>JAVQMF010000057.1:30000000-39227003 GCA_032878935.1 Erythrophleum fordii | reverse complement strand
ACCAACTTTTTGAAGTGTTAAACCAAGCTTCTCAAACCAAGCACATAAAGCTTACTTAAGCCCATAAAGTGCTTTGTATAATTTACAAACAATACTAGAATTAGGATGCTTAAAACCCTAAGGTTGTTGCATATAAACTTACTTCTCCAAAGCACCACTTAAGAAAGCATTGTTAACATCAATCTATCGATTGCCAAGTTAAGGATATTGTCAAAATGGTATAGATAGTGGCAAGCTTTATGATAAGTGAGAAAGTTTCATTAAAATCATACCTTTGTTGTTGGTGAAAGCCCTTTTCTACCAATCTAGCATTGTATTTGTCTATTAAACCATTTGGATTTTCTTTGATCTTGAAAACCCATTTGCAACCTATGGGACTTTAGTTGGGAGATAATGGCATAAAAAACTATGTGAATTGTTCAAAAGAGCTTGATATTCATTAGTCATTGCAACTTTCCAATTTAGATCTTGATGGGCAGTGAGAAGAGAGAATCATGTAAAGTGAGGGTTACAAAGAGCTTATACTTGAAAACCCTTGCTTTAGCTCTAATAATCATGGGATAAGTTGGCTACATCAAGTCAGGATCACAAGTATATGAAGAAATAGAGCCATAAGCATTACCAACATGATGACTAAGGAGCTCATTGTGATGAGCAATTGAACTTGCACTTGAAAAGGAAAAAACAAACTAGAAGCAAAATCATTATAGATAGAAAATACATAACTTTGGGCACATGAGTGAGTGAGTAGGATTTGAGCTGAGTGTTAACGAGAAATTAAAAAAAAAAAAAAAAGAAGGTAAAGAAGAATCTGAAGTGTGAGCTTTAAAAGGAAAAAGAAATTCATTAAAAATCACATCTTGAGATATATATATATATGACTAAATGAATCAAGACATTTATACCCTTTGTGATCTAGACTATAACCTAAAAAGGTACATTTTGTGGTTCTATATGAGAACTTATGATTGTTATAGGGTCTCAAGAGGGGATAAGAAGCACACCTAAACACTCTTAGAGATGTATAGTTAGGTTAAGTGTGAAATAAAATTTGAAGTGGCGATTGATGTCCTAGAGCTATGGAAGGGAGTTTGTTGATGAGATACACAACTGTTAAGAAGGCATCCTCCTAGAACATAGGAGGAAGACCATAATGGAACAAGAGAGAGAGTCCACTATCAACAATGTGGTTATATTTATGCTCAATAAAACCATTTTGTTGATGAGCATAAGGACAAGAGAGACAATGAAAGATGCCATTTTGAGAAAGGTAGGTTGTAAAGGAATGAAATTCTCCTCCCCTCTAATCAGATTGTACTGACTTAATTTTGCAACTTAGTTGAAGTTCAACAATGGTCTTAAATTGAAGGAACATGGGAAGAGCATTAGATTTTTGTTTTAAGGGTATAGCCAAATATATCAAGAAAAGACATCTATAAAAGAGATAGTAATGAGATCCTTAAGAAGAGAGAAAAGGTATAGGACCCCACACATCAATAAAATCCAACTCAAGTGGTTGTGTATAAGTAGTGGAACATAGAGGTGATGGAAACTTATAAGCTTTACCACGAATGCAAGTAACATAAAAAAAAAAAAAGATTACTCTTTATTTAAAACTTTGATATTACAATCTTTAAAAGAATCTAATACACTGTGGAAGTAGTAGAATGGCTTAAATGGCAATGCCAAAGATTTTAAATGTTATAGTGTTGTGATATATCAGATGCACTTACAAATGAAGAAGGATACAAAGTGTTAAAACAAGCAACACTAGTAGCCATATGGGAAAGTGAAAATGAACTAAAGTGAGATGATCATTGACCAACATCTTAAGCATGAATGTGAGGGTTGAAAATAGTAGATGAAGAGCTAAGGATAGGCTTATACTGAAGTTTGAAGGAGTCAAAGCAATACAATCCATCTAATCTAATGGTGCCTTCCAAGAGAGTCTCCTTAGTTTCCAATGACTTAACACAACATGAATCAAAATGAAACTTAAAGAATACATTATTATCTTTTGCAAATTGAGAAACATTGATGAGATTTTTGGTAATACTAGGAACATAGAACAGATTTTTAAGTATGAGAGGTGTGGAAAGAATTTTAAGGTTAAAGATACAAGAGTGCCCAAAGTGACATATTTTCAAACCTACTCCATTGCCAACAGACACCTAATTTGCACCATAGTACTTATTGCTTTACATCAAATTAAATTGTAGCGGCTTTGGAGTCAAGGAACCAAGAAGAATCATAGGTGAACTCAGAAGTTATGGAAGTAGCTATTATGTTGATAGAAGAATTTTGACCTATCATCCCCAAGTGTGGCTGAGATTTATGAAACGTAAAAGAATTGTGAAAAGGTGTATTGGAAGATTGATAATTGTGATAAAAAAGATGGCACCAATATGATGCAATGTGGCCTAGTTTGTTACAAACTTGACATGTGACGAAGTGCCTACCAATATAAAAGCTACCACCTCCTCTATATCAATCTCTACCTTTATTTCCTCAAAAAGCATTACCACGATTTGTTAGAAATTAATTTCTGCTAGATGTAGTGCCAGATTGACGACCTTTTTCTTTAACATCAGTACAAATGAGATGAATTACAATAGTTTTTTTATTGTATTAGCTTATTGTTTTTCTCAATCCAAATCTCTTGAGTTAGAAGCAAAGATTCAATCTCAAAAATTGAGTATAGTTCCTTCTATGTATGAACCAGAGTAACTAGCACATCATATTCATCAAGCCATCCTTTTAAAATTATTTCATTAAACTCTATGTCAAATATTGGATTACTTATGGCAGTTAAAGCATCACCAAGTGCTTTGATGTGAAGTAAATATTCAAAGATAGTTCAAGCGCCTTTTTTTATGCCTCTGAGTTCCACTTTGTGCTGATGAACCTTTGCTTATGTATAGAAGCCCCCGACCAATGCAGCGAACGCAGGTAACAATAGGGTAATCTAATACAACATTAATATGAATGTGTGTGTGTGTGTGTGTGTGTGTATGATTGATAAAACATAATTTAATGTCTTTATTTTGCTAAAAAAAATTCAATGATTTTAATTTTACTTTAATCTTTTACAATTTTTTTTCCAAAACTAAGTAAACAAATATTTTTGTTTTTGTTTTAACTTACTGTTGTCACTGACATTGCCAGCGAATCTTGTGTAATGCTTGGATCCAAATAAGAATTTTGAAATTGAAACATTTTTATTATATCCAAATAAAAATTTTTGGAATGAAATGGATCTTACCTGAATCTTAATCAAGTCAAGAGTTTTTTATTGGACACACCAACTCCAAGTCCAAATTTTGTAACTTATAAGATGGTCAATTGTATATAAATATTTATATATTAGAAATTTGGAAATCAGCCCTGCTTGGGCCTCGGCTCATACTTGAGTTTTTCAATTCGGTCCAAATATGAGCTCTAAACAAAAATTTAGAAGTGAATTGTATTTCCGTTTGAACTCAAATTTTTTTTCTTAAAAAATCTGAAACTCTACTCATATTTGATGTTAATATCTAGAATTTGAATCTCCTCAATTGAGGCGATCCTCAAGTGTGCCTCAATTGAGGCATTAGACAATTTAGATTTTAAAATTTTAATTTTATTTTTAAATTTTAATCATTATTTTTTTTAAGTTAATAGTTAAAAAACTGTTTTTATTTTATGCTATGTTTTATTTTAAAAAAATTTTAAAAAAGAAAAAATAAATTATAAAATTTGAATCATCTAAATTAATCTAATCAATCCAACACCTTAATTGAGACACACTTAAAAGGATTGAGTTATCCAGATGGTCAATCTACCACCAACTATTGTTAACATCTAAGACGCTATTATTGCTCTTATGGCATTCCCAACTACACTCTCGCCAATACGATACCATTTCACGTCCCTTTTTTTTTAATACAATTCAAACAATGAAACTTTTTTATAAAAATATGTATAGTATTCGTGACAATATAGTATCATCGCTCTTAATCTTGTGGCATTTCCACCTACACTCTCGCCATGCCATCATCGTTGGCTACTTTTTCTTTCATATAATTCAAATAAATGACTTTGTCTCATAAAATTTTTTAATGAAATAAATAATCAAAAGTCGGTATGAAGTAATTTTATTAAGAGAAATATTTTTTCACAAAATAAACGAAACTGAACGACAAATAAGTAATTTGACATCAATAATTAACCCAATTGACCACGATATCAAATAGGTGCATAGTAATTATCAATAATTATCTGCTGAGGCAAAACATCACTTTCTGAGGTGTCCAAATATAGGAATCTGAACTGATCTATCTAGTGTTAGAGAAACATCAGTTGAAGAAACCGAGGAGGTGAAGCCTAAAACAATCCTCTCCAATGCTGAAGAGGATGTACTAGAGGGGATAGTGTCCTCAAATACAGATTCACGAGTTGATCTCGTCCTCCCGAAGGTCCCTCAGCATTCGTGACCAACAGTGCTTCAACCTCGTTAATGCAACATCCGCAAAAACTAGCTATTCCTGGACGTTGCATCAGCCTTCATTTATTGCATGCTTGCCAACTTGCTTCAAATATAGCTGGCGCACAGCCAACACAATCCATTATGAACCTCCAATGTGCTTATTATAAAAGACCCTCTTTAATGATCTGCACCCTCTTTAGTCTTCATAACTCAGAAACATATTTTATATTATTGTGATTTTTTTTTTATCTTAATTGGATAAAAAACTAAAAAATTAGTTAAAATTAGGCATAATGAATATTTAATATTGTTTATCTATTCCCAGGCGGGCCTGCAGGTGTTTCCAAAAGCCGCCAGAGCGTTCCTCAGAACTCATATGCAGTTGCGACCAAGAGTACTTGAACCTCGTAAGTGCAGAAAGTAGTCGTGGAAGCCGCCTCGGCCTGAATATTCTGCATGCATGCCGCCTTGCTAGGTGCATCCCATCCTTGAAATTTGCTTATAAATAACTCTCTTTAACCTAGCTAGCTCTTCTGAACTCACGCTCAGAGACTGAAAGAAAGAGAATGAGAAAGAGAGATGGGTTTGAATAAGATGGTGATGATCAAGGTGGCTGTGTTGGCTTTCCTAATTATGGGATTCACTTCAAATTTTGCTGATGCTCGTCGTTTCGATGCTCGTCTGGACGCAAGCTCCTTCCTCACTCGAGTGCTGTCCAAATCGAAATCATCATCGTCTGGGTGCTGCGATGCTTGTGCTTGCACATTGTCGATTCCTCCTCAATGCCAGTGTTTTGATATGGGGGAAGACTGCCATTCTGCTTGTAAGTCATGCATTTGTGCTCTGTCATATCCTCCCAAGTGTCGCTGCTATGATATAACCGACTTCTGCTACGAATCATGCAGCTCCTCTGATGCTAATAGAGCTAACTAAGAACTTATGAGCAAGTTTTAGTAGTATCTGATGTCAGAGACAAAGCCTCCCTTGCTAGGCTTTGTTTTTACGAATGGGAAAGTAAAAATAAATAATCACGTATGGCCTCCAGTTTGTATTTCTGCAAACTGGTTTCTCGTCAATATATGGTCACCATTCTTCTACTATCACTGTTGTTTTACCAATCAGTTGCAGCCAAGGCCAAAATGCGCACGGATGTTAATCAGTTATAGTTTATTAGATAGTGAAAGTGGAAACTGGAATTAAATGGAAAGGAAACGAGAAAAAACGATGAACTATTAGAGCATTCAAGAAGGCTGCCGGAATAATCTTCAAAGATTAATAAGTCAATGTTTTGAATTTATGCGTTAGTTTTTGCAACATTTTTTAATTATTTAAAAAATTAGTATATAATAAATTATTATTTTTAAGAATTAGTTAGTACACAGTAATTTTTCAAAAATTAAAATAAAATGAATTTGACAATTGATAGGCTAAATTTTTAATTCATTTAAAAAATATGTCTTTTTATTCATTTCTTTTGCAATATTTAGGCATTAAATAAACTTTCTTTTTGTGGCGATGGTATTAATTAAACTTATATATAACATATGCACCCTATTTCTTTGAAAAAAAAATAATCATACGGAATCTATATATTCATACGCTTTCCGAGGATTAGATTCTAGCTTTGATCCTTCTTTTTTTTTTTTGGATAATTCAAAAAATATATACAGGATATATAAAACTCGTTACTCAAGTGAATCCTATGCATTTAAATAAAATTTACCAATTAAATTTTACATTTATCTTTATTTATATAAGACTCAGATTCATATATTTCTTTATCTATCTTTATTTAAAATTAAGAAAAATAAAAAACCATTCAAACTCATTCATTAGGTTCTCGGACGTACAGCTTTCGTAAGAACATTAACCATATAAATCATTGTTCAACTATTTAAAAAATAAATGGTTGTGAATATTTCAATTGTTTTATTTAAAATATTTAAATAAAAAAAATTACAGCAGCACAATAACTTTCTGCGGTTTCTTATTCCCTTCCTATCGTTATTTTCTTTTACTGTTTTCCTCCATCTTCTATGTCTTTTTCGCAATTTTTTCTTTTTTTTCTCATGTTACTTCTTTCAAATATTTGACTTTTTATCTCGTTCTTCCTTCTCTCTCTACAATTTTTGTGCAACAAATTTTTTTTCCTTTCGTTAATTCTCTATCCTCTATTCACTGTTTTTACCACTAAAATTTTACTTTGCTCCCTTTCACATCTTTTTATCTTTTTCCTGTCCTATTTTTACTCTCACAATTGATATTATATCGACTTGATTTCTCTGCAATAACTACGTAGAATGCAGTGGAGAGAAAATGAAATAGGGGTTTAGGATCCATTCAGATAGGGTTCACTGCTTATTCCTTTTTCTCTCCGGCTGCAACGGATCATGGGACATATTATATAGTATAGCTTCATTGATGTTATAGTTGAATTGCTCACGATTTTTCTTCCAATTTGTAAGCAAAAGTCCCTCTCTTATCTTATGTTTGGATTCGGGAGAAAGAAAGTAAAAGAAGAAAAATAAATGTTTATAATAAAAAAAAATTGTAGAGAGGGAAAGGATACATAGAGATCAAAAGCCAGAAAGACAGAGGGGGGAAAAAAGTTTAAATTGAAACAGTGAGGAGAAAGAATAATGAAGGTAGATATTGGCGATAGAAGAAATTTAATCTGGACCAATATACTTGTTGAAAAGTATGACAAAAAATGAAAATCAAACATCACGTGCCACATAAACTTTTAAATATAATTAAGCTCAAATTCATTATCATGTATAGAAGCCGCTAATCACGACCAAAAACTCGGGTAACCATCCCGTAATATTATTCCCCAAAAAAAAAAATTCAAAATGAGATGGATCTTGAACTTAATTAAGTCAAAAGTTTCTTATTTGCAGCAAACAAGTCGAAATCCAAATTTTAAAACGAAAAATGTTCAGATTTTGGCCCAGAATTGTATCTAAACATTTTATTAGAAATTTAGAAATTATCCCTACTTCGGTCTAGCCTCATATTTTGAGTTTTTCAATTCGGTCCAAATATGAGCTCAAAAACAAAATTTAAAGGTGAATTGTATTTATGTTTGAACTCGAATTTTATTTTTTAAGAAATTTGAAATTTTACTCATGTTGGATAATCTACTTAACATTGTCATTACCCGTAACACCTAACCTAACACACCACTATTGCTCTTGTGGAATCCCCAACTACACTCTCGCTACTGCTATCATTGCTTGTCACTTTTTTTTTTTTAACATATAATTCAAACAAAAGAAATTATTTCACAAAATCTTTTTTAATGAAATAAATAACAAAAAAGTTTGTATGAAGTCATCTTATTAAGAGAAATATTTGTTTCGCAAAATAAACAAATTACTTAATAATAAATAAATAATTTTTCAGCGATAATAAACCCAATGGACCGCTATAACAAATAGGTGAATGGATTATTTTTGCAATACCTTGCACCATGCATCTGCGGTAGGGGGAGTCCGAATTCAAGGTTCTTGTAAAATTTTTTGTAAATTTTGGAGAGAAAAGAGAAAAGAATAAGCGAGTGTAAAAAAAAAAATTACATATATTTTTATTATTTGTGCCACTCTCTTAAAAAAAAAAAACTAGAGAATCCTTACATATAGTAGCAGAGGAATAACATATAAATAAAAGGAGACTGTATAAGGCCATTATCTATTTTTTTTATTACTTTCTTTTTTCTTTATTTTATTTTTCATAAATTAAAAGTCTCAATGTATCCTTAAATTAAAAGAATCTAAATTCTGTATTAAAAAGTTTTATATATTTATTGTAATTTTATTTTTATATTTTAATTAAATAAAGTACTCCAAAATCTTAAATTAACATTAAACATGATAAATATTTAAAATTCTTTTTCTGTTCAAACAATATTAATTACAAAGTCATCAAATCTATCTTTTTCTGTTCAAACAATATTAATTACAAAGTCATCAAGTCTATGTCTTTTTTCATAATTTTACGGGTCAAAAGAAAACACTATTTTAAAGTCTGTTAAACCAATAATATTATTAAAAGCACTTATATATCAACTCATTTTTCTAAATAAAAACTACTTCTATCTAACAGTATATTTTATGAAACTCCATTTAAAAGATTAAAACACTGATACATACGATACATAAAATGAAAATTGTGCATTATATCCCAAAAAAAACTAATTAAGTCCCCATTTTCTGAGTTGTGTTATGGAAAGCTTTCTCTCTTAAAAGATTGAAACTTTTATTATTAATTTTATTTGGAGATTCTAACTTATAAATCAAAAGAAAAATTAAAGTAAGAATATCAACATTGATCTAATAGTTAAAATGATTGTATAGGGTTTATTGCAATATACACTATAATAACGTTAATGATTTGTGACAAAAAGATGAGACAAAATTTCAATATAATGACTTATGAATTTTTTTCACACTTTTACATTTAACACATATAGGTAGAAATGTATAAAATAATAAAAAAAAGGAAATTGACAATTACAATTAAAAGCCAGACGTGTAACTATTATGCTGTCGGTATCATTTATGAAATTATAATATAATATTATATATGCGTATACAAAATAATATATAACTAAAAATATATAATGTAAATTGAAAGATATTTAAATTTTAACTAATTAATATATAATAAGTTAGTAATAATATAGTATAAATATCTATTTAATTTGAATTATAAGTTATATTATTTATATTTATTATTAATAAAAAAATATTTATTTAATAAATCAATTATTATATTAATTCAGATAAATAAATAGATATAAATAATGCAATAAAAATAAAAAAAATTATAAAAAAATATTGACAAATCATGAATATATTTTTTCCCTACATTTTTATGTTTTAAAAAATTATATAATATTAAAATATATTATTATCACTATTATCACAAATAAAATATATTATGATATATAAATAAAATATTACTAATATATAGTAATAGCAATGTGATTGCTGTTTATAATAATTTATATATATAGTGATAATACAATTGCTGTTGCTAAATGTTGTCATATAAACACATTAAATTTGTATATATTTATATATATATATATATATATATATATTACTTAGAAATTAATAAATATATAAATAAATATAGATAATCTTAAAAATATGGATAAGTTTAAAATAAATTTATTTTTTTATTATTTATTATTAAAAAAGAGGAAGGTATATAATATTATTATAATGATATATTGTTTATAAATTAAATATTACAATATAAAATAATAATAATAATATATATTATATATATTAATATATTGTTCATGTTTATATATATATATATATATATATATATATATATATATATATATTTCCTTTTATGTGTGTATTTGTCTTCTGAGAAGAGTCATTAAAAAAAAATCGTTAGATAGCCGTTAAAGAGCCATTGTACATTCTTGTTATATATATATATATATATATATATATATATATGATATTTTCATTTAACTTATCTTCTCTTTTTTATATTTCAACCACTCTATTTTATCCTCTCTTTTTATATCTCAATCACTCTATTTTACTCTCTTTGAGTAAAATGAAAAGTATTTTATGAATTAGAGGACTTAAATTTCATGATGAAAAATATGGTATTTAAAAAGAATTTAAGATGAGCCCAAATGGATGGAGCTAAGAGTAAGGACTAAAATGGAATTTTGGAAAAATATGATAACTTTCTTTTTGGCTCTTAAAACACGTCCCACCTAGCTCCTTCTCATAACCAACATTTTGGCTGGTCTAAAATTGAACACAAATCAACTCCGAGAAATGCACAAGAGGGAGGGAAAAAGAAGGAGAGAAACCTAGAAAAGGGGTAAGAATTTCATAGTTTTTCATGCTTTCTCCTTCACCAACTTTCTTCTCCTCTTTTTCCTTTCTTTTCCTATGGTTATGGTAATTTAATTGGAGCTGTTCTATGGCTGGTTTAGCAAGAAGAATGGAGAGTTTGAAAGATGGATTAGAAGTTTTGGAAAGCACCTTGGGAAAACTTGCAAACAAGGTAAATTTCCATAGATCTTGTTGCTTCTTCTTGTCTCCTTTTATCTATAGTTTCGGCCAAACCTAGACCATCTAGGAGGAGATGATTTCTGGCCAAGCCAAGGTAAAAACAAAGGCTTTAGAGCATGAAAATTAAGATTATGCAAGTGGAACTGAATGAATAACCTTTAAATTCAAGTTGTGATGCTTAGGGATTTTGTTGCACCTAACCATTCTTGAAACTTTTCAAGGATAATTTAGCTTATGTAAGAATATGTATGAGTCCATAAGACATCTAAAAAACTTCACAAGTGGCTATTTCATTAAAGAAACCAAGACAACTCTACAACCCCAAATGTGTGTGTGTGTGTGTGTCTCAACCAAAGAGAGTAAGCACCTAGGGAAATTTTTCTTTAGTTCTAAGGATAGGAATGGCCTAAATATGATTATTATACACTAAGAAAACTATTGGCTTGAATTTAAAAGCTATGGTTTATGAGATGAAAATTTAAGATCTATTTTAAGGTATAAAGAAGTAACTTGTATTTAGACTTCTTGAAATGAGTTGGAGATGACTCTAATGAGTTTAATTTGAGTTATATGACTTAGATTGAATGAGAAATTGGAACCAAGATCATGAATTTTAGAGGTTGCTTTATGCCTGTTTATGGAATCATATTAAAGTCATACAATAAAGTAAGCTTGTATAGAGTTTAGGTGAAGCTAGAATTAGTTCTAATGATTGAATTGTGTCTTATTTTATATATCTAGGACAAGCAAACTAAGATCCCCTAGGTGTAAGTGTGTGGCTCAAAAGGGGAAATAAGAAAGCAAAGGAGAAAGTTATGTTTCTTGGCTCAAAGTAACTCTCTAACCTTTCTTACATGTATTTCTTGGATGTTTGATTGTCTTTGGATGCTTGTGTGTATCTTTGAACTATGAGATATGTCTAGAGCTTTTGATTTAGTATTTTAGTACCATTATGCTTCGTGAATGGAATTTAAATGCAAAGTGGCTTGAATGGGTATTATTATGCCAAAAGTCCCTTGAAATGAGTGAGAATGAGCCAAAAGTCTAAGATATTAGTTTCATAAAGCACTTAATGAAGCAACTACTAGAATTTAAGATTTTAGTTTCATTCTTTCCTTCAATCTAGAATTCTTGACTCCATCTAACTCTTTGGAGTTATCACACAATCATTTCAAGGAGCCTAGATATATGTAGCTTCATGATGTCACATTTTAGAACTTATACCTCTATCTCACAATCTAGGCTTCCTTTTTTTTTTTTTAAGGCTTTCTCTCATATTCTCCCATCATATATAATCCCAAACTAAGCTTAAAAGATTTTAAAACACTCTCTATAGGTGTGCGAACCCCCTTTGGCCTAAACAAGCATCATAAATGGAGCCCATGGAGTTTTAAATTTTTCCTTTAAGGAGGAGACCCTTGGGAGGCTTCCTAGGGATTTTAGAAATTTATTTCAACTCTCACATAACCTAGAACACTCTTAGAATAAATCAGATTTTGCAATACATTCATGAATCCCTAACTTTATTTTCTTGAATTTCAATTGTTCTTTCTTGAATTTCATTGCATTATCTTAACTCTCACACTCTAAAACATATGTTTCATACTTGGTTTGGGTCAGAATTAACTCCTTCTTGGTTGTTCTATATGAGGCCAAAACTCAACCATGGAAGAAGCAAAGGAAGAAAGCAAGAAGAGCCATGATACATACCTTGATTCTAGCTTATTTCAAGAGCTTTCTTCCTTACTTTAGGTCTCTTCTTCAATTTCTAATCTTTCTCCCCTGTACCAGACCCAAAGCAGCACCATATCACACACAAAAACCATGGAAAGAAAGGTGGGAAGAAAGAGAAGATCATTAAAGAAGGAATGAGCTTGAAATTTCCATACCTTTTGCTTTGTTTTTCCTTCCTCTTTTCCTTCTCTTTTAGTGCGTCTCTCTCCTTGGTCTCTTCCTCTATTTTAGGATAGAAAAATGGCTAGTTAATCAGATTGGGGGAGGGCCACATGCTATATGGAAGGGGAGGAGTCACTTTAACAACTTTTTACTTTTTGCATTTTAGTCTATTTTCTTAGCTTTTTCATTTTAAGCTCATTTTAGCTCCTTTTTAAATTTATTTTTTCTATCATAATATTTAGGCTCTCAATCTTATAAATTGACTTTGGAATCACTCAATTTGGATTTAAAATTATTCTAAACTGTTCAGTTAAAGTTTCAGCCAACCAACGATCGAAATCGCTCACCGGAAGAGTTCCAACTATTCTGGAGGTCCTCATGGTTTTTAAGGCCTCTAAAAATCTCAAAAAGATTAAATTTTTTGTTTAAAAAGCTCTCTTGTAAGTTTTCTAAATTTGTCAAAAATTACAAAAATACCCCACTTTCTTTCACAAATTTTTCTAGCTCATCTGACTTAAGTTTCCAAACATCTTAAGTTTCAAATTCTCATTTTTCATCATTTAAAATTTTAGCCTAATTTTATTTGGCCTCAACTTGTTCATTTTAAGGGATTTACTTTTCAAACTGACTTATTTCTATGTTTATACGAAAAATTAGATGTTACACTAAGCCTTGGAATACCCATGAATATTTAAATAGGCTAAATGGATTCCTAGACTTCGCATTTGCCAATAGAAGTGTTAATGATAGAATAATATGCTCATGTCCTAAATTTTAGCTTAGGAAATGACATATTAGAGAAGATGTGTGTGACTACTTGATTCTTAAACTATTTCCACAAGGGCATACTTTTTGAGATATGCATGGAGAGAGACTTAGACATAAACCTGCTATAGAGTCTCTCAAGGCCACAAACAAGAGAAGAATATATTTGTAAGGATGATCTTATGCAGTACATGATCCATAATGCATTAGAGGTTTATGAAAACAAATGTATGAATTAGTTTATAGATCTAATTCTACCATCAAACCAAAAGATAAATGATAAAGCAAAAAGATTTTATGAGTTATATAGTGATGGTCAATAGAATTAGTATAAAGGTTGTGAGAAGAACTCAAAATTGTCTTTTTTGATGAAATTATATCACATCAAGTGTTTATGTTGAACAAGTGGCAAGGTTATGTTAATGATATTGGACCTGTTGGCTTATGGTTTTGAACATATAAATATTCCATCTTATTTCTATAAGGTCAAGAAAACTATTAATAAATTATTTCAACTACCCCAAAATTCATGCATGTCCGAATGATTGCACGCTATATTAGGATGAGGATGAAAATAAAAATGTGTGTAAAAAGTGCAACTGTTGCTTTTTTTAGAAAGCATACATACAAATATATGTATTATAATAGTAATAAAGTGATTAATAGAGTGTCGTTCTTACGAGAATTTATCACTAAGATAATTGTTAAATATTAAAATTATGCACCTTAATCTAAAGCAAGATAATAATAAAAGTGACAGGAAATTAAACTAAACTAAGGACATAAAAATAACAAAATAAATTAGAGACACCATCTTAAATAAAATTAGGAAGCAAAAGGATTTGGGATTATAATTCCTCTTAGCATTTCATATGAACTAATTACTTCTTTTCATTTTACTCTTAATGTTATTAATAACATAAGACTCTAATTTACTTACAAGTATCTTTTGAATTACATATAGGCATTCCCTAACCAATTCATAATTCTTTATGCAATTGATTAGAGGTTTAATCGAGAATAAGTCATAATATAATTATGTGATGCCAGTAGGTATGTTACTATCCTACAAGCAAATCAATCTATTCAATTTTACAAATTTCATGAACCCACACTACCTAATTCATAGTCAAGTCCTAAAATCCCTTTTCCAAATTCATTCAAGTTACCCAAATCATCTAATAGTTTCCACACATTTCGAAGCATAAAGTATAAGGATTGAGTAATTAAATCATACTATTAATTACAAATAAATAGACTAATTACAACATAATACAAGCTAGGATTTATCATAATCCCAAATCAATAACTTTAGCTCATAATTACAAGAAATAGCAACATTAAGAATGGACCATAAACGAAATGGGTAAAGAAATATAAGGAAAAGCAAGGAAAGAAGAAGGAAGCCGATTTAATCAATGAATCTTTCTTAAACCCAAACTTCTCCTATGGTAAATGAAGCCCCAAACCCTTCCTTCTCCTCCCCAAAATCTTCAGAATAGCGGTCCCCCTCAAAGAGAAGTTGAAACTTTTTTAAAACCCCAAAAACATGTAGCTAAAAAATGTTGTGCTTTACATATTTTTCAAAACCCATTGCGAAGGCATTCACAAGCACTGCGACATGTTTTAGTTTTTCTTTAGGTGACATGGTGTTGCATTTTCTTTAGAAGTGGTTTTAAACACCATCTTTTTCTCCTTTTTCTTTTCTTCTTTTTTTTTCTTCCTTTTCGATCATTTTTCCGCAAATATTCTCAACTCTTGTTGCTTTACATTCTAAGACTTCTAAACTTGTTTCTTTGTAATTTTAACCCTACAAAAACATAAAACTTATCTAGTTACTCTTTATAATCTACTAATAAGGATTAAACAATTTAACAACATAAAAATATAAACAAAAACACAACTTAACTAAAACAAAAAAGGAAATCAAAACTAAAGAAATAAAAACAAAACTTACTAAATATTAGTTTAACTAAAATTTATTAATTTTATATACTAAAAACATAAAATAAATTATGTATTTATATGATAAGTCCTTTAAAGTAATAAGAAAAATATAATAATTCAAGAATTTATTATACCCCCAAACTTATCTCTTTACTTGTCCCCAAGTATAGCCATATTATATATCAAAATTCTCACATACTTAATCTTTCATATCTAGTAATGATAGATGTATATCTTCAACAATTACATTACTTAACGAGAAAAGAAAGTCATGCATACATGTTTTAGAATTCAAGAATTAGTGACAAGTTTTCCAAACTCATGATATGTGTGTGTGTAAAGAACTATGCTAGAGTTTAATTGTAAGTTTTAAAATAATTTATGTAAATTAAACTAAATAATAAATCTCTCCCTTATGAGCTTTATACGCTTATTCTTCTACTCTCTCTCTCTATTAATGTAGACTATTACATAATCTATTAATCAATAGGTCTTTTAAGATTGTAATGGGACTTCTAATTATGGTTATTACAAGAAAAAAATATATATGAAAAATTATGAGTAGGATTTAAGAGAATAACTATTAAACACAATAATAGAAAATAAAATTCTCCATCTTCTCTTATTTTCCTTTCCTTCTTATATTCCCTTTTCATTTTTTTTCTTCTTTTCTTCTTTTTTTTTCATTTTTACACCCCCAAACTTGGTTTATTTTGATGCATCAATTTTTTTTTTAGGTTAATCCTTTGACCACCCTTTTTTCTTTCTTTTTAATTCCTTCTTCTAATCATCATATTTTTCATGTCTCTCAAAAAACAAGAAACCATACAATCATTGTTCTTATACTTTTAATTTGCATGTCTCTCATAAAGAACAACAATTATTCACATTAAACCCACTTATATCTTATTTTACCCCTAAAGCTTTCTTTTCACATAATATCAAATATTAATTATCCTCTTGAAAATGAGTAAGAACATTGTTTTTCAGGCTAATGGGCATTAATGTGGTTAAAAAGAAAAAATTTCGTACAATTATATGTATATTTCACTTATAATTCAAAGAGATACTAGTGATATGCTTTAAAAAAATTAGGCTTAAAATCTTAAATATAACCAATAAATACCTAAATCATTTTAATAGATCATACAAAAACTAAAATTTTGGCACAATAGATTATAAAACAAGTTCTAAAGTTTTACGTTTAAGATTAATCACCATTAATAATCAATCTCATCTACAAATTGCATTGACAACATTTTCTATCATTTATACCTTATCCAACAATTAAGTTCCTTAATGGCATCTGACATTAACCAAAAAAATAAACACAAGATAGGTAGGCAAAGTTTAAGGTCAAAAATTTTGAAAAACATTGAGTTTTTCAATAAAATTTTGCATAAAAATATAAACAATTAAAAGTAATAGAATTCACATTTCCAATTTAAATTCCCTAAACTTATTGCTTTTTTGTTACAAGCATACATATAAATATACATATCGCAAAATTAATAAAGTGATTAATAAAGTATTATTCTTACAAGAATTAGTTACTGAAATAATTGTTAAGTATTCAAATTGTTGTTAAATATTAAAATTGTACGCCTTAATCTAAATCAACCCAACAATAAAAGTGATAGAAAATTAAACTAAATTAAAGATATAAAAATAACAAAATAAATAAAAGACACCATTCTAAATGAAATTAGAAAACAAAAGGATTTGGGATTATGATTCCTCTTATCATTTCATATGAATTTATTACTCCTCTTAATGTTACTCTTAATGTCATTAATAGCCTAAGATTCTAATTTACCTACATGTATCTTTTGAATTACCAAATTACTTATAAGAATTTTTCTAATCAATTCATAATTCCTTATGCAATTGATTAGAGGTTTAATTAAGAATAGGTCATGATATGGCTATGTGAGGTAGGTCGATATATTCTTATACTACAAGTAAATCAATCCATTCAACATCACAAATTTCATAAATTCATATTATCCAATCCACAGTCAGGTTCTAAAATTCTTTTTTCAAGTTTATTTAAGTTACCCAAATCATCTAATGGTTTCTATACACTTAAATACTTTTAATTACCTAAAATATAATTTTTTTAATTTTTATTTTGTATGATGCTTATTATTTTATTATAATATTTAGTCAATAATTTTAATTATTTTTATTACTTTTTTGAAATAAGGATAACAGGTTATTTTTTATTTATTTTTTTAATTTTTATTTCTATATCTAAAATTTTATGTACTAAAATAATTCTTAATTTTTATTTTTTAATCAAAATACTTTTATCCTTTACAATCGTAGAAGAGAGTGAATGAAAGGATTAAGAATGTGTATAACCCCGCATTCTCTTCTTACATCTCCTTTTTTCCCCTTTATGTCTCTCTTCCACATGATAGTAAGAGATTCTCCTCCGTTGTTCTAAATGTCCACCGTTTAATACTGTTGCGCCCTTCTTTAAGAAGGGAGAATTTTTTTTTTCTTTTTAATTTTTTTCCCTTCAATTTTCGAGGGCCTCTGTTGACACTTTCAGTGACTGAGGGGAACGAAGAGGTTTGATTTGCTTCTGGGAGCTTCCGTCCGTTCGCCATAAGTCTCAAGCACAGCTGATTGAGTCACACCCACACATGGTATCTCTCAATTCGTTGTTTTCCTTCTCTTTTTTTTATTTCTCTCTATTTTTTTTATCGAATTTCGCAAAATTCTAGTGTATGCTTTTCTCTACGAAGCTTTTGTTTTCGTTTGTGTTGTTGTTGATGAAGACAACGATGTTGACCTCCTTCTGATTTTCCTGTTACATTTGTGAACCCTTTTCTCAGCTCTATCTAATTTCTACTATGAAATAGTAGCACTGGCAGGTACCGGTATCCTAGTTTACTTTGTCCTTTGCAGCATTGTAGAGATTGCAACAAATTCTTTTGAATTTTTTTTTTCCTCTTTAAATTCCTCTTGTTTTTCTTCACGGTATGAAGTGTTGAAATGTTTCTGCATTTAAAAAGCACGTGGGTTCTTGTTTCAGTACTAAATGCAGTTGAATTGAAGCCGATAGAAGTATACTTTTATTGTTTAATGCTGGGAAAGATTAGGATTTTATGAATTTGCTTGAAGAGAAATAATCAGGATAAAGCAGGCATATAAATGGTTTAAGGAAAAAAGATAAGGATATTTAAAGACAAAACCCTACCTTTAAATAATCGAGAAGAGAACTGATATTAATATGCTCTTTCAAATCTGGTGAACAAGCAACTAGTCTCAGTGCCAGAATTCCAAAGCAAAACTTGGCATGAAAAATAGTTTATCTATGGATTGCTAACTTCCAGGAGGAAAGTACCATGCTACTGTATTTAGAGCAACCCTCAGGAGTACACAAGCTTTCTCTTCCAATGTTGATTGATTCTTTCTCTACTTGTCCAATTAACAACATACTAATCATATTTGTTGGCTTTTGTGTTAATTATGTATATTGGCCAATATTAGATGATAACACAGATTCTTATTCATTGATAATGATCTTTTCATCAAACTACATTTTTTGTGTGTTCTTCACCTCCCTCAACCAATGGATAGCAACCACAGGAAACACTTATCTAATATCTATTGCCGCAAATAAATTTCTTTAGTACTTTGGATTAGCAGAGGTCCCAGGATATGATGTTGCTTCTATATCCCAAAAGTTGCCTTAGTACTCTTCTCCTTTGCAGGCTACTCAGCAGCTGACAACAGAGAAACAGAAAGCATGATGTCAGAGCATTTCAAAGCAAGCAGACTTAATAACAGTGGAGAAAATTAAGTTAAATTGCATTCTGTAGCAATAAAATGAGTGGTAAAGCTGAAGCCAGTACCCCCTTCTGGGTGGAGGAATTTAATGGACAGGTTTATACATCAATGAGAACGAAAAGAAAAGTCAGATCAAAGAGGAGGGAGTACATTGGATGGGGATCAACACTGCTAATTTCATTTCTTGAATCAATTGATAAAGATACTAGCAAGCCATTAACTCAATATGATGTAACTGCTATTATAAATGAGTATGTTGTGAGGAATAACCTTATTCATCCTCAAAGAAAGAAAAGAATTGTTTGTGATGAGAGGCTCCATTCACTGTTTGGAAGGAAAACAATTAGTCGAGTCAAAATCCACGAGATGCTGGAGTCACACTTTGCTGTGAACTGTGAAGAATCTTCTGCTGATTCTTTATTTAATTCAGACGATGATGAGAACACCTTGGCAACATGTGAAAACTGGAAAACAACAACTTCAGAGAGTAAGACTCTATCAAAGAAAAGGGTTTCAAAAAAACCAAAGAGCTGCTTTGCTGCCATCATTCCTGCTAATATCAAGCTAGTTTATTTGAAGAAGAGCCTAGTTCAGGACCTTCTTAAAGACCCTGAAACGTTTGAGAGTAAATTAGTTGGAAGTTTCATTAGAATAAAATGTGACCCAAATGATTATCTTCAGAAGAACTCCCACCAACTTTTGCAAGTTACAGGTAATTTGTTTGCCGTAGGGTGAGTATGGCATCGCATATTTATATATGCTTCTACCTGAGCTCTTTAAATGTATAAGTTGCTTCTAAAATTATCCCTCCATAAGTAGCAGTACTGCATTAGCTTTTTGAAAGGGTTATCAAACACTTAAATGTAATACTCGACTAGTTCTTCTGAGAAATGGAAGCTTCTCATTAAAGGTAATCCCAAACTTTATCGTAGTCATATCATACGTATGTGTCTACATATTACATATTCTTCTTTGATAGTTGATACCATTCGTATAGGGTACATAAAATTGGATGATCAGGAGGCCTAATTGGCCACCATTTTGGATTATTTACAATGGCAATGAACTAATCAAAGCTAGCCCCATCCCTTAGACTTATAAAGGATCCACATAAACGAAGCAAATTCTCTGACAGTAGAATTAGAACTGCAAAAAAGAATGAAGACTGTAGCTCTGAAAATGAAAGCAAAATTAATAAGCATTATGTTTCAAATTAATTTTTTTAAATATAGAGGGAAAAAAAAAGAGATCTGGAGAATGAGAATTTGTAATAATGCCCTGTGTAACTAAAACATATTGCAAGTTTCTTTAACTATGAGTCTGTAATTTGCTTCTTTTGCTGCCTTTGTAGTCTTTTCTTCCCCAGTTGTAAATTCAAGATGTTAATACTTGTATAGATTTTAGATCCATTACAGACCACCTATTCGCTCTGTGTAACCATTTCCATGCTTCACTTAAATGATACCCATCTGGAAGAAATGAAATATTATCTCCACAAAGCTGTTATCAGCCCCCCCCCCCCTCTTCTCTTTGGCCAAAGGTGGTATCAATTATTAGAGTACTCCCCAATGGAGTTCCGATTACCAAACAACCTATACCTTGGACAAGCTAGATGCCCATGGCACAGATGTTGAACTGAACTAAGATTTGTTGAAGAGGGTAAGTCTATCCAAGTAGTAATTTAAACAAACAGCAAAAACAAAAATTATTATTATTATTATTATTATGATGATGAAAACAAAAGACTCTTATTCAAACAAGGGGAAATCAACAACAGCAAAAGATAAGCCCCTCAGACAGAATTTATGCTAAAACGTATGATCTTTTAAAAAAAAAATTGCTTATGCCAGTTACAAGGTCTGGGCCATTTTGACGACTTACATTGATGGCATGTTTTGATAAAATGTATTGTGGCTTGTAACATTAATGTCATGTTATGTATATAGCTTAACTAGCACAGCTGTATAATTAATGTCAAAGAAATTCTTGGGTTAGCCAAGGATGGCTTTATGCACTGATTGGATATTGGAGCCTTGAGAATTCTTGATTTTACTTTTTGGGTTTAAGTCCTCCGGTAAAGATATCTTGTGCTAGAAATCATGATTTCGGACATCTTTATGCCTATCAGTTAAAATTGTTGCTTTTTCATATGCCACTCCTTAGAGATCTGCAAATGATCCCCATGTATCTGTGCTCCTCATACGTTGGTGATTCTCTTGGATTAATACTATATATCGTATGTCCTCTTCAATAATTGTTTCTTTTCAAGTTACATGTTCAACACCATTTGTTTATGGATTTCAATGCACTAAATATTTAAAATATAATTCTACTTGGGCTATCCTCTAGGTATAAAGAAGTGCCCAGGAGTGAAAGATATGATTGGGGAAATTCTCCTTCAAGTTTCTGGCTTCTTTAAAGATGTTGGCATTCACATGCTTTCTGATGATAACTTCTCTGAGGTATCACTGATATTTCATTTTTGTTTAAAATTTTATTTAGCAAAAATTATGGACTTAAGTGCTAAGTCAAAAGTGTAAAATTACTTCTAACACAAAGAGTTATTGGAGTACAAGTCACAGCTTAATGTGGTTGCTTTATACCTTCTTCACTATGAAACTTGCCATGTTCAAGAACTATCTGCTTTACATTATATCTATGATGCAGAACAGTAGAGGAAAAGGGGGGGAGAGGAAGGAGAAAGAGGGAGAAACAAGAGAAAGAGAGGGATGAAGGAAGAGAGGAGGGGAAAAACTTACAAGATAAACTGACAATCAATTCAAAATGGTCTGAAAACTTACACTACTGTAGGACTATTTATAGGGAGCACATAATAAGAAAAATAAATAAATAAATCAGAAAATAAATAAACAAATAAAGTCAGAAAATACATAAAAGTAAAATATCTCTAAACTAAAGTTTCCTGTGCTTAGAATAAGTTTTCCATAATTTCCCATCAATCTATTAAATTGTGCCTTAAAATTTTGCGGTGTATATTGTTGCCTTTGGTTTCAGGAGGAGTGTGAAGATCTTTGTCAGAGAGTAAAAGGTGGCTTGCTTAAGAGGCCTATGATTGTAAGCTTTGTTTAAAAATTCAATTAATTCTAAAACAGTGTAGTTTCTGCTATGCTGCAGAACAATCTATTGCTTTAAATTATGGATGACAAGGAATAAACAGCACTGTCTATTCTTTATACATGAAAGATTGTTTGCTCTTGCCCTCTGTGTTCCCTTGGATTTGATTTGATTGTTAAATGTTAACCTCATCAGATACCAACCAAGCATGAGATGATATTTCTATAATCTGTCAGAGATCTCCTCTCGATTGAACTCATTCAGACCATGTCTCAGACTGTCATTGTCACTAATGTCTTGGGTCAGAGGGCCTTCACTTGAGTTTTCTATTAAGCAGAAAACAACCACTCTCTTGTGCTGTATGTGTGGATTTGTAATGTGATGTAGTCATGGTGAATCTCCAACCTTTTTCTCAGTGCATTTCAATTTGCAATTTGAGGCTATACTGGGACTTCATGAATCCCAGTAAAATCTCCATGGAATCTGAGATGGATACTTGAAGATAACAACATGCTGGGCTTTAAGTGCCCCTGGAATCACACATTGCTCAAGAGAATCCTGAGGGGTTGATGGACCCTGAGAATGATATAGCAATTTGGACTTTTGACCTCAAGTACTTGTAGCTAGCATATCCCTGTCTGTAACAAATTCCTTGTGATGCTCCTGGAACCCCTTATTGTCTAAAGAGATGTTAAGACACTATCAATAAGCATTGATGAGGACCAGAAGGATCTGAATAAGGATCCAGATCACAAATCGGAAGTTAAATTTGCTTCAAAAGTAATTTTAGCAAGCTTGTTTAGGCTTTTGAATTTGATTACATGTCTCAGTTCATCTCTGGACTGTGACTAGGCAGTATAATGGAGTAAATTATTTATAGTTATCCCATAATATCTAGTACAAGTCTCCGTTGTTTCTAAATTTACACTGTATTCTCTTTATGATATGAAATAAAGGGAATTTTTTGTCAACCTCCTGTTCTTATTTTTCTTTTATTCTTCCCAAAAATATATTGGTGTTGGGACTTAAATTGAGTATGCTTTTGCACTGGAGTTCATTATGTTTAGAAATAGCTCTATATTCAAGAGGAGATAACAGTTAATGTAATGGTCCGATTATATAATATTTGCAAGCATTTGGACAATTGAAAGTAGGATCAACTTTATTTTTCAGGACTAAAGGGGAAGAGAATAGCGTTGAATTAAAGATATGCTGGCATTAATGCATCCTATGCATTAATCCCTACAATTTTTTCTAAGGACTAGAGAAGTTGACATTGAAATGTTGATATGTGATTTTATTACTTCCTTGATCCATTAGTTATTTTCATTCAGATCTCTTATCAAATTAATGCCAGTGATAGTAGTTTTTTTTCTTTTTCCCCCAATAAAAACTGAGATGATTTCATTGCAAAGAATTATAACCATTTTCTGTAGCTGCAACTTTTATATTCTAGAAATTTAATTAAGAAATCTGTGCTTATTACAATTAACATTTCACTTATCTGTAATTTTATTTGTTATGCAAAGCATAATTGCATGGAATATTAAAGACATCACAACCTTGTCTTCTTCATTGTGTGGTTCAGGGTTTTGAACACTTAAATGAAATACTGAGTTTTACGAACAAATGAATAAATTGACAAGTTGATATACTTGTCGACAATTATTTTTATGACCTCAAGTACTTTATCTGATACCTTAGTGAATCTGAATAATTTGTCATCATAACCTAAATGATCTTGTACCTCGCAGATTTACTGATACTTAATATTAGGTAACAACTTATTCATTAGCTTATATAAATGTTTTAATCTCCAAAGTCTATCCTTTTCCATTTTCTTTCATTAAATAATGTGTTATGCGCTATACATGGTAGGTGGATTTAGAGCAGAAAGCTAGAGTATTGCACGAGGATATGACAAAGCATGTAAGTATTGGGTTATTAATGACTTTTTTCTCTCTTTTTTTTTTTGGTTTTTTTTTTTTTTGGGGGGGGGGGGGGGGGGGGGGGGGGGTTTCCAATATAGAGTGTTTCAGTTCAGGTTGATATGTTCTTCTTATGTGTGATAAAAACAAGTCCCGCAGTTCTTATATGTGAGAAACACTTTTGATTTCTAATATTTGATACCACATTCGAAAACATGCTAGCCATATCTTAGATATATTTTTGTTTGCTCAATGTTTTCATAAAGTTAATTATTTATACAATTTTCAATATATGTTTTGATGCCTTGCTGTGTCCTTATGTCCTGCGTCTATGCTTGATATATTACAACTTCATGTGCTTTACTGTCTTGTTTTGAGTTTTGAATATCTATAAATTTTTGCCCTTCTGATTCTTCACCTAACTTTGGTCCTTTCTCATTATGTGGTGAATTTGTTTTAGTGGCTTGCGAGAGAACTCACTGTGTTACAAAATCTTATTGATCGAGCTAATGAAAAGGGTTGGCGCAAAGAATATCCTTTCCTAATAATCATTATTGTGGATGAATTTCTGTTCTGTATAATGGTAATATCTCTATCTGTTTTGTGTTAGGATGTGATAAAATGTCATATGCATTACGTGGGTAATACAACTAAATGTGTTCTCTAAGGCATATTTTATATATTGTTACTTATCTGTACAATTAGTTTGTAAATAGAATCTGTGGCGTTTTGACAATTAATATATAATGACACTTGGCAACTGCAGGAGCTTTCATTGCATTAATAGGTTCTATGCAAATGAAAATTGTGGTTTGCTTATTCAAAATGAGAGATTAAGAGGAAGAACCCCCATCATTGATTTTGCAAGCCTTTTAAAATCTGTGACACTTTATAGTTTCCCACGATGAAGTGAATTCCTTCTGTGTCTTCCAATCAATTTAAGGGAAATGATAGCTGAAAACATATGCTACAATTCTTGTTCAGTTTATTTTGTTTGTTGCCTCTTAAAGTCGTATAGTTCTATCAGTGTGTTGTCTAGCCTGTTAGGGTATTTGTTTTTTCATTGGCATCTTAATATGATAACTTGTGACATATGCCACTTGAGCTTGTATTTTTAACTACTCATAATGTGCTGGTAATGTAGTGAGTTTTACAACCTATTCAATTTTTGTTAGTTTTCATATATATATATATATATAAAAGAAGAGTAGCTTCTTTGGTTCTCTGATGCAATGCACATCAGCCGAATGTTTGTTCCTCCTTCTAAATCCCTTGTAAATGAAGTGGCTTTAAATTCCTTTACAAGTTCATGAAAAAGAAAACTCTGTTAGGGTGATGAACGTTTTGCACTAAAATTATGTATGACCGTCATGTGTCATGCTGAATACCTTGTTCAGAGAGCTAATTCTAGCCAAAATGCTGGAAGAAAGTTTTTCTATAAAGTGTATGGATTCCTTAATTAATAGGAAGTACACTGGATGAGTACCTAAAGAGAAAGGAGAAGCTTCAGACTCCAGATGAACAGGCACGGTTGTTGCAGGAAATTCCATCAGTTATTTCAGATGACCTAGAATCAGAATCTACAGAACCAGATGTTCCAGATGAAAATGTAGAAAATGATTCACCAGATTCACTGCAGACTACATATAAGCAGGTATCTTTCCTGACTGACGTTCGAAAGGAAGTTAGAGATGTTTTTGAACCTCAGGCTACAACACTGGATATTGCTGATTGTGTAAGACATGAAAGCAATTCGCCTAAGTCAATTCTCAGCGGAGCCTCTGAAGTTCTTCGTGATATGTCTACAAATGGAACTGCATATTCACGTGACACTATTTCTGCAGGTGTGTTATAAACCTTCTGCTTTTCCTGAGATTCATCTAAATTCTAAAATGAGCAATTCCACCACTAAAAACATGAATGTCTTAGGAAATTAGTCTTTTAAAGTCAAGGAGTGTACTGATTTGGATGAAATTAATTATATTTACAAGCAATCCAACTCCATAGCATGATCAGATACTTTATTCACCTCCATCAAGACATAGGGTATGACACTCCAGACATACTAGCTAAGTATAGGAATACCTGGATTGATAGTTGCTCTGGGAATGAGGGGTTCGAACTTGGGAGGAATAGAGCAACAGTGGACCCAGTCACTAGGAGGTCTTTAGTAAGGGAAGAGTGAAGTGCTCTAGGTAAACACTTAAGCAAGACAAGAGGGTTTAATTATGTCTTTGTCTTCTTTTCTTTATGAAAGTGCCTCGAATGCCTGAATACTTTAAGGCTAAAAGACAAAGTTCTTAATAAATAAAGATGTTTTTACCGAGCTCAAGGGATTCTAGGAAAAGTGTTTTAAGGTTGTAGAGAAAAGCTGGAGAGTCTTAGTTCTCAACAGTTTGAATCAAGAATTCTGCACCCATTTCTTTATAGCTAGGGGCGTATATATAGTAAAGGGTATGGCAGTGTGCTGAGAACATGTGTGTTTCATTAATGTCCTGTATGTGGGGGAGCGGGCTAGATATATGGCTGATTTTGCAGGAGATATGAGATCATATGTATGGCATGCACATGCATGGGAGACATGGCAATGCCATTATGGGTGTGACAGTTAGTGGTGACTTGTATAGAAGGAGAAGGCTAGGGAAAGGTCAACACTCAATGTTGCCCCTTAGGGAAAGCTAGAGAGTGGGGAGTGTGCTCAGCTAGAAAAATAACATTATTTAAACCCTTATTTGACTTACCTAGGGTATGTTTGGTATGACGTTGTAAAAGAGGAAGGAATATAAAAAATGGATAGGTGAGAATAGGTAAGAGAGAAAATTACTTTTATGTCCCTATTTTTAAAAAAATGATTTGATAGTTAAAATGATGATTTGATAGATAAAATAATAATTATAAAGGTATAATAAACATTACATAATAATGTAAAGGAAATACATCCGCGTCCACATCATACCAAACAAGGTGCTAGAGTGATTGTGCTTTAGCACAAAGATGCCTCTACTTTTGTCCTACCAAGCTAGCCTAAGGAGTGGGCTGTTCTTGGGGGGAGTAGGAGGAGTATTATTCCCTCGTAGCACTCCTAACCTTGTCGAAATTGGCTGTGTGGCATTTGACTTGTGCCAAACCCACTCAAAGTGTCCCACCCCCACCCCTCCTCCCCCTTCCAAAAAAAAATATGAAGTCAAAGTGATCTTGGTGTGGTTTTTCTCAAGCCAGCATTGTGCTGACTGAGGGAGGGGGTGGCCCCATCACACTCTTCTCCACCTTAACCTTCTAGGAGACAAAGTGAGGTAGCTTAAATTTACTTAGAAAGGACGGCTTATTGGGCACTTTAAAAGGACATGCCACTCGGTGTTGGGTGATGCTTGGATGTCACGGACTCCTTGACTAACTAGTTGGCTCCTATTAAATAACTTGTAGGAAGCCCCCCTAACTAACTAGCTAGCTTCTCTTAGAGAATTAACATGACTCTTAGCTTACTTAAAGAAATTATTATAACTCTTAATAAATTAATCATGAGGTAAAGGACACATAGGAACAACAGTAAATTAGGGTAGTGGTCAATATTATTTCTCCATCTAAACTGAATGTACCAGTAGTTCTGCCGCTCATCTAAGTAGTACCAGAATTTCTGAACAATTGGCATTGCTATTAAGAGCTCCTTTTGCACAAGTGATGCTGGTAGTACTCATTTATGTTTTGCATCCTTGTCCGAAAGGGTTGAATTCCTTGTGATTACGGATAGCAGAGGGAAATGGATGGATAAAAGCCAATTTGCTTAAAAAGCTAACTTGTTAACATATAATTACTTCTTGTTCTCTCTACTGTATTATGGATCAATTAACAGCCAAGATATGTTTAGTATGGTATTTACGAACTTACAGTGTCCCCAACACCATATTAATCATATCCTCTGAGTCTATATAATTTCTGTTTTGCCTGCGCACTCTGGTGCATTCACATTTGCTCTGATACTGTCAATTTTACTCGTAAATAATTCTGAATTTTTCCTTTTTGTAATTTCAATATAATGCATCCTTTTATAGATACCAACGTACACCCGCCCCCTCCTGATGTCATTGCTGTACGTTGGCATGCTTTTGCAGAAAATTGCAATGATATTCCTGTTCAACAGCAACTAGTGCAACAAATAGACCTTACATATGAGAGTGATGGTGTGGCTGGATTTGATAAAGCTAAGGTCTCTCAAGGAACACCAAACAAGCAGATTTTGCCACCTCAGGTTATCGAATTAAGCGATGATGAGGACACTGAAGAACCAAGCTCTGCAAAACAGGTTACTGCTAAGATGTTGGACAGCTTGATAAAAAGATGGCACTATAGAGATCCTCAGGGCCGTGTGCAAGGACCATTTTCAGTGGCTTCTCTAAAACGCTGGAGTGATGCTAACTACTTTCCACCAGATTTTAAGGTTTGGAAGGCAGGTCAAAGGCCAGATGAATGTGTATTGTTAGTAGATATTCTTCACCAGTTTTTTGCCAATTGATCAATTGCAGACCATGAAGTATGGATAATCAAAGAAGGAATCTTATGCAAACATAACAAACATTGATATCAGACAAATACTTCATTTGACACTTGAAAACTTCAGATTGTCATGTTGTCTTTATATTCATGCATCTTAGATTCCATATGATAATAATTAATTTAGGTCAATTCTGTTTAATCCATGTGCTACTGGCAACCTGCAATTTACAATTGTAGTGGGGAATTTATGCTCACTGATTGAATCATTTTCCCCCCTCCCTTGCCTGTCTTTATCTTTTTTTGTACCTGCTACGTTGCCAGTTTATATACAACTACATAATTACAAATCTATCCTTAGACGTTAATTTTGCTACATATCTACAATATGATAACTCTCCTTGCACTTCCAGTTTTGGTCATTATGGCAAGGATAATTATCAGATTTGTCAGTACTTTAAAACTTTTTATCATAATTTGTTCATTAATTATTAAAAAATTTTAACTTTTAACCGATTTTTCTCATAAATTTTTTTTAAATATTGATTTGACCATGAGCTATCTCTAATTGGATCACCAAATCTTTTTTATTCAATGGCCAGTTTAGATTTAGAACAGGGAAATCAATATTTTAGTTCTTATATTAAGGTCTAATTGTAAAATTGATAACTTTAGATCATTACAAAACGTCTCCCTAAACTTTTTATTAACTAAAATGCTAAATTTTAATTAGTTTTTGAAATTAGAAAAGAACTATTTGTAAATCCAACATTTAGGTATGTTAAATATTTTCATTACAATCAATATAAGATAATTGTTTAAAGTTTAATTATTTAAATTTAGTTCATACTTCGGTGAGTGTTTTATTATATTTTTAAAATTATGTACTAAATTTTTTAGTTAGATATTAGTTTTAAAGTTAAAATTTGGCCATAGAGAATAGGGCCTCTATTTGATTGACTGCATCTGGTATATAATTGCTTGATTTCGCACCATAAGAAATTTCAAATTACGCACCTCTGACTCCAGAAATTAAAATCTGATCACAAGAATGTAACATATCCAATATTCCAGAATATTTTGTTTTCATCTAAATGGGAAGTCGAAGCATTCGTTTGATCACATGCAAAGCAGAAGTAATAGTACTATTGGTTGGCTTCATCAAAAATAAACCGTTGACATGTCATACTGCCACATGTTTGGACACAGCGTATTCAAATATACATATCTCTCAATCCGTCTCCAAAGTTTACATGGGATGCTGAGGGTTGATCCGTTTACAAACAGTTGGGTTAGAACAGTGATTTTTAAACAAAAAAATAAAAAAAAATAATTGAAGAAAAAAGTAAATTATTTTTAAACAAAAAGGGTACAATTTTCAATCATTTCAAGCACCATATATATCATTGCAAAGAGACGCAGAAAATAATGACAGGTACAAAATGCAGTGCAAAAACTGCTTGAAATGATGGGATGAAAACGAATATTTGAAAAAAGGAATAAAAAGTTGCAATTGCATAAAAAGAAAATCACATTTCATGCTACAATACGTATCCTTTACCGTGCCCTAAAGCATAGTATAGATGCAGTGCCCCCAAATAGGGCGGCCGTTGTATTTACCCTTTTTGCTTTTTTGGTTTATCTCTGCTGCATTACAAAAGAAAAAAAAAATTAGGTAGCACAAAAAACACACTGCTTCTATTACCCGTCTTCGTTAGTATATTCCACTGGCACCAGAGACACTCTACCAAGCAGCTGATTTTCCCTTACTTACATGAAAATAAACCTTTCTTTCCTCTCCTTTTTCCCCCAGCCTGCAGAAGCCAGAAAGATTTCATCTCCTTAATATACTTAGCGTAGTCACTCTTTAATATCCATTACTTGGAAAAAGTCTATTATCTAAAACATGAACTACCACGAAACTAAGGGAAAAATTTATACCCTTAGGATGAACAATCTCAGGATGAGCACAATTGTGTCTCTGGAACTGCCAAAGGAGCATAAAAAATACTAATTATCAAAAGCAGAAATTGAAAGACATTCAAGAGAATAAGAAGCATCAGGAAGATTCCCATTTCGTCACTCCCATTTGAAAACAAAACACAGGGACCTCATTATTTGGGGAAAAATAAAAAGAAAAAAAAAAACAACTATGCTTGTGGAGGGAATGAAGGAAAGACAATAGTTTTAAATGCCTTGTAAGCAGCAAAATATTTCACTAGTTTGGTAATTTCTCCTCGCTAGGAATTTCAATTGCTTAAAATTCACTATAGGGCCTGATGCTAGAGACATGATTAGTCTTGATTTAACCTACTTCCATCTTTTTCTGAGGATAGAAAAACAATATTTCAATAAAAAATCATAATCAAGATGAATTTCAACATCAACCATCACATTCAATGTGAAAGTTGATCTGTGTTGCTAGCTTACACCATCAGTAACAGACAAACTAAATACATTTTTCTTCAGAATATACAAGTCAGAAAGTCACTAATGTTCAGAGCAATGTCTTGATTGTATTTATAGGATAACATATACAAGTCCTCACACACAGGCACGAGATGAAAACATTGTGAAGCCCCATGTCTTGACTGATGGAAACACCAAAGGCCTCTAGCCCTTAGAACTTCAATCCCATGGATTGATAGAGGGGAAGAGAAAAGTTTCAGTTTACACATATACACAAGTGAGTAGTATGAGAGACAACTAAATGCATGTCTTGCCAGCAGTCACTTACCCGCTGACATCTGTTGAGCTGTTTTCCGTTCGTAATAGAAGCTCAACACCACTAGAACAAACTATTATAAATTCTGAAACATGTCCATAAGGAATCACAACCTACAAAGGAAACAGAAACAAGATAAAGAAACTAGCTTATCGCTCAAAAATAACCTTATATAAACACACAAGTTTACAGAAACAGCAGTTTAGAATAGTTCACTCTAAGCATGGTAGCTGCAGAGTAGGTTAGCTTTCGTTAACTAGTGTGTAAGTCCTGCTACTGACCTTTTTTAATAAAATTTTAACTTAAAAAGCGTTCGGCGATTAAGGAAGAATTCAAGAAGGTAAACAAATGGTCTCTCTTCATTGACTCTTTCTGGTTCTCCTGATACTCATCAAGCGAGAAACTTCAGGTCATTAGACACAGAATTGAAAGTTAGGCGCAGTCACAAATCTCACAAACTCAGGCTGCAACTATACAAAATGTAACCCTGAATTACCAATATACATTCCCATCAAAGACCCACCTGCAATGGGCATTAACATGATGTATCTTTTACAATATTACAACCGGATTTCACAATTTTCTACCCTCCTGCCAGACTGACAAAATACTAATTTCCACCATGAACTACCTGCCTTATACTATGAGGAATGTTGGCTGAGAGGATCAACCATTTTTTGACAGATGAGATTTTATGTTTTATAATGAAAGAAATAAGTGATAAGGGACGAAGGACCATGTTTGACTGTATGGCTCAAGGTGATATTTAGTAAGTGGAAATCCTAATTACCCAAATCCTTGGAATAAGACATGTCACAAATTTAAGATACTTAAGTGATTAAGTTAGATTATGTCAGCAAATACTGGAATTCTGAATGATCCACACAAATCATAACCAAATGTCTTATGAATAGATTTCCAAGTACTTCGAATATTAAAACGCACACTTACCAATCCCCACCTAGAATTTTTTTTATTTCCCCAGGTGTAACGGTAACTTCACCACAGTACCAGCTTACCAAACTGTTTTCACAAACACAGTATAAAGTAATAAGGAGTCATACACTGGTGGACGGACAAAACTTTTCTGAGACTACAACTCCACTTGATCCACTGCATTTGATACTGCAACCGTCCCTCTTAATGGCCAGAGTAGCTGGTTCCCATATATCAAGATACCCAGCCTGTAAAATCAATCCAAAAATATTTTGAAACAGTGGCTCTTTATGAAAAACAGTAAGATAAGATTTTGCATAATGATAGAAAAAGGAAACTTAAATAAAAAAACTACTTTCATTAAATTACCGAAAGAGAGATTTTATAAGAAGCACGTCCACTATAAAGAGTCTTCTCAATGTAGCTCTGCATTTCAGGCTCTGAAAACAGAAAGACAAAATAAACTATTTTAAGTTTCTGTTCTTAGGAGGACGTCTAATCCTCAATTGTAATGCCTTCCTTCTTTTCTAATGACTATTTTTAATCAAAAAATATATATCCATTCAAAACAATGTAATCAACGGACAAAATTTGAAACAATACATCCCTTTTTCTATACATATTTGTCACTGCAAACAAGAAATTCGCCAACTTACCATTAAAACTTGACCAACAGCTTTAAGGGCATGATATGCCCTCCAAAACTAAGATCGATGTTACAACGCCAACTTCAAAACCTCACCTTATATCTTGCCAGTGTAGAAAAGTAAATTATACTAAAGATGTCACACACACTTCGTGTTTTAAAGATGTACCAGGGGCATTAAGTCTACAACAACATCTTTTTCACAACAACCAGAAACCCTTTTCTCTCCTCTTTTTTTCTCTCTCCAACGACGCAAAGATGCAACAAATCATGTGAGCTAAATCCCAAAAAGATGACCATTGATAAATCTTACATACAACACTTTGGGGTTTTGATGGGGCAATGACAATTTCTGCAACAACAGAACACAAAATGTGCTATATAAAAGAACAGAGATAGGAACCTCTGCTACGCACTGAAAACTATACAAAAGAACAGAGAAAGGGCGCACTAAAATATACTCACTTCCTTAAACAAGAGTTACAACACCCAAATTCATACAGACAACACAATGACACAAAAGGCTATTGATATGGATACCTTTGCTACACAACACCAAACAACACAGATGGTACAAATGACATTGATTGGGATGAAGATACTGGATTACAGTTCAGAACACTCACAAAGAAGATGAACACAGAACCTAAAAACAAACACAAGAGTAACAAAAGTATTGGCTTTCGAGAGGCCAACTCTCTTATAAGACTTCCTTTTCCAAAACTTCTTCTCTGCCTTTTCCATGGCAGGTCCCTTCTTAAATAATCTTCCAACCACTCCCTCCATCATTCCTCTTAAGTTCAACCTGTCTTTCCTCCAGACCAACCACTCCCTCCTCCTAGAGCGTAAAATCCTCCTTTGGTCTCCTTTTCCACTGACCCTTCTAGCATAAACCATGGTACAATTAGTTGGTCCACTAGTCACAGCCTTAACAGTGTTATTCACAGCCCGATCAGTCATGTTTCTACTTTTTGGTTGCCTACTATAGGCTTTTATGGTAGGAGTGGTCTGGTTAGGTTGGGTAATCCCATCAGGTTTGAAATTTGCAATCATTTGCTTCATACCCACATCTACCTCATCTTGCAAAGATGGTAGCAATTAAAAGTTATTTTGAGTTGCTAAACTGAAAAATAAAATAAAATAAAATAAAATATGGTACAGGTACTCACCACAAGTGATCTTTTTCTTATCATTTGCAAAAACCATCACAGATTCTCCCTGAAATAACAATGAATGAAAGTAATTTAGTTAAAAAAACAGGAAAAAGACAGCCATAATTATAATATTCCGACTCGGTCAGATTTACTTAACAAAGTACTTATTTCTATATATAATTTTGGTGTTAATGCTTCTCTCTTTAATTTCATGAGCTTATCATCCACTTACTCTTTTTTGCTCTCTCATTAATTATTTCACAGCTCAGGAATGGGATTACTTGCATGACCTTGATACCAAAAGTACAAGTTGATGGCTTAATGCTAATGTTTCTTTCAGGAACTTCTCATAATCAATTAAAGCAAACGTTGACTGACTACGATAAAGCAGATTTTGGGATGTGATAAATTAACCGATTCTAATATTTAATGACTCTTTAGAACCTAATTTGTGTGTGCATACATGCATGAGTATGAGCCCTTGAGAGAGCAAAAGAGAGTAACTCCTGTCAATTATTTTTAAAGATTTAGACATTTATAAAAAGAAAAAGATAAATTGCCTAAGTGATTTTTTTTTTTTTGTTTCTCTCTCTTTTGATCCTATCAGTATGTAAGGATTCCTCAATACACTTCTCTAGCCAAGAAAACATAATTTAATATCATTGATAGCTGACACTTAACAACAAAAATATTCCAATGATAAGAAGTCTGTCAACATTCAAGCATCACCATACAGATTATCATTCAAGTATCTTTTTTTTTCCCCATACGATACATGTAACTGTCTCTGGAAGTGAGAAAAAGTACCTTGCGATTCCTGTCATCCAGAGGCAGAACTTCAACGGCAAGGTAGGTATCAACATCGTCAGCAGTGACAAGATAGTTGGGTAGCATTGCCCCTACATGTTTGGTCACAAGATTAATGACTCAGGTCTTCTTGTTAGGAAGGAACAAAAGATAATCATACTCTCAAATAAGTAAGAAAATACCATCAATAAAATTAACATATCCATCTTCCAAATGCCGAATCCACTGACAACCCAACAAGACGAGTCACAAAAGGAAATGTCAAGTAAGTATGACAGTTATCTAACATGAAAAACGTATTAGGTATTAAAAGGGATAAAATGCACCTCAAAATTACAACTAGTGGCGCCATTGATAGAGTATCCACATGCCAGAAGTTCCCTTCCTGGAAAGGCTTCTCCTAAAATTTGGAGATCCTCTATAGCTGGTAATGGATCTTCATCTGCATCTGCATAATGCATTTACTCAATGTGATATAGCCAACATTAGTACTTTGGTTAATAAATTAAGCTCAAAAAAGCCTCAGAAAATGAAGAAGGGCTTGATTGGGAGTGTCGATAGTGGGCTTGCTAATGGGCCATTTAGTGTTTAACCTAGTTGTTTACTGTCTTAATTAGATATATTCTGTTTTATTATTTTGCTATCTTTTAGATTTTTCTGTTTCGGTAGTTTCCTGATTTCTAGGATGGGAAAACAGATTTGATTAGATTCTTCTTATTCCTTCCCATCCTTATATGTACTGCGTTGCTTCTTGAATATGTGAGAGCAGAAAAGCTCTGCCAATTTACATGGTATCAGAGCCCTACGTTCCTCGGGCAGACTGATATCGTACATGGCAGCGCTATAGGGCCAGTCACGAGCCCTCGTTGCCGACGGTGATAACCAAAAAGAGTCATCGTCAGACGGTGGAGGCTTAAATAGGCAGGCCGAGACTAGTGGGAGTGGGCCGAACTCTCTGTTACATCTTGGAATGGGAAGTTTGGCACCAGAAAGTCTTCCCCAGTCACTGATTTCCCATCGCCTAGATGGGAATAACTACCTACAGTGGTCCAGGAATTTCCTAATGTATGTCAGAGGCAGGAACAAGGAGCAGTACCACATGGAGCCCGAAGCCACCAGAGCCAAACGACCAACAATTTGAAACTTGGCGGACAGAGAACAACGCTGTAATGACGTGGCTGGTTAATTCAATGACTGTGGAAATCAGCGAAAATTATCTACTTGCAACTACTGCTCGTGAAATCTAGGAATCAGCAAGAAAAACTTACTCAGTTTAGGAGAATACTGCTACAATTTTCCAAGTTAAAAGGTTGCTGAGAAATTTGATACAAGGGGAGAAATCAGTGACACAATATTTTATTGCATTGATGAGATTATGGCAACAAGTGGATTTATATGAAGTTCATGAATGGTCTTGCCACATGGATGAAAACTACTTTAAGCAAGTTGTTGAACGAGAGAGATGTTATAAGTTTCTTCTCGGTCTAAATGATCCATTTGAAGAAGTAAGAGGAAGGATCATGGGTATGAAGCCTCTCCCATCTTTAGAAGAAGCCTTCAATGTGGTCAAGTGTGAAGAAAGTTGAAGGGAGTTGATTTCCTTTACATCAGGTATCTCAAATTCTTCCACCATTGATGCCTCTGCTATGATAGCCCGTGGGAATCAGAGGGATCAGAAAGAAAAGAAGGCTGCCAAATGGTGTGATCATTGTAATAAAAATGGTCATACGCGTGATACTTGCGGGAAATTGCACGGTAAGCCTCCCAATAGAAGATAGAAATCAAAGTTAGAAAGCAAAGGCCTGCTGGTTGGTAGCCCTGAACCAGAAGGTGGAACTCTCAGTAGTGAAGAAATCTCAGTGTTACGTAAAATCCTCGAGAAACATGCCAATCTTGGCTCCTCTGAAACTCAGGTTGAGAAAAATACACCTTCTGTCACCTTAGCACGAGCAGGTACTATTCTTACTATGACACTTAGTAGCATAGTTCAGACAAGGAACATTTGGGTAACCGACTCTGGAACTACTGATCATATTACAGGATTCCGGGAACTCTTTCATGATTTCTCCTCTTATTCTGAACATACCATGGTACAAGTTGCAAATGGGTCTTATGCACGTGTTATGGGTTCAGGAACTGTTGTCATATCTAAAACAATCATTCTAAAGAATATACTTTATGTACCTAAGATTAAGTGTAGCCTATTATCTGTGAGAAGGATTGTTATTCAGTTAAATTGCCTCGTAACTTTTAGTAAATTTGGTTGTGATTTTCAGGACTTGGCATCGGGGGAGATGATTGGCAATGCTAAAGAGTAGAATGGACTATATTATCTTGAAGGCACTACACATACAGAATCAAGAGCTATTGCTGCTTCATCTACTGTTTTTTTTGCTATGTCTAGTCAGGACATTATTTTGTGGCATTCTAGGTTAGGCCATCCAAGTCTCAGTTATATGAAAATTTTGTTTCCAGAAATTAATAAAACTCAGTTTGATTTTCATTGTGAAGTATGTCAATTTGCTAAACAAACTCACAATTTCTATCCTTCTCAAGCCTATAAGCCTACTCACCCCTTTGCTCTTATCCATAGCGATGTTTGGGGTCCATCTAAATTTAAAACTAACTCTAAGGCCAGATGGTTTGTGACCTTTATAGATGATCACACTCGTGTCACCTGGGTCTTCTTGATGAAAGAAAAATCTGAAGTTTTTCCAATATTCAAGAAATTTTTCACTTTCATCCAGAATCAATTTCAAACCACCATCAAGGTGCTTCGAAGTGATAATGGAAGAGAGTACATAAATTCAGATTTTAAACAATTTTGTGATAAAAATGGTATACACCATCAAACATCTTGTGTGGGGACACCCTAACAAAATGGTGTGGCTGAAAGAAAAAATAGACATTTACTAAAAGTGGCTAGAGCTATCATGTTTGAAAGCAATATTCCCAATATCTTTTGGGGGGATGCAATTCTCACATCCACCTATTTGATTAATAGAATGCCATCTAAAGTTTTGAACTTTCAGACCCCACTACAGAAATTTCTTAAGTTTTATCCAAATTCACCCCTTATCAGCTCAGTTCCTATTAAAGTGTTTGGGTGTACAGTTTTTGTTCATGATGATAGTGGAGGGAAGTTAGGTCCAAGATCTGTCAAGTGTATATTCTTGGGGTATTCCCCTACTCAAAAGGGTTACCAATGTTTTTCTCCCTCCACACGCAGAGTCTATGTTACTATGAATGCAAAATTTATTGAGCAACAACCCTTTTATCCCAAATCACCCATTCAGGGGGAGAAAGAGAGAAGTGAATGGATAATTTGTGATAATGAGTGTGAACATACTAATAACTGCACTTCTGGCCAGCAGAGAAGTACATTTAATAATGGACCTCAAACATCACCCAATACCACCATTCCCACTTCAGATCATTACCAACTTTTAGATGACAATCATGATGTCCTAGAATCTCCAGAAACAGTACCAGAACTGACCGAAACAGTCCCAGAAAATTCACCAGAAAAATCCATCCCTGAAACCTGACCTGTTTTTAAGCCTCGTATGACCGAAACAGTCATGAACCAGCCTGTTCAAGCTGAGACTAGGCAGAATTCTGGTGAGGAACAGCAGCGGGTCACTAAAGAATCTATTCCTACTCTGCAGCAAAGCCATGAATCTGAGCCTGAAGTCAGTCTTAAAGATCTACAATGGCCAATTGCCTTAAGAAAAGGAAAGAGGAGTTGCACCCAACATCCCATTGGCAGGTATGTTTCCTATGAGAAACTCTCTCCTACCCTAAGAGCATTTGTTGCAAATGTTGTGACTGAGCAAATTCCAGGAAGCTTTGATGAAGCTTTTTCTGATCCACAGTGGAAACTTGCTATAGAGGACGAGTTAAGAGCCTTGGACAAAAGTAAAACCTGGGAAATAACTGATTTACCTTTTGGGAAGTCTGTTGTGGGAAGTAAATGGGTTTTCACTATAAAATATAATCCAGATGGAAGTGTTAGTAGATATAAAGCTAGACCAGTGGCTAAAGGGTTTACTCAAACCCATGGCATTGATTATCAAGAAACATTTGGTCTAGTGGCAAAGTTCAATACTATAAAAATTCTACTTTCACTTGCTGCTAACTTGGATTGGCCTTTGCATCAACTTGATGTTAAAAATGTTTTCCTAAATGGAGATCTAGAGGAGGGGGTGTATATGGAGATACCTCTAGGTTTGAGAAATTCAGACAATTCCAACAAGGTTTGTAGGCTGTACAAATCCCTATATGGGCTAAAACAATCCCCAAGAGCATGGTTTGAGAGGTTTACACATGTGGTGAGAGGCCTCGGGTACTCTCAATGTCAAACTGATCATATACTCTTTGTTAATCATCGTAATGGACTGATGACAATTTTGATTGTTTATGTTGATGATATAGTGTTGATAGGAAATGACATAGAAGAAATTATATAGCTGAAGAAGAACCTAGTAAAGGAATTTGAGGTGAAAGAACTTGGAAATCTGAGATACTTTCTTGGGATGGAAGTAGCCAGATCTAGCAAGGGAATTTGTGTGTCACAACATAAGTATACCCTTGATCTTCTCACAGAAACAGGGATGTTGGGAGCCAAACCAGTGGATACTCTTATGGAGATCAATTGCAAATTAATTGTTAAACCAGAGGGAACCCCAGTTAATAAAGGTACCAGAAACTTGTGGGAAAATTTATTTATTTATCTCACACTAGACCGAATATATCCTTTCCTGTAAGCGTGGTTAGTCGGTTTGCAAGCAGTCCTCAAGAAGAGCATATGGCAGCTGTGTATCGAATTTTGAGGTACTTGAAGGGAACACCTGGAAAGGGACTACTGTTCTCCAAAGGTACTAGCAGGGAGATTGAAATTTTACAGATTCAGATTGGGCCGGCTCCCTTACTGATAGGCGCTCTACTACAGGCTACTGTTCTTATGTTTGGGGCAATTTAGTTACATGGAGAAGTAAGAAGCAAGCTGTTGTAGCAAGAAGCTCAGCTAAGGCAGAATATAGGGCTCTAGCCCTAGGTATCTGTGAAGGGATGTGGATCATTCGCCTATTGAAAGAACTCAGAGTTAAAATTGAGTCACCAGTTAAAGTCTGGTATGACAATATGGCTACCATTGGCATAGCTAACAATCCTATCCACCATGATCGAACGAAGCATGTGGAATTGGATAAACACTTTATCAAAGAAAAGGTTGAGGAAAGCATCATTGACCTGTCCTACATATCCTCAAGCAAGCAAGTTGCGGATGTGTTGACTAAAGCACTTGGTAGAGTAAAGTTTGATGAGCTGGTGGACAAGTTGGGAATGATTGACATCTATTCTCCAGCTTGAGGGGGAGTGTCGGCAGTGGGCTTGCTAATGGGCCATTTAGTGTTTAACCTAGTTGCTTACTCTCTTAATTAGATATATTCTATTTTATTATTTTGCTATCTTTTAGATTTTTCTGTTTCGGTAGTTTCCTGATTTTTAGGATGGGAAAACAGATTTGATTAGATTCTTCTTATTCCTTCCCATCCTTATATGTACTGCGTTGCTTCTTGAATATGTGAGAGCAGAAAAGCTCTGCCAATTTACAGGGAGGATGGGGTGGGATGGATTGAATGTCCTAACCATTGTTTGGATGTTTAAAAGGTAATGGGGTGGAGTGAGTTCGCACCTCAATTTCCAATCCACTCCAAATTGTGAGGGGTTTGAGATGGGTTAGATTCTTCATAACTTTTTACTAACTTCCTAGATCCTCTCCACTTTCCTTTTCATTTGACTATATTATATTGGAAATTTCACCCTTCAAATCATAGTTATCAAAATGTTTGATTCACAATTCAAATTTTATGATTCTTAAAGAGTTACAAAACCAACCAACAATATGAATCAGTGGCTGAATTGGAAGCACTCCTGAATTGGTCATGTGCCAATATGGAAGAATTACACAATTCTATAATTCAAAAATGCATGAAAACAATGAACTTATCTATAATTTATGATTAAATATTTTTCTTAACTCTTGGGTTAGATTTATTATCTTGAGTATTTTATGAACATGATAATATTTTATATTTCAAGCTATTTTTCACTTGTTACTAAATATTACAATTTGATATGTTTTACAACTTATGATTCAAAAATATGCTTTTAGATTTGCAAATTTATAACTATAAGGAAAGCGAAGAAGGATGAATTAATTAGTGACAAATTTATAACTAATGAACTTATCTATAACTTACAGTTAAATATTTTTCTTAACTCTTGGGTTAAATTTATTATCTAGAGTATTTTGTGAACATAATAATATTTTATATTTCAAGCTATTTTTCATTTGTTACTAACTATTACAATTTGATATATTTTACAACTTATGATTCAAAAATATGCTTTTAGATTTGCAATAAGTTATCGCGATTTGACAGCTATGCTTCAAACCCACTTCACCTATCCAGATAGTAACCGCAAAGTACCAACAAGGGTTAAATGGTTATTTCTCTCTTCAATGAGTTTCTTTCTCTCTCTCCTATGAGAATTTTCTTCTCTCTTCAATGAGAGTCCCTTATCTCTTCAATCAGAATTTTGAAGCAATTTGGAGAGCCAAATTTTAATTATAAACTAAAACTCCAATTTTAGAATACATAGAACCTATATCAATTCAGAAGAATAGAATTAAAACAGAAGCGGAAGGACACCTAGATCCTTGTGATTAATCATGCAGGCTGGTCTCATTTCTGTGGATTGAAATATAGATAAGTCTATTCTAAACTTAGATAACTTAGGGACCATAATCCCTTTATATATATATAATAATATAACCAGTACTCAATCCATCCTAGAATTCTAGTTATACTCTTAATAGGTATCTACACGTTTATCCCATGACATTAAACTTCTAAACCCACTAAAACTTTAATTTAAATTAAATTACTTTATTTGAGCTTAAGTAAATAAATAATGACACCACATTTTATATTTATATGTGTGGTCCCACGTGTTGAATTTTATTCCAACAAATTTTAGTCACAGAATTTGTATTTCTGTATTGTATGTCACGGTGTATGATGGATGTGGAAGAGAATATGGTAAGAGAGGTGGAGGAGGAAGAAATTGTGACCTCATAAGGGGATGAACAGGGTAGTGTAACACTTGGAAAACACAAGCTGATCAGGAAGATTGTGAATCTTACAAATTATATGACTAATAAGCTTATATATGAATTATGTTTAAGTACTTTTCTTAACTCTTAAGTTAGATTTACTATCTTGGATATTTTATGCATATTATAAGGATATAAATAGATTATATTTTATATTTCAAGCTATTTTTTACTTATTGCTGAATTTTACAATTTATTACTTTTATAATTCACAATTCAGAATTATGTTTTCCAATCCGCGATACATATCACGATTTGACTTCTATCATTATGACAGACAAAATTTTGAATAAAACTACCATTAGAGGCATGATTCATAAGGGGTGGAATTTAATGGAAGAGTTGACAATTATGGAGTCTTCTAACCATTTGTTATTCTTCACTTTTTTGCGTGAACGTGACTAAAAGCAAATGGCAAGGGATCATCCATAGTCTATCATGGTATACTTGTTAGTGGTGCAGCCTTGGTCTCCCTTAAGATCACTAGATGAAATTTCCTCTTTATTGCAGTGAACTGCTGAAGAGGTCTGTACAGCAATAATAGAAGATATTGTTGATCTTTGTAAAGGTTTTTCCCCCTTCTCTATACAGTGGGTTAATCTACAAACAAAGCTGCCAATTGGGAAGCCAATTTTGCCATAAAGAGGATGTGTCCTGTGGATTGGGTGATTTCACCCCCCCCCCCCCCCTTTTCTTCAGCTTTGATTGTCAACTAAGCTGCCTCAGCTGCTAGGGAAGGCATTGGTTGATTTGCCGTGTACTTCTTCTATTGTGTTGTGTTTTTTTTTCTGGGGCACTAATTTTACTTTTATTCATATAATCTGTTTGCAGTTTATAGTTTATATGCTATATGTGCTGCGTAAGACTTTGTATTTATCTTTTGTGTCTCAATAAAATGATGCTTTAGCCACACACACACACACACAACCCCCCTAAAAAACCACCTCACCCCTTATCATCCATTTTTTTATAACCTCCAAACATGGTTCTCTTCAAAACTCCCAGTCAAGCACGAAGGTGAAGGACCTTCAAAGATAAGGAGAAGAGGAGCAACAAGGATCATCAACAATGGTTGTATAAGGAGAGTTACCTGAACTCCGGTTAGAGGAAGTTTCTCTCCCATTCTGATTAGCGTCTACATCACGATCATTCACCCCTTCATTGGTGCTCCCAGGTTCACGAGATGTGACCCCCTTCTTCGTGGCCACATCATGGATTGAATTCCTGCTTGTTATTCGTCTCTCTAATTCGTCAGTATCTACATTATTTGTCGCACCACCACGTCCGGCCAAGTAGCTCCGGTAACGGCCCCATACATCCCAATCAGTGCCTGGCTGAGGGACCAGTTCGATCCCATCTTTATTCTGGGAAAAAAATTAAATAAAAAAAAAAAAATCAAATCGTAACATTGTACACAGGAATTCAGGTCATCCAAGTATCCGTCGAACATACCTCAGTGCGAACAAGTTGTTCCTCCAAGTGCCTAAACAAAACCTGCCAAAAAGAAGGACTTATTATGAATCAATCCATGTGGGTGATTTCACAGAATCACGTAGTCTGGTCTAAAAAGGAGCGCTGTCCTGATTAATTGGATAACATTGTGGTGAGTTAATTCTATCAACAAAAATGAAATTGAATCAAGAGTTTTATATTTTAGCCTATAATAAAATATTAGGGTAATTGAATATAATGTTTCCAGCGTAATGAATATTAGGTATTATTTAACTAAACTTTGAAATTATATGGTAATTTAATCTTTAAAATACTCTTTTTAATCCTTGATTAGGCATTGCATTCTTAATTACATAAGAAGTGTATAATTCAATGTCTTTTAAATTTGTGTGTTATATTATGCCAAATGTCAACGTCAATTGTGGTATATATTATGCAAGCAAAATGTAGGGTACATATTACTCACTAATTAACCCCACAATTTACTATTAGACCACAACATACCTCATGAACATTTTATTGGCAAGCGATAATTCAATTACTTATACAAAAAGCTACTGGCAGTATTTTAATTAGAAGAAAGCCCCTCAAGATTAGACCAAGTGGAAGTGGTAAGAATGGAGTGAAAGCATGGATAATGTTGAGGATTTAATTGCTGTAATATAATATCAAAAATAAATATATTTTTTAAACTAGAACTATGTCCACTGCCATCAACACTGATCCATGCATTTAATTTCAAATTTTAGAAAAAGATCAAAAGAAAATTTTGTATCTAGCATCCAGTTTTGGTAACGGAGTCAAATAATGCAACTTACTCCAAAGTTTATAAATAAGATTAAATTTAAATATAATTTTTTATATCTTTATTATTAGGTTTAATAATTAAATCATAAATATATAATATTTTAATTAAAAATTTTGATAATAGATATGAGAAACTATACATAGAAACACTCTATTTTTTTCAAATAACAAAACACAAAACAAACCTCTCTCGCATCTAATGTAAGGTGTTTTATTACTTTAAAAATTAATGTATTAGATTTATAATTTTTTAAATAAAAATATATTAAATTTATTATTAAATATTAGTTCAAAGAAAATAAAATATATTTAGAGAGAGAGAGAGAGAGAGAGAGGTTGACCTTGACATTGCTAACAATCGACCAGACATCAGGATCAGGTGGCTCTTGGGAGTATTTTGCAAGAAGAGGCAACAATGACGAAACAAATGTTGATCTTTCTTCCTCTGCATCCTGACACAAGAAAACCACCCACTTCAAAATTCATTCCAACCATTCCAACATAAAAGAAAAAAAAAAATTCTACTTTTTTTTTGTGAAAATAAAATCTACTTTTTTATTCCAAATAATATATATTTCAACCATTTCACTCTTAAGTTTTAAAAATAAGAAAAATTACACTTCAATATTATAAGTTAAAGATATTTATTATGAAAAGTCCTTAAATTTTGAAATTATTTTAGAAGGTTCAAAGCCATCATATTTTCAATGATAAAACAAAAACACCCTTATTTAATTATATGCAAATTTGCTACCATTTTGACTTTTCAGAATTACAAGTGCCTTATACCATTTTTATTACTTGATTTTGTATTTGTTCTCATCCTACTCCAACATTTTTACCTCACTTGCTTTCATATGTTACAATATAAATTTGTTACTATTCAAGCTTTCTAGTGTTATAAGTGGTCTTTTCTACTTTTATTAGCAAGGTATGTGTTTGTTGCTATCTAGATTCATTAATCTTGTATTTCATGCATTCACTATTAAGTAAGGTAAGAATGTTGAAGTAAGATGGTAACAAATGCAAAACTAGTTAATAAAATTAGTAAAAATTACTTATAACTCTAAAAAATGTCTAGTACTAACAAATTCATATAATTAAATAAAGATATTTTTGTTCTACTACTAAAAAAATGAGGTCATTGAGTTTTTCAAAATAATTTTGAGATTTAAGATCCTTTATAATAAATATCTTCAATTTATAATATTAAAGTGTAATTTATTTAAAAAATATACGATTTAATTTTTAAAAAGTATATGCTTCAATTATTTAGTTTCCCAATCTCAAAAAAATATGATTCAATTTCAAAACATTTTGGACTTATTACTCGATAGTCCTTTCAATATGCACTGATGGAGACTAAATAATGAATGAAAATCGTTCAAGCCTTAACTCGGATATTTTTTAAATTCATGGATGAAAGCAAAATAAAAAAATAAAAAATAAAAACTACAATTCCTTGTGAAAGAAAGTAACCCACCGAGATGCATTGAAATTGCCACATTGTGCAACCAAATATGTAGGAAAAAGGAGTACCTGCAAGGCATATGTGAGACGAATATTCTCTTCAATGATGTCCTGTCTATATGACAAAGCTTTTGATGCTGCATCTTCTAGGTTTTGTTGCTGCTGATCAAAGGCCTAGTGGGCACAAATTCCTACTATATAACTAAGTAAAGAGGCAGGAATTTAACCCCAAGATGCTCAAGAATTTGAAGCATACCACACGGATATCTGCAATGCGCTTTTTTAAATCATCATATCCATGGCGTATGTGCGATTCCTATCATAATAACACAAACAAAAATACCACCCACTGACATCACGTGATATGACATGAATCAAATGTATAAAGTACAAACCTTTATTTACCTTGATGGAATAATCTGCAAGACGCTTCCTTAGCTGCATGATCTCTCCTTCATTTTCACGAATCTTTATGAGAAGATCCTATATCAGATTAGACGTATGAATATCAATTTAGAAGTTTAGATTTGATCGGTTTTGATTGGATCGATTCAACTAATATTGAGATTTGGAAATAGTAGTACCTGGTTTTTTGGGCTATTAGAATTGGACGTTTCAGGTTCAGCCATATTGAAGAGAGATAGAGCTTGCAGATGATGAAGAAAGCAGAGGCTTCATCCCATGGAGGTCTTCCATCCATTGACTTATCTCGTTTCGAGGCCAGACATGTACTGATGAGCTTTTTTTTTTTTTTAAATTGTCATTGACTTATGGGGTTTGCTTGTGATAAAAAGAAGAAAATTTTGTAGAAAGCAAGGGAAGTACGACGATATATGACAAGTTGGGCATCCAAGAGAATTTTAATTTCTTTGTTGATGTTGACGAAGACACTCTTATCCTCTTGTACCTTGTTTTGTTCTCCCTGATAACTCTAATTATTTATTTCCTTCTAAGGGCAGGCCTGCTTCTCGTCTTCATCACTCCCTTTGCCTCTCCATCTCCATTCCTACTCTCCACTGTGAGGGATAATTAAAATTTTATAAAAATGTAGTAAAATTTTGAAAAATCAAAACAATATTATTCTAAATTCAAACATATCCTTAGAAAACATATATTAAAATTTATTAATATAAATCATAAATATACAAATATTAATATAGACGGATACACACTTAAACAGGGACATATTCTAATCATTTAGATACATCAACGACCCTACAAGGCATACAGTACAGTACAGTTCTCGTTCCCTAATTTTGAGAGGCAAGAATTGCCATCCCTAGTATCAGTTTCAAGGCGTGCTCTTTACATCATTACTGCCTATTTTCTTGCTACATTGAAGACAATGAATTACTCCCTGCCAGCTATCTTGTTTACTTGAGTAAGATTACCTTACTAGAAAGTAAATTGAATCCTTTACAGAGTATGTGAGGCAAAAAGATGAGAATGTTAATTGTGAAAGATTCGAACTCACTAAAAAACCCCGAAATTATATACCACCAGTCTGCAACTGCAAAAATTTTGAATTCAGAGGCCATGAGACTCTCAACATGTTGAACGGATTTCTTGGGTCATCTTCAACCTTTCATATCTATTACCAGGAAGCTAAACGACTAAATTGCCACTCTCAGCAACAGAGTTGATGAGCTTTAGACTTAAAGGAGAATAGCAAAACAGAATAATAATCGAAATTCTTATTGCAATCAAATCCTACCAGAACTTATTTTTCAGAAGTTGATATTTAAGTTTTTCTTATATGAGATTCTTATTTGATGGTGAATTCATGCTCACTGGTTGGATCATTTTCCCCTTCACTTGTCTTATCTTTTTCTTGGATCTGGATCTTCCTTGTTTGTATGTGATTACCTAATAATAAAACCATCCTTAGCCAACATTTGACGTTATTTTACCACACATCTAAAATATGTTACAGCACCTTTGCACTTCCAGATTTGTCATGATGCCAAAGATAATGATCAACGATCAGATGATCCAGTCAGATTTGTCATTATCTATAAAATTTTACAACTTATTTATTGATTATATTACAGTTTAATAGGCTTTAGCGGGAAAAGATGTACCCAAACTAATGACAAAGTACATAATGCAATGCAAAAACTGATTTACATGATGGGATGAAAAAAATTTGAAAAAATGGAATGAAAAGGTATGACTGCACAGAGAAAATTACATCTCAAGCTAAACCTACCCTTTATAAAATACAAAGGAAAAACAAAAATTTAGGTTGCATACAAAATACACTACTTCCAGTGCCCATCTACCCTAGTATATTCCACTGACACTTGAGACGGTCTACGAAGCAGTTGATTTTCCCTCACTTGTTAAAGAATAAACCCTTCTTTTTTCCCCTCCTTTTCTCCCCAGCCTGCAAAAGCCAGAAAGATGCACGGTTACTGTTTAATTGAAGCAAGAAACAGAAAATACATGTCCCAAAAAATCTTAAGAATGCACCGAGAAGTATTTTGAAAATAAAATATTAAATGCACTAAGTTCATGCAGGAGAATGCACCCTCAAAACGCTCGAGGAAGAAATTTATAGTCTGAACAATATCCAAGACACCCTTGACAATAATAATCAAAAAAGAAGAGGAAAAAAAAATTCTATTCCCTTACAAATAACTAGTTATAGAGGTCAACATTTTAAGGTTATTATAATTCATAAATTATCAGAAATCAAAACCACTCAAATTACTTGTGTGAAAAACGTAGATTTGCCACAATACTTGCATTGACACCTTATCTAAAAGGTATCACTCCACATGATAAGTTAGCATCATCATCACAAAGCTGATTTGGATTCAAATTTAGGCAATAACTCCAATGTTACCAAGAAAACAACATATAGAAGATCTGCAAATTTTGTTTTTATGTGTAAACATGGGTTGAGTGATGCTTATTCCTTACTAACGAAGTAATGATTGTTGGAAGAAAAGGAACCAATTCTCTCCATCTCCCATTTCTTTTTGTCTCCATCAGAGTGCATGGGCACCTGTGTGTCAGATAGTCTAGAACGAAACTGATTGGGGATTTGATGGAAACTAAGTAGTATAGAATGTCAAAATCCCATAATAAGTATAAGATACTCAATGGGGTATTTAAGTAAGGTGATCCTCCTACCTCAATAACTAATTTTTGGAGAAAAGTTTCCTACTTTACTTAGATGTCTATCAGTTGGTATCAGAGCAAGTTGCAGTGGGGGTATAGTTGGCACCAGAATGAGAGGAACAGTGAAAGTGTTAGAGAAGGGATTTGGAAAGATGAGAGAGGATATGTCTTCAATCAAGGTGTTCATGATGGAGATGAGTGACAAGCTGGAGTTGCAATCCATGGACAGAAATGACGACAGAGGCAATGCATTGGTGGAGAATTGACCACTGATGCCTGGCAAGTCCAGTGAGGGAGTGAATGGCATCAACGTTGCAACGGCAGGAGGCAGTAGTGTGTGCAACAAAGAAAGGGGTAAGTACAAAAGCTTGAACTCCCTTTATTCTCTAGTGAAGACCCAATTGGGTGGCTCTTAAGGGTGGAGAAGTATTTTTCTGTGAATGTTGTTGCTGAGGATGAAAACCTAAAGGCTGTAGCTATGAGTTTGGAAGGGAAAGCTTTGAATTGGTTCCAATGGATGGAATCTAGCCCACCCATATCTTCTTGGCTAGTGTTTGAGGAGTTAATTGGGAGGTTTCACTGTAATCAATTGGGGGACAGCTATGAAATGCTAATGTCTCTCAAACAAGAAGGAAGCGTATCTGATTAAAGGGAGAAATTTGAGCTTATTTCAGCACCTCTTGATAAGGTACCAGATGAAGTTTTGATTGGTGCATTCAAGAACAATCAGAGTGAGGAGGTTAGATCAGTGAGGCTAATGCAACCCCAATCATTAACCCAGTTGATGGACTTGGCTCAACAAATTGAGGGGAGGAATTTGATACTTGACAAGGTCAGGGAAGCAAAAGTTTCAAAGCCTATTAAGGGTGTGGAGGGACCGAATTGGAGTGGATTTAAACCCACTTTCCAGAACTTCTCAAGTCCAAATGATGTGAGTAAGGCGCAGATACCCATCTCTGGAGGAAAGAGTCCTAACAATAAAAGAGGAGCAGAGAGTAACGGAACTAGTGTTGCTGCTCATAGTTCTTCAAGCAAAGGGAGCAATAATTCAAAGAGATTGTCAGAAGCTAAGATAAACAGGAGCAGGGAACTTGGGCTATGTTTTAAGTATAAAGAAAAGTTTGGACCCAATCATAAATGCAAAAATAAACAGCTGCAAATGTCTATTTTGACAGAAGATAAAAGGAAGTGATATAAGGTAGGAGAATTATATGCGGACAGTCAAGGAGTAAAGGATGATAATGTTGAAACGTGTATGAATTATCAATGAATTCTATAGTGGGGTTGAGAGATGACAAAACTATGAAGATTATGGGTAAGTTGGAAGGGGAAGAGGTGCTATTACTGGTTGACAGTGGAGTTACCTACAATTTTATTGCAACTAAACTAGCTGAGAAACTGAATTTGCCCGTCAACGAGACTGGTTAGTATTAAATCACAGTGGGAGATGGATTTCCAAGGTATTGCAAGGGGGCTTGTAAAGGAGTGCAACTAGAATTGCACGCAATGACAATAACCCAGACATTCTACCCATTTGGTTTGGGAGAGACTAATGTGGTGCTGGGAATAGCTTGGTTGGAGTCACCTGGGGAGATGAGGCTGAATTGGGGAACTCTCACCATGAAAATCAAAGTGGGTTGGTTTTGTTTGAAGGGAGATACAACTTTGGCCTAGACTGGAGTGTCTTTCAAATCCATTGTACATTCTTTAAAAGGGGAGGATCAAGGCTTTTTAATTGAATATATGGGTTTAACAGCTACCACAAAAGCAGAACAGAGACTATCAGGACATGGAAGCAGAATTGCAGCAGCTGTTGGGGAAGTTTAAGGATGTGTGTGAACCTAAACCAGGTTTGTGTTCAGTGGACCATGCAATCATGTTGAAGCTCGGAGAGCAGCCACCTAACATACGCCCTTACAGGTATGCCCACTCTCAAAAGATTGAGATTGAAAAATTGCTGAGAGAAATGCTAGTGGCTAGGATTGTTCGTTCTAATGTTAGTCCTTTTTCAAGTCCAATATTATCGATGAGAGACGGAAAAAAAAGGATATGAAGGTTTTGTATGGGCTATAGGGCTGTAAATAAAATAACAATACCTAATAAATTCCCCATTGTGACCATTGATGAATTACTAAATGAACTTGGAGGGGCAACCATTTTTTCAAAGCTGGATCTAAAATCAGGTTATCACCAAATAAGAATTAAACTAGAGGATGTAGAGAAGACTGCCTTTAGGACACATAAAGGCAATTATGAGTTCTTGGTCATGCCTTTTGAATTAACCAATACCCCATCAACCTTTTGATGGAGATCAAGACAGTATGAGATACCAAAGTCCCACATTAAGTAGTATGGGATGCTCAATGGGGTACTTAAGTAAAGTGATTCTCTCACCTTAATAATTAGTTTTTGGGGGAAGATTTTCTACCTTACTTAGGTGCCCATCAATTGGTATCAAAGCTGGTAGTCAGCAGCTTCGAAAAGGGCTACCTGTGGAGAATTCTGACCAACAAAAGGCTAAGTAAAGTGTCGTCAAATAACGTGTCATAAAGTGTAGCAGTTGGGACGTCGGCTTTCCAAAGGTGGCCAATTGGTGGAGACCAAAATAATATGGAATGCCAAAGTCCTACATTGAATGGTATAGAATGCTCAATGAGATACTTAAGCAAGGGTTATTCTCCCACCTCAATAGCTAGCCTTTGAGGGAGGGTTCCCCACCTTGCTTAGGTGCCCATCACCTTTCAAGCCTTGATGAATTACATATTCAGAGCATATTTAAGGAAGTTCATTCTTGTATTTTTTTTATGACATCCTAATTTACAATTCTGATTTCGTTTCTCATAAGGAACACTTAAAGGCGGCACTAGGGGTACTTTAGGAGCACAAGATGGCTATTAATAAAAAGAAGTGTGTCTTTGGCCAAGATAGGTTGGAGTATTAGGGCCATATCATTTCTTCAAAAGGTGTATAAGTTGATACTTATAAGGTGGAAGCTATGGTGCATTGGCCTATTCCAAAAAAGTTAAAGGCCTTGAGGGGATTCCTTAGTTTAGGGAGATATTATAGGAGGTTTGTTAAAATTTATGGAAGGATGGCAGCACCCCTAACTAATTTGTTGAAAAAAGATTCGTTTTAGTGGAGTAATAAGGCTCAAATAGCTTTTGAAACATTGAAGAAAGCCATGATGAAAGTAACTATGTTGGCCAGGCATGATTTTAGTCAACCTTTTGAAATAAAGGCCGATGCCTCAGGATATGCAATGGGGGCTATTTTAATGCAACAAGGCAGACCCATCACCTATTTCAACCAAACACCCCCCCCCCCAAAAAAAAGGATGCTAAGTTTATGAGAAGGAACTTATACCTATAGTGTTGGCAGTCAAGAAGTGGCGGCATTATTTGATGAGACACATGTTCATTGTTAGAACAGATCAAAAAGCTTTGAAGTTTCTGTTAGAACAGAGAATTATAGACCCAAATCAGTAAAAATGGGTCTCAAAGTTGATGAGTTATAAGTTTGAAATAAAGTATAAGCCTGGTTCTAAAAACCAAGTGGCTCATGCTTTATCTTAAAAACAAGAAAAGGTGAAGTTACTGGCTTTTTCTCTTTGGCAATATGAGGCACTTGAAGAACTTTATAAAGAGGTGAAGCAAGACTCAAGATTGGTTGAGATTGTTCACAAATTGATCTCAAGCCAAGAAGTTCCTCCTAGGTACAGCCTTAAAAGAGGGTTTTTGATGTATCATAGGAGATTGATACTTCCAAGGTCTTCACCTAAGGTTGGAGAGCTGATCAAGGAGTTCCATAATTCTCCTTTGTTGTTTTTTGTTTTTTCTAGGTGGTGGTGTTTTTTTTTTTTTTTTTTGGTGGGGGGGGGGGGGTGGGAAGGCTAACTAAGTTCTATTTTGGAAAGGAATGAAGATGGATGTACAAGAGTATGTGGCTAAGTGTAGAGTGTATCAATGAAATAAGTATGAAGCATTAAGTCCTACTGGTTTGATTCAGCCACAGCAACTATGGGAGGATATCGGCATGGATTTCATTTCGAGATTACCAAAATCCAATAAATATGAACTGTCATGGTGGTGGTGGATAGGCTCACTAAGTACAGCCACAAAAACAAAAGAGGTGGCTGAAGTTTTCATTTCAGAAATAGTGAAGCTTCATGGGTTCCCAAAATCCATTGTTTCGGATAGGGACCGTATTTTCATTAGTCAATTTTGGAAGGAGCTCTTTAAAATAGCAGGAACTTCTTTGAATTACAGTTCTGGTAACCATCCTGAATCTGATGGTCAGACAGAGGTGGTAAATCAAAGCTTGGAGACCTACTTAAGGTGTTTTACAAGCGACAAGCCTAGGCCATGGCATAAATGGCTAGCATGGGCTGAATACTGGTTTAAAAGCAGTTACAACCGTTCAACAAGGATTACACCATTCAAAGCTTTATATGAGGGGGATCCACCAACTATATTTAAGTGGGAAGATGACACATCAGCTATGGAAGAAGTAAACCTGAATTTAAAAGAGAAAAATTCTATTTTGAATGAGTTGAAATAGCAACTAGAAAAATCCCAAGATTATATGAAGAATTGGGCAGATCATAAAAGGAGGGATATCAATTTTGAGATAGGGGAGGTGGTTAAATTGAAGATTAAACCATACAAGTTGAAGTCCTTGGCTAAAAAATAGAATGAGAAGCTTGCACCAAGGTACTATGGCCCCATCAAGTGTTAGAAGGATATGGCCAAGTGGCATACAAGCTAGATTTACCTACGACAATGAGAATACATCCAATATTCCATGTCAAATAGCTGAAGAAGTCACTGAATCCCACAACTCAGATGCAAGAAATTCCATCTATCCCCATTGAAGAGATGGAGCTTCAAGTAGTTCTAGAAGAGGTCAAACAACCTAGGAAATTGACCAATAACTAGGTAAACATATTGGTCAAGTGGAAAGGATTGCCTGATTCTGAAAAAACTTGGAGAAATTATGATGCTATTCAAGCTCAATTTCCTCAATTCCCCCTTAAGGGCAAGGTGAAATTAGTTTGGGAGGGTATTGGTGGGTCTAGGTCTGTTAGGGCCAAGATATATAAGACGTATGAAAGTAAGAAAAAGAAAGAAGGAAAAAGGCTTGGGGTTGGGCCCAATCTGCCATCAAAGGGTGAGTTGGTAGGAGATGGAGAAAAGGACAAATTAACATAACTATTAGAATCTGCTGGGGGGGAATGGGTATGTGAAGGCCTTTGTGGAAGATATTGCTAGGAGTATCAGTAAGGTAGGGAGGAAGGATGAATCTAGAGGAGAGACCTAGCCTCTCGAAAGCCAAGGGAATTTGTTTTCTGTTTTTCTTTCACGTTTTTTTCATCTCCGTAATGATCTGAGCAGTATTCTTCCATCTTTGCCTTATTTGAGGGAATATCTCTGTTTTTACCTTAAAAATAATATTACTTACAAAGAGTGTTTCATCAAATTGATATCAAAGTTAGTGGTCCGCAGCTCTGAAAAGGGCTACTAGTGGAGACTTCTTATTAGCGGAAGGCCAAATAAAGTGTTGCAGAGTTTAGCCGTCAGGATGTTGGCTTTCCAAGGGCAGCCAACTCATGGAGAATAAGATAATATGAGATGGCAAAATTTCACATTGAGTAGCATAGGATGCTTAACAGAATATTTATTTAAGTAGAGTAGCTCTCCCTCCTCAATAGCTAGCTTTTAGGGAAAATTTTCTCACTTTAATTGAGTGTCCATCAGAATCATTTACAAGTTACAACAAAATGAAATTCCAAGCAACAGGTCAAAATGGAAAAAAGCTTAACATATAAACTATGACATCAATAGTAATCATCAGATCATAAATTAAGAGAAAAAAATTATACCCTTCGGATGAACAATCTCAAGGTGAGCACAATTGTGTCTCTAGAACTGCAGAAGGAGCAACAAAAAACTAAATATCAAAAGCAGAAACCAATAAACATTTAATAGAAAGGAAGATTCCTACTCCATCTACACCCATTAGAAAACAAATCATAGGGCACTTAAATTCCTCCCCCCCCCCCCCAAAAAAAAAAGATAACTTTATTCTTTCCGAGGAATTGAAAAAAACGACAACAATTTCAAATGCACTATAAGCAGCATAATATATTAAAGGTTTGTTAATTTGTCCTCACAGATAACCTTTACTGCTCGAGGTTCCCTACAGGGTCTGATGGTAGGACATGAATAGTTCTGATTTTCTGACATATGATCGTCAAAAAAATAGAACTTCAAGATGAATTTCCACACCAACTATCAGATTCAATGTGAAAGTTGATTTGTCTTGCTAGCTTACACCATCAGTTAAAGACAACAACTAAATACATTAATCTTCAGAAATCAGAATGTACAAGTCAGAAAATCACTAATGTTCAGAACAATGTCTTCATTGTGTTTATAGGATAACATATACAAATTGCAACAAACACAGGCACAAGATGAAGACATTGTGAAGCCTCGTATCTTGACTGATGGGAACACCAAAGGCCTCTAGCCTTCTGTTGATAGACTGCGAGAGCAAAGTTTTTCAGTTTGTTCCCACTGTCAAAGAATTTTAGAATGGTTTGAAACATCTGAGCGATACTTCAGCTCAAAAGTTAGGCCACTCTTGTCAAGTCAGGTTGGAAGCGACCTACCTATTACATACAGTAAAAATAAACTGCATCCAAATAATATCTTCTAAAAATGATTTCCTATTCCCAAACAAAATGCATGTTCAAACCTGAGAAACAAAAGGTTTCAGATTCATTTAATATGCAATACATTTTTCCATTTTAGCAGGCATAAATGCAGAGACAGAATACAACCATATAGTGGATTATTCACGAGGAATCATAATTCTAGTCCATGTTGAAATAATTGCACATAAAACACAACCAAAAAAATATGCTACTCAAATTCCTTTTGTTGTGAGTGGTATATAAGACAACTATATGAACAACTTGTCACTTACCCACTGACATCTGTTGAGCTGTTTTCAGCTCGCAATAGATGCTCAACACCACTAGGACCAGCTATTATAAATTCTAAAACATGTCCATAAGGAATCCCAACCTACAAAAGGAAACAGAAAAGAGGATAAAGAAACTAACTAACCATAAAAAATAATCTATCATAAACACGCAAGTACACAGAAACAGCAATTTAGAATAGTTCACCATAACATGCTAGCAATAGAGTTGGTTAGCTTTCATTTACAAGTTACTGCTGCATAAGTCCTGCTACTGACCTTTTCAGTAAAATTCTACTTTTAAAAAGAGTGTAGTAATTGAGGATGAATTCAAGAAAGTCAACAAATAATCTCTCTTCATCAACTAGGGCCTGTCTGATTATATTCTTAGAAACAGTTTTTGATTTTTTAAAAAGAAAAAAAAAATTGTTTGACAGTGCTGTTTTTAATAATTATACTCAAAAAAATGAAATAAGTGTTTTGTCAGCAAGAAATACAAAACATCGAAATGATGTTCTGAACTCTAATTCTCTAAAACAACAAAAACAAAAGAAAAGTGCTTTCATTAATGGCATATGTGTAAATCCCAGCATCTGCTTCTGAGTTCATTTCATCATCTAGGGCTCTCTATCTCTCGGACAAATCGGTATTCTACCATTGCATGTTCTTCCTCTTGCAATATCAAGGAACTCTGCTCTACTTGCGTGAATTCCTCTAAAGAGTTTTCTTCATTTTGAAGAATGGATAATTGGTCAAAGAAATCATTGCTCTCCAAAAGCTCCATGTCCCCAACTGTCTATCACATCCATACAATTGCTGCCTTCAACATCGCCGCAATCTGGTGGCCGCAGGACCTCCATAGAAGCAGTGAAGGACAAGACTGGTGGCAGTGAAAATTTACCTAATTGAGTCTCTGTGAAGTGACTCAGATTTGCAGAAGTAGCTTTTTCAGGTTCATAGCAAGGATACTCAGTTTCTTCTCTATGAAGGAATATACTATTTCCTGCTAGATTGCGAAGTATCTATTGGGTTTAACTCATTCAAAAATTCTGGTGAAGTTCATAGCAGTAGTAGAAATATTTTATATTACATTAATATCCAATGTTCGAAGGATGACAAGAAATGTGAAAAAGTTATTCAAGGGGCATTACTTTGTCTTTTGCTTGAGTGTGAATATATGATTGATGCACATTTTTGGAATGGAACTGAGTTGAGACTTGTGAGTATTTGAAACAGTAAAGAAAGAACATCTAGAATTAGTGACCCCAAGATACTTGTTTTCAGAACAAAATTTCCAAACATATTTTTTGTTTTTAAAATTGTTTTTCAGAATAAACTAAACAAACACATTTTTTTTATTTCCAAGATGAGTTTTTCAAAATAGTTTCAAAAACTTATCTTAAAGAACACATAAACAAAAAAGCATTCAAACAGGCCTGAAAGCTTCTCACAAATATCACAGTATTCTTCTTCTTTCTGCTTTATAGGCTGCAACTATAATTTTACAAAATGTAACCCTGCATAACCAACATATACCCCTATTGATAACTCAACTTCCATGAGCATTAACATGATGTATCTTTTACAACGTAACAACTGGACTTCTCAATTTTATATCCTCCTGATGTAGGACCAACATCATCACCTCCTGCCAGGCCATGACACATTACTAATTTCCACCAAGAACTAGCTGCCTTATACTATGAGGAATGTTTGCATGAGAGGATCAATCATTAATCGAAGTAAAAGAGCAGGAATTACTATGCTTCACAGTATGCCCCTTACGGTGGAATTTTGTTACATGGGAATTATTTGTTGTTAGTTAATAAAATAAGCAGTAGTTAGTTAGTGGTTCATTCAGGTAGTTAGAATATAACTGCCTAATATGATTCATATTACTCCTATGAGTTATAAAAAGGAGTAAGGCTTGTATTCTGGGGTTGTTGAATGAATGAATTGACTCTCATTACACACACCATTGTAGTATTAGAGCTTCCTTCTAGGACACATGATGGCACCAAAGATGTGATGCCCAAATTTTCATGATAATGGTGCAAGAGGATGAGGAAGAAGAATTTCAGGATGTCTATGATACTGAAGAAGAATTAATGAGTTACCATTCACAGGAGAATTCAGCGATATCGTTGAATGCAATTGAAGGAAATGATAGACACCCAATGATTTAAACCTAAAAACTTAGCTACTCCAAGCCTCATTCAGCCACTTCCAATCCCTAAAAACATTTGGACTGATTTGTTCTTGAACTTCATTGATGGCCTATCCAAATCCTACAATAAGTCTATGATCCTAGTAGTGATGGATAGGTTGAATAAAGCTGCCCACTTTATGGCCCTTCAACACCCTTTGATCCTAGCAGTGGACAATGCTCAGTTATTCATGGATAATGTGGTGAGAATACATGGGTTTCCCAAGTCATTTGCTATGGATAGGGATCCAATCTTCTGTGGAAAATTTTGGAAGGAGTTATTTGGTCAAGCTTGCCTATTCTTAAGGTTACCACCCTCAAACGAATGGCTAAACGGAAGTTTTAAACAAGTGTTTGGCGTGTTATCTACACTGCATGATAGGTGACCACCCAAAACAGTGGTTAGGGCGGTTATTGTTGGAAATTACCATTACTTTTAATCTAGCTATTTTATGTTTTCATTTTAATTAAAGCTTATTTGTTTTTAGTTAGTTTTGAATAACATTTTTGTATGTTTAGAATTAGTTTAAGTGTTGTTTTGATTAGGATAAAATTAGTTCAAGTTTTCTATTTTAATTAGGATAGAATAATCCTATTTTGATTAGGATAAAGTTATCTTATTTTTTAGGGTTACATGTTTTAGTTGGAGTAGGAGTCTGTTCTCCCTTTTATCGCCTATGTAATGTTACTTCCAACTAATAAAATAAGTTCAAAAAGAAATTAAACATGAATTTCTACATGATAGTAGAGCCCCAAAAGACCTAACCAATTTTGAATGGCCAAGTTTGGCCAAACACGAAGCATGGCCAAATTTGGCCAACAAGAAGCACAAAAATGCATTGCTCTAGAGCTCTTCCTTTATCTTCTTTTCAACAGAAACATCCAAAATTCGGAATCATCATTCTGTTATCATGGGAGACATCACATGCCCCTTCACTATCCTCAAAAGACTACACAAATTCTAGAATTTGACAACCAAGCACCGTTCACGCCAATATATATATATATATATATATATCATATGTTTGTGGTTAACGTAAAAAACTATATGTGAGTGAGTGGTTAGCATGAAAAAACCATACATTGATGGTTAGTGAAAACCAAGATCTCTACATCAGAAAAAGGCTAAGGAGATAATGTGCAAAATCCAGACCCTTACTACAAAACAAGGGAAAGAAGAAGACAAAAACTCAAGAAAAAAAAAAAAGAACAAAAACAAAAACAAAATAACAAGAATGAAGAATTTTTCAAACAACCTTCAAATGTCGAGAAAGAAGATTGGCAATGCTAGAAGATTAGGTCCAAGTTGGAATATCCAGCTTAAGGGGAAGTGTTGGAAATTACCATTAATTTTAATCTAGTTATTTTATTTGCTTTATTTTAAGTAAGGTTTATTTGTTTATAGTTAGTTCTAGATTACGTTTTTATGCATTTAGGATTAGCTTAAATGTTTTTTTTATTAGGATAAGATTAGTTTAAGTTTTATATTTTAATTAAGATAGAGTTATCCTATTTTGATTAAGATAAAATTATCTTATTTTTTCTAGTTACATATTTTAGTTGGAGTAGGAGTTTATTCTCCCTTTTATCATCTATAAATGTAATCTTACTTTCATCTAATAAAATAAGTACAGCAAAAAATTAAACCCAGAATTTCTATAGTTACCATTGGTTAAATTATGCTATACCACCACTTTTCACTCAACTATTAGGTATGAACCCTTTCCAACCTGTCTTTGGGGTACCTCCATCAATGTATTTGCCTTACCTAGTTGGTGATTCTTCCAATGATTTAGTGGACAGAAGTTGTCAAGAAAGAGAGACCACTATTCAGTTGTTGAAACATCATCTCATCAAGCTCAAAATAGAATGGTTCAGTTGGCAAATAGGAACAGGATAAAAAGAGAATTTGTAGTAGTGAATGGGTTTATTTGAAACTACATCCCTTTGGAAGGAACCAAAGTAACAATTCATCATTACACAAACTAGCTCCACTATTTTTTGGGCCTGATAAAGCGGTGAAGAGGGTTGGGAAAGTGGCATATCAGTTAGAATTACTTGATACTTGTAGATTACATTCAGTGTTTCATGTCTCTCTTTAAGAGAGGCATGTGGGAGACAATTTGCCAATTGATTTCACTCTTCCTCAAGTTGATACTCAAAGGCATTTTGTCATGGAACCAAAGGAGATCCTAGCAAGAAAGGTGGTTGGGGGGGGGGGGGGGGGGGGGGGGGGGAGTTTTACCTATGACACGTCCTAATTCACTAGAAGCACAACAGCAATGAAAATGCTTCATGGGAAGATTTGTCAGCCATTCAAAGTCAATTTCCAGACTTCCCAACCACAGCTCCTACCAACCATCCTTGAGGTCAAGGATTGTCTTTTTCTTTTTTTGATTTTTCTTTTTTTTCAGTTGTTGTTAGTTAATAAAAGAAGTAGTAGTAGTTAGTTAGTTGTTAATTCATGTTGTTAATTCAGGTAGTTAGAATATAACTACCGAATATGATTAATATTTCTCCTATGAGCTATAAATAGGAGTAAGACTTGTATAATGGGGTTGTTGAATGAATTGTCTCTTGTTACTCTCTCTCTCTCTCTTTTCTTGTGCAACACGCACCACAATCGGTAAGTGAACATTCTAAATTCCCAAATCCTTGGAAACCTATAAATAAAATAGAGTAAATTATGTTAATGTTCCCTGAGGTTTGGTTATATTATATTTGATACTCCTTTTCTTTCAAAAATTACACAAGCTCTCCTAACATTTTGATATATATTGCAAAACCTCCCCTCCAATTTATTTTTTGTCAAAAGTTAGTTTTTTTGGCACAACATGATACTATGATTTTATTCTTGATATGATAGTAAAGAAGCTAAGTAATTTTATTTTTGGAAGAAATGCATGTTAAGCAGCAAGTTAATTTCATTTACAGGAATAAATTGGAGGGAAGCTGAGTGTTTAGGCCAAACCTCAAAGGAGATCAATATACTTTACTCTATATAATATTTCAAAATGACATATATGGCAAATTTAAGATTCTCAAGTTAAAATATGTCATAATGATGGACCCACACTCATTGGGCCATGACATAAATAAGGTGTATAGCAGAAAGAAAATAGAAGAAAGGGGGGACCAGTGAGAGGAATGATGAGGTGTACCATGCTTAGCTACCTTGTTACAAGGTACATGGGTAGAAGAGAGGGAATTATGTTTGGGGAGGCTATTATAAGCATTGGGAGGTTGCAAGAAAAGGCAGGCAGAAAATCATTTGACTTTGGAGAGCCTCTAGTCTCTTGATCACCAGATAATCCCTTTTCTTTCTTCTTATTTTTCGTTTTTTTCTTGTAAGCAGGGGTCTACAATTTTTTCCTCTTCCATTCCCCATTGGATAGGAATTTCAGACCTCTTTACATAAATAATATGAATATTTCAGCAGTTCCCATCACATAACCAATACAAGATTCCTAAATTTCCACATAAATCACATCTGTGAATAAATTTCCAACTACTTGGAATATTAAAATGCACATTTACTGTAAGAGTGAACAAAACTGAACCGAACCAATTAAACCAAGCCGCTAAAAACCAAATAAAACCGATTAAAAATAGGTTTGGTTCAGTTTTTGTCATTCCGAAGCTGATTAGGTCGGTTCGGTTGTCGGTTTTTTTCATATTTGGTTCAGTTAAACCGAACCTTTGATCTTGCAAGTAATTAAAATTCTATAATTCTATTTTTTCTCTTCTAGATTAATGGGATTTTTTGTTAATTAAATTTGCATCAAAACTACACTCTTTATGTAATTCAAGAAGACTAACATATACAAGTTGTCTATACCATTTTATTATAAGATGATGTTCTTGTTTTATTTTATTTTTTATTTTTTTTTACTCTTTAAAGCTTTTTTGTGAATGTATGAAATTTTTTTAGACAAAAAAAAAGATAAAAAATAATAAATTATTCCATCATTATTATTGGTCAAAATTTCAAGAGATGCACGATATTGAAAGTTAAATTCTACATATTACAAGGAACAAAATCTTTAAAAAAAAATCACTTTTGGAAAAAAATAACATGAACCAAACCTGATCAAATCGAATCAAACCGCATAAAAACTGAACCAAACCAATTAAAATTTAAAACCGATAAAATCCAATGAAATGCTAAACCGACAAGGTTGATTCAGTTTGATTTTAGCCCAAAACCAAATCAAACCAAGCCTTTGAACACTCCTAATTTACTGTTCACCACCTAGAATTTTGCATTTCCCACAAGTATCAATAACTTCACAAAATACCAGCAAAACCAAACTGTTTTCATAAACACTGTATAGAGTAATAAGGAGACATACACTGATGGACGGGGAAAATTTTTCTGTGACTACAACTCCACTTGGTCCATTGCATTTGATATTGTAACCCTCCCTCTTAATGGTCAGAGTAGCTGGTTCCCATATATCAAGATACCCAGTCTGCAAAATCAATCCAAAAATGTTTTGAAACAGTTTGAGCTCTTCACAGAGGATAGTAAAATAAGCTTTTGCATAATGACGGACAGAGGAAACTTAGAATAACTAAGAAAACTACTTTCATTGAATTACCGAAAGAGAAACTTTGTATGAAGCAAGTCCACTATAAAAAGTCCTCTCAATGTAGCTCTGCATTTCAGGATCTGAGAACAGAAGGACAATAACTCAATAAACTATTAAGGAAAGCAATACACAGAATTGACATCAAGAAAACCATTATGACACATCAAAGCAGATAAGCTGGTTTAGATTCCCCCCCCCCCTCTTTTTTTGGGCTTCCTTTCAGTGTTCAGCCCTGGCAGCTTGCTTCAAGGGAGTCTGTCAGATATCCTACAAGATTGGAATTATCTTCTGATTTTTGTTTCTGTTGTTAGGAGAACATCTAATTCTTCTCCTTTGTTATGTCTTCCTTCTTTCGTAATAGATCTTTTGAAATAAATGCGCACAATTTGAAACTATATCTCTCTTTTTCGATACGCATTTGTCTCAGCAAACAAGAAAATTCACTTACTCATCATTCAAAATTGTTCAACGACTTTAATGGCAAGATATGCCCTCCAAGAACAAGATCAATGTCAAGAACATAACTTAAAAAGCCCATTTATAACTTGCCTTCAAAAGCCCATTTATAACTTGCCAGTGTAGAAAGTAAAGTTTATCATACTAAAGATGTCACAAACACTACCTGTTTTAAAGATGCAGCAGTGGCATTAAAACTACATCAATATCTATTTTACATCAGCCAGCATACATTTTCTCTCCTCTTTTACCTTCTCTATTAACCCAAAAGATCCAATAAATCATGTGAGCTAAATCCTAAAAAGGTTACTATTAGAGATTATAATAAAATTTTTCATGGGCTTTTACTTTAACAGCTTAAGCTTCTAAATTGAAATAGTCCTTGACATGGTATCAAAGCTTTTATGATCAAGTGGTCAAGAGTTCGATCCTTACCACCTCCCATTCTCTCAATTAACACTGTTTTAGCACAAGGTTTGGTAGGCCTATGCTTTGTCTGCTGTCCAAGTCCAATGGACTTTTGTGGGAGGAAGTGTGTTAGATATTATAATAAAAATTATTTATGGGCTTCCACTTTAACAGCTTAAGCTTATGAGTTGCAATGGTCTTTCATAGTCACTATAGATAAATCCAATATCCAACACTGCAGTTTCTTCAAATTAAACAGCAAATTTGCAATTATGTGCTCCATACCCATATCTACCTCACATCTTGCATAGATGGAAGTCATTAAAAGCTATTTCAGGTTGTGCTGAAGTTAATAAACACCAATCATGGAAAGGTACTCACCACAAGTGATCTTTTTATTATAGTTTGCAAAAACCTTCACAGGTTCTCCCTATAATCACAAAGAATGCAAGTGATTTAGTAAAAAGGCCAAAAAATAATAATAATAATTAGAGTATCCAGACTTAGTCAGATTCACTTGACAAAGTACTTATTTCCATATATAGTTTGCATCTTTTCTTCTTGATTTTGTGAGCTTGTCGTCCTCTTACTCTTTCTTGCTCTCACTACTTATTTCACAAGTCAAGAATGGGATTTACTTACATGACTTTGACACCAAAAGTACAAGTTGATGGCTTAATGCTAATGATTCTTTCAGGGACTTCTTATAATCAATTAAAAAGTAAATTTTGGGAAGTGATAATTTAACTGATTCTAATCTTTTATGACTCTTCAGAACCTAATGTGTGCGCATGCAAGCGTGTTTGTGTGAAAGAGAGAAGGGGGGCAACTCCAGTCAATTATTTTTAAAAATTTATACATTTATGAAAAGAAACAGATAAAATTGCTAAAGTAAATATATATATATATATATTTTGAGTGTGAAAGAGAGAAGGGGGGCAACTCCAGAATGACATAAGATCTTGCAGTCACGATGATCTGGATTGCAAATGTGGCAGATTTTAATCAAATTTTTAAAGGTGGGATTGTAAGATCATACAACCTTATGATCTAAATCACAGTCTTAACAACCTTGATTTCAATGCTAAGAAGATGATAATCATGCAGCTGTCAACATTCAGGTATCTTTTTTCATACAATACTTATAACTGCCTCTATGCTAAGTGAGAAAAGTACCTTGCGCTTCCTGTTATCCAGAGGCTGAACTTCAATGGCAAGGTAGGTATCAACATCGTCAGCAGTGACAAGATAGTTGGGTTGCTTTGCCCCTATATTTTTTAACACAAGATTAATATTCAGGTCTTAATGTCAGGAAGGAACCAAAATAACATAATCTCTAACAAGCAAGAAAATACCATCAATATAATTAACAGATCCATCTTCCAAATGCCGAATCCACTGACAATCCAACAAAAGGAAACACAAAAGGTAGTGTCAAGTGAGTACAACAGTTATCTAACATGAAAATGTATTAGGTAATAAAACAGCACAAAACAGGCAACAAGTTTCAAATCATAGAGTGATAAAATGCACCTCAAAATTACAACTAGTGGTGCCATTAATAGAGTATCCGCATGCCTGAAGTTCCTTTCCTGGAAAGGCTTCTCCTGAAATTTGGAGACCGTCTATAGCTGGTAATGGATCATCATCTGCAGCTGCGTAATGCATTTATTCAATGTGATAGCCAACATTAGTTCCTTAACTAATAAATTAAGCTCAAAAAACCATTAATTCTTACCCTCAGAAAATGAAGAAGAAGGTTCTTCAAGGACTGGTGGTAGATGATAAGGAGAATAAGAGGAACTGGGATCCTCAGCAGTGGCTGTATAAGGAGAGTTGCCTGAACTCCAGTTAACAGAAGTTTCTCTCTCATTCTGATCTCCATCTCCATCAGGATCATCCACTTCACTGTTGCTCACAGGGTCACGAAATGTAACCTGCTTGTTAGTTGTTTCCTCTCCATAATGTGCAGGATGAGCACCGCCCTGAGTAGCTACAAGCTGGGTGGGAATATCATGGGTTGACTTCCTGTCAAATAGCCGACACAATTGTGCACAAATGCCCTTCTTTATAATCAAATCAAGAAATTTACAACCCAAGAAAAATGTAAATGTCTATTAATCCTAAACTATTAGTGGTTAGAGTTTTACAAAACTGAAATATTCATCAGTCCACAACTTCCAGGTGGCAAATGAGTTTTAACTGAAGGAACCAATAAAATAGCAGATAAAGTGCAAGAGAAGGAGAGAAATCATATCAATTATATTTTTTCCTTTTTTTATTTCAAAAGTACAAAATATCAAAAACCATGAAACGATTAGGTGTGCTCCAATAGTAAGACTGTAAGAGACAGAAACCAGGATGAATCATTGAGTGCAGTTCTATTTTAGACAATAATAACAACCTGCAATAGACCACCAAAGGTTACAGGTGCTACAAAATACAGCCAAGTTATTTTAATATTTGTTTTCTCTCAGTCAAACAGGAACTAATATATTCAGGTGATCTGAACAAAATTCCTTCCTGAGAACCAATTGCTTTAGCGAATCAGCATCAGATAAGCAAAAATGACTGACAAGCTTATCCACAGCATACTATCTCCCATAAGGATACTCAACTGTTTCCCATATTCATAAGGAAATGAGTTACTAAAATCTACATGGAACACATTTTCATGAAATGTTAAGTTCTAAATCAACTAGAAACTTACCAGGACTATCAGGAGATAGTTATATCATCATTGGTTCAGGTGGGGTAATAGAAAACTGCTAATCTTAAATACCCTATTACACAGAACAACATGAAGACAATAATTTCCATATTTACTTCACAGCATCTCCCATCTGTTTTGGATAGGACCAAACATGGTCTCCAATAATTTTTAACATGTAAAACTTATCCACGTGTCAAATGGTCAGGACCACTTTAACAGAGACTCCATGAAAATAGAACCCACCAATACATTCAGTTCAGAGTAGCAGTCTCCATTTGACCAGGCTCACCTGCTTGCAAGAGGTGAATATCTCCCTAATATATCAGCATCTACATTCTTTGCCGCACCACCCAAGCCACTCTGATGACGACCCAATATATCCCAATCAGCGCCTGTCTGACCATCAACAGAGACCTGAGTCTTTACTTGGGAATACATGGGCTGAGGTACCAGTTCAAGCCCATCTTTATTCTGACAAAAAATGCAACAACTTAGAATTTTACTATAGCTTGTAGCATAAAAAGAGAAAGAAACAAAATGACAAAATGAGATTACTGAAGTTGCCAATGCTGCGCCAATCGGATGAGATGGTGATTGCGGGGCAAAATTTGAATGGTTCATATCTGAATGCAAAGGCACTAGTTGATATTGCGACTCTTTTAGCTTCGACTGTAACAAAGAATAGACATAGGCAATAAACACAATTACTCTAGCAAAAAGGGAAATATAAATCCAAGGATCTTTACAAGACCATAGTCCATGTAAACTTTAGTATCAATTCTAACAAATTAACCAAAAATCAATATCGTAATACAGCACACAGGAATTCAGATCATCCCAGTATCTAGACAACATACCTCAGTGAGAATAAGCTTTTCCTGCAAATGTTTAAACAAAACCTGCCAAAAAAGAAGAATTTACTATGAAACCATGCGAATGATAATTTAAATTTTAGAACCCAACATATAAAAGAACATTTTCCAGTCTCACCATATATACTTACATCCAACAATTCAATAGACTAAACTTTAAAAGATAACAAAATCAACTACTTGAGAAAAGGAGGGCACTCAATTTGGTACAATCTTTTAGATTCCACCACAAAGAACGGAAGAGAAAAACAAATTTTTACGTCAAATTTTAGTTGACTCCATCAAAATTTCCACATTAAAAAAAAAAAAAGATTACATTACTCCTTTAGTCCCTATACTTCACTCAATTTTAAATTTGGTCTCTATAGTTTTAAAATTTTTTAATTAGGTCCTTGTAATCAAACTTCTGTTAAATCTCTGTTTAAATCTGCTGACCTAGACATAACTGCCATGTTGGTGCTGAATCAGCACACTCAAACTGCCCACTCAACTAGCATAAGCACACAAGTGACTCACTTTCCCTCCCACACCTAACCCTTCTTCATTGATATCACCCTGCAAGGTAGAGTTTTGTTCATCCAGCTTCCAGGAATGAGCACTCTGCTATAGTTGGCTTAATGTGGATGCTTAATCAGGTAAAGTACTTGATGGGAAACCATGGAAAATATCTTCTAGGTGTAGAAAACCCTAAATTAGCTATATTTTTATAATGTTATTTGTATTTTGACTTTATTTTATTTTATTAGTTTTAGTTATTTGCTTAGATATTCTTTTGTTAGGATTTGATATTAATTTTAGTTATCTTTTGTTAGGATTTATTAATTATCTATTATTAGGATTATGTGATTACCTTTCATTAGAAAGTTATTATGGTCTCTATATAAAGCCTTAGTAGTTGTATTGGAAGCACCTTTGATTTGATAATAAGATATTTCAGTGTTCTAAGTTCTACATCTCCTTCTCTTTGACATTCTCCCCCCTTATTTCTTCTACAGTCCCCTCTTTTTTTCTTCTCTCTCCTCTTTCCTCCATTGTCCTACATCAATTTGGCATCTGAACCTAGCTCTCTTGTCCCAATCACACCTCCGTTGCCTGAGATTACTGAAACTTTGCCAGAAAACTGACAGTTGCCTCTGTTCGAGCTAGATCTCGCACCTTCGGACTCCAAATCAGTCAACTAACCACTCCATCAGAATTGCAAAGCGAAAACCAGCCACTCCACCAAAACCCATCGCCAGAGGCTGCCACAAGCATCAGTGAGGCACCCCATGCATGGGCCTCACATACCTCGCACTCCAAACTCTGTTTTTCCACCTTTCCTTGTCCCTTCAGCCCATTCAACCTCAGAGTGCAAAGAGTATTATTTGGGAGTATTAAGGGGGTAATATCACTAGTTTGGCTTTTAGAAATTGCTACGATAAGGTATGCATATTCTTGTTAAAGCCTACATTACTAGAGGTTATTCTAAAAGTATTATTTCTTTGATAATTTGCTGTTCCTTATCCACACAGTTGCATAACCTGTTATTTCTTTTGACCAAACCCAAAAAAAAAATCTCCATTATTGATTTGTGTCAATTTAAACTATTCATTGTTTTCTTTAATCAATTTAGCAGCATTTGGTTTCCCTTGCATGACCATTCGTCACTTGCATTACCTTGCATGACCATTCAAGATTTATACAATATACAAAGTTTTTTTGAGCTAAAACTCACCATTTTAAAGTCCACCATGAAGCAAATCACCCAAATTATTCAAACTAGCCTAGTTAGGTCAGCATATCAAGAACGTACAAATACCATTAGCCAATTAGGTAAACATAGCCAATTAGGTAAACAGATCAATGGTAAAACTTGGGAAGGGTTAGTTAGGACTCCTAAGGATGAAAATGTGTCAACCTATAACCAACCTAGGGTTCTACCAACGGGTTCCAATAGTAATCAACAATTTTTTATAAGACCTAGTGCTAGAAATGCTAGAGAAATTCCTCATAGATCCTTTAATCAATAATCTGAGCCAACAGGAGGCCATTGGGATAATCAAGATTTTGTGGAGCAACCTAGGCACTAGAGGACAACCCATGGGATTGTCCAAGACAGGTTTATGTAAATTGAAAATTTCTGTTGAAGCACCTATGAAAGTATAATGTGATAATATGGCCACAATCAGAATAGTGAAGAACCCTTTATGCTATGATAGAACAAAGCACATGAAACTTGATCAAAATTTTACCAAGGAGAATCTCGACAACAAACTCTGCCTATGACGAATTTTATTGTCATAGCCGGTCCCAAGCCTGGAAAAAGAGGAGGGTTGTGTTAGGCAGTCGACAGCCAACGTAAGACTTCGTCGAATCTTTATGACATGGACAATCGATATATTAGACGTAAGGCTAGATCGTTGCCCATAAGTAACGCGCTGTATAGCTCGAGTACAGTGAGAAGTGAGCAAGAACCGCTGCATCGTCGCCTGGATGTAGTGAAAAAAAAGCAAGAGCTACCACATTTTCGTGAACGAATATGGCTAAAGAAGCTAGTTCATGAGAGTAGGATTCGTTTTGGAACTTGGAATATAGGTACACTTACGAGTAAGTCTATGGAAATAGTAGATACTATGATTAGGAGAAAAATTAATTTTATGTGTTTACAAGAAACTAAATGGGTAGGAGAAAAAGCGAAAGAATTAGATACTTCAGGTTTTAAACTTTGGTATACTGGTAAATATAAATCTAGAAATGGGATAGGTATAATTGTAGATAAGTTTTGGAAAAATACTGTAGTAGATGTCAAAAGGTTAGGAGATAGAATCATTGCATTAAAGTTTATAGTAGAAAAGGAAATCTTTAATATTATTAGTGCTTATGCACCACAAGTAGGGTTAGAAGAATCACATAAGGTAAAGTTCTGAGAAGATTTAGAATGTTTAGTTCAGGAAATACCATTAGAAGAAAAGATTATTTTAGGAGGGGATCTAAATGGTCATGTGGGAAGGGTATCTTCAGGCTACGAGGGTGTTCATGGAGGACAAGGTATAGGAGAAGTAAATACAGAGGGTAAAACTATTTTAGACTTTTTATTAGCGTTCGATCTTATGTTAGCTAACACTTATTTTAGAAAGCGTGAAGAACATCTTATCACGTATAAAAGTGGTAGAGTATGTTCTCAAATTGATTTCTTATAAATAAATCGGATAGAAAATTTTGCATGGATTGCAAAGTTATACCGGGAGAGAGTTTAACTACTCAACATAGAATTTTGGTTATGGATGTAAGAGTTAGAAGAAGAGTAAAAAGTAAATGTGAAGGTAGAGTGGTAAGGACTAAGTGGTGGCAACTAAAGGGGGATAAAGAAAAGAATGTGCAGAGAAGGATTATAGAAAACGAACCTTAGGAAATACAAGGAAGTGCTAACGATATGTGGAATGAAATGGCTAAAGAGATTAGGAAGGTGGCAAAGGAAATATTAGGTGAATCAAAAGGTTTTGGACCTAGGGATAAAAAATCTTGGTGGTGGGATGTAAGTGTACAAGATAAGGTTAAAGTTAAAAGAGAGTGTTATAAAGTGTGGTCATTATGTAAAAGTAATGAAAATTGAGAAAAATATAAGGTAGCTAAGAAAGACACTAAAAAAGCAGTGAGCGAAGCGAGAGCGAGAGCATTTGATGGGTTATACCAATCTTTAGGTACTAAAGTTGGAGAAAAAAGTATTTACAAGTTAGTTAAAAGTAGGGAAAGAAAGACAAGAGATGTGGATCAAGTGAAATGCATTAAGGATGAAGACGTGAAAGTGTTAGTCACGGAATGAGATATCAGAGAACGATGGAAGGGTTATTTTCATAGGCTTTTTAATGAAGGGCACGAGATTTTATTGCAATCGGATAGGTTAGACACGGAAGGAGAGGATCAAAATTATACTTTTTACCGTAGAATTTGTGAAGTAGAGGTAAAAGAAGCATTAAAACGAATGGAGAATGGCAGAGCAGTTGGACAGAATAATATACCCATTGAAGTATGGAAGAGTTTGGGAATGAAAGGTATAAGTTGGCTCACAAAGTTATTTAATAAAATTATGAGATCTAAGAGGATGCCAGATGAGTAGAGGAAAAGTACTTTAATCCCTATTTATAAGAGTAAAGGGGACATTCAAAATTGTGCAAATTATAGAGAAATTAAACTCATGAGCCACACTATGAAATTATGGGAAAGAGTAATTGAGCGAAGGTTAAGGAAGGAGAGTCAAGTTACGGAGAATCAATTTGGTTTTATGCCAGGAAGGTCAACTATGGAAGCAATATACTTGTTGCGAAGATTAATGGAGAGATATAGGGAAAATCAAAGAGATTTACACATGGTGTTTATTGATTTAGAAAAAGCATATGATAGAGTGCCAAGAGGAGTTCTATGGAAGGCTTTGGAGAAAAAAGAAATTCGTATAGCTTATATTCGAGCAATCCAAGACATGTATGATAAAGTTACAACTAGCATAGTAACAAAAGGTGGACTTACAGAAGATTTTCCGATAACTATTGGTCTACATCAAGGGTCAACTTTGAGCCCTTATCTTTTTACCTTAGTCTTGGATGTGCTTACTGAACATATTCAAGAGCCACTGCCACAGTGCATGCTTTTTGCAGATGATATTGTCTTAGTTGGAGAATCGAGAGAGGAAATGAATGAGAAGTTGGAGAGGTGGAGACAAACTTTGGAAGCTCATGGCTTTCGTTTAAGTAGAAGTAAAACGAAGTATATGAAGTGTAAGTTTAGTAAGAGGCACACCACTTCTAGCGTAGAAGTAAAAATGGGAGAACATATCCTACCACAAGTCACACAATTTAAGTATCTTGGATCCATCATACAACATAACGGAGAAATAGAAGAAAATGTAAAGCATAGGATTCAAGCGGGGTGGATGAAATGGAGGAGTGCTTCGGGTGTTATTTGTGATAAAAGAGTACCACTCAAACTTAAGGGTAAATTCTATCGCACAGTTATAAGACCTGCAATGTTGTATGGAACTGAGTGTTGGGCAATAAAAAATCAACAAGAAAATAAGTTTAAGGTTGCAGAGATGAGAATGTTGCGGTGGATGAGTGGACACACTAGACGAGATAGGATTAGAAATGAATGCATTAGAGAAAAGGTGAAAGTCGCACCTATTGTAGAAAAGATTGTAGAATCGAGACTTAGGTGGTTTGGTCATGTGGGGAGGAGACCTATAGAAGCCCCCGTTAGGAGAGTAGATGTGATGGAGAATAGTCCAATAAGTAAAAGTAGAGGAAGACCAAGAAAAACTATAGGAGAAATTATTAAAAAAGATTTAGATTTAAATGGTTTGTCTAGAAATATGATTTATGATAGGAATTTATGACGTTGATTGATCCATGTAGCCGACCCCAATTAGTGGGAAAAAGCTTTGTTGTTGTTGTTGTTGTTGTTGTTGTAGAATCTCGACAACGAGATTTTTAAACTATGTCACACACCTACTTAGTTTCAAGTAGCTAACCTCTTTACCAAAGCTGTGCCATTCATTAAATTTGAGAATTTGACTAGCAAGCTAGGAATGCAGAATCTCTACTCTCTAGCTTGAGAGGGAGTTTAGGTGGTCATGTTGTTGGCCTTCATGGATTGCTGTGTTTTCCACTTGTGTTTGGCAGTTTTTGTGTGTAGCGTGTTTTTTCTATTCTGCATTTTTTTTATTTTGCCTTTGTTATTTTTTATGTTAATTCTAGGATTAGTTAATGTTTTATTTTGCTATTTTTCTTATGTTGTTTTGTTGACTAATGGGCTAAGCCCGTTACCCTTTGTAACCTAAGTTAGTTGCCTAAATAAAAGAGAAGGTCAAAGAGAACAAGCTCTATGAATTTATCAGCCACCTTAAACAATCACCTTTTCCTATATCCTAAAACTTGACTATATCATTGTCCCACAAAGATGCTTGAATACCATAGTTTCTTTATTCCCACCATTTCGTCATTTCATGGCTCTGCATTGTGCTTATAAATCTAAAAAGAGAGCCTACTAATCAAATGGAGAATTCTAGTTTGGCACAGTCAAGCTTTCTTTTCATTAAGTGAAGAATTTTATGGCCAACAAGCTTGCGGATCCCATGGCACCTGCTTCAATCTTTAATTAAGGTGAGCTTGATGTTAATGGTTCTAACCCTGCCCGTGCCACTTTCCCACTCCCTACTCCCAAGGTTTGTATGAAAAGAAAGGTGTGTATACAAAGGAGAAGATTAAATATCCTCCTTGAACAATAACATGCCATTCAATATCTATTATGGATATCCCATTAAAGACATTAAAAGCAGAATCCAGAAGAAAAAGAAGCAGATATTTAAACAGTCTTGACTATTATCTCTCTATTCAATAAATATTTTCTTTTATCCCAAAAAATAATTAGTGGTGTAAAAGATATTTAAAACTACAAGGAAAAGAGGAGTGAGATTTAAGGGGCATGACTATCTTTCACAATCCGATTTTATGTCCATATTTTTTCTCTCTTTGATGACCCCACATGTGGAAGGAGGGTATATGAAAATGTTGAAATAAAGTATACTTCATAAATGTTTTATTTATAAGTGATAACTCAAATACTTATAGAAAGATAGCAGCATTATTTCAAATGAAAGAAAGCAGAACAAGGTCGACCTTGACATTGCTAACAATTGACTGGGCATCAGGAACAGGGGGCTGCAGGGAGTATTCAGCTAGAAGAGGCAGCAAGGATGAAACAAATGTTGATCTTTCTTGCTGTGCTTCCTGACAGAAGAAAAAAGACAACTTAAAAATTCATTCCAACCATTCATAAAAAGCCAGCAGAACATGATACCAACCACTGAAATGCATTAAAAATAATACATATTGTTCAACAAAACTATCACACAATTTAACACGCACAAATAACTAGAAAAATGTGCATGAAAAAACACCTGTAGTGCATACGTGAGACGAATATTTTCTTCAATTATGTCCTGTCTGTATGATAAAGCTTTTGATGCTGCATCTACTAGGTCTTGTTGCTGCTGATCAAAGGCCTGGCATCATGATTTTTGAAAAAAAAAAAAATAAGAGCATAATTTCAATTAAAACTAAGAAAGACAAAGGAAAGCAAAGATTCTTAAGAAATTGAATAGGGACATCACAAAAAAATATCATGCATACCAGCCGCATATATGCAATGCGCTTTTCCAAAACATACTTTTCATTGCGTATCTGTGCTTCCTATCATAACAATAACAATTAATCACCACTGACATGATATGAACAAAACTATATTTATTATCACCAGCTATAAGAATATATAAACCCTTTACCTTGATGGAATAATCTGCAAGATGTTTCTTCAGTTGCATGATCTCTTCTTCATTTTCACGAATCTTTATGGCAAGATCCTAAATTGTAACAACATTAGGCCATAAGTATCATGCTCTGGTAAAAGATGAGATTTTAGAACTATGACAGTACCTGCTTCCATAGGCTATTAGAATTATTCATTTCAGTCATAGGCATCAACCTTTGTCCAGAAGAATTAATTCGTGGATCATAGTTTTCTTCTATTTTATGCCTACAAGAAAAACACAGTTTTCTACAAGTATATAAATTCTTCTTTAATAATACCTGTGCAGAATAAAGACATCAGAATATCAGATATAGTTCTAGCAATATAATTGATATTTGACAGCGACAAACCTGCTTGGAGAGATTGAACTTGCAGATAATGGAGAAGATAGAGAGAGGCCAGTATTATCAGCAGGTAGCTGATCATTTGCGTGCACTCTCAATGTTTCATTTAATTTACTGCTCTCATAATGTCTATCTGCATTGCTTCTGGCTGCATCATCTTAATGTTTCAGATATAGAGGACAAATAGTGTACCAGTTAGATCAGCCAGGTAAGTTGTATCCATACCCTTAAGCATGTCTTCTTGATTGCCTAATGATTTAACTGACAGACGAGCTTCGTAAGATCCATGACTCAGCTGATCCCATGGCGCAACAGATCGAGGTCCCTGATCCATTGACTCATCTTGCTTCTGTCAAAAAAAAGAGCAGACTTGCACTGCTGAGCTTGTTTGATTTTATTGTTTCTTTTTATTGTCATTGTTAACAAGGGATTTCCTTTGTGATAAAAAAAGAAATTTTATAGAATAGAAGAGAAGAACAAAGGTATAGGGGGAGGTGTCCTCTTAAGGGAAATTTTACTTCATTGTTATGCAGGATTTTTTTTTTTTTAAAATCATCCTTCAAAAATAAAGGATTTGCCCCCATGTCATCATCATGAGGATAAACTGTTCATCAAAATGAGAATGACAAATTTTCTAAAATTAAGCCCATGGAAATATAGGGATTCTAGGAGCAGACATATTAATTTTGTACATGAAGCACAATATTCACTTCCTTCATCTGCTTCTTTTGGTATTTCTATGACTGCACATACTCTGAAATAAGCACTTCTTTAAATATAAAATATACTCCCACATGGTATCAATTTCAAGGTGTGCCTTGAGGAAGCTAAATTACTAAGTTGCCACACTCATCAACAGATTTGATGAACTTCAACTTCAACCTTAAAAGTAGTAAAAGGGAAAACTCAAGGAAACTCTTTTGCAATCTAATCCTACCATTACTGACTTTACCCGTCATTTTCTTCTAACCTAAATTGTTTACATTCTTGTTTGTCACTTTTCCTCCAAAAACTTGCCATTTACAAGTTTAAACCTTCAATATAAATTTGTGAACCAAACCCCCTATCCAAATTCATGGACACGGCAGACTCAAATTGATAGTGTATAGTGACTCTAGTCTTAGTTTATTGAACAGTATAAGCCATCTAAACTCATGTAATTCAAATCACTACTATTAACTATTTTGATAAAAGAAGGAAGTTTTACTAGGTACAGAGAATAGGAAAGTTACAAAGCTGGAGAATGAGACTTTGAGACAGGACACACTATTATCAAGAAAGCTAAAGTTTAAAAATGGAGTTGTTTAGACTCTCAATATTCTGGTTCACTTATAAGTATGGGGCTAACCATAATATTTCAAAAATCTTACTAGGTCACAATTATCTGACATTATTAGGAGTTAGGACTAGTTGTCTCTCCAGCTAATTTTAATACTTCATATTTTCAGTGCTACTGTCCAAACAACGTTGAAAGGGTATTATATAATCCTAAGCTTTAGTTGTATTTGGGCTTGGGTTTGTATTTAGGTGTTATTGCATTTTGTTTTAACATTGATGTATCCCTTATGGGCTCAGTAATAGTTTAAGAGTCTCAATTTTTACAGGACTAAAAAATATTCCTAATTCTTCTGGGATAAGTTATTGAAGGCCGAGGTCTATTTAATATTCTGTAATGCTTTCTTTTGGTAAATATCAGATTTTATGACTTATGGCAGCAAATTGCTCTCCTTTGTTTGTGTGATGCAATCAAACCCTAATTGTCTATTTACTTTAATTCAATCAACTTACCAGACCAGGTTTCTTTGGCAGAAATCATTAAAAATTTACCCCCATCAAGTTACTAGTTTACCTTGATGAAATTGCCTCTAATGCCCATCAAACCCAAAACCCTATTCCCACAAGTGCCGTTCACAGCACCCAAACAGCCACCAATTTGACCCTATGACCCCATTCTATTTCCTCCAAAACCATTCTTGCCTTTATCTGCCTCCACCCCTTGATCTGCTCAAGAAAACCCTAGCCCTAATTTTATAAATCTGATACTTCCACTGGTCTACATCAGGCTTCATCCTACAAATACCAAAACACCAACATAGCCCAAAAAAATAATTAGTGCCTATAAATCTCCAATCTCCTTCAATGTCAGCCAACTAAACCCTTTAAACACTCATTAGCCAGGCATTGTTAAAAGCCAAAACAAAAAGGCCATGCTTTAGGAGTGAGAGTGGAAGAAACTTGCCTCAAAACTGTAGGGCTTTTCATTCATTGGCATGCCACACATTGAAAGACAGTGATTTATGAGGTCATCAAACTTACCACAAATAAGTATTATCAAAAACAATCAACTCATCTAAATGAAAGATTTCCCTTAGTAATTCTTAGATTTCTGTTTTTTTGGGTTTTTTTTTTTTTTTTTTTTTTTTTTTTTTTTTTTTTTTTTTTTTTTTTTTTTTGTTGAGCATCATCATTGGGGGGGGGGGGGGAGGTGGCCAATTGAGGCATTGATAGTAGGAGTGCTTAGCTTTACATCCATCACATTGAAGCCCATAATTGTTTCTGGAAGGAATAAAAGGAAGAGAGAGAGAGAGAGAATGCTTAGAAAAGCCTTGATATTAAGGGAGGCTTGTGTTACAAATATTTATAGTAGAGAAAAGGGTGTATAGCTTGAGATACAACCAATGTGGGATTTCTATAGTCTAACTAAACAAAGAAGAAAGGCAAACTAATGCTTCTATCTGTTTCTTATTACCCTAATCCAAGAATAATTTAGGCTCCATTTGATTGGAGGATGTAATGGTGAAAGGAATGTAAAATACAAGTAGATGAGGTAAGTGAAATAAGAAATGACTGTTTTGCCCCTAATGTTATAAAAGCTGCACTATTCAAAAGCTATGAACAGTGCAGCCCCCCTCCTTGGGTTGCATGCTTCTCAATTTTTTTTTGGGTCTTTCTTTTCTAAATTTCATGGCTCCTTTTAAATCCAAATTTGATTTTTGTCACAGAGTCTCCCATGCAACTGGCACAGGGGCCCAACCCTAGTTAAAAAGAAAGACCCCATCATGTTTGCCTCCAAGGAAATAATTTTAGACACCATATTACCAAGACCAAATCCCACTTTCATTTTAAGCCTCTAACAAAATTAACAAAACAATCCCTTTCATTATCCTCATTTCTAGTCCAAAAGAAATACCTCATAAATTATAATCTCCTTCATTTTATAACCATAATTGCCATTAAAGACATGTCATGATAAAATTAAAAACAGAAAACATTTAAAAGGAGTTGTTAGAGAAGATCATTTGTTTTATTATAGCATTAATAGTACTATGATGCCTCTAACATTATCATTTGACAAGACTTCACCATCCTTTTTCTTCTAAATTGTCACTGTAAAGTGAATTATCACTCTATCTTTTGCAAAACAACCTACACACCCATTTTGTCCCAATAAGATTATCTAGCTCTATATCAAAAGATAGAACCAGCGTTGTTAAAGGCAAGGGGCCAAGAGGCCTCAGCGCCTCTTCTTGGTTGGGGAGAGGGCCCTTCACCCAAGTGCCTATTTGAGGCACCTTGCAACACTAAATTTTCTTTAAACATTAAATAGGGTTATTTTCATAAATTATTTAATGAATAACACAGAATTTTATCACACTCAAATAAGCTAGATACTAAAAAGGAAAACCAAAATTATATTTTTTATCATAGGATTTGAGAGTCAAAGGTAAAAAAAAATTAAAATTAAAATTAAAACGGATGAAGAATGGCAAAACAATTGGACCAAATAATATACCTATTAAGATATGGAAAAGTTTGGGAGTGAACGGCATAAGTTAGCTCACAAAATTGTTTAACAAGATTATGAGATCTAAGAGAATACCAAACGATTGGAGGAGAAGTATTTTAATCTCTATTTATAAGAACAAAAAGGACATAAAAACCATATTAATTAAAGGGAATTAATCTCATAAGCCATACTATAAAATTATTGGAGAAGGTAATTGAGCAAGTATTAAGGCAAAAGTCTCAAGTTAGAGAAAACCAATTTAGTTTTATGCCAGGAAAGAAGACCATAAAAACGATATACTTACTGCAAAAATTGCTAAAGAGATATCGAAGAAATCAAAAGAACATACATATGGTATTCATAGATTTTGAGAAAGAATACTACAGGATGATAAGAGAGGTTTCATGGAAAGCTTTGGATAAAAAGAAAAAAAAGAGTTTGTATTGCTTATATTTGAACATTTAGAATATATATGATGGGGTTGCAACTGATGCGAGAATAAAAAATAGACTCATACAAGATTTTCCAATAATCATTAGTTTGCATTAGGGGTCAACTTTGAGCCTTTATCTTTTTATTTTGATCTTGAATGTGCTCACTGAATATATCTAAAAGCTTATGTCACAATGCATATTTTTTGCCAATAATATAATCCTAGTTGACAAATTAAAAGAGGAAATAAATAAAAAGCTAGAGATATTGAGACTAATTTTGGAAGCACATAGATTCTATTTAAGTAGAAGTAAAACAGAGTATAATGTAAGTTTAATAAGAGATGTACTAATTAAATAAAAATTAGAGGATATACCATACCACAAGTCACACAGTTTAAGTATTTTAGATCCATTATACAACACGATAACGAAATAGAGGATGTAATAAAATATATGATTCAAACAGGTTGGATGAAATGGAAAAGTGTTTCAATTGTTATTTGAAATAGAAGAGTACCACTTAAATTTAAGGATAAATTTTACCGCACAATTATAACACCTACAATAATGTTGTATAAGATTTAGTGTTGGATAATAAAAATCTAACAAAAAAATAAGTTCAATATTACAGATATGAGAATATTGCATCGAATGACTAAACACACCAGACCAGATAAAATTAAAAATGAATATATTGAAGAAAAAATAGAGGTCACACCTACTATGAAAAAAATTGTAAAATCACGCCTTAGATGAGATGAAATGTGTGGAAAAAACATATAGAAACCGTAGTAAAGAGAATAAATCAAATGGATAGTAGTCCACTACTCAGATTGAGGAAAACTAAGAAAAACTATAGGTGAAGCCACTAAAAAAAATTTAAACTTAAATAATTTGTATAAAAACATAATTTACGATAGAATTTTATGATGTCAATTAATTCATATAACCAACCCACTTAATGGGAAAAGACTACTTGTTATTGTTGTTGTTGTATATACAAGGCCCCCCAATAACGTCTACCTATCAGGTTAAGTATTTTAAACATAGGAAAAATAAATAAATAAAAGCCAGCCCAATAACTCATAATATGGCCCTGGCACCCTTCTTTACTATCTTCTTTTACTCTTAACTGTTATGCTTCAGAATTCAGCCAACCCTTCTCTCTTTCAAACTTTTCATCATTCTAAACTTCTCTTTATATGATTATTATGCTTTAATAGTTAATTTATATGTCCAATGTCATCACAATAGTTCATGTTTATATATTTTCTATTTATATAGCATATTTTCAGCTTTTATCCTAGTTTAGCGCCTTACTTCACTCAAGCGAACACTTATCTTGCACCTCTCACCTCAAGGCATTAGGGGGATCTAACACCTTATGGGCACCTTTCACAGTTGACCACCTTGGATAGAACATAAGTACACAAACAGAGGGGATAAGGCCATTGGCAAGTTAATTATTTATGGAATCTTTCACTTCATAATCCAGACTGCATATCCAAAAAGTGAAAGTCTTGCTCTACTCTGAGCTCCCATCTAAAGCTGTCAAAATGGGTTGAGCCCATCAGATTGGACTCACAAAATTAGAGCCCTCTTATAAAGAGAGCTCAACCCTGTCCAGCCCACCAAAGAGGCAGACCAAACAAGGTTGGGCTGGCCAGTACAATATGCTAAAATTTTCTTGTTAAAAAGCAATAAAATTTCAAAAAAAAAAAGTAATGATTAAATTGAGTTGACCTATCAACCCTGTCAGTTAATAAGATATTTTAAAATTTTTAACAATTTTCATCTTTACCTAAGACATTTCACATAATTAGTGAATAATTAAAAATAATTTAATAACATTTATAAACAATTTTTTAATTTTTTGACCGGCTAGCAAACCTAACCCTCAGCCCTCTCTGAAATTGGTTGGGCTGGTAACTCTTTAAAAAAAAAAAGAGGGCAGCCCAACCCATTAAAGTTTCAGCTTTAATGACTGGACCAGGCCGGGCCATTTTGACTCCTACATCAGTTTTGATTCAACAAGAAAAAGAATAAAGGGTACATAAACTAAAGTATTCCAAAAGAATTGAAAAACAGCTTAACAGTCACCTGTAAAAATTTTAACCGAAATTCTGCATATAATTAGATCATATATAACCAATATGCAAGGAATCTTGAGCAGCACTCACATATTTTTCTAGTTCCTGAATTTTTCTTTGAAGTTCAGACCTAAGCCGGTTATTCTCTTCCACCTGCCAAAAGCAACACGTTGCAGCCTCAGTATCCACTATAAATGGACTCGACCATTAGATAGCACCATTTATGGCACAAAGGTAAACCGTTTACTGCAAATGCATGCAAGAAGAAAGTCTTCCTCTAAACCTGGGAAGTTCACAAATGGATAAGACTTGACAAGATTTTGTGCCTAACTATTAAAGAAGACAACATCCGGTTTAATTGCACCGCTACATAAAAGAACAATGGTGTTTAGAAACAATGGTGAAGGAGTGAAGGGAGAGACGAGGACTCAAAGCCCGTTGGTGCAAAACAGCAGTCCAGACAAAAAGGGGAAGAGAGAAAGAGAATGATCTACCAAGGCTATTTATCATGTACAAGTCATCATTTATAAATCAATCCAAACGCTTTAATCTACCGCTAAAGCTCCCCAATGTCTAAAGAATAAAAATTCGAAGATGAAAAGTATGTTCCTTTTTTTTTTTTTTTGCCTTTTCATCAGCTAAAAACTCACTTCCAGAAAACTTCAGCAGGCACGTCAGCGTTACAGTGCCAAACTAGTACAATGGTGGATAACATGATTAAATAAGTCAACATTACTTATGAAACCAAAAATCACTAAAGATTTCTGAGCGAGCATCCCCGGCAAAATGTTGACATAGCCCTTTACATTCAATTAAAGACGAACGTGCTCAAGAATCTTAAGCAAAGCATATGTTGAAATGAAAGTACCTGTTGCTTAATGGTGGCTTCCGCAGCTTCAACGGCCTTCATTACCTGATACAAGCTGTCGTTGTTGCTAGAAGTGAGGTTAGACTGATCATGCGGTTGATCATGTTGTTGACTATGCTGGTTAACACCCAAGCCTGAGAATTTCTCGGCTAATTTCGCATCATAACCATTCTCCATACCCTTCTCCTACAATCCCCCAACAACAACCCACCAATACCACACGCAAATCAATCAGCCCCAACTCTTTCAACCCAATCAAATACCACTTATAGGTCTACGGATGAGATTCCCATCTTCAAAACACCCATTCATCATTTTTCACACATTATTATACCCGCTACTGCTTCACCACAAACAATTACTACTGTGCATGTTCGCTTCCCCACCTTTGCATCAATCAAATGCAACCTGGAGAACAATCAAGTAATCGGACATTGGGGGAAATGAATGAGAACTGGTAATTGAACAAAAAACGAAACCAAAACGGAATTGGAATTGTGAGGGAAGGAAATGGAGAGCTCGAAACCCTAAATAGGCAACAAAAAGACAAAAGCTTGAAGGAAAGGGTGATGAATTACGATGAATGAATTAACAGTGTCCCTGTGTCTTGTGTTATAGTCAAGTGCGCGTGGGTCATTGTTGGAATCATGGAATTGAATTAATTTTTAAATAGAGGGACTAATTCGCCCACCTCGTCCATTTCTATGTATTATTATATTAGGGTTAAATTGTACATAATTTTTTAAAATTTTAAATTTTAAATTATATATGAATAATATTTTATTTTTAAAAATTTAATAAAAACTTTTTAAATTTTATAAATAATTAAACGTAAGTTAAAGTTTAGAAATTATTTACCTCTAATTTAAAATTTAAGAATTATTTGCATAAAAAATAAAGATTAGAGAATTCAAAAAATATTTAAAATTAAAAAAAATCCACTTTAATCTTATATCAAATATAAGACTTATTGAATTTCTTTGTTTTTTCTTTTGTTTCTCTATCCTTCTGCCATGATTATATTTACCTTTTTTTTTCCTACACTGATCTAAAGTTATCAAATAATATGGAAATTATCATGATCACTTTTCCTGGAGTGAAGTACAATCTACGTATCCAAATTGGCCAATGTACATGTGTCCCCGAGTTTTATCTTTTTCCAGATTAAGATCCTTGATATGGTTACATTTGTTCGTTGATATATATTGTCATTTAGTTATTTTGATGATTTAATTATTCTTTAATTTTTTTAACATACAATTTTAGTCTTTTGATGTTGAAATCAATGTGTTCGAAAAAAATATAGCTTAGATTAAAATATTAATTTTTTAAATTTATTTATTAACATTTTCCAATGGAACTTATTTATTAATTTCATTTGATTTTTTTAAGCTTATTTTATAATATCTAAATTCTTTAATTTTTAATTTATATCATATGCAATCTAAGTTATCAAATAGTGTTGATTTGACATCATACGTATTTGTTAATCCAATAAATAGAGTTAATGAATTATGATACATGTAATATAAATTAAAAGTTAAATGATTGATTTGTTCAAAGTAAATTTAAAAAATTAAATCAAAATAATAAATAAATTTAAAAAATTAAAATACGAAATAAGTTTAAGAAATTAAAACACTAATTTAACAAAAATTATACTCCCAAAATTTAATTTTTGCATATATACACATGAGAAACATCCTTTGATACATCGTAGTAAACACTTAATTAGTTTAACAAAATTGTATAATAGGATTCAGTTTCTTATTGGTGTACAAATTAAGTGGTACATATGAGTAAAAAAAAATTATTTTAAAAATATTTTATATTAATTAAATTTTTTGTAAAATTAACAAATTCATTACGATTAAGTACTCATTTGTTGTAAAGAAATTATATATAATTAACTATTAAATAATTTTATTGTTGGAAGCCAAACCTGCTCGCAATATTTCCTTCCTTAGGCCTCTTTAAATTGTTGCACATAATTGGTTATTTGCTGTTGGTATTTTTACATTGCTGTTTAACCATATCTACAAGGTTCATTTAACATTATGTTTAGGATTTTGTGGAAAATTAAAAAAGAGAATAAAATGTTAATCCTTACCTTGCAGGGGTATGTTTGTAAATATGAGAGGAAAATATATATATATATATATATATATATATATATATATATATATATATATATATATATATATATATCTTTTTAAAAAATTAAAAATGAAAGAAAAATATAATACAAAAGATTTAATAACTGAAAATGAATATAAATGTTTTAAATTATCAAATAAAAAGACAAGTTAAAAAGCTTGGAGATGCCCATTAGAATCTTTATTTCCCCATAGTAAATACTGTGAATTCCATTATTAACAATGCCAATCAAATCTACTAAAACGAAAGAAAAAATGGTGTAAAGATCGATATAAAACTAAAATAATAAAATTAAAAAAGGAAGAACAACTAGCCAGAGTAAGACTAGCAAAATTAAAACAAGAATTTATCATGCATAAAAACGAAAATAAAAAAAAAAGTTGATTTATCTTATTATGATTATCGAATTGAATATGTTCAAGGCCAAAATAACTTGATTGTTGATTTTCTTAGCAGAAATGGAGTAATCATCTCAAACAAGTAAAGCCACAAGTAATCAGCAAGAATAAGAGAAAAATTCATATCCTCATCCTTATTTATTTTTACGAGTAAATACTCTCGAACTCAATCTGAGTATATTATCATCTCATATTACGAATAATATCAATAATATCAGTAATTCTATCAATTATTTAACTCAGGCTTTGGGAAGTCAGGTACTAGGAATAAGAAATACTGTAAAACTAATTATAGATCAACCAAAAATTAATATGATGCGATTATATAAAGAAGACACTATTAAGGAAGTTACTGAACCACAAATAAAATCTAAACCAATTAATGAACAAGTTTATGAAACTAGAGTAATAGTTGAGGAACTAAAACATGAACAAGAAGTCTTAAATAATAACTTATGGACTATTTTTGAAACCATTCAAAAAATGGAAAATACTCAAACTAAAACAAATCAAGAAACCCTAATTGACTATATCTCACCAGAAGAATGTAAAAAATTAGATAAAGAAATATTAGAATTTATGCATCCAATGGATATATTAGATAAGGATATAATAGAATTCCTACCATATTTACCAAAAATCAAAAAACCTAAAGTAGAAATAAAACAAATAAATATGATGAAAATATTAGAGGAATTAGAACAAGAAGAAATTGAAAGAAAAATGAGTCAAAAAGAAATAAATTTAGAATCCATAAAAGAAGAATTAAGATACTTAAACCTTCAAGATAATTATGAAGTAAATATGCAAACTGTAAAAATAGAAGAACCTCAAAGTTTATATATATATATATATATATATATTGCTTTTAAAAAAATTGAAAATGAAAGAAAGTGGAAATTATTATCTATATATTAATAAAATTAAATGTAGTTCTATTGTTCTGAAATCGCGAACAATACAGCTTAATTCTGTGTATCACGTGCAAAGTATTTTTTTAATTTAAATTCTTTGTATTGCATGCAAAATAAATTTTCTTTTTAATTTAAATTGATTGGTGTGAGTCTTCATATATTTGTACAAAATCCACATCTAATTATAAACTAAAAGATAGGTCCCGTGCTCAATGCACAGAAACCCAAAAAATAACGAGGAAATGTTTAAAAAAGGGAGAAAAAATAAATTACCAAAATATTTTGTCAAGGTGGGCCCCATATTTAAAAAAAGAAATATATATATATATATACCTAAAACTATAAATAAGTTATGAATAGTAATAAAAAGACTAATTTGTATTATAAATAAAGATATACGAAATGTTATTATTTACATTCAAGTCATTAAAATAAATTATTTTTAATATTAATCATTAACTATTTAGGATTGGAAACAAAGTGAATATAATATAAGTTCCGCAAATAATATATCATTCTCAAGGTTGAAAAAAGTTGAAACTTAAAAAAGAAGAACAAAAACAATCATATGTCACAATTTATATTCAAATTATTAAAATAAAATTATTTTGAATATTCATCATTAACTATTTATCATTAAAAACTAAAATGAATACAACTCAAGTCACACAAATCATATATTATCTTTAGGTCAAAAAATGTAAAAACTTAAAAAGAATATGAACATAAATTAGGAAAAAATATAATTTATGATCTCAAATTAAAAATTACTTATACTAAAAGATATTAAATTTTAAAATTATTATGAAGAATCTTAGAACTAATTTTGATTTAGAATCTTAAGTTATAATTTTTTACATAATTTAAATCTTTTATCCTATAATCTTTTAAAATACATTCAAAGTTTAAAGTAATTTAATATAAATATTTTTAACTTAAAAGCTTAACGTGCAATATTTCCTTATAAACCATCCAAAAGTTCTAAAATCAGATAAATACTTTGTACTTTAAAACTACTTTTATGAGACAAATATCCATAGAGAGTGCACAATTTGTTAGTGGCTTGTTTATGCCTTTTAAGTTCATGTTAATAATTTTGTGGTCAACATTAGATAATTCAATATTCCCATTGGCATTAAAGATTCATAACAATGATGTTGATTGACACTTCACACCCTCTATGGAATATCTTGACTCTCCTTATCATAATAGCATATGCATTAATTAGTATTAGATTAATTTATTTATTGATAATCACACTTGATAAGGATGAATAAGTATAATCAACAAAAAGAATAAATAATACAAATTTTTAAGATTAAAAAAGTTAAAGTTCACTTTTTTGAATGTGGAGTAGGTTCCAAACATAGTAAAATAAAAAATAATATTCATTCCAACTTTTGGAATAACCTTTCAAAATAATTGAGTAAAAGAAAGAGTTAGAGAAATGAATTACACTATCTAATTATCTTGGTTTAGCCTTTTTAATTTACATCCAGTCTCATTAAATTTTAAGAAATTTCCTTCAAAAAATTAAAGTACAAATGATAGGTTTTGACGTGTTCACTTCTAACATAAGTTTCAATTCATCTCAAATTTTACAAAAATTAGGTTATCCAAAGCTTATCCATAACTTAATCTCACTCACTAAAAGATTTACAAAGAGAATGAAAATAATTTAAAACCCTTCACCAAGAAGTAAAATGAACACTCAAATTTGATGCTCTCAAAAAGCATATATACCAAAAATGAAGATTATACAGTAGAAGAATAAATGTAAACTTTGAAATTCTACTTTTTGTTCATGTGTTGTTTTCTTTTGAAATTTCAACTACATTTATATCTTCATCTACTTTCTAGCCATTAGAGATAATAAGCCTTGCTTCTATCTTGCTATCCAAAGGAGTGTAACTTAGAGAGTCAAGTCTAGCTACTTTTCAGCTTAACTAGAGGAGATAATATTGCAATGTTCAAATCCTTCTTTTTATTTGCTTTCTCAATGGCAACAAGCTATTGGTTGAGTGTGTCTAGCAACTCAAGCTACTTATTACTCATTAATGCTCATTAATACATACTGAACTGTTAGATGCAAAGCACTCATTTATATTATATTAAAATAGAAAGTGGCAAATGATAGATATGAAAAATAACTTCCTTTCATTTGTTTGCTCCTTTTACTTGTATAGATTCTTTGTTGGTCAACATTTTTGTTTTATGTGAAAATCTTACAATAAATAAATTAACGTAGCAAAATTTTAATGAGCCATAATTAATAGGTTTTCACATAAATAATTTTAGCTTTTATTATTATCAAAGTCATAAACTAAGTAAGATTATTAGGCATTCCAAACCTTATACCAACATTTATATCACTTTGAATATTGCCTAAGATAATCAATTTACTCCATTGTTGGAAAATATATCCACTAAGATTTCATAACATATGCTTATAGGTAATAATGATGATATATTAAGACTACAAAACAAAAAACTTTGTTATGGAGAATTACACCCCAGTTAGTGGCATGTGGTAAAGGAAGATAAAGAATAAATCATTTTCTATATCTCATTTAATAACCAAATATTGTCTAAATGCCAAAAAAGGAAATGAAATCCATTTTTTCATATAAATGCCTAAATAAATGGTAATTATTGTACTTAATTTTTGTAATATCTAGTTTACTTTTTTTATCATTACTTTTTTTATATAGGGATACAAGGGTTATTTTTCTATATTTTTTCCATTCCAATAATATTTTTATTCAACTAAACATATACATAAAATAACACTTTCATTCCTTTCTATATATACAAAAGTAATTATTTTAATCCATTTATATCGTCGTTCCCTTTTTCATTTTCATATCTAATAATATTGTGTACCAAATGGCGTCTTAGTGACTTTTTAATACTAAGGTAATGGACAAAAAATATATGGCATTGATCAAAATCCTAATCCAACATGACTCTTATTTATATGTTAATCTTTATATTTTGCACAATTATGTAATAACAAGTAAAGACACATGATAAAATGTTCACTGGCATTAATATGCATAATAGGATTAATGTAAAGCACACCCCTACATGTGCATGATTCCTAAGCAAAGCAAAGGTGATCTAATATGGGCAATCCGATACTACATTTGGCCCAACTTAGTCAACCAATCAATTTGATCTAAAATTCTTATATATTAAACAAAATGGAAATTAAGTTAAAAAATAATGGAAAGAAGATGATGGAGTATTATAAAAGGTTTAGAATGAAAAATAACAATTGTTTTCTTTATTTACATAAACAAATGAGAAAAACAATAAATATCATAAGGTTAAAATGAGAAGGTAATTATTTTTTTATCAAATTGGTTGAAAAGCAACATAAAAGCACAAGGTCTCCTTTGAAAAAGAAAGAACCTAATACATGAGAAAATTAAAAATCACGTTTAAGAGGATATGAGAAAGAATGGTTCTCCCTTCTACATTATGTTCTTCAAATTTTTAATATTTTAGTTTCATTTCATCTTCTCCTTTTCACTATCATTGTTGTTACTTTCCCTTTAAACATAGTAGACAACCCAATGTGCCATTTTAAGATGGTACGTACTTTGAATATATTATTTTTTTGTGCTTTAAATGGTCACTCTTTTAAAGAGAACAAAAAAATTAACTATAATGTCATTTTCTTTTTTATTTGTTTATTTACACCTAACATCCCAACCAAGGTTGGAAGCTTTTTTTTTTTTTTTAATTCTGACATAAGAGTTGGATAATAAACTAATTCACATTCACAAAATGAAAATTCTAATATCTAAAAGCAATATATTCTTGTGAAAGCTCTCTATTAGTTGTGATTTTTAAATTGTAAATGAGTAGGTGTTTGGTATACTTTGATCTTAACTCTATCATTTGATGTATTCATATTTTGAATGTTATGATTGAATAATAGTATTTGATTTAATCTAAAAGGATTTAAGAAGATAGGATTACATTGGATATTTAAAAATTGAAATTGTGATTGTAAAAAAATTTTGTTTTTAAGTTAAAAATCTCATGTTCCTACTTCACAATTAATTCTTTCCAAAACAATTCTAGTTCCTGAAAGATGATTTTTTTTAAATACTAGGAATCTCAAGTTCTTATTTCACTAGTTTACCTTCCTCAAAATAGTTTTGAGTTCCTAAAACCCAATTCTTCACTTATATAATCAGAAATTACTAAGAACCTTAATAGAAGAAGCAAGGTTTTCATAGGTTCATGTTTTACCAAAATAATTGATTCAAGTAATTAGAAATTCAAGGTTATGGGAAATTTACATGATAGAGTTTATAGGCTTTCAAATTTGTCTTCTAGTTTAGACATCTAAGGTACCAATTAAGCTTCTGTCAAAAAGTCAAGTTCTAAAAGAAAAAGGTTCACATGTAAAACCAATAGGAATAAGAAGCACAAGTTTCCATTAAGTTTCCTTAAACAATCAAAGTCTTGAAATATATTTACTTGCAAAATCAATTGGATTAGGAACTTTGGTTAAATCATTTTTTTTTTAATTCCTAGTTAGTTGAGATTGTAGATACAGGAAGTTAAAATATTAAAAAAAAAAAAAGAGAAAAAACACACCATGAAATTTATAATATTTCAAATCATGGTAGTCTTACATCCAATTATTAAGCACACAATGAGAGAATTTTATAACTATGGACAATTATAGCCAATTACAATAAGCAACCTTTATCTAAGGTTCAACTTCCTATAAACTTTTATAGCCTAATTAATGAGATAATCTTAAGGGCTTAGCTTCTTAACTTTCACACCTTTGTAACCAAGTAACCTCAATGGCCACTTAGCTTCCTAACTTTCATGCATAACTAGAACAACCTTGCCAAATGTGGCTTAACATACTTGTTTTTACATCTTTCAACAATTTAGAATTTTGACAAGTATCTTAAAAACTTAAATCAATAAGGTATATAAAGAATTATGTACTAGGCTCACTAAGAGCAATTATCAAGAACTTAAAATAACCTCACTAAAATGAACCGAAGTAGAAATCAACACAACAAGAGTAGGATAAAATCCCTTGTAAAAGCCTTATTGAGAAGAATAAATGCTAGATAAGCTCAGAAATATATAAGAGAAAAGATGAAGGCAACTTTCAACTAATGCACTTTTTTCTTTCTCTTTCTAATTCCTTATCTTTAAAAAAAAAAAAGCTTCTTATATACCAATCATAAAAGATAATAATTACTTATATGTAGTCATTTCCTTCTTGTGTAGGTCTCCATAAAAGGCTACAATGCTTTTCATTTAATGCAATTATTGTTTATAGTTTGATTTTGACTTGCATAAATGTAAGGAGTATGAACAAAAATTTGGTCACATCTTGATGAAAGAAGAGAGAGAGAAAATTATTTGAGAATTTGTTTCTTTTCCTTACCTACATTAATAGGCCTTTCAGAAGAAAACATAGGAAGGAAGGGCCTTGTTATTAATAAGCGTGTCTTTCCTTTGGTTTTTTTTTTTTATGTTTTTTCTCCTTGTACTTGTTGATATATTAGGTAAAGAATATTCAAACATTACTTTTTTTTTTCCTTGATTTGACCCTTGGGATATTGACCTTTAAATAAGGTTTCTATATGGTAAAACAAAAAGCAACTAGGCTTGAATTTTATATTTTTAGGCATAAAGGCATGTGAATTAATGAATGGTCAAAATAAATTGAGTTACATTGTTTTTGCATGTGAAGATCCAATATATAAAAAGTATTGGTGACATTTGAAAATTATGAGCTTGTAAAATTTCTTTTGGTCTAAGTGAATATATCATGAGAGATTCAAATTTTGTCTTTAAATAAGCTAATTCAAATAATCAATCATTCGATTTTTTTCCAAAAGTGATATTTTCTCATTCAGATATGTTTTATAAATATTTGACATAATCAAAATTAAAAGTACTTTTGATCACATTGTTATGTGATAACATTGGCATCTTGAATAACACTATGATATTATATACAAAAGGTAGCTATTTGATGACAATAACAAAAAATTCTATCATCTCACATCACGAGTGAATGAGATACATTTGTTCATAATTATCACTTTTACTTTCATCTTTTTATAAAATTAACTACATAATAAAATTTTTTTATAAAAAATTGTAAACATATACAATATAATACATAAATTATTTAAAAAAATATGTCATTTTAGTTTTTATATGAATAAAGGGGAATAAATTATACATGAACTTTCAAAATTTACAAATTTTTTGAATTATATTCTCATTCTTAAATAGTAAAAAATAGTATAAATTATTAAATTAATAATAACATATTTAAAAGTTCAAAAACTAATGTACATTACTTGATATGTACAACCAAATACTTGTATCTTCCATCATTATTATGTAAGATATCACCAATTATCATACCAAACATTATCCTATCTTATATCATGATACCTCATACTATATTATGTAAGATGCTATGATATATGAGATAATACCAAATGCCTCCTTATTGTATTAACATATGTGAATTTCATTTCAATGATACAGGTGCGTCTCACGAAAACTTTGAGATCAAGTGAGAATGGCTGTAAATTAATTAAGCTATTTATGAATAGTTCAGGTTTGGCTCATGTCAAAAATTGTTCTAGCTTAGTTTATTTATTAAATGAGTGAGTTGGAGCATAACATTTAACTAGTTAAGCTTAAAAATTTAATGCTTGGCTTGTCTAGTTCATGAATAGCTTGTTCAAAAATAAAATAATATAAATAATCAAATATTATATATAATTGTATAAATCACATATCTTATAAACATTTTTCAAGTCTCATAAAAACTCATTAAACTTATCAAGCTCATTTATGTATAATCTTAAATAAGCCTATACAAGTGAAGTCTGTGTTCTCATTTAACAGAATAAATTGAGCTTAATTCCATTTGTTAGCTCATTTAATTTTGCAAGTTGAGTTTAAGAATGTTATAGCTCATCTCGATTAAACTTGTTTACATCCTTACAAGTGAGGTAGAATGACAGACATATACATAATGCAAATAAATGAAAGCTGATTTTATCACTTCAAATTTATATGGTTTGGCATGTAGGTTGTCTACTGCGCTTGAAGTGCAAAAGAGCAGTATCCCCACTGATTATGCTACCCAAACAGTTTTTTTTTTTTTCATTTTCTTAGATGCTAGAATAGCACCATTTGCTGCGACAGAGAATATATTTTTTAATTCTTTATTTGGTATAATGTAGATGTAAATATATTCTTTTTATATAATTGTATAGTATATATTATACTCTTATAATTATTGTTTTATTCATATAATTAATATTTTAATTATTAAATTACATTTTTAAAAGTAAAATTATAAAAATAATTTCTATTCCATCTACTTTTACTTACTTATTTTTTATGTTTCATCTTTCTTTATATTATCATATTAAACATACCATAAGTTTTATGTTTTTTATTTTGGTTTTAAAAGATAATAATAAAAATTTAATAATGAATAACATGCAAATTAACTTCAAGATAATTTTAGTTAAAGAAAAGATAAACTCTTAATATAGAGTACAATTAATTTTTAACTATTGTCATATAAACTACCAATTCATTGATCATAAGTTATTTGTTGTCAAAACCACGAAGTTCCTTCAATATCGCCTATTAAAGTGTTACACTACATTTCCTTTTAATGATGCACTTATTTCTACAAATCTCATTCACCTGCCTCTAACACCGTGGCCTAAAGACAAAAACTTTGATTCCTCCTCTTAGAAAAAAAAGAGTATATAAAAGGAGTTTCAATATTGTACTTACATGTACTCCTTTTTAATGAGAAGAGAAATTTTAAATAAAAAATGAAAAATTATTTTATAAATAATAAAAAAAATTAAAGTAAACAAATTATTACCAGCAAAATTCTATATTTGCTCATGATAAATAAGTGTGTATTCTTTTAATCATAATCTCTCATCCACTGAAATATTTTTGGGATTGTATCTAATCTTTGCTCATAAGGCAACAGAATCCTGACTTACATTTATTGACTCATTTATGGTACGTACGTAGTCCTGAGACGTTAGGTAACAACCCTAATTAGGAATCTCATTTTTACGCTGCGTATGTAGCACGATCTAATGGAACATGCCAGCCATGGAATTTAATCAACTTACAGTTTAAACGAGCTATCGCAAATTGAAGGAAAATGTTTTTATTTAAAACTCAGTAATTTTACATTAATTAAATTTAACAATTTAAAAATTTAAATAAAAATATTAAAACATAACTTGTATTCAACTAAATAAAAAATTAACTTAAAACTAAACAAATAAAACTAAAACTTACTAAATATCAATTTATATACTAAAAACATATGGAATTAGTCAAGAATTGCCTAATTTTTATAGCAATATTTTTAAAATTTTTAAAATTCTTTTTTAATATTTCCTCTTATAATCCTTGTCTTAATTTTAAACTTTTTTATCTATTAATTTAACCCATTCAAATAACAAATGATCACACTCTTCTTTTAGACATAAATGGTAAAAAATATAATATATTTGGAGAATTAAATTTAGATATAATTTTTTATATTTTTCAATTAAATATAATAAATATATTATTTTTTATTAAAATGTAACAAATATAATATTTGATTTTTCTACTCCTGCCCTATTGGTATTACTGTTGATATAAACTGCTCAGATATGAGGTAAGTGGTCCAATTTTTTTAATAGAATATAATGTAAAATAAAAATAATTTTTAACTATAAATTTATAAAATAATGATTAAAATTAAAAAAAATTACACTATTCAAAACAAAGAAACCAAACGCAAGAAGTGTAACGTTGAATTAAAAATTTATACACTTGTTTTAGAAAATTATATATTTATTATATTACTATAAAAAATATATATTTACTATATTTTAATTAAAAATTCAATAATAAAAATATAAATAATTACGTATAAAATTTTTCCAATACGAGGAAGTACTTGTCCCATTTTCCACGCATTTCTCAAAAACAAATATATTTTTTCTATTTGAAAAAATTGAAAAGGAAAACGGCAGGAGAGCGTTCGAGGGTTTTCTCGCATATTTTGGCGGAAGCGCCTTTGCTATTCAACTCCAGGCATTTCACTTGTTCTGATTACTTCCTTTAAGCCCTAGCTCTCCTTCTTCTGCGATCTGAACCCCTCTACCCCGGGCGCGGCACCACCGTCCATTATCCGACCAACACCAGGTAACTCCCATTTCCCTTTCAACCCCACGCGTTTAAGGTTTTGGGCGCCGGTGCCGCTTCAGGCGCCATTGGCTGCACCTCCCGATTCCACGGCGGTGCTTGGGGGAAGTGTTTGGGATTAGAAGTTATAGTTGTTTAGCACATTTCTGGGTGATGTTCGACTAATGATTGAGTCTACTACTTGGTAACTGGGTTTTGGCTTATGGCAATGTTTGAGTCCTAACAACTTGCTAATTTTTTTAATTTGTGAGCAGTCTGGACCTACATAGCCACAAGGGAGCTTCTTTACTGCTTCAGGGTTTAGTTTTACATACTGAAAGTTCCAAGTAGTATCTTATACCTAAAAAATCATGCACGCGCCGGTTCTAGTTCTCAGTGAGTTATTTCTTTCTTTTACTCGTGGATTTATGGCAATATTGACCGCCAAGTGCCATTCGTTGATCTGTTCGAAATTTGTTTCGTGTTTATTGGATTGGTATTTGGAAGCAATGTCATCTTTTTCTCTGTGTGTGTTTTCAAATTTTCTTCGATCATTTCTTTTATTGATTTACTCATCAAATGCCTCTTGAAAATGGACAGAGGACTCTTTGAAACGGGAGTCTGGAGGTAAGGTGCAACATGCTAATATTCAGGCTTCAAAGGTAACAATTTTGGATTACCATTCTGGGCATTCTTACTTTGTAATGGTTCCTGGATCATTTGATGGGCTAACATTGAAAGTTATTTTATACAATAACCTACTTGTTTAACTGAGAAATTGCCCAATGATATTTTGCAAGAGTGCAAGACTCTGCTCTTTGGTTCTGCTTTTGAGAAAGGTGTTAGATAATTGAACTCAGATACTCAGGATAATGTAAAACTATTATCTGTCTTGAAGAGGAATATTTTACCCTTCACCATACTAGCAATTAAGTTTGTAAAGTGGTTTTATTTTGGTCATTCTTTCTAGTTAAATCCCGAGATCAATATATAACCATATTTATTAAAAAATATAATTCAGAAACTTATGAAGCAAGAGGACTACATTTTCTAGTACTATATTTCTGTTTCCATCTTGTGTGATAGTCAGGGAAAGCAACTATACTTATCAGATGCTGAAATCTGAAGGCATGATTTCCCAGATGTTCTGAGTGAGGGTTGGAAAATGTGTTTGATATTATCATTTTGTTAAATTACTCTATGAAGGTGGGGCAAGGATAAAAGTATCAAGAGTTTTAGTTTTTTTTTTTTTTGGGTAGGTTTTGGACACTGCTTCTAGCTTGGTGTGAATTCTATATGTTATTTATATACGATTTAAAAGTTTGAAAATGGTCTAGTTATGTTTTCTTTGCACTTTTCTTGGATGTGCTTTGTCTGTGTTCTGGTCCTTCTGGATAAGGTAAACTGGATCTTCCAATGATAAATAATGTATATTTACTTAAAATTTTCAACTTGTCAATAAATTTGGCTTCTATTCTGTAGTTTATCACTCCCTACACTCTCTGGTCATTGTCATTTAATGCTGCTAATATATCGATAATGCTTGCCAGGCTGTTGCTGACATAATACGCACAACCTTGGGACCCAGGTCCATGTTAAAGATGCTACTTGATGCCAGTGGAGGTTAGGGTTTTTATTTTTGAATCATGTTACAACTTACTTACAGCTTATTGAGAACTCGTGTATATCAAGCCCCTTTTGCAATTTTTCAGAGGGCAAAATATCTGCTGACGTGTTTTGTGCCCTTAATGCTTGAGAAAGTGTTCATATTTTTTGTTATAGTAAAATGAAGTAATTGTTGTCACTTTAACACACACTTTCTGGAATTTTATTTTAGTGTTTTTAACATGGTGTTCAAGCATTATAAATTTTTTTTGGTCTTCCTGTAGTTTAGGTTGTGTTAGAAATTGCTTTCTAATAGTGTGGGACATGGCTTACTGGCTTAGTTTGTGTTTTTAAGTAATCTGATGGAGCTGAGGTCCACCACTTCTTTTCCCTTCTGATTTACAGGAATTGTGGTGACAAATGATGGAAATGCTATCTTGCGTGAATTAGATCTTGCTCACCCAGCTGCAAAGGCATGATTTATTTCTTTTGCTTTGCTTCATTGATATTTGTTTGCACACAAACACACTACCACCACCACCACCACCACCACCACCTGGTTTGAAACTTTCTGATACTGTTCTCTTATTGGGATGGCTGCAGTCTATGATAGAATTAAGTCGCACCCAAGATGAGGAAGTTGGAGATGGAACAACATCTGTCATCATTCTTGGTATGTTTTAACTTTAAGCATATTTAATTTCATATTTTTATGAATTATCATCTAGGACTATACTCCTTATGGACCTATTCAGGATATTTATTTATTTGGTAAATGTGGTTACGAAATGGAAACTGAAAAGGTTATTTTGTTTTCAAACTGCATCAGTATTTCTGCAAGTTGTCAATAACAAGTCATGGATGGATTTTATATTTTTGTCATTGTTTACCTAATGGAGGAGCAGAGTTTATTTGATTTATTGGGATATATGCTGCCTTGTTCTGTTTTTCATTTTAATAAAATTATTTTTATAGCTGGTGAGATGCTCCATGTTGCTGAAGCATTTATTGACAAAAATTATCACCCTACAGTCATTTGCCGAGGTAAGCAGTATTTATAAGTGGTTCTTTTGTAGAAGTCTGTGAGATTGTATATGACAACTGATGACTTCTATAATTACGTAATCTGTAGCTTATAACAAAGCTCTGGAGGATGCTGTTGCTGTGCTTGACAAAATTGCAATGCCCATTGATAACAAGGATCGTAAGTTTAATAGCTACTGTTCTTTTCTTAAGATTGTTTCTTCCTCCTATTGATGTTTGATAGTTTACAGTTTGCTGACCTTTTCAATTTCTATACTCCCCTGGTTTGTGGTAGCAATAGCAATGCTTAAGCAGGATGCTTAAATAGTTCTGAGTGGGAGATTTGACTTTTTTAGCATCCTGCTACATTGAAGTTTAAATTGGGTCAATTCTGAAATCCTAAAATAATTTGTACTAATTTGGTGATAAACTTAGAAGGCTGTGGAGTAAAAATTACAGTAGAACTAGTTATTATTGGTTATGATTGCAGATATGGTGAGTTTATGACTCCTTTGCAACTTGAAGACTAAAATTCAAGATGAATCTTACAGTAGAACTAGTTGACGTGGCTTAATGGCAGATAATTGCCGGTGCAGCCCTCCTTTCTACCAGAGGGCAATGGTTGTATTGAGCTTCTCAATTTCATTATGATAAATAAACTTTCAATTTTTTTTTTTGGGGTGGGGGAGTTATGGCCTTTTCTTTTTTTTCTTTTTTGTTTAATACATGTACAATTTATGAGCATTTTTTACTTTAAAAGAAAATTACTTCCATTTCATCTATAAGATTCATATTTTTTTTGTGGATAAAATTTTTTAAACTACCTTGTCTTGATTCCTTCATTGATTTTTCCCCCCTCTAAATGCTATTGATGAATCATGCTGCAGGAGGTACAATGCTGGGGCTAGTGAAAAGTTGCATAGGGACCAAATTCACAAGTCAATTTGGAGATTTAATTGCTGTGAGCATCCTATCACCTTGGGCTAGACTTTCAATCTGATTTTTCTTCTTTTCTCTTTTTCTCTGGGATAAAAAATTTGTTCTGGTTTTTTTTTTTTTTTTTTCATATTCTGGCATATGGATATTGTTGAAGCCCTTGATAAAAGAGGCATAATCCTTGCGGTTGGCAATGTGTCATATTGTCAACCAGTTTTTTGATGAATACAACTTGCTTGTTTCTTGTTCATATCATGATTTTGGCATCTAATAAGACAATAGGGTTTGGATTACTCCATATTTCTGGAGTTAGTGAAGCTTCAGATCTTTGCATCTATAGCACTGATATTTTTTCCAACTGAAATTGCTTAGATACATCCACATCTAGCAAATAGTTCTGCAAGTGATCGTCCTTTTGCAGATTTTCTTGTTTATCATCAGTTCTGTTATTCCTGTTCGAATAAATGAGATAACTCCCTTTATGCTATTATGAGTGTAAATGATAACTGCAGGGCATCTGCAGCAACATAACCTTTATATTATCTTTGGGTAAAATTGCAGGATTTAGCTATTGAGGCTACCACAACAGTAGGTGTTGATCTTGGCCAAGGTTTGAGAGATGTGGATATCAAAAATTATATTAAGGTTGAGAAGGTCCCTGGTGGGCAGCTGGAAGATTCAAGAGTTCTTAAAGGAGTTATGATAAACAAAGATGTGGTTGCACCTGGCAAAATGAGGAGAAAGATTGTTAACCCACGTATCATTCTTCTGGATTGTCCCCTTGAGTATAAAAAGGGTGAAAACCAAACAAATGCTGAGCTGCTCAAAGAAGAAGACTGGAGTCTCTTGTTGAAGATGGAAGAAGAATATATTGAGGAGCTCTGCATGCAAATATTGAAGTTTAAACCAGACTTGGTTATTACAGAGAAGGGACTTAGTGATTTGGCATGTCATTATCTGAGCAAGCATGGAGTCAGTGCAATCAGGAGGCTGAGGAAAACTGACAATAATAGAATTGCAAAGGCATGTGGTGCTGTTATTGTAAACAGACCAGATGAATTGCAGGAGTCTGATGTTGGGACTGGCGCCGGGTTTTTTGAAATTAAGAAAATTGGAGATGAGTTTTTTGCATTTATCGTTGATTGCAAAGACCCTAAAGCTTGTACTGTACTTTTAAGGGGTGCTAGTAAGGATCTCTTAAATGAAGTTGAAAGAAACCTTCAGGTAAGCTGATGTCTGAGATATGAACAGAGAGCATGGATATTTGATATCACTGCTTTCTGATGCTTCTTTGCATGACAGGATGCCATGTCTGTTGCAAGGAACATTATAAAAAATCCAAAACTAGTTCCTGGAGGCGGTGCTACAGAGTTGACTGTATCAGCAGCTTTGAAGCAGAAGAGTTCATCTATTGAAGGCATAGAGAAGGTGAGTGTAAGATTGCTGTTTCTTCTATTTATGGTGGACTGTAGTCCTATCAGCCATTTTGTATGGAGCAGTAATTTTTTTATAATATACTCTGAACCATCAGTCCTGACTACTATGATTCTTGCTGACAGTGGCCTTATGAAGCTGCTGCCATTGCTTTTGAGGCTATACCCCGTACTTTAGCACAAAATTGTGGGGTAAATGTGATTCGGACTATGACTGCCCTGCAAGGAAAAGTAAGAATAGAAATATTTTTGTATACTATTGCGTTGGTTTTTATTTTATTTTATTTTATTTTGGTTAATGGTATGTCCATGTTGGGAAATTATAGCATGCAAATGGAGAAAATGCATGGATTGGCATAGATGGAAATACTGGTGCTATCACTGACATGAAAGAGCGGAAGGTACCATACTTTAGTTGCATTCTGTAAATTTGAATGGTTCTCACACAGCCATCAATCTCCATTTGTCACAATAGAATTATATTTGACACATTTCAAAATATTACCAAAACATGCAACACAATAAAGGACCCATTGCTGACCACCCCCCCCCCCCCCCTTTTTCTCTTTTTTTCTTAACATTTTTTATATCTTGTTTCATGTTTACATACCCTTGGTCTCTTGGTAAGCATTTTGCGTCAATGTTAAAATGTTTTGTTTATATGATGTCAGATCTGGGATGCCTACAATGTGAAGGCACAAACATTTAAGACCGCCATTGAAGCTGCTTGCATGCTTTTGAGAATTGATGATATAGTGAGTGGGATTAAGAAGAAGCAGGCCCCTGGAGCAGGCCAGGCTCCATCAAAGCCCAAGGTGGAGACTGAGGGAGATGCGGACAGTGAGCAAATTCTTCCAGACTGATGACATGGTTCAACAGACGTTGCTTTTTGACACAGTTGATATGCAGCGTTCTTGGTGAGCTTTGAATCTAATCACAATTCTGAAAATTTTGGGTCCTGGACGGTGCTGATGTTTTTGTACTTTGTACTGTTTTTACGAGAGACTGCAAAGTGCAAACTGTTTCTTGCTGGTTCAGATGGCATCTGCTTGTCCTTTGTTTTCATGTACTGTGAATGCCGGGGTAACATTAGTCAACTTCGCCTATTAGAAGGTTGCTTGATGAGCGGTGGGCTTTTATTTGTGTAATCAGGTTTCTCCCAGTGAACTATAATTGTCTAGTTAACTTGTTCTTAATCGATTTACTATAATGGGACTTAAGTGGGAAAGGATCCCATTGCACTATCTATTTTACAATTATCCCTCATAACCATTTCAAAATTAATCCTTTAAGTTTGTCTAAAAGATAGAATGTAAATATTTAATAATAACCAAATATACTCATTTTATAGATTGTTAATCATTTGTGAATGCACTAGTATATTGACATGTAATATCGGCATGTTAATTTGTTCTAATACCACATTAAAGAAGTTTTAATTTTCAATGATATATTAGTACATTGTTTTATTTGACGTGAAGATATTGAATTCATCGAAACTTTCAAAACATCTTAGTAATGGAGTGGATATTTAAAAGAAGGGGAAATTAAAAAGACTTTTGAAGTGGGATGAAATTGTAGAAGTATTTTTCTATTTTTAAAAGACATACATATATTCTTTAAGACAAAATTATTTTTATTTCAGTTTAATTTTAAAATTTTTAATTGAAGTGTTTTTATTTAATTTTTGCTTAAAAATTAATAAAAGTAGTTTTAAAATTAGACTAAATTTTAGATGGAGTATGAATATATTTTAGAAATAAAAAAATTATATAATTTTAATAAAATTCAAAAGAAGTACATATAATTTACTTTTAATAAAACGTAATAATATAAAGTTTTCATAATTATGTTTTAAAGATCTAAACTGAAACCAATGCTTAAAATAGTTTGTGTTGTAAACAACGGCCAGTATTTCAAAGGGAGTATGTATTAGCAGTTCTAATAATACTCTCAATGTGATTACTAATAATTCTTTTTCTCGTTATTCAGAATTTAATTAATTTCTGCGAGAAAAATGTTTATCCATTAGGCATAAATTTTCTACACTATTTTTACGGAACAAAATAATAATAATAATTTTCCAACAATTTATTTCCTAGCTTTAACTATAAATCCGGAGAAAATAAATATTCGGAAAAAGAATGGAGCGATACCAAATCCTAGCATAAAAAAGTGGAAAGCAATCCGACGAGAGTAAAAGGTTTATGTGACTGACCGGCAAAGCTTACAACCAAGGGTGGTTTTTCATTGTCATTAACACATTAGTATTTTTAACAGCAGTCGACTTGTCATCTATGGTTAACAAAATACCAGAAATTAAGAAAGGATGTAAATTGTACACTTAAGTGTAAATATCAAAAGATGAGAAATGCTGTCAGTACCCAGGCTGATAACAGCTGAAGATTCACAACTCAGACATAGCTATCAATGAGGGATTTCCTCATCTCATCCACAATTGCACTAGGTTGGGCTTCCCTCAGCTTGAAAACGCTCTCAATCACAGAGAGTTCTGTTGCCGTGGTGTCTGAACCACAGAAGGCTGTCCAATCATTAACTGTCATGCCAGCAGCTACTACCTCACTACCACGATTCACAGTCCCAGCCACCAAAGGAACCTGAAGAAGTGTGGAAAGTTCATCCAAGTCTTCAATGGAAGTATGAGGGTGGACCTGCAACAAGTTTATGGCCATAAGAGAGTATAGATTTAAAAAAAATACACACACACACATAAGAACACGTTTTTTACTTACCAAACCGCCTCTATTGGAGAAAGCACAGTAACTACCAACAAGAATATTACCAGCAATGGTCTGCCTAAAAACTTCTACTCCAAGAACATCTGCAATCATCTCCTCAGTCTCCTGAAAAAAAACGCCGCCACAAATTGAATAATGGGGCAAGCCAAGGATCATGGATAAAATCCAAAAGATAAATGCGAATGGCAGTGATGGATATAGAGGGAGGGGATAAGGAGAGCTGCGTTGGGAACATTTTCAATTGCAAGAGCTGTGTTAGAAATGACTATAGGAAGATAGCTCCTCTATATGACGATAAGAAGTCTCTTTTGGCTGGCAAACAAAGAATCATTTCGCTTAACGAACTAGATTACAAAAAAGGAGATTATTTCGTTTCTTCACAAAACCAACAGTAGTTATTTACCTATAAATCTTCAAGCGTTTCTCATGATGTTCAAATTCAAAATCCCAACAAAAGGGAGGGGAGAAAAATTTGACAGTCATTCAGTTGAGTTTCTTTTTCTTTTTGAAGCTAGCTGAGGCACTAGGTATAGAGTAAGTAGACGATCCCAAACTTAAATCCACATTCAAGTAAAGATTGGGCTTTAACAGGTCCCCTATAGTATGGGGTTGCTGATCACTAGTCTTTGCATACATAACAGCAACCCTTCCATTGTAAATTTGTGTTCCTTTTCAGGAAATTATTTACCGATTACTTGTAGAGTTGTCGACAAAAAGGATGATCAAATTCATATATAACAAAAAAGGGATGGATAAGTGATAATTTATCCACTTCTTTCTCTGGTATCCATGCTTAACATGAAAATATAAATGTCTCTCCAATTCAGTATCCAATCTGAAACACGCACAAGAGATTAGTGTAGGAAAAATTTATAAAGAATCAGGCAATACTCTATCAAGATCAGTGTGCGTGAGAGCCACATGGTCATTGCATGCTATACAATTACCCAAAGCAGATAACCTTTCTTCAATGCGCTGAACAACAACTTGATCAGGCAGACTATTTCTCAAATGTTGAAGTTCTTCAGAAATAACCATGGCAACAAGATAAGAAACAGTAAGTCAGTATGATATCATAACTGCTGCAGACTTCTATAGCATCTACAAAGATTAAGCATACATACATGTTAAAAAAAGATATTGTTATAATATAGACAGACCACACCATAGAGTATTTGTACTGAAGGAGATAAATTAAGTTGATCAACCCCGCAAAAGTGAAGAAGTAAATGAGCCAGAGTGTTAATGAAGATACCGGATGTGAATGCAGATAAACTAGTTTTCATAATCTTCTTGACACCATATAATTACGCTGGAACTTGATAAATGGATAAGCTTCTAGAGTCTAGACAACCAACAAATAAGTAAACTGGTTACTGCAATTACAATCATACAGAAACCACAGAAATGGTCCTCATCGTATATGCATAGTCACCATCTCACGAAACTTGAAAGCATCAGTAAAAAATGCAGAGCAAGAATCTCCGAGTTCCCTTGTAAGGATAAAATATTTTTATCACAATTAAGAACTAGAGATTTTAAGGAACGACGTACTTTCTGATTCTTCATCAATTCAAACTTCTTTCTATTGTTGAGGGGAAGGGGACAAAAGATTATGAGTATCACATTAGGCACTTCAAAAATTTAATTAGGACCCAAAATCAACTTTAAAAATCAAGCATCCAAGGCATACCAAATTCAGATGTCACTGCAGCAACTTTTAAGTTATAATCACTCCCAAAGTCCCATGACAAAACATGAAGATATTTAATATGCATATATGAATTATCAATCTTTAACAAAAAGAAGCACAACCTAACTGGCATAAACTCAAAATATAAAATAAATCTTTTGATTGGAGATCTGTAATACCACAAGATTTACAAGATGTACTAGCTTGACACAGCCATTCGAATGAAAAGTTGGCTGACTTTGTTGATCAAAATCATTAGCATAAATAATTTCATTTTGAGAGAAGTGGTGTACAAAGATGTTCTGACAGACCATGACACATGATACTAAAATAGGATCCAATATTATTAAGAATCAAAGAAAACATATATATAACATTTGACAATCGGAAACACCTTGGTCTGTGGTGGTATGGGGCAAGAGAAGCCCATTCTTGTTTCCTGAAAACCAATATATAGCCAAGTTAATTAGGTCCAACAAGACTAATTTATATATAGAAGAAAATGATGCAGCCAGCACTCTCTCTCTTTAAAAAACGAAAAAAGATGAAAAAGTATTACTGAGAGAGAAAGAAAGAGGGTGGCCGTCTCTTAACAGCCTTTATCAAAGGATTGCAAAAGTTAATACTCCTTATAGAGTTAAGAAAACGAAAGACAGAAGAAAAACTATACCAGCACAAAGACGGCCAATAATACGAGTGCCACTGATGGAAGTTTTGACCACAGGGATAGCATCTGCCAACTCAGCCTCAAATGCACTGTATCAAGCAACACATTAGTTTACTCAATTACAGAACAAGCATAGCTATTTCAACACAATTAAAACCAAATACAAATAGCTCGTAAAAACTTCAAAACATCTGATAAATACAGTATCACCAGGTTAAAATAACAATTGAAATGAGCAAAACTTCAAATAGAAACAAAAAACCTGTAGAAGTTTTCAGAACCTCCGATGGCAACCAAACAGTAGGCGTTGGTGAGTTTTGAAAATACTCCAACTTCACAAGAATTCTCAAACTGAATTCCTGCAGAAAACCCACAGCATCATTCAATATATTATTGAGAAGAGGAACAAAAAAGATTCCACCAGAGAAATTCAGAGGGATAGATACATTAAACAAAAGGATATGAACAAACTCCTTTAAGTTATGCATACTGCGGATTGAACAATGGTGAAAATTTATCTTTCACTTACTAGTTGCCATGGCTGATTTGACAGAAATCTTTGACCCAAGTAACCAACTCAAAGAACTGCTGTGTCAGAATTCTACACAGAAAAAGAAAATGAAGGAACTGTGATTCTCATGGAAATAAATTCTAGCAACAAACAACTTTAATAGAAAAAAATTAAATAAATTACACTCTCTTTTTTACTAAAATTTTAATAGATCTCCTTTTTATTTTTGAAATATAAAATTTAGTCCAATTTTCAATTTTTTTGACTAAAATATCTTTCATTAATCTAAATACATAAAGGGTATTTTTTCCTTTTTTCAAGAATCAGAAGCCATGCTGTTTGATGACTTAAATATCCTCACTTTCTTCATTGTTTTTTGTCAAATTATATCCAAATATGCACAAATATAAAGAGAAAGAGGTAGATTTTGTTTTGATCAAATTTAACTAAGCCTCAAATTGATTATTCTTTATAAACCAATAGTTAGAGTGACATAGACCTTTTACGTGTAAAAATGATTAGTTTTGAAGTTATTCTCTTTTCTCTTTTATGCAAATTAACTAAGTCATGGTTAATCATTGTGAATCAAAATTTCTAACTCTGCATAAATTTTTGAAAAACTTGTTGAAACTTAATTTATTAGTGAACCAATTCCTTAAATTAATTTTAAGTATAACTTTGGCTTCAAGTAGCAAAGTTCCTTATCACCAGATCTATTTTCTTGAATTGTTGAATATAAAGAAAGGTATATTAGTTAACATATATATATACACACACACACACACACACACGTTAATAGAGGATATTTTAGTTAAAATATTTAAAATTAGACTAAAGTACAATGCAATTTTCAGTTTCAAGAAAGGGGAGCACATATTTTGAAAATAAGAGGAAACTTAGTATAATTTCAATAAATATCAAGAGAGATGAATATAATCTACTTAAAAAATAAATATGCAACTAAAGGCCAAGCACTTATGAACATCACACAATCGCTATGTGGGCTACAAGCTTTGTCTCAGGGTTTATATTAAGGTTTTGGAAATTTATTTGAAGGACAAAACTCTTGTTTCAGTCAATTTGGAAAATGTAAGCACAAAAGTTATGATCATGCATGACCTTAACCACGTACAGTGAAGTTGGAAATGTCTAAACTAAATCTTGTCACGGACGGAATTAGGTTGAACCAGTATCAGATACCGTTTGCTTCTCTTGCTAAGTCCGCAGAGGTTCAAACTTCTGCAACGAAGAATCTAATGCTGAAGGATCTACTACTTCACGTAATTATTTCACTCATTGAGTGCATCAGCGGTGCAGGTTAAATAGTCCCCTCGCCATAGACGAGGGATATGATTATTTCCTTCCTTTGTGACCCATATTTTTCTTTCTATAAGAAAAGCTCCCTCTTATATCCGTCAGAAAGATTTCAATGTGCAACTGAATTCGTGGAACTGGAATGGATTAGGGGATGATATATCTGGCAAGAATTCGTTTATTCTCAACCTTCACAGCTCTCAGGACTTGGACACTTCTCTGAACCCATCTTTTAGCGATTTCAATCCAATGTCCAAAAAAACACATCCAGCAACTCCAAGGATGGTTAACTATCTGAATCCTGATAGTGAAAAACTCATAGACAAGACTTCAGCTTGCATAATCTTTTTAGGAGGCAATCTTGAAAATTTTATGTTTTTCTGTGTTTCAGAGACTTGATAGTTGAAACTTCATAATGCCAATGGTTTTTGTGCAACTAAGCTGTAAAAGCATTCCTTACTTTGTAATGGTTGATGATTCGTGTTAGCATGCTTCATTGCTCTAATTTTAGGTGGCTAAATTTACAGCTCGACAAGTCTTGGTTGCAGGATAACCCATCAAGAAACGTGACTAAGATTTTGCATGAAACATCCTTTGTAATAGTCATTTCTAACAATTAATGGTAAAATTGCCCTCTGAAAACTTAGACCACATAGCATTCTAATTCCTGAATAGCTTACGATGGAAGCACTACAGCAGATTAGAGCACAAAAAAAGAAAAAATACAATAAACATTCAATTAAAGTGTGATTCCTAATTCGCAGGAAATCAATAACCAAATTAGGAAATATTTATTTCAAGCTACTTTTTGCATCCGGGAACAAAGGCTGTAAGAGCTGTGCCAATAGGCACCGACACGCTGAGCCCCGGTGACCGACGCAATATCTAAAAATGGTTACGCAATAATGAATAAAACGTTACCCGAATCGATGTCAACGGCTGATCACGGCGTAGAAGTCGACGGAGTTGGCTGATAGATCACCGGAGGTAGGCGGAAGTGGAAGGAGGGGGAGACGGAGGGACTAGGAGCAGCAGAGGCTAGGGTATGATGGTATTTGGACGATTTCACTTGGGTACATTTTGTCTTTTCGTAAAATTAACTTAAAAAAAACCTAAAATAAGGGAAAGAATTAGAAATAGATTAAAAAAGGACAAGTTTCTAGCAATTTTTATATCTGAAAAAAGATACTAGTGTAAGTATTTTGATACGTTTAATTTTAACTGTATGTAATGCCAAAAATAAATAAATAAATAACTTGTTTATGAAAAAACTTCATGGATTTCTTTTCGTATATGACAAATTATTTAAATCTTTTCTTATTAGACAATATTTTTTTAGGTTAAATTAAGCTTTTTAGTCTTTATAATTTTATTAAATCTTTAGTTTACCTTTATATTTTATTATAAGCGTGAAGTTCAAATTTGCTACTTTACAATTGAAAGAAGTGATAATTAAATGAGTATTTTTGGATTCTAAAATTTGAGAGAAATGTTCACTAACAAACCAAAATTGAAGGAGGAGGGTTTTGCATTTTTGCCTTTATTTTTGTATTAACAAGAAGCACTGGTCTACATTGTTGTATTTTTTGCCTGAACGAAACATTTTTTTCTTTGATTATTAACAAAAAGATAAGAAGGGAATGGAATGATGGATTTGTGCACACAGTATGATGCGTTTGGAATCACATTTTATAATCACGTTTACGTTAAAGTAACAAATTATTGCTTCTTAAAAAATGTAATTTTAAGTCCTCCAAACACGAAAATAAACACGCACCTAGTTGTACCACTAAGCAGCATTATTATTTTGTGATCCCTCTCTCAATAGTCTAACATAGTTGCCTTTATACAGCCACACCACCCTATTTATCTAGCGTGTGTTTGGAAATCGGTAAAAAGCTTTAAATCACGTTTACGTTACCTACTTTTATTAAAAGTTACACTTTTTTATTTCTTCCGAAATGCAATTTAGAGGACGGCAACGTTTTTCCAAACATGCACCTAATAGATGGCCTTGCGATGGTTTTTAATAAAGTTTTGTTTGATATTCAGAAAGTTATAAATAAAAAATAAATAGTATAAATTTACAAATAAAAAATTATTTTTGTCTTTTTTTTTAAATATAATAAAATATAAATATTATTAAGTAATGATTATAATAATATAATAAATATATTATCTAAACTTTTTATTCTTCATTTAGTAACTAGTCGCTGCGTAAATTAGTGAATCATCATTTTTTAAGATTTAAAATGGAAAATGTGACCCCCACATGGTTTTACTGAATTAGGGTTTGTTGAGAAATTTGTGACTTGGGATGGTCCCAAAACCCAAAATGCGGATTAATAGGGACCCATCTGCTTATAGAATTGATTTTTTTGGTTGGATAAGTTGAATAACACAACATAAAACATACCCATTTTGTGCTAAACAATTGTTGGCATGATAATTATAATATAAGTTTATATTATGGTTTATGTTCCACTGTTAGCCCTAAATCAATTTACTTCTTATAAAGTCTCATTCAATGCTCGTGTTTCCTTATCATTTCGTTATTTTGTAATATTTTATGTCTTAATTTTAGCCTATATATATATAAGTTAAAATAGTAAATAATTTCTTTTAAAACTATTATTGGAGTAAAGCAATAGTTTTAAAATATTATATGAATATTTAGAGCATATTTAATTTTATTATAATTTTAATATTTTTAAAACAGATATTTAAAAAAAATTAAAAAAAAAGAAAGTTAAAAAATTTATTTATATCATTATTTTAAAAAATCATTATTTTTCGTCTTTTCTTTGAATTTGTAAAATAAAAATTAACAAAATATTTAAAAACTATTTTATTTTTTTGTTTTCAAAAATATAATTCTATTTTTATATTTTATAAAATATTTTATTAAAAACACAGTATCAAATAATTTCGTTATTTTTTATTTTTAAAAAACAAAAAATTATTTTAAAAATAAAAAATCAAACAAGCCCTTAAATTTTAAAGCCACGTGAACTGGATTGATTCTTACCATTTCTTCGTCTTTTTCCTACCATTTTTTAAAGTCCCATATCTTTTTTAAGCCAAAAAAAAATTATTTAACATCAATATTATTATTTTTAGTAAAATTTAAATGTAAAATAAATGATAATTAATGGTAATTGGGTGAGTAAATTATACTTTCCCATATAATTTATATATAATTACTTATATCTTTAATATAAATTTTTTAATTAAAATATAATAAATATATAATATTTTAATAATAAAATAACAAGTTCATAATTTTCACAAATAAATATATAATTTCTTGATTAAATAATAAATTTATCATATTTTAATTAAAAAATTATATATAACCCTAATAACAAAGATATTAAAAAACAAAAAGCGTTTTAAGTATAATCCTTAATCAATTGTCCATCCTCTCTGGAATATTTGGGCGAAAACTTTCTGTATATAAGGAGGACAAACCCTAATTAGCACCAAACGACTACTTGATCTTATCTGAGCAGACGAAGGGCGGCACGCTGAGTCGATGCCTTTCCATCGCTCTGTGTCTCCGTCCACTCCTTGAGGCGTTGGTGACGGCTGAGCCGCCCTTCTTCCTCCGTTGCCGGCGGCTCTGCCCCCAATCTCAGGCAGCTAGAGATGGAGACTGAGACTTTGGGTTTTAAAGGCAAGGCCTCCTTGCCGTCGAACTCTGCGATGAAGACTGCTCGCGGTCAGAGCCCTCGCGCATTTTCCTATTGCCTGGGCTGTGATGGCCTAGCGGGCTTATCCAGATATCTAATCGCATAATTTTCCGTTCGTATTTTTCTTTTGTTTATGGAGCTGCTAGTGCATCTGAATTTGAGTTAAATTTATTCTAAAGTGTGTTTGTGCTACCTTCTTATGGGCATTTTGAAGTTTCGAGTTTTCCTTTGATGAATTTTGGAAATTCGAAGCTTTCTTGTGAGCATTTTCTCGTTTGTATTGTTGCATTCTACATTATTAAACTCTAGAATTCTGCTTAGTGCTTTGCTGGTTTTGTTGTTTTTGTAGCTCTAGATTCATCTGTGATGATAGACTATTTCGAGTCAGTGTGATAGATTGGATTTATTTTCTTGTTGTGCCCCTGCTGCCAGTATTTTTAACGGATTCTCTCCATGAGGTGCTCTTTTCTGGATTAGATTTTTAAAAATTTTTGATATATTTTTTATTTTAAATGAAAAAGCAAAATAAAGATAGTATTTTAACTATTAACTTAAAAGATAATAATTGAGATTAAAAAATAAAAAAGGAAAAATTGATATTTGGAGCTTATATCAGATGTAAACGATGTAGAAAAGGTGAGGACCTTTTAGAATGAGTAGAGAATTTGGATTGGATTTATTGTTCCATATGTGCTTAACTGAAGATTAAGATTACATACAGAGTATGGTATATCAGAGATTATAGTATTCATTGCGCCCTAGTGGTCTTTGATATCTAAATGCATGATTGGAGCGCTCGACTTGGATCAATTTTGCTGCAATTGTAGAAAGGGAACATAATGAAGGTAATTATAGTCTTTCTTTTTTTTTTAATATTGCAGTTAGAGCTTCTTGGACTCATGTTTTGTCTGTGATGTAGGTTGGCACATATATATTCAATTTTTGATTAATTTTGCTATAAGGTGAAGAGCTCAAGTCCATATAAACATGCGAACCTTGGAATTCAGTGGACGATGAAGGACACAGGGGAGCTGCTTTTACTAGTGCTGCTGCTTAGACTACAGTTCAACATTCGCTATGGGATGAAAAAGGAATTAATTTCCAAGGTTGCTAGTTAGTTAATGTCTTCAAAATCACTAGCCTGTGGTCTGTATTCTAATTGATCTGATTGGGGAATAATTCAAGCTTGTTTGTGTGCTAAATGTACTTGGATTTTCTGTATATTTTAAGAAAATTGACGGTCGCAGGAAGATTCCATATTTTAAGAATTAATCGAGCTTTACAAGTTTATTTATTTCTTTAAAATTGATCTGCTCATTTTTTAATCTTATATTGCGTTGCAAGGTTTTTTTTTCAGTTATATAAGAAGCACAAGGTCTAAGATGTTAGAAATAAGGAAATGAGCTGGATAGGAATTAAACTCAGATGTAGCAAATGAACAAGCTTGTATTTGGGTTCACTTTGTTTTAAATGAACAAGCTTGATCTTGCTTAGATTCAATTTGGATTGACTCTTTTACAACCTTTCAATTTGGCTTGACTCTTTTACAACCTTAGCAGGGGCAATGATGGTCATGACAATAGCGGTGATAGTAATAATGGAGGCAACGACAATGGACGGGGGTTAGGTGGTGGAGACAGCAGTAATAATGGCGTTGGTAGCGTTGACAATAGGTAATAAAGATAGTTGTAGTGTGACTATGGTAGTGGCAATTGTAGCGGTAAGGTGACAAATGCCATGATAGTAGTAGAAATAATCCTAGGTAGGATAGTATAGCCCTTTTTTTCGGACATTAAGAAAAATATTATTTATCCTTGGATTCATAACTTAGCAAGTATCAAATTTAATCCCCACCTTCTTCCTCATAAAACCCCCAAACGGACCTAAAATCATTTATTGGAAAAATTTTCAAAATGAGGACATTTTTCGCAAATTTATACTCATTTGTATAAAATTTATTCAAATAAAATGGAAAAAGTCTCAATTATGAGTATTATCCAAACATACGATGAACACAACTTGAAATTGCTTGGTATCAACAAGCATGTGTCTAAAACATAAGAATTAATACATGTTTAAACAAATTATATAATTTTTAAGTATAAAAATTATTTACAATATATTGTAGGTTCAAGGTACCTACCCTACTCATCCTGACCCCAAACCTTTAAAAATCCTCTGACCTAGATTTGACCCATTTGTTTGTCCACGTATTTAGGTTTGGATAGATAGATTTTGCAGGTACCTCTTACGTATATAGGTATTTTGACCATCCCAAGAAAGTAGTGATGACATCGATGGCGGTAAGTTGGTGAAAGTTGATAAGTTGGTGGCAACAAAAATAGAGGTGGTAGGAACAATAGTGGCGATAAAGTGGTGCATGCCATGGTTAAGATAATGATTGTGGTGATGGTGGTGGCAAAGTCCATGGTGGTAACGAAGGAGGTAGATGCGGTGGCGATGGTCATGGCCACAATGATAGCAAAAACAATGGTGATGGCTACTATAATGATAGTTAATGAGAAATGAATTGAGATAACAATTTTTTTTAAGTGATAAAAGGTAGATAAATTAGTTTTTTCACTTAGGTAAAAATATTCCCATACCAATGAAAACTGGGAGATGCCATGGTTAAAGTTGTGATTATGGTGATCGTAATAATAATATTGGTGGTGTTGAGGTGGTGATGATGAAAGAGGTAGAGGTGGTGGTGATGATTATGGCAACAATGCTAACAAAGACGATGACGATAGCGACTATAACGATGGTTGATGGAAAATTTGAGATTAAAGTCTTTTTTAGTGATAGATGGTGGATAAATTAGTCTTTTCACTTAGGTAAAAATATTTTCATACCAATAAAAATTGGTGGATGCCATGGTTAAGATAGTGGCAATATTAATGATATTGACATGGTGATAATGAAGGAGGTAGAGGTGGCGGCAACAATTTTGGTAACAATGATAATGAAAGCAATAGTGATGGCAACTGTAATAGTAATTGATTAGAAATGAATTCATGTTATAATTTTTTAAGTGATAAAGGGTGAATAAATTAATTTTTTTACTTACATAAAAATATTCCCATGTTAATGAAAATTCAAGAATTTGAGGAAATGTTGTATTTCTTAGAACACAACATTTTAGAAAGCACTTTTTCTATCCACGTACTGAATATGAGAATCTAACATTTAAGAGCTCACATTTTCCCCAAAAAAGAAAAAAGAAAAAGATAATGTGCCAAATGCCCTTACAGTGAAATGAACTATCAAAAGAAATCTTTTAATTAGTGGGACAAATTAAAGTAAATTATTTCTCAACATTATTTCATTATAAATTTGATATGCATCTTTTTGGGTGATATATTTAAGTATTTTTTAACAAGGTGAAATGAACTAGTTAAACAAATTTAATTTATGTTGAGTACTCTATAAAATAAAATAAAATTCATATATGTATAATAAGTGGTTTGGACTTTAATTAATCTTAGTTGTAATCCAAACATTTTAATTAATTCAAATTTGAAGCTTGGCGTAAAATCAAACTAAGAACTAGGTTAGACTAATACTTGGACTAGTATTTATGCGGGATTTTGACTCACATATATTAGGGCAAATTTATAATTCATCATATACATCGCCGTTATTTTTATTTCCCTAGATGCAATATGCCTTTTTTTAAAATTATTCGCAAAGGAAGCAACCATGTCCAATTAATTTTAAAAAAAATTTAAAAAAATAAATAAAAGCGTGCCAGGTAATACGCCTAAAATATATACAAAAGCGTCTCAGATATGGAAACGGATTTGCTCAATTTGAAGCGACAACATGAGCATCTCATTTTGATATAAACTAGCCGTTCAACGCATCGCACGAGGGAAGACATGCCATGTCGTTGGAAGATACGGGAAATGGATGGTTTCAGTCATATTTAGATTTTACTGGAGAAATCACAACTGTCCACACTTTTGACAACTAAGATCTGACCACGTCGCCTTCTTCCTCCAACTTCAAAACCCTATCAGTGATGGAGTCCAAATTCACACAACCAAGGATGCGCCCTTTTAATGTTGAAATCAAACACACAAAATTAAAAATCCAATTGGCCTTTTGCATTCTTTTTGTTGTAACATTTACTCAGTCTTGCATTTGATTCCATTTCCTTATTGTTGCATTGCTCTTAATTTTAGAACTACTATATTGCTCTGATTTTTCCTAACCAGTTTTCGATTCACATTGTTTTCTTTGTGATTGATGTGTAGGACGAGGAGAATGAAGAACTGTAAAACCAACAGTTATATTAAAAAGAAGAATCATAAACAGCAGAAGCGTAAGAAAACTTGTTTCTGGTTTGAATCATAGCCATACATCTTGATGGTTTGAGTAACAATTAGAATATTTAACCTGCGTAGCACGAACAAGTAGGGACAATCAGAATATTTAACCAACTACTCACTTCCTTGTAATAGAAACAGCAGAAATGCAGGCAGGGGAAGGAGTTGTGAAAATAAGTTATGAAGCTCAAAGCTACCTCCAAACACAGCGACAAAGAAAGAGATATGAGGAAGAGGCGCATTACCTGACACACTTTATTTTTTTTTTTAATTTTTCATTTAGAGAAATAAAAATAACAGTTGTGTATGAGGCGAATTATAAATTTGCCCTAATGTATTTGAGTTAAAATCCCGTATTTATGCACTCTTAAGAGACAATATGTAATTTTACATGGACTTATATAATGTTCTTTTTGTATAGACAATGTATAATTTTATGAAGATTTATATGAATTTTTTTGAAAAATATTTTAATTTTTACCAAAAAAAAAAAGGCCTATACTTACTCTACTTAACTTGATCACAAACTAGGTAATTTTGAGTCAAGCTAAACATTGGGCCTAAAAAAGAAGCTCAATGTAAACTTGGGTGAGGCATTAGGCCTAATAGATGCCCAACTTCTGTGCAATTTTATTTGTTTATCTTTGTTTGTAGTGGAAAAAAAAAATGAAAAAGTGCAATTCATACATAATGTGAATGAATGAAGTGAGGAATTTAGGAAAGGATAGAAGAAAAAAAAAAATATCAAGTAGTTGCAAACATGGAATCTTATAAATTAAAGGATTGATTCAGCCCTAGTTTTGATATTGATTTGTTGCTCGTTTCTCTTAAAACTTGATTGATACTTGGAACAAAGGGGATTTCTTTTCTTTCTTTTATTTGTAATATTTCTTTTATTATTATAATCATTACTTAATATTATTTTTATTTTTATTATATTTTTAAAATATAAGTATGAAGGTTTTTTTATTTATTTTATTTATATTTTTTTATTTAAATTTTTGTGTATTAAACAACCTCTTAATCTTAATTGAGGTCAAAGGTAGTCAATGGATGAAAGAACACATGAATACATCATCTTAGTTGAAGTTGAATATTGAGGTAAAAAAATGCAAATGCGAGTCAAATAAAGTAATGATGTGCACCCTTTTATGCGTTCAATTATTTTTCAGCTCAGCTTTGCCAATATCACTTGGACAATTTAAGGGCCTGTTTGGTTCAAGGATAGAAAAGGAGAGGGCAAAGAAAAATTTAGTAAAATTTTAATTTTAATTTTATAATTATTACTTAATTATTATTTAATATATTTTATTAATAATTATTAAAAAATAAAGATATTATAGATGTTTATTATTTGCAAAATCACATTTTTTTTTAAAAATTTGTATACCTAATTTTTTGCATATTAAATAAACCAGTTTAGCTTCAAATAAACAATGTTATAACATATCTTTGCAGTAAGGAACAACTTAAAAACACCAACAAAGTGTATTGTGTAGTTTTTTACTGATTCAATGTTTAAATTAAAAGTTATCATGCCAATATTATAAATTAAATTTAGAAAAATTAAATAACAATAATTATGTAATCAACTAATTGATAGTCGCTTGGTAATTGAAAGGTATATCCTCAGCTAATTATTTGATACATTAATAAGTATAAAACAATATTAGATTGATATAAAATTTTATGATTAAAGTTTGTAATACAATGATAAATTTTGTAAAAAATGCATCTTATGCAAAGTTATTCAATAATATATATATATATATTATCAAAATAATATTAATTAATGTCTTCACTGGCATATATATATATACATGCACACGTACTGCAAGCAAGGTTAGCAATTTTGTTTTATTTTATTTTTTACTTTTTTTATTTTAAATTTTTAGACGGGTCCCGGGTAACACGGGGCCAATATCTATTTTCTCATAAAAAAAGGGTTCGAGAAAGAAACGCTAATATTTTTATTGGTAATAAAAAAGGAGGAGAACTTACGGTGGATTCAAAAAATGAAAAATCCTTCCCCGCCCAAAGGTGGGAAATTGTGTGAATTCGCAAAAAAGATTTCAATTTTAGTCGATAGGCGCCAAAAATGTTTCCCTGCGTCCCCGCCAAAGTTGAAGACCCAGCCAGATCGTTTCCATATTAGCAAGCAGTAACGCACTAACGCCAGAGCAAAAAGCTACGACGATTGCCAAAACCACTGCACCCACCAACTCATACCGCTTCAGTTCATTTCTTGGTTTCTTTCTTTCCATACATCTGTTTTCTCTCTCCTCCGGAAAAGTTTTGAAAGAAGGAAGGAAGTTTACGGGATGGCATCCGCAGCCCTTCTAGATTCTTCAGTACCCAATGATACACCCACCGTTGACGCTTCAAAATCAGGTATATAAACCCATTCGCTTTCATTGGCTTTCTTGCACGAACTCTGGGTTTCTTCTTGTCGTTGTCTGCTTTTCTACTGTGGAGGAACTCTGGGTTTTGTTCTGTGTTGTCTTCTTACCAAAGGTACATGAGACTCGTGATTTTGCCAAACCACGATGTTTTCAAAGTGGTTTTGGATGAATGATCAAAGAAGTAATTTTTTTTTTTCCTTGTTGACCTTGTGTTAATCCGATGTACAGTTATCGTTTACTCTTAAATTTTGTACTTCAAGTTGGGCTTTGCTTTATTGTTTGACTCTGGGTTTAGTTATTTCTTGCCTTCTTCACCAGGTGGGCGAAACACGTGCTTTTGCCAAACCATGATGTTTTTATAGTGGTTTCGGATTATTAATCGAAGAATTATTTGTTTTTCTCCCTTTTTTTTTCTTTTACCCATGTTTTGATACAATATCCATTTTCGTTTACTCGTAAATTTTGTACTGAGTTCAAATTTGGGGCTTTGCTTTGTCGTTTCACACTGTTTTGTTTTTTGTTGTCTTCTTCACCAGGTAATGAAACTTGTGCTTTTGCCAAATTGATGTTTTCAGGGTGGTTTCGGATGAATAATTGAAGAATTATTATTTTTTTCTTTTTACCCACGTACTGATTTGATACCCATTTTTATGTACTCGTATATTTTGCATTCCAAGTTTAATTTGGGGCCTTGCTTTATCGCTTCGCATCACTCAATTTAACGGATCTGTAAGCCGAGGGTTACAACTGAGGCTTTGAAGCTAAATCTTCAAGCTTTAAGTTTTCTTAGACGTTTATTTTGTTAGAAATTTATATGAATTTTTCCTGATCCTTTATCTTTGATCTCTTTTTTCATTTTGTATTGTATTGTTTTGTTTTTTAACGAATTGGTGCTTCATGTGCATTTTATACATCTGCATTATTCTTGGATCTTGTGGGTTGGTTGGTGTTTGACACTTTCAGTCCCTTCGGATACCATCCTGTTAACTGTGGTTTTCTATCTGTTGCGTCCTTACGATGATTGCTTACCCATAACTTTAACCTTGTTGGAGGTTTTTAAGTCATTTCCGTTGGTATGTTTCTACTTGAAAATTTTCTTGATATTATAGGCTTGATCTTTCTTCTTGCATTCTGTAATGTTTCTCAATGATCTTGATGCTTTTTTACTCTGCTTGTTTTACATATGCATATTATCCTAGGGGTTTGGTCAATTTCTACGTTTTTATATCTTGGAAATTGCTGTTTGGTTGAGTAACTAATAATCAGTTAACTCTTCAAAGTTCCAACAACACCATCCTTCGTGTGTATAAAACGTTCAGCTTGTGCAATGGAAGAAGAATTGCTAATTGCTGGTAGTAGAATTCATCTTCTTTTCAATGTGATAAATTTCATCCCAAACATGTATTTAGATGCATCATATTTGGATTTCTTTTGATTTTTTTTTTTAAGAAAGGGGAAAAAAAAGAGCAGGAAGAATGGGATCAAAACTATTATGTTTGGAAATTCATTTGGTGCATGCATAGAATAAGCATTATATTCAGCCTCCAATACAATATAATGCAGGTAAGCTTTAATTCTTATTAATTGAGCTTTGATTGCATGATTTTTTAATTAGCTATTTTGCTTACATAAGACATTACATTTGTAGCCTTCTCTATCCTCCTCTACTATCTATGTCCTGTTCTGTTATTCCTTTTCTTTATATCTTTTCCCTTTATTCAAACTAGCCTCTTTTTTTGTCATATACGAAGTAAATATCTGGGAAATTCTTTCCTCAGTCTGTAGTTGCTAGTTCTACCTTGTTAATTATTATTGTACTTACAATTTTCATTTATTTATTTTCCTGGCATGGTGTATTATTATGGTGCTCTGAAGTCACTTTATATTTGTGTTCTACCTGTCTTAGTTGCCTTTAGCTCCTTATACTACTATTGGTTTTAATCATTACCTTTCTGTTTCGTCATCATTTTTATAAATTTACAATCTTTTTGTTTGACTCTGTTAACATTTTAATTAGGTGTAAAGAGCAGCAAGAGTAAACAAAAATCTGGAGTTTCCAAAATTAAAGAGGAAGTTATGGCTGGAGACAAGCAAAGAAAGAGAAGCTCTTCACAGAGAAGTGAGCGGCCCACTGGTTCTCGCAAGATGCCAAAACGAGCTGCAGCAAGTAGAAATTTGAAGGAAAAGTCCATTCCCTTACCTGAGAAGGCTTGCCTTATTGAAGTGAAGAAGGATGAGGTTGTGGAAGAGGAGTTTCTAGCTGTGCGCCTGACTGCTGGACAGGATGATGGTGATGGTCTCCCAGATAGGAGGCTTACAGACTTTATTCTTCATGATGAAACTGGTAAAGAACAACCTTTAGAGATGTTGGAGGTCAATGATCTGTTTATATCTGGACTTATTTTGCCTAATGAAGAAAGCCTTGCTAAGAAGAAAGAAAAAGGCATTCGGTGTGAAGGATTTGGACGCATTGAATCATGGGATATCTCTGGTTATGAAGATGGCTCTCCGGTGATTTGGCTTTCCACTGAAGTTGCTGATTATGTCTGCTTGAAACCTGCTACTAGTTACAAGAAATTTTACGATCATTTCTATGAAAAGGCCCATGCTTGTGTAGAAGTTTACAAAAAACTCTCAATATCTTCAGGTGGGAATCCTGATATAAGTCTAGATGAGTTACTTGCAGGCATGGCAAGGTCCATGAGTGGAAGCAAGAGATTTTCTGGAACTGCCTCTGTGAAGGAGTTTGTTATTTCTCAAGGTGAGTTTATCTATAAGCAGCTGATAGGCTTGGATATGACATCCAAGAAAAATGACGGAATGTTCTTGGATATTCCTGTTCTTGCTGCTCTAAGAGATGAGAGCAAGATACATGGAAACTTAGTACATGCACAAATATTGCCATCCAGTGGTAGTTTGAAGATTGATTCAGGGGTTGGAGATGAAGAGAACAATAGTCATTTGAGTTCAACAACTGATCTAGCTGAGGAAGATGAGGACTTGAAGTTAGCAAGGTTGTTGCAAGAGGAAGAGTACTGGCGATCCATGAAGCAGAAGAAAAGCCAAAGATCTGCCTCTGCACCAAGCAAATTCTACATTAAAATTAATGAAGACGAGATAGCCAATGACTATCCTCTTCCAGCTTATTACAAAACCTCTCTTCAAGAAACTGACGAATATATAGTTTTTGACAATGATTTTGATGTGTATGACCCTGAGGAACTTCCTAGAAGCATGCTACATAATTGGTCTTTATACAATTCAGATGCCAGATTGATTTCCTTGGAGCTTCTTCCAATGAGACCTTGTTCAGAAATCGATGTTACCATCTTTGGATCAGGAATCATGACTGCAGATGATGGGAGTGGATTCAATCTGGATACTGATGTTGGTCATTCTTCTTCCACTGGGTCTGGATCACAGGTTGCGGATGGAATTCCTATTTATCTGAGTGCAATAAAGGAATGGATGATAGAATTTGGTTTATCCATGATTTTCATCTCCATCCGAACTGATATGGCCTGGTATGTTGTCTTCTGCATAACATTAAGAGTTATACATTTCTTACATCTAAAAAGTGTAATGCAAACCATTTCTGTATGGTGATAAATAATACGGATGTGAAACCTGTGTTATTTATAGCAATCTTATCTGAAGTGAAATGAAAATAGGAAATCCATTTGTTTGAGATTGTACATCTAATTATTAATGTATGCTTTTTCTATTGCATGTAAATTGTGATATCTATGATAATTGAATTTGGAAAGCCACATAAGTACAAGTGCAATGTCTATAAAATATTTATGCACTTATATTCAACAGGACTTTGGTTGTAAATGTTAATAATGACATATACTTCTTTCCTTTCAGGTATAGACTTGGCAAGCCATCCAGGCAGTATGCTTCTTGGTATGAAACAATTCTAAAAACTGCAAGGCTTGCTATTAGCATCATCACCTTGCTGAAGGAGCAGAGCCGAGTGTCACGGCTTTCTTTTGCAGATGTCATTAAGATAGTGTCTGACTTTGGTCAAAATCATCGCTCCTACATTTCATCTGATCCAGCAACAGTTGAAAGATACATTGTTGTCCATGGACAGATAATTCTGCAACTGTTTGCCGAATATCCTGATGCAAAGATTAAAAAGTGTGCATTTATCACTGGTCTTATGAGCAAAATGGAGGAGCGGCACCACACTAAGTGGTTGGTGAAGACAAAGAAGGTTGTGCCGAGAAGTGAACCAAATTTGAATCCTAGAGCAGCAGTGGCCCCTGTTGTGTCAAAGAGGAAAGCCATGGAGGCTACTACAACAAAACTGATTAATAGGATATGGGGAGAGTATTACTCTAATTACTTGCCAGAGGATTCAAAAGGAGCTTTGAGTGAATTAAAGGAGGAAGATGAAGCTGAAGAGGAGGGAGAGGAGCAAGATGAAAATGAAGACGATGATGTTGAGGAGGATACATCATTACCTTTGGAGGAAACTCATAAATCTCATTCAGTGTCAAAACAGACCAAATATCTTTCTGCAGACGGAGAAGTAAGATGGGATGAGAAGAGTGAAGGTAAAACAAGTTCTGGATGTGTCCTATACAAAAGAGCTATTGTTCATGGAGAAGAAATTTCTGTGGGGCAATTTGTGTCAGTGGAAGTTGCAGAAGTAAATGAATTTCCTGACATCTATTTGGTTGAGTATTTGTTTGAATCATTAAAAGGAAGAAAAATGTTTCATGGCAGAATGATGCAATATGGATGTCAGACAGTTCTTGGCAATGCTGCTAACGAGAGGGAATTGTTTTTGACAAATGATTGTAGGGATTTGGAACTGGAAAACATCAAGCAGATTTCTGCTGTCGATATTCGGCAAATTCAATGGGGACACCAGCACCGGAAGGATAATATCTCTGCTGATAAAATTGATAGGGCCAGAGCAGAAGAGAGGAAGAAGAAAGGACTCCCTATAGAATATTATTGTAAAAGCCTGTATTGGCCTGAAAGAGGTGCTTTCTTTCGGCTTCCATTTGAGACTTTGGGTCTAGGCACTGGCATCTGCCGCTCTTGCAAATTGAAGGAAGCCCACAAGGACAAGGATAAATTGAAAGTGAATTCATCCAAGACTGGTTTCCAATTTCAAGGAACTGAATATGCTCTCCATGATTATATTTATGTAAGTCCATATGACTTTGAAGACAGAATAGAGCAGGGAACTCATAAGAGTGGAAGGAATGTAGGTTTGAAAGCATACGTTGTGTGCCAAGTGCTAGAGATTATTGTTAAAAAGGAAAAAGGAGAATCTGAAGTGAAATCCACCCAGGTCAAAATCAGAAGGTATTTCAGACCAGAAGACATATCCAATGAGAAGGCATACTGCTCTGATATTCGAGAGGTAAAAGCTTTTCAGAACTTATCAAAAGAAAACACACATGGAGAATGTCAATTAAAGCATTGTTTTATTGAATGAGCAGGCAGAATTGACCATAGCCATTGCATCGGGCATGGATGGCTGGAATAATATTATATATCAGAATGAATTTATAGATGATTATGTAACCTTTTTAAAAATGGTGTTTTGTTGCTAGCCCTTCATTCTTGATCCAATTGACTGTGGTAATTGAGCTCCTCTGAGTGTGCATGCCTACATGTATGTGCATTTCTTCAATCATTGACATTTTTTTTTCTCTATAATGTGTCTATGTTTTCACTTTCACTTTTATTTTTTGAATTAAATATTGTAGGTATATTACAGTGAAGAAACGCACATAATATCAGTAGAATCTATTGAAGGAAAATGTCAAGTAAGAAAGAAGAATGACATCCCAGCATGTGGTACCCTTGGAGTTTTCCAACACATGTTCTTCTGTGAGCACTCGTATGATCCCGCCACTGGCTCACTCAAGAAGGTATTCTATACTTAGCCCCTTCATGTGGATGTAACCTGTGCTTGTATATCCATCAAATAAAATTTTGAAGCATTGGAGCCTGTTTTATAATATATATATATATATATATATATTATATCTGTTCTATTTTAGACTTGAGTATGGCCTATCTGGTCTCATGAGGCCATGCCATTGAACTGATCCATATGTGGCGTGTCATAATCCTCTAAGCTGTTTTCTGTTTATGTAATTTAATTGCTGCCCACAATCTTGTGTTGGTACTGGTATCAACGAAGATTACAACATGGAGTGTTGTGCCCTTGACTACACATCTGGCATTTTAGCTAAAGCTCATTGTTGTTGTCCAGTCCCAGTATAATATACGATTCTTATATTAAAATTTTAAACCACTGCAAATATGCTGCCACTTCTTTTATTAATTTTTAAGTATATAAGTTGATAAATATATATTAGATTATTATTCATATGATTAATATAAGATTCTATACAGCTACAGTAAAATGCATTGTATGAATTAACCATAATTTTTTTATGCCCTTTCCATTGCTCAACAGTTGCCAGCGCATATCAAAGTAAGATACTCCAGTGGAGATACTGGTGAGGCTGCGGCTAGAAAGAAAAAAGGAAAGTGTAAAGAGGGAGAAGGCATTTCAGAAACAGATGAAGAAAGAAAGACATTGAGTGAGAATCGTTTGGCAACCTTAGACATTTTTTCTGGCTGTGGTGGTTTATCACAGGGATTGCAGCAGTCAGGTAATTTTAATTACACTTCCATAACAAGAAACATAATATCTACTGCAAATGCATTATATAACTTGTGTTAGTATTACTTCTTGAATGCTACAGGAGTTTCATCAACTAAGTGGGCTATTGAGTATGAAGAACCTGCTGGGGATGCATTCAAGCTCAACCATCCTGAATCATTGATGTTTATCAACAACTGCAATGTTATTCTTAGGTAAACTTTCATATTGACATAAACTCTCCCTATGCCCAAGCTTGAAAAAAGAGAAGGACCCATTTGTAAGTGAACTCTAACGCATTGTAATGTAGGGCTGTGATGGAGAAATGTGGGGATGCAGATGATTGTATCTCAACCTCTGAGGCTGCAGAATTAGCTGCAAAATTAGATGAGAAGGAAATAAATAATTTGCCAATGCCAGGGCAAGTGGATTTCATTAATGGGGGACCTCCATGTCAGGTCTGTCTAGTTCCTGGAATTCTTGTCATTCTACTGGAAAAAAAAAATTCTTCGGTACTATTAATTAACTGCATGTTTTGTACCAGGGTTTCTCTGGGATGAACAGGTTCAACCAGAGTACTTGGAGTAAAGTTCAGTGTGAGATGATACTAGCATTCTTATCTTTTGCGGATTATTTCCGGCCGAGGTATTTCCTATTGGAGAATGTGAGGAATTTTGTGTCTTTCAATAAAGGACAGACATTCAGATTAACCTTAGCTTCACTTCTTGAGATGGGGTATCAGGTAAAATTGCTCAATTGCAGTTTTTTTTATTATTATCCCATCATTTTTATTGATTAATTACACTTTGGGTTGGTGAATAGAGCTTCAGGGTATACTAATGAATGCTAATTTGTTTGTATAAAGGTGAGGTGTGGTATCCTAGAGGCTGGAGCTTTTGGTGTTTCCCAGTCAAGAAAACGGGCATTTATATGGGCAGCCTCCCCAGAGGACATGCTTCCTGAGTGGCCAGAGCCAATGCACGTGTTTGCAGCCCCAGAGTTGAGAATCTCTTTATCAAACAGTGTCCAGTATGCTGCTGTTCACAGTACAGCAAATGGTGCTCCATTCCGTGCAATAACTGTTCGAGATACCATTGGTGATCTCCCTCCCGTGGGCAATGGAGCTTCTAAAGCAAACATGGAGGTATATTGTCAAAAAAGGAAAATATGTTTTAGATATCCTTTTGTTTTTGCATTGGCGTTTCTGATACACTCACCTGATTCTTTGTTGCACAGTATCAAAATGATCCCGTCTCATGGTTTCAAAAGAACATTCGAGGCGACATGGCTGTCTTGACTGACCATATATCAAAGGAAATGAATGAACTGAATCGGATTCGATGTCAGAAGATCCCTAAGAGGCCAGGTGCAGATTGGCGGGATCTTCCTGATGAAAAGGTAATATTGAATTCTGGTGTGGCTTTTGAGCATAACAAATATATTGGCTTAACTGATTTATGGTATCAAATATCAATGAAATGCAGGTAAAATTGTCTACGGGACAAGTAGCAGATTTGATCCCATGGTGCCTGCCCAACACAGCTAAGAGACACAACCAATGGAAGGGGCTGTTTGGTAGGTTGGATTGGGAAGGCAATTTTCCAACTTCCATTACAGATCCTCAGCCAATGGGAAAGGTTGGGATGTGTTTCCATCCTGAGCAAGACAGGATCCTTACTGTTCGGGAGTGTGCCCGATCTCAAGTAAGTATATTTACTCCAATTAGCTGTTGCCTTAAACGCCATGATAAGAAATGATTCCCTAGAAACTGGAAAATAGTACTTATGAGGATAAATCTAACACAAGTTTTAAGTACATATGTATCAGTTGGCTCTACAAGGAGCAAATGAAAATTCTATAAGTGGATGTCATAAGTGTAGTCTATTTAACACATCCATCTTGGTAAGTTTAAGTACTTGTGGCAAGCAGTACTTAAGAATCTCTCTTTTCTTCTAGTCTGAATTTTTTAGGACGATTATGATTAACATATGTAGACAGTAAATGGTTATAGTTCATGACTTTAGTTGGGGAACTTTCAAGATAAAGATTTACAGGAAGTTTCCCTTGTCAACTTGAACCTGAAATAGGTGAAATAGTTCTGTATTGGAAAGAGTTACTTCAACATTCAGAAGGCGTGATGACATACAACTAAAGGATTCTTATTAACTATACACAGTAATAAACTTTTTTTTTTCTCAATAAAAAAATAAAAATTATTTCTGGATGCAGTTGTTTGTAAATCTATTTAATGAAGAGGGTAGGTAGAAGGAAAAAATAACGGAAAAAAAAACTATTTATGGCTGCAATACATGGCCTTGCCTTCTTGGTTGTTAGCAGTACCATCTGCCTAGGCTCCTGGCAGTAAATTGATAAAGATAAAATGTGCCATATTTGTCTCAGCATGTAGTTACAATTCCTGAAATGGCTGAAAAATTTAAATATAATGATCTTTTTGGCTTTCAAAATAGGAAAATGATGTCATTTGATTTGGTGTAGCCTATTAACTAACATCCCCCACGTTCATCAATGCAGGGTTTCCCAGATAACTACCAATTTTCAGGAAATATCCAACACAAGCACAGGCAGATTGGTAATGCTGTTCCTCCCCCTTTGGCATTTGCACTGGGGAGGAAACTGAAGGAAGCAGTGGATAGTAAGAACTCCAATTAGGAAGGTTAGGAATAAAAAAATGGATGCTTATGGGATTAAATGATGGTCTCAAGCCTTCAAAAAGTGTAAATTATTGTCATTTGATCATTGTATAGAAAAATGAAAGCAAGTAATTGGGGGTTATTTAGGAGTTAGGAATTGGAGTCATTGTCTGTAGCAATGATGGAAATATTGAGTCACTATCTTGAGCAAATCTCACCGATTGTAATTTTTTTCTTATATCTCAACCAATGCATCTTTTGCAAATATTCTCATCCTGAGTAATCTAGAGTTCATTTTAGAAAAATAATAACCATTAAACATATGATGTGATTAAATTATCACATTTAAGTTTTTGTTTCTTGCCTGGTAACAGTTGAGTACATGTAATTTCACTTAAAAAATATATATCCAGTTTAAAAAGTATTTCGTACAAAAAATGTTTATTATAAATTATAGCATACCGTCTTGTTCAATGTGATCAGAAATTAAAATTAAAAAGATGATTATCAAGGATATTTATAATTCATTTATAAAATAATGCATATATAAAAGGAAAAAAAAGTACATTTTTAATTTCTACCCAAAAATCCAAGTTGCACTTTTTAAAAGAATCAAACTTTTCATTACACTTAATAAATACAAGGAAATGAGTTCAAGAGATTGCCTGGCTGCGCATTCGGCTATACATTTCTTATAAAGGAGCTCATAAATCATGTGATTCCTCCTCAAATCCTCTGGCTCTGCATTTTCTTGTACATGCTCTGGCAATCTCTTCTCTTTTGTTGCTCAGAGATTCTACCACCTGGGTTGTTATATTTGTTGAATAATACATTTCTGGCACGTGCAGCTTTTCCCCCTCCATGAAGGGAAGCAACGGAGGAGGGAGGATTAGGAATAGGGACATTTGCCATTGTGATTAAAGCAAGCTATATACACATAGTATTACTATTGGTGTTCATTTGGCTTGACAACTCAGCCAATATGATTATTTCAGAGTTAGGTCAAAACAAATAACTTTGTTGGGTCGACTATATTGGCTAATTTTACTTAGCCTAACCAATTAACTCACTCAAATATTATCAAAATCATCTTACTTATAAGCAAATTCATAGCTATTAACTTTTTACTTACCTTCTTTGGCTTTTTTTCTTTCAAATCTTTTGCTCTTGATTACATTGAACATAAATGCCCTCTTTTATAGACGTGGATATTATACTTGTAGCTCTAAAAACTTTAAGAGTAAATTACATCCTCTTTTTTTTAAGAGATTTTTAAATTACACAATTTTTTTTATTTTAAAAATTCATATTCCTCTCTATGAAATTAGAAGATATGTTATACTTCCTTATAGTAAGAGATAAATTATAATTATATTTATTTTGATTAAAATACTCACATATTATTTATATAATATAATATGAAATACGTATATATATATTTGACCAATATAAAAATAGTCAAATTTCTATATTATTTAAAAAATAAATTTATAATTTATAACGCAAAATAGATAAAATTAAAATAAAAGTTTACAAATATATTTTTTAATAAGTTATATTTTAATAAAATAATTAATGTAATTTTTAAGAATATTTGGATCATATTTTAGCTTCAAGAGATATTTTTAAAATAGAGAGAGGGACTATATAATTTAAATATATCATAGGAGAAAGAGTAATTCATTCAAAATTTAATGTACTATTATTTATATTTTCATAAAAAATTTTGCCTAAATTTCAAAATTTAACTCATTTATGATTTAAAATTAAATTATATAACCTTGAATAAAAATTAAATTAAATTATGTGAATATATAAAAGTAACAATTACTTATAGGAGTAATGAAATACACTTGAATGATTTAGATAACAAAAATGAATAAATAAATAAATAAAATAAAGTATATTAATGATGATCGTTATATTTTATAATAACCTTCTAATCCTCATTAACAGATACCCAAATAGAAAGGAAAATAAAAAAAAGTGATATAATATCTATTATTTTTTATTATAATTACTCAATAATATTTATTTTTTTTAATTATTTTTTTAAAGTAATAATACAAAAATATTTTTATTTATTATTTTTATTTTTATTTTTATATCTAACATTTTATGTATAAAAAATTACTTGAGCATAGAATAGTTAAGAGTCGTCCATGATGGATTATTAATTTCATGCACAGCTGGTGAAGCATTACCAACTGGGGATAGTTGCTTGACGTCTGTCCTTATTATAATTTGTTTAAAATATTATTGATTATTATTTTATAATAACTTTGAGATCAGTTCAATAATTTTTTGGGATTTTTTTTTTTGTCAGGCTTTTTAGAAATAGTAAGAGTGCTTACTGATCTCATCCACCTTAGTGAATAGTCAAAGCCCACCAAAAACGGATAGTTGCTTGACATTTGTCCTCCCTCTTATTTCACCGTTGACAGACCAATCATTTTTTTTAAAAAAAAAAATTATTAACAAAGTTAAATTTTCTTTTTTCTTTTTTTTGATGAACCAAAGTTGAATTTTCTTTTGTATATATTTTACGGATAGCCACCCGCAGGTCCAATTCTTATAAAAAATAAACAAATAATAAAAAACAAAAAATGTCAAATTTTAAACAGTTTAATTATAATAAAAATAATTATTTTTATCCAACTTATATATATATATATACACGTGTGTGTGTGTGTGTATAATTTTACACAGTCTTTAAAGAAGTAAAATTGTGGAAAAATTTATCCAAAAGTAAATCTCCACAATCCATCCATGATGGAAGAAATAAAATTTTCAATAAAAATTAGGAGCCACTGAAATGAAATTATTTTATTTTTTATCCCTTTCTATTACATAGCAAGAAAAACCATACCCCAAAAAAAAAAAATCATAATATTTATATACTCTTTTTTAGTACATGACAGAGTTTAAAAAAATGAAAAAAAAAAAACATAAAGGTCAGCCATGAAATTAACAACTATCTTGTCTCCTTCGTAACTATGCCGAATATTCACCGTCCAATCACCAATCGCTATTCTATACTTTCAATCTTTTCATTAATTAATTAGGCCTGAGACTTGAATATCCTGAGGCTCTGCTAAATTTTAAATTTAATATATGATTGAACTATACTTAAGTTTAATATTTAATATTTTTATTATTAAATTTTTTAATAAAAAATATGAAATATAATTTTTTAAAAAAACACAAACATATAATGTTGAGTTATAAAAATTATATATTTATTTATAAACTTATACACTTATTATATTATTATTAAAAAAATTTATAACAAAGAAATAAAAATTTATATTTAAATTTCTTCTTATGATTTTTCATCCAGTTGTCATGAATAGAAAGATAGATATTTTTTTTTATGTAATTTAAAATTTTTAATTCTTAAATTTTTTTTATATTAATTGCAAAATTAAAAATTCTCCAATATTAATATTTTTAACTTAATTTTTTTTTTTAAGATAGAACAAAATGAAAACTGATAAGGACTTTAAACCCTAACTTATGAAAAACCCAAAAGTTGCTGATCATCTACAACTACTTTGTTTTAGGCCAAGTTCATTGACTAGGCGTACATGACCCACCAAAAGATATAATTCTCCATCGGCCCCTGTTTTTCTCAAACTTTGCATGTGAACGAAGCTCTTCACATCACAATGTCTATGAATGTTAAATTCACATCTCTAAATATGAAAAGTGTGTATGTAGGAAAGGATCCACACGAGACAAGCGTGGTTGATTTTTTTTTTTTTTAGAATTTTGTTTGTAATTTTACAAGTAACTACTCTCACCATTGAAGTTAGGTCTGATCACTAACTTTTGTATACTTAAATCTTTTTGTAGTTACTTGTTATTTTTTAGATTTCACAATTACAATTTGAATATTGACATACATTTTTTTTCTTTTCATCATATATCAATGTTTTTTATTTTCACTAAGTCAATCCATTTTTATTATAAAAAAATTAATAAAAAATAACATAAATCCAATATATTTAAAGAGTCATATAGACCAAAAAGTACAAAACAATATAATGCAATTGTTTTGAAATTTGAACCAACTATACTTGCAAATTCTTTTTTTTTTTTTATAACAAAATAATTTAAAAAAAAAACAAAATTCTATGGGTATTCTAACTTTCCTAATAAAGTTATTGTTTATTCTTTTATCATGAAATTCACTTATTCAATTCACTTTCTATTCTTTTCAAACATTTTTGCTCATTATAACATTGTTAGTTCTGATCTTTCTTTCTAGTAATCTCATTCCATCTATTTTTTCCAAATCCTACTCATTTCTTTTAATCATTTATTTTTATTTCAAAGTTTATTTTCTGTTAGTTGGTTTAAGTCTATTTTTCTTTGACTTGTTTATATTTAATAATGTTTGGTTCTTAAATTTATATTTAATATTTTTGTTGAATAAGTAAATTTCTGCATTTTCAACTCTCTTATGCTTTTTGCTGATTATAATGTTTGTAAAGTGCACCGTCCATGGAAGGCGGGGAAGTGGGAACCATCCCTTGGGTTCACAGGGAGCTTCGTCTCGGGGTAATGTACCAATTGAAAAACACCAAAAAATGAGTGTACACCAGAAAAAGCTACAATAATTAGATTAAAAAGCATGATTGTGAATATAATAATTAGATTAAAAAAATCTGAACAACAATATCAAAAACATACTTGGTTAGTGTTTGGGCTAATGAGACAGTTTTACGCATTTTATTTAATTAATTTAATTTTCACTAAATTTAAGCTCGAATATTTTAATCTTAGAAGACGATTCTAATCTCATTCCTCGGTAGTTATACTCATATTTAATTAGAATAAATGTATGCACATAAGTTATTTATTACAGGAATTTTATTTATCCTTTTGATAATACATTAAATTAAATATATTATTTATTTGATTATTTTAAAAGATTAGAATATAATTTTTTAAGTTGATGAACTTGATTATTGGTTTTCTTTTACTAATTTGAATCATTATTAAAATACAATATCATTTTAACTAAAACTAAAGAAACTAAATTATTTTAACCATAAATTAGAGAAATTACTAGAATAAAAAATAATCAATAAAAATGAGAATAGTATAATGAATAGAAATATGAAAGCCACATTTTTTTACATTGGAGTTTGAATGTGTGTGTGTGTGTGTGTGGGTTTTTTTTTTAAATGTGACATGTGAATTTTTTTTTATAATTTTTTAGTATATAAATTTTTTCCTTTATGTATTATATTTTATTATAAATATTTTATAAAAAATATTTAAAAATTTTAATTTGCTTTATTTGAAAATTGTTGTATATTGTCATGCCTCAACTCTCAACGGTATCAAATTTCACACATCAAAAGCAGTTTCTATTTAATTAGCAAGGGGAGCCCAACAACCTAGTGTTCACTTTCTACGTACCTTATTGTACTATTCATGAGCACATGCATAATTTAATCTCTAATTTTTTTTAAAAAATATAACTTCCAATAATTTAATCTTTTAGTTTAATTTATATTAATATATATGATTTTGAAGTCTGCTGATATCTTAATCCGAAAGCCATATATTAATATTAGTTGTTTGACATACACTAAATTGCATATCAATATTTTTATAATTTTTTAAAATAAAAATAAACTTTACACATGCTTCACATCTCTCTTTTGGATTATACTATTTTATTTCTTAGTTTAGTTTAAGACCAAAGAACCGAAAGTCATATAAATATAAATATAATATAATATAAAAAAAGTTAAAATGTATGTGGAAGAGTAGGAAGTTGCATAACTTCCCACTATTTTTGTTATATATTTCAAATTAAATTACGAATTACTATAATTTAATTTCATTTTTAAATAATTATTTAAAAATAAATTAAAGAAAAATTGGCATCACTTTAGTGCATGCCAAGGCATTATTATTTTATATGAGTTATGACTTGTTTGATTTATTGAATTGTTAATGATGTAATATGAAATAAAATGTAAAGGTGAAAAGTATTATATTAATTATATTTCATATGTTATAAAAAGAAAATAGAATACGTTGTCATCAACATGTTTGGTTACGTAAAAACAATATGGGAATTGAAAGATTAGAAGATGAATTGATAAAAATATCCCTATTCTTCACACATCCCTTTCTCCAAACTTTTGCTCTCAAACCCTCATATGCCCTCACCTTCTTCTCTTTCTCTACCTACCTACCGTGTAGCAATTGCTAAGTAGCAAACCAAGAAAGGCAAAGAGAAACACACAACAAAGTCAAAGTCATACACGCTTTCTTCATCACCAACCCACTCCTTCGCGTCATTGTCTTCCTCTGAATTTGAATTCACCATCTCTATCTCTCCCCACAGATCCTCCGTCGCTCTCTGCCTCGTCGACGGGCAGATGCTGCTGTGGGCATGAATGACAAATGGGTTCCATTGAAGTTCTGAAGGATTTCTTCTAAAGAAAACAGTTCTCAAGGAAAGAGCAAATTGGTCTTTCAATGGTTTTGGTCCCCTTTCGCACCCACTAATGGAGCACAGTTCATGGAGATAGTTTCATTTGTAAATTCCCCTAGCTATCCATCTCTTCCAACCAAACATTCATTATAATGGGAATGGGAATAGATAACCCCACAAGGAAGCAAGGAACCAAATGGGTCATCAGTCCTTAAAAATTTATAATTTGCTACATATTAATTATTTGAATATCATCAATTTTAAAGATCAAATTATGTGTTTATCCTGTTTACAAATTTTGAAGGACCAACTCGTTTGAAAAGATAAATTAAAGACTAAGAAGTGATTTTGTTTTTGAATTTATATGAAAATATACCTAAAGAAGCTCACTAGCTATTGGCTGTTTGAAGAGCAATTTCGACTATCATTATTAATTTTTCTTATGTTTTAAAAAAATGTTCCTTCAAATTTAAAAAATTAATTTAATCCTCCAATTCAAGGTCAAACATGTAAAAAAAAAAAAGTTTCAATTAAGCAATTCTATCACACTTTTGTTATCAATTGGTACAATTAATGTAACGGACTAACCATAAACACTTCAACTTGTAGAAATTAAGCAAGTGAAATCCATCCACTCTTATATGACAAAAGTTGAGTGTATCTAAGTGTCGCATAGTTGATTGAAAAATTCAAATCTGTGACATATATCATCCACCCTTTGAAAATCACATGGAGCTTTATTTGACGCTTCTGTCTATAGTTTAGTGGCAAATAATAAATAATAAAGTAAATTATATGTACTTCATTTGAATTTTGTTGAAATTGATATTTTTTTTTATTTTTAAAATATATAATTTAATTTAAATTTAAATTTCTTTGACAAAAAATACTTCTATTAAACTAAATATACAAATATGTATTATATCAAATATGCACACATAGAAAATAAAAAAGAGTAACTTTCTTTTTTTCATTAAATTGAATTAAAATATATATTTAGATTAATAGAAATCATTTTAATTAAAAAATAAAAATAAAAGTAAAAATTATTTTAATTTCTTATTTTAAAAAAATATTTATATATTTTTTAAAAATAAAAAAATCTATATAATTTTAATAAAATTAAAAAAAAATCATATAATTGATTCTAAATAATAAAATGTACATTAATATAAATTTGAGAAAGACACAAGGATGTGGGCTTAATCAAAGGCCATTTCCAGCCAAGGATCCCCTTGAATATCGACTAAAAAGTTGGTTTGCAATTTTCTATGACCCCGTGAAATGAAACCCATTCCCTTGCTAAATTTCACGCCACATTTCGATGCATGCAAAGATTACTTATTATTAGAATTTTTTTTAGATGCACTTAGTGCACCAAGTGCAACTAATGGCCAAAATTTAATTTATATGGATGAAATTTATGTGTAGTATAGATAAAATTTACATATAAGATAAATTTTAATTATTTAATATATAAATGATATGACACTCTTAGTGCAGGTAAGAATTGCTCTTATTACTAAGAGACGTTTTTTCTTTAAGCATCTTATCTCTTGCTCAACTAGTCAAAAGTAATAAAAGACACATATCACCCTTAGCGGCCTACGTGATTAGAGTCAATAGTTTAATTAGGACATAATTTTCAAAACTATAACAACATATAAAAATCCTTACAAGAGGAGATGAATCTCAAAGTATATGCCAAATATATCCAAATCCTGAGTGAACAACATCTGCACAATATTCCTAGTTCCACACTCATCGTCTTGCTTTCCAAGCATTTGAAAAAGAAAAACCTTAGAATATTTGTTAGCGGTTTAGGTTTATTACGTCATATTCTCCGAACTGACGTAGAAGCTAAGAGAAGTTGCAGAAAAGTATTTGGCATCAAATGAGGCTGCCGTTATGTTTACCAAGAGCTCATGCTGTTTGGTAAAGATTATAAGAGGGCAAGCAAGTATTTTAAGAGAAACAATATAGTTTGCAGAAAAGAAAATAAGAAACAATATATGCTATCTTTTATATTCTCATTTTTGTAGCAGGAAAGAAAAGAGAAGATGAAGAGGAATCACTGGGTGTAGTGGATTTGGATTTTTCATTCATTAGGGTCAGTATGCATGAGCATGACCTCCTGCAGGTATTGTGAGAGAGAGGGAGAGCTGATTTTGAATTCCAGAGAAGAAGATGAGAATTTGGAAACGATGAGAGGAGAATAATTAGGTTGCCTCATGAAGTTTGAATTCAAACTTACTCGAGCATTGTGACAGAATGTGAAAAGCATGGATCGAGTCCTTATTTGCAGTGGCATAAAACTTCAAAAATTATTGCCCCACATAATGGATGGATTACAGTCATGAGTTGGACTTCTAGCGGCAATTGCATGGCAGAAAATACCCATTGCAAAAGAAAAATAAAGAAGATTTTTAAAGAATGTCTCTCCCTGTCTTTTCCAAAAGAGTTTTGTTCTTCTCTCTCAGTTTTCATGATAATCGAGTCTCACACGACACGCAGGCACGATCATCCCATTTTTTTTGGATTAATTGTCAGTTTTTAATTTTTTTCTCAAAAATATTAACTAACTGACAAGTTTAATTTTGAATTTCAAAAATTCAAAATTCAAACATTAATTAATTAATAACCAAATAATTAATTTAATATAATTAATTAAATTAATTCCAAGCTGCGCTTTTATTTATAAATTCAGATCAACTCATCATGGACAATTTAATAATACAACACATTGAACTTCAAATTCTAACATTGTAAGTGGTCAATCATATCAACATTTGTGGTCTTATATGTTGAAAAGTTGGACAAAGAACTATTCCACTTACGTATTAGTTTATGGAATTGTATTCCCATGTGTATAAAAGATCAAACTACATCCGCAATTTTATGAAACTGATCGATGATGAAATAAAGATCCTGTGTTTTCTTCTTCTTCCTTGTGCATCATAGATACATTTGCATATTGGAAAATAACATGGATCACAACACCTTTTGAGCAAATCTTAGAACTGTTTCGCAAAACTGATTTCATTTCTGCTTTTTTTAAGTTGCTGCAAACAATCAGGGACAATTCAACCAGAATAAAGATTGACTACACACCATATTATAATGAAGCAGGCAATTTTGGAATTTTATTATCCTTGTATCTCAACTTTTGCAAATATTTGAATCAAAGATGCATCAATGCAAATATTTGGTATACAAAATAGGAATGAGAGAAATGGAAAATAGAATGAAAAAGAATAATTTTAAAGATAAAAAATAATTGTTATAGTTTTATTTTAAAAGAATAATAAAACAGATAAAAATTATTACATAATAATTATAAAATATAATAAATATTTTACAAAATAAAAAGAAATGACCCCATACCAAAAAGTAAGTTCAATATATCATACTCAAGAAAATTGCATATGTTTACAATTGAGTGAGTATCAATTGAGTTTCTATTTGATACTTTTAAACTGTAAAATTTTTTATAATAGAAAAAAGACATTAAGATATTTACTTAACCTAAATTAAATGGAGAAATTAAAAGAAAGAATTCTTGGCAATTTCCAAAATATGAATAAAAAGATGAATCCGATACAAAAAAAACTTATTTTTAAAAATTATTATTATTAAATTCAACAGTTTGTTGTTAAATTCAATAATAATCATCTTAAAATAAATGATAATAAATCTTTAAAAATAAATATTTTTATTTTTTGATTCTTTATTATAATTCTCCCTATTATTAACTTTGGTGCCTTCTTACATGTTGGCTAAAGTTCCATTTACGTATGGTTTCCCTTATCTATTTCACAAAGTTTCAAATATATGAACACCAACTGCAGACTTGCATGTCAATTTATCACTTCGACCCGTTGTTGAGCATATTGTAGCTTTTATTTGATTAGAAACATCTTTAGCATACAACAATTTTGGTTATTCTTATCCCATACAGCTTATAATTTTTTGTTTTTAAATTTGTATTTGATGATTTTGTTGGATAGATGAATTTTTACATTTTCAACTCTCTTTTACTTATACTTTTTTGTTGATTATAGTGTTCGTAAATTATATTACTAAAATTTAACGTTAGTGTGCTTGCTATTTGTATCGTGATACATATTTTAGGTGATACATATCTTAGGCGACGTTATATACATATACATATGTACACACACCCCCCACACACACACACACGTGTGCTTGCTATTGTAACGTGACACATATCTTAGGTGATGTTATATACATATATATATATATATATATATATAATGAAACATTGTTTAAAATAAATATCTTTTATTTTTTTTTAATTTGTAAAATACAAAAACCTGTATTCAAACTAACTCTTTAGAAATAAAAATATCGCTGGATGGGACTGAGATAATGACAGTGAAAGTACATTCATTCTATTTGGATGGACTTACTAAGGAACATATTAATTTTTCTTTTTTTAAATTTTCGCCTCTCAATAATCTAATCTTAAATAAGTTCCTTTGTGTATGCACAACTTTGTCCCCATTTGGAATTATTTCACATCGCACAATCGTTGGTTCACAAAATCCTTGACTTGGGAAATTAACTGAGATGACTGCGGCAATTCCGGAAAAAAGTAAAATGCATGAATCGCGTTTGGATACTCGATTAGCTCTGCCTTCTTCCCAGATTTCTTCAGCCAATCGTAATAATTCCTCTGCCGGTCTTGTAACGGGTCTAACCCACCAACAAACACAACTGTATCCGGGTAATCCACCCCCGACAAATCCAACCTGTTTGGCCCGGTCACATTAACGGCCTCATGGTCCCGATCTGACCCGTCTGGCAAGAAAAATTCCCACAGCCAATCAGTGATACCCACCGACGTCAACGGGCTCCGATCCAGTCGGATCTCAGATTCGGTCCTATCCACTCCTCCAAAAAACGGCTGTATGGAAACCAACCCGATAACCTTGATCTCCCGGAGCTCCTCTTGGCAAACCCGAACGGCCACGTGATGGGCCAAGTTTGCACCCGCACTGTCACCCGCCAAGAAGCATCTGGACACGTCAGCAATCTTGGGTAAAACGACGCCGTTTTTATCGAGGAACTTGAGAACATCGAAACCGTCGTCGTATTGAGATGGACAACGGTATTCTGGGCAGAGGCGGTAATTTACGGAGACGACGATGGAAGGAATCGAACGGGAAAGTTGTCGGCAAACGGCGTCGTACGCGGATGATGATGCAGACATGAGTGTGAAGCCGCCGCCGTGGAAGTAGACGATGATGGGAAGAAGGGAGGTGGATGAGACGGAGACTGTGGGAGTGAAAAGACGGAACCAGAGGTTGCGGGAGGAGTCGACGGTAAGGTCGGAGGACATGACGCCGTCAATGGGGTTGGGACTGGGTTGGGCTTTGAGGTCGAAGAAGTTAAAGAGACGGCGGTTGACGGTGCCGTTGCGGCGGCGAGAGGCTTTTACGAGGGCGGAGAGGAAGAAAACGGAAAAGCGTACCTTCCATGGAAGGCGGGGTTTGGAAGTTGGAGCCATCCCTTGGGTTCACAGTGAGTTTCGTTTCGGGGCGATGCATGAATTTAAAGACACTGGAAAAAGCTACAATAATTAGATTACAAAAAATGATTGTAAATATAATAATTAGAATAAAAAAATCTTAACAATAATATCAAAAGCATACTTGATTACAGTTTGGGGCCAAAGAGACAGTTTTATGTATTTTATTTAATTAATTTATCTTTGACTAAATTTAAACTCGAATATTTTAATCTTAAAAGACGATTCAAGTATCATTCCTTGCCAGTCATACTCATATTTAATTAGAATAAATGTTTGCACGCAAGGTACTTCTTATAGGAATTTTATTCATCCTTTTGATAATATATTAAATTAAATATATTATTTCTTTGATTATTTTAAAAGATTAGACTACAATTTTTGAACTTGATAAACTTGATTATTGTTTTTTTTACTAATTTGAATCATTACTGAAATACAATATTATTTTAACTAAAACTAAAGAAATTAAATTATTTTATGCATAAATTAGAGAAATTAATAACATAAAATAAATAATAATAAAAATGAAAATAGTATAATGAATAGAAATATGAGAGCCACATTTTTTCGCCTTGGAGTTTGAATTTGCATGTGTGTGGGTATTTTTGTAAAGGTGACATGTGAATTTTTTTTAATAATTTTTCAATATATAATTTTTTTACTTTATGTATTATATTTTATAAAAAATATTTAAAAATTTTAATTTATTTTATTTGAAATTTGTTGTATATAGTCGAGCCTCAACTTTCAACGGTATCAAATATGACAGATGAACGCATTTTCTATCCAATCAGCAAGGGGAGCCCACACAGCCCAGTGTTCACTTTCTACGAACATTATTCTACTATTCATCGGCACATGCATAATTTAATCTCTAATATATTTTTTTAAAATATAACTTCTAATAATTTAATCTTTTAATTTTATTTATATTAATATATAGCATTTTGAAGTCTTCCGATATCTTAATCCGAAAGCCATATATTAATATTAGTTGTTTGACTTGCACTAAAGTGCATATTTTTAAAAATAAAAATAAACTTTACACATATTTTACATCTCTCTTATGAATTATAATTTATATCTATATTTATATTTTTTGAAAAGACTATTTTATTTCTTAATTTAGTTTGAGACCAAAGAATCAAAAATTATATAAATATAAATAAAATAAAACATAAAAATATAGTATATGATAAAAAAAGTGAAAATGTATGTGGAAGAGTAGGAAGTTATATAACATTTCACTATTTTTGTTATATATTTTAAATTAAATTACATGTTACTATACTTTAATTTTATTTGTAAATAATTATTTAAAAATAAATTAAAGAAAAATTAACATTACTTTAGTGCATACCAAAACATTAGTATTTTATATGAGTTACAACCTATCTGGTTTATCGAATTGTCAGTGATAAATATAAAGAAAATGTAAATGTAAATGTAAAAGGTAAGGTATTGTATTAGTTATATTTGACATATTACAAAAAGAAATGAAATATGTTGTCGTAAATATGTTTTGTTGTATAAAAGTAATATGAGAATAGAAAGATTAGAGGATGAATTTGACAAAAAGGCCCTATTCTTCACACTTCCATTTCTCCAAATTTTCGCTCTCAAACCCTCACTAACTCTCATTATAATAGAAATACATAAGAGTTTATGAACCTAACAAGAAAACAAGGAATCAAACGAGCACTTAACCTTAAAAATTTATAAGTTGCTACATATTAATTATTTGAATATCATTAATTTTAAAGATCAAATTATATGTTTATCTTGTTTACAAGTTTTGAAGGACTGACTTGTTTGAAAAAATAAATTAAAGACTAAAAAGGTGATTTTTTATTTCAATTTATATGAAAATACTCAAAGAAGCTCACTAGCTATTGGTTGTCTAGAGAGCATTTTTTACTATCATTATTAATTTTTCTTACATTTCCAAAAAAAAAAAAATTGTTCCTCCGATTTGAAAAAATTCATTTCATCCCCCAATTCAAAGTCGAACATTTAAAAAAAAAAAAATTAAGCAATTCTGTCACACTTTGTTATCATTAGGTACAATTAATGTGATAGACCAACCATTGATGGTTCAACTTGTAGAAATTCAGCAAGTGAAACCCATCCATTCCTATATTTCCCACCTTTTGAAAATCACATGGGACCTTACTCGACGCTTCTGTCTACACTTCAACGGTAAATAATAAGTAATAAAGTAAATCATATGTATTTAAATTGAATTTTGTTGAAATTGATATTTTTTTTATTTTAAAAATATATAGCTTAGTCTAAATTTATTTATTTTGAAAAAAATACTTTTTATTAAATTAGATATACAAATATATATTATATTTAAATATACACAAATAAAAATAAAAAAGAATATCTTTTTTAATTAAATTTAATTAAAAAATATACTTAAGTTAATAGAAAGTATTTTAGTTAAAAATTTTAAAAATTGCATTAAAACATAGTTTAACTTTTTATTTTAAAAAATTTATATTTTTTTTAAACATAAGAAAAATTCATATAGTTTCAATAAATTTTTCAAAAAAATCATATAATTTATTCTAAATTATAAAAAGAACATTAATATAAATTCGTGATGGAAACAAGGACGTGGGCTTAATCAAGGGTCCCACTCCCTCGCTAAATTTCACGTTATCTCTGTTATTAAGAGACGTTTTTCTTAAGCATCTTATCCCTTGCCCAATTAGTCAAGACATATATCATCCTTAGCAGCCTACGTAATTAGAGTGAAAAGTTTAATTAGGATATAATATTTAAAACTATAACAATATATCAAAATCCTTAGAAGACGGGATGAATCTCAAAGTATATACCATATATACCCAAATCCTGAGTGAGCAACATCCGCACAATATTCCTACTGCCACACTCATCGTCTTGCTTTCCAAATACAAAAATAAAAGATAAAAAACCTTAGAATATTTGCTAGGAGTTTAGGTTTATTACATCATATTCTCCGAGCTGACATAGAAGCTAAGAGAAGTTGCAGAAAAGGATTCGGCATCAAATGAGGTTGCCGTTATATTTACCAAGAGCTCATGCTGCTTGGTAAATATTACAAGAGGGCAAGCAAGTGTTCTAATACCTCGTGTATGATGCAGCAGTACGTAGTTTAAGAGGAGCAATACAGTTTGCAGAAAAGAATAGAGATCGAATGAATAAGAAACTATATATGCTACTTTTTATATTCTTGTTTTTGTAGCAGGAAAGAAAAGAGAAGATGAAGAGGAATCACTGGGTGTAGTGGATTTGGAGTTTTCATTCATTAGGGTCAGTATGCATGACCTCCTGCAGGTATTGTGAGAGAGAGGGAGAGCTGATTTTGAATTCCAGAGAAGAAGGTGAGAATTTGGAAACGATAAGAGGAGAATAATTAGGTTGTCCAATGAAGTTTGGATTCAAACTTACTCAAGCATTGTGACGGAATGTTTATAGATCGGGTACTTATTTGCAGTGGTGAAACACTTCAAAAATTATTGTCTCATATAGTGGATTGTAGTCACGATTCAGACTTCTGACCACAATTGCACAATAGAAAACACCAATTGCAAGGGAAAATAAAGAAGATTCTTAAAAAATGTCTCTTTTCCTCAGAGTTTTATTCTTCTCTGTTAGTTTTCACAATAACTAAGTCTCACACTACACATAAGCATAATCATCCCACCTTTTTGGGTTAATTGTCAATTTTGAATTTTTCTTCAAAAATATTAATTAGCTGACAATTTGAATTTTCAATTTCGAAAATTCAAAATTCAAACTTTAATTAATTAATTAATAATAAAATAATTAATATAATTAATTAATTAAATCAATTTCTAACAGGCTTTTATTTATAAATTCAAGTCAACTAATCGTAGTCAATTTAATAATCCAACACATTAAATTTCAAATTCTAACAGAGAGACTCCTCAGTCATATTAACATTTATGGTTTCATATGTCGGAAAGCTGGGCAAGAAACTTTGGTCCCACGGTTCCAATTATGTATTAGTTTATAGAATTGTAGTCCCGTGTGTCCGGAAGATCAAACCATGTGTGCAACTTTATGAATCTGATCTTTGATAAAGATCTTGTGTTTTATTTTTCTTCTTTGTGCTAGCAACCTTGCATAGAGTGAGTTGTTTCGCAGAATTGATTTGCATCATCGATCCATTTGCATATTGAAAAATAACATGGATCATGACACCTTCTGTGCAAATCTTAGAACTGCTTCACAAAACTGATTTCATTTCTACTTTTTTGAAGCTGCCTGTCACTGGTTTTTGAACTTTACACCAATCTTTAACCGTGTCAGCTTTAGCATGATCCCCTTTTGATCTTTGCTAAGTCAGCCAAACCCTCAAAAATAGGCAAGATGAGAAATTGAAAAAGTTAGAAGAGAACTCTTGAAAAGGAACTTGTATTACTCAACTTTTGGATGTGTTATAAATGAGGAGAGTGGAGGTATTTATAGACCTCCCTTAAATTCTACACTATTCCCACCTCTTTAATAGACAGTGGAGATTAATTATATCCTACAGTTTATATTATTTTTTAGAATGTTCTACAAGATATTTACAAATACTACAAGAGATATTCACATACATTTTTTTAGAATTCTCTAGTTCTTTAAGCTTCCCACAGATTTAAGAGTAATCTAGTTTCCTCTATAATATTCTAGAATACTTCAAAAGATTTTAGATACTTTAAAATCTCCTTTGCATTGCCCTTTTCAAATGTGTCATGACATGTCGCACACAATCAGAGATAATTCTACCATAATAAAGATTGATTACACGCCATGTTATAATGTAGCAAGCAATTTTAGAATTTTATTATCCTTGATATCTCAACTTCTGCAAATATTTGAATCAAAGATGCATCAATGGCCAGATTCTTGACCTCCATCTCTAAGATGACTATTTCTAGCATTTAATATATCCTCAGTCACAATTGTAATTGTCTTACATACACATGGGTCAGGTTTGTTTGGTACATAAAATGAAAATAAATGAAATAGAAAATGAAATTAAAAAAATAATTTTAAGGATAAAAAATAATCTTTGTACATCTACTATAAAAAATAATAATAAAAAGAGAAAAAATTATTAAATAAAAATTATAAAAATATAATAAATATTGTACAAAATAAAAGAAAATGAGCTCAATACCGCATGAGCTATAAGTTCAATATATCATACTCAAGAAAATTGTACATCTTTACAATTGAGCAAGTATCAACTGAGTTTGTGTTTGATATTTTTAAATTGTAGAATTTTCTATAATAAAGAAAAAGCATTAAGGTATTTATATATTTATATAGCACAAACCAACTCGAGAAATTAAAAGAAAAAATTGTTAGCAATTTTCCAAAATATGAATAAGAAGATGAATCATATGCATATTATAATTTTTGTTGTCTTCGCACATGTTAACTAAACTTCCATTAAGTATGGTTTCCCTTATCTATTTCACAAAGTTTCAAGTCTGAATATATGAACACCATCTGTAGATCGCTTGCATATCAGTTTATCGCTTTGACCTATTGTTGAACATGTTATGGCTTTTATTTGATTAGAAACATCTTTAGCATGCAACAATTTTGGGCTATTCTTATCAGATGCATCTCAAAAAGGAATTATCATGTAAATCACTCTATCTATGTTCTCAACATTTACATTTATGAAAGCAAATGGAACTGAGAAAAAAAAAAGGGAGATTATAGAACAGCAAGTTACTTCAACAAAGAGACTAAAATAGAGACAAAAATAGTAGCTAATAATTAGAAGTTTAGCTCAAAAAACAAAAGACAGTTTCATTTCACTCTAATTGATTTTGTCATTACAACACATAGATATGGAAGTTTAGCTCAAAAAACACAAACACATAGTGCTATGCAAACATTAGTAGTGTTATGACTGACACATTGGTCTTTAGGAGATATTGGTTAACTCAAAAGAAGAAAGTTCTGTTATAATAATTTGGTTCCCTGATTATTTTGCCTCTTCTTGCTAATTAAAAATGATTAAGTGATTTTTACAAAGGATTAGGATATGCACATGACTATTTCATAAGTTTGACATAAAACTTTTTCTTACTTGTGCTGGACTCCCATGGCTGTTGCTGCATATGACCAAGAAGATTGTCATTGAATGCGCCTAATGAAGACCCTCTTAATTATTTGTCTACCTCAAGATATATTTTTTGGAACCTGATTAAACTAGATCTGCAAATTGTAGAGCAGAAATTTCTTGTTGCACAGCAAATTGTACAGTAGCACTATATCTATTTTTGGAACCTGATCAAACCAGATACGCAAATTTATATAATTAGCTCAAGATATATATTTTTTGGCAATTATACAACAAAATGTGTAACGGACATCAATTGCAATAATTGATCTTTGGTGAAGTGCAACGAGTATACAAGCTTTAGATTGATTATGGTGTCTCTTAATTAGTTCTCCACAGTAGAGGTGCTATGGCCCCCGATCAGGGAGCTGCCCTCTTTTTTATTTTATTTTATTTTTTAAAAAATTTTACACATCTTTGTTGGGACAACACAATACTATCTCAATATAGGATTTTTTTCCCCTTTGATTTGAGTTTGATGGTTATCATAAAAAGGATACGAATTAGATTTTTTTTTTTATTAAAAAAATTACAACCAAAGATCTTAAATTTGTAAAATTTATAGTAAAAGACCTTTTTACAAGCAGGTCTTTTCAAAATTACAACAAAATTCTTCCAAAAATAATTTTTGCAAACTTAATGCAATTTTTTCAAATTTTTTACCCAAAAAGCTTAATTGATTGAATCCAATGGTTTTAAGTGTCTAGTTTCAAATTAGAACAATTTATTTGATTTATTTGCCACTTTAAGTTACTATAAAAAAAAATTATGGATCATTTTAAGATCTATTTATTTTAATAAATATGAATACCATTGATGAAGAAAGATACAAAAGGATAACTTTCAAATTAATACATAACTAGTGATCAAGAGATGCAATAATTTGAAATAACACTACTCTCTGTTGTTTGAGTTGTATGAACTACATGGTCTTTTGCAATCAAGTGGTTGCTTGAGCACAGTTCTATTCATTAAAATGCAAGTAATGAAAGATCACGAGACTTGGAAAATGGGGTTGGAAAAGTTCATGCTACTATTATCAAGTTACACGAATACACCAAGATTCAGAAATAGGCGTGAAATGAGAACCAATGATTAGCTTCATAAACCATAACCCAACAAAGTAACAACATATTATTATTGCAGAGCTCTTCATTATCTAATGGCTAATGGCTTTTACACTTTGTGTCATCCATCTTGTTTCCTCCTTCCTTACTCTTTCAATTGAATAAATACAAATTAAACCCTTAGAATACTGCATGACATCCTTTCACAATGGAATTCTTGGAAAGCGAAAACTCTTTCAAGGTCCTCGCCACCTGAGGAAGCAAAAACAACCCAGATGTTGTGAATTGACGGTATTAAGAAAGTAGAGAGAAAAGAAAGAATGACACAGAAAATTAACGTGGTTCGGCTAATGTGACCTACGTCCACGGATAAAGAGAAAAAACTTTATACTATTGAGACTGAATGATACAAGGTACAAGGTATAAATGTAGAAGCCCTCTTTATATACATAAATAATTTTACTCCCAACCCAATTCTACTTAATGTGGGACTTGTACCCTCTTTTATATATGAAGAATTCCTTTCCCATATGAGTTCTATCCGATATAAGACTTGGGTTTTGAGATTTGAAGGCATCATCACAATTCTCCACCTTGATTTAAAATCTCCAGACATCTGATTCGATAATCTCCCTACCATTACGCCGCATAGGGCCTCATGCTAGTCGTACTCGCACCAGGTCCAAGCTATGCCTGAACTTGTCAACAGGAAATGGCTTTGTCAATATATCTGTTGGATTCTCTGCTGTTGGTATCTTCTCTATAGTCACCACCTTATTTTTCAAGGCATCCCTGATGAAATTCAATCTGACATCTATGTGCTTGGACCTTTTATGGTAGACTAGCTATTTGCCAGGCTCAATACACTTTGATTGTCACAATACACCTCAGGCATCTAAACTTTCAATTCCATGCTTCCAATCAAGCCATGTAATCATATTGTTTCCTTCACTCCCTTGGTCAAGGACATCTACTCCGCCTTTGTGGTCGACAAAGTAACTATAAACTGTAAAGTTGTTTTCCAATTAATAGCACATCCATACAGGGTGAAGATATAGCATATCAATGATCTTCGCCTTATAAGGTCTCCACCATAATCTGAATCTGTATGACCTACCAATCCACTAACAAATCCATCAGTACTATAAACTAAACAAATATCAATTGTACCTCTCAAGTATCATATGATCCACTTTACTGCTTCCCAGTGAGTCTTTCCTAGATTTCCCATGAACCTGCTCACAACACTAATTGTATAGGCTAAGTCTGGTCTTGTGCATACCATCATATATATCAGACTCCCAACTGCACTAGCATAAGGGACCCCACTCATGTAGTCTTTCTCCTCATCTATGCTCAGTAGTGCTAGCATCTAATTTGAAATGTGCTACCAATGGGGTACTCATAGGCTTAGCTTGATCCATCAGAAAAGGTCACAATACCTTCTTAATGTACTTCTATTGTGACACATACAATCAGCGTGCTTTTCGATCCTTTCAGATTTTTGTGCCTAAGATTTTCTTGGCTGCACCCAGATCTTTCATCTCAAACTCACTGCTTAGTAACCTTTTTAACCTATTGATTTTAGCCTTGTTCTTTGCCACTATCAACATATCATCCACGTACAGAAACAAGTAGATCAAGAATCATCTAACAACTTCCTGGAATATACACATCTATCGAACGGGTTACGAGTAAATTCTTTAGAAACCATGAAAGTATCAAACCTCTTGTACCACTGCCTGGGTGACTACTTTAAGCCATACAGAGACTTCTTCAGTAGGAAAACATACTCCTTTTTTTCAAGATCTTGAAACCCCTTAGGCTGAGTCATGTAGATGTCCTCTTCCAGATTCCCATGTAAGAATGCCGTCTTTACATCAAATTGCTCCAACTTCAAATCAAGCGCACTTACTATGGCTAAAAGAATCTGAATGGTCTTATGTTTCATAACTGGAGAGAATACTTCATTGTAGTCTATACCTCCTTTTGTGAGAACCCCTTCGCTATAAGTCTCGCCTTGAACCTTTCCAGCTCAACTTCAAGAATCCCTTCCTTCTTCTTGTATACTCACTTGCATCCTACAGGCTTTGCACCCTTTGGTAGAAGTACTAGCTCCCAATCCCATTCTTTGATAGAGACTGCATTTCCTCATTCATAACTAGTAACTAGTCAGTTGCCTCCTTACTTTGGACTGCCTCCTTGTAGGACTGCGGCTCCTCAGTATCAATACTTTCTGCCACCGCCAGTGCATATGCAACAGGGTTAGTCTCAACAAAATTCACACAATCTGCATACCTGATAGCTCTTCTATCTTCTCTTCTTCCTCTCATTAGTACTATACTCTGCTGCTCTTCCTGCAAATCTCCAGGTTGGTTTACAAAGCTCTTGTTTGTCCTTAAGGTCTCCACCTCAAACTCCACCTTTTGATTAACACCAAGATCATTTCCTGTAAGATCATTAAGTTCCTCCTTCTGGTTAAACATAACAGATTCATTAAACGTCACATCTCTACTAATAATAAATCTCGGGGTCCTATGTTGTTCTGTACACCATAATCTATACCCCTTCACACCAGTTGCATACCCTAAAAATATGCATTTCATTGCCCTCGCCTCCAGTTTACCATCATTCACATGAGCGTATATCTTGCACCTAAATATCTTCAAACCAGAATAGTCCAAAGGTGTACCGTACCACACCTCTTGTGGAGTCTTTAGATCAATTGTAGTTGATGGAAATCTATTCACTAGATAGGTTGTAGTGTTAACTATTTCAGCCCAAAATTGCTTAGGAAGATTAGCACTCAGCCGCATACATCTTGCGCGCTACAGAAATGTTTAATTCATTCACTCTGCTACACCATTTTGTTGTGGTGTGTGCAGTACAGTGTGGTGTCTTACTATACCTTTTTTCTTACAGAACTCATCAAATGGTGTATTGTAGAACTCCAAACCATTATCAGTTCTGAATGTCTTGACTTGCTTCCTGGTACGCTTCTCAATCATAGTCTTCACTCCTTGAACTTCCCAAACACCTTATCCTTCTTTTTCAGAAAATACACCCATACTTTTCTGGAGTAGTCATCAATGAATGTCACAAAGTATCTGCACCCTCCATAAGACTCAACTGGAGAAGAACCCCATAAGTCTGAATGTATATATTCAAGGATATCAGTGGAGGTATGCTTTCCCAAACTAAACTTGACTCTGTGTTGCTTCCCCTTGATACAAGTTTCATAGAACTTTAACTTTCCAATTTCTAAGCCCTCCAACAACCTCTACTTTCGCAACATTGCTAGTCTTTTCCACTCATGTGCCCCAGTCGTCGATGTCATAACTCTCTTTGATCATTGTTCTTCTCCAAAAAACTAGAAACTGCCACTGTGCTTATTATCGAGTTTCCAATGAGTATATAGACTCTATGCTAAAGTTTACCCTTCATCACTACCAGAGCACTTCTAAAAACCTTCACCTGTCCACTATCGCCAGAAAAATTGTATCCTTGCTTGCCCAAGGCACCCAGAGAAATCAAATTTTTTCGTAGCCCAAGAACATACTATGCATCAAATGTTCTAATCATACCATCAAACATTTTTACCTGTATTGACCCACTTCCTTCAACACTAAGCTCCTGATCATCTCCCAACTTCACACTACCTTTTCACTCCTTAAAAAAAGTAAACAGCTCCTTTATGAAAGTCATGTGATAAGAAGCTCCAGTATCTATGACCTAGGTATTTATAGAATTTAAGGTACTAACCATTGGAACATTTCCACCATCACCCTCATCTGAATTATCTTGAACCATTGAGGCACTTGCCTTACCATTTGATTCTTTCTGATTGTTTCACTTTTTCCACTGTGGATAATCTTTCTTGAAATGTCCCTTTTCCTTACACTTAAAGCACTGTAGTTGCCCCTTGGACCTTGATTTCAAACTAGACTTACTTCGATTACCTTCATCCTTCTCCTTGCTTCTATATCTATTCACTACTAAGCCCATATCTGATGCTTTCTCACCGGACCTAGACACCTTCCTTTTTAGTTCCTTTGATTGTAAAGCATCATTTACATCACCAACGGAGATAGTGTCTCTCCCATAAAGTATCGTATCAACAAAGTTTTCATATGAATTAGGCAACGAGTATAAAAGAATTATTACCTGGTCCTCTTCCTTAATTTTAACCTCGACCCCTTGAAGATCTAAAATAATTCAGTTAAAATTGTCAATATGATATCTTACTGGTGTACTTTCTGACATTCTGAAGGTATATAACCGCTGCTTCTGATATAATCGATTCGTCAGGGATTTCTTCTAGTACTTGCTTTCAATGTATTCCATAATGAAGCCTCAGAAGTCTTGTTTACAACCTCCCTCAAGACCTCATCCGTCAAACTCAATAAAATAGTGCTATGAGCCTTCGCCAAAATCTCCGCCCTTTCCTTTGTCTTCAAACTCTCAGGCAACCTTCCCTCTCCATCTATCACCGCCGCACACCCTTGTTGAACCAGAATTGCCTGCATCTTCACCTTCCACAATGTGAAATCATTCGACCCATTGAATTTCTCAATACCAAATTTGTGGGACGCCATCTTCTTTCAGCAAAAAAAACTTAAGCCAAATGCCTAACCAAGCTCTGATACCAATTGTTGTGAATTAGCGGTATTAAGAAAGTAGAGAGAAAAGAAAGAATGACACAGAAAATTGACGTGATTAAGCCAATGTGACCTACATCCACGGGCAGGGAAAAAAAACTTTATACTATTGAGACTAAATAATACAAAGTACAAGGTATAAATGTAGAAGCCCTCTTTATATACATAAACAATCCTACTTCCAACCCAATTCTACTTAATGTGGGACTTGCCCCCTTTTTTATATATAAGGAATTTTCTTCCAATCTGAGTTCTATCTGATGTGGGACTTGCGTTTTGAGATTTGAAGGCATCATCACAACCTAAAGGTTGATTAAGAGGGATTATACCTCCACACTTTGAAGTGTCAATAGCTTCCAACATAGACACTACCTCATCCATTTCTGGCCTCTTATCAGGATTGGCATACTAAATGTCTTTTCATTACATTTTTTAGAGAGCTTGGGCAACAATGCTATATCTCTGGCCTCAGATTTTGCAGTTTCATAAAAGAATTATAATTATAGTAAAAACAACCAACATTAATGTATCAACAATGATAAGCATTGATAGAATCGGTTATAAATGAAGGCAAAATTTACAAAAACACTAATAGTTATGCCAATTACTATTTGCTAAAAAATGACTTTCACAATTTTTCCCCTTTATGAGCCTATATTTATGCTGGTATAGCCACCAAACACATTTATATTACTTGAAGTATAATGATTGACATCACTTCTGAGAAACCAAGGTCTAGATATGGCATGTCACAGCAATATATTTCCCATGAGCATATACCAAAGTTGTACACTTCACATTTTCTATTATATAAATTACCATTTAAAACCTACCCAAGAAAAATTTAAAGATTGAAATGAAACATGAATTAGTTATGCAAAGCCAGGACAAACATAATATGTGCTAAAGATCATTTATAACGTTAAGGTATTGAAGACAGGATGTCAATAGGTGACTTGCAGTTCCTTATAAGGAGGTTGAAAGCTTATCTAGGGAAAAATGGATTACATAGTGGAATTGTCTAATAGCAAACTAGAATGTAATGTCTTCATGATTTTGGATATGTATCCTTATGATGGCTTTAATAAAAAATATATAGAGAGAGGATATGAATTAGATACTTAATAAATTAAGAGATTACTGCTATGTTACAATTTTACGTCTCAGCAGTGAAAGTGGATCCTCTCCTATGAAGATATGTCCCGTGTGAAATCTCAACCATCGAATTCACCTCACGGCCCATAAAGAGACACGCATGCATCACAGTCAAAATGCATCGTTTCACTTGTTGAAACATTGCGCGTTTGGAGGCATCTCTCAGACAACACATTTTCAAAAGGCATTTAGACGCATTTCATTTATTTATTTTGCAAAAGATGTAAAAGTGAAGAACGTAACCACTTGTGCAATGGGGTTTTGATTGAAATTGTTGTTACTCAACTTGAATTTGTTGGCTTCAATTCAAAGATTTTTATGTGGCCTTTGCAACTTCTTGGCAAACTAAGAAAGATTTTGTTGTCAATTTAGGCAATGGGGTCATCAGCTTCTTCCCTAGAAGCTGATAGCATCAAAGGTAATTGATTACTTATATGTGTTCTCTCTTTTTTTTCCCTTTTTTTTTCTCTCCTGTAATTGAAAAATTGGTTCTCTTTAATTTAGTAGAAAGATATATTTATCAAATGAATTACTTGGTAAAAGAGAATTTTGATGAAGAAATGCAATGAGCAATTCAAGTTTTGGTTATGATTGTAAGAAAAGGAAATAAACTTCTCTTGGAGCCATATCTAGTGGAAGAATTGTTATTCTTTTGTGTTACTTTATTCCCAGTTTATACACAACTTATTAAATGGTCAATGTTAAAGTTTTTAGGATTTTGCAATCTTTCTATTATTGTTGTTGACTGGATTAAGCTTGAACCAGTAGTACTTTTCTGCTCCTATCAAATTAGAGTCATCACGCATGATTCCTGTATTGTATCTACGGTTAAATTATAACACTCACAAGAATAGTCAATTTGATGCATGCATACGTTTTAGAGTTTAAGGATATTGCTCTCTAGAGTTTTCACTACATTTTGGAGAGAATACTTGTTCATAAGTTTTCACTACATTTTGGAGAGTGTAATTGTTCATAGTTATTGAGATTTTGAAATGTGATTTGTTGTCCAACAGTCTTCCTCTCTGCCATGCAAAGGCTGGTGCTGTGGATTATAAATCATTGAGTGCTGAATAATGAAACCAATAGGCATTAATTGTTCAGTATATTTGCCAGTTTTAGAAATAGGTCCAAAAGGAGGAAGCTCTGGTGTTTGCAAAATTTTGCTTCTTCGTTCTGACTAAGAGACAAAATGGTGCCTAAACAATGATAGAGAAGGGTGAGAGGGAAAACACAGCCATTGTAGCCTAAAAAGTTATAAAGGGAAAATGGAGACAAAGTATGGAGGGAAGAAACCACGTTTTCACTTTATGCCTTGCCAAAACGACGCGTTTTGCTACTTCGGAGGCTCCATTCCTTGTTGGTCAAGAAGCACCATTTTCATTAGGGGTGGTCAAAGGCTTGGTTTGATTCGGTTTTGAGCAAAAATCAAACCGAACTAACTTAATCGGTTTAGCATTTTGTTGGACCTTGTCGATTTTAAATTTTAATCGGTTTGGTTCGGTTTTTATTCGGTTTAATTCAGTTTGGTCCGGTTTGGTTCATATTTTTTTTGGTCCAAAAGTAATTTTTTTTAAAAAAATTTGTTTCTTATAATGTGTAAAATTTAACTTTTAATATCTTACATATCTTAAAATTTTGACCAATAATAACTTTGGAATAATTTACTATATATATATATATTACCTAAACAAATTTCATACATTCACAAATAAACTTTAAAAAGTGAAAAAAAAATAAGAGTAATATCTTATAATAAAATAATATAAATAATTTATATATTTTTTGAACCACATAAAAAATATAGTTTTGATACAAGTTTAATTGACAAAAGATCTTATTAATATAAAAAGAAACAAAATATTAAATTTTAATTAATTACAATTTTAATGGTTCGATTTGGTTCAGTTAACCTAACCAAACCAAATATGGAAAAAATCGATAACCGAACCGATTTAATCGGTTTTACAATCACAAAAACCAAACTAAATCAATTTTTAATCAATTTTATTCGATTTTTGACAATTTAATTTGGTTTGGTTTGGTTTAATTAGTTTGGTTCGGTTTTGTTTACCCTTAATTTTCGTCAAGTGAAAACGATGTGTTATGACGCTGAAAATGCATGTCTCCTTGTAAGCCGTGAGATGAATTTGACGGCTGAGATTTCGCATGGGAGGCAGCTTCACGAGAGAGGATATGCATTCCTATGCACTTGTGGATGAAACAGAACATAAATTTGTCAGTATCAATTTAAAATTCAAATCATAAGTGCTTTGACCATGGACTATAAAATCATGGCTAATTCCACTATCTATTGACAACGAAGACAAGTATCATAAGTCGATAATCGATTGAAATTTCCAGCAAATTAATTTCACTAACCTTCTTGGGCAAGTTGAGGACGAAGAGACCTATGTGAATCACGACTTTGCTACAGGTACCCTAGCAATGAAGAAGGAAGAGATGATTTTGAGGCTTTCAATTTCTAAAGAAGACGATGATGACGGAGGTGTGAGGCTTCAAGTCGGATATGGAGAACGCTGAAAATGATGAGGAGATGCTTTAGAGAACCACGATGACCTGCTGCTTCTGCGTCGAAGAACAATGACCCAGTGCTTAGGGGCAGTGAAGAACGATGCTCCCATGAGAGGACAAGAAAGGAATGGAGGTGATGCTGTGCATTTAGTAGAATGGAGAAATGACGTTGTTGCCACAGACTGAAGCGGAGCGTTTTGGCTCTGAGAAAATATCAAATGCGACGTCATATTTTCTAATTTAATCTGATGTGGCATTTTTTGTTAATAAGTTAATGGAATAAGTAAAAAGGGGTTAGTGGTCAAAAATTGAAAATTTATGAGTTTTATTTTAAACTTCGAAAGATTAAGAAATTATGTACAACTCATCCCTAAAAGATTATATATATTTTGACCAATAATGTGTTATAAAAATAAATTTTTTTAAATAAGATATAAATTTTTTAAAAAAATTAAAGTTAAAATAAACAATCTTTGCATAGATCTCATAAATTTAATTTTTAACAATAATAAATTAAAATTAATTTAAAAGATTTGTCACCCTAATATCCAAAATAAAATGCAAAGATTATATTTACAAAAAGAATCATGTTGACTTCTCCCCCTTAACATGAGGTCTTGGATCCGTTTCTGGTATGATTTTTTTCATTGTCCAATTGGGACCAAACCATTTTTAAAAAGTATGAGTATAGAATATTTTATAATTAAATTAATATATATTAAAAAATGATATTTAAAATAAATTTAAATATTTAAAAGTATAAAAATTAATTGAAATATTTTGTATATAAAAATAAATCTATATAAAATGAGTTGAATAGAGTTTGTTAAAATTATAAATCTCAATTGCAAAATATCAAAATTTTTATTCAAATAAATTAAAAATTAATTTTCAAGCAAATTTTTTGATGAATTAATTTAAAGAGTTAAACTTACCAAATTGAAGACCGATTCACAAGTTTTTTATCAGGCCAAGTGATCCAATTCGGTTTTTTGGATCGTGATATTGAGAATGATTAGAGCTTTCTTGCGAGTTTGGAGGATTGTATTATTGGCTTTGATTAAAGTGAGAATTATAGTCGAAAATTCAAATTTTAAAAAAATTATTTTAAAAGATTTATTATTATTATTTGAAGATATATTACTATTAACTTTAAATAAAATTCTTTAAATTTAATAACAATAAATTTTTTAAAATAAATTTTTTTAACTTTGGTCTTTTAATCTAATTTTTCTTTGATTAAAAGTCATTGTCCCACGGTCAGATGGAATCATATCACATTTCCGTTTTAGCATATCAACATCCGCAGTAACAAACAAACATGAGGTTGGAAATATATATATATATATATATATATATATATATATATATATATATATATATATATATATGTGTGTGTGTGTGTGTGTGTGTGTGTGTGTGTGTGTGTGTGTGTATGATATTGCAATGTGTCAGCATGCTTCTAAAAGTAATCTGCAAGAAAGGACGCATATATTTTTTTTTTAATGCTTAGTTTATTCAAAAGCTGCTTCTGGAAAAATATAAGTGTATTAAAAAGATTAAAAATCAATTTTTAATCAATTTTTTAACAAATTGATTTTAAGAGTTAAATGAATCAAAATCACAACTAATTCACTAATTTTTTATTTGACCAACTCATCCAATTCAATTTTTTTAACATAATTTGGAGAATGATTAGAGCTTTCTTGCAAGTTTGGAGTATTGTATTATTGGTTTAGAAAAAAATTATTTATAATTATTTATATTTTTATTATTTGATTCTTTAATTAAAATATAAAATGTACAGATTCTTAATAATAACATAACATCACAAATATATGATTTTTGTAGATAGTTATATAATTTTTTAATTAAATTATATATTTATTATATTATTATTAAAATATATATATATTTTTATCCTATTTTAATTAAAAAAATCCAATGATAAAAGTATGACGAACCGCATTAAAATTTAATCCCATTGGTTTTGGATAAAAGTCATTGTCTCACTGTCAAATTGAAGCATATCAAATTTCTTTTTAATACATCAACATCAGCAGTGACATACAAACTTAACATGAATGTCGGAAAAATTATATATATTATATGCCTCTAAAAGTAATCAATAAGAAATTGCGCACATCATTAAAAAAAAAAATGCTGAGTAGTTTACTCAAAAGCTGAGAGCTTTGACGTGGCTTCTAGAAAAATATAAGTGTATTAAAAAGAATCCCTTAATATAATTAAAAAAAAATCCTATTTAGGTTGGAATCTTGAAAATATAATTTATCATTAATACAGTTATTATATGATGTAAGTCAATAAAAGTAAAATATATTAAAATTTTATTTAATAATATTTTGATATAATAATTTTTTAATTTGATTGAGAATTGCCTGCAAATCCAATTTGTTATAGGTGAATATACACCACTAAAAGTGTTAGAAAATAAGCCATTTATGATAAGTTAATTCATGATTTGACCTAATAATTTAATCTGTTAAAATGGATTATTTAATAATTATTTACATTAATTAATAATTAAGTAAATTTTTTTAATTTAACATTAAAAAAACTTGGGTGGTTAATTTTTGAGTTGGTTATTTGATTATTTTATTTATTTGATAAAAAAATGCAAGAACTAAACTATCTCTCTCTTGTCAGAAAATAAGTATGACAACTTCTCATTTGTGAAAAAGGCAAGAACATAAAACAAAATGCAAACCACCATTCCTTCTGAAAAGCTTTCATATTTTCCTCCTCCGACTATGGCGTCATCTGCTATAAACAAGTGGCCTAATTTCATATGTTGATCTAGTCTAAACCATGTGGAATAGATGATTCGCCAAAACCTACTTCCATGTAAGAAAGTACCTTTAGTATCAAGGCTAGGTTGCTCGAAATTATATCTTTGATGTTGTGCATGTTTTCTTTTTGATTAATTTTGTGAAAAAAAGTACTAAAAATTACAAAATTGCATGTTTCTAACAATATGCAACCTAGAACTTCTTTAATGGCAGATTATCATAAAAACTATCTTAGGCCATAAATTTTTTACCGTATGAAACCTATATGATAGGGAATAGGTAGGTGTAATTTAGGAGAAAACGAATAATTCATTAGTAAGATTTTTGGATTTGAAATTTCTAAAAAATAATGGTAAAATAACTAATTTTCCAATGTTGGCATTCTCACCACAAATCACTAATTGGTACAAACCATATTTGTATGAAAAGTATATTAAACAAGCTTTCCAATGCCACCAATTTTGCTCAATTTAGATAAAAATTGAGTGAAATATGAACAATCAAAATAGAGGTTTCAAAACTTTTTAGGAGAAGGGAGGAGGAGAAATATGTTCAAATAGCCTACTTTTGAGGGTTGGCTTTCTCTCCTTAAACCATGAATTTTTGTAAGCCTTATGTCTTTGGAAAGTTCATACTACAAGCTTTCTAAAGACATAAAATTTGTCCAATTTAGACAAGAAATGAAGGAGATATAATTTTATAAAGCTAGACCTTCAAAATTGAAAATCTAGAAATTGCAAAAAAAAGAAAGAAAATTCCAATTTAAAGGTTGAAGAGGATGAACAAGAACCATACATATGGGTGATACACTGGCATCCACCTTTACTTTCATCAGGACACATGAGCACACCAACATACAAAAGAGATTAAGTGAAGTCTAAAGGTGGCAACCCCATCGTCAAAAAATGCCCTTAAGATGATGTATAAGGCTCACATTTTTCCAATTTTCAAGCAATTTCTTAAAATCAAAGCTTGAGAAGGCATGTCACGGTGTGTGGAGCATCTTTTTTAGGTGATTTTCATTCATAAAAATTTCTAAAACCATATTTTACATGTTAGTATATGGTATGGTTATGCTTGGACAAGTTTTGGTAACATTCAAGCATACATTAGACACTTAAAAGACTTTTTAGACTAACTTAAATATAAAAATCACTTTTCATGAGTCTTAAGTTTGATCAAGACACTCCTAAATGATAGTTATTAGATATCAATCAAGGAAGACTTTAAAAGAAAAATTTACAAAATCAAATAAAAACAAGAATTTGTCATTTAATCAATGTGCATTACAAATAAAGTTTTTTAAAGAATATCATGTCATTACAAATGTTGATGATTTGTTTTACTTTCTCATTTTCAAATATAAGAGATACTTTTTTTTTTGGCATAATGCACATGAAAAGAGTATTTACAATAAGATATTGATCAAAAGTGCAAAGTATATGTTTTAATATATACTGGAGTGATCTTTGTAATTGGAAATAGGCCATTGATGACCTAAAAGAAAATATTTTAAGATAAACATATTTAGGGTGAGGTTTTTTTAAGTGTAATTTTGATATTAATGCAATTTATTAATGCGTTGAATTAAATAAATATATATATATATATATATATATATAAAAGAAATATCTTGTTAAGTAGGAGTTTTTGGATTAGCAAATTGGATTCATATGAGAATTAAAATTAAATAGTTTAATAGGGACATATAAAAAATACTTCATCGAGTGGGTGTTCTTAGATTAGTAGCCTAAAACTCATGTAAGAACTATAACTAAAATAATATTTGTAAATGAATTTAATAAAAAGAAGAGGATATTTTTAGCATACAAGTAATGGAAGTAAGGCAAATGTAAATTTTTTATCATGAACCAAACAATGTCATTATTGGTTTAATTATAGTTCATTGCATATATATATGAGTAACATTGTATGTAGGAATTTATTTTGTGTGAAGTCTATGTATAGATAATTATGATTATAGCTGCTGAGAATATCATTCCTTAGCTTAATGAGAGTAACAAGCTAGATGATATCAATTAGGAATTTTTAACATTTGTAAGGTTTTTACATTTTTGAAAAGAGTAGGATGCTAAAAAACCACTGAATAATGTCATATATGAGTTTAAACATAAAAACATAACTCAATAAAGGTGAGATCTAAATATTTTTTTAATTAAAAATGAGAAGACAATATTACTCACATAATGGTGTTGAGCATCATGGTTGATAACATCATGTGTGAATGCAAGCCATATCCAATTGTTCAAACCACGTGGATGGCTCTTAAGGACAAATTTGGTTATACTTCTATAATTAAATTAAGAAGACTAACAATTAAGGAATTGGGGTCAATTAGTTATATCCCTACTAATGAACAATGAGTTTAGGCTATCATAAATATAAAAGTGAATTTGATCTACAAAAAAAATATCATTATTTTTTATGATGTTACTCATCATACAAAGTTTAAGGATGCTCATCATACAAAGTTTAAGGATGAACACTTTGAAGTTGCTAAACCCTCTAAACATACTTATATGGTTGACATTGTTGTGACTCCAAAGACAAGCATAAAAAGGGCAATACTTTTTATAATAGGAAAAGATTTGGCTAACATTTCAATATGGCTAGGAAATTTTTTAAAAAGGGAGGTAAGTGTGGTGGGAAAAAGCTTAATATAGTCAATGTCAAATATTATATTTATCAAAGAGTAGATCATTTTGCTCATGATTGTATTGCGTGAAATATGATCATCATAGACCATGCAGCTAAGGATCAAGAATCCTTTATGGAATAATGTAACCCCCTTATTTATTCCATTTATTTACCTGATTATTATTATTGATTTATTTCTCATAACATATGACAATGCATATGAAAGCTACAATTATTGTGTAACATCGCATCTCAATAAAAAGATTACACACACATCAACTATTACTTATAGCTTTTCATCAAACTTTTTAAAATATTTCACATTTGGTTATCATCAAGATAGAGTGATCAAACCTTTTATAGGGTTTGTCACCAAGTTCAACTAGTTAAAATATTATTATGGCTCAGATCACAAAATCATTACATACATAGATATACAACAGAAAGTGGGTCCCTTGACCACTATAATCCTATGTTAAGGTTCATAATACCTATCTTCATTAATTGTTGTCCACATCATGCTCACAATCATTTGGGCCTACCCTATGCTGAGCACTTCCATGCAAGCTCATTCTATCTTTACAGTGAACTTGATGGTTGACATTGCTACAATCAAGATCTGAACACATTACCACAACATGTGAAAATTATACAATTTTTAATAAGACATTATCAGTTTGAAAACCAATAATGATCTAATTGTCATGTATGTAGAAAGCATTTGTCTATCTAAGAAATAGCTAGCATTAGCTCAACATACAGAACATATAACTAAATATAGTAAATTACACAGATGCATCGTATAAGTATATCATTAAGCTACTCAAAGGTGACTTATTCATAGCCTATACATTAAAAGAACATATATCTCATCATGAAATGCTAAACCATATACATCCATATATGTCATGCACTCATAGCATTATCATATTTCAGCATGTTAGGGCAATTTGAATCTTCATATATGTCATCCTAAGAAAACATACTTACTTCATTCTTAAAATGCTAGTTATGAGTCAAACAACCATAGGTGCTACATCGAATGTCCCATACCACCTAATGTTGGCTTAAGTTTTCAAATTCATAGACAATACACTAAACATTCCATATTACTTTATGTAAAGCCTACGTTTTCAGTATGCTTAAAAAGGAGAAACCACTTTCCTTAACTTTTTCTTATTTGCATATCATAAAAATTTCATTAATATAATCCACAATCATTCATTAATAAGAAATCAAATTGTCAACAATCTATCTAGGGCATCCCTTAGGGTGGATCCATAAAACATACAAATCTAAGGTTTTATAACCATTTCTAAAGAGAAATTGACCATCTTATGTGAGAAGCTAAAACCATCTTTTTACAAGAAGCTAAATGTACCACCTCCCAAAGAAATGCTAAAAATACCATCTCATATGAAAAGCTAGCAGAGACCATCCTTGTGAGAATCATATCTCATGGATACTAATGGCATCTTGTAATTATAAATTCATCTTATCTTTATTGCCTAAGTCATAAATATGATCATGCTGAATATTATCATTAAAATCCTTAATCCAACTATCATGTGTCAAGAATGAATTAGTCAAATATAACATGTGCCTATAATAAGACACCAAATTATATCATATATCAGTCAAATAAACTAGGCATTCATAGCAAATGAAACATACATATACATTGAGGCAACAAATTCTAGTACACAATGATCAAAGATTGCTTATACCAATTTTGATGGAATCTTTTTTTCCCTTTTTACCATGTCTTTTGATATTCTACATGTTTTAAAATGTCAATGTTTAGGTATCCAAAGTCAAGGTCATATATGCAAAGAAATAGTCTAAGTTACTCTTCCATGCATAAGAATTCAACTCTAATTAGTCACTAACATTATCCATGTATAAGTATAGTCTAAGATAAATGTATAATACATATCTAAGGGATGCATCTTTTATGATGTCTTATAAAAAAATTTCTAGTGTAAGAACTTTTAAGAAGAGCAAAAAATTCTATATTATTTATCTCATTATATAGAGTAAAAAAAATTAAAAAATGGGTTGCCTATGATGAGTTGGCTTTTGGCTTGACCCAACAACTTAATATGTTTAAATGAATTATTTAATTAAGTAATAATTTTTTATATTAATTAATAATTAAGTAATTATTTTTAAATTTTAAATTCATAAAAATTGGGTGGTTACTTTTTGAGTTTTTATTTGAATATTTTATTTATTTGTTGGAAAAAAAAAAAAGCTAAACTCTGTCTCTCTCCTATCAAAAAATAACGTATGACAATTTCTCTTCTTTGAAAAAAAGAAGAACACAAAACAAAGTGCAAACCGCTATTAATTCTTTCTGAAAAACTTTCATATTTTTTCTTATTCGATTATGGTGTCATCTACTGTGAATAAATGGCCCAATTCCATTTAGTGGTCTGGTCCCAACCACATGGGAGGCAAAGCCCACTTCCGCATAGGTAAATACTAAAAATTTCCCTCTAAAAGTATATAGGGTATTGCTGTAAAAGAGCTCTAATCACTCGAGATCCTTTTTTAGCTGTCAATATCTATTTCTGACGTAATTCCATTTTATACATAGGCAATAAATATTCTAAATTTAAAAAAAAAAACAAAGAAAATAAAAACTTTAGAAGATATTTCATATATCGGCTAAAGGCTACTTTTTTTAAAAAAACTTTGTGTCAAGTTTCAATTTTATTCCTTGAGTATTCTTTGTCCAAATTTTATTTCTATATTCACTAATTGATTCAATGTGTTTTATTTACCCCACATTGTTAGCATTTACTAACAGCAAAGTCCTACAAGGACAAAGCATTAAGTGTACGTACAGAATCTACTTTATTTATGTATAAAATAATGGCCGCAAATATAAAACACAAAAACATGCATTTAACAAAAAAGATTAACACACGCTTAGCAACCAAAACATGCTTTTTTAATTGCAGGAGATGAAGTCAATCTCCTTTTACAATCAATTTTGGCTATGGATCGATCGACTTTGACTGTTACAGATCTATATTACCAGATGCGTTTTAATCCCTCTAATTTGTCACGTAAGATGGTAGATCTAACTTTGTCCCTATAGGACATCAATAATGCTCCCCGTATGTGGCAAGAGCAAGATATTAAATTAATTAGTGAAAATAGATGATAAGGTTAGAACAAAAAATAATTAAAGAACAAGATTAAAACATGATATAAAGTGCCCTTTAACCTTCGTACATCACATATATATGATAAAGACTGACCATAGTACGTCGCATATTCGCACGTATCTAAATTTTTGTCATATTGGACCCTACATGTAGCTTTGAGTCTATTTCTCACCTACATCGATTTGATGCCCAACCATCGAACAAACAAATTGAGTCTACTTCAGTTTGGACACCCGCTTGATGATGAAATCCTTGACTTGGGAAATTAACTGTGAAGCCTCGGGCAATTCTGGAAATACATAAAATGCATGAATCATGTTTGGATACTCGATTAGCTCTGCCTCCTTCCCGGATTTCCTTAACCACTCATAGTACCTCCTCTGCCAGTCCTGTAATGGGTCAAAACCACCCACAAACACAATTGTATCCGGATAATCCATACCCGCTACATCCACTGCATTCGGCCCACTCACATTAACCGCTTCGTGGTCCCGGTTCGACCCGTCCGGCAGCAACACCTTCCACGCCCAATCCGTCCTTTTGACGGAAACCAACGGAACCTGCACCAGTCGGGTCTCCGATTCGGTCCTCTCCTCCCCTCCGAAAAAAGGCTGGATTGAAATTAACCCGATAACCTGCACCTTCTGGAGCCTACCCCGGCAAACCCGAACCGCCACGTTATGGGCCAAGTTTGCACCAGCACTATCACCCCCCAGAAAGCACTTTGACAAGTCAGCAATATCTGGTAAAACGCTGCCATTTTTGTCGAGGAACTGGAGGACGTCAAAACCGTCGTCGTATTGAGAAGGATACCGATGTTCCGGACAGAGCCGGTAATTCACAGAGATGACAATAGCAGGAACCTTACGCGCAAACCTTCTGCAAACGGCGTCGTACGCGAACGAAGCGGCTGAAAGAAACGTGAACCCCCCACCGTGGAAGAAAACAATGACAGGCAGAGACGAAGAAGTCGTGACTGTTGGTACAAAAAGCCTAAACCAGAGGTTTCGACCGTCGTCGACGATAACGTCGGAGGACTTAACGCCGTTAATGGGGTTTGGGTTAGGATTGGTTTTGCGGTCGAGGAAGTTCATGAGACGGCGGTTGATGGTGTCGTCGGGACGGCGAGCGGCGTCGGTGAGGGTGGAGAGGAAGGAAAGGGAGAGGCGGGTCTTCCATGGAAGGAGAGGCTTGGGGGTTGTTGAAGAAGGCATGGATGGCATTTCTTGCTTATGGGTGTGAGTGAAGAACCAGAAAGAGATCTCCAAAATAAGTAGAGAGGACTATCTGTTTAGGTAGGCAAAGATGTGAATGAGGCCGAGACGGATATAAATGAGGACCACACGCATTGAATACACCACATGTTTACGGAAGGATTAGTCATGCAGTTTGTTGTAGTTTTGCTAGGATCTGATTTTTTGTTGCTTAAAAGAGAGTTTTTGTTTTTTACGTTTTATCTTTTTTTTAAATATATTAAGATAAATAATGAATAATTAAAATTGTAAAAATAAAATTTACGTATGTTTTATTACTATGTTTCTTAATAAAATTATAATATATATATTTTTAAAAAATTAATTATATAACATTAAAATATAAAAATTGTTTTAAATTATAAAAATTTTTTATTTAAGTATAAACATTATTCATTAATTATATTATTAATAAAAGGTATATATTTATTATGTTTTAATTAACAAGTTTTAAAAATAAATATATAAAAAATTGAATATAAAATTTTAGTTTATTTTTAATGAAAAAGTATAAAGACAAGTCAAATTGGACAACAGAGTCGGTGAAGGTGGGGTCCGCCGAGTTTATTGTCTTTGTTGAAATAAGCCTAAAACTGTCTATATTTATGGGACGCAGAATTGACAGTTACGTATACACTATTAAACGTGAATTGATATTTTAACTTTGTCAAGTCTTTTAAATTAATATTAAAAAAATATTTTTAAACAATATAAATATAAATTATGTTAAAAAGTTTATATTGTTATATATGTAATTGAGAATTTTATCTGTTTAATCTCTCAAACTAATAAAAAAATAATTTCAAAATAATAATTATGATATAAGACAAGAAATTAAAGTGTATGTGGGAGATAATAAAATGTTATTTCTCTTTGTTATTTTTAAATTTTAAAGTTATTACAATTTAAATTTTATTTTAAAAAATTAACATGTTCTTTAGTGGATGTTAAACAATTGGTATATATTATTAATATGTAATTAGTTTATGGGAAAAAAAACTTGTATGCAATTTTTTAGTGTCAAGTTTTTAATCAAAACATAATAAATGTATAATTTTTATAAATAATTATATAATTTTTTAATTAAACTATATACTTATTAATTTTTTATCAAAAAATTACACATTTATTATATTTTGATTAAAAAATTTAATAATAAAAATATAAAAAATTATACTTGTTTAGTCCAGCTCATTTGGTTGGATTGCATGAAAGGTAATACTTTTTTGTTAATTTTATACAATATTTATTATATTTTTATAATAATTATTTAATAGTATTTTATTATTTTTTATTATTTTTAAAGTATTGGTTTAAGGGTTATTTCTATTCTTAAAATCATTTTTTTTAATTTAATCATTTTTCACTCTATATCAAACAAACTTTTTATATCATTTTAAATCTTATAGTTATATATTTTTAAAAAAATTAATAAAATTGTGATGTAGGATAGTGAAAACTAAAGTGACATGAAAAAATGATATGCTGTTTCTATTAATTTTTTATTCAATTTTAAACATAAAATTATTAAATTAAATTTTTATCAAAATTCATTTAAAAATAAACTAAAAAAATTAATATGCACTTCAATACATGTTTGACCATTAATAAGAGGAAAGCCAGTGCGCTCTACTTTAGAATTGAAACAACTTATCACAAAAAAAGAATAAATAAGAAAATAATTCAAGCAAAAACAGTTATGTCTTGTTATTATATTCTTATTTAAAAATATAATGTATACTTTTTTTACCAAAAAAAAAAAGCAATCATGTTTAGAGGCTCGTAAAGTCTCTTTCATATAAAAAACAAATGATAAAAGAGAGAAAGAAGGAGAAGATAACGCTCCATGATTCTCTTCAAGAAAAATTGAATTCTGTTTAGAGAGCTAAACAAATATTATTTTGTCATAATATATTAAAAAGCATACAATAAATATTGAATAACTATATTTAATTTTGGCCAATAATTAATACGTCGATTCATGAAATGGTCAAAAAGTAGTTAAGAGGTTCTTGGAGCCTTCGAAAATGGGCATGGTCATCTAACGTGGGAGTGGGAGTGGATCCATGTGCAGGATCGACACATCATGATCTAAAATTTTTTTATTTTTTTAAATTTTAATTTTTTTATTTTAAACAATACAAAAATATAAAATAAAATTAATATTTTAACTATATATTTTTATAAAAATAATTATTTAAATAAAAAATATAATCTAAAATCTAAAATCTAAACCATTCAAATTTTATTTGAACGGTCTAAATCACATATTAAAGATGTGTAGATTCTGCACATCGTTAAGATGTGTAGAAGATTCAGATCCGACTGCTAGATGGCATCAGGGATGGCGTTCCTTGTGATTCTTAAATGGTTATTGCATCAATTTTATTTTATTTTATTAAATCATTTTTCGTAATTGTATAGGATATATAGTGATATTTAAAAAAAGCTTAAGTTTTGTTGTTAAGTTTGTTATTAGTTTTATTAATTGAATTATGATATGTTGGACAAAAAAGTAACTTTTGTCACTTAAAATTTATCAAAAGTTTATTTTTATTTTTTAAAGCTTTTTAATTTCATTCTTATCCCATAAAATATACTTTTTGATCAAATTATTTTATTTATGTCTATTTCATCCATTTTTTGTTATATATCGCTCACTTGCATCTCATCTGACAAAAAATTATCTGTTATGGGCCATAAATCAGCTTATGTGTAATTATACATTCTACATCATTTAAAAAAAAAAAGGGACTTAATTTCAATCAAGAAAGGGAAAATTTTGCTCTACAGTTAATGCTGTTTCTGGTTGGAGATAAATGGAGATATGGAAAAAGAAAGGAAAGAGACTTCTGTTTGGTTGGAGGTAAAATATGTCCATTTCATTGCCAGGAAAATGTCGTTTCAAAAATTTTTGGGTGTGGATATTTTATTAGAAGAGAGAGATAAAATAATTTCTCATTCTATAGAATCTAACCTAAAATAATTAAATGTCTTTGCAAAGCGATTAAAATGTGGTTTACATTTTTTATCTAAGGATATTACGATTATTTTATCATCTAACAGTTTAATTTTTAATTTATTCTTTTGCACAAATTAATGTTTTAAAATTTGTAACTTATCATCCGTTAATTTTTGTTAGGTCAAATTGTATATTTACAAAAAAAAAGTTAATATATAAGTGCAAACAAAATTTAAGAGATTAATTTATATAAAAGAATAATAAAAAAATTAAAATGTAAGGAGCTATAATATTCAAGAATCAAGTTGTATTGTTACTCTATTTTATATATAGCTTCCTACCAAAGTTTTTATTTGGCTAATAATCAAGAGAACACTCAATCCATAGGTCATATAAATAAAGTCTATATTAAAAGAATATAAAAGTCTTGAGAATATAAATATTTTGAGATGTTCTTGATATATATGGGTTTGATTTTTACCTTTTTTTTTCTTTTACCTTCTTTACTTTTAAAGATTTGTGTCTCATTGAATCTAAAAAAATAATAATAAGTACATTAAAAGAGAGTATATGGCTTTTTGCTTTTGTTTTGGTGTTTTGGGGGGGTCGCTTTTTTTCCCCCCCTAACCCTTCTAGTTTTTCATGTGGAGTGCATGAATATGCTCTTTCTCCTCCCAATTTGGACTAATTTAGTTTATGGAAATTGGGTCTCTTTTGGTAAATAAAAAATTGAGTGATGAAACAAAGAAAAGGAAAGATTAGTGGGATCTAATAAAAAAATTTATATTTGGTATAATTGGAAAAAGAAAGGGATTATATTTGTTTTTGAGTATTTCGTTAGATGGAATAAGAATGGAAAATAAAGTTAAAAACTTGAACGGACCAAAATGCCTTCAAGTGATAAGATGAATTCACTCCACACAAGTTACGTCAATAGTACAACATCCGTGGCTATATATATATATATATATATATATTTGTACATGTACGTGTTGTCTTCCCACCCATTCCAGCTACCATTTCTGTTTATCTCTTTTGGAGGCCACCTATTCAGTGTTTCTTCACTGTGATCTTGCTTTACAGAATTGATATTGGTGTGTTGCTATACATTGCTTGCTTTGCAATGTTAGATTAGGAAATTTTCTATCATTTCTTATTTTTTACTGCTTGGCTCTTTTCTCTTTTATTTTTAAGGATTGCCTTTTTAATTTTAGTAAAATTTGAAGAAGAAATTGAAGTAGGATTTTTTACTTTAGAACAATGAAGCTTTTTCTTCAGCCTAAATAGTATATATTATTATTTATATTCATTATAATTGTCCTATAATATATTTGTCACAAAAATATGATATTTATTATGATAATTAATCAAGATTTTTTCTTAAAATACCAAAGTAAATATTAAAGATATTTATAATATTTGTTGCCATTAATAGATCGTCATGCTACATGTGAGTTATTATAAAATTTGTGCCTTTCACATAAGTTCACAATATATGTATATGGTATTTATAGTATGTTATTCTAAATTAATTGGGGTTTATTTTAATGTGGCCTAGTGACATTGGAGTATCTTGAAGCCGCAAATAAGATTACCACAAATAAACATTGTGAGAAAAAGTTAGCTTGTCTTGCAAAACTTCAATCTAGTTTTGCACATACCAAAGAGATGCTTGAAGCCTATAAGGATCATGTGAAAATGCTCCAACATGCCCATTCTTCGCTAATGACTTTGAAGGAGGATACTGAAGCCAAATTAATTATTGTTGAGCAAGATTGCATGAAATTGGAGAACCATCTTGCCATATTGTCCGAAAATCATGTAAATGTTGCCAAAAGTGTTATCAATGTGTTTACGACTGTAACTAATGCACTTTATTTAAAAAATCAAAGACTTGTCCTACTTAAATGTGCAAAAAAAAACATTTAAAAATGGCCATAAGTTAGCAAATAAATAAGTGTATGTTATTGTAATCCTTATTATATTGAGAACTTATGTGGAATTGCATAATGTATTGTAAATTTTTGAAAAATTATGATGCACAAATTAGATTATTTGTACTTTATTGTTTTCGCATTCTTAAATTGAATTTCAAATTATGAGTCTCTCGTTATAATTATCTAATTCTGGACTCAAATATATATAATTATACATATTTACTAATTAACTAATTAATTGCACCATTTTTTGTCATTTATGTAGTATAATTAGTCACAATCAATTAATATAATTAAAGTTAGTTAAGTATGATAAAAAAGTATAGATGTAATATATATGTATATATGTATTATATTTTATATGATAACATTATAATTTATTTACATCATTTTACATATATTCAAATATAATTTTGTTCACAATTAATAATTTTTAAGTAATCATAAATTATATGTTTTCAATGGATATTTATATTGTGATTACAAAATATAATTGTATATATAATTAGCAAAATTTAGTTTCATTCATATACATATATGTTTATGTTAAATTTAACCTAAAACTCTTACGTATATAATTATATATAATTACACCACCACAAGTATGTATTAATTTATAAAATAATAGATATTTTGTATAATAACTTTTAAATTACATATGTGTGTGTGTGTGTGTATATATATTATGTTTTCAAAGGAAAGAACCAAAAAAAATTGATATATTAGTATATAGATTGCTATTTAAGTATTTGTAGAAAAAACAAAAAAAAAAACAAACAATATTCACCCTTTAAAGGTTCACATATATAATTTTGTTCACAATTAATAATTTTTAAGTAATAATAGATTATGTGTTTTCAATGGATATTTATATTGTGATTACAAAATACAATTGTATTTATATTTAGAAAAATTTAGTTTCATTCATACACATATATGTTTATGTTAAATTTAACCTAAAATTCTGACGTATATAATTATATATAATTACACCATTGCAATTATGTATTAATTTATAAAATAATAGATATTTTATATAATAACTTTTAAATTACATATGTGTGTGTATATATATTATGTTTTCAAAGGAAAAAACAAAAAAGATTGATATATTAGTATAGATTGCTCTTTAAGTATTTGTAGAAAAAACCAAAAAAAAATTAAAAAACAAACAATATTCACCCTTTGAAGCTTCACATGAAGGTATTTATCTTTTTCATATAGTATGACTTAACATAAAGCTATGAAGTTATTCTGTCTTTTCCTTGTAGTATGACTTCACATGAAGCTATTTGCAGAAAAAGAAAATGAAACTTTTATCATGTGACTTTGCATGGAAGGGTAGATGAGGGAAGGACTTATGGCCATGCAGATTGAAAGTTGCAGTGGATGTGGCATGAAATATATATAGTTCAATTGTTGTTATTGTGACATGGTAGATCACGTAAAGTTGAAGATAAAAAATATGATACAATTGAGATACAGATCCTCATCTTTTTCTTATTTTTCATTCTAATGCATGTATTGGTGATATTTCCTAAAGACATTTAGTTTTATTGAAAATAAATTAATATTGTATATTTCTTATATTGTCTATAATTATTTGAAATTAAGAATAAATATACCCCATATTTCTTCCATCTTTTTCTAATGTTATTCCTTTTTTAAGATGGATAAAAATATTTATGGAGAAATTTTGTATTCTCAAATTATAAAAGGAGTTAATATAAGTAAACAACTTATTTACCTAATCAGTAAAATAGGGTGTGTGTTCTCAATTGAATATTTAGATATAATTACGTTCAAGGTGGTCTTATTATATTCATTGACTAGGTTTGCACAGAATAGCAATGAGATTGTTGAATATATAGTAGCTGTAATAAATATAATTATCTGGGGCCTTGTAATTCATAGAAAGAAATTCCTAAAATAACCAAACAATCATGATTTCAAGAATTTCAGGTAAATTTCAATTTCACCACCAAGTTTGTTACTTTTTGCTGAATTTGAATATTAGTATTTATATATATTTTTAGATTTATTAGATAGAAATATTATGTTTGGATAATAAAAGATCATTGTCAAATTCACAAAAACTTTAAAGATTAGGTTAGAAATCGATTAAAAGATTTGATCTACTATGTTCGAGATAAAGGAAAGATGCCTATGTGGATTAATGAGCAAATCTAGAATGATTCATGTGCTAATTAGAATAGTATAGAATTTCAACAAAAAAGTAAACATGTAAAGAAGAATAGAGCTTCTAACTTTAGCTACTGCCCATCACTCGACGTTGGTGGTAATATTTCATTTATATAACATGCTACAACTTTAATGCAAAAATTAGGTAAGCCTTTAACTTTAGTAGAACTTCACGTTTGAACGCATAAAAAACCAACATCTGGTGCTTAGGTTGACAAAAAAAAAATTGAAGCCATGTTTGTAAGTGTCAAGTTTCTTATTCATTTTATTAAATCTTTTCAGATATATAACTCTTATATAATTTAATAATTTTTCTTTTTAAGAATGAGTATGAAAAACTTAAAACTACAATTACAAATGCTGCTGGTGCACCAAATTTTTTGTTGGCAAATGAAATTGCTTTTATGGACATCAATTGCTAAAGGAAAAAAAGTGGAGGCTCAATGTATGGTTTAAGAAGTGTTGCACACGAAATAAAAGAAGATCCAATCTTTGGCTATAACTATGGTCACAAAAATGACTTGTACTCATATCCAAGTTTGGTGGCTACCATATACCATAAGGTAAACTACATGCAGATATTGATTAAAGGTTAAAATATTTTCACACACAAATGTAGGCAAATGAAAATTTAATACTCAACATGCAACGCCAACTTTTTGAATATCACTATAAGGATAATAGTTCAAGTTCAAAGAAAAATATTAGTAAAATTAATGGAGAAGTCATGGAAATAAAATGTAAAGTGCTTGAAGTTTTATGTAATTGTATTTCAATTGATCTAAGATAAAATAGACCACCATTTTTAAATATATATTTTTCTCTTCCAACCACTTTTAGATAGATACTGAAATAAAATTTATATGGTCTTGAATGACCCATTATGCATGCTTCGGAGCAAGATACTTTTAACATAACTATAACCCATTAGATAATAAATTAGTTGTTAAATCATGAAATATTTTCCCACCTTATCTCTTGTCCTTTCATATATGTGTGTGTGTGTGTGTGTGTGTGTGTGTGTTGTGTGTGTGTTTATTTATTTATTTGTATCTTCATATTTATCCTTGGCTAAACTTGGACTCACATGTTTCTCTTTTCCTTATAAGGTTCTATTCAAGCCTCATTATCTTGTTCTCTTTTTCGTTATCCAAGGCAAAGCATTTTGCAATTTCTAACTATTTATCTCAACTTTCATAAGGTTTGCAAGGTAAAAAAGAAGGTTTATCATTTTAAATCTATTACCACACATTTGGATTATGGTTGTTCTATTTTCTATGGTTCACTGCCTTATTGCAATTCTATTTTAGAGTATTTATATTTGTCATTGTCATGATCCCATATTTCATTGCAAGATGTCGTCTAGAAGAAAGCAAAAGACATGTCGAAATATTCCTCACCAAGAATCATCTCATATTTAAGAAGATGCACACCCAGTTGAGCCTATCATTTAACAAGAGTTACGTGATATGCATGATGAGCAGTTTAATGATTAAGATGAATTAGTCAAAGAACTGATTAAGCCTAATGGCAAATAATTTATAATTATATTTTAACTATATAATATTAGATAATATTATCATTATGTTTAACATTAGTGGTAATTTACTTTTTTATTACATATTTAACTAGATTTATATCAGATAATAAAGATGTTTATGCATGCATTGTTACAATTTTTAAGAATAAATATGATGGATCATGGAATTGTTGAAGTGAAGTTGTACAATAATATAGAGAGTTATGGTTTCATGAATTCTAAGTAATTTTTTTACCCCTCATAATGTTTTCTACCTTTTAAATTAAAATACCTATTCATTTATATAATCATAAGTTTTCCATCCATTACCTATGATTGTTTGGTGTTGTAGTAAATTTAGAAGAAACATTATTATTGGAAACCAGTGCATCACAATGATAACTGAAAGAATTGGAAAATTTGAATAAAAAGTCATTTAAAGAATACAATTGGTGTTGCCTATGAAAAAAAAAAAAACATAATGGATTAAAAAATCAACTTGAGAGAAACTTTGTACCCATTGGAACACTGAAGAATTTTGATCAATTAGTGAGTAAAAAAAGAAGAATCATGCCTTCACTTCACAATTTGGTGCTTCTTTGTATGCAGGAGGCTTTATTTCTATAGAAGAACATGCTAGAAGATTGGTACTCATTTGACTTATTTATTTTATACTTTGCTTGTACTATTCCAAGTAATTGTTACTTATTATGTTATGTAGGTCGCAAATTGGGAAGATATCCTTCATATTCTAAAATTTATTTAAAAACACATTAATATAAATCTACTAATACTTGGGTAGATAAAAAATCAAAAGTATTTAGGTATATGTGTGTATATATATATTTTGTTATCTTTATATTTATCACTTTAACTTTTAAATCTTTTTACATTTTAACCTTTGAATTGCATTGGTAGGATGAATATTTGATAAGAAAAAATAATATAGAAAGTTCAAGTGACAATACATCAAATTTAAACTTATTTGTTGAAGCTGTTGGTGCTAAAAAGAGAGATTCAATTTATGAACTAGGTAATATTTCATGTAAATTTTTAGGAGATTCTAATACCAAATACCTATATCCAAGAAGCATCATCTTGGCAAGTGTTACCATATCCTCATTCAACCTATATACAAGGTGTGATAAGAAATGAATTTATTAATATTTCAACATGATCTTATAAGACTTGATTTCAAAAGCAACAAAGACAAATTGAGGAGTTCTAATCACAAATACATGAATTAACTCTTGGCAATCATGCATAATTAAAAGGTAGACATAGGTCATCCCAACAAAAACCATATAGATCTCGTATTGTATGTGAAAGAGATAATGATGATGAAGATGATGATAATAGAGGGGATTAGGGTTAGGTGTTTATCTAATGTTTACTATAATGGACAAATGTTGATACATTAATCTAATATTGTAAGCTTTTCTTATTTGAGGTAAAAGTTTATATATATGCAGTGCATATTATATATTTGATTATATAAAAGTATATAAGTCTAAGTATGTATATATATATATATATATATATATATATATATATATATATATATATATATATATATATATATATATATATATATAGTGAATACATAGATAGAATATGACATTATATATATACACATTTTATATACTATATATAAAATTATCTAGAGTATATATGTTACATTAACGATTCATAAAATTATATGGATTAAATACAAGCATTCATATACATGGACAAAAAACATATAAGGAAGTATCAAGAAGTATAAAAATGTTATTTAAACAAAAGTATAGCCTAATATAAATCCACAAACTGGCATAGGTTGTAAAAAAGAATGAATATATAAACATATAATAAGGACATCATTGAATTTCTATTATTTTCCTATTGAGGACAATTATTTTTTATTGTAGATTTATACACATTGGTAACTCTAATGAAAGATAATAAATGCTTTTTCTATATGAAAAGGAAAAACAAATAAGAATGAAGGAAAAAATTAAAAATATAAGGTGGTTGACAGAGGTTCGTGGATTGAGATTCGACTGAGGCGTAGTTGACATGCTATTTGACTCCCTTACAGTCAAAATATTGTCTGATTGCCATGCAATCAAATGGCTATCCGACTATAGTTTGGTCAGACAACGCGTAACTACATAGCAATCAAAACATTGTTCAATTGCGATTTGGTCAAACAATGCTCAAATGGTCTGTCGCATGATGTTCTTCAGCTTTTCATGTTTTTTCCTAGAAACTTAACCCCTTTTTCATTTGTAAATTTTGTTTAGATTTTTTTAATTACACTTGAAATGTATATTTTATAACATATTGAGATTTTATAAATCTTATATGCTAATATACAATGCTCATGAAACCTAAACAAAATTTCCTTTAAAAAAAAAAAGTAAAGAGAAAGGAGATCAAATTGTTTTAAGTTGACAAAAGGCTAGCGAAAGAAGAAAAATAAATATGCAAGCACAAAAGAAAGATGCTTTATTATGGTATTTAATACTTGGTATGAATCATTATTTTGAGTTTGTACATTTTTAATACCTTCATCTTCTACTTTTCTAATGACATATTAATATGTGTGATTTATCTCTAGTTATTACATTTATGATTTTTGAGTAATTCTTACATGTGCATACTCTTATTCCTTTACAAACTTTCTTATCACTATGGATTTCTTTTATGCTTGCTATACTTTCTCCTAGAATATAATTTACACATCCATTTATTTCACTTTCACCTTTTTTATACTCATCATTTGAAGTTTGATACTCTTCATTTACTAATATACTTATAAGGCGTTGTTTATATTTTTCATCAATTTCTAGCATGTCGATCTTTTTCTTCATTTGACAATTTTTTGCCATATGTCCAAATCATATATACTTAAAACATATTAATCCTTTTTATTTCCTTTATATGATATTTTATGAGATTTATAAGGGATTTTATGTTTTTTCTTGTAGAATTTCCTAATAGTATTTTTCCAAAATTTTTGTGGCCTTTTTTTTCTTATACTTGGCTAAAAGGGGCTTGTATTTTTCTTTTTTTGGTTCTATACTATTGATAGAAATTTCCTAATTCCTTTTTCTTTTCTTTTATTTTTGATTTAATTTTATGTTGTAATTTCATATCAGCACAAAATTGCTAATCCTTTACTAGTAATATGATTAATTATTTGTTCATATGTAGATTAGCGCTAAGGTATTGTGTTCTCCCACTATCTTCTAGAAGATTTGCTAACCTTTTCTACAAATAATTTAGATAATCTTACTATAAAATTTTCTTTCAAAAAATTTGCATTACATTGTGATCTAGTGTATAGTTTTGTTAGAAACATATCTTTATGCCATCTAAAATCTAACATAGTTGGACATGTTAGATTTATTAATTGTTCTGCCATCCTTTTTTGAAATTTTGTAAGGTCTCTTGTGAAATGTTTTTTTATTGTTTATAATAGTGTTGAGTCTGAGTCTTTCCTATCTATTACTTCTCCATCTTGTTGTTTTCTTTTAACAACATTTATTATGATTGCTCTTTCTATTTTTATTAGATAATTATTTCATTATCCTTTCAATTGTCTTGTGAATCCTGTTACTAACATTATTACTATTTGTCTTTTAGTATTGTGTTTTACTTCATATGCCATAACACATATTACCAAATTTTGTATTGTGTCTAATATTTGATATTCACTAGCTCTATCAATGTTCTATTTGATTATTGATTCTCTTGAATGATCACTTCCAAAATACATATTTCTCTCTTCAAATTGGGTATTTGGAAGTGTTGATCTTCTACAATAATTTCTAGTATGAAGTAAAGGGGCAAGCTGTCTTTTGTTTTGAAATCTAATTTTGTTTATTTCTAAAGGTCCTTCTTCTTCTTCACTAAATCCATGTGTTAATGTACTTATCATAGGGCTGGTTGTACTTGTACCAATTTCTAATTTATCTAATGTCTTTATATTTCTTCTAATATTACACTAAGATTTTCTTATGTTTATTTATTTTTTTACTTTTCTCTTAGGTTAAATTGTTGAATTTTTATATAGGCCTCTGTGAATTTAATTGTTGTAATTTTCCTTTTAGCAAATTATAATCTATTTGTTTTATATATATCTGTTATTTTATTCCGTCTAATTGCTTTGCTATGGTATTTAGTACTTGATTTGTATATTATTTTGAGCTTGATTATTTTTAATATCTTGTTTAAGGGCTAGTAATTTTAATTTTAACTCTTAAGTTATCATTTTAAAAGGGGAAGCTTTTAATTTGATTAATTATCTACTTAATTTTATTGTTTCTAAAGGTGGGTGTATCACTTCTATTTCTACTATTTTTCATATTGTTGGAATTTTGGTGGTAGTGTTTATGTGCGGCTCTTGATCTATAAAGGAACTATGCATTTTTTGATTTTGTGAGTACATATTGAACCATTTAGAGAAGTACGTATTTTCTTTTATTTTTTTCTAAATACCTATAACATTCTATTAACTAGTTTTCTCTTTGTTCTTTACTAAATGTTGAAAAGTACCACTTTCTTTATTGTTCATGATGTTTTCCAAAAAAACTCTTTCTTTAACTATTCTTTATTTATTATAAATTCTTTAGAAATTACTAATACTTGGGATCATGTAGGGGAGTTTTCAAAGGACATATTTACTTAGCCAAGGGCTTTTTGGTATATTGTTTCTAGTATACTAGGTATAAAATTCACTTCTTTTAAATTATAATGAAGTGTTAAGCTTATAGATCTAGTATCTATAGAATGTCTATACTATATTAAAGGTTCTGATTTTATTGGTCTAGGACTTTTTATAGAAAAATATTTTCTCATTTTATTTCCACTGCTCTTTTTGAATATTCAATTATCTTATTCATAGTTGAACATTCAATTCCTTCCATATTCTATTCTTCTAGTTGTCACACCCGAAAATGCGACCACGTGGCACCTTAAAAAAAAGAATTTCAAAAAGAAATTTCAATTTTTAAAGAAAATGAAAACCAAAATCAAGATTGAAAATAGTAGGAGTCGCTACCAAAATTTTAATTTTTAAAAAATAAAATTTTGAAAAAACCTTTTATAAGAAAAAAAGGAAAAATAGTCTACGAATTAGAAAATAAATTCGGGAGTCAATTATGAGCGGGAAAGGCATTAGGTATTCCACTGCATTCGTTCCTCGAACGGTTATCCTAAGTCAATTGTATAAAATTAATATAGCCTTTATCCTATTTTTAATTCTTCCTAACAAATCACATGTAAAATAAGAAAGAAAGAGATTAAGAAATTAAATTAAGAGTAAAAAGAAGGGAAATAAGTTAAAGAAATAAAATTAAAAGAAAAATGAAAAAAAAAAGAAATTAAGGAAATAAAATTGAAAAAAATATTTATTTATAAGGGTAGACTTGACCTAAGATGAGAGTTTAGGACCTACGTACCATTCAGTAAGGATCAAAGTCCATGTAGTTCGAACAGTTAAAAACTATGTTTGTTTTTTTATTTTGTTTTGTTTTTATTGTTATTGTTTTTATTTTTATTTTTTTGTGTTTTGTGTTTTTGTTTTTGTTTTGTCTTGTTTTGTTTTTTGTTTTCTTTAATTTTCCAATTTCGTATTTTTGTGTTTCTTTTTGTGAAAAGAGAAATAGAATAAAAATTACTTTTATTTTTAGCAAATAAAACAAATTTAGAATTTGTTGATGCGTTTTAATTTGCTAAAGACAAAATTAATTTTACTTCTTTACTTCTTTCTCATTTTTTAGTTTTTTCTACCTCTTTTTTTTCATTCCCCTTTTGGTTTTTTATTGACTTTTTTTCGTTAATAATTAATGATTATTTTTGAAGATTTTTTTATTTTTAATTTTTTTGTCTTGACTTTTGCTTTAATTTTGTCAATTTTTACTTTTCCATTTATGATTTTCTTAATTTTTTTTATTGATTTTTTTTGAATCTCTTGGTTTTAGTCTCATTAGATTTTGGCCTTTTATTTCTTATGATTGATTTTTGACTTTAATATTTTTTGTTTTGGTTTTGTTTAAGATTTTTTTTATTTTTGATTTTTATTGCTACAAAGTATATCTTTGTTAAAAGAAATTTTGAGAAAAGTTCATAAGTATGGAAAAAAATTTAATTTACCCCTTTATTTTTTTTTTATTCACTTTGTTTTGTCTTTTGTTTGTTTTGTTTTTTTGTTTATTTTATTTTGTTTTATTATTATTATTTTTGTTCATTTTGCTTTGTTTTGTTTTTGTTTGTTTGTCTTTTGTTTATTTTGCTTTGTTTTATTTTGTTTTTTATTTTGCTTTGTTTTATTATTTTTTGTATTATTTGTTTTTGTTTTTGTTTTATTATTTTTTCTGTTTTGTTTGTTTTATTTTTTGTTTTGATAAATTTTTGTTGATTTCACTTTTCCTTTGATTTTTGTTTGAACATTTTTTCGTTAGATTTTGTTCTGATTTTTTTTGTTTTGATGTTTTTTAATTTATTTCCCTTTTTGTTCATTTAAAAAGGATTTTTCATTTCCATGAAATATATTTTTATTAAAAAATGTTCACTTACTTTTCTTATTTTCTCTTTTTTATTATTTGTTAAATTTGTCTCCTTTATATATTTATTTATTTATTTATTTATTTTTATTTTATCCTTTTTCCAAAAGGAAAGCATTTTCCAAAAGGAACCATTTATACTATTTTTAATTATTAGAAAAGAAAATAACAAAAAGAGACAAGTTTCTAAGGTTAGTAACTTTTCCTTTTGTTTTATTCTTTTTTCAAGTTTCTCCTTTTGAAAAAACATACTTTATTTTTCTAAAAAACTTCATGCATACATTTTGAAATTTCATTTGGCGTCTTTTTTTTTGTGAAAAATTTGTATTATTATTATTATTATTATTTTCTTTCTTACTTTTTTATTTTTTTATTTTCGTTTTGAATTATATTTTATTGTTTTAGTGTATTTTTTTTCCCCTTGAATTTCTAAAGACAAAATTAACTAGATAGGCCATTGGAATAAAAAATTAGCAAAAATAAAAAACTATTGAATACCAAGGAGACTTTATTGTCACACATGATACTCTGATTGGCCTCTATATGCCTTAGGGGATATAAAATTCCATACGGCTACTCTAATGTAGAAATTGATGAAATAGAAAAACAAATTTAGAAACAAAATGGTAATTTTTGTGTGTGTGCTGAGTGTTCAAGCATGACTCATTTTATTTTACATGCACATTTCATTAGATGAAGAAGATGGAAAAATAAGTGTATAAAGTACTAGTGAACCTCTTTCTCAACCATCTTTTTTTTAGTCCTCAACCAAGAAGCCCTCAAATTTTCTTTCCACCAATTTACTTAGCCCATCTCCACCAATTTATGCAGCCCATGTACAAATGCAATAAAACAATTTTGTTTTTTTTAGGGGGTGTCAGAAATCAATCCAACATTTAAAGAAACCAAAAGCATTTTCATGGCATTATCTAAAATACATACAGTTATTATTTTAGCCTTAATCAATCTACTTTTCACAAATCACAATAAAATTTCTTTTAGGTAGGAGTGTAGGTGCCTTCAGAAAAGTGTTTTGCATTTTGGCAAAAACCAGATCGCTTATATGCATCTATTGAAGAGCCTCATTCAATTAATCAAAATTCATCAAAGTCACAGACAAAAACAAATCATCACTTGAATCTCAAACTCCTAATTCAGGGCAAACCAAAATTCAAGCCAATCAAAGTTTCAATTTCTTAGGTACAACATTTGCAGTTCTTAATGCCAACATAAGTGACCGAATTAAAGCTACATACAAGTTGCTATTGGTGAAACCAAATCATACCATATAAATGAATACCTTTAATTCACAAATTGCACATGTATTCTAATCCCATTTCCTAATCTACTTATTCAAACTTGACCTTTTTATTATGCACAATCCAATCTAATCCAAATTAGCAATAGTGTCAGGATTCATTCAAAATCTAGAGCCATTTTCAACAAGTCAACACAACAAGATGCATCCCTTATAAAACCCAGACCATGAGAACCCGTATATCCTCCCTCACAAAACTCTTTGGCTGCCTAAAGCAAGACAAGCAGCATAAATTTTCCAAATTACTCATGTCCTATCGTGCAGTAGGATGCACCATGATTTTTCCAAATTCCAAATTAGAAGCTAGGCATGATAGCTCAAGTTCATCAGCAAAGATTTAAGCTTATATTTTTTTTTTATGCTAGGGATAGAATACCGTTATGAACATTAATAATAATAAAAAAAATCAATTTCATTACAACATCATGGTATAACAAGCCAGATTGGGAATCAAACATCCGAATTGAAACTTATATCAGTGGTACGAACATTAACTCAAATCCAATTATGTTAGCCCAATTCCAATGCCATCACAGATCAAACCAACATTCATCAACAAGAAGTTAAACTGGAATTATCACGACAGCGGTGAAGCAAAAATAGTTCATATCAATAATAGAGCAAACTATAATCTAATTATAAGTAGTGTCCCTAGCATTTGAATCAAATAGCCTTAAACAGAATACATAATTCCCAGATTTTTGAAGATGAAAGACAAATACAAACTGTAATAAAACATACATTAGTAAGTTTACTTTCTTTGCCAAACCACAGATGCTCTTGTTTTTCTGCTGTTCCCAATCTGCTTCCTCCGCTTTGCCAGAAGCCTCGTTCTTCTTTTCTGTTACTCTCTTCCTTTTATCCGAATAAATCAATTCCCCATATCAGCAGAACTCAGAAAGCCCTCAGCCGCAAAATCCCCTCTTAGTCTCGATCTCGCTCACATTGAATCACCAAAAGCATCCTAAAGTAAATCTCCCTCTCTCACTCTCTACTTCTGTCTCTCTATATTCTATTCTCCTCTCGTAGACTCCTTCTCCTCTTTTTTTCTTAGCTCCTCAATTATTGGGTTTTTGAAACCTCCCCTCTTTCAACTTTCGAAAACCCCTATGCCTCTCTTTCGATTCCATCATCTATCTCTGTTTTTGCTAGTCTCTACCCTTCACTAAATCTAGAAAAGAAGCCCCTTTTAAGTCGAATTAGAGATTATAATCACTCTCCCTTTTAGCATGTCTGGCTCTGTCTTTTGTACCTGAAATATTGTCTTGCCCCTCCTGTGCGTGCTGCTTCAGTGTGTTCGTGTGTGCTCTTCCCCCTCTTGCTTGAATCGTGCGAGAGGAAGGGGACCACTCTAATGCCCTGACTCTGTGCGTGTTTGCTGTTTGTGCGTCTCTGTATGTGTGGTCTCCTGCCAGAATCGTGGGTGAAGGAAAGGAGCAACTAGGGGTATTCATAGGTTCGGTTAGGTTCGATTTTGGGCTAAAACCAAACTGAACTAACTTTGTCGGTTTTGTAATTTTTTGGACCTTTTCGATTTTGAATTGTAATTGGTTTGATTCGGTTTTAGTTCGGTTTGGTTCATATTTTTTTGGCCAAAAATATTTTTTTTAAGATTTTATTCTTTCCACCAAGTAGCTAGCAATAGATCAAAACCCCGCAGACATCAACCTTTGCATCGTAGCTAGCAGCACCACTATTTCTTCGAGCTTTGTAGCTACCAACAGCTTCTCACCTTCATGCCTTCGCACCTCCATCTCGCCTCTGCACCTCCATCCATAGTCAAGAGCTTCTCACCTTCACACCTCCACCAGGTAGCTAGCAACAGATCAAAACTCCGCAGCTATCAATCTTTGCACCGTAGCTAGTAGCACCACTGTTTCTTCGAGCTTTGTAGCTACCAACAGCTTCTCACCTTCACACCTTCGCACCTCTATCTCACCTCTGCACCTCCATCAATGGTCAACAGCTTCTCGCCTCCACACCTCCACTCGGTAGCTAGCAACAGATCAAAACCTCGCAGCCCTCAACCTTTGCACTGTAGCTAGCACCACCACCATTTCTTCGATTCAAAATCCCAAATAACAAGCCCTAGCAGAGGTAGCAGTGTAGTACCGTAGAGCAAGCCAGCAACAACACATCTCTGTCAACACTCAGCATCAGCAGTGATTCGTGATTGAAGTGAAGGCTCCTTTGGGCTCTAGCTACTGGCTGCGACTGCGAGTAAGAGTGAGATTCAGAGGAAGCACAGGCTTTGCATTTTGGACCACTAAACAATGTTTTGGGCTTTAGACTCACATATGGGCTGAATATAGTAGGAGGCAGGAAAGCATGTGCGAGAGACTCACGTTTTGGGCTGTAGGAAACTCACATTCGATTCTGGGCTTGGCTGTGGACTGTGGTTGTGTGAGCTAGGAAGCACTTGTCAGTTTGGTTCGATTAAAACGAACCAAACATGCCACAAACTGCTAACCAAACTGAATTAGTCGATTTTACATTTAAGAAAACCAAACTGAACTATTTGTTAATAAGTTTTTATTGGTTTGGTTCAGTTTGGTTTGGCCCCAACAGTTTAGTTTGGTTTTGTTCACCCTTAGGAGCAACTGAAGGAAACGGGTAGGGTTCAACATCTGGATATTGGTCCAATGGCCCAATGCAAAAAAGGGAAGGGGATTTTGGGCTTCGAAATTTGGGCCTAAAATCTTGTTGCTTCTTTCTCTTTCTTCATTTTTTTTATTCTAATTGCTTTCATTTTCTTTTTATGGGCTTGTTTGGGCTGATTACATTATGTGGGTTTAGGGTTGTTTAGGCCTTTTTTTTTTCTTTTTTTTAATGGATATTCTGATTTAATTTCAATTTTAATTTCAAAATTTTTTTTTCCTCTTTTCTGTTTCTCTATCTTTCATCCCCTCTCTTTCTTTTTTTTTGTTTGACATTTCATTATTTTATTTTTCATTTATTTTCTTACTTTTCTTCTTTTTCCTTTATATATATATTTTTGTGATTTTTGGTTTGAAAAATATTTTGGGTTTTGATTCTTTTATATTTTTTTGAAAAATGTACTGTAATTTTTTGATTCTTTCATATTTTTTCTATTTTTGATTTCTTTATTTTTTCTTTGAACAATGTAATTTTTAATTCTTTCATGATTTTTAATTTTTTAATTTTTGAATTTGTTGTTAGTCTGATTTTATTGTTATTTTTTTTTCTATTTTTTTGAAATATTTTACTAATTTAATTTTATTATTATTTTTGAAATATGCCCGGATAAAATACGACATTCACACTAGTAGATTTGCTAATTTTTCTTCATGTTTTATATGTTCAAGGGTTATTATCATAGAGAGAATTTTGTACCTAGGTAGGAGGTGATGGAATACAAGGGTTCAAATATATGTGCAAAGAGCATTTGTTTGAATTTGAAGCATTGCAAGACAATAATGTTCAAAAGAATGCAATGTTCTTATCAATGAAATAAAAAATTATGGCAGACTTAGTAACAGCAACTTTGGAAGAAGAACTTAATTGGAGATTGAAAGCACTCTCAGACATAGCACCTTCTAAAGAAAGCACAGATGAAGTCACCTCAGGATTCATGCCCCAAAACGAGGATGACTGTTTCAATATTGATATTTTCAATGTCCATTGGTATTATTGAAAAGAATCTCCAATTCTAAAATGCAGTAGACAAGCATCTTTTCGTTAATCCTGAAAAGAAGAAAAGTAGTGTTTTAATGCACCCAGCATGTGATGACAGTACAATAATAGTGAACAAGATTCCTAATGTATTCCATATTTTTGTATTTAAGAAGTTCTAAGTCCATGGATTTCACAACCTCTCAAATTCGCACATTATTTTCTTTTTTATTTAAAGCATTGTATCATAGTATTAGGCATTAGTTGTAACAGCTGTCTCTCAATCCTTATATTCCTTCACCTTTTGTCTTAGCTACAACCTTATCTTTTTTCAAGACTTTCTTTTTCGCAATAATAATTGTAAGTCTTTGTTCAAAATTATCTCTTAATCAATATTATTAGCTTTATGTTCAAATTGTTGTTATCTATTTTTAAACTTATAAAATCGATATGATTATATAATAATTTAATAATAAATAAATAGAAAGTAAAGTTATTTGTGTTAATCATGATAGTTAATGAGTGTGGATATATATATATGTGGGCTTTTTGACTCAGAAATTAACAACATCAATAATAATAATAATAGCCTACGCCATCATTTAAAATTACTCCACACGCTATACTGTTTTTTTAAGGAAATAATTTAAAGTTTAGTTTTTTATATTTTTACTATTAACTTTTTTCAATAAAAAATAAAAAATATATATACATATATATTAATATAAATGTAAATGTGTGATTTTTATAACTTAGCATCAGATAATTAAGTTTTTTTTTTATTTACAATTGTCATATATTTTTTTGGTGAAATACAAATTATATATATTTATTAAAGAACTTAGTAATAAAAAAAAAATTATATCTAAGTCTAAAATTATTTTTAAATAAGTATCTTAACTTGTTTCTAGGCTAAGATATCTATTTTTTTTTTGGGGTTTCCAAATAAAGAGTGTCTTGACCTGCACAAGGTTGAGACGCAATCAATTTATAATTTAAAAAAAAATTATATAAGTTTCTTGTATTATGTAGGCAGATACATCGATTTTTTTTCCTTTATTGTTGCTTCTTCCACTTTTTTGACTCAATTTTTAATTCCAACATTTTCCTAAATCCTAAAACCGAAACCTTTAAACTTAACTCTAAAAACTCAAACCCCAAATTGTTAACTAATTAAAATCAGATGTACATGCACAATATAAGGTTTGAGAGTAATGTATTTAGAATTTTACAAACATATAAGAAAAAAAAATTATTATTCATCAAAATAGTGGTTCCTGTTCCATAATGTGGCTTTGTAATTTTTTGTTCCGGTCAACACATCAACTCTTCTTCTTGTTCTTCATTTTGCTGTGAAGGATTTTGTGAGTGCATATCAACCATTATTTGGACATTAGGCTCCTCCAAGTGTAACCTTGGTACCATAATGAAAATATCCTTATTTGGCCTATAAACTAATTTAGACATTACTTAATTTAGAGAAAGCCTTTACTTATTTTAAATGAACTTATTTTGCCTCTCCAAGGTAATTTTTCATCAATCTTCATCATTTTGACTCTGCTGCTAAAACCTTTGATATTAGCATAAATTCATTTGTTTGAGTATATACATGCTAAAATCTTTTTGATCATTTTTCATTCTGATATTAGGGGTTGCATATAGAAATATTAGAAATATATAAACAATCCCTAAGTGTATCCAATGCTATTAGAAATTGATATTCTACCTAACAATTCAGACGCCATATAACTTCATTAAATCTTGTTTATTAATTACCCAAAAATCTCTCGATACAATCACATCAAGATCAATAATTCAAAAATATAATTTCTACCTAGTATCATATTACATGAAAACAATGACATTAAAAAAATTTGCTACAAAATTTTTTTATCAATTATTATTAATTTTATTTCATTAAATTATAAAATTTCAAATTCCAAAATTTTTTAAAATTATTCTCTTAATTATTTTGATTATATTACTTATTATTAGTTAATATTTAATAAAAATATTATTTCTGCTGATAAGTCCCATCTACATCTATATTTGCAAATCATTTTATAAAGATTTATCAAGTATTTTGTGCTAATGTTTTTTATTTTATATTCATTTTGAAAATTTTTCCCCTTTAAGGTTTAATTGTTTGACTTTGCTTGAAATATTTTTAAAACCCCTTAATTTTGAACATTAGTTGTGTAGGTGAGCTTAAAATGTCTAAAGGACCTAAATACTAATGCTTAGAGGATTCAAATAAAGAGTCCAATGAACGAAATTTGAAGGCAAAAGCCTAAAATCTCTTAAAAAATGCACATAAAAGTAATTTTGAAGCCTTTTCTTAAAGAGGTATATAATGTGGAGAGTTAGCTCAAGAGACCACTCCACGCCTAATCTACCATCAAGAGGCTCCAACGCAAGTCCAATACCATTTGAGAGCAACTCCAATTCGGCTAAGCAAGCTAGCCTAAGCCAAGGAATACTTAACTAAGTGACACTAGGAGGAAGTTCATTAAAGAGCAAGAAATCTTTATTTTAGAAAGACTTTGACCTTGAATCTTGATTGCGTGCCACTCTTTCTTAGTCTTGGTCTCATTAGGGTTTCCTAATGGTAACATGGCGCCATTTGTGACCTTGCAAGACAAGGAATCATAGTAAATATAGTAGTTGATTGCCAACCAACTAATTTTCCTTTTTAGCCTTTTTATCATTTGAAAACCCTAATTTGATATCTCTATTTATACACATTTCATGCCAATATTAAAGGTTATAAAGGACTAAAGGGAAAAGATTCTAGGCATAAAAATCTTTGAAGGCACTTTTGCAATTGTAACCTACTCTTTTAGTCGTTCACATTAAACACTTGTCTTGAATGATCTTTTTCATTACTTATCTTTTGCCATTTCTTTTATTTTATTTTCATTTTTCTTTATGTTAATCAATTTGTTAAGAAAATATTGATTTTGATTACTATGTATTAAATTTTTGTTAATAAAGATATATCATCTGCGTTATTCACTATATAAGGTATGTTATGCGTTTAATGTCTTTGTTGATTATTTCCTCAATCTTAAATAATTGTTGAGACCTAGTTTCATCCGATAGGAATCTCAAGGTTAAAACTTTAGCCAAGAAAGTTGAGTAACATGTAATTGAATTTTAGCATGGTTTGGTCTGAGAGGAGCCTTTATATTCAGATAATTATAGATCTAGCGTAGGGATATTCAAAATTGATCCAAATCAATTGAATTGAATCAAATCAACTCAAACTGATAAAAGATGAACTAAACCAATTAAAAGAAGGCTAATAGAATCAATCTAATTGGTTTGGTTCTCAGTTTTATCAAATTTGGTTCGATTATCGAACCAAACTCAATGAGTAAATTTTTTTTGCCCCCTTCATCAACTAAGCCTAATTCACACACAAGTCTTTTATTAATAAAAAAATTAGTAATATTTTTTTCTTCTTTAATTACATTTAGATGAGTTTATCAAATATGCCATCTTAAAAATGTTGTTGTTTATTTTATCTTTACATAAGACATTCATTTAAGTTCTTTAAAATTGAAACTTGATACTGATTCTCTAGAAAATTTACTAATCAAGTTAAAAAAAGTTGATAATGAACTAAGTTCCCACTCACGACCCATGTAACAAGCTAAAACTTATTAGATACCAAAGTCAATGGTATTTAATAAGTTTTACCACTCACCTTACAAGAGTTGTTTCTATCTACTATTATTTAAAAATAATCAAGTTATCAATGACTGGACAAAACCAAAAAATAACTGCTCACGTGTGAAATTACAGAAGGTCCCCTTTAAGATCAAACAATTCCATCGAATTGAGTATGATTGTATGTGTGATAGCATCCAAATGGCAATGCATCATGAACTTATATATATATATATATATATAGATATATATATATATTGTCTACTAATACATGACCAATTAATGTTTGTGTCAAAATTCTTTCCGGCATCATCCCATTCTGAGGACTCAGAGAAATCCCTCGAATGGTGCCACAATCCTTTCTATGTACAACAATGTGTTGAACCACTTCAACAAGTCTGCGTGTAAATATCCAGCATCTATAATTGAATATAATCATGAGAGATACTTTTTTCTTAGGAGAAAAAAATTAAAAATGATAATAAATTATTTCAACACTATTATTGGTCAAAATGTTAAGAGATGCATAATATCAAAAGTTAAATTCTATATATTACAAAAAAACAAAGTTTTCAAAAAAATTCACTTTTAGGTCAAAAAATAAAAGAATAAATCAAATTAGATCAAACCGAATTAAAACAAATAAAAATTGAACCAAATTGATTAAAAGTCAAAACTGATAAGTTTTGATAAAATGCTAAATTGACAAGCTTGGTTTGATTTGGTTTTAATCCAAAACTAAATTGAACCAAACTTATGAACACCCTTAATCTAGCACATGCTATTAAGTCTTTTGATTGAAAGGTATTTGATTTGTGTAGTTTAGTTTAATTAATTATAATTTCATCCACAAGGAGTCTTTATATTAATTAGACTACAATTTGCTAAACATTAATGCTTCTTATAAATAATTAAATGTAGGCATGTCTCAAAAGGACCATTTAAGAGAGATTAAGGTTAAGATAATTTTAGTTGTATTGAGAGCTAGATTGATACATTTAGGAATTTTTGCTATCCATAATAAACAAGCAATTGATATTGAACCCCAAGTGCTAAAAGGTGTAGTAACCACGGCAACATCAATTCCTTAGTTGAGTCTTGAATTTTTTTATGTCTTTTATGTCTTTATTTGACTCTTTATTTGTTTTGAGTCATTGTAAATACTAGTAATTGATTATATATTAAGGAAATATACAAAAATACCTAAAATATAAGTAATGATAATTATTATGAGAATGATATTATATTTATTAATTTATTATTTATTCAACTACTACACTTACTAACTTATATATATCTAAGGCAATCCCATCATCTACATAATATCACATTACATAAAACCGCCCACTTAGATCTTAAAACAATAATGCTATTAAATATTACTTTTTAGTTATTATTAATATTATTTAATTAAATTATAAAATTTCAAAATTGAAAAAAATTTATTATTTAATTAATATTTTCCAATTATTTTGATTATATTAATTATTATAAAATTTATTTAATAAAAATATTATTATTGAAAAAAGACAACAAATATTAGTATTTTTAATTGTTATTTTTTATTTTAATAAAATAACTAATTTTAAAATTCCGAAAACAATTAATTTTGAAATTATCTATATTAAAAGAAATTAAAATATTTCCCCATGTTACATTTACCTAAATTATTATTATTAGTTTTATTTAATTTTATTATAGGCTTCCAATTTGTGAAAAAACTTAATGATTTAATTATTATGCTTATATTTCCTATTATTATCTTTACTTAATTACCAATTAATTTTTGCCTAATATCTTTTGAGCTAAAACCAATTACCTAATTTTTTAAAAAAATAACCTTACAAATATTACTATTTCTAAATTATTATTAATTTTTAAGTTAAGTTATATATTTTAAACATTCCAGAAAGTGTTGATTACTTAATTATTATTTTATAATTCTGTTAATTATTACTCATTATTAGTCTTTTTCATTATTTAATTTACTTACTTAATAATTTAATTTATTTCATGGAAAATATACAATTTATTCGATTATTTCAAAAATTTTGAATCTAAATTTTTGAAGTTAATATTTATTGAAATATATTTCTTAAAATATATATTATTTATTATTAAAAGTTTTTAAAATAATATGGATTTTATAATTTTTGAGTCCATTAATTTAGTTTTTTTATTACAATGATTCAATTTTTTTTTTAAATTTATGTTTCGCTAAAAGAAATTATGACAAGAAATATGCTATTTTATCAAGCAAGATTTTCAAACACTTAAACTACTTTTTCAACATAATTTATTGCCTACAAAAATTCAAAGCTACAAATATTTTGAATTTTTTTTAAACATCTCTTGACCATATAACTCAAGTTAACACGCTAAACACAATATTTTACAATTGTAATCTCAGAACTTCCCTCTCATTTTGGCCAAAAAAAAAAAATCCTCAATATCATTCCACAAATATTACTACTAACCAAATCCTATATTCATCATATAACATCAAAAAAATAAAAATCAAAACATTCTAACTACATATAACACTTTGCATGAAAATAAATAACTAACCTTTAGGGTCACTAAATCAGAAAATAAATAACGAAGATGAAAAACCAAAGCTTCCCTACACTGGACCACCGTGGAAGCTTCCATTGGTGGCTAGAGGGAAGCAAGATTTGAAAATTTTGGTTATATATATATATATATATATATATTTTACGGATCCATATATAATGATTAATTAAATACTTTTAACTACTAAAATGCAATAAAAACAATTTTTAACTGAAAAATTTAAGTTAGTTTTATAGATTAATGATATAAATTACTTTTCAACATAAAAAATATCACAAAGACTTGACAATTTGTATGCAAATGTTTTTGAAATTAACATTTTAATCATTACAAACACTATAATATATCAATTCAATAGCATAATACATGTGAGACAATAGTGAATACTTTGAATTATTTCCATTCAGATGTTACGTTACTTACATGATTATCAGATAATAAAATAATACTATGAAGTTACTATATGAGATGTTATTCAACAGTAGCCGAAATAACTCAAGATAAATTTTATCCTTCCATTAATCTCATTAAATTCGAAATTACAAGGCAACCCTTTGCCTTTGAGCAATCCGAAAAATCATCTATTGACCAAGAAGAATTCGGCCTTCTTATTTCAAAAATAAGAGCCCAAGAATATGATACTATCTTCACCAAAATGAATAGAACTCTAACTAGCGATGAGGTCCAATGGATTTACTTCATTGGACCAACCTCATGTATCTATTCAGTAGGAAGAGCAAGTAAAAGCCTACAACTATTCATGCAATTTTATGATAAAATTAAAACTAATAAATTGGATAATACCGAAGAAACCAAAAAACTAATATGTCAACAATTATCGGATTATCCTGCTCATATATGCATCTACTGTAAAGACCAAGAAAGATCAATAGAAGATCAGAACAATCCACCGACTTGCATCAATATCCTCGAAAGCTGATTTGACTAACAGACATCGAAATGACAAAAAGAAGACATAAAGAATTAACATGACAAAAAGTTGAAAGAAATGACAAAAAGCAAAGATTCCCTAAAGAAAAGTCAAAAAAGAAAAAGAAGACGTGACAAAAGGAAAAAGCGACCCCAGAATGACAAAAGTAAAGTTGAAGTGACAAAAAAAAAAGAAGACTTGACTCGATGTGACTCAAAGTAGCCGACGAAGACTTTAACTCACCAAAAACTTTAACGTCAATTCAATTATTATAATAGAATAGTATCGGCAGAGGAATGCCTCTCACCTATATAAAGCCCTGTAAGTTTCATTTGTAATCACACCTCCGTTGTGTCAATACTGGAATGAGGATTAGAGATCCTTTGAACAGTAAATTAGAAATGAGAATAGTTACGCCTTCAGTAGAAAACGAATGAAGGCTGTGCTGGACTAAGTTAAAGGGGGAAGGTCTTGGCTTTAATGAGCGCCTTAAGTGGCCTGGATCATCGTTTAGAGTAGCCATAGAAAAGACCTCTGCATGAAAGAGGGCAGAGTTCCTTCCATGACCTGATTTAGTTTCGGTCAAACCTTATTCCTAATTCTATTTTACTCATTGAATGGGTAGCTGATCTCGCTTATTCCAGGCTATTCCCAGTAATGGTATCAGAGTATGGATGGAAAGATAAGAATAGAAATATGAAACTTAACCTTTGAAAAATTTTAGTTTAAGCCATATTATTCTGTTTTTTGTCATCTGCTCTTGTGCTTTACTCTCTATTTCCTGCTTACTGTTTTCTGTGATTTCCTGCTTTTTGCTGTTACTTACTGTGTACTGCCTTCTTCTACAATTATTAAGTAAAATAATTAATAAGAAAAATGAATTATTTAGATTATGACCTAGAAGAATTATTACCTTTTATTCCTAAGATAGAACCACTTCAAATAGAACCTAAACCTGTTAACATATTCCAAATATTAGATGAGTTAGAACAGGAAGAAAAGAAAAAGTATCACCACTATAGTGATTCAGAATCAGAAAAAGAAATTACTAATATAATTGAAGAAAATGAAATTAATATGATGCAAGATGAAAGTAATATTCAACAAGACTTCTAAGAATTTCAAGAAATTAGAAATCCAAGTGAAGGAATAGTAGAAAAAAGAATGAAGTTTAATAAAAAATAATACAATAATATTCGTAACAAAGAATTAGATTTAACACCTCAAGATTTTACACAAACTAGTATTATTAAACAACTTAGTAAATTTATTAAATCAAAGAAAAAAGAAAAATCTGCCTGTATAATTATAGAAAAGAAATTTCCTATAGAATCAACACTAACAGAAGGAGTTTTAAAAATCCCAATTATTGATAAAACTTTAATTGAAAATGAAATTCAAAAATTAGATATAAAGGATGAAATAACAGAAATCTATATCCCAGGAATCCAATTATTAATTAAAGCATATTTCAAAGTTGGAATAGATACACCAATTGAACTTTTAATTACAAATAATCGAATTATAAATAATGTCCCAAATAGTATATTAGGAGCTTTAAATGAAAATTTAATTTATCAAAAATTAAAATTAACTGTTAATACAAATTTTGCTATCTCTAGAGCTGAAACTAATATGAATAGAACTTTAGTAATTTATCACAAATTACAAGGAATAAAAATGCCTCCAGGAAGTCGAATTATTAGCATAATTGGAATGGTAGGACTCGTATTTTCCAACGAACATAAAATCTATAAACAAAATATAGAAAATATCACTATTGATAAACACTTTATGCCTGTCTTAGAAGAATTACCATTAGATCAAAACAGAATAACCATACCTCGACAATTACAATTAGAATTAGATAATATAAGAGAATTAGGAGAAGAAAACATTCCTAAAATTTTCTTTAATAATCAATTAGGAAACCGAAGTATTAGAATTAGTACTCTCTCAAATATTAACATCAATATTAATCCTCGAAGAAGTATACAAGAATTAACACCTTTAGAAAGACTCTTAATAAGATCTAAAAGTCAAAGTAATTATGAAGCAAACAAATTAGCCAAAATCCCTATAAGATCAAATTTAGCTGAATTTCAACCAAATATACCTACAATAGATTTAACCCAAAATTTAGAAAATTTAGATAATTTAATATCCTTAGAAATTACCCAAGAAGGAAATGAATAGAAATAATTGCCTTAATAAAACCTGAAAAAATAAGAAGTACTATAAATATTGAATATACAGATAATAATATTGAAATTAATGAAACAGAAACTACTGCACAAACTAGATTACGATTCAATAAAAGAGACACCATAAAACTAAAATTATATGTTGAATCTGAAATAAAGAATCACCCTCACAAAATTGTCCTAGGCAAAGACTTCCTCGAATATGTAAAACCCTATAGAATTTAGAATAATAGAATTTTAATTAACATAGATCATCAAATAGTTATTCTCGAAAAAATTAAACTAATTGAATAAAATTTTATTACATATTGGTTAGATTTAATTATGTCAAATATCAATCACGCAAATACCATGCTATGATTGATACAGGAGCAAATATAACAACAGCTAAATATAACATCTTACCTTCTGAATTATGGAAGAAAGATAAACCTATTAGAATAAGTAGTACTGGAAAAGAAATTCATTTAATCAAATTATTTGCCAAAGATATACCTATACAAATAGGAGAATATGAATTAAAAATACCAATATTACACCAATATAATGAAACTACACCAGATATAATCCTAGGAATGGATTTCTTAGGACAATATATGCCTTTACATTTTACCGAAAAAATTTTAATATTAACCACACCTTATAAACACCAAGCATGGACAATTAGAATTCAAAACCCATATAATAGAACAGATACAATATTTAGAAGAAAGAAAACTGACAATGAAATCCAATTTATCCCTAATAATAAACCTATAGAAAATGAAGGTAAGAGGTCATTAAGATATCTAAAAGGACTAAGAACAATTGAACAAAAATTAATTGATAATTATAATGATAATCCTTTAATTCATTGGGAAAAATCAAAACCTTATGATAAAATAGAATTACTTGATTATAGTAAAGAAATATGCAGTAAACCCTATCCATGGATTTAGTATGATAAACAAGAATTCATTATGCATATAAATGAAATGAAGTAATTTAATTTAATCAAAGAAAGTAGATCAAATTATTGTTCACCAGCCATGATTGTCAACAGTCATGCTGAAATAAGAAGAAATAAATCTCGAATGGTTATTAATTGTAAAAAATTAAATGAACTAGCTATAAGAAATAGATACCCAATTCCAAAGATTGAACCATTATTTAATCTAATCAAAAGAAAATAAATCTTTTGTAAATTTAATTGTAAATAAGGATTTTTTCAAATTAAGCTAGAAGAACCAAGTAAAAAATATACTGCATTTCTAACCTCTGAAGGATTATATGAATGGAATGTATTACTTATGGGATTCCATAATAATCCAAGTATATTCCAAGAATATGTGCAAAAACTTCTATCTCCAATTAAAGATTTTGCAATAATTTATATTGATAACATTTTAATATTCTCGGAAAATAAAGAACAACATGAAAGACATTTAGATCAATTTATGACTTTAGTTGAAGAAAAAGGAATTAATATTTCACCTAAAAAAGCTGAACTAAGAAAAGAAAGAATAGCCTTCTTAGAACACTATATAACCTCAAATGGAATAGAATTACAGGAACATATTAGTCAAAAAGTAAAAGATTTCAACAAAATTACTACTAAAAAAGAATTACAATCATTTTTAGGCCTAGTAAATCAGGCAAAAAAATTTATTCCAAATCTATCTAAATATACTGCTCAAGTATCTAAATTAGCTGGAGAAAAGTCTCTATGGCAATGGAATGAACAAATTAAAAAAATTATTCAAAAGATTAAAGATTTATGTAATAATCTACCCAAACTAACTATTCCAACCCAAGAAAATCTTGAATGGATGATTTATACTGATGCTTCTAACAATTATTAGGGCGCTGCCCTATATCATGTAAATCAAGAAGGAAAAGAAATTATTACTAGATATGCTAGTGGAAAATTTAATAAAAGCCAAACTAATTATCATTCAACTTAGAAAGAATTTTTAGCAATTGTAAAAGTTGTAAAGAAATTTGAATTATTCATTGTTAATTCTCAATTTATTATTCGTACTGACAATACTCAAGTAAAAATGTGGTTATCTCGAGGACTTCGAACAAATCTATTAGCAAATAAAATGTTATATCGATGGCAAGCTGATTTATCTTATTATGATTATCGAATTGAATATGTTCAAGGAAAAAATAACTTGATTGCTGATTTTCTTAGCAGAGATGGAGTAATCATCTCAAACAAGTAAAGCTACGAGTAATCCCCAAGAAGAGGAGAATTCATATCCTCATATTATTACATGAGTAAATAATCTCAAACTCAATCAAAATATCTTGGCATCTCAAACAACGAATTGGTTGAGTAATATGAGTAATTCCATTAATTATTTAACTCAGACATTAGGAAATCTTACTTCCTATGTTAATGAGTTAGAAGCACGATTAATTCAAGTAAAAAAACAAGTAATGAGTATTTTTCCAACTCCATCACCACCTTAGACACCTCAAAACCCATATACTCATATCCTAGAACAAGAAACTAAACAAGCCCAAGAAAGAGCCCAACAACTAAGCACAAATACTTAAATAGCCTCATCTTTAACCCCAAATCCTCAGACTTCTGCCCAACAAAAACTCCATGAACAGTTTGAATATTTTCAGTTAATTATTGAAAAGCTTAACCACCGTCAAATAGCTACGCCAACCATCAAATATATCTCCCATTACTCCATTAACAAAGCAATTATCTATGCTGACACCAATCCTCAATTAGTTCACACTTTATTCAGTTATGGATTAATCCACTGTATTTATCCATAAAAAGACCTTGCAGAATTAAGCCTGCTCCCAAAGGCTATAAAAGAAGCCGCCAAACACTACTATGATATTATTACCCAATATACCATGTATATGAGATGTAAAATTACGTGAATAGTCGTGGGCTTTTACTTGCTCTTCCTACTGAATAGATACATGAGGTTGGTCCAGTGAAGTAACTTCATTGGACCTCATCGCTGGTTAGAGTTCTATTCATTTCGGTGAAGATAGTATCATATTCTTAGACTCTTATTTTTGAAATAAGAAGGCCGAATTCTTTTTGGTCAATAGATGATTTTTCAGAATTATTTCCATTTAGATGTTAAGTTACTTACATGATTATCAGATAATAAAATAATACTACGAAGTTACTATAATTACCGTATAAAAAATGATTATAAAACGGTGAATTCATCTAGCAAACAGAATACGAATACAAATGAGGTATCTTATGCATATCTTGTTTTATTTTTGTTATTAAATTTTTTAATTAAAATATATTAAATATATAAATTTTTTATAATAGCATAATATCTATGTAATTTTCACAAATTGTTTGATTCTTTAATTTAATTATATACTTATCATGTTATTATTAAAAAATTATAAATTTATCATAAAAAATTTTGATAAGAAAGATATAAAAAATTATAAATAATTTTAATCCTACAAATTAATCTTATTATATTTGTATATAAAACACATTATATATATATTTTCTTTTTTTTCATACTTATATTTTCCGTTATTTTATATCTAAATAACAATTAAAATCTTTTTTAAATATAGAATACAATTGATAGAATTGGGAAACAATTTGGAGTACGGGGGTGTTTTTGACCAAATGAAAACTAGGGGTACTTTACTGTAGTGAGAGTGGTGGAGCACGGATTCACCATCTTTCGCTCGCTCTCTCTCCCTCTTTCTGAATTGTCTCCTATCGCTCGGAGTTGGGAACTGAAAGCAGAAGCTGGAGGTAGACGATGAGTATCAGGAAGTTAAGTGCTGAAGAGTCTCTGACGCTATACTCTCTGCTGAAACCAGAACATCGTCCACTAGACGATGTCGTTGCCGACTTCAACTCTAAGATCTCTAGCCAGCAACATTTCACTGTCTGCTCAAATATCGTTTGGCTCTTGGAGGCAAGTCAATCCAATCCCTTCTCTTTTCTATTTCTTTTCGTTTTTCAGACGTGGGCATATGGTTGAGTTAATTGGGTACTGGGTTTTAGGATTTTAGGGTTGCTTGGCGATTTGTAGAGAAAATGATAATGGATGGGGTTTCAGAAGGTTTGCAGTTTTGACTTTGACGATGCAACAATCTTTTAGCTGAACTGCGTGCTCAAGGATTATTTTATTTATAGGATTAGAAGTTTTTCGTTTTCAAAGATATCATGTGAGTTCTTGGAGCTAAGTATTCTCTATCTAGCAGCTTATGCTTCTAGTTTTTTTTTTTTTTTGGGGGAGGATTCTTTATGTAACTAATGATTTGGGAATTGACTTGTAGAATGAGTTGATGTGATTTCTTAAGATTTATTTTTTTATTTTTAGATAAAAGAACAATTTTGTTAAGAGAGAAGAAAGATACAAAAGAAAAGGTTAGGTATCCTCCCAAGAAACAAAATTACTGAACAAGAAAGCAAAAAATTGGAAAAAAAGAAATCTAAACATGCAACAGTGTTTAGGGATGTCTCATGGTCTCTAGATGACCTATGGGCTAGGACTCTGTAGCTTCTTTGTGGTTTTGTGCTCAAGATTTTTTGAAATTTATTGTGCTCATTGGTATCTTCTCTAGTCGTTAACATGAAAAATGCATACATCAGAAACAAAGGTGACGTTAGGAAGTAGTTATGGTTTTGTAGGAAACTTGTGAAGAGTGTTTTTAATTTTTGATATTAAGGCAGGGGTGTGAACAAGAGTCATGTATAAAGAACTCGTTTCAAGACAAACTAGAGAACTGAATGGTGGCTGGGAAAAAAAAGGCTGCAGAGGTGGCATTGAAAATTTTTTTACCTCATGTTTATTGTATGCAGTTCCATACAAATGGAGAATGAAGATTCCTTAATAAAGAGGGAACTTGTCTTGGTCATATGCACAGTGTTCTATTGAGATGCAGCCATATGGGCTAAGGCCTTTGAGACATGGCATTCTTTAAAGTATTTTTGTATCTACTTCATATCAGGATGTCCTGTTTATACTTTCTTTCCACATGTTAATAACATTTATTTCCTTTTTATTTAAGGATAGTCAATTACAGATTTTGACATGTGAACCTGTGTAAAGTGTAAACATGTCTAGTTTGGACATGTATCCACATACCAAAATGGAGCAGTTGGTTTGTTTTTCAAGTTTTCTTGGTTTCTCCATGGAGTTCTGGTGGTCATACTCCCACCATGTTCATGTGTTGAGACAATCACTCCTTTGATGAGAAAAAAAATCTGACACAGCAAATAACATATATTATGCCTATTTATCTCTTTCTCTCAACGGCTGATCAAAATTTTATAGTTCCTTAGTTGATGCCATTACCTTATGACCAAAGATGTTATTATTATTATTATTCCCCCCCCCCACCCCCCCCCCCCCCCTAGTTTATTACTCCCTAATTTCTCTGCTATTTAGGTGGCCATAGTTTACATGACTTGTTGGAATCTCTTATGGGCAGGACAAGAAGGTGCTCAAATCCACTGAGCGCTTGGTTGCTTTTGCTATACTCCATCAGGCTTATTCATCACAGAAATCTGCTTCAAATCCCTTCATAAACTTAATAATAAATGTAAGCAAATTTTTCATTTTTGTTATGGCCTAAGTTGTTTATTATCTTTCTCCTAGCTTAAGAGAACTAGTTTACCACAGGGCTTCTTTTATCCTTGAAGTCACATTTTTCATTCCTTGTTAGTGTTTAACCATGTCAACTAACTTTTTTGTATGATAATTCATAGTAACAAAGTTAGATATATGGAATGTTGAAAAATAGATTTTAATAAATATCCAGCCCTAAAGTTAATTTTTGTTGCATGTATAGATAATGGAACATCAATGCACTTAATCTATTTTAGCCTCAGCTGACTTAAGTAAGGCCTTATCATTGAAATTAGTTATAGGATTTTCAATGTGAAGCTGTTTTAACTCATTGATACATTAATGTTATCCTCATTTAAGTCATTGAAGGTGCTTTTGAAAAATGCACCCTCATATTTTGCGGGCAAGGCAAGCTATAGACAGAATATTTTGTCATAGATATAATGATTGTGACTCTAGCTTAGTTCAGATCTCATTAATTTGAGTTTGTAAATTCAATAATGCTATTGGGCTTTGCTTCAACAGGGCATGCAGCCATAGTGAATATTTTTGATATCTGTCTTTCAGGGGTTTATGATTATGGTAGTTAGCAACTAACCACAAGGCATTCTGCTGATCAAGCAGCGTTCATAAAATAACTAATTAGCTGTGTTAAATATTATTGATATAAAAAATGTTGCTCATCTGGTATGATGAGCATTTTAGCTGGGGTTTTAAGGTTCATCATTTTGTAATCTGTTAGTGGTGAGAAATAAAAACTGCTATAGCATATATAAACACATGCATAACTAATTATTATAGAAAGTGTAAGTATCGTGGTATATAGTAGGAAAATAAAGAATTTCTGTTAATTTTGTTTGATTATTACTTTATGCTCTCATAACATATTTTATGTTTATGCATTCCTTCAAAACCCCACTTCGTGATTCTGGTTATGGATTCTCTGTTGGCTAGGGTGTTGTTTTAAGTCTTGGTCATGATTCTTGGTGCTTTCCTCTAAGGCTTATATAATAATTAACATAAAACAGCTTGTCATATGGACATTTAAGTTATCTTTGATTTGGTTTCTCCTTGGTGATGTGCTTTTTGAAATTCTTGATACTTTAAGCAAAAGCAAGTATGCAGGATTAATAGTAACTAGTAAGCACACAATATTGCATTGCAGAAAGTAGAAGAAAATTCTTTCGTTCTTTCTATATAGTGAGCTTGTATTTGTTTTTTCCTAATAATTTAGCTTGTTCTACATTTTATTTGTTTTATTTTATCATTTGTTGATTTCATTATGTACCTTCTGACGCAAAGATAATTTTTAATTGAACAGGCTGCCTGCGATGATGAAGCTGAAAAATTTGAAAGGGCATTTATTGTCCAGCTGTTAGGCATTGATGGCTCAAACAATGGCAGAGAGGTTATCTTCTGTGTGAATTTCTTACAAACTTTAGTGATATATGTATTGATTATCACTTCATCTTATCATCCTTATGTAACTTCTTTTCTGTTCAACATAGTTCTTGATCATCTAGATATAGATCATTTTGCACTGCTATCAGCTTAAACAATGAGACAATTTTTTCACAACATGGAGGAAGAGGTTAATATTTTTATTGCGCATTTCAAGCTTTAAAATGCAACACTGCCATTGGTACTCTGCTACAACTTCTCTTGGTCAAGTATGGAGTTTTTAAATGAAATAAGGAGAGGAAGATCTTTTGGAGGTGTGCTTTGTTTGCAGTAATTTGGCACCTATAGTTGTAGTATTGACATTTTCAAGCAGATTTTATTATTTCATTGCTTGGACACTGCTCTTTAAGTGGGTTTACTTGGCTGCTTGATATTCAAAGGAAATCTTGCTTCATCATACTGATGGAATTTCTTGCAGCTTGTCATGCTTGCCTCTCATTTTTGTGTATTGCAGGGTATTTTATCCTCTGTCCTTATGGCCTCTTTTTATTTTCTCTAGTAACATTTCTTTATATCTTATATTCTTGGTAATGGGTTATTTTCTCTATTGGTCCATGAAGCATGTCTGGCATGTTTCAGTATTAGATCCTGTGGTTGATTTTGTATTTTTATTTGGGTTCTTCTCCATTGTGAATCTAAATCTTAGTAGGTAAATATCATGTAGACCGTACATAGCATCATATGTTTGTTTTATTGCTTTCAGTTGCTTCACAACTTCTTCCTTCTTTCTTGTGAAGATGTTTTAGGTTTCTAATTTCTGATGTCTTTTTCCCTTGGCTGGAGGATTGCAGTTTCTTAAACAGTCTGCCGCAGATTATGTGAAAGGATTTGATCAATCATTGCATGTAAGCTACATATAGATATATAATGATTTCAAGCTTATGAAAGCTAAACCTGCTTTTGGAGGCAGACATTTTATTGAAAAATATCTCTAGAATAATTATCTGTTCTCTCTGATTCCAGGTTTTCCCACAACTAGATCAGTTGCAGCAGCAGTTTTCTGATAAAGAGCACCCTGAACCATATAAATGCTTATTTAAAGATAGTTCTGTCAAAAACGTAGTCCCAGACCCTGATATACCACATGGTTGTGATGCAGAGTCACCAGAGTATGGCCCTATGTAGTGGAGTGTGAACTTTTTTTCTTTCTTTTTTTCCACTCTTGATAAAAGAAGTTTTAATGAGAAAAGTGTACAGAAAGTTGGAGTGTAAGAAATCCTCAAACAAAGAAAACAGAAGCAGTCCGAAACAAAACTACAGAAGTCCTAAATAATACAATTGATCAATGAATGAGAGCTGTCCAATCTCTATGCATGTCAGAAATAGTGAATCCCTTAAAAAGATCATATGCAGAGCTCCAAAGAGAAGCCATAAGAGCAAATCTATCTGCTAACAAATTTAAAGGCAAAGAAACACCCTTCAATATGTGGGCATTCCTCCCCAACAAGATAAACGGCAAAATCCCATGAATGTCACATTGCCCCAATTCTGTTTTCCCTCGGGACCAAACCCTTTAAAACAAATTTGCTGTGGAGTGTAAACTTTTATTTTCATCACTTAATGTGTTGCACATTACATTAAGCTCTTACTGTAGGTTTGATATGCAACCTGGAACAAAGGCTAAATTTGGATCTGGAGATAAGGATGAGGCAGCAGTTGGGTTGCTGTCAAATCTGTCGCTTAAAGGATTAAGTCCTCACTGGATCAGGCCTCGTCCGCCAAGGCTACCAGTACAGGATGGGGAGGTACTGCATTGAATATGCAAGATATAATTTATAGAGATTAATGATATAAACTACTTATGCTTGGAAAGCCTTTTTTTCAGCTAGTTTGGCTCAACCCTCATGACAATCATGAACTTCAGTGGGACTACGGTATGTGTGGTGATACTAGCAGAGGGGAAGCAGTAAGGGATTTAATTGCAAAAGCTCTGAAGGGGGCACTTGCGCCTGCACAGCAAGAGGTGATTACTATTTTGCATGATAATGAGTGATGCGGGATTTTAACTTGGAACTTCTCATTAGTCAGTAATGCTACCATGCCAATAGGTGCTTACGATTGCATCTATGTTAAATTACGTATGGACATGAGTGACAGTCATAAAACATCGCTAATTTATGCTTGTCTTTTGTGTCCTATCTGTTCTAATTTTGTGTACATTACTCTAATTCAATATCTGTCCCATGAATTCACACAACTTTTACTAAGATTAGCCATATTGTATCTGTGGACACTGGATAGGAGAAAGATCAGTTTTTGGTCAATCTGGACACTTAGAAGAATTGGTGGAAAATTCTGGCCAGATCATTTGACTTGTATCAAAGAAAAATTAGGGTTTACATGAATGACCTAACACAATCAGTTAATAGATATTGCTTGCTGCAACTTGCATCACTTCTCTGTCTGAAAAGTGATACCTGTTCCTTAATCTATATTACTTCAACTGTCTGACAAAGAATTAGATGTTTGTGCTTTTGTTATACAGCAAGTCCTGGTGCAGTTGGCAAATGATCCAAAGCTTGTATATCACTGTGGACTGACACCAAGAAAGTTGCCAGTACGTATTCCTGTAATCATTCTGGCAAATCATGTCACTAGTTAGGTCTTGATATTTTATTCTTGTTTCTTTTTATCAGGAACTGGTGGAAAACAATCCCCTTATTGCAGTTGAAGTTCTTACTAAGTTGATAAATTCTCCAGAAATTGCAGAGTATGCATTTGTCCATTGATATACTACCTGCTCTTTTGTCCTCTTTTGTGATAAATCACCCAATCTCATTTGTTTTCTTTATTTCTACTTGCCTATTCATGTGTACAGATACTTCACAGTACTTGTTAATATGGACATGAGTCTGCATTCTATGGAAGTGGTGAACAGGCTCACAACAGCAGTTGAACTTCCTGCTGAGTTCATTCACATGTACATAACTAATTGTATATCATCCTGTGTGAACATCAAGGTGCCTCCGTGAACTTCTCATTTTCTGCAGAACCTAAACACTGATTTTGCACAAAAGATATAATCCGTATGCTGAGTCTGACATATTTCTGTACTAGTTTTGAGTTACTGTGATCCTGTTCTATTCTTAAACATTGTAGATTCTGTAGGAATATAGGACTGGCTTACCATAGTCCTTTTTTCAATTGAAAGGTACTGTTATCAAGTTATCATTCAGTTGAAAATGTGGTTTTCAACTTGATCCCTTAGAGATTATATATATTTTTCTTTTTTTGAAGAACTGAACTTTCTGAACTATAACAAACTCTGTCTGTATCAGGTCATAATTTCTAAAACTCCTAAATAATTACGTCAAAGATTACTTCTACTAAAAAACTTAAGCTGTTAAATGAAGGCTCGTGATTAATTGTATGATGATCTCTAATATGTCCCCTCATACAAAAGCACTTTGGGCTTGAAATGTGGACAAAGCACAAACCCATCATACCTTGTGTTGAAACTTAAATTTAATTAAGAGATGGGACTGGCAAAGATTGTACTCTTAATCACTTGGTCATAGAGACTCTAATACCGTGTCAAGAATCACTGTAACTGGAAAGCCTAAGGCTCCGTTTGGTTCAACGGAGGGGAGGAGAGGGGAGGTTAATGGAGGGGAGGGGAGGAGAGGAGAGGAAATTTAATGAGTTTTGTTTGGTTTTATTGTTTGGTTGAGGAGGGGAGGGGAGGGGAGGGGAGGGGAGGTAATTATATTTAGACAAATTTATCCTTTATATTATTTTAAATTTATTTTTTATAAAAAATTTATTTATATCAATAATTTTTTTAAAAAATTATAAATTTCAATCTTTTTTTATTTTTAATTTCTGATAAAAAAAATTATCTTAATTTTTATTAAATATTAATATATTAAAATATTAAAAGGGGTAAAAAAGTAAATTACACTTTAAAAATACTCCACCCCTCCCCTCCCCTCCAAAACCCTCCAATTTGGAGGGGAGCCAAATTTGCCTCCCCTCCCCTCCCTTCCCCTCCAATTTTACCCAACCAAACACCTTATCCTCCTCCCCTCCCCTCCCCTCCAAAACCCCCCAACCAAACATAGCCTAAAATGCTATGTGACCTGTGAATGTTTTTTCAGCATAATCTCTTAACAAGTCATAACATGCATGTTGCTTAAGTTGTCACAATATTAGATGGATCTGTTACTTCCTAACCTGACCTAGGATATAGGTTAGTTTTCATCACCCATTTTTCTTTGCTGGTCTCTCGGGGGTGAATGAGGTCAAATGGCTGCCCTCCATTTCCCTTTCTTGTAATTGTTTACAACTCCTAAGCAATCCCTTTTTTCCCTTTCTTTCAAGGGAGGGGTATCATGGTATGTAGTTCAACCCTATCATTTACCCATTTAGTTAATTTTATCAAGACTCTAAGCAATATTACTACCTATTTGCTAATGTCTTGACCCAAAACTACCCAACTAATACCTGATGAGGCAAATTTGGGTGGCTCAATTGATGACTAAAAATATATTTATGATCCAATCAACCTTAGAACCTTATTTTCAAATGTCAAGTATCAACTTAACGTTAATTTCACCTGATTTATTTAGAAGTTATTAGCACATAGAGCACGGGCAGTGACAAGTACTCTAATTGCTATGGCAAATAGAGTTGGGGCATACCACATCGAAATGTGACGCACATCATATTGCATATATCAATTTTATTTAGTATAATGCAGAATGACATACTAATAAACCAACTCTCATATATAGGAAGATATAATTTCACATATAAACATGGCCCATGACAACTTAATAATTTTCCAAACTCTAAATGAGTTAATGAACTATATGTTAATGTTAATGAAGTTTAGTTGTGTAAACATCGTTAGATCATTTTATGAAATTTACAGTTTCAGTGGGGATCACAGCATGAAATTAAATTAGGGAAAGGGAAGAAAATTGATCAGACTCAGCTGCCTAAGTTTCATACCATGAACATAAGCACATCATAATAGACTGCTGCAAGAAACTGGCCAAAAAAAAAGATGGATTTTTCATGTGGAGACTAGAAAAGTCTGTTGTGATTTAAAAAAAAAAAAAAACTAGTCCTTAATGGCTCTCAGCATTCTTATGACTAGTAATGAGAAATAGAGAAGAGAAAAATAAGACAGGGGAGTACAGAGTACCAGGAGGATAAATGTTATGTGGCAGCCAGAAATGTCCTCCAGAGAGGGAAAGTGCTGATCTATATTAGACATAGTCAAAGGCTGCAAAGTTACTTTATAATTAGTCTTATAAGATCTTAAAATGGCATCCTATTTTGCTTTAAGTTGCAAATAGCAAGTAGAGAGATTGCTATAGTGTACGCAGCACTTGCTATATCTGCAATGCATGAAAATTACTACACTACACTTGTAGGGTAGCTGCAAATTGCTATTTGCTGTTGTGATTGCTATTAGTTGCTGTTAATTATTATGCTATTTACTGTTACTTGAAAAGAATTACATTAATAACATGTCAATTCCGGGATTCATATTCATAAGAGTTAAGTATAATCAACATCACGAAATCCATAAAATGGACTATAGCTTTAAAAGTATGACCACATTAGTAATATGAAGAATGACAGATTCCCCTTGGATGGCATTTGGTAAGTAGACAATCTAATTTCTGCAGTATTTGAAAATATACTTATTGTTTATTAAAATTTCAGTATGATATATATGGAAAATACAGGATTCTCATGTTTAATATGTCATATTAACCATGGGGATCCTTAATGGTGTTGGTGGCAACGTGCAGATTTTGCTGTGCCTCAGTGTATTTGGCTGGAATTGAATCCTTGCAACTTTAAGGGTGCCTCAGTATCCTTAGATGCCTTATCGGATAGGCTTTTATTTATGGCCTCCCTTTGGTGTTCTGCTCATAATTTCTTTAGGGGTGTTTCTCTGCCAAACATGCACAAGGAGTGGGCAGCTTTGTTATATTTTTAAGAATATCTATTTTTTTTTCCCTTTATTAGGATACCTTATCCTTCTCTTCTATATATATATATATACATCTTACCTTCTAATGGTATTTTTTAATCTATGAAAATATAAACATCGAGATCCTGAATTTTCCAGATGTCCCACATTCAAATATCTTCTAAATAGGTTTCTAAGTACTTGGAAAATTAAATAAATTATGCACCTACCAAATGTCATCTTTGGTTCATTATTGTCATAAAGGTTAAGGGGAACTTAACTTACTTTTATTTTAAAAGGGTACTTGGTACTTTTGGAATGTCTTTTTGAGAGTAAATTTTTAACAGGTGAAAAATGGGTTCACATTTACTTGTTGACACATTTAACTCAATGAATTAAACGAGTCAATAGTAAGTGAATTTTGAGTTGATGAGTTCAATTTGGATTTGACTATTAATAATGTCTAGTGGTCCATGGTTGATTTTTTTTTTTCCTCAAAATTCAAATGATTTGTGAGTCCCAAATGTTGTTAATAGAGTCAATTTTGAGTCGAGTTCCTGCCTTCCTATGTTGTGTTAAAAACTGGCCCTCTACTGGACATATGTGGTGCAGGTTGAGCCTCATGATGAGGTTTGTCACTTGTATATATTCTGTTTGAACATTTTATGCGGCATTCAAGGATAAAATAGTCATGGGGAACTTCCACAAATGAGTAAAAATTTGTTGGCTTTGATGCTTTAGGAAATGGGTCTGTATTTTGTGATTGTGAATGCCTTTATATTATAAAGTTTTACGGTTTGTTTTTGTTTAGCAATGGTATACTGCATCCATAGGAATTATGTCCATAGAAAGATGCAAGCTAAAAATTCTATCATTCTCCCTTTTTCTATCTCTGCACTTTGCATGTGTTCAGTGGGCAGGGTGCGACCTATTAAATTTTGCATGATTTTTGCACTTTTGCTGTGACAATAATAAACATTTAAGCATCTACACTTTCTCCCAGGATAAGTACATGCAGAACAGGCTTGTGAGACTTGTATGCGTTTTTCTACAGAGCCTTATTCGAAATAACATTATTAATGGTAAGTTTACTCAGTTTTGCTGAAAATTCTTGTTAATTAAAGCAATTTGAGTAATATATTATTCACCTAGCAGATATGAGTGGTTGCTTTCATATCTACCTGCATCTTATCAAATTCTCATTGACTGAGGCAAACATTGGTAATAGTTACCTTGCATATTGATGCAACATTTCAAATGGTACTTAGAGCACATTAGGAGACAGAATTGGAACTTTCTTGAATGTCTACAATCTTTAGATGGCATAATCTATATACTGACAACTGATCACTGGAAAAGGAAAAAAATTGTTATTTAAGACAAGCTGCTAATAAATAGCTAGTTCTGCTATATATCTTCTTTCCTATGGCTTTTCAAGTTATAAATAATTTTATCCTTTCCTGTGCACCTTTATGGTATGTTTGGGAGATGGGAAGGAGAATGACAGGATTATAAAAGAATATTATTATTAATCTTTTGTAAAATGATTCATTATAATGATTTAGCATTGACACTGAAATTTTAGAAAATAATTATTAGTAAATTATAGGTCTCCAAACAAGGGGAAGAGCTTAATCGCCTTCTCTTCCCCTCCTTTCTCTACCCTACCCTAACATATCTTTAAGGAACTCTTTAACTTGCAAATATGTATGATTTCGTACAAGCATAGTGGATTAGCATTGAGCCTTGGGGACTAGCTGTTCATTGTAATAGAACATTTTTTTTTTTTTTGGTTTTTCTGTTTTTGTTAATCAGATAGCATACGTTACATTGGACTGTTTGTCATTTTGTTTGGTGAGAAAGTATGTGCAACCAATATTTGTGTCCTCTGCGCGTGTATTTTGATATTTTGCCATGCTGGGCTGAGTCATGAGAACAAAATTGTCACTTGGAATTTCATGATGAATCCTGTTTCGTTTGTGGGGCCTCATTCATGATATGAATTGAGAGAACAAAATCTGAAGGGTAGGACTATCAGGATCAAATGTGGATGAGATTGAATAACGAAGTCAGACATCTATCATAGAGCACATATGAAGAGGGAGTCTTGAACAGGAAGAGATCGGTCTTCTCGGCGATCAAATGAGAGGATACTAGTGCCATAGTGGAAGAGATTGAATAAAGAATTTTGAATAATTGCATTTTTCTTATAATTGCTTCATTTTTAGTAATTTTTAAAACAAATGCATTTGCAATATGTCTAAAGGAATGCGTTAATCTTGTTTTACGCTGAACTCAACCATAACATGGTCTCCTTTATTAAATTGCTTTGTTTGCTTTTGGTAACTATAGTTCTTGCCCGCCTGAACTTACTGTGATTTTTGGCTTGCTTTGGATTCAGTTCTGATTATTATTAATTTATTGTACTGGTGCATTGAAGAGAGAGTGAATTTGGCAGCATGTTACTGATTTTGGCAAATGATCCCATCTTGCAGTGAAAGATCTTTTCATTGAAGTTCAAGCCTTCTGCATTGAGTTTTCAAGGATCAGAGAGGCAGCTGCATTATTTAGGCTTCTTAAGTCATTGGAATGAATTGTCACCTCTCAAATCTTCCTTTTCCCCCCTTTCGAGTATTTTTCTGCTGTAGATAATTATGTAAATCATACTTAGCTCTATAGTGCCGGGTTCTAATTTTCAATTTATGGACAATAAAGATGGCAGCTTTCAGTCTGTTGACTTTCTTATCCATATTTCTAATTATAGGGAGTCAGGAAACATGGATTTTTTTTTTCTTTTTTTCTTTTTCTTTTGTTTTTTTTTGGGGGGGGGGGGGGGGGGAGGGGTGAGAGCTCTAAAAGTTAGTTTCATTAAATTATTGATGATTCATTTGGAAATGTTCGAAGAAAACACGGAGTTTATGGTTGTTGCCCGCCAGTCCGCCCGCCCGCTGGCTATTGTCTGTTTGGATCCATGAAGGAGGAATTATACAAGCGTGAATTATTAATGTGCTGGTTAATCGTTTGCTTTTTTTTTTTTTTTCCCCGCCTTCTTTTTAGAGATGTTTCCTTTACAAAAGAGTAGAAAGGGTATTAATTGGAAACTTTTTAACGAAAATTTAATCAACTATAATTGGGGCCACAAAATGCTGTGAAAAATTTTTAAAAAACTTTTTTAATTAAAGTAGTTATAAATCAATATAATGAAAAGTCAACTTGTGTTTTATTTTTCTTCTGTGCGCTGCCTCTCTCCTGAAATGTTATGGACGTTGCACCACGAGCCCAACCCCGGTGGAAGCCGATCAAATTCAACAGAACTTGAAAAAGAATGTTTTTGTATTAAATTTTCAATCTTTGTTGGGTTAATGCATTCCTATTTTAGGAAATTTGGTCTTTTGTGATCTTGAATTTTAAAATTACATGATTAAATTTTTTAAAATTAATCTCCATCATTATATGTTTTGATAATTAATAAGTAGCAAGTTAAAACTTTTAAAAATTAAATCATATATTTTTAAGACGTATAGACCAACTTACCAAAATATGTCAGGCACTAAACATATGTTTTGTATCTCTGATTCATGACACTTTATACATCGTTTCCAAATTCCATTATGTTTGAAGTGAAGTGAAGAATGAGTATTACTGGTCAATGGACCCAGAAGGCTCTATTTTTTTCTTTTTTCAAACGGAAAACGAGATTACTATTTTGTGCTCCCAAATGTGCTACCTCTTCGCTTTGTCAAAGAAACTAAAAGCTGACTCCAATGGTATCAAGACACAATTTTTAATTTTACATTAAGAAATTTTTTTTATGTAGATTTAGTTTAATAAAACAATTAATTAATTGATTAATTATAAAAAAATGTATAAAATTTTTAAATTAAAGCGTGTGTTTACTATTAATATAGTTTATTTGTTTTTAATAACTGGTGTCTACCTTAAAACTTTTATTTTATATATAATCTTTTGAGAATGAAGTTGAGGGTACAAATTACTGACATCATCAATGCTGTGTTGAATTTTAAATTGGCATCATTACTCGAGCAAATTTTATGTTCAACATGCATGTACCAAACCCTACTAACAAAAATTTCTGGACACTTTGTTGTACGGCACATGACCTTTGCACCATGTATAATATTATGATTACATTATCTCATAGATTATAATATTCTAAGCTGTAATCATGGTGTGTTTTTTTCAATAGATTTGCAAGAATCTTAATTGATTGCAAACTACTCTTCATTTGATTCCAGTTTTTCTTTCGTCCTTCGTCGAAATGAGACATCCCGCCAAGCTATTTTGCCCTTTTTTTTTTTTTTTTCTTGTTTTCCTTTTTTTAATTAAAAAAATTCAGGAGTGCAGATTCTCTCCCTGATTAGATGTCATGTTTTCGCCAAGGACAAGAGAGCCTTTTCCCTTCCTAATTATTGTGAACAGTCTTATCATTCTGTACAGCACATGTCCCCATAGCACTTGCATGTGGGACTATTTGTAGTTTTTTTTGGCTACAAAACATCTCATAAAGCAAAAGAACAAGCACCTTCAACGCACCAACAGACAAGAGAAAAACAATCGACCACAACAACACTAAAACAAACACAAAAAGAAAAGACACATTGACACGGCATTAGACTTAACCAATTCCCCTTCTGTCTTCAGCAACATCACTTGCCAATAAGAAATCCCTTCTCAGAAAAACAGCTAGAGGGGATGATGGAATTGAAACCCACTCAAGAGGGCATATCCCTTTAGTGGCACTAACTATAACCCAATTTGCAGCACAAATACCTTGCCTGGCAACCAAGGAAAAGGAGATATTGGGAGGAGATTCCAATAGACAAAAGACGTCAACTACAACAGCAGAACAAGTCCAGTCACAACCAAGGCAGCTACCATTAATTATCAACTTATAAAGCTCTTCACAATCCAATTCGAAATAAATATCAAACTGAGAACTTTGAGGCCAATTCAACAACTGTTTTTTTGTTTTAAAGCCAAGGCTTCTGACATGAAAGTATAATGGGCAATCACTGATTCACCAATACCCATCAACCAAATCTCCTATGTTATTTCTACAAATAACACTAATCCCAGCACGATTCCTTTTACCGTTGAAAGAATCATCACAATTAATTTTGATTTGATTTGAGTCCAGGAAAGCCTAAGAATAACATTTCCTCTGATTCAAACCATTGGGACTAACTATTTCTTTTCCCTTCTTGGAGTCCCAAAACTTGGTGATTAGGTTCACTGGACCTATAATAACCCATTTAGGCTCCACAATAAAGTCTTGAAACATTGCAAAGTGCCTTTCCTTCTATATCCTCCAACAGATGCATGTCATCGTAGCTTTACCAAACACATCAAGGGCTGAATATTTTAACAGGAGACTAGAGCACCCAACATCAAATCTAGTGATCAAATTAATTTACATACTTAAGGCCAGATAATGTTCAAACCATACCTTCCTCACCCATGGACAATTCATAAGCATATGTTCTACAATTTTGGTTCGCATTTACATATAGGGCACATTGGATCAATTGCACATTTTCTTTTAAATAAAGCTTCTCTTGTTGCCAGAATTCCTGAAGAAGCTCTCCGCATAAAATGTTTAATTTTTAGAGGGACATTCAAATGCCATATAGCACTTTATAATTTATTTGGTGGCTTATAAGAGCAGCCAGGCCTTGTGGATGCTTTACACCCAGTCACCTTCCTAGCTGCAAAATACCTAGATCTAACACTATAAGTTCCATTTTTACAATTTAACCAACATAACCTATCTTTTTTATTAGCACCAGGGATTGTGATCTTCAAAATTTTATTCTTTCTTTTGTAGATAATTTGCCACCAATTACACCCACATCCCATATGCTATTATCAATTAGCTCAACCACTCTCCTCAACCTCATCATTAATAGCCACAGAAGATTGGATTCTATTACCTTTAAAAGAAGGAACCCATTTGTCCTCCCAAACTTTTCTAGATTTGCCATTCATAAGTCATTAATCAACATGTTTTTACCCTCTCATATATTTAACCATGCCCGTGACGTTTTATAACCTTTCTTAGCTTTAAAGAATTCAAAATTAGAAAAATATAAACCTTTTAGCACCCTAGACCACAGGTCATTTGGATTTTGAATTAATCTTCAAGCATTCTTAGCAAGAAAAGCTAAATTAAAGCTTGAAAGGTCTCTAAAATTCGATTATTCTTCATTTTTACTCTTTGTTAAAGAATTCCATGCCATTCAGTGAATGTGAATTACTCCTTCATTGTTCTTCTAATCCCACCATAATTTTGAACAAATTTTGTCAAAAAAATCAAAAGTTCTTTTAGGGAACTTAAAGCGTGACATGGGATAAATTGGGATAGTACTTGCCATATCCTTTAACAATACATCTTTTCTTGCATGAGACAACAATTTTTACTTCCACCCTTGAACCTTATGTGCAATCTGGTCTCTAATTTATGTTAAGGCTTCCACTCCCAAGAATGAACATTTAAAGGTATTTCCTTGGGTCATTTGTTTCTTTTGTACCCAAAATATCACTCACCATTTTTATAACTTCCTTTGGTGTATTGTTAGAAAAAAATATACAAGATTTATCTAAGTTTGCTAGTTGCCTAAAAGCATCACAGTATATATTCAAGATATCCCTCAACACATGATAGTCCTTATCTTTAATATTCATGAAGAATAAGGTGTCATCTACCAAAAAAAAAAAAAAGATAGGACATGAACATTTCTAACAAACTTCGTACCTTTCAAATCTCCACTTTGAATATGCTTTAGCACCATAGCAAATAAAACCTCAGCAGCAATGATAAAGAGAAGGGAGATAATAGATCTCCTTGCTTTATCCCTTTGCCAAGAACTAAAGAAGTAGTTTTTCTTTCAAAAAGCTACACCTTAAAATTGATTGAAGATACACAACTCATAATTATGCTAACCCAATGATCACAAAAGCCAATGTTTAACAAAACTCCCTTAATAAAATCCAAGCCTAGCCTATTGTAAACTTTGTTCATGTCCATTTTAAAAGCAAATTCCTATTTCTCACCAACTCTTTTGTCCTTCAAATAATGAAACACTTTATGAGCTATTATAATGTTATCTTGTATCAACCTTTCAAGGATAAAAGCTCTTTATTAAGGAGAAATAACTCTTGGAAGAATACCCTTAATTTCTATTTACAATTATCTTTGAAATGATTTTATTCTAAAATTACATAAACTAATTGGCCTAAATTGCTTAACTGATTTAGGCTTATCCACCTTAGGGATAAGTATTATGTTAGTGAGATTCAACTTTTTTAATGGATCCCCATTCTTAAAATAATTTCACACCAAATCATGAAATTCATTCTTTACTTCCTTCCAAGCTGATTGATGAAAAATTATTACAAAAATGTGCTATTTTAGTTATAGTTAAAATAACAGTAGTTATTCCATAGCTTAACCATGGTTTTATTAATCATGGTTAAGCTAGAGAATTAACTATGATTATTTCAAACCATAGTTAGCTTGATGAAGCCTTAACCATGGTTAATAAAAACTTTGGCTAATCTTTGGCTTTGCCATGGTTACTAAAAACCATAGCTAAGACCATTAAATTTGTATAGATTCTGCGCAAAAGGAGCTTCACCCAATGCACAAAAAATTATTTTTTAATAGATATGCACAAACTAGTCATTGCTGCCATAAAGAACAAAGCTCCTTTTAGTTGTTGCTACCATGAACAAACTTCCAATGCCCTATTTTCAAATATGCACAAAGCTCTTAGTTGTCGCTATGAACAAATCTCCTTTTAGGTGTGAACAAAGCTCACATTTTTAAATTTGAAGAACTTCTAGCCATTGCCACTATGAAGAACAAAGGTAAGTGAAATTTTGTATCCACTTAAGTCTATAAATTTGCTTAAATCAATTGTTGAAGTCTATTGGTAATATATATAAGTTTAATTTTTAATTTAAAAAAAAAGATATAAAAGGGAGAATGTGAATCCATGATTTTATGAGTTCAAGTGTATGAATTTCATGCAATATATATGAGAATGGAGAACTTTTATATGTAGTTCAAGTTTTATGCAATATATATGGGTTCAAGTTTTAACACAAGGAATCTTGGAATTGAATTATATATTTGTTATTCATAGTTTATGTTGGAATGGATAATGTGCTAAATGGAGCATGGCTGTGTGTTCATATTGGTTACTTAAATGGTAGAAAGTATTAGTTTTTTTAGTTAAATAGCTGCAACTGGGTAGGCTTTTTAATATATTATGTTGGTGTGTTTCTTTACTTTTGATTTAATAAAGCGGTTGATGAGTGATATTTGTCAAATGTGCCTTTCATTTTTCTTCTTTTTATTAATGAAGTGATCTAGGTTGTAGGAATGATCCATATTGTTAAATATTAAATAATTAAAGACATTTTTTAGTTACAGAAATGGATAAGTCCTAGATTATTAAACCTCAGAATACCTGTGAATGTTTAGATTCATTGAATAAATTCCTAGACTTTACATTTGTCAACAGAAGTATTGAGGGTAGAATAATATGTCCATATCCTAAATGATGGTTTAAGAAGTGGTAGATTAGAGAAGAGGTGCATGACTACTTAATTCTTAAACTATTTCCACAAGGGTATACTTCTTGGGTTAGTCATAAGGAAAGAATTAGACATAAGCCTTTTATAGAATCTCAATCAAGGCTATGAGTGAGAGATGAACTAATTTGTAAGCGTGATCCTATCTAAGACATGGTCTTGATGTATTTAGGTTCATGAAAACAAAAGTGTGGATGAGATTGAGGGTCTAGTTCCACTATCAATGGATGAATGTTGATGTAAAAGAGTTTTAAAGTTTAATTAGAGATGGGCAACAAAATTTGTATGAAGGTTATGACTTGCGAGTACTCAAAATTGTCTTTCTTGGTTAAGTTGTAACACATGAAGTGTTTATATAGAATAAGTGATAAGGCCATGTTAATAATATTGAAATTGTTGGTTGATGCCTTTAAACATGCAAATAGTCAATTTTCTTTTTATGAGGCTAAGAAAACTATTAGTAAACTAGGATTTAATTATACAATTCATGCATATTTGAAAGATTGCATGTTATATTGGGGGGAGGATGAAAATAAATATGCATGTGAAAAGTGCAACGCATCTAGATGGAAACCAAATATTAGATGTGAAAAGTGAATAAAACAGCTTGCAAAAGTACTTAGGTACTTTCCATCGAAGTTGCGATTGCAAAAGTTATTTGTGTCCTCTAAGATTGCTGAGAACATGAGATGACATGCTATTAATAAGAACAATGATGGCATGAGAAGCATCAAAGAAACTTTGAGGCTTGGATGAGATTTGACATAGAAAACCCTTAATTTGCTATAAATCCTCAGAATGTACATTTTGGGTTAGCTACTAATAGTTTCAATCTATTTAGAAACTTGAGTATAAGTTACAACATATGGCCAATGGTTCCTATACTCTATAACCTTCCTCGATGGATATGTATGAACAAAGCTCATTCTTTCTTTCCATGACAATTCTAGGAAGGTGAGTATCGAGGAATGATATAAATGTCTATGTACAATAATTAATAGAAAATCTAATAGAATTATATAATGTAGGAGTCCAAACCTTTAATTGTTACATTAATGAAGTCTTCAATATACATGCAGTAGTTATGTGGATTGTTAGTAATTTTCTAAGGCTCGTTACATTATCTATGTGGAACGTGCATACAAGGTTAGCTTGTCCAACTTGTAACTTTGATTTAACTCCTTCACAACTTCCTTATAGTAGAAAGTGATGTTTTATAAGATATCACAAATTGCTTAGTAAATTTAGATTGGTTTCGGATCACTTTGATAGAAGGAAAGAGAAGAGAAATCTTTCAAGAATAATAGTTGGTTCAAAAATCTTAAGACAGTTTAAAAATGTTGACATTATATTTGGAAAAGAGGTGAAAGTTGAAGGCCAATGAATAAGACCTTGAGTAGTCAGTGATGGAGATGGTGACCTTCTATAGTGGCATAGGAAGAGTGTATTTTTTAAACTTCCTTATTAAGCAAACCATTTGATACACCATCATCTTGACATGATGCACATTAAAAAAAAAACATATATGAGCTTTTCAATTTACTAAATGAGTATGGATGATAAAAAGACCATTTAAATGCATGGAGAGACTTATAGGAAATGAGCATTAAGCCTAATCTTTAGCCCGATGATAATGATAGATATTTGTTCACTTTAATAAATGCTAACAAGGATGTCTTTCTTGAGATGTTAAAGAATATTGTCGTGCCAAATAGTTATTCAAGTAATATTTCTAGATGCATAGATTTTGAAACAATGTACGATTAAAGGATTGAGAAGTCATGACTTACATGTTTTTATAGAGCAACTTCTACTCTAAGCCATGAGAAAGACACTTCTTAAGCAAGTGTTAATAATTTTAATTAACTTGTGCTCATTTTTTAGATATTTATGTAATAAATTGTTAAGCATAAATGAACTTGATAAGCTTCATAAGAGAGTTGCTCTCACATTATTTCATTTGGAGATATTATTCCCCCTTCATTTTTTACACACTTAAATGAAGAAGCCAAACTTAGAAGCCTTACCCATTATCAATCAATGTACCCTATAAAAAAGTAGTTAATTGTTAATCATTTTAATTTCACTCATGGTGTCTAATGTAATGTGTCTAATTGGTATTTAGAGAAGTTGAAATCTTATGTACGTAATAGGACATAGTTAGAAGGTTCAATAGTTGAGAGTTACTTGCTTAAAATGTTTTGACTTTTTGCTGACGGTATTTGGATGGAATCAAGACCATATTCAATCAACTTTGATGTGTAAGCACTAACTTGCATGTGGGTCATTTAATGTTGAAACTTTGTTTCCACAAATTGGGAAACTAATGGGTAGTTTCAACATGGCCTTTAATTCTCTACATGACATACATAAGATACTTAGATTATTACTTTTATGCGATGAAGACAATTAAAAAGCTGTACATGGTCTTTATTAGAGATAGATGAGAGGGTTTATAAAGAGTTTGTCAATTGGTTTTCTCGCCATGTAAATACATGTATATCATTTATTGTTATTCCCTTGTTAAGAAATTTAGTTAATATGAAGTTTTTTCTTTTTATTTCTTTTAGATGAGAAATGATGTCAATGGATCTCATTTAATTGATATGAAGTTTCTTGCCTTGGGTCCAATAGATAAAGCAAGGCAATATAGTGCTTATAATATCAATGGATTTAAATTCTAGACTTAAACAAAACCTTTGATTGAAGACTCAAAATAGTAGAGTCTTAAAAACTTTTGGAACAAAAATTATGTGAGCAATAACGATACCACATGTGCTTTGGAGGTGTGTCATGTTATGAAAAATTATTAGACATCATAGAATTAAATTATTATTGATTTGTGGTTACTTTGTTCAAATGTATGTGGACTAACACAACTACTCTTAGAGGAATTAATACTGATGAATTGGGATTCATGTTTATCAATTTTTCACGATTGATACACATTAGTGATAATAAAGATGATGAGTCATACATTCAAGTTTTAGAAGCTTAACAAGTATATTATGCAAAAGATGAATTGGATAAAGATTAAAATATGGTTATGTATCTAAACCCATGTGACTTGTATGAGATTGGTGACAAAGACAAAGATCTTATATATGAGAGTGAGCCTTACTAACACTAACAATTAGAAACATGATTCCTAGACTTGAAAGACAATTTATGTTTATCTTGGTTAAGTGTTTTTTAGTTTTTCCTTTACTTCTACTTGATTAGATATATACTTATGTATGTATGTATGTCCAATTTTATATATGCTTGCATGACATGTCTTATATATGCTTGTATGTTGTCCAAACTAATAGTAATATTGAAAATAAAGAGGTTCTTTAAGAAATCTAAAATAGTTAGCACTAGTAGAGCTAGTGAACCCAACACTAAGAGTCTTTAGCCGAATCCACTAGTTAGCACCGGTGTGACTTTCGAATTACTTGACTCTAATAGATTCATCTGGTTTATTTATGTTCTTGAATCCTAATATCCAAGGCACATAGTCAAACTTAATGTTGATAATAGCCTGCATAGTACCCACAACACCTCTGAAGATGTAATTAGTTAGTTGAAATTATTGGTAAGTAACTTAACAAATACATTAGTGCTAATTTGTTTATTTCTCTTTTATGTACTAACTTTAATACCATAGATGTTGTTTGGGAGGTGCAGGGAGGCCTTTGCAGTTGACCATACATGTTGTTTGGTCCTTTCCCAATAAGCATAGGGTCAAAATAGACTTTAATGACTCCAGCTAATTGATTGGAGATAGGGGTGGTTTATTTGGAGTCTTTTTAGGATAGCTTAGGACTAACTTCACTACATTTCTTATTAGTAACAAGGATCAAAGGAATGTTCCTCAAGAATAAAAGGATAATATGTATAAAACTATTATATAAGTAATCTAAGAATTAATTATTTATTTCTCTTAACACCTCAAGTTCATATCTTTACTATCTATTTTATTTTGTTTTATAGCCAAGGTTTGTTGTTAATGATATGAATAAGAGGTTTAATTTACAATCAATTGGAGGTAGGTAGAGACAGGCACGATATGAATTGTATAAAAATGATGGAACTCGCATCAAAGATAATTCAAGACATTCTAAATGGCATAAATAAGGATTATTGGGTAAGTTTTATAAACTATTATTTTGAAGAGAAGACTTAGGTAATTAGTTTCATATTTAGTGAGATGTACCAATTATTGATGATCTTATTAATGTTTTTATTAATAACTAGGAAATTGAGGAGAAAAATAAATAGAATAGAAGTAAGTTAACTATGCCATATACTAGTGGGATCAAAAAGCTTTGCACGAAAGACGGTAAAGATGGGAAGCTTATGTTGGTAAACGACTCATTTGAATTTTAAATATATATTGAGATGCATTACACATGTCTTTAAATTTGTAGGAGATTGAATATGAGGGCTTAGTTACATGGGGAGATGTATAGACTACAATCCACAAATATGGTGATAGATTTTATGCCAATGACAAAGTTAGAGGTATCTGTGTAAGTGTCTAAATCATAATTTTAAAAATCGGACAATTCCTTAGTTCAGTTTAATTAGTTAAGAAAATTGACTAGCTAAAAAATTAGTCAAGAGCTGGTCAAATCGGTCAAAATTAGCCAAAACTAGTTTGAACCGATCCGTACTAATTTTTTTAAAAGATTTGTTCTTATATAATAAAATAATTCATTCCAAATACATTTAACAAATTAAAAATAGAAGGTAATAAAAAAAGGAGGGAGTTGAAATATACATATATATATATATTTATTTAAAAAAGAAAGAATATGAAAGAAGTAAAATGTGCATACTTGATTATTTTTTATACTTACTCTCTATTATATTTATATTTCATTTCCTAATAACATTTCTCTCAAAGGTATTTAGCCAAAATTATTATTTACTTTTTTTTTAATTTTTTAATGATAAGTAGAATGTTAATATAATTTAAAAATTCTAAAATAACTTTTGTAATATCTCAAAAATATTAAATTAGTAATTAAATATTTAAAATTTATAAATATTTATTTCTTACATTAAAATTTTAATATATACAATTTTTTAAAAAAATATATTTAATTATTATGGGTTCGACAAAATGAACCATGAACTAGTGTTTTCACTAGTTCAATAATCAATTTGATTTAAAAACCATTGGTTTGAATTGTATGGGTGCTGACTTTTGAGTTTGTTGAAACACTTTATTCTTTAAATGATTTATTACTTTCTACTTGAATTTGTTGGAACAAATTGCTATGTTCTAAATTGAGGACTCCTTATCCCAAAAATTTTTGACTAACGATTCATTGACCAAGGCTTTGGAAACCTAAAAGTAATGTGGTTGAGTTCAAGAAATGGGATTCAGTGTTTGCCTATCCTAAGTATTCGAATGTTGAGCTTGTGAGAGTTTAATGTTTAGGCCTTCTTACATAGAATTACAAAATAAGGTTGCTTAACTTAAAGTAGAATAGTTGAACCATGACACCAAGAAAAGGCAAAAAATGTTGTAAGGGATAAGCGACAATAACAAATGAAAGTAGTTATGGCTTTCCTCCTACAAAGTCTCCAAAGTTCATTACCACCAAAGCTTGTGTCTCTACATGTTCAAGGGGTAATTTTCTATACTTTCTATTTTATTTGAATCATGTGAATGAATGTTTTTATTTGTAGTTTTTATTGAATAATATTATGTTTTCATTTTAGGCACAAATTAATTGGGATAATGAATATCTATCGACTAATGCTGGGTATTCCTTATAAATTAGTCATTTAGATAGATTTTATAATTACAATTCTACAAACTTATTTGTAATTTAATGGAATATGAATCTATTTAAAATTTTAATAACATATTGTTCTTGTTATTAGAAATTATTCATTATTGCTCGATATATTGGTTGAAAACTAGGAATTGGTTGTTGGAAATTGTTGTTTTGTTGTCACATGTTTACACACACACACACACACATAGAGCTGTGGCTAGATCGTAGTTTAGTTATGGTTTTACCTATAGTTGGTTAAATTCACATCAACGGATGGTTTAACTATTATAACGCTAAAGCCACTAAATAACCATAATTTTTTTTGTAGTGAATACTTAATAAACCATTTAGGTTTGGTGCTTTTAAAGCCCTTAACTGAAAAATTGCTTTTCTAATATCTTCCATAATTACTGGCTTAATCAAGCTCAAGTTAGCTTCGTCAATCACCACCTTATCCATGTAATTAAGAGTTCTATTAATTAGCCTTGGACTTGGGGAGGTGAACAAATTTGAGTAAAACTTAGAGAAAGCATAAGCAATATCCTCCTCTTTATGTAACCAACTTCTATCTTTAAGCTTTGTTCTCAACATTGTATTCCTTTACCTTTATTGAATAGTAACTAAATGAAAAAACTTTATTATTTTTTTATTTCCAGCCTTCAACAGTTAACTTTTGACCTTTGGCACTAATACTTCTCTTCATCTTCCACTGCTTCTCAATTTCCTTAACTATTTCTTCAACTTCTTTTACTTTTTATTCATAAAGAATACCATCATTACATATTGTAAGTCTTTTCATCATCTTGTCAATAATCACTCTATTATTACGAAAGAAAGCCTTGCTCCATTTAATGAAGGCATCTCTGCATCTAGTGAGTCTACTGACAATGTTTTTCACCCTACTGACAATCACACTTTCTTGCAAACCTCAATTAAGACTGTCAATTTTAAAAAATCTAGCTGGTCAATGGCTTTAGGAGTTCTAGTATCTTGAAAGCATAAATTGGTTAAGAGGATATAATGATCTAAGTCCATTGGGTCAAGATGGAAAACTTGATACTTAAGAAACATATCTTTGAATTTATAATTTCCCATAACTTTATCTATTCTTTATTTAAAATATGCCTCCCCTTCTTTTTATTTAACCGATTGAAATTTGTACCTTTGTTCTCCAAATCAATGAATTTGCAATCACTCAAAAGCATTTAAAAATTAAGGATTTTCATAACAGTTCTTAATTTTCCTCCAAGTATTATAACTTGAAAGACGATATCATTAAAATCTCTCATACACACATTGCCAAAAAAAAACTTGTCATTTGCGGCTAGCATATACTAGTAGTTTTAAAAAATTGCTGGAAAATATGCAAGTAGCAGTAATTTTTCCTAGGATTGTTAAGTCATAAAGAAACAAAATTAATTACCAGTGATTTTGTTATTAATTTGTAGTAGTTCCATAATTGCCAGTAAAATAAAAAGCAATTTTTAGTGATAAAAGTCAATTTTTTAGCAACTAAAAACCATTGCTAATTGCAAAAAAAAAAAAGTAGGGTTTCCCTCTTCCCTAATTTTACTCTCACGCTAAACTCTCTCTTATCTCATTTTCATCCTTGTGCCAGATCCTTTAATCACTTTCACGTTCTCTCTATTCCCTATTGCTCTTGTGTTCTCTCATTTCTCCATCTCATGTTATCAATCTCCATTCTCAAGAGTGAGAGAGAAAAAGAAGGAGATTTGGGGAGAAGAAGGATTGCTAAGAGGGAGAAGTGAAATTGAAGAAGGAAGTAAGAGATTCATTCACCTCCTTTCATTCTAATAGTTTCCTTGTGTGGTTCCTTTCAAGTTTACTTCACTTTTCACTAAAACTTTATATTGTTTTTTCTATTTAGGGTTTGGTTTAGAGTTTAGGGGTTATTTGATTGTTTGAATCTCATGCCAATTATTGATTACTAGTGCTTTGCGCCTTATAAGTACTACGTATAAGTTGATGCCATAACAATCTATTTTTGCAATCTTGTCTTTGAATTTTATTTTATTTTTTTCATTTTGAATTTGAATTTAGATATCATAGAGTTGGATATTGCTTTGATGTAGATGTGTAAGGCTACAAGCTTGAGTGTGTTGGGAGATTGGAGTTACAATCTGGTGGAATTAATTGGAGTTTCAGAAGAGGATAAGTGTGATTTGAATTTCCTTCATTTGATTTGTATATATTGTTCAAGATGATATCTTGAATTGTTGATTAGGAATAGTAGTTTAATTTAGGGCTTAATTGTATTGAAGTCATTTTCTATAAGATGCAGATCTAATTGTCTTTGTTGTGTTGTATATCGATATCGACTTATGTATCCCCTGTGTTTCCTATTCAAAAGAATAATGTATGTGAGAATTTGTGTTATAATAGCAATTGATAGGAAACTAGTCAAAATATATGTTGGCCTGAAAAAAATGAAAATTTAGTGGTTTCTATATTCGACTTAATGTTGTATTATCCACTTCATAGTACATTAAAACTATTTCTTTAGATTTTTTCTTGTATTGTTAATTGAATTGAAACTTTCTATTTTGGGAATTGATTGTGTATGATATTACTTACTTTGGTGGTGCTGATATCAATATTGACTTCTTTAAGTTTGTTTGTCTTATAGCTATTTACAATTATTTTTCTTTAGTTTTGAGCAAATGAAGCTTCCCAAGTGGATGCATATTGTGCAGACTATGAGATTTAATTTGTGGATTACTAACATTGATAGCCATTCTAATTGTTTCTTCTTTCTTTGTTAATTTTTAGTTGAATTAAATGTATAAATTGTTTTCGTATTCTTGACTTTTCCATTTCATTTCTTGATTTCTTTTCTTTGTTTGTTTACTAACATGTTAAAAAATAAATTAACAGAGTTTCCGTTGTGTTTTAGGTTTATTGCTAGGTAGACATTAATTTTTGAATTGACTATTAGACTGTTGAATTTTTTGTTTGTTTGTTAAGCAACCTACCATGTTGACTTTGCCAAATTTACTAGGACTTCATTTGGTTGAATTAACCCATGATTTTTTATATGCTTCTTGGTCAATATATTAGGAATCATTGTAATTTTTTCATTTTTTTGGGTTGATTTGATTGTTTAAATACATGGATTTTTAGATATAAGTCAGATTGTCCTATTTTCAGTTTTTTTTTTGGCTATAACTAAACTCTTCTTGGAATATTATAGGCATGATTTTGCTATAAAAGTTTATGTACAAGCTTGTGCATATGTCTCGTTATATAAAAAATTTTTTTGTGAATTTTGAAGTTCATTTGGTTATGTTTTTGTTAGCTTTTTCCTAGATTATACAAATGTCTTATTTACCTATTTTTATTTTTCAGCTTTCTTGTTTTAGTTTTTTGTATTCGTTCTTATGGAATTTTGAGCTAAAATTTTATGTGAGAGTTCTTTTATATGTTTATTTTGTTGAGAAAAATTGGTTTGATGTATGTATGGAACATATTAGCTATGCCTTTTTGCCTGTGAATTATACATGATTCAGTATGTTTCACAACTTTTTGGTTGTGGAAATATTTTAGTAGTGATATCCAAGCACCATTTGCCAAACAATTCTCCTTTTAGCTTTCTTAGGAGGACCATAAACAAAGGTAGCATATTCAAGAGTATCCATCACAACAAAGGATACTTTTGTATGTATTATATATATATATATATATATATTTAATAGAATAAAAGCACTATCTCTACCTCCTAACTCCACCAAAGAGTTAATCTACCTTTCAAACCTATAGCATGTACATAAAATTCCTATATCAAATCAATTTTCCCCCTAATCTTTTTAACTTTTTTTTTGCCACCAATTTAGTTTCTATAAGAAAAACTATAGATGGCTTATTTCTTCTTCATAACCCATTCACATTTTTAATTGTCAAAGCCATCTTAAGGTGTGCTTGATAGTTTTATGATATGAGCTTCATAATCCTTTGATAGTTGTATTAGGTCAACCACTAGAGCCTTCAATCTCTTGTTCTTTTTTAACACCACCTTCAGCTTTGAAGATAAACCAATTGTTATGAAACTTCTCTGTTACATTCATAGGTATCTCTATAAGTTCTTTTCCAAGTGGGTTATCATGGTTTAAAACCAAATTTTTTCCTTCTTTCCACTACCTCTACTCTTTTTTTTTTTTTAAGGCAACTTATTACTCTTCTTAGTATACATAGAAATATTGGCCTTCTTGCTAATAGCTTATTCCTAAATTTTAAATCTCTTGTAACTTTTTTGGGCTATTCATTTCTTCACCCTTTCTCTTAGTACTCATTCTATTAAGCCTTTCTGCTACTTCAGTAAGCATATTTTACCTTCTATACATGACAGTTAAGCCTTCCTTACCTTCGTCATCAAATGGTATCTCAACCATGTATCCAAATGGAAGGTAGGATTGATGGCAAGAACCTAATTCCTCAACAATCATATTCCTCAATGCACTCATAGTTTCTTCTCCTTCCCTTTTTATAGTTTTCCTGTTTGAGTTTAAGAAAGCACTCTCATCTAATTTAATTTTTTTCCTTGAAGTATCTTTTGAAGCATTACAAGCCTAATCTATAACATAACCCATAATCTCATTTATCTTTAACTCAATTACTACTTCATCTATTTTTTCCTTTATTTTTGCATTTTTAGAATCCCAAAAAACATTTTCTTCTTTCATTGGCCTATACTCTTTAAGCCTTGGGCCTTCTTTAGATCTTTCCTTTTAACTTCGTGTTGTTCTTAGTTCATAATTCCTCTCACTCATGACTAACCTTTTCATTTGTTAAAGATTCCTTCTTCACGAAGTTCATTATGCCATCTCCCACTAACATCTATTCTGTTATTACCATCATGGCTTCCCACTTCACACACCTTGCCCAAATGCTAATTCATGCACTCTGTCTTCTTCCTTTTCTCTCGTCCTCCTCACACAACTTTTATCTACAAAAGACCAATGCTTCCTCCAAGCTTTTCACAAAGAAACCTCTAACCAAGGCTTATACGTTGGATTAGTAGGATTCATAATTAACATGATCTTTTCTCTTCTGTGGCTTCAAGGTTCATGTCTTAGGATCCCACACTTAGAAGCAATAATGTTATAGTCTGTCATACTTCATAGAGACTTAGACTATTAGAAGACTTCGACAAGGGAGCCAGAATCTAGATATCAATGGCTTCCTAATATCAATTATCACTTTGGCTTTAATGTAATTTCTTAACATTCTTCCATTTAAAGCCAAATTCTCTAGCATAACCACTTCACCCACCATGGATCCTAGTTTCATAGCATTACAGTGACTCATCCCTTTTAAGGGAATATTATGAAATTGGAGCCAAAACAAACATTGAATAAACTTAAACTCCTAAAAGATCTTATATTCAGCCCACCTTTGAACATTAAGCATGCATCTTAAGATAGACCATGGCCTCCCTCTCAAAATCTTGTTACTTCCTCTTTTTCAGTAAAAATAAAAATGAACGCATTATCTTTTGCTTTCAGAATATCCAAATTGTTCTGAAGCTTCCATCCCTTCTTAATCATTGAAGTAACTACAACTTTGTTCAACACCTTTTTTTAGATCAATTATCTAACTAGAGTTCCTTTGCTTAGATTACTTTCATCTGGTGCATCCCAATTAAGTACTATAGAAAAATCCTTAGCACCTAGGTCACCATCACCATCACCATTTAAGTCAATATCCATTATTAGCCAATTACTAACCTCAAAATATAAGTATTTGAATCATAAAACACAATCACGAATTAAAAAACTAGGGAAAACTCACTAACAAATAGCACCCATTGAGGAGAGAGACACAAGGCTGTCATAGAGGAGAGAGACACTCCTAATATTTCATTATAGCTAATTTGGGAGTTTAAACTAATAACATGGTGAAAATAGTTTCCCTTCAAGTTTTGTGAAACTATTTGTAATGAAGAACTTTCAATAGCAAGAAAAATTCTATAGAGTTTGGCAATGGGTTCAATTATTTATTGAGGAAGACAAGCTGGCTATATATGTATCCCTAAGCCTAATGAGTATCTCACTTTTGGAAAATATTGCATTTAAGAGATGTTTGGCATATAAAAATTTTGTATGTTTATAAAACATTAATTTAAATATGGAATATATGACTCTTATTATTTATGACATTAATTACCATAAAATCTTGAAGCTTTATATATTTTATATATCCAAACATATATCTTATAAATATAAATTTCTCATCTACTAAATGATTTAGATCTTCCTTGTGAAGGAAAAGATTTTAAGTGCCCAAGTAGTTGGAGAAGTTCCCAACATAGGTTCACCATGATAGAATATTTAAATTGAGGTGTGGTTTAGAAACCATAAAGTTGGTGTAATATATTGTATCCAAAAAGAAAGAAAAAAGTTGGAAACATTTTGTAGCAGACTTCAAAAGAAAAACAATTCAGAGGTTTTCTTTTTAATTCGTGTTTGGCATTCTGGAAATCCTAGAAATAATTTTTCTTTGGTTTTCTTTAGAGATTAGATCTCCACATTCAATTCGCAATTTCTTTCACTTTATATGCTAGATATCTTTATTCCCTTATCTATGTTAAAAAAAATTAGTGGAACAAACTTTTATCTAATATTTTATATTATTTATTTATTTAACTTTTTGCCCTTTCTCTTTTTCTATAAAGCAAGATGAAATGTATCTGAGTAGGCATCATACACTTTGTACCCCAAAAGTATGTTATTCTTTAATGGCGCAAAAGCAAAAAATTGAAACAAACGGTTGGAGTTTGAATCTTCAAAAGATTTTCCAACATCTATATCTTTTGCAGATGGATCCATCATTTATTCTTAATCAGATCTTAAATGTGTAACTAATTTTAAATTCATGGGCATACATTAGTCTTACATATATATATATATATAAATATATATATATGACTATAATGTACATTATTTTTTTGAACTTTGAGATATGTATAAATAACTCTTTTTTATTTTTAAAAATTGATAATAAACTCCTTTAAACTTTTAAATTTATATAGATAACCCTTTTCATTAGTAAATTTATTAATAGAATAGTAACATATTAAATTAAATGAATTTCTTAAACTTTATTTTTTGTACAATTAATCTTTTTAAACTTTGAGTTATGAGTAAATAATTTTATTCAACTTTAAGTCATGTACAAATAATCTCTTTGATGTAAGACGCTTCTATTAGTGATATAACAAGCACATTGATGGCAAGAGATTATTTGTACATAACATTAAGTATAGAGAATTTATTATCAAGTTTCAAAAGTCATTGACTTATCTACACATGATCTAAAATTGAAGAGGATTTCATGCATTTTAACCTATGTGTGTGTATGATATACTTGGAATGGATTATTTTGATCTTGTTGTATGATCTTCGTGTATTTATGTGTGAGTGAGAGAGAGAGAGAGAGAGAAAGAGAGGGACTTAATAATATTTTACATATAGTTGTACTACTAGGGCATTATATGGGTCTAATAAGATATATTTGGAATGGATTAATCTTATCTTCTTATCAGCATTTCTTTTTTTTTTTTCCGCTAATTACACAGGCAAATTGGTCATTGCAAACAACAAACTTTTTTAAATTAAAATAGGATCGAACATAATGGTTTAACTAAAAAACCAATGAACCAGCCTATTATTTGATCCAAAAGGGCTTCAAAACTGGCCTGCTTCAATCGGTGCTCCTTGAAACAATTGAACCAGCCCATGCTTTTATATTGGCAAGATTTCCTTCATAGAGTTTAAACCTACAACCTCATGCTCCTACACCAGCATTCCATTCATTTACCCAAGAAGTATTATTTACTTATATAATGCAAAGTTTTATATAAGAAATCTATTATAGATTTATTTTGGCAAAACATTCATCCACAAGATTTAAACTTGGTAGCTTGAGAATGTAGGACCAAGGAGCCATTATGAAGTCTATTGTAAGTGATTGCAAAGTTTTAAGTTTTAATTTAATAATAAAAAAAATAAAAACAAAATTCATATAAATTTTTATTTATTATATTATATTTTTAATATATAAATTAAAAAATATATTTAATTATTACTAATTCAATCACATAATTATAATTGAAGCATTAACTCATAAAATCAATACCTTTATCCCGTTATTTGATTTTAAAAACATTTATTAACCCACATAATAATAAAGGCTACGTTTGTGGATGTGGCTGTACGGTTAGGACATTGTGGATTCCATAATAATGCGCACACTTTATTATTCGTAGGATGCATGCACAATTAATATCTTTTTTTTTTTTTAGTATTTTTACCGATCCCATATATAAAAAATAATTAATTAATTTATAAAAATTAAAAAAATTAGTTAAAAATAATTAATTTTTTAAATTTTGTGCCAAATAAATATTATTTTTTAAAAATATCCTTATTTAATATATGTATTTTTTTAAAAAAATTAATGACCACTACTACTTATAATTTGAATAACTTATTGAATAAAGAGTATAATTAAAATATTATAATTAATATGTTAAATATTAATAATTTATTTTTTATATTTTAAATCAAATTAAACCTTAAAAAGTTTTTATATATGAGACAGGAGGTACATAACTCTCTAGAACTTCATTACACACCAAGTACTTATAGTTGTGCCAATAATTGTGTATAGTTGTCTGTGTGTTTATTATTATTATTATTATTATTGGGAAGTATTCTCCATGTCTATAAATGCGGAGAAATAGTTGTAAGACGGGTGGAAATTAAGCTAAGGTAGCTAGAAAGCAGAAATTCCCTGGAAAGGAGTTTTCTTTTGAGAAATACGATTATTTTTTATTGATACGTATAATCAGCAGTTAATTGTTAAATATGTGAATTTAGTTAATTATCCTTTTAAAATTAATTGATATTGTTTATAAGTGATTTTTCTGCTACACAATAAGAAATTAAGTACATTGGTACAATTAATCACAGCCTTTTGATCATACTGATTATGATCTTTCAATATGTTGGTAACATTTATAGACGTACTGGTAATCTGCACCTTGAGGTACCTGTATGTCATTAGTTGTCGATTGCCAATATATTTTAAAATCGTTACTAGTACTATAAAATATCATTATTAAATGTATTATGCACTTAATTTTTTAATGTGCATTATAAAATTCAGTTTATAGCTAAACTTTTAATTATAAATGAAAAGATGTTCTTGGTTAAAAAAGAAAAAGAGAAAGGTATCGCATAATTGTGTTTTCGAATACAATATGTCTTTGGGGAGACATGCTCAGTTGATTCAATTATTAAATAAAAATATAGAGTTAACTACATATTTTCCCTTTGGTCGACTAGTCTAATTTATCGCACCATTTCTCTAATCTTTTTTATCCAAATACATTGATTACGATCTAATCTAATTTATTGATAATTTTTGCAATATTGTCATCTTAAGTGGTTGCAAAATATAACTCTAAAATAATCCAAAATGTAATTATAGTTAGACAAAATTGAATAATAAAATCTCACAAATTGTTAAAAGATATATACGATCTTTGAATAGTGTAGTGTACTATCAAACATTCACACGCTATTAATCAGATAAAAATCACTCACAACATATTGCCACCATGCACATATAAAGCCACATGGTTATATAATTTTTAAGTAAATTATACAAATTTTTTAAAATTTTATTAAAATTGTACAAATATTTTTTTATTTTCAAGATGTACACAAATTTCTCTTGAAACAAAAAGTTACTCAACATTCTAATATAATTTAATTCTTTTTTCCAAAATACCTTTCATTAAACCTAACTATAATTTTTTAACTAAACAAAATTTAAATAGAAGACATTTTAGTCAAAAAATTTAAAGAAAATTTGTGTAATTTACTCATATATTTTTTTATTTTTTCACAGTAAAAATATACTAAGGACAATTTATACTTAACGGAGTTAGATTTTTCTTGGGTCATTTTGAGGGTGTATGTCCCACATTGTCGTCTCCCAAGTGCTGTCCTCACAATTTATGCGCTAATCAACACAGAAGGCACACATACTTAATCACTAAGCTATTCTCTTAAGATTAATCACATGATTATGCATGATGAAGGTAATATTATTTATAAATTAACATAAATTAAGAATTAATGTTCTCAAATAATAAAATTAAAAAAAGAAGAAGAGAAGTTCAAAATTCATCACTAAATTAGTGTAGGAAAGTAAAACAATATTAAAAATATAAAAGTTGTTTAGATTATTAGAAAAAGAAGGACAAATTTTAAAAAAATAAAAGAATTTTAGGGTATACTTATTTTTATAAAGGAAAATAAATTGAGATCAATCGAAGACTAAATGCAATACTAAATTAATATTGTGCTTTTTTTTTCACTCAAAAAATTAATGTGCATTTTGACCCCTTTGCTGATCAAAGACCAAAGAGATGACGGTTTAAGGAAGACTCTGAACGTTGAAGGAATGATAGCACTTCAACGTTCAAATTCTTCCTAAACAGTCATCTTTTTGGACTTTGATCAACAAAGGTCAATATATAAATATAATTCCCCCAAAAATATCAAGTATACATATAGCTCCTACATTATGTACAAAAAAGAATATTTGGATGAACCCAAATATAATTTGTGTGAAAGCAATAAAAATATAACTAATAAGTGATAGAAAAAAGAATAACAGAATATTATTACTTATTACTTATTCTGTTACTTTAATAATTTTATTCAAATAATTTTTTTTGCCTCTTTTGTTGTTTATCTTTTTTTTTTTCCTTTTATTTTCCTTTGCATTTGTCATGTGAATTACTTTATCTTTTCTTATAAATATGTTTGATAAATTACTTTGCTATATTATTTTATCAAATTATGAATACATTCTTTCTAGCTGAAATGTTTAGTTATATAATTTATAAAAAGTTAACCAATATGATCACTTATGTCACTTTTTCATTCACTTTAAAATTATTTTACACATTTCATATTTTAAGAGATCAAAACTCTTATATTACATCACTTTTGGTAGCATGCGGTAAAGGGTGATAGAGAAAAAATCATTTTATATATCTCATTTAGTAGCCTGGTGTTGTTTAAATGTTAGAAAGGGAGATGAAATTCATTTTCTCAGATAAATACAATAATTAATGTGTCTACTTAAACTATGCAAAATTCATTATGTCATTGTTATTAATATTCTTTTAATTAGAGATATGAAAAATGTCTTTCTATTATTCTTTTTTATTTTAATATTTTTGTTATTTAACTAAATAAAAAATAAAAATATTTTTATTTTTTCTAAATTATATTAAAGATAATTATTTAATTTAATTTACATCTTTATTTTTTTATTTTTATAAGTAAAAATTCTGTGTAGGAAACAAAGAGTATAGAAAACTGTGACTGTGTTCTAAGAGTTGGGGCGACAGACATTGATATAACATATATTCTTTCTCTTCAAATATATATATATATATATATATATATATATATATATATATATATATATATATATATATATATATATATATATATATATATAAAGCTTGAATTTCGGAACTTGAATTCTTCAGTCGATGAGTGCGCTATGAGATTTGTGTATAATAATAAAATAATATTTATTATAAATATTAAAATACATATAATATAATATTAATACATGCTCAAACCTACATAGTCTTTTGGCCGCCCCCAAAATTAAATTCTACGTCTGCCCCTATTAATATAAAATACTCCTTAGAGAGGCAAAGAGAAATTAAAAAGCATTAAAATTGGAAAATATAGGGAAGATTCTGAAGGTGGCAAACAGAGAGACAAAGTAAGCAAATGTTGGATTGTGGGTGCATGCCATGTGGAGGGTTAGCTGCTCTTTGTTGTTGTTTGTTTGCTTTTCTCTTTCATTTCCAAAATGATATCTTTTAATATTATAAACCTCTTTCTTCAACAATTGGGTCCATATTGTCCTGATCAAATCCTGCAATATTTGATATTTAATATTCATCTCTGACATGCTTGTTATGTGCCTACCGTTCTACCCCATGTTCTGTGCCTTTATTCTAGTTATCTACAATTCAATGAGTGAAACTCAATGAGTCCTATTCTAAATTTATTGTATTTGGGTAAAATTTAATTTTAACCTGAACCCTAAGGGCTCATTTAGTGATCAAAATGTCATGTGATACCATTATTATAGCTTAGAAATTATCATGTTTTCTGGTTCCAAATTAAATTTAACTTGTGTCAATTACATTTCTATATGTGCTATATAATATTTTCAACTTATAAGTTGAGGATGTATTAATTTACATACATTTGTCTATGTTTAAGAAATTTATGTGAGTATATATATATATATATATATGACTGCCTACCATTCTACCCCATGTTCTGTGCCTTTATTCTAGTCATCTACAATTCAATGAGTGAACTCACTGAGTTATTGTATTTGGGTAAATTTAATTTTAACCCGAACCCTAAGAGTTCATTTAGTGATCAAAATGTCATGTGATACCATTATTATAGCTTAGAAATTATCATGTTTTTTGGTTCCAAATTTAACTTGTGTCAATTACATTTCTACATATGCTATATAATATTGTCAACTCATAAGTTCAGGATGCATTAATTTCCATACATTTGTCTATGTTTAAGAAATTTATGTGTGTGTATATATATATATGTGACCTTTTTAAAATTAAACAAAATTATAAGAAAATCATATACATGACATTCCTATATATAAAATAGAATTTATAATAATATTTATTTTAAAAATTATCTGGATTCAATTATTTTAATAAATATTTTGAAAATAAGCCTTTAAATGTGCTGAGTTAATGAGATTTGGATCCTCTAAATATGTCATTAGATAAAGTGGCAAATGGACAAATAAATAAATAAAAGAGTTAATTCCACTTATATATGGATGAACTTATTTATAAATTTATTATATTTAATTAAAAATATAAAACATTAATAAACTTTTTGGGATCTTGGTTCTAGTTAATAGGGATGAATGCACGCTTAAAATGAAAGAGATTTACTTGGACAACAAAGAATGGAACGACGAATGAGTTGATAGAACGAGTCAACTCTATGAGGTGTTGGAGTGTGAGAATGAGCCGTTTTTTGTTGCAATAGATGAGCGCCAAAATAAGCAACAACAATAATTGCAACCAAATATGCATTCAAATGAATCTATATGGGTCCCATATCCTCACTACGTGGTACTAAACTTCTCAACCACGTCATCTATTTCCAGCTCACAGTTCACCCAATTATTTGACCTCCCAACGAACAAAACAAAAAACAATAATTTGCTTATACAATAACGTGGGTCCCACAATTTAAGGGTGCTTAGGGCACAGATTTCAACAAGTGGGCTCCGCCCTGACCCTCTCTTTTAAGGACACTTTCTCATACTTTTTGTCCAATAATATTTTACCACGTGTCACATACCCGGCTTCGCTTATATATATACCGCAAAGTGCAAATCTACATAAAGTAAACAGTACGAAGTTACGAACAGAGAGTACAATGAGGGCACCTTCGGTCATCCTACGAAGCCTCTCCTTCCGGAGAGCCCCGCCTTCCGCGGTGGCCCCGTTGCTGGAGAGAACCCAATTTGATGAACAACTCACGGCGGAGCTAAACACCCTTCGGCCGCCACAACTGGGCGGCGCTGGATTAATTCAATTTCTCGATGCTTCCATCGCAACTCAGAAGATTGCCATGGAAATGTTGGTGAAGATTTCTTACAGAAACGATACCGATCGTGGAGCTCTGGAGGATTACCTTGAGAGCAACGTTGAAATTCTCGATGCTTGTAATTACTTGGTGGACAGAATAGAGATCGTTAAGAAGTATTTGGATTCTTTGAGAGTGGTTCTGCGTTTGGTTGATGGAAGATTCGAGCCTAATCATACGGCTAGAACGCGTGCGTTGGAGCATCTGGAGTCAAGTCGAGCTATAGAAAGGAAATGCAAAGTCATGACCAAGTGTAACGGCTTAAGAAGAATCTTGAGGCAAAAGCTAGCTCATGATGAATCAGAGCTCAGTGAGATTATGTGTGGCTCTAAGGCTATGGCTTTGATGGCTTGCAGATTTCTTGAGCTTGGATTTTCGTTTGATGCTAAACGGAGAATCCCCACAAGGACACTGTCTCAGAGGCCAACGAGTTGTTCTTCCTGGATGAGAATATTGCAGGAATTGGTGAATCAAGAAGGAAGTGAGAAGATGCAGAAAAGAAGATCTGGGTCGTGTTGGGTAATGAATGAGTTGAAAGAGATAGTAAATTCAGCTAAAAATTTGCAGGAACAGTTAAAGGGGAAGAGGGAAAAAGAGGTAAAATCTGCTGTTGAGGGGTTGAAGAGAAACTACAGGAGATTGGAGGATGGGCTTGAGATTATAGAGGAAAGAGTGAAGGATTTGTATAAAAACTTGATTGATGTTAGAATGGCCTTGTTGGGAATTTTATCCCAGACCTAGAAACTGTTGTATCAGATTAGAATTTAGGAAGATTGATTAAGAAACTCAGTATAGTTACCGGAGACGTATAGAATTCATCTTGACTGCTTTATTTTTACCATTATTGGGTTTTTGTTATGAAAAGAATATATATATATACATGGTTTTAAATTGCGGTTGCGGATGCGGTTGCGGTTGCGTTGCGGTTATTGCGGTTGCGGGTACTGCGGCTGTTATAATGTGGGTTGCGGTCACTGCGGCTGTGATATTTTTTGAAGTTGCATAAATTATTTTAAAAATATGTATAATCATTATATATTTCATATACATAAAATATATTATGCCTAATATTAATATTGATTAAATAAATTCTTATTTTGAACAAGAATATCAATGTTATTTGAAAAAATTAAAAAAAAAATCAGATAATATAAAAATATGTTTATACATACTTATTACAGAAAAATAAATATAAGTGTGAAGATAACCTAAAAAAAAAAATTCAGCATACCACTAATGCTTTAAAAGTAGTGTTAATGTAATTTCTTTATAATACTATCTTATTTGTAAAAAAAAAATTATTTTTTAATTCATCTTAAATTATATATATATATATATAATTGGAGATAGTAACAATAATATAAATGTAAAAGAGAAAAAAATTTAATTAAAAAAAAACACACGTGACTTCCTCTAATCTATTTATATTTCAAATCATAATATATATATATATATATATATTACATTAAAAGGAATGCATAGCAGCTGGCTTCCTCCTCATATATATATATATATATATATATATTCTATTAAAACAAATATATGCAATGTGACTCATGATGCAACTGGCCCGGTTTCTATATATATACATATATATATATATATATATATATTAAAATAAGTATATGGTAGCATGACTCTTGGCTTCCTTCTCATCATAATAGAATATATTATATCAAAACAAATAAATGCAACGTGGCTTCCTGGCTTCCCCATTTCCTGATCATAGAATATACATAGATATATATTATATTAAAATAAATATATGGCAACGTGGCTTCCTTATCTCCTCTCATCACTCTCAACGTTTCGGATATTAGGCAAACTCTGAAAAAGGGCAGTGGCTTCTCTCCAGTATTGGCGCAAACAGGATGATCCAGTCCGGAGACAAAGCTGCTTCATTTGATTGTTTTTTCATTTTTCATTTTTTATTTTTAAAGTTATAATATCACTTTTACTCAAGACTGGATGGTCCATTTTGCATGACGACTGGAGAGAAGCTGCGCCCCTGAAAAAGAAAATGCCAATCACAAAAACAGAGCAACAAGTTAAGAATCAAGAAACATATTTTGGGTCTTTAGATTCGAGCAAGAAGAGAGCTCCAGTCCACTGCGAGGCTTCAGAGTTTAGATTCAAGTTTCAAACCGCTATGGTTCAGCCTGCAGGTATGATTTCATCGTTTTAGATTTCAAGACTTCAGATCTGCTGTTGTTGGCTTTTCTATTTTGTTCTTTGGGGAAGGAAGAAACTTGGGGCCGACTGACAGCTTTGTTTTTAATCTGCTGATGCTAAGTAGTTCTTTTTGCTTTTATATGATGCGCCGCAATACATCCGTAATACCGTTCCGTTGCGGTCACAATACTGTTATGATGCGGCCCATTCTTGTGATATCTAATCCCTTCATAATTGCGGGCTGATGCGGATGCGGCCTAGCCCGCATCCGCAATATTGCGGCCGCATTTTGTAATGCGGACCGCAATTTGGAACCTTGTATATATATGTTGTAGCTTATATTTTTATTATTAAATTTTTAATTAAAATATGATAAGAATACGATATTTTAGTAATAATAATATAATAAATATATAATTTTTATAAATAATTATATAATTTTTAATAAAATTATATATTTATTAAATTTTGATGGAAGAATTTAATAATAAAAATATAAAAAATTTATCAATCAAAATTAATGAATATTTCATTCTTGGAAAATATTGCATTTAAGTGTATAAAAATTTTGTTTTTCTAAACTACTTATAAATGTATTTATAAAACGTTAATTTAAATATGGAATATATAAAAAAAATTCATGATTCTCTTATTGAAGCTTTTTATATCTTATATATCCAAACATATATCTTATAAATATAAATAAATTTCTCTGTACTAAACACCTACTAAATTGTTAAGATCTTCTTTATGAAAGACAAGATTCCATTTGCCCCAAGTAGTTGTCAAAGTTCCCAACATACAACATGATAGAATATTTCAATTTTGTTGAGGTTTAAAAACCATAAAGCTAGTATAATATATTCTATCCATAAAAAAGAAAAAATGGTAACATATTGTAGCAAACTTTAAAGAAAAAAAAAAATTCAGAGGTTCTTTTTAATTCGTGTTTGGCATTAATTAGGGAATCTCTAGAAATAACTTTCCATTTGTTTTCTTTAGAGAAAGAATTAGGTTAGATCTCCATATTCGATTCGCAATCTCTTTCACTTTATACTAGTTTTTTTTAATCTCTTATCAAGTAATTAAACATCAGTGGAACAAACTTTTAATTATCTGATAATATTTATTTATTTTACTGTTTTGCCCTTTCTCTTTTTTCTATAAAGCTGGAGGAAAGGTTTCAAACTAGGCATCTTACACTTGGTTAATTACTCTCAAATGGCAGAACAGGCAAATAATTGAAACGATAGGTTGGAGTTGAATCTTCAGAAGATTTTCCAACATCTATATCTTCTGCAGATGGATCATTTATTCTCAATCGGATCTAAAATGTGTGTGATTAATTTTAAATTCATGTGCATACATTAATCTCAGATAAAGGCTAGATATATATAACTCAACAATGTTGTACATGTAATTGTACTTCTGGGCCATTATAGCTCCACTTATATATGATATACTTGGAATGGAGTATTCTGATCTTCTTATCATCACTTCTTCTTTTTTCATTAATTAAATGGGAAAATTAATTATTGCAAACTTTTGAAATTCCAATTCATGCACTAGCCCGTATATATGTTAATAGAGGCTATATTTGTAGATGTGGCTGTACGGTTAGGACTTTGTAGATTCCATAATAATGCACATTTTTATTAGGAGGATGCATGCATAATTAATATCTTTCTTCTTCTCCTTCAGTGTATACAACTCATTGGTACTTCATTACGCACCGAGTGATTATAGTTGTGTCAATAATTGCATATAGTCGTTTTGTGTGTTTCTTAGTTGTTGTTGTTGTTATTTGTTTTGAAGTATTTTCCATGTCTATAATGCAGTGAAAAAGTTGTAAGAGTCAGAGATGTGTAAATTAAGCTAAGGTACCAAGAAACTCACTGGAAAATAAAATGTTAGCTTTTGAACCCAAAAAAAAACAATTATTTTTTGTTGATACGTATAATCAACAGTTAATTATTAAATATGTGAAATTTAGTTAATTATCCTTTTAAATTTAACTGATTCTTTTAGTGGCTTCTCTATTAGTACAATTAATAGTAATCTTTGATTGTGTTGGTGACATATTTAGTTGAAGTACTGGTAACCTGCACCTTGAGTAGCTAGTCACCAATATTATTTATCGTTAGTGACTGGTTACTATACATTAGTGAACTGCTATCACTTCATATGAAAGTTATCGCTAACTTGATAATAGGTCGTTACTGTATATTTAATTTTTTGATGTGTACTGTAGAACCCATATTGTTTATGGTTTGACTTTTCATTATAAAAGATTTTTTTAATTAAAAAGAAAAGGTAAAAGGTAGATATCTAATAATTGTGTTTTCAAATACAATCTGTCTTTGGGGGAGGTATGCTCAGTTGATTAAATTAAAATCTAGGGTTAACTACATATTTTACTTTAGTCGACTAGTCTAGTTAATTGCACTATCTCTCTAATCTTTTTTATCCAAATAAATTGATTATCATCTAATTTATTGATAATTTTTGGCGATATTTTCCTCTTAATTAGTTGCAAAATAACTCTAAAATATATAATCCAATATGTAAGTATAGTTAGACTAGATTGAATAATGAAATCTCACAAATTATTAAAAATACAATCTTTGAATAGTGTAGTGTATTGTCAAACATTCACATGCTTTTAAAATTAGAGAAAAATCACTCACATTGTCTCCATGTGCACTTATAGCCATATAATTTTTTTTATAGTAAGGGCATGCTCAAGCTAACTTGCACTTTAACTGAGACTAAATCATTCTTGGGCAATTTTAAAAAGGCACGTCTCACATTGGCTCTCGTAAGTGCTGATGCATGCCACAATTTGAGTCCCAATAGTCATTATAAGAAACATACTTCCTTAACCACTAAGTTAATCTTTTAAGGTTAGCCACATGGTTATGTATGATGAAGGTATTATAATTTATAAATTAAAAATTAATGTTCTCAAATGATAGAATCACAAAATGGAAAAGTTCAAAATTCATCAATTAGTGTAGGAAAGTAAAAAGAATCTTAAAAAACTAAATTAAAGTTGTGTAAATTATGAGAAAAAAGGGTACAATTTAACAAAATAAATAATTTAAGGGAATACTTATTTTTTTCGAAAGGAAAACAAATTGAGATCGATCCTAGATCGACTAAATGCATAGCTAAATTAAATTGTGCTTTTTGACCCCTTTGTTGATCAAAGACCAAAAAGATGACTGTTTAGGAAGAATTTGAACGTTGAGGTGCATGTTACATGCTATCTATATGCAAATTCGCTTGCTCTTATTCCTTCGACGTTCAAAGTCTTCCTAAACAGTCATCTTTTTGGTCTTTGATTAACAAAAGGGTCAATCTCTTCTCACAAATAGGTTGTCATGTGAACTATTTATAACTTTATTTAGTGTTTTTCATCTTGTCTTCTGTATTTGTCAATTTCTTCCCGCATATATAGATGTGGTAAATTATTTTATTTTATTATTTTTTAAAAAATATATGTAATTTTTTAATATTTTTCTCATCAAATTAATTTTTTTAATTAAATTATGATAAGTGTATGATTTCTCAATTAAATTATATATATACTTGTTATGTTATTATTGAAAAATTATATATTTGTCTTATTTTAATTAAAAAATTTAATAATAAAAATATTAGATATGACATCTAAGTCTGATTTTTTTAAATTTAAAATTTTATATAATTCATAGAAAGTTAGTTAATATGATAAAATAAAGCAGAATATATTTAAAAATAAAAATAAATTATATAGACGTATCTTGAGTTTTGTTGAATTTTTTTTTTTGGCAAGAGCACCTACATTTATCTTTACATTTAATTTGTAAATATGACTTCTTACAGATTTTCTGAAAGACCAATTTGTCTTCTATTATCAAATCAAATATTTTATGTTACTCATATAACTTTTTAAGAATAGCAATGACAAGTTGATAGATTTCTTTTAAGGAGATATTTGTCATGTCCCAATGGACGGCTTGAATTGTTTTTAATAATTCCTGTTGAAGTTCTTTTGACAAAAAGGCAATAAATGTATAATGAAAATTAATATTATTAAAGCTATTGAGTAAATAGTATTACTCTGTCATCCTTTAATAATAAAAATCAACATTTTTTTTATAAAGAACAATAACACATTTAAAAATATTATTATCTTTTTTTACTTGTCAACGAGATAAAAGTTTTTAAAGATTTCTTTATAAAAGATACCAAGGAGAAAATTGGCTCCAGGGGCACGAGAAACAATTATCGGAGAGTGCCTGTGAACAAAACATTACCTTACATTTCAATCCAATTTAAAATTTCATAATCAAAATACTTTACATTAAAATTAATATATTTTTTAACTTAAGAAAATTTAAATGAAGGGTATTTTAGTAAAAAAATTTAAATAAGATAAAAATAGAGAATAGTTTTTTATTTCAAAAAAAAGTTTATATATTTTAAAAATGAAAAAAAATTGTACAAGCGAAACTTAAAAAAATGTATATAATTTACTTAAAAAATGATAACCCATCCATGGTATGGGCTGTGGAGTTGCTGAAATAGTCACTATGATGGGTATCACGGCACGCTGTTAATATAACTAATCAATTAATACTTACTATAAATTTTAAAATACATTCAATAACTGAAAGTTTGACTTTTTATATCCTAGTTTTATGCTATAATAATTTATAAATTTTTTAAAAAATTATTACTGAAACCTAAAGTTAATTGTCTAAATATTCTAACAAGAACGGTAAAGAAAGCGGATCGAATTAAATTTGCCTCTGCCCCTGTATATTAAAAACCGTTAAAATTGAAAACTTAAAATATGGGAGGTGATCCAAAACGTGGCAAACAGAGAGACAAAGTAAGCAAATGTTGGATTGTGGGTGCATGCCATGTGGATGGTTTCCGGTAGTGACAGCTTCTGATAGATTTGTTGTTGGCAATAAAATATTTGTGAATATATATATATAAAGCAACAGCTTTTAATATTTAATTAACCTCTTTCTCCAAGAATTGGGTCCACATGGTCCTAACCAGATGCCGCAAATTTTAAACCTTTCGATATTTAATATATTCATCACTGAAAGGTTGTCATGGGCCTGCCATTCTACAGCATGTTCTGTGGCTTTATTATATTCATCTAGAATTCAATGGGTCAACTCACTGAGTCCAATTCTAAATTAATCGTGTCTGGATAAATTAACTTCGAACTTTAACCTCAAGGCTTAGTGATAGAAATATCATGTGATCCTTATTAGCTTAGAATTTATCATGTGTTTTAGTTCCAAATTTAACTTGTGTCAATTACCTTTCTGCACATCCTATATAATATTGTCAATTCATAAGTTAAGGATTTATTAATTTACATAGTTTTTTTTCTTTTGTTTAAGAAATCTATAAACACACAAAAGCACGCCGTTCGCTGAGCCTATATCCCCCTGAACGCTGCGTTTTCTCAGTGTCGTCTTCACCGCCAACAGCTTCGTTTCTGTAGCTCGTTTTTCTCTGATTTCCATCATATAGCTTTACCCTTTATTTTATCATACATTGGGGTAACTTCAGTACAAGCTTCAGATTTCTCATCAGATGAATATCACATTTTTTTTATAAGCAATTTTCAATGAATTTGAATTATTGTTTAACCCACAAGAGGAATCAAAACTGATATTTTACAGATTCCTGTATATGTTACATGTTGAAAGTTTCTTTTCTCATCTATATCTAGTTGCATGGCAATGAAAACCACTCACCAACATCTACTGGATATTACAATTTTAAAAGGATTGTGGTTTCTGTCAGGAAAAAAAATTGCATCCATAAGAAACTCAAAAATTCTTCCAACTATTAACCTTACCCTGATTCTCTTTTACAAGCTTTAAGAGACAGATGGACAAATGGACACAAGCTTATTCTGCTCTCAAGAAACGTGGCTTTTTTTGAGTCCCAAGATAAAATGAAATCAATGAACGACCCAAATGACCTGAGGTGCACCGAGCGGCAGACACCCGATCTCTTTTTTGTTGCAATAGATGAGCACCAAAATAAGCAATTACACTAATTGCTGCCAAATATGCATTCACGAGTCCACGTGGATCCCATATCCTGACTACGTCGTACTGTCCTTCTCGACCGCGTCCTCTATTTCCGGCTCACAATTCACCCAATCATTTGACTCCCCCAAAACAAAAAATTTCAATAATTTGCTTCCAAAAACCCCAAATGAACGTGGGTCCCAACCTTCAATGAGTGGGCCCCACTCAGACCCCTCTCTTACGGACACTCTTCATACTCTTTGTCTAATAATATTTTCCTTCGTATACGGCAAAATAGAAATCCGCATAGAGCAAACAGTACGAAGTTACGAACGGGAAGGACAATGAGAGCACCTTCGGTCATCCTACGAAGCCTCTCCTTCCGGCGAGCACCGCCTTCGGCGTTGGCCCCTTTGCTGGAGAAAACCCGCTTTGATGAACAACTCACGGCGGAGCTAGACACCCTTCGGTGGCCACAGCTAGGCGGGGCGGGATTAATTCAATTTCTCAATGCTTCCATCGCAACTCAGAAGATTGCCTTGGAAATGTTGGTGAATATTCCTTACAGAGACGACACCGATCGTCGAGCTCTCGAGGATTACCTCGAGAGCAGCGTTGAAATTCTCGATGCTTGTAATTACTTGGTGGGCAAAATAGAGATCGTCAAGAAGTATTTAGACTCGTTGAGAGTGGTTCTGCGTTAGGTTGATAGAAGCTTCGAGCCCAATGAAATGGCTAGAAAGTGTGCGTTGGGGCATTTGGAGTCAAGTCGAGCTATAGAAAGGAAATGCAAAGTCATGACCAAGTGTAATGGCTTAAGAAGAATTTTGAGGCAAAAGCTAGCTCATGATGAATCAGAGCTCAGTGAGATTATGTGTGGTTCTAAGGCTGTGGCTTTGATGGCCTGCAGATTTCTTGAGCTTGGATTGTCGTTCGATGCTAAACGCAGAATCCCGACAAGGACATTGTCTCAGAGGCCAACGAGTTCTTCTTCCTGGTTGAGAATATTGCAGGAATTGGTGAATCATGAAGAAGGAAGTGAGAAGATGCAGAAAAGAAGATCTGGGTCGTGTTTGGTGATGAATGAGTTGAAAGAGACAGTAAGTTCAGCTAGGAATTTGCAGGAACAGATAAAGGGGAATAGGGAAAAAGAGGTGAAATCTGCAGTTGAGGGTTTGAAGAGAAACTACAGGAGATTGGAGGATGGGCTTGAGATTATAGAGGAAAGAGTGAAGGATTTGTATAAAAACTTGATTGATGTTAGAGTGGCTTTGTTGGGAATTTTATCCCAGGCCTAAAAATTGTTGTATCAGATTAGAATGTGGGAAGATTGATTAGGAAACTCAGTATGGTTACCGAAGATGTATAGAATTGATCTTGACTCCATTATTTTACTACTATTAGGTTTTGTTAAGGAAATAGAGCTATATACCATTTATGTTTTTATTATTAAGTTTTTTAATTAAAATATAATAATAGTATATAATTTTTTAATAATAACAATAGGATAAATATATAAATTTTATAAATAATTTTATATTTTTTATTAAATAATATACTTGATAAACTTTAATTAAAAATTCTAATAATAAGAGGTATAATAAATTTGTAGTCTATGGCTTGATTAACCAATTTAAAGATTTAAGAATCCAAGAAAAAGTACAACTAGCAAAACATTTAGTTCAGCTTGTGCTTTCCTCAAACCGTAGTTTTGGCCAAAGCAACAAAACATAACTTCTGCATTTTGTGGGTTGCAAACCGTAGTTTGGGAGTCTCCAAAAGTGTTTCCAAACAGCATTACTAAACTGGAGCACATCTTCTACCAAAGGAAGGCAACACCAATCTGGGCATCTGGCAGGAGAGTTTAACAGCAGAAATCAAATGCTAATTATCAGATTCAACTTCAATCTCCCTTAGCTCTAAATCCAAAGCCATTGAGACTGTCCTTTTTTGAGAGAACATACTTGGGACACAAAGGCTGAAGAAGCAAGCATAACCCTACACTTGACCATTCTTGTTTCTTAGAATTACTCAAATACTCGCCAAAGCTGTATCTGCAACAAAGTTTTATGGTTTCTTATTTTGATTGAGCTAATTGGTTGGTGTTGGTCACGATATTGGCTAATGCTGTATGCCTGTATCTGTTCTTATTCTTTGTTGGCTTAAAAAAACAACATTCCTATTTCATAATTCAGCAATTAATTGCAACAAGTAAATAACCATACAAAAGGTGTAGGTATAGCACATTGTTTGAATGTTGATCGGAGATAAAGAAAGGGAGATTCAGTAAGTTCTCAAAGAACTCTATCATTTTGAGAGATTGAATTTTTTTTAATTATGTATTTTGAAATTTTTATTCTAATTTTAAAATTTTTAAGTTAAGAAACTTTTAAAGTAAATCTAAGGGCAAAAAAAATTCATGTGCGTTTGGTTTGTAAAAATTTTTTACTTCTTTTTCTTAAGCTAAAAAATACTATTTTTTTTAGGTAAAAAAACTTGTTCTTCTTTATTATCAAATTCTTTAATTAGAATATAACAATTATATGATTTTATGAAATAAATGTATAGTTTCTCATTTAGACTATATACTTAAAATATTTTAAATAAAAAATATTATACATTTATCATATTTTAACAAATTTGATAATAAAAATATAAGAAATTGTATCTAAGTCTAATCCTTACCTAAATAGACATAAATGGGATTTGATATTTGAGTTTGATTACCAAGAATGTGAGACTATTTTGGTTATCAAGAATGAAGTTGAGGGCCCAAATTAGTGAGAACATCAATGCTGTGATCAATTTTAAATTGCCATCATTAGTTAAGCAAATTATATTCACATGCATGCACCAAACTCTATAAATAAAAATATATGTACACTTTATGTTGTACGGTATATGGCCTTTGCACCATGTATAATATTACGATTACATTGTCTTATAGATTATAATATTTTAAGCTATAATCATGGTGTACCTTTAATAGATTTGCAAGAATCTTAGTTTATTGCAAACTACTCTTCTGCTCCTAGTAATTGTGAACAGTCTTATCAATTTTGTACAACACATGCATGTCCCCAAAATAGTTGCGTGTAGACTGTTTCTAATGAAGAACCTTCAATAGCAAGAAAGATTCTATGAAGTTTGGCATTGGATTCAATTATTTATTGAGGAAGGCAAGTACGTATTCCTAAGCTTAATGAGTATTTCAATCTTGGAAAATACTGCATTTAAGTCATGTTTGGTATATACAAATTTTATTTTTCTAAAATACTTATAAATGTATTTATAAAACGTTAATTTAAACATGGAATATATAAGAAATTTTTTTATGATTCTCTTATTGAAGCTATATATATATATCTTATATATCCAAACTTATAAATATAGATAAATTTCTCTGTATTTGAATAATAATATACACCTACTAAATTGTTGAGATCTTCCTTATGAAGGAAAAGATTCTATTTAACTAAGCAGTTGTAAAAGGTCCCAACATATAGGTTCACCATGATACAATATTTAAATTGAGGTGAGGTTTATAAACCATCAAGTTGGTATAATATATTGTATCCATAAAAAAAGGTTGGTACCATACTGAAGCAGACTTTAAAGGAAAAAACACTACAGAGGTTTTCTTTTTAATTCGTCTTTGGCATTATGGAAACCCTAGAAATAATTTTCCTTTTGTTTTTCTTTAGAGAAAGAATTAGGTTAGATCTCCACATTCAATTCGCAATCTCTTTCACTTTATATATACTAGATAATTTTATTCCCTTATCAAATAAATAAACATTGGTGCAACAAACTTTTAATTATCTGATAATATTTGTTTATTTAACTGTATTGCCCTTTCTCTTTTTCTCTAAAGGTTGGGGAAAGGTTTCAAACAGGGCATCTTACACTTTGTTATTCTCTAATGGCCGAAAAGGCAACAAATTGAAACGAAAGGTTGGAGTCGAATCTTCAGAAGATTTTCCAACATCTATATCTTCTACAGATGGATCATTTATTCTTAATCAGATCTAAAATATTTGTGACTAATTTTAAGTTCATGTGCATGCATTAGTCCCAGATAAAGGCTATATATATAACTCAATAATGTTGTACATATAATTGTACTTCTGAGGCAGTATAGCTCTATATATGATATACTTGAAATGAATTATTCTGACCTTCTTATCATCCCTTCTTTTTTTCATTAATTAAACAGGAAAATTAATTATTGAAATTTTTTTAAATTCAAATTCATGCACTAGTCCGTATATATATATATATATATTAATAAAGGCTATATTTGTTGATGTGGCTGTACGGTTAGGGCATTGTAGATTCCATAATAATGCACCTTTTTTTTTCACTACTAAAAATTGGATGATTGGTCACATAGTTTCTTAATTGTGGTTAAAGGAATCACAATTAAACCAGGACTTAATTGCAATTTTTGTAATTGCAGTTAGGACATAAACCTTAAATGTGACTTATTTTAAATCACAATTAGATAGAGTCTTGCAATCTATCAAAAACCACAGATAGGACTTGTGTCTTGATTGTAGGGTTTTAAAACCATGGTTAAGATACAAGAGGTCCTAATTGTAGTTAGGACTGTGTCTTAACTATGACATTTTAAAATGTTGGTTAAGATGCAAGATGTCTTAAACATGGTTATAAAAAAATCATAGTTAGAACAAATATCTTAATCGCAGAGGGCTAGGTCTTAATTGTAGTTTTGCTAAATAGTGGTTAGGGCATTCGTGAAAATGCCCTAGCTAACACACCCTTTCACCAATCCAATTGGGAACTCACCTCTTCCCTTACAAAAATTATCCCCTCTTTGATCTTCTTTGCTCTTTGTCACACCATGCCACCAACTACATTGTTAATGATAAAGAACACTAACCAGTCCACCCTTGTCATCGTTCAAAAGCTATCTATTGCTAGTGTCTTGTTTGAAGATGTGATTTTCTCTACCAAAACAAACAAAAGGTAAAATGAGAAATTTAAGATAAAGTCATAAGATCTGAGAGGACTTTTTTATTTTGGGGTTGGTTCTTCGTTGCTTTGAAATTTGAAGGTAGGGTTTTCACAGCTCAAAGAACTAGCTTCCAATGTTATTGGTTTTCTACTACTACTTTCAGTTGTAAGATTATTATATAAACTTTGGGATGCTACTTAGGATGGAATGATTTAATTCTTTGTCCCTATGTTGTAGTGGATGCTGCATGTTTGCTTTGTTTCTAATGTAACAATGCATTATGATTTCTCTTATAGGTCTTATATTAAGGCGAGGGAAGTTGTTTAAAATTTTAGGTTTTATTGCTTATTATGTTGGACTAATTCTTTTAACAATAAAAATATCATTAACCTAGTTTAGGCATCAATTAAGATTAAATTTCTTTCTAAACAAATTTAAAGATACACGCCCTCTATCGATTTAGTGTGTTTAAAAAATTAAATTGTTTTAGGTGCTATCCAAATGTTAAACCCAAATTGTTGGATTAAAGTTAATAGTTGTTCCATAGATCTTGTCTTGGATCCTTTCCTAATATGGTTCATGTTAATGAGTGGCATCATAATTGTGGTTTTGCTCTTTGAAACTATTAGCTTAAGTAAGAGGCTTGAAAATTATGTTCTTGGAAATTTCCTTTAATTTGAGTTATTTGATTTGATATTCTCACTTTCAAGTGAGTCAAAATTTGGTCACTAGCTTTTGTGGTGTTTCTTATGGTTTTGCCTTATAATCACTAGCTTAATTTGGGTTGTTGGAATTGCCTTGTTAGAATTGACATAAGGTTAATATTTTTTTTTTCTTCTTTTTCAATGGAAGTGGTTCAAGAAGTGGTACAAAACTAGAGAAGGATTTCAAGGTTGCCATACCTAATATTATTATTACTCTTAAGGATTTTTTTTTTCTTTTTTGATGAAATTGATTTGGGAAATGTGTTCAAATTATAAGTGCTTATCCTATCTAAGAAATAACTCTCTCCTTTGTTTTGATTATTGAACACTCTCTAATCAAATGGCAAGTGAAAACTTTAACCCTTTTTAGTTTATTGTGTTTCAGAAATGGATACATTATGAATAGGAAAGCCTAAGAATACCTAAAATATTCAGAAGGACTTAGTGGAATTTTAGACTTCTCATTTGCCAATGGGAGTGTGGTGGGTAAAATAATATGCCCATGTACTAAGTGTGGCTTTAAGAAATAGTAGGTCAAAGGAAGACCACTTGATTGTTAAACCATTTCTACAAGGGTACACTTTTTGAGTCATGCATGAGGAGAGACATGATACATGATAGGAAAGAGCCTCCTACAAGATCTCTAGTAAGGCCATAAGTGAAAGAATAGTGGATTTGTAAAGATGATCTTATGAATAACATGGTTCATGATGCATTCAACGTTCACAATGAGACTGAAAGTGTTGATAAAATAGAGGGTCTAGCTCTACCCTTTTATGAAGAGATGAATGAAGGCGTTAAAGAGTTTTTTGAGTTAATTAAGGATGGGTAAAGGAATCTATACAAAGAATGCAAGAAATGCTCAAAGTTGTCTTGATGAGATTGTATCACATTACGTGTATGTATAGAATAAGTAACAAGGCTATGTCTATAATACTAGAGCTATAAGCAAATACTTTTAAATATGCAAAGATTTCACATTCTTTTGTGTACTTTAATAATACAATACTTTAGCCATATGAATGAAATACCTTTCCTTTTATGATTCTCTTTGTAGTATGAAGTAACTTAGAGCTATTAAACTACTTTACAATTTGATATTATACATGAAGTGAAATTTTCACATAGAAAATAGAAATTGAAAATTATATACATTGAATGCTGGTAATTGAACTTATTAATATGCAAAAAAGGATTAATTTTATATATGGAAACAATCATTACCAAAAACTTGAAAATCAAAGTTTCTTTTTTTAACAGGACCCCATCAAACAACTATTACTAATAAACATCACCTAGCTAACATAGCATTGCAATCATAAATTTTATTCCACTATCTATTGTGCATTACTATGGTACCCAATCGAAGATGGAGAAGATACCAAAGAAGAAGCCTTAACTTGATTGTTTTACTCTTTCTTTTTTTTTTGGTATCTCAGATCTATTCGTGTGTTTTCCTCTCTTACCTATTCATGCAGTAGTGTTTTCCTTATATCTAAGTTGGTGAAAATGTGTTTTAAGAGTTAAGTCAGATTCTTATGTGGCATCCACCAGTTAGCTTCTCCAACCACATAAGCAAAAAAAGTAATAGTAGATAGCCACATGGATAGAGTCGGGACCAAATTGCAAATGTTTTAAAATTTTGAGGACTAACATTGAAATGACAAATTATAAGAACTAGTTTTAAAAAAATAAATTGCAAGGACCAATTTAAAAATTGATGTAAACTATAGGACCAAATAATTAATTTTTCCTTGAAATTAATAAAATTTGTTTATATTTCAATTGTAAATTATGACTAAATGTATATGAAACTATTAGGTATTGTATATGAATAGAATGGACTATGTAGGTTGTAAAACTTTACAAGGATTGAGTGTATGTTGTAAGAGTTTTTTAATCCCTTGGTAAGTTGTAAGACTTAAAGACTTGTAGGATTTTTTTTTTTTAAGAAAAAGAATTTAATTTAGTAGTGATTTAAACCGTTGCTTAAAAAAATTAATGATTTAGCTATAATTACAAAAAATCAAAGTTGAATCTTGGCTCTTCTATGGTTTTACAACCACAGCCAAACTATTACTTTAGCAACGGTTATTATGCAGCTGTAGTTAAACTAAGGGCTTAACTATGATTATAAAGTTGTAAGAGTTAGAGATGTGTAAACTAAGCTAAGATATATAGAAACTGGATATAAAAAGTTTGCTTTTGAAAAAAAAAAATAACTATTTTTTGTTGAAACATATAATCAACGGTTAATCATTAAACGTGTGAAATTTAATTAATTATCTTTTGAAAATTAATTAATACTGTTTATGGGTGGCTTCTCCAATACACATTAATAAAAAAAAAATTAATATTGGTAAGTGAGTAATGATCTTTGATTGTGTTGGTAACATAATTAGTTGAAGTGCTCGTAACTAGCGCCTTGAATAGCTAGTCACCAGTATTGTTTTTCACTAGTAAGTGGTTATTATACATTAGTGACTTTGCTACCAAATCATTTGAAAGTGATCACTAATAAGAGGTTATTACTGTGTATTTAATTTTTTTAATGTGTACTGTAGAACCCACATTGTTTGTGGTTTAACTTTTTCACTATAAAATATTTTTTTTCTATTAGGAGGAAAAAGTAAATGGTAGATATCGAATAATTGTGTTTGCAAGTACGTCTTTGGGAAGATATGCTCAGTTGATTAAATTAAAATCTAGATTCAACTATATATTTGCACTCTGGTCGACTAGTCTAATCTCTCTAATCTTTTTTATCCAAATATATTGATTATTAAATAATTTATTGATAATTTTTGCGATATTGTCCTCTTAATTAGTTGCAAAATAACTCTAAAACATATAATTCAATTTGTAAGTATAGTTAGACTAAATTGAATAATAAAATCTCACAAATTATTGAAAGACTAAATCGACTAAAAGCAAAACTAAATTAGATTATGTTTTTTTTAATAAAAAATGAATGTGCATTTTGACCCCTTCGGTGATCAAAAGACCAAAAAGATGACTGTTTAGGAAGATTTTGAACGTTGAAGTGCATGTTACATACTACGTATGCATATTCGCTTGCTCTCTCATTCCTTCAACGTTCAAAGTTTTCCTAAACAGTCATTTTTTTGGTCTTTGATTAACAAAAGGGTCAACAATCTCTTCTCACAAATAGGTTGTCATGTGAACCATATATAACTTTATTTAGTGTTTTTTAATCTTGTCTTTTGTATTTGTCTTTTGTATTTGATTGATTTTCAATGTAAATATCCTACAAAATGTCAATTACAACATTTCAGATTTGTAATCAACAGAACAACTCAATTTCTTCTGACATATAGATGTGATAAATTGCTTTCTTTTATTATTGTTATCAAATTATGAATATGGTTTTTTTTGAAAAAAGAACTATATATAATTCTTTATATTTTTATAATATCAAATTAATTTTTTAATTAGATCATGACAAATGGATAATTTTTTAATTAAATTATGTAATTATCATATTATCTTTGAAAAATTAGATACTAGGCATATTTTAATTAAAAACTTTAATAAAAAAATATAAGGAACAACACTCAAGTCTATTTTTTAAAAATTTATAATTAGATATATAATTCACAAATTATTAATCAATATGATCAAATAAAATGGAACATACTTAAAATTATAACCCTTGTATGTTATGGGCTGTGGTGTTGTTCAAATAGTGATGATGGTGGGTATCTATCCCGGCACGCTGTTAATATAACTAATTAATTTTATGCGATGTAAACTTTCATTTGTATAATATATATATATATATATATATATATATATATATATATATATATATATATATTAGAGATATAGAGAGTTCAATCTTTGGATATGTCTTAAATTTGTATATATAACTAAAGTTCGACTTTTTATATACTTGCCTTGTAGTATAATAGTTTATCATTTTTTTAAAAAAATTATTACTAAAGCTAAAATTAAATTCTGCTATACCCCTGTATATTAAAAAGCATTAAAATTGAAAGCTTAAAATATTGGGGGTGATCCAAAACGTGGCAAACAGAGAGACAAAGTCAGCAAATGTTGGATCGTGGGTGCATGCCATGTGGACGGTTACCTAGGGACGGCTTCTGATAGATTTGTCGTTGGCGGTAGAGGATTAAAGTTAAGTTCATATATTTATATTTTTATTATTAAAATTTTAAATTAAAATACTATAAATATATATTTTTAATAATATTAAGAAAAATATGTAATTTAATTAAAAATATATAATTATTTGTAAAAATTATGTACTTATTATAATATTATTAAAAATTATATATTTATTATATTTTAATTAAACAATTGAATATATAAGTTTTTTCGACAATAAAATCTCTGTGAAGATATGTGCATGCCTTTCTATTTTCATTCATTTCCAAAGCAACAATTTTCAATATTTATAATATTTAACCTCTTTCTCCAAGAGTTGGGTCTACGCTGTCCTAATTTCAACCTTTCGGATACTTAATATATTCATCTCTGAAGTGTTGGTATATATGCCTACCATTCTACAGCATGTTCTGTGGTTTTATTATATTCATCTAGAATTCATTGAGTCCTATTCTAAATTAATTGTATTTGGGTAAAACTAACTTTCAACTTTAACCTTAAAGGTTCATTTAGTGATCAAAATATCATGAGATCGGTGCCACTGGGGATATCATTATTAGCTTAGAAATTATCACGCGTTTTAGTTCCAAATTTAACTTGTGTCAATTACATTTTTACGTACTACACGAAGCAGTAAGAGTTAAAAAAAGAAGATATGTGTTGGCCACATTTAAGTAGGACTTATCATCTTATTTAACCTCTCGGCTATTGAACATCGTACAATAAATAAAGGTGATTCATTTCTACTCGTGGGTCTTATATGGGTACCATCTCTTTATTTGTGCAACCTTGTTAGATAAAATTTTTTATAGAATTCTAATTCAAGTTAGTAGATGATTAGGGCACTTAGAGATTGAATACTCTTAGAGTATTGTATCATTTATAATCTTTATAATAAAAAATCAAAATAAAATAAAATAATCTACTAATAAAATAAATCCGAATTATATAATTAGGTTATACATTTAATTATCTATTATTTTATGATCATATAACTAAAGTAATATATGATATTTATAATAATATTACTATTGTGTAAGATTTATTATATGATTTGATTTGATTTTGCTAATTAATATATAAATAATGTGGTATACCAAATATATATAAGAATTTCTCATCAGGTTAAAATGACAGAGATTTACTCAGGCAACATGATGAACGAGTTGAAAGAACGAGTTAACTCTTTGAAGAGTTGGGGTGAATGAGCCGTTTTTTGCTGCAATAGACGAGCACCAAAAGAAGCAACAAAACAATCATTTAGAACCAAATATGCATTCAAATGAATCCATGTGGGTCTCATATTCCTTCAACGTGGTACTATCCTCTTCAACCACGCCCTCCATGTCCAGCTCACCAATCACCCAATTATTTGACTCCCCAAATAAATTTTAAAAACGCACAATAATTTGCTTCATCCCAATTCCAATAAACGTGGGTCCCCCAATTTAAGGGTGCCTAGGGCACAACTTTTAACCACTGGGTCCCATTCTGGCCCTTTCTCGTGGACACTGTCGTACTGTTTGTCCAATAAAATTTTACCACGTGTCACTACGACCCCACAAGGCTTCGCTTACATATACACTTAATGGAACGCCACATAGTGAAAACAGTACCAAGTTACAAAAAACAAGAACAATGAGAGCACCTTCAGCCATCCTACGCAGCCTCTCCTTCCGGTGGAGGATTCAGCCGCAAGCACTGCCTTCTGCGGTGGTCCCGTTGCCGGAGAAAACACGGTTCGATCAACAACTTACGGCGGAGCTAGACACCTTTCGGCCCCCAAAACTAGGCGGCGCTGGTTTAATTCAATTTCTGGACGCTTCCATCGCCACTCAGAAGATTGCCTTGGAAATGTTGGTGAAAATTCCTTACAGAGACGACACCGATCGTGGGGCTCTCGAGGATTACCTCGAGAGCAACGTTGAAATTCTCGATGCTTGTAATTACTTGGTGGACAAAATAGAGATCGTCAAGAAGTATTTGGATTCATTGAGAGTGGTTCTGCGTTTGGTCGATGGAAGCTTCGAGCCTAGTGAAATGGCTAGAACGCGTGCGTTGGAGCATTTGGAGTCCAGTCGAGCTATAGAAAGGAAATACAAAGTCATGACCAAGTGTAATAGTTTAAGAAGAATCTTGTCGCAAAAGCTGGCTCATGATGAATCAGTGCTCGGTGAGATTATGTGTGGTTCTAAGGTTATGGCTTTGATGGCCTGCGAATTTCTTGAGCTTGGATTGTCGTTTGATGCTAAACCCAGAATCCCCACAAGGACACAGTCTCAGAGGCCAACGAGTTCTTCTTCTTGGTTGAAAGTATTGCATGACTTGGTGAATCATGAAGAAGGAAGTGAGAAGATGCAGAAAAGAAGATCTGGATCGTGTTTGGTAATGAATGAGTTGAAAGAGACAGTAAGTGCAGCTAGGAATTTACAGGAACAGATAAAGAGGAAGAGGGAAAAAGAGGTAAAACCTGCAGTTGAGGGATTGAAGAGAAACTACAGGAGATTGGAGGATGGGCTTGAGATTATAGAGGAAAGAGTGAAGGATTTGTATAAAAACTTGATTGATGTTAGAATGGTTTCGTTGGGAATTTTATCCCAGGCATAGAAATTGTTTTATCAGATTGGAATGTAAGAAGATTGACTAGGAAACTCAGTATAGCTATTGAAGATGTATAGAATTGATTTAACCCCTTCGTTTTATAACTGTTGGTTTTTCATAAGAAAAAAGATTTTATGTGGTTTGTTATATCTTCATTATTAAATTTTTTAATTAAAATATAATAAACATGTAATTTTTAATAATAATATAATAAATGTATAATTTTTTTAAATAATTATATTTTGATTGAAAATATAATATTTTAATTGAATACCGTAATAATAGAGGTATAAAAAACCTATCAATCAATGACTTAATTAGCAAATCCAAGAATCTTTTTTAAAAAAAGTACAACTAGCAAAACGGTTACTGAATTAGGGTGCATCTTCTACCAAATAAAGGCAACGCCAATCTGGGCATGTAGCAGAAGAGTTAACAGCAGAAATCAAGTGCTTATTATCAGATTCAACTTCAATCTCCCTTGGCTCTAAATCCAAAGCCATTAAGAATCCTTTTCTGAGAGCACATACTTGGGACATAAAGACTGAAGAAGCAACACAAGGAACTGAGCATAACTCAAAAACTTGACTATCCTTGTTTCTGAAAATTACTTCAATGAAGTTTTATGGTTTCTTGTTGATGGAGTTAGTTGGGAAGTCTTGGTCATGATATTGGCTAATGCTATATGACTGTATTAGTTGTTATTCTTTCTTGGATCAAAAGGACAACATTCCTATTTCATAATTCAGCAATTAATTGCAATAAGGAAATAACCATACAAAAGGTATAGGTAGCCCACTATTTGAATGTTGATTGGAGATAAAGAAAGGGGGATTCAATGAGTTTTTAAAGAGATTGTGTTTTTTTATTATGTATTTTGAAATTTTTATTCTAATTTTACATTTTTAAGTTAAGAAACTAAAAGTACATTAGGACCAAAAAAATTCATGTGCGTTTGGTTCGTAAAAAATTTTTATTTCGTTTACTTAAGTTAAAATGTGTATTTTTTTAAGGCAAAAAAAGTGTTCTTCTTTATTTTTAAATTAAATTTACATAGAAAAAAAAGTTGTATATATAGTTCTTTATATTTTTGCTATCAATTCTTTAATTAAAACATAATAAGTGTATGATGTTTTTAATAAATATAATATTTTTCAATTAAACTATATACCTGTTACATTTTAAATGAAAATCATATATTTATTGTATTTTAATTGAATTATTTACTAACAAAAATATAAGAAACTATATTTAAATCTAATTATTGCATACATGTACATAAAAAAGATTTGATATTTGAGTTTGATTATCAAGAATTGTGAGACTATTTGGGTTTCCTTTGCTAATTATTTTAGTCTCTCTTGTTAAATTGCAACAAAGTCCCCGGATATTATTTTAAAAGGCTGAAGAACAAAACTTCTCAACCACACATTTCTGTTTTTTCCTTTTTTGGCCACAATACAAACACAGAGATACCAAAACAAAACAACAGAGGCAACAAAACCAACAAAGGCAAATAGAGAGCCAAACAAAAACAGAAGCAGAAACACAAACACAACCAACGAATGACCATACCCTTCAACTCTACAGCACCTTAACCAATTCCCCTTTCAACCGCAGCAACGTCACTTGCCAAACTGCAACCCAATTAACAGCATAACTCCTCTGTCTATCAACCAGGAAGAAGGAAACATTTGGAAGAGTATCTAAAAGACATTTGATGAAAATTTGATCGCCTCAATTGAAACACTATAAATTACGTCTCAATTGAGACGTTAAATCATCTAAATTAATTTGAATAATTCAGACTTTATATTATTTTATTAATGAAATAGAATATATAACGAAATATTCTTTTAACTATGAATTAAAAAAATAATAATGATTGAAATTAAAAAATAAATTTAAAATTTAGACTATTTAAATTAAATTTAAATACTCTAAATTGAAGAGGGTAATTGAGAATCCCCTCAATTGTGGGATTCGGATTCCATTTGAAGTCATTCATTCCATTCCAGCAGAATAGAATAGGTCCATTAAAACGTTCTTCACTATCCATTTCAAAGTATATTGCAGACTCCGAGAAACAAGAGACCAGTCTAGTCACTTTCTTTAAAAACAGAGCTCCAAAAAAGAATGCAGAATGACCAACCCCTAGACTAGACCATCAAAACCATCAACCACATCACCTTTGGAATTTCTACAAAGTAAAACCTATCCCAGCTTGTAGACTCAGAAACTAGAGGCCAATTCGGCCGCTTTCTTTAAAAACAGAGCTTCTGCAAAGAATGCAGAATGAACAATCACTAGACCACCAAAACCACATTACCTTTGGAATTTCTACAAATAACACCCACGCTAGCTTGATTTAACTTGCCATTAAAGGAATCATCACTGTTAATCTTAATTTGGTTAGTGATAGGGAAGTCCCATGAGTCTTCTTTTTCTGAATTACACCAGTAGCATTACTAGAAACGTTCCCCTTCATAGAGTCAAAAAATGCTGAAAGATAAGTCACGACCCCTGAAATAACCTGAGAAGGTTCCGCCACTGAGTCTTGAAAGAAACATCTCTCCTCCCATATCCTCCAACAGATGCAAGCCACAAAAGCTTTACCAAATTCATCGAGGACTGAATCTCTCAATAGAAAATTAGAACACCAAACGTCAAATCTGATGATCCCATTTATTTCAATATTCGGAGCCAAATGGTAGACGAACCACACTTTCGATAAGCTAGAAGCATGTGTTCCACCCAAAACACATGTCCCTAAGAATGTTTCTTTTTCTTCCGTTTTTCCTTTTTCCATTGTCATCATCAAATATAAATGAAAAGCAAACACTATTCAACCATTGGGCCCAGAGAGAGCCCATCTAGACTAAAGCAAGCCTTGAATTAGAGAATTCTTTTCTTTTGTCTGGGCCCAGATTTCTTTCGTTTTCCTCCTAGAGAATCAGCGAACAAAAAAATGGTTGCCCCTTGGGAGGTAAAGCCCGCAAATCCTCTAGTGAGAAGCATTGAGTTGTGCACCCAATTTTTTTTTTTATCTAAATCTTGGCTTAAAACAGAAAAAAAAAAAATCTTCAAACTGTGCTTTTGGAGTGCCCAACCCCATGCTGTGCACACACTGCACAATAGAGAATCCTAGTTGGGAGGAGAAAGGGTATAGACAGTCACAACAAATAGATAAAAGAATAAGGGGTGAAAGTTTGATTAAGTAATTTTTTTTGCTTTTAAAATTAAGAGGGTGCTTATAAATGATCTGAAATTGAAGAGATGTATTTATATTTCTATAAATATTATAATAAACCTATTTTAAAATCTAAGAAGACTATAAGAATTAACATGCTAAATAATCTTTTAAAAATTCAGACCTTTTTTAATAAAAAGAAAATATATTAACACAAAAGGCAAGCAACGCTATAACCTTCAAAACTTATACAAAATTAAGGTCCAAATCATGTAGCGCAATTGGGCAACGCTTATTTACACCGCAATAGAAGTCGCTACGCATTGAGACCTGGGGCATGCCCTTTGATCTTACTGTGCCAATGACTTATGTGGATGGGCATGCTTCTTCAGGCTCTGCAAATAATGTGAAAATGATAGGTGGAAACAAGCGTCAGCTAGGGAACTGGATCTCTTGTAGTATTGTGTTATGATAAGCCATTAAATGGATAAGGATAGCTGGCAACAGATCCAAGAAGCAAGGAGTCTAACAAACACGAGGAAAATGCTTTGCGTAGGAGTAACAAAATGAAGCGGAAATCGTTAAAAGTGCGGGAAAATGAAGTTATATGAAAGGGGTGAAAGGTTACGTTGTGGGCGTGAATGAATTATTTGGTTTCTCCTTTCCTGAGTCTATTGTCCTCTTCCTCTGTTTCTTTCTTTCTTCTTTTTGTAAGCTAATTTCAATTCTGCATGAAGATACGTGAGGCTTAAAGTACACTATACTACCTCTTGCTTAAATAATATAGTATCTTTGTTGGGTGTTAACATATATATATATATATATATATATTGCATATTTGGTGCTCTCGTTGAGAGACATCAGCGATGGCAGAAAATACCAGACTCAAGGACCTAACATCATAAATCAAGAAGGTTACCGAGACAGCTGATCACCGTGAAACCAAAGCAAATTCCCATCTTGATTGACTTGAAGCTTCTATGGACACCATCACACGCACATTGGATGCCCTCACATGAAGCATTGACCGTATGAATCAACAATCGACAATGGGAGTTACCAGCTTGAGCTCAGGACATGCAACATCTGCACCATAATATCAACCTCTTCAAGTCCGAAACGTGAAGCTAGACTTCCCAAAATTCGATTGCACAGAACCATTAGATTGGTTATTGAGAGCCGAGTAGTTCTTTTCCTACTATGATATGCCAGATGCACAGCGCCTCACAATTACAGTAGTGCAAATGGAAGGATCAATTGTACCATGGTTTCAAATGCTCCAAAAGGCTCAATAACTTCCATCCTGGTCTGCACTTGCGAAAGCAATTGAGCTTCAGTTTGGACCCTCCCAGTTTAATTCTCCTCATGCTCAACTCTTTAAGTTGACACAAGAGAGTTTGGTTGCTCAATACTACCAAGATTTTATGATCTTGGCCAACAGAGTGGAAGGTTTGACTAATGCTGCACTTTTTGATTGTTTTATTGGTGGTCTTAAGATTGAGTTATGGTGACAATTGATAGCGCAATCACCATCCTCACTGATGCAAGTAGTTTCCCTTGCTCGATTATTTAAAGAAAAATACACGGTAGTTGTAGTGCCCTCTAAGTCCAAACCATTACTACTACCATCTTCAGCTGCTAATAAGACTACACCTTAACCATCAATTAGCACCAAGGTTACTCCACCAAAATCCACTCTACCTCCATTACTGTCCACTCCTTCCACTAAACCCTTTCCACAAATTAAAAAAATGACGGCAGCAGAGATGCAGTTGCGTAGCAACAAAGGGTTGTGTTACACTTGTGATGAGAAGTCCTCTTAGAATCACAAGTGTCCTAACCGTCAGTATATGGTGCTTCAGCTGGATAAAGAGGATTCTGATAAGAATCTACCATCAAACCACACTGAAACTGCCTTTGAACTCTCCACTAAGGACTCACCCTTCCTTCATCACTTATCGTTTAATGCTTACCAAGGTGCCAAGGGAATTGCTACTATTCGATTCAAGGGAATAATTGCTGGTATAGAGGTTCAGGTCCTTTTGGATGGAGGAAGCTCTAACAATTTTATTCAACCACGGCTTGCTCAATATTTAAAACTACCCATTAAACCTATCCTAAACCTTAAAGTACTAGTGGGAAACAGTCATCACTTGGTAGGAGAGGGCATCATCAAAAACCTTCACCTGCACATCTAAGGTCATCTTATAGTCCTACCTACTTACGTATTACCGATAACTTGATCAGAGGTTGTGTTAGGTGCTTCTTGGCTAGCCACATTAGGTTCACATGTGGCGGACTATAGTACAACAACTCTTAAATTTTATTTGAATGGCCACTTTATTACGCTGCATGGAGAAAAATCACACCATCCTGAATTGGCCTACTATCATCACATTAAACGTATGCAGGCTACTGATGCTATAGCTGAGATGTATGCCTTACAATGTCAGCCTTCAAAATCTGTGACAACCACAACAATGGAGCTTGCCAATGACATTCTTTCGAATTTAACTAATATTCTCCTAAAATTTAGTGTTATTTTTCAGACACCATATGGCCTTCCTCCTTCGAGAAGCAATGATCATGCCATACCATTGCAAGAGGGAACCCTAACAATCAAGGTACGGCCATATCATTATCCCTTCAGCCAAAAAGTTGAGATTGAATGCTTGGTTTCAAAGATGCTGATAGAAGGAATAATTCAACCAAGCACTAGCCCTTACTCTACTCTAGTGATTTTGGTCAAACAAAAAAAGATGGAACCTAGCGTTTTTGTACAAACTACAGGGCACTCAATGTGATTACCATTAAAGATTGCTTCCTTATCCTTACTGTGGACGAGCTCCTTGATGAATTATTTAGTGCCATTTACTTCTCCACATCAAATTCTCATTAAGCTAAAAGATAGATTTAAAGACTGCCTTTAGAATGCATCACGACCATTATGAATGGCTAGTCATGTCGTTTGGGCTCACCAGTGCACCTGCTACCTTCTAAGCCTTAATAAACATTGTGTTCTAACCTTTTCTGAAGAAATTTGTGCTTGTATTCTTTAATGACATTCTAGTTTATAGTGCTTCATGGGAATCACACCATAAGCACCTCAACATCGTATTGGAACTCATACTTAATCATCACTTATTTACCAAACTATCAAAGTGTTCCTTTGGCCAAACTCGAATTGACTATCTCAATCACATAGTCTTAACAGCTGGGGTGGAAATGGATTCTTCAAAGGTTTAAGCAATATTAGATTGGCCCATCCCAATGAACATCAAATAGTTATGTGGCTTCTTAGGACTAACAAGGTACTATCGTCGCTTTATAAGGAATTACACAACAATGGCTACTCCATTAACACATTTGTTGCAAAAGACACTTTCCAACGGGGTCCTGATGCTTAGCAGGCTTTTGAGATCCTTAAGAAAGCAATGACCCAGGCCCCTATTTTGGTATTGCTAAATTTTTCTAAACCATTTGTTATGAAAACTAGCACTTCTGGTGCAGGTATTGGAGCAGTTCTTAATCAAGAAGGCCATCCTATAGCTTTTTTCTTCAAGAAACTATCTCATCAGATGCAAACAAGCTTTGCTTACGTGCGAGAAATGTACGCTATCATGGAAGCCGTTGTGAAATTTTGTCATTATCTCTTTGGTCATTACTTCATTATTCGAACTGATTAACAGAGTCTCAAGCATATCAATGAACAAATACTTCAAACCTCAGATCAACAGCGCTGGCTTCCCAAGTTACTCGACTATAACTACTTGATTGATCTGGAAAAACCAATCAAGTAGCTAATGCTCTTTTTAGATCTTTTAATTATACTCTGTCCATGCCACATTCAACATTACTCGAGGAAATTTAGTTGGCTCTGCAACAATCACCTGATCTTCAACAATTGATGGCACAATACTCTTCCAATTCCATAGCATTCCCTATGTATACCAATAAGGATGGGTTATTATATCGAAAAGGGCAGCTGGTGATTCCACAACATTGCACCCAACTTCACTAAAGTATATTAAAAGAGTTTCATGCCTCACCAATGGGAGGCCATGCTAGGTTTTTACGTACATATTCATGTATTGCTACTTGTTTCTTCTGGCCGGGTATGCGTACTGACATTAGAAATTTTATTAGCACTTGTATGGTGTGTCAGCAGGCTAAGAGTTCCTAACTTCATCCCACGAGTTTATTGAGTCCCTTACTAATTCCAAATAAAATTTGGGAGGACATAACCATAGACTTTATCATAGGACTGCCGGTATCCCATAGGTATACGGTAATCATGGTGACTGTTGATTGTCTCTCCAAATATGCCCATTTTACAGCTCTTAAATCCAACTATACAAGCTTACAAGTAGCCGAGACATTTATTCATACAGTTGTCAAGCTCCATAAAATTCCACGTTCTATAGTTTCAGACAGAGACAAGGTGTTTACCAGCTCATTTTGGCAACACCTATTTAAATTACAAGGAACTACATTAAAGATGAGTTCATCTTATCATCCATAAATTGACAGACAATTTGAAGCACTTAACAAGTGTCTCAAAATGTACTTTCGTTGTTTTGCACATGATAACCCATACAGATGGTTTGTGTTTCTTCTGTGGCCAGAATGTTGGTATAACACATCTTACCACATGGCCACCGAAATGACACCCTTTAAGATGGCTTACAATCATGATCCTCCTTCGATTCTAAAACACTCAGCTACTGATGCAGTTCCTTGGGATGTTCATGAACATCAACAGAATAGAGACACCATTCTGCAACAGCTTAAGGCGAATCTTATAAAAGCACATGCTCGCATGAAGCATTTTGCAGATGCCCACAAAACGAATGCCCAATTCCAAATTGGCGACATGGTTTTTGTCAAGCTCTAACCTTATCGCCAACATTCTGTGGGTCTCTGACGTAATCAAAAGCTCAATTTCAGCTACTTTGGGCCTTTTCCAGTAATACAACACATTGGTAAGGTTGCTTACAAATTGCTCTTACCACTAGAGGTGTGCATCCATTCCATTTTTCATGTTTCCTTACTAAAAGAATGTGAGGGAGATCCAACAAAGCAATACATTCCTCTGTCGCTATCAACATTAATTAAGGGTCTTGAAGCCTAACCCTTCGATATTTTGGACGCTCACCAAATAAAACTCAAAAATAATTGGGTCACACAACTGTTGGTTAAGTGGGATGCTATGGATCACACTTCATGGGAATATTTGTCAAACCTTCAGGCCCAATATCCGCATTTGGACCTTGGGGACAAGGTCCTTATTGATGGAGAGAACAATGTTATGATCAAACCATTAAATGGAAAAGGACAGCTGGCAACAGATCCAAGAAGCAAGCAGTCTAACAAACACATGGAAAATACTTTGCATAGGAGTAACAGAATGAAGCGGAAATCATTAAAAGTGCGAGAAAATGAAGCTATATGAAAGGGATGAAAGGTTACGTTGTGCGCATGAATGAATTATCTGGTTTCTCCTTTCCTGAGTTTATCGTCCTCTTCCTCTGTTTCTTTCTTTCTTCTTTTTGTAAGCTACTTTCAGTTCTGCATGAGGATACTTGAGGCTTAGAGTACACTGTACTACCTCTTAAATAATACAGTATCTTTGTTTGTTGTTAACATATATATATATATATATATATATATATATAATATTGCATATTGAGAATCTATTGAGAGGAAGGGTGAGAGTATATAGAATTCATTCATATGAATTTCACTCACTTTTTTTTTTTCTTTTCCTCATAAATTAATATTCTCAATTTACTTGGCAAATTAAGGGGATCCTGATTCATGCTGGAAATAGCGGCTACTTCAAAGATGAAAGCAACTGCAACTGGGAAGAACAAGGACTGGTTCTTACTAGGCAAAATGCATATAAGTATTGGATGAGATGCAAGGTGTTGATCAACATGTGTACTTTCTTACTTTTGAATTATTTGAGAACCCCAATGCTAGAGAAATCTTCATCTCTCCTAAGAGTGGAAAAAGATTGCCTTGGTTACAAGAAAAGTGTGGTCTTTTCTCAAATTAGACAAGGCTCGTGCTAAATAACACAAACACAAGGATTGCTCTTTCAATTTTTAATTTAAAAACTAGCCAAATTTCCCCCAGATAAAAAAACCCTTCATTTGGCATGTAATCCCATGATCAAGCTGCATTGTTTAATAGCGTGACTTTTTATATATATAAAAGATTGAGTTGTTTAAGAAATAGTTAATTTTGCTTAATGTGATCCTATATATATTTGTACAATCAACTAGGCTATAAGGAAATTATGTTAGCTAATCTATATTATTTGGACATCATCTATCCACATCACAAATCACTTTAGTAAATGACATCTTTAATTTGTTTCCATCCTATTCATCTAATTGGAAAGTATTACCATGTTGACAAGGGGTTCAATACCAGCATCATGAGTACATAGGTGTTAATCAATTACCCAAAAATACAAAGGAGCTATTCAATCATAGGCACCATTGCCGGAGGAATGCTATCCAGAGGTCATTCAATGTGCTGAAAACAGATCAATCTACTATAACTAAACTCTGCTTGAGGCCTAATAGATCTTAGCATAAAGATGTTGATAGTATAAATTAACCAAGATTTAATAGACAAAACAAAATAAAAGAGATTGCGTACTTGATAAGAAATCTATAAACGCAGTTATTAATCTGATAAGTAAGAGAAAAAGAAAGGTGAATCACACAACCTACTTTGTCCCTTAAGATTTTAAAATAGAAAAGAGAAAACAATGATAGTTTCTAATGTGATATATCTATTTATAAATTTTGTGCCTCCTTTATCTCTTTTCAAATCATAAAAGAGATTAAATTTCTCTTATCTTTACCATATGAACCAGATTTGTGATGAAAAATTGCTGACTACTGAAAGACTATAAATTGAACTTCTACCCGATAGATTTATACGTGATCCAACCTATCATAAATTACACACTTTTAAACAAGACTTAATCCATTTAAGATTCAATATCCAAAAAAAATTGATTGCATAAAATTATAATATATAATTATCTTATAATTAATTAAGGCCAATCCATATTTAAATATTAATTTATAAAATTAATCTAACAAAAAATTGTAGATTTCTTCATGAGTAATAGGTGAAGCGCCAGAAGTTGGACTCTTCTATTTAATAGCTGGCGGAAAGGTCCAATAGAGACTTGAAGGATGGAATAATAGATTAAACATTGATACTTAGACGCCTTTCTTTTGTTCACCATTTATCAAAGGCATTGCTTCCAATTTCTATGGTTAATTCAACCCAGAGATTTTTGGCCGACTAGAATTCCCACGATAAAGCCGAAGATTTCCTGGACAAAATCATAAATTACAAAGTAATGCTATTTCTACTAAAGACCAACAGCTATACTATCAAATCACAACAGCATTAAGAGTTCCAGATACATGGAAAAAAAGCACAATATCTGTTTTTTCCCCCCCTAGTCCCCAACTCCCCCTCCCCCTCAAAAAATAAAATAAAACGAAAGGAGAGGAAGGAACTAATTAATTGACAAGAAATGCACCCGCGCAAGGGTATATTCATTCCCTGCAATCCAAACACCAGTTTGAGACCATTGTACATCTTCCCAGTCCAGATTTTCCTGCAATACCTGATCACAAAGTGCAAAAGTTCAACTGTCACGGTACGAATGAAACGGCACCTATTTGCATTCTGCCATTAAACCTCATGATACAGCCAAAAGAAAAAGAAAGAAAGAGGGCAATGAGATACAAAGGAAACAAAAGATCAAGCAAAGGGCTTGCAAACATTTTAAAACAAAAAAGTAGCCTAGCAGTGGCCAATGCCAAGGAATGGACAACAGTTACATTTGAGTTACCCACAACTTTAAGAGAAAATTTTTAAAGACATTATTCATATGCAAGTGAAAAATTTGTTCGAGTGAATTGAAAGTACCTCCACATAATCAAGGGGCAGAGGTATCCCAACCGTAAGCATCATGTTCTGGGGCAGAGGCTTCTTACAACGGGACCAACGAAATACGTCAATCACAACATTATCCCAATCAGATTTTCCACCATTTCCAGAATGTGGGTGGTGATTTTGAGACTTCTCTATGTCTGGGTCATGCGATTGAGTAGCTGGCATAACCTTTATTATTTTCTCTCCAGTAAAACAAAGCTCATATCTACAAATAATTTACTCATATATTACAAAAGGTCCAATAGGAATCCTGAATTCACCAAGACCCCAGACTTCATGATAATAGAAACAGACCCTTTACTTTCAAATAGCAAAACAGGCACTCTATTATCAAACCAGTTGACTTTTAATAAGAATTAATACTGAATATTGATAACTGTACTTTTTTTCTTTTCTCAAAGAGCTAATTAAAAAGCATTTATGGACAGAAACAGGTCATTATGCAATGCAGTTCCACATTTAAAAGCAAATTCCCGTTGCATGCAGCATTTTACTAACTAAAGCAGAATTTCTTTTTCTTTTAGACCAAAAAAAAAAAAGGGGCAATAAGAATGAAGCCTATCGCAATAAACATACAGATCACTTGTGTTGAAGAACTCCCATGCAAAAAAGTACCTGCACGAATGTGTCTCCAAATATAAAACTTCTCCTTTCTTCAACCGAGCAGATGTAAAGAGTGGTTTTTTCAGACCCTTATCAGCAATAATGCCTATACTGTACTTGATCCTGATGAATATTATAATCATGAATGTGAATTGAGTGTAAACAGTAGAAAACTAATATCAAGATAAGCTGCAAAAATAGAAGTTTTTCATCTAGTATATAATGTAGGGAGAATAAGAAATATTGTAACCCAACCCACATTCCATTTTTAAAAGCTGCTACTTTACAAACATTTAAAAAAAAATCATATATTTTTAAGATTAGGAGACAAAACTACAAGACCTTTTATTAAAGAATATAGACACATTATCCTAGACTTCGTTAGACAAGTTTACAAGCCCCACCCCACCCCAAAAGGCAGCATTACAAAAATGTACATGCACAATATTTTTTAAAAAAATTTGGAATAGATAGATATTTTAAATGTTACCAAAAACAACAAAACGTGGCTTCAACTTTGCAGCACTATTACAATATTAGATAAATACAATACAGAAATTTTGCCAACTAAAACTAGCATACCAAGGCTCATTGCAGAGGTTATACTGAATTGTGACTTCTCGTACAAATCTTTGCTGCCGCAATGCATTCTGTTTGTAATGCAGGCCACCAGGTAAAATAATAGCTTGGAATGTCAGCATATATAATTTTTGTTTGCTTTTATAAGTTACTGAAGTACATTAAAAAAAAAAATTATCTGGGAAAAATATATTGAATACAATCCCTTTTCACTACTCGTTCTCCCAACAAGATTGCAGTTTCCCTCTGGAACTTCAAATGTATTCAGTAAACAAAGAGAAATTTATGAATTATCGGGAGTTAAAAAAAAATGATAGATAATAGAATTTATTAAAGAGAAGAGCAATACAAAATGGAGGACAAGAAGTGCTCCCAAAACAAAGAAAATAAAAATTACAGACTCAATAGGTTAAAAGAGCTTTCCAATCCCTTTGTAAATCCACAAGGGAAAACCCTCCTAAAAAGACCATTTGCTGAAACCCACAGAGGCCAAGAAAATAGTTCTCTTCCAAATAAAATGTGAAGAAACTAGAATGGATCACCTGCAGTCATACAGATGACTGCAAGGGATCCATTCAATGATTTTAACATTTTTTAATTTTTTTGCTTTTAGGGAACAAAAAAAATTAAGAAGATAAAAACTGTAATTGTTAAGTCAAAATTTTCAACTGTGTTCACGGTTGAAATTTTTTACCTTACAATTACAATTTTTATCTTTCTAATTATTTTTTCAGTCCCTAAAAGCAAAACAATTAAAAAAATTGAAAGCACCCCCTGCAGTCGTATGGGGATCCATCCTCATGAAGAAACTTTTGACTAAACAATCTCACACTCCATTCTAACCAACCACAAGATAAACCAGCCAAGAATAAATAGAAGGCTTGGATTAAGAGGGAAGTCAATTTTACAAAAGTTGACGCATACTTTAAAGGAGATTTAGTGCAGCATTATTTGAGAGAATGTGGAGGATGAACTCTCATGCCTTGCTTAGGTAGTAAGGTTTTACAGTTGACGCTTTGTGGCTGACCATTATGCCTTTCTGACTAGGCTAGAAACACAAACCCACACTTTGACATGAGTGAAACATAAAATTCCTCACATGAAATTGCTTTAATGAATAGAACTTCTCATCTATGATAACCAATAGAAAACTAATTCCTGGAAGGGAATTAAAAATCCAGCCGGGTAAAAAAAAAAAAAAAATCAATTCCCACCCAATCCCCCACCTTCCTTCTCAAGAGAAGAGAAAGAAAAACAACAGCAATAGATCAATCTACGAAAGCTCAATAATGCAGGATTTCTAAAATCTGAAAATAGAATTTGTTCTCATCAATCCAACAACCCTCCTAGAACAGCAATTAAAATACCAGGACTTTAACTCACAAACAAAAAAAGTCAAACATACCATAAAGTTGAATCATTTAGAAACCCCACAACCAGACATCTACGTGTTTCAAAGATGAAACAGTACTAAACAAACTGTTAGGTGAACACAAGAATGAGAATAAAATTAAATAACATACCTAAAGCAAGTAAAGAGCAGATAGTCCAAATTTTTTTAGAAAAAAAAAGGTAAATTAAAATATATTAATTAGATGTTGAATGCAAAAGGTTTTTCAGTCATAAGATGCTGGACGTACTGAAGCTGCAGCCCTGGTAGTTATTGTCCTCTCAACAGTCACTGGAGCAAGGGTGGGCTCAACAGTTGATGTATGTGCAAGGCAAGGTTCAAGATCAATAGTTCCACCTCCTTTCTAAATAAAAGTGAAATAAAACTAGTAAACAAGAATCAGATTATACATAAGGACATGCTTGCACCTGTGCAGACACAGATCTTGATATGTATATGTGAAGATGCAGAGTCATTCCAAGCACTAACAACCCTTCCATGCCAGAGATTATCTTAGAGCAGTTTAACATGTTATGAAAATAGTAACCAAAGCATGCCTATGAAAACTAGTCAGCCACTTCCCCAGAGAGACAAATGAGAGAAATCAGAAAGAAAAAAGAACATTATATTTGAAAACGGGACATAGTATATGACATGCATCAAAAGTAGACAAGGGTGCAGTAGAGAGGTCATATAAATTCAGGGGAATAATAATCATACTTTCCAGGGCTTTTGTTACTACCTTCACAACGCAACACCGCTCAACTCGATAACTGCAACCAATTGCTGCACCCCAAGCACGGGAACGGACATTGTTTCTCAGAGTAGAAATATAACCTAATATTACATAAATTTAGAATCTTCAGATTATCCACAAAAGGCTTCAAAGTTCAATGGAAATAGCAATATTGGTAACTGAAAAAGAGGAAGGGAAACCAACATCGCTGTGACTAACTTCCCCACTAAATCACAGAAAAGTAAATAAATAAATACAACTTCAAGGCTTTCAATTAATCATGTCTGTAAACCAATTTCCAAGAAGGTGCTTGGTGGCCATTACAGTGTGTCACAAAAAAAAATGCCTCTCACTTCTTTTTGTACAGGCAATAGCTCTCCGAGAATAGCCAACTCCCTTCCTTAAAAGCCCATGGCAAATGTTTGATCCAATAGATTCATAACTGCCTATGTCTTCTAATTACTATCATTATATTTTTTAAGTAATCTATGCCATTTGAGTTTTTGAATTGGGTCTCGTAACTTGTTCTCAAATGTACTCAGACATGTAATAACTTGTAGTTACATTTGAGCAAAATTTGTAGGCATTAAATGCTATCAACCTAGTGAGCAAAAAAGTAATTAAATGTATTGAGTTGTAATCAGGCAAATTCAGACTTTGAACTTGAGATTTAAATGATAAGTTGTTCAGTTGAGTTCCAACAGTCTCTCTCTCCTGCTTTTATCTTCTGTTGCTACATAATTCAGAGGTAATGTTCAGAATCAGAACTACAAGTTCAACTGAAATATTTTCTATACACATCATATAAGCAAACCATGGGCATGTATCATAGAAATTATTCTCAATAGTGCCAAGGCCTAGAAAAAATGTAAATGATAACGATTTAAAAAGCACATTTCAACCAAAAAATGTTGACCATAGTTAGAGATTATAATACAACTATGCATGGGCCTTTACTTCAAAGCTTAAGCTTGAGTTGAAGTGGTCTCTAACATGGTTTTAGAACCTCTATGACCAAGTGGTAAAGAGTTTGATCCTTATGATCCTCATTTTTTATAATCAAATGAAATTCCAACACAAGGTAGGTGGGCCTATGCTTTTTCCACACTTCAAACCAAAGAGTTTTCATGTGAGGAGGGGTATTAGAGATAATAGAAGTATTCATACACTTTCACTTTAAGCTTGAGCTTTTTGAGCTTTTAAATTGAAGTGATCCTTGACAACAACAAAAGCACTTTTATCAATGTCCTTCCTGTAATTCGGCCCAAAAAAAAAAAAATCTTTTTAGAACATAGGTCAAACAATCATAACAGGTAACTACACTAAAAGCCTTCCTGGACGATCTGACCAAAAACCAAACTACTTGTGACAGCTTTTCCAAAAAGCAGAAGTTTTGCAACATAGCCAAGCAGACCCTCAGAGGCATTTAGATGTTATCATAGACAGCAGATGACAAAATATGATTTAATAATCAATCAAGAGGGCATCTTTCTGATCATTCATGAGAAGCAAGGTTGGACTATACATTCTTGTGGAGAAAGCACCCGAATGGTTGCACACAACTCCCGTATGGCCGTAGGAGGCTGAGAAGCTGATGGGCGACAGTAACCTGTGTGCATGAGAACTGTGCAACAAAGTTGCAACATCAAATACTAATTACAACCATGTCACCTCAGTAATTTTCAATCAAAAGCTAACTGCATCCATTTTGTAAAAAGTAACAGCACATACCAGCAACAAGATCTGAGTCATAAGTGTACACATCAGTGCCCCATAGCTGGCCACCTCTGACCTGAACAAAATAATTTAAACTCAAGACATGGCATAGCATAAAAAAGAAAAACGTATATTTAAATTGTATCCCATGTTATTGAAATTTCAAACATAGGTCAAAATAGGAAAAGAAACAAATAAAAGATTTTCATCCCCTTCACTTAAAGGTCTCCTCCACACCACCTCGCCCCCCCCCCCCCCCCCCCAAAAAAAAAAAAAAGGAGAGTGGAGACAGAATAAAAGGAAAAGTAAGCATATTAAAAAAAGGGGGGGGGGGACCTAGTATTGATTCTCTCTACTATAAAACTCAAAGCAAGGAATTTCTTCCACTATTAAACAGAATCAATCCTGTAAAACTAAACCTTATCTTTTAGAAGGAAATGATATTACTCCCTTGATGCTTTTCAACAAATTTTGCAACTATTTAGTTTAGATTTTGAAATTTTGACTTTACATAGAATTGATTGAAACAAAATTAGTTTTGTTTGGAAAATGTAAGGTACAATTATTTTGAAATGTTAAATTACTATATATTTATAACATACTGGGGTCCCACCTTGCTAGAATTAATTGATAGGATATTTTAGGAAAAACCAACAGGTCTTTATCTCTCACTTGCATGAATTGATTTTTTAATCACAGAAGCAACAATTTTCCAATGATGAGGATATTATAGAGATGTACTACTCAGAATCAGCAAGATTCATTTAAAAAACCTTTAAAACATGAATAATATACCTTCATATCTAACAATGACGTATAAAATAAGCCACACATGCCCTAAACAGTTCCAGCTTACAGCTTAGACCTTTTGTTAACATTACGACAGATAACAGAACCTGCTTCAACTGCAGATAACAATTACAGACAAAGCATTCCCAGGCTATGCTCGCTAGACTGCATTCCAAATCTTTTCTATTTCCCGATTACAGAAGACCATAGTTCAATAAACTTTAAAAACTCCCCACTAAACTTTCATGTAAATAGACAATGGACCATGAGTTTGATCCAAATTCATGATCTTCAAATCATTGTTTCACGCATAAGTACAGTTGATTAATGAAGGGTTTCTGCCACATGAAATTCTCTACTTACAAAGTCCATACAGTTTTCCTGATCAATGACTTAGTCATCACACAACTTTAAGTGAACAACATATTCACTTATAGTTTCTTTTTTCTTTTACCCACTTCACTAGAGTATAAATATTTGTTTCTTGCTAATTAGTGGTTGGCAGAAATTTGTGACATATATAACTCCAATGTCACAACTCCAATACTAACATAATATACAATTCCAAAACATCCAGTTTGACCAACACATATAGATACATACATACATGTATATATATATATGTACATATAAAGTCCATCTACAGCCTGACCCATTCAAAACAGTCCACAATTTTTTATACAAATTCATATCAGTGGCAGGGAAGCATCAAGAAAAATCATCAATCAAAGTTACTCAATTATAATAAAATAGACAGTAAATTTTGCACCTACTGTATCAACAATGAGTGTAACAAACCAAAGGGAAACTAAATGAAAGGGGCATAAACAACATGCAAAATAGTTCTATAAGAAAAATAAGAGCACAATTGTATTCAATAAACAAGGTTATCAGCTGCTATGTATCACAATCCTAAAACCATTTTTATATGTCAGAAAAGCCAAGATATAGACCCAGAGAAAACAAAACAAGCAACAAAGACTTCACCAGCAGCAACAAGCAAGAGAAAAAGTCTTCAATGTAAAGAAAAGAAAGCCACCAACCACAATATGAAAAAAGTTTTAAAAATAAAAATAAATAAATAAAAACTCATTTCATCAATATTACATGCACAAGTCAGTTTAATCTTACTTGGCGATTTGTAGCAGTAACATGCTCCGCTGGTATCCGTATTTCAAGAGTGGGACCACTTTTAGAACTTTCACCATTTTGTTCTGTTTGAGATAATTCATATTCCTTCCATAACTTTATCAGTTCTTGCATGCATTCACCAACTTTATAAACAACAGAAGACAATTCTGCTTTGCCTGAAATAACAGAAGCTTCTATATGATGAACATGAAAAGAAAGATTAGCAAAAGATAAGCAGCTCTAATCATTTCCATTCAATAAGCATTAACAATTGACTAAACATATGATAACAGTAGCCCATCACACAACAGTGATAACACATTAAAAGGAAGTGCAATGGAGATAAGTGGATATAAAGGGAGAAAATATATTATAAAATATACAGCAATGTGCTAACTACAGAAATTCCTGCTGAAAACCACATTAAATAACGATGCCACATGTTCAGTGGTGTAGAACAAGCCAACAACTTTGAGCCAGTGAAACAAAATATGACAGCATACCTTGAGACCTGCAAAATAAATGAACCAGATAGTAACTATCAAAATAAAACAAAATATACCAGTAGGAAGGATTCCATCAAATCCATTCAGGACCCCAATTCCAAACACCAAAGAGTAGGACTCAATTAAACAAGGGAAATCAGATAGTGTCAACATTTACATCATACAAAAGTAACAAAACTTGAAATATGGTGCTTCAGGGGACAAGGGTACAAGAAAGAAAAGTGGAGGTAAAAAGGAAGTCCATTTGACAAGAGGAAGAAACCAAAACAAAGTTTTTGCCTGAGTTCAATAGTAACTGCATTTAGATCTAGTCGTTGTCTTCTTCAAGACTAGGTTCTCAAAGTTTAAAAACAACTATTGCATCAACAACTTGGATATCGACTCAGGCTATAAACATTATAACAAAACTGATACAGAATTTCTAGGTCAGAAGCTTATTTCTCCAAAGGTCCAAGATAATAAAAAAGGGAAAGAAAGAAACATGACTGCATAACCTCTATTTAGATTCATAACTAGGAATATTCTGATAAGTTTTTCATTCAAGGTCCTATATTCAAGGATTTTGAAATGTTCACTGACAAATTCAGTTATTACTATTGTTATCCCTATAAATTTCAGACTTGCAAGCGCAAAAAACCAATGAATGATGATTTTTCAATGCTATGAAAGAAAAATATTTTCAACTACTTGAAGGCAGAAGTTACTGTCCTCCCAAATGCAGTAAAAAGGGGCAGGGATGGGAAATTGCAAAAAAAAATTCAATGGTTATAAATTTTAAAGGATTTTGAAGCTTCAACTTTCATAAATCACAGTCTCACACACATGGTGTAAATTATTTGTTTATAAGAAAGATTATGAGAAAATAAACTAGGAAATAAAAAGATACTTATTAGAAAATAAACTTTCCAAACAATTAACAAGCAAGAAAAGTAGGGGAAAAAATACCCTTCACTGTCTTGAGCAGGGGATCTAAAACGAGAATCACGGTTAGCCACCTGAGGGCTACCCCTTGATCTTTGCACCCTCTTACGATGCTGAACACCATAATTATAGACTTCCTTCTCCTTCTCAGTTGCCCCTTCCCCATCAGCACCTGCATCTTCAGGTTCCTTGTCAAAGCACCTACTATGCTTATCAGGCCTCTCTCCTAAATCAGCATTCCTTTCTATCCTCCTCTCTCTTGCCTCCCTGTCAACATTTTTCCAGCTATCATGATCTTTTGGTTTATTCTGTTCTGGCAATACATTTTCTTGCTCTGGCATTTTAACTGATCCATCACCAAGCTCTTTCTCATTATTTGGAACTTCTTTCACTATTCCATTCCATAATTCCCTCTTGATATGATCCTTTTCTCTCTCTTTCAAACTTTCTTTGTCTTTTGGAAGATCTCTTCTCGCCCTCTCCAACCTTTGTACATCCCTATCTTCTTTAGCATAATCTTTACCTTCACCACTAGTAGCTACTTGTATACTGCTTCTATAATCACTTCTTTCTTTTTCTCTTTCCCCCCCATCCCGATGCTTTACATCCTTTCGTTTTCTATCCTTCTCTTTAAATCTGTCTTCACTTTTTAAATCTTTGTTCTCCCCAACAGCCTCACGAGTTTCCACATAATCCTTCTCCTCTGCAGTTGAACCCTCCTTCCCAGCCTCAAGTGGGCCTTTCATATTACCACATGATACATGCCAGGAGTCCAAAACACCACTGGGGCCATCTGAGTATCTTTTTCCCCTATGGTGCTCTTTTGATTCTTTCCAATTTAATTGACTACTTAACCCACTGTAACCATCCTTTTCTGTCTTAATATCACCTTTCAGATCATGATGACTATTCCTATCATATCTGACATCCTTCTTGTCATCTCCTCTACCTTCAACCCTGACATCCTTCTCACTCTTAGCAGCACTCTGAGAATCCCTCCTCAGCTCACCATGCAACTCCTTCTTCTCTGTCTTGATATCATGGCTCTCAAGCTGGAGATCTCTACTATCCTTAGAATCCATTGATTCTACTCTGTTTTCAGTACCAACAGGATGATTTACATGTGAATCATTAGAAGATGACGGCACATGATATACTGAATGAAGAGGAGATCGTCTATCTGCGTCACGAGATTCAGTACGTAGTGTCTTTGCCGCACGAGAGTCTTGACCTATATCATATGGAATATGATACTCATTTGAAACCGATGATGACAATTTGGAATATGTGCCAGCATCTTCATGAGGGTGCTTTGAAGATGACTGAACAGTCTCTTCATGAGATCTCTTAGGCATACCACTCATAATGAAAACCCAATCCAGTCGTAAAATGTAATCAGGAAGTAGTCAGACAGCCAAAATAATACCTGTCTCTATTGTCTGCTTGTTATATAATTGGTATATACAACCTGACAAAACAATTTCAAAAACTAAATGAGGCTACAACAATTTTCCACGCCAAAATAATTTCCATAAACATAAACTGCCACTGGACTAGAAACACATTACCAGCATTTAAACAGATTTAATCACATATAACCATATGTTAAGTCCTAGAAGCCTGTAGAAGCAATTATTAGACACCGCAACTTACTTGAAGTATGAGTGCAACAAAGTTTAAATTAAGAGTAGAATGACAATTGTGCAAGACTCGAATACAATAAATCATAGAACTCAAAAAATGACCTATTTTCTCCTTGAATCGAGCATGCATCGACAAATATCCAAGCTCAATGCGCACACTCGAAAATAAGTTGAAGAAAGTAAACAACTTTTTCCCCGCCAAGAAGAAGATCAAAACCAATTTAACTTTCTCTACTAAAAAAGAGATATAGAGGAAAGGATTAACAAAAACTGATAAGGGCCGACCGCAAAACCGAGGAAGAAACAGCATTTAAGAAACAAAACTGAGTACAATGACAAATGGACAAGAGTCGAATACAAACAATCATTAAACTCAAAAAATGACCTATTTTCTCCTTGGCAATCGAGCATGCATTGACAAACATCCAAGCTCCATGCACCCACTCGAAAACAAGTTGAAGAAAGGAAACGACTTTTTCCCCGCCGAGAAGAATATCACACCCAATTTAACTTCTTCAACTAAGTCTAAAAGAAGAGATATGGAGGAAAAGATTGACAAAAACATGATAAGGGCCAAACGCAAAACCGAAGAAGAAACAGCATTTAAAAAACAAAACAGAGTGCATTAGAATACCGATTGATATAATCAATGCTTAATTAAAAAACTGAATAAACAAAGCCAATTGAGAATCTTTCCCTTCCAACTCTGACAAGGCAAAAAAACATTTTGTTACATTGCTAACTTTTCCACCAAAACCAACCAAAATGAAGTGGGATTTGCACAGTGGACCCAAACAAAACCCTAACAAATGCACAACGAAGAGAGCACCTTGTTCATCAATTAGCAACTTTTCTTTCTCAGCGTATAGGCGCGACCGTATGTCTCCGTTTGGTGTTGAGCCTCTCTTTGCGCACACTGATGTTTGAGCATAGCCTATGCGCACAATTGCGTGCCGCAGCATCCCCGAAGTTAGAACTAACGCGCCTACCGAAAATTAGTTAAAGACTAAAAAGAATATAAAAAAAATTAAGAAGAGGATTTAAAATTAAAAATATTTATATAAAAATTTTTAAGTTTTGAATTTATTTTAAATAATTTAAAATTTAAAATTTTAAGTTTTAAGTTTTAAGTTTTAAAATTTAAATTTAAATTTAAAATTTTAAGTTAAAATTTTAATTCTCAAATCTTTTAAAATAATTTAAAATTTTTTAATATAAATATCTTCAATTTGAGATTCTTAATTATAAATTTTGTAATAAATTATCCTAAAAGAAACTTTTTTTTTCAGTAGGATAATAATTAAAATAAATTACGTTAGAGTCATCAAATCAGATTAAACTTATCAAATTAGCTTGTTTAACTCACTATTTTATGGGTTTGGATCTTCTAATTTTTTATTGTAAAATATTTATAAAGTTTAAAAATAGAATAAAAAATGAAAAAAATAAAGCACATATAGACTTTTATTTTTTATATCACTTTCTTTGAACTCTAAAAAAAAATTGCAATAAAAAACATTAAAGATTGTTATATCTATTTTAATGAATTAGATCTGCATGTTACATAAGCTTGTATTTTACTATGATCATTCTTATCCACTCGTGTAACTCATGTATTGGTGAGTTTGGATCTAGGTTTTTTTTTTTTAAACATAAACCATTTAAATTTGATTTAAATAATTTAGATTATTTTTATTTTTTAATTTAAATTATTATTTTTAGATTAATAATTAAAAATTATTTTTATTTTATATCTTGTATCATTTCAAATAAAAGACAAAAATATAAAAAATAAAAATATCAATTTTAAATCATTTAAATTTAATTTGAACAGAATAAATTAAAATATATAAGAGATAAATTATAAAAAAAAAAAGAATGAGTACAGGATTTAATTTCGTCTTCTGCTTAATGTTTTTTAAAAAATAATTGCACACCAAAAATCTAACTTGGATTCACATCTTGATAATTTTTATTATGAGTAACTTTTATGTATATTTGATGTGTCATATTATTTATATATTCAATAATTAAAATTTATTTTACACACAAGTCTCACCGATACTACTTATAAATTTTACTTGCATAAACTTAATTCTAACTATTAATTTTTTTAGTTGTACCACCTAAAAAAAACTTTCTTTTACTAGTCACTTAGCGGACTCAGCGTGATGAGATTGGCCGTTGGCATCGTTGGCTTTATTCATTTTCTATGCAAAATCTGACGTCTATAATATAAACAATATCCGCATTAAACCCACTGGATTTGTATTAAATAAAGGCGTCTGTAGCTTCAATTGTGCAACAAATTGATCACTCTTTTGAATTTAATATTACATAATGCACCATTCCTCAAAGGCGTTAGTGGTTTTGGATATGGATGGTCTGAAGTTACTGCATCTAAAATGCGTCCAAAGTTTGAAATTGATGGCCCTCGCTTTGCCACATGGCCGCACCAAATCAAGTTCCATTTTTGCTTAGATTGCATGCTGCACGATTTTACTCAGATAAAACGGTGCGTTTTGTTGAAGATGGCTTGATAGATTTTCGAATAGAGAAAGTAGCGAATGAGAAAGATCCAAAGAGAGCAATGGCGATTTCATCCCTCTCCATTTTGAAGTCTTCATCAAGATCAACTCTATATCGTGCCGTCATCATCTCCTCATATCGATCTTTGCTTCTTCAATCTCAACCTCAAGTAATTTCATCTCAATGTCAATTGCGCGCCATATTTGGGTTCCATTTGTTTCTCAAGAAAAAAGGATTATAGAATTAACTTTGTGATTAATAATGCTTGTTTAATTAGGCGTGCTATTACTTTGATTTGCAAGATGGTATTGTTTTGGTTAATTGATTAATTAAATTGACGTTGGTTAATTAATTTTTTATTTGGTGTAATTAATTCTGGTGGTGAAATTTTGTTGTAAAGGTGACCATGCTGTGAAGGCTTGCTAGCTTATATGACAATATTTTCATCTCAATTCTAGCTTAAAATTGATGAGTCAAACATTATGCAAATTGCTATCTCAGAAATTTTTTATTCTCTTATAGTTTTGTCCTATATGCCAACTTAAGGATTATTTCCTTTGCTTTGGTTGTCCATTTATATATAATTTTTAAAGACACATATTTGTTGTGAGTGACTATAGTGGGTAGAATATTTTGTTTCTGCTAAATATCTTTGTGTACATTTTACAATTATAGTTTGGCAAATTCAAAATATTATTAATATATTTAGAGATGAATAAATATAGTACTCTATTTTTTTTTATTGTAAGCCAGATCTATTTGATCCACTTTGATAATATTTATAATTTGAAATTTGATTGTTATTTTGTAAGAAAGACACACTTCTTAAAAGTGAAAAAGATCTTATTTCTATTCCCAACTTTCTTTTCACTACAAATGCTATTGATTAAAGGAATTAAGCAATTATTTTGCTAATGTTACTGCTAAAAGGTGCCATTTTTTGTTGTTAAGTATAATGCTACTTCTTAGTGGTGCATGCTGGCATTTTCCAGTGCTAAAAATTGGGGACTATTTGTGTGAGTCAACAAATTTGAAATAAGCCAATGTTAAAGAGCAACACTTGCCAATTTGTGCAAGTCAGAAATTGGCAAAAGTTCAAACTAGAAGAACAAGTTAAGAATTAAAAGAACACAACATTTTTTATGCTATATATTAAAATTTAGACTAAAAACCAAGTTGTATAGTACCATTATAAAATTTTACGAGTAAACTAGGAATCAAATTGCACATTACCATTATAGAAGTGTAATAAAATTGTACATTTCTCAATCAATAAAGTGGTATATTTCTCTTTCAATAAATTTATATATTCCCCTCCTAATGCTGCAGTTTTACTATTAATATTAACAATGCTGATACGTATATCAAAGCTACAATGATTTTGAATAAATAGAAAACCATAGAAGATTCTAATGACCATATTGAAGATTTTTACTTAATTTAATAGTTCCCTATTAGCATATCCTAGAAACACTTGCCATTCAAATTTTGGAACATAAATTCACTAGTAAATAGCCATTTCTAAAAAATTCACTCTCTTCTATTAAACTAATAATTTAATCTTCAAATTATACATAGCTAAAAATCAAGAGAAGCCTCAAATGTCTAAAGTGATGTAAAACACAAATTTTCAACAAAGTGAAGGCATCAACTAAGTTAACAACAACCTATATTCAATAACAATAACCTTAACAAAACACATAAACTTTAAATTTACGTCCAAGACATGATGAACTAGTAACTTACATGTAATCTATAAAGGTAGCCCTTAATAAAACATAACAGAATATAAAGCCAAAAGTGGAAGACAAAAAAAAATTAACTTCCTTTGTTTTCTCTACCTGTATATGAATATGTCCACACCATGAAGTTGCTTGTGGAATCATCGCCAATGTTGACAGCAAAGTAGAAAAAAGGCCATGGTAAGCATAGTAGCAGTAGGAACAAGATAACTAAATGTGTAGCATACCATTGAGACACATTGTTTTAGTTTATGAAAAGGTATATTTTGGACTCAAAAACGGAGCTTGACCTAGTGTCTTCACGTGGCAAAGTGGGGGTTGTTGATTTTAAACTTTAGATGCAGTTCAGACGCAACAACTTTACATGATCCATTTCCTTATAGCTTTACTATTGGGTTTAAATTAATATATGATAAACTATCCTAGCTCTTTCTTTTTGTCAGGCAAAAAAGTAAGCTATTAATTATACCAAAAGGAAAGCCTAATAATAATAAGCTTTTAGTTAGGCCATAACTAAAGCCCCGTAATCCGTAATGTAATTTAAAGCAAACTTATATTTGTATGAAAAAAGGAAGGGAGGAAAAAACAAACAAATAGCCCACTAATAGTCTACACTTAACCTACAACCACTAATAGTCTACACTTAACCTACAACTACATGATAGGAATTCTATATCTTTTTTAAAAAAATTTTAGTGGGTTAAATGGGCTAGCCAAGTTGGATATTCAAATTTATGTAACTAAGGTAAGTTAAACATACTCATTTAACTTTTAACTCATGATAAATTAACTTATGTGGATTGAGTTAACCTGTTTTAGCAACTTTAAGTTATACTCTTTTTTTAGAGAGATATGCCTTTCATCTATTTTAAAAATTTATGTTTTTCATTAAAATTAAAATATGCACTACAATAACATTCTCAAGCAAAAATTAAACTATTGTTATACATATTTTGACTAAAATACCTTTATATATAATTTATATAATATAATAAGTGTTAAATATGAATTTGATTAATATAAATGTGTCAATTTTTAAATTTTAGAATAAATTAAATTTATATTTTTATACAAAATAAGAAGTAGAAAATGAATGAATTGAGGAGTGGTTATTTTTTAAAAAATAAAATTAGTTGGTCATTTATTTTGAACCAATACTTACTTTAAATTTGGATGGTGGGGCTTTAATATTTTTCTCTTTTTTCCTAGTTTCTAGTAAAAAAGAAAAAGCTAACCAATAGGTGTAAAATAGGTCAAAACAATTCCAATAATATATATGTTGGTAAAATCCAAACTTAACCCACTATTTTAGTGGATTAAATGGGTTAGTCCGATAGATTCAATATATTTTGATAGCTTTTTATTTGAATGATCTTTAAAGTTGTAAAAAAAAATTATAGGGTCAAAACCTTATTTTTCATTATAAAAGTATATTAAATGTTTCATATGGGCTCTAAAAGTATTTTTTTGTTCCAAATAAATTTGTAAGTTTTAAAAATGTTTTAAATGAATCCCAGAAGTCAACATTGTAACAACCCTAATTCTTAATTATCATGATTAGGCTTAATTATACAGTTAATGATCGTAAATCAAGATCTAAAGTCTTTAAAATTAATTAACATAGAAAAAAAGTGAGGAAATTTGAACCTTGATAATATTAGGGTTATTAGCCAAACCATCTTAACTATTTAAATCCACAAATAATCCTAGTTATTAATTAAGAACCTTTGATTCATGCCATTATTGGTTTCAACCCATAAAATCCTCTTATAATGTTCCTAAGGCATTACATAACCTTAACATAGTGAAATTCAAGATTTTTAAGTCAAAATAAGAGTTTAAAAACTATTGCAACGACTTGAACTTTTCCCATTGTAGCTAAGTTGGTTACTGGACCTACAAACTAAGTTTGGAGACTCCCACTGTCACTTGGTGTATCTGCGCCGCAGCGTAAATGCTCTTGGGAACTATTATTCACACATTTCGCAAATCTTACCACAACTATGTGGCGTCATAGTGGTAGAGCATCCTGAAACCTACTATGAAAAATTTCATGATCCCCGTCATGGTAGAGCATACTTGCCCCACAATGAAACTAGCTACTAGAACTTAGGATTTTCCTCCCTCAATTCTTGTGGCAAATCTACTCTTTGGAGCATTCCCTACCTGACTTTCTCGACTTGGCTATGACTAAACATCGTACGGCATGATAAGGTTACTTTCTATTATTCTCTCTAGGTGAATTTTTTGTTTTACGCCACAACGAGATGTCTAGCGCCATGGTGCTCCTCACCTTTAATTGATAGTTGGCCGCGACTTAAGGTGCTTTGGCCAAGGCTCAACTTTCTCCTACACTTAAACTCTCCCAATTTCGTCTCAAACACTCCAACACTCCCTCTAATAGTATCCTAAGGTCATTTTACCTTAATTTATAAGGTGTCAAAAGTATCCAACCATTTAATTTACTCAGAATGTCTACCATTGCCAACTCAAATCCTAAATATTAATTCCTACTTATCTAACATCATACATAAGCAATTTATATATTAATGACAACAAGAAAGATTCATAACTACTAACATTATGATCCAAATATAAATTCCAATATAGACTCCATGCATTACTAGTTTAAGTCAATAATTAAGGTATCACATGATTACATTCTTAGATAATAAATCATATCTTATGATCAATAAGGTTTTAGATCAGATATATAAGTGCATACATCAAATTCTAAGTTGTAAAGAGTCTAACTCGCTATTAGTTACATTGTTGCTTTCTAATCGCCAAAATACCTACACTTAGCAACATGATTACATGATGATGATGCTATACAAAAGAATAACAAAATTAGCATTTATCCTAGATTAGATTCATCCAAGTACATAATTTCCCACATATGGTCTTAGTTCATAGATGTTCATCCATTGCTTTCCTTTATTCTTACCCGAAGGACTTTCACCTTAAATAGTTAGCCCATGCAATAAGGTGTGATGCAAATATTAGTAACTAAAAGCACATTTCATTAATATATTCTAATTTAATTAACATATGTGCATGAAATCAGATAAACATTAGAAAATATATTAGTCATATTAGCAAATGAAATAATTAGGCTATCAGTGACTACTATCCCATATTAATAATCACATTTTCACATGTTAAAAGCCATTAATACCGAAAAAAACCCATTCATGACACCTACTCTCCAATGAACACAATCAGAGCTCAGTGTATTCAGGGGTCTGATCATAACCCAGTGTCCTGATTAAAGCATGATGCACGGATGACAGTCATACCACAGCTCTATCATAGACTTATACGGTCCAAATACAATATATCAAATAGCCAACCATTTATTATGCATTCAAAATTATAATTGTGTAGCAGATATAAAATTAAAGGAGACATGTGCATATAATTTAACATCAACCTTGGTTACTTCATTTGTAAACAATTCTTTGAAAACCAATAACAATGTTACTTCAACCTGTGGACACAAAATTAGACTATTATTATTTCTAATCATCATTTATAACAACAAACTCATTACCTAAAGAATTAAACCACAAAGGACTACTTAAAAAATACTTACCCAGCCACTACAAGAATCAAATTCGAATTTGGTTGTACCTACAGTAGTAACCTCAGAGGAGCACCCTAAATTATGGATAAATTCGCATAAAATTGTCACTCATATTATAAATAAGTTATAAGGGTCCTAAACCAGTAGAAAATGTATCAAAATGGAAAGTTTATATTTACCCTATATCTCTCCTAGTTTCAACCTCCGAAAGTCCTCTAAAAAAATACCAAATAACTCATATCAGATTTTAGGTATGGGTGAAAATGCTTTAAATGAAAAACCAATTAAGTTAATTTGGAGAGGAAGAAGAGAGAGTCAAGTTATATAACAATTATCTTGACTAATTTTGACTCTAGAAATAGGAAATAGGGGCAAGAAGGTGATGGAAAACCTAGCCCCTAAAGGACCTTTGAAATTTTCTTGTACCTCTTGTATTTTTACAGAATGGAATAAGGGAGAAAAGCTTTTAAGGTTTAAGTTGGGTCTAGGGCTGACCCAAAGGCCTAAATCCAAGTGGGTTTAGAGGTTGGTGTTAGTTAGGCCATGATTTAGGTGTTAAATGGGTTAAATATGAGTTGGATCTATACAAAATAAATATTAAGCTTTTAAAAAAATGGAATTAAATCTCCCTAAAGCTAAGATTAAGCTTCTACACTTAGCACAAAGTATAATTAAATTAATTATAAGACCTAAATTAATGTTCACTTCTCCTAATTAATTATCCTAATTAAACCCATATAAATTCTTAATTAATCATAATTATCCTTAATTAATTTCAAGGTATTACAAACATTGTTACCTCTCATCCTTAAAAATGACATGGCATACTAACTAGGCTTTTTTTCTCTTTCCTCAAACTCATTATCTCTTTCTTCCCTTAGTCTCTCTCTTCCAAAATACACTCAGTGTCCTCTTTTACACATCTTGTCATTATCATTGTTGTCTTGCTTTTCCTTTACCTTATTATTGTCAAATAATGAAGAAAGATCTAGATGCACGATGTCCTTGCCCCACTAAATCATTGTCTAACTTCATATTGTCCTTATTTTCCTCTTCAACATTAGATACAATGAGAACTATAAGGCTTGGTTTGCAACAATAGATGTTGAAGGAAGGATTCGATTTGGAAAAATTTTTTAGGTACACCTAGTGCATGGTGCACTAGATGCAATCAATGATAAGAATTTAATTTATATAAGTAGAATATATGTACAGTATAGGTGGAATCTATATGGGTAGTGAATTTTAATCGTTGAGTGTATAAATAATGTGGCACACCAGATGCACATAAAAATTACTCTCGATTTGGCCTATAAATTAATAACCTAAAAAATAGAATTAAAGATAGCTAAATCAACAAAAGCAACCTCCTTCATTTTCTCTCTCTTATTTATCCCTTCTTTTCTTCTTTAATCTCTCAATTTTCTCATATTTTTCAAAAACCTTGATACTTGAGGGAGACACTACTAAAACATAAGACATGATGAAGAACAAGTATAGAAAATAGCCAAGCACATGTATATTTTTTGATATTTTTTCTTTAAATTTCTCTATGTTTCAACCCTTTTTTTTCTTATTTTTTTTATTTTCAGTTTTTTAAATCTATCTAATATGAACTATGCTATTTATGATAAATAATCTTAAAAAAAAATAAAACTAGTTAACCCTTAAATTGGTATGATTTTAACTAGTTTGACTAATTTTTTGACTAACCAGTTTTTTAAGTTAACTAAATTAGTTTAATAACCAATTCTCTTATTTTTTTAATCAGACTAGTCCATTTAGTTCAATTTTTTCAACACTAATAATAAGGAAGAGCAAGGAACAAATTGGGAATTCCACTTGTATAGATCCCGCATTTCTCTCTCTCTCTCTTTTAACTACATAATGTGGAGATCAAAATTCCAAGTGTTTTCTCTTTTGTGCTGCTCTTAAGACTTGAAGATCTTGAAGGACCCTCCTCATTGTTGGTGTTAATGTTCTACTTCTTCATCCCTATAACTTTTTGTAAGGTTCCCTAATTTTTTCTTCTGTTTCCCTCTTGTTGGCCTATTCTTCTTATTTTGTAAAGCCCAAAGGACAAGTTTATGTTAGGGGTCAAGCATGAGTAAGGTAAGAAAAAGTCTCGCATTAGATAAAATTATATTAGATAAGAGATATATAAGTAAAAGAAATTTATAAAACTAATGCCTCAAGGCATTAGGTCCAGACAAACCCATATATGTGATGATTGCAAGCTTCATCGAGCCCTAACAATTCATACATAGAAATCAATTGGGGTAATTTAACTATAAGAAATGACTAGAAAATTGTGTTCTAATAGTTAATACTACCTTCTTTTTCGGTTCGTGGAATTTACTTTAAAAGAAGGGCTGAAGGACCCAAATTTTAGATGATAAACCATGAGAAAGTTAATCTAACAATGGTAGAAGGGATTTAAATTAAAACCTTAGTTGAAATGTTTTATATGATTGCTTAGGAACCAACTTCCTTGTAAACTTGTGATTGTTAAGCAAAGCTCTACTTTTGGATGGCATGTCTTTATCTTATCAAGGCTTGAATTGTTTTCTAGTTATTATTTCATCTTTATTTTTTTTATTTTATTCAATTTTATTTTTTTAATAATTTTTTTGCTAATATTTTGAGATTTAAGATTTAAAGAAAAGGGAGGAGTTTTCTTCCCTTTAATGAAATTGGAGATGAGGGTACCTTGCCCTTATCTAATAAGGTGGTTATTCCTAGTAACTAGTAACCATCACCTCATTAGTTTTTATAGTTTGTTACTTTTTTTTCTTTTTTTTTTTTTAATGTAATCTAAACAAAAGACAAATTTCTTTATTAAATATTTTGGATTTAATTTCAATATTTTCAAATATCAAAAGAGAAAATTGACCAAATTAAAATTAGAACATTAAATAACTAAAAATATATTTAAGCCAGAATTTGTATGGTTAGTGAAGTTTTATTATTGATTTTAATACATTCCTTCAAAAAATAAATAAGATCTATTATTAATAACATCATGTTATTTATACTATAACAAAAATCATATTTTAATTCTTGAAAGTTAATGAAATTTTGATCTAATATTTAGGTGGATCACGATTTTCTCATGTTTGTAAAGCTTATGTTATTTCTGCTCTATTTGGTTGGAAGATATATCGGTGAAGGAAATATAAAATATAGATAAATAAAAATATGTAAGATAAGAAATAATTATTTTATTTTTATTTTTAGAAATGTGATTTAATAAATAGAATATTAAATATAAAGAATATAATAGACATTATACAAATTATATAAAGAGATTACGTTTATAACTGTGAATTAAACAAAAAAAATTTTTAATAAAAGAATTATTTAAAATAAAAAATTTAAAAATATTAAGTTTTATGACTGACATTAAACAAATAAAAAAATGAGAATATCTAAAATCCATTTCCTAGCAGGACAGGTGAGATGTCAAAATCAGAAGCAGGCAGTGTTAGAATTTGGACTTCGGAGTCTAACTTCTGCTCCTTTGACTTTTGTCTCTTCTCAATTACCTATACCATAAATGTCAAAAGCACGTGAGATGTCAAAATCAGAAGCAGGTAGTGTTAGAATTTGGACTTCGGAGTCTAACTTCTGCTCCTTTCTCTTGTCTCTCTTCCCAATTATGTATACCATAAAAGTCCCATCAGTCTTTGCCTGTTTGTTTCCCGAGAAAAAAGAAAAAGACGGGATGGCGATGAAGAGCACCTTTTATATATCCCATGGGCCGCCGACGCTATCAGTAGACGAATCGATTCCGGCGAGGCACTTCTTGCAGTCATGGAAGCAGTTATATCCGCAAAGACCCAGTTCTATTCTCGTCATCTCCGGTCATTGGGACACCGCCGTCCCCACCGTCAACGTTGTTGATCGCAACGAAACCATCTATGACTTCCATGGCTTTCCCAAGCTCATGTATGAGGTTTGTAATTTGCAATCTGTGCTTTCTTCTTCCATATTAGTTTTTGAATTATAGGGGTGAACTGATCAATGCTCCATTGGTCTCAACAGAGTTAACAAAATAGGTCAAATTAGTACTGTGGTACAAAGGAGCAACTGCTATTAACTTGTGCGCAATGTAAACTATATCAGGCAGAATTTCAATTTTGATTCCACAAGTACATTTTCCGCGTCCCCTGATCATTCCTTGGATTTAGACAAATTGCAATAGGTTACAGGAAACTTAATGATCTTAACTTTTATTTTGGGCTCACAGGGTAGGTGATGAGAAGTGGTGCTGAAATGCTTTGCCAGTTCAACCCCATCCACTCGACCCCATTTCTTCCGATATTCAAACGATTTGGTTAGATATTCTACCCACCACACCCAAGTGTGGAATTTGTAGAAGGAAAATAAATTATTTTGAGGAAACTTTAAGCGTATAAATCATTTTAAAGAGTTTGTTTGTTTATCTTCTCACCCAACTTCACTTCACTCATCCTTCCTTTTATTTATTTTTTTCAGCTGAAATTTTTTTAAACTAATTATGTGGTGTTAAACTATAGTAAAAAAAAATTCATTATTTATTTATTTGTTTTTTCGTTAAAAAAACATAATAACAAAACCCTTAATAAGAATTGTAGTTAAGCTTTGCACATTAAAAATTAGGGCGTGAAACCAGTTCCGTTTCATTTTAACATCCCAATGATGGTTTGAACTTTGAATAATTTCCTGAACTCATCCCATCCCATTGAATGATCCCAAACAAGCCCATTTATGTTGTTTTTCTTTTGCAGCTCAAATATCCAGCGCCAGGAGCTCCACACTTGGCAAGGAGGGTGAAGGAGCTCCTCCAAGCATCTGGTTTCAGTCGCGTTGATGAAGATCGTAAGCGAGGGCTTGACCATGGTACTTGGGTTCCTCTCATGTTAATGTACCCAGAGGCTGACGTCCCAGTTTGTCAACTGTCTGTTTCATCTGAGAAGGATGGGACGTATCATTATAACTTGGGAAAGGCATTGGCCCCCCTTAAGGATGATGGTGTACTGATTATGGGTTCTGGAACCGCAACTCATAACTTGAGCACAATTGGGCCTCCTAGAAGCCCTGTTCCTTCTTGGGCATTAGAATTTGATACTTGGTTGAAGGATACCCTTCTTGACGGAAGGTGTTGTTCTTTTGTTTCCATATTCATAAATCATATTGGCTTAAGGCATATTGAGCTGAGGAAGTAAATTGCTTGGATTTTTCAGCTTAGCATGTGGTCTAAATACTGAGATATTAACAAAAGATAGCGCAATTAGATGGTGTTATCATTCTTAGTTCAAATAGGGTTTATGGATCACATAAAACTGTGTTGTAGTGTTTTTTGTTTAGGGTGTTCTCTGGCCCCGATCTGGCTCATATACATTTCTAATCTTTTTGAGAAGAAAACTTTAGTATTACATATCAGGTTTTTTTTTTTTTTTCAAGAAGAAAATGCACGTAGTAAATATTTTTATAAGTTAGCATTACACTATTTACTTTTTAACAAAATTACCTCCACTTGTTGTACTCTTATTGAAGAACTAATAATAAATACATCGGAATTGCATTTAAGTTTTTGTTTTCTCTTCATGTGTTTGTATAGTGCTAAAGTGACCATGGTGCATTCAATGTGTTTTTTACTTGGACAATAAGTTTTGCTGAAACAATTTGGTTGTAGGAGATGTGATTAGGGATTTGCTTTAGATTTTATATTTGTGTGCTTAAAGTATACAATTGCTATTGTAGATATGAAGATATCAATCATTATGAAAAGAAGGCACCCCATGCAACAAGGGCTCATCCCTGGCCAGATCATTTCTTTCCATTGCACGTAGCCATTGGAGCTGCAGGTGAAGCAGCAAAGGCAAAACTTATCCACCATAGCTGGGACGAAGGCACTATCTCTTACGCCTCTTACGAGTTTACTGCAGCCACTGACTGAACTTCGATACATAATAGTTGGAGAAATTTGTGATAGTCATGTAGTGCACAGTCAACTGGTGCAAGAAATCAATAGGAATCCACTCGAATGGGTTAATAAACTCCATTATTTGGAATGTTTACTTTGATGAGTTTTTATTAGTTTCTTATATCATTAATTGATGCACTATATATACTTAAAAATTTCTCTTTGCCTTTAGTAATCCATGTATGACCATATGCAGCATTGCTGGTAAATTTTAATTGTTTGTATAAAATAAATTTGAAGGAATTGATTCATTATTTTTTTGTAACTATGATATATATATATATATATATATGCGCGCGCTAGAGAAATTCTAAGCTATGCCAAATTTATAAGTTAGGTAGATTTTGGACATGTCTAAGTATAGTAGTCAAATATTAGTGAAATCATGATACGCCAATTGAAAGATATATCTTTAAATCATGAATTGTACAATATATTGAATTTTATGATTCAATAATAAATACAAAATAACTTAAATATAAAATATGACATATATATATAATTATAATATACATAAAAAAACCTTAAGATGAAAAATTTAACTTAAAATTTAAGAAAATTATTTAAATATATATAAATAATAAATAAGTTTATTAGTCATATAATTTATAAGTAATTAATTTTTAAAATAGTCTTAAAATAATATCTTATTTTACTTTCTTTATAAAAGATATAGATAACATTTAATGACAATATAATATTGTCATGTTAACTCATCATTCTCACTCATCTTTTAATTACAAAGTTGTATTATTTTGCTATCTTGGCTTCGATCTCACAATTTATAATTGATTTCATTCATATCATTGTCTTTATATTTTATTATAAATTGAATAATTTTTAGTTACTATGTTTCTAAGTAAGACTTAATTCTAATATGTTAGACATATTCATTTTGATGGGCTTCGTATACTTTTTTAATAGATTGAATTTAGCTGAAAATATCTACATAGAATAAATTTGTAAGTGCATGATTATTTACTCTTTTCTCTCCAAATCTTATATACATTGGTTGTATGAACCTACAAAACCTCATTCTCAATAGATTATCAACCAGCCATGGCGTCTTGTTTTTAGCTCTACTATAGTTAAACATTTTAAATTAAAGATATTTATGTTTAAAAATTTTAAAATTTGAAATTATTATGAATAAGTCAAGGATAAAAAATTTTAATTTAAAGTCATAAATCATAATTTTTTAATATAATTTAAAATTTTAATTCTTAAATTCTTTAAAATAATTTCAAATTACAAATTTTTTTAATATAAATATTTTTAACTTGAAATTTGTAATTTTGTTTTTCTTCAGTGAACTGGAGCTTTCAGCTCTAGTATCTAATCAGTTTTAATTATTGGGCTGGCAGTTGTGAATCTGATATTGAGAATAAAAACCTTCCTCGACCTTTCGTTGCATTGGAATGTCAATGAAGACAGGTGAAGAATACAAGGACAACTCATACGATTGAATTTATTTAAGATTTGTTTTAAATGGTTTAAGAAAATATAAGGCGAGGACAAAACTTAAGATTCTTTATTTAAATTTTTATTCACTCAGCTACCTGAGTTAGTGTCAATTAATAAAATCATAAATTTTATTTACCAATATTTCAAGTTAAAATAAAAAATGAAATTCTTATAGACTTTTTTTAATCTTGATGTGGATAATTTATTTATAATATGATAAAGAAAGTGAACTAGCAGGACAAATTAGTTTTGGTTGAATCAAGAGTTGAATTAATCAAAATACTAGCAATTAGTTGATTTGGAGATTAATTTAAACATACACTTATGATAAATAAATAAACAAGTAGACTCGTTAAAGTTTTACTAAATATCCATCTTATGTTAAGTGCCTTTCAAAAGAAGTTATCGTAATATATGTTAAGTAAGTTACAAATCTTAAAAGGACGAATGTTTAGAAAGGAATAATTTCAAAATCTATAGTATTAGGAAATGTGAAATGTGTATGCGCACTTTTAGCAGAAAAAATTTATAATTTTATTTAGTTTTTAATTTAATTTTTATAATTTAAATTATAGTTTATAAATTTTTTATTTAATCTCTACTATTCAAATTTTATCAATATTTAATTAATATAACTAGTTATGCATTATCCTGACATCATAAATATGTATAATTTATGCTAATAAAGGCAATAAAAATATGAATAACAAAATAATATTAACTTATATAAATCACAACAAATTGACAAACATATAATGGTAAAAATTATTCAAATTATAAAAAATTAATTATAAAATTTTAAATTATAAAATCTAAATTAAAAATTAACTGAAACTATATAAAAACCAAAATATAGTTTTCCCCTCTTAATATAATGAAGAAGTAATTTCTAGCCTGCTGAAAGATTAGCTCATATGTCAAAAATTTGAACATGGAATTCCTTACAATAGTGGATAATACCAAGTCCGCTTTCGGATTTCCTTTGTGTGTCTGTATCGTCTTCTTCATCGTCTGGTCTCTCTGTATAAAAGCCATATAACGCTTAATCTTATCATATGATATGTAGTTTAGGAAAGGAAAAGGGAAAGATGGGAGAAGTGAAGGAGACGTTTTACATATCACATGGATCGCCCACACTGTGCATAGATGAATCGATTCCGGCGAGGCAATTCTTGAAGACATGGAAGGAGGTTTTTCCCCAGAAGCCTTCTGCAATTCTCGTCATCTCTGGTCACTGGGACACTGAATTTCCCACCGTCAACGTTGTTCAACGCAACGATACCATCCACGATTTCTATGGATTCCCCAAAGTCATGTATAAGGTTTGCCCTCACTCCATTTTAGGTTAAACCAGAGAGCTAGGTGAAGTGTTTTGATTATTAAATTTGTTTTGATATTTTTATCTCAAATGTTGAGTAATTATATAAAATTTCTTTGAATTTTATTAAAATTATATAATTTTTTTTAAAAAAATATACACAAATTTTTTTAAATAAAAAATTATTTTATATTTTGGTCTAGTTTAAATTTTTTATTAAAATACTCTTAAATTCTTTTAATTAAAAAAATATATTTAAATTAATAGATGATATTTTAATTAAAAAATTTAAAATTAAATTAAAATGTAAAATAATTTTTATTGTACGAAAAGTCTTTAGATATTTTAAAAATACAAAAAAAATTTTGTTTAATTTTAATAAAATTTGAAAAAAGTCCATATATTTTATTTTATTTTATTTTTGGTCCAACTCTCTATCAACTTATGGGTCATTTTTTGCAATTGTTCAAGGCTTTTGATACTTATGATATTTATTACAACTTTTGTGTGAAAAAAAAAGTGGGTACTTTTAGAGTTAATTAAACTTCTCTTGATTTGCATGAAGATGGGTTGCGGAAAGATGATGATATCGGTAATTTCTGTTTGATATTTTCAGTTGTAAAAAAAAAAAAAGCTATTTTTTTTATACTAAAGGAAAAGATATTTTCCATAATTTAAAATAATACATTTTATCTTCATTTTCTTAATTTGCTATTAATTTCAAGTCTCTCTCTCACGCACCTACCCACCCACCCACAAAAGTATATAGATAAAATATAATTAATATATAATTTTTTTAATTAAAACATGATAAGCATATAATATAATCAATTAATTATGTATTTAACAAAAATTATATATTTATTATATTATTATTAATAAATTATATATTTTTTATTATAGAATTTAGTAACAAAAATATAAGTAATTATATATAATTTTTTTTAATTTAGAGTGATAAATGCAAGTTTGCAAACGCATATAAATACTAATGATCGATTTATAATTCATCATATAAATTCTATTAATCTGATTGACCGAAGAGAGTTATTTGATCAAGTCATGGACGTGATGAGTAAAATACATTTAATTGCTTCCTATTTGCCAGTGTTTTCTTCTTATTTTCGTTTAAGTGCTTTGAATTTCTTAGAAACAATATATAATGTTTAGAAGTTTCTAGCATCCATTTTTGACATTGACCTGCAGGTTGATAGACTTAATCATGTATATACCAATTAATTTATCAGTTTCCATTGTGTTAATTAGAGCAGGCTTATTCAGGTTTCAACATTTTAATAATATTTTGTTATTCAACACGCTTTCTTTTTTCAGACCATGAGTTGTAATACTAAAATGACTATATTGTAAACAAAAGTAAACGAAGGCAAGCCCTATTTTTCTTTCTTTCTTTCTTGGGCTGTGTGTGTGTGTGTGTGTGTGTATATATATATATATATATAGAGAGAGAGAGAGAGAGAGAGAGAGAGAGAGAGAGAGAGAGTTGGGCCGAGGATTGAATTTTTTTTTTTTCCTTTCAATTACTCAAACATTCTTTATTTTATGTTATACTAATTAGTAGCTTGAGAGTCCCAAATTAGTGTAAAAGATAGATGATAGTTTAGTTTATTTAATTTGTAAAATAATTTAATTTTTATAACTTCAATTAGTGCCAATTTATTTATTTATTTGATAGAGCAATTTATTCCCTCTAGTTTTTAATAGATCAATATTGTCTATCTTATTATTTGAAAAAAAAACAATTGAAAATAGTATTAAATTTTAATTTTTATAAAAAAACTTAATTAGCTACATTTCCATTTAATTATAATATTAAATAATTAATTTAATAATTAAATCGGCAATATCCTTTTAAAAACATGAAAAAATTAAATTATTTTAATGAAATAATTATTAAAAAATTAAATTAATTTCTTAAGTAAATTAATACTTTATATTATGAGAAACATAAATACTAATTCAGATATACAAAATATGAGTTTAGATCCCTCCCATTTCATTCTTCCTATTTTTTGTCAAATTTAAAGAGAGATAAATATAGAATATATGAAATTTCTATGAATAATAGATTCTATTTAAATGTGTAAAATCCAATTGAATAATAGACTAAACATATTTTATGTTTTTTTTTAATTGACAAAAAAAAAAAGAAAAAAATTCAAGTTATGACACAATACAAACGGGTGACAAAACAAAAATTTAAAATTACCAATATGTGTGAGAGAGAGAGAGAGAGATACAACCTACCTTGATGTTATTAACTTGTTTGCAATGAATAGCTCAAATATCCGGCTCCGGGGGCTCCAGACTTGGCAAGGAGGGTGAAGGAACTTCTAGAAGTGTCTGGATTCGGGCGCGTGGGCGAAGACAGAAATCGTGGGCTGGACCATGGCGCGTGGGTGCCACTCATGTTGATGTACCCAGAGGCTGATATTCCAGTGTGCCAACTCTCAGTTTCAGGGCACAGAGATGGGAGGTTTCACTATAACATGGGAAAAGCGTTGGCTCCTCTCAAGGAAGAAGGTGTTCTGATCATTGGGTCTGGAAGTGCCACTCACAACTTGAGAGCCATTGGGCCTCGCAATAGCCCTCCTCCTTCTTGGGCTTCTGACTTCATTGCCTGGTTGAAGCACTCTCTTCTAAATGGAAGGTAATTATATTGCACAATTCTTACATATTTTTAAATAAATGCTGATATTTGAATTGACATAATTAGGGTTTATCGACATAGCTTAAATAAATCCTTTCTCTTAGTCTAACTTATTTAAGCTTGTCTTGAGCATTTGATGCAAGTAAGCTAATTCTGGACTTGTTTTCCAGAGATTGAATTTATGATCAGCGAATACAAATAAGCATGTGATTATCTAATAAAAAGAAACCGTAATTGATTCAAAGTTCATAGAAGTTAGTGCACGTTGTAAAGAGTAATAAGATTATTCCACGCTATATCTATCTATCTATCTATCTCTAAGATTTGAGTTTTTGGAAAGTTAAAGTAAACACTTTAGATAAAGTAATCTAATTTTAGTACTATAAAATAGGTTCATTTGTCTGAATCATTTAACTCATTATTTTATTAGGCTAAATTAGATTTTGTTAACATGCATAATTTTGGAATCATGTTACCTTGACCTACTTAATTCATAGGTTAAATGAATAAATTCATGAGTTAGGTGGGTCAACTTATTTAACTTAGCTATTCCATTACTAGTTTTAATAATTTTAAGAATTAGAAGAATATTTTTACTATTTCTATAGGTACGGATCCTTCAAAACAATATTCAAATGCTTTTGTTAAAAGAATTTAAAAAATCACATTACTTATTTTATTTTAGTTGTTTGATGATATCTGGGCTAGTTAAGTAATTATTTTCATTCAATTATTGAGTTTTAAAGAAGTTGTATAAGTGCTTGAAATTTGTATTTAATTGTTTGAGATAGTTATTTGAATTTTAAAAAAATATTTATCATTACAATAAATTTTATTTTTTTAATTTTAATAAATTTTTTAATTAATTAAATGAATCAATTTGATTGATCAAGTTATAGTGTATTTGGATATGCGTTTGGAAAGTTAAAACTATACCATTATTTTGTAAAAGTAATATATTATTGCTTTGTACAAAACTCTAAATATGCACTTAGAGTTTTTGACTCATTCAAAATAAATGAGTTAAATAAATCAACTCATTTAATCCACGATTTGTGAGAACTAAGTTAACTCACTTTAATAACTTTACCTGACCTAAGGAAAATTGTATCTTAAGATGACAAGAACTCATTGACCAAATATTTATTGAGACTTAAATATTGTCTTCAAGTAACAGTTTACTCAATAAAAATTCCTAATTCAATAAAGAAAAAAAGGTTATACATTAAAAATTAAAATGCTCCCATAATAGAAAAAGATATGGACAAATGAAATGAAAACGTATTCTTGTTGATTAGTCTTGAAATGAATGGCTGTGTTGCACTTGCAGATATGAAGAAGTAAATAATTACATAGAGAAGGCTCCATATGCAAGAATTGCTCATCCATGGCCAGATCACTTTTTCCCGTTGCACGTCGCAATGGGGGCTGCTGGTGAAAACGCGGAGGCCAGAGTCATCCATGATAGTTGGGATGGTGGCTCTTTCTCTTACGCCTCTTTTGGATTTAAAGCTGCACCCACCCTCACCTGATGCTATACACTTCATATATACATATTACATATTCTCTTTCTTGTCTTTGTATTCAACTAATATTACATGTACGTACATTGTCATCACATGAGATTCAATAACGTTCTCCGTGTATTTTTCAATAAAAAGTATTATGTGAAGAAAATCTTTTAATGTTAAGCTTTAAAATATATTCCTGCCATAATTTTTTTAGAAAATTCAATATATATATAGATAAATATTTGGTTAAAATAAGTGTAATAATAATTTATTTTTAAAGATAAATTATACACCCTTTTTATTTATTTTAAAAATCTACACTTTATTCTTTTTAAATCAAAAGATATATTACATTAGTCTTTCATGATGCAAAAGATGAGTTACAGTTATATTTATCTTGACCAAAATATCTTTATATATTATATATAATGTAATTAATAAGTATTAAATATATATTTAATCAATATAAAAGTAGTTAATTTTATAAATTCAAAATAAATATACAAAATGAATAACTATAAAATAAAAGCTTAAAAATATTTTTAATAAATTATATTCTTAATAAAAATTAATATTATTATTGAAAATATTTTAATCATATTCTAATTTAAAGAAATTTATGTATATTTTTATAATAAAAAGTTGTGTAATTTAAGCATTTTTAAAAATAATTTATTCTCTTTTAAAAAAAATGATTAAAATATCACTTAGATAAGAATAATGATTTTATGATGCCAAAAATACTATATTTCTTAGTTATAACATAATTAATTATTGAATATAGGACAATATTTTACCTACTTAAATTGGTTTTTTTTTTAATATTAATTATTGAAAAATTAATATTTTACATAATTATTTAATGAAATATTAATTTATATTTAACAATTAATTAAACCATAATTAAAGAATATAATATTTAAAAAGAGAAAGTAATTTAGCCAAATTAAAAATCTCTCCTCGTGGTTTACTAGATACTTCATTTTAGGGATGTTCAAAACCGATCCAAACCAATTGAATCAAATTAAATCAAACTAAACCGATAAAAATCAAACTAAATTGATTAAAAAAAATTAAAATCAGTTTTGGATATTATAAAATCGATTGGTTTAGTTCAATTTTCGATTTTGTCAAATTTGATTTGATTAAAATCGAATCAAACTGAACTAATAATTTTTTTTAATTTCTATTAACTAAGTCCAAATTATACATAAGCATTTTATCAAAAAATAATATATTTTTTTACTTTACTTATATTTATATAAATTTATTAAATGAGTTATCTTTAAAATATTATTATTTTATTATCTTTACATATGATATTTAATAATAATTGAACATAATTATAAAGAATAATTTTTTATAAAAAATAATATATAATAATTAATTATTTTAACATTATTATTGATTAGAATGTTAAAAAATACATTATATTAAAAGTTAAAATTTACATATTATAGAAAAACAAAATTTAAAAAAAATTACAAAATTTTAAAAAAATTAAATCACTTTTAGGCCAAACAAAAAAAATGAACCAAACATGCGCAAACCAAACTGAATCAAATAAAAATCAAACTAAACTGATTAAAAATCAAAATCAATAAAATCCAAGAAAATGCTATCCCAATAACATCTATTCAATTTGATTTTTATCCAAAATCAAACCAAACCTAACCTACGAAAACCCCTGCTTCACCTGATCAAATGTCATTTTGTGTAGGATGTTGCATGCAGAACGTGGAAACAATGCAGACGTGGGTAATAGGTCGTGGCAACAAACCACGTTGGCATGCAACAACTCAATATGTTCTAAAAATCATGGGCTTCGTGGGATAGATCAAAATGTGCATATCTCACTTCTACATGATGCATCTTCTTTGGCAACATGACGAAATTGCTGTTGAAAGAGTTTGCTTAGAAATACAGAATCTTTGAGCTTGATTTTACATCGCTACATAATAAAAACAAGAGGTTGGAAGCTTCTTGTAAGCATATAGTGGCTACAAGATATAGAGAAGTTCTTTGAAACTTGCAATGGCTGGAGGTCAGGTTTTTATTCCATTTTGTATCTTGGATATACTTTATATGTTGTTTATATATCCTATGTACACTAACAATTGGTATCAGAGCATAGTTCATGCCTCTGCCTTGTTAAATATTTTAAGCTCAAAGTTTAAATTCTTATGCGAATTTAGGATGGATTTTAAAGCCATATTTTTATCATTTTGATATCATAAATCAAATCCTTATAAAATTCTGATGAGAATGGACTCTTGAACTATCCAAAACGGAGCTAAAAAACACTAAAAAAGATTGGGTTTTCATTTGGGTCCGTAACAGGTCAAAACTGAATCGGGTCAACCCAGCTGGAGGTCAGGGACAAGTTGTACGACACATCGTTTTGAGGCTTCATCAAACGACATGTCGTTTCCCATGTAGTTTGTTATTTTATTTAAACCCATGACCTCCGTGCTAGAATGCAAAGCCTTACCATGTTTGCTATGCTTGCTTGTTATCTATTATATGCAACATTTGATATATATACCTTGTTTTACCGTTTCACTTTAATTAAAAAAAAATGTTTTAGCCCTTGGTGGATTTGAACACAAGACCCCTTGGTAAGTGGCTTTGCCAGTTCTGTCATGGCTGCTATTGGGATAAATGCTTACATTTTTTATATATACTAATATATATTTATTAATTTAAAAAATTTTGTTTTTTTTAACAAAATATTTTGTTGGCATTTATTTTGTTCAAAAGTATTATGTGCATTTTTATTTGTTCAAATTATTTTGGACAAATTTAAATCAAAATTTGACAATATTTAGTTATTCTTTTGTCAAAATTATAGTAAAATTAATTTATGATGTCATTTAATTTATGCTTAAATTTGCTTAAATAATTAATTTTTTATTTTTAGGCAATGTTTATGGCATATTTAGATTAATTTAAAGGGTGAATATTAATTAATTAAATTAGTCACATTTTGTTGATTAGTTATTTAAATTCTCATTATGTAATGCTTGTTTATGTATTATGTTAAATTATATTCAAGTATAAAATTTTATTTAGATGTTATGTGATTTGTGTAATTTTAATTTATTTAAAGTTTGGCCATAACACGTTTAATTATTTTAAAATTATACATTAAGTATTATAATCACATGAGATAAAATAACATCAAATTGTAATTAATCATATTTAATATGATAATCATTATCTTACAAGAATATTATTATATTTTATATGATTAATTAGGATAAAATAGTAAGTTTTTCTCTTCTTGATTTACCCACAGGAATTAAAAAAATAAAAATTTACTAGTTTTATCATTAGTATATAAGTCTAATTAAATAAAATTTAGCTCATAGGTAATTTTATTTGTTACTAGACTCATAGTTTGAATTAACATATATTGCATTGGTATGACATGTCATTTAAGAAATATTTATTTGTCTTAAATTATTAATGTAGTATGTAAATTTGTGCAGCTTTTCAACCTTTGAATATTTCTGATTTTCAAATTCTTGAATTAACTGGAGATAACTATAATATTTGGAAGGAAAAAATACTTCTCCAATTAGGATGGATGGACGTTGATAATGCAATTAGAAAAGATGAACCTCCTAAACCCACAAATATTAGTAGTGCATTAGAAGTAAACCTTTATGAACGTTAGGAGTGATCCAATTGCCTTAGTATGATATACATAAAGACTAAAATATAGGCTAGTATTCGTGAGTTTATTGGAGAGCATTAAAATGTTTGAAGCTTACTTAAGGCTATTGATGAATAATTTAAATCTTTGGATAAAGCCTTAACAAACAACTTAATGATAAAGTTATCATCCATGAAACTTAATGGCATAAAAGGTGTGCGAGAGCACATCATGAAGATGATGGATATAGCAGCTCAATTAAAAACACTTGAGGTTGAGATGTCAGATTCTTTTCTTGTACATTACATCCTGAATTCTCTGCCACAACAATATGGGCCTTTCAAAATCTCCTATGACACTCATAAAAGGAAGTGGTCAATTAATGAACTTCTAACCATGTACATGCAAGAAGAAAAAAGGCTCATAGCAGAGATAGGTAAAAGTGCACATACAGTGACACAAAGAAAGAAGAAAAGAAAGGCGAAGATGAAAAGGAAGGGCAAGGTTTCCATCCCTGAGAACCTTTTGCAAAAAAAGACACATGAAAATGGACTGTATCAAATTCAAGGCTTGACTTCAAAAGAAAGGTAACTCAATATCATATTTTTGTTATAAATCTAATATGGTAGATGCTAGTAGTAACACATGGTAGATTGATTCTGGTTCAACAATTCACATATCTAATACCTTGTAGGGCTTTCTAAACTAAAGGAAGCCGATGGGTAGTGAGCAATATATCTATTTAAAAAATAAGATGGGCTCAATTGTTGAAACTATAGAAACATGTAGATTAATTCTTAATTCTGGTCTTGTTTTTAATTTGGAGAAGACATTTTATGTACTAAGTTTTTTTAGAAACTTGATTTTTGTTTCCAAACTTGTGCCATGAGGATATTGTTTTGAATTTTCAAGTAATGAATTTAAATTATTTTATAAATCTAATATTGTTGGCAATAATACACTTTGCGATGATCTATTCCAAATTCAATTACGAAACAGTAACCTTTATGACTCAATGCTTGTTTCTAGTAGTATAGGTATTAAAAGAAATATTACTAATGAAGATTCCTCTATGTTATGGCACCGTAGGTTTGGTCATATTTCAATAGAGAGAGTGAAAAGATTAGTAAAAGATGGAGTATTCAATACTTTTGATTTTACTAATTTTAACACTTGTGTAGACTGTATTAAAGGAAAGCAGACTAATAAGATTAAGAGAAGTACGAAGAGGAGTTATAGTATATTAAAAATTATACATACAGATATTTGTAGTTCAAATTTTGTGTCAGAAATACTTTATCACCTTTATTAATGATTACTCACGATACATATATCTCTATCTACTTAATAATAAGAATGAGGCACTGGATGCCTTTAAGATATTTAAGGCAACAATAGAGAAATAATGTAGTAAATAAATTAAGATAGTGAGATATGATAAAGGTGGTGAGTATTATGGTAGATACACTAGAGATGGATAAGCACCAGGTCCATTTGCTAGATTTCTTCAAGAGTATGGAATTGTTACCTAATACACCATACTTGGGTCACCTGACCAGAATGGTGTAGCTGAAAGAAGAAATTGAACATTGTTAGATATGGTGAGGAGCATGTTAGTTAGCTCTAAACTTTTTAAATTCTTGTGAACTGAAACTCTTAAAATGACAGTGTATATTTTTAATCAAATTCCTACTAAGGCTATTCAAAAGATGCTATTTGAGTTATTCAAGGGTTGGAAATCAAGTTTAAGATATATACGCATTTGGGGATACCCATATGAGGTTAGGGTTCACAATCCATAAGAAAAGAAGTTGGACCCTAGGACCATTAGTGGTTACTTTATTGGGTATGCTGAAAAATCTAAGGGTTATAGATTTTATTGTTCATCTCACAGTTTTAGGATTGTGGAATCAAGGAATGCGAAATTTCTTGAAAATGACTTGATCAGTGGGAGTAATCAAACTTAAAACTTAAGTTTTAAAAAAGATCAGTATGATATTTAAACTTCTACATCAAGTGATAAATTGATTTTAATCCATGCCCCTCAAGTCCAAACAGGCATTGAATAACCAATCATTTATGATCCATAACCTATTAACATTGACCATGTTGATCTAGTTAATAAACAGCTTCTAAAGACTATTAAACAAACAGTTGAACAACATGCTCCCCAAGAGAATGTTGAGTCAACATTAAGAAGATCAACTAAGATGAAGAAGTCAACAATTCCTAGTAATTATGCTATATATCTACAAGAATTTGATTATAATATAGGAGCTGAGAATGATCCTGAAACATTTTAACAAGCTATCAGTTGTAGAGAATCAAAACTGTGGCACAATGCTATGAAGGAAGAAATGGATTTCATAGCGTCTAATAGAGTCTGGGATCTCGTCGAGTTGCCTAATGGCTCTAAAGCCATTGGATACAAATAAGTCTATAAAATGAAAAGAGATTCATTAGGCAATATTGAGAGATATAAAGCATGACTCGTGGCCAAAGGATTCACTCAAAGGGAAGGAATCGATTACATTGAGACATTTTCTCCTATATCTAAGAAAAATTCCCTCCGTATAATAATGACATTAGTTGCTTATTTTGACTTAGAACTGTATCAGATGGATGTGAAGACGGCATTCCTTAATGGGGAACTAGAGAGGAGGTATATATGAAACAACCTGAAGGATTCCCCTCTAGTGCCGGTGAACATTTAGTGTGCAAGTTAAAAAAATTCATATATGGATTGAAACAAACCCCCCGCCAATAGTACTTAAAATTTCATGATGTTATCTTCTCATATGAATTTGTGAAAAACTTCACTGATCAATGTATATACCAGAAGATTAGTGGGAGTGAAATCTGTTTCCTTATACTATATGTAGATGACATATTACTTGCAACCAATGATAAGGGATTGTTATATGAGATGAAACAATTTCTCTTTAAGAATTTTGATATGAAAGATATGAGTGAGGCATCTTATATCATTGGTATTAAGATCCATCGAGATAGAACTCAATATATTTTGTGTCTATCATAAGAAACTTATATCAATAAGGTATTTGAGAGATTTTGGATAAAAGATTATTCACTAAGTATAGCACCTATTGTGAAGGGTGACAAATTCAATTTGAACCAATGTCTGAAGAACAATTTAGAAAAGGAACATATGCATAACATTCCATATGCTTTTACTGTTGGAAGCCTTATGTATGCTCAAAGTTTGTACAAGACTTAACATTTCATTTGTAGTTGGAATGTTAGGTAGATATTAGAATAATCTAAGTATAGATCATGGGAGAGCTGTAAAGAAGGTGATGAGGTATCTTAAGGGTACCAAGAACTACATGCTGATGTATAGACAGACTGAAAATCTTGAGGTAATTGGCTACTCAGATTTAGATTTTACTGGATGCGTTGATTCATAGAAATCAATATCAGGCTACATTTTCATGTTAGCTGGTGGAGCCATATCTTGGAGAAGCGCGAAACAGACATTGACTGCTACTTCTACTATGGAGGCAGAGTTCATCTTTTGTTTTGAGGCAACTTCACATGGTGTTTGGCTTAAGAGTTTTATATCTAAGTTTAAAATCATCGATGTAATGTCCAGTTTTCGTTAAACGATGGAAACAGGCACGCTTTCAAAGTAAGTCCCCTAAGATGAGTGATTCAAGGCCAAATAAAATTTGGATAAAATGTTAAATAATAAAAAATGAGGATTTGAGTCTTGAGTTGCCCAAAAACCGAGGTCGGAGTGATTCAAAAAATTTGCCGAAAGGCTAGTGATATTTTGGTAAATAAGTGCCATTTTGGAAAAGCACCTAGGAGGGCTTTTTAAATGAAAATTTTGAGTTACCCAGGGTTCTTAGAGGCCCCAAAAACCATGGGAAGCCCCAGGACTAGTAAAGACCCTCCGATGTAAGTTTTCTAATGTCAGTTGACCTAAACTTTGACCGATTCGTTCGGAAGGGTTTTAACTCCGATTTGAGTGATTCCAAAGCCATTTTTCTTAATTGGGAATCTAAATTTTATAATGGAAAAGACGGTTCTAAAAAAGGAGCTAAAACGAAGGAGAAACAAAAAGGCAAAGTATGAAGGGCAAAATATGAATTTTTAAAAAAAGTCACTTTACCCTAACTATATATAGGTGGCACCTCACACTCTCCTTCATTCACTTCAGAATTTCTAGCCCCAAATCAGAAGCAAATCCCTTGGAGAGTGGCACACAAAGAGAAGGGAAGAAGGAGGAAAGATTCAAGACTTTAGGTATAGAATTTTGCTTGTTTTTCATGCTTTCTCTCCACCACCTTCTTCTCCTCTTTTCCCCTCTTCTTCTCCATGATTTCTCTGAAGTTTTGAGGGCTGTTTTGAAGGGAGAACAGAGGGGAAAGCTCGAATTTCAAGTAAGGAGGCCAAGGAAAGCAAGAACAAGCAAGGAAATCCAAGGAAAACAAGGTATTTTGCAATTCTTCCACTTGGTCTTCTTCCTCCCTTTCTTGAGTATTTCGACCTACACTTGGACAGATTTAAGGATTCAGATTTTTAACGAAACCACAGATGATTCTTAGGTATTTGATGGAGAGGAATAAGAATATGCAATGAAAACTAAGAAAAAGGCATTAGAAAGCAAGATGTAAAACCTAGGGTTTCAAGTGCACATTTCAATTTCTAAATTTGTAGGATGCTTCCTAGGTCTAAGTTAGAGTATAAATGAGTTCTTGAGACACCAAAGATGCTCCCCACAAGCTTCCCCCTTCAAGAAAACCAAGCAAACTCCATAAAGGCCATTAAGCTCCATAGCCTCGGCCTAAAGAGTTTCTCATAGCTAGGGAGAGTTTTAAATTTTTTTATGGCCATTCTTGAGTTATAATTGATGAATGAAAATGAGGGGAGGCCTTGGAAAAAAATTTAGAACTCATGGAAAGTGATTTGGTGTCTTAGGTTCCATAATATGACCTAAAGAAGCAACATAATGCTAGGCCTTTTGTTTTAATGATGTGATTACTCCAAGAGGCTTAAAAGAAGTTAAGAATCATATTTGAGAGTAAAGAATGAGTCCTAGAAATCATTTAAGGGGTGTTGCTTCATTAGGTGCCAATATGGACCATAATGGAGGTTGTAGAGTAATCTAGCGTTTAAGTAAGTTGCATGGCCCTAGAAATTGTTTTATGAACTTAATTGACTCCCATAATTTGTGTCTAGGCCAAGAGACACTATTTCCACCAACTTGTGGGTGTGTGGCTAAAAGAGAAGGGTTGAAAGCTAAGGAAAAAGTGTGTACTTATATACAAGGTAGCTCTCTCGACCTTCTCTCATACATAAATGTATGTTTAGCTTGTTTTAGAATGTGTGTATGTGTATTTTCAAGCTTTGAAAAGTATGCTAGCATGCCTTTATATGCCATGATGCTTGATGTCATGTTATATTTTAAATGAACTCATGATGTTTGTATTAGTTTGCTTGAGTGTGGAGAGGCCAAGAACTCTTCCCTTGGGTGAGGATGAGTCAAGAACCTTTGAACTTGGTTGAGACAAAGTAAAGAGTCTCCCAAAAACAAAGTGGCCTCCTAAGAGTATGATTGAGTTCAAAGTACTTAAAGAATTGGTGAGGCATGTCCAAAATCCATGAGGAGAAGTGTGAGGCCAATCCAAACACTTAGTGAGCTCTTGAATGTCTTGTATGATTGATTCACATGCTAAGGTTGCTTTTAAAATGCCTATGATTTCTACTTTCTCCATGCATGCATTTGTGAAACTTACTTGCACATATTATGTGTGATGGAATGGGAGATGAACTATTGAGATTCTTGAATCTCATCCCCTTCTCTCCAATGATCTAACATGCTAGGTGGACCAAGCAATTGTGGTGAAAGGAGCCAACAACCTTGAAGAGGGACAATTGATAAGCTTATGTCTTGTTTTGTCTATTTTGGAACCATAATGATGGTTTATAATGTATATGAGGTTGTATATGTACTATGAACATTGAGACATATGTAAACATACTATTATGTGATGTTTAGATGTATGGAAATGATATATGACCATTAGCACATGTTTTGAGTATGTAATGTCATAGTATGGAGGTTTAAAGTTTGATGAATATGTGTATAAATGTGGGTTGAATGGCCAAAATGAGATGTATGAGATTTGGGACCATTTGGGCAGCTCACACAAGTCTTAAATAAGCTTTTAAACTTGCCCAAAGGGTGCCAAGACCAAGGGAAATCTATTTGGCAATTTTGGTACCCAATATGGGGCCAAAATTGACCATAATGGAACTCTATGCTATTTTTAGGCCAAATGAGTTAGTCTTGATTTAAAATTTGGCATGAAATTAGGTCTTATTAAGAGCTTTCTAGGAAGCTAAAGATCATAATTTTTGGAGGTCTAGAGAATATTTGATGAATTTTCAAAGTTGGGATTCGTTATGGATGCTGGTATGGGTACTGTTCATACTGGCAGTTTTGAATTCTGTGTCACCTGATAGCCAAATGGTTTCCAATACTTATAAAATTTTATATACATAAATTAGAGGTTATAAGATTTCTGTGGCTACTGAGAGCACTTCATTTGGAGGTCTGAGCAGAGAGTTATGCATGCTTGAAGTTAACTATCAGTATCAGTAGCGCCTCAGGAGCTCAGTTATTGTTCCATCAGTTCCAGATATTTAAAATTATCTGCTTCATCCTAGAATTATTTTTATTGTCAAGTTAATATTTTTATCTTTCCAGAATGACCAACTGTGTGTGATTTCTATTTTTATAGAATTAGTTATGAACTTTTGAAGTTGGTATCAGTAAACTGAACACCAGCCCAAGCAGTTAGCAACCTAGGTAGCTTTTTGGATGTCAAATGTCCTGTTTGATGACTTTTGTGACCTAGACATATTTTTAGTGTAAAGTAGACATCCTAAGCTTTTCAGAATGACCAAGATTTCATGATTTCGAATTTTCAAGATTTAGTTATAATTTTCCAAAGTTGGGTCAGAAAATGGAGTAAATCTAGCCGAAAATATGCTTGTTTATTTTGAGCTCTATTTCGATTTCCATGAATTGTAGGCATGTTTTTGTGATGAAAATGAGTTGAAATAATGAAATTAAAATGAGCTAAAAGTTATGGTGTTACAGTCGACACTATTTCTAGGCCATTAAAGATATATTGTGACAACTTAACTGTTATTTTTCTAACTAAGAACAATAAAAGTAGAAGTTGAAATAAATATATCGACATTAAGTACTTAGCCATTCGAGAACATGTCAAAGAAAATAAAGTTGTCATCAAACACATTAGCACTGAGTTGATGATTGCTGATCCTTTAACAAAAGGCATGCCACCAGTAATGTATAGGGATCATGTATCTAGAATAGGACTTAGTTCCACTTTATGTTATTGATGTATATACTCTCTCTCTCTTTCTCTCTATATATATCATTTATAATAAAATCTTTATTTATTTGAGTTGTTTTCTCATTTTATGCATATACATTAAGCTTGAGAATAACAACATTAAGAGGACCTAGAATAAGCACATAGCTTATTCATAAAGTTAATATATAGTGGGTAAAGAAGCAGAATGCATTGTGATTCATAAAAGGCATTACTCACTTATAGAGAAACTACGGCTATAATTCATGCATTTTTATTTCAGTTAAATATTTGAATCTTAAGAAGCCATTATAAATAAAGATTTTTGAACCAAGTGGGAGAATGTGAGATGTTGCATACAAAACGTGGAAACAATGCAGAATGTGGGTAGCAGATCGTGGCAACAAACCACGTTGGCATGTAACAACTCAATTTGTTCTAAAAATCATGGGTTTCGTGGGATAGATCCAAATGTGCATATCCTACTTCTACACAATGCATCTTCTTCAACAACATGATGGAATTGCCATTGAAAGAGTTTGCCTATAAATATAGGGTCCCTGAGCTCGATTTTACATGCTACACACCATCATTCAGTAAAAATAAGAGCTTGGAAGCTTCCTGTAAGCATATAGTGGCTACAAGATATAAAGAAGTTCTTTCAAACTTGCAATGGCTGGAGGTCAGATTTTTATTCCATTTTGTATCTTGGATATACTTTATACGTTGTTTATATATCCTATGTACGCTAACAATTTGGCGATACTACTCACCTATGCAAACTAGAATCCGTGTATAAGTAATACTCAGATTTTTGCATAGGTAGGAAGGAGATATAAAGAGAGGGAAAGATGAAAGTGAAGGAGACATTTTAAATATCTCATGGGTTGCCAATGCTGTTCATCGATGAAATGATTCTGGCAAGGGAATTCCTCAAGAGATGGAAGAAAAAGGTGTTTCCGCAGAGGCCTTCTTCCATTCTTGTAATCTCTGGTCATTGGGACACTGAATTCCCCACCGTCAACATTGTTCCTTGCAACGAAACCATTTACGACTTCTATGGCTTTCCCAAATTCATGTATGAGGTTTGCCCCTCTTCTTCCCATTCATTTTTTCCAACTTTCTCAAATCAGAGCTCTAGATTTGACTGAGATCTCTCTTGCCAAAATTAGGTTGAGGTGTTTTTGGGAATTAACGTTTGAGTCTGACTTTTAAACATCCATAATTTGTTTATTGAAACTCACAAAACGAATTCAATGTTTATGTGTAGCGAGAAAGTTTGTTTTATTCACATGGTCATCTTTGAATTTGTTGATCCATGGAGTAGTTGGAATATCCAGCACCAGCGGCTCCAAGTTTGGCAAGGAGGGTGAAGGAACTTCTAAAAGCATCTTGGTTCATACGCATGGACAAAGACAGAAAGCGTGGGCTGGACCATGGCGCGTGGGTGCCACTCATGTTGATGTACCCAAAGGTTAACATTCCAGTGTGCCAACTCTCCGTTCTAGGCCAAAGAGATGGGAGCTTCCACTATAACATAGGAAAAGCTTTGGCTCATCTCAAGGAAGAAGGTGTTCTGATCATTGGGTCTGGAAGTGCCACTCATAACTTGAAAACAACTAGTCGTAGTGCCGATATTAATATTCCTTGGGTTGTTGAATTTATTGCCTAGTTGAAAGACTCTCTTTTTTATGGGAGTTATTTTCTTTGCTTCAACATAGTTAATTTCCATATATTCTAAGTTGAATCTTATAATATTATCAATATGGTCAAAGAAGATTGAGCTAATTGAGACTTTTGATGCAAGTACACTATTATTGACTTGTTTTCATAAAACTTTATAGAACTTAGATATATTTTGGGTAAAATATAGATTATTACTGTGAAGATTGGCCAATTTATAATTAATTATTTTGTGATTTAGAAGTTTGTAATAGATTATTTGTAATTTGCTTCAACAATTTACACTATTCTAAATTATTTTTTCATAAAAAATTAGGAGTTCTTAATTTTTTTTATGGAATTTTTAATTTTTTATACATTATTCCTTGATTGACCAATTGAATCCGAATTGGATACAAACAACAATTTTTTTTTTCAATTTTGTCCTAAATTTGTAATTTCTTTGCAAAGTTTTTAACTTCGTTTTGTTAGTTTGTTTCTTATACAATTGTCGAAGTCATTAAAATCTAAACCATTAAATACTTTTTCATTTACTAATCTTTTGACTCATTCTATTGAAATATATTATTTTAGTTATGGTGCTACAACATAAAAGAATTTTTCCTCACAACACATCTTTTAATATCTATATTGTTAGAAAAATGAATTGTATTTTAAGAAATACTTTGTATTTAAATTCAAAAGAGATAGTAAGACATTATATCATTTTATCGTGATCAAATTTTTAAAACAATATGAATGTACTATTGACAAATTTTTAAAAAAATATTTTAATGATACAAATTTTAAAACTAAAATTAAGTTTTTAAAGAAACTTGATACATAAAAAAAAGTTCTTTCCAAATCCATGATAAAACTAGTATATAATTGTAATACCTCGAAATTTTAGTTTTAATTAGGTCTGTAATAATTAACAACTAAAGTGTAGGATTATTAATAATGCCTACAATTGCATTATTATTTGGTTTGATCCATTTGTCGCCGTAGATAGTAGAATGGAAATGAGATTTTAATACTACACATGTTTGGTTGTTTCTTTCTACTATTATTCCATTCCATCAGTAATCGCTATTCTGTGTTTTGAATGAACCACAACTTCATCCAAAAGACTATGGAATATGCTTTTCGGGAAAGGGTGAAGTGAATGACTGAAATAACCTTCACATTGATCCAATTCAAAAAGCCTATATTTTGTAATTTCATAATTCAATTTGTCAATTTCAAATTGATTTTTCTTGAATACAAATTACAATAATATATATTATTTCTCAAATCATTTGTTGAGAGATGAAGGATTAAATCCTTTTTAAAATAAATAAAATAAAATTTTTTATTAGAATATGAATTAAACGAAGGATCCTTTGACTGGTAAGCAATCCGAATTACATTTTTACCACTAAATTATACCTACTGCAATGTGAGTATTGTATATAAATGGATCTTTTGTCCAACAAAGGAATTAGAAATAAGATCATAAAAGAATCATAAAAATTATAGTGTGGGTGGTTTCATAAGGGAATATGATGAAATTAAGAAAATAAAACTTATTTTATTTTTGGATTTTGTTGTGCTAAGGGTGTTTTGACAGGACAAAACTACTTAAGTCATCTCCTCTTGGTTGAATTATTTTTTTGAATTACAATCACAACTTCCTCTTGATATTCCAAGAAACTATGGAATGTTGAATTATTTTTTTGAATTACAAAATTATTATTTTATTATTAGTAATTAAAATTATTATTTTTATTGTTGGTAATTTAAAAAGTATTTTTATAAATTAAAAAATTAAAAATGAATATTTTAATATTTTTTATTAAAGGTATGCATAAAAAAAATTAAAAATTAAAAAAATTAAAAATAAATATTTTAAGATTTTTTTTGCATTAGGAGTATTATAGTTATTTGATTACTTTTCCTTTTCATTCTTGTATTATTTTTATTCAACCAAACATAAAAAATACTTGGTAATGTCATTTTTTTTCATAACATATTAAATATAATTATTTCATTCTATCAAAATTTATTTCCATTTCCAGTTTCATTCTTATAAAAATTATTCCATCTACCAAATGATACTTAATTAATTGGAGACCAATTCATCAATTTTCACCAATTGATTATAAGTTTCGGTCAAAAATCACTGTGTATGTTAAATTTACCATGGTCTATGCTAAATATATTGAAGTTTAAGCTAAAAGAAACTTTCATGTGAAAGGAGGAATAAATATTATGATAAACTTATTCATGAATTTAGTGAATATTTTTCAATAACTCAAACTTTTAAATTAAGCTGGGGTTAAACAGCCGTTGATTCGTGGTCAGATAAGGTACTGGTTAACTAGTTAATGGGCGATGCAGATACGATGAAGTGAATAATTACGAAGAGAAGGCCCCACATGCGAAAATGGCACACCCATGGCTAGATCACTTTTTCCCATTGCACGTCGCAATGGACGCTGCTGGTGAAAATGCTAAGGCCAAAGTCATTCACGATACTCTGCTTGGTGGTACCATTTCTTATGCCTCTTTTAGCTTCACAGCAGATACCGTCTGATGATCCTCAATACATCTTTTAATTTGTTGTATTTATATTCAACTATAATTACATGTACGTTGCTATGATTTATGAGGATGTTCTGCCTTTATTTTCAAATAAAATAAATTTATATAATTTTTTTAATTTAAATCTATATTAAACATATCTTTTTCTATTTCCCTCAATGCAAATATGCGCTGAGATCCTTCTTTTCAAGCAGTATCTAAGAATATTGATCAATGAGATCTTAAACTAAAAATTCCATTTGTCCAATATATAAGAGCCTTCATTTTCACGGAAATAAATTTTGTTGCAGCCATGCGCTATAAATAATTATAGAATTTAGGTTAATGAGAGAATTGTCCAGATTTGGATCATATGCATTTGGATTCTAAATGGTTAAAGGTAAATTTAGAGAGAGAGAGAGAGAGAGAGAAATAGACTTTCATTTCTCTCTGTCCCTTCTATTATCTCTCTTTTCACTTTGTATCACATACCCATAGGAAGCAGGAATTTGCTTTCAATTCCTATTGAAGCATTAATGAAGTTTAATAAATAATGGGGGGATAATTGTGGTTAACCTGCAGGAATTAATTTAGCTATTATTATTATTATTATTATTACATGAAGGTTTCTGAAGGGCGTGGCAAGATTGAAAATGCAGGTCTTAAATGTGTATTATGTATACCTGAGATGGGAGTAATAATTTTCGAAGGGTAGTAGGCCAATGTTAGGATATTGTCCTTATATTTTAAGATTTGTGTTTCTATATATTTATGGATTGGTATTAACTGCTGTTTGGTCCTAAAATTTTGTAATATCTCTTTTATTTTACGAGTCTTGATAAAGTAGATTAAATGATTTTGAAAATGTAAAATGAATATACTATAAGACTTTCATAACAATCAAGTTTATAATATATAAACTTCACTATGTGTTAGAGTCAACCATTTTGTTAGGAATGAAACAAATAAAAGAAAAAATTAATTTGAATGGCTTATAATTAAGCTCTAATATTATATCATCCCTATACATAACTGGCATAGCCATCTTAATGAACCAATAATTTATTAATAACTTTGTCATGGGCTACGATTATTATATACGTTGGATAAAGTTGCGGTGCATATAGTTTTATTATCATTAAACTTTAGTTGCTAGGTTTTTTTTCTTTAAATGGGAAAAATATTATCAGATTAGTTTGTGTGTTAATAAAGAATAAATTTCTCTCTGAGTGATGGAAAAGCGCACCACTTGTATTGAGGTAATGTATTTAAAAGAATAAATCATAATTTAAATTTAAATAATTATGAAAAAAAACCACTTTTATCGTTATGCTAACTCTTTAGGGTGTGGTTGGTACGTATGAAAGGCCCAAGATAGAAGCCCAAGTGTGGGCTTCGCGGCGGCGACAACAACGACGAAGATGACGGCGACGAAGACGAGGATCCAGAAATCCAGAAAATGGGTTCCTCTGTTGTTCTTCTTTCCTTCTGAATGGCTGGTTTTAATGGTGGTTATGCCAATTTTTGTTATTGGATTCAACTTGGTCTTAAGGACCTTGTATAGACAATGAAACAAAATCAAGACCCCGATTCAGATTTTGAGTTGGAAGAGATTTGGGTAATTGAGGAGCGCATTCAATTCGCTAAATTCATCAGATTGAAATTGATTTTGAGTCGAGAAGAAACTGAGAATTCAGTGATATGATCGAGAAAGAAAGTGTACGAAAAATACAGGGGAATTCAATCCTGTGGATTTATCGAAAATGGGTGTTTCAAAATTTGAATGCTAGCTACAAAAACGGATGATAACAAGCAAAGAAGATTCAAGTTCTGTATCGTTATTGTTGTAAACTTAGTCATGAACTGCCCTGAAGACCCAGATGAGGATGGAGGACGAAGTAGAGTGAATGGAGTTTGTTGTGCGTTTTCTTGGCATTAAAAACTATTTTTTTCACCAAAAATATATATTTTTCTATTTTTATTTTCATTTCCATTAAAATCATTTTAGCCTCCCAAATGCGCTCCGAGAGTTTATACCTAGAATTTTCATCATGAGAAATAATGGGTACATTTATGTTAGACGAGAACAAGCTTCTTATCAAGGTATTGATGTTCATCATCATTAATTATTGGTTATCGAATTTTTTTTTTTTATAAATTTAGATAAGGATGAATTCATAATTATATATATCATGATTATTAGTTATTCGTTTACTATTCAAATGATAGGACAGAAATGGTTGCCACGCTTGGTAATAATAACGAATTCTTGATGGACTTACAAAGTGGCAAGAGTGAAAAATTAGAGTATGGAGAAACCTGGTTTATTCCTCCTTCAATTATAACAAATTTGTCAATATTTTATATAAAATTAATGTCTTTTTACGGTATTAGTGTGAAATCATTATTAATTCATTGCAGGATTAGTTTCTTATAGCTTTACTTTTGTTTCCTTTAGTCTACCCCTACCCCCCAAAAAAAAAATTATACTCATATTTAGGATACACCATTTTCTTGTTCAATAGAACTTATTCATGATATTTTAATATATATATATATATATATATATTTATATGATGTACCATATCACTTATATATTATCTAATAAAATAAAGTTAAGTAATATAATTCGGTTTCACATTATAGATATTCCACAATCCACATATGAAATATATATAATGTAGACGTAAAAAATAAAGTGAAAAGAAAAATTAGTATAAATATAAGAAATGTGTCTTATATATACTCTTATTCATTTTTATTACTTTTTTAATTATATAATTACAAAGAATTTAATTTTATATTTTATTATTTATTATAACATTATCACATCAATAAAATGTTGTGTAGAGCTTATATTTTATTATCCATTATAGAATTATTATATAACTAAAATATTGTATGAGTTCAATTTGACAATATTTTATTATATATATATATATATATATTGATGACAAAATATATTATATGTTGGTGAGAATTTCTCTGATATTTTAATGAGACAAAAAGATGAACAGTTGGGTTTTTAAACATTTGGAGATTTCTTTTATAGAGAGAGAGAGAGACGCACACATACACACATGTTCACTCTTTTAACAATTAACCATGTGAAAACTTTTTTCTTTCTCTCTAACTTGAGGACACATTGATATAACATGCACTTGAGAAATTTTAATTATCCTTTTATTTCGTTTTAATCCAATTGAATGCTTAGTTATATCCCAAAATGTAGATTATAAATAGATCGTCAGTGTACAAGAGAGCATTTATTGACTGATGTAACAAGCATATTATATAAATAGTGCTACTCAATAAAGGAAACTGGAGTATCCATTATTGCGCGTGGTAATGAAAGTGAAGGCAAGGTTGCTTTTAATAAATTTCCACAAGGTTTAATAAATTCATTAAATGAGAGTTTTATTAACTAAAATGGGCCTAATTATCTGGATAAATGATACTCATCATCTAAGCCCAACAAAATAGACATGCCCATTTTAGCTTATTTTTAATATTCTTTTCTCTCCTTAGAGGCACATTGACTGAGAAATCTAAGCCCAACAAAATAGACATGCCCATTTTGGCTTATTTTTATTCTAATATTCTCCTCTCTCCTTTGAGGCATATTGACCGAGAAAGGCAAGAGTGTGCAGTATGAGACATTGATAGAAGAGAAAATTATATTTAAAAACTTATATTATATAAGATTTATGATAAAAATTTTAAAAATTAAAATTATCATTAAAAATTATTATTACCATAAGGTTTAGAATAGTAAATTTTTTAAAATTAATAGTAAATTTCTTAAAATTTGATGGTAATTATAGTTCTTAAAAATAATTTTGATTTTTAATATTCTTTATTATAAATTTTATAAATATGGGTGCTTAGATGTAATTTTTTCTTGATAGAAATGCAAGGATGGATTCCCTTCAGTCTTATTTATAAGATCCTTTCAGAAATTTTTTATGGTTCTTAATATAAGATTCTTTATAAAGTTTTAGAAACATTTATTATATTATTTTTTCATATTTGCCCTTCATAACTATTAACCCTCTCTAATTCCCAAGTTTTGATTAATGTGGAGAATTAATACATTCTTGCACACATGTGAAGCTAAACTTTTTTGGAGCCTATGGCATTCAAAGTCTTCGATGGTACTCAACTCAGTCATAAAGCTCAGCTCTTCCATTTTTGTGCAACATTGTCCTCTTTTCACAGTCAATGGAGATAGAGATTGTTGAAGATTTAATAGATAGTGCTGAAGTAGTCATAGAGATTGATTTAAACAAAGTTCCTAAGGATGATGAAGTGCAATCTGTAAAACTTAAAGACCAAAGTGCAAAGGCTCCTGAAACTGTGTTAAGGAAGAATGTAGTTACAAACTTCAACCTGAACAATTTCCCTATTGATAACGGTATGAGATAGTGATGAGGAAAAAAAAAACTTAAAGAAGTTGTGAGGAGTATATTAAAAATTTATTTTCATAGGTTTTATTAAAACTTAAGCTAGTTTGAAAAATGACATGTTTGTAAGCATCATGTGTTTTGGATAATGTAGCAAGAAGCTTCATTTGCATAAAATGACATTCATTACTAAGGTTAGCTTTTTTTCCTCTCACTTGAATGGTCTTGTTCTGAGTGTAGGCCACTTTTATATTTATTGTTTGGCTAAAATAGATTCACATAAATTGATACATTGGTGTTTGGCAAGCACAATAGAGAATGGTTAAACATTTTTCTTCATTACAAACCTTTTAAGCAAAGTTAAGATATAGGGAAAAATAAAACATAAAACAACTCTACAATTAGGACTTTAAAATGGACATGAACCGTGATTGTTTCTCAAGTACTCATTGACTTCTTCCACTAATAAGGGATCGCATTTCATTTGAGTAGGCAATTGACCTTCCTGTTGCATCACTGCCTTTTAATATGGGGGATTTTTTACTTAGTTGAACCTTTTGCCTTCATGACTTCTATCATGCATGCTTGTAGTGTTAAGAAAATCTTGTTAGATTCAGTAGAGAAAAAAGTTTCAAAGACTTTCACCATAGCACCAACAAGGCCATCATTAGTCTTAGGTGCTTCCTTGTATTGTAGTGACTAGATGGCACTTAAAAAACCAAGGTCCAATACATTTAAATTTGGAGAATTTGCAAGCTAACACATCAAACTGATGTTGAACCCATCTTCCTTAGCCACTCTACAAAATTCGACATCATTGTGATTAATGTGACTTCTTGCATTATCTTGTCAAATATAAATTGGATCCCATACCTCATGTCCACTTCGCTTTGATGGCAAGTAGAACTTTTTTGATGAAAAACATTTTTCTAACTTCCTTGGTCATTGAAGTTATAGGTTTTGTTTCTAGTGTCCTTACAACTCTATTTATCTTGCTTCTTTTTGCTGCTTCATTGATCACAAAAAGGAATACAACAATTTTTCTAGAGAAAAGTTACATTCTCTTATGCATCAATCTTGGATGAGCTATAGCAACTAAAAACATTACCTTCCCAAAAAATTTTTTACTCTTACAAATGCACAATGGCTCCTCCTCATGTGATAGCAAATAATATTTGACAGACTTCTATCGTATAAAACCATTTCTCGTCGATATAAATAATGTTATGCATAGTTTTGAAAGTTGGATCATATGGTATGCTAGCTCTTTTCAGCACTGACAAATAAAACCTCAATTGAGCTACCTTGTCTTCTTCTTTCAAAAATGGCTTGATGACATTTTAGTGGCATCGTATGGCTCCATCCTTTTGAAGTTTAATTAGTGATGTCTTGTTAATGTTCAATACACAAGCTAAAGATAAAAAAGAAGTCTGCTTCGATAACAAAGCCTCATGAAATCGAGCATGGTCCAATTCAACTCTCTTGCATCCACAATTTTTTTTCTTTTTATGAGATGCATATTCCATTTCCTTTGTTTGCCGCTAAATGTGTTTCATGACACTAGGAAAAATTGAATATAATGAAGCTAGCATTGTTTTGGCACCTTTCTTTAGTTTTCCATTACAAGCAGATTGCAACAAGAGAGGAGATATTGATGTGCATTGCTCATTGTTAAGGAACATATGTTGGCTGTATATTCCATGAGTTGGTGCTTCACTTGTATCACCTATTCAATACATGTTTAGGACCATATGCTTGATAGAAATAAACATGAGAAAGTGTAAAGTACAATGTAAAAAAAGTAAAGGAAAAGGAACAATGTCAACAAATGGAATACCATTAATGTTTACAATTGGCTTTCCTTGTACTTCGATATGGTCTTTTGCATCTGTCTCTACAAAATGTAACTTTTTTGTTGTGTCATTCATGTCTCTCTCCATCTCTTCCTCTGTTTTGTGAACATTTACGCACTCTGTTATTGGTTCTACTTCGAAGTCTTCTAAATGTGTTGATGTAATGTTTAAATCTATTTCCAATGGTATTTGGTGTCCTTGATTTGAAGATTCTACTTGGTATAAGTTGTAGAAATCAATTTCAATGTTTAGAAGAGTAGACTGCCATCATGAGCGAGACTACTATGGCATTAGATATTTTTAAATTAATGTATGTGAATGGTGTTGAAAGAAGACCATCACACTCTGAAGATTGAAAGCATACTCAACTTTAGATTAAAAGCGTACCAAACTTTAAAAAGTAACCTTAGATATCAGTGGAGGCTTCTTTCATAAAATTCCTGCATACTTTTTCTTGACAGTATGATAACAATGCCACATTATAATTAATTTAAACCCATATTATGAAGATTAAAGAGCAGACTTGGTTTATATTTAAAGAGTTTGGAAGTGCCACGAAATTTTTCTTTCCAAAATTTAATTTGGTGGGAACCAAATTTTTATATTGAAATTTTCAATTTTGAAATTAAAATTTTGACATTGGGATTAAATTAAGGGTTTAATGACTTCAATGTGACACAATTAATACGATGGTAGAGATTACCTTTCATTAGGGGCAAACTTGGAATGTTGTGATAATTTTTTCAAAAACCTATACATCAACTAATTTTAACATATTTTCTTAACCTGTGTCAATTGGAAGGGTCTTATAAATACAACTGGAGGGAGTATTTAATAAGATCAAAAAGTGTATAAAATTTACAAATGATTTGTTGAATTTTATAATAACGTATAATATTTATTATATTTTTATAATTATTATTTATCATTGTTATTTAATAATATTTATCTTTTTAAATTTAAATTAAAATAAGGATACAAATTTTTTTGTTTAAAATTAAATATTATCTCTTTTTTATATATTTTTCATTTTCTTCCTTTTTTTATTTGTTACCAAATATATATTTTGCATTTAGTTTTTAAGAAGAATTATATGTAAAGATTTAAATTTTATAAAATTTATAATAAAGAATCTTAAAAAATTAACATTATTTCAAATTTTTTAAAATTTGATGATAATTTTAATCTTTAAAGATAATTTTAATTTTTACAATTTTTTATTATAAATTTTATAAAATTTGGATCTATTTTTTCCAAATTTTTAGGTACAGAGATTTAAAATCCGTACAGTATGTATGTGCTGTTGATAGAAGATGGATGGGACAAAAATTCGTATGAAAGGACAAATTCTTTTACCGTCGAGTCCTAGGACTCTATTGCGCAACAAAAGACTTCTCCGCCAACCAGAAGCTACTATGTTGATTATATAATATAATAGGAAAAAAATATATAGAAAGTGAATAGATAAAATAAAAATAATTTTTGTATTCTTATTTTTAAAATAATGATTTAATAGTTAAAATAATAATTTAATAATTAAAAAATATAATTAATATATGTAAATTATATTAAAAAATTAATTTGTGTTAAAATAAATTAAACATAACCTAAAAGTTTAAAAGTGACAACTCAGCTATAACTGTGAATTAAAAAGCTTTCTCAATTTGATAAATTTAGTTTAAAAATATAAAAATAAATTTAAGAAAAATCCAAAAATAAGGATCTATTTAAGAAAAACTAAACTATAAAACAAGATAGACTTAAATTTTTTAAGCTCAGTCGGAGCCTGAACTTAAATTTGACTTAAGTAAAATTTTTTAAATTATATTATTATGATATTTTAAAATTTTATCAACATCAAAATGCTTACATCTAGCTATGGAACCTAGCCGAGATACTTTTGGCTCACTGCCCTCCGAAGTTTCACTAAAATCCCGTGCTATACAAGTCATGGCCTTGAAAAAGTAGCTTTTAAAGAGCGCAACATATTTCAACCAAATTGTTTAAAATTCGCAATGGAATCACTGGAAAAACAATTTCGGTTAATTGGATCATAAATGAGCACATTCATGTGGTACTAAGAGAAGGAAAAATGAGAAACAAATACAATCTTCTTCCGTAAAGCCAGAGCGCCGTCTAACTTTAATAGCGTCCGCTTTGTCAATGGTGAGCCTAGTTTCACACTGAAAAACCAAGGCGAAATCTTGCTGTCTCAGTTTTTAAGAGACGAAGGGCACAAACTACATTGGATTCATGGTTCCAAGTTATGGTTTCCATGGCTATCAGAGGGACTAGAAAGAAACCACTTGTCCCAAATGCAAACTCTTCCTTTCTTGCTATACTGTCATTGTTGCTTTTATGCTTCATCATATCTATGTTGAAGCATTCATTTCTGGTTGATTGAATGTATAACTTTTTTAGGAACAAAAAAAGGGTCAGGCCTGAAAATAAAAATATATATATATATGTACTTGAGTTCAATTTTTTTTTTAATAAATTTTTTTATCAGTCAAACATCTTTTTTAACAAACTCAATCCATGATTCTTAAACATTTAATGAAGAATTAATAGAAAATTGGAAAAGATAAGAGAAAAAAATTTATGGGCAATTATATTTTTATATTTAAATCTTGTAATTAAAATATGATAAGTACCTAATTTTTTAAAATAATATAATAAGTGTATAACTTTTGTAAATAATTATATAATTTCTTAATTAAATTATATATTTGTCATATTTTAATTAAAAATATATATTTATTATATTTTAATTAAAAATATAATTATAAAAATGTAGAAAGCTACATTTAAGTCTAATAAACATTTATAAAAAGTCAAACTATTTGTTCTTTGAAGGTTATTTATTGAAAAAATTACAGTTTAGAGCTTCAAATTAAAAACATTTACACTAAGCAATATTACATTTTGAAATTATTTTAAAATATTTTAAGACAAAAAATTTTAATTATATGAAAAAATTAAGAAGGCGTAAAAACTTTAAGGTTAATCCTTTGAAAAAAATGTTGCAAAAACTGTGTGTGTAATAGATTGTAAAAGCAGGTGTGATTGATTTTTGTTTACCTTTTTGTACTTGATTGCCCTAATATTATAAAATTTTATTGTCTTATGCTCGAGGAAAAGATATAAAACCAAATTAATCTGAACTTCTATAAGGCCTTGTTTGGTCGGTTGGAAAGGCGCTTTATGGAATGGAAGAGGGAATAAGAATGAGGTGTTTGCATGCTTAGTACGTTGGTGTAACGCAACCCAAGGAAAAGGAGTTTCCATTAAACGTGTGATAAAAAAATCCTCGAAATTATTGATGGAAAGACCGCACCTACTTGGGAAAGCCATAATAGAAGACCATCTTACCCCTTTGCAAGCTTAGTAACTCAAGCTTTGCTACACCCATTTTTCTTTTTCTATTTTTCTTCCATTTTCGCTCAAACCCCCCATCTTCTCCCTTTGTTGCTGATCAACTACTGCCATTCCACTGTTTATCCTTTGTTCTTCATGAAGGGGCCCAACAATCAACAATTAATTTCTTCCTTCAACCACCCATGTTTGCCTTTTCGTCTCCAAAACTATCGTCCTCCTTTTTTCATATTTCGTGATTTGAACTGGATATGCAGCTTATGTAGCGTAAATCCATAGATTTTTTATGCTAATGCTTAACTGGAGCCCCTTTTAGATTTTTGGTGTACTGTAGTGTCGATCTAGAGATTTGATGTTAATGTTCAATTACTAAAATTTTGGAAAAAAATAAATTAGAAGAATGCAAAATTTGAAAGGACTGTATAATGCTTTTTGAAAAAAGACAAAATATGAAAGAAGACGAAATATGAAAGGCTTGTGTAATGTTCAATCTCCTCGTAGGATTGTATAATGCTTTTTGGACGGTTGCAAATGTTCAATTTTCTCATAGGATTATATGCTTTTCTTTTAAGGGATATTTTGGTCTTTTTAATCCTTTTTCTTTCCATTCCTATCTCATTTTTGTCTATCCAAACAAAAAAAATAGTATTCTTATTCTTTCCCACGTAATACCAAACATGTTTATAGATCATGATTCTTTTTCATTTTCAATCTCATTTCTATCTTCATTCCATTATAAATCTCTCTTATATACCAAACGAGAACTAAATATTTTAGGTTTTTCTTAGTCCTCTACTTTGAAGTTAAGTTTTAAAATTCGCTTCATTTGTTTGATGTATATTATGAAAAATGGACGGCAAAAAGTGATTCCAATTTCATTGTGAAATTTGAATTTTATTCTATTAAATAACTGCAACTCCAGAAATATTTCACCTATTTAAAACCTTTGAAGATTTTAGAATTAACCTGCTTAATAGGCACATGGAAACTAGGAATCCGTAGCGTTAGGTTCAAAAGTCTTGAAAAATCAGTAATACTTAATTCAACACCTTTTTGTGTGTGTAGTATTTAGTCTAACAAAAATATTAGGAGAAATATGTGCCACTTGCATTAGAGATGAGCCTAATATAGTTCCTAATTTTTTTTTTAAAAGGGATGTCATTTCATTTGTTTATACTTAATCTTTGTTTTAAAAAGATTCAATGCACTACAAAAAAGGTTAGAACAAATTCTCAACATCAAACATTTTTATAGTTACAATTAAAAGACGTGCCTTAGAGTATTAAAAGTAGTGGTTTTTTATCTGTTAAGAATGATCTTTACCTATACATATATATATGTATGTATGTATCTATATATTATTTTATTAGCTAGGATGTTATGGCAATTTAGCGTGGGGAGTGAGGCTACCAACCAAATCTAGGACCGTGCAACCCTCTTTTAATTAAAAAGTGATGAGCTTATTGCAAAGCAAAGGATGATTATAACAACCGTTCTTAACTTTGTTTGGTTCTATTATTAATCTAATCACGTTTAGAGTGTTCAATTTAGAGCTAAATTAAGCTTAATGTCTAACAGTGTAAGCAAAGCAAGCATATGCACCCCCAACTTTTTAATTATATGTTCCTCTCTTCTTTTCAATCCTGCCTTTTATTTATTGGATAAAAGACCTCTCTAATTCTCTTAAATGAAAATTTTAACAAGAAAAATTTTGAGTTAAACTCAATCTATTAAAAATAAATTATTTTATCAATCTAATTGTGAATTTGTAGTAAACATGTTAAGAATACGGTTCAATGAAATTTATCTTTCACATATTTAAATATTTATTTATAATTAATTTCATATATTTAAAATATATGGAGTTTTTCGAAAAATACTTTTATTAAAGTGACCATTTATAGTCTTTCTGATACATCCTCTCCCTCTTTCTCTCTCACATTCCTTAATATTATATATAATAGAATGCCCCTTGTTGCTTCACTTGCGAAATTCTTCATCAAGACCTCGTAACCTTATTCCTATCCAAGTATCCATCCTTTTGTTTCCTCCTAGAAAGTTTTCTGCTGTTTCATGTCAGAGCCATAATCATTTCTTTGATGGATTCCAATTTTCTCTCAATAGTAATTAAAGGTATTTGATCTTTTCCTTTACCATTTGAATTAATTTTTTTCTTTCTAGCTATAAAAGTTGTTATTTGTATCCTATCTTTTAACATGGACTCTAGCAATTGTCATGTTGAATGTAAAAGGCCAAGCCCTTCTTCTTCTTCAGCCATTAATGAGGAGGTTAGGGATGAGAAAAAGTTAATAGTAATAAGGTACAAGGAATGCCTCAAGAACCATGCAGCTTCCATAGGTGGACATGCAATTGATGGGTGTGGTGAGTTCATTTCTTCAGGAGAAGAAGGCACTCTTGAGGCTTTCAAGTGCTCAGCCTGCAATTGCCACAGAAACTTCCACAGAAAGGAGATTCAATATTGTTATTCTAACTCCTCCCATACTTTCTCTAATAATTCTGATCAATGTTATCTCACCCCATTGCTTCCAAATACTACTCAGATCACAAAGCCCATTAATTTGGACCATTTTTTATCATCCCCCAACAAAAGTGGGTCAAATCTTTCTGATCAGTCTCATGATCATGAGAGTAATGAGGATCGTGTGGAAGAAGATCATAGGATTAATTATAGAGAGGTGGAAAAACAAGTTGATGAGAAGGTGATAATGAAGAAGAGGTTTAGAACTAAGTTCAGTGCAGAACAGAAGGAGAAAATGGTGAGGTTTGCAGAGAAGGCAGGGTGGAGGATGCAGAAGTTAGAGGAATCTGTGGTGCAGCAGTTTTGCCAAGAGATAGGAATCAAGAGAAGAGTCCTCAAAGTGTGGATGCACAATAACAAGAACACTTATGCCAAAAACTTGTCCTCCACTAGCTACCTGTAGCAGTTTCTAGCTTAGTGAATATTTCTTTAATTTGGAATTGCCATTTTTTTTTTAATTTTGGTTTGCTCAATTATCCTTTATATTTTGTTCTTTTGAAAGATTTAGCCATTTATTCAATCTTGTGTTATTACTTTTCCTTCGTAAGTACAATATCATTAAGAGGATCTTGATGGACAATATCACTACATTTTGTAACTAATTTAACTTCTTTTTTTTCTTATAACTTCCGGCTCTCCTTTAAACTAGATTTAATTTTTTCTTTTTTAAAAAAGAAAAACTCAATACACTAAACTGATATAACTTAAAGTGTCACGTTTGTCAAAATTCTAATATTTATAGTAAAAAAAGATATCATCTTTTAAATTAAGGATCTTGAATTTTAACATATCTTTCGAATTACATACATTGGTGAGACTTGATATCCATCTTTTAAATGAAATAATTCAATGAAAAACTTGATCTCTAAAAAAATTGAGTCTTCTCACTATTATATGCATTTTGAAATCTTCACTTTAGTTATCCAATAAATTATTCTCAAAGTTGAATATTTTCACTGTGATGTGCATCTTGGGGTTCTCACTTTTCTCACTTTAATTAATTCAACCAACAAATTATTAACTTGAGAATTTCAAAATATATCTAATCATCCAAATATCCATATGTTAAAAATTGGACCTCTTCATAAAATAATCCTTTCATCAAAGGTCTATATCCTCCTCTTAGTAATTAGTTTTGCTTAAGAATAAGATAATCCAAGTTAGTTTGTACCTAAGCGCACTGATTGATTCTTTTTTCTAATTGATATAGCTGTTTAAACAATTTATCTTAAATATAAGCAAGCATTGTGAAACTATGCATACCTAAGGCTCATCTTTGTCTTCATTGAAGATTTTTACTGCAGAGAGGTAATAATTAGTGGCTATATTTATGAAATTATGCATCCCTAGGGCTATATGATACTTAAGATAATTAAATTCCATTGACTTCTTGTTTTAAGTGGGGCACATGGGCAGAAAGAACGCGCAGAAAGAAATTAACTTTTGTAATTTAAGTCTACAATTGAGCCTGATTTCTTCACTGGCAAAACGTTAAGCTTAGGGCTTTGGATACCAATGATGAGAAAAGGGACTAAAATTAAAATGTTTTTAAATATGATAATCATAGGCACTAATTGATGTTTCCATGATCCTTGTATGGTGTAAAAAAGTTAACAGCAATTGATAACTTAGCAACTTATCTATCTAAAAGGGTGGCAGGTGGATTTGCTTCACGGCTAATCTTGATTTACTTCCTTTGTTTTTGGATGGCGATGATATGATTAACCTTAAGGCCAATTAACTTTTGATCACTAAAAGTCACTTTAGAATAGATTCCCTCTCACCTAGGCAATTAGATTAATCTTCTTACTAATGATATAGTGGGCAGAGAGAAGGAGAGAAATAAGCTATGGAATGAAAACCGCTTTTAAATCTTTAGGTGGTGTAAAATATTTAGACTAAAAAATACAAAAAAAAAAAAATAGAATTTATGTGCTGTGTGAATCCTAAATAATATGGAAATACTATTTTTTTTTCGTATATTTTATACTCCTTTTTTCTCATAAATAAGTTTATAAATACCTGAAATTGGAAAATTCACTTGTGTTGGACATATACTAGAGATATAATTGCCCATACCAAGACAGAATTAAGAAAGAAAATAGTTTCTTGTCAGTGAGCACCAGTTTATGCTCAAGATCAATCTAGATCTCATGTTCACTTTTATTAACTGAATTATTAAAAAATGAAAAAAAAAATACAAATATCTTGTCTACTGTTTACATCAAAATACAAACATCAAATAGGTCTCAGTTTTCTCGATAGATCAACGATTACTAATAAAATTGACAATTTTGGTACCTAAGAATTTGATGATCCCTCTTTCCTTGTAATCTTTTAAATCAAAGGTGACACAGCCTTCAAGATGTGGCTGTTCCCAGAGCACTTTGCGGATTCAATAAATGAAAAAGAAACAGAAGAGTAAAGAAAGAAAGTGCTAAAAAGAGAAGGGGACAAAAAAACAGGAGTTAAACTCGAAAGAAAAAGTCTCTTTATTTTAATTGATTGACAACATTATACAAGGAAAAAACTTATGTATAATTTTTAAAATTTTGTTATCAAATTCTTCAATAGAAATAGAAAATGCTGAAGAATTTTTTCTAAAGAGTTAATAATATAATATTGAATTGTAAAAGATGTCCACGTGTTATATTTTCATTGAAAAATCTCATATTACCGAAGTTATATCCATTATACGAATTTACAAGATTTCATGTCTACCGGTCAAGTGAAACCTTGACAATACTTCATGAAAAAAGGGGCTGTCAATGGAGAATCTCAATCCATCCATAGTCTATTTCAGCACAACAAAACCTCGTTTCTGCAGAACTTGAAGGATATTGAGGGAAACAATGCTAGAGTGTTGTGATTATAACCTAAAAGTCAGTGTCAAAACAAGCAACCATGACTTTTGAAACCATGGATCTTGCAAAAGGGATGTAGCTCAAGCTATACCTGTCAACAAGAAGATCAGAAATGGGAGGAATTATCAAAACGCAGGAGTGGTAACGAGCACGAGATCAAAATAGGATCATCATATTGCATCCTTGAAGTTCAATTATTGAAATGGTGGCTAAATTTTCGTTAAGCAGATACTTTTGAACATGGATCACAATGAAAACAGACTCACTTACACGGTCTTATCTTCCCATCCTTAATTATTCAAATAAAAAGCACATCTTTCGCAGAGAAGGTTTAGTCACTTCTTTCTTTCTAGTCTGTTATGTCAAATGCTTACATATACCTTAGTTATACAGCAAGAGCAATTGTATAAATCTATCAATATGAACATGAGGAAAAATATTAAATTTGGATCCTCAGCATTTAGAAAGGTAAATGCATCAAGTAAATTTGGAAAGAGAAATCAAGAAGAAGAGAAAGAGTGAGAAGAGAACGTATGGGGCTCACCTCGTGGATTCCACCCGCTCTCTCTTTTCTTCTTTTTGTCTTTGTCCGAATTTATTTCTGCATTTAAATAGTAAATGCAGAGAATCAAAATTAAAAAAAAAATATTCTAATAAGGATAGGGACATTATGAAAAATTTTTACATACCAAACTAGCGCCCCAAACTCCAAAATAATTGCCAGAAGTGTCAAAAGCTTGTTACGAACCTGCTCAATGCAAAAACGGGTATTATGTGAGATAATGAGTCACCAGCTGAAAGAAAAGATCCTTTTTTAAGAACAAAAACGAGTACATGAACTTTGACTTACATAAAGAGCACAAAACAAGGCGATTATCATACTTGCTAGGAATATGGCTGCTGCATAGATACGAACAGGATCAAGCATCATTGTCACCTGCCTCTTGGGACCCATGAGGAATGCTGTGCTGCCATAAAAAAGACTCTAACTTAGCATCTGAAGAAAACAAACAGCCACAGAACTGAGTTTAAAAGGAAATATATAAAAATGGGGCCACCTACAATTTAATTGAGTTATAAATTTTTTATTCAAGTTTAATTTAGAAGAGTAAGATGAAATATTAATGCATAACAAGCAATCAAATCATTATGAAAAAGCGTGAATGAACAAGAGAGAGGATGAGAGAGAAGGATTTAATTTTGTAAATTAAAAAAAAAACAACTTATGCGAACTCAGAAAGCAATCTTCAGGGTAGTGCCTTTGGAAAAACTTCACTCTAGTACTAGCAGTCTCTCTCTCCCAATTAATCCTGCTACTAACAGCAGAAGAGAAGAGTAAATGAGATTATTTAAATTAGATTTAAGTCATCTTACTTTCATGATTGGTTATCTTAACAAAGTAGTACTATACATTTAGTTATAAAATTGTTTACAACAGAGTAAGAAGATGTATTATACTACATTTTATCAACATGAACCCTAAGAACAGAAAGAAAGTCACATCTGTTGGAGAAATAATTCAAAATTGTTGCAAAAAAATTTTTTGCATAATCTTTTTTATATTAGTTAGTTTGTTACCTAAAAAAAAGGAGTAGAACATCAACTTTTCTATTAAAAAAAATTGAAGTAGCAAAATATTAACTTTTTTACTATTTTTTCCTTAGTTTTATTAAAATAGTCTATTACTTTAAATTCCCAAATAACATCACATCTCTCTGTTTCAAATCATTGATTTGTAGGACCGAAGTGTAGAAAGGAAATGAGATAAAAGGAGAGAGCTGTCTCGTTAAAATGGAGGGCTTCTCTTTCCTCCTCATTATTACACTCCCAAGAAGCAATGGTTTAGAGAAAAAGCATGAGAAGGTAACTATCAAAATATGATGGATAACATGTTCTCACTAAAATTGTTCAAAACTTGCGACTTCAAATGTAGAGAACTAGGGACAATTTATATTCAATCACATTACAAATCTTCTGATACCTTAAGCTACGAGCTGCTGGGGAGTAGAAGACGGTGAATAAAATAATCAGACAGCATCATAATGTAATTATTCACCTGTAAAGGCAGTAGATACCTTCCAAGTGATAGCAAATTGCCAAGAGTGAAGCTATCCCAAACTTGATTGGATTGAAGAAAACAAGCATTGACTGTAAGGTAAAAAAATTGAAAACTATCATATTCGTAATTACTTATGTTTGCCAAGATAAATCCGAGTTTTAAAACCAATACATAGGCAGACGCAACAACATTCATTATAATGTATAAGCACAAAAATAGGCCAACTCTTGAAAATTGTCAATTTGAAAACAACATGCAAAAGCAAAGAACTAGGAAGTTTATGTAACTTCTAGCTAATGACCATTGGAAGTTTATGTTTTACTTCTTCCAAACCCAGTGCCCACTTTTTTTGATAATTCAGCTTATATAAGCAAACGCAACTCGCATGACCCTGAGGATAAAAATTAAAACGGCTAAATATAACATTTCAGAAGAAAGTTTTCCATAAGTTGCAGAATGGGATATCAACTAGTGATAGTATATTTTACCAAAATAAAAGCGATGGTATATAGGAATTCTCATTAGAGCATGAGTTCTCATCAGTATCAGCTTAACAAATCAACAACCTGTCAGGAAGCACATTCACTAGTTTATATTCACAAATTAGTTCACTGTCTTGGGCAATATTAAAGGATGAGATCTCCTACTTAAAAAGTAAAATTCACCTCATATTTAGATAAATTAAGCTTGGTCTACTATTTTTCCATGCCCAAATAATGAAAAAAAATTGAAATAGCAAATAGTAAATTAGTAAAAGCGCCATGGCAAACTTACCAATATTGTAAAAGTAAACCCAGCAACAAAACATATGGCGAAACCATATAATCTCTGTTTGGTCTCAAGCAGAGAGCTGATTAATGAAACTTTGGAAAGATATTTATAGATATAAACTTGTTGCATGATCTATCAAGCATTCAAATTTCAGAGTGACATAAGAAAGTTTGCATAAGAAGGTAAACTGCAGGATACTGACTTACCATATATAAAAGCTACAAAATATAGGAGCAACAGGAGAAGATCCAATAAGTGTAATGGCCAACATTTAAAAATAATATGGATCCTTTAAATAAAAGATCATCATTATCCTCCCAAAATTCATGTGTATACTGTGGTGCAATTCTGTAAATGTTAATAAACCAATTCCGATACCAGCATTCTGGGTCCTCTGAGCAACAAAAGATATTATTCCTCCAAAACCAATTCTTAGAAACAGCAGGAATTGTCAAGATATATTTTCAGGCACACATTTAGTGTGTTTAAACTATATTTCAGGAACCCCCAAACATGATCCTTTAATGGATTGTTTATCTACACTTAGTTTCAAATTAGAGGGAGTTAAACAGCTAAACCGATAACAAAGTCAACTTGCAGAACATGACTCTTAAAAAATTATTTGTTTCTTTTTTCTTCTTTTTGGATTTCTTGTAATTCACTGATTCCTTCCTACCTCGTTTTATAGAGTATAGACACTGAATATTTACACTATTTAAAATCTCCATTGAAAACCAGATTTCTAGCTATTGAAAATAGATGTTACTACTAACTACTACATATTAAAGCTTATGTTTACAGTCTATAGGAAGTTACCACTTACGAAACAATTAATACCTATTTAGTACTATTACAAACTATACATTTTCATAGGCTAGAACTGCATCGCTGACCATTTGAAAAAACAAAAAAAAGGAAGGTGGCTCTAAACAACCCCAATCATGTAAAAAATGCAAACATCATAACCCTTCCAATGTAAAATTTTTAAAAATTAACATCTTTAATAAGAAATAATAATTACAAATCTATCATCTCTTGAATCCTTTATTTCTTTGCTGAATCCCTCATCGTCCGTGGAGGAAAAATTCCAATACCTTCTCATTGTGTAACAAACTAATATCTTTAGCAAATAGCAATCCAAAAGTGTGGTGGCCATGTAACTCCTTAAGTTTATATCTATAATTGTATCTCCAGCATATTCAGACTCGTAGGAGGCTGTTTTTCTCAAGAACATCAAAGTAGTTTTTGATTCTGGATTTCAGAGGGAACAAAACTCAATGTGATGTCCAAACTCAAAACCTTTAGCTTATGTTTTCTACTAGTGTGCAGCCAGATCAAAGATTTCCTAGATATCTTCTAGCTCAATGCCACCAATCACTCATATAAAATAGACATCTACGGGTTTTAAGTTAACGCAGTAAATCAAGTTAAACATCTCAACTTTGGAAAAAACGAAAATGTGGAATCAAATGTTCCGAGAACGAATCACTTGGAGCCAAAAGAGCGAAATGTGTAATCAATTGCAAGGGATCAGTGATCAGCCATAAGCTGAGACAACTGAATGGTAAAAGGATAAATTTCATTTACCATTTTTCCTTCAAAACAACGAAATGGAAACAAACAGAACGACAACCACTTTTATATCTGAGCTTAATGTAAAAGTTTCTGTCACCAAACAATGCAAGTAGAGAAGTATTAACAATAGATTCCATAGAAGCAAACACCTGTTTGGTGGACAAAGTGCAGTTCTGATTAAATTCATCCATAAAGGCGAATGAGTTGCTCTCCTCCAATGCCGCAGCTTGTCGTTCGTCTTCCACCTCCATTCCCACCATTATCTTAACTTTCTCGAAGGCTTTATTCATTTTTTCCATTATTTTCCCACAATTTCTCGAGAAAATGGAAATACGATGGATCTGTTAAGTCATCTCTGATAAAGGACCACAATATTCAACTTGAGGCTGGATCTTAAAACCTCAAAGATAGAGGTTTTGCTATCTTATTTAACTCATCTCTTTGTGATAAAAGACCACAATAATAACAAAGAATTTTGGAATGTTATCCTTTGCATCCATCTAACAAAGAATTAAGATTGGACTCTGTACCTTCTCTATAAATAGTATAAAATTCTACTCTCCTATTTTAATTATGATGGGAAGAACCTTACTCCTAATATGTTAGATAATTAGTCTTTCTTTTCTTTAGACTTTCAATGTCTCTTGGCTTCTTAATATCAATATTCTTTTAATCTACTTAAAAATCTTTTTAAAGTATGAATTCACAAATAAGATAGATTTCTTTGATAATTATTATACTATCTTATCAATACTTTCTAATACATAAGATTCTCATATAGAGGCAAGTGTAAAGCATATTTGTATAACTAAAACAATTGTAAGAATTTTATCTAAGAAAGATACCAAAAAAAAAGAAAAAAACTCTTAATAGGAATTCATAAGGAAATACTAGATATTATTGCAAACTTAGGTACAAGGCTTCCTCTGGCCCTTGTTAGGAAAGAGCTTTTGGCTTTATAGCCAAGAACTTATTCAAATAGATAAATATTTTTTATAAAAGTAAAGGACAATAATAATACAAACATAATAATAGAGATAAACAACCTTTACTAAAGTTGTTTTTTACAGACTAGAAAGCAAAGCACATTTAAAAAGTAAAACACACAAACTATGGTATAATAATTTTGCTGGCAATAAGTGAAACTTATACTTCCAAATAAGCTCATGTGACAGATATAAGGCAGGGTTCGTTGAACTGTCTGTTTCATCTAGGTCATCTTTCTTTTTCATTATCCCAAGGTACTAAATCAGCCATTCTTCTATTTTGGTAAAGTCATCTAACTCATTTGGATATTAAGAGTCTTGCAAATGTTCATCTTGGGCCTAAGCTGCCATGGACTGTAAACTAGAACTTTGAAGGAACTTAGTTGTTTGAGCCTTAGTCCATATTTTTGGATTTGGCGAATTGACCTCTAGTATTCTTAGTTTTCCCAGTATAAATTCACCAGAGAATAAGCTGAGAGATGTACAAAAGACAAATTGTTTTTTGTCATTATTGTTAAGTTTACATAAAAATAATTTAAAATTATGAAGAACATGAGCTTTTTGTTTTAGCATAATTCTTTATAAGAAGCATATTATTTCTATTAGTCTATTATGGCCTATGAATGATAAAAATGCTTGTAACTTGTTGGTCTTGTTGAGGATTGTTCCTTATGCCACTAGTATAGTAGTGCATTTTAAGAGGAACCAAAAATTGGAGTTACAATTTTTAGGATGACAAAAGAAATGATAAATAAGAAGTGGGGGAAATTCTATGACTCCAATGTAGAGAGTAATGAGTACCCATAAGTACTAGAGGGCGTCATCAGTGACAAGAGTGTAAATTTTAAAAAGCATAAAAAATGGGGTTTGGGGAATAAAAGGGAAAAGTATAAAGAAAATAGTCTTTAAGATAACGATGAAGATAATAGAAAGAAAATTTTCAACTAACTTTTTTACATCAAGTGGGTTGGTAGGTTTTAGAGACATAGAGAAATTTTTTTTTTAATTCTAGGTTGTAAGAGGGAGAGGATAGTGAATAATATAGCAGGAATGGGATGAGCCATAAAGATAAGAGGAACTAATTTTGTTATTATGACGAGGTTCACTATCTTAAGTCGAGAGATGTAAATTTCAATGAGATTTGTATGAACTTTGATGTATTAAATCATGAATTGTTCACTTATGTGATCACAGTAATATTGTTTGCCATTTTCTTATATGAAGATAACTCCCCAAAAGTCATTACTAGTATCAATTTGGAGTATCCTTTTCCCTTTGTTAAGAGTATTTAAGGGTAAAGGATTTCATGTAATTTTCTTGAAATGCTTCATTGTTGTTGTTTATTTAAGTCCCCAAGATAGGGAAGTCTTCTTTTTTAAAAGTTTTGACAATTGACTAATGTGATTTGAAGCATGCAAAATAAATTCTTTTATGAAATTGACTATTCTAAGATATTGTTGAATTTATTTTAGGTTAAGGTCCTCATCTAGAAAATTGAAAAGTTCTTAGGTAATATGTGGGGCTGGATAGTAGTATCTATTAAATATATTCATTTGAAGGAACTTAATTTGGGTTTTAGCCTATTAACTTTTGTGGATTAAAATCATGATTTCCTACTATTTAGTGATGTCCAAAAATTACTGAAAAAGTCTTTGATGATCTTTTTCATTTTTGAAAAAGAGAAGAATATCATCAATATATATATATATATAAGTACTGTGTAAAATAGGTTTATATTTCTTTGTCATCACTTTTTGGAAGAGAGATAGTGATAACTTTAGTCCAAATGGCACAATTGTCAATTAATATTGAGCAGTTGGAATACGAAATGCTACTTTATACCTCTTAGAAGGATCAATGCCCAATTGCTAGAAACTTACTTTAAGATCAAATTTGGAGAAAACTCTTCCATCTTTAAGAAGGGTTATTTGAGAGCTAATTTTTGGAAAAGGAAATTTATCATGCTGAAGGAACATATTTAAACGCTTATAATCAATAACTAATTTCTTCTTTCTTCTTTTTTGTTCTAATCTTTTCCCAACATAAAAGGCTTGATAAGCTCAGTCTGATTTAGTTGGCTCAAAAAGACTTTGCTTTAATAAGAATGCATATTCTTCTCTAGCGAAAGCTAGATCATCGAGATTCATCCCCAAATGTGATGCCTTTATAGGATTAATATCCTTGTTCCTTTTGAAAAAAATAATTGGATAAAAAAATTCTTCATTTCTCTAAAGAGGAGAGGGATGATTGAATTAGTCATAACTTTAAGACAAAGTTCTATATGTTGATCTTTAATTTTTTTATATCTATAAGGGATTTGTTGAAACTCAAACAACTTAGGAATGCTTAAGTATGACTTGAAGTTTTGCTTGAATTGGATATATTTAGAAAAGATTTTGTAATTGTTTAACTTGACAATAAATATCCATGCCTATGAGGATATCCTTATCAAGGAAACTGTTTCCAAGAATTTTTGTCCACACAATGCAGTTTGGGAAAAAACCTTATCTCAATCTTCTTTCAGGTAATAAGATTCACCTTAAAAATCTTTCTATCTACCACATTGAAATATGTTGAGTGTTTTTTCTATGCTTTAGAGGAAGGACAACAGGGTTCATTAAGCTTTTTGATGCACTAGTGTCTATGTAGGTAATAATAGAGATAGGCTTGTAACACTTAAGAACTTGCATCTCAATGTGTGGTAGTGGTGGTTCTATTTTTTTGCTTGGTTAGATGGCTGAATTAAGTAGCTATACTAGAGAAAATCTTCAGTGCTTTCTAAAATACTGGAACCTTCCAAATCTAAAGAAAGTTTTGAATTTAGGGCTTTTAAGTTTAGTAAAGCAAAAAAGGTAGTATCGTCAGCATTTTTTTTCTTTGAAAAGAGTTTTTTCATTTCTTTATCTTATTGAAGAGGAATGTTGGCCCAAAGTGGTTGGAGAAGTTTAATGTCTTTTTTTGATTTATTAGAATATTGTTTTGTAAAGTGTTTTTTTTTTCCCTACAAAGGTCACTTCTATCTTTTCTCTTGTATTAGGTAGTCTATTTCTTAAAAAATCTCACAAGCCTTCTGTGTCTTTACTTGTATTTCTTATAGCTCTTGAAATGAGTTTTATGAAAATGAGACTTTTTCTTGGTAGAGCAAGAACATTTGTGCTTGTCCTTGCACTTGATTTGGAGGTATGGTTTCTTATAAGCTTTTTGAAGAGCTATCTTACCTTTCATCATGGAATCAAACAGTTTATGCCATTTATATAGCTTTTCAAGACTAGTAAGAGTGACATGATATATTTCCTTTAAAAAGATGTTTATCATATCTCTTTGAAATGACTAAATTGCTCTCAAGAGTTTTGGTTGAAGCTTTTTTGGTAAGGAGGTTACAAAAGTATGCCTGAGTTTTATATCATTAAATTTATTCAACATGTAGTATCTTTCAGCTATCTTTTTGTAATAAAGGTCAAGATCTTTCTTGTTGAGAGAGCAACAATGCATTTGAAAATACTCCTATCTTTTCTATTTATCAACCAGATGAAAATCTTTTAAAAATTCTTTATGAATTATGTCAAGAAGTTTATTAGCTCTGTGAGATTGAGTAGCCTATATTCTCTTAGGTTAAACCATTTTCAAAGGGTTCTTGTTAATCTTGTTGCAAATTCTGTAAGTACTATCTTAAGATTTGCTCTTAATTTTATCATTTAAAGACTTATCTATACTGCAAATTTGTGTAACTTGTCTCTCCATTTATCTAGAGTGACATCATCAAAAGTGAACCACAATCGGTTGGTAGGATGTGCTTGAGTTTGAACATGTTTTGAAGAAGTTTCTATATAAAGATAATATTTTGCATATTCTTCATTTTCAACCTATCCATATTGGATTTTTCAACCTTTTCAACAAGATTAGGAGTGACCATATAAAGGGCTGAGACATCAACATCATTATTGGATTCATAAGAACTTTAAACCTATCTCATCAATATGTTTTTAGTCATAACTATGATAGTAAGGCAGACTCTCAACAAGAACTATGGTTCCAAAAGTTTTTTAGGTTTCTAGAGATTTTTTATTTTCAGGTTAGTACATTGCTTTTCTATTTGCATTGGTTGTTTATCTTTGGTATTTGAAGGAGGTAACTGAATTTTCTTGGAAGAAGAAGGAGGCAATATGATTTTTAAAGGTTTAATAGATTGTTCAAAAGGTTTTGTCCAAGAAAGGGATGGTTCAAATTTTAGAATGGTATATTAAGGTAATGTGGTGGTTTAAGAGTTTTAGAAGGAGGTATTTGCTTTGGAAATTAGGATGGTTGAAGGTAATCCTTTTTACCGTCTAAAAATTTCATAATTTATTTTAAAACATTTTTGATAATTTGATTCAAAGAGGATAGGATGAATAAAGATAAGAAGGATATGGGTTTTGGATGGGATTATATAGAGAAGGATAAGTTTCAAAACTACCTTTAGTCTAGTCATTTGCTAAGTCTCTTTCAATCTATCCAAGTTATGATTTAAGTCTCTTAAGCTCTTATTCTTTTTTTGAAAATGTTGGACCTATATATTATTTCATGATAAAACTTTTCAATTCTACATCTAATGTTACAACTTGTTGCTATAATTAAAAATAAAGACGTTGGATTTGAGTTGAAAGTCCATTAATATGGAAATTAGTGTGAACTACCTAGCTTGTCAAGTTGTTAAGATGAGAGTTAATTCTTTGAAAAACACGATTCTCTATCGTTGCATTACGTATATGCCAATTAAGGACTTCCTCTACCTGGCACTTCATTTTCCTAATAAGGGAATCCCTCGTAGGAGTAGAGAACGATTTGTAGGTAACTTTAGTCTTAAGATTAGTTTTTTTTCCATAGGTGGAAATTCAGCATTATAATGCTAGGATGAGGAGGAAAACATCATACAAGAGATTAGCTACAGTAAAACCTATGGAGCAATAACTGATTCAAGTTTTGGAAAAAGATCCTTATGACCTAATTCCTTTAACAATTCATGAATACATTTGGGTTTTAGCCTTGGATTCCTTATACCTACTTAAAAAGGTCTAGACTTATGCTCATCATCATCACTGTCTTGATCACAACCTTTCTTCAGATGAGCATAGAATCCTTGACTTCAGCTTAACTTTTTCCTTTGTTTCCATCTTGTTATTACTGTAAAGTTTTGAGGCCTGAACTTGTTATCCTTTGGTCCTTTCCAACTATCCATGTGGTATACACAATGAGGGTCACACATAGATAGATCACAATTCCAAATGAAGTGATAATTGATTTTTCCAATATAAGTATAGTGACCATCAGGGTAAATGTATTTTATCAAGATAACACCTTTCTTTTGATGTTGCTTAACAATAGGTATAATTCTCAAGGATTGGTTTATTGCAGGCCTCTGGAGAATAGTTAAGGAAGTTCCTTCTTTTACTTCAAGTCTTCTAAAAATTGACTTAACAGTGTTGTCTCCAAGTTTTTCTATAATATGTCATGCTGTGGTATAAAAAACTTTATGACTCCCATTGAACTCTTTTTCATAGTTTGTAATCCATTCAAGAGGCATAAGCTACAAAAGTTTTTCTTTGGGGATCTACTTAGGTATTTGGATGATGGTGGTATGATCAAGTTTATTAGAAACCATTTATAGAATATCATCAGTTATATTTGGAAATTGAAGGTTTATAGTATGATTTTGAAGATGATAAATCATTTGACGGTGGAGTGTGTTTAAGATAGCACTTTTTTTTTTGTTCGACTCCTATGATCTAAATCTATATTTTGAGTTTAGTCGAAAGAATAGGATCTAAAAGCTTTATGTTGAAATTGGGAATAATGGTAAAAATGATGCTGCCACCATTAAGAATGACAAGAGTTACCCTAATCAAAGCATTATGGAAAGAAGTATAGGTAATGTTAAGAAGTGAAACTCTAGCTGTTGACACAATTTCTTTTCTTTCACGAAAGGTGAGGACAAATCTGATGGCTCTAAGATGGAGATGAGTGTATCCTTATCTAATACAGTAAGAGATGAGGCTTGCGGAGATTTCCAAAGTAATATACTGTTCAACCTAGGTTAATCTCAACCCAAAGTGATCTAGTTTTGTACCTTGAATAATTTGTTTAATAGAGACACCTTTTGGAGAAATAACCTTTCTAATGGAGCAAGTGAAAGTTTGATTTTAATGGTAGAGTTTATAAAGGTTAAGGATAGGAGTAATGGTTTCATTAAGATGAGTTTCATTAGAGATTTGAGCGATTTCGACTACGTTATTTTTTTTGTTAAAAATATAGGATATACAAAAAGAGAGAGTAAATCTGGAAAAAGATAGAGAAGAAGATAATGTAACTGACTCAAAATGACTCATCAATGGAAAAGATGATGAAATAGATTTTTCTTACTTCTTTTCTTTCAAAATTCTTCCAATTACCTTAAGAAGATAAAGGTTTTGATACTATTTGCGACTGGATTTTAAAACCTAAAAAAGATGGAGGTTTTGTGATCTTATTTAAATTAGCTCTTTCTTCTTAAGATAAAAGGCCATAATAATTAAATTTTATAAAAAAATAAATTATATAGGTCTCTTCAATTTTTTTTAAATTATATATATTTATTTTTTAAAAATATATTTTTAATCTAATTTTAAAATTTTTAACTTAAATATTTTCTATTAAGATAAATGTATAAATATATATTATATTCAAATATACACAAATAAAAATAAAAATAAAAAAGGTAATTTTTCTTTTCATTAAATTTAACCAAAAGATATATAAATTTAGGTTAATGGAATGTATTTTTGTCAAAAAAATTTAAAATCAGATTAAAATATAGCATAATTCTTTATTTCAAAGGATGTCTATAAGGAAAGTTTATGTAATTTTAGTAAAATTTAAGAAAAGCTTGTGTAATTCATTTTTGAAAATTTTTTAAGCTTAAGAGTTAGGTTTGACTAAAATAACATAAATTTTACTTTAAAAATAAAGTAAAATCTTATGTGGTTTTTCACAAATGGAATATTTCTCAATTTAGTGCCTTATAAAATTGCCTTCTTAATTTAGTTTTTTTTTTTTTTTACAAATAAGGTATTTCTTAATTTGATTCCTCATAAAATTGCTTTTTCAATTTGGTCTTTCACAAGTGGATACTTTTTAATTTGGCTTCTCACAAATAAAATTGTTATCAATAATGTCTTTTTATTAATTTATTGTAAATGGAATTAATATATATATATATATATATATGTGGGTGTGTGGGTGTGTGTGAATGTAACATTTTTTTATAGATTATAATATAAATAATATTCTTTTATCAATCTACTATTAATTTCATTTACAATAAATTGATAAGAGGATTTTATTTGTGAGAAATTAAATTAACAAGTATTTATTTATAAGGGATTAAACTGAGAAAATAATTTTATAAGAGAAAAAATTATAAAAGACAAATTTATGAAAAGTTAAATTGAAAAATATTTTACCTATGAGGAACTAAAATAGAATTTTTAGTTTTTAAAAATTATATTAGACTTAAGTTGGGCCATGCTTGGGCTTTAAAATGAAAAATTAAGTTGAAAAAATTAGTTCTGTACATTAAAATTTAAATAGAATTATGGCTGAGAAAATTATTTATTATTAATTGGTCAAGTGGGACTCAGTCTTGAATTTGCCCACCCTTTTTTGGAGTTGTGACCCAGCAAAACTGACAATCAAATGAAGTCTAGAAAAATGGATCATGGCCAAATCATAAGAATAGTTGGGCTACAAACACATCATGGGCCCAACAAAAATGTCATAGAGGGACGAAAGCCCTTTTAAAGATTCTTCAAAATATTTTTCAAAGAACAACTTTTGCTCTTTCTCTCCTTCTCCAAGTCATGGAAAGCTTATCTTCCCTCCTTTCTTGGTTTTTCTCTTATTTTCCCTTTTTATTGTGTGTTGCATTTTATGTTTCCTAGTAGTAAGTCACTTCTTTCTCTTTTTACCCCTTCTAATAAAAGAAAAAATTTTATAAAAAAGAAAGAAAAAGTGTATATAAAGCTCACTTAGATAGATTTCATTCACTTATTTATTTTGCTCTTTTTTCACTTATAAATTGATGTTAACTTTTAAATAAAGAGAATCTAGATCCTTCTTTTTACAAGATATCTTCATGCTTGTTTGATATCTTTTATATTAATAATGATATTATTTATTTGAAACAAAAGAATTTTTTTTCGGGGGGAGAAAAAACGAATTTTAAGTTAAAAAATCTAAAATTTTCTATTGATCACTATTTATATAGAAGACTAAATTTGCCATTGTCTATATATCTTTGTCCGAAAACTATTTTAGAACATTGAAAGTCAAATATATTTGAACGAAAATTATATAGTATCCATAATATAAAAATATCTTATTTCATTTGCATTATTATTAACTATTAAATAAAAATATCTAAATTCACCTAAGAAAATCCCAAAACACCTTCATTTACATTTCATAAAAATATTATATCTGTTCCGAAATAAATAAAATATTCATTTTGAAATAACTAATACACCTTTCTTTTTCTCTAACTTTTATTTTTCCTTCAATCTTATTTTCATTTTTTTCCCCTAACCTGTTTACTGTTGCTTATATGTAAATTTGATGGCCGAACATGTTTCCAATTTCACTTTTGTAAATATTTATCAAAATTTTATGGCCAATAAAACAAATGATCAAAATTTAACTGTAAACTCTCTTTCAAAAATTAAGAGAAGTATAACCCGCAGCTATATATAATGCGTGCCAAACTTGCGGTCTCTAGCGTACAATAGAAAGAACTAAGAGCAAACCATACATATAGGCAAATATACGGGTAACAATAACAAGGTTTCAAGGTTCTTCTTCACAAATACAATTTTACAAACAAAAACCCTCCTTGTCTTCGACACCCATGTCTTGAATCTTCTTTATTATTTCTTTTTATTTGTGTCAATTTTGAAAAAAATAAATACAGAATATGTAAGATCCACATAAGTGATTGATCTCATTAAAATATATAGAATTCATTTAAGTGATGGACCTTCACATACTCTATATCTATTTTTATTTAAAATTGATAAGAAATAAAAAGAAAATAAATGGAGAAGATAGAAACTCTACCCACACCCTTGAGATCAGTTGATTTTACGACAGTTCCCTCGAACTTGCCCCTTGGAACCTAGTTTGACATCAAGCATACTCATCTTCACCATGGCTTGTTGGAAATCAAAGAAGAACATGGCCTGGTTGAAAGCATAGGCGTTCACAAAGCTCCTGGTTTTGGGACTAGTGTAAAGCGTCTGGTCGGAGGTCAGAAGGCCTTTGTTCATCAACAAGGTGTTGAAGTACAAGTTGTCAAAGACGGTCCTCGTGGCGTCGAAGGGCTGCTGTGCGTTGTCGCCGGCGCTGCATGTTTTGGACAGTGTGGTTCCAAATTCTGCGTTCAATGTTGGATCTGCTGGCCTTAATCGGTTCTTGAATGATGCACACCTTGCCACTCCTAGTGTGTGAGCCCCTGCTCATTCAAATCATCAAGGATAAAACTTGATTAAATTCAAATTGTAATTGGTTCGATTTATGCCCATACAATACCAAAAAAATAAAATTCCATCTTGTCCATTATCGTCTAATATATATATATATATATAATTATTTTCAAGCTTTTTTATTTCATATTTACGGTGTCTTAATTTCTTTAGTAATAGATTAATATAAAAAAACTCATACTAATGAATGATAGATAATTAAAGGAAAAAAAAAAAAGTGCATAGAAACCCCTTTTCTTTCACTTACTTGTAAATAGTAATAATGTATTTTGACATTCAAAAAATAATCTTTTGTATTATAGAAAATTTGGGAATAAACCCTTCCATCCACCTTCTATTATTAAATAGTTAATGGAAATTTGGGAAAGAAATGTGTCTAGGTTTGGAATTGTGGAAGAAATAAGGAATCGAAATCGCAAAAAAAATATTAAAAAAAATTTTGAAGTCGAGCTTGTCCGGGTCAAAATTATATTCGTCTGGCTTCAATATGCCTCAATATCACGAATGAAATTTGGGAAGGAAGCTTGTATAGATTCGAAATTGCAAATGAAACAGTCATTGTTCAAGAACAAAATCAAATCCTGGTTGTTCAGGTCGAAATCGTGGATTTGGATTTAAAGATTTGCAAATGATAATTTGTAGAAGAGAGGAAGGTTTGCTCTCAAGTTTGCTATACTGGAGGGGATCTGGATCATTTGTAATGACAGCAGGTTAAGTTGTTGATATTAAATACAAAATATTAATATTATACGTTCAATATAAATTTTGCCTTGCATAATAAAGAAATATGAACTCATAATACCGACACTTTGTATTCAATATTAACAATTTTATATGAAATTATTGCAAAGGATTCAAATTCTAGTAGAAGATCTATAATCCAAATTTTAAAATACATAATGGCTGGTTGCAAAGGGGTCAAAGTACAAGAAATATTTATACATTTTTCAAAAATAAAATACTAAAAAGGAGTAGACAATTCTTTAGGAGATTGTTATTAGATTTTTCAATAAAAATTATATATGAAGAAAAGTTTTTAGTTGAACCAAAATATAATGTTAAACTATAAAACTATTTATTATATATTTATTAGTGAATCTAGCAACCAAGACATAAAAATTGTACCCTGATATTAATTGAGAAGAGATTTAAAACCAATGAAAGAAGAGGTGTAAAAATAAAGCTAGTCTAATATAAATAAGAGTCAACCAAAAAACAAAAGCCTAGGATTATTTTCACAACATTATATTCACAATAATCTTTTAAACATTTCTCATGTCATATTTATTTTACAAAAAAAAAAAAGACTTCAATCATTATTTTATCATAAATCAATAGTATAACATAGAAATGTAAAAATACCATTTCTCATGTAATGAAAAATGATTAGCAAAAGAGAGAAACATGCCATTCTTAAGCTCATATCAAATAATAAGTAAATCAACATTGTCTTGGACTGCTATCATTTATTTGTTATTATTTGATTATTTGTGTTTAATGCATTATTTTTAGCCCACATACATATACAAGAAATTTCCAACGAAGGACCTGATAAAAAAAGGTAATTGAAAAGTAAATATATAAACGGTAACACTTTCTAGGATATTTAAATACTATTCAAATCAATGATATAAATTGCTCAGCTGAGAATCAATAAAGGATTGTTTATTACCAGAGAGAGCCACCACCTCTTGGGCAGAAAAACCACGTTGGCCAAACACCCTAATGAGCTCAGAGGCATTGAGGATGGGGGCCGGAAGATTGATTGTATCCTCAATTTTGGACCTTGTTCCATCCTTTCTTCCTTTGGGTATGTCATACACTGGACCACCAGCCTGCTCATTATAATGACATTCTCACTTACCTCAATCAGTTTCATTACCACAAAAAAAAAGGCCAATTCAATTAAACAAACGAAATCAAAACAATTCTAGATTCGATCTATTAAAAAGATATGTAGTTCGTAAAGAAGTATGTAAATATGTTAGACACATATTTTAGTGCGACCCACTCCTAACATGTTTATGTGTATATTTGATAAATAATTAATTTGTTTTCTTGAATTACGGCATCTCGTGTTGGATTCAACATTCCCCTCAAAGCATTGAGAAAGGATGACTTCTCAAATAACCCACTGGCCAAAGCACAGCAGTAGTAGTGCCCATGATGTCATGGAAAAGAGAAATTGGTATAAAAGCACCTTCTTACAAGTAATCAGAGTTGAATCCAGAAGGGTTTGTTGCAATTTGACTAATAAATTATATGGTTAATTTTGAATTTTTATAGATCAAGGGAACATTACAATAAAAGGTAAAAATAAAAGTAGATAAATGCGATTTTATAATTTTTAATCATATATCTATGCATAAGACATTGTACTTTTTAAGTTACTTAATCAAAGTAACATCTTATATCTCACACAAGTAAATTTTACTCTTTTTCATTTTATTGGCATGACTAATCAGGCATATTTATCATTGTTGGTCACACCAATACAATTTAATATTATATTGATGAAATTTTAATAATAAAGAAATTGCATGTTATTTACGTGACTTTGTTGCTTTTTTTCATTTTCATCCTCCAAGTAGTTTAACATAAATCCATCCTCAGTTAGGGCTATGTTATAAAAAGCTCGAGCTTTCTAGCCCTTGGGATGGCATGTTTAAATGAGAAATGTAGTTTAATTAGTCATTTTATTAACTCACGCTTGCCTCTAATGGCTAGAAACCTCAAGCACTTAAGTTTACCTAAAAGATGTACAAGCATGTTCTAACAATCAAAGCGATATATTTTTAGTATTCACTTATATGTCTATTTATGATTGACTTATTCTACCTTTATTATATTTATAATTTACTTGTTCTGCCTATCTTTTATAAATTAGGTTTACCTTAAAATATTTCGAGCCCAAGTTAGGGTAGGGAGCTTCATATTAAAATCTTACAAAGAAAACTGCATCTCTAGCTGCCATAGCAAGGATGTCAGCGCACGAAACCACGCCAGGGCATTGTTCTTCAAGCCCTTCTTTGATCTCATCTATGACTTCGTAGCCTCTCAAGCTCAAGTTTCCTGGTGAATCCTTTTCTGCTGTGTTATCCTTAGTGGAGTCAATCAGAATTGAGCCATCACATCCCTATTTAGTAGTAAGTAGTAGAACACAAAAGTAAGCAATTTTGGAAGTTCCATATATAAAAGAATCAAGAAACTACGTCTTAACATGATGTTTATAGAACCTGTTCTTGAAACATGCTCGACATCTTCTGGTGGGGAATATTTTAGTCACTAACTAGAAATATTATTGATTGGTATCCACTATCTCATAGTGGAGGCTCATGTGCTAGTTGAATATAAAGTTGAAAATGTGAGATATTATATAATAAAGATAAAGCATGACAATTTTTTTTGCCTAATTATAGCTTAGGAAGCACCGAACATAAAAGAAGGGGTGTATTTATATTGGATGCATATCCAATACCATATGCGTACTGTATTCTAATATTTGTATCTGGCATTTTTTATCTAATATGTTACAAAACATTTCAAAATATATCGATATGTTTTGAAACACGCCAAAACAACTCAAAAACGGCTCAAGAGGTTATAAGGAATTTTAATGATGCCAATGGAGATAAAAATTGACATTTAATTTGAATTGGAAGCTTTAATTTTTAGTTTGTTTTATTTTTTTATTTGTAACTTATTATATACATCTTATTTTATATTTCATATGCTTGTTTAATAATCAATTTTTCTTCAATAATGTTTGCTTTTTCATGTTTTAATTTGTTACATATATATATATATATTATTCACAAAATTGCATAGAATCCCCTAAATTTTAAATCATATGTAGATTATAACTCTTAACCTTTAAAACTTTACAACTTCCATAAACTTTCAAATTTATATACATAACCCCGTATTATTAATTCGTTATTTTACTAATGAGACATAACATGTCAATGATAATGAATCCACTAAATTTTATTTTTTGCACAGATAACTCCATTAATTAAAATTTAAGTTATTATACGGATAATTCTTTAAACTTAGGGTTTTATATAGATAACCTCCTAATGTGTCATATTTTGCTAGTAAGATAATAAACTAATTAACAGCAAGAGATTATTTACATAAATTTAAAAGTTTAAAGGAATTTATTATTATGTTTTGAAAGTTAGAGAATTATCTGCATATAATTCAAAATTAAAAGAATTATGCACAATTTAACCTATATAATTATATATATGCCTCCATACTTGCATGTTAAATTTTTAAAAATGATTGTATCTTACGCAATATATTGTGTTGTACTTGATATACATACTTGTATTGGTACTTTTTAGCATAAATTATAAATCAAGGTACGCGAGAGAATGAGTGACGATGGAAATTATATGGTTAAACAAAATGGTCAAATCTTGCTTTTAATTTCTTGAACAAAAATGCACATTACTTTATCAATTTATCCTTCATTTTTTCCCCTCAAAATTGTTATAGAAGTAGTAACTATTGACTAAAATCTCATTTCCTTGAATACAGTTTTACGATGAACCCTTCAAAATATAATCTTAATTAAATTCCTCTCTCCTACAAGAGAAACAGTACTCCAAACCGCTTGCTCCTTTCCTTTTCTATAACCTAGCTTATTTACACACACACACACACACTTAAAGCATGGCCATTCTTCTACACATTCCAGTAAGTTCTACTTCTTGCAAGCAAGCCTAGTGAGCAAAGTAGCACTTTTTACGCTATAGCCACAACTGCATAAGTGGTTTCATGTAGTATCCAATATAATCCGATAATAACTGTGCAAGTAACATTATTTTAGTGCCTAAATGTGTTTGTGTAAGAGAGACAGAGAGAGGGAGAGAAGGAACCTGAATGAAGCAGTCATGGAAGTGCATTCTAATAAGAGGAGCTGCTAGGGTCGGATCATCTTGCAAAGCTTGGTTCACAATGTCCTTGACAACAGATTCAACAAAGGGGCAGCTCATTAAGTAGTAATCCATGCTCAGACCATCTGTTCCAATCCTAAAACCACTTGTCATCATCACCTCCATTAGCAGAATCGAAGTCACCAATTTGGCCAGCGCCATCTTTGAATACTTCATAGATGATGATTTGTGCAGCTCTGCTCTAAGCCCGATGATATATATAATAGACAGAGAAAGGGATGAATTTAATTCTTGAAATGAGGCTTGGCAATAAAAAAATTGACAAAGCGAGGGAAAAAGTTGGCAAACTGGAGAGTGGGGAGAGGCAATTATAAGTTATATATAAATGCTAATAATTAAAAGGAAAAAAAAAAGTCGAAGATAGTGGTTTATCATTTTCTCCTGTTCATGCAGCACCACTTTTATCAAATGCAAACGGATCCCATTAGTCAAGTATATAAATTGATGAATTAAATGCATGTTGATTGCTTGTAAGTTGACACGTAAGGAATTTCACATTCAGTGGTTGACGAATCAGTATTAGGTTAGCCAATCAAGATTAACAGTCATGTATGGTTTCATGAACTTAGAATTGCTAAAACGATTGTTTGATAAACGTTAAATCTTGAAACTTAGGAGGCAAGATGAGGTCGAAAAAGTAAGAGTAGAAAAGATAAGAATGAGGTACAAATCCCTTTCCTCTCAATCTCTTCTAGTACCACTGAGAATTTGTCGGAAAGAAAATGCAAATAAACATTACCTTTAGCTTTTTAGGGTTATTGAGAAAGTGGTTATTAACTTTCAGTTACCCCATATTTTTTTTCCTGGGGAACAATTTTTCCCATACAAATTTACAAGTTATAAAATTTTCAAGATCCAAATCTCTAGGGAGTTGATGAAGTAATATAAATATGATGCATGTTAGGCATATAATGTAAAGTCTAATTTAAGCTCGTATCATAGATATAGATATAGATATAGATATAACCGGTCTCGTGAAAGATTCTTGGAAGCATTGGAAAACCCTAGAGCGCGTTTGGTATGTTTGGAGAGGGAGGTGAGGAAGCGGAGAGGAAGATGGAAACAACTGAAGTGATATTTGGTACATTTGAAGAGATTCTGCTCATGGATTCTGTCTCACATGATACATTACACTGTGCGTTCCGTCATAATATTAAAGAAAAGTTATTGTTGAAGATAGAAAGAGCAGTAAAATTATTATTTTGCCCCAAATAATAATAATATATTATTTTTGTTTGGAAAAAATTATCGTTGAGGATTTCAAATTAAAAATATTTATATTGAAGAATTTAAAATTTAAAATTATTCTAAAGGATCAAAACATCATAAATTTTACTTTGAAATCCTAAACTTTTAATTTTTCTATGTAATTTAAATTTTTGGTCCTTAAGTCATTTATAATAATTTTAACAGTTAAAGTTTTTTTACAATAAATATCATTAACATGAGGTCCTTAATTATAATTTTTTTGTTTTATGTTAATTAACAAGAATTAATTTTTAATATTTTTTTGCTCCAGGTATGTTTTGGTCATTTATTTACATTTCATTTCCATTTTTATACTATTTCTAATCACCAACCATCCAAATAGAGTTATACTAAACATAATTTTATATTACAGAATTTTATTCCATTTTCATTTCTATTCTTCTTTACATTTTCTTAAAAAAAAATTTGTTTTGTCAAACTTAACACTAATTCAAGAGGCAGTTAACTAGTCTATTACAATATCCCAAATAAAAAATAAGACCACTAAAATAATCTTCATATAATTAAAATAAAAATATTTGGCATGTGATAAAAAGTGAATATAGTATACTAAGTTCTTTAAGCGATTACTTTTATCCTAATTCGTGGTGAGAGGGTATTAGCATATCTCCATTAATTAATAAATAAATATGATCACTATAGAGTCATTTGGTGTTTCTCATCTTCGTCTTAACATCCAAGATACATATGTTTAATCAATACATTTATAAAATATCTTTGTGCAAAACTCGACTATTATACTTTGCCAAATCTTGACATGCCACCTTACGGTATTAAACAATCAGAGCAAGAGAAGTTTGACCTTACAAGGCTGATAGAGAAAGTCTCCGGATCATTCAAACTTTCAAGAATTCAAGTCCAAGTTTTGAGCTTTTAAGTAAGCTCAATTCTAGTATTATATAGCCCTACTTATTAATCAACTTTATCGTGTGAAGACTTCGCTGAAATTGGATCTAATGGAAGTCAAATGTAAGTAAGTGGGGTTGTTGTCAAAGGGCATGCAGCCTAGCTGGCTAGCATAAACAAAAAGATGGTGCCAAAATTGAGTGCTATGATATATGTAAAGTGGGACGACACTAAACAACTATTAGAAAAAAAAAGGGGGGTATCATTAAAAATTGCGCTTGAAGCATGAATTTCAACACCCTGTGTAAGTGCTAGGGACGCGTCTAAGTTATGTGTGGGTAGTGATCTGTTACTCCATATGTTCTTGCAAAGCATTTGCTTACATAAGCAGACTGATAGGGTACAGACAGCTATGGGGTACCACTTGTTTCTCAGTATTATTATATTCTTGCATTGTATGTTAGGCAGTATTGACGATGAATTGTATATAGTCCGCATGGAGTGCAATTTTTACATACACCAAGAATGTCATATTATTTATATATTCAACAATTAAAATTTATTTTATATATAAATTTTATTTGTATAAATTAAATTCTAATCATTGATTGCATTTAATATATACATAAATCTTATTTGTACAAATTAAATTTTAATCATTAATTGTACCTGGTGTATCGTGTATTTAAGTAAATATAAAAAAACTTTTTGCATGAGACATTGGGTTATAGATGCACTAGGTGCATATAAAAAAAATTTTTACATAAGACCTTGGGTTATGGGATTCAACACCAATACATTTGTTAAGAAATTTTTACGTATAATTTTTAACAGTCAACTTAACTAAAAAATTGATAAAAACTGATCAAAATAGATATTTTAGAGATTTTCACCACTTGAGACATCAATTATACAAAGCCTTTACTGATTACTTGCATAATTAACTGATACATTATGTAAGAATTCTTCGAGTCTCTTTGCAATATTGGCACAGAGCAAATTTTGAATGTTTGCATAAAAGCCACCAAAGATAGAAAAACAAAAGAAAAATCCTTGCCAAGTAAGAGTTGAATATAGAGTAACGTATCAACTATTGGGAGCAAGATTTATTTCTAATTCAAATGTAATACCTGCATCATATTCATAGAAGTTTTGCTTATTAATTCCCAACAACTGCTAGTCGTGTAAACAACCATTTTTTTTCTTCATTAGAAAACCAACGAAACCTAGCTCCCCTCTCCTTATTTTGTACGGGACTTCCCTTTCTTCACTCTAAGAACCTAAAAAATATAAAATTTCAAGCATAAATTCTTAAATAAGTCCAATATACTTAAAAAAAATCATCTCAAGTATAGCTTTTAATAAATTTTACTTTTAATATGTTTATTAATTTATTCACAGTTGACTTAATTTTAATTTACCCACTTCTAACAGATCAGATCTACTTAAAATTTTCTCATCATTTTGGGAATTCAAACCAACCAAATGTGATAATTTATTCTCCAACTTATGTTGTAGCAAAACGGGAAAAACTCACCTACCAAAAAAGTAAAAGTTGACATAGTTACATAGAACACTCTGAAGTCTGATTTTTCTTTTTCCAATTCTTTATCCACAAGTTTTTTTAGTTAGTTAAAAATATACAAAATTAAACAAAAGACAGGTAGAAGGTAGAACATTGAACTGAAAACATATGATTTCATAAGCCCTATCCCTGATGTCATCTTCTAGGCCTGTCTTTTATGTACAGGTTCTTCAATTCAGGCCTAAGCAAAATACACAAACAAACAAAGCATTTATATGCATGGAATCAATCAATGCCTCACCGAACATCAAAAGGCACTAACAAGCTATTTCCAGAGCACCTACTACTATCAGTATTGATGTTAGTCACAATCTCATCTATGCAATGTCCATTGGAATTTGATTTGAACACACAATTTTGGCATCTTGGGCAAACAAACCTCACAGGGATAGGATATGCATCAAGAATATTAGAACACCTAGTGTGCCTCTAGACTCCACACACATCACACCCTAACATCTAAACCTTTTCTTGAGACACACACCCCACCATTAGGATCAGAAGGCTTCAAACTTGAAAGCTTGGTCACTGAATGACATCCCATGCGCTGCCACATGCCTTTTGTCAAAATTCTGCCTGCCTAACCAAGAAGCTTATTATTAAAATAGGGATGTACATAATATTAGAATTGTATCTAAATTCATAATGTACATATTAGTGTTTAGGTTCATTGTACTATTTATTGTATTACATTGTACTTTTCTTTACTTATTTTCTATATAAATAAGACCTTTTTGTGAAGGAGATAGATCATCTTTTACAAATTTGCTCAAAACTTCTCCTCTACTTTTATATGATATTAGAGCCAGGTTTTAATCCCTTTTAGTATCGTCTCCTTTGGTCGTGACTCATTCCAGCCCTTCTCATCAAGTTTTTTGCTACTGTTCAAGCAAGAAATCTACTATCCAGACCTTTTCTTGAGACATGCATCCACTATCATGATCAAAAGGCTCTGATTAATGGAATCCAAAAGCCTGGTCACTAGATGACATTCCATGTGCTGCCATATGACTTTGTCAAAATTATGCCTGCCTAGCCACACGCCAGCATCCGAAAGCGCATGTGCCACTGAAATATGTTGCCATTTGCCTAAAAACAGTCGACGTGTTCTCCTATATTGTTTTCCTGTATCAGTTGGTTGTTTCCATACCTTTTTTGGTTATTGATCTTCTTCTAAAGGTATTTCAAGATCTACCTTTGATTCAACATCATGTCTTTCTCTGAGAATTTCAAATCAAGTATTTTCTCATCTATTATTAGTGGTTCTTCCTTGATTACCCTAGAAAAATTACATGGTGCATCAAATTATAAATCTTGGGCAATATCTATTTGCTTATGCTTTAAAGGACAAGGGTATTTAGATTATTTGCATAGGAAAGAGATTGATATTTCTAAAGCAAATAGATCAAATTGGATGAAATTTGATACTTAATTGTGTGCTTTGTTGTTGACATTCTCTTGATTCTCACTTACTTCTTGTGTATCAATCTTATGAAACCTATTATAAGGTTTGGAATAAGACGGCCTCAATCTATAATAGTAACATTCGATGCTATTATTAAGTTTTGTCTAATCTTATTAGTCTTAAGTATCAGAACCTAGACATTACCATTTATGTGAGTAGGATTGGGTCTCTTAAGCATGAATTCAGATCTTTAGTGCCTACCACAACATCAATCGAAGATGAAGAAAAGCAATGGGACAAGTTTTTTATAGTGATGACTATAACTAACCTTCAATCTGATCTTGGCCACATTCAGGATCAAATTCTTATAGGGTCAACTATCCCCACTCTCAATAATGTTCTCACTCGCTTGGTGCACATCTCTTCCAATAATGTGGTTGTTACAGAGAAAATTAATGCCTATGGTTCAGATGCTTCAGCTTTACTTTCCCATATTAATAATAATAATAATAATAATAATAATAATAATAATTATTATTATTATTATTATTATTATTATTATTATTATTATTATTATTATTATAAAGGGAATCAAGGTAGAGGAAGACGAAGTGGTGTTTGAAAACATCCTTAATGCATTTATTATAATAAGCTGGGTCATACATGAGATCATTGCTGGTCTCTTCATGGTCATCCACCCCATATTGTGAATGTTGCAAAAACATCGGTTAAGCCAATTGAGGACTAGACCCCTGCTTCCATTACTTTGACTGGTTATGATTATGATGAATATTTGCATTTCCAAACTACCAAACAATCATCAACTGTTGCCTCTGTTGTCCAAACTGAAAATTCTCTTGCTTGACCAACGTACAGGTCCTCTCTTGGACTATGGGTCCTTGGCTCAGGTGTTTTTGATCATATGTATGGTAACAATGATCTCTTTTTCCATATTTCTAATTCTATCTCTTTTCCTCTTGTTACTTTAGCCAATGGTTTTAAAATGGTTGCTAAAGGCATTGGGCAGGCTATTATTTCCCCATCCATCACTTTAAATCATGTTCTTTATGTCCTTGAGTATCCTTTTAATCTCATTTCTATTAGTCAACTGACTTGCACCCTCAATTGCTCCATTCTCTTACTGACAAATATGTTTCCTTACAAGACCGAAGTATAGGTCAGACAATTGGCCTAGGGCATGAGTCATAGGAACTTTATCATTTTTCATCTCCAACATCACCAGTAGCCTGCACTATTCTCTCTCCAAGTCTTGTTCACAGTTGCTTAGGCCATTTCAATCTCTCTAGCTTTCAAAAGATGTTTCTTTCTTTTTCGACTTTGAAGTTAATTAAATGTGAGTTGTGTCAACTTAGAAACAAGTTCATGCTTTGTTTCCTAAACGTATCAATAATTAGGTTGCATCCCCTTTTAAATTAGTTCATTTTGATGTTTGGGGTCTGAGTCATGTTTTGTCTATTTTCGATTTCTAATATTTTATAACTTTTATTGATGAATATTCACATTGCACTTAGTTATATTTAATGAAAAATCATTTTAAAGTTTTTTCAATTTTTTAATCATTTTGTGCTGAGATTAAAAATCAATTTGGGGTCTCTATATCTATTTTATGAAATGATAATACACGTGAATATTTTTCTACCCCATCCCAACCTTTTTATCTTCACAGGAAATTCTTTACCTCTTTATGTGCACATACCCTCCAGTAAAATGGAGTGGTTAAATGTCAAAATCAACATCTCATTGAAACTGCTTATACTTTACTCCTGCATTCTAATATGCCTCTTCATTTTTGGGGCAATGTGATTTTTACTGTTTGTTATCTAATTAATTGCATACCTTCTTCTATGTTATAAAACCAAGCTCCCTACTCTAATCTGTTTCCCACTGAATCTCTTTATTTTCTTCCCCTTTGTATTTTTTATTGTACTTGTTTTGTTTAGGATCTAACCCTTAGGAAATATAAACTTATAGCCAAATCTATTAAATGTATCTTCCTTGGGTATTCACATCTTCAGAAGGAAAATTGATGTTACTGTCCAGACACCAAAACATGCTTTACCTCTGCTGATGTAATCTTCTTTAAAACATCTTCATTATTTTCTTTTCCCATAGCAGAACATCACTCTATGTTTGAAGTTCTTCCTCTTCCTTGCATCAAACCTTCGGTAGTCATTTCTCTTCAGACATATCATTGGTGTCCTTGTATAGCCATTCCTACAGACTCTATTGATATGGTTGCCGACTCATCCCTTACTCTAGCATTGGCCTTTACCTTAGCTTGCCATCTACATCGATCTCTTTATGAGTTGAAACAATCTCTGAGTTTGGTTTGATAAATTTAGCACCGTCATTCAAGAGTTTAAAATGGTTCGAAGTAAGAGAAATCATTTTGTGTTCTATCGCTACACATCATCTTATTAATGCATTTACTTATTTGTTTATGTGGCTGATGTTGTCATTGCAAGCAATAATCAAGATAGTATCATTCAGCTGAAGAAACATCTACTTTCTTCTTTACAAACTAAAGATATGGAAAAACTTAAATATTTTATGGGGACTGCGGTGGCCCAATCTTACATTGGGGTTGATATATCACGAAGGAAATATGCTTTAGATATATTCATTGAAACGAGTATGTCAAATTGTAAGCTAGTTGATACTTTTATAAACTCAAATGTCAAACTCCTACCAAGACAAAGGGAGCCTCTTGCAGATTCGGAATGATACCGAAGATTGGTTGGAAAACCTAACTACCTCACCATTACTCGTCCAGATATCTCATTTGCTGTAAGTGTAGTTAATCAATTCTTACAATTTCCATGCGATAGTCATTAAGATGCTATGATTCGCATTCTCAAATACATTAAAGGAGCTTTAAGCCAAGGATTATTATATAAAGATAAGGGTAACTCTCAGGTAGTTAATTATAGTGATACAGCCTAGGTTGGCTCTCCTGTTAATAGGCAATCTACTTTAAGATATTGTGTTTTCATTAGTGATAATTTAGTCTCCTAAAAAAGCAAGAAACAAAATGTGGTTGCAAGGCCTAGCGCAAAAGTTACATATAATGCCATGGCTTTAGCAACATGTGAACTTATATGACTAAAGCAACTTCCTTAAAAATTGATGTTGAAAAGTATTAATCAAATGGAGTTGATTTATGACAACCAAGCGACGATACATATTACTTCCAATCTAGTCTTTCATGAGAAGACCAAATTTATTGAAATCAATTGTCACTTTATAAGAAAGAAGATTCAATTTAAGTATCTTGTTATCAAATTTATCAATTCAAATGACCAACTAACATATATGTTTAGTAAAGTCTCTTAAAGGTCCTAGGATCAACTGTATATGTAACAAACTTGGTGCATATAATATATATGCTTCAACTTGAGGGAGAGTATTAGAATAGAGATGGACATATGAAGAAAAATGGCTATAAGCTCCCTTTTTTCTCTCTTATTTCATACCAACAATGGAAGTAAATATATAGAGAGTCATGGCAACATTCTTGCCACTAAAACTCTTTGTTGACACAAAAAAATAGACACAATAAAAATAATAATGACAGGGATACAAATTCAAAAATTATGAGAAGTCAAAGAGGGAAGTAAATGTTATTGATCCCTAAGAATCAACAACTCCATAAGTCCAGTAGGTCTTATTCAAATATGATGTAATAGTTAAAAGATCATATCTGATTCATTGACCAAATTAGGCTATAATATCATATATGACATAATGATTAGGATAGGCAAGTCAAACCAACACCTAGAACAAAAATGTAGCAATCTCTAACACTCCCCCTCAAGTTGAAGAGTAGATATTTATCATTCCCAACTTGACTCCAAGTTCTTCAAATCTAACTCTAGTTAAAGCCTTTGTGAGGACATCAACTACTTGAAGTTTGGTAGATGTATGAGTTAGTTCAAATAACCCAACATCCACTTTTTTTTTCAATGAAATGTTTATCAATCTCCACGTTTAGTTTTGTCATTTTGAATGGGATTTTTAGCAATATTAAGGACAACAAGATTATCACATAAAACTTCCATAAGTTCTCTGCATTCAATCTTCAATTCATTAAGCAATCCTTTTAGCCATAAACCTTCACAAATGCCTTAGGCCAAGGCACTGTATTCAGCTTCAACACTGCTAAAAATCACAAATGCCTTAGGCCAACCACATCATTAGAGTTTATTGAAAACGGAAATCCAATTACATGTAGTTGTAAAAGTATACCAGTTTAAGTATTGATTGCTCTCTATGTGAGTTTAGCATCACAATAATTTTCCTTCATCAAAGCATTCACATCATCAGAACACTAGTATCAGCTGAAAAAGAATATAAAACATATATATCAGCAATCTAAAGACGCAAACTATAGGAAATTCCCCGTTGCTTTAACATAACCGAAAATGTTATAATATGGAACTACTGGGGCCATTCCAAGTTGACAAAATTAATTACGAGTTCGTTCATCACCAATAAATTATATTATGATTTTCTACAATGGATTGAATAACCTCATTTTAATAATTTACCCACTTTGATTATGCAAAGAAAGGTAATTTCATTCACCTGCACTAAATTGAAATCGTCCTATTTTACAATCCTAGATTTTCGGTGCCGCAAATCAAAAGCAATACTGTAACAAGCAATAGGAAATAATAAAACTTCAGAAGATGAGACAGGTTTTTTTTTTTTCATAAACTGAAAATGCGCAGTTGGAGCTGAAACCCGAAGGTACTAGATTTGGATACTCCGCATTATCTTCTTCGTTATTCTCTCCGTTGTTAAATTTGGACCTTTCAAGTTAATTTGAACGGTCCAAATTTATTATTTTTTTAAAAAAATTTAAGAAAATAAATACTTTTAAACAAAGCAGAATTCAAAATAAAAATAATTTTTTAATTGTAAATTTTAATAAAAATAAAATTTGACTCTTAAAAAATAAAATTTAAATTTAAATAATTTAAATTTAAATTTAAATGACTCAGATTGTATGAGAGAGAATAATGGAAAGAGTTTAAGAGAGAGGATTTATTTCCGAAGGTACTCACTTGGATTCTGACAAATGCAAGATATCTCCACAGCGCAAGCATGGCTTGTGGTACCTACCGATGGAGCTACCATCAGCCTTGATTATGGAGTGGTAACGTTTCCTCCACACTGGGTGGCCACTCCAACCTAAAGAAGAATTTCAAATTTGGAGGAGGATTAGAAAAAAATGATCAAATATCCTGTAATTAAATTTTATTATGTAGCGAATAATAATAATAATAATAATAATAATAATAATAATATCAGCCAAAACACCCAAAAAAAACAGAGAAAGCTAATAATAACAAAGGGTGTCAAAGTATTAATGATTGAAATGCTTTCAAATCAATAAACGTGGGCATGAACCATGTTAGTGGTGAAGTCCATTTACGCATTCAGTAAAAGTAGAATAAAAAAAAAGTTTCATAGCAAGCAATGAGGCGCAAAAAAATAAAAAAAATACACCATCATAGCTGTCACGCAATAACGATAGCAGAGAAAATATCTTTCCAAATCTTTGGCTGTTTGGTAAGGCATGACAAAATAGACAAAAATAAAAAATTAAATAAAATATTTATTTTACTCAAGATTATTTATTAATTATTATTTAATTATTAAAAAAAAGATATTAAATTTATTTTTTACTTATAGAATTATTATTATTATTATTATTATTACCCAATTTTGTATAGAGCTAACAAGCATTGGACCGCCGTAGGAATAAAGCCGATAAGAAAACAGGAAGACCCTGTCCTTCGGCTCCTCTGATGGGCCCCACCCAACTCTTGTATCATGAAACAGCCTCCATATCTTGGATTTTCTCACCATTGTATCGGCGATAAGTTGTTGTCCACTTACAGACGGGTCATATGGTGGACCATAATCGATATTGTGGTCTCATCGTCATTCTTTATCACGATCGTAGTTTCTTCTGAACTATGTTGATTATGATTTTAGAATTACGTTCCTCATTGTCATGTCAATTCTCGTTTCATTATTTCGGAATAAATATCTAAATATTAAATTCATATCGCATAATTACCACGATATTTTCAGGGAGTTTTAGAAACCATTTTTCCCTTGAGTTCCATTTGATTCAACAAAAAAAAAAAAGAGAGGAGGTTAATGAAAGAAAAACGAAGAGAGGGAAAGGAAGATTATTGTTTAACTCAAAAATGAAAGAAAAAAATATATATATTTAGATAAATTTATCTTTTATATTATTTTAATTTTATTTTTTATAAAAAAATTTATTTATATCAATAATTTTTAAAAAAAATTATAAATTCTAATTTTTTTATTTTTAATTTCTGATAAAAAATTTATTTTAATTTTTATTAAATATTAAATATATTAAAAATTAAAAATTAAAAACAAAAACAAAAAAATAAATTAAAACTTAAAAAATATACTCCCTCTCCCCTCTCCTCCAAAAACACCCCAACTTGGAGGGGAGACAAATTTGACCCCTTCCCCTCTCATTTTATTTATCCAAACACTTTATTCTTCCTCCCCTTCCCTCCAAAACCCTCCAACCAAACACACCCCTGCACTCCTGCGCTCTGTTTGGATGGGGGAGGAGAAAAGTGGGAGGGAGAGAAAAGCGGGGCAAAAAAGGAGGAGGAGAAATGTGAGAAGAAAAGTACTCTCCGTCCTTCGTTTGGATGCGACGAAAGAAAATAAGCGGGGGAGAAAAGTGGTTAGTTTTTTTTTTTACAATTTTACCCTTCTTGCGCCGCAAGATACATGTTACATTATAATTCACGGGAATTATTTATATTAAATATAAAATACATATAATACACGTATAAATTAGAGAATAATTATAGTTATATTTGCATGAATTTAAATTAACACGAAAAAAATTTACAACTAATTAATTAGAGCTATATATTTCTTAATTTTATATTAAGTAACATAGATTATTAATTTTATATTAGTTGAAATAATTTTATATTAAGTGAACCGTAATATAAATTATATTAATACGTACTCTTAATTCTAATAATTAGTTATAACTGAACATGTCAGGCAACATAACATGTACGGAATATGTCAATAATTTTCACGTAAAGCCCCATTCTTACCATGCCAAGACAAGGGAGCTTCAATGACAAGGTGCCATGCCAAGACAAAGGACACACCTTCACGTGAAAGCTTCAACCTATGCCAAGAAAAGACGAAAGGGGTTGAATGGCTGGGAATAAAGCAAGCCATGCCAAGACAATGGCACCTTCACGTGAAAGTTTCAATCTATGCCAAGACAAGGAGGAAAAGTGTTGAATGGCTGGGGATAAGCTAACATAAAAATATAAGAAAAAAAATTGCACGTGAACTTCATCCTTATCCCAATGCAATTTCATAAGATATTTTAATATGTTTCTCCCAAGGTATATGGATGCAAGAGAGGGAGTATCTAAGCATGCAGCAGTTTGCAGTGGAAATATCGTACAGTGACGGGATTGTGCAGGGATTGAAGCCTGATAATTCACGTGGTGTTGAAGACAAAATTATATAATGCATGCGACCCAAGTTGCAATTTATTTATGTTCGGATTTTGTAATTATCATAGGATAGAAGGTAATACATTTGTATGCGCGTTGATTGTGAAAATTGTATGTTCGCATAATTCTGTTATGTCTATGTATTATTATTCATCATATTCATGGTGTAGATGGATAGAAGAACTTACGGCGATGTTCTGTATTCTCGAGTTCGAGCAGGAGATAACATTGCAAAAGAACTTATTTTTCCAATCGGGGAAATGGGGTATGTAATTTTTTCTTTTTATTTAACCAATTTCTTTTTTCACCGAAATTGAGGTATATGCATTTGTCAGATTTGACCCCGATGGAAATGATGCAGTTGAATATATAGCATCTGTGATAAAACATAATTACGTGGGAGCTTATAACTCATGGAAAGAAGTTCCTGAATCCGTTCGACAATTATGGTTTGTAGAATTTCAAGTAAAGTTTGAACCACAATTTCAGGTTTATTATTTTCACTCGAATAAGATACGTGGGCTTACTAATTTTTTTTATTTTAATAGATAGAAATACTATGTATGGACACCGGAGGATCATTTCTAAATTTATAAAAATTTTAAAAATCGAGCAAGAAATCGATTAAAAGATTTGATTTGTTATGTTCGAGACAGAGAAAAACGGCCTACCTGGATTAGTGAAGACATTTGGAATGATTTATGCATTAGTTGGAACAAGGCTGAATTTAAAGAAAGAAGTGATCGTGCAAAGAAAAATAGAGTTTCAAACTCTATCCATGGACCATCTCTTCATATTGGCAGAAATATTCTATTCACATATCACATTGCAACGTTGGCTAAGGAATTTGGTCGACCTATAACTCCGGTAGAGCTGCACGTTCGAACTCATCAAAACTCAGTATCCAGTGAATGGATTGATAAAAAATCTAAAAAAACATTTGTATATATTGGCTTATTATTTTTTTTGTTTTTTACTTTTTTACAAGGTTTTACATAAGAAGTACAACTATGTTGGCTTATGTCAGGATGAATATGCGAGACTTAAAACTAGTATAGCAATTGCAGCGGGTGATTCACAAATTTTTACACTACCAAATGAAGTTGTTATGTGGACAATAGCTGCGGGAGAAAAAAAAAAGTGGAGGCTCTATATATGGTTTGGGAAGTGTTGCACATGAAGTGGTAGAAGATCCAATATATGATTATAATTATGGTAAAGGAAATAATATTTTTTCACATCCAAATGCAGCAGAGGCTATATATCCAGGAGGTCACCTTCATCCTAATATTGAGGAAAAGTTAAAGGATCTTCGGATGCACATAGACACCAATGATAAATTAATATTTGAGATGCAACGGGAAATTTATGAATATCATGTAAATAATAGACCATCGGGTTCGAATAATTCTAATAAAAGGAATTAATGGACAAGGTGCTAAGAAATTAACGTCACTGTTTTAGCTTATTTTGTGTGATGATGTAAACTTAGTTGATATAAGTTTATAAATTTGTATTATAATGCTGATAATGGAAAGTAGAACTCTTATATTATTTATTACTTTATCTATTCCTCTTTGCGACGCGGGACCTACATAGTCATACATAATAAGTTTTATTATTGTTACATATTATAAAATAATATATAATAAGTTTTATGCATGTGTGAGAATCTTTTCTTACCTTTCTTACCTGCTTCCGTAGCAACTAAGTCATTATCAACTATTTATAGTTTGTCTTCTTATTTTTTATCTATATCTAACTTAGATTCACATGTCTCCCTGAACAATCATGCATGGAGACGTAGGTACCCACATACATATATATATCAATATATATACCCATATATATTTCTTCTTGATAATTAAACTTTGCCGACTATCTTTCTCCTATAACATTATCTTGCTCTTACAATATTATTTCTAACGCTACATTCACGAAGGAACTAAGGTAAGCAGAAGATGGATTATAATTTTAAACTTATGAGCATGGGCTATATTATTATATTATTATTGCAATATTTCATGAACATGAGTTATATTTACTTGTTGTGTAGGATGTTTTCAAGAAAAGGAAGAAAGACGCGGAGAAATTTTTCTCAAGGAGAATCATCTACTGTCGAAGAAGACATACAACCAAATTCGCCAACCCCACCTAACATTCAAGCAGAATCAGATAATGTGCAACCAAACGTCCATGAAATGCATGATGAGCCCTCCACTAACTAAAATGAACCTCTTCCCACACTGATCACACCTGAGGGGACTGGGTTTTTAACTTTACTTCTCAAGCATATATTATTATATAATTGATTAACGTAAGTCCTAATGTCCTTCTTTCCACTTTCATTCCTTTAGGTTCAAACCAAATAATAAAGCTATTTGTACTTCTATTGTTGCAATCTTTAAAAATAAATATGATGGGGCATGAAATTGTTGGAGTGAGATTCTACATGAATATCAGCAATTATGGTTTTATGAGTTTGAGATTTGACTATTTCCTTTAATTTTTATCCCAAAAGGTCGAATAATTAATTTAATCTTGGATAATATTTAATTTGATTGTATTGATGTTGCGATTTACAATGCAAGAAATGCTATTATTGGGACCCATCACACCATCATGAGATCTGGCATAATTGGAAAAACAAAGTACAAAAACGATTGAAAGATATCATTGCACATGTCTACGATACACGGAAAAGACTCCAATGGATAAAACAACAAATTTGGGCAGAATTATGTGAGCATTGGGATTCTAATGAATTTCGTGCTAATAGTGAGCAAAAAAAGAAATATAGTGTGGCTGCTTCCTTACATACGGGAGGCTCTACATCAATGGAAGAACATGCACGAAAATTGGTATCAATTTAAGCATTTATATTTTTTCCAAAGTATATGTACATTTTTTTCACTTTTTAACTAGTATTTCTCTTAATGTTGCCTTATTCCATTTTATAGGCCCGGGAGTTGGGAAGAGATCCTTCATTTTCTGAACTTTATCAAAAAACACACCAACGAAAATTGACCAACTCTTGGGTCGATGAGAAATCAAAGGCCGTTTGGGTACATGCATAAATATTTGTATATCTATTTTATATGCACATGTTTAATTTATATTAAGTACTTCCTTCTATGCTACTAGGATGAATACTTGAGACAAAAAGAGAGTACAGAAAGTTCAAGTTCAAGCAATAATGCCACAAATATAAATTTATTTGTCAACGCTACTGGAGGTAAAAAAAAAAGGTGTTATCTACGGTCTCGGCAATATATCTTCTAAAATTATAGGAGATACTAAGACTGGATATTCGTATAATCCAGAAGCCTCCTCAAGTCAGGTGCCACCATATCCCCATGCGAATTATATTCAAGACATGATACGAAATGAATTTGTTAATATGTCAACAAAATCATATCAAAGTCGTTTTGAAGATCAACAGCAACAAATTGAAGAGTTACGAACCCAATTACAAGAGATCACACGTAGCACTAATGCACGATCTCAGGGAAGACGAAACTCATCTCAACCAACATCAAGTATAACACAGAAAAGGAATCCAAATAGTATAGAAGATGACAGTGAAGAGGATGATTAGATTAAGTTATATTTTTTAAATTAATTATGAACAGTAGAATTAAGTTTTTATTTACTATTTGTATGTAGTTTTTATGTTTCAATGGTTGATCCATTTCTATTTAAACCGTATGCAACTAAATGTTTCTATGGATAAATAAAATATGCTTCTTATAAGTTGACATACCTACATATACATGGAAAGAAAGATATCATAGAATAGGTGTTAACCGAAATTTTTCAGAGAATATTGTAATTTCATCTTACAAAACTAATAAGTTATACTACTAATGTGCAAAGAAAAATAAATAGGAAATGAAGGAAGAAATTATTACAAAATAAAATCAAAGAACAAAAAACTTTTTTACCAAAGTTATAACGAGCGGAGAGTTGTTAAGAAAAAGAAAATTTCAAAAACAAAAAACAGTTTCAGTCGGACCCCGTCGGTCCGACTGCCCTTCAGTCAGACCGACGGTCCGACCAAATTGGAGTTGGACCGTCGGTCCGACTGAATGTCAGTTGGACGTCAGTCCGATCGTACTTTGGTCGGACCGACAGTCCAACTCCAATTTGGTCGGACCGTCGGTCCGACTGAAAGGCAGTCGGACCGACGGGACTCGACTAAGTTTCAGTCGGACCCTTGTTTTTTTTTTCTCTCTCTCTCTCTTGATTTTTTTTCCCTCAAAATTTTTTCCCCTCTGTTTCAGGAAAAGTGTTTTTAAACCTCTTTGCAAAGCATTTTTTCTTACTACTTCCTTTTTTTTCCTTACACGCTTATTTCTTTATCTTTTTTCCTTCAATGTTATGTTTAATCTTTTTTCGTTTATAACATTTCTTTCTGTGTTTAACCTCTTCTCTCAATGTAACAAAATATATATACATATATAGATATACATAGAATGGTTATTTTTTCGATTCTCACAAAAATATTATCATTTTTACACATTTTAGAACATACAATTTGATTTTGTGATTTCTGCACACTTTAGAACATACAATTTGTATGAATTTGTAGGAATAGAGACAATCATTCTGCATAAAAGCAAAACAAACATAGTTAAACCTAAATATTAGTTGACTGTGTTCCAATTCATTGTAATTATCTCCCATAACACGTAAAATCATCTAGTTAAACATATAAAAGCATCTAGTTAAACATAAATTTATGAAGAACAATTGCACTGGACGTAGATTCAAAATGCCAAAATGTTAACAAAGCTGGTAATAATCACTGGGAACTGCCTGCATTAGTCATCATTTGGATCAACATCTATAGCCGCAAATGTCGAGGAACTCCAAAAAAATTTCGCTTACTTTTTTCCTCATTACATAAGAAGAAATAACATTTTAATTTAGTATCATCCATTAATCCAATTTGCTCCAACTCTTCCCATACTTCTTCTTCACTGTAATGTCGGGGTCTGCTTTTCTCTAGAATTGAGAGTCCCTTTTCAGCGATTTCAGCTTGCTTTTCAGCTACGGCAACTTGCCTCTCAGAAAGTGATATAGATTTATCTTGTAATGAATTTCCATCTCGCATCACTTCAGCTAACTCTTTAATTCCCAAAGAAATTTTTTCATATCGATTTTCAATATTATCAACCATAACTTTTTTTTGTTTCTGACCTTTTGACGATACAATTCCGGTTGAGTGATTTGAGTTTGCATTTGTGGGACTAAACGAATCCATATTTACTCCAGAATTGGTGGCCTCAAAACCCCAATTAAATTCACTCTCACTTGTTATTTCATTCATAGTTCTAGTTCTCTCGTCACCATAGTCATTTAGATTGATGCACTCTTTTTACCATCTCTTCACTTTATCCTTCGCACTCTCAGCATATTTTCCTGTTGCCCGATCTGTACCAAATAATTTATATAATTTATCATAGTGTAAAATAGGTGTAGTCATCCACTTTTTAGCTTGGGGTTTGCTCTGCAACACATAAATTTATATGTCATTCTACTGCGACTTGTAATATAAAAGCAAACTGATGAGATAGAAAATTAATAATACTGCATTAATAATAAAACTACCTCAATTAACTCGTGCCAAATTTGATTCTCAGCTTCAAACATTTTTGTAGCAAGACTCCAAGAGAAGCCACTTAATCCGTGGAATAAGTCATAGAGTTCTCCAAATCATTGAGATAAAGTCTTTTTCCGATTTTTCAAGTGTTGCTTGATATTATGTGGACTAAAAGAATTACGTAAAACCTGCAGTACATTGTCATATGCGAAAGTTGTGAAGGTCCCATCTGGTCGGTTGCCTTTTAACATCTCATCTAATAAGACATTTAAAAAAGCTTCATCCATTTCAGATGACCATCGAAGATTGTCTTTCGTTGAATCCTTTTGCTTTGGCGCCATCATTGAAGTTCTGCATTGAATAGAATAACATAAAATCTCAAACAATCAAAAGAAATCTATCTCAAAATCTAAGACATCATAATTACGAACAACTAAGAAGAGGCCCCATAAATTTATTAATAAAATATTTAAGTATTTCATATAACATTAACATACATTGCAGCACAATATTATATTAATTGCATGAAATTATTATATGCTAAATTATTATCTATTTCGATAATTAATCCACATTTGACCAGCAATACTATCTCTTAACATTGATCTCTGTCTATATTCCTCCTCTTGACCGTAACTAGAATAGGTCTCCATTACATCAAAGGAGTTCTGTTGTAATTCACAATCAACTTCAGCAATTAATTCTCATCAGGATCCACTCCCATCAAAAAATTATGTAATATACAACAGGCTATAACAATGTCAGTCATAGTTTGAAAGGAATAGTGTGGTTCAGTGCCGCTCGCTATGATTGGAAATCATTTTTTTAAAACTCCAAATGTTCTCTCAATGACATTGCGTAATGAGGCATGACGGTGATTAAAAATTTCTTTTTCATTCTGTGGTGCACGAGCTGAATATTCTCTCAAGTGATAACGCACTCCTCTGTAAGGTGTCAATAGACCGCGCATCAGTGAAAACCCAGCATCCCCAAGATAAAATTTGCCTACATGTATGCAAATATCGATTAGTAATTATAAATTGAAAAAAATTATACCCAACACTATAAGTTATTAATAGGTGGTATAGAGACCTTGAGGTATTATAAGATTATCTTCCCGTGATAAGGTATTTTTAAGAACTCTAGAATCTGAAGCTGTGCATTCCCAACCAGCCAAGACGTAAGTGAATTTCATGTCAAATGAATATGTGGCAAAAACATTTTGGGTAAGATACTCTTTTCGCCCTCTAAAGCGAGTAGCCTCTTCTCTAGGCACTTTGACTCGGATATGAGTTCCATCTATAACTCCTACACAATCCTATTATTTACAATTAGTTAACAATAATATATTATAGGATAATTACTTTACTCAAAAACTAGATAGATATAGAGATAATACCTTAAAATATGGGTAGAATCTATTATTGTTAAAAATTTAGATAGTCACTTCTGCTCCAGAGGGTTGTGCAAGAAACTCAATCTCAAGTGAAACTATCACGCGTAAGACATTATAAAAGTGGCGACTAATAGTCTCCCCTGATCGATGGAAGTAAAAGTATAGTGTTCTATTTTTTACATTATGGGCTAATGTGTGGAGAAATTTAGCAACTTGTTCCTCAACTGTAACCCACCTTGAATCTTTTACTCTTCCAGTATAGCGAATTTTCTCACATAATCCCCTAAAAGCCTATGGGCCCATACGTAAAATATCACGGCATCTTTTCTCATCCTCTAACCGTATCATTAACTGTCTTCTCATATTATATCGATCAATATCGCTAACGCTAATAGATTTATTATTTAAAGTTGACATTTCTTCCAATAAATAAATTGCATGTACAACCAAGCATATAAATTAGATCAAACATATATGCTTACACCTCTCCCACTGTTCTATTAAATGATTCAAATTTGACTCAGTATTTCTTACTCCAAAATTAATTAATTGCTTCACTTCAAACTCAAAATCATATATATCTTCTTCCACTTCCTTTGTCAATTTCATATTATTGTCACTTTACTAGATAATTGCACAAAGTATATAAGAGACTGTATATCAAAAACAAAAAAAAATTTATGAATAAACATTATATATATATATATATATCGATAGACGAAGGAACTTATGAATGAATAATGTAAAACAAATTATATAGCAAATGTTATGAATGAAAAACAAGTTGTATAGTATGTTACAATACAAAAGGTAACATAGTTATTTGGCCAATTTTCAATGCAAAGGAATCTAAGATTCTAGCAGGTTAATCAACAATCAGGATTCCTTCTTTTCCTTATTTTTGAAAAAAAAATGGTTAATGTATAAAATAAATGTCTAGAAATATTGTTACTTGGGCCACTCGCCTTATGTCAATGGAACAATTACATATATATATATATATATATCACATAAACAATGTTTCCATGGAATCAACTGCACAATTTTGTGGTGGGAAGCAAAACTCACAAGCCATAATTTTATGCCACAAATTGGAGAAATCTCAAAATTATTCAATCTATCATACACATATTACATATATATATTACAGTAAAATTTGATGCAAAAATTCTAATTTATGCTGTAGCAAAAGTTTATCATATGAAAAACAATGATAAATTTTCGCCTACGGAAGATAGAGATCATAAACTGAACCTACTTATGAGAATATAAACTGAAATATATAAACAAAAAAGGTAAACATACCTGATTACAAAGTTGCAAAGCTTGATCAACAAAACTAGGTTCCAGTAGCAATGTTAAATTTTTTAAAAATATGCAGTGAAAAGGGTCAAAACAGCGAACGCCGCGAGAAGTTTACAAAGAGGTCGAGCGAATATGAAAAGCCGAGGCAACAAAAATTAAAATTGTGTTACGTTTTTTAAAATGAATGATTAAAATATATATATATATATATATATATATATATATATATATATTTAAGGGTAATTTGAGAAACACAAATAATACATCACGCGGCAACTCCTTTTCTTCTCCAAATCTTCCCACAGCTGGAGAAAAAAAATAAACACGGACCCCACATTTATTTTCTCTCTGATTTTCTCCTCCCTCCCTCGTATTCTCTCCATCCAAACAGGGGAAACACACACCTCCCCTCTGATTTTCTCTCCCCCCCCCCCTTCCCCCTCGTTTTCTTCCCATCCAAACGGAGCGCTAGGCTCCCGAAGTTTGGAAACCGTCAACCGGGAGAAACTGAAAAACGATGAAACCAGAGCGATCTACTGGTATGGAAATAGAATCGGTCAATTGCTGGCGAGTCAACTCACCAACAACTCGACACTGATTGCAGTATACTGATCTGGATTTGGCCACATCCTCTTCCACAGCGTCGACAGACCACCGCCAGCGTCAAGTACGGTCCATCCGTAAGGTCTCCGACTCGGAAAAGAATCTGCCACGTCATCACGTGAGGAAACAACACCGACGGCGGCGGTAGCAGCTCGTGCTTCGACAAGAGCGAGAGCACGTTCATCCGGAAGGGTCCGCCAAGGCGAGTGACGGCGACGGAACAGTAAGGAACTCGTAGAAATCAGCGGTGACTCTCGTCTTCATCCGCGTCAATGGCTTCCCTGCACTCACGACCACAATGGAAACAGAAACAGGCACGTGTTGCGCGGTCTCGCCGGAGATGCTCGGAATCTTCTAGATCAGGAGGTGGAACTCAGAAATCAACGGCGAAGACCGAAGGAAGTGTAATCTACGAGGATAGGAAAGAGGAGATGCAGAGGTAGAGAGCGAAGGAGTAACTTGGTTTTGATTATGATGTGCCATTTCTGTTTGGATACTGTGATTTCATCTTCGCCGTCGGATTAATAAGTTTTGATTATGATGTGCCATTTCTGTTTGGATGCTGTGATTTCATCTTCGCCGTCGGATTAATCAAGTGTCCCTTATTGAAATATATGAGTATCAAAATAGAGAGGGGAAAAATTTTTGAGAAAATGAAGAGAAAATTTCAAGAGCGAATTTATTGTTCGAGTTTGAAGGGACCACGAGATTGTCTTTTTTTGGAAAGTTTGACATGAAAATTTTCAATGCTTACATAAAAGGAAAATAATACAAGAGTTTGAGAATTTGATGTTCAGCTAATGTCACAAAATTGAATTAAAAATAAAAAAATAATATATATAATAGTTTATTAAAAATGATACTAAAAAATTTTAAAATTTTTACGAATGATTAGACGATCAAAGTTACCATTAATATTTCATAAAATTAATATGTTAACAAAAATTCGTCAAAAACAAGTTTTACAAAAAAATTTATCTTAAAGTAAATTCCATTTTGTGAAAAAGAAATTCAACACAATTTTATTATTTTGGACTTTGCTTTATTATATAGAGAGAGAGAGAGAGAGAGAGAGAGAGAGAGAGAAGTATTCTTTTGTGTTTTTGGGTAACATAAGATATTATCTTGTCAACTTGGGGGATTCTTTTAGTAAGATAAAATAGTGTCAAGTTAGATTTGGTCGAGGATGTATATATATCAAGTTGACAAGATACTATCTCATGTTAGCCGGAAGGAAAAAGAACAAAAAACAAAAAGCACCTAAAGGATCAAAGGTTTTGTCAGTTCTCCATTGGCGGATTTAAGGAGTGATAGTACTTGGTAGTTGGGTTTTGCGAGTAGCGTGGTCCGTATTTGGTTATTTGTTATTATGAAGGCTAGCAAATGCCCAGAGGATGTGCCCCTATAGATCTCATATCCCCACGCGCCCAACCTTTTCTTTTTCCCATACTGCTCATTCATTCAGTTCGCTTCCCTGGATTGCCAAGGTTCCAAAGAGCTCAGTTTTATGGGTCAGTGACCTAGAATGAAAACCTTAACAAAAGAAATTCTGAAATCACTAGATAATATTCAAACTAGCATTCTATTTTAAAAACACAACTAGATTAATGGGGATGGGGACATTGGTGCCTATGAAAGAGAGAAACCAAAGCAGCCAATAGAGGAGAGAAAAAAGAAAAGGGGGGGGGGGGGAAGGTGAAGAGTCGCCTGCATTCTAAGATAAAACGTGCATTGTCTTGATCAAAATAGCAGTTTTAAGCCACAAAATAGATAGAAATCGATTAACACAAACACAAGCAGGCAGGCGCAGTCAACAAATTACCAGAACATTCATTTTATGATATTATTTTTCACCTCCCAATATCCATAGTGATGATTATCCAACAAAACATAACAGCTCATCATATAAGAACTATGCAGCTGCTCACCATCAGAAGCCAACGGGCTAACAGCTAGGTTGAGTCTAGCTCGGTCATGGAGACTAACTTCAAGAACAAGTATGACAACGGTGGCTTACCAATATCGGTTGGCACAAGAAGTCAGGCCACAGAGAGAGAGAGAGAGAGAGAGAGAGAGAGCAAATTCAATTCATACTTATATTGAAGCCTAGAAAGCCGCATCTGAAGTCATTAGATCAATAGGTCGGCAAGAGGTCTTAGGTTCAAACCTCTGCTCCGTCATGCACCCAAAAACAAACCCACACCTGGAATAATAATTAAGGCTCCCCTCTTAATGGATACAAGCCTGCAGTGATACAAGGAATGATGCATGCCAATGCAAAGCTTTTTTCTCACATGAATTGAATTTTAGATCCCTTAACATCAAAACAAATTTGTAGCAGAGAAAAAAAAAATTGCATTGATACAGCCTTTGCACAAATTCTCAGGTAAAGGTGCAAGATGAATCTTAATTTTACAACAGAATCAGGATTTGTACAGACAACATTATTTCTGGTACTTTAAACAGCAGTCTTCTTGGCTAATATAATACAGTTGTCAATGGAAAATGAAAATTATTAATACCTGCAATCAGCTAGGGTTATATTGGACTATTCTGCTTCATATTCTGTTGACCAGAGCCTCAAAAAGGACTATGCACATGCAATCAAAAAGACGACCCCATTCACCTCCCTCCACCTATACACCTGAAAAACAGTACAGCAATCTTATTTCCCACCCTTTTTAACTTGCCAATATTGGTCATACCAAGAGCTATTCAAGGCTATGATTGGTAACATCAGTAGTAACAAAAAGGAATGAAAAGAGACTAATAGATTCCATGCTCGGTGGCAGTGGAAACCAAGAAAAATGACACATAACGGAGAGAATGGCTATGAAACCTAGTAAAAAAAATTTGAACCATGATGAATCAAGAGAGGGAGAAAAACAATTTTACAACCAAATAATCAAAATTTTCATAACGGGATAAATACTTGATACAGAATAACAAATTAGCATCATTCATGGTCCATCCAAGTTATTGGCACCTCCTTCAAGGGATCAATAAATTATGCCTTTTCTGTCAAATTACTTGTGACACATAAGCATGACATGGGAGTTAGTAAGTCAGATGGTATAACCATTACCACAACCAACATTACTAGTGAATTTAATATGTTGAAAATGGGATTACATATTATGACTTCTGGTTCAAATTTGCTGCTAAGTAAACATAAAGCATCGCTTACTGCTTTGTTTTCTGGCTTCAATCTTAACTTTTTCACATTCACCAGCATATCTTAAGTATAACTAGTGTGCCCAAAATGATTAAAGTAGCATCATTCTACAATATAAATGAAGCAACAGCTACCAAGCTAAGTGGTTAACATTAGCCACCAAAAGTAGCGCATACACCATACAGCTATGACTCCAATTAAGTTAAAACCCATTTACCTGCCTTTCCCTATTAGAAGTGAAAATAAAGAAAGCTGGAGGAGAAATAGTAACTAAACGAACCCAAGCTAATGCTCTAGAAAATATACGAGAAACACCTGAATTGATGGAATTAAAATAGCAAAACAGAGCCAAACCACTAGTTGGGCAGAATTGCCTTTACAGACAAAATCAGAGACTAAATGACGAAAATAGAAAAACACTCTAGTTGTTCAAGAGTCGAGATGCTAGAAATCTCCCTCAACAACTCCTCAGAATTCATCCATACGCTTTACTCTGATTCTTCCCTCTTTTTAAACCTCTCTGTATCAGAATTGCCAAAATCTACCCATCTTAAGAGTAACATGTGCCTGCTGCCCAACTCTGCCCAAAGCCCCAAAACCATTACATAACAACTTCCTCACAGCCTCCATTAGTAACCCTTTTTCTCCCATCCAAGAAAAATTTACAAAATAGCAACCTAAGACACAGAAGCACAGAACAAGAAGTACGTAATTAGCACATACTACAGCAAGCCAACTTCTTTGTTCATCACTTCCAAAAAACATGTCAACTGGAAGTGCAACATGTTGGTGAAATATTTAGAAGACATTAATTGTCGTTAAAATATATATGCACAAATTTAATATAGTACTTATTCTTACCTCAGTTGCATCACAGTCTCACAAGTTCCCAGTCTTCTTTTGACATGTCAATAAAATGAACAGTGCCATCCTCAAACATGATCTGCAAGAACAAATGCATATGAATTTGATCATAAAGCTCATCTAAATTATTGAAAATCCAACCAAAGAATCTCTTACCGAATGCTTTTTGGAATATTTGTCAAACCGTCTAATAATCCCAAACCTAGAGCATCATATTAATCAAAAAGATCAAAATCCAACTCTTTAAGCAAAACACATATGAAGAGTACTTACTGAAGAAATGTAAAAGCATCATATGCGTTCAAACAGGATATCACAGTTAATTTAAAAAAAGAAAAAGAAAAAGAAAGACAATTTAAAAGTTACCTATCATTCACAGGGTGTTTTATCCTAACAACTTCACCAATGCAATTGTGTGAGCACTTTTGTTGGTTAACAACACGGGAACTTCCTAAAATGCCAAGCACAATAGAAAAAATGGGTGTTTAATAATATAAAAAGATGACCCTGAAGGAGAAAATGATGTAAGATTTCAAACATGGTTTCTATCAAACAAAAAATCCAGACTAACAGAATAAAGAAACAAGCTTACCTATATGCAAACCTCCATTCTGATACACCTTTTCCAGAACAAAATCCCACAATTAGTCCAAAAGTGATAAGACAGATCTATACATTAGAGCATATAGCAGATACTAAAACCAATAAAAGAAGTCACTGAGCTTATTACTAAGGGCCCATTTGGTTGGATAGTATGGGAATGGGAAGGAGAGTGGGTGGAGGGAATGTTTGGTATCACTTTTGGAATGAAAATCCCCATTGCTTTCCTTGGGAAACACTAGTTTAACCTCCTTTTCTTTTTCCCCCCAAAATCACAATGATATTTGGGAAACCAAAAATCCCAATTCATTCTTGCCTATTCCTCCATGCCCTAGCCTTGAGCTATAACCACATCTACCCTGTGCCACTGCATTTGGCATCATTACTAAAGGAACATTCATTATCTATGGTGTCTTTTCAAGTAATCAATTTTCTGTTGAGCCCGTGATTTCTTGTGAGACATTGTGTCACTGCTTAAAAGTTGCAGTCCCACCACCCTTTTTTTTTTTTAAATTTCCTTTCCAGTTTCTCTTATTCAAATATAAGGCCAAATCAATATGGCAAGCAGATAATATCAGAACATGATTTTGTTGCTATCTCAAGGTGCTTCATGCATTGATGAGGCAGAGATAGCAATGGCAATTTTCTCTGTTCACAGGAATCCTCATCAGGATTGCCCCAGATGGGGGCAGAAACGAAGGGAATTTCTTTCCCATGGGAATGAGTTGGGGTAGAATACCCCCCTCTACAATACCAGGACAGGGACAAGACCATGCTCCACGCCCCACACAGATCCTATCCTACTGTATTGGAATTACTAGAAAACCCTTCATTTATACAACTACTTTAGTATATATATTTCTAAATTAATAATTTTACATTATATTAATATTCTTTAATATATATTCATTTCTAGTGATGCATCTTAATTTGAATTTAAGACCATATTATTTGATTTTTCTCAATTTTACTTAAATTCTATGAAAAGTTTACTTAGCTTTCATAAAATTTCACAAATATAGGGATCCCCTCAAGTACCCCTACACCTGCGGGGAAGGGGATGGTAGAATGTCATCCCCCATCATGGGGAGTGGAGACATGAATGGGGAGGAGTGGCAGGAACAGGTAGCAAGGAAGACCTCTCAACCTTGTAGCCATCCCTAACCCTAAGTGTTAGTACAGAGATTGACTAGTGCAGTTAAAGGTGCTCATCTAAACGCCCAAAGCACTAAGGCACCAAGAGGCCTCAATGCCTCTTGCCAGTTAGGGCAAGGAGCCTTCATCTAGGTGCTCCTTGGTAGCGCCTTTGGTGCCTTTCTAGTGGATAAAAGGTGCTTGCCTGAGGTGCCTTGCATAAACTAAGTTTATGTTGCATAGATATACAACCCTAAAAGCCCACCCCAAATAGTCATAATTATCAGGTTAAGTATTTTAAAATAAGACAGCATTTTATGACATGATGTCTTCAATAGTACACTATATTACATAATTATTATGCTTGAATAGTTAATTTATATGTCAAATGTTATCTCAATAGTTCATACAACAACAAGAACCAAGCTTTTTTCCACTAAGCGACATCTTAATAGTTCATATTCACTTATTTTCTATTTACATAGCACACTTTCAGCTTTTCCTATTTAAGTGTCATGCTTGCCTCTCACCTCAGGGCACAAACGGAGTTTAGCACCTTTCGCATACCTTGAGGTTGACCACAAGGCCATTGTAAGTTTCTCGTCATGAAGGAAGTTGATACACTTTGAAGATGGATATTGGAAACTTACAAAAGAAGTAAATGCTCAAAGCGCTAATTAGTGAAGATAAATATTGCCAATTACTCAAATTGGAAAAATTTTACAGAATTCCAAAGAGGAAATCTTGGCAAAAATATCTCCATTTTAAGAATAATAAACCAAAAAGTGGTTAATTAAGTCTATTAATAATATGATCAAGACAAGCATTAAATGCAGTTATTAAAAATGGAAATTGGGGACTGAAGAAAGGACATATTTCCACATCCAATTTTTTTGCCCAAATTGCTGATTGAAATAGATGGGTATTGCCAATTGCTCAGCTCAAATTGGGTAAATTTTAAGAAAAATTCCAGCAAAGAAAATTTTGGCAAAAATATTTCCAAGTTAGGTATAATTTACTAGAGGAGTGGTTATTGTGCTAACCATATATTGACTAATTAACCATTTGTCTAGTTATTTGTTCCTAAACAAGAAATGCCTTTTTTTTTCTTTTGGTTGCAAATCTATTTTTATTTAAATTAGACTCAGATGCAGTTCTTTATATCTTTGCTATCAAATTTGCTAATTGAAATATAACAAATGTATAATTATCTAATAATAACATAACAATTATACGTTTTAATTGGAAAACTATACAATGATCTGCAAAACCGTATATATGTTATGTTATTATTAGAGAACTAAACATTTGTTATATTTTAATTAGAGAATTTGATAATAAAGATATAAGGAATTGTATACAAGTTTTGTCCTTTTTATATTCCCCCTCAATTTTATCATTTGATTATTATCCTCGTTTGGTTTGATACCAAGACTAAAATGAAACAAAATGATGAAGAAAAGAATTCAGAGATTCACCATATTAAATTTAATCTATTTTTTGAGTTTATGGCCAACATTAAGCACTTTTTTCTCATTTACCTGTCTTATTTGGGCATGCCAAACATTAAAATGGAATGTAATGGTCTTTCCATTTTAATTTCATTCCTTTTCCCATCCCCAACCCCCAACCCAAAAAAAAAAAAGGCCTTCCCAGAAAAAAAACTAAAACTAAAACAAACCAAACAGGCCATCAGAATTTGAGTACTACGAGAATGATTAAGAGGTTAAGATGATATGAGCATAATGATCATGACATTTTAGTGCCAATGTCAGATAATAGTCACAAATTACAATCACATCAACATGCCAATATTGGGAGAAACCAGCAGAAAGAGGAAAAAGCATGTCAGTAAATAATAATTATATAGTAAAAAGGCCTTCAAAACACGTTTCCAGCTCATGCTATTGAACATTTAGAGAGAAAAAACATCCAAGACCTGAAAGACATGTATTCATCTTACACTATATAACATGAGGCATAAAAGTCATGCCCTTACTCTACATAGCCTTCATCGAAAGCTCCCAAACACCCCATCATATTTTAGTTTGGCCTGGCCATAGAGCTAAAGCTTTGTCCTAACAATTAATCACTGCATTTAAGGTGCCAACCTAGTTGTGAGCCGTGCATTAAAGCACTAATCTATTCCCATATATTTCTCATACTTTATTTTATCCTATAGCTAAGCATGATACAAGGACATTATACTGTAACTTTAGGTGACAGTATATATTGAAGGTTATAAACAAGTGGCATGAATTCAATATGTCTTATGCAATGAGTAACCATGCATTGAATGCGTTAGATTTTGAAAACTGTGGAACATCTCCACAAAGACAAAGTTCCACTGAATCACTAATCCTAAAATTATCAAAGTAAACTACCATATTAGTCCCTGCAAATACCAGCACCATCAATCAGATCCTAATGTTAACTCTGTTAACTAAATGTTATTAGAGTTGCCTAGGTAGCCCAACATCTGCCCAATTGGAATATCAATGGTTGACTTAACAACCCATTTGGCATTTTTGCCCACAAATAAAAGAAACTAACTAATCACCACCATAACATTGTTGTTTCAAAGTTGGCTTGTAAGAGTTAGCTTAGAGCAGTGATGAAGATGATGATGATGATGATGATATTGCAATTTGTTGAGCAAACATGCCACATGGGTTGCCAAGTCAGCCACTAAGGTCAGATGATGGATCACTTAGGAAACTATATTAACATTTTATTAACAGACTAAAAGAGTTGGCATCAAGATCTATTTCGTATACTTTGTAAAACACTAGGGCTAATATGGCAGTAAACTATTAAGGACTCAATTGATGACACTGGGATCTTTGAGGGACTCAATTTGATCATTTATTCAAATTATCATTATCAACCCACAAACAAATGACTATGCCCATGAGGATTTTGCTCAGCAAGTCCACTACAATCACATTCACCTTCTACTATTACAATTAAGCTCCAAAAGATGTAGTCAAAAAGCACTCGAGTAATCACCTAGGCCCTTATTTTTAAGGCAAGGAAAAGAGTCATTGCCTCTGGATGATTCAGGCAGTGTTCAGTCAAGCACAAACATGTTACGCACCAAGTAGAGTGCCATGGTGTGGAATAGCACTGATGCGAGAACTTATGTAACTCTCAACTTTCTAAAGGAATTATGTTGCAACTCTGCTGCTATAAGTAATAGAAGCCTTCATTTAGAAATTACATTCCATATATGGCCGCTGGGGTAAAACAACCAAAAAAAAAAATGAAAAAGGTATATAACTCTATAAGGACCTAAACCAACTGTAGTACAGATGAAGACAACAATAAATGGAGGAAGAAGACACACAAAGCTACACACCTTCTAAAATCTGAAATTATCAATAAATTAATATGTTTCTTATTTCTTTTTTTTTTTTTAACATTCTTTTGCCTTTTGGACTCAGTAAAAATTTCAGCCAAAAACACAATGGACCACTTATCTCTGTTTCAATTTTTTTTTTTCTTGTGGGGAAAAAAAAAACTGAGTCTTGCTTTTTCATACTAGTAAATTCACTAGAGGTTAGGTGGGAAAAAAAAATATACATATATATATAGATTGATATAAGCTTCTACTCCATCCTTTAAACCTTGAATTTACTAACTCTTTTTCTATCTAATAAGGAAGTACAAAATACATCATGTGTAAAAAAAATTTATACAAATAAACCAAAAGCTTAAGGCAGACGTGCCATATGCAACAAGATAATATTCTAATTCAATTAATTTATAACATGTAAGAATTAACCAAAAACATTTTAATTAATTTGAAGCCATGTGCACATTAGACAGACCTAAATAGCAATATACAAACATGGAAAATCAATCTTAACATGTCCTACATCCATACCCCGAATGTTTTACACTTTACTATTCTTGATTGCATTATTCACTTTGATTCTTGAACAAGAACTATTCGACATGATTTTTATGCTTTAGTTAATTTCTACAAAATTTCATATTGCTTATAGTTGGCCTTTTTCTATATATAAATTTTTTCCCCTCAATTTTAGTACCTTTCCTCAAGCAAGAGCCTTTTTTACTGCCATGCCTTAAGGCACTAGCTAGACCCAAGCTCCATAAAGGCACCTTTCAAATTTGACTACCTTAGCTCCAAAACTCAAAATCATATCCATAAGTACAACTACAATAGGGCACATAAGGCATTTTTTTCCCTTCACTAACTTCAGTAATCCCATTTTATGGTAATATCGATGATTCCAAGTTTCAATTATATATTCGGTAAATTGTTCGCCACATACTTAAAGATATTGTGACTCAACCCTCACCAATAACAGGGAAAAAATTATGGCAAGGAACCATATTTACAAGAATGACAAAATAAACAAGGCATATCTTTAATCACAAGTCTAATGAAAAAAACTAACACAATAGTAGCAATCTGAGGAAGTCAATTATTATTTAAGTTTATAACCCAATTAAAAAAAAAATTAGCTCCAACAAAATTTTTGCAATGATAAAATGACACTGAAATAAAGTTTAGTTTGACATAATTGAAACAGTCAAATAAATTCTGGATATAATTGCTATTTTGGAGAAGATGAAGCCACCTGATATGCAACTAATTTTAATGCAGCATCGGAAGACATTTTAGGCTTGGTTGGTCGAACCCCCAGCTTACGCCTGCACCTAACAGCACCACAATGACAATCCTGATCTGCACCAAACTGAACAAACCTGCTATATATTTAGCATCCACCATAATTGCCATCAAGTTATCTATGAGGCAATGCTCAACTGTAAGAATGCAATTAAAGAATTAAGCAATTGATCATACTGGTAATCATATGTCAGATGCTCGCCCTTTCTAATGTCACGAGTTGCAAATATGCCAATTCTAGTTTCACCATCAATTATCCTTAAAAGGAAAAGAAGAAAAAGCACATATTAGATGAAGTACCTAGTTATACTATGTAACATTTGAAATACCTAACTGCATGACCATATGAGAAAAAGAATTAGTAGTCAACCATTTCTGCATCTCAGTATTGGGGCAGCAACTATGATTCATATATCTTGATTTATTCCCCTTATATGTTGCATCGATCACCATGTCTCGATTGATTTCACATAAGTAGAAGTTTGTCTCCCCTCGATGTTTCATATTCCAAAGCCTTTCTTCACACGTTTTGTCATCAATGACTGCTAGAAAGAGGCAACATCTATTAATAGGTTTTAAAAGAACACATGCAAAAAATTTCTTGTAAATAGGTAAAATAGTTGTTTATCATTTATCACCTTCTCCTACATATTCTATCACAAACTCCCCTTGCTCAATATCTTCATCCGCCACAATTCCAGAACCACATTTCTCAGTCTACAAGCAATACCATAAAACTCAGTATGCTAAGCAGAAACCTTAGAGGGATGCAAGTGATTACATTGTTTCAAATAACCCAACTGGAAAATAAGCAAATACATACATGTCTGCATAAAAACAAGGAGGTGGAAAGACAGGGATGGTACAGGAGAAGTGGCAGGGGAAAATGGGGTAACTTTAGAGAGTGTGCAATTTAAATATAACAAATTTCAAACTCAATTTTACATCTATATTTAAATTCTATATTTTTCATTAGTATCCTTAACAGACATTAATAGAATAAGGACTCCTTACCCTTTAAGGTTAAAAAGAGAAGATAGAAAACTATCTACGGTTGACTTAATTAATCATAAGTGTGCATTAGAAGGACTCCTTACAAATTAAAAAGGAAAGATGGAAGACTACGTCTGGTTGACTTAATTAATAGTAAATATATGAATACAAATTCAGAATGAGTGGCCAAATTAGATGACCATGCCAAATAAAATGCGGAAGCAAGCACTAACAAGCAATCATTACCTAATCAAAGTTCACAAGCCCATAAATAGAAATACGATTTTGTAAGAAACTAACAAGGCCAATACAAAAATAAATATCAGGGGGAATTAAATTCATAAACTTCAACTTTTCATAGGAGGAAGCCAAGAATTACTAAAAAATCAAGCAGAGAAATATTGCATGATATGTACATCATTAAAAAAATCCTAAAGCCAGAAACTTATACCTTAACCAATTTCATCTTTTTCACAGGTCGACTCTGGAATGGCTTGTTGAGACAGGAACTCCCACATTTACAGCCTGAAGAGCAACTAGACAGAAGCATCCTGTGCAGACAGTCAACATAATAAACATATATCATGACTGCATAAATCTCCAGAAACAATTTTTTTTTTTTTTCATTTTAACATGACACCATTGCAATCACTAGCATCATAGCCAAGATTTTATTATTACAAACAAAAAATTCTCAAGAGTTAAAGCCATTGGTTGTTGTCAAAATCATACAATGCATGAATCAAATCTTACAATTTGCAATAAGTCAAAAAGTCAACAATGTGAATAGGTGGCTGAAATAGAAGCAGCCTTGGATCGGCCATGGAATTATATGAATCAATGCAATTCAAGCCATCATCACAGAATCACCAAAATCTACTATTCAGAAAAGTATGAAAATACTGGAAATCAGAGAGTTGCAAACTTGGGTCCATCCTAAGTTCATGAGTCGATTCAGCCCAGCTGTTAAGACTACTGTTACCTACTTTGTAAAAATGAGAAACCCATAACAACACATGAGATAATAAAAAAAATGAAGCATAGACTAGTGAGGATGACTGTAACAGTATCAAGCGATTAATCATACAAGTCCGTGTGATTCACAATTCGGAAATGGGCCTTCCTATTTGCAATAGATATTGGCAATTTGACAACATATCTTAATCTAACTTAACATAACACTTCTCCTCAGACAATGCATAACTGTTGATCATCCCTGGAAGCCAAGGAGATGTGTAACTCATTCGTCATCAAATAGCCCTTGCAGCCAGGAAAAAGTTAGCATGGAATTTTATTATACTTACAGAAGGGATCAATCTACACTACCACATATTTGCTGGCTAGGAAGGGTTTATGGAATGTGCCATGCTTTCTAGCCCATGCTCACCTTAGGGAAAAGTTTACTACGCTCAGAGCACAGGTCAACAAGAAAAATGATAAAACCTGCAGACAATTCTGACATGATCCAAGCAAAAAAGACAGCAAAACAACTCTGCAAGTGCAGGGAAATAAGCAGAGCTAAATAGTGGCAGAAGGATCATAAACAGTACCAGTAACACAGAAAAATGCAAAGGAAACAGATAGAATAATAGAGATAGGTTTTCCCAGCTTTCAAGAGGCTAGAATCTCTCCAAGCAATGCTTCTGGTGACTCTTCACACCATGCATCATGCCTCTGACCCTCATAATATTCCTTCGAACAGACTCCCTCTCTCTCTATTCCACCTCACCACCTGACAGATTTAGCTATAGAGGACAATTCCCTGATTTGCCCTTCCTGCCACCTCATCTTTTTTCCCCCTTCTGGAATATTTCAGAACCCCATCAGCCTTAATCTAACTTGGGTCCATCCCAAAAAAAAAAAAGGAAAAAAAATACTAGTTATGATAGTTTATTACAAATATTAAAATAAAAAATATGCTTAAACAATCCCCGAGATACACCACTGGACAGCCCACTAGAACACAAGTACACACATGTATATTAAAAGAATATTTTTCCGAAAATAGTTGTTTTAGATGGTAGGTTGCAGAAGACAGCTCCTCACAATACTTTCACCTAAGGAGTACGAATATAATGGACAGATGATCCATGTCTAAATGACAAAAACAATCATTAAATCATTTGCAATAGATAATCTATAGAAATACAGCTTTATTGTAAACACAATGCAGAACGAAACTATGAAGGTAGGAATGAAAAAATGCAATATAATATTTTGAAAGAGCAATTGCTTCTGCATCACGTAGGACAATCTGATGGAATCCCTTCAACTCAATATTATTTATGAACTAAATCACAGCTTCCCCTCCCTTAAACAAAGGAGATGGAAGAGTAATAGTGGTTGACCAAGCAATTAATTACGTTGTAAATAGGTTTATTTTATCTGTAAATATTCCTGATTTGTAGGATGTATATCAAGTAGTTTCATAGTTTCTATTCTCCCTTATTTTTTGCCTATTTTCTTGGGATTTTTTATTCCCTCCTCTGTGTATATATTCCTTGCTGCTGTTTCAATAAAAACATGGAATTTTGATGCTCAATTCCACATGGTATCAGAGCTCGATGGTTCCAATCTGAATTCTGACCCTAAAGTTGATCCCGACTTTGGTTCTGGTGAGTCACATCCTTGCCGAGAAGCCTCCTCCACTTCGATGGCTTCTCCGCATGATGGGTCGTCATCAGTCAACCTGCGTTGTGCTAGAGGTTCCCATGGGTTGATCTCTGGCTTTGAAGGGTCGTCTGTTCTGATCGTAACCAAGAAACTTCATGGAGGGAATTATCAAGAATGGGCTCAAGCTGTACTATTGGCAGTAGGTGGACGTGGAAAGCTACGCATCCTCACTGGTGAATCAACAAAGCCTGATGCTTCAAACGAACAGGCCATACAGCAGTAGCGTACTGATAATTTGATGGTTTCCTCTTGGTTAGTGAATGCTACGATGCCTACCATTAAGTGTAGTTTTATGTTCTTGCCCTCTGCTTATGCCATTTGGGATGCAATACATGAATCTTACTTAGATGGAGAAGACATGTAGCTGCTATATGCACTCAAACCAAAGTCTAGCAAGCAAAACAGGGGAGTCAAGAGGTTAAAGAGTACTAGCTTGAACTAGTGGCATTTTGGCAAGAGCTTGATTTGAATTCAGATGAGGAATGGTATTGTTCTGCGGATGCTGTTCAACACCGAAAGCAAGTAGAGAATGAGTGCGTGTTTCAGTTCCTCATTGGTCTTCATCAATCTCTTAATGATGTCCGTAGTCATATCCTTGGTTGCACACCATTGCCTACTCCTCGTGAGGTCTTCTCTAAGATACGCAGTGAGGCTTCTCAACGCAAAGTGATGTTACTTGAGCCCCCTTCTAATTCTGTAATTGAATCATCTGCTTTGGTGAGTAAGAGCCATGACGTGCTAAGGGTAATAAGCCAAACCCTACATGTGAACACTATAAAAAGACTGGTCATATTCGCGATACTTGTTGGGACCTACATGACAAGCCTGCTGATTAGAAACCAAGGAAAAGGAAGCCTCGTGGCATCAAGCCTAGCAGGAAACCCTCTACTCCTTCAATTGAACCTGCACCCATGCCTCATGTTGACCAAGAACAGTTAGGTAAATTACTTGAAGCACTTAATATATCGCAGAAGACATCTCAACCTTCACCAAAGACGTCTACTACGTTTGTTGCTCATCAAGGTAATTATTCTATTGCTTTACAATCATCTTCCACCAACTACAAATGGATTGCTGACTCAAGTGCATCTGATCACATGACAGCTGACTCAAAATTATTTCATTCCTACTTCCCCCGTGCTAGTCATGAAAAAATTAAATATGCTAATGGTACTCTATCTCCTATTGCTGGAAAAGGGAGTATTCATATCTCTGATATTCTGACTTTAAAGGATGTGCTTCATGTCCCTCATCTGACTTGTAATTTATTGTTCATTAGCAAGTTGACTAAACAAGTAAACTGCTGTGTTCATTTCTTCTCCACCCACTGTATTTTTAAGGATCTCTCATCGGGGAAGATGATTGGCAGTGTTAAGGAATATGACAAACTATATTATCTTAATGAATCAACTGTGAGTAACCTATGGTTGTGAATCTTGTGTAACTTCGTCGCTTCTTCTACAAATAATGATCTCATGCTATGGCATAAGACAATGAGTCATCTCAATGTTCAATACTTGTATCATTTGTTTCCCAAATTATGTTCTAATAAAATCTCTCAATTTCATTGTGATGATTATGAATTTGCAAAACACCATCGAACTCCTTTTCCTCGTTCTACTTATAAAGCTACATGCCCTTTTTCTATAATTCACAGCAATTTATGAGGCCCTCCACGTATTCCCAATCGAACTCATACAAAATGGTTTATCACATGTATTGATAATCATACACGTGTATGTTAGGTTTACCTCATCAAAGATAAATCTGATGTTCCCTCTGTTTTCACCACATTCCATCACATGATAACCACTCAGTTTAATACTACCATCCAAATACTCCACATTAATAATGGCACTGAATATTTTAACAAAACTTTGGGTGAGTTTCTTAGAACTCATGGAATTATTCATCAAAGTACATGCCCCAACAGCCCACAACAAAATGGGATTGCTGAATGTAAAAATAAAAACTTATTTAAGGTTGCTCGAGCACTATTATTCACTTCTATGTACCACATTTTTTCTGGGGGCGATACTATTCTCACTACTACATTTCTTATTAATCGTATACCCAGTAGAGCGCTCAATTATACTGCACCACTTGCTAAACTTCATGCAACTCATTCTCCCTTTCATCTTGAAAATAGTCTTCCAATAAAAATCTTTGGCTGTTCAATGTTTGTTCATCTCCAGCCTAATGTCAAGTTTCAACCCCGTGCTATCAATGTGTGTTTCTAAGCTACTCCTCCACCTAAAAGGGGTACAAATACTATGATCTTATCTCTAAACGTCTATTTGTCAGTCGGGATGTCACCTTTGCAAAAGAAACACCTTGTTTCCCTAAGTCTTCAATTCAGGGAGAGAGCTGGAGTGAATTTCAGACTACACCAAGCCTGCCTGAATCTGAATCTGTTCCAAAATCCATCTATCCTGACCAAACTCAACCCATCTGTCCTGACCAAACTCAACCCATCGTCTTCTTATGTGAGCACTAATCCTGTTGTGCCAGAAACTCGAGAGAATTTTAATTCAATTGGAGTTGACAACACACAAGTTACAAAACCAATAGTTTACTCACGAAAGAGGAGACATGATAACAAGTATGTTATACCCGAAGCGGTGCCAGAGCCAGAACTAGTACCGATAAAAGATTCTGAATCAGAGGAAGAAAATGATCAATCTGAATCTGATGAGGTAACTGATGAACTTGACTTACCAATTGCTCTTAGAAAAAAATTTAGATCATGCACTCTATATCCTATCCAAAGGTTTGTATCATATAAGGCTCTCTCATCTCATTATCGGGCCTTTGTTGCTAATATGGACAAAAGATTCCTGACAGCATTCAAGAAGCCCTTAGCATTCTAGAATGGAGAAGTGTCGTAATGGATGAAATGAGCGCATTGGAAAAGAATGGAACATGGGACATTGTGGAGAAGCCTAGAGATAAAAAACTGGTGGCTTGTAAATGGGTGTTCACAATAAAATATAATGCAGATTGAAACCTCGAGAGGTATAAAGCTCGCTTAGTAACAAAAGGCTTCACTCAGACATATGGCCTAGATTACCAAAAGACATTTGCTCCAATTGCAAAACTCAACACCACCAGAGTATTACTATCAGTAGCAGTTAATTTGAATTGGCCACTACAATAGCTTGACATTAAAATTGCCTTTCTCAATGGAGAACTAGAAGAGGAAGTATACATGACTCTGCCACTTGGTTTTGATGAAGGAAAAAATAGTCAAGTTTGCAAGCTAAAAAAGTCACTGTATGGGTTAAAACAGTCTCCAAGGCTTGGTTTGATAAATTCTCTAAAGTCCTTGGAGCTGAAGGTTATAGACAGGACTTATCTGATCATACTATATTTGTCAGAATCAAGGAAGGCAAAAAGACGATTTTAATTGTCTATGTGGATGACATGGTGCTCACAGGAGACAACCCAGAAGAAATGGAGAGAATAAAAAGTGCTCTTGCAAGAGGATTTGTAGTCAAGGATCTAGGAAAAATGAAATATTTTCTAGGAATGGAGATTGCAAGGTCAAAGAATGGAATCTATGTGTCTCAAAGGAAATACATCCTTGATCTATTAACAGAGACAGGAATGCTAGGGTGCAAACCTTGTGAAACGCCTGTTGAGGTCAAGAAGAAAAAAGATGAAAAAGATGAAGAAGCAGTCAACAAAGAAAGGTACCAGAGATTAGTGGGAAAATTAATCTATCTATCCCATACTAGGCCCGATATTGCATTTGCAGTAAGTGTTACAAGTCAGCACATGAACTCTCCCAAGAAGAGACACTTAGATGTTGTTTATAGAATCTTAGATATCTGAAAAGCACACAAGGGAGAGGATTGCTTTTCAAGAAACATGAAAAAAAAACATGTAGAAGTTTATACTGATGCTGATTGGGGTGATACATTCAAAAATAGACGCTCTACGTCAGGATATTACTCCTTTGTGTGGGGTAATCTTATGACCTGGCGTAGCCAAAAGCAGAGTTGTTTCAAAAAGTAGTGCAGAATCAGAATTGAGAGCTTTAGCCCAAGGCATCACAGAGGCATTGTGGCTCAAAAGAGTAATGGAAGAATTGTATATTCAAATTGACCCCTTACCCCCCCCCCCCCCGGGGCCCCGCGTAAAGATGTATTGTGATAGCAAGGCAGCCTTGAGTATGGCCTTGAATCTTGTCCAGCATGATAGAACTAAACATGTGGAGATCGATAGACACTTCATCCATGAAAAGGTGGAAGAAAAATTTCTATGCCTACTGTATGTTCCTTCTAGACTACAAAATGCTGATATTCTAACAAAGGGACTACCAGAACAACCTTTTGAAGGGTGCATAAGCAAGTTGGACATGATTAGTATCTATGATCCAACTTGAGGGGGAGTGTGGTTGACCAAGCAATTAATTACGTCGTAAATAGGTTTATTTTATCTGTAAATATTCCTGATTTGTAGGGATGTATATCGAGTAGTTTTATAGTTTCTATTCTCCCTTATTTTTTGCCTATTTTCTTGGGATTTTTTATTCCCTCCTCTGTGTATATATTCCTTGCTGCTGTTTCAATAAAAACATGGAATTTCAATGCTCAATTCCACAGTAATCTAAATTACAGAGATGAAACCAGGAAAATAAATTAAACAAAGGAAATAAAAGTGCTCCCAACAGAGAACCCTACTAGCTTTCGAGAGGCTAGGTCTCTCCTTTTCCTAAGAACTTCCCCACTCTTCTCAGCTCACCCACCTCCATTGTAACTAACTCATACCCCACACGATATCCTTCTCTCTCTACTCACACTACATGACAGAGTTGGTTATCCTGGACTAACTCCCCTTTCTGTCCTTCAACTACCACCTCACCCATTTGGTCTTCATTATTTTTCTTTCTAGCATAAATCTTTCCCCACTTTTGGGCTTCCTCAGTCCTACTCCTCTTTCTCTCATACACCTTGCCTCCAAAGATATGGGATCCATCACAATCACAACTTGGAAGGCGTCCAACACCATCTATTGAGTAGGAAATCTGCTCTAAATAATAGTCAGTAACTGAATGGCATCTTTCTGTTTCCTCTCATGTTCTTTTTTATATTGCTAAGATTATCTTGCATTAGATATTTCCTTTATTTTCTTCCTTTCCTTTACCTCAAGTACCCCTCTAGCACTGAGTTATCATAATTTAGTTATTATTCAAAAGCTAAAAGATCATCATGGCAATGTTGTAAAGACTGAAATGACACATAACTAATCAGTGAAGTTTAAAAATTAAATAAAAAAAATTTATTGGAAGAAAGAAAAGAAGAACAAAGACAGAAGAAGCAATCCTCCTAAAACAACCATAGAAGGGGGGAAAAAGTAATAAAACAAAAGGAAAGACATTAATCAGTAAATTTCTCTCATCAAATAAATTCAGGAAGATTACTTGCAACAGAGTAGGCATTCACAAGAAATGAGCATAAACACAGGAAAAATGCCATAAAGCACAAATGGAAGGAGCATTACCTACCTTTCCAGAGTATCTACAAAAATAAGTAAATAAAAAAATAAAACCTTATTAACAAACATGCTAAAAACTTCTATCCAAAAAACAAAACAAAAGATCAAACCAACATGCTAAAAGCAACAAATGAAAACCAAACAATTAACCAATCAAAGGGATAATAAAATTTGACCATGTGCTGGAAATTATATAAAGTAGATATGTTTACTTTCTCAAGATAAACACACCAGGGAAAAGGGGGGAGGGGGGGTGAGAACTCCATTTTTGAAGAAAACAACACTTACCCACAGTGGCAGTCTTTACCACATACACTAGAAGATCCAGGTGAGGGAGTACAGGAGCAGAAAATGCCATCATCATCAAGCCGTTTCCTGACCTTCTTTGTGAGATATATATCTTAATTCATAAGAACCAACAAAGTTAAAGACAGATTAAAAAACAGATTAAGTACATAAAAGTGGATCAAATACTTCAGAATGAATGAGGAAACTATGACCATCTGTAGATTAGATATCACCTGAGTCATCATAAAGAACAATGAAAAATCTTAATAGATAAAAATCCAAACAGAAAAACTAAAAGCAGACACAATATTGAACTAGATATGAGAGGTATTATTATTATTATCATTATTATTATAGAGTATAAACAAGTTCAACATAATCAATAAAGGATACTGCGTTTTATAGAGGTATATGGCATTGACTTCCACTTATTAAGCCAATCTGGAAGTTCAAAGTCTACAGGTTCCCCAAGTTCCTTCACCAACTTGTCAAATACAACCCCGATGCAAGTCTGCTCAGACTTCTAGTAAACAGCAAAAGAAATGAACTCACTCATTAGCCCAAATGCAGATTAAAAAGAGAATTCCTCATTGACTACAGCCTGAATGGAAATTGTAATCATGAAAGCATTAGGCCACAATAACATGTTGTCAAGAAGAAAAAGGCGAGACCCTATCAAGACCAAAAGTATAGTAGATATAGGTCAACAACACTTTAAAAGATCAGTTTAAAAAAATATAGACAGCAAGATGAAATCAAACGGCCTAGGATTCGCTATATAGTTTCAGCAACAAACAGTCTGAAAGTAAACAAAGTGACAGTTCTCTAAACAGAACTGGTTTTCCGTGTGTCACATACTAGGGGATTTTGGACCTCTGATCCCAGTTCATAAAGAGATGGGACGTGCCTCAGAAATTTTCATAAATAATAAGTTTAGAATAAAGAGAAAAGGAAAAGTACAAGAAGTAGCTATGTTCTTTTAACCATGGCTGACTTTACAGTCATGCACATAATATGCATGCAACAATTGAAAGTAAATTCATGAAAACTAACTTTTAAACACTTTACCAAGGGAAAAGTATAGATTTAATAAACTCTTACAATTCATCAAATATACCAAATAGAGGCCATAGACATCCCACTGTAATTATAGAACTTGATTTTTAAACAACTAAAGAGAATGACCAATTAAGTTATTAGAACACCAACCAAACAACATTCTTCATGGCCGACATGGGCACTGAAAAAATCATTGGATAAAGTACAGGGAAGTAAGGCCAACATGATATGGATATAAATTTCACAAAATGAACTCACACGATAAATTGGATATTGAAAGTCCATACCTCAGTATCCACAGACAAGACTTTCTTCATCCCCTCAAAGCATAATTTGCCTACAATATGAAGAATATGTCAGCATGAAGTGGAGTATTTAAGGCAAGAAAAGGATTTTATATCGAAGTCAAAATATTTATAATTAATAGATCATATTAACATCTTCAACCTCACATTTGAAAAAAAAAAAATCCTCAACCAGATAGATGCACATGTAGATGTTTCTAACACGTGTGCAGATAAAGAGAGACAGAGAAAACACAGGCTCAGCAGCAAAAGGATGATTTAACATTGGTTCTTTTAAAACTGTAAAACCAAGTCAGAATAAGAAATCGAAGATGATGAATACAAATATCTATGAAATGGAAAATACGATCAAAATAAATGCATGCAAGATTTAAATAAGATATGAAACCATTCACTCTCTGTATACACGATGATGAACAGATTCCTAATCATCCTGTACAGTCCCACCGGGCGTTATGTATTATTTTATTTAAAAATAAGGAGGGGTCTATTTAATAATTTGCAGAAATCTATCATCAATCTCATTTCACAAATGAATTACATTTTGAAATTCTATGATGATAATAATCAATATCTTTAGAATAAAATCCCAAATATGCATGAAGAACTTCTGTTTCTTACCACTTACACCACTTTGAGGACCCCCACCTATTCCCGGTTCTTCTCCCCTTCCCCTACTTGCTGAAACCATCGTTTGCTCCCCATAGCTCCTCTTCTTCTCAATCAATTACGCTTCAAAATTTTCTCAGTACATATTCTTTGTAGTTTTACTACTTCCTTACAATTATATCAAACCATCCCCTTTATAAACAATATTCCAGTATGCACGGCTCTTCAAATGAAAGAAGGGAAAGAAACAATTGAAAATTTAAAGAGAAAAGTGTGATATTTACAGAGAATATGTTCAACTCCCAACAACTTTTTCCCGAGCAAATGGCAAGTTCTCTACTACTTTTTCTGTTCCATTTGCTTTCCTTCCCCCCATCCAAACAGTATGAGAAAACCAGTCAAGGAATTTATATCATAAAAGCACCCACGCCATATTAACCAAGTTGGCAAAAACCCATGTAAAATTCTTCCGAATGCCAATGGCTACCAGTTAAACAAAGAAAAGGGATGGCACAAACAAAATAAAAGACCAACCACAGCCAACCAAATCAGTCACAACCCAAAAACAAGTATACAAGAAGAGTGAAGAAGAAGGGGAGAGAGATAACCTACAACAAATCCAATATGAAAAATCAAAATGGCAGTATCGTTGAGCCGCGCATATATGAAGAGGGCATCCGAAGAACAACAAATCCGAAATCAACCGCTGAATTTGAAATTTCAAAAAAAAAAAACAGTAATCGATAACCGGCGAAGCAAGAGAGAGAGAGAGAGAGAGCAGAGGCTAACCAAGTGACGCTGAGCGCGGAGTTGGTAAGAATTTTGGTTGGAGGGGAAAGTGTAATTTGACTGGGGAAAAAGAAATGGGAGGTTTTATGACAAAAATAAAACCGCTTTGGGAATTGAGAAAGATGCTATAAAATAAACAAATATGCAGATTCAAAAAAAAAAATTAGTAATTATAAAATAAAAATAAAAATGTAATAATTTTTAGACCCAAAATTTTAAACTAATTTTTACTTTTCATGATATCATATCAGTTTATTTTTTGAAAATGAAATGAGAGTTTTAAAACTCCAAAATAAAAAATAATTAATCACTATGTTTCATTTTTTGAATTAAAATTTAGATAAGAAAATTTATGAAATCAATTATATCAATTTATATATAAATTGGTCGGTGTGACTCAGAATCAATCTTAAAATATTAAATAATTTTTTACACAATGAATTTCTTGCAAAATTTATCTTAGGATTAATAATTGTAATCATAAAATAAAAATCACGCCCGCCTTTAATTCAACATTGTTTTATATTCTATCACCGTTTTAATGAACTAATGTATAATATACTCTTTAAATATAAAGAAATTATTTACTATTTGATTACATATTTATTGCAATTAATTTTTTAAAAAAATTTTAATATGCATGATTAATGTGATAATAAAATATTAAAATATTTATGCTAATAACCCCATAGGTTAATCATGTAATTGTAGAAAGAAAGAGCTAATCAACTTCCACTTTTGCATATGTGACTGCAAAAATTTAAGATAATGCAAACAAATATCATTTATAAATAAAAAATGTAAAATAGGTGAAGAAAATATAGACAAATATAATTATGATGTTTTAAATATGACTTTATTGCTCTTAGGCCTTGTTTGGTTCAAAGGAGGGGAGGGGAGGGGAGGGAAGGGATTTTAATGAAGGGGAGAGAAGGGGAGGGGAGATATATTGTTTGGTTCAGGAGGGGAGGGGAAGGAAAATAATAATATATAGACTATTTTACCCCTTATATATTTCCAAAGTAATGATAATACAATTAATTATTCTTTTATTTTTAAAAATTTAATATTTTCACCACCAAATTAAACAAATGTCAAAAATTATTTATAATTATAATTATTTAAAAAAATTTGTAAATAAATAAAATTAATTAAATAATTATTTCAACAAATATATAATTTAATATATTTTATTTCATGAAATTAGAATGTATTTGAGTTAGGAATATTGACATGTCTATTTTTTCCTCAATATGACAATATACCTGTGTTAATTGGTAAGTTAAAATTGTTCTTCAATCATATTTATAAAAATTTTATAAAATATAAAATTAATAATTAAGATCGGGGCATTTTGGTCTTTTTCTCAACTTTCCCTCCCAATCCCTCCAAATTAGAGGGAGAGGAGAGGAGGAAACTTTCCCTTCCCTCCCCTCCAAAAACACAAACCAAACAAGGGGAGGGGACCCCTCCCCTCCCCTCCCCTCAAACCAAACAAGGGGTTAATGTACTATAAATTTATCTATCATTTATAATAAGGTAGCTTCTGTTATTGCTTGGTGGTATGGATTGCTGGTGCCTAATCAGTAATTCACTAATCAGGTTAATATGGTTTAATAATTTGGATTAAGAGAAATTTTTAAGCATCTACTACAAATAAGCGCACTTATATGTTTATTTTAATTTTTGAATTATTAAATTTGAAATTCAACATTTTTTATATAAAGAAATCAAACATCTAAAATTTATACTTAGTATTCCATTAATATTTTATAATTAAATTACACAAATTTCTCATTTTATTTTTAAAATATACATAAAAAATTATGCTACACTTTACTCCATTTTTAAAATAAAAAATTATGCTACACTTTTCTCTAAATACATTTTTGTTAAATTTAGTGAAAATAGGACCAACACTTTTTATTTTTATTTGGGCATAATTGAAAATAAAATATACTCTTTTTTTATTATTATTTGTACATATTTGGATATAATACATAATTGTATATTTAAATCAATGAAGGGTATTTTAGTTAAAAAAATAAAAACCAAACTAAAATATATATCTAAAAATAAATAAGAGGTCTCTATAATTTTAGTAAACTCAAAGGAGATCCTTGTAATTTATTATATTTTATTATTGGAAAAAATCTATATATATTTTTTTATATTTTTGCTATCTATTAATCAAACATGATAAGTGTAATAACATGAAAATGTATAATTTTGTGGACAAATGTATACTTTTTATAACTCATTATCAATTATTAAAATTTTTTATAGAAATGTTCACATATATTATAATTTTATTTGAAAAACCTTATAACAAAAGTATGGAAAAAAATTACACTTACTTATAGTATTTTATTATTTTGTCTTATTACAAATGTAATATATTTAAAAATTTATCATGAATTCCTGGCTTTAGTTTGGATTCCTGTTATTGGAAGCCCTTTTGACACCTCAAAACTTGAAAGATCTTCCTCTTCAATTCTAAGTGTGCCTTATTTTTACTCAAATTGCTCTTATTCACCTTCATGTTTATTTACAACTATAATATTCTATCTAATAAATAAAACTAGGACTAATTTTCTAATCTATTAGTCTCATGGCAATAAATCCTTTATTCTCTAAATTTTAAAATTTTAACTACTTAAAACTATAAAAGTATTTTTCTTGATATGTAATATAGTTTTTGTCTTCCTTTTCATCTTTTCCAACTTAATATCCAATTTTTAAAAATTATGTCCACAATTAAATTGGAGAAAGAACTATTTAATAGTTAAATTGCGATTAAATTGTGGTTGAATTAGTTCAAATAATTTATTTGTTTAAATAATTTTTCATCAAAATTAAATTAATAAATGTTAAGTATATATTTAAGAATAGAATATATATATATATATATATATATATATATAATATATATTATATTATATAATATATATATATATATATATATATATATATTATAAAAGTATTATTTCAATTCATACTTTATAAATATATAACTTTTATCTCTAGTTTTGTGACATGCTATTAAATTATTAATTTTTGTTACCAACACATGTTACAAATTACTCTATCCAGCTTCACTTTTGACTAAATTTACCTTATCCATTATTCCAATTTTTTGTTGTGTTTGGAGACTAAATAGCAAAATTGGTAGATCAAATATGGATCCTCTATGGCTCCCCTTGAGCAACAAATCTAAACTATTTATATAGATATGAACATACAAAATTTCAACTAGTCTTTTTTTTAATTATTTTTTTAGTTTTAGTCATTTTTTATTTTGAAGGAAGTAAAACACAAGATTTGGTAAAAGTTGAAAAACTATACTCATCCTATGTTATGTTCCCTTCAAAATTAATATATATATATATATATATATAAATGAATGAATGAATAGTTGAAATTGGAAAAAAAAAACTACTAAAATCTAGAACTTCTAGATCTATTGCTCTCCTTAAGTGTGCTGCTTAAGGAAAGTAGCAAAGAATTTTCATTCCTAGTAAATTAGATAGTCCACTCCAATTTTTTTAATAGTGCTAAATCTTGTAGCCTTCAAATTTTCTTACAATTTAGTTAGATGAGAAAAATTCCTCTTATCTCTCTATCTTTTTTGATATATTAGCAACTTAAGTTAAGAAGGTAGTCTAGCATAGCTACAAGGGGAGGGGGAAGTAAAGAAATTGTTCCAATTTGCTCTAATAGCTTGATCCATGAAATTACTTCCAAATAATTTAAAGCCACGAACCATTTACCTGATACCTTCTTTTTTGTTCTCATTGATGGTCTTCTCACAAGTAAAGATGTAATGTAGAGGTAAGTTTCCTACTAATGAAAAGAAGCTAAAATTTTTGGTTTAGCGAATCATTAATTATGTCCATATGTGACACCCTTCAAATGATATACCCAATCACTCCTATAATAACAAGTCTCCTTAGCTATGAGTTAGGACGAACCACTTGTATCATGTTGATTAAGGACTGATTAAGTGTGATTGCAACCTTAGCTTTACTTGTTCCTTGTGTGTTCTTATTGGAGGCCCTAACTATAACTGCCCATCCTTCATGAATGGAACTCTTAGGTCCTAAGAAGGGATTTGTACCTAAATTTTGATCTCTCTCTTTTGAGCTACATTTGTTTGTTGCCATGCCAAAGAAACATGATATTTCTCATATTTGATTTCACTTAGGAGCTTGATTGGGTTTGGTTTCACACCTTCATAAATGACACGATTTTTGGCTTCCCAAGTCCCATGTAAAATGAGGATGATAAGCTTTGATCTAACTTCCTATGAGGGATCTATAGTGCTAGAGAGCCACACTTGTCACCATTTAGACACACATGTGCTAGCAAATTTAGAAGTTTTAAAAGATATCAAAGATGCAAATTAAATTGCTGAAGCAAAATCACAGTAGAGAAAGACATGATCTAGCTACTCAATGCACAAGGCACACTCCATATTGATCCTAAGATGATGTTGAGTAAGGATGTATGTTACTAGGATGGCCTTCCTAATCAATTTCCTAGTGAATAAGATCAACTTTAGAAGTAGCTTGATATCCAAAGTTTAATCTATATTGAATTACAATTGCAGCTAATAAGATCAATATCCATCCTAAGATTTCTATAGCCTTCTTTTCCTGAATAAGTCCTAATAGGGCTTGTTGACCACATCAAATTATCTTTTCTGTCAAAAATTAACAAAAATATCTATAAAATCCTCCACCTTGTTTCCATTGAGTAGAAAGATGACATAAAGTGATTATCCCAAGCTTCTTTACTATGCATTACAAGATCAACAACAGTTAAAGAGGATGAGACCCTCAATGGTAGAATTTGCTAATTTGACTACATAAGCCATTATAGATGATGTTAATGGAAATATTTTCCCTCGATCTAACTTGCTAGGTTAGTTTAAAAGTGACAAGGGAACTTGTTTTTATTATATGAGGCATTCAAACAACCATGAAGACTTTTTAATTCTGAATTCTTACAGTATTTTGGCTTATATATCCTTTTGAGGAAGGAATTGTCTCTTGTGTCTAGTAATCACCATATTTGTTTTGTTGGAAGTGCCTTATTGAATAATTTAAAGGATTTGAAATCAAGCCCTATTTCTTTAATTGGTAAGCATAAGGCATTCCATTCTGGAAGATGCATTTCGGCCTTATCCCCATTATAACCTCAAAAGAAATTCTTGCATTTAGCATTTAATAAGGAACAAAATTCTTTAAGAAGCCAAATACAAAAAAGATGATGTACTGTAGAAGAATTAAGCATAGGATTATATTAGGGCCATTCTAACTACTTGAGAAAATAACTTGGATTTCCAGGATCAAAGTTTAAAATCAATTTCATCTACCATTTCTTGATCAATTTTATTCTTGTTATTTCCTATATCTACCTAAATTCCCAAATATTTGCTAATTGAGAGCTAAATTTGACTCTAAAAAAACCCAACATATATAGCTTATCTTAATGAGGAGTGTTTAGGGTAAAAAAGAGTTCAAATTTTGAGTTGTTAACCCTTTGACCTAAGATGGCACAGAATTTATCCATTATCTCTTTGACCTTCTGGCATGTTGCAGGTGTATTCTCAAAGAATATAATAGCATCATCACTATATATCAAATGGGATGTTAGTCTAAAATCATTACAAATTTTGATCCCTTTCCACTATCTATTGTTCTCAGCTTTGGTTATCATACAAGAGAGAATATTTGCACTGATAACGTAAAGATAAGGTGAGAGGGGGCCTCTTTGCAGATAACCTTTTAGGAATGAATAGGAGATGAGAGACTTTCATTAATGAGGATTTGATAGGAAACTATGTTAATGCATTGCATAATCATATTGATCTAGATGGGAGGAAAGTTCATTTTAAAAAGAACTATAGCAATGAAAGTCCACAAGATTCAGTCACAGGCTTTGACGAAGTTAACCTTAAGGACATTTTATATTTTCCTTATTTTTTTCATTTTTTGAACATGATACATCAATTCTACAATATGCAGAATATTGTTAGTGACTAGGGTAATGAGAGGATCAAGGATTTTTTTTAAGTCTACTGCAAAGGACTTTGACAATGACCTTATATACTATATTATAAAGACTAATCAATCTAAAAATCTCTCAGGTTTTGTGGGTTGTTACATTTTAATATGAGAGTGATAAAGGATTTGTTAAAACTCTTAAAAGGAGTCCTTTCTCCTTAAAAGATCGAACCATTTCAATGATGTCATTACCAATCATTGGCCAATATTCTTGTAGGAATTTTGCATGAAAATCATCTAAGCTTATGGCACCATCCTGAGGAAGGCTAAAAATTGCATGTCTAACTTTAGTAGCAGAGAAATCCACTAAGAGAGAGATTTGATATGGTATTTTGCTAGGGAATCCATCAAGGAAAGGATCTCATATCCTTTGAAGGCTTGAAGAGTCTCCTCTATCAAATTATCTCCCATAATGGAGTAGAGTCCTTGAAAACAATCATGTACTAAACTTTCAATTTCATTCTTATCCTCAATCCAACTTCCATTTATCTTTTCAAACAATGAATATGGTTAGAGGCTCTTATTTTGCTAATTAAAGTGTGAAAATATTTAGTATCATGATTCCCCTGCACCAATCACGATTGATAGGCTTTTTAGACTCGCATCATTTCTTCACATTCATACAAAAATTCTAATTGGCTTCTTAAATTTGTTCTTCCTCACTTAATTTAGCAAGGGAAAAGTTACTTTGGTAAAAAGAAAGTTCTCCTTATAAAATTGATTCTTTTCTATAAATATCTAATTGAAGCCTAGTTCCATGCATAAAGTGCCATCATAATAGAGCTGAGTTTTGTTTGGACTTGGAAAGCAAGAGATCTAGTAAAATGTTGATTCTAAGAAGTTTTGACAATATTGGAAAATTTATTGAAGTTCACCCCAAATTTCCAGATCTTTTAGGTTTCTTCCAAAAGGTAAAACTTGCAAAGTAGAAAGAAGAAGTGGGGAGTATTCTAAAGCGACAATATGAAGATTTTTTAAATTTGAATTGGGAAAAATTCACAACCATTGATTATTTCCCTTCTTTCTCTCAGCTTGCTACATGCCAAACACCTTTACCTCTATGCACAAAATATTATTAGCTTTAATCTGCACCTTTATGTTATCTTTACTAGACCTTATTGGCATAAAAATTCACACTCTACTATGAAACCTAAATATTCATTAGTAAGAAGTTGTCGAATCCACACCACACCAATCAAGATATAATCTCTTGAATGAGCATGAAGAGTGCAAGATGAATGGCAGGGGCTAAAATGTTGGTTTTGAAGATATGGGCAAAAGGGGATTTAAAGAAATGAAGTTTATTTAAGGTTTTATAAATTTTAGGTAGAAAAGAGGGACAATGTTAGAAAATTTTTAGCATTAATTCTCTTTAGAATTTTATCGAACATGAACTAATGAAAGAAATGTATAAAATAAAAAATATAGATTTTAAACTTATTTCCAAAGGATTATAAAATTTGAAACCCATGGATAAAATAGTTGGAAAAACTAAAAAGAAAAACAACAAATAAATAAAAAATGGGAGTTCCTTTTAGTGATTTTACATGGTAACAATTTTAAAATTTAGGAGCAAATTATATAATTGAGTTTTGCTAAAATTAAACATCTTCTCTATTTTTTAAATATATATTTATTTCAATTTTAAATTATTTGACTAAGATACCTTCCGTTACTCTAGATATATAAATATGTATGTTTTATTTTTATTACATTTAACTAAAAAAAATGTATTTATGTTAATAGAGGATATTTTAGTTAAAAATTTTTAAATTAAACTAAAGCATATTATAACTTTTTTGTTTCAAATGAAATTTGTATATATTTTAAAAATAAAAGAGAAGTCCATATAATTTTAACGAAATATAAAAGAAGGTCTATATGATTTACTATAAATTTAGATGATAAGGGTTTATTACAATAAGGCTAGTAAATTAGAGAATTTATTACAATTTTTTTTAAAGTAAGCAAAACATTGTAATTTGAGGTAAAAATTAGATAAATGTAATCCCCACTTTACAAACAAAGTGTGCACTAAATGTTGTGATATATGGAAACGTATTAAAGAATACTACCTAGGCTACATTTATTTCACATGAAAAGAGACTAAGAGAACAGTAAGAGAAGAATAAAAAGTTGATAGATGGAATGAAAAATGACTAAAATATCACTACTTAATTAAAAAAAAGAATAAATACTATTAAATAATAATTATAATAACATAATAGATATTTCTCAAGATTTTTTAAAATCTTTTTTTTTGGAATCCCTAAAACCAACTATTAATGTTTTAGGTGTTATATTTGGCAGCATACAAGAAATGATTACATGTGAGCCTATCAATGGTTTCTAAAGTTTTAACTTCATTTTGTTTCTTCTTTTTTTTTTTTTTACCCTTCTGCCAATAATGGGAGTAAAAACAAATTGCTTGGTAGTAGCAAGGAGAGTGAAATAATTTTTAAATTCATCACAAAATTAGGTTTGGTAGCTAATGTAGCAACAAGAAAGAAAACAACTTTAGATTCATGCTCCTCTTCAAAAAAGTGCAGTGCAGGCCATGGTAATTATGACCCCAAATTTGTACAAAGTCAAATCTACACTTGTTATTATTAGAAAAAATATTATACGTTCTTTCAAATATCTTTATCATTATTTATTTATTTTTTATACTATTTTTATCCAACTAAATATACAAATAAAATGATATTTACATTCTTTTTATGTCATATCAAATGTAATTATTTTATTTTATTCACATTTTTATTTCTTTTCCAATTTCATTACAAACAATTTTGTATATCAAATAGAGCCAAAGATTTAAACATTAAATAAGAATCAAGAGAGTAAATATTAATTACTATTTTGTTTTTGAAAACTGAAATTATATGTCATTTAATTATTAATCTATTGATAATATGGAGTATAATGTGAATATGTGTATATGTGTGTGTATGCATATGTGCATGTGTGCGCGTGGGTGGATGTTTTGGTGGTTTTTTTCTTGTTTTGGAGGTAAGGGAAAGACAATGTGTGAGCAAAGGTGGAATCGACTGACACAATTTTAATCAAGGTGGGTATCAACTCATTGCTCTTCAACTCAAGTGCAAGGAGTATAAGTAAAAAAGAAATTCGTAAATATACTCAATAAAAAAAAGTAACTTATTAAATTGGTCAATAATAATCAAGTAAAATTACATATCTAAATTCTATTCCAAATTATATTAATATAATTACAGGTTTATTAAAAAATTCACTTAAAAAAAAGAAAATTACAAATACTTACTTTTTTTTTTCAATTTTAATGTCCCCACCTTAATTTTTGGACAAAAACATAATTCATCCTTTGTTCTTCAAGCTACATTGCAATGTACACCCCGCGGTTAAAAATCACAGTTTTCTTGGACAAAAGCATGACTAGCAATGGCAAATGAACTGAAATTTCTCATCCCTACTTTCTTTGTTATGTGATTGCATGAATTATAATCAAATAGTGGGGTTCTTGAAGACTGAATCCCATTCTGAATTACTATATATTCATAAATTATTTTGATTGTTTCTTGTTTGGAATGCAAAGTGCTCCAAAATTTGTAAAATTCCGTTCCACCATCAAGGAAATGGGAGAGATTTGGATGGGGTCTTTCAGATTAGGGAGGCCAATTTTAATTCATTTGCCCTGCCCAATCATGATTTTTAACGGTGGGATGCACATTACAATGTGACTTAACGATCAGGGGGTAAGTTACAATTTTTAAAGATTAGGAGACATTATAAATAAGAAAAATTATAGTTGAGTTCAAATTAAAGATATCTATATTAAAAAATTTTAAAATTTAAAATTATTTTAAAGAATTTGAGGATAAAAAATTTCAATTTGAAGATTTAAACTATAATTTTTTCGCATAATTTAAATTTTTCATATTGAGATTATTTAGAATAATTTTAAAATTTAATATCTTTTTATATAAATATATTCAATTTGGACTCTTCAATGATAATTTTCAGTCAAAGGAAAAATCAAGGTGGATATTTACAATTTTCTTAAAAACACAAAGGTGTTATCTCAAAGGTGCATGAGTGCAAAAGAGTAAAATCGGACATGAGTATGCACTCACTAGATAAATGGGCCAAGATCTATGAGTATATATGCATGTTTAAGGCGTGGGATAGCTGTGCTAGGACATGAATGAGATCGTGCGTACAAGGGCGGAGCCTCAGTTCAATGTTGTGTGTATATATATTTGTTTTATATTGCAACTTTTAAAAATTAAGATTTACATGTATAAAAAAATATGATAATATAACTAATAGTTCATATATTAATTTAATATATATCATAGTTTAAATGATAAAAAGTATGATAATATAACACATTACCTTAATAATTCTATAAGTTTTTTTAGGACAATGAAATTAAAAATGACGAACTTTTAAGGTAATATCTTACCAAATTTTAGAAAATTCAAAGTAAAAGGCTTCTATTTACGTTTTTCTGTTAGTAGAAAAAATTTTGGAAGAGTGGAAATTACTATTTTCTCTCAATATTTGTTGTTTATTTTATTTACATTTTCTCATTCTTTCACTGAATTTGATATTCATTTCTTCTAATTTATTTAGATATATTTTTCTCTTTTTTAAAATGTTTTTAAATCATAGATAATTAGCCAATGAAGTGAATCATATAAAATAGGATTTATTTAGGACCTTTCCTGCCTGTTTTATGTTGTAATGCTGCACAAGCAATTATAACAGCATACCCCACGACACATTATTAACTCATTTGATTTTAACGCAATACCTCATATAGTGTGTATATATATGTATATGTATGCATATATATTGTAAAGTAATTATAATTTTTTTAAAATATTGTATATTATAATTTAATCAATGTGATCTACCTTACCTAATAAGTAAAAACCTATTGTTATTATTGTTGTTGTTGTTATTGTATATTATAACTTACCTTCTCAATAACCTCCCAAGAGAAAAAATTTCCTTTCGCCCCTGCTTGCGTGTGACCATTGAGAAGGATAAGGCGAGGAGAGTAAACTCAAGTAGGACAATAAACATTATTTACTAAGTATCAAGACTTTTACCTGCTTTATCTAAAGCAATCATGCTTCCAAAAGTTACCATGAAAGTACTTTAATCTAATCATACTACCCTCAAAGATTGTTCTCAAAGAAAAAAAAGATAAAAATCACCCTTTCACAATCCTATTAACCTTGCCCAAGTAGGGTATTGCGAACTACGTTTGACCTATACCATTCGTGCCTAGTTTGGGCTTGGGTCGCCAAAGCGGACACTCGGACGCCAGACAAGAATGGCAAGGAGCGCTAAGCACTCGCACCACGCACTGAGCATCCAACATACAGAAAGATATATTCATTGCCAGGGAAATGGATTCACTGAGTATTTTAAAAAGCTAAGCTAATACAAACCCAATACAGGAGTCTGATAGGTGCGAACATCTTAGTTAGCGTAACTCCCTTAACTAGTTAATGGACTCCTTTAATCAATTAGGGGGAACTCCCCTAATAAATAAATAATCACATCTCTAATGAATTGCTACGGCTCCTCAAAATTTACCATAGCTCCTCTAATAAATTACCATGGTTCCTACTTATCATGACTCTTAATCACTCACCATAGCTCTCTTAGTTTTTCCTGCTACTAGAAATAGGGCCGAGTAGGAACAGTAGCCAAGCGTAACACTAGAGGAAAAGTGTCACCGTTACATCTTGTGTTCCTAACTGATCAAATGAAGACATTTTAAACCACATACAGACTATAATGTACACTTTATAATATAATATCCTCTTTGTTAATAGACGGTTGGAAAAATAAGTAAACTCCTTTACATGTTTGATGGAAAATGGAAGGTGAGAGTTTCAAAACCTAAACAAATTTTTGTGAACTTTTGGTACCAACCTACAAGTCAATGAAATTCTATTGGATGTCCTTTGTACATTCTTATACTCCCCTGTTCCCATTGTTTCCACTGCTTCCTCTGAGCTTGAAAGGGGGTGATCTAATTCATTGTGTTTCAAAGCTTGAGTTTCATTTACAGCCTGAAAAAGAGGAATTTCAAAACATGAGAAAAAATGAACATGACCCTAACATTTTAGAATAAAATAACAAAGTCAAAATTGCTTTAGGCATCAAAGTTTATAATCTTTAACCTTACCCCATCATAGCACTGGACTGCTGTATCTTTTATACCATGCAAGTAATCTGTAATTGCACCAGTAATATTACTAACGTTTTAAAAGAGAAATTACTAAAGAGTAAATCGCTAAGTGAGCATATTAGAGAAGTTGATAACAACCTGAGTATGCTTTATCCTTGAATATCAGTAGACTGCGAGGCATCAATAAGACAGAAAATGGGTGGTGATCATCAAGCCACTTATCTTTCTCAATCTCAATAGTTCCATCATCATACTTTTTGTCAATAACATCATGGGCATCTAGTTTCAATCTGGAATGGGGAGTGAAGTCCATGACAACGGGAGATCCAAGTGAAAGAATTGCTACTACGGGAAAATAGGCAGGTCCATCCTGGTGTGCCTGTAGAAAGGCAACTATGTTAGAGACTACCCAGAAAGGGATTATCATTATGGAACAATAATGCTGCTTAGTAGTAAAATGTGCACAAATCCAACATTTCATTCACTTTTTTTCTTTTTACCAGAAAAAAAGTGTTTCGTTCTAGCAACAAATACAGCAATGCAGATCAGAGCTTCTTGTTGATACTAAAATAAAGGGGAAAATGCAAAACCCTCCTCCAACTTTGGATCATTAGCAAACATCTCTCTTGATACATAACAATCAGGTGCATGCATTTTAGTAAAAGGCTTTGTTATTTTTTGTTGCTTTATTATTTTGTTGCTTTAATATTCTGCATTTGTTAGTAGTTAGTAGCAGCTACAGCATTTATAAATCAGACGCTTGTAATAGCAAAAGTTCGATTGATGAATAGAACTGAGTTGTCCACTGGTCTCGAGTACCAGAGTAGACTTTCAACCAAGCTGGTATCAGAGCTCAACAATTCCTGGAAAGGTGAAGGAAACATGCTGCACAGATCAACTATGCAAGATGGAGCAAGAACTTGCACAATCGAAGATGGAGATTCACGATCTTTAATCATCAATGATGTGTATGGATACCTTGATCAATTGAATTGAAACCAAACTGGAACCATTAGTCATGAGAATGGGCGCATTCATTGGAGAGCTAGCTGCAAAGACTCTGGTGCCACTGATGAACATCACCAATAAAGGAAATGGCACTGACGAAACAGCTAGTGTACAGGGAGGATGATGAACAACCATTTCCTCAATTTGGGTCATATAACAAAAAGCAAACCTCTAGAAATTATCAATTTCCGATGAAATTTTCTCGATTAAAGTTTCTGCGGTTTGATGGCTCAAACTTTAGGGGTTAGTTCTTCCATTGTAACCAGTTCTTTGACATTGACAAGACACAAATGGAGCAAAGAGTGAGATTAGTGGTGATGCATCTTGAAGGGAAGGCCTTACAGTGGCATCAAAGTTTTAGGAAGAAAAAGAAGTTAGGTGATATTGGTTGGTTAGAGTATGTGGAAGGGATGTGAAGCAAATTTGGAGATTTTCTTAAGATTGTAGTTCTATTGAGGATTATAAAGAGAAGTTTGAAGAGTTTTTAGCCCAGGTGGATTTACCAGAGGATCTTGCAATCAGCTGCTTTTTAGGAAGTTTCAAACTTGAAATTGATGCTGGTAAGAATATTTAAACTAGCCTCCCTTACATATGCCAAATATTTGGCTAAGTTGCAAGAAACGTCCAATTCTATTTCCACAATCAGCAACCACAAAATCAAAAGCCTGTAGCATCTTTTATTGCCAATGCCTGAACCTACACCAATTTCCCTTCCTACCCAAATAATTCCACCTCTTTCTTTCCAAAGAACTCCACTGTTAAGAATACCTCATCCTACTCCTCAAATTTCTCTACCTCAAAGCCAACCACTATTTCTGAGAGACCTATTAAACAATTGACCAGAAAAAAAAAATGGATGTATGAATGAAAGAAAAATGGGTTATGCTACTAGTGTCCAGAGAAGTTTAACTTTGATCATAAATCCAAGAATTCTTAACTTTATATGTTAGTTGTGGAGGATATAGAACATGAAGATAGAATGGACATTGATGGAGAAGTAGGAGATACTGAAAACACAAGGATAACAGTATAAATGCATCCAAGGATCTCATTGAATGCCATTCTTGGTTCAATCTTGGATTCAAAGAATATATTGCGATGAAGGTATAAAGGAAGGTTAAGAATCATCCAATGCTGTTGCTCTTAGACACAGGTAGCACTCAAATTTGTGAATACTACATCTAGTCAAGAGATTTAAACTGAAACCACAAAAGACAGCTGGTACTATTGTTTCAGTGGCAAATGGTAATCAAGTTTTAGGGAAGGCTGCATGCAATGGAGTATGAGAGGAATTTCTTTTCAAATAGATTTTATGGTGATGAATTTATTGGGCTTCGATATGATTGTGGGGGTAAAATGGTTGGCTACCTTGAAAAATATTATATGGAACTTAAAAAATCTTTTTATCCATTTTGAGTTTGAGGGAAAGTCCTATGAGTTACATGGGATTGGTCACCCACAGTTGCTATTACATGACAAGAAAGTGCGTGAAAAAGAATTATTGGGAGGGGGACATGTCTATTTTATTCAAGTAAAGCACCAAGAGAACCATGAGTTGTCAGATTTATGCATAAGCAGAGATGGTGCATTGACAAAGGCAAAGGAACAATCTTTGGCTACATTATTAAAGGAGTTTGCTGTTGTGTTTAAGGAACCTATGTCCTTGTCTCCTTCAAGAGATTTTGATCACAAAGTTACTCTTAAGGAAGAGACACCAATCAACTTGAAACTCTATCATTATGGCCCTATTTGAAGGATGCTATGGAAACGTTGGTAAGAGAGATGTTAGAAAATGGAATAATAAGGCCAATTAAGAGTGCCTTTGTCTCTTTGGTGGTGCTGGTCAAGAAGAAAGACAACTCATGGAGATTCTGTATTAACTATAGAAAACTTAATACTCAAACAACAAAGAATAAGTTCCCTATTCCTATAGTAGAGGAGCTCATTGATGAATTAAAAGTCTCCAAGTGCTTTTCTAAATTGGACTTACGTGCAAGGTATCATCAAATTCATATGAATCCTAATGATATTCACAATATAGCCTTTAGGACTCATGAAGGATTATATGAATTTCTGATCATGCCTTTCGGATTAACAAATGCCCCTACCATATCCCAAGGTTTGATTAACACTATTTTTAAGCCCTTATTGCGAAAATTCATTTTGGTCTTCTTTGATGATATCTTGATTAATAGTAGTTCAGGGAATTGCACGATAAACATCTTAGAAGTACACTAAATTTATTAAGGCAACATTGCCTCTTTGTAAAGAGAAGCAAATATACCTTTGGAGCCAACCAAATTGACTATTTAGTACACGTTATTTTTGCCATGGCTGTCACTGTTGATTGTAAGAAAATTGAAGCAATGCAGACATGGCCTATTTCTTCTACTGTAAAATCTCGTAGGGGATTTCTTGGCCTTACAAGTTACTACGATTGGTTTGTGAGGAATTATCAATATATTAGTAAGCCACTGACAAATTTGTTAAAATGGGGTGCTTTTGTTTGGAATGAAGAAGCAAAAAAGGCTTTTGAGCAACTCAAACGAGCTATGGTTTCCACCCTTACACTAGCTCTACTCAACTTTTCAGTTCCTTCTATGGTAGAAACAGATGCTTCTAATGTTAGGTTTGGGGCTGTCCTATCCCAAAAGGGACATCTTATTACATTTTTAAGCAAACCCTTGTCACTCAACAAACGCCATCTATCAGTTTATGAAAAAGAATTGATTGCTTTTGTATTTGCCGTTAAACATTGGAGTCAGTACCTTTATGGGAGGTGATTTAATATAGTCACAAATCATCTTCCACTAAAACATTTGTTGGAACAAAAAAGTATCTTACTAAAACAATTTAAATGGGTTAATAAGCTGTGGGGCCTTCAGTATGATATTGTTTATAGAAGGGGAGGAGACAATACTATAGTTAATGTGTTATCCCATCAGTTTCTTGAGGTAGCAGCCATTGATCCATCCTGCAATGCTATAATTTCCATTGTTTCAAGTGTGCATGAGAAGGTCAAGGCTTCATGGTTAAAGGATAACAAGCTTAAGGCTTTAATTGCTGAGTTAGAGACAGATACTTACTCTCATCCTAAATTCATTTGGGATCATTAGCTCTTGAAAAAGAATGGCAAGTTAGTCATAGGAGATGATTTTCCTCTTAAAAGGCAGTTATTTTATCACTTCCATAATAACCTGGTTGGTTTTTTGTGGGGAGGGGGGGAGGACTTGCATATTACACGCACTTATAAGTAGTTGGCAGCAGTGTTTTACTGGAAGGGAATGTCTAAGGAAGTGAGAAAGTTTGTGGAAAAATGTCAAACATGTCAACAATATAAGCATGAAACAATAGCCACTACAGGTTTATTGCAACCCTTGTCAATTCCATCCTAATTATGATCTGTTATTAGTATGGATTTCATTGTAGGTTTTCCAAAATGCTACCATAAGTCAATGATCTTAGTTGTGGTGGATAGGCTTACCAAAGCTGCACACTTTATGGCACTTCATCATCCCTATAATGCCATGGATGTGGCCCAAGCTTTCCTTGATAATGTAGTCAAGTTGCATGGATTTTCTAGTTCAATTGTTACAAACTGCAACCCTATTTTTTGGATGAATTTTTGGAAGGCCTTGTGCAAGATTAACAAAGTAAAGTTGTTGTACTCTTCAACTTACCATCTCTAAAGGAATGGTCAAATAGAGGTTTCAAATAGAGTTTGGAGTGTTATTTGCAATGTATGACAAGAGATGTCCCTAAGGAAGGGACCAAATGGTTATCTCTTGCTGAATTATGGTATAACACATCCTATCATTCAGCTATAGGTATGTCACCCTTTGAAGCTGTTTATGGCATGGCCCCTCCTACTCACTTACCTTATTTGGCTGGAGAAAGTGACAATGCAATTGTTGATAGAAGTTTACGAGAGAGAGAAGCCACTAGGCAATTACTAAAATACCATTTGGAAAGTTCTCAGAACTAAATGCAGCAACTTGCTAACAAACATAGAAGTGAGAGGGCTTTTGAGGTTGGTGATTTGGTTTACTTAAAACTTCACCCTTTCAAATATAACACTCTTACTAATTCTACCCTTCATAAGTTGGCTACCAAGTATTTTGGTCCTTACAAGGTGCAACAAAAGGTAGGTCAGGTAGCCTACCAGTTAGAGTTTCCCCCTAATACCCATACTCATCCAGTATCCAGTCTTCTATGTGTCCTTGCTAAAATAGCATAAAGGGCAAGTTGTACCAGCAAGCACAATGTTGCTTGCTATGACTAAAGAAGGTTATTCTTCTATGGAGCTTGAAGCTATTTTGGCAAGGAAGGTTGTTAAGAAATGTAACTTGCCCTTGACTTAGGTTTTACTCCAGTAGAAACACACTAATCCTGAGGATGCTACATGGGAATCCCCGCCAGCCCTACAGCAGCAGTTCCCAAACTTTGATACTTCCATGTCCTCTCATCCTTGAGGTCAAGGAGAATCAGGTGCATGCATTTTAGTAAATGACTTTGATATTTTCTGTTGCTTTAATATTCTGCACATGTTACTATTCTGTTACGAAGTTTGAGTTGTTGATTCTGTTAGTGAATTTGTTAGTAGTTAGCAGCAACTATAGCATTTATAAATCATAAGCTTGTAATTGCAAAAGTTTGGTTGATGAATAGAATTGAGTTTTCCACTGGCGTCAAGTACCAGAGCAGAATTTCATACCAACCCTCAACTTTCAAAACCAGAAAATATTCCCTCAATTATCACCCTTCAAGATTTAGATCCTTCAAAATCTTTCAATTGTCAAGTAGCATGCTTCCACTAGCCCGCTACTCAAGCTTCATCCTCATAATGTTCCTCTCCACACCTCAAAAATTCTTGCTGGCTTTCAAATCACTAGAGAATATTGGATTGAAAGGTATTTCAATGCAATTGGAGTGATTCAAGGTGCAGAATTTGGTGGGATTTTGTTTCATGATTGTTGTGTTTAGGGTTCCTAGTTGGGAATTTCAGGATTTAGAGTTAGGCATCTCATTGCTGCATAACCTTTATTTTAATATTTTAACTACCAATATTTAGTTGCAGGCTGATGAGAAAGTGCCACATAACAAATGAAAGAATCTAAAGTGGCATATTAGTTGATTGCATTAACAAGAACTAAACAAAAAGATCTAAATCCTGAAGGTTGATAGTTTTAGGGGGATAAACCCTAAACCCTAAAGTGGCATTTCAGTTAACCACATTAACAAGAACTAAACAAAAAGATGTAAATCCTAAAAGGTAATAGTTTAGGAGGATATCTTCCAGTTGTTTGCAAATGGCCCAAAGTTGATTTACATTCTTCCCTTAAAAAAGATAAAATATTAAAATTGAGAATAAACAATCATCAATGAAAAATTATAATGCAAACTTGCAATGTATAATTCAATGCTGAAAGAAAGTAGAGGGGAAATGTAAAGGAATGGCGAAAAGCAGGGGTTGATGTCCAGCACAAACCATTATGCCCTGGTTAGGTAGGTATTCATTGATGAGAACATGATTGATTGCTGATGGGAATAGCCCTGATCGTTCATATATATTTTGTGTAAGGTCTGTTAACCATGGAGGCACTGCAAAGGAGAGACAGAGATAGAACTTGCAATATCAGCATGACATCGAAAAACAGTAGCAAATTTAAGATTGCTTGCAGGAAAATATGCTACCTGATTCATTAGGTAGTTTGACATGTATAGTCATTTCTTCCTCTCTTTCAGTGATTAAGACAATTTAACCAATAAAAAAACAAAAAACAAAAAATAAAGTCATGCAAATTAATATAACCTTGTTTCATCATCTTCACAGCTCAACAACACAACATTTTGCCAACTAAAGCAGAAAAGGTACAAACACAACAATGTCTAGTGTTTATAAAGATAGCAAAGCAATGATGGGACCCACCAATATATATATATATAATATATATATTATAAAACAGACTTCTTACAACTGAAACAACAACTGGTGTAAAACAACAACTGGTGTAAAACAACAAAATGAACTGAAAAAATATCACTACTGTAGGCCCACAAAACTTTCATGATAAGAATACACAAGTTGCACCAGGTAGAAAGGAAAAGGTAAAAAGAAGTTTCTCATTATACAATAAATGACAGACCCAAAATAAGTGCTCAATTGTCAGTGTTTGAAACTACAAAAATTAGGACAGGCAAGAAAGACTCACAGAACAGAGCAGTTTCTTGCTTACAATAGATAATATCATACATGAAGCATGCAGATTGTATATGAAGATTATTAAAAAGAAAAAAAACAGATTTTCTCACTTACAAACTTGAGGTAGAAGGCCCTTCTCATGCACCACACCACCTGTCGATGAACACAGATCAGAAAAGCAAATAGACATCAATAAGAATGAACGCACTCAAGCCACTTTGCTAAACCGTCTACATAATTCTTGACATGAGCATATTCAGGTTTTTTTAAGGAAATAGCTCCCCCCAACCCCACCTGGAAAAAGGAGAGGAATCAAGAGGGTATATAGACCCATTTGGGATTGCTGCAAATTTCTACTTATTTTGGAACAGCTTCTTTTCAAATGAAGTTTCAGAAAAAGCATTGTGGGAGAGAAGCAGTTTGTATTTGGCAAAATTATTTGATAAGCGCTTTTATCAATATTTAAGAAGCAGTTTGTGTTTGGTAAATCTTTCAAAAAAAAGGGCTTTTAACTGTAAAATTACAGAGAAAGGCATGCACATGTTGCAATAGATATTTGGTAAAAATAATTGAGGGTAGTTATGGTAAAGAATGATTTTAAGTAAGAATACAATTGTCTTCAAAAAAATAATTTTCTACTTTTGTTACTGCTTCCAAGTAGAAGCTCCAATTTTTTGCTTTGTTCCCGCAACAAAAAAACTGTTTCTGTTACCACTTAGAAGCAACTTCTTTTTTGGCAGAAGTTTGGCCAACCACTTCTAAATCTCAAAATAAGTACTTTTTTTGAAAAATGAGTAGCTTCTTTCTCCTAAGTAGCATGGCCAAACAAGTACTAAATATTCATAAGATATGTTCAATTCCTCACTTTATTATTATTATTTTTTAAATCATCCTATAGTATTGAAGTTCTACAAAACACAAGCTTCACTTTTCAGTCTACTCCAGCCTTGTACAAATTTGAGGATTCAATCATCCCTGAATTTTAAAGATCCAAGTAGTGCTGCATAGGGATGGCAATAGTACCCATACCTGATGAGTACCCATAAATTTTACCTGCTTGGGTCCATGTGTGGAGATTGTTAAATGGGAATGGGCCTGGGTACTTATTTGAGAATTTTTATGGATTTGGGTCCAGGGCAAAGGTATTATATTACCAAACAACCCCATACCTCTGTGTGTGCATGTTTGTGTGTGTATACATAACTAGAAATTTAATTGCTGCTTACATATTATGTTTGAAATGTGAGTATATTTGTATGATATTTGGACTCTGTCGATTGACATATGATTTTGTATAAACAGATTCTGGGAAAAGAGGTCTAGGAACGAGGAAAATTTGCCCTGTTTGGACTTTTACAGGTAAATGGGTCTCGCTTAGTCGTGAATTAGATGGGTCCAGGATGGCACTGGATTGTTATCTGCACAAGTTTGGGCCTGAGAATGGGTCTAATTTTTTGTGCAGGTTCAGATTTGGGTATTATAGTGCTTATCCCATACCCTACCCGTGGTCATTCCTAAATTTACGCTTATGTATATTCTATATTGAAAGGAAAACATATGTAGAATACGAATGTAAACATACCCCAATTCTGTAGCCTTCTATTCTTCAATGACTTCCACTTCGATGGAGAAGCGCCATATATCTGGAAAGTACAAAAAATAAAAAATAAAAAAATGGAAAGCTTAAAGAACAATCAGTAGAATAGTGAGAATCAGAATAGGAATGAGACATTATTCAGAAGGAAAGTCTGCTCATTATCTGTGATGAAGTTGGGTATGTATAAAACAGTCGGCAAAGAGCCAACTCTGTAATTAGACAATTTCTCATTTCCTTCCATCAGTCTGCAAAATCAGGGTTTTCATATTAGTTGATAATATTACAAAGAATAAAAGAAAGTGGGAGAATTATGTGGAATGCCTTGATAAAGTGAGGCTCGTGTTACATCTATTTATGATAGAGTTAAGGTTGTTTAGCTTGTGATACAACCAATGTGAAACTTTTAGTGTAACTAAAATAAAGAAGGGAGATAAACTACTATTCTAATAACCCTCCATCAAGCTAGAGCATAGAAACCATAAGCACCAAGCTTGTCACAAAAGTAGGTGATATGACCCTTGAGATTAAGGGCACTGCTAAGAGCAGGAAAAGTTATTTGAGTGATATGCAACTAGAGAAAAGCATGGCAAGTTATTTGCTGGAGAAAAATCAGAGTGGTCAGAAACCACCAGAAAGTTTTCTCAGTACATATTCTTTGCAGTTTTACTACTTCCTTACAATTATATCAATTCATACCCTTTAGAAAACAATTTTCCAGTATGCACTGCTCTTCAAATGAAAGAAGGGAAAGAAACAATTGATAATTTGAGGAGAAAAGTGTGATATTTACAGAGAACATGTTCAATTCCCAACTACTTTTTCCCGAGAAAATGTCAAATTCTCAACCACTTTTTTTCTGTTCCATCTGCTTTCTTTCCCCCAATCCAAACAGTATGAGAAAACCAGTCAAGGAACTTAGACCATAAAAGCACCCACGCCATGTTAACCAAATAACTTTCTGGCAAAAACCCATGTAAAATTCTTCCAAATGCCAATGGCTACCAGTTAAATGACGTAAAGGGATGGCACAAACAAAATAAAAGACGAACCAGAGCCAATCAAATCAGTCACAGCCCAAAAACAAGTACCAAGACGAGTGAAGAAGAAGAGGAGAGAGATTACCTTCAACAAATCCGATATGAAAACGGTGGTTCAAAATGGCAGTACCGTTGAGCAGCGGATAAATCAACCGCTGAATTTAAAATTTTAAAAAGAAACTGTTATCGCTTACAAGAAATTGAGAGAGAGGAGAAGAGCAGAGGTTAACCAAGTGAAAATGGACGCGGAGTCGGTGAGAACTTTGGGTGGAGGGAGAAGTGTAGTTTGACCGGGAGAAGAAAAGGAACTGGAATTAGGCACGGGTATTTATACTTTTGTTCCTCATTTTAAGAGCCGCCGGTAGATTGTATGGAATAAAACCGGATATTATAAACTATACAATAAGACTTTATAAAATTTTAAAATTAAAATTATACAATATGTTAATGTGATATTTTATAAGATAATATATATTATAAAATAAAATTATTATATATTTGATAGTATTATTATATGATATTGAATAAAATAAAAATTAATTATTTTAATAAAATTATCTTTGACTTAAAATATATTATATTTATTTAAATTTATTATGTTATATTAATTTTTAAAGAATAAAAATTATACTATCATTATAAAAAACAAAAAATTAAACGCCAAAAAAAATACGTCACTCAATCCAACTATGTTGGCTAACTTGACCCATGGTAGCTCAATCTTATTAATTTAAAAAAATATATTATTTGGCTTGGTTAGCTCAATCCAATGCAAAATCGAGTCATACATGAACTTATAATCACTTTTAGTGCTTAATAGCCTAGTCAACTTCAGCTAAGTTAAGCTTTTAAAAAAAAATTAAGTAGACCACGCTAGGCATATAAGTCAATTTGGCCTAATCTTGTCCAGTGTTATGATTTTTTTAAAAAAATTATTTTATATGAAATTTTTTAAGAATACAAGATAATTTTATGAAAATTTATGCAAAGGTTTTAATTTTTTTAATAGTATGTTATAATTTTTATCAGAAAATTAAAAAAAAAAGGTGGCTTGACTAGCCAAAAAACTAGCTTAACTTGATACTAAACTAGACCATATTAGATTCAAATAACAGTTTTTAAAAAAAGGTAACTCAATGCAAAACTAAGTCGGGTAACAAATTGAGCCAAAATTTAATCAGGGCAACCCATGAACACCTTAATAGCTCGTTTGGCTTACATTAAAAGAAAATGATTCCTTTTATATAATTCCATGTAATGTCTATTGTACATTTGTATATCTATTTATTATTATTATTATTTTTAAGTAGGGGTATAAAAATTCATTTTTTTACCCACAAAATAATTTTTTTACTCTTCATTTTCATTTCCATTTCTAACAATTTTTTTGTATCAAATGGCTCATAAGGTTAAGAGTTAGAATAAAAAAGTGTTGATAATGTTTTATACATAAAAATCAAATTAGGTCTAATCCCAACTTTCAAGATTTGATTAAGTATATATTATTTTAATATATAAAAAATATTTGATATATAAATTTATATGATACATTATTTTCATCAAACAAATGATAAGTTTATAATATATCATATATATTGCCAATTCTAATATAGCAAACCAAATAGGCCTTAAAGCAAAACAAGTATAGAGTTCTTTAATAATAATATGACAGGTGTATGGTTTAATTAAAGAATTATATCATTGTTTGTAAAATTTATACCTTTGTTATGATATTATTGAAGGATTATATATTTATATTTTGATTAGAGTAAGGATATAAATAATTGCATATACAAGTATTTTTTAGAAAGAAAACGAGGTTTATGACAGAAAAAAACCCACTTTGAGAATTGGGAAACATGCTGTAAAAAAATTATATCAGTCAAATTATGTGCCACATAATGTGGATAATTTGTTCACGTATCTTTATTAAAAAAACTATAATTATGTTGAATTGGGATCCTCTCTAGTCATACGAATGATTAGAGAGGATCTAGATAAGGTTTAAAGAATTTTTTCATTTTGAGGTTTATATTTTGAATTATAAATTTAAAAATAAAAATATAATTATAAATTCAAAAATTATAATTATAAAAAAATTATACTTTAACAATTTTTATTGTGTTGTAAGTTTGAAAATATAAAATATAATAGGGAGGTCAAAAATTATAGTTGTGTGAAAAAAATTTCACTATAAAAATTTTATTTGTATTGAACTTGACCTCAATCCAATTGTGTTTCACTTGTTGGGGTAACACAATTTAAATCACAATTGTATGCTATTAAACACTTTTAAGCTTTTAGTATCATTATCCTGGTCAGGACTCTTAGACGGATTTGGATTTTCTAAATTGGATCCCTCTACATTTCCTCTAAAGTGTCTCACAAAACCAAATTTATTTTTTAAAACATATATATATATATATATATATATTGTTATAAATTTCACCCTTCTTCTCTTGTATATCCCACTGCAGAGGCACTGTACTGTGATCCTCATTGCAGAGAATCCTAATCCCTCTTGGACCTAATGTTTCGAATGTAACATATGACAAGACAAAGTAAGGCTCTTCAATTAATATATTTTCTACACAAGATTATCCTTTCAGGTATGTAAATTATTTGTATCTATTTTTCCCACTAGTTTGAGGCTCTTCCAAGTATCAAGACACTGGCTCACATTTATGCTGCTGATCTTCTTGGTTTTGGGCTTCCGATCAGCCCTCGGGCTTTTCATATACCATGGAAACATGGGCTCAGGTATCTCTTTATTGAGTTTTTAGTTGGACATTAACTCTTCAGCATTGCAAATTTACCATGTTGATCCAGTATTCATTATAAACAGTATATTTTGGATGAAGTTACTCAGAAGCCAGCTGTACTAATAGGGAATTTTGTTGGAAGTCTTGCTTGGGTCATTGTTGCCTCTGGTATGCTTGGCATATACCTTAATGGCAGGAAGTAGAATCTTTATTTCTCTGTGAAGCCGTCAGTCAGGTAGATTTTGCAGCTGAAACATCTTGTTTGCCTTATTTCTGCATGTTAGTCTCCAACCAGATTCAGGTCAGACTCTTTTCGAGGACTTGTGCTGTTAAATTGTGCTGGTGATATGAAGCAATAGTTGATGACTGGAGAATCAAGCTGTTATTACCTTTGCTTTGGCTGGTTGGTTTTTTTACTGAAGCAAAAGGGAATTGCCTCAGCAATTTTCGAGTGTTAAACAGAGGTATTCTCTTTAAATTAGGTTGTAATCCCTCTTAAAATTTTAGATCAATCAGTCTAAAAATCGTGCATGCTTGAACACAGAGAGAATTTAAGGGACATATTGTTGTCTCTTTACTCAGAAGTCCTAACCAGATGTTAAAAAGAAAAATTTTTAGATAGATTTAGGCTACAAAAATAAATAAACTAGTTAATCATTTAATGGGAGAGTTTGTGTTTTAAAAATGCCATGTGTCTGCCATCTGTATATATCATGTTGTTCCTATTTAGTTACCCCAACTACCTTTAGATGATAGACCGCATGACATAATGCACCATAAATTCACAAAGCATGGGATTGAGGCTTTCTTGTGGTTATTATATTTTGATTACGTTAATAAGATTATTGTTTTCGGCTTTGGTCTTGGATTCAACTGCCTTTTGCGATCTATAACACTGTTAATATCCAATGTTTTGCTTCTACCATTTTTATTTTTATTTTATTTTTGTGGTATTTTATATTTGAAGTGTAGCTTAGTTATTTCTGTAGATGTCAGTCATTTGGAAAAAGAAGGCATACTAAGAGTATGGATTGAATTAGATTTGGATGATTTAGATTTTAAATTTTTAAAATTTTATTTTTTTATTATAGAAAAAGAAAAATATGAGATGAAAATAACAATTTTCAATTTCTATCAAACAATTTTACATTTTGCTTTTTTAAAATAAAAATGATTAAAAATAAAAATAATAAAAAATTAAAATCTATATCACCTAAATTAAATTTGGGTCGTGAAAATATTTTGCATGTGTTTTCTTAGAAACAATAGAAGTTTCTACTCATTGCAATATATATATATATATATACACACACACTAGCATAGCATCTCACAACCAAAAAAAAAAAAGTGAGTTTCACTGAAAAACGTAAAAATCAATAAAAGAATAGATGAACGGTATATAAATAATAACAAACAATACATATACAGGATATTGGTAACGTGACAATATAAATAATATATAAATAGTACAAATAAATAATATTGATCCCAGGCCATATATATAAAATTGGGGGGGTGTTTTTCTTTGTTTGTTAGTGCCATAATGTCCTTTAGCAGTTCCCGGGAAAAAAATAATTGGTCTCTAATTTATAATTGTTTTAGTAACTATTTTTACATTTGTAATTTTGAAAAAAAAAATTATATGTAATTATTTATATATTTGTTATTAAATTTTTTTAATAATAATATAATAAGTGTATGATTTATATAAATAAGTATATAATTTTTAACTTTACATAATTAAATTTTAAAATTTTTTTATATATATTATAATTTTATTGAAATATTTAATGACAAATATATAAAAAGCATATCTAAAATTAGTCCTTTTGGATAAATATTACCATCCAATAACTTCAATTGTCTATTTTTCTTTTTTAGAAAACTATTTCCACGATTTGAAATTATGATCTATGCTTAAATTTTTTCTCTAAACTTATTCGCTTGAGCTAAGCCAATTTCACTATTATCAAGTTGTCTTTGCTGCAATATTAAAAACTATAAATATATAATTGTTTAAAATTCAGATTTAATCAGCTTTGGTTTATATGCCATTTACTTCTTAAATTTTTTATTTGAGTATAATTTACTGAATTGTGCAATAATTCTCTCAAATATCTCATATAAAATTTCATTTGTTTTTCTTTTAACCTATGAATCTATTTGTTAGTAGAATTTTATGCCTTAATTTTATATCTATATTTTAAAAAATAATAAAATAATAAAAAATAAAAAATAATAATTATAACATCATAATAAGCATTACATGTGACTTTTGAATAAAATTCTTTTCTTTTTGTTCACAAGCAAACGGGCATAAAATGATTATTAGATGAACTAATGAGTTAAAACGAGCAAATAGTGAGATTATATTAACTAGACTTAAATTGAGATAAATTGCACAGTCAAATAAGTGGTTAACTATTTCAGTTGAAAAGGAAAAAAGAAATGTAAATCGAGTGGACGGCCAAATATATTTTATTGATAAAATTTTTCTGGCCAAATATTCTTGGTAGATTTGAAGTAAACCATATAGCTTGAAAAAAAAAAGGGAAATACTGTTTTATATAAATATTTTTGAAAAATTTATATTTTTAGTTCCTATAATTTTATTTAATTTTTAATTTATTTTTTATAACTTAAAAATTTATAATTAAGTTTTTATAGTTTAAATAATTTTTAATTTAGTCTTTATTATTATATATTTTTTAATATTTTGTCATATATAAAAATTAATTTTATTATTTATAAGTTTATTTTTTATTAATATAAATCATATATATTTAAAATATTAAGATAATATATAATTAGTTGCATTAATAAAATTTAATAAAATATAAATAAAATTAATATAAATATATATATAAATTAAAGAGGTTGACACTGTTTTCATGAGCAATATCAGCTCATCTCATTCTATGTGCTATCATTTTTTTTTTAAATGTTAGGTAAATTTCAGGGTAACAGCCTCACCTAGTTTTAATAATAAAAACTAAATTAAAAAAATTTATAAATTATAAGTTCTAATTACAATTTTCTCTAAATTTCTTTTTTCCGTTTCAGAAATATTATTTTTATCCCCTTTCGCATTTTGGGGACTGAAAGACGAGAGAGAAGAGGGCGAAGGAGGCAACGATGGCGTATCAAAACCTCTGGAAATCAAGATGTGTTGTAAGATTGGGTGCGACTAGCAATTCTCTGTCTGTGATTGGCAGTTCATACCATCACCATCTCCATCCTCATCAAGCTTTTCCTTCGTTCTCCCATCATCCTCTTTGTTCGTTATCCTCATCATCGGCTTGCTTCCTCAAAGCTGATCCCATATTGCCTTCAACTACAACAACAACGAGAAGGAACTGCCTTTGGTTCCAGCAACAACATCCGCACGACCACCGTAGCTTGCTGTGGTGCTTGAATTACAGTAGCACTACAAGTGCCTGTGTCGATACTGGTACCGAGGGTTTGGGAAAAAGTTACCTGGAATTGACGGACGAAGAACTCATGCGGCAGTGTGAGATGGATACCTTTAAGTCTTCTGGACCAGGTGGTCAGCACCGAAACAAGCGCGAGTCTGCGGTTCGCCTCAAACACATTCCCACTGGTATTATTGCTCAGGTTATTTTCCATTTTGCCCATTCTCATCTGTTACCTCTACGATTTCGTTTTAAATCTTATTCTCATAATGGGTCTCTTGCATTTCATTGTAGGCTGCTGAGGATCGATCACAGCACAAGAATCGTGCTTCCGCCTTAACTCGCCTACGTACTCTTATAGCTCTTAAAGGTATTGTTGCCTTGTTTTTCCAATTTGACTGTAAAATTTACACAGAGAGAGAGAGAGAGAGAGAGAGAGGTTCTAATTATTATCGTATTAATGTGGTTTCTAGGATTGCTTTATGGATTATATAGGACACGCCTCATTTGCTATTGATTCACAATCCTGAAAATCTTGGGGGTATCTTGTTGTGTTGACCTTTTGATGCAAAATTGGAAAATAATAATAAAATTTTTATTTAATTATTTGTAAATTATGAATTAAAAATAAATATTAGAAATAATATTTTATTAAGGGTAGAATTAGAAATAGTTATTTTTTATGTTAGGCTTTAATAATTATTTTTTTGTTAAGATTAAAATTTAATGTCATTTTTTATTATTAGAAATAAATTTTCATTAAGATTATGATTTGTTCTTAGTAATTATCTCATGGACTTCCTATATAATTCATAGGAAATTAGAATTAAGTACCTTATTATTGATTGAATAATAAGAAGTATTTTCAGCTGCATCTCCCCCTTCTTTTCTTTCTCTTCCTGCTTTATTTTTTTTACATCTCTCTCCTTTTTTCAGTCTTCTAATATCTCCTCCCTTCTTTAATTTTTCCCTTTTTTTATTATTTTAATATCTTTTCCTACTCTCTTCCATGTGCATATTACATCAATTTGGTATCAAAGCTTGGTCACAACTCTAACCACATTTTCCACGGCCTTTTATGACCACAATATGTTGCCATGCACTAGCAAAATCCTTAAAACAAAATGTTCAAATTATTCAAATTAAGTTCAACGACTTCCAAAAAAATATGTATCATGAATTTGATAAATTTATGAGTGCCATCAATCAACTTTGTATGCAAAGGACTGGCAGGAACTTAGAAGAGCTAAAGGTGAAAGAAAAATATTGTCAAGAACACAAAGTATTAAAGGAAGATATCTTAATTGAGTCTGAAGTTATTATTGTGAAACCCCTTGATTGCTCATTAGATATCGATGAGAGTAGTTCCAAATAGGGTATGAAAAGCAGTTGGAGGTAAATTTGAGATGTGAGAAAATCAATTTTGACCAGTAGTTTGAAATTCAACCACAAGTTGTAGAATGTTGTGTTCAAAATCAACCAGTTCAATTGCTTCATTCGATTGAGTTTGTCATTCCAGATGCATTAATAAATCCAAAGCTGTCTACGCTACCATATCTTGAAGCAGTGGTGTTCATCTTACCTGAAGCTCCAAAATAGATTATTTTAATACTTTTTTATTTCAAAACTCGAGTACGCGTTTTCTCTAACCAAGGGAGAATGATGCAAAATAGGAAATTAAAAAAAAATTATTATTAATTATTTGTAAATTATAGATTAAAAATAAATATAAAAAATAATATTTTATTAAGATTAGAATTAAAAATAGTTATCTTTTTGTTAGGTTTTAATAATTATGTTTTTATTAGGATTAAAATTTAATATTATCTTTTATTATTATAAGTTATTTTTTATTAGGATTAGGATTTGTTATTAGTAATTATCTCATGAACTCAATATATAGTCCATAGGAAATTAGGATTAGATACTTTGCTATTGATTGAATAATAAGAAATATTTTCAGAATATCTACATCTCCCCCCTCTCTTCTTCCTCCTCCCCCTTTATTTCTCTTATATCTTCTTCCTTTCTTCTGTCTTCTAATATCTCCTTGCTTCTTTTATTTTCTCCCTCTTCTTTATTGTTTTAATATCTCTTCTTACTCTCTTACCTATGCATATTACATCACCTTTTTCTCATACTTGGTTAATAACTTGACTGAAATATGTCTTTACTGATAATTAGCAATGATTTTGCTGATAGATGTGAGTTAATCTCTTGAGCTAGTTAGGAACACTGTGGATCTTGATGCTTATTCACCACCTCAAAAGCTTCTGCAAATACTTCCGGCTAAGTCATCCATTAGAGGATCAGATTGTGGTCCTCAAATTGGACCCAACAACCCAAAATTTGTCTTGGTACGTCTGTTTGTGCAACGTACATAGCATGTCTATCTATGCTTTAGTTGCTATTCATTTCTTCTTTTTCTTCTCATAATAATTAATCTACAGAATTTGAGACTTAATTGCAACTTAAGCACATATATGTATTAGAGAGCAGCATGTAATAATTGAGGTCCTTTTCCACAGGGAATGCAAGCTCTATTGGATCTCATTTTTGCAGTTGAGGGATCTATCTCAGAAGCTGCAAAGTTTCTCGGGTACATTTTATGCTTAAGGACTAACCTATTTCACTGTAGTTGAGCTTATGAAGCCTTCTTTTATAATTATGATGTTTGGTATATGGGATTTCTGATTTAGAGAATCAGTTATGGATGAATAAATATTTTTGACATTTTCCCTATAAATTATGACTAAGAAATTAGATATAGGATGATGGGAAAATTGATATTAAGTTGAAATGAATTGAAAGTTAATGAAGAAAATATTTTATGTAGTTTAACCCTTATTTAAACACAAGCATTTGGTGTTTGGTCCTCTAGGCTGTCTTTGTACGATGAAGATTTAGTATAGATATGTGGGTGATATATCCAAAGGCTGACTTCCCTGTGAGACTTATTTAAACATGTTCATGTTTACTATGGTATTTAATTTAAATATTGCAGATTAAGTACAGGGGCACTGTCACGGTTGATCCTATCAGATGATTCTCTTAGAATGGCAGTAAATGAGCTGCGGGCATCAAAGGTAAACTTGGTGATGACTTCTTTAGAAATATAGCAGTACTTATCTCATTCGTTTGCAATCTGCTTTGTACAATAGTAAGATGTTACTATTTTTGGAAAAAAAATTGAACTTTTCATTTTGGCTATAAAATAAATTGTCAAAAATGTGAGCCATAGTGAAGTATATGGAAGGCATTAGTCTGAGTGTACCAGCAAATTTTCTAGATAAAATGCATGGTAAGTGGCAACGGGGTTCATTTATTTTGGTGAGAAAAGAAATATTGTTAGAGAGAGGAAAGGTACAGAAAAAGAGAATACTCCAAAGCAAAACAATCCTGTCCTATATCAGATCTAAGTGTCGAGAAGAACTATTGAAAGTACAAGCATTTTGCTCTGGCCAAGTGCAACAAAGAACAACATACATAGCATATTGCCATAAGGCCTTCTTCTCAGTAGTATGCCTTGAAGCTAATTAAAAAGAATTGTTTCAAATTAAGGGGGCACACTTGAATTTACCATAAGCACCCTCAAATCCACTCCATATGGAAGAGGCTGCAAGGCAGTGTTAGAACAGATGAGCAGCTGTTTCAAAGCTAGAGCCACACATAACACATATTGCACTGATGGAACTTTGTTTGATCTTTGAATTGGCTTCATATAATTAGTATTTATCTTTCTCAAGTATTGTTGTCCAGATGAAAGACTTAGCCTCGGAAGGAGTGTTGGAATTCCAAAGGGCCATGAAAAAGTTTTCTGTTTCAAGAGTAGGCAAGGAAATGGAAAAAGGATTTACATGAATACTTAAGAGATGGATGAACGGTCCTAATTCATCTATCCATATTAGGAGATAAATGAAAAGAATCTGGCAAGAGCACGAGGGATTGTAATTTGGAATTTTGGACATTACTCTGTTGTTCAATCTTCTTAGAAAAATGGAGATTATAAAAAGTATTGGAACCCTGAGTAACTTTCTGTTGATTGTTTTCTGTCACTGAAAGAAATGTTAACTTCAACATGTATGGCCATTTATGTGGAGTGCTTTTTAATTCAAAAATTACCTTTCAAGTAGTGCATTCAAATGCAAAATAGCTTCTACTTCTCCTAAAAGCTTTATATATATATTTTTTTTTGTTTGGGGGGGGTAGGGGAATCCTTTTCTCAAACGGTACTTTTTTCCTTGTGCCTATGCAAATCAGCTTTGTTTTTTTAGGCATATGATGGAGTAAGGGTTTGAGCCTTACATTACTTGCTAAACTGCCTACACTTCTCGCTAGTAGACCACCACCTAGTGGCTTAATGAGCTCTTAAATATGCAAGGCATCATCTCTTGTTTTGTATGCTTCGTTTTCTATGAATGATCTTTGCTTCCTGAAAAGATCCACACTTTTAACAAACAGTAACACGTAATCTTTTTTATGGACCATGAACAGGGTATGAAGCCTCTCAAGTAGGAGCTCTCAAATTTTTTATTATAGATGCAGGTACAATTTACTCATTTTTTTTACAGTTAACCTTTAGGATATAATTATGGGAAAGGAAAAAAAAAAGTCTAATTTGTGTGGAAATTGGCCAAATCATGGAAAATTATGTCTTCATCCATAATTCTCTTTGTAGTTATCAAGTTATTTTGAAGTTTTCTTATGTTCGTAGATTCTGTTAAATTTTAGAATTTCTGGTTCAATCATCAAAACATCAGCTCGTTGAAGGTTTACTTGCTTGCGTATATAGTTATTTTCTGTTTTAACCCGTTGACACTGTTAGAGATCTTTCATTGGAGATCAAGATATGCCTCGCTGGAATAGTTTATTTAAAGCAAACTACTCTTTTAACAGTTTTACTCTTGGATCACTTTGAGCAAAAGACATAATCGATCAGTATCTATACTATTTGATCTTGAAGAATGTGTAATCTTACAAGTCTTCTTACCGGAGCTATTGGTGATAAATCAATTCAGTGTAGATTGCCATTCAAAGCTTCGGGTATGCAGCATGGAACTAGTATAAAAAAGGTGTTTTATTCATTGAGAATTTGATATGGTAAAGAGGAATCTGGAAGCTTATAGACGGAGCACCAGTTTTTCAGAATCTGGAGAAGCATGCAGTATTCTCAAGAATTATTAAGCGCTGAATTGGATGAAGCTGGTGCTGTACTGCTGGATAGTATGCTGAGTGTTGAAGGAACATTAATCTGACAGCCTAACACACGAATCCTGTTTTTACAAGTGCAGGCTTTATCTATTAATTTGTTCATTTTCTCGTTGATTTTTTTTTCTTCTTTTGGGGTTAATGTTTCTATATAAAATTATCACTAATCATATTGTCTCTGTCATCCATGATTCTAATAATCATGTCTCCAAATACTCAATGGCATCCAGGATGAGTTTACAAGACTGATCTTTTGAATATGAAACACAGACGCAGCCGTGCTGTGGAAGTTTATGGCTTTATTTGGTCGTGTTTAGTTGCTTTTATCTGAGCTGCGAACCTCTTTTTCACAATCTTCTCTAGGGTGTAGTTTATTTTATTTCTCTTGAATTTTCTTCATTTTTCCCTGCTATCAAATGCTTGAGCCGTGGCTGATGGCTTTGCCCGGCGCCCCAGGATTTTGGTTTCACACCAAATGAGATATTTTGGTCCGTTTAGAGAGATTTTTTTTTGGGGTTTTTATTGGGGTGGGGGTTTTTTTTTTTTGTGGCCCCCGCCCCGGGGGGGGGGTGGGGAGAGGAAAGCAAAGTAAGGAAGGTTCAGGAAGCTTTTTTTCCCCCTTCTTTCTGGGTTTGGTATGTGGAAGAAGGAAAGAAACGAAGTAGAATGGACTGAAAATATTTTGCACTGTTCGCAATCGCGGCAGTGGTGGGATAAATGAACAAGAGAAAAGGAATTTGTTGTGAGATTTATTGTTTAAATTGCTAAAATATTAAAAAAAAATTAGACAAAAATTTTATAATTTAATTATAAATAAGCAATACAAAATTAAGGCAAGTTAAATGCATATTTATATTAATACAAATAAATAGATATATATATATATATATTATATTTATGGTAAATATATTTAATTAAATGAAGAATAATAAAATAATTTGATATTTTACTTATGTATATTTTCTTTTTTCTATTTTCCTTCATGAATTTGCGATGAGGGAAAGACATTTTTCTCCTATCATACTAAACAAGGGGTGAGATAATTTATTCTTTGTACTAAACTAAGCAAAAAAGTGACGTGGCATTAACCTTCAATTTTTAAAATTCTTTCTTCTCCCATTTTGGTGATTCTCTCTTACCTTATTTGCCTCTGACCTTGCAATTTTTTTTTTTTAATTTAACCACAAATTTTGTTAAAATTTGGCTACAATTTTTGCTATATAATTTTTTTTTAATAAAAATATGATAAGTAATTTTTTTTTTTGTTAAGCAATCTATGATCTTTCAAAAAATTTTATCTACACGTTATATTTTTATAAGTTATTTTGTAATTAGCTAAATAATTGTATCAACTATTTTAACCCAATTTTTTTTTTTAAAAGACTAACTTACCACTTGGAGAGAGAAAACGCCCGGTATAGTCCACAATTAGCTGGGCTTGACAGGATTGAACCCTCTCTATAATGGGGCAACAAATTTTTTGTGCATAAGTTGTCATCTCGACAGCTTGAGTTGTGCCACTCCAATGGGCTCAATTCATTTCGGAAGCTCTAATTATGAGCAAATACTTCCCTTTCTCGTTCTACGCACTGCGACAGTCAGATCTTCACACACACACACGCACAGGTTTCAGCTCCAAAAGTAGACTTCGAAAATTTCTACACAAACTTGTTTCCTCTCTGAAGTTGATTGCAGGGACAGTCTACGTGGAATTGGTTAGTTGAGTAGCGCTGCGCTCTTTAATCCTTACGCATCACTTCATATTTCATTTTGAATCATGCGCTCCTTTTAACGGTTTTTTTTTTGAATTATGCAACGACAAGATTACCAGGCATTTGCTCTTTATGGTTTTCTGATGCGTTTTGAATTGTGCAACGATAAGATAATGAGGTATTCACGCATCACTACATCGAATAAATTTTTATAGGAAGCGCTCCTCTTAACGGCTATTTTTTTTTTTTTAATTACGCAACGATAAGATAACCAGGTATTCATGCTTCACCACATCATATAATTTTTTTTTTCTGTTTTCTTAATATTCGCTGCATTCTGAAGCATAGATAAGATACCCAGGTATTCTGATGCGTTTGCTGTTTATGGTTTTTGCTTCACAACAAAGTGGTCTTTTTGTTTCACGGGGACAGAAAAAACAGAGCTTTTGGAATGAATCTGGGCAATTGGGGGATCAATGATTCCATATATATAATTAGTTAGTAAGGTTAGCGTAGATATTACGAATGTTTTACTTTGAATCGATCCCAAATATTACAAATGGTTTACTTTGAATCGATCACAAATTTATTTGATGTAGTTGTTTATTGAATTAGCCTTCCTGGCTTTTAATATTGTTCTCGATCAGTTTGCTTATTTGGTATTTGGTTCCTCTGTTTCTTTCATTCCTTGATCTTGGGACGATAAGAGTCATTGAAGGAACTTATCCTCATCATCGTCTTGCTTCCTCAAAGCTTATCCCATATTGTCTTCAACTACACTAACAACAACAAGAAGGAACTGCGTTTGCTTCCACCAACAACATCTGCGCAACCCGTAGCCTGCTCTGGTGCTTGAAGTACCTGTGTCTGTACTGGTACCGAGCGTTTGGGAAAAGGGTACCTGGAATTGACAGACGAAGAACTCATGCGGTCTCAAGCACCTTCCCACAGGTATCATTGCTCAGGTTATTTTCCATTTAGCCCATTCTCATCTGGTACCTCTACGATTCCGTTTTGAATCTTATTCTCATAATGGATCTCTTAGCATTTCATTTTAGGCTGCTGAGGATCGATCACAGCACAGGAATCGTGCTTTCGCCTTAACTCGTCTCCTTGCTCTGATAGCTCTTAAAGGTATTATTGGCTTGCTTTTCTAAATTGTGACTGTGTTTGATACCGTAAAATTAATAGAGAGAGAGAGAGAGAGAGGGTCTAATTATTAGCTTATTAATGTGGTCTCTACGATTGCTTTATGAATTAGATAGGACAGACGTGTTATTTCTATACACAGACAGTCTTTCCATTCATAAAAGATGCATAAATTTGATAACTCTTCTCTCTTCTTTAGTTCAAATGCTGCAGACTTTAGATTAGACATGAAGTCACATATTTATTAATTTTTAGGATGTATAAGTATGAAATTCTATTAATTTTTTATGGAAAATGAAGCCCAAAAAACTTGTTACTATGATACATGTCCCTGCTTTGGAATTTTAATTGGGACTTGCCTCTATCGTATAATGGAAAAATATGAACATGAAAATTTTGTCATAAATCTGAATTCGAATGCCTCTCTTTACGAATTCTTTAAAGGAAATGAAGAAGAATAACTGCAGGAAGACACGTACTCGATTTGGTCAGAAAGTTGGCATGTATGAGAATCTTTTGGCAACTATTTGAAAACCGAATGAAGACTTTTTGGTATTGATACTTTTTGGTATCGATACTTTTTGGTATTGTTATTGTGGAACGGAGAATAAATAGCACAGTAGAATAGACCTCTACAAAACGGGGGAGTAGGGTTTCAACATGAACTCTAGAGCGGAGTAAAAGCATGACCCAAATTCAACGGAGGTTGACTATATATGTCAATTTTAATACAATAATCATTGTTTTGTAGTACTTTTGTTATTGCATTGTTTAAATTGTAAAGGATATATAACCATTCCGATGTCATTCAGTATGATGATGGCTTTTAGTCAATTAATTCATTGACCTTTCAAGTGTAATAATGTTTAAACTTTCGCCGGAGTCACTGCTTGATCCCTGTGGTTGTACACAAATGTATTCTCTCTCTCATGTTTAAATTTTCACTGGAATCGCTGCTTGATCCCTGTAGTTGTTCACAAATATACTTTCTCTCTCTGTCTATCTTTCGAGACAGGGTATAATATGTTTTGTTATTGAATGAGTAATATTAATTGACAATAGAAGTTAGCTTTGAAGAAATGTTTTCCACAACTTCAGAATGGAATAGATAGATGCCACGAAGGGGATTTAATTAAATAATTTATTACTTAATGGTTCACTAGTCCACAAGATGATCAATTTGTGAAGGTTCTTGGGTGACTTGCATTCACCTAGATGATGCATGTTTTAACTTTTAATTGCCTCATATCCGGCTTAGAGTTAGGAGGTGTTGCGACTGGTATCAATGCTCTTATTTTTAATGTAGATTTACATTCTTCTTTACAAAGAGGTGGCTCTTGCTTTGAAAACTAAGTGTCAATAGCAAGAAAAAGCTTCTTAGCATTCAAAAAAATGTGAGGGTGCTACGCTATCCTGACCACTTTTTGGTGTTTACCTGTGGTATGCATTTTCCTACAAAGCTTTATTATCTTTTGTTTGATAATTTCTTTTTGTTTTCTTAGAAAGTATCAATTATAATACACATTTTTTGTTTTTGATTTGTGCTCATGATTATATGCAGGTTACACCATGAAAAACTGGTCATTGTTGATCACCAGATTTGTTTTATTGGAGGACTGGATCAATGCTTTGGTCATTATGATACATCTGAACACAAAGTGGGAGATTTCCCTCCCCTGATCTGGCAAGGACTATTATAACCCTACATAAGTTTTTGCATAATAAAAGATTAAGAAGACTTATAATCTGAAAGGCAGGGGCACAAGAGTAAAATAATAGTAATAATATGCTGTTCTTACTTCTTATTCCTGAATGGGTACGTTCATGGAGTGCATTTTCCTGTAGGTTCAATGTCAATTAGTGATCGAGTAGAGTAATATAGTTGCCTGTGCAAATTCACTTTGGATGCTTTATATAGTGCTCATTTCACTTTAATTCTACTGGACATTCTGATTAAGAAAAATATGCACTAGGTTTTGCACTTAGTACGTGGTTAGGTTTATCATTCTTCTGGTTGATCGAAGACCAACTGTCCTTGGTTGGATATAATTAATGAATTTTTGTTCAGTTTTACTGGGAAATCTGACCCAAATTCATGGGAAGATACAATGAAAGATGAATTGGATTGTGTAAAATATCCTCGAATGCCATGTGACATTGCTAGGTATTTTGTTCGGCGATGTAATTATGCAAAGGTTAGATTCTGTCTACACTCTTATCAAAGCTCAAAGCATTCTAGTCCTAACTTCCTAAGAGATATAATGCATTTTTTTTTTCATCCCATCAGAGGAACACAGCTCCAAATGAGGAAGCAATGCCATTACTTATGCCTCAGCATCCTATGGTTATCCCACACTACTTGGGAAGAAGCAGAGAGATGGAGACTGGAAGCAAGAATACTGACAATCATAGAGGCATGAAGAGGGAAGATTCCTTTTCCTCATTAACCCAGGATATTCCTCTACTTTTGCCTGAGGACTCTGATGGGATGGACGCTCTTGAAGGAGACCCAACATTAAATGAATCAAGTTCCTTTTCACATTACCGTGGCTGGCCAAGCAGGGTCAGTAGTGGTCGTCTTTTCTCTTCTGAAACGCCAAAATTGAACCAGTAAGTCCAAATACACCAACGAAGGGCTTTGCAGAACGATCTTGACTCTGTGGATCATCATGGGAAGATGCTTATGGATAGAGTGGATCTTGTTAGTATACATAATTTGGCTCCAGAATGGTGGGAAACACAAGAACAGGGTGACCAGAGAAGTTTTGCAGATTATTTTAGACAAGTTGGTACCCATGCTTCCTACTGTTGTCAGGTGCGTTATTCTCATTCTGTCCAACTGTTTGCGACCTTCTCAAACATAGATGTGTCAATGACTTCTGCATTTTGCCTTTTCTATGATATATTTATATAGTCTGAATAAGAGCATCATATGTTGAAAGGTTATAAAAGCTATTTACATCATAGAAGATTATTTGTTTAGAGAAGCCAAATATTTGCTTGAAGTGCCCGGCTTTCATCAGTTTTTGTGCAACATATATTTTAAAATCCCATAGTACATTAGTGATATCTCAAATCCTACTGACAGGGTAATTTTCATAAGGGCACATTGTATTATAGTTGTTTCTTCCTTGTCACTTTCATACAGGTAATTTCTTAAAAATTATTTTGGACTCTTTATTTCTACTATTTAAAATATCTTTTAATTGTTTGTTAAGGTTATTCTGGGTGTTAGTTAATGGTCTACTGGAACAAGCCAAACGAAAGAGAGCATCCACAATGCTGATTACTCTCTTTTTGAGAAAGCATAATACTTCATCTCCAGTGAGGTATGGTATAAGATTTCCTTTCTTTTCGTCCTTACATTATGTAGGAAGAAAGTCCAAGGCTTACATTATATTGCTTTGTCTCTATGGCTGATTTTGAAGTTTGGATAATGATTGATCCATCCACAGTGCTTATTACTCTCTTATTGAGAAAGTAGAATACTTTATCTCCATTGAGATATAATATAAGATTTCCTTTCTTTTCATCCTTACATTATGTAGAAGGAAACTCCAAAGCTTACGTTGATTTTGGAGTTTGGACAATGATTGATCAGATGAACTTGACGCATAATTGTCTAATTAGAAGCAATAAAAGTTTTAGTTGTCTCATTGATATCCCGCATATATCATCTCCTGTATTATTAAGCTGTCAAAAGAAGGGGCGTGTCTGCATTTAATCATTTTATGTATGAGTCTCAAAAGCCTTTTCTTTTGATGTTCTTGTCTTTAAGACCTTGAAATTTTCACTTTTCTAACATTTGTATTAAAAAAGGGGAAAACCAAGATAAATCACTTTTTATTTTTCATAATAAAGCACATAAAAATTTTTTTGGCCAAGTCTATGGTGCAAGCATTTGCACCTGTAGTACAACTTCCTCTGGCAATTTTTGGACTGCTGGATTGAATCTGAGCTTGACTGAAAACTTATTTTAACAAATTTAAACTGAATCCAAGTCCAAAGTCCAGAAACTGCTGCTCAGGCACTCACTGAATGCGTAGATACTTGGCTATATATTTTCCATTGTTTTCCCTAATATCGAAAGTAATTAATAGTCTATGCCATCCCTTCTTTCTGTGCTGAAGCCATGCAATAGGACCGATAATGAGCTAAGTGGAGTGCAAGGATAATTAATGGATATTGCCACTATAATGAACTACTAGCTTTAGGTTTTTTAAGGAAAGGGGATGGTTTTAGACGTAAGGGAAGATGCACTTTCTCTAATAATTCTGGTAATAGTTTGCATGCACATAGGAATAGTATACGGTTATGTGAAGGATAAAGGGGATTGATTGCATTTTTTTTAAGATTAGGGAGGACATTACAATTGGCATGCAGCCTAGTTTCATAAATAGGAGCTCTTCTTAGATAAATGAAAAATTAATTAACATAAGCAAAAAAGAGAGGGGCTGGGAAGTTATTAAAGTTCATGTCAAGGTGGTTATGCTAGATGAAATCATTAACTATGTATAGTCACTTCAACGATAGGTTGAGGTAGGTGTAAAACTCATACATATCCTCCTGTTTTGCCAATCCAGTGGTTCTTGAAATCATCTTAAAAATTTTTCCTGTATTTTTGGGTTGTGGTTCTGCGTAGCATAAACATTAACAATATATTGAATGATGGGCCATGATGGCTTCATTTTGGAAGAGCATGAATGTAAATGAGAAAATCTTAAAAGAAGTCTTAAATGATATCAGTATTCTTTATGTACAATTGATGCTTCAATTAGCGTTTGGAAACCTGTGAATCTATTAAAGCTGAAGTTGACCCAAACTTTTTTTTTTTTTCTTTTGGCAGTTTTTATCTATGAAACTTGCAACTGTAAATTCACGGCTGGATTTAATGTTGAAGAACATATTGCTAAGGATGTAAGATTTTATAATGCATGCATACTAGTGAGATAAATATTTATACTTGGTGATCTATATCTGACTGACTTTTGAACAGTATAAACAGTTTTGTTAGATTCTTTAGCAACGGCCCGGCCCATCATTTTTCATGGGGTTTTCTGCATGTCTTTGGTTTTTCCTCCATTACATCCATTTGCAATCAGCTTATCCTGGTGTAGCAAACTCATCCAATATACTTTGGAGCATTCAAGGATCGTAATCAGGTATTGATCCATTGCTACAAGTGAAACTTCACTAGCACCTTTTATCTTTGTTCAGCACAATCAAATTCCTCATATTTGATTGTTACAGCATATTAGAAATTTATAGAAATGACACTTGATCACTTAACTTAAAATTATTATATTAGCCTTATGTAAGCATAGCCATATTCTTAAGTTTCAGAAAAATAACTTTATGTTCACTTTGTTGGTCTAATTTATATTCTTAATGTGTATTTTGATACAATTTACAAAAGCTACTTAATATGTGAGGGGATGAGCTACACAATGCTATATTTAGAATAAAAGTTTATTTAATCAAATATCGTTAATCTCACTTTTTGATATTATCATGGAGGAACTTTTCTTTTGCCTTTTTTTTTTTAAATTTTTTCCAAACATTAATTTTTTTTTTTAAAAAAAACTCAATGTACATATAAGATGCTAGTATTTTTAGAAATTCTATCTTAAATATCCACATCTAAAACTTTTTTATTTACTTAAATATTTTACTTGAATCTCTAACAACTTTTATTATATCACTTTTTGTATTATATTTAATGAAAAAAATTTATTATTTTCTTTGATAAGAAAGATAAATTTTCTTGAAAATTTGATTAAGTTGAAAATTTTACTTGAATCTCGAACAAATTTAATTATATCATATTTCTATTATTTTTTTAAAAAACAATGTTTATTTAATTAATATGTTAGTCTTCTTCTAATATTATTATGTAGGAACTTTTCTTTTGCCTCTCTTAGTAATCTTTTTTAAATAAATTAATTTTTTTAACTTTCCATATATTATTTCGGAAGAACTTTTCTTTTGCCTCATTTAGTATTTTTTTCAAATAATTTTTTTTAAACTTCCTTATACATATTTGTATTCTTTTTATTATTATTACGTATCTTTAATTTAACAAATTTAGAAATTGTGAAGTAGATATAACGTTTTCTTACAAGTTTCATTCGAAATGACATTTTAATATCTCTATTGTCTTACAATATTTTATCCTATTTTCTCATAACTATTGAAAATTTTTTTTCAAGCACATACATTTAACTCACCTTCTAGTTTATTATGGTAGAGTTTAGTTGATCATTGACTTTCTATGTTAGTTTTAAATTTTTAATATTTTTTCTCGTCTATAAATATTTTAATCTTTTGTGTGCTTTTAATTTTTTTTTTTACATTTTTTTGATATCTCAAAACATTTAACAATTTCTAAAAGCATTTTTTTTAAGGTTAAAAGTAATCTCTTATTTTTTGAACCTTTTGATAATACTTAAAAAAATTTTGACAAAACTTAAGGTGCTTGAATTCTGACAAGACCTAAAAAATGGTGCTTAATTTTTACAAGACGCAATTGTGTTTAAAAACTTTGTAAGACTCAAGTAAGGGTGCTTAATCTTGAAAAGATATAAGTATGTCTAAATTTTAATAGGTATTAAGTAAAGTGCCCTAAACTTTTAGCAATTGGCAGGACTCACATAAGAACATGTGAATTTTGACATGTCTTAACTAAGTATGTTTGAACTCTAATAGGATCCAAGTAAGGTGCTAGAACTTCAGCAATGCTTAAGTGTGCTTGAATTTTGACAAGGCTCAGTAAAAGGTGTAACTTTGACAAGAATCCAGTAAGTGGACTTTGGTATAATTCAAGTAAGTGTGTTTGAACTTTGATAAGATTCAAGTAAGTGAGGTTAAACTCTAGCAAGACTCAAGTATGGGCATGTGAATTTTGACAAGACTTAATTGGTATAGTAGCTTCATGCCATTGGCTAAAACCAAGTACAATAACTAATTGTGCAAATCAATGGTTCCTCTCGTATTAGGTTGAATTATTATTGTTTCATAATGGTTTATTGATGGGTGAATAATCCAACATTTGGTAAATTCTACTTCACAATGATTAGATTGTAAGTGCGTTTGAGCATTGATAAGCTTCAAGGAAGGGTGCTTAAATTTCAATAAAACTTAAGGTAAGTGTTTTTTAACCTTTAACTTTTGCATGTCTCAACTAACAAAGTGAAAATTTTGACAAAAAATAGGTAATGGTGTTTAAACTTTCATAGGACTTAAGTAAAGGTTTTTAAACTTTAACAAGACTCAAGAAAGGGCACGTGAACTTTGACAAAACTAAGGTAAGCAATTTGAACTTTGATAGGTCTTGAGTAAAGGTGCTTGAACTTCAATAAGACTTAGGTAAATATGTTTTAACTTTGAACTTTGGCAAGTCTCAAGTAAGGTAAAAGAACTTTGACATGATTTCAGCAAGTGTATCTAAACTTTGACAGAAAATAAGTAAGGATGTCTAAACTTCAATAGGATTCAAATAAGGTATGAGATTGAACTTTAACAAGTCTCAGGCAAATATGTTTTAACTTTGAACCTTGATAAGGTATGAGAACTTTGACAAGATTCAAATAAGTGTATTTGAATTTTGACAAAAAATAGATAAGGATACTTTAGTAGGACTCGAATAAATATGTCTAAACTTTGATAGGACTTAGACAAGGGTGCTTAAACTTCAAGAAAACTTTGGTAAATGTTTGAACTTCAATAAGACTAAAGGAAGGGCACATGAATTTTGATAAGACTCAGGTATGCATGTTTGAACTTTGGTAGGTCTTAGGTAAATATACTTTAACTTTGAACTTTGGTAGGTCTTAAGTACGAGTACAAGAAATTTGATAATATTTAAGTAAGTGTATTTGAATTTTGACAAATAGGAGTTAAAATGAAGCTAAAACAAAAATGCCAATTACAAGGGAGATAAATAGAATTTTTGGAATAATTAATTCAAGAACCTTCTTCTATTTATGCGTCCCACCTCCCTTTCTTTCCTTAATCGACTCTCATCTGCCTTAGAGTGTTTGATTGAGTTCCTAAGACCCTTAGGAAGCCTCCTAAGTAACTCTTCTATCAAGGAAAAATTAGAAATCCCTTGAACCCCAAATGCTTCCATAATTTTGGCTTAGGACAGATGGAGGGGTTAGAGAGTATTTTAATTTATTCTAGCTTTGGTTTGGGACTTCATATGATGCTAGAAGGTGGGAGACACTCTTGGAAAAAATTTAGAAGTCATAGATTAGGAGATGAGATAATGGCTTCCATAATGCAACCTTATGAAGCAACATGTACCTAGGTTTGTGAAGTGAGTGTATGATAGCTCCAAGGATCTTAAATGAAGTCAAGAGGCCTAGATATAAAAAGAGAATGGAGCCAAGCACTTAAAATATGGTAGTTACTTCATTAGATCATTAATGGAACCATATTGTAACAAATAGAACAAAGTGTGTTCTTAAGAGTGAGTGGGATATTCTAGCTTGTTCCAAGAGTATAATTGAGTATTGTTTATTGTGATTAGGCCAAGGAAATCCAACCCCACCTCATTGTGCTTGTGGAACCGAAAAGATGAAAGAACAAGCGAAGTAAAGCTTAGATTTTTACCAAGGTAGCTCTCCATCTCATACTTCTTGCATTCTTGGTTTTGTATATGTCATTGTGTGCTTGTGTGTGCTTTTTGAGATTTGTGAACATGCCACTTGATGCTATGATGTTGAATTGGTACCAATATGTTTTTTTGAATGTCATTAGTTTGTGAAAAAAAAAAAAAGTTCAAAAGGGTGAGATGATGCCAAAAATCTTAGGAATGATGTGAGACAAAACCAAAAGTCCCTAGAGCTCATTCTTGGGTTTGATGTGAATTTGTGGCATGAAAATATGAACTTGAATGCTTTATGGTTATGTGAACTTCCATACTTGTGCTATTGACGTATATATGCCATGAATGTGTGTTTGAATGTGTGTATAAGCTATTAAAATTCCATAAATCTCACCATTTTACCTTTCCTATCTCATATGATCTAGGTGGCGCCTAAGAAGAGGAAAATGCAAGCCAAGGAGTTTAAGAGACATTGTTTTGACAAATATGTAGCTTTTCTTGTAACTAGATGTCAAAGTGGATATATATATATATATATATATATATATATGCAATTTTTGAGTTTTGACAAATATCATGTATGAATGATGTATGAACCCTACTTGATAGCAAATTAATTTGGACACATGAGGGCCTATCTTTACTTTTGCATTCTTGGATGTGGGATGGTCAAAATGAGATGCATAGTATTTTGGACCACTTGGATAGTTTGTATATGTTGTAATTATGCTTTCGAACTTGCCTAAAAAGTGCTAGAACATAAAAGAAATCATTTGGACCAAATTGAACCATTACTTAACACCAAAATGACCATAATGGTGAGCTATGACAAAATTTATCTAAATGAGTTTTTCTTAATCTGAAAGTTGGCATGCCCTAGATCTTGTTGAGAGCTTTTTGGGAAGCTAAAGTATATAGTATTTAAAGGTCTGCAGAATTTTTGACAAATTTTTGAAGTTGGCTAAAAATTCAAATGACAGTGGCACTGTTTATATGTTTCAAAAATTCACCTCTATCATTCATGAGTCAAACGATGTCTAATGGTCATGAAATTTTACAAGGAGAAACTAGATATTTACAATAAACTATGCCAATTGGAATCACCTTAATTGAATGTTTAGAGAGGGAGATATAAATTTTTGAAGTTTCTATTTTGTTCTAGGTGCACATTCAGACTTCTACCACTGTTCCATCGATTTTTGAGGTTTAAATACTTTTGAATTGATCTAGAACTATTTTTTCCCTCTTATTAACATCTGTAGCTTTCTAAATTAGTACAGTTTGTGCGAATTGGATTTTCGTGGAATTAATTATGCATTTTTAAAGTTTATATCAATAAGTTATATTAGAAATACTTGACAGTCTGACCTTTACCATTTTTCTGTTGTCAAATGTGATCTATAGGGTTGTACATGGGTAAGGCCGGGCTAGACATCTAGTAGGCCTGATGCTCTGCCTGATTAAGATATTGGGCTTGTTTTTATACTCATAGCTCGGCCTAAACAAGCCCGATTTTAGGGTAGGTTAGAGCTGCTTGTACTTTTTTTTATTTTTTAATAAATTGATACTTATAATATAAAAATATTTTTTTACAGATTTATAGGTATATATATTTTAAAACAATAGACCTTTAGAACTCTTATATTTTTATTAATAATAAAAAAAGTCTAATATTATTAAACAAAATACAAGCTATACTAGTATAATTAGCTTTAAGTAAATATGTGTATTTTCATTATTCAACAAAAGAGATGTCAGGAAGCATACACATCAATGATGAAAATAATTAAGAAGTAGGGAAGGTTTGCGTAGGTAATAAAAACTACAATATGTAGAGAAAATTAGATGAAATAAGAATTATATATATATATATATATAAGATGGCAAGATGTTAATAATTAAAAAAAAATAACTATTAGGGTAGGTTGGGCAGAACATGTCTTCTCCCGTTGCTTGACCCGAATTGATATAGTTTTGTTTAAAATTCTGTCAATTTATATTTTTGGCCAGACTCGACCCGATTAGACCAGATTAGGGTGGGCCCTTAGGGCATATCGAGCCAATGAACACCCCTAGTGGTCTAGATGAGGTTTTCATAGTTTGGAATTATTTTTAGTGTAACGTTAACATTTAGAGCTTTCCAGAAAGCTATGAGTTGCTTGATTTTGATTTTTCTAAATTTAGTTATGATTTAGTTAATATTTGTAGTGAACTATGCCAACTGGAATCACCTTAATTAGATGTCTAGAGAGGGAGATATGGATTTTTGAAGTTTCTATTCTATTTTAGGTACATAGTCAGACCTCTACCACTGTTCTATCAATTTTTGAGGTCTGAATGCTTTTGAATTAATCTGAAACTATTTTTTCCCTCTAGTTAACATCTGTAGCTTTCCAAATTGGTACAGTTTGTACGAATTGAATTTTTGTGAAATTAATTATGTATTTTTTAAATTTATATCAGTAAGTTGTATCAGAAACACTTGACAGTTTGACCTTTGCCACTTTTCTATTGTCAAACGTGGTCTAGATGAGGTTTTCGTGACTTGGAATTATTTTTAATGTAATGTTAACATCCAGAGCTTTCCAGAAAGCTATGGGTTGCTTGATTTCAATTTTTCAAGATTTAGTTATGACTTTCCAAAATTGATAGCAGAAAATTGAAATTTTAACCCGAGGCAAAATGTGAATATATCTGGTTTTTAGCTCTTGATCCGTGGTTTATGCAAAGTTTTGGGATGTTTATGATTTGTATGGATGGAAAATAAATAGAGAATATTATTAGTAAGTTCATAGGGTCCATGAGACGCGGAATGGAAATTTTTAACCCCGATGTAATGCTTATAAACACAATCTTTTCTTACTTTTTCTCCAGAATTGGATGAGATGATGCTTCAATATGTAACGTTGAGAGTGACATATTAGGGTATGACACTCAACTTCAACAAGACTTGGGTGAGTGGATTATGACAAGTAAAGGCATGTGAACTTTGACAAAACTTAGGTAAGCAATTTAAACTTTAGTAGGTTTTAAATAAGGACTTAAGTAATGGCACTTGAACTTTAACAACATTCAAGGCATGTAAACTTTAATAAGACTTAGGTAAGCAATTTGAACTTTAGCAGGTTTTAAGTAAAGACTCAGGTAATGCACTTGAACTTCAACAACATTTAAGTAATTGTATTAACTTTGAACTTTGGCAAAGTAAGGGTATAAGAACTTCGACAAGAATCAAGTAAGTGTATTCGAGCTTTGATAGTAAATAGGTAAGGATGTCTAAACTTTGATATGACTTAAAAAAAGTGTTTGAACTTTGATAAGATTTAGGTGAGTGTTTAAATTTCAACAAGATTCAAGGAAGGGCACGTGAACCTTGACAAGACTCAGGTATACATGTTTTAATTTTGGTAGGTCTTTACTAAAGACTCTTGAATTTTAATAAGACTTAAGTAAGTGAACTTTGATAGGTAAAGGCATGTGAAGTTTAACAAAATTTAGATAAGCAATTTGAATTTTGTTAGGTTTCGAGTATGAACACTTGAACTTCAATAAGACTTAGCTAAATATGATTTAGCTTTAACCTTTGGTAGGTGTGAGAGTAAGGGTACAATAAGTTTGACAAGATTTAAGTATATATATTTGAATTTTGACAAAAAATAGGTAAAGATGTCTAAACTTTAATAGGACTTAAATAAATATGTTTAAACTTTGATAGAACTTAGGTAAGAGTGCTTAAACTTAGGTAAATGTTTGAACTTCAACAAGACTCAGGGAAGGGTATATGAATTTTGACAAAACTTGGGTATGTATGTTTTAACTTTGGCAGGTTTCAAGTAAGGGCTTAAGTAAAGGAGTTTGAACTTTAACAAAATTCAGGTAAATAAACTTTGGCAGGTAAAGGCATGTAACTTTGACAAGATTCAAGTAAGCAATTTGAACTTTAGTAGGTCTTAAAGTAAGGACTTAAGTAAGGGCACTTGATCCACAATAAGAAGGTAAATATGTTTTAACTTTAAATTGTGGTAGGTCTAAAGAAGGGATATGAGAACTTTTGACAAGATTCTAGCACGTGTGTTTGAACTTTGATAGAAAATAGTTAAGGACTTTTGAATTTAACAAGACTTAAATAAGTGTATTAGAACTTTGATAAGACATAGGTAAGTATGCTTAAATTTCAAGAAGAGTTATGTAAGTGCTTAAACTTCAACAAAACTCAAGAAATGACATATAAACTTTGACAAGACTTAAGTATGCATGTTTTTAACTTTGACAATGACACAAATTGAGAAATTCTTGTGTGTATTACTTGATCAAGGTATAAAGGTATTTATATAGAAAGAATAAAGCTATTTTAGGAAAGAAAACTATTCTAACAAACAAAATAAGACTTAAGTAAGGGCACTTGATCCACAATAAGACTCAGGTAAATATGTTTTAACTTTAAACTTTGGTAGGTATAAAGAAAGGGTATGAGAACTTTGACAAGATTCTGGCATGTATGTTTGAACTTTGACAGAAAATAGTTAAGGACTTTTGAATTTAATAGGAGTCAAATAAGTGTGTTAGAACTTTGATAAGACGTAGGTAAGTATGCTTAAACTTCAAGAAGAGTTATGTAAGTGTTTAAATTTCAATAAAACTCAAGAAAGGGCATATGAACTTTGACAAGACTTAAGTATGCATGTTTTTGACTTTGACAGTGACACAAATTGAGAATTCTTATGTGTACTATTTGATCAAGGTACAAGGGTATTTATACAAAAAGAATGAAGCTATTTTTAGAAAGAAAACTATTTTAAGAAACAAAATAAATTAGGAATAAAATCAGATCAAATCTCTAATAATTAAAAAACTAATTCCTAAAGTTAACTTTCTAATATAATTATAGAGATAATTATAAAATTACAATAATTAATAATAAGACTGATCGCTAATACTCCCCTTTAAGCCGTTGAGTGGATATCATCCATTTCAAGCTTGGTGATGATGTTTTAAAAGATGGCACTAGATAATCTCTTGGTAAACACATCTACAAGTTGACTTCCTATAAAAACAAAAAGAGTACAAATTAGGTCACTATCTAATTTTTCTTTGATGAAGTGGTGATCTATCTTAATATGCATAGTGTGATCATATTGTATCGGATTGTGAGCATTGTTGATGGCAGATTTATTGTCATAATAAAGTTTCATTGGACCTTTTCACTTATTTTTAACCATAATAGTTCACATATTTCAAGTGCCATTGATTTAAACTCGGCTTTCGCACTTGATCTTGTAACCACATTTTGCTTTTTGTTTCTCCAAGTAACAAGATTTCCCCCTAGAAAAGTGCAATATCCTAAGGTTGATCTCCTATCAACAAGAGATCTTGCATAATTTGTATCAGTATAAGCCTTAAGAGTTAATCCCTTACCTTTTTTAAATAGAAGTCCTTTGCCTAATATACCCTTCAAAATATTGTAATATTCTATAAACTGCTTTGAGGTGTGATTCTTTTAAATCATACATAAATTGACTCACAACACTGCTAGTATGAGACAAGTAAATAAGTCGTCCTATAAGCATCTAATAAAAACCTTTATCAATTGGTGTATATTCAAAAGCTTTGCATAGTCTATGATTCAACTCTATAGGTGTTTCTACAAGTTTACATTCCAAGTTGCCTATATCTCTTGATAAGTCCAACATATGCTTGTGTTGGGATATAAAAATGCCCTACTGTCAAGTAAGGGCGCTTGAACTTTAATAAGATTTAGGTAAGTATGTTTTAACTTTGAACTTTGCAGGCTTAAAGTAAAGGTATGAAACTTCAACAAGCAAGTAGATGTATTTGAACTTTAACAAAAAATATGTAAGGATGTCTAAATTTTGATAGGACTTAAGCAAGGGTGCTTAAACTTTGACAAAAGTTTGGAAGTTTTTGAACTTCAACAACATTTAGGGTAAGGCATGTGAACTTTAGCAAGTTCCAAGTAAGTGTATTTGAACTTTGATAAGTCTTATATAATGATACTTGAACTTTGATAGGACTTAAATAATTGTATTTGAATTTTGACAGGACTTAAGTAAGGATGCTTAAACTTTAGCAAGGCTTAGGTAAGTGTTTTAACTTTGATAGGAATTAGGAAAAGGTAAAGTTTGACAAGACTTAAGTAAAGGGGTTTAAACTTTAATAGGCTCAAGTGAGGTCATATGAACTTTGATAGGTTTCAAGTGTGTTTAAACTTTGGTAAGACTAAAGTAGGGACGCTTGAACTTTCATAGGACTCACAAAAGGACACATAAAGTTTGATAAGACTGAAGTAAGTCACTTACTATAAGTTTCTTTGAACTTTGGCAGAATTTATGTAAGGGTAAGTGAACTTCAATCGGTTTTAAGTAAATGTATTTTCAAAATTTAGTAAGGCTAAAGCAAGGGCACTTAAACTATGATAGGACTCTAGTAAGCATGTGTGATCTTTGGAAGAAATAAAGTAAGAGTGCTTAAATTTTGATAAAATTTAAGTTAGTATCTAAACTTTGATAAGACTAAGGGTAAACAATTGAATTTCAACAAGACCTAAGTATATTTATCTAAATTTTGATAGGACTACTGTCAATAGGTAAGGGTGTTTAAACTTCAAGAAGACTCAAGTAAATATGTATTTGAACTTTGGTAGAATAAAGGTACTTGAATTTAATAAGACTTAAGGTGCGTGAACTTTGACAAGTCTCAAGTAAGTTTGTTCACTTTGGTAGAAATGAAAGTAAGGACACCTTAACTTTGATAGGGCTTAAGTAAGGACAAGTATGTATGATCTTTGGCAAAACAAGTAAAAACACTTGAACTTTGATAAGACTCAAGTTAGTGTTTAAACTTTGACAGGACTTAAGTAAGGACACTTGAATTTTGACAAAATATAAGTGTATTTGAACTTTGATAGGACTAACTTTGGTAAAACTCAAGAACGGGTGCCTAAATTTTAATAAGACATATGTAAGCATGTCTAAACTTTAATAGGACACTTGTACTTTGATTGGACTTAGGTATGCGTGTTTGCACTTTGATTGGATCTAGGTAAGACATGAATTTTGACAAGATTTAGGTAAGTATATTTAAACTTTGATGGGACTTAGGTAATGGCACTTAATCTTTGAAATGACTTAAGCAAGCATGTATGATATTTGATAGGACTAAAGTAAGTGTATCTAAACTTTGATAGGACTTAGGTAAAGGCACTTAAAGATGATAGAACATGAGTAATTGTGTATCATCTTTGATAGGGATCAAGTAAGGCAAGGATACATAAACTTTGATTGTTCCTAAGTAAGTGTATTTGAACTTTAGCAGGAATAAAGTAAGGGCACTTGAACTTTGATAGAACTTGGGTAAGTGTGTATGTCTTTGGTTGAAGTCAAGTAAGAATGTTTGAACTTTGATAGTATTCAAGTTAGTTTCTGAAGTTTGACAAAACTTAATAAGGGTACTTGAACTTTGATAGGTCTCAAGAAGCATGCTTAAACTTTGGTAGAACTAAATTAAAGGCACCTGAACTTTGATAATAATTAGATAAGTATGCATAATCATTGGTAGAACTTAGGTAAGAACACCTAAACTTTGATAAGATTCAAGTTAGTGTCTGATGTTTGATAAAACATAGTAGGGCACTTGAATTTTGACAAAAAACATGTCTAGACTTTGATAGGGCTTACTTTGGCAAGATTGAGCAAGGGCGCCTAAATTTTAAAAAAACATAAGTAGGTATGTTTGAACTTTAATAAGACTCAAGTAAATGTATATAAGCTTTGACTTAGCATGTTTGTACTTTGACAAGACCCAAGTTAGGCAGTTAAACTTTGACAGGACTTGGGTAAAGGCACTTAATCTTTGACATTATAATTAAAAGGAAAATATCATACTAAATAATTAAGTGCAATTTATCTTTCATATTTAACTTTTTTATAATTGTCATTCACCAACTAAGTATGGAATTCATAGCTTTGTTATGGTAAAAAATCAACTTGTAAGAATATGTGATATAATGTTATATTTTGTTTTATTATATTCCTTGTTTGAAGCCTCTTCTTGAGTCCTCTAAGAAGACCAGAACTCTTTATTATCCACGCTACTCTCAGTGTTGGCTCTAAGGTGTTTCTATTCTTTATAGAATTTTTGTTCCTTTATTGTGTTTTTTTTCTCTTTCTCTTTCTCTTTCTCTCCTCTCATCTTATTTCTTTTTCTTTAAATTTTTTTGAATAAGTATTCTCATATTTATCCTTTTGTAGTAGATTTGATTAATACATGTCTATCTTTTTGTTTCCTTTGTGAATCTCTTTGTTTTTGTTTTATATAGTCTTTCAATTTGCTATTTTATGACAAATTTGAAAGGATTATTGACTTTCATTTTGTCTTATTAGTACATTTATGGATCCTTTTGGAATTCATGTTTTCTTTTAAAATTTGTTACCTTATTTTATATAGTCTTTGTTTTATTTCTCAATTTCGAAGCTCAAGACCTTCATGTTGTTAGGAAATTAATTTGATGAATATGATATGTAAAATGAACAAAAGTAATTGTTTTGTTACAACACTGAGCATGGTGATGAATTTTAATCATAAAGAGGGGATTTATAAGGCCTATTTGCCTTATAGTTTAAATAGAAAATTATGGATGTTTTACTTTAGTATTAAATTTAAGAATTTTACGATTGTTATAAGTAGGCTAACTAAATTTAATTAAATCCTATTCCAACTAACTGAACCAAACCAATTTGACTAAAACTAATCAAAATCAACTAATCAATTGGATGAAAACTTTACAAAATATATTTAGTCAAATTGGTTGATGTTTAAGTTAGATATCCAAACCAGTCTACTTGAGTAGAATTATAATACTTAAATTTTATATTTTACATATGAATTAAAAACTAATAATAAATTTAAATATCTAATATCTAACCTTAATTTTGACCTATTTGTGGTTGGTTCCATTGTGTAAGGAAGAGCTTAACCTCTGAAGATCAATCGGGTAGCATACATATGGGATACACATCAACATAGTTGGCACCCTCTGTAAGAATCATCAACCTTCTGCTAGTTACTTAAAAGCTTTTAACAAGGGAGATAAGCAGAGTAACACACTTTAATTTTGCCACTGGTAAAACAAGGGGTTAAAAGCAAAATAAAAATATGTAAAAGCATTCAATGGAGAAAGATGACCTACCATGGCCTCCTTAACATAGGATCTCCTTACCACCTTTAGAAGGGTGCCTTCTACTACCCTCACTAAGGTTTGTACCACCCTTACTATTCAGAGTTGCATGTTACAACTTCTGCATATCACGTCTTTGTCAATAGTTTTGACTACTACCATACCAAATGATCGAAAACAATCATTGCATGAGTTTTAACTACTTGAAGGATACATCATGATTGAAACAAGAATAGTAAGAAACAAAGCAAACACATCCTAATCTATGATCATTGTCTTAGTAGTAGGTGTAACAACAGCAGGGATATTAGAGGAATGATTTACTTGGACATTCTTTGTCAAAAGATCCAAGAAGGTGACTATGACCCTTCTTAATTGGAGGATCATTTGGGTTAGCACTAAGGAATCATCATCATTATTAAAAAGGTCAACAATTTTACTGTCCTTAACAACTACATTTAAAGTCTTGCTTAACTTATTAACCATACTAACTCTAACTTGGGATTTATAATAGAGAACTAAACAAGACAATTACGAAATGATTCCAAAGCTTGGCCAATCAAGTTGTCCACTTGTATCTTAAATTCTTCTTTAACCTTTCACCTTTCAGCTTTTATGTCTTTGTTAACCCTCTACAACCTCCCCTTGGTCTTCTTTAAGGAAACCTCCACTATTTGGAATAACTTGGTCATGTCCATTAGCTACTTTTAGCCTCATGCTAAGCAATCGACAATTTGTTTCAATTGATTGACAAATCTTTCAAGTTGCCAACATTGCCTACTTTGACTAGAGTGATATCCATTTTTCATTCTATCAATATTTAGCTCACTAAGGTAAATCTAAGCTTAATTTTATTTTTAGATCATGTTGGAAAATGGTGTGCTCTTGATGGATTAACGAGTCTAACCCATAACTTAACCCAATTTCCTAAAGGGAAATTAATTAATTAATTAAAGGATTTATTAATTATTAAATTATTTATTATATTTGAATTTTGAAATTCAAATATATTTGGGCTGGTTATTTTAATTATTAAATTAAAATATGATTTAAAATTTGAATTTTGATTTTCAAAATTCAAATCATGGGGAGTTGTTACTTCAGTTAATGAAAAAAAAAACTAACCAAAAAATAAGGATGTATGATTTAGTTTTTGGTTCTTACAACAACTCCCTCTTTCCCTCTTTTGAACTCTACACATAGACAAAAATACAAAACAAATACATAGAAAGATTTCCTTTCTTCCTCCATGGAATATGATGTATTTATTGTGAAAAGTAGATTGATGTTCTATTTGGTGACTTTGGTTAGAATTGCATGGGCTAGAAGATTTGACAAGTTCTATATCTGTTGCAAGAACAAGTAAGTGCCCCAAACTCTCATTCATTAGCATTAGAGCCTAGTTGGTTCAGATCTACTGTTCCCTTTATTTATTTAAATTATAATTTTCATGCATCACTATTATGTTATTAGAGGATGAAAATGACAATTGCATGAGAGTTTCATAGACCTTGAAGATCCTAAAATGGTAGATTTTGATAAAGACCAAATTAAGTCATAAAAATAATACCATAGATAGCCCACATAGTGATGATATTATTGTAAAAATTTGGTAGAAATTGAACTATCCATCAGGGAGATTTTTAATTTCAAAGTTTTAGAAAAGTGGTGTTGAAATTGCTAACTTTTAGGGGCTTGGGGTTCTCTTCACAAGCACCAATATGATGCAAACTATATATAGTAGGTATGCTTGTTTAATGCCACCAAGTTTGTTTTAAATAAATTAGTATTGAGGTAGATATGAAGTATCCAAAACTAGAAATTTTGGACAATGTGGATAAATAGGCCACTTTCGAAGGCTATATATTCCTCGTCAGGCCATTACTAGGTGAAAGCCTTTATCATTGGAAAGATCTCTTTGCAAGCTTTCAAAAGATATATAATTGGTTTAATTTGGACGAGAATTGAAGGAGATATAAGTCTAAAAAATTGGACCTTTGAAAATTGAATTCTGGAAAATGTGATCAAACAACCATTTTTCAAGAGTTGTTTCTCACTCCTTAGGAAATAGATCTATGCAATCCATATTTCATTGGAAAGATCTCCTTGCAAGCTTTCCAATGACACTAACTTTTCTTGAATTTGAGTTAAAATGAGTGAGTTATGAGTGTTTAAACATGGCTATTCGAAATGGCAAATTTTTGTAATTTGAGGGATTAGTTGCATAAACAAAGGTTGAAGAAGAAATGATTTACCCATTCTTAGGGGTGGAGAGTATAGCTCACCTCATCTCTTTTTGGCACGAACATTGTACTGACAAAAAGAAGAGATCAAGAAAAGCTTAACAATGGTAAGTTCTTAGCTGAAAACTGAATGGTCGTGTTGCGTAACCTCCAAAATAAAACTAGGTTGTATAATATTTTGTAATATAGGGTGCAACCTAGATTATCTTCCTTGGAAATAGATTTCAATATTTAATTGAATTTTTTAAGTGTAAGAGGATCCTAGAACTACCTAACTTAAGAGGGGTTTAATCTAATTAAACTAATTAAAATCAAATTGAATTAAAATATCTAATTACTACCTAAATACATGAACTAAAAGGCAAATAATGGACTTGTGACTAGTTTTGGATTTGTCTCTTGTCATCCACTATCTTTATCCTAATTTAATTGTAATTAGTTCTGGTCTAAGAGTTCTTACTTGTGTTCATGGCAAATGATTTTGAATTACCACTTAAGATTCAAAAAATTAACAAGTTAATATTGAATTGAGATCTTAATCCTACATCAAACCATTAATTCTTATCCTTAAGATTAATGAACACTAAATTTGATTGATTAATTGATCAATTAGCCTCTGAATTAATGTCCTATGATGTTTAATTAACCAACCAAATTCTAAGGAATCCTCAAATCAAACAATTAAGCACACAATTTTATTTATACATTTCATCAAATACCTTGACTGCATATATGAGAAATTAAAAGAAAATGAAAAAATTTAGCACTTGATTCAATCTATTAATCATCAAATAGTTTTCTAATTAGTGTCTAACTAGCCATTAATTATAAACAATACAAATTCCTAATCAAATATAATCTTAACCAAGAGAATACAAGAAAGAGAAAAGTGCTAGAAAAAGAGAAAATTTTAGCCAAAAATCCCTTGTTATCTCTATGGATTCAAGCTTCTTTAAGATTGTTTTCCAAGCTAGCCACAAAAAGAGATTAATGCTTCATGGAATGGATGGATGGAGATGGAGGAAATGGGTGGAGAAAGCTACGGCCAAAGAGGAATGGAGTGGTTAGAATGGATGAATTTAGTGTCGAGTTAATAATGGAATGGATACTTTTGAATGCCTCTGCCCCAGCTTATTATTTTTCCTCTAATCACGTGCTTCATTTATTCCTTTCACGTGTCTATGGAATGATGATGGACTGTTGAATGAATGATAGGTGCCTCCTGGAGCTGCCCGAATTAATTCCCCCTCCACTCCTCATGTGCTTCTTTATTCTCTTTTAATAATCACGTGCTCTGAATGATAGAATGGATAATTGGATCGTGGATTCTCTTCTCTGGATGCTGCCTTGCCCGAATGTGTTAATGATCACATGTTGCCATGTATGTTTTGAATGTCTTCTATACTCGAACGTGCAACCCGTGCTTCCATTTCTTCTTCACGTGTTTCTTCCCAGTTCAAGCCATCAACCTGAGCCTTATCTGTTGCTTTTAATCCAGTAAGTGTTTCTATTCTTCTTCTCTCAATCCCCAACACATTCTGCCTCTGTTCAAGTCTCACGCAAGAGCCTTCCTTCTCCTTACTAACCTGTAACTCTTCCTCCAGCTCGTGGCTTCATCTTCCAAAACCCAAGAGCACTCTGTTTCTCTTCTTTCTCAGCACGTGAGCTGCCCATGTTCTCTTCCTCACGTGCTTCTTTCTTTTCTTTTTAATAATCACATTCTGCCCTTCTGGAACCTGAGATTGCCTTATGCTCTGTTTCTGCATGTGTGTGTTTGAGCTTCATTTATTTCTTTCCACGTGACTGCTCCACAGCTCTCTCTACATGTTCTACCTCTTAAACCCGTGTATTAATTAAGTGAATGGAGAGTGCAACTGCTGTAGTTAGTGGATGGAAATACCCATGCATGTGTTTAATGTGAGATTAAGCTGTGTGTGACATGAGAGGGTGGGCTGCAGGTATGTGTGTACGTGTTTGTGAGTTGGACGTGCTTCTTTTTGCTGTGCATGAGAGCTGGACCCGTGAGTGTGCTTGTGTATGTTTTTGCGAGTTGCTGGACGTATGAAAGTTACGTGGAAGTGTATGTAGTGCATGTTATGTGTTAGAGTGACCTGCTCCGTGAGAGATGTGCTGCATGTGATTTCCTATGTGCGTGTGTGAATGAAAGAATGAACCCTGCACGAACGTGTACTGATGTGTGCACTTGGTGAGTTAAGTGTTGTGTCCATGACTTGGAAAGCTTCCACCTCTTCTCTAAACTAATCTCCTTTTCAAATGCTATTTGCCCATAAAAAATTTTGCAAGAATAATAAACAATATTAGGTAGGATTAATTGTACAAAATTATTTAAAGGAATTTAAACATTAAAATCAATAATTTTGTAAATTAATTCTTAAAATATAGAAAATGGCCAATAAAAATCAAATTACATTCAATTACATCCATTAAGTCATATTTAATTATTAAAGTGCCTAAGTTTAGGGGAATTAAAATATATAAAAATGGTTTTTATCAAATCACCTCTATAGTGGTGAGTGATGATCACACGCCACTCTAAGAAAGTAGGGTTCCTTATTTTTCAATTTTAAGCCATTTTTAGAACTACAAAGCTTGTGGAGGAGCATGGGGATGCATGCCTCAGAATTTAAAACTATTTTTTGGCTCTAAAAATCCCTTAATTTATGACCTTTAATTTGATATATAATTTGCTTATATATAGGCATCTATTAATTATTTTTTAGTATAATTTTAGTCTTAAAAAGGTGATTATATATATATATATATTTAAAATCATAAAAATTACAATTACGAATTATTAAATTTTATTTCCCTTACACGAGTGATTATGGACCTAAGAAAATTTTGTATTTACAATATGGACACATATAAGTCTATTTAAAAAAATCCAAAGAATGAAAAGTATTTAGATGAATCTAAAGATGCGAGAAATTGAACTTTCTCATTTATCATGGGTTTTAGATTTAATCAGTATACTCCTAGATGATGTTTGGTAAACATCAATAATTGAGGACCTGAGGGAGAAATTGAGAGAAACAAAATTAAAATAAGAAATTAGTTCTTTAATTTGTGTGTGTCAGAGATGAAGCTCTGTGTGAAATATCATATTGTCATGAATGTTAATGAATTGCTCTAATTTCTCATTTTTTTATATGATAAATGTGAGAATGCTTTATGCATAGTGCACAGGAATGAAGAATCATTGTGAAAGATTAATCAAACATGTGAGGTATATTTTTTAAAATATACCATAGTAACCCTGATAATTGAAAATAGGCCTATGATGGCTCAATACAATTAGAAATAGGTCTGTAATGGCTAGAGAGGAAATATTTAGAAAAGATAAACATCTTTAGAATGAGGCCCTTAATGTGTGTTTGATACAAACACAATTTAAAAGTGTGTTGTATTAAACAAATAAAAGGAAGGAGAAATACCTTATTAAGTGAGAATTCTCATATTGGAAAATTTTGGTTCATTTGAGGCCTGAATGTAACAAATTATAGGAGAATGAGAAACATCTTATTAAGTGAGAGTTCCTAGATTCACAGTCTAAAAGCTCTTCTAAAGAACTATAGCTTAAATAGTATTTACATATGAATTTGATAGCAAGGTAAAGGCATTTTTAGAAAACATGTGATGAAATTATATTAAATATAGACTTCTGATCATGAATTTAATAATATCATTTTTTGTTTGGTCAATTTTCATTGCTTATTCAAATGTAACATTATATACATGTAGTTAATTTGTGCGATGTCTATGTAAGAACTAAGATTATGATTGTGGTTATTAGAAATATCATTTCCTAACTTGATAAAAGAGACAAGTTAGATGGTAAAAATTAGTAAAGTTGACACCATAAGGTTCTTAGATCCTAGAGAAGAATAAAATGTTAAGAAAATATTAAATAATGCCATATCAGAGTTAAACATGGACATATAATTTTAGCAAAGACAAAGATCTAAAGTTTTTTTAGGAAAAGAAAAAGAACTCTATTGCTTACATAATAGTGTTGAGCAACATGACTAACAATCTTAAATGAGGCCTTGAAAAATAAAATTGGTTATAGAAGTATAACCAAACTAAGAAAACTGATTATCAAGGAATTGAAGTTAGTTAATCATATTCTTATTGATAAGTTGTAAGATTAGGCTATCATGAGTTCTCTTCTTATAAGTTAGGAACATATAAAGGCAAATTTGACCCATAAAAAGGGGATCATTTTAACGATGAATGCTCATCATATAAAGCTTGGGAATGAATGCTTAAAAGCTGCTAGACCCCTAGAAAAGCTTATATGATTGGAATTGCTATGACTTTAAAGTTCAAGCACAAGAAGATGACACTCTCATATTTAGAGTAGATTTAGCCAACATTTTAAGAAGGCCAATAAAAAAATTAAAAAGAAAAGCAAACATGGTGAAATAAAGTTTGACATGGTAAAGGTCAAGTATCATATTTGTCAAAGAGTGTTATTTTACTTATGGTTATGTTGAGCAAAATGAGTTAAAGGTCACAAACCCTATAAAATATTGTTGATTTCTTCTTGAAAGCATATGACTTTATGTAGGAAGGAAGATAAGAATTAGAGTAAAAAGAGATCAAAACATGGAAAGATGTCTTGTGTGGAAGACAAATCCTATCCTACATAATGTTTTATATACTTGAAAGATTTGAAAAAATTTAATATTTGTCATTTCTCTTCTTGATATAAGGTTTTAGTGTTAAATTTCCATGACAACTCCATTGATATAAGAAAAGGGACAGAGAATAAAATTTTAACTTTCTCTAAAATGACATTATTGTGCTAGGCACAATTATGAAATTTGAAGGCTTTACCTTAATACTTTGCTTCCAATTTAGTTATGGACATCAATGAATAATAGGTTAGGCTAAGGTCTTATAGGTGAAAATAAAATGAGTAAACTTGCAAAACAAGAAGTGCTAGAGTCCATTTTTGTTTTTAGAAATGTCATTATAAGAAATTGGATAATGAGTAAAGTGAGTTAGAAACTAAAACATAGATTCCATTGCAATTAATTCATTCTAATGTTTGTGGTCTAAAGAGAGGAAAGGAAAGCCAAATATCCACAATATGATCAATTTCATTTAGTCATCCATATGTGAACTTGGGTGTTTCAAACATTACTGAATATGGTTGAGAATTAAGTGGACAGCAAAATTGAAACTTTGAGTTATAACTGATAATGCGAATATTTTGTCAATATTATTTTAGTAAGCTCTATGAAAAGAAAAGAATTATGAGATGATTGACAATTCTTAACACTATAACAAATAGAGATACTAAGAGAAAAAATAAATACCTTACTTAAAATGGTTATGGTTAATGACAACTCAAACAATTTTTTCTATTTAGGGTAATGAGTTATAGATTGATGCCTTTAAATTTAACCAAATGCCTTCTAAGTGAATTACTTCCACACCTTATGATTTTTGAGCATAATGGTAAGATGTTTTAAACGTCTTAAAACCATTGCGTTGGCTACTTATGTTTATAATAATTTTCATAAGCATAAAAATTAGACAAAAAGAGTAAGTTATATATATCTTTATAAGGAAATTGCAAAGAACAACAAGCAAAATAGAAATAAGTTAACTATGCCACATATTAGTGGATCTAAAAACCTTGCACAAAAAAAGCTGGGATGGTATGTTTAGCAAAGGTATTACTAGTCATTTGAGTTTTAAATGCAATTTAATATACATCACATGTGTCTTCAAATTTGTAGGAAGTTGAGTGTGGGGGTCTAGTCACATAGGGAGATGTATGGACTACAATCCATAAATATGGTAATAAATCTTATGTCAATAACGAAGCTAGAGGTGTTTGTGTAAGTGTTTAAATTGTGTAAGTGCTAACTTTTGATTTTTTTAAGAGGCTTTTTAAAAAAAATGATTTATTACTTTTTATTTAAACTTGTAGGAAATGATTGCCATGTTTTAGGTTAAGGACTCCTCATCTCAAGAAATTTCAAGTGATGATTCATTGGTCAAAGCTTTAGGAACACAAGAGCATTGTGGTCAAATATGAGGAATAGGATTGGGTGCTTGCCTGTCCTAAATGTTTGAACATCCAGATCAAGAGAATTCATCATCTAGACCTCCTATCATGGAATTGTAAAATGAGATTGCTTAACTTAAAACACAAATGATGAAAATAGAAAATTGACAACAACAATTGAAGATTGAAAGAGAAGAATGAAAATGACAAATGGAACCAGCTATAACTTTCTTCCTCAAAAGTTTTTAGGGTTTATTGCCATGAGAGCTTGCAACCATGCAAGCTCGATGAGTAAGTTTTAAAATTTTCTATTTTAGTTTAATCATACAAATAAATATTTTTATTTTTAGATTTTAATTTATTATTAGTAATATTTTGTTTTGAATTTTAGATATTCAGTGATCAAGATAATGAATATTTATTGGTTTATATAGTCATTCCTTATAAAAAAAGACATATGTTTGGATAGATTTTATAATTATATTTGTATTGACTTATTTGTAAATTAATAGAATATGGTAGTTGTTGTTAAAATTGGTTGAACTGATTTATTTATAATTACATTTTGTTTTAAAATTATTGTTATTGGGATTTGGTTATTATATATGTTAACTGAAAATTATTGTTACAAGCTTTTGGAGGGAAAAATGAGTAGAACAATATGTTTGAAGGTTTAAGAAAAAAGGTTAGATATTTTATAGCAATGGTTAAAACAGCCATTAAAAAAAATGCAAAAGCCTGACCACAATTAAGAAAATCATAATTAGATTGTGGTCTAACTACAATTTCATATCCATCACAAGGCCATGGTCTAGTGACAATTTTAGTAATGGTTATATAAAATTGTAGTTAAAGCCTTAGCTACAGATATAGATAGTTCAATGGTGGATATCATAATAGTCACTAGACCACTTAATAATAGTTAAAATTATCAGGAAAACCACTAAAATGTTATGGCTAAAATTGTAGTTTTTTGTGGTGAATTTGATATTGATACCTATATCGTATTCCAACACCTGTATTCCCATGACTTTTTTTTTTTTTTTTGGATATGATATGTTTTAAAATACATCTGTACATTTCAAAACACATTGAAACAATTGTAAATAGAGACAAAGATTGACATTTAATTTGAATTAAAAAAATATAGTTATAACTTATTTTATACTTATATTTAAAACTTGTTATGAATATTTTATTTTATATTTAAAATACTTTTTTAATACTTAATTTTATTTTCTTTTTTGTTATTTATTTTTTAATATGTTAATTTGTTGAATTTACACACACACGCGCTCCTATACTCATATTCTAAAATTTAAAAAATTACCGTATCTTATGTATTGTATCATGCTGGATACATGTGCCTCTGCGGTGCTTTTTAGGTTAGCCCTATAAACTAATGCTCTCTGTTCTCATTTGCTCACACCCAAAACAAAACCAAAGCAAAGTCTTCCATAGCAAACAATGAAGACTACTGCATTGCTTGCATTCTTCTTCTTCTTCTTTTCTTTGCCTTCACCACCACGGCTGAGATTGTGTACAACTCAGATGGCGACACTCTAAGAAACGGAGGCAATTACTATTTGTCGCCACCAGCACCTTATGGCGGCCCTGTGATTATATCTGCTGCCATCAGGAAAGGAAAAAGCGATGCATGCTCACTCGCGGTCATTCAAGGTTTGTACACTGATGGATGGGCAACAAATATTGCATCTCCATTAAAGTAGCTTTTATCTCCACAAACTTTCCATTGTATCTATCATTCGACCGCCCAACGTAAGCACCAACTCATCCAACTGGGGTCGACTTAAGGTCTCTTTATCATATAGTTGTGTGGGAGCCTGTGATGGTTGGTGATGCTGTTGTGAAAGGTTGGTTCTATATCAAGCCCTATGACTCTGCAAAGGGATATTATAAGCTTGTCTTTTGTATGAAGAAGATGAGTCACGAGTGTGGAAACATTGGAGTCCATGTCGATAGTGAAGAGCGCCAGCGTTTGGCTGTCACAGATAGGGAGCAATCGATATTCAAGTTCGATTAAGGTTAATGATGGCCTCGCTTCTGATCTATCAATGGTGGTGTGATTAATCCTGAAAAGAAGACAGGGTAAACCTTGCAAGCACCGTGCTTAAAAAAAAAAAAAACATAAATGTGTGATACCTTGTCGAATCTTTGTTGCACTTCATAAATCCCCCAATAGTTCGACTCTTCTCTTGTACTTAAAAATAAACAAATAAATGCAGCACTGTGTCTACTGCTTCTAAAATCAATTAATTAATTAGCAACTTCGCATGTGACCCCTCTCTCACTAGCTATCAAGTAGGAGCAGACTTTTGATTAAAGTCGCGTTAAAAAAATTTGAACGATTTAGTAATTAAAATGACAATGTGCTATATATTGTTGAGAAAGGTTTTGAACTCTATAATATAAAGTTGTAATTAAGGTTAATTTTAAGAGATACCATTTAAGATGTGCCTCTGATCACTTGAGAAAAAAAAAGTTAAAATTCAGATTCTATTAATTAACATGTTCATTATTTATGATATCTACATTTAAATTTCATATACTAAAATATTATATAGTATATGAAATATAATTTAGCCTCTATTATTTGTAACATATTTAATTTCCATTATTTAAGAAATAAAATATTCTTTCAATTACATGTCTTAATGACATTTGTAATAGAGAATGGGGATGATACAATCAACCCCAAAATATTAGAGCCCATGGGTTGTGTCTACCAAGTTGATTTGTTTAATCTATTATTTTAGTAAGTTGGATTTATATTTTTATTAACCTATATAAATTTGGAATCATGTTAGCATGATCTGTTTAACTCATGGGTTATAGATTAACCTATGGGTTAAATGGGCCAACCCACATTGCTTGCCGCTTTCTCTTTTTCTTTTTTTTACTAATCTTTATAATTTTAAGAATTATGTTAATATTTCAACTCTTTTTATAAGAATTAACATTTTAAGACAATATTCAAATACTTTTGATGAATAAATTTAAAGAATTTCATTGTTTTATTTTGTTTTATTTATTTGATTAGATTTAAGCTAGTCAAATAATTATATTCATTTGATTATTAAAACTTGAAGGAATTGTTTAAATACTTAAAATTTAGATTTAATTGTTGAGATAATTATTTAGATTTTAGAGGATACTATTATTGTAATTAATGCTATTTTTTATTTTATTTTATTTATTTTTCAAGTGTATTAAACGAGCTTATTGTAACTCCCTGATTATGCGTAATTTAATTAATATCTAGTTATAGTGGGAGCTAATCAATCTCTCCTTGACACTTAAATAGTAAGAAAATTACACAAGAAGTAGACATCAAATCTAAAACTCCATGCTAGTGACACTATAAATGCATAGTTATTATAGCATTTGGTGGAGATTCTTATCATGAGACTCAGTGTTTGTACATATATTATCAAAATATCATATGTCAGTCAATATTCAAGGAGGTATATCATACAAAAGAAATTAAAGAAACTCGTGAACCAACGTTAATGTGTCATCTGAGAAGCAAATATGCACAAACAAAAAACTCCATACTATTCCGTACTAAGACTTCAGAATCTAATAATTTTTAATATTATTTAATTTATTTTAAATTGCTTAAATATTATTAAATGATTCTTAATTAAAAAAATGTTACATTAGTTGTTTAACCCATCTAGTGGGTCAAATTGAAATGTCTAACCTATTTCAATATGTAGATTAAACGGACTCGTTTATTTTACAACCCATGGTGGGCTAACTTGTGGGGGTTTAGCTATCTTACTTTCACAACTTTACAAAACACAATGTAATCCAATTATTATGCGATTATTATGAGATATAGAACAATGTTTCACTTGTTTCATAAAATTTATTACTACAATTGTATAAATTAATTACATAAAAATCAAACTAATTCTATTAAGAGTTTTTAATTATTAAATAAATTGATATTTAAATAATTATCTAAGAAAATGTTATTATATATTTACATTAAAATTAAAGTACAGTGTTGCTGAGTCATAATATTATCACCCAAATTGTGTCCTCGACTTATTCCCGTCAAGTTTATACTTGAATTTACGATGATTGACGCTGATCATTATAAACAAATATAATTATTGGGAAAAAAATAGACATAATTTTTTTTAATGAAAAAAATAGACAGGTAAAATAATGGAACTACATAAACTATATAGATGACATTTTTAATCAATAAATGGGACTTTTTTTTTGGCTCTAGATTTTAAAGATGATCAAATGTAGAAGCTATCTCTACTTGTGGAAATAAGTATCCATAAATACATATAAAGAGGATCCATCCTCGAAATTCTTTTTTACTTTTTTTTATATATATAAAGAGGATCCATCCTCAAAATTCTTTTTTACATTTATAAGGTTATAATTCATTTTACACGAGTGTACGAAAGAGAACTAATATGCTTCAGATAACGCACATGGCCCCATAGACGACGATGATATTAAATAAAATTGAAGTGATTAAGAAACATATTGAACTCACATTAATGATAATATTCCACGAGTAAGAGTGAGTCCTTTTTTCTTTTTCTTGTAATTTTGCATTCATTTCATTTCATAATGCAAGGAACTGAGAAAGATACGACATAAAATACGTTAATTCTCTTTGTCACGATATTTGCCAGTTACACATTTTCTGTTTGTAGGTTCTCATTGAAGTTGGCATTTTAGGATTAATTGATATACTTAGCTGTTAAGACCAACCTTTTGTGCTGAACACATCGCGCTGTGTCCTGAGATGTTGTGGTGATGGAGACAATGAGGTGGAGGAAGAAGATGAATGGAAGGAATGATGTCTTCATTGTTGGCTAGCTATAGACATAATTTGAAGGCTTGGCTTGGTATTCCCTTTGGGTGTGTACAAATAATGAGTGTTTGGAGCATCTATCTACAGATAGAGCTACCATGCACACATGTATTATGCATAAACTTCCAAAAGATTAGCTCAATTGCAAGAGGTAATAATATCTTTCTTTTTTTAAATCAATGTAGGTTTAATTATTTTAGATGACACTTTTCTTGAGATTGAAATAGGGAAGTGTACATTTAAAATCGTTTGAAGAGAAAATTTAATCTATTATTGTAATATAAATAAAAATACTTTAAAAATAAAGAAATTCGTACACACACACACATATAAAATATCCCTAAATAGAGATAAAAATGTAAAGTTGGGAAAGCATGAAGTCAAATTGTCATAATAATACCCTTGCAAATAAAGGTGAATTATTCTTAACAAATTAATAGAACTTATCACGTTATCTATATGAATCGCAATTACATGAATTTTTCATATAAAATTTAAGAAATTTTTATTATATATTAAAAGTATATATTTTTATTACAGACTTTCTCTCTTTTACAAATATAGATAATGTGATATGGACTTGAAATCAAATTACGATAAATAATATCAACTACCTGGCCCTAGTTCTTTTGGTAAATTATCCATGGTACAGGCACCCTTAACCTGATCCAGTGGTCCACGACTGGACCCACTTTGCATCACCATCCTTCAATATTTGTCTTGTCCCGCATATTAAGGTGGTACATAAAAAATTAAGATAAAAATAAAAATAAAAAGTAAAAATATGATTTTATAAATGCAAAATATTTATAATATTTTTATTTTTAATAATTAAATAATAATTATTAAAAAAATATTAAAAAATAATTAAAAAATAATTATAAGAATAAAATTATAATTTTCTTAATTTTTTTTTATTTCTCCTTTCCCACCTCCTCACACGGATACCGAACGGGCCCTTGGCCGTCAATTATTACTAGTTTTCAGTTGCTTTCAAATATCTTTGTAGTCTGTAAAATCTAAGATTTCTGTTTCTTTTTTATCTGTTTAAAAAAAAAGTTACATTTTTATTATTCATCCCTATGTATAACTAGAGAGTTAGCTAATTTTACAGTACACTATAAATTTTTCCTCATTTTAGAGTCTTGTAAGCCACTTTAATTATACCTATACATTGGGCTTGAGTGAAAAATATTTAATGTGATTGCAAAAACTGTCAAATGTGTGAATGCACAAGTCGTCTTCATTGTTTGCTGGTGAAGGGCTAGTCTTTGCTTTGCTTTTGGGTGTGCAAAGTTAGAATTAATTGGGGACATCAATTTATAAATATGAGAGGAAGGGGTATAGACATACCACCTACCAAAACCCAATATATAGGAAAACCTATAGCAGAAACAAATTAAAGACGCAAACATATCCTATATATTTTGTGTGTGTGTGTGTGTGTGTGTTTGTTTGTGTGTGTGTGTGTGTGTGTTTGTTTGTGTGTGTGTGTGTGTGTGTTTTTAACTTTTCTTTCATAATGTTTTATAAATAAACGTGTAATTGATGATGGATGCTAATTTATAGTAATACTCCAAAATATAACATATATTCCCTCTAATATATATGATATAAGTTATTTATTGGAGAATTGTCTTAGTCTAAAATATAAGTCACTCTTTTAAATTATTTTTATCATTAAATGACTTTTTCTTTAAATATTTTTAATTAGATAGAGTCATTAAGACTAATATAATTTATTAAGGATGGAGGTAAGGTCATTAATTAGTGGCAAATATAAAAAAAAATTATGTTTTGAGACAAATTTAATTAGTTAAATTACATTTAACCAATTTTTTTAATATTTTTGAGGTAGATATTAATGACTTATATTAGAGATCAAATATAATATTAAATATTTATTACATACGAGAAAGAATCTAAAATCATAATTTTTAGATCACAACAATAGGTTATTTAAAAGCCGTATGTAGTTTACGAACCAAACTTTCCATTCGGATATTCAAAATTAGAAAGTTATATCATATACACTTTTTCTTTTTAGATTATTATTGAGGAAAACACTATTGATATCAAGATGATGTACTTGCCATCCCCTAGCTAATGCAATAGTTAATTTTAGGTTTCATCACAGGGTTAAAGGTTTTTGTGTTATTAAAAACAGCTGCTAATGAAAACTTTTAACCATAAATTTGACTTTGCATTTTAGTAGATATAGATCCATAGGGGATTTTGTATTTTTGGGTGTCTTTTTCAGTGTGAAAATCTTGCATCCTGTGCGCTTTCCTCTGAGAGGGAGTGGAAGCTAGACACACACCAGGGGCATATGTCAAACACATACCAAGGTCCAGAATACTGCAATTCCCAAGAAGGGTATAATTAATACACTTGCTAGTTATGACATTTCAAAAACAGTCATGATCAACCAGACAAATTCTTGGTTGTCGAGTCCAATTTGAGACCACAAACTGATCCTTTAATGGATGACCTTAGCAGGAATTATTTGCAGAAGCTCCGATCATTATGATCCGCAATGTTTCCGTTAGCTCAAGATATATATATATATATATATGTATGTAGGTTTGTGTGCGTATATATATATATCTATTTTCCGAAGTAAATCATTCATCTTTATTAATGAAGATGAAGAGATAACTCCTTGAACCAATCGTTAGCTCATGTAGGTAACTCGTAGTGGATGGGGGCATGTTTAGAGTAAACACTATTTGACATGCATGTCATACATAAACTATATTCAATTTCTTTATTTTACATTTAAAAGAATTGGACCGCATTAAAATTTTATATTTTATTATTTACTCTTATTTATTTGCGAGTGGATTCTATAAATAATTGGTAGAGGTACAGTCGACTTCAAAATTGTATGTTGAACACAAATTATGTAATATATGTCATACAATAATTTAGGGTGGAAGTCATACTTTTATTTATTATGGTTTACTTTCCTTAAAATATTTAAAATACAAAAATAAATAAATAAAAAAGAGATCATTTTGAAACCAAAAAAAAAAAAAAGCGATGAATTTGAAGTCCGATTGCAACCGTATCTGTCCACCTCGGATGTTATGTAGGTACCGTTGAGGATGCCTGTTATGTGCCTTGACTTATTGCCTTGAAGGATGTAACAAAAAGCGTCCAATGTGGCACAAATTAAAAGTTAGAGGACCAATTGAATAATAACAAAAAAAGTTAAGTAAATAAATTGAACAAGTAAATTAATTAAGGAACCAAAAAAATGAATTACACCCAAATTCAACAATAATAAATGCAAGCCACTTGTCCTTAGTTCAGTGGTTAAATTGAAATGCATGAGTGACTTTTTTTTCGGGGGTTATAATTTGAGAGTTAGATTAAAATACATTATTATGAATATCATTTTCACAAAATTTGACATTAATCCAAGCTGTTTGGTGCCATATCAATACATTTAAAAAATTAGCATGGGATATATGTTTTAAATATAAACAATTTTTAATTTTTTCATTACATATTTGAAGATATCTAATTTTTATAAAATTTGATTTCTTATCCAATAGTTTGATAAATGAAAATCAAATGCTATAAATATTAAATGGTGTTTGAATGCCAAATCTTATATCAAAATCAATTGATATCTCCTCATATATATCACACAAAGTTAATATATTGAATGTTAAGTCTAACACCGATGTTTCATTGCAAAAGAAGTATATATATATATATATATATATATATATATATATATATATATAGCACAAGTAATACAAAGATAAATAGAGTATCCTTTTTATGAGCATTTGTTGCTAGTCAGGATTAGTGTTAAATACTAAATTTAATTTGTACTCCTTACTTTAAATTAAACTAACAATGTATAGTTATTGATTAAAGATATGAAAATAATAAAATAAAAGAGATGGAATTTTAAACTAATTTGGGAAGTGAAAGGTTTAGAATTATAATTCCCTTAATATTTTATAAGAACCTGATATTCTCTCTTTGTCAAAGCACTTACTGACATAATTTGCTGATCTATGACTTTTAATTACTTACAAGCTTCTTCATAATTACCTATTCATTTATTGATCCTCTTGGTTGAGTGTGAGGAATAAGATTGGGTGTTTGCCCATCCTAAGTATTCAGACATCATGTTAGAGGGATTTTGCCATCTAAGCCTTCTAATGTTAAGTTGTAAAATGAGGTTGCATTGCTTAAATCACATATGGAAGTAAGAGATGCATGATAGGTAGATTTGGCTAATAGAGAAAGACAAATGGAAGCAAATATGGTTAAAAAGCAATAACAGATAGAAGTAGCTATGACTTTCCTCTTCCAAAACTTCTAGAGTCAAGTGCCACCTACGCTTGCTATCATACAAGCCCTCAAGGGGTAATTTTATAAACTTAACACTCTATCTTGAATCATATGAATGAAGGATCTTTTCTTATAATCTTCAATTCATTACTAATAATATTTCATTTTGACTGTCGAGCACTTAGTAATCAAGATAATAGACACTAGCTTGTTGGAGTTGCAACTTAATTTCCAAATTCTTGCAATTGAAATAATTAGTCTTTATATTTGACTTTGATATGTTTCTAGTTATAATGGATCTATTTGAAATTTCAATGGCATATTGATTTTTTCTTGTGTCGATATTGATTTTGCTTGAGCACATGTATAGGTAAAAGTTTATTAAAAAATTTTGAACAAAAAAAATATAGCTACATATGGTTTTTTGCTTGTATGAATATTGTTTTTACTTGTGCACATACATAGGTGCAAGTTTGTTCAAAACTTTAAATAAAAAAACATAGCTTAAATTTTTTTAAAAAGAATCTAACAGTGGTTAAAACCATTGCATAACACTGCTAGTTTAACAATAGTTACAAAATTTGTCATTACGCTAATTTAGTTTAATGATAATTTATAAAGATTTTTGTTAGACCACTTAGGTCTAGCAATGGTTTTTGTGACTATTGCTAAACCTAGTTCAACTTCTTTGCATTTGCATGATGTCTAGCCTTTGTTTAGTTAGGCCATTTGGCCTTTTTTTTTTTAATAATAAACTTTAATAAGAAAAGGTGGGGGAAGGGGCAAATTGCTAAATTGGACATGGAATGGACACCGTAGGAATGTAGAGAGGTTGCTCTCTACTAAACTTCAATGTTTTTATGACAAATTTTCATAATTAGCTTAAAACTAAGTAAGTAGTTTTTAAAAAACATCATTACATTGGGTTTAATGATGGTTTTGCCAATGGTTGCTAGACACCATTGTTAATCCTTTGGTGATGGGGCATTCTGTGAAGGTTAATTGCATGCATAGTGAAAACCATTACTTAGGTTATTTTCCATGTTGCCCATTCTTATTTGTTACCTCTACAATTTAATTCTAAATGTTATTTTCATAATAGTTCTCTTGCATTTCATTGTAGATCAGTGAAGATTGACCATAGTACAAGAATCATGCTTCAACGTTAACTCGCCTTCGTACTTTGATAGCTCTTAAAGGTATTATTGCCTTGCTTTTCCATTTAATTATGTTTGATATTGCAAAATTTACACACACACACACAGAGGATCTAATAATTAGCATATTAATGTGGTTTTTAGGGTGCTTTATGGAATAGATAGGACACTTCTCATTTGTTATTAATTTACAATCTTAAAAATCTTAGGGTATCTTCTTGTGTTGATTTGTAGTCACTAAACTTAAAAGAGTTCTTACTTCCCTTTTCTCATATTTGGTGAATAACTTAATTGAAATATGTCTTTATTGATAATTAGCAAAATAATTTTATCGATAGATATGAGTTCATCTCTTGAGCAAGTTAGGAGCACTGGATCTTGATGCTTATTCACCACCTCATGAGCTTTTGCAAATACTTCCTACTAAGTCATCCATTAAAGGATTAGATTATAGTCTTCAAATTGGACCCAACGACCCAAAATTTGTCTTGGGATGTCTTTTTGTGAAATGTGCATAGCATGTCTCTCTATGCTTTAATTGCTATTCATTTTTATATTTATTTCTCATAATAATTAATTTATAGAATTTGAGACTTAATTGCAACTTAAGCACATATACGTATTCTAAAGCAACATGTAATAAGTGAGTTCCTTTTTTGAATTCCATCAAAATCCAATGAGCAACCCATTAAGGTTACAACAATCATGTTAGACTAAGAAGAGCCTTGGGATTGTAATAACCCAAATTAAAATAATAATAATAAAAAAAATAATTAAATTAGACAAATTTATTTTTAGGATAAATATAAGATTTAAGTAATCTTAAGATAATTATAAAGCTTTAAAATTATCTTAAGGAGTTATTTTGAAACCTATCTTATATCCATTGGGATATTTTTTATGTTCCAAAATTTTTAAAATAAGTCACCATGAAAATTCTAAATAATTGTAGGGTCCTTATTTTTATTTCTAGTTATGTAAAAATAACTTTTCTAAGTCCTATATAAATTCCATTAGAAAATTCTGGGCATCTTTCATAATTTTTGCTTTCTCCCTTAAAATATGATTTCCTTTTCTTCTTTCTTATTCTTTACTACTGCAGCACGTCTCCCACCCTCATTTTTTTCTCTTTCTTCAAAGCTTTTGCACCGTTCTACCAAGTTCCTTCATTTCCTCCCTCTCTCATTTTTTTTCTTCCGTTTTCTCATCATTCACCAATCGTCCCTCACGCTACAACGCCCTTTCCACCTTCCTGCTCCGGTGACCCACGTCGGAAGACAATGGCTGTCGCATGAGGAGGGTTTCTTAGGTAGTAAGCTCCATCTCCATTTCCTTCTTCTTTCTTTTGCTTGATGCTTCATTTCGTTCTTCTTTTCCTCTTGTGCTTGGGGTTACTTTTTCCCTGATTCTAAGTTTCATTCTTGCTCCATTTTTATGCCAATGGGAATCCAAATCCTTAGATGCTCATTGCTTCCTCATTTTGGCCGTGGGAAGCTTCTCAAATTGGGGCTTTTTGATTTAAACCATTAAGGTATGAATTGATACTTCCTATGTGTTTATTTAAGCTCCTTAAGATATATTTTAAACTCAAATTAAATTTTAGAAGCTTGAATTTGATTGTGCCAATTAATTTGTGAATCCAAAATCTAGGGATTATAATGAATTATAAAATTTAAACTATAATTATAGATTTAGGTGTTAGAGGGTGAAATTAATTATATTGAACATATTAAAAGCTAATAGAGTAATTTAAGGTGATGTTCTTATATTCAATATAATTATAGGTGATAGTGAAGCTACTCTTTCAAATTGGAAATCCCTTCAATTTTAGGAAATTGAGGTCTCTACTATTGGCCTCTATAGGTGAGTGTATAGATAACAAAATAGTAGTCTCTTTTACTTTATATTTATATATTGCCAGTTTAAACTTCTTATTTTGTGATTTGCCTTATTTGCGTTGTCAGGGAAACAAATCTCATTTATTTATTTATTTTAAAAACTTTAGTGCTTTATGTGGATTAAATTATATGTGTGAAAGTACATATATATATATATATATATGGTTTTTTATGTTAGAGAGGTAATAAATGATTTTTATTTATAATTTTATTATGTAAATTTGTTAATTCATTATTTTTTAAATTATTTCTTTTATCTGATTTAAGCTTTACTAACTTAATTACTTACTTGTCAATATTTAATTTATATAAATGATTTTATTTTAAAATTATGGATGAAAATCTGATTAAAACCCTGTAATTATTAATGGGAGTAACGACCGTAGTGTACCTAGTTAGAATAATGAATAATCACTGTGTGGGGCACTCAGTGATAATTATACTGGATATATCGTGATATGTGCACCGTGTGGCGGCACTCGGTGATGGTGGTAATATTGTGATATTGCGCAGTGGTCTTAGTAGTAGTATTGAATCCTGTGTGGCGGCATTTAGGGTTGATTATAATTCTTACACGTGATACCCATTATATTTTGTTTCCTTTAATTTTAAATTGTGCTTTTGCTGATAACTTGCAACGTAATTTAATTGCTATATATATATATATAAACAAAAATTAAAGGCAATATAATTTCCTTTATTTGTCTAAGTACTTTATTGTGAGAAACTCTAAACCTATCTATTTTTCCTTCTACTTGTTTTGTTATATATATATTCACTGAGCCAGTGGTAGGCTTACCCTTTTCCTTTATGATATTTCAGATCAGCATAAAGTAGATTAAGGTGTTTTGGGATCTGCATGCCACCCAGACACAGATGGTAGGATATTTTAATCGGTTGAGTTGTGTAGGAACTCCAAGACACGTTGGCTACTAAGTGCTATATTAATTTGGGTCATAAAGATGTTATATTTTTTTTTTGTAGATCCTATAATGACCTTTGTAATGGCATTTGATTATATTTTGAAAAACTTATGTACTATACTGTATTGTGGCAAGAATTCAAAGACATAAGATACTAATAAATTTTTGAAATGAAACGTATTAGACTATGTTAAATTTGCAGGGTTGGGATGTCCAATTTTTAGGGGAGGTGCTGCTGGATTTTCGGCAACCTCTAATCACTGTAGGTATGCTTATATAAAAGTATGAGCATTGAATGAGTTGCCAGGCTTACTAGGCTGGGCCAATCATATTTGGCTTAGTCTAGGTGCCGGTCATGGTTCGGAGTTTGGGTCGTGACAAAGTTGGTATCAGAGCTCGGTTTGTGTCTAGGTCCTTGTAGCCATATGGTTGGGGAGTAGTAGAATCTTACATGTAATTGCGTAATTGGCCAGCGTATTTTACATGTAGGAGTCTATTATTACCAAATCTAAGTCTTGAAGTCTTGTTTAGTGGTCTCTATATATTAAGTATGTTTATTACTTGAAACTTGATTAAAATCATCATTTGTGTGTACTTTATTTTATTTCTAGGAAAGGATGCCGTCGAGAAAGAGGACGTCACCTAGGAGGTTTGCTCTTGATGAGGTTTCCAACTTGCCTCATGACCCTGCTCCGGCTCCTAGAGGCCGAGGGCGTGGTAGTAGTAGAGGTCGCGGACGTGGTGTTAGCCGCGGACGTGGTCATGATCAAGTAGACGAATCTGCTAGTGCAGGAAGAGATGAGGCGCCTGAGCCTAGGCAGGCAGACTTGACATTAGTAGATGTTGTTACTAGCATGCGTGACATGCAACAAACCATGAGGGAGATGATGGGTGTGATTCAACAACAACAACAACAAAGGAGAGAACAACATGTAGATCCTGAGCTTGGGTCAGAAGTTAGACTAGATAGGGAGCAACTAGCTCAACAGGGGAGGACAGTTATTGTTCAATTGTCAGAATTTATGAAACTTAAGCCCCGTTCTTTTATAGGCATAGAGGCAGATGAGGACCCTCAATACTTTTTGGATCAGATAGGCCGACTTTGTAGAGCATTGGGGTGTACACCTGCTAGATCAGTAAAGTTGGCAGAATATCATTTGCTAGGCTTGGCTCAGACATGGTTTGATACAATGAAGGAAGGAAGACTACAAGGGTCACCCCTTTTGGTTTGGGAAGAATTCACTGAGTTGTTTATGATACGGTTTCTTCCACAGACAGTTAGAGATGCTAAAACTAGAGAATTTGAAGTATTGAAGCAATCAGAGGGTATGATAGTAGCAGAATATGAGATATTGTACACTAAGTTATCTAGATATGCTCCTCATTTGGTAGCTACAGAGCATATGCGAGCGAAGCGGTTTGTACAAGGACTTTTAGATTATTTGTTCCGATCAGTTGCTAGAGTTCGATATGACTCTTATGAAGATGTAGTTGAAAGTGCCAAACTTTTTGAAGCTCGTAGTAAAGAAAGCAGGAATGCACGAGAGTCACGTAAACGACAGCGAAATGAGAGCAATCGGGGTGGCTATCAAGTTAGAGGTGGTAGTGGAATTGGAAGGGAGATTGTAGTAAGTCATCAAGGTCAACAACAAAGTTTTCAAAGTCAGGGAAGTCATAGTGGACATTCCTCAAGTATAGTTCAGAGTGGTAGGACTAATCAGATGCACTCTTCGCAGTCTATTCGTGGTAGAGGGAGATCTTTTGGGCCTCTACCCCCTTGTTCTACTTGTGGGTGGAGTCATACTGGCATTTGTTTTGGACTAGGGAGAGCATGCTATCAGTGTGGTCAGCTAGGCCATATCAAGAAGGATTGTCCTATGTTATCAGGACAACCATCCTCTAGTCATGCATCTAATCCTACTACGCTACCATCACCTCCAATTCTAGCAGCTCCAATAAGACAAGTTGGTGGGCCTGGAGGCCAAGGCCTTGGTGGGGTACAATCTCGTGGTAGAGGAACATGAGGCAGAGGCCAGGGGCAAGCTAGGGGAGGTCAAGCTCGTGTTTATGCGATGACATGTCAAGATGCTCAGACATCCAATATAGTGGTAACAGGTATTCTTCCAGTTTGCTCTTTTGATGCACATGTTCTATTTGATTCTGGTGCTACACATTCCTTTGTATCCCCATTCTTTGCTTTGCGATTTGGTAAAGATGCATCACTACTAGATGAGCCTTTAGTGGTAGCTACACCTATGGGAGATGCAATCACAGTTAACCATGTGTATAGATCTTGTGAAATCCTAGTAAAAGGCAATCAGTTGTTTGTTGATCTAGTAGTCCTTGATATGATGGATTTCGATGTAATTCTGGGTATAGATTGGTTATCTTCTTGTCACGCCACACTTGATTGTCATAATAAGGTAGTGAAGTTTGAGTTGCCAATGGGGGAATCTTTTACTTTCCAAGGCGACCATAGTAGGGCACTTAGTAATTTGATTTCTGCTTTGAATGCTAGGAGGTTATTGGGAAAAGGGTGTAAAGGGTATTTGGCAATGGTTAAAGATATTAGTACGACAACAACAAGTTTGGAGAAGGTACCAGTAGTATGTGAATACCTTGATGTCTTCCCTGAAGAGTTGCCCGATTTACCTCCAGATAGGGAGATTGAATTTTGCATAAACTTAATTCCTAACACTCAACCTGTGTCTATACCTCCATATAGAATGGCTCCTGTAGAGCTTAGAGAATTGAAAGAACAACTACAAGATCTTCTTGATAAAGGTTTCATACGCCCTAGTTCTTCTCCTTGGGGTGCTCCAGTATTATTTGTAAAAAAGAAGGATGGCTCTTTAAGATTGTGTATTGATTACAAGAAATTGAATAAGGTAATAGTGAAGAATAAGTATCCATTGCCACGAATGGATGACTTGTTTGACCAACTTCAGGGAGCTCAATGCTTCTCTAAGATAGACTTGAGGTCGGGGTATCATCAATTGAAGATTAGAGGAGAGGACATTTCAAAGACAGCTTTCAGGACTCGTTATGGGCATTACGAGTTCTTAGTCATGTCGTTTGGGCTTACAAATGCTCCGGCAGCTTTCATGGACTTGATGAATCGAGTCTTTAAACCATTCTTAGATCATTTTGTGGTCGTTTTTATTGATGACATTCTTATTTACTCAAAAAGTAAGGAAGAGCATGAGCAACATTTGAGAATGGCTTTGCAAACTTTGAGAGAACACCAGCTTTATGCTAAATTCTCTAAGTGTGAGTTTTGGTTGGACAATGTGGCTTTCTTAGGACACACGGTGTCTAAGAATGGGATAAGTGTGGATTCTAAGAAGGTGGAAGCAGTCAAAAATTGGCCTAGACCTACTACGGTGACTGAGATTCATAGTTTTCTTGGGTTAGCAAGATACTACCGCAGATTTGTTAAAGATTTCTCTAAGCTTGCAGCTCCTTTAACGAGATTGACAAGGAAGGGAGTGAAGTTTCAGTGGTCAGATTCATGCAAAGAGAGTTTTCAACAATTAAAAGATTGTTTAACCTCTGCACCTGTGCTAACTCTTCCATCTGGAACTGGTGGTTATACAGTATATTGTGACGCATCAAGAGTAGGCCTAGGTTGTGTATTAATGCAGTATGAGAAGGTGATAGCCTATGCATCTAGACAACTCAAGAAGCATGAACAGAATTATCCCACTCATGATTTAGAAATGGCTGCAGTCATATTTGCATTGAAGATTTAGAGGCATTACCTATATGGTGAGACTTGCGAAATTTACACCGATCACAAGAGTCTTAAGTATATCTTTCAACAGCGAGACTTGAACTTAAGATAAAGAAGGTGGTTAGAACTCTTGAAAGACTATGACTGTAATATCCTATATCACCCTGGTAAGGCCAATGTAGTGGCTGATGCACTGAGTAGAAAATCTATGGGTAGTTTGGCTGACATTGCTGAAGTCAAGAGACTGATGCTGAAAGAATTTCAGAAACTTAATAAGGGTGGACTAAGATTTGAGATCCCAGTGTCAGGAGTATTGTTAGCTCATGTACAACTTCGTTCTAGTATGGTAGATAAAATCAAGGCCACACAGGAACTAGATGCTCAATTAAGGAAGATTATGGAAGAAGTCCGTGAAGGGAAGTTACAAGAGTTCACAATTGATTCTGAAGGAGTCTTGAGATGTGGTCGTAGATTGTGCGTGCCAAATGTGGAAGACTTGCAAAGAAAAGTTTTAGAAGAAGCTCATCACTCAACTTACACGCTTCACCCAGGTTCCAATAAAATGTATCAAGACTTAAAGGAGTTATATTGGTGGAAAGGAAAAAAGACGTGGCAGAGTTTGTATCTAAATGTTTAGTATGTCAGCAAGTAAAGGCTGAACACCAGAAGCCTGCAGGTATGTTGCAACAAATTGAAATACCCGAATGGAAGTGGGAAAGAATCACTATGGATTTTGTGACCGATTTGCCGAAGACCCTTAAAGGTTATGATTCAGTGTGGGTCATTGTAGACCGATTAACTAAGTCGGCGCACTTTTTACCTGTGAAGACCACTTATACCGTGGCTCAATATGCTAAACTTTACCTAGATGAAATTGTTGCTCTTCAGGGAGTGCCTGTGTCTATCATCTCAGATCGTGGACCACAATTTACAGCTAAATTCTGGAAGTCAATTCAAGAAGCATTGGGGACTCGTCTAGATCTTAGTACTGCCTTTCATCCTTAGACCGATGGACAATCCGAGCTCACAATACAAATATTAGAAGATATGCTTCGCACATGTGTTTTAGATCTTGGTAGTAGCTGGGATAAGTACTTGCCTTTGGTGGAATTTGCATATAATAATAGCTATCAATCTAACATTCAAATGGCGCCTTTTGAGGCATTGTATGGAAGGCATTGTAGATCACCAATTGGTTAGTTTGAAGTGGGTGAGTCTAAACTTTTAGGCCCAGATCTCATTCAAGAGTCAATGGCCAAAGTGCGATTGATTCGTGAAAGGTTATTGACTGCCCAAACAAGGCAAAAGTCCTATGCAGATCATAGGAGACGTGAGTTGGAGTTCAATGTCGGTGACCTTGTGTTCTTACGAATATCACCTATGAAAGGTGTTTTACGATTTGGAAAGAAAGGAAAGTTAAGTCCCAGCTACATCGGGCCTTTTGAGATACTTGAGAGAGTGGGTGTTGTAGCCTACCGTTTAACTCTCCCACCAAATCTTGCAAGTGTTCATCCTGTCTTCCATGTGTCTATGCTTCGGAGATACTTGGTCGACCCTTCTCATGTGCTTCAACCACAGACCATAGAACTAGATGAGCAGCTCTCTTATGAAGAGCAACCTGTGGCTATAATTGATAGACAGATCAAGAAATTGAGGAATAAGGATATAACATTAGTAAAAGTGGTATGGCAGAAGCATTCCAAAGAGGAGGCAACTTGGGAAGCTGAGGAAGCTATGCGTGAGAAGTATCCCCATCTTTTCGAGACCCCTTAGGTAAGAGGCTTGTTAAAATTCGCGGACCGAATTTTCTAAGGGGGGAAGAATGTAATAACCCAAATTAAAATAATAATAATAAAAAAAATAATTAAATTAGACAAATTTATTTTTAGGATAAATATAAGATTTAAGTAATCTTAAGATAATTATAAAGCTTTAAAATTATCTTAAGGAGTTATTTTGAAACCTATCTTATACCCATTGGGATATTTTTTATGTTCCAAAATTTTTAAAATAAGTCACCATGAAAATTCTAAATAATTGTAGGGTCCTTATTTTTATTTCTAGTTATGTAAAAATAACTTTTCTAAGTCCTATATAAATTCCATTAGAAAATTCTGGGCATCTTTCATAATTTTTGCTTTTTCCCTTAAAATATGATTTCCTTTTCTTCTTTCTTATTCTTTATTGCTGCAGCACGTCTCCCACCCTCATTTTCTTCTCTTTCTCAGAAGCTTTTGCACCGTTCTGCCAAGTTCCTTCATTTCCTCCCTCTCTCATTTTTTTTCTTTCGTTTTCTCATCATTCACCAGTCGTCCTTCACGCTACAATGCCCCTTCCACCTTCCTGCTCCGGTGACCCACGTCGGAAGACCACGGCTATCGCATGAGGAGGGTTTCTTAGGTAGTAAGCTCCATCTCCATTTCCTTCTTCTTTCTTTTGCTTGATGCTTCATTTCGTTCTTCTTTTCCTCTTGTGCTTAGGGTTACTTTTTCCCTGATTCTAAGTTTCATTCTTGTTCCATTTTTATGCCAATGGAAATCCAAATTCTTAGTTGCTCATTGCTTCCTCATTTTGGCCGTGGGAAGCTTCTCAAATTGGGGCTTTTTGATTTAAACCATTAAGGTATGAATTGATACTTCCTATGCATTTATTTAAGCTCTTTAAGATATATTTTAAACTCAAATTAAATTTTAGAAGCTTGAATTTGATTGTGCCAATTAATTTGTGAAATCCAAAATCTAAGGATTATAGTGAATTATAAAATTTAAACTATAATTATAGATTTAGGTGTTAGAGGGTGAAATTAATTATATTGAATATATTAAAAGCTAATAGAGTAATTTAAGGTGATGTTCTTATGTTCAATATAATTATAGGTGATAGTGAAGCTACTCTTTCAAATTGGAAATCCCTTCAATTTTAGGAAATTGGGGTCTCTACTATTGGCCTCCATTGGTGAGTGTATAGATAACAAAATAGTAGTCTCTTTTACTTTATATTTATATATTATCAGTTTAAACTTCTTATTTTGTGATTTGCCTTATTTGCGTTGTCAGGGAAACAAATCTCATTTATTTATTTATTTTAAAAACTTTAGTGCTTTATGTGGATTAAATTATATGTGTGAAAGTACATATATATATATATGGTTTTTTATGTTAGGGAGGTAATGAATGACTTTTATTTATAATTTTATTATGTAAATTCGTTAATTCATTATTTTTTTAAATCATTTCTTTTATCTGATTTAAGCTTTACTAACTTAATTACTTACTTGTCAATATTTAATTTATATAAATGATTTTATTCTAAAATTATGGATGAAAATCTGATTAAAACCCTGTAACTGTTAATGGGAGTAACGACCGTAGTGTACTTAGTTAGAATAATGAATAATCACTGTGTGGCGGCACTCAGTGATAATTATACTGGATATATCGTGATATGTGCACCATGTGGCGGCACTCGGTAATGGTGGTGATATTGTGATATTGCGCAGTGGTCTTAATAGTAGTATTGAATCCTGTGTGGTGGCACTCAGGGTTGATTATAATTCTTACACGTGATACCCATTATATCTTGTTTTCTTTAATTTTAAATTGTGCTTTTGCTAATAACTTGCAACGTAATTTAATTGCTATATATATATATATAAACAAAAATTAAAGGCAATATAATTTCCTTTATTTGTCTAAGTACTTTATTGTGAGAAACTCTAAACCTATCTATTTTTCCTTCTACTTGTTTTGTTATATATATATTCACTAAGCTAGTGGTAGGCTACCCTTTTTCTTTGTCATATTTCATATCAGCATAAAGTAGATTAAGGTGTTCTGAGATTTGCGTGCCACCCAGACACAGATGGTAGGATATTTTGATCGGTTGAGTTGTGTAGGAACTCCAAGACACATTGGCTACTAAGTGCTATATTAATTTGGGTCATAAAGATGTTATATTTTTTTTTTTTTGTAGATCCTATAATGACTTTTGTAATGGCATTTGATTATATTTTGAAAAACTTATGTACTATACTATATTGTGGCAAGAATTCAAAGACATAAGATACTAGTAAATTTTTGAAATGAAACATATTGGGTTGTGTTGAATTTGCAGGGTTGGGATGTCTAATTTTTAGAGGAGGTGCTGCCGGATTTTCGGCAACCTCTAATCACTGTAGGTATGCTTTTATAAAAGTATGAGCATTGAATGAGTTGCCAGGTTTATTAGGCTGGGCCAATCATATTTGGCTTGGTCTAGGTGCCGGTCATGGCTTGGAGTTTGGGTCGTGACAGGGATCTAGTTCCCTACACCAGTAAGTAGTCGTCTAGAGTCTAGACAGGGAATGCAAGCTTTATTAAATCTCATTTCTACAATTGAGAGATCTATCTCAGAAGCTACAAAGATTTTCAAGTACATTTTATGCTTAACATCTAACCTTTTTCACTATAGTTGAGCTCATGAAACCTTCTTTTGTAATTATAATGTTTAGTATATTGGATTTCTTTTGATTTAAAAAAGGATATTGGATTTCTAATTTAAAGAGTTAGTGATGTATGAATAAATATTTTTGACATTTTTCCTTATAAATTATGACTAAGAAATTAGATATAGGATAATGGACAAATTGATATTATGTTGAAATGAATTGAAAGTTAATGAAGAAAATATGTGATATAGTTTAACCTTTATTTAAACACCTACATATGGTGTTTGGTCCTTTAGGCTGTCCTTGTACGATGAAGATTTAGTATATGTGGATGATATATTCAAAGGTTGACTTCCTTATTGACTTATTTGAATATTTTCATATTTGCCATGGTATTTAATTTAAATATTGTAGATTAAATAGATTAAGTACAGGGACACTACCATGGTTGATCTTATCAAATGATTCTCTTATAATGGCAGTAAATGAGCTAAAGGCATCAAAGGTAAACTTAGTAATGACTTCTTTAAAGTTATAGTAGTACTTATCTTAATCATTTATAACATTCTTTTTGTCATAGTAAGATGTGTTGGAAGAAAAGAAATTTTTGCAATTAAAAATTGAGAGGTAATGTCAAAGACTTAAACTTGCTAGATTTCACTAATGCAAAATGTTCAATATAATCAAACATTAAATAATGCTAAAAGAATAACAAATAAAGCTAAAGAAACAAGACTTTAATCTAATGACTTGATGCATTAGAAAAAACATTTGACCACTAACTTACTAACTTCAACAAATTAAAGAATCCTAAGACCCACTAACTTAAAACATAAAAGTCACATGCTCTTAATAATTTGCCATTAATATTTTGAATAATTTATCCAACACTTCCCCTTGATTCAAAATCATAAACTCTTAACTTGGTTTGAGGAAGAGACTTTGTAAAGATATTAGCTATTTGCTCACATGTGCTACATAATTTTAGCACAATTTTTCCATTAGCTACTAGTGTTGAATGAAGCAATGTTGCACATTAAGATGTTTAATTCTATCATGGAAAGCAAGATTCTTTGCTGTTGCAATTATGGACCTATTATCACAAAGTATCTCTGGAGCTTTTTTTTTTTTGGCTCATGATAACAATTAGTAAGAAGTTTTCTAAGCCATAAAGCTTGTCGTGTTACCAAAGTTACAATTGCATATTCTACTTCGGATGATGACAGAACTACTATTTCTTGCTTTTTCAACTCGAGGTCAATGCTCTAGAACCAAGGCTATAAACATTGCCCAAAGTGCTCTTTCAATCATCTAAACATCCTGCCCCACTACTATCAGTAAAACCATTTAATATGAAATTTGGCACTTTAAAATACCAAATACCAAAATAAACTATTCTAGCCACATAATGAGGAATTCTTTTTGTTGTACCAAGATGTTGCTTTGTAGGACTATGCATAAATCTATACACAATACTAACAAAGGAAGGAATGTTAGGCCTAATGTGTGTTAGATAATTTAAACCACCAACTAAACTTCTTAACAATCTTAGAATAGCTTTCTCATTCCCATATTCATGCTGCAACTTTTTATTAATGTTCATGGGTGTGGCTACTGCTTCATAATTGGTCATATTAAACCTCTTCAAAGGTTTGCAGCATATTTCTTTTGACACACAAAAATCCTATTTTCACCTTGTATCACCTTAAGCCCTAAAAATATTGCAATCTAAATCTATCATCTCGAAATATTGTTATCATGCAAGACTTAAAATCATTAACTAAGGACTTTAAAGAAATCATATAAATCATATCATCCATATAAAGACAAACCACTAAAAAATATCCATTTCTTTATTACTTCAAGTAGATAGTGGGCTTATTTTCACTTCTTATGAATATTCTATTTTGAAACAAGGAGTCAATTTTACTATACCATGCATGTGGAGCTTGCTTCACCCATAAAGAACTTTTCTTAACCCATAGAATTTGTTTTCATTGCTATTGATAACAAAGCCTTGAAGTTGTCAAGCATAAATCTCTTCTTCTAAATCACTCTTTGAAAAAGTGAACTTCAAATTAAATTGGTACACAGGCAATTGCAATTAGGCAGCTAAAGCCAAAACAACTCTCACAATTTCAAATTGAGCAATGGGAGAAAAAGTCTCCTTAAAATCTATACCTTGCTATTATTAACATCCTTTGGCCATAAGCCAAACTTTATGCTTTTGAATGCTTCCATTAATGTTATACTTTGTTTGAAACAACCATTTAAGCCCTATAACATTCTTACCTTTGGGAACATCAACTAACTCCCATGTTGAATTTTTCTCAATGGCTTGCATCTCTTCTGTCATAACAAGTTGGCTTAGATACATACAAGGCAAAGCTACAAGAATCATAAGTTTCTTTGAAAGATTTGAATTTTTTTATGGTGATTCATTAGAGGAGCTAGATGATAGAGAATGAGAACTTACTGAACTTGTAGTCCTATAGTCACTAGGTGAGGAAGAACTGGACTTGTAGATGATGGCATTTCTATTGTACATAATCAAAATATGTAGGAACTTGATTAGTAGTCCCTTCCTTACCAACATTCCACACCTAATGAACTTATTCATTAAACATAACATTCCTACTAATTATTGCTTTGCCATTTATAGGATTATATATATGATATGCTTTGGATTGATGATTATAGCCAATGAAAATGTATTTCTTAGATTTTCCATCAAGCTTAGAATGAAAAGTAACTAAAGCATATGTTGTACAATCAAAGACTTTTAAATGGCTTACTTAAGGCTTTTTACCCATCCAAGCTTCATATGGTGTTTAATCAAAATGACCTTTATTGGAGAGATGTTCATGAGATGCATTGTTTTTGCTTTCAACAAGCTTTTGGCTATTTCCATTATTATTTGATTTTTCCACTTCATAATGCCATTCTGCTCTAGCATGTATGGTGCTGTAAGTTCTCTATGAATGCCATTCTCATCACCAAAATACTGTGAAATCAATAAACAAGAATTCACTGCCTTAGTTAGTTCAAAGTGCTTTTACACTTCTACCACTTTGTTTCGTAATGTAACATATGGCTTTTTAACTAAACTAGAATTGATATGTTAATGGAAAACAACTCTAAAGTAAAATGAATTAAAGTTAAATAAGGATAGAATATTAATTAAAATATAAAAAAATTAGGTTATGAAATCACTTACGATATGAAAATGAAGCCAAAGTAGTTAAATAGAGTAAAGTGTCATATTAGTGGCATAAATATAATTTTGAGCAACTTGAAAACTTAAGAAAAAAAGTTTTAAATGTCAGAATTAGACTCATTAGGGTTTTCAAAAGTCTTGAGAACTATAGAGGCTATTAGAATTGGTTAAAATCTTTACGGTACATAAAATGAGATAGATAGTGCTGTGACTATAAGTAGAGCCATTTTCACTATTTAAAACCATTTACACCTAAAAAAATAATGTTTTTATATGGAAGAGCACTTTAGATTGTGTAAGGAGTAGTCAGACATTAAAAAGCTCAAAAAATGAACTAATAGAGCGATTTAGTATTTAGGGACAAAATGGTCATTTAGAAAAATTATAAAGGAGGCTTATAAAGGAAGCCACCATGTCATCTTCTTCTCCATGCCACTTTAGAAGCTTGGAGAACCTAGCTATGGTGGCACATATAAGGGAGGAGAGAGAGAGATTTCAAGCTTGATTTTGGGTAAATAAATGACCTTTGTTCATTCTTCATTAGTTATAAAGTTTGTTATACTCGGAGAGAACTTTCTAATGGTGATTTTTTATTCATAACAGAAAGAATTTTAGGTTTGACCAAATAGAGAAAAGTTCTACTTTTGGAATTCCAATAGTGGGATTTTATCTATGTGAAAAATGTTTCGTAGGCAAGTTTCCATTTAAAACACTTATAAACTTTTGAGTTTCTTGGCCCTTAAAGGTTTGGCCATGAGACTGAATGTGAGTAGGGAAATTTTTCTTCATGTAATCTTGGCATATTCAAGGGTTTTAGAGCACGAGTATTCTATATCTATTATTAGTTTACATTGATTCATGAAAAAGAACAAGATAGAGCCATATAAGTGGAATTTCATCCTAGGCAAAGAGAGGGCTAAAGTTTAGTATGTTGATCTATATTTGATGTATTTAGATGTTTTAAGATGTAAGGATCATGAATTTAGGCTTGGTTTGGCTTGAATCTTGAAGAACTCTAAGTTAGGGTACCATAGACACTATTTTGGCCATATATTGAATGGACCACCTAGGGAGTTGTTTTATTGATTCTAATATTTTAGATGGCCTAGATATGAAATATGAACACTAATAGAAGTGTTAGAATAAATATAAGAACCTTATTTTAAGAGGTGAAAAATTAGGGTTCAAGATTGGCTTAATAAGGGTAATGTTATTTTATGCATGTATTAGCTTTCTTGTGATAACTCAAGTGAATTCTAATGAAGTCATATAGATTGTATATGATGAGATTTTAAAGCTTAGAAGTTGAGTAATAGAAGTTACATAATGAATTCTAAAGATGTTAAAAGCAAAAATATCAAATGTATAGTGCCAATGACTATATAAATATTAAATATAAAATTTGTGGATTGAATTATGAATTCCAAGGGTTTAAGTTTGCTTAGGATCCATGTTTAGTGAAATCTCTAACCTAAAGCCTAAGTGAGGAACAACTTGAGGGGAGTTAAATCGTAAGGGAATTTCGCAAATTTTAGGCTACCAAATGAGTTAAAATTTAATATAATGTATGATGTGAAAGCCATCGAGAAAGTGTACCTAAATGGAATGTGGAAATGAGAGTCCGAAGTGCACTCTAAGTTGTCTAACTCATGGCCCAAGAGTCATAAAAGTAAAAAATTAGTAAGTATAGGCCTTGATTGATACTATATATGTTAATCTTGATGTTTTTAAGCCAAACTAGTAAACAAATACACCAGTGTAGGTGTGAGGCTGAGGACAGATCTTGAAAAGGTTAAGAAGTGGTTGGAATTGATTGTGCTACATCAAGGTAGCTTACTCTCCCTTATCTTTCATGCATTATGATTGTTGAGTTTGATGACATTGCTACACATTGATTGCTTGATAACATGTTTTATGATGATTGTACTAGTTTTTAAGCTATGTACTACATGATAAGTTTATGGTTTATGGCTAAAGCTAAGGGCCATGGAATTGAATGCAGTAGTTTACCTATAATCCTAAAGGAAAAGCCTAAGCTAAGATAGATGTTGTGACCATAACAAAAGGTTATAGTATGTTGATTAGTTTTTATATTTATCTGTGTGATCTTGCATGCTTGAAATTTTTTCTTAACTTTGTATGCATGTATTTGGTAGTCTGAGTAAAGCTATTGAGATTCTCCCTAATCTCATCCTTAGTTTTATCTTTTTCCACTACCTAGTGCTAGGTGGAAGTGCCAGTGTTAGAAAAGGAAAAGAACAGGCTAGTTCACAATGATGGCCAGAAATAGCAAAACTTTGTTCAAGCATATGTTTGATTTATGTTGTATTATTATTATGATGGAATTATAAAAGATGAGTTTAACTCATCAGTGATGTAATTGTGAGACTAGTATTTTATCAATTAGTGATGTAATTTAGTTTAAGCCTACTTAATATCTGATGAAGCTTGTATGCTTAGATAGTTATTTCTAATGATTATGATATTTGTATTCTTCATCTCTATGAGTTCTAGGCTGAATTATAACCATTTAAGTGATCCGGATAGCTAAGTTATAAGGGCAAACTCTATAGAATTTTTCTCAAAATATAATGAAATTTTTTAGCTACTAACAGACAAGTTTAATTAATAATTAAGGGTTAGCAATAAATGAGCTGAGCAAATTAAATTGGAAAGACATGGAATCATAGAACGGTTAATGAAAGTATTCAAAAGTTTTAGATTTGTATATGCTTGTATGGCTAAAATGGATTCATTGATGAATCATAATAGCTAAGTAAAAGAGTTACTAAGCTGTTATAACTAGTGCCTTAATTTCTTGAAATTCTCAAAAGTTTTTGATTTGGATTTCAAGAAGTAAATCCAACTCATATGGCTATATTCATCAACAAATAGAAAAAAAATCAACTTCCACCAAATGGCTTAATTTTCATTTGTCCATACCAATCAACATGCATAAGTTCAAGACAATTTGAAACCTTTCATGATTTTCCAATAGGAAATTATCTCTTATTCTGCTTCCCATAAATACACCCTTCACAAAAATCAAGTTCACAAATTTTCAACAAGCCAACAACCATTTCTTTCTAACTCAAAGCCTTAAACCATTCACAATCAAATGCCCATAATGTAGATGCCATAATTTAGCCTTATTATTCCTTCTAACAACTAAGGCACTAATTATAACATTTGAAACATTAAGGGTAAACATTTTATTTTATGTCATATGGACAATTGCTATGGTTTGACCAAATTTTTTATCATGAATGGCACATGAATCACCATTGAACACGATTGAATATCCACTAGTCATCAATTATCCAACAGTCAACAAGTTATAAGCTAAACTAGGTAAAAATTACACATCTTAGAGGAGTTTAACATCACCTTACATAGTTTATGACAATTGTACCTTTTCCCTCAACCAAGACTTGCTTGTCATCTCCGAGCCAAGCTTCACTTTCTGTGTCTCATCAAGATCTCTAAACAAGGATCTTAAACTAGACATATGATTTGAGATGTTACTATCGATAAACCACACATCATTGAAAGTATCAGTAATAGAAGAATGGGTCATAAATAACTTATTTTCCTCTTTCACCTTTTTTGTAACATTGACAACCTTTTGCTCATCTTTTTGTTTGCTTAAGCATTTAACTTCTTTATGACCATATTTTTTTGCAATAATGGCACTAGATGGTGCTTTTATGTTGATATTGATCACCCAATTGAACTTTTCCTCTATTATTGCCATGTCCTTGACCATGAAAACCACCTCTGCCTTTTCCTTGGCCTCCTAAATTTTTTAAATTTTCCTCGTAAGAAGACTCTCCCTTCACCTGAAATGCCTTCTCCTTAACCTTTTTGTGGGATCTACTATGCCTAACTTCATAGGCTAATAGAGAATTCATCAAAATTATAAGTAAACAAGTCCTTTGACTCTTCAATTGTAGCAACAACATGATGAAAATTTGAAATTAAGCTCCTCAAAACCTTGCTTACAATAGTTTCATTACTAACACTTCACCATATGACATCATACAATTAAAATCTCATACACCCTAGACAAAAATTCTTGCACAATTTCTTTTTCTTCCATGGCCAATGTTTCAAAATCATGACAGGTAGGGTAAGTCATTCCTATACTAAGGGTCTATAATTTTACAGTAATTACCTTTTTGTTTCCTAAATACTCTTGCTTTAGAATCTTCTAAGCTTGAATAAAGGTGCTGGCTATTATAATTCAAAGGAAAGTTTCATCATTAAGGGCTTGCTCAATTAGAAATAGGGCCTTCGCATCCTTCTTGTGATTTTCTTGCAACTATTGGTTAGGCTCGGCTAGTTTCATGTCTTTAAATCCTTTCTCTACCAAGTCCCATAGCTCTTAAGATTTGAATATGGTTTTCATTTTGAGGTTCCAAAAAGATAATTCTCTCTTATTAAGAGAGGAATTAAAGGCTAAAATGATGTATTTGTTTTGTTATTTGCATGGTCAAATTTTCTCTCTCTCATTATGTGTTTGCCTCACTTATGTTTCACTCACCTTGTGTTTGCTTTTTCATTCTCTTTCTCACATACTTTACCTTTCCCTTGCTTGAGGAAAAAGGACTAAAACTTGGTAGGTTTATTTGGCCATTTGTGTGAAAGCACTAATACCATAGATGCTATAAAAAGGGAATAGGATTTTTATTATTAAAAATTGAGATGTAAAGTCAAAGACTCAAACTAGTAGGATTTCATTAATGCAAAATGTTCAATACAACCAAGCATTAAATAATGTTAAAAGAATAATGTTAATCCCATGAACTGATGCAATAGCAAAAATATTTGACCACTAACTTAATGACTTTAACAAGTTAGATAATTCTAAGACCCACTAACTCAAAATAGAAAAATCACAGGCTCTTAATAATTTGCCACTAATATTTTGAACCATTCATCCAACAAGATGTTATTTTTTTTTTTGGAAAAAATTTGGACTTTTCATTTTGGCTATAAAATAATTAGCAAAAATGTGCACCATAGTATAGTATATGGAAGGCATTAGTCTCAAAGTGCTACCAAAATTTCTAAATAAAATGCATGGTAAGTGGTAACGGTGTTCATTTATTTTGGTAAGAAATATTAGTAGAGGGAGGAAAGATGCAAAGAAAAAGCATTTTCCAAAGTAAAACAATCTTGTCCTATATCAGATCTAAATGACGAGAAGAACTATTAAAAGTACAAGTATTTTGCTCTGGCCAATTACATCAAAGAGTAGCATAGATAGCATAATGCCATAAAGCCTTCTTCTCGTTAGTAGGACCTAAAACTAATTAAAGAGATTTGTTTCAAATTGAGGGGACACACTTAGAATTTACCTAAGCACCAACTAAACCACTCCATATGGAAGTGGCTGCAAGGAAGTGTTAGAACAGATGATCAGTTGTTTCAAAGCTAGAGCCACACATGACACATATTGCACTGATGGAACTTTGTTTGACCTTCGAATTGGCTTCATATAATTAGTATTTATCTTTTTCAAGTATTGTTGTCCAGATGAAAGACTTGGCCTTGGAAGGAGCTTTGGAATTCCAAAGGGGTTTTTAGGAGAAAGTTTTCTTTGTTTCAAGAGTAGGTAAGGAAATGGAAAAAGGATTTACATGAATACTCAAGCGATGGATGAAGGGTCCTAGTTCATCTATCCATATTAGGAGATAAATGAAGAGAATCTAGCGAAAGCAAGAGTGATTGTAATTTGATCGTAATTTGGAATTTTGGTCATTACTCTACCATTTAATCTTCTTAAAAAATGGAGATTATAAGAAGTATTGGAACCCTGAGTAACTTTCTGTTGATCGTTCTCTATCGCTGAAAGATATGGTAACTTCAACATGTATGGCAATTTATGTGGAGTGTTTTTTAATTCAAAAATTACCTTTGAAGTTGTGCGTCCAAACGCAAAATAGCTTCTTCTTCTCATGAAAACTTTATTTAAAAAAATCTTTACTCAAATAGTACTTTTCTCCCCAAGCTTGTTCAAAATGAGCTTTGTCTTCTTTAAATACATGATGGTGTAAGGCTTTGAACCCAAGATTACTTGCTAAACTACCTACACTCCTCCCCACTAGACCACCACCTAGTGGCTTAATGAGGTCTTAGATATGCATGGCACCGTCTCCTGTTTTGTGTGCTTTGTTTTCCATGAATGGCCTTTCCTTCCCGAAAAAACCTACACTTTCAACAAACAATAACACGGAATCTTTTTTATGGATCATGAACAAGGTGTGAAGCCTCTTAAGTAGGAGCTCTCAAATTTTATTATAGATGCAGGTACAATTTGCTCTCAATTTTTTGGAGTTAACATTTAGGATATAATTATGGGAGAAACCCCCCAAAAAAAAAAGTCCAATTTGTATGGAAATTTGCCAAATCATGGAAAATTATGTCTTCATCCATAATTCTATTTGTCGATATCAAGTTATTTTGAATTTCTTCTATGTTCGTAGATTCTATTAAATTTTAGAATTTTTGGTTCAATCATTAAAACATTAGTTTGTTGTAGGTTTACTTGCTTGGTTATATAGTTATTGTCTGTTTTTACAAATTGAGACTGTTGTTATAAATTTTTCATTGGAGATCAACATATGCCTCGCTGGAATATTTTATATAAAGAAAACTACTATTCAACAGTTTTACTCTTGGATATACCACTTTGAACACAAGACATGATGGATCAGTGTCCTATACCGTTTGATCTTGAAGAATATGTAATTTTACAGGTCTTCTTATTAGAGCTATTGGTGGTAAATCATTTCAGTGTAGTTTGCCATTCAAAGCTTCTGGTTTGCTGCATGTAATTAATTTATTTGTAGAAGTGAATAATTTGAAGTCTAAAAGGTATTTTATTCATTGAGAATTTGATATGGTAAAGAGGAATTTGGAAGCTAATAGATGGAGCACCAGTTTTTCAAAACGTATAGAAGCATGCAATATTCTCAAGAATTATTAAGCACTGAATTAGAGGAAGCTGGTGGTGTACCGCCATAGAGTATGCGAACTGTTGAAGGAACAGTAATCTGGCAACCTGAAACACAAAACGTGTTTTTACAAATGTAGGCTTTATCTATTGATCTGTTCATTTTCTCGCTTTTTCTTTGTTTAATATTTCTATATAAAATTATCACTAATCATATTGTTTTTGTAATCCATGAATCTAATAATCATGTCTTGAAACACTCGATGGCATCTAGGATGAGTGTATAAGACTAATTTGTTGAATATGGAACATAGACGCAATCATGCTTCCATGGAAATTTATGGATTTTTTTTGGTTACGCCTATTTGCTTTTATTTGAGCTGCAAATCTTTTTCTTCTCATTCACAATCTTCTCTAGTGGTTTGTGCAGGTTATTTTATTCTCTTCATTTTTCCTCGTTGACAAATTTCAGGAGCCATGGCTGATGAGTTTGCCTATCTGCCCCCAGATTTCGGTTTTACACTAAGCAAGAGATATTGTTTTTGTAATCCACAGTATGTTTGGTAAGAAGGATACGGGAAAAAAGGAAAGGAAAGTAAGAAAGGAAAACATCTTTTCTGTGTTTGGCACATGAAAGAAGGAAAGGAAGGAAGGGAATAAGTTTGATTGATTATTAGTTCACACTTTTTTGCATTGTTCACAATTGCTCTCGGGCTCCTGAGAGCGATAGCGATGGGCAAAAAGCAAGAGACAAAGAATTTGTCGTGGATCTTATTGTTTAAATTGCTAAAATATTAAAAATAATAAATTTAGACAAAAATTTTATAATTTAACTATAAATAGTAACAGAAAAAAAAACTAAGATAAATAAAATTCATATTTATATTAATACAAATAAATAGACATGATATATATTATATTTATGATCAATATATCTAAATGAAGAATAATAAAATAATTTGTTATCTTATTTATTTATATATATATATATATATATATTTTCTTTCATGAAATCAAATAAAGGAAGGAAGATGTCTCTTTCCTTTCTTCTTATCATGCCAAACAATGGGCGGAATAATTAATCCACTTTCTCTCCTAACATTTTCTCTTATTTCCGTTCTAATCATTTTTACCAAACAAAGCATGACGTGACATCAACCTTCAATTTTTAAAATTCTTGGTGATTCTCTCTTAGCTTACTTCTGACCTTGCTAATCTTTTTGAAAAAGGATTTTTTTTTTTTTTACAATTTTTGCTAAAATTTAGCTATAATTTCCATTATAAAATTTTTTAATACACATATGATAAGAATCTTTTTTATTTTATTTTTTTCAGTTCAACAATCTATGGTCTTTCAAAACATTTTATCTGCATGTCATATTTTTGCAAGTTATTTTATAATTAGCTAAATAATTGTATCAAATATTTTAACCCAATTTTTTTTAAAAAAATTATTCTTTCCAGTCTCATATATAAAAGACTTTTTTAAGACTTGATTTGGTCTTATATATAAAAAATAAACTACCTATGTCAGGTATATTAATTATAGTATTTCAATTATATTTTTTATTAAATAAGTTATTTAAATTATGAGTAGTGACTATTATTAATTTCAATAACAAATTACACATATTAAATAAGGTTATTTTTAAAAAATAATTTTTATTTGAGATAAAATTAAAAAGATTAATTACTTTTAACTAAATTTTTTAATACTTGTAAATTAATAATTTATTTTTTATATATAAAATCAGAGGGAGTATTATATCTTGGAAGAGTAAATGGCTGACCCAACTCGGTATAGTCCACAATTTGCTGGCTTGACAAGATTGAACCCTCTTTATAACAGGGCAACAATTTTTTTGAGCCTTACTTATCATCTTGGCAGGTTGAGTTGGGCCACTACAATGGACTTGACTCATTTTGGAAGCTCTAATTATGAGCAGAAACTTCCCTTCTGGTTCTACACACATTGCTAGCGAGTCTGATGTTTCCAGTCCACAGTGCGCGCACACATCACGCGCAATGGTTTCATTTCTAAAAGTGGGCTTCGAAAATTTCTACACAAACTTGTTTACTCTCTGAAATGATTCCACAGATAGTCTGCGTTGCGCTCTGAAGCTAATTGAAAAGGGTTGTTTCAAATTTAGGGGACACACTTAGAAATTGCCATAAGCACCAACTAATCCACTCCATATGGAAGTGGCTGCAAGGCAGTGTTAGAACAGATGAGAGGCTGTTTCAAAGCTAGAGCCACACATAACACATATTGCACTGATGGAACTGTGTTTGACCTTCGAATTGGCTTCATATAATTAGTATTTATCTTTCTCAAGTATTGTTGTCCAGATGAAAGACTTAGCCTTGGAAGGAGCTCTGGAATTCCAAAGGGGTTTAATCCAGGAGAAAGTTTTCTCTGTTTCAAGAGTAGGTAAGGAAATGGAAAAAGGATTTAAGATGGATGAAGGGTCCTAATTCATCTATCCATATTAGGAGATAAATGAAGAGAATCTAGCGAGAGCAAGAGGGATTGTAATTTGGAATTTTGGTCATTACTCTATCATTAAATCTCTTTGGAAAAATGGAGATTATAAGATGTATTGGAACCCTGAGTGAAGCAACACTTCACCAGGTTTTCCATCTTTATTTGACTTTTAATTCATAAACACATTTACCATTTGATTTGAGATTGTGTTACCATCATATGCATTAAATTGACCAGAGGCTTCCACTCTTTTGCGAGGCTTGAGGAAGACATCAAGTTCAACTATTTCTGGATCCGATGTGCTAGGCTTCTCTCTGCATGCCATTTTTCATTTCAATCCATTTTTGAAACTTTCTGTTACTTTATTTCACTTGTCTACTACTTCTGTTTCTCGTTTTCTTTCAAATGCTAATGTTGTGACTTTCTTTAGTTATTTTGATCCTCAGTTTTGAAGCCCAAAAAAAAAAAAGACTATACAAGATTTCAGTTTTTATTGGGACATAATGGTAAATTATAATACAAAATTATTAGGGACCAACAATGTAACAGATAGATGAAAGATATGTTTCTATGACCAAATTAGGTGCCCTTAAGGGCCTGACCCATAAAGAATAAAACAAATATACTAAATGAGTTAAGTTTCATTCTAATTAAAAAGAATAGATTAACTGATAGTGCTGAAAAGATATTTTTGGTATTGCAGGTTTGAGTATCTTTAGACTTAAGAGACTAAATTCTCTGAGATATTCAAACAGAACCAAAGAGCTTTCCTATCTTTGTCTATAAAGAAGCTGTGGAATCACACAAACACACAACAGATATATATATATAAATATATATGCACACATAATTGGTAACTTTTGATTGAAACTGAGAATATGAGAACAAAGTTGTAAAATTTGTGGTGCAGGTAACACTAATGTGATCGATGAGTGGCTACATTTGTTAATTAAATTAGCCTTCTTTGTCCTTCTTTAATTCTTATTTTAGTTTTGTTCTCGTTTTGCTCCTCTGTTTCTCTTAAGGGGGACATGGAGGAATTGTATGAGATTAAAGGAACATGTGGGGTGAAAGGTGAAACCTGGAAAATGGGGATGAAAGGTAAAACCTGGAACATGTGGGATGAAAGGTAAAACCTTTTGCAAGATTAAATGAGTAGGGATAGAATAATTTTGGAAGAAGACTAATGCTATTAGTTCAAATATTTTAGTTCCTTGTCGATTTTTTTTTTCACCAATGTAAAATCAAAGATTCGATGGATTTTCTTCTAAGAATGGAGTGCTCTCTTTTTCTATTTATATTACCATATAAGCCTCATATTTATCTCTGGGTTTTCCCTGTGATTGTGATTAAATTTTAATCTCAATGGGTTTTTGAAGGTTTTCGGTCAATATCATTTAATGCATCAATTTTGATTATGAAGACACATTAGTTTGCAGTATGTTGTTTGCTATGTCATATTCTTCACCTCTATTTTCTATATTACTGAAGAGTTACCATTCTAGTTTTACACACAAGCAAGTGCACACCCCATCTAGTTTTACTTCTCTTTCCTTTATCATTGACCTATTGTTTTTGACGGAGTACCTGCCTCAGATGGGAATGGGGATGGTCGTTTATCACTTGCAAAGGAAATGAAGGATCGAAATCCTTTACGCCATTCGTTCAAGGTGAGAAGGGTGCTTAATCTCTGTTGTTGTTTCATAGTCTTATGGTTTTAAAGAATGGAATGGGAGTTCTTATACTCTCTCTCTGGCATCATAGGGGCTCGATTGAAGATGTAAGTTAGGTCCAGTGGTTTGTAGATGGACGATCAGCATTTAAGGCCATTGCTTCTTCAATTGAGGATACAAAATCAGAGGTTTGTTTACCAGCACCAGAGCATTCAAGGCCATTTTGATAATATAGTAGTTGTTAATAATAGAACAACAACGATGATGATGACAGTGACGACAGTGACAATGACAACGACAATAACAACAATAATGATTTTTAAGTTTACATACAATGAAAGTTTCATGGAGATATTTATTTGTGGGTGGTGGCTGCGCCCAGAACTGTATTTACAATGTCCTTTTCATACTCACGCTTCATCAAGGCTCGATAATTTGCTGGAAGCGAAAGCTAAGCAAGGGGTTCAGGTAATCTTAAATAGAAACTGTTAGCCATTCCCATTACAGTGTCTTGTCAATTTTAATGAAATAAATATTGTTTTCTATTACTTTTGTTATTGCATTGTTTAAATTGTAAAACATATACAGCCATTCCAATGTCATTCAGTAAGATGCTGACTTTCAGTCAATTAATTCATTGATCTTAATAATGTTTAAACTTTCACTGGAATCACTGCTTGATCCCTGTGCTTGTACACAAATATATTCTCTGTCTTATGTTTAAATTTTCACTGGAATTACCGCTTGATTCCTGTAGTTATTCACAAATGTATTTTCTCTGTCTATCTTATCAGACAAGAGTATAATATGTTTTGTTAATTAAATGAGTACTATTGATTGACAGTAGAAGTTAGCTTTTAAGAAATGTTCTCCACAAAGGCGATTTGATTAAATAATTTATTACTTAATAGTTCACTAGACTGGAAGATAATCAATTTGTTAAGAAGGTTCTTGGGTGAGTTGCATTTACCTAGATGATGTATGTTTTAACTTTTAATTGCCTCATATTTGGCTTAGAGTTGAGAGGTGTTGGGACTGGCATCAATGGTTTTATTTTCAATGTAGATTTACATTCTTCTCTGCAAAGAGATGGCTCTTGCTTTGAAAATTAATAGTGGCTATAGCAAGAGAAAGCTTCTTAGCATTCATGAAAATGTGAGGGTAACACACTATCCTGACCACTTTTCCTGTGGTGTTTACCTGTGGTATGCAGATTCCTGGAAAGCTTTATTATATTTTGTTTTATAATTTTTTTTTTGTTTTCTTAGAAAGTATCAATTATATCAATAAAAGTAAGACATAAATTGTACAAAATAACTTTGATCACGCTAATAGTGCCTTAATTTAATAAAATTGATTTAATTTGAAATAAATAAACTTCTTATTGACCAAATAAATAGTCTAACATATTGTTCAATTTAAGACTTAAACAAAATTACAAATAGGCTATGTCAAAAGTTTATAGATATACATATAGTAAAATACACAGACCTCTCCCAACCTTCTTTCTATTTTCAAGAGAAATTAGTATTTGTCTTGAAAATAAAAAGGAGATTCTATATTTTACTCATCACAAAAAATACACGAGATGATCCCTCCCTTTTTTTTTTTTTGTTGAAATGAAATAATCCATGAAGCAAAAGAAACGCACATGCTATTTCCACAATGATTCTTTGTTTCAATTGCATAAGACAGCCCATAGGCACCACTTTTGTTAAACCTTAAAATTTTAGAACAATGTAGTGCCATTAAAAGGGAGCATGTGTGTTCAGCCACTTCAACAATCTACAAGTTTTTGTTTTGTTTTGTTGTTTTTTTTTTGGGATTGATGTCGACATAGGAGTTTTAAAAGGCAATATATGACCAGCTTGGAAAACTGCTACTATTTAGGCATAGCATCAGCTAATAAAATTACCTTCAAAAATTGCATATGCATTCAAGTCTAGATTCTCGAGGTAAATTGAGGTTTTAATTTAGAAAAGAGAAGGGAAAAAAAACAGAGTGAGAGGAACGAAAAGAAATAAGCTTTATACACACTTATATTCCTTTATGCTATTCTTTCTTCTATTACACACAATGCATGGAGTACTAGAAAGAATCCATTTTCATATACACCCAATTAGCAAAAACATGCCTTTTGGTCATTAGCACAAAAAAGGTCGTCCAAGCTACGATTCTAGATTTGAAATTATGTTTACTTTAAGCGGTAAATACCACAATCTGTCTTTCAAACAAAAAATTATCTTTTACTGATAACAAATTTTTATTTCAATATTTTAAAGGTTTTTCTTGATTAATTTGAGTTGTTCAAATATCTGAATTTTCAAGTAATATTGCTTTTATTTTCAATTCTAAACAATTTCTGAAACATATATTAGTTTGCATACTACTGAGCTATTTGTTTTCACGGATAATTAGCAATTAATTATTTCGCTGTATTACATGCTAGCCTGTTGAGCTGGCCTTGAAGTTTGTTCACCACTTCAAGAGCTTCTGCAAATGCTTTTTGCAGCACTCACTTTAATGGCATATTCTGATATTGTTTGGTCTATGAAGCACTTACTTTAAACAATGTGACTTTTGAATTATGTATATGTATGGACATCTCAAATTTTGTCGGGTACCCATGTCTATAGTCATACTAGCTAGTTAGTGGTTTTTCAATGTTAAAATAGTGATTGGAATGGTTAAGGAATCTAAACCTGTGATGATGTTCAATTCCAATCCTTTTAGACATAAAAGTAAACGGATGGAATTAACATTTCCTGCTGTTAGTCTAATCATCCAATGTTATTTAGAAGGTAGAAAGTGTAAGGTGGCTTGTTGATCAAAAAGTAATATGGGAAAATTGAGATGAGCAAAAAGTATCATGGCAAATATGTCAAATTTGGATTGATTTAATCTGAGTTTAGGCCAAACTTGGATTGAGTCAATTCGACTTTATGCAATACTTTTTTTTTTTTGGTTTAAATTTTGCTAAGTTGACTTGTTGGGTTCAGATGAGTTAGCTTGTTAAGTTTTCTACTGAATAATTTTTTTTTTGTATGAAAATTTTTTAAACAATTCATTACATATAGATTTAATATAATATAGGACAAAATACATAAAATGATATGCAATAATAAATGAATTTTTTTAATTTTTGATAATAGATTACATCAATATTAAAAAAAATACAAAAGTAACTATAACAAATAACTCTCAATGCCACAATGAGGCTTAATCCTTTCACAATATGGTCATTGTTGACTTAATTGTTTTGGTTGTCATTGCTCCTTTATTATAGGTGGGGAATTTAAATCTAAACACAAGGATTCAATAAGAGGAATCCACTCATGTAGCATTACAAACCTAGATTGCGAATCGTATAGGATCAAATAAGCAATTGGTATATGCAACACTAAATATAGATGTATCAAAAAGAAGCTCTATGAATAATCCAAATCTATTGGGGTGTTTGAAAATGAGGTATAGCCAATAGTGGCATGTAATAAAAGGGACTGGCTCCTCTAAAGTAACTAAATTGGCTGCTAGCATAGAAGAAGATGGACTAGTCATGCCAATGTTTTGCTACATCGATGTTAGAATATATGAAGATGGATTGGCTATACCAATGCCAATGTCTTGCTACATTGGCTCTTGATATTATTGCTTTTCTCCTTCAATAGTGGGCTATTGGTTTGAAAGGTAGCCCTAGAGTCTCTTGTCTAGTCGATCCATTAGAATTTAAGGCCTGGGTAGATTAGGTGTTAGTTCAATAAGCTAGGAGAATAGTGAGAGTCGTTATTTACTGAATGCAAGTAATATATTCTTAGAGTCTCAACCTAGAGTCTTGTAGAAATCCATAGGTAAAGAGTCTCGCAAGTGCATCCTATTAAGTCCATTTGTCAAATTGACCTAAACAAAAAGATATGAAATGTTGAATGTCAACATAATATATATTAAGCATGGTAATTAAAATTGGATAGGACTGGCTGGTTGACCTAGAACTAAAACCTGGTCCAATCCAGACAACCCTCTAAATCGATATCTTTAAGAATCAGTCAACATTGGTCTTAATTGGTTGGTTTTAGACTAGAATTGGTACATATAGACTAGATTGAATCAATCTTGCTTAGAAATTAGGCAAAATCAACTACTAGATTCAAACCATGCACCTGTAATGTCGAACCAAGGGCCTAGAAGGAGAGTTTCAGCATCTTAACCACTACGATGCCTTGCTCTCTATGATAATATTGTGCATAATATAACTATAGTATTTCCTATGAAATTTATGATGAAATTTATGATATTTATTTTGGACATTTATCAAACTATCAATTATTTGTACTATGTTTAAACCTTCAAGAACTAATTAATTTTATTAAATAAATTTTTTGAAAAGTAATAGTGAAAAAGTTAATATATTAAGTGGTTATTTTTTAAAATATCTTGATTTCAATACTTGTTTCAACACATCAATATCTGATAGTTATATTTATCAATAGATAAGTTATTTTATGCTCAAATTTTAAAATTAAAAAGTTAATTGAATTTAAATATCATGTTTTATTTGATTTGTTTTTAGATATAATTAGTAATAAAATGTTTCAAATTTTATTAATATTTTGTTATTATTATTTATTATACTAATATATATATATATATAATATTATCATAAATTCGACTATGATTCGAGCAATGAACTATGAATTAGTGTTTTTATCGATCTAATGACTAGTTGGGTTTTAAAAACATTAATATTAAGAAAAAGAAGAAACAAATATGACAATTGTTCAAAAATTTATTGCATAGCCAATAGTAGCACTTGTTAGTTGGATCTACTATAAAATATATCGCTAGTACCATCATATGTACTCAGATTTATAATCAAAGGGCTTTTCAGCAAGAGGGGATTGGGACATAGCATTTTACCATTTATACCAATTTTTGATGAAAATTCTATGCTTTGATACCTCGTTGGTCTAGATTCTTCCTCAAAATTATAGAACATGATAGATATCTAATTTGACTGGCGTTTGAGGGATTGGCTAGTGCAAATTAAACTAGCATAGGACGTGATCTAAATGGTGCCACTCTACAATGTGAAAGCATATGAGTGAGATTGAATCAATTCAAATATTTAGAGGAATCAAGTAGTACTTTAAAATCAACTTGTGCACACTCTATGGTTGATATGGGTGCTAAATAATCAATGGGTAACATTGATAAAATAGTAGGACATTAAGAAATGTTAAAGCTATGATGCACACAGGGAATCCAAAAAAGGCAATGCACCTTGTCCCCTATCGTATTTAGCAAAAATTGATATTGTCTTAGGTTTTGCAAACTCCGGCAAGGAAGTCGTCTAATATTCTTTCATCTTTCATGATTTTCAAGCATATTAGGCGAACAATGATAAATATATAGAGCCAACATGGATGCAACAATATTCACATTTGAATTATAATTCATACTTGCAGCCCAAATGTAAAAGTAGAGGATACTTTTCTATACAACAAGCAGGGGTCAATGATCTCTCTGGTGTTAGCATAGGGAATCAATTTCGTGCCCATAATTGCAACAATGTCAAGCCTCTACTTATTCCATTCTTGTCCTTGTATGTTGCATTGCAAAACTCTAGGTATAGGTAAGCCAACACTGTTAACCCCTAACTATACTTGCCAACTTACTTATAATCTATGAACAATGGGAGGTACATCAATTATACCTTATGGCTAGACTTGACATCGTATTCATCTTTATTTTCAAAGCCTTCCATTATATTTTCTTTTGAGCTAATTGAAGAAGGAGGTTTAATAAATCCAAGTGCTACATGGGAGGAACTCAATTGTGAACTGTGCTCGATTGCTAGGGTGTGACAATGTTAAGCATAAGCTTATGGTGGATATAATAAGCCATCTGTAACACCATAATGTATTAGTTTCATTTTACCTTCACTTAAGCTTGATTCCATGTAATTTCAAAGAAAAGAAGTAAAACCATAGCATTTTATTGCGTTACGTCAGGGTTTAAGCATTCATACTTTACCTCGTGGACCCATCAATAGTATTCTCTACTTATACTCTATCCATACAACTTATACATATCATAAAAAAATCCATAAATCACATATTTGAAGCCAAAACCAAAAAAATTGCAATTTTCTCATGGGTCCAGAATTCAAATTTTTGGCACCAATTTTGGAAAATCATAATTAATTCTAAAAAAATGGAAATCAAGCAAACCATAGTTTTCTAGAAATCTCTGGGCATTAAATTTATAATAAAAATAGTTTCAAGCTATAATAACATCATTTGGACCATGCTTGATAATACAAAAATTCAAAAGGTCAAACTTTCCAATGTTTTTGATACAATTTACTAATATGAACTTAAAAAATTTATAACTAATTCCAAACAAATCCAATTCGGGCAAACTATACTAATTTGAAAAGTTATGGATGTTAACTAGAGGAAAACAATAAACCTAAACTAATTTAAAAGCCTTCAGATCCCAAAAACTAATAGAACAGTAACCAAGGTCTACTGGCATCCTTGATATTAATATGAAACTCTTAAAAAACTAGTTCTCTCTCTACAGACCTCCAATTGAGGTGCTTTTAGTTGTTATAGGTCACTGTAAATGTCTAACTTCTACTTGTAAAATTTCATAGCCATTGGACAACATTTGACCTATAAGTGATAGAGGTGAAACTATTGACCATTTGTAAAATACCGTTGTCAAATTGAAATTTTTTTTCCAAATTTATAAATTTATCAAAAATTCTTTAGAGCTCCAAATAATATGCACTTTAGCTTTCTAAAAAGATTTAGACAAGACCTATAAGCATGCCAAGTTTTAGACCAAGAAGAGGTCATTAGGTCAAATCTTAAAATAGCTCTTGAATTTGGCAAGTTTAGTAATATAAAATGGTCAATATAGTTCTAAATGGCCTTTAACATGTTCTAGCACTTCTTGGACGAGTTTTAAAGTAAGAATGTATCATATATGAACTGCCTAAGTGGCCCAAACTATCATGCATCTTAATTTCACCATGCTACATACAAGAATGCATAGCTACCTACAAGCCACCAAGTGACCAAATCTCATATTTTCATTGTTTTGGTTCCAAATATGGTTCATACATCATTTATATATACTTTTACATTTGCTTAAATATTTACATCTCAAAAGTAACATGTATATATGCTTTGACATTATTTTACATCAAAAGTCATACAAAACTATACAATTGTCAAAGTATAGTCAACTATGCTCCTTGGCTTGCACTTTGGTCTTCTTAAACTCCACTTAACATGTTAAGATGTAAGAGGGAAGCTGGTGAGATTCAAAGAATCTCAATAGATTATACACTAATTTAAAAAAGTAATCAAGGTATATAAAAATGTCAAAGCATGCAAGTAGGCATCCGAAACTATTAAGAATCATTCAACACATGATTTACAAGTCATGAAAATCATATCAAACTAAAAATAAGTTCTAGGGACTTTTGGTCTAGCCTTACCTTATTTTTAGGACTTTTGGATTAGCCTTACCCTTGGTTTAGGGACTTTTGATTTGACCTCACCCATACATGAGACTTTTGGCCTTGTCTCACCTATACCTAGGAACTTTTGGCTCCACCTCACCTATTTCAAGGGACTTTTGGCACCACCTTACCCATAAGAGTAATTTCACAACCAAAATATAACTATATTAGTACCAATGTAATAAGGCAACATCAAATGGCATGTCTCACAATACAATGCACACATAACCATACAATGACCATCATACATCTAAGAATGTAAACAAAAAGGAGTGAAGAGCTACCTTAGCAATCAAACATAATTCTTCCCTTTTGATTTTTTCCCCTTCTCGGTCTCACAACCACAACTAGATGGAGGTTGATCTCTTTGGGTTAGACACAACAAATAGCATTCAATTACTCTCTTGGAACAAGCCAAAGCATTTTACATACACTTAAGAAGCTTACTTGGTCTATTGGTTCTATAATAACTTTATTAATGGCCTAATGAAGCAACTACCATAATTCAAGCTCTTAGCTTCATTTTCTTCTTATATCTAGGCTTTTTTATTCCATTTAGACTCCTTGAAGTTATCACAAATTCATTTTTAAAAGTCTAGATACAAGTTGCTTCTTAAGGTTATATTATGAAACCTATTGACCCAAATCTCAATCTATGGCTTCTAAGTTTTTCCTTGAAGGGAGAGGTACTTAGGAAGTTTTCTAGAGGTCTTAAGAACTCAAAAAAACACTTACATAGGTTAGGGAATTCATGAATCAATACAAAATTTACAAAGTGTTCAAGAATTCGTAGTTGCTCTATGTTGAAATTCACTAGCTTTTCTTCTATTTTCTTTGCATTTTCCAAGCTCTCACACTCTAAATCAATGGTTTTTTTGCTAGTTCTAGGTCAAAACTTCCTTCCCTTTACTAGCTCTTAAGTTGGCAGAACCAACATATACAAGAAGCAAGGAAAAAGAAGCAAAGATACATAAATATCTACCTTGAATTCAAGCCTTCTTCAAGAGTGTTTTCCTTTGCCTTAACTTTCTTTTTGAATTTCTACTCTCCCTCCTCTGAACCAAGCTTAAAATAGAACTAAGTTATCCACCAAAAACATAGAAAGAGAGAGCAAAGAGAGAAGAATAAGATTTCAAGAAGGAAAGCTATGAAAATCTCTAGTTTTTCACACCTTTTCCTTAGTTTCCTTCTTTCTCCCTTCCTCCTCCTTTGTGCGCCCTTCTTAGATGAGCTCTTCCTTGGTCTTAAGTAGATGAAATGTCAGTTAGAAGAAAGGAGAGGCTTTTGGGTTCTTTAAGAAGCCAAAATTCTACTTTTTCACTTATTTCTAGAATAAGTCTTGCTATAGCAGGAAATCCCTTTTGCTACGGTGAGAACTTATTAGTTTCAGGTCTTATTGTTCTCACCATGGCTGGCGCTATTGTGAGAAACTCCCTAGATTTTGTATGGGATGCGAACTCGCTATAGTGAACTGGCATTCTCGTTATAACGAACTGTGCCCTTGCTGTAGTGAACTGGCACCTCGTTGCAGTAAACTGGCACCGTTAACAAGGATGTTGGCTATAACAGAAAGATTTAGAAAAATTCTAAAACCTTAGATGTTACATTTCTACTCCTTTATATAAATTTTGTCCTTAACATTTAAATACATACCTTAAGGGAAAAGTTATGGATTCTTTTGCCTCATCTCATCCTTCAGTTTCCAAGTTGCTTTCATAGACATTAGACCTCTCTAGACCATTTTCACCAGAGGAATGCCATTATTCCTCAGTTGTTTCAGTTAGTATCCATAATTTTCTCTGATTTCACTACATAGGAAAGATTTTCCTGCAATTGGACATGCTTATATTCTATAACATGTAAAGGGTCTGGTAAGTACTTTTTCAACTGGAAGACATAAAAAACATCGTGAATTTGGACAAGGTTAGGAGGTAGGGCAATCAAATAAGTCACGGGTCTAATTTTCTCAAAGATTTCAAATGGAACAATATATCTAGGACTGAGCTTTCTTATCCTCATAGACCGATTTACTCCAATTATTGGAGATACTCGGATGAACACATAGTTTCCAATCTCAAACACTAACGACCTTCTTCTCCTATCGATATAGTTCTTTTGCCTACTTTGAATTGTAAGGAGTTTCTTTCTTATCAATTTTATTTGCTAGGTGGTCTGTTCCACAATGTTAGGTCCTATCAAGCTCCTCTCACCTAACTCAACCTAAGACAGAGGGGATCTGCACTTTCTCCCATACAAAGCCTCATAAGGGGCTATCTGAATACTAGAATGGTAACTATTATTATACATAAATTCTGTTAATGGTAAATACACATAGTTATCCCTAATCTCTAACACACATGCCTCAACATGTCTTCCAGGGTCTGGATGGTCTTCTTAGTTTGACCATCTGTCTGGGGGTGATATGCAGTGCTAAACAGCAACCTAGTCCCTAAGGCATGTTGCAATGACCTCCAGAAGTTTGATGTGAACCTGAGGTCTCTATTGAAAACTATGCTGCTGGATATTTTGTGAAGTTACATTATCTTTCTAATATACAATTGGGCTAATTTAACTAGTGTATGAGTAGCCCTCATGGCTAAAAAATGTGTGTACTTTGTTAGTCTATCTATAACTATCCAGATAGCATCGTGTCCAAAGGATATTCTGGGTAATCTCATAATAAAATCCATAGATATACTATCCTACTTCCACTCGGGGATATCTAGGGGTTGTAACAACCCAGTGAGTTTTTGATGTTCTATCTTTATCCTTTGACACACTAGGCTCTAGCTGCATATTCAGTCATATCATTCTTCATTCTTGGCCACTAGAAAATCCTTTTCAAATCTTAATATATCTTAGTGGTACCAGGATAGATAGTATACTTACTTTTGTATGCCTATTTTAAAATTCTTTCTCTCAAGTCATTCTGGTTAGGCACAAAAATTATATCCCAGTATACTATCATACCATCCTCAGATGCTCTAAAATCTGAGGTCTTACCTTAGAAAATCTCATTCCTGACACGTTTCAGGAACTCATCCTCTCTCTAGCATCTATAATCTGGGTTATCAAATTATTCTCAAATTAGGTTTCACTCAGATACAATTTAACCGATATCACTTAATAGGAGAGGTTCATATTTCTAAACTTCTCTAGGAGTTCTTACTCTCTAATCATCATATAGGCTATATGGATAGACTTCCTACTCAAGGCATCAGCCACCACATTGGCCTTGTCTAGATCATACTTTAAGGTATAATCATAACCTTTCAGAAATTCTATCCATTTCTTCTATCTTATATTCAATTCCTTCTGATCAAACAAGTACTTTAGACTCTTGTGGTCACTATAGATTTTTATAGTAGCACTATATAGATAGTGTCTTTAGATTTTAAGAGGAAACACTGTGGCAGCTAACTCCAGGCCATGCATAGCATAATTCTCCTCATAAGACCTCAACTGCCTAGAGGTATATTCCACTATTCTATCCCGTTGTATCAACACACATCGTAACCCTTTATCGAGGCATCATAATAAATTATAAATGGTTCATTAGAGTCAGGGATAATCAGTTCAGGGGTAGTGGTCAAATGGAGTTTCAACTCCTAGAAACTCTTCTCACATCCATTATCCCACACGAAAGGTGTCTCCTTCCTAGTTAGCCTTGTCAGTGGTAAGACCATATGAGACAGCCCTGAGTAAACCGTTTATATTACCCTACCAAATCTAGGAAACTCCTAACCTTGGTGATAGTTCTAAGTCTATCTCACTATAACATAACTTCTACTTTATGGGGATCAACTGTGACCCTCCCTTGTGATGTGATATGATATGACTTAAAAATTTTACTTCGGTTAGCTAAAACTCACATTTACTAAGTTTGACATACAATCTCTTATCTTTCAAGGTCTCTAGGACTAGTTCAGATGCCTTCGTGCTCCTCAAAGGATTTGGAGTACATTAAGATATTATCAATAAAGACCACTATAAACTTATCCTGATACAATCTGAATACCTTGTTCATATAATCCATAAACACTACAGGCACATTCATTAACCCGAATGGCATCACTAGGAACTCATAGTACCTATATCTTGTTCTGAAGGCCGTCTTTGAGATGCCTTTAGTTTTCACTCTCAGTTGATGGTACCTAGATCTAAGATCTATCTTAAAAAATATAGATGCCTCTGCTAATTGATCTAGCAAATCATCAATTCTAGGGAGAGGATATTTATTTTTGATGGTAACTTTATTCAATTCTTGGTAATCTATACACAATCGTAAGCTACCATTTTTCTTTTCACAAATAACACTAAAGCTCCCCAAGATGAATCACTAGGGCATATAAACCCTTTTTCTAACAATTCCTCTATTTCTTTTTCAACTCAGCAAGCTTCGTAAGAGCCATCCTGTAAGAAGCCTTGGATATTGGTCCAACCTTAGGCACTATATCTATAGGGAACTCTAACTCTCTCTCAGGGGCTAGACCACTATAGTCAAAATCTTTAAGGAAAACCTCCGAGAATTCCCTAACCACTGGGATCTCTTTTATCCTTTCATTTACCTTAGCCTAAATAGAGAAAAAGACTAAAAACCCTTAACATCAATGCTCTAAATATCTCTTAGCCTAGGTAGTAGTCAAAACAGATAACTTAGCTCCTACCCTAAGTATGGTCCCACAAGTAGGTAAAGAAATAGTTCGGTGTTCACAATCAAGTACAACATTCATTGTACCCATCTAGTTCATGCTAACAATCAAATCAATGTCATGGAAGGACATACATATCAAATCAATAGTAGTATGGCAATGATTGAATTGAATAGTGACATTCAACCAAGTATGGAAAGTAACAGTGTGTCCTTCAGTGGGTGTAGTAACAGATAAATCAAACAGTAAAGTACTAACAGCTAGGTCTAATCACTGCACATAATCATAAGATATAAACGAGTGATTAGCACCCAAATCAAACATAGTAAATATGGGAAAGCCATTCACTATCAGCATATCTCTGATCAAACTAAAGGATGCATTAAGGGCGAACACTCAGCCCTGGGTCCGAGCCCTAGGTGGAGGCACTGTATCTATCTGGTGACAGTTCCTAGTAATGTGTCTCAGCTTTCCATACTTGAAGCATGTCACCAGAGACTGCTAGGTAGATGATTGGCTCTGAGGAGGTGGCATTTTCTTACCCTTCTGTGGCCTTCTGTTCCATGGCACCTTGCCTCTCCTCTTACTGCTAGGTGCCACATTAGAGCCCTTTTCAGTTCTGGAGCCCCCTTTTGACTAGCTGAACTTGTAGCGGGTATGATAGCTCACAGGTTATTCTCAATCACCCTGCTAACCTCCACAAGGATATTAAACATTTTAATCCACTGTGGAGTAACTTTGTCGCTAATAAAGGGCTTTAACCCAATCTGAAATTGTTCACTTATTTAGGGTTCATCATTATATCTCTATAGGTAAGAGGAATACTAAGACAACTCAATAAACTTGACCATATACTGATCAACAATCATTTTATCAGTCTGCCTTAAGCCTATAAATTCCATCTCTTTCTTTTTCCTCACCGAACTAAGGAAGTATTTTTCACAAAACTCCATTAGAAAGTTCTCCCAAGTGATGTATATGTTCTTAGTCTGCATAAGAGGTTTCCTCCTATGCCACCACCTATCGACTTCTTTTTATAACATAAATGTGACGAGCTGAGCTTTCTTCTCTGTGATACAATCCATTGCTAAAAATATTTTTTCCAACTTTATAACCTAAGTTTTCACCTTATCTGCATACAACTTCCTATCAAACAAGGGTGGACTATTCTTCCTAAACTGATTCAATAGTTTTAGGATAGGCATCTGGGTTTGAGTTGGCTTCTAGGGAGGTGCAGGTAGAATGATGGAGGTAGATGATTAGGGTGTAGGGGCTTCTCTCCACATTCTTCTTGCATGACTAGGGCATTTTGCAATTGCATGATCATATCATGCTGATGCTATGCAACCTGTCTCTATTGCTTTGGCATCTTTTACTGTTGCTCCATCATGGCTTGTTGTCTGCCTAATCACTTTATGATAGTGCACAGAGGATTCTCAGGCTATACTGGAACCTTTGGCTCAACTCTTTGAGCCTTGGGTGGCTTGCCTCTACCCCTACCTTGTCTAGTTTCAGCCATCTTATCTAAAAAGAATCATAACCATTAGTATAAATAGTATTCCAAGCACATACGCATATACATTCCACTATTTCCATGGCAATCCACACTAAACATAGGCTAATCACACCGTTCAAGAGGCAAACACTAAGAAAAAGTGCCTGAACCTTTGCTCTAATACCAAAAATATAACACCATAATGTATTAGTCTCATCTAACCTTTACATAAGCTTGATTCCATGTAATTCCAAAGAAAAGAAGTAAAACTGTGGCATTTCATTGTGTTACATTAGGGTTTAAACATTCATACTTTACCCTGTAGACCCTCGTGGACCCATCAATAGTATTCTCTACTTATACTCAATCTATACAACTCATACATATTATAAAACAATCTATAAACCATGGATTTAAAGCCAAAAACCAGAAAAATTGCATTTTTCTTATGGGTCCAGAATTCAGATTTTTGGCATTAACTTTAAAAAATCATAATTAATTTTAGAAAAATAGGAATCAAGTAAACCATAGCTTTTTGGAAAGCTCTGGGTGTTAAATTTATACTAAAAGTAGTTTCAATCCGTAATAACATTATTTGGACCACATTTGACAATAGAAAAGCTTGAAAGGTCAAACTGCCCAGTGTTTTTGATATAGTTTACTGATATGAAATTCAAAAATTCATAACTAATTCCATAAAAATTAATTTAGGCAAAATATACCAATTTGGAAATCTAAAAATGTTAACTAAAGGGGAAAAATAGGTCATGAATAATTCAGAAGCCTTCAGACCCTAAAAATTGATGGAATAGCAACCAAGGTTTACTGGCATCCCTGATACTGATAAGAAATTTTAAAAAATTAGTTCTCCTTCTATAGACATCTAATTGAGGTATTTCCATTTGATATAGGTCACTGTGAACATCTAGTTTCTCTATGTCAAATTTCATAGCTATTGGACACTATTTGGCCCACGAGTGACAAAGGTGAAGCTACTGACCATTTGTACAATACCACGATTAGATTGAAAAAATTTTGTCAATTTTGAAAATTTACCAAAAATTGTCTAGAGCTCTAAATTAGCTTCCCAGAAAGCTTTAGACAAGACCTATAAGCATGTCAAGTTTTAGACCAAGAAGAGGTCATTTGGTCAAATCTTAACATAGCTTTTAAATTTGGCAAGTTCAGTAGCATGAAATGGTCAATATGGTTCCAAATGACCTTTTACATGTTCTAGCACCTATTGGGGAACTTTTAAAGTAAGAATGAATCATATATGAACTGCTTAAGTGGCTCAAACCATCATGCATCTTAAATTTACCATGCTACATACAAGAATGCATAGCTACCTACAAGCCACCAAGTGATCAAATCTCACATTTTCATTGCTTTGGTTCCAAATATGATTCATACATAATTTATACATACTTTTATACTTATTCAAATATTTACATCTCAAAAGTATCATGTATATATATACTTTGACATTCTTTTACATCAAAAGTCATACAAAACTATACAATTGTCAAAGTATAGTTAATTATGCTCCTTGGCTTGCACTTTGGTCTCCTTGAGTTTCACCTAATATGTTAAGATGTAAGAAGGAAGTGGGTGAGATTCAGAGAATCTCAATAGCTTATACACTTATTCAAAGAAGTAATCAAGCCATATAAACATGTCAAAGCATGCAAGTAGGCATCCAAAATTATTAAGAATCATTTAACACATGATTTACATGCTGTGAAAATCATATCAAACCAAAAATAAGCTTTAGGGACTTTTGGTCTAGCGTCACCCTATTTTTGAGACTTTAAGATTAGCCTCACCCTTGGTCTAAGGACTTTTGACTTGGCCTCACTCATTCATGAGACTTTTGGCCTTGTCACACCTATATTTAAGGACTTTTAGCTCCACCTTATCCATCTCAAGGGGCTTTTAGCACTACTTCATCCATAAGAGTAATTTTTAAAACCAAAACATAACCATATTGGTGCCAATGTAACAAGGTGACATCAAATGGCATGTCTCACAATATAAATGCACACATAAGCATACAATGACCACTATACATCCAAGAATGCAAACAAGGAGTGAAGAGTTACCTTGGCAATCAAACATAATTCTTCCCTATGATTTCTCTTTTCCTTTATCGGTCTCACAACCATAACTAGATGGAGTTTGATCTTTTTGGCCTAGACACAACAAATAGCATTCAATTACTCTCTTGGAATAAGCCAAAGCATTATACACACACTTAATAAGCTTACTTGATCTATTGGTTCTATAATACCTCTATTAATAGCCTAATAAAGCAACTACCATAATTCAAACTTTTAGCTTCATTTCCTTCTCATATATAGGCTTTTTGGTTCCTTTAGACTCTTTGAATTTATCACAAACTCATTCCCAAAAGTCTAAATACAAGTTGCTTCTTAAGGCTATATTATGGAATCTATTAACCCAAATCTCAATCTACGGCTTCTAAGTTTTTCATTGAAGGGAGAGGTACTTAGGAGGTTTTCTAGAGGTCTTGGGAACTCAAACGAACACTTACATAGGCTAATGAATTCATAAATCAATATAGAATTTACAAAGGATTCAAGAATCCTTAGTTGCTCTCTCTTGAAATTCACTAGCTTTTCTTCTATTTTCTTTGCATTTCCTAAACTCTCACACTCTAAATCAATGGTTTCTCGCTAGTTTTAGGTCAAAAATTCCTTTCCTTTACTAGCTCTCAAGTTGGCAGAACCAATATACACAAGAAGCAAGGAAGAAGAAGCAAAGATATATGGATATCTACCTTGAATTCAAGCCTTCTTTAAGAGTATTTCCCTTTGCCTTAACTTTTTCTTTAAATTTCTACTCTCCTTCCTTTGAACTAAGCTAAAAAAGAACTAAGTCATCTACCAAAACTATAGAAAGAGAAAGCAAAGAGAGAAGAACAAGATTTCAAAAAGGAAAGCCATGAAAATCTCTAGTTTCTCCCACCTTGTTCGGTTTTCTTCCTTCTCCCTTCCTCCTCTTTTGCGCGCCCTTCTTACATGAGCTCTCCTTTGGTTTGAAGCAGATGAAATGTTAATTAGAAGAAAGGAGAGGCTTCTGAGTTCTTTAAGAAGTAAAATTCTACTTTTTCACTTTTTTTTTTTAAATAAGTCTCATTATAGTGGGAAACCCCTCTCGCTATAGTGAAAAATTATCAGTTTCAGGTCCCATTGTTCTCACCACTGCTGGCGCTATTGCAAGAAACTCTTTCAATTTTGTATGGGACACGAACTTGCTGTAGCGAACTGGCACCCTCGCTGTAGCAAACTGGCACTCTCACTATAGCTAACAGGGATCTTAGCTATAACGAAAAGTTTTAGAAAAATTTTGAAACCTTGGATGTTATATTATTGGTGCCACTTAAATAAATTTCATAAAATCTAGCCTAACAAGCATAAATATGAAACCCACTTAAAATTGGGCTTTTGGGTTAGCCCATAACCCATTTAGGACCTAACTTATACCTAACAAAACTCTACACACCTTCAGCCCCTCCCACAATTATGCAGAAACATAAAACACAAGAAGTAAATTTGGAGTTCTCTAAGAGGTTAGGTTTCTCACCATTTTCTTGGCCTTATTTCCCCTATTTAGGCCAATATTCAGCCAAGGTGAGTGTTATATAATTTAATCCTTTTCTTTTCTTCTTCAATTTGGCTAGATTAGTTTTTTATTTAGAGCATTTTCATCACACCCAAAATAAAAAAAATGTGTTTATTTGGCATTTTCTTAGAGGATTTTTTAAGGTTAAGACTAAAAGAGATATTAGGTAAGTATAAACTCTTTATTTTGATGCATTTACTACTAGTTAGAGACCTCAATAGCTGACTTATAATATGGCTCTATTTCTATGTGAAAATATCCATAGTGTAAGGTGATATTTTGACGTTTCTTGTATAAGGAGGACAAAATCCGAAATTCAAATCTCTTGGTGGTTAGGTAAGTGTTTTTCTAGGTAGCTCATAATGGTTAGATCTTGTGAAATTTGGTATATGTTGTAATTATCATCTAATAATATGCTTTGATTTGATATAGGACTTTTAGAGTTTGGAGATATACTTTTGGTTGCAGAACTTAACTCAATTAAGTGACATAACCGGGGTTCATATTAAATTCCATGTATATGTCTATTTTAATTTTTGCATCTGCTACACATGTATAATTTTGAACGCTAAAAGAATTGGTTGGCTATCTGTTATATTGTGTAACGAACGTAATTTTTGTAAAACGATGAAATAAGCCATATAAAAATAAGTCCTCTAAAATAGGATAGATAATGTCCAAAAAAATTTAGGTTGAATCTTAGACTGATGAAATGAAATGACATTTTTGTAAATAAATGCAACTTTTGAAAAAACATATAGAAGGGCTTTTTAAATGAAAATTTTGAGTTGCCTAGGTTCACAGAGGCCCCAAAAACTATGGGAAGCCCCGGGACTGGTAAAGCCCATCCGGTATATGTTTTTCAATATTGGTTGACCTGAATTTTGATCAGTTTGTTCAACAAGGTTCTAGCTCCAAATTTAGTGATTCAAAAAGTGTTTTATTAAATTGGCATCCTAAATTTTATGATGGAAAAGACGGTTCTAAAAAAGGAGCTAAAACGAAGTCAAAGCAAAATTACCATTATAGAAGGACAAAATTGGAATTTTTGGAAAAGTATGCTTCTAGAAACTCCCACACACTTCTCCTTTCTTCTCCCACCTTCTCAAGAACGAAATTTTCTACCCAAAATATAGAATATGATCTGCTCTCTTAGGTCACAGGAAGGGGAAGGAAAGGAGGAGAAAAATCAAGGAAAATACAGGTAAATCCATGAAATTTCATGCTCTTTCTTCCTCCAATCTTGCTCCCCTCTTTCTTTGCTTTCTTTTTATGCCTTTCTTGAGATGTTTGGCTTTATTTTTGGTCCAGAACTTAAAGAGGTAGTTCAAATTTTTCAAGGAGAAGAGAACTAAGGAAGAAAAGCTTTAGAAGCAAACTTGAAACTAAGGTAACTACTTGTTGTTGTTGTTTCTTCTTGTTGCTTCTTCCTTGGGGGATTTTCGGCCTAGACTAGAACCATATGGGGGAGGGATTTTCTATCCAAGACCAAGAGGGAAACAAGGGTTATAGACCTTGGGGAGGTAGAATATGGCAAAAAATTCCAAGAAAAACTAATAGAAATCAAGTTAGGAAAGTGTAGAATTTTCTAGGGTTTTGTAAAATATGAATTTATGTGAATATTTTTTTGGCTATTTGAATGTTTCCTTGAGTCCTAAGACCCTGAGAAACCTCTCCAAATGGTTCTCCCATCAAGAAAAATTCAAAAGCTCTAAGAACCCCATTTATGGAGGGTGTCTCGGCCAAGCTAGGAAGAAGGAGCTAGAGGATGTTTTAATTTGTTCTATCTTTGGTTTGGGACATTATATGATGTTAGAAGATGGGAGAAACCATTGGAAAAAATTTAGGAACCATGGATTGGAAGATGGGATAATAGTGTCTATAATGATGCTTTGTGAAGTAACTTGGTTTTCCAATTGTGCAATTGAATGTGTGATGGCTCCAAGGACCTTAAATGAGTCTAAAAAGTCTAGAAATAACAAGAGAATGGTATCTAGAAATTGAATTCCAAGAGTTGCTTCATTAGACTAATTATAAAATCATAATGCAAAGTATAAAACCAAGTATGTGTTTAAGCTTTAGTTTAGTGTCTTGACTTATTTCAACTATATGATTGTGTGTTCCTTGTGATGTCTAGGCCAAGAGAATAATCAACCATCTAAGTGCTCTTGTGAAATCAAGGAGAGGAGGAATTAGCAAAGTAAGTTTGCATAAATTGAAAGGTAGCTCTCCACTTTATTCTTCATACTTTCTTGTGTGCACATGTATGTTATTGTGTGCTTGTATGTGTTCTTATAATTTAGTAATATGTTACATGATCTCATGGAATTACATTGGTACCAATGTGTGCTCTTGAATGCCTTTGAATGTGAGATTGGCTCATAAGGGTGAAGTGATGCCAAAAGTCTCTTAAAGTGGGTGAAGATATGTCAAAAGTCTCAAGACATGGGTAAGACTAGACTAAAAGTCCCTTGGAAGGGTGAGACTAAGTCAAAAGTCCCTAAACCAAGAGTGAGGCAACTCCAAAAGTCTTAGGAATGCGGTGAGGTAAGACCAAAAGTTCCTAGAGCATGAGAATAATCTTGATGTGTAGATGTGGCAAGAAATTGTAGCCTTGCACACGTTATGTTTCATAATTGTGTCATTGATGTATGTATGCCTTGAATGTATGTGAATGGCTATGTGTGAGCTATTGAGATTTTTGGAATCTCACTCCCTTTTCCCTCTTACTCTTGAAATGTCTAGGTGGTGCTCAAAACCAACGAAATACAAGCCAAGAGCATTGAATGGTTACACTTTGTTCATTTTGTAGTCTAACTTGTAATGGAATGTCAAAAAAGCTTTGTATATATTATTTTTGGTTATGTAAGACCTTGAGCACTTGTAACATGATGTATAGGCTCCATGTAAACCTTATGTAACATTAAATCTATGAAATTGTGAATTTGGACCTTAAATAGCCAAAATGAGATGTATGAGGTTTGAGACCATTTGGGCAGTTTACCCAAGTCATAATTATGCTTTTAAACTTGCCCAGAAGGTGCCAAACTCAAGAAGAGGCCATTTGGACCAAAGTGACTCTTGATAGAGAGCAAAAATGACCATTTCATGAGGCTATATCTCTTTTTGTCCAAATGAGTTCTTCTTGGTCTACAATTTAGCATGTGTTTAGAGCTCATTTAGAGCTTTTTGGAAAACTAAAGTAGGAAATTTTTTAAGGTCTATGGAATATTTGGCGAATTGTTGAAGTTGGGAATTTTTTTGGTTTTGGTCATTGGTACTGTAGCATTGGTCTGAAAATGATATTTGTCTCACAAGGCTCAAATGATGTCCAATTGCCACGAAATTTTATACAAAGAAAATAGACATTCCAAGTGACTTGTTCCAACTAAAATCACCTCATTTGGATATCTAGAGTGGGAGATATGAAGTTTTGAAGTTTCTGCCTAGTATTAGGTGCCCCAATTGACCTCATGTATTATTTAATTGGTTTTTCGAGGTTTAGGTGTTCCTGAACTACTCTGTAGTTATTTTTTACCTCTAGATAACATCTACATCTCTTCAAATTGGTATCATTTTCATGGATTGGATTTTTGTGGAATTAATTGGACCTTTTTGAAGTTTACTGTAAAAACCTGTGACAACATCAGTGGATAGCCAGACCTTTAGAACTTTTCGAATGTCAAACATCTTTTGTGTTGTGTTTCATGGTCTGGACATATTTTTAACATATAGTAGACATGTGTAGATTTCAAGAATGGCCAAGAATGCATAATTTTGATTTTTTTAGAATTAGTTATGATTTTCCAAGATTTGTAATAGAAGTGAGGAAATTCTATTCGAAAATACATATATAAATATTGTGTGTCTCCTTGCTTTCCACGAGTTGTAGGGCACTTTTGATGATAGAAATAAGTTGTATCGATGTAATTAAATATGAGAATATGATACATGACCTCATATGGTCCATGTGACACTGAATAAAATTTTTATACTCAATGTAATGTTAAGAAACTCATTATTTTAATTGATTTTTCTTGGTCTCTTCTTGGGATTCATGACATGAGACATGAAAGTAGCATAGATTGAGTTAGGAAATTATGATATTACATTTATTGGTATTAGAGCAAAGGTTCAGCACTTTTGCTGGGTATTTGGCTCTTCAGTGATGCGATTGATTTGTTTTTTTAGGGGAACATCTATGTATATGTGTTTAAATTGTGTTGTGGGGCTAAGATTATGATTATTTTTCAGTAAAAATAGTTAAGAAAAGAAGAGGCAGAGGTAGAGATAGACCATCTAGAGAACTAAAAGTTGAGTTTGTAGACCCTTTGCAGGCTATCATGGATCGGATTGATAGATTTGAGAACGTGATAGCCCAGCAATAGTACATTATGCAGCATCAGCATGAGATGATCGTGCGGCTGCAGGAGTCCCTGGCTAGGCAGGAGGAAGCCAGAAGAGAGGTCCTTCTACCTTAGCCTCAGCCTCAGCCTTCGACTTCTGGCACCCCACAGCCTTCTACCTCAAATGCTCCATCCCCACCTCCCCAAGAGCCAGTCTAGACTCCGCCTTCGATTTAGAAACAGTTAAATTAATTCAGGAAGAATAACCTGCCAGCGTTTGATATGGAATTAGATGCAGACAAGGTAGAGGCCTGGGCGATGGAGATAGAGAAACTTTTAATAGTAATGGATTGCACCTCAGAACAAAAAGCTTAATTAGCCGCCTTTATGTTACGAAAAGAGGCCAATAACTGGTGGCATAGTATAAAGTCCCTAATGGAGACTAGTAATTTGCAGATTTCCTGGGAGAACCTTTTAGTACAATTCTATAAAAAGTATTTCCCTAGTTCTATAAAGAAATAGAAAGAGGTGCAATTTATGGGGCTGAAACAGACCAATGACATGACAGTAGACTAGTATGTGGCCAAATTCATAGAATTGTCTCGGTACTTTTCCTACTTGTAGAGATATGACGACGATCCCTAGAGGTGTAAACAATTTGAACTCAAATTGAAGCCCCAGATTAGAGACAGGGTGACTCCACATAGAATCCGAAACTTCAATGCTATTATGGAGATCAGCAGGTTAATTGAGAATAATTTGAGGGATATTATGCTTGCTGCTACTGTATCTAGACAAAGAGGGGTCCCAGAGTCTAAGAGATTGAGACTAGAGGAAGGAGCCAGCTCCACACCTACTAGTAAAAAGAAGAGCAAGGTGCAGGGGGCAGGAGGTGTAACATCCGATTTTCTGCAAATGAGAGAAAACATGAGAAACATAATGTATGATTTCTCCATCAATGAACGAAACTCATTAGATACAAAAGGAAGTCCCCCAAAAATGATGTAGTTAAGGTGTCAAAAAATTTGAGAAACATTCTAGACTCGTGAAAATGAGAATTTCAGGTTTAGACGGAGAGAAAAATGGAGCTTGAATAAAGAAACAATTTCTTACAAAAAGCTTACAAAACGCAATGGCATTTTCGTAATTTTGAGCAAATTTTGGAATTCACACAAGAGGGCTTTTTAAATAAAATTTTTGAGTTCCCTAGGGTTTTTAGAGGTCTTAAAAATCATGGGAAGGCCCGAGATAGCTAAAGCCTCTCCGGTGGACGTTTTTCAATGTCAATGTGCCTGAACTTTGACGGGTTCGTTCGGGAAGGTTTTAGCTCCAATTTGAGTGATTCAAAAGGTATTTTACTAAATTGGGAACCTAAATTTTATAATGCAAAAGACAATTCTCAAAAAGAAGCTAAAACGAAGGAGAAACAAAAATGCCAAGAATGAAGGGCAAAATAAAAATTTTTGAAAAGTATAACTTCCTCCCACCTATATATATGATGCACCCTTCTTCTTCCTTCATGTTGCACAACCAAGTCCTACCCAAAACCAGAGGAAAACCTTAGGGAGAGTGGTGCACAAGAGAAAGGCAAAGAGGAGGAGAAATCAAAGGCTTAAGGTATGGGAATTAGTAGTTTTTCATGCTCTTTCTCTTTCAAACCTCTTCTCCTTCATTCTTCTTTGTTTCCTATGATTATAATGAAGTATATGGATCTATTTTAGAGGAGAAATTAAGGAAAAAATTCTGATTTGAAGAGAGGAGTTCAAAGAACACAAGATTCAAGTGAGAAAAAGCAAGAAAACAAGGTAATTTCTCTTCCTATGGTTGTCATCTTTGGTTCCCTCCTCTTCCATTTCACCTAACATGAGAAAACCCTAGGAGGGCTTGATTTTTAGGCAGAAACAAAGGTAAATCTAAGGAAAAAAGGTGTGGAGATTAAGAATATGCCAAGAGAATTAACAAAAAACCATTAGATTTCAATATGCAAGTTTTAGGGTTTCAATTGCACCTTGTAAAATCTAATTTTGTATGATAATTTTTAGGCCTAAATAAGAGTTTAAATGAGCTCTCAAGATCCCTAAGAGACTCCCCATATACTTCTCCCCTTGAGAAAACAAAGAAAGCTCCATGAAAGCCAATAAGCTCTATAGTCTCAGCCAAGCAAGGAAAGGGTAGCTAGAGAGAGTTTTAAATTTTTATAAGGCCATTCTTGAGTCATATATGATGAATGAATATGAGGGGAGGCCTTGGAAAAAATTTGGAACCCATAAAAAGTGAATTGGCGCTTTAGGTCCCATATTATGACCTAAAGAAGCAACATGTAGTTAGACTCTTTGTTTTAATTGTGTGATGACTCCAAGAGGCTTAAAAGAAGTCAAGAATTATATTTGAAAGGAAAGAATAGAGCTTAGAATGTATTTGAGGGGTGTTACTTTATTAGGTGCAATTATGGACCATAATGGGGTTTATAGAATAACCTAGTGTCTAAGCAAATTGTGTGACCTTAGAAATTATTTCATGAACTTAATTGGCTTCCATAAATTGTGTCTAGGCCAAGAGAAAGCATCTTTATAAGTTGTGTGTGTGTGGCCGAAGCAAGGGAGGGAATTTTAAAAGGAAAAGCGTGTGATTGTGTGTAAGATAGCTCTCTCCACCTTCTCTCATGCATGGATGTATGCTTAGCTTATCTTAGAATGTGTGTATGTGTATTTTCAAGCCATGAAAAGTATGATATCATGATTTCATATGCCATGGTTTTATGATGACATTTTATGTTTCATATGATATTTTGATATGTGCTTGGGTTTGCTTGTGTGGTGAGGCCAAGAATCCTTAGCCATGGTGAGGGTGAGCCAAAAACCCTTAAGATTGGTTGAGACAAAGCAAAGAGTCTCCTAAAAGCAAAGTGGGCTCCCAAGAGCATGGTTGAATCCAAGAATACATTAAAGAATAGGTGAAGCAAGTCTAATATCTATAAGAAATTGGGTGAGGCCAATCCACTTGCTTGGCAAGCATTTGTATGTTATCTATAACTTTCTTAAATGATGAAAATGTTTCTTAAATGCTTGCATATGTCTACATGACCATACATACATTTATAAGACTTGTTTGCATCCATTATGTATGATTAAATAGGAGATGAGCTATTGGGATTCTTTGAATCTCATTCCCTCCTCTCCAATGATTTAACATGCTAGGTGGACCAAGTGGACAAGGTGATGGAAGCCAACCACCTTAAAGAGAAGAGTTTGACACTAACATGCTTAGTCTTTGCTTTTTAAAACCCTAATGATGTCAAATGTTACCTTGATGTATATAGTCTATGACCTCTTAGACATGTGTAATTATGATATTATGCTATGTATGAATGAGAGAATATATTTTATAGTCATTAGAATGTGAAATGGGTATATAGTGGCAAATTAGCTTCATTGGTGGTTTGATAAAATTATACATATGTGTAGATGGTCAAAATGAGATGTATGGAATTTGAGATCATTTAGGCAACTTACACAAGTCCTAATCATGCTTTTAGACTTGCCAAAAGGTGCCAAACTCTAGGGAAAGCCATTTGGTTACTTTGGTACCTCATATGAAGCCAAAATTGACTATAATAGAGCTCTACATCATTTTTTGGCCAAATGAGCTCTTTTTGATCTAATATTTGGCATACAATTAGAGCTTATTGAGAGTTTTTTGGGAAGCTAAAGAACATACTTTTTGGAGGTTTACAGAATATTTGATGAATTTTTAAAGTTGAAAAATTTTCTGATTTTGGTAATGTCACTATTCATACTAATTTAAAAATGAAATCTATCACACAAGGCTCAAATGATGTCCAATTTTCATGAAATTTTATACAAAGAAACTAGACATTTACAGTGACCCATGCCAACTAGAAGCACTTCATTTGGATGTCTAGAAAGGGAGATATGAATTTTTGAAGATTCTGTCCAGTATTAGAAATTTCAGTCGACCTCTATTACTGTTTGATTGGATTTCGAGGTCTTGGCATACCTAAGTTGGTTTGGAGTTATTTTTCCCTCTAGATAACATTCACAGCTTTCTTGATTGATATCATTTGCATAGATTGGATTTTTTTTGGAATTAATTGGACATTTTCAAATTTTTTTGCAGAAAGCTATGACAGCACCAGCGGATAACTTGACCTCTAGATCTTTTTGAATGTCAAACATCCTTTGTGATAAATGTTATGGTCTGAAAATATTTTTAGTATGAAGTAGACATCCGTATCTTTCCATAATGGCCAAGAATGTATGATTTCAATTTTTCTAGAATTAGTTATGATTTTCTAAAATTTGATCAGAAAAGAGCCAAATCTGGCCAAAAATGGATATGAATATTTCATGCTTCCCTTTGTGATTCTTGAGGTGTAGGCCACTTTTCATGATGCAAATGAGTTGTATTCATGTAATTAAATATGATAATGTATTGTATAAGCTCATATGGTCCACGTGACATTGCATGAAACTTTCATACACGACGCAACGCAAGAAAATACATTATTTTAATTCCCTTATCTTGCTCTTTCATGGAATCTATGAATGTAAAGTATGGAAATATTGTGAAATGAGCTAGAAATATAAGGTATTATAGGAGGCCGCTGAAAGGAAAGAAGGTACAGCCTAAGAGGACTCAGTCATCCATACAGCAATCCATAGTGACATGCTGTAAGTATAGGAAGCTAAGGCACATTGCCAAAAATTGCCCTAAGGTAGATTTAACACCTCTATTTAGATCGCCTCTTCTCAGGTCACAGACCCAAGGTAGGGTATTTGCCCTTTCTTAGTAGGAGGCTATCGCGTCTCCCAATCTTATCTGAGGTACGCTCATAGTGAATGATTCTTCTATGATTGCTATGTTTGATTCGGGTGCTAGTCACTCGTTTGTATCTTATAACTGTATGAGACGTTTGGGTCTGACCATTATTACTTTATCATTTGATTTGTCTGTCACCACATACACTGGAGGCCACATTGTTACTTTTCATGCTTGCCTGAATGTCACTGTACCGTTTAACCATTGTTATACTACTATTGATTTGATTGTTAGCATGAACTGGATGATTGCTAATAATGCTGTCCTTGATTGTGAACACTGCATTATATTTGTATCTTCTTATGGGACCATACCTAAGATAGGGGCTAAATTATCCTTTATGACTGCTGCCCAGGTTGAGAGATACTTAGAACATGGATGTTAGGGGCTTCTAGTCTTTTTCTCTATTCAGGCTGAGGTAGAAGAAGGGATAGAGGAGATCCTGATAACTAAGGAATTCCCAGAGGTCTTCCCTAAAGATTTCAATTTTAGTGGTTTACCCTCTGAGAGAGAGATAAAGTTCCCCATAGATATAGTACCTGGGGCTGGACCAGTATCCAAGGCTCTTTATAGGATGGCTCCTACCAAGCTTGCTGAATTGAAAAAGAAAATAGAGGAATTGTTAGAAAAATAGTTTATATGCCCTAGCGTGTCACCCTGGGGAGCTCTAGTGTTGTTTATGAAAAAGAAAGATGGTAGCTTGAGATTATGTATAAATTATAGAGAATTGAATAAAGTTACCATTAAGAATAAATATCCTCTCCCTAGAATAGAAGATTTACTAGATTAGTTAGCTGTCGATATTTTCTAAAATAAATTTTAGGTCTGGGCATCACCAGCTGAGAGTGAGAGCTGAAGACATCCTAAAGACGGCCTTCAGAACTAGATATGGGCATTATGAGTTCCTTGTGATGCCATTTAGGCTGACGAATGCACCCGTTATGTTTATGGATTATATGAACAAAGTATTCAGATCATATCTAGATAAATATGTTATGGTCTTCATTAATGACATCTTAGTGCACTTCAGATCTTTTGAAGAGCATGAGAGACATCTAAGATTAGTCCTAGAGACCCTGAGAAACAATAGATTGTACGCCAAATTGAGTAAATGTGAGTTCTAGCTAACTGAGGTGAAATTCTTAGGTTATGTGATCTCACGAGACGTGGTTACAGTAAATCCCCATAAAGTTGAGGCTGTGTTATAGTGGGATAGACCTAGGACCATCACTGAGGTTAGGAGTTTCCTTAATTTAGTAAGATATTATAGACGATTTATTCAGGGCTTTTCTTATATGGCCTTGCCACTCACGAGGCTAACTCAGAAGGATACACCTTTTGTGTGGGATGATAGATGTGAGAGGAGTTTCCAAGAGTTAAAACTCTTATTGACCACTGCCCCTGTGTTAGTTATTCCTGACCCTAGTTTACCATTTGTGGTATATAATGATACCTCGAGGAGAGGGTTAGGATGTATGTTGATACAGCAGGGTAGGGTAGTGGCATATGCCTCTAGACAGTTAAGGCCTCATGAGGAGAATTATCCTACACATGACCTAGAGTTAGATGCAGTAGTATTTGTTCTCAAGATTTGGAGACACTATTTATATGGTAGAAGTATAGAAATCTATAGTGACCACAAGAGTATGAAATACCTGTTCGATCAGAAGGAACTCAATATAAGATAGAGGATATGGATGGAGTTCCTAAAAGATTAGGATTATGTGTTGAAATATCATTAGGGTAAGGCCAACGTGGTGGCTGATGCCTTGAGTAGGAAATCCATCCACGCTACACATATGATAATTATGGAGTAGGAACTCTTAGAAAAATTTAAAAATTTGAACCTCTCTTGCTAGCTGGTACTGGGTAGATTATATTTAAGTGAAACATGGATTGAGAATGAGTTGAAAGTCCAGATCTTTGATGCCCAGAGAAAGGATGAATTCTTGAGACAAATTAGGAGTGAAATTTCCCAGGGTAAGACCTCAGATTACAGAATATCTGAGGATGGTGTAATAGTATATCGAGATAGAATCTGTGTGTCTAGTAATAATGATTTAAGAGAGAAAATTTTAAAGGAGGCATATAAGAGTAAATGCACTATCCACCCAGGTACCACCAAAATGTATCAAGATTTAAAAAGAATTTTTTAGTGGCCAGGAATGAAGAATGATGTCATAAATTATATGGCAAGGTGTTTGGTATGCCAGAGGGTTAAGATAAAGCATTAGAGATGTGCTGGGTTATTGTAACCCTTAGATATCCATGAGTGGTAATGGGATAGTATAGTTATAGATTTTGTTATAGGGTTACTTAGGATATCCTCTAGACATGATGCTATTTGGGTAATTGTAAATAGGTTGACAAAGTCTGCACACTTTTTAGGGATCATAGCTGCTTATTCATTAGATAAATTAGCCTAGTTGTATATACATGAGATAGTCGAACTTCACGGAGTACCCAGTAGCATAGTATCTGATAAAAACTCCAGATTCACATCGAACTTCTGGAGGTCGTTACAGCACGCCTTAGGGACCAGATTACAGTTTAGCACTGGTTATCACTCTCAGACAGATGGTAAGACTAAGAGGACTATCTAGACCTTAGAAGACATATTGAGGGTATGTGTGTTAGAGACGAGGGGCAACTGGGATGCGTATCTGCCATTAGCAGAGTTTGCTTATAATAACAGCTACTATTCCAATATCTAGATGGCCTCTGATGAGGCTCAATATGGGAGAAAATGTAGATCTCCATTATGTTAGGTTGAGCTAGGTGAAAGAAACTTACTAGGACAGAATTAGTTGACTAGACCACCCAGCAAATAGAGATGATTAGAAAGAAACTCCTTACAGCTCAGAGTATACAGAAAAGTTATGCCAATTAGAGAAGGAGGCTGTTAGAGTTTGAGATTAGAGACCATGTATTTATCCGAGTGTTTTCAATGACTGGGATAGGTCGGTTTATGAGGGTAAGAAAGCTCAATCCTAGTTATATCAGTCCGCTTGAAATTCTTGAGAAAATTGGACCCGTGGCCTACTGGATAGCCCTACCTCCAAACCTAGCCCAAATCCATAATGTTTTTCATGTCTCCTAACTAAAAAAGTACTTACTAGACCCCTCACATGTCATAAAATAAGAGCATATTTAATTGCAGGGAAATCTTTCCTATATAGTGAAGCCAGAGAGGATTGTAGACGCTAAATTGAAATAGCTGAGAAACAAAAACATCCCTCTGGTGAAAGTGGTCTGGAAAGGTCTGACAACTGCAGAGGCAACCTGGGAGCTGGGTGATGAGATGAGACAAAAATATCTAGAACTATTTCCCTAAGATATGTATTTAAATTTCGAAGATAAAATTCATTTTAACGAGGATGGAAAATGTAACGAACATAATTTTCAAAAAATGATGTATAAAAGCAAATAATCTGATATGGGCTAGATAATGTCCTAAAAAATTTGGGTAGAATCCTAAACTCCAAAAAATGATAATTCTAGACTCAGACGGAAAGAAAAACAGAGTTAGGATGTAGAAATAAATTGTAATGAAAACTAACGAAATGTAATGGTATTTTCGTAAATAAGTGTAACTTTTGAAAAAACATATAGAAAGGCTTTTTAAATGAATGTTTTAAGTTGCCCAGGGTTCTCAGAAGCCCCAAAATTATAAGAAGCTCCGGGACTAATAAAGCCCTTCCGATGTATGTTTTTTAATATAAGTTAACTCGAACTTTGATCGATTTATTCGGTAAGGTTTTAACTCCAAATTGAGTGATTCCAAAATCATTTTATTAAATTGGGATCCTAAATTTTATGATGGAAAGTATGGTTCTAAAAAAAGAACTAAAACGAAGCCAAAATAAAATTGCTATTACGGGAAGATAAAATTAAAATTTTTGGAAAAGTATGCTTCTAAAAACTCCCACACACTTCTCCTTTCTTCTCCCACCTTGTTAAGCATGAAATTTTCTGCCCAAAATACAGAATATGATCTGCTCTCTTAGGCTTACAAGAAAGGGAAGAAAATAAAGAGAAAAATCATGGAAAAGGTAGGTATTTCATGGAATTTCATACTCTTTCTTCCTCCAACCTTGCTCCCCTCCTTTTTTACTTTCTTTTTATGGTTTTCTTGAGATGTTTGGTTCTATTTTTGGTCCATAACTTAGAGGGATAGTTCAAAATTTTCAAGGAGAAGAGAACTAAGGAAGAAAGGCTTTGGAAGCAAACTTGAAACCAAGGTAACTACTTATTGTTGTTGCTTCTTCCTTGGGGGATTTTTGGCCTAGACCAGAACCATATAGGGGAGGGATTTTCTGTCCAAGGCCAAGAGGGAAACAAGGGTTTTAGACCTTAGGGAGGTAGAATATGCCAAGAAATTCTAAGAAAAACTAATAAAAATAAAGTTAGGAAAGTGTGGAATTTTCTAGGGTTTTGTAAAATCTCATTTTATGTGAATGTTTTCTTGGCTATTTAAATGTTTTCTTGAGCTCCTAAGACCTTTAGAAACCACCCCAAATAGCTCTCCTATCAAGGAAAATTCAAAAGCTCTAAGAACCTTATTTATGGAGGGTGTCTCTCAGCCAAGCTAGGAAGAAGGAGCTAGAGGATGTTTTAATTTGTTCTATCCTTGTTTTGAGACTTTATATGATGTTAGAAGATGGGAGAAACCATTGAGAAAAATTTAGAAACCATGAATTGGAAGATGGGATAATGGTGTCTATAATAGTACTTTGTGAAGCAACTTGGTTTTCTAATTATGCAATTGAATGTGTGATGGCTCCAAGGACCTTAAATGAGTCCAAGAAGTCTAGAAATAACAAGAGAATGGAACCTAGAAATTGAATTCTAAGAGTTGCTTCATTAGACTAATTATGGAACCATAATGCAAAGTATGAAACCAAGTATGTGTTTAAACTTTAGTTTAGTGTCTTGGCTTGCTTCAATTATGTGATTGTGTGTTCCTTGTGATGTCTAGGCCAAGAGAATAATCAACCACCTAAGTGCTCTTGTGAAATCAAGGAGGGGAGGAATTTGCAAAGTAAGCTTACATAAATTGAAAGGTAGCTCTCTACTTTATTCTTTATACTTTCTTGTGTGCATATGTATGTCATTATGTGCTTGGATGTGTTCTTATGATTTGGTAATATGCCATATGATCTCATGGAATTACATTGGTACCAATATGTGCTCTTGAATGGCTTTAAATGTGAGATTGACTCATAAGGGTGAGGTGATGCCAAAAGTCCTTTAAAGTAGGTGAGGATATGCCAAAAGTCTCAAGGCATAGGTGAGACTAGACTGAAAGTCCCTTGGAAGGGTGAGGCTAAGTTAAAAGTCCCTAAACCAAGAGTGAAGCAACTCCAAAAGTCTTAGGAATGCGGTGAGGTAAGACCAAAAGTCCCTAGAGCATGAGAATGATCTTGATGTGTAAATGTAGCATGAAATTGTTGCCTTGCACACGTTATGTTTCATAATTGTGTCATTGATGCATGTATGCCTTGAATGTATGTAAATGGCTGTGTGTGAGCTATTAGGATTTTTAGAATTTCATTCCCTTTTCCTTCTTACTCTTGAAATGTCTAGGTGGTGCTCAAAACCAATGAAATGCAAGCCAAGAGCATTGAATGGTTACATTTTGTTCATTTTGTAGTCTAACTTATAATGGAATGTCAAAGAATCTTTGTATATATTATTTTTGGTAATGTAAGACCTTGAGCACTTATAACATGATGTATATAGACTCTATGTAAACCTTATGTAACATTAAATTTATGAAATTGTAGATTTGGACCCTTAAATGGCATGTATATTTAGTGTAGTAATGGATGTTGAATGGCTAAAATGAGATGTATGGGGTTTGGGACCATTTGACCAGTTTACCTAAGTCATAATTATACCTTTAAACTTTCCCAGGGGATACCAAACTCAAGAGGAGGCCATTTGGACTAAAGTGACTCTTGATAGGAAGCAAAAATAACCATTTTATGAGGCTGTATCACTTTTTATCCAAATGAGCTCTTCTTAGTCTAAAATTTGGCATGTGTCTAGAGCTCATTGAGATATTTTTGGAAAGTTAAAGTAGGTAATTTTTGGAAGTCTTTGGAATATTTGGAAAATTTTTGAATTTGAGAATTTTTTTGGTTTTTGTCATTGATACTGTAGCATTAGTCCGAAAATGATTTCTGTCACACAGGGCCCAAATGATGTCCAATTATCACAAAATTTTATACAGAGAAACTAGACATCCCAAGTGACTTGTTTCAACTAGAATCACCTTATTTTGATATCTAGAGAGGGAGATATGAATTTTTGAAGTTCCTACCTAGTATTAGGCACCCCAATTGACCTCAGGTACAATTTGATTAGTTTTCGATGTCTAGGTGTGCTTGAACTAGTCTATAGTTATTTTTTACCTCTCACTAACATTCACATATTTCCATATTGATATCATTTTCATGGATTGGATTTTTGTGGAATTAATTGGACATTTTTGAATTTTGCTGTAGAAACCTATGATAGCACCAGTGGGTAGCTAGACCTCTGGAACTTTTCGAATGCCAAACATCTTCTGTGTTATGTTTCATGGGCTGGACATATTTTTAGCATGTAGTAGACATGTGTAGATTTCAAGAATGGATAAGAATGCATGATTTTGATTTTTTTTTAGAATTAGTTATGATTTTCCAAAATTTGTGTTAGAAGTGAGAAAATTCTGTCTGAAAATGCATATATAAATATTATGTTTCTCCTTGCTTTCCACGAGTTGTAGGGGACTTTTGATGATGGAAATGTGTTGTATCCATGTAATTAAATATGAGAATATGATACATGATCTCATGTGATCTATGTGATTTTAAATGAAATTTTTATACACGACGCAATGCTAAGAAACTCATTATTTTAATTTATTTTTCTTGGTCCCTTCATGGGATTCATGACATGAGATATGAAAGTAGCAAAGATTAAGGTAAAAAATTATGGTATTACATTTATTGGTATTAAAGTAAAGGTTAAGACACTTTAGCTCTTGATGTAATTGATTTGTTTTTCGGAGGGAACATCTATGTATATATGTTTAAATTATGTTATGGGGCTAAGATTGTGATTATTTTTCTATAAAAATGGTTGAGACAAGAAGAGGCAGAGGCAGGGACAGACCACCTAGAGAACCAGAAGTTGAGTCTACAGAGCCCTTGTGGGCTGTCATGGATCGGATTGATAGATTTGAGAACATGATGGCCCAATAACAGTACATTATACAACAACATCATGAGATGATCGTGCGGCTGCAAGAGTCCATGGCTAGGTAGGAGGAAGCGAGGAGAGAGGTCCCTCCGCCTCAGCCTTCAACTTCTGGCACCCCACAGCCTTCTACTTCAAGTGCTCCACCCCCACCTCCCTAAGAACCAGTCTAAACTCTGCCTTTGATTCAAAAATAGTTAAATCAATTTAGGAAGAATAACCCGCCAGTGTTTGACAGGGAATTAGATGCAGACAAGGCAGAGGTTTGGGCGATAGAGATAGAGAAAATTTTCACTGTAATGGATTGCACCTCAGAACAAATTAGCCAACTTTATGTTACGAAAAGAGGCCGAGAAGTGGTGGCATAGTACGAAGTCCCTAATGGAGACTAGAGATTTGTAGATTTCCTAGGAGAACTTTCTAGTACAGTTTTATGAAAAGTTTTTCCCTAGTTCTATAAGGAAACAGAAAGAGGTGCAATTTATAGGACTAAAATAGATCAATGACGTGATAGTAGACTAGCATGTGGCCAGATTCATAAAATTGTCTTAGTACTCTTCCTACCTTCAGAGATATAACTACGAACCCTGGAGGTGCGAATAATTTAAACTGGGATTGAAACCCCAGATCAGAGATAGGGTGACTCCACATAGAATCTGGAATTTCAATGCTATTGTAGAGATCAGCAGGGTAAGCGAGAATAATTTAAGGGATATTATGCCTGCTGTTATTGTATCTGGACAAAGAGGGGCCCGAAAGTCCAAGAGACTGAGATTAGAGGAAGGAGCCAGCTCTACACCTACTAGTAAAAAGAAAAGCAAAGGGCAGTGGAGTAGGAGGGCACTAAAAAGAAAGAAGGTACAACCTCAGAGGACTCAGTCATCCACACAGCAATCTAAAGTGACATGCTACAAGTGTGGGAAGCCAAGGCACATTGCCAAAAATTGCTCTCAGGTAGATTCAGTGCCTTCATTTAGACCACTTCCTCCCAGGTGACAGACCTAGGGCAAGGTGTTTGGCCTTTCTTAATAAGAGACTAGTGTGTCTCCTAGTCTTAGCCGAGGTACGCTCATAGTGAATGATTCTCCTATGATTGCTATGTTTGATTCGGGTGCTAGCCACTCGTTTGTATCCTATGACTATGTGAGACGTTTGGGTCTAGCCATTAGTACTTTACCATTTGATTTGCCTATCACCACAGCCACTGGAGGCCACGTTGTTACTTCCCATGCTTGCCTGAATGTCACTGTATAGTTTAACCATTATTATACTACTATTAATTTGATCTGTATGCCATTTCATGATATTGATTTGATTGTTGGTATGAACTAAATGATTGTTAATAACGCTATCCTTGATTGTGAACACCGCACTGTATCTGTACCTTCTTGTAGGACCATACTTAGGATAGGGGCTGAATTATTCTTTATGACTACTACCCAGGCTGAGAGATACTTAGAGCATGGATATCATGAGCTTCTAGTCTTTTTCTCTATTCAGGCCGAGGTACAAGAAGGGATATAAGAGATCCTGATAGCTAGTGAATTCCCAAAGGTCTTCTCTAAAGATTTTGATTTTAGTGGCTTACCCCCTGAGAGAGAGATAGAGTTCTCCATAGATATAGTGCCTGGAGCTGGACCGGTGTCTAAGGCTCCTTATGGCATGGCTCCCACTGAGCTTGCTAAATTGAAAAAGTAGATAGAGGAGTTGTTAGAGAAAAGGTTTATACGCCCTAGCATGTCACGTTAGGGAGCTCCAGTATTGTTTATGAAAAAGAAAGATGGTAGCATGAGATTGTGTATAGATTATAGAGAATTGAATAAAGTTACCATCAAGAATAAATATTCTCTCCCTAGAATGGATGATTTATTAGATCAGTTGTCTGGGGCATCGGTATTCTCTAAAATAAATCTTAGGTTTAGGTATCACTAGCTGAGAGTGAGAGCTAAGATGTCCTAAAGTCAGCCTTCAGAACTAGATATGGGTATTATGAGTTCCTTGTAATGCCATTTGGGCTGATGAATGCGCCCGCTGTGTTTATGGATTATATGAACACAGTATTCATACCATATCTAGATAAATTTGTTGTGGTCTTCAGTGATCACATCTTAGTGTACTCCAGATCTTTTGAGGAGCATGAGAGGCATCTGAGATTAGTCCTAGAGACCCTGAGAAATAATAGATTTTATGCCAAGCTGAGTAAATGTAAGTTCTGGCTAACCAAAGTGAAATTCTTAGATCATGTGATCTCGTGAGACGAGGTCGTAGTAGATCCCTATAAAGTTGAGGCTGTGTTAGAGTAGGATAGACCTAGGACCATCACTGAGGTTAAGAGTTTCCTTAGTTTGGTAGGATATTACAGATGATTCATTCAAGACTTTTCTTAGATGGCCTTGCCACTCACAAGGTTGACTCAGAAGGATACACTTTTTGTGTAGGATGATAGATGTGAGAAGAGTTTCTAAGAGTTGAAACTCTGATTGACCACTGCCCCTGTACTAGTTATTCCTTACCCTAGTTTACCATTTATGGTATATAGTGATGCATCGAGGAGAGGGTTAGGATGTGTATTGATGCAGCAGGGTAGGATAGTGGCATATACCTCTAGACAGTTGAGGCCTCACGAAGAGAATTATCTCGCACACGACTTAGAGTTAGTTACAGTAGTATTTGCTTTCAAGATTTGGAGACACTATTTGTATGGTGCAAGTATAGAAATCTATAATGACCACAAGAGTCTGAAAATACCTGTTCGATCAGAAGGAACTCAATATGAGATAGAGGAGATGGATGGAGTTCCTGAAAGATTATTATTATGTGTTGAAATATCATCCAGGTAAGGCCAACGTGGTGGCCGATGCCTTGAGTAAGAAATCCATTCAAGCTGCCCATATGATGATTAAGGAGCAGGAACTCCTAGAAAAATTTAAAAATTTGAACCTTTCTTGCCAGCTAGTACTAGGTAGATTATATTTGAGTGAGACCCAGATTGAGAATGAGTTGAGACTCCAAATCTTTGATGCCCAGAGAGAGGATGAATTCTTGAGACAAATTAGGAGCGAAATTTCCTAGGGTAAGACTAGATTACAGAATATATGAGTATAGTGTAATAGTATATTGAGATAAAATTTGTGTACCTAGTAATAATGATTTGAGAGAGAGAATTTTAGAGGAGGCACATAAGAGTAAATACACTATCCACCCAAGTACCACCAAGATATATCAAGATTTAGAAAGAATTTTCTGGTGGCCAGGAATGAAGAATGACGTCATAGATTATGTGGTAAGGTGTTTGGTGTGCCAGAGGGTTAAGATAGAGCATCAGAGATGTGCTAGGTTATTGCAACCCTAGATATCTCTGAGTGGAAATGTGATAGTATAGTTATGGATTTCGTTATAGGATTACCCAAGACATCCTCTGGACACAATGCTATTTGGGTAGTTATAGATAGGTTGACAAAGTCTGTACATTTTTTAGCGATCAGGGCTACTTATTCATTAGATAGATTAGCCTAGTTGTATATACATGAGATAGTGTGACTTCATGAAGTACTTAGTAGCATAATATCTGATAGAGACCCTAGATTCACATCGAACTTCTAGAGATCGTTACAGCACGCCTTAGGGACCAAGTTGGGTTTAGCACTACTTATCACCCCTAAATAGATGGTCAGACTGAGAGGACCATCCAAAGCCTAAAAGACATGTTAAGGGCATGTGTGTTAGAGATAAGGGGTAACTAGGATGTGTATCTGCCACTAGCAGAGTTTGCTTAGGATGTGTATCTGCCACTAGCAGAGTTTGCTTATAATAATAGCTACTATTCCAGTATCCAGATGGCCCCTTATGAGGCTCTATATGGGAGAAAGTGTATATCTCTATTATGTTAGGTTGAGCCAGGTGAAAGAAGCTTACTAAGACCTAAATTGGTTAACTAGACCACCTAGCAAATAGAAATGATTACAAAGAAACTCTTTGCGGCCCATAGTAGACAGAAAAGTTATACCAATAAGAGAAGGAGGCTGTTGGAGTTTGAGATTAGAAACCATGTATTTATTCAGGTATCTCCAATGACTGGAGTAGGTCAGTCTATGAGGGTAAGAAAGCTCAGTCCTAGTTATATCAGTCCGTTTGAAATCCTTGAAAAAATTAGACCTATGGCCTACCAAATAGCCTTACCTCCAAATCTAGCCCAAATCCATAATGTTTTTCATGTCTCCTAACTGAAAAATACTTACCAGATCCTTCACTTGTTATAAAATATGAGCATGTTCAATTACAGTGAAATCTTTCCTATGTAGTGAAGCTAAAGAGGATTGTAGACGCTAAATTGAAACAGCTGAGAAATAAGAACATCCCTCTGGTGAAAGTGGTCTGGAAAGATCTGACATCTAAAGAGGCAACCTAGGAGTTAGAAGATGAGATGAGACAAAAATTTCCAGAACTATTTCTTTAAGGTACGTATTTAAATTTCGAGGACAAAATTTATTTTAACGGGGGTAAAAAATATAACGAACATATTTTTATAAAATGACGAAATGAGCCGTATAAAAGTAAATACTCTGAAATGGGCTAGATAATATCCAAAAAAATTTGGATAGAATCCTATACTCCTATAAATGATAATTCTAGGCTCAGAAGGAAAGGAAAATAGGGTTAGGATAGAGAAACAAATTGTGATGAAAACTGACGAAACATAATGGTATTTTTGTAAATAAGTACAACTTTTGAAAAAACATATAAAAGGGCTTTTTAAATGAAAATTTTAAGTTGCTTAGGATTCTTAGAGGCCCCAAAAATTATAGGAAGCCCGGGAATGGTAAAACCTATTTGGTGTATATTTTTCAATGTTGGTTGACCTAAACTTTGACTGGTTCGTTCGGTAAGGTTTTAACTCTAAATTGAGTGATTCCAAAGGCATTTTATTAAATTGGGATCCTACATTTTATGATGAAAAAGTTTATTCTCAAAAAGGAACTAAAACAAAGTGGAAACAAAATTGTCATTACAGAATGACAAAATTAGAATTTTTAGAAAAGTATACCTCTAGAAACTCCCACACACTTTTCCTTTCTTCTCCTACCTTCTTAAGCACGAAATTTTTTGCCCAAAATATAGAATATGATCTGCTCTCTTAGGCTCACAAGAAGGGGAAGAAAAGGAAGAGAAAAATCAAGGAAAAGGTAGGTAAATCCATGGAATTTCATGCTCTTTCTTCCTCTAGCCTTGCTCCCCTCCTTCTTTGCTTTCTTTTCATGGTTTTCTTGAGATTTTGGTTCTATTTTTGGGCTAGAACTTAGAGAGGTAGTTTGAATTTTTCAAGGAGAAGAGAGCCAAAGAAGAAAGGCTTTAGAAGCAAACTTGAAACTAAGGTAACTACTTATTGTTGTTGCTTCTTCTTGTTGCTTCTTCCTTGGGGGATTTTTGGCCTAGACCAGAACCATATGGTGATGGGAGTTTCTGTCTAAGACCAAGAGGGAAACAAGGATTTTAAACCTTGGGGAGGTAGAATATGGCAAGAAATTTCAAGAAAAACTAATAGATATCAAGTTAGGAAAGTGTGAAATTTTCTAGGGTTTTGTGAAATCTAATTTTATGTGAATGTTTTCTTGAATATTTGAATGTTTCCTTGAGCTCTTAAGACCCTTAGAAACCTCCCCAAATGGCTCTCCCATCAAGGAAAATTCAAAAGCTCCAAGAACCCTATTTATGGAAGGTGTCTCAGCCAAGCTAGGAAGAAGGAGCTAGAGGATGTTTTAATTTGTTCTATCTTTGATTTGAGACTTTATATGATGTTAAAGATGGGAGAAATCATTGGCAAAAATTTAAAAACCATGGATTGGAAGATGGGACAATGGTATTTATAATAGTGCTTTGTGAAATAACTTAGTTTTTTAATTGTGCAATTGAATATGTGATGGTTCTAAGAACCTTAAATGAGTCTAAGAAGTTTAGAAATAACAAGAGAATGGAACCTAGAAATTGAATTCCAAGAGTTGTTTCATTAGACTAATTATAGAACTATAATGCAAAGTATTAAACCAAGTATGTGTTTAAGATTTAGTTTAGTGTCTTGGCTTACTTCAATTATGTGATTGTGTGTTCCTTATGATGTTTAGGCCAAGAGAATAATCAACCACCTAAGTGCTTTTGTGAAATTAAGGAGGGGAGGAATTAGCAAAGTAAGCTTGCATAAATTGAAAGGTAGCTCTCCACTTTGTTATTCATACTTTCTTGAATGCATATGTATGTCATTGTGTGCTTGTATGTGATCTTATGATTAGGTAATATACCACATGATCTCATAGAATTACATTGGTACCAATATGTGCTCTTGAATGCTTTTGAATGTGAGATTGGCTCATAAGGGTGAGGTGATGCCAAAAGTCCCTTAAAGTGGGTGAAGATGTGCCAAAAGTCTCAAGGCATGGGTGAGACTAGACCAAAAGTCCCTTGGAAGGGTGAGGCTAAGTCATACTGTGATTAGATCTTGTGAGTCTATGGTGGAGTTATAGTGCGGTTGCCACCCAGGCAATGTTGTCAGAACTGGACTGGACCGGCCAGTTCAACTTAAAAACTGGTGAACCAGCACCCTGTTCGGTCCGGAAGTCCTTAGGAACTGGCTTGTTTTAGAACCAGTCAAAGGTGGCAAAAAATCGGGTTGAACGAGCCGATTTGGGGTGAAAACTAGCTCAAAATCCACAGTTGAACCAATCTGAAGCTTCTTCAAATATAATCCCAAAATGCTTCCCGTCACGTCTCAAACTCGTCCCCCCTGCCTTCATCAGCACTGCAACTTACCACTAATACAGGGAGGCGCTTCTAGTTGATATAGGCAATATTTAATATAAGAACTTGTCTCCATTTGAACAAATCAGCATAATTGCCTTTGCTATCTTGAACCCTTGCCCTCTATGTTGGAATAGTTGCCTTTGCACCATTGAATCAAGAAGTAATGTCGCGTATGAAGTGTAATATTTAAATTTAATACAAATGCTTATATTTCTATTTTAGCAAATTAAAACCATTACCTTGCAATTTGAACCCTAACCTTTGCATTGACATTTCTATTTATTAAAATTGTATAAATATATTTTAATATATGGACAAATTAAAATTTAAATATTATATCATATTTGATTTATTTTTATGTATAATTAGTTATAATATGTTTAAAAATTTATTAATATTTGCTTATTACTTTTTATTATATTAAATTTTAATATATAAAAATAAAAATAAAAATAATATATATATATATTTAATTATCATCAGTTTGACCATGGTTCAACCACGGTTGAACCAATAAACCGTGAACCAGTACCTTTATCGGTTCAATGACCGATCCGATTTTAAAAACATTACACCTAGGTATGCGCTTTGATCAGACACCGAATTATGATCAAACCTTAATACACTGAGCCCTAGTTGTGCTCATTATAGAGTAAGTATCGTGGACAGGCCTCTCCCAGTGTTATTGACCTTTAACATATAGATTTGTGATTGCTAGTATGAGATAATAATTACTGATAGCCTAATTGCTTCATTTGCAGATATGATTAGTATATTTTCTGATGTTTATATAATTTTATGCACATATGTTAATTAAATTAGAATATATGAATAGAATTTTCCTTGATTACTGAGATTTGCATTTTACCTCGTTTTATAGGCTAACTATTTCGGGTGAAGGTCTTTCGGGTAAGGATAAGGGCAAACAAATGGATGAACATCCATGAGCTGAGGCCTGGTGTGGGAAGTTATACTTAGGTTGAGTTGATTTAGGGTAGATGCTAATTTTGTTGTTATCATGTATAGCATCATCATGTAATCATATTGCCAAGTGTAGGAGTTCTATGTTTTGGTAACTTATGATGTATATAATAGGAAGCTAGGCCTTATACAATCTAGTATTTGATGTATGTGCTTATGTATCTGATATGAAACCTAGTTGATGCTAAGCTATAGTCAATTATGTGGAAATGTAATCATGTATTAACTTAAATGATAACTTAGACTAGTAATGCATGGTACCCTAATGGAATTTCTATTTGAATGATAATATTAATTGTATATGAATCTGGTTACTTGTTATTATTAAATGGAATTTGCTAATGCATGATAGTTTGGGAGTGAAAATCAACATCTAAGCCTTGTATTAGTAAGGTTAGATATGTCAGGTAAATTAACTATATAAATGCCATTAGACTTTCACAAATTAAGGGAGAGTGATTATAAAGTGCTCCTAGAGGGAGAGTTAGAGTGTATGAGATAAAATTTGGGAGGAAGAGCTCGCTGTGGCTAGGAGAGTGACAAAAGGAGCGCCACGGTGTGAGGCATCTTGCCATGGCGTAAAACAAAAATGTTGCCCAGGGAAGGAACAGAAAGCAACCTCACAACAGTGCAACATGTTCTACCACAACGTAAGTAGAAGGAATTAGGTGGAGTATCCCAATAGCTAGTTTCATTGTGGCGCTATATAGGCTCGCCGTGCCTGTGGCAAGATTTGCAAAAATTTGAGAAGTTGAACCCGAGAGCAACTTTGCCGAGGAATAATTATCTTAGGCTGCGGCCAAGATGCAGAACTTGGTTTTTAAGTTCTAGTAACCAACTTTTCTATGGCAGGAAGGTATAAAGTCGTGGCGAAGGTTCCCAAACTCTTACTTTTAGCCTAGAAACTTTGGTTTTTCTTATAATAATGCTAAGGAATGACTCAGGAATACTTGTATGAGGTTGTTATGAGTTGGAATTAATAGATAAATGAATCAAAGGCTCCTCATTGATAATTAATTTCGCTTGTGCATTCAAATACTTGTAGTTGTTTAGTTAATGATCCTAATGGTATCAAGGTTTAAAGTTTTCCACTTTTTCCTAATGTAATTGATTGTAATGAGTTTAAACCTTGATCTAGAATTATTAATTATATATTTAACCTTAATTACCATGATTAAAAGCTAGGATCATTACAGTAGAGGAAGGAGAAGGCTTCTTTTGTAAGCCTTTTCATGATTTTTTATAGTGACCATTTTGCCGTTAGTTACTTATTTGCTCTGTTTGAGCTCGCTTTTTGGGCTTTTTATGATTTGATTGCCCTTACATAATTTTGAGTGCTCTTTTACATAAAATTATCATTTTTGGCATTTAAATGGCTTAGAACAATGAAAATGGGCATTGCTAATGGTTACAACACTGGCAACCCTAGTTTGTTTACTATAAGGGTTTTAACTAATTTTAAGAGTTCCTATGGTTTTTAGGATCTCTGATTACCCTGGTAAGGTTAATTTTAGCATTTAAAATTCTTTTTCTTGAGTTTCTAATATTTTACTCAAAATTATGATTTGGTCACTGCTATGTGATTTTACTTTGTTTAGCTGCTTCGACACTATTTTTGCACCGTAAGTAAATTCATAACCCTGTTTCATCCTAATTAACATTTTACCCTTATTTGACCTTATTGCATGATTTTAGGGTCTGCTTTCATTAACATGTTGGATATCTCACCATACTTAAGATTACCATTTTGCCCTTACTATACTATGAGCCACTTCAATGCCATTTTTTTTGCTTTAAACCATATATGGCCTTTCTTTCTTATTCGAATTAGGCTTTTAGCCCTTTATGACTTAGCCTTAACCCTGGTGTTAGGGTTTAGCCCGATCTAAGAATGTCAGATGTTATAATCAAGATGTGCCTAAAAAAAAAAAATTGACACATTGTGGTCCATTTATATATTGGTAATAAACAACACTAGCTTAAAAGAAGAATGGAAGAAGATGTTAAGAAAGAGGAGGACCTTGCTAGAATCTCTTTCAGGCAAGAAAAATGAAGGAAAAGAGAAAATTTTTATAGCCAAAATTTGTAAAGGCTATCTAGTAAAATTATAATTGACCATTATCTTCATTTTTTCCTTATTTTCGCAATTGGCCCAATTGATTTTCACCATGTGTATTTGAAATATCCCTCCCTAAATCAAAATGAGACACCTAGCATGCCCTATCTATTGGTCAATATTCTTAATTGACATTGATTGACTAGTCATTGTTGATTGGTCAGTTAGTGACATATCTTATTATATATAGTAATTTTCCTAAGTAATTCATCTTCAAGATACCAATAAGTCCTTAATCAAGTCATAATAAGTGGTTAAAACTTGAAAATTTTTCCTTTCAACAACATAGTTATAGCACATACATCCTTTTCACATCTTGCAATTTATATTCTTTACATTCTTCACACATAATTTATCATTTTGGACTTATAATTTTCCATAATATGACACATAGGTGGTGCCACGTGCTTTACATTAAGAATCCAAATACAATGGCCACAGTAGGTAACACATTGGCTCCAAATGGAACTTTTATACTTCTTTTGGCCAAACATACAAGATGGACCATAATTAGCTTTAAGCATTTTCTAACATACTTAGTTCATGGATACCTAATTATTTATGATAATACCGATTTCAAGATATAAAATTCCATAGTTAACCTACTAAAATTCATATCATAAGGATCATACAAAAAGATCCAAAATTTTGGCCTTAAGGGACCTAATACGTAATCCTTCTCAATTGATTAAAATTCCACAACAAGTGGCATTAAGAACCATTCTAAAATTTAATATAACATTTAGATACACTTGAGGGATCAATTAGTAGCTAGCCCTATATATGCTTCATACTTTCTAATAGTTTAAAATAAATGACAATTGAAACAACCCAATTCCAATAATATAATGCCATTGTTATATCAACAATCATCCATCACATTATGCTTATCTCGACCAACCATGGACAAGGAAACAAATAACTAGTCCAACAACATAATTATAGGCCTATTCTCAGCCTAAAAGAGAAAATAAAAGAAAAACATGCAAATTACCATTCCATACTCAAACCCAAGCATATAAATGTCAATTGTAAGAGAAAGAAAATGATAGGATTTGGTATCATACTGCCTTTAAACATAATACTCATTTCATTTCATAGATCAAGAGTTAAGGCACCCTAGTTTAGCATATCCATACATTTTCTTATCTCAGGATATGCTTATGCTAAACCTTAAGGGCTCCAAAATAATATAACAACAATCTTCCAACAAGGTTCAACATCTAAATTACAATACATTACAAAAGAATAACATAACCCAAGTAAACAACCCCAATATCATATCCATTACAAAAGACTATTCCAACAAAGAACCAAATATACAAGAAACTCCTCAAGCTCTTGAGGGGCCACTTGCTTGCCCTTATCTTATCACTTGGCATGAGTTAGATTACATATACATAATAAGATATATAATCTTAGTAGTAGATTCCAACATTTAGAGCATACATAATATTACTCAAGCAAGGAACATAAGTATATATAAACATCATCATAAAGGCACTCAGTGTCACACCATAATTTATCTAGCATCATATTCCCTTAAATAAATTGGACCTCATGTGCAAACAAGGAGAACCTAAGAAAAAGGAAATAAAAATATTGTATTTTCTTATGTTGCTTAATGTTTTAAAAATTCAAGTTTCGCTCTGTAAGTCCCATAAACTCTTCCATATCATCCTTTATTTATTTTCCATCCATGCAAGGCATAAACATCTCAAAAAAATCCGTAAACCATGAATAAGAAGCTAAAAGCCAGAATTTTTGCATTTCAGTCTTGGGTTCCTAGTGGCAGATTACTGATATCAACTTTGAAAAATCATAACTAATTCTATAAAAATCGAAATCAAGCACATGATAGCTTTCTAAAAAGTTCTGGATGTTAAATTTATATGAAAATAGTTATAATCTATAATAACATCATTTGGACCATATTTGATAATAGAAAATCTTGAGAGGTCAGACTCTCTAGCGTTTCTAATATAGTTTACTGATATAAATTTCAAAAATTCATAAATAATTCAAAAAAAATCCAATTTGAGAAAACTATGCCAATTTAGAAAGATAAAGATGTTAAATAGAGAAAAAAAATAAGTCCATACCAATTCAAATACCTTTAGACTTGGAAAATTGATGGAACCATGACTGAGATTTGACTATGCCCCTAATACTAACCTGAAATTTCAAAAATTCATAACTCCCTCTATCGACCTTCAATTGAGGCGATTCTAGTTGGTATAGTTCACTATAAATGTATTATTTCTTTCTCTAAGATTTCATAGCCATTGGACATTTTTTGACCCATGAATGGTGGAGGAAAAGTTTCAGATCACAAGAACAGTGCCATTATCAAATTATGAAATTTTAGCCAATTTTGGAAATTCACTAAATATTCTCTAGAGCTCCAAATATTATGAACTTTAGCTTCCTACAAAGCTATAGACAAGATCTAAATGCAAGCCAAATTTTAGACCAAGAAGATCTCATTTGGATAAATTTTGCTATAGCTCCCAACTATGGTCCATTTTGCATCTCATAAGGCACCGATTTGGTCCAAATGGTCTCCCAAGGCCTCCACCACATTTTGAGCGAGTTTGGAAGCATAAATACATCATATATGAACCTCCCAAGTGGTCCAAACCATCATGAATCTCAATTTGGCTAATCCACATGCAAGAATGCACTAGCATATATAAGCCATCCAATATCCAAAATTCACATTGACATTAATTTGGTACCAAATGCGTTTCATACATCATCCATACATGTTTTTACATTTGTCCAAATGTTTACAACTCAAAAATAATATATAAATAAGAATTGTGGCATTTCTTTACATTCAAAAGCTATACAAATTACATATTTGTCACAACATAGCCATTTAGGCTCCTTGCCCTCCATTCTTTGGTTCTTGAACTCCACCTAGACCATATGAGGTAGGAGAAGGAAGGGGGTGAGGTTCATAAAATCTCAATAGCTTATAAACCAATTCAAGTACACATTCAAGGCATATAATATTTCAAAGACTACTAGTATGCAATCTAACATAACTATAAAGTATTCAAATCCACATTTCCATGCCACAAAGTCTCACAAAAAATAAGAATAAGTTCTAGGGACTTTTAGGTTAGCCTCACCCTATTTTTAGAACTTTTGGATTTGCCTCACTCTTGAGTTAGAGACTTTTAACTTGGCCTCATTCATCTATGAGACTTTTGGTTTTGTCTTACCCATGCTTAGAGACTTTTGGTATCTCCTCACCCATATTAACGGACTTTTGGTATCACCTCACCCTTACAAGCAATTTCACAAACAAGTGGCATTCAAGAAATCATATTGGCACCAATGCATCAAAATAGCATCAAGTGGCATGTCTCAAGTTACAAATGCACACACAAGCATATAATGACATATACATAACCAAGAATGCAAACAAGAATAGGGTGGAGGGCTACCTTGATGGAAATCCAAGCTTTACTTTGATTATTCCTTCCCTTTCTTGGTTCTACAATTCCAATTATATGAACCTTGATTTCCTTGGCTTAAACATAACAAATAACACTCAATTATACTCTTGGAACAATCCAAAATATTAAACTTATACTTAAAAAGCACACTTTGTCCCATTAGTCTCATATTAGTTCCATTAATAGCCTAATGAAGCAACTACCATAATTCAAGTTCTTAGCTTCATTCTCTTGCCATATCTAGGCCTCTTGACCTTATTTAAGATTTTTGGAGCTATCACACACTCACTTTCAAAAGCCAAGGTATATATTGCTTCTTAAAGCTACATTATAGAAGCTATTGCCTCATCTCCCAACTATGGCTCCTAAATTTTTCCCAAGGGTTCCTCCCACCTTCTACCATCATATGAAGTCTCAAACCAAGACTAGAATAAATCAAAACAATCCCCAACCTATTTATCCTAGCTTGGCTGAGATTATAGGGAAGGAGAGAGCCCATAGACTTTTTTATTTTTCCTTGATGGGAAAGATACTTGGGAGGCTTCCTAAAGGTCTTAGGAACTCAAATAAGCATCCACACATGAAAGGAAATTCAAGAATCAAATTAGTTTTTGCATTATGTTCAAGAGTCTCGCACTTTTCTAATTTGAATTTCATTTGGTTTTCATACAATTTCTTTGCATTTCTCAAATTCCCATAGCCTAATTCAATGAATTCTCATTAGTTGTTGGACAAAAACTCTTCCCCCTTAAATGCTTTGTTCTTGACATGGCATAGGAATAAAGGGAGGAAGAAGAGGAAGGCAAGAAGGAATTGAAATTACCTTGAATTCAAGCTTTCTTTAAGGGTGTTTCTCTTTGCCTTAGCCTTCTCTTTGAGTTTCTAACTTTTTCCCTCTAGTTCAAGGCTAAAATATAATCATATCATCCATCAAAACCATGGAGATGAAGCAAAGAGAGGATAATAAAGTTTCAATAAGAAAAACCATGAATTCTTGAATTTTTCTTACCCTTTTTCCTTGATGTTTCCCTTTTTCCTTGGCTCCTCTTGGCACGTCCCTTTCTCCAACTCTCTTTTCCATTTTGGATGAAGCAATATGTCAGTTAGAAGAGATCATAATTTGGGACGTCCTATATAAACAAGAAGGAAGAAAATTGTTCATTAAAAATGACATTTATGTCCCACGTATGTGGCATTTTCGTTTTAGTTTTATTTTATCTCCTTTTTTAGAACCATCTTTTTCATCATAAAATTTAGGTTCCTAATCTTATGAAATAACTTTGGAATCACTCAATTTGGAGTTAAAACCTTCTCAAATGAAATAGTTAAAGATCGAGTTCACTATTATTGGAACACATATATCAGAGGGACTTTAGCTTTCCCAGAGTTTCTCATGATTTTCAGGGCCTCTGAAAACCTCGGAGAACTCAAAATTTTCATTTAAAAAGCCGTCCTATGAGTTTTTCAAAAAGTACTCATATTTAAGAAAATACTACTAGACTTTTGGCAAATTTTTTGAACTACTCTGGCTTTGATTTTTGGGCATCTTAGATTTTGGATCCTCATTTTTTATTATTTAAAATCTTATTTTGATTTTATTTAACCTTAAATCATTCATTCTGGGGGATTTTCTTTTATATTCGATGCGTTTTGCATGTTTACAGAGAAACCAAATATTGCGTTTCTTACATTTATGAAAGGACCAAATGTTACACTCAGGTTGGTAGTCACATAAGCTAGTTAATGGCCATTAACTCATGAACTTACATACTTATTCTTGGCTTGGGAAGAGCTATTACACTCAATTTCCTACCACATCATGCTTGATGCCATAAGGCACCTCTAGCCACAAAGGCTCATGAAACATAACATACATAGCCAACTCATGCCATAAAATATTATAATTGCAACATATATTCGCATATAAGCATTCTAATACCAAGCAACATATATACACATAAAGAAGGATAAAATTGCTACCTTGGACGATCACCGTTCAAAGCTAAGCAAACTTTTCCAACTTCAATCTAGAAGGTTTTTCTCCTCGGCCTAAGGCCTCTTAAGCACTATCAATCAACTTAAAAAGCTTGAAACACTATATTGGATAGCATAATAAGCAACTAGGCATTTTAACCATGCAAACATCCAAACTTAACATGAACACCATAATTTGTTTGAGCATTTTCGAAAAATACATTAAATTTAAAAGTCATTATTTTAGGTTTCTATTTAATTTTTGAGTTACCTTCACCATTAGAGTCATTTTATTTTTCATGTCATTGGAGTTAAGTTTAATTTTGGATCAATTTTAATTTAGATTTTAGCCAATAAAATTAAGAGAAAAAGAAAGAGTCATTAGAGTTAAGTTTAATTTTTAAGTTAAATTTGATTTAATTTTAGGCCAATAAAATAATCCAAAAAAGAGATATTAAAGTGAAATTTAATTTTTGAATGAACTTAATTCAATTTTGGTCAATAAAATAATCAAAAAAAGGAAAAAAGAAAAAATGCCTAAGGTGAAAGCCTAGTGTCTCATTTTGTTTTAAGCCTAAGAAGGAGAAGTAGCTTAGGACCCATTACTAGAAAGCAAAGGCATTTTGCTTATCCTTTCTTAAGAGGCAAGGAATGTTGGAAATAGGGACTCCCAAAAAAGGAAATGTTGGATTAGCTATAATCTTGGGATGGGAAAATTAAATGATGATTTAAAATGTTCTTATAAGGAAAACCTCAATGTTTGACAATAAAGGGTTAAAGTAGGATTAAAAGAGGAGGCTAATTTTTCAAAAGGAGAAAATGATAACTAATTTTTGAGGACAAGTGAGGGGGACAACCAATGTAAAAAGAAGAGAGAAAAAGGACTTGGCCAAATAATGAACCATTATAAGCTAACTTCATTATGGGTAAAATCCCAATTTTCTTTAATTCATAGTAAATTATAAGCTCTTGGGCTTTGCAGTTTGATTTTAGATCTCACCTGTGATCTATGGTTCTTTTTTTATTACCTTGGTACTAGTTGTGTTTTCCTACTTCAATTCCTTTTCTTGATTCATGTGGTTGATTTACGATTATGGCAATGCTATGCTACTGGTATTATTTATACTATTTACCTATCGAATCAAGATTCTTTGATTAACAAACCATGGAGAGTGATTATAGAATTATGTTGATGAGTGGTTGGCTTTAAGCTTATCAAGATGGTATGAAAGCAAATGTTTGGTTGCCTTTGATTCTAAAATTTTAATAATACACTTTGTTCACTTTGATAATTATGTACAGAGATCATTTTGCATGTTAAGTGAAGACAATTTGGACTCAAGGATTATTTCTTTAAATAATCACATTCTTGAACATTAATGGCCTAGTAAAGTTATTCATGGTTTCACACCTTTGGATTCGGGTCATATTTTTAAATTTAGTAATTGATTGCTTTTTCCTTGTTATCATGTAAAAAAATTGTCATTCACCACAATTTCACTTTTTGTTTGGAATTTAGCACAAGTAAAACCCACCAAAAGGGATAATTGGGAAGTTCATGGAAAGATTAAAGTAGATTGTAGGTGTTTTATTTTTCTTTTTATCGTTTTGTTTCTTAAAAAAAAAAAGGAAAAAATTACTTTTAAAAAAATTAAAAAACTAGAAAAGAGAGAAAAATGAATAGAATAAGAAAATGAGATTCATTTGATTTTCATAAATTAAAATACATTAACCAATATGCAAAATTTGCTTTGTTTATGAAATCAAATCAATTTTATTTTATTTTACTCTCTTTCCATAAGTAAATAAATAAGTAAAATAAAAGTCACCAACCCAATGACATTTCCACCATAGTTCAAACTATGTGAGTTTGATCCCTTCACTTGGTATATAGGCTGCAAGTCAAATTCTTAGGTCAAGTCCATTTGTTGTAATTATTTTATTGTGTTTGTTTTTGTAAATATCTTTTTTTTTTTTTTCATTTTTCATGGATATTGCTTTTTTTGTTTTTGTAAATATATTATTTTCTTTATTTTGTAAATATCTTATTTTATTTTATTTTTGCTTTTATAAATATTTTATTTCATTTATTTTTGTTTACGTTTTTGTAAATATTTTTATCTTGTCTTATTTCTCTTTTTTCTTTCTTTTCTTTTTTGCACTTGATTTGATTAAGGTAATTTAAATAAAATTAAGGCTATATCTATTTTGCATAATTAACTTATGTTAACCTTCTTTGAAATAGGTGTTGTGGATTATCTAATACCTTTTCCAAGCATAATTGACTTTCGAATCAATTATAATTCACAAATAATCTTTTTCCATCTTTTTTCTTTAAAAAATACTTTTCTAAAGTTTTCCTTTCATTTCCAAAAATTGATATTTTTCTTTTTTTTGGTGCTATGTAGTTACATTATAAGTGTAACAGTTTGACAACTCTACTAGGGACTAGTTCAAAAGTCAAGCCTAATTTTAAGTTAATTTTGCAAAGTAATATATTCTTTTCCTTATTTTGATTACCTTTTTTTATATGTTGTTTACCTCATATGATTAGGGTAAATAACATGCTTTTGTCAATTTACATCTATTTTATTTATTTATGTATTTTATTGTTTGTCTATATAACGTATGTTAAGCTAGATAACATGTGGATTAAGATCTTAGAGTAAATGACTATATTTGTATATACTATTTTTCTCTTTTTGTCAATCTACCTAGTAGGTGAGGGTTAGGTAATCATTAAGGTAATAAGTATGAATGCTCTCCTTACACACATTATTAATACACAATTACCTTACACACATTATGGCCCCTATACTTGTATTTGAGTGCAATGTTGGTCAATAGAGGTTTATAATGATCTTTTTATAAAACCTTATGCTTATTAAGGTTATCATGAAAACCTTGCCCAAATTGTACCTTGTTATATGAGTTTGGCTTGTGTAGAACCTTCTCCTTTCATGGTTAGATTTGTATAGTGAGATCCTCATCTTATGGTAGCAGCAATCTAAAGACTAATATTTCTTGAGGATAATATACCTACCTTGAAACTCAAGTACTAATAGATAAGCTACAATTGCTAGCTAAATAGTTAGGTTCAGGCCTTTATAAATTAGTGATCTCAACTCTAGGTTTACTAACATTAGGATAAAGGAAAACATTTCTCATTTCATGTCTCATTACATTCATATTATGCATCTAATAAAGCTTATAGGGAAAGTGAAACATTATTGCTATTTGCTAGAGTGGTTAGTGAAATGTCATTGCATAGTCAAACATACAATAACCATGATAAAAGGCATGCATTAGCCAAACCAGCTCTTGTTTAGTGGGTATTTAACCCCAAAACCTTTTTAACATGCATTTTTCTAAGAAAACATTTTAAATAACAATAAAAATAATTGGTGCAGAATTATGGGCATGTTTCTTTTAATGTATACTAGTAGGCAAGACAAATTATATTGGCATTAACTTTGTAGAGATTCCTTTTTCTCTCAAGTTTAAGGGTTAATATCCTTTTCCTTATAAGGCAGTAAGCGTCCTAAGGAAAAGGAGATTTCTATGAAATTTGATCTAACTTAAGAGTATGATATTCATAGAATTGTCCATCAAAGTCACGTATTTGTTAATATACTATCAAGTGAATATCATGTCTTGGTGAGAGATTTGAAATAATATTCCTTTTAGGCATCAAATGTGTAGAATGACATATTTCTTTCAGATTGATTGTCAATTGCTTTTCTTCCATGGAGCTATAGGCACATCAAGGAAAAGTATAAAGTTTTCTTTCCCTTTTTATACTAAGACATTGTTCCTTATAGTGTACAAACAAATACGTAAAACCATAATGATCATGTTTATACTTGATACGCCAGTGGATCATTATTTAACCTATTTATATTAAATATTTATCCAAACCAATGTCAATTGTGTAAGGACTTATTCCTTCTTAAATTGATCACTAAGGCTCATATCCTTGTGGATTGATAAGCTCCCTAAAGAATGAGCAAGATCATTAGGCTAATGATAATAATCCACCATCTAATAAAAAAAATACATCTTAATTCTTTATCATTATCAGCTTTAACCAACATTTTTTGAAATAGTGAATTGATACACAAGTTTATTAGCATAATGAAAGCAATGGAACCCCTGGGTAATACGCAATCTTTAAGTTCATGTCAAAAAGGGCAGTTATAAATAGAGTACAAATCAGAGTCAATGTGGAAATTATATCAGTTGAAAGTCTAGTTGTGTTAAGTAAGAAGTTGAAAAGAAGACATCTGCAAGACTTTTAGAGGGATTATGGGATATCCTAGATTTATTACAAATACCAGTTTAATTCGATGCTCTCTTAGCTTTAGTTCAATATTGGGACAATTTTATGAGATGTTTTACATTCTTGACATTCCAGATTACACCCACTTTGGAAGAATATGGGAGGTTTGACAAATATGTTCATAAGTAAAAATGTATCAATTTTCCTCTATCTTGGCCTTACTATCAAAGCATATGGTGGCTTAGATCTTAGGAGAAGATTATAGTAGAATCTAGTTACACCAAAAAGGACAAATGGAAGGCCTTTCAAGAAAATATTTAGAAAAGTGTCTAGAGGTCTTAATTAAAAAAAAATGATTGGGTCACCTTTAGAAAAGTCTTTACTTTAGTGGTATATGGATTAGTGTTGCTTTTATCAGTGGTCGAAATAATTGATTTAATTGCTATAAGTGTTTTATAGATGGTAGAAAATCATTGCATAATTCCTATGCTGGCCATTTCAGCAGAGACATTCCTAATGTTAAGCTTTTACCAACAAGAAAAAGGGAAAACTAAAGCATTATCTATAACTTCTAACTATCTGAATCATCAATTATATTTATGGGAGGGAGGAAGTATTAGCTGGGAAAGGGGCAGGACACCATACACCATTCGATTAGAGATTTCAATAGTCATAAAGGTTTTGCGTCGTCATCTTTAAATAATAGTGAAAGGTTAACAAGGATGAATTATGATAAGTGGGCTTACTTGTTTGGTTAGTTGAATGAGAATACAATTTGGTGGAAGCTAGCTTGGTAGGAGAGTGAGAAAATTATCTATTTTCATGAAAAATTTCAAAATATTCCTCTGATTCATCCTTGTGGTTGCATTAATTATAACCCCACAATGGCATACCAACAATTTACATATGGCAAGATGTCCCATCTGAAGAAGGAAATGAGCCTAATTCATTTCTACCATAATAACCAAGAAACCAAATAGTTGAGCCTAAATATAAGGAATGTATGGAGTAATGTGATATGCAAAGGATAATTCAAATTGAGTAAATGCATTATTACCACAACTAAGGAGTATTAAGAATGGCTTAAGGAAAGGTGTTAATCTCTCATTTGGACCTCACCTTGCTTAGTAATAATACACAAATAATCAATAAGCACGTGGCCAAGTTGTTAGAGGATAAAAAGGCAGAATTGGAAAATATGGAAGAACAAATTTAGAAACATTTGGAGAACTTAACATAAATACAAAATAAATGTGCAATCTTACAAGAAAAGGCAGTTAGGGCAAAAGGATATAAAAGATATATAGAGGGCATAAAAGTAATTAAATGGAGAGTAGAAAACATGAAATTAAAGTATATTTTAGAAAATGCATAAAGACAGGTAAAAGAGAACTAGAAAAGAACGCAAAGTAATAAAGCCAAATTAATGAAAGTTGTTAAGGAAAAAGGATGCATTAGAAAAGTAAATGCAAAGGTTTGAGTCAAATGAGATTCAACAAGAAATTAATATGTTAACCAGAGAGATAGAGAGAAGAATAAATGAGCTGACTACTATTAGGTGTGATAATGCAATAATAATCCAAAATTTAATAGAATAACTTAATTGACAAGTTGAAACCATAGAAACCTTTAAGACTCTTCATGCTAAACAAGTGGGAAAAAAGGAAAAGTGAATGGAACGATTTAGAAATTTGATCTTCCTAGCTAACACAGCTATCCTTAAATTCACAAATGCTTTCAAAGAAGTCGAGGGCATGACCAATCCACTAAATACACTAATAGAAATGAAAAACATTACCAATTATTAACTTCTCAAAGTACTATGGTAATTCAGTTGTTCAAACTACTTTTATGAAATTTCATAATTTTATGTTATCTTTTAACTTGCTTGAGGTCATTAATCATGTGAAACTTGTATTTCCTTGAATTAATTGACAAGTTCATTTTCCCTATATGCAATAAGCATGTGAGAAAAACGAAGGACAACTTAAATGTATGCTTTAAGTGAGACATTGAGCATGTAAGGATTTAAAATTCCTTTTATATCAAGTGCTAACTTTAATTTTCTATATGGATTAATAAAACCCCTTAAGAAATCAAATGGCCTAACATTCCTTAGTCATTATGCTAAAACAGTTTGTCCAAATCATTCTCTCAATCTAGAAATAAATTATTTCCTAAAATAACTGAGTTTGTTTTGTTTTTCCATTGAATAGATAAAAAAGGGAGACAACATTGTGCCTAAAAAATGAAATCAATCTAACTTGACCCATCCTCTTACTTAAGTCTATAACACCCATTCTAAAAGTAAGTTTATGGAAGGACGCCAACTTGAAAGGAATCAAAGGGTCAAGGAAGACATGGTTGTATTGAATAATCGCATGACGACTATGGAGATTTAGATGGCTCAGATAAATGAGACAATAAAAATGTTGGTTGAGACTCTAAAAGGGAAAGATGTTGGTAACTCACCTATGGTGTCTAACCCTCCACTTGTCACCATAAACATGATGGAAAATCTACTAGAGATGGTTATAATAGAGGCATATTCTGGCCAGGTAGCAGATATTTCCTAAGTGTAAAACAAGGTTCAAGACTTTCAAATGCAAGTGACTAATAAGTGAGGTTATCATGAAAAGGTTAAAACATGTAAGAATGCCTAGTGATGACTTTACATACACATTCCAAATCTTAGCTGCTAGCACCAAGGTGAAAGCAAGTAATGCTGAAGAAGAATGCAAGGAAGAATTGGGAGAAGTAAGAGACTAATTACATGCCTTATATGGACTGGTCACATGGGGATCATTAAATGTGAAAGGCTTGTGCTTGATTCTAGAAATTTATATTCTTAAGAAGTTCAAGGTTTTGGATTTTGACAAGTATGATGTAGTGGTAATCTAGTCTATCATATGAGATCCTACTATACGAAGATATCTGTCTGGTCTAGAGTTGAGAAATTTTAAGTTTGATAGGGTTAGCTTTGCTATCGTAGATGTAATTAGATAACTCAAAGATTCATAAGTGAAGGGACCTTACTAATGCTTTCATAAAGTAATATAAATTTAACCTTAATACTACCCTAACTAGGGAGCAACTGAAAAGAATGAGTAAGAAGACAATAGAATCATTTAAAGAATATGTCTTAAGGTAGAGTGTAATGGCATCACAAGTTCATCCCCTAATGATAGGGTCTGAGTTCTATTCTTATTTCTTTCGTACTTTGTTAAATATATTCTATAAGATTATGCTAGGAACACATGTGACTAATTTTACTAACCTCATTGAGATTAGAGAAAGGATTGATGCTAATATTTGAGATGGAAAACTCATCTCCCCTTAGGTAGAAAGTAACTTTAAGAAGGGTCAAGGCATAAATCAAAATAAGAGAGATGTGAACTATGTTCAGGCCTCAAGACCATCTCCTTGGCAACCTACTTTTTATTAAATAGGTGGAGAAAATCAAGGCCAAGCCCATTTTAGATTAGCACTGAATAGAATCGGGCAATATAAGGGGTTAATTAGGGTACAACCAAGGGACAATCGCCTTTGGCTAAACCTTAATTCTACTAATGCAAAGTTATACTAGACGTTGTTGAAAGCAAAACCCCTTAAAACCATGATATGCCAAACCAATGCAGCCACCTTATCTGGCCTGGTATAATCTTAATGTTTCTTGCAAGTATTATATGAGTGTACTAGGGTATTCAATTTACGATTATATCATTTTCAAAGAAGTTTATTAGATTTAATCTAATCCAATCACATCCAACTCAAGGCTAGAGAGGATTTAACAATTGTCACAATTCGCTTCCTAATCATGATTGACAAGTAGGTGCTATAAAGAAAGAATCATAGTTCTCTAAAAATCCTGCCATTATTAAAATATCTATGGAGACTTTGCATGCCTATTTTCAATTAGCTGGGTACATGGTAGAGCTATTAGGAAAAATGGTTAGTAACATAGTGATCAATCTAGGGTCCCTATAATTATTACCAGCGAGTAACAAAACATAATATTAAAGATTACTTGTAATTCAAAAAAGTAGTTAAGAAGTTGATGAGATTTGGAATTGTGGTTCTAGGGAAATTGAATGAAGAAGTTTGTGTGATAAAGATGAAATGTGTAGGCATTGTGATTAATAAAACAATTGTAAGTGGATAGGTTGAAATGGTTTCTCTGATTATTAATAAACCTTTCTAGGCACCAATTCTATCTCATTTGCCTATTCTAAGGTAGACTTCAGTGGTTATAAGCATGCCAACTCTTTTTTTATATTAGAGTGATTGTGTAGTGCCATAAATAGAGAAATTATTAAGTGCCCTTTAAACTAGGTAGTGGTGACCAAGGTTGAGGAAAAGTCTATCACAAATACAGTGGGTGTAAGAGGAGTTACTCAAAATGGAAGAGCTTATCTTCTAATAAATGTTGACAAAGCTATAAAAGGAAAAGAAGTGAATGTTGATAGCCAAAAGAAAGATAATAGAAGAAAAGAAAAAGGCATTGAGGAAGAATTTTTGCAAATTATGAAACAGAGTGAGTGTGATATCATAGAACAACTAAAAAAATGCCAACACACATCTTAATGTGGTCTTTGGTTATAAGTTCAGAGGTGCATCACTAAGCTCTACAAAAGTTCTTAGATAAGGTGTATATGTGACTTGATATAATGTCATGGGCTGAGGTATAACCCAACATAGGCAAATCAAATAAAGGAACAAGCAAGTGTGAAAGGAAGCAAGAAGCAGGAGAATCAAAAAATTCCTCACATCATAGAAACATTTTTAACTCCTTTAGAAGTGATGAATCAACTGAGTATTTCAATGGTTAATAATCATGATAAAGGCATATAAGCATTCAATGCTTGGATCTCGATTAATGATTTTAGAAAAAGATTGGATAATTAGGAGATTGAGGATATCCTAGATGTCATTACTTTAGATTAACTATTTTGATTATAATTTTTTTTATTTTAATTTGTCCATGACTAGTAGGCACTTTTCTTCATAATTAAGGACAATACTTTATATAAATCATGGATAAAAGTAGCATGTGCAAATGAAAATTTAATTATTTTAATATCTTATCCCTTTTTCTATTCCTTTCCATTCATTCATTTCATTTTATTTCTTCCTTTAAGGATTGTTTTCCTTAGAACTCCTATCTAACGTAGAGGTTTTGAGATCCCATTGGATGACTTATGTGTTGCCACAATATGCATGATTGCAAATTTGATAGTGAAGAATTAACTCAAATATTTTAAAAAAATGCTAAAATCTATAGATAAGAGAATATGCCTATATGAAGAAATAATTGAAAAGTAAATATAAAGACTGAAGAAGATTAAAAAAAAGGTTAAAATAGTGGATAATTCAAAATGAGAACAAATGATTAAGCTCTTTAGAAAGCATATGGATGCATTTGCATGATCCTATCAAGGTATGCCATGACTTGATATGAGAATTGCTTCCCACAAAATCCCTTTATTTCCAAATACTAAGCCAAAAAAGAAAAAATTAAAGAGGATGAGTGTAGACATGTCTTTGAAAATTAAAGATGAAGTAATAAAGTAATCAAAGATAGATTTCCTTCAAGTGTCCACATATCCTTAATGGGTAGCAAACATTATTCCTATCCTAGAATAGATGGAAGAGTCTAAATGTGTGTTGATTACAAAGATTTGAACAAGGCTAGCCTAAAAGATGATTTTCCATTGCCCTACACTGGTGTCTTAATTGATAATATAGCACAAAGTCACTAATATTCATTCATGGATGTTTACTTAATGTACAATCAAATTCTTATGCATGAATATCATAAAAAGAAGTCTATTTTCATCATGCAACATGGAACTTACTGTCATAAAGTGATGCCATTTGGATTGAAAAACGCTGGGGTAACTTATCAACAGGCTGTGATAGCACTTTTTCATGGTGTGATGCATGAAGAGGTGAAAGTGACTTTAAATTATAACATTCAAGATTTCTAAAAATTTTCTAAATCTACTGGCTATAGCCAGGACTCCTGTTAGCTATAGTGAATGTACCTGTTCATTACAGCAAGTTTCCAATTAGCTACAGTTAAGGTGCTAGTTCACCATAGTGAGGATGCAGCCCGTTATAGTGAGTTCATGTGTCCCATACAAAATCTAGGGGGTTTCTCGCAATAACGCACATCGTAGTGAGAACAAGGGACCTGAGACTGATAAGTGCTCATTGTAGCGAGGGGTATTTTCTGCTATAGCGAGAATTGATCTAGAAAAAGCATGAAAAAATGGATTTTTATTTCTTAAAGACCCTAAAAGCTTCTCTTTTCTTCTAACTGACGTCTTCTTTGCTTAAGACCATGGGAGAGTTCATCTAAGAAGGGCACAAAGGAGGAGGAAGGGAGAAGGAAGGAAACCAAGGAAAATGTAAGAGAAACTTGAGATTTTCATAACTTTCCTTCTTGAAATTTTGTTCTTCTCTCTTTGCCCTCTCTTTCTATAGTTTTGCTTATTGAATTGGCTCTATTTTGAGCTTGGCTCAGAGTAGGGAGAGTAGAGATTCAAAGGGAAGGCTAAGACAAAGGTAAACACTCTTGAAGTAGGCTTAAATTCAAGATAGATATCTATGTATCTTTGCTTCTTCTTCTTTACTTTTTGGGTATATTGGTTCTATCAACTTGAGAGCTTACGAGAAGGAGGAAGTTCTGACGTAAAACAAGCATGAAACTCATGAATTAATGTGTGGAAAGTTAGGAAATGCAAAGTAAGTGGAAGAAAAGCTAGTGAACTTCAAGATAGGAAACATAGAGATTCTTGAACATTTTGTACAATCTAATCTTGTCTAAGAATCTCCTAGCCTTTGTGAGAATTTGTTTGAGTTTCTAAGACCCCTAAGAAGCTTCCCAAGTGCCTTTCCCTTCAAGGAAAATTTAAAAGCTTCATTAGACCTTTTATGAAAGCATAGATAAAGTATGTTTCTTAAATATGTGGTTGATGTTTTGGCTTATTCCAAGAAAGTAATTGTATACTATTAGTTATGTCTAGGCCAAGGAACTCAAGCTCCATTTAGTTGTGGTTATGAGACCGAGAAAGAAAAAGAGAAATCAAAAGGGAAGACTTGTGTTGGTTTACAAGGTAGCTCTTTACTTTTTCTTATTGCATTCTTGGATGTATGATGGTCATTGTATGATTGTGTGTGTACTTGTATTGTGAGACATGCCATTTGATATTGCCTTGTTGTATTGGCACTAATATACTTATATTTTGGGTTGTGAAAATTGCTCTTAAAGGGTGAGGTGGAGCCAAAAGTCCCTTATGATAGGTGAGATAGAGCCAAAAGTCCCTAGGAATACGTGAGACAAGGCCAAAAGTCTCATGGATGAGTAAGGTCAAGTCAAAAGTCTCTAAACCAAAGGTGAGGCCAATCCAAAAGTCCCTAAAATAGGGTAAGGATAGACCAAAAGTCCTTAGAGCTTATTCTTGGCATTGATATGATTTTCATGGCATGTAAATTATGTGGTGTATGATTTTTAATGGTTAGATACCTACTTACATGCTTTAACATGTTTATATACCTTGATTACTTCTTTGAATCAGTGTATGACTTATTGAGATTCAATGAATCTCAACCCCTTCTCTCTCCCATCTCATATGGTCCAAGTGGAGCTCAAGAGCTAAAAATTGGAGGCCATGAAGCATAAATGGCTATTTCTTGACACATGTATAATTTTGTATGGCCTTTAATGTAAAGAGATGTCAATATTCATATATACATGTTATTTTTGAGATGTAAACCTTGGAACAAATGTAAAAGTATGTGAATATATTGTATATATCAATATTAGAGCCAAAGCAATGAGAATGAATGATTTTCCCACTTGGTAGCTCACTCTTAGTTGTGTATTATGGCATGTGACATGGTGAGTTTGTGATGCATGATAGTTTGGACCACTTGGGCAATTTATATGTGATGTATTAGTACTTTTAAACTTGCCTAAGGTATGCTAGAATATATATGAGGCCATTTAAACCCACTTTGAACCATATAAGGTGCCAAATTTATCAAATTCAAGAGCTATATCAAGATTTGACCAAATGACCTTTTCCTAGTTTGAAACTTGGCATGCTTATAGGTCTTGTCTAGAGTTTTTTGAGAAGCTAAAGTTCATAATATTCAAAGCTCTAGAGAATTTTTAATGAATTTTCAAAGTTGGCAAATTTTGATAGAAATAACATTGTCACTATGCAAATGGTCAGTAGCTTCACTCTGTCACTCGTGGGCCAAATGGCATCCAATGGCTATGAAAGTTTATAGAAAGAAACTAGACATTCACAGTGACCTATACCAATTGAAAAGACCTCAATTGGAGGTTTGTGGAAGGAGAAATGATTTTCTAAACTTCTAAGTTAGTATCAAGAATGCTAGCTGACCTTGGCTAATGTTCCATTAGTTTTCGAGGCCTAAAAGCTACTAAACTAGTCTGACCTTATTTTTCCTCTATTTAACATCTTTATCTTTTCAAATTGGTATAGTTTTCCATATTGAATTTTTTGTGGAATTAGTATGAATTTTTAAATTTTATATCAGAAATCTGTATTAGAAACGCTAGGTAGTCTGACCTTTCGAGCTTTTCTGTTGTCAAACATGGTCTAAAATATGATATTGTGGTTTAAAATTATTTGTAGCATAAAGTTAACATCTAGAGATTTCTAGAAAGCTATAGTTTGCTTGATTCTTATGTTTTTAGAATTAGTTATAATTTTCCAAAATTAGAGTCAAAAATCTTACTTTTGGACCTATGAGAGAATTTGTATTTTTCTGGTTTTTGGCCTCATATCAATGGTTTATAGATTGTTTTATAATATGCATAAGTTTTATGAATAGATTTTGAGTAGAGAATATGATTGATGGGCTCACGGGACTCACAAGGTGAAGTATGAGTGTTTAAACCCCCGGTGTAGCATAATAAATTGCTATGGTTTTACTCTTTTTCTTTGGAATTTCATGGAATCAAGCCTAAGTGGAGATTAGTTGAGGTTAAAACATTATAGTGTTACATAAATGATATGGTGGTCAAATTCGCGAAAGGGAAAAGTCACATGGTAGTGCTTAAAAAGCTATTTGAAAGATTATGCGAATACAAGCTCTGATTGAATCTTTATAAATAGATCACAACAAGGTAAAAGTGATTCGAGAAATGCCACCTCCTCGAAAATAAAAAAAAAGTATGAAGTTTTTTAGGTCGGCTAAACTACATAGCAAGGTTCATTGCCAATTTCACTATAATTGTGAGTCGATTTTCAAATTGTTGAAGAAAAATTGTCTAGAAGAATAGGATAGCAACTATCAGCAAGCCTTTTAAAAGATTAAGAATTATTTGCTAAATCCCTCTATTTTAGTTCCTTCCATACTTAGGTGACCTTTGATTCTTTATTTGACAATTTTACTAAGATCAATGGGTGCTGTATTGGGGCAACGTAATTTTTTTGGAAGAAAGGAACAAGCAATTTACTACTTAAGGATGAAGTTTAATTAATGTGAAACATGCTACTCATTGATCAAAAAGATTTATTATGGGCTAGTATAGGTGACCAAGCGATTAAGGCAATATATGCTCAATTACACCACTTGGTTAATCTCTAGAATGGATCCCTTGAAGTGTATCTTTGAGAGTCCACATGTCCCTGAAAGAGTTTCAAGTGGCAAGTGATATTTTTTTGAGTATGATGTAAAGTACATGACTTAGAAGGTCATTAAAGGATGTGTCATAGTAGATCACTTGGTAGAGAACCCTTTAGATGGATATCAATTGTTGGACTTTCATTTCAATGATGAAGACCGATTTGCTACAGTGGATGATGAGGGTGACAAGATGGCAATGAAGAGAAATGGATGATGTATTTTGATGGCACTACTAATGCACATGGATATGGCATCATGGTTGTGATTGTATCTGTAACACCATAATTTCTTAGCTTATTTCATGCTATTTCCATGTCTCACAGCATGCATTTCATGGAGGAATAAGAAAATAACATAAAAATAATGAATACTTTAGCGTTACGTAGTGTATAAATTTTTCTTCGATGTCTCGTGGATCATGTAAGCTCATGTATTACATTTTCATATTTAATTACATAGATACAACTCATTTCCATCACTAAAAGTGGCCTAAAACTCATGCAAGACAAGGGAATACATTAAATTCATACATATAGCCTCGGCTAGAATTTTTCTTTTTCTATCACAAACTTTGGAAAATCATAAGTAATTTTATAAAAATTCAAATCATTCATTCTTTACTATTCTAGAAAACTATACATGTTTACTTATGTAAAAATATTTCTAGGCCATGAAACATTACACAAAAAACCTTTGACATTCGAAAAGGTGCAGAGGTATGACTGGCTACTGGTACTAATATAAGTTTCTACTATAAACTTCAAAAACATCCAATTAATTCTAAAAAAATCCAATCCATGCAAATGATACCAATATGGAAAGCTACAGATGTTAGCTAGAGGAAAAAAATAACTTTAGGCTAGTCCAAGTACATCTGAACCTCAAAAAATAATTAAACAATAATCTAGGTCAGTTTGGATGCCTAATACTGGACAGAAACTTCAAAAATTCATATCTCTCTCTCTAGACATCAAAATGAGGTGCTTCTAATTGAAAAAATTCATTGGAATGTATAGTTTCTTTATATAAAATTTTTTGGGGATTGGATATCATTTGCTTCATGAGTGATAGAATTCATTTTCGGACTTGAGTGAACAGTACTTTGAACCAATTTCAAAAAACACATTCAATTTTGAAAACTCATCAAATATTCTATAGACCTCCAAAAATTTTGAACTTTAGCTTTCTAAAAATCTCTCAATAAGCTCTAGATTCATGTCAAATTTCAGACAAAAAAAAACTCATTTGGATAAAAAGTGGTATAGATTTCTAATATGGTCAATTTTGCTCTATATTAGATACCAAATATGTCCAAATGATCTCGTTTGATGTTTGGTACCTTTTAGGCAAGTTTAAAAGCATGTATATAAATTGTATGAACTCCCTAAATGGTTTCAAACATCATGCATCTCAATTTGACTATTCCACTTCTATTTATACATTAATGCATCAAACCATCAGAAAGCCATACTTGCCATTACATGTCTAAGATGCACATTTCTAAACATATAACCTTAAATCTCATTTGTACATGATACATTAACATAATTATACATGGTCATAATATCATAAGACATATACAACAATGGATTACAACATTTGCCACTTATATGGCCTTAAAGTAACAAAATCTATGCACTTTGATGTCACATTCTCATCTTTCAAGTGGTTGGCTCTCATTTCCTTGTTCTCTTGGTCCACCTAACATGTTAAAATATTGGAGATGAGGGAATGAGATTCAAAGAATCCCAATGGCTTATCTCCCTTTCAATCACATATAAAAGATGCAAAACAAGTCTTACAAATGCATGTATGGGTATATTGACATGTGTAATCATTCAAAAGACATTTTTAACATTTGAGTAAGTCATACATAGCATATATAGGCTTATTAAGTAAGTGGATTAGCCTCACCCATTCACTTGTGAATTTTGGACTTGCCTCACCCATTTCTTTAAGAAGTTTTTGGACTCAACCTTATTCTTGGGAGTCAATCTCACTTTTGGGAAACTCTTTATTTTGTCTCAACTAATTCTAAGGGTTTTTGGCTTCACCACACTCAAGTAAATCTAAGCACACATAACAAATATCATTTGAAAATATAATGGATCATCATGGTATTATGGCCTATGAAATCATGCTAGAATACTTTTCATGGCTTAAAACACACATACACACATTCAAAGACAAGCCACGTATACATTCATGCATGAGAGAAGGAGGAGTGAGCTACCTTGGATGCAATCACATATTTTTCTCCTTGAAACGAGGCTCTCTTCCTCTGTCTCACACACACAAAGGTGTGGAAATGATTTCTCTTAGCCTAAACACAATTTATGGAAGCCAATTAGATTCATGGAATTAATTCTAAAGCCACACATCTTCTTTAAACGCTAACTTGATTTATAAACCTCTTTATGGCTCCAAAAATACACCTAATGAAGAAACATCTATTAAATGAATTCTAGGCTCTATTCTTTCCTTTCATATATGATTCTTAACTCCTTTTAAGCCTCTTGGAGTCATCACACAATTGAAACAAAGAGCCTAACTACATGTTACTTCTTTAGGTCATATTATGGAACATAAGGCACTAATTCATTATCTTGGCTTCCTAAATTTTTCCAAAGCTTCCCTTAATTTTCATTCATCATATATGACTCAAAAATGGGTTTAAAAAAATTTAAAACTCTCCCTAGGTATGGTAACCCTCTTAGGCCGAGACAATGAAACATAATGGCTTTCATGGACTTTGCTTTATTTTCTTGATGAAGGAAGTACATAGGGAAACTTCTAGGCATCTTAGGAGCTCATTTAAACTTCCATTCAGGCATAGAAATTAAGGTATCAAGTCAGATTTTACAAGGAGCATATAAAACCCTAAAATTTCTATCTTGAATTTCGGTGGTTATTTGTTAATTCTCTTTACATATTCTTATTCCTCACACTCTTTTTCCTAAGATTTAGCCTTAGTTTTGCCTAAAATTCAAGCCCTTCTATGGCTTCTTGAGTGGGGCGAAATATGGAGAGAAGAGGAGCAAGAGGTAGCAACCATAGAAGAAGAAATTACCTTGTTTTTCTTTATTTTTCTCACTTGAATCTTGTCTTCTTTGGCCTCCTCTCTTCAAATCCGAATTTTTTTCTTAATTTATCTTTTAAAATAGATCCATATACTTCAATATAATTACAAGAAAGAAAGGAAAATGAAGGATAAGAGGTTTGGAAAGGAAAAAGCATGAAAAACTACCAAAAATCCATACCTTAAGCCTTTGATTTCTCCTCCTCTTTGTCTTCCTCTTGTTCACCACTCTTTTAAGGTTTTTTCTCTGGTTTAGGGTAGAAACATATGAAGCTAAATGAGTGGAGGAGTGGGGCGCCCTCTATATATAGGTGAAGGAAGAAAGACTTTTCAAAAATTCTCATTTTGCTATTCGTACTTGGAATTTTTGGTTCTAATTCATTTTAGCTTCTTTTTCATAATTGTATTTTTCATAGGTTTCTAATTTAGTAAAATGTCTTTGGAATTACTCAAATTAGAGATAAAACTTTCTCGAATGAATCTGTCAAAGTTTGGGTATACTAACATTGGAAAACATCTACCAGAGGGGTTTTAACTGTCTCAAGGCTTTTCATGGTTTTCAGGGTCTCTGAGAACCCCAGAGAACTCAAAAATTTCATTTAAAAAGCCCTCCTATGTGAATTCCAAAATTTATTCAAAATTATAAAAATGTCATTACATTTCGTAAGTCTTTCATCAAATTTTGTTTCTTTATTCTTGCTTTATTTTTCTTTCCATCTGAGCCTGGGATTCTCATTTTTAAGAGTCTAGAATGTTACTCAAATTTTTTGAGATCTTAACTAATTCATTTTGGGAGACTTACTTTGAACATGCGCCTGTTTCCATCGTTTAACGAAAATCGGACATTACAGTATCTCTTGAAGGAAAACAATTCCTAGTTGCCATTAAGCTAGAGTTTGAATGCACCAATAACATAGTCGAATATGAAACTTTCATCAATCGTTTACATGTAGCTATAGTTGTTAGCATAAAGAGTATGGAAGTTTTTGGTGATTCAGCCCTTATAATTCATCAAGTAATTAGAGAATGGCAAACTAATGATTTAAAATTGATTTCATACCAAGAATACTTAACATAATTGATTAAGTAGTTTGATGAAATCAATTTCCATCATGTGATCAAGACAAGAATTAGTTTGTTGATGCCCTAGCCATTTTACTAGCAATGATCTAACTTGATTGTGGGATCCATTTTAAGTTGGAGCTAGAAGCTCACCAGCATATTGCTCAAATATAGAAGAGGAACATGATGGCAACCATGGTTTTATGACTTTGAAACCTATATAACAAGCATAGTATACCCAACTAAAGCCATTGAAAGTGACAAAAAGACCATTCCATGCTTGGCCATGAATTTCTTTATTAGTAATGATATTTTGTATAAGAGAAGTCATGATGGTGTATTATTGCAATTTGTGGATGTGAAGGAAACATAGCAAATAGTGGTGGAAATTCATGAAGGCATATGTGGTACAGATGCAATGGTCATATCATGGCTAGGCAGATCTAAAGATGTAGGTACTTCTAGATGACAATAGAGAAAGATTACATTGAATATATCCAAAAGTGTCATATAGGCCAAATTTATGCATACAAGATAAATGCTCCACCAATCTCATTACACAATCTGGTGGTGCCTTGGCCATTCTCAATATGGAGAATCGATGTTATTAGTTTAATTAATCCTAAGGTTTCAAATGGGCACCATATGATCCTTATATCATTCATTATTTTACCTTAAATTCCTAAAAATAAACATCATTTGTCATTGTGGATTGCCTAAAATGATCATCACATATAATACTCTAAGCTTGAATAGGATAAAAGTCATTAAGCTTATGAACAATTCAAGATTAAGCATCATAATTCAATACCATATCAACTATAGATGAATGGAGTGGTGGAAGTAGCAAATAAAAACATGAAAAAGGTTATTGCTAAAATGATAGTCACCTACAAAGATTGGCATGAAATGCTTTTATATACACTACATGGTTACTACACTACTATGCGTACCTCAACTAAGGTAACTCTTTATTCCTAGGTTTATAGAATAAAGGTTGTTATGCTAGTTGAAGTTGAAATTTCACCCTTAAGATTGTTAATTAAAGTCAATTTAAATGAAAGTGATTGGGAAAGAACCCAATATAGATAGTTGAACATAATTGAGGAATGAAGGCTCATTGTTATGTATCACTAATAATCATATCAAAAAAGGATGATGAGAGCTTTCAATAAAAAGCTTCACTTAAGAGAATCTAAAGTGGATAATCTCGTTCTTAAAAAGATTTTGCCAATCCAAGATGATATGTGCGTCAAATGGGCTCCTACCTATAAAGGGCCTTATGTTGTTAAGTATGCTTTCTCAGAAGGTGTCCTAGTCCTAACTAACATCGATAATCATGAATGGGCTAAGCCACTCAATTCAAATACTGTTAAAAAATATTTTGCGTAAAAAACTTATTAGGTTGAAAACCCAAAAAGGCAACCTAGGTAAAAGTTATAGCATAAAAAATTAAAAAAAATTAAAAAGATAAGCTTTCTAGGGTGAAAATCCAAAAGGTAGCTAAGACAAAAGTTACAGCACAATGAAAACTTGCTAAGTTAAAAACTTGAAAGGGTAGCCTAGCCAAAAGTAAGAGTAAAAAAAGAAGAAACAAAAACAAAAAAGAGAAAAACCTTGTTAGGTGATTTAGGAAAGTACCTAGGTAAAAGTTAAGGCAAAATTTGCAATCCAATCTTTGGAGAAATAAGGAAGCAATAGGCAGTATAAAATCAGGCCAGATTGATAATCCCTAATCAAAATCAATGAAATGTATATCTCTAGTAACATAACAAATGATTCTATAGGAGTACATAGGACAATAGTGGAGGTTATTCTTTAAAAGAACTTTTTATGCCTAGTTCTTTTACTTTTCCTTATCATAAGTTACTTGTTGCCTTTGCTGTAAATGTGCTTTATTTGGAATACTTATCAAAGAGAATTATTCTTTTAATAATTTCTCATTCATTTTAGATATATTTCACTCTTGTGCTATGACTATTGCATTTATGCCTTATATAAATAAATTGATAACTAAGGAACAACATTTATCAAAATGTTTTCTTGCTGTAATGTGTTCAATGTTTTCTTTGGACCATTTAACTCTTGAGAGCTCTTAATCATTGCTTGAGAGACAAGCTAAGGTAGAATATTAGACATGGGTAGTTTAATGTCAATATCGTTCTAAATTTTGTCACTAAAGCATTTAAGGATGACATAATTGGTGAATTTCCTTGCCCGATAAATAAGTAAAAAGCGACAACCTATCAAACGTATTTCATTTTGGTCATTTCCTTTTCTCACTTTCAAGTTTTAAATTGAGTCTGATTTAGTTCATATATAGTCTAGTCACATGAAGTAATTCATTGGGCCTATCTTAGTTAAATCAAGTCTTTAGGTCTACATAGTCTAGTTATGTTAGGATCCACTAGATTGAGTCCAACAAGTCCATTAAGCCAAGTCTAGTATGGTCTATAAAGTTGGATCTAATTTAGCCAATTTTTCTAGTTTAGTAAAGTTGTGTCTTTCAAATTAAGTCCAGTTGTCCAATGGTGTCGAGAGCAATCAAGTTATCTTAGACAAAATATATGTTCTTATCTTTACTTGTTTCTTAGGCGAGAGTATCAAAAATTACATTTTCACTCTTCTTGCTTAAGAAATAAGTAAAGAGGTGCAACTATAAACACTATATTTTATCTAGGTATTTTAAAAAATATATTAAATTTAAAAAATATTATTTTGGGTTTCTATTTAATTTCTGAGTTATTTTCACCACTAGTCATTTTATTTTTCATGTCATTGGAGTTAAATTTAATTCTGGGCTAATTGTTATTTAGTTTTCAGCCAATAAAATTAAACAAAAAAGAGAGTCATTAGAACTAAGTTTAATTTTCAAGTCAAATTTGGTTTAATTTTGAGCCAATAAAATAATCCGAAAAAAAGTTATTAAAGTCATGTTTAGTTTTTGAATCAAAGTTTATTTAATTTAAGGTCAATAAAATAATCCAAAAAAAGGATAAAAGAAAAAAATGCCTAAGGTAAAAGTCCAATGTCTCATTTTGTTTTAAACCCAAGAAGGAAAAGTGGCCTAAGACCCATTACTTGAAAGCTCAAGCATTTTGCTGATCCTTTTTTAGAGGCAAGGAACATTGGAAATAGAAAAGTCCTAAAAAAGAAAATATTACATTTGCCATAATCTTGGGAGAGGAAAATTAAATGATGATTTAAAATTTTCTTATAAGGAAAATCTTGCGTTTGACTATAAAGGGGTAAAGTATGATTGAGAAAGGAGGACAATTTTTCAAAAGGAGAAAATGGCAACAATTTTTTTAGGATAAGTGAAGGGGACAACCAATACAAAGAGAGGAAGAAGACTTAGCCAAATAGTGAACCATCATCAACGAACTTCATTATAGGCAAAATCCTACTTTTCTCTAATTCATAGTAAATTATAAGTTCTTGGGCTTTGCAATTTGATTTTGGATCTCCCTTGTGGTTTATGGTTCTTATTAGATTATCTTGGCATTAGTTGCATTTTCCTGCTTCATTTCCTTTTCTTGATTCATGTGGTTGATTTAGGATTATGGCCTATCGAATCAAGATTCTTGATTAATGAACCAAAGAGAGTGATTACAAAATTATATTGATGTGTGGTAGGCTTTAAGCTTATCAAAATGGTACAAACAAAAAAGTTTGATGGCCTTTGATTCTAAAATTTTAATAACACACTTTGTTTGCTTTGATAGTTACATTTAGAGATGATTTTGCATGTTGGGTGAAGACAATTTAGACTCAGAGATTATTTCTAAATAATCACTTTCTTGAACATTAGTGGCCTACTAAAGTGATTCATGATTTCACACCTTTAAATTCTTGTTATATTCTTGAATTTAGTAATTGATTGCTTTTTCCTCTTTATCATGTTAAAAAAATTGTCATTCACCACTGTTTCACTTTTTGTTTGGAATTTAGCACAAGTGAAACCCACCAAAAAGGACAATTGGGAAGTTCATGGAAAGATAAAAGTGGATCATAGGTATTTTGTTTTTCTTTTTATTTTTTTAAAATAAAAAAAATTACTTTTCAAAGAATTAAAAAAGTAGAAAAGAGAGAAAAATGAAGAGAGAAAAAAAGTAAGATTCATTTGATTTTCATAAATTAAAATACACCAACCAATATTGAAATTTGCTTTGTTTATGAAATCAAAGTAATTTTATTTTATTTTTTCACTTTCTTCACAATAAGTAAATAAACTAAAAGTCACAAACCCAGTGACACACATTTCTATCCTAATTCAAAATACATGGGCTTTGATCCCTCCACCAAGTATGTAGGCTCTAGGTCAACTCCATTTATTGTAATTATTTTATAGTGTTTGTTTTTATAAATATCTTATTTGTCTATTTTTTATAAATATTTTATTTTTTATTTTTTGTAAATATCTTATTTTCTCTATTTTTGTAAATATTTTGATTTAATTTAATTTTTCTTTTATAAATATTTTATTTTTGTTTACCCTTTTGTAAATATTTTTATCTTGTCTTATTTCTCCTTTTTTCTTTCATTTTTTCTTTTCTTTTTTGCCCGTGGTTTGATTAGGATAATTTAGATAAAATTAAAACAATATTTATTTTGCATAATTAATTTAAGGTAACCATTCTTTAAAACGGGTATTGTAGGGTGTTCAATACTTTCATCATACATAATCAACTCCTAAACCCATCTCTAATTCACAAACCATTCTTTTTTATTTTTTTCCAAAATAGGTTTTTCAAAAGTTTTCATTTTATAATTAAAATTTTCATGGCTACTCTATTTCTTTTGATTTTCATTTTTAAAAATTAAAATTTTTCTTTTTCTTACACCATGCGGTCACATTATGGGTATAATACTAACCTAAACTTAGTGTGTAAAAAGTGCCTCTATACCACACTTTTAGTTCCAAGACATGCTTTAACTTTCTAGATTCCTCTATTAATTATACCATGGTCTAAGACATGCCATTTCAAAGTTCAAACTAGGCTAAGACACATAAAGTTTTGTTACCATCACACTTTTTGCCATTTCCTTTGTTTTAGTCCAAAATTATGATTTTCAATAGGTGGGGTTTATCATGCATCTTAAACTTTCTAAATTCCTTATACTAGTCCAAGAGAACATTTTAAGTGTCCATTTGGTCAAATTCTACCATCTATATATAAAACTCAAGTTGACTCTCTTTGGCCACAAAGTACAATGTTATGTCAAACTTAGGGTCATTTCATTTTCTTGGTTCAAATTTCAATTTCACCATTCAAATAACATTCTTAGATCAAATAAAATATACATATATATAGCCACACAACCATAAATTCTGCCTAAGCATCCAAAATGCCATTGCTTACATCAAACAATCCAAAGTATGCACACTATAGCCAAATTTAGCATTATATTGATTCAAGACCACTTTTAATTCACAAAATTAGGCCTCTAATATTTCAATTTGTTCAAAGCATTCCAACATTCCAATATCCTATCCTTGGCAAATGCATACACATAATCTGAACCATATAGAACTTTTCAATAGAAACCCATTCAAATCTTCATCATAAACATGTGTTCTTGCCATTTATCAACACTTATATCCATGGGAAATAACATATCACATCTTCATCCTAATGGCTGAAAATTTCTGCTCCTTAGGGTTCAACAAAATAAAAAGTTTAAGCTACCAAATGGCATAGAAATGGTTTAGAATGTTACCTCACTTTTTTTAGCTCTAAGCTTCTTTCCAAAATAGCCAATGAAAGGAAGCATAAACAACTACTCAAGATCAGCTAAAAACCATGGAAACCATTCCTTTCTCTTCTATCAATTTCTTCCTCCATTTTTGTCTTTATTTTTGTTGCACTTTCTCTCTCCTTTCAACTATTGGAAACAAGTGCTAGTTAGCCAAGGAAAAGAGACAAAAGATGAAAAAGTAGGTGTACAATTCCCCATCCTTGAATTTGTTGTACCATTTTGCCCCTAATTTGAACTTTTTCTTTGATCATGTCTATGAATCCAATATTTTTATTTCTTATCACTAATTTATTTATTTTATTCACTCTCTTACTTATAAAAATAATTTCTAGGCTTTCAATGGTTTAAAATTGCCAAATTTACCCTTATGCCATAGGTTTCTTGATATGCGTAAAATTAAGGTTCTGACTTATTTTAACTATTATGAGGCCTCCAATAACTTTATTTAACCTTATATTAGAGAAAAATAATTTATTTTCTAATTATGCTACTTTTTTTACATAATTACTATTTTGTCCCTATTCCTTACATAATTTGCCCAGGCACCCCTTAATGGGCTTAAAGCAAGCTTTTTGATCTTTTTTTTTTTTAATTTTTAATTGGGCTTTTGTTCCTTTTTATCCTTTCCCTTATCATTATCCTTGAGTTAATCTATTATAAATTTGTTGGTTGCTACAATTAGCGTCAACTTTTGGTAAAGTACCATGCTAGCTAGCTAATGACCAATCAATTAGTGTTAGCCTTTGGTAGGCTGGCATTCTAGTGAGCTTGCAAGGCCGACACAAACTCAAAACCATGGTTTTGAGTTCTCTAACATCAATGGAAGAATTCATAATCAATAGTTTCAAGTTCTTCTATCATAAAACTTGGAACTCTTTAACATGACAAAGAATGTGGAACTAGTGGTTTCGAATTGGCCTATTGATATTAGCAAATTCGGATTTTGTGGATCCAAATTCGCTGAAAGTATTGTTTTTCAGCCAATACTTTTTATTTTACTGCATTTTACTCATTACTTGTTTTTTTATTTCTTTGGGATCCAAAAAGATTTGTTCAACCAAGATTTTCCAAAAAGCATAAGAGAGTTTTCCAAATTTCTAAATTTCTCCTATTTTAGAAAATTTTCTTGCTTGAGTGATCCCTTAAATTTGAATTCAAGGTTTTCAATAAAATCGGTAGCTTTATCCTTCTTGTGTCTTCAATAGAGCATAAAATGAACCCTCTCCAACTAATCTATCAAGCGTGTGCAAGGCTTGATTGTATTAGGGGATCAGATATGTGTGTTTCTGCTATGTTCATTGCATGTGAAAGATAAAACAAAACAAAATGAGACAAAACAAAGCAAAAGAAAAAATTACAATCAAAGACCCGAATGTTATAAAATTTGTAATAAATGATCTTAAAAATTGTCATTACCCTTAAAGATTATAATTACCATAAAATTTTAAGAGATTTACTATTAATTTTAAAGAATTTATTATTGAGTATAGAAAAGTGCTAAATTTTTTTGTATTTAACAATAAATCCTTTAAAATTTTATAGTAATTATAATTTTTGAAAATAATTTTAATTTTTAAAATATTTTATTATAAATTTTATATCTAGATCTTTCAATGTAATTTTCATAAAACAAAACGCGGATAGCATGTGTATTTAAAATTGGTCCCGATAGCACCGAGTTCACTCAATAATTGTACGGATACTCAATAATTGTGTGGATGCTTTTTTTGTTCACAGCGTGTGAAAGTTAAACCAAATGAAACAAGACAAAACGTGCATGGCATGTTTAATTGGTCCCTGTGCCACCAATTTCATTCAATAATTATAGCCTTTTTTTTTAATAATGTCAAAAAAGGAGTTTTAACAGGCAATATATGACCAGCTTGCAACACTGCTATTATTTAGGCTATAGAATCAGCAAATAAAATTACTTCTTATAGAAACGCATATGCGCCGCATTAGCAAAAGCAAGCTTTTGGCCACTGGCATAAAAATCGTCCAAGCTACTGTTTTAAATTTGAAGTTATATTTCCTTCAAGCGGTGGATGCCACAATCCCTCTTTCATACAAAAATTTACTTGTTAATCATAAGAAATTTTTATTTGAATATTTTAAAGGTTTTTCTTGATTAATCTGAGTTGTTCAAATATCTGAACCTCAAACTAATATTACTTTTATTTTCAATTCCAGACAATTTCTGAAATATTGGTTTCCGTGCTGATGAACAAAATTTTCAGAGAAGTAAGTATTCAAAATAAAATTTTAACATTATGCTAGGTAGAGAATATAATATGTTCTGATGTCACAAGTAAAATTTTAAGCCATATATTTACATATGTAAAATAGAACTCATCAAAAGCACAAAATTGGTATGGAACTAACTATAATATCTATTGGACTTTTGTTGTTATTATTCAATAGTATTTTATTTTTTATTATTTTTAAATAAAGATACAAAAATTATTTTTATTTATAAAATTAAACTTTTTTTCCTTCTATTTATTGGTATTTTGCATACTAAATGGCCCCATAGTCTTCTATCTCAATAGCAATTGTCATAGATAGAATATGAATGTCAGAATTGCAAGATGATGAAATCATACATATAGCACGAACCTATTTATTGAATTGTTTTCATCAAGAAAATCAATGATCCATAAATCAAGAAAACTGATTCTCCTAATTGACAATAATAATAATTTACAAATATCATTTAAATGCATTGATAATAAATATTTAGACATATAGGAATATTTTAAAATGCGAAGATATCTTATATTTTAGAAGTATTATAAATTAACACTCACCAAATACAGTGACACACTTTTTTTTTCAAAATATTTTATTCAGTGAGAAGAAATAAAATAATACAATAGGTTATGTTGATCTCTGTCACTATACTAGCCGTAGGTTTTCAGAGGCTTGTGGTGGGTTAGGTCCAAACCTTATCCTTCTCTTTATCCTTCCGCGTGTCACAATCCGCAAGCATTCAAAAAATTATTTTTAAAGCATCTTTGAGTATCTAAACGAAATAATTCAGTTAATAAAAGAGAATAAAATTTCTGATTAATTAAAAAGTAGTATTAAAATATTTTAAAAAAATTTAATCTGAAAAAAATACAAAAATATGCTTGTAATATTTAAAAGGAAAATAAAAACCATCTTTTGTGTTGATACCTACTATCCAATCAAGCATTTATCATTTAGACGTTATATAATTATTAATTAAAATATAATTCTTTTTATTTAACTTGAGCCTCATTTTGAATATGACTCAATCCTATACCTAAATCATGGAGACAATATGCCACAACTTGGCCAAGGCTCACATGGTTAGCTCTATAAATTGATGCTCTTGAGTTCTCATTTACTCACACTAGAACAAAACCCAAGCAAAGCCTTCCATAGCAAACAATGAAGAGTACTGCTGCATTGCTTGCATTCTTCTTTTTCTTCCTTCTCTTTGCCTTCACCACCACAGCTGAAGTTGTGCTTGACTCAGATGGCGACATGCTGAGAAACGGTGGCCAATACTACTTGTCGTCACCAGAACCTTATGGCGGCCCTGTGATTACATCTGCTGCCATAAGGAAGGGAGAAAGTGACGCATGCTCACTCGCTGTGGTTCAAGCTTTTTACACCAATGGATGGGCAACAAGTATCACAGCTCTAGTGAGACCGACTTTTATCAGTACATCCTTTGCACTATATCTATCGTTCGCTTATTTACCACCCAACATATGCACCAACTCATCCGACTGGGTCGTCATAAGGTCATCTTATGATAAAAATTTGGTGATGGTTGGTGATGCTAAAGAATTCGGCGATGCTGTTGTGAGAGGTTGGTTCTATATCAAGCCCTATGACCATGAAAAGAGATATTATAAGCTTGTCTTTTGTCATGGAGAGAATGAGTGTGGAAACATTGGAGTCCACATCGACAGTGAAAAGCGCCGGCGTTTGGCTGTTACAGATGGGAAACCGTTGGTATTCAAGTTCGATAAGGTTATTAATGATCGCCTCGCTTCTGATCTATCAATGGTGGTATGATTAATCCTAGAAAGAAGCAAGAATAAACCTTGCAAGCACTGCTCATAAAAAAATAAATGTGTGACGCCTAGTCGACTTGTTCGACTGTTCTCTTCTACTATTAAAACAATAAATGCAGCACCGTGTGTACTGCTTCTAAAATCAGTTTAGTAATGAGCAACTTTGCAGATCTCTCACTGGCTATAACTAGGAGCAAACTAACAATACATAGACAAGAACTAAATAAGTGTGATAAGTAATAAAATTAATATAGCATATTTTTACCTACAATAAATTTAGAGTGACTTAATATAAAAGTAAAGTATACATTAAAATAAGATAGAGTAAGCTAAAGTGAAAGTAAAAGACCTTTTGAAGCAAAAGTGAAGGATCTTTAAAATAAAAGATTGAGAAGCCTTCAAAATAGAAAGTTGAGGTCACTCATAGTTGAATTCACTCGAAAGTAGAGTTCATTCAAAAGTTGAATTCACCTAAAAGTTGAGTTAGTTCAGAAATAATGTTCAAAGTAAAGAGTTTAAAGAAAGAAAAAACTAAACTAAACTTATCCTAGTTCAATTCTTTTGGCATATGTCTAGTTCCCTTGAAATGTAAGGGATTTTCTTTAATTACTTTTCAATAATTACGATAGAGATGATTTTATTGTACTCACCACCAACTCAAGATTTTATAGTTCACTTCAAACTAATATGACACTTGGATTTTACACAAGTTCATCCAAAAATTCTTTTTCCCAAGGATTTTTTGTTAAGCTCACCATGAACTCTCTTTTCAAAGTGATATGATGATAAAAAATTTAAAATTCAATCAAGAAAGAGATTAAAATAAGCTTACTATTTCTAAAGCACTCTTAAGTTAGATAACATAAAGAGAATAAAAGAGAACTATAAAGTAATTTAGTGTTTCTTTCTCTACTTGAGTCCCTTTTGTTTTTTGTTTATCTTCTTCCATTTATATAGAAACTTAAAATATTACTGTTGAAGAAACTAGAACTTCACTGGTATAGCCATTGAAGGAGAAAGAAAATTTTCATTTGATATAGGTTGCACAATCTTTTTACTTTTCTTCTTTCAATCTTGTTTTCGAATCCTTGGCGTTGCTTTGCTTCTTCTTTCTCTTTTGCTGCTTTTTCTTGATTAGTGTTTGGCTTGATAAAATTTACTTATATCAAAACTTATTTTTGTTGATCTTGCCTTTCTCTGCCATGCAATTTTTATTTTTCATTTAATGCTTTTCCTTTGCACAATTTGTTGCTTTCTTAGTCATTTGATATCACTTTGCCTTATGTCTTTTTTCTCACAAGCTTTGACCCTACAAAATATATTTTGTATTTCTATGGCTTTGATCAATAATGAGACAAGAGATATGTACAATTACTTTTCCTTCAATTTTGCTGAACAAAGCACATGGTCGTATTGATAAGGAAAAATTACTCTTAACACCCTTATATATATATATATATATATATATACACACACCTTTCTTTGTGCCATTTCCATTTGTGTGAACTTGTGTAATGCTTCTCTCCATTTAATGTCTCTCGTGCTTTGAAGATTTGAAAGTTAAACCAAAAATGGTGACCATTGAGATAAAATGCGCGAGCTTCTCTCTTTCTATACTTTATCTTTATTTTTTGCTTTTTCTCATTAAAAACATTTTAAAAAAATCTATACAATTTGCAACAAATTTGGTAGGAACAAAATGATTAGAATATTAGAATAAGATAAAAGCAATTTATTTTCTTGCACAGGCACATTTTCACTGTAACATATGATTGACTTTTATAAATCAAAGAATTGAAATATATATTATATATTGCATTTTCTTTGGTTCGCTTTAAGATAGCTATAACACACTTGCTTTTGTAAAAGAACAAGCATTAGATATTGTAAGATTAAAACAATTTGATTCTTCCATTTATTATTTTAGCCTTCCATATTTTTTTCTTAAAATATTTCATTTTGTGATTGCTGCAAAGTGTATAAACCAATGAAGCTAGTCGGATGATACAAAAGATATGAAACTTAACAATTGAATTAAACCTAATCAACATATTATTAACATAACGTTTTATTTTAATTTAATTTATCTTGAATAATTATTATTTCTTTTTAAAAATAAGTTTGATGACTTTTAATGCAATAAGACAATAAACAATATTTAATTATATTCAACTTAATGATTTTATAAAATTATTTAAGAGCTTTGTTATTTTCAAAAAAATTCAAGGTGATATCAAATCTTAAGATTAACAATCTTCCCTTTTTTTGATGATAACAAAATTATTAAGCACAAAACTTAGTAGAAGCATTAAGTATAGAGATCAGCAAAATGAAATCCTTAATATTTATGTTTCAGTTACTTCCTTTGAAACTCTTAAATATGTACTTGATAAGACCATGAGGATGCTCCCTTGAAACTTTCTCTAAGAGTAACATAGTTTTGTACAACAAATTTCTCTTCCCTTTTTTGGCATCATCAATAAGGTGGTTCAACATTCTTTGTGAATAGAAAGTGCAATGACAACTACTAGCATAATCTTCTTTGGTGTTCTTTGAATCTTCATACCTAATTTCTCAATAAGGCTCATGCAAATCATTAGATAATGTGTTTGGAAATTTTCTCTCTTGTTATCATTAAAGAGCCAATAAATTCTTGAGAAAAAAAATAAGATAGCATATAATTAAGGCATAAGAGTTATCCAAACGCTTTAAGTTGTAATCATATAAGTTTTAACAAGTAATGTCAAGATAGTATAAATAAAATTTGTGATCACTCCCCCTGAATAGGAGCATCGTGAAATAGATGATAGCCTAAAAGTACAAAGCACAAAGGGTAAAACATGAATTTAAAGGGAGCATTTAGCAATAGCATTACCATTAACTAAGCACAAAGTTGAGTTAACTCCAAGTATATAACAACTTAAAATTTGTGAATAGATAGATGATAGCGTAAAAGTACAAAGCACAAAGGTTAAAACATGAATTTAAAGGGAACATTTAGTAGTAGCATTACCATTAGCTAAGCACAAAGTTGAGTTAATTCCAAGTATATAACAACTTAAAATTTGCTTAATTTTTTTTTTTGGGTTAGCAACAAAAGGGGACATCAAATAGAAGCAATCAACACAATCATAGGCATAAAATATTCAAGTCAAAATATATCAACCAGCATCAAAAGAAAATTAAAATATTTACATCATATTAAAACCAAAAGTCTACGCAACTTAAATACATGCAAACAACTCAATCATTTAAGTAACTGTAAATTAAAAAAAAATGAAGCATGATGTTGATCAACTCAGTATATTTTCATCAATGCATGCTTCAATTTTTAGGCAAATAGATATCTCAATGAAGCATTGAAGGATAAAACAAAGTGTTATATTTATAGTATATTTATAACAAATCATCAAGGAAATGATATTTTTTCATCACTTTATTATTGTTATGATACATGTACTTGTGTGTGTGCTCTCAAAAGTAACACCCTTTTGTTCTTCTATTCATCTTTTCTCATTTATATAGAAGCCTAAAATGTTACCATTGAAGAAACTATAACTATATAAGTGATATTTTTAACCAATAAATGGGACTTTTTCTTTTAGAGCTAGCACTTAACGATTATCAAATAGAGAAGCTACCTCTACTTATGGCATTTTATATGCATAAATATATACGAAGAGGATCAATTTTCAAAAATCTTCTTTAAATTTATATGGCTAAGTTCATTTTATCCGAGTGTATAGAAAAGGAGAACTAATTGAAGTGATTTAGAAACATATTGGACTCACATAAATGATATTATTCCATAAGTAAAAGTGGCACATTTTATCTTCTTCTATAATTTTGTATTAATTTCATTTCAAAATGAAAAGGGAGTGAAAAAAACCACATAAAATGCATTATTTCTCTTTGTCAGTATATTTGCCAACTACACATTTTCTATCCATAGGCTCTCGTGGTGAGTGGCTACCATTATTTTAAATTATAGTTTGTATCATGTGATGCGGCTGTAATATTGCTATTGCTATGTGGGCTGCATCCGCATCAATTGATTGCAACACTCGCAATCCTTCTTATACCATCCACAACATTTGCAATCACACTGCAAACGTAACTGCATTTAAAACCATGGTAACTACATCGTGCTGATACTTTTCCCATGACACTAGAACTTTTTTAAAATATCAATAACTATAATGTATCAATTGATAGTACAAGGAGCTAGCTAATAAAAAAGAATTCATAGAAGTTGGCATTTTAAATTAATAAAATTATGGGGAAAAATAGACAAGAAATTTTTTTTTTTTATGGAAAAACATAGACAGATATAAATTAAGCTAAAGTAGTGGAACTACATTTACTATATATATATGTGATATTTTTAATCAATAAATGTGACTTTTTTTTTTTTTACAATTTAAGAATTATCAAATGTGAAAGCTAGCTCTATTTGTGCTGGTTTATATATATCGACAAATATATATAAAGAGGATCGATCCTTAAAAGTCTTCTTTAAATTTAAAAGGTAATTCATTTTATACGAATGCATCAAAAAAAAAAGAACTAAAGGGTTCACACAATCCATATGGTCCCATCAACGGCGATAATGTTAAATAAAGGTAAGGTGATTCAAAAACATATTGCACTTATGTTAATGATAATATTCCACAAGTAAGAGTGACACATCTATTCTTTTCTTTTATTATTTTGCATTGAGTTCATTTTATAATAAAATGCATAAAACACCTGAATCCTCATTGCAATCTTTTTAAAATCAGACCAGCCATTGAACTATGGTGGAGTTACAGCCTGAATGACACAAATTCATTTTGGACCTATGGTAACAGTGGCTGAAGCAAAACCGTCAACTAACAATTTTCCAAATATTCCCTAGACCTCTAAATATTACCCACTTTAGTCTTTTTAAAATTAGACCAGCCATTGAACTGATGAAGACACTGGTTTATGATTCATTGGTTAAACCATAGTTAAAACGTAGTCAAACTAGTAATAATTAAATAAATATATGTAATACCATAATGTATGAGCCTCAACTAGGCTCCGCTTAGACTTGATTCCATATGATTTCCAATAAAAAGGACCAAAACTGTGGTATTTTAATACTTTAAGTCGGGGTTTAATCAGTCATATTTTGTCCTGTGGGTCCCATGAACCCATGAATCACATTCTCTACTCAAAATCCATTCATAAAACTCATACATAGCCTCAAATAACCCATAAACCACAAATATGAAGTCAAAAACTAGAAAAACATAATTTCTCAAAAAGGGCCCAAAAGTCATATTTTTAGCTCTAACTTTGGAAAATCATAACTAATTCTAGAAAAATGAAAATCAAGCAAACCATAGCTTTCTGGAAAACTCTAGATGTTAACTTTACACTAAAAATAATTTCAAACCATAATCTTAGTTTTTGGACTAAGTTTGACATTGAAAAAGAGACAGAGGTCCGGCTATCCCTGGTACTGATGCAGCTTACTGTCATGAACTCCAAAAATTCATAACTAATTCTAAAAAAATCCAATCTGGGCACACTATACCAATTTTGAAAGCTACAAATGTTAACTAGAGGAAAAAAATAAATTCAAATCATTTCAGTGGCCTTTAGACCTCGAAAACAAATGGAACAATAACGAAGGTCGGATGGCTTCTCTAATACTAACATAGAACTTTAGAAAGTTATTTCTCCCTCTACAGACCTCTAATTGAGGTGCTTCCAGTTGGTATAGGTCACTATGGAGTTTATGCCCACAAAATTTTGTGACCATTGGACACCGTTTGGTCCATGAATGACACAAATTCATTTTTAGACCTATGGTAACAGTGCACTAACCAAAACCATCAAAATTTCCTAACTTAAACAATTTGCCAAATATTCCCTAAACCTCTAAATATTACCCACTTTAGTTTTCCAAGAAGCTCTCAACAAGATCTAGAGACGTGCCAAATTTCATATCCAGAAGAGCTCATTTAGTCATACTTTGACAGAGCTCATAAATTTGGTAGTTTTGACACCATACATGGTTCAAAATGGGGGTAAGTGGTCTCCTACATGCTCTAGCACCTCTTGGACAAGTTTTAAAGTATAAACAAAATATATATGAATTGTCCAAATGATCCAAACTAACACACATCTCAAACTCACCATGCTACAGGCAAAAGTACATTACTACATATAAGCCACCAAAGGGCCAAATCTCATAATTTTATTACTTTGACTCTATACATAGTTCATACATCATTTATACATACATTTACACTTGCTCAACTATTTACATCTAAAAAATAATAGGTACACATTCATTTTGGCACCTCTTTACATCAAAAGAACTAAAACAAACTATACAACTGCCTAAACATGCTCAACTAGGTTCCTTGGTTTGCACTTTGATCTCCCTGAGCTCCACCTAATATGTTAAGATGGGAGAAGGAAGGGGGTGAGATTCATGGAATCTCAATAGCTCATGCACTCATTCAAGGAAGTAATTAAGGCATATAAACAAGTCAAAGCATGCAAATAGGCATCTGACCATTCACAATCATACAATACATGATTTACATACCATGAATATCATATCAATGCCAAGAATAAGGTCTAGGAACTTTTGGTCTAGCCTCACCCAATTTTAGAGACTTTTGGATGGCCTCACCCTTGGTTTACGGACTTTTGACTTGGCCTCACTCAGTTATGAGACTTTTGGCTTTGTCTTGCCCATTTCTAAAGACTTTTGGCTCCACTTCACCCATCTCAAAGGACCTTTGGCACTATCTCATCCGAGCAATTTTTATAATCCAAAACATAAGCATATTGGTACCAATGCATCAAGGTAACATCAAATGGCATGTCTCACAATATAAGCACATACACAAGCATACAATGACTATTACACATCTAAGAATGCAACAAGAAAGAGTGGAGAGCTACCTTACAAGCCAACACAAGCCTTCCCTTTCAATTTCTCTTCTCCCTTCTTAGTTTCACAATCACAACTAGATGGAGCTGTTTCTCTTAAGCCTAGACACAACAAATAGCATGCAATTACTCTCTCATAACTCAAATAAACACTCACAAAGCTAGGGGGTTCATCATCAAAGCAAACCCTACAACTTATATAAGAACCCCTAGTTTTCTCCTTCTAGAATTTCATTAACTCTTCTCCTACTTCCTTTGCATTTCTTAACTTATCACACTCTAATTTAAAGGTTTTCATGCTCATTTTAGGTCAGAACAAAGCTATCTTACTCAATCACCCATGGAAAGGAAGCTTAGAAGGAGAAGAATAAAATCAAGAAGAAGAAGCATAAAGATCGTTAAAGGTTCTTACCTTTCTTCCTTAGTTTCCTTCCTTCTCCTTTAGCTTCTCTTGGTTTCTCTCTCTCTCTCTCTCAAGCCTTTTTTTCTATTTTGGACGAAGCTTAGGTCGGTTAGAAGAAAAGGAAAGTATTTGGACGGTTTAAAAAGCAAAATTCTCTCTTTCCACACTTTTCCAGACTAACCCTCGCTATAGCGAAAATTAACCCTCATTGTAGCAAGCATGTATCAGTCCTAGATCCCTGTTCTCACCACGGCACGCGCTATTACGAGGAACCCTCTGGTTTTTGTATGGGATGCCTACACTCACTATAGCTAAAAGTATTCTTACTATAGTGAACATGCACATTTGCTATACCTAGACCATTTCTCGCTATAGCGAACAGGTATATTCGCTATACCTAGGCCATTTCTCGCTATAACTAGCAGACTTACACAAATTTCAGGATTTTAGAAATTTCAGCAATTTTCTCAGTTGTTACAATATATATATATATATATATTAAAATTTAGTATAATAAATTATTATAAACAAATATTAAAAAAATTTATTATTAATTATATATAAAAATAAATCAAATATAATATAATATTTAAATTTAGTTTATTCTTTAATTTTAAAATTTGAATCTAAAATAGTTTATCTATTAATAAATATAATCATCAAATATTAATATGTTGAAACAAGTATTGAAATCAAGATATTATAAAAATTAACTATTCAATATGTTAATTTATTATTATATTATTATTATTATTATTATTTTCAAAAAAACTTCTATAATAAAATTTAATTGATTCTTGAAGCTTTGAATATAGTGTAAAAATATGATAGTTGATAAATATTTAAATTAAATATAAAAAATTTTAAAGAAAATATTATAATTATATTTATATAATATTATACACTATCCTAACTAAAAAAAAGTGGCAAATAATTAAGATATTGATATTTCTTTGGGTTATGGATGGTTGCATAACAAAATAAAAATTGATTAAAAATCTATTTATATAAAAATTTGCATATATATATATATATATATACTAGACCTGCTTTGCAACTCAATTAATGGATGGTTGTTTTGAAATCCATGCATAGACAACCCACTTATAAACCTATTTATATAAAAATTTGCTTATATAAATCAGAAGCAGATTGTAGGTCAAATGGCGCAAATATATTTTGGAGGCAACGCGTCATGTGTTTGAATCTAGGTGGGAGCACGGGTTGGAAATTTTTTGAAGAAAATCGTTTCAAGGCAGTTTGTTGCACCGGTTTTAGCCCAAAACTAGTCGGTCAAACCTATCTCTTAACCAAAGTTGACCAGTTCTTTAAAGTATCAATTTGAAGGGCTGTTTAGATCGGACCAGGGTCTCATTTCTGGTCTAACCAGTTGAATTGAACAGTCGAGTCCAGTTATAATAACATTGCCTCATTGTCACCATATTTGCTAGCTACTCGTTTTCTGTTCCTAGGTTCACATGGTGAGTGGCTACATCTTGTTCATACTTTCATCTGACACCAAAATTCTTTTAAGATATCGATAATATCAATTGATAGTACAATGACCTAGCTAATGAAAAATAATTCATTGAAGTTGGTATTTTAGATTTTATTGATATACTTATTTTAATAAATTTGTTAGAAAATATATTTTTTATTCTTGAAAATATGTTTTAAATATTTGATTTTTGAAATATAAAAATATTTGATTCAATTTTTAAAAGATGCATGTTTTGACTATTGTTCCCTAAATTTTAAGAACACATAATTTAGTCCCTGAAAATTTTAGATTTACTACTTGTTAGTATACCTATAACATATACTAATAAGGACTAATGAATAGCAAGTTAAAAATTTTCGAGATCGAACCATGCATTTTATAGATCTAGTGACCAAGTAGTTGAAGCATATATATTTTAGAAAATTGTGTATTTATAAGATTCATGGAACAAATAATTAAAGCATACTATTTCCAGTTTGGTTTTTGTTAAATGGTTGAAAATTAATCTTCAAGGAATCATGGTACTATGATGATGGATTTGAATCAATGATTAGAGAGAGAGAGAGAGAGAGAGAGAGGGATATGATAAAGAGATAATAACTTGTATTAATAGATTTAAAGGGATTGTAATATAATGACTAGACAAAGTCAAGAGTATTATTCTTATGCTTAGTAAGGTAGTAGATTGCTATTATCTTCCTTTGCTTTGTGGTTATAAGAGTCTCTATTTATAAGCTTCAAGAGTAATGAAATGATTATAGCAGTCAAATCAAGTTGCTTATAGAGGTTGTAGAAGTTGTTTGAGTAGGCAGCTTACCCTACTAAAGCCTCTTTGTTTAGAGTGATTTAAGTAACTTGTGTTAATTCCTTGAATAAGGTTAAATGAATGATAGTTGTTAAATGCTTTGGGCCTTCTAGAATTGGGCTTCAATCAGGTTGGGCTAATCCAAACTATTATGGCTAAGTAGCACCCGTAACACTTGCCCCAAATTTGTTAGCGATGTGTTGAGCTAGTGTGTACCTAAACTATCATACGATTAATGTTGGCAACATTTTTGCTTCACATTTTTTGTCAAACTAATCTCTTTATATCTATGCTTAAGAATTTATATTTAACTAAAGAGTAATGCAACGAGATTCCTTCAAAAAGTGCAATAAATTTTTTTAAAGCCAGATTAAAGTTTCAACTTTTAACTTTGATTCTACAATTAAAAAACTATGGAAATTATGAACCTACTTGAAGATCTTGTTGATAACGTCTTAGATCAAGCACTAAAGCATAAGTAAAGACTAGTCATATCTGCCTACAAGGTCTAAAATCCTATTAACAAGGTCTTCCATTAGTCTATAAGATCCTAGACTAGATTTCAAACCTTAACCAAGCCATTAGACTAAAGAAAATTATGGTAACACTTAAGAAATCAAGTGGGCACACCTAAGCAAAACTACAATAGGAGTTCTTAAAATTCTCCAAACTCTCAACAACTACATTATGCTAAGTATAAGATGTAATAAGCATCTAATAATTCCTAACACACATATAAATCCTATGAACTTAGCATCAAATTAGTCCATGGCATAAATAAGGATAATGGATAGCAAAACTTATAATAAAATGCACTTTATCCTTATCTAAGCACCCTTGAAACATAATAAAACCTCCTTCCACTCTTTCACCTTCCAAAATATGTCTAAATCAACCTCCATAATATCAAAGATCCAAAAGAAACAACTTGGACAGCCACCACCATGCTAGGATAATAGGTACAAAATTTTTTATAGTAAATTTTGCCCAAAGAGAGCAAACTACTACCTAAAACTAACTTATAGTCATCCAAAACTCTTAGGACCACTTCCATACACCCTTAGTCATAATATAACATCTATATCCATAGAGGAATCCATGAGGAAGTGAAGAAAATTGAGCAAGAAACATAGGATTGCAAGCATCACACACATAACACATGATAGTAACAAAATGCATCAGACCCTATAATTCCCAAGCTTTTACTCCCTTGTCTTCACTCTAAACTTATCAAGACTCCCCTTAAATATTTTGGATTATCTCTAAGCACCCTAAATAACCATAGACTCTTAAAAATATAGTCCAAAGTAACACAGAACTAGGATCCTTCTTCTATGATAGCACTAAAGCAAAAAAAAATCAAAGAAAAGACACTTAAAGCTCTAGGTGCAAAGGCCAAAAATTTAACAATATCTCCAGTTGGCACCAAACCACTTGGAGAAAATTTAAAACACCTAAAGAAAAATGGTCTAAGTACAAAAGTCTCACACTTGGGTCCTAAATCAGAATTTGACCTCTTAACCCCCACATTTGACACTTTTGGCTCCCAAAAGGTCTAATACTTATGTTTTACATGTCCAAATTTTACTAACACTTCCTAAAAGGTTCTAAACTTTGACTAGAACTTTTCTTTCACTAAAATAAAATTACTCAAAAGGTAATATCACAATTTTTCCCTAACATAACTTGCTACACTAACCCAAATAAAGCTAGTTAAAGGTAATAAGGGAGCCAACTTACATTATACAAGGTCTCACCTTATTTAACCATCTCAACCTCAAGCCCAAAGACGACAATAGACCTAAGATACAAGCAAGAGCCAAAAATATCAATTAGGACACCTTTAGGACATATAATAGCCACTAAGTCCCTAAAGGTGCACATTTAACTCATAAATACCAAAATACAAAATTAGCATTTTGTTTCATAAATAATCATCAAAACAGGGACGTCCACCATAAAAAAGAGGTCACCATACTCCTAATTCTGAATATATTACAAGGTCATAGCTTACACAGGGGAAAATACATAATGTATCCATAACTCCTCCATATACATGCTTTCATCCTAAAATATAACCATTATGGCCTAAAAACAGAATATGTGAAATATTTACATATATACATAATCAAAACTCAAATTTATACAGCAAAGGACCATGCACAACCTCTTACACTTCTCTTTTTACAACCCTACTCAGGATTAAGGCTGCTTCTTAGGCCTTCTATTTGAACTTTCCCCTAAAATAATGTAAAAAATGTCCCCTGAAGTGGTCAGATGCACTCCCAACAATTGCTTTACCTTTCTAAAATATATTTCAAAGTAACAAGGCACAAAGAACTATTATAGCATGCAAAGAAACAAATTCATCATGTTTAGTACATTTGATTGCATACAAGAATCACATATTGACATCATACATCACATATCATCATGAAACTCATCTCAATCATGCTTATAATACTATTTCTTATATTTATAGTGAGGCATGTCCTTCTCACTTACAAAATCCTTCCACCGTATAAATAGTGCAGTGAGGCATGGCCTTCACACCAATTTCTAGCATATGCATCATAATTAAGTGGGGAGGAATGGCCTTACCCTATAACATAACCTTTCACCATTAGAATGGTGCAATAAGGCATGGCCTTCTCACCAATTTCATCTTATATAGATCTCATGGGCAATCAAATAGTAAGGAAACTCATAAACAAGCATTTCACATAACAATTCAAAGGAAATATATATGTAGAAAGATAATCAATTACCTGGTTAGCAACTCGAATGCTCCTTAGCTACTCTCTGATAATTCTTGCTACCAATATGCCTATTTTGACATAGATACAGCCACCAAAACAACCAAATTAATTACTAAGTTTGAAATAACTATTGAATATCTAAAGCAAACACTATACCCCTATTACATTCCTTAAATTCTCATGTGAACAAGGTAGCTCCAAGCCTCTAAAACTTACTTTTAGTTCAGTTTTATAAAAGTTCATCACTTACACATTCTTAGCTAACAAACTCAATTAGAATTATACAAGATTCCCTTTCCTTACATCTTCCAAAACTTGGCTCAAAAAAAGTAACAAAAACACCCTTCAAGTAACATTATAATACATAGTTATAAGACTATACCTTGATGAAAAAATTTGGTTTTTCACCTTCCTTTAAGCCTCATTTGAACCATGAAATAATACCTTATTTTTCTTTCAACCATGGTTAGAATTCCCAGTAGCAACCAAAGATGAAAATTAATTTAAAAACGCCATAATTAAGCTAAAAAATAACTACCACTTACTTTATAAACATTGCCCCTTTAACTCCTTCTATTTGTATGAAGATATCTCTAATTTGTAATACTTTAACCTTTAGCCTTCATATCTCATCGCATATGCTTAGCTTCATGCAATTTCAAGAAAAAGGCAATACATTTAATGGTATTTTATTTGTGTTACATAAGGCTTCATTTCATCATTTTATGCTTCATAGACCATATGAACTCATCAATATCATTTTTGATCCATAACAAATCCATTTCAAGTCATACACATCAAAAAACATCCCAAGAGTCTCAAAGTTTTGGCCACCTTCCATAAAATTAATGTTTTGCTCTTGGGTTCATTTTCCAAAGTTCTAATATAAATTTTGAAAATTCATGACTAATTCTAGAAAAATTAAAATTATGCATATGATAGCTTTTTGGAAAGCTTTGAATGATAAAGACTAAAAATAGTTCTAGACAAATGTAGTGGCCTTTAGCTTGCTAAAATTGATAGAACAATAACTCAAGTTAGGCTACATTACTGGTACTATCATGCAAATTCAAAAATTCATTTCTCCCTCTACAAAGCTCCAAATGAGGTAATCTTAGTGGCTATGGAAAGTTTATGATATCTAGTTTATACTTGTAAAATTTTATAAGCATTAGACTTCATTTGGCTCACGTGTGACATAGAAAAGAAAACTGACCAAATGAATAGTAACCATACCATTTCTACATAATTTGGCCAACTTTAAAAAATCATAATAAATTCTTTAGAGCTCCAAATTGAGTGCTCTTTAGTTCTATGAAAAGATCCAGATGAGACCTACTTGCTGGCCAAATTTCATGAAAAAATTCACTCATTTGGTCATACTTTGGTTCAGCATACAAAATGGTCAAATTTAAAGTTCAAATGGGCATCTCAAGGCACCAAAAACTCGTTTTCACTTTCCACAACCATATGTGCAAGTCTAAAAGCACAAATACAACATATAAAAGCTTGTCAAATGATCCAATTCCTCATAGAGCTCATTCTCACTATGCCACTTGCTATCATACACAAGTATATCATATCACATAATGGTAAATGAGTGGCAAAAACTCACATGCTCATTTATTTGTCTTCCATATTAATACATACATCATCTATACATACATTTAAACTTGTTCAAAGGTCTACATCATATATACAACTTATGGTTATAATTCTTAACATCAAAATAAAAACAAAAAGGCTATTTCTCTATCTCTTTGTCAAAGTCTTACTTCTCAAGGTTGTTGGCTCCCATTTCTTGGTCCACCTATCTCACCTAGACATGGTTAGGCATATGTGGGGGAAGAGTAAGATTCAAAGAATCTCAATAGATCTTAACCCTTTCAAACATACATAATGGATGCATGTACAAGTCAAAGAATGCATGTATGACATTCAAGCAACTAGTGAGCATGCATAAATCATTTTCCTTTGCACATCAACTCATGCATAGCAAACATAAGCTCTCAAGGGTATTGATTTAGCCTCACCTAACTTTCTTGGGACTTTTAGATTTGCCTCATCCACTTTCAAAGGACTTCTGACTTAACCTCACTCTTTTTTAGACTTTTGACTTTGTCTTACCCATTGCTAGGGACTTTTGGCTGATTCTCACATTTGCTAAGGGACTTTTGGCATCACCAAACCTATGAAAGCCATATGGAAATCATAAACATATTTCAAGAAACATAATGGTACCATAATATGTAAACATTGGCTAGACATATTTGTCATGGCTTAAACATACACACAAGCACTTAATGACAAGAAAACAACTAAGCTATGCATGTGAGAAAGGTTAAAAATCTACCTTGAAGCAAGAACTCAACACTTTTTCTTTGGATTATTCTTTCCCTTGCAATGAGGTGGAGCTTGATTCCTTTGGCCTAAACACATCAAATAGGACACAATTACATCTTGGAAGCAAGCTCTAACATCATACACGCTCTATGGAAGCTTACTTTCTCATATAGCTACATAATGGTTCCATACAACACCTAATGAAGCAATCACTAGAATTCATGATCTTGGCTCCATTTTTCCTACTACCTAGGTCTCTTGACTCCATTTAGACTCCTTGGAGTCATCACAAATTTATTCCCAAGAGCCTAGACACAAGTTGCTTCTTTAAGTCTCATTATAGAGCTTACACATCCATCTCACAAACCAAGGCTTCTAAATTTTTTCCAAGGCTTCCTTTGATGTTCTTCCATCATATTTAGTTCCTTTCTACCCTTTGAAAAATTTAAAACTCTCCCTAGGTGTTTCTTCTTACCTAGGCCAAAACTATGCCTACCTATGAGCACCTATGGATTTTGTAACTTTTCTTAAAGGAAATGGCACATGTGAGGCTTTTTAGGTATCTCAAGAACCCATATACACTCTTAAACAATTAGAAATACCACAAGAAAGCTTCATACATACCATGGTGCAATAAAATCCTTAGGTTTTGAAAACTTATTTTCTAATGCTTCTTTTTGGAATCTATTTGCACATATTTGTTTCTCACCCTCAAAAACCTGAGTTTCATGCTTGGTTTAGGTCAGAATTTACTCCCTCTTGGTTGTTTTATATGGGTCTGAAAATCACCTCTTGAAGAATAGGGAAGAGAAAGCAAGAAAAGCTGTGAAATTATCTTGATTCCTTAACCTTTTCAAGAGCTCTTCCACTTGCTATAAGCTTCTCCTTCAAATTCTAACTTTTCCCTTTGAATATGACTTAAAATAGATCCAAATCACACACCAAAACCATGGAAGGAAAGAGAAGAAGGAGGAAAACAAGTTTGCTAAAGGAAGGAGCATGAAAAACTAAGGATTTCTTACCTTTTTCCTAGACTTTTTCTTTTCCTTTTTCCCCTCCTCTTGTGTGCCCTTTCTTGCTGAGTTTTCTTATATTTTGGGCAAAAACTAGGTCAGGTAAAATGAGAAGAAGAGTGGAGCACCACCTATATATAGAGAGGGAATTCATTAAAGACATTTCAAAATGCTAATTTTACCCTTTGTTCTTGGTTTCTTCCCTCAAGACTCATTTCAATTCCTTTTCAAGAACCGTCCATCATAAAATTTAGGTCCTCTAACCTATAAATTGCCTTTGAAATCAATCAAATTAGACATAAAACCTCCTGAACAAAAAGGCCAAAGTTCAGGTCAATCGATATTCTAAAACATAAACCGAAGGGGTTTTAACTGTTTTAGGGATTCCCATAGTTTTTAAGGCTTTTGAAAGCCCTGAAAAACTCAAATTTTCCATTTAAAGATCCCTCTTGTGAATTTTCTAAAAAGTACCTAAAATTACCAAAATGCCATTACATTTCATCAAATTTTATTTAGCTACTCCGGCTCATGTTTCTAGGTATTCTAAGCATTGGATCCTTATTTTCTATTATTTAAACTTTTATTTTAATTTTATTTGGCCTCAACTCATTTATTTTAGAAGACTCTCTTTTAAATCTGGCCCGATTTTGTCTTTTTTACAAAAACTGGGTGTTACACCATTCACTCAACCTTCTTTTGGCTGAAACTACCCTTAAATAAGAAGCTGAAACCATCCAAGGGAAGAGTACAAGATGGAGACAAATTTTTATGAAGCTTACCTTAACAAATTCCATTAACTACCCTTCCATGCAAAAGCTTCAGCTCAAGGGTCCAAGGCAAAACATTTTCTCTTTGGTACACTTTTTTTTTTGGCATAGAATAGAGCAGGACGAAATCAGAAAGGGTGGGAAGATTATGGTGTCTGAGTTTATTAATTTAATGGGTGATCAATGGCTTGTTTGGCTGGTCACTAATTTCCAGGGTGTTTAATCTTAAACTAAGTACTAATCTTTCACTTAATTCATCTTTTTTAATGTATAGAATTTTATCATACCCAATTTTATATTTCATTTTAATTATTTCACTCTCAAATATCTAATTTAAATTTTCTAAATTTTATTTTACCTCATTCTTCTCCTTAATTTCCAATTAACTTCTTATATTGGGATGTTACATTTGTTGGGAGTGCTTTATGGAATACGAGAAGTCATGGGATATGAAAGGTCATCTATTAGTCTCTTTAAGTCTTGTATGATTTAGTTCTATTTATCTTCATTTTGCTTCTCTACTATATCTACTTTGTTTCTTATGTACTTCTGTACTACTACATCAACTTTGTTTGCTTCATCTTTTTGTCTACCAGTTTGATGTTGCATGGACTTCATTTTCTATCTGGTAGTCTGTTACTATTTCTACCTCCTCTGTATCTATATAGGTTGATCTTGAGTGTAATGGTTATACCTTTCCTTGGCAACTTTAGGAGTAATATGTTTGAATATGATCTTCACTGGTCTTGTGAAAGTTACAACTTTTCATTGAATGTTGATCCATTGTTACCTTCTTATCAGTAGGGAGTGTTTGACATGAAAATTTGAGCTTCTTTGACATTGTATGAGAATGTGCTTATAAAAGAGTATAATTTCCATTGGATTAGTGTTTTTATTCTATCATAGCTTTGGCTAAGGTAGCTTTATATTAATTAACCCTACAAGTTGTTTAGTACATATTGTGCTTTATGGCATTGTGTTTAACACGAGGGTAAAACCATTTTTTGCTTTACTTTTGAATGGGAGAAGGTTTAAATTGTAGGATGGAAAAGGTCTATCTTTAATCAGTTTTGGTCTTTGGATGGGAGGAGGTTTAGATTTGAATGCCTCATAAGTCACCTTGAAATATTTTGAATAATCGAGTTGATAGGATAGGCATATGTAAAGGGATCAGTATGAGCATGAGATGTATAGGGCTATAGAGAGTTAAATAGTGATGATGAACTAAACAATAATGGTTGCTTGCAAGTTATGTCATGTTCTAACTGCTTCAGTTATGCTTTTAATGCTTTGATTTCTACCTTTTTTCTTGTGAAACTCAAGACCATGAATATGATTATGCATAAGGCATCTAATGTCCTTATCAAGTTGATTAACTTTTACTTTGAGCTTATAGTACAATGCCTAAACTTGAGCCGATAGAGTGATGACCTTGATGTTGAGATGAGTCATTTGTGACATGATGCGGTCCATGTTGTGGTATATACTTTTAAAGATTGGTTTTGAGCTAGAGCATTATGAGTATGCCAGTTAAGGAATTCTTATGTCGAGAGAGGATTTTGATGCCTCCACTTGGTAAAATATCATTGTACTGTACATAAGCTCTGGATGAGATCTTTATCTAGGATTAATTTGTCTTTCAAACGGTAGAAATTGTTGTTCATAGTTGACCTTATGAGTACCATGCATTGTCTTAGTGATTGGTATGTTTCTTCTTTCTTATCATGGTCTAGGAGGAGTCATTCTTTTTCAAAAATTGCAAGTGCCTCCTCATAGAAATCAAGGGGTGGATTTTTTTTGGATACCAACCTATGGAGAATCTTAGTCATCTACATGATACCTTCTTCTTATTGAGAAGGATTTACTAATGCTTTACTTTTCCTGTTCTAGTCCTTAGTGGTTGCTTATCTTTTAAGTCTCTATGTTTCTAATAGTTGTAACCAAGAACGCATCTTCTAAGATCTACATCCTAAATGAAATGTCCTCTAGTCTTTTCCTTGAGAATCTTTTTTCCCATTTATGGATTGGGATTTGTAATTCCTTAGCTACTAGTTTAACAATAGTTATGAGTTTATGGACATGTTTGTGGATAACATGTAAGGTATCTTTGGATGCTTAGGGATTGTAGATCTAGTGAGTGATTTTAGAGTCTAAAAGCCATTTGATGATGTAGAGTAGCCATCTGATCCTGTTGAAATCTATTCAACACCTATGAGTTAAACTAGGACTTTGATCCTTTTAGGAAGAGTTTGATCTATTAGCTTGAAGTTGTGGTTAGGGTAGAAGGTAAGGAGTACACTTCCTGCATTAAGTGTAGTTACAATCATTTCAATGATAGCATGTTATAACTAGTGTAAGTGGTGTCTAAAAGGGTAAATCTAGCTATGACTATGGTCTTCCTCATTTATAGTGTTAGAGCCAGTCTGATGACTCCTACATGGAAGTGGGTATATCCTTTTGAGATCCATTGCTTGATAATTCCTTCATGAATGCTCAAGGTGATGGATTGCTCATCTAAGTTTGCCAAGAGAGCACGCCATTCAAGTTTTGAGACTAGGACTATGTGTAAATGGCTATTTTTTTTTCTAACAGCTACTTTTTAACATTAAAAAAATATGCAACAATTAAATTTTGTAAAAAAATTTTAATTTTTAATTGTTAAACAAGTGTTAAATTAAAAAAAATAACTTACCTATTATTAATATAAAATTCTTGCGGATTTCCTTACGTATAAGATTTAAATATAAAAATAGATTAAAAATAGGTTAATAATATGAGCACAAATTAAAATAGATTCTATATTAATAATAATGAATATTTGTTAAATGATATTAATGAAATATAAATGGATTGTATATAATTAAAAATTAAATTAATAAAATAATAAAAATATATTAATAGTTAGATTAATAAATTTTAATCAGCCAAGTTTGGTTAGGAAAGCCCAACCAAATTTCGATCGACCACTTGGCTAACTAAAAGTTTGTTAGGTTAGCCATGTGGCCAACTAAAATTTCAATCAACCTTAGCCGATAAAGCTTGACATGCTCAACATAACAAAGTCTTTTAGGTGATTTTTTAAGTTTTAAATCAATTTTTGGCATAGATTTTCACTTTACTATTCAAGGACTATTTAATGACTAATATCTGACTGAAAATTAGTTAGAAATCAAGTAAATGTTATATATATATATATATATATATCATATTATATCATATCAATTAGAATTTAGTAGGAAATGTTAGTAAAAAATTATAACATTACCGTAATGAGTTGTATACAATCACCATTATTTAACATCGTTAAATAATAGTGGTTATGCATACCATAGCTAAATAATAGTAATTGTCATAACTGCTACTTTACAACCATTACAAAAAGCCACTACAAAAAAAAAAGATAATTTGCAACATGCATTTACTAGCAATTTTAAAAAATTACCAATAAATGCATAATTATTTGTGGCTTCTTTGGCTATGAAGCCATGGGGAAACATAGTAATTGCTGGCAATTTTTTGCCATTTCATGGTGATTATAAACCACCAATAATTGTAAAAATGGTTTCCCCCTTTCCCATTTTCACTCTTGCACTACCATTCTTGCGTTCATCCCCACGTAGATTCTTACTTTCACTTTTCACAAATCCTGTCTTACTAGACTCTCGCTTTTACTTTTGCAAACCCTCAGTTTCAAGTAATATCTCCAAAAAGGGATCATCCTCAACATTGGTATCTTGACCATGTTAAACTTTATCTTTGTCCTCATTTATTTTATTTGTCAACAGAATAATGAACCACTTCTTACTAGTAAGATGGAGGACATAGAACACTTGTTGAGCTTGGGATGCAAAAATAAAAGGCTCATCTTTGTACCCTACCTTATTAAGATCCACCTAGATAAATCTTGACTCATCAATTCAAAGGCCGTTCTTGTTGTCAACCCACTTACAATCGAAGAATGGCACCCGAAACAAAATATAGTCCAACTTCCATATGCGTTTATCACGAAGTATGACATGTTTATATAGATAGGGATTTTATCTTTAGCACTAGATTGAGCTATAAGAGTTAAACCATTATTTTGCATTGTACTTAGATCATCCTACAGTTTTGTATAGAATGTGTAGCTATTAATAAGATAACTGATGTAAGAGAGGACATGTAAGCTTAAACCTTTTGCTAACTATCTCAATTTTTCAAAGATTACACTAGGATTTATATTTAACTCTAAAAAAATATGATTTTTGAGCCAATTGTTACTTTTTTTTTAAAGCGTACATGTAAGTATATGTATCGCAATAGTAATAAAGTGATGAATAAAGTATCGCTCCCACAAAAATTTGTCGCTAAGAAAATTGTTAAGTACTAAAATTGTACACCTTAATCTAAATCAAGCCAACAATAAAGGTGATAGATGACATTAGCTAGTTTGCTTATTTGAATTTCCAAGTTTTTAATTATGTCATCTTGCTTGGCCATATGGGCATCTTGCTTGTCCATATAGTACCTAATTATTTCTTCCAAGTTAGGATTATGCTCTTGAACATAAATTTCATCTTGTAATTGGCAATTGGAAGGTTGGGAAGGATATATTGCATATGATGAAGAAATTTGACCTTGATTTCAAGGATAATTTTGTTCATGATTCCAATTAGGAATATATGTGTTATTACAAAAACCATTTGGATTCTTATTGAAATCATCCTCAATCTGTGCATTTTCTATAGAATGTGGGCAATGCTCTCTATAGTGACCTCCACAATTATCACAAGTCATGAACAAGCATTAAGAATCATTAACATAAGTAGTATAACTAGTGTTCAAATTAAAGTTATCAAACCTCCTATCAAGTTTTATCATTTGAGTTGTCAATTTGGTCATAATATCAAATTTATACTCCTTATTATTATCCAACGGTAATCCATTATTAAAAACAAAAAAAATAAAAATAAAAATTGAACACAAGTATTAACAACTCTAACATAAAAATAAAACACAAAGTAAAGACATAAAACAAAAACAACCAAAAAAATGAACAAAGCTTGAGTTCAAATTAAGTGAATTTGATATTAATATTAACAAAGATTTAATGAACAAATCTCTAGCAATGGCACCAAAAACTTGTTGCTTTCTTTTGAAAGTGTACACTCAAGTATATGAATTATAACAGTAATAAAGTGATGAATAGTGTATCATTTCCACAAGGATTTGTTGCTAAGATAATTGCTAAGTACTAAAATTGTGCATCTCAATCTAAATCAGGCCAACAATAAGGGTGATAGGAAATTAAACTAAACTAAAGACGTAAACATAAGAAAAAAAATGAGAGAATTATTCTAGATGAAATTAGAAAGCAAAAGGATTTTGGGATTATGATTTCTCCTAACATTTCATATGAACTAATTATCTCTCTTCATCTTACTTTTAATGTTATTAATAGCCTAGGATTTTAAACTACCTACAAGTATCTTTCAAATTACCGATAGGCATTCTCCTAACCAATTCATAATTCCTTATGCAATTGATTATATACTTAATCAAGAATAGGTCTTAATATGGTTATGTGAGCTCGGTAGGTATATTTCTATCCTATAAGTAAATCAATCTACTCAACATTGAAAATTTCATAAACTCATACTACCTAATCCATGGTCAAGTCCGAAAATCCCTTTTCCAGGTTCATTTAGGTTACTTAAATCATCTAATGATTTCCACACATTTAAAAGCATAAAGCACAAAAATTGAGTACTTAAATCATACCATTAATTGCAAATAAAAGAGTAATTACAACATATTATAAGTTAGAGTTTATCATAATCCCAAATTAACAAGTTTACTTATAACTACAAAAAATAACAACACTAAGAATAAAGCATAAATCAAATAGGTAAAGAAATACAAGGAAAAGTAAGAGAAGAAGAGAAAAACTAACTTAATTGGTAAATCTTCCTCAAACCTAAGCATCTCCCATGGCAAATAAACTTCCAAACCCTTCTTTATCTTCCCCAAAATCTTCAGAATGGCAACCTCCCTCAAAGAGAAGTGGAAACCCTCTTAAAACCCTCAAAAAATGCGGCTAAAAACAGTATGCTTTGCAATTTTTCCTGAGCACCACAGTGGTGTAGATAAATTGTTTACAGCAACGATCAAAAGTGTCACAGTGCAAAATTTTATGCAGCGACTCATTTTGCTTCTATTTCTTTATGGGCCACGACCCTTTAATTTGTCGCCACAGTGCTGCATTTTCTTTAGCAATAGTTTTGAGTGCCTTCTTTTTCTCTTTTATCTTTTCTTCTTTTTTTCTTCTTCTTTTTTCTTTTTCTGTTTGATCTTTTTCCAACAAATATTCTCAATGTTTGTTGCTTTGCATTCCAAAACTTCTAAACTTGTTTCTTTATAATTGTAACCCTACAAAAACATAAAATTTATCTAATTAATATTTATAATCTACTAATAAAAGTTAAACAATTTAATAACCTAAAAATCTAGATAAAAATATAAAATACTAGTTATACTTAACCAATACAAAAAATTAACTCAAAATCAATGAAATAAAACCAAAACTTACTAACTATTAACTTGGTTAAAATTTATTAATTTTATATATATAAAGACATAAAATCAATTCAATGTTTATATGATAAGTCCCTTAAAATATTAATAAAATCATAATAATTTAAAAACTTATTACTAATCAATAAAAAGCCAGTTATGTTCTTTTGATATCTAACTTTTATTTTTATTGGGGTTTAAGTTTTTAAGTATCTCTTTATGCTTCCACACATATGGCTCAACCTTATTAGAGTTGTGTAAAACATATAAGTGTTCTTATTCCCACTATGTACTTAAGATGCGAACTATTTCATTTCCCATAATCCCTTCCCCAGTAGTTCTTCCAACGTGTTGAGATATCAAAAGCCCAATATTATCGATATTGGATAAGTATTTGGTATAGAATTCAATAGCTTCTTCAACTATGTACTGTTCAACGATGTAATCCTCTAGTTGACTTCGATTTTTCACATGCCTTTTAAAAATTTCATGTAATGCTTAATTAGATACATCCACCTCAAATAAGTTGAGACACACATCTATGTCTCCCTAACCAAGTGAACAATTAGGTGAACTATCATGTTAAAGAATGAAGGCGAGAAATACATCCCAAACTCACACAAAGTGACCATAATTTGTCTTTGCAATGCCATTAATTTCGTGAGGTCAATTGCTTCGATACAAATGGGCTTAAAGAAGAAGCATAGTTTAGTGATTGTCTTTCGCACCTTTTTAGGCAAAATGGAGTGTAAAGCTATCAAAATCAATTGCTCTATCAGAACATGGCAATCATGAGACTTGAAACCCTTCAACTTCAAATCTTTTATTGATACAAACTCTCTAATATTTGAAGAATACCCTTTTGTAACCTCAACTCCATTGAGAAATTCACAAAAAATAATTTTTTCTTTCTTAGATAGAGTCTGAGCCATTGGAGGTAGATAAGCACGATGTCCCTCCTTCATTAATGCCAATTCTCCTCTTATTCCCAAAGTAACTAAGTCCAATCTCATCTTGATGCCATCTTTAGTCTTTTCTGCATATTAAATAATGTACCAATTACACTGTCATATTGAGTAATGTACTAATTACACTGTCACATATATTTTTCTTGATATGCATCACATTAAGAAAATGCTTCATATACAAGGACTTCCAATATGGCAGTTTAAAGAAAATAGGCCTTTTCTTCCACCTGCTTGTCCCAAGGTGTCTCACAAAAGGTTTGCTGAAGTTGTTATGTAAATCCTTTATCTTTTCATAGAGCTACTCACTAGTCAACAACAAAAGTGCATTACCTTCTTTTGTATTCTCATTGAAAGCTTTTCTCCACCACTGGTAATGATGTTCTAGAGGCAAAAATTTGTATTGCTCGAGGAAGACATTCTTTATACGATATTCCAATCGCATGGAATATATGCCCTTCTTACAAATAAGGCATGCGTAACATCCTTTGATATTGTATCCTAACATATTACCATATGCTAGAAAGTCGTTGATTATCCTAAATAGCAAAGCTCGCAAAATGAATCTTTTCTCCCTATATCCATTATATACCTCCACTCTCGTCTCCCACATTAGCTTTAAATCTTTAGTTAGAGGAGCCAAGTATACATCTATATCATGCCCAGGTTGCTTAGGCCTACAAATTAGCATAGATAACATCATAAACTTGCACATCATGCATAGCCATGGAGGTAGGCTATAAATCATTAAAATCATTAGTCATGTACAGTGGATACTACTTTAGATACCGTGTGAATTCATTCTATCAGTAACTAATGCAAAGCATAAGTTTCTGTCTTCTTGCCTGAAGTCAGGGTACTTATGATCAATTTTTTTCTACTGAGAAGAATTTGCAAGATGCAGAAGTTTTCCATCTTAAATCCTTTCATCTGCATGCCATGTCAAGTGTTTTGCTTCTTCTGCACTGTTATACATGCATTTAAATCTAAGTATGATGGAAAAATATCATACCACCTTCACTGGGCTTGATTCTTTCTTGTTATATTGTGAGGCATTACACTTAGGACACTTTTCTAATGATGCATATTGATTTTGAAATAAAATGCAATCATTAGACAAGCATGTATCCTCTCATAGCTTATCACTCTATCCATTTCTTGCTTTCAAGTTGTATAACTCCATATCCTAACAATCCTATAAATTTAGTATAGGCATAATACAATGGCTTTTTTACATCACTTGTCAACCTCTCAAACATTTTAAGACAATCCTAAAGATCTTTTTCAACCACATTTGCCATCTCTTCAAGATAGTTAGCCTCATATGTACTTATGTCGAAATCATTTAAGGCACAACTCCTACTATCCTTCCAGTTATTGTGCTCATTCTTCGTCTTGCCATGCTTTGTCTAACACATATAACTATGGTCAATCCCATTATACACTAAATAATCTTCAACTCGGCTGCATTAATTCGCTTCCTATGGCAGCAATTTAAATAAGGGCATATAATTTTATTAGGTTCTCTCACATACTTAACTATAAACTTAATAAACTCTTTCACTCTATCCTAATATTCCCTAAACATACGATTGGCAGACATCTATTTTCAATCCATACCTTTTGATCTAACGAAAACCAATTTGAGAGAAATGTGGTTAGTAACTCTTAATATGCTTAGACTCCTATGTATTACTTTACTAATATTTTCCAATTGTACTCTATTTAATTATTCTTTTGTTTTAATCTATATCTCAAAGAAAAACTGGCAGCATGATGGCTTAAAAATGGAAGTTTCTTAGGCCTTAAAACCTTTCTTCAAACTAAAACCCTACATCAATACAATATTCCAATAGTCCATAATAAAAGAACAATGATAGGAAGTGTTAAGAAACTTTTGCTTTATTATTTTTGCAAAAAAGATGCTTGAACACTGAAACCCTAGGGGGGTTGATTTTTATTTCTATCCAGTAATATAGACAAAACTGGAATTGATCTCTCCTTTTATCACCCAATATTAGCAACAGGTAATCTCTCATAATCTTATCAATTTAGCAAGAAACTCTAGTTGGAATTTTGAATGACATAATAAGGGGGAATGCTAGATAAAAAAGCCTGAATAATTATAACTCAATCTCCTACCTAAATGGAATTCCCAATAAGTTTAAGACCTAATTCTCCAATATCACAATAAATCCCATTAAAACTACTCAGTTAGATTAGTCTTTAAGCTAAATACAAACTAAAAAAATCTGAAGAGTATTTATATTCACTAAACATGAACAGCAGTTGGATAAAGTTCAATTAACAATAAAGATACAAACTAAAAAAGAAAAATGACAAAGCCCACACGGTTTGTATATAATTCCATGTAAATAGAGTAGGCAGTCTTGATACAATTATAGATGGAATAAGATAATTACCTAATGTTATCAATAAAAATTGCCACTTCAAAATTCAGGAAAACTATATATAATTCATTTTAAAAGAAAATCCTTCTAAACTAAAGATCCAAAAAAAAATTTACATACCCTGTAGAAGGAGACCCAAGAAATGCCGTGAGAAGTGCTAAGAAGAGAACAAAATGAAGAGAGAAAGAGGGACCACCACACTGTGAGTGAAAGATCGTAGGGTTATGGAGAAGTCGAAAATGGCAAGTGGGTGGGGTGCGAAATTGGTGTGGCTCATGTGGAAGCCGCTGGAAAAGGTGGGAAGCCATTGAAAATGGGGAGAGAACCACTGAGAGATGGCACCAAAGAAAATGGGTTGGGTGGTGGAGGTTCTGTAAACAAGGGCAAATTGTTCTGACATGAAAACAGGTTTAGGTTACAGATTTAAAATGGCATTAGTTAGTGATTCTATAAAAACCGCCAACTTTAATGTGGTTTATGTTAGCAGTTAATATAAAATTGCCAACTAATATCAATTTGATCTGTAAATATTTTTAGAAAAACAATTATATAGTTGGCAGTTTAAAAGGAATTACCAACTATATGGATTCATAGTTAGTAATTTGTATAAAATTGTCAACTATATTTACTTATTTTGTTTGGTGGTTTTATTTATAACTGCTAACAAAAGTTTATAGTTTAATAATTTTGAAAGAACTACCAATGAATGTGCATCAATATATCCTATTTCTGTAGTAGTAATATATGTATTTCTCAATTTAATCTCTTGCAAATAAAATCAATTAATAACTTCCTTCTATTAATTTTTGGTCAATGATACTAATAGTCAATTTATATATTATATAATTGTGACTAAGCAATAATCTATTAAAAATATTTCATATGTTATTACATTTGTTAATTTTATATGCAATAGATTGACATAAAAACATTATTGATAACAATTTTATTTGGGAAAATTATGTTTAAGGACTAAGAAGTGAAAAAAATTATTTTTAAGAACCTATTACCACTAGGTTCAACTATTTTTTGCTAAACTTAGTGATAATCATCCTAAAACAAGTGGTAATAGATTTTTAAAAATAATTTTTTTAAATCTTTGGATCCTTTTTTATAATTCTTCCATTTTATTTATAAGGGACCAAAAGGAGAAATAACTATATATGAGGGACCAAATTGATAAGCTAATTCTAGAAGGGATTAAATTGAAAAATACTCTAGTTATAAGAGAATAAATTGAAAAATACTATATCTAAGAAGGATCAAAATGAAATTTTTATCTTAAAAAAATCTCGGGTCTCAAATCCTTAAAAGAAACATTTTTTTTTTAAAAAAAGGTCTAATACTCAAAATTTATCTTATTACCCAAACTCAAATGAATTAATTTACAATATTTAAGAGGTTTGGTTATTTTATTCATTCTTACTTTGAATTAAAAAAAGGGTAAACTTTTTGTGCTCTAATTATTGGTTTAATATTGGAATTTAAATTTATATCACCTTAGAAGATAGAAAGATCCCTTTGGTTTAAGGGAACAATTTCTTATCACAAATAGAATTAGTCAACAACATCATTCTATTAAATTATAGTCAATGAAACTAACAAGTAATCTACATATTATATAATGGTGACTAAACTTATCAAAAAATATTTTATATATTATTACATTTATTCATTTCATATGTAATAGACTGACATAACCTTATTGATAATAATTTTATTATTAAATGACCAAAACAAGAAATATCCACAAGTTAAATCTATAAAGGATTAAATTAAAAATACTCTATCTAGAAGAGACTAAATTGAAAAAATAATTTTATAAGAAAATAAACAAAAAAATACTTTATTAGTTGAAGATCAAAATGAGATTTTATCTTAAAAGAATTCTCAGACCCCAAATCATTAAAAAAATATTTTTTAAAAAGATCTAATACTCAATGTTTTTCCTATTACGCAAAATTAAACTAATAAATTTATAGTAATTATTAGGTTTGGTTATTTTACTAATTTTTACTTAGAATTAAAAAAGGTAAAGGTTTGTGCTTTAATTGGGTTTAATATTTAAGGAATTTAAATTTATATCACCTTAGAAGTTAGAAACACCTATTTGGTTGAAGAGAATGGGGGAAAGAATGGAAATGAGCCAAAAAAAACAAAAAAAAATGTTTAGTTTTGATGGGATTAGGTAGGGATCCCACTCCATTACATGAAGGAATGGGCTTCCTTTTCATGGAATAGGCATTCTAAGTACCATCATGTCTACATCATTCGTTCAAAATTGCAAAAATGCCTTCATTTATGAAACCACGAGTTAATTACCAAATATTTACACAAATTAAAAATAAATAAATATTTTAATATTTTTATTAAGAGTTTAAAAAATTTTTACAAATTAAAAATAAAAAATAATATTTTTAATATTTTTATTAAGGTGTTTAGTAATTATTTTTATAAATTAAAAAAATTTAAAAACATATATTTAAAATTGTTTGCTCTAAAAATAATATAATTATTAGCATTGACTCTCGGAGATTATGTCCTTAAAAAAATGTGGGTCCCAGTAAAAAATTAAAAAGAATTCAATTGAAAAAAATAGTACTGATAAACAGTATTAAACAGTGCATAGAACAGTGCAAAACAATGCATTATGACACAATGTTATAAATAATACAAGAAACCGTGCGAATAAACAGTAAATTCCACCGCTTTTATATATAAAGATTTGGTTAGCTTTTTTTTTTTATTCTTACATTATTTTCATCCAATTAATTATAAAGAAAGAATAAAATATTTATCCCTTTTTTATAGCATATGAAATATAATTATAGGGCACAGAATTTTATTTCATAAAATCTCATTTCGATTCTCGCTCCAATAAAAATCCTTTCATCCAACCAAATGTAATGGAAGGGTTTGGAGTGAAAGTGGTCCAAAGGCAGGAGCAAGATTACCTTCGTAATTATCAGTGGGCTACTCATGTCACCAATTTAAAAGTAATTCGTGTATAACGTTAATGATTAAATTCTCTTAATAAATTGCACATATATTTTTTAAATTTTATTAAAATTATATATAATTTTTTACCTTTAAAGAATATATATTAATCTAATTTTAAATTTTTGTCTAAAATGCCTTTTTAAAAATGTAATAGACATTTGGGTTATTTAAAAAATATATTTAAGTTAGTAGAAGATATTTTAGACAAAAAAATTTAAAATTAAACGAAAATATAATGTAATTTTTTATTTGAAAAGAGATCTATATATATTTTAAAAAAAAAATCTGTATAACTTCAACAAAATCTAAAATATATATATAATTTACTCTAAATTCTTACTTTTATCTCTCAAAAGGAGAAATAATATTACCAGCGTAATTATAATAGAAGAATATAAATTATACTTGGTGCCTAGAAAAGTAAAAATCCAATACCATATATAGTCATCAAGATTTGATGGCTTTATGCAATTTTTTTAATACTAAGCATGGCCACTTTATCTTGTTCAGCTAGTCTTGGAGTCTGTATTGATAACATGAATCCAACAATATTTATTGGTCAGAACAAAATAACAAAAAATTACGTACCTGACGAGGAGTCCATTGATGTGCTTGTTAGTCTGATAAATAAAAGCAGAAGATCACATAACTTATTTTGCCCCTTAGGATTTCAAAATGGAGAATAAGAGAGAGAGCTGGTGTAGTTTCTAATATGATACTTATATTTATAATTAACTACCTTCTAATCTTCTCCATATAGGTCAGTCTTGTTATAGGAAACTAATGACTATTAAAGGGATGTAGGTGGGGATCTTATCCCAGTAGATAAGTATGTAATCCAACCTATCATAAATTACATACTTTTAAACAAAATCTAATTTGTTTAGGACTCAATTATCAAATGTAAAACTAATTGTTTAAAAGATAATATATATCATTATCTTATAATTAATTAATGCTAATTCATATTAAATATTAATTTATTAAAAAAATTAATCTAATAATCTCCCACTTGGATAGCATTAATTAATTACGCACAAAATAACAATAAACAATAAGTGCATATTAAGTCATAAACAAATTCAAAAGAATTGACTCAAAATTACTGAATCCGATAAGGAATCAAGTGATTTATGGCGCATTAACACACAATCATTGAATCCGATAGAGAAACAAATGATATTAAACACATTGATAATATTTCAATTTTCTATTGAGTAAAACAAAATTGCATAAGTGGTCTTAAAGTAAAACAAATAAGATAATCATATCTTAGTCTCCCACTGAGCTAAGGCTACATAAAAGATTTAACAAGACCCATACGAGTTATATGATTCTGAAATACTCCTACGGGTAAGCCTTTGGTCAACGGATCTACAAGCATTTCTTCACTTGGGATGTGTATAATGCGAGTCTGTGACTCAGCAACCTTTTCTTTAACAAACAAGAACTTAACATCAAAATGTTTAGTACAACTAGAATTTTTGTGATTCTGAGAGAAATATACAGCAGATTAACTATCATAGAAGATGGTTAAGGGTCGTGACATAGAATCAACCGAACGCATGCAAGAAATCAACTTCCTTAACCATATTGCCTGACAGGTGGCCTCATAACATGTGATATATTCTACTTCTATAGTGGAGGTGGCTGTAAGTGTCTGTTTAACACTTTTCCACAAAACAGCTCCTCTAGACATCATGAAGATATACCTAGAACTTGACTTGCGATCATCTATACAAGAGGCCAAATCTGAATCTGAATAGCCAACAATCTCAAGTACATTAGATTTTCTGTAAGTCAATATGTAGTTTTTGGTACCTTGTAAATACCTCATAACCTTCTTGGCAACCTTCCAATGAGTCATTCCAGGATTACTCAAGTATCGCCCGAGCACACTAATAACAAAGGCTATATCTGGACAAGTGCATACCTGTGCATATATATAAGGAATCATATCTATTTCAATCCTCTCAGCATCATTTTTAGGGCATTGTGATATAGACAATGAATTACCTTTTTGAGTAAGTGCGGGACTAGATGTACAATTTTTCATTTCGAACTTTTTAAGTACTCTTTCAATATAAGTCGCTTGAGACAATCCTAAAGTGCCATGAGATCTATCACAATGAATTTGTATCCCTAGAACAAAAGATGCCTCACCAAGATTCTTCATATCAAAATGGCATGACAACATATGTTTTGTCTTATTCAAAAAAATCATGGAATTGCTGGCTAATAGAATGTCATCAACATAAAGTACCAAAAAGACAAAATTGCTCCCATAAAATTTTTGATAAATAGATTGATCTGAATTGTTCTCAATGAACCCAATAGAGGTGATGACCTCATCAAATTTCACGTACCACTGCCCAGAGGCTTGTTTCAACCCATAAATGGATCTTCGTAGTCTGCATACTAAATGTTCCATTCCAAGTTCAACAAAACCATCTAGTTGAGTCATGTACACTTCTTCATACAAGTCTCCATTAAGAAAAGCAGTCTTAACATCCATCTAGTGAAGTTCAAGATTAAACTGTGCAACGAAAATCATAACCACCCTGAAAGCATCCTTTGTAGATACTAGAGAGAAGGTTTCTGTGTAATCAACATCTTCTTTTTTATTGTAATCTTTAGCTACAAGTTTACCTTTATATCTTTCAATTTCACCAAAACTTCCTTATTTAGTTTTATAGACCCATTTGTAACCAACTAGTTTGCACTTATCCGACAATTCCACAAGCTCCCATGCATAATTTTGATGCATGGAGGCAATCTCATCGCTCATAACCTTCATCCATTTAGAATTAGAAGAATTAGGATTAGACATCGGTTGCTTAAAGGATTTGGGATCTGTACCTTCAATAGTATTAGATTCAAATTTATACAAATAAACCATGTAATCATTTGGTATTACAGGCCTTTGGACTCTTTGAGAACGTCTCAATTCAAGTATCAGCTCACCTGCTTTTTCCACAAGGAGTTCTGCATCCACTCTAATTGGATTTTCTATAACTTCATCTTCGTTAGATACAGGGGGTGTCAAAATAGGTATAGGTAAGACGGTGCTTTCATCACACAAATTAATGATTCTAGGTACAGAACTCCCACTATCTAAGTCATTCTCAAAATAAAATGCCCGATCAGACTCGATGATCTTGGTAGTGTATGTAGGGCAATAAAATATACATCCTCTTGAGCCTACACAATACTTGATGAAGCATCCACTAACTGTTCTTGAATCTAATTTCTTTAATTGAGGATTATATGGCTTCACTTTTACTTTACAACCCTATACTCAAAAGTGCTTTAAACTCGGCTTCCTTCCAGTAAAGAGTTCGTATGGAGTTTTTGGCACTGTTTTACTAGATACTTGATTCAAAATATAAACAGAAGTCTTCAAAGCATCACCCCATAAGATTTTTGGCAAGGAGGAGTGGCTAATCATACTTCTAACCATGTCTATTAAGGTACAATTACATCTCTCTGCAACTCCATTTTGTTTTGGGGTCTTAGGCATTATATACTGGGCTTCAATGCCATGTTTCTGTAGAAACAAAGCAAATAGACCTGGATTTCTTCCTGCCTCCATATATCTCCCATAATACTCTCTTCCTCTATCTGATCTTACACATTTTATGGCCCTACCAGTCTTCAATTCAGCTGCTACCTTAAAATTTTTAAAGGCATCCAGTGATTCTAACTTCTCACGTAGAAGATCAATCCAACCATGTCTAGAATAATCATCTATAAAGGTAATGTAGTATTTGAATTTACCTATAGTCGTAGGTGTAATAGGCCCACATATGTCAATATGAATTAGGTCTAAAATATTCTCAGACCTATTTACCTCTCTGTTTCTAGCTCTAACAAGAAGTTTTCCTTTAATACAATCAACACAAGTTTCAAAATAAAATAAAAAATCTAAATCTTACAATACACTTTGTCTGACCAATCTCTCCAATCTATCTCTAAAGATGTGGCCCAAACACCGATGCCACAAAATAAAAGAGTTTTTATTAATTCTTGCGCGTTTATGCCCAATCATAATATTAATAAGAGTATTAGAAGATTCAGTAAGACAATCTTTTAAATTCAAATAATATAAGCTAATGAGCTACATAATATGTCCTTTGACCCCAGACACTTCATCATAACGGGTGTTATCAAACAACGAGAGATAATAAACCTTTCGAATTTTGTCAAGTCTCATAAATTTCTCTCTAACTGCATTCATATATTCTAATGCAGTGTCTTTGTTTAGAATACTCTCTCTAATTCCTTTTTTTTAATAGTGTATTTAATCACCGCTAGATAGATTTGATTTAACTCATACATTACTTATGATAGGCCTTATCAATAGAACTAGATTTATGTGTGAGATTTTCAAGCTTAGATTCCTGAGTGCCAAATCTTTTTTATAAAAAAAAAAATTGTCAAGTATATATTCAAGAACTTTTTTCATCATAATTCATTCTATTAAGAGTTTTCACCACAAATAGTTGCTAGAAAGCAGGAACTGATATGACCACAAATTGGGAAATAATTAATTATGTGTGCACAACATAATTAGAATACAAGATTCTCAATCAAAATTTAGTTAGGCAACTATACAACAAAGTGATGTTAAGTAGAATTCATATATACCACTAAGATTTGGCCTTTACAAAGAGTCTATACAAAATGCACTCAATATATTCATACCAAGAGGGTATAAGAAATATTGAAGACATTAAAAAAAAGCTATTTGTCTATCCAAAAGAGTCAAATCCAAAAGATTACATGAATAATGTTACACCAATAAGGTGTATCTATCTTCAATGTAATGCATACACATGCCTTTATTATTTGCTTATCCAAAAGAGTCAAATCTAAAAGATTACATAAATAATATCACATTGATAGGGTGTATCCATCATCAATGTAATGCATACACAGGCCTTAATTATTTACCTATCCAAAAGAGTCAAATTCAAAGATTACATGAATAATGTCACATTGATAGAATGTATCCATCATCAATGTAATGCATACATAAGCTTTTGCTAATCAGAATACTTTAATGGTTGGATCTACATTAGATGGCGCAACCATTAAGTGAAAAAAAAATGATCCATTATATTTTGAAACATTTATATTTAAGGTTTAAAAATTTATCTAACATGACTACACTTATAATTGGAGAGAGTGGCCCATTACCAAAATGCAGAATATTACAAAGTATATTCATAAATTTTCTCAAACTAAAATTCAATAAATAAAGTATATTTATTTATTATATAACTTTTTGAAAATTCAAAATAAATATTTTTAGACTCAATAAAATTATTTAAAAAATAATATTTAAATATAATTTTAAAATCAATGGGCCTAGGCCTATTGGGCCAAAAGACCCAGTGTGTACGTCACATATACGTGGGAGTGCGAGTGGGTGTGCGTGGCTAGAGTTGGTCATCTTCTTCCCAACTCCAGCCACGCAACAATGGAGGTTTCACCACCATTGTTAAGTTCTTTATCTCCTAAATGATCCTCTTTTGCAAATTAAATATTATAAAACTCTTTCCTGGCAATGATGCAACCAAGATGTAGCAAACAATTGAAGAAAATAATTACTAAAATCCTTTGAATAAAGAACTCAAAATTTTTAAACAAGACTCTTTTCGATCTGCATCTTTATAAGCTCTATTCTTTTAATTAAATTATGCTTCTAGATCGTATGGGTGTATAGAAGATTTATATAATATTTAATTTGATTTTCATGTAGAGGAAAAAACAAATTCAAAAATATAAGCACTAAACACAAACTTAAATGCTTAATCTGAAATTACTGATGAGAAAACTCAAATTAAATGAAATTAAACATGCCAATTACATTATTGATCTCATATACAATACAAATTTCGTTTAATTTCATAAAGTTAGTCTGCAATTGAAAATTTCCAATTCTTAGGGTTCTTAGATTTGAAAAATTGGAATTCTAGAATTACTAATGAAGAAGTTTGAAATTAAATAAGATTAAACATGCCAATCATATCATTAAACTCATATATAATATAGATTTTGTTCAATTTCATGAAATTAGTCTGCAATTGAAAATTTTCAATTCTTAGAATTCTTAAGTTTGAAAAATTAGGATTTTTTTTAATAAATAACTAGATTAATCAATACAATGAAATAGGAAATCATACTATCAACATTGCTCTGATATCATGTGTTGATAGCATGAATCTAACAATATTTATTGGTTAGAACAAAATAACAAAAATTGAGTATCTAACGAGGGTGCTTGTTAATCTGATAAATAAAAGCAGAAGATCACACAACCTACTTTGCCCTTTAGGATTTCAGAATGGAGAAGAAGAGAGAGAGTTGGTGCAATTTTTAATATGATATTTGTATTTATAATTAACTACCTTCTTATCTTCTCTATATAGGTCAGTCTTGTGATAGGAAATTACTTACTACTAAAGGGATATAAATTGAGGTCTTATCCCAATGGATAAGTATATAATCTAACCTATCATAGATTACATACTTTTAAACAAAATCCAATTTGTTTAGGACTCAATTATCAAATACAAAACTAATTATTTAAAAGATAATAAATATCATTATCTTATAATTAATTAATACTAATCCGTATTAAATATTAATTTATATAAAAAAATTAATCTAACATATTCACCATCTAAGAGCCTCTGCAAATACCTTTTGCAGCTAAAGCATCCACCAATTGGGAGGATCAGATGTGTGTTTCTGCAACGTGTATTTCAAACTGGAACCGATAACACCAAGTTCCTTCAATAATTGTAGGGATGCTTTTTCCTCATCAAATGAACATATATATATATATATATATATATATATATATATATATATATATATATATATATATATATATATATATATATATATATAAGTTGAATAAAAATAATAATTTTTTTACAGTAGTTAAATTATTCATGATTTTTTTTGTTAATTTCAATTTTTTTTTATAAAAATAGGCCCCACAAATAGCTGCACGGGCAGTCTCTTCTAGTTTCTATAAAAGCCTAAGTCCTCTAACAAAAGAATTAATAAAATAATGAAATTGTTGGGAAAAATACAAAAGAAATTAAGCAAAAGTTGAAACTACATTAACTATATATAGATGACATTTTTAATCAGTAAATGAACATACGTTTTTTTTTTAGAATTTAAAGATAATCAAATGTATCTCTCTATATAGTATTTTATATTTATAAATACGAAGAGGATCGAACCTCATGATTCTCTTTAAAATTTTAAGGTTATTATTCAATTGCTGCTAGAGTACATAAAACGATAATCATTAATATGCTTCCCGTACATGCATGGTCCCATTGATGCCGAAAACGACGTTTTAAAATATAAAATTAGAGTGCTTAATACATTAATAGTTTTTATTCCACGAGTGAGAGTGACACGTTTGTTCTTTTTGTAATTTTTCATTCAATTCATTTTATAACGAAGCACATCGAAAAAGACAACATAAATATTTGTTGCTTTGCGTTTTGGGTCCATATGCCCTTATGGTGAGTGGGAATTATAATCTCATATTTTTCACGCGACACCAAAACCATCCAAAAGTGTCATTTTCTTGGCATCGATCTGCGATCTACTTGATGCACCGTACGAATAACCACAATTTCATTGTTTGATATCACTAGTGGGAAAAAGAAAGGACAAAAAATGTTAATGGGTTATTATTTGTTTTGTCTCGAATCAATCAATCTAAAAAAAGAGACTTCCATTTCGTATTCGGTTTCATGAAGAAATGGAATAGAAAGACATAAATAAGGTTGATGTCAAATTATTTTATTATTTTTATTTAATTTTGGCATATAAAAAATTAAGTATAATATTGAAGTGTAAAATTTGACACTTTTTTTCTCTCTTTCCATTCATTCTTAAAAGCAATTTGAATACTGATTTTATGGAGTCTTCCAATCTTTTCCTTTCTTCTTTATTTGTGCATATCAAATAAAAGAAAGAATACATCTATGCATCATTTTCTTTTTTTTTTAATCCTTCATACCAAGCAATACATAAATTTATCTTAAAAATTATTAAATTATAAATTTAAAACTTGAAAAAAAAATTATGAATTCCATTTAATAGTGGAAATTTCTCCGAGGAATTGCTCTACTATCTTTATTTTTTAACTTATTGATGCTCCTAATTCTCATCTACAAAGAAGCAAAACCAAAGCCTAGCCTTCCATAGCCACAGCCATACCAGCAAACGATGTGAAACCTACTGCAGTGCTTACATTCCCAACAGAAGTAATTATATCATTATTAAATAAAAAGTAAATTATAATTATTCTTTCCAATCCTATGTGCCTCTCACATTTAAAAGAAAAGAATAGGTTAAATATACAATTTATTAATTTTCTTTTATTCATAAAAGTCTAGGTATGAGGATAATTTTTTTGTACTAACTGAAAGAAAGTAGAGATAACAATTTAATATAAGGTAAAATACGCGTAATTTTTCTAAACTTTCAAGTTATATACAAAAAAAAAATTTATTTTTAAAAGTTGACAATGAATTTTTTTCAACTTTTAATTTTATATAAAAAATTACGTCTGCTTATAATTTCGTTAAATCATTAATAAAAATGAGCAAAATCATACTTGAACACATTGCACATGATATGGAGTTAAAGAGTAAGTAATTTTGGAAGGCAATAAATTTCACACATTCGTCCCTAGACTTAACAACACGCATCCTCTGTCGTTCTCTCCACTAGAGTAAGAATGTTTCTCCTCCCCTGTTTTTCTTAAGCATCTTAAATGCACCTTGAAACACTAACGAAGGCTGATAGAAGAAGAAGGAGATGGTAAGAAAAAGAAGAAGCCATGGATGGGTGATAGAAGCGATGAAGCAAACAAGAAGAATGATAATAAGTTTTAAAACTAATGAGGAAGTCAGAAAAGAGGTATCTACTAAAGAATCAAAACCCAGAATTGCTCATGCGAAGATAGCCCAAGAATCATAGGATTGATGGGCTTTTTGGTCAGTGATATCCTAATTTCTTTAATACGCCAAAGTTAGGTTATTTGTTCATTATTCCCTTTTCATAGACTGCGACCTCTGTACTATTAGTTTGTTTTTATTGACAAAAATTTGGAACAAGAAGTGAGAATTGTTGTAGTTCAATTATTCTTTCTTTTGGTAAACTGAAAATAGAGTGCGGTTAATTTGAAAGTGCCTATGTAGCATTGTAGTATTGGATTTTTTTTTTTCTTCTGAGTATTGTAACATATCTTCTCCTCCTCGAAAATATCTGTAAAGAAAAAGAAAAAAATAGGGGAAAATCTTGGCATGACATAATTAACATCAGTTAGACAATTGGGATTCAGATTTTTCATGGAATTTGTGGGGTTTCATAATTTTCAGGATTATGGATTTTGGGAGATGAGATGTGCTGCAATTTTTTAAATTTGTGATTTCGAAATTGCAATTTTCATATTACAAAGAGTTCTATTAGAAAGAGGACAAATTCATGATTTGTTTTTTCATGGATTTGGATACTCTGCATTTAACAAGTAAATATACAGTGTACATTTAAAAAAAAATAAAAATGGGATGGAAAGAGAGAAAATGAGTCCTATACATAGTTTTACCTTTTTAAAATACAGGCTCTCCTAAATATATGGTTAATTACCACATAGAATCACAATACCCTTTGTCAGTCACGTTGATAACATTTTGATTTAGGCAATTTTGTATAATTCTCTTTTGATCTCTTAATTTTTTTAAAAAAAATTACTTTAGTCGCTTTTTTTTTTTTTTTCCTTTTTTGTGTTTCACTTAAATCCTAATATTTTAAAATGTTATCAAATTTAACTCTATTTGTTACCAGCTCCACTCAATACCTAGGTCACTTTATTTGTACTTTTCTTTTCTCCTTAACTGTCTTGTATAGTAATGATCACATGATAGGATAGAGAAAGAAATGTAAAACAAATTAACACTGCATGGACGACTGTAAGTTAAAGGTTTAAAAGCTCAATTATTGTTATAAAATTGGATTTATTTTGGCACGTGGTCTATTGATTTCGAATCAATTTAATCAGTTGATATAAATGCCCAGAAAACACAAGAATTTGTCTGCAGAACAGCACATATAAAGAAAGAAGGAGGATAAAGATGACTAATTACAATAACCGCAGGTCAAAGAACTAATAAGGCTCAACTTTTGTTCTTTTTGGTTAAACTTGAAAGTAACTAAGATATATGTCACCCGAGGATGGCAGCCAAAACTTAAGTAGTTGTTGGCTAATTAGAAGAAGTTATAAGATTATCGTTATAAATAGAGGTAGAGAGTTGTAATGCGTAGTTGATCTCTTTTTTTTTTTTTTTTTGGGTGCTAAACTAATTAAGTCTTTCGATATTGCCTTTTAAAAAACAAGAAATAAGGAATAAGTGAAAATTTTTGACACAGCAAAACACATGAAAATAGGGAATTTCCAAGCAAAAAGCGATGCAGAAGATCTAGCAAAAGATTTCATAGACTGAGTTGACCAACAGAAGCCCTAGCGTAAGGCCCATAAGGCTCTACGGTACATAAATCTTCAAGTAGTCATAATTTGTGATTTGAGAGAGTGTTTGCTATTATTACCTATCCACGAAAAGCTCTTTTAGAACTCGGTGGCATGGCAATTTAAGTTTATTTGATTGGGGTCTTTTTAAGGTCCATAATTTATCATTTTTGTATGTTTCAGAGTTCGCTTAGTGAACTTTCCAATTTTGTGGCATTTATTTCTATTTTCTCTTAATGAAGATTTATTTCCTTATTTATTAGAGTTGATTGCTTCCTATGATGTTATTTAAGAAATTTGTCAAACTCAAATCTTGTTTTTGTACGCAATCTACAATTGTACAAATATGTTCTTCCATTTTATGTGTGCTACGCTGTGTCAAAAAGGGCGAGGGAAAATTCAAAATTATTATTAATCAAAGTCTGTAGTACAAAATTATTCAAGAAAGCATTTATATGAAGCCCTAGTCAATTTGCAAAAATTAGAGAAAAAAAAAAGGCCTAAAATAGGAAAGTTACTAAAAGGCTTAAAAAGCCACCCACGTGGTCTAGGCATTGGTCTCTACATAAGCTTTCCATAAACATGTTATAAGCCCCAAAATTCTACTCGAATTAAAAATTACAATTCTAAGAAGTCAGGTCATTCATTTAGACTTCATTTTCAACTTCTAATGATTAATCCATTCCATAAACTTGTTTGAGTAACTTCCACGTCAATTTTTTTTTTCAATATTTTTAATCTATCTTGCATTGCCCATCAATTAATATTCCATGTTTTAGGAATGATTACGACTAAAGGTTGAGAAGATACACAATGCGTTTTGGACTTTAATTAGGAGTAGTTATAAAATTAGCGCTAGGTTGAGAGTTGTAAGGCGTAGTTGATCAAATTTTTTGTAAGCTAATTAAATCTATTGATATTTGTTTTGAAAAAACAAAGGTATGATTGAATTTTTTTTTTTTTAATATGTGTAATCTTTCTTGTATTTTCCATCAATTAATAATCCTTGTGTTAGGAACGATTATGAGTAAAAGTTGAGAAGATACACAAAGCGTTTTGAACTTTAAATTTGCCTTTTGGTGTAGCTCTTTCTTACTTTTTCGAAACAGATCATTAATTATATACATGTGGTGCGCGTGGGCGTACGAGGGTGAGTATGGGGTGACACAGGTTTTACAATGCACAAATCTAAATCCAAACTCTTGAAAGTATTTAAAAAAAAAAAAATTTATACTCAATTTTTATCTTGTTCAAATTCAAAGGAATAAATTTAAAGTATTTGTTAGGTTTAAGTATTTTATCTTTCTTACTTGGAATTAAAAAAATGTAAATTTTTTATGCTATATTTATGGGTTTAATATTTAAGGAATTTAAATATATATCACCTTAGGAGGGTTTGGAGTGAAAGTGGCTCTAAGCATTCATCGTAAGAGTGACATTACCATCATAATTGTCAATGAGCTACTCATGTCACCAATTTAAAATTAATCTGTGTTTCATGTTAATAGTTCAATTCTTACTTTTATCTTAAAAGGTAAAATAATATTACTATCGTAACTATAATAGAAGAATATTAATTACGCTTGGTATCTAGAAAAATGCACATGCAATATTATAGTCATCAAGTTGGTGGTCTTTATGAGTTTTTTTTTTTTTTAATGCTATCATGGCCACTTAATTTATTGAGCTACTTGTTTTCACAGATAATTAGCAATTAATTATTTCGCTATTTTACATGCTAACCTGTTGAGCTAGTCTTGAAGTTTGTTCACCACGTCAAGAGCCTCTACAAATACTTTTGTAGCAAAGGCATCCGTTCATTTAGAGGATCAGATATGTGTGTTTCTGCAATGTTCATAGCATGTGAAAGATAAACGAAACAAAACAAAATGTGCATAGCACGTGTATTTCAAATTGGTCTCTATAACATCAATTTCATTCAATAATTATAGGAATGCTTTTTTTTTTTTTAAAGATGTCAAAAAATGGAGTTTTAGCCGGCAATATATAACCAGCTTGCAGCACTGCTATATGTGTGTTTCAGTAATTTTCATGGCATCTGAAAGATCAAACAAAACGAAACAAAATAAAGCGTACATAGCATGTGTAGTATTTCAAGTTGGTCCCTATAACACTAATTTCATTCAATAATTGTAGGGATTTTTTTTTTTTCTTCAATGATGTCAAAAAAGGAGTTTTAACAGGGAATATATGACCGACTTGCAACACTGCCATTATTTAGGCATTGAATCAGGAAATAAAATTACTCCTTAAAGAAATGCATATGCACGCCATTAGCAGAAACAAGCCTTTGGCCATTGGCATAAACAATTTCTGAAATATTACTTTGCATATTGATGAATAAAAATTTCAGAGATATATTGAAAATAAAATTTTAATATTCACTACAACAAAACAATTAAATAATAAATATATCTGTCATAAAATTATAATTTTCTGCCACAAAACTTAGGTTTGTGACAAATATAATTTATCATATATATTCTGTCATTATTTCTATTATCACTAATATTTGCAATAGAAATTTTTGTCGCAAAACTTCTTGTTCTCTCTCTTCTTTAGCACTCTTATTTGACATAGATAAGACTAAATTTAAATAATGAAAAATTAATTTTAAAAGCTCAAAACTTTTAAATTTAAAAATTTATAATAAAATTTGAAATCATAATAATTAATACATAAATTAATAAAATAATAAATCAATAAATAAATTAATAATTTATTAAATAATTAATCAATTTATTAATAAATGAATAAAATGATTATAAATTCATTAAAAAAATTATGGCGATTGAATTGTGATAAGGCATTATACTACTACAATTATGTTGCTATCTTTATAAAAAAAATATAAATTAAATGTGAAATATATAAATAATTATAAAATATATATTAATAAATGCATATTTTAATTAAATATATTATATTAATCATATATTATTAATTAATAAAGTAATAGAATATGTCGCTAGAGCAACAAAATATTCTGTTGTTATATAACGACAGAAATATAGTTGGGCAATCCGTCAATAGTGACGAAATAGTAGTAGGAAGTTGGCTTAGGAAGTTGGCTTAGGAAGTTGCCTTACCACTATTTCGTCACTAAAAAAATAATAAAAATTTAAAAAAATATTTTCAGTTAATAATAATAATTATTATAATTAATTAAATGATAATATTATAAAAATTTCAATAATAATAATTTATATTTCAAATAATATCTTTTATTAAGAAATGAATTTTTTTAGTATAGGTTTAATTATTGTTGATATTTTTATTAAGAAAATTACTTCACTTAATTCTTTTATATAAATATGTTAATGTTAATTTTTTTATATAAATATCTTATTGTCAACGCAACTACAAATATAATTTTTATTTTGTACATGGAATAAATAATGAAATATGAAGAAAAATAAATTAATAACAAAAAATAATAAAAAAAACAATTAGGAAGAACAGAAAAAAACAAAGATAATTGTTGCAGTGTCATAGTATCATCTTTTGTTATTGAGAAATTCATCTTTTGTAAGAAAAAAAATGAATAAATAAATAAATTGAAGAAGAGAAAAGAAATATCAACTTACTTTGTTTATCATCATCTTCATCATATTATGTGAAGAAATAAAAAAATATGTGTAAGAAAAAGGAAGTTATGAAAAAAAAAATGAAATGGAAAAATGGAAGATGAAGATGAAGAGGCCTAATTTTGAATTATTGAAAATAGAAATTGAAAGGAGATTAAGCTAAGTCTGGAAAGAGATATAAGGAAGAGACGAAGCAAAGAGTTTGAAGATAGAAATAGGGAAGGGAAAAAGGTATATATTTGTAGCAAGAAGAGAAAAAGGAGTAAAAATTTAAAAGTTTTGTATTTCGTGATGGCGGGCAATGCAAAGTTTGGTTTAATTTTTTTAATCTTTTCTTGGGGGAGAGCAAATTTTACCATTTTGAGAGGAGGTTAATCTTTATTTTTCTTTTTTCATCACATTAATGGTTTGCGGTATATATGAATATATACATAACTATATATATAACTAAATTTATAATACATCACAAAAGTATTAAATTTAAACAAAATATGAAATTATGATATAACAACAATTACATAAATAAAAATACATTAGACTTTTATAAAATTTTCAACAATCACTCACTCCGTCATTGTATCTCATTATCTTCATCTTCCATCTCATTATCTTAAGTTTGATCAGGAGGCATAGGCATTTCTAGCCTATATATTGAGCTTATCCCAACTTCATTATCATGCAATTGTGAGTATAGTTGAAATAACCTCCTATATTGGTTTAATTTGGCTTCAATTTTTTCAATATATTTTTGTTATTCATAAAGTGGGGTGTTACGAGAATCCTACATAAAAACTATATATTCATTTCTTATAACTTCTTGAATATAGGCAGAGTGACCATAGGTTGGCTCTTGGAACTAAATGAACCCAATTGTTGGATTTTCATATATATTATGGGGCATGCTTTTTAAACCATATACTAATCCTTTTTTTTTCCTCCCACTACTTGCATTCATAAAAAGCTAATTCTGATATATTCTCTTTCCTGCTCTTTGCCTCAAGTTTTCGCTGAAAAAACTTATTTTGAAAAGTAAATAAAAGAGCCTAAATTAGATATTGGTTACTAAATAAACTCATCCTAAAAATAGCTAAAATCAGGAATAAGATATAATTACATGTATAATAGTACATATAAAATGATACTTACATATATAGCTTCTGATTTTTTGTCAACCCAAAAGTCATTATTTTTATGGGTTTTGAGATAAATCTTAGAATATTTAGGTGGTCTCCCTAATTCTTTTGCCTTAAAAATAAAATATTATTAGTTAGGAATATATTTAAAATAATAATTACAAATGTTAAAAATATAATGAAAATACCAATTAAATAGATAAATAAAATAAAATTACTTACCAATCTTCTAGCATGTTCAAGTATAGAAATAGAACTTCTTGTATATTGTGATGAGTCATACTCAAAAGAGGAGGCTCGACTTTTTCACATCTGCTCGCATAAGGTTTTATATTGTAGAGTATTCCATTTGTTACAAAGTTGATTCCAAATCGTATCTCCAATCTATTGAGGTTTTTTCCCACTTTTTTGTGCTTTTCTAAACATTATCCCTTAATTGCTTAATTATTTTATTTTGCTAATTTTGTTGAATTTTTTTGTGGTTGTTAGGTGAGCAATAATAATATTTTTGAATAAAATAAAGTTTTAATTATAAAAAAACATAATAATATAATTATTAAAAATTAATTAAAAATATACCTAAAATTTTTGAAACCATAAATCTTTATATTTGTATGGAACTTCTTTCGTACGAGCTACATCATTATTTGGTTTAAATCTTCATAAATAAATATTTAAAGTAAGTGTTAAAAAAAACATTTATAGTGAGATTGAAAAAAATGAAAAAATGTATAATAATTCATCATCGCCTATAAGTATAATAAGTTATTTTTGGATAATGTCAAGTTGTGATTCTTGATGAGAAGCAAGAGGAGAAGGAGGAGGAATAAAGTTCTCTTACTTAGGAATAGGAGTGAAGTGAGTTCATAATTGACCTTTGCTTGATGATGAGTTCGTGATTGACCTTTGCTTGATGATGATCTATGTCAAGACATCTGAGTAAAATAATTAAAAGAAATAAAAAAGTTATATCAACTAAAATTTTGTATAAAGATAGTAATAATAATTTAATATTTATATATACACATGTGCACAATGAGAGAAAATGAAAATTTTTAAATGAGAATTATAGTCAGGATCGATCAAATGAGTAAAGTATTGTGTGTGGTAAGATGTAAAGATGTATATATATATATATATATATTTACAAAATGTGTAAATAATACTAACTTTATAACTTTGTCTAATATATAGTCTCAAGTCTATAATGTAGCAAGTGTATAAAGTCTCAGCACTTGTAGTAATATCAACTATCTAGTACAAACATGTAGTAAAATTGAGTAAAATAATAAATAATAAAATCAAGTACAATAATAAAAATAATAATAAAAGTAATTTTGATATTGATATTCTAACATCACATCATCTATAATTACAACTCATCCTTTCTTTTTGTATTTTTTTTATACACCTTTCATCACATAATTTATTAATTATAATTAAATAATAAAAAATTTTCTTTTCATTTTTTTACACATTTTTTTTACATAATTTATTGATTATAATTAAATAGAAAAAATTTCACTACAAACCAAATATAAATTTATTAAAAATTATAATTCTATAGTGTGTGTAGTAATTGTTCAGTAACTTCAAGTGTGTAGAAAAATGACAAATGAAAGTGATAAATAATAAAATCAAGTACAATAATTAAAGTGGTTCTGACATTTGTTTCTTTCTTACAAGTAAAATCAATTACAATTAGTAATCACTTTTTCTTTTTATATTTTTTATACAATTTTTATTACATAATTTATTGATTATAATTAAATAGAAAAAAATTCAATACGAATGAAATATGAATTTATTGAAAATTATAATTCTAACTACTTCAATGAAAGTAAGTAAAAAAATAAAATAAAATCAAGTATAATAATAGCTATAATATTTTTTTATTATAAGTAACATTAACTACACTGTACTTGTATAATTCACTTTTTTTTACACACTTTTTATTGCATAATTTATTAACTATAATTAAATAGTAAAAAAAAATTCAATACATAGCATATATGAATTTCTTAAAAATTATAATTCTATAGAGTGTACTAACATATTTAGTAACATCAACAACTAAAAATGTGTAGAAAAAGAAAATAAAATAATAAAAAATAAAATCAAGTACAATGATAGTTCTAACATTTTATTTGTTATAAGTAACATTATTTGTACAACTCACTTTTTTCCTTTTATATTTTTTCTACACAATTTTTATTACATAATTTATTGATTATAATTAAATTAAGAAATTCAACAGAGGCCAAATATAAATTTATTTAAAATTATAATTAAATAGAAGAAAAAATTCAATACATTATTAAATTTAAATTGATTATTTAATTGATTTTAGCTTTTTCATTAATAATAGTAATTATAATAAAATAAATAATAATGTTATGATAAATTTAGTGATAATAATAATACTTTATGTTTTAAATAATTATTTAAAATTATAAGTTAAAATTAAAAAATATAACATTGAATTTTTATTTTAGATTTAATTATTGCAAATATAATTTTTATTTTGTACAAATAAAGAAAATAAAATTGGTAAAAGAAAAAAGTTTTAAAAATTATATAATAAGAAAATAATCAATATAAACAAGTCACTTGTAAACAACACCAGTACAATAATACAATCAAGTATAATAATATAATAAAAGTTCTAACATTTATATACGTGACATTTTCTTCTCATATTTTTTACACACTTTTTATGACATAATTTCATATGAGAAAATAATTGAAAATTATCATTAAATATATGACAAAAATTCAATACAAACAAAATATATGAATTTATTGATTATTTTTATTATGATGATTCTTATAAAAACTCTTATATACATTAAGTTGGTTTTTGTAGAGCTTGTATAGTCCTATTATTTTCTTAAAATTGTGAGGTTTAAGAGTCTATGATGCTTTTAATGTCTAGATGTAATATACATGTAGGAGATATATCATCCCTCTAGTATTTCTTCCTCTTATTATTTGTATCCAAAGCTCTATCTCCTTAGATAATTTTTCTTGTAATAATTGTTGTGAGAGAAGTAGCCTCACCTTTAAGTTTGATATATTCATTCTGAACAGAAGACAAAATATGTCAACCTAAAGTACAATGATAGATACAAAGTTAAATATAAGAGTAATTTATCAATATATACTTACATAGGTGGCTTTTGATTTTTTATCAATCCAATGACCATTCTTCAGATGCATAGCTCAGTGAAGTTTATCTAGTGTTAGTTCCCTTCCAAAATTATTTTTCAAAATCTCCCAATAAAACCTTGTTGGATGAGTGTTGGTAGTAGAAATAGAGCCATAGTTGGATGTTTTATCTTTTTTATTCCTTTTGCTTCTTTGTTGGAATTGTAAACTATCCCAACTAGTACACAACAAGTTTTAAACATGTTCTTTCATCCAGACTGATTTTTTTTCTTCTCTCGTGCGTATCGTATCATGCCTTTCAACTTATTTCTTACTTGGTCTAAGAAATTTTCATAGATTGAATCATGTAGGTCCACAACCCAACAATAACATTTCTAGGGAAAAAAATTATGTTACAAACTTATAATATACGTAATACTAAAATTCTAACAACAATTCTTTCTAACAAAATTTATAATTATAGTATACTGAAACTCCTGAAACCATGCTAATCTAACTTGTTGTGGAACTTCCTTCAAAGAATTGTATGGACCATCAAATTGTTTTGGATGATGGCAAGAATGCATTCATCCATAATATTACCATTTGGTCCAAAGCTGATTGATGCATTAAATATATTCATGAGAGTTAATTTATAAATAACTATATATGTGATGAGTAAATAGACTAAATATAAATATTACCCTCTATGTATTGGATAAATTAGTTTTTGTTCAACTAGCAAACCTTGACAAATTTCATAATAGAGTTTTGTGTCTTATGTTTGTGTGGACACCTATGAAAAATAAGAAAAAAGTTAAAATTAATAATGTATTCCATACCTTACTAGTATTATCAATCACTTCATTATACCTTTAGAAATTTAGTTCTTACCTTGACTGGAATACACAATATGTTCGTTATGTAGTACACGAGCAAAGAAGCAAAAGAAGCAATTTTCTATAAAGCACAGAAGTTCTTTATGCAGCAAAAGAAAAGAACCATATATATATATATAGGTCAATAACAAATAAAAAAAGAAAATAATTTGGTTCACTTCTATTTATTAAAATATTTATTAAATTAATTTCTTATTTCATTATTTATAATATATATATATATATTTAAATTTTAAGTAATTATTAAAATTATTATAACTAACAAATAAAATTTATCATTCACATAGATGAAAAATTATATAAAATAAAATATATTAAAATAATATATTATATTATATACATTATTATTTTAACTTTGGTTCACATGAACTTCATTTGTTATTTTAAAAATATTAAAAAATAAAATAAAATGATAAAAAATTTTATAAATAAATTATTTATCATAATATATAATATATAAATAAAGAAAAATATTACAATGAATAAAATAAATAATTAAAATAAATTATTAATATTAAAAAATATGGTATAAAATTTTATTCATCACAATAAATAAATTCAAAATTCAAAATTCAAAAAATAAAATAAGATATATTATATAAAAACATTGATTAGGTCACGGGCGTGAACCAAAGTTGAAATAATTTTAATTAATTTTATTACAATTTACATGAAGGTAACATTTCCCAACCTTCATGTGAACATTTAGTAAAAAAATAAATCTCATGCAATTTTTTTAATAGTAAATAAAAAAATAAAAACATAATAAAATAAATTATTATCCATCATTAAAGTCAAAATTTAAAAGTTAAAAATTAATGTAATAAGTATTGTTATTATAAAGAACTTAATAATAAAATGAAAACAAAACTTCTTAATAATAATAATAATTGTTGTTATCATTATTAAAAATAAAATAAATTATTATTTATCATCTTCTTCAACTTTATCATCGCCATGGTTTGCCTCTTCATCATTCACATCCTCATCTTCATTTTCATCTCCCCCTTGCCATCATCTTATCTCAATCTTCTTCTTCCTCTTCTTGCATATCTATATAAAAATTCATATTTTCAATTTATAAATTGATATGAAGACCTACCTCTTCCATATCCCCTTCATCACATAAGGTATTAGATGATATCTCATTATTCACTATTCTTACATCAGCTTGTTATTTTGATAAGCAACGTCTAATAAATTATTATCATCCATAACACTTCTTGCTTTAGTTTTGATGGCAACCCACTAATCACCTTTTTCTCGGGTCCTTATAGAATACGACACATAATAGACTTGAACACAGTGCTCTATAAACATAAATAGATCAAATTTTTCATACCGCCTAGTATGTTTTATTTCAATAATTCCATAATCATTGTGTTTTTTCATCCTTTGATTCATAATAGGATCCAACCAATCACAAAGAAATAATACAATTTTTTTTTTTCAGGTTCTCCTATATACTATAATTGAACCACTTCTTTAAAAATATCAAAGTAATCATTATCTCCATCTTCTCCCATTCCCTTAACACAAATTCCACTATTTATTATTTTCTTACCAATACTCCAATTATCAGTGTGAAACTTATATATCCGTTCATAAAATATCTTAGCCATATTTGCATCTCTCTAAGTGGTATCCAAGTTAAGTCCTTCAAATATCTATTGTCACTAAAATTAGGTTGGTTAGAAACCTATTTCAAAAGAAAATAGGTTAATATCATACAAGTCAATAAGTTAAAAAAAATGTGTAAATAAATAAATAATAGCACTACATACATAGAATTTAAACCATTGTACAAATTTCTGTTCAATTTTGTTGTCAATTTCTTGTAAGCCAATGTATGGATTTAACATTCGTAACTGTAACACCCAGTTTTCGTAAAAACAAAGAAAACGGGTCAGATATAAAAGAGAGTCATCTAAAATGAATGATTTGAGGCCAAATAAAGTTATGATAAAATTTTAAATAATAGAAAATAAGGATCCTAGGCTTAAGATACTCAGAAACCGGAGCCGGAGTGGCTAAAGAAAATCTGATGAAATAAATGGCATTTTTGTAAATTTAAGCAATTTTTAGAAAACTCAAAAGAAGGATTTTTAAATAGAAAAATTGAGTTTCCCAAGGTTCTGAAAGGTGGCACTAAAAATTATAAGAACCCCTAGAATGGTTTAAACCCCTTCGATTTATGTTTTAAAATGTCAGTTGACCCGAACTTTAACCTTTTTATTTAGAAAGATTTTAGATCCGATTTGAGTGATTCTAAAAATAATTTATACATAAGAGGATCTAAATTTTATGATAGAAAAGATGGTTCTCAAAAAGGAATTGAAATGAGCCTTGAGGGAAGAAACTAAGAACAAAGGGAAAAATTGACATTTTGAAATGTCTTAAATGGATCCCTAGCTATATATGTGAGGCGTCCCACTTCTCCCCCACACTTAGCCAACCTAATTTTCATCTCAAACCTAGGAAAAGTTCTACCAAAGGAGGAACACAAGAAGGAGCTTCAAGGGAGGAGGAAAAACCTAGGAAAAGATAAGAAAAACTAAGGAATTTCTTCCTCCTTCCTTTATCAAACTTGTTCTCCTCCTTCTCCTCTTTCTTCCTATGATTTTGGTGTGTGATTTAAGATGTGATTTAAGAATTTTTTGCGTCTTGTTTAGAGGGAGGAGGTTAGAAATTCAAGGAGAAGCCTATAGCAAAGGAAATAGCTCTGGAAAAGGCTAAGAATCAAGGTATGTATCATGACTTTCCTTGCTTCCTTCTTCTTGTTCTTCTATGGGTGATTTTTGGCCTCTTATAGAACAACCAAAAGGAAGTAAATTATGACCTAAACCAAGCATGAAACCTAGGTTTTTAAAGGTGAGAAACAAGTAGATGCAAATAAATTCCAAAAAGGAGATTGAAAAACAAGTTTCCAAAACCTAGGGATTTTGTTGTCCCATGGTATGTATGAAACTTTCTAGTGATATTTTTAATTGTCTAAAAGTTTATATAGGTTCTTGAGACACCTATAATACCTCACATGTGCTAACTTCCTAGAGAAAAATTACAAAATCCATAGGTGCTCCTAGGCTTGCTATGTCTCAGCCAAGACCACCATGAACATTTAGAGAGAGTTTTAAATTTTTCTAAGGGTAGAAAAGGACTAGATACGATAGAAAAACAACAAAGGAGCCCTTGAAAAAATTTTGGAAACCTTGGTTTGTGAGATGGAGGTATAGGTTCCATAATGAGACTTAAAGAAGCAACTTGTATCTAAGTTCTTGTAAATGAATTTGTGATAACTCTAAGGAGTCTAAATGAAATCAAGAGACCTAGATAGAAGGAGAAAATGGAGCCAATATCTTAAATTCTAGTAATTGCTTCATTAGATCTTGTATAGAACCATTATGTATGAGAAAGTAAGCTTCCATAGAGTGTGTATAATGCTAGAGCTTGCTTCCATAATGTAATTGTGGCTCATTTAATGTGTTTAGACCAAAAGAATCAAGCTCCACCTATTGCAAGTGTGTGGCTAAGAGAGGGGAAGAATAATCAAGAGAAAAGTGTGTAAATTTTGCTTCAAGGTAGCTCTTTAACCTTTCTTTCATGCATAGCTTGGATGTGTAATTGTCTTTGAGTGCTTATGTGTATGTTTGAACTATGAGAAATGTTTCTAGCTATTGCTTACAAGTTATGGTACCATTATGTTTCTTGAAATGCATTTATATATGCAATATGGCTTGAATGGATTTAGTGATACCAAAAATCTCTTAGTAAGGGTGAGGATGAGCCAAAAGTCCTTAGAAATAGATGAGACAAAGCCAAAAGTCTTAAAAAAAATGAGAATAAGTCAAAAGTCTATTGAAAATGGATGAGATAAATCCAAAAGTCCCAAGAGAGATGGGTGAAGTTAGACCAATGGCCTCGAGAGCTTATGTTTACTATGTATGAGTTTATATGACAAAGAAAATATTTTATGTATGCTCGCAGTAGCTTGAATACCATGCATGCATTCTTTGACATTTATATGCATCCATTATGTATGTTTAAAAGGGTTAAAAATTATTAGAATTCTTTGAATCTCACTCTTCCCCCATATATACCTAACCATGTCTAGGTGAGCCAAATAGACCAAAGAATGGAGACCAACAACCTTGAGAAATAAGACTTTGACAAAGAGATAGAGAAATGGCCTTTTTGTTTGCATTTTGACGTCAAGAATTGTAAGCATGAGATGTATATATGATGTAGACCATTGAACATGTTCAAATGTATGTAAATATGATGTATGTATCAAGCTTGGAACCAAATGAATAACTATGTATGCTTTTGCCACCAAGGAGCCCTTATATAATATAATATGCTTATGTATGATAGCAAGTGACATAGTAAGAATGAGCTTAATGATGCTTTGGATTATTTGGAATGCTTTTATATGTTGAATTTATGCTTTTAGACTTGTCTAAGTGGCTATGGGATGAGAGGAAAGCATTTTGGTGCCTTGAGATACTTATTTGGACTCTAAATTTAACCATTTTGTGTGATTAAACAAAGTTTGGCCAAATGAGTGATTTTTTCCATGAAATTTTGCCATCAAGTAGGTCTTATTTATATCTTTTCATAGAGTTAAAGAGCACTCAATTTGGAGCTCTAGAGAATTTATTATAATTTTTCAAAATTGCCCAAATTATGCAGAAATGGTATGTGCACTGTTCATATGATCAGTTTATGTTTCTATGTCACACATAGGCCAAATGAAAGTCCAATGCTTATGAAATTTTACAAGCATAAACTAGATATCATAAGCTTTTCATAGGCACTAAGATCACCTCATTTAAAGTTCTTTAGAGGGAGAAGTAAAATTTTGAAGTTGCATGATAGTACCAGTAATGCAGCTCGACCTCTGGTATTGTTTCATCAATTTTTTTAGGCTAAAACTCATTGTATTAGTTTGAAATTATTTTTAGTCATTAGTTAACATTTAAAAATTTCTAGAATGATATGGTTTGCTAGATTTCAATTTTTTAAAAATTAGTTATAAATTTTCAAAGTTTATATCAGAAATTTGGCTTGCCAACTCGAGGCTAAAATCTAGTTTCTGGAATGTATGGCTCCAAACTCGTGAAGTATGAATTGAATGATAATGTTTATGCCTTGAATGGATATGTTATGGATAGAAAATGATATGGATGAGCTCATATGGTCCATGGAGCATAAAATGAATTAATGGAGCCTTACGTAACGTAATTATTCATGCTTAAATTATATATTTCCTTACAATTATGCTCCATTATGCATGCCATAGATTGAAATAGCCTATGGGACTATTGTGTAAGGGTAAAGAGGTTAAGATATTATAGTAACTCTTGCTAAAAAATCCTATAATGCAAGTTACATATTAGAATATTAATGAATGATAAATTATTAGTGTGATAAGTTTCAATCTTACTCGATATAAAGCTTGATTTTATCGCAATTCAATAGGACTTGAAGATGAGCAATAGCCATTTCTTGTTATTCAAATAACTAGTTGAGTATTTTTCAAGCGACTATCCAACTTTAATGAAGACTGATAAAGTTAGTTCACTTATTTTTTGTTCATCCACACACTCATTTCGATGAACTCTTATTTGTACCAAAGATACTTGTGACTCAAAATAATATGACCAAAAGTGTGATACTTTCTCTAACGAATACACCTCACAAATAGATCATTCCACATGAGCTTTATTTTTAACTATGCATTTTAATCTATTTAAAAATCTGCACGACCAAATGATAAGTAATGAGAGACAATAATATATTATTTCAAGCAAATAATATTTAGATATGAATATAACGTAAATATTAATTACCTTTTAAAGGGATACATCCATCTATATTAGACAGGGCCACCCACCTTAGCCTTAAATAGCAAATGGATCGGTAAATACTCTATAATTAAAGAAACTAGATGGAAATATTCTTTTTAGTTTGCAAAGAATGATAGGAATATTGTGTTCCAATTGCATTAAGACACCAACCTTCAATGTCGTTAACTATAATTCCTTAAAAAATACACTCAACTCAGTCATGGGCTTCCATATTTGCTCAGGAACTACACTGAAAGCAATTGGCAATAAGCATTCGATAAAAATGTGACAATAATGACTTTTAAAGCCAACTAACTTTCCTTCTATTGAATTTACACATCTTGACAAGTTCAAGGAATACCCATTAGATATTTTCAATCCTTTTATTCATTGACAGATCACCCTTTTTTAATTAAGTGTGAGAATGAAATTAGCCTTTGGTTTTACCACCTTTTCATTAAATATTTCTTGCAACTCTAAGTCTCTTCACCTATAATATTCTTTTAAATCTATTTTGACTTTTATGTTATCCTTAGTCTTCCTTTTCACATCCATAACAATATTAAAAATATTGTCAAATACGTTTTTCTCTATATGCATGATATCCAAATTATGCCAAATCAACAGATATTTCCAATATAGAAGCTCCTAGAATATATTCTATTTTGTCTAGTTTTGATATTGCCTATAGCCTAGCAATCTAAAAACACCTTGGTCAACTACTCTTGGATGGATCTTCACACATTGCCACAACTCTTCCTCATCCAATCCTCATGGAGGAGGATCATTTTCAACTTTATTTTTTTTGAAAGCATCTTTATTCCTTCTAAAAACATGATTTATAGGTAGAAACTATTGATGGCAATTGAACTAAGAGTTCTTCCCCCCATACTTTAGGATAAAAGCTTTTGAGTTTTCCATATATTAAGAATAAGCTAATTTTCCAACAATATTCCATCCTGACAACATTCCATATGTTAGAAAGTCATTTATTGTCCATATTAATGCTACTCACTTATGAAAGTTTTGCTTCTTTGAGACATCATATGTAGGTACTCCTTCTTTCCATAACAATTTTAACTTATTAATTAATGGTTGCAAGGTTACATCAATCTTCATTTTGGGATTTTATGGTCTAGGAATAATTGTGGTTAAAAATAAGTAAAGAGTAGTCATGCAGAGTCTAGGGGGAAGATTATAAGAAGTAATTATCACAGGCCAACATAAATGTGATGAGGCAGATTGATTGTAAGGAGTGAACCCATCTATGTAAAGACTAAAATGAACATTTCTTTGCTCCATTGCAAAATTGGGATATATCTTATTAAAATGTTTCCATACTTCTCCATCAAATGGATGACACAGTACACCTTTGTGCCTTCTCTTATTCCAATACTGTTGCATAAGCTTAGCAGATTTCATTGAAGCATAAAACCTTTGCAATTTAAGGATAATCAGCAAATAATGCATTCTTTTATGTGGAATCTCTTTTGAACGTTGTCTTTGGACAGGTCAACTGGTTTTATACCTATGTGCTCCGCAGAATTTACATATTGTCTTATTTATATCATCTTTATAAAACAATATACATCCATTGATGCAAACATCAATTTTTTGTGTAGATAGATGAAGTTTTAATACTATCTTCTTTGTTTGATACCTGTTATCAGGTACAATATTATCAGGCAAGCAACTATTTTTCAACAAACTTGCAAATCGATTACAGCTATACTATGAAATATTACTATCATATTTAATACTTAACATTTTCACAGCAATAAACAACTTAGACTAATTACTGCATCTTTGTCAGAGTAATTGTTGACACGAATTTAGTAAATAAAAAAATTGTTGGCTTTTAAATTTGGCGATTCCTTGATATAATTATCATTATTATCTCCTTCAGCATAACTATCAACATTAAATTTAGAACAAGTTGCTTTAGAGATCATTCTTTTGTATCTATTATCATGATCATCATTTACTAATTATGATGAGCTAGGAGTTCAATTAGATGTTCAAACATATATATTGGGTATTGGCGATGGTTCGATCTCACTATGACATGTCCAATACCAATATCCAGGTTGAAATTCTCTTTTATAAAGATCAATTTTTACTTCATCAAGAGTAAGAGATGTGGTATTTTTATGCGTAGAACAAGGGCATCTAATTTTTCCTTCTCCTCCTGACTTTGATCTTTTTTTACATGCAAAAGTAATAAATTCTTCTACTCTTTGTAAAAATTTATCAGTATATCCTTTACGTCCAGGATTTGATCTATTATACATCGATCTTCAATTACTAGGAATTTTTATTTTCTGTTTCAATACACATTTTAAATATGACTTTACAATTTTTTATAACAAAATCTACCTTTAACCCATTATCAAATTAATATAATACTTCCTTAAACACAAATGTTATCAATATTACCTAGATATATATCTCCATTATATTTTGACATCACAAAAGAATAATCAACAATTATTTATAATCAATAAATTATAAAAAATAACATGCTTATATATTTCATATAAATATTATACTTACTTAGACAGGTTGAGATGAACAAAATCTTTATTTCAGATCAATTCTCCACTTCAACAGGGTAGTGAAATTTTGAAAAATTTAAAAAAGAATAGGATGGCAAAATTCTAAAGAAGAAAATGAGAGCAAAAGATAGTTGCGAGAGAAGAGTAAGAAATATCATAATTCCTTATCTAAATGGACTTTTTCTCAATGATCTTTTTTTTAATAGTTATTTTTGTTTCAACGCTTATTTTTATTTTTAACGGTCCAATTTTTTTTCAATGGCTATTTTTTTTGTTAACTATCAATAATTATTTTATTTTATTTTCTTATAAAAAATACATTTATATAACCCTAAGTACAAATCACTTTTTTATATATAAAATACAAAAAATTGTTTTATATATAAAATATAAAAAATTTGCGCACATCGAACTATCTCTAACAATAATTTTATTCACTTATTATATTCTTTATATTTATATGTATATTTATTAAAATTAAAATTATTAATAATATTTGAATATTTCAATTATTATAATATATATATTTTAAGGCAACAAAAAAAAATAATATTTATACATTGTGGTTGGATACCATCAACCACCTTACTTTTATTTTTTCTTTTCTTATGATAAATATCATTATTAAAATTATACTATAATTTATTTAGTTATCTTACTTATATTTATGATATATAATTTATAATATATTTTTAAATTATAAAAATTAATAATATTTCTATATAATTTATAATTTATAATATTTCAACATTTCTTCTAGCGATAAAAAAGCAGTTGGTGATGTCCAACCACATTTTTATTGCCATGTCATTAAATTATATAATTATATAATTATAATATGACGACAGAAAAGTAATTGGACACCATTCCTAGCACCTTTCTATTGCTAGAAGTAATTTATATCATTTTATTACTTATAATTATAATCTAATTTTTATAATTATATGATATATTTAAATTTAATTCATATATTTATATTAGTTATATTTATGACATATAATTTATATGATATATATTTTAATCTAAATTAGAAAATAATATTACTTGCATTTATCTAGATTATAATAATCAATAATATTTGAATATTTTAATTAATAATATTTTTATATATTTGTTATGCAACTTTTTAATTATAATACCATTTAGCTAATTTAAGTCAATAAAGTATTTATTTTTCATATATTATTTACTTTTTTCTATTTGGTAATAAATATCGTTAATATAAATTATAATATAATTTATATAATTATACTTTAATCAGAATTTATGATAAATTTATAATATATTATCATATTTATAATATAGTTATAATATATTTTTGTAATATATTATATTTGAATATTATATATATTTGATATTTGATTAAATTAAAAATTAATATTATTTACAATTATTTTTGTCTAATAATTAATTTTTTATACATTTTTATCATATCAATTAATTTTCTATAATTCTTTTTAACAATTGTAAAAGCATCATTCTATCACTCACAAATGTTGATAGAATATTGGTTGGACAATCTAACAATTATTCTATCGCTGTATGTGGTGACAACCTTATGGTTGTAATATTTAACTATAAATTTGTTACCATTATTTTTTTATTTTTTATTAATAAATAAATAAATCTGTTATTGTTTATTGCAAGTTTTTATCTTAAAATATGCACGTTCTTGTGGTGATTATGGTAGGTAGAGATTATAACATGTTCTAATGCCACATGAAAAATTTCAGAGATATATTGAAAATAAAATTTTAACACTATGGTAGGGCTGTTCAGCTTAGATTTTCCAAAAAGAATAAGAGAGTTTTCCAAATTTCTAAATTTCTCCTATTTTAGAAAATTTTCTGACATGAGTGATCCTTTAAATTTGAGTTCGAGGTTTTCAATAAAATTGGTAGCTTTATCCTTCTTGTGCTGTCAATAGAGCATAAAATGAACCCTCTCCAATTAACCTATCAAATGTGTGCGAGGCTTGATTGTATTAGAGGATCAGATATGTGTGTTTCTGCAACGTTCATTGCATGTGAAAGATAAAACAAAACAAAACGAAATAAAACAAAACGTGCATAGCATGTGTATTTGAAATTGGTCCCGATAATACCAATTTCATTCAAACATTGTACGGATACTCAATAATTGTATGGATGCTTTTTTGTTCACAGCGTGTGAAAGTTAAAGCAAACGAAACAAGACAAAACGTGCATAGCATGTTTATTTCAAATTGGTCCCTATGCTACCAATTTCATTCAATAATTATAGGGATTTTTTTTTTAATAATGGCAAGAAAGGAGTTTTAACAGGTAATATATGACCAGCTTGCAACACTGCTATTATTAAGGCATAGAATCAGGAAATAAAATTGCTCCTTAAAGAAATGCATATGCACCCCATTAGCAGAAAGAAGCCTTTGGCCATTGGCATAAACAATTTCTGAAATATTAGTTTGCATATTGACGAACAAAAATTTCAGAGATATATTGAAAATAAAATTTTAACATTATGGTACCAACTGAAATATTAGTTTGCATATCAATAACATGTTCTAATGCCACATGAAAAATTCACAGCTATATATTTACATATCTAAAATGGAGCCCATTGGAAGCACACATTTGGTACAGTACCAACTGCCAGCCATAGTTGTTAATTGCCATATGAAGCACAAAATCGAATATGAATAATTTCTTCCCGTCAAAGAAATCAATTGTCCGTAAATTTAAAAACTGATTGTCCTAATGGTCAATAATGAGAATTTACAAATAAATGCATTGATAAGAAATATTTAGACATTTATTAATTGTGTAAAATGTGAACAATTATTTTTAAAAAAATAAATTCCATAATTAAAAAATATTAACAAAAGTTGATGTATAATTAATGCTTCAAATAATATTATGTTTAAAAAAAGATGCGAGACAATATATCTTATATTATGGGAGTATAATAACTTAACATTCACCAATATTGGGACACGTTTCTTTTTTATTTTTTAATTTTTTATTCAGTGAAAAAAATTAAAAGTATCGAATAGGATAAGTTGATCTGTGTCACTAAATCTGCTGGAGGTTTCCGCAGGCTTGTGGCTGGTGTGAACCTTATCCTTATCTTCATATTTCCACGTGTCACAAACCTTCAAAAAATTAACATTTTTAAAGCATTACTTAAAGAAAAGAACATTTCTACTAGATTGATAATTGAAAAGTACTCATAAAAAAATTTTAAATACATTAGATCGATCTAAAAGAGAAAAATCATAAAATTGTATGAAAAGAAAACTCAATCTGAAAAATGTAATTGTAATATCTAAAAAGAATATAAAAACTCTTTCTATCTTGATACTCATTGTTGATATTCATTATTGAATCCTAATTATTAATTTAAAATATAATTATTAATTAAGATATATATATATATATATATTTATATTTACTTAGTTGCACTTAGTCCAATCGTTACGTTTTCACTACCCCAACTTTGATCTCACCTAGCTCTATAAACTGATGCCCTAAGTAATATTTAAAAAAAAAAAAAACAAAAGTACCTTCTATACGTGGATGCTTACTATTGGAATGGACACTTGTAATTAAATCAAAAGTTGTAATTGTTAATTAAGGCATATGCAATTCTTTTTATTTAGTTACGAGCAATTTTTAGATACACCTAATATGTTATAATATTTGTACATTCAATGGTTCAGATTTATTCTATAAACAGGCTCTATTTATATTATGTATGAACTCTATCTATACAAATTTAATTTTGACTCTTAATTTTTTTAGATATATTATACTCTAGGTGTACCTAAAAATTTTTTTTAATTACACCAAATATTGCATTTTCATTATGGCTCAATCCTAATGAAACAATTTATGCCACAACTTGCCCAACACACACCCAAAACAAAGTCTTCCCCTGCTCTATAAATTGATGCTCTCAGTTCTCATGTACTCACGCCCAAAACAAAACCAATGCAAAGTCTTCCCCTGCAAACAATGAAGACTACTGCACTGCTTGCGTACTTGTATTTCTTCCTTCTCTTGGCCTTCACCACCACAGCAGAGAAAGTGTACGACTCAGATGGCGACTTACTGAGAAACGGTGGCGCATACTACTTGTCGCCACTTTATTACGGCGGTGTGATATCACCTCTTGCTTTATGGAATGGAACAACAGCATGCTCCCTCGCCGTGGTTCAAGGCTTTTACCAAAATAAATGGGCAATGACTATTGCATCTCCAATAAAAGCAAGTTTTATCTCCACAACCTTTCTGTTAAATATATCAATTACTCATTTCCCGCCGAACGTATGCACCAAATCATCCAGCTGGGTCGTCATAAGGTCACTAGGTGTGGGGAAGCCTGTGATGGTTGGTAACGCTCAAGATTTCGGTGATGCTTTTGTCGAAGGTTCGTTCTATATCAAGTCCACTGGTGTGAGGACATTTTATACGCTTCTCTTCTGTTATAAAGATGAGTGTGGAAACATTGGACTCCACCTCGATAATGAAAATAATAGGCGTCTGGCTGTCATAGATGGGTTACCGTCGATATTCAAGTTCGATAAGGTTAATGATCACTTCACTTCTGATCTATCAATGGTGGTGTGATTAATCCTTAAAAGAAAAAAAGAATGCAAGTGTGACACTAGTCGTATCTTTAGTGCACCTTGTAAAGAATCAATAGTTCGCCTTTTCTCTTGTATTAATAAAAAATAAATGCAGCACTGAGTGTACTGCTTCTAAAATCAATTAATTAACTAGCATCTTTGCATGTCTCTTACTAGCTATCCAGGGGGAGCAGACTTTAATTAAAGCCGCGTTAAAATGATAATGTAATATAAGAAGCTCCATGAGTTAGGAGTTTTCTAGTCTGACATTGACAATTTTGACTAACTATATAAATTCAAATGACTACTCAACAAATAAACGTAAAAAATTTACAACACATTGTAGATTTTTTAAAAGAAAAGAAAAGAAAAGAAAACAAGAATGATTAAATATAACGTTTTTTTAAAAGCAAAGGTACATTTTACCTCAAATTGACCTTAATTTTAACTTTAGTACATATAGTTTAAAATTATATAAAATAACCCATAAAGTTTTATAAAAACATGAATAGATTGTGAATTTAACATAATGTTCATGATAAAATATACTTTATCTCTCTTTAGATATTTGTCCTAATTTTGATTTTAGCACATAAAGTTTAAAACCACTAATACCTAAACTCATAAATTGTTGGGATATTAAAATCCCAATCTCCTATTTTTGACGGTCGAAGTTTTCAATACTCGTCCCTAAAAATTTGAAATTGCCACACAAATTTACAAAATTAAACTATAATTTGAAAAAAGAAAAGAATTAAAAACTTTAACGAAAATGCAATCTAACCCATATCAACCAAAATAATATATATATATATATATATATATCAATGGCTTATTGATGGAGAAAATTGAGTGGGTAGAAGAAATACACAATACTGATCAAATCTCGATCATAAACATGATGGTCTTCCTTAAAAAAAAAGAAAAAAGAAATTCATTCAAGAACGCAGTCAGATATCCCTTTTAATCCTTAATGTGGATAGAGGATATGATGTGGAGCTTTAAAAATTTTCAAAGATAAATGCCCCTCCCTGGAGCTTGAAATAATGAGAGAGCTCCTATGGCACTAAGGGACAACTTGTATTGAGAAAAGTTTTGAACTCTATATTCCAAATTTGTAATTATGGCAAACTTTAAGAGATACCTTTTAACATATGCCCCTGATCACACGACAAAAAATGTTAAAATTCACAGTCTATTAATTAATAATGCTTTCACTATTTATGGAAAATTATGTGAGATTTTTTATGATTTTAAATTTCATATCCTAAATTATTATATTGGATAAACTTCATAGGAATAAAATATAATTTAGCCTATATTACTTATAACATATTTAATCTCTTTTAATCTATTTAAGAAATCAGATATTCTTCCAATTACATGTCTTAATGACCCTTGAAATAGAAACTCTTAAATAAAGTGAGTGGTGATGCTATTAACCCAGAAAAGCTATATTATTTAGTTATGATATAATAATTATTAAATGTTATTATATATAGAACACTACTTTGCCTATTTTATTAGATTTATGTTTAATTGTACTCATTAAATTAATTATACTTAATTCAAACTAATTTATTAAGGGCTATTAATTATTAAATAAATTAATATTTTAAAAATTATTTAATAAAATATTATTCTATAACAATGTCATAAATGGAATACATGTAATAATCCAAAAAAAAAGAAAATAATAATAATATTATTAGAAATAATTTATTAATACTAAATGAATTATCTTAGATAAAAAATATTAACTACTTAATTTGAATTAAATTTTAAAACTTTGAAATTATCTTATAAAACCACTTGAATATCTACTTGGTACCTAATAAGATTCTTTTGTATCTCAAAACCTTTAGGTAAATTCTCTTTAGTGAGCATATATCCTAATAAGACTTTTATTCTACTTCTTCGACCTAAAAAATAAAAATAATTTTTCTTATATCTTATTCTAATGCAAATAAGAGAAAACCTAGCCTAATTAGCAGTTTAGCATTCTTCTTCTAACCAAAGTACAGATCACTATACATGAAGCCTTATTAGCTTTCTTCTTCCATTCATAGTGCAACCTTGCCGTCATTCTTCATCTACTATCTTCCTCTTTTTTTTCCTTCCTTCTTCGGACCAAGAATTTTGGATGTCTTATGAAGCTTTTCACCATTGTTGACTGTGTAGTGAGCTCCAATTTTGGAAGTTTTCAAATTGGGTCTCTAAAGCGTGAAACTTACATAATGACTTTCAATTCCTCACTCTATAAAGAAATTGCTAAATCGAATTTAAATAATTTGAAAAATCTAAATTTAGGATAGTTGTGTTGATAGGAAATTTAGACCAAAACTAGAATTTAACTATTATAAGTTGTGTTTAGTCAAAATTAAAATTATAGGGTATCAACTAGATAGTTAATAATCTTATATTCAATGTGATTTTAAGCAACATTGGTGATACCCCATCAATTGAGGTTGTGCCTTGACTTATTAAGAGATGCCTCTATTGTTGGTCTTTGATGATGAGTGCGTAAAGAGTAAGATGGCACCTTTTGTTTGCACTTTGATTATATATATATATATATATTGCCTTAAATGTTATTTTAAATAATTCTTATTTTGGGGATGTAAATTTTAAAATTTTGAAATATTTCAACTATAAAATATATTGTAAATAATGGTAAAATTTATGAATATATGATATTGAAGTAGTAACATTCTCATAAGCACAAAATATAGATGATGAAAAAACTTTTGATATGCTATTTCTTTTTCTTATTATACCGTGAAATTTTATTTAAAATTTTTTTTATCTATTTTATATATTATTTTTCTTATTCCAATTTTTCTTATATAATTTTTAGAGTTAATTTGTTTCTAATTAGTCTCTACCATTATGACATGGCAGAACATCAATCTCCACCATTCTGAAGGGAATGATATGTGTGCTAAAGAGAGGCTGATGTGGATTAAAAGATCACCACATATGCAGGGTTATCACTTATCATTCACTTTGATTTATCTGTTAGTTTGCCTGCACTGGTGTAGATATAGAAGCTATGCTTCCTCACTTCGTAGAATCTTCATCTCTCTCTCTCTTTCTCTCTCTCTCTCTCTCCCCCCAGTTCCTAACCATTATCACAGGAGAGAGAGAGAGTCACAAGGACATAACCAATAACAATCCGTGGGTTACTAACGTCCGCCAGCAAATCAAAGTCCAAACACTGAATTTGCTATTGGGAACATGATTTAAACAAATAAACAACTGTTGAAATTGGAAGTCTTCAAAGTACAACAAAGAGAGATGGCATCACATGTACATTATTATTATATTATTATCACTACCTTGGGCAAGCAAGGTGTAGTTATTAATATCTGAAATTAATATTAAACCACCATTTTTATATCAGAGGAGGCAGAGGTTCCTTCAACCTTGACCAACTAGAATGTCATCGGCTGTCATGTGTGAGAACTAAAAGCCCATGATTTTCAGTGTCAACGTAAATGTAAGAATCGTAATAATAATAATAATACCTAAAGGACTAAACTAATAACAATAAAATATCAGGGACTAAACTAATAATAGTAAAATCTTAAGAACTAAATTGAAGCATTGCAAAATTGCCAAGGGCAAGATTAGGGTTTTGGCTAAAGAGTATAAAAATAGTTCTTTCTTCATTCTCTCTGTCATGAGCTCATCTTTTCCATAGCGTGCACTGTAAATCTTTCTTCTTCATCCAAACCGATGCCCTCTGCGATGTTTCAGCCTCCACATTGCACTACTGAGGTGCTCTGTTCAACCACCATCTAGCACCATCAGGGTCGTCTGCCCAGCCACTGGCTGTGCTCCATTGTGTCTCACCATAATTTGTCGTGGACAATTGCGTATGTGGTGGTTTTCACCTCTCTCTCATCTTCTTTTTTTCCCTTTTGATTTGATGGTTTCCTCCTCTTATTTTTCTTCTATTTTCATTGCTCTTAGTTTCATTAGAGATCTGAAATTTCCATCTTCTTCCTCCCACCATTGTTGGCCATGAGTGGTTTTATGTTTGGGGTTGTTGATTTGGATCTCTAAGTGTGATGCCCACACTAAAATCTTCAATTCTCAACTCCACAAGGTAATTTTTTTAGTCCAATTTAAATTATAGGGGTCTAATTTGAAAAATCTAAATATAAGGTTAGTGGTGATGATAGGAAATTTAGATTAAATTTTGGGACTTCAATTATTATATTTTGTATTTAGAGAAACTAATAGTATAGAGTATCAATTAGATAATTAGTTACTAATGTTACATTTAGTGTGATTTTAGGCACCGCAAAGAATACTCTGTCAAATGTGATTGTATCTTGAGCTAGGTAGAGGAACATATACTGTTAGTCCTTATTGATAGATGTATAAATAACAAGATGACATGTTTCATTTGCATCATGTTTATAATTTTTTTCCTCGAGTATCATTTTTAATAATTTTTATTCTGTTATGCTATAAGGAAGCAAATCTTGAAACTTTGAAAATTTTCAATTGCAAAATTTATTATAAAAAATGTTGAAATTCATGTGTATGTTATATGAGAATAGTGATGTTCTCATATATGCAAACATGTTGATGGTGGTCAAACCCTTGAAATTCTATTTTCTTTCTTTTTCTTACCATGAAACTTCATTTAAATTTCATCCTCTATTTATTTTATAAAATAATTTGTCTTGTTCAATTTTTCTTACATGATTTTCTTAAAATTGATTTCTTCCTAATTAATTGATAATATTATATATATATATATATTTGAAGTTGAATTATCTTTATTTTTAAATTCCTTTTTCTTATTTGTGTATGGTGTAGTATTTATTCAAATTATTTAAAAATTAATTAGTGGGATATAATATACATCCTAGAGCCATTTGTGAGTGTAACCATCTAGATGTACCTAGTTGAATTGACATGTGACAAAAGCGCAAAGGCACTATGAGATATGATAAACAGAGAGGTGATGCTATGATATAGTCAAATGAAGTATAGTGGCACTGGGAGGTAAATTTGTGAAAAGTACAGAGGCACTAAGATATGAAATAAATATGAAATAAATAAAGTGTGGCGATATTAAAATAATATGAAATAAAGTTTAGTGACATTAAAGTGTGAAATAAGTGTAGTGCAATGGCACTATAAACAGTAACATAATATACCCTCTCATATGATATCCATGCAATGAGTTTTTTTTTTGTTTATCTTTAAAAATCATATTTTGTAGAATTGGTTATTACTTGAATGGAATTTTCTAGCTCTTTAAATATTTATGAGTTGATATCTTATTTTAAGTTTTTTTTTAATATTACTTGATTGCGAAAAACTCATGTACATGTCTTGTTTCTTTTTTTGCGTACTTTGTTATTTATACATTGACTAAGTCAATAATCTTAACCCATTCCTTTACATTACTAAAAATAGTCATATGGCTTTTAACCCATCTCTAAACTATACTATCTAAGCTCAAAATGTATACATCAACATCATTATATACATATTGGTCTCAAATATGGTTTGACAAGATATATATATATATATATATATACATATAATACAACAACAAATGCATATGCCTTCAAGGAGCTATAGACTTTCCTCGGTCTACTTGGCTACTTTGACCTAGCAAGGGGGTTAGTAGGAGATTCAGGGAAAATCTTAGTAGTATAATCCTACTCTAACACACAATAATCATTTAAGCATAGAGGTATGCATGTATGATGTAACACCTTAACTATCTAATTTTTCTTTAGCTATTATGATTCCTTAGCGAGACTATTTACTTATGCAGGTATAATACTAAATACAAAAATTTCAAATATATTCACTTCTTTTTATCTATAATTCCATGTCATTCTAGTTTAACAAATAAAGCATTGGTACTCCCTTATTACCTATTAACTTAACAAATGAAAACTAAAAAAAATTTATGTTACATTCGAAGAAAAATCTGTCAGAGTTTTCTTTTAAAGAATTAGCTATCTATACCACTTAAATGGTCACATTTCAACCCAAAACTCATAGACATAGAAAATATAGATAGTAGTAAAATTAAATAAGACTATCTTGACATACATCATCTTCTGATATTAACAAATTTAAATTGGAGTTACATCACTATTAACTTTGTACTATTTCACATATTACATCAATAAGAAAGTAAAACTTGACATATATATTCATTGTAAAATTACAATAAAATTAGATACATATATGATTCATATTGTTCTCTAATTTTGACATCATTCCATTTCTTTTTCTTTGCTAGCATTGGTACTTCCACTTGGCATTAGTTAATAGGAAAAATAGAAATAGGGGCGAGATTCAAGAGAATCTCAATAGTTAATCTTAATCAAATTAATGCATACAACAATACTATGAGGAAATACAATACATGTGGTATAAGCATGTGATTTTTATACATCATAAAACTCCAATGCAATTTTTAGCATGAAAACTCATTTTAAAATAAGCCATAACATTTAACATATTAGTTGGGCTCAACTCAACTCATTTCTGGGTCAAGAAAGAGCTACTGCGCTTAATTCCCTACCATAGGAAGCTAAAAGCTAAAACATGATTCTTTTTCATAATAGCTGGGTTTTACCAGACTTAACTTTGAGTTAAGGAAGAGCTACTATACTTAATTCCCTACCTTAAGGACCTAAGAGCCAATCACAATATCTTATGTGCATAAAATTCATGATACAAGCCAATTCACAGTATAATTTAGGAAATCATTAAACAAACAAGCATATATAAGCATTTCAACTCATTCAAACATTGAATTGCATGCAAGATAAGGGGATATTGCTACCTGCAAGATCAAGAGTTGATCTTAAACTTCTTATTTTGCCTCTTGCCTTGTTTAACTCTCTTTAGTTATTTTTTTCTACTTGACCTTTATTAGCTTAATTCTTCACTTCTTGGTCTTCTTGTTCAAAAACCACTCTAACCATATCCTCATACCTAAAATATCATATTAAGTATGTAAAATAAGTAACCAACGCATATCTAAGCTAAGTTACTTATATGCCCCTCAAGTACCCTTTATATCGCATATTATAACTTAACTTTAAAATTACATAACTTTGGCTATAGACCTCTAAATTAGGCAAATAATACCTTTCTAGAAAGCTTATAATATTTGCTTTCTATTATGAAAATCTCAAATTTAATTGAATTTACATGGTCCCTTAAAAATGGAAAAATAATGGTTGGTTCCTATTGTAGGATAGTTTTCTAATGTTAAGTTTGAAAATTCATAACTTTAGTTAGGAATGTCCAAATTAGGCAAACTAAGACTTGTTGGAAAGGTCTTGATGTGCCCTGTCTATTGTAAAAAATTTCAAGTTAAAATGAATTCATTTAACCTAAACATAAAAACTGCGGCTATACCAGAGACTAAACCTGATACAAGGCATATTAGAGCAAATTCAAAAATTCATAAAATAGTCTTTACATAAAGTTTAAACCCAAAAACTACAAACATTGACTCATATAAAACTTAAGGATGTTTTCTAAATGTTTACCAAGTTTCACACCCAAATTCGTCCATTAAAGCCTCCATGGATAAAGATACATTTTTGGATTCATTATGGGTTTGTTTTGACCATTTTAGGTTCTAAATGGCCAATTTCTTGCTAAATTCATGCCATACTCTAATTCTACATGCTCCATACTTTCATTAAAGTGCATGAGATTATGGAAAAGAGCCTTCTTTCTCTTTACATGACGCATTTTAGGCTTTAGGGTTTTATGTATTGTATGATTCAAGGCTTAAGTTATACATCATCTTGAAGCCCTCTTTATGCTCTTCAATTTCCACCCATTAATTTCTTGAAAGAAGCTTCTTTTTGCCTTGGGTCAAATTTGAACTTCAAGTTTTCATAGAAAGGAAACCAACATTAGAAAAGCTCTTAGAGAGTAGATCAACCATCCTAACTGGCATGAGGTGAAATGATGTCGTTTACTTACCTACGAGGCTTGAAATCTCTCTTTCTCTTTCTTTCTTCAAGACTCCATTAATGGTTGAAAATTCTAGAAATGGAAGTGTGTAGAAGATGGTACGATGTGGCTTTCATGAGAAGCCTCCTTTATAAATTTTCCAAAATGACCATTTTGCCCATAGTTGCATATTTGTTTTGTTCGACCTCATTTTTTAAGATTTTTAAAATCTGACTGCTCCCTACACAATTTTGGATGTTCTTTCGCATAAAAACATTATTTTTAGGGTTTATATAGCTTAAAATAATGAAAGTAGCTCTACTTAAATTGTTGGCACTGTCTGACTCTTTTAATGTACAAGAAGGTTTTTACTAATTCGAATTGTCCCTATGATTTTTAGGATATCTAAAAACCCTAATAAGCCTAATTTTCTCCTTTAAAGCTCTTTTGCTTGAATTTTCTAAAATTTGCTCAAATTTACAATTTTGCCACTGAGGTATCATTTTTCTCTATTTAGCCACTTTAGCTCTTATTTTTTTCGTAAATAATTTAAATAATTCCACAACCCTATTTCTTGATATCCTGATTAGTTCTTTACCTTTATTTAACCTTAGTTTATTTTATTCTATGACCCTCTTTCATCATCTTGTTCAATTCTAATTTGATTTAAGTTGGATGTTACATATGATGGAGGTAGCTTTCCTAACATCTGAGCTTTGTAAACATGTGAAAATATGCATACATGAAGCACTATTTTGATGCATACCAAGCCTAGGACTTCTTTTAGGACCTTTTTTTTTTAGATAAATGACCTTTTTTCTAAGGCTCACATAACTCTTCACTTAGCCCAAAATAGTGCCTGAAACTTCTTTTACTTGCTTGCCTACCTAATCTTTCTCATTTGCCCTTTTCTTAGCCCTTGATATAGGGTTTCTCTTGGGTAAGTTTTCTTAGACAACTCAAGTTCCCTAAATTCTTATTTTGAGCCCAAAATGGGCATTTTACTATTCATTTGCTCATTACATTATTTATTTGGTCACTTTCCACTTTGACATATTTAGCAACTTTAGGCCATATTTGTTAAACTCACTTCTATGCCTTAAAGCCTCATTCCAACTTCCTAGATAGTTTTTTCATACTTCCATTAAGCTCACTAGAATGTTTAAATACCATACTAAACACAAGCATGGCCATTTACCTAAATTAGTTTTTCTTAAGAACATGAAATTTCAGCTTTCATGATTTGCCTTTATAATTCAAACTAATGCTTTCCCTAACCTTTATAATTCTTTAGAGGACCTTTAATTATTTTAGAACTCAAAAACAAGCTAATCTAATTCCATTTCTTATGAGGTACTTTAGACTATGCATCCGTAGTGTCATATGGAGTATTCTCCTTATTAGATTCAAACTATCACTAAATCTTTACATGCATAATTATAATTACTTATATTTATAGTTCATAGGACAAATTTGAATCACGTGAGGGTCAATTTAAGTTATTGATGAAGCGTTTCACTATGACTACTTTGCAAAGGCCATTTAGGAATTGGAAGACTAAGTTGCATGATCTAATCAAACTATTAGATATAGATGAAAATAGGCATGCAGTTTAACCAGCTGATATGCGCCCTATAGATTGCAAGTGGCTACTTTAGCATTAGGCTATTAAAGATTTCAAGGTAGTGTACTCTTACTATATAGTATAGTCTAAACATGTTCATTTTCATGCAATTATTATAAGCATTGTTAAACGATAACAAATGTTTTTTCCTAATTACAAGTAATGAGAGACCAAAATAAATTAAATAGGGAAAAGTAAATGATCAAGCATACATGTGGTGACGGTTATGTCTAGTAACTTCAAATAAACTAGGTTGAGTAATAAACATTTGTAACTAGTGGCACAACCTAGGTTATTTCCTAGGGAGTTTGCTTCTAATTATCTATGAAAGAGTTCTCCTAATGTGATTAAATCAAAGGTGTTTTGGGCAATTTTGATTTACTAAAATTTAAATGAATTAAAGAAAATAACTAGAACTAAAAAATTAAAACTATAGGCAAAGAGTGGTAGCTAACTTTTCAATGGACTTCCGAGAAATCAATTATCCTTGCTCCTTTTTAATATATCAAAACTTGGACTTAACTTCTTGCTTCTTAGTGTATTCTTCATAAAGATTTTTGAATTATCATCCAAGACTCAAATTACTAGCTATCAAGGAATTTGCAACCATAAGGAACCATAAAAAATTAGTCATTTGAATTAGGAATAAGAACATACCAAAACAATATCTAAATGCTCATTAAAGTCATTGAACAATTCACTTGGAGATGCTAATCAACCAATTAGGTTAAAGATTTCTTCAAGTATGATAATCACACAAAAGTTCAACCACTTAATATAATGACTATTGCACTAAATAACCAAAAAAACAAGGGGAATTAACTAGCAAATTGGACAGCCATTGAATTTGGAATTTCTACAAACACTTAGGCTTCAAAATAAGTCTCAAAATGTAAAATTAGAATCAACATTATAGAACATTTGGGTAGTGTTTGGTTTGAGGGTTTTGGGATGGAGCGGAGGCCCTCCCCTTGTTTGGTATGAAAAAGTTGGAGGGGAGGGGCCCTCCCCTCCCCTCCAAAAGTGGGGGTTTTTGGAGGGGAGATAAATATTTGTATTGTATTTGATTAAATTGCCCTTGATATATCTACTTTTGTTTTTACTAAAGATAAATCTTATTTTTTTTGTGGGATTCAAGATAATTTTTTATGAAAATAAAAAATATTTTTTGAATAAAAATTAAGAAAAATTATTTTTTATAATAGAAAATAAGGAAAAACTTTTTTTTCAATAAAAATATCTTAAAAACAAAAAAAAATTAATTCTAATATCATAAGGATATAATTGTTTATTTAATCTCCCCTCCCCTCCTTAACCAAACAAGATTTCATTAAAATCCCTCCTCTCCCCTCCCCTTCAAATGAACCAAACAAGGTATTATTAAAACCCCTCCCCTCCCCTCCTTTCCATTAAAATCTCTCCCCTCCACTCTCCTTGGTTAAACCAAACAATGCCTTGGAGATGAATCTTAAAGCTTAAATTTTCATCCATGGAAGTCACATTCTTAGCTAGCTACCCAAGTAAATTCAAGCTTCCATTGAGGAGATGGATGAAGGAAAATTAAGGTGGTAAGCCATGGATTCATGTGCTTGATGGAAGAATGAATATGACATTGCTGGTGTATGCTCTCTTCAACTCCCCCGCTCCTTATTCACGTTCTTCTTTTCTTTTTTTCTTCCTCCAGCTTTTTCACGTTCTGGACCTTACTAAAAACCCGATGCTTCTCCTATCTTTCACATGTTCTACCCACGGCCTTCTCACGTGCTTCTTTATCCCAAAGCTTCCCTTATAATCCAATTGGGCATGTGTGTAGGTGGAAGCTTCATCATCTGTGTGTCGTTATAAGTCAACGTGCATTAGCATAAGTGTTTTGTGTAATGATACTTGGTGCTATCCCCATTATGCTGGAATGTATGTAGGTCCTTTCCATTCATCCGTGCCTTGCATTTCTCTATTCCATATGCCTACTTCCTTCATGTGGATGTCACGTGTGATGCCTCCCATCCAAAAACCCAAGACTCATTTTCTACCTCGTGCCTATGTATGTAAATAAGAGAGTCTCGTGGATCATTTCTTGCGTGAAACTCGTGGAGTGTACATGTGTGTTAAGTCTTGAGCCTCCACATCCCAAGTCCTGTAACCTTCTTCTGCCCTTCTTCTCAGGTTTGGACCCTCTAACCCAGCCTCTTCTTTCACGCTTTGTGTTGCTACATGTAACATGCAAGTATGTGGTTAGTGGCCAGTGTGAATGGATGAGAGCTAGACGTGTAACTTCGTGTTAAATGGAGAGTATGTGTACGTGGAAGTGGATGAGAAGGCTCGTGACTTGGAAATGAGAGAGCACCTTGTATGTGTTAATGCCGTGGAGTGGATGAATGGAGAGTACCAGTTGGTGCATTTGATTTTCATGTGTAAAGCTATGTGAGATGATCGTATTTGTGTATGGCTTATGGAGTGGATGCTGTATGTAATGTCTAGAAGCTTTGTGTCATTGTATATGTGTAAGTGTGTGTAAATGATGGATTGGAAGGACGTGTAAATGGCTGTGCGCTGAATGAAGATGGAGGAAAAGCTGTCCGTGTGTACAACTTGTGTTGAATGGAGAGAATGTTGTCCACGTGTGAGAGAATGAAGCTCGTGTAGCTACGTGTGTGTGAAGGGATATGTTACCATGCATTATCATGTGAATGTGTGAGTGAGTTGTTGAAGTGTAAATGGCTGGACGTGTGTGTATATATGGAAGCCACCTGTGCATGTGTGTACTACATGAATAGTGATGTGCATGAATCAGAACCTCGTGCCTTTCATGTGTTCTGGACCTTCTAAAACCTGAACCACCTCCCACATGATCCAATCCTTCTCATGTGTGATTTGGAGAATTTAAGACCATGGCTTCATATCCCTTCTATTAAAATTTTAGGCATTCATTCCAAACTTGACATTGCATATATGAAGCTTTTATCCTTCATTTTTTTTGGCTTTCTTATTCAATCTTGTAGCTTCTAATTAAATTTCTCATTTAAGTTCTATTTGCCAGTAAAAATTTACACAAATAATAGAAAATATTCAATAAAAAAAATTCACAAAATTATTTAAAGGAATTAATATATTAAAAACCAATAATTTTATAAATTAATTCCTAAAGTGCAAAAAATGGCTAATCAAGTCAAATATCTCATAATGAAATCTATTAAACTGCAATTTAGCATCAAAATGCCTAAATTAGAGAGAATAAAATATATAAAAATTAGTAATTATCAATTCCCCTACACTTAAGCCTTTGTACTCCTGGGCAAAAGAAAACAAAATTCTAAGAAAAGGCTAACATAAAGAAATCAAATGAAAATGTGTAGGCTACTTAGCACAGGGAAGATCATAACATATCAATATCTCAACTCTCCAAATCATATCACTTGCATCAATGCAACAAATACCATGGCAATATACTTAACAAAAATAAATTGTAATGGTAGTCCCTCACATAGATTAGTATTTGCCACTATATGCTCTAATGTTTAGGATAAAGTGTTTACTCTCAAATTCCAAACTATCTAGTTTACTAACATATGCTTGACTATTATCTACATCTCCATCACTCAAAATCAAATGCCAATGTCTGATTCAAAAGGTCTTTATTTTGATTGTAATGTAAGCCAAGGTAAGAAGCAAGTGGTAAACAAAAGAATGAGGATAATTCAAGAAGCAAAGTGGATACTTAAAATCATCAAGAGCATTAAGAGAGGATGTAGGATAGAAAGGCTGTGCATTTCAAGGCCTTATTGATTATAAACAAGTATATGCACTAAGAGAACAAAAGCAACTTTTGTTTCTTTGCTTTTCCATTTCTTCATTTTATTTCATATGCTTTTCTTTTGCTTTTTTATATTTTTTTTATAAATGTTTTTTTTACTATGTATATTCTTCAACAAAAGCATCATTTTTTTTACTTGGTATATTTTCAAAAAGAATAAACAAATAGCCTAATGTTGATGTAAAAAAGGCACCTCCACCCACCTTAACAAGATACAATGCTCTTAATAATAAAAAATATCCTAATTAAAGTAGGAAGACCATTTGTTTGCTTTTTAAGGCTAAAAAGAAAATATATAAGGCTTAAAGGGGAAAAGTAAATGGATAAAACATATAATTGATGGTTTTTTGGCCCTAGTTAGCACAAAACAAAACAAGAATGAATGCCTTAATCATTTTCATGCATGGCAAGTGAACAAATGTTGCCTTGAGTAAGATTCAAGCCAAGTTCCAGAGTAAAAGCAAGATAGGCAATACACACTAGAAATGAATATCAATAGGCCTAAAATCTCAAATAAATTGACCATCATTAAGATTCATTAAAGCTAAACTAATTACCACTTAACTTGAATCCTCAAAATAAGATCAATTTCCTATCAAATTGAGATATATCAAAGCTATGATCACCTCATTACTAGCAACTTCCACAAAAACAAAAGTTTTTTTTAACACAAAAAATAACATAAGAACAAAAGTAACAAAAGACTAACATTGTGTAACACCATACTTCTAAGACTTAATTCATGTAATTCCTATGCCTCATCTCATATAATTGCTATGGAAGCAATATAGTGGCATAAGAAGTCATGAGTCAAAATACATTTTTCATTGAGTTTGGAGTCCCGTGGGCTATATTAACTTATGTGTCATATTCTCATATTTAATTACATGGATACAACTAAATCCATAATAAAAAATGGATTAGAACTCGTGCAAGGCAAAAGAACACATGAAATTCATCATTGTAGCTTCGGCCAGAAATTTAGTTTTTCTGTCACAAACTTTGGAAAATCATAACTAATTCTAAAAAAAAAATAAAAATCATGCATTCTTTCTCATTCTAGAAAGCTATACATGTATAATTTATGCTAAAAATATGTCTAGACCATGAAACACTACACAGAAGGCGTGTGACATTCGAAAAGGGGCAGATGTTTGGCTGGCTACTAGTATTGTCACAAGTTTTTGCTACAAATTTCAAAAATGTCTAATTAATTCCACAAAAGTCTAATCTATACAAATGATATCAATCTAGAAAGTTACGGATATTAGCTAGAGGGAAAAAATAACTCTAGACTAGTTAAGGCATGCCCAGACCATGAAACCTAATCAAATAATACCTGAGGTCAGTTTGAGCACCTAGTACTAGGCAGAATCTTTAAAAATTCATATCTCCCTCTCTAGACATCCAAATGAGGTGTTTCTAGTTAGCTCAAGTCACTAGAATGTCTAGTTTCTTCTTATAAAATTTCATGACAATTGGACATTATTTGTCCCCTAAGTGATAGAATTCATTTTCAGACCTAAGTGAATAGTACACCAGACCAAATTTAGAATTTTTGCCAATTTTGAAAATTCATCAAATATTCTCTAGATCTCTAAAAATTTTGTTCTTTAGCTTCCCAAAAATCTCTCAACAAGCTCTAAATTTATGCCAATCCTCAAATCAAGAAGATCTCATTTGGACAAAAAGTGGTATAGTGTTCTAAAGTGGCCAAACTTTGCTCCATATGAGGTATCAAAATATCCAAATGGTCTCCTTTGATATTTGACATCTTTTGGGCAAGTTTAAAAGCATGAATATGACTTGTATGAATTGTCCAAGTGTCCCAAACCTCATGCATCTCAATTTGGTCATTCCACTTTCATTTATACATACATTTCCAATATGCTAGTTTGCCATTACATGTCCAATTAGTACATTTTCATATATATAATCTTAACTCTCGGTCCTACATGATACATTAATATATTTACACATGCTCATATGGTTACATAACAATTTCATCAAGGGATTATATCATATGCCATGTGTATTGCCAAAAAGGAAGTAAAACTAGGCATATTCATATACTTTGATGCCAATCCTCTTCTTCTAAGCTTGGTGGCCTCCATTACCTTACTTAATTATTTCACTTAGCATGTTAAGACATTAGAGAGGAGGGGATAAGATTCAAAGAATTTCAATAAATCATCTCCTGTTCAATTACACATAAAGCATGCAATACAAGTCTCATAAATGTATGCATAGAGATATTAACATGTGCAATTATTTAAGAAGCATTCTTGGCATTTGAAAACATCATACATAGTATACATAGGCTTGCCAAGCAAGTGGATTAACCTCACCCATTCACTTGTAGATTTTGGACTTGCCTCACCTATTTCTTTAAGAGGTTTTTGGACTCAATCTTACTCTTAAAAGTTAACCTCACTTTTGGGAAACTCTTTACTTTGTCTCAACCAATTCTATAGGTTCTTGGCTCATTTTTACCATGGCTAGAGGGTTCTTAGCTTCTTCAAACTCAAGCAAACCAAAACAAGCATCATACACATTATTTAGAAAAATATTGCATCATCATGGTACGATGGCATATAAAATCATGTTAGAATACTTTTTATGGCTTAAAACATACATACGCACATTCAAAATAATGTAAGCACACATCTATGAATGAAAGAAGGTGGAGACGGCTATCTTGCTTGCATTTACATACAAATTCCTTGAGTCTTAAATCCTCTCCCTTGACCTCATATGCCTAAGAAGGTGGAGATCATTTCTCTTGGCCTAAACACATCATATGAAAGCTAATTATACTCTTGAAACAAAGTCTAAGGCCATACAATTACTAAAAATGCTAGGTGACTCATAAGGCTCTTTTATGGTTTTATAATGCACTTAATGAAGAAACCTTTAAAAAACATAATCTTAGCTCCATTCTATCTATTCATTCATGATTATTGACTTTATTTAAACTTTTTGGAGTTATCACACAATCAATTCTAGGAGCCTAGCTAGGTGTTACTTTTTTAAGCCATATTATGGAACATATAAGGCCATCTTACTTTTTATGGCTTCTAAACTTTTTCCAAGACATCTTCTCATACTCTTCCATCATATATGATACAAAACTAAGTCTAGAAGGAATTAAAACACTCCTTAGGTGCATGGACTCTCCTTGGCTGAAGCTATGCTTTCATAAGGCACCAATGGAGCTTTCTTGCTTCCTTTAATAGGAGAATCATGTAGGAAGCTCTCTTAGTGTCTTAAAAATTTATATGAACATTTAAACATCATAAAATATGGCTAGGGCTTATGATAGAGTTCAAGGTGTAATCAAAACCCTACCTTATAAAATTATGGTTTTTACTTAAATTTCTTTGCATATTCTTATTCTCTTCTCTTAAATTCATGGAATTCACCCTTGGTTCTTCTCAAAATTCCAGCCCTCTTGCATCTACATACATGGGGTGAAATAAGGAGAAGGAGGGAAAGGAAGTAGCTACCATGGGATGGAAGATTTACCTTATTTTTTCTTGTTTTCTTGCATGATTCTCACTTTCTTTGGCTTCCTCTCTTCAAATCTGAATTTTTCCCTCTTGGCCTGACCTCAAAACAGCACCAAAAACTTTAAAAAAACTATAGGGAGAAAGGGACAAGAAAGAGAAGAGATTTCCTAAGAAGAAGACTAGGAAATTCCAACAAATTCTTACCTTTTTCTTGAGTTTTCCCCTTCTTCTTTGCCTTGTCCTTGTGTACCTTGAGTTTTCTTTAGTTTTTGGCCAGAACTTGGTGGCCCAAAATGAAGGAAAAAGAAGGGTGCATCATATATATATGGGTTTAAGAAGGACTTTTTCAAAAATTCCTATTTTGCATTTTGTTCTTGGTATTTTTATTTTTAACTCGTTTTACCTCCTTTTTAAGAACCGTCCTTTTCATTATAAAATTTAGGTCCTTAATTTAGTAAAATGCCTTTGGAATCACTCAAATCAAAACTAAAACCTTCTCAAATAAATCAGTCAAAGCTCAGGTCAATAGACATTGAAAAACATCAACCGAAGGGGTTTTAACTATCCTAGGGCTTCCTATAATTTTCAAGGCCTCTAAGAACCCTAGAGAATTCAAAACTTTTATTTAAGAAGTCTTTTATACCTAATTCCATACCATACAAGATTTAACACATTATACAAGAAAACTTTGTACTTACTAGCAAAAACCTTGTCGACAAGGTCTCAGAATTTGCACTACATATTACAGGATCTTATGGACAAGATCTTAAACCCAGGTGATGAGATATTATCTTAGCCCTTAAATTAACTTAGTCCGCTACCATACTTCATGCTCAATATACATTCTAATGGTCATATAACATAATCTCTCGTTTTCGAAAAATCGCATATTACACATTGCATTGTCCTCCATACTAGTATAAGATCAAATCCAAAAGATAGACAAAACGATATACAATGTGAAAGGGAAAGTGTGCAACTAGTTATTCAAGGTGGGTCTTAAAGTTAGAGCTCCTTCTTGTCTTCTCTTAAAAGCTCCTTATGAAAGTGCTTGAGCCTATGTCCATTGACTTTGACTTTCTCTCCAGTAGCTTCATCTAATAGCTCCTTTGCTCTAAAAGGAAAAACATGATAAACAATATAAGGACCTCCCTATTTAAAATGAAGTTTACCTAGCATGAGCTTTAAGCAGGATTTATAAAGCAAAACTTTTTCTTCAACCACTAAATCCTTTCTTGTAATCATCTTATCATGGAAAGCCTTTGTCTTTTCTTTATAAATCCTTACATTATTATAGGCTTTCAAACAGATCTCTTTAAGCTCTTGAAGTTGGAATTTTCTATGAGACCCCACTTTATTTAAATCCAAATTGTATTTCTTCATAGCCCAATAAGTTTTATGCTCTAATTCCATTAATAAGTGACAAACTTTTCTAAATACTAGCCGATAAGGTGATATGCCAATAGGAGTCTTGTTGGTAGTCTTATAAGCCTAAAGTGCATCATCAAACCTCTTGCTCTAATCCTTCCTATTTGGTTGCAATGTCTTTTCCAAAATTTGCTTCACTTCTGAGTTGGAAATCTCTACTTAGCCATTTGTTTGAGGGTGATATGGATTAGCCACTTTATACACAACACCATACTTGCTAAGTAAGTTTTGCATACTCTAGTTGTAAAAATGAGTGCCTTGGTCACTAATGATAGCTTTGGGAATCCCAAACTTTCAGAAAATATGAGAGCGAACAAACTCTCTAACCATAAAAGAATCATCAATCTTAGTGGACTTTGCTTCTAACCACTTCAAAACATAATCAACAGCCAGTAAAATTTATGCAAAGCCAAAAGAAATAGGAAAAGGTCCCATAAAATCAATGCCTCAAGTATCAAAGATTTTACAAAATAGAATGGGATGCTATGGCATTTCATTTCTCCTAGATGTGCTTCTTATTTGTTGACATCTAACACATCTTTTGCAAAAATCATAGACATCACAAAACAAGACAAGCCAATATAATTCATTATCTAAAACCTTCTTAGCTGTGTGTTTTAGACTAAAGTAACCTCCACATGCAAGTGTGTGATAGAAGTTCAAGATAGAATGAAACTCTATATTAGGCACACAATGTCTAATTGCTTGGTCACTACATATTTTCCCCATGTATGGATTATCCCAAATATAATACTTAGCTTCACTCTTAAACTTATTCAACTGATATTTATTCAAATTAGTAGGCAATTTAGAAGCAACTAGATATTTCACCAAGTCCGTATACCATATGTAACACCCCGAAATTAATTAAGGTGTTAATCATGGATTAAGATTAATTAAAAATAATTAATAGGGATGATTGGGAAAGTTGAGTAAATAGGGATTTTAGATAGATAAATTATTAATATGGGCTTGAGAATTAATTGAGATAGAAATTTCACCTAGGCCCAAATTAATGAGATATGATAAGAGACTAATGGAGGCCTAATGAATTAGAGGCAGACCCAAACTAATTTAATGAGATAGAGGCCCAAGATTTATCTTGTATAGGCTCAATTAAGTGGCCCAATAACCCTTGTATAGACCCAAGCCCTTGAGCTCTTCAAATTGGGCCCAAACACCATTAAACTTCAGCAACCCAATGTATAAAACTAGCCCAATGAAATTCTGCAGCCCAACAATTAAAAACTGGCCCAACAAGCAAAATCTGAAACCCAATTGGGTTTGGACTTGGAGCAACCCATGACCCAGCCCCTTGACCCAACTTAAACCCATCTAAAACCCTAATGCTTCAGCCACACCTTCATTTTTCTGAAACTCAAGAGGCAAATTCGGAGGTTGAGAAGGAGGCTAGGGTTTGAGGCAAGATTTCTACATTTTCACACACTTAGAGCGAGATTCAGCCAAGGTAATAGTTATACAACTTAATCCCCTTATCTTTCTCTTTAATTTGGTCCGATTAGTTTTTCATTTGGAGAGATTTCATTATACCCAAAATCTGAAATGTGGGTGTTTGGGGATTTCCTTGAGGAAATTCGTAGGTTGAGGTTGGGGTTAGTATTAGGTGAGTTTAAACCCCCATTTTGATGCATTTTCTGTTAGTTTGAGACTCCTATAGTTGACCTATGATATGGGCTTTGGTTTCATGTGAAATTACCCAGAAATTGGAGTGAACTATGGAAATTTCTGGTGTGGGGAAATTGGAATCCGAAGTTAAATCCCTTGGTAATTAGGTGAGTAACTTCTAGTCTGTTAATAGTAGTTCAACTCTTTAAATATTTGATTGTGATCAGAAATGATGATAATGATGTTTGTTATAGGCTTGGTGTACATTTGGATTATTATAGTAGCTAGGGGAAGAGTAATTGGCTTCATTGAGGTAACTGGGTTATTTTCCTAATTCCATGTATATGCTCATGTTAATCTGCTATTTGTTACACATGCTTGATTTTGAAATGTTAAATGACTGGTTGACTACTTGATTGTTATTGTAATTGGACCTTGTGAGTCCATGGTGGAGCTGTGGTGCGGCTGCCACCCGTGCATGTGCTACGATCGAGCACCGGGTATGATCAACCCCAGATGCACTGAGCCCTGGTTGTGCTTAATGGGGAGTGGGTGCTGTGGACGGGCCTCTCCCAGTGTTAATGGCCATTAACATATTATGTATGATTGCTGGTATGGGACAGTAGTCATTGGTAGTTCAACTAGTTCATTTGCCAATTGAATTGATGATTCTGATATTGATGACATGAGATTGTCTTGGATTGATTGACTTGTACATAGATATGGAAATTTCCTTTTGTTACTGAGATTGTATATCTCACCCCGTTGTGGGCTAACATTTTCAGGGACCGGACCTCTTAGTGGCAAGGAGAAAATTAACGAGAGCTTGTTAAATGGTTTGGTAGCACATAGGTCTGGGAGCTTTGACCAAATGTATTGTAATTAAATTATTAGTTTTGTATCATTGCTGCATTGCATCATGAGTTGCCAAGTGTAGGGATTGTATATGTAATTCGATTATCATGGAATTGAACCTTATGATTGTAATTGGCTAATAATGGAAAGTGTATCAAATGTTAAATATCAACGGTGAATGATTGGTGTTGTTATTATTCCATAAACTTGCTGATAGGAGGTAATTAGAGGAAAGAGATGGGCATATAAGTTTTGAATGGGTAATGGAAGCATAGCTAAATAAATAAGGTAAATAAATGCCATTAGAGCCATATAAAATGAGGGCAAGTGACCCTAGGGTGTCCCTAAGAAGAGAAAGAGAGTGTAGGGGGCGAAATATAGTGAAAACAGCTACAGAAGGGAGTCACGCCGCGGCCAAGAAGGCTTCGCCGCGGCCTAGGGAGTGACAGTGGCGAGGGACGCCGCGGCTTGAGAAATCTCGCCGCGGCGCGGAGTGAAAATAATCGCCCAGGGGGTGACAGAACGTAACCTCGCCGCGGCGCAAGAAATCTCGCCGCGGCGCGAGTCGAGGAAATTAATTACGGAGGTTACAGTAGCAAAACTCGCCGCGGCGCCACATAGGTTGGCCGCGGCACAGATCCAACTCGCCGCGGCGAAAGTCAGGAAAATTCCAGAGAGCAACGTGGCCGCGGCGCAAGTCTAAAAACTCAGTTTTCAAGCTCCAGAACCTAGCTTAGCCGCGGCAGAAAAGTTCCAAGTCGCGGCGCAGGTCCCCAAACTCCTATATTTGACCTAGAAACCTTAATTTCAGTAAGGCTAATGTTAGGGAATAGTATGAGTACATTGGTGGGATGTTTTATGGGTTGAAATTGATTAATGGATGAATCCTAAACCTTTAATGATGGTACAACCCCTTTCATGCATGTTCCCGTTATGGTTGTTAGTTGATGATCCTAGTAGTATCAAGGTTTAAAATTCCCCTATATTTCCCTAATGTAATTAATTGCAATGACTCCAAACCTTGATCATTATTTATTAATCGTGTATTCAGCTATAATCACTGATATTAGAATCTAGGGTCGTCACATCATAGATAGAAACTATGTACAACATATAAATGCTTATCTAGAAAGTCATCATCAATGGGTAAAGAATCTACATTTGGAGCCTCAATTCGGCTTAAATGGTCAGCCACCAAATTCTTTGCTCCACTTTTATACTAGATGTCAATATCAAACTTTTTAAGCAATAGCATCCATCTAATCAGTCTTGGCTGTGCATAAGGCTTTTTCAACAAGGACTTCAAGGCTACATGATTAGTGAAAACAACTATTTTAGTGTCAAGCAAATAAGATCTAAACTTATCCAAAGCAAAAATAATGGCAAGAAATTCTTTTTTTATGGTTATATAATTTGTTTGGGCCCCATCCGAAGTCTTGGATGTATAAGCTATCACATGGGACTTTTTATTCACTCTCTAGTTCAAAATTGCACTAACAGCATAATTAGAAACATCACATAAGAGCTCAAATGGAATATTCTAATCAAGAGGCTGAATAATGGGTAGGAAAGTCAATCTTTTCTTAAGATCATCAAAAGTTATTTTACATGCATCATTAAAATGAAAATCAACATCTTTCTATAATAGCTTAGATAATGGCAAAGCAATCTTTCTAAAATCCTATATGAATCTCCTATAAAAACCTGCATGACTTAGGAAAGAGTGGACCTCTCGATCATATGTCGGATATGGTAAAGAAGTGATAACATCTATCTTATCCTTATCAACTTCTATGCCTTGTTTAGATACAATATAACACCATAATTTTAAAACTTGATTCATGCAATTCCCATGCCTCATCTCATATAATTTCTATGGGAAGCAACATAATGATATTAATTCTCATGGATAAGTTGCATTTCTACACAGATAAAATTTTTCTTTCAAAGTCCCATGGATTATATGGATTCATGTATCCCATTCTCATATATATTTATATCGATACAACTCATTTCCATTATAAAAAATGGTCTAAAGCTTGTATCGCAAAGGGAAGCTTAAAACATGAACTGACAATTTTGGCCAGAAATTACCCCTTTCTATCACCAAATTTAGAAAATCATAACTAATTCTAAAAAAATAAAAAACATATACTCTTTACCATTTTGGAAAGCTATACATGTCTACTTTATAATAAAAATATGACTAGGCTATGAAACATCACAAAGAGGATGTTTGACATTTAAAAAGAGACAAAGGTCTGGCTAGCTATTAGTACTGTTATAGGTTTCTGCAACAACTTTTAAAAATGTCCAATTAATTTCAAAAAAATCTAATTCATGAAAATAATACTAATCTAAAAAGCTACAGATGTTAGCTAGAGGAAAAAAAATAACTCTAGACTAGTTCAGGCATGTCCAAGCATCGAAAACTAATCAAATAATATATGAGGTTAGTCTGGATGCCTAATATTAGGTAGAATCTTTAAAAATTCATATCTTCCTCTCTAGAGCTCCAAATAGGGTGCTTCTAGTTGCGTAAATCACTAGAAGTGTCTAGTTTCTTTTTATAAAATTTTGTGATAATTGGACATCATTTGCCCCTTGAGTGATAGATTTCATTTTCAAACCTGAGTGAACAGCATACTAGACCAAAACTAAAAAATTTCTCAACTTTGAAAATTCATTAAATATTCTCTAGATTTTTGAAAATTCTATTCTTTAGCTTTCAAAAAACTCTCAACAAGCTCTAGATGTGTGCCAAATCTTAGATCAAGAAGAGATCATTTGACTAAAAAGTTACATAGCCTTATGAAATGGTCATTTTTGCTCCCTATTAAGAGTCATTTTGGTCTAAATGGCTTCCTCTTGAGTTTGGCACCTCTTAGGCAAGTTTAAAAGTATAAACATAACTTGTATGAACTGCCTAAGTAGTCTTAAATCTTATGCATCTCAATTTAGCTATTCCACTTCCATTATTATACTAATCTATCTAACTATCTAAGAGCACCACAGGAATCACGGGGTCGCCACGTATTGTCTTCTGGCCCTTCCCAGTTTTCTAGGTCTTGACATCCACAATTAGGGTTGCACATAGATGGATCACAATCCTAAAGGAAGTGTCCATTTATTTTTCCAACATAAGTATAAGCCATTTGGATGAAACTAGTGAATGGGAATTATACCTTTCTTTTGTTCTTGGGTGACCACAGGAGTGATCATCATAGAGTGATTCAATAATTTTGAAGTTAAAGTGGTAGCTTCTTCAGATCCAGGTCTCTTGAAAGTGGATTTCATAGTTCCATCAGAGAGTTTTTCAAAGAGAGGAGGAGCAGAGGTGTGGAAAGTCTTTTGCCCACCATGAAACTTTTTTTCATAGTTGGTAACCCATTCAAGAGGCATCAGTTAGAGTAAATCTTCTTTGGGAATCTACCTAGATGATCTATCGTCTATAGAATCATTTAGTTGATCTTTACTTTCAGAACACCATTGATGATATTCTATACATGGTATTTGATAGACCTAATAACATAACCATTATCCAGATCCTTAAGCAGATTCCCAAAGAAGATCTACTCCAACTGATGCCTTTTGAATGGGTTACCAACTATGAAAAGGAGTTCCATGGTGGGCGAAAGACTTTCTACACCTTTGCTCCTCCTCTCCTTGAAAAACTCTCTGATGGAACTATTAATTCCACTTTCAAAAGACCTGAATTTGAAGAAGCTACCACTTTAACTTTAAGATTGTTGAATCACTCTATGATGATCACTCCTATGGTCACCCAAGAATAAAAGAAAGATCTAATTCCTATTCACTGGTTTCATCCAAATAGGTCTTATGTTTATGTTGGAAAAATAAATGGACACTTCCTTTAAGATTGTGATCCATCTATGTGTGACCCTGACTATGGATGTCAAGACCTAAAAAACTGGGAAGGACCAGAAGACAATGTGTGGCGACCCTGTGATTCCTATGCCATATATTACAAGAAGAAGCCTCCTAGGCCATCTTAGAAATCTGGCCATTGTTCTCACTACCGGCCTATCAACAGTTCAGATGATGATGACTACCCACCAAAACCTAGATGGGTTGGTATCAAGTCTCCAAGGCCCAGGCCAGAAAGCTTTTATGATTTACTTAAGGAATTGGGTCATGACAACTTTCTTCCTCCTCCTTCAGAACCAGAACCAGTTATTTCCATAGAGCTAAGCCCTCAGCCTATTCCCTGTATGATATTTTCTTCTGCATCAAAGACCTATGATTCAGAGTTTTCTACTATAGAAAGTAGAACTAACCCTGAGACAAATGTTACTTATAAGCCGTATTCTATACCCACAGAAGTTTGTCCAGTAGTGCCATGAGACCTATCTCACAAGCTGAAGAAGTTCTCAATTGGCATACTTATAAAGCTATAGCTCAAAATAAAGTTCTTCAAAGGATTGACTCTTGTCTTGAAAATCTTTCTAGTTAGACAGCTCATACTAATTCCTAAATTGATGGACTTTTTTCTCATGTCCAAGAACTGTATGACCACCTATAGTAGCAGGTTATCTCTCTGGATGCATGTCTTAAAGGATTTATCACTCATGGTTATATAGGTCCTACTTTTACTCAGAAAGAACAAGAGTTAAGAAAAGTGAAACCCTAGATTGATCAAATTGAAAAAGACATAGCCAGAAATCAATCTTGGAGCATTTATGAACCTTTTCCCTCTCCTTTGATGCCATCTTATAATTGATATCCCTCGCCTCTATATTCACCTTATCCATAAGAAGTTGATTACTCTAAATGTTTCAAGATGAACTATGAAGTCTTTAGAAAGAAAGAAGATTATCTTAGTTCAGCACAGCTTCAGTAGCTTCAATCTATATGACAATCACCTCTACCTCAGCAACCCAAAAATATCCATCCTCTTCAAAGACCACCTCATTTTCCTTCATAACAACAAGAAGCTTCACCTTCTTGATAAAACCTCTAGAACATCCTCCTGTAAAACCTTTACAAATCCATACTCCACCCTTTTCTCCAAAGGAAACCCAACCTCCTGATCTTGATCCAACCCAAAAAAATAAACAACCTCAAATAGAAATTACCAAACCTTTTGGGACAATTGCCTTGACATCATCCATTATTTCTTACCATTCTGATATAAATTCAGACCAATCCCAAATTATTGGTCTTGAACCTCTCAGTTCTGAGGATGATGAACCTATCAAATACCCAATTTCTTTTATGGTAAATACTACTTATGTTGAGAAATATAATGAGTCTAATATTGAGCCAAATGATCATGATAAACATAGTAAACCATCTTATTATACAACTTTTCCAAACCATGCTCAAGCCTACACTCAGTCTCATACCACTTCTAGACCATGGTTTACATTTGATAAAACTCTTCCTGATAAATGGAAAGACAAGCTACATGAATTTTTAGCTTGGATTAATCTCCAGATGACTCATCCAGATGCCAATCTTCAAATAACCCTCACTGAGTTTACCTTTCATTTCATTGGCACTCTCCAAGAATGGTTCCAAAGCCTAGGGGAGTATAGACAACGATTTTACACTACAGTTGGCAGTGCTAATGATCTCCTTGGTCTTATCTACAAAGAGTTTCTTGGTGATTTCCATCTTGTAGATAAACAGAAATACCAAGAATACTTTTAGATGAAATGTTGCTCCTTGAAGGAAAAAGATTTGGACTTCCATTACAAAAGAATGGCAAAATGATACTACCTACTAAATGGTTTTAATGATGTCAATCTTTGACATACATTCAGCCAAAACTCTTAAGAGCCATTCATATCCTTAGAAGAGATATAACTGACATTTCTCTTAGGAAAATCTATCAATTAACCATAGCTATTTGGGAAAAGCTATGTGAATAACATAAAATATTTGATTCCATGATGGATGGAAAGTTTGCTCTATAAAAGATCTGTAAGAAACTCTATCTACAGATCAAATGTGAAGATAAGTCCAAATGCTTTTGTTCCACAAAAAAGAAATCTCATTAAAAGCATGCTTATGTAAGGCCTTACAAGTCTCACAAACATTACAAGAAAAGGAGACATAAAAACCCAATCAGGTTTTTTAAAAGACGGCTCATGTAATATGGAAAGAGAGACCATTGTTACATCTATGGAAAAAAGGGCATTTTGTTAAACAATATCCTAATAAAACCAAAAAAGATGTAAAATTGCTTCAATAAGTTTAGGCTAGCATCCCTCTTACTACTGATGATGACATTGAAGAATTCTTTTTAGAATAAGAAGATGCTAATGTCAATACTGTGTTTGCCCTTTCTGGACTTTAACTCTCAGATTCAGAATAGTTAGATTATTCTGATCATTACATCCATCCTAACTACTTAGTCTAACCTTGTAATTCAGCTAAATATAAATCTTGTCTCTTTCTTTAAGGTAAGCATATTTCAATGTATCAGGAAGTGATTTAAGCTTTAAAGTAGGAGCTTGCTCAACTTAAGGTATGAGTCACTTAATCTTAACCTCTTTGATGCCAAATACCTACTTAGACAACTTACAAGTAGAAGAAATAACCTTCCCAACATAGGATGCATCAGTAGCATGGGAAGAATCAAAGGAATCAGCATTTAAGTGAATATCATCATTATGACTATCCAAACAATCCATATCAGCATGCAAAGTCTCATCAGAACCAGAAAAATCAATAAAACCAATAAAATCAACAGAGGTTTTAGATGAAACAGAATCAACCTAATCAACAATAGATTATCTAAGGTCAATACTATCATAAAAAGCTTAAAATTTCATCAATTTCTCTACATGTAGTACAAAAATGAGAACCATCACAAGTGTGCCTCAAAGAATCATCAAGATCAGCAATATCATAAGAATTAGTCAACTAGTAACTTTTCATCTTTTTCTAAGATAACATATTTAAGATTGTTAGGTAAAGGATTGAACTTAAGTGTAGGTGGTTACTACATAGAAGAAACTAATATATTTGGAATTAAGTTTACAATGCCAACCACTTGTTCATTATTCTCAATAGAAGAAATAATAGCTCTTAAAAGCATATAAGAATAAGACAGAATGACAGAACTAGAACAAGTTTCATCAGTAATTTCAAAATAAGAATAAGTGGAATTTGAAATTACATCAATTTTTATACAACACATTTATTCAATCCATCATAACATTCTGAACATTGAATAGCATATATAAACTCAACAATATCAAGCAGCTTAATAACCATATCATCACAAACATTAGTAACTAAAAAGTCTATCATATTCACATGCAAATCAAAATTCCTTCAATAAGATGTTTCATAGCATCAAGGATATTAAAATGAACTACATCGCTACCAAACTCCATTAACAAAATACCATCATGCACATTAATTATTATTTTAGTAGTTTTTAAGAATAGTCTACTTAAAATCAATGGTGCATGTCTATGTACATTATCATTTTCCATATTAAGAATATAAAAATTAGTAGGAAAAATCAAGCCTTTTACCCTTACTAAAACATCTTCAAGTACTTTTACAGGGTAGGTTGTGCTCTTATTTGCCAATTGAATCACCACTCCAGTAGGTAACTCTCCAATCTATAAAGAAGAATATACAAACTTAGGCATCATATTAGTTGAAGCACCTAAATTTAACATTGCATTTTTAAACTGTATATTCCCTATTGTACATGGAATGATGAATGTCCCAAGATCCTTCCATTTGGTAGGCATAGCTAGCTAGATTAATGTGAATACATTTCTATCTATGCTAACTTTTTCATTGCCCTTAAACTTTCTCTTATGAGTGCACAACCCTTTTTAGAAACTTGGTATGCTTTGGAATCTATTTAATTACTTCCAAGAAAGGTATATTCACTTCAACCTTCCTGAATGTTTCTGTAATCTCCCTATCTAATTTAGCTTTAGTAATTCTCTTAGATTGAGCTATTCTACTTAGGAATGGAAAGGGTTTACCATATGTGGATGTCTCTTCCTTATCTATGCTATTTTTACTTGGTTGCATAGAACTTTGGATTGAAGGGGGCTATTGTTCTCTAATACTCTCTTTTTGTTACAATAATTTTGTTTAAAGGAAGGTTGACCCACTAACTTCTTTATTGCTTCTTAAAGTTATAGCATTGACATTATCTCTTAGATTAGTAATTGGCTATGAAGGTAATTGAGCAAAATGTTAATGCCTTAATTCATTTATATTTATAACATGCTGGCCAACTTGAGTTTTTGAATTCTAAATTGTTGTTTTTGTTTGCTGTTGAAATTAAATTGTGTTTGTTACCAGCTGCTTCACTATATCTTCTAGACTTGGTTCTAATTTATTCTTCTATTGTATGGGTTATCTCATGGATTATTAATTGCTTGGGCTTACAACATTAAATTTTTGCTGTTACTATTGTTGTTAGTTAAAACCACTCTCATTATCTCATATTTGAATGATCTCTCAATCTAGGATTGTATTTGCTGTATAAGGGTCATATATATTTTGCTACTACAAAGGTTTACCAAGAAAAATGCTAGCACATACTTTATATATTGTCTTGTAATTAGGGACATTGATCTGTGGTGTGAGTGGCTAATGAATAGATACCACACAAAGAGGTAGGAAATTGTTATTGCCTCTGTCCAAGTACTAGCTGTCTAACCATGGAAGCCATTTCTTCAAGTTTATTTTCTATTCTTTATTAATCCCCATAGGTGTGGTATAGACTTCATTGATACCTTAGGTTGGCGTAACCAACCTAGTACCAAACTATTGTGTATTTTGAGCCTTGTTTGCAATTAAATCTTTGACAATGGCTGGGTTTTTATTTACTAGTGCTCTACCTATAACTACATCAATTGTGCTTCTACCTAGAGGTAATAAGCCTTTATAGAAATATTGAATCAAAAGCTGGTGTTTAATTTGATGGTGGGGGCAGCTTGCATATAGCTTCTTAAATCTTTCCTAATACTTATGCAATATCCCCCCATTCATTTGATGAATACCATAGATATCTTTTCTAATAGCAATAGTTCTTGAAGTAGGAAAGAGTTTTTTAAGGAATAACCACTTCAAATCATTCCAGCAGGTAATGACAGAAGGTTGCAAGTAACATAGCCAATCCTTGGTGACTTTATCTAATAAGAAAGGGCATGCTCTTAGCTTAATATACTCTTTTTATACTCTTTGAGGTTTCATGGTAAAACAAACCACATGGAACTCCTTAAGATACTTATAGGGTCCTCACCTATAAGACCATGAAACTTGAGAAGTAAATGTATTAATCCAGATTTCAATTCAAAGGTAGCATCAAATCCAGGGTAATAAGTGCATAATGGTTGATAATTAACATCAGGAGCTGCTAATTTCTTAAGAGTTCTATCATTATTTTCATTCCCAGCCATGATTACTGAATTAAAATCAATCTCAAAATAAATTTAGAATCAACTTCTGTATTATTAATTAACTTAAAAACTAATCAGTTATTACAACCTTTATGATCCTATGGTTTCTAGCCTATTTATGAAAGCTCCTTTCAGTTTCAAGATCAAATTCAACTAAATCACTATTAGAGGATCTAGTCATACACCAAACATGGAATAAAATCAAAGAAAACACCCAAAAATTGCAAAGGAAAAATTAAAATAAATTCTAAAAAATGGAAAAATTGCTAAAAATAATTAAAACAAATACTAAAAAAATTAGAAAAGTGATCTAAACTATGGAATTTGGCCAAAAAATGGCCTAGCTCTTAGCAAAGCAACGACTTTGAATCATCACAATACCTAGAACCTACATACCAAGTTTTAGCTCAATTAGACTTAGTCACCCCTGGTGTCAGTATTACTTAGAACAGTTGCAGAATAACAAAATTGTCATAAATTCGTCACAAAAACTTAGTAAAAGGGCTATATTCAAATTGGAAATAATGAAATTCTTATTCTAATTAATTATGATTAATTGGCTCCCTAGCAACAACGCCAAAATCTTGGAAAAGAGAAATCTCACGGCTATCGGACCAGCCAAGTTTAATAAAAATCACTACTTTGCAGTATAATACCCACTAGGTCATCTCTCAAGGAGCCTTTAATCAAACCAATTATATTAAGAATGTTCAAGAACAAAATTTATTCAAAAGGGTTATGTGTGAAAGTAAAATGCTAGCTAAAGATAGAAAACCAATAATTGCAACAGATTAAGAAACAAGCAATTTACCAGAACATGATCAATCCTAGGTTCCTTCCTCTAATATCCTTCCTTCCTTATCATTTAAAAATTCTTTTAGTTCAATTTTAGTCCCCTGATTATTTCTATTTAATGTTTCTAGGCCACCACTTAGAATTATGATTGTTTATATTATTAATTCTAATGCAACTACACTCAAATTAATAACACGAAACAATCCTTATTTGCACAAATTTAGGATACACATGTAGAGACCTCAACGAGATAACAGAATGAATTTACTTGATCAATCAACCAATTAAATCAAACTTAACTCTTAGATAATGCAAACAAAGTAGTAATCATTCAACTCGTATCATTTAACTAGTATAACAAAGATTAATATAAAAATAGACAGAAACAGAAACAAAAATTCATCTGTAATTAAAATCAAACTAGTTTGTATCATCAATACATAGACTCTAGTCTAATATCAGGTTCAGGTCCCAGATTGATTGCAAAAGAAAGTTAGAAAGCCATGGTTGAAAATGAAAATGCTATAGAGAAAGATGTTTATTCCTAGAGGCGGCTTTCTTTGAATCACATCCTAGGGAATGTTTTTAACCAAAGATGACCTAAATGGGAATAATCCTAAATGTCAAATGGGCCTAGAATACAATATAAATTTCTAATAAAAGTAAGCTAGCATCCAACTAATTTTTCAAAGCATTTAAGTCTATCTGTTGGCTCAGCTTATCTCTAGAAATAAAAGATGGATGATTAGGCCTCTATTGATTAAAATATAAAAATGACAATTAAAGCCTGCATTCCATAAAAATGCAATTAACATATAATAATCCATAATTGACCAAATAATGTAAAACAAACCTAAGGTCATCAAATTAGCCTTATTGAATTATTATAAAACTATGTATAAGGAGTATAAAATGTAATAATACTTGAATTGTTAATGGTTAAGGTTTGACTAATTGTAAACATTTGTTAGTAATGGAATTCAAGATTTTTTTCTTTTTAACGAATAACACTTCATCTCAAAGAAGTCTTGTCTCTTTTGTCTATCAATGAGAGTGTAATCTCAAATGAACTCCTGGTGAATCAGTTTAAAGGCATTTCCTACAGAGCCTACTTAAGTTAACTGATTTTTTTTTTTTTTTGTAGCCTCTTAGGTTTTGGAACCATTCATTAAGTGTTCTAGTCATTTTGGATGCAAATTCTTTTAGGACAATGGAAAGAATAACTCCTAGCCTAATCATTTGTAAATCAATCTATGCTCTAAATTCATAAGGGAAATCTTTCCATGCTAAGGGTTTTACATCATCAAATGTGAACCTTGTTTATAAGTTGGTTTTAGATAATTGTCTGGGGTTTATTCCAGGGGGTTTTCCATAATTAGTGCATCTCTTTGTTCCTCCTCTTTATATAGTACCTCATGCATAGGTCCATTTCTAAGACTAGATGTTGCAATCATAATGAGTATATTGGTAATCTCCATAATCCCATCTTCTGAGGATGTATATAAGGATTCTACAAGTCCTTCATTTAAGGATTCTAACTCATTATTTACTTTTAGGACTATGGACTAAATTTGTAATTGGGGCCAGAAGAGAAGAATACATTGGTTATTTATCTCTCAGGTCATGTTCCAATGAAGAGGATTGCTTGAGTTTCCTCTAGAAAGAGGGTTAGCAGGATAAGGAGGGTTAGTAGGATGGAAACAGTCTATCTTTAGTAGATTTAGGCTTTTGGATTGAAGTAGGTTTAGATTTGAATGCCTCAAGGGCCATCTTGAAATATTTTGAATGATTAGCGAGAGATGGATAGGCTTATGTGGAGGGATAAGTTGGAGTATGGTAATCATGATACTCGTAGCTTTTAAACTAGCCAAGATTGGTAAAAATCACTAGTTTGCAATATAATGCTCACTAGGTCATTTTTCAAGAAGCCTCAAATCAGTTAGGTTAAGAATTCATATAAAAAATTGATTCGAATAGAGGTTGTAAGCAAATTAAAAGATTGATTAAAATAGAAAATTAGCTACCAATGCTGTAACAACCGGGAGAAAGAAAAGGAAAGGGAAAAGAAAGAAAATAGGAAGTTAGAAATTTTTGAAGTCCAGAAACTGTGCTAAGTCTTCTCGCAATAACGAGAAATGATCTCGCTGTCGCGAGAGTGCCTTCTCGCCATAGCGAACGAGATTCTGGCTATAGCGAGTGCGGACAGTAGTCCATACAGAAACCAGGGAGCAGCTCGTTGTAGCGTACGCCATAGCGAGAGTGGGAGTCTGGAACTGGCGCGAATTCGCCATAGCGAAGGTTAAATCTCGCCATAGCGAAAGGAATTTATACGAGCTCACTGTAGCGAAGGCTAAGCCTCGCCATAGCGAAGCCAGATAACACGAGCTCGCTATAGCGAAGGTTAATTTTCGCCGTAACGAGGGTCGGTCTGGAAGAGAGTAAAAGGTGAGAATTAGACTTCATTAAACGCCTAAACTCATTTCTTTTCTCATATCTGCCCTAGACTTTGACCCAAGGAGAGAAAAGAGGAGTGGAGAGTGAGAAAGATCAAGAGAAGGAGGAAGAGCAAGGGAAAGGTAAGGAAACTTCTCCCATTTCTTCTTAGATTTCTGATCTCCTCTCTTTGCCCTCTCTTTCTGCGATTTTATTTGTGAAAATGGTTAGATTTTGGGCATGGGTCAGAAGAGGGGAAGTGGATAACATCTTTGAATCTTTGTATTTTCTTTGAAAATATTGTTTCCACTACCATAGGAGCTTGGGAGAGAGAAAGAGTTGATGACATAGAGAGAGAGAGAACTCTAGGTTCTGGTATGTTAGGAGAGTTTGATCTGGGGATTCTATGTTAAGAGAGTAATTACATACTTTGTATGTCTAGGCTCAAGAGAAACACCTCCATCAAGGTGTGATTGTGAACCTAAGGAGGGAGAGGAGAAATTGAAAGGAAAAGCTAGTGTTGGCTTTGGCTCATAAGGTAGCTCTCTCTTCCCACTCTTTCTTGTTGCATTCTTGGATGTAATAGTCATTGTATGTTTATGTATATGCTTGTTGTGTGGAATATGCCATATGCTATTGCTTTGATGCATTGATGCCAATATGCTTGTGTGATGAATTGTGAGATTTGCTCGGGTGAGGTAGTGCCGAAAGTCCCTTGAGATGGGTGAGGTGAAGCCAAAAGTCCCTTGAGATAGGTGAGACAAGGCCAAAAGTCTCAAACGAGTGAGGCCAAGTCAAAAGTCCTTAAACTCGGGTGAGGCATCCAAAAGTCCCTTAAACTCGGGTGAGGCTAGACCAAAAGTCACTGGAGCCCATTTTTGGCATTGTTGTGATTTCCATAGCATGTACAATGTGTGTTGGATGTTTGAGAATGGCTAAATGCTTATTCACATGCTTTGACTTGTTATATGCCTTGATTGCTTACTTGATTGAGTGTATGAGCTACTGAGATTCCCTGAATCTCACCCCTTCCCCTCCCAACTTAATATGCTAGGTGGAGCTCAAGGAGAACCGAGCACACACCAAGGAGCCTAGGAGCATGCTTAGCTAGTTATTAGCTTTGTTTTGGCTATTTTGATGTATTTTGATGTAAAGTGGTGCAAAATGAATATGTGCCCACTATTTTTGAGATGTAAATGTTGTAAAAAGTGCATATGTATGAAGAGATGATGTATAGACTATGTTGATAGCTAAAACAATGAAAATGAGGGTTTTGCCCCTTTTGATAATTGCATGTGATAGTGTATATTTGGCCGTAGCATAGCGAGTTTGGATTGTATGATGATTCGAACCACATGGACTTGTTATATATCCTAGTTTTATGCTTTTAAACTTGTCCATGAGTGGCTAGAGTGTGTGAGAGGCGATTTGGACCCGTTTTGGACCTTTAGGGTGCTAAAACCGGTATTTTTAAGAGCTCCGTCAAAATATGATCGGATGAACTCCCCTTGCCATGAAATTTGGCATGCCTCTAGAGTTTGTAGAGAGCTTCTTGAGAAGCTAAAGTAGGTAATATTTGGAGGTCTAGAGAATATTTAGCGAATTATTGATTTTGGGAAAAGTTAATGGATTGGTCATGTACTGTTCATCTAAACCAGAAAATGAAATCTATGGCATTCGTAGACCAAATGGATTCCAAATGTGGTGAAATTTTATACACATGAACTAGACAATCACAGGGACTTATAAGAACTGGAATCACCTTAATCGGAGGTCTGTAGAGAGAGATTGACATGCTTGAAGTTCTGTATCAGCATCAGGAAGCTCATTCGACCTCCATCACTGTTTCATCGGTTTTTGGGGTCTAATGGCTACTGAACTGATCTGAACTTATTTTTATCCTCTATTAGCCATCTGTAGCTTTCCAAATCAGTATAGATTGCCCAGATTAGATTTTTGTGGATTTAGTTATGAATTTTCGAAAGTCATGACAGTAAGCTACACCAGAAACAGTAACAGCCGGACCTCCTTCCCATTTTCGATGTCAAACATGGTCCAAATGCTCAAATTTCCATTGGGAATTATTTTTATTGTAACGACAACACTTAGAGCTTTCTAGAGAGCTAAAGTTTACTAGATTCCCATTTTTCTATAATTAGTTATGATTTTCCAAAGTTAGAGCCAAAATATGACTTTTAGGCACAAGTGAGAAAATGCAATTTTTCTGGTTTTTGGCTCTATACCCGTGGCTTATGGTTTGTTTTATGCTATGTATGAGTTTTATAAGTAGAGTTTGAGGTGAGGATGCGAATGATGGGTTCACAGGACCCACGGGGCAAAAGATGAGTGTATGAAACCCCGGTTCATAGCATGCAAATGCCACGGATTGGTGTTGACTCTTTGGAAATCATATGGAACCGAGCCCAGTGAGAGGCTAGGTAGCGGTAGTAGATTAAGGTGTTACAAATGTAGGATAAAAACAAATCTATTTACCAAAATGTAATCAATTCTAGGTTACCTCCCCTGATATCTCACCTTTCGCACGATCTAAACATTTATTTGGTTCGATTTTAATCTCTTGATTAGTGATATCTAATGTCCCTAAGTTACCACTTAAGGTTATGATCAGTTTAGATTATTACATTAATGTAATTGCACAAGATTATTAATCCAGAATTGGTATAATTCCATTCGAGTGCCTTAGGATATTCATATAGAAACCCCTAATGTGAATAACAGAATGAATCCAATTAATCAATCAACTAATTAATTCAAATGCAACTTTCAGATGATCCATATGAGACAAAAATTATGCAATCCAAATTATCCAACTAGTATAATGAAAGTGAAATAGAAAAGAAGAGAAGCAGAAACAAAAATTCGTCTGTAGTTAAAATCAAACTAGTATTTGTTCAAATTGTAAACTTAGGTTCAACATTAGATATAGTATTCACAGATTGATTACAATAAAAAAAAAATTCCATGAAGAAACAAAAATGCTCCAGAGAAAAAATTATCTATATGGCTAAAAGCCTCTAGAGATGACACCAAAAAAATAAAAAATAAAAATTATGACTAAAGATGACCTAAAGGAAATCTAAGGTATCAAGTGGGCCAGAGTTATATCCAACGGTCTGGAATTAAGCCTAGGATCCAAAGCCTATTTATTAAATGTCTAAATCTATCTATATGGCATAATTTACCTGTAAGGACAAAAATAATGATAATTGGGTCTCTGTGAATCCAAATATAAAAATAATAATTAAAGTCCAAATTCATTAATTATGTAATTAAAATACATTAGTTCCAATTTGACCCAATTAATATAAAATGAATCTAAGGTCATAAAATTAGTCCCATTAAATTATTATAAAACCAAGTATAAGGTATATAAAATATATAATTATTTGTATTATCAAAGCATAAAATGTATATGGACAATCAAATAATGATGTCAAGCCAAATAGTAATGGTTGCTTTTAAGCCATATCATCTTTTATTTGCTTTAATTGTGCTTTTAATGCTTTGATTTCTGCTTCTTTCTTGTCAAACTTTGCACCATAAATATGGTTATGTAGGAGGCATCTAATGTCCTGATCAAGTTGATTTACTTTTGCTTGGAACTCATAAGACAATGTTTGAACTTAAGTGAACATAATGTTAACCCTGTTGTTGATGTGGCTTGTTTATGACATGATGTGGTCCATCTTATGATTTATGCTTTTAGAGCTTGATTTTTAGCTAGAGCATTATGAGTCTACTAGTTGAACATTTCATTTATTAGGGAAGGAGTTTTGTTTCCTCTATATACTAAAATCTCACTATGCTAGAAATAAGCTTTGAATGAAATCATTATTTGGGGATCAAAATATCTTTCAAAGGGCAAAAATTGATGTTTATAGTTGACCTCAATAAGCACCATGCATTATGCAAGTGATTGGGATGTTTTTTCTCTCTTATCATGGTCTAGGTGAAGTCCTTCATTTTCAAGAATTGTAAGTGAATCCTTACAGAAATTGAGTGTTGGATATTTTTTGGAATACTAACCCATGGAGAAGCATCTAGGTAATACCCTCTTCTTATTTAGGAGGATCTACTTGTGCTTTGTTTTCTTATTTTGGTCCTTCATGGTTGCTCATTTTTTAAGTCTCTATGATTCCAATAGTTGCAACTAGGATTACATCTTTTAGGGTCCGCATCCTAAAGGAAATGTCCTCCAATTTTGTTCATAAGAATATTTTTCCCATTTGTTGTGAAGCTATGGATGAGGATGTCTAATTCCTTAGCTACTGGTTTCATAATAGTAGTGAGTTAGTAGACAACTTTAGGTTTTGGGATTATTTCTAGAAGTTTTGTTATGGGTATCTCTGTGAACATATGGCTTTGAAAAATTGTTCAAGATAGTTGTGTCATCTTTTCTTCTTCTGAATTTTTAGAGGTAGTTCTAACTAAGTCGTCACATTCTCTTTCAAAGAAATACTACTAAAAAATAAATCTTGTTGTGTTGCCTTAATTGCAGTTTTAAAACCATGACCATGCCCCACCTTAATCACAGTTTATGTAATTGTAGTTACACCTATTGTCCTAAGATATAGCCCTTACCTTGGTTGTTATAAACCATGTTTAAGACACAAGGTCTAACCATAGTTTTTAATAAATTATGGTTAGGAGATGGTCTCTTAACAGTGATTAGACCTTGAACAATGGTTTTTGAAAACCATGGTTCAGGCATTTTAAAAAGGGAGAATTATAGTTAAGGACCCAAAGTTAAAAAAACTTATTCTGCAGGACTTATTACCACTGGATTTAGGAGTTTTACTTAAAGTTAATGATAATTTATCTTAAAACAATGGCAACAGGTCCTTCAAAGTAATTTTTTTTTGGAAAAATTATAAATAATGACTTATATGTTATAAAATTTATAATGAAGGACCTTAAACATTAAAATTACAGTTAAGGACTATCATTACTATCGGGTTTTAAGTAATTTTACTACCAGTTTTAAGATATTTATCATTGGGTATAGGAAAGTTCAACACTTTCCCTATACTTGGTAGTAAATCCTCTGAAACTGGTAGTAAAATCCCCTAAAACCTAATGATAATGATGATCTTAAAAAATTATTTTGATTTTTAAAGTCTTTCATTGTAAATTTTATTGCATCTAGGTCTTTCATTGTAATTTTTCCTTTTTTTTTTAAACTCTGGGTCCTCAACTGTAATTCCTTATTTTAAAAATGCCCTAACCCTTAAAGTTTTGCTCTAGCACTGCGAGCCTCCTTCTTTATTCTTCTTTGCTCCCTACACTTTCTCCCTTGAATATCAATGCTAGATGTCATTGTTCATCATTGACGAAATGTTACTTTCCTACCATTCAAGAATGATGTTCAAGGATAACGATGTAGCACCCTTCTATGGTTTAGGGACAATTTCACCTTCACCATTCAAGGTGCTTGTTCCTTTACCATTTATAAGAGTTTATGCTACCTTGAAGAGGCTTTTTGATCCCTCTTTATATTTTTTAGATCCCTTCCTCTCTTGATGATGCTAAGACTGAGTTGAGATTTATTGGGTTGAGATTTTTAAGATTTGGATTTTGCTTTGTTTCTTTTTATGGATGAAATGTTGCTAGTTGATGAAAAATGTATGCATTTTTATTCCTTTATTTTTACTTCAATTTCAAAATCCTTCATTTTATTTCCATTTTTTTGGGTTTATATGATATGATTTTCTACTCTTTGCTCTAACTTTAGGATTTAGTAATATGAACTACTGGTAGATGATCTTTTCTAGCATTTTATATTTTAAAATTTAATAAGATGGTCTTCACACGATCAAATCATTAAGCTATCCAAAAGTTCATGTGATTAGCACTAGCTTTATTCTTACTAGAAAACATACATTTCTAGCTATAAATATAAATATTGTCATAGATAATTTAATTCCATAAAATGCATGCATTTCTCATAAACTCTTGCTATATGAATCATTAAACTTTCACAATGCACTTTTCATAAATTCATTTTAGAAACAACACATTTTTTAGTTATAAATTCATTTTAGAAATATTCTATAGGTGGGAGTCATAAACAGGACTCATACTACCATCCTTGCTTACCACAAGCCTTGCACTTGAAACCATATGCTCAACAAAGAAAGGTTGTCCAACATGTGGGATCTTTATCACAACCTTTGTTTCGTTAGTGGCTTTGTAGTATGACCTATAGCACCATTACTCCTATATCTTATACTAGAATAAGATCTATAACCTTAAGCCTAGCCCTTAAGCTATCAATGATCACTCTCTTAGGATTGTAGGCATCCATCAACCTTATTTAGTAAAATATGGTCTCTGGCACAATAACATATGGCAGAACCTATAACACATGACAATATGCCAATTCCAACATAATCATCTAGTAAATAATCTCACTTGGATATTCACAAGGTAAACATCACAGTAGCAATATAAGCATACATTTGTAAATGTCATAGAGAACTGTAAAACATTTCACTTCAAGTAAACAACACCTTAATTCAAGAATATCATCATTCTCATTGCATGTAAGCAAAATCATAATTTCATCATATAATTTCCATCAATTTAATAAATCAAAGCATTATCTCAATAAATCTCGTTTTCTCAAATACTTAAAGTGTAAAGTACAATATTTCATAAAATATAAGAATGCATATAGAATTATATTTATGGACACTAGTTACCTTAGTTTGAAGTTAAGAAAACACTTTCCAAGCAATCCTTTACTAATCATAAGCTAATAATCTACAATAAAAAAATTAAATAGATTTATATTAATATAACATCAATATAATACAATACATCCTACCTAAATAAAACTACCTTAATTTATCTACTTACCAATATGAGAAGCCTTCCTCAAGCTAATTCCTTCCACAATCATGCCAAGTGGTCAACACTTTTTCTTCAACCAACCATGCTAAATCAAATAATTAAACTACCATTACTAATTTAACTCCAATAAATATATAAAAGAATAATTAAATAATCTAACCTACACCATAATTCAACCTCTAGTTAAACTCCAATTTCACTTAGGCATTTTATTAAACATTGATTCCATTAAAATCAACTATCATAAATTTTAACACAAATACAATCGAAAGGAATTAAATACTAAAAAAAGAATTATACCTTCAATTGTCTAATTACATGTCCAATTTTGAAAATCCCCAAATTGTTCAACCTTGAATGACCCAACATCAACCATTCAAAAATTTAATTAGTGTAAAAGAAAGCTAAGAAGCAATAAATCATTTCATCCTTCACTCACCTTGCCAAAAAACCAAGAAATCCTAGCTAAATGGAGCTCCCAAAAGATGAAGATGAAACTTTTTGATTTGCTTTCTAAGAGTGTGTAGTGTTGACCTTGTGTAAAAGAATAGGAAATGAATTTTGTAATTTGATGATTAGGATATTTTAAGTGAAATGGATAAGGACATGCATCATGGATACAGGTATTGGGTTAAATCTATTTAAAATTCACCTTGGGTCACAGTAACTCACTTAAATAGTTACTATTAGGCTATAGTAATTTTAATAACTATTGGACTTTTATTGCTTTTTATTTAAGTGGGCTAAATTAAACTAATTGGGCTTTATATCATTTTTATTATCATTTTAAACCTAATATTGTAAAATATGGTGGCTCGCTAATCTTATTTCCTAATATTTGATTTAATAAAATAAACCTATATAATTCTTTTAATTATTTAAATAATAAATACCCATTAAATACTTAAATTATAAATTAATAAAATAAATAATAAATAACGCATCTGTTACCCTAATAATTAATAAATCCTTATTAATTCTCCAATTGACTATTCTAGCTAATTCATTAATTTGGGATGTTATATTTCTCCTCTTTTTAAAATTTTATCTTTTTTAGATTATCTGAAGTAAATAAGTCTGGAGATGGCTTTCTCATGTCTTTTTCAATCTCTCAAGTTGCTTCTTCTAGGGATTGTCCCTTCTAAACCATATTGACTAGTAATAAACTCTTACTTTTAAGTTGCTTGAACTGATAGTCAACAACTTTCTTTGGTTCAACCATAAAAGACATATCATCTTGTAATTGTACTAACTCAAACTCTAACATGTGACAGATCAAGATATTATTTTTTAAGTTGAGACACGTGAAAGATATTATGAATTTGAGAAATATTTTATGGTAAAGCAATGCAATAGGCAACTAGCTTGACTCAATTAAAGATTTAAAATGGACTTATGTATTGAAGATTGAGCTTTCTAGACTTTAATATCTGGTTTACACCTATGACTACAAAGACTCTAAGAAACACAAGTATAAACCTCAAACTTTAAAGGTTTCCTTCTTCTGTCAACATAACTTTTCTACTTACTCTTGATGGTATGTAACCTCTTTCTAATAAGTTATATCTACTTAGAGGTTTGATCTACAATATCTGGACCTAGTAGACTTCTCTCCCCTAACTTAATCTAGTAAAGTGGAGATATACTTCCTCTTGTAAAGGGCTTCAAATGATGTTATTTGGATACTAGAATGGTAACTATTGTTGTAAGGAAACTCAGCTAATGCTATACATGTTTAAATCCATTTTAGATCTAACACATAATGTTATGCCATCATATAATATGCATACATAACATATCATATTTGTCATTTGATAGAAAATTTCAATATTCACACCTTTAGCAGCAACATTACTTGTTACTAAAAGCTTCAAATAACTTAATTATGCATAAACAAAGATTTTCATCATTTCATTCCTCAAATTTATGCTAAACAAGTTCGTTATCCTCAAGATAGCTCATAAGACATAAAAAATCTATACATTTGGTCATTTGCATAGTTTAAGCCATTTGCATATATTAGGCATTAAATTTTAAAAATTCATAATTTAAGCTACACAACTCCAATTAATACAAATTTGATGTCTTTGGAAAACTTGTAATGAGAGCTATCTACTATGAAAATTTTAGGTTAAAATTAGTCCATTTGGTTTTTCAAAAACCTAGAAATATGAGATTACACCATATGAATAGTACACTATAGATTCTACATAATTTAGCCAATTTCAAAAATTTATAAAATATTCCATAAAGTTCTAAAAATTTTGGCTTTTAACTCTGCGAAAAGCTTTCAATGTCCTTTAATTGTTTGTCAAATTTCACCCAAGACTTGCTCATTTATGCCATCAAGGGCAGAAGGATATTTTATGGCTTAAATAGATCAAAATTTAGTTTTAAATAATACCAAATGAGCTCTAAAATGCCATTTCTTCATTTGAGCAAGTTTCAATTCACAAATGCATCATGTTTGGCTGGTCTATCAAGTAAAATTAACCCTACAACTAAAAATCACCATTCTAGATGCACTTATACGCACATACTTTATGGAATGTTATATAACAATTTACATTCTATAATGTCATACAACTATTCATTGATTACATAACCATGGTCTTTTGCTTTTATACATGCTTGCATTGCCAAAATATTAAAAATGTGGATGTACATACTCATAAATTCACTAACTATGCCTAAGCTAGTTCATTATCAAACATCATTCTTCTGTTGCTTTGGCTCTTCATGTTCACTTCATTGAAATTTTCCTGGTCAAGGCTAGTAGACATAGGGGAATGGGAATGAGATTTGAAGAATCTCAATAGCTAATTTAACATTCAAGTGTGCATACATAGTTCACTCAAGCTCAAGGATACAAACATACAACTTATGCAACCATATATTATGACTATATCAAGATCATTTTCATTCTCTAGGGCTTCTAGTCAAGCCTTACCCAACAATTAGGGATTTTTACTTTAGCCTAACCCTCTTTTAGGGACTTTTGAGTTAGCATCACCCACAATTGGGACTTTTGGCCTAGCTTTACCTATTTTTAAGAGACCTTTGGCATTACATCACCTATTACCAAGGGTCTCTTGGCACAACCTCACCCACTGAGAGCTAATCCAATTCCAAATGCAAAGGAATGTCATGCAATTGTATATGATTATTAAGTAATCAACAATACACATAATTTGCAATCAATACATACAAGCAATCTAAGACACTCAAGCAACCAAATACACATACACAAGAAAAGCTACCTTGATCTAAGAATTCCAACTAGTTTTCTTTTGTTTCTTTCTCTTCTTCCAAGGCTCTACACCCACACATGAATGAAATTTCACTTAGTTGGCCTAGACACATTAAATGTGTAATGTCCAATTTTTGTAAAAACGACGAAAATAGATATGTTTTCAAAGTAAGTCCCCCAAAATGAATTGGTTAAAGCCCAAAAAATTTAAAATAATGATCTAGACATCAAGCAATGAAATTAAGAGGCCAAAGGTACCCTAAGACAGAGGCTTAAATAACTAGACGAAATTCAACGAAATAACTACTTAACGTAATGGCATTTTTCATAATTTCATGTAAATTTTAGAATTTTCACAAGAGAGCTTTTTAAATGAAAAATTTGAGTTCTCCAGGATTCTCAAAGGAATTAAAATTATGCAAAATAGGAAAAAGTAATTAAACTCATGAGCCATACTATGAAATTATGGGAAAAAGTAATTAAGCGAAGATGAAGGAAAAAGACCCAAGTTACGGAGAATCAATATGGTTCTATGCCAAGAAGGTCAATTATGGAAGCAATATACTTGTTGCAAAAATTAATAGAGAGATATCGAGAGAATCAAAGAGATTTACACATGGTGTTTATCGATTTGAAAAAAGCATATGATAGAGTGCCAAGAAATATTCTATAGAAGACTTTAGAGAAAAAAGGAGTTCGTATAGCTTATATTTAAGCAATTCAAGATATATATGATGAGACTACAACTAATGTAATAACAAAAGGTAGACCTATAAAAGATTTTTTGATAATTATTAGTCTATATCAAGAGTCAACTCTGAGCTCTTATCTTTTTATTTTAATCTTGGATGTACTTATTGAACATATCTAAGAGCCGGTACCACAGTGTATGCTTTTTATGGATAATATTATCTTAGTTAGAGAATCGAGAGTGAAAATAAATGAAAAGTTAGAGAGGTGGAAATTAGCTTTGGAAGCTCATGAATTTCATTTAAGTAAAAGTAAAACAGAGTATATAGAATGTAAGTTTAGTAAGAGACACACCACTTTTAGCGTAGAAGTGAAAATTGGAGAACATATCATACCAAAAGTCATATGATTTAAATATCTTGGATCCATCATACAACATAACGGAAAAATAGAAGAAGACATAAAACATCATATTCAAGCGAGATGGATGAAATGGAAGAGTGCTTCGGGTGTTATTTGTGATAGAAGAATATCATTTAAACTTAAGGATAAATTCTACCGCATAGTTATAAGACCTACAATGTTGTATGGAACTGAGTGTTGGGTAGTAAAAAGTCAATAAGAGAATAAGTTCAATGTTACAGAGATGAGAATGTTGCATTGGATAATTGGATATACTAGACGTGATAGGATTAGAAATGAATGCATTAGAAAGAAGGTGGAAGTCGCACCTATTGTGGAAAAGATTGTAGAATCAAGACTTAGATTATTTGGTCATATTGGGAAGAGACCTATAGAAGCCCTAATTAGGAGAGTAGATGAGATGGAGAATAGTCCAATAATTAGAGGTAAAGGAAGATAAAAAAAACTATAAGAGAAATTATTAAGAGAGATTTAGATTTAAATAGTTTATCTAAAAATATGATTTACGATAAATGTTTATGATATTGATTGATCCATGTAGCTGATCCCACTTAATGGGAAAAGGCTTTGTTGTTGTTGTAGGATTCTCAGAAGCCCTAAAAACCATGGAAAGTCCCAGGATAGTTAAAAACCCTTTGGTGTACGTTTTCTAATGTCTATTGACTCAAACTTTAACCTTTTCATTCAGGAAGGTTTTAACTCTAATTTGAGTGATTCCAAAGGTATTTTATAAGATTGAGGACTCAAATTTTATTATAGAAAAGGCGGTTCTCAAAAAAGAGTTAAAAGAGACCAAAAACAAAAATGCTAAGATTAAGGGACATAAATGGAATTTTTTGGAAATAATTCTTGAACCCTTCCTATATATACCCCTATGCCCCACTCTTCTCCTCATAAATGATTCTTCTTGTTCCTTCTCTTGTGTTTTTCAACCTATATATGACCAGCCATAAGGGGTTGAATTTCTAGCCAAACCAAGAGTGAATCTTAGGAAAATGAGGGAGAAGAATAAGAATATGCAAAGGAAACAACAAAACAACCATTAGATTTTAAGGTAGCAAAGTTTGGGTTTCAAGTGCTCCACCAAAATTCTATTTTGATGCAAGAGTTCTTAGGCCAAAATGGATATTTGGATGAGCTTCTAAGATCCTTAAAAAGCTTCCCATATGCATCTCTCATCAAAAAAACAAAACAAACTCTTTTGGTACTCTCTTAATACATAGTCTTGCCCTAGGGAGGATGAAGTACCAATGGGTAGTTTTAATTTATTGCAAGCTTAGTTTTGTGTCATATATGATGGGAGAGGATGAAAGGAAGCCTAAAGAAAATTTTAGAAATCATGAATAATGAGATATAGTTATAGGTTCTATATTGTGACTTAAAGAAGCAACACATAGCTAGGTTCCTCAAATTAATTGTGTAATAGCTTTAAGAGGCTTAAAAGAAGTTAAGAGTCATAAATGGATAGAAATAATGGAGCCAAGATCATGTTTTCCTAAGGTTGTTTCATTAGGTGTATTATGGAACTATAAATAAGTCTCGCTTTTGAAATGAATGTGTAGCTTTAGAATTTGTTCCCAAAGTGTAATTGGCTTCCATATGATGTGTCTAGGCCAAAATTCTCACATCCTTGTGAGTGTGTGGCCAAGGGAGAGGAGGCATTCTTGAAAGGAAAAGTGTGCATTTGTAACCAAGGTAGCTTTCTCTCCTTTCTTTCATGCATGAGTGGATGTTTATCTTGTCTTTGAATGTGTGTATATGTGTTTTATGCCATGAAAGATATTTTAGCATGTATCTATATGCCATGGTACCATAATATTATGTTATATACTTAAATGATGTTTTATGAACATGTTTTAGTTTACCTAAGTATGGTGAAGCCAAAAGTCCCCTAGCAATTTCGAGGATGAGCTAAAAACCCCAAGAATGGGTGAGACAAAGCCAAAAGTCTTTAAACAGTGAGGCTTAGTCAAGAACCCTTTAAGAGAATAGGTAAGGCACGTCTAAAATCTCCCAAGAGAAGTGGGTGAGACTAAACTATCTTCTTAGCAAATCTATGTATGTTTTATATGACTTCTTGAATGCTAAAAATGTTCCATGAATGATTATGAAAGCCATGATGTCGATGTATGCATTTTTAAACTTGGATTTACATTCTTTATGTGGGAAAGGGAGAAGACTATTGGAATTTCTAGAATCTCATACCTTCCTCCCCATTGCCTAACATGTCTAGATGGACCAAGTGAACAAAGAAATGGGAGCCACCAAGTTTGAAGAAGAGAGATTGACAACAAAGTGTATGATTTGTCCATTTTTATAGCCATATGAATGACATATGATGTAATCCAATATTGTATATGATGTATGAGCCTATGAACACTTGTAAATACATGTATATATTGAGAATTAAGACTATATGAATGATATTACATAATTTGGACATTGAATGCCAAAGATAAGCCTATGTGTTCTTATGCATACCTTGGGGTGAGAGAGTGAGTTTGTCAAATATGGGTTTGTTCACCTTTGAAACATGTTTAATAGATCATTTTGGTACTTTTCCATGTGTTCAAGTGACCATGAAAGCCTTGGAACCAAATTTGACCCTCTTGAGATCTTTCAAGAAGCATAAAAGAATATTTTTGCAACCCTATGGTATAATCTGACCAAATGAACCTATGAAATTTAGCATGAATATAGATCCCATACAAAGCTTTTTGAGAAGCTAAAGATTAAATTATTTAGAGCTCTATGAAATTAATTATGAATTTTAAAATTTCTCAAATTTCAACTATTCTGTTATGATTACTGTTCATATAGTCAGTTTTTTCTCTTGTGTCATTTGAGAATCAAATGACATCCAATACTTATGAAATTTTACAAGAATAAATTGGACACGATAAGCTTGCTATGGCCACCAAGATCACCCCAATTGAATGTTTGAGGAGGGAGATATAAATTTTTAAAAGTTCTATGCTGGTACTAGTAATGCCAAGCGAGTTTAGTTACTATTCTATCAATTTCCAATGGCTAGAAGTTCCTGTTGTGGTCTAGAATTATTTTTAATAAAGTAGACATATGTAGCTTTCCAGAATCATATAGTGTGCTTGATTTCAATTTTTTTAAAATTAGTTATAATTTTTCAAAATTCATGACAGAAAGTTGGTATACTAACCTGAGGTTGCACATGTAATTTTTATATATATGGTTCATGAGCTCAAGTTTTTGGCCACATCTTGAGATGGTTTTGAGTTGTATTGGTATATTTAAATAGTACAATAAGATGATGAATTTATATGGTCTATGACACATGAAATGAAAAATTTATTTGCAATGTAACGCAAAATAATCCATTATTTTTATTGCATTTTCTTGAGAATGTGTGCTAAACCAAGGAAATGCTAGCTATAATGGCATGAGATAGACTAGATAAATATGGTGTTAAAAAATGAGACACAAAATCAACAATGGAACTATGCTTACACTCATATTAGCTTTATACAAGTTAACTATGATTTTAGCCATTCTAACGGTTCCATGGTTTTTAGAGCCTCTGAAAATCTTAGTGAGTCCAACTTTACTATTTAAAATTCCTTCCTTTAAGTTTTTAAAATTTTGGTAGAAATTATGATTTTGTCACTGCAATTTTAGTTTCTTCTATTTAGCCATTTTGGCTTTGGTGACTATTTTTTATTACTTACCTTCATTTCTAAATATTCTAATTGGCATACTATCCTTAATTTGGCTTAATTCATTCTACTCTAAGGTCCTCTTTCATTCACTAACTAGTTCTGATTCAGTTCTAACTATCCTTCTCTTACCCTGTGACCCCATTTTAAGTAATTTATTCCACTCTTTATGGACTATTTTAGTCACAAAAATATCATAAGCCCTCAACGTATCTTCTAAGGTTTGAATGGTTTACTCAGTTTGTGCATTTGACCAAGGTTGATAAATTCTACTAAAGTTTAACCTAGTTCCTAAATCTCTTTAAAGTGATTTTCAAAATTTAGAGGTAAATCTAAGGTCTCTATGAAACATTATACTATTGGGTACCCCATAAAGCCTTACAATCTCCTTGATATAGACCTGAGCTAACTTGACAAAAGGACAAGCAAACTTAATTGATAAGAAATGGATCAACTTAGTCAGTCTATTTATAACTACCTAGATTACAATAAAACTTGAATATGTCCTATGAAATCCTATAACAAAATCTATTAAGGTACCATCCCATTTCCATTCATGTATCTGTAAGAGTACACACCCTGCCCTGGTATAAAATCACACCATCCTTAGCAATACTAGAGGAATCCATTCCTTAACTTCTCTAAAATTTATCTAGAGGAAATTGTCCCTTAACTTTAAATAATTTTTCCTAATTCTATGCACTCTTAATCTAGTTTTTAAAGTCAATTTAAATCCTAAGCTTACTCAATCAAAGGCTTCTTGGGTTAATAGAGATAGATGGGTCTAAATCTCTTAAGTCCTTAGTCAATTATTGCTCTCTTCTCATCATTGTAGCCATATGGATTGATTTTTTACTCAAAGCATCAACTACAACATTAGCCTTTCTTAGGTGATACTTAAGAACAAAATCATAATTTTTAAGGAATTCTGCCCACCTCTTTTGTCTTATGTTCGACTCTTTGTGGTCAAATAAATACTTAAAACTCTTATGATCAATAAAGATCTTAAATAACACTCTATACAGGTAATGTCTCCAAATTTTTAAAACAAGTACTATGATAGCTAACTTCAAATTATGTATAAGATAGTTTTCCTCATGTGGTCTAAGTTGTCTATAGGCATAAGCTACTACCATTCCTTGTTATATCATTACAGACTTTAAACCTCTCTTGGACGCATCACTATACATTACAAAAGTTTCCTATGGGTAAGGGATTATCAACATTAGGATAAAAGTTAACCTAATCTTTAGCTCATAGAAACACTTATCACACTTATTATCCTACTTAAAAGGTCTACCTTCCTTAGTCAAGCTAGTCAAAGGTACAACTAACTGGAAAAATCTCTTAATAAATCTCCAATAATACCTAATCAATCTTAGAAAACTTTAAACCTTGATTACTAACGTAGGTCTCTCTTAACTCATCACTGCTTCAATCTTACTAGGTTTGATACCCTTTCCATAAAGATAACATGCCCTAGGAATGTAACTGCTTTAACTAAAACTCACACTTATTAAGCTTGGCAAAGAGTTACTTCTTTCTAAAGACCTAGAGTACTATCTTAAGATGTCTTTCATGGTTCTCAGGGTTCTTAGGGTATATAAAGATATTATATATGAAAACTATAATAAACCAATATAGTTAAGGTATAAATATCCTATTCATATAGTCCATGAAGAACATTAGAGCATTGATCAAACTAAAAGGTATGACCAAAAACTCCTAGTGACTATACCTAGTCTTAAAAGCTATTTTAGGGATATTCTCAACCTTAACCCTCAACTAATTCCCTCTAAGACTAGTGATTTTTGACCTGATCTAATGTCCCTAGGCATCGGGTAGGAAGACCCTGGGCTACGGCCTTATGAACCTGTGGGAGCGAATAAACCCTTTCTCTAATAACCTTTTTCACCAGCGACGCGTTTTCGGGTGTGACCGATTGAGGTGCCCGAGGAACAAAACCCCAGCCACGTGGAACCCTTAAAGGGGGATGCCGCTAAATAAAAATAGAGTAATAATTTAGACCCCTAAAAATAAAGATTTAATGCTTAAGTTACCCTAAAACTTAAGCTAAAAGAGCGAAGAAATTTTACAAAAAAATGTTAAGGGGAATTGGAAAACTCACACGATGAAGAGCTTTTCGGCCTAGCCGCTCCTAAAACAATTAAAACCTTTGCAACCCGACGACGGGATTTTAAATTCAATTTTGGTAAAACCAAAGGCAATTTATAAGGGGGACAATGGAGATGAGTTGAAATGTCCCACATCAGGTAAAAAAGACCCTGGGCTACGACCTTCTATATGATCTAGGGCAGCGAAAAAGGGGAGGAGAGAGAAGGAGAAAGAAGGCAAAATAGGCATGGAAATTTACAAAATCTTGTCTTCATCAATGACGCGAGCATGTTCATGGCTGGGGAGGAAGGGAGAATTTGATATTGAGGTGCCCGAATAGAGGAACAAACTACCCCAGCCACGTGGAAACCACATGGTTGAATTAGTGGTTTAGAAGTAACAAGAATATGGTGGAATCAATTAAAAGGCTTTACTGGAGGCTTTAATTGCACTGTTCTTGAAGCTCTCTAAGGATAAATTAACTTATATAAGTCCCCTACGATTTAGCTTCCTTGAAAAGTATATTAAAAAGTTAAAGCATCTAGGGAGTGTTTTAAATTTTTCTAAGGCTATAAAGGGACTAAATATGATAGATGAATATAAAAAAAAGTATTAAAATGAATTTAAGAAGCATGAGTTGTGAAATGGAGGTTTAGGTTCTATTTTAAGATATTAAGAAGAAACTTATATCTAAACTCCTTGAAATGAAATTGTGATGACTCCAAGGAGTCCAAATAGAGTCAAGAGACTTAGATTGAAGGAAAAAATAGAGCCAAGATTATGAATTTTAGTAGTTTCTTCATTATGTCTTGTATAGAGCCATTATATAGTCATATGAGAAAGTAGCCCTCTATAGGGTTTGTATAAAGCTAAAGCTTATTCAAATGATTAAAATATATCTCATTGGATGTGTCTAGGCTAAAAGAATCAAGCTCCACCTAGTTACAAATGCTTGGCCAAAAAGAAGAACAATTAAAGGAAAAGTATGTGAATTTTGCTTTAAAGTAGTTCTCTAATCTTTCTCACATGCATTGCTTGGTTATTTTCTTGTCATTGAGTGCTTGTGTGTATGTTTGAACTATGAGAAATATTTCTAGCCAATGGTTACATGTTATGGTATCATTATATTTCTTAAAATGTGTTTATGTATGCAATATACCTTGAATAGGTATGGTTATGCCAAAAGTCCCTTAACATAGGTGAGGATGAGTCAAAGTCCCTAGAAATGGGTGAGACAAAGTCAAAAGTCTTAAGAAGAGTGAGGCTAAGTCAAAAGTCTCTTGAAAATGGGTGCGGCAAATCCAAAATTCCCAAAAAAAATGGGTGAGGCTAGACCAATGCCCTTAAGAGCCTATGTATGATATGTATGAGTTTCTATAATAAAGAAAATGCTTTATGTATGTTCACTAGTAGCCTAAATGCCATGCATGCATTCTTTGACATGTGAAACTATCATATATGTATGTTTAAAATGATAAAGAGCTATTGAGATTCTTTAAATCTCACACTCTTCCTCCATAAGTATTTAATTATATCTACGTGAGCCAAGTAGGACAAAGAATGGAGGCCAAATGTCTTAAAACATGGCACTTTGACAATGGAGTAGAACAATAGGCATTTTAATAGCATTTTGATGTCAATAATTGTATCCATATGATGTATATGTAATGTAGACCATTGAGCATATTCAAAAATATGTAGATATAATGTATGAACTCATTTTGGAACTAAATGTATGTAAATATGAGTTTTTTCCATCCATGAGTCTTGAATTCCATGTATATCAATGTGAATGGCATGGTGAGATTGAGCTTCATGATAATATGAATCATTTGGCATGCTCCTATATGCTATAATTGTGCTTTTGGATGTGTCCAAGTGGCTATGGCATGATAGGAAAATCATTTGGTGCTTTAAGGACCTAATATGGACTTCAAATTTGACCAATCTTTGAGCTAAATCAAAGTCTAACCAAATAGATAAGTTTTTGCATGAGATTTTGGTAGAAAGTAGGTCTCATTTAGAGCTTTTCATAAAGCTAAATAATACCTAACTTGAAGTTCTAGAAAATTTATTATGATTTTTTAAAGCTGACTAAATTATGTAGAATTGGTATGTGGACTATTCATATGGTCAGTTTGCTTCTTTGTGTTACATATTTGTCAAATGAAGTCCAATATGTATGAAATTTACAAGCATAAACTAGACATCATAAGTTTTTCATAGATACCAAAAGCATCTTATTTGGAGCTCTATAGAGAGAGGACTAAATTTTTGAAATTTATGGTTAGTGTTAGGATGCAATAGAGACCTCTAGCATTGTTCTATTGTCTTTCATAATTTAAATGATGTTTTCTTGGTCTAAAACTATTTTTATCATTATTTAACATCTAGAGCTTTCTAGAAAGCTATCATATGCATAATTTTTATTTTTTTAGAATTAGTTATGAATTTCTAAAATTCATATTAGAAATCTAGAACACCAACATGAAGCTAAAAATATGATATTGTGATGTGTGTTCTAAGATTCGTGCTTTGTGAGATGAATGAGGATGGTTATGATATGGATGGATATATTATGGATAGAAAATGATGTTAATAAGCTCACATGGTCCATAAAAGTAACAAATGAATTAATTGGGTGTTCTGTTACGCAATTTTATGCTATTAAATATGCTATTTTCTTGGAAATGTGCATTAATATACCGCTTATATGTTGGGATAGCCTATGTAACCATTGTGTGAGAGCCAGAAGGTTAAGATATTACAGCATACTCTTTATATCCTCTTCTATCTTAGCTTGCAAAGAAAAGAAAACCATATACCCCTCACATCTCCTCCTAAGATATCTCTTAGTTGGGTGCTAAATAGATAAGATAAAGAAGTAAAGTCCTAATACCAAATACACAAGTAGGTAAAGATATAGACTTTCTAGAACAATTAAGAATAGAATTATTTATAGACAATCAATCAATACTAATAATGGCATCAACTAATGGAGTACAAACTAAATGAAGAGTAGATGATTGGTTATCAAACTTAACAATGCAATTTAGACAAACTTTAGAAGTAATAACCTTACCTCGCGCAAAAGAAAAAATAGACAAATCAAAAGACAAGTCACTAACAAGTAGACCTAAATGTTTCACACAATCATATGCAATAAAATAGTAGGTTGCCTAAGAATCAAATAGTCCATCTACATTTTGATTTTAATTTTCAACATATCGTAGATTGAGTTTAGAGACTGGCTAGCCTCTTACTAGTTTGAAGCAAATGGTGAAAGATTAGTCTTTAAAATTTTTCCTTATCAACTTATAGTTTAATATTGCTCATCCTCTAATTAACCTCTTTGTTCTCCTATTACAACTCCTTAATTCCTTCCCTCTCTTTTAGCCTACTTACCCCTCCTAACTTCCTCCCTTAACTGTTAAAGTAATTGAATGGTGTTAATCAAAATTGTAGCTTGAACTTCCATCCTATTGGCCATCCTTTCTATGGCTTTCTTTATCTTTTACATAATCTCATTTTTCTCTATCCTATTTACCATACCTTACCTATATGCATAAAAATTCAAGTCGTAATATCTAGAATACCTTAAATATCATAGGCATTAACCTTAACACATAACATTCTATATCCTTGAATCACCTCAGATAATCACAAATCACATAAAGTTTACAAAATGTAACACCTAATTTTTATTTCCTATATTTAATACTATCTTAAATAAATATCCAATAATAACTCATGGAAGCTAAAATCTAAATTATCAACACTAATTAAATACATAATAAATAGATAAAAGTAATCTAAAATCAAACATAATACTTTTCTCATTAAACATCAACTAAGTACTCATCATCATCTAGATAATTAATTTAGATAACATAATAAAATAGGGCGTAACAAAATCTCTTATTAAATCACATATAATAAAGTTCTCTACTACATTATTTCTATTAGATCAAATTAACTCAGATATTCACTATGAGACTTTCCTTTCCCAAAATCTACCCTTCAATTTAGAAATGCCAATTTAGAAAAGAGTAGATGAGATAAAGTATTCAGTAGCTAGTAGAGTTCCAAAACATACATTTTTAGCCCTAAATATAATTTTTTTCATAAAGAATATAATTCCATAAAATACATGCACTTCTCAAAACTCTTACTATATGAATCATTAAACTTTCACAATCTTCTTTCCATAAATTCATTTTAGAAACCAACACATTTTTCAGTTATACATTCATTTTAGAAATACTTTGTTAGTAGGAGTCATAAATGGGACTCATACCACCATTCTTGCTTACCATAAACCCCACACTTGAAACCATATGCTAATCACAAAAAGGCAGTTTAACAGGTGGGATTCTTTACCATAACCTCTATTTCCCTAATAACTTTGTAGCATGACTTATAGCACCATCACTCCTTTATCTCATACTGAAATGAGACCTATGACCTTAAGCTTGGTCCCTAGGCTATTAATGATCACTATTGCTATGATGTGGGCATACATCAACCTCATCCAATAAAATATGACCTTTGGCCTAAAAATATATGGTATTTTGACAATAACACATGGCATTTCACCAATCCCAACATCAAACATTCAAGAATCCAATCAATGCAAAAGAAAGTTAAGAAAAGTAGAACATTTTGTCCTTAACTCTCCTTGCCATAAGCTCAAGAAATTGTAGCCAAGTGGAGCTCCCAAAAGATGAGATGAAACTTTTTGATCCCCATTCGAAGTGTGTAGCATTAGCCTTATGTAGAAGAATGCGAAACGAGTTTTGTAATTTGATGACTAGGGTAATTTTAAGTGAAATAGGTAAAGCTATGGGTTATGGACATGGATAGCTCTTGGGCCATGGTAACTTACTCAAATAGTTATTATTGGGCTATAGTGATTTTAATAACTCTTAGGCTTTTGTTTCTATTTATTTTATTGGACTAAATTGAACCAATTGGGACTTTTATCATTTCCTATCCTTGTTTTAAACCTAACATTATAAAATATGATAGCCTACCTATCTTATTTCCCAATATTCCATTTAACAAACAAACCTCCATAATTCCTCTAATTATTTAAATAATACATACCTACTAAATACTTAAATTCCAAATGAATAAATTAAGTAATAAATAACCCAAATTTATATATAACACATCTATTACTATAATAATTAATAAATTCTTATTAATTCTCTAATTCATTATTCTAGCTAATGTATTAATTTGAGATGTTACACATCCCACTATCACTTGGCATTAGTCAACCTCTCTCTCCCTTTGGCTTAGATGAAGATATAATGCATGACTTTGAAAAAAAAAATGAATATGATGCTACACTTGTTCCCAATTATGATGATGATGACAACAATGAGTTCGAACCTAATGGTGATGACTGGGTGGAAAAGGTCCTGATGATGCCATACTAATTACACCAATGTTCAAGTATGTTAACTTGACTACTACTTTCTTTTTGTAGGTTAATGTAGCATCAACCAAGGATCATGATTTTCCCTAAGTAGCTAATCATAACAACTTGGATTTACACATCGGATTGTAGTATGTGAATAAGAAAGCTCTACGTCATGCCATGAAACTTTACTACATGAGGGAACACTACACATTTAAGGTGTACTTGTCACATGCAAAGTATAAAGAATATTGATGTATTAATTATAGCACTAGTTAAAGATGGATGGTGAGAATATGCAAAAAAGCAAAGGGAGCTTATTGGCAAATAACAAAATATAAGAAACCTTATACATATTTGTCTAAGATGTTATTGCAAAATCACTTAAAATTGGACTCCCATGTTATCTCATCATGTATTATGGGTATGGTGGCTAAGACGTCATATTTGTCCATTAGGCAAATCATTAAAAGGATGTAACATTTGTTAGGCTACACTATGTCATGCAGAAAGGCCTGGAAAGTAAAATATTGTGTCGCCATAATTATTATTATTAATTAAGAGAGCTTGCATGCTTTATTGCTTAAATGGCTAGTAGCCATTCAACATTCTATGCCTAGCTTATACGTTGAATTCTATAACAAGTAATGTCAACAAAGTAATTTTGATCATAAGCCTATGGTAATGTTCTATTTGTATTTTGGGCTTCTAAGTCCTATATAGACACATTTGACTACTTGAAGCCAATCATCCAAATCAATGGGACGTTTTGTTACAAAAAATATAAAGGGACCCTATTAATGGCTATTATGTAAGATGCTGACTGCCAAATTGTGCTCTTTACATTTGCCATAGTGGAAGGGGAGACATAAGCAATATGCGTATGGTTCTTTTTCAACTTGCATAGGTGCATGATACAAGGAAGACAAGGGATTTGATTGATATTAGATAGGCATCCATTGATTATAGCAACTATTGCTAATCTATAAACTAATTGATAGCTACTATTTGGCCATTATGTTTTCTATCTTTGGCATGTGGCTAGCATTCTTCACATACATTTTAAGGCATTGGAGCTAAAGGACAAGTTAAAAAACATAAGTGCTTTTCTCTTCTCCAAGTGACCTTATACATTACCTTACCATCCATGTTAGTTTTCCTTGGTTGATTATGTTGCCCACGAAGTCGCATGCTCAAGTAGTTGACAAGAAATTGGTGAGCTAGCCTAGATATGAGAATGAAACTTCATGGATTTTAGATATCTTAAAATAGTAATAGACTCGAACATATGACATTAAGGGTTATCGCTACGGCTATATAACCATGAACCAAGTAGAGTGCATAAATAGCATCTTTAAAGGTGTCAAGCCTTTAACTATATCTAACACAATAAAGGTAACTTATTATCAAGTGAACCAATACTTCATGGAGTGTGCTAAATAGGTCAATGCATAGTTGGCAATAATCAGGTCTTTTGTGAGACATTAGTGAAGAAGATAGCAACAATGTACAGCATGCTTATGTAGGTATTATGTAGGCATTTAACAGGAATGTCATATTACTCAAGGTTGAAAAACCATAGGATTAGCTGAATTATCAATATAACTAATGCTATAGGGGGAGCTTGACCGATTGAACATGTGATTATAGTAAATTCTAGGTGGATAAGTATTTATGGCATTATCTCTTTGTAGCTTGCTCTAGTGCCTTACTTGACCCCTCACAGTTTGTAAACCACATCTTTAGGTTGGACACCATACATGATGCCTATAGCAATAAGTTTTAGCCAATCGGAAGGTTAAAGTATTAGCTAGAACCAATCGGTCCAAAGTTGGTCCCCAATCTATTGATGCTTTATGAGAAAGGTCAACCCCATTTACTCACTTTTGAAATGAGATAGACTTTAAGGCATTGGAATAGCTTAACAAGTGGATATTATGCAAACAAATCGATTATAACTATACTATTTATCCACACCATTGATGCGATGACTAGTAGCCTATATAAGAAATGTATGGGAACCATTGTAATTCATTGCATAACATTAATGCAAATGTATAGTAAAACCATAGTTATACCTATATAGAAACATTTTGTTCCTAAATGTATATGAATAAGTTATATGTATGAATTAGTCATGTATGTTATTTTTATACATGTTCATCATAAATGTTCATGTTAATTTTTTCTTCTTATACTACAAATGACTCATGCTTTGCCCTCTAAGTGTGTTAAAGCCATTGCTGGTCTATAAGAGGTTATAAACCTAAGTCTAAAGGACACATTACTATTGCACCTCTAGAGACTTTACATATTAGAGGTCATCTGGCACGTGGCTAAGTAAGATAACTTGATAAGCTTTATTAATTGTTTGTTTAGGTTACAACTCCCCTCTTAAGTGAACTAATATGCGTTGTCTATGTGATTCACCTTTTGCCATTATCAAGTATCTTTGATAAGATGGTTTTCATGACATTGCCTAACTTAGGCAATTTGAGTATGATCCATTGCTTATGTCTATACATTTAAAGCAATGGCATTGTGATACAGACACATTCCACACCACTTGTGGTAAGTGCATGATCACACTTAAGGGCATTCAAGTGCAACTAAGCCTTACATGTGAGGGTTTCTAGTGCAACAAATTTTAATTAGCCAAAAACATGCAAGTGGATTTTTGGGATAACATCACCAAAAGATAACTTCAATGGTTAGTGACTAGTCATTACTTGGTTGGTCAAGAACTTTAACGATCTCCTAAAGTATATAGATGACAAGACTATTTATTACTTCCTACATGATAACATTCTTAGAGTGATTGGAGGATTTCTAATGGTAGATAGGTTTAGGCACGAAGTTTATTTAATGTACCTCCCATTGCTCTTAGACTTTGAAGAAGTTAGCAAGCATAGTTGATGAATGCAACCTATGAGGAGTGGATGTTTGACACTATTGCATATATAGGTAGGCGATCAATTCCTTATACGTGTCAAAGAAATTATCGACCCCAGATCTTCTCATAGAAAAGTATCCTTTACTTCTACCTTTGGTATCCAAGTATGAAATAAAATTACCATATTCATGTTACATCCAATTGGCTTTATTTTTCTTTTCTCATTTAGCTAATATGCATGCTTATTGTGATAAATGGAAAAACATTGGCCAACCTCCTCATTCGAGTGTGTGAGTCCTTAGCCAATATAAGGTTTTTATTGGATACAATGGAGGATAAAAAGGTGTGTTGCCTTATTTTGGAGGCTTTATGTTCATCATATCTATAAGAGCTCTTAATATATCATTGTTTCATTTATGTTGCCTACATATTGTTTAACACCCATATGGACCATAGAGCATGCACGATCTTATCCAAGAATACTACTTGAAATCTTTGGCTATTTAGCTTGCTTTAATCCCACTCATCTACTTTCATATCATAGAGTGGCATTATGTCATATTATACAAGAATACACATATATCATGAGCCATATTCCTTTTACAACAACAATTACTTATATTAATGCTTTTGGCAATAGAAATTTTTGTTATTAAAATGTAAATTTCTCTATTTATTCCTAAATAATTATCCTTATCAAAGAGTTTTCCAAATTCATGCCAAACAAGTTTGATAGCATAGAATATCACATAAAGAGGTATAAATGTCATATTCCATTGCATAAGTCTCAAATCACCATTTTTGCACAATTACACATATTACAAGTTTAAAAATTCATATTTTGGGCTAGAAAAATTTGATATGCACAAATTAGGTGTCTATAGAAAGCTTAATATACAAACTACATGATAAAATATTTTCACATAGAATTGAGCTCATTTGGTCGATAAAATTCAATGAAGCACTAACACCAGTACAGTAACTGAGCATAAATGAGAACCAAAATTTTAAGAATGCATATCTTTGGCTAAACAGTTCTAATTCATGCAAACTTAGGGCTATGGAAAGATTATAATACTAGCTATATACCTATAAAATTTTATAAGCATTAGAGTTCATTTGACTTCTCAAATACATAAAACATTAGATCTAGACCGTATGAACTATTCACAAGATTTTTTGCAATTTTTAGCCAAATTTGAAAATGCATAATAAATTCTACAAAACCCTAAAAATTATATTCTTTGGCTTTATAGAAATCTTTAAGTGAGTTCTAAATTTATGCTAAATTTCATTTAAGAATTCGTCTATTTAGTCTAAATTTGGTTCAAGGATGGATTATGCCTTAAAATGGTTCAAGAAAGGGTCCAAATGATGCATTTTAGCCCGTACCATGCCAAGTCACATTTTAAGCAAGTTTTGAATGGCAATTATAGCTTAGATATCTGATCCATCATGCCTAAGGCATCATGTAGCTCAATTTCACACTTCCAATTATCCTTACACATATGTAATCCATGGTACATACATGGTTAATTTATATAATCTTTCACATTTGCATTTAAAAATGATATATACATCATAGTTCCATGATTTCCAAATGTGGAAAAAGTTGTATCTCAAATTAATCATACAAATCCATTTGTATGCAACAAAATACACAAAAACCTACATTATTGTCAAAGTAAGGCATTTCATACTATTTAGTCTCTATCTTTACTTTCTTGAAGATTCCCTAGACATGGATAGGAATAATATAGAAAAGAATGAGATTCAAGGCATCTTAATATCTTATTCATCATTCAAGCACACACATATGGTATGTTCAAGGTCAAGAAGAGCAAGTATGCAAATTATACCATCCAAAATCAATCATATTCATGCATAAGGGATCATATGGTTCTATTAAAAGTAAAACAAACTTTTCGAACTTTTAATCTAATCTCACTCTATAATTTAAGATTTTTGGTTTAGTCTCATCTTTTTTTAAGAAATTTTGACTTAGCCTCACTCATATTTAAGATTCTTGGCCTTGTCTTACACACATTTAAGGACTGTTGGCCTCACCCCACTTAATTCAAAGGACTTTTGGCACAACTTCACCCACTTAAGAGCCAACTTCATTCCAAATGCAATCATTGTCAAACAAATGCATATTATCATCAATTAAACAACATACCTAAATAGCAATAAAGACATACAAGCAACTCAAGATCAAACAAACAACTAACATATATATATATATATATATATATATATATATATATAAATGGATGAAGAGCTACCTCATACAAAAATCAAATTTAATTCCTCCTTTGCTCTTGATTGTTCTTCTTAACCTCATAAAAGCACTTGAGGGGAGTTTTACTTTTTTGGCCTAGACACATCAAACAAGGCACAATTATATCAATGGAACCATATTTAAACTCAAGTAAGCCTTTACATAAACTAGCTTTAGATTTCCATATGGCTTTATTTATGGGCATAATGAAGCAACCTTTACAAATTAATATTTTAGGCTCCAAAGTCTCATTCAATATAAACTAAATAACTCTATTTAAACTTATTAGAGTCATCATAAATTCAATTTAAGGAGCCTAATATCAAGTTGCTTCTTTATGCAGAATGAAACCCTCAACTTTTACCTTTCAAAATAATGCTTCTAAATTTAAACCAATGATTCTTTTAGTGTTTATAATTTATATCTAGACTATTTCTAACTTTAGAATAAAAGAAAACTCTTCCTAGGTGCTATTTCCTTCATATGGTCAAACCTATGCTCTCTTTAGGAACCATGGCAGTTCTTACTTCATCCTTTAGGGAATTGGCATTTATGTAAGTCCCTTGGCCTTTTCTTAGCTCAACTATACTTTTACATGGTTTAAAACATCATTTTAAAGCATCATATTTCCTAAGGTACTATCAAAACCCTAGGTTCCCATTTATGCATTCCATGGCTTCTTAATTTGTTCTAATGGAAAAATCTTAATCTCTACACTACAAAACCTTAATTTCCATCATGGTCCAATCAAAAGCCAACTCCTCCCATATCCCCCCTAGGTTGGCCATACTCATGGAGGTATGGAGAACCAAGGAAATGCCATTCTCATGCCATGAGTTATATATCAAATGGAAAGTCTCTTCACGGTGATTAACATGGTATGTTTAATTTCCTTGAAAGAGTCATTTCCGCCCAAGTTTTAGCCAAGAAGCCCTACTTTTTGCAAGTCAAAACCATAGAGGAAAAGAGGAGAAAGATTGAAAACTAAACAAAAAGAATATCATAGGCAAATTCCTTAAATTTTGTTTAATGGCTTTAACTTCCCTTAGCATTGGAGCTTCCTTAGATGCCTTTCTTGGTCTGGTTGGAGGTGCTGAAGTTTAGCCAAAGTGAGGAGAAAATGATAGGGGCCTTTTTATAAAGGGTAGCTAGGGTTTCTTAAGAAATAGATTTTTAATTTTACCCTTATTCTTTATTTCTACAGTTTGATCTTATTTTAAATAATTTTTAAGAGCCATCTTTTCTATCATAAAATATTAATTCTTTAGTTTATTAAAAGCCCTTAACCTCAAATTTATAGGAATCAAAACAACCCTAAACAATTTGGTTAAAGTTTATGTCAACTAACAGCCTAAATTATAAACCAAAAAATTTTTAGCTCTTATAATAGTTCTTGTGATTTTTAAGGCCTCTGACAATCTTAGTGAACTTAATTTTATCATTTAAAACTTCTCCTTTAAGTTTTTCAAAAGTTGCCCAAAATTATGATTTTGTCACTATATTTTTCTTTTAATACGTTTGGCCGTTTTAGCTTTTATTCTAGGCCATCCATGGTTTCTAGTTCTCAATTTTAGAGACTTTAATTAATATTCTATTCTTTAGGGACTACAATTTGTTTTACTTTAAGGTCCTCTTATATCATCATATTGATTTCATTTTAGTTTCTCGAAAACTAGTTATTACACATTACCTGAATCACATCTTACACTAATTTGGCAAGCTTTAAGGAAGAACCTATATCAATTGGTTTGTAGAGCATGCAACTTTCATCACAGCATGGTATATTTGGTAAGACGCTATGATTTAGTCTCCTATTGCTATAGAGCCCTTGTCTTGCACATCTAAGTACATGTGATAATAATAGAGTTGTACTTATTTGTGGATTCATCTTGTAAGTGCTGCTACTGGCTTTGTGATAGAATAATTGTCACCATTGTTATTTTCATTTTCTTCATATATATTATATTGACCTTCAACATTTTATTTCTTTTTGTTTAGGTTGATCTCATAGAGGGACTATATAGGCTGCACTTGTAAGATCCTTCACTCGCAAATTTCTAAGAGACTATGGGCCAAGACTCTAAGAACATATTGCTCACTCTTGGAGAGAAACAATTTATGATGGTCTCACAACCTACTAAACTAACACCTGATCTACTAAGGCCTTAAATTTCAATAGATCAGCTAGGTAAGAAGCATCAACGCTAGCTGTCAAGCCAGTAACTCGAGTTGAAAGAAGGGGTCAACATTAAAACATTGATCTAGTGACCTCATCTATGCGTATTGTAGGTAATGCTTCCTCTTCTTATATCCTAGCATTAGTGTAGTAAGACTTTAACACAGCCAATCCATCTCTTTATATGCTAGCTAGCCAATTTGGTGACTTTGGAGGTGTTAATCCCTCTTCTCACATGCTGCCTTTGCCAATGCCACAATTTAGATCACCTAAGGCTTTTAGATCTTTCTCACAACTAGTTTTAAAACATCCATATTTAGTATTGTGTATGATAGTTGCTCCTTTGAGCCTAACGCATTGTCACAACCAAAGTTTGTGATGTCACATGAGTTAATTCCTCTAACTTAATTCTCGTATTTGGATTTAAATTCTCTACCAAGAGGCAATGTTAACAAGCTGCTATAGGAGCAAGAAAAACAAGAAGAGTTGGATCAATAGTAACTATAGCATGCAAGGAAGAGGTCTCATTGTAGTATTAGGATGGGAACCATTATGAAGAGATTTTTTTTCATTTTTTTAATGTTGATGTAATATTATCAAATATAATATAATTTTTTATTTATTATTACATGTCATTATGATATAATTTAATTTAATTTAATTTAAATTTATATGGAGAAGTACCATGAAAAAAGTATTTAATTAAATATCCAGGAAATTAAATATTTAATTAAATTTAAGTTGAATTTAATATAACTAATATTAATTTAATTTAATTTAGTTTCAATTTAGTTTAATTTATATGATATACTTTGTATTTAATTAAATTTAATTTATCTGGAGAAAATGCATTTAACAAAAAGCAACAAAAAAAGCATTTATTCTACATTCAATTATGTACACTTATGAACAAAAAGCAACCAAGTCTTGCCTGCAAAATAAAATCTCACCACTCATGCAAGTCAGATATTTAATTGAACTCAATGATAGTACCATCGAGTTGTGTTAAAATAATAGCAGCATGATGGCAGTTGTTATTAAACACTTAACAACTAGGTGGCACTACCACTGAGTTGTTCCAAATTATTGTATCCGATTGCAATATGTAACAACCAGAAAAAAAAAAAAAAAGAAAGAAGAAAGCTGAAAATTTTCGAAATCTTAAAATTTTTCTAAGTCTGTTAGCTATAGTAAGAAATGGCCTAGCTATAGCGAATGTACTTGTTTGCTATAGCGAGAAATGGTCTAGCTATAGCGAATGTACCTGTTTGCTATAGCAAAAATGCTTCTAACTATAGCAAGTGCAAGCATCCCATACAAAAATTAGGGAGCTGCTCGCCGTAACGCGCACTATAGTGAAAACAGGGGTCTGGGACTGATACGTGCTCGCCATAGCGAAGGTTAATTTTCGCTATAGTGAGGGTTAGTCCAGAAAAGTGTAAACAAAAGAGAATTTGACTTCTTAAAATGTCCCAATTCATTCTTTCTCTTTTAACTGACCTAAGCTTCGACCAAAAGAGAGAAAAGGGGCGTGGAGAGAGAGAGACCAAAAGAAGGAAGGAAGAACAAAGAAAAAGTAAGCAAGCTTGTGATTTCCCTCTTTTTTTCTTCTTAGAATCTTGTTCTTCTCTCTTTGCCCTCTCTTTCTATGGTTTTGCTTGTTAAATTAGTTAGGTTTCAGGCATGGGTCAGAAGAGGGAAAGTGCAAAACCACTCTTGAACTTCTTTACTTTCCTTGAGTATGTTGATTCTATTACCATGAGAGCTTGAGAGAGAAGAAGAGTTGGTGAAATTTTAGAGAGAGAGAGAGAACCTTTAGGTTCTTATATGTTAGAAGGGTTTGCTCTGAAGAACCCCTAATAGTTGTTGAGTTATGAGAGAGTAATTCCATGCTTTTTGTTGTATCTAGGCTTAAGAGAAGCACTTCCATCAAAGTGTGATTGTGAAACCAATAAGGGAGAAGAGGAATTGAAAGGAAAGACTTGTGTTAGCTTATAAGGTAGCTCTCCACTCTTTCTTGTTGCATTCTTGGATGTAATAGTCATTGTATGCTTGTGTATATGCTTATTGTGTGAGACATGCCATATGTTATTGCCTTGATGCATTGGTACCAATATGCTTATATGTTGGATTGTGAAAATTGCTCGGGTGAAGTAGTGCCAAAAGTCCTTTGAGATGGGTGAGGTAGAGCCAAAAGTCCCTGAGGCTAGGTGAGACAAGGCCAAAAGTCTCATAACTGAGTGAGGCCAAGTCCAAAGTCCCTAAATCAAGGGTGAGGCCATCCAAAAGTTCCTAAAATCGGGTAAGGCTAGACCAAAAGTCCTTAAAGCTTATGCTTGGCATTGATATGGTTTCCATGGCATGTAAATTATGTATTGTATGATTGTGAATAGTTAGATGCCTATTTGCATGCTTTGACTTGTTTATATGCCTTGATTGCTTCCTTGATTGAGTGCATGAGCTACTGAGAATCCAAGAATCTCACCCCCTTCCCTCTCCCATCTTAACATGTTAGGTGGAGCTCAAGGAGATTCAAGTGCACACCAAGGAGACTAGGAGCATGTTTAGATAGATATTAGTTTATTTTGGTTCTTTTGATGTAAAGAGGTGCCAAAATGAATATGCACCTACTATTTTTAACAAGTAAATGTTGATGCAAGCGTAAATGTATGGAAAAATGATGTATAAACTATGTAGAGAGCCAATGTAATGAAAATGTGGGATTTGCCCTTTTTGTGGATTATATGTGATAGTGTATTTTGGCTCGTAGCATAGTGAGTTTGAAATGTATGATGATTTGGACCATTTGGATATTTTATATATACTATGTTCATACTTTAAAACTTGTCCATGAGGTGTGAGAACATATGGGAGGCCACTTGGACCTATTTTAAACCGTTTTGGTTGCCAAAATCGCCAAATTTGTGAGCTCTGTTAAAGTATGACCAAATGAGCTCTTCTTGATATGAAATTTGGCATGCCTCTAGAGTTTGTAGAGAGTTTCTTGAAAAGATAAATTGAGTAATATTTAGAGGTCTAGGGAATATTTGGCAAATTTTTGAAGTTAGGAAATTTTGATTGTTTGGTCATGGTACTGTGTAACTAGTCCAAAAATAAATCCATATCATTTATAGAACAAATGGAGTCCAATTGTTATGAAATTTTATAGGCATAAACTAAACAACTACAGCGACTTATACCAACTAGAATCACCTCAATCGGTGGTCTGTAGAGAGAGAACGAACCTTCTGAAATTCTATATCAGCATCAAGGAAGCCATCCAACCTTTATTATTGTTCCATCTATTTTCGAGGTCTAAGGGCTACTAAACTGATCTAAACTTATTTGTTTCCTCTAGTTAACATCTATACCTTTCTAAATTGGTATAGTTTGTCTAGATTAGATTTTGTTGGATTTAGTTATGAATTTTTAAAATTCATGATAGTAAGCTACACCAGTATCAGGGATAGCCAGACCTCTGTCTCATTTTTGATGTCAAACATGGTCCAAACGCTGATATTGTGGTTAGAAATTATTTTTTAAAAAAATTTAACACCTAGAGTTTTCCAAAAAGCTATGGTTTGCTTGATTTCTATTTTTCTATAATTAGTTATGATTTTCCAAAGTTAGAGCTAAAAATCTGACTTTTAGGCCCATGTGAGAAATTGCATTTTCTTGGTTTTTGTCTTCATATCCATGGTTTATGGCTTGTTTGATGCTATGTATGAGTCGTATAAATGGAGTTTGAGTAGAAAATATGAACGATGGGTTCACAAGACCCATGAGGCAAAATATGAGCGTTTGAACCCCATTTTATAGCATGAAAATGTCACGGTTTGTACTTGTTCTTTGGAAATCATATGAAATTGAGCCAAGAGGCAGATTAGTTGGAGTTAATACATTATGGTTTACATTTTTGGTATCAGAGCTAAGATTTAGGTACTTTTGCTCGATGTTAGGCTCTTGAATAACGTGATTTACTTGTGTTTGGTGTGAATGGCCATGGAAGTGGTAACATCTATATGTATATGTGCTTGTGATATTATTGCGAACTGAGGGTTGCTACTTCTTTTCAGACATGGTTGAGACTAGACGGGGCAGGAGTAGAGGCAGACCACCCAGGACTCAGAGAGCTAAGCCAGAGGTTCCTGTTGGACTTGAGGATCCTCTGCGGGCCATCATAGAGAGGCTTGATCGGTATGAGGCCATGATGGGCCAACACCAGGAGATGCTGGAACAGCAGAGGTACATTGCCCAGCAACAGCATGATATGATCATGCATTTACAAAACACCCTAGCCAGGCAAGAAGAAGCCAAGAGAGATGCCTTTGTACCTCAGCCATCCACATCTAGCATTCCACCTGCACCTCCCCAAGAGCCTGCTGCTCCTCAGACCCAGACGCCTATCCAAAAACTATTAAAGTAGTTTAGGCAGAATAGTCCACCTTCGTTTGACAAGGAGTTGGATACGGATAAGGTGGAGGCTTGGGTTATGGAGCTAGAGAAAATATTCTCGGTGATGGATTGTACCACCTAGTAGAAAGCTCAGTTAGCCACTTTCATGTTACAAAAGGAAGCCGATAGATGGTGGCATAGCACGAAACCCCTGATAGAGACCAAGAACATACAAATAACTTAGGAAAGCTTCTTGGTTGAATTTTATAAGAAATATTTCCCTCGTTCGGTGAGGAAGAAGAAAGAGATGGAATTTATAGGCTTGAGACAGATGGATGAGATGACTGTAGATCAATATGTGGCCAAGTTCATTGAGTTGTCTCTGTATTCCTCTTACCTCCAAAGGTATGATGATGAACCCTGGAGATGTGAGCAGTTTGAGACTGGGTTAAAGCCCCTGCTTAATAATAAAGTTACTCCACAGTAGATCAGGAAGTTTAATACCCTTGTGGAGGTCAGCAGGGTGATTGAGACTAACCTACGAGCTATCATGCCTACTGCGACTACAGCTAGTCAAAAGAGGGTTCTGGATTTGAAAAAGCCGAAACCAAAAGAGGGTTCTAGTTTGACACCTGGCACCAAGAGGAGAGGCAAGAGGCCATGGAATAGAAGGCCACAATAGGGTATGCCACCTCCTCGGAGCCAGTCATCCTTCCAGCAGTCTCCGGTGACATGTTTTAAGTGTGGGAAGTTGGGGCACATTGCTAGACATTGTCCTCAGATGGATACAGCACCTTCTCCTAGGCCACAAACCCAAGGCCGAATGTTTGCCCTCACTCAACAGGAAGCCAGTGCGTCCCCTAGTTTGATCTGAGGTACGCTGATGGTGAATGGCTTTCCTGTAGTTACTATGTTTGATTCGGGTGCTAGTCACTCGTTTATATCCTATGATTGTGTGAGGCAATTGGATCTGGCCATTAGTGTCTTGCCATTTGACTTGTCTGTCACTATACCCACTGGAGGCCACGTGGTTACTTCCCACACCTGTTTAAATGTCACTGTTCAATTTAATCATTGTCATACCACTATTGATTTGATCTATATGCCCTTCCATGATATGGATTTGATTATTGGTATGAACTGGTTAGTCGCGAATAATGCAACACTTGATTGTGAATACCGAACCATTTCCCTACCTACTTGTGGGACCATACCTAGGGTAGGAGCTGAGTTATCCTTTATGACTATTGCCCAGGTTGAGAGATATTTAGAGTGTGGATGTCAAGAGTTTCTAGTATTTTTTTCTATTCAGGCTGAGGTAGAAGAAGGGATAGAGGAGATCCCAGTTGTCAGGGAATTCTCGGAGGTTTTTCCTAAAGAGTTTGACTTTACTGGCCTACCCCCTGAGAGAGAACTAGAGTTCCTTATAGACATAGTGCCTGGGGCTGGACCGGTGTCCAAAGCTCCTTATAGGATGGCTCCCGCTGAGCTTGCTAAGTTGAAAGAGCAGATAGAGGAATTGTTAGAGAAAGGGTTTATCCGCCCTAGTGTTTTACCTTAGGGAGCTCCGGTGTTATTTGTGAAAAAGAAGGATGGTAGCTTGCATTTGTGTATCAATTACAGAGAGTTGAATAAAGTTACCATCAAGAATAAATATTCTCTCCCTAGAATCGATGATTTGTTAGATTAGTTAGTTGGGGCATCTGTGTTTTCCAAGATAGATCTTAGATCTGGGTATCACCAGTTGAGAGTGAAAACTGAAGACGTCTCCAAGATGGCCTTCAGAACGAGATATAGGCACTATAAGTTCCTTGTGATGCCATTCGGGCTGAGGAATACGCCCGCTGTGTTCATGAATTACATGAACAGGGTATTCAGATCGTATCTAGATCAGTTTGTGGTGGTTTTCATTGATGATATTTTAGTGTATTTCAGATCCTTTGAGGAGCACGAGAGGCATTTGAGATTAGTCCTAGACACCTTGAGAGAGAAAAGGTTGTATGCCAAACTTAGTAAATGTGAGTTTTGGCTGACTGAGGTGAGATTCTTAGGTCATGTAATCTCACAAGAAGGGGTTGCGGTTGATCTTCATAAAGTTGAGGCTGTGTTACATTGGGATAGACCTAGAACGATTACTGAGGTTAAGAGTTTCCTAAGTTTAGTAGGGTATTATAGACGATTTATTCAGGACTTTTCTCAAATGGCCTTACCACTGACGAGGCTAACTAGGAAAGAGACACCTTTTGTGTGGGATGATAGATGTGAGAGGAGTTTCCAGGAGTTGAAACTCTATCTGACCACAGCCCCTGTACTGATTATCCCTAACCCTAGTGAGCTGTTTGTGGTTTATTGTGATGCTTCGGACAAAGGGTTAGGATGTGTGTTGATGAAGCAGGGTTGACTAGTGGCATATGCCACTAGGCAATTGAGGCCTCATAAGGAGAATTATCCCACACATGACCTGAAGTTAGCCGCCATAGTGTTTGCTCTTAAAATTTAGAGACATTATCTGTATGGTACTACCATAGAGATTTATAGTGACCACAAGAGTCTGAAATACCTGATTAACCAGAAAGAACTCAATATGAGACAGAGGAGATGGATGGAGTTCTTGAAAGACTATGATTATATGTTGAAATATCATTCGGGCAAGGCCAATGTGGTGGCGGATGCCCTGAGTAAAAAATCCATCCATGTAGCCCATATGATGATTAGGGAGCAGGAGCTCCTAGAGAAGTTTAGAAACTTAAACCTCTCTTGTTAGGTGGTATCGGGTAAATTATATCTTAGTGAAACCTGAGTTGAGAATATATTGAGAACACAGATCTTAGATGCCCAGAGGGAGGATGAGTTCCTAAAACGGATCAAGAATGAGATTTCTGATCGCTAAAATTTTTATGCGTGTCCGCAAGTGCACGGGTCGGATCAAGTAGTTCAGTGATAAGTAAAAGTATCGTTCCCACGAGGAATGACTGGAATACAATTAGGCAGTGCACAACCTACTTTTATCCACGTTAAACAACCAATTATGAGATTTTTGATTTTAGAACTAAATTTAAAATAAAGCGAATTGAAAGAAAACTTAGTTGGCACAGGTAGTTAAGATGAAATCCAAGGTTTGAAATTACCTAGAGTCACTATTCCCTTGATGCTCACTAGAACTTAATTTCTTGTTTAATTGTAATTAATTATCGCCTTGTGGGTTAAGAGTTTAGAAGCTATAACCGTCTATCGATGTAATTACAGCCCTACTCTCCCCTAGAATCTAAGTGTCCTTAGATTTAGGTTAGAATGCATTAGATACTATATCCCTCTACAAACCAATTAAGGTAATCAGGTATATGTCTATCCCAATTACAAATTAGATGATTCTAAACTTAATTTATCCAACTCTTAGGTCCAATTTAGAATCCCTTTTTCAAGGTAAATTCCAATTTCCCAAATCAAATCAAAGAGGTGGCCAATCCCTAAGAAAGCATTAAGCAAGAGAAGGATACACAAGATTCCAATCATCACAATTAACAAGACAATTAATGATTCAGTTCACATCAAGTTCATAGTGCTCTGGGTAAAGAGAAATTTAGCCACACATAGCTAAATCTACAGAGAATTCCCAATCTAAATACATGGAGAAAATAGAAAGAACAAAGAAAGCAAACAAAGGGAAGGATGAGATGCAGAAAGTAGAGCTCCCCCTTTGATTCTTCTCTTCCTTCACCCTCTAAGCTTAAAGAGCCTTCAAGGAACTCCCAAAATCGCCTCCTGGACGCTCAGAACTCCCTCTGCCGCCGAATGTCTCCAACCCTAACTCAACAAACTTCTTTTAAAGCCAGAAAATTAAAACTCTGCGTTTCAGGTCCGATCTCACTATGGCGAAGGGCGTCTCTCGCTATAGCGAGGTCTCATAAGTGCTCAGGTTTCCGCTGCGCTCGCTACTCCCATGCTATAGCGAGCTGCTCTCTGGAATTTATATGCAACACGACTTCGCTATTGCGAAGACTCCCCTTCGCTATGGCGAAAGTACCATCTCGCTATAGCGAACTTCGGTCTCGCTGTAGCGAGAAGACTTGTTCAATCTACCTTGGCCATTTTCAACTTCCCTCTCTTATATTCAACTCTTTCTTCATTTTGCTACTTTTCCCTGAAATTGAAATTAAACATAAAGTGAGGCTTAAACTGATAAAAATATTATGATTATAATACTTTCTTTGTTTTGTTTGATTGAGTACACTTTTTACCATATTAATCAAGAGAAAAGTATTTTACCTCCCTAATTTAGTGTCAAATATAGCCCTTTTGGGTCCTAAATTAGGAGGTTATCAAACTTCCCCACACTTAAATCTTTGCTTGTCCTCAAGCAAATCTTAAAAGGGATAGCGCCCAAGCAATTTGAATTACAGATCCCCCCCACACTTATAATGAATCCAACTTCAGAAGCAGAAACTCAGTGAAACTTGAATAGAAATTGAAACAATGTACTCATAGTAACACCCTTATTCCTAAAGTGTGTGTGTGCTCAACAAGAGATGTTAAGAAATAATCAAGCAATCCTAAATAAGTTTTCCTAGCAATTTCAACACCTAACCCAATCATTTGTACTAACTTCAATCATCAAAGCTCATTAAGAAGGGTCTCTATTATTCAATGCAGAATTATTTTCAGCATCTTTTTTTTTTTTTCTCTCCTCGTCAAATTACTTAATCCTTTTGACGCGAATGACAACATTGGTTATGAAGTCACCCGGTTACTCAGATTAGAGAAATCCTCAGAGGGCTACTAGCATACTCTTAGTTTTATCACTGTTTGACGTGAAAGTTCACACTTTTTGGTGCAAACCCCCGGTTACTAAGTGATTTCAACCATTGGAGTAGAGAATTCCAAGTTTTTTTTTTTTTTAGATATCCCTCTCAATTAACAATTAGATATCCATCAGAAACAGGTAAATTGGGGAGATCTAAAACAACTGGAAGCTCATTATAAGAAAACTTGACTTACTTCAAAAATCATCTTATTGGAAAGTGCTCATATTGTGGGTGCATACTACAATTACATTACTTACTTTATCCATTTCAAGTTCGCTTAACCTCTAAATTCTTTAGTTCATATTCATCTAAAGTGAGAAGGGATGAATTTGATTTAACATATGAGCATAAGGAATATAAGGATTTGAATATTATTAATAAGAGGGTGTTATTGTCAATCTATATCTACTTATCCTATATTTATCTATGTTTACCTTAACTCCCCCACACTTGAAAGTTACATTGTCCTCAATGTATAAAATGGGAAATTCAGAAGGAGATAGACAAAGAGAAGCAGATGGGGGGTGAAGGGAGGGGATAAAAAGAGGTAGGGAGAGACGAGACTCCCCTGATAAGAAGAGATAACATGGCGAGGGGATGCATGTGAACGGTGTGACGACCCTAGATTCTAATATCAGTGATTATAGCTGAATACACGATTAATAAATAATGATCAAGGTTTGGAGTCATTGCAATTAATTACATTAGGGAAATATAGGGGAAATTTAAACCTCGATACTACTAGGATCATCAACTAACAACCATAACGGGAACATGCATGAAAGGGGTTGTACCATCATTAAAGGTTTAAGATTCATCCATTAATCAATTTCAACCCACAAAAACATCCCACCAATGTACTCATACTATTCCCTAACATTAGCCTTACTGAAATTAAGGTTTCTAGGTCAAATATAGGAGTTTGGGGACCTGTGTCGCGACTTAGAACTTTTCCGCCGCGGCTAAGCTAGGTTCTGGAGCTTGAAAACTGAGTTTTTAGACTTGCGCCGCAGCCTAGAACTCTTGCGCTGCGGCCAAGTTGCTCTCGGGAATTTTCTTGACTTTCGCCGCGGCGAGTTGGACCTGCGCCGCGGCCAACCTATGTGGCGCCGCGGCGAGTTTTGCTACTGTAACCTCCCTAATTAATTTTCTCGACTCGCGCCACGGTGAGACTTCTTGCGCTGCGGCGAGGTTACGTCCTGTCACCTCCTGGGCGATTATTTTCACTCCGCGCCGCGGCGAGATTTCTCAGGCCACGGCGTCCCTCGCCACTTTCACTTTCTAGGCCGCGGCGAAGCCTTCCTGGCCGCGGCGTGATTCCCTTCTGTCACTAGTTTCACCATATTTCGCCCCCTACACTCCATTTCTCTTCTTAGGGACACTCTAAGGTCACTTCCCCTCATTTTATATAGCTCTAATAGCATTTATCTACCTTATTTACTTAGCTATTCTTCCATTACCAATTCAAAACTTATATGCCCATTTTCGTTCTCTAACCACCCTCTATTAGCCAGTTTATAAAATAGCAACAACAGAATATACATGAATTACCAGCAACTATCCTTTAATACTCAATTAATAGGGGTTCCATACAATGGGGGTTCATACCAATATCTCAAAAGTTACATTTCCATTGACCACCATATTATAGGTCAACAAAGTTTACAGCAGATCATATGAATCCATACATCAAATACTAAGTCAAGAGGGGGTCTAACCCTTTAGTACATACATTCTCAATAAATCAAATGTTCAAGTCTACACTTGGCAATGCAGATACATGATGATGCTATACATTAAGGAATACAAAATTAGCATCTATACTAGCTAAGTCAGCCCAAGTGTAGCCATCTCCCCATAGGTTGAAGCTTATGGATTTTCATCCACTTGCTTACCCTTGTCCTTACCCGAGGAACCTTCACCTGAAATATTGATCCCATAACACGGGGTGAGATATAAATCTCAGTAACCAAAACAATTCCATCATATAATCCAGTTTAATCAACATATATGCATGAATCAAAATCCATATCAGAATCACATCAGACATTTCAGCAAATGAAACAATTAGGCTATCATGATTACTATCCCATACTAGCAATCATATAATTAACATGTTAAAGGCCATTAACACTGGGAGAGGCCCGTCCACGGCACCTACTCCCCATTGAGCACAACCAGGGCTCAGTGCATCTGGGGTTGATCATACCCGGTGCCCGATCGTGGTACATGCATGGGTGGCAGCCGCACCACAGCTCCACCATGGACTCACAAGGTCCAATCATAATACAACAGATAGCCAACCAATTTATTCAACATTTCAAATCATTCATATATATAGCAAATATGAAATTAAAATAGATACATGCATGGAATTACTGTAAACCCCGGTTACCTCACTTGCAGATAATTGCAACAGCCACCACAATCCCAAATTCGGATTCAAGTGTCTCCCACTAGAATTCTCAATGTTTCACCCAAAATCCTAAGCAAATTCGTATAAAATTAGTACCCATAATATAAATCAGCTATAGGGGTCTTAAACCAACAAAGAAAGCATCAAAATGGGGGGTTTAAAGTCACCAAATACCAGCCCCAACCTCACCCTACGAATTTCACCAAGAAAACCCCAAAACACTCACTTTTCAGATTTTGGGTATAATGAAATCTCTCCAAATGAAAAACTAATTGGACCAAATTAAAGAGAAAGATGAGGGGATTAAGTTGTATAACTATTACCTTGGCCAAATCTTGCTCTAAGTATGAGAAAATGCAGAAATCTTGCCCCAAACCCTAGCCTCCTTCTCAACCTCCGAATTTGCCTCTTGAGTTTCAAAAAAATGAAGGTGTGGCTGAAGCATTAGGGTTTAGATGGGTTTAGGTTGGGTCAAAAGGCTGGGTCATGGGTTGCTCCAAGTCCAAATCCAATTGGGTTTCAGATTTTGCTTATTGGGCCAGTTTTTAAGTGTTGGGCTGCATAATTCTGTTGGGCCAGTTTTCACTTATTGGGTTGCTGAAGTTTAATAGGTTTTGGGCCTAATTTGAAGGGCTCAAGGCTTGGGTCTACACAAGGGTAATTAGGCCACTTAATTGAGCCTATACAAGATAAATCTTGGGCCTCTATCTCATTAAATTAGTTTGGGTTTACCTCTAATTCATTGGGCCTCCATTAGCCTCTTACCATGATTTAATTAATTTGGGCCTAGATGTAAATCTCTATCCTACATAAATCCTTAACCCATATTAACAGTTTATCTCTCTAGAATACCTATTCACTAACTTGCCTAATTATGCTCTATTAATTATCTTTAATAAATCTTAATCCATAATTAACACCTTAATTAATTTCGGGGTGTTACAAACGGCTCCTTCATCTGATAGACAAAAATGGACAAAATACATATAGGAGACAGTAAGTTGGCATTATAATTAATAAGACAATTTAAGAGCACAGCCAATTCAGGATTTGAGAGCATAATTAGATACAGTTATCCATAATACAGTTATCCAAAATATAAGATAAGCAAAACAAAAGATATGGCAAGAGGATAGAAAGGTCCTAATAATCAGACGGCCCAGGTCTATCCTGAGGTGCAGGCTCCTGAGGGATAATGATGATCGGCGACTGAGGGGCTGCGGGAGGTGGCGGTGGAGGAGCCGGCATCAAGTAGTCCATAAGTATTTGTAGTAGATCCTTCATTGATAGGACATGACCTTCCAGCCTATCAATGGACTCACGTGCCCAATTCTCAAAATCAGTCTGATAAGGAGCCCCATGTCCTGACGGCTCTGGAGTAACCCGGTGCTGATATGAGGGAGGAGGTGGAGAGGCCTCAGGCTCTGCTTGTGCCTCTGCTCTCTGCCTACGGGGCTGCCCTGGTGCATCTTTCATACTGTCATACTTGAACGGGCCCTTCGGCTTGAACTGCGCGTCATTTTTCGAGACGTGACTACCCCCCATAGTGAGTAATTCTGTCAGCATATGGGGGTATGCTAAGCTAACCCTGTCAGACCTCGCCACTTGTTTGAAGTTTAAGTACATGAGGCGAGGAATGTTGACCCGCTGCCTGGTCATAAAGCACCATGTAAGAGTAGCTCGCTCTTGGATCATGTCGGATCCATGAGAACTTGTCAGGATGTTACTTGTAATGAATTGTAACAAAAAACGAGCTGGTTTGTTGAGCTGACTCACGGGGTAAACCTTGTTCACCAGCCGAGCTCTTCCTTCTTCAGCAATGGTGGTCTCTACTTCTTCCCAGGGAATGGACTGAGGGTTCTCCATATATGCTTGGAAAGCACACTCTGGAGCGTCCGGCAATTCATAGAAGTCTTAGAAGACTTTCTTATTTATCCGTACCCAGGCCGAACGGCAATAGTATTCGTCTTCTTCCTCCTCAGTATCCTCAAAGTTCGCATATAACTCTTGGATCATTAAGGGGATCCGATGCACCGATTTTTTCGTGAATCCTTGCAGCCCGTGCCATTCAAAATCATGAAAAGTCAGGTCCCGGGCGGTGGGTGCATAGTAACGATCTTCCACAACCCCTCTGTCTGTGAAGAGTCTGTCGAAGCGAAATTCTGCCCGGGCAGATGCAAATCGATCCTTATCGTATGATTGCTTCTTTTGCTTTGAGGAGGAGGCTACAGCAGTTTTTGTTTGCTTTTTTGGAGCCATGCCTGCGAAATTTCAATAGGAAAGAGATAAAAGTCAGTAACAGCAGTAATAGGGATTCACAGAATAAGGAAAAAGGAGATGAGATGAATCAGACATATGCAGCATGTTTCTAATAGGGAAGGACACGATTAAAGGTCTACAAGGGATGAGGGAATGAGGAATAAAGAGGCACATCAAGCAAAGTGGTCCATAATAGCCAGATTTCTGGAAAAACGTCGAACTCGCTGTAGCGAGTTCGATCTCGCTACAGCGAATTCGAACTGAATTATGCAGAGTCAGATTTAAACGGATGAAAAGCTAAATTAAAGCTGTATATCTGCATAGAAACAGGCGACTAACAAAACCAATCCAGAAAAACTAACCAAATGGACCCTTAAATACGCAGATATAAGCAAAACCATTCGAACCCTAATATGACTATAATCAGCGAAATCAACCAGCAAATCAGGGAAGAAAGAGTTAATTGAATTACCTGATATACGAGATGCAATTTGTGAGGGGGATGCGAGATTATGAAGCAAGATATGCAGCGAGAGAAAGGGTGGAGGGTTTTTGGAACTTCGTCGCAGTGGCGAGAGAGAACAGAGGAAGTGGCGAAATTCGTTTTACTTCTTCTATTTTATTTTATGTGAAATCTCGCCATAGCCGGGTAATAGCGAGGGGTTCTCTGGGCTTATTACCAAGAGTAAAGCTGCTGCACTCGCTACAGCGAATGAGGTTTCTCGCAGTAGCGAGGAAACTTAGCAAAAAATTATGCACGATTACTCGCAATAGCCAGGCTACAGCGAGCTGCTCGCTGGATTTTGTACCAGAAAGTGGAGCTGCTGTATTCGCTGTGGCGAGGTAATATTCTCGCTGTAGCTATAACTTAAAATTGCACTGACTCGCCATATCTCAGCCATAGTGAGAGACTCGTGTAAGTACTAGGAGTGGGACAAGTATATTCACCATTACGAGATGGGACCTCGCTATAGCGAAATTTTTTTTTTTTTTTTAAATTTCTCCATCTAAATGCTCACTAAAATTCTCCCTCAAATGCAACCAGATACAATAATAAAGTATAAATCAAAGCATGATTAGAGACTCCCTGTAAACATGCCCAATGTTGCTCTTTCCTACCAATCCTTGGCTCCTTGATATCCATATTTTAACCTGTAAAACACATAAAAACAAAAAAAAATATCAAACCCAAAATGAGACGGACTTTAAATTCAAACAAAAAGAACACAAAGAAAACTTGGGTTGCCTCCCAAGAAGCGCTAAGTTTAAAGTCTTCAGCCAGACTATCGTAACGCTTTTATGAGCAATCTTGGAGTTGCACATTTGTCTTCATCCTGTCCACTGGTCCACCAAAGTAATGCTTCAAGCGTTGGCCATTGACCTTAAAGGTTTCTCCATTTTTCTCATATTGAATTTCAATGGCACCAAAGGCAGTGGTAGATACCACCTTAAAAGGACCAGACCACCTGGATTTAAGCTTTCCTGGAAACAATCTCAAACGAGAGTTATATAATAGCACTAAGTCACCAGGTATGAAATCCCTTTTCAAAATCTTTCTATCATGCCAGATCTTTGTCTTTTCCTTATATAGCTTAGAACTCTCATAGGCTCGCAATCTGAATTCATGAAGTTCATGAAGATTTAATAGCCTCTTTTCACTTGCATCTTTATAATCGAGATTTAACTTCTTTATGGCCCAAAAAGCCTTGTACTCAAGTTCCAAAGGTAAATGACAAGCTTTACTAAAAACTAATTGATATGGAGACATACCAATTGGTGTTTTGTAAGCTGTCCAATATGCCCATAAAGCTTCATCTAGCTTATCAGACCAATCCTTCCTATTAACACTCACTGTTTTCTCCAAAATTCTCTTGATCTCCCTATTAGAAACTTCACAGAGGCCATTGGTCTGAGGGTGGTAAGCTAAAGCCATTTTGTGGTGGACTCCATATTTTTCTAACAAAGCTTTAAACAAACGATTATTAAAATGAGTTCCACCATCACTAATGATAGCTCTAGGGGTGCCAAAGCGAGTAAAAATATTCTTCTTTATAAATCGCACCACTGTTTGAGCGTCATTATGTTGGCAAGCTACCGCCTCAACCCATTTACTAACATATTCAACTGCCACTAAGATGTATTGTTGGCCTATAGACAAAACAAAGGGACCCATAAAATCAATCCCTCACAAATCAAACAGTTCAACTTCAAAGATACCGGTTTGAGGAAGTTCATGCCTTTTAGAAATATTACCGGATCTTTGACAAGCATCACAGTGAGAAGCAAACAAATGAGAATCTTTAAATAATGTAGGCCAATAAAAACCAGATTGCAATATTTTAAAGGCAGTTTTCTGGCCACTAAAATGTCCTCCAAATGGTGATGCATGGCATGCAAACAAAATGTCATGTTGTTCAGTCTCAGGAACACACTTCCTAAGAATTCCATCCACACATCTTTTGAACAGATAAGGCTCATTCCAAATGTAAAACTTAACCTCATTCAAGAATTTCTTCTTTTGATAATAGTTTAAATCAGGAGGTAAAACTTCACAGACAATATAGTTTGCTATATCAGCATACCAAGGTACATGTAGCAATTTAACAGCCATTATGCATTCATCAGGGAAAACATCATTCACAAGCTTAGTATCACTAACATGCTCAGAATCTAACCTAGAAAGATGATCAGCTACTAGGTTTTCACTTCCTTTCCTATCCACTATATGCAAGTCAAATTCTTGAAGTAATAAAACCCACCTAATCAATCTAGGTTTGGACTCTTTCTTTCTCAACAAATATTTAATAGCAGCATGATCAGTGTGTACTACCACCTTAACTCCCAACAGATAAACTCTAAATTTTTCAAAGGCAAAAACAATAGCTAACATTTCTTTCTCAGTGGTAGTGTAATTTACCTGAGCATCTACTAATGTTCTGCTGGCATAATAGATAGGATGAAAAATTCTGTCTCGCCTCTGTCCCAGAACAGCTCCTACTGCATAGTCACTTGCATCGCACATTACTTCAAAGGGCAATGACCAGTCCAAAGCAATTATTATAGGTGCAGTTATTATTCTCTGTTTCAATTCTTCAAAACTTTTTAAGCAGTCATCATCAAAAAGGAACTTGGCATCCTTTTCTAACAGCTGGGTTAAGGGCTTTGAGATTTTTGAGAAATCTTTGATGAATCTTCTATAGAATCCCACATGCCCAAGAAAACTTCGGACTCCTTTGACACTATTAGGAGGTGGCAACTTCTCAATTAATGATGTCTTGGCTCGATCTACCTCCAAACCCTCCTTAGACACCTTATGTCCTAATACTATTCCTTCCTTCACCATGAAGTGGCATTTTTCCCAGTTCAAAACTAAGTCAGTTTCCTCACACCTTTCAAGTACCTTAGAGAGATTCTCCAAACAAACTTCAAATGAATCACCAAAGATAGAGAAGTCATCCATAAAAATCTCCATGATATCTTCGATGAAATCAGAGAAGATTGATGTCATGCATCTTTGAAAGGTTGCTAGTGCGTTACACAACCCGAAAGGCATTCTCCTGAAGGCAAAAGTGCCATAGGGGCAGGTGAAGGTTGTTTTCTCTTAGTCTTCAGGTGCAATAGAAATTTGATTGTAACCTGAATAACCATCCAGAAAACAAAAATATTCCTTCCCCGCTAGCCTATCAAGCATTTGGTCAATGAAGGGAAGAGGAAAGTGATCTTTTCTAGTGGCTGTGTTTAATTTCCGATAGTCCATGCATACTCTCCAACCAGTGACAGTTCTTGTAGAAATCAATTCTTTCTTTTCATTTGTTACAACTGTCATCCCTCCTTTCTTAGGGACGCACTGTACTGGACTAACCCATGCACTATCTGAAATTGGGTAGATGATTCCTGCATCTAGCCACTTGATGATTTCTTTCTTGACAACTTCCTTCATCATTGGGTTAAGCCTCCTCTGATTCTCTATAGATGGCTTATGATCATCTTCCAGTAGGATTTTATGCATCACAATGGAAGGGCTTATCCCTTTAATATCTGCAAGTGTCCATCCCAAAGCTTTTTTATGACTCTTTAGTACTTCAATCAGTCTCTGTTCTTGATGAAAGTTTAATGATGTAGAGATGATGACAGGTAATGTCTCTGAATCCCCTAAATATGCATACTTCAGATGTGTAGGGAGAGGTTTTAACTCCAAAATCGGAGGTTGCTCAATTGAAGGCTTAAGAGATGGTGCTGAGCGGGAAGCCAAATCTAAAGATTCGACTTGCCAATGATGTTTAGCTCGAGTAGTTGAAAAATTCAGCACTTGGGCTACCTCATGACTAGTTTCAGCGTTCTCATGCTTCACTCCCATTAATAATGCTTCAATAGGGTCATGGATTATTATTGAATTAAATTACTCTTGAGCTAATTCATCAATCACTGAAATTCTGAAGCAATTTTTCGCATCTCTAGGATATTTCAGTGCTTTGTCCATGTTAAACACCACCTGCTCATCCCCCAATCTCATCATTATTTGCCCCTTTTCTACATCAATAAGAGTTCTAGCTGTGGCTAAGAATGGACAACCAATAATCAACGGATTATCTTTATCTTCTTCACAGTCTACAACAATGAAATCAGCTGGGTATATGAACTCACCAACCTTTACTAAAACATCTTCAATTATACCCCGTGGATATGCTAAGCTCCGATCCGCTAATTGCAATGTTACTGTGGTAGGTCTTGCCTCACCGAGTTGCAACTTCTCAAAGACAGATAATGGCATAAGGTTGACACTTGCTCCAAGATCACATAAAGCCTTACCTTGAAAGTGAGTGCCTATTTTACAAGGCACAGAGAAGCTACCTGGATCTTTGCACTTCATTGGAATCCTTGGGTTGATTATTTTGCTGCACTCTTCAGTAAGTGCTACAGTTTAACAGTTTCAAATTCACCAAATCTCCGCTTCTTGCTCAGCATCTCTTTCAAAAACTTGACATACTTAGGCATGTACTCCAATGCTTCTGAGAATGGGATATTGATATGAAGTTGCTTGAATATTTCTAGGAATTTTTGATACTGCTTATCTTCCACCTTCTTTTGAAGTCTTTGAGGAAATGGTAATGGAAGTATTGTCCTTGGTGATGTATGCAGTTTCTCTCCTTGTTTCTCACTCTTATTAACATCTGCCTGTTTTTTAACTGCTTCACTAGCCACTTTTCTCTTCTTTTTAACTGATTCATCCACACGTTCTTCTCTTATTCTTTTATCATTATTTGTCTCCTCTGTGGTAATTTCACCTTTATCTTCCTTTACAACAGCCTTTGATGCAGGTGTGTGGTTAACCACCTTCGGTGTTTGATCATCTGGCAACGCTTTTGCACTTCGAAGAGTTATGGCCTTACATTCTTCCTTACCTTCTCTTCTGGGATTAGGCACCGTGTCACTTGGCAATCCCCCTTGTCTAAATGAATTCATTGCTGAGGCTAATTGACCCATCTGCAGTTCTAGATTTCTCAAGGAGGTATCAACTCTAGCATTTACTTGAGCTTGCTCTTCATTTTGCTTACTTTGAATGCTAATGAATTTCGCCAAGGCATCTTCCAAGTTAGTCTTAGGTTCTTGAATAGGTGCATATTGCCTTACAGGTTGAGTGAAACCTGGTGGTTGACTAGGCTTAATGCTTGAGGAAGATGCTGGTTGATTCAATGCTAGTCCATGCTTCCAAGAGAAGTTTGGATGATTTTGCCACCCAGGATTGTAATTATTGGAGTATGGATTCTGATTCTTTGGAAAGTTCCCCACATAATTAACCAGTTCTGAAAGTGCCAAAGGACAAGAGTCTACTGAATGTAGATCCCCACAATTTTCACAAGCAATTGGGGCCACCTGAGCAGAACAGACATTCAATTGCTGATTTCGCTGCACTTGAGATTCCAACATATCAAATCTCTTATTCAGAGCGGAAAGAATAGTGGCAAGTGGAATAGAAGGGTCTTCTTGAGTATTGGCAACATTGACACTCACCCTTCTATCGCCTCCTCTTTGCACATAACTCTCAGATAATGTGTCCAATGCCTGAATAACATCAGCCACAGGCATTTCATCCTAACGTCCATTTAGAATAGCATCTAACATTGTATCGGTTTGTGGAGTTAGACACGTGCAGAAGTTCTGAATGATAGCACAGTCATCCATCCCATGGCTTGGGCATTGACGAAGTAAATGCTTATACCTCTGCCATGCAGCATATAAATGCTCGTCTAAAGCCTGCTTAAAGTTTATGAGCTCACGACGTGCATCTGCTATTTTATTATTTGGAATGAAGCGAGCTCTGAACCTTGCTTCTAGCTTATCCCAAGTATCTATTGAACCCTCAGGCAGAGTCAGTAGCCATTCCTTGGCTTTTCCTTGTAGAGAGAGAGGGAATAGTCGAAGTCTCAACACATCTCTTGGTACCCCATTCTGCTTGAATGAATCGCACACCCCCAAGAATGACAGAATATGACGGTTGGGATCTTCATCAGACCTCTCACCAGTGAATTGTCCATTGAGCTGCAACATGGAGATCATCACTGGCTTCAACTCAAAGTTAGCAGCTTGAAAGTCTGGCACTACTATGCTAGATAGAGTGCCCTTCATAGTATGACCCACAAAGTCTTTTATGGACTGATTTGCATTCCCTTCCTGAGCCATTTCTTTACTCACTGAATTTGGAGTTTTAGAAGGACTTTCTTCAAAGTTCAAGTTTACCACGAGATCACTAATTTTCTTCGTTGTGCGCTTCTACGTTGTAGAGGTTTGCTTCGGCATGTACTATGGTACCTGTAGAGGAAAATTCAACCAATTTGTATTACTTTAAACAAAAAGAAATCAAAGCAAATAATAGAATGAAAAGAAATTCTAACTAATTAACTAACTAATGTTTAATCGAGGACTACTAAAGGTTATACACTTCTAACTGAACAATTAAGCCATTCCCCGGCAACGGCGCCAGAAAACTTGATCGCTAAAATTTTTATGCGTGTCCGCAAGTGCACGGGTCGGATTAAGTAGTTCAGTGATAAGTAAAAGTATCGTTCCCACGAGGAATGACTGGAATGCAATTAGGCAGTGCACAACCTACTTTTATCCACGTTAAACAACCAATTATGAGATTTTTGATTTTAGAACTAAATTTAAAATAAAGCGAATTGAAAGAAAACTTAGTTGGCACAGGTAGTTAAGATGAAATCCAAGGTTTGAAATTACCTAGAGTCACTATTCCCTTGATGCTCACTAGAACTTAATTTCTTGTTTAATTGTAATTAATTATCGCCTTGTGGGTTAAGAGTTTAGAAGCTATAACCGTCTATCGATGTAATTACAGCCCTACTCTCCCCTAGAATCTAAGTGTCCTTAGATTTAGGTTAGAATGCATTAGATACTATATCCCTCTACAAACCAATTAAGGTAATCAGGTATATGTCTATCCCAATTACAAATTAGATGATTCTAAACTTAATTTATCCAACTCTTAGGTCCAATTTAGAATCCCTTTTTCAAGGTAAATTCCAATTTCCCAAATCAAATCAAAGAGGTGGCCAATCCCTAAGAAAGCATTAAGCAAGAGAAGGATACACAAGATTCCAATCATCACAATTAACAAGACAATTAATGATTCAGTTCACATCAAGTTCATAGTGCTCTGGGTAAAGAGAAATTTAGCCACACATAGCTAAATCTACAGAGAATTCCCAATCTAAATACATGGAGAAAATAGAAAGAACAAAGAAAGCAAACAAAGGGAAGGATGAGATGCAAAAAGTAGAGCTCTCCCTTTGATTCTTCTCTTCCTTCACCCTCTAAGCTTAAAGAGCCTTCAAGGAACTCCCAAAATCGCCTCCTGGACGCTCAGAACTCCCTCTGCCGCCGAATGTCTCCAACCCTAACTCAGCAAACTTCTTTTAAAGCTAGAAAATTAAAACTCTGCGTTTCAGGTCCGATCTCACTATGGCGAGGGGCGTTTCTCACTATAGCGAGGTCTCATAAGTGCTCAGGTTTCCGCTGCGCTCGCTACTCCCACGCTATAGCGAGCTGCTCTCTGGAATTTATATGCAACACGACTTCACTATTGCGAAGACTCCCCTTCGCTATGGCGAAAGTACCATCTCGCTATAGCGAACTTCGGTCTCGCTGTAGCGAGAAGACTTGTTCAATCTACCTTGGCCATTTTCAACTTCCCTCTCTTATATTCAACTCTTTCTTCATTTTGCTACTTTTCCCTGAAATTGAAATTAAACATAAAGTGAGGCTTAAACTGATAAAAATATTATAATTATAATACTTTCTTTGTTTTGTTTGATTGAGTACACTTTTTACCATATTAATCAAGAGAAAAGTATTTTACCTCCCTAATTTAGTGTCAAATATAGCCCTTTTGGGTCCTAAATTAGGAGGTTATCAATTTCCCAAGATAAGACCTCAGATTTTAAAGTGTATGAGGATGGTATGATAGTATATCGAGATAAAATCTGTGTGCCTGGTCAAACTGAGTTGAGAGAAAACATTTTAGAAGAGGCACATAAGAGTAAGTATACTATCCACCCAGGTGCCACCAAGATGTATCAGGATTTGAAAAGAATTTTCTGGTGGCCAGGGATGAAGAATGATGTGACAGATTATGTGGCTAGATACCTAGTGTGTTAGAGGGTAAAGATAGAACATCAAAAGCAGGCTGGGTTGTTGCAACCTCTAGACATCCCTGAGTGGAAGTAGGATAGTATAGCTATGGACTTTGTTATGGGGTTACCCAGGACATCCTCTGGACACGATACTATTTGGGTAGTTGTGGATAGACTGACGAAGTCTGCACACTCTTTAGCTATCAGATCTATTCATACATTGGATAGATTAGCCCAGTTGTATATCAAAGAGATAGTGTGACTTCACGGAGTACCCAGTAGCATAGTTTTGGATAGAGACCCCAGGTTCACATCAAACTTTTGGAGGTCATTGCAGCATGCCTTAGGGACCAAGTTGTGGTTTAGTACTGCATATCACCCCCAAACAGATGGTCAGACTAAAAGGACCATCTAGACATTGAAGGACATGTTGAGAGCATGTGTGTTAGAAATGAGGGGTAACTAGGATGCATATTTACCGTTAGCAGAGTTTGCGTATAATAACAGTTACCATTCCAGTATTCAGATGGCCCGTTATGAGGCTTTATATGGGAGAAAGTACAGATTCCCTCTTTGTTGGGTTGAGCTAGGTGAGAGGAGTATGATAGGACCTAAGATTATAGACCATACCACCCGACAGATAGAAATAATTAGAAAGAGACTCCTCACGGCTCAGAGTAGGCAAAAAAGCTATGCCGATAAACAAAGGAGGTCGTTAGAGTTTGAGATTGGAGACCATGTGTTCATTCGAGTATCTCCAGTGACGAGAGTAGGTCGGTAAATGAGGGTAAGGAAGCTCAGTCCTAGGTATATTAGTCCATTTGAAATCCTTGAGAAAATTAGACCCGTGGCTTACCGAATAGCCTTACCTCATAACCTAGCCTAAATCTACGGTGTTTTTCATGTCTCCCAATTGAAAAAAATATTTACCAGACCCCTCACATGTCATAGAATATGAGCATGTGCAATTGTAGGAAGATCTTTCTTATGTAGTGAGACCGGAGAGAATTGTGGATGCTAAGCTGAAACAGCTGAGAAGCAAGAACATTCCTCTAGTGAAAGTGATCTGGAGAGGTCTAACATCTGAGGAAGCAACGTGGGAATTAGAGGATGAAATCAGGCAAAAATATCCAGAGTTATTCCCTTAAGGTATTCCTTTAAATTTCGAGGATGAAATTTCATTTAAGAGGGGTAGAAATGTAACAACCAAAAAAAAAAAAAAAGAAACAAGAAAGTTGAAAATTTTCGAAATCTTGAAATTTTTCTAAGTCTGCTAGCTATAGCGAGAAATGGCCTAACTATAGCGAATGTATCTGTTTGTTATAGCGAAGATGCTTCTAGCTATAGCGAGTGCAGGCCTCCCATACAAAAACCAAAGAGCTACTTATCGTAGCGTACACCATAGCGAAAACAGGGGTCTGGGACTGATACGTGCTTGTCGTAGCAAAAGTTAATTTTCGCTATAGTGAGGGTTAGTCTAGAAAAGCGTAAAAAAAGAGAATTTGACTTCTTAAAATGTCCCAATTCATTCTTTCTCTTTTAACTGACCTAAGCTTCGACCAAAGGAGAGAAAAGGGGTATGGAGAGAGAGAGAGACCAAGAGAAGGAAGGAAGAACAAAGAAAAGGTAAGCAAGCTTAAGATTTTCCTATTTTTTTTCTTAGAATTTTGTTCTTCTCTCTTTGCCCTCTCTTTCTATGGTTTTGCTTGTTAAATTAGTTAGGTTTTAGGCATGGGTCAGAAGAGGGAAAGTGGAAAACCACTCTTGAACTTCTTTGCGCTCCTTGAGTATGTTGATTCTACTACCATGAGAGCTTGAGAGAGAAGAAGAGTTGGTGAAATTTTAGAGAGAGAGAGAGAAAGAACCCCTAGGTTCTTATATGTTAGAAGGGTTTGCTCTGAAAAACCTCTAATAGTTGTTGAGTTATGAGAGAGTAATTCCATGCTCTTTATTATGTCTAAGCTCAAGAGAAGCACCTCCATCAAAGTGTGATTATGAAACCAAGAAGGAAGAAGAGAAATTGAAAGGAAATGCTTGCGTTGACTCATAAGGTAGCTCTCAACTCTTTCTTATTATATTCTTAGATGTAATAGTCATTGTATGCTTGTGTATATACTTATTGTGTGAGACATGCCATATGTTATTGCCTTGATGCATTGGTACCAATATGCTTATGTGTTGGATTGTGAAAATTACTCGGGTGAGGTAGTGCCAAAAGTCCCTTAAAATGGATGAGGTAGAGCCGAAAGTCACTGAGGCTAGGTGAGATAAGGCCAAAAGTCTCATAACTGAGTGAGGCCAAGTCAAAAGTTCCTAAATCAAGGGTGAGGCCATCCAAAAGTCCCTAAAATCGGGTGAGGCTAGACCAAAAGTCCCTAGAGCTTATACTTGGCAGTGATATGGTTTCCATGGCATGTAAATCATATATTGTATAATTGTGAATGGTTATATGCCTATTTACATGCTTTGACTTGTTTATATGCCTTGATTGCTTCCTTGAATGAGTACATGAGCTACTGAGATTTCATGAATCTCACCACCTTCCCTCTCCTATCTTAACATGTTAGGTGGAGCTCAAGGAGATTCAAGTGCACACCAAAGAGCCTAGGAGCATGTTTAGATAGGTGTTAGTTTATTTTGGTTCTTTTGATGTAAAGAGATGCCAAAATGAATATGCACCTACTATTTTTTAGATGTAAATATTGAAGCAAGCGTAAATGTATGGAAAAATAATGTATAAACTATATAGAGAGCCAAAGTAATGAAAATATGGGATTTGCCCTTTTTGTGGATTGTATGCGATAATGTATTTTGGCCCGTAGCATAGTGAGTTTGAAATGTATAATAATTTAGACCACTTGGACATTTATATATACTATGTTCATACTTTAAAACTTGTCTATGAGGTGTGAGAACATGTGGGAGGCCACTTGGACCTACTTTAAACCGTTTTGGTTGCTAAAATTGCCAAATTTGTGAGCTCCATAAAAGTATGACCAAATGAACTCTTCTTGATATGAAATTTTTCATGCCTCTAGATTTTGTAGAGAGCTTCTTAAGAAGATAAAGTAGGTAATATTTGGAGGTCTAAGGAATATTTGGCGAATTGTTGAAGTTAAGAAATTTTGATTGTTTGGTCATGGTATTGTGTAATTAGTCTGAAAATAAATCCATGTCATTCATGGACCAAATGGAGTCCAATTATCATGAAATTTTGTAGACATAAACTAGAGAACTATAGTGACCTATACCAACTAGAATCACCTAAATCAGAGGTCTATAGAGAGAGAACGGACCTTCTGAAGTTTTGTATCAGCATCAAGGAAGCCATTCAACCTTCATCATTGTTCCATCAGTTTTCAAGGTTTAAGGGCTACTAAACTGATCCAGACTTATTTGTTTCATCTAGTTAACATCCGTAACTTTCCAAATTGATATAGTTTGTCTAGATTGGATTTTTTTGGATTTAGTTATAAATTTTTGAAGTTCATGATAGTAAGCTGTACCAGTTCAGGGACAGTCAGACCTCTGTCTCATTTTCGATATCAAACATGGCCCAAACGCTGAGATTGTAGTTGGGAATTATTTTTACGAAAAGTTAACACCTAGAGCTTTCCAAAAAGCTATGGTTTGCTTGATTCCTATTTTTGTATAATTAGTTATGATTTTCCAAAGTCATAGCCAAAAATCTGACTTTTGGGCCCATGTGAGAAATTCCATTTTCTTGATTTTTGGGTTCATATCCATGGTTTATGACTTGTTTGATGCTATGTATGAGTCGTATAAATAGAGTTTGAGTAGAGAATATGAACGATGGGTTCATGGGACCCATGGGGCAAAATATGAGTATTTGAACCCCATTTTATAGCATGAAAATGCCACGGTTTGTACTTATTCTTTGGAAATCATATGGAATTGAGCCAAGAGGGAGATTAGTTGGAGTTAATACATTATGGTGTTACACAATATATTTTGTATTATTGTATTTGGCTTTATTTATTTTTCTTGTTGCATTTTGATTAGCAAGCCTATAGTTTTTGGCCCTTACAAAATACATTTTAACTATTTGATCCATGAATCCTAGAAGTATACAATTCAGTTTCTAAAACATGCACACTTCAACTACCTACTTCATCAATGTATGGTTCAATTCTTGAAATTTTTTATTGCTACTCATTTTATTTTTTTTGGGTTGATATGGGTTAGATTCTGTTATTATTAAAGTTTTCAATTCTTTTCTTTTTTTCCCCTTCAAATTCTAGTTTAATTTTGCAAATTTGTGTCATAATTTCAATTTTTTATGGACGATTATTTAAGACTTCAAATTTGACCATCAAGAGTAAAAGATTGGGATTTTAATATCCTAACCAGTTTATGAGTTTAGCAATAAGTAGGTGTTAGGATTTTAAACTTGAGGCACTAAAATTTTAACTAGATAAATAGCTCAAGAGAGATAAAGCGTATTTTATCAGGAACATATGTTAAATTCACAATCTATTCATGTTTTTATAAAACTCTATGGGGTGTTTTGTACAATTTTAAACTTTATGTATTAAAATTAAAATTAAGATCAATTTGAGTTAAAATGTACGTTAGTTTTAAAAAAGTTATATTTCATAATTCTAATTTTCTTTTTCTTTTTAAATCTATTAAAAAATGGGTTGTAAGTATTTTAGGCTTATTTGTTGCTTACTACCATCCTTCCATTCATGGTAAAGCATTGGATTATCACTTTCTTTTACAATTATAATCACGTTACATTCATTTGAATTTACATAGTTAGACAAAATTGTCAATGTCAAACTAGGAAATTCCTCACTCATGTAGCCTCTTATAATTACTATATTACATTATCATTTTACTTATTAAAATACTCAACATGTTCAAATTTTTTAATGTGATTGTTGTGCTATGAAAGTGTACATGCAACTATACATATCACACAAAATAATATAATGATAACTAGATTATCGTTGCCACAAATATTTGTCACAAGACAGTTGTTAGATACTAAAATTATGCACCTTAATATAAATTAAGCCAATAATAATGAGATCAAAATTCAAACAAAATTAAAGATAAAAAAATATCAAGATAAATGAGAGACAACATTCTAAACTATATTCAAAAGTAAAAGGTTAAGGATTATACTTTCACGATGACTTTTGAAAGTTGCCACTAAAAATGACTTTTAGTTATGACCAATTGTCATTGGTAAATGTCTTTAAATTTTTTAGCAAGAACAAAAAAAAATCTTTTGGTGCCAAACTTTTAGCAACGATCTCTAAATGTTGCTGCTAAAAGTAGGTTTCATGGCAACTTTCAAGAGTCACTGCTAGAAGAGACTTTTAGGTCATTAAAGGTTTTGAAATTTTTTGTAGAAAGCAAAAACATTTTGGTGCCAAAACTCTATGTAACAACTTCTAAAATTCGTTGCAAAAAAATAGTTTTTGTGATGACTTTCAATAGTGACTTTTAGGTCATGAAATTGAGGAAAAGAATTTTGGCATCAAAAATTTGAGCAATGACCTCTAAAATTTGTCACAAAAAGTAGCTTTTGTGGTGACTTTCAATGATTTTTAGTGGCAACCAATTGTCATTGCTAAAGTTCTTGAAAATTTTTTGTAGAGAGCTAAAAAATTTTGGCATCAACCTTTAAATGTCATTGCTAAAAGGGACTTTTAGGGTGACAATTGGTCATTGCTAAAGCCCTAATTCTTTTTTTATTTTGGTAGAATCTAAATCCAACAAAAGGTGACTTTGTGACAATTATCTAATTATTAATTACAAATTGTATGAAGTAAATTTCTATAATATTTATTACAAATTTCATAATTATCTCATAAAATTTAATACTAATTTCATTTAAAGAATCTCAAAGAATATGGTTATCACATAAATTATTTTGTAGTCATATATCAATTATTGATAGTTTCTTTTTAATTATTCTTTATCTAGTTTTATAAAATATCTAATCATTAATCAAAAATTAAAAATAAACCAAATAGATAATTATATTACAATTATTTAATTTTTAGTTAAAATTTTAATAACTATCTCATAATAATCATTTATGATTAAAAAAAAGTATATTATTATTTCTAATTTTTATTATTAAATTAAAATTTTAAATTGTAGAATTCAAATATCTAATAAGATTTAAAATTTACAATTTAAGAATTGAATTAAGAGGGTCTAAAAAAATTTAAGGCCAATAATCTTCACCCATTGACACTTAGGGGACTTAAAACCTAAGCTTGTTCTAATACCAACTAATAGAATGAAGCACTTACCAATTAAGGAACTCATATAGGTCTCTTTAGACTTTTGATTTTCTATTACTTCACAAGGTTTGAATTTTCATTTTTTTTTTTTTAATTTTTGATGTTGGGGCTAAAAGCCTTTTAGACTTAACTATTTAAAAAAAAAATTATATATAGTACTTTAGTGTATAGTTATCATACATGTGTATAATTTTCTATTCAAATCATACATTTATCATGTTATAATTATAAAATTATACGATTGTTATGTTTTAATCGGAGAACATAATAGTAAAAATTATAAAGAATTGCACCTAAGTCTAATTTACTCAAGAATATAAAGAGCTTGTTATGTTAGTTTTCTAAATTCTAAATTTTCAAGTTTAAATGTTGACATCTAAAATTTAGATAAACAATTTAATGATAAAAATTAATAAAATAAATTAATAAATGATATATAATGCAAAAGATGATTTTTGAGATAAGTATAAATATAGCTAAATTATTTTATTAATTATTAGATTTAAGATAAATGCTAATCCAAAACAAATTCAAATTAATTATTAGATTAGAGATTCTTTCAATTAATTAATATTAATTTTTATGAGATCATTATTAAAATTTTTAAATTAATTTAATATTTCATATTATACTATTATCTTCTGATCCATTTACTTTCTTCATCCAATATCCATTTGTAAATGAATTTAAATTTTTTTATGTATTTTATTAATATAAATTAAATTGGAAGTATTTACTTTCTTTATCCACTCTCCACTTGAGTATATACTCTTTCTTCTACCTCTACTTTTATTATCATGTTAAAGAGATGAGAATAGAAGAAAGGGCAAAGGGGTAGATTTGAGTAACCACCAAGGTTCACTTTACTTACAAGCTTCCTAACATTAGCAAAATTCTCGTCGTCACATGTAATACCATAGATTATTAAACTCCATATTCTTATATCCAAGCTTCATCTCACATGGATTCAATGAAAAACCAAAGAAAAGGAGTGAAAATAATAATATTTCCTTGTATTACGTGAGGGTCTAAAAGTTCATACTTCGGGCCGTGGACCCTGTGGACCGATCAATAGCATTCTCTACTTATACTCTATCCATACAATTTATACATATCATAAAATAATCCATGGACTATAGATTTGAAGCCAAGAACTAGAAAAATTTTAATGTGCTTGTAAGTCCAAAATTCATATTTTTTACTCTAATTTTAGAAAATCATAATTAATTCTAAAAAAATTAAAATCAAGCAAATGATAGCTTTCTTGAAAGGTCTGGATGTCAAATATAGGTTAACAATAATTTCAGGCCATAAAAATTCCAACTTGACTAAGATTCACATCAGAAAATCTCAAAAGGTCTGGCTGCCCAGGTTTGCTATTATAGGTTACTGATATGAATTTCAAAAATTCATAACTAAATCTAAAAAATCCAATCTCAACAAACCATACAATTTTGGAAAGCTAAGAATGTTAAATTGAGGAAAAAATAACTCTAGACCAAAAAAGAAGCAACTAGGGTATGAAAACCTATGGAATAGTAATGGAGGTCTGGCTGCATCCTTAATATTGATATGGAATTTCAAATTTTTGTTTCTCTCTCTATGTAAATCCAAATAAGGTGCTTGCATATGATATAGAAAGCTTATCATGTCTAGTTTATGATTATAAAATTTCATAGCTATTGGACTTCATTTGCCCTACGAGTGATAGAGGTAAAATATCTTACCATTTGTACAGTGCCACTGTCAAATCTATCAAAAATTGCTAACTTTGAAAATTCACCAAAAACTTCTCTAGAGCTCCAAATAACATGAACTTTAGCTTCCTAAGAAGCTCTAGACAAGACCTATATTCATGTTAAATTTTAGACTAAGAAAAGCTCATTTGGATAGATTTTTCTATATGGTCATTTTAGCATCATATAAGGGTCTAATTTGGTCCAAATGGTCTCCTATTGCTTCTACCACAATTTGGGCAAGTTTAAAAGTACAATTATAGCATGTATGACCTTCTCAAATGGTCTACATTACCATAAATCATAATTTCACTATGCCACTTGTAAGAATACACATTCCATCCTAGGCTACCAAGTGGTCAAATTACATTTTTTGATCAATTAGGTTACCACTTTGGTTCATACACTATTCTTGCATACTTTTACATTTTCTTAAGCATTTACATCTTAAAAATAATATATACATATCCAATATGACCTTTAAATACAATAAAAGCTATATGGTTGTCGAAATATAGCCTATCAAACTCTATGACTTTCACTTTTCTCTCATTGGGCACCACCTAGAGATGTAGAGATGGAAGAAAGAAGGGGGTGAGATTCAAAGAATCTCAATAGCTTATACACTCATTCAAGTAAGCAATTAAGGCATATAAACATGTCAAAGTATATAAGTAGGTATCCAATAGCACTAAGAATCATTCAAACCATAATTCACATACCATGAAAACATATTAAAGTTAAGAATAAGCTATAGAGACTCTTGGTCTAATCTCACCTTATTTTTAAGACTTTTAAATTAGCTTCACCCTTGGTTTAGGGACTTTTGACTTGGTCTCACTCATCCATGATACTTTTGGCCTTGTCTCATCCATTCTTAGGGACTTTTGGCTCCACCTTACCCATCTCAAGAGACTTTTAGCACCACTTCACCCTTAAGAGCAATTTCCATAACTAAAACATAAATATATTCGTACCAATGCAACAAGTCAATATCAAACAATATGTCTCACAATACAAATGCACATACAAGCATATAATGACCATTATACATCCAAGAATGTAAACAAGAAAGAGTGAAGAGCTACCTTACAATCAAACACAAGCTTCCCTTTTGATTACTCTTTCCTCTTTTTGGTATTGCACCCACAAATAGGCGAAACTTGATTTCTATTGCCTAAACATAACAAATAGTATTCAATTACTCTCTTGGAATAAGTCAAGGCATTAAACACACACTTAAGAAGCATAATTGGTCTATTGGTTCCATAATAGCTCTATTAATAGCCTAATGAAGCAACTACTATAATTCAATATCTTAGCTTCATTTCCTTCTTATATATAGGCCTCTTGGTTCCATTTGGACTCCTTAAAGTCACCATAAACTCATTCCTAAGAGTTTAGATGCAAGTTACTTCTTAATGTTACATTATAGAACCTATTGACCTAACTCTCAATCTATGGTTTCAAAATTTTTCCTTAAAGGGAGAGGCACTTGAGAGGCTTTCTAGGGGTCTTAGAAACTCAAACAAATACCTGTATAGGCTAGGAAATTCATGAATCAAAACAAAATTTACAAAGTGTTCAAGAATCCCTAGTTGCTCTTTTTTGAAATTCCATGGTTTGTCTTCCACTTTCTTTACATTTCCTAGGTTCTCACACTCTAAATAATAGGATTTTTTTCTTGTTCTAGGTTAGAACTCACTCCCCCTTGGCTATTCTATGGGAGACCAAAACACACCCATGGAAGAAGCAAAGAAAGGAAGTAAGAAACCATGATTCATACCTTGTTTCCTTACTTCTTCAAGAGTCTTTCCCTTTGCCTTAGCCTTTTCTTAGAATTTCTCAACTTCTCCCCTCTATACTTGGCTCAAAACAAAACCAATTCAACAACCAAAACTATGAAAAAGGATAGAAGGAGGAGGAGAATGAGTTTGCCAAAGGAAGGAGCTTGAATTTTAAGAATTTTCTTACCTTTCTTTTTGTTCTTCCTTCCTCCTTGAATTTCCCCTTGTCTCTCTCTCTCTCTTAGGTAGAGCTTCTTCTATTTTTAGCCAACCTAAAAATAGTTAGAAAAAAAAGAGGATTCTGGACTCTGTAAGAGGCAAAATTTCATTTTTTTTATACTTTTTTTAGGAAGGAGTCTTGTTATAGCAGGAAACACCTCTCACTACAGTGAGAACTTATTAGTCCCAAGTGTCAACTGGTTGGCACTATTGCAAGGAATTCCCTAAATTTTGTATGAGACATAAACTCATTATAACGAACTGGTACCTTAGCTATAGCGAACTAGCACCCTGGCTGTAGCGAGGAAGCTTGAACAACTCTTAAGCCTTGAATTGTCGATTTAGTGCTTATGAAAAAACAGGATATTACATCACAAGCACCATAGTTCATGTTGAGAAGAGACTAGAGTGATGGTTCTATTTGTGGATTTAATTCCCTTTATCATCATCTTAAGGAAAATCTCAAACCCTAACAGTTTTAGGTACTTTCATTCTTGAAATCAACTCGATTTCACTTTGTTAAAATTAGTTAATTATTAATTAAAAAATAATTATAAATTTTATGAAATAAATTTCTATAATATTTATTAAAATTGTAATAATTATCTATGAAAATTAATATTAATTTAATTTAAAGAATCTCAAAGAATATATTTATCAATTAAAATATTTTTATTTATATATCAAATATTGATAAACTTACTTTTATTTATTCATTATCCAATTTTATAGGTTATCTAATCATTAATCAAAAATTAAAAAAAGCCAAATAGATAATTCTATTATAATTATTTAATTTTTAACTAAAAAGATAATTACAAATTTATTTCATAACAATTAATTTAAAATTTTTCTTTTTTTTATATTACATTAGTGATCTGCAATATTTTTAACATGGTAAAAAAAATCAGACTTGACTAGCCAGTTTAACTAGTACATTAGTGAATTGGACCATGGTCCGATCTGGAAAATCTTGAAAATTGAGGGCTTTAAGAATTGGTCAACAATGTTCAAAAATTGAGTTTGATTGGGCAATTTTGGATGAAAACCATTGCATTTTTGTGGGTTGAACTAGTCCTCCTTGCTAAATTAGACAAAATTGCTTCCTTCAAACTCAAACCTCCATCCCTCAAGCCTCTAGGAACAACTGACACCCCTTCACCTACAAGAGATTTTCACCATATATGTGCAAAGCTATATATATATATATATATATATAATAGATATTAATTATCCCTTCCAAAATTTGTAAATGCAGCTAAGGGATTCAAACCCTAAACCATGAGAAGTGTAAGTAGCATTGTGACCAAGTCTCCTCCATTAGGTATTTAGAAATAAATGTGAAATTTTATATAAATATACTTATAAATTAATGCTAAAATCATATCAAGTGTATATATATTACCACTGGTTCAATCACAATTGAATTAATGAACCTTGAACCAATATTTTTACCAATTCAATAGTTGGTCCTTCTAACAACATTGACTTTTAATTAAATTAATTAAAATAAAAATAACATAAAGAAATAGAAATAACAAAAGAAACAAAAGCTAAAAAAGAAAAAAGAAAAGGAAAATTTAAAAATACAAGGTTTAGAGCATTTTGTAAAGATCCCTTTTGGCTTCTTTCATGGCATAAAAAAAAAATGAACAGGCAGAGAAAAGGCAAGGAGGTAGAGAAAAACACTAGAAAGAAGAGAACAAGCAAGAGAGAAAAGGCATGAGAATTGGGAGAAGGTGAGAGAGGGAGGCATTTCATTTGATCTTTTTTTCTATTGGTAAGGCATTTGATAGATGCTAGGCTACAAGACACCCATGCCGTAAGAATGGTGGGAGCATAGACATAAAAAGCCAAATTAAAGGAGAAAGAACCCAGAACAAGAAGAAGAAGAAGAGATCGAGGGAGAAATTACAGGGATATAAAGTTAAGTTACTAAAACAGGTAAAACTACTCTTTGGCTGAATCTTCATTCCATATGTTATCGGTTCAATGACTCTCCTATTGGAAATAAGATTTTTCATTCCAAAATCTTGAATCTATATCTATGAATCCATTTAAAGTGGTTCAGTTGTGTGCTCTAAGTTCTAATTTGAATAGGGGTTGTAATTTGCCTATTGTGTGGTTGAAGGGTCTGAGTGCTCTCTATTAATAGTTTAAGTTATTATTCAGTATGTAAATGGGAAAGATTTTGAATGAAAATGGGTCATTATTTACATTTGGGTTGAAGATCTTAATTATGACACCTCTCTTAATTGTTTTGGAAAGTTTGGTTCATTGCTATATCTCTGTTTGAGTGCAATAACTAAGCTTGATTGTTTTGTAAGTGTTTATTGAATTGTTTGTCTATCTTAATTTAACCTCAAAATATACATTTAGATGGGAGTTTGGATCTAAATGTTTGTATATTTTTGTTGTTGAAAGATATAGTTTGAATATAGGATTCTTGCATGATCTCTATTTAAATATATTTTTGGCAAAATGAAAGAGATTCTCTTAGCTTTCTATATATGTCCTATACTATTATGAAGTTCTTCTCCTTTATTTTAGTATTGCCCTATTCTTGTTATTGTATTTAGTTCCTTGGGCTACATGGTTTGTGGCAAGAAAATGTACAATGGTTTTGTGAGTTTGTGTCTTACAGTGGTTGAGAGAAAGGATTTTTTTTTTTTTTTTGCAAATGAGTTTATAATTTGCTTTTTGTTAATATGTGATTAATCGTGAGGTGTGTTTCTATGGCTTACTTTCACTGTGCATAAATTTTGTCATGCTATGAGTGCATCAAGGTATCTTTAACTTGCTTTCTTATGTTAAACATTGCATCATTGATTGTCAACTATGTTGTGTTCATATGTCATGCTATGTTGAACAAACAAGAAGACTATAAAACTACAAACAAGATCCTACCTTTATTATTACATTACAGAACAACCTTGAGGATATTTATAGTCTTCTTTGATTTATTATTACATAAAATGTTCATATGTGTTTTCCATACTAGACTAGGGAGATTTATTTCATATGATTTAGGTGGAATAAACTTATTCAGAAACCATTTGACAAGGGTGATAAGAGAGGGTTGAAATAAATTTACAAAAATTAAAAAGCTCTTTAATGGCCACTTTAGTTGCCACAAAAACAAAAACAAAAACTATGCAAGGTATATGTTTAGATTAAGTGAGCTTGGTATTAATATTAGTAAAAACTTAATGCACAAATCCTTAGTAAATAGGCCAAAAACTTGTTACGCTACCCAAGTAAATATATGTATCATATAAGTAATATAATAATGAATAGAGTATTGTTTCTATGATGATTTGTCACTAAAATAGTTGCTAAGTACCAAAATTGTGAACCTTAAACTAAATCAAGGCAACAATATGGGGATTGGAATTCAAACTAAATTAAACATATAAAAATGACAAGATAAAGGAGAAACAACATTCCAAACTATATTAGGAAGTAAAAGGCTTAGGATTATGATTTCCCTGAATATGTTACAGGAAACCAATTAATTGCTCTCTACATTGCTTTTAATGATCATCTTTACCAATCTTACATAGTCACATTAGGACATATTCTTTGTAACATCTGATCCTTCATAAATGACAGAATTAAGTTAGTTACAAAAGGAAGTCCTTTAAAATGAATGAGTTGAGGCCTAATAAAATTAGAGTGATAGGCTTGAGTTGTCCAAAAACTCGAGCTAAAAGAGCTGAGAAAATTGGTGAAAATAAGTTAAGGTATTTTTGTAATTTCTAGAAATTTTAGAAAACTCGTAGAAAGACTTTTTTTAATTAAAATTTTAAGTTTTTTGAGATTCTCAGAGGCTCTAAAAACTATTAGAACCCATAGAATAGTTAAAACCTCTCTCGTGAGTAATTTCGATAAAGGGTTAACTAAAAATTTGACTAAATAGTTTGAAATGGTTTTAAACCTAATTTAGGTGAAACCAAAGGCAATTTATAAGTTAGAGGATCCAATATTATGATGGAAAAGATAGATTTTAAAAAGGAGTTGAAATGAGGCCAAACAGACAAACTATACGTTAGGGACTACAATGAAAAGTTAAAAAAGTGTGCTAACTTTACCTTTTTGGCTTTTTAAATGTCCAGCCACTTGTTTTAGCCCTTAACCACGATTTTGCTAGTCTAAAATATGGGAGACCTCAGCCAAGGAAGATGAACAAAGAGAAAAGAATTTAAAGGGAGGAAAGATTAGTAAAAAGGTAAGGAAATTCTTAGTTTTTCATACACCTTCCTTCACCAAACTTGTTCCCTTCCTTATCTTCTTCATTCCTATAGTTTTAATGGCTTAATTGGGATTAGTTTGTGGCTAGTCCAGAAGAGAGAACTCATAATTTCAAGGAGAAGTTTGAAGCAATTGAAAGAACTCTTGAAAAAGGCTTGAATACAAGGTAATTCTATAGCCTTTAATGCTTCTTTTGTTTGTTCTTCTTCCTTGAGGTTTTGGCCAGCATTAAGCCCAAGCAAGAAGGAGTGAATTCTGGTCTTATCAAGGAAGAAACATAGGTTTTAGGGTGTGAGGAACAAGAATATGCAAAAGAATTCAAAGAAGAAGCATTAAAATTAAAGTTACAAAAGTTAGAGATTTTGTTGCACCTTGATATGTAAGAGACTTTCGAATAATAATTTAGCTGTCTAAGAGTATGAATGAGTTCTTAAGACACCTAAAAAGTCTCGCAAGTAACAATTCCCTAAAGAGAAGCAAGCAAACTCCATGGGTCCCAATGCTTTTTCATGTCTCGACCAAGGCTAGTTAGTGCACCTAGGAAGTGTTTTAAATTTTTTTAAGGCTAGAAAGGGACTAAATGTAATATATGAACATTAAAGGAAGCCTTAGAATAAATTTAGAAAGCTTTGGTTGTGAGATGGAGGTATAAGCTCCATTTTAAGAAATAAGGAAGCAACTTATATCTAAGCTCCTTGAAATGAAATTTTGATGGCTTAGAAGAGTTTAAATGGAGTCAAGATTATGAATTCTAATAGTTGTTTCATTGTGTCTTGTATGAAGCCATTATGTAGTCATATGAGAAAGTAAGCTTTTAGAGAGTTTGTATAAAGCTAGAACTTGTTCCTATGATTGAAATACATCCTATTTGATGTGTCTAGGCTAAGAGAATCAAATGCCACCTAGTTTCATGAGCTTGACCAAAAAAGGGAAGAAGAGTTTAAGAGAAAAGTGTGTGACACTTACTTCAAGGTAGCTTTCTGTAACAACCGGGAAAAAGAAAAGAAAAAGGGAAAGAAAGAAAGTGAAATCTGGAAATTTTCGGAATTCAGAATTTCTACCAAGTCCTCTCACAATAGCGAGAAACGGTCTCGCCACAGCGAGAGAGCTAGTTCGCAATAGCGAAGGCGATTCTAGCTATAGCGAGTGCTGGCAGCAGCCCATACAAAAACCAGGGAGTTGCCCGTTGTAGCGTGCGCCATAGCGAGAGTGAAGTCTGGAACTGACGCGATTTCGCCATAGCGAGTGGTAAATCTCGCTATAGCGAAGGGAACTGACCCGATCTCACCGTAGCAAAGGTTACACCTCGCCATAGCGAAACCAGATTACACGAGCTCGCTATAGCGAAGGTTAGTTTTCGCCGTAGCTAGAGTCAGTCCGGAAGAGAGTAAATAGCGAGAATCAGACTTCATTAAACGCCCAAACTCATTTCTTCTCTCATATCTACCTTAAGCTTCGACCCAAAGAGAGAAAAGAGGCGTGGAGAGTGTGAGAGATCAAGAGAAGGAGGAAGATTAAGGGAAAGGTAAGGTCACTTCTCCCATTTCTCTTCAGATTTCTGATCCCCTCCCTTTGCCCTCTCTTTCTGCAGTTTTAATTGTGAAAATGGACGGATTTTGGGCATGGGTCAGAAGAGGGAAAGTGGAAAACTCTTTTGAATCCTTGAGTTCTCTTTGAAAATGAGGTTTTCCACTACCATGGGAGCTTGAGAGAGAGAAAGGGGTAATGGCATTCTAGAGAGAGAACCTTAGGTTGTGTGTGATAGAAGGGTTGCTCTAAATTAAATTACAAGAGAGTAATTGCATGCTTTTGGTGTGTCTAGGCTCAAGTGAAACACTTACGTCAAGGTGTGTTTGTGAACCTAAGGAGGGAGAGGAGAAATTGAAAGGAAAAGCTTGTGTTGGCTTTGGCTCCAAAGGTAGCTCTCTTTTTCACTCTTTCTTGTAGCATTCTTGGTTGTAATAGTCATTGTATGATATGTATATGCTGAATGTGTGGAATATGCCATATGCTATTGCTTTGATGCATTGAATGTCAATATGCTTGTGTGATGAGTTGTGAGAATTGCTCGGGTGCGGTAGTGCCGAAAGTCCCTTGAGATAGGTGAGACAAGGCCAAAAGTCTCAAACGAGTGAGGCCAAGTCAAAAGTCCTTAAACTCGGGTGAGGCCATCCAAAAGTCCCTAGACCTACCAAAAGTCCCTGGAGCCCATTTTTGGCATTGTTGTGAATTCCATAGCATGTATATTATGTGTTGGATGTTTGAGGATAGCTAAATGCTTATTCACATGCTTTGACTTGTTATATGCCTTGATTGCTTGCTGGATTGAGTGCTTGAGCTACTGAGATTCCCTGAATCTCACCCCTTTCCCCTCCCAACTAATATGCTAGGTGGAGCTCAAGGAGAACCGAGCACACACCAAGGAGCCTAGGAGCATGCGTAGTTAGTTATGAGTTTATGGTAGGATATTTTGATGTATATATGATGTAAAGTGGTGCCAAATGAAGATGTGCCCACTATTTTTGAGATGTAAAGTTTGTAACACGTGTAGAAGTATGAAAGGATATTGTATGACCTATGTTTATAGCCAAATGAATAGAAATGAGGGTTTTACTCCTTTTGATGCATGAATGAAATAGTGTATATTTGGCCGTAGCATAGCGAGATTTGGATGTAGGATGATTTGGATCATATGGATATGTTAGATATACTAGTTTTATGCTTTTAAACTTGTCCATGTGGAGTGAGAATGTGAGAGAGGCTATTTGGACCCGTTTTGGACCTATGGGGTGCCAAAACTGGTATTTTTGTGAGCTCCGTCAAAGTATGACCGGATGAGCTTCGTTAGCCATGAAATTTGGTGTGCCTCTAGAATTTGTAGAAATCTTCTTGAGAAGCTAAAGTGGGTAATATTCGGAGGTCTAGAGAATATTTGGGGAATTGTTGAATTTGGGAGAATTTAATGAATTGGTCATGTACTGTTCATCTAAACCAGAAAATGAAATCTGTGGCACTTTTAGACCAAATGGATTCCAAATGTGGTGAAATTTTATACACATAAACTAGAAAACCAAAGTGACTTGTAGGAACTGGAATCACCCAAATCGGAGTTTGTAGAGAGAGATTGGACCGTCTGAAGTTCTGTATCAGCATCAGGGAGCTTACCTGACCCCCATCACTGTTCCATCAGTTTTCGAGGTGTAGGAGCTACTAAACTGATCTGGACTTATTTTTCTCCTCTAGTAGACATCCGTATCTTTCCGAATTGGTATAATGTGCCCAGATTGGATTTTTGTGGATTTAGTTATGAATCTTCGAAAGTCATGACAGCAAGTTGCACCAGAAACAATGACAGCTGGACCTTCTTCCTATTTTCGATGTCAAACTTGGTCCAAATGCTGAGATTTTGATTGGGAATGATTTTTAGTGTAAAGTTAACACTTAGAGCTTTCCAGAAAGCTAAAGTTTGCTGCATTCCCATTTTTCTACAATTTCTTATGATTTTCCAAACTTAGAGCCAAAATATGACTTTTGGGCCCAAGTGAAAAAGTGAAATTTTTATGGTTTTCGGCTCTATACCCGTGGCCTATAGTTTGTTTTATGCTATGTATGAGTCATCTATATGGAGTTTGAGTTGAGGACGCTTGAGATGGGTTCACCGGACCCACGGGGTGAAAGATGAGTATATGAAACCCCGGTTCATAGCATGTAAATGCCACGGGAGAGCAGTGACTCTTTGGAAATCATATGGAACCGAGCCTATGGAGAGGCTAGGTAGTGGTAGGAGATTAAGGTGTCACACTTTCTAACCTTTCTTACATGCATGGCTTGGATGTTTACTTATCTCTGAGTGTTTGTGTGAATGTTTGAACTATGAAATGTATTTCTAGCCATTGCTTACATGTATGGTACCATGATGTTTTTTTGAAAGATGTTTATGCATGCAATATGGCTTGAATAGGTTTGGTTATACCAAAAGTCCCTTAGCATGGGTGAAAATACACCAAAAGTCCTTAGAAATGGATGAGATAAAGCCAAAAGTCTCAAGAAGGGTGAGACAAACCTAAAAATCTCAAGACGGCCAGACTAAGTCAAAAGTTCCTTGAAAGTGGGTGAGACAAATCTAAAAGTCTTAAGGAAGATGGGTAAGGCTAGACCAATGACCTTGAGAGCTTATGTTTGCCATGTATGAGTTTATATGCCAAGGAAAATCCTTTATTTATGTTTACTAGTAGCTTAAATGTCATACATGTATTGTTTGACATGAATTTGTATCTATTATGTATGTTTGAAAGGCTTAAGAGCTATTAGGATTCTTTAAATCTTACTCTTCTCTCACATATGTCTAACATATCTAGGTAAGCCAAGTGAACTAAGAAATGGAGGCTAACAACCTTGAGAAGCAAGACTTTAACAAAAGGATCGAGAAATAGGCCTTGTATTTGCATTTTGATGTCAAGATTTGTAACTACATGTTATATATATAATGTAGGCCTTTGAGCAAGTTCAAATGTATGTATATATGATGTATATATCAATGTGGAAGCCAAATGAATAAATGAATAAGTTTTTGCCACCCATGAGCCTTTATGTTCATTTGTATGAATGCAAGTGGAATGGTGAGAATGAACTTTATGATTATTTGAATCATTTGGCATACTTTTATAGATTGTAATTATGCCTTTAGACTTACTTAACTGGTTGTGAAAAGATGAGAAGGGCATTTGGTGCCTTGATATCTCATTATAGACTTCAAAATTGACCAATTTGTAAGCTAAACCAAAGTTTAACCAAATGGTTAAGTTTTTACATGAAATTTGGTCAGCAAGTAAATTTTATCTAGAGCTTTTTATAGAGCTAAAGAGCACTCAATTTGGAGCTCTAAAGAATTTATTATGATTTTTTAAAGTTGGGCAAATTATGCAAAATTGGTATGTGCATTGTTTATATAGTCAGTTTGCTTTTCTATGTTACACATGGGTCAAATGAAGTCTAATATTCATGAAATTTTAGAGGCATAAATTAGATATTATAAGCTTTCCATAGCCACTGAGATCACCTCATTTAGAGTTCTGTAGAAAGAGAACCAAATTTTTTAAGTTATAGGTCATAAAGCTATCCAAGAAATGACCTAAGCTACTAGGGGTATGCATTGGACGGGACAGGTTGGGATTTGCTTCAACCTGGGTCCCGACCTGGCCCAAACTTGGCCTGATTATTATCGGGCCAAGGATGGGCCAACTCCAAAAGGCTAATTTTTCTTTTTCTTTTTTTTATTTTTAAGAAAAAATTTAAAAATTTATATTTTTATATTTGTTCAATTATTTTGGGCATGTAATCACTTTTTTTATATATATTTTTAAAAACAATGGATATGAAAAAATATGGGTTCAAAAGATAAAATAAAAAGAAAATGCAAATATAATAGTTAAAACTTAAAAAAATATGCATTTTCTGATTTTATTTTTCTTACACGAATGTGATAATTATACTTAAAATAGCCCAAATATAGATCTTAACTCCTCTAATTATTTATAATTTCTAAAATGTTTAAAAATTTTAGCTAAAATTATAAAAAGACCATTAAAAAAGAATTATTTTTTATTTAGTCCCTATCTTTTTATATATAAATATATATATATATATATATACATCAGTCTGCCCCGGGCACGATAGAGCCAAAAGGTTGTCCTGAAACCCATCCCAACCCAAAATGTTATCTCAACCCGATTTGTTTCAATTTTTTTTTTCACCTTCCTGACCTGTCCCAGCCTGATAGTGCTCGGGCCAAGCCGGACCAACTTTGCATATCCCTATGAGCTACTGTTTTATTACTTTTCGTGGGTTAAATGCCTCTATTTTGGTTTAAAACTATTTTTAGCCATTAGTTAACATAAAAAACTTTCCAAAAAGCTATCATATTCATGATTTCTATTTTTCTATAATTAGTTATTAATTTTCAAAGTTCATATCAAAAACTTGTGACAACAAATCCGAGAGCAACTCTAGATGTTCTTGAATTTTGGTCCCAAATCCGTAATGTATGATATGAATTGGGATGTTTGTGACTTGACTAGATATGTTATGGATGAAAAATGATATTAATAAGTTCATATGGTCCCTAAAGCCATGAATCATGTATAAGGCCTCCCAATTATGCAAATATCTATGCATTCAAGTACATGCTTTCTTGCAAATGTGTTCTAATATGCATGAGATATGTTGAGATAGCCTATGTGATAATTGTGTAAGAGCTAGGAAGTTAAGGTGTTACATTCTTGATTAATGATAATGTTGATAATCCTAAGCTTTTTACTTTCCAATTCAATCTAAAATGGTGTCTCTTCTTTACTTTGTCATTTTTATATCTTTATTTTAGTTTGAATTCCATTTACCTTAATTGTTGGCTTGATTTAGATTAAGGTGTATAATATCAAATCCAATTATTTTAATATCAAATCCTTCTCAGAATGATAATCTACTCTTCATTGTATTACTTATGCAATACATATATTTATGTGTATAGTTTCATAATACAACAAGTTTAACCAAGAGTAGGTCCTAATGTGGCAATGCAAGGCTAGTAGGTATATTCTTATCCTACAAACAAATTAGTTCACTTAACATTACAAGTTCCACGAACTTACACTACCCAATCCATGTTATAGTCCTAAAATCCCTTTTCTAAGTTTATTTAGATGCCTAAATCATCTAATAGTTTTCACACACTTAAAAGTATGAAGAATAAAGATTGAGTAAACAAATCATATAATTAATTACAAGTGAAGAAAGTTATTATAACATGTTACATGCTAAGGTACGTCATAATCCCAAGAAACTCAACTCATAAATACAAACATAACACCATCCAAAATAGAGCATACATCATATGGATATAGAAATATAGGAAAAGAAAGGGAAGAAGAAGGAAATATAATTAATTAGTAAACCTCCTTTAAAACCAAGCTTCTCCCATAGCATAAAGCTCTCCCTAAGCTCCTTTTTGGTCCAAAATTGCCCAAACTGTCAGCATCTCTTCAGGAATGTTGAAACCCCCACCAAAACCCTCAAAATATGATGCCAAAATGCAATTGTTGAGTTTTGTGACTGGCACTGTGACTCTCACTTTTGGCACTATAGCATTGACTATTTTGTGCAACAGGGGAAAATTCCCTTTTTTTCGAATGCCATAGTACTAGAATTTTTTTCAGGGTTTTGCTTTCAACAATAGTTTCTTGCACTTTTTAGCAACCCTGTTCAACTTTGGGTGCTATAAACTTTGAACCTTCTAAGCTCTATTTCTATGTATTTCTAACCTTATAAAAACATAAAAACTTATCTAATTACTATTTACAATTTATTAAGAAAGATTAAACAATTTAAGAACCTAATAATGTATATAAAAAGACCCAAAACACAACTTATACTTAATTAAAAAAAAAAGTAACTCAAAACTTAAAAAATTAAAATTAAAATTTACTAAATATTAATTAAAATTTATTAATTTTATATATCAAAAATATAAAATAAGTTTAACATTCATAGGATAAATACCTTAAAATGATAGGAAAAGCATTGTATGACATAGGCTTATCAGTCACTTTAATTAAAAAAAAATAGAGTTAAAGACTCAAAATTAAAAATATTTATTCTAAAGAACCTGTTACTATTAGTGATAACCTCCTAATTTAGGATTCAAAAGGATTATATTTAACACTAAATTAGGGAGGTAAAATACTTTTCTCCTGATTAATATGGTTAAAAGTGTACTCAATTAAACAAAACAAAGAAAGTATTGTAATTATAATATTTTTATCCGTTTAAACCTCATTTTATGTGTGATTTCAATTTCAGGGAAAAGTAGTAAAATGTAGAAAGAGTTGAATACAAGAGAATGAAGCTGAAAATGGCCAAGGCAGATTTAACAAGTCCTCTCACTACAGCGAGACCGCAGTTCGCTATAGCGAGATGGCATTTTCGCCGTAGCGAAGGGGAGGTTTCGCAATAGCGAAGTCGTGTATTCCAGAGAGCAACTCGCTATGGCGTGAAGGTAGCAAGCGCAGCGGAGACCTGAGCACTTAAGAGACCTCGCTATAGCGATAGTCGTTTCTCGCCATAGCGAGAGCGGACCTGAAACGCACAGTTTTAATTTTCAAGCTTAAAAAAAAGGAGGAAGAGCTAGGGTTTGGGGATTCTGCGGCAGAGAAGAAGTCTGGACGTCCAGGGAGGCGATTTTGGGTGATCCTTGAAGCTATCCACGCTTGGAAGGGTGAAGCAAGAGGAAGAATCAAAGGGAAAACATCACTTTCTGCATCTCTATCATTCCTTTGTTTGCTTTCTTTGCTTCTTTTCATCTTCTTCATGTATTGGATTGGGATTTACTGTAGATTTAGCTATGTGTAGCTAAATTCCTTTTACCTAGAACACTATGAACCTGATGTGAACTAGATCATTAATTATCTTGTTGATTGTGATAATTGGAGTCTTGTGTATCTTTCTCTTGCTTATTGCTTTCTTTGAGATTGGCCACCTCTTGGAATTGAATTGGGTAATTGGAATTGACCTTGAAAAGGAGATTTTGATTGGAACTAAGAGTTGGATAAATTAAGTTTAGAATTATCTAATTTGTAATTGGGATAGAAATATACCTAACTACCTTAATTGGTTTGTAGAGGGTTATAGTTCTTAATGCACTCGAACCTAAATCTAAGGACACTTAGATTTTAGGGGAAAGTAGGGCTATAATTACATCGACGGATGGTTATAGCTTTTGAATCCCGTAACCTACAAGGTGAAAATTAATTGCAATTAAACAAGAAATTAAGTTTAGTAAGCATCAAGGGATTAGTGACTCTAGGTAATTTTAACCTTGGATTTTACCAAACTTTTCTTTGCCAACTAAGTTTTCTTTCAATTCGCTTTATTTTAAAATTAGTTCTAAAATAAAAAATCTCATAATTAGTTGTTTAACGTGGATAAAAGTAGGTTGTGCACTGCCTAATTGCATTCCAGTCATTCCTCGTGGGAACGATACTTTTACTTATCACTGAACTACTTGATCCGACCCGTGTACTTGCGGACACGCATAAAAATTTTCGCGATCAATTAGGTTTGGAGGATTTTACTTAAAGTTAATGATAATCTATCTTAAAATAATGGTAATAAATTTTTTAAAGTAAATATTTTTAACTTTTGGTCTTTAACTCTAATTCTCCCTTAATTAAAGTCTATTCCTACTTGATTGGTGGTAAGAGATATGCAAAGTTGATAATGAATTAATTAATTTCAGGAGCAATATACACAATGCTGCATTTATTATTTATTCGTACAAGAGAAGAGTCGAACTATGGACCCTTTACATAGAGCAACAAAGATGCGACTAGTGACACACGTTAACAATTTTTTTTTTTTGGCCAAACACATTAATAATTATTACAACAAAGAGTAACATACAATAAGCAAACATGCTAGTTTGCAAGGTTTATTCTTGCTTCTTTTTAGTATTATCACACCACCATTGATAGATCAGAAGCAAAGCGATCCTTAACCTTATCGAACTTGAATACCAATGGTTCCTCCTCATCTGTGGCAGCCAAACGCTTATGTTTTTCTTTGTCGACGTGGACTCCAATGTTTTGACACACATCTGCATCTTGATTATTTTTAAAACAAAAGACTAGCTTATAATATTTCTTGTCAGAGTCATAAGGCTTGATATAGAACCAACCATTCAAAATAGCAGTACCGAAATCTTCATCATTACCAACCATCACAGGCTCCCACAAAAGTATATTTTCATTATTACGTGCAACTACGATGGCCCAGTTGGATGATTTGGTGCATACATTGGGTGGAAAATGAGCAAATGATATATTTAATGGAAGGATTGTGGAGATGAAATCTGCTTTTGATGGGGATGAAATAGTCGTTGCCCATTTATGAGGGTCCAAAGCTTGAACCACCGCGAGATAGCATGTGTCGCTTCCTTCCAACCTTATAGCAAAAGGTAATATCACACCGCCGCCACAAGTTTCTAGTGGCGACAAGTAGTATTTGCCACCATTTTTCATCATGTTGCCATCTGAGTCGTACACAATCTCATCAGCTGCGGTAGTGAAGGCAAAGAGAAGGAAGAAAAAGACGAATGCAAGCAAAGCAGTAGGCTTCATTGTTTGCTACGGAAGGCTTTGCTTTGGGGGTGGGTGAGCAAATGAGAACTCAAAGCATCAATTTATAGAGCTAACCAAGTGAGGGTTGAGCAAGTTGTGGCATAAATTGTTCCATAAGGTAGATTTAGATATAGGGTTAAATCATAGTCCAAATGTGATGTTTAGACTAAGCCTAACTAAATAAAAAGTTATATATGCCCTAATGGATAACTATAATTTTTAATTTAGTAATAAGTATTCCATCTAACAATAAGTATCAACATATAGAAAGTACTTTTAAATATTAAAAGTGCTTTTCTTTTTCTTTAGATTAAATTTTCTTTTCATATAATTTATGATTTTATTTTTTGACATCCATCTAACGTATTTCAAAATTTTTTAAGAGTACTTTTCAACTAATCACATGTTATTTTCTTTTATTAACTGAATATTTCGTTTATATAATAAAAGATGCTTTAATAATGATAAGGTTTTTAGGATTTGTGACACGTGGAATTTGGAAGAGAAGGATAAGGTTTAGAACCAACCACAAGCACGTAGAAACCATCCAGCGTATATGATGACGAAGAGACAAAATATCCTATTGTATTCTCTTAGTTCTTTTCACTGAACAATTTGTTTTTTAAGTGTTACTATATTGGTGAATGTTAATTTATAATACTTCCAAAATATAAGATATATTGTCTCGCATCTTTTTTCGCATAATATTATCTCACACGCACTACTTATATATACCAATTATTGTTAGAAATTTTTAATTCTGTAATTGATTTTTCTTTAAATGATTGTTCACATTTACACAGTTGCCATATGTAAAAACATTTATTATCAGTGCGTTTAAATACTATTTGTAAATTACCATTATTGTCCATTAGGAGAACCAATTTCCTGATTTATATAAAATTAATTTCTTTGTCGGTAGGAAATCGATAAATTAGTGATACATATACGGATCCCTATAAAATTTCGACATTCATATTCCATCTATGAGAATTATTATCGGGTTAGAAGACTGCGTAAAAAAGTTCGTGTGACAATTCATAGCTATGGTTGTCAGTTAGATCCATACCAAACACAATTCATACTAGTAGGCTTCACATAATGCATATGGTCCCATCGACGATGACAATATTAAATATAATTGGAGTGATTGAGAAACATATTGAACTCAAGTTAATTAATGACATTATTCCATGAGTAAGAGTGACACGTTTTATCTTCTGTAATTTTGTATTCATTTCATTTCAAAATGAAAGGGCCTGAAAAGACGACATAAATATACGTTAATCCTCTTTGTCGGTATATTTGCCACCTATACGTTTTCTGTTCGTACTCTAGGCTCTCGTAGTCCTGTGGCGAATGGCTACATCTTGCTCGTACTTTTCAAGGGACACCTTAACATACGGATAACCATAAGGTGTCAATCGATAGTACAAGGAACTAACTAATAAAAAAAACTTCATAGAAGTTGGCATTTTAGGATTTATTCATACACTTATTTTAATAAATTTGCTAAAAAATATATTTTTTATTCTTAAAAATAGATGTTTTGATTATTTAGTTTATAAAATTTAAAAATACACAATCTAATAGAAATTAATAGGTAACAAGTAAAAAATTTTAAAGATTGAATCATATATTTTTAATATTCAAGAACTAAATAATTGAATTGTATACACATACATATATATTATGGTGATTGTACAATATTTTTTTAAAATATAAAACTAAATAGTTAAGCCATATATTTATATTTTTGGGTTTCAGTAAATGAGAATTAGGGGCATCACTTGATAGAGCTAACCATTAAGTGAGCATCAGCTCGAAGATGCTTTGGAACTGATAGTTTGTTTGAAGTTTCCCGTCATGTAAAAATATGGGAAAGATAACTATGCCACCTGCCCCAATATTACCGTGAAAAGCGAACATTATGGATGGGGATCCTTTAATCCTCTTCTAGCACTTGCAATGAGACGCACTAGAATTTAGGGTGTGATAGGTTTTTAACTTAAAAATAAATAAATAAAAATAAGCTATACTTTACTATTTCACCGATCCTCTAACTTCAGAGGATGCGTGTTCAAAAGTTATTGCATATACACATATAGTGACAAATATATAAGGTGAGCATGGTTCTTCTTATATTATATATTATTTTATGACATGTTGTAGACCTTCATTTTAAAACCATATAAGAATACTACATATTAATTAAAGTCTAAATAAGAGCTTCCAGTTGGGTAAACCTAATGCTATATTAGATGTCACTTGTTTAGTTGAGGCTACAACTAAATTGATGTAAAGTGGTGTGTTTAAGGGATAGGTTAGGGAGATAAATTCCTCACTGAATAAAATAACTAAGAAACAACGTGTCACTAGCTATATTGGTGAATGTTAATTTATGGTATTGAATAGAATTAGGTATATTCTCTGGCATCTTTTTTTTTTTTCTGTATAATATTTAGCGCATACTACTTAGAATACAATTTCACGTGCAAATTAAGGTATAGTTTGCTATAAGTATGACGCCTTCGCTTATCCTAGTGTCTGGCAATTTGTGTTTAACTTTTTTCCACAACTCAGCCGTAAAAGAGAATCTCCATATGGCATCAATTCGAAGATGCTGTAATAGACTAGTATTGTAGCTCTTCTTATTTATTTTTAAAATAAAAAAGTAATGTAGTTCCTCTAATTTAAGGAGTGTGATATTGTGTCTTTAGTTTATTTATGAGTAAATTTTATTTTATCTTATTTTATAAGAAAGCAAATAACCTTTGGTGTAGGAGATGGAGAATGAGTTATGATGACATAATAGGCACTACCTATTAGAAAAATATAATGAAGATAAAATGCAAGCCACTTGTCCTCAGCATCTTCCCATTGTCGCTTCCTTACTACGAATCTCTAACTAATTATGACAACACCGCCATCGTCGCAGCAACTAAAAATGAATTTCTTTCTTTGGTAAAAACCAACTAAAATGAAGACTGCATTGCATCAATATTTCCTTTTGTTTGAGTGTACCCACTCTACCCCACCGACCTTCAATCCTTGTCTTCTCCTGCATTAATTGCCATCCTTATTATAAGATTAACATCCACAAGTGTACAAGTTTTATTTTTGGTATATGTAACTATTAAAAGGTAAAAATTCTTGGAAATGATCAAATTTGAATACCAAATAATAATAATAATAATAATAATAATAATAATAATAATATATTTTCCTCATGTTTTAGTAACAAATATAGTTGGTATTTGATATACAATAATTTTCATCATATTATCTCGTATATTGTGATATCTTAGATGTTAGAATTGGTTACGGTGTTTGGTATTTTGCTATGTAATGATGGTATATGAAAGAATATCTTGGTATCACATCTAAGGCAAAATGATGCTATTTGATGACAACTAAAATATTCTATCATCCCGTATTATATAGTAGAGTGCAATAATTTTTTCATATATTACCAAACATACTCTTTTCTTTTCTTTCCCTCTATCATCCTTTATCATGGGTCACTGCAAGTTAATGGTTTAAATTAAGACTGAATTGTCGTCCTTTATTAAACAATAAAAATAGGACTAGTTGCACGCGGATGGTCAGCTGATTTCGTTTTTAATATTTTTTTACGTAATTTTATATATTATGTGTCGTCCAATATAAAATTCACCGTTCACTAATAGGACTGAATAAAATTAGAGATTTTTCAAATTTTATACACTTTAATGACTATAGGTCCACATGAGAAGTTCTCTTTCATTTCAATTTAGCTGATGGAATGCGCACATATAAAAACTACAGATTTGTCTGCAGAACCGCACATTAAGACAGGAAGAAGATAAAGATGAATAATTAATTAACTCATCCCAATGAACCCAAGTAAAAGAACAAATAAGACTCAGCTTTTATTTTGGTTGAAGTTAATAGTGATTGACCAACTACTGCAACTTTCTTATATAATTGTCATTTTGCAGAAATATATCGGGCCTTGTTAGTTTAACAGAACAATTTTTTTTTTTTCAATTATAACTGTACTGTGGCCGACAAAAGAGACAATTCCTTTTAACGGTGTACAATATTATTAATTAAATAGAACGACCTGCTTCTCCGGTAAATTATGCATGCATGCATGCACTAAGTTAGCTTTTTGTCTTCATCTTGTACGAATTCAAGCGATGGTTGGTATATATCGAAGGCAGATCTAGCTCCCTTCAAATTTAGCTATGGTCTTATTTATTATGATTTGATATATTTTAATTATTAACAAAAATCTCATTTTAATTCTTTAATTTTAAGTCAAATTTCAATCGTATTTCTTAATTAAATCTTTTTTAGATTTAATCCTTTAATTTTAAAAATGTTTCAATCTCTTTCTTTTTTTAATCAGTGTTAATATCACTACTAACAAAAATTATATATGTGGCAACATCGTGGCTTAATCTAATAAATTCATAGCAAATCAGTATGAGGTGAATACTACACGTTATAAACTGTCTCTATCATTAGTTCATTACCATTTTGTGAAAATTTATATGGATATGCACCATACATAAATGGTATCCAAATACAATGAAATGGGGAAACGAATTAATTACATACCTCTAGCCACTTCTTTTGTAAACTTGAGAGTTTTCAACTGTGGCACTTTTCCCAAAAAAAAAAAGCAAAACACACTGTTTTCTATTGTATTTTTTGGGAGTTTTAAGAAGGGTTTTACCATTTCTTTGAGTAGGTCGCCTTTGGGAAGAAAAATGAGAGATTTGGAGCTTCATTTGTTATGGGAGAAGTTTAAGTTGGAGGAAGATTTACTAATTAAATCAGTTTTTGTCTTCTTTCCTTTACTTTTCATTGTATTTCTTTGTCCATTTGATTTGTGTTATATTCTTAATGTTGTTATTTCTTATAGTTATGAGTTAAACTTATTGATTTGGGATTGTAATCAACTCTAACTTGTGATATGTTGAAATTCATCTATTTATTTGCAATTAATTGTGTGATTTAATTACTCAATCCTAGTGCTTTATGTAAGTATATGGAAACCATTAGATGATTTGAATAACCAAAATGAAATTAGGAAAGTGATTTTAGAACTAGACCATGGATTGGATGGTGTGGATAATAAAATTTGTAATGTTAAGTGGATTAATTCACTTCTAAAATAGGAATATAACTACCAATCTCACATAACCATATTAGGACCTATTCATGATTAAGCCTCTAAATCAACTGCATATGGAATTATTAATTTGTTAGGAGAATGCCTATGGGTAATTTAGAAGATGCTTGTGGGTAAATTAGAATTTTAGGCTATTAATGGCATTATAAGTAAGATGAAGAGAGGTCATTAATTTATATTAAATGCTAAGGGGAATCATAATTCCAAACCCTTTTGCTTTCCAATTTTATCTAAAATAATATCTTATATGTCTTTAATTTAGTTTAATTTCCTATCACTTTTGTTATTTACTTGATTTATATTAAGGTGCACAATTTTAATACTTAAACAATTACTTTATTGACCACTCATCATAGGAATGGTACTCTATTTATCACTCTATTACTGTTATGATATGTATATTTGTATGTACGCCTTTAGAAAAGCAACAAGTTTTTGGCACCATTGATAGGGATTTGTTCACAATTTTTTTGTTAATATTAATACCAAGTTTACTTAATCTGAACTCAAGCCTTATTCATTGTGTTTTTTTTTTGTTTTTAAGTTAGTGAGTATTTTGATTTGTGTTGGTGTTGTTGATATTTGTGTTTGGTTTTTATCTATGTTTTTTTTTTAAATATGGATTATCCATGGCTGGCAAAAGAAGTAGCTAGTGTGTATGAACTAGATAACTTAACCAATTTGACTATTTAGGAAACTGAATTTAATAGGAAGTTTGATGATTATTATATGCATACTAGTTATGGCACTCATTAGTGATTCTCAATGCTTGTACATGACTTATGATAATTGTGAGGAAGATCACTATAGATAGTAGTGTCTATATTATGTAGAGAATGTACATATGGAGGATGATTTCAATATAAATCAAAATAATTTTTATAAGAACACTTATCTTCCTAGTTAGGGTGATGGGCAAAATTTTTGTTGGAATCAAAGTCAAGCTTGTCCATCATATGAAATATACCCTTCCCAACTCCAATTACAAGATGAAATCTTCATTCAAGAGCAAAATTTTAATTTAAAAGAAATGACTAGGTATTATATGGACAAGCAAGAGGCTTGTATGCCTAAGCAAGATGCCTATATAGCCAAGCAAGATGACACAATTAGAAACTTGGAAACTCAAACAGGCAAACTAGCCAATGTCATCTATAACAGTTCATAAGAGAGTCTTTCTAAGCAATACAATAATTACTCCTAAAATAAATGATGAAAAAGCTACAATAGAATTACTTTAAGGAGTGAAGAAGAGTTATCAGAGGGTTATGTGTAATTTGAGGGAAATTATAAGCAGAGAGTAGAGGAAAGGAAGAGTATTGTAAGGTTAGAAAACCAAGAGATAACATTCCAAGTAGTCATGGTAGGGGATTATCTTGATGAATTAGAAAAATGTTGCACTGATATGGAAGTAGAAAATGTAATTCCGAGCAATCTCTTGATGAGTCCTCCACTAAATTCCTTAGTTCTTACTGAAGAGAACCAAGAAGATTTTATAAGGTGTCTAAAGCATTTAGAAGCTCCTAAAATTGTCTAAGAGAAATTAAATTTGTAGTTTCCTATTATGTCATCAAAAGAATGCATTCCAATGAAGCCATTAGGTAAGGAATCACATGTTATCAAATGAAAAGAACATTTATTCCTATTGAAGCCTACTTACCCAAGGAAGAAAGGAGCAAGGTAATTATAGTTTTTGACATCTACGATTGGTTCTAATGTAAAGTCAAATTGAAGACTACCCAACAAGCACTTCTTGGAAGGCAATGCAAGTATAACTAAATAATATATATATATATAAGTGTAAAAAATTAAACAAACTTATTTTTATAGTGTTTTAACCCCTGGCTTTCTTTCTTCCAGAGCCTACTAGCATCAAATCTTTAAGATGATTGTTAGTTAAAGTTAGGAAGAAGGTGGAGTTGCTAAAACATGCAATTCAGGGAGTGATTTCAAATCAATTTGTTATTCCTTTTATTAGGTTTATAATTATGTTTGGTGTGCTTAAATATTGAATATTATTCCCCTTGTATACTCTTATTTCTTTTTTTTTCTTGTGTAGTTGTAAATAAATATAACTATTGTAGCGTGATTTGAAAAATTTATTAGGAGCAATTGGCTTTAAAATTTACTATGAATTTCTTTTGGTATGTTTGTTTAGATGTCTTGTCTTAGGTATAAAAATGTTAGAACTAATGGAATTCATTTGCTACATAATTTTCACATGTTTTTAGTTAATACTTTATTTTGCTGTGCATATTTGTGTCCTAAATTTACAAATTTACTAGGAATACATCTTATTGAATATTTGCATGAAATGTGTGTCAAAATTTTTCTTTGCTTGTCTAGTTTCTAGAAAAGTTGGTTCACATGATTTGGAGTTTAGATGGGTTATTTATTTGCATTTGAATACACATTGCTCTATTTTGACAAGCTGTTAGAATTTATTGTATGCTATGTCACTTTATGAATTTTGTAAGACTAATTGTGTCATTCTCAACATGCAAATTTAGCTTGATCATATTTATTTGTGTGTTAAGATGTTCCCAAAAGTTTTTCATAGTTCATTTGGACATTTGCATGGTACATTCCACTGAAATGTCATTATAACTCAATTTTAACACAAATTCTACACTTACCTTATTTGATGATGTTTTAGTATTATACTAGTTGAGTTGTACAATGTTAATTTTAGTTATATTATCAAGTTTAGATTGAGAGAATCATTCCATAGGAGGTGCTTTGTTGCTATTTCTTTTTAGCTATCTTGAAGTAGGCAAAGAGTAGAACATATCAAAAGAGTTTTCTTGATCCCTTACTTCTCTTATATTGTGTTATGTTTTGAACATTAAGGATAATGTTCATTACAGGTTTTAGGAGTAGGGAATCCAAATTGGAAATGTGAATTCTATTGCTTTTAATAGTTCATACTTTTATGTAAACTTTTATTGAAAAACTTTTTTTTTTCAAAATTTTTAAGCTTATGTTTTGCCTAATTATCTTGTATTTATTTTTTTGCTGATGTCAAATGTCATTGAAGAACTTAATTACTGGATAGTATATAAATGATAGGAAATATCAGTTAATGCAATTTGTAGATAAAATTGATTATTAATGGCAATGTTTTTCCTTACTCGTTAAGATTTTTTTGGGTGCATATACATCATGCTTAGGATAATTGTTACTTTTAAGTAATATATGTGAGTTAGACTTTGTGATAAATTTTAAATATAGGATTTTAGAACTTGCTTTATAGTCTCTTAGGGCAAAATCTTAGGCTTTGTATAATTTATTAAAGTGATTAGGCATTTATTGATTATATTTGAGATTTTAAGCCTAATTTTTTTCAAAATATATTACCAATAACTCTTTAAGCTTTAAGTGAAATATGCATGTAATTGCATGAAATTTTTTCTTTTTAATCACATTAATGACCTTTAGCCTGAAAAACAATGTTCTTACTTTTTTCAAGAGGATAATTAATATTTAATGTTATGTGAAAAGAAAGCTTTAAGGTGAAATAAGGTATAATATGCATTTGATGTGAATAATTATTGTTTCCTTATATGAGAGTTGCAAATTAGTAGTTTGGAAACAATGATTGTATGGTTCTTTTTATTAAGAGATATGAAAAATATGATGATTAGAAAGAGGAATTAAAAATAAAGGAAAAAAATTGGTAAAAGAATTAACCCAAAGAAACAAAAATTTGATAGATCAAAATGAACTAAGTTTTAGGGTGTAAAGTGAAAAAAAAAATGAAAGGGAATATAAGAATGAAAGGAAAATAAGAGAGAGAGGGATAATTCTATCTTTTATTGTTATGTTTAATAGTTATTCTCTTGAATCTTACTTATAATTTTTCATATGCCATTTTTTTGGTAATAGCTATTACAATTTTAAAAGACTTATTGATTAATGGGTTATGTAATAGCCTACATTATCGAAGAGAGGATAAAAGAATAAGCATATAAAACTCCTAAAAAAGAGGTTTTCGTGTATTTTGATTCACATAAATTATTCTAAAACTTGCAATTAGACTTTAACATGGTTCTTTACACACATATCATGGGTTGGAAAAATTTGTCATTAATTCGTGAACTCTAAAGCTTGAATGTAGGAATTTTGTTGTTTAATATGACTTTACTTGGGGACAAGTAAAGAGGCAAGTCTGAGAGTGTGATAAGTGTAACATCTGGTGTAATACCATATATTCTAGCTTATTTAATAACATTCCCATGTTTTACATCATCGATTCTATGAAGAAGTAAGGAAAAAGGATTAAAAATATTACAATTTCTTTGCGTTACGTTGCACATAAAAATTTCATTCGATGTCACATGGACCATGTGAATGCATATATCATATTCACATATTTAATTACATAAATACAACTCATTTGCACCATCAAAAGTGGCCTACATCTAGTGGAAACCAAGGGGGAGCATAACATACTTATACATATTTTCGGCCAAATTTTCAGTTTTTCTGTCACTAATTCGAAAATTCATAATTAAATCCAAAAAAATCAAAATCCAACAAACTTTACTATTACAAAAAGCTCTAGATGTCTACCCCATGGTAAAAATAATTTTAGCTCATGAAGCATTAAGATGAGAACTTCTAACATCTAAAAAACCTTTAAGGTCGCTGCTATCTAGGCTACTGGGTCAGATTACTAATATGAAATTTCAAAATTCATAACTAATCCTATAAAAATTTAAATCACACAAATTTGGTTATTTAAGAAAGCTAAAGATGTTAATTTATGTGCAAAATAATTCCAGAATGAAATAGATACTTTTAGCTATTGGAAATCTATATAACAATAACTAGACTTAGAGGGCACTTCTGCTACGAATAGCAAATTTCAAAATTGCATAAATCTTTGGTTAAACTCCAAATGAGGTGCTTCTAATTGCTATAAGTCACTGTGAATGTCTAGTTTATTCCTACCAAATATTGTAGCCATTGGACCATGTTTGCCTCTTGGATCACACAAAATCACAACTGACCAAATGAACAGTGATTTTGTAGATCTGAATTTCTGATACCAATTTTAAAAATAATTAAAAATTCCATAGACCTCTAAATGACTTGTTCTTTGGCTTCTTAAAAAGCTCTAGGCAAGATCTAATAGCATGCCAAATTTCAAGTCAAGAAGAGGTCATTTCAAACTTCGACATAAAGGGGCAAAGTGACATTTTTTGTGTTAAAAGAGGGTTCCAAGAGTTCAAATTTGCCTCTCCTACTTTTAAGGCTCTATGAGCACGTGGGAAAGCATCAACATAGGCTATCAAACATGGCTCAAAGGTCTAACAATCCAGATTTGCAAAACTCACTCTCCCACACCAAAACATACACCATGGACATAATGCCAAAATCTTGCTATTCATACCAAAAACTTGCTACATCATTCAATATAGTTCTAGTTCTCAAACATATACAATATGTTCATCCATTTACAAGTATTCATAAGTACATACACCATGTACATCATTATATTACATTTCTTGACAACAAAATGGTGACAAAATGACTATTTCACAAGTCTTTTGCCAATTTCCTTATCTTCAAGGTTGGTGGCTCCCATTTCTTTGTTCATTTGGTCCACTTAGACATATTAGGCAATGGGTAGAGAAGAATGAGATTCTAGGAATTCTAATAGCTCAACTCCCTTTCAAACACACATAATTAATGCAAATTTCAAGTCTAAAATGCATGTAAGTCAAACATAGAGTTCTTAATCATACATAAAACATTTCCTTCATTCAATAAGATATAAATAACATACCTAGGCTTGTCAAGACAAGGATTTAGTCTCGCCCATTCTCTTTAGGAATTTTGGACTTGCCTCACCCATTTTTAAGGGACTTTTGACTAAGTCTCACTCTTTTTAGAAACTTTTGGCTTTGTCTCAACCAATCTTAGGGATTTTTTACTCATCCTCACCTTAGATAAGAGACTTTTGGCTTCACTAAGTTCAAGCAAACTAAAAACATTCATGAAAATATCTTTCAAGTACATAACATAGCAACATGGTACCAAGGCATGTAATCATTCACTAAAAACATATTTCATGACTTAAAAAATCCACACACACATTCAAGACAAGAAAGACACTCAAGCATGCATGAAGGAAAGTAGAGAGAGCTACCTTGCTTGAAATAGCACACTTTTCCCCTAAAAAGTTCCTCTTCTCCCTTGGCCAAACACCCACAAAGAGGTAGAGCTTGATTCCTTTGGCCTAGATACATGAAATGGGACCCAATTATACTCTTGGAGCATTCAACAAGGTTGCACACACTCTAGAAAAATTAATTACTCCTAATGTTTCATAATGGATCCATAAGGCATCCAAAGGAGCAACCATTAGCATCTAAGGTCTTGGCTCCATTTTCATCTTATATCTAGGTCTCTTGGTTGTAACGAGACTCCTTGAAGTCATCATACACTCAATTCCAAGAGACTAGGATCATATTGCTTCCATAGTTTATATTATGGAACCTATTGCCTCATTTCCCATTTTAAGGCTTTTAAATTTTTTCCAAGGATGTCTCTCATATTCTCCCATCATATATGACACAAAACCAAGCTTGGATGAATTTAAAACTATCCCTAGATATTAGTTCTACCCTGGGCTGAAACAAGCTTCAAGAATGAGAATCAATGAGCTTCCTTTGTTTCCTTGATGGAAGATGCATGTGGGGAGGTCTCTAGGAGTCTTAGAAGCTCATACAAATACTTACATTAGCCTAGGGACTCTTGTATAAGATCAAATTTTTGGTTATGTTCTTGGAACCCTAGCATTTCACTCTTGCAAAATCATGGATGGTTGTTTGTTCTCTTTGCATAATCTTGATTCCCATACCTTAATCCACATGATTCATTATTGGTTCTGCTCAAAATTCAATCCCTCATGGCTATTCTCTCCTTGGCCGAACCTCACACTAAAAGAAGCAAGAAGGAAAAAGCATGAATGATAACAAAGTTATCTTGGTTTCTAACTTTTCTCTAGTGCTCTTCCGAGTGGTGAACTCTTCTTTTCCAAAGTCCAATCTTTTTCCTCTATACCAAACCTAAAAAATCACCATATCACACACAAAAACCATAGGAAGAAAGGCAAGGAGGAGGTGAGCAACTTTAAAGAAGGAAGAAGCTTAAGTTTCCTTAAATTTCCATACTTTTTTGCCTTGTTTCTCTTCTCTCTTGAAGCTTCTTCTTGTGTGTGAATGGCTGATGGTCTCTGCTCTATTTTGGGATAGAAAAATGGCCGGTTAATCAAATTAGGAAAGGGGCCACGTCTTATATGGAGGGGAGGAGTCACTTTAACAACTTTTTATTTTTGCATTTTAGTCTCATTTCTTAGGTTTTTCATTTTGAGCCCATTTCAAATCCTTTTCGAAATCCATCTTTTCCATAATAATATTTAGGCTCTTTAACTTATAAAATGCTTTTGGAACCACTCAAATTGAATTTAAAACCATTCTGAAGTCAACTGACACCTGAAATCACTCACTGGAGGGGTTTCAACTATTCTAGAGGTTCCCATGATTTTTAGGGCCTTTGAGAACCCCAAAAAGCTTAAATTTTTTATTTAAAAAGCCCTCCTATGAGTTTTTCAAATTGTCCTGAAATTACAAAAATGCTACAACTTTCTTTTATAAATTTTCCTAGCTCATTTGGCTTGGGTTTTCGGATATCTTAGACCTTGGATCCTTGTTTTCTATTATTTAAAATTTTATTTTAATTTTTTTGGCCTTAAATAACTCATCTCAGGGAACTTGCTTTGAAAATTGACTCATTTAAATGTTTTACGAAAAATTAGATGTTACATTCGGTTCCTCCATAAACGTGAGAAACACAATGTTCGGTTTCTCTGTAAACATATAAAATTCATTAGAAACAAAAGGAAGTCCTCTAGATAGAATGATTTGAGATCCAAAAAAATTAGAGTAATAATCTAGACCTTAAATAAAGAGAATCTAAGGTTAGAGGTGCCCTGAAAACAAAGTCAGAATAACCAAACGAAATTTAAAGATGTAGTGACATTTTCGTGATTTTGAAAAATTTTTAGAAAACACAAAGAAGGAATTTTTAAATGAGAAAAATGAGTTTCTCGGGGTTCCCAGAGACCCTAAAAACTATAGGAACTCTCAAAACAGTTAAAACCCCTCCAATTGACGTTTTACAATGTTAGTTGACTCAAACTTTGATCGATTTGTTCAAGAAGACTCTATATCTAAATCGAGTGATTTCAAAGGTATTTTATAAGTTAGATAACCTAGATTTTATTATAAAAAAGACAGTTCTTAAAAAGGAGTTAAAATGAGCCTAAAACAAAAAAGCTAAGAAAAGAAGACAAAATGAGAATTTTGAAAAGTCCATTAAGTGACCTTGTTCTTTATATGTCACGCCCCCTTTCTCCTCTCCATTTAGTTGGCCTTGTTTTTGTCTTAAACTAGAGGAGAGACCATCTATGTGAGGCACACAAGATGGGAGCAAAAGAGAAAGAAAAAACTTCATGGAAAGGTAAGAAAATTGATGGAATTTCATGGTCTTTCCTTTAGCAACTTGAATCTCCTCCTTCCTACCTTTCTTTCTATGGATTTATTGAAGTGTTTGGTTCTATTTTGAGTCACATACAAAGGGGAGAATTTTGAATTTCAAGAGGAGAGCTAAAGCAAAGGAAAAGGCTCTTGGAAAAAGCTTAAATCAAGGTAGAAACCATTGCTTTCCATGATTGCTTCTTCTTGTTCTTATGTATGTATGGTTTGGCCAATTTTAGGATAGCAAGGGGGGATTAATTTTGAACCAAACCAAGAGTGAACCTACAATTTAGAGTGTGGGAAACAAGAATATACAAAAAAAATCTAAAAAAGAACCATTGATTTACAAGATGTCTAGCTTAAGGTTTCACTTGCACCTTGGTTTGTAGGAAGCTTTCTTGCCATAATTTAGGGTACCTAAGAGTTTGCATGAGTATCTAAGACATCAAGGAAGCCTCCCATATGCACCTCCCATTAAAGAAGCAAAACAGAGTCCATAGGTCCAAAATAATGTATATGTCTTGGCCTAGAGGGGTTCATGGACCTAAGGAATGTTTTAATTTGTTCCAATGCTATAATGACACTACATATGATGAAAGAACATGATAGGAAGCCTTGAAAAAATTTTAGAAGCCATGGATGATGAGATAAGAGTGTAGGTTCCATAATGTAGTATAATGAAGCAACTCTTAGCTAAGCTCTTTAAAATAAATGTGTGATGTCTCCAAGGGGTTTCAATAGAGTCAAGAATCATAGATTAAAAGAGAGAAAAGAGGCAAGATCATGAATTCTTAAGGTTGCTTTATTAGATACTTTATGGAACCATATTGAAGTGTTGGAACCAAGTAGGCTTTCATATAGAGTGTGTAATGCTAAAGTTTGATCTAATGATCTAAGAATGCCTTACTTGATGTGTTTAGGCCAAGAGAACCTTGTGCTTCAAAGTCTCATGGTTGGGCCAAGAGGAGGGAGGAAGATTTTAAAGTAAAAGTATGGAATATTGGCTCCAAGGTAGCTCTTTCTCCTTTCTCTTATGCATTCTTAAATGGTTTCTTATCTTTATATGTATGTATGTATGTTTATGCTATGAAACATGTTTCTAGCAAATATCCACATGCCATGATACCATGTTGCTTTGTTTATGCTCTTGAAAGATGTTTCATGATTGTGTTTTAGTTTGTATAAGCTTAGTGAAATCAAAAATCTCTTAACAAGGGTGAAGATGAGCCAAAAACCCTTAAAAATAGGTAAAACAAAGCCAAAAGTCTCTAGAAGAGTGAGGCTTAGTCAAAAGTCTCTTGAAAGTGGGTGAGACAAGTCTAAAAGTCCTAAAGAAAATGGGTAAGGCTAAACCATTGTCTTGGCAACCTATATGTGATGAGTATGCTTTCTTGAATAAGAAATTTGTCTTATGCATGTTAATGAATTGTTAGATTGCCATGCACTCATCTTTGGGCTTCAAATTGCATTCATTATGTATGATTGAAAAGGGTGAAGAGCTATTGGGATTCCTAGAATCTCACTCTTGTGACGACCCTAGATTCTAATATCAGTGATTATAGCTGAATATACGATTAATAAAAAATGATCAAAGTTTGGAGTCATTGCAATTAATTACATTAGGGAAATATAAGGAAAATTTAAACCTTGATACTACTAGGATCATCAACTAACAACCATAACGGGAACTTGCATGAAAGGGGTTGTACCATCATTAAAGGATTAGGATTCATCTATTAATCAATTTCAACCCACAAAAATATCCCACCAATGTACTCATACCATTCCTTAACATTAGCCTTACTGAAATTAAGGTTTCTAGATCAAATATAGGAGTTTGGGGACCTGCGCCGCGACTTGGAACTTTTCCGCCGCGGCTAAGCTAGGTTCTGGAGCTTGAAAACTGAGTTTTTAGACTTGCGCCGCGGCCAAGTTGCTCTCGGGAATTTTCCTGACTTTCACCGCGGCGAGTTGGACCTGCGCCGCGGCCAACCTATGTGGCGCCGCGGCGAGTTTTGCTACTGTGACCTCCCTAATTAATTTTCTCGACTCGCGCCGCGGCGAGATTTCTCAAGCCGCGGCGTCCCTCGCCACTGTCACTTCCTAGGCCGCGGCGAAGCCTTCTTGGCCGCGGCGTGATTCCCTTCTGTCACTAGTTTCACTATATTTCGCCCCCTACACTCCATTTCTCTTCTTAGGGGCACTCTAAGGTCACTTCCCCTCGTTTTATATAGCTCTAATGACACTTATCTACCTTATTTACTTAGCTATTCTTCCATTACCAATTCAAAACTTATATGCCCATTTCCGTTCTCTAATCACCCTCTATTAGCAAGTTTATAAAATAGCAACAACAGAATATACATGAATTACCAGCAACTATCCTTTAATACTCAGTCAATAGGGGTTCCATACAATGGGGGTTCATACCAATATCTCAAGAGTTACATTTCCATTGACAACCATATTATAGGTCAACAAAGTTTACAGCAGATCATATGAATCCATACATCAAATACTAAGTCAAGAGGGGGTCTAACCCCTTTAGTACATACATTCTCAATAAATTAAATGTTCAAGCCTACACTTGGCAATGCAGATACATGATGATGCTATACATTAAGGAATACAAAATTAGCATCTATACTAGCTAAGTCAGCCCAAGTGTAGCCATCTCCCCATAGGTTGAAACTTATGGATTTTCATCCACTTGCTTACCCTTATCCTTACCCGAGGAACCTTCACCTGAAATATTGATCCCATAATACGGGGTGAGATATAAATCTCAGTAACCAAAATAATTCCATCATATAATCCAGTTTAATCAACATATATGCATGAATCAAAATCCATACTAGAATCATATCAGTCATTTCAGCAAATGAAACAATTAGGCTATCATGATTACTATCCCATACTAGCAATCATATATTTAACATGTTAAAGGCCATTAACACCGGGAGAGGCCCGTCCACGGCACCTACTCCCCATTGAGCACAACCAAGGCTCAGTGCATCTGGGGTTGATCATACCCGGTGCCCGATCGTGGCACATACACGGGTGGCAGCCGCACCACAGCTCCACCATGGACTCACAAGGTCCAATCATAATACAACAGATAGCTAACCAATTCATTTAACATTTCAAATCATTCATATATAGCAAATATGAAATTAAATTAGATACATGCATGGAATTAATTAAACCCTAGTTACCTCACTTGTAGACAATTGCAACAGCCACCACAAATCCCAAATTCGGATTCAAGTATCTCCCACCAGAATTCTCAATGTTTCACCCAAAATCCTAAGCAAATTCGTACCAAGTTAATATCCATAATATAAATAAGCTATGGGGGTCTCAAACCAACAAGGAAAGTATCAAAATGGGGGGTTTAAAGTCACTAAATACCAGCCCCAACCTCAACCTACGAATTTCACCAAGAAAACCCCTAACCACTCACTTTTCAGATTTTGAGTATAATGAAATCTCTCCAAATGAAAAACTAATCAGACCAAATTAAAGAGGAAGATGAGGGGATTAAGTTGTATAACTATTACCTTGGCCAAATCTTGCTCCAAATGTGAGAAAATGCAGAATTATGTCAAGAACCCTAGCCTCCTCTCCTCACCTCTGAAATTCTCTTCTATTTTTGTGTTTCAGCAAATGGGGGGAAAAGTGGCTGAAGCAATTAGGGTTTAGATGGGTTTAAGTTGGGTCAAGGGGTTGGGTCATGGGTTGCTCCAAGTCCAAATCCAATTGGGTTTCAGATTTTGCTTGTTGGGCCATTTTTTAATTGTTGGGCTGCATAATTCTGTTGGGCCAGTTTTTACATATTGGGTTGCTAAAGTTTAATGGGATTTGGGCCTAATTTGATGAGCTCAAGGGCTTGGGTCTGCACAAGAGTAATTGGGCCACTTAATTGAGCCTACACAAGATAAATCTTAGGCCTCTATCTCATTAAATTAATTTAGGTCTACCTCTAGTTTATTGGGCCTCCATTAGCCTCTTATCATGATTTAATTAATTTGGGCCTAGATGTAAATCTCCATCCTAAATAATTTCTCAACCCATATTAACAATTTATCTCTCTAGAATACCTATTCACTAACTTGCCCAATTATGCTCTATTAATTATCCTTAATTAATCTTAATCCATAATTAACACCTTAATTAATTTCGGGGTGTTACAACTCTTCCCTCCCTATTGCCTAACATGTCTAGGTGGACCGAATAAACAAAGAGATGAGAGCCACCACACATGAAAGCAAGAATATTGACAAAGAAATGTGTTACTTGTTCTTTTTGTAACCATAATGATGTTAAAAGATGTAATACCATGATGTACAACCTTTTGAACATGTATAAATATATGGATATGTGATGTATATATGAGAATGGATAGCATTTGAATGATATGACATAGTTTTGACATTGAAATGCAAGAATGAGAATGTTAAACTCTTATGTATAGCAACAAATAGGATAGTAAATTTGTGAGATCTGAGTTTTTAAACCTTTAAGACATGTTTAGTAGGTTATTTTCATACTTTCTCATGTGCTCAAGTGGCCTTAGAAAAGCTAGAAGTTAAACTCGACCATTTTTTACCCTTTGACAGGCATAAAAATGCCATTATACATCCCTATGTCACAAATTAACCAAATGGATGAATTTTCCTATCAAATTTGGCATGCATATAGGTATCATCTAGATCTTTTTGAGAAGCTAAAAATCTAATTATTTGGAGCCTAAAAGTTAAATAATGAATTTTCAAAGTTGGCAAAAAGCTGCTAAAATGGTCCAGATACTGTTCATATAGTCAATTTTTTCTCCTATATCATCTAAGAGCCAAATAATACCCAATGGCTATAAACTTTTATAGGCATAAACTATACCTAATAAGATTTCCATGGCCACTAAGATCACCTCATTTAGACGTCTGAGCAAAGAGATATGAATTTTTGAAATTTGGAATCAGTACCAATAGCATAGCAAGACCTTTAGTATTGTTCCATCAAATTACAGTAGTGTAATATTTTTGTTTTGGTTTGAACTTATTTTTAACCTCAAGCTAACATCCATAGGTTTCAAAAATGTTATGGTTTACTGGGTTTTAATTTTTTTTGAATTAGTTATGAATTTTTAAAATTTATATCAATAACCTGTGACAACAAACCTAAATAGCTGGACCTTTTGTGATTTTCTATCGTCAATCATGGTCTAGATGATGTTTTCATGACTTAGAAAGATTTTTAACCTATCATTTACTTGATTTTGATTTTTTTTTTAATTTAATTATGAATTTTCAAAGTTGATAACAAAAACTTAACCCCTGGAGCCCGAGACTGACCTTGCATTTTTGAATGTGGATGTCCTAAGCCCAAGCAAAATGGAACATTTTAGGATGGTTCTAACTCGTATACATGTATTTAGAATAGAAAATACTATGGATGAATTCATGTGACCCATGGGATGTGAAAAAAAAAATGTTAACCCCACATAACATAAAATATTACATTATTTTAATGGAATTTCTTGAAGGAATTTTGCTATTCCAAAGAAATGGAGTTTATATATGGAAAGAAAAAGCTAAAATAATATGGTGTTTCAATAAGTGTAACATCTGGTCTTTTTAAAATGAATTGGAACCAGTAACATATTAAAGGAGGACCATAGAATAAAATGAACTAAGTAAGAAAGAATGTCAATTAAAATATCTAAAAATAAGAAGAAGAAACCATTGATAGCCCAAAATTGGAGCAAAACGGCTTAACGATCTAAAGTGATTAAATAGTGGAAAAATTGTAATTTCAAGTAAAAGTTTGAAAACTCAAGGAAAGAAGTTTTAAATGGTCAAAATGAGTTCATTAGGGTTTTTAGAAGTCCTAAAAACCATAGGAACTGTCAAAATGCCAAAAACCCTAACGGAGTGTGTTTTATAACATAGGTTGATCGAAACTTTGATTAAATGGTTCCATAGGATTTTAAATCTCAAAAATTTCAAAGTAAAGGCTTTTAATAAATTAGAGAATCTAAATTTTCATGTAGAACTAGCGGCTCTCAGAAAGATTTTTAAAAAAGCCCAAATATGGCAGTCAAAGTTTAAGGACACAATTAGTATTTTAGAATTGTTATAAATTATCTTCTTCTTTGTATATTCTGCCACACTAACGTATCCCACTAGCCCTAACAAAACTAGAAACACACCCAAAATAGAGCAAAGGGAGAATGCCCAAGAGAAGGAAGAAAAGCCATGAAAAGATAAGAAATCACTTACTTTCTCTACCAATGTTAGTTAGAAAACTTCTTCTCCTCTCTAAACCCTCTCTATTGATAGTTTTAGTTTCTTGAAAGAGGCATCTTGGTGGTTGGACCTTTAAGGAAAGAGAGGAATTTTAAGCAACCAATTTCCCCATAAGAATCTCTATCTTATAGGTTTTCAAATAAGGTAAGATTCCATATATAAAAGCTTACTTTACTTTTGGGTTCTTCCCCTTCTATTTTTGGCCAAGTTAAAGGAACCTAGGGGGAGTCAATTTTTACCTAAAACTTGTTAGAAATAGGGCTTTAAGAGTATGAAGAATTGAATAATGCAAAAGGAACCCAAGGAAGAAGCTATAAAATGCAATATGAAGATTTTAATAATGTAAAAGGAATCTAAGAAAGAAGCTATAAAATGCAAGTTAAGGTACCTAGGGCTTTGTTTGTATCTTGGAAATTTTGGAACCCTAAAATGATATTTTAAGCTACTTAAAGCCAAGTTTGAACTAGAAAATGGCTAAAGACAATTTATATTCATCAATTTCTCCATAGGTGGAATAAAACTCCTAAGTGTGTGTATAGATGGTGTAGATTTGACCAACCTATAGAGAGAGTACCTAGGAAGATTTTTGATGGATTATAAGATTTTAAATTTAGAAGTTTTATTTTGAAAGATGAAATTTTAAGGTTCAAAAGGAGCTAAAGAAGCAAGTTCACCTTTGACTTGTGAAATCATGTAAAGGAAGGCCTTAATAAGTTCTATTAGAGTTGTGTGGCTTATAAAAAGTGAGCATTTGGAGCCTAGAAAGTAAGTTCCAAGAGTTGCCTCTTAGGTGACACAAATTGACCTAAACTAGTATGTTGAGTTCTAATAGGACTAGATAAGAGTGATATGAGTTAAAGTGAATTCTAATGACTCATTTTGCCTTATATATAGCTATATGAAGGCCAAGTTAGCCCAAGCTTATTTAATTGTGTGTGCCAAACAAAGAAAGCCATGGGAAAACAAAAGCCAAGTGGCTTAATGGTGACTTAAAGTCGCTATAAGTTATAAGGTAGCTTTATCTCCCTATCTTGCATGCATTTAAATGTTTGAATAAGTTGAGATGCTTTTATGTGTTGTTACTTAATGTAATCTTGATCTATGCTTTTCATTATGAGCTTTATGCTTGATATTGATGTGTTTTTGGCTCCTTACTCCCTATGGCAAGGAATTAAGTGCAGTAGCTCTTCCTTGCCCCAAGGTTGAGTTGAGTTAAGCCCAATTAGTATGTTGATATGCCATGGCTAGTTAAAAAATAAGCTTTCATGCTAAAAATTGCATTTGAGTTACATGATTCATAAGAACCACATTCTTACACCATATGCATTGCATTTCCTTATGGCATTTTTGTATGCATTGATTTGGTTGAAATTAACTACTAAGATGCTCCCCAAAATCTCATATATGTATTTCCACTAACCATTTCAGGCTTTCCAAGCAAAGGGAAGGAGATAGAGAAACATTAGACTTTAGGAAGTCATGTAAGGAGGCTTTTATGATGTAAATGCAGTTTTGTCACAAAGTGTACTTGGATAAGTATAAACCTTATGTATGTATGTATGATAAATATTCATGTATTTGATAAGTGTAGTAATGGAAATATATGTTAGAGTTAGAGTATATCCATGCATATCTCTTTTAAGGTAAAAGGTGACCAATCACACCATTATGTGTATATGAGCAGCATGGTGAACTATATGCATGATTGGGCATTGAGAGGTCACATTTTGACGTAAGCTTATTTTTATATGCTAAACCATATAGGATGCATGCTTATAATGATTGAAATATGCTCAAAGTAAGAGAATGCAATTTGGAAACCATTTGGGCTACTTTTGAACCCAAGTTTGTCCTAAATGAGCTATAAATTACATCTCTACCCCTAACAACCTAAATGACTTAGTTTGGGGCTAAAATTTGGCAGCTATTAGAGAATTTATATGGTTTTCTAACATGCTAAGAATGAGAATTTTTGGTGTGACACAAAACATTTTATAAATTTTTGAATCTGGGCCAAAACACTTGAAATTCTATAATACTATAGCACCAGGTGCATTTTTTGTTTTTTGTGTTTTTGAGTGGTTAAGCAAAATGGTTTTTATCTAAAATTTTAATAGTAGATAGCTCTTATCATAAGCTTTCCATGGACCCTAAGTATGTGCAAATTGAAGTTATATAAAAAAAAGTTATGATTGTAAAGTTTGGCCCATATTATATCATGAGGGGTCAAAAATGGCTATATGGTTCTCTTGTGCAAATGAAGCTAGTTTAATATTCAAATGGGTTAATATAAATGTGTCTATGAAATGTATGGAATGAAAGTGAAGAAAATACTAACGTTGACCCCTACAGTTCTATTTCACATATGGAAGTTGATGGAACCAATGCCAAAAGTCTTGTTATGATGGTATTTTGATGTCTTTGGACATAAATGGTATGGAAGTGATTATATGCATATTTAGTCATTCCATTTAGGGCTGGAATGACATATTGTTAACAAGGTTTGAGAATTTCATCAACAAGGTCTTTAAATCTAGTGGTCTGACAACATGATATTGATAGGATTGAAGATCTTGCCAATAGAGTCTTAGATTCTATAAAAGGAAAATCTAGGACCTTGTCAATAGAATCTTTTATCCTATAGCAAGGTGTTCTTTAATTGAAAAACCTAGAAAGATCAAAATCTTGTCAACTCAATCAGTCGTGAATGATCTAGAACCTTGTAAACAAGATCTTTTACCATATAACAAGACATTCTATGAAAGTGAAAACTTGGAGAAACCAAGACCTTGGCAACTCTATCAACTCTCTGTCAACAAGGTTTCTTATTAGTCATAAGTGTAACCCATTATATGTAATGGTTATGACAATAAGTCTTCAAACTACCATTTTTTTATTATTTTAAGGGACTTATCATATGAATGCATAATTTATTTTATATTTTACATATATAAAATTAATAAATTTTAGTTAAATTAATATTTTAGTAAGTCTTAGTTTTATTTCTTTAATTTTAAGTTCATTTTTTGGTTTAGTTGAGTATAAGTTATGTTTTATATTTATATTTATATTTTTAAGTAGTTAAATTATTTTATCTTTAATTAGATGAATTTCATATTTTTGTAGGGTTAAAATTACAAAGAAACAAGTTTAGAAGTTTTCGAATGTAAAGCAACAAAAGTTGATAAGATTTGCTAAAAAAAGGCTTAAAAGAAAAAAAAAAGAGAAGGAAAAAGAAAAAAGAAAAGAAAAGAAAAGAAAAAGATGTTGCTCAAAAGCATAACTATGAAGAAAATGCAATGTTGCAACAATGGATTTAAGTGTTGTAGTGCCCAAATGCAAATGCAAATGCATCATAACATAAATATTCCATGCCATGGCACTTTTAGGCGTTGTAGATGAAAATTTAGCAACAACGCAATGCTTTTCAAAAAGAGATGCAAAATGCATCATTTTTAGCTATATATATTTTTTAGAGTTTTAAGAAGGGTTTCACCATTTCTTCAAGTAGGCCACCATTTTGAACATTTTTTAGAGGAAAAGGAAACGTTTGAAACTTCCTTTGCCATGGGAGATGTAATATCCAGTTTTCGTTAAATGGCAGAAATAGATATATTTTCAAAGCAAGTCCTTCAAAATGAATTATTTAAAGTCCCAAAAAATTTATATAGTATTTTAGACTCCTAAAAATGAGAATCACAGGCTCGAATGAAAAGAAAATTGAAGTTAGAATAAAGAAACGAAATTGAACGAAAGACTAACGAAACGTAATAGCATTTTCGTAATTTTGGGGAAATTTTAGAATTCTTATAGGAGGGCTTTTTAAATGAAATTTTTGAGTTCTCCAGAGTTCTCAAAGGCCCTGAAAACCATGGGAAGCCCTAAGACAATTAAAACCCCTCCGGTTAATGTTTTCTAATATCAATTAACCAGAACATTGATGGATTTGCTTGAGAATATTTTAGCTTCGATTTGAGTAATTTCAAAAGCATTTTACTAAATTGGGAATCTAAATTTCATAATAGAAAAGACAGTTCTAAAAAAGGAGCTAAAACAAACTAAAAACAAAATTGCCAAGACAAAGAGGCAAAATTAGAATTTTTGAAAAGTCTTTCTTAAACCCATCTATATATATAGGGCACCCCACCTCCTCACTTATTTAGCTCATTTAGTTTCTACCCTAAACCAGAGGAAAAACCTTAAGAGTGAGGTGCAGAAGAAGGAGGAAAGGAGAAGGAGAAAAGCAAGGCAAAAGGTACGAAATTTCTTAATTTGTTTCATGCTTTCTCTTTAGCAAACCTCTTCTTCTCCATTTTTTCTTTCTTTCCTATGGTTTTATTGAAGCTTTTGGATCTATTTTGAGGGAATAACCGAGGGGAAAATTCGGATTTGAAGAGAGAAGGCCAAGGAAAGGAAGAATCAAGCAAGAAAACAAGGAAAAACAAGATAAATCTTCCTTCCATGGTAGCTACCCCTTGCTCCCTTCTTCTCCTTGGTTCGTCCCACTCATGGAGCTTCAAGAGAGCTTGGATTTTGTGCAAAACCAAGGGTGAATCTTAGGAATTTAAGGGAGGAGAATAAGAATATGCAAAGAGAATTAACAAACAACCATGGAAAATCAAGATAGTAAACCTAGGTTTTTTACTGTTTCTTGAAAAATCTGATTTGATACCATAATTTCTAGGCTTAATGAATATTTAAATAAGCTCTTAAGATCCCTAGAAGTCTCCCCATATGCATCTTCCATTAAGAAAACAAAACAAACTCCATGGAGGCCAAAAAGGTGCATAGTTTCAGCTTAAAGGGGTTAGGGTACTTAGGGATAGTTTTAATTTTTTTCAAGCTCATTTTTGAGTCATATATGATGAGTGAAGATAAGAGAAAACCTTGGAAAAAATTTAGAAAGCCTAGAGAATGAATTGGTGTCATAGGTTCTATAATATGACCTAAGAAAGCAACATGTAGTTAGGCTCTTTGTTTTAATTGTGTGATGACTCCAAGAGATTTAAAAGGAGTCAAGAATCATAAATGAAAGGAAAGAATAGAGCCTAAAACTCATTTGATGGGTGTTACTTCATTAGGTGTATTTAAGAACCATAAATGAACCATAAGACAAAACTAGAGTTCCAAGTAGATGTGTAGCCTTCGAAATGATTCTAAGAGCCTAATTGGCTTCCATAGATTATGTTTATGCCAAGAGAAACTAATTCCACACCTTTGTGTGTGTGAGGCCGAGGGAGGTAGACCATTTTCAAGAGGAAAAGTGTGTGGTTACAACAAAAGTAGCTTACTTCTATTTCTCTCATGCATGAATGTATTCTTAACTTATCTTTGAATGTATGTATGTATATTTTAAACTATAAAAAGCGTTCTAGCCTGTGCATATGTATTATGATACCATGATGTTGCATTATGTCTTTAAATGGTGCCTAGTATGTGTGCTTAGGTTTACTTGAGTGTGGTGAAGCTAAGAACCCTTAGCCTTGGTGAGGATGAGCTAAGAACCCTTAAAGTTAGTTGAGACAAAGTAAAGAGTCTCCTAAGAGTGAAGTTGACTCCTAAAAGTAAGGTTGATTCAAAACCTCTTAGAGAAAATAGGTGAGGCTAATCTTCTTACTTGGCAAGCCTATGTATGCCGTATATAACTTGTTCAAATGCTAAGAATAATTCTTGAGTGATTATACATGTCAACATCCTCATGCATACATTTTCAAGACTTGTTTTGTATTCTTTATGTGTGATTGAAAAGGAGATGAGTTATTGGGATTCTTTGAATCTCATTCCCTCCTCTCTAATATTCTAACATACTAGATGGACCAAGTGAGTAAGGTAATAGAAGCATCAACTTGAAAGATAAGAGCATGACACCAAAGTGCATAGATTTTGCTTCTTTATGGTCATATGAGTGGCAAATGTTGTAATCCATTATTGTATGTCCTATGAGCTCATAACCATATGTAATTATACAAATATATCATGTACAAATGAGATTTAATGTTATATATGTGATCATGTGCATTTTTTGTATAAAATGGCAAGACTATACCTATGTAATCTTGTGTATGGCACGGGGTGAAAGAGTAAGTTTTTAAATTTTGGATTTATGCACCTTTAAAATAAGTTTAGAAGGTCATTTTGGTGCATTTTCACATGGTCAAGAGGTCATGGTTGCCTTAGAACTCAAAATGGACTATTTAGACCCTTTTGGTGACACAAAATGAGCCATTTTGCAACCCATTGTCAAGATATGACAAAATGATTGAATTTGCCCATGAAATTTAGCATACATATAGATCTTATCTAGAGATTTTTGGAAAATGAAATACCATATTATTTGGAGCTCTGTGGAATTAATTATAAATTTTCAAAGTTAACATTTTTCTACTGAATTGATGCAGATACTGTTTATATGGTCAGAAACTTAGGTTATGTCATTCGCGGGCCACATGACGTCCAATACTCATGATATTTTACAAAAATAAATTAGGCATGATAAGCTTTCCAGGGCCATTATCTTAGAAAAAAGAGCTATTTCGTACCTGCTTTCTTCTTTGCTCACTGAACTTCTCTTGAAGACAGAGTTCAAGTTTTGCCTTAGGTGCCACGCCAACCCTCCTTGATCTGACTTGATGGGTGTGTTAAACTCCTAAGATGATTGGACCTCTGAGCAGGGAGATATGAATTTTTGAAGTTAGAGGTCAATACCAGGGATGACAGTCAACCTCTAGTACTATTCCATCAATTTCTGGTGGCTAGCAGCCCCTGTTAAGGTTTGGATATATTTTTACAATTAGACATCTATAGCTTTCCATAATGGTAAAGAATACATGATTTCAATTTTTCTAGAATTAGTTATAATTTTTTAAAGTTTATGACGGTAAACTGAAATTTCTGGCCGAGGCTGCACTCTTGAATTTCATGTAATCCCTTTACTTGCATGAGTTCTAGGCTACTTCCTTAAATGGTTTTGAGTTGTATTAGTATAATTAAATATGAGAATGAATTAAATGAGTTCATATGGTCCATGGGACATCAAACGAAAAATTTATTCACTACACAATGCAAATTTATTCATTATTTAAATGCCTTTTTCCTTAAGAACTCATGTGCTTTATGGAATTGAACTTACAAATGGTATGAAATGAGACATAGAATCATGGTGTTACAGGAGAAGTTTGAGTTTGAGGAAGATTCTTTTTTCTTCTCTTGATTTTCCTTATATTTCTTTACTTATTGGGTTTATGCTCAGTTTTTAATGTTATTTCTTGTAATTATGAGCTAAACTTATTAATTTGAGATTGTGATGAACTATAACTTGTGATATGTTGTAATTACTCTATTTATTTGCAATTAATGGTGTAATTTAATTACTCAATCCTTGTACTTCATGATTGTAAGTGTGTGGAAAATATTAGATAATTTAAATGAACTTAGAAAAGGGATTTTATGACTAGACCATAGATTGATAGTGTGGGTTCATGAAATTTGCAATGTTGAGTGGATTAATTCTCTTATAAGATAGGAATATAACTACTAGCCTCACATAGCCATATTATGATATATTCTTGATTAAGCCTTTAACTTAATTACATAATGAATTAGGGAATGTCTATAGGTAATTTGGAAGATACTTATAGATAAATTAGAGTCCTAAGCTATTAATGACATTAAGAGCAAGATAAAGAGAGATAATTAGTTCATATGAAATGCTAGGAGAAGTTATAATTCCAAACCTTTTTTTTTTCAATTTCATCTAAAATGATACCTCTCATATTTTGTTATTTTTATGTCTTTTATTTAGTTTAATTTTCTATCACTTTTATTGTTGGCTTGATTTAGATTAAAGTATACAATTTTAGTACTTAACAATTATCTTAGTGATAAATTCTTGTATGAACAATGCTTTATTCATTACTTTATTACTATTGTGATACGTATTTTTGCATATACACATTCAAAAAATAACACAACTAAACCATTGTTATAGACTCAACCATCAATGTTGAGGGACACCCAAGGTCGTTCAAGTTCCTTTCATTTAACAAAGCTCTCCATTTGTTGCATTTTACACTTGAACTTTCAATTCTACAAGTAACTACTTATCTCATAAACTATTTTTTATTTATATATCAAGGATTGGTAATTTCTTTTTAATTATTTTTATCTAATTTTATGAGTTATCTAATTATTAATTAAAAATAAAAATTAAACCAAATAGATAATTATCTAGTTTGATAAGTTATCCAATCATTTGTTACTTAAGAAAACTTGTTCATTATTATTTTTAATTGTTTATTATTAAATTATGGTCACTCTTTTCCATATCCTAATTGATCTAGATAACCTAATCCTAATTAAGTAGCATTGAATGTGATAATCAATGCATAAATAAAAAAATATAGTTGAAGTGAAAAATATATTTTTTAAGATTCATGAAATTAAATTAATATTAATTTTTATGCGATAACTATTAAAATTTGTAAATTAATTTAATATTTTATACTATAATCTCATATTTTGATCCATTAATTTTCTTTATCCAATATCCATTTGTAAATTAATTTAAATTTATTTTTTAAGTATTTTAATAATATAAAAAAATTCAATATTTTATGAAAATCCAATCAATTATTAATTAGTTGTAACACTCATTATTATTTTTTATTTTGAAAAAGTGTTAAAAATAAAAATATATATGTTAATTGAAAAAGGAATATTACCACAAATTAAAAATTAAAAACAATATGAAGAGAAATGCTTTTGAAAAAAATCCTAACCATTCCTCTGAACAAAAACACACATTCTTCTCCTTCTGTTAGCATTCATTCTCTTGTCCTTCAACATCTCTTCTTATTCTCTCCAAAAATTCTAGACTTTTGAAACCCTTCTCCTAACATCTTGAGTTGCCAAACTCATCGTTGTTAAAATAGAGATGAAGCTTTATAAGCCTCTCTCCCTATTTGCTTCCCATTAATCACCACCATCTCTTATTTCAATTCTCTACTTCTCGCATTCTCCAAATGGTGGGCTCTTGTCTTCCCATACTATTTTCATTCTTCAATCTTATATTTTCTTCTTATTTTACACTTCTTTCTTTATCTAATTTATAGCTTTGATTTGGGTTTTAGGGCCTTAGCTCTCCTTTCTTTGCTAAACCAACATGCTTTTGTTCAAGGTCCTTTAGGCCCTCCGAAACCTATAGACGGTCAATTTTGTTAACACTTTTTATTTGGAAAATTTGCATAGATTTTTATTGAATTCTTGATGTTGTGAAGTATGTGTGACTATCTTGGCCTAGTGAGATCAATTTTATTGATTATTTTGATTGTTAAAAGAAAAATGACTTTTGTAAAGAGATGTCTTACTAGAGAGTTTGAAAAGAAACCTTTGATAACCTTTTATGATCTTATTTCCTCCCTTTTACTATATTTAACCCTATACTATGTTTGTTTTAATTTGATATTATAACAATAACCATTGGCATAAAGATTCATCCACTAGATTTTCATACAAATTGTGGAAAATTCACTTTTATTGTTGGGATGCTATTGGGCAAGAAAAATTTAATGGTCTTAGACATGGTTACTAGTAAGATAATATTTACTTTTTTTATTAGTGCTTATGTATCTTGCTATTTTTATTAATATGTATTTAGTCATCATAACACTATATACCTATATCTCTCAGCAAAATGTTTAAGGTTTCATTTTGTTATAGTGTTTTTTCTTTCCTTCTTTATAAAGAATAACTTAAGTTTCTTTTCTTATATAAGCATACATGTCTTTCACACTTATTTTTAAAGTCACACTTAATGTTGTCTAATACTTTTCTAGAAACTTAGTGGTCTTGTGAATAGTGGTTTTAGTTTGTGAACCACTTCTTCCAAAAGCAAAATTTGTGACAAAATTATCTTTGTTTAAAAGTTTATGCTATACAAGTTTTAGCAATTACAAGAAGAGTTCTATATGGTGAGCTAGTTGTTGTGTTGTCTAGTTATACTAATTGTTCTTACTCATTAAGCATTCATAAAGATTCTAATATGGGTAGCTTGCACCTGTTGTGGTAGATAAGTTTTGCTTCTTTAAGCTTTTGGTTATTATAAGAAATGCATTTATTGATAGCCAATGCCAAAGCAAGACTCTATCACAACCTAGGTTGGCTCAACCATATATTTGAAGGCAAACTAGCCAACACTTGTTGTAAGCAGTACAAGCTGGTAAGTTTCTTTTATCATGGATTGCATTCATTTGAAACATAAAAAAGGGAGGTAAGCATGTTTTCATTTCCGTTTTTTTTTATTCATTATCATAAACCTTATAGAATTAGTTTCTACATGGGATAAAGTCAATTTTTATAGATTGTGTTATACTTTTTTTTTAGTTTAAGTTTGTCACTTCTCTTTTCATGTGCATATGTGTGTATCATGAGTGTTAGTTACATGAATCTTCTATAGGAAGAAAAAAGTTATGGAATTTCATTTACCCCTTCACCTTCTAATGAGAATGACGTAATGTCCTTACCTTTGCTTTTTTTTGCTCGCTCTTCTAAGTCTAACATAGAATATTTTACTTGATTTATGAAACTTTGATTGGAAAGTGAAGTATTGAATAAACAAGATATATGGAGTCACTCTATATATGGCTCTTGATGGAAATTCTTAAAGAAAGCACTCATTTTATGCTTGTATTTCCTTGACTATGCATATCTAATAATTTGCATGCTTTCTTCCATGCCCTTATTCAAAGAAAAGATCTTAGTTTTGATCAAACTTTTTCCCAATTTTAAAGGTCAATGGCTATTTTCAATTTGCAGTTGATTCTATTTGCAAGTGTCATAGTAAGCCATCTCTTTACTTGCCTAGATATTAGTTATTACTCATACTTTGGAAAAATATATTTGATTAGCAGCTCATTGTTAGGTACCTCAAAAGAACAATATTTCTCTTAATGGCATGATCTCATTGTGATATAGAATGTTCCTCTTAGAGCCATGTTTCATACAAAGGCACCTATAGGTATAATTGCATGAAGTGATAAACCATTTGCTACATTATTTGGAATTATTTGGAAAGGTTGGATTCTAGTTTTCTAATGTATCCTCATGGCCTCCAGTTGTACAGATTAATGTGTCTTATTATAGCCATGATTGGATTTATCGAGAATGTTTTGTGACATGGGCTTGCTATTCTCCCTTTAGTTACTAGACTAAGTTTGTTAGTTATAATTTTAATGATTAAGAACTTGTATACTACATCTAATTCATTGAACTACATTTTTTTTGTCCTTGTCATTGAATTACTTTGCTTATGCTAAGTGTCACATTTTGCACTTCTTAGTGCAGTCATTAATTTGTTATATTCTTATTATTGTTAAATTACTTACATCATATTTGAAAATTCTCCTTCTTGATGTATGCATATAGAAAGTCTTTCAAAATATTTGTTTATGATACTACTTTCTATATGCATATGTATGTATAAATGCATGTTGTTAAATGTGATACTTATAATTGATGGCCAAAAAATGCTTATTACATATTTTTTCTTAATGTAATTCATGGAAGTCTAGTTACATTTTCTCACATTATGTATTTTCTTGTTTTAATTGGCTCCCAATTGCTTAATCCATATTTGTCCCACCTGATGCACTTTAACATTGTTTTGCCAATATTTTGATCTGCAAATTTCACTAATTAGGATTGTGAAACAAATTTTTTAAAAAATTAAAAAATAATTCCATGGTATCAACTTTATTCATCATTAAAAGTTATTTTTAGCAGCAACATTTAAAATGATACTTTTAGCAATGACTTATATCATCGCTAGAAGTCCCATTTAGTGCCAAAAGTAAATTAATAGAGCTTTAATGATGATTATTTAATGGTGACACTTAAGGTCAACATTAAAGAGTACTTTTATCAATGACTCATTGTCACAACTAAATAATTTTAACAGTGACTTTTGTTGCCAATAAATATAATTTTCAGTGATGACCTTTTTCGTTATTATGAAAAGCCTTTTGTTACAAAGGTTCCAACGGTGACAAGAAGTTGTTGCTAAAACTATTTAGTAGCAAGTTTTAGACTTTTAGTAGCGAAGTTGTTGCTAAAGGTGATTTTTTTTTTTGTAGTATAAGTTTTTGGTAATATTAATATTAAGCTTACTTAATCTAAACTTAAGTCTTGTATAGTTTGTTTTTTGTTTGTTGTAAGTAGTTGAGTCTTTTGGTTTGTGTTTTGCTTTTGTTTTAGTGTTGTTGATTTTTGTGTTTAGTTTTTGTTTTTTCAATTATGGAATGCCCATGGTTGGCAAAAAGGGTAGCTGGTGTGTAAAAACTTAATAACTTAACCAATTTGATAGTTTAGAAAAATTAGAAATAATTTATTAATGCTAAAAAATTATTTTAGGATAAAAAACAAGAATTAATTAATTTTAATCAAATTTTTAAAGTTTAAAATTTATCTTATAAAGCCACTTAGATATTTGTCTTATACTCAAATTGTAATGAGATCATTATTAATTTTTTAAATAAATAGTGTACAAATTCATGAAATAAATTTGAAAAGATTTGTAATTATCTTTTTAATTGGAAATTAAATAATTAAATAGAATTATCTATTTTTTTATTTTAATTTTTGACTAAAGATTAGATAACTCATAAAATTGTATAAATAATAAATAAAAAGAAGCTACCAATAATTGATATATAAATAAAAATAGTTTAAATAATAAATATATTGTTTAAGATTCTTTAAAATAAATTAATATTAATTTTTATAAGATAATCATTGAAATTTTAATAAATATTATAGAAATTTATTTCATAAAATTTGCAATTTTTATTAAAAAAACAATTTAGTCTATTATGATGACATTTAAAGGTCGCCACTAAAGGTCCTTAAACAGCAACTTACTTTTAATCACCACTAAAAAGTATTTTGTGACTATATTTTTATCATTGCAAAAGACTTTTTGGAGTGACTTTTTTATATTGCCATTGAAATTAAGGAATACCATTTTAGTGGTGATTTAAAAATGTCATTGTTGAAAGTATATTTTTAGTGGCAACTTTTTTATTTAGTCATCATTAAAGGTCATTACTATAAGTATATTTTTTTGCAGTGGACTGGAGGAAAATTTTGACACACATTTCATGCTCAAATTCATTTAATTTAATTGGTTCTAAAATTCTGTGCTTAAGAAAGGACATTTCAACAAACATACCAATAAAAATTCATAACAAAATTTGAAGCCAATTGCTACTACACAAATTTTCAAGCCATGCGATAACAATGTCATACTTATTCACAACACAAGAAAAAAAATTAAGAAACAAGAGCTTACAAAGGGAAGAATAATTAACATGTAAGAGCACAAAGTAGAATTATAAATCTAATAAACGAAATACAACATTGATTTGAAATCACCCCTTGAATTGCATGCTTAAACTACTAAGCTCTTCTTTATAACTTTAACCAACAATCATTTTAAGGATCTAATGCTAGAAGGCTTTGAAAGAAAGAAAGCTAAGATAAGTTATGCTTGAGTTGTCTCCAAATAAGTGTTTATTATATATAGTCTTTAACTTAACTTTACATCAAAACCTAACCAAAGGTATCAAAAACTACAATTGTCTTGCTCTCTTCTTTATAACTTTAACCAACAATCATTTTAAGGATCTAATGCTAAAAGGCTTTGAAAGAAAGAAAGCTAGGTCTTAGGAAAATTACAAAAATAAATTTATTTATTTTTACTACTATATATAAGTTATGCTTGAGTTGCGTCCAAATAAGTTTTTATTATATAGTCTTTAACTTAACTTTACATCAAAACCTAACCAAAGGTATCAAATACTACAATTGTCTTGCTCCCTTCCTCCTTAGATAAATAGGTTTTAGCTTAAACAAATGTCTCTTCCACTTGAGAGCATGTGATTCCTTAACCAACTGTCTATTGGAAAACATACTTTAACTAACATAAGAGGAAGCTCTAATTTTAATTCTTTTTGGACAATTTTGAGAGCCTCTAGATACTTCAAACACCCTATAAAATCTTCTTCGGCTCTTTTCATTAAGAACTAAAGACTCTATTAGAGGATTCATAAAGTGATGCTTTTGACAATTGTTTAGAACTACATACTCTGGAAGCTTCAACTATAATTACAAGAAAAATTTTTTATTGTAACACCATAATCTACTAGCTTGGTTAGATAGATGTCTGACCTGTGCTGAAACGGGGTTTCATACCCTCATCGTCCGCCCCGTGGGTCCTGTGAACCCATCATTCACTTTCTCTACTCACACTCCATTTATACAACTCATACATAGTATAAAACAAGCCATAAGCCACGGTCATGGAGCCAAAAACCAGAAAAATGCCTTTTCTCACTTGGGCCCAAAAGTCATATTTTGGCTCTAACTTTGGAAAATCATAACTAATTATATAAAAATGAGAATCTAGCAAACCATAGCTCTCTGGAAAGCTCTAAGTGTTATCTTTACACTAAAAATAATTCCCAACCATAATCTCAGTGTTTGGACATGGTTTGACATCGAAAATGGGAAGGAGTTCCGGCTGTCACTGTTTCTAGTGCAGCTTACTGTCATGACTTTCGAAAATTCATAACTAAATCCACAAAACTCCAATCTAGGAAATCTATACCAATTTGGAAAGCTACAGATGTCTACTAGAGGAAAAAAATAAGTCTAGATCATTTCAGTAGCCATTGGACCCCGAAAACCAATGAAACAATGATGGAGGTTGATCTTATCTACTTCAATCTTATTGCAACATTTTCAGTTTATCAAAAGGTTTCCTTACCATGGCCACTTGAAAGGTCACCTCCTGGCCTTTTAACTTCATAATACTTTCTCCTTCCTCCACACTTTGCTCAAGTTTCCCCTCTGATTGTTTAGAAACCTTTGGCAACTCTATTTCACTCCTCAAAGTAATATACTTATAATGTTCCTCATCTTCTCGTCTAGGAATAGTCACCATATCACTTGGAAAGACTATCTTGTGGTTTATTATAGATGACATTAGCTAATTTGCCTATTTTAGTTTCCAAAATTTCTAATCATGTCATTAGTCTTAGCAATATATTGTATAATCATTTCTTCCAAGTTCGATTTCTGCTCTTGAATGGGGGTTCTTTCTTGTAGTTGGAAATCTGGAGGTTGTGATGCGTATAATGTACATACTTTTGGCTTCATCACCCCATCTGCAAGGGACTTTCGGCACTACCTCACCCTGGGATACTTGACACAATTCATCAGCACAAGCATATTGGCATCATAATGCATCAAAGCAATAGCATATGGCATATTCTACACAATAAGCATATACATAAACATACATTGGCTATTACATCCAAGAATGCAACAAGAAAGAGTGGAAAACACTAGCTTTTCCTTTCAAGTTCTCCTCTCCCTTCTTAGGTTCTCGCCATAACCCACACATTACCTGAATTCTCTATGCTCAGGCCAAACTTTTACACTACCACTCTACATAGTGAAAATCAAGAGAGCAAAACCCACATTTCCATTGATTTGACTCTTTACATAGTTTGTCATAATCTCATACATATACACTTACTACAATAGTTACATCTCAAAAATAGTGGGCGCATATTCATTGTGGCACCTTGTTCTTCTTTACGGCAAAAATAACCTTCAGCTAATATCTAGCGAAGCATCGTGTCCTAAGCTCTGGTGTGTAAGAAGCTTGACTTTGATTTCAAGAAAAATTTTGTTTATGACTTCAACCAAGAATATAAGTGTTAATAAGGCCTCCTTCACAAATATCACAAGTTATTATTGAGCACTGAGAATCACTAATATGAGTAGCATAACTAGTTTGCATATCAAAGTTATCAAACCTTCTATCAAGCTCATTTACCTAAACTATCAAATTGGCCAAGGCATTCAGCTCATATACAGTAGCTACCCTTTTCTACCAACCATGTAGATTCCATTATTGAAAACAAAAACTAAACACAAATAAATTAAAAATAAAACAAAATTAAGACAAAAATACCAACAAACTCAACAACTTAAAAATAAAATAAAATAAACAAGTCTTGAGTTCAAAATAAGTAAGCTCAGTATTAATATTAACAAAAACTTAGTGCATAAATCCCTCACATTGTCACCAAAATCTTGTTGCACTAAGAATACATGTAAGTATTTGTATTGCGCAAACAATTGATTGAGAGACATGATTAATAATAGGTCCTCATGTAGCTACATGAGGAAAGTAGGTATATTCTTATCCTACGAGCAAATCAATCCACTCAACACTAGAAGTTTCAAAAACTCACACTATCTAATACATGGTCTAATCCTAAAATCCTTTTTCTAAGATCATTTAAGTTACCTAACTCTTTTAATGGTTTCTACACACTTAGAAGCATAAAGAATAAAAACTAAGTAAGCAAATCATACCATTAACTACTAATAAAGAGGATTTATTGTAACATACTACATGTTTAAGATTCATTATAGTCCTAAATTAACAACTTCAACATGTAAATACAAGAATAAACAACATGAAAAAGAAACCATATATCAAATGGGTATAGAAATGTAAGGAAAGTAAGAGAAAAGAACAAATCAAATTAATCAATAAATCTCTCCCAAACCCAAACTTATCCCATATCTTGAAGCATTTCCCAAGTTCTTTCAATCTCCCAAAATGCCTATAACAATAGTCTCCCTCACAAAAATGAGATACAAGCCTTTAAAAGCCCTAAAAATTAGAAGAGAAAACACAGCTATTTTACCATGGTGATAAGGATTGCAATATTGGTTTCTAGCATTGCAATATTGTGCCATTCTATGCAACAAGGAAAATTCTATTTTTTGGGTATTGCAATGCTCAAATTTAAAGCCACGACCCTAGAACTCTTTAATAGTAGTTTTTACTTTCAGTAACAATTTTCCACCCTTTTTCAGTAATCATTGCTTTTGTTGCTTTGCATTTCTAACTTGACAAAAATATAAAAGCTCATGTAATAATTATTTATAATCTATTAACAAATAGTAAAGAATTTAACAATGTAAAAATCCAAATGAAAACACAAAGCACAACTTATATTCAGCTAAAACATAAATTTGACTCAAAACTAAATAAATTAAACTAAAACTTAATAAATATTAACTTAATTAAAATTTATTAAATTTATATCCCAAAAGCATAGAGTAAACTTAATATTCGTAAGATAAGTCCTTTAAAATGATAAAATTACTATATGCTTTTCTTCTATCCCAAAATGCGTTAGGGCATTCTATACAAGTCTCTTTTTCAAATCTTTTATCCATCTTTGTATTGAGGAACGAGCTATTTGTTCTTTTGCCCTTTTCTAATGGATTTATTTATTGAGCATTTTAATTTGACTTTGCTTTTCTTAGTTGATGAAATTGTTTATGTTTTTAGAAGATAAGGATATACCTATTCAACTTATCCTATCATGTGGTTTTGGTGAACTTTAACATAAAAAAGAATTAAATACACTAATGCACCTTTAATGGTAGCTTATTGTTTAGGAATGGCTTTTTAAATGTGTTGATAGCGTTTCACTACTGCTTGGGTAATCAGCTACTCATAGCAACAATATGTAGTTATTAGCACTTTTAGCAACCGTCATGAGTACCTTGAGCAACCATCTGCTCAATGGTGTTGTTTATTACACATTATTACTATTTATTACTAGCAAATTTCAAGAGTCACTGTTTGCACAACGAGATGATATTATTAAATATACATTGGTGCACTTAATTCTTCCACACAATTTGCCTAAGTTTTTTACTTCCTTTTACCTTAAATGAAATAAATTAAATTATTTGAAAAGAAATGGGTCACTAGGGGAGGATTTTGTTTTTCACAATATAAGAAATGGTCGAGTAATTAAACCAACTACAAAAAGAGAGGATAATACTTAATATATTTTAATTTTATAACATGTTCAAATAGCCTTTTTATTTTTAAATTTTCTAACTAACTCTACTTGTACTAGCAACATTTAGTGCCTGCTTGTTGTCACTTTTTGTCCTCGCTTCCTTCTCTTCTTCACCGCCTTAAATATTCTAATTGTATGATAGGACAGACATGTAATGCGAACATCACACGGACCCCTGCAAGTTAAAAGTTTAAATTAAAACTCAATTGTTGTTCTTTATTAAAGAATAAAAATTGGATTAGTAATACGTGGATGGTCGGTTGATTTCTTTTTTTTTAATGTGATTTTAATTATTATGTGTGGTCCTAAAATTCACCGTTCACTAAAAGGACTGAATAAAATTGTTCTTTAAATTTTATACAGTTTAATGATTATTGCTCCACATAAGAAGTTCACTTTTACGTCAATTTAGTTGATATAGATGGACACATAAACATAAAAAATTTGTCTGCAGAGGAGCACAAAAGACAGAAAGAAGATAAAGATGATGACTAATTAACTAACTCTTCCCATCTTTTGTTTTTGGTTAAAGTTGTAAGCCAGTGACCAACTATTGCAACATTTTTTTATAGGTGTCTTTTTGCCGAAATATATCAGGCCTTGTTAATTTAACAGAATAATTAAGTCATCCATTATATGCTTGGGATTGTGAAGAGTGATGACTAATAAAAGTGGTATATTATAGTAAATATTAATTAAAACTATGCTGTTTTATACAAAACCAGTGCGTGCTTATTTGGATGTTTATGCAATATTATAACTGTACTGTGGCCGACGAAAGAAATTTTAACAGTGTGCAATATTTTTAATTAAATAGATTCTCCGGTAAATTATGCATGCATGAATGGATAATTTAGAGCAAAGTATGAGTAGCTTGAGAAAGCAAGCTAAAGTACAATAATTAAGAGGTAAAATGAGTAATTAATCGTTATTCAATAACAAATTAGTTATTAGAATTATAATTAGCATAATGATTGTTATAACTATCCATCAATGTGAAATAAATATCTCTCTATTTTTTATTAATCTTGATAATTAATTTATAATCTAATTGTGTTTAATTACTCTAAATTCATATAAATATTCAAAATTTTAATATGCAAAAGAGTACGGTTAAAAATTAAATAAAATAAATTTTGCAAAAATATATTGAGGCTTAGTCCTCATAGAGCCAGCGAATTCACGTCAAGTTTAAACTTGAGTGTTATGATGATGGACGCTGATCATTATAAACTAATAACATTGTTGGGAAAAAATAGACAAATTTTTTTATCTGATGGAAAAAAAAAATATAGATATATATTAAACTAAAGAAGTGGAACTGGGGATATTTTTAATCCATAAATGGAACTTATTATACTTTTAAAATACAGGTCACCATAATGTATCAATTGACAGTATAATGAACTAGCTCAAAAGAATTCATTGAAGTTGGTACTTGCCAGAAAATGTATCTTTTTATTCTCAAAAAAGATATATGCTTTAATTATTTGGCCTCTGAGTTTTAAAAATATTTTATTTAATTTTTGAAAAATACTTGCTTTAACTATTTGGTCAGCATAAAATAAAATTTTATTTTTTCTGTGAATTTTAAGAATGCATAATTTATTTCCTGCAAGTCTTAGGCTTGCTACCGGTTAGTGCCTGTTGTTGGAATATATTTTAAAATTATAATTGAAAAAAGAATACTTTTATTATTCTTTTACTTTTAATATTTTGTAATATTTCATTCGTTTGATTTTAAAATATACATTTAGAAGATCCTCATTGTCTCCTAAATTTTGGGGATTGCATAGCGCAGTTAGTGGTTTAGTGGTCGATTATTTTTTAAATGACTAAATACATCATGATCTTTAATGAGAAGACTATGATGTATTTTCACAACTGATCAATTTGGAGTTTTGAAAGATGCTCTGACAAAAGAGACCCCCTAAGAAAAATGAAATTATCATGATTAAGGTTTCCCAACTTATTAGAATAAACTTCTAACAAAATAAAATTCATCTTCTCTTCTATCTGTGATTTTTGTTCTTGACACTGTGAAATCGAGTTTTGGGTTCTTGCTTCAAAATTCATCTAATACGATGGGAGATATTTATAATTTATGTTTCTGCTATATATAGTCTCAATTAAGTTATGTGAGACTATCATATAGGTTTGTTTGTAGGAAATCATGATTAATATTATTGACTATGTCCTACACCTGCGACGGATATTAACAGGGACTAATTAATGAGTAGAGATTTAGGGATTGAATCATGTAATTTTAAGATTCAAAGACCAAGTAGTTAAAGAATGTATCTTTCTGGGACTGAACATCAAAAATTTATAGTCCAAATGGTTAAATCATATATTTTTTTAGAACCAAAAACTACAAGTTTGTATTTAGTAAAAAGAATGAAGTAAAAATAAATAAATAATATAAATAATATGAAACAGAACGATGATCTTATATTTAACAAAAACATCATTATAAATCTATCTAACTACAAAATTGTCACCTTTAAAAAAGAAAGTATTTTCAAAACAGTGGACTTGTTTTGTTTTCGCTTTTAAGAACATTTTTTGTTCTTTAAAAGTGAAAAATGATAACACATATTTGGGAATGTAGTTTTAGAATATTTTAAAAGGTTTTATAATTTGTTGTTTTAAAAATTAGAAAAATAGAAAAAAAAAATTATCACGTTTTCAAATACACTGGTTTGGATTATGAACGTTAGCATGTTTTGAAAATGGCAATTTTGTTAATAGATATATTCATTAACCACATTTTGATATATATATATATATATCATATTACCATTCTGTGTCATATTGTTTTATATCTTCTGAGTAAAGTTATATTTTAAAATTTTAATATCAATATAATTATAAGAAAACTAACAATTTGTTAAAATGAGAGATTTAAAAGACTTCATATAACCATAGTTTCTATTTTTTTCTTAATTCTTAAAGTTATTTTTAGAACAAATTCTTTACTAAGATTTTTTGGCTTTTTAGTTCTTCAAAACTACGTTGTGATATTATTTCACAAAATTATTTTTTAAAACAATAAAAAAAGCATAACTAAGCAAGCTCAATATTTTTGAAAACATGTTAAAGTTGTTTCTACTTTATTAAAAAAATATTTTTAAAAAATATTTTTAAAAATTTTTCTCAAAAAAGGCATTACAAACATTTTTTATCTTTTTTATATTTTTAAAAACCAAAAAATTGTTCTTGAAAATAGAACAAACCTGAAATATCTTCTACAAATCATATGCAATAAATAAAAAGCGTATATTTGTTTATTAATTATAGCGAGACATCTTTTTAGATTTTGCCTGAAACTAAATTTTTTATTCAACTAATTTTTTATTATCCTCTTTTTATCCCTTATTTTTAAACAAACAAATTTACTTTAGTCCCTCATTATTTTTTTCATGTTTCACTTAAATCCTAATATTTTAAAATTTATTTCAAATTAATTTTATTAGTTAATTCTATTTGTACCTGCACCATTCAATGCCTCGGTGACAATTTTTACCCTTCTCTTTTCTTCTTCCCAGTCTTGTATAGTAATAATATGATATGATAGAGACAGATATGTAAAATAAACACAGCATGGACGACTGTAAGTTAAAGGTTTAAAAACTCAATTATTGTTCGTAAACAATAAAATTGGATTTGTTTTGGTACCGGGTCTGTTGATTCCATTTTTATTAATTGTTATGAAATGCAATTATATGCGTGATCCTCAAACTCTCCATTTATTATAAGGACCGAATGAAATTATAGTTTCTTTAAATTTTATAAAGTTTAATGACTATTGATCCGCATGTGAAGTTCATTTTCCATTTGAAATTAATGGCCAGAAAACACAGGATGCATGTCTGCAAAGCAGCACATAATGACAGAAGGAAGATAAAGATGACTAATTAAAATAACCGCAAGAAAAATAACTAATAAAGCTTAGCTTTTATTCTTTTCGGTTAAACTGGAAAGTGGCTATGATATATGTCCCACACTGGATTGCAGCAAAACCTAATTACGTGGTGGTTGGTTAATTAGAACTAACAAGTTTCAGCTTTTGTTCGTTTCGTTCTTTGGAGTAACTATCCCAGATTTGTGAGACGAACATGATTAATGGGAAAGCATGTAACATGGTGAATAGCAGAGAGAGTTGGGATTGGGCCCTTTTTAGCGCTTTATTAACTAGGATACGAGCTCGAAAGTTCATACAATTCTTCACCCTTCCCAAAACATTGACGATGATTTGATTAAATGAAGCGGGGAAGGTCATGGGAATTACAGTGTTAGAAAGGATTACTCACTAATTGTGGGCAATAGTTTGGATCACTCTTTCCCTTTTTGGAAGCTCATCTGGGATTGGTCGGACTTTGAGAGAATTAGAACCTTTCTTTGGCTCATTGTGCACAATCGCTTATGCACTAAGGAATTGAGAATACGATAGAGCGGAATTGTCTCGCACTGTCATTCTTGCAATAGGCCAAAAAATACTTTACATGCCCCGTGTGACTGCCATGTTATGACCAGAGTCTGGAACAATTTGCTGTCCTGGGATTGTAGAGCCTGCTTTGTCACTTGCTTTTCCTCATCTCTTGGCTGGCCACCAATCTTGAAGATGACTTTGTGGTGAGTGGTGAGATTCAGTGGCAGCTTCTTTCGGAGTGGGGTGCTGGTTTATGCAGAAATGGAGGAATGCATGTGTCTTTTCTCAGGGTGCTTTCGTTCCCACAATCATGCCAAAGTAATTTTCTCCTTTTATCAGCAAATTGCTTCTCCTCATTTACATGTTTTCAGCATTGAACCAACCTTTGTGCCTTTATTTGGATTAAGGTTAATTGTGATGGTGCTAATAAAATGAATCTAGGATTAGCTGGCTTTGGAGGTATTTTGAAAAATCCACATGGTTGTTGGCTCAAGGGCTTCTCTAAAAATGTGACAACCCAAATCAAAGAAAATAAAATAATGATACTGTAAATTAAAATTTATGTAGAAAAAGTCTAGAGTTAAGAGAATTTAACTCAGGAAAATAGGTACTTGAGGGCTAAGGTGAAAAAATAATAATACTAGTAAAATAAATAAATAATAAATAAAATTGGGTCTATACATAAGACGGAATTTTTAAATTCTTAGAGAGGGTCAAACTCAAGCCTTGTCACAGCTCAAGCGGCGTACTAGAAAGGGGAGCACTTTGGGGACCCTTGCTTTATACTTGAATGGACCATTTAGCTTTTCTTTTTCTAAGATTTTCTTTAGTGAAATACCCATTTTGGCCCTTACTCTTCTCTGAAAAAAGGAGGCTTTTTTTGTCATTTTCCGATGGCATTTCCTTCCTCAATAAGCCTTATTTGAGCGTGCACTTGAGCGAGAAAATAATCAGAAAGGTCTGAAAGCGAAACCCTCTCATTTTTCAATCAGAAAAGTCTGGAAGCCTGTTTCGTTCTCACAACTGGCTCAATCATCGTTAGTCTGTAATTTCGTTTTCTGCTTCTTGGGTTAGTAAATACTTCCCTCAACTCGAGCTTATCTGGTTCAGCCTTCACCAATTCTATGAGTCCAGAAACTCAGTTCATCATTTCTCGGCTTTACTCTGTATTTGCACTGCATCTTCACCCACATTTTGTTCAACATTTTCGGCCATAACTCCCTCAACGTAGGTGCTGTTGTGCTTTCCCAAGCTGGTTTTATTCCCTTGACCGTGGGATGGCTTGAGGTGTTGGGAGGCAGTTGGTTAGGTGACTGGCAAGCGAGAAGGGAATTTATAACTTGTGGTAAGTAGCTGCCATCTTTCTTAATATCTTACCTTACATGTACCCAAGGGAAACTCTAGTTGGCCCTTATCTTAAGTATAGTAAATATGCTCAAAGAATCGAAGTTGGTAATTATTGAATAACTCAACTCATCACTAGGTGCCTTAGGATTTAATTGAAGATTTATGTGAATTAAATGTGGTGAATAGTTACTTAAATTTTGGGTCTTGTCTCCTTACTAATTTGATTCGTGTAAATACAATTGATGGAAGAAGGATTCAACTAGATGTTGGACTAGGGCCACTTGTTGAAACTGTTATTCTGGGCTTTATAGAAATCATTCTAGCATTCTATTATTACATTACAAATTAAGTTGAAAAAATGGTAAAGTACATGGCTAGAATATTAAAAAAGAAAAGGAAATAATTACGAGATGAGGCAAATTAAAGAAAAAGTTTGGACAAATTACTAAATTAATTAGGGAATTGATTGATAGAATTATTTTGCCTTGTTAAAGGAAAGGTATAAAATTCATAAAGCATCTCCAAAAGTTTATGAAGCAACGAACCTTCACGGATTAACTTGGGAATTATTAAACATGATATGTTAATTATTATCTTTATAAGCCTTACCATAATTAGATTAGTAAAAATTTTGGTTTATCTTCTTGTTACCAAGACTTGAAGTGGGCTTAACAATTGAGTTTAATAATGATTGAGTGAATTAACTTACTTAATGCTTTAGAGTTAAAGCAAGAATCTATGGGAACTAAAATTAGTGTAGGCACTAAAAATTAACCATTCAATAAGTAGAGCAGTAAAATTAAAGTTCAAGATATTAAATTAAGAATGTATCAATGCAAAGGATGGGTTTTAGGATAAGTAAAGTCCTAGTCAAGTGCAATAAGTTTTTGGTAATAAAACTGTACCTTGTAATTGGTAAAGTGGGGACATTAAATGGTCATCAAGAATAAAAGTACTAGTAAGAGAGGTATATTTAGCATCGTATATAATTATAAGACAATTAATGGTATTGTGTCATGCACAATTTTAAGAACCTTTGTGGACATCGCTTGACTAGAAAAGAACGTAAGAGATTAAAAAAATCCTATTGAGGTGTGATTGGTCAGTAAGTAAATAATGTCCCATTGCTAGTCTCATGATTTATATTTGTTTTTACCATGCCATTTATGTTTTATAAACAACATGATTTCTTAAGTATTAAATTTTGAATTCTTTAAGGTTCTACCAATTTATATTTTATGAAATTTGAAATCTATGGTTTTCTAAATGATTGGTACATGTATAAAATTAATGGGAGAAATTTCAAAAATTTTATTCATGAATTTCCACGTTAGTTACTATAACATCCCAAATTACCAAATGCATTAATTAAGTTCAATTGGCCTCTTAACATGAGTACTTAAAGTTAAACATGATTAATAGCTCGTTAATGGATGAAAACCTGAGAAAATTTGAACCTTTTTTATTATTACTAATCATCCAATAGGTAAGCAAGAAGATTCATGACTAAAGGATACTAAAATTCTCTTATAAGATGTCCATTCCATTCACATTTAATTATAAGAAGCATACAACTCATTTACATTAGTTTCCAAGTCGATACATAACATTATCATAATGAAAACCAAGGTTTCTAAGCAAAAATGGGAGTTTGGAGACTTAGGCTACAACTTGGAGGAGTTTGGCCATGGCCAAGTTGGCTTCTGGAACTCTTAAAAGCTTCAAAATGCATTCAAGCCGCGACTTGGTTCACTACTGGAGCTATTTCTCTAAGATATGTGTTTCTTGTCATGACTTAAAATTGTTACGCTGTGGCAAAGCCCTCCCTTGGACTTCATTGTTCAATTTTTCACAATTCTCACTGCGGTGGGCTACCTTTGCACTGCGGCAAGATGAGCTACTAGAACTCAAAAATCCAATTTCATTCGAGTCTCACTACAGCAAGCCTTACACTCGCCATGGTGAGATTGATCTCGAGTACCCTCTGAATTCTACTTTCCTGTGTTGAGCCATGACTCAACCCTCCATACCGCGGTGCTCCTAGCTTTTGTTATCCTAATAATAATTTTCAACATTTACCATTAACTTTAGATGAATTTTAGGACTTCCATAGCTAACATATATGATTTTATAGACTACCTAACTCCTAAATATCCCAATTCAAAATCCTCATTGTTCATAGGCTTAGGGGGAATCACAACAATTGATTACTACTATATATTAGCACATTACGACAGCATTAGGTACTCCATCTACTGACAACATCATTTCAATACATATTCCAACTGGACTATATATAACAATATTTGAATTAATCATCCATTGCAAGGCATAATCATACCTTCAACTGAATAAGTCATGGTTCTTCATTAGCAATGATCCATATCAAATCACAATTAAGTATATACGTCAAATTTCAAGTGAAATTAAAGCCTAGCCATAGGGATCACATAAGTCACAAAATGTCAAAATACCTACACTTGGCAAAAATAGAGGCAGCATGATGTTATATAATAAAAATTAATCAAAATTAGCATCTATACAATTCAAAAGCCTCCCAAGTGTAGGAGTCCCATTCTCAGCCTAAGCTTAAGGGCCTTCATCCATTTGTTTCCCTTTATCCTTACTCGAAGAACTTTCACTTGAAATTATTAGCTCATAAAATAGGGTGAGATATGAATCTCAGCAACCAAAAGATAATTCCAAACATATGTACAATTTAATTAGCATAAATTCATATTAAGCATAATTACCAAAGGCATAATTATAATCAATAAATGAACTAGTTAGACTTCTAGTAACTGCTATTCTATACTAGCAATCACATACATCATGTTAATAACCAATAGCATAGGGAAAGGTCGTGCCAACTCCCTATTGAGCACAACTCGAGCTCAATGAATTCATGAGTCTAATCACAGCTTGGTGCCCGATCGAAGCATAATGTATGGGTGGCAATTGCACCATAGCTCTACAAAGGACACACTCATGGTCCACAATAACAATAAAATAGGCAACCAATCATTTAGCATAACAAAACATATTATGCAACAAATATCATATTAACAATGTACATATACAAGGAATTTAAATTAAACCCTAGTTACCTTACTTAGTTAAGTTTTGAAGCCAAAGGTAAATTCTCACACTTTAAAGGTCCTAAATTGCCATGACAAGTTTTCAACTCATTATTCACTATAAAAATTAATTACCAATTCATTCTCAGTACCAAGAACTATTCAAAATCACTTACCCAATCACCAAAGAGTCCCAAATTCGGATTTGAGGTTTACCCACACCAGAAACCATAATATCCACTCTAATTTTGAGGTATTTTTGCACAAAATCAAAGCTCATTATGTAAGTCAGCTATTAGAGCCTATACTCAATAAAGAATATGTCCAAATGAGGAAAAGATATTTACCCAACAATCCCTCTAACCTTAAACTCTAAAAATATACAAGAAACCACCAAAAAAGAAAGTTTTAGATTTTGGCAATGAAGAAAAATTCACTAAACCAAAAACTATTCAAACCAAAATGTAAAGAAGAATGAGGGGAACAAGTTTGATATAGATTACTTTGGTCAAATCTTCTTCTAGAAGTAAGAAATGGTGAAAGAATGCAGAAAAACCCTAGCTCCTCTTTGGATATCTGAATTTTCTCTCTTGGGCCTCTTGTGTTTTCTGCAGAATGGGAAGCATGTTGAAAAAAGTTTAGGGTTTTAGTGAGTTGTTGGGCTGACTCAAGGGTCCATGCTCCATTTAGGTCCATAGGCTGCACATTAGGCCATAATTATAAAAGTTAGAGTAAGTCTAAATAAATTAAGCTATAATAAGATAGAGATTGGACTTCTACATATGGTTATTGCCATAATTAAATTAATTATAGGGCCCAAGTATTTAATGTTTCCTTTCACTAAATTAATATCTCTATTTGGGCCCATAACTATAATTGAATCCATTTTTATTCAATAATGGCCAAAAGTTATCATTTGCCTCAAAAGCCCAAAAATTCCATTCTTTAAAATTCTTGTTCCCATGACTTTCTCTAAATTCCTCTTATTGATCCTATAATTCCCAATAATTACTATTAATAAATTTCAGGGTGTTACAGTTACTTACAAGAATTGCTTATGTATGAAATGAGCAGCATGATTCCATACATGACAAAAATGTCTTTATAGAAGGATTGGATCTAGAATGTTAGTTATTAGCAATAGCTCTATTTGTCCTTGGTGTGCCTTGGTTGGTATTTTACATGAGTTCTCAACTCACAATGGACTTATTTTGAGTGAGATTTCAACTTAGAAGGACTTATTTTATATGAAGTTTAAACTCACAATGGACTTATTTTATGTGAGGTTTTGACTCATGATAGACTTGCTTTATATGAGGTTTTGACTTACATCAAACTTATTTTATGTGAAGTTTCTACTCATAATAGGCTTATGTGAACTACATGCTTACAACAAACTTGGTTAATTACTCATGTGGGCTACATGCCCACAATAGGTACATAGTTTTGAGGTAGTCCTTCCAACAGAAAGGTTTTGGAAAAGAAAATATGGTTTTGATACACAAGAGATTTTTGTTAAAGTTGCTTATTTATTATTATCATTTTCTTAATAGATTGTGATTATCATAATAGTAAATATTCATTACTTGTTTTCCTATTTAGATGTTTATAATTTTGTTCATCTAATGAGAAGCCTGAATTTATAACTTGAACATTAACCAAAGGTACTCATTTATGGTTTTTCATTTAATCATTTAATTACATACTTGCATCTTTTATTTATTTATTTATTTACATTTATTTGTGAGATGTTATTTACTCGATAAATATTTGGTATTTCAAATGATAAAGTTGAACTAGAATCTTTATCAATTGTGTAGAAGGACTAGCCTCTTATAGTGAACCTTGCATTTACTTCATGTAGGTATTCATTATTTTATTGTCTATATATGAAACTATTATATAATCTAGATTCAGCTCTATAACACCCACAAGTAGGATGTCTCATCCCAATGTAAATGATATAGTTAATAGTAATTGAAAGTGGAACTCTCTTTCATTTTACTTTATTGAGGTGTTTAGGCTAATTTAGAAATTTTGGGATGTCCTAATTTTAGGAGACATTCTGCTTGTAACAACCAAAAAAAAAAAAAGCTGAAAATTTTCAAAAGCCTGAAATTTTTCTAAGTCTACTAGCTATAGCAAATGTACCTGTTAGGTATAGCGAGAATGCTTCTAGCTATAGCGAGGTCGGGCATCCCATACAAAAATCAAGGAGTTCCTCGCAATAACGCAGGTCATAGTAAAAATAAGGGTCTGGGACTAATACATGCTCGCCGTAGCGAGGGTTATTCTTCACTATAGCGAGGGTTAGTCCGGAAAAGCATAAAAAAGAGAATTTGACTTCTTAAAGAGTCCAAATTCATCCTTTCTCTTTTAACTGACCTAAGCTTCGACCAAAAGAGAGAAAAGGGCTGTGGAGAGAGAGAGAAAAACCTAGAGAAGGAAGGAAGAACAAAGAAAAGGTAAGCAAACTTGATATTTCTCTATCTTTTCTTCTTAGAATCTTGTTCTTCTCTCTTTGCCCTCTCTTTCTATGGTTTTGGTTGTTGATTTAGTTGGGTTTTAGGCTTGAGTCAGAAGAGGGAAAGTGGAAAACCACTCTTGAAGAAGGTTAGAACTCATGTATCTTTTCTTCTTCTTCTTTGCTTTCCTTGAGTATGTTGGTTCTACCAATTTGAGAGCTTGAGAGAGAGGAAGAGTTGGTAAAATTTTAGAGAGAGAGAGAACCCCTAGTTTCTTACATGCTTTGTAGGGTTTGCTTGAAGAACCCCCAAACTTTGTGAATCATTGTTGAGTTATGAGAGTGTAATCCATGCTCTTTGTTGTGTCTAGGCTCAAAGGAAGCAGCTCCATCTAGTTGTGAGTGTGAAACCAAGAAGGGAGAAGAGAAAATGAAAGGGAAGGCTTGTGCTAGCTTATAAGGTAGCTCTCTACTCCTTCTTGTTGCATTCTTGGATGTAATAGTCATTGTGTGCTTGTGTATATGCTTGTTGTGTGAGACATGCCATATGTTATTGCCTTGATGCATTGGTACCAATATGCTTATGTATTGGATTGTGAAAATTACTCGAGTGAGGTAGTGCCAAAAGTCCCTTGTGATGGGTGAGGTAGAGCCGAAAGTCCCTGAGGACGGGTGAGACTACGCTAAAAGTCTCATAACTGAGTGAGGCCAAGTCGAAAGTCTCTAAACCAAGGGTAAGGCCATCTAAAAGTCCCTAAAATCAGGTGAGACTAGACTAAAAGTTCCTAGAGCTTATTCTTGGCATTGATGTGATATTCATAACATATAAATCATGTATTGTATGATTGTGAATGGTTAGATGCCTATTTGTATGCTTTGACTTATTTATATATCTTGATTGCTTCTTTGAATGAGTGCATGAGCTATTAAGATTCCATGAATCTCACCCCCTTCCCTCTCCTATCTTAACATATTAGGTGGAGCTCAAGGAGATTCAAGTGTACACCAAGGGGTATAGTTGAGCATGTTTAGACGGTTGTTAGTTTATTTTAGTTCTTTTGATATAAAGAGGTACCAAAATGAATATGCACCTATTATTTTTGAGATGTCAATGCTTGAGCAAGTATAGAACTATGTATAAATGATGTATAAACTATATAGAGAGCTAAAGTAATGAAAATGTAGGATTTGCCCCTTTTGTGGATTGTATGCCATAGTGCATTTTGTCCCGTAGCCTAGTGAGTTTGGAATGTATGATGATTTGGACCACTTGAGTATTTCATATATACTATGTTTATGCTTTAAAACTTGTCCAAAAGGTGCGAGAACATGTGGGAGGCCATTTGGACCCACTTTGAACCATTTTGGGTGCCAAAACTGCCAAATTTGTGAGCTCAATCAAGATATGACTAAATGAGCTCTTCTTGATATGAAATTTGACATGCTTCTAGAGCTTGTTGAGATCTTCTTGAGAGGCTAAAGTGGGTAATATTTTGAGGTCTAGAGAATATTTGGTGAATTGTTGAAGTTGAAGAATTTTCTGATTTTGGTTATTGTATTGTGCAACTAGGTCCGAAATTGAATCTGTGTCATTCATGGACCAAACGGTATCCAATTATCATGAAATTTTATGGGCATAAACTATACATCCACAATGACCTATACCAACTAAAATCACCTCAATTAGAGGTCTGTAAAGGGATAAATAACCTTCTAAAGTTCTATGTTAGCATCAGAGAAGCCATCCGACCATCATTATTGTTCCATCGGTTTTCAAGCTCTAACGGCTACTGAAATGATCTGGACTTATTTTCTTTCTCTATTTAATATCCTTAACTTTCCAAATTGGTATATTTTTCCCAGATTGTATTTTTTTGGAATTAGTTATGAATTTTTGAAATTCATGATAGAAAGCTGCACCAGTACCAGGGACAGCCGGACCTCTGTCTCTTTTTCGATGTCAAACATGGTCCAACATTGAGACTGTGGTTGGAAATTATTTTTAGTGTAAAGTTAAAACTTAGAAATTTCCAGAAAGCTATGGTTTGCTTAATTTTCATTTTTCTAGAATTAGTTATAATTTTCCAAAATTAGAGCCAAAAATCTGACTTTTTGGCCCATTTGAGAAATTGCACTTTCTTGGTTTTTAGCTTCATATCCGTGGTTCATGGGTAATTTTGTGCTATGTATGAGTTTTATAAATGGAGTTTGAGTAGAGAATGTGAATGATGGATTCATGGGACCCATGGGGCAAAATATGAGCATTTGAACCCCGATTTATAACATGAAAATGCCACGGCTTTTGTCATTTTCTTTGGAAATCATATGGAATCGAGCCAAGAGGGAGATTAATTGAGGTTAATACATTATGGTGTTACACTACTGAAATCAAGACAATGTGATCAAATAAGTCTTGAAACAAAAGGATTTAGTTCAAGGAATTAAATTTTCTTTTTGTCAGTAGTTGGATATGGTAAAGAAGTATCATTTCGGAGTCTTTCATAAGGCTTAAAGATATAAGATTCATCTTGCATCCATGCCAGTCATATCTCTAGATTTGGGGAGTGACAAAAAATATTGTTTGGTGCTCCTCCTTGCAGGCTAAAGCCTAGGGTGCACTCACTGGCCTTAAGTTGGCATGGAACTTGGATTTTTGTAGGGTCCATCTTGAACTTGAATACATTAAATAGTACTAGTTTAAGCTCCACCTCTTTGGATATTCTTGTCCAAAGCATTCAAGGGTTAGTGGTAAGAAACTGGACTCTTAGGATCACTAAATTTTTTGCAAAGCTAATAGGTGTGTTAATCTCCTTGCCAACCACAATCTTGAGCAACTCTTAGGGCTTCACCTTTGCAACTATATTCCTCCTTTGTTTAGGTTGAAGTATATATCTTGTTGATATGATGGGGTCTTCGTTCCTTCAAGATACTGTGTAGTTTCTTTTGTTTGGTATTTTGGGCCTTGTGCCCTTCCTTTTTACCAAAAATAAAATGGTAGTTATAATGCTAATGTTATAAATAGTGGTAGAGTTGTAATGCTAGTTAATCAACCTTTCTTTTTCCTAAATTAGTTAATTCTATCGATTGCCTCTTTAAAAAAAATACATATAGTGAGTATAGATGACGTAGGTCTTACATTACACCATCCAAACCAAAACTCTTAAAAGTATTTTTAGACAAATCTCATACTCAATTTTTATTATATTATCCAAACTCAAACAAATAAATTTATGATATCCATCAAGTCTGAGCATTTTACGGATTATTACTGAGAACCAAAAAAAAGTAATTTTTTATGCTCTAATTATGGGTTTAATATTTAAGGAATTCAAATTTATATCATCTTGAAAATACTAAAATTTAAAAGGGTTTGGAGAAAAAGTGATCCAAAGCATTTATTGTACGAGTAATATTACCATCATAATTATGAATACTACTCATGTCACCAATTTAAAATTAATATGCTTTTATGGTAATGGTTCAATTCTTTCTTACTTTAATATTTTAAAAAGTAAAATGTTATTAAGATCGTAATTATAATAAAAGAATATAAATTATGCTTGATGTATAAAAACATAAAATTGAAATATTACGGTCATCAAGTGAGTGGTCTTTATGCAATTACTTCATTACATAATGGTCACGACAATATTCAGATAAGGTAAACAATTTAATCATATCAATTTATTCCTTACCCTCAATTTATGGGTGATCTGTTTTGATTGATGAAGTTAAAATATTAATCAACTTGTATGGTGAATAGTTCCTTTTCTTTATCAAGAGAAATGAAGATGGTTAAATAATTACAAACATGCTTGTCTTCTATTCCTCAATCAAAGTTCAGAATATTATAGAGAAGTTGAAATTTATGGCTCACTATCCAGCACTAAAATGTTATAAAGTTTATAACAGAATGTGTGATTTGAAATCCCACGTTGGTTATGAAATGGGTTAGTCAAAGACATATCAAGATAAGCTTATTTAATATGTCCAAATAAATTAGTGTATATATATATATAATTTGGACTTAAACTTGGGACTTGGGACTATAATAGAATCAAATTATTTTACTATGACAGCCTTAGTTATTTAATTTTAAATTTAAATTTAAATTATTTTAAAATTTTGAATTTAAAATTCAAACAAACTAATATATATGTTAACCTAAAAACAAACTATTGTCAAAAAAAAAACTAACATGTCTGTTAGCTTGAAAATAGCAACTATTAAAGGTGATTGTTCAAATCATGAACTACAAATCTTAGTTTCAAAACTAAGAGATCTTGATATAAAGATTCTTGATGCATGAAAAATAGGTGCAATACATTCTAAATTGCCTTCTTCATGGAACAATTATAGAAAGAAAGTCTTACATTCAATTGACAAATTAACCTTGGAATAATTTCAAACTTATACTAAAATTGAGACTAAAACTCATGCATGTGATGCACTAATAACTCCCTGTTATTTATGTTATTGTACATATTTTATCTTAGTAAATATGGAATTAGTCTCTAATTATAGGGTAAATAATAATTTTATAGATAAAATAAATACACTTAGGATAAATAGCTCCATACTTAATTTTTACATTGGAAATAATAGGTTTTGTTTTAATTTTGAGTATATTGAAAACTAATCATACTTTGCCCTTATTGTAGGGTGCATGTTTAAGAGAGGAGTGAAATTCCTTATATCAAAGATGCTTCAGAGTGCAATGTGATGTGAGGGACGAGGCGGATAGACTGAGCGACATCTTGTACGATAGTATTAAAAACCTATAAAAACTACTTTGATGAAGCAAAGAAAGCAGTCACTTGTAGCTGCTGTTCTTAGAAGTTCATCGCGACCAGAATTCATCAAGTTGCAGTTGAAAGGGAAGGAAATCAAGGCAAGCTTGAAAGACAAGTTGCGTCACAGCTCATCCTACTCACGCCGTAGCAAAACATCATACAGCAACTAAAAGTGCTGAGGCAAGAATGGATGTATCGCGATGCTAGGTGAGGCAAGCTGAAGCCACGATGAAGAACATGTTGAGCCGTTACACACTATTAGGCAGAGACTAATAACTTCATCACGACATGATATGTTGTTCCACAGCATGGAGCGTACCCGTTCCATCTAGTAGCCAAACTCGACGTGATGTGGATGGGCAGGCCACAGTGCATATTCATCCAGGACCTAACTTCGCTGCAGTGCGATACATTTTATCAAGGCATTGCATTTTTTTTTTTGGTCGAAATTTTGAGAGTTTCTTACTTAATATGGCCTTTGCTGCCGAAGGAGTCATCATTTTGGGTTGTCTTTGGTTTGGTTTGAGTGTGTAGAGGTTGGGGAAAAGCTAAGAAAGGAATTTAAAGCAAAAGGATGCTAGGGATTGAAGATTGAAGCAAAAACAAGATTCATTTCTGAGTTTCTTCCTTCCTTCTTCTTTTCTTTGGATTTTCTCTTATGTATATGACTTTGGCTTTAACTTTGTTATCGGTTTTCATGAATATGTATAGCTAAACTCCCTAATCAAGGATTATAAGGAACTCTTGTATAGATTAGTAGGTGTTCTTCACTCTGAATTTGCAGTTAATAATGAGAACATGTTTATTCAACTCCATGCTTTCTGATTGCTTAGCCAACAATTAGAATGATTTGATACTAGTGCTTGAACTTGGAAAAGGAAGAGCAAAGTTAAATTAAGAGTTTAGTAGTGTGAATACTTGAAACTTGCTTAGAAAGTAGATGGTTTAGTTAATGAGATAGGAATACCCACTAACCTTATATGGTCAAATTAAGTATTGAGCTATCATGTTAATGTTAGTTGATTTCATAAGGAATTATGAAGTTAATTAGATAATCCTATTTGAGATTTGGAAACATACTTGTAGAAACAAATGAACCATAGACTAGCATGTATCACAATTAAGAGGAAATGTATTGAGTGCTAAAGTATTTTGCTATGAGATGTAAGAGGGACTAATAATTGTAGATGCTACTATTTACCCAAAAATCTACATACTAACCCTAAACTCTGCATAGTATATAATCTATAATCATTTTCTATTCATACTAACACTTAAAATTGATTTGCTTGATTTAAGTTACGGTATAAATTTTGGTACTTAATAGTGTTTTGACAATAAATTCTCAAGGGAACAATCTTTTCTTATCACTATATTACTTTTGTGATACATATACTTACGTGTATGCTTCAAGTAAGCAATAAGTTTTTGGCACTGTTGCTAGGGATTTGTGTGCCGAAATATTTTTCTATCAATATTGATACTAGCGTATCTAGTTTGAACTTAAGCATTGTGCATAATTTTACTTTAATTAGCAACATCAAGTACTAATATTTTTTAAGTATGTTTTGAAACCAATTTTTTGGTTTGGTACAAGTTAGTAAGCATTTGATAATTAGCAGGCAAGATCTGAGTCATCAATGTGATAATTTCATTGGTACTCACCTTATAACTATTATAATTAGACTTGATACTCGACAATCTCACAGCCACTGACAATATTGTATGATTTTTATACCCATCCCACAATTATGCTGGTGCAATGTTTAGCATGTCATAAATTTTCACAAAATTTGGATTAGGGTGCTTAGGCATGTTATATCTTTATCTCTAACCATTTGCTCACACAGATTTAAATCCATACATATGTTAACATTAGTTGGAGCCAATGGTAGACACTTCTTTTCATGATTATGCTAATAATAATAATAATCAGGTATAAATCCTTTTCTATACAAACGCATCCTGACTTTATGTGGCTTATGATACCTCATACATTTGCATTTTATGCAAGGACATCTAAATCTGCCTTCTTGTGTAAATAAATCTAACTAACTTGTAAATTTAAGAAACTCCTCTACACTTATAAAGAACTCATGTCACTACAAAAAAAATAGGCTCTAGCATCGATTAAAGAAAGCATCTAACATCAGTTATGATGGACGTTAGGTAGGCTAATGACGATTAAAAAAACTGACATTAGAGGCAACGTGGAGAACCCTACTAACAACGATTATATCAACCATTGGAACAACTAATGCTAGAATCTAACGTCAGTTAGAATTGACATTAAGCATTGAAATACAATATCTTGTGTTTGTCCACTAACGTCGGTTGTAACCGCCATTAGAGTTAACGTTGGTTATAACTGACACTATGCAAAGTTAACTTCATCACATCAAATTCTTGTATGGACGTTAGCTATAACCAACATTAAAGCTAATGGCGGTTATAACTGACGTTAGATGAAGAACCTAACGTCAGCTGTAATCGACGTTAAAATTAGGAAATTTATAAATATATTAACGTCGATTATAACTAATGTTAGATTTCTACCTTTAACGTCAATTACGACTGACATTAACATCTTGCAATGGTGAATATACTAACGTCGATTGTAACCGACGTTAGTTTTCCACTAAAATTATCTTTACATAGCATTAGTTATGACCGACATTAGGCAACAGAAAATTCTTTTTTTAATTTAATTTTATTTCTTTTATATCTTGTTATCTTGCTATTTTCCTTTTGCCCTGCTGTACTTTGATATATATAAAGAAATTGAACATTCACATAAAATTAAATTTTAAATTAATTTGCTATATAAGAAAGATTTGAATTTAATAAACATCTATTTATATGATCTTCATAAAAGTTTCACCATACAAAAGTAATGTAAAACATTAACTAAATAAGATAAACACAAGGCAACCATTAAGCCTTATAAATTGTCATCCAAAAAAGGCTTTAAACATGCCACAAAACAAAATAAATTCAACAAAATCCAAAACGCCTCATGGATCATGACTTGCACCAAATGATCGTCGACCAGGGGCAGGTGAGGCTTCTGTACTACCAACATCAGGTGGCTGCATGAAAAAATACAAAAATTACATTTACTTAAAGCTTTTTTAATATAGTAATTTAATAATTACACAAGTTAACATTTATATTACCTGTGAATGAGACGCCCTGGCAACACAAGAAATGTCTAGCGGTAGCTTCATTCCCAATTTTTTTACTAAATATTTAAATATTACATTCATTCTAGCTTGCTCATGAGCCAATTGAGCTTGTTCCATTGCACGCTCTTCCTCTATGGTTTTTAGTCGTTCTTCCATTGTTGTCAACTTATTCTTTAAAGTTATCACTTCATCACCTGAGTTCCCCGCTACAAAACTCATAGGCACATTATTAAATCGACAAGCAGGTAATCCAAATATCTTAGAAGGGCATGGACCCAACCCCAAGCTGTGTACTCGTCCAAAATGCTCTTTTCCAAGCACTTGACCAAGTGGATCATCTGATGAAATAAGTGGTGAAGCCTCAGTTTCTTCACTGAGCCTCTGTGAAATTTCTTCCTACATATCAAAACAATAAATTATCATATAAGAGACAATGTAATAACTACCAGAAAGTAGAAGAAGAAAAGTCAAAGTGACCACAATATATGGGGAGAAAGATACTAGTTCCAGAATAAAAAGAACAGATGTAGAAAGTAACTCATACTAATCAATAGCACAAAATATTCATAATTGAAGTATATGAAAATGAATTTAATTGACTTGTGCATGGTCAAGGGCATCAAGGCTTCAACAAATGTGCCAATAATTAACAGAGTAATGGGCATTCATACAGAACAGCACAGGCCTATTGGTATTTCACTGTTTTGAGTATTGACAACAAAACACAGTCAAAGATCTCCTGAATACACGTTGGAGTTCTGCCTTCTCACACTGTTTTCTAAAACTTAGCAGTTACTACTTAATACTACAAAAATAATGCACAATATAAATCATGGCAGTATGCTAAGAGATGCATCATCCATGTATGATAAATAATAATCTATAAAGCTAAAATTGGTGCAACACTAAAAAGAAAATTTTTCCTATCTGTCACAAAACCCCCCTTATTTTCATATTCAAACTATTACTCGTCAACTGCAAACATTAATCCAAAAAAAAAAAAGTAATAGACTTCTACTAGAGCAACTTCTGTTTAAATTGAAAAAAGAATAAAATGCGAACTTGGAGATTTTCAGCATTTACACTAAATGACAGGTAGCATTTTTGTAATTTTAGAAGAAAAGTGTACACTTCTGTTGCTCTAGAACAATATAAACCTCACCACTTATTGATGGTCAAACTAAAAAAAAAAAAACAGAATTTAAAGCATTCTCAAACGTGCTACATACCAAATAAAGACATTAGCAATAAATGAGGTGAGCTAATGTCTTGGTTAAGTATGACTTTAAGTCCTGTTTCATTGTGAAGAAGCAATAAACGTTATCAATAAAATCTAACTCAACATTAAAACCTTTTTTTAATTTTATTATTAAAAATAACAAGGAAATGGCAATTGAAAAGAGGAAGATACTTTTCATCAATAAATGCTCAAAAAACATAATACCTTTTCCTATATTATCAGCAAAGCAAGTGACAACAGAGGCAAGCAAAAGAAACAAAGATAAGCAAGCGATAGAAGCCATGTCTCTCTATACCTAGCTATAGTTCTATGAATGAGTGATATGAAGATTAATTTATAGATTGCGAGTCCTTGTAATTAGTCCCTATAGCTTTAAAATTATTTTATGAGGTCCCTAAAATTAAACAACTATTAGTTGTTCGCTAATTTTGCTGATTTTAGGTAATAATACAAGTTATCTCTAGCTAGAAATGCAGCTTTAGCATCTCTTTTTTTTTTTTTGTAACAATATACTACTGAAGGAAGGGATTTTGGGTAACAATATATGTTATCTCCAGCTAGAAATCCGACTTTAGCATCTCATTATTGGTAATAATAACATCATATTCTCTTTAAACCTAATCAAGATAAGGTCTGATTAACATGACCAAAAAAATATGCTAATGGTCGATATCGATGGACGAAAAGGTTATATTTAAGTTGAGACTTTTCTCTTGTTATTTTTATCCAAATGACCCATATGGAGGGGCCAAAGAAGAGGCTAAGTTACATATATAGATATGGGAAAGCAGTACTAAACAATGATTAAAAATAATAAATTAATAAACTTTGAAGTTAAGTTCTTATTTTTTTAATAATAATAAAATTCTACACTAAAACATCTCATATTTTGGCATGATTAATATTTTCCTCCAAAAGCTAAATAACGTCGCATGTGGTCTCTTAACTAAACGGTGATAATTAGATTAAAAAATTTCACTATAAGAATAGATTTTTCTTTTTTGTTCCTATGGCATCTATGCTTCACGGAACTATATTTAGTCTAATGTTAAAACCATATCTTTCTCAAACAATGGACCCAAGGAATGGCTAAAAGGTACTCTCCCACATAAATGAATAAAAGCTAAATTTCTCTTACAATATTTTATTTATTTACATTCATATATTTTATTTTGTTATCAAAGTTTTTAATCATTTAAGTTTATTATTTTAATGGAGCAAACAAGTACAAATTTACATGTCCTATTAGGCTTGGAAAGCATAGAATAATAAAGGTTTAAAACCAAGAAAAAAAATTGAAGGGATGGTCAGGACTTATAAAAAGGCCATTGGATAAAATCTAGAGAGGATTTGTTAAAAAGAGAAAAAAAAAACATAGAGTAAGGCACATTGAAGTCCACCTCTCATGTCATTTTTTCTCTTTCACAAATTTTTTTTTTTAAATGGAAAGGATTCTGATTCTGTAAACAATGTTAAATATGTTTTTTCAAAATCTGTAAAATAGCTTCAGACCACAATAAAGGTATAAATTTCAAAAGTAGTACAGAAGAATTAAGCAAGTGTCAGTATACATGGAGTTTTGATTCAAGAATTCTAACATCAATCTTGATATTATAAACATACATTTTGATTCCAATTGTGATTTTTAAAATTTTAATAGGAAAGATAAAAATTATAACTATGAATTAAAATCCTACGTTAAAGTGCTTATAATATTGCCTACTATCTCTGCCTCTCATAAAACTAAAATTAATTCCATTTGTTAAGCATATACAGCTATGACAGTAGGATTTTGCATAAAACAATTCACTATCATTCAGTCATCAATCAGACAAAAAGACAATGGCATTTATCAATATTCAATACAAATGTTGCATTTACCTAAAAAAAGTTGAGAAGGGATAAAGTATCTATATGGAATATGCTTTGAGGTCCACAGCCACAACCCAGTATAATAATTAATAATTAGAAAATAATGTTTACACATTTTTCTTAATTTATTATATTCTAATGATAATCTCGTTTACAATGAATATTTCACCCACTCAACATTTTAAAAATTCAACGTTAATTATTTCTTCAATATAGTACTACAACCTTTTTTTCCTCCAATATATTCCCAAGGATTGAATATTGAAGGAGAAACGAGATTAAGGCCTAAGGTATTCAGTATTGGAAACTTAAGCTATAAAATATAAATTTTCTATGTTATGAATGCAATAATTGGGTGGTTTAAATTAGATTCGATTTCTAACAGATATATGCCAATCTTTTTTTTTTCTTTGGGCAGAAAACATGAATCATTCATTAAACAAAACATGAGAAACATCAGCATTAGTAACAAGACAAGGGCATAAAACTTACTTGCAGAGGGGAGAAGAAGGGCGAGCCGAGAGAATTAATTACTGTATTGTTTGCTTTCTAAAATTTAATCAAATATGAAAATTGATGGTAAATATAATCTACGTAAATAAATAAAAATAATAATAAAGAAAAGTTTAGTTATAAACTTGCAATGATTTGCCTTTCAAAATTTTCGTGTAAAGTAAATAAAGCCTATCAAACATATGCTTTAATTAAAAAAATTTAAGGGAAAAATATATAATTCTTTCTTAAATTTTGAGTCACTTACAAATAAGTCTCTAAACTTTTAAAATAAAAAAATAGGTCCCTTAATCTTCTATCCATTTTACCCTTGACATCATTAAATTAAATGTCTCCTCAAACTCCCTCCCATATGCTATGAACTAGACATCTTATTATTATGAATAAATAAAAACTTGTTAGGTTAATTATGACAAGTTTAATGTGATATATTAAGTAATAACATCAAAAGTGAGATGAACATAAGAGTTTATTTTTCAAAGTGTGAAAATCAAAGAGAATTATAGAAGTTCTGGCCTTCTGCAACTATTTGCTAATATCCAAAATTTAAATGAGATTTTTCTTTATATTTCTTAAAAATTTACTAATGGCTAATACAATGAGACTTTGAACTATTTGATTATATCCTTATTGTTCTTTAGTTTTTCAGTGCATTATTGTAAATGACAACCCTTTAGCGTTGAAAAAGTTTTAGTCACTTACCCCTACAACTCTTGCTACCTCATTAACATAGCTCCCATCAGCATGTTTGCATGTTGTAAGAAATATTTCACAACGTTTTGGTGGCCGGCCCAGTTGTACTACCTACAGTCCAAGGAATAAAATAGATTAGTTTTGCTACAATTTTCCTTATTTAAGTATGCATTAAAAAAATTGTAAATTACCATCTCATGTCTTCTCCTAGAATAACTCTTGGAACCACCACTATGAGGATACTTGAGTTTTTGATGATTGACCTTGTTTTGGTTGCTTATTTCCTACAAATCAAAGACAAACAAGTGAATGATGCAATGTTAACTAAGGAACATCAATGTATGAAGAGATAAACCATTACTATGTGACTTTCTTGTAATCGGTAGTCCACGAAGCTATTCCATTGGTCTTGTGAAATTCTTTCAGGACATTTATTCATAATTTCCTCTCTGCTGTCATTTTCCCCAAACAAACTCTTATGTAGCCTGTTTCCAAACTCCTTCCTCTTAACTCCTAGTGATTTCCATGCCCATTCTAATCCATCACTAGATTGGAAGGCAATCTTATCATGTGCTTGAAATCATTTAGTAAATTATCTGAGCTTGTGAAAACATATAATAAAAAAGGAAGATTGAAAAAAAAAATCACTCTTTATACCTGCACTTGTTCTATTCCCAATTTCATATATCTTTCTGGAATTCCCTCCAATCAAAGAAGTTGAGAGGAATGAGGTCAGTGTCTATGGCTAGCTCTCCTAACCAAACTCCAAGTATGCCAGCCTCATCACCATACGGTTGTCCAAACTCATCGATTGGACAAGCTATCCTCTTCCCTTTTTCTAGATTCCAAACATCTTTTGCTTTCAATCTCTCTTTTCTTACTACTCCATTTTCATCTGCCATACAAAAGAGAAAAAGTAAATATTGCATTTAAATTATTAAGTATGTCATAATATAATTGACTAAATTAATTACTGATAATATTAACAATCCAATCCTTATTTTTGACATTGTCTCTTGGTGCACGTCACTGGAAGGAAGTTTCACCGTTGTCAGCTACTCCACGTGACTGAGAAGAAGTAGTATCACTTATTACTACTTGGAGTTGTGGATGAGAGACATATGTTGAAGTAATTGGATTAGTTGTTGCATGTGTTTGAGAAGTAGGTGCAGAGATAACTGTAGTAAGCGCTGTGTGTAACACCATAAATTCTAGCTTGTCTTATGCTTTTAAATACCATAATATCATGAAGCATATAGGATTTCCACATAAAAGCAAGGAAAAATGAGATTATCTTTGCATCGCGTCATACTAAAAATTTCAATTAGTGTCACGTAGATCATGTGAGCTCATGCTATGCATCCTCATATTTAAACACATCATTACAACTCATTTGCATCCTAAAATCATGCCTACAACTCATAAAAACCGAAATGGAGCATAGGAAATGGGAGTTCATTCTCGGCCAGAATCGGCCTCTTTTCTGTGCAAGATTTGAAAAATCATAACTAAATCAAGAAAAATTGAAATCATGCCATCTTGGTTATTCTAGAAAGCTTAGGATATCTGCTTCACACTAAAAATATGCATAGGTTATAAGATTCATCACACAAGATTTTTGACATCCAAAATAGTCCAAAGTTCTTACTAAAATTTGGAACTGTCACAGAATTCTGCAGAAAAATTTGAAAATGTCCAATTAATTTCAAAAAAATCTAATCCATGAAAATGATACCAATCTAGAAAGCTGTGAATGTTAAATAGAGAGAAAAAATATCTTCAGATTAGTTCATTAAGCCCAAACTCCAGAATTTAATGGAACAGTACTTCTAGTCGGGCAAATTTACTGATACTAGACAGAAACTTCGAAAATTAATATCTCCCTTTCTAGACCTCCAAATGAGTTGCTTCTAATTGTCATGAGTCACTGTGATTTTTTAGTTTCTTTGTATAAAATTTTATAATAATTGGACATCATTTGGATCTCATGTGATAGAAAACAATTTCAGACCAAGTGAATAGTGCAACAGACCAAAATCATAAATTTTTCCAACTTTGAAAAATCATCAAATATTTTGTAGACCTCCAAAAATTATGATCCTTATCTTTCTAGAAATCTCTCAATGAGACCTAATTACATGTCAAATTTCAGATCAAGACTAGCTCATTTGGCTAAAAAGTAATATAGGATTCTATTATGGTCAAATTTAGCTCCATATGAGATACCAAACTTGCCAAATGGTCTTCCCTTAGTGTTGGCACCTTTTGGGCAAGTCTAAAAGCATATTTAAGACTTATGTAAGCTGTCCAAATGGTCCTAAATCTCATGCACCTCATTTTGGCCATTCAACCCACACTTATACATATTTCCATCAAACTTCCATATTGCACACTTTGGCATTACATGTTCAAAATAAATGCTAGAGGTCATATATCATTTTCATACATCTAAACATTACATAATAATGTGTTGACACATGTCTTAAGGTTCATGGTACATAGATAACATCATATATATTATGAACTATCATTATGGTTATGGTTTGCTTGCAACAATGGTTACATGATATTGGGTCTGGCCAACCCGATAGTAATGTAACTTGAGTGCATAACAAATGATGACATCAATTACCAAAATATCTTGATAATTGAAAAGTATCCTAGTTTGTTAAAGAATGAGATGAGTCAGAGAAGAAAGGTAAAGAGATTCCAGTAATATCAGAATAATGAGAAAAGTATGCAGAAAGGAATCCCCCGTAGAAAATGTTCAAATTCAGTATGCATAGCCCGAGTCCCTTCTAGTATATGTAAATGAAATGATTAGGGACCAGTGTAGAGCCTCTCTCGTGCCAGAGATGTTCACCACACTCAATGTGTGAGATACCCTAATACCAAGGCACTTAACAGCATAACGTGGGCATAGTGAGAACTGCAGGATATGAAAGGAGGGCTAAAATGAGTATATATAAGTAAGTAAGTCAATAGAGTAAGAAAAGAAAGCCCAAGTGAAAAAGGGGCTGAAGCAGGAATCTGAGGATCCTATAAGGAACGATGAATGAAGATTAAAATGCTCCCTAGTATTAGTATGATGGGATCCTAGAGAATGAGATGACACAGAACCCACTTTGCACAAAGAGCATGATATACTTATGAGTTTAGCTTCATCTATTATGAGCGATGATAACTAGACTTAGTAAGCATGTATTCTATTATCAAATATAATGATCTTAGACTTTGACATCTCCCAGAGATGGATCGTAGTAGATCCCAACATAGCACAGCAAGTTGCAGTAGACCCTAGCAAGGCTCTGAGAGGTCGTAATAGACCCAAGGGTCACAGTAGATCCCACAGAGTTACAGGAAGCCCTAGCCACAACATGATAGATCTCTGGTAGAGATGACAGCATGAGATAGTCTTACAAAATAGTTAGTCTTAGAGACTAGTACAGTTAGATAAAACAAGACACAAGGTTATCAATCTCCCTTCTTCATTATTGTTGGCTCCCTTTATCATAATTACTTGGTCTACCTAGCATGTTAAATCATTAGAGTGGAGGGGATGAAATTCAAAGAATCCCAATAGCCCATCTCTCATTCAATCATACATAATATGTGCAAAGCAAGCTTTACAAATGCATGCATGGAGAAATTAGAAATCATAGACATTTTAAAGGTAACCTTGGCATGTGAATCAATCATACAAGACATTCAAGAGCTCACTAAGTGTTTTGATTGGCCTCACACTTCTCCTCATAGATTTTGGACTTGCCTCACCCATTCTTTGAGTACTTTGGACTCAACTATACTCTTGGGAGCCCACTTTGCATTTGGGAGACTTTTTACTTTGTCTCAACTAAGCTCAAGGGTTCTTGGCTCATCCTCACCAAAAGGAAGAGTTCTTGGCCTCTCCACACTCAAGCAAACTCATACAAACATCATGGAGTCATTTAAAACATAACATGGCATCAAGGATCATGACATGTAAAGGCATGCTAGCATACTTTCCAAAACTTGCCCAAAAAAGAGGCCGATTCTGGCCGAGAATGAACTCCCATTTCCCATGCTCCATTTCGGTTTTCATGAGTTATAGGCATGATTTTGGAATGCAAATGAGTTGTAATGATGTGTTTAAATATGAGGATGCATAGCATGAACTCACATGGTCCACGAGACACCGATTGAAATTTTTAGTACGATGCGATGCAAAGATAATCTCATTTTCCTTGCTTTTCTATGGAAATCCTATATGCTTCATGATATTATAGCATTCAAATGCATAAAACGAGTTAGAATTTATGGTGTCACACTGTGGGTGTTTATAGATTCCCAGTAGGTATAGGAGTAGGATTTGACTGATGTAATCTTTGAGCAATATTAGCAACCTTTGGCCGAGATGAGCATGGACGTTTAGGCGGCATCCTACAAATGTAAATCAAGAATATAATCATGTCATTTTGTAAACATGCAACAATAAATAAATTTCACAAGTATGCAATAAAACATAGACACAAATAAAAAATTCTATGTATTTTGTTAAACAAACTATGCCATCCTCTTCATCGTTATTATCAAACTCAAGGTTGTTAATTGGTTGATTAGAAAAATTTTCTTAATTGCCTCTTTTTAATTGTAAACTATTAATATCATCGGGAAAATTAGAACCAACTAGTTACTCTAAATGTATCTGTTCAGATTGGTAACCACTATTTGCTTCATCATTTTCTACATTATCTCCCATTTCAAATAGGTCTCGAGGCTCCACATGTATTGCTACACTCCATGGGTGATTTGTCTTGTCATCTACATAAAATACCATTTGAGCTTGTGAAACTAGAATGTAAGGCTCATTTTCTGCAACATCTCCAGTATGGATTAATCGGAAGAAATTAACTAAATTGAATTGAAAGTCATCCTTTTTAATCTCTTTAGTGCTAGCCCATAAACATTTGAAAAGAGTAACCTTAAAATGGCCATAGTAGTTCAACTTAATTACATCTTCTAATTTTCCATAATACAAGAGATTTGCAAGTGCAACTCTCCCATCTTTTGCACTTGCATAACATCTAGTTTCTAATGTTACCCACACACAACTATTTTGAGTCTTCAATCCTTCTTCTCTTTTCAATGTGCAAAACCTAAAACCATTTATATTGAATGCACTAAATCGTCTAACCAAATTCAGAGGACCTCGTGCAAGAAATTTAATATCATCTGGAAACCTTGTAGTATCATCCTTATCAACCTGAAACAGTTCACATGTTAGCTTGACCATATCACTTCAATATATTAACTTAAATACAAACTTTAACAAAATAAGTCTCACATATTCTTTGAACTAATTGGCAATATTTTTTGTGACATGTTTGTCAATTGCCACAGCAGATCTAGTATGACGACGAAGCCTGGCCTTCACATCATCTCTATATTGTCTATAAGGAAAAAATTGCTAGCATCAAAGACTAACATCATATTTGAAGCTAAAAAAGAACAGTCAAGTACTTACTGAACAAGCTCTTCAATTGCTTTACAATGATATGCTTGGATCTTTTCAATAGGAGTGAGTTGAATTTCTGATATGCCTCCTATAGGATGACCAACTGGTGGAAACATACATGCTTCAGAGCAACCAAGAACTACATAGTCATCATTACGACTCAGCCTATTAAACCTTGTTTCGATGTCTTGTAAATACCTTGAATAAAATGTTAATATTTCCTCACAAAGGTAGCTTTCTGCAATAGAACCTTCTGCTTGTGCCTTATTTCTTACATATGACTTACAGTGTCCAAGGTACCTATATGGGATGAACAAGCCAGCATACATATAATCAAGTAATTGAAAATAGCATTTGACAAGTAAACAAAGAATAAAAGATTACCTTTCTATAGGATACATCAATCGATAATGAACTGGACCACTAAGTTTTGCTTCATCTACCAAATGAACTACCAAGTGCACCATCACTGTGAAGAAAGATGGTAGGAATAACATCTCCATTTGACAAAGAGTGATCACTATTTCATCTAAAGTTTGTCAAGATCTTTGACATCCAAGACATGGGAACATAATTTTCTAAAGAATAAACAAAGCTTTAGTATAACTATGGTAACTTTAAGATCCATCTGCATATTTCTTAATGCTACTGGAAGTAACTGCTCTATAAGTACATAAGAATCATGACTTTTTAGGCCTGAGATTTTACGATGTTTTATGTCAATACATCTAGAAATATTTGATGCATAACCATCTGGCATTGTCACATCTTTAAGTGTTTGAAAGAAAATATCTTTTTGAGAATGTGTCATCATGAAACATGTAGATCTAAATTTACCATTTGCATCTAGCCATAACTCAGGCCTTACTCCTAAACATTCTAAATCCTTTCGAGCATTCAAGTTGTCTTTTGACTTTCTAACCTCATTCAACAAAGTGTACAAGACATTGTCATAAACATTTTTTTCAATATGCATTACGTCTAAATTGCGTCATAACTTATTGTTAACCCAATATGGCAACTGGAAAAATATATTTCTCTTTCTCCATTGCTGGCTATCAAGTTCATTATCTCTCTCATAAGGTTTTTTCCTTCTTAAATCAAATGCTGGATTCTTACCAAATATGACATTAACACGTTGCAATTGAGAGTATATCATATCACTGGCTAATAGAATTAGTGGTTCACGTCTCTCTACTGTCTCATCAAAACAATTTCGATTGAATCTATATCTATGCTGGGGCAATAACAATCTACGATGACCTGTGAGACACCACTTCTTACTATTGGTAAGCCTATAAGGCTCTTTATCAAAATTACATGATGGACATGCTAACCCAGTATAAGTATTCCATCCAGACAAATTTCCTAAGCCTGAGAAATCACTTATGGTCCATAATAATGCTGCTCGCATGTTGAACATTTGATTTGTCGAAGCATCAAATGTATTTATGCCATCAACCCATAAGTCACTCAGTTCTTTAATTAGTAGTTGTAAGTAGACATCAATGTCATTTCTAGGCATTCTTTTCCTAAGTATGATCTGATAACCTCCTAATTTAGGATTCAAAAGGATTATATTTAACACTAAATTAGGGAGGTAAAATATTTTTCTCTTGATTAATATGGTTAAAAGTGTACTCAATCAAACAAAACAAAGAAAGTATTGTAATTATAATATTTTTATTAGTTTAAACCTCATTTTATGTGTGATTTCAATTTCAGGGAAAAGTAGCAAAATGTAGAAAGAGTTGAATACAAGAGAAGGAAGCTGAAAATGGCCAAGGCAGATTTAACAAGTCCTCTCGCTACAGCGAGACCGCAGTTCGCTATAGCAAGATGGCATTTTCGCCGTAGCGAAGGGGAGGCTTCGCAATAGCGAAATCGTGTTGCATAGAAATTCCAGAGAGCAACTCGCTATGGCATGAAGGTAGCGAGCGCAGTGAAGACCTGAGCACTTAAGAGACCTCGCTATAGCGAGAGTCATTCCTCGCCATAGCGAGAGCGGACCTGAAACGCACAGTTTTAATTTTCAAGCTTAAAAAGAAGGAGGAGGAGCTAGGGTTCAGGAATTCTGCGGCAGAGAAGAAGTCTGGACGTCCAGGGAGGCGATTTTGGGTGATCTTTGAGGCTATCCAAGCTTGGAAGGGTGAAGGAAGAGGAAGAATCAAAGGGGAAACATTACTCTCTGCATCTCTATCATTCCTTTGTTTGCTTTCTTTGCTTCTTTTCATCTTCTCTATGTATTGGATTGGAATTTACTGTAGATTTAGCTATGTGTAGCTAAATTCCTTTTACCTAGAGCCCTATGAACTTGATGTGAACTAGATCATTAATTATCTTGTTGATTGTGATAATTGGAGTTTTGTGTATCCTTCTCTTGCTTATTGCTTTCTTTGAGATTGGCCACCTCTTGGAATTGAATTGGGTAATTGGAATTGACCTTGAAAAGGGGATTTTGATTGGACCTAAGAGTTGGATAAATTAAGTTTAGAATTATCTAATTTGTAATTAGGATAGAAATATACCTAACTACCTTAATTGGTTTGTAGAGGGTTATAGTTCTTAATGCACTCGAACCTAAATCTAAGGACACTTAGATTTTAGGAGAAAGTAAGGCTATAATTACATCGACGGACAGTTATAGCTTTTGAATCCCTTAACCCACAAGGTGAAAATTAATTGCAATTAAACAAGAAATTAAGTTTAGTAAGCATCAAGGGATTAGTGACTCTAGGTAATTTTAACCTTGGATTTTACCAAACTTTTCTTTGCCAACTAAGTTTTCTTTCAATTCGCTTTATTTTACAATTAGTTCTAAAATCAAGAATCTCATAATTGGTTGTTTAACGTGGATAAAAGTAGGTTGTGCACTGCCTAATTGCATTCCATTCATTCCTTGTGGGAACGATACTTTTACTTATCACTGAACTACTTGATCCGACCCGTGCACTTGCGGACACGCATAAAAATTTTCGTGATCATGATCATAGACAATATGAAAGAGGTTGCTTCATACACATCCATGGTGGAAAGTTGTATGGAATCAAAATCACAGGCCAAATACTATGATTAGTGCTCATTATCCAAAAAGGATTGAAACCATCACTTGCCAAGCCAAGTCTTACATTTCTAGGATATGCAGCAAATTCAGGGTATCTAGCATCAAATGACTTCCAAGCCTCACCGTCTCTTGGATGTCTAAGTGAGCCATTTGTATTTTGGTTTGTTGCATGCCATCTCATATATTCAACTATTTTATATGACATAAATAATCTTTGCAATCTTGGCATAAGTGGAAAGTAACGCAAAACCTTTGTAGACTTATTTTTCCATTTCTTATGTCCACTGGAGTCATCATTGTTAGCCACCCTTGCATTGGTCTTCTATCTAGAGGTATTGCAACTTTTACATTTGTCACGCTTAGCATCCTCACCCCAATATAACATGCAATCATTTGGACAAGCATGAATTTTTTTATAATTAAGACCTAGCTTATTTATGATCTTTTTGGCATCATAAAAAGAATCTAGAAGCTTTGCATTTTCAAATGCATCCTTCAACAATTCTAAAATCATGTCCATTGCTTTATCACTCACCCGACATAAACACTTGATATGATAAAACTTCACCAAAAATGAAAGTTTTGAATACTTCGTACACCCTTCATACAATTCTTGGCTCTCATCATTGATTAAGGTGGCAAAGTTATGAGATTCCTCATTAAACCTAGTATTGGAATCTATTTGTGCTTCAGTAGCACAAGGTTAGGATGGCATGTGTTCATAGATGTTTCTCTCTCTAGAGACCCTAAAGGCATCATGTAACAAATCTTGCATATCCCTTCCCATTTGCTCAACTTCTTGTACTATGGGACAACTAGAGCCATCCTCCTCCTCAGGGAGTTCTCCATGCCTAATCCATGTACTATACCCTAAGGGAAAACCATTGCATATCAAGTGCTCAAAGATAATATCTCTTGAGAAGCATTTCTTGAAACCACAAGAACAACATGGGCATTTAACAACTCCTTTTGCATTAGGCCAAAAGAATGCAAAATCAAGAAAGCTTTCTACCCCAGTGACATATTCATGAGAAGTTCGTGGCTTATTAATCCAACATCCATCGTGACACCTACATATTTATAGAAATAATTAAGACAATAATAATGTATATTAACTCATTTTATTATCTAATTTTTAACTAAAGTAATGAAGGGGCATATTTTTAAAAAAAAAGTATTTGACAATTTCAGACATTAAGGACACATATGTGTGACAATTAAAGGAAAGATCTGTTCTGCACATCTCAAAAAAAATCTACAAACTTGACTATAAGTGAAAAACTAACAAAAACTAAACATATGAACAACATCCAAAATCAACAAATTTGTACATCTAAATGAGTTCCAAAAATCATGAAAATTTTATATATTAAACTAAACATATACAGTAATATCACGTTAAAATTTCATATCAAGATCATGTCTTTATTACTTGAAGTAAGATCATGAAATTATGGTTCAACAGAAAAATCAACAAAAATAGGACAAATTGAACTTAACTTGAGAATCAGGAAATTTAATCATCCAAGATGCCTCAAAAAATAAGCAAGAATAAGTATCAATAAAATAGACATATAGATGAACATATACTCCAAAAATCTCAGCAAAAAAATAATTATGATGTCTTAATCAGATAAGGTATTAGGCATACTAAATGTCCGATCCAACCCTACCTATGAACAGTCCTATTAAAAAGAATACTTTAAGTGGTTCTTTGAATTATTATGATATTATTCAGTAATGATATTTTTTTAATATATCTTTATTATGCATAATATAAATACAGACATAACTCTATCTTTATGAGTAGCTAGTCAAATTATTGCTATTAATATAAAGAGTAATTCTTAATATATTATTTATTTAAATTTAAATTTATTTCTATGTTTAAAAAAATCATGATATTATTAATAAATTAATCTCATTTAGTTTAATTCAAAATTTTAAATAAAAGCACTTTATCCAAATAATGTATTATAAAAGTATAAATTTTTTAAATAGGATATAAGCTAATTTTTTAGGGAAAAATTTTTTTTTACCCAACCATGATCCTAGCTCTATCATCTGTCTCAGTACTCCATATAGAAATAATTTCATGTCCAGAAAATGTGAAGATACTAGTTGCAAACGAAAAGGTCAAAAAAAGTAGATGAGGAAAATAGATTTAAAAAGAATAAGAAAAATAAGGCACGAAAGATCCTCAGATTATGACAGATAGACACACTACTTAAGCAACTACCACTTACCTCTCCCTAAAATGAATATGATAACTCAGAACGATGTCGTCCAATCAAAGCCTCATGAAGCCTTTCGCAAAATGAATAAAAAGAAAAACATCAGACAGGAGGAGGAGGGACTTTTGCCCTCACTTGTTGTAACATGTCATTCCAGTATTATACGTTTAGTACGTTTTAGGACGTTTTGAAACCTATTCTTACCCAAGCTCACACACACCCTTACACAAAAAATTCAAAATTTCACACTCTTTGACTCTTCTTTTCCATCATCCCTTTGAGTTTCCCTCTTATTAACTCCACTCTATATATATGCTATTCCATTCCTCAGCTTCTCCCAGCAACTATCACCATCTTCTCTCATTTTTGCTTTCATGGACTCCACTCCCACAAATCCATCTCCAATGAGGTTTGTAATCTACAACTACCTGTCACTTCTTACATTGTCTTGTCTTTTACATAATGTTCCTCTCTCATTCGAACATCCTTTATTTTTTCTTTTTCTTATCATGATCAGGGAGAACGAGGTGAATCTGTTCAAGGAAGTGCAGGGGATTTTTGACAAATTCCTCAAGAGCTTGTTTAGCATCATTGCCTTTAAGGTTACAGATGCAGGCCAGCATTTTTTCAAGACACGTCCTAATATAATGATGGCTATTGTTTTGGCAGTTGTAGTTTACTTCATGGCATGGCTGCTCGCAACTATACTTCAGCTCCATGTCAGGAACAAACTTCCTTTCATAACCTGCATCATTCTTACCATTGGAGGCATTGCTTCTGTTTTAGCTTTGATCATTATTTTATTGCCCCTGTCGTGGTTCACTTCCCCTTTATAAATTGATTTTTTTCCTATAGTTTTAGAAATAATGAGGAACTTGATTGTGAGTTCCAAGGAACAGAGTACAAGTTTGCCACTCTACAATTTTATAATCTCATGTGTACCAATACTTTATTCAGTATATTTTCTTCTTCTAATCTATTCCTTTCTTCATGTTCTAAAGACAAGAGCCTCTATCGAATTTAAGGTTGTTTATTAACTTCTTTTTAGATTTATTTACAATTAGAAGTTTAGGCCTAATGCAAAAAAAGAAGGGAAGAAAATAAGCAAAAAAAAACAAAACAAAACAAAAAGACATACAAACTAAATTAAAAAAAGCATTACATTAGTAATGGTTTATATATTTAAATATCAGTAAGTTTTTGTACCATTGTATAAGTCCCACAGAAAACGTCAACAAGAGTGAGCATACCTAATAACTTGAATACCTATTGTTATAAAACATTAAAAAGATTTATACTTGAGTAGCAATTACCAAAAATATTGATGGGACATTACTCAAAGGTCCTTAGACATGATCCTACCAAGACCAAAGTTATCTTCTTCTGCAAATATATGGTTCATCTAGTAAATACTTATTGACATACAAGAAAAATATTCAGAATGCTATAAAGCTCTTAACTACACAAATTGTAATATCAAAGAATATGCCATTGAACAATTCATCGACTGATATCCTCACAGTTTTAAATGACTATCCCAGTCTAATACCTATATCTCAAATGTTAATGCCTAGAAAATTCACTATCACGCTGTAATTATAAGATATTAATATAAAAAAATCCCCAGTAAAAATAACTATAAACACATTTTAACTATGATAGAAGTTGTTATTCCTATCTCTCTTTAAGATCTTCTTCTTCCAATTCTTAGACCTCCTACTACCTCACAAATCTCCCCCTTTTCTGATCGACACAGTGCCAATTGTGGAGGTTAAGCTTAGTATTGATAAGAGTGAAGAGCCAATGGAAACTAACTAAGTTGAGGTGTTGCGTGTTGTGTGATTAAGCCTTAATTCCCAATAATGCCCAACGTGTTGTTACTGCGTTTTGCTCCTTAATAACTTGTCCTAAGCCCATTGATTGCATGTGATGAGAAGTCATAACCTTAAATCAACTCTGGCGCAATCATTTTGCATTGATTCAAATTTGTTTTTTCTATTACATTTCTCTATTTATTTGTTATATATATATATATATATATATAAAGTTAGTATATATTATTTCATGGGAACACTCATTCTTTATCTAAAGATTCAATTCCCTCAATAATTATGTCCAACTCATATATTCCTAAAATTTCTATTTTTCTTGTAAATGTTACTAAATTATTTTTATTACTTAATAAAATATTAAATTTGCTCCAATTTTCCCAAAAACTTAGTATTTGATTATTTGGTACATTCTTAGTAATACATACATAAATTTTAACTAAACATAGAAATGTCATGAAATTAAATAACTATATTTGCTAAAATTTTAACTTTTTTATCACGTATTACCAACTTCACAAAAATCCATTTTTAATAGTGATAGTTATAAACAAACAAAAGGCACCTTAATATAATTACACAACTTATTATATAATTTAATTATATTGTTTCTACATCCTATTAGAGGATGCTACAAGGTTCACTTTCACACATGCATAGCGTGGGCCAAGAATAGAGAAATTTGAGGAAGAGAAGAAGGAGATTTAGGAAGAAAGTTCTAAGTGAGACTAGCATGGCTACTATCCTATTGACATTTATAGTCCAGTTTGAGTCAATATACCCTTTGACATGGCTACTATAGCAAATCATAAGGATTTAAAAAAAATTTTTAAGGGTAGAGAAGTCTTTAGAAAACTAATGAACTCTAGTTTATAATTGCTATCGATATTGAAAAAAGGGAGAAAAATGCTAGGAGAAAGAAAAATTGCTCACTCAAGCTCCAATATCAAGACAATATCATCTTATTGGAACCCACCGAAGAACTCTACTATATGACTAGCTACAGCAATCACTACCTCTGCTAGCATATATATGTAGCCATATATCTCCAGAAAAGATTGTTGCTACATGCACACAGACTCTGTTGTGCTTGGTCAACCACTACCCATTGAAGTTTTGAAACAAAAAGCTGCCCCACCACAACAGGTGGGTTGGTTCCTTTATCGTTCGCCGAGGAGCTCTTGGTGAGGAGACCAACAACTAAATTGCTAAAACAAACAAGAAGGGAGGATCGACCCGTTCAGTAGAACTCCGAAGAAAGACTGTTGGGAGCAGGTGGAGACATTTCTTTAGTCCCCTTCAAACAAAAATGCGAGCAGGGTTGCACTTGGTAAAGGGTTCAAGAAGAAGGTCACAGGAGGAATGAACGATGGGATTCTAAGGCTCCTTACTGCAGTTTGAAATTTGTTATTCGCAACAATCCCTTCACCGAATCCTCTTCAACTAGTTTAGCACGAGAATGATAATCACCCAACACATCAGGGGCAACATGTAATAAAGCGAGATGAATGGGGCTGAGTTCAAGTAAAAGGAAAGCCGGAAATTCGATTTTCACAACGAGAGATTCAGAGTTTTGTTGGAAGAGTGGAAGGCACAACTTGGCATGTAGGGATTTGGGGCTACCAGTGAGCAGCAAAGTGCAGGATAGTGCTGGATGAAGATTTGGTAAAGTAATTATTTTTTTTAATTAAAAAATTTTTACAAATCCTAATGTCAGTTGTAGGTAATTGACGTTAAAATGGTTCCATCTGCACTACCTACATCAGTTGTTGTGATTGACGTTAAAGAACCAACGTTAAATACACATTTTTTTGTAGTGTGTGTAATCCTTTGACGATTACCCTCTATTCTATTGTACATCTAACAATGATGCTCAAGAAAATCCATCGGGCTTAATCCCTTTAAAAAATCACAACATATACCTCAATTAAATGCCTACACCATTGAGATGTTACACAATCAAAAATTACTAATTCATATATTACAATGTATAAGATTATCTATCTAACTTTTTTTAGAAAACACAAAAAAACACCTACTACTATGCTTGTCACACAAACATCTTTGCAACCCTTGAATGGAGGAACAAAGAATTTGCAACATCAAGTACTATAGTACAATTCGAAAAATCACGCAACACTATGAGTAATGAAAACATTACAAGTAGAGGCTAAAAGCAATCAATTTGGGGAAGAGTGTTGTGCCAACATGCTAGTTGAAAACATTAAAGGTTTGTAAGCATGTGCTCAAAAAGTAGTGTTTAAGACAACAAAATGAATTCAATGGAGCCAAATTTTAATGGTTCCTCTTCATTATGTATTCGACTATTTCTCCTTATCTAAATTGGTCTATTCAAAATATTATACTTCACTTTATAATTTTTACCCCTTTATCTTTATGTTATAAAAGTAGTTATGATTGAGTAATAGTTTGGTAATTTCACATTGTATTTTTCCTTTACTCACACCCCATTCAAATTGTTCGTACATGTATTTGAACATAAATCACTCCTAGTATATGTTAACATCATACTAAATGTTAACACTATTACTGAAAAAGAAAAAAAAAAGTTAACATTATTCCAATTTTTTTAATTTGAATAAAATTAACATTCTTGGTTTATCTAAATTTGTCTCCATTTACATTTAGTATATTTTATACTTTGAATACTTACAATAGCATAATAAATTTTTATTAAATATTTTGTTTATATAAATTTATGGATTACTAAATTGACCCTTCTATCCCTATCAATAGTTTTCAAAATCAATTTCACCTAATATATATGCCAAAAGCTATGCATAATTGAGCCTACATCCCACTACCATAACAAGAACAAAAAGTTATGTATTTGACTTTCTTTGACTTTCCTTTTTTTTTTTCATAGCAAAAATAGGACAAATATTATTACCCAAACATGTACTTTGTCTTTTACTTTATACAAATCAATTCAACACTTAAGCCACTTTATCCAAAAATAATAAATAAATAAACACAATATAATAGCTTGAACTTACTTAAACTACTGGAAGTAATCACAAGGGATAAAATAATAATAATAATAATAATAATAATAATAATAATAATAATAATAATAATAATAATAGTTTCTTTAAGATATTGAAAATATAATGTAAGATAAATTTACTAATAAGAAAATTTTATAGAATTATCATAAAAAATAAATAAATATATATATATATATATATATATATATATATATATATACATGTATTATATATAAACTATATAAGAAGTAACGCATCAAGTCATATATAGGTTAATATAATATGTTTTATATATATATATATATATATATATATATATATATATCAAGAAATATTGAAGTAGATTGAACGTGATGCTTTAGCCAAATCCTAAAAAAGTATAATGTAATCCAATGATCGGAATTAGGTAACAATATTCCTAAACAATTCTTTACAAAAAAATTAGGTGATCAAATACTAAATTATTTAGTAAAATTTAAGTTAATTTAATGTATTGTTAAAATAATTAATAAGTTTTAATAAGTTTGATCTCAAAAAATATTAAAAATATATCATATCAGTTTCTTATATGAAAATTTAGGATTATGACATTAAAAAAAATGTAATTGAAAGAATTATTATCTTAATATAAAAGCCATTATAAATTGAATTCAAATTCACGCCATATTTGTTAATATATATATGTGTGTGTGTGTGTGTGTGTGTGTGTTGCAAAAGATGAATGAAAAACATGCTTTGCGACAAAGACTTGTTCAGCACCACACGTCTAGATCTGAAATAATTACATTATGTCATCAAAATGCAAATAATACAAACAGCCCCCATATTTCAAATGAATATGTGCAGAAAATTGAACAAATTTCAAATCAACATGACAACCATAAATCAAATTCGGACCTGGGATTGAAGACGAAGACGCCACGGCTGTGTTAGATCCACCTTCCTTAGAGTTCAAACAATGATGACGATGATGAAGACCGTGGCTACTCAATGCCATTGAAGGTGGTCAAGTTTTGAGATGGCTGAAATATGTTTTAGGTTTTGAGCATAGTTCTAAAAACTAGATTGAATCAGTCGGTTTAACTTATTCAATCAAGAACCGATCCTTAATCTATTTTGATTAATGTAAAAAATTAACTAACTGAAAAATTAGTTAAGAACTGATCAAATCGATCAATAATCGTTAAAAATCAGACAGATTAAAATTAGTTTAAATTGATTTGTGCCAATTTTTTTTTTAATTTTTTTATATAATAGAACAATTCATCCCAAATAAATTTAACAAATTAAAAAAAGAAAGTAATAAAAAAGATAAGAATGTTGAAATATAAAAAATAAATTTAAAAAAAAAAGAGAGATAATATAAGAGAAATAAAATGTGTATAATTGACTATTTTTTATACGTACTTTCTATTATGCTTAATTTTCTAATGATATTTTTTTCAAATATCAAGGTACTTAGTCAAAATTATTATTTATTATTTATTATTTATTATTTTATTTTTTAATAATAAGTAAAATCTTAATATAATCTAAAAATTTTAAAAATTTAAAACTAAATACTCTTAACTTTTAATTATGGATAATTTTTATTTTTTAATTAAAAATTAATTTTTGTAATATTTTAAAAAAATATTAAATTAATAATTAAATATTTAAAATTTACTCATATTTATTTATTTTATTAAAATTTTAATACATAAAATTTTTTTAAAATATATATTTAATTATTATCGATTTGATCATAAATCGTGAATTAATACTTTTATTAAATCAATAATTAGTTTAAATCAATAATTAGTTTAATTTTTATAGGAATTGTGTGATGCCGAATTAAGGTAAAAAGGTGCGTTCACTTTGATGCAGCAACATAATCTAGGCCGTTCAGCACATCACACGATGGAAGACATGCCACATACTTGAAGATAAATGAAACGCAACGTTTCAGTCAACACGACATTTGCTGGAGACGTCAAAGCTGTCCACATGTTCGACCACCAAGATTTGGCCACATCACCTCCCTCCCCTAAGTTAAAAAGACCCATTTCACAAGACATCTTCCTCCTGCAGAACCGTATCAGTGATGAAGTCTAAATTCACACAACCAAGGAAGTCCAAATTCACGCAACCAAGGATCTTCACAATTTTATTGCTATATTGCTCTGATTTCTCCCTCCCTCTGATTTTCCCCAGCCAGTTTGTGATTTACGTTGGTTTGTCTTTCGTTGATACGTAGGATAGGGAGGATGAGGAACTGCAAAATCAAAAGAAAAAAACAGATATTATATAAAAAATCAAAAATAGCAGAAGCGCAGGGTGACTTAAGTCATAGCCATACAGAAGCAGCAGCAACACAGGAAGGGGGAGGAGGCGTGAAAAGAGGTTCTGAAACTCTGAAATCCGCCTCCAACATAGCAGCAAAGGAAGAGATCCAAGGCACAAGAAGGACAAAGTGGCAGCTTGGTGGATGTTGACTCTTAGATGGCAGTGATTTCGAAGGGAAGAAAAATCGCTAGCTTCTCATCTATTGGATAGATTAGGTGGCTAGCATTAAAGCAATAAATGACATTCATTTTGCCGCCACAACTTCAACTTAAGTTTTTTTTGGTAAAATATTAAATATTTTTTACATTATTCACCTCACGATATAATACTGTAATAAACAAAAAAACTTATAATTTTTAATTACTCATGGTATCATTCCGTAAGTAACTATTTCTCACAAAAAATATGTAATTTCTCAAGGTTTTTATCTATGGGAAAAATTGTGAGAATTTATAGAATAAGTTTTTTTAATATTCTTTTACTTCTCACTGTCATTGATTGTGAAATACAAAAAATAATAAGATTAAAAATGTTTCTCACAATTTATTTCTATGAAAATTGTCACAAAAAAATATTGACATTTGTTAAATATTTTTTTCTTAGTTTCTCATAATTTATTTTTTGGCAAGATTTTGAAACCCATTTTTTATCACAAAATATTTTCGCGAGAAACATTGGTGCCTCTTTCTCGCCATGCCGCAACAATTTTATCTTAATATTTCTTTTAGAATTCTCGCATAAAATTGTCACTATCAGAAAACGATGAGAATTTATAACTAGAAAAAGCATAGAATTGTAAACAATGACAAATTCTGCAAAAAATTTTGCAAGAATTTCTCTCCACCCTAATTTCGTGAGAACATTCAGCAAGAAAATTGTTGATTTTTTGTAGTGCATGATGTCTAAAGACTATGCGTTCTCGCACCATGAAATGACATTTTTTCTAATTTAATACAAGGTGGATCTCTTCACACCTTTTTAACACATTAGCCAAATTAATGAGAAAATAGTCAAAGAAGTCTCCAAAGACTGATAAGTTGTCCATAAATATTTCCATGGTATGTTCAAATATTTCAGAGAAAATTACCATTATATGTCACTACAATATAGCTAGTACATTGCATAATGCAAATGACATCTTTTTGAAAGCAAAGGTGTTATATGGGTATGTGAAAGTAGTTTTCTCCTTATCTTTTAGAAGCAATTGCAATCTAATTTACCATAAATAACCATCTATAAAGTAAAAGTAATATTTCCCAGCCAGTTTGTCTAGCATTTAGTCAATAAAGCATAAGAAGAAGTGATCCTTCCTTGTGGGATTACTTAGCTTTTGATAATCCATGCACATACATCACCCAATTACAATTCTTATAAAGATTAACTCATTGTGAATGTTAGCCACTATAGTCATGTCTCCCTTCTTAGGGACATATTGAAATGGGCTCACCCATAAGCTAATTGAAATGGGAGAAATGATTCCTACATCAAGCCATTTTAAGATCTCCTTTTTAACCACTTCCTTCATAATGGTATATAGCCTCATTTGGTGTTCAATGGATATCTTGTGGTTCTCTTCCATAAAATCTTATGTATACAAATGGAAGGACTATTTCTTTTTTATGTCCACAATGGTCCAACCAATGGCTTTCTTGAACTCTTTTAACACTTGAAAAAGCTTCCTTTCTTGCTGTTCTATTAGAGAAGTAAAAATTATAACAAGTAGAGTACATCCCTCTCTAAGGTAGGCATACTTTAAATGGGTAAGCAATGGCTTCAATTCTAATGTTGGAGGTTCTTTAACTGATGGTTTCAAAATAGACTTAGTGTGTGTTTGGTTGTGTGTTTGGGGGGAAGAAAACGTGGTTTGGGATAAGCAACAAATTGTTGCTTTTGAAAAAAAGAGGCTGCAAACGTGGTTTTTCTTCTTCCCACCGCGCTGCCAAACACACGGTTAGTCTTAGATGATAAATCAAGTAATTCAAACTACTATAAAACTTGAGAAATTTTTTAGTGTCTTCTAAGAGCTTGACATATTCATTGACTTAATTTTTCTCACTTTCAACCACACTAAACAATTTTGGGATTTGGGCACCAAGCACAAAGAAAGATTCAAAAATTCTAAAACCCACCAAAGATTGTAAATTGGTTAATAGATTATTTACCTTTTATGTAAAGAACATAAATTGCCAATAGGTTAGAATGATTTCAATCCCCAAACACTTGACCTCATGAACATCTACTCTCTAATTAATCCCAAGCTTCGCAATCAATCCTCCTTCAATCTACAAATTGAAGAGGAAGCACCTAGGAATCACTGACACAGATTGTCACACCTGTGTCTCTACAGTATCCATATAAGCAAGATTAAAACTTTAATTCCTTCCTAAAGGAATTAGATGGACCACACATTCTCTTCTCTAGGAGACTCTATCTATATGTCTAACAACATCCATGATATTGAATGCATAACTCTAAATGCTATTATAAAATAACGCTAGGTTTTTTTCAAGTCCATCTAATGGGCCTTAGCAAAAATAGACAATTAGTGAAAAGGCTAATGAGCTGAAGTTTTTGACCTAGTCTAATAACAACTTAGATCAATAATCAATCCAAAAAAAGAATGTAATATCATTAAAGCCCAAAAGGAATATAGTAGTACTTAATATTATTTTAATATTAAATCATATGATATTATAAATACTATAATATAATTCTAGTATTATATTATATTATGTTATATTTATTAGGCTATATTATCAAGATCTCTAGTATAACTAAAAATTTTAATTATATTATACTAACTTTAATTTTGACTTACTCTTTGTGTGCAACCCTGTAAGTTCTATTACATTGGTAATAATTTCAAAAAGAATCTTATTTTAAAATCATAGACAATAAGCAGTATCTAGAACAAAATTACTGCCATCTAAGAATAAGAATATCTATGATTCAACATATCTAGTACATGACCAATATTCTATATAATTTAGTCCGTTTTGTTCGAATATCCAAATCGAACTTAAAGTATGGAATGTGTCTTCTTCTTTATAATTCAATTTATGTGTTTCTTGATTCCTGAGTAAACTAAATCAAAACAAATGAATCAATATCACATGTTAATCCATATGAATACGATCATGTATTTATTAGTTTCATTCAATTAAAGGGCCCACAAATATCACTCTTCCTATATAGAAGGGACAAAATCTCATCTAGATTACTCGCATTCCTTAATATAATTCATGATATACCTAATCATCTCCTTTTGGGCCATCCATATTAAAGGTTATATTTGATGGCATTCAAGTATATTACTCCTTATGTGAGGAATTGTAATGATTTCAAGTTAAAGGATCACGTACATCATGGTCACAATAAGAATTACTTTTGACACTCATTAAGCAGTCCAGGCATCACTCTCATGGTAGGTCTATCTAGTACAATTGTTCTTTAAATAGATATCTATATAATGACTTAATACTTGACTAGGGACATTTTAAAAGTAATAAATTATTTTTGAGACAATTAATATATATTTATTTATATTATGCAAATATAATATTAATTATAATAGCTAAAATGCCATCACAAAACAAAATGCAATATAATGTATGTAAATACAATGCCTTATGATTAGTTTTTAGGGTATATACTAACAACAATAACACTACCAATGGGTATTTTAAAACCAACTTGTGAAATTTCTCATGCATCACATTATCAATTAACAATATAAAATAATACTTTTTTGGATCGTTCAAATTCTTCATTACTTTATACATATTTAAGGTTACCTCTTAGTCATTCACTCTCATAGTGAGTTCACCTTTATGTACATCAATTAATGTTCTACCAGTGGCCAAGAAATGTGTACCTAATAAGATTGGTATTGCTCGATGTTCTTCATAATCTAACATAATGAAATCTGCTAGGAAAATTAGTTTGTCCACCTTGATTGACACATCTTTAATACCACCATTTAGGTAAGCTAATGACCTATCAGCTTGTTGCAAAGCTACCGTTGTAGGTCACACCTCCCCTAACCTAAGCCTTTTAGAAATTGAGAGTGGCATAAAATTAACATTGTCTTGAGGTCACATAAGGCATTCCCAACAAAGTGTTTCCCAATGTGACAAGGGATAGTGAAACTACCTAGGTCTTGCAATTTATAAGGCAACTTCTTTTATAGGACAGCATTGCATTCTTAAGTCAATATCACGATTTCAAATTCACCAAACCATTTCTTTTACAAAGCACATCCTTCATAAATTTACCATAACTTGCTATTTATTCCAAAGCTTCTGCTAACAAGATATTTATATAAAGCTATTTGAACACTTTTGAGAACTTTTAATGCAACTTATCCAAGTTTTGTTTCTTAAACCTTTGGGGAAATGGTAAAGATGGAATAATTTTTAGTTGGGCCTTTTCTTAACTCTTTTTTTCAATTTATTCCTTCTTTTCATTCTTCTCATCAATCACAACTTCATCTTGCTTTGGCTTGTCTTTTTTAATAGAATTTAATGTTGACACTTCCAGCAATTCTTTGCCACTTCTCAATGTTATGGCTTTGCATTCTTCTTTACTATCTCTCTTTAGGTTAAGTATAATGTCACTTGGGAGACTTCCTTATTTTGGTGTATTAATAAAAGAAGCTAATTGTCCAAGTTACATTTCCAAGCTTCTCATGGCCACATCTTGCTTGGCCATACACTACATAAAAATTTCCTCCATGCTAGGCCTTTTTCCCTTACATTAGTGTCCTTGCTTAAGGTTGAAAACTAAGAGGATTAGATGGTCTTGCTCTTAATAAGGAGGATTGGCCTTGATTTAAATTTTAGGCCCATAAGAAGTTTCGGTGGTTCCTTTATTGAAGCTTGTAAGTGTTAGAATATGGTCTATTTTAGCATATATTATAATTACCCATATAATTTACTATTTCAACATATGATGGACATTAATCTTTGGAGTAACCCTTTCCATAATCCTTACAAAAAACATATAGAGCTTGGATGACATTCACATTTGCAACCACACTTTTTCTCATCTTAGAATTGTCAAATCTCTTGATTAGTACTACTATTTGCGTGGAAAGCATTGTCATTACATCTATTTTGAGTACTCTTGTAACCTTTCTCTATGAAGCTCTATTGGAGGCCCACTAGAAAGTGTTTGATGCCATACTCTCTAACAAGTCATAGGCATTATCAACATTAAATTTACCCATGATGCTAACACTAACAAAATCAAGAATTGTTTTTGTATCTCTTGATAATCCATTGTAAAGAGTTTGGACTTGAACCCATTTGGAGAGTCCATGGTTCAAGCATTTTCCCAATAAATATTTGAAACTTTCCCACCCTTCATATAAATGCTTTAAATCATATTACTCAAATGATGTAATATCATTCCTCCATTACATAGATTCATTCGATGGAAAGTATCTATTTAAGAACTTCTACACTAATTTTCCCAATTTTCAATAAACCTATCTGGTAAGGAGTTAAGCCAAATCTTCACTCTATCCCAAAGTGAGAAAAATAAAAGTCTCAGTTGAATTACATCTTCTCTCACTCCATTTTGTTTAATGGAATCACATGCCTCCAAGAAGACAGAAAGGTAGATGTTCAAGTCCTCTGATGGTAAGCCTCTAAATTGTCATGCCAATTAAAGCATTTGTAGAACAATAGGCTTCATCTCAAAATCATCCACTTGATTCACCAACCTTTTGATACTAGAATGAAACCCATGTACCTTTAAGGTAGCTAAATCATTCACTGTCATGTTTTTATTATTATTTCCCTCTGCTATATTTAAAGTTGACTCAAAAGTGCAGGATTCTACATCACAAGATCAGTCTAAAGTTTCTGCTTCAGAATATGAATTAAACAATATTACTTCTAAGCTTCTAACTCTTCTCAATTTAACCCTATTTTTCTTACTTTTAATGATGTTATATGCTAGCCTAAGGTTCAATTTCACCTATAAGTATTTTTCCAAATCTCACATAGGTATATTACTAATTGATTTCACAATCCCTTATGAAATTAACCAAGCACACATCAATAACACAATCCCTAATTTAGCAATGTAAAGCTAATAAGTATATTCTTTTCTCATTAGTTAAACTATCTACTAATCCAAGCAAGCTTTAAGTACTCACATAATTTAACTTAAGCATCTGAACTCTAATTAATATCCCCCTTCCAAGTTTAACTAGAGCAATAAATCATACCAACTGGAGGCTAATCAACTAGAAAGCATGAAGTATAAAGCTAAATCAATATATATTTACCATTAATCACAAGTAGAAAGGGTAAACAAACTTTAACCTATATAAAGTTTCATAATAACTTTAGATTGAAGAGTTTAGCTACTCATTACAAGATTAACTATCAACAAAACTAGAGTATGTAGCAATAACATCAGGGAACTACAAATAAAATAAGAGAAATAAAGAAAACTATTGATGATTCTTGGCTTCTCTTTAAACCCTAGCTCTCCTTTACTCCAAGAGTTGCTGCATAGTTGCTCCAACCCTCTAAAAGTCTTAGAATGATGGCCAAATGTGAATGGCAAGGGTATATAACAAAAAACCTAACAAAATCTAGGGTTAAAAATAGTGTCATTCTATTTTATGCAAAAAGCATCATGACTTGGTATTAGGCACCTTGGCGCGCTAGCTCTCTACCTTCAAAATACATGTCAGACATCATGACTTTGCATTTTGAAGTCACAATGCTAGGCACACTACCTAAAAAAAAAAGAGAGAGATTCTATGACAAGTGCATAGTAATAATTGATAAAAACCCTACTAAAAACAAAGATTATGACATTTTACACAACACTACAACATCGCAATGGTTTCTTGACAACTAGGACAAAATTGCATAGTCCTAAATAATTTTTGCAAAAAAATGCAATGATTTATTTAATAATGGTTGCATCCATTGCAATTTTACAATAGTTTATTTAGTAGTGGTTGCAACTGCTACTATTTATTAATTGAAACAAACCACCATCCCCCTAAGAACATATTTAGATTTGAGATTAGAAGTTTTTGAAACCCCAAGCTATTGGCATTGAGAACATCTAGTGCCGTGAAGATCAACATTGTCCGTAGTAGTGTTCAGTTATCACTGTCATACCACCTTTTGCCATCCACAGGCCAACATGCAATCTATTGTCCACACCATTTAACTTTATCTTGTCTATTTTTTTTTTTTTCCATTTTCAACTGATTTAAGGTAGGTTTTTTAGAATTTTTTTTGCTTTTTAAAGATATATTGACTTTTTGTTAGCTAAAATTGGTTAATTTATGTTAAGATCCTAGATTGTTTAAACTTTTATGTTGATTTGTGAGTTTTTCTTATTTAAGCTTTTGTTATTAAAATAAGTTATTTTTAATATTTGATTCTTTGTTATTTTTACACATATATGAAGCATTCTTTGCTTGGAGCCCAATTTTTACATTGTTCATGTTCTCCATTCTTTGATATTTTTAAGTTAAATTTGATGAATATCTCTTTATCTCTATATTTTGTTTGGTCTTTCAATTAAATTTATTATAAATATGAAAATTTCTTAAATACTTAACTATTGTGAATTGTAGTAGCTATAAAATTAGATTGACAAATTAGAAAAAGTTATGCTAATTATTTAAGTTTTAGATTAGGGAATTGTTAATTTTGTATGTATTTGGACTTTATCTCTAAATTCCCTTCCCTTCCTCTTTTCCTATGAGAAAAAAGTATATGAAAAGATTATTAAGGTAATATTATTATTTATTTTAACTACTTTTATACTTATGTTTATATAACACCTTAATCTACTACCGCTATCTAGCCTCTCACTGGGCTCGGTTTCATATGATTTCCAAAGAACCAATACCAATCCGTGGCATTTTCATGCTATAAAACGGGGTTTCATACACTCATCTTCTGCCTCGTGGGTCCTGTGAACCCATCATTCACATTGTCTACTCACACTCCATTTATACAACTCATACATAGCATAAAACAAGCCATAAGCCACGGGTATGGAGCCAAAAACCAGAAAAATGCAATTTCTCACTTGGGCCCAAAATTCATATTTTGGCTCTAAGTTCGGAAAATCATAACTAATTAGAGAAAAATGGGAATCTAGTAAACCATAGCTCTCTGGAAAGCTCTAAGTGTTAACTTTACAGTAAAAATAATTTCCAACCATAATCTCAGCGTTTGGACCATGTTTGACATCGAAACTGAGACAGAGGTCTGGCTGTCTCTGTTTCTGGCGCAGCTTACTGTCATGAACTTCGAAAATCCATAACTAAATCCACAAAAATCAAATCTGGGCACACTATACCAATTTGAAAAGCTACAGATGTCTAATAGAGGAGAAAAATAAGTCCAGATCAGTTCAGTAGCTCCTAGACCCCAAAAATCAATGGAACAGTAATGGAGGTCAAGTGGCTCCCTGATGCTGATACAGAACTTCAGCAGGTTCATTCTCTCTCTACAGACCTTCGATTTGGGTGATTCTAGTTGGTATAGGTCACTGTGATTTTCTAGTTTATTTGTATAAAATTTCATGACATTTGGCCACCATTTGGTCTATGAATGACATGGTTTTATTTTCAGACCTATAGGAACAGTACATGACCAAATCATTAAAATTTTCCAATTTTAACAATTCGCCAAATATTCTATAGACCTCTGAATATTACCCACTTTAGCTTCTCAAGAAACTCTCTACAAACATTAGAGGCATGCCAAATTTCATGGCAAGAGAAGCTCATCTGGTCATACTTTGACGGAGCTCTCAAAATTAACGGTTTTGGCACCCAAAAGGTCCAAAATAGGTCCAAATGGCCTCTCACACGTTCTCACTCCTCATGGACAAGTTTGAAAGCATAAAAATAGCATATATGAAGTATCTAAGTGGTCCAAATCCTCATACATTCCAAATTCACTATGCTACGGCTAAAAGTACACTACCACATACATTCAACAACAGGGGCAAAACTCACATTTTTATTAATTTGGCTCTATGCATAGTTTGTACATCATATATCCATACTTTTACACTTGCTACAACATGTACATCTCAAAAATAGAAGGTGCATATTCATTTTGGCACCTCTTTACATCAAAATTACATCAAAATAGTCAAAATAATCTAAAATCTAGGTAAGCATGCTCTTGAGCTCCTTGGTGTGCACTTGTTTCTCCTTGAGCTCCACCTAGCATGTTAAGTTGGGAGGGGAAGGGGTGAGATTCAGAGAATCTCAGTAGCTCATGCACTCATTCAAGTAAACAATCAAGGCATATAACAAGTCAAAGCATGTAATTTGACATTCAACCATTCTCAATCACATAATACATGTTGTACATGCTATGAAAATCACAACAATGCCAAAAATGGGCTCCAAGGACTTTTGGTCTAGCCTCACCCGAGTTTAGGGACTTTTGACTTGGCCTCACTCGGTTATGAGACTTTTGGCCTTGTCTCACCCATCTCAAGGGACTTTTAGCTTTACCTCACCCATCTCAAGGGACTTTCAGCACTATCTCACCCAAGCAATTCTCACAATCTAACACATAAGCATATTGTCAACAATGCATCATGGCAATAACATATAGCATATCTCACACATCAAGCATATATATAAACATACAATGACTATTACATCCAAGAATGCAACAAGAAAGAGTGGAAAGAGAGCTACCTTATGAGCCAACACTAGCTTTTCCTTTCAATTTCTCCTCTCCCTTCTTAGTTTCACAATCACACCTTGATGGAGGTGCTTCACTTGAGCTTAGACATATCAAAGAGCATAAATTACTTTCTCATAACTTAACAACTCTTAGGAGTTCTTCAGAGCAAAACTCCCTAACATACAAGAATCTAGGGATTCTCTCTCTCTCTCTCTAGAATGCCATCAATTCTTCCTCTCTCTCAAGTTCCCAAGGTAGTGGAAACAACATTTTTAAAGAAAACAAAGAGGTTCAAGAGTGTTTTCCACTTTTCCTCTTCTGACCCATGCCCAAAATCCAACTAACCTCACAAACAAAACTATAGGAAGAGAGGGCAAAGGGAGGAGATCAAAATGCTAAGAAGGAACGAGAGAAACTTGCTTACCTTTCCTTTGTTCTTCCTCATTCTCTTGGTCTCTCTCACTCTCCACGCCTCTTTTCTCTCCTTGGGTCGAAATCTAGGGCAAATATGAGAGAAAGAATGAGTTGGGGCGTTTAAAGGAGTCAAATTCTTGCTCTTTACACTTTTCCAGACTGACCCTCACTACGGCAAAAATTAACCTTCGCTACGGCGAGCTCGTATCAGCTGCCTTCGCTATGGTGAGGTTTAGCTTTCGCTATGGCGAGCACGTATCAGTTCCCTTCGCTATGGCGAGATTTAACCTTCGCTATGACGAACTCATACCAGTTCCAGACTCCCACTCTCACTATGGTGCACACTACGGCGAGCAACTCCCTAGTTTCTGTATGAACTGCTACCCGCACTCGCTACAGCTAGAATCACCTTCGCTATTGCAAACAGGCACTCTCGCTATAGTGAGACCATTTCTCGCTGTTGCGAGCAGACTTAGAAAATTTCCTGAAATTCGAATTTTTCCAGCTTTTACTTTCTTTTCCTTTTCCCCTTTTCCCGGTTGTTACAGTTTATATATCTTTGTTAACTTTTATATTTAAGTTTAAAGGTTAAGTTTGATTTCATATTGAGGGGCACAAAAAATGTCTTAAAAAAACTTAGAACTAAGTGGAACAATAGGTGACAAAGATTGTAGGGAAAGTATATGATAGCATATCTACTAGGAATCAATTGATCTCGAAGGCCCTATCTGGAATTTGTGGAGATTGATAGGCATCATTTGTAGACTATTCACTGAACCCAAAGACTCAATTAATAACACTTTTTAACATTATTAGCTATTTATTGTTAAGCTAATGGATATGTTTTTGTCAAAGATTAGGAAAAGGTAAAAACAAAAAAAAACAAATAATCCTACCTATTAGAGAGTTAAAAAGCTATGCACACCAAAAGGCAAAGGTGGTAAGTTAAAATTACTAGAAAATGTTATTTTTGGATGAAGATACTTTCTATGAATTTATAAGAGGCTTAATATGGTGCATAGCCTCTAGAGGAGATATTTGGATAGCCAGTCATAAAAAGCCAAACGAGGCTCCTATCAACAATATGGCTAGAGCAATAATTGTATATGTTTAATTATGATTATAGTTCATATTTGAAAATATTATGGTTTTAGTTTTGGTATTAGGTTCATATTTGAAAATATTATAATTGTGGGTTGTTGAATTAGCCATATTTAATAGTATCTTGATTATGGGTCGTGGACTTGTTAATATAGTGCTTAGGGTTTGTGAGATTAAGAATAGTTAGCAATATCATGATTATGAGTTGTGAAATTAGTTATACATGGCAATTTTTGTAATTAAGATCTTGGTAATATTTGGGACTATTATGGTAATTTTGGTAATATTTGGTAATACAAGAAAAGATTTCTAAATAGAATCTAGTTCAATTTCTCGATGCCAAGAAATATTATCAAAAGATTCATTGGATTATGCTTTAGGAAGTTATAAGAGTTGGGCTTGTTTGGGATCGATCCTTCCTCATCTCAAGTGTTTAGATGCTACACCCTTTCTTGTAGTGGGACTAATTCTATTGCTTATTCTATTACAGGGCTAAAAAGTCAAGTTTCTCAATTGCAAATTGATAATTAGATATTATTATATTTTATATCGCTCATATTTAGTCTTGATAATAATTCGTTATAGCTAATTTGATGACCTTGGGTTTATTTTATATTACCTAGGTTAAATTTAGATTAATGGGTTTTAATTACATTATTATTAAATTTGGGTTTAAATCATTGCTATCATAATTTTTCCAATAAAGGCCCAATTACTTGTATTTCTATTTTGCAGATTATATGAATCAATGAAGAGACTTGGACATTTTTTATATTAGGCTAAGGAAGTGGGCTTATTCTCTTTTAGAATTGAACTACTTTTTTGTTTATTTTAGAATTGATATTGTATTTATTTTAAAACATAATTTTTTAGACCATTAGATGTACCTAACCCATTTGAGCCATTAGATTCTCCTTAAGTCATCTTTAGTCAAATGAATAGCTCCTGGACATCATTCATATAGAAGGAGCCATCATCAGAATAACATTCCATTCTCTCTGTTTTTGTTTTTCTTCTATGGCTTTCTAATCTCCATATGTAATCAATCCAGAGTTCGAACCTGATATTAAACCTAAGTCTAGGATTATACTAAATACTGGTTTGTTCTTAATTTCAAAAGAATTTTATTCCTATTCTTTGTGTTTTCATGTATTATAGATTATTCAGGTTTAATGATTTTGTTTACATGATTATCATTTTGATGGAGTTATCTAAGAACCCAATTGATTTATCAGTTGATCAAATCAATAATTGCATTCTAAACCATATTTAGGTGTCTATGTGTGTTTCTAGTTATGTACAGAATGAATTAGTTTCATATTGTTAGCTTAAAGCACGATTGCGTGGGGAATAATAATACAAACCGATTAATATCCTAAGCAATAGTTTATAAACATTAAAGCCTAACAACCAAAAGATTAAAATCAACCCAATATTGTTAGGTGACAATGAAAGAAAAATATCAAGAAAAGAATCCGGATTGGTTACATTTCGTTTGATTGATTTTTGTTTTGTTAATTAGTTTTCTATTATGTTTAATTAGTACAATTTCATATTCAAATCTCATTCATTTTAATTTCAATTTTATGGCTTCTTAAACTAATTGATTTGATTAAAAGCTCCTTGGAGATGACCTGGTTGGCATTATACTGCAAACTAACAAAAAATCACTAATCTTAACTAATTCGACAATTGTGAATGAACAATTTTCTTTACCAAGATTTTGATGTTATTGCCAAGCAGCCAATTGATCATAATCAATTAGAATAAGAAACTCCTTAGTTCTAATTTCAATTTGGTCTTCTTATTAGGTGTTTGTAGTAGTTTTTTTTTTTAGTGTTTTTAGTGTTTTGTGATTGTTCTGGGCAATATCGACACTAGAGGCGACTAGCTCTAATTGAGCTGAAACTTAATATATAAGTTCTAGGTGTTGTGAAGATTCATAATTGCCACTTTGCTTTAAGCAAATCACTTTTTGGTCAAATTATATCGTTTAGATCACTTTTTAATTTTTTAGTATTTTTTGCTTTGATTTTTATTAATTTTTCATTTTTCTTGAATTTATTTTATTTTTTTTAGGCATTTTTTGGGTGTTTCTTTCATTTCATTTCATTCTTAGTGTATGACAAGATCCTCTAATAAAGATTTGGTTGAGTTTGATCCAAAGATTGAAAGAAGCTTTCATAAACAACTTAAAAACCAAAAGATTAAGAAAGCTGTGGTGACTAAGTTGGTTTCTGAGCTAATTGATAATACAGCAATTGATTGTGAATTGAATTTGGACTCTGAGTTTAATTCTAATTTTGATTATAAAGTGGTGAATATGGCTAGCAATGGTAACAATGATAGAACTCTTAGGGAATTAGCTACATCTGATATTAATCACCAACCACTATGCATTCAATATCCTGAACTTGATGCTAGCTTTGAACTTAAATCTAGATTAATACATTTGCTTCCAAAGTTTCATAATCTTCCAAGTGAGGATCCTCACAAGCATCTCAAGGAGTTCTATGTAGTCTATTCCATCATAAAACTACAAGGAGTTTCAAAGGAACATATCAAGCTTAAAGCATTTCCATTTTTATTGGATGGAGCAGCTAAGGATTGGCTTTACTACCTTTAACCTTAAGCCATTACTTCTTGGAATAATTTGAAAAGAGTATTTTTGGAAAAATTCTTTCCTGCCTCAAGAACTACTACTATTTAAAAGGAGATTTGTGGTATTAGACAGATGAATGGAGAAACATTGCACGAATATTAGGAAAGGTTTAAGAAACTGTGTGCAAGCTCTCCCTACTATCAATTAGTGACTAACATTTGATTTAGTACTTTTATGAAAGCTTGCTACCTATGGATGGAAGTATAGTTAATGCAGGTGTAGGTGAAGCATTGGTTAATAAAACCTCAACTACTATCAACGATTTAATTGCAAATATGACATAGAATACACAATAGTGTGGTGCTAGGTTAAACACGCCAACCAGAGGTATAAATAAAATCTATGCCACTCCTATAGATCAATAGAGAATAGAAAATAAACTTAAGAAGTTGGCATCTATAGTTAGACAGTTGGCACTTACACAAAGACAACCTCAACAACTTCCTGCACTTATGTGTGGTATTTGTTCATTTATCACAATATCACAGATCAATGCCTCCAGTTACAAGATAATACAGAATCATGTGTTGGCATCTTCCCTGGTAAATCTTTACAGCAGCAACAGTAGAATAGATATGACCTTTATGCAGCAACATATAATCTTGGATGGAAGGATCATCCGAATTTGAGATATGGTAGTGGGTCTAACCAATAACAACAATAATGGCAACAAAAATTCAATGCTCCTGGACTAAGCAACCAATAACCCATGAGGCCACCCATGCAGCAGATGAATAAATCAGAACCAAGTCTGAAGGATATAGTGGAGCAACTTACAACAAATACACTTCAATTTTAGCAATGAATAGAGACAACAATTCAAAGTTTGGAAACCTAGATTGGCTAACTTGCAACAACATCAATGAATTGAGGAGTTAAGGTTCTTCCCAATTATCTTTACGACTCGTGACTAACCTAAGAGGCAATATTAGTGCAATAACTTTGAAGAGTGGTAAGGAAGTGAATGGGTCAATCATACCCCTAACAAAAGCATTACAAAAAAAAGAGATTGATAAAGGACAACAGCCCCTTTCAATCTAAAACAAAAATATCATAGATAATAGAGAGAATTCCATATACACCAGACCCTTTCCATTCCCCAACAAAATGACTTAGTCCAAGACAATTGCATAGGCTAAACCGGATAAGGAAATTATGGAGACATTCAGAAAAGTGGAAGTCAATGTCCCTCTCTTAGAAACAATCAAACAGATTCCAAAACATGCAAAGTTTCTTAAGGAGCTATATACATATAAAAGGAAATTAAAGGGGAATAAGAAAGTTAGTATGGGCAGAAATGTATCAACTTTGATTTAACCAGTTATGCCTAGTAAATGCAAAGATCTTAGAACATGTACCATCACTTGCATATAAAGGAATATACAGTTCAATAATTTTATGTTAGATTTAGGAGCTTCCATTAATGTAATGCCTAAGACTATGTATTCCTCTTTGCAAATGATAGAATTAAAGCTTATAAAAGTGGTGATTCCATTAGCAAACAGAAGCATAGCCTACCCTACAAGAATACTTGAAGACGTTTTAGCAAAGGTAAAAGATTTAATTTTTCATGCTAATTTTTATGTTCTGAACATGGAGAATGACAATATATATAGACATGCACTACTGATTCTAGGAAGACCATTCTTGAAAACTACCAAAATGATAATTAATGTGCATGATGGTACTCTATTAATGGAGTTTGGTGGTGATGTTATTCATTTTAATATTCTTAATGCCATGAAACATCCTTCAGAATAACATTTCATATTGCATGTAAATATGATAGACTTCTTAGTTGCTGATGCTTGTGTTGATATAGTTGCTGAACTTCTTGACATTGTCAAATTTATAGATGCAATTTAATATTCAAAATGCTATGATGGAGTCAATAAATATGCTACATGTTTTGAGATTGATGCATTTTTAAATTTTAATTTTTCTTTTAATTTTACTTCTAAATTTGATGCTAAGCTTATTTCTGTTGATGAAATTAGTTCTAATTCTAGTTCTATCATTTTATTTGATACTATTTCATCTATTGAGAAAAATGAACAAGTGGAGGCTACTATAGATTTAAATCCATAAAGACTAGTACCTTTCATATAGCAACCACCCATACTTGAACTTGAACCATTACTTGATAATCTCAAATATGCCTTCTTGGAAGAAGATAATAAATCTCTAGTAATAATAGCAAATAACCTTCCACCTGACCATGAAATGAGATTGTTGGAGTTGTTAAAGGAAAAGAAAAAGGCAATAGGTTCGAGGATTAACATTTTCACATGCATACATGGAATTTTATTAGATGAAGGAGCTAAACCTGTAAGGCAACCACAAAAAAGGCTCAACCCCATGATTTTGGATGTAGTGAAGAAGCAGGTAAATAAATTACTTTCAGTTGGTATTATTTATCTCATATCTGATAGCAAATGGGTGAGGCAAATGCAGGTAATCCCAGAAAGACCGGTATCACAATGGTGCCTAATAAGAAGAATGAACTTATCCCTATGAGAGTTCAAAATAGTTGAAAAGCCTACATTGATTACAAAAAGCTGAATCAGGCCACTAGAAAGAACCATTTTTCTCTTCTTTTCATAGGTCAAATATTAGAAAGATTGACAAGAAATCTCATCACTATTTCTTATTTAGTTTTTCTCATTATTTTCATATTCATATTGCACCAGATGACTAGAAAAAGATTAAATTCACCTGCCCCTTTGGTATTTTTACTTATAGGAGGATGCTGTTTAGACTTTGTAATGTTCCAAGCACATTCCAGTGATATATGGTGAGTATCTTTTCTGATTTCCTTAAACAATGCTTGGAAGTTTTCATGAATGACTTTACTATTTATGGCATTTCATTTTATGATCGTTTGATGAGCTTAGGCAAATTTTTAGAAAGATATATTGAGAAAATTCTAGTTTAAATTTTGAAAAATGTCATTTTATGGTAGAGTAAGGAATTGTTTAAAGGCATGTGGTTTTTAAAAATGACATTGAAATTGATAAAGTTAACATAAATGTGATTGCTTATTTACCGTACCCTACTTGTGTGCGAGAAGCGCGTTCCTTTCTTGGCTATGCAAGTTTTTATAGATAATTCATCAAGGACTTTAGCAAGATTGCTTTGCCACTATCTAAACTTCTTCAAAAGGATACAGATTTTAATTTTGATGAGTCATGCAAATTAGCATTTAATGAGTTAAAGAGAAGGCTAACCACCCCACATATCATCCAACCTTTCAACTAGAAGTTTCCATTTAAACTTTTTTATAATGCATCCAACTTTGCTGTAGGTGCAATTATTTCTCAAAAGATGGACAAGAAGTCTCATATGATCTTTTACGTATCTCGCACCTTGAATGAGGCTCAGGCCAATTATACAACTACTAAAAATAAGCTTTTGGTTGTTGTTTTTGCTTTAGATAAAATTTGTTCTTATTTGTTGGGTTCTAAAGTCATTATTTATTCTGATCATATAGCTTTAAAATTCCTTCTCAAGAAGCTTGATGCAAAACCTAGACTCATTAGATGGATATTACTCTTACAGGGGTTTGACATAAAAATTAAATATGAGAGTGGCATAGAAACTCTTGTAGCTAATCATTAAGTAAAATTCTTCACTCTTTAGAATCATCCACTATCAGGGATAGTTTCCCAGATGAACGACTTTATCCATTGTATGGTAAATATTCTTGGTATATGGATTTGGTAAATTTTTTGGTTGCTTCTAAATTGCTTGCTTATTTTAAAATGCATCAAATTAGTAAGCTTAAAAGTGAGGCAAAATATTATGTTTGGGATAACTTTTATTTCTGGTGTATATGTAATGACCAAATTATTAAGAAATGTGTTCCTAACCATAAGTTTATATCTGTTTTACATTTTTGCCATGCATTTGCATATGATGGTCATTTTGATCCTTAGTGCACTACTAAGAAGGCTTTAGAATATGGACTATACTAGCCTACCGTGTTTAAGGGTGCATATGAATATTGTAAGAATTGTGCACAATTCCAATAAATAGGTAATATTTCTAGTAGGAATAAGATGTCTCAACAACCCTTGTTATTTTGTGAAATATTTGATGATTGGGGTATTGATTTCATGGGACCATTTCTTGTTTCTTTTGGTTTTGTATATATCTTTTTAGCTATTGATTATGTTTCAAAGTGGGTGGAAGTCAAAGCCACTAAAACTGATAATTCTTTTATTGTTGTGGACTTTGTTAAATCTCATATCTTCTATAGGTTTAGCATACCTAAAGCAATCATCAATGATCAAGGCTCTCACTTTTGTAATAGAAACATTCAATCAATTATCTTCAAGTATGCTGTATTACATTAAGTAGCCATTCCCTATCATCCACAAACAAATGGTCAAGTTGAGGTTTTAAATAAAGAGATAAAACAAATTCTAGAAGAGATAATGCAGCCTAACAAAAAGGATAGGAACAAAAGATTAGAGAATATACTATAGGCTTATCGTACTGCTTACAAAACGTCCCTCAGGCATGTTGCCTTATGGGTTGGTTTTTGGCAAAGCATATGACTTGCCGATGGAAATTGAACATAAAGCCTATTGGGCAATTAAAAAATGTAATATAGATCTATCTTAAGCTAGTTCTTAAAGAAAATTACAACTTCAAGAACTTAAAGAGATTTAGTTGGAAGCCTATGAAAACTCTAAAATTTACAAAGAGAAAACCAAGGCAATAAGTAACAAGATGGTTAAGAGAAAAGAATTTCATGTTGGTGAAAAAGTCCTTTGATACAATTCCTACCTTAAGCTAATATCTGACAAGCTACATTCTAGATGGATTGGTCTATTTATAGTTGCTCATATTTTTTTCTTATAGTGTAGTTGAAATTATGAATAAGTCAACCAACAAATACTTCACGATGAATGGACAAAGGCTTAAACATTTCTATGAGGGATTTTAGGAACATACAGTAGAGGAGTTGCACCTCTACAATACTTCCTACACTTGACCCACCCAGTTGTATTTCTTTCCCTTCCCTTTTCTTTTCTTGTTCTCTCCTTGACTGGTGGATTGGATTGCTGTTACATTAAGAACAATGTACATATTAAGTTTTTAGGGGAAGGGGAGAGGAATTATCTTACTTTCTTTTTGGTGTGGTTTTTCTTCTTGCTATTTTTGTTATTTTCTTTTTATTTATTGCACTTTTATATCTTCTTGCTTTCTTTTTGTATCAAAATCGCCAGTTGAAGCAATTTAAGTTTGGAAGCACTTTAACATGATTAGAAGTTGATCTTGTTTTCTTGAATTTAGGTAAATTAGCAATAAACTTAATTTTAATGGATTGATTGCAGTAATTTTGGACCTATTAGGACTTGAGCCTATTATTGTTTTTTTTCTTGTGTGAGCATTCACTTGTCATTACTTTCACTCTAGAACTTGTTTTGATTATTTGTTAAGATCATATTTGCATTTGCATGCATGAAAATGATAAGGCATTCATTTCTTTTATAACTAGTTAGCCAAATAACCAACCATTACATGCATTTTTTTCTAGTGTTTAGCCATTTTAGACCTTGTTTTGTTTTCTTTTTGAACCTCTAGCCATGAAAAGTGAAAATAAATATTTTCTCACCTTGTTTGGAGATGCCTTAAGGATTTCAAGAGCATTGCATTCGATTAGCATAGGTGAATGTGTGTTTTACATCATTTAAGCCAATGTCATTAAAAGTTAAGAAAATTGTTTGAAGTTGAAAAAAAAAGTGAAAGAAAATAAAATGAAATGAAAAAGAAAAAAATCAAAGAAATAAGTGTTTTGAGTTTTACTTGTATTTACTTATACTAATTGGAAATAAGGCCTTGAAATGCACATTTTTTTTATTATAAGTTTCCTTGTATTGCTCTTGAGGTTCTAAGGTACTTATTTGTTATTTATTTTTCCTTATTTTTATATATCCATCCATTTCATGCCCTAACCTTATTACAACCTTGAATAAAGTTTTTTTTATTTGTGCATTGCATTCAGCATAGAAGTAGAGACTTAGAAAATGGACAAGCTTATGGTAATAAGGTTTTGATAGGTGGAATGTGAGTAATAGACATTGTCCTTAACCACTTGAGAATTTAGTGTAAACACTTATCTTATGTGAAGAGCTATCACTTTGATTCATTTTTTTGTTAAATGAAATTACCATGCTACTTGTTTTTTTAGATTAACAAGAAAAGTTACCTTAGATTGTTGAATTTCTAAAAAGCTTGAATTGTGTTTAGCTTTGCAATTTTGCACTCTTATTTTGTTTTGGGTTTTGTGTTTTGCCCGGGAGTGCAAAAAGTTAAGTATGGGGGACAAATAATGATGGTTAAGCGGGCAAGAAAATTTATAACAAGAATGGCTTTCATTCTCCAAAATTATAAAGATCACCTTCCCATTGAGTTTGCTTCCTTTCAAGTTCCAATGGTAATATTTATAATGAATTCATCGAATAATACTTTTTTGTAATTTAATTTTTATATGTTTCTAATTATATTTTATATTTTTAATTTAGATACCTAACTAAGAGAACATGTATTAAGCAAGTATAAGAGAATGCTCCAATAAAGATAAAAATCATTAGTAGATTTATCACTTGTAAGATTATTTGTTCAATAATTTTGTATTTATATAACTTATTTATTGACTTGTAGAACTACTATTTCTATGACAATATTATTGAATATGTACTAAATCTAATTTTTAATTTATATATCTAATTATAATTTATTATTTATAATTTATAATTCTTGTAATTATTGTGTACTAGTTTTTTTTAGCTATATTTATAATAAGGTTCAAATATTAAAAAAAATTTAAAAAAAACTAGCGATAGTTGCATTAGTAATGGTTGAAATTATCGCTAAAAGGATCCATTTTTCTTCGTGCAGTTGTGCTGTAACTGCTACTAAATTAACACCATAAATTGCAATGGTTGTATAATCAACTTTTTGCGACAATTGTTCCCACAATTGAGAACAACAATAGCAATGTATCTCCCTACAGAGCTTTTAGCAATAGATCTTACAACCACTACAACAAAATGCTAGTTTTTTTGGTCTGTAGTGGCACTTTTTCTTCAATGCGTTCATTTTGACTCTAGGTTTCTAGCAACCCTACTCCAAAATGACTCCAATTCAAATTTTGTTGTATTTACAGCCTATAAAAAAAGTCAAAGTGTGATCAATTCACAATTTAACTAAAAATTAAGCCAACATTTGCCATTTATAATACAAAAGCATGAGTATAGAACTATATATTATATCTATGCACAATTTTTCCTACAATTAGTCATATTTACCTTATAATTAGAACACTAAACACATTTTCTAATAAAAATGTTCAAAATAATATAATCGCATTGGAGTTAACAATCATATCATGGAGGTTTTAGAAAGATCATCATCAGCTTTTACAAATACTGTTGTACTAAATCCTCAATGCTACATAAGATGAACGAAAATGAACTCCAAGCTAAACCATCCAATTATACTACAAAATATATCAAGATTATACTAGTCTTCCATAGGGTATAATCTTTGGCATCTTTCTTTTCAAAATATTTTTAAATTTTAAACCATATTTTAGCTCTAGATATAGTCTCTCTTGGAAATTTATAATCATAAAAAATATCTACCAAACATGGTGAACTTAGTTTCCCACATCTAGTTTCTTGGGAAATTTAATAAATCCTTACGCCAAACAGTCATATTATAGAATTTCCATCAATCAAAACATTTTAAACATAACCTGGAAGATATCATCATTAGTACTCAAAATCAGATGCTTTGTTTCACCCTCCTCAATTCCAATATGAAAACAACGAACTCAGATTTCCCAACCTTAAAATTGCCACTTAGAACTTTATTGATTAGATGGTCTTTAAGGCCACCAATGCCCGCCTATGACTTTACTGAATCAGAATTATACGGTATTGAAACATGAAAAACATAAGACATAACATGTGAACTCTCTTAAGCTATTTTATTAATTTATTTACATTTGAAAGAAAGAAAAATACCAAGACACTCATATAGACATGAGTCACTCCTAAGTTATTTAAACAGACGCAACTGTTTCTAAAACTCTTATTGCGTCATTCTTACTTTAAAAACCCTTACATGCTAACTGCCACATTAAGGAAAAGCATGCATGCATGCATGCATGGGGTGACAGAAGCCTCTATTTATGGAGCAATTAATCCAACAAGTATATTGGTTTTTATCGATAGAGACAGATGTGCATGGAAAATTGTAACCCAGAGAGATAGTGTGAAACATGAAATATCTTTAATAGACTGCCAAAACGTACATTGGCATAATCTCTAGTATAATTGGCTGGTTTGGCTTGTTTTTAAAAAACAATTGAATTAAGGATTAAGTTGATAATATATTGTGCCTGTACACCTCTCTAAATTTGCCCCCGATATGTAATATAAAATTATTATTGATGAGTATCGACTCAGTTGGACTTGACCCAATTCATAAGCCCAACTAATCCAATAGCTACACACTTAAAACAAAAGGGCCAACCCAATCTCTAAGGGGCCGAGCCAATTCCCACTGAGCCTCCATGATCCACACTACACCTGCTGACACAAGAATATTATCGCATGAGGGATCATGTATAGACCGTACAAGGGCAGATGCACACCAAAGCCCTGCAACACCGAAATGGTCTCCGTATAGAAAACCAACCAGGACCCACCAGGCAACTCATTACTTGTCACCTTCTGACCTAGTGACATAACCGTTACACCCTTATGCTCTTGGCGATATAAGACACAGAGACCCTTTACGTATGTTTTACATTCTCAAAAAACTCCTCTATAGCATATGCTTTATATATGCTAACTTTTCTTCTATATTATCAGATTGTTTATAAGGACACAGTCTAACCACATAATTACTAACAGTTTGTTTAAACTGTAATTAAAGTTTTTGTGATAGATAATTCAACTATAGATATTACAATCATCGCTAAACCTATTTGCTATGATTAAAATCGTTGTTAAAGTTACTAAAAAATCTCACCTAAAACTATAGTTTATTATAGTGCATATAATAAAATTATTTCAATTTAAAATTTCATAAGCTTGCTAATTACAGAGACACAGCAACCTTGTACAATGTTGAGAACACCAACCAGAGAGGTATGTACGTAAAAGCTGCTGTTGGGTTTAGGCTCCCTTCCTATGTGGAGAAAGACCCAAAATTAGAAGCTCATTATGTGTCTCACTTAGTAAGTGGAGAAGGGTCAGATTAGGGTAAGAGTGTGGAGCATTCTTTCAAGTTAGGAGAGCAACCATTGAGAGAAGGGGAGAGGAAAAGCCAATTTCATATGTTCACAGGGCAGTTGGATTGAAATCGTGTTTATGAATTCTTTAACCGTTGGATCGAGCTGAAATTTTGTCAGTAGGTTCAAAACATCTAGTTCTTTATTTTCAACGGTTGGATCGTCGATTTGTTACCTTGTATGAGAGTTATCTAGTTCATACTCAGCTTTTATTTTGGGTAATTTTCTTACCTCTTGATTCTTTATTATAAGCTTTGTTGCTTTGACTATTGGTTGGCTGTTAGCACTTATTTATATACTTAATTAAGACTCTATTGTACTCCTATTTTGATCATAGTAGAGCTGTTTCTTTGGTCTAGATGACCCGTGATTTTTACCCTTGCATTGAAGGGTTTTCCACGTTAAAATCTTGGTGTCTCTTGATTTATTTGTGCTGTTTAATTACTGCCATCTATTTGTCTGATTGCTTCTTATTGATTCTTGTTGAAGGCATTTAATTCTACTACATAATTTTATTGAGGTGTTTTTCACAACAAAATGGTATCAGAGCCTAGGTTTTGGAGTTGTTTGACTTGCTTGAATGATGGAGATAAATACAAATAGGATGGTATGTTTAAATGGTACTAATTATCATTTATGGAAGGGCAAGATGAAGGATTCGCTATTTGTGAAGAATATGCATCTTCCTGTATTTGCTATTCAGAAGCTGGATTCCAAGTCTGATGAGGATTGGGATTTTGAGCATCAACAGGTATGTGGTTTTATTCGGCAATATGCAAAAGATAATGTGTATAATCATATTGCTAACGAGACACATGCAAGAACTTTATGGGAGAAGATTGAGTCCTTGTATGCCTCTAAGTCTGGGAACGATAAATAATATTTGCTAAATTGTCTAATGAATTTGAGATACCAGGAGGGGACTTCTATTTCAGATCACTTGAATGAATTTCAAAGGCTCCTAGATCAACTGTCAGGAATGGGTATCAAGTTTGATGATGAGATTTTGGAACTATGGCTGTTGAACACTCTACCTGAGTCTTGGAAGACATTTCAAGTTTCAATTACAAATTCAACCTCTAATGGTGTTGTCTCTTTGCAAATAGCAAAAGGTGGTGCTCTTAATGAAGAAATGAAAAGGAAGGCACAGGGTTCTTCATCTCAGTCTGAGATACTTGTCATTGAAAATAGGAGGAAAAGTCAAAAAAATGAATCGAAGGGTGGTAGAGAGAAGAGCAGAAGTAAGACCAAGTTCAGGTACAAGAATTAGAGTGTCATTATTGTCACAAAATGGGGCACATTAAAAACATTATTTTCAGTGGAAAAAAGAGAACAAGGGTAAGAAGGGTAAGCAGAAAGAGAAAGGTCAAGATGATGATAATGATCGCGTTACTACTGCTACTGGTGATGATCTTGTTTTTCTTCGTGATTTTAACACAATTAATCTTGTATCAGATGAGAGTATGTGGGTAGTAGACAGTGCTGCCACTTTACATGTTACACCAAGGAAAGAGTTCTTCACATCTTATACACCGGGTAACTTTGGAACATTAAAGATAGGTAATGATGGCATATCTAAGGTCATTGGTATTGGTGACATTTGTCTATAAACCAACATGGGAGTGAGGCTATTGCTTAGAGGAGTCAAACATACTCCAGATGTCTACTTTAATTTAATCTCTGTTCAAGTGCTTGATGATGAAGGTTATGATAACCATTTTGGTTCTGGAAAGTGGAAGCTCACTAAAGGCAATTTGGTTGTGGCCAAAGGAAAGAAAATATCTAAATTGTATTGGACAAAAATTTCGGTTGCTAGAGACAGTGTAATTACCTTGGATATGGAGGTATCAAATTTATGACACTGATGGCTTAGTCATATTAGTGAAAAAAGATTGAACTACCTAGCCAAAAAGGATGTGCTTCCAAGATTGAAGAGTGCAGAATTAGAGAAGTGTTCTCACTGCATGGCTAGTAAGCAAACTAGAGTGTCATTCAAGAAGCATCCTCCTTCAAGGAAGTCAGAGTTGCTTGAATTGGTGCATTCTGACATTTGTGGCCCATTGAAGGTAAAATCTTTTAGTAATGCTTTCTACTTTGTTACCTTTATTGATGATTGTTCCAGGAAACTTTGAGTCTATACTTTGAAGACAAAAGACCAAGCGATTCAAACAATTTCATGCTTTGGTTGAGAGGTAGTCAGATAAGAAGCTAAAATACATTCTTACTGATAATGGTGGTGAGTATTGTGGACCTTTTGATGCCTATTGCAAGCAATAGGGTATAAGACATGAAAAGACTCCTCCTAAAGACTCCTTAGCTTAATGGTTTAGCAAAGAGAATGAACTGGACATTGATTGAGAGGTTTAGGTGTATGCTCTCTAAAGCAAAATTACCCAAAAATTTTTAGGGTAAGGCACTGTACACAGCGGTGCATGTTATTAATCTTAGTCTTGTGGTTGTTTTGAATAATGAGGTGCTAGATAAAGTTTGGCTTGGCATGGATGTCAATTATAATCACTTGCAGGTCTTTGGTTGCAAGGCATTTATGCATGTTGCAAAGGACGAAAGATCCAAGTTAGATTTAAAGACAAGGCAATGTATTTTTATTAGCTATGGTCAGGATGAATTTGGTTACAAGTTGTATGATCTTGTTGAGAAGAAACTCGTTAAAAGCCATGATGTGAAGTTCATGGAAGACGAAACTATTAATGACATTAATAAGGCAGAAAAAACTATACCTATAAAAGATAATAATTTGTCTGATGTTGATCCAGTGCGGTTGCCTATTTAAAATCTAGATGCTAACAAGGGTAATGTTCAGCATGGTATGCAACATAATTATGTTGATGATGATAAGCAGCTTGGAGATAGGATAGCATGCTCTAACAAATGATGTTGAAAAGCATAATGAGGCACAACATGAGACTCCCGATAATGCACACGAATCACCTCAAGTCCAACTCAGGGGGTCTAATAGGCAAAGGCAACCATCTAAAAGGTATCCACCTAGTAAGTATGTGATCTTGATTGATGGGGGAGAATCTGAGTGTTTTGAAGAGGCCATGGAGGGAGTGAAGAAAAACAAAAGTGGCTGGATGCTATGTAGGATGAACTGAAGTCCTTGCATGATAATCACACATTTGATTTAGTGAAGTTGCCTTAGGGTAAAAAGGCCTTGGAAAATAAATGGATTTATAGGGTGAAACATGAAAGTAATTCTACATCTCTGAGGTATAAAGCTAGATTGGTGGTGAAAGGCTTTAGTCAGAGAAAGGGTGTTGATTTTAATGAAATTTTCTCACCTGTGGTAAGGATGTCATCCGTTAGAATCGTGTTGAGTTTGGCTACTACTCTTGATTTAGAGGTAGAGCAAATGGACATTAAGACTATTTTTCTCCATGGTGATTTGGAGGAAGAGATTTATATGAAGCAACCTAATGGCTTTCATGTTGCAGGCAAAGAAGACTATGTGTGTAGGTTGAGAAAGAGCCTATATGGTTTGAAGCAAGCTCCAAGACAATGGTATAAGAAGTTTGAGTCTGTTATGTGTGAGTAAGGTTACAAGAAGACTACTTCTGATCATTGTGTCTTTGTTAAAAATTTCTCTTGTTATGATTTCATTATCTTGTTATTATATGTTAATGACATACTTATTGTTGGAAAAAAATATTTTCAAGATTGACAGGTTAAAGAAGCAATTGGGTGAGTCTTTTGCCATGAAAGATATGGGAGCTGCTAAATAGATTCTTGGTATAAGAATTTTGCATGACAGAAAGGGGAAAAAGCTTTAATTGTCTCAAGAACTTTACATTTAAAAGGTGTTGCAGAGATTCCAAATGAAAAATGCTAAGGCGGTGAGTACTCCTCTTGCTACTCATTTTAAATTGAGTGCTGCACAAAGTCCTTCAAATGAAACTGAGAAGTTAGATATGGAAAAGGTTCCATATGTATCTGCAATGGGTAGTTTGATGTATGCAATGGTGTGCACAAGGCCAGATATAGCGCATGTTGTTGGTACAGTCAGTAGATTTCTGTCAAACCCAAGTAGAGAACATTGGAATGCTGTGAAATGGATTATAAGGTATTTGTGTGGTACTGTTTGTATGAGACTATGTTTTGGAGGTGATAAGCCTATCCTTAAGGGGTACACAGATTCAGATATGGCTGAAGATATTGATTCCAAAAAATCTACTTCAAGCTATTTAATTAAATTTGCAGGCGAAGCTGTGGCTTGGCAATCTAGGTTGCAGAAGTGTGCAGCTTTGTCTACAACAGAAGCAGAGTTTATTGCCATTACTGAAGCATGCAAGGAGTTGCTATGGGTGAAGAAATTCTTATAGGAGCTTAGTTTTACTCAAGAAAAATACGTATTGTTTTGTGACAGTCAAAGTGATATACATCTTGGTAAGAATCCAACTTTTCATTCAAGGTCTAAACATATTGATGTGAGGTATCATTGGATACGTGATGCTTTGGATGCTAAGCTACTAGAATTGGCAAAAATTCATATAGATGATAATGTTGTTGATATGATGACTAAGATAGTGCCAAGATGGAAGTTTGAAATATGTTGTGAGATCGCCGGGTTGGTGGTTATCTCCACATAGTTGTGAGGGGGAGATTTGTTGAGTTTGGACTCCCTTCCTATGTGGAGAAAGGCCCAAAATTAAAAGCCCATTATGTGTCTCACTTAGTAAGTGGAGAGGGGTCAAATTAGGGTAAGAGTGTGGCGCATTCTTTCAAGTTAGGAGAGCAACCATTGAGAGAAGGGAAGAGGAAAAGCCAATTTCGCATGTTCAAGGGCAATCAGATTGAAATTGTGTTTGTGGATTTGTTAACCGTTGGATCGAGCTGAAATTTTGTCAATAGGTTCGGAACATCTGGTTCTTTATTTCAATGGTTGGATTGTCGATTCATTACTTGGTGTGAGAGTTATCTAGTTCATACTGAACATCTATTTTGGGTAATTTTCTTACCTCTTAATTCTTTATTGTAAGCTTTGTTACTTTGGCTGTTAGCACTTATTTGTACACTTGATGACTCTATTGTAGTCCTATTTTGATTATAGTGGAGCTATTTCTTTAGTCTAAACGACCCGTGATTTTTACCTTTGCATTAAGAGGTTTTTCAAGTTAAAATCTTGGTGTCTCTTGATTTATTTGTACTGTTTAATTACTGTCATCTATTTATTTGATTGCTTCCATTGATTCTTGCAAGTTGAAGACATTTAATTCCATTGCATAATTTTATTGAGGTGTTTTTCACATCAGCTGCCTATCCTAAATCATATTATGGAGTTTCAGAAAGATCATCATCAGCCTTTACAAATGCAGCCTCGAGTGGATCATCATCTGCTATTACAAATACTATTGTACTGAATCCTCAATACTAGATAAGAAGCACGACAATGAACTTTAAGCTAAACCATCCAATTATACGGGGATACATATCAAGATTATACCAGTCTTCCACGGGTTATAATCTTTGGCATCTTTCTTTACAAAATATTTTTAGACTTTACCATATTTTAGCTCTAGATAGATTCTCTCGTGCACATTTATATCCGTACCAATCAGTTGCTCCATAAGCAGAGGCTTCAACTGTCGCCCCATGTTGGTGGCGACACATTTTGTCTATGTGGCACCTTGCATGCAAGGGGATTTTAATGTTGGAATGAACACTTGTCAATGCAGTTGTCCTCTTTTAAACCATTAAAGACTGATTCACGTCTTATGAATAGTTTAGAGATGAAAATGTGCATGTAGTGATAGGTGTCTTGCTATTATCCTTTCTTTCATGCTATATATAGCATGCATGCCTTATGTTTTTCTCATGTTTCAAACTAGTAAGTATTGAATATCGAGTAGTGAGAGAGCATGAAGCCTGCAACATTGCTGATCATAACCCTCTCCTCCCTCCTCTTGTTTGCCTTCACCACCACCAAACCATCATTAGCCTCAGATTTTGAGCAAGTGGTAGACATTAATGGCGACCCTATTTTCCCAGGTGGCGAATACTATATAGTGTCAGCTATCTACGGGGCAGGGGGCGGTGGGGTTAAACCAGGGAAGACTAGGGATTCCACATGCCCAGTTTCTATTATCCAAGAAAAATCTGATCTCAAATTGGGTATCCCAGTAAAATTCAGTATTCCAGGAATAAGCCCAGGCATAATATTTGCTGGTTCTACTGAATTGGAAATTGAATTCGTACAGAAGCCAGACTGTGCACAATCCTCCAAGTGGGTGGTCGTTTCTGAATCCGATTCACCTTCATCTTATTCAAGGGTGGCTATTGGTGGCCCTGAAGACCATGCCGATGAGAAGTTGGTAAGAGGCGTTTTCCAGATTGAGAAATCTGGCACATTCGCCTACAAGCTCGTATTTTGTCCCAAAAGCACTTTCCGTTCACGTAGTTGTTCTAATATTGGAATTGATTACAAGGACAGAACAAGGCGTCTGATTTTGACCAGTACTGATGAATTTCCCTTCCTGGTCATGTTCATAAAAGCTCTTTCTCATAATGGAAACTCCATTATATGAATCAAGTAGCTGATCCGAATAAGTATTAGCCGGTGCCCGGTGATATACGTACTGAGCTTTGAAAAAATGGCAGCATTTTTGCTTTCTTGTTTTGCTTTTTTTTTTTTTCAACTCTTTTCAGTTTCATAATGTTGGCCATGGCGAGGTATGAATAAGGTATTCTAATAGCCTGCGCAAAAAAGATTCATCACGAAGTCAAACTCGGATGGGCTATAAATTTACGATCCTAGAAAATTTAAATCAAGACTTATTAATTTAGAAGAAATCTATAAAATTAAAATATAAATAAAATATTTTAAGTAAAAATACTATGTAACAATTGTAAAACACAAATCGTAATCGGAGTTTTCTTGAGTGGTACAAGTTGCAAGTTCACGATTAAGGACATCTACTACGTCCAAAATTAAGCTTAATGGTTCTTCTCTGATATCCGATCAGTATTTTCATCAAAAGTTTCAAAGTTGATTGGATAATAATTTCTATTTTTCAATTGATTTACGTATGTATTTATCTCTATGCATTTTAAAATGAAATATTTAATCTAACAAGTCAAATAAAAAAATGTTAAACAAATCTAATAAGTATAACTCTGACATTTATAGCTCCTGAGATAGTCCTGTTATGCTTTCCATCAATGCCTGTCAAGGATCTAATTTCAAGCTCCACCTTTTTTTTTTTCCTCGTTTGGAACCTGTTAGGCCCATTTGGTGTTAAGCATTAGGTTTGGAACTGAACTTACTAATTTCAATTTTTTTTTGTTTATTTTATCTTTTGTAATTAAAATTTCAATTTCATAACCTAATTTCACATAATTGAAAAATAAGTAATAAAATTCAATTTCAATTTTTACCTAAATACTCACAAATTACAATTCCTCAATAAAAATTGAATAATTGTTCCCATCACTATTATCACTATTACCGCCAGTTATGACTCATGTTAATTATTTTTTTAATATATCAATCATACAATTAGTAAAATTAAAACTGAATTTGAATTATAATTTCATGTTCTAATTTTTCACATGACCCAAACATAAATTTTAAAACTCTAAATCAATTCTAATTCTAATGGAACTGTAAATGAAACTATAATTCTGCATTCAAATTCCAAATCCTTACGCCAAAGGGAGACTCAACCATTTTTTCTCTAGCCTTTATGAAGAGCTGCACACAAAAGCTTGAAAAACTCGCAGAAATCTTATATCCATGATAGTTTTGGAGATAAGGTAGTATAGTATAGACTATAGAGAACTATATTTGCAATTTAGGTTGAGCATAAGTGAAAGCAGGGCCAAAATATTTATAATAAGGTTGATGATGGAAGTGCCAGAGACTTCATAGAATGTTTAGATGAAATATTTCAAATTGACTTGGGTGGGAGGGACTCGAGGTCCATTCTGGCAGGCTTTCCGATGAATGTCTTATATCCTGAATTATGACTTGCATCTATGCCAGCATGGTCAAATCCTGAATAATAGTTCGCTTACATGAAGTTTTGGGCAAAGCGACTCCGAGTAGTTATTGGTTAGGCAAAAAAAAAAAAAGAATTGAATGAGGGACAGGAACCTCAACTGAGGGCATACTGGGGAGAACGCAATTGTAAACAACTGACGAGAAAGGACAATGCTTAGCCCATTTTGGGATGGGCTTTGGACTGACAATTTATCAACTCCCTAGCCCAGATCCATTAAAGATATGGACGGTTTCCATTAAATTTCCCAAACATTTTAGAACTTTTGATCCATGATTTGAGAAAGTTTTACTCCCAAATAATCAGAAGAGCTTTGTTTTGAATTTTAATTCGAATATTAAAATAAAAAATTATAAAATAATTACTCAATTATAATTTTTTATTTTTCTTTATTAAATTTTTTTAAAAATCATTCACTAATAACTATACATATTGAATAACATAACAATAAATATATATATATATATTATATCTTTTTTTTTTCTAATCATTATTTCATTGCATATCACCAAAAATAAATTATTCCAGTGCAAACAACACACAAGATTTAAATACCAAAAAGAAGTATTACATGAAAAATCTGGAACATGAAGGAAAATTCCAGCACCCTCTTCCACCTTTGAGGACGAATCCGACTTTCCACGCCTATACAAAAAATCATAATGCGAAGCTGGCGCTGGAACTTTCCTCCTTTCTCTAGACTTCTCCTAAATGCTTCTGTTTGCTTGTTAATTTGACAAATGCATAGAATTTTCAGGAATCGCGTCCCTTCTTTGTCACCTTTCTCTCTCACAGACTCTTTGTCTATATATTGTCCACACTCCTGCTTCTATCTTCAGCTATCCATCATATCACAGCGCCTAGTTCTAGAGTCCACAGTCACATATTCATCAACACTTTTTTCTGAGCACCAAGAGAAAAGCTATAGAATACCAAGTCCAAGTACAAATGACGCAAAAGCCGCTGAACTTGTTGCCATTGATCCTGCTTTTTCTTGCTGCTTTTCCATTCAAAGCAAACGGGTCTCTCCTCCCATTCATAGATCGTCCTGAAAGTCTCTGGTCGGATCTCTGGCCTGATCGCTTACCAGACCCATTTCGCGTGCTAGAGCAAGTCCCATTCGGGTTTGACAAAGACGAGCCATCATCCATTGCTCTGTCTCCGGCCAGAGTAGACTGGAAGGAGACACCCGAGAGACATGTTATAATGCTGGACGTTCCAGGGTTGAGGAAAGAAGAGATAAAGATAGAAGTGGAGGAGAACCGGGTGTTGCGTGTCGGTGGAGAGAGGAAGAAGGAGGAGGAGAAGAAAGGGGATCACTGGCACAGAGCGGAGAGGTCATATGGCAAATTCTGGAGACAGTTCAAGTTGCCAGATAATGTGGACTTGGATTCTGTGAAGGCTAAGCTGGAGAATGGGGTGCTTACCTTGACACTGGAAAAGTTATCACCTGATAAGATTAAAGGTCCTAGGACGGTGAGCATTGCAGGAGAGGATGAGCAGCCTGCCAAGCTTCAGGGTAATGAGGCCAAGCAGGAGCTTTGAGTCCTGAGTATGAGTGAATGATCAGTGGTATAAAGAAAGCCTTTTGATTTCTGTGTGAATAAAAGGGTTTCAGTTTCACCAGGACTATTTTGGTTTCTTTTCTCTCCCTCTATGTAATGGGTTACTTCTTGATCTTTGTTGACAATGAGGATATGCAGCGCTATACTAGCTTTACTGTAATCTCCTAATGAATGCAGAGGAATTTTCCCAAATATAAATCTATGTCTTCTGGCCATTCTATTTCCTCAATTTCATGAAGCGCTTTCTCCATTGTCTGCCCTTGAGAAAAGCAGTTGATAAAGGTCGCCTTGTTTTGCAGTTTTCCTTCATTTTTAGCCTCTCAACATGATTGCGATAACATGATGTTGATAAAAGAATGACCTGGAAATAACATGATTGCGAAACAATAGCAATAACAAAAATATGCACCATAGTTTTTAGAAGTCCGTAGGGAGAGGAGATTAAGGTCAATAATTAATATGCAAACTTTTCCCTTCATAGTGATATAGCTTTTTAACAAATTCGAACATTATATGTTGCCAATTGAACACTCTCGGCCAACTCTCCATCATCTTTCTTTGGCTGCGTAGCATGTATTTCCATGGTGCCTGTTTTTTCAATTATGAAAATTGGATTCATGTAACAAAAGAGAAGTTTCCCATTTCTTAGCTGAAAGATATGTGGCCATGAAATAGGAATTAAGTAAAATAGAATTGTCTGAGTGACAGAGTTGTAAAAACACATATTTCTTTCATATTTTGGATTTTAGCTCTAGGGAACACTGTTATTGCAGAAATATAGAAGAATTAAAATTTTAAATCAAAACATTATGTATAGATGTTATGATCTTGTCGTCACCTCATAATGAAAGAGGTGATTTAGTAATTACAGTGTTGAATAAGATTATTTTTTAAATTTTTCATTCTTATAACTTTTTCAATATGAAAAAGTAATAAGAACGAGAGGTGTTAAGCTTTTATCATCTTTGACATTGAGCAAAATTTAGCATTGAAAAATTTTAGAGAATATTGAATTCTTTTTTGTATTAAGTACGTGATGAGAGTATTTTAATCCTCAAAGCTGAGCAACTAAGCTAATCTTCTCATCAATAAATTAATATTGATTGGATTAGCAGTATGTAAAGTATGTTGCCAAAGAATCAAAAACTAAGGATAAGAGCTCAAATTTTGCAACTTATGGCTTAAATTTTCTTCTTGTGTTTTATTTATAGGAACAATTTTTTTCACTATCATTAGTAGGGGTATATGTGTTAAGTTCATAGTCATTATTTTCTTGCCTTACATTGCTTATAGCATGATGTCATATACTCATGCAAATTATGATGGATCTTTTCTTTATCTTTTTTTCTCTATTCTTCTTTTTTCTTTTCTCTTTTACCCTTATTTCTCTCTTCTAGCTTATCAATGGTATTAGAGCAAATGGTCCAAATGGTAGAAGGCACACAATCAGAAGCAAGCATTTTGTGAGGTGGAGGATCAACTTTGATCGAAGCTCAACAATCGATTTATTGGAATATAGCAGTAAATGTCAAGTTTGTAAGATCTCATGTAAGGGTTATTGCTTTGGATGGTAGACATGATGAACAAAAATCAAGATTGGGGAAATGACAATCAATCTAGAGGTAATGATTATCAAGTACTCACTAGATTTATTAAAGTTGAATTTCCTAAGTTTACTTTTAGTGATGTGACGAGATAGGTTTCTAAATGCGAGAGCTTCTTTCTATTTGATGAAACTTTTAAGGTGAATAAAGTTGTTTTGGCAGCTCTATTAATGGATGAAGATTCATATAACTAGTTCAGGCATTTTGAGAAGAATAAACAAGGATAACTTAATTAGAAAACATCGGTGGAGGTTATTAAAATTAGCTTTAGTCCTACATATAATGATCCTTTAGATAAGCTTGTACAACTTAGACAAGAGAGGTCGTTAGTTGAGTTCTAAGCACAATATGACAGCTTGGTGTGCAAATTGGATTTAAGTGAAGCAGAAAAACTTAATTGCTTCTTAGCTGGATTGAAGCCTAAATTTGCATCAGGGGTAAAGTCATTACATCCATAAACTCAACTAGAGACATCTCATTTGGCCAAGCTATAAGAATCTAATTTGCAAATGTTGAAAAGGGAGTTAGGACTTTAATTTCAAAGGAGAAAAGGAGTTTTACTGTAGCTAATAAAGGGAATGTTGGAGTCTATGATAAAACTAGATGTATAGTCCTAGTAGAGAGGAAGTGGATTGGTGGGAAAAGTGTTGACAACTAGAAAGGTATTTTTAAGAAAACTTCTTGTGAGATTTAAATAGAAAGTAAACCTAGATAAGATAAATGAGCATCATACAAAAAATCTTTGTTATTTTTGCCATTAAAAATTTCTACCAAGTCACCAATGTCCCTTGAGGAAGAAAATACAGGTGTATTTGATGGAAGTTGAGGATATTAGAGATGATTGGGTATAGATACAAACACGAGACATGAAGGAAGGAGAGTGCAATAAGGGTACAACAGCTTTGGCTAAGAAACTTGTAATTTCTCTTAATGCTTTAATTGGTGCTTCAGCTTATCCTACCATGAGAATTGTTGGAAAATGTGGTAAGAGAATATTACACATCCTCATAAGCATTAGTAGCATACACAATTTTGTGGATGCAACTATTGTTGAGGAAGGTATTTAGGAAGCTTGACCCATTAAAGCTGTCATTGTTACAGTTGCTAATGGCAACAAATTACAAGGTATGAAAGGGTGTGAGGGACTGAAATCGTGACTCAAGGATAAAATTGGAAGAAAATGTGATTTCATTACCTTCAATAGATTGTGATATGGTATTAGGAATGCAATGGATGAGAAACTTAGGAATAATTTAGCTAGATTGCATGAGTCTAGTTATAGATTTCACTTAGAAAGGTAAACCAATTAAAATTATTGTTGTTAGTGAAGTCAAGAATCGAGTAGTGGAAGAAGACAAAAATTTGAAGCTAATGTCTACTCACCATTCCTCATATATGATGCAATTGATTCCTTGTTATTGAAATGAGTATTGCTATAGTTTGGGATCTATGCAAACTAAAAAGATTCGTTCTACAATTCTAGGGTTGCTAGAAGAGTTCCATGATGTGTTTGAGGAACCCAAGGGACTACCTCCTAAGAGAGAGGGATATGACCATCAAATCACACTTAAGGAGGGTACTAACCCTATGAGCATGAGACCTTATAAGTATCCTGCCATGCAGAAAGACATAGTTGATAAATCAGTAAAAGAAATGTTATATTCTGGTATAATACATCATAACTCTTCTCCTTTTGAATCTCTAGTAGTTTTGGTTTGAAACAAAAAAAAAGGTAGTTGGAGAATGTGTGTAGATTACAGAATACTTAATAAGGCCACTATTAAGAACAAATTTCCTATACCACTTATTAAGGATTTACTTGATGAATTGGGCAAGGCACAAATTTTCACTAAGCTAGAATTGCAGCTAGATATCATCAAATACAGATGAAGGAGGAGGATGTGTTTAAGATTACTTTTCAGAATCATACAAGCATTATGAGTATTCAATTATGCCATTTAGCCTTACTAATGCTCCTTTCACATTTCAAGGCATTATGAATGCTATATTTGAGAAAGTTTTAAGAAAGTATGTTCTAGTATTTTTTGATGACATACTTGTCTATATCAGTGATTTGTATAGTCATGTTATTCATTTACGTGAAGTTTTTACTATTTTAAGAGTGCACAAGTTTTTTGTCAAGAAGAACAAATGTGCATTTGTTACTAGTCGAATTGAGTATTTGAGGCATGTGTTAACACCTCAAAGTGTGTTAGCTAATCTTAACAAGATTGATGCTATTGCTAAATGGCCTATCCTAAATTAGTGAAGGAGTTTAGAGGCTTTCTTGGATTGTCAGGATATTGCAAACGCTTCATCAAGAACTATGGTACAATTGCAAAGCCTCTTACAAACCTTTTGAAGAAGGACAATTTTTCTTGGTTTGTAGAAGCTAAATCATCATTTCATCAACTTAATTATGCTTTGATTCAAGCGCTTGTTCTTGCTTTGCCTAACTTCCAACAACCTTTCATAGTGGAAATAAATGCTTCTAGTGTGGGTATAAGAGTCATGCTAATACAAAATGGCCACCCTATTGCATATGTCAGCAAAGTTCTATCACTAAGAAACTATTTGTTGTCTGTTTATGATAGAAAGCTCTTAGCAATTGTGTATGCAATGGGTAAACAACATCAATACCTTTCTATCCAGCCATTCACCATTTTAACATATCAAAAGAGCTTCAAATTTCTATTGGAGCAATGCTTATCAACCCTTGCACAATATAATTGCATTACAAAGTTGATGGGTCTTCAATATGTCATTTCTTATAATAAAGGAAAAGAAAATATTATTACTGATGCTTTGTCCAGAGCTAGCCATGGAGAATTGCTATATATAAGTATTTCTTCAATTTTCCACTTAGTTGTGAAAGCAAAGTAAAGGGCAATGGACTACTGACATAGTGTTGCAAAATATTATTATAGACAAAGAAGTTAACATTGCAGTTCACTTAAAATATAAATGGCACTCTAGTTTATTAACTCGAAAGAATAAATTAGTTATTGGACCATCTTAATAGCAATTAAAGTAGAACATTTTTCAATGGCTACACTCTTCACCACAAGGAGGTCATTCTAGTATACGTACTAATTTTAAACAAATTAAATCTCTTTTCTATTAAAAAGGAATAGCTAAAGATGTGTAGGCTTTTATTGAAAAGTGTGACCCTTGTCTTCATTTCATAGTGTAAATATGAAACTATGGCATCACCAAGAACTTTGCAACCTTTACCCGTGTCTAATGGAGTTTGGCATAGGTTGGCTACAAACTTCATTGAGGAACTATCAAAATCAAAGGGAAGGATATTATTTAGGCCATTGATGATAGACTTAGCAAGTATGCCTATTTTCTTGCTTTGTCCCATCCTACTCATTTGGCTTAATTATTCCTCAATAATATTTTTCCTTTTTATGGTGTCCCTTATACCATCATTAGTGTTGGTTTAATGGAAGGATAAGTTGCCTAGAGAAGCTACGTGAGAATTGTGTTTTGATATTCAAAGAAAATTCCCTAGGTTTGCTCGCCATATACACCCTTGGGGTCAAGGGTGATGTTAACCGAAAAAAAGTTGATACGTTGTGTTTTATTTATAGGAACATTTAAGTTTGTTTTACTATCATTTGTAGGGATATATGTGTCAAGTCCATATAATTGTAGCCGTTGGTCATTATTTTCTTTCCTTGTGTTGCTTATAGCGTGAAGTAACAAACTAGAATACTCATGCAAATTGTGATGAATCTTTCTTTCATCTCTTCTTCTTCCTTCTTTCTCTCTTCTACTCTTCTTTCTCTTTTCTAGCTTATCACCTTTCACTTCCCTTCTCGTTTGATTGATCTTCACAACTGCCCAAAAAAACAATGAAAAACACCAATCCATTGAATTTTTTGGCCATGTGACCACACTCCTATCTTATCTAATCTTTATCCTTAAAAAAAAAAAATCATTAGCAAGCTCAGTGGTTTTAAATTTCAACTTGCTGAATCACACTTCCTTTTCCTTTTATACCAGCATTGCAAGTACGACATCAATAATCTTCATGCTTATCCGTTGCTTCACTTCTCTGGCTCTATATAAACAGTCCGAGTTCTCAACAACTCGTATGACAGCTTTAAGGTTGAGTTCTCCAAATTTTTTCATGATCACCATCTGTGCTTGCTGAACCATTGAAGAGTTATATATGATGTTGATACCTTCCTCTCTTCTTTGTTTACCTCTTCCAAATCTTGGTGGATTTGCAAAGCATGTGGGGATTAAGTAAGCACTATAGATCAACCATGACTTCGTTTCTAAAACCAATGAGACTTTCCAAAATACTGCATATTTCTTCTGTTTTTGGATTTGATTTATCAACAGAGTAGAACTGACAAACTCCATCATCAACCTCAATCCAGCTGCAGCCTGGGATTTTATAAGAATTTCGCTCCTTCAACGTCCTTCTTACCTTCCGAACTTCATCCCACTTTCCTAACTCCCCATATATGTTAGCCAACATTGTACCATAACCGCCATTTTTTGGATCAATTTCAATCAACTTTTTGGCTGCTAATTCTGCCAAATCTGTGCGGCCATGAATTTTGCATCCATTAAACAAAGAACCCCAAACGACCTCATCAGGTTCCATGCTCATGCTCCTAACAACTTCCATTGCCTCATCAAATCTGCCTGCTCGACCAAGGAGGTCTATTAAGCACCCATAGTGCTCAATCCGAGGCTCTATCCTGAATTTCTGAACCATCATCTCAAAATAGCAATAGCCTTTTTCAACTAACCCTCCATGGGTACAAGCATTTAACAAACCAATGAAGGTGACCTCATCAGGTCTTATACCATCACCGCCCTCCATCATTTGCTGAAAAATGGCAATTGCACTATCACTTCGCCCATGAAGCGCAAAAGAATTAATCATTGAATTCCATGATGTTAAGCCTTTTTCTGGATTTATCTCAAAAACCTTTCTTGCTTGTTCAAGATTGCCACATTTCCCATACATATCCACAAGAGCATTTGACGTAAATGAGTCAAGAACAAACCCATTTTTGTACAGGTAACCGTGTATCCATTTTCCAAGCTGAAGCATCCCGGTGTGGCCACATGCTGAAAGTGCACAAACCACTGTAACTTGGTTTGGCTTGATATATTGATACTGTAACCGATTCTCCATAGCAAGAATAACCATTTTTCTAAACAACCTCATTGCCTCAGAGAAAAACCCATTCTGAGTGCATCCTGCAATGAGAGCATTCCAAGAGGGGACGTCTCTCTCAGGCATTTCATCAAACAACTTCACAGCATTCTCAATATCCCCCATCCTCGTATGCCCACAAAGCATGGCCGTCCAAGAAACAACACTTCTCACACACATTTCATCGAACACCTTCCTAGCTTTCCCAACATTGTACAAAATCCTCGAGTAAGAATCCACAAGAGCCGTTTGCACAACTGGGTATTGCTGAAAACCCGATTTCAAAACCCGGGTGTGAACTGAATCGGTGCCTTTCGATCCCAAAACCTCAGGGCACGACTTTAAAACGTGAGGATAGATAAATTGGTTTGGTTCGGGGCTTCCTCGGCGAACCATGTCGCGGAATAACACGAAGGCAGAGGCGTGATCGGGTTGAGAGGCGTAGGCGGTGATCATGGCTGTGTAGAGATAAATGTTGGGTGATTTGAGGTCGTTGAAGATAAGGCGAGCATAATGGAGGTTGGAAAGAGTCACGGTACAGAAGCGGACGAGCTTGAAAGCGTAAAACTGGGTTTGGGCATGGCCAAGCGCGATGAGGTAACTTTGGAGTTGCTTGAGATGGCCAAGATGGTTGCTTTTTGCAAGGAGTGACAAGACATGTTGGTGCAGATTCGTCTGGTCATGCATCGTTAACCTTTTCTTCAGGGTTTTGGAGACATTGTGGTTCGGTTATTGTGTTTAGGAGCGAGTGTGAGTGAGTGAGACACAGAATTTCTAGAGCTGCTGGTGCTCGTCTACGGAATCAAGATAACACGAAAACAGGACTCGGCTGATGTCTTTGTACTCCCAGAATACAAAAAAGTTTTTCATTTTTATTATTAAATCAAGAATTCTAGTTTGATTCTCGTTATTTTTCTTAACAAATTACAGTAACTTTTTAAAAAATTTATTTAAATTATATTTATCCTTTAAAAAATTACGCTTGACTTATGCTAATTTTTTTATTAATGAAATTAAAATAATATGCATTTTTGCAGAAAAAACTGTTTAAACACTTTAATTGTTAGAAAATTTTATAATATATTATTTTAATATTTTATAAAAATAAAATTAAAAAATATATACTTTTTGATAATAAAGTAATAAAAAGAGTTTGAAACATTTAGTTAATAGTTGTACTATTTTTTTATGATTCAATTAAAGATTTTTTTGTTTTACTAAAGATTTTCATTATTTGTATTAATGGCTATAAAGTGTATACTAAGTTTTTCTTTAATACATGCCAATTTAATATTTAATTTATTTTAAATAATTTTTTAATATAAAATTAAATTTGGCTAATTTTTATATTTTATAAATAATACAGATAAAAAATAAAAAATCATTTAACTTTTTCCTCTTCTATACACATTTTAACTTTTTTATTTTTTATATTATCCAAATACTAATATTTGACTTCGGGAATAATAACCAAAAAATCTTAAAATCATATATATTGTTATAGATGATTCGAACCCAAAAAAAAAAAAAAGAATAATAGCATTTACCTTAAAAGCCCAAAAAACAAACTACTTCGGAGTTAGGACACAAGTGCAATTTTCATTCTTTTTTTTTTTCAATCATAAATTTGAGCCCTCTTTCACCCCTATTTTTTTCCCTAAAATAGTGCTCTAAGAATTAAAATGTGGGAATTTCATTTTCATATAAAAAAATATTTTAATCAGATAAGCATACCTCATAATTATTAATATATTTTAATTTTTTTTACGATATAGTTATTAAAATAATTTTAAAAAATTATTAAAAAAACCGAGATATCTACTGAAGTATAAAACACCATAAAATATAAGCACCTGGCTATAATTTTCCTTTAAAAAAAAAAGAGACACCGTTAGGTGGACCTAGTCACATTATCCAGTTTCTTTCTCTAAATTATCCATATCACTATTTATTAGATGCGTATGTTGTTTTCTGCTATTATTCTTTTTATTTATAGAAAAACTAAAAAGTGGGTGTAAACCAAGCTCGATGCGTGTAGACGTAGACGGTACGAGGATTTAAAAAAAAAAAAAAAGGTTTGAATGCAGTTTTTTTTTATCGTTGTGTTTTGAAATTTTAATTAAAATATAATAAATATATAATTTTTTTAATTATATTATAATAAATATATAATTTAATTGAAAATATATAATTATTTATAAAAATTATATTTTTATTATAATATTATTAAAATATTATATACTTATTCTATTTTAATTTTACAGCATGTTAAACTGTTTTAAGTTTAAAAAAAAATGGCGTACAGACACAGTCAAACTGTCAAAATTAGAAACTATGCCGCATAACAACATTTGACGTGTGAGTCACTATGTCCTGATTAAATCTCTCACTTAAAGGGAGAGAGTATGCGTGTGTGAGTGGATGTTTGGCAGTTTCCTTTTCCTGCTCTGTTTGTTCTCCTAGTAAATCACTCACTTTATCTTGTTGCTCAATCCTCTCCCATCCAAGTTTTCCATTACTCTTCTCTCTTTCTCTCCGTATTTTTTTATTCTATCCAAACCAGGAATTTGGAATTTAAATAATAATACATCCCCAGTCTTGAATCACGCATCCAGATCGCCAAATATCTTTTCTTTTCCCTTATTACCTGCTCATTTCTTCATTGGGTCAATCAAACTGAATCCAAATTCTCATCAGAAACACTAGTGTAGAAAACAATTCCTGTATCATTTCGCATCCCTCGTTGTTTGCTGATTGTGAAATTTACTAATTTTTTGTTTTGTTTTTTCAATTGAATTCTCTATGTCTCGAATATTCTCGAGATGGAAGAAGGTGAAGGAGATGGCGATGATTTCTCCTGCAGAGACTCAGTTCGCTGTCTCTGCAAGAACTGCCCATAACTGGACCAGGTTCAATTTTCGATTCAACCAGGTTTGCCCAATCTCGAGTCACTTAAATTATTTTCACATCGCCACCCATAGACGACGGGAATCTTTCATCGGCGTTCAGGAGCGGTACAAGTGGGACCACGGTGGCTCCGGTGACACCCATAATCGGAATTCTCAGGCCCGAAAGATTCGAGCAGATGCTAATTGCCCGCGGTGCGCCAGGCACATGGATTTATTTTTCTCCAATCGCCATTTTCCCAATTCTACTTCTGATTCCAATTTGATTCCTCCGGTTCCTCTTTATGAAGAAGGGGGTTATCAAACTATGAATCTCTGCCCCAATTGTAAAACTGCTTATTTCTTCCGCCCTTTTGAAACTGCTCCTCTCCAAGGTACATTTGTGGAGATTGGTAGGGTCACAGATAATAAAGTTAATAATACCACTAATAAATTGCAGAAGAGGCTATCCCATGGCAAAGTCAAAGATGACAGAGAAAGTAATAATAGTCATGGCGATAACAGTGGAGCAGAAGATTATGCCCATAGAAGTAACACCAATAGTGGGCTTAGAGTGTCATTCTGGGATACCTTAAGATCCTATAGTGATGGAGATGGTGGAGAGCCACCAGAAACTTGGTCTCCCCCACCTGGTTCTACTAATGGGAATGGGTTGGCTGTGCATACTCCTCCAGGCCCACCTTTTGCGCCTGGTGTTAATGTTGTTCGGGCTTCAGGGCCACGGGAGGGTGGTTCAAGCGGTGGAGGTGGGGTTAATGGAGAAAAGACTACTTGGGGAGGCTCCAATTTGGGTAAGGATTTACCCACACCAAAGGAGATCTGCAAGGGTCTTGATAAGTTTGTTATTGGGCAGGACAGAGCCAAAAAGGTATACTCTATAACCTAATTTACTTAAGATTTATGATCACATTTAGTCCAACTTTAAGTTTATGCTTATCAGCTAAGTATGCTATTGATTTTTGTACACTTGTTTTTTTCTGAGAAGATGCAATGACGTATCATTGATCCTTTAGTGTTATCTTTTATGTCATTGTAAATGTATTTTCTGAGTCACGCCCTTTGATAGTGATCTCATGGATGGTTTATGTTTATGTTGAAGGTGCTTTCTGTGGCTGTTTATAACCACTATAAAAGAATACACCATGCCTCTTTACAGAAAGGGTTAGTTCTATCATTGTCCCTTTCATTTTTATTAATTTGTGTTCCTTCGTAGTTCTATAATTGACACTCATGAGTTTCTTACTCTTCCTCCTCCCCGTCATTTTTATTTAATTTCTTCTCATTTGCAAGTCTCCATGTGTCTTTACACAATCGTTTGTGGGAATTTCAAAATTGTTATTCTTATTCTTTATTCTTTTAGGCTATTTATTTGCTATGAGCCTATGACCAAATTGGGGAATTTTAATACTAGGTCAGGGGCAGATTCAAGAAATTCGAAAGCTTTAGATGATGACAATAATGTGGAGCTAGAAAAGAGTAATGTTCTCTTGATGGGTCCTACAGGTTCAGGTATGACTTGCATAAGAATTTAGAACCACCTTTTTCTTATGTATGAGATGAGAACAGGTTGCATCCTTACGTGGAAGTACAACATAACTGCTATGCTAATCTAATCTAGTCTTCATTAAATAGGGAAGACATTGCTGGCAAAAACGCTAGCTCGATTTGTGAATGTTCCATTTGTCATTGCTGATGCAACAACCTTAACACAGGCAAGTATTCTCCCTTTGATGAGGTGATATTAGAACTTGGTGGAGTAAGTGTTAAACGTATCCATGTTAGATGATACTGATCAAACCATCTTGTGCCAAAGATCTGATATTTCAACTCATTTGAATGATATAAATTTGCTTGGTATGGGTTACTAGATTTTATCAAATTTCTCTTCCAAATGAAAATTTGGGTATTTAATATTGATAGTAGTAATTATTTATTTGGTTTCATGGTTGGTTCAAGGTTTGTGGTTCTTGGAAGTTTTGGTGTCATTGACTATTTGCAAACTAAAAAAGAAAGTCTTCTGAATGCAGGCTGGTTATGTTGGAGAAGATGTTGAATCAATATTGTATAAACTACTTGTGGTATGTCAATTGTTCTCCAGAGTTTTCATGTTCTTTGAATAATTTATCAATTCTTTCTTTTCTTGGAACTTTCCAGTTCATGATTCTCCGTTATCCTGGCAAGTTTTATCTTGTTTCTCCATTGTGTATGTTATGCTCAGTTTTACTAATGTAGTTGACAAGGAAGGAGTGTTCTTAGAATAGAGTTCGTTATTATCTACTTTAGAAGCTTAGATGAATATTTAGAGGGCAATTTAATTTCATTAACATCTTATTTACTGAAGACAGAAAAATTTTGGCTTGTGCCTGTGTTGACTATCTGATTTCTTTCTGCTCCTCTCAGGCAATGATCTATACTATAGTTATTTACTGTATTGTTTTGTTGAAAGTTAGAAGAACAATGTCGATATGGTTATTCTCATTGGATGCTTTTGTATAATTTGCTTTACATTTTGTTTCTACAGCACCCTTTTACACAGGCATCAAGGTGCCCAGATAAAAAGTACTCAGCCTCTGAATACCTATCCACAACTTAAAATGTGTACAGGACGCTAAGCATTTACTAGGTGCATAAAATTGCCTTCCCTATTAATATGGGAGTTACAAGAGTTTCCTTGGGCTCTTGAGTTAGATGACTTTAAAGGACTTGCAAAAGGTCTTTCAATACACGAGGTACTCAGACACCCTAAGAACGGCCTTGGGGTAAACATCCTCCCCTGCTGCCAAAAGCATATCGTCCCTAGTGTTGGCACTTGGGACTTGAGATGCAGTTCTGGGCTTACTCCTTCCATGTGCTAAGGTGAATAGGAGTTCAGCCTCAAATAGAATGAAGTATCCCCTAGAGGTAGGAGAGTGCTCAAGCACTTAACATATGTTTACCCTGGGAATGATCAATTCTAGAGGATTGGAATAGAGGTTGCTTCATGATGGAATGACCTCCTTGTGATTACTTCAATGAAGACTAAGCATGTGGCATTCACTCTACTTCTTAAAACCTAAACATGTGTCTCTCCATGGATATTTTTTCACAAATCCTATGCCCAACTTTATTTCCCTAAAAACTGCATATTCCCTTCTGGAGTTCTTAAGTAATTACATCCAAATTGACCCTCTTGCACTGCAGCTAATGAAGGTAGTATTTTGCAGGGTGATGCCTTGTACTTGCTAGTACGAAGCTCTCTTGGTGCCCCATTTTTGTTTAATATGATGATTACTTCTGACTTCCTTCCCAGGAGGCATTTTTTATGTTGTCATCTCACATTATATGGAATTTTAGATACTATGGTACAGGATATCAAGGTATAAGATACCATAGAAAGGATACAACTGGTCACTGTAATAGTTAACAAAGTTGTAAGTGGTGTGATGTGAGATTCCCATAGTTTTTGGGTGGTATGGGAAACCACCCACCCAAAATGTTATCATCTTATGATATCCTGATATGTTGAATGACACCAGCATCTTTGGTACTAGTGTACCAAACACAAGCATCTTGTATGCTGCTGAACCTCCAAGATACCCAAGGTCAAGATGACAATATACCAAATGCTTTATTAATTTCTTTGATGATTGGAGTATTTCTTTCTTTCTTTCTTTTTTCCTTTTGGGATAAAGATTGGAGTATTTTCTTTGCTTATGAAATTATCTTACATCTATTTTTTGTTTTATTTATTTTCTATTTGTTCTAAAATTGTCTTGAAAGATATCATTTTATGGTGCCAGTATATTTATACATAAATTTAAGTCTTGGGCTTTTGCAATGTAGGCAGCGGAGTTCAATGTTCAAGCAGCTCAACAAGGGATAGTTTACATTGACGAAGTTGACAAGATAACAAAGAAGGTTTCTTGCTTATTTAATTGAATAAATACACAATTGTACATCCATTATATCTCATTCAAATGTTATGGGTATATTACAGGCTGAAAGTTTAAATATCAGTCGGGATGTTTCTGGTGAGGGTGTTCAGCAGGCATTACTGAAAATGTTGGAAGGAACCGTAAGTAAATTAATTCCGGACTGTAGTTGTCACTGATTGGAATATCTACCGTATATAGAAATCTGATAAATGAATTTCACTAGTTTGACTGTAGTCAAATTGTGATGATAATTAAATATATATTCTTTTTATTTTATATATTAAATATATATTATAATAAATGATAACACCATTTATTTTTTTTCATATATATATATATATATTTAATATTTTAGTAAGGTTAATGTATAATTTGCATCAAGTGATATACATATATATATATATATATATCAGTTATAAACTCAGCACATACAGTTTCCTCCTCCTTTTTCCACCACTTTCTCTCTTCACACACCATTTTTTAAACCTCACAAACTATGGGTAATCCATCATGCGCCTATTCTATAGCTATCTAACAACTTAACTTTCACTATCATCATCTCCTTCAATCTATTTATATACACTTGGTTTTCTTCAAATCAAAGAAGAAAGGGATTTGAAGAAAGTGAACACAATAAACATGCTACCTCATTTTCCACTGTATGTGGGAAACCACCACAAGAAACAAACCAAACAACAATTTCCAGTTATTGGCAATTCCAGCTGCTCCACTGCCTCCCGCTTAGCTCCTCCAATACTGCAATTAGATCTGCCACAAGCATTATCTGAATCACAATACCTCTGTCTTCAACTCCATGCCATAACTTGAAATAACGCATTTTTACATGCCTCACCTAGCTCTTCAACTCTTGCTGCCACAGGGCTCAAGTCCATTACTCTTCCTCTCATACATACAGTTCAACGATGCGTCAGACTGATTTCTAGTTTGTAAACAATCTGTGCACATCTTGCAGAGTGAGATGCATGGCAATATGCTTCTTGTCGCAGAGAAGCAAATTATCCAATTATAAATAGCAAGCCAAGTCTATCCTGTAGCACACATGCCTGGACTGGGTTAACAGGCCGTAGAAGAGGCCCATGGTCTCAGGTTTTATTTCTGAAAACCGGATAACTTATGGTTAAGTCTGGTTTTTCCAGTTTTTGACCAGTTTTAGCGGTTTTTAGCCAGTTTTATTGGAGGCTGGTTTTGATGTTCAATTGGACTGAACCTATGGCCTATTCACCAGTTTTCCAGTCCGGTCCGGTTCGGTCTGGTTTATTTAACATTGGCAGAAGTAAATGATTGGTGCTCTTACCCTTGATTCTGCACAAGTAACACAGCTAAACAATGATGTTGCTCTTTTTCTGTAATTTTCTGCCAAAGAATCTGATCCTAAACTGCAGTCCAGGTGAAGAAGGCTACCTTAATTTTCTAGACTGACCTCCAAGGGAATCTGGATTTTATGTGTCAGGTCCTTATAAGAGTTCTTGACTGAAAATGTGCCCCTTTTGTCTAATTCCCGCCACTGCATCTGCTGCAGCATTAAGCTGACCAGCAAATTATTATTATGTCTTTTATCCTAGACGTTTCATTTAAGAAATAATAAAATCAAATAGATAGGAAAAGAAAAGAAAACCATAACACTGAATTGTCATTTATTTAAGACTAGATAGGATTCCAGGTGAGTCCTGGTTATTTTTGATGTGGGACTGAGATTCTAATTTCATTAGCATAGTTTCTGCCTTTATTAGCCAGTGTATGGTATATACTTATATGTAATTTTAGTTTGCAGATATTTACTCTGATAATCCAGAGTAGGTAATATTGTTTTTATGAGGTGTCTACGTCTGTTACACATATCATTTTCATTTTCTTCCAAACTCAGGTTATGTTTTTGTGATAAATGTTTTTGAAAAGATAATTTATTGTGAAATGGTTAGTGTCTTTCAATGGAAAGCCTAAACTTGGGATGATATCTTATTGTCTAGATAGTAAATGTTCCTGAGAAAGGAGCAAGGAAACATCCACGGGGGGATAACATACAGGTATGTGTTTTTGAAATAGTAGCCATTTTCTATCATTCTTTTTTCATTTCATTTCTTGTTTGTACATGGCTTTGATTAGAAAAATTTTACTCACATAGTGCCTCTTGTTTGCTGCTGTTCTGAATCCGATGTTTATTAGAAATATATAGATCTATGATGTAATTAATCTTTCCTTTCTTATTTGGAAAAATAAGGAAAATCATAAAGGCATTTGCAGTCAACTAATGAACATGTAAATGCATTTGGGTGAGTGCAAGAAAAAGAAAAAAAATCTTATTTCTATCTTGAAAGTTTTACCCAGGTGACAAGCAGTTATTTATGGATGTCTTTGTTAGGGGCAAGAAATAGAAGTCTTGGGTAACAATCGTATTTTTATAATTTTTAACATATCTCCTTGTAAAATCCACCCATTATAGTGTTTAAGTATTAGATCATTAGATACTCTCATTAATGTATATCATGTAACAGCTCTTTTGTAAGTTCTATAATTATGATAAAAAAAGCAGCTCCTATATAATTACAACTACATTCTAATATTTGATATAATGATTTTGTTTTTCATAGTAATAATTAAAACGTATAAAAGAATGATTCATTTGGACTCTTATTTGTGCAATGTGCTCCTTAGACCTAAAGGGCTATAGATGATTGTTGGATAGATAGAGGAGGAAGAGCAAAATGGAAATCTTAATAACTTATCTATCCCCATGCAAAGTATTTCCCAAGAGTCTGTTAATTATGTCACTTTTGATCACTTAGTGTAGTACTAGTTTGCATATAATATTAATGTACTTTGATATCACTTGTCTGAATCATCTTCCCTTTATTTTTGTATGCAGATTGACACAAAGGATATTCTTTTTATATGTGGTGGAGCATTCATTGATCTTGAGAAAACAATATCGGAGAGGTAAATCTTGTGCTGTTGCATTGCAATAATATTTGTTCCACATATGTTTTTTGTATGTCTTGATTTCTGTCGGTCAGAATATTTTTTAACATTTAGTTATCTGTGAAATAAACCAGACGACAAGATTCATCTATTGGTTTTGGAGCACCAGTTCGTGCAAATATGAGAACCAATAGAGTAATAAATGCTGTAGTAACATCATCATTACTTGAGTCGGTAAGGATTAAGACTATTATAATCTTATTTTAAGTTTTTAGTTCTCCTTATTTTATACATAGATATTTGAAGCAATTAAGGCTAACATTTCATGCACTAAGTTACTATGATTCTCTACACTTTCTTGCCCCTCTAGTGCCAAGAAAAATACAGTAGTAGAAGAATAAAATTGTTATAAATGATAACATTCAAAGTGATCTAAAATTTGCATTAGCAATTTTCAGGTGGAAAGTGCTGATCTTATTGCATATGGTCTCATACCCGAGTTTATTGGTCGGTTTCCAATCTTAGTTAGTTTATCAGCCTTAACCGAAGATCAACTTGTGCAGGTATTCCTTTGTTTTTTGTTAAATATCTTTTGTTAATCATATTATAAAAGCTTTCCCTGATTTCTCTATAACAGTTTAAGTGCCCCTCGGATTAATTCTGCTTGTATGCTTGAACTGATGATTATTCTGTTGATTTGTCTCTACTGACAATAACCTTTTTATGATGTCCTTATGGTCTTTTAGATTTTGAAAGGCATTGACTATCTATGATTATCTCTCATTTCAATATTAAGATCTTTTATATATATTATAGAAGAGTCAAATAGTAACATGGTCATTCCCTTTTGGATCCAAAAAATGAACTTTCATGTCTTCATCATTTTGTTTTCTGTATAACAAAATATAAAAAATAAAATAAAATAAAATTTGACCATGTGGCATGTGCAAGCACATGTTTGATATTTGGTTTATGGAGAGAAAAAGGAACAAGAAATTTGAATAAGAAACAAGGGGACAAAGAATGGATTTTGCGATTTTAAGGGTAGTAATTACTTAATATGTACAAAGGAGTTTGTTAAGTTCTTTCCAGTGTGCCTATTATTTGTTAGGCATCTTTTATATTTTATTGAATCAGAAAGTAATTTAAGTGTGACTAAGAAATGGGAATAGGATCTTGATGGGACTAGCACACCTAATCCTGCAGCCAAAACAAGTAGGAAACAGCAGGGTAAAAAAAAAAAGCGGGAGATGGAAATAGGACTGCTGGTCCATCAGGAAATATGAAGGTCCATACTGGAAAAGACAGAAAGACAAGGGTTAAAAAGGGGAAGCAATGATGGAGTAGTAGTGGTTGGGGGCCAGTTGGAAAGGAGTATTTAAAGAAAGAATTTGATGGGAGCAACGGGAAGAACTTTGGGAAAGGAAGTTTTGGGAGAGAGTTAGCCTCTCAAAAGCAAGTGCTTGTCTTTGTGCTTTTTGGTTGTGTTTATGTCTTAACTACTGTTTTCATGCTTTACCTTGTGTTGTTGTGATTTATATGAGTTCTTTTGTTGTGAGCTGTAGTGTCTTTGTATGAGTTGTTGCGGTGTTGCAACTCATGTCCAAAGAAGTGACTGTGTTATTTTGCAAGGGCATCCATGTAAGTAGCTTTTGGTGTTCTTTGTGTAAGTCTGTATCAGTTTGGGTGATGTAACTTTTGTTTGAGGTAACAAATACATTTTACTATCAGTTCCAGTACTCCTTCTCTGTTCTCTTGTATAATTTTCAAAGGGTATTAACAGAGGTTCCTATCAGATCTAAACATTTTTGCCTCATGCAGCATAGTGTTTGTGTTGGTCTAGAGTTTGCCGTTCTGTGATGTGGAATATTTAATTTTACATGAAAACGGGCAAGCCAAAACTTGAGGAAAGGGTTAAAGTTCTTGTTGGTTTTGTAAAGATATTCCTTCATTATATTTATGAAAATGTCATTGGCTTTACAGGTCCTCACAGAACCAAAAAATGCTCTTGGTAAGCAGTACAAGAAACTAATTGGCATGAATAATGTAAGCAGTTATTTCCTCAATCTTAATCTGAGTGTGCATGTCTTCTTTTTCTCTTTCTTCGTATGAATGTGGTGTAAAATCTGAAGCCACCTGATTACCAGTCAAAGATAAACCTAAACCAAGTTTGGGCATTTGAGACAAACTATTCAAAATTTTGAAATTGATTTAAGTGATTGATTGTCAATGAGAGGCCTAATGTAATACTTAGTGAATTAATATATCTTTAATTTTGTTACCTCGGATAATCATATGCATTTATTAGTCTTAAATACTGCCTGCCACCAACTATTCTCCATTGACATCTACTTAAGTATTTTCTTCACTTCCCTTTATCTTCTCCCATAATGCATATATATATGGGTGCATGTACCATATCCAAAATGATACATTACAGAATATCGAAATTTATTGAAAAATAAAAAAAAATAATAAAAAAAAGTAAGTATGATCCAGGTAAGACAATGTATTATTCATAAAATTGTAATTGTATTCATACATACAAAAAGATTAATAAATAATGTTAGAACTAATATTGAAAAATGCATAGTATTGGAATGCTAAAAATTTAGATGTTTCAACATGTTTTAGAGTCCCTTTTAATTAATATGTGTTTCGGTGCATTTTGTTGAATTTTAATGCATTTCAAGGACATTCCTTTTATAACAACGCATTTTGTTCTGTCCTCTTTTTGCTTTTTTTCCTTTTTTCCTTTTTTTCTTTTTTTTTTAATATTTTGAAATGTTTCAAAGCAGACTAGAAACTTATTTCAACCTTTTCGACATTGCTCAAAATATTTCAGCCAAGCAAATTTAAAAAAAAAGAAATCAAGGAAAATAAGGGGCACTGATATGGCACATGTGTCTGATATAATTACATATCCAAAATGGGTATGGCTACAAAGAGCAAGTAATGGTGCTTCTTTCATCTCCATATAATATTCTTCATTTGATTCAGTATTAAGAAGGTAGCCTGTCTCCAAGTCATTGGCTAGTTATGTATTTTACCATTCTACCTTTGGAACATGATTTAGAAAACTGATAACCTGATCAAAACCAACCTTGGATAGCCTGTTTGGCTTGGCCTTGGAGTCTTTTTTGTTTTTGGGGGGGGGGGGGGGCCTGTGTATTTTTCAAAAAGGTATTTATTTTGGGAAAATAAAGTGTTTGGCCAAGCTTTTGTGGGGAAAAAAGAATTGTCTCTGAATTGTAGCAGAAGCAGTTTTTTCTGTTGTAACAAGGAAGCGAAAAAGTGGAGCTTCTTTTTGGCAGGAAAGCAGAAGTAGAAAATAATTTTTTTTAAGACAAAATTATCCTCATTCAAAATCATTAATAACTACCTTTTTGTTCATCTAACATCTGCGTTCACTTAAATTTGTACGTGTCCTTTTTAGTAATTTGACACTAAAAAGAACCTTTTTAAAAGATTTGCTGAACACAATATTGATCAAAATGGTTATCAAATAATTTTGCTAAACACAAACTGTTTCTCTTTCATAATGCTTCTTATGAAACTCCATTTGAAGAAAAGTTATTTTAAAATAAGCAGAAATTCACAGCAATCCTAAACAGCCCTCTTGTTATGTCTTTTGGAACCATGTTTATTCATCCAAAATGTCTTCTGCAACCCTCTTCCTTGCTCCCCTTCCCTCCTACCTCAGCCATTCAAGCATATGCTTGTTTTTTATTTACTCATGATTCTACCATTCATTTTTTCGAGTGAGTGGCAAGAGTGAGCTGTAAGATAGCTCGGTATGTCTGAATTTCTCTACCCTTGCGATTCAGGTAAAGCTTCACTTCACAGTGAAAGCACTGAGACTGATTGCAAAGAAAGCAATGGCCAAGAATACCGGCGCCAGGGGTTTAAGAGCTATACTGGAAAGCATCCTAACTGATGCCATGTTTGAGGTATGGAAGATTCTGTTGTTTTTTTTTTTTTTTTTCAAAAGCCCTGGTTATCTCAAGCCTCTAATACAATCATCAATCTCTATGGCTCTCGACTGATATACATAACGCTTATATGGACCAGATTCCAGATGTCAAGACTGGGAATGACCGGATTGATGCAGTTGTTGTCGATGAGGAGTCAGTAGGATCATTAAATGCCCCTGGATGTGGAGGTAAAATTCTTCGCGGACATGGTGCTTTGGAGTCTTACCTTGCAAAGACGAAGGATTCAGTGGTATGATTCTATATCTGATTGTCTCGTGCAAATTTATAACTACTAACAAATTGGTTGCGGTTTGATATGATTCTATATCTGATTGTCTTGTGCCTATTTGTGACTATTAAATAATATGTGGCGAATCTAAGTTGGTCCGGACACCAGCTGACTGCAGTGCCGGAAAAAATGGACTGTGTGTCTTGAGTTGCCTTACAAAAGCCATATGAGATGGTTTCCTTCTATGAGCTATGAGGAAATGGTGGGTAATTTTGATCCAATTTATTTTTTTTGTAGGTTGACGGTGAGGAAGCTGAATCAGATGTACAAGAGGGTGAATCAGAGCTTTCATCGAGAGCCATGAGCATGTAATAATAATAATAATAATATATTTATGGTAGTGAAGAGTATAATTTATCCTTGTTATTGTTATTTGTAAAAATCACATTCATAATTTGCTGTAATTATTCCTTGCATAACAGCATAGCTTCTTATGAGTTTAGTGGATAGGAAGGAAATAGAGAGATAAAAGATGTAGCATTGCTAATTTAGGCAGCACTTTATAACACCAAAGAAAGTATTGAAGAAGGTCTAAGCGAAGACTTTTTTCTATGTACCGGTGTTTTGCTGAAGCACTGGAGTCTGACTGGTTACATGATATCATTGTTTCGATATTGGACTCCGTCTCCCCCACATCACGCCCCCAACGTAAATGTCAGCGAATGTTTCATTTGAGAACTTTGACGGGCAGTTTTTTTTCCTAGGCTCGGGTTTCAAAATATAAACCGATTAGGTCAGACCTGAAAAAACTTGATATAAGTATGTCAGAAGTTGATGGTATTATAAAGTGTTTGAAATGCTAATGTCTCCTCATGGGATTTATATTTTTTCATGTGACATGATGGTTATATAAAAAGAGTATAAATACAAGAATTAATTAAAACGAAATAAAATTGTCTCTTGACATAATTATCATGCAAAATGAGAGTCTAAAGTGTGTTTGATATATTGTATAAAGCTTAATAAAATTTTATAATTATACAATATTTGATATGATAAAGTGTAAAATAATGTATTATATAAGATAATATTATTTTATATTTGATAATATGTTATATAATATTGAATAAGATAGAAAATAATTTTTTTGACAAAAATTATTTTTATTCAAAAATATATTATATTTATTTAAATGTATTATATTATATTAATTTTTAAAGAAATAAAATTTCTTTTATCATTAAAAAAAGAGAAATTAAAACCAAAAAACAAATGAAAAAATTGGTTTGACTTTATTAGGTTTTATTAATTTTAAAGAAATATAGGAATTTATATGAAAATTTTATTTCTTTTCAAAGGTCATTTTGTAATTTTTACTAAAGATTATTAAACAAAAAAAGTGACATGCCTAAACTGGTCAAGTCACGTCTAAGCATCGAACTTAAAAATTTTAGAAAAAAATGGATATAAAATAAGTCAAATATTAAGTTAATATTTGAACCAACCCACTAATACCTCTAATGCTTGGCAAGAGGGCTAACTCAGTCCTACCTAGGTTAGGACAAGCCGAAAACAAAATTTAGACAAATTGGGCCAAGCTATTTGACCAAGCCAAGCACCGAGCCAATTATGTTCGTTGATTTAATTTGGTCCAATTCAATCTTTCAAATTTCTTTATAGAGGTTTATATAATTTTTTTTATTTTTCAAGAATCATTTATAATTTTTATCAAAAAATTTGAAAAAAAAAAAAAAAGATACCTTAACCAACTTAAGAAATCAACCCAACTCACCCTAATATTAAATCAAACCTCTTAGAAAAAGTAATCCAATGTAAAACTAGATTAGATATTGAGTTAGACTAAAACCTAACCTAATCCGACCCATAAATACCATTACAAGTAAATATTTGAATATAAAAATATTAATAAGTATTATATGTTAAAACTTAATTAGGTCTAATTCTATCCTCATAAAATCAAATTATATTATACATCATTTCGATGTATAATTATATAATTCATTAAACTTTATAAATAATAAAGTTATAGTATAATAATAAAGTTATAGTATATCATATTAGATTATTCTATCAAACCACATATAATATAAGAAATGGGCCTCCAAGTCTTTTGTTTTTTTCTTATTAATTTGATTAATTTGTTCTTTTTAAATTGAGTTTAATTAAAAAAAAAACTTTAATCTTTGACATTTAAGTTCAAATCCATATAATTGCGCAGGAATCTGTTTGTAAGGTCCAAGATTATCTTAGGCTTCAAGTTCGAGATTTGGTTTAACGAGACAAATAAAGAAAAGAAAAGAAAAACTTACATGGCAAGATAAGTTCGTTCCACATTAATCATTTTTCAAGTAATGCATTAGTCAAATATAGTTCTCTTTTTGGTTAAGGTGTTTTTAGGCTAATCTGCGCATCGATTAAGATTAGATTTTAAAAAAAAAAAAAACCTTTGAGGTACACTCTTCGTATATTTAAGAAAAATAAATTTTTTAGATACTAACCTTAATATTTAAATTCAAGTACTCAAAATAGGAGCATGTTTTCTTTAACTACTAAGAAAAAAACTGGCATGACGCGTAATGTTATCATATCCTTTACCGGAAAAAAGGAATCTTGATAACTTCAGGAATTTCGTTTCAGAATTTATGAACCTTTCCAATGAAAGCAGAGGAACCCCCTAGTTTGGCAATGGCACAAGCAACGTTAGCCGGGGCACCACCAGGGGCTTTGAGGAAGCCCTGAGACTCAGCCAAGGACACTCCCGATGTGTCTGGAACGAAGTCGATCAGCATTTCTCCAAAAGATATCACTAATGGAACTTCTAAGCTCGTCATCTTCTTTTCCCTCTTCCTTCTACCTCTGATTATTGCTCTCTGTTGTTGTTAATCTTTCTTAGCTTCTTACAGAATGACATGCAATAGAGAAACATGCTTCCAATTTTAACTCAGTATGTCCTTGTATTAGCAGTGTATACACTAATATTCTCCTTACCATTATTTTTACTACATTTTCTTTTATTGATTTTTTTTTTTTAATTGCCCTGCCTCTTCTAATTCAATTTCTCAGTTAAAGGTACGTGATTCACGTTGAGACAAGAGATTCACAAAAATATTTCTAAAGACTAAATCCCAAGAAGTTGGGAAAAATTAAATGCGAACTTAGTGCTCATAGATCTATTAAAGCATCACCTCTTTTCAAATGCAATTATAACTGGAATAAAATTTCAGTTGTTTAATAAAAATATAATATATTTATATTTTTTCTAATTCAGTATTATATTATTGAGTCTTTCAGTAATTTTTTTTTTCATATATCATATTTCTATTAAAAACTTGACATAAATTCATAAAAATTGCACTTTTCCTTTTTAATAATTATAGGCTCGTATCACTTCATGATAATCTGAAGAAAGTAATTATACCCTATCATCACTAAATAAAGCAGGACAGCACGTCCAAGAAAGCTCAAGTTTTTTCCGACGATGAATGCATTTTTAGGGGAGAGAGAGAAGGGGACTACACAAATGAATCAAGTACTCAAAATAGGAGCATGTTTTCTTTAACTCCTAAAAAAACCTGTAAAGGTCAAATGTAATTGGATACACCATCTTCTTTCTCAATGCTGTGGGGTAGCGAGTTACAACAAATAGAGAAGAATTCCTCATTTGCAGAAACAAAAATAACCTATTTTCATCCAAAATAAAAATGTAAAATAACTGAACTAACGAAGCCTTTCATGTTCTAAATAAAGGGTATAAGAAACGAGTCTCAAATCATAAGGGATGGGACTATCATCACAATCCATAGGAGACAAGGAGGGTTCTATTAGGCTTTTGATTTGGAAATAAATTTCTGAACATCTGAGGGGGTTGGAATTGCAGGAATTGCTCCTTTCTGCGTTGTACAGATTGCTCCACAAGCATTTGCAAATGTCAGAGCCTCTCTTAGTTTTGGTTCATCCTGCAGTGTATGCAATTTAGCCAACATGTCAATTAACAAGCAGAGACGATGGTAAACAAGGACTCTCCAAAGCCTGCTTCTTTAATAAAATAAAGAGTAAATTAGTTATTTGGTTTATGAATTATTAGGTCTATTTTATTTCAATCCCCAAGAAGTAGTGCCTGTATGTTAGTTCTTCTAGCATTCCTAAGTTTTCTTTTCTTAAAAAAAAAAAAAAAAAAAACTCATATGCAACAGGCTATTATTTTTGGGAATTATAGCTCTTATGTTCAGTATTTTTTAAAAGTTAGACTTAAATAAACTTAACAATTTTGAGGCCAAAATATTAGTTTAATCAAAACATAATATAAAGACAATTCTATAACTTATTAGTATTTTATTGACTCCTTTAAAAGAATTCCTTCATTTGTCATAAGTAAATTATACAGTCGTTTTTTAAATTCTGTTAAAATTCCACAAATATTTTTTTTATTTTTAAAACATACACAGATTTTCTTAAAATAAAAGTTACCCTATACTTAAGTTCATTTTCAAATTTATTGACCAAAAGTCTAAATTTTTTAATTGAAATACCCTCTATTTAAAATTTAAAAAATAAATAGAGTATAAATTTTTAAAAAAATTAATATTGGACTAAAATTTAGAAACTTTTATTTTAAAAGAAGTATGTACATATTTTGAAAATAGATAAAAAAAAAAAAAATCTTTGTAATTTTAACAAAATTCATGAAAGATTTATATAATTTACTCTTAAAATATTTGATAACAAACACTTAAAGAACAATATCTAAATTTTTTGAATCTTAAAATTTGGTGAGGAGAAAAGAGAATACGTCAAATATGGATAAGTCCTTGGCCACAGAGAAGAGAAATGAACCAACAAAAGAATCACCAGCTCCAGTTGTGTCAACAGGCTTTACTGAAAACCCAGAAACCCTTCCTTTGAATTTCTGCACTCAAACAAACAAGAAGGTAAGAAGGAGGTTTTGCCAAACATGAATGTGTACTTGGATTCTGCCAAACCAGTAAAGACCAACGCTAGTGGTTAGCAGGAGATTTTTCAAACATCTACTCAATAAATGCTAAAAACAAACAGAAAGGTTCCCTTTCCAATGGGTGATTAAAAAAGATCAAATGAAATCAGAAACTTATTTAAATGAAACCAACAATGCATTAATATTGATAAATACAAATAGAATAATGATTTAGTTATTGAAAAATTACTCTCCTCTCAATTTAATTTTCTAGAAATAAAGTCTTTTAATTTAGACATTCTCAATCATTCCTTCCATCAAAATGGTGTTTTTCATAAATAAAGTCATAATTATTTAACAAATTAACATATATGGCATAAAACGAGAGCCCATATAACTATTAATTAATGATTTAAACTTGTCCAAGTGTCATTTTTCAACCTAACCCCCATTATTTTTCTTGGTTTCTATCATTTTACTAGAAATCAAAATAAGTGATTATAACTTTACCTGACAAAAGAGCTATTTTGATTAAGGGATTAAATTAAAAAAAATTATTTTTAGAGAACCAAATTTTTAAAAGAAAACATCTTTCAACAACTAAATGATTAATTTACTCAAAGATATATCACCTCATACTCAAAGATATATCATCTCAGTTTCCTCAAGGAAGAATAGTACCTTCGTGAAGTATCTGCAACCCTTCTCTCCATCAGTGACAAGAAGCAGCTTCAATTTATCATGCCATAAGGTAAGAACAACATCTTCGTTTTCAGGATCTCCTTGTGTAAGAAATTCAACTTCATTATCACTCACCTTCATACACAACGATATAAAATATCATCACATCTCAAGTAGATTCTGCAGCAAAAATTGCTCTGCCAGGAAAAACAATGCTCTATCAATAATGGTGCAAGTTTACGATCTTTTTTTCCCCAATTTATTTATTCTCATTTACATTAAAACCCCATTGGTTTTATGCAGTTTCAAGATTAGAATTAATTATAAACACAAGTCGAGACTTCTAACAAAATGTAATCCTTGTAGCAAAATTTAATTCTTTAAGGAGAGTACTTTCTTAGTTGAATTTCGAATGGATTAGGTTTATATAAAAGATTGTATTCTTGAAATTATTTGAAGACAAAATTTAGCTTAGACAAAGACCAAAAATACTTTTCACTGTTATATATTTTAAATGTACACATTAGTGTGAGAGAATATGTCCTTAATATCATCTAAAAAAAAATTTAAATAAAAATCGAAAGATACTTTTAATTGTAATATTAAAAAAAATAATTAAAATGCTATACCTTGATGAAGTCAGCATCAAACTAGATGATGCTCTTGATCCCAGACCTAGCAACCACAGGAGAAGGCCAAAAGGGGATCCTGAGGTTTGGATCATAGGACAGCAATGCACCACCTTCCCTTGCAGCTTTCATGGCTGCCTTATGAGCTGATCTGCAAGGTTCTGATATTAAGCTGATAGATCCACAGTGGAAAATCTTGGCCTTCTTAATCAGATCCATATTCAATTCAGACTCCTTCAACAACATATCTGCACTAGGATTCCTTTAAGACATGAACTCCCTCTCCCCATCCTTTCTGAGTGTCACAAAAGCCAATGCAGTTCTTGCCTCAGCATCAAAACAAACCCCTTTTGTATTCACCCCATTTTTCTTCAAAATATCAGCCATCATTCTTCCAAACTCATCATCACCAACGTGTCATAGTAGAATCATCATTTTTTTTATTTTTTGGTTGAATAATTATGATCCTGAGAATATGTTACTCCACCATTACCAGTCAAATGCTAACAGCATACATGGGATTTATTTTAAAGGCTTACACTCTACCAAGCTCGTGACACTTATATCTAACATTTTGGTAGCGGGATTAACATAGAGGCAAGGCCCACCGGAAGGCAAGCAAAGGCCACCCAGAACAATGGGAGTCAAGAGATCTTTATCATAATAAGATGAGTAATTATCCTCTTAATATAAGTTAAGTCACTTGGCAAAAGGAATCTAACAAAAATTTTACAATCGTCCATTTTAAGAAAGTTCAAATCTTTCAAATATCAGAAGTTCATATTGGCAGTCAACCTTTTTCTGAACGATCCCCTAATGCCTGATATTCTAATTGTGTCCTTTCTCGTCTCTCAATAGGCCCTACCTCTACACTAATCCCAATGCCAAAGTGGGATCCGAATATGCCACTGGCATGACGCGTAATGTTATCATATCCTTTACCGGAAAAAAGGAATCTTGATAACTTCAGGAATTTCGTTTCAGAATTTATGAACCTTTCCAATGAAAGCAGAGGAACCCCCTAGTTTGGCAATGGCACAAGCAACGTTAGCCGGGGCACCACCAGGGGCTTTGAGGAAGCCCTGAGACTCAGCCAAGGACACTCCCGATGTGTCTGGAACGAAGTCGATCAGCATTTCTCCAAAAGATATCACTAATGGAACTTCTAAGCTCGTCATCTTCTTTTCCCTCTTCCTTCTACCTCTGATTATTGCTCTCTGTTGTTGTTAATCTTTCTTAGCTTCTTACAGAATGACATGCAATAGAGAAACATGCTTCCAATTTTAACTCAGTATGTCCTTGTATTAGCAGTGTATACACTAATATTCTCCTTACCATTATTTTTACTACATTTTCTTTTATTGATTTTTTTTTTTTAATTGCCCTGCCTCTTCTAATTCAATTTCTCAGTTAAAGGTACGTGATTCACGTTGAGACAAGAGATTCACAAAAATATTTCTAAAGACTAAATCCCAAGAAGTTGGGAAAAATTAAATGCGAACTTAGTGCTCATAGATCTATTAAAGCATCACCTCTTTTCAAATGCAATTATAACTGGAATAAAATTTCAGTTGTTTAATAAAAATATAATATATTTATATTTTTTCTAATTCAGTATTATATTATTGAGTCTTTCAGTAATTTTTTTTTTCATATATCATATTTCTATTAAAAACTTGACATAAATTCATAAAAATTGCACTTTTCCTTTTTAATAATTATAGGCTCGTATCACTTCATGATAATCTGAAGAAAGTAATTATACCCTATCATCACTAAATAAAGCAGGACAGCACGTCCAAGAAAGCTCAAGTTTTTTCCGACGATGAATGCATTTTTAGGGGAGAGAGAGAAGGGGACTACACAAATGAATCAAGTACTCAAAATAGGAGCATGTTTTCTTTAACTCCTAAAAAAACCTGTAAAGGTCAAATGTAATTGGATACACCATCTTCTTTCTCAATGCTGTGGGGTAGCGAGTTACAACAAATAGAGAAGAATTCCTCATTTGCAGAAACAAAAATAACCTATTTTCATCCAAAATAAAAATGTAAAATAACTGAACTAACGAAGCCTTTCATGTTCTAAATAAAGGGTATAAGAAACGAGTCTCAAATCATAAGGGATGGGACTATCATCACAATCCATAGGAGACAAGGAGGGTTCTATTAGGCTTTTGATTTGGAAATAAATTTCTGAACATCTGAGGGGGTTGGAATTGCAGGAATTGCTCCTTTCTGCGTTGTACAGATTGCTCCACAAGCATTTGCAAATGTCAGAGCCTCTCTTAGTTTTGGTTCATCCTGCAGTGTATGCAATTTAGCCAACATGTCAATTAACAAGCAGAGACGATGGTAAACAAGGACTCTCCAAAGCCTGCTTCTTTAATAAAATAAAGAGTAAATTAGTTATTTGGTTTATGAATTATTAGGTCTATTTTATTTCAATCCCCAAGAAGTAGTGCCTGTATGTTAGTTCTTCTAGCATTCCTAAGTTTTCTTTTCTTAAAAAAAAAAAAAAAAAAAAACTCATATGCAACAGGCTATTATTTTTGGGAATTATAGCTCTTATGTTCAGTATTTTTTAAAAGTTAGACTTAAATAAACTTAACAATTTTGAGGCCAAAATATTAGTTTAATCAAAACATAATATAAAGACAATTCTATAACTTATTAGTATTTTATTGACTCCTTTAAAAGAATTCCTTCATTTGTCATAAGTAAATTATACAGTCGTTTTTTAAATTCTGTTAAAATTCCACAAATATTTTTTTTATTTTTAAAACATACACAGATTTTCTTAAAATAAAAGTTACCCTATACTTAAGTTCATTTTCAAATTTATTGACCAAAAGTCTAAATTTTTTAATTGAAATACCCTCTATTTAAAATTTAAAAAATAAATAGAGTATAAATTTTTAAAAAAATTAATATTGGACTAAAATTTAGAAACTTTTATTTTAAAAGAAGTATGTACATATTTTGAAAATAGATAAAAAAAAAAAAAATCTTTGTAATTTTAACAAAATTCATGAAAGATTTATATAATTTACTCTTAAAATATTTGATAACAAACACTTAAAGAACAATATCTAAATTTTTTGAATCTTAAAATTTGGTGAGGAGAAAAGAGAATACGTCAAATATGGATAAGTCCTTGGCCACAGAGAAGAGAAATGAACCAACAAAAGAATCACCAGCTCCAGTTGTGTCAACAGGCTTTACTGAAAACCCAGAAACCCTTCCTTTGAATTTCTGCACTCAAACAAACAAGAAGGTAAGAAGGAGGTTTTGCCAAACATGAATGTGTACTTGGATTCTGCCAAACCAGTAAAGACCAACGCTAGTGGTTAGCAGGAGATTTTTCAAACATCTACTCAATAAATGCTAAAAACAAACAGAAAGGTTCCCTTTCCAATGGGTGATTAAAAAAGATCAAATGAAATCAGAAACTTATTTAAATGAAACCAACAATGCATTAATATTGATAAATACAAATAGAATAATGATTTAGTTATTGAAAAATTACTCTCCTCTCAATTTAATTTTCTAGAAATAAAGTCTTTTAATTTAGACATTCTCAATCATTCCTTCCATCAAAATGGTGTTTTTCATAAATAAAGTCATAATTATTTAACAAATTAACATATATGGCATAAAACGAGAGCCCATATAACTATTAATTAATGATTTAAACTTGTCCAAGTGTCATTTTTCAACCTAACCCCCATTATTTTTCTTGGTTTCTATCATTTTACTAGAAATCAAAATAAGTGATTATAACTTTACCTGACAAAAGAGCTATTTTGATTAAGGGATTAAATTAAAAAAAATTATTTTTAGAGAACCAAATTTTTAAAAGAAAACATCTTTCAACAACTAAATGATTAATTTACTCAAAGATATATCACCTCATACTCAAAGATATATCATCTCAGTTTCCTCAAGGAAGAATAGTACCTTCGTGAAGTATCTGCAACCCTTCTCTCCATCAGTGACAAGAAGCAGCTTCAATTTATCATGCCATAAGGTAAGAACAACATCTTCGTTTTCAGGATCTCCTTGTGTAAGAAATTCAACTTCATTATCACTCACCTTCATACACAACGATATAAAATATCATCACATCTCAAGTAGATTCTGCAGCAAAAATTGCTCTGCCAGGAAAAACAATGCTCTATCAATAATGGTGCAAGTTTACGATCTTTTTTTCCCCAATTTATTTATTCTCATTTACATTAAAACCCCATTGGTTTTATGCAGTTTCAAGATTAGAATTAATTATAAACACAAGTCGAGACTTCTAACAAAATGTAATCCTTGTAGCAAAATTTAATTCTTTAAGGAGAGTACTTTCTTAGTTGAATTTCGAATGGATTAGGTTTATATAAAAGATTGTATTCTTGAAATTATTTGAAGACAAAATTTAGCTTAGACAAAGACCAAAAATACTTTTCACTGTTATATATTTTAAATGTACACATTAGTGTGAGAGAATATGTCCTTAATATCATCTAAAAAAAGAATTTAAATAAAAATCGAAAGATACTTTTAATTGTAATATTAAAAAAAATAATTAAAATGCTATACCTTGATGAAGTCAGCATCAAACTAGATGATGCTCTTGATCCCAGACCTAGCAACCACAGGAGAAGGCCAAAAGGGGATCCTGAGGTTTGGATCATAGGACAGCAATGCACCACCTTCCCTTGCAGCTTTCATGGCTGCCTTATGAGCTGATCTGCAAGGTTCTGATATTAAGCTGATAGATCCACAGTGGAAAATCTTGGCCTTCTTAATCAGATCCATATTCAATTCAGACTCCTTCAACAACATATCTGCACTAGGATTCCTTTAAGACATGAACTCCCTCTCCCCATCCTTTCTGAGTGTCACAAAAGCCAATGCAGTTCTTGCCTCAGCATCAAAACAAACCCCTTTTGTATTCACCCCATTTTTCTTCAAAATATCAGCCATCATTCTTCCAAACTCATCATCACCAACGTGTCATAGTAGAATCATCATTTTTTTTATTTTTTGGTTGAATAATTATGATCCTGAGAATATGTTACTCCACCATTACCAGTCAAATGCTAACAGCATACATGGGATTTATTTTAAAGGCTTACACTCTACCAAGCTCGTGACACTTATATCTAACATTTTGGTAGCGGGATTAACATAGAGGCAAGGCCCACCGGAAGGCAAGCAAAGGCCACCCAGAACAATGGGAGTCAAGAGATCTTTATCATAATAAGATGAGTAATTATCCTCTTAATATAAGTTAAGTCACTTGGCAAAAGGAATCTAACAAAAATTTTACAATCGTCCATTTTAAGAAAGTTCAAATCTTTCAAATATCAGAAGTTCATATTGGCAGTCAACCTTTTTCTGAACGATCCCCTAATGCCTGATATTCTAATTGTGTCCTTTCTCGTCTCTCAATAGGCCCTACCTCTACACTAATCCCAATGCCAAAGTGGGATCCGAATATGCCACTGGCATGACGCGTAATGTTATCATATCCTTTACCGGAAAAAAGGAATCTTGATAACTTCAGGAATTTCGTTTCAGAATTTATGAACCTTTCCAATGAAAGCAGAGGAACCCCCTAGTTTGGCAATGGCACAAGCAACGTTAGCCGGGGCACCACCAGGGGCTTTGAGGAAGCCCTGAGACTCAGCCAAGGACACTCCCGATGTGTCTGGAACGAAGTCGATCAGCATTTCTCCAAAAGATATCACTAATGGAACTTCTAAGCTCGTCATCTTCTTTTCCCTCTTCCTTCTACCTCTGATTATTGCTCTCTGTTGTTGTTAATCTTTCTTAGCTTCTTACAGAATGACATGCAATAGAGAAACATGCTTCCAATTTTAACTCAGTATGTCCTTGTATTAGCAGTGTATACACTAATATTCTCCTTACCATTATTTTTACTACATTTTCTTTTATTGATTTTTTTTTTTTAATTGCCCTGCCTCTTCTAATTCAATTTCTCAGTTAAAGGTACGTGATTCACGTTGAGACAAGAGATTCACAAAAATATTTCTAAAGACTAAATCCCAAGAAGTTGGGAAAAATTAAATGCGAACTTAGTGCTCATAGATCTATTAAAGCATCACCTCTTTTCAAATGCAATTATAACTGGAATAAAATTTCAGTTGTTTAATAAAAATATAATATATTTATATTTTTTCTAATTCAGTATTATATTATTGAGTCTTTCAGTAATTTTTTTTTTCATATATCATATTTCTATTAAAAACTTGACATAAATTCATAAAAATTGCACTTTTCCTTTTTAATAATTATAGGCTCGTATCACTTCATGATAATCTGAAGAAAGTAATTATACCCTATCATCACTAAATAAAGCAGGACAGCACGTCCAAGAAAGCTCAAGTTTTTTCCGACGATGAATGCATTTTTAGGGGAGAGAGAGAAGGGGACTACACAAATGAATCAAGTACTCAAAATAGGAGCATGTTTTCTTTAACTCCTAAAAAAACCTGTAAAGGTCAAATGTAATTGGATACACCATCTTCTTTCTCAATGCTGTGGGGTAGCGAGTTACAACAAATAGAGAAGAATTCCTCATTTGCAGAAACAAAAATAACCTATTTTCATCCAAAATAAAAATGTAAAATAACTGAACTAACGAAGCCTTTCATGTTCTAAATAAAGGGTATAAGAAACGAGTCTCAAATCATAAGGGATGGGACTATCATCACAATCCATAGGAGACAAGGAGGGTTCTATTAGGCTTTTGATTTGGAAATAAATTTCTGAACATCTGAGGGGGTTGGAATTGCAGGAATTGCTCCTTTCTGCGTTGTACAGATTGCTCCACAAGCATTTGCAAATGTCAGAGCCTCTCTTAGTTTTGGTTCATCCTGCAGTGTATGCAATTTAGCCAACATGTCAATTAACAAGCAGAGACGATGGTAAACAAGGACTCTCCAAAGCCTGCTTCTTTAATAAAATAAAGAGTAAATTAGTTATTTGGTTTATGAATTATTAGGTCTATTTTATTTCAATCCCCAAGAAGTAGTGCCTGTATGTTAGTTCTTCTAGCATTCCTAAGTTTTCTTTTCTTAAAAAAAAAAAAAAAAAAAACTCATATGCAACAGGCTATTATTTTTGGGAATTATAGCTCTTATGTTCAGTATTTTTTAAAAGTTAGACTTAAATAAACTTAACAATTTTGAGGCCAAAATATTAGTTTAATCAAAACATAATATAAAGACAATTCTATAACTTATTAGTATTTTATTGACTCCTTTAAAAGAATTCCTTCATTTGTCATAAGTAAATTATACAGTCGTTTTTTAAATTCTGTTAAAATTCCACAAATATTTTTTTTATTTTTAAAACATACACAGATTTTCTTAAAATAAAAGTTACCCTATACTTAAGTTCATTTTCAAATTTATTGACCAAAAGTCTAAATTTTTTAATTGAAATACCCTCTATTTAAAATTTAAAAAATAAATAGAGTATAAATTTTTAAAAAAATTAATATTGGACTAAAATTTAGAAACTTTTATTTTAAAAGAAGTATGTACATATTTTGAAAATAGATAAAAAAAAAAAAATCTTTGTAATTTTAACAAAATTCATGAAAGATTTATATAATTTACTCTTAAAATATTTGATAACAAACACTTAAAGAACAATATCTAAATTTTTTGAATCTTAAAATTTGGTGAGGAGAAAAGAGAATACGTCAAATATGGATAAGTCCTTGGCCACAGAGAAGAGAAATGAACCAACAAAAGAATCACCAGCTCCAGTTGTGTCAACAGGCTTTACTGAAAACCCAGAAACCCTTCCTTTGAATTTCTGCACTCAAACAAACAAGAAGGTAAGAAGGAGGTTTTGCCAAACATGAATGTGTACTTGGATTCTGCCAAACCAGTAAAGACCAACGCTAGTGGTTAGCAGGAGATTTTTCAAACATCTACTCAATAAATGCTAAAAACAAACAGAAAGGTTCCCTTTCCAATGGGTGATTAAAAAAGATCAAATGAAATCAGAAACTTATTTAAATGAAACCAACAATGCATTAATATTGATAAATACAAATAGAATAATGATTTAGTTATTGAAAAATTACTCTCCTCTCAATTTAATTTTCTAGAAATAAAGTCTTTTAATTTAGACATTCTCAATCATTCCTTCCATCAAAATGGTGTTTTTCATAAATAAAGTCATAATTATTTAACAAATTAACATATATGGCATAAAACGAGAGCCCATATAACTATTAATTAATGATTTAAACTTGTCCAAGTGTCATTTTTCAACCTAACCCCCATTATTTTTCTTGGTTTCTATCATTTTACTAGAAATCAAAATAAGTGATTATAACTTTACCTGACAAAAGAGCTATTTTGATTAAGGGATTAAATTAAAAAAAATTATTTTTAGAGAACCAAATTTTTAAAAGAAAACATCTTTCAACAACTAAATGATTAATTTACTCAAAGATATATCACCTCATACTCAAAGATATATCATCTCAGTTTCCTCAAGGAAGAATAGTACCTTCGTGAAGTATCTGCAACCCTTCTCTCCATCAGTGACAAGAAGCAGCTTCAATTTATCATGCCATAAGGTAAGAACAACATCTTCGTTTTCAGGATCTCCTTGTGTAAGAAATTCAACTTCATTATCACTCACCTTCATACACAACGATATAAAATATCATCACATCTCAAGTAGATTCTGCAGCAAAAATTGCTCTGCCAGGAAAAACAATGCTCTATCAATAATGGTGCAAGTTTACGATCTTTTTTTCCCCAATTTATTTATTCTCATTTACATTAAAACCCCATTGGTTTTATGCAGTTTCAAGATTAGAATTAATTATAAACACAAGTCGAGACTTCTAACAAAATGTAATCCTTGTAGCAAAATTTAATTCTTTAAGGAGAGTACTTTCTTAGTTGAATTTCGAATGGATTAGGTTTATATAAAAGATTGTATTCTTGAAATTATTTGAAGACAAAATTTAGCTTAGACAAAGACCAAAAATACTTTTCACTGTTATATATTTTAAATGTACACATTAGTGTGAGAGAATATGTCCTTAATATCATCTAAAAAAAGAATTTAAATAAAAATCGAAAGATACTTTTAATTGTAATATTAAAAAAAATAATTAAAATGCTATACCTTGATGAAGTCAGCATCAAACTAGATGATGCTCTTGATCCCAGACCTAGCAACCACAGGAGAAGGCCAAAAGGGGATCCTGAGGTTTGGATCATAGGACAGCAATGCACCACCTTCCCTTGCAGCTTTCATGGCTGCCTTATGAGCTGATCTGCAAGGTTCTGATATTAAGCTGATAGATCCACAGTGGAAAATCTTGGCCTTCTTAATCAGATCCATATTCAATTCAGACTCCTTCAACAACATATCTGCACTAGGATTCCTTTAAGACATGAACTCCCTCTCCCCATCCTTTCTGAGTGTCACAAAAGCCAATGCAGTTCTTGCCTCAGCATCAAAACAAACCCCTTTTGTATTCACCCCATTTTTCTTCAAAATATCAGCCATCATTCTTCCAAACTCATCATCACCAACGTGTCATAGTAGAATCATCATTTTTTTTATTTTTTGGTTGAATAATTATGATCCTGAGAATATGTTACTCCACCATTACCAGTCAAATGCTAACAGCATACATGGGATTTATTTTAAAGGCTTACACTCTACCAAGCTCGTGACACTTATATCTAACATTTTGGTAGCGGGATTAACATAGAGGCAAGGCCCACCGGAAGGCAAGCAAAGGCCACCCAGAACAATGGGAGTCAAGAGATCTTTATCATAATAAGATGAGTAATTATCCTCTTAATATAAGTTAAGTCACTTGGCAAAAGGAATCTAACAAAAATTTTACAATCGTCCATTTTAAGAAAGTTCAAATCTTTCAAATATCAGAAGTTCATATTGGCAGTCAACCTTTTTCTGAACGATCCCCTAATGCCTGATATTCTAATTGTGTCCTTTCTCGTCTCTCAATAGGCCCTACCTCTACACTAATCCCAATGCCAAAGTGGGATCCGAATATGCCACTGGCATGACGCGTAATGTTATCATATCCTTTACCGGAAAAAAGGAATCTTGATAACTTCAGGAATTTCGTTTCAGAATTTATGAACCTTTCCAATGAAAGCAGAGGAACCCCCTAGTTTGGCAATGGCACAAGCAACGTTAGCCGGGGCACCACCAGGGGCTTTGAGGAAGCCCTGAGACTCAGCCAAGGACACTCCCGATGTGTCTGGAACGAAGTCGATCAGCATTTCTCCAAAAGATATCACTAATGGAACTTCTAAGCTCGTCATCTTCTTTTCCCTCTTCCTTCTACCTCTGATTATTGCTCTCTGTTGTTGTTAATCTTTCTTAGCTTCTTACAGAATGACATGCAATAGAGAAACATGCTTCCAATTTTAACTCAGTATGTCCTTGTATTAGCAGTGTATACACTAATATTCTCCTTACCATTATTTTTACTACATTTTCTTTTATTGATTTTTTTTTTTTAATTGCCCTGCCTCTTCTAATTCAATTTCTCAGTTAAAGGTACGTGATTCACGTTGAGACAAGAGATTCACAAAAATATTTCTAAAGACTAAATCCCAAGAAGTTGGGAAAAATTAAATGCGAACTTAGTGCTCATAGATCTATTAAAGCATCACCTCTTTTCAAATGCAATTATAACTGGAATAAAATTTCAGTTGTTTAATAAAAATATAATATATTTATATTTTTTCTAATTCAGTATTATATTATTGAGTCTTTCAGTAATTTTTTTTTTCATATATCATATTTCTATTAAAAACTTGACATAAATTCATAAAAATTGCACTTTTCCTTTTTAATAATTATAGGCTCGTATCACTTCATGATAATCTGAAGAAAGTAATTATACCCTATCATCACTAAATAAAGCAGGACAGCACGTCCAAGAAAGCTCAAGTTTTTTCCGACGATGAATGCATTTTTAGGGGAGAGAGAGAAGGGGACTACACAAATGAATCAAGTACTCAAAATAGGAGCATGTTTTCTTTAACTCCTAAAAAAACCTGTAAAGGTCAAATGTAATTGGATACACCATCTTCTTTCTCAATGCTGTGGGGTAGCGAGTTACAACAAATAGAGAAGAATTCCTCATTTGCAGAAACAAAAATAACCTATTTTCATCCAAAATAAAAATGTAAAATAACTGAACTAACGAAGCCTTTCATGTTCTAAATAAAGGGTATAAGAAACGAGTCTCAAATCATAAGGGATGGGACTATCATCACAATCCATAGGAGACAAGGAGGGTTCTATTAGGCTTTTGATTTGGAAATAAATTTCTGAACATCTGAGGGGGTTGGAATTGCAGGAATTGCTCCTTTCTGCGTTGTACAGATTGCTCCACAAGCATTTGCAAATGTCAGAGCCTCTCTTAGTTTTGGTTCATCCTGCAGTGTATGCAATTTAGCCAACATGTCAATTAACAAGCAGAGACGATGGTAAACAAGGACTCTCCAAAGCCTGCTTCTTTAATAAAATAAAGAGTAAATTAGTTATTTGGTTTATGAATTATTAGGTCTATTTTATTTCAATCCCCAAGAAGTAGTGCCTGTATGTTAGTTCTTCTAGCATTCCTAAGTTTTCTTTTCTTAAAAAAAAAAAAAAAAAAAAACTCATATGCAACAGGCTATTATTTTTGGGAATTATAGCTCTTATGTTCAGTATTTTTTAAAAGTTAGACTTAAATAAACTTAACAATTTTGAGGCCAAAATATTAGTTTAATCAAAACATAATATAAAGACAATTCTATAACTTATTAGTATTTTATTGACTCCTTTAAAAGAATTCCTTCATTTGTCATAAGTAAATTATACAGTCGTTTTTTAAATTCTGTTAAAATTCCACAAATATTTTTTTTATTTTTAAAACATACACAGATTTTCTTAAAATAAAAGTTACCCTATACTTAAGTTCATTTTCAAATTTATTGACCAAAAGTCTAAATTTTTTAATTGAAATACCCTCTATTTAAAATTTAAAAAATAAATAGAGTATAAATTTTTAAAAAAATTAATATTGGACTAAAATTTAGAAACTTTTATTTTAAAAGAAGTATGTACATATTTTGAAAATAGATAAAAAAAAAAAAAATCTTTGTAATTTTAACAAAATTCATGAAAGATTTATATAATTTACTCTTAAAATATTTGATAACAAACACTTAAAGAACAATATCTAAATTTTTTGAATCTTAAAATTTGGTGAGGAGAAAAGAGAATACGTCAAATATGGATAAGTCCTTGGCCACAGAGAAGAGAAATGAACCAACAAAAGAATCACCAGCTCCAGTTGTGTCAACAGGCTTTACTGAAAACCCAGAAACCCTTCCTTTGAATTTCTGCACTCAAACAAACAAGAAGGTAAGAAGGAGGTTTTGCCAAACATGAATGTGTACTTGGATTCTGCCAAACCAGTAAAGACCAACGCTAGTGGTTAGCAGGAGATTTTTCAAACATCTACTCAATAAATGCTAAAAACAAACAGAAAGGTTCCCTTTCCAATGGGTGATTAAAAAAGATCAAATGAAATCAGAAACTTATTTAAATGAAACCAACAATGCATTAATATTGATAAATACAAATAGAATAATGATTTAGTTATTGAAAAATTACTCTCCTCTCAATTTAATTTTCTAGAAATAAAGTCTTTTAATTTAGACATTCTCAATCATTCCTTCCATCAAAATGGTGTTTTTCATAAATAAAGTCATAATTATTTAACAAATTAACATATATGGCATAAAACGAGAGCCCATATAACTATTAATTAATGATTTAAACTTGTCCAAGTGTCATTTTTCAACCTAACCCCCATTATTTTTCTTGGTTTCTATCATTTTACTAGAAATCAAAATAAGTGATTATAACTTTACCTGACAAAAGAGCTATTTTGATTAAGGGATTAAATTAAAAAAAATTATTTTTAGAGAACCAAATTTTTAAAAGAAAACATCTTTCAACAACTAAATGATTAATTTACTCAAAGATATATCACCTCATACTCAAAGATATATCATCTCAGTTTCCTCAAGGAAGAATAGTACCTTCGTGAAGTATCTGCAACCCTTCTCTCCATCAGTGACAAGAAGCAGCTTCAATTTATCATGCCATAAGGTAAGAACAACATCTTCGTTTTCAGGATCTCCTTGTGTAAGAAATTCAACTTCATTATCACTCACCTTCATACACAACGATATAAAATATCATCACATCTCAAGTAGATTCTGCAGCAAAAATTGCTCTGCCAGGAAAAACAATGCTCTATCAATAATGGTGCAAGTTTACGATCTTTTTTTCCCCAATTTATTTATTCTCATTTACATTAAAACCCCATTGGTTTTATGCAGTTTCAAGATTAGAATTAATTATAAACACAAGTCGAGACTTCTAACAAAATGTAATCCTTGTAGCAAAATTTAATTCTTTAAGGAGAGTACTTTCTTAGTTGAATTTCGAATGGATTAGGTTTATATAAAAGATTGTATTCTTGAAATTATTTGAAGACAAAATTTAGCTTAGACAAAGACCAAAAATACTTTTCACTGTTATATATTTTAAATGTACACATTAGTGTGAGAGAATATGTCCTTAATATCATCTAAAAAAAGAATTTAAATAAAAATCGAAAGATACTTTTAATTGTAATATTAAAAAAAATAATTAAAATGCTATACCTTGATGAAGTCAGCATCAAACTAGATGATGCTCTTGATCCCAGACCTAGCAACCACAGGAGAAGGCCAAAAGGGGATCCTGAGGTTTGGATCATAGGACAGCAATGCACCACCTTCCCTTGCAGCTTTCATGGCTGCCTTATGAGCTGATCTGCAAGGTTCTGATATTAAGCTGATAGATCCACAGTGGAAAATCTTGGCCTTCTTAATCAGATCCATATTCAATTCAGACTCCTTCAACAACATATCTGCACTAGGATTCCTTTAAGACATGAACTCCCTCTCCCCATCCTTTCTGAGTGTCACAAAAGCCAATGCAGTTCTTGCCTCAGCATCAAAACAAACCCCTTTTGTATTCACCCCATTTTTCTTCAAAATATCAGCCATCATTCTTCCAAACTCATCATCACCAACGTGTCATAGTAGAATCATCATTTTTTTTATTTTTTGGTTGAATAATTATGATCCTGAGAATATGTTACTCCACCATTACCAGTCAAATGCTAACAGCATACATGGGATTTATTTTAAAGGCTTACACTCTACCAAGCTCGTGACACTTATATCTAACATTTTGGTAGCGGGATTAACATAGAGGCAAGGCCCACCGGAAGGCAAGCAAAGGCCACCCAGAACAATGGGAGTCAAGAGATCTTTATCATAATAAGATGAGTAATTATCCTCTTAATATAAGTTAAGTCACTTGGCAAAAGGAATCTAACAAAAATTTTACAATCGTCCATTTTAAGAAAGTTCAAATCTTTCAAATATCAGAAGTTCATATTGGCAGTCAACCTTTTTCTGAACGATCCCCTAATGCCTGATATTCTAATTGTGTCCTTTCTCGTCTCTCAATAGGCCCTACCTCTACACTAATCCCAATGCCAAAGTGGGATCCGAATATGCCACTGGCATGACGCGTAATGTTATCATATCCTTTACCGGAAAAAAGGAATCTTGATAACTTCAGGAATTTCGTTTCAGAATTTATGAACCTTTCCAATGAAAGCAGAGGAACCCCCTAGTTTGGCAATGGCACAAGCAACGTTAGCCGGGGCACCACCAGGGGCTTTGAGGAAGCCCTGAGACTCAGCCAAGGACACTCCCGATGTGTCTGGAACGAAGTCGATCAGCATTTCTCCAAAAGATATCACTAATGGAACTTCTAAGCTCGTCATCTTCTTTTCCCTCTTCCTTCTACCTCTGATTATTGCTCTCTGTTGTTGTTAATCTTTCTTAGCTTCTTACAGAATGACATGCAATAGAGAAACATGCTTCCAATTTTAACTCAGTATGTCCTTGTATTAGCAGTGTATACACTAATATTCTCCTTACCATTATTTTTACTACATTTTCTTTTATTGATTTTTTTTTTTTAATTGCCCTGCCTCTTCTAATTCAATTTCTCAGTTAAAGGTACGTGATTCACGTTGAGACAAGAGATTCACAAAAATATTTCTAAAGACTAAATCCCAAGAAGTTGGGAAAAATTAAATGCGAACTTAGTGCTCATAGATCTATTAAAGCATCACCTCTTTTCAAATGCAATTATAACTGGAATAAAATTTCAGTTGTTTAATAAAAATATAATATATTTATATTTTTTCTAATTCAGTATTATATTATTGAGTCTTTCAGTAATTTTTTTTTTCATATATCATATTTCTATTAAAAACTTGACATAAATTCATAAAAATTGCACTTTTCCTTTTTAATAATTATAGGCTCGTATCACTTCATGATAATCTGAAGAAAGTAATTATACCCTATCATCACTAAATAAAGCAGGACAGCACGTCCAAGAAAGCTCAAGTTTTTTCCGACGATGAATGCATTTTTAGGGGAGAGAGAGAAGGGGACTACACAAATGAATCAAGTAACTACACTAACCTATATGTTGAAATGGACCCATTTATGGAGGAATTATTTTTTCATAAAAATAAATAAATAAAGAAGGAGGAGTGAGAATTGGAGAAGAGGTATAATATAATGTTTTAAAAATCTAATAAGTCATTAAATCAAAATAAAGAGTAATTTATGGTTTAATAATTTGAGCATGGGGTTGAATTGTTTTTTTAAAATATGTTTAAAAAGTATATATGTGTATAATATTTTACAATTAAATAGATACATATATTGTAAAATAATATTTAAAATAAATATAAATATTTTAAATTTTAAAAATTAAATAAAGTATTTACATATAACAATAAATCTATATAAAATGAATTAGATAGAATTTAATAAATATCATAAATTTCTATTGTAAAATGATAAAATTTTAATTTATACAAAAAAGAATCGATTTTTGAGCATTGAGTGCCAAACCATTCAGTTTTTATAATTTTTGACAAATTTAGTCAATTTTTTTACTTAATTGATTCTTAAGGTCAACTAGACCAATGACTAATTTATTAGTCTTTTAGTCCAATAGGCCGATTCAATCATTTTTTCTCAACATAATATGATGAAATCATAAACATCAAGAAAACCTTGTATAACATGGTGTCATTTGAACTATTTGTCAAAGTGCTATTTTTTATGCTTTCTTTCCTTAAATATCTATTGAGTGTGAATGTCCTCCGTAATGCAAGTTTAGTAGTGTTTAGATATATGAGAAATTGTTTTTAATACTTAAAAAATTTGTTTTATTAAAAGAATTGCACGCATGTTGAGGATTGACCCTTTTCTGTATCATGTTACTTTATATCCCAGAAAACTTCTCAATGTCAATGCCACAATGTCATTTCTTGGTTATCAATTCCACATTAAGAATTGTTTTAACGCTTTCATTTTTCAGTATGTATTCCTTTATTATTCTCTTTTCTCCCAATCTCCTCATAAAATTAATGCCATCATGTATTACCTCTTTTCACTCCAACCCCTCTATTATTCATTTTATTTTCAAAATATATACAAACTTCTCTAAAACAAAAATTACTTTATAGCTTAATTCAATTTTAACTTTTTTGACATTTAAAATTGAATAAAAGTATAAGATAACTTGTGTTTCAGAGAGAGGCTGAATATGTCTTAAAAATTTTAAAAAAAAGTCTGTATAATTTTAACAAAATTCAAAAGAAATATGTATAATTTACTTTCCAGTTTTACTTCTACCAATCACTTGTTAACTCCTTCCTTAGCCAGGCATAGGCAATGCCACCAAAAAAAAAAACACCATGAAAAAATGAGCATGTGATCACTACACAATCATCTTAACATAATTGACTACTTTCATTAGGGTCATGTTAAAAGGTACATTCCAACAGCAAATAGCAGTTGTAGCCACAGAAAGCAATCATCTTATCAAGTTCATGCACAGCATGATTAAGCCATTATAGTCAAAAGCTTAATATAGAAACGCTAATTACTTTTCCTTTTCCAAGTTGTAGTGCTTCTTCACAGCTTCAATTACTTCCCAAGTGATGTTCATTCCTTTAGGGAAGACGACTAAATCACCACCCCCAATTTCAAAAGATCCATCATCACCATGTCCATCAACTGTGACCTTCACTTTTCCCTCCAGCAGATACATAGTCTCTGTAGCTTTGAATGACCATGGGATTTTGGTTGGACCACCTTCCCACCTATTGGGTGTGTAACAAAAGCAAGGGAAAAGCCAAAAAAAATCAACAGGAGATATCAACATGCACATATAAGTGCAGGTTTGTGATAACTAAAATGAGCAAGTAAAGTTATGGCTTCTTTTTCCCCTTCTATACTGATGAATATTGCTGCCATCATTTCTCATGGATTTTAATAAGCATTAAAGATAAAAACCACTTAATATATGTATTATGGCATCAGAAGGGGATAAAGCGGTACTCGGGGGGAAATAATGAACATTTACAGTTGCCGTATCAAGAATCTGAATAAATTGATATCTTAAAATTTTAAGTATCTTACTGTGTCTGACTCTGAATGCTTAATTGAACTAAGAGTCAAAGACGTATAAGCATAAAATTATAAGAATTTCATGATTAGAAATGTATATGCATCCTGTAATCCATAAATTCATCTATGATAAAATAGAGTCAAGATGAAATTTGGAATGGAAAAAGTCCATATTCTTATCCAACTCTAAGCTATTTAATGTTTTCCTTTTGGGATTGTCTTGATCACATGTTTTGTTCAACCAAACATCTTCAGCAGAAAGAATCATCTAGAATTCGTAAATATTTTCAACTGATTCAGACAGGGTTGTTGCTATCAATAACTTGTGGAGAAAGAAAGTCTTGCTAAACCATTCTTTCACTAAATGAGAAGAAGCAGTATTATTACAAGGCCAACAGCTTTCATCATAAAGAAGGCCCTTTTGCTTTCTCATCCATCCATTCAACCTTCACATGTCACTCTGTTAGAAATAGTGAACTTCATTTTTTGTTCAAGACACAAACAAAATGGGATGAACCAGTTGCACAAGCTTATCAATGGCTTCAGCCCATGACATTGCTCTTAAAATTTTGTTACGGAGATGTGAGAGCTGTGTGATAGTCTTGATTTCCAAATTTATTCAGAATATCAAAAACAAAGAACTCACAAACATTGACAAAGCTATGAGGTATAAACTACCTTTCTGTCTAAAAGTATGCATTCTATTGAAAGGTAAAGTAAAGAAAATGCCTCATCAGCATTTTTCTCTCGTTACATGCTATCAAATTGGTCTCTTGCGAGAATTCAAAAGGTAGCTTAATGCTTAATAACTCTTAGTAGTATGTATACCTATTCAATAAATATTCTTCTCTCTTTACATCAATAGAAGAAATTACTCAATTTATGTGCAAATTTAGAAACATACAGCACTCCTTAAATCTCAATCTCAAGACTGAAGATGGTATAGTGAAGCAAGAGAATGTGCACCAGCACCAAAGAGAAAACAAAACTATGAAACCACTCTGGTTGCTCCCGACACCGCCGGGGGGGGGGGGGGGGTGGTGGTGAGGAAAGCCCTTTTCTAGTCATAAAAAATTAGTGTGATTATCGAATGGACACTCAAGATCTTTTATAACATTTCAGTATCTGAAAGTATGATCTCGTACCAATTTCACCTTACCAAAAATACTGAAATAATACTATACGAACTATCTAGGATCAAATTGAAACAAAATCATATTGTCATATAATAAAGTGATGCAAAATATCTTTCAGAGTATTGCTTGGAGATTTTCTTCCATGGGGCTTTTGGCAAGGAACTATACTCATTGACTTGTGACAGTACCTCTTGACCCAACACTATACGGTTTTGGTCAAGAGGACTCAACAAACCAGAACCCACCTCTCATCAACTTCAGTATCCAAGCCGTGCATGAATTGGCTAAAGTCCAAACTAAAGCATTAGCCTTTTCAAGAAATCCAACACACAAAAACCCTATTTGTCATGTCAAAACCCTTCAAGCTTTTAAGTAAAGTAACGATCAAAACAAATTAATAAAAGCAAAAGAAGCGAAAGGGTAAAAGATGCATACTTGGGCCAAGTTGCGACTCCTAGCTCAGTGAGTTTGGATTGAGGAGGATTCTTCTCAATCTTCACTCCCAGAATCTCAGTGGTTACCGTAGCAGCTTCCTTCTTTGGGCTGAGCGTTACGGACAGCAAAGAGTAAAGCAAAAGAAGTAAAGGTAGCAGCAGTGATAGACGCAGCAATAGGGATTGATTTGCATAAACGCGTCTCATTGCCTTCCCCATTTCAGGTTGGTGATTCTTCGTATTCGTCTGTGTAATCATGTCTTATGGAGGTCGATGGAAGTCATGAAACTATGACTTTATACAGACTTGTTCATCGTACAACGACAAGACAGTATTTAAGTGCTTAATATTATTAAAAAATTTAATAACAAGTATATAAGAAAACTGGACTTTAAAGTAGCATCCTACGATGACAAAAATTTAAGAATGAAATTCGTAATTGTCAAAACTAATTCGTCAAATATTTAAATTTCTTTTAATTTTTTAAGAGAAACAAGAAGAAATATTCTCTGTGTTTTTATTAAATTTTTTAATCAAATAAAACCTCCATGTCCAAGTTCTTTGTGATTTTTAAACATTTGAGACGCAAGCTCTGCGTTTCAAGGAAATTGAGAGAAAGGGGAATGTTCTGTTTGGGGGAGACAGGCGGGGTTGGGTGAATGTGCCCGCCTTGGGGGTGGGATTTATATATTTTAAATTATATTTAGAATATACAAAAAATATAAAATATATATTATTTAATTTTAAAAATATTAAAATATAATTAATAAGAATAAATTTACAACTAATTATTTTATTAATAAAATGATATTTTTAATTTAATTTAATTTATTGGCATAAAAAAAAATTTTAGTTGTATTAATTATTTTGTATAAAAACTCATCTCAACTTATAATTTTTTTTTCTTATATATCTGAATTCAAGAATGTGTTTTTTATCTTTATTTTGTCTTATATAATCTGAAGTTTTATAAATTTAATCAAGGTATAACATGTAAAGAATTTTTTTAAAAATAATTCAATTTTTTAACATTGTAATGTAAAAGATAATTATTATTTTAATTGAAAAACTAATAACAAAAACTTAAAATTTACATGTAATTCATTTTTTACAATGATTAAATTTAGATACAATTTCTTATATCTTTATTATCAAATTGCTCAACAAAAACATAATACATGTATAGTTCTCTAATTTAAATATATGGTTTAATTGGATATTTATATAATTGTGAGCAAAAATTATATACTTTGTCATGCTTTAATTAAAAAATTATATATTTGTTATATTTTAATTATCAAATTGCATATAAATTTTTTTAAAAAAACCCATAATTATGAAATCAAGAGAATTCTTCAACAAGTTTTGTGCAAATTGCATTTTAGGAAAATTAGACGGTTATTTATGATTTGTTAAAATAAAATTTATTTACATTATTTTTTTATGTAAATAAATTTAAAAGAATTAAATTATAATAACAAAAAGTTATCAATCAAATCATAATTTCTAAACTTATTATTATTAATTATATTTTGATATTTCAAAAATTAAATAATATATTATATAGTTTTTATATATTATAAATATATTTTATTTTATTTATTTTATGTTAAAAAAAATCTCTCTCTTCTCTTTATCCTCTTCCCCTTCTCTTTTTCCCCATATCCCTTCACCCAATTCATTGGGTACGTGAAAGCTCCCAACTCCACATTTTAAATGTTCAATGAAAAATAACTAGTCTGAATGGAGGGCAAGATGCCCTGCGTTTAAGTGGGTATTTTGCATTCGCATTTTATTTTATTAAAAAATTAATAAAAATGCTATTAAAAATTAAAAAAGACTTTTAAGTATTAGAAGAATTAGCTTTGGCGGCTCCCGCATTTTATTCTTAAGTTTTTTCCATTGCAGGATGCTAGTTAAAAAAGCCTAGAAAACTGTATAAATCTAATCTTTATAATAATTTGAAGTTTTATTAAAATATAAAGGAATAAAAAGACAATGTATGGCATAGATAACAACAAATAAATTCTGGATCCGGTCATGTTTGGAAAACAACATAGGTGTTTTATTTTCTCACAAACTTTTTTTTTTCCTTGAATGAGATCAATCTCATTATATAAAGAGTGAAGTACTCATATTTCTTTCTAAGCATAAACAAATAAACAAATCCATATTCATAAATTCTGGACTTGTTTATAAAGAGCTTAACTTCTTAAATTTTTTAAAAAAATAATACTTTATAATACAAATTTGATGGTAAAGAGCACTCCATATACTCGCTCATAAATTTCTATATTTTATACGTCACACACCACTTGTAAGTTTTGTAAGTCAGAACCCGGTTTGGAACTCTTGCCCGTTATATTTAAGCTATAAAATAAAAATAAAAAATAAAATATGATTTTATAAATGAGAAATTATTTTTATTTTAAAAAATAATAAAATAAGATATGTTAATAAAAATATAAGAAATATAATAAAAGTAAAAAAGAAAAGTAAGAAAATAATAAAAAGAATAATTCTCATTTTCTTAAATATTTTATGCTTAATATATGTTTTTATTTATATGCCATCAATTATAAAAGTAGGTTTGTAAGTTCTATGTAGATAAAAAAAATTAACTTACATAATTATACAACATAAATTTTTTAAAAGTTATATGATATATATCATTAAATATAAAAAGAAACACTAAAGAGATATCTTTTAAGAGTTGTAAACATCCACATAAATATATTATTTATAACAAAATAAATATTATTGAATAATAATTATAAAATTACAATAAATATTACACATGACAAAAATCAAACATTTTCCCCTATGAATACCAAACATGTATAGATGTTGAAAATAATCTGTCAAATAAGGAAAAGAAATCTTGTACCATTTAAATCAAACCATTACGAAAGACAAAATCAGAAGTTAAAGCAAGCTAGCCACTCAATTCCCAACTTCATTTCCAGCAGCTAAGTTGTTTTCTAATTTATTAGGGATATTTTAAAGTAGATTCAGCTTCTCTCAAGTCGGCGGCGCCAATATCACGAGCAGTCAGTGCAATTTTGCCATTTTCAACCTTTTTGAAAAAAATTTAAAAGAAATAAAGAAAGCCGAAATAGCCTAACTTGATGCTATGCAGTCACCATACAATTGGAGATGACGACTGAAGGGGATCCAAAGTTTTCTTAAGTATATTTGTTTTATGAAATGAATATAAATAAATAAATCTATAAATATGAGAGATGAATTTTATTAGAAAGTATGACTAAAATATTTATATATTACTGTATAATTATCTTAATCTACCTTTACTTAATCAAAGAGACTTATTTTTCAAGAACTTCAATTTATTTACCGCACGAAACAGTTAAGAAAAGAACTTAAGACAATTAGCCACTTGAAAAGATTTCCCGCCACCCCTAAGAATTAGTTCAGAAAAGATAATATCTCTCTTATTGAGTTCAGTTTATTAATGTGAGGGAGTACGCCTTAATTTTCCAAAAAAAGTACTTAATCGAACAAAACCCAAGAAAGTTCCCACATTTTAGGCGTACTAGCACCTAGCTCTTGCTTGTTGAAATCACCAGGTAATAAACTCCATTTAATAGTAACATAAATTGTCATTTCCATTCATCTAGCTACATGAATTTTCACTAGTTAAAGAAATGATACAAGTAATATCAAGGAACCACAATTTGCTAATTTATCCCACTTGCACAGCCATAGGGTCGTTACATAATGTTTGTATACTTGGGAATCTAGCCTCTTGTTAATAAATTATAGATGTCCAGTGCAAAATTAGAAAATCATTTTCAAGCCTTCCCTTTCTGCAGACACAGGATACTAAATGCCTTTCCCCATGTATGAGAGATGCTTATATAATACAACATGTACACAATCATGCAATCATTCTCGCTTCCTCAGCTTCAGGGACCACAATGTCAAGCCTCATCATGGGTTTGTATTCATCGGGAATTTTGGCGCCAGCCTGCATGCACACTTCAACCACGGCCGGAGCCTTTCCATAGAATCTTTTCAGAGAACCCCTCAAGGGAGGTCCAGCAGGGTCTCTAACATGCCACACATAGTTTGGAGGAAAAACTTCCTCCACAGTTGCATCCTGCCAACCATGCTTCCCATCCCTCCATTGGTGTTTGAATGCTCCACAAAGCTTGGCATTGTGACCCCATGGTCCCACATGAACCTCTGAACAGTAACCACATGCTTTCACTGTGTATTTCTTCATCAACTTCCTGACACCCTTTCTGACAATTTCATATGCACCAATTGTTTCCTGTGCGATTCTAGGTAAATCTGACAATGGTGGGGGTGGAAATCGCTCACAAGCTTGGTAAGTATCAAAATTAATAAGTGAAGAGGGCTCTGCAAAGCGCCATGGTTTAGGTTCTTCAACATATCCACCTCTGTCAATTACTCTCTTCCCTAGCATTCTTACAGGCTTGGTCCTTCGACGTGAAGGATACTCAGGTATGTCCACACCAGCTTGAATGCATAGCTCCACAACGGCTGGAATCCTGTCATAATCAAACCGTGTCTCATGCTTGATGCGTCGACCAAAAGGATCATAGAGATGATATGACTCAATGGGGACAAGTACATCATTGATTGAACCCTTGACCCATGCATGGAAACTATGACGCTGCGAACTGGTAGGACCAAGGCAATCCTGAATGCGGTGGCCTGATTGACCCACATGAACTTCTGAGCATTCACTGCATGAAATATTGGCTAAAACCATGAACTTTCTTACATTGAAATGATAAGGATTTAACTGCACTATCATCATTAAAATAAGAGAAGAAAAGGCAAAGCAACTAGGACACTAAACAGAAAAATTTTGTTAAGTGTGTACAATCTACCTACAACCATGTACAGGAATAATCTGCAAGAGCTGTCCAAGACCTTTAATCAAAATTTTCCAAGCATCAAATACTTCATAGGCAACAGGAATTAGGTCTGGCACAAGCAATCCATTCTTTGGAGGCTCAAGGAGTTTCTCTATTCCCATTTGTGCAAGTTTTTTATCCTCCCTTGCAGCTTGTTTGATCTCCTTAAAGGGAATAGGGTATGGTTTTTTCTTTTTCTTAGGCAACACGGGTGGGAAATCAACATTTTGGGGTATCCTTTTTCTTTCCAAAGTTTTATCACCTCTGGGCTTTTGACTGGCACACAGAAAAATTCCAGATAGTGTTACTCCACCCTTGTAAATTTTTTGGCACCCAAACTGCAATAAAGATGAAATTCAAGTTTAAGTTCCAACTGTGGTGGGGGAAATTACAGTGTAAGTTCCAACAAAGCTGTTGGGAAGATAGACTGCAGGATGACAATAAATATAAAGACTTGAAGTACTTTTTTAGAGATCAGAGGAAGGCTAACAAATTTTCCAGCAATTTCCTTGGTTAATTAATATTAGGAGTAATGCCACTATATTACTATTTAGAAGAACAAAAAAGACTTGCAGTCAAAGAAAATAAAAAATATTCTGTCAACTTCTGATTCTATTTTCTTTATGTGACATTTTGATTGTAACTCAACCTTGGCACTGGATGTCGACAACCAACACATTATGCTAATATAACACAATTAAGAATACATAAAAATTGCAACGTGGTGCATTTTTGTTATAAGTAAATTCCCAAACCTTTGGCCACAGTATGCATCTACATCGCAATACACAAATCAACCAACTATGCGAGCCCAGCAACCAGTCACTAGTTTAAAAATGGATCGTAACATAATGCAGGGTTCACCAGAAGGATGTCTTGACAACTTACACTTGGAAACACTAACAAATTCAAAAATAAGGATGAATGGAAAAATATATAATTGCAATGCACCACTAAAAAATTTAACTTTTTGTATCCCTATGGAAATTCAACTTTTAAAGAAGATGAATTCCTTTCTCAATTAGATAAAATTTATTATACTTCCTAAGTTGCCTCGAGTTTAATGCTAGCAACTTAAAAATAACTTATGTTCAAGGTTTTATAAATCTAAAAAATGCATTTTTTCCAATGAATAAAAAGTATCACTTTCATGAATCACAAACTTAGCAGTAATAGTCTATATCACATCAGATTAAGAATGAAACAGAAAACGTAGTAATGAGATGAGACTACAACAAAAGGCTGAATTAAGGTCCCTGCAGATGGCAACTTTGAGATCCTCTATCACTCACACACATTAGAGAAGTAAGCCAACAATAAAATCCTTAACCAGGGCAGCTGACTAATGTCAACATTTTGTTTTCATAATGTTATTTCCAGCAATACTTAATACCAAAATTTCAAAATAGGAAATGTGGTGATCCTATATTTTGGGAATACCAACAAAATTGCATACCTAAAACTGCAATAGTTCATTAAAGAGCAATTTAAATGAAAAAGCACATAAAACCTTCAAACCAAGAGTATATGACTCAGAAGCTGAAAGTCGCGGCCTCATAAACTCCATGCCTGGGCAACCACCTGCACATTGAAAGTCACATCACAAGTAGTAACATGGCAGGTACAATAGACACATGCTTTTAGCATTTTTGTCCTAAAGTGGCGGATATACCAATTCTATAGTTTGGGCAGAGTCACCAGAGGGGATAGACTCTAAATTAAAGAGAACAGTGCAATAATTTTGTTCAGACAGCACAGTTCAATACTAGCTTTGGGTTGAGTTTGAGACTAGGAATAGACACTCTACACATTTCACTCTTCTCCAAATTATTTTACCAAGATTTACAGCCTTTCATGTGATTAACTTCATATTGTGATCAACCTAGCCTAAACTCCAATCTTGAGGAGATATTAGACAGAACTGAGTAATTTCCAAGGAGAACTTGAAAATTTCATTTTAACCTTTCAGCTAATCTTCATTGCACTTGTATTTGTCAGCTAAATTAATGGTCTTCCAAAAAGATGAAGAAATGGCTTTTCCTTTGGATGGTTTAAATTCTATGATAGAAATAATGATATTAAACAATTAACCAACCCTAAGATAAATCAAGCTCAAAGACGGGGTGATCATGAGAGCAATATTCCTGCTATATTGAGAAAGCTCTATCTTTACATCAAAATGTTCAAACTTCAACCTACAGTAGCAGCTTTGAGGTGGGAGGAAAATGGTGAATGGATCACTTGCCAAAGAAGCATGTGCTAGTCAATAATGATGTAAATTCAATTACACAGACAGCTGATAACCATGCCAGCATGGGGAAACAACACAAAAAAGGTTCCTGTAATACTGGTATACTGTACAAGCCAATTTGACCACTGATTAACTAGTTCAACCAAATTATTCCTTTGTTCTCTGTAGTCTGTAGAAGACCCCCAAAAAAGAAATTTTTTTCCTAAACTATTGTTGTGCATGAAATAATGAGGTTGGACAAATCTTATGTAACCTATATATTGCTAAAGTTTTCAAAAAAATCTGTCTACAAAATTAAGTTTCTCAACAGGATAAAACTCTTACAACTTTCATCTCAAATGTCTACCATTCTACTGAAATGGTACATTACAACTAACTTGAAATGAAGTCTTGCATCACTAGAGACAAATCTCATGCTATTGGCAGCAGCAAATAAGGCCATAATAACATGTATGATCAGTTGTTCTATCAAATTAATTTATGTACCTCTGCTGGGCACTGAAACTCATGCTGTTTCTTAGTAGCATTAAGTAATAGCTATAAGGATATGAAAGGAAAAATTAACTCACTTTTGTAAGATAAATTCCATAATGAAGAAGAAACTACTGGCGGTCTCTGGATCATCTATGGGAGTACCCCGTTTAGTCAAACTCCAGTGGAAAATAATAATAATAATGTCAACCACAAAGGAGAAAGAATCTCAAATCCGAATACAATTATAGGAACAAACTGCTAAGGCTATGCATGATATGATGGAAACACAGAGAATCAGAGGAACACGGAGAGAAAAGCAGCCACCTTGCTTTCCTTTCGTCTCTATTTGCAACTCCACAAAGTAAATAGAATAATCCAGTCATACTTTTGAAAAAAATCAAAAACCTTAAACATAATACAAACATGAGTACTTATGTATTCTTGTGCAAGAGTGTGTAAAAAGTATCAGTCTTCATCACAGATTCATTCTTTTGAGAACTGATCCCACCCCCTTTTCCGGTGTCTTTGCTTCAGTCTTTTTCCACAAACACAGAGTAGTTATTTATCGTTTCCTGGACTACGCTTATACCCAGACATGTTTTGTGCATTACTGAGAATTGCTTGCAACAAACCACATATATATAGTCAATCACGAACAGCACCGAGCGAATGCATTGCTTCATACACAAACAAACAATCTACCAGGACCTCACCCACAATACCTTTACAGACTATTGATAATCTTCACTTTGGTTCCACCAATTCATCAAAAGCCCCGGTTTTACTAACAATTAAAATACAACATTTAAAACAAAGGGGAGAGGGAGAGAGAGAGCGAGAGAACAAACTCTGAGCTAAGAGTAGACGAAGGCAAGTGAGGAAGAAGTGTATGCTGAGATTATGGGTTTATGTTGACAACTCGTAATATTACGAATGTAGAAACTAGAAACTGCAATGAACCCTCTTCGATAATTGCCGGTGGCTATGAACCCTCTTCTTCAATTAACGCTTGAAAACTGCAATTTCTTGAATATCCCAAATATCTGCGATGAGAAACTTTAAAGACCAATTTTAGACCCCCAAAAAAAAATATTCAAAGGGAAGAAAATAATTTGTTTTGAACACAATTTTATACGGTTATTGTTACCAAAATAATTTTATGCGGTTATTATGATATAATGAAAAGTACGCTACAACACAACAATTAAGGTCAATTACAATTTTCACCATAAGACTTAGTTGTAAGAATCGATATTAATATTTCACTGTTTAAATTAAAGGTTAATTATGATATTAGTATTCAAAAATCAAAATATGATATTCAAGTGATGAATATCATATACACAATCATATTATGCAAGTTCGTGGATAAATAAAAAAAAAGTATTCATGTCTTCACCCCAAAAAAAAAAAAGTAATTATGTGTTTAATTTTCTAATTAGCGTAGTAAAATCATATAAATATTTGATGCAGGTTGAAATAAGATATTAGGTTTTTTTCCCAAGATATTAAGTTACACTAAGCAATTTACACTTTCTTGTTGTCGGTTTTGTTTATTGGTTTTTCCTTTGAATTATTTTACCACTATTATGTAGTCATTATAATTATAGTTAGTGAAGAACTTAGGTGAAAATATTTTCATAAATATATAGAATGCCTACCTTTATAGCCAAGTAACAATTAGATTCTATCGTTTGGATCTTCTCTAAAAATGAGAAGAACTCAGCTAGGGAGAGGGAGAGAATAAAATATATAGTAAAATTTATTTGAATAAATTTTACACACTTATTTTTTTCTCTCTTTTATAAGATTTTTTTTTAGAAATGATAATTTTGAACAATCTTACTTTAACCTAACTTGTTTTGACGTGTTCGGAGCGAGTAATTTAACAGTTAATCAAATATTAGAATAAGTTTAAGAAAAGCTTGAATATAAATATTAGAGTTTGGAGTGAGATCAAAGTATATATGTCCCGATCATTTTATATATATATATATATATATATATATATTATTTTTTATTAAAAGATATAAGTATTTATTACTTGGTAAATTATTTACTTTTATTTAAATTTTAATATAATGTTACATAGTCGTTCACTTAAAACAAAATTGTCTACTTTATCATTTTATTTGTCCACTTTAATGCTACACAGTGTCTTTTGTTCATCTACTATATTATGAACAAATGTTTTACCCTGCCTTAATATGCCCTATTTTCACCCCTAGATCCTTTCCATCCTATTCATTTGACTATATTTTTAAAAAAAAAAATTACATGCAATTTTGTTATATCGTTATTATTAGATTCTTTAATTAAAATATAACAAATATATAATTTTTATATACAAATATATAATTTTTTAATTAAACCATATACTTTAATTATGTTATAATTAAATATTATACACTTATTATATTTTTATTAAAAAATCTAATAACAAATATATAAGAAACTTACACTTAAGAATAGTCATTTTTTCCTTGTAATGTATAGAACTTTTTTCTAAGAAAAAAATTGGTAATGTCTTGCGACGTGTTAAATATTTGATGCTTTTTTTTTATCTGTCAAGATCAGAAAGAACGTGAATTTCATATTGTGTAAGGTGATTTTTACGTTGAAGTTTATGATACCCCAAAATTTTCTTAAATGACAAAACCTTGATACAATTTTTTAAATATTTACAATCTTCTAAGAAGTAGATATATTTTATAATATCACATGATTAATTCTTTTAAATAAAAATTCTTTCATATGCTATATTTGTATTAAAAAAGACCTATAACTAACGCATAGAGAAATTTTTCCTAAGATTCTCCTTCCACGGACTACACAGTTTGTTGTGGTTTTTGTTATGCACAAGTTGCTGTGGTTTCTGCTATAGAAAATGATTATTTAAACAGCCATTTGAAGAAAAACAAAAGCTTGGACATCAAATAAGGCACCGAAATGGAATATAATGCATGATTTGGCACCTAACATTGGTTCCATTCATTATCCAAATCAACCTTCAGTTTGGTGATTAACAAACTCAGCTACAGATGCTGATTACTACTTCAAAGTGCTTATTTTCATCCAAATTTACAGTATGTTGTGCTAAATCTGTTCATGAAAGCTCTCCAGTTACATTCATATATAAGACATTCCTAATGGGATTTACTCAAATTTATAGTGCTTGTCCACTCCAACAGAGACATCCCAAGTGCAACTCATCCCTTTTGGAAACTCAACCAAGTCACCAGCACCAATTTCAACTGATTCCTTTGAGCCACTGGGTGTGACCTTCACTTTCCCTTTCAACAGATAGCAGATCTCTTTGTCTTCATAGGTCCATGGGAATTTGCTTGGAGGGCAACCCCACCTGTAAACATCAAAATGTAAGCAACAATGAAAGATGCACTTCTAAGAAGCCACGCCCAATAAATAATAATAATAATAATAAAGAGTAATTTATATAGATTTTCCCAGAATTTTGTTGAAATTACACAGACCTTCTTTCTATTTTCAAACATACCCAGATTTCCCTAAAACAAAAATTATTTTACACTTTTGTTCAATTTTAAATTGTTTAACCAAAATATCCTTCATTTATTTTTTTAGTCAAAAAGTTTTAAATTGAATTAAAATGTAAGATAACTTTTATTTCAAAACAGATCTATGTATGTTTTGAAAATAAAAAGAAAATTTATGTAACTTCAACAATACTCATGGAAAATCAATGTAATTTACTCGAAGATAAAAAGTATAGCTCTTTGAAGCTCTATTTCTCAAAAAATAACTTTTTCGCCAGTTGATACACTTCATGATTCTCATCCTATTAAATAAAAAATCAGAGTGAGAACTCAGAATTTCAAGATGCATCTAATGGTGAAAAAACTCAACCTCTTGATAGGTAAAACTCTCTAGAATTAACCATATAAAAATAGTTAAAACAAAAGTTTTTATCTTGCAAGTAAAAATTCAATGAGACTTCAACTTCTTTTTGTTTCAAATGAGAATTAGACCTATTGAGCTACAAATGTATAGCCCGTAAGTAAGATATTGTAACTCTGAACATGAAGTTTGACTCATAATGCATATGTTAGCAGTTCATGTCAGAGTTTCCTAATGAACCATCGTTATCATTTTTGCTCATGGCCCCATCAGACACAGCAAATGGTCTCAGAAGACCTACCAGTGAGCATTTAAGAGGTGTTTGATATACCCTTCTTTTTCATATAGGCATCTACGATTTTCAGAATTTTGAGATATTTAAGCTAAATGCATGTGTACAGTATACTGTATACAGATATAAGATTATAGCACCATCATCCAAAATGTCAGTAGACATATAATTCCTCCAACTTACAAGTGTTCCATACACTTTCCAAAAAATATGAGAATCTAATAACTCTAACTAAAAGACATTGTCCACTATCATAACTGAGAAACTGTGTCCCCCTTTTTTAATAACTTTCAGTTGTCGAATGAAATACAAGAATCTTAAATATCATGCACTTTCTACTCCAGATCTAATATTCTCCTCTAGTATCTTATACCCAGGCATCCAAAATAACGGCAAGTCTAAGATACTAGTACAACAAAGGCCTCCTCATTTATCTTCTGATTGGACATGGAAAGCTTTTGGTGGGAATTGGGTGACAACTGAATGATCATTGACACAAACACAAGACCCAACACAAATACAGACACTTCAACATGATAAAATATAAAGTGTCCATTTATACTTTGAAAAGTCACATCATGCCTGAGACAAGAGTCAAACGAGGACAAAGCTCCTTTTTTGAAGTGTCGATGCTTCACAGCGTGGCAATCGAAAATTTTCGGTCAGTGATTAGAATTAACGGTCACAAGATTCAAAGATTCTCAGTTCGCTGTGTCATATTGAAGAGGAATTAATATGATAACTTTTCCGGTATCTTTGTATTCTTACAATGACAGAAGGATGCATTGAGGTTAATAGGTCAAAACCGCTACAAAAAATGGGGAATATGACAGAAAAACAGAGAAATATAGCATAATTTATTCCCCAAATATGTGGGGAAAGAAGAATTTTCCCAATCCTAAATCCCTTAAGCCAATTTGCTAGGGATTTTCCGACAGACTACAAGTGATTATAGAAAACATTTCAAGTCAAGGAACCTGCATAGCTATATGAAATAGGACTTAATAGTGAAAAAGAAAGAGCAAGATGACCCAGAAATAAACTTGCACCAATGCCTAAAATCAAGTAGGGTGGTTTTGGCCTCAGGAGGGTTATTCATTCACCGGAAATGGAGAAAAGCTAAATTTTTCTCACACCAAATCCCATAGGCAATATATTAGGGATTTTCCACCCAATTTCAAGTCAAGGTATATAAAATAGAACTTAATAGTGAAACAGAAAGAGCAAGATGATAAAGAAATGAACTTTACTTGGGCCATTGCCTAACGCCAAGTTGGGTGAGTCTGGCCTCAGAAGGGTTGCTCTCAATCTTAACTCCCAATTTCTCGGTAGTCATACTCTCTGCTCGTACTGCTACAACGCCTCTTCTTGTGGAAGGAAGATGAAGAGAACGTTTGGTTCGCGAGAAAAGCAAAGAGTAGTTGGGTGATAAAGTACCCACAAAGGCCATTGCAAAGCGAGAAACTTTGAGAACTTGGGCTTGGATTCCTCTCATTCATCATGGGACAATTATAAATTTTGTCTAGATTTTTATCCCTTTTGTTTTGGATCTCTCATTTCTCATCTTTTGTGGTTTTGGAACAATGGAAAAAAGAAAGGAATTTGATTTGACTAATGTCATTTTTTCAATTTTTATAAATTTGTATGGGATTTAAAATTTTGCACGAGAACTTCTTTTTAGCTTTATAAATTTTTCAGTTTGAATTTTTTATTAAAACTATTTTCACTATCGTTAATTTATCTATCAAATTTTTTAAAAAAAAATGTGAAGAGTTATTTTCTCTCTGTGTGCATATGTTTACAATTATAATGGCAAAATTGATGAAAGAAAAATTATATTTAATATTTTGAAAATATTAGAGATTTGTACTGAAAAATGTATTATAAAAAAAAAAGGTGACTCTACTTTCTAAAGAATGTGTTTTTGTTCATAGAAGAGTTCTAAAAATATTAATCTATTATTATGAACATTTTTTTATAAATATATTTGCAATAATTCTTCCCTATCTATAACTATATAGTATACCGGTTTGGATTTTTAACCTGATACAGTGAAAAAGAGAAAAAAAAAAAGAACCCCACCTCTATAAATCCATATCTCTCATCTCTTTCCTAACAGTAAAGAGTGTAATCACGAAAGAAAACCAAAATCCACAGTGGCTATGGACGATCTGATTAATGGGAATCTCCACGTTAGTAACGTGGAAGCTAACAATTTTCACATAGGATATTTCTATTAATCTTTTTATCGAAAGACAAAATAAATAAAAATATTTAAATCATTTTCTTAAAATTTTACTTTTATTATGGTGTAAAAATATAACTTAAATACCTAAACATTAATAATATATTTATGAATAACTCAAATATCTTTGTAATTATTTTATTATTTAATGAAAATGAATTTTTTTTCTTTCAAAAATAGCCTATTTTGAAGGTGCCCGACTTACACACTCTTCACTTCGACAACTGGTTGGAAGGGCATGCAAAGCTCATTTTTTAAGCTTCAAACTTTGCTGTTACTGATATGTCTTCTCTAGGATGAATCATCAGTGATTTGCTGAGTTTCAACACTTTCCATTTTGTAACAAAGGTTACATTTGGTATAACGAAATAAAATAGAATGAAATGGAAAAAAAATAAATAAATAAATAAATAAAAAATAATACCTATAGCTCTATTTAAAAAATAATAAAAATACTATTCAATAATAACAATAATATAATAAATGTTATATAATAAATTTTTCTCTCACTCCCTCATACCATAGGAGAAAGTTCCCACCAGCTTTTCATCCAGAGAAATAAAAATTAAAAAAAAAAAAGCTAAAATGTGCAGAGGTCAACATTCCCCTTTGTTAATTCTTTTCATTAGGAACATCAAGCCCTGTGACATATGTGATTTCAAAGTATAAGGATAGACACATTCATAATAAAGTTAACCAATCATAAAATGGAAATAAGGTTAAAAGCATTGAAATTTAACGAGTCATTCTGTGGACAACCATAGACAATTACATTAACCTTCTCTTGAAATGAGGTATATTAGGGGCACGGGGAAAATATCAGACACATTTATCATATGGTTTTGATTTTTCTATCACAACCTTGCATTTTGCATCCCTTTTCCTCACCTGCAAAACCAGAGCTACAGTTATATGATCAGTCATAACTCATAACATAACACAGCCTAGACGGATGATATTATGATCCAGAAGTAAGGGAGTACACAGCATATTCATTTATTAGTCAAAAGGCACGCTTTGACCCCACGAAATAAATCAGAGTAAATACACAATTTGGTCCCTATAGATATACCTCCCAATGCTTTAGTCGTTGGATTTATTCCTCCACACGAGTTAGTCTCTACAAATTGGTAACTCACTGTACAATAGTCCTTCCATTAAACCAAATTAGATTTATTCTATTTTGAGAGATTAATTTAAGATACACGTACAGCAAGTAACATATTTTAAGGAACTAATTCACATGGGGGAATATATCCAATGACCAATGCGTAAGGAGTTATATTATTCAGAAACCAAATTGTATATTTACCCAATAAATTAATATGATAGGAAGAGCCCCAAGACACAAAACAAACACATTGTCCACAAATCCATATAAAAATCTAGACATAAGCCAAGTCTAGAAATTTGTGCCGAATTGCCGATATTTTCAAACTATGGAATGTTGCTTCAGAAATACGGAACATATAATGAGAATAAAGCAAGTATATTTTATGCAAAGAAAAGTGTCATGAACTTTAACTTGGACTCTTGGGTCAGGAAGAGAAGTTTAAGGCCATGAGTCATATTGACTAACAAATTTAAGATTCCTGGAGATTCACCGTGATTCCTGGAGATTCGCTATGCCACATATTTATCTCATTAATTGCCCAAAAATCAGGTAGGAAGGAGGGCTAGGGAAGAAAACAAAGAAGAAAGTACAGTCAAGCTATCAACTACATTTGCTATGGCCTTGCGTTTATCCACCGTTTTGAAACGGCTGGTAATGTCTTCTGTTCTTTATCACATATCGTCTCAGAATAAATGAGGAAACTAAACATTAAAGCATACTGATTTGATTTCTTCCCTCAACCAAAATTGTGGTAGTTAGTTTCTTTTGCCGTGGAAGATTATTTAGTCATTGATCACGCATAATGACCTAAATCGAATTACTATCCAAACATAGATACAAATGAAAAAAATCATAGTTCAAATAAAATCTAATAATAGAAAAACACATCTTTCATATGCAAACCAAGGGTTTCATATCAAAATAAACAAGAGAAGTTGTAGACTCCTAAAGAATTACCTCAACCTGTGGATTCTTTCCTCGAAGCAACATATCTACACTTTTGTCTGTCTGCAAAATGTGAGTAAAACATATGAAATAAACAAGTTAAAACCTACTAACATTCTACCTTCATTTCATCTCTAACAACAATAAAGAATAAAAAATATCTCTCCCTTTCCTTTTAATTTGAAAGCAAAACTTCAGTTCAATTATAATTAAAATGCAATTTGTTGGTGTTGAAAAGGAACATGGAAATCTATTGGTTACTCTCTTCAGCTGAATTGACCTCAGAATCAGATTAATTTTCTTAGATGGTCTACAAATGGAAACCAAGTTTTGACACAGCTGGCACTCCATTACAAATATATGTTTCCACTTATCAAAAGATTGAATTCAGCAGTCCTCAGTATATAAATTTCTCATGACTAATAGTAAAAGATATGTTCAATCAACACACCTGATGAGTAAGCCAGTAGTGCCTGTCTCTCATCTCAATTAGGAAATCAAATGCTGGAGGAGCTTTCCTCTCAAGAATTGTCTTCTGACAATTTCTGGCTCGGGCTTCTGCATCTCCCAAAGTAACTGCTTGTATTCCACCAATCTGAGAAATCCAGTGGAGGTAGATCTTGCATATAAGAGTTGCTTAGATTGCTTAATGACAGAAAATCCCACAAATCAAACTTTTTTTAACATCAGATACTTTAAACCACTCAATGTGAATTTTAATTGACTTAACAAGTGGCATACTATTCTGGAACATTTGAAATGCTGATGAAACTCTCATATGCCATAAAATAAGATGCAGTTCCAAGCTTCTTCTATACAATGTTTATCTCTATCATCAATGGTGTCAATTAATAAAAGGAACATTAAACAAGCTTAAATGAAGATTTATTAGACAGAAGAAAAGATTAAAAGGAAAGGGGATAAGGCATCCTCACGGAAAAATAAATAAATAAATAAAAATTAAAAGACAAAAAGAAAATCATAAAGTCAAGTTAACAATAAAGCTTTCAATCTCTCCTTGTATCTGACAAAGACCCCTTTGAAGCAACCATGCGAAGGCTGAAGAGCACCAGAGGGAAGTCAGAGAAGACATTATATGTTGCTTCCACCAAGTTTTGAAGTCAAATTTATTAATGGAATAGACCACATAAATAGAAACAAATAAATAACTCCTGAATGCCTACATAGATTATAACCACACAATAACCAATGTAGCTCCAGACTCTAGTTTATATCCAAGAAGGTGACAATGGGAGGTCCAAAATAAATGTATAAAAGGAACTGAGAACTCAACTTGTTAAGAAAGGAGCAAAAGAAAATCTTAAGTTTCTATTGGCAGAATCATAAAAAGATGAAAACATACCAAATCAGAGAAAGTAGGATTCTTCATGATATTCTCAAGAAGTTGTCCATGAGCAGTCCCAATAAGCATGATTCCTCGCTTGGCAATTGACCGGCAAGCATGAGCTTCAGCTTCTGTGCCAATTTCGTCCACTATAATCACCTCAGGCATGTGATTTTCTACTGCCTCAATCATCACTCTATGTTGCATTGATGGCTCAGGTACCTGCATTCTTCGTGCACTTCCTATTGCTGCATGTGGAATATTGCCATCCCCTCCAATTTCATTGCTGGTATCAACAATCACCTATCCAATTTGCAAGTATTTTTTAAATGATGAGCTGAACAAAAAATATACTTTGGGTGAGAAAGAGTACTGTGGGATGTTGAAAAATCAGTGCACCACTCTTTTGTGAAATTCATCTGATAGTACGCGAGCAATCTCTCGCATAACAGTAGTCTTGCCAACTCCAGGTCTGAGAAAATCCAAATTATAAATGACCAAAGGCAAAATTATTAAATTCTTGTACATAATACCTGGTGGATCATGGAGTTTAATAATATATATCCCTAGAGACTAGCAAGTCAATAGACCATTATAAAGTGACTTTCACCATTTATTACATTTTCTCTCAAAAAATATTCAGATATTCTCCAAATGATGGCACCAGACCAAACTTTACAATCTACAGTGCCAAACATGGAAGCCATCAAGTACTTGACATTTAAAAAAAAAAAGACATTTGATGAAATCTAAGTCATGATTATATATAGACAATATATATATATATATATAAGGACAAACATCATATCACAGTTACTTCTTATCCATTTAGGATAGAGATTTGGCATTTTTTTTTTTTGGTTTAATGCCAAATACTTGGTGTTTATCTAAGCTTTAAAGCATTTAAGAATGTCCTAATATAATGTATGATTGATAGTGTGCTATACCTTCCAACAAATAAAATGCTCTTTCCATATTGAAGCAGATCATACACCATGTCAACATGGCCACTGACTGCCCTCCCAACTCGGCATGTCAAACCAACTATGCCACCTTTCCTACTCCTGATTGCAGATATTCTGTGCAATGTACCCTCAATGCCAGCTCTATTGTCCCTCCCAAATTCTCCAACAGCTTGTTGAGCATGCTTCAACTCTTCCACTGTTACCTAAGCTACACATTTCTTAAATGGTCACATAACGCTTTCTTTTTTACCTCAGAATTAATACACACACATTATGAATGAGAACTTCAGGTAAATAAATTCTCAATTTACTGTTGATAATTATGTAGATTCTCAACTGTAGTTGTATTTGCACCCTAATCTGATGGATTTAGTTTCCTTATTTTCCAGTGTAACAGTCAGCTCTTATCATTCTATTTCTTTCCTCCTAATTTGTTGCACATTTAATTTTATTATTCCGTCTTTATCTTTTGCTGATTTCATGGGATTCTAGTGGCGTAATTGTTGCCATGGTCCCTAGATTTGTACCTCCCTCTTAATTCAAATAATGTATAAATTCAGAATTGTTCTTCTCTGAAATTTCTACATTCTGCATAGAAGACTTTCATGTAAGTGGAGAAAAATAAAAACATTATATCAAAATATGAAAAAGAAAGTCAAATATGAAAAAGAAAGTGTGTATTCAATTTTAGAAACTATAGCCTTCGGTCCCTCAAAAGTGCTTCCTTACCTCAGTTTTCCTTATATATTCCCCTCCATCTCTGCCAACATAACGTGCTTCTGGAAAACGACCCAAATCCAATATAACCTGATAAATGATGAAGGCAGCACATTATAATGGCATTAGATTGTAGCTGCGTGATTTACATCAAGTTAACCAAGCCTTTTTGCATGAGCCTAACTACAGACTATACAGAAGAATCTATCCACATCAAGTAAAATTATTTCTTAATCACAAGAAATAAGATATAAGCAAACAGGAAAAGAGAATTAAAATTAAAGTTATGTAATTAAAATAAGTCAGGTCTCATACACAACATCAACCTAAACATGTTAACATTCCTAAAGCTGTAGGCCAAAAGAAGTGCATCCTTTTATAAAATTTCCACAAACAAGAGAGTCGCAGGCATATACCATGCATAGGGAGGTTTGGAGAACATCAAGGCAAGAGGGGGAAACCAAATTCAAGTGCAAATGCTATAATCTGGCAGGATAAAATTAAATATTGCAGCATTTCAATAGTTTCTAGAAATTAGACATCGAAAGAATAACTTTTGCCAATCCCATGGAGAATATTGATTAGAATTTTTATAGTGTTCTCTATTGAAAATTCCAACCCCTAGTTCACCCTTTTTAATTACAAAAGGAAACGGTGATGCGAAATCGATCATGGTATCTCACCTCCGAAAGTTCAGCCCTCTTTACTTCGTTCAGGAGATTGTCATGCAAATCAGATGGAAGGACCTGCAAGGAAGACGAGGTATTCATATTAAGTTCATTCGGGATGCAAATCATCAACAACAACTACAAAACAGCAAATATACATAAGAAATTGGACATCTTTAGTAGGCATAACATCTAACTCTTATGGTTCAAATTGTAAAAGAGAAAAGTGATCAAGTAATGCTTGTACTTTATCAAAAAAAAAAAAATGAAAGAGATAAATCAACTCCAAAAATTTCAAACGCATTTTAAAGAAGGAAATGCTATTGAGAAAATCAAGCGAGAGCAAGTGAAGTACCTGTAACAGAGCTTGCAGATCGTCCTGCACAAATGAACAAGAAGGATCTGATGAGGCTCCACAAACTGCTATACCAGCAACACTCTGATGGGTTCGCATTTGGAGACTATGACTCAATTTCTGTAATGAAAAATTGTGTCTTTTGAGTGGCGTAGGGCTTAAATTTTTCAAACAAGTTGACAAATCCGCCGGCAATAACGACGTCGCACCCATTTCCCTTCCCCTGTCTCCACCTCGCGGTGTGCAGCTACTACTGCTCCTGCTTCGCTTCTCTCAAGTCCTGATATTTATACGTTCTTTCTTCATTCTTTTATTTTTTCCACTGTTGTATTACAAATAATTTTCTTTTCTAGCCAGTAATGTAGTTCACCCATCAGTTTAATTAATTGTTCGATATTTCGAGTTTCTTTAACAAGCAGTTTCACTTTCAACTTTTTGAGCCCAAAAGGGAGAACTATTTACTAACCATTTAGAAAAGATAACATTAACATAAGTATGAAACTATAACTATAGTATGTGACTTTGTTTTATCATTTAAGAAGATCTTTAGTGATCATTTCTTGGAGGATTTTTTTTGCCTTATCACTTATATTATTATCATTTATATCTTATCACATAATCAATTATTATTGAATTAAATTTCAGTCAAAAATTACTTGCTTACTAATAAATAAATGACAATAATATTAACGTTTTTAAATAAGAGGGGAGTTACAAAAACACTCTCAAGATTGACAAGAGGAGAGAAAAAAATCAGGACAATAAGATAGGAAAAAGATAAACAATTATAGATGCGGTACTCTTTTCTTTTTGAATAATTTAAATAAAAAATTTGAGATAATCTCAAAAGTGTAAAAGTTGTTTTTTTAATTTACAAAGTGCATAAATCTTGACAAAGGTATTGAAATTATCTCAATTGTTTTATTTAAAATATTTAAAACAAAAAGATACAATATCTTATCTCTATTATTTCTTTTACGGAGAGTGCGTATGTGTGTATATATATATATATATATTCATTTTTTTTATTTATTACTTTTAAATTTTTTAATCACCTAAAAATAGAAAGTAGGTGACTTTGAAATTTAATTTTATGTAATATAAATGACTGGCTAAACTTAACAATTGATGAATAACATTTTTATTAAACCTTTTTTTGGGGTAAATTATAAGTGAGATTTAAAGTAAAACTAAGAAAATTGTGACTTTTTTTTAATGAAATGTTTGACCTAAAATTATCTTTTCTTAACAAAAGTGTCTTAAATTTTTTTGGGTTGATGCAATATTACGATTTATATGATAAAAAAGGAAAATTAAAAATAAAAGAAATAAGAATGACGGAAAAAAAGTATAATTGGATGATGAGATATTAAAAAAAAAACCATGAAAAATCTAAAAGAATACGAAGGGGAAGAGAAAAATTAGAAAAAAGATACTTAAGAATAGTGGCTCAAAAATTATATATATGGTTGTCTCAGGAATTTGGTAATTCTCTCTAGGTTAAAGGTTTCAATTTTCGTTAGCTAAGCTTTCTGCGTTTCTCGTTGGGGACTACTTTTCCAAGCCCTTGTTAGACGATCTCGCAGGCAAACATGTTGATGTGTATAGCTACAGGGTATGCCCTCCCTAAAGTTCCTCACTTTTTTCCACCTTCTTCATCTTCCATCCTTCTCTTTTTCCCTTATTCCCTCAATCTCAAGTTCTATGCTCATTCCCAAACCCCAACAGCAAATAACATTGACGACACCGTCACTTCATTCAATCTCTTACTCCATATGCGTCCCCCACCCTCCATAACTCAAATTAATAAGATTTTAGGATCAATTGCAAAGACTAAACATTATCGCACTGCTATCTCACTTTTTGCACAAGTGGAGTCCAAGGGATTCACACCTGATTTATTTACTCTGAGCATCTTGATCAATTGTTACTGTCATGTGGGTCAGATGTATTCTGCTTTCTCAATATTGGGGAAGATTCTCAAGATGAATCTTCAACTGAATACCATAACTTTGACTACGCTGATAAAAGGACTCTGTATTAGTAACAAGGTTGAGGAAGCACTAGACTTTCACGTTGACCTAATGGCCAAAGGATTTCAGTTAAATGAAGTTAGTTATGGAACCTTGATCAATGGGTTATGTAAAATAGAAAAAGTAAGATCTGCCATTAAATTGCTCCAAAAGATGGAGAGTATTGGAATTAAGCCTAATTTAGTTGTTTACAGCACAATCATTGATGGTCTTTGTAAAGATGGACATATAACTGAAGCACGTGATTTGTATTCTAAAATGATTGACCAGGGAATTCTGCCAAATATTGTCACTTACAGCTCTCTTGCCCATGGTTTCTATAGCATGGGCCACTGGCAAGAAGCAACTCAATTGCTCCATGAAATGGTATTGAAAGACATCAAACCTAATGTTTATACCTTTAGTATATTGGTTGATGCATTTTGTAAAGAAGGAAGAATCACAGAAGCTCAAGCTGTGTTTGCTAGGATGATGAAATGTGGTGAAAGACCTAGTAATGTAACTTACGGTGCTTTAATGAATGGGTATTGTTTGATGAATAATGTTAATGAATCAAAAAAAGTAATCGATAAGATGGTCCAAAGTGGTTTGACACCTACTGAAGTTAACTATAGTATATTGATTAATGGATTCTGTAAGGCTAAAATGCTGGATAAAGCTATGGATCTCTTTGAAGAAATGCGTTGCAAAAACTTGGTTCTCGACAATGTAACTCACAATTCTCTTATTGATGGCTTGTGCAAATCAGGAAGAATGTCATACGTGCAAGATCTTGTTAATGAGATGCATGACAGTGGTCATCCCCCTGATATAATTACTTATAATATCTTGTTAGATACATTTTGCAAAAGCCAAAATCTTGACATAGGGATTGTGTTAATTAAGCAAGGTGTCAATCGAGGAATTTGGCCTTCTGTGTACACATATGGTATACTTATTGATGGTTTGGCTAAAGGTGGTAGACTAGATACTGCACAAGAGATTTTTCAATACCTTTTGATCAAAGACCATCATCTAGATGTTTGTACGTATAACATTATGATCAATGGCCTTTGTAGAGAAGGCTTGCTTGATGAAGGTATGACCTTGCTTCAAAAAATGAAAGAAAATGGCTACCTCCCAAATTCAATAACATATAAAACACTTATTCGAGCTCTTTTGGAAAAAAGTGAGAATGATAAGGCAGCGAGGCTTCTTCATGAAATGATTGATAGTGGTCTTCTATAACAATAAAACAAGGTCAGATACTCCAGTTGTAATTTATGTTATACTTGTACTAATGTTGAAATTTGCCTTTAATGGTTAGCAGATGCTTGTATGTTTCTGATTAAAATTGTTAGATTATTCAATGGCTTGAATGGTGTTTAAGAAGTTTTGTTCAAGTCATATGTTATATATATATATATATACACACACATATGTATTGACTTTGTGTTTGTTACCTGTGATTAATTTTTTTATCTTAACATGAATTTGTTCTTTCTTCCTTTATGGTTCATTTCTAATTTGATTTATTAACTCTAAGGTGCATCTCAGTTGTAGCTCATGAATTAGCGTTTCTGTTATTTCAATTGTAGCTAAAATAAAGTTTTCTTGAATTTCGTAATCTAAAATGATAATACCTTAATGGACCATGTAAAAAGTTCATTAGGTTGTTTTACAACCAAGAAAACAACCAAGAAAAGCAATGTCTGAACTTATTTGGGAGTATAAGCATAAATAAAGGTTTAGGAGTATGTATTATTCTATATATATATATATTGGTCTTAGTTCAAAGTCCTAGAGGATGCCCTCTCCTATTTTCAAGAGAAGGTGAGGTTAACTAATCATGAACATGTGATGCTTGAGTCCTTGAATCTCCAATTTTTGTATTTATACTAGTTTTTATAATCAATCACAGGAGACTTAGCAACTTTGGAATGTGAGTAGCAATACCAGATTTTAGTTCTTTCATGCAGTTAAACAATGTGAGCTGAGCCCTGATTAGAATTTTTGCCTAATTGTTGTTAGATATCATTTTGATGAGTATCTACTTGTCTTCTACATATGCACTGCATAAAAACTTTTGCTATGGGTGAATTCCAGAGTTTCTTGGCATACTAACAATTCTAAAACTATCTTCCACAAGCACACAAATGGAATCATGAGTGACGACATTCACCTGCTGACCTTCTTAAACAAGCTATTTTGCAAAATCTGTCCGACGAAATATCGTAAGTGATTATATCAGGGGCATGATCACTATCATGCATCTCATAAACAAGATCTTGAGCATATGAGATTCTACCTTACAATTAGAAAAGTGTTGATACAGTTTTATATTTCTATTTTTTTTTTTTTAAGTACATAACTATTGTTAAAAGATTGTAACTTTATTTGCTTTGGTTTTTAAGAGGTAAAATTCAAAGTTCATAAAACTTCAACATTAAACTTTTCCCTCACCTTCCAATCACTTTAAGGGGAAATAAAAAAAAATTAGTAAAAAAAAAGAAGGAAGAAAGAAAGAAAAGAATTCATAAGGAAAAGTTTAAACACACCACTGCTTTGTTTTCATTTTGCCTTTTTTATTCTACATTCAAGTAAGGGATAAAATTATTCCTTTTATTATCATGGTAACTGATATACATTCAAGGTGATGAAGATGGATTTGTTGTATATTCATAATCTTTTGTCATTTCTTGCACTGGAAGTCATACAACAATTCAAACTTTATAAAAAACAAGGGTGTAGTATTATTAGTTTCTTTGACAAGCAATACAAGATAACTGCAGGATTCTTTTCAGAGAACACCATAGTTGTGGCAGAATGTGAGTTGCTGGAGAAGGGTATTTTTCAGGTTGTTAACATTTCCTTTTTCTACATCTGTTTTTTATTCTCTTTATTTCTTGATAGCAATAAAACAATTATTTGGTTTTGTATATGCTTTTATCCAGCCCTTAAATGTGTTTAGGATAAAGAATTACTACAGATATTGTACAGCTTTTGGTTGTTCTTTACAATAGCTCTTGCCAGTCCAACAACAGTGCATGTCTTAAAAAAATAAAGCTGAAATCATGAATGCAGAATTCAAGTAATAAGAGTGGAACTAGTATGATAAATGAGGAGATGGTTTGCAAGGTAATGCAGCATAGTTATAACTTCAAAGTCATGTGTAATTAAATTTATTATGATTGTACATGGAACACTATCAGTTGCGATTAATTCATTGTGGAACTTGTACATAGGTTGTAGATCGTATACACAAAACAGAGATTGACATTTGTTTTCCAAGAAACAGGAATAGTTGATAGCTCAAGCTTATTTGGATAATCAGTTGGGTTTTTGATAGGAATCTCCTATCTTTTAACCACTCACACCACACAAGAATGGCAAAGAGTACGGTACTGTATTGATATGAAGAATAACCTGAGTGGAAGCTTGCAATCAGATTCCTTCTAAGTGAATCTGTCACTGCTAGCCAAAAGATTCACTCAAGTACCTCAGTACACCAGCACTTACTACAAAACCACTCACACAGCTTGTAAGAACAACAAAACACAGAACGAAGCTGCTAGCTTTTGAGAGGGTATCTCTCTCCACTCCAAAGCAATCCCAAAAACTCTTCTCTGCCTTTTCTAGTCAGTTTTCCCCCTTAAAAGCTTGCTCCAACTGCTCCTCAACTGCCCCCTTATCTTTTTCACTGTGAATTCAATCTTTTACCCCTCTGCTTCTCTTTTTCTTTCAGGTATATACCCTTATACTCTTTGATGGACCATCAGTCCCTTCTTTCCTTCCTCTTGTTCCTCGTTTCTGTCTCCTCTTGTAGGTTTTGGTGGCCATGGCAGGTAGTGAGCGTCCATCAGTTTTCTATATGGGATGCTTCTATTGCTAACTTGTGAATGAAGTTATAAGAGGGTCCAATTGTGAGGTGAGTTAGCTGTGGCAATATTAGCTGATGCTATAAATTAAAAGGCTATATCCCTTTTTTTATTTTGGGTCAAACTGAAAATAATAAAATTAAAATTTTTATTATGCTTCTTGGTTGGTAGGAGATTATGCACTGGGGAGACGTTCATTTTACCTATGGCCTATTTTCATGTTTCTACTCAGGTATTGAAGGTTAAAATTCTTTATAATTTTTGCCAAAATTATCATTACCTTGGAATTCACATATCTTAAGAAGAAGAACTGATTCAACAAACCAGAAGAACATAAGTTGCATTCCATGTATTTGCTTGGCTATTGATGATTTTGAAGGATGCTAGTTTGCTAAGAAGTAAACAACTTTATCGTAATCTGTTCTTATACATTCTTATTAAAGTCTTGTACAATTTGATGATAAAAGTCACTGAAATGTTGAGATTTGTTTTGTTTTGTTTAATAATGATTGCTTGTGGCCCACTTTTCCTTTGTTTGGCATTCATTAGAATTGTCACTTTGCTTTCTGGATTATGTATATAGCCTTTTTTGTTGGTTTTAACATGTGGATTTCCCCCATTGGAGGATAGAGATAAGTCATTTAAATTAATTGTGGGGCATGACCTTTTTGGAGGTGGTACTTTTACTAAAGAGGAAACTGTATCCTGACTATCCCTTACCCTCGCTCAGTTACCACAGATTCTTTATTCCTTTTCTCAAGTTTTGCCTAGTATCCCTTAGATGCACCAATGATGGCCTATACCATTTCGATATATCAGACTGGCAAAGATAGAAAAGAGAGCAGTCAATGACATGTTTGTTATACTGTCTGATATTTGGCTAGATAATGAAGAGGTGATTTGAGTCCTCAATCTCTTCTCTTTACTGTTTCATCCTTTAGCACCTTCCTTTTTAGAAGTGGCTTGAAATCTTCATGTTGCTTCTCTGTAGAGAAGGCTATGGGAAAGTTAGAGACTGTACTGGATGGTTTTGAGAGCGTAGAAGTGGTTCCTTCATGTTTAGTTTTCATGGGAAACTTCTCATTTATGTAACCTTTCTTTTCATTCTTACTCGGGCCTCTGGTGAGTGCCACTTTGGATTGATTTCTATATTTCATTCTGAGCTTTGATAAGAAAAGCAGAAAATTAGAATCACAGAACCATGATGTGGTAGAATAAGTCTAGTAAACAATTAGTTCTAACTACCTTGTCATAATTCATTATATAAAAAATGATAATTTGTTGTTGTGAGAATAAAAATTGTTAGATACTTCAATCTGCAGGTTGCAGTTTGGCAAGCTAAGGCAAATGATTGCTGGCCATCCCTGGCTAGAAGAGCAAAGATGATTTTATTTTTTATTCCATGTCCTGATGACCCAGGTAGTTGACTTCGTTTGTAATAACTTATACCTCTTACTTCCTTCTCCCCACATCATATCACCCTCTGCAATGTTTCAGGTCCTTCCACGGTTCTACATAGGTCTGCTCTGCCAAAATATTTAACTGAGGAGCTCCAAAAGCATATTCCCAATGCCATATTTTTGAGCAATCCTTGCAAGTTCATGTTTTGTCTAAATAAGATTTCATGGCATGTTTTCAGCAGCTCTGCATGTTTGTGCTTGATATAGCAGCTCAGTATGTGTTTCTGATTGTTCTTACAGCGGATAATTGTTTGGCTGCAGGATCAAATTTTACACTTGAGATTGTAATTTTCTGCCAGGTTCTGCTGTATAGAATGTGCTGTTCATGTTTAATGCTGCCATCTATGGAAGAAACTGACGATCCTTTTCAGCATGTAATTGATTCCCTTAGTGTGTGTTTTCTGCCTTAATTAAATGACATCTCCCTTTTTGTCTCTAACACCCATGTCAGTCTTAGCCCTATTGGATCCAAAGCTGCCATCAACATTAATTTTGATTTAGTTACCTACAGGTTGATGCTATCTTTCAATGACATCCAAGGGATCACTATGAAGCATCATAGAGTGAACTTTCCAGTAATTAGCAGACCAATAATCAATAATGGCAATCTTCTCATTACTTTGGCCCCACAAAAAATTAGCAAAAACCATATCAAGTGCTTGGCGAGTTTTCTTAAAAAATTAGAATATGACAATGAGTATGTAGGAATGGCATTAGCTACAGATTTTATTAACACTTCCCTGCCAGCCTATAACAACATTCCCTGTTTCTACCCTTGGGCTTTGCTTTTAACCTTATCTTTGACAAATGCTAAAGCTTCTAATTTTATCTTCCGCAAAGCACTGACAAACCCAAATATATCTTACCTTAATAACAAAGAAAAAGGGTGGTGCAGAATCCACTATGGCATCTCACCTCTAAAAGTCTAGCTCTTTTTACTTCATTTAAGAGACTGTCATGCAAATTAAATGGAAGGATCTACAAGAAGAAGAGGTATTTATATTATGTCCATTTGGGCAGCAAATCATTGACAAAATATTAAAAACAGTAAATATATTTGAAGATCTATGCATCCAATTTTTTTTTTCTTGATCTTTTTTATTTTGATTTTCTTTTAATATTCTGAAAGAAACAAAAAACACAAGATTAAGACATTCTTTCAACTTTTAGTATATAGATAATTTTATCTAGTAAAAGTTTGCTTTCTATTTTGCTTTCTTCAAGATTATTTTGATTTTGATTTTTTATTTTGTTTTCTTCAAAATGAAAAAAAAAATTAAATAAAAAAAAATGGATGGCTAGATCCTCAAATCTTCAAAATAAAGGGTTGAGATGTTATGTTACTTTGCACGCCACACTTTGCTGTGCAGAACAACACAGTTGAAGATTCACTTCTGGCCCATGTCAATTGGTTGATCAAGTTGGTTAGGTCATTTATTTATTTATTTAGTAAAATTATAAAATAACCTCTTAAAAAATAAAGTTTTTACATAAACTTTTATAAAATTATATTTTATCTTTAAAAAAATAAAAATTTATGTAATTTTTCATAAAATAATATTTTTTTAATATATATATATATATATATAAAAAGAAAAAGATAAAAAGGAAAGAAGGATCGGATTGGGCAAAATTAGCCAACCAATTTGGCCTAATCTAACCTAGTCTAATTTGATTAAATTTGTTTGTTTTTTTTTTTTTTGTTTTAGCTTGGTCCATCTCAACCCAAAATGATTGAGCAATGCTAAGTGAGCCATGAGTATGGTGTGGAGAAGGGAATTGCTCAAGATGAAAATAGGAATAAAATGTGTAAAAAAATTGAAAGAAGTGGTGTTTTGCATTGCTTAAAACAAAAACAAAAACAAAAAAAGATATTTATTTCTAAATTTCAATTTTAGAGGTATTTAGCAAGTTTATAAACTTGCTTTTGAATAGTAGCAAAAAAACACTTTTTTCTTTTTCAAAGTAGAAATGTTTTGCTTTTTTTTCCTTTTATGGTAGAAGAAAACAAAAAATGTTTTTTAAGACAAAAATACATTTATTCAAAATTTGTAATGACATATTTACCCTTTATTATTTTTTATTTATAATTTTATTTTTTTTCATTTCTTCTCTTATTATCGTATACTCATTTTGATATATTTATTTTAAATAAAATATTTTATATAATTTTTTGGTATTTTAATCAAATAAAAATTAAAAAAACTTAATTAAAATCAATGGTTCAATTCAGGAGATCATTATTCAGGCAAATAAGGAATCATAGAATTGAGAGATTGAAATAATGATAATTTATTAAGTACGAAGGTATCTAAAATGGAATATAATAGCAAGATGAAGTAAATGATTGTATTTCTTTGGCTTAGCTAGCTTGTACGTAATGTGATGGAATTTACACCTCTTCCCTTATGATGCTGGGGTCTTAATTTATTGGCTCGTGCTAATGACGATAATTTGGTCAAATTATTTAATGAAATTGTAAAAGTCATCTAATTAAGATGGTTTATTATACAAGAATTATTTTTTAAAAAAAAGTAATTTAGACTATTTGTTATGTTAATTCTTAATATGTGGCACGTTGAATCACAGCCGTTGAATATTTTAATCTTTTAAAAGTGAATAAAGAGTAGATTGGGTTGATCAAAATTCTTATAATTATTAGGCTCTACAACAATCAACTATAAAGAATTCTTAAAATTATTTTCTATACAAAAAATATTACTATAAAATTAAATGTATAAATGTTCATTTTAGAAATTTGCCACTAAACAATGATTTTTAAGAACTATTTAAATATTTTTAAAAGATAATAATATTGATAAAAATGTTTAAAAACTAATTTTGTGAAATATAAAAAAAAATTTAATAAATTTTAAAACGTAATTTAAAATAAGCTTAAATTTACAGCAAAACATGACAAAGATTAATGCGATTTAGATTATGATATTATTCGATTTATTTAGGCCTTTTTACTTATATGTGTAAAAACAAAAAACAAAAGACGTATATATATAACTTTTAAAACTATTTTTGAATATATATAATTGATTTATTTTTAACATTTATTTAAAAAAAAAAATGAAACGCGGAATTGCTGATTCCGCGTTTTAGATAATAAAATTTTTTTAAAAAATCTTAAATGAACGCGGAGCCTGTGGCTTCTTGTCCCTAAAAAATTTTTAAGAAAAAATAATTTTTTTTTAAATGGGGGTCTACTGACCCCCATCGACTGACCCGTTGGGTCAGTTTGAGTGACCCACGGGTCAATTTTTTTAAAAAAAAATATTTTAAAAATTAATATTTTAATTAATTTATTTAAAATTTATAAAAATAATAAAAAAGAAAAAGTTTAAAATATATAAATTTATTATAATAAATATTTTTAATTTATATATTATTTAAATTTATATTAATCTTTTGTATATTAAAAAATGTAATATCTTTAAATCTCTTTATAATTTTACTAATTGTATAAGTAATAAAAACTTATATTTTGAGAAGATTTAATTAATTTTATTGAAATTTGTAAAAGGTGAAATTTAAATAATAAAAAAGTAAACAAAAATTGAAATAAGTTAATAAAAATATTTCTAAAATTACATTTGTATGAGATTTTTTTAATTGGAGAAAAAATATTAATCTATATATTAAAAAATACAATGACTTAATTTGTATATATAATTTGTTTAATTTTATAATTATAAAAAATTTATGTGTTGAAGAATAGTAATTAATTTTATTTAGATTTTGAACAAGTAAAATATAAATAATAATTTTTTAACAATTCATATAAGAATTCTTAAACATATAGTAAAAGAAAAGTATTTGAAAAATTATAATAAAATTCATTTACAATTGAAATGTTCATAAAATTTTTTTGCTTACAAAAAAAATTCTCTTATCTATAATTTGAAAAACATAACGTCTTAATTTGTGTATATTGTTTTGAGAAATATTAATTAATTTTGTTTAAATTGTAAGGAAAAAAATTAATAAACAAGTTATAAAAGTATTTCTAAAATTACATTTGAACGGATATTTTTTAATTGGGGAAAAATATTAATTTATGTATTGAAAAATATAATGACCTAATTTATATATATAATTTGTTTAATTTTATAAGTATAAGAAATTTATGTTTTGAAGAATAAGAATTAATTTTGTTTAAATTTGAAGAAATTAAAATATTAATAATAAGTTTAAAAAAATTCAGATTATATTTTTTAAAAATTTAATTAATTTCATTGAAATTTGTAAAAGGTGAAATTTAAATAATCGTTAAAAAAAATAAACAAAATTTTAAGTAAATTAGTAAAAGTATATTTAAAATTTTATTTGAAGGGATTTTTTTTAATTGGAAAAAAATATTAATTTATATATTGAGAAACATAATGACCTAATTTGTATATATAATTTGTTTAATTTGATAAATATAAGACATTTATATTTTGAAGATTAGGAATTAATTTTGTTTAAATTTTGAAATTGTAATTTTAAAATATTTATGTTCTGAGAAATATTAATCAAATATATTTAAATCTATTTGAAGAAGAGAATAAAGTTTTCTTAAAATATATTTAAATCTATTATCAAATAATACAAATGAACATGAAACTTAAAAAACAACGATAATAGTTATCAGCCGTAATGACTGCCTGTCCCACACCGAGGCCTTCTCCTTGTTCGTTGTGGGGTGGCATTGTTGTGGCTGTTCTTCTTCTTCTTCCTCTTTGTCCTCCTCGATGTCATTTACAAGTCCTTCTTCATTTTCTTCTTTAGACGATTCATCCTCCACTTGATGGCGAATTTGTTGGGAACTGAAATTTCATTAAGGAGATTAAACAGGTAGAATTGGTTGATTTGAAGTGAGAAAACCTTGTTGAGGTTGGTAGGAGGTCTACTGTGAGAATGAAGTATTGCAATATTCTGCACTAAATGTAGTTGGATCCGTAAATAATGATGTAAATATAATGCCAGGAGATTGCATTAACTGCGGTAGCAGTGTGGAAAAAGATGACTCAATATAAGTGAAGGCAGGCAATGAAGGGGTATAGTAAGGTGCACAGGAAGATAGGCCTGGAATGTCAACGGCTACAGATGGTGAAAATGAAGAAGAACCAACATCTCCACCGACAGTTTATGGTAAAACAGAAGAAGGACCAACGTCCCCACTAGACACAGGAGCTGTCATGTAAGATGATGATGGCATATTCGTGTGCAATCCCCTAAAGTCTCCACCAGACATTGGTTCCCTAGATGAGAGAAACCCATGGCCTCTTTTTCTTGGTCTCGCCTCTGGCTCTGAAGGTCTGGATAGATCAGGTGCTGGCAGAGCTGGTTGAGAAACAAACATATCTCGATGTTCTCCTAAAGCATGCAACATGTTTCGAATATCACTGCTTGCTTTTTGCCTAAAATCCCCATAACTAAGCGTCAGGGGGTCAGTGATAGTAAGTCTGTATAAGTCCTCCAACACATCAGTCTGTTAAAGAGAAAATCAATTATTAAAAATGATAAGTATATATATTTATTTAAAGATACGTATTATAAATATAAGAATTACGTAAAAGTCATACCACAAAACTTTGAGAACCACTAGCAGGATGGATCCATCTTCACGTATGTCGCCAATACCAACGCATATAGTTTGATGCGCGATCTAATGGTGTATCAGTAAGGTCATTCTGTGCCACTACCAAGGGCCACGAATTCCATGCTGTAATGAAAACTACATGCTCTTCGCGCCAATCTTTATGAATTTTTCCTCTCAATTGAAGAGTATGTAGTGATCCTATATTAAATGGTTTTTCTGGAATATGTTGCACCTTACCAAATTGACGGAGAACGCGATCAGCGTGATGCCACTCAACTATCCAAAAGCAAAGTATAGGCACAGATGCACGCCATACATCAGATATTGCTAAGCAATACTCCAGAATCAATTGGACAACCTCGGGTGAGTTATATGGAAGCCAAATGACTTACATAACAGAAGATAGTTACTTTATGATATAATTGTAAAACGAAAAATAACTAAGTACCTTAATACAAACATTATCGTCCTTCATTTGATCTAACAATATTCTACACTGCTGTAAGGCATTTGCTATCGGGCGAGGATATTGTGAAACATCTCGCCACCTGTAAGGAAAGGGAGAACGCACATTAGGTTATCAATCATTAAACAACAGCACATCTGTTAATAGTAATTTGCCTATACCTGAAACCAGTGGGGGTCGAGTAGGATAAATAGCTATCCGAGGATCGGGTTGCAGGGGTCTTCGTGGAGCAAGACGAGGAAATCGGTCCCATGCCCATAAATGAAGTAGAGTCAAACAACCACCTATGTTAACCTCGTTATAGTGAGTGACATTACACATTTCTCTATATAGATGGGGCAACACTACTGATCCCCAATTGTACTCACCAACTTCTACAAAATCAGCAAGTAGCGAAAGATACATTAACATAACTTTATGTCCAGTCCTATCCGGCATTAAGTACCCCCCAATCAAATGCAGGATATATGCTCGTGTAAACTGACGAATAGTATCATCATCTGCATCATCCAGCAAGTGGTTGAAAGTCTGAGTCAATCAAGGAACACTCAACCTCTGTCCATCCAAAATCTCAAGAGGCAGTATCACACCAAGCAACCCATTACAAATAATTGACCAATTAAAGTCTGTCCAGCCACATACTGCATTTCTTGTACAAGGTAAACCCAGTTGGATAGCGACGTCTTGTAGTGTGATTGTGCACTCGCCTCTGGTAAAGTGAAATGTATGTGTCTCTGGGCACTATCGCTCAATCAACGCTGACACAAAGGCGGCATTGAAGTCAAAATGACCGAGTCATGAAACACCGTAAAAACCAGCCTGTACGAGATATGGGATAATGGCCGGAGGGGGATCGAATATATTATCTTGTTGCGCTATTCGTCTTATGCGTAGAATTCTATCATCCTGCGTAATTATATTAGAGAAAATGTTATAAATTTAGTTAACTCAACAATGAACAATAAAGTAAATTTGTTACTCACTTGTCCTTGCCACACAGCTTGGGACACGTGGCGAGACTGTAAATATAATAAAGTCTTATCCTCTGGTCCAGGATGAACAGCACTGTGGTGAGAATTCATAATAGAAACTAAGAACTTAAATATCTGTTAATAGTAACACTAATATGTCAAACTAGTGAATAATAAATTACAAACCAATAATATAACTTTAGTACGTCAAAATAATAAACAACAATTCATATGTAAGAAAAATATAATGAAATAGGCACTTCCAACTAATCATTAATAATTCATATACAATTCATCTACAAATGATAATTGACAATGAATATTTAATTCGCTTCAATAACTATAACTATCCTCTGGTTGACGAGTCGGGCACGTGGCACGATTGTGTCCGACTTGTCTACATAAACCACATCTCTAATTGTCCCTGGAGTTTTCTTGCCAATCCATCTCATTATGTATTCGCGAGGATTTCGATCGACCTTTATCTCGAATCATAGAAGGATCAAGGACCAATTGAAGCTCACTTGTGTAAGGCCAATAAATGTCTCCTCCCATTGGACGAAATTCTATCTTGTAAGCATTTAGAATTGTCTCCAGCAGAAAAACAACGCGCACAAATTGTAGAGGATCAAGACAAACTTTGGCACATGCAGCAAAGACATGTTGACAGGGATACTTTTGGAGTTGAAACTCGCCACAGTCACATGTTCTGTTTGTCAGGCTAACCTTGCAAGTTCGCCCATATTATTTATTGGAGGGATCGTAGGGTTTCTCGACCTCAAATTCTGAAACCCTTCTATCAAACGTACAGACCAATAAAGCAGATGCTCTTGTAATTCTGACTGAAATCTTCTTGTGGATATCCTCAGAAAATAAGCTGCCTGCTTGCATTTGAGGAAATGTGGTTTGCGCCCGCTCAACCCAATATTTATTCTACCGATACATTGTTACCTTAACCAAACCAATAATGGACAAGAATCTAACACCTTTGAAGACACTATTGATACACTCGGCTAAATTTGTTGTCATGTGTCCCCAACGATGCCCATCCACATCATATGCACGTGACTACTTACTTTTCGGTATATCATCTATCCAATTCGCCGCTTCTGAATGCAACTGTCGAATTTGAGCTAATTGTTCATCAACCAAATGACGCTCATTCAGATAGCCAATGTTCACAAACTTTTTCTTCAACTATTTAATCCTGAACGTAGTATTCAAATTACTCGTAATATGACGCAAACAAAACATGTGATGTGCATGGGGTGGTTGCCACCTATTTTCTGGGTTTGCAATTGCTACTAATATTTCAGAATGACGATCAGATATCAAACACAGTCTTATCTTGTTTGGTACCACTCGTCGCCTAAGGTTACTAAGAAATCACCCCCATGCCTCAAATGTTTCACCTTCAACAATGGCAAATGTAAGGGAGACAACTTTTCTAGCACCATCTTGTGAGCTCGCAATTAGCAACGTCCCTTTATATTTCCCATACAGAAATGTGCCATCTATTTGGATAATCGGTTTCAAGTGATCAAAGGCATCAATACAAGGTTTAAATGTCCAAAATACCCTATGAAACATAATTGTTGTCTCTATATTTGATGCTGTCTGCGGGCATTCCTTAGTCACAAATTCAAAATATGAGCCTGGATTGAAATGTTGGACAGCAGATAACCATCTCGGGAGAACTATATACGATCGCTCCCAATTCCCAAAAACAATTGCAATAGCTCGTTGCTTACCCCACCATGCCTTTTTATAAGACACCGTATATCCAAAGGTGCTATGAATCCACTTAATGACATCACGAACTGAAACAGAAGAATTTTCTGTGACCATCAATATAATAGTTGATGCTATTATATCAGAGTTTAGTTTCGGATGATCTTGTAATAAGATAGAAGAGATACAAGTGTGTGGGCCCGCATATTTTATTATCCGCCAATCATTTTCTCTCTCAGATTGACATGCCCTTATCTGCCAATTGCATCTAACACCATACTTAAGACAACGATACTCCACGTACTTCATTGATGATTGATGCACCTTGAATGTGTGGTATTTGCGGACTGAATAAAGCTTTGCAACACGACTTAATGATTGCTTATCAGAAAATCGCATGCCAACATACATCTCTTGGTCATCATTTAGATCGATGACCCCCTCCATGTCAAGTATCTCAAATTCACTCACATTGTCATTGCTGATGTGAGACAAAAAAGCAAATGCCTACTCAGAATCCAGATTCAATAGAGTTACAGGATTCCCTTCAGTATCATTCGTAGCAATATCATCCTCTCCATATTTATTGGCATCTGGCGGAGCATCATATTCATCCTCTGCCTCAAATTCATCCATTATATCTTTGGTTACATCTGAAGGACTGGAAGGATTGTTATGACACATCTCACCCCTCGATGAACTTGGTTGAGATATATCATTTATGAATGGTATTGATTGAGTATTAGAAAATTGGGTCTCAAATGGATGAACATTTCCGAGATAAGAGCTAAACAAAGAAACCGATTCATCCGGTCTATTAAGCTCACTTGTACTGGGATTTGTCAACGGTTCAATCATATCAGTCTCTTCACCCCTTTAGCCCACATCATTAGTTGAGATGTGTGTATATAATTCAAGTGCCCCCAGTTGAGATGGAAAGTGTCGATTCACTTCCCACATGGTATGGATATCTGAATCGTCCTCTAATGTGCACGGCAAGTACCAAGTTGGATTAAGTGATGGCGGGTATCGGTACACCAACTCAGATACATACTGTTCTGACTGAAGGCGTAATTTTTCTCCAACCACAGCCTTCAACTACTTGAGATTAATGTCAAGGTCAACTCTTAATAATTTCGACTTATTACAAACAAATATTGTTCCTTTGTTAGTGTCAAAAATCCTTCCATTTGCATGAATGCATATGATTTCCTTCCTTCTATTCATTGTCAATCTTTACTCGGTGCCTTTGTGTAAATAATGATTAAACAAATATATTAAAATGATCAAGGAAAAAAGATACCGAAGATATTTCAAACGAACAAAAGTTTTCCTGTAGAATAGAAGCACCTGAGAATCTATACAAATAAAAAGAAAACTTATCAGTATTTTCTATAAAGAAATAAAATATAAAAAAATAAGAAATAAAATATATTTCAAAATAATTTACAAACCTCAATAAGGATTCGAAGGTTGATAAAAAAATTTAAATCTTCTACACAACTGAATCGATAGATAATATAAAAATAACTTCAAATTAAAAAAGAGGGCACCGTTTGAGAACCTGAAAAAATTAAAAAAAAATTAAATTTTTCAAGAGAAAAAAATATGAATATTTGTTAAGTACAACAAAAATAAAAATTTTTTAAAAATAAAATACAAACCTTAGAATGTAGATGAAGAAGAGGAGCAAATTTATTGAAGAGATAAAACCATTCAAGCAATCTGAAGAAACAAAGGAATGAGTTGCGCAGAAGTGAGGAAGAAAAATGGAAACAATGTGAAGAGGTGAGGAAGGAGAATGGAAACAAAATAAATGCAAAAGAGGCGGGGAGTTATATAAATTTTTTTTTTTCTGACCACCAAAACGGGGGTCAGAATTTTTGAATCTGACCCTCAAAGGGTCAGAGAATCTGACCCTCAAAGGGTCAATACACTGACCCTACGTGGGTCAGTGCTGACCCATGTAGGGTCAGCTTTTCTGACCCTTTGAGGGTTAAAAAATTTTAAAAAAATTTTATAAAAAATTTGGGACGTGGAGTCCAATTTTTTATAAAAAAAATTATTTTTTAAAAATAAATCACTTATATATATCTGAAATTAGTTTTTAGGATTATACATATATTTCTTTTGTTTTGTTTTGTTGCATGTATCCGTCAAAAAGCCAATTTATTTAGGTTAGAGGCATTGTACTTGTCAGAATATTATAACAAAAATTTAATTCCAATTTGTATATTTATAGGCAATAATACCTTTTCTAATATATATATATATATATATGTAAGTACTAAGTAACTTTTCCCTTCTTCCATATTCCCCCGCGAGAGCCCCGCGCAGGGAAAGATGAGTGGGATAGACAACACTGAGGAGAAGGGTTTGCTGTGGAAGCTTCCAGTTGTGAAGTCCAAGGATTTCGGCAAGGTAGGCCCCGCATTCGGAGTTGGCGCCGGCTGTGGCCTAGGCTTCGGCGTTGGCCTCCTCGGAGGTACATTTTCTTGGAAACGAGGCTGAGTTATTGGAAATTCTTGTTTTATATTATCTCAGGATTCACTTTCCGTTATAATTTATATGTTTAGGGATTTGATTTTACTTTCTTATGTTTTTTCACTTGATAAGTGTGTGCTATTTCCCATTTCCTCAATTTTAGACCAGAAAATTACAAAAATTTCAGCTAATTTTGAAATTTTTTTAATCCCACTTTTCAATTTTGGGTTGGAACTTGGAAGGGAGGCCCTTTACTAAAGTTATGGCGTCTTTAAATTTCTGTATCTGAATAATGTTTGTATTGTGGAACTAAAGTAGAACTTGAGTCTTGGCGATATTCAAGCAGTGGCACTCAAACAAAACAGTCTTCATTATGGGCATAGTCTATAGTAAATGCAGAATTGATTCTGAGGGCTAAATACTGGCTCTGAGGCGGAGGGAGAGAAGATGGGTGTAATGTATATTATACTAGGAGACCACTTCGTACACAGATATGGAAATAGAAATGAAAAGAAAAAAGTGAATAAAATCCATAAAAAATGATTCTTGTGTTTTTATTGATAGAAACTGAGTAATAATTACAATGACACGATAAATATTGTACAAATGGAAAGAAAGGAAATTCCTTTCCTTCCTAATACCAAAAGGGTTGTCTGCTCCTATTCTGACTTGGTAGAATATGCGTTGGTTATCTAGTAAAAATTTTAACTCTTGATGGTTCTATTTGGATGGAATAAATACTGGCAGATAATTTTTGTCTAAATTAAAATAAACATATACACGTCTTATTTCAATGAAACTGGGAAACAGATAATATTGCTAATTGCTATAATTCTTAAAGCATATATCTTCTTGTAAATATTTACATAATGGAAGGTTTATCTCATCAAGAATAATCTGTTCTTGAAAAAATTGTCCTTGAATTAATAATTTAATATATATTCCTTTGTTTTGATGGTTTGACTGTTATAAAATATTGTTTAATATAATGCATGTAAGAGAACTTTATTGGAAATCTATATCTGTCCTTGCCAAGCAGGTTTTTTCCCTGTCAAACCGCAGACACCCATGTAAAAACAAAGAGCATTAATGCAATCTTCTGATGAGAAAGTCTAGTTCTCTCTCCCTCTCTCTCTCTCTCTTTTTTAAAACCTTTCTTAAAATGTTGTGGTTGATAAATGAGGAGTATGCATTTACTGTGAAGATTTATGTATTTGATATTGTTAATTTCATTAAGTTTTCAAGTACGTCTGCATATAGCTATAGTATCTTAAACAGTCTAGTACTAGGAGTAATGACCTGTTACTTGAGTGTACCTTTCATGTTCTTAAGTTAGATAAAATGCTGGAATTTGAAAGTTCTGCTGCTTGCCATCTTATTTTACCATCCAAAATGCGAAACATATATCATTTATAATTATGTAAAACTTGCAAAATTAATACCTCTTCTCAACACTTGTTATAGGCTTCTAGCAACTTAGAAGATTGAATTAGGAAAGGAATATGCATTGCTTATAAGACTTTATTGAGTAACTTGCCAGCTGCTGTGTTTACTATCTTAGTTCTTCCTCTAGTCCACACTTGGAAAAGCGAAGTCTGTTTGATGAAATCATAGAGAAAGGGATAAGTAACAAACAATGGAGTATTTTCATCCCAAAAACAGAAAAGAAGTCAGCATAGTTTGTGTTTGGCATGTTTACATCAAATCCTGAAATGTGGTTTCCGCGTTTGATAGAATGACTGTTTGGATTTGGGAATGATTGATCATTTGTTATAAGCCCCATTGTAGTAAACGAAAGGGTTCTGAATTGCCTACTTGCGCTGTATAGTCATTGAAAGTTCCAAGTAATGTGCTCATTCCCATATTTCTGTTTCTGCCTTGCTCTTGATTTTCTTCCAAATGAACTGTGGCTTTCTAGTGCTGCTGTTAGGTAATGGGTCATCCTGTGCTTTATAATAACAAGAAATTCTAGCTTATGTTGCTGCATCTGGTTCTGCTTAATTGTTGAAGTATATTTTCTGATTTTTATTTTCCCTTCATCAAATCTTATCCAGATTGGTTTTCTGATTCCAGGGGTGGGTCTTGGTCCTGGAATTCCTGGCTTTCAAGTTGGTTTTGGATTTGGCGCTGGATGTGGGATTGGTTTGGGATTTGGGTATGGTGTGGGGAAGGGAATTGCTCAAGATGAGAAGAGGAGGTATTCAAATGTTGGAAATCCCTTTCATTATTCTGGAAACATTCCTTCTCAGTAAGCACATTGCTATTCATCCTTTCTTTTATTCCTCCTAATGCAGATATCCTGACTTTGGTAAACTCTTTTAATATTTATTAAAATTGAGAGTACATTTCTATATTAATTGATGAATAAATGGTCCATCTTGCTACACTCATGATTTTAAGATTTGAGATTTCAATGACATATATATTAAAATTGAGAATGCAGATCTATATCTAATGATAAACAGATAGTCCATTTTGCTATACTTGTGATCTTAACTAAAATATTTGCTCATAAAGACTACCAACGCCACCCACAGAGAAAGTAAGAAACGGTAAAACCTGAAATTTGGAAGATTAGGTTTCAGACACAATGTAATTGGCAAGATGGAAAGCATGCAATTTTTTGCTTTAAGGAGTTTGAATACTTTATGTTTGCCAGCTTTATAAAAATTTGGACATTGTATCTGGTAATAATGGGCTTTGTCAATCAACCTTCAAATAAGATATGCCTGCAAAGATTACATCATGGAAGTCTTCAGCATTTGAAATTGCTCTAGTATTGAATTAAAACTTCATCTCATCGTCTTTTATATAGCTTTTTTCAAGAAGTTTTGCTCATTGTTGTCAGGGATGAAATTACTGGACTCGTAGATGAGCTTGTGATCAATAATACCAAAAAACTTATCAAAGTAACAACCAAAGAATTTGACAAGTGGAGAAGATGAGCGAAAGTAGCTGAATTGGTTTTTTTTATGTACATTTGTGTAAACTCAGATCCGCATATTACTATTTTCTAGATCATGAATATGTTTAGGATAGTAGTATTTCATGAGATACGCCTATTTTGTCATTTCTAATTGATGTTTAGCTTGAGTATTATTTGGCCGAAAGTGAATTCCTTCAACTATTGTTTACCTGAGGAACAAATTGGCTTATAAGCATTGATTGGGCATAGGCTTTTACCGTTGTGTGGAATAATAGGATCATTTTAAGATGCAACTAGTAACATGCATGCAACTTACACATGGAAGAATGTTAATCATTGAGTTGATAAGGGCGATAAGTGAAGGAAGGAAAACCTGGTGAACATGTTAACAAAGGAAAGGGAGAAATTGATTTTCATTCCGACATTGCATTAGATTTGCATAATAACATTGTGAGCTAACAGTACCTGCTGTCTCAGCAATGATGTTACGGAGTAAAAAAAAAGAAAGTGATGGCAGGAAGCCCTCTGTTTGGTGTCCACAGCGCCCCCACAGCAGAAGATTGAGTCCAACAGTTATGGGATTGGTTTGTTAGATTTTCTTTTAGGGATAAGGGGTATCCACAGAGCAAGGAAGATGAATTTTATTTTCCAACGACTGTCAACTGATGAATTGATATCAATCTATTGTTGTTTGAGTTTCATTCTTCAAAAGCGATGATTATCAATCCACTAATGATGACATAAGTCGACTTTTTTATTATCAAACATTAGTTGACTATTAAATATCGCTTAGAAGAAAAAAAAAATTTAGCAATGCCAATTCCTTGAGATTTGTATTGAAACAAAAAAAAAAAAGCAAACATGATACACAACAATATGGAATTGTATTTTACACTGTTAATTTTCACGATGACGAAGAATCAATTTGACTGCACCATTATATTTTAAGAACTTAACCATCCAGTCGCAAAAGGCGATCGTATGCTTAAAAAACACTTTAAAACATGGCGTAGCTTTTACTGGATAAATATGGAAAGAAACCCAAAAAAACAAAAAACTTCTGAATTTTATGTAATATATTTTCAACTGTCCTTAGATTTTGTTATTAATTAATGAAAAATGTTTAATTTTCTTTTAGATATAGTTACATCATTATATATAAAAGGATATGTTTAGTATGATATTGTAAGGTGAAGGGAATATAAATAATTAACAGATAGGGGTAAGTAAAAGAAAAAAATTATTTTTATGCTTTTATTTTTTTAAGAATAATTTGGTAATTAAAATGATAATTTGATAAATAAAATAATAATTATAAAAATATAATAAATATTATACAATGTAAAAAATAATATAGCAACATTCGCATCATAACAAACGAGGGTGTAAATAAAATTTCTGTCTATTATTTTAGCATGTAACTAATGTGACTATTTGTTTTTCACCTTATAAAACCCTTCGATTTCTGTGCATCTGCACGTAGACTTCACTAGTTAAAGAAGGTTTTCATGTTTTTGTCCCAAAGATTAGACGGGCCGTTCAAAAACAAATATTCTGAGCCTTTGAGGGGGATTATGTCCTTAAATCCTAATCACTAAGCTTAACTTGAATATGAACCTAGGATAACGTTAGGATTATATGAACTAACACAATTATATTTATTATTATAACCATACTTATTAATTACATAAAATTCAAATTAATTCTATAAATATGAATTAATAAATAGTAATAAACTCAAGGAAATTAATTAAATATTGTTCAATATTTAGTAATTTATTACATCATAATTAAAGTTTATGATGACTTTGAATTTTTAATATTATCTTTCTAAAAATGTTAGAAAGGTCAAAAAAAGAAAAGGAAATAGGAAGGAATAAGAAGTAAAACCTGATTTTAGTCTCTCATCAATGGTGTATTTGTTAATTTAATACTTCATATAATTGTTTTCTCAATTTGAACCTTTAGAGATAAAATACTTCTCAATTTGATCTATGGTAGAATTGTTTCTCAATTTAGTCCTTTATAAATAAGTATTTCTTAATTTAGTCATTCACAAATAAAATTATTATCAATAATATCTTTCTATCAAATTGAGAAATACACATATATGATAAACCATTATTAATAATTGTCTTGTGGGGAACTAAATTAATAAATACTTGTATATGAAAAACTAAATTAAGAAATACTTTATTTATGAAAAACTAAATTAATAAGATAATTTTATGATGAGCTAAATTGAAAATTATCTTATTTATGAAATATCAAAATAAAGTTTTACTCAAAGAAATAAGATTTTATAAACTTATTATATTGAGCATGAAATTTGGTTATTCCTCCCTAAAGCATGGGCTCAACGTCGTCTTTTCTGCATGATTTGCCCATGGGCATAAACTATGTATGTGTTTGGCTTCGCATTGGATACGGTATGCAAAAGTTATTCTTTGTTACTTCTGGCCAAATGTGGTTGGAGGAAATAAAAGTTAAACCAAACATGTACTATAGCTTTGTGTTTAGCATCTTCCTTGTTTCCCTTTTTCCTTTTCCATTTTCCCATCCTTTCTCTTTCATACTTTCCCTCTAGGCCAATATATATGACAATGGCATTCTGAGCTTTCTGCATATTTTATCAGAAAGAGATGCTTCTCATGTTGATGTTGACCTTTAAGCAATATATGGCAATTTAAAAGAACCACCATTTATTTGTTTAAGGAGTATGCATGCAGCATCCAGTTCATACATGCAAATGGCTTAAGAGACAAAGAAAAGCTTCCAAGAAACTTGGCTGCAATTATAAGACAACCCCTTATGTCATTCATATGCCATACTTTAACAAAACAAAAAACAGCTAGTTTCCAAAGGGTGATCATTAGGATTTTTCACATTGATTCTCTTGTGATGCATAGTTTTCTTGTCTCATTTATGAACCTTGTTCATAAATAATTGAGAGTTAATAATAAAAACCTTGTCTCATTTATGTACCAATAGAAATGATAATGCTTCAATGCTTTTTTTTTTTTTTAACCCTTTCATTCCTTTATATGTTTGGTGGGTTGCAAGATAAAGTCCAATATAAATGACAGAATGATGGAGAATAGCAATGGTGGAGCTAGGACCAAAGGTCAAGAGGTGGTTCTCTTTGTGAATATATTCTTGGTATTTTATTTTATTCGTTAGGATAATAAACTAAAATTTTAATTCATTTGGTCTCATAACAAATTTTTTAAATTAATTTTAATTCGTTATTATTAGATATTAGATTCATAAACTCTAAATGAAGATTGTTGTTATGATAACAATTTTTTTTGAAATTTTGTCATTTCCTATTCAAAATCTAAAAAATTTGCAAATTTACTCATTATAAATCATGTTTTAATATAACCAAAACTATAATTAAAAGTAGTCAAGAATATCACAAATTTACAAGTAAACATTAAACAAATATAGCATAAATAATGAATTAAAATTTGCAACATTAATATTAAATGATGTAACATTAAAAAAATGAATTAAATAAAATTAATAATTTAATAAACATGTATAATGTCTGAATTTCAATTTTTTGTCTTCATATACTTTGATGTAACAGTCAATAACTTTTGCTTCCTTAATTTTGAGAAATGTTTTATAATTTAATAAAACTTAAAAATTATAAAAAAAAAGATTAAATAGTACATTACATTTATATTTAACATATGTAATTACATAAGAGAAAAAATATGAAAAAAGAAAGGAGAGAAGAAAAAAAAAAGCTCACCTTTTATGAGACTAAGCAATTTTTTTTGGGGGGGAGGGGGATAGAGAGAATAGGCACAGTTGTTGATAAACTTTTTCGAAAAAAAAATTAGGGATAGAGAAGAGAGAAGTAATTAATAAAGAAGAAATGAGACTAATTTTTTTTTTTGGAGGAGGGAAGATGGAGAGAATAGGCACAGTTGTTAGTCAATTTTTTTAAAAAAAAATAAAAATAGAGGAAAAAAAAAAGTAATTACTTATGGAAGAAAAAAAGAATATTTTAAAAGAAAAGAAAAGAAGTAAGGAAAAAAAAAGAAATAATAATAAAGTTTTTTTTATAAAAATTATGTACATAATTTATATGTGTAAGTTTATTAGGCTTAAATTAAAATGTTAAATAACTTTTAAAAAAATTATATAATTTAATTATATATATGTTTGGTTATAATGAGTTTAAAATTATGGGGAAGATGAGGTTATAATATCAAAATTTTAATATTATACACAAATTTTTAAAAATTTAAGAGGGCCCCAAACACGTGGCTCTGCGTAAGGAGAATAGTTTACAGCGACGCGTATCTTAAATCTACATCTCCGATGATTGATCCCCATCAATATGTACCACCCAACTAAATTTATAAAAGACCTGATAACGAATTAAGTTTCAATTTTTCAAATAGGATAATGTTCAATTTTGTCACTTCATTATCTTTCGTTCAAATTTTGTCCTTGTATCTTTACTGATTGATTCAAATGTTTTCGGTTTGTCAAATGTCATTTGTATTACCACCAGTAGAATCATATGTGAACAAATTTCAACCAAGTTTGCAGTTGCTGTGACCCCCAAAAAACAAAAAACAAAATGCACCTTTCTGACTTGGATCTGCAGCAACCAAAATTTGAAGGTAGCTATCTAAATTTCTCAAATATGAATATCTACAAATCAATGCTTAAATGGTAGATTCCTTCACCTTGGAGTTATTTTCACTAAGTTGCAAATATTCTTTCATGCTTTATAAGGGTTTCATAAACTAATAAAAGTATCTAAGATGACTTCATATATATATATATATATATATATATATTTTAATGAATTTCATTCATCCTACCTATCTACTGCAATTTCTTCCAATGCCAAAACCAGTAGTTTATTCAATGAATCTAAGTTGGTGGAGTGTGCTTCAGATGCATTAACACCCACCATGTGGGGACCTTTCATAGCTTATTGCTATTGATCATGTCTGGATGGGATTTACCATATTACCATGGTTAAATTAAGCAGTTCAACCAAAATGGAGTTATCATCATGAAAGTATTTTGCTTTATATTTGGTTAATTTAATATATCATACATGCATTATGGAGTCCTCATGTTACAAAATATGATTTTTATACATGCGTTTGGCATCATATACCTATCGGAACAATGGCTTTCTGCTGAACTTCATATACAATTGAATTGACATTCAATCATGGAATTAAAGTAAAAATTCTAGAACGCTCTAGTGTTTTCATACTAGAATTTCTTCTTGTGGTTCTGTCTCATCAGAATATAGACCTTCACAGGAATTTTATTGCAAATTCTTTGAAGTCACCTTCATGATGTTCAAGGTCAATTTTCTATGGTTCACCAAAGTTCTTTTGTTAGTAACCACAACAGAAGTCTACTTGACATACGAGAAGCTTTTAAATAGTTCAGTATCAAGTTATTAGATATCTAACCTCAATTAATATTGTCCAATAACGTTTTAAAATAATTTACATGTTTTTTTCATCAATTTTATTGGACATGGATATATATACATATACATGCATCCACAAGTGTCTCAGCTTTGGACTTTAAAACAATTTTTCAATGTCCATATTATTCATAATTTTCATACCACTATCCCTTATTTTCTAAATTCACATATCATAAATGATTCTCTACTATTTATGTTATATTGTTAACTACTTAATATCCTACAATTAACTTCCAAAAAAACTCTTCTCATTATATACAAAAAAATTACCTTGTGCATGCCACAAACTAGTTTTTCAAATAGGATAATATTCAATTTTTGTCCCTTAATTATCTTTTGATCTAATTTTGTTCTTTATTTTTACTAATTGATTCAATGTTTTTTATTTGTCAAATGCCATTAGTATTACTACCATTGGAATCATATATGAACAAATTCCAACTAAATTTGCAACTGTCATGACCAAAAAATAAAAAATAAAAAACCAAAATGTACCCTTTTATTTGCTAGTAACATTTAATTATTGATTATAACTGCTTTTTCATTGCTTTGTAATAGTTCTTTTTAAATGATTAGTTGGTTGTTTTGAGTTGATAAATAATTGATGGCTAGCAAGAATGTAAAACAAAAATAAACTAAAATACGAAACTGAAAGTAGATATTAAAACAAAAAAGTTAATAATTTTATTTCAAACTGTCAAAAAAAAAACAAATCCTATAACCACCAACAAAAATATCTTTATTGGTGGTTCTAATTCAAACCGCCAATAAAATTTTTGTTAGGAGTTATTGTTATAACCACCAACCAAATGTATTTATCTACAAAAGTTTGATTTTTATTTTTGGTTAATTACTAACCGCCAACAAAATTAGTTTTTGTTTTTGGTTTTAAACTGCTAACAAATGTGGCCATTTTTTGGTTGGCAATTGAATTGTTGTCAGTTATGAGTCACTAATAAAAGGAAAAACTAATCACCAACAAAGCATTTTCTTAATGTAGTCATCTTATTTATAAATGTGTATTTTGGTTCTATACAAAGCAATGCATATTGCAAAAGAAGAGGTCTTGCGAGTAATACATCTGCTATAAATATAAAAGTGATATACCACATTTGAAGCATTAAATATGCCGTAGCACCATCAAGTAGAAAAAGTAAACAAAATGGGTGTATATTCCTAAAAAGTGAAGATTGACCATGAGCATCAAAGTCTTACCCTATACTTGGATAGAGGAAGAAGGTCATTCAAGGGCCTATAAGATTGTTGTTATGATGAAGAGAATTAGGTTTCATTGGGAGCTTTCGTGAACACCATTGTTTTTAAACTAGAGACTTGAAGACCAAATAGGGAAGAGCATAAAGGAAACCCAAAATGCATCGTCTCTTTGCTCTTAGAGTCTAGAGTTTTACTTGTCTAAATGCACAGATGTGGTTTGATTTAGATGTTTTACGCTTCCAATGGCTTGGATTGTCACACTTTTGACGTAATTCACCATCTCGCACTTCAAACCATCTAAACCTCCCTTAACAATCAATTTTGATTGTCTTGTATCTACACCAATAGATGCATTTTGGTCTCTTTTGTTATGTAGGATTGTAGATTTGACTTTGTCCACATAGGACTCTACCACTAATAATGCTAAAAGCGTATGATAAAAGGAAGACATTGAATTAATTAGTGAAGAATGTGGACAAGATTGGAACAAAAAATAGTTTAAGGACAAAATTAGAATTGAATACAAAGTTAAAGGACACGAAATGGACTTTAGCCTTTTTAATATAAAAACTTGTTAAGGCATTGTTTGGTTCAATCAAGGGGAAGGGATTTTAATGGAGGGGAGAGAAGGGGAGGAGTTTTAATGATACCTTGTTTGATTCATTTGGAGGGGAGGGGAGGGATTTTAATGAAATCTTATTTGGTTAAGGAGGGGAGGGGAGATAAAATTAAATAGACAATTATACCTTTATGATATTAGAATTAATTTTTTTTTTATTTTAAGATATTTTTATAAAAAAAAGGCTTTTCCTTATTTTCTATTATAAAAAATAATTTTTCTTAATTTCTATTCAAAAAATATTTTTTATTTTCATAAAAAATTATCTTGAATCCCACAAAAAAAATAAGATCTATATTATATTTTTAATAAAAATAAAAGTAGGTATATCAAGGGCAATTTAGTCAAATGCAACACAAAAATTTTTTTCCCCTCTAAAAACTCCCACTTTTGGAGGGGAGAGGAGGGGGTATTTTGCCTCCTCTCCCCTCCAACTTTTTCATACCAAATAAGGGGAGGGCCTCCCCCCAAACCCTCAAACCAAACACTGGATAAATGGTAAACTTAAATCTTGTAAATTAATCATTTTAAAAATTGACCTAGACTAATATTTGAATAGATTGTCAAACCACAAGTCTATTAGTTTAATTGGTCGAACCATTAGTCAAATTTGATGACATGATAATTATATAAAGTATGACTAATTATTTTATATAATATTTTAAAATATATTATCATTTCCTTTGTTATGAAGATATTAAGTTAAAATATGACAAAAATATCTTTAAAAATAATTTAAAAAATTTTTTAATTTAATGTTAATTATTTTCAATTGAAAATTATAAATTTAATTTATTCTAAATTTAGCAATTACATAATTAATGCAGATTATATTATATAAATAATAGATATAGGAATATTTAAATTAAAATATGTGCAACCGCAACCGTAGTTCATCTTTTGCTAAAAAGAATATTAATATAATGCATGTTTTGATTTAAGAAAAAAGAGGTGTAAATTTTAAAAACAATAAGAGGGTTGTATAATTTAGACATATATCAAGAAAGAATAGTACAATTTACTCTTATCTAGAATTTGATTATAAAAAATGTATAATTTAATGATACGTTACTATGATATAGTTATGATATATTAATAGATTATAAAAATATAACATACTACGTATTTGAAAAGTTACACAAATATATTATGTTGGTTGCTAGCTTCTTGATTGCCTTACAACATCGGTGAGATTTGGCATGTATATGTGTGGTATAAATTGACATTTTACAAGTATGCATGCCACCTGATTAGGTGGTTTTACTACTTGTGTTTGATTTAAAAAAGAAAAAGACGAGTTGGACTCTTATTGTATCTATTTTGTAATTTTTATTTTTTCATTTTACAAGATGGAACACACGTGTGTGCATACGCACGTACATATGATAGGTATATAATTTTTATGATTGAGTATTACATAATTGAATTTTTATTTAAAAAAGTATACATATTATAACTTTATTAAAAAATTAATAATAAAATATAAAAAAAAATTCATATATATTTTATCGTTGTGAGAATTGGTTAAATAGAAGTTAATGTCCAACTAATTTTTGAGAATTGAAATTGGATCATTCAATTTAAAGATGCATACAAATTTAGTTGGCTATATTTAATCATATCAAGCTAGGCCCAATCGACCCTATGTGATCATATCAAGCGAGGAGGGGCTAGAACTAAAATAAAAAGAAAATTATATTTGACTTAGTTGATTAGGTTCTCGGAATCTATTAATACCTAATTTGTCTTGACCAAGTTTTTTTTACCTTTTTTTTAAAAAAATATTTTTCTCTTTATTGGATAATATCAATACATGGGAGACACTATACTACTTTTGGAACAATATATCAATATAGTAAACCACATCAATTATGCTAAAAATCATTTGGATTCTAAAGCTAAGACATCTATGATGATAATAACAAGGGCACTTTTATATTCTTAATGTATAACATTAAATAATTTCCATCTTACACATACTACCATGTAGTGTCACCTTTCAATTGGCAAAATCTTCCATAATTAAAAAGAAATTTTTTTTTAATATCTGTACATTTTATACCATTTTATTGTTTAGTATAAATTTCAAAAATCATTAAATAAATAAATGATTACTAGTATAAAAATAAAAATAATAATAATAATAATAAACCAACTTGACCTGATAAGATTTGGCCTAATCCAATCATTAATAGGGTCAATTCTAGCTTAGTAAGGTCTTGAATCTATCACAAATTTAACCTATTCTAATCTATATACACTCTTAATTCAGTTTTTGAAAACTAACCAAATCTGTCCGATTTACACCTAACCCAATAGGATGTAGCCTCTAAACTCTACCTTAGATACTTACATAAAGCATAACATGACCCGTGATCAGCCAACTCTAATTTAAAATAACTATACTCAACTTTTTCTTCTCATGAATAAGAAAATGATGGGGACATAACTTGACAGCAAAATCTTCAGTTTTCCATGAATGAACTAATCTCCCTATTGGAAGTCAAAAAAGAACCTTTAAAATTTCCAGAGAGGTTGAGAACAGTGCTAAGCTACTAATTAAGAAAAAAAAAAAAAAAAAAGGAAAAGAAGAAAAAGAAGAAGAAGAAGAAGAAGAAGCTGGGAGTGAAGGGGGAGGCAAAACGGCAAACATTGTCCTGGCTTGAATGACAGAAGGGAAAGGCTTGACATTCCCTCTTGCTTGCCATGGAAAGTGAGATAAAAAGAAAGTGATTCCTTGAATTTTATTCCTGCTAACAAAGAGAGATGCCTTGTCTCAAAGCTACTGCAAAAGTGGCCAAAAAGAGTCTTTAATCTTCGAAGACCCTAAATAAAAGATAAAATTCTTCTTTTTTTTGGTAAAAAACTAACCTCGAAAAAAATAAACTTTTACTTACATATGTTACAAACTAGCAATTACTCATCGGTAGAATGGTCTTACCAATGGCAATACTATTATTTTAGATTTTTTAATATCTCGCACCATAACATATTAATATTATAGTATTTAAGATGTGAGAATTATGTATAATAATTAAAAATTATCACAAAAGATTAAATTAATATTTTATAAAAATTAAAAAAATTAATAAATATATATATTGACAAAATTAATACATATATATATATATATATATGATGAAAGATTTTATTTCTATAATTTTTTACTAATATTAAATGTCACACAAAATAATATCATCTTATATTATTTGATATTTTAAATAACTTCCATTATTTTTAATAGTCATATGTCAAACACATACATTAAACCTAAATTCAAAATATCAAAATTAAAATGATAGTCACCATGGGTTGCCAATATTATTTTATATTTCCTTTCTTAGTTGGCATGCAGCCTCCAAGGATTCCTGCACAGACCACAACAACACACACACACTAATGCTCCAAATTGGATGGGACCATTCTAGGACGCCAAGCTATGACAATTCCAAGGCCTCAAAAGCAGTAATACCATGCAACATTAAATACCGTGCCATACCTCCTTTTTGGGGAGTGTGTTGATTTCCTTAATCAATCAAATATGAGGTTCACTTAATTAATTGAGCTGCCCATACTAGCAGTTGGTGTTTGATTGATGAAATTTTTTTTAATTTAATTTTTTATAAAATTTTATTTTTAATTTAATTCATCATATATAAGATATTGTTTTTAATTTGGTTTATTATAAAATTATTTTTTTAAAATTTATCTCTTATAAATTGATATTTTTTAATTTAATAAATCACATATTTTTTTAAAAAAATTTTATTAAAATTATATAGACATCTTTTTTTATATTTAAAATATATACAAATCTCTCGTAAATAAAAGAAAGTATCTTACACTTTAATTTAATTTTAAATTTTTTGAGCAAAATACCTTGTTTTTATTTATTTATTTTATTTTAAAAAAATATATTTAGATTAATAGAAAGTATTTTAATAAATAAATTTTAAAGTTAAATTAAAATATAAGATAATTTTTTATTTTATGAGTTGTTTGTGTATATTTTAAAAATAGATAAGATTTTATATAATTTTAACAAAATTTGTGAGAAGTCTATGTAGTTTTTTTTTTTAATTTAATCACTCACAAATAAAATAATTATTAATAATATCCTTTTAATATTCTATTATAAATAAAATTAATAGTAGATTGATAGAGTGGCATTAATTACAACTTATCCAAAAAATAGATTGCATGCAATTTTAAAAGAAACTAAATTGAAAAAACACTTTATCTGTAAAAAAACTAAAATAAGTTTTAGTAGGCAGTTAATTTTCCCCATAACAATTAACTAGGCAAATATTCCAATCTCCAAAAAGACTAATTTGATTCATCTTCACTTTGTAAAGGGAATCTTCCTTCATAAAGACAAAAATTCCCATAGAAACTAATGGTGATGACATAAAAGTACTTTACATGATCAACAAGCTTCTGTCTGAGCCCACTCTTTCCATTTTCTTTTCTAAGTCTTTAATCAAATGTAGTTACAATATGGTCCTGTTTTAGCATCTGCATTGTTGTGCTGCATTCACAAGATTCTGGACCAGAGAGGTCAAGTTACATTCCATCATTTGCCATTGTCAGTTTATTCACAGGGTTCAATTATTTGTCAGGGTGCGAGAAAATAACATGCAATGAAACTGAATATTTCTCTCATCTCATTTATTTTATATTTTTCAATTTTTTTATTGCGATTAGATGGTAACTTAATCAGTTTAAGCATATATCAATTATTATAGATTATAGACTAACAATCTGATCCCAAATTATTAGATATATTTAATTTTAATTTTTAAAAATTAATGAATTTACGGGATAATATTTAAAATAATAAATTGATTGCACTTTAATTATTTTACTAAGTGATCAAAAAATTTAAAATATCGATATGTGGCAATTTTATTATTTTAAAAAATTAATTAGTGTATTTAATATTTTTTAAAAATTAAAACTACACAACTATAATAAAGGCTAAATTGTTAATTTAGTGTCAATATATCTGTCCTATTTGGTCAATGACAATCCATATTTACCTTCGGGCTAAAAAATCAGAAAACAAATTATGGCCAAACTATTGAATTTAGTAAAATTCGAAATTGTAAGAATGATAATGTCACTTATTATAAATCCTATTTCTTGACTTCTGCTTGTGCCCATCCCCAAAATTAATTGAGCATGTCACAGTGGTCCAACTTTCTCGGCAAAATTAATTTGCTCAACTAATTTGACAGTTAATGGTGCTGACAAATAATCTTAAATGTCTTCACATATTATTTTTTCCATTACAATGTTTGAGAAGTTTAAAAGTTTCAACCAATATTGATATTATCTTTGGCATAAAATGATTTTTTTATGAAGTAGTTTACATTTTATTTTATTTTGTTAAAAATAAAGTATAAGATAAAAATAATTTTTAATTGTTATTAAATAATTTGATCTTTTATTTTATTTTTTTAAAATAAAAAAATTTTAAATTTTAAAAAATCTTAACCCTTCACATTAAATATAAACAATATAAATTATTCTAGGAAGAGTACAGCAACAATCACCTTTGGTGTTAGTTAGTTTATGGAAAAAAATTATAAATAAGGATTTAAGTTTAACAATAATTATTTTGAAGTATTTATTATTATTATTATTTTAAGATAAATTGTCATTAATTTTAACTAAAATTAATAACATTTAAGAATAATAAGTTTTTTAAAATAATTATTTTTAAATTTTAATTTTAATTTATAATTTTTCTTAATTTATTATGAGAAGGAAAAATAAATGAAAGTGATTGATGTGATCTAAGGGTGCGACAATCTTGAGCCCTTTCTCTTTCTTTCATTTTCAAAATTTTGTACCAACGTTACGTGAATGTACCATTTTGTTCAACTATTTTAAGAATATGCAAGTGACTTGACAAAAGGAGGTCCACAAATATTTCAGGTTGATGAACAGAATTTAAATGTATAAATAGTAACTTAAATTTTGAATTGGAATAATAACACAAATGAGTAAGGACAGTGAAGACTGAGAGTGCAGGCAGGGTGTCAGAACCTCTGGAACAGCACAAATTGACCCATAAAAGCAGAGAAAGTACATTTATTTTTTAAAAAATATTATAATTTTAATTTTTTTAAAAAATTATAATAAAAGATTTAAATTTTAAAATTATTTTCAATTTAAACAATACAAAACACTAACTATAATTTAGAATCTTAAATAAAAAATGTTAATATAAATTTTTTAAAAACAAATAATTTTAAAATTTAAATCTTTTAATATACATATTTTTAATTTGAGATTAAAATTAAATTTTTTATTTAAACAAATTTTCATTTTACCCATGAGGTCATGAGATTAGACCAGGGTCACATTCCATAATAAAAATTGACCGCCTAAAAATTTTGATCTTCCAATTTATTTATTTGTTTTGATTTAGTTTTTTTTCTATTTTTTATGTTATTTTGACCATTTAACTCTTAATTTGTATTATATTTGTTATATGATTTTATTTGATATTTTAAAATAATATTTTACTTTCCTTCTACAGCTAGTTTGGATGAGGGTTTCTTATTTTAATATATTATGTTTTTAATAATTTTTATTTATTTTTATTATTATTTTAAATAAAAGTATAAAAATCATTTCTCATCCTTTAAAATTACTTTCCATTCTTTGAACCAGACCGCCGTTATTGTTTCAAAACAATCACTCACCTTTGTTCAGTGCTGCAAAATATTCTTTGATAAATGAAATAGAAAAAATGATTATGGAACAACTTAAAAGTTGAAAGCCAAATTCAAATAAAAAAGTAAAGATCAAAATAAATAAATTACTAAGTCATTAAAATCATAGTTAAGTCATTTGAAAAAATGTATTTTTATTATTAATGAATTAAAATTTTTTATGTTGATAATTTATTAATTAAATTATAATTATATAGAAAACCATGTTCATCCCCTTAAATTAATAAATAATTACAAAATTAGTATATATATTTAAAAATAAATTATATATATCTCTCTTAAATTTTATTAAAATTACATGAGTTTCTTTTTATTTTTAAAATATATACGAACATCTCTTAAAATAAAAAGTTATATTATTCTTTAATCTAATTATTTTACTAAAATATCTTCTAATAATCTATGTATATTTTTTTTCAGTTAAATTTAATGAGAGTAAAATCTATTTTTTTATTTTTGCATATTTGAAAATAAAATCTACTCTTTTTTATTTTTCTTTGTACATATATGAATGCAATACATATTTGTATATTCAGATTAATAAAAAAATATTTTAGTCAAAAATTTTAAAACTAAACCAAAAGATATATTTTAAAAATAAAAAATTGTGTAAATTTAATAAAACTCAACAGATGTTTTATTTACTTTATATTTAAGCGTAACACAAAATTGATTGAACTTTGGATTCAAATGGTAACTTTAAAAGGTAATTAATATTTAAAACTAAAATGGAATTATTTTAGAATCAAAATGGAAGATTTTCCAAGTCTAACATTAAACTAAGTTAGAAATTATTATCCCAGTTAAAATCGTATGTCCTCTTTTCATTAATTTTAATGGAGATTTAATATTTTTATTTTATTTTAATATATAAGAAATATTCAGTTACATTTTAAAATTTAGTTACCAAATTTATAATTATACCTTCATTTGGGCAGTAAAATATAGTTTCTTCTAATTATAAAACTAAAATCTAAATTCAAATCAAACTCAGTAGAGGAGTACTTGTTAATAAAAATGAAAAAAGAAAAAAGAAATTGTCTTTCTTGCACTAATTTAATTGGCGCCTGTAGGTAAAAGATATATTTAACAAAAAAAATTACGGTTAAAGATTTTAAATTAAAAATATTTATATTGAAAAATTTTGAAATTTAAAATTTTTTAAAAAAATTCAAAATAAAAAATTTAAATTGTATTAAAAATTAAAATTTAAGATCATGAGTTAAATTTTTTTAATTTTTAAATCTTTTAAATAATTTTAAAATAAAATTTTTTTTAATATAAAAATTTTTTATTTAGATCTCAACTGTAATTTTACCATTGTCTTAGCACGTTGTACATGGAACCGTTAAGTTTGAAAAGTCTTGGTAGTGATGCTAGGGGATCCTGCCTATAAGAACCTGCTACACGCTAGGCGCATGTTATGTCTGCTACAACAACCCACGTGGCATATGCTCACCCATTGTCCAAGTGGGACCAACATTAATCTCTACCATTCATTTCCTCACCAACCCATCAATTGCTGTACAGCGCAAAAACATTATGAAAGTGAGAAAAACAAATAAAAAATATCACTAAAAAAATACTTTAATCGATAAAATTATATTATATTAATTAAAATATTTTAAATATAATTTTTTATGAACTTTATTTATTTGTAAGCATCCAATATTTTTATTATGATATATCCTGTTTTAAAATATAAATTATTTTTTAATTTTGATTTTTAAGACTTTTATTTAATGGATTATCTTAGGGTTTGTTTAGCATTGGAAAAGAATTGTATTTTATAAATTGTTTATTTATTAATTATTGCTAAATAATTTTTATTTTTTATTATTTTTTAAAATAGAAGTATGATAGTCATTTTTTATTTTTATTTTTATACCTAATATTTTTTTATTAAAGCTTTTTATGAGTTTATTATCAAGTTTTTAATAAATATTTGATAATAAAATATGAAAATAATAAAAGATCAAATTATGTGATATTAAGTTGTAAAAAGTTTACTAAAATTTAATAACAAAGGTTTATTTTTATTTTTGCTAATAGGTTTTTTATTTTAAAAATTATAAAAAATTAATAATCTATTTAATTTATCAATATGATAAAATTAAAAAAATCAATTACATATTATTGACTCTTTGTCTATTTACTCATGGGTCTTTTAGAGCATGTTTAATTTATCTTAAAAATGCATATTTATTGAAAGAAATAAATATATATATATATATATATATATATATAGTACCTAAGGATAAAATTTCTTAGTGGTTGCCTTAGGGTAAGGTAGGGCAGGGTAGGGTAAGATAGGACATTGTTAGCAAGAACCAAATGCTAATTAATAATATGCATATCCCAAATTCTTTCCATGATTGTTGTATATTGCAATAGTATTATTAATATTATTCAGTGTAGGTTAAAAGAAGAGAGGAGGTGAGTGGATTCTTAAATTTATATAATTTTTTTTTTGGAAATGATTTAAACATTTTGAGTTCAGATTTATTTTTGTGCACCAGCTACTTAAATCTTCATTATTTTTCCCTGACAGTATCCATAATTGAGAGAGTCTAAAACCAACAAAAAAAAAATTATAAAACTTCCAACAATTTTTGATTCAAACTTTGCTTGCTAAGACATGAAAATAAAAAACATGATAACACTTTATTCTAATAAAGATATAGATTCCCTGTTTCATAAAAAATAATGACAACTATGATAATGACAACCATTAGATGATTACTTCAAATGAAATCTTGGCATTAAGTAACCATCCTTCACATTGCACATGTTGCATACATTTTAATACTCATGGCATTAGGTATATTTTTGTTGCTATATAACCAAATCAATTTAAAATATCATTTGAAGTTTGAACTAATTACTCCTTTGTTCTATTATAGTCCTTATTCTTTTACCCCCCACTTGCTACTGTTTTATTTTGCAACTCACTCATCAGAAATTATGAAGTAAATCAAGTTTATAAAATATTGGTAGAATAAATTAATAATAAATACACACACATACATCTCTCTCTCTCTCTCTCTCCATATAATTATATATCATAAATTAATCTCATTTAAAAAGTATATTGATGTCTTTAAAATTAATGATTCGTTTTGTACCGCAAAATTAATTATTTATTTGATATACTACTTTTATATATTTACTTACATCTGCCTTGATTTACTATTGTTTGATAATATTTTTATTAAAAAAATTCCAATATGCTGAACATTTTCACTATTAAATATATCTTTACATCTTGGCTCTCATTTTCAATCAATAAAATAAAAGTCTCAAATTACTTGGTTCAATTAATAAAATCAAGCTAATAATCTTTTATTAACATGTATTCACTAATTATAATGAACTTCAAACAACCTATAAATTTCTTTTATATCAAAAGACTTATAAGGGTTTTAAAATACATCTAATAATAAAGAAAACGAATTTGTAAAATATAATATTTGTTAGTATAATTTTATGCAATGTTTATTGTATTTTTGTTATTATTATTTAATATTTTTATTATTTTTTAAAATAAAATATATGAGTAATTTTTTATCTTTAAAATTATTTTTTTAATTTTTTGCATCTAATAATCTATTATTAACATGTATTCACTAATTATAATGAACTTCAAACAACTTATAAATTTCCTTTTTATGCCAAAAGACTTACAAGGGTTTTAAAATACATCTAATAATAAAAAATTTCATAAAATATAAGATTTTGTTGGTGTAATTTTGTGCAATATCTATTGTATTATTATTATTATTTAATTTTTTTATTTCTTATTTAAAATAAAGATGTAAGAGTTATTTTTAGTTTTTAAATTTTTTTTATTTTTTAATTTTATGTATTAAATAAATCTTAAAATTATCTAAAACCTTTTTATAAAAAAATTATTTAATTTTTTTTTTAATCATACCTGAAAATTTCTCTTACACACCAACAATAAAATGCGGAACAAAGGAGAGTTGAAATCTCGGATTCCAGCAATGCAGGACTTGAATTTGGAGCAGCAAGTACTGGAGCGTGAGAAGTGTCCCTCGCATGCGTTCAGAATTTGCAATCCCATCCAACGGTGAGGATTCCATCAAACCTGCATGAACAATTGAACACCACTCCACTTTTTACTCTCTTTGTGGTTAATGGGTCTATGAGATTTCTCTTTTGTACCTGTCCACCCACGTCTCTGCAACTTTTGTCATTTCCTCCTCTTCCTTCACCCTTCTCTCTTTGCCTATCACAGAGAGAGAGAGAGAGAGAGAGAGAACAGAACATACACCCCAAGACAGAAACAGAGGGTTACAGGGCTGCAGGGAAAGTGGAAAACATGGTCTTCACAATAAGGATTTGAGAGAGAGAGATTTCAAAACAGAATATGCCAATTCTCTTTCAAAATCAGAGCTTGTTGCTACAGTTAGAAGCGAAAGAACAAACTTCAGAATAAGGATTTGGGAGACAGTGAGAGACTTCTTAAAAAAAATAATACCAATTCCATTTTCAAATTCATAGCTTGTTGGTGAGTTAGAAGAGGAAAGAAAAAGAAACCCAAATCATCCAAACTATTTTGATCCAAAATGTGCAAAATGGGTTTATCACCACTACTTCTTCACATCTCCCTCCTAGTTCTTTTCCTCTTGAATCCAAAATGGGTATATGGGAATGCAGAGCTAAAAGCCCTTCTGGACATGAAGGCCACTTTGGACCCGGAAAGCCGTTATCTATCCTCCTGGACTATCAATGGAAACCTATGTGATGGCTCGTTCGAAGGAGTGGCTTGCAACGAGAAGGGTCAAGTGGCTAACATTTCGTTGCAGGGAAAAGGTCTCTCTGGGAAGCTCTCGCCTGCCATTGCAGGGCTTGAGCACCTCACAGGACTTTACTTGCATTATAACTCCTTGTACGGAACTGTACCCAGAGAAATTGCAAACTTGACTTACTTAAGTGACTTGTATTTGAATGTGAATAATCTATCTGGGGAAATCCCTTCCGAGATAGGCAAAATGGAGAACTTGAAAGGTAAGTGGTTGTGTTTCTGTTAAAAAGATTTGAACTTTTGTTATTTTAAATCCTGATTTATCTTCATATAAATTTTTTTGGAAGCTTGTTCCTGTGTGTTTGATTAAGACCTCCTTACTTCTGGGTTTTTCTGAAAGATTTGAGCTTGGATTTTTGTATTTAATGTATCCTACAGTATAATTTCCTTTGATTGACTATTGTTTCTTAAATTCGAATCTGGGTTTTTCTTCAAATGGTACTTTTTTTTTTGAAAGCTTGTTCCTGTGTGTCTATTTAAGAACTCTTTAGTCTTGGGTTTCACTGAAAGATTAGAGCTTGGTTATGTGTATTTATTATACCATTAAGTTTCATTTCCTGTGATTGACTTTCAATAACTTGGTCTCCTCCTTTTATAGAGACAGTAGAAAACAGTACTCTTAACTTTTTTGACTGGTCTAGGCCTGTTCTATCAGTGTTTTTTCTCAGAATGCAAGTTGCGCTGAAAATTCCATTATTTTTATTGTAAGCTTACTTTGCTCAGAAAGAATGTCTAATTGGTGGTTAAATTTTGGACTCTGCTCAATTGCTTATTTTCGGTTTCAATTGTTATGTAGTTTTGCAGCTTTGCTATAATCAGTTGACAGGAAGCATACCTACACAGCTTGGTGCATTGAAGAAGCTTGTAGTTCTTGCTCTGCAGTCAAATCAATTAACTGGTGCTATCCCGGCAAGTTTAGGTAATTTGGGAATGCTAATGAGGCTAGATTTGAGCTCTAATCGCCTCTTTAGTTCCATTCCCTCTAGATTAGCCGATGCTCCTTCGCTGCGAGTTTTAGATGTTCGCAATAACACCCTCTCTGGAAATGTACCTCCTGGTAATAATGACAACCCTGCCAAGAATTGTTCTTAATTGATCTTTCCTTTTGCTTATTACTTTGTCTTGATTCACATAAATGATCAAATCTAAAATGTGTTCTTTTCTTTCTGTTGGTTTAATGAAGCTCTGAAGAGACTAGATGATGGATTTTCGTATGAGTACAATCTGGGATTATGTGGAGCTGGGTTCTCATCCCTAAAAACTTGCAATGCTTCGGATCATAGTAATCCTGGGAGACCCAATAAGCCTTTCGGAGCAGGTTTAAATGGCACATCAACAGAAGATATACCAGAAACTGCAAATGTACAGTTTCCTAGCAATGGAACTCAGTGCCAAAATTCATCAAAATCCAAACAATCAGCATCTATCATTGTTGGCATAGTTGTGTTTGCAATTGCTGTGCCAGCAATTGGTGTTCTAACTTTTACGCAATATCGTAGGCGAAAACAAAAGCTCAGAAGCTCCTTTGATATCTCAGATAATCGTCTAAACACTGACCAAGCCATGGGTACATACCAAAAAAGTGGGTCTCCTTTGGTCAGCCTTGAATACTCTAGTGGCTGGGACCCTTTGGCTGATAGCCGGAATCTCAACGGGGATAACCATAATATGTTCCATAGTTTCAGGTTCAACTTGGAAGAGGTTGAGACGGCTACTCAGTATTTCTCAGAGTTGAACTTGTTGGGTAAGAGTAACTTTAGTGCAACATACAAAGGTATGTTAAGAGATGGATCTGTTGTTGCCATTAAAAGCATTAGTAAAACAAGCTGCAAGAGTGATGAGGCTGAGTTTTTGAAGGGACTTGACATTTTGACCTCACTCAGGAATGAGAATTTAGTGAGGTTGAGAGGATTTTGTTGCTCAAGGGGACGGGGTGAGTGCTTTCTGATCTATGATTTTGTTTCTAATGGAATTCTTTCACGCTACCTCGATGTGAAAGAAGGTGAAGGAGAAGTCCTTGAATGGTCAACGAGAGTTTCTATTGTGAAAGGCATTGCTAAAGGTTAGCCTACTATCCTGCCTTGATCGGAATAATTTACTTTCCACTACTTTTTGTGAGATCTGTGCAGTATTTTGAGACTTTCTACATTTCTGTTGTATAATTATAAACCGGTAAAATACTAAGGTGGCATTTGGTATGCGGACATTTTTATTTCTTAAATTCAAGTGCTTGTGAAATTATGATTCTCACATACCAAACATCACCTCAAAAGGCCTGATAGAAGAAATTCCCCTGAACTCCTTATCTGTGATCCAGTTTTTTATTTTCATTTTATTATTATTATTATTATTATTTTAATTTTACATTCATTTCAATTCATTATCTGTTTATTACAACTCAAGGTTGATCGCATTTTATTTTTATTGAATTTAAGTTGAATAAGTGATGCATTCGCATGCTTTAGTTTATGTCTGCTGAACCTTGTTTTCTTAAACAGGAATAGCATATTTACATGCATACAAACCGAACAAGCCTGCGCTTGTTCACCAAAACATCTCAGCTGAGAAAGTGCTCATTGATCAGCGATTCAATCCGATGCTCTCGGATTCTGGCCTTTACAAGCTTCTTACCAATGACATTGTCTTCTCAGCACTTAAGGCTAGTGCAGCAAAGGGTTATCTAGCTCCTGAATACACCACCACCGGCCGGTTCACAGAGAAAAGCGATGTGTATGCCTTTGGGGTGCTTCTTTTCCAGATCCTTTCAGGGAAAAGGAAGATCAGTAGCTCAATGCGCCTTGCTGCAGAAGCCTCCAGATTCCAAGAACTCATTGACCCAAATCTCCATGGCAGATTCTTTGAATACGAGGCGGCTAAGCTTGCGAAAATGGCCTTGCTTTGCTCCCATGAGTCTCCTTTTGAGAGGCCATTGATGGAAGCCATTGTTCAGGAACTAGGAAATTTCAGTAGCTGTCTCTGATTTAAATGGTTCAATGTAATTTAATCATGATCCCTTCAAATGTCAATTGATTTGCTCACTGCTTATGGTGGTGTGACCTCTTGAAGGGCTTGACATTGCTCTGTGTCCTTAACTAAGGACTGGATTTTCAGGAAATGGCTTGGACAGCCGGTGTTATCATTTATGTGGCATTTCTTTTCCTTAGTCAGCTGTAACTTTGTTGAATGTATTCTCCTCTTAAAATTAATTCCTTTATTTTCTATCAGGAACACCCATTTTCTTGGATTTGGATCTTCTCAGTTTCTTAAAAAATTGACAGGAGTGTGTGGGATCTATCTGCATAGTAAATTTCCTAACATGTAAGGGATTTGCACATGATGTGTATCTTTTGTCTTTTTCTGAAGTTGATGCTTTGAAATCCAAATCTCCCTCCCCACCCGTGACCAAATGACCCGAAGAGGATAAAAATGTAAAAGTGATCTCTATCAATGGAAGTGCACATCATGGATCCTCCACTAAAAAATTTTACTTCAGATCACTCATTTTTCTTTTCCTCACTTTTTGTGGTGTAGGTTAACAACTTCAAGCTTCTATTAAGCCTATAATTACAGCTATTGCTAATGATAACAAGGGTAGGTTATTTAGCATGAACCTACTCAAATCTCCATGGTCAAAAACTTAAACTTCATTATTATGTCCCATGACTGGCAAACCCAGTTTGGCTCCGTTTTTGCCCACCATCATTGGTAACAGAGACTTCGATATGGATCCTAAATATGAAGATCATAACACATTAAAATTTAAAATATTTATGTATGATTAAAAATGTCATTTCACATTTAACATAATTATTTAACATGTTTTGATCACAGACACAGTTTAACCAATTAATTAATAAAGCAGAAGCAGCATATTGCAAGAATAGGCAAGAGTGAAAGGCAACAGAGCAAATCATCATTTCATTACTCAAGTGAAAGGATGTAAACAAAGATAGTAGAAAAAAAAAAAAGTAGGCATGCCTTTCACTCTCAGCCTGAATTATTTGTTATGTGGCATACTAAACTTCGTTTCAATGATAAGACTGTAAAGGTAAAAACGAATTTTTTGATAAAAAAGCAAGCACTTTTTTTTTCCCTTGGCCAGAGAGGATCTTATTTAATTTCTTCATTTGATTAAGAAAAATTAGTAGAGCTTCTTCTAGCTCCTTCACTTTGCTAGCTATCACATGGGGTGGAAGATTGGAGCTCTCTTACCAGCATGACGGGGCAGGATACATGGCCATCATCCCACAGTAATCAAGTCTCTTTTTTTTTTTTTTCCTTTTTGATTAGGGTTAGATGGTGTTCGATCTTTCGGATCAATTAGAGACGTTCAATTCATAATAGGACTAGTGAGTTCATAAAAAAAAAAAAATCTTTGCAACTTAATTACAAAAAATTCATATATATGACAAAATATTTAACCACAAAAATAGATCACTTGTTGTGTAAAATGACATCCTGTGTGGTAGATAAGTTTTAAAAAAAAAATCTTAAACTTCTATTCAGGAGACATAGTATACAATGCTATATTGAAAGCATGATAGAGGATTTGATCAAATTTAACCACACATTAGATGTTCAACAGTCATATTGAAAAAACTTGCTGGGGTTAACAAGTCCTAGCTCCTCTGCATAAATAAATAAATAAATAAATAAAATAAAAAAGTCCTAACTCCTTTTTGTTTGTTCCTACACCATGGTTAGTTGGGCTCACTATTTTCCAGTTGAAGGTTCTTCAGTTTTTTCAGGTGTATCCAAACACCCAATAGGCCAATTAGATGTTATTAAATAATCCAAAGATTAGTTAATTAGACCCAGCCCAACAATGTCTTGGTGAGTAATCAATAAAAAATTCACACAAGTTTAACAATGTGATTCATTATCACAGGGAAAAATTTCTCGCAAAAAAGAGACAAAACTTACATATTCATATTTTTGTTAGTCTAGCAACTACATGATTGATTTTATTTTTAGAATTTTTTTCATGTGTTTTTATTAAATAACCGGACAGCAAATATTTTTAAAAAATTTACTTAAGTTTTATTCAATAAAACTTGGCCAACACGAGTTGATTAGTTGAAAGGATCTTTGCATTCTCTTGTGTAAGGGTTTGAGTTCCTATTTTAACTATTAATCTCGTTTGATGATCAACCTTCTTAAAAAGGTTTTATGATGTTTAAAAGCTAGTTGAGTAGCTTTATTTAGAGCTGGAGTTTTGGGATTCCAAACAAACTACTATGGTTTGTACTGGTTAGCAAATCAGAATCACAGTGACTAAATTTCAATCGATCGTGACCCCAAAGCAACTACCCTTCTCACAATTTTTCTTAATCTCTCTCTTTCTCTATTTATAAAATTATTACAAATATGCATGAATGAGCTGTATAAAAACAAATATTGCAGACTGAAAAGTAGCAATAATTATGATTTTGTAGAGAAAATATTAACAATGGAGCATCTGTTGTAATTTCTGAAGACATGACCTCATAAGCTCACATGTCAATATGCAGTCAGTGATTATCTTCGAATATGTATATATGCATCAATGAGCTGTTTCTGAATGCCAAACTGTTTGTTAATGAACGTTACACTCTTGCCTTATACTATTCTATAATATCAAATATGCCTCAAGCACTATATCAAAAATTTTTGCTGTATTTCTCAGAGACAAAACCACACTATCTTAATGATAATAACTTATAATGTAGTTTTACGGTTAAAATAGTATTTTATTTCAACCTTATTTATCATTTAAAAATTAGTCTTTTAACTTTGAAGGATTTAAAAATAATATCATTGATAAAAAAAAAAACTTCAAAAAATTACATTCTAAACGCTAGCTGAAAAGGTTGAAGAGTCAAGATTTTTATAAACCCCACATTAGAATCTTGTATTTGTGACGTGAGACTCAAGTCCTATACTTTGCAATAGGTCTTAACACTCTATCTTGCATTTAGAAATTGTTTAGCTTTTTTGATTTCAAGATCTCAGGACATTCAACTCCTATTGTTGGGTATACACCAAGACTTTTATATTAAAATTTTGATTAACTATTTAATCTTTAAATTATTAAAATAAAAATCACCAGAGAGATGTATTTAATGATAGATAAAACAAATCAAGTAAAGTTTTGAAATGATTATAATTGTTTGTTCAGATTTGGAATTGAGGAAGAGATCATTCTTGTAAAAATTAGAAAGAGAAGATTTGTTTAACCTGACCCAAACTATCTAACTGATGTTTGTGGCCTTGAGTCACTTTTCATAAGCAAACATAACAAAATCTTTCAAACCCATTAATTCATCTCATATACGTATATGCTATAATCTATATATATCTTTATAAAAGCACTACCTCCTACTACTCCTAAATAAAAAGCAAATTGGAGGAGTAGCAAGCACAGGACTAAATGATACTACACTGCGTTCAATTCTACTAGAGATTTAAATTTTAAGTGCACCTACGTTTGAGAATACGCCCTCACTTAATCAAGTGTGAATCACCCTCCCTTGTGGCATTCTGAACCAAAACACATGCTCTTCCCCAGTACATTTATCAACCTTCACAACCCAACGGCTCCTAATTTTTCCCATTCCACACCCATATTTAGGACTCATTTTACCACCAAATTCTCCAAATCTAGTCACAAGCAACCCATTTCCCATAGGTAACAAGTCAGTTTTTGACTCAAAATTCCACCAAGACCCCTTGCAATTCAAAGCATTGTACCCCACAAACAGTGTCCCATTTTCCTTATTCCTCCCCACTCGAACCGCTTTGAGTATCTCTTCATGGTTCTCGAGGTTACAATCAACGAGCACGAAATCCACCGCCTCAAATCGGTCTGATACCAGCAGTTGTTGAGCTTCTCCGATGAGAAACTCAACGATGCCCAAGAAATTTTTGAAGGCATTTAGGTGTTGATGGCTAGGAAGAATGCAGATGACTCGACCACCAGTTTGGTGAGCCGCAGCCACCAAGGCAAGTAGTGTGGTCGAATCTGCTACCCCAGCACAGACCATAACCATTTGTTGTGCATTGTTACCTGCTGCTAGTGCTGATATGAACTCACTCACATTTGGTTCTTTACTTCTTTGACCCTGACAGAGGCAAACCCAAATTCACATTACAAACAAGCTATGAAACCATGATTTTTAAATGGTATTGCATAGTGCTTCGATTTGAAGAGACTGATAGGTGGGTATTGAAATAGAATTTTGAAGACTCACCATTTTCAAAGTACTAAGGTAGGCCTTTGTGGCATTTTCTGCAGACCAGCAAGCCATAGTTTCAATGCAATGGTGGTGGCTCTGTGATGGAAGAGGAATGGAGGATGTTGATGAGTGCCTTTTTGGCTTTGGTTGCTGCGCTTATATAGAAGCACCCAATCCATTTGGTAGGTCATGTGTCTTCCAACTGTCTCTGCACCAAAAAACTATATGATATTGCAGTGTCATATATGTAATTAATTATTTATATACCAAGCACTCACTCTCTCTCTCTCTCTCTCTCTCTCTCTATATATATATATGACTAGAAAGAAATAGCTATAACAGTTTAATTGATTACATGTTTTTTTGTACTTCTAATTTCACCATATGCTAAATTATTCTCAAGATTTTCTTCATGAGCGCCAGGAGAGACAAAATGTAAGGTTTTATTTGGTAGGGTAGAATAATTTTTAAGGAAATAAAAAGAAAAATAAGAATGAGAATGAAATAGATTCTTATTATTTAAAAGATTTTTATAATAATTATTATGACCTTATAATTATTATTTAATAATTTCTATTTTTTTGTATTACTTTTTTAATAAAGACATAATGGTAATTTTTTATCTTCAAAATTATTTTTTACATTCAATTTCATTGTATTTTTTATTCCATTTTGTGTACCAAATTGGGCATTGGTATGATATGAAAATAAATGAAAATATCTTTTTATTTTGATGTTTGGTAGATTAGAAGTAATACATAAATAAAAATGAAAGATAAATAGATGACTAAAATACTTCTAAAGCCAAAAAATATTTTAAAAATTAATTTTTGTTAACTAACATAAAACAAAGGGAATTGATGACCTCAAGTTGAAGATATTTATAATTTTATATTAAAAGATTATAAGTTTTGAAATTATTATGAAGGATCCAAAAATAAAAAAATTTTATTGCATAAGAAAATTATAATTTAAGATCTCAAATTATAATTTTTGGTTTTTGAATTTTTTTAGAATAATTTCAAATTTTATTATTATCATTTGGGGCAAAATAGTACCTTCATTTTCTTTCCATCTTCAACAATAATATGTAATTTGGATAGAATTAACAGTCTAGCAAAACGGAATCCATAATTTTTCTTCTTCCAACATGCCAAGTATCATTTCCTTACTTTTCAACTCCTCTCTTTTTTTATCACTTTCTTCTTCTAACATACCAAACACCTTAGTTTTCTAGTCATTGAAATTTTCCTTCTCTGTAAGCTTATCACGCAAAGTCTTTTATATTTTTGCTATTATATTTTTTTTAATAAAAATATAACATGTGTAACAATTTTTTTCAAAAAACTCAATCATGTAATATTAAGTTATAAAAATTGTACATTTGCTTGTATTGAAAAACTATATAATGTAATTATAAAATTTAATAATAAAAATATAAAAAAATTACATATAATTTTTTTCTTATAATATATATACACACACACAAGGCTTCATTGCAATTTTTTTTTGGTTAATTTCCTCATCAATTACAACAATTTAATTAGTAGCTGGTTTCAATTTTAGAAACAATGTTACTTTAGTTTACTCATGAATTTCTATTTAGGAAAAAAGTAATTTAGTTTCCTATTTAAGTTTTCTTAGTGGGTATAGCTGACTGCATTCTTATTGGAACTGTGCTCCATATATAACTTTTTTCCTTTTCTCTTCTTCACTTTTAATTTATAAACTTTGTATGTAAAATTTTTATTCATATTTATACGGATTTATTATTGTTTAGTGACCCTAATTTCTCCAATAAAATAATTCCATTTGAGCAATATTTTTTAAAATTAGTTTACTTATCAATGTCTATCAAACAAATATCTTACATAATTAAAAAAAAATCAATATACTACATAATTTGTTATTTAGATTTTTTTTTAATGAGTTCAGTGATTTTTATCTTTGGTGGTTGTTCGCTGTATTAAATGAGAATGCTGATTGAACAAGTCATGCACGATGACTTTTCCAACCTTCAAAACTTTTACTTATAAACTTTTGAATTAATCAAAACTAAGATAGTAGTCCTGTGCAGTTATTAGCATTTAAAATTTGAAAAAATAATTAAAAAAGAAATAGAAAGCTAATGCGTAGATAGCTATTATTCATAACTTCGAAATACTAACAATTTTCTACAAATTTAATACTTATATAGATTCATCAAGAAAATTAAAAAAGAAAATGAAAACATAACTGTTGGCCCACCTAATTAACTAGTCTACCTTTTGACCCTAATAATTGTAGGTGAGCTTCCTGGTCATTAACAAAACAATTATTGAAAGTAAAGTTCAATATTAAAATGGGAAATGCAACAATTAAAAAACCAAATCAATATGCAGGAAAATGTAATAATTAATTAAATTAATTAATGTGCTTGTGTTTGCCGGAAGAACAACTAAACAGTGGGCACCTTAGCTCAGACAGAAGCAAACCAATCTTGTTAGGTATTAATATGTAAACACATGCAATGCAGGTTCGTGCGTAACATCTACAGTGCTTTGCTGTACGGAATGTCTGTAATTTATAGCCCTACGATTCAATAATTAGCAAACTGATTAGTTAATTAATTAGTTAATGAAAGCTTGCGAAATGAAAAATGTATACCAATTTTGCATTACTTTATTGTGTCACTTATATATAAAAAAGCTTGATGTGTAATATTTTTCCGAAATTGTTTAAGCCAAAATTATAAAAAATTTTCTATATATGAAGCCTTAACCGAGATAAATATATACCTGATAAGGGGAAAAAGGTTTAATTAAATTAATAATTAATATGTAAAAGAATAAATAATAATTAAATTATCGGATACTGTACTAAATAAATTAATAATAATCCTAATTCCTAACCCAACAGTCTATCCTATCTCACTTGAAATGTGAATTACGCAATATGAGAATCATTGAAAAATTAAAAAAAAAAAAAAAAAGAGAAAGCCCCTATTTAAGGGACACGTACTGCTTAAGTTGAGCAATAGAAAATCTAATTCATCTCACCTCTCATTTGTTTATATTTCAATATCTATTTCTCTCTCTCTCTCTCTCTCTCTCTCTCTCTCAAAACATCCATTGGGCATTAAGAATATTTGGGCTAAAATGCCTCTTAGAATAGGCAACATCTCTGATTAAGCTAGAATAAATAATGTGGATTGGATTGGGGTTCTTTTTTTATTTTTTTCTTTTTTTTACTGGTATGAGATATTTACAAGTTTAAGTCTTTTTTATATAAAAAAAACACAATTAATTTATTACACATTTGATGAAAACCTCATAATATATTCTCAATTTTTCTAATAGAATTTCATTAAAAAACTCTGGTTGGATTGACTTTTTTTTTTTTTTCATGCTTTTATCTTCACAACTCCTGCATCTCATTTATCTTCAAACTTCAAGATGAAATATGTACTCAATCATTAATTCAGAGTATTAATCTCCCAAAGGACAAATAAAATAGATATCTTGAAACGTGTCATAATCTCTTGTTTTGAAGTTTCTCCTCCAAGTAAATGTTTCGGGGGAATCAAATTTTAAGGCGAGGGAGGGAAACCTTAGAAAGTGAGAAATGTTCTTATTGAGAATACAAGAGCAATATAAGGGTAGGGAACTAGTAGGCTGGTATAGAACTTCAAGGGTAGAGAAGATGAACATACCTTAGCTCTAGAGAGTCTTCTATTTATACTATCTTAAGAGAGACTTAATGATACCAATTGAATTAAATGGCTTTATAGAGCTATGAAAGTCATTTGCTTAGAGTGATTTGTTGTACTCAACTATTCTAAACTATACTATTTAGAATATCTTGCTGTATCAATTCATTATTTATTGCTTATTTAATTGTTGTTGTAGAATTTTTTTAAATCTTAGTAAAGTAGGTTGAATCATTTTTTACTTCTAAAATTTTTTTCCCTATAAAACTGAATTCCCATATTAGTAAATATGATTTTTTTTTTAGGGTAAATAAGGGGGCAAATCCCCAATAAAAATGATTATTCGCATATTGAGACAAGTTTTTTAAAATAAGAGACATACAACAACATAGAAAATTGAATTTTTATGCATATATGCTAGCTAGCTTATATATTTATACAAGATAAACAATATCAAATTATTTTATATATGTGCAACATAGTACATTTAAAATATATAAAAACTTTGGATGATCTTATGAAAGAAGGAAAAAAAAAAAAGACAAGCTATATATATTCCTAATTTATTAAATATGAGCTCATAATTATAGGATCTCTATGTGTGTGTTACACACACACACACACACACATATATATATATATATAACAGAAAAACCACAAAGACCAACTTTTTTGTGCAATTAAAGAAAAGGAACAGCATTAAACAAAAGGCTATAGGCATGCCAACGCCAAACACCCTATGTCAAAGCTTGCATAAATAAAAAAGATAAAATTAACTGGCTACACTGCATTCACAAGTCCTATTTGATTCTTTCTGCACACACAAACCCAAACAGAGATCTACATCAAATCAAGTTGCTTCCCCTACCAAAAACATCAAGAACAAAAGGCCACCCTCATCACTAAATTTTCTGTCTCCTGGCTTCCGTTTCTTTGCATTACAAGATACCCCATTTGTCTGACCCTGCTGGAAAATATAATATTTATGTACTGAAACTTGATTTTAATAAAAATAATGAAAGATCGCAATAATGGAGCTTTAGACCACATCAATAGCAAGAGACTCTCATTTTAACTTAGTTTAAATTATTAAATAAATATTCATGAATGATTTAATTAATCAATTATGTGTAATTTGGAGAGTCGCATTACCTCTAACAAGGATTAGACATGTACACTGCTCAAGAGCAAGACTTTAAGGAAGTGATGGATCTAATTTTGTTTTGTCTGCTATAAAAAGAAAATTCCAAAAGGAAAAATTTTCCTTTCTTGGGCTTGCATCAATTGGATGTATATACCCAAAATCTGATAGGGAAGGAAATGAATGTGAGAACGTGAGTTCTGAGAAGATGATGAGAAACGAGGGAGAAAGATCACCATACACAATAAATTAAGCTGTAAAATAAGTAGCTGTGGATCATAGATTCTGCAGGTTCAATGTTTATTAGAGTGCATCAATCAACGTTGGTATGGGTCTGCGTACCTCAATACATATATGCTAGATATGGCACCTTCTACTGTACCACTATCTTGCTGTCTAAGAGCATAATTAATTATTAAAAAAAAAATAACAACGAAAGATGCTCCCTGAGGATTTTTTGTATGGTAGTACGAGATACATTGACACTAAAGTGTCTGGTACCAGTGTTACTTAATTCAGTTGTCCTCCCCTCTGAACTTCGTTTTCCATCCACCATTTCCAAACACAATAAGTTGGTGTACTAGAATACCAAAATCAACGAACTAATATTGTTCTTAAACTCTGATATGTATTTCTCAATTTGTACGTGTTATTTAAAGCATAAGTCATCAACATAAAAAAGGACGTTGGGTGAATTAAGGAAGATATTGTGGGAGGCAACATACGCTTGCAAGTTATCTTTGATTTTTTTAGTCTTATGACATAGTTTTTTTATATTATTATTTATTACATATCTTTTTTTATTATCATATTAGAGGAATTAGAGATAATGGTTGAGAAAATATAAATAAGAGCGTGGCGTGAGAATATAAATGAGAGAATGTGGAGAAACGGTAGATATTAATTTGATTTACGTTTTGATTTTATAATTTTGATAGAAGAAATAAAAGAAAAAATGCAAAGTGTGATATTTGTTACAATAATTATACTTTTTTTAATGTATACAATTTTAAAATATATTATTTTAATAATAATAATTATATTAGTATTAGACAGATAGGTAAAAAGCCTCTTTTCTTACTATATTATATAATAAAGTAATAAAAAATTTTTTATTATACACAATTAGACATCTTATATCCCTAAATCACAAATTATATAAAATAGCGTATGCCGTTTCCACACTCATACCACGTACTATGGCAAATCACAAATTAGGTAACATTGTTTGGTACCATGGGAGAAGAAGATAAGGAGAAAGAGAGGGAGATGAAAAAAAAAATCATCTGTGTTTGTTATGTTAGAAGAGGAATGCTTGATGAATTCTATCTTATGTTTTTGTGACATTCTTCATCTCATCTGAATTGATAAGGAAAGTTACTGTTAAAGATGAAAATAGGAAAAAAAAGAAAAAGAAAAGAAGAGTTATTTTATCCAAATGATAGTAATGTTTTGTATTTAAAGACTTTAAAATTTGAAATTATTCTAAAGGATTAAGATTAAAAAAATTTAACTAGAGGTCTTGGACTATAATTTTATTATGCAATTAGAATTTTTGTTTTTTAAGTCTTTTAAAGTAATTTCAAAATTTAAGGTTTTTTAGTATGAAATTATAGATATCTTCAATTTGATGTTTCTAATTGTAATTTCCCCTTTTTGTTTTATGGTAATTAACAAATTTTTTTTTTTACTTTATAAATTTTTAGTCATTTGCTCACTTTTCATTTCTATTTTTGTATTATTTCCACTTTATCAAACATCAAAATGGAAAGGTATTCTTATTCTTTTTTATGTCATGCCAAACGTAATTTTAGATTATAGGATTCCATTCCATTTTTATTTTTATTCTCCTTTCCATTTTCTTAAAAATTTTGCTATTCTACCAAATATAACCTAACCTTTTAACTAAGTTTTACAAATGAATCCCTATGATTTTTAAGACGAAGGTGACAAGAAAAGAAGACAATTCAACTAATTAACAGGTTATGCCATGAGACCCATTTACTTCTTTGTGTTCTATTTTAAATACAAGCACTAACATTTTTCTTCTTAATCATAATATTGAAGAAAGAGTGAAAAACATAGTTAAAACTTTTTATAAATTGTATATAATCTCTGTCATTATATTATACACCATATTCAAAGAGTTCTACTTAACTCTTTCATTTTTCTCTCTCCTCTATGAGAGCTCTTACTTTTTCTCTAAAATGAGAATAGTTTTTTACCCTCCTTGTTAAAGGTTTATTAAAATTATATCATTGGTTGATTGCTGTGCAACACTTTTCATTAGGAATGTTTGAATTCTAAAGTGCAAATGGAGATAGACTTTAAAGGGAAAGAAAGGGGGTTGTTTTGAAAGAATAAATCAGTGATACTAGATTGGGAGGAGGGTGATGATAATGGAGTGAGGAAAAAGGATGTTGGTAGGGAAACTACTATAAGGGAAGGTGCTTAATAGGAATGTCGTAGTTTCAATGATAAATAAAGGATGGAATCTAAACAAAGGAGTAGATATTCTTGAAGTGGAAAGCAATGCATTCATCTTCATGTCTGAGAAAGAGGAGGAATGCAACAGGGTATTAGGAGGATATCCATGGTCAATTTTAGGACTTTTATTAAATATTTAGGTATGGACTAATGTTATGGTGTCCTCATAAATAGATTTTAATCTATGTTCATTTTAGATCTAATTTCACAATATCCCTTTAGATGAGTGGTGATGGTGATGTAGTAATGATCAAGAACCCTGCTTTGAATGGGAGGATTCTGAGAACATATGTCACAATATGGGTGGTTGTTGACTTGAGAAGTCTATTAGTATCAAAAATTTGGATTCCTTAACTTAGGTTAACAATACTATGGGTATCAATTAAGTATGAAAGATTGCAAAGTCACTGCTACAACTGTGGCATTTTGGACCATGAACACAAAGCATGTAGTGTTAGGAAGAAAATGTCAGTGGTGGATCCTAATGAAGTACGACATATGGTTGGGGATAGCTCCAATGAGAAGTTGGGAGGAAGCAATTATTGTTTGTAAGTAAGGATGGTGTGAAGTACAGATAGTGAGGAAAAAAATGTATGCATATCACGACAAATCCATCACGTAAAGGGGAAGGAAGTAGTAAAAGAAATAGGGGTAATGATGAGCCATGTAACTGTATAAAAGATATGAAAGGCATTGATATTGCACATTAGGAGCAATCATTGGAAAATGGAAGTTGGTTGAGAACGATACATGTGAGGCTTGGTGGGAGAATAAGACGTGAGATATAGGGATGGATTATTTGAATATGGGAGTTAGGCCAAACATTAGAGGCCCAAAGGATTGTAAAATAAGCGAGCTAATTAAGTTAAATAATGATAAGAAGGCCCAAAGAGTGAATGTGAAAGATATGAGTTGTAATGAAGAATGCAAGCCTACAAAAAGAAAAAAAAAACTATAAAATTGGTGATGAAATAAAAGTAAAAGAGCTAGAATTAAGTAATCATGTTACTACCCTAACTAGTTACATTATGGAAATAACATTTGATAAGAGGACAAAGAAAAACTATAATATCATTTGAAAAGTCTAATCAAGTGGCTGAGTTACTAAATAAGCTGAGGAAGGTAAATCCAAAGAGAAGTGTAAAGGAGTTTAGTAATCCTTAAAAATTAAAAAGGGTGAAAGTTTATGAGAGGTTCATTAGTAACAAAGCTAATGTAACTTTTTATTCTATTAAAATTCAAAATTCACTATGTAAGAAGACGAAATAGAAGAATACCTAGAAAAAGATGGAAAAGGAGAATAAAGTGGACAATATAAAGTTTGAAGAAGGCCTTGTGGATGTTCCTATTAGAAAGACAAATTATTTTGAAGAATTGGTTTGTCTTCAAAGTTAGAGTTAGTGGGGAGGTAAAGTGCAAAGACATTGAAGGCTTTGGTGGCTAGCCTACTATAGCCACCAAAAAGCCATGAAACTTATATCCTAGAATTGCTAAGGTCTTGGTATGGCTCTAGTAGTTAAGAATCTAAAGGAGGTATGTAAGATAAATAAACATTCCTTAATCTTTCTAATGGAAACAAAAATGGCAATGAGAAAAATTGAGAAAATTAAAAAAAAATGTGATTCTTGAATAAAGTTTACATGGAACCTTTAAGCTTCTATGGTGGTTTGGCTTTATGGTGGAATGATAAGATAGAAATGGAGCTGTTTGTCTTCTTTAATGAATTATATTCATACAAAAATATGATCATCTTCTCTATATGTCGTCTCTTTTATCACCTTTGTATATGGTCCACCTAAGGAAGCTAAGAGAATGATAGTTTTGGGGGAAATTAAAAAGATTAGCTACTTATGTTGATAATACCTAGCTGTGTATTGGAGATTTCAATGATCTATTGAATCAACATGAGAAGATAGGTGGTATTATATAAGTTGTTAGAAAGATAATGAACTTTTGGAATATTTTATTTGATTGTAATTTGATTAACGTAGAGCAAAATTTACATGGACAAATAAAAGGTTGCATGATGCACACATCAAAGAGCATATTGATAGAGCTTTAGGGAATGTCAATTTTTAGAAGCCTATGGGATCTAACTATCATCTATTGGTGGTAGGCTTTTGTTTTGAGGAATCAAAAACACCTAAAACCTTTAAATTTGAATAGATTTGGTGTTTGGTGTGAGCATATAGATTTTTTGAAACTAGTTAATGAGAGTTAGAGTTTGGAGAGGGGACCATAGATGATTGTGTGACGAATATTATAAAGAGGTTGAACAGGTGTAGGAAAGCTTTAAAAAAAATGGAATAAAGTGGTTTTTCCAAACAACATAATTGTGATTGAAAAGTTGTTGAAATAATTAGAAGAGAATGTAATGATGGCATTTCAACTGAAGAAAAGGCTTGGAAAGTAAAAGAATTAGTTAGAGAAATTAAAAAAGCATGGGATAAGGAAGAGAAGTATTGGTGTTAGAGACAAAGGCTTAGTTAGCTAAAAGTTGAAGATAATAATACTAAAATTTTTTGATGCTATAATAGTATAGAGAAATGCTAAAAATAGAATTTTGGTTTAAAACTAAAGAAGGCATAGGGCTAGAGGAAGAGAGTAAAATTGCAAAGGAGTTTGTGAAGTTTTATTCAAATCTATTTGCTTGCTTAGATGTTACACCACTTAATATTACTCTAAGCTATATGGAGAGAATAGTAATTAAGGAAGATAATAGAAGATTAATGGGTTTAGTGATAAAAAATGAAGTTAAAGAAGTTTGTATTTCAAATGAGGGCCAATAAAGCACTTGGGCCTCATGGTTTCTCAAAACAATTTTACCAATTTGCTTGGCAAGATGTTAGAAAACAAATATTTAAGTTGGTATAGAATTTTGTAGAAAGAGGTACGCCTTTAAATGAATTAAACTAACAAACATGGTTTTTATTCCTAAAATTGACAAGCTTGAGGTGGTGGGTCAGTTTAGATCTACAAGCTTATGCGATTTTAGTTATAAGATCATCTTAAAGATATTGGCTAATAGAATGAAGTCTTTGCTACCAAAGTTCATATCATTAAATCAAAGGCATTTGTTCTTGGCCATTTGATTCAAGACAACATTATTGTAGCTTAAGAGGTGTTTCATTATTTGAAAACAAAAAAGGCAGAGATAAATTTGAATTTGCTTTAAAGATGGATATGAATAAGGCTTATGATAGAGTGGAATAAGGAGTTCTCCTAAAGTTAAGGTTTTGTAATAAGTAGGTGGAGAGAATTATAATTTGTGTAGCTTTTGTTAAATTCAACATCAACCTCTCTGGATGAAAGGTGACTTCTTTAGAACCAAATAGGAGAATTAAGCAAGGTGATAGGCTTCTTTAAAAGAAAATAGGAGAATTAGACAAAGTGATCCATTATCACTTTACCTTTTTATTATTGTAGAAAAGGTGCTTTCTTGTATGATATTGAAACATGTCGAATCAAGTGGATTAAGAGGTGTGAAGTTGGCAAGGAACTATTCTATTTTATCCTACTATTTTTTTTAATATTATAGATGATGCCTTGTTTTTTATGAATGCAAGTAGTTTAATTATGAAAAAGCTTGAGGAAATCTTTGAGATATATAGGGCTACTTCTAGTTAAAAGGCAAACTTAGACAAATCTAATATCTTTTTCTCTAGCAATACACCTGATGACATAAGAGAGGAGGTTTGTAGTAGATTGGGAATCAATGAAGCTAGTGATCTAAGAAAATACCTTGGTCTTCTTATTCTTTGAGAAAGGTCCAAAGTAGAAGATCTTTCCTTTGTTAGAGAAAAAAATGCAAATAAGGCACAGGGCTAGAAGCAAAGTCTTCTTTCTTATGTTGGATGGGAAGTTTTGATAAAAGTAGTTGTAAATGCTACCTTGCTTACCCTCTATCTTGTTTTAAATTCTCTAAAAAAAACTTGTGAAGAATTTGACAGAATCAAAGCTGAGATGGACTATAAACAAAAATGGTATTTATATTGTCAAAGTAAGTTAAAGGGTGGCAAGAGGTAAAGAATCTATAAGTACATATAATAGATCTTGTTCTTTATATTCTATTCCTAATGTTTTATGGCTCAAAATTTGGAAGCTGAAAGTTCCTTTTAAAGTTCACCATTTTCTATAAAGGGTTGTAACAAGTGCTCTTGCTACAAAAGAACCACTATTTAAGAGAAAGTATGCTTAATCACCTTATTGTCTTGTCTACCAATCTAAGCTTGAGTGATATTATGCCCTTAGGTTGTGAAGGTGTGGTTTGGTTGCCCATTAACTATACCTATAAAAAGGAACCAGATTTCAAGATTTGACTTTTGGTGTGTTGATTTACTTATTAAATAAGAAGGATTGGATGAGTATAGTAAAGTAAAGCATTTATAACTTGCACTTGCTGTAGAGTTTGGAAAGAAAGGTATGCTACTGCTTTCAAAGAATATATTATAGATCCCTTAAAAGTTGTCATTAAGGCTATTTCCTTTTAAAAAGAGTCTTAGGAGGCAAAAGGTTTTAATAACCTCTAAAGATAATGGTGATTCTACTAGAAAAAATTTGGTATAGAGGTTGCCTGCTACTACTATTGGGCAAATTAAGCTTAATATTGATTGCGCTTTTATCCAAAAGGGGAATAAGGCTAGTATTGGAGTTATTTGTAGAAATGAGACTGATGATATGGTTAATGGCTTTGGGGATTAGTGAAGGCTAGCTGTGCGTTCATGATAACATTACTTATGGCTTCTTCTTATATTGATATAGATGTTTGCATAGAAACTAATAATGAGGTGCTATTCTACTATTTGAAAAAGGGTAATGTAGATGCATGTGAGTGGACTTGTGTTGCTGTGTTCGAAGATGCTTTTTACTTAAAAGCTTCCCTACCTAATATGTCTTTCTCCTTGATTTCTTGATACGGAAAGAAAGCTATTAATTAGGTTGCAACAATTGCCACAAAGGGGATGTGGCCTTCTAGGTGGGTTTATTCACCATGGTCCCTTTTGGTTATTATATTGGATAAGGATTCTTCTTTCGCTTCACTTAATCAAGCTAATAAGCATGGCATTGCGTAGTTGGTCTTATGTTTGGTTTGGTGTTGATGCCTTTGTTTTTGATTGTGTCTTATTGGTTATATGTTGCCTTCTTGCTTTTGTTGTTGTAATTTTTTTATGCTATTGTTTTGTTGGGACTTTGTTTTGGTTTTTATGATATGGAATTTCTTTATGATATGGAATTTCTTTTGGCCAAATATATATATATATATATATATTCAAAGGGTTAGTTCGTTAGTAAGATAAGATAGCAACAATAACCTTTGTATTAATTTGGGTTCAATCGTTCAAACAAGTAATTTTGGTCAAAAAATTATAAATGTACAAGACTCTTGTGTAAAAGTGAATGACCAAAAAAAAAGTGTACTCTTAAAATAGTTTACAAAAAAGATTTAGACTCAAATAAGAAATCTAAGAATAAATTAATTAAGCTTCCTTTGAGTTTTGCTGAAATTACACAAATTATCTCTCTATTTGCAAACAAATATATAAAATTTTTCTAAAACAAAAAAATCCAATATTTTAATTTAATTTTAAATTTTTTGGCCAAAATACTTTCAATTTAATTTTTTATAGTTTAGAAAAGATGTGTATTTAAGTTAAAGGAGGATTAAAAAATTTATAATTGCACTAAAGTGTAAGTATTTTTTTTTTGTTTTATAGGAAGCCTATATATATTTTGAAAATAAAGTAAAAGTATATGTAATTTTAGTAAAATTTTAAAAAAAATTATATAATTTACTCAAAATTTAAAAGCATGATTATAATATAAACAAAATCATACTTAATAATTTGAATATGAAACTTTTAGTTTCAACGAAATTTTTTTCCCTCTATTTTATTTATTTTGAATACAACAAGTGTCTCATTTACATGTGTATTCTAGTTTAGTCACATTTCTTTTGGGAAAAAATTTCAGTGTATACATCTTCTTATAATTTGGCTTAAAATCAATTTTCAGTCTTATATTTTAAAGTGTGTCACTTAATACCCCCCCCCCAAAGCCTTTTTGTAGTTTGTTTCATTAACACCTAGCTAGTTTTGTGATATTTTTTAATCTAAAATTTAAAAAAATTAGTCATCTAAAAATTATTTAAAATTAACTTGCCCTTTGTCATTATTTATCATTCAAACATTTCCTTTGACTTTATACTTGTCATTCAACCCCTAAAATTATGAAATAATTCATAATGAAAAGATTAAAAAAAAAAGTAAAATAATGGTATATGAATGAATGAAAATATTATCTAATACTTCAAATATAACTCATATGTGTGTCAATGATGACAACTATTTAACCTTGTGAGATTCTTGTTGGATATCCCCTACTAGGCATTCAGCTATTGCGTTGTACTCTATCTTGAAGTCGGAACAAACCTATACCTAGCTCTTAAATTCTTCTGAAACCAAATAAATTTGCAAATTATAATTGTAACTTACATAAATAGTAAGTTATATAAAATATAACTTGTAATTAAGGAAAAAAAAAAGAACGAAATAATGTTTGTGATATATAATGGGCGTTGAATGACAAAATGTTACATCACAAGAGGATATACATGATGATTTTTCAATTAGAAGGGGACAAACGAGGTGATTTTGACTAATTTCGTTTACTTTTGGATGGAAAATATCATGAAGTCGGTGAGAAGCAGCAAAACAAACTAAATGTGGTTAGAAAAAGAAAAACTGATTTTGAGTGAAATTTAAATAGTAATTTATGCCTTTTTATCATAACATTGAAGAAAGAATAAAGAATTGAAGTAAGGCAAAAATACACTTTTAATTTTTTAATTTTACTTTAAAATTTATCTTTATTTCTTAATTTTATTTTGCTTCAATTTAATCTCTTAACTTGATTTTAAAATTCACTTTAATTTTTTAATTTTATTTTTTTAATTTCATCTTTTAATTTTAAATAATGACTCAAATATTTTATTTTCTTTGACGATATCAATATATTTAACAAAAAATATCAGGCCTATCAAAATTTCCTTCCCTATCACTACCCAAATGTTACATTTTGTTCATTATAGCTATCTCATCAAAAGAGAATCATAATCTCATACCTTAGTATTTTTACTAGAAACTAGATTGAGTGCGGTCCTCTTTCTAATTCAATGGAAGCTTAATGATACTTAAAAGCATTGGCTAGGTTTAAGGTTCATAAAGAAATTGTGTAATCAATTGAAAACATACATGTTATCTCAAATTTACAAAACACAATATTTGGCTAGTGATAAGCAAGAGGATTATAATAAGTTCATCTAAGTTGGTAAGAGTTTATCCAAATGCAGTCTTCATGATGTTGAGTAATTTTGAAAGTTAATTGGCAAATTGCAGCAAAATAAAATTAATTGAAAATAAAACTTAGAATAATATTAAGAGATTAAATTAGAATAAAATAAAATTAAATGATTTATAAAATTTAAAATAAAATTAAGGAATGAAAATATATTTTTGCCTTGGAGTTAATTAAGAACTCCAACAAATTACCTAGGTTTTTTATTATTGGATTATATTGGACGATTTTTCTTTTGACCTGTATTTAATTATTATTTAGGCCAAAGAAAAAAAACTTTTAATATAATATTTTTTGTTTAGCATGATTTATTAATATAATTTATTTCTTCACCTCAAAAATAAAAAAATGTAAATAATGAAGATAAAAGACTTTAAATTTTATATATTTGAAATTAAAAATAATATAAATATAAAAATTGATGATATTAGAGAAATAAAAACCTTCAAAAATATAGATTAGTGTAAATAATGACAAGCAATGAAACTGAAACATGATCATGCCAACATTTGAAAATGAAGCAAGTCGGAAAGGATAAGTTGAAATATAAAGACAAAAGAAATTTAAAATTAAATAACAAAAATAACATGAAATGAAAATTATTATTATTATTATTTTTTGTCTCTTTCTCCTCTCACATCATTCTCTCTCTTCCCCGGTTCGCGGTCGTTTCCTCTCTAGTAATTTGCCGCGTTAGCGTCTTATCCTCTCCGCTACGTCGTCACTGTAAACCAAGCGAGAGGGAAAGAGGGAGAAAGGGTTTTGCTTATTGCTGTAGAGAGAGAAGGAGAAGAAAGAGGAAGAGAGAGATGGGGAATACGTTCTGCCTATTCTGTGGATGCGTTCAGCAGTCAAACGTGGGGGTGGTGGAAAGATGGGGTCGCTTCTATAAGTTGGCTGAGCCAGGTTTCCACTTCTTCAATCCCCTCGCCGGCGAATTCCTCGCCGGCCTCCTCTCCACCAGGATCTCATCACTTGACGTCCGCATCGAGACCAAAACCAAGGTTCTCTCTCGAGTTGTCTATATCTTAGTTCCTTCTGCACTTTTCAGTTCTCGATTTCAATTCTGTATTACAAATTTACAATCCCTTTCTATCATTTGCAATGTTTCAGTATTTTAAGTTGATTATATTTATATATTGTAGTGGGTTTGGTCGATTGTCGGTGGGTTTGATCGATGTGGAAATTCAAGAAGGAAAGCTTATTTATTTATTTTCTTTTTCTTTTTTGCTTGATTCGTTAATTGATGAGTCCTATTTTGTGGGTTTACTGGCAAAGGTGTGATAGCAAAATAGTTTCATTTTGAATGGCTCATATGGTCATTTTGAAAGAATGCAGCCCTGTTCTTCGTAGTTTAGAATTCATGATTGTATTCTGTGTCCGCCTTGGTAAAGCTTTAGGGCAGAGGTGAGTAGTAATGTAATTCATAATGGTGCTGATCAACTAAGAGGAAATATTCCTTAGGCGGCTTCATCATCTTCTAAATTAGAATGCATCTGGACGTTCAAAACTTAAGAAATCTTGGAAAGAGAAAATGCTTCTACATATCTTATCCTTGGGTATGAATTGATTGAATTCTTTCTAATTTGTTAGAGATTGCAATTGTGTAGCATAAGTGTGTGTCATTCTCACTCTAACTATGAATTGGTACTCAATAAAGTAAAAATATTAAGCGCTTGTTCATGCTGCAGGACAATGTCTTCGTGCAGTTGCTTTGCTCAATTCAGTACCGAGTTGTCAAAGAAAATGCTGATGATGCATTCTATGAGTTACAAAACCCCAAAGAACAAATCCAGGCTTATGTTTTTGATGGTATGCTTGTTCAGGAAGTATTAACATTTCTTTTTACCCGGTTATGACCATTCACTTTTCCTACAAATGGATTTGCCTTTCCTAAATTCTAACAATCTGTGGGGTTTTCTGTTTAAGTGGTTCGCGCACTTGTTCCAAGAATGAATTTGGATGAACTCTTTGAGCAAAAAGGTGATGTTGCCAAAGCTGTTTTGGAGGAACTTGAAAAGGTACAGCTCTTATTAAATAATTCTGCACATCTTGTAATGTAAATTTCTAAGATCTGGTCTTGGCATCAGAATCCTTCATATTGGGATTCATTCTCTTTTTCTTGGTGTCATTATGTGAGCAAAATTTTATATTATGTGGTCTTGCTATGGGCAGGAAAACATGTGGAGACTAACCATAATGGATGTGGAATTCAAGCAAAGGACCATCTAGATTTTTTTTCTTGTCCTAAATTAATCTGATCCACACGTAGGCTGTAATAGTGATAAGATTGTGAATTTCGTCAAAGTTAATTCCTTATGCTTAATTTTTCCAGTAACTCACTCCATAGTAAAATCTCCTTGAATTCATGTATCAGGTGATGGGAGCATACGGATATAGCATAGAACAGATACTGATGGTTGATGTTATACCTGATGCCTCCGTGCGCATGGCAATGAATGAGATCAATGCAGGTAATTATAATTTATGTTTGCTAAGACTTGTTTGCATATGGTCATATACTTATATTTAGTAGTGGTAGCATACTAGTTCTATCCATATATATACCACAGATTTTATATTTGTGTGTTTCTCAGCCAATCCCCTCTTCCCCCCCCCCCCCCCCTCTTTTTTTTAGTCTTTTCCCCTTCCGAGATTCTGAGGGCACCCATATCCAACGTTTGAACCATTTGGAAAGATGAAGTAGGCCAACAAGGGGCAGTCTGCTTTGAAAAATTTGTTGATCCTCGTGCCAATACATTAACCAATAATAAGTTGGTTATGGAAGATGACGTTGTGAGTCCATCATTTTAATAATTTCCATTGCTTTCCATTTTTTTATTTGTCAAATATCTGGTTAGGGGCGTAACTGTAGTTAGCAGGATCTTATGGGGATTTCGCTGAAAGGTTTGCTGTTTGCCTCTCCCTGTTGTTTTCGACATGCAGATCAATCATACATGAGTTCCCTCCCTCCCCCTCAACAACAACAAAAACAAAAAAAGAAAAAGAAAAAAAAAACCTTGTGCTTAAGGTTCAGTTGATAATCATTTTATATGCTTATTTCCTTGAACTTTTGTTAGTGAAACAATCAATTGGTTTAAGAACTGTTAAGATTATCTGAAAAGTCACCGAAGCAACTGGTTGTACGGACCTGACTTGTTTAAGATTCTGTATATTATCCAACTTTGTGTCAATTTCAAAATTGGTTACTGGTGCTCACCTTGTTATACCATCGGATGTGCGTGGATGTAAACCTACTCATTGAGGATTGATTTTGCTTTACAGCTCAAAGAGCACAACTTGCTAGTGTGTACAAAGGAGAAGCTGAAAAGGTGCTTCTTGTTAAAAAGGCAGAAGCGGAAGCCGAAGCTAAGTTTTTGGCTGGGGTTGGTGTGGCCAAGCAGAGGCAAGCTATCACAGATGGTTTGAGAGAGAACATCTTGAATTTCTCTCACAAGGTGGAAGGCACATCTGCTAAGGAAGTTATGGATCTCATCATGATTACTCAGTACTTCGACACAATTAAAGACCTTGGAAACTCATCAAAGAATACCACAGTTTTTATACCCCATGGACCGGGCCATGTTAGGGATATCGGAGAGCAGATACGCAATGGACTGATGGAAGCAGCCAGCTCTCAAGTAAATATTGAATGATTTTGGTCATGTTAAAATTACTTTTCATTTAAGGTTACCCCTTTCTTTTTGTTATGGTATGATATGGTTACACTGTTGGATTCACTGGACAAGTTTTGAAGGATAGGAAGTTTTAGGATGGCATGCAGTGCCACTATGCAGTCAATACCGTTTTACAAATGAAAAAATTCATAGGATGATATGAAATTTGCTTTACATGTGATTTAGAATGTGTATATTTGTATATTATACGGCTAAACTGAAGTGTTTTTTTTTTTTTTGTGTGCTTTACATTGTATGATATGGTCACTATAGCATACAAGGAGGAACTAGAATCCATTGACTTGCATATCCAGTTTATATTTGTAACCAGATCCAGGTTCTATTAGCTAATTCTAGGCACTGCTTAAACTTGACTTTGATGTGTTAAATAGAAAATGCAGTTACTACCTGATTACAAGAAACATAAGGTTTTAGGTAATCAAAGATTTTATGACATGATTCTAGTAAAATGAGATGTGTTTGCAACGCAAGGGAAACTTTGTTGGTTATTTTCTGTTTTTCTGTTGTTGATGGTAAAAATGAGTTTTAAGGTTAGAGGGAAAAGTGAAGGATTGTGTCATAAGTTTGGATTAACAACGAAGGAAGAATAAAAGCGTTTTAAGTAGTAGCTTTAGTTGATATAATTTGTTAGGATAAAATTAACTCTCTCTCTCTCTCTCTCTCTCTCTCTCTCTCTCTCTCTCTCTCTCTCTCTCTCTCTCTCTCTCTCTCTCTCTCTCTCTATATATATAGATGTTTAAATTACATGATCTTTTTCTTTAGTCTAAAAATATAGATAGACTCTTCTAAAGTCAAATTATGATGAAAATATCCTCAAGTATAATACTAATTTTTTTAATTAAAAATATAACTCATTTGGAAAATATATATTTAAAATTCTATTTTAGTATTATTTATTTTATGTCAAAGATTATAAAATTAATTTATTCTAAATTTCTAAAAGTGATTATTTTTGTATTGATTAAATGAATATTTAATAGTTATGATAAGCCATAGGTGAATGGATAGGAGATTTACGGAAGAAAGTGTAAGGAAAGGGAAGAGAGTAAGAGGGTGGAGAAGAGAAAAATAGGGTTTGTATATCTTATTGTCATGCTAACACGATGCGGTCCTTATACATGGATGCTTAACAGACTCTATTACAGATCATGTCTCCTGCAACTAAAATATTCCTATTAACTAACTTCTGTTACTACAAAATGTCTAAACCATCCTTACTAATTTAAAATAAATGACACAATTAGCCAACTAATAATATTCCGCATAACAAATCCCCCTGATAGCCTCACCCTTGACCTTAAGGGTGAACTAAGTTGGCACAGTTCGGATATTGTTTTTGAAATTCGAACCAAACCTCCCATGTAGCTTCTTCTAGTTTGCCTTGCCACTGAATAAGCACTTCTATGACTGTACAATTCCTTCTTTGCACTAAGTGATGATCCAAAATTTTTGCAGGCTTTTGTTTGTTAATTAAGGGTGCCCAGTCATCAGGCAGTCATCAGGAAAAGCTCTTGCTGGTATAGATGGATTTGGCACTGTTTAAGCAGGGAGACATGCACGTCGGGGGGGGGGGGAGGGTGAATTTGAGAAGTGGGAGGTAGCTTAAGTGTGTAGGCTATTGCACCCACCCAAGAGAGGATTTGATATGGATCAAAATATCTTGATGCCAACTTGTCTAAGGTTCGTTGTTCCACTGATGTTTGTCTAAATGGTTGAAGCTTCAAGAAAACCCAGTCTCCTTCATTAAAATGGCAATAAACTTTTCCTTGATCAGCTTATTGTTTCATTCTGTGAATAGCTAGCTCCAAGTTTTTTCGAAGGTTTTGTATCATGGTCTCAGGCGCACAGAAGCTTGTGTCTATACCTCAACCATAGAGTCCTGAGGAAGATATGGCAAGTGAATTGGTGGAGGCTGTCCATATATTATTTCATAAGGTGTGGACCTTGTTACTGTGTGAAACGTTGTAGCATACCACCATTCATCAAGTGGTAACCACTTGATCCACTCATGAGGAGATTGCCATGCCAAGCTACGCGAGTAATTTTCAAGGCAATGATTAAGTACTTGACTTTGGCCATCCGTTTAAGGATGGTAAGCTGAAGATAAACACTGAGTGACCTCTAACTTTGCCATGAGTTCTTGCTAGAATCGGCTAGTAAATATGGGATCCCGATCACTATTAATGCTAGCTAGTGCCCTATGTAATTTATATATATTGTCAAGAAAAGTCTATGCAAGAGTAGCAGTTGTATATAGGAGAGATAAGGAAATGAAGTGAGCATATTTGCTTAGTTTGTCAATCACCACCCATATTGTATCTTTTCCTCTCGACTTAGGCAACTTTTCGATGAAGCCCATGGCAATATTCTGCCAAACTCCTTGAGGTATTGGGAGTGGTTACAACAGTCCCGAAGTAGTAGTTGTTTCATACTTGTAACGTAGTCATGTTTCACATTAGGCAATAAATTTTTGAATGTCATGGATCATACCCTTCCAATAGAGTAGACCCCGAATTGTTTTCCACACAGCCTTGATCCCTAAATGCCCTCTTGGAAGGGATGAGTGCAACCATTACATAATAGTGTCTTCGATAAAAGATTGGCTACTAATTACCAACCTGTTTTTTTTAGAGAGAGCTTGACCATTCCATTTGTACTTAGGAAATGTGGAGGGGTTAATTTGCAACTGCTAAATTATGTACAAAAGATGAGGATCCGTTTGCCATTGTTGTTTAATGGCATCCTAAAGTTTAGTTGAGATAGTTGAAATTGACATATGAAGCTGTTCTCTATGGCCTGCTCTTGACAAAGCATCTACTGCAACATTTTTGTGGCCTTTTTTGTAACAGATGGTATATTGTAGTCCCATCAACTTAGTTAACTAATTATACTATGCTAGAGTGGAGAGCCTTTGTTCTAACAGAAATTTAAGGCTTTGTTGGTCTATGAGAATGGTAAAGGGAAGAATAGCTAGATGTTGTGACCATTCTCAACTGCATATACCACAGCTAGTAATTCCCTATCATATATTGATAGTAAGTAGTTTCTAAGGGACAAAACCTTACTAATGAATGTAATGGGGTGCTTCCCATGTATTAAAATAGCTCTAATACCGGTGCTTGATGCATCTGTCTCTATTGAAAATGGTTGGCTAAAATCGGGTAGGGCCAGAACTAGAGCAGAAGTCAATGCTGCTTTTAGCTTTTGAAATACCACCTCAGCTTCCCTATTCTATCCAAAGACGTCTTTATGCAATAAATCAGTAAGAGGTCTGGCAATGATGCTATAATTCCTAATAAAATGCTGGTAGTAACCAGATAAGCCGAGAAAGCTCCTCAACTACTTGACAGATTTAGGAATAGGCTAATCCAAAACTATCTTAACCTTCTTGGGATCAGTAGAAATGGTGCTTTTAATTATGAAATGGCTGAGATATTCAATCTAAGAAACTGCAAAAGCATAGTTGCTGAGCTTGATAAAAAATTAATGGGCTTATAAGATAGTGAAGGCAATCCTTAAACGATCAACATGCTCCTCCAAGTTGGGATAAGGATGTCATCGAAGAAAACCAGCACAAATTTCCTGAGGTGTTCAAAAATAGTATTCATCATTCCCTGAAAGGTAAAAGGTGCTTTGTAAGGCCAAAAGGCATTACCAAAACCTTGTACTGTCCAGCATGAGTTTGGAAGGCTATCTTGTAAACATTTTCTTCCTTCATCCGAATCTGATGGTAACCAGAGAGTAGATCCAGCTTTGAAAACACCATTGCCTTCATAAGTTCATCTAATAAATCTTCAATCAAAGGAATTGGAAATCTGGTTCTCGCAATCTGCTTGTTTAGTGCTTTGTAGTCTACACATATTCTCTAACTTTCATCTTTCTTTTTGACCAACACAATGGGAGATGCAAAGGGAGATGAACTTCTTTGAATAATGCTTGATTCTAACATTTCAGAGGTCATTTTTTCAATAATGTCTTTCTGGAATGCGGATAATGCTATGGTCTTAAATTGATGGGGTTGGTTCCTTCTTTGAGTGTAATAGAATGGTCATGAATTCCTCTATAAAGGGGGTAAGGTTTTAGGCTCTTCAAACAGGTTCTAGAATTCAGTGAGTAATTGATTGATAGTGTTAGGCAGGTTAGGCATTGTTTCTACCTTTACTGTATAGCACCTCGAGCCATACTCCCATGGAATTAATTGCAGCATACAAGCCTCTAGTTCTTGCATCATCAATTTGTTCAATCGAGCCTCCTTAATGATATGTGGCTTGGGATCCTTTCAAGCTTTAATCTTGACTCTTTCACCCAACCAATCAAATTCCATTATCAGATTCAGGCAGTCCATATGAATAACCCTTAGGGTCCTCATCCATTGCATACCTAAGACTATGTCACAATCAACTAGTGGGATCAGAATGACATCTGATTCGAATTCTATCCCCTGAGTACACCATTTTAATTTGTCACACTTAGTTGTTCCCAAAAGTTGGTGACCTCCTGCTACCATAATCTAGATAGGGTCTACGGGTTTGGCATCAACCTATTCCTTGAACTTCTCATCCAAAAAATTATGGGTACTTCTAATATCTATTAATATATGTATTGTCTTTCTCCTGAGGGTGCCCTTGATTCTCATTGTCGAGTAGGTTGCAGTTCCTTGTAAAGCATTTAATGAGATTAGTGTTTCTTTAAGTTTGATTCTCATTGTCAGGTAGGCTGCAGTTCCTTGTAAAGCATTTAATGAGATTAGTGGTTCTTTAAGTTTTTCTTGTTTTGCATTTTCAGAATGTTTCCTTACTTCCTCGGTTTCTTGAGTTTCTCCTTCTGCTATACCATCCTCAACTTTCATGAAAAATATTTGCATTTTCTTTTTTTGAGTATATTCATGCCCAATAATGTATCTTTCATGACAAAAATAGCATAGGTTTTTATTACGATATTCTTCTACTTCAGCTGGAGAAAGTTTTTGTTGAAACCATAATGTTGGTTTGCCTAAGATTCCTTGATGGCTCTAATTAGCTCCGAGAGGACCTTTTGAATCTCCACACTGATCCTTCTTTGATGCTTCTAGGTTGACATGTTCTTTCTTAAATGTTAAACTAGTTCCCTTTGACCTACTTGAATTTGATGCAGTTGCTGGAGTTATGTTCTTCTTTTGTAGTAGCTCAACATTTAGATCTTGCAATTTGGCTAACCGTGTGGCATCTAGTAAGGTATTGGGATGAAACAATTTAACCCCCACATCTATTTTAGGTTTCAGACTTGCTAGATAGCAGCTAAATTTTTGCGCTTCTGTTAGATTCACCTTGCATGCCAGGTTATCAAAAGCTTCCTGGAAGTCATTGAGGGACCTTGTCTATTTTAGATGCATCAACTCCTCCATTGGATCTTCAAGAATGGATCCAAAATGGATTTTAACAGCTTTAGTTAACATGGGCCAATTTATTTTATTACTTCAATTTTTTTCGAAATTTTGGTACCAATGGTAAGCTACTTCATCCATTGATAGTGTGGCAAAAGTTACCTTGGTTTCTTCTGATGTTCCGTCTAGGAGGAAAAATCTTTCATATTTTGAAAGTTACCTGTTGACATCCTTGGCAATGAAACAAAGGAACTCAACTCTAGTGAAGTGAGTGGGTACTTGCTATCCTGCAATTCCCTGTTGCCCCGTATGGACTTTCATTCCACCACAGTCCCTATTCTGATGCGTGATTTTGGTGAATTGAACTGACAAACCATGTATCAGTTCCTAGAGACCAAATACTTAGTGTTCCAAAGCTCCCATTCTCTGGTCCATTACTATTTTCAAGTGCTCTTCTATTTCCCGAATAGCTGCTTGTGTTTTGGTTGCTTTCACCATGGGTCGTCTTGCTTTGATACCAGTGATAAGCCACAAATGAATGGATAGGAGATTTACAGAAGAAAGTGTAAGAAACGGGAAGAAAGGAAGAGAGGAGAGAGTAAGAGAGTTAGAGAAGAGAAAAATAGGGTCTATATATCTTATTTTCATGCTAACACGATGCGGTCCTTATACATGGATGTTTAACAGACTCTGTTATAAATCATGTCTCCCACAGTTGAAATATTCCTATTAACTGACATCTGTTACTACGAAATGTCTAAATCACCCTTACTAATTCGAAGTAAATAATACAATTACCCTATTAATAATATTCTGCATAGCAAGTTCTGTTACATGAATAATAGATATAAAAAATGTGGTCAAAAGAGATAAAAATCATTTTTTTTGTTGTAAAAAAGGATAGTGTAGCATATTTTTTTTATTTAAAAAAATAGTGTACTTTTTTAAAATAAAAGAAAAAAAATTATGTAATTTTGATAATTTTTTCAGGGAGAAGAATGTAATTTGCTCAATTTGTTAGGTGTAGTGAGGGACGAATAGAGATTTATGAAAATAAATTTGAATATATTTTACCACCTAAAATAAATTGAGTGAATTTTCATTATATGTAACTAAAAATTTTGTAATTTTTTCTAACATAAAGTCAGCCCACCACCTTCTTTGTTGAAGTGGAAATCAATAATATATAAACTTACAACGGTAGAGTTCTTCTGAATCATGCATGATTCAAAAAATAAGTGAAATAGCTTAAACTCACATTTCACGAATATCTACTTACTTAAAATTTTCATACCTTATTAATTTTAAATACGAATATTAAAGTATATATTTAGCCTCATATCTAACGGAGGCTGAAGCAGACAGTAATAATTTTGAACTTCTGGCATTTAATAGTAATTTGCTTTCCAGTTGTCTTTCTGAGGAAAAATATAGCCCAAAATGTCTAAATATGAAGTATTGATATTTTTCACCTATTCCAATCAACCAGTTCACACTCTGAATGCTCTAATTTCCATGGAAAATGGTAGAATAATAAATTACCAAGATAAGGGGAAAAGTTATAAACTTTCATTAATACTACTCTTAGGAAAGCAAGGAAGGAGTGATGTAACTCTAACACTCTATGGTCATCAACTCAGCTACACAAGATAATTGCGGGGATTATTTCTATACGTACTTTGGCTGCAAAGTATACTTGTGCCTTGGAAATTTAGGGAGAGAAAAAAATGACAGGGATCGAACCTCTAAAATCAAAGGGCTTCCTTTTAATTCTCTTTGGTCCAATGTCCACCCATAAAGCAAAATGCTTACAGTGTCTTTGATAGGTTGGAAGAAGAAAGTAAAGAAAGAGACAAGAGATTGGGGAAAAAATAATAATAAAAAGTATGTTTGGTGCATTAGGAAAGAAAAGATTGATGGATTCCATTCTATATTTTTTTTTATACTATTTATTCTATCCAAATGAAATAGAAAAGTTTCTATTTCAAAAAAAAGAAATATATTATTTTAGCATAAATATCAATAATTTTTTATATTGAAAGATTTTAAAATTTTAAATTATTTTAAAGAATTCAAAAGTAAAAAATTTTAATTTGAAATATTGAATTATAATTTTACCGTGTAGTTAAAATTATTGATTATAGGTCCTTTAACATAATTTTAAATTTTAAAATATTTTAGTATAAAATTATAAATATTTTTAATATAAGGTCTTCAACTTTAATTTTTTTATTTTATGTTAATAAATAAAAATTATTTTTTTAATATTATTTAATTTTAGAGGTATTTTGGTTATTTGCTCATCTTTTGTTTTTATTTCTATACTATTTTTAATATACTAAATATCAAAATGAAAAAGTATTTTCATTTATTTTTATGTTATATTAAATTTGATTTTAAATTATAAGATTTCATTCCATTTTCAATTCTATTTTCCTTTTCTTTCTTTTAAAAATCTTTCTACTGTACTAAATACAATCTTTTTCTTCCCCACACAGAAAAGCTAGAAGTTAAAAAAATAAGAGGAGAGAGGAGAAACACACAAAAGACACAAATAAGTGAACATATAATATAGGAATTTTGAACATTTTGTTGTTAAAATAATATTTTTTTAGTCTAAAATAGCATTTAACCTTTTTTTTCTTTTTTATTAAAATATTTTATGGAAAGTCGAAGCCTACCTTGCTACCATAACAAGGGGGTAGGAGGGGTTGGGGTGGCGTGTAGGCTGTTGGGAGGTAATTGTTATTTTATATATAATATATTATATTATATTAAGATAAAAAGCATGAATGGAAAAGAAATGATTAAAAGAATAATTAAAAAAATACAAAATATGAAAAAAAATTGTAGCAAAAATAAAAAATAATAAAACCATTAGAAAAATTAATTATAAAAATAACTAATAGTAGTTATGCTTTAAAAAAATAATAAGATAGTTATTTGATATTAAAATTGAAATATTTTTTAATATTTTTTTGTTGAAATGTGTGTGCGAGTATATATATATTTATATCAGCTGATGTGCAGTTGAAAAATCATCAACTGTGTGTATATATATGTATCAACTGATGTGCAATTGAATAGTTTCTAATTGTTGATCGTTTGAATAGAATCATTTGGCTAACTGTTAGTTAGAATTTTCAACTAACATGCAGTCAAAATTTTTGATATTCCAATTATTTAGTTAGAAATTATAATTTTTTATGTTTTAAAAATTTAATTTTATTCCTTACTATTTATTTAAATTATTATTTTTAATACTAAGTAGTATTACTTTCAACTATTTTTTAACTTATTATTTATGAAATTTATAATTATTACTAACATAAATATAAGTAATTATGTATTAATTTTTAATAATAATTAATCGCTATTAAATATCTTTTTCTAATATACAATGTATTATTATATGTTACATTAAATTATTTTTTATTATGAAAAAATCATTTTATTTTATGTGAAAAAAGTGAAATAGTTGTTAGTTGTTGGCTTTTATTTTGTTTTTTCAACTTATTGTATTTTTACTGAATAGCAATAAATAACTGAATTGCTTTACTTTTAAATCTCAGTCATAAAATATATTGACTGACCAAATTTTGATTAAACAAAGCAACTGCATTTTTAGACTAAGTTGTGCTTTTTATCAACTGATGTTTTGGATGGTAATGGACGAATTTGTTATAGTGTTCTAATTGTTTGAGAAACACTAGTAAATCGTTTTAACTTATTTTAAAATAATCTAAGCATCAATACCTGTCAAAATTTTTTAAAATAAAAATAAGAAAAATGATTTCAAAAAATGATAATCATGAAATATTTTAAATATTTATTGAAATCATTTTTTTATTTTTCTTTTACAAAATTTGAAGAGTATTGATACGTAGGTTATTTTAAAATAAATTGAGATGATGTAGTAGTATTTTCTAAACAATAAGAATGACCTTGATAAAATCCACCTTTGATAGTGTTATTATGTATTTGTTAATTTATCACAAAATTAATTATAATTTAATTCTGTTTGACTTATTTGTATAAAATAATATTTTTAATCTTATTAAAAATCTTATACAAAAAAATCATCTATTATTTAGAATAATATATAAGTTCCAATATTTAACTTATTTATTTTATTAATCAAATAATACAACACATTATAAAACTTGTTATTAGACTAAGCCAATTCATTATTTTGAATAAATTGAGACAATTTTTTAATAAGAGTAAAAATATTATTTTATGCAAATAAATTAAAAGAATTAAATTTTAATTAAAAATATAACTTTATAAAAAAATAATTTTATATGTTTACTATTTATATTTCATTATTTTGTATTAAAAATTAAATAATATAAAATGTATTATATATTTTATTTTTTATCTAGGATATATTATATTATATTAATATAACAATCAATCTCCTAAACACTACCACCCTCGTCCCCTTCCCCCACGCCCCAAACTCTCACCCCTCTCTCCCCTCGACTCTTCCTAACCTGTCATGGTATTATGGATTTTTTCATAAAATATTGAAAAAAAAAAAAAGGAAAAAGCGAGAACTTGTGTCACCGACTTCTCCTTAATATATGACAAATGAGTAAATACTTTTGATAGATATGAATTTGGATAAAAACATATTATTTTAATAAGAAAATGCTTAAAATTCCTATAATATACCTATAAAACCAGAGTTGTTCTCTATAGCCTCCCTAGCTCTCATTTTGGATCCCCTTTCCAAGAAAAAAAAAAACTCAAAAATGTACTCCTCCTTGGCTTTTTGACATTAATGTTTATTAAAGAAAAATATGTAATGAAAATACTTGGCTTCCAAAACTATTTCCCGTTTTTTTTTTTAAGGAATGTAGAGAAATCGCTCTACGTTTTATTTTTCTATGTTTTTAAAATAAAAAACACTGAATGTGATTCTCCTTCGCTTTTAGCTAATTTTTTTTTAGAAAAATTACAATGAATTCAGATGTTACAAAATTTACACTAAAAAAAATTATAAATTGAAATTACTTTTAAGGATTACAATTATTATCAAAATTTTAAGAGATTTATTATTATTATTAAAAAATTTATTATTGAATATAGATAAGTGTTAAATTTTTTGTATCCAATAATAAATCCACTAAAATAAGTAATAAATTTTTTAAAATTTGATAGTAATTGTAATTTTTGAAAATAATTTTAAATTTTAAGATCCTTTATTATAAATTTTATTATATCTAGATTCTTGAATATAATTTTATTTTTTTAGTATATGGTATTGAATTTAATGCTGTTAGTGTCACATCTTTTATTAGAAAAAAAAAAAATAAAAGAACACAGGTCACAGATCCCACGTTCATTAAAAGTAGGCAGTGGGAAAAGGGCATTGGGGCAATAGGGAGGGGCGAGAGGGGATAGAGATCTTTTTGTTTTTTTCCTGAGGGAAGGGGAATATAGGTGTATATATTATAATATATTTTATATGATAAGTTATATAATATATATATATATATATATAATATGAAATATATAATTTAATTTTTAAAATAAAAAATAATAAAATCTAATAGATAGTAAATTTATAAATTATAATTTTATTGATAAGATTATATTTCTAATCTTAATTTAATTTTTTTAATATATTTGCATAAAACTGTTTATTTAATCTTATTAAGACTCTTATTTAAAAAAATCATCATAAATTATTTAGAATAATATATTAATTTAGTAAAATAACAAGTTGTTTAGCCATATATGGTGTATTATTTAGCTTATATATACTTTGCTTAATTTATCTCATTCATTTACGAAGGGTACAGGGGCATAAATAATAACCATGGGCTACTATTCTATGGCAACAAGAATCTCAAGAGCAACAAGGAATTTTTTTCAAAAATTTTGACTTTAATTAAAATTTAAACTTAGATCTTTCATAAGAAATTTAGTTTTGTAACTTGTATTAAATTGAAATGAATTCATTTACTCAAAAAATATATATTTCAATTCAATTTGATTAGGAATGAAATTTTAAACCCAGAATCTATATAAAATGAAAAGCTTAAATACATTCTTTTCTTTTTCTAATTTTATATAACTTTTACTTTTGTCTATTAGTTCACAAATAAAAAATATTGTTCTCCTTTTTGAATGATCTAATATTACCCCTTCATGCCATAATTCATACAAAATTTTAATATTAAACTTAATAATTTGATAATGTAAATGTTATTTATTAATTTATTTGATACTTTGAGCTTTAAATCAACATATTTTTAGGTTTGACATTAATTTTAGAATAAATTATGAAACAAACAAACAAAGTTAGATCATTTTAAAAGACAATATTATTTATTTTTAAATTAAAAGATCAAATTAAAATTTTTATAAAATTAGAAAAACTAAATGTAATACCATAACTCATTAGCCTTTCCTTCTCTTTACCTATGCTTAGCTTCATTCACTTTGCAAAAAAATCAATATATTTAATAGCATTAAATTGTGTTACGTAAGGCTTTAAAAATTTATCTTATGTTCCATGGATCACATGAACTCATCAATATCATTCTCTATCCATAATATATCCAAACAAGTCATAAACATCATAATTCATCTCATATATTTTGGGTATAAAGCCATATAACAGAAAAATCAAGTTTTGCTCTCGAGTTGGCATGTTTAGTTTTCTGGTGTAAAATGTAAAAATTCATAACTAATTTTAAAAAATTCAAAACCAAGAAATTTATACCATTCTGAAAAGTTCTGAATGTTAACTAATAAGAAAAATAATTCCAGACCAATGCAATATCATTTAACCCACAGGAATTGATGGAACAATATCAAAGATCAAGCTATGTTATTGTTATTATCATGCAACTTCAAAATTTTGGTTCTCCTTCTATAGAGTTCCAAATGAGGTGATTTTGGTGATTATGGAAAACTTATAATGTCTAGTTTATGTCTATAAAGTTTTATGAGTATTAGATATCATTTGATCTATATGTGACACAAAAACATAAATTAACTATATGAATAGTGCTATTACCATTTTAGCAAAATTTTTTTAACTTTGAAAAATCACAATAAATTTTTTAGAGCTCCAAATTGAGTGTTCTTTAGTTATGTAAAAAGCTCTAGATGAGACTCATATTCATGCCAAATTTCATGGAAAAGTTCATTCATTTGGTTAATTTGTGATTTAGCTTAAATTTTGGTCACTTTTTGAAGTCCAAAATGGTTCTTAAGGTATCAAAAGACTCTTTTAATATTCCATAGCCACTTAGACACATCCCATAGCATAAACACACCCTAGGAAAGCATGTCAAATGGTCTAAATCCTTATGGAGCTAATTCTCACTATGTCACTTGCTATCATACATAAGTATATCCTATCACATAAGGGCTCCTTAGTGACAAAAGCATACATATTCATTCATATGGTTCTAAAATAGGTACATACATCATATGTAAATATATTTAAATATGCTCAAGCATCTACATAACATATACATCATATGATTACATCATTTGATATCAATATGTTAACAAAATGGTTAAATAACAAAGTCTTTGTCAAAATAGGTACATACATCGTATTTACATATATTTAAATGTACTCAAGCATCTGCATAACATATACATTATATAATTACATCATTTGACTTCAATATGTCAACAAAATGGTTAAATAACAAAGCCTTTGTCAAAATCTCAGTCTTCAAGGTTGTTCACTTCCATTTCTTTACCCACTTGGCTTACCTAAACATGGTTAAATATTGGAGAGGAAAGAGTGAGATTATAAGAATTCTAATAGCTCTATACTCTTTCAAACATATATAATGGATGTATTTCCAGGTCTAAAAATGTATGCATGGTAATTTAGGTTACTAGCAGACATACATAAAGCATTTTTCATGTTCAAGAAACTCATACATAACATACATAGGCTCTTTACCCTTTCAAACATTTATAATAGATGTATTTTCAAGTCTAAGAATGCATGCATGACAATTTAAGCTACTAGTAGATATACATAAAGCATTTTCCATATTCAAGAGACTTATACATATCATACATAGACTCTTGAGGGTATTAGTTCAACTTCACCCATTTTTCTTAAGACTTTTGGAATTGCATCACCTATTTTTAAGGGACTTTTGACTAAACCTCACTCTTTTTTAGACTTTTGGCTCATCTTCATCCTTGTTAAAAGAATTTTGGTATCACTATACCCATTAAAGCCACATAACATTCATAAAACATATTTCAAGAATATTATGGTACCATAACATATAGGCAATAGCTAGAAACATTTCTCATGGCACAAACAAGCATAAAAGCACCCAAAGACAAGAAAACATCCAACAATACATGGGAGAAAGGTTAGAGAACTATCTTTGAAGTAAATCACAAGTCTTTCTCTTGATTATTCTTCCCCTCTCTCAGCCACACACTTGCAATAAGGTAAAGCTTGATTCCTTTGGCCCATATACATCAAATGAGACCCCATTACATCATTAGAATAAGTTTTGGCATCACACAAACTCTATGTGAAGCTACTTTGTTCTATGGTTCAATTATGGCTCCATACAAGATCTAAGGAAGCAACTATGGGAATTCATGATCTTGACTCCATTCTCTCATTCAATCTAAGTCTCTTGACTTCATTTAGACTCCTTGGAGTTATCACATATTCATTTTAAGGAGCCTAACTATGAATTATTTCTTTATGTCTCATTATGAACCCTACACCTCCATCTCTTAATTTAGGCTTTTTAAATTTTTTCTAAGGCTTCCATTGATGGTCATCTATCATATCTAGTTCCATTCTAGGTTTAGAAAAATTTAAAACACTCCCTAGATGCATGGAACACATTTGGCCGAGACCTATACAATGAAAAGAGCCCACAGAGTTTTGCAAATTTCCTTAACAGGAATGGCACTTAAGAGGTTTTTTAGAGGTCTAATGTACTCATATAAGGTCTTACATAAGCTAGAATATCCTTGAAAGAAATCAGATTTGGCCATTTGTCTAAGAATCCTTAGGTTCTCATTCTTAAAATCTAAGGCTCCTTTTTTTTGTTTCAATTGCCTATTCTTAATTCTCATACTCTAAGACCTATGTTTCTTCCTTGGTTGGGTCAAAATTCATCTTATTTTAGATGGGCTCTAGGCTAAATGAAATCACCATGAAGGAAGCAAGCAAGGAGAAGCAACAAAACAATAGTTTCTTACCTTGATTTAATACATTCTCAAGAGCTCTTTCAATTGCCTTAAACTTTTCCTTCAATTTCTGATTTTCTCCCTCTGAACCAGCCATAAACCAACCTAAAATAAGTCATTAAAACCATAGAGAGAAAGAGGAAAAGGAGAGGAAAAAGGTTGCTAAAGGAAGGAGCATATAAAAAGCTTTAAATCTTTACCAACAAGTTTTTTTTTTTCTTCTTCTTCTTCCTCTCCACTTGGATGTTCTTTCTCAGTTGAGCTCTCCTTTATTTTGGATAGAAGCAAGGTTGGTTAAATGGAGAGGAGAGAAGAGACATGCTTTATGAAAGGTGAAAAGTCACTTAAAGTACTTTTAAACTTTACGTTTTAATCCCTCTTCTTAATTCTTTCATTTAGTCTCAATTCAACTGACGACCGAAATTACTCACCGGAGAGATTTTAATTACTCTAGAGATTCTTATGATTTTTAAGGTCTTTGAGAGCCCTAGAAAGCTCAAATTTTTAGTTTAAAAAGCCTTCTTGTAAGTTTTCCAAAATAACCATAAATTACAAAATTATCTCAACTTTCTTTCACAAACTTTTCTAGTTCATTTGGCTTAGGTTTTTGGGTAACCCAAATCTTAAGTCCTTATTTTTTATTATTTAAAATTTTGTTCCAATTTTATTTGGCCTCAAATCATTTATTTAAGGGGATTTGTTTTTATAATTGACTCATTTTGGACGTTTTAATAAAAACCATATGTTACACTAAAGATACATATTAAAATTTTGTATATGTGTGTCTGTGTCAGTGTCTATAAAAATTAGAAAAAATCATATTATTTCTAAAATTTCTAATTCTCTATGCATTTAATTTTTTCTAATTCTTTTATTTTTCCTTTTATATTTCTTTTTTCTTATTGTAATTGTCACGCCCCATTTTTCCAAGAGAAAGGGGCTGACTCGGAACCCTATACGTAGTCCTTAGCTATAGGTTTATCTACTTTCCTATACAATAAATAAATCTTTAGGTGGTCCTACACTAGATATAGGTATATTAGAAGTACTCCAGCCTTGTAGGATATACAAAATGTACCTTCCTTTAGGCACTAGCTTTTTATAGAAATTTCGGCAGAGTGCCCCCTGTAAATAGGACATCCCAAAATTTCTACAAACAGCCAGAGATCAAATAAACAATAACAGAGAGCTCCGCTCTCTTCAATCCAGTCAACAACATCAATAAACCCAAAAATAGGGAAGGGGGAAAGCAACCTACATCCATTGTCTTACTCACCAAATACTTTTACAAAATAAATTACAATTCATTACAACTGTTACCAAACCAAAAGAAAAGCTAGTTGAGCCTCTATTTCCAAAAGAGAGGCTCACCGCCACACGCCTCAGCCCTAAGATGAGGGAGGCGGATCAGGTCCAGAGGCGCTATCTGAAAATTTAGAATTTGAAAGGGTGAGATAAACTCAGTGAGCAGATAATAGATTCAAACTTATTCAAGAATCATAACTAATAAATTAAAGTATATATATATATATTACTAAACCCTCACACTTCACAATTTAGTAGGTCCCATGAACCGTCATATGGAAGGAGACCCATTTAAACCTGAGTCTCTTAGTGTGATCTCCTGATGAAGGTTTACTATTAGGTCAGGTAAATAGCGGCTCCACCGTGTTGGCAGCTCCTTTCCCCGTTTCACCCGGGTGGCTACGCCTAACAGGCAGCCCCTATTATCTACCTTTCTTATTCATAGGTTATGATTCATCCATTCCGGGGGCGGCTACACCTCGTTGGCAGCCCTTACCCACTTCACTCGGGTGGCTCCGCCTAACGGGTAGCTCCTTCTCCGCCCAGATTCTTCCACAACCCATGACTTAGTCAAATGAAGGACACTAACATAGACTCATAGGCGAGGCACACACACATACACATGGACCTAAAATTCTAGGTTCAAATACCTGTATATATATGTATATGTATATATATATATGTACATATACGTTATTAACCAATCACTTTATTATATATATAAGTGCATATTTATATCTTAACAACTCATTAGGATCAATACTGAAACAGTGAAAAAAAAGTAAACATGCAAATACACGTAAAGGTAAAACAAAAATAAATAAATGAATAACCAGAAAAACAATTCTATGCATACACTTATATATATATATATATATAGATATATATAAGTATACATACATTCTCAGCCATGTTTTGTCTCATTCAGGATGATTTCAAATAGTAAGTAACAGTAATGAGATTTATGGTGATAGCAAGAGATTGGAATCTATTATTTACTCACAGACACTGGGTACGTTACTGGTTTCTCCTTGAAATGCCGATTCCCTTCACCGCCAGTGTTCACAGGATTTCCTGATAACACCCAACTCACCAAATCACTTCATAGGTTCACAAGGATCACCTTTACATTTATCATTCCCTAATAGCTATCTAACAACCTATTATTCACAGAACCCTACTCATAAGCAGCAACCAGTAGCCTAATCTTTCCATTTAGATCCTACTTCATCCTTTAAGTTCACATACCACCCTAAAGGAGCAAAATTTCAAGGATTTCTATACACCCTATAGCATTAAGAAGCCAGAAAATAAAAACCCCACTTCCCTCTGTTCTCCAGCGCCGGCCAGACCAAGGATAGAAGGGTCTCTCCATCCTTCTCGTTCCTTGGAGCAGGGGAGGGCCGAGAATGGAGGAAGTGGCTGAATCTACGGGATCAAGGGAAAATACAGCCCAAAAATGAAGATTGGCGTGAGAGGGAGACAGGAAACGCTCACCTCAGCGGACGATGTTTCTGGCTTGCTGTTTCACGTCGCAGAGCTTGCAGCAGCAGCGAGGGAGCTGGGAGAAGCTCCTGCGACGCCGGCGAGGGTCCTTCAATGGAGGAGAAGCGCTAACAGCTCGAGGGAGACAGCTCGCACGCGTCAGGGAGAAGGAGAGAGCAGCGACGATGGAGGAAGCTCGAGAAGCTCCGTATAATGCCGAGGAAGACGTCGCCGGAGAGGAAGAGAAGCTGCAGCTTCCCGGAGGAGAAAATCGCGAGCTCCAGGGAGAAGGATGACGCGTCGGAACAAGGGGAAAAGCTACAGGAACAGAGAGGCAGAAGAGGATATCCGCGGAAGGAAAAAGCAGAGCTCAGGAAGAGGGAGATTCAGACAAAAGCTGGAAAGGGAGATTAAATTAGTTAATTTAATAATTAATAATTAAATAATAAAAATAAAAATTAATAATGAAAACCCCCCCCCTTTTTTTTTTCCTTTGGTTCTTACAGTCTTCCCCCCTTAAGGAAATTCGGTCCCCGAATTTCATAAAGAAAGATGGAGTCCTAACCTCATGATCCAAACAAGTGGGGGTATTTGATTCGCATCTCGCTCTCTAGCTCCCAAGTAGCTTCCTCCTGTGAGTGGTTACGCCATAACACCTTAACCATTGTCACTTCTCTCGAACGAAGCTTCCTTACCTGCCTATCCACAATTGAGATAGGTTCTTCCTTATATGTCAACCCTTTATCCAGCATGATATCCTGAGATTTGATTACATGTGAAGGGTCAGACAAATACTTCCTCAACATGGACACATGGAACACTGGATGTACTCCTGCCAATTCTGGTGGTAAATTTAAACGATAAGCCACCTGGCCAACCTTATCCAGTATCTCATAGGGTCCCACATATCTCGGACTCAACTTCCCCTTTCTACCAAATCTCATTACTCCTTTCATTGGAGATACCTTCAAGAACACCAAATCACCTACGGTAAATTCCAAGTCTCGCCGCCTGTGGTCCACGTAGGACTTTTGCCGACTCTGAGCCGTCAACAATCTCTCTTTATCACCCGCACTTTGTTTAGTGCATCTTGTACCAAATCAGGGCCTAACAGTTTGGCTTCACCAACTTCAAACCATCCTATTGGAGACCTACATCGCCTCCCATATAGTGCTTCGAATGGTGCCATTTGAATACTAGCTTGATAACTGTTATTATATGCAAATTCTACCAAAGGCAGATGGTTTTCCCAACTACCACCAAAGTCCAAGATACATGCTCTCAACATATCTTCCAGAATCTGTATCGTTCTCTCAGACTGCCCATCAGTTTGAGGGTGAAAGGCAGTACTAAGGTCTACTCTCGTACCCAAAGCCTCTTGGAAAGCCTTCCAGAAACGAGAGGTAAACTGAGGACCTCTATCTGAAATTATGGATACAGGTACTCCATGCAATCTCACTATTTCACTTAAGTAGAGTTGCGCATACTTAGCCACACCATAAGTAGTTTTAACAGGAAGGAAATGCGCTGCTTTAGTTAATCTATCCACAATTACCCAAACAGAATCATACCCTCTCAGGGTACGGGGTAAACCGGTTACGAAATCCATCGTAATTCTCTCCCACTTCCACTCAGGTATTTCTAGTCGCTGATGTAACCCTGCTGGTTTTTGATGTTCAGCCTTCACCTGTTGGCACACTAGGCAACGGGAAACAAAGTCGGCTACATCCCTTTTCATACCATCCCACCAATAGGATTGTTTCAGGTCCTGGTACATTTTGTTGATCCCGGATGAATGGTATATGCTGAATGATGGGCCTCCTCTAAAATCTCTCTCTTTATATCCCCCACGCTAGGCACACACAACCGGTCTCCAACTCTAAGTACTCCTTCTGAATCAAGAATGAATCCACTATCTTTCCCGCTCCTTACTCCTTCAATCCTCTCGCTCAGCTTGGGATCAAGCTTCTGAGCTGCTTTTACCCTTTCTATGAGGGTTGAACAAGCTTGCATGTGAGCCAAGAATGCTCCGGATTGAGAAATTTCAAACTTCGTTCCTCCATTCTCCAACTTATGGACTTCTTCCACTAGCGGCCTTCTCTCTTCCGCAATATGAGCCAAACTGCCCATTGACTTCCTACTTAAGGCATCCGCTACTACATTGGCCTTCCCAGGATGATAGAGAATGTTGCAATCATAGTCCTTGAGTAACTCCATCCACCTGCGCTGTCTAAGGTTGAGATCTTTTTGCTGGAAGATATATTTAAGACTTTTATGATCAGTATAGATCTCGCAAGTCTCGCCATAAAGATAATGCCGCCAAAGTTTAAGAGCAAATACCACAGCTGCCATTTCTAGATCATGAGTAGGGTAATTCTGCTCATGTCCTTTGAGTTGCCTAGAAGCATAGGCTATCACACGTCCATGCTGCATAAGGACACATCCCAACCCTATTCTTGAGGCATCACAATACACTGCATAGCCTCCTATCCCCGATGGCAACGTTAAGACAGGGGCTGAAGTCAAACACTTCTTCAGTTTCTGGAAACTTTCTTCACAATCATCTGACCACTGAAATTTAACTTGCTTTTGCGTCAATCTTGTCAACGGGACAGCTATCTTGGAAAAATCCTTTACGAAGCGGCGATAATACCCAGCTAAACCCAAAAAGCTGCGAATCTCCGTGACTGTGGTAGGTTTAGGCCACTTTTGGACGGCTTCTACCTTGCTTGGATCCACTTGGATACCATCCTTCGAAACAACATGGCCCAAAAATGCCACCTGATTTAGCCAGAATTCACACTTGGAGAACTTTGCATATAATTGTTCTTCTCTTAACCGCTGCAACACCAAGCGTAGATGTTGTTCATGCTCTTCCCGGCTCTTTGAATAAACTAGGATGTCATCGATGAATATTATGACAAATCTATCCAGAAATTGCCTAAATATCCGATTCATCAAATCCATGAATGCTGCCGGTGCATTAGTTAACCCGAAGGACATTACTAAGAACTCATAATGACCATAACGGGTCCGGAAAGCCGTCTTGGGAATATCTTCCTTCCTTATTTTCAATTGGTGGTACCCGGAACGCAAATCTATCTTGGAAAAACACTGCGCCCCTTGTAACTGATCAAAAAGATCATCAATACGAGGTAATGGATACTTATTGCGTATGGTTACCTTATTGAGTTGCCTGTAATCAATACACAATCGAAAAGATCCATCCTTTTTCTTCACAAAAAGTACTGGAGCACCCCACGGAGAGACACTTGGGCGGATAAAACCCTTATCCAACAAGTCCTGCAGCTGCACCTTTAACTCCTTCAATTCCAACGGTGCCATACGATAAGGGGGCATGGAAATTGGTTGCGTGCCTGCAACAACCTCAATATGAAATTCAATCTCTCTATCCAGTGGCAATCCAGGTAACTCTTCTGGAAACACATCCGCAAACTCCTTCACTATAGGAACTTGTTGCAGGTCTACCGTCTGTGCATCAACATTCTTAATGACAGCCAAATATCCTTGGCACCCTCTCTTAGCAACCTCTGTGCTTTCAGCAAGGAGATAAGATTACCCGGCACTTCACTACGATCACCCTGTATCAAAAAGGGCGACTCACCTGGGATATGAAATCTTACCACCTTTGAATAACAGTCTAACGTAGCGTGGCAAGAAGCTAACCAATCCATACCCAGAATTACGTCAAAATCACTCATATCTAGTATCGCCAAGTCTGCTAAAGTTTCCTTACCCTCAGTAAGAACTTCACAAGACCGGCATACACAATCCACGGACAACGATTCACCAATTGGAGTCACAACCATAAAAGGTTCATCTAATTTAGTTAAACCCTTACCAACTCGCTTAGCAAAATGAGGAGATACATATGAATGAGTGGAACCAGGGTCAAATAATATACGAGCATCACAAGAGCATACTCGGAGAGTACCTGTCACTACTGCATTGGAGGCCTGCGCGTCCTGTCTCGTCAAGGCAAATACCCGAGCCTGTCCTCTCCCCGCAGAGGCTGATCCCCTGCTTCCTGCACCTCTCCCAACACCGCTCCTGGGTGGTTGGGTAGGAATTGACTGAATCGGTGTAACTGCTATAGGGGCCGTCTGATGAGATGATGAAACTGATCCATGACTAGACCCATGTTGCTGAAGCGGGCAATTCTTCTTCAAATGTCCCACTTGCCCACAAAGATAACATGCACCAGTTGCCTTATAACATGGCCCAAAGTGGAGTTTCCCACAAGTAAGGCAACGGTTGTGTTACGCTCCATTTGGACGGGACCATGCTGAGCCTGCCGTCCAACAGCACTCTGATCTGTCCGCTGACTAACTGCAATACCAGCAGACTGTGCAGGTTTCCTTGAAACTAGAGATAAGGTCTGGCTGTGATCTTGGAGTCTTGATCCACCCGTTAAGTACCCCACACTCTGGTGCTTACCCTCAAACCTCTTCCTCTTCTTTGAAAAGAGGGCATTATCTTCTATCCCCCGCAACTCAATCTTCCTTGCACAATCAACTGCCGCCGCATAGGAGGAAAAGTGTTCAACCTGAGCTGCCACTGCATTATACAGCGGGCGTAACAATCCGTCCACAAATCTCTCAATCCGATCTCTCTCTGTAGAGACCAAATGAGGTGCATAACGTGAGAGCTGTGTATAACGGATGTCATATTCAGAGACACTCATGCCAGGAACCTGCCTCAACACCTCAAACTCTCGGCGTCTTGCATCTCTGGTGCTCTTGGGTAGAAATCTGGCCATAAAAGCTTCCTTAAATTCCTCCCAAGTCATCGGAGGTAATCCTGCAGGTCTTCCTTGGAACACGGTCTCATACCAGGTATAGGCCACATCCTGCATCTGATAGGTGGCTAGTTCTATCCTTTCTTCACCCGAGCATTTAAGAGCTCGGCACGCCTTCTCAACACCATCCATGAAGAGCTGGGGGTCTTCTCGGCTATCAGACCCAGAAAATGTTGGCGGTTTCAATTTCAAGAATCTTGATATCAAATCATCAGCATTCCTCCGTTCATTCTGTACTGGCTGCGTCACTGGAACAGGCTGAGGTTGTGCTTGAGATTGTGGAGTTACAACACTTACTAGTTGCTCAATTCTAGCTCCCTGTGCTTGCACCACATTTGCTAGTGCCTCCACAGTCCCTTGTAACCTAGCCACCAAGGCATCCAATGATCCCAATTGCGATTGAGGAGGAATAATTCCTTCTCCTGTTACATTCTCTACCGGGGGCGGGGCGGCCCTGCCTTGCCCACTACGCCCTCCACGTCTACCTCGACCTCTACCGGCTCCTCTACCACGACCCCTAGGGGCTGGGGCCATCGGTGGGGCAGGAGCCTCAACAGAAGGCTCATCTGCATTCTCTTCTGCAACTGCCCCTACAGTTGCACTAGATCCAGCCGGCATCATTGTTCTATAAAAACCAAAGCACAGGTTTAGAACAAAACAAAGGAAACCAATCATCCATAACATACAAATTTATAAACACCATGCCTCTTAAGTCTTACACCTAAAGAAGGAACCCTTAATACCCTATAAGGCCTCTAATGATATCTTAGTTATATTTATGCCCGGGTTCACAAAAATAACTAAGGCGTCATTAGAGAGCACTTATTTCACAGGACACAGGAACTTATGCTCTGATACCAACTTTGTCACGCCCCATTTTTCCAAGAGAAAGGGGCTGACTCGGAACCCTATACGTAGTCCTTAGCTATAGGTTTATCTACTTTCCTATACAATAAATAAATCTTTAGGTGGTCCTACACTAGATATAGGTATATTAGAAGTACTCCAGCCTTGTAGGATATACAAAATGTACCTTCCTTTAGGCACTAGCTTTTTATAGAAATTTCGGCAGAGTGCCCCTGTAAATAGGACATCCCAAAATTTCTACAAACAGCCAGAGATCAAATAAACAATAACAGAGAGCTCCGCTCTCTTCAATCCAGTCAACAACATCAATAAACCCAAAAATAGGGAAGGGGGAAGCAACCTACATCCATTGTCTTACTCACCAAATACTTTTACAAAATAAATTACAATTCATTACAACTGTTACCAAACCAAAAGAAAAGCTAGTTGAGCCTCTATTTCCAAAAGAGAGGCTCACCGCCACACGCCTCAGCCCTAAGATGAGGGAGGCGGATCAGGTCCAGAGGCGCTATCTGAAAATTTAGAATTTGAAAGGGTGAGATAAACTCAGTGAGCAGATAATAGATTCAAACTTATTCAAGAATCATAACTAATAAATTAAAGTATATATATATATATTACTAAACCCTCACACTTCACAATTTAGTAGGTCCCATGAACCGTCATATGGAAGGAGACCCATTTAAACCTGAGTCTCTTAGTGTGATCTCCTGATGAAGGTTTACTATTAGGTCAGGTAAATAGCGGCTCCACCGTGTTGGCAGCTCCTTCCCCGTTTCACCCGGGTGGCTACGCCTAACAGGCAGCCCCTATTATCTACCTTTCTTATTCATAGGTTATGATTCATCCATTCCGGGGGCGGCTACACCTCGTTGGCAGCCCTTACCCACTTCACTCGGGTGGCTCCGCCTAACGGGTAGCTCCTTCTCCGCCCAGATTCTTCCACAACCCATGACTTAGTCAAATGAAGGACACTAACATAGACTCATAGGCGAGGCACACACACATACACATGGACCTAAAATTCTAGGTTCAAATACCTGTATATATATGTATATGTATATATATATATGTACATATACGTTATTAACCAATCACTTTATTATATATATAAGTGCATATTTATATCTTAACAACTCATTAGGATCAATACTGAAACAGTGAAAAAAAAGTAAACATGCAAATACACGTAAAGGTAAAACAAAAATAAATAAATGAATAACCAGAAAAACAATTCTATGCATACACTTATATATATATATATATATAGATATATATAAGTATACATACATTCTCAGCCATGTTTTGTCTCATTCAGGATGATTTCAAATAGTAAGTAACAGTAATGAGATTTATGGTGATAGCAAGAGATTGGAATCTATTATTTACTCACAGACACTGGGTACGTTACTGGTTTCTCCTTGAAATGCCGATTCCCTTCACCGCCAGTGTTCACAGGATTTCCTGATAACACCCAACTCACCAAATCACTTCATAGGTTCACAAGGATCACCTTTACATTTATCATTCCCTAATAGCTATCTAACAACCTATTATTCACAGAACCCTACTCATAAGCAGCAACCAGTAGCCTAATCTTTCCATTTAGATCCTACTTCATCCTTTAAGTTCACATACCACCCTAAAGGAGCAAAATTTCAAGGATTTCTATACACCCTATAGCATTAAGAAGCCAGAAAATAAAAACCCCACTTCCCTCTGTTCTCCAGCGCCGGCCAGACCAAGGATAGAAGGGTCTCTCCATCCTTCTCGTTCCTTGGAGCAGGGGAGGGCCGAGAATGGAGGAAGTGGCTGAATCTACGGGATCAAGGGAAAATACAGCCCAAAAATGAAGATTGGCGTGAGAGGGAGACAGGAAACGCTCACCTCAGCGGACGATGTTTCTGGCTTGCTGTTTCACGTCGCAGAGCTTGCAGCAGCAGCGAGGGAGCTGGGAGAAGCTCCTGCGACGCCGGCGAGGGTCCTTCAATGGAGGAGAAGCGCTAACAGCTCGAGGGAGACAGCTCGCACGCGTCAGGGAGAAGGAGAGAGCAGCGACGATGGAGGAAGCTCGAGAAGCTCCGTATAATGCCGAGGAAGACGTCGCCGGAGAGGAAGAGAAGCTGCAGCTTCCCGGAGGAGAAAATCGCGAGCTCCAGGGAGAAGGATGACGCGTCGGAACAAGGGGAAAAGCTACAGGAACAGAGAGGCAGAAGAGGATATCCGCGGAAGGAAAAAGCAGAGCTCAGGAAGAGGGAGATTCAGACAAAAGCTGGAAAGGGAGATTAAATTAGTTAATTTAATAATTAATAATTAAATAATAAAAATAAAAATTAATAATGAAAACCCCCCCCCCCTTTTTTTTTTCCTTTGGTTCTTACAGTAATTCCTAAATTCCCACTTTATGCCTGATTTTTATTTTCAAATCTTTCTAGTATATCTTTCATTTTAATTGGGGGTGGCCTACCTATCCTGTTATCTTCTTAATCCAATATGTCTTTTTATTTTTTTATAAATATTATTTATTTATTTCATCATCATCTATCTTATCTATAACTTCTATTGGGAAATGAATATTTTCTTTTCTATTATATTTATTGTCTTTATATAATTCTCCCAATTACAAATGCTTATGCCTAAACATTCTTTTAATTTTGATTATGTTGTTTTTGAGCTTAATTCTTTTTGAATTTGACAAGTATGATCTTTTATTTTCCTAAAGGGCTTTTGCTCTTAGAATGTAAAGTAAAACGTTCATTTATCAATATTCTTACAAGATTTTACTTATTTTCTTCACTTATGCTTATTTTTCTTTTTTTTTTTCTATATTTTTACAATTGTTTAAATAATGATTGAATTGTCTACATTTTAATACACACAATATTCCTTCTATCTTTCTTATGGCTAGCCTTTTGTTTTGAACTTCTAAATTCTTTATATTGTTTTCTATAATATCCATAAGGCTTCTTAATTTTCTTATGAAACTAGTCTAGTCTAACTATTGATTTGTTTTTCTTTCTTTTTAACGGGGCCTTCACTTTTTCAAAATCATATTATTCACAAAAATTTCCTAATTCTAATTTTTCTTGTTTTCTATCTAAATATGTTTTCTTTATATTTTAATGTCATTGCACAATCTTAATCCTATTGCATTTATTATGTTTATTATATATCTATATGGCATTAAACTATATTTTATTGAGCCACCTTATTTATATCTTGTTTCATCTCTAACCTTTTCTACAAATGCTTATGGTAATCTTACTATACATCTTTCTTCCAAAAGTCTAAACTCTCATCTTGTCTTTGAAACACTTTGAGAATAAAGTTATCTTTGTACTGTCTAAAATTTGCAAGTGTTAGACATCTTAGATTCATTAATTATTCTAAATATCTTTCTTGTATTCTTGTAGGTTCTCCTATCAAGGATTTTATTATGGTATAAGCTAATTGGGCTATATTATCTAAATATCTTTCTTTATGTCCTAATTCATTTCTTCGTACTTGATGAAAATCTTTTATTTCTTTTCTATCTTCTTCTGTTAGTATGTTTTCCCACCATCTTTTTAGGCTTCCTATAAATCATTGTCTTTAAATGTCAAATATATTATGGTCATTATTGTTTTCTAATCTATAAGCTGCTATTACCATTATTATTTCCTATGCTAAATTCATTATTTCGTATTCACTATAAACATCTAGATTCTACTTATAAATAGATCTTTCAACATAATGAAAGGCTCCTATTAAGGGTTTGTCTTTCTTCAAACTGTAGATCTAAAAGTGTTAGCCTAGGATAATACTTATGTTTGTTATAATTATGGCTTTTGGTATTTCTTTTAATTTTATTTATAATAACTTCTCTTAGATTTTTAAATTATTGTTCTAATTTTGTTATAGTATTTATTCTTATGTATGAATTTTTACTTTTATCTTCTATGTTTAATTTTTTTAATTTTTTATTTATTCCCTTTAAGATATCTTTATTTTCTTTTGTATTTTTGTCTCTTATTTCGTATTTTCCTAAGGTCATCTTTTTTGCTTCTTCGATGGGTATGGCCTCATATTTAAAAATTGACTTTTGAAGGTCTAATTGGTTTTCTGTAAAAGGGATACTTAGCTTTTCTTTATCTTCTTATCTTATTTTCTATTCCTGTTAATTGTTGACTTATAATGTGTAATATTTGATTTGAATAATTATTTTGTTGCTATATTTTTTGTAATGCTTTGTTATCTTAGGGATCTATTATTTTTAAGGGTGATGCCATGACTTCATCTTCTCTTACTTTTATTATTATTATTTCTTCCAAGGGTGGATGTATTGCAGTTACACTGTAATTATTTCTACATTGCCAATTTCTTATTCTAACATTAGTTACATTAATTGCATGGTGATTTTCTACAAAGGGATTAAATATTTGACTGTATTGCTGTTACACTCTGATTATTTCTACATTGCAAGTTTCTTATTCTAACATTAGTTACATTAACTGCATAGTGATTTTCTATAAAGGGATTAAATATTTGATCATTATATGTATACATTTTTAACCATTTAAAGAGAAATATAAATCTTCCTATGCTTGTTCCATTGTTTTGTACTATTATATTTTTATCTCATTCTATTCTTCTTTTAAAAAGGTAGAGAAAAAACATTCTTTCTCTTTTTTATCTATTTTTAACATGAATTCTTTTCTTAACAAATCTTTATTTATTTGGTAATTATTTCTTCTTATGACTTTAAACTAAGACCTTATAGATTGATAATTTGAAAGTTGAATTTCTCTATCTATTTCAAACTAGGTTTCTAAATTATTTGAGCTTTTTGGCTCATATATTGGTTTCAGGGCTTCAAAATCTACTCCTCTTAATTTATATCCTATACTTGAGTTATCTATGGAGCTTCTTGCTTTTATAAAATTTGTTGTTGCTTTTCTAGCACTAAATCTTGAAGAGGATAATGATCTATTAAGTATTCTAATAGATACATCTCCTTCTTATATTTAGGTTTATCTCCTGTAGCTTTTTGGCAAAATTTGTTGCATTTGAAATTTCCACTAGTTTTACCATTACTTTGCTTTTACTTACCAAAAATGGGAAAATATTCTTCATATCTTCCTTTTTTAAAAATATAGTATTGGTTGCAATCCATTTATTAACTTGGATTACATCTGCAAAGCTTTTTGATATTTTTTTCACCATTTTACTTTAATCTTTCTGACTAAATAACTTAATGTAGGGCAATGACAAATTCCTATTTGTACTGAAAAGCTCTATCTCATCACCAAGGACCTTGAAATGATAAAAGAAAGAGAAGGGCTTCTTTATTTCTTTGAAATCAATAGCTATCTTAAAGGCCTTATAACCTTCTTCCACTGTAGGGGGCAAGATTTTATGTACTGGCCCAAAAGCATGGAACCATTTCAGGAACCAATTTTGAAAATCATTCAAATAGTCTCTGGTGAACCAGATAAATCATAAATGATCATAATTTCTATAACATAGAGTGTTATATCAAACTTGTTTATAATCAATATAATTACAATTCAAACCATGAAATTTATTGAAAATTTCTTAGCTATAAAAGAAGATTACTTTCAAGCTTTATGAGACAAGACTTTATTGATTCTTATTTATGAGTATTCCCTTCCTTAAAGAGTCTTTCTGATGACTTATAATTGCGAAACCCAAGTCTATCAAATATCAATTCATAATATCTTTTATTTTTAAAAAAAATCTTGTAGAATAAAATTCTATATTTCTTCTGTCTAGTGAGAAGGAATGATGGCTTTAATGGCTTCCTCAATGGTATTTCTATAGTGTTCTGGTTCCAAATGACCTATGTGAGTGACGTATTCCTCATAATAGTATTAGGATTCTTCCTTTGGCTTTAGATTGTTGGTTAATTTTTGCTGATAAGATTAGATTTGGCTATTTTGTGAAAAAAGACTGGGCTTGAATATTTGTACCATAGTCTGCAGGGGTTTGATAGATATCTAGATCATTCCTATATCTATCTAGGAATATTTTTCTTCATATTTATCTATGGTTGGTTATGGTATCATAAACACTGCTTGTCTACATATGTGTGAGTGTGTGTGTCTGCATATATATAAATTAGAAAAAATCATATATATATATATATATATATGAATATTTTTCTTCATATTTATCTATGGTTGGTTATGGTATCATAAACACTATTTGTCTACATATGTGTGTGTGTGCGCGCGCGTGTGCATATATATTAAATTAGAAAAAATTATATGTGTGTGTGTGTGTGAGAGAGAGAGAGAGAGAGATATTAATTATATATATATATACATATTTAAAACTTAAATTTATTAAATGTTAAATTAAGGGTTTTAAAAAAGAATATTTATTTAGAAATTAAAAAAATAAAATTTAAGTGGATTATTTAGCTGATATAATAAAAAAACTTGTTATTTGACTAAATTGTTCTAAATAAATAAAAATAAATATTCTTAATAATATTCTTAATAATATTAAATAAATATTTTTAATGAAAAAAAAATTCTTAACTAGGCTTATATATCATTTTGAGTTCTTGTAACTTTACTTGAAATTTGTTAAAGTTCAAAGTTAAAACACACTTACATGAGTTTTGTTCAAGTTTAGGTGCCCTTACTTATGCCTTTACTTGAAACTTGTCAAAGATTAAAGTTAAAACACACTTATAGAGTTTTGTTCAAATTCATATGCCCTTACTTGAGACTTACCACAATTCAAACATGTATACTTAAATCTTGTTAAAGTTCAAGCACTTATGTTCTCTTAAAGTTTAAGCATCCTTACCTAAGTCTTATCAAAATTTAAAATCACTTGAGTTCTATTGAAGTTTAGACATCCTTATCTTTTTTTTTTTGGTCAAAGTTTAAATATAATTATTTGAATTTTCTCAAAGATCTTGCATACTTACTTGAGCTCTACCAAAATTTAAAGTTAAAACATATTTACCTAAGCTTGGTTGAAATTCAAATGCCTTTACTTGAAATCAGCTAAAGTTCAAATTGTTTACTTAAGCCTTGTCAAAATTCATGTGCCCTTACCTATTAAAATTTACATGTCTAAGTCCTATTGAAGTTCAAACACCTTAAGTCCTTGCTTGAAACTTGCCAAAGTTCAAATATGCATATATGAGTCTTGTCAAAGTTTACATGCCATTCCTTAAATCGGGTTAAAATTTAGACACTTACCTCTACCTTACTTAAAGTTTAAGCACACATACTTCAGTCTTGTTTAAGTTTAAGCAATCTTATCTAAGTCCTATCAAAGTTTAAACACACTTATTTGAGTTATGAGGTTTAGACATCTTTACTTATTTTTTATCAAAGTTCAAATGCACTTATTTAAATCTTATCAAAGTTCTTATACCATTACTTAAAACATAATTACCTATGTCTTATTGAAGCTCATATGCCTTTACCTAAATCTATATTTAAGATTTGTCAAAGTTTAAATTGTTTACCTGAGTCTTGTCAAAATTCATGTGCCCTTACTTGTCAAAGCTTACTTACCTAAGTTTTGTTAAAATTCAAGTGCCTTTACTTAAGTTCTTACTTGAGACTTACCAATATTCGAACAAGCATATCTAAGTCTTGTTGAAATTCAAGTGCCTTTACTTAAGTCCTTACTTGAGACTTACCGAGATTCAAACAAGCATACCTGAGTCATATCAAAGTTTATGTGCTCCTCCCTAAGTCTTATTAAATTTTAGACACTTACCTAAGTCTTATTGAAGTTTAAGCACACTTACTTAATTGTTATTGAAGTTTAAGTAGACATATTTATTTAAGACCTACCAAAGCTCAAAGTTAAAACATAGTTAAGATCCACTAAAATTCAAATTGTTTACCTAAGTCTTATCAAAGTTCAATTGCCTTTACTTATCAAAATTTACTTAACTGAGTATTGAAGTCCTTCACTCGAGACCTACCAATGTTGAAACATGTGTACTTAAGTCTTGTCAAAGTTTATATACTCTTCTTTAAATCTTGTTGAATTTTAAACACATATATAAGTATTCTTGAAAATCAAGCACACTTACTTAACTATTATTAAAGTTTAAGCACTCATATATAAGTCCTATTAAAGTTTAGATATACGTATTTGAGTAATATTGAAGTTCAAATATCCTTGCCTATTTCCTATCAAAGTTTAAATATATTTACTTGAATTTATTCAAAGTTCTTGTACCTTTACTTGAGATCTGTAAAAGTTCAAAGTTAAACATATTTACTTAAATTTTGTTTAAGTTGTAGCTCCATTACTTGAAACTTTACTTGAGACCTACCAAAGTTCAAATTATTTACCTAGATGTTGTCAAATTTCACATGCCATTACCATTCAAAATTCACTTACCACAGTCTTGTTGAAATTCAAAGACCCTTACTTGAGTCCTTACTTAAAACCTAAACATGCATACCTAAATCTTGTCAAAGTTCATGTGCCCTTTCCTTTGTCTTGTTGAATTCAAACATTTACCTAAATCTCTTTGAAATTTAAGCACACTTACCCAAGTCTTATAGATATTCAAATATATTTACATGAATCTTATTGAAGTTCTCGCAATTTTACTTAAGATATGTCAATATTCAATGTTAAACATGCCTATATAAATCTTGTTGAAATTATGGCACCCTTGCTTGAGACTTCACTTGAGACCTACCAAAGTTTACTTAAGACTTACTTGAGTTTTATTGAAATTCAAACACCTTTATTTGAGTTCTTACTTAAGACTTACCAAAGTTCAAATGTAAACATATTTACCTAAATTTTGTTAAAGTTATGACGCTCTTACTTAAGACTTGTCAAAGGTCAAATTGCTTACCTAGATCATGTCAAATTTCACATGCTTTTACCTTTAAAAATTCACTTACTTGAGTCTTATTGAAATTCAAGCACCCTTACTTACTTATGACCTACCAAAGTTCAAACATGCATACTGTATCTTGTTGAATTCTAACATTTACCAAAGTCTTCTTGAAATTAAGACACCTTTACCTGAGTGTTGTTGAAGTTCTCGTACCTTTACTTGAGATCTATCAAAGTTCAAAGTTAAACATATTTACCTAAATCTTGTCAAAGTTATGGCGCCCTTACTTAAGACTTCACCTGAAACCTACCAAAGTTCAAATTACTTAGTTGGATATTGTCAAATTGTATATGCCCTTACCTTTCAAAGTTCACTTGTATAAGTCTTTTGGAAATTCAAGCACCATTACTTAAGTCTTTACTTGAGACCTACCAAAGTTCAAACATGCATATTTGAGTCTTGTCAAAGTTCATGTGCCTTTTCCTATGTCTTGTTGAATTTAGACATTTACCTAAGTTTTCTTGAAATTTAAGCACTTTTACTTGAGTCTTCTTGAAGTTCAAATATATTTACTTGAATCTTGTTGAAGCTCTCATACCTTTACTTAAAATCTATCAAAGTTCAAAGTTAAACATATTGATCTAAATCTTGTTGAAGTTCTGGTGCCCTTAGCAAAATTCAAATTACTTAACTAAATCCTGTTAAATTTCAAGTGCCCTTACCTTTCAAAGTTCACTTACCTGAGTCATGTTGAAATTCAAAGACCCTTATTTAAGTCCTTACATGAGACTTACCAAAGTTCAAACACGTGTACCTGAATCTTACCATAGTTTATGTGTTGTCTCTTGTGTCTTGTTGAATTCAAACACTTACCTAACTTTTCTTAAAATTTAAGCACCTTTACATAGATCTTGATGAAGTTCAAATATGCTATATCTTGTCAAAGTTCTTATGTAACACCATCTCTTTATAACTTTTAACTCATGCCATGATTAGCATATGATGTTTATGTGCATGGAAATGGCACTTTGGTTGGCAATGGAATGGATGAAAGTAGCATAAAGTTGAAAGTCTATCTCATGCATTCTTGACTTTAGGTACCATGTGGGCTTACCAATAACATTATTCATACATAAAACATTTATTCATACTAAAACCATCACATTTTATCTCATAAAGCTCGGGTTTGGGACCATATATCACAACATCCGATTTTTGCTTTTGGGTTGCTACACTAGATTTCTTATATGAATTTTAGAAATTTATAACTAATTCTAAAAAAATCAAAATCATGCACATAATAATTTTTTTGGAAAGTTCTAGATATTAACTAATGACTAAAAATAGTTTTAGACTAAGACAATAGCATTAACTTATAAAAAGTAATAGAACAATACATCAAGTATGTCCTCATATAGCTCCAGGACTTGAAATTTCAAAAATTTGTTTCTCCTTTTATAGAGCTCTAAATGAGGTGCTCTCAGTAGCTGTGTAAAGTTTATGATATTTAGTTTATATTTGTAAAATTTCATAAATATTGGATTTCATTTGACCTATGTATGACATAGAGAAACAAACTGACCATATAAATAGTACCCATACCAATTCTGCATAATTTGGCTAGCTTTGAAAAATCATAATAAATTCTCTAAAGTTTCAAATTGAGTGCTCTCTAACTCTATGAAAAGCTCTAGATAAGATTTATTTGCTAGCTAAATTTTATATAAAACTCATCAATTTGGTCAGACTTTGATTTAGCTCAAGAAATAGTCCAAATTAAAGTCTATAATGGGTTCCATATGTACTAAATACTTTTCTCATCTTTCTACAACCAATTGAGTATATCCAAAAGTATAAAGATAGCCTAAGAGAGCATCCCAAATGATCCAAATAACTATGCATCTCAAAACCACCATCCTAGTTGCTAACACACACATGTGCATTAAAAGCCTAGGATGTCAAATTTTCTCATAAGCATACATTTAACCTTAAATCCCATTCATACATGATCATTTCATATATTTACATATGCTTATACATTTACATCTCATATACATCATAGAATTACAAACTTTGACATCAAATTACAGTAAAAGCTACTCTATTATCAAACTATGGCTAACCTTCCTTGACTCCAAATTTTGCTCCCTTAACCTTCACCTAGACATGGTTAAACATAAGAAGGGGAAGAAGCGAGATTAAAAGAATCTTAATAGCTCTTAACCCTTTCAAATATACATAATGGATGTAAATTCGTGTCAAATAATACATGTAAGACATTTAAACTACTAGTGAACATACATAAAATATTTTCTTTGTCATGTAAATTGATATATATCAAACATAGACTCTCAAGGGTATTGGTCTAACCTCACCCTATTTCTTTGGGAATTTTGAATTTGTCTCACCTACTTTCAAGAGGCCTTACTCTTCTTGAGACTTTTAACTTTGTCTTATCTATTCTTAGGGACTTTTGGCTCATCCTCATCCATATTAAGGAACTTTTAACATAACTATACTCATTCAAGCCACTTTGTACTCATAAACATATTTTAAGAAGTATAACAGTACCATAACATGTAATCAATAGCTAGAAATATTTTTCATAGTTCAAACATACATACAAGTACTTAAATACAAGTAAACATCTAAGCAAAGTATGTGAGAAAAGTTAGAGAGTTATCTTGAAGCAAGAATACAACAATTTTTCCCTTGGTTACACATTCCTCTTTTCAGCCTCACACATCCAATGATAAAGAGCTTAATTGGCTTGGCCTAGATATATTCAACAAGGCACAAAAATATCATTAGGATCAACTCTAACATCCCATAAACTCTACACACTCATAGGCTAGCTTATGGTTCAATTATGGGTCCATATAAGACATATTGAAGCAACCCTCATAATCTTTGTTCTTGGCTCCAATTTCTCATTCAATTTAGGACATATGACTCCATTAGAACTTATTAGAGTTATCACCAATTCAATCAAATGAGTTTAGATACAAGTGGCTTCTTTATATCTTAAATGGAGCCTACACCTCCATCTCATAACCTATACTTCCTAAATTTATTCCAATACTTTCTTTGATGTTCATCTATTATAATTAGTCCATTTCTAGTTTTAGAAGAAATTAAAACTCTCCATAGGTGCATGGACTAGCTTAGGCTGAGACATACACAATAAGGAGCACCCATGGACTTTGCTAAATTTTCTTTAGGGAGTTGGCACATGGGAGACTTGCTAGGTGTCTTGGAAATTCACACATACTTTTAGATAATTTAAATTACCACTAGGGAGCTTCATATTTGTCAAGCTGCAATTAAATCCCTAGGTTTTGTAACTTAATTTCTAATGCTTCTTTTTCACTTCTAATTGCATATTCTTATTTCCTATACTTTAAAACCTATGCTTCTTCCTTACTTACACCAGAAATCATCCCTTCTTGATTGGGCCTAGTGTTTGTCGAAAATATACACAAAGAGAGCAACCAAGGAGATGCAAGAAAGGTTATGAAATTTACCTTGTTTTAATACTTTGCCAAGAAGCTGTCTTATGCCTTAGCTCTCTTCTTCAATTCCTCTCTTCCACTTGTTTGAACAACTACAAAACATGTTCAAATAAACCATTGAAACCATAAGAGAAGGGAAGAGATAGAGGGGAAGAGGTTTAATAAAGGAGAAGACATAGAAAAGTAAGATTCTCTTACACTTTTTAGGCTTCTTCCTCTCTTGACTTCCCCCCTTTGGTGTGCCTCTTAGAGTTGTCTCAAAATTTTTTTGGACCCGAAGTAGGTCAATGGTGAGCGTTGGAAAAGAGAGGGACGTGGTTTAAGGAGCCCAGGTGTCCATTTAACACTTTTTCAAAATGACAATTTAGTCCTTCAACTTGTTTTTTTTTATTTGGGCCTATTTCAACTCTTTTTTTTAGAACCACTTTTTCTATCATAAAATTTAGGTTCTCTATTTATAAAATGTCTCTAGTTTCACTCAAATTGGATTTAAAACCTTTTTAAACGAACTAGTCAAAATTTGGGTCAATTAACGCTTTAAAAGGTGAACCGGAAGGGTTTAAACCATTTTAAGAGTTTCCATAGTTTTTAATGCTTTTGAGAACCTTGAGAAATTTAATTTTTCTATTTAAAGATCTCTTCTTTGAGTTTTCTAAAAATGAACTAAAATTATAAAAATACCACTGGTTTTCATCAAATTTTATTTAGTTATTCTGACTCTAGTTTTTGGATGTGTCTTGGATCCTCATTTTTTATTATTTGAAATTTTATTCTAATTTTATTTGGCCTCAAATCTTCCTATTTAGAGGAGTTCCTTTTATAACTAATTAGTTTCAGGTCATTTATGAAGGAACCAAGTGTTACATCTTATACTTTTATTTAAGATTTGTCAAAGTTAAACATAGTTACCTAAATTTTGTTGAAGTTCTAATACCCTTACTTGAGATTTGCCAAAGTTCAAATTACTTACCTAGATCTTATCAAATGTATCTTTACCTTTCAAAGTTTACTTACTTGTATCTTATTGAAATTAGATTTAAAATCTTCTTAAACGAATTAGTCAAAGTTTGGGTCAACTGATACTCTAAAAGGTAAACCAGAAGGGTTTAAACCATTCTAAGGGTTTCCATAGTTTTTAATACTTTTGAGAACCTCAAGAAATTTAATTTTTCTATTTAAAAATCTCTTCTTTGAGTTTTCTAAAAATTAACTAAAATTATAAAAATACCACTAGTTTTCATCAAATTTTATTTAGTTATTCCGACTCCAATTTTTGGATGTGTCTTAGATCCTCATTTTTTATTATTTAAAATTTTATTCTAATTTTATTTGGCCTCCACTCTTCCCATTTAGGGGAATTTCTTTTATAACTAATTAGTTTCAGGTCATTTATGAAGGAACCAGGTGTTACATCTTATACCTTTATTTAAGATTTGTCAAAGTTAAACATAGTTACCTAAATTTTGTTGAAGTTCTAATACCCTTACTTGAGATTTGCCAAAGTTCAAATTACTTACCTAGATCTTATCAAATGTATCTTTACCTTTCAAAGTTTACTTACTTGTATCTTATTGAAATTCAAAGCACCTTTATTTGAGTTCCTACTTCAGACCTCCTAAAGTTCAAAAATGCATACATAGGTCTTATCAAAGTTCACGTGCCCTTTTCTGTGTCTTGTTGAATTTAGGTATTTACTTAAGTCTTCTTAAAATTTAAGCATCTTTACTTGAGTTTTTTTGAAGTCTAAATATACTTACTTGAATCTTGTTAAAGTTTTTGTATCTTTACCTATATCTTATTAACTTTCACATGGACCTTTCAAAATTCACTTGCTTATATCTTGTTGAAATTCAAGCACCCTTATTTAAGTTTTTACTTAAGACCTCCCAAAGTTCAAACATGTGTACCTAGGTCTTGTCAAAGTTCATGTGCCCTTTCTTATGTCTTGTTGAATTCAAACATTTACCTAAGTCTTCTTAAAATTTAACCACCTTTACACGAGTCTTATTAAAATTCAAATATACTTACTTAAATCTTGTTTAAACTTTTGTACATTTACTTGAGATATGTCAAAGTTCAAAGTTAAACATATTTACTTAAATTTTATTGAAGTTATGGCTCCCTTACTTTAGGCTTTACTTGAGACCTACTAAGGTGCAAATTACTTAATTGGATTTTTTCAAATTTCATGTGCTTCTATATTTCAAAGTTCACTTACTTGAGTCTTATTGGAATTCAAGCACCCTTACTTGAGCCCTTACCTTAACCTACCAAAGTTTAAACATGTGTACTTGAGTTTTGTTAGTTTACGTGCCTTTTCCTATGTCTTCTTGAATTTAGAAATTTACCTAAGTCTTCTTAAAATTTGAGCACTTTTACCTAAGTGTTGTTGAAGTTCATAAGTAACTTGAATCTCATTGAGGTTCTTGTACCTTTATTTGAGATCTATCAAAGTTCAAAGTTAAACATATTTACCTAAATTTTGTTTTAAGTTATGACATCCTCACTTAAGCCTTTACGTGAAACCTGCCAAAGTTTAAATTACTTACTTGGATCTTGTCAAATTTCACGTGCCCTTATCATTCAAAGTTTACTTATCTAAGTCTTCAAGCACCATTACTTGAGCTCTTACTTGAGACCTGCCAAAATTTAAATATTCATATCTAAGTCATGTCAAAGTTTACACGCCCTTTCTTATATCTTGTTAAATTCAAACTACGTAGGTCTTATTAAAATTTAAGCACCCTTACATGAGTATAGTTGAAGTTCAAATATACTTACTTGAATTTTGTTAAAAGTCGTTTACCTTTACTTGTCTCAAAGTTTAGATTTAAACATATCTATTTAAATCTTGTTGAAGTTATAACGCCTTTACCTTTCAAAGTTCAAATCACTTACTTGGATCTTGTTAAATTTCACGTGCCTTTACCTTTCAAAGTTCCCTTACCTGAGTCCTTACTTGAAACCTACTAAAGTTCAAACATGCATATCTAAGTCTTGTCAAAGTTTATGTGCCCTTTCTTGTAACTTGTTGAATTCAAATATTTACCTAAGTCTTCTTGAAATTTAAGATTCAAATATACTTACTTGAATCTTGTTGAAATTCTCATACCTTTACTTGAGATTTGTTAAAGTTCAATGTTAAATATATTTACCTAAATCTTGTTAAGGTTGTGGTGCCCTTACTAATAAACTTTGCTTGAAACTTGCCAAAGTTCAAATTACTTAGATATTGTCAAATTTCAGATGCCCTTACCTTTAACAATTCACTTACCTGAATCTTGTTGAAATATAAGCACATTTATTTAAGTTCTTATTTGAGACTTTACTTGAATTTTGTTAAAGTTCTTGTACCTTTCCTTGAAATCTATAAAAGTTCAAAATTAAATATTTATCTAAATCTTATTGAAGTTATGGTGCTAAAGTTCAAATGACTTACCTAAATCTTGCCAAATTTCACATGTCTTTACCTTTCAAAGTTCATTTACCTAAGTCTTGTTGAAATTCGAGCACCCTTATCATTCTTACTTAAAACTTGTCAATGTTCAAACATGCATACCTGATTCTTGCCATAGTTCACATGCCCTTTCTTATGTCTTGTTGAATTTAGAAGTCTTTTTGAAATTTAAACGCCCTCACCTAAGTCTTGTTGAAGTTCTCGTAATCATATTTGAAAGCTGTCAAAGTTCAAAATTAAAATATATTTACCTGAATTTTGTTACTTGAGTCCTTGCTTGAAACCTAACAAAGTTCAAATATGCGTACCTAAAATACTTGATACCTGTGAAAGTTTAAATTGCTTTTTTAAGTTTTGTTAAAGTTTATATATGCCTTTACCTTTCAAACTTCACTTGTTTGAATCTTGTTGAAATTTAAGTGCCTTTTTTTAGGTCTTAATTCGAGACCTGGCAAAACTCAAACATGCATACTTGAGTTTTATCAAAGTTCAAATAGGGTAGGAACATTTGATTTGTAGAATGATGGTCATATCAAGTAGAATTCACTAAATGTTGGATTGTTCATCCAGTAATTCAACATAATATGAGAGGAACCGTTGATTTGCACAATTAGTCCTTATACTTGGTTTTAGCTACCAAAGTTCAAATATGCATACCTAAATCTTTACTTGAGATCAGTAAAAGTTTAAATTGCTTCTTTAAATTTTGTCAAAGTTTATACATGCCTTTACCTTTCAAACACCACTTGAATCTTGTTGAAATTTAAGTGCATTTTTTTAGGTCCTTATTCGAGACCTGTCAAAACTTAAACATGCGTGCCTGAGTTATCAAAGTTCAAATGGGGGAGGAACATTTGATTTGTAGAATGATGGTCATATCAAGTAGAATTCACTAAATCTTAAATTGTTCATATAGTAATTCAACATAATACGAGAGGAACCGTTGATTTACACAATTAGTCATTGTACTTAGTTTTAGCTACCAAAGTTCAAATATGCATACCTGAGTCTTTACTTGAGACCTATAAAAGTTTAAATTGCTTCTTTAAGTTTTGTCAAAGTTTATATGATCTTAGCTTTCAAACTTCACATTCCTAAATCTTGTTGAAATTTAAGTGCCTTTTTTTTATGTCCTTGTTTGAGACCTGCCAAAACTTAAATGTGTGTACCTGAGTGTTATCAAAGTTCAAATAGGGGAGGAACATTTGATTTAATGGTCATATCAAGTAGAATTCACTAAATGTTGGATTGTTCATCCAGTAATTCAACATAATACGAGAGGAATCATTGATTAACATGTGTACCTGAGTCTTTACTTGAGACTTGTAAAAGTTTAAATTGCTTCTTTAAGTTTTGTCAAAGTTTATATGCCCTTACCTTTCAAACTTCACTTACTTGAATCTTATTAAAATTTAAATGCCTTTATTTAGGTCCTTATTCACGACTTGCCAAAACTCAAACATGCGTACTTGAGTGCTTCATTAAATTTTGTCAAAGTTTATATGCCCTTACCTTTCAAACTTTACTTACTTGAATCTTGTTAAAATTTAAGTGCCTTTATTTAGATCCTTATTCAAGACATGCCAAAACTCAAACATGCGTACCTGAGTTTTATCAAAGTTAAAATGCGAAAGGAACCTTTCAAACTTCACTTACTTGAATCTTGTTGGAATTTAAGTGCCCCCTTATTCGAGACCTGCCAAAACTCAAACATGCGTACCTGAGTGCTTCTTTAAATTTTGTCAAAGTTTATATGCCCTTACCTTTCAAACTTCACTTACTTGAATCTTGTTAAAATTTAAGTGCCTCTATTTAGATCCTTATTCGAGACCTGTCAAAACTCAAACATGCGTACCTGAGTCTTATCAAAGTTCAAATGCGATAGGAACATTTGATTTGTAGAATGATGATCATATCAAGTAGAATTTACTAAATGTTGGATTGTTCATCCAGTAATTTCACATAATACGAGAGGAACCGTTAATTTGCACAATTGGTCCTTGTACTTGGTTTTAGCTACCAAAGTTCAAATATGCATACCTGAGTCTTTACTTGAGACCTATAAAAGTTTAAAATTACTTCTTTAAAATTTTGTCAAAGTTTATATGCCCGGACCTTTCAAACTTCACCTTCCTGAATCTTGTTGAAATTTAAGTGCCTTTTTTTAGGTCCTTGTTCAAGACTCGCCAAAACTTAAACATACGTACCTGAGTCTTATCAAAGTTCAAATAGGGGAGAAACATTTGATTTGTAGAATGATGGTCATATCAAGTAGAATTCAATAAATGTTGGATTGTTCATCCAGTAATTTAACATAATACGAGAGGAATCATTAATTTGCACAATTAGTCATTGTACTTGGTTTTAGCTACCAGAATTCAAACATGTATACCTGAGTCTTTACTTGAGACCTGCAAAAGTTTAAATTGCTTCTTTAAGTTTTGTCAAAGTTTATATACCCTTACCTTTCAAACTTCACTTACTTGAATCTTGTTGGAATTTAAGTGCCCTTATTTGGGTCCTTATTCGAGACCTGCTAAAACTCAAACATGCGTACCTGAGTGCTTCTTTAAATTTTGTCAAAGTTTATATGCCCTTGCCTTTCAAACTTCACTTACTTGAATCTTGTTAAAATTTAAATGCCTTTATTTGGATCCTTATTCGAGACCTGCCAAAACTCAAACATGCGTACCTGAGTCTTATCAAAGTTCAAATGTGAGAGGAACATTTGATTTGTAGAATGATGGTCATATCAAGTAGAATTCCCTAAATGTTGGATTGCTCATCCAATAATTCAACATAATACGAGAGAAACCGTTGATTTGCACAATTGGTCCTTGTATTTAGTTTAGCTACCAAAGTTCAAATATGCATACCTGAGTCTTTACTTGAGACCTGTAAAAGTTTAAATTACTTCTTTAAGTTTTGTCAAAGTTTATATGCCCTTACTTTTCAAACTTCACTTTCCTGAATCTTGCTGAAATTTAAGTGTCTTTTTTTAGGTCCTTGTTCGAGACCTGCTAAAACTTAAACATACGTACCTGAGTCTTATCAAAGTTCAAATAGGGGAGAAACATTTGATTTGTAGAATGATGGTCATATCAAGTAGAATTCATTAAATGTTAGATTGTTCATCCAGTAATTCAACATAATACAAGAGGAATCATTGATTTGCACAATTGGTCATTGTACTTGGTTTTAGCTACTAAAGTTCAAACATGCATACCTGATTCTTTACTTGAGACCTGTAAAAGTTTAAATTGTTTCTTTAAGTTTTGTCAAAGTTCACTTACTTGAATCTTGTTGGAATTTAAGTGCCTTTATTTAGGTCCTTATTCAAGACCAGCCAAAACTAAAACATGCGTACCTGAGTGCTTCTTTAAATTTTGTCAAAGTTTATATGCCCTTACCTTTCAAACTTCACTTACTTGAATCTTGTTAAAATTTAAGTGCCTTTATTTGGATCCTTATTCGAGACCTGCCAAAACTCAAACATGCGTACCTGAGTCTTATCAAAGTTCAAATGCGAGAGGAACATTTGATTTGTAGAATGATGGTCATATCAAGTAGAATTCCCTAAATGTTGGATTGTTCATCCAGTAATTCAACATAATACGAGAGGAATCATTGATTTGCACAATTGGTCATTGTACTTGGTTTTAGCTACCAAAGTCTACCTGAATCTTTACTTGAGACCTGTAAAAGTTTAAATTGCTTCTTTAAGTTTTGTCAAAATTCACTTACTTGAATCTTGTTGGAATTTAAGTGCCTTTATTTAGGTCCTTATTCAAGACCTGCCAAAACTCAAACATGCGTACCTGAGTGCTTCTTTAAATTTTGTCAAAGTTTATATGCCCTTACCTTTCAAACTTCACTTACTTGAATCTTGTTAAAATTTAAGTGCCTTTATTTGGATCCTTATTTGAGACCTGCCAAAACTCAAACATGCGTACCTGAGTTTTATCAAAGTTCAAATGCGAGAGGAACATTTGATTTGTAGATTGATGGTCATATCAAGTAGAATGAAATGGTCATATCAAAATCATTGATTTGCATAATTGGTCATTGTACTTGGTTTTAGCTACCAAAGTTCAAACATGCATACCTGAATCTTTACTTGAGACCTGTAAAAGTTTAAATTCCTTTAAGTAAATGTTGGATTGTTCATTGAGTAATTCAACATAATACGAGAGTTTATATGCCCTTAACTTCACTTACTTGAATTGATTTGCATAATTGGTCCTTAAACTTGGTTTTAGCTGCGACCAAAGTTCAAATATTCATACCTGAGTTCTTTAATTCTTGATTTACACAATTGGTCCTTGTACTTAGTTTTAGCTACCAAAGTTCAGATATGCATACCTAAGTCTTTATTTAGACCTGTAAAAGTTTAAATTGCTTTAAAAAAGTTTATATGCCCTTACCTTTCAAACTTCACTTTCCTGAATCTTGCTGAAATTTAAGTGCCTTTTTTTATGTCCTTGTTCGAGACCTGCCAAAACCTAAACATATGTACCTGAGTCTTATCAAAGTTCAAATAGGGGAGAAACATTTGATTTGTAGAATGATGGTCATATCAAGTAGAATTCACTAAATGTTGGATTGTTCATCCAGTAATTCAACATAATACGAGAGGAATCATTGATTTGCACAATTGGTCATTGTACTTGGTTTTAGCTACCAAAGTTCAAACATGCATACCTGAATCTTTACTTGAGACCTGTAAAAGTTTAAATTGCTTCTTTAAGTTTTGTCAAAGTTCACTTACTTGAATCTTGTTGGAATTTAAGTGCTTTATTTAGGTCCTTATTCAAGACCTGCCAAAACTAAAACATGCGTACCTGAGTGCTTCTTTAAATTTTGTCAAAGTTTATATGCCATTACCTTTCATACTTCACTTACTTAAATCTTTATTAAAATTTAAGTGCCTTTATTTGGATCCTTATTCGAGACCTGCCAAAACTCAAACATGCGTACCTGAGTCTTATCAAAGTTCAAATGCAAGAGGAACATTTGATTTGTAGAATGATGGTCATATCAAGTAGAATTCCCTAAATGTTGGATTGTTCATCCAGTAATTCAACATAATACGAGAGGAACCATTGATTTGCACAATTGGTCGTTGTACTTGGTTTTAGCTACCAAAGTTCAAATATGCATACCTGAGTCTTTACTTGAGACCTGTAAAAGTTTAAATTGCTTCTTTAAGTTTTGTCAAAGTTTATATGCCCTTACCTTTCAAACTTCACTTTCCTGAATCTTGCTGAAATTTAAGTGCCTTTTTTTATGTCCTTGTTCGAGACCTGCCAAAACTTAAACATACATACATGAGTCTTATCAAAGTTCAAATAGGGGAGAAACATTTGATTTGTAAAATGATGGTCATATCAAGTAGAATTCACTAAATGTTAGATTGTTCATCCAGTCATTCAACATAATACGAGAGGAATCATTGATTTGCACAATTGGTCATTGTACCTTTAGCTACCAAAGTTCAAACATACATACCTGAGTCTTTACTTGAGACCCATAGAAGTTTAAATTGCTTCTTTAAGTTTTGTCAAAGTTTATATGCCCTTACCTTTCAAACTTCACTTATTTGAATCTTGTTGGAATTTAAGTGCCTTTATTTGGGTCCTTATTCAAGACCTGCCAAAACTCAAACATGCGTACCTGAGTCTTATCAAAGTTCAAATGGGGGAGGAACATTTGATTGTAGAATGATGGTCATATCAAGTAGAATTCACCCAATAATGTAACATAATATGAGAGGAACCATTAATTTGCATAGTTGGTCATTGTACTTGGTTTTTAGCTAGTGGCATGAAGTTACTAAATATTGGATAATGTCTTGGTTCACATGTCCATACCTCAGTCCCATTAGTTTAAATGTACTTACTTGAGCTTTGTCGAAGTTCTAGCACCTTATTTGTGTCCTATCTAAGACCTGTCAAATTTTAAGTTTAAGGTTTACGTACCTAAGACATGTCAAATTTTAGGTTTACGGTTTATGTAAGGTTGCAAATTGCTAAAAGTTTAGAACCCTTTACTTAAGATATGCCAAAATTTAGACTTACATACCTAAATGTTGTTGAAGTTTAGGTATCATTACTTGAGTCTCTTGAAAGTTTTTAAACACGATTGTGTCTTATTAAAATTTTTTAGTTAAGTTTTGTCAAAGTTCAAAAAGTAAGTGATTTTTTTAACTATAAAAAGAAAATGCTTTTTAGAAATTGCTAAATGTTGATATTAAAAAAATTGTAAAAATTGTTTTTAAAAGGCATGCAAAAAGATTAAAAAAAATTTATGGATGAGAAAAATACTAAAATTTAAAACTAACATAGAAAATCAATGACCAACTAAACTTTATGGTAACTAGAAGTTGAGTTACATTTATGTGCTTGAAAAAAAAAATCAATGGTTTTGAGAAAATATGATAAAATATCTTTAAATAATAAGAATATTTAAATTCTCATTTCAAGTGAAACTTCTAAGACAATATGCATATCTACTTCAAAATACTTCAAAATATTATGTATTAGAGATACATAATAATAAAAGAATATAAACATGTATAAGGAAATTATAAAAATAATTTAATTTAAAAAAATTACTCAGAAAGAAAAAAGAAAATAAATAAATATTAGAAGAAGACTAATGTATTGATTAAATAAACATTATTATCTAAATAATAATAAAAAATTTTATTAAAAAATAACTTGTTAGAGGTTCAAGTAAAATTTTCAATGTAATTAAAAATTTAAAATTATCAAAAAAATTATCTTTTTTCATCAAAGAAAATAAATAAATATTGTTTTCAAAAAATGTAATATAAAAACAAAAGTTGTTAAAGACTTAAGCAAAATGTTTAAAGAAAAAAATTTAATTTTTTTTTAAAATTAATAAAAGTTGTTAGAATTTCTAAAAATACTAATGTATTATATGTACATTAAGTTTTAAAAAATTAAAAAGGACAAAAGATAAGTTCCAATATAATAATTTCAGAAAGTGAGACTAAGGATATTTGATTAAATACAATTTTATTCTAAATACAATATGTAACCCATCCTCCCACATATCAAGTAGCTTTTGTAAAAGAAAATTGTATCAAAATATGCACATTAAGAATGTGAAAAAGAGTTACACCTACTAAGTGAATATAAGCTTTTTTTTAAGAAACTTAAGGAAATTACTAGTATAAGGCCAATGTAGCACTAATTTTAAACTACATTAATTGATAATATTCAATGTTAGACCAACCAAGTGAACACAAGGTTATTTTTCAGTAACTTTGGGAAATTTTTATGCTTGGGCTAATGTAATCCTAATTTTAAGCTGAGTTGATTGAAGATATTCAATGTTACACTTAAGCCATAGTCTATCGCAAGTGATTAAGTGTCATTTTTATAAATTTTTAGTATATTATAGCAACCAAATATGAGAAGTTTGATTGTGATAAACAAAAAAAAAAAGATGCTAATGAAGTTTCACTTGTAGCAAATACCTGGTTAGGATCCTTGAATCCTTGTAAGTATATTGGATGAGTTTGTTATGCTAGGAAGAGCTTACTACAGATGGATGTAGTGGAGGAAAAACCAAAACCATGGAGAAAACCTCAATGTGGATGAAGAGCCAGGCTATTGCTGAAGAATCTAACAAAATTGTTTATATTGTATAAAGGTTAATTAGGCATAGATCACTAAGTATAAATATTTACCTCACTAGTATGCACGCATTATAAAATCTTACATCTTTAGCAACAAGTCTTTCAAGATTAATTCCAACCGTGAATTTACTGTTGTAAATTTCATAGATTCATAGGTTTCCAAACGCTAATTGTACATAAAGGATACTGATATTATTTAAGACATTTGTTAGATTTTATCTTGTTTACATTCATACTCTTCCAAAATCAAGTCATCATGGCCAATTATTCAATATATTGTTAATGTTTATGTTGCGTAGAAGCACAACCCAAAAATACAAGAAAAATCAGTAGGATGATCCAAGAACCACTGGATTGGCAAAAAGGAAGGATATGTATGATTTTTACACCTACCTTAATCTGTCGTTAAAGTGATTATACATAGTTAATGATTTCATCTAGCATAACCGCCTTGACGAGGACTTTAATTACCCTTGACCCTCCTCCTTTTTACCTCTGTGTGTTAATTAATTAATTTTTCATTTATCTGAGAAGGGCTCTAATTTATGAAACTAGGCTGCATGCCAATTATGCATTAAGTTCATCTTATCAATCATTGTCCAAACTCGAAAATCAGCTACAGAAACAAAGCAATGTACTATAAGCCTTGGATTTTCCTCCTACAAAGTGTAAAGATGAAAGGAAAGGAAACCTTATGTTATACCTCAATGTAGATGAAGTATTTTGCTTTCTCAATAAGAGAGTAATAAGCATCGTGGATGCTCTGGCTTGTTCTAGTAGACCAGAATAACACTCTGAATTACCTGATGAACAATTAAAGGATATTTTAAATAGTAGAAATAAAGAGTCCCAAAAAAAATCATCTTTATGAAAGTAACAAGTAAGAAACAATTATAATATAATGTGCCCTTATGAAAATTACCCTTTCAGTTAGATTTGAAATATCGCTGGCCTGCTATGGGATTCTAGGATACGCGTTGGACAAAAATTGATGAATGCTGGGAGCCTTAGCAAAAATTGATGTAAATAGCTTTTGTAACCTTTCAATATTCATCTCTTATTCAGATTATATAAATATATCACAAAAAAGGCAAAAAGCAAAAATCATTAACACATTTCAGAAGGTGATTGACACTAGGACAGAATGAGAACAACGCACTGACCTGACAACAGGGGGAAGCATGAGGACCAACTTGTCTAGATTCATCACAAAACTTCCCTGGTCACCCCAGTTCTTATGTTTCCCACCATTTTGGACTCACATTATGTATAATAACATGAGCCACTCTATCCATAGGCATCTTCCCATGATGATCCACAGAGTCAAGATCATTGGTGTATTTGGACCTATTGCTTCAATTTTGGCCTTTCGAAAAGAGAAGGGATGACCACTGCTGACCCTGCTTGGCCGATCAAGGTGATGTGAAAAGGAACTTAACTCATTTAATGTTGGGTCTCCTTCAGGAGCATCCATCCCATCAGTTTCTTGGCAAAAGTAGAGGAATATCTTTGGATAATGAGGAAAAGGAATCTTCCCTCTTCATGCCTCTATGATTGTCAGTATTCTTGCTTTAAGTCTTCATCTCTCTGCTTCTTCCCAAGTAGTGTGGGATAACCATATGATGCTGAGGCATAAGTAATGGTATTGCTTGCTCATTTAGAGCTTTGTTCCTCTGATGGAGGGGAAAAAGGAATTGCATCATATCTCTTAGGAATTTAGGATTGGAATGCTTTGAACTTTGATGAGATTGTAAACAAAGTCTTACCTTTGCATAATTCCATCGCTGAACAAAATGCCTAGCCCCAAAGGGCCCAATGAACATCATGCCATGGCATTTGAGGATATTTTAGACGATCCAATGAATTTGGTTCAGATTAATTGAACAAGAATGCATTAATTATATCCAACCAAGCACAGTTGGCCTTCGATCAACAAGAAGAATGATCAACCTAACCACATGCCAAGTGCGAAACCTAGTGCATGGTTTTCTTAATCAGAATGGCCCACTAGAATGATAGTGAAATGAGCATTATACACGATCCCTAAATGACATTGAACCTGCCGGAAAATGCACTTTATAAACATTATTATTATTTTACTCTTGTTCCCCTACCTTTCAGATTATGAGTCTTATTAATCTTTTATTACGCAAAAACTTACCTAGGGTTACAATAGTCCTTTCCAGGCCAGATCAGACATGATAACGACCAAAGCATAGAACCAGTCCTCCAATAAAACAAATCTGGTGATTGGTATGACCTGTATATAATCATTGCACATATCAGAAACAAAAATGGTATATTATAATTGATACTTGATAAGAAAACAAAAAGAAATTATAAAACAAAAGAGAATAAAAGCTTTCCAGGAATATGCATTCCACAGAGGTAAACACCAGAAGAAAAGTGGTAAGGAGAGCGTAGTACCCTCACATTTACATGAATGCTAAGATGCTTTCTCTTGCTATAGCCACTGTTAATTTTCAAGGCAAGAGCCACCTCTTCGTAGAGAAGAATGTAAATCTGCATTAAAAATAAGAGCATTGATGCCAGTTCCAACACCTTTCAACTTTACGCCTGATAATAGGCAAGTAAAAGTTAAAATATGCATCATCTGGGTGAACGCAAGTCATCCAAGAACCTTCTTAACAAACTGATCATCTTGTAGACTAGTGAACTATTAAATAATAAATTATTTAATTAAACCCCCTTGGGGGCTTCTATTTATTCCTTTCTTAAGTTGTGGAAAACATTTCTTAAAAGCTGACTTCTACGGTCAATCAATATTACTCATTTAATAACAAAACATATTATCCTCTGTTTGAAAAGACAGACAGACAGAGAAAATACATTTGTGAACAACTACAGGGATCAAGCAGTGATTCCAGTAAAAATTTAAACATGAGAGAGAGAATACATTTGTGTACAACCACAGCGATCAAGCAGTGATTCCAGTGAAAGTTTAAACATTATTACACTTGAAAGATCAATAAATTAATTGACCGAAAGCCAGCATCATACTTGATAACATCAAAATGGTTGTATATCTTTTACAATGCAATAACAAAAGTAATACAAAACAAAAATTAGTTCATTAAAACTGACAATAACAATACCAAAATGTATCGACACTCTTTAATTAACATTGATGAATTTAAATGTCTTCATTCGGTTATCAAATAGTTGCCAAAAGATTCTCATATATGCCAACTTTCTGACCAAATACAATACTTGTCCTCCTGCATTTATTCTCCTTCATTTCCTTTAAAGAGTATGTAAACTTAATGGGGAGAGGCACTCGAATTCATATTATGACAAAATTTTCATGTTTATATATTTGTATTATACAATAGAGGCAAGTCCCAATTAAAATTCCAAAGCATGGACATGAAGCATAGTAACAAGTTTTTCGAGCTTCATTTTACATAAAAAAAAAAATTAATAAAATTTCATACATAGAATTTCATATTTATACATCCTAAAAACTAATAAACGTTAAGCTTATGGGACTTCATGTCTAAACTAAAGTTTGCAGGATTTGAACTAAAGAAAAGATAAGCGTTATCAAATTTATGCATCTTTTATGAATGCAAAAATCCTATCTAATTCATAAAGCAATCGTAGAACATTAATAAGCTAATAATTAGACCCTCTCTCTCTCTCTCTCTGTGTAAATTTTACTGTATCAAACACAGTCACAATTTAGAAAAGCAAGCCAATAATACCTTTAAGAGCTATCAGAGCACGGGGGCGAGTTAAGGTGAAAGCACGATTCCTGTGCTGTGATCGATCCTCAGCATCCTACAACGAAATGCTAAGAGACCCATTATGAGAATAAGATTCAAAAAGAAATCGTAGAGGTGCCAGACGAGGATGGGCAAAATGGAAAATAACGAGCAACGTTACCAGTAGGAAGGTGCTTGAGGCCGCATGAGTTCTTCGTCCGTCAATTCCAGGTGCCTTTTTCCCAAATCGGTGCCAGTGCCGACACAGGCACTTCAAGCACCGGAGCAGGCTACGGTGGTGGTGCAGATGTTGTTGCTGGAACCAAACGCAGTTCCTTCGTGTTGTTAGTGTAGTTGAAGACAATATGGGATAAGCTTTGAGGAAGCAAGATGATGATGAGGATAAGTTCCTTCAGTGGCTCGTATCGTCCCAAGATCAAGGACTGAAAGAAGCAGAGGAACCAAATACCAAATAAGCAAACCGATCGAGAACAATATTAAAAGCCAGGAAGGCTAATTTTATTTAAAAAAAAGACTACATCAAATCAATTTGTGATCGGTTCAAAGTAAACCATTTGCAATCTCTAAGCTAACCTCACTAAGTAATAATATATATTGAATCATTGATCGCCCATTTCCCCAGATTCATTCCAAAAGCTCTGTTTTTTTGTCCCCTTGAAACAAAAAGACCACTTTTGTTGTGAAGCAAAAACCATAAACAGCAAACGCATCAGAATACCTGGTTATCTTATCGATGCTTCAGTATGCAGCGAATAGCAGAGACGAAGATGGAGAAGACTAGGGAGAGGATGGAATTGAAGGTGTTTATTTGATATCAAAACACAAGAAGCACAATATAGCTGTTGCATAAGTCAAAAAAAGGAAAAAAAAAACTAGCCGTTACAGAGGAGCCGATGATTCAAAACGCTTCCGGAAACCATAAACAGCAAATGCTTCAGGATATATGGTTATCTTATCGTTGTATAATTCAAAATTGAAAAAAAAAAAAAAAAAAAAAAAGAGCCGTTGAGAGGAGCTCATGATTCAAAATGAAATAGCAAGGGATGCATGAAGACTATCTGGGCAATGAATTTCAGAAAGGAAACAAGTTAGTGTAGAAATTTTGGAAGCCCACTTTTGGAGCTGAAACCTGTGCGTGAGTGCGTGAAGGTCTGCTGACTCAGCAGTAATGTATGTGTAGAACGAGAATGGGAAGTATTTGCTCATGAGTTGGGCCACCGAATTGAGCCCATTGGAGTGGCCCAACTCAACCTGTCAAGATGACAACTTATGCTCAAAATAACTGTAGCCCTATCATGAAGAGGGTTCAATCCTGTCAAGCCCAGCTAATTGTGGACTATACCGGGCGTTTATTCTTCCAAGTGAAAAGATAGTCTTTGTTTTTCAAAAGGTTGAATTGGGGTAGGAGAAAAACAAAAGAAATTGAAATTTGAAAAAAAAAAAAAAAGGTATCAAATCATAAATAGTAATTCTTCCATAATTCTATAATAAAAAGAAAATCTTCCTTTAATAGATATCGATATCGATATCGATAGGGTTAAAATATTTGATACAATTAGTTAGCCAATTGCAAAATAACTTACGAAAACATACAGATAAAATTTTTTGAAAAACTATAGATTTCTAAACCCAAAAAAAAATAGTTACCATACTTTTATTAAAAAAATTTACAGCAAAAATTATAGTTAAATTTTAGGAAAAATTACAGTTAATTTTTTTAAAAAAAATTAATGAGGTCAAAAGTAACTTTAAAATAGAAAGAGATAGAAAGACAAAAAAAAAAAGAGTAAAAATAAAAGGAGTAGATCTCTATGTCTCATATACACTTCTACTCCGTGTATTATTATCTCTCTACTTCAAAAGCACTCTCTTGAATTCATACTTTAGAGGATCAAATTACTTGTATACTCATCTTGCATGCCATTAAGTGTTTCAAGATATGATTATTAGAATCATGGATTGCAAAAACAATATGATTAGTGATAATTTTATGTAAAAATATTAAACAAAAAGGAGAAAATGAACAAATTACTAGACAAAGCCTACATTCGTAAAAACACATTTTATGTCTTAGGCTTCCAGATTACTGTTCCTTCAACAATTAGCATGCATCCAGTGGGACGGCATCAGCCTCGTCCGATTCTAGATTCCTCTTTACCATATTAAATTCTCAATGAATAAAATACCTCTTTATAGACTTCAAATTATTCTCTCCTACAAATAAATTAATTCCATGCCACGTGCCAAAAGCTTTGAATGGCAAGCTGCACTGAAATGATTTATCACCAATAGCTTCAGTAACATTACTCATTCTTGAAGATCAAATGGTACAGGATACTGATCTATTATGTCTTTTGCTCTGCTCAAAGTGGTAGATTCAAGAGTAAAACTGTTAAGAAGTTGTTTGTTTCATATAACCTACTCCAATGAAGCATATGTTCTTTTGTACATATCAATTGCAACATGCAGATCAAAGACAGCAAAAGAGCATCACTTCAGCTCTTGTACATGTTCTTTTGTCTATTTTATTCTTGTTTCTTGATTTTAATTTTGATCCTTTAAATAGACCTAAGTTCACTATCTTAAAAAGGATAATTGCACTAAAATAAAATTCTTATATTTTTTTACCAATTACACTTCATATTAACTTTAAGATTTGACTTGGTGTGATGTCAAAAGTAACATTAAGGGAGCCTATTTATAGCAACTCCATGTTTTCCTCTTTTTTAACCACTTATGTGGGATTTTGTAAAAGTCACTATTCCAACATGAATAAACAAAGAGAACGAATGAGGGTCATTATTGATATATATTTGATATACATCAAGCTCAAAATTACCACAAATTGATAAGACAAACCTCAATCTCATTCTTCAACTCCAAAAGAGCATTGCCAGCTTTCTCTATGGTTGCAAATTTACTTAATGCAAATCCTTTGCTTTTCTTTGTCACTGAATTCGTTATAACCCTTGTAGCTTAATTTGATTTTACCAAATTTCCTCGTTTGCCCCTTTGTGTAGTCCTTCAATGTATATCAACAAATTCATCTGTTTTTTACTGTCATTAGAGGAACAAAATTACGTTCAGAATTATGTGATCCAATTCAATGCTTTCTTCAATGTTATCTTTCTCATCCTCCATCTCATCTTCTTCAATATCCTCCTTATGGCGAATTAGAGACATTTCTTCTGATTTTCCTGACAACATTAAGCTGAAAATCCTTAAATAATTTCATATTCCCCTTGGGTTAATATAGAGCTACTAAACATTGTTTGCTTCTAATAGAAAATATAGAGCTACTAAGCAAGAAAATAGTAAAACAAGATTGGCTAACAAACATCCAGTATGCGAGTAAATTCACATCGAATTAAAAGAGAACAACTATTGCCTTCCTAAATTTGTTTTATGTCACAAATTACTATAAGATAACAATCTGTCTCAATACTTTATCCAAAAGGAATGACAATGTTTATTATCACCCTTGACATTATTAACACGAACTTAAAACTTATTTGTATGATTGTTCAATTACCATTCCCCATTGTCCTTGATCATACTTGTATGATTATTTGGGACCTTCATCCTTGTTCACTAGAATCAGTGCCTTTCACAACGCACTCAAAATTCAAACAAAACCTGATCTTTTATAGTAGTGTTAGAATTCATAGTTTCTTCTTGCCCATTACTATTTAAAACCACAATGCTCTCAAAATCATCCTATCTTCTATTGTCAACACTCGATTTTGAACTATCCACAGTTGCAGAATCCAGAGTATTAGTTATCCTCACTAAGACTGGCATTATCAAAATTCAAATACCTCTCAATGATGATATCCCCTTCATCTTCCTTTCTTTCACTTTCATCATTCAATGCAAATGCAAATGCAAATGCAAACTCAGCTCCATTTCAAGCCTTTCACCCACAATGACTCTTATGTCGTTGAAATTTGTATTCATTTCTGAAACAACCCAAATTTTCAATTCCCAACGTAGACGACAAATTGGAATCAGGATCAAACTTCTCGGCCTCAATCGTTGCCATTATATCGTCCACCGCATTGGCAATTTCTTCATCTTTTCTGTAATTTCCATTATTTGGATTATCATTACATGAGCTGGAAAAGCCATTTTCAAGTTTTGGTGCTTTCATAAAAACAAATTCAAAATTTTAGAGTTATACTATACAAACTTACAAATATTTCAAAGTGAAATGCCATTTAAAAAAATCACAATACACTAATCAAATGAAATTTGGATCCCTGCATTTAAGGAATAAATGCAAGGAGTAAATTTATAAGAGAGAAAGAGATCAGGAAAAAGAGAATGTGGGACTTGCTACTCTTTATACGTCTTGTATAATTTATTCTCTCTATTTTTCTCTCATAAATTTATCATTTGCATTTACTTCTAAATAAAAAGGATCCTCAGCCTACAAAAAGATCAAAGAAAAATTCAAATTATTGCGTGAATTTTTCTATGGCATAATATATTAGTGTATCTATCAAAAAACAAACAAAAATAAGTTCCCAAGAGTTATCTATTAACTATGAAGAAAAAAATGCTCCAGATGAAGTAAGGTTGTCTAGTTTTTTTCTTATGAAATTTGGAAATTTAATGGTGCATAAAAGATCAATTTTTTATGGCTTTTAAGCCATGATAAAATATATACCACTAGTTTAAGGTTCAAACCCGAATTGTTCAACTCATATAACTATTCTCTAGGGCATGAAACAAAAGAAACTTCATTTCATTGTATTCAAGATTGTGAGGAAGCCTCAATTTTATGGCTTCACTTGGCTAGACCCAGTATATGGCAGACTTTTTTTCTCTCTAATCCTTTAAGATTGAATCCTATTTAATCTTAAAATGGCACCCCAAGAATGGAATAATCTGAGACATTCCAATGATGGCATGCGTTTGGTTAGAAGGAAGGCTACAAAAAGTTTCCATGGATGGTTTCCCACTTGATCCATTTGTTGAAGGAAAATGTCTATGTATATAATGCATATGTTAAAGCCAAAATACCTTGCAAATATATTTTTTATAATAATTATTTATTTATAATTATTTTATTCCTTTTAATAGTATATTTTTTTATTTCTATCTTATTTTAAATCTAACCAAATAAAAAAATTACAATATTTTTATTCCTTTCTTTGTCATACCAAATACATTTTATACATTATAATATTTTTTTTCATTCCTTTCCACTCCTTTCTATTTCTTTTCATTTCATTTAATTTTTACAACCAAACAGACCCTTAAAAACAAGATGGAATTGTTCAAATTTGGTTGAACCAATCAGTTTTAAGTAAAAACTTACTCTCAAACTACGTCCCTCATAGTTGATTAGTGCCTTCACCGTTGAATCCAAACTACACCTTTACCATTAAGCCATTATTGTTGCTTTGTTTATAATTGTAAAGTTTCAATATAATAACTTAGAAATAAAAATAAAATTCATATAATTTTTGTTAAAATTATATAAATACATTTTAATATATAAAAAAATTAAATTTTAAATATTATATCATGTTTAATTTATTTTTATATATATTTAGTTATAGTATGTTTCAAATTTTATTAATATGTTGCTTGTTATTATTTATTATATTAAATTTTAATATATAAAATAAAACATATATTTAATAATTATAATCAATTCGACTACAGTTCAATTACTAAGGATGTTCAATCACAATCCCGAAAATACAATTGTAAACTAATGATTTTATTGTTTTGTTCACCAAATTTTTTTTTTTTTTATGAATTGATACTTAATATAAAAATATTTTTTTGTAAACTCATAGGCATATACTTAAAAACAATAAGTTTTTGGAACCTTCATGTTTTTATCAATAATAAAAAGATAGTTTAGAATTATCAGGTAAAATATAAGCTATACTAACATAATTAGCTTTAAGTAAATATGTGTATTTTCATTATTCAATAAAAGAAATGTCAGTAATCATGCACATTAATAATGAAAATAATTAAGAAATAGGGAAAGTTTAAGTAGATAACACAGCATGTAAAAAGAATCTAAAATAAACATAATATATATATATATATATATATATATATATATATATATATATATAAGGACCTAAAAAAAAAATAACTATAGGGCAAGTTATATTTTATCCGTAACAGAGACTAGTTTTGTTTAAAGCATTATCCCATTTTATATTTTTAACCCGACCCGGCCCAACCTGATTAGTCTTCACCTTGCAAAGGATCAATTACAATCAAACTAATGAATTGTGAACAATTTTTTTATCAATTTAATAACCAATTTAGTTTTAATAATATTAGTTGAATCTCCCTTGTAAAAGATTGGGTCAAAGTTAACGTGGATGCCTCTGTGTTTTAAAATAGATCTACTTAAGTATGACATATTATCAAAGACACATCAAGCTATTGGTTGATCAGTTTTGAAAAAATTTGGACCACTATAGTATTATCTGTATAGAGACCTGAAGCATTATCACCAGTCTTGCTAGGGACAATGGCTATTGCAAGGCTAAAGAGGATGCAAATTTTAAGTTTGTTGTGAACCTTATAACTAAATGATTAGATAGGAATTAATATTTTTAAAATTAGACCTACCATTAGATTGATAAAGATATTAATTCATAATTTATTAGTTCAATCATAGTCAGATTGTAATTAAATTAATAATAATTAAGTATATATTTTAAATTTATATATTAAAAATTTTAATATAATAAATAATAACAAACAAATATTAATAAATTTTAAATATTTTATTACTTGGTATGCCTTAAAAAAAAGAATATAATATAATATTTCAATTCAATTGACTTACTAAGTGTAAAATTCAAGCATAAAAAAAGTTATTCACTAGTAAATATAACTGCCAAATAATGTTGTTTGAAAGTCAATAAAAAGACCAAAATTTTATGAGAACTAAATGTTTAATTAATCAATTCATCATATTTTTATCCAAAAAGAATTAATATAATAAAATATTAAAATTTAATGGTCAAAGACTAAAACACACTAATTGTTTTTGCCAGAAGAGTAAAACACACTGGAAGATTGATAGTTGTTGAATTCGAATCATTTTACAGGAAATTTTGAAAGTAAATTTAAATAAAATTGTGCCTATAGTTAAATATAATATCTCACCTTATAACGGGCAGAGAAAGATAATGGCTAAAAATTATAAAACGATTTCATTTTGAATTAATATCTAGGTGCCTTTTCTGATAGCTACATGTTTGGAAAATTTTGTTAACAATTTAGGTGATGTTAACAGTTAAAAAGATATTGAGAATTTTTATATACACATAGGGTGAAATTGATTAAACAAAGTTAGACAAAAATTGAAACTGATTTAATTAGACCAAAAAAAAAAACAATTGTTCTATTCCAAACGGGCCGTAGATTGGAAAAATGGGCTGCTCAGTAATGGACAAGCAAAAATTGACCCAGGAAAGAGAAATGGGCTGCTCAGGTGGCCCATGTAGTCAACTTTCCTTGCAAAGTTTGAATTCTGGAAACAAGGCCCATCATCTTCGCCCATTATACAAAACAATCATATAGCCATTGTTTGGATGTTAGAACAAATAACCAAGGGAATAAGAGGAATACAAGAAATAGAGAAAGAAGAGAATTACAAAGCTAATTAGTAATGATCATACACAATAACCATTATTAGGTAAGGTAAGGTAAAATGGAGACTTCACGGTTGCAACAGTCTGCTCTTTCTCTTGAGGGTTAAGTTCTAACTAAAACGACAAAAAATCATAATGAAAATGATTAACATGAAATTTCCCATCTATTTAATTGACTTCATTCTCATCTTTCTATTTTCTTAATTTTTCATCTGAATTATCCTTGAGCTTGAACCATGTCAAATTTTTTTCCCATTTTAAAAAATATAGGATAAAGTTTAACATTATTATGGAATGAGATTTTATTAACAACTGCATCTATTGCTTTCAAAATGAGGGGAAAAAAAGCTTTCAAGTATGAATGATTATTAGGTGGTCACTTTCCCAAAGTGTGTGGTAATCCAAATGAGTACTCAAAATCTTGCTGATTGGTGCCATTATATCTGTCACTATACTTAATTGTTACCCCTTTATACTAATTACAAGTCATGTTCATTTAAGTCCTTGTCTATTGTCTAATGCTAGGACCCATTTTCTCTCTTCTTTTGTGATGAGGACCTTTTGCTTTTAATCAATATAAATTGTGATGTAATGCTGATTATTAGTTGTTTAGTATATTTATATGTGGAAAAATTTTTAAGAAACTCAATTGTTTGGTGTCGAATTATTTAAAAAATGAAATTCATATGTTAAATTTTTATGAGATAATATGATAACAAATAATTTTTTTAAAAAAAATTATCATAAATTTTTTATAATATTTCATAACTTTCAAAAGTTATTGATATTTTGTTTTATTAACATTTGTATTAATTACTATAAATATAATCTATAACATAATGCACTGTTTCTCAATCATAAACAGTGTGACACTGCTTTAAACTTGTGCTTTTACTTCAATTTTTTTTTCATTTTGGTTTTCAAACGCAAAATGGGAGTGAGGGTCCCCATACTACTCTATGTTACAAAATATTTAGGCATATTTGGAAGTTGAAAAAAAAAAGGAGAAAAGAATTCAATTAAAAAAAAGGAGAGATATATATATATATATATATATATATATATATATATATATATATATATATATATATATATATATATAGGAGAAGGAATAGTTAAATTATGATATCTATTCTCCTTATTTAGAGTAACTTTTTTCTTTAAAATCTTCTAAATTAGGAGGGAGAATTTGAGATGATTTAAAAAAAGAAACAAAAAAATTTTATTATTCACTCACCTCATTAATACGTCTTAAACGAGATAAATATTTTAATACAATCTTTATTTCCTTCAATTTCCTCCATTACCTCCAATCCAAACATACTTTCATCAAACAGTTATAAAAAAATTAGACAAAGATATAATTTAAACCGAAGAATCATGCTTTGTTTTCTCTATTGATTTCATAATTCTATTAAAACTGGGGCCACTTACGTGTAGGAGAGCCAATTATGCCATAGATTGGTGGGAGAAGTAGTAGAGAGACAGAATGAGAAAAAGGAAGAAATGTTATGCAGAGAGGATCTGTTTGTTTTGGCATAGTTTGTAGGGTCACACACTAAGTGGAAACTGCAAAGTAGCACACCATGTGAAGGAAAACAGTACATAATATGGCATGGCTTGTAATCAAAGCAAGCATAAGAATTCCAATTATTTTTTAACTTGAGAAGTTATTAATTATTTAGCTCTTTATGTGTCATAACAAACAAAACAAGCTTATCCAATTGGACTATTAGCTCAAGCCATGAAGCCATACAAAGAAAAACGGGAGAAGAATTAATAATTACAGTTAGAATATCTCTTGAAATATATTAGTAGGGCCTTGAGTGATTGTTACCAACCTGATCCTTTCAATTTACTTAGTAAATTGAGTAGGTGAATTTAAGAAAAAAGAAGAGAGAAGAAAGAGAGGTAGTAGATCCTGAGTAAGGATTTTTTAAAATTTCTTACCATTATTTTTGTTTATAAATTTAAAAAAAAGGTTAAAAAAAAAAGTAAAAAAGAGAGTGTATGTGATTCACTGAATGGTCTTTATATATATATATATATATATATATTATAGACCTCATATTCTCTCTCCACTTTTATTTTACTTTTTTTCTCTCCTACTACATATGATGATGGACAAGAAAGAATGCCTTCTAGACTGTTTATAAGTTGAGACCTAAAGTATTATTTCTCCAATGAGATGAAAAATAGACACTTGCCTACTAAACCTTTGTATGATATTCCAAAATATGCTTCAAATTGATACTTGAACTCTTTGAAGCACATGAATTGAAACCATTAAAGAAATCCATATATTAATTTAGTAATAATAATAATAATAATAATAAATCTCCCCATCTGCTTTCAATAGGAGCCATATAAATTCCATTTTCACAAATATAAGAAATTATTAGAAAGACTCAACCAATCTAAATTAGTATACTAAATTAATAAATAATTAAATTTAAATATTTTAGACAATTTTTCAATGAATTTCACTTCTAACTTATTTACATAATTATTACTCATTGATATAGTCTATTTATTTAAGTAGATTAGGTTTATCTGAAAAATTAATTTCAAAATACATTATTTCATGAGTTTAGGTAAAAAAGAAAAAAGAATTTTTTTTACTGTAGTTTGGAGCCTCTATGATGTATAACATTTGAAAGAGGCAGGGGCCCTAGTTGATGTGACAAACAAAATTTAACCATGGATTTTGAAATTGGTAACTCACTGACCACATTATGATACATGAGAGGAATTATTAGAATGTAATAATTGTAATCATAACACATTAAGATTTTTCAAATCTAGCTGCCAAAATACCAAAGTTTAAAGCTATCGTGGTTAGTTAGCTTGTTGACATGAAAAAGACAAAGTATGGGGTAATGGAATAATTAATCTGTGTGTACAATTGGAACCAAAATATTCCCTTTAAGATTAAAGTCTACACTTTAAGATTAAAGTTTATATTTTGCTTCTCTTGAACAGCGCTTTCACAGTTTGATTTAAAATTAAAATATTATTTCACTTAAAATACTAAAGGAGCCATAGAAGAAAAGCATAAAAGTGATTTATAAAGACAAAATGTTTACACATATTTTTAAAGTCTATTAATGTTAAATTTTGGTGAATTGATAATTTCTAATGTCAGCAATAGGTCATAATAAGAAAATATTATGTGACATAAAGGTTAGAGTAGAGTAAGAACTTTTTTCTAATCATCATCATTAGTGTTATTTCTTATCATCACCTCTATTTTCTAATAGCTATTTATCATGATTTTTATGATTAATTGTCTTGACCTTATCAACATAGTTAAACACGTTATGCTTGGAATCTCCTCTTTCAATATCATCAAAATATTCAAAATACCAAACCCTAATTCTTCTTGATTTTCAACAAAGACAGCCTTCATATGTTTATATCATTCTACTAATTTCCTTCCATCGTCAAAAATTCTATGTTATTTTCTTCCCTATTTTCTCTTTCCGAAAAATTCAATAACATCTACTTCCTCAAGTTGTTAAAATATATACTCATATTCTCTCCAATTTTAATTTATATTAAACCTCCCCTACACTTTATATGACCAACACTTACATCATCTCTAATTTAAAAAAAAAAAAACTCTAATCTCCCTTATTTAAGTTTTCATAAGCATAAAAATTAACTTAACAATATTTTAATATTTTATGTTGCATTAAATTAGCCTATTGGAATTGTATATAAGAACAAAATGAATAGATTATAAGTTATTGTCGACTATGTTAATAAAAAATTATAAATTTTTTATATAAATTAAAATTAAAACAAAATGTTAAGTTTAACTTTTAAAAATTTTGAATGTAGTTTACTCTACATGATCTTCATTTCTAAATACAAGGGAGTTGTGTAAGTGGGAAGAAAAATGAAGAGACACTAAAGAAGATTAATCATGGGGGAACATTGAAAGTGTGAAGATTCTTGTAAAAAGATGGTATTGTCCTATGCCAATCATCACACCTCCTTTCCTTTATAAGAACGAGTATGTAATTAAAAACGAAATTATGCCATACAATACAAGCAACGGATAAAACCCACAAAAAATAATAATAATAAAATAAATAAATAAAAGGGTTTTTCCTTTTAGTTGGTAAGCAGTCAGAATTGCTTGGCCATGCCGACATGATCGACTGTCATACACCAAATTGAGTAGAAAGATAAACCAGATATGAAATCAGCAATACAGCATTCTACTCTACTACTAATTACTTCAGCGCCCACAACTTTTCCATTCACCTCCTTATTTGACTTTGTGAGAAACTTTCAGCGTTTTTGGCCTTTGAGGTGGGCGGAGAAACTCAGATCCATGGTGAGAGATTATGAATAAATGTGGGAGATGGAATGGCAAGCTGATTAATCAGAGTACCTGCAGTAGAAGGACATATTGGTTTATGATTTAATTAAGAATGTACTAAAGTTCCCATTCAAAGATTCCTTTTTTTTAAAAAAAAAAATGAGTACTCTACATAGGAAAGAGACTGCCTTAGTACCACAAGAAATTATTTAAAAGCCAATTTTTATATCTCATGGATTTAAATGTTGCATCTGCTATTGTCAAAATTTATGCATGCACACTTGGAGCAGCAGAGGTAACATCCACCCTAGTAAAGAGGAGAATGCTTGCTTTAGGTTGATAATATGTGGAAAAAATTCTCAGTTAAATTCAATCTAATTAAACTAATCATTAATAGACATATAACGAAATTATTCTTTATAGTGGGACCCACTTATGACATGTTTACATGTTCATCTATAATTGGTTTAATTTATCCAAGAATTTCTTGTATCGTACGTCCTATTTCAGAATACACTTCCACCAATTTCTCTAATTTTTCAAAAGTAACACACCAAAAAAGACTGTGATGTGCATATGACAAAGACAGGAAGAGTGAAAAATAGTATGAGATGTCATCGCAACCAGAAGTCTCTGAACCACCAAGTTTCTGTTCATGGTAAAATATAATCCCCGGAAATGTGCATGCAAAAACAGCTCAATGATGTTGCAGTATACCACTCATCCATATCATGCAGCTCCTCATGCCGACAGGCCTCCTTTCTTCCACCTTTTTCTTGGCTACAATCTTGCTTCCACTTTCCTAGAGACTTTTCAGCAATCATGGCAAGCCAAGAGGTTAATTCTGCAGACTACAATTTTCAGATAAACAGTTCACACAAGGCCCCATCATTAACTAGTAAATTATCACAAAAACTACTGTTCGAAAAGTTACCAAAGGTTGTGGGACAATTAGCTGAGCAGAAACAACAAACACAGAAAGAGAGAGTGGATAGATGTGAAGGAAAGCCACTCATACCTCACTTTTCTTTGACCATGACAAATTAAAGCAATGACTTGGATAACCACTCTCTCCATTGTGGGCCTAACCAAATTTGCAGAAACAAACACACCAGGAGATATCCTTGCTAGGTTTTCTATTACGAGTGCGTCTTCTTTGGTCACAAAGATTCTTTCTCACGTTCTTCCGAGGTTGACCCAGGTCATGCGTGTCATGACCAATTTTCTAATTTTTGTTTGCCACCCACCCTACTGGTTCAAGCATTTCCAACCCTGCAGCCAAAAAGTAACACATTCAAAATTTGGGAGCCAATGCTACTTTTGTGTGACTTTGTAGCTTCTTTCTACAGGAAAACAAACAGCATCTAGCGGCAAGAGTACAACATAATCTTTGAGATGTGGTTCCATCCTCATTTAGATATTATGAATTTCTTGATAGTAACCGTTCTTTATATATAAGTGTGTGTTTTTCAAATTGTGATACCAGAATCATATGATCTTTAGCTAGGGTGAAGCATGACGAGGACCACTCCTATAGATATCTGCAGTTATCCTTTTCTATTTAGAATGAAAGAAAGAAACTAGAAGGGAGGGGGTTGTGAGAATGTTATAAACTGTTGAAAAACAGAACAAGCCAAAACTTAAATCAACTTAGATGGTGAAGCCAAAAACCGTCCAGAAATTAATTTTTGCTTTGTAAGAGGAAAGGCAATCACATGCATCAACAGCCTACTCAGGAAGAAAGACTAAGAAAGAGGTAATCACATGCACGTACAACTTGGAAGTTTGAGTTTACTTGAAAGTGGATTTATGCCAAGTTACTGATTCACTGGTTTGCATGCTATTTTTGAATACATGTTGACTTGTGAAATTTATCAACAACTTTATGACAAGCAGACACAATTGATGAGCTGAATGTGAAATTCTCCATCCAATCATAAGTATCCAAGAATTCACTCAGTTCTTGTTATTAGAGAAAAATAGGAATAATTACTGATATATGCGCTTCTTGACAAGCACAACAGTTGGATTTAAGTCAACAAGTACATAGTCAATGTTCAAGTGGTTCAGAAATCAGGAAACATAAAGAGAACTCTTTACTTTGCTAGAGAATCTTTGAGTTTGAGTACCTTAAACTTTTATATAGCGGAGTTTGCTCAAAGCAGTGAGGCCTTTTGTTCTTTGGTCAAACTCAGTGTTTGGTGTCATGGCGATGCTGGTCAAACAGTAAGATACTCTGTCTTGTTTAATTCACACAATTCAGCATCCCAGTCAGAGTCTTGACAATATATTATTGTGTTATGGGATATTAAGTCATGAACTATCTCAACTGAGATATATAAACAAGATGCTATTGACTATTTTAACATCCTTTTTCACTTAATTTGCCCCAACAATCATGTTTTTAATGTCCAAATATTTTGTTTTTTTACATGATGCCAACATCACTGTCAGTAGCTGAAAACAAAAGAACGACATTTAAAGCTAACAACCAATCCAAAAGTATGCATCGCAGACCTTTTCTAGGGATGGGGTATAGTAACTTAAAATTATACCACGGCCAATTACAATGTTACTAGTATAGCAACTAAGCAAAATGAGAATAACATGTTGTAGAAGAGGACTGAATGTCGAGAATCTCCATGACAACTTCAGGTTTCAATTTTCACACACGAGGAACTGAATAAAATGAAGTAGTCCATCATTATGGCTAATTTTTTATATTCATTCCACAAATGACAAATCACTCTATTAAAATTCGTGTGACATTCTTCTTGCTCTCTTCCAGGATTCTTTTGCTAATGAATCAGCAAGGGTTCCCTCTTTCCTAACCATAGAAACCCAAAATAATGGCTGGAAGAAAGATTTGATGATTCATTAGAACCAAAGGTGATACCTCAGTCACCGGCACGCTTTTGAGATCCGTTCCACTATCCTTCTGTTTCATTTCAATCACAAGTCACGAAAATTTTTCCACCAGAAAATAATGGATAAATAGAAGAGTTCTGGAAAGAATCTGATAAATTCTAGAATTACAGAATTCTATGAGTTCAAAAGAAAAGAATATTACACTAAGGGCGCATCAGCAAAGACCTCAGCCAGCATGCCATCCTCACTACCTGTCACGGCAAACAGTTCTGCATCCTTTTCTTCCTCATTCAAAAAGTCTCGCCTTTCAAGCTTGGCATGACCAGCAATGTATATCATTTTCTTAGCTCTTTCCAACGCAATTCTTGAGTGTTTATGCGCAGCAATTTTTCTCATGAAAGACCAATTGCTCTTAAATACACATGAGGTTGCATGGAGAAAAATAAGCCTTACTGCAATCTTCCCCAGGGATTTAAACTCACTTAAGCTAGTTTCCCAAACAAGTCTACTGCTCAGTGGGTTTGCAACTTTCATCTTCCCAGTCACTGGATCCCTTTGTTTCATCTGAACAGCCTGAGCATAAAGTGGGTCCAGCCCTTCTGACCTCCATTTCATGAGCTCCATTAACATAACATGAGCTTCTTCTTTAGAAGCTAACCTTGTCAATAGCTTATCTACATCTTTCTCTTGTTCACGTGTCAGGCATTTGAACGGGGGAAGGTACTTTCCGCTTGTGTCTTTAATCAAGTAAAGAGGGTCGAGAATAAATGCAGCTGACCATGCAGGGTGATAATTTTTTCTGAATCTTTTTTCAAGTATTTTCTCCACAGGTCCTTCCATTATGCTATATTTTGCACACCACTCCTTCACTTTGGTTCTCAGCTCCTCCCAAAGAGGAAGGCATCGACCAATCAATGGCCTCTCAGCCTCCATTTCACGAACCATTCCTTTGATAAGCTTTACAAGTGAATAAACTGCCTCCAGTTCATTCCAAAACCCATCACTTTGGGTCATTTCAGCAACTTCCCTTGCTAGTGGATCCTCCATGCATGTTACCTTGATCGAGTCCTCCAACATAACCATTTGGATCACTCTAGCACAGCTCAAGATGTCCTCCAACATTGGAAAGACAGATGAGAAGTTCTTAAGAGCATCACATTTAGGTGAAGGAACACGAAGCAACCCAGCATACTCAAGCTCCTGCATCCGGTATTTGAGAAAACTGTTCCTGACATGGGATTCAGTGTTGATAAAATTTGCAACCTTTAGGCAATTTTCAGTAACAACCCTGAAAAGTGGGAGGTCGTTGTTAAAATCCTTGATTAAACTAATGAACCCCTGAAGCTGACAAGGGATATTTACCATCCAATGATTTTGAATCTCCAAGTTCCTTAATGCTTTGGCCTTATATTTGTCTGCAACAATTCCTGCACATCTCTGCACAGAACTCCCACTAATACCGGTGACTGTTTCCCACAAAATCTCCTCTGCATATTTGGGAGACACAACTCCCCCAGTAAAGACTGCCTTTTGGAACACACTAGCCCCATTCGGAAGATTCACAGTAAACTTAACCAAATTCTCTCCTCCACAACACAGGCTATACCAATTATTGTTCTTCCAACCATCACTAGCTACTTGGAAAAACATTGCATCTCGTATTTTGGCTTCTGATTCAGTCTCGGCCTCACTGAACTTGGCATCAAGTCGAGAACCCGATATCTCACGACGCAAAGTTGTTGGCAAACCCACCTGGCTGAGAAAGGCTTGAAACTTCGGGTGCTCGAGGGTTGATAAAGACACAGACCCACATGACTCGTAAAACCAATCCGCGAGCAATTCTAAAGCAGAGTTAATCTGTTCCCTGCTCAAAGCAGGACCAGGAGAGGTCTTGGGACTCTTGAGCCTCTTCACACTATCTTCAAACATGGCCAATGCACATAAATCTTCCTTCCCACCCGACAAAATCAAATGTTGTTGATTTGTCCCTGTGTTAAGTTGGGTTGGTGAATAACCCAGTTCATTACAAAATCGAGAGGACTCGACCATTGCTAAGGAATGATTTTGATAAGGAGAAATGACACCCATATGAGGAGAGCTTCTCTTCTTGTTGTGATTGTTTGAATTAGGCAAAGCCACAGAAGATATAGGCAAAGGCGAAATTGAAGAATTGGGTCTCAAGCCAGAGCTGAAATTGGGGCATGTTCCTCTCTTCAAGTGCTCCGAAGCTGTTCTCGATGGGTTCGACGCCGAGAAAACGGAGTCACATAAGGAACATTTGAGCTTCACGGATTTGGGAAGGCCAGAATCGGCGTTTCGAATCAGAATGGGTTCCAAATGCGCCCAGTACCAAGCTCCTTTGCCCTTTATGGCTTTGGTTCGCACAGTGACCAAGCCTTCGTAGCGCTTGTTCACGGCCTTGACGGCGATGTCGTCGACGGCGGCGGACGGAAGCGGGTCGGTGGATGTTGAGTTCGTGGAAGCCATTGCGCAAACAGAGTTCGAATTGCTGTTGAGATTGGGCTTCTCTGGTTCTCTGAGATTCAACGTGAGAACGGGGCTCTCATATGGGGTTGAACTTGTGGTAAGCGCACCAACTTGGCAGTGGGTTTCGTTTTGGGGCATTTAGCCATAAAGGGTCACACACAGACGCGACGGAGCACGTGGGTTTCGCCGGCGATACAAGAAGAGAAGATGAGAATTGTGAAGTGTGATGGTGCAAACGGAGGAAAGCGTACAAAGTGGTTGAAAAAATCTCTTTCTGAGGGTTTTAGTGTATTTCCAGGGAGAGAGAAAGAGAATTGAGGAGGAGTAAGTAGAAGAAAAAGACAGTCAGAAAGATGGGATATAGGGGAGGAAGAAGAAGAAGAAGCAGAGAGGTGTTTGTTCGTTCAGGGGGTAGGGGGATGAGAAACAAGTCAACGAAATTTGTATTTCTCACCCAAAAAGAGGCGAACTTTAACTTATTTTATTCCTTTTATTTATTTCTTGTGGGAATTTGGTAAAGATAAAACAAAAGACACCAATTTAAGGGGTTTAACTTATCAGCCAGTCAATTAGCCATGCATCGCACGACGGATGTTGATTTTTCTTTTCAAGATGCTGAAATATTGTAATTATTAACTTAATTTTTAATTTGAAATCGTTGCCGAGTGTAATTATACGGAAGATCAATAGTTAGATAAGTTAAATTTAGGTATAATTTTAATTAAAATATCATAAGTATTTAATTCATTAATAATATTATAAAAAACATATAATTTAATTAAAAATTTATACAATTATCTATAAAAATTATATACTTATTGTATTATTAAAAAAGTATCAAGTTATTCTGATATAATTAAAAATTTAATAATAAAAATATAAATAATAGTATATACTTTTTTTAATTAGATATGATAACTAGAAAAATAACATATAATATTATTTAGTATGTACAATTATTAAAATAAAAATAAAAAATAATTCTTATATCTTATAATGGAAACCAAACTCGTTTCCTAAATGAACCAAAGAGTCATAGAATATTTAAGAATTCAAAGTACAAAATGTAATAAAATATAATTTAATTAAACAGCTAATTTATAAATGTAAGGAAGTTGAAAGTTAATCATGGTATTTGGATCCAGGCTTGACCCATTTCAATTATGGGGTTGATTTTTGGCTCCCGTTGGTTTAGCCATGGAAATCATTTTAATACTGTAGTTAAAAATGTAGAGAAAAAAATTTAAAAATTAACAATGTAATGTTTAATTAAAAAATAAAGAAAATTACTCTCTATGATTTAAATTGAAATTTATTATAAAATTAATACACAAATTTTTAAATACAATAAGATATTTTTTTAAAATTTTAAACTAAAATGAAATGATAGAATAATAATAATAATAATAATAATAATAATAATAATAATAATAATAAATTATAAAGAGACCACATAATTTGCATTTTATTCCAATTTGATATTAGTTTATGAAAATTGCTGAAGCAAAGAAGTGACCTTTTACAACTAATATTTTTTTAAGATTCAGATTTTTTAATTTATTTTAAAATTAATATAGCATTTTATTATATTTTAAAGTTGATGTAATAATTTTATAATTAAAGCTTACAAAAAAGTGATAAAATATAATCTTTAAAAAATATTGACTTCCCATAATTTTATTAATTAAAGAACTTTATAATAAATATTTAACATTTGCTACTAAATTTTTTTTCTTTTTAACGAGAAGGTTAGTGTTCTTTTTTTCTTTTTTTATATTATATTAGAAGAATCTAACTTTTAATATTATCTATACTCTCATTCTACCTTTATCACTTGGGATAGCTTCAAGTAGCTGAAAATTAGTGATCTAACTTGCACGAGAAAGCTAAAGTAACAATAAGAAGAGGGTTTGCTGCTTGTTCTTTTTCCCAAAAAGAAAAAATGTTTTTCAGAAGCAAGGAAAATATTTTCAAGTATCCGCTTCAATAATTTCATATAAAAAATTTGAATTAAATTTAAGTATAATTATTTATATTTTTATTACTAAATTTTTTAATAAAAATATGATAACTTAATAATTGTTTAATTAAAATATAATAAACATATTATTTAATTAGAAGATTATGCAATTTTTACAAAAATTATACATTCATTATGTTTTAATTAAAAAAATTTAATAATAAAAATATAAGAAAGTAAATATAATTTTTTTTCAAAAGATCAACTTCAATAATATATTTTATAATAGTGTTTTATGTACATAAACTTTTTAGTAAGTATTTCGATTTTTCAAAAACCTGGTTTTAAATCTTTTTGATACTAGAATAATTAATATAAAATATTGCATTGGTGGTTGTTTTATTAAAAATTTATAACAAAATTAAATTTCTTTGATTAGAAAGAAAATGTATTAAAATATCAAAAAGTAGATCAGACGAGTACACTTGCTACAATTGTCCAATGATATGGATCGCCCCAAAAAAAAAAAAACAAAGTTCAATAATATGGATGTAAATTATATGTTAAGTAACGGCTTTGGTGCTGTCAAGGTGTACCAACACTAACGGGTCATTTGGTACGGTGATAGGAAATAAATTATATTTTTATAATTATATATAATATTTATTGTATTTTTATAATTATTATTTAATAGTATATATATTTTATTTTTTTAAATAAAAATAAAATAATCATTTTATATTTATAAAATTATATATTTTTTGTTCTTACCATTTTATGTTTCAAAAAGTTCATAAATTATTAACGAAAAACATATCTTTTTAACATAATTTTTTAGTAAAAAATTTATATAAAATTTATATATTTTTATTATCAAATTTTAAATTAAAATATGATACATGTATAATTTTTTAATAATAATATGATGAATATATATTTTGCAAAAGTAAATTTATAATTTTTTATTTAAACTATATACTTATCATATTTTTATTAAAAAAATTATATGTTTATTATATTTTAGTTAAAAAATATAAAAAAATTATACTTTAAGTCTAGTCTTTTTTTAATTACGTTAAAATAATATTGGATTAATTTGCACACACTTTAACATTGTTTTTTCCTTAAATTATGTATTCATGTGATATTTTTTTTTGGGGCCCGAATTCATGCGATAGGTTTAGAATAACAATATATGAAAGAATTATTTTTAATGAGTAAATAATATAGTACTTCTATCAAAAAATAATATAGTGTTGAATTATTTTAAAAAACTCACTGTCTTTATATTTTTTATTAAAAATTTAATAACAAATGTTGTAAAATTTTTGGCTCTTCTATTTAGAAATGCCAAATTCATATTAAAAAAATGCGAAATACAAATGCTTTTGGTTATTGTATTAGTGAGAATCCAGTATATAAGGTTAATATATATACTCTTAAATTTAAAAAGTAAAAATGAGTTGTCCCTTTTAAATGATGATTTGAAGATAATATATAATTTATCTTTTAGTAGATTTGATTTATAAAAAATAAATAAATCAAATAAATACCAATAAAAAAATGTAAGCATACAAAAATAAATTTTACTTAAAAATGACTTAACATACTTACATATCAATTTATAATTAATTAATTAATTAAATTTCTCAATGTTTTATAAATTGAACCTATTTACACAGAAACTTTTACTTTATATCCAGCAAGCAACATGCAAAAAAGGTAAAATAAACAATAGTAAAAAGAGTAAATTATATAGATCACCCATAAATTTAGGTAAAATTATACAAATTTTTTGTTTATTTTTAAAATATACATGAACCTTTTATAAAAGAAAAAAGTATCCTATATTTTAATCTAATTTAAATTTTTTTAACTAAAACATATTCTATTACCGTAAACATATTTTTTTGAAAATGAAAAAAATTTAAGTAGAAGGTATTTTGGTCAAAATATTTAAATTAAATTAAAGTGTAGAATAACTTTTTATTTTATATATATATAATTTTAACAGAATTGAAGAGAAATATAGATTAATTACTTTAGTAAAAAAGATGGGATGAAAAGTCAAAGCTACTTGGTTTTGGTGGAGAGGGTGATGAAATAATTTCACTTAAAAGCATGGGGTTGTTAAGCATAGACTCTGCCTGTGTTATCAGGTGTAACGTCTCATTCACCTTTAAAGCAAAAACAAATAAATGATTCTTTATGTGAACTTTAGCAACCATGAACACTGTTATCTAATGCCTAATCTCTTGTAAATTATGCAGTGATGTCCTCAGAAGCAAGCAGGATCATTGGCTGCTTTTTTCATTTTTCTTTTTATATATATCTTTCAATTGAGTATTTTATTTTTCTTTTTTAAAAAAAAGTTATAACTTATTGAATATAATTTAAGACAACCAACTGATTCATAAATTTGAATCTCCTCCAACTATACACTGAAAAATAGTCTTTTTATTTTTAAATTTAATTGTGCAATACAATTAAAATTTTTTAAATGTAATTTTTACTCATAATTATAATTTTTAACATATCAATTATAGATGGCACTGCTACAATACCTAAAATTATCAACAAATTTGGTTTTAAAAATTTGACTTATTTTTAAAGTTGCTCTACATGCTTACCAATGCCTTATTTTTGTGATCATCATCACATGAATGATTGGAAAAGTCCCCTCTGCCCCCTAAAAGAATTTTGTGGTTGCTTTACAGTTAACTAAACTTATATCAAATTTTAAACACTTTGTATTATTTAATTATTGCAGTCAAATAATATTCAAGTTATTATATGCACATTCTAATTAATTAGTCCTTTTTTATCTAATTAAAAAAAATATATTTATGTCAAAATTAATAGATTCACAAAAAATTTAATAAAATTAAAATGTAAAAAAATAAAAAATATACTTTTTATGCAAGTTATGAAATATATTTAATTACACATCATTTGTTCAAATCTAATTAATTAAGGCAAATTCTATAGTTTACCTTAAGAAATTTAAGTACACTGATGTAATTAATAAAAGCTTCTCATCATGCTAATAACAACTTTGGAATCTATTAATAATGTTTAGTTAATGTATTGGTAATTAGCAACTAATAGTATCAATGTGAGTTACAAACATCTTGAGTGTGTTTGTCATTGATGGCTCAAGGTGTTGCTTATTGGCACATTAACTAGAAGTTACTAATATATTTGAAGAGTTTTTATTAGCATAAAGAGAAATTATTACTAATTACATTAGTCCTTTTAATTTTTGAAAAATTATAGTTTAGGACCTTAAAATAAAAAAAGATAAATTTTATACTAAAAGGTTATAATTTTTTATACTTAAATTTTAAAAAAAAATTTTTAAAATTAAAATAAATAAATTTTTTTAATTTAATTTTTTAATTTTTTTCTCATACATTAAAAAATAAAAATAAAATAAAAGACCTGGACTTTTAAAAAGGGGGGGGGGGGGGTTAACCCATGCATGCATCTATGTGATGATGTGAAAACTAAAGGTATATAACCTAGCTTTTATCTAATGTATGATATGAAGCTATCATGAATTATCATTATCATTCATGATTACATAATTCATATACCCACATGTGCCTTTAAATGGTTATGAGTAAGTAAGGTACATCTGATTTCAAATTTCAAACACTCAATCAATTTCATATTTAACCTTTTTCTGATCCGAAGATTCGGCTTTTGTAATATAGTAATAATTAAAGTGTCTTTAATTCTACGATAGCCACACTTGTTTGAAGACACAAGAAAGCAATATTGCTAATTGGATACTAACCATAGCATCTAATGAAACTGCCAAATTAAATAATAGCATTTCCTGTGTCTTCATCTGTATTAATTATTTCTATAAACATCTTCTCACTTTTTAATATTTTGTCTATGAATAAATAAATCTGCTAATGCTATATATATATAGGAGATTTCCAAATGCAATTCATGAAATGAAACCATAAAAAACATTAATTTGCAGTTAGATAAATTATTACACCTTTGAACAAAGCTGATCACAGTCAGTGAATGTTTATTCACAAAGATCACCAACAAAAATCAATTACAAAACTCTTTATTTGACACGATTTGATTTTACTAATTAGATCAAATTTTGTTGGCAAAAAAAAATAAATAAATTACAAAATGTTGAGTTACTTAGATTTTCACCGTTACTTGCCACAAAATGAAATTGTTATCTATCAAACAAATGAGTTATATACAATTATTAAATTGATTTTGCAGTTTATTTTTTTAATAAAAGCAATGGTATCAATATAATTGAATATCTAGTATTTGTCTCTTTTCAAAAGTTCATTTCCGTTGGTATTTTAGAATTTGATGAAATACAAAAAATAAAATAAAATACAGATTTTATTATCATAATTTTTTTTAATCTAGCTAGTTGTGAAAAACTCACAGTATTAAAATTAATTTTAAAAAATAATTTTTATTTATTCCAATGTCAATAAATCCTAATCTTTACATATATGACACATAACATTCTCTTGAACTTTTGTATTTACATTTTGTTTTAACCATGTAGTCAAATACGTAGTGTATATATGACTGTAGTAGTAGTATGTAAGATTTTGATATTACTAATTAAAAAATAATGTAAATAATGTTTTTAAAAATTTTGATAATTTTACTTATGCTCATGTGCCTCATATATGCATGTCTGTTTTAATATAGAAGGGTACTATGTTTATTATGATTAGAAATGCTTTGGGAAGTCAAAAATATTGAAGGGTGGAATTCAAGGAATGTTAAATAATTTTTTTTTTTTTTTTTGAGCCTACGAGGATTTTGGACTGTCTAATGTTGGACGTTGGTATCATGGGGTGGGTGAGACAAGTGAGAAGAGAGGGTAGTTAGAGGTGAAAGCGGGGCGTTGTTCGATATAATTTAGATGGTTTAAATTTGATTTAAACAGTTGAAATTTGAATTTTTTTAATATATCTTTTTATTTAAAAAAATAAATATAAGATAAAAATAATTTTTGAATTTCCATCCGACAAAATAAGGAATCTGCTTTCATTAGAGGGAAATTTGGGAGTGGGACCCGGACGGAGAGTGCAAAGAATTTGGCGGACAAGGAGCAAAGAAGAGTGGTAGCCTCTGAATGCTGGTTTGAGGTTTTTGGGTCAGTTTTTGTAGCCTCAAAACAAGGAATATGTTTGTGTCACTGAAGGAGTATTTTTCAGCGTTATTTCGTTCAAGTTACTCTTTTCCTTGTGCTGTTTATTGGAAAGTGGTAGGAGGTGAGGTCCTATCATTTTCTTCCTTTTCAAAAATTAAATTTCCAAACGAAGAAAAAATGTTAATATTTTTTATCTTTCCTCTTCGTCTTCTCCTTGATGAATATAATAAGGTATAGCGTTTGTTTGCACTATATAGTTTGTTTTCTTTTTCCTTTTAGCCATTAGGAAAATATAGCATCAACTACAATTAATTTTATTATCAATTTTTTTCCTTTTTGAGTTATGAATTAAATTAATTAAATTATTAATTTAATATAAATGAAATAAAATAATATATAATTAATTGGTATATAAAATAATTTTTTCTTTATATATATATCTGAGACTTTTGATTTTTTTTCATCTATCAAATTAATATAAATAAATAAAAATAATATAAATTTAAAGAAACTAAATGTAAATTATAATCTAAAAAAGAAATTAAAATATACGTGAAAAATAATGAAAATTATTTAACTTCTCACTTCTTTTCTTTATTATTTTTCAAACTTTAAAACGTATTATAATTTAATTTTATTTAATAAATATTTAAAATTTAATTAAAAATATTGACATGCACCTTAATACATATAAAACAACTAACATATAAGCGGGAGAACTCAAGTATAAAGCAATGGTGCTACACTGCTACTTGTTGCACCAATGTCACTGCCAAGTGACACCATCTATTATTTATTTATAGAATTAACTATTTTGTGAAATTGTCACATATAACACTAATGTATTTGAATAAGGTAATTTAAGAGGTGAAAGTAATATTTACAAGCATTCGAATTACATGATTTAAAAATGTATTGTTTGGATTATGAGGAAATGAATTTTTAAATTATTGAGATAACTTTTTTACCTAATTAACAAGTTAATTTAATCAAATAATTTTAGGAGAATTTGAAATGCCACCATAAAATTTGAGTATTTCCTTCTATCTCATTTTGGAGGGCTAGTTTCATATACCCCATTTGTAATATAGACATAGTTTGCAGGATGTAAATTACTTTCTCTGCTAGATACTCAAATTACATTTTTTTATTTTAAAAATAAATGCAAATATTTTTTTAAGTTGAAAGATAACCAAAATATCATCAAAAAATAATATTAATTTCAACATATTAGAAAATATATTTTTTAAAATTTTATTTCATTGTTATTCATTTTGTATTAAAAATCATAAAATCAATTTTATTCTAAACATTTATTACATTTATGCCATTACTTATATTTATTGAAATATTTATTGGGAATGTTATTCTTGAAATTAAATATTATCTTTTAATTAATAAATTAATCTTATGAACTTATTTTGTAAAAATATATTTTTAATAATTTTTTTTTACCAAATGCTTGTATAATTTGCTAAATTAAAAAAAACATATATTATTTTATATTGATTAAATATATATTATTACTTGTTATATTATATAAATATTATAATATATTGATCAACATAAATGTAATTATAATATATCTTTTATTACATTATATTTTATATTGATTAAATATATATCTATTACTTGTTATATTATATAAATATTATAATATTTTTATCAACATAAGTGTAATTATAATTTTTCTTTTATAACATGAAAGATAAATGTAACATATTTCGGTTTCAACCGAAAAGAATATAATTTTTAAAAATAAAAGAGAAAAATCTATAATTTAAGCATCTCCCAAGACAAAATTTTATCCTTATACATATAGATATATAGACTGACACATGCATACGTGTATACAGTATACACACCGCACGAAATCCTGTATATACTATAGTTATCCAAAAATATGCTAAAATGATTTCAAATATAAAAGGTTCTAATTGCAACTCCATAGAAATAAACCCCAATTGATCCATTCGGTACAAATTTGGCCACTGATACAAAGATAATATCATTAGTGATTAAGAGGTTAACATCAAAGAAAAAATTCATTATTTTACACAGTAATTCGCATCCTTTTTGGATTCTATTATTATCTCATGCGAGAGAAGAATAATTTTTAAGAGTTAAAGAGTATTGATAATAACAGATTTCAAATGACATGAGAACAATGAAAGATTACAGTATGCATTAAATGCATCAAATGTAGGGTTAAAAAGTCACGTATGTAGTAGAATATCTCATTAAATGTAGACGTATCTCAGCTCTGCTTTTATTTTTCAATACACTAAAGCCAAGTTCGAGAATGAAAGATTAACCCAAGACAGATCGCATAAGTACCATTAGTAGATCAAAGAGTCAGCCTTATAAGCTCGAAGCTTCATTATATTTGAATACGCAGTCATATAGACGTCCCCCAAGAAATTGTGCAACCTCAGGGTGCTTCACCTGCAAATTAGATAGTAGCAAGAAAATGGAAAAAGGAAGAAAAATCATTAAGAAGCCATTCGGTACCATGTTATTTTGTATTCTCTAAAATCTTAAAAAGCATCATAAAAAGGTAAGTATAAGAAATCTTGATATAACAACTGAATAGTTAGTATTTTATAAAAGCTAGTAAAGGCAAAAAAATGGAAGAGGTAAGATCTCAATGGTTTTTTGATGGTATAAGATAACACCCAGAAACGGTGAAATCTTGTGCCTCCAAGCATACTATTGTACCAAAGACATGCACTTAAAATCAAATTTCATATAGTAAGAAGCAACTAAAAGTGGTAAATGAATTACCATCCCAATCTTGAGCGAATCGCATTTAAACTGAGCATAGAGATTTGTTTCAATTCCACGACCCTGTCAAAGGAAAAAGGTCAGTTTTTTATTTATTTATTTTTGAGAGTGAAATGTCAGTTTTTAATATTTGGATTCGGAGAATTCCATGCTCATATTATGGGGCTTCCTGTGAAAAATGACATGGCTTAATTTTTTTTTAAATAGAAAGTAAAAAACAAAGTAAAAGAGGAACTACTAAGTTTCAATCATGTTATACCATACTAGGTAAGATTTTCTGTAAATAGGCCACATGTACTAGAATGACACGAATGGAACCAAACTTTTAGAAAGACAGGTGTCCAATAAAAGTTATATTGAGTAATAATAATAATAATAATAGTAATAAGAGTTTGATAGCTTGTTCCAACTCTAAGGTAGGGCGCATGCAATTGCTGATCAGGACATAGACACAAGGGAGAGGCAGGGCTATCAGTTAATAGTCTGTATAGTTACATAACCGGACAAGGCTTAGTGGACAAGTATAGAAGCCTCATTGAAGAGCAAGAGAGTACAAATACATTAGTAGAACATTCAACTTGCCCAATTCAACCAAAAAGATGGCAGGTTGAAGACTTTGTATTCTAGGAAAATTTAGGCGACAGCACAGCAGCTTAGGTGGAAAGATGGCTTTATGGGTTAAAAAGATGGAAGGAATTTTCCAATGGTTAGAGAGTGGATGTTTGTATGAATGAACGAGAAGGGCAAAACCAAGCAGAGATGATCAGCTAATCTCAGATTCTCGTTAATCAAATTTTAACATTCTCAGCTCTAAAATAGCTAGATTACAAAGTGACATAGTTATGAGACAATAGTTTTCTGTGACTGCATGGGAAGATCCCTTGGCTACTCTTATTTTCACAACTAGGACTCAAGACTCTTAAACAGTTAAACGAGGCTACTATGTATTCAAGCTTGATCCTCAAGTGAAGAAGACATGACATCTAGGACTCTTAAAAATAAAATTTAATGCTCCATGCATTTTCCTCTCAAGAATTACAATTTATGCCCCTACATATGAAAATCCCAAGGATCCATAACATAAAATAATCTAAGACAAACATTTGAGCCTATTCTTCATTCTACACCAATAGGCAAGTCTGAGACCTTATGATCATATTTATGCTGCAGAGCAAAGATGCTCCACCTACAGCTTTGGGCCAACTCTCATAAGCAATGCAATAGGATATAGGATTTGGTTTAGTGATACATGATTAAAATATGGGACTTTTCAATAAACCAAAAAAAATAAAATTATAGGACTATTATAGTGTCTCTGGGTGTGTTCCCATCTTTGATTTTAAAGACATAAGGGAAAGATAAATGGCATAAAGAAAGAAGGTGCAGTCATATTGTGGTTCACACAAGACAAAGGATGATCAAGGCATATAACAGCCTTGAATTGGCTATAGAGATTACTTTATACTAAAACCATTTTTTTTTTTTAATCAGACTGAGTCCATTAATGATCAACAAAACCTCAAACCACTTGATCGACTTGGCTCTTACACCATATCAAGAATTATTACTTGACCCAACAGCTTGAGCTGTTAAGCAAGGGCCCCATAATGGGATTTTTTTTTTTTTTTTAACTTTATCATAGGCTTAAAAGGTTTCTTTCTTAAATTGAATTTGTGTTTCCGTAGTAGGTGGCTCCAACTCTGTTGAAGGATTAGATCGACTATCCAAGAACCATGAAGCTTGCTTCTTTGGATTGTACAGTCCAAATTCATCAGATTTGATGTCTAAGGAACCTAAGATATTATATGTAGATAGTCTTCTCCTTTTGTAATTTAATTTTCCCTTTTTCTGTAAGCCTTGCCTAGAACTTTTCTCTGGGTCAAAAAAGACACATTAAAATATCCCTTCCTAACCCGTCTCTTTTCATGTATGCCCTGAACTTTATCAAACCCTTAGAGTCAGTGTTTATACTTCATAAGTTCGGAACAGAGCCTCAAAGCAGCCCCTGTTTTCACCTTCCATTGACACCTTTGGTTCCCCCACCCAAGAAAACCCAAACCTATTTATTATATTCTGACAAATGCTTGATAGTTGATACTACCCTAATCCCACTTGCTGAAATCCTAATTCCTTTATTAGCTACCTCGCTTTGACCATCACAGCCCAACAATGCATGTATCCTTGATCATTGGGGCTATAAGTATCCAATAATATCCAAGGACAAACTTACCATCCCTTCTAAGATAACGAGATCTGCATCACTAGCCAGGTACGCAAGCTCTTGTGATATCCTGGTAAGATCCATAACCTGCAACAAGTTAAAAAACAATAAAAGTGTTGATTATCATACAAGATAATGAGCTGACAATAATATAACAAAAACGTATAGCTCGTTTTCTTACTGGCAAATCGCTACCAGAGTTAGCAATTAAAAGATTTGAAGCATTGACACCCTTGAGCCCTCCTCCTTCATCCTTTAGCTGGCAACCAACATTTTAAATTTAGCAAACAACACGGTAATACCAAAAGTTTAGCAAACGTATTATTACCTTTGATATAATTTCAATTAGCTCAGGATAAGTTACATCATTGATGGAAGGTAAGTCATTAGCGGCCAAAACAACCTGAATTCAAAATGGAATCTCATTAATATTGCTGAAGGAAGGAGCTGTGCAAGAACATGTAAAATGCAATCTTAATTTCAAACAAATATGTAATACAAGAAAAGACTACCAAACACCTAAAACATGACAGTCATAATAATAATACCTATTATGAACTATTATGAACAGAACAAAGAATTCCGTGGATCAAATTACACAAGTACTTAAAAATTAAATATATTATAGGTTTAGAAATTAGTTTCTTGATGAAATCCTTGGAAATAACAAGCAGGGTAACAAAAACAGCAGACCCTCTAGGTCCATCCTAAGAAAAAATGAATTCCAAGTATTTCAAACTTCAACAAATTGTCTATTGCACTTCGTAGGAATAAAAATAGAAATGGATTTCTGCATACCACACTCCCACGCCGAAGAAGCTCCCTTGCAAATGGCAAAATACCCAAAATGATGTCTGCACCAGAGTTATCAACAAATATGATAACCTGCTATAGTAAAATGAACAGATTAGGACACTACCATAGCATAAAATAGGCCAAAAGAGGTGAAATCCTATATAAGAATTTTAACTCTTAATATACATATCAAACTTGCCTTCTTCCATGACTTCTTGCTCCATTTCATTTTGAAAGTGTCAAGGTCATCAATAACCCAAGGTCGAGGGACAAGATTTTGACAACTAGCTAAAAAGGACATTCCATCCCTAGAGAAAACCTCTGCAAGCTTCAAGAAATTGTGGAAAGATGAAGGTGATGCATAAACTAAGAATTGGTACAATCATCAAATTACTGGCATATAAATATAAAATATAGCATAACAAATTTTTTTCTAGTACATGAATAGTCTTAGGAAGCAAACAAACTAGGACAGATTTAAGGTCTTCGTATATCTGGTTTCCCAAGCAAAATTTTCAGCCTATGCGCAAATCATTCAGAGAAGATAATTGAGCGCAGGTAAGGAGCATTGTATTCAAAAGATAATTAACCACACTATTTAGCCTATATCTACCAGAGGAACTAAGCCAGACACTAAGAAAGCAGGGGGATATAGGGCTTTTAAATTTGATAAGGTAAATAAAAACATATTTACAGGCAGACATGGCTTAACCAAACAATAGTAATGCTCACATCAAGAAGCAGGCTTAGTTCAGTTTGGTCGGCGTTTTAAGTATGTGAATTTGTCCGAATGTCATTGAAATAATATAGAAAATTAACCAACCTGTGCAGAGCCAAGATCAAATATGTTTCCGGCAAATATTCCTCTAACTAGACTCTCAAGTCGCTTGCCTTCATCTTCAATAGCATCATTAAGATGAACAACATCCTCAAATAGGGAGATGGCTTTTGCATTCTCTTCATCCTATTACTTATAATCAAGAAAAAATGACAAATCTTGGGCAAATTAGAAGTAAAAGGAACATAAATGTCAAAATCCCATTGTAACACCTCTCTTAATAACATTGATAACAGCATTTTTAAAAAGTCTTCAATAATGGCTAGTAGATTTCGTTTTCAGCCATCAAAATTTGCAAACAACGCCATTAAATTTCCCATTATTCTTCATGCAAAATGTTACATTATTTCAACCATCATAAACAGATACGCTTATGCTTTCCTTCAGCCTTTCCAAATTAGTGGCTGAATAGAATAAGCATAACAGACACCAAATTTCAGAATTAAACTTACCTTGACTCTCTTGAAGATATCTCTGAATCCCAGCTCTCTAAGTACTTGGTCACGAAGTCTGCAGAGAAGCTAGGATATCCCCCGCAGCATATTATAAGAAAAAAGAAAGGAGGAAATTAGATATTCCACCCAACCAATTTATGTTTTGCTTTTTTATCGCCATTTCAGGGGGTTGGACAAAATAAATTACTAAATAATATAATCCAGAGAACATACTATGCAATCTGGGGGTCCACCATGACTTTCTGGATCTTTTTTGAAATCTTCTAGTATTTCAGCATACCTTTTGCAGAAAATGCATTTAATTTAAAAAAAAAAAAGGATGCAATCAGCAATTCCATACTAACAAAAATTGTGAATTACTTGAATCATGAGATCACATAAATATACCATCATGAGGATAAGAGCTGTACAAGCCTAAGATCCATAAGAAACTTCATCCAAATCTAATTTCTAAAAGTATGCTCATTTCGATGTCATTATTTTAAACAAACACACACACACATAGGCCTTTTGATGCAATAAACCTTTCAGAGTGGACCAAAAAACAAAAGAAAAAGCAGCAAGAGATCACCTTTCAGCAAATTTTTCAGCTCTGGTAGCAGCATCAGGAACAGAAGTATCAGTCTCTGCACGCTTCCTGTATCAAATCAGAGTGAATTATCGATGTAAACACATATAATAGTTCTATAAGAATATATTAGAAAAATACATTGTATTCTGTAACCTTACTAAATCATAACTACTTAGGGTTCATAGGTTTGGTAAGTTTTTACTTTAGTTACTTCTACATTTTCAGGCCTAAGGGTACTTTAGCAGCTTTCGTGTTTCCTGTTCATGGGTTGTATCTAGGCTTGTTTTGCTATTGGAGTTTGTAGAGTCTTACTTTAATGTCTTAGTACTCTCAATTATGTTAGGAAACCAGAATGTTTCTTGGAGGATAAGTTGTAAGCAATTTTTAATGGAGTGATCAGTTTTATGAATTATTGCAGTAACATTGCTCTCTTCTTGATTGTGTGATGCAATTAAACTGTGAATGTTGTACCTTCATTAATCTTCTTCTCAACTTTATTACCTTATCTCTAAACTGCTCAGATCTATATCCTACGGCAGACAGCATTAAAATTCCATTTCATTACAACCCTCATTGATTCTAGCAACTGTAGAACCCATGAAACCCAAAATCTTAACATTGTAGGTACTGTTCATAGCAACCAAACAGCCAACAAATTGACACTTAAAAGCCGGATCATGGCTCCCAAAATTCCCTTTATTGGTCCACAAAAATCCTATACCCAGCCCATTGAATCCTACCCTTTCAGCAGTCTTAACTCATATAGGAAACTTACTAGTTACAATGAAAACCAGTGGAATATTTATTTGTCATACACTTTAATATATACATGTTCATTTTGGTCTTTGTACAACATTGAAAATTGAAAGTTCTTTCACTAAATAATTACCAAACACTCAACTGCTCTTAAAAGGAGCTTTTCAAATTTTCCTTTATAAGAACTTTAAAAACCAGCCTTTGGAAGTACCTTTTAGTAGCAACCATTTAAAAGCAACAACAACACCAAATTAACCTAAACCCATTACTTAAGAAAAATGTTTATATTGCTTGTCTAAAGTCTAAATCATAATAGTCGCAAGCTACATCTTGAAAGGAAGCACCAAATTTGCAAGGGATGAGAACAATGATCTTTGTGACAGTGCACAAGTTAACCCTCTAGCAGACATTGACAACTTATGTTACAACTTACAAGAAGAGCATCAACCCTTGGGATTGAACAGCACAGGAAAGAAAGAATTTAAATAAATATAAATGTCTGTGAATAGCCCGGGGATCCAAGGGATATTAAAAACACTCAAGTCATAATGGTATGTTGAACAAATGGAAGAAACTTCTTGAAAATTCAGGATAGTGTTAATTTTGTTGCAAGTCCAACTGAAACTAGGTTCGGCAATTACTTCACAGAAAATAAATTTAACAAGTATGTCATGCTGCCGTTTGAAAGCTGAAAGATGTATTTTTTATGCCTTGTGATTGTTATTTATTCCATAGAGCACATAATTAGTTTAAATTCTACATCAACCAATACTCAAAAAGGCATCGGCTGGAAACGAAAATCAAGCTTATGAATGCAAAGACCATGGAAACCATCTAAAAATATGAGCAGATATGAAAATGCATAAAGAAATATGTGAATTAAGTACCATATTGTTGTACTATAGCCAAATGATAAAGAAACCAGCCGCATAAACTATATATCTTAGCAACTCTGCTCATCACAAATAGTGCTTAATTTATTGTGATAAGCAATTTTGGAAAGAAGTGGGCAAGTAAAATGAAAATAAAAAAGGAAACCACAAGGGAAAGATATGAAACGACCTATATGCTGAGTAGATATTGCCCATAAAATTATGAGCAACAACAAGAAGTTGGCAAATAAATAAATACAAAGCGAATAAATAAATGAACCCAAACAAAAAAGGCTAAATTAGTCATTGCTGATAGAGAGCAAATTTTTATGAACTATAATATAATTTCAAAAAATAAAAAACGTACTTGAAGGAGGGGATAGAACTATAGAAGAGACCAATCCAAGATAGCTCGGTAGGAGTAGGCTTGCGTGGATTATCAGATGGGAATCTGTAAGGAATAGTGCAAGCTCTGTAATTGGAATCAATCGGGGTCAACAACAATGGAAATTCTACCAGCTCCGATGTGCTCTCCATGTTTCTTTATCGTTGATTGTGTGTTTCCAGGGTGATATAGGGATGATTACTTATATATCTCTGGTAATTCGAGCAAGAAGAAAATGGGCATGGGAATACTGGGAAATGAGGTTAAAGCCCTAATATTCTTTCGAGACGAAGCAAAGAAACGCGATGTCGCAAAGGCGAAGCGAAACGTTGTTGCGCTTTTCACTGCGGCTTCACGGGTTTCTGCTGGGTTTTTCTTTGCATTGCGGAGTCAATACTCTTCAAAACAGCGAATAACAGTGAAGATTTTTTTATTGGTAATAAATAAAGTTATAATATACTATGTCCAATTTCATATATAAAAAATAATTTTATTTATTTATTTATAAAAATTAAAAAAATTAATTAAAATATTTATTTTTTAAATTTAACTCAAATAAAAGTTGTTATTTAAAAATATATCTATTTAATGTATACATTTTTTTTAATTAATAATTGTTATTATTCATAAGTTAAAAGATTTATTTAATAAAAAAATAGTTAAAATATTATAATTAATATATCAAATATTAATTTTTTATTTTTTATATTTAAAACTAAATCAATCTTTAAAAAAAAATTTATATATTAGATTGGAGGGAGTAATTATTATATCATACGGTATCTCCATTGATTATTAAAATAACATTTTATATTTCTTAGTAAATTACTTGTTGTTAAAACATAATTCTATAAACATGGGAAAAATAGAGACGTGTGATGAGATTTTATTTTTAGAATCAAATGTTCTATCTTTGGTGATTTAATATTTTTTATCATTATATAAAAATAATTTTTTTATTATTTTTATAAAATTAGTAACAACTCATGAAAGTAAATAAATAGTAACCAACTCTAAAAGAGTGTTTAAGTGATATATTAAAATTATAGGGTCAATTGTATTTTTTTTCTTTTGGAGTAGATTACACATTTTTTTAGTTTGGTTGAAATTACATAAATCTTTTTATTATTCTTAAAATATATACAAATTTTTTTTTAAAATAAAAAGTTATTATACACTTCATTTTAATTTAAAATTTCTTAATTAAAATTCCCTCCACATAAAAAAAAATTTAGTTAAAAAACATATATTTAGGTTCATAGAAGGTATTTAGATAAAAAAATTTAAAATTGGACTAAAATATAAAATAATTTTTTATTTTAGAGGAAGCCTATGTATATTTCAAAAACATATAGGAGATCCATGTAATTTCACTAAAATTAAAAAAAAATCTGCATAATTTACATTTTTTCCCTAATAGATCCTTAAAATACACTACCTTCCTTTTTATTATGAAAAAATATATAACCTCCTTGAAGTGAAAAATATAATTAAATATCCTAAAGAATGATATCGATATCTTTTAATGAAAATATAACTTATTCAATAGAATATGTCAAGTTGAAATTTTCACAAAATAGAAGTCTACGATATATAAATAAGCGAAAATCTAACATGCTTGCGAGGCTTTAAGAAATGCTCGACTTCAAGAATGCTTTCTGTAGTAGTGTATAAGGAAAAGCAAATTAGATTATGTTAATTCAGTTATCTCAACATCAACATTAGAGCACCAATTTGCATTTCTTCTACAGCCATTAAACACAAACACTACAACCCAAATTAAAAAAGAAAAGGTATTTTTTGGTGGGTTGTTACATTTCATGGTGGTTTTTATCTACCGTTAATATCTTAAGCTGCAATTAACTATAGCTGTTGCAACGGTGGGGAGTCAATTAGTAACAATTATTGTGTGATTATGGAAATAACTGCCACTAATTAAAAGTGACAATTAGGATAAAATTTCTAGCTATTTTTTATCGTTGAAATCGAAGTCCAACAAGTTAATTATTTGTATTTTTGTTCTAGCGGTTTGATGTGCAATTATCGACGGTCAATAATTGCCAAAACTGAAGCAGAGTAGTTAGTTATAATAAGCACTTTCCAACGGTTGAAGAACCGTCAGTAATTGTTTGTCCAAATTAGCAATTTAGTTTACATTTAGTGGCGGTTTTTCAACCACCGCTAATGACAATTTATTATGTTTTTATAAATATTTATATAAGATGTATATTTGAAAGTTGTTTTGGTATAAATATTTATATTAGACGTATACCTGATTTTATATTATTAAAATAATTTTTAATACCATCAATCATTATTAAATCAAATCATATGTTTTATATCATTATCAAAGAAATATATTTAGTATATTTGTCACTTCTGCAAAATTTTTTTAAAAAAAAAACTACAACATATGTAGGATGTTTAGCTAAATATTTGAAATTAAAAATACTAGAAATTGTTCATGAAACATCCCAAAATAAATATTTAAAATTAAAAAAAACACTATAAATTGTTCATAGAGCATTCCAAAATAGAAAAATAATAATCATTCCTTAAATATTTGATGCATAATTTAAAGAGAATAAAGATCATGAATCATGAACATCTCTTTAAAAAAAAAAAAAAAGAAAAGAAAGCATGTATAATTGTCAAAGAAATATAATTAGTACATTTGTCACTTCTACAAAATTAAAAAAAGAAAAAAATTACAAGTTATGCAAAATATTTAGCTAAACATTTGAAATTAAAAATATTACAAATTGTTCACGAAACATCATAAAATAAAGCATTTGAAATTAAAACAACACTATAACTTGTTCACAAAACATCCCAAAATTTTTTTAAAAAATATTCCTTAAATATTTGATGCATAACTTAAAGAGGATAAAGATTGTGAATCATGAATATCTGTTCAAAAAAAGAAAAGAAAAAAAAAAAGAAAAAAAGAAAGCATTTGTAATTGTCAAAGAAATATAATTAATACATTTGTCATTTCTACAAAATTAAAAAAAAAAAAAAGAAAAACATTACAAGTTATGCAGAATGTTTAATTAAATATTCGAAATTAAAAATACTACAAATTGTTCATGAAACATCCCAAAATAAAGATTTGAAATTAAAAAATACTATAAGCTGTTCACAAAACATTCCAGAATAAAGAGAAAAAAAAATCATTCCTTAAATATTTGATGTATAACTTTAAAAGATGATAAAGAACATGAATCACGAACATCTTTTTTAAAGAGGGAGAAAAAAACAAAGAAAGCATGTATTAAAACCCTGCATAGTGAGACAAAATCACGCCATATAATCAAGGGCTTTGAGATATTCTTTTTCAAATCACTTGGAGGCACCCATTTGATCATGAACAACTTAAGTTCAACTGACAGCATAAGCACCAAGCTCATCACAATTAGTTCACTAAAAAAAATTAAATCTAAAACACAATTTCTTGCTTCCTATTGCCATTAAGTGTCATAAAGCGTGCAGCCAACCAAAATCAAAACACCATAGAGACACAACATTATAGACCCCAAGCATCATACCAAAACTCTAGAGATACAAAGAGCCAAATTCACATACTGATGGCACAATTTAGGACTCAATTTCAGGATTATACAATCGCATATACATTCATAACAACCAAAACAAAATTAACAAGAGCAGAATGGAGACTCACTGCAGCAATTATGCAGGAATTTATACAATGGCTAAAGCAAAGAATCTTTAGCCAACTTATGAGCCTCAAGAATGGTCCCTAGTTTGAATTTCATCTGGAGGCCCACATCACTACCTTTTGCATATTAGGATTTGGTATAAGATGTTTACTGAAATATATGAATCACTTACCTGTACAACCCCTCACCTCGTGACCTTTTAGTAGACAGTGACATACCATGAAGTGCCCCATGAAATTAACACTTACAAATGGTGCAGAAGTGTGGTTTAGTAAAGCAGTCTCTTTAGTTAACACCTTGTTATCATGTGATTTAGTAAGGTAATCTCAGAGACAACATCGGAATCTAACACATCAGTAACATCTCTGGTACTCATCAAGCAAGCTCTAAGGTTATATCATAAACAAATATGAGCATTATACCTTAATATTTAGTATTGATGCTAACTTAGGCGAAGGTAGTACATTTTTTAAAACACCTTTAAAGATGTATCGCACACAATTCTTCAACATCTTTATTTCGTTATCCATAGATTGTAGTCGAGATTCCAATTCCTCTACCTGGCTGCCTGAAACACTACCATCAAGACTGTTAGTGTTTGTTCCAAATACCTGCAATAGTGTGGGGCCAAATCCTGAGCCTTAAACCTTGTCTGAATGCTCTAGGCCTAAAATTTGTGGTAGAGCATCAAGTTGGCCAATTGAGGGCAATGACCCTTCTTGTGACTCAAGATTAGAAATGCTTTCTTGCAAACACTTATTGGAAGAGTTAGCCAAAATACTTAATTTATCAGGATCCTCTAAAAAAAAAAATTATAAAACTAACATAGTATAAACATTTCAAACTTACACCAATAACCATTGTTGCATGAGTCAGGCATGAGCAATTCTCCTTCTTATATGTCTCATTGTAGAAGGCACCCTGGCTCACAGGTTTACCAATCTCGATTTCCTAAGATCAATTAAATAAATAATGTTAATTTTACATCATATCGTTATTTATGACGTATTACAAACTCTTTCCATCTCATATCTCTTCCTTGCGAAGCTCTTGGATCCTCTAGTGTGTAGAGTCACTTGCGTCTATCTATTGGAATATTTGTTTCAACCATTTCCTGCAATTCAAATGAAGATTTTTAATACAATAACAATGTTTTTAGGGTTATAATAAATTTTGCCTTTACTAATGTTTCTCTGGTTTTAAGCAGTAAGTAATAAAAGCTACTGATTGTTATTAAAGAATCCATAAGGATATACTAAAATATTTTCTTCCCTGTGTCATTATTTTTTATAGAATTCTTTGAACAGATTGCCCTACTTGTCCTTCCAATACTTTGTAATTAGGCCTAAAATCCATTTCTTCCCATTCAAAAAGAAATATGGTGGCCACAACCTCAGTCATTACCCTTTGGCATCCATTAAAGTGTAACTACAAAAAACAAAAGATTTTGATGCCACCTTCTGTAAAATCAATTCCTTAACCAAAGCTTTTCCAAAATTATATGCACTGCAAGTACTCTTTCTCGTGATATTTGTTAATGTGGGGCTTTACCAACATAAATTTAGAAAGACATCACTTCCCTACTCTCACGTAGATAATATTATAGTACAAGTGTCTTTTTTTAAGCAAAAATCCATAATGTTCTGATCTTCAAAATTGAATTTGATTGCCCTAGATATTCTTAAAAGGATTGAGTATATATATATTTTAATAAAATTATAATGTATAATATAAAATTTAATCACGTAATACTAGATTATAAAAATCATACAACTATTATATTTTAATTATAAAACTTAGTAACAAAAATATAAAAAAAAATTGAGATACAATTTTTTTTTTTGAAATGTATGTTTTGTTAACCAATGTGGTTGTCAATTTGGGAAAGACAAACTTAAGATGAGATAAAATGAAACACCAAAAATGATATTCTAAATATGCATTTTGATATTCATAGAGTTGAGTTTGTATATCATGTGCTCAAACATTTACAAGAGAACCCTTTTAAAAATAGAAAAAATAAGGCAAGCAACAAGAGCTTGAATTGATGATCTGTGTAGCAATTAGAAAATCTTTGTGCGATTTTAGGCTCTTAGCCCTGGGATGTTCAGATAACATAATCAAACACCAATTCAATTTCAACCCACTAAATGGAAAAAGTTATTTATTTGTTTTTGATACTACTTCTTGATTCTAAATCTTGAAATATTATATTTATGGATCATTTTTATTTATATATCTTTTCTTGATCTAATTTTATTCAGATTTCCTTCTACTTATACTTAAACGCAATTAAGTTCTAACTTAAACTATACTCAAGCATACTTAAATCAAACAAAATTACACAATATTACTGGAATAGCCACTGCAACATGATCATGGATTGAGATTATTTAAAAATGAGTTTAGCCTATAAAAAGAAAAAAAAAAAGCCTAAGCTTAGTCAAACTCATTATTGCCATATCCAATATTTTCTAAAATTTTAGACATTAAAAGAGAAGTTAATTAACATGATAATGCCAAAAAAAGTAAATAAAAAAAAGACTAGAATAATCGAAAAGCAAGAAGAATCAAGGATTTAATTATCATGAGATTTAACATGAAAAACTTACATTCTTTATCATAATATAATAATATAATATTTATAGATTAATCAAATGAGGTCATAATAGTTAAATCTCTAATGGTACATAAATTAAATTTCTTAGCAGTGATATTTTTTATTGGATTTTTTCAAACTATTTTAAATCCAAAAATCCTAAAGAAGATATTTTTAATAAAGTAGAGACCTAGTAATATGGAAAAGACTATTTTTGAAAAAGATACAAAATGAGTTCAAATGAAAGGGTTAAAGTAAAGGAGCGTAAATCAAATTTTTAAATTTGTTTTAAAATATCTCCTTCCTTTATATTAGGTCATGCCAGCCCTTTTCTTCTCCTCCAAACCAACATACATAGCTCTAATTCAGGTCTTACCTGGCATGAAAGAGAGGGAGGAAAGAGAAAGAAAAGGAAGCAAGATTGGTGAGAAATTATGCATAATTTTATCTCTTGCTAGTTAAAATGCTTGTTTTTTTCTTCAAGTTCTTTCTAATGGTGGTTTTAATTTTTTGAAAGGAGACTTTTATGGATGACCTCTTGAAGGGAAGAAAAGATTTGGAACAACCAACTATAGCAAAAGAATTACCATTTCAAGAGTTTCCAAATAAGGCATGTTATGAACTTGGAAACTTGTCATTTCTTGAACTCTTATCTCCTTCATGCTTTGACCTAGAGAGGGAGAATAGAAGAAGCTTGAGTTTGATGAAAGCTTGATAAAAATAAAGGTTCAAAAGGGAGGAAAATAAGATTATGCAAAAAAAAATTACATAGGGAGTCATAAAGATCAAGTTAAGGCATCTAGAGTTCCAAATGCACTATAGAAGATATAGAACCCTAAGAAGATATTATCAATCCTCTAAGACTAAACTTGAACTAAAAAAGAGTCAAGAGCATCCTATATCTACCAAATTCCTTATGAAAATGGCAAAAGCTCCATAGATAGCTTTAAAGTGCATGTCCAAGCAAAAAGGTAGATCAAGTATCTAGGAAATGGTTTCATAGATTCTAAGGTTATAAATTGTCTATATATGAGCTATAAACACTTATGGAACCATTAAAATAAATTTAAGAATCCTAATGAAGCAACTAATGCTAAACATGTTTTAACTTGTACATGTTGGCCCTAGTGAGTTTCATTATTAAAGTCATATGACTCATAAAAAGTGAAATTTTAAAGCATAAAAATTAAATTATGAAAGTCACCACTTAAGGGGCTAAAAGTACCTTAAATTTATCTTATAAGTTCTAATAAGCCTAAGTAGTAATGAAATGAGTTAAAGTGAGTCTTAATAAATTACCTTGCTCTTAAATTGATGTATTTAAGCCAACCCAGTGCAAGTCCATCCTCGTGTAAGTGCCAACCTGAGAAGGACCAAGGCCAAAAAGAAAAGAAACAAGTGGATTAGTGGTATATCAAAGGCTCATAACTCCCAAAGGTAGTTATCTCTTGTTATCTTGCATATATTTAGGTGTTTATGAGTTAAGATGTTTGTATATATTGGTTATTTGATAATTGTATGAATTATATTTTAAATTGGCATCTTAACATGACATTTATGCATAAGCAAGTTAAGCTTTGGTTCTTAGCTTTGAATGGCGAGAAATTGTGCTTTGAAGTTCTTCCGTAACCCAGAGTTGAGCCTATCTAATATGTTTCCATACCTAGCTAGATGAGTACAAGAATTGCATGCCAATTTCATGTTTGAGTTGCTTTATGCATAAGAATTATATGCTTGCATTTCTTCATGGTCATCCCTCATGTGCATTGATTGGAATGAGTTTGGCTATTGAGATTCTTCCAACAATTTTACCCTCTTTATCTTCCACTAACCATGAAAGGTACATCTAGTAAAAAAAGGGAATCAGAGAAGAGTTAGAACTTAGGATATGCAATAGGATTTTTTTTTTAATGTACATATTGGTTTGATGTATATTATGGAACAAAGTAATGGTGAAATATGATGTATACTATGATGATATGAAATAACATTTCATGTACAAGATTGGGACTATGAATGTATTGCATTTTGATGTATAAATATGAGAATGGAGCATGCTTTGATAAATGAGATATCATAGGTCCTATGTATTTGCTTGGATGTGAGATAGTGAGTTTTAGTAACTAGTTATATTTCATATATTGGCCCTTATGGAAATAAAACATGAATGGATTAAATTTTGCTCAAAGAAATTGCAATTTAGAATTCAATTAGACTACTTTGGAACTAAATTTTGGTCCAAATAATTTGTAAAATGTAACATTATCTTTGATAGCCCAAATAACTTAGTTTGAAGTTGAAATTTGGTAGGCAATTAAGAGACATATAAAACTTTTCAACAAACTAAAGTTTGCATTTTTTTTTAACTCTATAAAATATTTGATCATTTTTTGAAATTAGTCTTAAAAAGTTGTCAAATATCAGATACTATTTATACTACACAACTTTCAAATTTTGTGACTTTTGAGAGGTCAAATGTAAAAACAAAAAGACTTGTTTGATAATATATTTTTAATGAAGTGTTTTGCAAAACAAAAAAACAAAATTATGTTTTTAGAAATTGAAAAATCAGAACATTTTTTAAATGTTTTGTAACTTTTGTTCTATAGAATAAGAAAAAAATAGAAAACAATGATTTTTTAAAATAATGATTCAAACAAATTTTTTAATTTTTTTTTCAAAATTTATTCTAAAAAATATCTATTTTGAAAACATTAAAATCAAAACATAATCAAACAAGCCTTTAATTTGTATAAATCGAAGATGTATGGTTAGACTTATGAATTTTTAAATTTGGAACCTTACTATGGCAAAAAAGGTCAAAAGTAGTCGGATAGTTCTTTTATGCAAATGGGTTTTATCTTACAATCAAGTAGATCAAATCAAATATGTATATAGAGGTTATGACTTAAAAAGGAACAAAATTCTATTTTTACCCTCATGAGTTCATTAAAGATAGTGGATGGCTATAAAATCACTGCTAAAAGCTTGAAACAGTTGTTTTTGTGACCTATGATAAGAGTTGATGTGAAAATAGTTATATATAGCCAGTTATAACAGGTACTATTCATGTAAAAAATAGTATTGGACTGGTTAAAAATGGGCCTGATCTATAAAATAATAAAATAAAACAAAAAAGAAAAATAAAGCACTACATGGAAGCTTCACACAGCTTGCCCGTCTCGCGGCTATGAAACATACGCATTCGATAGACCCGGTTTTTGTGGTCATTTGCGATTCCGGGTTTTGTCGGCAGCGCCATGCATCCTGGTTAACTATTCATTTTCTTTTAGTTTTATTTTATCTATGGTAATTAACTAATTTGAATCTAATTAAAGACGAAAGAGGCATTCAAAGTGAGGTTAATTAGAACATAATTTATTTGATTGAGATCTAATTATTATTTTTTGAAAAAAATTATCATTAAACAAACTGACTTTTAAAAAATATCTGAGCCTAACTTATTTTTTATTTGGATCTTTTTAAAATAATTTTTTTTTTGTTTATATCTATTTATTTAAGTCCAACATATCAAATTGGGTAAATTTTTTGACTCATAATCAAGTTTATCGCCAACCCAATTGAAGCAAGGTAAGAAACTCACAGACCATGCAATGATTCAATTTTTTTTTATTGATAGTTGAGTTTTAGCAATCAGATTTACAGAAGAGCCACATAAAGAACAGAGTTTTATTAGTAAGGCTCAACTATCAGAGGAAATTAAATACGTTAACTCAAAACAAACAATTAAAACTATTATCACAAAATAACATATTTATGATAAAGAATGATTCTCTTTTTTATTTTACAATTAAAATTACTAAAGTGCATACCAATTTATTGTCGATGCAGTTTCACAGCACTAAAACTCCATACTACATTGAACAGACAAAATTGTTATATCTATAAAAGCCTCAAGTAGCGACAAAGTACATAGAGCGTCCGTGATGTTACCCGTTAACTCAAAACACAACCGTACCCAATGGGATTTTGACGTTTACACACATAAATTTCCCTTTTAGCAATGAAGTTTCCGCGTGTTTCACGAGTGTGGTTCTTAATTAATTTTTAAAAAATTACAATAAAAAGTTCATATTATATAAAATCTATAATAAAAAATTTTAAAAATTAAAATTATTATAAAAAATCATTATTACCATCAAATTTTAAACAAATTTATTATCATTTTGAACAAATTTACTAGTGGGTGAAAAAAAATTCAGCATTCTTTTACAGTTGATAATAAATTATCTAAAATCTGATATTAATAACGATTCTTAAAAATAAATTTAATTTTTAAGATATTCTTTGTAAATTTTATATAATGTAAGTCTTTTATTATAATTTTTTGTCCTTCTCCTCAAATTGCGTAACACATGTATATCCACGTAGTTAAATCATTGTTGCATGCCAAAATTCATTCTCCTTTTTTAAATATATGGAGAAATGAAAAATTCTATTGTAGTCCTTTAGTGGAAGTGTCAGTATTAATGCCGTGCAATTTTTTTTTTGTCACTTTAATATCTTAACATATGATTTCGCTCCCATATCACCCACTTCAAGGGTCCCAGAACGATACGGAAACCATTTAAAGGATTAAAAGAATTTATAGGGTTGAAATAAAGTCGTATTCTGCATTATAATAACAAAAACTCTTTTAAGTAAACTCAGTTTATAAAAATAGATTGATCAGGTCAAAGATAGGCCACGAGGAATGCGAGTAGCTATTTTTAAAGGAACAGTTACAGTTTTCATGTATTGGTTATTAATTACATTTTTGAATACAAGTAAGAATATATATAAAATATATTTTCTCCTGCCACTTTGTCATTTATCAGACTAGTCAAACCTATCTTCATCTTCAATTGTGCAAGCCTCTTTACCTTTCGTTCTATATATACTTGATTCAACTTCAAGCTTCAAGGCTTTGAAGCACTTCCATCCCATTCTTTAGACATGGAAGCCCATTCACGCCCTTTGACAATTTACTTCATACCCTTCGTGGCTCCCAGTCACATAGTTTCTCTCTCTGAAATCTCTAGTCTCTTCGCCTCACGTGGTCAGCACGTGACCATCCTCACCACTCCCTCCACTTCCGACTTCCTCCACAAATCAATACACAAGGCCCAAGCCTCTGGTCATCGCGTCCATGTTCACAACCTCAACTTCCCTTCCAGGGAGGTGGGTCTTCCTGACGGCGTAGAGAATCTCATCGGCGTCAACGATGTCGCCATCGCCACCAAAGTCTATCGGGGAATGAAACTCCTCCGCCACCAAATGGAGCAGTTCATGGAGCAAAACCCACCCGATTGTATTGTCTCCGACATTTTCCACCCTTGGACCTCCGACTTCGCGGCCCGATTAGGAATCCCAAGGCTGTTCTTCGACGGATCGGGCTTGTTTCCCGCTTGTTTGATGGAGTCCGTTAGACGACCTGACTCCCCCCACCGCATTGTCAACTCCGAATCCGACCCATTTCTCATCCCGGGTCTTCCCCACCCGATCACCATGACACTGTCTCAGCTTCCAGACGACGTCAAGACTTCAAGTTCAAACTGGTTAACCCAGATGATGGAAGAGTTCAGAGATTCCGAACTGAAGAGCTATGGGCGTATAGTCAACAGCTTCTCTGAGCTTGAAGAGGAATACACAGAGCATTACCAGAAAACCATGGGGATCAATGTCTGGCACGTGGGCCCCACAACCCTTCTGAACAGAACTTCGGAAGAGAAGGCAGAGAGGAATGTGAAGGCGGTGGTGAGTGAGAACGAGTGTCTCAGTTGGCTCAACTCGAAGCCACCTAACTCGGTACTTTACATCTGCTTCGGAAGCTCATGCTTCTTCAGTGATAAACAATTATACGAAATAGCAAGTGGGGTTGAATCCTCTGGCCAGAAATTCATTTGGGTGATTCACGGAAAAGACAGAGTTAATGAGAACGAGAGTGAAGGAGAAAGAGAGAAATGGATGCCAAAAGAGTTCGAAGAAAGAATAAAGCGGAAGGACAGGGGAATGATCGTGTACGGATGGGCCCCACAAACGCTGATATTGGACCACGTGGCGATAGGAGGGTTCATGACACATTGTGGGTGGAACTCGATGATAGAGGGGATCAGTGCGGGAGTGCCGATGATTACGTGGCCATGGCACAGCGAACAGTTTTACAATGAGAAGCTGATAACGCAGGTGCATGGGATTGGGGTGGAGGTGGGAGCAGAGGCATGGGCCCTCGTCAATGAGCTTGATAAGAAGAAGTCTGTGAAACGGGATCGTATAGAGGAGGCTGTGAGGAAGTTGATGGACGATGGAGATGAAGCGATGGAAATGAGAAGGCGTGTTAGGGAGCTTGGAGAGAAGGCTAAGGCAGCAATGGAAGAAGGTGGATCCTCACAAAGGAATCTGACGGCTCTGATTCAAGATCTTGAGAGGCTGAAATCTATCAGAACAAGTGCTCAGATTGATAACAAATAAATTGAGAAGGTGAATTTAAAAGAGAGAAAGAGAGAGATGAATAAGAGAGGCACTAGTTCTCTTCTGTCTAGAAAGAAAAAACTTGTGCGAAGAGAGAAAGAGAGAGAAGATGGGACTCAGTAAATTCTCACTTTTTGTCTCTTGCATAAGAGAGAATCGTTGAGCGAGTAAGATTTATCTTTGTAAACTCTATATATTCTCCTCTTATTGCTTTTGTTGAATCTATGCTGTATATGAATTAATATGATTTGGGAATGTATGTTTACTGTGTAATAAGGAAGGCTTCTGGGGCAATTTCTTATTTAATGAAAAAAACTACTACTTTAATATCTATAAATATTACTTGCGTTTTACATATTATGGGTGCACCTTGTGTTTTTCATTGAATTTAAGCAAAGATTTAAAAAGATAAATTGAAATAAAATCATGACTCAAACAACTTAATAGAGAGAGAGAATGTGTGTATCACGACCCACAGCAAAAGGAGGTAACCGGCACTGGAAGCAAGAAATGCTCAAGTTTATAAACCTAACCAATAACATTTCAAATAAAGAGATCTTTTTTTTTTTCAATGCGACACAAGCATATTTCATCATCTAAATTATCATACTGCCTCCTTTTATAATATAGATATTAATAGTTGTTGCAAAAATTTTGATAAAATTTTTCTTAAAATTTGGACATTCCCAAATTTTCTGTAACAGCTATAAATTTAGCAAAAACAATAAGGGGAGCTCCAATCTCTCCACCAACAATCAATATATCATAGAACAAAAAAATTATCAAGGGAAGGGGATCCCATTCGTGTTAACCAAAGCTAAATCTAATGTATATTACAATCAACCAAATAAAAATTATCACAACAAAATTCCACGCCTTCAAGATTTAAAGACAGGGCTCATCAATACCACGCCTTTATCTACTAAAATAAAAGAAGTAGATTAGATTTAACAGCATTATCTGAAAAAAGTTAAAATGTTAAAGGAATGAGTTGAACTCAGTGAATAGATAATTAATTACATCATTAAAAAAACAGCTAGGTTAGCTAAGAATTGTTAAATATTGCTGAAGCTCATACAAGGGATCATTTGCAAAAGTTGAATCTTGGCATGAAAGTCATTCAATTTTCAAGATAAACCAATGTCGGTGGCGGCTACGCCTCGTTGGCAACCCCTTACCCTTCATGGGTGGCTACACCTAACGAGCAGCTCTTTTTTCACTTACCAGTACATGTTATAATTAAACCTCTGAAGCGATTTTACTTCGTTGGCAGCTCATTACTCTTTCACGGGTGGATACACCTAACGAGTAGTTCCTTTCCACCCAAATCTTACAATAAACACTAAATAACATATTAGGGGCTAGTAACCCATACACAGTAGGCTAGAACAATGTAAGCAATACTCATTTATCATTGCAATTGAACAAAAAATTATTAATGCATAGAACATAAAGCCTATGGGCAAGTAAAGGAGTACCCAATCAATAAACAATTAGAGTATATAAAATAAGGGAAAAAATAAAGAACTAATTGGATAATTAAATATCAACATAGATGATTCTATGGATAATTAATTAAGTGCTTAATATTTAATTCGAATAAGTTAGGATAATGTTATAAGAAACACCTTTAGTGAATGATTAAAAGAGTCACGCGTATATATATATATATACACAAACTAGTATTAAGGAGTATTGCTACGAAAATATGTATATATATATTTTTTAGAAGAATATAGAATTCAAGCCATCAAATTCATGACACAATCCAGATTATGTCAATAATTGGTCAATAAGCATGCTTGATAAATTTCCATAATGCATCTCACTTCCTAATTTGTTAATCAAGGTTAATTATATTTCCACATGGAATCTCCTTCATATAAGGAAGGGAATCTGACAAAATCAGACAAGAACATAGCATTTACCTCCCACAAATCCTAAATTACACCTCCATAGTTTAACTCCTTCATTATCGATGTCCATAGAGTTTCCTACTAGCACCAAACTTGCCAAATCATAATGTAGATCCAAAACAACAATTCTTAGCATCTATCTAATTCAATGATAGCTTCCTAACCAAAGTTTTCAATCCTTAATTCATCAACCACTCATACTACTACTCCTTAACTTAGCTCATCCCATTTGAAATCCATTTCATGATTTGAGTTCAAAAATTACTTCAAAGAAGTAAAATTGAAAATTTATGCATGATTAACATGATTAGGGAGCTTCATTCTAAGATCCCTAATTTTCCCTTTCCATATTCGGTCAACCAAGCAAAGGTAAGAACTTCAACCCCCTTTTATCGCCCTACCAAGCTAGAATATACTGAAAATGGAAGGGAAGAACATTAATCAATGGACCTAGCATTCAGAACAAAAGAAGAATAGAAATAGGATGCTCACCATGGGTTGCTGCTCTCTTTTGACCTACTCACTGACCAAAACACTCGAACCAACAGCGGGGGAGTTCAAGGAGACCAACACAGCGTTGAAGAAGCTTCACAGAAGAGGAGAGGGAGAACGCGAGCTTCGAACAGGAGAGGGAGCTGAACGCGATAGAGGAAGAAGCTGCAGATGAATTAAACTGAGGGAGGAAGGAATAGTAAAAGAAAAGAAAGAAAAAGATATAAAGATATAAAATAAAAAATGAAACCCCCTTCTTCTTCTTCTTTTTCTTTTTCCAACTGTTACAGTGTGTGTGTGTGTTAATTTAATTTAAGATGAATCATAAATAAAAGAAAAAATATTTAAAAAAAAGTAACATATTTAAAAAATCCTTACCAAGAATGATTATATGGACAAAGTATTACATTCACACACATACCCAATGAATTGCTTGTATAGGGGAAGAGAAGCTTTTTTTTTAATGACCTTGAATGATAAGTTATGAGTCTGTAACACCAAAAAGAACCACACATAGAATGGTGTTATTTTCATCACAAACCGCACATGTTCAAATCATAGAAAGTATCAAGAAGTATAAAAAAAATTGTCCAGCAGACACTGATATATATTTAAGCTCTTTAATTGTCATGAAACCTTAGTCAAAACAATAGCATATTATTCTTCCAATTAAGTCCATATTATCTATACTGTCAAAATTATCATATAGTACATTCTTTGATCTATTTTATTTGTATATTTTGGCCATCATTTTGCACCATCGAAGATGATTGGTTTCTCCTTACCCTCAATTGGAAGATGATATATGCTACTGAGGAATTTGTAATGGATGGTTAGTTTAATCCAAATAAATATCAATCTATTTGGATTAAACTATCTATATTTAGAATGAGGTTAGGCATTTTTTTAATAATATTTTTTGCATGTTCTTCCTTAATAACTATAATTATATTCTTGGGTTATGATAGTACAAAATCCAATATTGTTAATTATATATAAGAATGATTATATATTGTGACATGGATTAATATGGTAGCCATATAAATAGGGTACAAAATATGGTAGCCATATAAATTTTTATGAAATTTTGTTTTTAAGTTGAACTTTATAAAAAGCAAGAAAAAAATGACTATCGAATGTACATATCAAGCATAAATTTTTTATTTCCAGTGTATGAGAAATTTTATTTTTTATAAAATTAACATAGCATCACAAATTTTTAAAAATATAATATATTTATAAGTAAAGAGTATTGTTATCAAAATGGTTATTCTTTATCCTCTCCAATATTATACAGTGTATTACCAAATATAAGATAGTATTATTTTATACGATATAATATCTTATACAGTGTTGCACCAAATATTGTATAGTATTAAAATTTTATCAGACTTTATCCTATCAAGCCTTATCTAATGCGGTGTACCAAACGAGCCCCTAGTGACTTCATACCAATTATGTATAAAATTTAGCAATAGTTATTATTATTATGGGCAAAGAAGATATTTTGTCAAGTCAAAGATTTGAAACTTATTGGTCAACACTAGTCCTCACTTGCTAAGATCTACAGTTAATAGTTCATTTCTGTTAATTGTTGTTAAAATATTTATAATTTTCTTCTGCATTAATAATTGAGAGAGAATTCATTCACACAAGATGAAAGAAAACCTTTAGTGCACTCTCCTGACAAAATTTGTGGGTAGAGAAAGAGCATAAAACATAAGTAGAGAAAATAAGATGATTTAAAGAGAAAATTATTACGGTCATATATATAAATATGGTAGGAGAATAAATTTGAATTTAAAATTTTATTTGAGAACATAATAGTTATATAGAGGAATATATTTATTGATTAGTTTTTGAGATAAATATTATTAGTTAGTTTTTGAGGCAAATATTAAATATAGATTTATTCTTAATGTCATTAGATGATGAGAACAAAATTAAAAGCAAGGATATTTAAGATAATTTATGAATTTGTTTAAAGTAAGATAATAAAATTCCTTATTGGGCAAATATGCAGGCAAGCGGCTATTATAATCAAGCTTTAGTTTCCAATAAAATAGTTAACATAAGTGATATTAAAGTTAAGGTATAAAACAATTAATAGCCAAAAATTTAAAATAATAATTTTCAAAATTGAACAAATTTTTTATAGAAAAAATGTTCTTCCACAATGGAAATTTGTCATGGATGGCTAAATTTGTGACACATAAAACTACATTAATTACCCCGCATAAAATTACTTTAGTATAATATAAAGATTTAAAATTGTGGATTAGGAAATGATAGAGAAAATAAAATTAGACTATCAATTGCCTTGTAAAAAATAAAAAAGCAATAAAAATAAAATATTTGTATGCAAGTGAGAGAGTCATTAAAAAAAATGAGGAAATAAATAACATTGAGTTGAAGTTTGTGGATTAGGATATAAATAAGGAAAAATTCAATCGAAGAATCATAATTTGGTAAAATTTTACTAAGTAACCTTAAAAATTAATTTTTTTAAAAAATTAAAAGAATAAGTTATTACTAGTGTTTTTTAAAATTATCACTCATGCTTTCTAAAATTATAATATGATCTTTTCAATATTATAAAGTTGTTTTAATCTAAAGATACTTAAATTAAATTTTTCCTATAAAGAAATGACTGGATTAAATTCATCTCAATTCAGTCAGATAAAAAAAATAAAAATAAAACAACTTATTAGCAAAAAATAATATAAAAAATATATGAAACATGGTGCTAAGCTAATTATGGGCAAAACAATAATTGGTTCTAAAATAAATTGTTTCATTAATTATAAATGAAATTTATAACACACTACAAAATACTCATATATAAAATTAAACTAATCAATATCATGTGTTGGGAGGATTATTTGCTTTCCTTCAATATATAACCATTGAGTTTAATTTTGTAGAAATAACCCAAATCAAGAAGAATATTTTTTAAAACCTAGCTTTGAATCCACAATCTCATAAGCCACCAACACACAAATTTTCTTCAAAACACTGAAACCTAACTTTGGAGAAAGCACAAATATGTGTACCCTTCTCTAGCCATGAATGTGAAGTTCACAAGCAACCAAACTTTGGTATTTTTAGTTTGAGGTAATATTAAATATATAAAGAGAAAAAAAATATAAAAAAATAAGTAGATAAAAAGGAAAATGACATTCTTATCTATCTTTTTTTAAAAAATAAATGCATAGGATAAAAAATCAATAAATATTATCAAATAATAATTATAAAAATATAATCAATATTATAAAAAATATTACATCTCAGATTACATTACAAATTAGTTATCAAACAGAAAGCCTAAATGCAAGGCCATTGGAGATAAGAGATGCCCAAGAATGGACATGCATGCACCACTGGCCCTTCTCTCTTTCTCAGCTAGGGATAAAGTGGAAGAGGGGAAATGAAAAAAATAAGGCGAGAAAGAAAATGGTGGAAATTTCTTCGTGAGGGGTAAGTGGAAGAAGAAAAAGAACAAAAAATTGGGGAGGAAAAATTGATGGAAAAAAAAAATTAGCAAAGAAAAAAGTATGCATTCTTTGATCAGTTGTATGAATGTTTCAATTTAATTTTTAGTGGGCAAACTCTATGACTTTTTGAGCCATATATTATATAAAAACAAATAAATTTTCGAAATCCTAGTTAAGAAAAGTTAATGCATCAAGATGCTATACTTTTGTTTCATGCATGCGTGTGTGTTTTAATTTAAAGCATTTCAGCTATACTTTTGAACCCACTCGTTGCATTCCGGTTGAGTGGGAAGAAAAATACGTTTAATGTAATACCAAAAGAATGGCCACAAAATAACAAATACAGAATTGATTTGATTTTGAATTAGTGAGAATAAGGTATAATGATTAAATATTTGAACATATTTTGTGTGGATGGAAAAAACAAGTAAAGAAATAATAAAAGTTTTCAAAATATTTAAAATAATAATTTCGAAAATATTTAAAAATAATAACAATTTTGAAAATATTTAAAATAATAATAATAATAATAATAATTTATTCAAAAACATATTAATTTCGAAAATATTTAAAAATAGAATTGATAGTAGAAATAAATAAAGTGAAAAATAATAAGTACTGTAATAATATAAAAAGGGTATCATGTCAGAGGTGGTGTAGGAAAAAATTACGTGCAAGTCTGGCGCTGCATCACTTGTAACGCCCCATGTCGTACACTACAAAATGCCGCCACTAGGGTTTTTATGGCCTTTTAAAGCCCCAAAAACAGAGTAGTCTCAAGGGTTTAAGAAGAGGTGCGAATTCCTTTGTGGGAAACTGATACCATAACGTTATTGAGGATCTGACAGAAACGATGGGATTCTGGGGTTAGTCTCCTTGTTGATTTTCACAAGTTTTTCTTATTTTCGTTCAAATTTCACTTTTCTCGAAATGGTTATGTGTTAAGTAGCTGAGAAACGGCCACTTCAATCATAGTTGCTATAGCATCGCCAAGCTAATGTTTTGTCCGCTAGCTCTTTTTTTTTTTTCTCTCCTCAGCATCCCAACGTGCCTCTCTGTTTTTAGTAGTGAATCTGAGATTTTTTTTAATTTTTTATTTATTTTCATTTTAGTCTTTGATTATTAAGAATGTAAAGAGGGATTTGTTGATTTTGACTTTTTCTTATTGGCAAGCATAGATTTTGATCTCTTCTTCATAACACTAACTTTTCCCCATTTATAATCCCCCTTTTAAACCTCAGGGATCGAAGTGAAACCCGGCAAACCATATCCTTATCATGCGGATAATGTGCAAGGGAAGCTTCATGTAACTCAGGTCTGTTTGCACATTCAAGTCCAAGTTTTAGTCTCTTACCCATACTAGTTACTCTAATAGGCTTCATTCTAAGATTGGAAATGATGCTGGGTCTATGGTTTTTAGTCCAATTCGCATTTGAAATCAGGTTGAATTGTCTTTATGTTATATGCTTATCAGGAGTTGAAAATACTATAATGAAATTTAGACTTTCATTGTCTAATCTTCACTTATACCTTTATAGCTATTTTGTACTAAGTTTTAACAGAAAGTATAATTGAGGTGATAATATGATTCTAGCACTTGCATACTAACTTAGCAAGGGACTGTTGGATTTTAATATAACATATACATTCATACACAATTGTATCCATATGTCTGCTAAATGCATGGGAGATTTCAATGTTTTTGAATTGGCTTTTGTTATCTTTTGAGTCAAATAAAATTGTTTGCTTATGTTTCTCCTGTTCTTATCTTAATAATTCAGGCAACCTTAGGCCTTGGCTCATCGACAGAGAGAAGCATTCTTCAATGTTCTGCTGGACACAAAAATCCAGTCTTTTTGTGTTCATTGCTGCCAAATAAGATTGAGTCATGCCCTTTGAATCTTGAGTTTGACGAAGATGATTTAGTGGCCTTCTCAGTGATTGGTCCACAAAGTATCCATCTTTCTGGTTATTTTGTGGCTGCTGATGGGGATGACCTTAGGGATGACTACGAGTAGTATCCTTTTGAAGAAGTGCTATTTGTTTTGTTTTGTTTTTCTTATTTTATAATTTTCGCATATATATATAATTTTGATGAAGACAGAGCACATGATGTATTACTATTATATATTTTACATGTTTCCCTACGACAATGTGAAAGTGATTCTTTTGGAGAGGATAATGTGGAAACAGAGACAGAGGAGTCTTCTGAATATGACACTGAAGATGAATATGCTGATGGCTTCATTGATGATAGTGATATTGACACCTATCCACCTTCACCTCTCCCAAATAGTGGAGGTAATTTAATTGTTTCACTGAATCTTCTTTAAACCATCAAATTAATGTATATGTTTCTGTTCTTATTCCTAACTGGTGTTCATAAGCCATTTTTATATACACAGATACATTAGTATGAGATATAGTCTCTTTGATTTTCTGCACATGTTCTGATGTGATCTGGACTGTCCCAGCTACGTACAATGTATGAGAAGCTCTCAAGTCAATATTTTTTGACGAAATGTTACTTTGACTATTATTGGTCACTCTTTGTACATGTATTCAATACTGAAACAATGACCAGATAGGATTTTCAGTCATTAAGTATACATATGCTCTAACTTGTTATCATGCGTTTCTCACTTATTCATTATCATCTTTTCAATGTACTGCAGCTCTGCATAGTAATCATTCCATATTGCTGCATCCAAATCATTGTTTAGTCTTTAGTGATTATTCCAAACATTAAAATATAAAAGGAAAAAGAATAAATGCAGGAAACACAAGGGGCTAAACATTAGAGAACTCTGCTATTCCATAATTCATAATATCTTTTCAGCATATATTGAAATAAGCAGATGGATTTTATATTCTTCTTTTTTTTAATTTTATTGCTGTTCTTACAGTTGTAATTGAGGAAATAGTAGATGATGATAAACCTGAAAGTGGAGATGGTCCTTCTAAGCAGTTGAAGAAAAAGGATCAAATGCCTAACTCTAAGGACAGAAAAAATTCTCAGCATCAAATTGTTGTTAGAGGTGATAAGGGCATCCCTGTTCTGGAAAGTGAAGATGAAGATGGTTTTCCAATTTCTGCTTCAGATAAAGGCACATTTGATTCTCTGAAGGCAGAAGCAGAAGCAGAAGTGAAAGAAGAACTGACACATAAGAGAACTGAGAAAGTCAATAAAAAGAAAGTGAAAGATGATGATCATGCTGCAACCTTAAAACGAAAAGTTGAAGGTGCTGATGAAGATGAGCATCCAGAAGGGTGAGATGCTAGATTAAGAACTACTGAGAACTAATTTTGATATGACATTTTCTATCACTCCTTTTTGAGTAAGGGAAAGGAAAATAAAAAATAAAATTGGATTATAAGAACCGGAAGAAGACTTGACATTTTTTGTTTCTATTTGTCCTGCTGCTGGAAGGCTGCATTGCCCTAAATGTTTCTCATGATGATTTCAGGAAAAAGACGAAGAAAAAGAAGTTGAAAGAACAAGGGAAAGGGGAAATTGCCAAAGTATCTGGTAATAGTAATGAGACTAATGATGCTAGAGCAGTTGAAAATCATCTTGAGGAGGTGAAAACAACACCCAGCCTGAACCACGTTTCTCATGCAGAGGATGAACACAAAGGAAATCTATCCAATGAAAAGTAAGAACTTCGATATGGTCTTCTTATTCTATATCCTTACTTTTTAGTAAATTAGGGAAAAAAATTGTATAAAATGTCAACTTTTGCTTACCTTGGGAATCCTCTTTAATTAGAAATTAGAGTACATTACATTCAGCTTATACAGAAATCTCCTCTTTATTAAACAGAACAGTTAATTGAACTTGTACGTTCTGACAACATACGAGCTTTTCCTCCTAGAAACTCTTAGTAGCCTAATTCGATGCAGGATGAATCATTAAAATTGCAAATTAATGCTTACGAAAACATAAGGCAAGGGAGTTTAGCATACTAGTTTTAAAACTATCGGGGATTTGCGTGTAGAATCTGTAGATTTGGTGAGAGGTTATAATATAAATTGGAACTAGAGGGGTGTGATGTGATGCAAGTGTATGTTTTAAAAACATTAAAGGCGGTGAATGTAAACTTGAAAGTTGGAAATTAAGAGGAATGGGTTTTGTCCCTCCTTTGTCACTCTCTCCATAGAAGCTGTATTTACTGTTAAATTTTTTGTACCTGTGGACAGGGTCCTTGATGAGAAGAAAAAGAAGAAAAAAAAGAAGAAGAAGACAAAGGATGAAGGGGTAACTAAGGCAAATCAAACTTCCACAGCTGGGGGAAATCAGAATATATCCACTTCAGAGAGAGGAGAGAAAGAAATGGAAACCGAGCCATCTCAAATGAGAACCTTCCCAAATGGGTTGGTCGTTGAGGAACTATCCATGGGTAAACCAGATGGCAAAAGAGCTACTCCTGGAAAACAGGTCACTCCTTATATTGATATTTAGATGGTTGGATTGTCTGATTAAGTCATGTTTTCATGCTTCATTTTTTTGGGGAGAACTACTATTTTTCCATATTCTTGGTAGTATGAGAACCAATGTTTTATACGGTAACAATTATGTTTCAATATTTTAGGAGCTCACTTATTTCATTCTTTACCGCCTTGTTTTTACTTATGTTGATCTAAGCCTGAAGATCCATGAAGTGATATCAGATGAATTATTCAGAATTTTGGCCTACTGATATAGAGCAGTCGCTGAGAAATGAGTTGAAAGACATCCTGAATTAAGCACTTTTCAGTTAATTATTACATTTTCCAAAGTTGCTCTGGTGACTCTGGTCCAGCGTGTAGTTCAGTGTGATTAAAACTCTGTTCATAGAAAAAGAATAATCTTTGACACAGGCCGTAGGCAATGTTGTGGATATTACACACATAGCCATGAGCTTATATGCACATCTACGGGTATAACTATAATTGAATTTATGCATGTTACATCCTAATAGATTGTAATAATTTTTCTCTAGAGTATTTGGTTCCTTTTCCCCCATTTTTCTAGTGTAATCTCTTTCAACTAATAATGGGATCTTTTTTTTTTTCCTTTTTCTTTCAGGTCAGTGTTAAATACATTGGCAAGCTACAGAAAAATGGGAAAATATTTGACTCGAATGTTGGAAGAGCACCCTTTAAATTTCGCCTTGGTATATATTTTTATTAATGTGAGTGAGTGGAAGATATCTGTCCTTGCAAATTTTCTTTCCCTAATTTCTTTTGTATCTGCAGGTATAGGACAAGTCATAAAGGGTTGGGACGTTGGGGTCAATGGTAATATATAGTAATTGGGACTTTATACTGTCTAATGTTATTCTTATTTCTTAGTATCTTTTATTTTTTATTTTTTCGAAGCGGTTGCAACATACTTTTACTGTGCTTCTCTTTTCGTCAGGTATGAGAGTTGGGGACAAAAGAAGAATCACAATTCCACCGTCTATGGGGTATGCATTTGTCTCATTTTCTTTGCTTTCTGTTATCTCTCGACGGTCCCACGTGACTAATCAAATTTTCCTTTCGACAATTAATTCTTTTACTGTGTGGCAACTCCTGATTGTTTTGTTTTGGTTTTACTGCTGAAAATTGCTTTCCTTATCGTAAATGGGGTATTAAGATAGTTATGTATGACCCCATAATTTGTATTAATGTTCGGGTAGTTTTATGAAGAGTTCTACTTTTCAAGAAGTGATGCTCCTCACTTTCAGCTGCAATTCTGATCTAGATTTATATAATTCAACGAATGAAGATTAATGTGAAACTCCTCTTGAAAGGTTGAGCTTTTCATAAAACTAGTGTGTGGCCCCACCAAAATTTGGTGGGCCCCACAATTTTTTTGAAAAAAAAAAGAAAGGGAACTTTCATATCTTGTTACAGGTTAGAAACAGTGTGAGAAAACATTACTTTTATATATATATATATATATATATATAATGAAATGATTTCCCTGTATATTGCTTGTGCTAAGCGAGTTTTATTTGATGTTGCACAGTTATGGAGATAAACGTGCTGGGAGTATACCTCCAAATTCGTGGCTTGTATTTGATGTTGAGTTGGTTGATGTTCGCTGATTTCCGCTGCAGATTGGTCCCGTTAAGGGCAGGAAACGAGTTCACCTACAATTATACATTTACCATCTTAGGCCCAAAGTGGGTCAAAATTCTTTGTGGGCATAAGTTTTGCATGATAGTTTGGATTGAAGTAGGACTCTCTACTAGACCCAAAAAACAAAAAATAGAACTCTACAGCTTTCCCAATATAGTTGCATTTTATTTCGGAGACACGTTCAATGGCCACTTGGATTCAACATTGCGTGGCAAGATGAGTTCTGCGCTACGGTCTTTCCTCAAGGCGCATCTTGGCCGTTGGATGGATAAAAATATAAATCTGAGGTTTTTTTTTTGGTGACCCCTGTTGTTCATAGAGTTACGTTAGCATCTTTTTCTTTTTGTGAAAAAAAATGACAATTATCATTTTGCTCCTTGAAATGACTCGTGTATAATCCGTAATTCGAATTTTGATATTGATGTAATCAATGTCAATTAAGTGTTAAATTGTTGTAAACGCAATCTTCTGATTAGATTTTCCCTTGTGGTCAGACCACCTCACCTTAAAAGGCTGAAAGCACAAATTGCCGCATTAATATAATGTTCTCTCCCTCCCTAACACTGCAGTGACACCCGAATATGATTTAGCAGAAATCGCAAGTGATAAATTCTTTGATATAGTGCTAGTGTTCGAAGGGAATTATAATTTTGAAAAATGGGGGAGAAGAAAAATTTGAAGGTATTCTTGTATAGATTCAGCTTAAAAAGGTAATTAGGGAAATTTTATCATATTAAAGTTATTTTACATTTAAATTCCTCTTTTTTTAAAATAAATTTAAGATTTGAAAAATAATATTAGGATAAGGACGAAAATCTAGAACTATGTCATAAAATTTATCCACTGACTGTCATAATATTTGATGATCCTTAGAATGCATGAATCATAAACTGGAAAAGAAGACGTTGTATCCCGAAATCTAGATAATGCACATCCATTAGTTTCTTAAATTATGACACTTTATAAGACCGTATACGTAATCAATCAAGAAATACGAAATGAGCATGCATGTAGTTGTACTAACTACTAACTGCCCATTGTCCACTGGTTAGGTATACTACAAGGTACCTACTTTGAAAGCATTCACTTTATATTGGTGGTAATAGTTAACTGGCATAACGACTTTAAAAATATTATAAATATTATGAGAGATAAATGTGAAATACTGATTGGAAGACCAAATATATCATCAAAAAGATCATCATATATGACCCTTCATTTCTTACAAGACCATGATACTTTTCATCCCACACCTGAGTAACCAAATTTGAACAACCTCGGTTGTTTTATCCTGATTCTGTCACTTTAAAAAATTGCCCATATTTTACCCCTCCAAATTGTAAAATAAATTATTCTCATCAATTTTAACTATCACATTAATATTGTATGTCAATCTTAGAGGATTCTCGTATAAAATCTTATGAACAATTATCCATAATAAAATCTTTTCATTGTATGAAATATTTTTATGCAAACAAAGTTACCATAGAGTTAGCCATCGGTGTAAAACTAGATTCAATTTACAAGAAACATAACCTATATCAACAAAGTTCAACGTAGAGAGTTGAAGATCGGTTAGTTTTTGCCTTGAGAGACTCTAGAGCAAGAAACCATAATAACGAGAGAACAACCGAAATGCAATTTTTTTTTTTCTTTTAACAACAAATGATATTTAAGTTACATTTCAGAAGACACCCGCATCCACTCAACATTTCAATCATTCAGAAACAATGTAAATAAGAAAGAAAATGGCACAACATATTTCCTACATGCAATTGTTACACTACAGATACATCATAAGAACAGACACATGAAAAACTACTGACAGACAAATTTCCTAAAGTTTTAATGGGTACAACATGAGTTAAAACCAACAATGACAGTCATCTGACCATCCAAGGTCCTCTCGATTGGGAGCCGACAGGCTAATTGTCAGTGTCAGAAAAGACTGTGTGAGCCTAAATGCTGGTGACTCGGGAAGAAAATTGAATTACCGGCAGTGATGTTTAGCCTGGAAGCCCAGCATTTGATAGGATGGTGTTAGACTCTTTTTCAGGCAAAGGTGATCTATCATCAGTAGATGAGTCCCTAGAGCCTTGAACAATGTTAAAAGCAGCAATGTTGTCTCCTTGAAAAGCAGCAGGTGTCAGAATAGGCTTTACTCCTCCAAAACTGACATGTATTTCTTGATCAGAGACAGGAATAAAATGGGTAGGTGTGCTAGTAGATATATAATCCATCTTCTGCTTCTTGGGTTTGTGCTCCTGCTGGTGACCTGGAAGGAAACTGCCCACGACAACCTGATGCATGAAAAAAAAATACAAACATGTAATTTGGTTCTTGGTGTTAAGGACCATTTCATCTCAAAAGCTTTAAACTACTAAGTGAATCCTCATATATAATCTCTAAATCGCCCCTCATGAGAAAGCTCTTTGAACTAAGTGGGGACAAAACTCAGGCCAACATAGTTAGTGCTGAAACTTAATTTCAATTAAAAGAATGAAAGACAGCAATGATTGAACTTTTGAAAATTTGGTCATAGAAGCTTTAATACCATGTCAAGACCAAGATCAACTCAAAAGCTTGTGAAGACCCAAGAATTATTTTTATTATAATCTTTTAACAATTGCATTTATTTTGCTGCTCTTCCATTTTTTTTCTTCTTTATGGGGTTGTTAATAAGACTCTTGTTTAGTTTTTTTATACTTGCTATCAGGTTCTTTAATAAAAATATGACAAATCAACATTTTTCTAAAACTCAATATCATATGATTGATTGTTTCTAAAAAAAAATTGTCTTCACATGTTATATTAACTTAATAGCAAACACCAAAGGAACCTTGTCAATATGGTATGAAAGCAGTTTGTTAAAATCTATATGGGTAATCTTTGTGTCTAGTGTATACAAATCATATCTTTTCAGTTCATGATGCTAATTAATTTGAGCAACTGCAATTGCATGAATAATATCTTCAAACTTTCTAAAGGTTATGAAAAATCTTAGACTGGCAACATTGCTTGAATATTATAAATTTGTAATGAATATACTTTTAAAAAGCAGATAGTGTACCTGCACAGGGCCTGCAGCAACCAACAGACCAGCAAGTCCACCCCCAACCACTCGACCATCTGGACCTGCCAAAGAGACACTCATTCCACCAGATCTGCTCCTTGTCACTCCGTTCTCAGTTGGCATAAATGAACCAGACAAGGAAAGAATCTCAAATCGTCCCTGTAAAAGCACCAAATAAGCTTGAGCGAGCTCATTACATATACTTAGTGCCATAACTTCCATGTAATAGGAAGATCACTGTAACATTAAATTGTTGTGTAGCTAGAAACAGAATATAAATAAATAGTAAAGGATGATTACTTAACCTCATATCATATCACCAGAAATAACTATATATATGTTCTACTCATGAGAAAAAGAACCTCTTGGCTGATTAATGTAGCCTATGGCATTGCTTAACACAAAGAATATTGCAAGAAAAGGCAAAATTATTCAGCAAGTTTTCAGAGTGATTAAAAAGTATGTTCAGCCAACTAATTGCACAGCTCAGATTTCTGATTAACAGACTTTTGCTGCATCCCTTTTGCACTTATCATCTAACTGTGCCCACCTTGTGGAAAATACAAACAGTCCAGTAAAAAGCATATAAATGAAGTATCCATCTTAGGGCCGATATTTTATTAAAAAAAAATTAAAGAACCCCACTTTAGCATCAATTAATACATACAATGCTAGAAAGGGCAGGCTGCATTTACACAAAGAATGTTAGTGTTACATATTATGCTACCCATTTACTGTTTTATATGAATATTATCTGGTAGAGAAGTATTTAGGACTACACCCACCTCATATGTTAGAGTACCCCCAGAGGAAGTTGGTTGTCGAAGCGTTACATTTGAAATCATGCCATTTGCAGAAAGAATGCAAATAGCACGGGATCCTTGTTGAGAGAAGGACATAACCTTCATAGTAACATCCTATAACAGACCACAGGAAAATCAGAATATGTACGCTATACAACATAGAAAGAACCATAATTTTCCTGCATTCACAGTCTTTTGAAACCAAACAGCAATAAGATTCAATTGTTTCTTATGATTATTACAATGTCCTACCTATACATGCATGAATAAATAAACATATCTAGGCATATGTATATAAACAATAAATACCAATTCACTGAAGTATATAAACACTAAAGAAGTACATTTATGTTCATGGAAGAATTTCTTTTAACAAAGCCAGACTTCAATATCATATAATTAAGGTTTTTTTTCCTTTGACCTCTTAACCTATGTCATGCACCCTTTTGTTACTCATTAGAAATATATCTTATTCTAAGGACAACCTACACTTTTCACAAATATGAAATGACCTATACTAAGGACCAACCTAATATTCTTTATAGCGCTCAGCCAACCCTGTAAATATTTTCTCTATTATTAATTTATTTTCTAGATTATCATACTAACTCCTTAATAATTACTATCAAGCATACAAACAATTTATTCTTACAAGTAACAATAGGGTAGCCCATTAAAGACATGACATAAACATTGGTAAACAAATAGGCATACATAAATACGTACACACATGTGTACATACAAAAAGGAAAATATATGTCGTGTGGTTAAAGTAATTTATATTTAACTGGTCAGATAAAAAGATATGGCAATCTAAACTGCAAGCGAAATGATTAACTCTGCATTTCTTCTGTATATGGCATACATACACAATATAATCAGGCCACTTCATGATATCGAGTGTAGATCCAAAAGGAAAATGAAGTGAATACCTCGCCAGCATTAACTGTGAGGACATGGGGTGTGAAATTAGCACCAACTGAGTACGCAAGTCCATTACCTATAAAACAGATAGATAGTTAGATGAATAGAGAGACAGAATAAAAGGCTGCAAGTTGAGAATGAAACTTTCTAATTCACAGTCCAGTTGCACTTGTTGTCTCATTAAATAAAAGGAATTCACAAAATCGAACAAACTTCATGCATCATCCAAAAATATGCATTACACTTTTTCTTCTTTCAGAAATACATTGACCACAAGACTCTTCTTTTCTTTCTTCCTTTCTTTTTTTTTTTTTGGTTTTCGTTGTGTTTTTTTTTTTGGGGGGGAGGGGGGGGGGGGGAGCATATTAAGCACTCTAGCCTGGAACAGGAGTTGCAATCATTGCCATATCTTAACCAGTTAACTCTCTTATATTATTCTATTTTTTAACCGGACAACTAACAAACTGGTTCAAACAATCAGAATTGATTTACAACTTAATGCCTAATTGGTTAACAGACAATAACCCTAATTACTTTCAATTCATGACCAAAAACAACTATGAACAGCACAGCTGAAAATGCAGTTTAATAAATGAATAGCCCATACATATTTTATGTATTTGGAAGTAACCAAGTTTCGTTTCCAATTTTTTGAATTCATAACAGCGAACAAAATGCACAACATATGGTACAGATCATATGTTATTCTATGCCTTACAACATTCTAAACCTCCTTCAGAATTTTTAAAGACAGAGGGGCAAATCTCATAAACATGACATTATAGAGCCTTGAAATTTTTGGATATAGGAGTCAGCATGTCCTGCTTCAAAGCTGAATATAATGAATTAACTAACGTAAAATTTAGTGTTCACATCGTGCCTCTTTGTGATGTGTAAATGTATCCTACACATAGGAGACTACAAAGCTCAGCACATTTAGAAAAGACTTCATTACAACTAATGTGTACATAAAATTAAGATTGTCACCCGAGTCCACTCTTTCATCCAATATAAATAATTCCATCTTATTGAAAATCTTTCCTAACCAAAATTTCAATAATTCTACGCATTTGAAATCATGTCATTTTAAGAATAATCCTTTCTCAGATTTTTTTTTTCTGTCATTAATTTGCAATATGCCAAGGTTCCAAGCCAATAATATCCTGCAAGGCGGGTGGCATGCTTCTAAAAATACATGTTAGTTTGGGGTTTCTACAGGGAAACAACTGAATATGCCAGCGCCTTCAATTATTCTATCTCTTTCTCTATGGTTAGAAGTTAGATTATGCCATCTTCCCCCCGGAAAGGATAAAAAAGAATCACGTACTCCCTAAAGAGATAGATAACTGACTTCACTTTACAATAACCACAAAATATCCCTTCCGCCTCACAACGTCTATTCCAGATCTGAATGGAATCTAAGCTAATGGTCCACTTATACCATCCTAAACTCTACTATAAAGGCATAAATCAAATCCAAGAAGATAAATATACATTGAAAACCCAGATCAAAGGAAGTAGGCAAGTTGCTAACCGTCCACATGGTTAACTATGTAACCCCCCCCCCCCCCCCCAAAAAAAAAAAAAAAAAAAAAAAAAAGGGGTCATAGATAAGATTCCTCCTCAGAAGTAAAAGACAAGGTCATAGAGAATCCAACATATTTATTGCTCTCCCACGTTCGAGGACACCAAATGTAACAGTAAAACAACATAGCTATAGATATAACAGTAAAACAAAACCCAGCAGTAACTAAAATTAAAGATCAAAGTGCTAGACAGTTTAAACTACCCGGTCCTGGACTTTCGAATTCATACTTAAAAGACTTCTTGATCGATTCAGTAGGCCGCCCTCTACCCCGTTTCCAACCCGAGAAGTTACCGGTCAACGGAATTGATGACGAAATCGGCATCGGAGACAACGCCAACGCCATTGTGCCATGGGGACCATATTTCCTCGGCCTTCCTCTCTTCTTCTTAGCTTCTGTACCTGGAGTCGCCGTCGCCGTCCCCGTCGCCGTCCCCGTCACCGTCGCCGCCACACTTACAGGTGCCGGAGCCGGAGCCGCCGCTTCGGGCCCGCCGGCGAACTGACCGGAGTTTTCATTTCTCGAAGCTACGTGGTAGCTCTCCGGGGCTTCGTTAACCTTCACCGCAAGCCCAGAACCAAAACTCTCCTTTTCCTCCATTTATATGAATCAGGGAAAAACAAAAGAAACACCAAAACCTCAAAAATGCTTAAACCCCACCCATTGAAGATTTCAAACTTTTTTAAACCCAACAAAATTAGAATAATAATATATATAATCTTGAATGTTGTTACCTTTATGCAGAGGAATAGATTTGAATGCAGGAAAAAGAAACCCAGAAATAGTGCAACAATGACGTTTGAGCTCACAGAAGAAGAAAAAAGAAGTTGCAATCTCACAGAAAACTTGTAAAAAAAAACTTTTTCAGTGAAATGATAAATAGATGAAAAACCCAGCAGTAGAATTGCAGAAGTTAAGCATCTTCTCCGAGAAAAACGCAGTGCTGTAGCTTAAATCTCCACCACTGCAGATACTACAGAGCTTCAAAATTTACAGATTTTCGAGAAAAAAATTTCTACAATTACAGAGAAAAATAACAACTCTGCTTTATAAATTCTCCAGAGCGATATATGAATTTAGGGTTTTGCAGGAAAAGGAGAAGTAAATAAATAAAGTTGAAATTTGAAAATTAAATAAAATTAATAAAGTAATTAAATACTGGGAATTTAATTATCAATTAATATTTTAATTGCAAAATTGGAAGTATGAATTGTGGTTAAGAAATTGGTTCACGTCCGTCTTGGAAATTTAATAAAGGTGATTTATTAAATGAACGCGAATAGAGATACTTAATTTTAATATATAAAAGAAAAAACCTTTTTATTTAAATTTGTCGTTTATTTATTAAGATCTTTAAAAATATATATATTCAAAGCTGTAAAGTTAAGTTTTTGGCCATTTGTATTGCTCCAACTACTGACAAGTTGTTTATCTTTTCAGTTAAGCTAAATTAAAGTTGACCAAGAAACTTGAAATTGAAAAGTCATTGAATAATTTATTGGATTATATTGTAATGTTTTTATCTTTTTTAATATTTTATATTTTTTTACAATTTTTATTAAATAAAGAATATTATCTTAAAACATTGTTTGTGTATGCATGTGGGTGAAAGATAAAGAATTGAAAAAAATTTTTAACTCTCAATATCTCTGTTAAATTAAAAAAAAATGTTAATATAATATCACAGAAGATAATGGAGCATATGCTATTATAAAATTTAAAGTGAATTATACTTTTTTTTTATTTTGATTAATTATATATATAATATTTTTATTTTAAAAATTATACTCAACTTGTTTTTTAATTTAATTTATTACAATAAAATTTTTAAATATGTATATTTATTTATTTATTTTCCTTTAGTATCATAATAAGAATAAAATTATAATTTTATGCTAAACTTTAATTTTTCTTTAATTGCGTTTGCCATCAAAAGTTAAGTATTTTAATAGAAAATAAATTTAAGGAAATAATTCTACAATATATCAAAGGTCAAGAGAAGTGGATATAATTTTTGAAATAAAAAAGGTATTAAATGTAATTTAACAAAATTTTAAAAGAAGTTAGCATAATTTACTCTGAAATCAAGTAAACAAATTTTAAAAAAAAAAAATTGGGCCAAAATGCAAAGAACTTACATAAGTTTGTTATAAAACTAATAGAAATTTAAAAAAATCTAACAATAATAAGAGAGAAAATTAGGAAGAGAAAGAAGAAAATAATTCTCATTCACTTGAACTTCAATATAGTTAGTACATGATTTCTATTTATATGTCTTCAATTATAAAGATCATTGTAAGAGTTATAATGATATAAATAGAAAAATTAGTTTATAAAATTATACAATATAATCTTTTAGGTTTTATAGTGTATGCCATTAAAACACAATAAGGGATATTAAAAAATTATTTTTTAATGTTATGGATATCTATATAAATATATTATTTACAATACTTCCTTTTAGATGACCATTACTAAATGATATGCCTTATTAAAATGTTATCAAAAAAAATTCAGTGAGACAAAAACCTGGTGAAAAAAAAGGGTGTACAATATTTATATATTAATGATAAGCTACATCATTAAAAAAAAAACTTTATCAGAAAAACTAATGAAACAAAACTTTAATTAAAAAAAAGTACAATGCGTCATTTATTCTTCCATGTCGCTTTATATTTTTGAATTGATACATCTTAATACTGTATATTAACTTTTTAATTGTGGTAATTGGTAATATTTTAATTAACAAACATGCCTGATTTTTACATGAACAAATCTATTGAACATCTATATTATTAGTTTTTTAAAAATCATGAGTGAACAAATTTTTAGTGAAATGTGTCCTGTTATATCTCTTTTGATGTGCCTTCTTTTTAATTGAGCTATGCACATTGCATTATTTTCATATAATATTATTAGGATTTTTCAAACTTAAGGTAAATTATGCTTCTTTCTATATATGTTGGATTATTAACTTTAGCCAAACACATTCTTAACTAGCCTCATGCATTGCTATTATATTTGTATGATTTGATGAGGTAACAATTAAAATTTATTTCAAAGAATACTATTATATACCTGTAACCCACATGTAATTAAATAACCAAATTGAGATTAAACTTTATATGGATTGAATAAGTATCCAATATCTATATAGCTAATCAATTGTGATTTAGAGTTAGTTAAATAAAATAATCCAATATGAATTGTTCTTGAGAAATATTATAACAAATGTTTAACTCTATTTTAATGTCTTATTGTTAAAGAAGAATTGAATCTTACTAATAAGCTTATGACAAATGCAATATCAAATCATATTGAGTTAGTAAGATACATTAATGCCATTAGAACACTAACATATGGTACTTTAACACCAAAGAGTTCTTTACCATTATCTCAAGGATAAAAATAGTTTTTATTCACATCTAGTAATCTTATAACTATTAAAATATTTAGTGGATATGTTTTATCCATATAGAATCATTTTAGGATCTTTCTAGTATAAGTGGATTAATGAAAAACTTTACTTTTTAAGTACTTGAATTATAAGTTGAGAACAAAACTTTATTTTTTTTAAGATCTTTTATTTCGCATTTTTTTAAATAATCAAATACTTATTTAAAACTCTTTAAAAGTTTAAATAATATTTAAATCTTCAACATACACAACAATTATAATAAATTATAATCTAGATCTTATTTAGAAAAACATATGGTTAAACTTGATCATTTTTATAACTTTCTTTCAATAAATATTCACTAAGACAATTATATCATAGATACCTAAATTGTTTTAATCTATATGAGGATTTCTACAAATGTATCAAAAGAGGTCCAAAAAATATATGTTTTGAAAGTGAATTTAATTATATTTGAATTGTATTTTTTCATTTTGACTAATCATCTCTATGTCAATATTTTTTGACAAATTTATAATCAAGATCATCATTCTATTTTATTATTTCAATAGCAATATTATATGAAAAATGTTATCGATAGTTGTATCTCCTCAATTTTATCTTTTTCTTATAGTGACATAATTTATTGGAATTTTTTTATGATCATTATTGCCATTATTTTTTAAATAGTTGAACCTCTTTTGGAGTTTTCTAATTAGTTATGTCATGAGTCTCTTTTGAATAACCTGCCTTCTCAATATGACCATTTTGATTATTTGATCATTTTCTTTTTAAAGAATTTTTATCTTTAGAACCAATTAGTTTATTATGCTTTAGGCATGGTTTAATTTTATTTGCATTAATTACTTGTCCTACTAAGATATTAATTTATTTTAGAGTATTTTTAGGTGGTATACAAGATTTAATTACTCTCTTTGGGTTAATAAATACATCTGACAATTAGTTTGCAATATTTTGCAAATGAATTATTTTATAAACTTCTAGTTCATATTATTTTATATGAAATAATGATAATATATTTCATGTAATTGATTTTTCTAGTTAATTGTTACTTCCCTCTAATGTTAGGAAAATTGTTTCATTAAAATGATAATAAGCAAATTGTGTCATAAATAAATATTCAATTTATTGGTTCAACATATTTAATTATAGAAGAAGATTCACAACTAATATATATTTCCAACCTTTTCAAGGGAACCATCTTTGGGCATGTTGATAAAGCAGTCAAAACATATATTACACGTCCAAAAATTATAAGATAAGCTCCTACTAAAAGTTAATTATTATTGGGAGAATTTATAATAACTTGTTGGCTTTATATATATAAGTGATGCCGCATGTAAAATCACGTATCTCATGTTGAAATGAGAAGTTTTGTTCTCATTAACATTGGTCTAGCTATTAATTAAAGGCATTTAATGAGTGATTCTGTTAGACAATTTTGTTTACAAACTTAAGCAATTGGCTTTTCAACTATTATTCTAATAAACATATAATAGTTATTAAAAGTTTAAAATATAAACTTATTAGCATTATTAAAACAAATTATCTTGAGTGTATAATTTGAAAATTGTGATTTTAATCGAATTATTTAAGCAAGTATTCTCTTAAACATCAAATTGTGTGTTGATAATAAACACACATATGATTATCTTTATAAATACATATATCCAAATCATATAATATTCAAACAGTCCACATAGTGAATGAATGTATTCACATATATTACTTTGGATTTGTTCTAAAAATGTAGGAGATTCAATTCCAGCTTTAGCCAAGGATGATCTAGTAATCAATTTTTCTTCAGAATAAATAGTACATGATAATTCTTTGAATTAGAGAATTTTCCGGTTCTTCATGCAAAATCTTTTAGTTCTTTAATGGATATTTGTGTTAATTTTCAATAATTATTCGTATCATAATTGATCCAAGATAATCTAACTAATCAATATGCCAAACAATAAATATATTTAGATTAGTAAACTTTTGATTTACTATATTTCAATTATACTAATAATTGTATATTACAAATTAGAAGACAACATAGATAATTTTTTCAAAATATATTTCTCTCCTATTGCAAAAGATGTGATATATAGATGTTCAATATTCTTTTCATTCATGATTTTAATGATATCCATTGTACTGGATATCTTTGAAGTTTAATAAAAAAATAATGTATTATTAATAATAAAATTTGTATTGCTAGATAATAATATAATAATTTTTCTAAAACTTTCAATTAGTTATATACTAATTAATATTGTAGTGACATTAGCATCACTCATTATCAAATGAAAAAATATATATTTTTTATCTTTAAGTATTATTTGCAAAATATATCTGTTTAGGAAAACTTCATATTTATTTTTTAGAAACTAAATCATATTCTATTATGTATGGCTCTTTGGGAACTAACATATGTTATATTTTCATATATATTATTATATATTTTTACTATTTATTGACAGTATGATTTAATATTGTTACTATATAATCACATTTAAAATACAAAACATGTAGTAATTAAATTTCTCTTGTGCATATTTTTATAATATATTTTCTTTGAAGAAATTATCACTTTTAGTATATGTTGTTCGTTCAAATTATTCCAAAAATTGTGGGTCTATTTATAGGATATTTTATATCTAATTGTTTAAAAAAATTGGTTTAAAATAAAGATAAGCACTTTACACATTTTGTAAGAATACTTGATTTTTTCTTTAAAGTATTTTTTAGATATAATAAAATGAATTCAATATCAGATACTTATAATAAGTATTTTTCTCATAAAAAAGATTAAGTACAATAAATTCATGAAAATGCATCATTTTTTTAATTCATATATCACATGCATATAAGATATATATATATATTTCAAGCAATACATATAAAGAATTTAATTATTGATACATAGAAATTAAGAATTAAAGCATAAAATGAATGCATTTTGTTTTTGTAATCCATCGTAATAAAGATAAATGGTCATATATAGGAAAAAATTGTAATTAATATTCTCTCTTAAGATCTTTAAATTTGTATATGAATTATCACAATATAGTATATTACTATCACTGTATGACCATTTAACATCGTATAGTTTGCTAAGTTTTATGGGTACTTTTGACATTTTTAAGTTTAAAGAATTTATGGCCATTTGTCTTTATGGCTTCCAGTCATGTTGTTGCCATTATTCATAATTTTTTTCAATAACTATTATTAGTCATTATTGAAATTAACCATTAATTTGTAGATAAGTCATAAATTGTCATTAACTTGCTTATAAATGTGTTGAATTTAAAAAATTTTCCTTTTTTTTTTGTGGTATGAAGCCTACAATTGTTAGCCTTTATATTATAATAACAAATCTTATATGATTACCGATTCATCAAAATATACTACAAAATTATTCTCTCTCTTTACATAGATATATATATATATATATATATATATATATATATATATATATATATATATATATATATATATATATATATGTATACGCGTGTTCATTTAAACAATAAATTCATTGATTATAAAAAAAACAAAAACCAAAAGTAATGTAGTTGTAAGTCATTTAGCCATGTTTAACTTTTTAGTTTTTAAGGCATTTGTCAAAATCAAATTAATAATCATATTATGAATATAAATAAGTTTTAAATTTATAAATAATATAAAGTAAGAACAAAAATTTTCTTATACTTTAATATAATGAACAAGAAACTTTAATGATTAATGCTCTATACTAATTTGTCATAAACTTATGTAAATAAAGTATTATAAAACTAATAAAAATATGAGAAATTTAACAATAGTAAGAGAGAAAATTATGTCAAAAAAAAGAGAAGGTAATTCTCATTTATTTGAGGTTCAATATACTTATTATATATTTTTATTTATAGGCCTTCAACTATAAAGATTATCTTAAAAATTATAATAATATAAATAAAAAAATTAATCTACATAATTCCATAGTATAATATTTTGTGAGGTTATAGTGTATATGCCATTGAAACACACAAAGGGATCATAGAAGGTTGTTTTTTTTTTTTTAAGTTATGAATATCTATATAAATATATTATTAACAACAAAACTTAAATAGTTGTGTAATTTATATTCTTAATTCCAAAAATTGACTATAAACCTCTCAAACTTTTAATTTTGTAAAACATAACTTCATTAATTTTTTCATCTAAAATTATAATTTCCCATATAGACTAAAGAAGCCAAGTTAACAGATAAAAAATCCATCTAATATATTATTCTAAGTGACAAAAAATAACTTTTTTTTTGTTTTTTTTAAGTATAAAGAAATAACAAAAAATTCCTTTGTCCATTAGGATGTCAAGTCAAATATATTTTTATTAATTTGACTTTTTTCAACTTACATAAAAGAGCAATGTTAAGATTGTAGACTAAAAAAAATTAATGAAATTATGTTGTATAAAACTAATAATTTTAAAGGTTTATAATCAACATTTAAAGTTGAAGAGAAAAATTATACAACTTATTAAATTATTAAAGTTTTTTATCATAATATTATGAAATAATTTTTCCAAGCATACTAAAGTACTTGATATTTGGCCTCATAGCTCATCTAAATATTATGCTATATTTGCAAACATACAAAGTTATCAAATGAAAATAAATTTTCAATGCTCTCATATCCTTTTTTTGTTATATTTTTGTCTTAATTTTCTTTTTCTTTTCCATTGTTTTCCATTATCCAAAAGAACAATTATTAAAACCAACATTTTTCATGTTTGAAAATAATATTGAAAAGAAAAAGATCACATCATATATTTTTCTTAAATTTGCCATCAACATTTAACTCTCAAAATTTGTTGCCTAAAAAAAATAATAAAATTTCTGTTCCTAAAATCTTCTCAAGGCACCCAACAGAAACCAATTTGAGATGAAGTATGTATGATTGTGGATGATTTTTTTTATAATCATTATTTTTATTTTTAAATTATTTTATTGTTTAAATGACTATAGATACTAATTTTTTACCCGTAATACAATTTTTTTTACAATTTTTGATACACTTGAATATCCAATGATCCATGTTCATATATATATATATATATATATTTGAAACATCTAATATTTGAGTGCTGAATCTAAAGAAAACAATATTTTTAGTTTGAAAAAACTTTTATGCAGTATTTCATATTTCTACTATTAAAATTTTTAATTAAAATATGTCAAATGTATGAATTTTGCAAATAAATGTATAATTATCCAATTAAATTATATATTTATCATGGTTTAATTGAAAAATAATATATTTATTATATTTTAATTAAAGAAATTAATAATATAAATATATATAATTACATCTAAGTTTAATCCTTTCTAATATTTGCATGACATACCTTAAAATTAGAGTGTTAGGTAATGAATATTTGGTACACAATATGTAACGTCCGATTTTTTCGTAAAATATCGAAATGAGTTAGTTTTCAAAGTAAGTCTCTTGAAATGAGTTATTTAAGACAAAAAAAATTAGAATAAAATTCTAAATAATAGAAAATAAGAATTTGAGCCCTGAGTTGCTTAGAAACTGGGGCCAGAGTGATTCAAAAAATTTACTGAAAGACCAGTAGTATTTTTGTAAATAAGTAAAATTTTAGAAAAACACCTAGAAGGGCTTTTTAAATAAAAGTTTTGAATTCTTCGGGGTTCTCAGAGACCCTTAAAATCATGAAAAGTCTCGAGATAGTTAAATCTCCTCCGATGGACGTTTTCTAACATCAGTTGACCTGAATTTTGACTAATTTGTTTGGGAAGGTTTTAGCTCTAATTTGAGTAATTCTAAAAGTATTTTATTAAATTAGGAACCTACTTGTTGTGATAAAAAAGACGATTCTAAAAAAGGAGCTAAAATGAAAGAGAAACGGAAATGCTATTACGAAATGGCAAAATTGAAATTAAAGTGTTAAAGGAAGCTTTCAAAATGGGTCTTTATATGTCACGTTCTTTCTCTCCTCTCTAAGATCGACTTAATTCTACCAAAAACTAGAGGAGAAGCTGCCCTTCTTAGGCACACAAGATGAGGAAGATTTTGGAGGAAGAAATTCAAGAAAAAGGTAAAAATTTTTAAGAAATTTTATATCCTTCCTTCTTGAAACTTGCTCCTCTCCTCTCAAACTTTCTTTATATGGTTTTAATAGAGAGTTTGGTACTATTTTGGGGGCAGAACAGAGAGGAAAATTTCAAAAATTGAGAGAGCAAGCCAACCAAGTGGAAGAATAAGCCAAAGGAACTAAGAAAACAAGGTAAATTCTCTATCCTTTGGTAGTCTTTTCCTCCCCCTTACCCTTGTCCATTTCATCTAGCCAAGAGCCCTCTCTTTAAGGGCTATGTTCTGTCCAATTCATGGAGGGATTAAAGGTTTTAGATGGCAAGGATTAAGAAGGAACCAATAGAATCAAGAAAGGAGCATTAGGAAACAAGATGGAACCATTAGGGATCCAAATGCTCCCTTGCAAATATGATTTTATATGAATGTTCTTAGGCTTAATTGAATATTTAAACATGCTCTTAAGATCCCTAAGATTCTCCCCACATGCTTCCCCTTTCAAGAAAATAAAGAGAACTCCATGGAAGGCCAATGCACTCTATGTCTTGGCCTAAAGGGGTTCACCTAACTAGAGAGAGTTTTAAAATTTTTTAAGACCATTCTTGAGTCATATTTAATGAATAAAAATGAAAGGAGGTCTTGAAAAAAATTTAGAACTCATAGAAATTGGTTTAGTGTCTTAGGTTCCATATTATGACTTAAAGAAGCAATAGGATACTAAGCCTTTTGTTTTAATAATGTGATGACTCCAAGAGGCTTAAAAGAAGTCAAGAATCATATTTGAAAGGAAAGAATGAGGTCTAGAAGTTAATTGAAGGGTCTTGCTTCCTTAAGTGTCATTATAGAACTATAATGAGGCTTATAAAGCAAGTTAGGGTTTAGGCAATTTATGTGGCTTTAGAATTTATTCCATAAACCTAATTAGCTTCCTTAAATCATGTCTAGGCCAAGAGGAACCTTCCCCACACTTTTGTGGGTATGTGGCCGAAAGAGGAGGCTTGAATTCTAAGAAAAAAGTGTGTGATTGTACACAAAGTAGCTCTCTTCACCTTCTCTCATACATGGATGTATGTGTAGCTTGTTTTAGAATGTATGTATGTGTATTTTTAAGCTATGAAAAATATACTAGGATGCCTTTATATGTTATGATTCTTGATGCCATGTTATGTTTCTAAATGAGTACATGATGTTTGTATGAATTTACTTGAGTGTCGAGGGGCTAAGAACTTTTCCCTTTGATGAGAATGAGCCAAGAACCCTTGAGCTTGGTTGAGACAAAGTAAAAAGTCTCCCAAATGTAAAGTGGGCTCCCAAGAGTATGGTTGAATCCAAAGCTCTTAAAAAATGGGTGAAGTAAGTCCAAAATCCATGAGGAGAAGTGTGAGGCCAATCCAAACACTTGGTGAGCTCTTGAATGTCTTATATGAATTGTTCATATGTCAAGTTTACTTTTAAAATGTTCATGTCTTTCATTTTCTCTATGCATGCATTTGTAAAGCTTACTTTGCATATATTATGTATGATTGAATGAGAAATGCACTATTAGGATTCTTTGAATCTCATTCTCTCCTCTTCAATGATCTAACATCTTAAGTAGACCAAGTAATTATGGTGAAGGAAGCTAACAACAATGAAGAAAGGAGATTGACAAGCTTATGCCTTGTTTTGTCTATTTTAGAACCATAATGATGGTTCATGATGTATATGATATTATAAATGTGTTATGAACCTTGATACATGTATAAATATACAATTATGTGATGTTTATAATTATGGATATAATGTATGAGTTTTAGAATACAATTTGAGTATGTAATGTCAAATTATGCAATTTGGAAGTTTGATGTAAATGTGCATAAGTGTGGATGAGAAGGACAAAATGAGATGCATGGAGTTTGGGACCATTTGGGCAGCTCACACAAGTCTTAAATGTACTTTTGGACTTGCCCAAAAGTTGCCAAGACTAAGGGAAATTCATTTGGCAACTTTGGTATCCTATATGGAGCCAAAATTGACCATTATGGAACCTTAAGTCACTTTTTAGCCAAATGAGTTAGTCTTGATCTGAGATTTGGCATACAATTAGGTCTCATTGAGAGCTTTTTGGAAAGCTAAAGATCATAATTTTTGGAGGTCTACAGAATATTTGATAATTTTTCAAAATTGGCAAAATTTATGTTTCAGGTTTGCTATACTATTCATTTGGTTCGAAATTAAACTCTATCACCCAAAGCCCAAATGATGTCCAATTACTATGAAATTTTATACAAAGAAAATAGACAATCACAGTAACTCATGTCAACTGGAAACACCTCATTTGAAGGTCTAGAGAAGGAGATATGAACTGTTCAGTATTAGTAAATTTGCCTAACCAAAAGTGTTATTCCATCAAATTTTGGGGTTTGGGCTTGATGAATTGATCTGAAGATATTTTTTCTCTCTAGTTAACATCCACATATTTTCAGATTGGTATCATTGGTATGAATTGGATTTTTTTGGAATTAATTGGACATTTTGAAAGTTTTCTGCAAAATTCTATGACAGCTCCAGAATTCAATCGGACATTTGGACCATTTTGGATGTCAAGCATCCTCTGTGATGAATGTTATAGTTTGGTCATATTTTTAGTGTGAATTATACATCCTAAGCTTTTCAGAATGACCAAGATTGTATAATTTTGATTTTTCTAGATTTAGTTATGATTTTTCAAAATTTGGTAAAAAAGTAGAATAATTCTGGCTGAGAATGAAACTCTTTATTCCATACTCTAATTTGGTTTCCATGAGTTGTAGGCATATTTTTGTGATGCAAATGAGTTATAATGATGTAATTAAATATGAAGATGCATAGTATGAGCTCACATGATCTACGTGATACCGATTGCAAAATTTTGAAGTATGATGTAATGCAAATAAACTTATTATTTTCACTCCCTCTTTCATATACTCTCATAAGGATGATGATGTAAAGCCTATGAATGATATAAAATGAGTTAAAATTTATGGTGTTACATAATATATGAGATCATATACCTAAAAACTAGAGGTCTTAGGGTTGCATATGAGTTGAATATTTGTTCAACTTGACACCCCACTTGACCCCACTCAATTTATGATTAGACGGTTTGTTTTGGTTGGGTTAGGTAAGTTAACTTAAGTCTTTTTTTTTTTTGGGTAAATTAAAACTCTTTAAACATAATAAAATTTTTTATAAGTCTATGTAAAATTACATATTAATTTGTAAAAAAAAAAAGTAAAATTTTCATACAATTCTTTTAAAAATTAATTTAAAAAAAGATATATATGGCCAAGCAAAATTGGCTAAAATGGTTGGTCTAAAACTTTTGGGTCAATGTGCACCCCTAAGAGGCCTACAATGATTTTTTAAAGTTTACTAAATCCAACATTGAGAGAGGTCACTTGTGCAAGACAATGGAGTGTGACTTCTCTCCATTTTAGGCAACGCCTGGACAATTATTTCTATTAAATCATCTTCATTCAGACATAGATCTATTTCATCTATTAATATCAATTTTAATTTTAAAAAAAGTTATATTCCAAAAATTTTAACTGTGAATATAAAAATTTTAGTTATAGAAAAACATTTTAATTATAAGGACAAAAAATTTTAATTGTAAAAGTTTACACCCCAAAAAGTATAATCATAAGGATAAAAATTTTGACTGTAAAAGAAAGTATTTATTATAAAGAATTTTAAATTTTAAAATTTTTAAACATCTAGTGAACCAAAATTTGATCTTTACAATTAAAATTTTTGTTTTCAAAATTAAAATTTTTTATCCTTACTGTTAGTAAATTTTAAAACTATTTTAAAGATTTAATGGATTAAAAATTTGTCCTCACAGTTAAACTTTTTTGTCTTTCCAATTAAACTTCTTTTACAACTTAAATTTTTGGAGTATAATTTTTCTTCAAAATTAAAATTAATGTTAATAGATGAAATGGATCTCTCTCTTTCTCTCTGCCCAAAAGATAAAATGAATAGTGATGATTTAATGGAAATGGCCCTCCATTTCCATTTATTGCCTAAAGTGGAGAGAAGCTGCGTGCAAGAAAATGGCATCGGCGAGCTGCCTCTTTGAAACTTCTCAATCAAAATTAAAATTTCCAACACATGCAAAACCCCGTCTCTCTTCATGCAAGACAGCCTTAATCAGAAGGACATGGTTCCATCTCCTTTTTTGCAACAGTTCAGATGATTGGACAAGTTCTTAGTTACACTTGTAACTTTTGAACTAAGTTCAGCTTTACAATGGTTACACAAGACAGTACACAGGGAGCAAGGGGGTTACTCTGAGATTTAGGTTTTTATTTATATATGGTTTTGGTTATAAAGAAGCCATAAGGCTTTAGAAGGAGGAGATTAAAAAAAGAAAAAGGGTAAGGTAAGGATGGAACAGAATACATCAAGTCCTTTTAAAGTATAAATTTAAGAGAAATGCTCCTTGGATAAAAATATTTGGGCTAATGTTTTTTTAATTTTTATAGCTCTTCAAGTTTTTTTTTTCTTTTACATGTATATTACTCAGAAGTAGTTTTTTAAAAAAATATTTATCGCTCAAAGCTAATTTCTTTTGATGGCTTTAAAATATAAAAGAGGTCCCCACGTAACAAGTTATATAAACATTTGAAAAATTCTTGACTCTGGGCCAAGAACAAGCACCCTTCCTTGCCACTTGTATTAAATACCTCGAATACTCGAAATCTATAATCACACGCGCAAACCCTCGCAAGACTTTGATAATTTCCCATAAGACAAAGTGTATGTTTGGTTCCACGGTGAGAGATAAAAAATTACATTTGCAACTTCCACTTGCATAAAAGCTCCATTTTATTGTTTCGAGGAAACGTAATTTTTGAGTTCTGTAACGCGTTTCCAAACACAGAAAAACTATCTGCACTCCTGCTCTATGTCCATCTGAAAACTATGAGCATTCATTCTACAACGTCACATGTTCAAATTGTTTCATGACCAGTTCAAATAACAACGCCGTATAAAGAAAAAGATAGATATAAAATTTATAAGGTTTTATACATTTTGTAAGGTCTCGTCACTCTATATCTATCTCTTTTTTCATATGATAAACTTTTCATAAATCTAAATACATACATGATGTCACTTATATAATTCAGTTGATTAAGTAGCACTAATGCCACAAGTGACAAACAAATAAGATTGAAAAATGTGTAAATTCCGTCAGGGTTTGCCATTTTGGTTTTATTTGTTATAATCAGTTATATTTTACTAAGATTTTATCTACACATGTCTGATATATTTATATTATTGACCCATTCTTATATTTTGATTTGGCCCATTCAACACTCTCCTACGTTGCTCCGTTTCTTACTTTTTGTTCGTTATGTATTGGCATCCATATATATATATATATATATATTCTTGTTGGTAGGCTCCTTTTTTTTTTTTCAATAATTAAATTAGCAAGCAACAATTGCAAGACTTGTATTTCTGCTACAGGCATCCTAAGCAATACTATTAAATCACTTGAAAGTTTTAATTAAGTCAACCTTAAGGGCAATGCTCTAATACTTAAAATGTATCAATATCAATATTTTTAAAATCAGATTAATCATTAAATTAATAAAAATATTAATTTATAATTTAATAATTTAATCGTGATAGAATCGATAATAATTAAAAATATATTTTTAATTTATATATTAAAAATATAATATAATAAATATTAATAAGTAAATATTAATAAATTTTAAATTTTTTATTACTTGTAGGAATTCTTCTTATAACATATATATTTACATATCTTTTCCTTTTCAAAAATTGCTCTCTTTTTGTGTCTTTTTTTATTTATTATTTAACAAATTGTTATATGAATTGTATTTTTATTTGTATTTTTTTGGTATCACATTAAAACTTTGCAACTACTAAGTGCATATTTGGATTGGCGTTGGGGAGGAAAGGAAATCGCATTTGTAACCCATCAAATGCAGAAGCAATAAAAAAATGCTTTATTAAAACGTGATTTTGAGGCAACGAAACGCTAAACCAAACATGTTATAACTAGACAACATTTGACGGCTCCTGGAAAAAAAGTGCAGATATGTATTCTCAAGGCTGCTAAACAACAGGCCAATTTCCAAGTTAGGTCGATCTGGTTCGATTTTGCTAACATTGATCAACACCCTATTTAATTAGTTGTATTATTTAATGTTATATAAATCTAGATATTCTCTCCTTATATAAATAAATTTGTATTATTAAATGATGATTTATATTTTCTTTAGTAATTTATAATTTATAATTTTTACTTTCTTCTCATCTTTTTTATTTTTATAAAATAATTTCGCCACTTGTCAAGCAGGTTAAAAAAAATGGTTGCACAAGCAAGTAGATTATAATTCCTCTCGTCAATAATCTCTGAGTTTCTTTCATAGGTTCATTTTACTCCCTTATTATTATTTTTGAATTTCAATGTAGTCCATGTTGTTTTGGCAACCCCAAAGCCTTGCACTACTTGATAATGCTTGAAAAGCCATCAACCCCTTTGATTTGCGATATTGCAGAGATGTGAAGGATTGAACCTCTAAATTCAGGTCTCTACTATACTTTGAAGGTGTGAAGTATAAACCCTAATTTACAATTAAGGCATTTTGTGAGGTAAAGGAAAAAGATGACTAGGAAGTTGTGAAGCAATTTCCATGTCAGCTCCTCCATTTTGTTAAGCTACGTATCAGTTAGGTTGGACATATTCATTAGTGGAGTTGACTATGTTAGGAAAAACAAAGAAGTTATTGAACTTTTTAAAAAACTTTAAAGATTATATGGAATTAAAATAAACTTTTGAGATTAAATGAAAACTTGAGTATTACTTCATGGAGTAAACGTGGACTTTTGCCTATAATACTTGAACACCTCTTAAAATTTTGGGCTAAAACATAAATATTCCTACGAGACTTGTTCAAAAAGTTGTCATCAACCCATTTAATAGTCGGGGGTAATTATATTTACATCCTGTAAACTATAATTCAATTACAATTTTGGTATGTAAATTTAAAATGTAATATTTTATTTCGCAAACTATAACAAAAATTGAAAAATGTTTGGTCAAACCATACCTCTTTTTTAAGCTTCGGCCAATATAAAAGAAACTAGATTAAATTACCTTGAGAAATTTGCTAAATCCCCAGTACAAATTTAACCGATCAGAACTTCGAGCTTTCCAACAAAATTTGTAACCTAAGGCGACGTAACATTATAATAAAAAATGAAGCAAAACTGACCTAAAAGGTTGAACCAACGTTGACCTAATTAGTGATAGTTTCTCTAGCTTAAGAGAGGTGGAAAAGAAAAAGATGAATAAATGGAAAGAAAAGCCAAAAGTAGGATTAAAGAAAAAGGGGCCTTGATTTAAAGGGACTAGGACATGCAAAAAATTTCAGATAAGACATTAATGTTAACGAGTGGTTAATATTTACACTTTTTCTTATAAGTTAAGAAATAAAATGTTATAATTTAAAGTTTATCCACCAAAATTGAAATTAGACTATAGTTCAAGGAGGTTAAATGTAATTTTTTCAAATATGTTTACTATTTTGTGATAGTTCAAAGGATAAAGTATTATGTTTTAAAATTTATATACTAGAATCGTAATTACAGCATGGTTCAAAGGAATTAAATGTAGTTCCCTCCAATAATTTCAATGGCTGAGACCTGAGATGGTACCACTTGCTTCAGGTTGTGGCATTGTAGCATTGGACACAACTGACACCAAAGAATCATGCATATCTCTATTATGGACACAAACAAGCAAGACAGCAAAACAGTTTCCAGTAAGACAATCGCAAACAAGAGAAGAAAAACTCTAGAATGGAGCATCTGATAGACTATGTAAATAACTGGGAAGCCAATTACAATTGACTTGACAGTTTCTCTACCTCAGTTAATTCAAACAAGTAAAATGAAATACCCAAAAAAAAAAAAAAGTCTCATGCTAACACAACACAAACCCAGCTCTTCTTTCCTCGAAAGAATATTCAATCTCTTGAATCACCAAGTCACATCCAAATGGAACTGATAGAGGAGGAGCTGGAGTCATAGCCATATTCGTAGGAATAGACACGACCGACGGTGTAGTGGGGACAAGGATAGGCATTGCCTTTGGAGTTTTATTCTCTTCATCTACTAACCCTGTTGCTGCTGTCTTGGAGGGAGTAGTGAATGGCACATTTTTAAGTGCAATAGTTTTCTGCAACTTCTCGCACTGTATATTCAATTCATCTGAGGCATTATTTGCCATGTTTGCTCTTGATGATACGGTTGAAGAGATGGGAGAAAAAGGTTGTCTCATCATAGGAGATTCTATGTGATGAAACGAATGCTTTTTTACAGGTACCCCACCAGTATCCAAACCCCTTCTTGCTGCACAACCATAGGGGGAAGGCATAAATGAAATGTAGTCATGTGAGAGTTTAAATGTGGACCAAGGTATAAGAGAACACATGGTAAAACATATATACATTCTTATTTATGTCTATGTTTGTGCAACTTGTGTGAAACACAAACATCAAGGAAAGAGCTGTGCTAGATATACCAGCAGGAAATTATGGGAAAATCTATCAGCTGATGTAGCTTTGACTTCCTTCTTCAATATGAAACACAAAAAATGCCTAAACCTTCCTTTGTTCCACCACAAACACCCTTATAAAAAAGCCACCATCAAGAGTACAGGGGAGAATCCGTTGGAGCATCTTCGTCTAAAAAAAGGGAAAACATAAACAGATATGTCCAACAATCTTTTCAGGTTTTTTTGTTGGTAAATTTGACACGTTAACTTTTGTCCATGAAGGCTGATTGTGTCACTCATTTTGACAAGAAAATTGACACAAGCAAAAACACCATGACAATAAATGGCCGAAATAAAAAAGAAATTCCCTTCTTCCTCAAACAAAGAAAAAAAGAAAGAGAGAGAGAAGTGAAGAGAAGAGAAACAAATTTTGATCTTACCAACAATAATTCTCTTTTGGTTAGCAATCTTTGGACCTAGAAACTACCCCATCCCACCCAACCTCTTCCCACTCCTAGGTGGCCCAATATGTCAAAAGATTGCTTGATCCCTGTGTTGTCTTCTCAACCAAACAGGAAGAAACACAGTTATCAAATTCTTACAAGGAAAAAATTCTGCAACCTCTATAATTAAATGGAAATAAATGCAAGCAAGAGAAGACTTAATAGAAACTACCTGATGATAAAGACGAAGTGCCATCATCCCAGTGATTATATTCGTCAATGTGGTGTGCCTTGTCAATTTTCCTCGTCGAGCGTGACTGAGTACCTTTTGAATCAGGTTTCGGAGTTTGAAGCATTGCTCCACCATGAGAGACTCCTCTATTAGTTGCACCTCCAGTGGACATTCTAGGTGCCTTTTTAACACTCTGGGGCCTTGATGGACTTGGTTTTGACCCATATCTTGCTTCCTGTTCTGCTATCATTTGTCCCTGAAGTTTCTTCAGATCCTGAAAGAGAGATGTTAGTTTTTCTGACAAGTTATGAATGACGGAAAAAAAAAAACATTTACGTGTTGAAATGATACAGATCAATGAAATGTCACCCAGCTTTCAACGCAATAAGAGATTCATACCCGTTGCCTACGGCGTTCTTGCTCTTTCTCTTGCCGAAATATATTGTACTCTTCAAGCATTGAAAGCAGAGAGATCTAGAAATACACACAAAAAAGTTTGGAGCGGATGTACTTGAGCAACAAACAGACAATAAATTACATCAAAATTTCATTACAAGACTAGCTCATTTTAGGTATCTTAGAGAGAATACATACACCATCATATGTGAACTCAATGCCTTTGTCGTTTTCCCATGCGATGGTTTTTGAAGTCAAGGCATCTACCATTGCTGTGTACAAAGACTTTCAAAAAATTATAAACAAGTACAAGCAACACACAGAAAAGAAGAGTTCATAAAAAAGAAGCACAATGAAACGGGACAGAGCAATGAAGCTGAACTAAGCTCGAGCAAAGTCCACCCAGGCAATAAATAAACTAGTGCTCATTAACCCATAATTGCATTTTTTAGCTCTTTGGCAAAGTCAGCATATTAAGAATTCTCAATTTACTTCCAAATTGGCAAGTATAATTTTTTTCAAAAAAGTATTCGTATAAAATTTGATCACACTGCATTAAAATGTAATTGACAAGATCATGTATATGCAGGTCCATTGTTCAATCTAAACTTTGTCCCGTCTACATCATATGGCCATAAAATAAAAACACTGTCATCAACTATGTCTAACCATTATAGACATATAAATACCTAAAATATTATTTACTAAGGCACAAGCTTTCTTATCTCGCTAGAGAGTGAGATCCATAAATACCTGGCATTTTATTAACCAAGGCACGTGCTTTCTCAGCTCGCTTGAGACTAAGATGAGTACCTTTCCCAGCATTGTACCGATTCTCATCCTGGATGAGAAAACAAACTGAGCAACAAAATTGATGGGGAGCTATAACCAAAACGAAGATGTTAGAGAAGGACGTAAACTGAGCAACTAACTCTGTTGTATTCCTCCAGCCAAGTCTCCTCATCACGTGCTGCCAGCCATTTCTCAACCTTCTCAAGTATTTCTTTTCTGCTAAAAGCCTCCTCTTTCACTTTGGCAACCTGAAGCTCAATTTGCTCAAGCACGCAAGCAGGGTCTACAGATCCTGAAGCAAAAAGGAGGATACATACATTTAGCTAGTAGAAGAAACAATTGCATTTGAGTTCTACAATATGTCACTAGATCGAAAGTTACCAGACTCTATAGCTTCAACAACATATTCTACTGCACTGTCTACTTCTAAAACCAAATGTGTCTTTCGGCAAATCTCCTCTAGCTCTGTTCTCTTATTCAATACAAGCTCTTTCATTTTGCTTGCCTTTATCTCTTCCAGCCTAGTTACTTCCGCCTCAACCTGCATGAAAGTATAAATTCTCCATGAATTCTGAACCACATAAAATCAGTAACGAAAAAATCATTATCATATTCCAATTGATCATAACTCACATAATCAATAAAGTCCACAGACAAGGTGTTAGGCTCAGTCATTTCATGTTCTGAAGCAGCTACGTTACAAGTAACACTCTGAAACATCTGTTGCTCTTCAATTGGTGTATCCATCAAGTTCCAGAGCTCCAACATAGTCGTTGCAAGATCTTGGAGCTGCCAGACCATAAGTAATGTACTACTATTAACCACAAATAAGAGCACAAAGTTCTAAATAAAAGGTAACAACATTAAAAAGAATCAGTATTTACCTTTTGCATTCTCTGTAATTTAACTTCCCGCAGTTTTTGTATAGCAGCATCCAACTGCTGGATTCTATCATTACTTACGCTCTTAGATCCTTCAGCTTCTCCTAAACTAGGATGAACGTCAGAGAGTGTCTGCTTAAAGTCCAAACCAAGCACTGAAGTTAAAGATTTTAACGTATTTAGCTGGTCCTGGACCTTCTTGAGACGATCACTCTGCATAAAAAGAAGATACAAGCATAATCAGTGCTGAAGAGAACCAAAGTCAGGTGTTCAAACATGATGAAACAGAAAATAATTGACCTTCTCTTTTTGAAGTGTATGCAGCTGTCTGTGCAATTCTTCAAGCTTTCTCAAGGTTAGATCAGATTCCTCCACAACTTTTTTGACAAGGGCAGATTCTCCGGGCCCATAGATCTCATTTGATATACATTGTATCTGCTCTTGGACTTCTATAAACTGATTTCTTCGGTCAGACCTCCTTTTCCGCATCTCCTCCAGCTCTGGAAGAATTATTCCAAGCTCTTCCTTTAAGTTTCCAGCTTTTTTATCAGACTAGAAAAATAAGAAAGAGAGAGAGAACCAATCCTCCTTAGCAGTCTAACTGAAAACAAATAATCTCAACAGCAAAAAACTTGAGCTCAAAACAATATCAACTATTTCTTTTAAGTTTTATTATCTTTTGACAAGAATGCATATTTTTCCTCTTTACTCTACTTCTACATTTGATACATGATAGATTAGTAACCACATAATAAAAGTTTTGGTACAAATCTCTATACTAGTTTATGTAACAAACAAAAAAATTTTAGAACTAACTTCATTAACATTGCTATATCTCAACTCAGCACAAGCATAGACCATAGATAGATCATGCCAGCTTGACATAGCCCTTTTCCCCATCATTCAGATAATACACAGAAAGGCAGCAATCAGCAATTTATAAAATATCCTCGTCAATAAAAAATGTGCAGGATATTTCCAACCTGCCTAATATGTACTGGTCGCTCTCCCATTGCTGAACAGATGGCTGCAAGTTCTGCTTCAGAATCAGCAATGTCCTGCCTTAACTGAGCTCTAGACTGATTTGCCTGATCTACTTTTCTTCTGTACACCTCTAGACACTCTTGTTCGATCTCAAATAACATTTTATCTCTTTCAGTCTCAGGCTCCCCCACTTCATCCCATATTATCTGATTATGGAAAATAAACCTTTAATGAGATTATCTCCAATTTAATCACACACACTAGACAATCTACCGATTGCTATTTGAACCCCAGCTGAGTTTTTTTTTTTTTTTTTGGGTTTTTTTCTTGTGGGGTGGGGGTGGGGGAGGAGATTTAGAATATCAAGTGTGGCAAAATATAATGTATACCTTAAGTTCATACAGAAGTGATCCACATGTTGTTTCAGACTGCACAAGAGGGTCATTTCGGGGTTTAGACATTTTGAAGCACTTATATCTGCAAAAACAAATTATTGTAATAGTTGAAACATTGAAAAGATCAAAGCAGATGAAACATCGTGTCATTATGGTTTGACTGGAAATTGACAAATCATGCATACAGAAACCAACAAAAAACTTGCATCAGAAGACTGACGACTAACTAGTTGAACAGCCCATCCAAGAGAAACTGAATGCCAGTAAAGAATTACTTGTCACTTGAGGGGCACTAATAAAAGGAATATAAAAGGCAGGAATGTTGAATATACTGTAGATTCAATTAGAATGACAGCACACTCAAATTGTGTTGAGGTTTCCCTCAAAAAATGCTATTGGCACAAGAATTTTAATTGAGATAGAAGAATTCATAGCCAATGCATAAAAGATGGCCATCAGTCCCATCATGTTATGGTTCAAATTTAAGTATTTTAATGAAATGAGGATATAATCTAGTTCCTCAATAGTGCATTGCCGAACATGCAGGATCTATTGTTTTCTTTATAAACAGATACCTTTAAACGCTAAAATCCACACCTTTATCACAAGGGACAAGCCCACGGGCTAATGAAAAAAAATAAGAATTATACTGCATTTGGTACACTACTGCTAGAACATGATTTTTCTTAACATTGTCCAAAGTCGAAAATGAAAATAACTAAGCTTAGATAATGATTGTTCTTTTCATTATCTCACCATGGAGCTAGTGAAAACTCATAATTGACTAATCAGAACTCATTATCTCAAATTTCAACGCAAGTACACAACTTTCTGCCATTTGGTTGATACGTATCTCAGCTGGACAAACTGGAAACAAATACATAATTCAAAAAGAAAACGAGAAACAAAACACAGACAGACGGTCCAAGAAGGAGAATAGCAATTCACAAGGCGAAAAGGAAAGATAATCTTCAACGACCTAGGATATAGAATCGCCCGAATAATTTGGAAACCAAATTGAACATGGTTATATTTAGATTGAGCTATTAGTTTCTCGGTCCTAAATAAGAAAATTTCTCTGTTCCTCTTTTGGTCACATTCCTCGGAAAAGAATAGATTTTGAGAGAATAAACGAAGCAAAATGAAAACGAAATAAATGATCCAAGTACCGACCTGAACAAGAGAGCGGTGAATTCTTTGTATTGGAAATCCGAATTCCCTCTTTCTTCGCTCCTGAGATGAGGAGAGTTCTCAATGAATGATTTTCCCGAGAAACTAGAATTGGGTTTTTCTGGAAAAATTTGTGACTCTGGGAGAATGTAGGCTTTTGAGTTTTGAATGGAGAAGAGAAATTAGAAAGTAAGAGAGATAAAGCGAAGGAGAGAAATTATAGCCGTTGGCCCGTTTCATAGCGTTGCGAGTGAAATTGATTTGGTTTTAATATTTAATATTTTATTATCTTAAAAAATGAATAAAAATATCATAATTAATGTTAGATAAAATTTGAATTTCAAACAGAGGAAAGAAGAAGAATTTAATCGCCTGTTACAAATTGGAAATCCGTGGTATGATCCAACCAATCACAAAAGTTCTTGTGTATATGTTTCTAATAAAAAAGTTATTTCATTTAAATTTACACATTATCTTAATTCATAAGGCAGTATTTGTTTTTTTTTAAAAGGGATGAAAATTAGCAATCAAAATTTCTGATAACTTTATCTAATAAATAGAGGGGGTCAAAATATGAATAAATTGAATTTTATTTGACAATTTTTAATTGACATGGTACAATAATTATATACAAAAATTTCTCATCAATCAAATTATGCAACAAAGAAAGAAAAAGATTAAAGTAAAGTTTTCTTAGTGTTTATTATAATTTTTTTAATTATCATATGTGATAATACAATTTTTAAAAGACTGAAACAGTTATATAATATTCATTAGCTCTATTTTTATTGGAGATTTTAATAAGAAACTTTTAAAAATATAAAAATTATACTAAATTGTCCAAAAAAGAACTGAGGAGTTTTTCTTTCATAAATAATTAGATATGATAAATCGGATCATATTAAAAAAAAAAGATATTCACTTGAAGTGCAAGATAAATGGTGAAAAAAATATTGCATAATAATTGACCTCTAATTTTTATTTATTGATTGGCATAAAATTTCAAGACATTAGTATAGTTAAGATTGATTTATGTATGTTGAGAAAAACTTTTTTTAAAAAAAAATTATATTTTATGATATATATATATATATATATAAACATTTGTGTTGACAAAATTTACACTAGTGAGGCTCTCAACTTTGAATCAACTTCTTCACATGAAAAAAGACAAAGGAGAGCTCAAGTTTTTGGAAGTTCAAATTGTTATAAGAATATTTTTAAAATTTGCGTGTAATAATAAATATTATTTTAATACAAATTTTGAAACCCTAAACGCTAAACATCAGCCTCGGTTAATTTGAATTCTTTGTAAAATTAGCCTTCTCACCTCGCAAAGCTGGCTACCTTATATAATGTTTGACTTGTTGACTTGAATTTTATCCAGGATAGAAACATAATTTATTAAGGAAAAGAGAAGAAGTACAAACGAAGAGGACAAGAAATCCTCATATTAATCTGCAGCTACTTCATTTTGAGAGTATCCAAAAAAAGAGGAATGAATATTTTTTGAAAGAATAGAGTGAGAAGAGAATAAATAAGTTGGAATAGTTCACATAATTAGTAATATATATATAGATATATATAAAGAAAATAAAAAGAGACTGAAACCCAAAGAAAAAAGGGCATTAAGAACGTGCTTGAAAGTTTTTTGTAGACAGAACGAAGGAGAGCCTAACCCCCTCTTTTGTAAGAGAGGTGAAACTAATTATCAAAGTTAATCTCATTTATGCACATAAATTAGAGACTGGCCCATGCATTTGCTTGAGTAGTTTTTAAACCTAGTAGGTTTTACCCAAAAAAAATATAGACAAAAAAAAACAAAAATAAAAACAAAGAATTTGAAATAAAATGACACTGTTCATAGTTTCATAATAGTACCATCTTTCTATAGATTTTTATATGTATATATATACACATACATTCGTTTAGCGGAGTTCTTCTGAACTCATGTATCTCATCTAAACATTTTTCAAGTTAGCTTATCTGAATTCAAATGTACATTTCAATTGTGAAAGTCGAGAAAAATAAAATTGTGCATAGTAATGCTCATTAATAAAGAGAGAAATTCAATGGGAATCAACAAATACTGTGCTTGTCAAAATTCCTGTCTTTCCCGGCCCCCCCCCCCCCCCTTCCCCAACAGATAGCAACCCTATAGTAATAGCAAATCGAACAACAGAATTATCAAGAAGCAAGAAGCAAGTACAAAACTAGATCTACTTTCTCGAGAGATTCTAACTAGACCAATCTACAAAATTTGTGTGTGACTCAGTTTCATAATTGACTTGATTTATATATCTTTTACAAATTGAATTTTCTTAAGAATTTTTCTACTTTCTCCAACAGTAACAAGTAACATCTAAAGCAACTAAAGCATAGGGACAACATATCTCGACATGCCATAATGTATACGCAATGCCTATTGCCCTCGCACAATCAGTTTAAATGAAGTGACAATTAACTGCAATCATACCTTTTCCTTGATTTAAATCCAAACCAACCTTCCTTACTTATCCTTTCTTTTCAATCCAAACATACCTTGCAAGATTATAAGCAAACGTGTTTCCAACATGGGAAAGCATGAAAATTATAAGACGTAGGCTTGTTAAGAAGATCTGTGAGAATGCCCGGTCTCCAGTCACTGGGGGTTAGAGGATATAATTCTGTTCATAGATATGAAAATTGTAGGCAATACAGAATGAAGGAAAATTCATAACTGGTTTAAGGAAGAGAAAAATAACAAAGATAAAACATGTCTAATAGGAGGAAGACATTGTCAAACGTCATTTGCTATGTTTGGTCACAGACGTATTAGTGACAAAAAACCACTACAACTAACTTATTACAACAAATAGCAACTAAATTAAATGAAGAGAAAAATATCTATATTACTAAATGTGATATTCAAAATCAGATGATAGTTTATATTGGTAGATACAAAAGAATTAAGTGATGAACAGATTTAGCCTATTTAGGAGTACCGACACACTTCAAATGTCCAATAGTTCAGGAATAAGCCAGCAGCTGATTTTCCAAATCCTTTAGAAAAAATTAGATGCAATTCTGAAATCGCTACTATTAGATTCTCAGATAAAAACATAATATGTAGAGGGATTTTTAAAAAGAATCAAGATTGTAATGTTGAGTTATAAAACATATAAATGTGTTATATTTTTATTGAAAAACTTAATAGTAAACATATAAAGAATTTTGTCTAAAACTTTGTGCTTAAAAGAATCAATTTTTCTATCATAAGCCTTGACCAAAAAGGAAAAAAAAAAAAAAAAAGACCAGTCTCACCTCTACCCAAACCCGCATATTTCTACACAAGTCACCTTCTTGTGCACAAACACAAAATGTAACTTGATCGTAAAGAAAGGGTGTTGCTATGAAAAATTCTAACTTCTTAAAAGGAGGAGCTTTTCCACAAATTGATTTCTATCTTTATCTAGAGATTATCAGTGACGAATATCTCAAGGTGAAAAAGCTCCACTTCTCAGGAAATTGAGCTTTCCCCATCAACACCTTAAAAGAAATAAACCTCATGATGAGCTTCCACTATTGTATTCTCTCCTGATGGTTTCAAACACAAGTTCATTCCAGGTATCCACAGGACCAGGCATGCACCAGTGCAAGCAATCCTGTGGTGGGGCCCTTCCATTGGGTCCACGTTTTGTAATCTTATTCGGGTCGGGGCTCCTGTATGGACCTGGATGACCATCATGGCGGTACTGAAAGGCATCAGTGATATCCATCAATCTTAACTTTGATCTATTCCTTGCCTTCTTTATTGCAAGGTTAAACCCATTAACCTGGTTCTCATGCATTGTGTCTGTATAACCATTTTTCACCACTTCGCCAGCTGCAAGAGGCTTAAGCTTCCCAGTGCATGATCCTCCTGTATTCCAGGCCCCACCCTCATAATGATCAGGTGAATAAGAGCGCAAAATCGTAAGCCCTGTGTAATTTGGATGCGTAACAAGAGCAGTGAGGATTGTTTCAACAGATATCTGATATGCTTCTATGTTATTAACCTTCATAGGTCTAGAATTGTTTGGCCACCACAACTGTCCCCCTACTATCTCATTGTTCAGTATATACACAGACTGCTTGGCAAACCAATGGCCAGAAGAAATAACAATCACATCAAAGGTTGGGATATAATCCATGATCTTCTCATCAGGGGCATCAAGATGGAGCATGTCCACCCCAGCTGGAGCAAAACTAAATGGTTCACTTGTGACTTTCACAAGCCACGAGGACCATATCCGAACAACCATTACAGATGTGGACCTGAAATAATATCGCTGCATGTTTCTGTTTCCCCGGTTCTTGGGTACCTCTACCTGAAAATAACATAGTTTTTAGTCATGCATTTCATTGTTGATAAATTGATGCTTAAATACATGCTCACTGTGCACATGCATGTACATGTATAATTGACAGACATATAACAGGCAACATATGTAGTGAAGGGAGTCATTAACCACCATTGGATTAGATTTAATAGTTGAGATGAAAAGACTTTATTAGCCCCGTTTGGTATAACAAAGTAAAGGGAATCCCTTTCATTTCATTTTGTATAATATCTATTATATTCTTATAATCATTATTTAACAGTTTTTATCTTTTTTTATTACTTCTTTTATTTTAAGTAGAAGCACATAGATCATTTCTCATCCATAAAATCACTTTTTTCATTTTCTTTCTTTTTACATCCCTTTCTATTTTGTGTAGCAAATGAGGCTTATAATGCAATGCAAAAACCACTTGATAATTACCTTTGAATAGGTATTCAGCCCCCCCAAAAAAATGAATATGTAATAACTGCCTTTCTTAATTTTTGCATCAAAGGCTTTTGCATTCATCTTGACCACTACCTGGCAAGAAAACCATTTGAATGGTACAGAACTAAGGCCATATAAAGACTAGTCTGATCTTGCTAAGCCCAGAAGTGCCTTTTGCAAAAAAATTGGCTGTGCCAAGCCATTGTAGGGATAACTTTTTTAAGCAAAGTCAGGCCTGAGAAATGGAGAACCATATCATCCCATTTTTTAGGTGAAAAACAAATGCCGAAACAGCTAACTTAAAATACTCCAGGCTTGGCTTCAACTCCTTAGCATGCTCATTAAGCAATCACTCCAGAAATTTAACTATTTAGAAATAAGCCATAGGTTCAAGATGCCAAGCAAGTGGCAAAGTTTTCTAGAAAGCAAGGATCCCATGTAACTGAGAATTATGCGGGCGATGACAAGCAAAGCTAACAATGCATTATAACTGAAGCAGAAATAAGTATAAAATATAAACTACATATCCACACTAATGCAATTACAATTGTCAGCTATACCTTCTGTTTCTTCAAGGGCCAAACTGAGTAACTTGCAGTTAATATAACATGAAAGTTGCAGGCTTAAATTCAATGCAAAAGCAAAATATAGAATTATTACATCAAAGTTCAACTTCTCCGGCGGCAAAAAATCTCATGTGAGTTGTCTATCATATGATATCAGGTAACAATCTACAATTTCAATGCATGTGAGTCTTGAGTAAGCTTTTCAATAACCTCCTAAATCTTCAATTAATAGGCCCCAAGTATGTTGATTGTATTACCCTATCAAGAAAATATAGTGCAACCTGTTCACCAAATGATGACTGGTGTCAATAGTTTACAGTGATATAAAAATGTGGACTTATTATGTCAAAAAATTTCTTATATCTATCAATTATAGTGTAAAAAATGTTATCCTTATCCTAAAATTTTTTTCCAATCGAATTTTACCTATAATAGATTTAATTTTAAAATTCTCAATGTATAATAAATTAATATTTTTTTTAAGTTTGAATAAATTATCTTCATAATTACAAATACCATGCAGCAATCCTGAGATGATATTGAAAACAAGAATTCATCAAAGATTCCTTACAGAAAGAGTACAAATGCACAAGCAACCAACTTTATCTCACACTTGTCAATAGATACCACCTTGGGGAAGGGGGGACCTTGTCTTGTCAATCACCCTTTTTCCATGGATCAGGAAAATTCCCCAAATGATGATGTGGCTCAACATAGTGAACTGCTCAACCATCTCAAAATATCTTATCATTTCTTTTTTCATACAAATCAGATAAACAAGGAATAAAGAAAATAACCTGCCAGAGAATACACAGCATTGATTCCATCTGATTTCGAGCTACTGAATCGCCAATGAAAGCCAAAGTCTTCCCTCTCATTAGCTCCAAAAATTTCTTAGGGTCAAATCGAGGGAGGTCACACTGAAAGGGCTTCCATCGCCAGTTCTCATAATCCTTGTCAGGCCTTCCGTTACCCTGACAGTTCTGCATCTGAGTCAATACAGGGCATGAATTGTTTGTGTATAATGGTCCTGACGGATCATGTATCCAATTTCCGTGGTATAAATCACAGCCTGCACAATATACAATGTAAACACCAGTTTAAAAAAGAAAGTGTTTAAAAATTCCTGATTAAAAAGATGCAGCTACCGAAAATTTATATATGTTGACCACACGAAAAAGGATTTATGGACCTTTAGTACTGATAACATCTCACCTTAAAGAACATTGTTTGAGAGTGAGATCATTGGATCAAAACCCAGTAATGTGTTTTCATATATCGGTCTGTGTCTTATTATCTAGCCAAAAGCAGACAACAGAGAGCTTGAATATATTGCAGTATGTTTCTAAGGATTTTTCTCAGTTGTCCATACAGCTAGATTACTGTGAATTGAACCCTTTGAGCTTAGTCAAAAAATATTATTCTTAGCATTTGATTTATATAATTTTTTATATATTATGATGAAAATTCATGGGAAATTCTTAGCAATTTAAAATAGTCATCAATGAGATTTGGGTCATTGAGGGAAATATTTTGGGTTTTAGCAAGTACACAAGAAGGAGACAAAATAGGTACATTTATAGACTTAGTGGCAATTAAAATCACAATTAAGAGATGACCATGAACCTGCTCTATTTTTTTTGATTTGTTTTGAAAAGAAATAAAGAGAGATCTATTCAGAGAAAATAAGGAAAATAGTACAAAACAGGATAAGATATCCAGTATCCACCTATATTATTAAAAGAAACGGAACAGTAAACTACAAAAAGCTATCATGTGAACAGTGCCCTCCAATTATGGAGGTTATGAGTCATCACTTATGAGATTATTAGACCAAGACACCCACCCAACTAGAAGCAGCATTAGCATATGCGGTACCAAGAGTACAATATTATGATATTATTATAATAAAACTATTCATGGGTCATCACTTAACAGCTTAAGCATCTTGATGAAGTGGTCCTTGACAAGTTCTATACTCACCTACCCTCAACGAAGGGAAATCTAATAATTTTCACATATCTCTTGGCTACCCTTCCTGGAACTTAAAACAAAGAAACAGGTAGAACCAGAGAAGATTACTTAGACAAAATGCCCAAATTTAATATCTGAAAACTAAGTTCAAGGTAAACTGGTGGAAGCAAGGAATTGTATCTTAAGCCCTCATTCCTATACACAGAAAAACAAATGAATAGAGATGCCACTTCTGCCATATCATTGTCCGATGCAACCATAAATGTTCGTCTGACAAAAAATATGTTCTCGTTATTGAATGCTTCTAACTGAAATTATTTTGCAAGTAATTGAAGATCAACATCAGAATAATCAAGACAACATTTTGAACCCTGACTTTTGTGTCTGCCACACACTTATGGGCTGTGGTACACGCTCACCTAGGCCATTGCCGATGGAATATTCAGTATTTAATATCTAATTATATTATAGAACACCTTCAAATGTGTGAGGCTGGGTGCATATATGCATGTATATATATTTATATCTCTCTCTAGCACTATGTAATTATGAGTCTGAGTGCTTATCTATTGTAATGACTGTAGAAGTATCTTAGGAGTACAATACAAGGCCAGAGATGTGCAGGACTCATTGTATGACTAAGTATCACAGATATGAACAGAATTGCTGCGGAACAGATTAAATGACCCTTCACTAGGCCAGACTATTAGTTTTTCAGACTCTTCATTTATAATGGATTCCAACAACTAGATATGAGCAACCTCTGCTACTTGCTCATTTGAGTCTGCCATTCTTCTAGAACTGCATGTTTTGATATCAGACCAACTAACACCCTCTCTGTCTCTCTAAGTTTACTGTTTAAAGTTAATAGGAAGATAATGAATAGGCATTAAATAAACCATATTGCAATTGCAAGTTACATGCCTCATATAAGTTAAATATAATAAATTGAAAGCACCGCTGACGTTTTAGCTCCGATGGGTTTCCAAAAGAGAGAAAGGGAAGGAAAAACATAACAACTTGATTTTATAATTGATTATATAGAACAAGAATCACAAATGAAATGATAAGTTGTGCAGGGCAAAAAGATAAGAAATGCAACCTGAATCAACTAAACCAGCATTGGATGCATTATTTGGCGTGTCAGATGATGGTGGAACTGATTTTGATGTGGCATCAGGAGATAGAGAGGTCTCATTTGATGATGTACTCATAGCACTGGACTTATTTATCAAATCCACAGAGGCAGGCTCATTGATTCTAATACTACTTGTCACAACGGAAGAATTGATACCATTGTCCACCAAAGAAGATGCTGTATTGGAATGAGTAGGCAAGCTAACGTTAGCCACATCTTCACTGTTGCCAAATGGTATCATAGGTGCTTCTGAATTAGAAGCTGGTGTAGCAGAAGTTTCTGATCCATTCAGCTCCCTGGTTTTTGGAAATTTTGGTGAAGTAGATTCACTGAAGGGCACTAGTGAATTTGATACGCTATCATTGTGTTCTATGTTTGTATCAGTTGACAGATCACTAGAGGATATTGTGGGAGATTGTAGATCAGATGATACATTATGATGGACTAGATCTAAACTTTTATTCAGGTAAACATCAGTAAAAGTTCCATTGATTTGAGAGACTGACAAATCAACCTTTTTAAAAGTATCTACACCATAGAAGAATCCATGAACTGAGGCACCAATGGGATATGATACAAGAAACCAGGAAGCAAAAATTAAGAATACAGCCAATCCTCCCATTGAAACCACAATCCAAGAAAGAGACCTTGGATGGGACGACATTCTTAATTTAAACAGGTACCTGAAGCATGAAGGCTTTCAGAACCACGGAACTTTAACAAAACAGAGGTTTCGGCAGTGAATATTCCCAAGAGAAGTCCTGTTATATCCACAAATAATCAAGGAAGTAATAGAATTAGTTTAAACTATGAGTAAATAAGTGCTAAAATGTAAAAAAGATAGTCAGAGTCAAATACTAGTTACTGCATCCCAGTAATTTCAAAAAGATTCACAGATCATATATGATGAGCATTGAACTTCAAAACTTAAGCCCGCGTGAAGAATAACATATAATTTTCAACGTAATTCAAATACCCAGAGAAGAAAATAATCAAAACTCATTGCGATCACCAAATGAATGAAAAATGCAGAAACCTCTTGTGACGAGATTTCTGCGTAGCTTTATAAACAAGATCTTACTCGCTGAATTCTCTGTATATTCTCAAGGCATTGAAATGCCGATGAAGAAATTATTCCGGCAACTATGCTAGAATCTGGTAACAAATTCACTCAGCAATTTATGTTCCAAACAGAGGTGAAACTTCCATAAAATCACGACATGTTTTGCCCCTGATTGTACTTGTCTCTTGCAAGGGACCGATATTCACGTACGTAGTAATAAGGGATTGAGACTCGACTCAAATTCTTTAGCACCAGAACCTTGTTTTTTTTTTTTTTTTTAAATCAAAAGAAGCTTTGTTAGTTACATATTTTTATCTTCTCTCTCTCTCTCTCGCGTATCGTAGGATTGAGTAAAGTTTAGTTAATATAACTAAATTTTAAATATTTATACTTTGTTGTATACGTATATTTCATTATAAAAACAGTGTTAACAATAATTAGAGTTAATTAACAATTTGATCTTCTATATAAATTCGTTAATTTGATATTTTAAAGTTTAACCATATCAATTTAGTAATACAAAAATTATTTTGTGTTCAAAATCGATAACACTAATATGCAATTAATGGACTGTTTAATATATAATTATTACTTACTCATAATAGAGTACTATATGTATGTAATTCGAACTAACCGAGCATTCTATCATTTTGGTATTATATATTCATGTCATATTTCATTAACAATTAAGCATTTAACAATAATTCATTAACTATCTTTTTTTTTCTTTCCAACAAAAAAATAACATATCATATCAGTCACCCCAAAAATATTGTGTCTTTAATATTATTTTTACTAACAGATAATTAACAAAAATAAATAGTATGACCTAACATAAAACTAATATAGTTATTAAGCATCCAATTATCTTTAATATATATTATCATAGAGTATCATATCACCCGAGCTCGAGTATCCGTAAAATCATATCTCTTAGTGTGATTATGTCAAGGTATATTTTACTAGTAATTAAAGATTTATCAGCAACTCAACTTTATGTTAAGCCACATCAACCATTTTTATTAAGAAATTAAGGTAAAGATGATGTCAAAAATAAAATATTTTTTGAATGATTAAAATAAGAAAATTAAATTATGGGATCAACTTTGAGGATAAAAATCGTTAATTCACTCTAATAATTATTGTTTTATTCTAAATTAATGATTAAATAAATAATGTAGAAGAAAGTATGGGATTATCTATTAAAAAAAGAGTTAAAAAAATTAACTCAATCTAAAAGTGGGATATATATATTACTTTCGATCTTATATATAAAAAATTTTTTTATAACTTGATTTGACCTAAAATATAATAAACAAATTATTAATATTTAATATATTAATTATAGTATTTCAATTATATCCTTCATTAAATGAGTTTTTTAAATTATGAGTAGTAATTATTATTAATTTCAAAAAGAAAATATATACATTAAATAGAAACATTCTTGAAAAATAATTTTTATTTATGATAAAATTAAAAAAATTAATTACTTTTAATTAATTTTTTAAATTTGTGTGAATTAATTATTTATTTTTTATATATGAGACTGGAAGTAGTATATATATATATATATATGTATGTGTGGTTATTTGTGTGTTAGATCTCTAGTCCCACTAAATGGTTCAAAGTTAAAGCTATTATTCGTGCGGGAGGAGTATGATTCATATTCAAAATTGAATGAAAACTTTAGAAAAGGGTGGGAAAATTCTTGTGTTAGAAAACTTAAATGGTAATATCTGATTGAGAAGGCTAAACAAAATATTTGTTTAATTTGTTTTTCTATTTTGCCCATTGTGTTCCTTTAAAAAGCAACTTGTACCATAATTTTAAAAATACTAAAAAAGTTATAACATATCGGTTAAAAAAAAAAAGTGACAGTGATAGTATAGAATAAAACCATCGTAACATCGTACGGTAAATTAGTGCAACGTATTTTTGACTGAAAATTAGTGTGTTTTTATGTATTTAAAGTAACTCATAAGTGATTTTATTTTATGACCAATTAATTACTATGTGATAATTTTGTTTTAAATAATTTTTTGTTAAAAATATATTTTACTTATATTTGAAATAATTTAAGAATTAAAATTATCAATTTAATGTTAACAATAACTTTTAAATATTATAAAAATATTCAATATATAAGTGCAATAGATCTATAACCATATGAATCTAATTTTTTTTTTAAATATCACGTAAGGACAATCTAAATAAACAAAAAAATAATAATTAAAGAGAATTAATATAACCATGTCCGGAACAAGATTGTGAAAGTAGTCTTTTGCATTCACGATAAGCCCAAGCAAAAATTTGGTGGGCCTTGAATCTTACATTTAGAGCTTGTGTGATATATAAAATTATTCTCAATAAAAATAGAAATCAAATACTAAATGTAATAAAATAAAATCAATTTTATTTGACATATGTCATGAAAAGGAAAAAGAATTCTTTTTTATTTACATGTTTAGTAAGATGAAAGTAGTATAGAAATGAAAAGAAATCATGTTAAAATGACAAAAATGCCCTTGAATAATTGACTTTGCAGTTTAGTACTTCTTTATTCACCAATCCTTCATTTTTTTTCTACTAAACTTCCTTATTATATATTCTTTAAAGATGGTAGTTTACCTTTGAAAAGCACCTCCATATTCACCCGTCCTTCCAAATCTCACAATAAAATGAGTATTTTCAAGAAAATCAATTGCACCGAAAGACCCTCATTATCTTTTACAGAAGACTTTGAGTTCACAAATAGCACATTCTTATGATGGTAGACAAAATTGAAAAAATAAAAAGAAAAAAGAGATTAAGTTATACATGAATTCTGGAAGTGATGAGGACTCAGAGTGGCAATCAGTTCCATTCACCTACCCAGCAAGCTTTAAAATATGAGAAGGAAGGGACTGGCAGATATGTTTAGTAGTAGGAGCGGCATAATTGACTTTGCAACATTTTGACATTATAAAAGGCTTCCATTTGCGTGCTATTATGCTAAACCCAATACACCTTTCCATCAGTCTCCACATCCATTAGAATCTATCTACCAAATATGTTTTATAAAGGACTATGTTTCTCTTTTTATTTCTAGCATGATACCAAATGGGCCATTATTCTTTAAAAATCACTTACTAAGAGTAATAATACCAGGCTAATCTTAAAAATTTTTCATGAGCAATTGAAAGTGATATTTGAAAAAAACCATGTCATTCAATCAATAATTTAAGGGATTGGTAATCACATCCTATTGGAAAATAAAACTAAGAGATTTTCTAGTAGCCTCAATATATAATTGACTTTGACCTATCCTTAACTTTTCCTCCTAGCCTTATTTCTCAAACGTAGAATGGTACCATCATATATAAATGAGTGCCTTGGACTTCCATGATTAGTACCATCCTACCATTTGATTGAAATGGACCTATCTTGCAATTGTCTTCAAATAGCTAGCTCCTTACTAAAAGACTTAGGTGGTAATTAGCATTTGACCAAGCTAGATGTATTTATGATCACAATTTTCTATAAAAATATATGACATCTAGTAGGGATGATTTGTAATTAGCAAAGAGTGTTATATTACAATAATACTAAATATTATAAAAACTAACCAATATCATCTTGGCATATCTTCAAAGCCAAGGAGAGCCTTTCAAACCTTTGAGATCCAAGCCTTCAACTAATGTTGTATATATTAGGTTGGAAGAAATCCATTTAGAGAGAGAAAAAAAGAAGTAAACCAAATTGTCCCTACAAAAGAACATTGTATGAAGAGATAATTGAGAGTATTTAAATTATTATGACAAATGATACACTGATTCTCAATCTGTAAATTATGCTTTCCAAGCATATCCATTATATGTAAAAAATTTGTCAATAACTTACAAATAAACAAAAGCATTTTATATGATAATTTTATATTCCATAAAATTTTCCATCCTTGAAATTGAGATCTAATTGAATATATCAACTACTCGTATAATAAACAATAACCATCATCCATGTAATAACTTTTCAATTTGTTACCTATCCAAATCTACCTATCTTGCTCTCTTGCAATAGAGAAGGCCATTATTGATATTGGCTCACTACTTTTCTTGAATAAAGAGATTGGAGTCTAGGCACATCTCATTGACTTTTCCTATGTAGATTAATGTCTTTAATTAACCCCTAAGAGATTAGAAGGACTTGGTTGCACTGGCCACCACATATGGTCAGTTAAAAAATAGCACTCTCATTCCAATTTGCCATTATCACCTTGAATACATTAAATCACTAGCTTTATGAATGCCCTTCACATCCATGTTATATTATATTGATTAGATAATTGTCCTGGAGATTGATCCCTACAACATTTGCTTTGCATGACTTGAACAAATAATGAATGCGGCCTTGCTAAATAATCTCCAGGTATGCCTAACTAATAATGCCTTTTTCATATGATGTACTCTTCTAAATCCTAGGTCACCAAGACATCGAGAGTTGCAAATTGAATCCCATTTCAACAAATGAACTTTAAGTCTATTATAATTATAGCAAGTGCAGAGTTGATAATTGTACTAATCAATGTTAATCAAGCTACTTATAACAAAAGCATAGCCGTCCAAGTTTCTAATATCTTTTATATTTTTTTCTATCACATCCTTGTCAATCTTTGCTTATATCATACTCCAAAAGGATTAAATAATATGTTTTTTAAGAGAATGCATAACAATTGGGCTAAAAATAAACTTTGACTTGGAAGAATTAACTACCTAACTTGATAAAGATCTATGTCTCTCCAAGATGTGATTGATCGTCATACAAGTTTGTTTCATTACTTTAAAGAAGAGCAAAGTGTCATTGGCATATATAAGATGAGATTAGGCTTGACAAATTCTAATACCCTCCCAAGCCTTAGTCCACTATGCCTTAACAATTATATAATACAAAACATTAGAATAAAGAATGAATAAATAAGGAGATAACGAATTCCCTGTTAAGATTCAAAAGACTAAAAAAAAGCTACCATTTAGCAATACTTGATAACTTACTATTTTCACACATTGCATAAGTAATTATATTAGTGTCATCTTACAATGTGCACCTTATACAGGTTCTAAGACAACTTATCATATGTCTTGGGAATGCCCAACTTATAAGCACACTGTATCTTCTTTTTTAAATAAGATTGATGTGATATATGCATAAAATCATATGTTAAGACAATATTTTTTGAAACAAATCTATCTTTAAAGAGGACATTTTAATTTGGAAAAATGATATCTAACAATATTAACTTCAATTAATTACATAATACTTTAAAAATGATCTTGTACGACACAATAGATAAACTAATTAACCTATTTGAGACTCACTTCTTGGAATAAGAATAATGTAAGTCCTATTTAAACTTTTTAGGCAAAAATGCACTTTTGGTCCTTAATTTTATTTAAAATTTTATTTTTATCATTTAATTTTATTTAGTTTCAATTTAGTTCTTTAATATTACCTTAATTTCATTTTCGTTCTTTAACTTCATTTGATTTCAATTTGATCCATTAACTTTATTTTATATTTTACTTTCATCTCCTAATTTTATTTGTTCTAATTTGGTTTCGTAATTTAATTTTGTTCTAATTTAACCATTAATTTTAAAAAATAAACTCAAATATTTTTTCCCTAACATTATTGAATTAAAATATTCAACAAAAAAGTTTTATGTTACTCATGAATAAAATAGAATGTAATAATTAGTTAGATTAGAGCAAATTGGACAAAAATAAAATCAATAGATAAAAATAAAATTTAAGGTAAAGTCAAAGGATTAAATTAGGCATCTGGATTTGCTACATCTTGCAAAGAGATCTCTTCTCAACACATTGTTTTAGTTTCTCTAATTCTAAGAAGGAAAAAAAGGCATCTAGGTCGTCTGTTACTATGCGATCTAAGCTGTCCTTTAGAGCACACATATATGCACCATTTTGATGCAACAAAGGAGACCTCCAAAGCTATCGGTTGTTCCTTCTTTGCTGAAGTCCCCTGCTTAAGCCTTTCAGTCCAAAGCTACTAACACTAACATAGTACACAACCAAGTTCTCCTCTAGTAGCTGCTTGCTATCTTGCTCATTCTTGTCATTGAACTGAAACTTGAAATTCGAGATTGTGAAATTTGCAAAATTTTGAATTCCCTATAATTTTCAAAAACTTGTCATATATGTCTCTTTACATCTTCAGTTTGTGATTAATGAATATTTTTGTTATAATGTTGAATTTCTCTTAATACTTCTTGTTCATCTCTAAAGGCATAGATAAAACATGTTGGGATACAAAAGAAGTTGAAAGTGGAGCATTTTGCTAGTATTTATTCTTTGAGTAGAACAAATGGTTCAAAATTATAACTTTTCCATTCTTTCATGGGTTCATCGTTTCACGGACACTCAAAATCTTCAGCATGCATAACATGCTTCAGAATTCAAACTTTCTTCAATAAGTAGCAAATACAACAACCCAAATCATCAACAAGTTAGAACAAATAACCCCTCCCTATGTACCTCTTAAAATGACCCTGATTTTGCTGCAAAACCCGTAAGGGTGAATGTCTCCTAAAAGTTTCAGAAAATAAGAGTTATTTGTTAGTTGGTAATATGAACAAAATGTCTAGATCACATTCATGAGTTTATCGGTTGCTTACCTTCCTCTGATGTGAACGTGAAACTGTAGGAGAAATGCGTGAACTCCCACCTCAATGGAACAACTAATTTATGGAAGAAGAAGATGGAACAGAGGACTTACATATGATCAAAACGGTGTGTATTGTGGTCTCTAGCATACGGTGGAGACTGCATGACAATGAACAGTCTGAATGCTTTTTTTTTTTTTTTCCCTCAAAATTAAAGGCATTGAAACCGTGCATTGAAAAAATATGTAGAGCCTGTAGATTTAGATGTTTAAATTAGAATTAAATAAAATTAAAAAACAAAAATAAAACTTAAGTTAAAGTTGAAAGACTAAATTTAAATTAAATGAAGTTAAGATATGAAAGTAAGATTTTAAAAAAAATTAATAAATTAAATTAAAACTAAATAACGTTAAAAAATTAACATAAATTTAAAAAATCAAAATATATTTTAGCTAATTTTTTAACATGGTTAATTATCATTTTTAAATTCATATAATTTTTGTTAAAAATTAAATTAAATTTGTTCAGAATAATAAAAATAATAATTAAACAAAACATCCTTGATATAAAACAACACACTTTTGATTATGCAGTTTAATTTCAGAGAAAATTACATTTAAGAATTTAAAATTTTAAAAATTTATTTTTAAGAATTTATTATTATTAAACTTTAACTATTTGTTATTAAAATTAATAATAAAAATTTTAAAATAAATTATAATAAATTCTTGAAAATAAATATTTTTATTTTTAAGTCTTTTATTATAATTTTTCTTTAATTTTATGAAAAATAAATTTACCTTAAAAATTACATTAAACTTGCATTTTGTTTCCCGATAAAATGAAAAGAAAATCGCAGAGTGGAAGGGCGAGCTCAACCACTGTTCGAACTTCGAACGTCACTCCCAAGTCTACCTTACCTGTCCGCCAACAGTAGCAATTCTCGGGACAAGGCAAAATCCTCCATGAAAGACGGCATGCTCACTTATCCAAACCCAGCAGAAAACCAGTCTCTTTAATTCGATTCTCTCTCTCAACAAGGCAGTTTTGCTCCAATGGCCGCCAATCCCTCGCTCTCTGCTTCCCTACCCACAATTTCTCTTCACGCTTCCCCTTCTTCCGCCTCTTCAAAGCCCAACCAGCTACAACTACTTTCTTCTCTCACTCTGAGCTCTCTATTCGGAACCAGAGTCACGATTCAAAGCTCAAATTCATGTCGTTTCCTTCCCAATAGCAAATATTGCCGTGCGACATCCGCGACCGTGTCGTTTAGTCTCCCAACCACGTAGGTTTCTCCTTACTCATGTTAAATCCTTGAATGGAGATGGGTTGATTATATTAGTTTTTTGGATCGGCTAAAGTTTCTGGATTTTTCTTTTTTGCAGGAAACCCCCGACGTCTTCTTCTGGAAAACTCCCGCAGTGAGTTTATTCTTTTAGTAGTAGTAAACTAACAATTTGGTCCCTAAATAATTGAACCCATATAGCTTTTAGTCCTTAAAAATTTGTGAGTGCACATAACAAACTTATGGTATGTTGATCCTTTTGTGATGAGTTTGTTATTTTTGAGGATTAACTTGTGTATTCTCTAATTTTGGGGATTAAAGTAAATCTACTGAATACCAGATTGTTAGATTACTCGTTGTTAGTGCTTGTATTTTGATTTGAGGGGTAATTGATTGGGTAGAATTCAGGTGGTCGGCAAGGGCGATAAAATCATTTGTGATGGCGGAATTGGAAGCAAGGAAGCTGAAGTATCCCAATACAGGAACAGAGGCCCTTCTGATGGGTATTTTAGTCGAAGGTTTGCTACAATGACCACCTTTTTAGCTGCAGTAATAGCTTGCTAATTGTCATTTTACGTTGAATTGAGTGCTCAGGCTCTGAATTTATCTAATTGCCATCGACTGAATGATTTAGATTTGCTTCATAAGCTTCATGTGTTATTTTTAATGGAGAATGACTGAACGAGTTCATTTTTAATGTAAATGTGTATGTTTCTAAATCTATTTTCCTTATTAAAGATAAAAAATGCTGTAAAAAGATGAAAATTGTGGTTTTTTCTCACAGCAGCTTAGTTTATCCCACAAAATTACTCGGGAAAATATATACTAAGATTGGCATGGTCTAGTCGACTTCTAAAATATTAGTGGTCAAAGGTTGGTACTTCATCTCTTCCTATTCTTGTTTGAAGTGAGTAGTCAAGTCCAAACCAAATTTTATCTACTCAATGGCATATCTTGTATCATATTGAACATTTGTACCACAACTTGGAAAACGTTTTCTTTTTTGGGGATAAAAACTTGGAAATCAGTACTAGTACTGTCTCAGAGATTATTCCTTTCTGCATTGTTGACCAGGTGGTAGGATAACTTAAATTTTTTCTTTTTGGGTGGTTTTCCATATTAATCTTTTACTTGGAAAAAGATAAAAGAAAAGGAAAACAGGATGTATGCCTTTCTTTTACTGGCAGAAAAGCAATCAGATAATTTCCTGGTTATAGCTAGTGGATATTTTCATCCTGTTTAATGGATATACCACAACACTTTACTGGTCACATTGGATGTAATGATTGTTCTTTCAACTGTGATTATAAACAGTTAAAATGGGACTCTTAAATGGGGCAGCTTTAACTTTGTAGGGGAAGGGCTAAATATTATAGGAAAAAGTCCTACTTTGTGACCATTTTCAACATCCATATTTTGGGCTGAAAAGGAAATAATCAAAACACATTGTTTATGGTTTAGGAGAGAAAGGCCATATTTTGCTCTGTTGCTGTTGTCTAGTTGTTTCAGCTAATGTCATTGTCATATTGGTGTAGACATATATGGGCCCTCAATGTCTTGCTAAGTCATTAGATCCCGCATGTTACATGAATATCTCCTAAGAACTAGGTATTCTACTTCTATATAACATGACGTATAAGATATGACTCTTGCTGCACTCTCTGGACATTCTAAAATGACATGCATTTTTGTGGCTGAACTTAAGAAATAATGTATTCTTCTCTATTTGCTAGATCGGAGAAAGAGGGAAGGGAAGAGAAAATTTAAACTTCAACTTCCGTTTGATTCTTTCAAATGAGTTGTTTGGCACTAAAAAGTTGTGGATGCAGTAAATTAAATCAATTGTGATATTCAAAATGAAGCATTAAATTAAAACCTACTATAAATAAAAATTTGTTATTGAATTCAATTATATTAGCAAGATACTGTCATTCATATGTTAAGAAGTTAAACTAAGTAATTAAATTCCTTATGTTTCTGTTTGTATGCCCTTGTATACCCTTTTAGCATTCCCTTATTTTGTGCCTCTTAAGCAATTATTACTTTTCTCCTTTCAGGAACAAGTAAAGCTGCAAAGTTCTTAAGGGCTAATGGAATTACTCTTTTCAAAGTACGAGAGGAAACGGTAGAGCTTCTTGGGAAATCTGACATGTATTTCTTTAGTCCTGAGCATCCTCCATTGACTGAACCATCTCAGAAATCCATTGACTGGGCTGTTGAGGAGAAATTAAAGTCAGGTATTCCTGGTTTTCACGATCATATGACTATTAATTCCATGCATTGGCTATGAGTCTCATGCCTAAATGCACTCTGTTTTTCTTCTTTTATATATATATATATATATATATTTCAAAAAATGCCAAAAATGTACATCATTGTTCAGCTTGATGCGTAGTTCAGTTTGGAAGGTTTATGATTGTATACATGTAGGATATGTTATTTCAAACAGTCCCCAATTTGACCGTAGAAATTAAATGGAGTCTTATATATATGTTGAACCTGAGTTACTTCGTGTGTGAAATGAAATTGCGTTTTTGTTTTTTTTGGGGGGGGGGGGGGGGGGCGGAGGGTTTTGTTGGGTCAAGCGGAAAGAAACTCATCTGTGTCCCGCCTGTTAGAAAGAAGCTGAAGTGTTGACTCATGTTCTATATCATGTTGACAAGATAAACTTTTGCCATTCCTTGTTAAAGAGTTATAATTTGAATTCTTCGTCAAATGCATCCTGCTATTTTAGGTTTGCAACTTTGCTTTGGCCATGTCCCTAGTTAGCTCAAATCCTACCTAAGTTATTGCTGATATAAAGTTAACCACCACTCTATCAAAGTCCACACTTATCAATCCGCAAGCCATTGCCCATTGCATTCTGTGTTTTGAGCTTGGGATTGTGGCCTTTGTACAATTTGGTTTCCATCTGGCTTCCTACAAACCATCTTACTTTACACTATGTGCGTCTATATATATATATATATACACACACACACACATACACACACACTTTCGGATTTGATGTTTTGGCTTTTCTACTTATAACACAACCACATAAAATGCAGGTGAAGGTGGGGAAATAACAGTGACTCATTTGCTTCTAGGAATTTGGTCACAAGAAGAATCAGCAGGTCACAAGATCTTGTCTGCTCTAGGTTTCGATGATGAAAAAGCCAAAGAAGTTGCTAAATCAGTAAGTCTCAAGTTTAGTTGCTTTGATTTGACTGACCATGGCCACCCAATATTAATGTAAATGTTATCTTTGTTTCTTGCAGTTGAACGGAGATGTTGATTTGAGCTTTAAGAAGTAAGCTTAAGAAGTTTCTTGCAATAACTTGTGCCTTCCTAACCGTTGGTGTTGCAAATAAACTATACTCCCTCTTATTGCAAGTTTACCAGCAAAGTGTCTGCCTGAATGTCCTTTAAACTTCTTCATGCCAAATTTTGCTTTACCCAATTGGAGGCGATGCAATTTTCATCCTCTTCAGTATTTTTACAAGTTTTGTGGATTTCAAGACCTCAGGCTATTTGTAGTTATGGGCAGTCCCAACTTATCTCCCCTGTAACTTTATCTCTTCTTTCGATTGAGCTGTGAAGCCTTTCATATTTAAGCATTTTGATTCCGTTAACTGTGTTTCCTGTCTTGGAGTAAGATCATCATATTTGTTTCTTTAATTTTTGAGTAAAATATTCCAGTCTTCCTTCTATTTTCATGATTTTACATAGTTTTCTTTATTTTCAAAACTTATACAAACTTCAACTCTAATTTTGAAAACTCTAACATAAAAAGTTAATGGTAAACTCTGTCATGTATTTAAAATTCCCAAAATATCCCTAAAGAAATTCCATGTTTTTAAAATCTACAATGAATTTTTTTAATAATTCATATTTTCATTTTATAAAATAATAGTAAAATTCATTACATTAATATTCTATAAATATAATAATTTTATCCATATTAACATATTTATAAGATTAATTTTAAACATATCTCCCTTTAAGCTCAATAAATTTTAAATTTAATTTGTAAATGTTGTGATGGTATGTTAATGCAATAAAGTTATTATGATCATAGAATAATAATATAATGAATATTATTATTATTTTTAAAACGAACATATATGTGTATTTTTTTAAAAGAATATAGAGTTTAAAAATGTAGGAGAACTCTTCTAGGGAGATTTTGGGATTTTTAAACATATGATAGAAACAGAAGGGATGTTTCTATAAAATAAAGAAGAGCAAATTATATAAATTTCTTTTTTATTTTTAAAATTTACATAGACTTCTTATAAAATAAAAAAAGTATTTTATATTTTAATCTAATTTTAAATTTTTTTATCAATATATCCTCTATTAACATAAATATATATTTTTTTAATTAAAAAACTTTTAAATAAATGATATTTTGATCAGAAAATTTAAAAAGGAATGTGGGTTGCGTGAGTTATATCCCAATATTGTAGATGTCAGATTGCAAAGGCTTGTAAGTATAACGCTGGTTTGTACACTCCACAACCAGATCCCCACACATCTTGGAGTGATTTGAGTATGATTTTACTCTAGTTATTGTTGATAAGTTTTCAAAGATGGCTCACTTTGTCCGTTGCTAAAAAATTGTCAATGCCTCTCATGTGGCTAAATTGTTCTTCAAAGAAAGCTTGCACCTACATGGCTTACTGTCTTCTATCACCGCCAAAAGAGATGTTAAATTCAAGAAATATTTTTGTAAAACATTATAGAAACTGTTTGGCACCCACTTGAAATTCTCATGTGTTTCACCCTCAGACTAAAGGTCTAACTGAGGTTGTCAATCGTAGCTTTGAAAATCTGCTTAGATGTTTGGTAGGAGAGAAACTAGGAAATCAGAACAATCATCTTTCATTCTGTCAGAACTAGTAATGCTAACACTCATAGTTTGTGAGACTAATGTGACGAGATAAAGAGCATTTGCTACCTCTATTTCCAATGTTTGTTGTTTCTACGGGCTAGCCTCTTTCCATAGAAAGTTTATTCAAGGCTTTAGTAACGTTATGGCTTCCATTACCAGTGTACGAAACAAGGTAAGTTCTCATAATACTGAGCAATTGGTACTACTTCCATTTAGATATGGCCACGTAATCTTTTGTTGTCAAAAGTCATATAATTTAAGTTTGCACTAGATTTAGGTAAAATAGATGCCATGTAGGGCTTTTTTTTTTTTTTGAAAATTTCAACCATATAGTACTAAATGTTTAAAAAATCATTTATTGTGTTTTTATTTAAAAATCTAATAGCAAATATTTAAAATTGCATTGAAGTTTTTCCAATAGTTTTAAATTATGCATGAGTTGGATTTTAAATCTTGGATGAGCTTATTTGTCAAAATATGAAGATAGTAATACTCTTTCTTTAATAGTACTAGAGAACAATTAATATTCAAATAAGTTAATATCATATATATGATTTTTTTATCTCATTATAATTATGTAATTATTGGTACACCTACATTATTTAGTGTTCTATGGCAATGTTGTACTTTTTTAGGGTGCATTTGTTGTAATAATTTCTTTCGCAAACAAATTGTTGACTCCCACTAGATGCTACTTTATTTTATTTTTTATTATTTTATTTAAAAAGAGCCATTAAAGCTAATACTTTAAAAATAAAAGCTAATATCATTGTAATCAAAACTATATTAGATCAACTAGTTCAACTAATGGGATAAAAAACTGGACCCTAATCTAATTTGTTTATTTTAAAAAATTGATCAATTAAATAATCAGTTAAAAAATATAATTGAATTGATCAAAATTAAATCGATAAAAAATTAGTTAAATTGGTCATTAATTTTTTTTTTAAAATTTTTTCTTATAAAATGAAATAGTTAATCTTAAATAGATTTAAAAAATCTAAAAATATAAAGCATTAGAAGAAAGAGAAAATTAAAATATATAGAAATTAAAAAAAAAGAGAGAGAATATACAATAAACAAAATGTGCGTATTTAGCTATTTTCGGCGTTTGTTTTCTATTATGTTTTATCTTCTAATAGCATTTTTTTCAAATATTAATGTGTTTGACCAAAATTCTTATTTGCCTTTTTGGTTTTTTTTTCTTTTTAACTATAAGTTAAATCTTAATATAATTTGACAATTCTAAGAATTTAATATTATATACTCTTAATTTTTAACCATGGTTAATTTTTGTTTTTTAATTAAAAAAGACTTTTTAAATATCTTAAAAAATATTGAATTAGTAATTAAATGTCTAAAATTTACTAATATTTATTTGTCACATTAAAATTTTAATAAATAAATATTTTTTAAAATATATGTATACAAATATATATATATATATATATAATTATTATTAGTTTAACTACGATTCAATAACGATTAAATCAATAAATCGTAAATTAATACCTTTATCATTTCAATAACCGATTCAATTTTAAAAATTTTAGCTAATATAGAACTTTTAAAAACTATAAGAGCTTATATGAAACCATTTTAAAATATAAAAAAAAAATTATTCAACTTATTTGGCCACACAAAAGATATGTAATCAAAATTTGTCAATGAAATTAAGAGACTTAAGAAAGAGATAACAATGCATTTTTTTAATATTATAAATGTTTTAAATTAAATTAAACTTTTGAAATGAAATTGAAATTATGTGAAACTTTAATGGTAAAATTAGCTTATTTTTAAGAATAGAAATATTAGGTTAGATCATATGTTTGGTCTGAATAGTTTGCTTGCATTTTTAATTTACTCCTTATTAGCTTTTTTTTCTTTTTTTCCTTTTTTTCCTCAAATAGATCCTTATATTTTCTTATTGTTTTGAAATATGTGTTTGCCATTAATCTTACTTATGACTATTAAGGTACTTGTGCCATGCATGAGAGTGTATAAGAAAAGAATAAAAGTCCATTACAGCCGTATAAAAGTACCATTACATAAAAGTTTAATATAGAAAAGTACCATTACAGGAAAACCCAATATACAAAAAATCCTATGGTTAATAGAAAGTCTAACTCGATTGCAAACCAAAGGATAGAATTAAAAGATGTGATGTAAAATATCTCATATGAGGAATAACAAGTTTTGTTGAGATATTTATCAAAATATGATAATCAAAGAGGTTAGTAATTCATCTCAATCTAGCTTCTCTTGTTTTATGACCTTTGATGGTTTTGTGCTTGATTATTGTGGTGTATTCATTTATGCTAGTCTTAAGAATTAGATTTTTGCACTCTCCTAACCTTCTGTTTTATTGTGCAAATAGATGCCTTAGGTGTTAAGAAGGAAGCAAGTGTGAGATCATCTAAACACATAATACCATCTTCTTTTATAGATTTTAACAATGTGATTGTGTTTGAAGAATAAATATCTACCTCACTTTCCTCTATGATTGAGGATGTTTCCTACCATGGATTGTAAGAAGTTATTTGGGAAAAATGTTCAAAATGAATTAAGAGATAATTTATGAGGATAGTATTAAATAAACTAAATGAATATACTTGCAAGCATCTTATACTCAAAGCTGCCTTTGACACTGAGAAGCTCTTTAATGATGCTTTGTCATGCTCATGTCCCGAAGTGTTAGTTGCCATTTGGTTACTAATATAATGTTGGTATTACAAAAGGATTATAAAAGATATATATATATATATATATATTGCTTACCTTTATAATTGGGGAATTGGATTGGGTTATGATGTGTTCTTTGTCAATCATGTTTAAAATAGTATAGCTTGCATACTTCTATTAGAGGTTATAGTTGTTAATTTTGATCTTCATTAGAAATGTTTGGACAAGTAATTTATTAAGTTCTACAGGAAAAGGGTATGGTCAATTATCCTGTTACATTGAAGATTATGTCAACATTAGAATCAAGAATCTAAGAAATAGTGAATGAAAGTCATGGAATATAAGATCAAAGTATAGATATCTAGCATATAAATGAGATCATTGCCAGTGATGAGAAATTTTCATGTCAAATAATAGAAATGCATGGAAATAGTGTAAGAGATGTACAACATGGTTAAGGTTAATGTGGCATGAGCAGTTATGACAAATGTTGAGAAATTGATACCAAGTGAAGATTAGAGCATTAAACAATAATTTAGGATTTAATAAATGTAAGCTAGAAGATTATCTTTGAAGTTGGAATAACAAATAATCGTTTATTTGTCAAAGTATTGCATATTTTTGAACTTGATGCGCATAATACCTATATAAGCTTTTTTTTTTTTAATTTTCTTAGCAGTTATACCAATAAAAGCTGTTGCCAAATCATCAAATGCATAGATTGATTTTGTTCCTGTACCATTAAAAACTGTCAAATAGACCTTATAGCTATTGTTTTGTGAAGTTATAGATATTAAGATATTTGTAACATTGAAGATATCTATGAGGTTAGCACATGTATTTGAAAGTGTAGAAATAACACCAAATCCCATATGCAATGCAAGATTAATAGGAAAAAATGTGCCAACAGTAGTGTCTTACCTATCAAGTGTTGTTACTAAAGGTCCTTCACATTGGTTGCATATAGGTTGACCATTCTCTACCCTTAGCTTGATCTTGTGGTTGTTGCATAATCCATATACCTAACCGAAGTTTGTTTGGAGTTTCTGAGTACTTGCAACTATTATGGCAACTCTAGGCTTTAAATTTTAATTCATGAATGCGGTCAATAGAAAAACTAGATTTAACTAAAGAAAGAGTAAATGCTAATCGTTTAAGAAAGGAGAAGATTTACATGACTAATATGTAACAATTCAGCTATTGTCATGATTTTGGTTATGCGTGAGAATTCTTTTTGGGAGTTTAAGAGCATTGAGATGAGAGTTAACTAAAAGGTTGAAAATTTGATGCTATAGATGGAGCAAATCTACGTTGAGCATTAAAGTTTATTTAATATTTGAGGACAATTATCAAATATATTATAATGACAAAGAGAAATGTGAAAGCAAAGATAATATAATTAACCTGTCAGTCAATTGTCTAACTTTTGAGATATCTGGATTGCAGAGAATCTTTGTAGTATTATAGGGGTTTACAAGTTTAACCAGTCCTGCTACAATCATGAAAAATAGAAGATTAGTGGACATATATATTTTGTTAATACAATAAAGGAATATGTTAAAGTATTGATAGAGAGATACTTGTTTGCTTTAATCCTTGCTAGTTGAAGGATAACAATAATTTTGGGATCTATCTCCTGCTTTATAAGTTGGGCAGTCACTGTTACACAATCACCAAAAAGTATGCATTCAATTACATTGCCACCATCACAAGAACAACAACATAAAAAATAGCTAATTAATATTAGGTCATGTAACTTAATTGATGCTAGTAATTATTCAGATATTGTGAACATACCTTTCATCCTCAAGGGTGAACTGTAGTAATTTGTTAATACCATTAATTTTGGTGAAATCTTGTACGTTTCCCATGAAAGTAATTACTCATATTACATCTAATGTTATAATAAACTATTTAGTATAAACTCATAAATAAAATATGATCGTGCAAAGTTTAGTTGTAGTAATTGAAGCAAAGTAAAAAAAATATATCAACTATCTATACACAGTTCATGGGAGCTTTTCTATCTAAGATGTTGTTAATAGGAATAAGTCAAAGTGGTTCAACGAGATTTTAGCATCACAAGGTTCAATAAGTGTGCAATTGTTAAAAGTGATATAAAAGTGGTTCATAGTTCCTCTATATTGACCAATGTTATTATCAACAACCAAGTTCTCAACATGATAGTAATTTCCTTCAACAATGATGGATAAAAATTTCCTAATCAGATGTTTCATAAAAACAGTTGCTAGTATTTTATCTAGCTAGAGATAAAAAAGTAAACATGTGATCAATAGATAATTAGAAGACAATAGCAACACAAGAGAATAAAATTCTATAGTGTTGTATTTGAATAAACTGTAATACCTTCTCATGCACTAATACCATGCTTAGGCTCAATATCTTGCTTAATGCCTGAGGTCTGTGATGAATCCAAAGGCAAATTACCTGAACTATTCTAGATGTTTCCTTGTTTGGATGTAAACTTTAATAAGTTCATATGGGTATCCTTGCATTGCAGCTAGACTTAAGAGCTAAAATAATATTGCTAACATGAAATGTTAGTATTTACAATCATCTAGAAATATTGAAAGATAGTTGATAAGAATATCATTTTAAGCAATAGGAGCAACAAAAGAGTATTTTGAATATTAAGACTACATTGCCTTGGAAGAAAGGATCAGATAATTTTAAAATTTGGAATTAACCTAATTAATAAGTACTTAGGAACTATTTATGGATTACCAATTACTAATTACTAATATTGTATTGTCAATACTGATAAATGATTATAGGGTTACGTAATTTAATGTAATGAATAGGATATATAAAGGACTTTTTTTATGTAAACTCTTGATTCCTTATTCAGCTCGACGACATCCATTATAATTTAACAATAGTTAATTTTTAGCACAAAAGGTATTTTACTAAAAGATTAACAAGAAAAAAAATAAGTGTACCAAGGGGGAAAAGGGAACATAGACAAAGATGAGATCTATTCCTAGTTGTTATCTTATGATATAGAATAATGGGCTAAACACGAGGAACATATAGAAGGTATGTAACAATAATGAATAAGTTCAACGGTTGCAAAGAGGAAAGGAAGACTTATAAGGAAAAAGTACCTTATAGGTGTAAATAAATGATTTAAATAGCAATAAGAAAGCAAAGATTATGTATAAGAACAAAACTTTATAATCAAGTTTTATGGGTATACAAAAGATACTACATTGTACACTACATAAAATCTATAATGTTAATATCACAAAGCAATAGTTTAAGAATGAGATATAAAATGGAATAAATGGAAAGAGTAATAACATCATGAGCAATATGTAGCACAAAATGAATACTAATAAAAGAACCAAGAGTTAGATGCAACATAAAGTAACAGTGATGTAATTTGTTAGTGTTATAAAAAGATAAAAGATGATGATTAATAGTTTAAACAATTAAAATCATTACATCTTGAGTGGCAAGAGCTATAGTGTAATGTAGTAAAGCTATGGAAATGAAGGTTAGGTGTAGAGAGAACAATTGCTTCTGTTGCCAATTACAAGATTAGTTTGTGGCTAACTGAAAAAAATGAGTAAGTCATTTCTTATATTTAGAAGTGAAAATTCAACAATGAAACGAACATTTAAAAAATGTAATAAAATATGGCAAAAATGTGACTAAAAAATTAATATGAATTAGAATTAGAATTAGAAATTATATAATGAGTAAATTAGTAATCAATAATTATGGATTACTAATTTAAAATCCATTAATAATTAATAAATAATAGTTAATAATTAATAATTAATAATTAAAACCTAATAGAAAATTAAAGGAACTAAGTACTTAGGTATAGCTTTATTGACTATTTCTAGTGCTATTATATCAATTAGTCTTGAAATTGTGATATGTCAGACTTTGACAAATATATATATATATATATATTTATATTTATATTTATATTTGACATAACAATATATATTTTGGTTATTTCCCAGAAGCAGGTATTTTGACAAAAGACATTATGGCAATACAAGTTACATTGTAATATTATTATTGTTAGTCTAGTCAAAAGACATGTTTAAAATTTGAAAACAAAAAGAATTAAGAATATTTTGTGAAGTGGGCAACAAATAGGTTTGGATTGATGGATATTAACTTGGGCTTCCTGCAAATTATTATGTCATAATAATGGAATAGGCCAAGATAATTTATGCAAGAGACTATTGTATAATGGGTTAAGGATGAAAAAATGGATATAGAGTTGCAAGGATTCTTGTAAAGGAAGAATCCATAAAGTAATTCACGAACGTTGCATTTTCAGGTCAGAGTATCAGTTGTTGCATAAAGATAGGTAAAAGGTTGTTGTTATTGAAGTGGACGAAAGAATATAAAATATAATTGATAACATATAAATAATATATAAATAAAATATGAAATATAAAAGTTATACTAATTGGTGGCTTTGAAAATTAATCTGTAAATGTACTTGGGTGAGATTGGTAGGAGATATATGTCCAATAAAGCTTGGCCAAATTACAAGGTTTGTTATGTGTATCATATATACTTTTAGATAATATATTTGATGACTTCAATAGTGACGTTAACATATTGAAGCAAAGACCTATTAGAAGGGTGATCATATTGGAAGAAAGAGTGAAACTTGTCACGTAAGAAGTGGAGTAGAGGCTTTTCACATTGTAGTGAAATCTAACCAAAATAAAATAACACAACACCATATCAGTTGTAAAACAGGCATCTTTACACAAATATTATCAAGGAAAGCAAAACATATGTTTAAAAGAATAAAAGAGGGATTGAAAGACAAATCTGCAAGAAGGGAAATCATAAATTATGGAAAATTTCTTTGTAGACAACATCTTTTGTTTTACTCAATGGATTATTATCAAAACCATTAATAAGTATCTTTAGACCAGATATATTTTTTACCCTTGATATGGCCACATAAAATTGTCCATGTGTAAAAGTTGCTTTAGGAAAATATACCCCAACTATTGCAAGCAATTATCCCTGACTTTTGTTGATTATTATGGCAAAAGAGACAATCAAAGGAAATTACTTTCTTTGTAGTTGAAAGGCCACTTATTATCAAATGGGCACAAGTTCACCCTGGCAACATAAACTTCTTGCCCTATGTTAATTCCATTTGTGATTTTGGCTTCAATAACATGTTTTTCTAAATGATTGATAATTGGTTACATGCCAATACATAAACCAAATGATTGGTTGATATTTCTAATAAGCATAATAGAAACTCTAACTTTTAGTGTGGTAATCCTAAACAACTAATTGTATTAAGGAACTCAGGGGGTATAATTACTCAAGTGAATCTTGTCCATCATCGCTTTTCTAAATATTGTCAACACTAAGATATTCTGTAGCCTTTTGAGGAATTAATGACAAGCAAAAGTTATTGACGTTATCAATAATTTCAATTGTGGGCGTAAGGATTGCACATACTTAAAGATAGGATGGATTTGAATAATTATTGGCAAATAAGGACAAGTTCAAGAGAAAATTATAACTATGGGATGCTATAAATTTGTAATAGGCATATTAGTGGGAATGTCAATATCCACTTTTCTGTCGTTAGGTTCTATTAACTCTCCCTCTCATACTTTCAAAATCCATTCAGAAAACTATTTCAATACATCCTTGTCATCTTGAGATCCTTCAAATTTTGATTGCAAATTTTTAGTCAAATTGAGGACATAACAATAATCCCATAAGTTTAAGGAGTTGACAGCTGCATAAACAATACTAGCTCTAGTACCTTTAGAAATGACAGGTAGGATTTGACAAAAGTCACCCCTATTACAAATAATATTTCTCCAAATGGCAGTATATAACTGTTAGCATTGTCAAGGCAAAGTACATTTATGAGTGTGTGATCCAAGACTTCAAGGTAGTATTTATTAACCATTAGTGTTTCATCATATATAATCAATTTTGTTTTCCTTAACAAATGGGTTAAATTAGAGTCTTACTTGATATTGCAAGTAAAATTCTTTATAATTGCAATAGGTATAACAAACCTAAAGTAAGCTGTTTTACCCCTAAGTAGTAGAATCGCAACAATTCTACTTAACATTATCATAAGAACTATATGTCCATTTGGCCTCATCACGACACATAATGCATTTCACAAATAAGTCTTTCCAATACCACCATAACCAGATACAAAGAATATTTTGGAAGCTTGTGATGTTATGAAATTCATAATTTTGTGAAAGAAGGATAGTTGCTCAACAGTCATTATACTAATCAATCTTTCACACTCAGCTTTCAAAAACTCTGTATCATAATTAAGTTGCTTAAGCATAAGACTATTACCAAAATTAGTTTTAAAGGAGATGCTTGCAAGAGACATTGATAAGTAGTCTTGTAGTTTTTTGCCATTCTTCCTCAATAGCTTATCAATCTTAAGCAATGCTGCATTTTGCTTGTCAATGTTGCTGATTGTAACTCCTAATAAGAAGAACAAAACATTATGAGGATCTAAAATATTGAAACATTAAAAAAAAAAAGACACAGTAGTACTTCTTGTAATTATAGTGACAAAAGTAAGACAAGCAAAATAATGTTGGATTGATTATTTTTGCAGCACTTTAAAAGTCTATTAAGATGTAATTATTCATTGTTATTGACATTCCTGCTTAAAATATATTTCATTCAATTTAATCTGCTAAGGAATAACATTATCTATAATGTACACATGTAGATAGCTGAGGTTATATGTTTATACATAAAAGCGCTTTAGATTGTAGTGTATAAAATGGTTTACTGAGTTATTCACATTCATTGGTCGATTTAATGTTTTGATAGATCTTCTTCTTTCATTACAAGCTACAGCGTCAGTTTGCAATATAGATAGCAAAATCCCAATTCGATATGGCTCAACAATTGCAATCCATAATGGATGAACTGAGTAAAAATGGTGTAGGCACAAATAAAAGAAAGAAGTTCAAACTATCTACTTGTGTTGTCTTCAAAATTGACTAAAAGTATGTAGTTTGGGTGGTTATGCTTCAACTAGGGAAGATTGCAAGAACTCAATAAGCATCAAATTTAAAATGGAGCAAGGTTTAGTGTATGCATATAATGCTTGAACAGCATGTAAGTTTGTTAATAGGTTTGATGTACCAAAGAAGATAAAGGCATGAAGCTGATTATAATTTCAAACGTAAGATCAAAATTTTGGGTACATTGATAACAAGTAACTGGGCTAAAAAAATGTGGAATCTTGTATCTCTATTTCTTGGAGTGCCTATGAACCTAAATGTATTACAAAATGTTTGCTTTGGGTAATATAATATGCAAATCAATAGTATACCTAACATCTATAACATAAGTCAAATAATATTGTATTATAAATTATAGATTCATGGATTCGTAAAACTTAAGAATTGTAATACATAACATAATAGCAAAGTAGATATCATGAGAATATAAACATAAGAAAGAAAATTAGTATTACTTACCTCTAGTATCTTTAAATCTGAGTAGAGATTGGTAGTTTGGGTGGTTAAGTTTAAATTGTAGTAAGATTTAAGGAATACAAATAAGCATTGGATATAGATTAGATAACGGATAAGTCTAAGATAATAAAATGGGACTTTATTCAAGGAATAGATTTGTTTTATAGTTTCAAATAGAACGTCTATATAAATTATGTAAGTTTTTGATAGATGATTGGAACCAAAAATGTGGATACAAAGAGTTCATATTAGGCAGTGTAATCTACAAATTGGCAGTAATGTTAATAACTCAAATCTACATTTTGATAATGAAATTTAAAAATAAATCCTAAGCACCAATTGTTAAGTGAAAATGTGTTAGTTTATCATACATTGTTTTGCATTCTACAAATAGTATGAATCTATACCCCAATCATAAGAGTTCATGATAATCTAATGGATTATTAGTTTTATGTATGAAGTGTAAGATTTATACACCTCTTAAGCTGATCACCCTTGGGTATACAAGAGTAAACACAGGCAGTGAAATCTGAATGGTAAAATCAAAATAGGAAACTTCTATGAAGAATATAAAGAGTAAACAAAGCAATATATATGCATCTCCTAAGCTGATCACTCTTGGGCATACACCTATCATTTAAAGCCCTTTAGCATCATGTCCTGATCTCCATTATTTTTAATTAGTTGACTATAATGTGACCACATTTTACAAATCTTAATAATGTTTTTATTACTAAATATGTGTAAATATATAATGTTGTAAAGATCAACAAATGCAACAATATGAAACAAAGGTTACTAAAGCAATGATATTGAAAATCAAATTGGTGCTAAAGATGGAACTGATAAGGTACCATGGAATTGGTCTACAATTCTAGATGATAATAAAGATCTTCTAAAAGCATATGGGATTTTTTTTTTGCCATATAATCTCTAGTCTAGATAAAGTGTGCATTAGTAACATGCTAATGAATAATGATCTCAAGAAAGATCTATTACCCTACAATGATGCTCCAATAATTGTTGCAACAAATTCTTCATCATCATCTAAAAGGCCTAGCTAATAACATGCTACCCTATATGTTGGATATATCACATCTCTAACCTTTTTTATATCATCAAAAGAAGTGGGACCTCGTACTTTATTAAGCAGAATTCATTGAAAATACAATTCACCACTTGTAGGAGGGATATAATGCAATCTTCCAATATAGAAACCTTGTTTGCTTGGCATTCATTTCCTCAATCTAAGATTGAACACAAAATTTTGAGGGAACTTAATATAAGTCAACTTTTCTATCTTCTGCAGACTGCTTATTTGCTTCGATCTAAGCCAAGAATATGGACTTATGTATCATAGGTTTTTGAAGGACATCTCTAACAGTATCAGAATCTTGGTACACAACAAGCTATTCATTTGGCAAATGAAAGCTCAATCTTTCTACAACAAGTTTGCGATGATGGATATCAAAGGAAAAAATTCTCTATGATGCTTCACAAGTAGAGACGTAATGACAATCATAATACTACTTGATATCATCAACTTCGCACCCTCTTGCAAAATTATTAGTATTCTCATGAAGGTTGCTATAACTCAATCACATCTTTATGAATATACTTAAATAAGTATTTTATGGATCTTGACTAGTTACACTTCTAAATATTTAAATGAGTTTGGAAAACTTTAGGTAGAGTTGGATTATATGGCATAACAAATCGATTACCTAAGTGCACACCATTCTTGTTTATGGTTGTGCCATTATCTCTTCTATAATATATTACATATCAATCCTCATCAATAGAAGTGTGAGCTACAAATTATTTTGGAAAGTACTTGTTGCACCTATTATTTTTCATACACAAGGACTTTGGGTTGGACACTCCAAAAAGGCCATGCAATATACATGATTTACACAATTCATACAACTAAAAAGCCATCTACAAGTTTATAATCTCAATATTAATGATTCTATCAATATTCTCTAGAGATACATATTTATCATCATGTGCTAGAAATAATAAGATATGAGTATGTAGTAGTCCCCTCTTTTAGAACTCAATGGTATACTTATCTAATAAAAGAGTAACAGTTAGTAAATGTGAGTAAAAGAAATATGCTTACATCAGAAATGATAATAAACTTGAATTAATAGTTCATAAATGGGAAAAACATGGGTTTACTAGCAATAATAGAGCAAAATGGCTCCTTTTGCTTAAGAAATTGCATTAAATTCTGAAGCTTCATTTTGAAAATTCTCCAAAGTATGTCTGGACAATTTGCAAGCTAAAATCCATTCTTGTTAAATAATTGCTTTATCTCAAGCTAAATAGGATTACAAGTAAATGTCAAGAAGGGATTGGGATATCTAGTCACCTATATATTGCCATCGTATTCTGATAGTTCTGAATCATATATTATGCACTTCCAGTAAAACTTAAGGGAAGGATTACGCGCTTCCTTATACCAACTACAACTAAATTTCCCTTAATCATAGCATCAAACAATCCTTTATAGATTTCAACTCTCAGCTGCATTTTATGTGATCTGATATAGTTTAACCTCTATGACTCAATTGTAGTATAGCCATCAATTGTAAACTAGTGTAACAATTGTCTAGCCTAAAGTATACATGAAGATTCATATGGTAGAATCATTAGACAAAAAGATAGGAATTCTCAAATAGTCAATCTTGTTTGCTTGCTATATCTTTGCAGAGAAGAACTATCATACAATACATCATCTTTATAGCCATCCTTCCCAAAAGGAAAAAGAAAAAGGTACTACATAGAAAGATAACATGGATGAAGCTCACTTATGCACTCGAGCGAGCCAGATTTTATCTTAATAATGGTATCTTTCTTGGTATAATTGAAATCTAGATCTTCGACAACTAAGGCTGCAACCTCAGAAGATGATTGGAGGTTTTATAACCTACCATTATGATATCTTTCGTTCAATAAGCATAGCTTAAGATTGGTGGATTCATTCAAACATAAAGTTGATGCTGCCATACAAAAACTTTGAACAAATGGATTGCAATAATCCAGCATTGATTTCAGATTGTAGGCAATTTCAGGCTGTACTCTTGACTTTGTGTCACAAGATCTATAGCATAAAGGAATCAAGGAAACAAAGAATTTTATAGATAAGAAAATACAAAGTGATCTTGTGATGACCTTAACTTCTACTTATTGTAATTAAGGTTAAATGTGTGATTAATAACCATAAACTAGGGTTTCATGACATTAAGACTAATTACATTATGGGAATGTAGGAAAATTTAAACCTTAATATTATTAGAATCATCAACTATATAATTACCAACACTTACGTATATCAGGGAGAACAAACATTCATTTATAAGCTTTGATCATATTACCTATCAATTTCAACTCACATGAATCTTTTATCACTATTTATAAATCATCCCTTGAGGTTACCATATGAAAAACCAAGATTTCCTAGCCAATATAAGGGTTTCAGGATGTTCGTCGCGGCCAATTTCCCTTTAGCTGCGGCCAATTCCTCTCATTTTCATCTCTTACTTCGTTACTGATACAGCAAGTTAGACTTTCACCACAGCCAACCTACATGGCGCTACGATGAAGAAGTCTCCTGAAATCTTCCTCGCTTGCCTCTTGCTATTGGCCGAGGCCAATACCTCATTTTGTCGCAGCCAATTCCTTTCTGGAATGCTTGGCTCATTTTCATAAAGGTTCGCCGGGGCCAATTCCCCATTTAGCCACGGCGAACTTTCCTTTGGACGACTCCTAATTTAGCCATTCACATTTCGCAGTGGTGAATTGCTCTCTAGTATTCTTCCTGGGCAATTTCGCCACTATTGGCCGCGGCTAACAATGTTTTGGGCGCGGTCAAATGCCTTTTGATTTTACTACTCTTAAGACCTTGCCTCATACTTTCCACTCTCTATTTAGGGATTCTCTAGGGCCACTCTCCCACTAATTATGAGGTTCTAATAACATTTATCTAGTTGATTTACCCTAGTCATCGTAACATTACCCATCTAGCATTTAAATGTGAATTCTTAACCTTCTAGCCACCATAAACCAGTGAGTTCATAGGTCAATGACAGCAATTGTATTCTGGTCACAAGGTGCATAAGGTCAATGCTTAATATTCATATAAAATCAAATCACTTATCTATTATTATCCATTTACAATCATAATATTCAATCCATGATAATTAAATTCTATATACAGTCCCTATACTTGGCAACTCATGATGTAATGCAGCAATGATACAAAACTTATAATCTGGTTACAATACAATTTGTTAAGGTTTCAAAATCTATGTGCTACCAAACTATTTAATAAGCTCCCATTAATTTTCTCTGTGCCACTAAAAGGTCCGGTCTCTAAAAATATTAGCTCACAACGGAGTGAGATATACAATCTCAGTAACAAAAGGCAAATTTCATATATATATACAGATTAATCAATATAATGCAATTTCATATAATCAATACCAGAATCATCAATTCAATTTGCAAATGAACTAGTTGAGCTACCAATGACTACTGTCCCATACCAGCAATCATACATAACATGTTAATGGTCAATAACACCGGGAAAGATCCGTCCACGGCACCTACTCCATAATGAGCACAACCAGGACTCAATGCATCTGGGGTCTGATCACAACCCGATACTCGATCGAAGCATATGCACGGGTGGCAGCCGCACCACAGCTCCACCATGGACTTATAAGATCCAATTACAATAATAATTAAGTAGTCAACCAATCATTTAGCATTTCAAAATCAAGCATGTGTAACAAATATCATATTAACATGAACATATACAGGGAATTAGGAAAATAACCCCAATTACCTTAATAAAGCCAATTACTCTTCCTCTAGCTATCATAATAATCTAAATGCATATCAAGCTTATAACAAGTATAATTATCATCATTTCTAATCAACAAATCAGATATCCAAAGAGTTGAACTGCTAATGACAGCCTAGAGGTTATTCACCTAATTACTAAGGGATTTAATTTCAACTTTCCCACACCAGAAACTGCTATAGTTAACTCGAATTTCTGGATAATTTCACATGAAACCAAAACCCATATCATAGGTCCACTATAGGAGTCTTAAACTAATAGAAAATGCATTAAAATGGGAAGGAGATACTCACTTAACAATACATATAGCCTCAACCTCCGAAAATCCACCAAAGAAGCACTAAACAACAAGTTTTAGTTTTTGGGTGTGGGTAAAAATACTCTGAATGAAAAACTAATGAGGCCAAATAAAAGAGAAAGATGAGGGGATTAAGTTATATAACTATTACCTTGGCTGAATCTTGCTCTAAATGTAAGAAAATGTGAAATTGTTGCCCTAAACCCTAGTCTCCCTTCACACCTCCGATTTTCTCCTTTGTGCTTCAGAAAAATAAGGAAGTAGCTGAAGTGTTTAGGGTTAAGTTGGGTCAAATATGGGTCATGGGTTGCTCCAAGGGTCTAACTCCTAATGGGCTTCAGATTTGAGCTTTGTTGGACCAGTTCTTATGCATTGGGCTGCTGAATTTTAATTAGATTTGGGCCAAATTTGAAGAGCTCAAGAATTTGGATTTGTACAAGGGTTATTGGGCCATCACTAGGTACTATTTCTTGGGTCAAGTCTCACAATAAAAAGGTTAGTCTGCACCTACAATTATTAGGCCTCCATTAGTCTTAACCTTGGCCTACTCAATTTAATTTGGGTCTAGATGAAATTTTTATCCCAATTAAATCTTAAACCCATATTAATAATTTATCTTTCTAAAATCTCCATTCACTTAACTTGCCTAATTATCCTATATTAATTATTCCTAATTAATCTAAACCCATTATTAACATCTTAATTAATTTTGGGGTGTTACATATCCTGTATGAAGGAAGGAAAAAAACCAAAAAACCATTAGATTGATTAAGAAGGATGATTCTTTTCACCTGACGGTCGATATTCTATTATTAATTTTATGGTTAGTGTCATAGAAATAAAGTTCGCAATACACTGGATGGGATCCTTCACTGGGTGCAGGCTGCCTATTTGATGGTAATTTTGTCCAGATAGTACATAACTATAAGGACCAGATGACAAGTGTACAAACTTGTTAATTTTTCCTCCCATCGATGCAAAATAAAACATAGTATTGTAAATTCTAATATTACGTAAGAATAACTTAGATTCCATCAAGTGTCTATTGAAGAATGGCTGATGCAAGTAAAGAGGGGGATCTTTCATCAATGTAATTTGATTTTTCCTTGACAACAACATAGAGAGAATTTTAATGTACTTGACTTAGCTTATTTCTTGATTCTCTGATTATATCACATCATTGCTCCATAATAGGTGCAAGTATACTCAAGATCTCTCTCATCCAAGTACTATATATAGTATGCAGAGAGGAAAAGAAACAACTAAGCCGTTTAATGTTTCATAAAAAGAAGATATTTAAATTAATATAAACAAAACAAAGCAGATTATAATATGTTCAGAAGAGGAAAACACAACATTATTAGGAGCATTGGGATCATCATGAACGTGTTCAGCTAAAAATTAGAAATAAATAAGAAAAGTTTGTTACTTAGTACTCAGTAAGCAATAAAATTAAACAATTCGATGTCACTTCATAATTGCTTCTAGGAAAAGATAATTATGATTACTCTTCTACAAGTATATGGGGGAGAAAAGGACAAAAATTTGGTAACCAATGTGTTTTGCCACTATATTGTGTACCCGAAGATATAACATCGGATGTAGGCATAGTACTGGAATCACTGGGGAGTTTATCAAAATACTTATTAAGATTAATAGAAATGTTCATAATATCCATCAAACATGCACAACACTTAATAGTAGTTACACATTTGCTTTGCAAACAACTTTCATGGCTATTAGAATAAATGCCTAAATCACTTGGGTGCATATTAAGGTCAGCTATCCCAACACTAATAAATGACTGATTCTCATCTTGTGATTGGATAATAAGACTAGAAGTTATGAGAAATAAGGAAAAAAAGACCACTGAGCATAAGAAATAAGAAAATAATAAAGGAACCAAAAATATTAAATCAAAATACCAAAACAACTTATAAAAAGGCTGGCTGAGAATATGAGTTAATGCTACTTGTATAGCTAGCCATCATGAGGTATTCCTTGATCGTTTGAAACCCATTAATTGAATAACAAATTAACTGGCTGTAAGGCAGTACAATGGATTTATTCTAATGAACCTCTAAAAATAATACATATACAATGGTAAGAGTAATTTTAAGTATAAAACAATAAAATGACAAAATGACCTTAATAAAAGGCAGGACAATAGCAATAACACAACAACACAATTTTGTATCTACAACAATGGTATAGACTTTTATCTACAACATCTCAACTAATTTTGTTGTCCCACATATAGTTTAGCCTTAAATATGATGCCACCCAAATTGCTAGTTGCAAAAGCAAAAGATATTACATCAATCTCCTAAAATTGAAATACAAGAAAGAAGGGGGGGGGAAAACAATTACAAGGACAGTAGAAATAAAATTTTAAGTTAGGCAAGACGTTATAATTACTTATAAGAAAGAGATTTGAAATTTCAAAACAGGGAGGATTTTACAAAAGCTCAATTTTTTTCCGTTTGATTGAGATAGAAATAGGAACAACATTTTTACAATTTGAATGTGTTTGATAGACTTTGTGTAATTTATAATTTGGTTTAGCTAACATAAAACTAAAGGTTCAAAGATATAATAGATTTTGTGTAATTTATAATTTTGAATAGTCTAAAAAATAAACCAAAAGAGAATTGAGACAGAAACCAAAAGAAACTTTAATTCTGTTGCTACTAAGTAAAAAAAAAAAGGAGGAAAAACAAATTATTAAGCTTAACACGTTTAAATGGAATAGTTTTTCCTTATTAGAACTATGACTAACCTACTAGATCCCAAATTTTGGTTGGACCAGTAAAAAAATTATATGCAAGAAACTTTGGTCTACTTTCTATAGAATTAAATACACACAATGATATGATATTAAAATTGCTAATTTGTAAATGTTAACATTTATAGAAGCAACCATAGATGAAGAATGCTTACATAACTAAAAAAATCTTATAGCAATAATCAAATATCATTTTCTTTAATGGATTTATGTGCCTCCACTGCCAATAGTAATATGGATATGCACAACTAGATTTTGGTTCTATATAAACAAATAAATACTATAACTATAAACTCAAGTAATCAATAATTGGCCTAAAGTGAAGTAGAATATAAATTTTTTGAACTAAAAATCTCAAAAGGTTTAAGTGGGTAGATAGCAAGAACTCTATAGTAATTCACACAATATAGCATCTATTAATGTTTACACTTTACTCTCTTTTGTCTTTCAACTATTATTTTCAACAATTGTGCAATTTAATTTAGCTACAAAATAATCAATTACAAAACATATTAGAAACATACACAATCATCAACTTTTTGCTCTCTAATGTCATCTCAAAAATTTTAATATTATGTTAATAACTAAAACAAATTAGTAAAAAAGGGAGATTCATTGTCACTTGTTCAATTTAAGTAAAATGTCAGACTTGAAAACCCAACATCTTCTGTGGTTGTTTGAACTTTTAAACTAGGTTCAACTCCTAGTCATGAGCATAAAAAAGCTCGATTGGAGGTGGCTTTTGGGGTTTATCTATGTAACTAACCCTATTTAATAAAAATAAGTTTGATGTTGTTATTGTTGTATATAATTTTTTTTAATTTTTTAATAAAATAATATCTTAAGTAGGAGAGTATCCCAATTAAGTAAATATTTGCTTTTGTATTGGAGGAAAAAGAAAAATTTGTTGTGTTGGTATGTTATAAGCAACCTCCATGCTAGTCTGATAACTTCATGTTGCTACAGTAGCTGAGTCTCAAGAAGATGATGGTATAATTGAGACTAACGACTAGTGGTTTTTTTGCTATATAAAGAGAAATAAATTATTTTTTAATTAAAAAATGAGATATATAATATTTATTATATAATATAATATTATTATTTCTTTTATTATTATTTTTACTTAAAACATAAATGTTATTTATTATTTATTTCTTTTTTTATACTTAATATTTTTTGTGCTAAATAACTTTTAAAACTTAATTATATTAAAGATAAAAATATAAAGAGATTTATTTTAAAAAATAAAGTATAAAAATTAAATTAAAAATATCAACATATTATAACAATTAAAAATATAATTAACTAAAATGTTAGTTTACTGATATTTGATTTTTCAATACTGTTTCATTTCATATTTTAAATTTTAAAAATTTCAAAATAAGTGGGATAACCGCGGTTTAGCGCGGTCTGAAACAAAACCCTAGTACAGGGTTTAGCCTTCGTCAATTTTACTCTCGTCTCTGATTCTTCGTTTCCTCCTCTTCCGCTTTCCTGGGTAACTCGCTTTAGTTCACTCTCCAAGATGAGCTTTGCTGCTTACAAGATGATGCACTGCCCAACGGGCATCGAGAATTGCGCTTCTGGGTTCATCACGCATTCACGTGCCGACTTCGTTCCCCGAATCCCTCCCATTCAGACCGATGACCTTGACTCGGAGTGGCCCGCGAGGCGCGAAATTGGTCCCATTCCGAACCTCATTGTCACTGCGGCGAATGTTTTGGAAGTATATGTTGTGAGGGTGCAAGAAGAAGGTGGCAGAGAGCCTAAGGGTCATGTAGAATCCAAGCGTGGTGGTCTCATGGATGGCCTTACTGGGGCCTCGCTCGAGCTTGCTTGTCATTACAGGTTTGCCCCCTTTTTAGGGTATAAGAGTAGAGAAAGGCGCACACATTTATTTTCAAATTTACAATTGAAGTGAGTCTCTTGGGTACACTGATTCATTTGTGTTTGTACTTCTCTTCACTACAGGTTGCATGGTAATGTTGAAACTATGGCGGTATTGAGCATTGGAGGTGGTGATGCTTCTAGGAGGAGAGATTCTATCATCTTAACTTTTAAAGATGCGAAAATTTCAGTTCTAGAATATGATGACTCTATTCATGGACTTCGAATAAGGCGAGGGGGAATCTTTAATTGGCATTTGAATACACACACACACAATTGTATTTTGTTAAATTCTGTTATTAAAAGTGAATTTTTGGCTTTATATTTCTCTGGACTGAAAATTTGAAGCATCTTTAAGGAGGGATATAACTTCTAGAAAAATGTACGTTCAATTTCACTGTATAGCTGGATTAAGAGTGATTTTGTCCAACTTGTCTGTTTCTGTGTGTGCGCGCGTGCATTTAACACGCCCTATCCTTTAGAGTTAATTTTAAATAGTTGGCGAAATTGTAGAGGTTTCTACTTGAAATGATAAGAATGGAAAACATTCTCAATGAACTTGATTAGATGGGATAAGGTGTATTTGTAATTGAAACTTGTAGATGGGATTCCTTTAAAAAGCTTTTGTATTTTATTGAATATGAATGATTTATGAAGGTGGCGATTTAAAAAAAAAAAAAGTGAAGTTAGATGACAGTATCTTTTTTAATGATTTTATGAGGAAGCTTCTTTGACAGATACACAGTGGGATTGAGGGCTTTATAGTGTTAATTGTCTTATTCCCTTGCTTATTCTTTCTTATATTTTTATTTTTCACGAGGCTCTCTTGTTTTCTGTTGGCTTACCCTCTCTTCCTTTGTTTCTATTTTTATATAGGAGCAGGTATACTTTTAGCCTCTCCTTCATTGATAAAATTTCTTCATTTATTTAAAAAATTGAGGATAGAGGTAGTTGGATCACTTGGATAACATTGCTGGCGTGTAAATCATATCCCATGATTCAGAGTTTGGAGAGTTATTAGGTGTTGTTCTGAGTAGGTGGAACTGTGGAAGTCTTTTGTGGAGCTTGTTTTGTTTCAAGGAGATAATGGCAGAACTATTTCTTATTTTGGATGACATTTGACTGTAGTGATAAGTTCATTCTTCAGGTCTTCCTTAGGTTAATTAAAATGTTATAATTGTATTATGATCATAATTGCATGGTGATTTTTCTTTATGTAATTTTCTTCTCTATATAGATGTTCTGTGTGTGTTTGTTGCGTATTACATCTTAAAGCTAACAATGTGACTTGGTGGCACCATCAATACGTATGCTGTGTGTTGTATTCTTTATTTATCTTGTTGGTTGGTAGGTTCTATGTATACTTATCTCATTCTTGTGGATATTTTAGTTGAGTGCAAGGTGTTCTTTGCTAGACTGTGTATGTATGTGACTATTTTATTTGTCTTAAGGGTGTTGCTCATCTGTGGATGGTTACTTTGTTTGTAGTTCTTTGCATTGTTTTGAGGGTCCGGAGTGGCTTCATTTAAAAAGAGGTAGAGAACAATTTGCAAGAGGCCCATTGGTAAAGGTTGATCCTCAAGGCAGGTGTGGCGGAGTTCTTGTCTATGATTTGCAAATGATTATACTTAAGGCTGCTCAGGTCTATTTTCCTTTATACAATGTCAATTTAAAATCTTTGTTGTAAATTGATTTCCTCTCCTTTTCACTTGATCATGTGACTTGTTTTTCAGTGTATAATTAGTGTGACAGAGTTATTTGCTGACTTCCATTTGATTTGCTTGTGGGTCTCTTACTGATTATTAATAAAGTTGAAGGACTCTATCTCTTTTTTTATTGATGCCATGCCTCTTGCCTTTTATTTCCCCCTCATTGTGAACAACTCTTTTTTTTTTTTTTTTTAAATTTGTGCTGTTGCTGGTTATTCCCTTCTTCAATATTTCTACCTTAAAATATAAGTATATAGTGTTTCTCTTAATTTGATGAAAAGGAAAGTTACTTAAAGATGACATGTCAGTTGTCACAAATTGGTACTCCTTGCTAAAGTAGGTCCCTAAATGCTGACTTTGTACACAATATATAGTGTCTGATTGGTAAAAATTAGAGTCCAGGCCTTTCTTGGATGTCATAAAGCATCGATGATCTCCTCCAGAACACAATGGAACATCTTTTCTAGTTCCCTTATTGAGGACAATTTAGGCTATTTAAGCGAGCCTGTGAAATTAATTTGTAAATACTATTGCAATTAAGTACTTGAACATTCTCTGTCTTTGTTTTCTTGTTAGCTATTTTGGATCCTTAGGTGATGATGAATAGTGTTGATGATATATCTTAATATTTTATCACCATTTTGTGGCAATGAATGGTTTTTGCAGTTATTTGGTGTATTTGGTTGGAGAGGACTGCTTGTATTTTCAAAGCGGTTTCCCTATCTACTCAGATGTTATGGGTTCATAGGATAGTTTTTATGGCTTCCTCTTGGTGTTTAACTCATGGTCTCTTCAAAGAGGTGTCTATGTTGGTTCTACAGAGGGACTAGGCTGCATACGTGTTTGATATTCTTCTTTAAGCATAGTTCTTTTTTATGAGTATTCCTAATGCTCCTACATGTAACTAAAATCATTCTCAATAAATGTTTTTCTATCAAAAATAAAAAATCATCATTATTAAAAAAAAAATTATTTCGGTCTTCAACACATTATGTTCCTGACTGTACTAATCTTTTGCACATCTCTTTGATTTGTTAACTATGGAAAATCGCTGTCTGTATGTCTAATGCAGAAACGATATCAGAGCTAGAATCAACTTAAATGCAGTTGTTATAATTTAACTTTCCTAAGTTGGAGAATATGACAGAATGAGCATTAATTGTGATTTCTTATCTTTCCATCTTTTTTTTTTTTTTTGGGTATTTTCCTGTGGGAAATTTTGTTCTTTAAGTATTTTTTTGGTTGTTTTAATTTCTTCTATCAATGCAATATGGTTTTCAGGCTGGATCTGGTTTAGTTGGAGAGGATGATGCTTTGGGTTCTGGAAGTGTGGTTGCTGCTCGTATTGAGTCATCTTATATGATGAGTCTACGAGACTTGGATATGAGACATGTAAAAGATTTTACATTTGTACATGGTGAGTGTGACAAAGTACTATTATTGGTATTTTTGAGCAGTTAGAAAACTGTAGCTCCTTTTGGATAATGGAGTGCCAGTGTCACTAAAATGTGTACATATGAATGTTAACAATTAAAAAGCTATTTTTCCTGGCGACAGACTTTGGATCAAGTTTATGATAATGTGGAACCATGGTTGTTGGAATTACTTTGAATACCTTTTTTTTTTTAAAAGTAGTTCTTATAATTATAAGGATGCCAAGTTTTCTTTTGTAAGTTTGACATTATTGTTATTATTATTACTTTTAATTTTTTCCCCTTCAAAAGGAAAAGTACAACACTGTTTTTCCCCCCTTAAAAGCTATGGTTAAACAGCGAATCAGGATTTTCATTTCTAGTGCTCATGATTTTGCACATTTTATCATGTTGTCTAATAGTAGAATTTTGTCTTCTTTATGCATGGTGTTATTCCATCTGCACACAAATAAAAAGCAAAAAAGGGCATGAAATAGGTTTATTATAGCGATTGTGAATGCTTATTTGGTTGGGAGCAGTAACATTTTCCTTCTTCCTTATTTGGTACTAATCTTTCTTTGAGAGAATTGTAAATAAAGTTCTCCCATTGCTCTATCTTCTTTTAATCTAATCAGAAATTTTTTTTTAAAAGTAAAATATGAATTAACTACAACAGTAATATATAAACATCATCAAAATATTACAGATTCAGATGCTTTATGTTATCCTTTTCCTCGGAAAATATATTCATATGCGTAATTTTGTGTAAGTTTTGGTTAATGAAAGAAATATTCCATGATACATCTGAAATTCTGGTACTTGTCTGAAAATAAACTCTGAAATCTGTTGTCCACCTATGAAACTTTCATTCTAAAAGAATGACATGCAACATCTTATAAACTATAGGAGGAAAAAGCTATTTTGATGGGTTATTTTTATGTTGATTATCTGTTGTCCACCTAAAAAGCCTTCATTCTAAAAGAATGGCATGTAGCAGCTTTTAACTTATAAATGACAAGATGAAAAACCCTGTCTCTCCTGGTTATTTATTTATTTATTGGTAGAAAATTAAAGAGAAGTATAAGGGAGGAGGATAAGATATTCTCCTATGGAAACGGCAAAGAAAACCAAAGAGAAAAGAACAGAACACATCCAAAATTCCAGAATGATCAAGCATGCAATGCAACAACAATCAATCTTTCCGTAGATTTGAGACACCCCCTTCAAAGAGGCCACGTGCAAACACCAAAGGGAATGCATATATGTTATGTTGTCCACTACAAACAGGGGAGATAGGGAGTCTCCCTTGAATATTAGAGCATTCCTTGTTAACCTAATGCACTTTAACACTGCAAAATTTGCACACTATCAGAGTTGCAGCCTTGTTATTTGCACCAAACCCTTCAAGCCTTGTCGGTATAAATTGTTCCAAGGTCGTAGGGTGCACCTTGCGTACACCAGAGATACAAAACACAAACAACTCTTTGCAGAGAGTACCAGCCACTGGATAATGTCAAATGAGATAGCAACCGATTCAGATTTATCAGCTAACCATACACATAAGAAATTTAAGTAGCTAGAGTTTCTGAGCAATTGGCTAAGGTTTAAGCTTGAACATGTTTTATCTTGTTTATTGACTGTTTATTAATTTAATATAATGCTTTGCAAATGACATTTGAAGGCTACAATTAAATAACAAGTACTGTATTCCTTATTCCTTGATTTTACATTCCTAGAAATCTTCTGAAGATCAGTATAACTCATTATATAGGTTATATTGAACCTGTGATGGTGATACTGCATGAAAGGGAGCTTACTTGGGCTGGGCGTCTCTCATGGAAACACCATACTTGCATGATATCTGCACTGAGTATCAGCACAAGTTTGAAGCAGCATCCACTCATATGGTCAGCTGTTGTAAGTTTAATGCGTATTGAACTTCAACTATTGACCAATTTATGTAACAGAGAATTTCTGGCAAATCAAATTCCTTTCCCCCCTATAATTTAGGGATCTATAGAGCATTGTGGTATATTGCTGAAATGTTATCAACCTGGTGTTACATGAAGTTAATTTACCTAATGTTTTGGGTCAGCCCTTTGAACAAGATAAGATTGCATCTTGAGATATTTAAAGATAATGGGATGGTTGAAATAGAACCATGCAGTTGAAAGTGCGCATCTTGCAGTCTAAATGTCTTCTTTCTGGAAAATTGAATTCCCTTTTACAGCCTTAAAAAACAATTTTTATGGGATGGAAACCCTAGTAAAATGGAAAAAGTTTAAGCTTGACCCATAAAAAAAAGGTTGAGAATAAAAAATATAAGGATTTAAAAAATTCAGAAAATTAATGTTGAATTGTAGTGTATATTGTTGGGAAAAAAGATCTGTATTGTATGTTATTTTTCTCCTTTGTGTGCAGTGTCTTTGTATTTTTTTTCCCAGACAAAATTTCTCCTAAGTCAATGGATTTCTTACATATGTCCTTGCTTTATGTGATTACTTGATCAATATATATTATATGATGATGCTCTTCCTGTAAGTAGAACACTCATTGAAGAAGGGCTAAGACCATTAAGTAAATATTAAAGCATACAAGAAAATGCGCCTGATTTCTCTGTCCTCAAAAGAAATAAAAAGGTCATGATCTAGTTTTTAGCACATCTGGGAATTTCAAAGGTGTTGGACTCAAACAAGGGATGTGCTCGTGCCCAATAGTGGCCACAAAACCCTCAAGTAATCATTTTTAAGTTGCAGCATGTCCCTTCATCTACAAGTATTCTCTCACGCCTCATATTGCAGAGAGAAACAATGCTTCAAATGATTAGGCTTTCTTCACAGTTTAATTTCCTACTAAGAATAAGAAATAACTTTGTCATTACCCAATAGATTGCAGGATTTGTGGATGTTAGTGATTACATTATTACATGTTTGAAACAAGATCAAATGTAATGCATTGTCTGACAGAACTAAAGTTCCATATGTTAGAATGAAAGCGTTGATTTGAATAGTAAATGTGGAATGCTAGGTTTGAGGAATAGGTATGAATCAATCGAGACTGCTTGCTTATGTAGTTATGCCAAGAGAAAAAAGCTATATGTAATTGTTCTTTTAGGGAGGGTGTCCCTTGTATGGGGGATGATCTCTTTCCCTCTTTTTCTGTACATTTTTGTATTGTTCTATTCTTTTTTCATCCAAAAAAAAAAATCTATTATGTCATGTGTAGCTAGAATTATGGAAGCAAACAATAATAATAATGGCATTGATCTTATAATGGTTATGGTGGTGATAATTATGCTCGGTTGGTGGTTGAGTTGAGTGGGTAATGAGATCAAATTTAGATGTTTTGAAAAATAATTGCAATAGAGAATGATGACATTGGTTTTGCAAAGATAACCGAAGTTACCTTGATAAAGGTATAAATAAATGGTGGCGATGTGGCCGCTAAAACAATGGTGACTGTTAGGGATTGTTGTGGGACCAGAAATAGTAAATAAGATGAGGAGTAAAAGATAGTGAACATTAGGGGGAACATTGCTATTGTTTTTCAGATGTTCATTTTAAATTGTATAATGGTAATAAACCCATGATTGGACAAAAGGAGAGAAGAAAAAGAGAAAACAGCATTGTATTCTCGGTGAACGTTGGTGTACTATGGGTGGGGGTAGCAAGACTTGTGGCAATTGTAAGAGTGAAGATAGAAGTGACAAAAGAATGTTGTAGTAATGGCTTAAATGGGTAAAGCACTAAAAAGGAAAAAGGGAAATAGGTTGATAGGGTTTCACTATGATAATTTGATAATGTGATATGGGTAAATTTCTGAAAGTTTAAAGGAGTAATTATAACCTACCTCTTGGTAATTACAATCCCTTTTTTTTTGGGGGTGGTCATTGGACTTTGCTTTTCCTCCTGATTAAAGTCTGTGTATCGTCTGCTCTGATTTTGTAGTTGTAGGCAAGGAAAAGGGTGAGCGAATAGTGCATTAAATTTTAAATCATGTTCTCTTCTCTGTTTGCTACCGTCTGAATGATGAGATCTCTTCTAGTGGTCAACGATTGTAAATTGGAAGATGTTTATATCATATCTTCTGTGTGCATCATTGTAGCATCTTCACTTCTACTGATACTATGAGATACTTGCATTGCATCAAATTTATCATATATTGTCTCTTGGATAATTCTGATTGCATGAAACATTGAAGCTCTGTCTGTGATTTTCTTATTGCTAGAATCTTCCCCATGATGCCTACAAGCTTCTTCCAGTGCCATCACCAATAGGTGGTGTTCTTGTGTTTGGTGCTAATACTATCCATTATCACAGTCAGGTATTTACTTTGCTTTGGCAGAACTGTTGCAATAGCATTTCAGTTTGTATAAAATGAAAATATATGGGAACAGAAATTTATTCTAAAAACTACTGTGTTCCTGCATTTTTTGGTTAAAAAAAAAAGCTAGGCAATACTCTATTAACATATGCATTTATGCATTTGCATTTTCTCAGGTATGTTAACTAACTCATGACCTGTTTTTGCAGTCTGCTTCATGTGCATTGGCGTTGAATAGTTATGCTGTTTCACTGGATAGTAGGTGTTGATCCTTCCTCTCTTCTCTTGGAAAGGAAATTGAAACTATATAATTTTATTTATTCAACATATATTAGTCCTGAGACGTTCTATGGAATTTAACAAGTAATTGACATAAATACTTTCATACAAGTTTGATTTTGCTGGCAGTGCACGAGGATTATCCTTTGCCATTGTATTTTTAATATTGAACTGCATCAATTAGTATCCCCCTCCCTCCCTCCCTTCCCCCCCCAACCAAAAAGAAAAAACTGTATTATTAAATATAATTGAATGTCGTATTTTCGTAAAGAGTACGTATGTTTTTTGCTTTGGTTCTTTTATTTTTCATTTTGATATTTATATCTTTGTTTTTGCTTCTGTTACTGTCCTTTTCCTGCTCCTAATAATCTCTAACTCACAGTTGCTGACTTTTTTTCTTTTCAAATTATTGTCATGATGTTCCTGGTGCTAAAAATTTTTGTGCACTTTGGTTGATCTGGGATTCTACATTTATTCTTGGGTTTTAATAATTTCTAATTTCATTTCAGTCAAGAGATGCCAAGATCGAGTTTTAATGTGGAGCTTGATGCTGCCTATGCAACTTGGTTGTTGAGTGATGTGGCCTTGCTGTCAACAAAAACTGGTGAACTGTTGTTGCTTACTCTTGTTTATGATGGAAGGTCGGGCATTCTTGTTCTTTTACAGCTAATTATTTCACAATCTTTATTTTGTGTATATTAGATTCATTTGAAAATATTATTGTTACTCATTGTTCTATAAACATAACAAAGCTACAATTATGAAAGAATCTCCTATGCTTTATAGATGACATAAATTAAGGACTATTTCTTTCCCTATTTTCAGGGTTGTGCAGAGACTTGATCTTTCCAAGTCGAAAGCTTCAGTTTTGTCATCTGTAAGTTGCAGAAGTCCAACATATTGTGCTAATTTTGAATCTAACCTTAAATTTTGATTTTCAACATATTGTGAATATTTGCTATTCTTTTAGGGTATTACGACAATTGGAAATTCTCTGTTTTTTCTCGCCAGCCGATTAGGAGACAGTGTGCTGGTGCAATATTCTTGCGGATCTGGAATTTCAATGCTGTCATCCAATCTAAAGGAAGAGGTGCATATTGGATGTCTTCACCTTCTCTGCTTCTTAAATTTAATGGTTTCCCCCATTTTTTTATAAAGGTGTTTATTCCAGTATAATGCAGATCAGCTATTCTAGTTGAAGCTTGTTGGAAATTCTTCCTTTGTTCAATAAGATTATTCAAGCAAATTCACTATTATCCTTATCTGTAATTCGGTTCTTTCTCTCTCTCTAACATCATTTATAAAATATTCACCCGTGATTTTTACAGGTTGGTGATATAGAAGGTGATGCTCCTTCAGCTAAACGACTACGCAGGTCGCCTTCTGATGCTTTGCAAGATATGGTCAGTGGTGAGGAGCTCTCCCTGTTTGGATCTACCCCAAATAGAACAGAATCAGCACAGGTAGTGTTTCAATTTATATAAAGGAAAAGCCACAGAAGTGATAAAGTAGGTATCTTTCATTTGTTCAACTCATTCCTCAAAGAATTTGTTGTGGTCATTTCTGAAATTCTTGTGTATATTAAACTTATGGAACTAGTCATATGGTGCCTGCAGAAAACCTTCTCATTTGCAGTGAGGGATTCGTTGATTAATGTCGGTCCTTTGAAAGACTTCTCGTATGGTTTAAGGATAAATGCTGACGCCAGTGCAACTGGAATTGCTAAACAAAGTAACTATGAATTGGTCAGTCTTTTTCATTGCTTATTACCTGTACTTCTGCTCTGCATATTGATGGAGCTGAGGTCCTATTCAATTTTCCCATGATTTGTTACTTTAAGTAGTTGAATATGACTGCTGTTCCTTGGCTTTGCTTAAATTGGGTAAAGAGGAAGGGAGAAAAAAGTATTGTATACCTGATTAGTATTTTTCAATATATGTTAGCATTCCATGGCCATTGACTTAAATCCCAATGTTTCAATCATAGTTCTTTACTATTGAATTATTTTACCAGTTTTGAGCAATTATGTAGGTGTGCTGTTCTGGTCATGGAAAGAATGGTTCTCTCTGTGTTCTTCGGCAATCAGTCCGCCCAGAAGTGATGAATGAGGTTTGCCTATGGCCTTTATGAAATATTTTTTTTTTCTTTTTTAATTATATTTAGGACTGTTAATTTTGATGCTTATGCTTATGCAATAACATTTTAATTATAAGTTTCTCTATCTGCTAGTGTACCAAAATTTCTGACATTTTTGATACTATATTGTTATGATGGTGAAATAGTTCTATTATTCTTAAATACAACAAACATTTGACTGTGATGCATCACTTTCACTTGTCTGGTTGTTTTGTTGGACTATTCCATACTGAATGGATTATTAGTTCTCTTATGTACCATTTTATGAAAAGTAAGTGGCAAAATGGCAAGAAACATTTCATTATGTTTTTCATAGCCTCTTCTGTTTGTGTGCTTCTGCATATTTTCAGGTTGAACTTCCTGGTTGCAAAGGAATTTGGACTGTTTATCATAAGAACACACGCTCTCATAATGCTGATTCGTCTAAGCTGGCTGATGATGATGATGATGAGTATCATGCTTATCTTATCATAAGCTTGGAGGCTCGAACCATGGTAACTACATATATATATATATATGTATGTATTTTGAATATTTTATTTTGGAAGGATAAGCTATAATTGATATATAACATATCTAATGGGTGTTAGTTTTAGTGCTGTTTGGGATGGAAATGTCTAACTAAATCAGTTGGAGGTATGAAATTCTAGTAGTCGATGAGAGTTTACATTATAGTTGAATATAAGATATGTCAGATGGCTAATTGTTTCAAGTGTATGTTGTTTGTTTGTCATCAGTTATTATCTTAATCTGTATGTTTTATAACAAAAACTATCTTAACCAGAATAGGGGTGGAAGCATTTTATTATTTCCATTTACATTTAGCCTATTGGGGAATCGTTATCCAAAATTTTGCCAATTTACCATCCTAAACAAGAAGTTGGGGAGATAATTGGCTCCTAAGTATGTCTGATGGTCTTACCTATCAGGAAAATTGTTATGATTGACCACTTAATGACATATCAGAACCTGTCCAAATTGGTTTAGTAATTCGGAGGTATTGATATGTTTATAAAAATGTTCAGAATCTCAAATATGTGAAAAACCAGTGTGATGGACCCAATAGAGTTAGTAGGCCTCAAGTGTCACGGACCTACAATAGGAAATATAGGCCTAAAATGCTAAGGGCCCATGGTAGAGAGGGAATGGATGCTAGTGGAGGGAAGGATAATGCTGAAGTGGAGGTGAGGTACCTGAGAATAACTAACTCTCACGTGCTTGAGAGTTAGTGGTTGAGCTGGAGGAGAGAGAGGATGGGTAGCGTGGGGTTATCTCTAGTTTAGTGTGGGTCATTTGGGGTGAGTGGAGGAAGGAAAATAGTGGGTACTTTTGGGAGGGACCTGCCTTTCGAATGCAGGAGAGTCTTCTGCATGTGTTCATCATTTTCTTTACTGTTTGTTTACTGGGTTGTGGCTAAACGTCTATAGTGTCTCTGTTTGTGAGTTTTCTCTTTGTTAAATCAATAAAATAGTAAAGTTTCCATCACAGGGTTGAGTAAAACTAATTGCTATCATTTTTAAAGTTTATTTTAATACTGTTACTAAATTTAATATTAAATTTTTAAATAAACTTTTTTTAAATAAGGTATTAAAAAATGGTACTGACAGGTTGACTTCTAGGCCTGGAAGCACTTTGGCATCTAAAGCTAGCCTCTTTCCTTTTTTTTCTTTCTTTCTTCCCTCTCTAACCTCTTTCCTTTCTTCTTTCTTTCTTCCCTCTAAGTGCCTATCATATCTCTATCTATCTCCATTGGCTGACTGCTCGATCTGCTTTTTCCATCCTGCACACTTTGGTTATTGATAAACATTGTTTACTTTTTGGTTCAATTTTGCTTTTAAAAGAAATCAGTGTAAGTGTGTGCTGGTTAACAGTCAAATTATTAGAAACCAAACAGTATAGGTAAGATGCACTTAAATCTGTAATAAAACATCATATATATTAAGATAGCTGGTACTAAGCATACTGGTCCCCCTGGCTGATACAATGTTAAATTTACAACTATCTGAGGGATTTAATGAAGACATTGTAGGATATGCTTCTAGTGTGTACCCTTGTAATAGTACTTTAATTTCCTTATTTCCTCTCCTGCTTGGGAAGTTTTTGTAGAAAAGTAGAGAGAGCAGAGGAGATTGATACTGAATTCGTTTGTATTCATAAGAGAAAAGGTGCTATACATATATATGGGGATCATGGCTACAAATCAGCCACTAGAATCCGATGAGATAAGTGAAATAAACAGAAATAAAATGCATTAAAGAAGATTACAAAAATCTGAGAACTAAATTAAAAAAAAGAACCTAAGTTGACTTGATCTAAAAAAATCTGGACTTAAAAGTCACGAATTTCAAGGAGAATCATGCCTAATGGCTATAAACACCAACACTCCCCCTCAAATTGGGGAGTAGATGTTAATCATACCATGCTTGATTCCAAGCTTTTCAAATCTAACCTGAGTTAAGAGAACATTGGCTACTTGCAACTTAGTTGGAGTGTGATTAAGTTCAAGTAGACTGGTATCAATTTTATCTTTGATAAAGTGCCTATCAATTTCATCATGTTTGGTCTTGTCATGTTGAACAAGATTCCTTGCAATGCTTAAAGCTGCTGTGTTGTCACATAACACTTGCATAGGTTATTTGTAGTCAATCCAAAGTTCTTTGAGCAACCTTTTCAGCCATAACCCCTACATGCCTTGAGCCAAGGTCTTATACTCAGTTTTAGCATTGCTTCTTGCAACCACAGATTGGTTTTTACTTTTCTAGGTAACCAAGTTCTCCCACACATAGGCAAAATAGAATGATGTGGACCTCTTATTTGAAATAGAACTAGCCTAATCAACTGAAGAAAGTGGGGAATAATATTCTATATTTTTCCTTATTCTAAATGAGTAAAAGGAACAGTATATATATATATATATGCCTAGGTCAGAAGGAAAACCATGGCAGTTTATTCTCTAAGATTAAAATGTAATCTTGTAAATTAGGAAAAAAGATAAACTAAAGGATATTATAATTAAATCAGAACAGCAGAGCAAAAACACTGGATAAAGATAAATAAGGCCAAAGCCCAATGGGCCAGATTAAACCATTCCAACACTCCCCCTCAAGTTGGAGAGTAGATATCAATCATTCCCAGCTTGTTCAATAGTTCTTCAAATTTATTGCTTGAAAGAGCTTTTGTCATGATATCTGACACTTGGGCATGAAATGGAATGTACTTCAAGTCAATCACCTTCGAATCTATCTTCTCTTTGATGAAATGTCGATCAATCTCCACATTTTTAATTCTATCATGATGGACTGGATTTTGCACAATTCTGATTGTGGCCATATTATCACACCAGACTTTAATTGGCATTTTAGTTGAGATTCTCAACTCTTTGAGAAGTCTCATAATCTACATTCCTTCATAAATACCATGACCTAGTGCTTTATACTCTGCCTCAGTTGAACTTCTAGCAACATGTTGCTTCTTACTTCTCCATGTAACAAGGTTGCCCCACACATAAGAGCAGTATCTGGATGTGGACCTGCGGTCAACTTCAGATCCTGCCCAATCTGCATTTGTGTATTCTACTACACCTTTATCATTGTTTTTTTGGAAGAGCAAACCTTCACCTAGAGTTCCTTTGAGATATCTCAGGATTCTATACACAGCTGACATATGATCTTCTTTGGGATTTTGGCTAAATTGGCTCACAACTCCAACAAAATAGCCAATATCAGGTCTAGTGTGGGATAGGTAAATTAATTTGCCAATAAGTTTTTGGTATCTTTCTCTATCAATAGGTTTTCCTTCTTCACAGAGTCCTAGTTTATGATTTGTCTCCATGGGAGTATCCACAGGTTTGACCCCTAGCATTCCAGTTCTTTGAGGAGGTCCAAAGTATACTTCCTCTGAGATACACTAATTACCTTCTTAGACCTTGCAACTTCCATGCCCAGAAAATATCTCAAGGTTTCCATATCCTTCACTTCAGACTCATGAGCAAGATGAGTCTTCAATTTCTTCATCTCTTTAGCATCATTTCTTGATATTACAATATCATCAACATATACAATAAGAATAGAGATCTTCCCATGATAGTGTCTCACAAAAAGCGTATGATTTGCCTGGCACTGTCTATACCCATACTGTATAAGAGCTCGAGAGAATCTGTTAAACCATGCTTGAGGAGATTGTTTCAAACTATGAAGTGATTTATGTAACTTGCATACACTATTGACACCTTTTTCAATGTTCACTCCAAGGGGCACCTCCATATACACTTCATCATCTAAGTTCTCATTTAGAAAAGCATTCTTAACATCAAGCTAGTATAATAGCCAGTCTAGATTGATTGCCAAGGAGAATAGGATTTTAATGGTATTAAGCTTGGTAACTGGTGCAAATGTTTCTTGATAGTTTATTCCGTATTTCTGATTGTGCCCCTTTGCCACAAGTCTCGCCTTATACCTATTCACATTCCCATCTGGGTTATGTTTGACGGTAAAGATCCATCTACATCCCACCACAGATTTTCCTATAGGAAGATCAATGATTGCCCATGTTTTGTTTTGTTCAAGAGCTCTAAGCTCTTCATTGATTGTTTTTCTCCATTTTGGATCTTTGACTGCCTCTTTAAAATTTCTAGGAATTGTTTCTCTGTCAACATTAGCCACAAAGGTCTGTAAGTGGGATGACAATTTCTCATAGGACACATACTTACAGATAGGATGTTGAGTGCAAGTCCTTTTTCCCTTCCTCAAAGCAATGGGTAACTCTTCTTTAGAACTGGTTTCTAGATTGGACTCAAGGTTTTGCAAGGTAGTGGGTTGATCCCTTTTTGCGCTCTCCCTGTTTGGTACCCTTATTTTGCCTGGTATAGTATTTAGTCTCCTGCATTAAAGGCTGTTCGACCTTGGGTTTAATTACAGAGACATGTTCCAGATTAATTTGTCTTTGATCATTCTGTTCATCAGTAGGTTCATGGAATTCAGTAATAGGAATTATGGGTCTTTCAAGAGGATCATCAGGAGTTTGTATGTCAGGGAGGGAACTTGGTGAATCAGGTGCAGGTAACAAGGGAAGAGGAGGATGTAACAAAGAAGTTTGTGATATTTGGGTATCTGAATAAGGTTCATTATCAGTATAAGTCAGCCCTTCGTTTACAGCATTCTCCCCCTGAATGGGTGATTGAGTAAGGTATGGCAATGTTTCATGGAAAGTAGCATTCATAGTAACAAACAATTTTTGAGTAATGGGTGAAAAACATTTGTAACCTTTTTGAGTGGGAGAATACCCTAGAAAAATGCATTTAATAGCTCTTGAATCTAATTTTCCAGCACTATCATTACGCACAAACACAGTACAGCTGAAAACTTTTTGTTCAAAATCAGAAAGTAGATGTGTGACTGGAAAAACTTGTTCTAGAGCTTGAAGAGGTGTTTTAAAACCAAGAACTTTGGAAGGCATTTGGTTAATTAAATATGCAGAAGTAAGGACAACTTCTTCCCAATATCTGTTAGGCACATTATTGGTTAATAATAGAGCTCGAGATACTTCTAAGAGATGTCTATTCTTACGTTCTGCAACACCATTTTATTGTGGGTATGCACACAAGAAATTTGATGATGAATACCATTTTTACTTAAATATTCCTGGAAAAGGTTACTCATGTACTGTCTAACATTGTCACTTCGCAAAATGTTGATATCAGTTTGAAATTGATTTTACAAAATTGTGAAATTTTATAAATGCTTGTAAAGCATCTGATTTTTCTTTCATTAAGAAAATCCACGTGACTTGTGTGTGATCATCAATGAATGTAATAAACTAGCGGGCTTTATTTAAATTGTGGACCTTAAACGGTCCCCAAATATCACTATGAATTAAAGAGAATGGTTTAGAAGGCTTATAAGGCTGAGAGGGGTAAGAATTGTGAGTATGTTTAGCAAGATGACAGTATTCACAATAAAGAACAGAACAATCAACTTTATTCATTAAATCTGGAAACAAGTACTTCATATAATTGAAACTAGGGTATCCTAACCGATAATGCAATAACATAATCTCTTTATTCTTGGTAGCACAAATGTGAGCACATGCTACAGTCACTCTCTCTGCCTCGCTCTCTAAGTACTAGAGACCATCCCACTCCTTAGCATTGCCAATCATCCTCCCCGTCACCAAGTCCTGAAAAAGGCAACGATCAAAACAGAAGTTAACGTTACACAGTAAATCTGTGGTGGCTTGTTTAACAAATAGAAGGCTAAAAGGAATCTCAGGAACATAGAGAACATTCTTAAGAATAATAGTGTCCCAAATTCTCACAGTGCCAGAACCACACACTTGAGCATATTTTCCTGTTGCCACTTTCACATTAGAGTGTATACACTCATCACTGAACTCAATAAAGGTAGATTTAAAAGCTATAATATGGTCGGTCTCTCCAGAGTCGACAATCCAAATAGTCTCATACTTCACAACAGTTTTAAGAGCTGTAGGAAGAAATATGCCTGCTTGTGCTAAAGTGACAGAAGGAGTAAAAGAATCATCAAAACAAGAAAGGGGTTCATGCTTGTCTAAAAGTCGCCTAAAAGTGATAACTCTTCTTGGCTAAGATGGTTGGACTCAGAAGAGGCGCCGACATGAAAACCTCTGCTTTCTCCTCGTCCCTTTCCTCTTCCTCGACCCAGACCAATGGGAGGTTTACCGTGAAGCTTCCAACACACATCTCTAGTATGACCATTTTTGTTGCAATGATCACACCGTCTTGAAGTTTTCTTATCCTTTGAATCTGGCAGTGGTCTTTCTTTTATCACTAAGGCTGAGGATTTCATAGAAGCTGGTATAACAGCTACATCGTCGACTCCAGTTCTGTGCATAAGTGCTTTACGACTTTCTTCAAATTGGATGGTATTGACAACATCCTGTAGGAAAGGCAGTGGTTTCTGTCCCATAATTCTCCTTGGGACTTCTTCATACGTTTCATTAAGGCCCATTGGGAGTTCATAGAACAATGGTCTTAAAGTATAGTGCATCAGTGTGACAAGACCAACTATGAATTTCATATAAATCAATTTGCTGCCACAGACGCATTAAAACAGTATAATATTGAGTTACAGTCTGCTCTCTTTGTTTTAGATCTTTAAGCATCTGTTTAAAATGAAACACAGTGGCATGATTCTCTTTAATAGCATAAGTACGACGCACTAAATCCCATATCTCCTTGGTTGTAGTGGCAAGCATATAATTACTACTCACATTTGTGGTCATGGAGCTAATGAGCCATGTCATGATCATGTTATTTTCAGCTACCCATGTTGCATACAGAGGATCATTTTCGACAGGTTCTTTGGCAGCACCAGTGAGATACTTCTCCTTCCCTTTCCCATGCACAAACATTAAAATGTTGCGGGACCAGAGGACATAATCTGACTCTGTTAACTAGTGGGAGATTAATGCTGCGGAAAGTGACCATGGGCCTTATCAGACACGCTTGACATCGCCATCTAGAGAGGCTGGGGAGATGACGGAGAAACAGGAACGTCGTCGACGGTGAAGGCGTGGTGGGTGCTCGTTGAATGGCAGAGTCGATGTGAGAGGGTGCGCTGTACGAGCCAAACTGTAGCGACTCAGGGTTCATTCACGAAAGGGAGGGTGTCGTGCTCTGTCGTGCGCTGAGTGGGACTGTGTCCTGTGAGATGGAGTCATGCAAGACTGCGTCGTGCAACTGCGTCTCGCTCTGATACCATGAAGAAAGTGGGGAATAATATTCTATATTTTTCCTTATTCTAAATGAGTAAAAGGGACAATACATATATTTGACTAGGTCAGAAGGAAAACCACAGCAGTTTATTCTCTAGGATTAAAATGTAATCTCTTAAATTAGGAAAAAGATAAACTAAAGGATATTATAATTAAATCAGAACAGAGGTGCAAATACACTGGATAAAGATAAATAAGGCTAAAGCCCAATGGGTTAGATTAAACCATTCCAACATCAACATTACAATAGATGTCAATATCATGGTGAGCACCCTTTGGAAGTGAATCCCTTTCCCAAGAATCATTTTTAGATATTGTGGATTTATGGGAAAGCTCGAATTATTGTATATCATTGGTAGGTGCCGAGTACATATATAACAGTGGGATTTGGCTGGTTAATCAAAATCCCATTGAGTCAGTCGAAGAATAGGGAATAGAATGGGAAAAAGTGAAGAAAAAAGAGGAAAGTGAAATACAGATAAGGAAAGATTAAAAAAAAAAAAAACTAAGTCCTAAAGTAGAGATAATGAGTTTAGCCCATTCCAACACTCTCTTTTAAGCTAGAGAGTAGATATTGATCAATTCCAGCTTGCTTTTTAACTATATGAATTTGAATTTTGGAAGAGCTTTTGTTAGAATATCAACTACTTGTTGGCTTGTTGAGATGTAGGCTAGATCTATTATCTTGGATTCAATCTTTTCTTTGATGAAATGTCTATCGACCTTCACATGTTTTGTCTTATGATGGTGTGTGGGATTTTGAGTAATTTCAATAGTGGCCATATTGTCAAACCACACTTTGATAGGCATAGTTATCTTTCGTACAAGTTCTTGTATTAGTCTTAGTACCCAAATGCCCTCACAAATTCCAAAGGTCAGAGCTCTATATTTAGCTTTTGCGGAGCTTCTTGCTATCGCTGGTTGTTTCTTACTTCTCCAAGTCACTAGATTACCCCATACATACGTATAATAACCTGTATTAGACCTTCTGTCAATCATTGACCTTGCCCTGTCTGCATCAGTATAAACTTTTACTCTCTAGAATCATTCTTGGTAAAGAATAATCCTTTTCTAGGTGTCATTTTAAGTTACTTAAAGATTCTAGGTGTTTTTCTCGTGGATTACTCATGAACTGGCTTGCAACGCTTGCTGCAAAACTGATGTCAGGTCTAGTGTGAGACAGGTATATGAGTTTGCCTACTAGTTTTTGGTATCTCTCCTTATCAATTGGGGCTCCTTGCATTTGATTCGTCTTGTAGTTGGCCTCCATAGGAGTATTTGCAGGTTTGGCTCCCAACATTCCAGTTTCTTTTAACAAATCGAGTGTATATTTCCTTTGTGACACACTTTCTCCTTTGTTGGACCTTGTCATTTCTATACTTAGGAAATATCTCAGTTTTCCCAGGTCTTTGATTTCAAATTCAATTGCTAGGATGTCTTTTAACCTTGCAATTTCCATAGCATCATCACTTGTTACCACAATATCATCTATATGGACAATAAGAATTGAACTCTTACTTCCATTCTGTCTGAAGAATAAAGTGTGGTCTGTCTAGCATTGGGTGTATCTTAGCTGTGTAATTACTTGAGTGAATTTTCCAAACCATGTCTTAGGTGACTATTTCGATCCATAGAGGGATTTAAGGAGTTTGCACACCCTTAAGTTGTTGTATTGGATTTTCAACCCCTATGGCACCTCCATAAATACCTCTTCGGGATCACCATTCAGGAAAGCGTTCTTCACATCTAGATGATAAAGTGGCCAATTCAAATTCACAGCCAGTGACAGTAAAACTTTTATAGTGTTTAGTTTAGCTATTGGAGTAAATGTTTATTGGTAGTCTATAGGTTTGATAAAGCCCTTAGCTACTAGTTTTGCCTTTTACCTACTCATTGTCCTATTTGGGTTATATTTAATGTTAAACACCCATTTGCACCTAATAGTTCTCTTACCTTCAGATAGCTTGGTTACCTGCCAAGTTCTATTTTTTTCCAATGCTTTCAGTTCCTCTTGGTTAGCTATCCTCCATTTGGGGTCATTAATAGCTTCGTGGAATGAGTTTGGTATTCTTTCTTCAGAGAAATTCACAAAAAACATCTTCAAACTAGGAGAAAGTTTATCCTAAGATATGTAATTATCAATAGGATGCTGAGTACATGATTGTTTTCCTTTTGTTATAGCAATTGGCCAATCAAGCTCCTCAGAATCTGACTTCTGGTTGGACTCTTAGTTTTGCTTAGGAATGGGTTCTTCTCTATTACTACTTTTTGGTTTTTTGGTGCCCTTGTTCCTCCTGGTATACACCTTAGGCTCTCGCATTTGTGGTTGATCCATTTCTGTCCCAGTTATATGTAGTTTATACTGATTCTCATAATTTGTTATAGATTGATTCTCCAAGTTGTTTTGGTCATTTTCAGAAGTTTGGTAGGAATTCTTAGGGGAGAAACCACTTGTAGTTGGTTTGGAATAGGGTATTTCAAGTGCTAGCAAATCAGAGCTATGTTTTACTGGTTCAGAAAGTGTAATATTTGGATCTAGAGGTGGCTGTACCAGGTTTTGAATCTTCACAAATTATGCATTCATCCTCTCTTATTTTCCCCCTGAATGGGTAATTTGGGGTAATAAGGAATGTTTTCAGAAAAATTGGCACCTTTAGTTACAAAATAGTTATGAGAAGTAGGAGAATAGTACTTATACCCCTTTTGGATAGGTGAATAACCATGGAAAATACATTTTTTAGCACGAGAACCCAACTTTGCCCACCATGGTCATGTATATAAATAGAGCAGCCAAAGACTTTTTTGGGTATATTTGACACTAAATAGGAATTAGGATAGAGTTGTTGAAGTTTCTGAATGGGTGTTTCAAACTTTAAGGTTTTTTAGGGTAACCTATGAATCAAATAAGCAGTGATTCTTAGGCTCTAGAAACTTCCAAGAGATGTTTGTTTTTCCTTTCGGCTACCCCATTTTGTTGTGGGGTATTATCACGAGGTTTGGTGGTGTATCTCATGTTCAATAAGATAGTTTTGAAAGTTGATGCTCAAGTGCTCTCTCCTATTATCACTCCTAAGTATTTGAATTGTGGAGTCAAATTGGTTTTTTATGAAAATATGAAATTTTTTGAGAATTTGTAAAGCTTCAAACTTTTCTTTCATAAGAAAAACTAACGGTACTCGAGTATAATCGTCAATAAATGTTATAAACCACTTGGATTTAGACAAACTAGAAATTTTTGATAGATCCCAAATGTCACTGTGAATCAGTGCAAAAGGTTGTGTGGGTTTATAAGCATGAGTAGGATAATGAGTTTTGGTGAGTTTAGCAAATTGACAAAATTCCCAATGAAAGGAGGTAGAATCAATCTTATTATTTAAATCAAGAAATAGACATGTCATATAATGGAGAATTGGGTGGCCTAACCTATAATGCCACAGCACAATTTTATTATTGTAGACAGTAGAGAAAGTATTAGTTTCCTCACTCTTATTCCTTACTTGTGTTGTCTCTAGGTTGTAGAGTCCTCCTTATTCTTTAGCATTGCCAATCATCCTCCTCAAAGCCAAATTCTAAAAAGCACAATTATCATCAGTGAAGCTAACAGTGCATCTCAATTCTTTGCAACTCTTCTAATAGAGAGTAAACTGCATTTAATTTCAGGGACATAAAAAATGTTTTTTAACTCAATAGTCTCAGAAATAATTATAGTTCTAATTCCAAGAACCTTAGCATATGTTCCATTAGCTATCTTTACAAATGTATAGGCAGAACAATATTCAAGACTATTGAAAACTTCTTTGAAACCAGTAACATGATCAGTAGTCCCAAAGTTAACTATCCAAATAGCCTCAGGTTTCATTATTGAGCTTTAAACAGTTGTGAGATAAATACCTGCATGGGTTACAGGTATAAAGGGAGTTTGCGAGTTTTTCTCATTTTGGAATTTTGTAAATTGTGCTTTTCCAACAACCTTTTAAGAATTGTCCGTTCTTTTTTGTTCAAGACTTCTTTATTTGTGTCTACTCCAATTAGCAAACGTAGGCTCTCACTCCTGTTTCTAGGTTTGTTGGGAGGCTTTTCACGTATCTTCTAGCAAGTAGCTTTGGTGTAACCTTTTTTGTTGCAGTGGTGACACCACTTGGTAGGTCTTTTTCCACGATACTTTGGCATTTGTCCTCCTATGGTCACCATGGTCAAGGACTCAGAATATTGTGAGGGTTGAACACTTGTGTCAACTCCTTCTTGCATTCTTCACATTTCATAGGGTTCACAGTTTCTTCTTCAAGAGATAGTGTTGGCTTTAGACTCATAATTCTCACCCTAATTTCTTCAAATCTATCATTTAGTCCTAATAAAAACTTATAGGACCTTTCTTTCTCAACCAGCTCTTTGTCGTAGATTTCATCTTTGTGGTAGGACCAGTAATGGGTGTCATAGAGATCTATCTATTGCCATAGGTGTATGAGTGAAGTGTATTACTGTGTTACAGTCTTCACTCCCCGTTTTAAGTCTCGAAGTTGTCTTTTAATTGAAAAAACAGTAGTTGAATTATCTCTTATCCCAAAAGTTTTTCTCACAAACTTCTAAATTTCCTTGGCAGTGGTGGCAAGCATGTATTTGCTACTGATTTCTACTGACATGGAGCCTATAAGCCAAGTTATGACAGTATTGTTTTCAGAGAGCCAGGTTTCATATCTTGGGTTGGATGGGTCAAGTGTAGCAACCTCCCCAGTTAAATATTTCTCCTTCCCTGGGCTCCCAATGAACATGAGGACATTTTTGGACCAGAGAAGGTAATTGTTTTCCATCAAATGATAAGTCACTAAAATTGTTTTCCGTCAAACGATGAGTCACTAACAAAGGGGAGAGGCTATCAGAGGTGGTAGATGTGAAAGCAGGTTGTACCAACAACGCTAGAGGTGTCCATCCACCGGAGGTCGTGCTATTCTGCTTGTTGACCTTGTCTGTCTGGTTGGCATCCATTATTTGTGGGTTAACACTCTTAGGCAAGATCATGGAGGAACCTCCACCGCTAGTATCTGACCTCAAGGTGCCAAACGAGTCCCCCAAGTTGCATGAGCCCTTTGGCTCTGATACCATGTGGATTTCTGGGAAAGCTCGAATTATTATATGTCACTGGTAGGTGCTAGGTACATATATAGTAGTGGGATTTGGCTGGTTAATCAAAATCCCATTGAGTTAGCCAAAGAATAGGGAATAGAACAAGGAAATAGGGGAGAAAAAATAGGAAACTAAAATACAAATAAGGAAAGATTAAAAAAACTAAGCCCTAAAGTAGAGGTAATGGGCTTGACTCATTCCAACAGATATCCTAGTATTCCATGGTTGCCTTAAGATGGGCTTTAGTTGGTTCACTCATGTTTTGACTAATAACACTCATAGGGAAGCTAATATCAGGTCTTGAGTAAGTCAGGTAGATGAGTTTACCAACAAGTATTTGGTATTTTTCAGTGCCCACTGGGGGACTTTCTTGAGAGAATTTACTTTTGTAGTTGGCCTCCAATGGTGTATTTGTTGGTTTACAACCCAGCAACCCAGTTCCATTAAAGAGATCAAGAGTGTAGTTCCTTTGGGATATATTGTGATTCTCTTCGTGGATCTGGCCACCTCCATACTGAGGAAATACTTCAAAATTTCAAGGTTTTTTATTTTAAATTTCTTGGCTAAAGCCTTCCTCAAGTTCTTAATTTTATTAGTATAGTCTCTTGTTATAATGATGTCATCTATATACACAATTAAAATAGTTGCCTTGCCATCAGCAAACTAGTAAAAATAGTATGATCCTGCACTTGTGTGTAACCTTGGCTTTTTACAGCCAAAGTAAATTTCTTAAACCATACTTGCTTAAGACTACAGAGAGACTTGTTGAGTTTGCATACCTTTCCATTATTATGGTTTTCAAAGCTACAGGGTATAGACATGTATACTTTATCTTCTAAATCGCATTTAGAAAGGCATTTTTGATGTTAAGCTAGTAAAGGATCCAATCCAAATTAGTGGCAAGCGATAAAAGGACCTTGATAGAATTGAATTTAGCCATAGGAGCGAAAGTCTGTTGGTAATCAATTCTATAGGTCTGAGTAAAATCTTTTGCTACAAGTCTCACCTTATATTTGCTTATGCTTCCATCATAGTTATATTTGATGTTGAATAACCATTTGCATGCTATGACCTTTTTTCCTTTTGATAGCACCACTAGATCTCATGTCCCATCCTATTGGAGAGCATTCATCTCTTCATTTACTACTTTTCTCCATTCTTCCTGTATCAAGGCTTCATAAATATTATTTGGGGTAATTTCATTAGACAAGTTAGCCACAACCCACAAATGCTTGATAAGAGGATGGAAGTCTATCATAAGCAACAAAATGGCCAATAGGATGTTGGGTGCAAGTTTTGATTCCTTTCCTTAAGGCAATGGGAAGATCCAAACACTCATCCTCACGAGAATTCATACTTGTACTTGGAATAGAGGAACGATTCTACTTAGGTGGTGATCCAACCTCTACCTCTTAGGCCTTCTTCCTCCTTGTGTAAACAGGCTCCTTTTGTGGTATCGTAGTATCAAGATTAGGCACATTAGGTTCTTCAAGAGGTGTAGGTTCATGCTCATGGATGATTTGGGTTTGGTTTCAATGGATATGGGAGGGCTGGTTTGTCTTGGGTTTATCAAGGGTAGTAGCATACTAAGGTGCAATAGCAAAATTAGGTACACAAGATGAGATTTCTTCTATACCAATTCTCCATTCCCTTATGTGTTTATCACTCTCTCCTTGAATGGATGTTTTTGTAAAGTTGATCTTCGAAGGTTGCATCCATAGAGACAAGGTATTTTTGTAAAATAGGAGAATAGCACTTATAACCCTTTTGGGAGGAAGAGTACCCAACAAACATACACCTGGCGGCTATGAGAGTAGTGTTTGAGGAGGGCAGCACAAGGGGTTTGAAAGTTGAGTACCTTTGAAAGCAGTCTATTGATGAGATAAACTGAGATTAGAACAGCATCCCTTTAAAATCTTTGAGGCATATTCATGGTGAACATAAGGGAATGGACCACCGCAAGAATATGCCTATTTTTCCCTTCAATTGTATCCCATTTTGTTGAAGGGTGTGAATACGAGAACTTTGGTGGTAGATGCCATGAGTGGCTTGGCAAGAGTTGAGTTGGGTATTAATGTATTTTCTCCCATTATCACTACGGACTTTTGTGGAGGTCTGAAATTGATTTTGAATTAGTTGATTGAAAGATTTGAAAATAGAAGGAACTTGAGACTTCTCCCTCATTAAGTAAACCCACATAATTCTTGTGTGATCATGCTCGAGTGTGACAAACCACCAAACACCTAAGAGCTCAGTAACTTTAGATGGTCTTCAAAAATTACTATGAATTAATTGGAGGGGAAGGAATGACTTGTAAGTGTGAGAGGGGTAAATATTTCTTGTATGTTTGGATAATTAGCAAGAGTCACAATGAAGAATAGTAGATTTTTTATCAAACAAAGATGGTACATCTTCATGTAAAGAAAATTAGGGTGGCCTAACCTATTGTGGCACAATAAAAGTTTAGAACTACTAGCAGTGAAAGTCATTTTGTTATAAGCTGTAGCACCCAAAAGGTGAAGTCCATCCACCTCCTTAACATTGTTAATCATCCTTTTGGATCCCAAGTCTTGAAAAACACAGCCATCACTAGAAAAGTTAGCTGTACAATTGTTATCCTTTATGACTTTACTAATTGAGAGTAGGTTACAACCAATTATAGGCACTAATAACACTTTCTTAAGGACAAGGTCTTCTGAAATGTTGATTGTACCAAGACTAGTAACATTAATCAAAGTTGCATCTGCAATTTTAACTTTCATAGGTTCTAGACAAGGGCTGAAACTGCTAAATAATGATGAATTACTGGTTGTGAGCAGATAAGCTTTGGGTAGTTAAAGCTAAGGAGAAATTACCTAACTGAGCAGTGTTACTAGTAACTGTGGTACCCTTAATATCACCGGTGGCAGAGTTTTGTGAGACAAAGATTTTCTGAAGTAGCTCAAGTCATTCAAGGCTGAACAGAGAGGAATCGGAGTCAGTTGCTGCATTTGTGGTCTGTGTGTAGCCCTTAGCTTCTCCTTTTGGTTTGGGCTTCCAGTTAGCTGGCTTCCCATGGGGTTTCCAGCAATAGTCTTTAGTGTGGCCACTTTTGTGACAGTAATCACACCACGTCTTGCCCTGTTTAGTCTACTTATTTTCACCCTTGTGCACTATACTGCCTCTAGAGACCAGAGCTGAAGATTCATTTGGAGTTGGGGCAGGGCCAGAGCTGTGAATGACCTTTTTCTTATGCTCTTCGTGCTTGACTTCAGAAAAGACTTACTTAAGAGAGGGAAGGAGAGTGCAGGCTAAAACTCTCCTTCTGACCTCACCAAATTTGTGGTTAAGGCTCATAAAAAATTGGTAAATATGTTCCTTATCCACAACCTTTTTGTATGTGGAAGCATCTAAAGTGCATTGCTAAGTGATGATTTCCAATGCATCTAGTTGCTGCCAATACTTGGTAAGGATATTGAAGTACTAATTTACCATCATATCACCTTGTTTCAGTTTGGATGAGACTTTCGATCTCATATGATTTAGCAGCACTCTCCTGGGTGGAGTGTGATTCACGAGCACTCTCCCATATGTCATGGGCTGTCTTGTAGAACATATAATTTTTGCCAATGTCTGATCATCAAATTTACAAGCCAGGACATCTCAAGGTTGTTTTCAGCATTCCAAGTTTTGAACTGGGATGACTTCTTGCTGTCTGCACTACTTCACCATTAAAATAATCCTCTTTGCCTCTTTTACTCATAAATATCATAACTGACTGACTCCATTGAAGGTAATTCAGTCCATAGAATGTGTGGGTCGTAACAAAAGTTGGCTGAGACTTGAACACACCAGTAGGCTGCAACACCACATTTTAGGTGACCTGCAACGCCATTTCAGTGGGGGAATTGGCTTCCTCCTCGTCGCCTCTAGAAGATTAAAACCCTTATTTAGGCATACAGGTAGATCAGGAGCTTAGGTTCTGATACCATGTAGAAAAGTAGAGAGAGCTGAGGAGACTGATACTGAATTCGTGTATTTGTAAGAGAGAAGGTGCAATACATATATAGTGGGATCATGGCTACAAATCAGCCACTAGAATCGCATGAGATAAGCGAAATAAAGAGATATAAAATGCATTATAGTAGATTATAGAAAATCAGAGAACTAAAAGGGGAAATAAATCAAGTTGACTTGATCTCATGAAACTGGGACATAAAAGTCACGGATTTGAAGGAGAATAAATCCTAATGGCTATAAACACTTCTTGAAAAAATCAATCAGAAATCTGAAGCGCCAAGTCAAAACTTTTATTTGGACTACAACACTCCATAGAATTAACAAAAATGACATGATGTGTATGTGAAGACCTAACACAGCTTTGTCTCCTTCAATTTGTATGATGTGCATGATTAGTGTAGAAACTTGAGCTCATTTATTTCTACATTGCTGAGTGGCCATTTTGTTATTGAATAAGTTGTTTGGGTCTCTGGTCAGAATTGGGTATCTCCACAGCATTTAGAGCAGTTTTTCCTTCATCAGTTCAAAGGCTCCGGCTGGAAAAAGTAGGTTACAACTTGTGGTAATATGCAGTTTTTGCAGTGATTTGGAATTTTTGGCTAGAGTAGAATGCTCGTATTTTTGGGGGTATATCCTTGTCTTTAAATGCCCTTTGGGCAAGGATTTTGCTTGGGGCTTCTTTGTGGTGTTTGAGTCAGGGCTTGTTCAATGGAGTGCTCTTTTCAATATGAAGAGGGATTGGGCAGTTTTGCTGCATTTGGTTTTCGACCTTCTCCTGAGAGGATACCCTCTCCTCATTTGCATCTCTTTTCTCTCTTGGTATAATTTCTTCCTAAAAGTTAAATGTGCAAGTCTTCTTGAAGTAAGGCATAGAAAGGGAAAAGTTTTGTTGTTTAGAAGACTGCTACATAGTCTCATCTGGTCTGTTTTTCTAGTTGTCAAAGGACCTGTGAAGGAAGTAAAGAGGTTTTTTGGTTTGCTATCAATTTTCATTTGTTTGATTTGTTTTCTATTTTCCTAGGGTAGTTCCCTTCTGTATTAAGTTCAGAACTTTCTGACATAACATATTTTAGAGGGGAAAAAATGGCAGTGATGCAGTTTTGTTTCATTACAATGACTGTTGCTATTTTATCGTTTTTATTAGGTACTGGAAACAGCTGATCTTCTGAATGAGATTACTGAAAGTGTTGACTACTATGTTCAAGGAAAAACACTTGCTGCAGGGAACTTATTTGGAAGGTCGGTATTATGTTAACTTCCTTGTTGCTGAATAATTTTGTGGACTTTTAACATGCCCAGCTCTAGGCTTTTATTGTTTTTGGTTATTAATTATTCTGTAGACATGGAATTTATTTTGAAAATGGATCATTATCTACGTGTCCTTTTTTTTTTTTAATTCTGTTTATGAATATTTTTATAATCGTCCCCAGATTTATCCATTTCTTGTTATTGATTGAATTATCTATAGACATGTACTGACTGACTTGATTGAGGAAAAAGAAAAAAAAGATGCTAAATTTATATTCCGTATATTTTGGTGTCTTATTTTGATTTTGATCCTTTGCTCTTGTCATATTTGAACCAATGAATTTTGTTCTTTTAGCTTTACAATTTAATGTGGTCATATTAAGATTATTGTGAACCTAGGCGTCGAGTAATTCAAGTTTATGAACGTGGTGCTCGCATTCTAGATGGCTCCTTTATGACCCAAGATGTAATAAGCTTTGGAGGTTCAAACTCTGAATCTAGTTCTGGATCTGAGAGTGCTATTGTGCTGTCTGTGTCTATAGCTGATCCATATGTGCTACTCAGGATGAGTGATGGAAGTATTCGACTTCTGGTTGGAGGTAAATTCTTGGTTAGTATTTTTTTTTTCCCAAAGTTATAATAGTATTTTTTTTATCAAAAAATAAAATATATTAGTAGTATTTGTTTTTCCCAAGTTATAATACTTCTACATTTTCCTTGCATATGTTCTCACATGATCATTTATCTACCATTTGTTTTCATAATATTTTTGGGACACTTGCCAACGGTGAGAACATAGGGCAATCATCTATACTTCTACAGATGATGTGTAAGGACTCTATAGTTGCTGTGGGGTTTCAGTTTCTCATGTTTTATTTTTTTTTTCCTGTGTATTTAAATTCAGATCCTACTTCCTGCACTGTTTCTGTCACTACACCTCCTCCATTTGAAAGCTCAAAAAGATCAGTATCGGCATGTACACTTTACCATGATAAAGGACCTGAGCCATGGCTAAGGAAGACAAGTACTGATGCATGGCTTTCTACTGGTGTTGGTGAGGCAATTGATGGCACTGATGGTGCAGCTCAAGATCATGGAGATATTTATTGTGTTGTTTGTTATGAAAATGGTGCCCTTGAAATATTTGACGTGCCCAATTTCAGTTGTGTTTTTTCTGTGGAAAAATTTATGTCTGGAAAGAGCCACCTTTTTGATACTTTCATTAAGGAGGCATCAAAAGATTCTCAAAAAGTTGATGGAGGTTCTGATGAAGTGACTAACCAAGGCAGGAAGGAAAATGTACAGAATATGAAGGTTGTAGAGTTGGCCATGCAGAGATGGTCAGGGCAGTATAGCTGTCCATTTCTTTTTGGGATTTTGAGTGATGGAACAATTCTTTGTTACCATGCTTACCTTTATGAAAGTTCAGATGGTACTTCCAAGGGTGAGGATTTAGCATCTGCACAAGGACCTGTGGGCCTTAACAGCACTAGTTCTTCTAGGCTTAGAAATTTGAGATTTGTCCGTGTCCCCTTAGATATCTATGCCAGGGAGGAGATATCAAGTGGATCCCCTTCTCAGAGAATTGCTATTTTCAAGAATATAGGTGGTTATCAAGGATTTTTCTTATCAGGGTCTAGACCTGCTTGGGTTATGGTGTTGAGAGAACGGCTTCGTGTTCATCCACAGGTCAGAACCAATCCATCAATATGCAATTATAGATATTCAATGTGACTATGATATACTGATCTTTTATGTATGTTCTTGGTTTCCTATGAATGGGCATATTTAATTAATTTCATATTTTTTAAAGTGCACAATGTGAGGTCAAACTCACACAATGCAATTGGAATAAATTGGATGCTAAGTAAAAATTATATGCTGACAAAATTCATGGTTTCAACAATGGCAATAACTGAAGTGCTAATTGTTGAGAATTGTCAAGAGATGGACAATTTTGGACTGCCTGAAATGGAAAGAAGCACATAAATTGGGATGGAGAAAGTAGGATTCAATGTCTGAGATAGATCTGCCTTTGCTTAGAATCTGCCACCTTTGAGCCTGAAGTTCTCACTTTTGCAATGAAGAACTATGATCTGTTCTTGTGTTATTTCAAAGCAACTTATCTGCTTCTGTGATGTGCGGAGTGCATGGTATCATGTGCCAGATAAAATGGAGCAGATGTCGTGTCTTGGTCCATCCAACCACATGCAAGGCATGGAGGCAAAAGGCAGACAACTTTGGTTTTCTTTTGTTTGGCTATGAGCATATTGTAGTTCTTTCCTCTTTGCAAGAACCAAAAAACCAAGAACCTTTCTTGAACTACATTTTTGTGCATCTTCTGAGGACTTTTGAATCTTAAGAAAGAAAGCTGTGGCTAGAAGCTTTCAAAAGTTAGCATCCCCAACCCAGAGCCTGTGCTAAGAGCTATTATTTCAATATAAAACAATATTGTAGAGAAGCCTTGCTGTTTACGGTTCTCATCTAAGAATGTAGAATATTGAGATGAGATATCTTTCTCTTCCTTTCCTCTCTGTCCCCAAGTATTATTTATTTGTCTACCAACTCGGGTTTCTCAAAAAATGAAAAAGGCCGCCCATATTTTATCTCTTAGTTATTTTTGGATCCCGTCTTTCATTCTTTGTCCACTAACATTACTGGGCTATAAAAAAAAGATGAGGGGCACAGGAAAAAGATGATTATAGAAGAATACTAAGATCAAAATGGTTATCAAATGCTATAATCTTTTCGTGGAAAGCCATTTAATCTGGTTTTATAGAATGCATTTTCATATTTAAGAAAGAATCCCAGGCTCATTTTTTTAAGGGGAAAATGCTTTTGGCAAAATTTTTTTATCAACCAAGCAACAGCTGCCTTATTTGACTCTTGAGCTATGCTCATCTATTACATTGTAATTTAAAAAAGAAAAAATTGGCTGGTTACATTCTTGATTCTTTTTATTTTTCTTTAAACCTGGATCTTCAATTATACAAATTCCAAAGACATACTGAACAGGGAGTTAGATATGTTTCTTTATCTCCTTTCTCTTCTCATTTCACCTTGATGCATTGCCTGCTTATCTTGGTTCTTTTCTTACTTTAATTCTAAGCTCAGAACTTAATCATCTAAAGATAGATGCTGAGTAGGTAATTTCTGTAATTTATATTTCTTGATATCCATCCTATTTACATATCATCCTGAATAGCATATTTATTCTACTTTTTACCTCTTTATTTCGGTTTCACCTACTTACTCTAATTATTACAGTATGTGTGCTGAATAAACTCTAGGCCTATCATCCTATTTTGAAATGTTATAGGGAAGGGATTACTAAAATATAAACCAAAGATATACTTGAAAAGATGATTTCATGCTACATTGAATTAACAGCTTTGCCTATTACTTAAACTTATAAATAGGCTTATTAATGTTGATAAAGTTTTATATATGCTAAGAGTTACTCCATTCAGTGCATACTATAACCAAGGATTTCTCTCTTTCTCTCTCTCTTATAAATCCATCATATTAGGTGTGATTAATTTCATTGTATCGCCTTTGCTGTAGTTACCTCTTTCAGATCAAGCCACTTAGTGTAATAGGCTTTTATATTGACATTTTTGCCAATTATTAATGCCATTATTGCACAAATCAGAATATGCTGTTTGTTAAAACAGTTGGCCATGTTTTGGCCTTCATTGTGGATGACTGCATCTTTCTGGCTTGGTTTTAGACACAAGAATAAATTATTGTTCATTTTGTTGTTGGTAATAATTTTGACATACAAGTTTACAAATTATCTCACTAATTTTTTTGTCAGCTATGTGATGGGTCTATTGTTGCTTTTACTGTCCTTCACAATGTGAACTGCGATCATGGTCTCATATATGTTACATCACAGGTACATGGTAACTCTTTCTTTGTATGGATAATTTAATATTTAACCAGAACTTTAACCATGGCTGACTTTTATGGTCATAATATCATCTTTCTAGGGTTTTTTGAAGATATGCCAGCTACCATCCGGTTCAAACTATGATAGCTACTGGCCTGTACAGAAAGTAGGGAGATCATCCCTCTAGTCTTTGTACCCTGTTCTTATTAAAATTTAATTTTATACCAGCTTTGATTTGACTCCTTTTCCGCCCAATGTGTGATGTTATCCCCAGATTCCATTAAAAGCCACTCCTCATCAAGTAACCTACTTTGCCGAGAAGAATTTATATCCACTTATAATCTCAGTTCCTGTGAGTATATATTGGCTTATTTTTGGGGACATTTTTCTTGCTTTGTTTGTGATATCCAAGTGAAACATTGATAGCCGTATACAGTTATGTTTCTTGCTTGAAAGTGAGTAGGCTTTTATTTCACAAATAATAATATTTTATTTTGCAATAATAATTACCTGTAGGCCATTTCATAGGAGTTGAAAAACATACGAAAGTAGTATATTTTTTAGTTATTTCCTATTTTCAGGCTATGAATCCTACTCCAATAAGTACAAGGTTTCCCCATTAGCTGTTGTGTTGATTAGCATATTGTATCTAACATTCTCTAGTTCCTTTATTTGGTCATTGTTTGTGTTCTTTTTTGTCTTTTGTTCATATATCCCTTAATATATATATATATATATAGCTTTTGGATATACTTCTGAAGTAATCACTGATATCTTAACTCATTTCTAAGTTGTCTAATTATTTGCTTCAGAGTTGCCCACCAATTGATCATTTGGATATAATTGATGGAGAAAAGCTGGTTATTATATTAATTTCTTGACATGCTGTTGAAAGGATTTTTACCTAGTCAACTGGATGACATATTTTTTGTTGATACTAGTATAATATAGATGGAACAAATTGATTCCTTGTTCTTTTTTCTTTTTATTCCATTTTACCTCTGGTTTTCCATTCAGGCAGCAATGCAATTCTGTTCATTCTTATCAGGTTCCTAAGCCACTTAATCAAGTTGTTTCATCTTTGGGTGATCAAGAGGTCAACCAACAGACTGAGAATCAAAATTTGAGCTCTGATGAGCAAAACCGCTTTTACACTATTGATGAATTTGAGATTCGTATTATGGAGCCAGAAAAATCTGGTGGTCCTTGGCAAACAAAGGCAACAATACCCATGCAAAGTTCAGAAAATGCCCTTACTGTGAGAATGGTTACACTGCTGGTAAGTTGTCTTTCTTTAGTTTTTGAAGCAAACTGCATACTGAATTGTATATTATTAGTTGCTTGTTTTCATTCTTTTCTGTCTATAAAATCTTGTTGATGAAAGTCTTCATTGCAGAATACTGACACGAAAGAGAATGAAACGCTTTTAGCTATTGGCACTGCTTATGTGCAAGGAGAGGATGTTGCTGCAAGAGGGCGTGTCCTACTGTTTTCTTTGGGAAAAAACACTGATAATAGTCAACCTCTGGTAAATTTAGAACCCCTTTCTTTCAGAGAGTGACCGGATATTTTACAACCTTGATTCTAATTGAGCTTTGTGTCTTATTTTGGACATTATTATACCTTGTTCTTCTTTACAGGTTTCAGAGATCTACGCAAAAGAATTGAAAGGTGCCATATCTGCTTTGGCCTCAATTCAAGGCCATCTATTAATAGCTTCTGGTCCAAAAATTATTCTGCACAAGTGGACTGGTACTGAGTTGAATGGTATTGCATTTTTCGATGCTCCACCATTACATGTTGTGAGCTTAAACATTGTAAGTGATATTTCCTCAAATGTTTTATTATTGTTGATAAAATAGTGAATGGAAAAAGTGTCTTTGAAATTTTAGTTTGCATCTATCTTCAATCCGGCTGTGCAAGTCTTTGTTCAATTAATATTCAGTAATGTCATTTTGGAATGTTTGGTGCTCCCAGTTATTTTACTCATTTTAAAGCAATATCTTTGGATGTTTGAATATGTCAAATTTTACAACTTTGCAAGCTCAAGAAAGAATGAATAACAATTAAGAAATTCAGATTACTGGATGTCGTCAATTGCTTATTTCTAGGTTTTAGTAAGAATAGGGAAGCCAACATTTTGTTTCAGTTTGCAGTTTTTGTGGTTATCTGTGTATTTGGTTGGAGTGGAATGCACGCGTGCATCTCTTTGCCCCTGCACATATTTTATGGGATAGGATTGCGTTTATGGCTTCTATGTTGTGTGCTACTCATGGGCATTTCTGTGGAACTTTGATAGTTGGTATGCAGAGAGATTGGGCAGCATTATTACATAGTTGAGCCTTTTTGACTCTCTTTAGTTTTAGTTTTGTCTGTTTTGGAGGATAAAGATATCTGCCCCTAGTTGTTCTTCTCTGTTTTCTCTACTAAAAAATTGTTCTTTTATTAAAAAAATTCAAATGCTTATTGTTGACTCTTGTAGTTAATTCCTAACCTTTTTGCAGGTAAAAAACTTTATACTTATTGGTGACATCCATAAAAGCATTTACTTTCTTAGTTGGAAGGAACAGGGTGCTCAACTTAGCTTATTAGCCAAGGACTTCGGTTCTCTTGATTGTTTTGCAACTGAGTTTTTGATTGATGGAAGTACTCTGAGTCTCATGGTTTCAGATGATCAAAAGAACATCCAGGTTTGCCTTAAGATCATGCAGCAATATCTTGTTTGCAATTATTTGTTTTGATCGATACTTTCATAAAAAATAATAATGGATGACCTGCATATTTATTTTGCATATTTTGTTTAAGATTTATTTGTAGGCTATAGTGGAAGATTTGGCATGGATCATTTCCAGTTTTAATTATATCGCAATATGTGGCCTGAGGAGAGACTAGCCTGTGTCCATCGTGGTGGTTTTTATTTTGCAATGTAGAAGATCAAATTTTGAATGGTTTTCCTACATGTTCAGCATTTTTTAGTTATGGAAAAGAAAAGGAAAAAGGACAAGGACAAATTTACATCTTCTATAATTGGTGAAAAATGGGCGATATGTGATGCAATTTACTATATATACCAAAAGGCTTTGGGAAAAGAATTTATGGATTAGAAAAGTTGGACAAATTTTCTTGCCAGAGGGTCAAGTTGGCATTGACAGCTTTCAGTCATCTTGCATTATTTGAGCTACTTGAATTTCTCATTAGTGCATTCTGGAACTTCTATTAGATCATGATGTTTTCTTCTTTACTAGGCATTTTTCTTTGATAATTGACTTTCTAAAGTCTAATAATCTCCAACAGTTCCTCCTCGGTTAGGTAGTATTTTAGGTAGTGCTTTCTGCCTGAATTGTTCCTTTTGTAAAAATATGTCTCCGTCTTATGTTTCTTTATTCGGTCAATTTGTCTTTTCTTCTCTCTTTCTGAAGTCAAATTATCCTGGGAGCAGATTTTTTACTATGCACCAAAGATGTCTGAGAGCTGGAAGGGACAGAAGCTTCTTTCAAGGGCTGAATTTCATGTTGGTGCCCATGTGACTAAATTCTTACGATTGCAGATGCTGTCCACCACCTCTTCTGACCGGACTGGTTCTGGTCCAGGCTCAGATAAAACCAATCGTTTTGCTTTATTATTTGGTACCCTGGATGGCAGTATTGGTTGCATTGCACCTCTGGATGAAATCACATTTCGTAGGCTGCAGTCTTTGCAAAGAAAGCTTGTTGATGCTGTACCTCATGTCGCTGGCTTAAATCCAAGAGCTTTCAGACAGTTCCGTTCAAATGGAAAGGCTCATCGGCCAGGCCCCGACAGCATAGTTGACTGTGAACTGCTATGCCAGTGAGTTTTATATTCTATACTATAAGAGAGAAATAATGTGAAGCTGTGTGTTATTAACTACACAAAATGATTAGCATACCACTAATTTCATCAAAATGTGTTGAAGAATTGAGCTTTGCAGGAAGATTTCAATGGGCATGTAACTAGAATAACTTCTCTCCATGTAACCCCTGCACTATTATAATAGAAATTTAATAACAAGAATTCATTATTCAATACCATCGGAAAGCGCTTAAGAGATTCTATGTAATTTTCTTCTTTTTCAAAAGCTTAATCAATCAATTATTGCCTGAGGGGGGAAAAAACCATATCTTAGGAAATTATAGACTAGCCCTGTTTTAGATAGTTATTTACGCTTTTTCTTTCATTTATATGTCAGTTCCTAGTTTTGAGTTGTACGGTCTGTTTTGTCTACTATGTTGCAGTTATGAAATGCTTCCGTTGGAGGAACAGCTTGAAATTGCACACCAGGTCGGAACAACTCGATCACAAATTCTCTCAAATCTGATTGACCTGTCTCTTGGAACAAGCTTTTTGTGAGTGCAGTCATATTTTCTAGATCAGGGAACAGTACCGCTCAGGTTTTGCCAAGTTCCTGGCAATTGTAAGTTATGTCACTAATTTTGATCCAATCATATTGAAGGCTTGAGTGAGTTATTAGAGCACAGCGGAACTATCGCAAGCGGTGAATGCATGCATTCTTAAGTAGTGATAGTCAAAATTACTTTCACTGGAAGTTTCAGTCTGTATATTGAAAGATTAAACCGCGGAGTTTTTGAAGTCTTGTCCTTCATGATTCTGGGGTGGCATCCTTGTCATCAAACTTGTGCTCTTCTAGAATTTTGGGAGCATGAACCTATCTATGTGCAATTGGAGCGAGGCAGATGTAGCATGAACTGAGTTCATACTTAGAAGCAAGTTAAGCAAAAAATCGAGAGTGAACCACTAGAAGCTCTGATATTCATTTTTATATTGTCAAGAATTGTGACACCATAACTTTCTCGTTAACCTCTTGCATATATTGTAGTTTAGTCACAAATTGCATTTTAGCTGTTAAATTTGCACCCTTTGTATAATAGGATGGGAAATTGAATGTTTCGATCACTGGATGTAATTCTGCCCAGCACAATGTCATGCATTTGTCTCAAGAACTTAAGTTATAAGTGGGACAATTCTGTTCTGCATTTTGATCTCGAGGAGTGCATCTACTTTCTCGTCATATACACATGAATTTACACTCATGCAGGTGCTGGCTTTTAATTTCTGTGCATGTGTTGGTTGCACAAATCGATGGATGCCAACATAACTGAAATTCTTCCGTGCATTGGGTGTAAATTAAAAAAGAAAAGGAGGTAGGCTAGATTTATGAGACAAACAGATATTTTTGGTACCTTGGAAAGGTACTTAGGTACGTTAAAGATAAATACTAGGAACTAATGAAATTTTATTCAAGTGGATACGTCAAGCGATGAGATTCTTTGATAAATTCTTTTTTAGTTTCTTACATGCTATTTCGAATGCAAAGTGCATGCAAGAATTGCGTGTACGGTGAGGTTTATTTAAAAATTTTTCCATGACTTTCTTAAGAGTGAATATTAGTGAGGATTATTCACCCTCTCTCCCTTTCAGTCTAATTGAACAATATAGTATCATGTAGGGGTTATTTATGATGACTTGTACCGCTTAATAGGTTGATATTTTTTTAATTATTAAGTGTACTTTAATATTTTGACTTTTTAATTATCAAAAGAGAATCTTAAAGTATATATAATGATAAAAAATAAATTTTGGACATAAAGCTCTCCCCAATTATCCCATTGTCAGCATCTTGTAATCAATTTTTTTTTTAACAATTAGGTTGAATTTTCTTACTATTCACGAGTTATACTGCTTAACAGGCTGAATTTTATTTTACTATTGATTATACAAAATTGTTAACGTATATGCGGTTCCAACATCTTGTGAACAATTCACTAGATGTACTGGTATTCAGTTATTCGTCTTCCCCTTTTTTGTTTTGGATGCTTTTCGTTTTCAAACAAGAATGATACAAAATAGATAACATGAATAGAATGTCTACTGGAACATCTAATTGGATGTATCAATGGGATGCGAGATTCACATTCTGGTGATAATTTCAAACATTTAATATTTGAAATCTCTATTTCTAAGCATTTTCCATTATAGCAAAGTAAGTGGTCAACTAGATACAAACTATAGTCAATTTGAAAAAGGATTAGCACCCAACTCTATCACCAACAACAGTAAATTGGTCATCTTTATTGGCCTTAAGACTTGTGGTGGAATTTGATCCTCTCCCATAATGGAGAAGACTCTTTGAGAGAGAAAAAAAAAAAAAGAGAGGTGGACGAGTTTAGAGTAAGTTCTATATATTCTCTTATTTTCTCTTCTATAAAATCTTTTCTATCATGAGAAGAATTCATATTTGTTTATGAGGTGTGGTGTTAATGTGGAGATGACAGTTATTGCCTGCACTTATTAGATAGAAATTAAATTCGTTTCTGTGTTGAATTTTATTACTATTTTAAGAGCAATTAAATTTTCATTTGTTTCAAATATCAAAATTTACAGTTATGTGAAGTTAGACTTAATGTATTGTGCAAATATAGAGTTAGACAGAGAAATTAGTCTCTCTTTTTTTTCCTATGTCTCTTTCTTTTTGCCACAAAGATACGTTAACTAGAGAGAGTGCTTCTTTTGCTATTTGTTTAAAGGTTCTCTTTAAAGCATACATGCCATAATTAGTGATGTACTGTTTAGAAGTTGCTAAATATGAATATAATCAATAATAAAAAGAGTATAAAAAATCTATAGAAGATTTAAGTTCCCACATCTTTATTCATGTGCTACGTAATGCACTATTTTAGATAATTTAAATGGAACATCAATTCTATGTTGAGAGTTGAGTCCACATACCTCAATCACAATATGATGGAACTGCTGACTCTTCCTTATCCCATGTCTACAACTTCCAATTGGTGATATGTCAGTAAAGTCTTTAATATTTATCCATTCTATTTATTTTTTAAAGCCTCGGTTGTAGAGGATCCAGGGTCAGATAGGATAGGTGGTAAAATATTTTCTGTGTTTCTCCATTTGGTTGTATCAAGAACAAAAACATGTCATTCCATTTTATTTTATCATAATTAATTAAGAATAAGTGAAAACGAAACTACCATATATAATTTAGATTCCCATTCTCTTTGAGGGAATAGTAATTACAGTCGATGATCAAAGCTTGGAAATTATCGGAATGAATTTATTATTTTGAGTTATTTTTCATATCAGATATTATTGTATATACCCCGTACAAAAGTATTATTGGAAGTAAGGTCTTAATAAAATATAAATATATATAATATAATTAGTATATGTTAATCATATATTAAGTAACCTCATACAATTTGAATAGAAGTAAGAAAATGAAAGTTTTTTCTAGTTTTAGCATAAGATTTAGATTAACATTTTTTAATGAAATGATGACACGAAGATATATAAGTACAAGACTATACCATATATCTAGTAGAGTTGAAAAAGAAATGTTAGGGAAAAAAAACTATTTGAGATGTCAGTAAATTAACGTTTTGAATTTAATATATATATAACCCTTCTATGAAAAGATATTTGATAAAACGAATCAATTCTATTATAGAAAATGAAACAAAAGCAATATATTTAATTTGTCTATATCTATTCAAGCTTGTGATTGTCATCACAATCATTTTTTTTTCTCATTTTTATTAAATGCAGTACCCTTACATCCCACAAGTGGGATTCAAAAGCACTTTTCAAGATAGGACACCCAAACACATTTTGTCAAATATTTAATCACTGAAAATTCTATGTTAACCTCTGGAACTCAGCCACAGAACCTTGTAATAATTTAGGTTATCAATCCCTCCATTAAAGCCTATGGGCCCACATTTAGGGATCTTTTTCCTCTTTCCTTCGCCAAGCAATAATTAAAAAAATTCTAACCCTAATTTTAATTTGTAAGTGTATGTTTGATTCCGTGGTAAAAAAAATATAAAAATTATAAATTATTATTTTAACCAAAATCACATTTTGAAGAAGCAAGAAACTGAACTAAATATGCGCTAGATGATTTAAAAGAAATATATATATATATATATATATTGCTACGGTTTATGCACGTGGGTGTGGCATGAATGATTTGGTCTACCACGTACGTACAATCATGATGACACACGTGCGCATTAGTTCATCAGTGGAGGAGGTATAATAAATACAATTTTTTATGGAAGGTTTATCTATTTTTTTTTTCTGAAAAAGATATAAATATAAATTTAGTTAAAGTTTTTATAATATTTTTCCGGTGTTTTTATAACATAGAAGCTATTGAAAAGCTACACTATTTAAACGAGCCTTAAATTAATCAAGATAGGTAAACATGTTTTATAATCAATTTTGAATGTGTTTATCTATTTTTATAAGTATTTAATTTATTTATCATTTATAAACTGAATGTACCCAAAAAAAATCCTTCCAAAAAATTTTGAATTGAAAGTATGAGCATGATCTCTCTCATTACCCATGTCGTTTCTTCATTATTTTTTTATAAAATTTGTTGGGAACCATTATTTTCTCAGAGAATGTCTACTCAAAGTGAAACAGAACTCCTTCATTTCGGATGAATGAGAGGCCATGATAGTTCATAAGCCGTGTATCTTCTGGCTTCTCATGGTCAATGCAAGAAAAAAGAAGTTGAGACGTTTCTCTCATTTTATTAGTGTGGATTAAATTATAATAATTCTTCCATGATATAACACAACACAACACAACCTACTGGTTTTGATAATTCTGAATCTGAACCTTAATTTCCAAAAGCACTTTGATGGTAGTGGGATCTTAGTAAGGCACACTAAGGCACTTAGGTCTCCATCAATGAGTAGTCTTTGGTTTGACATGAAAAGACAGCCTTTCATTTCTTCAAAATGCCTTTGAAAGCTTTTTACATCATCATAGGTCCACTTCCAAGTCTTCAATCCCATTTTGTGGCCACACTATGCAATTTCTGATTCACACTTAATGGTAGCTAGTTAGGTTTTTTTACCCAATATATAAATTAAAGTACTCCTCTTCTTTCTTTTTTTTTCCTTCATTTATTATTATTATTATTCTTTTTTGTGTTGCACAGTTTTAGCCCTATTCCTCTTTCAATTCTAATATTGAAAAGACTTATGGATTAAGTATCATTGATCTCTGTTTGTTAAAAATATAGAGTATTGCATGGTTTTAGCCTTATTTCTCAAAAGAAAAAAAATAACGTTAGTATACAATTTCAGTTCAAATTTTTTGTCACAAAATTTCAATTTTTATTTATTATGCAATAAGAATATCTTTGATTTAATTTTCATATCAATTGAGATTAGGTCTCTCTCTAATGATTTTAAGAGTGTACTCTCCACGTTAGCCTATACATAAATTATATTAGATAGATATTGACCTCATAGTTCAAGTCAAAAATTAAAGTAAAAAGCATAACTTCTTGATTACTAGTTGAACCCCAATAATATATTTGCCTTTTTTTTAAAATCAAGGAACAAATCTATAATATATTAACCTATAAAATAGGTATAAGTGTCAACTCTTACCAATTAATACAACTATACGAGGCTTTAAAAGTAGTGGGTTGAATTTTCTTTTTTCGCATTAGTGCATAATATCAAGTGATATTCAAATAAAATTTGTATGTTAAAAAATATATAAAAAAGTATCTTTAAAAATTTGATAAAGTTAAGGTTAAAATTTGTGACACTGAATTTAATTATACGTCATCAATATGTCTTTATTACAAGACCAGTCTTTAGGGTTCTATCACAACATAGCTAGTTTGGTAGTTAAATAAATTTAAAGGTAAATTTTTCTTTTTTTGTTTTTTGAGAGGTGTGCTCAAAATATGTGGTGTTCTTTTTTTTTAAAAAAAAAAAAAATCTATACTCTCTTCATTTAAAATCAAAAGATGTGCTATATTAATTTTCTCTCTAATAAATGATAAGTTACAATTATATCAATTTTAACCAAAAATACTTTATATCTATTATTTACATAGTAAAGTAAATTACATAGGTTTCTTTTTTTAAAATTTTGTTGAAATTATACAAACTTTTTTTGAAATATAAAATTATCATACATTTTAGTTTAATTTTAAATATTTTGACCAAAAGTATTTTTATTTTATTTTTTACTAAAAAATGTGTATTTCAATTAATAGAGGATACTTTTAGTCAAAAAATTTAAAATTAGAAAAGGTAAAGTAACTTTTTGTTTTAATGGAAGATTATAAAATTTAGTTATTCTATATAATATAACAAATATTATATATATATATATATATATATATAACTAATATAAAAATAATTAAATTTCTAAATTTAGAATACATTAAGTTTATAGTTTTTAATATAAAATAAATAATATTGAAATAAAATTTTTTAATAAGTTATATTTTTAATAAAAGAAATTAATATTAATTTTTAGAATGTTTTGATCATATTTTAGTTTTAGAAAGATTTATAAATATTTTCATATTAGAAGAGAGAATCGTGTAATTTAGACATTTCTTAAAATATACCCTAAAATTTGAATGCAGCCATTGTGCAATATTTGCAAGTAAACATGTAGTTATCCAACTATATTAATGTGGATATGGGTAATTGTAAGTTTACTTTAAATCAAGAATGATACCTAATTCAACCAAATTTTAGGAAACTATCAAAGCGGAAATTGACAAAGCGGATCCAATCCAAGATAGCAAAAGTCTTTTAGATTCCTTAATTTTCCATACCTAATTAATTACACAAGATATCATTTCTTATTCTTCCCACCACTCCATCTTAACTTTTTTCGTGTATATATATATATATATATATATAGTTTGTCAAGCCTCTATGATTAAAGCAAGGAATCATATCATACGGCTAAACAAACCGTAAGTCAACTTCAATGTTAACTTTCAATCCTTAATATATTCATTAATAAAATATGCAAAAGGGGGAAATCACATGATATATAGAGGCATAAGAGCACTATTTAAGGCCGGAAACAAGAGAATCAAATTATTTTTTTATACATAACTATATATGTCAACGAATATATGTATATATATAATCATCATTTACTGTTATATTCATAAAATATTGCATAATTTTAAAACTCTAATATATTTTATCAATTTGTTATAGAAAATGTATAATATATTTTTAACTGTAAAAATTATTGATTTTTTGATTGCATGTTTACATAAGAAAATTAATATGATAATTACGTTTAATTTAATTTTTTGAATCAAATGAAAAAGGCATCCTATTCTAATTAAGAGAAGCATCTTAAATTATATATTTTTGTACACCAAATTAATTGCAGAAAAGAAAGAAAACTAGAAACCAAACAGAAGGAAACACTCATCTTGTCAAGTAGTTAGCAGCAAGTGGAGAACATCATGGAGAGTTTATGACCAATGTTTAACAATTTCTATATATGTAAATATACAAAGGAATTCATTTATAACCAAATAAAGGTTTTTCTTTTTACTGCAACCAAATAAAATTAATTGACTCCAAACAATTATTGTAACAGATTCTATAAAGCAAATCTCCTCTCTCTCTCTCTCTCTCTCTCACCTGCATGTGTAGATTCTCTGCTCATTTTAAAGATGAATAAAAATTGCTCAACCTCTTGCAATCATCTAAATCTAATTTAAATGGTTTAAATTTTAAACTTTATTTGTTTATTTTTTTAATCTCAATTATCATTTTTGAAGTTATAATTAAAAAAATATTTTTATTTTACATTTTGCTTCTTTTAAAATATATATATATATATATATATATATCAAAATGTAAAAGGTTTGAAATTTTGATCGTGGAAATTGGATCTATATAGTTTAGAGAAGATGAGTCATGGGATAAGTTGAGAATCCAATTTCCCTTTATGCAAGGTCGTTTTATATATATTTTTTATACCCAAAAATGGGTTTATAAAACCATCCCAAACCATACCATCTTAGTGAATTAATCAATTACATAATTATTAATAAGCATTGAGTCCCCAACCAACAACTAAATAATGATGGTGGTTAGTGAATTAATAATAAATTAATGGTGATCTAAGAGATATTCATCAATGAGATTTTCCTAGAGCCGAATGTGCGGTTGAATTGCTTAAAAAGCCTGACCCCATACTTTATCCATGGTGGGAATTTAAATCATATCTAAATCTTTCAGAGAATTATGAATAAATACATATCAAGCTTACTGTTTAACTAAATTTATTTATTTATAACAAATTACATATCTAGCTATATTTAACTTAATGAGTTAAAGATCCACATCCATGCCTTTAATCAAATGTGCTATGTTCATGCATACAGCTTTCAGCTTTCGCTGAGACAATCTTTGATTGCATATGACGTTCACAAACACCAAGTGTCCCCATCGCACAGCCATTGCCATCTAAATATATAGTTGTGGAATATTGAAGCAATCAAGAAAGGCTATATTCTTAAACCTCAAGTGCCATAATACATCATTATCCACTAACAAGCATGACAGCAAACGATCATAATTCTCGCCCATTGTTTATTTATATTCCGTGCAATTGTACATTGAAAAAAATTTTGAGTAAATTTACTATTTTTTTTTTAATTTTGATTAAGTTATACTTATTTTTTGTTTTAGAAATATCATTTGCCTCTCATGACATTTGCTCTATATTATAATTTTTTTAATTTTCTTTTACCCAATAAAGTAAGTTTTTTTTTTTTTTTACAATATGATATCATAATTTTATTATTAATATGATAGTAAAGATAACTAACTAATATTATTTTTAGAAGGAATACATATTGTGTGAAAAATTAGTTTCATTGATAAAATATAAATCGGAGATGTTTTTGTAATATATATTTATCAAATGTTAGGAGAGTCAAATAGTATTTTTGAAATGAGAAAGATATTAGGTGTAATTTAACTAAAGCTCATAAAAGATTAGTGTAAATTAAAAAAAAATAGATATATGAACTTTAATATTTATTAATAAATTCCTTAATGAATGTGAAATGTGAAGAATTTCTTTTAATAAATCAATGATACGATATTGATTATAAAAAAAAAAAAGTATACTACGATTTTATTAAAAAATTGATAATAAATATAAAAAAATTATCTAAGCTTTATCAATGAATATATTATAGGTGCATTTTAGAGTGCAAATTACAATTCTATTTGCACAAACGCAATTAGTGCAATTGCTAGTAATATTCTCTTATTTTGCTATTAATTAACGCCTTTTTAATGTGCTATTACTAACTAGATTTCATATTACCAACACAAAATGAGAAGACATTGCCTATATATTCTTAAAGTGCTTGCAACTTCCTTCTAAGGTGCTAATAGCAAAATGGAAGATTACCAGCAAGCATTGACTTAAGAGGTTAGTAGCTGTGTACCAACACATTAGAAAACGTTACTAATATGTTGAGAAAACATCACCAACACATCAAAAAAAGTATTATTATCAATAGCTGATTATTAGTATATTGTTAAAACATTACCGGCATCTTGAAAAAACAATATCACTAATTAACTGGTGCATATATAATTTTAATTTGCACCGTAGAATCGACCTATGTTATAAGCATCTAATGAGTCTAGTAGCTGGTTCTAACCATTGAAAAACAAAAAAAAGAAAAAAGAAATACCCCAGCATGCATGCTTGCTCTATTATAGTCCGGCGCATGGATCTTGTTTGTGTGCCCTCCACAAACACCCTCTCCAAAATCAAACTTTGAGGGTACGTATTAGAATGGGATTAGACTTACTAACAGTTTTTAAATATTTATTATCCATTTTTTAATAGAAATATAATAAGTGTAAATGTTTTACAACTTATTAATTAGCACTATTTCATTAGTTCTTTCAATAAAATTTATTTATTAATTGTATGTTGTAATTGAAAATCTTGTAGTAACAAACGTTTAAAATATTGTATCTAAGTCTTGCCCATTAAAATATTAGTTTTGTTGATAAGTGTAATGTTAATTAAACAAACTTGATTTGAAAAAAAATTAGATCAAATTAAAGATAAAAAAACATATAAATATATTAAATATATTTTTCAATGAAATTCATTTATGCTAACAGGCTTCTGTGTCTTTCGTTAATTGGATTGGGCCACTAAGTTTTAATAGGCGAAATCTATATATTTAAAAATCTTGACAAATTGCTTGATAAAGTTTGGTTCGTTTTTCACCTTTAACTTTTGGTTTTTATTTAGATATATTGTACTTTTTACATATATTTTTATTTTTATCATTGCCCAATACAATATGTAATCATTTGGATATATATAAATTTTTATATAATTAAGCCCCAATTTATTAATAATTTTTTTGGCTTCACAAAAAGAAGATGAAATATATACATGTTTAAAGGCATCAATTAATAATCTCAATATCATTGACATAGCTTTATTACTTATTCCATATAAACACTTGATATGATATAATTTAATTAAAAAAAGTTGAATACTTTTCGCACCTTCAAATAAATCATTACTTATCTTTCATCAACTCATAAAACTCTTTTGCATCGTCGTTTAGCTTTCAGTTTGATGGTGAAACTAGACCCTTAATTTCATCTACATTTTTGGTATCATGAACTCCAAATGCATCAAGAACCATGTCTTGCATATGATCATCCCTATAAATTTGTTCTTCTCTTACTTGTGACTGTAATTGAAGTTCTACAATAAATTTATTTCTTCCATGCCTAACCCAAAAATCATATTTTTATAGGAAAGGCTTAACAATCAAATAGTCATGTACAACTTCTTTAATATGTCATTTCTTAATCAACGTTTAGGATATGGACATATGATTTTATCCTCCACATTTTTATCAGCAAATGCAAAGTATAAGAATCCATTCAATTCATCTAAGTATTCATGGATATTTTGGAGTTTCCTGATCTAAGACTTGTCCATTTCTATAACCTTAAAAAAAATTTAATTATTTAATAATTAAAAAGAAAATACCTTATTAATTTTTTTAAAGGTAATTATAATTAAACAAATTTTATTGATATATTTTTTGTTTTATTTTATACTCTTTAAAGTAATGTTAATAATAAACATTTTGAAAAATAATCTAAATTTTCATAAATACCCAATTTACCTCCCTCTTGTGTATTAATTTCTTTATTTAATATATATATATATTCAAATCATTTCCACATGTTTTAATTAATTAACATGATTTTAGTTTATCTTTCTTTTTTAATGAAGTTAATATATAAAAAATTCTCAAAAAAAAATAAAAGTATAAACTACTATATATATATATATATATCATTACTCAATCAGAATTTTAAATCTATAATTTAAGATTGCAAGCCTAAAATATTTAACTTAAATTGAAAAAAAAAATTATCTTATGGTTATGGTTTATTTTTTCAAATGCAACAAAGAAAGCATTGTTTTTTAAATGGTAGATCATTTTTTATTTGAAGCAAACAATTTTTTTTGACATATTAGCTGCAATAACACAAGGCCTTTCATCTAACCTTAAAAAAAATTCAGCAATCAACCACATTTTATTTAACTTCTAAAATAACAAAACACCATATTTAGAAAAAAATTCAAAACAAATCAATGAAAAAAAAAACTGAACAATGACTGGAAAAATAGAAAACCAACTCACAAAAATAGTAGCCATGCAAATGAACAAGTTGATGGAGTTACTCCTACCCTAAAGAGAACACGCACAAAAAGAGTTGTAGTCCAACAGCACAAAGAAGAACGCAGTTAGAGGGAAGATGCAAGAGTTAAAACGCATTTGTTTAACCATGGTAATGGCATAAAGAAGAATGCAGTTAGAGGAAAGATGCTGTCACACCCCATTCTCCAAGAGAAGGGGGTGACCAACACGGGAAGTCTATATGAAATTCTTATCTACTACTTGCTTTACTATACTGTCTTAGCAGATAACTTTTAGGAGGTCCCACACCGAATAGCAGTACACTAAGTGTAACCTTGCCTTGTTAGATATATAAAATTTACTTTCTTTTGTGCACTAACTTTTTATAGAAATTTTGGCAGAGTGTCCTCTATAAATAGGACATCCCAAATTTCTACAAATAGTCAGAATTCAGCAGAAACAACAACGGAGAGCTCCGCTCTCCCCAACCAATCATCTAAAATATCAAGGATCCAAGATAGGGAAGGGGGAAACAACACCCATAACCACTGGTCCTACTTCTAAAATATTTTACAATATAAATCTCAATTCATTACAATAAATATCAAAACCAAAAAAAAAGTTAATCGAGCCCCTAGCTCCAAAAGGGAGGCTCACCGCCACATGCCTCAAGCACCTAAGATGAGGGAGGCGGATCAGGTCCAGAGGCACTATCTGAAAAATTTAAAATTTGAAAGGGTGAGTCAAAACTCAGTGAGCAAATAATAGATTCCCACAATTATATCAAGAATCATAACAATGAATTAAGGGGGTATAAATTAACCATCACACATTACAATTTGGCAAATCCCCACCTGTTGTGCGCACGGATACCCATTTAGCCCTGAGTCTCTCAATGTGATTACTTAGTAGAGGTTTATCTCTAGGTTAGATAAGGTAGTGGCTACGCCTCGTTGGCAGCTCCTTACCCATTTCACTTGGGTGGCTGCGCCTAACGGGCAGTTCCTTTTCTACCCATTTACTTACATGTCCTAATTCACACCTTCCGGGGGTAGCTACATCTCGTTGGCAGCTCCTTACCCATTTCATTCAAGTGGCTATACCTAACGGATAGCTCTTTCTCCACCCAAAACCCTTTACCACCTGACTTGGTCCCATTAAGGACGATAGCATGCACTGGTAGTTAAGACACACACACACGCCAATCCACAATCCTTAAAATTCATATATGAAGATGTACCCTTAGCCAATCTTTATTATTACTATTATTTATATGTGTTTATATATATATATTTGTCTTGTCCAAAAAGTTTGAAATTTATAGGGGATAAGAATTAACCCAATATTAAGTAATTAAATCAATCAATATAAATGCATAATCTTGTAAATATATATGTATATATAAGCAACTAATTAAGACTAGTAAATAAATAAATGCAAAAATGAAAATAACTAAAGTTACTTCTCCAACTAGCTCCTCTCTCGGGTGCAACTTATTTCCACAGAGCAGGTATACCTATATATATATATATATATATATTTATACATATACCAATTCATCTCACTTAAAATGATTCTATCCAGAAAATATCGAATTCAAGATTAATAAAATGGAAAATGCTTCGAAATCCATTATTTACTCACAAACGGTGCCCTATACTAGCCCAGTACTTGTTCCTCCTTGAAAGGCCAGGTTCCTTTTCTGCTAAAGCTCCGAGAATTCCCTGATAATACCCAACTTACCAGATCATTATACAAATCCAAAAATAACGATTCTTAAGTAGGTACCGCATTCAATCATAATTATCTAAATAACTTTTCTGATCATATATACAACTGCCCCTTATCTTACCCACTTTCTTGAATTCTAATTCATCATTCGGGTTTTCAGATCACTTTAAGGAAGTAGGAATTGAAGGTTTACGCAAGATTTGCATAACTAGGAAGCCTAATTAAAGATTCCCCCTTTTTATTCCTTCATTTCGACCAAGCAACTAATCTAAGTATATCAACCCTATTAACAACTCATTGAGCTAGGATAGGCTGAAAAAAGTGGAAAAGAAGAATGAAGTTTAATAGATTCAGCTTGAGAATGGATGAAAACATAAATGGGTCAGAACAATTTGCTTACCTCAATCTCGCAATGCTTCCCACGTTTCCACAGACCAGCACACTCGAATCGTTAGCGAGGAAGCTTAATGGAGTCTACACCACATCAGGAAAGCACTGCAATGAGAGGGAGAGAGATGGCAGCTCCAATGGGGAAGGAACAGGTGAGCTGACGAAAATGGAAACCGATGCAGCGAAATGGAGAAAAAAGCCAGGGCACTAGGAACGAAATAGGAGGGGAAGGTTGCACAGAAACACTCGACGATGCTAGGGAGGTGATTTGGTGACTAATCGACGGTAAAAGGGAGCTGGGGGAAGCAACTCGCAGACTGGACGAGGAAGAGAGACCGAAAACAGCGAAGATGAGGAGGAGCAGAAAATGCCTAGGGAGAAGCGTCCGAAGAAGAAAAAGGAAAGAGAAAAGAATATTAAAGAAATATTATATGAATAAAGAAAATAAAAATAAAATAAATAATTCAATTTATTTTATTAATTCTGGTTCTTACAGCCTTCTCTCCTTAAAGAAATTCGGTCCCCGAATTTCATAAAGAAAAATAGAGTTCTAACCTCATGTCCCAAACAAATGGGGATATTTGGTACGCATTTCACCTTCTACCTCCCACGTAGCTTCTTCCTGTGAGTGGTTACGCCATAACACCTTAACTATTGTCACTTCTCTCGAGCAAAGCTTCCTTACCTGCCTATCCACAATGGAGGTAGGTTCTTCCTTATATGTCAACCCTTTATCTAGCACGATATCCTGAGATTTGATTACGTGTGAAGGGTCAGATAAGTACCTCCTCAACATAGACACATGGAATACTGGATGTACTCCTACCAATTCTGGTGGTAAATCTAAACGATAAGCCACTTGACCAACCCTATCTAGTATCTCATAGGGTCCCACATATCATGGGCTTAACTTTCCTTTCTTTCCAAATCCCATCATGCCTTTCATAGGTGATACTTTCAAGAACACCAAATCACCCACAGTGAATTCCAAGTCTCGACGTCTGTGATCCACATACGACTTTTGTCGACTCTGGGCCGTCAACAATCTTTCTCTTATCACCCGTACTTTGTCCAGTGCATCTTGTACCAAGTCGGGACCTAACAATTTGGCTTCACCAACCTCAAACCATCCTATAGGAGACCTACATCGCCTTCCATATATTGCTTCGAATGGTGCCATTTGAATGCTAGCTTGATAACTATTATTATATGCAAATTTTGCCAAAGGCAAATAACTCTCCCAACTACCATCAAAGTTCAAGATACATGCTCTTAACATATCCTCCAGAATTTGTATCGTTCTCTCAGACTGCCCATCAGTTTGAGGATGAAAAGCAGTACTGAGGTCTACTCTCGTACCCAAGGCCTCTTGAAAAGTCTTCCAGAAACGAGAGGTAAATTGAAGACCTCTATCAAAAATTATAAATATGGGTACTCCATGCAATCTCACTATTTCACTTAGGTAGAGTTGTGCATACTTAGCCACACCATAAGTAGTCTTGACAGGCAGAAAATGTGCTGCCTTTGTTAATCTATCTACAATTACCCATATAGAATCATACCCCTTCAGGGTACGGGGTAAATCGGTTACGAAATCCATTGTGATTCTCTCCCACTTCAGGTATTTCTAGTCACTGATGTAACCCTGCTGGTTTTTGATGTTCAGCCTTCACTTGTTGACACACTAGGCAACGAGAAACAAAGTCGGCTACATCTCCCTTCATACCATCCCACCAATAGGATTGCTTTAAATCCTAGTACATTTTTGTTGATCCTGGATGAATGGTATATGCTGAATGATGAGCCTCCTCTAAAATTTCTCTCTTTATATCCCCCACGCTAGGCACACACAACCGGTCTCCAACTCTAAGTACTCCTTCTGAGTCAACAATGAATCCACTAGCTTTCCTATTTCTTACTCCTTCAATCCTCCGGCTCAACTGGGGATCTAGTTTCTGAGCCGCCTTTATCCTTTCAATGAGGGTTGAACCAGCTTGCATGTGAGCCAAGAATGCTCAAGATTTAGCAATTTCAAACTTTGTTCCTCCTCTCTCCAAGTTATGAACTTCTTCCACTAACAGCCTTCTATCTTCCGCAATGTGAGCCAAACTGCCCATTGACTTTCTACTTAAGGCATCTGCTACTACATTGCCTTCCCAGGATGATAGAGAATATTACAATCATAGTCCTTGAGTAACTCCATCCACCTGCGTTGTCTAAGGTTGAGATCTTTTTGCTGAAAGATATACTTAAGACTTTTATGATCGATATAGATCTCGCAAGTCTCGCGGTAAAGGTAATGTCGCTAAAGTTTAAGGGCAAATACCACAGCTGCCATTTTTAGATCATGAGTAGGGTAATTCTGCTCATGTCTTTTGAGTTGCTTAGAGGCATAGGCTATCACACGTCCATGTTGCATAAGAACACATCCCAACCCTATTCTTGAGGCATCACAATACACTGCGTAGCCTCCTATCCCAGATGGTAATGTTAGGACAGGGGCTGAAGTCAAACTTTTCTTCAGCTTCTGGAAGCTTTCTTCACAAGCATCTGACCACTGAAATTTAAATTTCTTTTGCGTCAGTCTGGTTAATGGGGTAGCTATTTTTGAAAAATCTTTTACGAAGCGGCGATAATACCTAGCCAAGCCCAAGAAGCTGCGAATCTCCGTAAATGTAGTAGGTTTAGGCCACTTTTGGACAGCTTCTACCTTACTTGGATCCACCTGGATACCATCTCTCGAAACAACATGGCCCAAGAATGCCACCTGATCTAGCCAAAATTCACACTTAGAGAACTTTCTCGGGTGCAACTTATTTCCACAGGGCAGGTATACCTATATATATATATTCATACATATACCAATTCATCTCACTTAAAATGATTCTATCCAGAAAGTATCGAATTCAAGATTAATAAAATGAAAAATGCTTTGAAATCTATTATTTACTCACAGACGGTGCCCTATACTAGCCCGGTACTTGTTCCTCCTTGAAAGGCCAGGTTCCTTTTCTGCCAAAGCTCCGAGAATTCCCTGATAACACCCAACTTACCAGATCATTATACAAATCCAAAATAACGATTCTTAAGTAGGTACCGCATTCAATCATAATTATCTAAATAACTTTTATGATCATATATACAACTGCCCCTTATCTTACCCACTTTCTTGAATTCTAATTCATCATTCGGGTTTTCATATCACTTTAAGGAAGTAGGAATTGAAGGTTTACGCAAGATTTGCATAACTAGGAAGCCTAATTAAAGATTCCCCCTTTTTATTCCTTCATTTTGGCCAAGCAACTAATCTAAGTATATCAACCCTATTAACAACTCATTGAGCTAGGATAGGCTAAAAAAATGGAAAAGAAGATTGAAGTCTAACAGATTCAGCTTGAGAATGGATGAAAACATAAATGGGTCAGAACAATTTGCTTACCTCAATCTCGCAATGCTTCCCGCGTTTCCACAGACCAGCACACTCGAATCGTTAGCGAGGAAGCTTAATGGAGTCTGCACCACATCAGGAAAGCGCTGCGATGAGAGGGAGAGAGATGGCAGCTCCAATGGGGAAGGAACAGGTGAGCTGACAGAAATGGAAACCGATGCAGCGAAATGGAGAAAAAAGCCAGGGCACTAGGAACGAAATAGGAGGGAAAGGTTGCGCAGAAACACTCGACGATGCTAGGGAGGTGATTTGGTGACTAATCGACGGGAAAAGGGAGCTGGGGGAAGCAACTCGCAGACTGGACGAGGAAGAGAGACCGGAAACAGCGAAGATGAGGAGGAGCAGAAAATACCCAGGGAGAAGCGTCCGAAGAAGAAAAGGGAAACAGAAAAGAATATTAAAGAAATATTATATGAATAAAGAAAATAAAAATAAAATAAATAATTCAATTTATTTTATTAATTCTGGTTTTTATAGATGCAGGGGTTAAAATGCATATGCTTAGCCACTATTAGTTTAAACCATAGTTAAACCAATGACTTAACCACAATTTATTAAAAAATTGTGGTCAAATCATTCTAGCTTAATCACGATTCACTACGAACTATGGTTAAGCCACCCATATGGATAATACACCATGGTTCTCTTGTAACCATGGCTGCTTTCTTAGTCATGATTTTCTTAAATCGTCTTTAAACAGTTATAATTTAAGTGAAAATTGTGATTATTTTCTTAAACCTGAACCACAATTTGTAAACCATGGTTAAGTAATGATTTAACCATAGTTATATGTAAACCGTGGTTATTTTTTTTGTCTTAATCATGGGTTATATAACCGTAGTTAAGACTTATTATAACCATGGTTTTGATAACTGTAGTTAAACCATCATCCCTAAGCTCCTATTTTCCTATAGTGAAACATCAAGAAATTGGTCTAGTAATACAAACAAGTATGCATGTGATGTTAATTAGGTTCATTATTTCAAGTTATAATCCGACCTTGGCATTTTTTTTTTTCTCAAGAAATAGGCCACAACTAACATTGTAAATCTCACTAGGGATGACAACGGGGAATATTAGGTTTTTCACTATCCATATTTGTCCCATTCATTTATAATTTACCGCATCCCCGCCCTATACCTCCATGGTTTTTTAGTTATTTTTCACTCATACCCAAAAATAGATAAAAGAATTGATAAAAGATAAGTAAGATAACAAAATTAATAAACACACAATCCGACAAATTGGTAAAACAAGTGAATTTAAGAGTTGTATACATGTGTGCGTATGTGTGTATGTATATATATATGTATGCATATATGCATGTATATATATATGCATTATAGTTTAGTCTGTAAGTGTTTTATGTTCAAGCTCTTTGCCTTGTGTTTTAAGGCATATAGTTTAGTCTTGCATTTTATGCCCAATCAGACGCTTCTTAATATGTGGCTGCCACGTGTGCAACCTGTTTACCAACTCAGCAAAAAATTGACGCTATTATAACAAGTAGACATGGTAAGAAGTAACATTTTAACATTTGTAAAGTGTAAGGATTAACACTAACACGGTTGAAAAGTATAGGATGATTTAAAAAAAAAAAACTAAGAGATCAAATTGAAAATTGAGGCAAATCATAAAGACCAAATAATTAATAAAGTACATATAACTTATTAAAAAAATATTTTTTAATTTTTTATATCAATATTATTTATTGTGTTAAAATTCATAAATTTAATTTATTCTGAAATTTATAATAGTAACTATTTTATATTAATGAAATGCATAGTAATATTTATTATATTATATGAGTAATAAATATAATGATATTTTGATTAAAATAGATGTAAATATTATAACTTATCTTTTGTTATAAAAAAAGTCAGTATAAAACATCTTTAAATTTTTGGAAAAGAAAATATATTTTTTAAAATAAAAACTCATATAATTTAAATATCTCGAGAGAATAATTTACGCAACATATGATTCCCTAATGTTTTTGTCAGAGATTAATATGGTAAAGATGCACTTGGGTACTTACCCAAGTACTTACCTTGGTCGGTAGAGCCTTGGTTTTGCAAATGGCGTGCTGGTGATTCAAGTTCAATGCATGCATGCAAAAAGACAAAGCAAATCCATCTTTTATTTGTCTTTCAAACATTATCTCAAACACCAATCTCGTGAAATTTCCTTATTATTGTCATTTCTTGACCAAGATTGTCTTGGTAACATTAAAATCAAGTTAGAATATCCCAAACCGAGATATACGAATTCATTATATATTAATCAACCATTCATAAAGATGACACCTCTTTTCACACTTGCAGTCAATGCAACAACAACTTATAGATTCAATCACAAACTTGAAGGCTTACTTTTCCAAAGTTAATTTTTCTTGTTTTCTCTGCGCACATATGCACACATTATATATAATCACAGCTTTAGGGCCAAGACCTACAAATACGTAGGAATTTTATATGACCACTGCCTTCTTTTTCTCATACATATATTACCTTGGTTTGGTTTCAAGAACATGGATAAATTGGATGCACGCACGCTGAATAGATGCAAATCAAGGAAAACAAATCAAAGGGAAGTTGAGTACTGAGAACAAACCACTTCCTCCCAGAGATATTTTGTAAGTTTTTAATTAAGTTTAGCTAGTTAGAAATAAACAATTTTTAGATGAAGTTATTTACTTAATAGAAACAAAATATGTGAATATTTTTTACAATTTAACATTTTCTTATTGATTCTCTAAATGAAATTGTTTCATTTTTTTCAAATGGAAATACTTGTTGGGTATCCCAATACTGCAAGAGGGCTCATTTATTTTTCAACTTTGTGATTCAATTGCTATCCCATGTGGGGTGAATGGTTATAATAATAGGACTTATTTAATTAATATAGAAGTGTCAAATATATATATATATATAGAGAGAGAGAGAGAGAGAGAGAGAGAGAGAGAAGTAGTGGAGCACTAGAGAAATTTGATTGCAAGTTAAAAACAAGTAAGACTAATTATGACAAATACTTCACTGTCCCTTCCATTGCTTCCCAAAACACATGCCAAAAGCTTGACACTCATTTGAGGTTAATTATACCTTCACTCTAGTTTTATACAAGGACAAATTTTAGTAAGCATCTAGGAGTTTCCTATATCAAAATTTTCGATTGATCTAATCATTTAATATTCAGTTGTAAAAAACATTCACATATTAATATTTTTTTATTAAGAAATTTAATAATAAAGACCTAATAAATTACACATAGGTTTTTTTCTTTAAAAAATTTGTTGTGTTGTGCAAACACACATATACTCTCTCTCATCACTTGATCAAGAGCAAAAATTTAATTATAATATTTAATATTTAATTTTCTATTAAAAATATAACAAACAAATAATTTGCACAACTGATCGGTACCACATGAAATAAATATAAAACTTTACCTGAAGTCTACCTTTTATACTAAATCTGTTTGGGTATAACATCTTTTAGAATATGTGTGTGAATCTGCATCAAATTAAAGAAAAATGTTATTCTGAAAAGAAAATTGTTGATAGCATTTGATGACACCCCAATTTCCACCAACCCAACACTCTCTTGCTCGTCGCCTTGTGATGTGGACAAGTGGGAGGGTCTTTCACATTGATTTCCATTTTCTACTCCGAATGTATCACATTTTAGGCATACACCATCATCTACATGTTTTATCACCCTCCCCCCCCCCCCCCCCCTTCTCTCTCTTCAATTAAATATATGATCAAAGTCAAAATTGATCAATTATCTCTCTCTCTCTCTCTCTCTCTCTCTCCCTCCCTCTCTCTCTCTCTACTTAAAGCACCCTAAACTGCTTCTTTTTCTGGCAATTGTCATTACTTGTTTGCTGCATAATAGTGTTACATATATATATATATGATCTATATATCTTAATAGTAGTTGGAATATTGCAAACGATTCTAGCATGAATTTTAAGTAATATTTGGTACTTAAATGTTTTAAATTTTTTCAAATACTTTACGATTTATTTATGCAGTATTTAGATATATAAAAATTCATAATTTATATGAGTTATATATGTCTTAAATAATATAGAAATTTAATTTTACTCACATATTTTGTATTGAAATTTTTTTAATAAAATTTTTTAATTACTTGACAGTTAAAATATTCAAGTATCAAATTCCACACATTAATTAAGCATAATAGATGGGACGACCTTATGTATTATGTATTAATTAAGAAAAATTATTTTAAAGTTTTTTTTTTGGGGGACAATTTGTTTTAAAGATAACATTGGTTATAAAAAACTCAAATAATCAAAGCATGCAAATCAAATAATAATGCATAGGTAATGCCAAACTTTGTAGCATACACATGATGCTTTCTCCTGTCAGTGCATTTGGATCGAAAGAAAAGTGAGGGGAAGGGGAGAGAGGAAGAGGAAAATGAAATTTTATCCTGTTTGGTTCGGAGAGAAAATTGGAGAAAAGAGAAAAAATGGAGAAAAAAGTACGGTGGATCCTAATATTTTTTTTCCTCTTCGAAATGAATAGATTGAAGGGGAAAAGTAGCGCAGAATATAAAAGAATGATAAATATATATATTTAATAAAATTATTTAAATATTTTAATTAGTTAATTAAAAATTAATGTTACAATTAATTTTATTATTAAATTAATTAATATATTTTACAAAATAATAATATATTTTTTAATATAAAAATTAATAAATTATATATAATTTTAAAAAAATACATAATTTAAAAAAAAAACTGTCCGACTGCAATGCAATCAGACACATGGGCAATGAATTGCATATATATATAAATATTATATTTTAATATTATATATATAATATTTAAATAATATTTATTATATTTTATATATTATATTTAAATTAATTAATATATATTTAAATAATATTAATAAATTTTAAAATAAATATTAATATTTATGATTTTAAAATAATAATTTATAGATATTTTTATATAATAAAATTTAATTAATTTAAAGAATATATTTTTAAAATATTTTTAAATTTTAAATATGATTTTTTAATGAATTTTTTTATTTTATTTAAAAATAATTTTTTGAAATTATTTAAATATTTTTTGAAATTAGTTTTTATATCTTTTATTATTCTTATCTTTTAAAAAAATATATGAAAAAATTTAAAATAACAAAAAAATTATTATTATATTATATTAACACATTTTTTTATTTTTGTATATTTTCTCTCCTTCCATCCAAACGAATGGGAAGAAAATTTTAGTTTTCTCTTCTCTCACTTCTCTTCCCCTCTTTTCTCTCCCTCCACTTTTCTCTTCCCCCATTCAAACAAAGCGTAATTACCATTTAAATAAGTCTAGACACATGGATTATACCATCTTTTTGTACTAATTATTTTTCCTAATGAAATTAATATCCTCATGTTTCTTATTAAAAAGGAGGATCTCAACATAATTATGAGCGGAGACCGTTGGACTCCACATGGGATTGTAGTATATATTTTGTTTTCATAATCATTTCACAATATAATTAAATTTGCTAAAATAATAAAGTGGACGTTGGACCTAGCTATAATGTTAAAAGATGCAAGAAATACAAGTCAATTGAATTGACTAAGGATCTTTGGACCAATGAAGATTGGCCTTTCTTTCACAGGCTTAAGCATTCTACAGTTATATCGCTGGATGTATAAATCACAACATTTTCATAATTCTCTTTTATTTTTTTCACTACATAGGAACTTTATGGCCTAGGATTCTAATTAATAAAGGAAAAAGGGAAAAATAATCAGCTTTGAAGCTAAGATATTAGTTTATGACAATTTTAAAGATGGTAATCTTTTTTCAAATGGGTTAGTCTGTTCTCTGTCCATGTGAGAAGATTGAGAGGGAAATCAAATCGAAGTTCTTATAATATTAAGGAGCAGTTAATTAATTAATCATACACACGAAACAAACAAATCAATGAGAACAAAACAATTGCTTTATATATATAAAATTCAAAAGAGAAACAGCCAATAATGATATGGCCCTCTCTCCTTGTAGAATATAAGAAAAAGTGTTTCTCTGCGTCCAAACACTACAGGAAAAGGTCTCTTTTACCGATATCAATAATACAGCAAAAGTCTTGGCGAAGGAAAAACCACACTTACATTTTTTTCAGTTAAATAATTAAATTACAGATATTTTACTCTTTATTTTAGTATTATAATTATTTTTTATTATTTAGCATCATATTTTAACAATTCTTATTTCAATTTATTTTAATTTCATCAAAGGATAAAGTAAAAATTAAATGATTGTATATTAACTATTAAACCCCAAAAATAAAAAGATATAAAGCTTAATTATAAAAACAAATTATTTCATTTTAAAAAAAAATAATTATGATCATACAAAAAAATCAGCATTGAAATGTGACCATAAGCATTATGAAATTAAAATTTTAAATGCACCAGATACCCTCTTCATATCCAATTGACATAGTATATTTTTAATTATAGTACCAAAAAGAAATTAATAAATTTTAATAAAATTAAATTTGAATATATATATATATATATACACATATATCATATTTAATGATTGTAATTGTTGTGAAATTCATATCATTAAATACTCACTGAAATTTGCTACTTAATTTAGTGAATTTTGGGTGAGTATCAGAACAGGAAAATTTTCACATGTTCACATGTTGATTACACTTCATAATAAAACGATCTATATTAGTCATTCTATCAATTTCGAGAGCAAGAGACTCACAAAGGAGCTGAATTTAGAAACATTATCTAATGTGGAGAAATAAATAAAGATTTGAAATAAGATCTTAGCCGATGAGAAAATTTGATCTCATCTCGTGCCATAACATTAACAAGAAAAAGTAAAGTGGTTGATGATGAGTGAAGCTTCTACGCGCTTTTAGAGCGACTGAATCATAACCAGAGCTGACACTGCACCAAACCCACTGATGCCACAATCTGCCTCTGCCTCTGCATGTGCCTCTTCCTTCCTTCGCCCTTATATACTTTATAGCTTGCATTTTCACTCACCTCTTGCACTCCTTCTCTCTCGCTGTCTCTGTCTCTGTCTCTCTCTCTCTCTCCCTCTCCCTCCTCATTTCTCACTTTCACTGTCATCCATTCTCGTCACCTTCCCTCCTTTCAATATTCCTATCTTTCATTTTCACATACACTTTATCTTCACCATCTTCCTTCTTCTCGATTTATAGCTATTAGCTTCGGGTTCCATAAGGTTTAAGCAAGTTTCTTCTACCATCTCTCTCTCTCTCTCATGGATTTTCACAAACGTTTCATCTTTGTTTCTTCCCTCCACCTCTGATCGATTGTTTTTCCACATACCCACCAACAAAAACATCACTACCCACTTTACCATCTTCCTCCTCCATATTGGTATTTAGCTTCCGGTTCAATAAGGCTTAAGCAATTTTCTTCTACTATTTCTCTCTCTCTCTCTCTCACTGTCCCGTGGATTTTCACAAGCACTTCATCTTCATTTCTTCCCTCCAACTCTGATCCATTGTTTTTGCACATATCCACCAACAGAAAGTCACTACCCACTTCACCATCTTCCTCCTTCTTCCTTCTGGTATCTTGAGAAATTTATCATGGCCCTTGAAACTTTGCTTGTCAAGGTCAGAACTGCGGTATCCAATAGCTTCGACTCCGTTCGACCCTCAAAGCCGAAGCTACTAAAGAAGCCATCTTTCAAATCCAATAAACGACGCGTCGTCGGAGTCTTGGCCTTCGAGATCGCGGGACTTATGTCGAAGCTCCTCCACCTCTCGCAATCCCTCTCCGATTCCAACATAATCCGTCTCCGAAACGACGCCATCTCGCTCGAAGGCGTCCGAAAGATCGTCTCGAACGACGAGTCGTTCCTCCTTAGCCTCGCCTGCGCCGAGTTCGCCGACAACCTTAGAATCCTCGTCAATGCTGTCTCTAGACTCTGCCTCAAATGCCAAGACCCGAATCTCCGATCCTTCGACCCGGTTTTCCGTGGGTTTGCCGATTCGGGTCGCGACCCGCATCGGTGGGTCCTCTCGGGGCCGAAAGAAATTGAAGCCAATCACAAGAAAATGGCACGTTACGTGACGCTCACGGCATCCTTGTACAGAGAAATGGACGAGCTTTCGGTTTTGGAAAGTGGGTTGAAAAAAGCACTGCATCACAGTAACGATACCAAAGAGCAGAAAAAAGCTTATGAGCTTCAGCAGAAGATTTTCTGGCAGAAACAAGAGGTAAAGGACTTGAAAGATAGATCTTTATGGAATAGAACCTTCGATTCCGTGGTTTCATTGATTGTGAGGTCAATTTTCACTGTTCTAGCGAGAATCAAGCTTGTTTTTGTGATTGGGAATTCTGCTCCTGCTCTGTCTCGTAGTCTGTCAACTTCAGCTGCTGTTTATCCCTCAGATCAAACCCCTAATGCTTCTTCTTGTACATTCGTTTCTGGGCCATTGAAAAGTACGAAACTTGAAGATCAGAAGAAGAATTCAACATCTGGGTTTTTTGAATCTAATTGCAATCTCTTAAACCCACCTCCTAGTACCCTAGGTGCTGCAGCTTTAGCTCTGCACTATGCCAATTTGATCATAGTGATGGAGAAGATGATAAAGTCACCCCAATTAGTTGGAATGGATGCGAGGGATGATTTGTATGCTATGTTACCAAATAGCATAAGATCATCGTTAAGGGCTAGATTGAAAGGAGTTGGGTTTGCTGCGGGTGATCCTGTGCTTGCAGGAGAATGGAGGGAGGCATTGGGGAGGATTCTGGGGTGGTTATCGCCATTGGCACACAATATGATTAAATGGCAGAGCGAAAGGAGCTTTGAGCAGCAGAATTTGGTGCACAAAAGCACCAATGTGTTGCTGTTGCAGACTTTGTTCTTTGCTAATAAAGAGAAGACAGAGGCTGCCATAACTGAGCTGCTTGTGGGGTTGAATTATGTCTGGAGATTTGAGAGGGAAATGACTGCCAAAGCATTGTTTGAATGTGCCAATCTCAATATTGGATTCCTAAATTTGCAGAAACCTTGCTAAGATGGGTTTTCCTGATGTTTTCGGGCTTTTCCAAAGCTAAATTTTTTCCTTGACAATCATAAGAGAGCATTCAAGAGAATCAAACTCAAGTTGATAAAGATTTGGGCTTTTTCTTTTTGCTACTACAGTCAGAGTGTTCTCAGGCTTTTGTGAAACTAAATCTCCACCCTACTTAGTATCTTAAGAGTGCACTCTTCTCGTTACTCTAGCGTGCTCTTGAGAAGAATTGAATCTAAATTGATAAAGAAGGATATTATCACCTAGACAAGCTTGGGTGGAGATTTTTTTTTTTGGGGATCTTGTTTTCTAATATTGTTTCTTTTCATATTTTAAAGGGCTTTGATCTTAGATAACTGAAATAGGTTCAGATCTTTGTAAGGGTTTGTTTTGCTTATAAACCCAGGTCTGTATATGAGAGTATATATGTCAATGATTTGATTTTTGAGTAAACTCTCCTAGACATGCATGGAATTTCATGATTCATACATACTTCCATAATCATGTGAAAATATTCCTATTCGCTTATAATTTGTCCATCAATATTAACAATTATTGATACTTAAATTAATTAGTATTTGTTGTTGTAGGTGTCGTTCTTCATGGCTGCACCACTAGTTTTAGAATCATTCTCTGTGTGGTTCATATGACGTGTAATAAACTACTAAGCAAGCAGCTCACCTGTATGACATTCATTTCATATATATATATATATATAAACTAGGAAAAGTCAAATGGATTCTTGTGTAGATTTAGGCACTTATCAATTAGTATTTGTTATACAAAGATTCAAGAAAATTTTAACATATTAAAATTATTTTTTTCGTTGTTATTATTTATTTATTTATTTATTAATGAAACTGAAAAAAAGACCTGACATGTTTTTTTCTTTTTTGATTAAATACAAGAAAATCCGCCCAAGTGTCCCATTCAAAGTCGAAACTGAAAGTGGGCTGTGAATGTCAATTTCACAATTTTGGCCCAATCTGTTCTAACTCAATTATTTTCAGACCTTTTGGGGGCCAGTAATTTAATAGTTGACTAGGTGTCGAGCAAATTTGAAAAATTAAAAAAAAAAAACTCCAAATAAAAATGTTCAGGTTCAGAGTGAAATCCAAGCATATATGTCTATCAGAGTGATTATCAAAGGAGAGTTGAAGATTTGGAGACTATAGAATTTATAAAAGTTATGAAGGAATCAATTAATTAAAAGCTTAATTATTAAAAATTTATTAAGAAAAAAAAAAAAGGAATATCTTTAACCCTGCTCAAACGCCTGCAGTTGCCAGCAATATCTCACCTTGTAAACCCAGAATGCTGGGTAATAAACTTGCACCTTCACAACCATGCATAATATAATGATAATAATAATAGGTTATTTTAATATTATTAGTGAAAATTAATATTAATAAATAAATAGTTTAGTTAGAGGTATTAAATAAATTTGATATATGATTAATTAGTGACAAGGGAAGAAAGAAATTAGGATATTAAATTGTTTATAGGCCCACCCAAATAATAATAGATTGTGTCATTTTCCTTCTGGGCCTGTGTAAATGGAATAAAGTTGTGGTTCTCTTGAGCCTTCCATTTAATTATTTTATCAAATCGAAACAATCAAAAAGCAAAAGGTAAGAAGGAACTTGAGGACTAACAATAATCATGTTAAGGCATTAAGGATTAATTGTTTGATTAAATTATCCAAAAGCATCTAACAAGGACAAAATCCCATTTTTTGGTTCAACTTCTTGTTCATATATATATATATATATATATATATTCTTATACTTCTTTGTTTCCATTGCTCAATATTTCTTGATCTTTGTCATTCTTTTTCTGAGATCTGTTCCTTTTAAGTGTACAGCTCATGGTTTTGTAAATAACGAGTGGCCCAATTAGTCCAACAAGTCTTTAGCAAGTGTCACCTTCTCTTCAATATTTGCAATTCAAGGGTCCCTTTCAACGTCATTCTATTCCTTTTAGTATGAGATATATAAGAAAAGGGACACAGTATACGAAGGGTAAGTAAGTTAATGGGATATTTTGCATTTTAATATTTGTTTTCTTATGTATAGAAAAAATAAAAAAGGATATGAATCTCACTTTATAAATTAGATAAATTACATTATCTTCTTTAAGAGATATTCAAACAAAAAATGTACTATATTAATCTCTTTTATAGTAACAGATGAGTAGCATTTATTTATTTTGACTTAAAATATTATTTTTATTATTCATATGATATAACAATTATTAATATATATTTGACCAATGTAAAAATAATTAATTTTTAAAATTAAAATAAATTAAATTTATAATTTCAAAGTAAAATAAATAACATTGAAATAAATGTTTAAAAAATATATTTTGCAATAAGTTATATTTTTAATAAAAGAAATTAACATTATTTTTGAGGATTTTTGGGTCATATTTTAACTTACAAAGATTTATGTATATTTTTATAATTAAAAAGAAATTTGTGTAATTTATGCATCTCTTAAAACAAAAAAAAGGGGTATAATTTACTCTTATAAATTTGACAAATTTTTTGATCCTACACTCCATGTGGACCAGGTAAAATTAAAAGGATTGACATGTCAAAGGTAAATCCCGTTTAAAAAATCATTGGATTTTATTAATCTAATCTATATATGATGTATATTAAAATTATTTTAAGAATTGCTGACTAAATTCTCTCTCATCTATTTCATTTGCTCTTCTTTTTATAAATATCCTCACTTTCTATTTGGCCACTAATCAAAATAAAGATGGCACATGACTTTATTTTAAGTTTCAAGGGATGGTATCTTTTTCCCAATTTTGTATGCAAAATCTCTTTGAAAAAGAAATGCCCAAATTAAAAAAAAAAAAAAAAGAAGTTATTAGATGTGGTCTAATACTAAAGAGTATGAGTAATTAATTAAAAATTTATTATTTTGTTGTAAAAGAAAAAGTCAGATAAAGAAATAGAAGAAGCGATTTAGGTATTTGACCATTTGATTGAATTAGCCCACATGTGGACCAAAAGATTGGTAAGTTCAATGATATGGAACTCTCCACTTCCTCAGTCCACACAACTGTAGAATCCAATTCACAAGAAGGTCCTTTTCATCATCTCCATGGAATCAACCACTTGCACCATAATTCTTTTTTCTTTCTTTTTTCCTTAAAAAAGAAAGTTCCACATATAGCTACGAGGTGATTGCAATGGAAGGAGTCTTTTCACACATAAATTAATTTTGATAAAATTTAATGACACTTGTAAGGACTATAATAAAAATAGAAAAACTCCTCATCCCCTCCTCCCCCACAACCTAAATATTGTACAAATTTTGGACGAAATGGGATATCAACTTGACTTAGTATTCATCTCCATTTTGCACTAAGCTATTAAGCTTCAAATTCTAAAGAGGGCCAAGTTGGTATGAATTTTTTTTAATTTTTTATAAAAATTATAAAATAACTTATAAAAATAATATTTTTATGTAAGTTTTTATAAAATTATATTTTGTCCTTAAAAAAATCATATAAATCTTTATTAAATAATTTTTTAAAAAAATTAAGAGAACTAGATCAAGCTGAACCATAGTAGCCAACATGACTAGTTTAGATCTTGAACACTCGTATAAATTAATACCTATACACAATAGTTTGTATATTATAGAATGAATAAACATTTGATACACATATGTGAAAATTTTCATGGTAGTTAACAATGACACTATGTTGCTGAGACTAACATAAAATTTTTAGAGAAAATTATAAATAAGGATCCAAAATTTTTTTAAAAAAAATTATTCTAAAAAACCTATTATTACTAGATATTATTAGTTTTAGTTAAAATAAGTAGTAATTTATTTTAAAATAATAGTGATAGATCCTTTAAAATAATTTTTTTTAACTCTAGATCTTTATTTGTAATTCTCCCAAATTTTTATCCAAAAAAAAAGAAAGTAAAGAAATAAATCGAGGACAAGAGAGATAGGAGTAGGTAGACACTGGTTTGAATAGAATCAAACGAGTCTTCTATATTGATGAAGTCAGATTCTGATTATTATGGCTTAGTTAGGCACTTGTGGACTAAGTGGGGGAGGGATGGCAGGTATGCCTAATCTCTAGAAACACAAAATGGCACGGTTAAGAAAATAAGTTAGTGGAAAACTACTCTTACGCACTACTACAACTATTATAAAATTGCACCAGAACAATGAAAATATAGCATTCACTTGAAAATGGATGAATCAGGGAGGAAGAAGCAGGTTGGGGTTAGGGAACCACCTTCAGTTCCATTTCTTTGGGAAGTAAGGCCAGGCATCCCTAAGAAAGATTGGAAACTAGAGGCTTCCTCTTCTTCAGTTCCTGAAATTCCTAAAGCTCCAATCAAACTAATTGCCTCAGTTCCCTTTGCATGGGAAGAAAAGCCTGGAAAACCCATTCCTCATTTCTCACGCAATGCAGAAGCCAAGCTCATTGATATGGCATCATCATCATCATCATCTTCAGGATACTCTGTTGCCTGGAAAGAAAGCACTAGTGACAGCAACTATGAGGATGGCAGTGATAGTGATGACAGCATGATTGGCATGGAACTTGAAGCGTTTAGCTTTGAAAAGGATGAATCATTTGGTTGTTCAGACCCTTCTTTACTAGCAAACTGTCTTGTAGCATCATCAAAAATTTCTACTGCCATTCCACTGCAGAAAAATTCATTGATTGAACAAAACAGTGAACAGCTTGAGTCCGCTTCATCCCCAGCCTCTGAGACAGGAAGCAGCACAAGCAGCTATGAAACAGGAAGGTCAAGTCTTGTTGGAGCTTCCTTCCTGGAAAGACTCTTCCCTTTGTTTCCACCCAATTCTAGCTTCCTTGAAAAAGCTGGATCTTCAACTCCACCACAACTCAAAAGCAGAGATTTTGATGCAGAAGATAATACCAGTGTCATGGTCAGGAGGCCACCAACACTTGGAGAACTAATTATGATGAGCAGAAGGAGAAGCTACAGAAGGAAAGCTGTTCAAATGAAGAAATGGGATCTTCAAAGGGTAATTTCTTTCTTTCTTCTCTACCCAGAAATGCATTGGTTATCAGCCTTCAGACCTTTGTAATATAGACAACTGAAAAGCTTAAAAATCATATCTAACTGATTCCATTTCAAACCATGTTTAACTCTTTGGCTTAATGGATGATGCAGAATATCACAACAAAGGAAGCCTTTGGATGCTTCATGTTTGCATCCGGCAGCAAGATGATTGAAGGATTGCTCAAGAGAAAGTACTTGTCAAGACTGAAACTGGCGGAGGCAGGATGGTTCAAGGAAAGCTCAACTGGTGAGAGTAATTCGAAGACCAAAAGCTCGTCTGCCTACTGATTAAAAATCAATTTGAATTAATTTTATCAGTTAGGTCTCTGTTGCAATTTATGGGTTTTCTATGTTGAGATTGTGGATTGTAAAAGAACATTAGTTCTGCAATGTTACAGAATCTGGGATTTTGCAAGATAGATGAACTCCACAACTAGAGATGTACACATCCCTTCCCATACTTTCCTTAATACCAGCTTCTGACAGCAACATTATGAGATTCCATCAATATAAAATTAAATACCCGTAGAACGTTAGTTTGCTTGTAAAGTATCCAAAAATCTTATTAATATGCAATATATTTGTTATTTTTAAAAGTTAACTTATACACTTACTAATTTTTAGAAACTAAACTTAAATATGCTTAACAATCAAAGAACCAATTTTTTAATTAATCTCAAACAAACATGACATGACTAGCACTATACCATTGCTAGAACATATTACTGCATGAGGGGCGGAGCCGGAAATTTTTTGTTTTTTAGAGGGAGCCAAGATTATATCTTATGATACATCATATTTTTTATAAAAATTTATAACTACTTAACAATATATATATATGAATATATGAGAGACAATTTATTGTATCAAAGTCAAATAAGTTAATAACACATCATTATTTACGCCATTGCAAATTTTTTGTGCTAACACCACAATAGAAAATATACCTAAAGCCAGTGGCCTTGGGCCACAGTGGCAATGCCTTCTGCCTGTAGGTAGAGGGTCAGGGTTTCAAACCCTATCCCCTCCCCCTCACCCTCACTATGTAATTTAAAAATATATATATATACATAAAAAGAAAAGAGAATTAGGTTAAGGATTCAAAGTTAAAAAAATTTAATCTAAATGACTTATTATTATTAGGTTTAAAGAGTTTTACTTAAAATAAATAATAATCTATTTTAAAATAATGATAACAAATCTTTAGGATAATTTTTTTAAACTTTAGGTCCTCAATTATAATTATCCCTAAAAAGAAACCCAAATTCAAAATAATTTATATTTTCTATGATTTATTTTATTAGCAAACTTTTTATCAATTATAAACTAATTTCAAATACACACACACACACATATATATATATATATATAACCTATAAATAATTTGGTAATACTAATAATAAGGCAATTTATCAATCCTATACGGGAGAAGAGACTAAAGAATTAAAAACAATGTAAATGTAAAAGATAAGTTGAAAATACTTACAAAAAAAAAAAAGAGCAAAACATATCTTTAAAAAATTAGAAATAATAAATATTAAATAAAGTGAAAAAATGAAAATAAAATAAGTAAAAAATTTGAGAGAAAATTGTGATATTTACTCTTTTAAATTTTTGTCTACTAATATAAAAGTATAAATTGAAGTCCTTTTTACTTTTAATTTTTTAAATTTTGATAAGATATTATTCTAAAAATTTATCATTTTCAATTTTATTATTCTAAAAGACTTATAGAATAATTAAAATAATTTAAAGATTAAGTAACTATTAATAATATTTTATCATTTAAAGTATAATATATATTAAATTAGTATGTACACTATTCATTATATTTTCATTTTTATATACATATAATTTTTTATTTTTTGGGTGGGGGGAGAAGAACTTGGCAACTTTTCATAATCAAGTCCAGAACCAGAACATACTGAATGCCAAACAACAAAGGAGTTAAACTGATATGAAATCTTTATACATCAGCCATAGCAAGTATAAAGCCTTAGCTCTTTAATTAAACAATGGGGCAATAACTCTAATCTATATCCTAGAGAAACAAGTGAATGAAAAGGGTGATGTAATTTACTCCCTCATCCGAAAAATAAAATAAAATAAAATAAACTTACAACAAGTCCACCTTTAATGCAGATTCAGGTTGCTGTGCATGCGACAACAAATTACTGATTGAGCTGAGATTGATGCATCAAAATCAGCAAGCGCGGAGGGATAAACATTTTTCTTTTTGGGAGAATACATAATACATAATATTCCTTAAGGAGAAAATACAATTAGTTTACTTACATATATATATATATATATATTATACAAAAGAGATAAAATTAGTGTTTATATTATCTAAATACTATGGCTGGACTTTTTGGGCAAATTCAAGAAAAGCGCCATTAAACAAAAGCTTCAGAGTAATAGCTTGAAAAAAAAAAAAGAGATCTGTTAACATGTGTACATAAAATATCTAGAATAAGTTATAATGTATCCCTTGTGATTTGTCGATTTATCCTTTACATATATGATTTAAAATGTGTCATTCAATGCTTTGTTCCATTAATATTTAATCACTTCGGTTTTAAGAAATAAAATTAAAATGATGAATATTTTATCATTAATATCTTGAATAATTTCAGCCTCTTAAGGCTATTACAAAGAAAAAGCTGACATTTCAAATTGCAATTGTGAGCTTAATCCAAGTAATAGGCTCACAACAAAGAAGGCTTTTGGATGCTGCATGTTTGCAACCAGTGGGAAGATGATTGAAGGATTGATCAAGAGATAGTACTTCCCAAGACTAAAAAGGGTCTAGACTAGACCAAATGCTCATCTGCCTCAATTAATTTTCTCAGCGAAGTCTCTGTTGCGATGTAAGAAATGGCAACACTGCAGAAGAATATTACTTCTGCAGTGATATAAATCCTCGATCTTGAAAGACAGCCGAACTCCACAACTACGGATGTGCACATCCCTTCCCATATTTTCCAAAACAGAAGCTTCTGAAAGCAACATTAGGTGATTTTATTAATGTTGATGAAAATAATGGAACTTCAACGGGAGGATTTACAAATTTCAACAACTTTCCTAATCCGTTCAATAATTAGAGGAATGTCGTCCAAAGTTACTGCAGTAAAACAAATTCCAAACCATCCTGGTTCTATGCAATGGCAGGCTGATCCAGGACTTATATTGATCCTAGAAACACTCATAAACTTCTCCCATAACTCACGTTCCGTTTCCTCACTATGAGGTTGGAATAATCCTCTCATATCAGCCCAACAGTACAAACCAGCGCTGCTCTTAGCACACTCGATTCCTAGATCACTTAAACGAGCCTCGAGTTCACCACGCACTTGTCGTATTTTCTTCCGGTTGGCTTCAAAATACTCCGGAATAAATTTTCTATCTGAAAGCATTGAAATAACTAACCTCTGTGTAGGAGCAGATATAGAAGAAAACCTACTTAACTTCCTAGCAGCAGCCAGAACAGTGTTGTTAAATGAATATATAACCCCAACTCTAAAGCCTGCAAGAGAGAGATCTTTTGAGAGGCCGTATATTATATGAACCCGGCTCTTGTCTACAACTTCTGAATCAAGAACTTCCGCTATGCTCACAAACTCGTCCCTTCCACATACAGATCCTGCAAGTATTTCATCCGCAATGATATGGATGTTTTTCTCATGGGCGAATTGCAGAAGACTTTTAAGCATGCCCCGTGTCAGCAGATTGCCAACAGGATTTGCAGGGTTGGAAATGAGAATTCCTCGGACTCGCCTTTTTGGAGCTTGACAAAATGCTTCTTCAAGAGCAGTGATAGTTAGAGCGAAATTGTCAGTGCTTCGACAGTGAACCGGTATTAGGTCTACTTTAGTTCGCCATTTCACATCCTTGTCAAAACTGTAAAATTTCTTACATTAGCTTTTAGAATTAATAAGAGCCATGAATTCAAAAGGGTTTGAAAAATTACCCTGGATAATAAGGTGTAGGGACAAGAAAAGCGTCTCCCTGGTTAGCCAAGCAGAAAGATAGCATCTCAATAGCAGGAGTTGCTCCAGAAGTTAACACCATATTAGATGGGTTGAATTTCACCATCCCTCCCATCACTTGAGACATAAAATTTGACATGGCCTGCAGAAGAAAAAAAATTGCTTGAGCTTACATGAACTATAATTGGAAGGTAGCACCCTATAGACACTTAAGAGTTTAGAAGAACAGTAGGCAACTAAAAAGGACAAGATTTTTCGTTTTTTCTTTATAAGAAAGTGGACAAATGACCCTATTGAAAAATCAAGATATTAACAGAAGCGGAATCCGAAGCAAAAAATAAAAACTGAATGATATGGATCAGTATGCAATCAAGAACACAATTAACATCATCGTGGGAAAAAAAAAAAAATTCCTATCAACAATGAATTGGCTTTAATAGTTAGATAAATCGAGCAAACAAGAGAGGTATTACGAGACTCCAATATTATCCAAGAATAAGGCCCAAATAATTGAACTGCCATTACAGAACATAAGAACCTCACTAGAAGGAGAAACTACTTCACCATTTTCAATTCCTCCAATCCATCAAATGGCTGATACGTTGCAATCCCATTAATACTAAGGGTGAAGTCATCAGTTCCCATTAACGATTTCTTCAAGTTCTCTGATAACCACTTCTCAATTAAATCCAAGCAGAGCTACAATCAATCAAAACACTAGATTAGCAAAAATCCAGAACAAGAAAAATGCAACCCAACTCAAGTCAAGAAACACATTTTAAAAAATAATAATAAGAAGAAGGCTTCAACACATGTTTAGTTTGGCCCCTCTAGCATTTTTTTTGAAAATGATCTAGATATATGCAATTCTTTATATCTTTATTATTAGGTTTTGTATTAAAAATTTATTAACATATACTTGTCTACAGAATTATACATAGGAATGCATACAAGCTGAGTTGGGTTTATGCTCAACTCGTACCTAGCTCAATTCAAGGGCTAGTTAGGCATGATAAAGCTGTTCTTTTTTTTTTTACTTTAAAAAACTTCAAAATTTTGAATACTTATATCTTTGTAACTATTTAACTATTTTGGATATATAACTACTTATTTTGATATATCTTTGTAGGATGCAGGAAATAAAAAAGAAAAAAAAAAGTGAATCCAAAAGAAGAAATGAAAAAACAAACACAAGTATAAAAAGTGAAATTTTAAAAACTTATAACTGGGAGTCTAGTTGTCTATTTAAGGCAATTTTTTTGTTTTAATTTTGGGTGATTTTTCAAGATGAATGTGATGCAAATATTGCCCACTTATTTCTTCTAAAAACATATATTTATTATCTCAATTTTTAAATTTTTATTTTAAATTCAAAAAATATATATTTTCTACCTCGTCTTCTTTTATCTAAATATGACAATTATATAAAAGGTTAGCATGGACCTTGACCGTTAGTTATTCATAATTTGTAAAATAAATTAATAAATATTTAGTTAAAATTACAAAATAACCTCTAAAAAAATAAAATTTTTAATTTAGTCTTTCTTTTTTTTAAATACATTGCTAGGCTGGGTAACACAGCCAATCCAGTGTCTAACTCGACCCAACCCAATTTAGACCGATAGCACCAGGCACACGTGTTGATCAGGCCAATATACACCCTTGCTTATACCATTATCATGGGTATTGAAAATGTGATAGCAAAAATATAAAAACTTAGCTAAGTTTTCTATTTCAAAATGTGATCTAATTTTGTCTCTTCCTCTCATAATCTATGTGATATTTAATGTTAAACTTAACAATTTATTAACTTAAATGTTATTTATTTACTAAATTTTGTTAACTCACGCCTAAATTGATATGAAAGTAATAAATGAGGATAGAGGACTAACTTGAAACTTTAACAAAATTACAGACTAAAAATATATTTAAGAAAAAATATAAAAATAAAAGCTAAAACTAACCTTATTCTCGGACGGGCTCAGCTGAATTATCCCATTAGGATTGCTGAATCTATCATAAGAATCCTGGGCCACTCTCTCCAACCCAATGTAATCCGGCGATTCATCGGGTTTCGCAAGAACATTCGCGAGGGAGGATACTGGAACTGGACCGTCGGAAGAGTGACCGGAACGGCGCCGTCTGAGATAGAGTTGGAGGAAGTAGAAGAGAGCACAGGGGATTAGAGAACCCAGAAGAAGGCCTCCTCTGCCTTGAACTACACCGCGGAGGGGCACTACGAGTCTCATGGCTGCCGCTGCGGAGGGGTACGGGTTCGGGTCAGGATCAGGGTCATAGACTCAGCGGCCCCACCGCCGGCACCGGAGATTGGATCGCCGGTAGGCCCATCGGTGAGGTGGAAGAGACGCGTGTAGTAGAATTTAGAAAGTCCGATTGGCTCTTGAGAATGGGGATCTGAACTGAGACAGAGACTTTATAGATTTTGGGACCTTGGCTGGGAGGCAATATGCTTTGAGAGAATATATCTAAAAAAAACATATACATTATTATTTTTAAAATTTATTTTGTAATTAAAATTTAATTAAGTATTATGTCTTGTTATAATTAACTGGGAAAAAAGAAAAAGGAAGTCTCTCTTTAATATCTTTTTCTTACATCCCATATCATTTCACGCAAGCAAAGAATCAAGGAATCAGATCTCTTGCTTATCCATTTTAGAAGGCAACGAAAAGATATGCTGCTAATGGATATTTTGCAAAACTAATTACTATCTGATAGGAACTGAGCTGAATTTTATTATGATCAAAATTATTCATAATATAATCTATCTTAAATTATTATTATTATTGGTGTTGTTATAAATTTAAGTTCAAATTTAATCACTCTAAAGCATTGCAATCAATCAACAAAGTCCGGCACAGTTGTTAGATAATTGGATTCTTTAAACAGCCTTTGATGAAAGAGGCTTGTCCGTGATTTCCGTAACCTTGAAAGGAATTAGTCTCTAGTTACCAACTAAGAGATACTTTAGTGCAAACTAAAAAGAATAAAAATATTACAATAAATTTTTATTCTTTTTAAAATTAATGAATTAAGCTCTATAAATGTGCTTATATTGTGTGAATTTGAATTCTCCTTGCCTCAATAACTCACGTTGGTTGTCATTTTTCTTCAAAAAAATCACTTGGCATTTAATTGGATTGATTTTTGTGTGCCTTCTAATAGTTCTGCCCCTATATTAATCTTCATGTTAGAGTGCTGAATATATACGTCATGAGATTGACAAATGTGAATTTAGAGTTAACAAGAATCACAAATATGCTATTGGTACCTTATAATAATGTTAGGCTAATCTAACTGCATTACTATTTTTGTCCACCAAAAAAGAAATTCAAGTTCAACAATCAATTTATTGGCCAAATATATCTTATACTATCTTTCTTACCCACCATCTTACCTCTCTCCTCTTATCAAATACAAGCACTGTCGGTTGATATCTTTTATTGGTTAAGTCTGTAAAAATGAATCTATGATAATTACATAAAATTAAAATACTAAATTGACTTATCTATAAAAAAATATATAATAGATTTGAAAATGACACATTGATTCTAAAACCTTAAAAGTTTAAAGAGATTATAACTTTATGTATGATTCGTACTCTCTATTACAACTTATAATAAATAAGTTATAGAATTAGAATTTGATATAAATACAAAGAAGATCTATTTAAGTTTAAATAAATTTTAGTACTTATCTATTATGAGTCTATAAGTTAAAGTCCATACTATTATCTACATTAATCAATTATAGATATTTAACCCAAAATAATAAGATTATCAATTTAATAGGCAGACTCAAATACATTCCACATAGATCATAAATTAACTTATTTTTATTTAAAACAAAAATTAATTAATTGTAATCCACGCTAATTCTAACAAAATCATCAATTTCTTTTTACAATGTTATAGCAATCATTAACAACCATGACTCCACATAATGCATATCCTTGAGTCATCACATTCAAGTTCCTTTGCACTTCTTGAAGCCACTGAGCTCATGCTTAGGTATTAATGGGTGGTGCTCATGTAAAAACAATAATAAAGTATGAGGCATCAAATTAAAAAATGAAGTAAAAGCTTATAAACCAAATAAAGTCCATTTCAATTTCACTTGTGATATCCAAGCAACTTTTTACTGACTTAACGTAAGTTTGACAATATTATAGCAGAAATTAGTATAAGAGACGTGTTTAAAATTAACAAAAAGTGTAGAGATTAATTAAAAATGTGTATAACAATTTAATTAAAGATAATCAAAATATAGGGATTATTTTTATAAAAGACGGTTCTAATTTTTGAATTGCCAATGAGCGTGAATTTTGAAAGATTTCAATTTATTGAGAAAGGGACGAAGCTGCTGAAATACCGAAAAAAGACTCGCTCAAGGACTTTCGAGGAAATTAATCCCGAATGGGATACCCTCTCCCACGTGGACAGATTTGCCTTCTGAACAAAACTTGAAATGACCATTTTGTCGCCCTTTTCCATTTCAAATGTTTTTAAATTTCAAAACCACAGGGATATGAATGTCATCAATGAATCAAATAAATGAAACAAACGAAGCTTCCATTTGTTATTAACTCCCTGTTTGCTAAATATAATCATTAGATATAAAAATGAAAAAACAAAAATGTGAATAGAATAAAATAATTACCTTTAGTATAATATAAAAATAAGAAAATTATTTTATTTGTATATTTGATTAGATAAAAAAAATTGTTGAAATGGAAAAGAATTATAAAAAAAGATTCTCATACTTTTACTTAAAAAATAATAAAAATATAATAAATTATACATAAATTAAATATAATAATTGTCTTCAATTCACACACTTATTCTAAAGAAATATATATATATATATATTTGTATTTAAATAAAATCTAACTACCAAATAAATATAAAAAAAATTCCTTCTCCATATTCCTTTATCTTATACTATCAAAATAGTACATGTACTTGACACTATATAAGTGTTTGTTTAGTTAGATGGTGTAAAAGATGAAAGAATATAAGGAGAATAATAATTTTTTTATCTTTGCTTTTAAAAAAATTAATTTGATAATTTAAATAATAAAATTATAAATATAATAGACATTATACAAATTATACATTCATCTTGTGGCGAACCAATCGAACTCTAAGTGATACACATTTTCCTCCTTTATAGGATATCACAAAACGATTGTTCAATCAACTCTCAATTTCATTGTTATTTTAGCAAAAGTTTTATAAAATGAAAAAATTGGGTAAGAGTTCAAGAAAGAGAATGGTTATATAATGACCAAATTACAACTCAATTAAGGTTTAATTTTAAAAAAAATAAAAATGGTAATTTAAAAAAAAATTGTGGAGAGATATTTATTATTATTTTTCAGTGAAATAAACATATTACTTTTATTAGTAAAATAATATATATATATATATATATATATATATATATATATATATATATCAATATTTAATTTATTATTAATTTTCAAAAATATAAATACTTGTCTAAAAAATTAAATTACTTAATTTAGATATAATATTAACATTTATTTTTTATAATTATTTATTTTTAAAAAATCAATATAATATTTTTTATTTGATATCAAATTTTTAACCATAACATAATATTTGAATTTTTAAAATTTTTGAAATAATAAAAAATTATTAAATTATAAATTATATTTTAAATATCATAATTTAATTTTAAAATTTTTATTCACATTTCTTAAAGAAATAAATTACATAAACCTTTTTTAAATTATGCTAAAATTATACAAATATTCACTAAAACAAAAAGTTATCTTATATTTTTGTTTAATTTTAAATTTTTTAACTAAAATACATTCAATTTAGATTTTTTTTATTTTAAAAAATATGTATTTAAATTAATAAATGATAATTTTTTAACTTAAAAAATTCTTCATTAATTTAAATACTTATTTTTTAACAAAAAATTTAAATAGATGGTATTTTAGTCAAAACAAAACATAAAATTAAGCTAAAATATAAGATGATTTTTTATTTCAAAAAAATGTGCATATAATTTAAAAATAAAAAAGTATATATTTTTAACAAAAATCAATATATATATATATATAATTTACTAAGAAAAATTGAGAATGGGGGTATAATGGTCATATGACGAATTGATACTACACACTGTGTTTACGATACGGTGGACCCCAACAAGTTCAAAATTTCGGACTCTTCTGGGAGTCGGATGCTATATAAAGCCGCCTCCACATGCTGTGTTTTTCTATCTTCTGCTCTTACGTTCCCTCGTCTTCAACGAAATCTTCGCCGTTCTCTCCGACACTGTTTCCTTTCCCCGATTCACATAAGTAAAACAGAACCGAAAGTTTTTATACAAAAATGGGATTAAATTAATATTCCGAACTTTCTCTCTCATTTTCCGGGAAAATAAATAACGACAAATTTCCTAGGAACGAGTGGGAGGACGGGATCCGAGGTTGATTTTGGAGTTTTGCAACAAATGACCGGGATTGTCTCCCTCATCTCAGTCTCTCCTGAAGAGAGAGAAAGAGAGAGAAGATAATCGGAAAAACGTCCCCTCGCATGGTGGTTTGCTTTTTTTTGAGGCAGCGAACTTTCATAGCTTTCTTTCTCTTCTTAGAGAAAGTAGGTCAGCAATTGAGGACCCCAGGTGCATAAAGCTATTGAAATTAATTAAGTAAATTGATACCGATGGTAGCTCATGGTTTGATTGCTTGATCATTGTTTCAGGTGGTAGGCTATGAAGAGAGAAGGAAGTTATGGAAGAAGAATTCGAAGAGTTTGCGGTAGAATCGTTTCTGGACGAGGAGGAAGAAAGTGACCTTGATTATGAGTTCGACGCCCCTCGTTTCTATGATTTCTCTCAGCCTGAGACTTATTGGGATACCGCGGAAGCTGAACAGTGGTTTGAATCTGCAGGAAGCTACCCGCCTTCACGTAAGGATTCTAAGAACACCAAATTTTCTGTATCTGATCAAACCTCGTCATGCAGAATGCGAAATAATTAGGTTATCTTTGGATAAGGGAATACGTTATGTTGGTATAAATCCAGGGAACAGAATCATGAACTCATTGAGTAACTGCATTTAAATTTCGAATTGATTCTGCAGAGAGAATTGGATTTGAATTTTTTATTTTGTTTGGTTTAATGTGTTGTGAGTAGCATTTGTCTTGAAGTTGAGATGGGGAAAATCCATTTCATCGGAAATTGTGCACATCCCAGCTGACTGTAGAGATGACAAAAGCTCCAATATCATTAATGATAACTCTGGTCACTGCATGGAGTATGAAGTTTCAGCAGTGGATGGCGATAGCAGAGGTACAGTTTCCACTGTATTGTATTATACTGCTTTGCTATTAAATTGATGCATGGCATTGATGTTTTGCTGCAAACCTATATGTCAACTAAAGGAACTTTAGACATCATCCTTAGTATATTTATAAATGTGCTCAGAATGATTATCTGAATATCTGAATTACTAATGCGAGAAAATACTTGCTGATTTTGATCATCAAAACATTCCACGATAGCATGTGATTTCTCAGTTCACCAAAATCCCCTGCTAAACTGATATCTGGACCGCTAAAGACATACTTGGCATTGCCACATATCTGTATATTCTAAATTTAGAAATTAATTCTTTTGCGGAATGGAATTTTCTAATCTTCGGTAGAGTTTTGTGTAAGCCAAATCTCTTTCATTATGAATGATTTATATTATTTTTATTACTAAATAGAGATTTGCTTTCAGGACTTAAATTTCATAATTACACATTAAAAGGTAAAACAAAGTCTCTCTTCAAGTCAGCTCAATCAAAATTTTCAACTTTGATGAAGCCCACAGCAAGTCATTTAGCCAAGCTAAGGAACCCTTCAGATGTCCTCACCACCCCTCGAATTTTCAGAAGGTGTAAATTATATCTCATCTCCTGTTAAATTTGGCAAGGTTTTGTCTTGCTGTATGAGTTTTATTTTACCAAAGATTTGTCTGTTACTTATGTAAATTCTATAACTGAGTAGAAGTACTCACTGCTCTGGTATCCTTTTTTATGAAAAGCTGTAATATATTTGGGTATCAAACTTTCTTGAGTTTATCGTGTCTTTTCTTATATTTTATAACAACATTTTGACCACTTCCACTCTTTCCCCTTGTATTCTCAAAATGAGCTTTTTTGCTACTACCTGCCTCCTTCTTCCTTTTTTTTTTCCCGTATATAGTTAATTTTTTCCCTCATTCTTAAACTAAGCAGGTCTCCAAGTCAGAGTTCTTCAACAGATAGCAAAGAAACCAAAAGGCAGAAGCTAGAAGCTGGTTACTTGTGCAAGGTATGCTGAAGTTTATATCTTGATGCTTTGGTGCCCTTTCATTTGTGTATTCTTCCATGGCCAGATATTCCAATGCTTGCAAATTTATACATACCTTGTCTTACAACATTTTTGAAATTGTAATCTTCCCCTGGCTGAATTTAATATTGCAGCTGTCGTTGTTCATTTCTGTCCTTTTGGACTTATCACATTACCTCTTAATCTATTATCAGTTTATCACTATTAATGACATGTTGCTGTATGTATCCCCTCGCTTCTTCTATTGTTTATAGTTTACATAGTAGTTTGTATCAATTTGTTAGATTTTTCTTTCCTTAAAAGTGTAAGTTCAATTGTTTGTAATCATGTCAATCTCAGTTATATTCTGCTGAGCTGCTAGATTTAGCTAAATAGATTCTGGATAGAAATTATGGTTTTAGTTAACATCTAATGCACCTGGCGGTGTTTCTCATATTTCTTTGACAGACTGCACATCTGAAGCATCAAGCTCCTTTTACACATAAGACACCGAAGGTACTTAGTCTGTAAAAGTATAATTCATTTTGTGTTGTCTTTTATGTTGTTTTGGTTTTGTTATTTGACAATTATTGCTGTACATGGAATTTGTTGGTATCATAGCGAAGGCAATCTATTTCAATAGTTTTGAACTGGTGCTGCAGGTTGATCCTACTGATGTCAATTCAGCCTCTAGACCAAAAGTTACTATTCCTAAGCAATTTGATCTGGAAACAGCTCAGAGGGCACAAAGACATAAGTATATCTACTTCTTCTTTTAAACCTTTTGTTGAAATACCATATATTCTTGCCTGATAAATTGCTTAGTAAGAGTGCCTTCTTTAATTTCAGGTCTAGAATGAACAATGAATCAGGTGGACGTAGAAAATCAAGTTCTCATATGTTTAAAGCACTACCATTAAATAAAAAGGTTGATATTTTCAATTTTTACCTCTGAAAGAAATGGATACAAATTACATTGGAATGTACATGTATAGTCTTCTAATAAGCAACTTTTGGACTTTGGCAGATCCTTGAGGCTTCTTCATTATCCTTCCGTAAGAAGAGGACACCACAACTGACAGAATTTAATGTAATTAGTGCTTGTGAACTGTATTCTTTTTGTGGACTTCATAGATCATGTGGTGTGAGGAAATAGATTCTGAGTTTCTGACTTCATTTTGTTTCATTACTTATTTCTTTTCAGGTATTCCACTTGAGGACATCAGAGAGAGCTATGCAACACACATCTAGTAATGTTAGTAATATCACAAATTTTGCTTTAGCCGTCTCATCTCTGCAATTATTCTCTTTTATTTCTGTTTCACTTCAGTAAGATGATCTAGTTTTGTATTGTCAAGTATCCAGTCCGTCTTACTCCATTGCTGATTTTTAGGAAGTCTTTCTAGCTGATATCTTTTCTTTCACAGGCTGCTCATAATTCTAACTGCGGTTCAAGCTCAAATAGAGAAACAAGGGATTTCAGAAGGTATGAGCATCTTAATTCTGAATACAGATGGACATGGTAAATGTATTGGTGTTACACCTGCAGAGAAGACTTGCAAGTTATTCCTACATGTATTTTTTGAGTTTATGTTATTGGTCAATTATGTATTTTCTCTTTCACATGGTTTTTCTCAAGCACAGACAAAACTCTACTGATGAATCGAGGCAGGAGAAATGTAAACCTGTTAACAAACTCAGAGGCAGCCCTGAAAAACTGGTAATTTATCATCAATGTTCTTGCCGTATGGGTTCATTTCTTTCTTTTAAAGCCATATTCATTTGAATTTGTATTGTGCTGGTATCAGAGACTTTCAAGTAAAGGGGAAAGAGGTGTCTTCCGAAATATTAAACAGGAAAATGTAATGGTAATGTATTCTGTGTAGTTAGGCCCAAAATGAATATTCTATCTATTTCTTCATTGTTGTAAATTTTTTATGTGGTCAAATGTGCTTGATGTTGTAATTTGTTAAGGTTCTCTTTTAATTTTGGTTTTCTTTTTCTTCGAAGGAGATAAATGACAAGAGGTTTTTGAATGAACCACCTTCGGAATTATTTAGCAAGGTATTAATTTTTGGGGGGTTGATTTTTGAGATTTGTCCTTATTTACCACCAAATAGTTAGCTTCTAGGTTAGCATTCTTTATTCAATGCTAATATCATATGGTTAGAAGAAATGAGGATGCTTGTTATTATTATTATTTTTTTTTCATATCTTGTGGCTTGATTTGCAGCTCTCTCTGGCTTCCGAAGTCAAACAGACTACAAAAGAGCAGCCAACATCTAAGGTTCTTCTTTCTTAGCTTGCTTTTGAAAACCTATAGGAATATTTATAGCGTACATTGTATCTGTAGCGATGCATGAGTGCCCTCTTATTTATTCAATTCCAGGGCTTGAAGGAAAACAGGCCCGGCTACTTTCATCTGGAGAATGAGGTATGTCAGTAGTTGTGAATGTACAATCTACTAAAATCTTCTGTAATATAGTTATTGGCGGAAGTAGTACATTATGAGAATATCGATCACATGGAACTTTCATTTTCTCTTGACATTCAACTTCTAGAGGATGAACTATATCAAAGAAGAAACGCATAGACCCTGTGTGAAGCAGTATCATCAGTGTATGAATGAGAGATCTGATATAAATCACGCTTGCATGTTGGCAGGTAGGACCAGATCTAAACGTATTTTATCCAAGTGTGTTTATAACTCGCAGTGTTTGATAACTCAAAACTATGTAAATCTTTGTTTTTGACACAGGAGCTTGTACATTTGGTTAAACTCCACCAAGATATCCCTGCTTAATAATGTCAGAGGTCTTGAACTTTAGTTTATAAGGAAGCCATCCCTAAGGAAGCTGGTTAAAAGGATTCTGGCGAAGAGAGAACATTTAGGAAGTGATAAAATGGATCCCAAGACTTGCATTGTACAAGAAAACCATAAGAGTTTCGGGATTTTTTTTGTTGTATCCAGAAACTTACCGAATGTAATTTGTTACAGTTCATCCTGAGTCATATGAATATTAACACAATGTTGCAGGGTTTTACTTCCAGCTTATTGCAACATCACAGTACTGATTACTCATCATTCCCACACTTTTGGCTGAAATTGACAGTGAGAATAGGCAGGCAAATCTAGCGCCCCTGAATTTGGTTATCTTATTTGGAACATCTAGATTTAATTTAAATGATCCAAATTTCATATATATATATATATATATATTTCGAATTTTGAAATTTTTTTATTTTCTAAGATGTAGAATGTAATATGAAAACCATTTCATAATTGACAATTATAAAAAAAATAATGTTTTATGCTAAAAAAATAAAACAATAAAATAAAATTTGGATTGTCTAAATTAAATTTAATTTGAACAGTTTAGATTGGGATGCGCACCGGATTTGCAAAGAATCCGGTCTCCAAATCTCGCAAGGGACTTCCCTTTCTTTTTTTTTTGGAACCCATTACATATTTTGCGATATGCTAGCAAGGTAACAATAACAAAAATACCTTAAATAATAATGTTTTGGGCAAAATAAAATTAACCTATGAAATAAAGATATTAACATGAACACAAATGGATTGGCACATCAAAATTTAAAAGATAAAAAATATAATATGACATAATATATGTATATATATATATATTGAACATATCTCTTTTAGGGAAAAACACATGATATTATTCTATATTTTATGTATCTCACATTATTATTTTCTATATCATTCAAATTATACAAATTATATCTGGACAAAAATTATGAACGAATTTTAATTTTTTTTCTTTAAGATAGGTTCTCTAATATTTCATTCTACTTTTTTTTTTTTTTTGGGTCTTTTCTTATATTTTGGGATCACCTATGATCAAGTCATGTTTAGCATGAGTCTGAGCCATATTCAGCACATTTGAGTACTAAGCTAACAAATTTCCTTTTTATTTTGATACATTTATACATGTGTCAAACTTGTGACGATATATTAGGCATGTGACACACTTAAAAATAAGTTAGTTCATGCTTTATAAAAATAAACTATATTATGAGTGTGAAAAGAAAAGGTTAAAGGTGGGTTGATGTTACAAGCTATATTAGCTTTTGGTTGACATATTTATATGGCTATTTGTCAATTTAGTAAATCTAACTTAGATAAATAATTTTTTTGCCCTTGATACATATCCTCTGATCTTAATGTAAAATTTGTACTCTTTTTCATGAGATAGTTGGACTTATATATTTAAGGAAAAAATTTCTATGCATTATTTTACATGTTTGTTATCAAATTTTTTGTTTAAAATATTATAAATGTATAATTTTTTAATAATAATATAATTTCTTGCATACAAATTTAGTCTTATATTAAATAAATAGGACATTAATTATTAATTAATTAACGCTACACACACACATATATACATATATATTTCTTCTCTCTGAGCTTACTTGCAAGTCAAACCTACACTAATCTAGTCCAAATCCATGATAGAAAGGTCAAACTCAATAAATGAATAAAGTGATTCAACCCTTAAGTAATTTTGTTTAAAAAATTTTACTTCCTATGATGTTATTTAATTTGTTTCATATTTTTCATTAATTATCAATTGAACTCGCTGCAATTTTTATATAGATGTATAAAATTTTAGTTATTTTAATTTAACAAAAATGAAACTCTTATTATGCTTAATTTGTAGCATTAATTTCTATAATTTGGATTTATACAAACACAAACTTTAAATTTACAATTCAGAGCCTGATTAAATAGAAGCTCTATTTTTAATAATTTGAACTTTATATCATCAAATCTTATTTGAGATTCTCACCTAGAGCACCTATTATTTGTCAACCTTCCCATGGGATCACTACCGAATATAACATAAGTTGATAATTTCAAAATGATTTGCACAAGCCATTCATTAATAAGAGAAAAGAAACTTACGGAACTTCAAAAAAAATTCATAGGTTAGGTAATCCTCTCTTGTTTCCAAAAGGCATCAACCACTATATTACAGGTATAAAGATCTGGCTCTATGCCTTTTTGAAACATATATGCAATGTTATTGTGTCTAAGTTCGAATTCTTGTTGCATATAATATAGTTAGAGAAAGATATATATATATATATATATATATATATATATATATATATATATATATATATATATATATATATAAAAGGGAGATGAAATAAGTGTAAAGAGAATAATTGATCCCCATATATACTTATACTCATTTGCGTCATTCTCTCTTCAACTATATGTGACACTTTTGTTGTGTCTTGCCATTAGTCCTTGCTGCAAAAATCACAAATTACAGCATTGTAGGTGAAAATAAAATAAAGACTTCCTATGAGCTCTATCTGCTTGATGGTCTATCATTTTGGGATTTCTTTGATGCACTCATAAACTAAATATGGTTAGACAAACAGAGATTAACGTAACTTGGCAAGTGACCTTGAACAGTACAAAGCCCAAAAAGAAAAAGCCTCCAAACATACAAGAACCTCAAGTATTTTCAAAAAACTCACCCTAAAGAGGTTGAGATCCAAAAGGAAAATGTTATCTTGGATCCTGCTTTTGCCTTCTCAGTACAAAGAGAACTCTAGGGGTTCCAAAAGAATCAAATCTCAACTCACTAGAAGAAAGCCAAGGAAGAAATTAGCAACATGGTAATAAACTCCTTCACGAACCAAAGCTTGAAGAAGCCTCATGAAAGGGAGACTCTCCTCCAAACTGATTCCGTCTAACCCTAGTATCCTTAGGGTAGTTATGTTGAATAGAGAAATAGTAGAACCATTCTAGAATTAGATAATAAAAGATATATGCTTGAACCATTCTTAAGATTATACTGTTAAATTGAAATTCTTGTACAAATAGAAATAGAAACTTCCTATGACCTCTATTCTCTTAATGGTCTACCTATTTGTGAATTGCCAAAAAGGAACTATAAGACATCTACTCCAAAAAGGGCTTCCTTTCTTTCTGGCATGGAACATGGATACAGAAATTATGAAAGAGTTAGAGGGTGTTCTTGGATATAGCATCTCCAAAGCGAATAAACCATTGAGCATCACAAGAGTTATTCTGTTGTTGAGGCTCTAGCCATTCTATTTTCGGTACTTGTTGTCCCTTCTCGATCACAAATCGAGCATAGTCGAAAGTCTTTGCAGGGGAGGCAAAATTTTTACTGGGAGGTGCAGGGAGAAGTGATACCAAAACCTTGGCAACCTCATGCATGGTAGGCCTCTCAGAAGGGTTTCTTTTTGTGCAAAGCAGTGCAAGCTGAAAGGTCTTCCTCACATGGGCTTGATTTATGCAGGTAACAGAAACCTCAGGATCCACAGCCTCCATTACAGTGTTGTTATCTGTCTTGGACAATATCTGCCAAGTCATTTTACACATAACAGAAAAAGACCGATAGTTACATCACTCAGAAAATGATTTTTGACTTGGCAATATGCAAGTTCAGAGCTTGATTAGGTAATTCTATGTAGAGCTTTACTTCTCAAGAAGTTGAGCTTTGAGATTCTCACCTTACTAATTGAAAATGAAAAAACTCAAAGTAGACTTAATGGTGAGAAATCTAAACATTTTGAAAGGTAGAGCTCTTCATAGAATTATCCAGCTGATTAACCAAAAATGAATTCATGCGAGAAAGATATACCAATTGATGCAAGTTAGACTCATCGTGCACTGCCCTCTTTCCAGTAAGTAGCTCAAGTAGAACTATGCCAAAGCTATATACATCTGATTTTTCATTCAGGCGAGATGTCTGGGCATACTCAGGGTCAATATAGCCTATTGTTCCGAGAACATGTGTTGATGCGTGAGTTCTCGTGGTTGAGATACATTTGGCAATGCCGAAATCAGAGAGGTGAGCCTCAAAGTTCCCATCCAGTAGGATATTTGAGGACTTTATATCCCTGTGAATAACTCGAGGGCTGCAGCCATGGTGGAGATAAGCAAGTCCCTCAGCAGCTCCTACAGCAATCCTCAAGCGTGTTTCCCAATCGAGTTTTACCTTCTTCAAGGGACCTGCCAGACAAGACAGTTTAAAGAAGAAACCTTTAAAAAAAGGGACAAAAGTTGGATACAGTTTTTTATTTTAAATGTTTGCTATTAGGTTTTCCAATTAAAAAAAAAATGAGACATTGCATGAAGGAAAAAAAACAAATGTGCATCTCATCCATCTGGTGTAGTTTCAAATTCTCCATGCACCTTATCCAAGCAAAAACCCTTCTAGCAAACTTACCATGAAGAAGATCCCACAGAGAGCCATTCTCCATATAGTCATAGAAAAGGAGATTTCCATTTGGAGTTAGTGCATAACCATGCAAGGAAACAAGGTTTCTATGTCTGATTCTGCCAATGGTTTCAAGTTCTGTCTCAAACTCCCTTATGTTGTGTGGATGCTGGTTGTATAGTCGCTTGATAGCAATTGGTCGAGAATTCTTCAAAATACACTTGTACACTGTACTAGAGGCACCATACCCTATGACATATTTCTCACTTAGATTCTCTGTACTTCTCATTATATCATCATAGGTGTGAATGGCCATATCCATATGAAGAACGACAAATTTAGGGGAACCTAAAAAGAAACAAAGAAAATAAGTGAGAATTTCGGGTTGCAAAAAATTTCTCAAGTGAGAAGTTCTCGGTTGTAACATGCCTTGCCCAGTTCCCCTGGATCCTTTAATCAGTTGCATTGATTGGCTCAATCTGTACATAGCAACCATTACCATGGCCAATAATGTGAGGATCCCAAGAGTGAGACAAACAATTGCAGCCCTGGAAAATGTTACTGAACAGAAAAAGAAAAAAGTATAAAACATTGCCCATCATGCTTAAATACTTCTTTAACCAATAAAACTCGTATGAAAGACATTAAAAGCCACATACCTCTGGATTTTGGTATGTAAGGACCACATATTGATCCTAACCAATTTCCACATAATAAGGGATTTCCAATGAAGCTGCAACATGTTACATTATAAGTGATTTATCAATAAAAGTTGAAAAGAAATTCCTAGTTTTTGTAACAATACCAGTCAGATGAAAACCGTGAGTTCTTCATAGGAGGAATTGTTCCAGATAAGTTATTGTAAGAGACATTCCTAAAAGGTCAATAGACAAAGCATTAAGCTTCAGAAACAACACTAAAGAAATATAACACTAGGGAAAAAATTGGATGGGTATACTCACAGGGAGGAAAGGCTGAAACAGTTGGTTAACTGATCTGGAATTTTCCCATGCAAGCCATTGTTGTTCAGAATCCTATTATAAATTCCAGCAAAGCAAAATCATGAACATCCTATCCAGAATGTACTCATAGTAGAATGTTAGGCAGAAACTACTTTTATAGTTAACTTACAGTGCAACAAGGTTCTGCAGCTGACCAATTTCGGGAGGGATGCTACCCGACAGATTGTTGAAAGACATATCACTGGAAGAAGAAACAAAATAATTAAGCATTCATAAAATTACAAGGAGAGACAATTGAATAGGACTTCGTGAATTTTAACATTAAAAAGGCAACAGAACTTACATAATCTGTATGCTTCTCAGATTACCAAATTCAGCAGGCAAGGGACCAGTAAAATGGTTATGGCTCAAGTTACTGCATAAATAATTCATCCGTATTAGTCAAAACTATAGCAGCATCAGGCATGTGAAACTTATGAAAGCAAGTTTAATTGTAACTTCTTTCTTACAGTGTCAGAAGATGTTCTAGATTACCAACAGATGCTGGAACCTGTCCTGAAAAGTAATTGCGAGATAGATCCCTGAAGCATAACAGAAAAAGCCCACTCAGCATACATTATAACTTATCATGTCAGAAATACAACACAGTGAAACTTACAGTGTATCAAGATTTATGATATGGCCCAACTCAATAGGTATACTCCCTTTGAAGTTGTTTGCCGAGAGATTTCTGCAGATTAAAGGAAAATTTTCTTCTTATATCACTGAACAGGGAAGATGTCTTCTTCAAATAAAATGTAACCAGCTCAATACGACTTGTCTCTACTTACAAGTAAGTCAAACTCCCAAGGCTGCGGAAGCTCAAAGGAATAGAACCACTTAAGCGATTACCATGCACATTACTGCAAAAGATTAATAAATAAATGGACACAGCCTCGAGAAGGTATTGAAAAGTACAAGAATATTAAAAAGGTTCATGTCATCTCATATGAATCTTACAACTTATTTAAGGCAGTGCAGGAGCTTATGTTATGTGGAATAGATCCTTCAAGATAATTGTTAGCAAGATTCCTGAACCATAATAAGAACAACCACTTAACAGCACTGAGTATGTGAAACGCAAAGACCATGAGATAAAATAACTAAAACTTACAATTCAAACAAATGTTCAAGCTTTCCAAGTTCTTCAGGAATTCTGCCAACTAGTTTATTGCCATTCAATTGCCTTAAAAAACAAGTTCTTCTCAATAATAACCCCATGAGAAAACAATGATAATGCTAACTGAGAAACTTGGAGATCAACTCACAGGTAGCTCAGTCTAAACATATTGCCAAGTTCGGGAGGTATTGGACCAGTGAGCATGTTTCCATGGAGATACCTGAAAAAAGAAAAAATCTTGAACACAAAGCAATCATTAACGGGACGTATAATCTGTGTGTGAAATTATACTTACAGCTTGCCTGTGAAAGACAAATTGCCAAGTACTGGAGGGATGGGTCCCACTAGTTCATTCTCGCTCAAATCCCTGAAAATTTTCCAGTAGACAATTATAAATGTTCCTACAGTCAACCGATATAAATTTTCCAGAAATGCACTCCCGACCAGAAAAATTATCAATATAATCTTTATACTAATGAATACACTTACAAAATAGCAAGGGCTTGCATTAAACCAATCACTTCTGGAATCCTCCCAGTTAGTCTATTCCCTTGAAGTGACCTAGGAAGCAAGAAAAACGATTATTGAACTGCATTACAGGATTGTTCACAAATAACCAACTCTTCTCAGGAAGAGTTAGAAGACATAATGCAAACAATTCACACTTGTATCAAGAAAACTGAATAACAAAGATCCATTAAACCAAAAAAAAAAGGTACTCACAAAGTTGCCACTTGCAGGAATCCAATATTATAGGGGATTTCCCCAGTAATATGGTTATATGATATATCCCTGAATCTCAATCAAAAGATAGTGTGACATTGTAGAAAAAATAATAATAATAAAAGCCACCGTTCAATTCACTGTAGAAGTAACATACAAAATTTGAAAACTTGTACAGTTCCCAATGGTTTCAGGTATAGTGCCCGTCAAATTGTTGCCTCTCACATCACTGAGAATTTATGTAAAACAGAACAAAATAACAAAGGTCAAAAACAGAAAGGAAAAACAGAGGAAGAAACAGAAGAGAAACCTTAAACTCTGCCAAGCCAGAATACTTACAAATACCACAGACCAGTTAATTGACAGATATCTGGGGATAGAGTTCCACTCAACAAGTTCCCTCGCAAACCTCTGTTTCATAAACACATAAATTCAATTTGAAATCAGATTTTGACCCAATAGTATGTAATGAGAATAAGCTTTCTTGAGTGCATTAAGAAATGTTAAACAACAAATAATAGACTTGCCCCAAAATTAATCATAGCATGCAGGCTTGAGTGAAAATGATACAAACAAACAATAAAAGAGACTCACAGGTATTGCAAGACTTCATTCCAATAGAGGACTCTTGGTATCTCACCAGTGAGCCGATTGAGAGCAAGATCACTGAAACATGAGGGTACAATAAATAAAACTTATTTCCTGAGCAGCTCAAGCAAGTAAAATAGCAATGCAGTATGACAAGTCAGAATAACTAGCAAATATTCAAATGAGTATTTTCCAAACAGCATCACATAGGACCACATCTTCCTTTTACATGCATTCCTTATAAATACAAATGGCAGAGGAACTTACAGCGTCTTCAGGTTTGGAATTTGGGTTAAGGTTGAAGGAATAGGACCAATCAACTGATTATTCTTTAAATTCCTGCATTTCCCAGCTAACTTAAGACCCATAATCACATAAGAAGCAGAACAACATAGTGAATGCATATTCTGGTTTCAAACTTACAAAAACTCAAGTTGCTTCAGCTTTGATATGGAGAAGGGTATGTCACCATATAGCTGATTATCAGACAAATCACTGAATTTTCATGAAGAAGGGTATTTTGATCAGCATTTGAAAGACAAGGACATTTTGAAAATAAGCATTAAAAAAAAAAAATAGGACAAGAGTTCATACAGATGAATAAGTGCAGCACAGTTCCCGATTTCATCTGGGATTTGACCAGTTAGTTTATTTCCCTGCAGATCACTGTCATTTCCAAAAATACATTCAGATTTAACATGCAAAGTAAAGTATTTAATGACAAAGAAAAAGGTCTTTGAGAGGGGAATTTAAGGGAAGAAGCTTGAGTCAAACAAACCCAAACAAGCATACATGGATTGCAAGTTTCTTAAATCGCCAATGGCTGGTGATATCTCCCCACCCAGGTTCAAACTTGACAAATTCCTTCAGAAACAAGATAAAGCACTTAAATTTAATTCAATCTAACGAGAAGAAGCACTACTTAACTCAAAATACAATTTTTCCCCTAAACTAAGGCCTAATTTTAAAATTGATGCATGAACTACATAAGATGTAAAAAAATGCCTCTCTAAACTTCATACAAAAATGAAACATTAAATTCCATCCCGTGAAGATTGTTGAAGCGAGAAGCAATCTCATGCAATTAATTCTAACATTTAACATTTTTATTTTAGTTCAAATTTTAAGGAATTATTTTGTTAAAGTTTATAGTTCATATATTAATTTTGCAATTAGGCTTTAGTTGAGGGAGAGAAAATGTAGTTTTTCCTTAAAAAAAAAATCAGAAAATGCCAAAAGGGAAAAAGAAGTGGGTATCAGAGAGATTAAGTTAAGACATTTAAAGCGAAAGGTAACAGAGATAGAAACGCACAGAGTAAGCACAGTAAGGGTTAAATTATCACAGTAGACTCCTCGCCAAGAACAGAAGTCATCGTTGTGCAAGTCATCCCAGTCAAGCAAAACATCTGCTATGTTGCTGAAGGAAGCCTTAATCCCCATTAATGCTTGTCCTATGCATGTCATGGGTATAAAATATGTCAGCACCTCAAAAGACAAAACCTCAGTGAAATATGAATCATAGTCTGTTCTTTCGTTTTAGCAAAAACAGAAGGGTAACTCCATTCCCTCCCCCCCCCCCCCCCCCTTCTCTTTACTAGGAACTTTAAAATAGCGACTTTCATCTTAAAGCAAATGGAAGACAATTAAGCAATTACAAAGATTATTGTAATGTCAAAGAAAGATTATCACAATTGTAATACATCATGATATTTTTGTAAAAATTACTATTTCAATATTTTCTTATTTTGTTTCATTGTTACAGCATTAATGTTGATATCTAACAACTTAATATGCCAACCGATAAAATATCATAAATCTGTATTCTATAAGTCTCTCCTACTAAAACTGCAAACACAGAATAAGTGAAAGCATTACCCAATATGAATATTAACAGATTCAATGAATGATAAGACTTACCAAAAAAAAATGATAACCTGCAAACACAGAATAAGAGAAAGCATCACACAATATTTTCTTATTATTTCTTTATTAAAATTATACATAAATTTATTTTATTTTAAGACATCATTAAATTTTCAGCAACGCTTGTGTTTATTAATATTTATTTAATAAAAATGCTTTTATTGAAATTAAATTATTATCTATAAATTAGTTAAATTTTAAAAAACTATTTTTTGAATATGTTCAATGTTCTAATAACCTATTTTTTGTCAAACAATTTTATAATTTGTTAAATTTGAAAATTTAATTATTTTATATTAGTCAAATAGATATAATATTTATTATACGAGTATTATATAAATAATAAATGTAAAAGTATTTTGGTTCAAATAAGTGTAAATGTATCTTATTTTATATCACAAGTTACCAAGTGTATCACATCTTGTAGTTTTTAAGGGTGCGGAGTGTATATTTGAGAGTCAACTCCAAACCCTAAACCCTAAACCTAAAAATAGAATGCTTTCTACAAGCGGAAAAAGCATCTATCATAATCATAAACAGAAGCCAGATGAGTTTCACTAACTTAACGCAGCAGATTCTATGCTTTGCAGCCAAATAACTGAAAATAGAACGGATAGGAAAAATACAAATTTCATCTATATTGGTTGAAGAGTTAACGTTTATTGAAAAAGTTTCCATTTGGCCAAATGGGTTGAAAATCTCAACTCTGTCAAACAGTATAAACCGTAAAGAAAGCTCGTTGTTTGTCAACTATCTGTTAAATACTCTTACTACTTTATTTTTAGTTTCTCCCTGACTATACAGTAAGCAAAAGGAAACCAAAAAAAAAAAAAGTACTCATTGATGCTGTGCCATTATTGCCCAGTTTTACTACATTTTTACCTCTTACATTATCTCATTTTCCCTCACACTTTCAGAAATGGAATCACAAAGAAGACAGACAACAAAGATCAGAGCCCCCCAAAATGCAAGAAAACTTTTGGGTTCAGTGAAGAAGTAAGAACAATGGAATATTGTTAAGTGAAAATCACAATGTATACTATACATGTATACCTTCTTCGCTGATGGAGGAGGCAAATGGAGAGAGAAGCAAGAAAACCGCCATTACTACAAAAAGATGCTCATTTTTCTGCTTCCCCATATAGAATAGCACAAACCCATCTTCCATTGCGAGCTACCACGAAGCAGAAATTGAGAAGACAGTGATAGTGAATGAAATAAGAAGATCAAATAACAGAGCCTGGCCTTGGCTTGGTTGTTCAGCGCATTGGAGAGAGAGCAAGAGAGAACAGGCGTTTGGCGTGAACTGTGAGGAAAAATAGTGGAGGGTGTGTTATGAAGAGAGAGAAGGATGGTACAAGAAGGGCAGAATCATAAAGTCATTATCCACCAGAAAGCAAATTTGTCTCACTCGTCTCTGCTAATTATGGGAAAGTTTCTGCCTTTAATCACAAATCTCCGTAACCTGTATGCATTTTTTTTCACTAAAACATTGCAAAATTAAAATAGGCATTTAACACACATTTTTCACTAAAGCTTCTAAGAACTCTCACCTCTCCAACGTATATGTCTGGAAAAAAAAAAAACGAAAGAACCTCTCCAACGTATATCTGTTTTAAATTCTCGTTCTTGACATCTTGTTGAGAGAGAAATGGGTTTTATCAAATTTTTTATAAAAGTAATGCAATTATTTTTTGCAAAAAGATTAACGTGCATGGATCATCTTAACAGTAGATCTCACCTTAATGATATTTTATAAATTTTGTATCTATTCTTCTTTAAAATTAATAGCATCAATTTCTAAGAAAAAGAAAAGGGATTCTAAATGAATTTTAAACAATGAAAGCTCAATATACATATTATTAAAAACTTAACTTTTTAAGAGATTAAATTTTTAGTATAATTTTTTTGAAAGTTTTTATATTTATTTAAAAATATGTATTATATTATTTGATGAATCATAATTTCCAGACAAATATATAGATAGATAAAACTTACTTCTTTTTATTTATCTTTTATTTTTTTAATTTCTTTTTAAATATATATCATATATTTACTTACTAAAATTTAGAGAAATACAGATCTTGAAACTATCCATTTACTTTCCTTGAACAGTGTTTATCCTAGCGTAGAGGGTAGCCAGTACAGTGTTTCAAAATGGGAGACATGGTTGGTGGTTGGAGGGAATAAGGGTGTTGGTTAAGAAGATAATAAGGCAAAAAGGGCTGTGGGTCTCCCTTCTCAAACTTTACCAATCCCAACACTGATTAAATAAACAGTATAAATTTATTGAATAATCCTATTCACTTTATTCCTGACAGGGACCTTTGACAGAGATTTTTACCCATTCAGGAAATTACACAGTTTTTAAATTTCAATTATATTATATTTTCTATCTCTTTTATTTTAAAAATATTATCTTGCTTATATATATTACAAATTTTTTAATTTATTTTTTATTAACGAAGATAACATTTTACATAATATATATTCTTTTCAAAAATAAAATTACTTAATTATTTTTAATATCTTATTAAAAAATAAAGTTATAATCTCATATTTAAAATTTAACTACAATTTAATTTTTTTGTTGATATATTAAAGATTAAAATCATAATTTTATATTGTATAAAAAGTTAATATCATTAGGAAAAAATAAATTAAAATTTGTAATATATATCAAATAATGAGGAGCCAAATAATATTTTTAAAATAAAAATATATTAAGTTTAATTTAAATAAATCTCATAAGAAATTAGTATAATTTACTCATTAATTAATGGGCTATGATATGGAAAGCTCAAACTTCCAATCATCTAATTATGTCTTAAATTGTACATATAATAATAAAATATTATTTATTGAAAATCTCAAAATTATCTCAAAACTAAAAACTCAAATTTCTACCCCCTTGTGGCTTGTTTAATAGGGGAGAAATGGAAAGATATGAAAGAAAATGGTAGATGAAGAGTATCCTTCCTCTATCTGTTGTATAAATAGAAAAGGACAGGAAACAATTGAAAAGAAAAAATGATTGGAAAGAAAAGAAACGCGTGAGACTCACGCCATTTGTACACTCTTTAATATTTGCCTATTGAGTAATGGAAAAGGAAAGAAAATGCATGTCATCAGGTCGTGCTTGTTGTGGATGTTATCATCCACCAACCATGAAAAATTTAAAAAAAAAAGCACTATTTAGAAGGATAACAATTTTTTTTAATTATTTTTATCAAAGAAATTAAATTTTTACACAATATGAAATTTTGATATTATTCTTAATATAATATTAAAAATAATAAACAATTTTTTTTAATAAAAACACATGATATAAAAAGTTGATGTTATTAATATAAAATAAATTAAAGGAAACTGAAGGGTATTAAGAAAAAAAAAAACTATGAGGTGGAGAGAAGTTGAAACCACTGAGACAACCATTGCTGTATTTGGATTTCCATTGAAAATCACGTTTTCGCAGAAGCTCCCAATTTTTGCTTCAAAGAAAACATGATTTGCAGAGGTCCAAACGTGATTTGCACGGTCTAAACGGAGAACCAAACACACGCCATATCATTGCCGTTTGCCATGCCATTATCTAGTTATCACACTCAAACCTAATAAAGAATAATATTTTAATAGTTAAAAATTATGGAGACTAATTTTGAAATATTTAAAAAAAGGAATGATTAATTTTTTTTCTTTAATTAAAATTTAAAAAGCATGTAGTAATTTATCTTTGTTTTTAAATATTGTTAATAAAAATAGGTGTGAATGCTTTGGAAAGGATGATAAATTGGTGCACAGTGTCTGGTTATGCGGCTACAAGCACTGTGGAGTTAGGAAGATAAGCAGGGCAGGGCAGGGCAGGGCTTGCTATGTTTAAAGCTAAAGGCAAGCAGAGCAACCTCCTTTTTTGTCCTCTTTCTTTCAACTGACCCATCCTACGTATGCCATGCACGCCTACCCAAGTGTTTCGGATCCTTTTTTCTTGGTTAAATCAATTTCCTTTTGTTAACACCCAAAAGCAAAAAATGTATGGAGTAGATAGTTTACTAGTCTTTCTTTCAATTTTCCTTTGCCAGCATATTTGAAATTTTTGTACATTTCTTCTTATTGAAACGCGCAAAGCCTTAAATTTAAAAGCATGTGTAATTTATTTTATTTTTTGAGTAAATTATATTATCTTTCTTTATATATATATATATGTTTGATTTGCTATTGGAAAAGGTTCGAAAAAATTTAAATAATATTTATTATGTTGTTATAATTATTATTTAACAACATTTATTTATTTATTTATTATTTTTTTAAATTAAGAATATAAAAGTTATTTTTTATTCAGAAAATTACTTTTTATTTCTTATTTTTAATATATCAAATAGACTAAATTTTATTAAAATTACATGGACTTTTGTTAAAATAAAAAGTTGCACTACATTTTAACCTATTTTTAAATTTTTTTATTAAAATATCATCTCTTAACCCTCTTACATATATTTTTTATGAAAAATATTTTAGTTAGAAACATAAAAAATAGATTATATCTATATTTAAAAAAAATAAAAAAAGAAATTAATATAATTTTAATAAAATTTTTAAAAACTTTATATAATCTACTCTAATTATTTTTATCTTTCTCTAAACTAGTGATCTCTTGCAACTAACATCTTTCAGCAATAAAACTGTTTAGTTGGTTAACAAAGTTTCTTTACTTGCCATGTAGCTAACTTTCTTCACCTGTAACTTTTTCCTCTCATTATCTCTCTTTTAATAGTTGTTTAGTATATGAAATTATTAAAAATAAAAATAAATTTTTATAAGTAGAAAATAATTTTTTTATCTTTATTTTAAAAAATAATAATATTATTATTAAATAATAATTATAAAAATATAATAGACATTATATAAAATTTTTATTTTTATTTTTATTTTTCAAAAGTTACCAAATGGCCCTTTATTATTTTATAAAAATAACATATTATTATTTTGTACAAAACATAATTTGAAAGATAAAGAAATTTTTCCAAACATATACTTCTTTGTCCTCCCTCTCAAACTTGGTTGGACCTGTTTGGCCATAACATTGACGGGAATGAGCAGATCTCATTGTTGCAAAAGCAATTTTGTAGATTCAGCGACAATACCAAAAACCGCTGTCACATCGTGGCTCGAGTTCATATGCTTTGGGGCTAAATTTCATAAAGAAACAAGCATAGAGATAAATCAATGTCTAGAAAATTGCTTTTTCTTCTTAGGCTTTTCTAAACCCATAAATCTAAAATTCCAAAAACACAGTATCTGTGACCCATAAAATCAGTCATAATCAAGGATAGAAAACTTGTGTGATAGATAAGGAGAGGATATGAAGGAAAAATATATCTCATTGTGATGTAGAATAAAGATTAGTGATGGAAGTATTGATCGTTAAAATTTTGAAATAATAATATTTAAAAGGTCTCATTAATATGAATTATAAAAATTTTATATTCATCATTAACTTTGAGTCTAGAATTTTTTTTTTTAATGCATTTAGTTAATAAGATAAAAAACATGGCAATATAAATCACTTGTGAGTTTAGGAATGAGACAAGGATAAATAATTTACGTGAGGAATGTGGCCAGAAAAGAAAAGGGAGGGAGAACTCTTTTGGATATTTTAGTATATTTTAATTTATAATTAGTAAAAAAATTAATATTGAGTGAAATATCGACATAAATCATATATAATTATTTCTATATACAATTATAAATTTTTTTAATGGTAAAATTTAAACTGAAAGTTAAGAGAGTAAATAGTTGGAAATAATTTTTAAAAGTTACATTTAAAATTTTCAGCCCCGTTGTACATATTTCTTTAATATAAAGGATTATGAAATTATGTATATATATATATATTTTAATGATTTTACTTATCCCTAATCCATGGAGATGGGCCAGGTAAATTTTTTGGTATTTTTAAAATTAATTTGCTAGTGAATCCAATAATTGATTAATATTAATTCAAAATTGACACATAAAATTTGTATTTATCTTACTGTAGCATCCCACGTATTGCAGGGTTCATAAGCTAGTTTTTAAAAAAACAGTGATTGGTCAAGCTTTTTAAAATTTTAAATTGCTTCTAAATGGCTAACAAAAACAGTAGTTTTGCTATTAGGGAAAAACAAAAAATTAGAGCTTTTCTTAAAAAAATTATTTATTTGAAGACAAAGTACACTAACTCAAAATCATTAATTATCTTTTTTTTGTTGTTTTACTTATTCTCTGAAATGCATATCTTTTAAAATAATCTAATGATAAAAAGTATTTTTAAACAAATTTTCAAATACAATAAAATTAATAAAAATGTCTAACATTAATCTTTTTTCCCATCCAATGCTTTTAAAAAAATTATTTAAAAAAATTTTCAAAATAATAAAAAATCTTTGGACATCAAACCTTATTAATAAGCCAAAGTCAGTTTTTGCTCCCATTATAAAATGCTTCATGTTTTCCCCCTTTCCATCTTAAGTACAATAACTCCACGCATACATACGTGTTACTTCTTAGCACGTTTGTTATATGGGAAATGAAAGGAATTAAAATTTTTTTAGGTAATATATATTATATCATTATAATTATTATTTAATAATATTTATTTTTATAATATTTAGTTAAATTATATTCAATATTTTACTTACTTAAAAATATTATTGGACTCTTTAATATTTGATTATATTATAATTTTCATTTACTTTGTATTGGTAAAATCAATATTTTACATAATATAATTTAAAAAAAAAACTATTTACTGTTACAATAAATATCTAAAAAAGTACAGTCTCAACTTAGAATTTCTCATCAATTTAGTTATTTTCAATAAAGATAAATTACAGTTTATACTATCAAAAATTAATTTTATTAAAAGTAAATTAAAAAATTACAAATATTAAATATCAGAAAAAAATCAAATAATTTGAAATTAAAAATAAAAAGATTAGATATTATTTAATCCATAAATAAAATAACTCAACATAAATCAAATTAATTGTAGAACACGTGGCGCAATCAAAGTGGAGTTGATCTGGCTCTATAAAATATAAAAACCAAATAGCAATAGGATAAAATTCAAAGCAGTTAAGAGCTGCCATAAAGTAATGCAGACTGCAAATTGCAGAGACAGAGTCAGAATTCAGGAGCGGACTCCGCCGTAGTCCGCCGTCAGCAGGTTATGGTCGGTCGGCGGGACTTTGTAATAAAGACACTCAAAATTAAGGAAGAGAGAGAGAGAGAGAGAGAGAGAGGGGTGTGGAAGACACAATTAAATAGATTTCATTAAATCTTATTTACTTTTTCTTTCTTTAATTTGATCCCTTTTATTATGAGAGAAATCTAAAGTGGAACAATAATGTATGAAAGAAGTACGGATTTTTTGAAGTTTGTTGGTGTAATATTTTTTTTTAAGTTAGCGAAATAAATATAGAATGAAGACTCTACATATTTTTATTCTCCTTTAAAATATTTAATTTTACATTTTGTATTTATTTTTTTAATTTTATACAAAAATTTAAAGACCAAAATTTAGAAGATTTATAAATGAGAAGAGAAAATGTATGAGACTCGCTCAATTAATCTCATTTCTTCTTTTTTTTTTAATTCAAAAATAAAACTTGATGAAAAAAAATAAAAAAGATCCCCTCCCATAATGTTATGAGAAGGAAAAGAAACAAATGAGTTACAATTGCAATGTAAAATAAAAAGTAATATGAAAAATCAAACTTTTTTTAATGTGTGATTAAATTATATTTAATATATTATTAAAAAAATATAATTTAAATATGGACATTTGATATATTTTGTAAAAATTTTTCATTTATTTTGTTAAAATGTTAATTTTTTGTATAATATGAAATTATAATTTTATTATTAATATAATAATAAAATACAATTAAATTGATGTTAAGTTTTTAATATAAGATAATAATTTTATTTTAGGTGTAATGAAAATAAAAATAAGTGAATTACTTTTTAAAAGAAAAGCATGTAATATAGAAAGTTAATTTTAATAAATAATAAATAAATAAATTTGTAATATATATTAAATTAAATGATGTTTTAAAATAAAAATGTATTAAAATCTCATTTAATTAAATTTTAAAAATATTAATATAATTTTTTTTGATAATTTGAAATAATTGTTGCCTTATAAGTTCAGAAGAAAGTAAAAAATAGAAGAAAAAGAAGAAATTGGAGCATCAATGCACGAAATGTGGATCCAATAGGAATTATAATATGTCTGGTAGTAATTAATATGCTTATGGGATGGTGTTATAATTAATATGGTAGTAACTAATATGTTGGGTAGTAATTAATATGGTTGGATGGTGCTCCATGTTCTTGAAAGAAAATATACAAAAATTCAAATTTGGTTGTTGAATGGTGTTATAATTAATTCAATATTTGATATATTTTTTAATTACTTTTATACTTTATTATATAATTTTTTTTAATCTAATTAAAATTTTTATTATCAAAAGATGATGTTGACATCATTTTAATATTCTGAAAAGAAAAAATTAAAATAGAATCTAAAATATTAAATATAAAAATATAAAAACATCAAATTGAAAAAAAATGAGAAAGCATTGCATAGGAATACATGCATGACAGGAACAAGAAATTTTTAAATACTTTTAATGTCATATCATTTATATTCTTTCTTAATAAAAAAAAGGTTCAAATTAAACAAAAATGCAAAGCAGCAAATTATCACAAGATACACATATCAGCCTTGGATTCATTTATTGCAGTGCTCAAGAAAAATTTCTTAGGCATATATACTGAATGTGTTCAAAGTCTATGAAAATTTACTAAAATAGATATAGGTTATAGTTTGGATCCTTTCCATTTTGAACAAGTATCTTTCAATTTATTGTAGTGCCCAAGAAAATTTTTGGGGGCATATATAATTGAATGTGCTCAGAATCCACAAAATTTTACTAAATATTTTTTTTGTCTATTTTAAATATGGATCTTTTCAATATATTTTTTTCAATTTTTCGAGAGAAGTTGCACAATACTAAAACTCATTTGATATACAAAAAATTAAAGATAAAAAATATATATATAATTTTGTAAATAAAAAATATCCATAATATTTTTACTTTTAATGATTGAATAATTATTATTATTAGAGAGTATTAAATAATTATTATAAAAGTAAAATTAAAATTTTTTCAAACTTTTCATTTTCCCTCCCTATTTCTCACTACTGAATAGGCCATGCTTAGCAACAATTTCAAAAGTAAAAATTATGTTAAAATCATATTATTTGAAAGAATTATGTCAAAATCATCTTATTTGAACCTGAAATTCAACCTCCAATCAAGTCTAGTTGTTACATGAACCAAAGTGTATATGGTTGCCACAGGAAGTGGTGCTAAATGTGAACCAAAATATACTTGCACCCTATTTTATAGTCTTCAGGCCCTTATATGAAATGATTTTGTGAATATTAAATAGAGAAAAATGGGGGAAAAAATCTCTTTAAAGTTCAGATCATTTGTAAGTAACTTTTTGAACTTTTAAAATTAAAAATTAGGTTATTATATTTTATGCTAACAAAAAATACAACCTGAAGTCTATTTTCTTTTTATGACTTATTTTTCATCCCAGACTTTTCCACAAAACTTCTAATGCCAACAATTTTAAAAATAAATAAATAAACCAACAAACTCATCTATCGTGCCCAAGCCCAAATGAAGGACATTCCCTTTTCACACCACACAAAGTTGCAACGAGGTTGAAGGAGAAAAATAAACAAGGTATGGGGCATCAGTGAATCCTACGATGGCTAATCGTCAAATGGAAAAAGTATACCTCTTAACCGCAAGTTAAAAATATTTATTATAGAGAATCTTAAATTTTAAAATTATTTTAAAAGTTTAAAAGATAAAAAATTTAATTATGAGAAAAAATTATATTTCATATTATAAAATCCATAAACTCTTTTTACTGTTTATTTAATTTTCTCTTCTATTCTTGTTTATTACTATTCGAGAAACAATTCCTTACAATCAAAAATTTTTTTCCTGTAAACTTTTAAAATGATTTTGAAATTTAATTTTTTTTTACAATAAATATATTCAACTTATAGTTGTGAAGTATAATTTCCCTATTATCAATCCCCATTGATTCAATTTTTTTTTTTTAGTTTGATAAGCTAATTTTTGTTGAGAAATTCTTATATGCTCTAAGAGTATCACATTATTGTGTTTTTTTGGGGCCAAAAGAAGTTTCATAGCATTTATATTCTTTTTAATAAAAAGACACCAAGTTACACCAAATGAAGAGTTTGAGAGTACTCCATTTATATAATAATAAAATAGTGAGTAATTGAATATAAGATCTAATTATATAATTTAATATTATTTTATCAGTAGACAAACTCTATTTTGTTTGATTTAAATTTCTTTAATTGAATAGAATATATATGATATAACACTCTAAAAATATTTTAAAATTCTTTAAAAAGAGAGAGAAAACAAAGAATAGGTTTAAAAAAAATAATATCAGCATTATATATATTTGTGGTCTTTTGTGTTATTATTTCTCTTAAATATATAACATCAGAGACGCCTTCTATGCACATCTCAATGCTTTTGGTACATAAATTTTCCGCCATCCGAAAACCTATTTATAAAATGATTGAACATAACAATTATGAAAATTTTACCTATTTATAAAATGATTGAACATAACAATTATGGAAATTTTAAAACTTGTGTCGTATATATCTTACACAATACAGCTATGATGATTTTTTTTTCTTTGTTTACATATATCAAGGTAAAATTTTTTATAGATAGTTTTGTAAGTACGTGAAGATTTAAAATATCCATATAAGTACGTGAAATTTTATAATATCCATATACCAAAAACCAATTTAAAGGTGATTTCTTATCGAGGTAAAAGCCCTTTTTTTTTTTAACTGAAGATTAAGAATTTGTCATTTCTGACTTAATCCAATTTATAACTGCAACATTGGAAGAAACGCATTTATGAAGTTGGGAGTGTGTTGGCTTGAATGGAAATGAAAAGAATGAAAGGCAAATGAGTGAAAAATAACAGCATAACAGTACTCTTCTATTTTCACTACTGTTATAAACACCCTTAATAGCATTGAATTCTTATCATGCTAAATTATCTTATAAAAAACATTTACATAAGTTTCAATAAAAAACCTTCCAGTCACTGACAACTGCTTCACATTTAGCAGCAAAGATATCTATAACTTCACAGATGTGGCCATTATGACAAGAGATCCACACAAGGCAGTCTCATTCTTATGCTTACGGAGGAAACAGTAGTCTAGAAAACATGATTTGACAAGAAACACGGAAAATTGGATTTATTCCAATTTCCATGGTGACTTTGAAACCATACTATGACAATTAAGACAAGGTAGACCCAAAATGGTAATGCAAAAGCAGATTACGATTAGTCAAGCAACACATGACAAGAAATTCACTAGACAATCAAATTAGAAATCCTCATTAAGTGGTTTTTTACGAACTTCTCAGCAAATTGACTATAGACGTTGACTTACAACAAAGGGAGATAATAAGGAAGAAAAGATTTATTTCAGTATATGACGCGAGTATTGTGGCAATTCACAAAACTTTTTCCCTTTCATTTGAACAGCAACAGCTACAACTAAAAAACAAAACAACCTTTTGTTTCGTCATTGATCAGGACTCCGGATCAGCATTATGCCATCCCGTTGTGCACGGAGGAATGCTCATAAATTCATCAAATTCTTTTACATGAATGTCACAGCACTTCCACTGGAAAACAACATGGAAAACAGGGAGGGGGGGTTAGTCATAAAGAACAACAAGCATAATTAAAACATTTAATATGAACAAAACTAGAATATGCAGTGAATTATTTAATGCCAACCCCTCTCATCCGGTCATGAAAAACAGCAGGACCAGGATGGTAGCTGCATGCAGTATCATGATTATCCTTTTCCTTGAAAGGTTTACCACATCCTTGATTTCTGCATGTTTGGGTTTCATTTATATCAACTATCTTCTTAGGTTGTTTTGGAACAACACTTGCTTTGCTTTCAGAAGAGGCATTTCCAGCAAGATTTGCAGGTTTGCTTTGAGAACCTAAAAAACAGAACACAGAAAATTTAGCTGAAGAAGCTTGACAAGGGAATTACATAAAAAATCTGAATAAAAACAATGCATAAGTGCAGTTGAGATGCAAAATAAAATAATGAAGGGGAGGCAGAAAGGTTCGTCCAACATATCCAAAAAGCTATTTTGCTGCATTTAGTACACATGCAAACATGATAACCGAATAAGAAGAAAGTCCAAGTTCTTAGACATAATAGTCTTCACAGAACAATTTCCATGAAATTAAAAAAGCAGTCAACTGCACATTTAAAGGGTCCCTACAACTTCTCAAAAGGAGGCAGGACAGGGAAAAAAGGAATTTAAGAGAGAGCTAATAACAGATAGATATGTATACCATGATCTGAGCAAAAGAAACCCTGCCGACACCTGGAACAAGAATCCTTTGACAATGCATTGGTAGAAGGAGCTACAGTGGAAGGAGGTGCAGCGGGAGCAGATACAGTCTTCTTAACCTCTGTAAACACTTGCTTCTCTGTTGTGTGTTTTCCTGTCTTACATCTTTAATAAAGGAAACTTTGGTCAACAGATGCTAAAAACATTAAACGTAAAGAATAGGCAAATAAGAAAATTTCTGAATCCAAGTATGTTGATGACAGCAAAATAAGCTGTTCCATCACTAGTATTATGAAATTATATTTGCAAAATTCCTTGGCCTGTGCTCATTGCAGAATATAAGATCTACTACTGTTCCAGTTTGGCAGAGACAAATTTGAATACAAAAGCAAAATCAGCCAATAGAGACCAGGATGAGCTGAAGAGCAGATAATTTCACAATCAAATGTAATAACTTATGATAAATTTTCAACGGAATTATAACTAGGCAGACTCCCCTTTTAGTTTCCTCCCCATTAATGTTGAAGTTAGAAACTCGATCATTATTTTCCCCAGCAAGCATTTATTCGCAGCAAAAGCACCCTTGAAGTATGAGTTGGCAATGAAGAATTTATTTTCACAAAGCTAGAGCTAACAATGGTCAGAGGTTTCAAATATAACGGATAGTGCTTGAGATAGCACAAATCAGCAAAGGGAGCAGTTATCACCGGGTGACTGACTTCAAAATAGACGTAAAATGGTAATGTCAGTCAAGCCATGCAAATGCAGTATATTAAATCTGATATTTTTAGCTTACAAATTCCATACTCCAAGTACTTGATTCTATAATCTTGATTTCTCAATGTTAGAGACTCAACTTATGATCTATATCCAGGTATTACTCAAATTAAAGTGAACTCTTCTAAATTGATCAGTTGACAGCCAAAAAAAAAAATTGATATTCACAAATAGGAGAGGAAAGAAATGAAAGAAAAAGATGTCTCACCCTGGAATCTCTAAAAACAAGCTAAAATCATGACTTCTTTTCTTGCAGCAACTCCATTCTTTCATCCCATCATGGAATATAGGCTAGAAAGTAAAATTGAAGTTTAAACAAATGTAAATATAAACAAGGAATCAGTATAGTTAAAAAAAACACTGGTGAAGAACTAAACAAATAGGCATGGACTTACTCCCTGAAGAAACAAAGATGCCCAGCATTAAATCCGAATCCCAAACATGCCAGATGGAAAATGATCAGTAAAATTCAGTAATGGTGCAATGTCATAAATTAACAAAAAGAATAAAACAATGGATACAGTTGAACTTTATTAAGTTCATAAGGAATGAATTAGTGATGATATTACCACACATAATGTTATGAGAGCTCAAAAAACAAATCTGTATACCCAAAAAAAAAAATGTCTATCAAGAAGGCAATGAATAAATAAATCCTCACAGAATTTTGTCCAGTTACATAAGTCTGGAACCCTGGATGTAATATTACTTTTTGCAGAACAAAACAAACTTTAAAACCAGAAAGAGAAACAAGATTTTTGCGGAACAAGAATTTTAATAACAATTACCATTGCATGGTCAGTTTCAGAATACAGTAAATAACAGTATTCTAGTACATAAGAATTACTACTGGATCAAACGACATTCACATGAAGCTAATAATTCATCACAGATCCTGCAAATAACAAAGTGATATCATGTAGACTAAGGCTGCCAAGGAGAATCTTCAATAGTAGCACCTTGGCACCCAAGTGTATATATTTGATGGAAGCAACACCATGATTCAGTTTGAGAATGATTCGAAGTTATAATTAAAATGTCCTTTTGCAAGAACTACTTATCCCCGTTTTTCTTCTATATATGCCAAAGTCTCTATACATGTAGGCATCAATATTAGGTACCAAGGCAAAGTGGGATAATTACTGCACTTGATGAGTTTCAACAAAGCACTACTGCACTAGCCACAAAAGAGTTTAAGAAATAAGAATCACAGATAACAGATTCTCTTAAGAGTTAAGAAATCTCTAAAAATGAAAAAGAACCACACATAAAGGAAATCAAAAGAATAAATTTTATCAAAAGGTGAGCGATTAGTTATTGACTGGAATTGGCAAGCAGCCACCTGTCCCCCTTATACACAGAATCATCCAACAAAAAACAAAATACAGGATCACCAATAAAAGAATATCTTAAATTGGAATAGTGTGAAAATCTGAAGCACCAGAAAATCATATCACCGTTGTAATTCAAAGTGTTCTCACCCAAAATTTTCAGTTAGAATTGTTTTTCTGAATCCCTGGACCTGTAATATATACTCAAGAGCTTCCCATCATCCTAGTTAGTGACCAAGATATGGGTGTGAAATAATCATATTTTTAAGTTGTGCATACTTACCAATAGGAGGCTTAAAGGATCCAATAACAAGAATTTTATTCCCAGCCTTTAAATGACTGTGAGCTGCTCTTATGTCATTTTATGACACCATGGATTCTTGGCCAAAACACTAAAAGGCTGTTTTGGGCTCCTCCAATTCATACATTTGTGGAAATTATTCCCATCGCGAGTCGAAAAAGATCTAGAGGATTAACTCAAATACCATAAGCCACCAAAGCATAGGCAAAGCTTCATCTGAACTATTTCACAGATATTTAATCTCAAGATTATCTGATTAAATTACTAGGCTGTACCTGGAAGAACAGAATTGGGACACACTTTACAAGATTCATCTATGTGCTATCCAGAACAGAGACCAGCTAACCCTTGAATGACCTTAAGAAGCCGGCAAAATGATATCAAGGTTTCTGAGAGTATTAGATTTATACTTCATAAAATGATAAAATGCCCAGTAGAAAAACAAACCTTACTTTGGCCATGGCTTAAATGCAATCTTACATTCTTGAAAGATGTGTACACCTGTTTCTTGGAAAAGGAGTGATTAATTGGGTACACGTCCCGATTTCAGAGCCATAATTTTTTAGTCCAAATTTTTCAAGCTCATTAAACTATTCTGTTAAATACTACTAATCCCGAGTACCTTTCACTCATAACATAAATGTTAACTCTATCTCTTCTCTCTCCCTGTTTTCTTTTGTGGGATGTTGCTACAGTCATGGGGAGGATTGTGTTTACTCGTGCTCACAAACCTCACATTACGCTCAAACTGTGAGAATCCAGTGACAAGAAGCAAATTACAATCTGACACAGCAGGCATGTATGCAACCAAATCAAGTTGGTTTCATATTAGCAAATCGTCCAAGTAAACTTTTTCAAGAAACCACTTCACAAACCAAAACAATTTGTGATCTAGTTTTAGAGTTGAAAATCAATCATCCTAAACCCTGAACAATCCAATATTAGAATTTTTAAACACGCTAGTCAGTCATTTCCAACCAGAGACAATATAATCCTATCAGTATTACAAAGAATCACCCACCCCATCTTTGCGGACTACAATCCAAGATAAGGGGTAAGCAAAATATCAGAGTGGGTGAAACTTAAGGGCTGAAAGTTATGTATGTGAGTAAATGCGGGGGGAGAGAGAGAGAGAGAACGAGTGGTTGTGTACCGATTCATGGTATTGACAAGAACCCTCAGGGTTATCGTCCTCGGCGAACATGGCATTGCAACCAATCCTCTGGCATCGAAGCTTTACAGGTTGCTGCTCCATTTTTTCACTCCACAGGACAATCTGCGCGATCGTTGAGAAGTTTCAAATCGAAGGCACAGATCAAAAAACAAGCATCAAGCGTAATGGGATCCTCTGACAGTGAGGGTCTTTGAAGAAAAATCGTCTAGAATCCACCAGCGTCCACGGGAATTACCCTTTTAGGCTCTGTTTGGTTCAACGGAGGGGAGGTTAATGGAGGGGAGGGGAGGGAATTTAACGAGTTATGTTTAGTTGGAAGGGAGGGGAGGGGAAGGAAGGGGAGATTATTGTTTGGTTCAGGAGGGGAGGGGAGTGGAGTTAATTATATTTGGACAAATTTATCCTTTATATTATTTTAAATTTATTTTTTATAAAAAATTTATTTATATCAATAATTTTTTTAAAAAAATTATAAATTTTAATCTTTTTTATTTTTAATTTTTGATAAAAAAATTATCTTAATTTTTATTAAATATTAATATATTAAAAATTACAAAGGGCAAAAAAGTAAATTACATTTTAAAAATACCCCACCCCTCCCCCTCCCCTCCCCTCCCCTCCAAAACCCCCCAATTTGGAGGGGAGCCAAATTTGCCTCCCCTCCCTTCCCCTCCCCTCTAATTTTACTCAACCAAACACCTTACCCCCTCCCCTCCCCTCCCCTCCCCTCCAAAAACCCCCAACCAAACATAGCCTTAGGGAAAAAAATAAAAATCGATAATTATAGAATTCTTTTCATGTCTTTTTCCTTCCATGATTATAGACAGGAGATAAGTCGAATATTTTAATCTCCAATTAAATAGTTCACAATTCCTCAATATATCTTTGCCATCAAAATTTTTAATTAAGATATAATAAATATATGAATATTTAATAATGTCATAAATATATAATTTTTATAAATAATTAAATAATTATTTTAATTAAATTATATATTTATTGTATTTTAATTAAAAATTTTAATAATATAAATATAAATAATTATATCTAAATGTTATCCTTTATCAAATACATCCTATTCACCTTAAAAAGTTGCGCCGGAGGCTCAATTTTTAGGATTTATAAAAATAAGAATTCAATAGATAATAAAAATAAATAAATAATTTTTTTAAAAAGATAGCTCTAATAATAAAAAATAAATTATAATCATACATATTCTAATCAAAATATTTTTATTTCTAATTTTTTATATTCTTTGGCTCCAGTATTATATATATTTCATTAACATTAAATAATTACATTTCAGAATTAGTAAATTATAAAATTATATGATAAAAATTTAAAAATAACTTATAAAAATAAAAAATATATTCAAATTTTATTTTTTTAAGATTAACTAATTTAAAGATAAAAATTTAATTTATACAATATCATTTGCATAAAAAAAATATAACAATAAACATAACCATTCTTTAAATTAAACAAAATTTTAGAACAAATTAAATTTATAATTTTTTAAATAAAATAAATAATATTAAAAACTTTAAAACATTAAATTATATATTAATAAAAAATAATATTATTCTTGAAATTATTTTTATTTTAAAAGAAAAGAGTATAATTTTTTTAAAATAAAAACGATGTGTAATTTGAATATATCTTACCAAAAAAAATCGTAATTTTAATCTTGAGGATTTCTATCTTCGTGAATGCATAACTTTGACGGTGGGTGTCTATGTCCGAACAAATCAAGTTGTTAAGGACTATTATACCTTCTTTGCACTAGCAAATTTTACAGCATATGTACTCGGCAACAAATGATTGAACACAGGGTAACACTATATATCATTTGGTGGAAAATTTGGGACAGTCGGACGAGATACAAGTTGTAAGAACTTCGGTCTCAATTTCTTGGAAGGACCTTGTAAAGCACATTCATTGCATATTGTCCCTCTTTTTTTTTTTTTGACTCATGGAAATTCGTGTGTGCCTAAACTAATCCTTTCAGATCACAGTTTTTTTTTTTTTTCGCAGCAGGTCACTTTCTTTCTAACTTCCTATTTATAAATCTTCTTAAACATAAAATTCTTATTCAACCAATAAGATATATTAATTTGTAGGATATGACTTCTTATTTAAATATTTAAATATTAATTATTACATATTAATTATCTCATCTCTTTTTGAGATAATTAATTATCTAATTCCTTAATTCAAAAGTAAGATATTTAATTAGATTAGAATTTATCCTATTATAAACAGATAAATTTAACATTTAAAGTACAATCAGTTTTAAAAAATTTTAAAAAAAAAAACCCTTCATATTCCACTTGTGTGATAACTGAATAAAGCTAATTCTAATGAATATCTAGTTTGGCTCAACTCATTCATATAAATGCTTTCAAAAAGAAATCATTTACATAAATAAACAGATTTCATGTCCACTTGAAGGATGGTCTGCCCCTTAAATGTAACATTAGATCGAAAACATTGAAATTAAATGCCAATTACATTTAAGACATAAGTAGGTCCAATTAAAAGGTTGCAGTGGAGTCTGGGTAAACTGATCACATTGTTTATAAAATACTTACATTTATTATGAAAAATCTATTATAGGAAAGACATTATGTCGGTGATAACAATATATCAATATAACTAGTAAAAACGATTTCGAACCAAAGTTTTAAAAGATTTGCAGACTCAAAAGCAAGTAGACGATATAGTTATTGATCATAGTCACAATTAACAATATTATATTTTCTAATTTAAATTCGTTTAAAAACTCATAATTAAAAAGAAACGTGGACAAGCAAGTTTTTGAATGAGACTGAACAGAAATACTGTCACATGAAGTTATAGCTGAAGACAATTGATGCTTATAATGGACTAAATTTTAGAACACAATGAAGTTTCCAAAAAACTGTCAATCATTTAATCTGAAGTCACTATAAAGAAGCAAATAGCTGACAAGGGTACGTTGTGAAATGAACTCCATAAACGAGATAGGGCCTATAATATCTTATATACACTATTCAAAGAATACAAAAATTCTATGCCTGTGCACATCAGATTTTCCACCGAGTTTCATTAGAAGTGAATATGCAGACTTTTTAATCTGAAATGTCAACCATGGAACTTGCAATTGAAACAGTATAGAAGAAACCCTGAATTCAATAGGAACGGGGTGAGTCACAACGTTCTGTTCACTTCAATCATGGAAGCTTTCTCCTGTTAGAATAAGAGATAGAGGTGATTATAATACCATAGTTTTTGTAGAAATAAAGCATCCTAGGTTTTCCAATGTTGCTGTAGGCACGGGACCAAGGATGCCTAGGTTCACAGCAAACAGAGCTGAGACAAAAGATGTCAAGGACATATTTCTAGAAATGTAAACATGCTGCACAAGCTAGTTCTAGAAATGTATATATCAAATTAGAAAGAGACAAAGCATAAGTTTCAAGTTTGAATGTGTTGGCAGTAAATCGTAAGGTATGTTTGTCAGAAGTAATCGCACAACTAGCAGCTTTCAACAAATATCTTAACAGATATAGAACAAAGCAAGACGTCAATGAACTGATCCTTCACATGGTACTAGTCTCACTCTTTAAGATTAAGGTAAGCCATATGTCGTGGGTTCAATCCCTATTCCCATGCCTTACTCTTTCCCAACTCCACTTCCCCTTCCCAGCTCATGGACCTCCTATGTAACCAAAAACCCAAAAAAATAAATAAATAAATAACACAGCAAGACCATAAAATGTTTTACTGCAGGGAGTGTTATCATTTATGCATCCAGGGTTGAACAATTAAGCCTTGAAATAAAGTAAAATTAAAAAGAAGCAGAAAAAACTCATGCCTAATTCCTGGCAGGTAGACCCTAGTAAAAACTGAAATTCAGTGGCACTGCGAGCGCACGCAAGAGAGAGAGAGAGAAAGAGAGACCTCATTCTGTGTACTACTCTCTGGGGGGAACCAGTGCATTAGTACACCCAGATTCATGACAGCAGGTATCAATTTGAACAATAGAGGGGTTGTAACCTGTAAATCACCAGATATCAGGTTAATATTTCAAATTTTAATGCAGCAGAACATTATGAAGCAACCGGAAGTGTTGTTTTAGGTCAGTGAAACTTACCAGACTGAGAGCTGTCGTCCCAAGAAGAAGAAGATACATTTTCCCCTACAGAGATGGGTGCAATTAGGGAAAATAAGATGTAAATGCTTCTCAATGACAGCACAAAGAATTGAAAAGGCAATGCATCCAGTAATAAGAGAATATGAATGATTAGTGCAAGATATTATAACATATTGCAAATGTTCTTCACGCCCACAAGAACATATCAGTTTACTGGCAATTCATTCTAGGCACAGAAAGTATAAAGATCTTTTTGCTTTTTCGGGCCTCTACAGTATACGGATTAAATCATCTTCCCATAGTCAATTTTCAGATTTAAGTTTTGATTTACTACCGCTCTGTCTTTCCTCTCTTTTGAGAATTAAGTTTATTTATGTTTACAGCCATTTAAGCCCAGCAGCAGAAAGACAGTATCCTATTTCTGCTGCTGCACATTGCATTAAGGATACATTTAATAAACAGAAAACAACCATATGATCTTCTCTCTTCTGGTAGTAGTGAAGGATTTTTTTCCGTCTTCCTAAAGGAAGAAGTTGATAGCAGAGCTCTCACACTAGCCCATCTCCCAAGGCCAGCCATCAACCAACTCACTAGTTGTACACTATCATCTGCTGAATGACCACATACTACATTGTTTAATTGCCCATCCTTCACCAGTCTCAGATTACAATCCTCAATGGCTTGCCGCCAAGTAAAGAATAACTGTTCATGTCCCTAGAGTTGTTTTATACCTAAATGATCTCCACTGACTATTGGCAACATTCATCACTTGTTAGATTAGATTGACGGTTCCATCAATCTTAATTGACATATTGGCAACACAGATATTAGTTAAATGCATAACTTCCAAGAAGTGATGTATAACACTCCACAAACAAAGCAAGCACATGAGATGACCAACAATTTCCAGATGGGGACCATACAGAATCAAATGGAAATGTCAGAAGCTAAGCAGCATGAAAATCTCTGAGGTGAAACAGTAAAGATAGACAGAGGGAGAGAATAGAACCTCAACAAGATGAAGATTTGAAGCACGGCTAAGGAGAACAAAAGCAAACTCTCCAATCTGAGCAAGTGAAATCCCAACCTAAATTGTCATGAAAACAGCCATTCAGCACTGATGAAAATATGTTAGTGAACAAAATATCATCCAAAAAGTTGTGTTAACTTACCAGGAATGATGTCCTAACGCTATAACCAAATGCTTTAGTAACAATAGCAGCAACAGCAGTCTTAACAACTACAACAAGGATAACAGATGCCAGCAAGATATCTACATGGTTCCATAGGAAATGTACATGGATAAGCATTCCAATACTTGAGAGGAAGAGAGCTGCAAATAGGTTACGAATTGGTTCCACCTACAATATATTCATGCATCTTGTCAGATGTAACTTTCTTAGCACAACCATAACAAATTTCATAATACAGAATCGGCAAATCAACCTAAAGTGTACCTGGTCCAAAGTATGTTGTGCAAAGTCTGTTGTAGAAATCATAACGCCAGCCATAAATGAACCCAGCTCAAGGCTAAGGCCAAGCTTATCACTGCACTGGAAAGAGATTTCAAAACATTAAAATGATATTGACTACTTCAAGGCTTTCGGAAGTTTCCAGCACAAAAATAACATGATGCTGCAGTCATTTGCTTGCTTAAAATGAAGACATTGTTTGACTTAACCTTATCAGCCTTTTCATACTTCAGTAATTATTGAGGCTCATCTACATGTTTACTTATAATATTTTCCTACAAAATGTGTTAGGGCTGTAGAATGAAAGGGACTTCGTAATTGATCATACAGTAATTGAGGAGTGAACACAATACAAAGAGAGAAATAGATGAATAGAGGAAGAAAAAGGGGACGGAAAGATTGGCAACAAGCAAAATTAAAGTTAATTTTTTGTTCAAACTGAAATTCTGTGCAAGTTTCGAGTTACAACTTACAAACCTTCTGCAGAACCAAACCTTCATATTTAAATTCATGTAGGGAAATAGCTTGGCAGAAGTCCTACATTTTATGAAAAAAAGAAAAAAAAATTGATAATAAAAAAACTACAAAACCAGCCCTGATTACAAAATCCCCAATTATAAGATGATTTTTTTTTTTGGGTGATTAAAATGATCCAATTAAACAAAATAATCCATACAACAAAGAGTGAACAGCATAAATTTTGAAAACCCAATGCCAGTTCAATCACAAATTTCCTAATAATCAGCAGTAACATTTTTACTATATATATATTCCCATGGTAGGATAAAATATGATCCCAAGTATCCAAGTCTGAAAATTTGTAAACTTGTGGCTCAAACCAGGTTGAGCTCATCAGTATAAAATGATATCTGATCATCTGATTATCTGATGATAAACAACCCCCATTATGCCATTAAATTAAAGCAAAATAAATGGTGCTATTAACATGTGAAAGAAACTCATGTTTCTTAAATTAATTCACTTGGTGTAGGACACTTTGCTGAATCCAATAAATTGCATCGTCTTGGTCCCCTTTATTTGCAAAATACCCTCTTGCATTTCATGTTGCTCAACTTTTTTACTTCCTTCGTTTTGGTCCCAGTTTACTCTTGCAGAACATCCTTCTTTTGCCCTATACATGTTCCTCAGCCTCAAACTATCCACCTTAATTTCAGAAACTAAAAGAGGCTTATTAGAGGTAAAATGATTCATCAATCCTCTTTAAATTCCAATTTCAAGATGAGGATAGAGAAATAGATGTTTAGGGAGCAGCTAAATCTGACAGAAAAGAAAAATGTTAAGTCCTTTCTGGAACTTGGCTAAAGTAGAATTAGCCACGTCTTCAAACTAATCAACCTTGAGGAAGCTAGCTGCTAAACATTCATGCAACTAATTTAGAATCTTAGATTGGTATTCAGATAAAAAAGTCTTTAAAACAAGTCTTCTTGTCAACAGATACTTCAATGATGGAGTATATTGAGAAGTTGCAAAATAATTGACAAAACCATTGGGAAAACTTTTCAAGCTGAAATTGAGGAAATCATTGAAAAATTGGGAAGAGCAAATTCAACTCAGTACAGAATTGGCTTGAAATAGGTAAAACCTAATTTGACATGAGCCACACTTAAGCTAACTAGTCTCGGCAATAAGATTCATTTTTGCAGGGAAAGTCGATAGTGTTCATCTGAGTTAGTTGTAATGCCTTGAACTCACACAACTTGCTCATAACCTAGTTCAGCTCAGCCAAGACTCATCTCACCTCAGTCTAAATTGGTATAATTAGGATTACCTTGGAGAAAATACACTACAATAAATGGCATCATGTTTATGAAATGTAATTGTTCTTTTGACAATGCATCTAAAGATAAATGTTGCCAAGAATTTGATTCTGCCAACTGAAGTACCCTAACCCAATGTAGGTAGGAAGTTGCCAGAATGCAGCTCAAAACAGCATCTTTTCGTCAAAATAGGTAATATCTAGATTGGAAACCCAAACATCATTTTCAAATTAGATACAATTTCCAAATAATAATCCCCATTAAACATTCTCGATTCATTCCAAATCAGCACTCCAAGATTCCTTTTTCCACTTTTCTTTACAGCAGAGAAGTCATGCTTTTGTCACATATTCAAAGCACTGCTTCTAATTATCAACTCCAATAAAGTACATATAATGTTACCAATCATTCGGACTCTACACCATAAACTTCAATAAGGAATGGCAAACAAACATCAGCAAAATACATGAGTAAGCAGAATCATATTTTTCTTCTTTATTATAAAAGGATAGAGTACAGAAAGATGAGCAGTCACTAGCACCAACTAAAGTGTGTTTATCTCACCCATGCTGATAATAAGCAGAAAGCCACAGCAGCTAGCTGATAAAGTTCATTCGTCTGAAGTGCAAAAAAGAGAGAATATAAATCATGATAAAGCTAATAGTTCTCAGATGAATGTAGTTAATATATATATATATATATATATATATATATGTGCTTGAGACTTACCTGAGATGACAGCTGCATCATCAGTTTTAGAAAGAAGGGAACAAACGACCAACACAATATAGATGTAGCAGTGAGATACAAGGACAATACTAGCAACCTGAAGTAGGAGACAGTTAGATACTACCTCAATGATGAAAGTTTCTACTTAGATTCAACATACACAAAAACAGAAACTTGTGAAAAGTATATAGTAACATTGTAAGTTTCAGTTGGTTTGCACCAACAATACAAGAGGTTAACTATGATGAGTCATGAAGGAGAAAAGTTGCTTTGTGACTGAAACAATAAAACCAGAGGAAATAAAAGTGTACACGAACAGACTTACAACTTTCCCATTGAAATCATTCCTTGTAAAAGACCACTGTTGCCACCCAAAACTGGGAGCAAAGCAAATAGTAAACCCACAGCACAATCCTGATATAACAAAAGGCAAAGGAATGAATGATATGCAAGATAGATTTACCATTTGACCAATCAGAACTAGGAGAATACCTGAAAAATAAGAGTGCCAATAGCAACTTGACCATGAAGAGCATTATTAATATTCCGCTCAACCAAAAATTTCACCACCTAGTAAAAGATAGAAGACAAGGACAAATCATGCCTAGAATCTACTAAGCACCAATGATGAATAAATAAGACATTATGTATACTTTTAGGAAACAATGTATAATAGTATATTTGTATATACCACTGCTGTTGATGACATGGACAGAAAGGAACCAACAAATACACCTTCCGACAATTTCGCTCCAAATAACTGCATGGCAAAAGGACAGAAATGTTTAGTTTCCATTTTGAAACAATCATAGGTAGTTGCTTCTATCAAAATCTCCATTAAGTTGCAACCACTCCCATACCATGGTAAGAATGCCGCACAAGAACATAAATGTTACAATTTGAAGCAGTCCTCCCAGAACGGCAACGGGCCCCACAGCTTTTAACTGCATAAATAAAGTCTCAGAAGAGCTTTATGTGAAAGAAGCTTTTGCAGGATGAAGATAGCAAACCTTTGCCAAAGAAAACTCCAGCCCCAAGGCAAAGAGAAGAAAGACAACCCCAAACTGGGCAACAGTTTCAACCTGTATACAAAAAAGAGGTCAGCAGTCATCAAACACAAATGATTGAATAACAACATATTGATTAAAAATTAGACATCAAACCCTGGTGCTACACTTTCCTCTAAAATATTCTATGAAAGAATTTCATTAAAATATATAAAAGTTGATGGTTGCTATTGAATAAAATATGCCTGTATTATATCTCTAAATGCTGAGATGGATCTAAACTAGATGGTCAACATTCCCCACAGTTGGCTCAATTGCGTAGTAATTCTAAGAATAGAATCCATATTTCAAACCAGAGAAACAAGAGTTATGACTATCAAAAACCATTATCATATGCTACAATACTGATTCACAGGTCTGATTAATATGTTATTAGCGGCAGAAATTTGCTAGACCAGCTTATCTTCAGTCTTTGGGTATCATTTTGTTTATCATAAACTTGTTTCTTTTGTAATTTTTATGACCCATAGTCAAGGTCTGAATTTGCACTTTAGGTTATTGCCATTTAGGTCATATTTTGAGATCTAAGTATTTCTTATAGGCTTAGAAGTAGGAGTCTTAATCCTCAAAAACTAGGACTAGAGTCCTTTTTTTTTTTTTTCCTTTTGTAAACTTTAGTTATATGGATGTTATGCTTCTTTCAAATGACAGGGATCAGTCTTCTGAAAAACTTCAAAACTATTAAGTCTTTTTTTTTTTTCATTGGATCTTATGATGCAATTTTTTCCTGGAATGCCTAAAAAAAACAGTGTCAAGCCTAGGCTACTTTTCTTCTTGCCTGATACTTCCCTAGAAGTAACCAAACCACCAAATCAATTGTGTAGGTTCCATCTAAAGCACCCATCAGATATCAATTTAGCCCCCAATTGTTGTGTTACTGCAGTATCCCTTGCAAACCACCTTACCTCAACTGACCTTCAAAATTCTTAATTATACCTAATTTTAGCCATAATACATCTTAAAACCTTAGCATTGTAAATCTTAACTTTGGTGCTATCCTATGCCAGTTTTGGTATACCATCCATTCTACATCGCTAAAAACCCTAATCTTATTTGATTATCTGTCAGTCCCTGAATAAATATGGGTTGGCAAAACTCAGCTTTTATGTTAAAACCAACAAAAAATAAAAAAGGAAAGAAAGGGGGGGATGAAGAATTATTCAACAGCAGTGGAAACTGATCACCATTACAAGTCGCACGCAAATAAAGGAATCCAACTTTCATAAGAAACTCAGAAGATACTGACCCATGATAATACATTCCTCTGGAAACGACCTTCAGAATCTCTCCCCACCCCCCCCCCCCCCAAAAAAAAAAAAAGTCTTCGCAGGCCATAAATTTTGAAGGCCAGAAGAGACCAGGCTAAGCATTTTAAAGAAATGATCACAGCTGAGTTACTTCTGCTAAAAATAATCTTGATCTACTTCGAATAACATACCTGTACCATTTCACTAATAAAATTCAATCCCCCAGGTCCAATAAGGGAGCCCGCAAGGAGATAACCCACAATAACCTACAATATGTTTAAAATGTTAGAATACTGAACCTCAGCACTTCCATTTATAGATCACTTTTTTCTATAACTCAATCAAATAAATCACTTAAATATACCACTAGACAATGGTGGATAGGAGCAATTAACTAAATAAAAAAATTATAAAAAAACACCAAATATAACAGTTAGCAATGGTAACAAAATACAGACCGGTTGCCCCAAACAGGAAAAGACAATTCCACCAATGGCTGCAGAAACTATGACAACCACCAAATCTGATATTAGCCTGCATAAATTTGCAACAATAAAATAAAAGATTGATCTCAAGGTGGAAAATAAATAGAAAAAGCAGCAGTGACCAAAAAAATTCAAGAACTATAAAAACACAGAGGCACTAGCAAGCAATATTTACCATACTGTTAAAAGTAACATAATAAAAAAACTTATTTGCTGGAGGGCCAGATATCTTTATAAATCCATCATCCAAAGACTTGAACCCTCCATTTTAAGGAAGTGCAACATAACTCCAAAACATTTTATAAAACCTCCATAAAACAAATAGAGAAAATTTGGGACCCATTTTATTTTTCAAAAGAAAAACAAAAAAGAGGAAAAAAGTATTGGGTTTTCCATTTTGCACAAACTTCTTGATGGTGACCAACCCTGACACAAAATTACCAATCATACATTTGATAATCTCGCAATACAGATCTATCACAACTGAAACTAGCCCAGAAATACAGTATTTTGTCCAAGTTATATCTGATTTCTCAGAGCATTCTATGACACTTCAACGAGTCCACCAAGCAGATAAAAAAATTTATTGAAAATTAATTACAAGGATAGAAGTCATAATAAATGTCAACCTTAAATCCAATTGAAGTACTGGATATTTGGATTTCTTGTTTGACATCACAAAAACATTGTCCTGCCATGCAGTAGGATAAACAAGTAATAAGTAGGATGAAAACTAAAAATTTAAAAGTATAATGTATAACCACCCAAGGCTTTATATCACTAGTCAGAACACCTTTTTGTCAATCAAGGTTGTCGCATCATCAGAATCTTCATTCTCCAGGGAGAACACATCTTGAAATTGAAATGATCTTGTACCACTGATAAGGAAAAAAAAATCATTCAAAAAGACAAAAAATCCTTCTGATAATATAAGAAAACTACATCTAATCACCCATTGTAAGTAAGTAATTTATTAGCAACATGTCATACTTTCCCTCCTGTGTGTCATTTCTCTTGCCTTTATCATGAGTAATTTTAGCTACAGTCTCCAGTACAGCCTGCAAAATATGACCAAAAGGTCCACAACTCACATTTACATAGAGAATAGCATTGCTCAATTATCAAAATTGGACTCTTGTTGACACCTATTATATTTGAAAAGAGACATTAGAATGAATAGATGTTTTCTCACTGTAGATAGAAAAGGCAATAAGCTGTCACAAATGAATCTGAGGGATTAAGATTTGAGAAACACAGTACAAGTATTGTACAGAAAAACCAAATATCAGTGACAGACTCATTTCTCTTTCCATTTATTATTGCAAATTTTTTTTTATGGAAGTCTATTATATTAAATTTACCAGCATATGACAATTAAAGCATTACTTTATACATAATAAAATACATCCTTCTTCTATGCTAAAAGAATGCATAGCACACAGGATTTGTGCAAACTCTGAACACACAAATCAGGCGTACCTGTTGATCAGCTACAGTACTGTTGAAGCTACTCTTATCAGATCCTAGTAAAGATGGAAGAGAATAATTAAAATCCATTCACAATGCTTTAAACAAACCCATGATCTACGTGATTTATGATATGCATAGTGAACACTGAAACGAAGATGCCTCTAGGAATGAGAAGTAAAATTAAACATAGTGTAAGAACAGAGTAGCATTTAGACTACAATGCTATCTAATCATTTATTCCCAAAACAAAGTATTGTTACAATGTCACCGCCTAAGTGATACCTACTAGTACAAGCATAGAAGGAGTAAAGTAAAATTGATACTCAAACACAACCTCCACAAATTTTCATGACATTTGGGCGTGAGAGAGGTTATTTTAACCAAACATCCTGCTAAACCTAACTTAGAAAAAGGAGAAAATAAAAAAATCCAAACAGCTGCTTTCGCAAACACCCCAACCATGTCAATCCCCCAAGAAGATATGGCAAATCTAGATGCTATGGTCAAGTGTGGGACTCCCTAAACCATGCTTTGTGCCAAGTCATTAAACAGCTACTTAGGAGATACTCATATGCACCATATCTAATTCCACATCCGTGAACACCCTCTTCTAATGAGGCAAATCTTTTCTAATTTGAAATGCATTTTTATGCCAATGCATTTTCAGTTCCACTAGCCAACTAGCTGAGTATTTTAGACCTAGACAGCTGGTCCTTTTGATGCCAACAGGATTTCATTCAACACAACCAAATAAACCACGCCCTAAGCTTGGGAATTTCACCCTGGCACTCTGATTTTTCCCTGAAGAGCAAAGGGCATATGCACACTTCATTTTGAGGAAAAAAGAAGAAGAAGTAGAAGCTGCAAACTTAAACTACTTTTGTACTATATTCTCGGGATCCAAGCAGAAATTAAAAGAACAAGAAATAAAGAAATAGAACTGAAATTGCAAAGTTGGAAGAGAAAATAAAAACCTTCAGGCTGGTCATTCTCGGAAAACTCTTTCTCGAGGACACGATCGAACATTTTGGCCAGGCTGCCGTCATTGGAATCCGGTGAAGACGAGTTCGGCATATTCCCGTAGAACCTCTCTCGAATTTCTTTCTCGGATCTGGCGGGAGCACAAACCCTCGCGCAAATCGCGATCGACACGGCACAGCACCAGAATCCAAACATCCCCCATTTCTTGGGGACGATAACTGCCATCAAATTCAAGGCAAGTCTCTGTTTTTCAAATAATGCGGAGAGAAACGGAAATTCAAATCAACTGAATCATTGAAAAGCTGAAAGTGGAAATCAATGGCGAAGAATTTAGAAAAGGGTACACTCGAAGCGAAGATTCGATCTAATTGAAACTTCAAAGAGTATTTCGGAAGGTCGTTACCCGATTTGGAGTTTTAATTGCTTACAGGCGGGATGGGCCCGCAAGCGAATGATCACGCGAGAACGGAAAAATTTCGGGGTGAAATTACAAAATAGTTTCGGGGGCAGATCACAATTCATGAAAAAAAAATTTCGAGCAAGCTTGAGGACCTTTGTGTAATTTGAGACATGAACTCTACTTTTCAACGGGCCAATTTTCACGCAAATCACCTTGCGTATGCTGAAAAGAGTTTTAGAGAATATAAAAAAGAAAAGAAATAAGAATTAAATAAAATTTTGTAATTTAAAATTATATTCAGTTTGCTTTTTATTTGTATATTTAATAAAATAAAAATTATATAAAATATAAAATAAATAACAAAACATCCTAATACTAAAAAAATATTAACTTTTGTTATAAGGGCAAAATGATATTTTCTTCATTCTTTTTAATCTAAATAATATTTTTAGCTAATTAGACAGAAATCACCTTCTGCCTGATAAATAAAAAAATCATCCCAAGTAGAATCCCTTTCATGTGTACCAAACAAGTTTTTAATTTTTCCCGACCTTTTCTTCTCCTTTCCAATACCAAACACCACCTAAATAAATTGAAGAGGAAGGAAAGTGGACTTTATGTATTATAATTTATTGTGGTGGTTGGTCGTGATCTCTCCCTTTAAACAAATTTTATCTTATGGCATTGATTGAAGTTGTTAACAAACTAAGCATCTTTTTTTTTTTTTGGGCCAGAACTAAGCATATTTGGATCGTTCAGTACAATGTATGTAACACCATTTAAAAATTTTCTATAATGTAATGTCTTTTTGTTCCCACTTGTTAGGTATCAACAAATTATGTATATTGATTAATCTTTTGTTAATTTTATTATCTTGTTCCAGTAGGATGCAATTCTCTTCCATATATACTACAATTGTTGTGAAAAAAATGAAAGCCTACAATAGTAATCCAAAGTCTGGTAGGCATCTCGTTTGCTATACGTAGGTGTGTTTGATACAGACGAAATTGTGCATCCCATGATTTTCAACTTTCGTTTATATGTCGCTTTCTTTCACGCTTTGAGAAGTGCAGAGTCCACATGACAAGAAAGCTTCAGAGGCATCTAACAATGGTATGATATGCTGCTGATATTTGAGTATCTATTTATGCAAGCATAGAAGGGTTGTAAATTTATGCAGTAATGCATCATAATTTATTTTATGGAGAGGGAAGAATAGAAGTGTATATGTAATTTATTTTCTTTCTTTATATATACTTCATTTTTTTATTTTTCTCTAAGCGCGTACTATACATTTGCTTACAAAATATAAAAATTTATATCCCTATGTATGCATACAAAGAGTATTGGATTTAATATTGGATTTAGATATTTTGAAGTTTCAAATCCTCTAAAATTGGTAAAATGAGAGAGATAAGGAGTAAACAAAGAAGTGTAAATAATAATAATAATAAATTCCATATATACTCACACTATTTATATTGTTATTTTTTTACTTTAAAAATAATTTACATTTTAGAGGATTCAAATTTTAAAATATTATAATAACAAATAGTTTATAAGTGATAGAACTTCATGACCATTAGATCAAATTATAGTACAAATCGTTAGTTATAATACAATGGTCATACTCTATAGTACAAAATTTTGTTAGTTGTATTAGTCGCCTTGCTAACAAGAAAAATTCACAGTCACATCTCTACTCAATATGAATGCAAGAAATTTATTGGAACTGTGTGTATAAATAAATAAAATTATCTGAAAAGTTTATTTTGTGGACCTTTTGTTAACTCTTTGTACATATCTTATAAATGTAAATAATGCTTACAAAAGCTATTTCATTTCATAATTCAAAGAATGAGCACTATGTCGAATTAATAATTGAAATTGGATCATTTATAGTTATATAATTATGTACTTAAGGAGAGAGTCATACAAAAAGATAGAAATATATATGAGATTTATTTTCTCTCTTTACACTTATTTTTTTTTTCTTTCTATCTCTCTTCAATTGTACTATAAGTAATCAATTTGTAATTGTAGAGTTAATAATTATGTTTGCTATGTGACTATATCCATATGCAAACCTTAATGGTATAAAATTTTTAATAATTGATTTTCTTAAAATATTACAAAATTCATCTCTACAATTTGGCTTGAATTCTTTATAGTTATAATAATTCATGTTTAGTATATTTAAATATGAGAAAGAGATTTTCAATGATATGGAATATGTTGAAAAGGAAAGGAGACGAGGCATGCAAGAAAACAAATTGAAGTTTTGAAAGTGAGGTTTTAGAACAAAATTGCATAGTAATTGAATAAAAATTTGAATTTTCGACATTTATACTAATACGTTGGTACAAAAAAGTGAGTAGTTATTATGATTTATAATATATAACTTTAATTAGAAGTAATAATAAGTGATGAATATAACATTTTATAACATTTCACTATATATTATTTTAATTTTTATAAAAATTTGTCTACATAAAATATGAGTACTTATAAACCATCATTTTTTAAGTATATAATCCTTATAAATTAAAATGTGAATTGATATGATATGCATGCATCTCAAGCTACTACCTTAGTTTTATGACTTTAGTAATTTGATTATTATATTGCATTATTAATTTTTAAATACTTAGTTTAATAATGCAACTCAAAATAGCAACGTAATATTAAATGGATTTTGTTACAAAAAATTCACCAACTTATGTGTGTAATAAAAAAAATTACATTAACATTAACATTAATTGGTCTGCTATCTTTGAAGGCAACAATATGGGACATAGTGAATGGCAATTTTTAGTCTTGTGTCCCTTTCAAATCTTTGTACTTAATAATTATTGTCTTCTTCTCCTTATTAATGGTTAGGAAAATTACAAATAAGAATCCAAATTTTTCAAAAATTATAATAGGGGACTTTAAAATTCTAAATTATTTTCAAAGCCTTAAGGACTTAATTCCTACACCAAAGAGACAAAAATAACTTTATTGGTGAATCAAAAAGTAGATGCCTACTTTCTTTCTCTCCCATCAATAGTCTCTCCCTTGTCTTCTCCCTCGCTCCCTTCCCAACTACCCTTAATCCCATTGGTGACTTCTCTTTCCCATTCAGTTTCATTACTCTCTTTCTTTCATCATCAAGCCTTACATTTTGGTCAAATGCATCAATTCCATTTTTGATTTTGTTGCTCAATTATATTTCTCTGCTCTCTTATTCAAAAAAGGATTACTTATAAATTTTTGTAAGACCCTAGCTTCATGCTTAATGCTTGTGATAAACACTTATGCTTAGCATTGGAGATTTTAGTCTATCGTTAGAGGAACTAAGTAGGTTATAATGCTCCAAATGTGAACTTAGTGTGATTTGTCATTTAGGCAACATTTGTTAATAATGGAATTAGTCATCAATAAGAATGTTCAGTGGTTTATATTGTAATCCTTAGTATCCTTTGAATATTACAGGAAGATTATAGATTTGAAGAACTATGGTTATACTTGTGATTATGGCACAAACCCATAAAGATTAAATCCCTTGAACCCATAGCCAATGCTAAAATATACGCATCCCAAAAAAGTTAAACAAAGGTTTAGTGATCCACGTAAAACCCCTTGAACATGAAAGAACAAGGACCCCAAGTGTTAAAAGATGTCACGAGATTGATCAAGCCTTGATAAATTTGTTAGTCTTATGAAGAACCCTACAAAAAAAAATCACTCTCAAGTCTAGAATTTTCAAAATTAAAATTTCATTCATTCATCCAATCTCATTACAAATGAAGGTAGAATATACGTTTATATAGTTAAATCAAATTTGCCTTTTAGAGGAAAACTAGGAAATAATTGCATAATCCTAACTAAATGACCTAAGAATCAAGAATACAAAATAATCAATTTTTTTGGAAAACTAAAAGGAAAGAAAATCTACCTAATTAATTTTAATTTTTGTCCTAATACATAAAGTTTCTAGAAGTCAGCATATCAAACCCATAATAGCATTGTTTAAGCTTAATTGAGTCAATCCATGTATGGTTATTAGTCCAAGCTCTTTATTTTGCAATATTCTAACCCAAAATAATTCCAACAGCTCTATTTTTAGCCTAAATAATGTTAATGACATCTTAATTAATGCTTGAATCAAATTTATCAAAATCTTGCCTAATCCAAAAAGCTTGACCAAGTCCATTTAATGTTTCTTAGAGTTTTTTAGCTATAACCCTTGTGATAGATCCAATTAAAAGATGCAAAAGATCGTTTAAAAGTTTTAAATCAATGTGTTATTTTGAGTTAGCTAACTTTGTCCCATGATTCGCATCATCCCCTTTCTCCCTAAAAGGATTTGTCCTCGAATCTTCACTTACATCAAAAGAAAATAAATCAGCAACATTAAAAGTAACAATAATGTTATACTCACCAGGCAAATCAATTTCATAGGCATTATCATTGATTTTCTCAAGAACTTGGAATGGCATATCCCCTCTAAGAGCCAATTTAGATTTCCTTTGAGATAGAACTCCTTTCTCATATATATCCAAACCCAATCTCCAGACTCAAAAGTAACATGTCTCTTTCCTTTGTTTACCTTAAATGCATGTTGCTCATTTTTCTTTTTAATTTGATGCTTGACATGCTCATGAAATTGCTTCATCAATTCAACTTTTCCTTTCCTATCGAGACTTGCTCTCTCATCAGTAGGCAATGGTATTAAATCTAATGGAGTCAATGGATTAAAACCATAAACTATTTCAAAAGGAAAAAAAGGTTAATAGATGAATAAACACTTCTATTATATGCAAACTCAATAAATGAAAGCAATCTTCCCAATAGAAAATGACAATTTAATGCTAAGCTTTTGCTATAAGACCTTTTAAAAATAACTAAGAAACTTTGCATCTCTATACGAAACAATGCTTTTAAGAACACCATAAAGTCTCACAATATCTTTAAAAAATAAATTAGCAATATAAGTGACATCATTATTTTTTTGATATGGAATAAAATGAGTCATTTTTTAAAATCTATCAACAACCACAAATATTGAATCCATTCCTCTTTTTAACTTAGATAGTCTAAAAAAAAAATTCATTGATATGTTTACTCAAGGTTCATTAGGTACAAGCAATGGCATATATAAACCATGTGGTAAGACTCAAGATTTACCCTTTTTGCATGTTATGTATCTACCACAAATCTTTTTTACATCACGTTTCATTCTAGGCTAAAAGAAATATTTATACAATACATCTAAAGTCTCTTTCATACAAAAGTGTCCCATTAATCCTCTTCTATGGGCTTCCCTCACAAGCAATTCACGTATAGAACATTGAGGCACATACAATTTATTCTCTCTAAACAAATAACCATCAAGTCTATAAAATTTATTAAATGCTCTCTTTTTACAAGCAACAAACACTTAAGCAAAATTGATATTATTAACATATAATTCCTTGATATGTTTAAATCCTAACATCCTTATAAGAAAAATATGCCTTCTGGATAATGCATCTGCAAACCACATTCTCCTTACCTTGTTTGTATTTGATGACATATGGAAATGTCTCAATAAATTCCATCTATCTATCATGCCTTTTGTTCAGCTTACCTTGACCTTTGATATGCTTCAAAAATTGATTATCTGTGTGAATAACAAATTGTTTAGGCCAAAGATAGTGTCACCAAGTATTTAATGCTCGTATAAGTGCATAAAACTCCTTGTCATGTGTTGGATAATTCAAGGCAATCCCATTTAGCTTTTCACTAAAATAAGTAATTAGTCTCCTTTTTTGCATCAAAATAACTCAGTGAATGGTGCAGCAAGTGTGCTAAAATCCTTCACAAATTGTTTATAAAAGCTAGCTAAACCATGAAAATTTCTTATCTCTATAATACTTATAAGTGTTGGTCATTCTTTTATTGCTTTCACATTTTCCTCATTAATTTCTACTCCTTTAGAACTCACCATAAAACCAAGGAAAATAACTTTATCTATACAAAAACTATATTTCTTAATGTTAGCATACAACTTTTCCTTTCTCAAGACATCAAGCACATGATGCAGATGACTCAAATGTTCATCAAGATTTTTACTATAAATCAAAATGTCATCAAAATAAACTACAACAAACTTTTTAATGTCTAATGCAAAACATGATTCATTAACCTCATTAAGGTGCTAGCTGTATTAGTTAGCCCAAATGGTATAACTAACTATTCAGACAATCCATGCTTTGTTTTGAATGCAGTTTTCCACTTGTTCCCTTTCTTGATCCTAATTTGATGATACTCAAATTTTAAATTAATTTTTGAAAAGACACTAGACCCATGCAATTCATCAAGTATGTCATCTAATCTAAATATGGGATGGTGATACTTTATAGTGATATTATTTACAGCTTAACAATCAATGCACATCCTTTAAGTTTCATATTTCTTTAGCACCAAAAGTACTGAAACTACACAAGACTCAAACTTTCTCTAACATATCCCTTGCCCACAAGCTCTTCAACTTACCTTTAAATCTCCTTTATCTCCTTCAAGTTAGTTTTATGAACTGACTGGTTAAGAATTATTGCTTTAAAAATAAAGTTAATTTAATGTTCAATACCTCTAATAGATGGTAAGCCATTAAGAATATCTTTAGGAAACACATCCTTGAATTCCTGCAACAAAAAATTAACACTAAAAAAAAAGAAGAGTTAAGGTCGTTAGTGTTCAAAAAGGCCTCTTTGTAAACAAGTACAAGCAAAAGCTATTTAGCAAGATAAGTACTCTTTACTTCATTTTCTTTTGTATAAAGACGCAATTTTCCTCTTTTTTTCTCTTCATTTTTTGCTCCTTTTTTTTAATTTCTTTTTTGAAGCTTTCAGCTTTTCTCTTTTTTCCTTGCTTATTTTTTTTTTATATCTTTCCCTAACTTTTTATATTGTTCTCTTTCTTATCTCTCTCTTTCATCATCTTGAGCTAATCCTCATACACTTACTTTAGTGTCAAAGGTATAAGAGTGATGGATCTGTTATTCATTACAAATGAATATATGTTGGTAAACCCACCTTTAGTTGCCTTTTTATCAAACTTCTAAGGTCTTCTTAAAAGTATATGTCCAATATGCATAGGAACAACATCATATAAAACTTCATCATTATATTTACCAATTGAGAATCAAACCAGAACTTGTCTATCAACCTTCATTTCTCCACATTCATTCAACTACTACAACTTGTATGGTCTAAAGTGTCTCACGGTAGACAAATTCAATTTCTCAACTAAAATTTACTAGCAACATTGGTACAATTTCTACCATCAATAATCATATTGCATACCTTGTTATATATGAGGCAACGAGTATAAAAAATGTTCTCTTTGTCACTTCATGTCATCTTCTTTAACTTGAGAATTTAAAACTCTTCTAGTCACAATAACTTATCCCTCCATTGTATACTTAACTCTATCATCATTAGCATCTTCAAGTAAAGGCATGAAATCATTACTTTCTCTTTCAGTCACCACATTCCCATCATCTTTCATTACCATAACTCACTTGTTGGGGTATTTTGAAGCTATATGACCTATTTCCAAACATTTGCAACATTTGATATTTCTATTTCTAAAAGGTTAGGAATCAAATTTACATTTTCCTTTTGTTAAAACCTCGTCCTTGCTTTTGAAATTCTTCTTGGATACAATTTTTTCCTCCTTTTTCCAGTTTGACTTTAATGAAGAACTAGAGCTTGAGATATATTTTACTGCTCCTTTGCGCTTAAGTTACTTTTCAATCTTCATTGCCATAGGCACCATATCTTCCAACTCTACATAATGCTGCAACTTTACTATGTTAGTTATATCTCTACTCAAGCCACTTAAGAATCAAGCCATTGTGGTTTCTCTATCTTCCTTCACATTAGCTCTTATCATAACTACTTTCATCTTCTTATAATATTCGTCCACACTCTTAGAACCTTATGTGAGGGTCTACAACTTTTGATAAAGGCCTCTATAATAATGGCTAGGAATAAATCTTTTTCTCATAAGGGCTTTCATTTCCCCTTATGTTTTTATAGGTCTCTCACCATTTCTCCTCTTATTTAGAACTACTTTATTCCATCAAATGATTGCATAATCAATAAATTCAATCATAGCTAATTTCATCTTTTTTCTTTAGAATAATTATGACATATAAAACTCAACTCTATTTTTTTCTCCCACTTCAAATAAGTTTTAGGGTCATTTTCACCTTGAAAAGAATGTATTTTTATTTTAATATTCCCAAAGATCCCATCTACCTTATTTTTGTTTCTTGGAGATTTCAGCCATGTCTCCTTTCATACCAAGCTCTTCTAGGCCTATTTTTATCCAACTCAACTACAAAATCAAAACTTTTTCCACTAGTACCTCTTACTTCATTTTCAGATTCAAAGTCATCCACATATGCATCCTTACACCTATCATGGCTTCTAGGATTAGGACTTACAATAGGTGGCCTTCTTTACAAGTTTGCAATTCTTGTATCTTGCCTATTTATCCAATCCCTTATTCCTCCAAGAACCACATTAACGCATTTAAACTATTGTTGCATAACTTTTATAACAAAGTCTATGTTTTGTTGACCTTTATTTGATGTTTCATCCCTATTAGACATTTTGGAAAGCTACAAGGAATTTTGTTAGTGAAATAAAGTTCCTTACAATTTTTCTTCACTTGTTTGGCCTCAAAAAATGACACTCAACACTCGTGTTTCACTCCTTATACGCTTTTCTCGATGTTGGTCTCACACCCACTTACCTTTTTCTACTTTTATATTCCTCTTTTAGCTCTTCAAAATAACTAGTTAATCTGATCAAAGACTATCACAATACTTGTAGAACTAAATGTATGAATGGGGGATGTTTGCCCTCAAGAGATGACACTCAACACTCGTATTTCACTCCTTATAAGCTTTTCTCGATGTTGGTCTCACACCCACTTGCCTTTTTCTACTCTTAAATTCCTCTTTTAGCTATTCAAAGTAACTAATATACAAAGTAAATGTTGAACATAGCAATGTCTTTAGGGTAAAAAGTATGAAAGCCTTTTTAAAGTTTCTACTAGCCTTTCTCACTAGAATTATTTGTTTTAGATCCTTCATTTACTTTCCCTTGAACTTTCTTTTAATTGCAACTATATCTTCTCCCTTTGAACTGTTAAGCATATGACAACCACCAAATGGAATACCCATTATGATATGGAAATCGTGGGCTTTTATCAACAATCATTTACCTCTAACTGATAAAGACTTAGTATGAATGTCAAGGGCCTTGATGAGCTTGATGCATAACTCATTTGACAAGGTGTGGCATACTAAATCCATTAAATTACTCAATTCAATGTCCTCCATAATCCTATTTAGTATATTGTTAATTTTTTTAATGAATTCTGCAACTTTCTTGAATTAATAGAGAGAGAACCTTCCAACAAATGCTACCTATAAAATAGAGATAAATTGTTTGTAGCAAACAAACTCATTGAAACCGAACATAGAAAGATGTAGAACTATAAATATCATTTCCTTGAACTTGCAAGAAGATGCTTCCTTTTGTGCACCCCTCATTCTTCATCAACTTCACTATTATATCCTTTCTTCTCGCTAGGTTCCAATTTCTACCACCCTTTTAGTAGTGTGACATAACAAATAAAATTTCATTTCCTTACACTGTATTTTGGATCTCTTTTGCTCTACATCAATTACTTTGTCTACCTTTTTAACATCATGAAACTATCTTTTATTTTTTTTGTTTTTGTAAAATTCTTTCTTATAAATGAAAACATGCACATGATTAACTTCTAATTAAATTATTATAAATCATAACCACATTAGTGAATAAATAAAAACCATTACCTGAACTTCTATAGTTTTGATCTATATTTTTGTGAGACTTGATCCTTATCTTTCATGATACTAATAAAAAAATTATCTTAATTAAGAGTTTGAAAGTGTTTCAAAGTTATAAGTACTTTTAGGAGTGTTACTTCAATATTTTAAGAAATTTATAAGATTCTTTTAGAAAAGTTACAAGATACTTTTAATTTTGTCATAGCAATCAAATATTACTACTAGAATTTAAAAGAATTACTTCTATTAGGAAATTTCAAGGTACTTTTAACAAAGTTGCTTCTATATTTTAGAGTATTTACAAGGAAGTTTTAGAAAAATTATAAGTACTTTTAACACTATTACAAATTATTACTAACTTTTAGGAATATTATTATTTTACTATTATACTACTATTATACCAGTGGTACAAGAAATTTAAAAAAAGTTAAGGATGAAGTAATTTGACAATTATTATTAATTACTACAAATTAAGACCAAATCAAAATCAAAACCACATGGTAATATAACCCCAAACATAAACAATATTGCTATTACTAAAATGTCCAACCTTGTTATCAAAAATCAATGGAAAAAGAGAAACTTACAAATATAAAAATGTGAATGCTGATAGGCACTTAGAATAAAATCTATGTTTTGAAAAAAAAAAAAAAGAAAGAAAGAAAAGAAAAAATATATATATATATATATATGATAAATAGTTATAATCACATATATAACTACAATTCCTAAGGCACGTAATCTTCTTATAATGCTCAAAGGATATTGTAAAAGATTACAATATATTTACCGATTATCAAATCACCAAACATCCCTCCTATAACTTATTCCATTATTAACAAATATTGCCAGAATAACAAATCATACTCAGCCCGCATCTGGAACATTCTAACCTACTTAGTTCCTTTAAAGGTAGATTAAAATCTCTAATGTTAAGCATAAGTATTCATCAAAAACATTAAGCATAAAGTCTAGGGTTTTACAAAAATTTGTGAGTAACCCTCTTTGAATAGAATGCATACCCGAAAAAAGCAGAGAAATATCACTCAACAATAAAACTGAAAGTGGAATCGACATTTTTGACTGACAATAGAAAGCTTGATGACTGGAGTAACAGAGCAACAAAATCAAATGGGAGGGAGAAATTGCCAGTGGGAGCAACGGTATTGGGCAAGAGAGCAAGGGAGAACTCGAAGCGAAAAAGAGAATGTTGATGAGAGAGAAAAAAAAAAAAAGTAGGGCATCTATGTTTTGATGTACCAATAAAATTAGGGTGGGCATTTTAATCTTTTTGTACAAGAATTAGGTTATTGTGGCTGGATGTCACTTACTATAATTTTCAAAAAGTTTGAATACTTACTGTAATTTTTCCAAATTGCAGTGCTGTCCAACCTTCCACATTCACTCACCGACCTGCCTACCTACCCACCCTGGAAAAGTCGATATGACGTGTCACGCTCAGCGTTCATCCGAACCGATAGCCCATCCTTATTGAGGAGTGTGGTTTCCACAAGTTCAGGAACACACACGCACACGATTCAATCCTGGTCTTTTATCTCATCGACTATCGAAGAGAGACCAAATGGAGTCCGTTCTAAGCTCAGTTGGTTCAGGGTTCTTCTGCCACACCACAGCCTCATCCAAGAGAGGAATTGTGGGTACCCAATTCAATTCTTGCTCATTTGGTGGCGTTGGTGGCAGGAGACCCAGGCGCATGGTTTTGGTCAAAGCAGAGGGTGTGGGTATAAACCCAGATATCAGGAAGAGCGAAGAGAAGGTGGTGGATTCTGTAGTCGTCACTGAACTCTCTAAGCCCCTCACTGCTTATTGCAGGTACATTTTTCTTTTCTTTTCTTTTCTTTTCTTTTCCTTGGTTCCTCATTTTTTGTGAATTTCTTACCATTCGTGGGATTTTTATTTTTTGTTCATTGGAGAATGATCAGAATTGTATGATATAGACGATCATTATGGGCCAAATTTATTGATGGAATGTGACCCTGTATTGGTAATAAATTAATTTTGGTTATTATATGGTTAGGAAACAAGTGAATGTTGCTTTTTTAAAAAAGGAGAAACTAGAATTTTTCCGAAGGGGGGGAAAAATCACATCCTTGTGCAATTAGAGAGAAAGAAGATTATTTGGGGAATCTGTAACCTATTTCATAACCAAAATTCAAGTTGTAGAGTTCTTGGCAGTAGCTTAAGTGCTTATCAAGCTGCATGGATATTACCTGGATGAGCTCCTTTCTTTCTTGCTTCAGTGTGAGGAATATAAGTTAAATAAGTAGAAGGAATATCTGTTTCTGTTAGAAAATGTCCTTCACAAGTCAATATTTTGGGGACCATACTTGCAATTATATAGTTTGATGAAAACCCTTCCATTATACCTTCTTATAAATCTCTGCTCATTCATCATGAATTATCGATGTTTTGGTTCAATTGAAATTGTTGATGTAGATGCATATGAGATTCTGAACTGAAGTGGCATTAGGGAGGAGCAAGTCTCTTTCTATGAATTTAGGCAATCAACACATAACAAGTTACCAGAAAGCATGATCATGCATACTTTTGGATGGTAATAGAATGTGGTAGTAGAAGAAAATTCATTTTCATAGGCGTCCAAGAAGCCTATTCCTAGTGGTTAGATGTTCCGTTCAAGATATGATTTTAGTCACCAATAGTTGACTCAGCAAACCAAGTATATCATTAGTGGCCTAGGGAACCGATGGTAGAATATTCTTTATGGAATTAGAAATTGGCTGACTATTCTATAAAGGCTATTGTAAAGCATAACATAAAATGGAGCATGCATTCCACAGCTTGTCCTTAATTCAGTCTCCACCAGGTGCGGGCCCAGACGATTTTCTACATCATCATATCATTATATATTAATAAGTAACATGTTACTGCTGCTTAGACTAGGATCTGCCTTATTGGGGATGAAGATTCTCCACCATACCCTCAATTTTCAGAGTACCATAGCCTAAATTTTAGGTGTATCCATAGAATAATTCCTTCTATGATACTGTAGGTGGATTCTCAGATGGTTAGTCCAGGTGGAAGCAGACTGATGTTCCTTGAAAAAAGCCGCATTCGTCATAGTTGACCCACTAAAGTAAACCACACTTTACCAGTAAGGCAGCTACATAGATGCTTTTGTAAGTGGATTGCACCATTGTTGGACTTTGGGCATATTACCATATCGAAACAAACAACTGGCTGGCTAAATGAAGTTTGTTGTGCATTATGCATAACCAACAACATGAATCTAAGTAAAATCACTCATTGTATTTGATCTTTAATCTCTGGATAGTAAGACAAGGTATGGTTGGCTCCTAATATGGTTATAGCATTAGCAACCGAGTAACTATATCTTTTAGATCTCTATAAATTTGTGCATGCTATTTTTATTAAGTTATACTGTCCACTGGTTCATCTATTATTAACTTTCTTTGTTGAGGGATCCTATAACTGTCTATATGTTACTTGTCTTCCTAATGGCTGAGAATATTATCTGAGCCACTAGGTAGAAAGTAAATGATCTGGTAGGTTTATGGGGGCATGCGATGCTGGAAACTGAAGCTTTTCTATTCTAGAGGAGAATCCATCCCCTAATAGTTTTACACTTTTTACTGCATTATATGTGTGCCTCTGCTTTCTCTTCACTCGCATACCTTTCATTTGTGTAGCTGTATCGTGTGTTGAATAGGCTTTTATATGTAGTGAGACATGAAATCCCACATTGGAAAGGTAGAAAGTTGTTTTGAGGGCGCTTTAGACTTGACTTGGGGCTTGGGCCTTATGCTTAAAAGAGTATTAGTAATATAAGTTCCAAGGGGCTTTGTTATCTCTTGGAACTTGGAAGCGACTTATATTTTCCTGTGCAGGCAATTTCTCTTTAAGGAGGCATTTGATATATTGTTATTTCACATTCTGTGGTATCTTGGATAACATGGTATTTAAGATATCTGTGAATGCTATGACAATTGAAAAGTGTCATAGAAATCATATAAATAGTATAAAAATTAACAAAGATGAAAGGTGCTTATAAGACGCCACCCAAAATGGTGGTATGTGATTACATACTAGTATCTTGGATGACACCCACCATTTTGGATTTCAAAGTACCGACACAAACATTTTGGATACGGTTTACCAAACAACTCCTAAAAAGAGTGATTATCATATCTCAGCCAATATGTTTATATTATATTTTCTAATGTCGTGTTTATGTTTCAACTATCTTGATCATTGTGGGGATTTTGGTGCAGATGCTGGAGATCTGGGACTTTCCCTCTGTGTGATGGAAGCCATGTAAAGCACAACAAAGTCACAGGGGATAACGTTGGGCCTCTGCTGTTGAAGAAGTAGAACTATTGTAATCTCTTTGTGTAGGGCTTGTTATATTGCATTAGAGAGATAATAAGTCAAAAGAGTATTCCATGCAGCAAACTTAAGAATTCAATGCTGGAAATAGAATGAGCCTTGTGTGATGTGATCCCTCTTCCTTATGGTTTGACCTGTGCTGATCTATTCTAAATTTTATTGAGGTCAAACTGGCAGTTTGCCAAGTGCAGCCATGTGAACTAAGTTTCTGGGATTAGTATCCATTGTTTTTGACGAGAATGAAGTTGACTTCTTTAAAGAAATTTAATGTTCTGGAGATCTAAGGTGCTTGTTTATTAGATTTAAAAGCCTAGTGCCGTGCAAATCTCGTTTTGTTGAACACAAGTAGGTGTTTAAAAAATTGGTTGACCCATCCTCATTTTTCTCAATGATTTTTTAGCCTCAAATTTCATTCGTTTAAATTGTACATCAAGAGAAGGAATTTTTTATTCAAAAAAACAAAGGAAGGAATTGACATTTTAATCCTTTAAAAATATATTTTGTTTTAATCTAATTGTTCAAAGATTAAACGTTTTATTCCAATTGTCCAAATCATTTTTTATTTTTTGGGTCTTAAAATAGTCTTCACATTAAATCTTCTAACATATCATTAACTAGACAAATGTCATGATCTACACGAATGACTAACATACCTGTTAAATGCTTAAACAGCAGTCAAAATGATGTTTTATAAATTTCTAGGATTTAAACGCAGTGTACTTATGCAATGTTTTGATAGTCACCTAAGCAGTTATTCTTCATATCACTTATTTCGTTAAACAATGTCACATGTTGCAGCAATTATATGTTATTAGGCTTAACATAAGAATCATTTTAAGATAAAAATAGTTTTTGGAGGACCAGCATAATATATTTAATATTTGAGAGACTAAAAGCAAAATGTATCTTTCAGTGGATAAAAAGTCAATTCATTCACGATGAAATTATCAATTGCAAAGAGAAAAGTATGGACATCCCTCGGAGTAACTTAATAAAATATGAAGTGTTCTTTGAATAATTGGAAAAAGCTATGTTACTCAATCTAAATATCTAAATAGGATCATAAACTCGAATTGTAAATGGTAAAATCGAACACAGCACAACAAAAGAAAAATAGGATACTGTTTTACATTTCATATGAATAAATGGCCTAATAAATGTCCTTTGGATTTGATATCAAAATTTTATTGAAAGAACCTAATTTCAAGGCTAGACTTTGGTGAAAAAAATTGGCAATAAATTTAGTAATGAAGTCTCACAACTGGCATACAACTAACAAGACTAAATTGGTTCCAATATCATAATTAATAATATTTACGCTTGGATGAATAGTAACCGGGCCACAAGAAATCGGAGCAGTAAGGTGGTGGTGCTCTCTTGCTGGCTACAGGAGGAGCATTCGCGGAGAGAGTAGAGCAAGCCATTCTGGTTGTAGAACCTCCGTAAATATAAAACAAACTATCGATTTGATCTCTAAATTGCTAAAGATATTTAACTTCAATATCCGAAAATTAATGAGTCCACAAATTAGCCTAAAAATAACAAACTCTCAATTTCAAGAGGCCCAAAAATACCAGAACATACTATTGCGTTAGGGAACTTTTCATGGCCAAGTCTTGAACAGACTGCATGCCAAAGGACAAAGAATTAGTTAGACTAATAAGAAATCCTTCTCCATCAACCAAGAGTGAAACAACTATAAAGCCCTCGATCTCGAATTAAAGAATGTGGCAATAATTCCAATCTAAATCCTAAAGGACCGCGTGAGAAGGATGATGTCCTTCACTAATTACCACAATGTCCTGTGTCTCTACCCTAAATAACTTTAGGCTCTCCCAGTCTCCCTTCCCTTAAAAAAGAGAGAGAGGGGGAGGGCGGGAGGAGACAAAATTCTTTTTAACTTATGTATGAATATGCTTTATTATAAAGGGAAGAGTGTAAAAAACATTGGAGGATAAGAAATCCTCACTCAAAGAATACACTTACAGTTTCGGAGTCAAAACAGAGACATCATATGACAAGCCTTAAATAAAACTAATCAGTAAAGAAAAGCCGTCCAAAACAGAAAGAAGAAAATAAACTTACAATAAGTCCCCCCTTTGATGCAAATTCAGGGTACTGTACATGTGACGATAAATTGGTGACTGAGCTATGAATCTGAATCATAATCTCATCAAGCCCAAGCATTGTTATGGTGGGGGATAGAAGGATTGGAACAATAATGAAGATAAGTGCAGTTAAACAAAAGATTTAGAGGCTAGTAGCTTCAAATAAAAGAAAAAAGTAGGAAGAAGTTTAGATGCAAAAACATGGGTCTAACATGCACATAACCGTTTTCAGACTATCAGTTTAAAAGTCAGCTATCTAAATTGCATACCATGACATCAATGGTAAAGACCACAATGAAGTTTAACACTCGATTCAACATGTAAAGTATGCATACTTTAGTCATAATGGTACTTAACACTAATTAGACACCCTTCAAATGCTGGTCTAGTCAATTCACAAATAAAGATCATATGATAAATAAAACCAGAGGTCCTTCATTTATTCCATCAGAAAAGTTGGTTTATATATGTAGATATTCTCAAGTAGTGCTGCGCTTTTTGAAATCCTCTTACATCTCTCCTCTGCTTGAAGCTGTGTTATGGCCTCTCCGCTGCTTGAAGCTGAATGATGGCTATTCCTACACTCCGATCATGGCTTCTGTTGTTCTGCCTAGGATTTCTCTTTCATTTTGCGATGTTTCCTTATGCCTATCATTCTGATTGTCGTCTTAAATATATCTAATTGATTTTGAGAATACAAACACTTTGGCCTGGGGATTACTTTTCCATCAACAAACAAATCGCCTAAGATCCACACAGAATTGATCAGGACAACCAAAGTTAACAAAAGAAAATTGATAATAAACTATGATTAAGTCAACCACTCACCTCCATAATCTTTGTTGACAATATCAACATATGCATCCGGCAATACCCGAAGAACTTCAGGCAGCCCTATGAAGGCAGAAAACTTTCACAACAATCAAGCATACGTAATAATACCCAACATCTAGAATGAAACACTTATAATAATGCTTTCAATTTTTATTTAGAGCCCAGGAGTCCCCACAGTAACTGATGAAGTTGATAATGATAATAAGGCCATTAAACTAAGGCTCCAACCTCAAACTGACACCTCTTGCAATGATGAGATTGCTATCAATTCTATGATAACACCATCAAAATTCACTAGAACAGCAAATCAGCATTCCCAATAAAAGTAAAATATAAATCCACAATAACAACTAGATAAGCTAATTTCGTTAAGCAGCCAGAAACTCCAGCCAAAATGAAGGATCAAAGTGAACCCTACCTTTAATTTTTGCAGAAAGCTCTTTCGAAATCTGGGCACCAAAACCTGTATACGTAGTAGTAGAAACAGAGTATATTTTCTTTTTGGCTTCCTCCTTACTATAACCAAACAATACTCATCAGAAAAGTTCTTCTAAAAAAAAGCAAAAATTCCATAGAAATCCAGTTAGAACAAGCAAATGAATCAACTACCCAATCACACCTTCCAACAACTTCGGCTAGGGTTTTGACATAGGCGTTTACCATTTCCGCCTCAGAGGTTTTTGGGGTTTTGGAAAAATCCATGATAATGAGCCAGTGCTCTAAGTCGTGGCCCAAGAAATCAATAGTTTCCTGCTCTAAGTCGTGGTCCAAGGGATCAATGGTTTCCTTCAGCGCGCTCTTGCTAGAATTCGTAGACAAGTCCTTCACGGGTGAGTCATTCGAAACGCTGCAGCAAGAGTCCGTAGTTGAGTCATCCCAAACGGAAGTTTGGAAGCGAATTGGGAATTTAGGGGTTTCTTTGGTGGGAATGGCAAATGTGAAGCGAGAGCGAGAAGCGATTGAAGAAGACGACGACGAAGAAGAGAGAGCTCGGAGGAGGGATGATGCTAGGGTGCGTCGCCCGTAGATGACCGCCATTGGCTAGCTCAGACTGGTAAGGATGCACATTTGGAGCAGGTTCCCAGAAAAAAAAAAAATGTTACTTAGCAAAAGGTTTATACACCCATATATTACACTTTCTATGTGAGTTTCAACTTTTTCTCAAAATAATTCAAATGTCACGAAAAATTAATATTTATTTATTTTGGTTACATGTGTTTATTGGATACAAATTCTTTATGATATTTAAAAACATGAATTATTGTTATATTTATAGGCACTAAACAAGAAACTATCTCCTATTTAAGAATATGGCTTACAGTATTATATTTTTTAACACTATAAAGAATCAATATCTAACAAAATAGATATATTAAAAGACAATCAATATTAGTTTTTTCTTCTAACTCAATACCATTGAATTTGAAAGAAAAAATTGAATGCAACTCAGTTTCAACTTTTCCAGCACTTGGTTAAGAAAAGAATTGAAAAGGGTGGAGTTTAGAGAAGGTGTAATATATGAATGCATAATTTTTCGTATTGTAATATTTGAATCATTAATATTTTCTACTATAACATGTGAATACAAGAGCTCGTATGTATCGATTTTTTCTCCTTATATATATATTTAAAGAAAACTACATGCAAAATTATAAAAAAAAATTACATGAAAAGAAATAAAAAGAGAAAGTGAAAAAGATATTGTAAAGCATATTTTTTGCTGTGAAGATTTTATTTAGCTAATAAAAATGGGGGTAAAAATTTAAAGTTACTCGTATAATATAATCAATTTAAATTTTTTATGGGAATCCCATCTATTGACATTTTAAAATTTTCATTAATAAAGTTATAGTGATTTAAAAATTAATGAGGACAGAGATTGGAATTTGAATTTGTTACTCATTTAGATCTAAATCCAAAAATGGGTCTAATATTATTGTGCCAATTTAAACTTAAATATTATAACACCTTACACATAAATCATATTTAATTCAAATCAGACCAATAAACATGAAACTACAATTGGAATGGAGTGAAAATTTTGCATGTACGGAATGCAAGAATACCTAACAATAAGAATTTCATTGATTCGTACGGTGAACCTCCCGTGTATGGATCAATTATTAACCAATTTTTCAAAATGAGAGGGAACCACTTGGCTACATAGTATGTATATGCTACCCAAAAACAAAACTTAAATACTGTAGTATGAAAAGTTATCTATTCATATATTATAGTTTTTCTGAACCCAATGATATAGCTACAGAAATCAATTTTCTTTTTTCTCCAAAGTCAGCGAGTGTACCATCCAGTTTAAAACCTTTTTTGGCAAACTCAAGGGTTATATTGTGCAAAAAGGGGGTTTGTTTGGGTGGGGCACATAGAGCCTTTTATTTACATGATAAAAAATATATAAAAAATAAATAAGTAAGATTTATACCTTTTATTTTTAAAAAAATAATTTAATAATTAAAATAATAATTTGATTAAAAAATAATAAATATAATAATATAATAAAGATATTATATAAATTATATAAATACATTACGTATATTTTGTGGTCAACCAAACAGCTTTTTTTTAAATGTTTTAGGAAGACATGCTCCTTTTTTTTTATTAATGTTGTGTGCCCCCCCCCCCCCCCCCCCCAAAAAAAAGATTGCATGCTGCGATCGAGCTTTTTAATTTTGTGCCACATACAATGTCATCGAATTTAGACAAAATATAGTATTTAGGAGGATAATTTTTTACATTGTAGCATTTGACTTTTTTCTGGTCAAATATTGCTTAACATTCAGAACCACTCCTTTGTATTTGGCAAAAAACAACAAATAAATAGTCAAATTGTTACATGATCAAGTACTTTGTCAAGGCAAAAATTAAAAATAGAATATTTTTAGCTTTAGCATTTTTTTGGTAAAATTAATTTAGCCTGAAAAAAATTTTATGAAATATTAAAGACAAGTGTAGAGAAGATAATCAAATCTCATTAAAATTGGAGTGTCAAAAAATAAGATAAATTTACATTTATTTTAAAACAAATTACACTTTCCTCCTTCCAGAGATGTTCAAGCTATATAATTCTCTCTTCTATTTTGAAAATTTACACTTTTTTCTCCTCCAATCAAAAGATGAGTTTTAGTTATATCTATTCTAACCAAAATACACTTATATCTTTCCTTTATATAATATAACAAATATTAGATATGTATTTGATTAATATAAAAATAGCTAATTTTTTTAAATTTAAAATAAATTAAATTAATAATTTTTAATATTAAATAAATAATAATGAAATAAATGTTTAAAAATATGTTTAATAAAGCATATTTTTAATTAAAAAATTGACATTATTTTTAAAAGTATTTTGGTCATATTTAAACTTCATAAGATTTGTGTATATTTCATAATTAAAGAAATAGTTATATAATTTAAGCATATCTCAAAAAAGAAGATAATAATTTACTCTTTATTTAAAAAAAAGGAGTATTGACTTATTATATCTATATTTGCCACAAAGTGTACTATAAATTTATTCCCCTCCCCTAGTTAATCTACATGAATTTCTGGCCATCCTATATACATAAATTCACATTTTATATGACAAAACCAAAACTTACTTCTTTAACTTCATTTTCATTCATTACCTTGCTAGTCTATTGAGGATAAACGACTCAATTAATTATTTGTTTCTATATTCATTTCAAGGATGATTTTGAACTTTGAATAGACTATTATATGCTAATGAATAAGCCATGGAAGTTGATGGAGAAGATTTTAGATAAATATAAGGGTACTTCGCTCTTTCTTCTATTAAAAATGCTTAAATTATATGATTTGAAACATCACGCTCACTACTAAGAAATTGAAATTTAGTGGCAAACAATTTTTAGCAATTTTTAAAAATCATCAGAAATTGAGGCAATTTTGACAATTCCAAAACTATTAATAATTGCATTCAATTACTAATGGTTTTAGTTTTTTTTTTGTTTGGTTCTTGAACTACCTTTAAATGCAATATATATTTTCATTTCACCCACTCTTATGATTTCATTCTCCACCATTGAATCCCTCCTAATTTTTTATATTCAACCAAATTCTCCCGCAATTGCCTCCATCCCAAATCCCTTTTTTCCCCTTTCTCTCACTTCTCTCTTTACACCAAACCCTCCATCTCATCCTCATTCTCTCTATTCTCTTAATTTGGCCACATCTTATCCAAATATTGCCTCCTTTTAACTTCTTTCATTTCCCCCAAACCCTCTATCCCTATCCTCCTTTTCTTATTTCTATTTCTATCAAAGTTTCATATGCTTATAGTATCCTTCGTTAGCTTTACACAAAAGGCCATGCTCATAGTATCCTTGGAAGGCTACTAGTAGCTTGAAAGTGCATTTTTGAAGGCATTATTAGCTACTAAGGTTTGTATATGATTCATGATGTAAAGGGAAGCCACATAACTTTTACCATCATAACTTGTCTAAAAAATAATTGAACTTGTCTATGACTAGTTTGAAGATGAAGTAAAAGAATAGTAATTGTCAACAGAAATATTGAATTTATGTAAATTATGTATTTGAATGGCTTTCTTTTTTCTATTTGATGCAGTCCAATTGGATTCCTTAGCACCACTCTTATTGAGAGATATGTAATAACTTTAATCCAAGCATGTGGTGCTAGTTCTTTGGTTTGGTGGCATATTTTTGTACAAGTCTCTATAAATATCTAATCAATTTTGTTAGTGTTGCTTGCTTTGGTTGATGTTTAGCATGTTGATCAGCACTTATCTTTGATTTTAGGGAAATTTCCATATATTAAATTTTAATATATTAATATAACAACTAAAAGGCAAAGAAAATAATATTCATTTAATTTAAGAGACCAATTGCAAGTAGTGTTTTTTGTTAGAATTTCAGTCCTCGTCTTTTATTTATAGATGATATGATGTTATATTGACTCCTTACAAATTATTTTAATATTCTATTTATCTTAGGTTATAAGTACATTAGATAGAAGCAAAGTAGTCCAAAAATAAGCACACGAAGAAAAGAGAATAGTCAAGAATATAACCCATAACTTGATTGAAGTGTATGTGTATCCAAAATCCTTTGCATAGGCCATGCTTCACTTGGGGTTTGTTTTTCTTCATTGGCATTATAACTCAAATTGAGATACAAAGTTAAAATCAAATGTTGCTATGATACTAACTCTTCATTTGATTGCAAAAAGTGATTGAAACACATATTGCCAGCAGATAGAAGTAGGTGACTCCACACACACTGGGTAATGTCAACTGGTTGATCGATAGTTGTCTAACTCAATCAATCTAGCCAACCAATAAGTAAGCCAATTGGCATATTGGAAGGCTTTGTTTGAGTAATGGCATCAGTTGTCAAATTGTTATTTATAAGCTATGAAAAGTGAAAACAAGTTCCAGAAGCTAGAAAAACAAAAATACCATAAGATTATAAAGGTAATAAATATTGCATTTTCTTTTATCTATTTTAGCAAATGAATTAGTATGTACTTTAATTAATTATGTTTATTGTGTTATGATGGCAAAATTTGAATTCAAAGATGTTGGAAAGAAATGAACTCTAGGCCAAATTTTAAAACATTGGAAGGACAACTGAAATATGTTCAAAGAATTCTATAAAGAAAAACAAAGCAAGAAAGAAAATATTTCAGGCAAATTAAAGTTAAAAAAAACTTATATGTAGTTACTTATATTTTTGCTATTACATTTATAATTAAAATATAACAAGTATATAGTTTTCCAATAACATTATGATAAATATGTAATTTTTCAGACAATTGTATGATTTCCTATTAAACTATATCATTGTCATAATATTAGAAAACTAAATATTTGTTATGTTTTAATTAGGAAATCTAATAATAAAAATAAAAAGAATTACACTTAAATTAAAGTATATTTTTAGTGGCTTAAAAAGTCAAATCATTTATGAAGAAATTTTCTATTGCAAATCTTTTATATGCCTCGTTTGGTAAAAGGAGATAGAAGGAAGAAGCGAGAGAATCTATTTAGTAATTCTATTTGGTACACATTTTGCAATATTGAAAAAAAAGAATCTATTTTCATTTAATGAGCATGTAAATCAAGAATAATTATTATATCTAATTTATGAAAATTTTATTATGCCCTTATTATTACTTTTATTTTTTCATTTCAACACTACTTTTAAGTAAGAATACAATAATTATTTTCCTATTATTGTTTTCCATTTATATACTGTTTTTATCTAACTAAATATACAAATGCAATGTCATTCTTTTTTTTTTTTTTAATATCATATCAAATATATTCTATTCACATTTGTATCTTCTTTTTATTTCTATACTTAATAGTGTTATGTACCAAATGGGACATCAATAAAATATATTGAAGGTTATAAAATATGAAATGTTTATAAATAATGTTTTATCAAGTGTTTATGAATAATTAAAAAAAAACTATGCTCCTTGCTGTGAAAAGTTAGATGTTGTTAATTTTTAATAGGCTTTATTTGTTTTGGCTAAAAGTAAAATTCACTTATTTTAAATAATTCAGTGCAGAATTTTTGTATTGTTTATGTTATTGAAACTTTAAAGTATTTTTTATGTAAAGAATTTCTTGTCTTATTTATGTGTATAAATATCTTACATTTAAGGGTTCATTGGATATGAAGAAGGAAAGGATTTACTTCTTATTTATTTATTTATTTATTTATTTATTTTGTAATATCTATTATATCTTTTTAATCATTATTGAATAGTTTTTATCTATTTTTATTACTTTTTTAAAGTAAAGATACAAGGATTATTTTTAATCCTCAAAATTACTTTTTTCATTTTAATTTTTTATTCTATTCATTTTCATTCTATGTACCAAACAACACTCTCCTACCTCCTCTTCTTTATTTCTCTATCTTTTTTTTTTTTTGGCATTTATTGCTTCATTTCAATGTCAAAATCAAAAAGCTATATAAAAGGCAATGAAGCATGTATTGTGAGCTCTAAAAGCAATTGGCTTAAACATGTAACCTACCATTACACCAATTCCACCTTTGTGGAATTGGAATTTTCAAATTATTGATGGTTTCTTATTTTTATTCTTAATTTTATTTTCCTATTCTAGTCCATTCAAACTAGTCGGACAAGTTGGACCAATGCTTTTTATCTTTTTCTTTTTTGTTTGTTGATATGATTTGATTTGTTGTCCAGTGAAAAGTAAAATTGTTGTGGCATTATTTGGCTTGACAAAAAAAAATTATTATAATAGAATTTTTAGAGTCCTCACAATTTTTTTTATTTTTTATTCGCGAAATATGATTAGTGTTCACACTCAAAATTTCTGCAATTGTTCCATGCCCATCCATAACTTAATTACTATTTGCAATTTTATAGCAGATGTAGAAATATAATCTCATCATATTATATATCATGTTTATGGGCACATATCAATTCACAGTATAATATTGTATGCAAAAAAAAAGTTAGTTTTTTTAAATTTTTCCCTTTGTTTTTTTATTTAAAATTTTTCATAGTTAAGGATGTTGAAAAGTGATTTGCTAGGATTGGGGGAGAGTAATGGGTAGGATTTTTCATAATCAGGTGGACCCTTTTACTTCATGCTTTAAGGGCGCATATTGGACTCTTTTATTTTTTTATCATTTGCAATTTTTTGTGCATAAAATTGTAAATGGCCTTATAAACTCCCTTGAAGTTAAAGGTACTATAAGGTGTTAGCAGGATGTATTGAAAAATCAATAACAGATTTATTTTTTATGTAATTGAATTTATTAAGATGTTTATGTTAATAAATTTTTACTAATTTATTGCAATGCTAAAAATATATTTTGTTTCAAAATATGTTGGACTTATTGACTATTAATTTAATTTTGGATTTGAATATGGTTATAAGTTATTTAAGGTTGATTAAGATTTTTTTTTATAATAATTTAGCTGAATAAGTAAGGTTGCATCGTAGAATACAAGGAAAGCTTGATGTTTCTTAATATATTGATTTCAAAAACTTATCAATAATCTTTCAATTATGCTAAGGATTAAAGAAAACAAAAAAATTATATTTAATATTTTTATTGGTCACTTGCTTTACCTATTATTAAGTTTTTCAGTTAGAACAAGTAAGAGATTATTTTCAGTTTTAAGTATCATAAAAAAACGAGCTTAAAAATAAGATAAAAGATGAATTTATTCCAGATTGCATGGTTATTTATATTTAAAAAAATATTACTAACAAATTTGAGATATACTCAATTATTAATAAATTTATAACCAAAAAAAAATCATTCTCAGTTTTTGTAAATTACAAAAGGATATGTTATATATATATATATAAACTTAAATTTTTTATATACATGAACATGTTATTATTTTTCATTTAATTTTTGCCTTTCGATAATTTATTCCTACAGATTTACACCAATGGATGGAAGTCTTTAAACATGAAATCAACTTCGAGAGAAAATTCAATAAAATCAATCTGGTGTGTATATATATATTGCGCAAGCAAACTTAGCTTTGAAATTGAAAAAAATAGATGATTGACTAAGGGGGAATCTATTGAAATTAATGAATATCATTAATGTGAATGTCTATGTTTTTTCGTTTTCAAAGAGAGATTTTTCTTATCATTATAAACAAGTTGGTGTCTATGTTTGACGTTTCCAAATAATTTTTCTACAATTAATTTTCCAAAATAAAAACCAAAACACGTAGCAAACGACACGCCAAAATGATACGTGGCAGGCTAGCGGTGGTACAGGACAATTCCAGTTCAATTAAAGCTGTTAATTATATGATGAGTTGAATGATCCTTCTAAATTGAATTCAAATCATCGAGTTCATGATTGAAAAAGATGGGACTAGAAACCAACGTGAAATATCTTCCACTATTTATTCTTTAACATAATTCAATTCTAAAGTTGTTTACTAATTTATGGTTTTTTAGTATTTAGAATATATACAATTATTAATTAATATGATATTCATCATAATAATGAAAAGTTGTAAGAAAAATACACCTATTGTTTCATATAAATATTAATTAGATTCAAAACTCAGCTATATACTTTTGTAAATTTTCAATATTATAAAATAAAAGTACAATAACGACATCTTATATTTTTAAATATTTTAAACATCATACAAAATTCTAGACAAATTCTTAGTTATATGATGAAGGATGTCTTTCAATTTTGCCTTTCACAGAATCTCTTGCTTCACCAATTTTAAAGGCACACTTTTCATATAAAATTGGCATATTTTAAGTTTTGTTCTTAAAATATTTTTTAAAAAATAAAATCAAAATTGGTAACAAAAGATCATACTTATTGTTAATAAGCTAATTTGTTTATCTTTTAGGTAACAAAATATCAAATAAGTTTTTTTTTGTTAGTTACAAAGTAATTCAAAATAAGTTACACATTAATCAAAATTCCGTCAACGATTTTAAAGAAATACCTTTTACAATTGCTTAGCGTGTGTTTGATTTTCGGTTGCAAAATCACGTTTACATTGAAACTTTCCATCTTTGCTTATATTTAAACGTGATTTTGAGTCCTCCAAAAACAAAAACAAACATACTATTAGTGCACAACGATAAACTTTTGGGTGTTAATTCCAAAGTTTGAGCCGAAGTACTCACAGAGAGTACAACTTGTTGACTATTAAACCAAAGAGTTTGGATTTTCTATAATAAATAAATTTATTATATATAATATAATTAAAAAATAAAAAAATGTATATAAAAAAAAGTGAATTTCATGTATATTCACCATCTTTTATGTCTTTCCTTTTCAATTATACATTTACATCAGTGCAAAGGACACAAGGACTGAACTAATCTTTGGGTTTCAAAATTTTTTTTTTAAATGTATATAAATAGAAAAAAGTGGGTAAATTATACTTCCTTAAAAAAAGTTCAAATTGCACAATTTTTTTTGGTAATAAAATATAAGTTGCAATTGCCTTATTTTAACAAAAATATCTTTTACATAATATAATAAATGTTAAGTATGTATTTGACTAATATAAAAAGAATTAATTTTTAGTTTACAATAAATTAAATTTATAATTTTCATCAAAAAAATAAATAACTTTGAAATGAAATTTAAATTTTTAATAAATTATATTTTTTATAAAAGAAATTAACCAGTTCTACGTGTTAATAAATAGATGACATTCAAGATATCATCTTGATAAAAAATCTTTAACTTTGGTCATATTTCAGTTAAAGAAAATTTGTATATGTTTTATAATAAATAAAAATTATGTTATTTAATCATCTAAAAAAAAAATCACATAAAAAAACTGCTGGTTGAAGAAACTGCTTGTAAAAGAAATGAGCAAAACATAATAAAACAGAACGTGAAGTGTCGGCAGGAAGGTGCGGTCCTAGAAAGAAGGCACGGCTCAGGAACGCTACGCACCGTTCGGTGCCTATGCCACCGCCGCCTCTATCAATGATTCATTTTCATTCATTACAGCTGGTCCTTATGCTTGTGCCGTCAAAAGTCAAATAAATACTGTCTATTCCTATTACTAAAACGACATCGTTTGCCCCTCATCTCGATCTTAGCGGTGCACGTGGCTTCACATTAAAACACAACGCAATTCTTAATTATGGGGTCTGCTAACATGATCACATGTAATGTAGGAAAGATTATATATGTAAGCTTTTGGTAAGTTAAGGAATTAAATTTATTTATTAGTGACAAACTTGAATAATTTATAAAAAAAATTTGAATCTATTTTTTATGCCGTTTCATTTTGGCATACTGTTCGTTTTATTTCTTTATATACTTGTTGTATTTGGTCCATTTCAATTACAGGGTGAAACACAATTATGTTGACTCATTAAACTATGGTGGGCATGAAAAAAGATAAAATTTTGACGGGACGATATTTTTATTTTTTAATGTATGTAAAATTTTTATGAAATATTTAAATATGTAATATATAAAAAAGTTTGATATGTAAAATTTTTACTCAAAAAGTATATAAAATTAGAATTAATATTTAACAATAGTTAATTAGATATTACATGTTTTTCTTCACCACTAAATCATTAGAATTAAAATGATAACATTTATTTATCATATATTATCTCCTGAAAAAGTTCAAATTTAAATATGTAAAGAAAATCATGCTTTATAAATAGTAAAAAAAAAACAATTAAGTGAAAGATTATTTAGTACGTAAAATTGATAAGAATATAAATAAAATTAAAAATTAAAAAATTATATATAAAAATAATTCTTATATTTATATCTAACAAATAATAAAAAATAAATATTATTAAATATTAATTATAAAAATATAATAAATATTACAGAAATATACGCAAAATAATACCTTTCCCATGACCTTGCCCAACACGCTATAATGGTAAAATTTTAGTTTTGATTTATTCCTTACAAAAGAAAACTGAATACAAAGGGATAGCATTGCATTCCTTGGCTCCTTTTTGTTTTGACGTCCCTTCAAAGAAAATTTATTGCAAAAATAGGTTATTTGATCATCCCAGGTTTCATTTAGAGGAAATTATTTTACTTTTAATCTGGAAATTAAAATGGTACTTGCGAATGGTATGGAATTGCATTTGTGTATTAATTTCATTACTTTTTACCGGAAAAAATTCACAAATCAAGCCATAACCATCGCAACAATACCGCCACGCGTCCATTTCAGGCGGAATTGATCCCATGTCGGTTTGCCCTCGCAGCCGGTAAAGCACCGGACACGTGTCAGTCCATGACTCCACTCTCACCATTTCTACACCTGAAGCTTTTTCCGAAGTCTCTCTCACTTTCTCTCTCTACTGGAACCTTAAACCAGCACCACTAGTGGCAAGATCACACATCCCTCTACGTCTTCACCCTTCTCTCTCTGTCTCTCTCTCAACTACAAGCCCACCATATTTTTCCAGTCTATTCCGTCGGAAAATTTTCTCTCTCATGCTTCCTTCAGATCACCCCTCAGCGGAACCCCAACCTCACCGCAAACCTAGAACTCCTGAACTATTCGACGGCAAGAGCTCTTTCAATTCACTTTCTACGGTATTCCAACCCCTTTTCTCTCTTCAAAATCCTCGCACATGGATCCTCCTTACCGTCCTCTTCATTCAGATCGTACTCCTCTGCAACCTCCGTAGTTTCCCCACCTCAATATCTCTCCGCCATCACCACGGCCACCATGTCCGCCATCACTTCCCCACTTTTCTCGCTGCCAATAGCGTCATCGAGCATATACCCAGGGAGAAAAACGCCGTCGTCCAGAAGATACCCACTGAAAACAGCGTCGACGTCGTCAAGCCGTCGTCGAATGAGAATTCCGGCGACCAAGATCAATGTGGGTACGGGAGAGTCTTCGTCTACGACCTTCCCAGAACCTTCAACCAAGAAATCCTCGAAAATTGCGACAACCTGAACCCGTGGAGCTCCCGGTGCGACGCGCTTTCAAACGACGGATTCGGCCAGGTTGCCAGCGGAACCGCCGGAATCGTGCCAGAGAATCTAGCTCCGGCGTGGCACTCGACGGACCAGTTCGTTACGGAGATCATCTTCCACAATCGCATGCTGAACCACAAGTGCAGAGTCATGGAGCCCGAATCCGCTACGGCATTCTATATCCCCTTCTACGCTGGACTCGCGCTGGGAAAGTACCTATGGTCGAATTCGACCGCCGCAGAACGCGATCGACACTGCAAGATGATGCTAAAGTGGGTCCAGGATCAACCGTACTATAAAAGATCCAACGGCTGGAATCACTTCATCACCATGGGCCGCATAACATGGGATTTCCGCCGTTCCAAAGCCGAAGATTGGGGTTCTAGCTGCATCTACATGCCGGGGATGAAGAACATCTCGCGCCTTCTCATTGAGCGCAACCCATGGGACTATTTCGACATCGGTGTTCCCTACCCCACCGGATTCCATCCCCGATCCGTCTCGGACCTAACTCGGTGGCAGAGCTTCGTACGAGAATGGAAGCGAAACACGCTCTTCTGCTTCGCCGGCGCGCCACGAAAGTCGTTTAAGAACGACTTCCGAGGTCTTTTACTGAATCAGTGCGGTGACGCGGCCGGGTCATGCCGAATCGTGAACTGTGCGGGGACTCGGTGCTCTAACGGAACGTCGGCGATTCTGGAAACGTTTCTGGACTCCGATTTCTGCTTGCAGCCCAGAGGGGATAGCTTCACGAGGAGGTCGATTTTCGACTGTATGGTAGCCGGTTCGATTCCGGTTTTCTTTTGGAGGCGAACCGCTTACCTTCAGTATGAGTGGTTTTTACCCAGTGAACCGAGGAGTTACTCGGTTTTCATAGACCGGAATGAGGTGAAGAATGGGACCTCCATCAAAGCTGTGCTGGAAGGGTACAGTAAAGAGGAGGTGAGGAAGATGAGGGAGAAAGTGATTGAGTTCATACCGAAGTTTGTGTATGCAAAAAACAACGAGGGGATAAAGGATGCTTTTGATGTTGCCATGGATGGGATTCTGAGAAGGTTTAAGGAGCAAGAAGAATCAGGGTTTAATAAATGGAAATGAGGAAGAAGATAAAAAAGCCCAAATTGATACAGATGAATCGGGTAGAATAGAGGGTTTTATTTACAGATTTTATTAATAGATGTACAATGGGGTCATGGGTTGTACTATAATATGTGATTCTTTTTACTGCGGTGGAGGATGATACATTCATGGATAATTGTTGTTGTATATTGTATTATTTTTTTCCAGAGAGAGAGAATAAAATACATTTTTGAGCAAGGGGATCACTTAGTTCTGCAGTTAATGCGATAGCAACAGTTGGCTGGTCGCTCCTCAGAAATCACCCCGCAGTTGATGAGATAAATGCTGCTACTTGCTATAAAGATTGGTGGTCCTTACTGAGATTACGGCTCTGGTCTGGTCTCAGGGATGTTCAGGGTTTGCCCAATATGGGATTGGAGAACCAGACACAATATCACAATAAAAATGCATTATGAAAATGGCATAGCGCCATAAATTTGTACTGTTTGGCCATAGTATATATAGGGTACGCTGGATCTGTTTTATAGTAATTCTGTCTGCAATTCGCCAATTTGTGCTGAACTTGTGCATTATCTTCAGCTCACAATGTTGTGTTAAAGAGGATGTGATGCAATGTTCTTGCTTCTTGGATTATTCTGAAGAAGTTCTAAATACATCAAACTAAGGTCGATAGATTCGTCTGATAAGAAAATTTAGTTTTAAGTTTAAAGACACTTCTGGTTGTGACAACTACTTGTGCATGAATTTGGGTGGAATTTAGGGGAAAATATCCCTTTCTCAGTGAGGGATTGACCAATCTATGGTCTTGTAGAGTATGGTGGCTGAGCTCTGCCTTCCTTGTCACTGAGAATCTGAAAATAGTTCTTGGTGGATAGTTTTCTGAATACCTCTCGAACTGTCAGGCCCAAAAAAAGAAAAAGTTTCCAAGTTGGACTTGAATGTTTTCAGATGAGCCAATGGTAACTAACTTTAATGTGGGGAGAAGTGAAAAAAAAAGGAAAGGAAAAGAAAAGGAAAGAAGATAATGGGTAAAGAAAGGAGAAGCAAGTTTTATATATATTTTTACTTCTTGTGTTATTTTTTTAATTTAAAAGATATTTTATTATTTATAGGGTTTAAATTAATTCAGTTTATAAAATGCAGAGTCGGAACCGCAAAAGGTTAAGAAATCCTGCCTTCTTTATTTACTGAAAGGAAAGGGCTTTGAAAGTAGATGCATCAACATAAGCGAGGAATCTAACCAATTTCTGCAGTGGCCTTGTGGGGCTTGAAGGGGTGAAAAAGCATAAAGATTGGGGGAAATGGGGAATCTGTCCCCACTTTGTCCTTTGCTGATATGTAAAACAAGCTGCGAAATTAAAGAATGGCCCTACTAGTGTACTCATTTTATTCAAGGGCCTTTAGGATTATTAAAGTTGGAAAGAATTAAAAATAAATAAACAGAAAAAGGAATTCACACAAGCTTTCCAAATTCTTTCATGGACATACTAAATTAAAGAATTTTTTTGAAAGTGAGTGTGTCCGTATTATTCTTTGCTTTTAGCAAGCCACCTTGGCTTAATTAATTAATAAAACCATCCTATGTCTTTGTAGATACCAAGCGTAATGTTTTAAATAGATAGATTAATTATAACCGTAAGACTTTAATTCAGTTCAAAGCCATCTTTATCCCCCAAAATAAAGTAATTTTTATTATTAACAATATTTGCCCATATGTCAGTTAGATGAATGATGCAGAAAATTAAAATTTTCATTAAGATAATTAAAGTTGGGGTTATGATGAGAAAATTTTTGTGTGTGTTAGATAACTTTCGTATATCAACAAAATTAGAGGTGGGTATTATATAATTGTACGGAACTCATGTCAATTTTAAAAAATTTAAAGAAAAATGTAAAAGAAGAAAAAAAGAAAAGTTGGGGGGGAAAAAAAAAAAAGCTAAACTATACAATGCAATTTATTCTTTATATATATATATATATATGATATCATTATGTACAAATTTTAAAAATAATTTAAAATAAAAAACTCAAATTTCAAATAGCTGAAGCCCAGTGTTGTTTTACCCTTACAGTAAGAAGACGCCAAGAAACCCTAAATCATGAGGCTCGCTAGGGGGGGGATTTGACAATGAAAAGCAAAAGAAGTTTAAAAGTCATTTAACGGCAATACAAAGTAGGAAAAATGATTATCAGATAAAAAAAAATGTTAAGCATGTGAATGTTTAACGCGTTTAAAGCTAAGAAAATTCAAGGCTGCTTCTAGGTTGTTCCGGCACATGTGAATTTATTTTGAGTGACAATATATATATATACACACACACATTTGTGTGTTAGAAGTTTTGATCTTTCTAAAATGTGAAATTTATAAAAAATTTTAAAAATTTTTTAAAAAAGCAAACTTTACATTTTAATCTTTTATGTTACTTTCTTTCATTTTAAAAAATAATTTGTAAATTTTACACTTTAAAAAATTCAATCTTTATCATATTATTACTTACACTAACACCTATTAATTTTTTAATTAAATTCAATTTATAAAAATTGAACAATACTTTTTTTTAATAAACTAGAGTTTACCTGACAATCGTTACAAGCGAGGTGGCAATCTCATGTCCCTAGGAGTGCTTCGGGAAGTGTGAGTGTGGGAATTGGAGTAAAATATATAAAAAATTAGTAGTAATTATGCTTGAGTTAAAATATTATAAGTCCTTTGACTAAAAGAGGTAAAAATTATAAAAATAGGTAGATAGAGATATATGAAATAAAAAATATTTATTATTTTTAATTTTAAAATAATAATTTAATAAATAAAATAATTATTATAAAAATCTAATAAATATCATATAAGTTATATGAATAGAATCATGATGAATTAAAAGACTTTAATGGATTTTAAATTTTAAAATAATTAAAAACTTTAATGTTAAAAACTTTTAATTTAAGGTTATAAATTATAAATTTTTTATATAATTTAAAATTTTTATTATTGTATTTTTAAAATAATTTTAAAATTTTAAATATAAATATATTTAATTTAAAATCTTTAAATGTAAAATTTTTTTTAAAATATAAAGATAAAACATGAAGGAGTAAGACCCGTTATATTTCTTTTTAGTGAATAAAAAATTCAATTGAAAAACAAGGTTAAGATGAAAATAATTGCTTAGTTTATGGACTGTTGGCATTTCTTCTCTTCCGAAGTGTTCAATGTTAAACAAATACATCGTTAATTACTTAACATCTGCTAATTGTCCTGCTTTCACGGTGTAAATGTTTCGGATTAGAATTGAGTATAATTTTTTATATCTTTCTATTATAACATTTTTTTAAAATATGGTATATATAAAAAAATTAAAAAAAAATAATCATGTAATATTAAATTATAAAAAATATACAATTATTTTTAAAAATTATATAGTTGCCATATATTGTTGTCAAGGTTTTTGTTGATGTTGGAGTGTTATTAGACTTGGGATTTCTCTGGTTTCTGCAGAACCCTTAAGAAATGATTTATTGTCACCAATCAAACTTTTTGATTAATAAAATATTTTCTGCTTCTGCACATGTGCGGTTCTGTAGGAAATTTAAATGATGTAATTAAATTTATATATAGGAAAGAATTATAATTATACCAATTTTTTAATGTCCAGTCACAAAAAATTATTTTGTGAATCTTCTCAGTGCAAATGACTTACCTTTGATTAAATTAAAAAATAGATTAATTGACATGGCCACAAGTAAAGTTGAACATCACTTGGAGCAATCCTTACAAAAAAATTATGATTAATTATGAGGAGATTTGTATCATGATTCAGATACTTCTCTCTCTCTCTCTCTCTCTCTCTCTCTCTCTCTATATATATACATATATAAAGTGAAAGATAGCAAAAATCGTTTTCAAATCATAAATTAATTGTCAAAATTCATAAAAAAATATTATCTAAAACTCAAAAAAGATATTTGACTAAAACCTTATTTTGATTGTTTATAAATAAGGTATTTTTTAATTTAGTCTTTCACAAAATTTTTTTATTAAATTGGCCCTTCACAAATAAAATATTTTTTAATTTAGTCCCTTATAAAATTACTTTTGTAATTTGGTACTTCACACATAAATATTTTTTAATTTTGTCATTCACAAATAAAACTGTTATTGATAAATTTCTTCTATCAATCTACTATTAATGAAACTAGTTGTTAAATTACATATATTATATAATAGTGACTAAAGCAATAATTTTAAAAAAAAATCATATATCATTATATCTATTAATTTTATTTATAGTAGATTGACAAAAAAAATCATTGATAATTGTTTTCTTTGTGAAGAATCCTCTTGAGACATATTTATTTGTAAAGGGATTAAATTGAAAAAAATCTATAAAAAATTAAATTGAGAAATATTCTGTTAATAAGAAATCAAATTGAAAAGACACATTTATATAGAATTAAATTGAGAAATATTCTATCCGTGAGAAAATAAAATGAAAATTTAATCAAGGTATCTTTATTATACATTTAAGATATTTTTATATTAATTTTTACCATTACTTTAGAACATAAGAGTAATTATTTTGTTTACCTCTTATTTCTCAGATACTCAAGCGGGAAAAAAAAAAAAAAGCTCTATAACCATAAGAAAATTATTGTTACCCCCTTGACCCATTTTATCCACAGTAGTCACTCTTTGGGCCATGAGCCCAACAAGGCAGAAGAGGGCCCATGCAACCTAGACCCAAATAGTGACATACGAAATTTCAAATTATTAATAAAAAATTAAATTGTTAAATCTAAATTTTTAATCCCTAATTTAATATAACAAATCAATATGGTTGATATAATTATCTGCTTTTCATAGAACATCAGTAAAAATTTTTAAGAATAAGACAAAATGTTCTGTGTTACTTTGTTTGTTTCTACTTCTGGACAGAAAATCAAATTATATATATATATATATATATATGTCTCTTTGTGTGTGTGTGTAAAGTGACAAATAAATGTGGGGTGGAAATTCATGGACAACTCCTGGGAAATTTCTCAACTCTTAAGAAATTTCTGGGTTCTCTCTGTCCAATGTGACAGGTTGACAACGCAATATGCACGTGTCTTCCTCTCAAGCTATTTTCTTCTGAACTAAGGGAATGTGTCTTTTCCGGAAACAAATCCTCTGCTGTTGAAAGAAATTTCAATAATGAAGATGGGAGGTGTGAATTTAAATTAAAATAAAGAAAGAAAGAAAATCAAAACACATTCATTTCTCTCCAACTTCACAACAGCAGAAAAATTTTAACAGCAGACCATCCAAACTTATTTTTTTCTTTGTTCTGTTTCCTATTTTTCTTCACAAATAATAAATTAATAGTTAAAGTATATATTTTTTATTTTTTAATTTTATCTCAAATTTTATTCTTATCTCTTAATTTTATTTTGTTTCAATTTAATCTTTTAATTTTATTTTAAATTTTACTTTCATTTCTTAATTTTATTTTATTCGAGTATGATCCTTTAGTTTTATTTTAAATTTTATTTATATCTCTTAATTTTATTTTATTCTAATTTAATCTCTTAATTTATATAAATCACTTAAATGTTCAATTCACTATAATACTACCACGTTGTTTAATTCAAAAGTTTTATGTGACTTTTTAAAGTCTTAATTTTGATAACCTCTTGATAACTTGGATTTTAATTTTAAGAGGTTAAAAAAAGGAAATATTTGAGTTAATTTTAAAAGTTAAGATTTCAAATTGAAAAAATAAAATAAAATTAAAAATGAAAGTAAAACTTGAAATAAAGTTATAGTATTAAAGTGAAACTAATATGGGATGAAAGTAAATCTTGAGGTAAAATTAAGGAATTAAATTAAAATCAAATGAAGTTAAGAAATAAAAGTAAAATTTTAAATAAAATTAAGAGATTAAAAATATATATTTTTTAAAAAATTAAACTCATTTATCATAAGAAATATGAATTTGTGCATCTATCTATTACTTTGAAAGCTTAAAAAGCTACCTTAAAAAAAAACTATTTGCTTTTTAATGACAAAATATTGTTATATTATCATGGGAATAAATAAATAACATTGTCATGATTTCTAATATTATCATTTTGTTTTTATTAATAAAAAAATTTGTGAAACTTATAAGGTACTTTAAGCAAAAAAATTTGCCAATGTTTTGCTTTATGGTTCGGTGACTTCAATGAAAGAATACAATGGTTGAACTTGCAAGTAACAAGGGAGCGAAGCTCTAGTTATGCCTCCTATGATTAAGTCACTAAGATTAATAGAGAAAGTTATACAATGAGTTGATTTTAAAGAATTAAATACATTTTTAATGTGGAAACTTAATTTCAAATAGAGAAAAACATGTTAAGATATCCTTTCATAAAAATTGTTGAAAAGCAAAACAATTAGCAACTATTTATTAGAAAAGAAACCTAATCCTAATATGTTTTCTAAGTAAATAAAGATTAGGAATCCTAACAAAATAAAAAAGATCTCCTGATAAAATAAAATAAATCTTTTAATTAAACCAAAATACTAATGATAATAAAACTAAAAAAATACTATTAAGTTAGATAAATTATTAAAATCCTATTTAAGCCAAAAATTCAATTTTTTTGTTTAAGCTTTTGTTTGAGTTTTTGACTTTCAACTAGCTTCATATGCTCATCAGCGATGTGCTAAATGTTAATTCCTTCCACTCGAGAAAAACTAAACCTTAAATTAATATGCACATCAGATCATATGAGTGTGAAAAAAATTCACCCTTTCATTTTTGAAACTTTGGTTTTAGAACTTTCCTTTAATGGCAGCAAAGTATACTTTTTACCATCTTTATCTAACTTGTAAATATTCTTTCTCTCATCATATTAAGTCACCATATTATACTATCATGGCTTATCGAATAGTAGATGGCAAGCGTCCATGTCCATCACATCAAAATACACTTTATTTTTTTAGTTTTTGATGGCAAATGGTACTTTGCACCTCTTGGTCACTAGGATCCATTTTGTCGCCTTGATTCAATTGATAGTATAAGGATTCATATGCTTCTCTAGTTTTAAACCCAATTTCTCCACAACGTCTCTACTAATAATTTTCTCACAACTATTACTATTGATGATAAGATCAAATAATCGATAAATGATAGTACACTAATAGTTGATGTCGCTTAGTAATATCTCCTTATTTTGGTGGCAATACCATCTTCCTCATTATGTAACTTGGACCACCATCTTGCTTGTTATACTTGCACTCTTCTTCTTATGCATCTAAGCCACAATACAGCTCTTTATCCTCATTTTCTCTTTCCACCCTGTGGACTACTTTCTTAAGAGGATAAAACTTTTGGCCAGGTTGATTAGGAGAGGCTTGATATGGATTGATAAGTTTTGTCATCTTTTTCTAATTTCTAGTCGCTTTCTTCTTCCTGTAATTCTCACTACACATTGCATCATCTTGAATCTACTTTATTTTTGTCACTGGGTGATATGCAATTTTCTCCACCATCATTCTTGTAAGAGTGGTTTGATCTATCTCTGTGTTCAAAATTTATTTTACCTTTAGCACAATGTTTATCACCTCAAACAAGGTTTGCACCATTTACTCTCCAATCTTCTCTTTGATCACCAGTTTCAATCTCTTCAAATATAATTCAATCTATTGACCTTCTGTCTCTTGTAAATGGTCCTGTTCTACCAATCTCAAGAATTTAACCATACAATCTTACATTGACTTTTGATCTTGATGGAACTTTTGGTATTGTTGAAATAAGATTTGCTCATAATTAAAGAGAAGGAAATTCTTCTATAACAACTGCTTCATCCTATACCAAGTTCTTACTGGTGCCTTCCCCTCTTGATTCCACCTACTTTGTAATTTGTCTCATCATACAATGTGTCTCCCTTCAATCTACATGCCACTAAATTTACCAGTGTATTTTTTGGAATTTCCATATATTCAAAAAATTAATTAACTTTTGCAAGCCAATCCAAAATATTTTTAATCGGCTTTTTGACATTTGTGTTTAAAAATTTAAAAGTTTTGTCTGAGATACTCCGCTGCAAAAACAATTTACCCATATACTTAATTTTTTTTTATAATTCATGAGTCGCGGCATTACAGATGCCGCGACTCATATTTTAATAGAAAATATATGAGAGTTGCAACATCAAGAATGCCACGACCCTCATTTTGACAGGTCACGGGTCAGCAGCTTTGGTGCAAAGCTGCAGCTACACGCTGCAGCTACCACCACCCCTTCAACCCCGTTGCATCCCACTCCCCCCTCCCTCCCTCCTTCTCCTTCTCCTTCAACGCACTCCCTCCTCCCTCTTTATCCCTCCTTCTCCTTCAAATCTTCTTGCCCTCCCTAAGCTTCATCCTTTATCTCTTTCCCATTTCTCTGAAAATTTTGTTCTCTCCTTTATTATCCCCAACCTTCCTTCTTTCAATATTTTTTATTTGTTTCATTCTCTTTCTTTGCCAAGCTTATTCCAGTTTTGCTCTATACACATATATGTAAGTTCTCTCTGATCTCTTATTTAGTTCTCTATTATTTCTTGTATATGTTATTTTCTTATCTTCTATTTCTCTGCCTATTTATTGTTGATTTTTTATTTTTATGTTTATTGTAAAAAAATAAGTAAGCTCTACTCTATTAGTTAACAAGGAAGAGAACAAGGTTGGAACAAGCAAAAGTCTATATCATTAGTTCTAAAGAATTCTTTAATACCTTCAAGTAGAAAAATTAAATTAAAATATAGTGAAAAGAAAAAAATATTAGACTCCTATAGGATAATTTTTTGTTTACTATATTATATGAAAAAGAGAAGTCAAAATTAATTTTATGTAACTTATAATTAATATTTTAATAATTGTAAATAAATTTAAAATTACATATATTTAGTTTATATTTTTTATATGTGATATTTTTGTATGTTCAGGGACGGGAGTATTTTGTAATTCAGTAGAAGAAAAAGGCTTTATAAACTGCATTACTGGTCAGTTAAAAATTTGTTCGAGGTAAAAAGTAAATTTAAAGATAATGTATTATCTTTATATTTATGTAGCAAATATGCTGAGTATATTTTTAATTTTCTAACATGTAATCCAAAAAATAATTTGAATATGTATATGTATATATCTGTGAATAGCTAACTGATTGATATAATTAAATTGATTGAAATTTTAATTCTTTGATTTGAAAAAATTTGTGTTAAATTTAGTGTATAAAAAGTAATAAATGGACCCAATTAAATATGGATAACAAAATAAATGTATTAAGCATATTTTTTAATAAAACTTACCTTTAACAAAATTGATATATGTATATTTAGTTTTTAAAAAGTACAAGATATTTGGCATAGCGTCATTTTAACTACTAATAATTAGTTTATTAATTTTATATAATAGAAGAGGTGCAGCAAGTATATAAAACACATGAGGGAAGCTGCTTTACGGAGATGAGTTACAGACTATTTTCATCCCCTCAACCCCAGACACTACACACAGAGTTGGCCTTTTGCTTTTCTTTTTTCCCCTTTAAAAATCTACAGGCATGGAGGAATATTCTTTTATGTAGCTAAATAGAAATAGGTGGATATATTTTAATATATGATTTGATATATATATCTAACCAATATTGATGACTGTGTTTCATGTGTCACTACACTTATTCTATGATAGAAATCATAATGAGTGTGAGAAAAGAAATCATATGCGTATATGCAATGGCAAAATTTATGACAGTGAAGAAGGTGCAACATTTGTCTGTGGTAGACCCAAATCTTAAGAGTTGACACAACTGTTACTCTAAATGAATTGAAGAAGGTGGTGGGTGAAAAGCTTCAATTGGCTTCAGATCAATTTATGATCGAGTTGGTATATAGGTACCCTTATTCGCGTAATCTCACAAGGTACTTGGCGTGTACTTTGAAAGATGATAATGATGTCCAAACCATGTGGGAAGCCAACCGAAAATTTCCAAATCAATTGGGTGCACTGGATATATATGTGCATATATCAACTACTGGTTCAAATTTATTAGAGTCCCAAGTTAAGGTTCATGCACCATAATCCCTTCTGTCGACCGGCCAATTCCAAAGTACCAGTGATTATGGCTCACAATTTGATTCTGGCATGATAGATGTTAGTCATTTTACCGCTCAGCCTACCCTCGACTTGACATGCCAACCAAGCTCATCACATTAGCCTATTTTCAATGTGAGTCCTTCGTCACTCTCAAATGAAATGGAGGATATTATGGATGACTATGAAAATGAGGATGAATATGATGCTCCGCCTAATGTCAATGATCATGGAAATGATGATTCTGAGGGCAATGATATTAATGAGGTTGGGGTTACTCCATTAGCTCAATATGTGGACCCAACATATGCCATGCTTTCACAAATTAGTTTGGATAGTGGAAATTTTATTGAAATCCCTGAGATGACTGAGAACATTGACTTGAATAGTAGTCAAGAGTTATGTATTGATATGCGCTTTTCAGATAAACAGTGTATGCGTCGTGCAGTCAAGATATACTCTATTCGTAAGCACAACACTTTTAGAGTGCATTACTCATCAGAGAAATACGAAAAATATCGTTGTCCAGAATATGGTGGTCAGTGCACTTGGAGAGTTAGAACAAGTCGAGATGAGAGGGACAAGTATTGAAAAATAATAAGATATAATGGGCCACACACATGTCTTTCTCCATCATTATCGTAAGATAATCTAAAACTTGACTCTGACGTCATCTCGTCGTATATTGTGTCGATGGTGGCCAAGAATCCATTAGTGTCAATTAGGCAAATAATTGAAAGAGTGCATAGCATATTTGGCTACACTGTTACATACAAAAAGGTATGGACAGCAAAGTATCGAGCAATCGACATTGCATTCGAAAATTAGGAATAATCATATGCTTTTTTGCCAAAATGGTTAGCAGCAGTCAATCACTTCATGCCTGGGTCATATTATGAGTTTGTTCATAGGGAGTTGCCACAGAATAACTCAGTTGAAGATTCTCTGGTTAAGTTTCATCGCATTTTTTGGACTTTCAAACTATACATTGATGTATTTGATTCCCTAAAATCAATGGTGCAAGTCGATGGAACCTTTTTGTATGGAAAATACAAGGGGACTGTACTAATTGCAAGTTCACAAGATCGGGCCAACAGAGTTGTTCCTCTAGCATTTGCAATTATCGAGGGTGAAACACAAGAATTATGAGCATTGTTTCTTTCTTTGCTCCGACACCGAGTTCTGCCAAATAAGACAGGGATTTGCTTGATTTTTTATAGATATCCTGGACCTTTGGCTGCTGTCTCTAATCCAAAAATTGAATGGCAGCCACCGTATGCATATCATGTGTTTTGTTTAAGACACATTGCAAGTAATCCAAATACAACGTTTAGAAATAAGTGGCTAAAGAAGAGAATTATTAATATCGGTATGTTTTATTGATCTTTTAAACTGTTTTAGAAATAAATACTGTGTATTAATGGATAACTATTAGTGCAGGTTACTTGCATGAGCGGTATCAGGTGGATGAACAATTGACCCAAATACGCTAACTCCATTCGGAAGTTGCAAAATGGATCGAAGATAATCCCAAGAGTAATGGTCTCGTGCGTATGATATTGAAGGTCGACGTTGGGGCTATATGACTACAAACTTGGCTGAATGTATCAATAGTGTATTGAAGGGGATCAGGTTCTTACCTATCAGTGGCTTAGTAAAAGCTACTATGTATAGATTGAACAGATACTGGGTGGAGTGTTTACAAACGATCACCGCACAACTTGAGGTTGGTGCTATTTTCTTAGAGGATCTGATGAAAAATTTATCATCTTTGATACAGAGTGCATCTGCCTTAACTGTACGTAGATTTGACAGGCGAGTATCGGAGTTTGAAATTGAAGAATCGTACGATCCAACAAACAAGCAATATGATCGGTCCTGTAAGGTAAGTTTGGCCCGTCGCACATGTGATTGTGGTGAGTTTCAAATTCAAAAGTATCCATGCCAACACGTATTCGCTACATGCGCCTCAGTTTCAATTGATCCGTTTCAGTACGTGGACCGACTATTCTGACTGGATACCATCATCAATGCATATAAAATGGAGTTCCAACCGATGGGAGGAAAGTTCTATTGGCTACAAACTGTAGGTCCACGGTTAGTACCTGATCCTACTATGATTCATCAACGGGATAAGCTAAAATCCTCAAGAATTCAGAATAAGATGGATTGACGTGAAGGGTCGAAAGAACAACAACGATGCGGGTTGTGTCCACAAACGAGGTATAATCGAGTAATCTGCCCATCGCAGCAACCGACTGAAAGTTGATATAATTTAATTTGTCGCATTCTTTACTTGATTGGCATCAGAGCATTGTAACTTTATGATTGTTTTGCGCAATGAACTTTAGTAGCAATATCGTTCAACTTCTTTCAGATTATATTTGAAACATTGTATTTTTCGCAGCTCTTATTCCCATTTCAATTACTTTGCTTCACATAATTGTATGAAAAATAGTATATTGTGTGGTGTGACCCAAGAGTAATGTTAAATTTTTTGGTGGCTTTACAGGATCCACCAAGTACTAAATAAATTTTTAAAACTCTACGCAGCGTAACAATATTGCTAACTTATTTATAGTATTTTATTATTCTGCTTTTTAAATTTATAATTCAATTTAAAGAAAATTTAGATAATTTTGCATTGAATGGAGCGTTTTATTTTTCCTATATACCTTGGGTGTTTTGTAGGCACTTTCTGTGCTAACTTATTTATAATATTTATTAATCTTCTTTTTATATTTATAATTCAATTTAAACAAAATTTAGATAATAATTATATAGATTTGGCGATAATTTTTTTAACTTATAATTCTAATACTGTAACAACATAATGGCTGGTCATCCGAGCGTTGTCGACCCGGGACTTGAGGATGACTCCCTTTTGTATTTACAGACTCGTTTGTTTCACAAGTCGTATAGCAGGGACAGGTAAGATATTACAAATAAAGTTATTATGTTTAACTTATTCTATATTATCATATGTTAGTAACATAAATGTGTATTGCAGGCTGATCGCATTTTGGATATATGACGGATAGCACAGGAGGATCACATCTTTGATCCTCCACTTGCCATTGTTCCGTACCTGCTCCGATCTGATTTTTTTAGAATTTCTCGATTTGGTCAGTTTGACTTTAACACAGCATTAGTTTCAGCTTTGGTGGAGAGATGACGGCTCGAAACCCACACTTTTCACTTGACTAGGGGAGAGACAACTATTTCCCTACAAGATGTTACTATTTAGCTTGGCCTCCTCTGCGCTGGACAAGTTCTTTCAAGCCAAACAAATTATAATTAGACAACCGTGTGTCAATAGTTACTTGAAGTGGTTCCACCTCTAGAGATCATGGATGGACAGCGACTCAGTGTCCAATGGCTTGCCCAGACATTTGTGGCCTTACCAGATGATGCCGATGATGAGACCATATAGCAATTTGCTCGGGCATACATTATGAGGTTGATTGGGGGATACTTGATGTGGGATCAGACTGGGCATAAGGTGATATTGATGTATTTACCATTACTTGCCAATTTCGATGAGGCTAGTCATTATAGTTGGGGACCTGCCGTTTTAACCCACTTGTATAGAGAATTGTGCGGTGCAACCAATTATGCTGAAGTCAATATTAATGGTTGTCTAACATTGTTGCACTTGTGGGTATGGGATCGTTTCCCGCGCCTGGCTCCACCTCTCTCTGCTCAGGCAGATCCTTAGATGGAAATATATCTCTTAGGACCGCCATTGGGTTTCAGATAGAGGCGTGTCCCCCAGCATATTCATCTGACCAATGAGGTATTACGGACTTATAGGATATTGTTAGATCAGATGAAAGATGATGAGTTCATTTGACAGCCATATGACTATCCGAGTGTCAATAGTTAATTCTAAACTATTGATTAGTGGGTTCAAATATATAGCGGGCGTCTGTACCTATTATTTGCTTTTGGCTCATTGAATTTCATCATGCAGACCGTGTTCTTTGCCAGTTTGGTCAACAACAGCATATATCTCAAACACCATTTAATGTGAGGATCGTTGCATACTCTGCAACTAAGAGGAAAAATGCATAAAGATTGGCGTCAGGAGCACATGGTATTTATCTCTGCATGGAATATGTGGCAGGTTGTTGCCCAAGCAGATACAGAGGTATCTTCATTGGATCGCTCATTTGATTATATGCGTTGGTATTGGCGTCATACGCGACGGTGGATCCATCCAGAGAGTGGCTCCCAATGTTTTATGGTATGACCTTTTCTTCCCTTTTATTTTCTTTTGTTTGTGCATGTTTTTCCTCCAACTATGTAACGGCTAATTTTTTTTCTCACAGACTGATATACGGGACAACCTATATATGCTTTTCATTACCAATCCTCCGACGCTTAATTATGCAAAATTTAGGGAGAGGACCCGTGGAGATGTTAGAAAGATGCTATAGGCCTTGGGTGAACATCGGGAGATGTTAGTCTCTCAGCCTGCTCTGCCTGCTCCTCATCTACAGAGACCGCCAGAGCCAGAGGCTCGCCCAAGAAAGCGGGGATATGGTTTTATATCTACTAGACAGCTATTAGTAGATGTCACCCATGGCAGTAGATGTCAGGTAGATGCACCATCATCCTCTTACACGCCAGCGCCTGTGCATAAAGAAACTGAAGAGCCACGTCCTTTTGCATCATTTGTACACTATGCAGGTGTTGGTCCATCTTCTGGTGCACCATCCTTTGGCGCCCCTAGGTCTTCTTCATTTGTTGGGGGTGCTGGTCTTTCTTTTGCTCCTAGAAGTGGTTCGTCGTCCTTCACATCACCAGCTCCTCAGCCGTTTTTCTCCATCTCGCCACCCCAAACTATGGAGGCTAGAGGTATCTCTTTCACTACTCTATTTTCTAATTCGTTCGCGTTCAGTATAGAGTATGCCGGTGCACCTTCTGAACCATGGAGAGCATCTTTCCAGCAAGGATTTTTCACCCCCTGATCAATCGATTCCCCCAACTTAATCCCCTCAACCTAATCGTCAACCAAATAATAGATCAACCGATGAGAATGAAGGTAAAGAAGAAGAAGCAGAAGTAGAAGAAGCAGGACAAGAGCCACTTCAGCGCCGTCCCTCGCGCTTACGCCAAAGACCCAAATGTGGGACTAGAGGACATATCGGGTAAAATGTTCAGTTTTTTTCTTTTATTTTAATAGTTACAACCTTTTTGTGTACAGTAAAGTACTTTGATATTTACGCTTCAAATTGTGAGTATATAATTTTGGTATAATGTGTTACTTTAATTAAACTAATGAAATTTGGGTCTAAATAGTTATTCAGATGTGTTATATTATTTAAACTCATGTGACCGGCTTCTTCACTGTCATACGCAAAAAAAAAAAAAAAAAAAACAATTAACGTATATAAGTGCTCGTATATAAATTTTTTTGATTTTAATAACTTCCAAAAATAAATCTTAGTATTTTTTCTTATAGATGTATTTTGTTTTTGAAAAAATAATTATAAGCTTGATTATACAATATTAAAATGTTAAAAATTTTATTTATTAATTTTAAAAAATAAAAATAAAATTTTAAAACCATGCAATTTTATTTTTATAATAGTAATAATAATAATAATAATAATAATAATAATAATAATAATAATAATAATAATAATAAATATATTTTCTTTAGACTTTCCAACTTTCTTTGTTGATTAAGAAAAAAGGAAAAAAGAGAAAAATTGGTAGGGGAGTGTCTTGATTAATTTTTTTTACTAAAAATATAAATATTACGAAAAATTAATATTTTAAAAATATATATTACTCATAATTTTTTTTAGTCTTTTTTGAATACACTGTATTATTCTTCATTTTCTTTTAATTTCTTGTCTTCTTACTCTAAAAAATTTGATACAAACCCCAACTTCTTTTCTTGTATTAGGAATTTCTTTTAATTTTTAGGGATTGGCTATGTCCTTTAATAAACCACCTTTACGTAAAAATAAAAATAATAGAATGTTTGAGAAAATATAATTAACTAGATGATTTTGAAATAATTTTTCTTTCATTGAATTATCGCAGTGTAAATTTTTTTTAAGTATTTGGATAATATTAAACTTAATAATTATTTTTTTACTATTAATTTTTCTTATTTAAACTATAATAAGCATATAATTTTTCAATAATATTATAACAAATATTTAAATTAATTACAAAATTATATAATTATTTATAAAAACTATATATTTATCATAATATTATTAAAAAAGTATACACTTGTTATATTATTAAAATTTTTAATTATATTACAAAAATATATTTTTTATAAAATTTAAATTAATTATCATTCTAAATAATTTAAATAATAAAATATATCAAATATAAATTATATAACAAATTATATATAATATATATATATTTATAAATAAATAAATATATATATATATATATATATATATATATATATGGGTTGCGGCATTGCAAATGCCGCGACCCATTAAAACATATTAAATAATTAAAAGAGTCGTGGCATATGTTATGCTGTGACTTTTTTTTTTTTTTTAAATAAGCATTTGAAGAAAACGTTTTTGCGGCGAAGCATTTGGATTTTTTGTTTTTTTCGTTTACATATTATCGTCAAAATCCCATTTTTAATCCCTAAAATTTTGTTGAACCAAGGAATGTCAGTCTTTAACTTGAATTCTCCCACTTCCCTATCACCACGTCCATATCTCCCATAGCCATCCTATTTGGCATAATTTGTGAGTTTTTTTTCCTCTTCCTTTGAATCTTCCTCGTAAATAGATGCCTACATATGTTTATTGAAATAGTCCTTTTACCTAGTTGTTTGCAAGGTCAATCTTCTCTTGCACATGCCCAAACACCTTCCTTATTTTTGTTTGCATCCAACCAATCTGCGATCTCCTCAAAATGCCTTTCTAAGTGATGAAATCTCAAATTCATGCACTGTTCTAGGTTTTGTAAAGCCGACCTATGATCAAGCTCCACTAATCTTGAAGCCTTAGTTCCTTGATCACCATCACTAGAGCCACTGCCTATTGCCATTGAATCTGCCACCATCAAAATGTATGAAGGCTGAGCCTTGATACTACCTGAAGCAGTAAATTAAGTGTGAAGAATTAAACAAGTTTCTAATACAAAAAATTATTTTCAAATAGAGAAGAAAATTCTAAGATATCATTCCATACAAATTGCCAATGAGTAAAACAATTAGCAACTATTGATAAGAAAAGAAAATTAATCTTAACAAGTCTCTTAATTAAACAAGCAATAAGACTCCTAATAAAATAAAAGCGTATCCTAACAAAATAAAATAAAATAAAATAAATCTCCTAATAAAATAAAATATTAATAATAAAACTACAAAAATACTATTTAATTAGATAAATTAATGAAATTCAATTTAAACTAAAATTTATCTTGCTTGATTAAAGTTTTTATTTTTAGAGTTTTGGTTGAATTTCTGATAATCAATTGGTTTCATACAAATGTTAACTATGCGCACTAGGTCAGAAAGTGATGATGAATATAAAAAAGAGAGTATTGAGAGGACTGAGATTTTCTCATTTATAAAGTCAGTCTCTAAAGGCAAATTGGTAGTTTCCATGTGGACCAGTTGGTGACAGGGTAACGTTCTGGTTGAAATCCCTGAAATGTGCAGTGTAAACACTAGGTGCGTACAGTGATTGCCAAGGCGAGTGACTTCAGGATAATTGTGCAAAAATCTCACACTCTTTTTGGTTTAACAAAAGGAAAGGGAGGGAGGAGAGGTTAATGAAGGAAATGAGCTTAATGGACTGCTTCATTATTTGCGGGTTGATCGTTACACCTGATCGGTCCCATTCAAATCTTAATTTATCATTTGCTAAAATTAATTTTTATTTGTGCTTTGAAATTTGAATAGATTATTAAAAAAATTACTCTTTTGATGTTTATATTTTCACTCAATTTTAAATTTTATTTTTATTATTTAAAAATTTATAATAAATTTTTTTAATTTAATCCTTGTCAATAAATTTTAATTAATATTCTGTTAAATTTTATTGACCTAAATTAATAATAAGTTATTTTAATATTTTAAATATACAAAATTTTAATTAATTTATTTAAGTAATTTAATATGTATTGTATCATATGTTATATATATTAGTTAATTTTATTTTATTATTTATTTTTACTCTTTTTTGGAGCTTAAATCATGTTTGTCCAAAGTAATAATATAATGTGTGATAACTATATTATCAAAATCTAATAGAATATTATTAAAAACTTAATAATAGGATTAAATTAAAAATTTTTAAAAGAATAAAGATTAAATCAAAAATAAAATAAATTTATAAGAACGAATAGGATCAACAAATTTGGAGCAATTTTTTATCCTTAAAATCATCAATTTTAGTTTTAGTTTTTGTTCTTTTTCCCCCGATATGCTACTTAACACATCATTTGTCTTGTCTGACCGGATGCACATAAATTGCCTACGCGTGGACCTCAATCGTCGAACGAACCAATTTCAGACCCCATTCCATACAATCTATAAAACACCCCCACAAGGGCCATATCAATCGATCTTTGATCCTTCAGGTTACGCTTCAGAGAAGATGATGAAGACGGAGTTTTTTCTGCTGCTCTTTTTGGCTTTTGCGGTGGCTTTCTCAGTCTCAGAGTTCCAATCTTCTCCTCTACAACCTCACGCTGCTGAATCCTTCAATGTCAGCTATATCCAGGCATGCCTTCGAAAACCCCTTTCGAGATTTCTCACTCTTTGATTCCTCTATTCTGTTTTTGTGTATATGAACTATGATAAGACTAGGGGCTTCTTTCTTTCTTTCGTTTGTCGTAATAAAGATGAAGAACTTGGGGAGCTGTCCTTACACGGTGGTTATATCTACAAGTTGTTCGTCTCCTAGATATACAAGAGATCAGATCAGTATTGCTTTTGGAGATGCTTATGGCAATCAGGTTTGGTTTTTCCTAAATTGGATTGATCCATTTATTTGTTGTTTTTGGTAGAAGATCATGTCTAATTTTAATTGGGGGCAATTTAGTTGTCCTGAGAAAATATGAGAATATTTAGAGAGTTGGAACCTTTTGGTTCTTTAATTGGTTCAAGATCGAATTTGGAGTGACGTATTCAGAATATGTGGTTCATGGAGAAATTATAGACAAACCCAGCAATTGAAGTTAAAATCATAATTCAATTTTTTGTTGGAGTTCATCTTAGTTACAAGTTGATTCTTTCATTTCATTTTATTCTTTGTTCTGCTTTTATATTCTAGGTATTTTGATTGTTTCAACTTCAATTATTCTAGAGTCAACTACCGATTGGGTTTTGAAAGTTGCATGCTCATCAATTTAGTCCTTAGAAGTCAGGGTAAGATCATATTGATGGTTTAAAAAAGAATTGGAATTAAATGATAGTAATTATCTTCCCATCACCAAGCTGATGGAACATGCATCTTTCATGGACCCCAATGGCAGTTTCCTCTTTTTGTAGTACTTCCTTGTACTCTCTAAAGTGCATAAGTTTATTCTATATTGGTGAATGTATAGGAAGGCTAATGGCGTAACATAGACTTTGCTTGACAGCTATGGAATAAAGGATCAAATTGAAGTCTCTAACTGATAAAGTTCGAAGGATTAAGGGTAGAACGATGAATTTTCTTTGTGATATGGCCAAAAATTGATAGCTTTACAATCCATGTTGACGAGTAGCATATAACAGGTCCAATTGGTAAAATCTGAAAGAAAGAAAGCCTCATTTTGGATATGCTCTTAACTAATTGGGGAGGCTTAATTTTGAGCCTTTGGAAGTTAATTTTTCTTCTTTTTCACGTATTAATGATCAGATAAATGCACCAAGACTGGATGATCCATCTTCAAGGACATTTGAGCGGTGTTCTTCAGATACATTTCAGATAAATGGTCCATGTGCGTATCAGATTTGCTATTTGTACCTATACAGAACTGGGCCGGATGGTTGGAAGCCGGAAAGTGTGAAAGTTTACGGTCATAATACAAGGGCTGTTACATTTAACTACAACACATTCATCCCCGCTGATAAATGGTATGGGTTTAATTTGTGCAACACTGCTTCATCTTCACGCCAACTGTCTAGTGGGAAATGGTTTTTATATGTTGTTCTAGGGTTTGTTCTTAGTTTTTGGTTGTAGATATATGTTCTTTACATCTTCTATATCTGCTGTTCTCTGTAACTATGAAACTTACTCCAGAAGAAATGTAGACACGACATGTAAAAAAACCCATGTTCTATTTCAGTTTATTATGTGACTTGCTTATTTTGTCTGATTTACGTTCAATGCAATGTCTCAATGCTTGCTAGACAATTTAGATTGCATCAGTAGGAGTGAAATTAAATGAAAACATTTGAAAGGAACCTATAGTAGGAGTACTTATTTTTGCCTCTGGAGCAGAATAATAAGATATTTTAGCATTCAAAAGTATCAAACTGAAGGTTGTGATTCAGTTTTATTCTTCTTAAATTGCATTTCTACCAAGAAACAAGGGTCAAACTTTTCTGCAATTTGTTTAGCATCTATATTTGTATCTAGGAAGTATTGAGAGAATTCAATTCACTGTTTTATCTTATTCCTTTTCTGTTCTGCTTTTCATGTCAAGCTCCCACACCATATTACGGTATTTACCAAAAGGACTAAGCTTTAAAATATTTACCTTTAGATTCTTCAACAAAATTATGGCACATGAATATAAAAGTTTTGGCTCAAGTGACATTCTCTAAACATAAGTGTCAAAGGTTTTGATGTTTTCAAATTCAATTTCTATCCTCCTCCTTTCTCTATGCTCAACTCTCAAATTCTTGTACCTCTTTTGTTACAAGAACAAAAAATTATGACAATTGGATAAATTTTTTGAAAGGAAATGAAGATATAGTGTGTACTTGAGAAAAATATTCATATCTTATGTTTTTATTAAAAAATCTAGTATCATATCTTATGTTTTTATTAAAAAATCTAGTATCATATCTTATGTTTTATTAAAAAAATCTAATAGCAATGTAAGTTTTGTCCTTTACTGACGGCGGATCAAGTTAAATTTCGATATGGATTTGATGCCTGCTTGAAATGGCTGTTCTTGGAGTATTGATCTTTTTGAATTCTTATACTATGATTTTATGCTTGGTGAGAAATCTAGCTGTTCATTGAAACGGTCACAATTTTATTATGATATCTTATGTTTTGATTAGTTCAAACAAACTGTTGCTCTCTTATTATTATAATTATTGAAATTACTTATTCATTGATTGAACCCCAAGTTAGCAGTTAGCTAATAAATATCCTACAAATTGAGCCACAAGCAGGCATAAGTCAATTTAAAAATATTTAATTTTTTATTATCATTTTAAATTAAAATATAGTCAATCAAATATAATTATAATTAAAGAAATTTCAAATAAAAAGATATTAAATAAAAGAATCAATAAATGTAAATATAATTATTTCTACAATTATATATCATCTCAAATTTAAAATAGATCGCATTTCAAGGAGGTAAGGCCCTTTTAGTATTATAAAATAGATTAATCTATATTAATTGAAATGTTATAAAATGTGCCCTTATAAAAATTTTGGGGAGGCGAATTTTGAATTTAAAATTTTTTGTTGGCAAGATAAGAATTATATATTTTTATGAGTTTTTTAACACATTTTTATTTTTATAGAATTAGAGTTAATATTGATAGATAAAATTTAAAATATTGATTGAATCAATTATGGCACAATAAATTGAGATCAATCTATATTTGTAAATTCCCACAAAACTTTCTTGAACTATGAATCATCTGCAAATAACTTTCTGACAATTAAAATTTGATAATAAATTTTTAAAAATTTTTAAATTTATGCAGATAACTTTTCTGTTATTAATTAGTTTATTATTTTACTAATAAAGTATGATACAGCTATGAAATAAACTCCTATAAATTTCATTTTTTGTATAAATAATTCTTTTTAAACTTTGAATTATGTACAAATAACCTCTCTAAATTTTGTCTTATATGCAAATGACCCCTAATACATCATACTCCATTAATAAAATAATGGATTAATTACCGCTAAGAGATTATCTATATAAATTTAAAATTTTAAAAGTGTTTATTATTAAGTTTTGAAGATAAGAAGTTATTTGCATATAGTCCACAATTCAGGGGAATTAGGCACAATTTAACTTTAAAAGATAATTAAAAAAGGTAAAAATTGTTGAGTGATAATTATAAAAATATAATAAATATTTTTGACATTTTTATTATTGAAGGAGAGGCAATATGATATATTTAAATTTTTTCATATTGAAAAGGAATGTTTGTGAACTACTCAATTAAAGAAGACATTTGCAATTCTTCTTTTATATGTTGGTACAATTTTAACAGCCAAGAAATTTACATTAGACGAAGGTCGAAATTTTAGAACTTTTGTGTAAAATTGAAGTTCCTTCAAAATAGTAGGTACAAAACCAAAGCAACTCTTTGCTCATTTAATTACAATTATATATAATTAAAAATTGTTAATTACAAACTAACTTACTTTATATCATTCAAAAAGTATAATTTTTAATTAACATAACTATCTCAAAGAAAAAGAATAAGTTATATAGATTTTTTTTTCGAGTTTTATTAAAATTATATGAATTATTTTTCAATTTTGTAAAAATATATTTTTTTAAAATAAAAATTACTTTATATTTTAATCTAATTTTTAATTTTTTGATTACAAATTTGAAATGAAGGACATTTTGATTAAAAAAATTTAAAATTAGATTATAGTATAAGATAATTTTTATTTTAGAAAAATTTTACATTATTCTAAAATTAAAAAAACTAATATGATTGTAACAAAATTCATCATGTAATTTATTACAAAAAATTGTGAAACTATAACAGTTCTTATTACATGAATTTAATTAATTATGATCTCTGGTCTCATATATAAATTTTTTTTTGAAGTTTGATTTAGTCTAAAATATAAAAAAATAAACTATTAATATTTGATATATTAATTATAGTATTCTAATTATATTTTTATTAAATGATTCTTTTAAATTATAAGTAGTAATTGTTATTAATTTTTTTAAAAAATATATACATTAAATAAGGATATTTTTTAAAAATAATTTTTATTAAAATAAAATTAAAAAATTAATTATTTTAAATTTTATGAGTTAATTATTTATTTTTTATATATAAAGTTGGAGATAGTAAATAATTACACATTCAGATTTTTTTTTTCCCAATGACTTCTTATTCCTTATGAAATGAGGGTAAAAAATTATGAAAACCTAGCAGAGAGCATCGAAATTAAAATTAGGGTTTCACGTTCACCGCCTAACTATAAAACCGAAAACCTGGAAGTTGTCTTTCTCTTGTTCTCCTGCTTCTTCGCAGTTCTCTGCCTTAAACCCTTCTTGGAAGCAGGAGCCTCCTTCCTTCTCTATCTTCTTAAGCTTTAGGCTTTTACGCATAACATAACCTAATTGGTACTATTTTATTTTTTTAACCGACGACGCCATGCCTTCTATATCTCTCTCTGAGAGCCCCAAAGAGAAGAAGGAGAAGAAGAAGATGATGAAGAACAACACTTTCGCTGACAAAGCTTCAAAACCAGAGGCATCAATTGGCAAGAAGAGCAAGAAAAGTTCCAAGCTTGCAAGGAATATGAAGGCGTCTGATTCTGACCAAGATGGGTTTTCGGACAAGAAGGCGAAGAAGAAGGAGACGAAGAAGCGTAAGTCTTCGGATATTGATTGGGATGGAGAGAAGAGCGAAACTAGCTCGGAATTGGTTGAGCCTGAAAGTTCGATAGCGAAGAGTGAGGAGAAGAGGAAGAATAATAAAAAGCCGAAATTCGAGGAATCTGACATGGGAGAGGAAGGGTTCGAGAAGAAGGAGGATCCAAATGCAGTTTCGAACTTTCGGATATCGGAGCCCTTAAGGGCGAAGTTGAAGGAGAAGGGGATTGAATCGCTATTTCCCATTCAGGCCATGACTTTTGATACCATTCTCGATGGTTCTGATTTGGTCGGTCGGGCTCGTACCGGGCAGGTGTGTTCTTTTTTTCTCCTTTTGTGTATTTACAAATGCTTATGCTTCTCTCTCTGAGATGTTATAAGTATGTGTTTTTGGGAACCCAGAGGTGGACGATTACGAAGTCTAGGTGCAGAATTCTTATTAGGTTAATATGAACATTGAAATTGTGGTGATGCGTATCGCAATTAAATTTTTTAATCAGATTTAGCCTGGTAGCGACACTTGAAAAGATGCTGATACTGTTTGGCTATGCTGTATCTAAAATTTCATTCTCTACTAGTGTTCAGTTCTGCATTGTCTTTCAATTGAAGGAATGGTAGGACGGGTAAATCCTTAGAGGGTGTATCCCAAACTCCAAAATCTGTATAACTGGGTACAATAGAGTCAGTTGTGAGATGTTATGTGCTTGTTAATAACTCCAATCAGGAAAAATCAGTTATTAATTAAACAGTTTTTATGATAAAAATACATAACAAAGAGGGTTTTAATATAATCAGTTTTGTCAAACTAGAAGTTTCCTTATTTCTCTTTGCCTCTATTTGTTTTCACTTTGTTTGAAGTTTCAATGAAGACTCACCAAAATTTGCTAAACAACTTTTGAAATATAACTAGTTCAAAATCACATGTTCAACAAAGTAAGTATAATTTGAAGCTAATTTAAATTTATGTAGATTTACAAAACTTGTGTTAACCATATGCCGAGCACCTGAGTTTTGTGTGACCTAAGGAATATTATATGACAGTGGATAGGAAGAAGTTTGAGATGATAGAAAGCTGAAAACGAGTTAACAACTGCTTAGTCCTTTGGGTAATTAGTTATATAGTTGCTGCTTCTTGGAGCCAAAAGTTCAACATAGTCATTCTGCTTTTGACTGATCTCAATTTTTCCTTGTTTATATCAATTGTCTACTCTGGAAAAAATACAGGGTAAAACTCTGGCTTTTGTGTTGCCCATATTAGAGTCTTTAACAAATGGTCCAGCTAAAGCATCGAGAAAGACTGGCTATGGGAGGTCTCCCAGCGTTCTTGTGCTCTTACCTACCAGGGAATTGGCCTCTCAGGTACATTACGCATGAGCTAGTTGCAGATATATCTTCATTTGTGATTGATATATGAATATTGGCCTTTTCCTTTGTTTATGTTTTTATTGTGGAATGTGATGCATTAGGTGTTTTCCGATTTTGAAGTTTATGGTGGGGCATTGGGTTTGATTTCTTGCTGTGTATATGGTGGAGCTCCATATCAAGCTCAAGAAATTAGCCTCAAGAGAGGTGTTGATATTGTTGTCGGAACCCCAGGCCGCATAAAGGTAATTTCTGTAGTGTGCATGTGTGTGTGTATATACACATACATACATATATATATATATATATATATATATATATATTAGAGCTACATTCTTATTCCTTATTATGATTATTAATTATGGCTAAGACAGAAGCTTCAGTTTGTCTAAGCAAGACATTGTTCCTGATTTATATGTGTATCCATGTAGGATCATATAGAGAGGCAAAATATTGACCTGACCCAACTAAGGTTCCGTGTCCTTGATGAGGCAGATGAGATGCTGAGGATGGGTTTTGTTGAAGATGTCGAACTCATTTTGGGTATGTGTTGTATTTTTTCCCCCCTCTTTTTTCTTTTCTTGTAATGCATAGAATGCTGCTATGCTTCAATTTTAGTGTAAATTATGCGTATTTGATGGAAGATACTTTAATCACTCTTCACCTTCTCATTTGTTGATATTGCTTACTTCAAATCTGGTTACATTGTTACCAACACAATTTAAATTGTCACCTAAATCTGGTTAGATTGTCAGTAACATGCATAGTTGATAGGGCGTTACTTCATTGTTTATTTATCTTTTAAACTGTTGAATTGGAATGTTGGCACTTGACTGCAAACTGCATGCTGGCCCTAGTACATTTCCTTTATGATTGACCGCACATTAAGATTCCTTGCAATTGAGTTCTTTTTTGGGGAAACTACATATATCCCTCCTAAGCTATAGCCTAATCACAAATTTGGTCCATGAATTTCAAGTCATAACATTTAATCCCCTGAACATCCCAAAAAGTAAAAATGTTGTGTGTCATTCAAAACTATCATCTAAATGTCTTGTGATAGCTTACATATATCCATCATTTCTGGAATTTCCCCTATGCTTAAGGTATCACAAGATAAGCACATGGCTTTTAGATGTTAGTCTTAACTGGTGTGTAATGTTTTTCACTTTTTGTGATTTTTTTTTTTTGGGAGGGGTTAAGTATTGCCTTTTAAAGCTTGTGTACCAAACTTGTAATGAGGCGATACTTTAGGGAGGTTATATGTAGTCACCCCTCCCCCCTCTTTTTTTTAAAGGATTTAAGTGTGTTCACTTTTTGGGTTGATAAGATATTTTCAGTATTGTAAACCTCTACTCTGTATGTTTTGCAGGTAAGGTTAAAGATGTTAGTAAAGTTCAGACACTTCTATTCAGTGCTACTTTGCCAGACTGGGTTAAGCATGTATGCTTCTATGTGATCATTTCTTGTGACAAAAGTTTTCTTGTTACAAAATTTTGTTTGTGCTGATCAGATGCTACCCCTTATGCTTTTTAATCTCATTTGGAACATGTAACTTTGTTGCCAGATTTCCTCAAAGTTCCTGAAACCGGATAAGAAGACTGCTGACCTTGTTGGGAATGAGAAAATGAAGGCTAGTGCCAATGTTAGGCATATTGTTCTTCCATGTATGAGTTCTGCCAGGTCCCAGCTTATCCCAGACGTTATTTGCTGCTATAGCAGGTGAGTTTTTATAATTCAGTTGTGATATGTGCTTAGCATTTTGATATCTTCGTGGAATCTATTGAATTTTGCTTTTTATTCTTTGATATGTGGTTCTATTTCAGTGGAGGCCGGACAATTATATTTACTGAGACAAAGGAGTCTGCTTCCCAGCTTGCAGGGTTGTTGCCTGGAGCTCGAGCTCTGCATGGTGACATACAACAAGGACAACGTGAGGTGAGCTGTCATATGAAAATCTATGATTATCTTATTTGGAATTTTCATTATACATGTTTTGTAAGGGTGATCTGCCTCATAACTTTTGAATCCTTATGACAGATTTGTTTACTTCTTGTCGTGTTTTTTTAGTAGTGTGGACCACTTTTTTTATCCCCTAAAATGTATCCTGCCACTTGTAGGTCACATTGTCTGGTTTTAGGTCTGGAAAATTCATGACATTAGTGGCGACAAATGTCGCAGCTCGGGGATTGGATATTAATGATGTTCAGTTAATTATTCAGGTACTTCTGATGCATTTATTTAATTACTTGTATTATATTGAATGATTATTATAAGCTTCCTGATCTGTATGGTGATATCTGCATTGGATTTAGTGTGAACCTCCGCGTGATGTAGAAGCCTATATTCATCGTTCTGGCCGCACAGGACGAGCAGGTATAAATGGAATGTTGCTATTGTTCACAAAGGGACAGTATTGGGATTATCAAACTTTGATAATACTGGGTTTGAAATTTTCAGGTAATACTGGAGTTGCAGTTATGCTTTATGATCCAAGAAGGTCAAATATATCTAAAATAGAAAGAGAATCGGGTGTGAAATTTGAACACATATCAGCTCCTCAGCCTGCTGATATTGCAAAAGCTGCTGGTGGGGATGCTGCTGAAATGATAAACCAAGTGTCCGATAGGTATGGTTTTTCTTATATGCTAATGGTATTTAATGCTATCTTTGCTGTTAATAAATGTCGTAATTGCAGTGTGATTCCTGCATTCAAGTCTGCTGCTGAGGAGCTTATGAACAACTCTGGTTTAACAGCTGTTGAATTACTTGCAAAAGCTCTTGCCAAGGCTGTTGTGAGTCCCCTGTTCTTCAACATTTTCTCAATCTATCTTTTTGTTGCAATTGTAATTTCTTGTTTAATTCTTTTTTTCTTGCCAAATTCTTCATCTTTGATATCCTTCTCTAAGCTGGATAAAAAAAAGTTGACTGTGTAATGTGCAGGGTTATACTGACATAAAGAAAAGATCACTTCTCACTTCCATGGAGAACTATGTTACGTTACTTCTTGAGATTGGAAGACCCATCTTCACCCAATCGTGAGAACTTTATGATAAACCATGTTCTTAAGTTATGATGCTTGCATGCTACTCTAAATCAGTTGCTGATAACCTAAGAATCCTTGCTATGTTTTTCAAAAGGCCTAGTTTTTTGCACTCCTGTGGGAAAATCTGTTGAGGCATGTTAACTATATTGTTATGTGCTCCTTTACCTTAGTTATAAGTGATTATGCAATGTATGGTGGAATATGTTTGGAAATTACATTGCAGTTCTCATTCCATATGCAACTCTTCTTCATTTTCTTGGTCCTACCATAGTGTTTACTGTTATAAAATATTTCTAAACCAATCTTCATAATTTGGACAGTGTTCATTATTCCCTTTTATTGATGGAAAAATATATTTGAAGTGCTTTAGGTGTTGTGTATTGTTGTTATAAGGCATCTGGCTGTGTTAACTTCATTGATGGGCTTGTGCATTTTAATGTTGAAATTTATAGTTACTGCTTATTTTGGGGATGACAGCAAGTTAATTCCCTGAGAATTTATAATTTGTGAAGTCGTTTGTTATAATGAGTGCTGCTCTGTATTTTATCATCAATTTATATTGTGCTTATATGTAGTTATGCTTGCAATGCATATTAAAAACAGAATGATTGGAATAGACTGATATCTATACAAGTTAAATCTTGGTCTGACTTGATTCTTTCTGTAGTTATCATGATAGGTAGTAAGTATATTCAAGTATCATGTGGTGAGCTTCTTTGACTTGTCTGGTCTTGCTTGACTGATGCTTTCATGGGCTGTTTTCAGTTTTGCATATGGAATCCTAAGGAGATTCTTGCCTGAGGAGAAGCTTGAGGCAGTGAAGGGTCTTACCCTAACTGCAGATGGAAATGGTTCTGTTTTTGATGTACCAGCTGAAGATTTAGATACATATCTTGCTGGTAAAATTCTACTTAACTATTGACTTGGGATTCTGAGCATAAACTAGAAGTTCCTTCTAGAAAAGTGATTATAATTATTTAACCCACCATGATATTTGTTTTACCATGCATGCTCCCTGGTCAACCTCTAAAACAACAAATCAAGATAATCCAGTTTTAACTAACACTATTGACTATGCATGTGAATTAGCTTTGTATTGGTTGATTCAGTTCTACATTTAGCTTTTATTTTGGTTATTATTATTATTTTTTCATTCAATGATATTTGTCCTTCAGGTCAGGAAAATGCTGCTAATGTAAGCTTAGAAGTATTAGAAGTATTGCCACGTTTGCAAGAAAAAGACCAATCGAGAGGGGGCAAATTTGGTGGTGGTGGTCGTGGTGGGTTTGGTAATAGAAGTGGTGGCAGTGGGAACAGGTTTTCCGGTGGAAGAGGAGGTGGCAAGAATGGTGGATTTTCGAATCAGAGGAATGATAGGTTTTCCAGTGGTTCTAATGGTGGGAGAGGCCGTGGCGACAACAGGGGAGGAAAGAGATGGTAAAGAGGATAATGAGCTGAGTTTTCCTTTTAGTGAAGGAAGATGACTACAATGCATGTCTCCATTATAAGATCCCAGCCGTCTTTATTTCTTTCTTTTTTTAAAAAAATTACTTAGGGCTCTTTTTAACCCTGGGGTTTCAGTTTTGTTCACTTTTGCCTTTTTCTTCTCATTTTTTGCTAGAAAGGGTCAGATTAGATTTCTGTATGCAAGACTGAACAGATATCACGGTTAAAGGCAATATATATTCTGTCAATTATATTCCCACTACTTATTTTCACCTTTTGATAATTGTCATAGCATTATTTTGATTGAAATACGAAGTCCACAGAAAAAAGGAGAAATTATATTTTACTAAAATTAGAGGGCACAATTTGTTAATACATGATAGTTATATTTATTCCCCATAATTTACTGGTTCAGTTGGATGTTTTCTCCCTAGTATACGTCAATCATAATTCATGCTTCGAAGTCTCGTAATAGTACAAGGACAGAAGATTGTGGTGCGACCATAAGAGAACCATTATTGATTGAAAAAAAAAAGAAAAAACATGTTCATGATAGGTCCTATGATTCCTAATTTCCTTGGGCCAACCTTAGACAGGATACTCATTATTTAGCCTATAAATAATTGTATACTAACACTTGCATGCTTATTGACTAACACTTGCATGCTTATTGACCAAAAGAGTGAAGGAATATAAGCTTGATGACTCAAGGGCAAGTCGAACTCTTGGGTAGTAGAAGGAACTCCTTCCAAGTTCTCCCTTGGCATGAATATTCATATCCAATGTAAATCATCTCCGAATACTCGAATAACAAACATTCTATATTATAAAAATAATTAACCTTTTACTGTAAATAATTATTTATAAAATGTGATCACAAGGTTTTTCATCTCTCAACTTTTTGTTCTTAAGTTTATGACCTTCTGAGAGAAGGTTTTGCATTTATATGTTAGGAGACCCTACCCTTATAGCATTAAGTCTCTCTCTCTCTCTCTCTCTCTCTCTCTCTCTCACACACACACACACAAAGGAATTTTTCGACATAAGCCCGAGTTTTATTTTGGGTTGTGTGTCATTTTTTTTCTTGAATTTTGTGTCCACCTAGTGATATATACCTTTGTTTCATTGACAAGGGAATTGGGGTTTTACTTGTTGGCCATAGTATTATGGTTGCCCGACTAGAGTTCAAAACTGTCGAATCCATAAGTCTCAGGAACACCCTCTCAAAATTAATTGAAGAATGCAAGAATTTCAGGGAGTTCAAACAAATCTATGCCCAGATTCTTAAGTCCCCATTTTTACCCACCAATGACCAATATTATCTCATTACTCGTCTCCTCTTCTTTTGTGCCTTTTCAAATTGGGGTTCTTTCATCTATGCTTCTAATGTTTTTCGTATGATAAAGAACCCGGAAATTCGCGTCTACAATATTATGCTTAGATCATATGCACGTGTGAAGGATGATGATAAAGATGGCCATATTTGCGGGGCTTTAGTGCTTTATAGAAAAATGCTTTGCAATGGCATCTTACCCAATAACCTCACTTTCCCCTTCCTTTTAAAGGATTCCACTAGGAGGCTGGATGAAGCTACTGGCTTAGGAATTCATGCCCAAGTCGTCAAGTTTGGATTTTATGACGATGTTTTCGTCGGGAATTCTTTGATAAACCTGTATATGGCATGTGGGTTGGTAAATGATGCCAGGAAGCTGTTTGATGAAATGCAGGTGAGAGATATTGTCACTTGGAACTCAACGATTATTGGGTTTTTGAGAAATGGAGAGCTTGACAATGCATTAGCTTTGTTCATGCGGATGAGTAAGAAGAATGTCATAACTTGGAACTCCGTTATTACAGGGTTGGTTCAAGGTGGCCGGCCAAAAGAGTCACTGCAGCTTTTCCATGAAATGCAGGTTTCAAGTGATGATAACATGGTCGCACCTGATAAAATTACAATAGCTAGTGTCCTTTCAGCTTGTGCTCAACTTGGTTCTATAGATCATGGGAAATGGGTGCATAGTTATCTGAGAACAAGTGGCCTAGAGTGCGATGTGGTAATCGGAACAGCACTTGTGAATATGTATGGTAAGTGTGGGCATGCAGATCAAGCAGTTGAGATCTTCAAGGAAATGCCTGAGAAGGATGCTTCGGCATGGACAGCAATGATTTCTGTGCTTGCTCTTCACGGCTCAGGCGAGAAGGCTTTTGATTGCTTTCTAGAGATGGAAAAAGCTGGAGTGAAGCCTAACCATGTAACATTTGTTGGATTATTGTCTGCTTGTGCTCATTCTGGTTTGGTAGAGAAAGGTCGGTGGTGCTTTGACATGATGAAAGATGTTTACTCAATTGAACCACAAGTTTATCACTATGCTTGCATGGTTGACATTCTTAGCCGAGCCAGGCTCTTTGAGGAGGCAGAAAGACTCATAAGAGGCATGCCAATGAAGCCTGATGCTTATGTCTGGGGTTCATTACTTGGAGGTTGTCAGATGCATGGGAATACAGAACTAGGAGAAAAGGTAGCTCTTCATTTGATTGACTTGGAGCCTCTTAATCATGCTTTCTATATGAACTTGTGTGATATATATGCCAAAGCTGGCAGGTTTGACGCTGCTAAAAGAGTTAGAAACTTAATGAAAGAAAGAGGAATCCAAAAGGAAATCCCAGGTTGTAGCATGATTGAAATTAGTGGGGTGGTTCATGAATTTTCAGCGGGAGTATCATTGAAACTTCCAACGGAAATAGTTTTGGTCTTAAATGAGCTAAGTAATCAGATGAAGTTACGAGGATGATGAAAATCAGTATAATCATAACCTCAGTGATTATATGGAGGCATCTGCATATTACACAACTATAGTCCAACAATCAATTGCGGCAGCATGTGCTCTATTTTTGATCAACCACTGGTGCCATGTATAACAATTGTAATTGTTGTCCATCTTCTCCTCCCTAGGTAGCATCCAAATGAATATCTACACATTCATTGGGATGGTCACTCAATTACCAAGCCGATGGAAGTGAAAATTTGAAGAGGAATAAGTACATTACACACACATTGAACTGGTGAAGAAAGATGTTAGATGACGAGAGATGATATTTTTGTGCAGAAGTGTTCTCATGGTTTAGTGTTCTTGTGACGCTGAACAGGTATAAGTCTCCTAACTTGATTATGCAACCGTTTCTTTATGAGAATTGATTTTCCAACGGTAAGAAGCAGCTGTAACAATGTAATCCAAATTTATGAGGCTCCAGATATTAGAGAATATTCCTTTCACTTTAAAAACGTTGGCTTTTGTGATGGCTAATTGGCTATGTATATGGGTCCTAGATTCAGTTTCACACTCTAAACATTCAAAAGCGTGATATACACCATCCGAGTACAAAACTCAGATCTTAGAAGCACCCCATAGGCTTTTGCATTTGGATATTTGTGTTTTGCATATCTTGTAGTTGCTAACAGATTACTCTCTCTTACCGCACAACCAAACACACACTTGCATATCTTGTAGTTGCTAACAGATTACTCGTGGTGTTTGGTTCACGCGTGTTCTAATTTTTCACAACTTGTAGAAACTCATAAACATTTGAGCTTGACATATGTATAAAATTATCTTTATATAATTTAGTAAATACAACCCATTACTTTTAAATTTTTATATTTGTTATATCTGGATATTTTATAAATAATTTTCCAAGCACTTAAAAAATTAATTAATTAATTAATTATTTTTATATACCAAACAATACTTAAAATGAGAAGAACCTATGGAAGAGGAGTGCAAATAGGTCTCTTATATTGATGTTATCCTGTGGTTGAAGAGAGCTTGCCAAAGAAGAACACAAAGGTAAGTCTCGTGAGTAAGACTTGATGGGACTTCTCACTGCTGGTCAGTGTTGCAAGTGTAAGGGGGCTGCGACTTATTTTTAACAAATTATTATATATAAAAATTAAAAAATGTTGAATGTTAAAAAAAAATGGCTGGATCAATTAACATGTTTTGTATCACAATATTCCAAACTTGATGGGACTTCTCACTGCTGGTCAGTGTTGCAAGTGTAAGGGGGCTGCAACTTATTTTTAGCAAATTATTATATATAAAAATTAAAAAATGTTGAAGGTTAAAAAAAAAAATGGCTGGATCAATTAATATGTTTTGTGAAAAACTATCCAATCAAATGTACTATACTATAAATCTAATCACTTTGATGGACTCTGGCCATGACAGATGTATCTCTTTGATAAGATACATCTATCATTGTATATATGAGTGTATGTTTTGTGAAAAACTGTCCATCAAATGTCCTATATTATCAATCTAATCATTTTGATGGACTCTGTCCATAGCATATGTATCTCTTTGATAAAATACATCTATTATTGTGTATGTGTGTGTATGTTTTGTGAAAAATTGTCTAATCAAATGTAAATACTGTAATATAATCAGCCAGATATGACTCTGCTTTCAAAGTCTATCAGAAGTTGAAACATCGGGTTTATTTTCTTTTCGTAGCTAAACCTGGAAGGCAAGCCATTTCCACAGGAGAAGACTTTGGTGTCATAACCCGTGATTTTTTTTTTAAATTGAAACAATATAAAAATATTTTTTTGTGGGACTTCTCACTGCTGGTATGTTGCAAAACAAAAAGGGGCTGCAACTTATTTTTAACAAATTATTATATATAAAAATTAAAAAATGTTGAAATATAAAAAAATAATTAGCTTTAGGATCAATTAACATATGTTTTTATTCAAAAAAGAAATATCTGCCCAATCAAAATGTCCTATTATAAAAAATTTAATCATTTGATGGAAATCTGTCCATGGCAAATATATAAAATAAACATAAAAAAATAAATTGTGTATGTTTTGTGAAAATATGTAATAACTAAAAAAAAAAAAACCTATACTATCAATCTAATCACTTTGATGGACTCTATCATAGCAGATGTATCTCTTTGATAAGATACACCTATCGTTGTGAATGTGTGTGTATGTTTTGTGAAAAATTGCCCAATCAAATGTCCTATACTATAAATCTAATCGCTTTGATTGACTCTGTCCATAACAGATGTATGAGAGAGAGAGAGAGAGAGAGAGAGAGAGAGAGAGAGAGAGAGAAATTTTTAGCAATTTATCTCACACACATGCTAAAGATTTCATGATGGTAGAGAAAATTGACCTTATTCATCAGTTTAATTTTAATTTTTGAATTTAAATTTCTCATTTTATTTGAAAAATAATCAATAGAGGGTTTTAAATTTTGATTTTTAGAAATCAAAATTTAAAAACAATAATTCTATAATACCGATTAAACAAAAGGGGGGGTTCTTTTTAATGTATATTACCTTCTCTTTTCTCGTCCTCATTCTTCCCGTTCATTCTTTCTCATATGCCCACTGTTCATCCCTTCTTCCCTGTGCGTGCAAAGTCTCTCTCCCCTGAGTTGCCGTCTCTTCTTCGTTGCGTAGCTCCTCCCAAATCTCCCCACTGCTGTTTTGAGCACAGTGACCCGAGGAGGGGAGCCCACGGTGCCGTCGGTCCAGGTTTTCTCCCGTCTCCTATATGCTCCTTCATTTTGTTTGTTTTGTTCTTCTTTAAACCCGTTGATTTCGGCTATTCCCTCCATTTTCGGCCCATCCTTGCTTTAAGGAATGAGAAGGATAGTGAGATTCTTTCTCTTTGCTTGGCTGGCCGATGGAGGGCAAAGAAAGGAGGTTTTTATTTTTGGAGTTTTCTAACCATGTTGGATATGCATAAATCTTTAATTTTTGCTCTTTTAGAATGATATATGAACTTAAATTATGGAATAGAATTTATATTGAAGGATTCAAGCTAAGCGTTGTTGTACTTTGTGGGTGTAGTTTATGGAATAAAAAGTTGTTTAGATAGCTATTATAAAATTATATGAATGTGAGAATGATCGTGTTGAGCTTATGTGATGATTTGATGAGTTTGGATGTTATCAAGAAGTTCTAGGAGCAGTAGCAGTGAAGGAAACCATCATTTGAAGGAGAAACAAGTATTGTGCTAATATTGGACACTAAGTAAATAATAGATTTTAAAGGACTTACTATTACCATTAATTCTGATATCAATATATTTTTCTGAATCATTCTATATGAGATTAAAAAAAAAATTGTAATATATATATGTTTTTGTGGCAATGAATTGATTTCAAGGGAGAAATTGTTTGGAGCAGTAACTTTTATTTATTTCTTTTTTAATTGGTCTTATTTAGTTATTTATTTATATATTTATGAAATTATGTATTTATATTTATCGATTTAATTATTTGTTATTTGAACTAATTTTAGTCCCTTATAATCCAAATCCCTTGTACAAATATTTGGCTAATGATATATATATATATATATATATATATATTTTTAAATTAGTGATTAGTGTGTGCCTTATTTATAAGTGCATGCTATAGTCATTAGTGGAACCAGGTCATATGTTGTAGAGGCATTTGGGTGGAGAAGGAGCTGCTTGTTAAGTGTAGCCAATTGTAAAAAACGAGTAAAGAACTGCTAATGAGGTGTAACCGCTTCTAGAAAGTATAAATTGAGAGTAGAGAAAGAGCTATCCGTTAGGTGTAGCCACTTTAGTGAAACAGGGAAAGGAGCTGCCAATGAGGTGTAGTCGCTACCTTACTTGACCTAGTAATAAACCTTCCCTAAATAATCATATTAAGAGACTCAGAGTTTTAATAGTTATTCTTGTATACAATAAATTGTGGAGTTGCTAATTATTAAAAGTGTGATGGTTAAATTATACATTCTTAACCCTTTGGTTATGACCCTTTTGTTTTAATTGAGAAAATCTATTATTTGTTCGTTGAGTTTTTAGCTAATTCTTTTGACTTTTAAATTTTTTAGATATCGTCATCAGATCCGATCCGCATCCCTTATCTGAGGTTTTGAGGCATTGTGGCAGTGAGCCTCCTTTTGGAATTGGGGGCTTGGTTATTTTTTTTGTTGTAATGAGTTTATATTCTTATTGTAAAATATTTTAGATGTAGATTCAATAGATATAGATTATGTTTCTGTTTCCTTATTTTAGCCCTTTTGATATTTTGATGATTGGTTGTGGAGAGCAGAGCTCTCCTTTGCTGTATTTGTTGGATTCTACCTGTTTGTAGAAATTTGGGATGTCTTATTTTTAAGAGATATTCTGTTAAAATTTCTACAAAAAGCAAGGTGTACAAAGGAAAGAACTATATATATCCAACGAGATGAGATTACACTTAATTTACTACTATTTGGTGTAGAATTTTTCAAAAGTCATTGAATTAGTACAACGTAGCAATTCAAGTTCGTAGATAAGAGTTTCGTGTGGATTCCTGCGTTGGTCACCCCTTCTTTTTTTTGGGGTGTGACAAATTCAAAAGTTAATTTGTTAACTAATTAAATTAATTAATTTTCATAATAATTAATTAATTAGATTGATTCTCTCTAGGTCTTTTGTATTATTGGATTTATATCAACTTATCATAACTAGCCTAAAAATCTAACATCTCCTACTTGTACATGATGTGATAAACAACATATAACTTTTTACTTCCTTTGGTCTCTCATACTTAGTGCTGTGTTATGATTACATAGGCACAACATTAAGGAGCTCTCACAGTAAGAATCTTATATATAGGTTCAGCACAAGAGACTACAATTCTTGGATGTATTTCGTGCATGTATTTGTGTGTCTCAAATATCTTAAATTCACCTATATATATTTTACTAGTGATATATATAATCACTTTTAAGTTTATTATTAATTAGATTATCTTTCCTCTCATATACATATTATTTACACTTATAATATACTTAATTTCATAAAGGACATATCGTAGACACTAATATAAGCACATATATTCAAAAATGATTTTACTTTTGTTTATATATCATTTAAATCAGAACTAGTTGCTTTCTTACAATTAATCCTTTAAATTAGATCTTTTGTGACCATAAGATGTGTACTAAAATAGTAAGCATTGACTCATCTTTTTATAATATTGTTAAAGTTATAAGGGTACTTATAATAAGATTTATTCTTTTGTGAGACTCACAATAATAAAGGAGTCATCTATTCATTTGTTTCTTAATTTTATAGTTTTTAAGTACACACAGTATGAATTGCATGTTATAATATTTCTCTTATTTCATAAGAGAATATTGATTTGATTTATTTTATTAACAAGAACGAGACCAATTGAGAGGGGCCAGATTTGGTGGTGGTGGTCGTGGTGGGTTTGGTAATAGAAGTGCTAGCAGTGGGAACAGGTTTTCCCATGGAGGAGGAGGTGGCAGGAATGGTGGATTTTCGAATCAGAGGTGTGATAGATTTTCCAGTGGTTCTAACGGTTCTAATTGTGGGAGAGGTCGTGGCGACAACAGGGGAGGAAAGAGATGGTAAAGAGGATAATGAGCTGAGTTTTCCTTTTAGTGAAGGAAGATGACTAGAATGCAGCTCTCCGTTATAAGATCCCAGCAGTCTTTATATCTTTTTTTATTTTTTACTTAGGGCTCTTTTTAACCCTTGGGGTTTCATTTTTGTTCACTTTTGCCTTTTTCTTCTTCTCATTTTTTGCTAGAAAGGGTAAGATTAGATTTCTATATGCAAGACTGAACAGATATCACGGTTAAAGGCAATATATATTCTGTCAATTATATTCCCACTACTTATTTTCACCTTTTGATAATTGTCATGGCATTATTTTGATTGAAATACGAAGTCCACAGAAAAAAGGAGAAATTATATTTTACTAAAATTAGAGGGCACAATTTGTTAATACATGATAGTTATATTTATTCCCCATAATTTACTGGTTCAGTTGGATGTTTTCTCCCTAGTATACGTCAATCATAATTCATGCTTTGAAGTCTCGTAATAGTACAAGGACAGAAGATTGTGGTGCGACCATAAGAGAACCATTATTGATTGAAAAAAAAAAGAAAAAACATGTTCATGATAGGTCCTATGATTCCTAATTTCCTGTGGCTAACCTTAGAAGATAATATCTAAAGCAGGACCAGCAGGATACCCATTTTTTAGCCAATGAATACTTGTATACTAACACATGCATGCTTATTGATCAAAAGAGTGAAGGAATTTAAGCTTGATGACTCAAGGGCAAGTCGAACTCCTGGGTAGTAGAAGGAACTCCATTCAAATTCTCAAATCTCACACAAGCAATTCGTTTTTTTTTTTGTTAAATTATTTTGTAATAAAAAAATGGACTCTGATTTGATTCTCTTCTATAATAAAATGGAAGGCTGGCATTTCCACAAGAGAAAACTTTGGTATCATAACGTGATTGAAAGAGGAAACAGTATCAAAAGATTCCAAACTTGATGGGACTTCTCGCTGCTGGTCAGTGTCGCAAGTGTAAGGGGGCTGCAACTTATTTTTAACAAATTATTATATATAAAAATTTAAAATTGTTGAATATAGAAAAAAAAGTTGAACCGATTAACATATCTTTTGTGAAAAATTGTCCAATCAAATGCCCTACTCTGTGAATCTAATCACTTTGATGGACTCAGATTTGTTGTTTATAGTAGATGTATTCTTTTTGATAAGAAGAAAACAAAAGAAGACTCATATCTAAAAGAGTTTTCTCTCTTTTGTATGTATTAGTTTTTTTTTGGTGTGTGTGTGTGTGTGTGTGAGAGAGAGAGAGAGAGAGAGAGAGAGAGAGAGAGAGAGAGAGAGAGAGAGAGAGAGAGAGAGAGAGAGAGAGAGTTTTAGCAACTTATTCTGTACACACTTTTATGATAGTAGAAAAGATTGACTTTATTAATAAGTTTAATTTTAATTTTTGAATTTAAATTTCTCACTTTATTTGGTAAATAATCAATAGAGGATTTTAAAATTTTATTTTCAGAAATCAAAATTCAAAAACAATAATTGAAAAATTAATTTGTTAACTAATTAAATTAATTAATTTTTATAATAATTAATTAATTACATTAATTCTCTTTGGGTATTTTTTTATTATTAGATTCAAATCAACTCATCATAGGCAGCCTAAAATTCAACATTTCCCACTCGTATATGATGTGATAAACAACATATAACTTTTTACTTTCTTTGATTTTTCATACTTAGTGCTATGTTGTGATCACATGGGCACAACCTTTCGGAGCTCTTCTAGTAAGAATCTTATTTATAGGATCAGTATAAGAGACTACAATTCTTAGATTTATTTAACGCATGTATTTGTGTGCCTCAAATACTCTAGATTCATCCATATATATTTTACTAGCTAATATATCTAATCCCTTTTAAGTTTAGTATTAATTAGATTATCTTTTCTCTTATATGCATATTATTTATACTTATAATATAATTAATTTTATAATGGACATATCTTAGACACTAATATAGACATGTATATTCAAAAGTGATTTTACTTTTGCCTATATATCACTTAAATGAGAATTAGTTGCTTTGTTACAGTTAATCCTTTAGGTCATATCTATTGTGACCATAAGATATATACTAAAGTAACAAGTATTGACTCATCTTTTTGTAATATTGTCAAAGTAATAAGGGTATTTATAAAAAGATTTATTCTTTTCTGAGACTCATACAATAATGAAGGAGGGATCTATTCATTTGCTTCCTAATTTGTAGTTTTTAAGCACATGCAGTATGAATTGCATGCTATAGTATTTTTCTCATTTCACAAGAGTATATGTTGATTTGATTTATTTTATTAACATTGTATAGATCTTGGTCTAGACACACATAGTGTCAAACTCAAATTCTATCATTCCAATTGCCTTCTATGGCACCTTAGAAAAGAATTTGAATTTGGTTATAGGTGTTATAAATGGTGGAAATCTATAATTCAATCTACTTTTTTAATTTATATTTGGATCTTTCTCTCTCTTTTTTTTTAAGGTAACATAAAAATTTTTATTTATATTATTTTGTGTTCCTTTCTTTTATTAGAGTAATGCTTCCGCTACTTTATATAGTGAAAAAGATGTCTCATTTTTGCTAACTTCTTATGAATGCCAAAAGTGGTTGCTCGTATGAAAGAACTAATATAATCAACTTGTACAACATACTATTATATTTGATATATATATTGTCTATGAATATGACATTCTAAGAATGAAATAAACATAATGTATTCATTCAATAAACAAGTCTTACATAAGTTTGTACTACTTTATACTCTACACATACGAAAAGATTTAACATGCTATATATACATCTCTAGGTATTGGCTTGGTCTGAGGATTTGCCAACAGTTTATTCATAGCACTTTTCTATGTTATAACTTCCCTAACAAAGTTGTATTTCATGTTTGTGTGTTTTGTCCTATTATGATACTTAGGATCTTTCATATAAGTTGTGATTGCTTAACTATCACAATTCACCAATATTGGATTTAACGTCCCACTAATGATCCCCAAATACTCTATGAATTTTTTTTTTCCATATAACCTCCTATAGTGCTGTAGAATATGTTATGAACTTTACTTCCATTATTGATAACGTGATGCGTGTTTGCTTCTTGCTACGCCATGATATAGTTTCATTATTCAACAAGAACATGTATGCAAAAGTCAATTTTCGCTCATCTAGATTTCTACCCTAATCTACATTAGAGTATCCTACTAAGTGTAAATCACTTCCTTAACAACACAATGCATAGTTAGTAGTACCTTTCAAATATTTGAGGATTCTCTTAATAATTTTTCAATGTTTCTAGCCTAGATTAGACCAGTACTGGCTTACAAGGTTAACCACATATCAAATATCTAATATTGTACATATCATTGCATACATTAGGTTGCATAACTCTTTTTTTTTTTTTTTAATTTGAGGACCCATCTCATGGCTTAAACTTTTGCCTCTTACTACTGGGGTGTCTATGGGTTTGTAATCTTTCATATTAAATCACTTAAGAACTTTGTTAAAGTAATTCTCTTAAGAAAGAGATATTAATTTCTTTGAGTAATCTCTTTTATCTTAATTCTAATAATATATTCTGTCTCACCTATGTCTTTTATTTCAAAATTTTAAGATAATTACTCTTTAATGGTTAAAATTGAGTTTAGACTATTTTTAGCCAAAAAGATATCATCAACATAAAGAGATAGTATTACCACATTCCTATCAAATCTTTTAATGTAAATATAGTGGTCTTTTTCAATTATTTGAAAATCATATAAAGCTACCGTTTGATGAAATTTCAAGTACTATTGTCAAGATAATTGTTTTAGTCCATAAATAAATTTTCAAAGTCTATAAATTTTGTGTTCCATTCCTTTTTTAATGAAACCTAAATGTTGTTCTATATAATTTTTTTTTATCTAGTTCACCATTTAAAAATGTAGTTTTAACATCCATTTGATGATTTCCAAGTCTAAACTTGCAATTATAGTTAGAATTAATCTAATTGAACTGAAACATACAACAAGTAAGAAAGTATCTTCATAGTTTATACCTTCCTATTGTGTGTATCTTTTAGCACTAAGTGAGCTTTGTATCTTTTTATAAATCCATATTTCATCCTTTTTATTTAGAGAATTTACTTGTTTCCAATTACATTTCGACCAGATATTGAATCTACTAAGCCCCATACTTTATTTGTTCTTACTAAATTCATTTCTTCTTTCATTACATTTTTCCATTTTTCCTTAATAGGGCATAATAGACCCTCTTGTACTGTGTTACGCTCTTCATCATTTTGTGAAGTAACTATAAGTGTTGTCCTTTTATTTCAAATTGATGTTTAGGTATACTTTCTTGGTTACTCCTATGTAGTGATGTAGCTAATGCAACATTCTTTATTTGCTCTACATTTTCATGTTGTTGCATAAGGTCCTACTTGGATTAATAAATCGAGGTATACTTATATGTTCCTTAGCATCTTGGTTAGGTGTTTCATAAAGTGATACGCTTCGATTGATCTCACTTCTACTAGGAAAATCATTTTCAAGAAATGTGGTGTCTTTAGATTCAATTTTAGTTACACTTCCATCTTTGTTTTCTCTAATGAAGACATACCTTTTTGATTGTTTAGAGTACTTCTTGTCTTTTGGACCTACTTTCCCATATTTATGATAAGTATCATGGATATAAGTTGTTAGCCTTCATAGTCTTATAATGCTTAAATCTAGCTTTTTACTTGTCCATAACTCATAAGGCGTGGAAGTGATAGATTTAAAGGACACATGGTTAGGTATAAAGGTTGCAGTTAATAAATCATCTCCCTAATAGGAGATAGGCAAATTTGCTTAAGCCATTATTGACTTAACCATATCAAGTAACGTCTTATTTTTTCTTTTACTTACTCTATTTTGTTGTGGAGTATCAAGGGTCGTTAATTGTCTAATTATTTCTTTTTCTTTATAGAGCTTTTTAAATTGTTCGGATAAATATTCACGTCCTCAGTTAGTTCTTAATGCCTTAATTTTATTGTTTGATTGATTGTCTATTGTACTCATACAATGTCTAAAGCATTTTAATGCTTCTATTTTATGGGAGATCAAATAAATTTGATCATATTGATATGGTTATACATTTCGTGTCTCGCCCTTACACTCATTGGACCACATATATCAGAATAAATTAATTGCAATGGAAATTTAGCTCAAGTTCCTTTATCAAATGGTTTTTTAATTACTTTACCTATTAGGCAATGTTCACACCAAGACGTTTCTAAAGATTGAGCTTGGCAATTCTTCTTTTGTTAGTTCACTAATTTGCTCTTGGCTTATGTGACATAGTAGTTAATAGAACATCTCCCTAAGAGGAGATAGGCAAATTTACTTGAGCCATTATTGACCTAACCATATTAAGTAACATCTTATTATTATTATTATTATTATTATTATTATTTAGCTACTCTATTTTGTTGTAGAGTGCCAGAGGTTATTAATTGTCTAATTATTCCCTTTTTTTTCATAGAGCTCTTTAAATTGTTTAGATAAATATTTGCTTCCTTGATTAGTTCTTAATGCTTTAATTTTATTATTCAATTGATTCTCTACCATACTCATGTAATGTTTGAAACATTCTAATACTTTTGTTTTATGGGAGATCAAATAAATTTGACCATATTATGAATATTCATCAATAAAGGTAATAAAATTCAATGAAAATTTAGCATTAGTTTCTTTATCAAATGGTTTTTTAGTTGCTTTACCAATCAGGCAACGTTCATATTGAGACATTTTTAGATTAGAGATTGAGCTTAGGAATTTTTCTTTTACTAGTCTACTAATTCACTCTTAGCCTATGTGATATAGCCTACCATGTCACACATTCATTTTGGGTATAAATTGGAAGTAGTGGATGTGATAAAGCAATCATGTGCATTTAAACTACAAACATTATCATAAATTGTATCCAATGCAATAAAATCATCTAATAAAAAACTAGAACTATAAAATATTATCCTTTTAAAAATATCTACTAGGCTATCATAAAAATTAACATTAAAGTCAAATTTTAAAAGAGAAATAATAGAAACTAAATTCTACCAAATCTCTAGTGCAAATAAGACATTACGTAAGATAAGGATTCTTCCACTACACAAAAACAATTTACACATGCCAATGCCTTTAATTTCAACCCTAGCATTGTTTCTTACATATAACTATCTACTCTTATTGGGTAGTTGGTAGTATTCCACAAAGGATCCTCAATCCTCGGCCATATGGTCTATAACTCCTAAGTTTAGAATCTACAAATAATGAGATTCATTCATTAAAATAATACTTGAAACATTAATAAAATGTGAAAAAATATTGCATAATGTTACCTTACTTTGCTCAGTGTAATCACAAGCAAAATATCTCATTGTCTGATAGGCATAACACTTAATCTTAACTATGTCAAGTTTCTTGCCACCATGCTTGCCTTTTTTCTTAAAGTTCTTTTTAGCCTTCTTGAATTTATGGTTAGGACCTTTCTTCTTCTAAGAATATTTGTCCTTCTTTCCCTTAGGTCTTGACGTTCTAGTACCCTTTGTCATGTATGCATGACCAACGGCCTCTAAGCCCTTATTTTTAAGCTCTAAGTAGTAAGGAACATCATTAAAAATGATGATGTTTTTGTCATAGGTCAAGTTCACCTTTATATGTTTCCAAATAGTAAGGAGAGATCTTACTATAACTTGAACCTATTGTTTATATGTAAGGACATGGTCGGCCAACTTTAGCACTTGTATCATATTTAACATTTCTCTAAGACGTTGTTTCGTGGTATTATTAGGTTCAGCTTAAGTGTTAAATTTGATAGTAAATCTTTTTAGTTTGGTCGTAGAAATATTGCTAATCTTGTTTTTTTGTAATATTATCTACATATCTGATGCAGTTGTATAAGACTCAAATTCACACATTAAATCATCAACTATACAACTCAGTATTGTATGCGAGCTATATTATCCTTTTTCTTTTACATTTGGAAATCCTCATGGTCCCTTCTATGTGGGGCTGAGTTTTCATGTTCTAACTCTCGCGTGACATTACTTATTAGCTCTTTAGCATCTTGCTCTTCAAAGATGTAAGAAACTTTATGATGTCATATGTCTTACTTATCACCGTTGAGTTTTTTCCTTTATTAAGCTATTACGTTCTTAGTGGTCATATTTGTTTAACACAATTGTCTAGAAGACATAGTATAGAATTATAAATATATGCACAATATCATTTATTTGTAATAAACTTCAAATTTGATCAACAATGACATTATTAAGCTCATGATCAAAAACTAATATTTATCTCACTTCCATCATATGTATCCCAAAACATGTCATCATTTTTCTTATTGAATTTATTTACAAATTATTTCTTGATTTTAGTTCTTAGATAACCTCAGGTCAATTAGTCTAAAAACTCTCACTTAATTGAACATCTCACAATTTCAATAGTTATAATAAAATATGCAACTCAATAAAGCATATATATAATCATAAATTGCATTTACTTAAACCAATATATATATATATATATATATATATATATATATTCTATTACATCAACATAAAATTTGTCTCATACTAACATTAATTTAAAATAAAATTTAAAATTAAAGTCTAGAGGTGCTTCATCTTGTTGGAAGTATCTTGTGAACCTTATAGTTGATGTATTCTCTATAATTGTTGATGAGATTATTTAGTAATTCAAACTTTGATTTAGCATGTTCGATTATTCCTTTTAGATGAATCCTTTTCTTATATGCACTATAATTAAACTTTCATGTACTTCTCACATTTAGGAATTGTGAGAGCAAGACTGATTGCCGAACACTTGAAACAAGGCGGTGTACTTTTATGAGTTCTATCTTAATGGCATATTGATAAAAATTCAAGCCTTTTAAACTTGTTTCATTATTGTACTTTTCTCTCAGTTCTGCTTTCACTGGAGTCCAAAAATGTCCCCTGGAAGTAAGTTAATGAATTCTAAGACCAATTTGGAGTAAAGAATTCTCTTACAATTTAAGATAAAGTGCCTCTTTGCATCAAACCAACAACCTTTCATTATATTAATATGATATTGGATACTATTGTTAAGATCCATTTTATAATTCATGAAGGTCGCTAGATCTAAGTTGTAGTTTATATAAGTTTCTTGATCCATTTTAACCTATTTAAGGTGAAAGAAAATTAATTAATTAGTAATTAAAATTTTTTATGAATTGTTAAAGCAAAAAAAGGCAATTAAAAGTAAAAAATATATTGAAAAAAATACCAACAGTAGCTCTAATATAGGCAAATTATATGTCAAACTGAAGTTATCGAAATTAGGAAATTTTAAAGCAAAAAACTAGCCTTATTGGAGCTTACACGTGCTCCCATACATTATCAGAAGGTTTTGGTTCAAAATTAAAAAAAGAAAAGATAAAGGAAGGGCTTGTCATGTTTTTGGGGTTGCGCTTGGCTCCTTCGGCAACTGTTACACCACTATCATCTTCTTTTGGCTTTTTCCTTTGTATTGGTCTAACTTTCAGATCTAAAGGAGATTGGGGTGGACAACATGTGCCACTCTGAAAGTTGCCAAGCCACTTCATTCCTTTCCTCCAAATTTGGCAACTTTTCTCCATAATTATAGAATTGCCATTTCTAATGGGCTTATTTTGAATTATCATATTCCCTTTAATTCATGTCCAAATTAGACAAATTTTATGTCATTAAAAAGTTTGGAGAAAGAGCTTTTCAATGATGTATAGTTTACATAGAATCATAGTTTGTAAAGGGAGAAATATCCATAGAAAACATCACTATTTAGTTATTTTTCTAGAAAAACAAATTTGAACCCTAAATTTTAAATGCTCATATCTCACTTATCTTGAGTCTGATTAGGGTATTTTTGATGTCGGTGGAAAGCTCTTTGAATACGCTTTCCAATCGTACCAATTTTATCCCTATGGTTCAGTCTACAACAAAAGCTAATGCTTGAAAGTTTGCTATTTTTCCATGTTTAAATTCCAAATTTGAGTTCAATCTAATGTCTAATGGAGTCATGGTTTTTCTTTATACTTCTACCATATATCCTCCCATATATGGGCTATATTTTATCCAAAATGGGGACCCTAATGTATCTTTACGTTTATCTACAATTTTTTATGTTTAAAAGGTCCAACAAAAAAAGTATTTCATGTATACAAGACTTCAAACATACCATAGACAAAACCCATATTATATTTCAAACCATGGGAGATAATTTAATCAACCCTCTAGCCAAGCTTTGATACCAATGTCAAATTAAAAAAAATGGTTGGATCGATTAACGTACCTTTTATGGAAAATTGCCCGATTAAATGTCCCATAGAGTGAATTGATCACTTTGACAGATTTATTGTTCATAGCACCCTTTTTTATCAGAAGAAAACAAAAGAAGACTCACTATCTGAGAGTTTTCTCTCTTTTATGTATGTCAGTTTTTGAGAGAAAGAGAGAGTGGTTTCTAGTAGCTAAAGACACACTTATCCCACACATACTTTCTCGATAGTAGAAAAAACTAATCCCACTCATCAGTTTAATTTTTATCTTTGAATTTAAATTTTCCACTTAATTTGGGAAATAACAAATGTAGGATTTTGAATTTTGATTTTTAGAAAAGAAAGTTCAAAAACTATAATTCAAAAATTAATTTGTTGACTAATTAACTGAATTAATTTTTATAATAATTAATTGATTAAATTAATTCCATTTGGACCGCTTTTATTATTGGATTTGGGTTTACCCATCTGGATTGCCCCACAAATTCAGCAATAATGATCAATTATGATTGTAAACACCCCCTTCCTCTCTTAAATTTGTTCCTACTTAGATGACGCCCACTTAAAAATTAAAAATATAAAAAAGAAATTTAAATTAAGGGAGGAAGTTAAAATTAATTTGAAATTTCCTAAATGTCTAAGATCATGATTTCAGGGTTTCTAGATGCATCTTGATCCTTTGCATATCTTTGCCATATGCATTGCGTGCGAATCATCAAAACAATGACGTTTTGGATATTGTTTTTAATAAAAGGATGTGATGCGATGAAGGACAAACTTTGAATTTGGAATTTTGCTTATTTTCTTATTTTTCCTAAGCATGCGGAGTCCTAAAATCAATGAACAAAGTCACAAAGGAGTCATTTCCGATTTTCAGAGAGTAATAGGATTTTTGATCCAATTTTTTTAACTGAAATAATATATTTTTATTTAAAATTATATCTGATAAAAATTTTTATTTTCATTTTATTTTTTGATTTTCATAATTTTTCTAAATTTTATAAAAGGTCAGAGGCCAAATTTAGTAAGCTATGCAATTGCATTACACTTCTAAAATTTTTTTAACACTTTTAGAAATAGAATTTTTATAGTTTTTTCAAAAAAGATTAATAATTTCTTATTATTATTTAAATAAACAAGTGAAATTTCCAATCAAATAATATATTCTCATACTAATTCAATAAGCTATTTTATACCTCAATTATTTCTTCAAATAAAAAATTTTCTTAAGTAAAGCCAACTTTATTAATAATATATATAATAAGAAATTAATAAAATCCTCTTTATCTCTTACAGATAACAAATTTTTCTCTAATTAAGTCTAAGTTTAAAAATAATTTTAATAAGAATTTATTAATCTTAAAAAAGAAACCTATGAAAATTCTGTTTCTAAAAACGTTAAAAAAATTTCAGAAGTGTAATGCAATTGCATATCTTGTTAAATTTGGCCTTTAACTTTTTATAAAATTTTTTAAAAAAATTAAGAAAGTCAAACTATAAACTATAAATAAATATTTTTATCACATATAATTTTAAATAAAAATATATTATTTTAATTGAAAAAATGCATAAAAAATTATGTTAGTCCCTGAAAGTTGGAAATGACTCCTCCGTGGCCTTGTTCATTGATTTTAAGACTCTGCATGCTTCCAAACAAAAAAGAAAAGAGAAAATAGGCCAAATCCCAAATTTGAAATCTGTCATTCATCCCATCACATCCTTTTATCAAAAAAGAAAAATCCAAAACATCACCGTTTTGATGATTCGCGCGCGATGCTAACAGCAAAGATATACAAAGGATCGGACTCGTTTCTGGATGCTCAAATTCAATAATTGCCTATGTCCTTAGAATGTTCATAATTGTCCTAAGTTATCGTGATTCACGTTTAGTAGGAAGAAGTGTTTGTATTTGCTAGCTGTCATAAACACACTGCTAGCTGTGTCATACGTACACTGCCTTTAGTCAAACTGAAATTATTTGGGTAATTTTTCCCAAAGCGATCACTTACCAGTCGTTCCAATTTCCAAACGAGGTAGATTTTTTCTTCTTGTACAATAACGCTCTGTTTTTGTAAAAGCAAGGAGAAAAGTCTCTTTTTTCGGCCATATTCATCGTCCGTACTGCGGTAACATAGTTTACGGTATCAGCTAGTTCACTCTTTCATGGTTCTCTCTTCGGCTAACCAAATCAAATTTGAAATTGAACATTAGTTTGCTTATTTGAATATTTACTATCAATGTTTTTTAATGAAAATATAATATGTTAACAGTTTTTTTTCAAAAGTTCAATCATGTAATATTAAATTATATAAATATTTATTTATTATATTTTTTATTAAGCAAACTTAATTATACACATTATAAATTTTACCAAAGTCTTATATTAAGAAATTTAGAGCTGCTGCAATTCCGACTCTCAAATCATTATACATGACACACATCAACTTGTCTTAGAGCCTAGTGTTCTTTGTTGTCAGTCCCAGAAAGCTGTATATATGGCAGTATGCTTCATGTAATTTATGTCCCTGCAATTTATATAACACGTTTCGATTTTAACATCGTTGTTTCTCTATAATATGCTGTAGTTAATTTTGAGTTTCCTTTTTCATTTAGTAGGTTGAAGAAAATGGTTTTGCACTTCTGCAAAAACACATTGTTTGGGAGAATCACTATTTAGTTACAATTATTTCAATTATTATATTAGGTCAATTTTTTTCAAAAAATAAATGTACGTAGTGGTATTTAATTTTTTTTAATGATGAATTTTTAGACTTTAAAATTAAATAGTTTAATATTTTTTATATTTTTAAAAAATAAATACTCATTTTAGAAAATCAGTTTTAGAGAAAATGATAATTTTTAATGTCAAGATCACGCCGTGGAGGTCCCCCATAATGCTATTTTCACAAGTTTAGCATTCTTTAACACTCACATCCAACGAGTCTATATATGAAATGGTATCTTTGTTTCTAGCCACTGCTCTGTAAACCTTATATTCCAGCCTTTCCCTGCAATGAGGTTCATGGATAATCTCTTTGCTCTGAGACCTCTGCTTTTAACACTGGTGGCTGTAATTTTTGCTGTCGTTCTAATCAAAATCCATGGCAGAAGATTTTCTAACAAGAGAAGAAGATACCACCCAGTTGCTGGCACTGTATTGAACCAATTTTTCAACTATCACAGGCTGCTGGATTACATCACTGAGCTCACAAGAAAAAGGAAAACTTACAGGTTGCTTAGCTTCTTGAGAAATGAGGTGCACACTGCAGACCCAGTTAATATTGAGCACATTCTCACCGCAAACTTTGCAAACTACGGCAAGGTACTTCTTAAATTAACGACCCAACTTTCTCTGTATCCTATTCTATGACCTGAAAATTGTTTGATGAAAGCTCAAGGTTAGGTTAGTTATTGTAAAATTCAATAAACCAAGGAAACCCCATTTCCAAATTTTCTTAGGATGTACTGTTGGATTAAAAACGATGGATACTGGTACAGATATGCATGGATAGATATATGACCTGAATATGAGCACCATGATATTATAAAATATCAAGTGTCCATCTGTATTTTAAGAGTTGCTTTGTATTTGCTATCAATGTTTGATGTTTATTGTTCACATACACATCTTTTTTAAAGTGTCCGTGCTTCTGTTGAATAAAAAAGGTAAAAAACATTACAAAATTTAAGTGTAGCTTTTTTTAGATATTTACTATTAAAATTTTCAATTTAAACATGATCACGTGGATATTCTTTTATGTGTCAATATTACATGATTACCTCTTTCAAAATGTTTCTCTTAGTGTTACATAATTTTATTAGAGAGCCTAATAACAAACACTTAAATAACTTTACAAAATCCAATCAATAATTGAGATGGAAGATAGAAGGACGTTTTCAGAGAGCTTTCAAAATGATTTTAAAATGAATATTTACAAATAAAAGAGAATAAAAGGTTTCCATCTGTTATTGCAGGGTTGGTATCACCATAGTGTTTTGAGCGATCTTCTGGGTGATGGTATATTCACAGTGGATGGAGGAAAGTGGAAGCATCAGAGGAAGGCAGCGAGCCATCAATTCTCCACCAAGTTATTGAGAGACTTCACCAATTCAGTGTTTAAATCCGATGCAGTAAAGCTTGCAGGGATAGTCTCTGAAGCTGCAATTTCAAACAATACTATTGAGCTGCAAGTAAGAAGTTATTTGGTGAAATACAGCAGTATGCCTTTGTTTTCTTGTAAACACGATTCATTAGTTATACGGAGGTTAGCAATCTAAACAATAGATGATTTGATTAGAATACTCATATTCTTTAACTAAAGGACTTCTCAGATTATTTTCTCATGAAGGCATTATTAACTCAACAATTGTCAAGTCATTTCAACACACCACAATAAATATAAAGAAATGACTTAAACACCTATGTACTTATTTTGTTTCATAATCAAAGAGTGAGGATATATTAGTTGAAGTGCCCAATGTGGAGTTTGCTAACCCCCTTTACTAGTGTCGTGATTGGCATTCCCCTTTCCATATACAGATTAAAATATACTTTTTTTTCAACAACTGAATCCAAAGAGGCTCCAAGTCTCACCTGCTTGGTTATTGGCAGGAACTGTTCATGAAGTCAGCTCTAGATTCAGTATTTAAGGTTGTGCTTGGTGTAGAACTAGACACCATGTGTGCAACCTATGAAGAAGGTACTCGGTTCTCCAATGTTTTTGATGAAGCAAGTGCAGCTACCAGGTATCGATCTGTTGACATTTTTTGGAAGATCAAGCGGATCCTGAACATTGGATCAGAAGCAGTACTTCGAAACAGCATAAAAGTAATTGAGCAATTTGTGTATAAACTAATCAGAACCAAGATTCAGCAAGTCCAAAAGCTACAAGATGATTTGCCTGTGAGTACAACTTTTTCTTTAACTATAAAGCACAAATACAGTTATTTTTAAATGCGTCATATATTGGAAATCGACACTATCATGACACCACTGCTGACACATGTATGAAGTGTTAGAATAAAAAATTTTATTTTTTCAGTTTGAACACGCGTTAAATATGACAGACATGAATGATCCCTAGACTAAAAAAGTAGAATGAGATACTAGAAACATTATTTTAATGAGATAATCAAATGTATTTCTCAAATTTTTTTTGTTGTAGATGAATATTATAGTTCAATAATTTTTTATTTAATAAATGTTTTTAGAAAATAATAGTTTAACATACTTACAATATAATGTCACAAGTGTTATATTGAGCGTACATATTTCATAGTTCTTAAACCATCCCTTATTGTCCTTTCATTGTGAAGAATTAGTTTGATTTAATGGCAGAACATATGATTGACAGGGGAGGAATGGTGACATCCTGTCAAGGTTTATAGAACTGAAAGAGACAGATCCAAAATATCTTAAAGACATCATCCTGAGTTTCATCATTGCTGGGAAAGACACAACAGCAAGCACTCTTTCCTGGTTTGTTTACCTGCTCTGCAAGCATCCCCATGTACAGGAAAAGATTGCACAAGAAATCTGGGCGGCAACAAAAGTAGGAGGTGGCCTAACCACTGAAGAACTTGCGGCTAGAGTAACTGAGAATGCCCTAGAAAACATGCAGTATCTGCATGCAGCTTTGACTGAAACTCTCAGGCTATACCCAGCAGTTCCACTGGTAATAAAGATATAATAACCTAAATTAGAATCCAGGCATCACCTTTGGCAATGAGTTTTTAACATTATCCTTAAACTAAGAAATATGGACACAGATATAGGACATGACCTGAATACCGACAACCATGACACAATAAAACATGAAGTTTCCATTTGTAATTTAAAGAATCACCGTATGTTTGTTTATATAATTTCAGTGTCTGGCATAGTCCTTTTTTTTTTTTTTTTTTAAGTTCTTGTGTTTCATATCCTCTCATGAGTTTTATGGTACTTTTACAGGAAGGTAAATTCTGTTTTTCAGACGACATATGGCCTGATGGATTTAGTGTCAGGAAAGGTGATATAGTGTCATTCTGCCCTTATGCCATGGGAAGGATGAAATTCTTATGGGGTGATGATGCTGAGTTATTTCGGCCGGAGAGATGGCTTGATGAAAATGGAATTTTCCAGCAACAGAGCTCTTTCAAGTTCACAGCATTCCAGGTAGGACATTAGAACTGTGGCGAAAAAAAATTGACTAGCAGTTTTTAGTTGTTACAAAGTATTTAATAAAATAATAAAATTGGCATTTTTTATAATTTAGTATCACATTACTCATTCTAATAAAAAATTTTTGTAGCAAACACTCAGTGAATATTTGAATTGAGGAGAGAGGAGAGGAAGGAATGGAAAATAAAATCTTAATTTTGATACGTTCATTGATTTAGATTTAAAAAAATATTTTTCTTCTTTTTATATCTTTTCTTTTTAATCTAAACATGTTTTATAAGGAGAAAAACATGTTAGATTTTCGATTAAATAAAAGAAAATGCCCAAAATTAAAAATTCACTTCTATTTCTTTCTCTTTCATTTTCCTCAACACAAATATACCTTTAAAGAACCAAAAGACTTAAATGCAATTTTTAAGTATGTTCTTTAATAAAATAAATCAACTGTAACTTTTTCTTCACATATCAACATCACATGAATGAGTTTTTTTTTTTCCACATTTTTTATTGAAAAAACTTAATAATAAATATATAAAAAATTTTACTTAAATATATTTTTTTCTTTTTTTAAGTAACGAGACTTAAGTTTTGTCCATAATTTTATTGTGTGCGCATTTGGGCAAAATAAACTAAGATAATGAGGCATATCAACAGCAGTAGTTTTATTAAATCTGAACTTTTGTGTCTTAAGAGCTTCAGACTTACTTGATCTCATTAACAGGCAGGTCCAAGAATATGCCTGGGAAAGGAGTTCGCATATAGACAGATGAAGGTATTTTCTGCAGTCCTTTTGGGTAGCTACAAATTTAAACTGGCAGACCAAAATAAATCGGTCAAACACAGGACCATGCTTACTTTGCAAATTGATGGGGGTCTACATGTGCATGCTTCTCAGAGATTAAGGCTTTGAGTTTCTGACATCTTCAGACGTCTCTTGAGTTTCTATGGATGCTTCACCACTAGCTAGTTTAATAAGAATTAAAAAGCACTGATATTTTTTAAAAAAATGGAGCTATATCTTATTTGGGCTCACATCTCCTACCGTGCCCTCGGCATAGCATGAGATGCTATGCCGCCTTTCAAACGGGGGCAAGATGTCTTTTTCTTTTCCCCCTTCTTAAACGTCTTTCACTGTGCAGCCAAGGATTTGGTTTCATCCTATTTGATATGTATGTGACGTTTGTAATAAATACAATATGATATTTCAAAATTGCATTTTAATCCTACATCTTATCATGCTCTATATTTATATCAATATCAGTGCTTCTTAAAAAGGAAAATACAAACAAAATAATGCTACTTGGCTATATATATATATATATAGTTTATTTTCCTGTAAACACATCAATGTGAGACTTGGCTTAGGAGCTCATGAACCATAAGAAGCATCGAATTTAAAATATAAGGTGCATTTAATTAATATGAATATTCTTCTTACTTTATTGTGAATAACCAGCCAACATAAATTAACTCATCTAGTTCAATTTTTTTTCTTTTTTCATCTAATTTAAATTGATTTATGAACTAGACTACTTTTACAATATTTTCTTTGTTAAAAGAGTAATTTCATTAAACTCACAGTAAACCAAAATGATAGAAGAGGACACAAAAATACACAAATTAAACAAGACCACTTTTATTGACGTGGCTTGAGTTGAGCATATAAACTCTTTTCCATCCTTTTGAAGCCCTTTTTAGGCCCAATTTGTACAAAGCCTTATTTGTTGGATCGACACTAGTTAAAGAGTACCAAAATGGGAAAATTAGATAGAAGGACCTAAGCTTTGTAAAAATTATAATGAGAGATATTAAAAATTGATATTATTTTTCAAGACTTAATAACAATTTATGGATGAAAATATGCTCATCACTTGCTTCGCTATACAAGCCACTCGTTTCTATATTCTTCTATGTCATTACTTCTATTGTTTTTCTAGATGTGTTCTTTTTCCTTTGCCATTTCTATTCCACACCATTTTTGGCTTCTTCTATGATCTCTTTCCCTTTATATCTTCATCTTTCTTCTCTTCTTTTCTTCATCCTTCTTCCCTCTATTTTTTTGACCTTCATCTGTTCCTCCTCTTATCCCACCAATTGTTTCTCTAATCTTGTCATTTGTATCTCCTCACAGTCATGCGTCTTAAGCTTCCATTTAGAAGAGAAGAGATGGCGTGATCAAAAGTTGGTATGATAGGGGCTGTAGAGACTTATTAATTTACTAATATTTAATGCCATTTTATGAGATTTAGTGAGTAACAATTTATAATCTTGTATCTCTCTTGAATCCTCATGCTTAACGAGCAATGTCTTCTTCTTTTAGTGCTTGTAAGGATTGTCTATATTATGTACAGTATTCGGGCTAGAGTTACAAGGACTTTTACTAGTTTTACTACCATTATTTAAGTTTGTTAGCATATGAAATAATGCAATAACTATTAGAAATATTATTACTAGCTTTTAGGAATACTACTACCTACTTTTAGTTTTATTACCATAATTTGTCTGATAATGTTGCTTTGGTTCCAAAAATGAGTAACATATCTAAAACATTATTTTCAGGTGTAGTTATGATAATCAGAGGATGGAAAATCATATGTTAGGTGAGTTGTTTTCATATTTTCATATTGGTAAACAAATTTAAGGGATTCGAGCTGGAAGTTCCACTATGAGGGGGTCGAATAGATGGAAGGCTAATTAAGAAAGGGATATCATTGTAGGAACTAATGAAAATAATAGAATCATGCATGGATTGTAATGATAATGAAATGTAATTGAAATACACATTGAAATTTGACACCCTGAGCTATTAGACATGGTGGATGATACTGGTGTGCTATAACTAATCAAGTGCAATGATCAATGTGCATATGTATATATAATGAATAGGGAACAAACTAGAGCATCACCATCTTAATCAATAACAGTGTAAAGAATTAGCCTTTTATAACTTGTCTAGTGAATATCTATTATATGTTATAATTTTTATACTTTGATGTTACTCCCTAGTTTGACAATATTTTAATTGAATAAAAATATATAATAAATTCAAATTCAATTTATTCAAGTGCTAGGTCTCTTTCCAACTAGGAACTTTTACTTCATCTATGGACAATATAGAGTGCTGCTGCACCAATGTCTCAGTTAAATTTTGTGAAATGGACATATTTGATTATCAGGTTTGGATAAATTTTTGTGAATGCTATCAGATTTAAACAAGCACTATATGAGTATAACATTGCCCATTAATTTGGATACACTTTCATGAAGAACAACTTTCACAAGATGATTGTCAAGTATAATATAGATGGATGCAAGTGGAAGCTAACATTTTATACAATGACTTTTACCTTTCTTAAGTGTGCAAAATTTTTGCAATAAAAAAGTGCATTTAGCACAAGATGACTTGGAAGTATCTCACAAGCCAAGGGATGACTTAGTGGCATCTATAATGGTTGATAGTGTAAGGTCAACTAAGGATAAAATGTCAAATGATATCCATAGTAAGTTGTTCAAAAAATATGGATTAGTATTAAGTTACCATCAAGTATGGAGGGACAAGAAGAAAACTTTATCTAACATCAGTAGACCATAGACTAGTTGTACATGCTAATCTCTTGTTTGAGCAATTGTTTAATGGAAACAAATCTAAAAATTGTTGTAAGGTGGAGTTCATTTGCGAACAATCATTTTGAGATATTGTTCATTGCATATGGATGCTGTATAACTAGCTTTATACTTGGTGCATAACAAATATTATACATTGATGGTTGCTACCTTAGTGGTTAGTACTTAGAGACTTTGTTAGCTACATATGCATATGACACAGACAATGACTTATTTTCGCTTATGCAATTGTAGGTGTAGAAACATATGATGATTTGGTGTGGTTTCTTTGAAATATTAAAGACTTGACTAGTTGTATGGAAATTACTTTGGTTTCAAATCACCATAATGCTATAATCGGTGCATTGAGAGAAGTGTTTAGTGTGGAGAGACCTACATTTTGCTATTGAGACATGAAAGAGAACTTCAGCAGTGAGTTCTCTAAAGTTTGCAAGGGTCAAAGAAGAAAGCACAAGGATGATGCATTGAAAGTGCTAGATGGCATTGCGTATACTTGGCTAGACTTGGACTATATGAAAGCATTGAAAAATTTAAGGTCATTCTCCTCTAAGTTGGTTAGGTGGGTAAAGACATAGACTGATGTTGACAGGTGGGCATTATTCAGATTCTGATACCGATGATGGGGTGATATCATAACTAACATTGCAGAATCTTTTAATGCATAGATTGTAAAAGAAAAGAAGGACAATATTTGTGTTTTAATTAATGAATATTAGGAGAAGCTTGCTAAAAAGCTACATGCTAGCAAGGAAGCTATGGCGAAATAGACAAATGGAGTGGGTCCAAGGATTGAGGCAATGGTACAGCATTATGGGATTAATTAGATACTAGTTCAAATGGGAAGCAATGATTTAAGGGTGGATGTGGCATTAAGAATTAAGCTTGGAAAATGTTTGGCAATGCCTTTATGCATTTGCAGCAATAAAGGTAGATGAGAGTATGTACTTTTAGATTAAAGAATGCTACTTACTGAGTTCTCAACAAAAAATCTATATGAATACAATAATCCTTGTAGAGACTCATGATATGCCAAATCTGAACGATCTTTTTATTGATGATTACGTTAGCAAAACTTTCTTGTTAATACCCATTATAAGCTATCCAAATGGAAGACCATGGAAAAAATGATATGAATCCCAATTTCAAGACAAGGTTTAGTACATATGTTCTTGTTGCTAATAGGTTGGCATAACTGGGCAAGGTGTTAAAATCCCAATCTATCTTTATCTTGATACTGCAAAAGTAGCTACTTAGTAGTTTTGTTTATGACGTTTGTGAAAGAAGTGACTAGTGGTTTTTTGAAGGTCGAGAAGTTAGGCTTTCTCTTGTACATGGGTAGACATAATTTAATTTTTTATACATGCATTAGTGACAGCTTGCTGTACATCAAAAGGTTACACCTAATTACTATATGTGACATGTTCATGTTTATGGTCTTTTACAATAACCAAAGATGTAATGAAGTTGTAATGGTTACAGGTAGAGTAAGGTTTGATTTTTTTGGGTCATTAGCAACTGTATGTAATATTTCTTTATGTATGTAATAGTTACAAGAAAAACAACGTTTGACTTCATGTTACTAATGAAATTGAAGCTTTGCGCTACAAGTGATATGTGTATGTAGTATTTGTTTATGTTTAATATTTGCACAGCACACTAAGTGATATTTTGTATACAACTTTTGTTAAGGAAGTGAATTATTTAAGTTTTTATGTATGTAATAGTTATAGGTAAAGTTGTTAGTAATTAAGTTTGCATTTTTATTCCCTCAATTGTTTAGCCTTCTTAACTAACTAGTGCACATCAATGTATTTACTACCACCAAGGCAATAATTACTATGAATTTTAAGATTGTTACTATAAGGTTTAAGGATGTTATTATTAATTTATGAGGTGAAACATGCATAAAGCTTCAATACTTGCATCTCACCATGAAACGAAAATGAGCCATACTTATGCTTCAATACCGTAATTATAACTGTAAGGCTTTAGTTATAGTTAACATTGTCTTATACTATATTCAAAATGAGCATACACACACATTGACATAATTGCATGAAGCTGAACAATTCATCCCCCTTATGTCAAATGCAAAATCCAATTAGAGAAAATTTGTTGTAACAAAATTTAAAATATTATCATCTAGGTTTATTTAAGAATATTAGAAAAGGTTTCGTAGCATTATCTTTTGTCTAAATTCTATAACTATGAAAAAGAACAGTACATCTAATTGAGGGATCATTTATGGGAGATTAAGGCGAGGGTTCAAGAATGGTGAGAAGAGAAAGATTTTTTCAGGGTTAAACATTGCAAGAAACCTTGCAAGAAAGATGTTTTTAGCAACTTTCCTTTCCCTTATATGAGTGGATATTGATATCTTAGACATGTTTTTTCACTTTCAAAACTAGAACTTACCACTGCTTAGCTTAGATTGAGAGGCGCTAATGTACTTCTTCCATTGGCTTTCCATTACACAGGTGTGCCCATCAAGGGCTTAGTTAATAAACTTGCAAGAGAGATCCAATAAATTGGAAACACATTTGTCTTTCTAGTGAAGTAAAGGACCAAGAAAATGACCATCTAGTAAGTGAGGATACTGGTGGGGTTACAACTCCAGATAAAATTAAAGGAAAAAAGTGTAAGGCTACTTGTATGTCAGGGGGATAGGTCTTCTAATGAGAATTAATGTGATGCTTTGACAACCTTTATCTACTGGCAAATGAGAAAGTTTAAATCCATAGGCAAGATTATCAAAGACGTAAGATATACAATATTTTCTTGCTTCGATGGCTAAGCATGGGCAGACAATAATAGAGCAATTGAAAAAGGAATTCAGCTCTAAGAGCACACTGTTATTCAGATGGAGTTGCTTTTGACTATCCCTTCTTAATTTGGAGTGTTAGAAGGAAGGAAGGTTTTTCTATTAGCTGCAACAATGAGACTTGACACCATGTATGAGCAAACTAATGCATGGGTATTGTCCTTGTAGGAAATATAGAGCCTAATGATATACCTAATGATTCACTAGATGACTATATGCCCTTGCGTGGTTTAGAGTCAAAACTAACACTTAGGGTAAAGTACCACATTAAGGATGAATGGTGTTAGTAGAGTATAATCACTAATAAGGTTTAAAACTATTACTACTAAATGTATGGACATTACTATTAAATATAAGAAAATTTACTACTATGTTTTAGGGACCATGCTTTATAAGAGTTTTAGGCCTATTACTATCATGTTTAGGTTTGCTACTATTATATTTAAGAAAATTTACCATTATATTTATGAACCTTAAAGAGTGTAGTTACTATTGAGTTTTAGTACCTTTACTACCAAGTTTATGGATATTACTATTGGGGTTGAGAAAATTTACTATTATTGAATTTTAGACATATTAGTATGAAGTTAAGGATTGTTACTATTGAATTTAAGGAAATTTACCACAACATTTAGGGGGCCTTGCAAAGTATACTTGTTGATGAGTTTTAGAACTGTTATTAATAGGCTTAGGGACGTTACAATTAGATCTAAGGAAATTTACTACAATGATTAGGGACTTTGCAGAGTATAGTTAGTAGTGAGCTTTAGGACCGTTACCACAATGTTTAGGGATCTTATTATTAGATTTCAAGAAATTTACTACCATGTTTAGAGTCATTGCAGAGTATAGAGTAGTTGAGTTTTATGACCATTATTACAAAGTTTAAGAGTGTTACCATTGGATTTAAGGAAATTTACCATTATTTTGAAAGACCTTGCAAAGTATACTTGCTAATCAGTTTTAAAACTGTTACTACCAAGTTCAGGAATGTTACTATTAGATTTAAGGAAATTTACTACAATGGCTAAGGACCTTGCATAGTATAGGTATTATTAAGCTTTAGTTTTGTTACTACCAAATTTAGGAATGTTATTATTGGATTTCAAGAAATTTACTACTATGTTTAAGGACCTTATAGAATAATTAAGTTTTAGGATAGTAAATCTCAAATCTAGTGACATTACTTACTAGATCTTTAGAAAATTTACTATAATGCGAGTTGTCTATTATTAGCCATTTTTAAAGGAAAATTACTATGCTTACCATTACTTACAGTAAAGTGGGAGTTACTTGAAGGTTAGGGATCGTGTTAACAAGTAAATACTGAAGTTGGTAGCAGAAAAAAAGAACTTCAAGAACTTTATAATCTCATTATAACCATAAGCATAAAATATTTAGAACAATTTTTTTACAATGTTCACATTAGGTTGTCATTTTGTCTATAACCATAATGATACAAAACCAAGTGGATGAAACAATCAATTCATCATTACTTTTTATTTTGCTTTCTCTAGCTTATTGTTAGTGTAGAGACTATTACATCAGCATGACACTTGTTGAGTGGATGATTAACTAAGTCCCACAGAAATTAGACATAAAACTCATCCACTGTTCTTAAAAACCACAATGATTTACATAAGAGCCATAAACATTAGAGCATAATAGACAATTAAAAGAAAAACTCATATTGGAGTATAGGTAGGCATGGTGAGACCTCCCTATTCACGCTTTGGTTCCCTAGTCCAAGATTGCAAATATTTTATTGGGTAAATTCCATAGTGATCACTAAGCAACAAAAGTGAGGTAACAAAGTGAGGTTTGTTAAACGAAGCACAAGAGGTAATGCAAGTGCAAAGTAGTTCACTAACATTAAAGCATAATAGATAATTGAAAGAGAAGCTCATATTGGAGTATAGGTAGGCATGGTGAGACCTCCCCATTTAGGCTTCAGTTCCCCAGTCCAAAATTGCAAGTACTTTATCAAGTAAATTCCATGGTCATCCTTAAGCAATGAAAGTGAGGCAATAAAGTGAGGTTTGATAAACGAGCATAACAGGTAATGCAAGTTCAAAGTAGTTTATTAACACATTTGGTTATTGGGGCAACTCAATGTATTTGACAATAATAACTAAGCCTGCTTCAACAAACTTTTTAGGTTTTAGCATCTTCAAGAGTATGGTTAACTAGTCTTTCTATCATATCACCTATACATAGTATCACACATAATTTTACCATTACTATTAACTTTAGACGTTAAAGGGCATTAGAATGATACATAATTTTACTATTATGTGGGCCAAGGCAATTTTCCTTTGTCCTTTATTGGCCTTTTGACTCAATAAGTCAAGGGTGTATAAAATGCATGCATAGGGGTCTAAAATGAAGGAGAACTGGTGATTAAGAAACAACATAAGGGTAAATACCTGTAGATATTTCTAAATAAGTAACACTCTACAAGGTGTTTAAACAACATAATATGAAAGATACCCTACAAATGTTTTACCAAGGTGTTCATGATGTTATAACTCACTTTGTCTGGCCATAGTTTGTCTAGGACATCATTCACATTATACTACCTTATAGGTTTTAAGATTTTTCTCTACACCATTAATTTCATAGACTATATCAGGTAGGGAATCTAAGTAAAGGATCATTAAAAGTGACTATAAGGGGAAGACCATACTAGTTATTATGAAATTCTCATCCAGTATATGTCGTCTGATAGCCAAGTTTTCCTGCCTTTGGTCTTTCATCAACACTCTTAACACCATGGCTATCACTTTTAAATACCCAACAAAGGCAAGCATAAAGTAATCACCACCTAAAGCATTACATTAACCAAGGTAGTCAAAAGTTAGACTCACAAGTTTGCTAATCCATTTTCTCCTACCGAGGCACTAACACTCAATATAAGTAAGGTAAAAGTCAAACAAATCAACTATGGCCTTAGTAAGGGAGAAGGCATATTCACTGACATAAATACATCAAAGAAATGTTTAGCTTAGCAACATAAAATGAAACTGCATATTCACCAACATAAATACATAAAAAATGTACAACTTAACAATACAATATATAATTGCAGTATGAACAAACTGATTGCTATTTGCCTTGACATCACGTAATATGCAATATTTATATACTTTCTTTTTCTCTTTCTATCTTTGTGTGTCGATATATTCCTCCATAATCAATGATCACTTTATGGCCTTACAATGTTGTCTTATTGGCCTATGAAGGTTCTGTTCTGCCATAACTTCATCTAATTGGCTGGAGTCATAAGGCGTTTTCCTCTTCTTAAGCTTAAACCCACCATCACTTTCGAATGACTCATCCATTGAGGCATCATCTCTATCTCTAGTGGATGTGGTCCTATGTGATGTGGATGTTTCTTCTCCTTCCTTTTGCTTATCATCAACCACGTTGCCAAATGAGGTTCATTCGATCTCACTCACAATAAGCAATTTGTTAGTAGGGCTCACAAGTTCTATTTAGAGTGTTAGAAGATCTTTAGCAAACCTATGTGCAAAGTTGATGAGTCTTCTATACATTTCCTAGATACCCTACAACATACCTAAAAAAAAGTTATTGCATAAATAGGTCAGAACCTCTAACACAATTAATTCAAATAGAATAAATAGTATCAGATGGTGAAATGCAGACTTTAGAGGGAGTGCACGCAGACCTTCGATTTTAAAAATGCCTTGCACCCAGAAGCAATAACATAGTAGTTATCAAATAAACCTAATAGCCTATATATTCAAATGCATATATAACTAAACATAGAGTAACTTACCTAAACATACTCTTTCTCAAGCTTAACCTTTTGTTGTATGTGTTTTTGATTCCAAAATTTTACAACAATGGCTTCGCTAGAGACAATTAGATCTCCAAAAGAAAAATGATAAAAGAAAAAATAATAACCAAAATTGAACTTGTTAGATGTTGCCAATAATAGGTTAAGTAAATATATAAATTAAAAGCCATACCATCAGGAGTGTAAGACATCCCCCAATGCTCTTTTTTCCTACTTCTTTACGTGAAGCTAATTTGAAGCTTACCTCTTTCTTCACAAGGGTGGATAACATAAATTTTGACTAGTCATATGAAGCTGTGTGGTTAATGTCTACAATAGCAGGAAGTAGTTTATCATTGACATGCAAACTAGATATCGGGCATAGGAATGTCCCTAGGGCAAACAATATAAAGGCTCATCTTGAAGTCTCTCCTAGCTTTCCCTGCCAATATAATATGTTTTAAATCCTTCAATTTTTTTCCTTTAAACTTTCTTTTAGTCAAAACTATGGCTTATTCCTCTAAATTGTTAGGCATGGGTTGGCCACCAAGTGGAATGTCTATTATGCCATGAATATCTTGGGCTTTTAGTGGAACTCGTTTACCTTTGATTGATAGAGATTTGATTAAACCGTTAAAGGCTGTAACGAGCTTGATGCATAAGTCCCTTGATAGGGCATAGAATGCCAAATCCAACAACTTTCTAAATCCTATTTCCTCCATCAATCTATTAAGCACATTGTTATTTTTTATGAATTCTACAGCTTCCTTGAACTAAGAAGGGGAGCACCTTGTAACAATTGGTACCTATAAAACATAAATAATTCATTTAAACAAAATGAACTAATTAAAATAGCGCATAAAAGGGTTCATAACAATGAATATCATTTCCTTACAAATGAACTTCCTGTAAGATGCTCCTTTTTGTGCACCCTTCGCCTTTCATATGTTTTATCATTATATCTCTTCTAATTATTCAATTCTAATTTCTTTCACTCTACTAGTACTGCGACATTCCCCCATTAAAAGATGACAAACAATCTTACTCATTTCTCCATATCATATTTTGGATCTCATTTGCTCTACAACAATTATATTGCTTACTTTTTTAACATCATGAAACTTTCCTTTGTTTTTTTTTTTGTTTTTCTATAAAATTCAGCCTGGAAATGAAAATATATGCATGATTAACTTTTAATTGGATTACCATAAATCACAACCATGGATATACACAACCATCACTTGAACTTCTACAGTCTTGAATTGTATTTGTGTGAGATGTTGTCCTTATCTTTTATGATGCTTTATCTTGATAGTTACAAGATCAATACCATATAACCATAGCCATAAACAACCAATGACAACAATAATGATATCTTTGTATGCTTTGTTAATGCTTTTCTTGAATTCACAACAATGAAAAGATCTTTATACTTAAAACATACAAAGCTAAGAATAAACAAGATTCTTTATATCTAAGTGTAATTAACAATGAATAAAGACATGCTAGCTAGAAGTAATCTAGGAATTTTATTAAAAATAAAAAGGAAAATAAGATAGAAACATAAGAAGGGTAGGTGTTAATAATAAATGAGTTACCTCTATGTTTTAGCTTTAGGATCATTCTTACTTTACTACTATAATTTCAGGAAACATACTTTTTTATTATAGGGAGTTACAAGCCACTTAATTACATCCATAGGCAATATTTCATGGTATACTCTGTATTTCCCACAATACATGAAGAGCATTTAAAATTACATTATGCTTATTGCCTAGGTTGCATTATATAATCAAACAACGACATCTAGATCATGGCAGGTCTTATACTCATATTCCATTAATAGTTCACACATTCATTTTCAAACATATAGATTTGGTTCAGTCTTGACTAAAAGATAACCAATTTAACATTCATATACTTGTGTTCCATAGTATAAAGACCTATTTTGGAGTTTTAAGCCTTTTTGATATGTCTTGTATTAATGTTTTATATAAAGGAATACCCTAAAAGTTCATTTTCTTTCAATGGCAAGACAAAATTAATATACTTTTCAATCGGGCTAGTTATCAAAGCCATTAAAATTGAATTGCCCTTGTGGGTAAGATGAAGTATAGACATTAGTCTTAAGGATGAATTATTCCTCCTTTTATTGTCTCAAGTATGCATTATCAACATTCTTTATGTCATCCTTACAAACTTTAGTATTGAACATACATACTTAATTTTATAATTAATATTGTCCTAATTGTTCCTTCTTTACATCTTTCGTAATCTAACAATACTCTACCAAGTAAAAGACTTATCTACTACATAATTTTAGGTTGTTTACTACCAAGTTTAGGGGTTTTACTATTGGATTTAAAGAAAAATGCCATTAGATTTTAGGGGCGATGTTTTACTATTAGTTTTTAGCCCTATTACTACTAAGTTCAGGTGTGTTAATATTGGATTTAAGGAAATATACTACCACGTTTAGGGAATGATGTGGAGTATAGCTACTATTGAGATTTAGGCCTGCTATTGATAGGTTTAAGGATGTTGCTACTTGATTGGAGGACATTTATTACTAGATTTTAGGGACCATACTTTATTATTGAGTTTTAGGCCTATTACTATCAAGTTTAAGTGCGTTACAATTGAATTTAAGAAAATTTACTATCATGTTTAGGAACTTTGCAGAGTATACTTATTATTGAGTTTTGGAGCCATTACTACCACATTAGGGATGTTATTGGTGGGTTTGAGAAAATTTACTACTATGTTTTAAGAATTGTGTTTTACTATTGAGTTTTAGACCCAGTACTTCCAAGTTTAGGTGTGTTATTACTGTAATTAAGGAAATTAACCAACATGTTTAGGGACTTTGCATAGCATACTCATTATTGAGTTTTAGACCCGTTACGACCAGGTTTAGTTACTATTGGATTTTAGTACTCATGTTTTAGGAATTGTGCTTTACTATCTAGTTTTATGCTTATTACTACTAGGCATAAGTGTATTGTTATTAGTTTAAAGGAAATTTACTTATCTTAAATTCGATATGAATATGAAGGTTTTAAACAAGTAAAAAAAAAATCTATAACATAATAGCAATCACCTAAAACTAGAAGTCAAGAATTTGATATCTAAAATTTTAAGTCTATAGTCTCTATAGTTTATACCTTTGATTGTAGTATTTCACAACCCAAATTCCCTAGACTAATAAAAGCTAAACATATTTAAAAGATGAAGTGAAAGCATATAAATCCCTAAAACTTTAGTGGGAAGGAAATTGGGAACCTTTTGAATGAGTGATTATGCTCATCGTTGATTGCCATAAGCAAAGATAATGCTATAATAAGTGGCTTTAGTTGTCACTGTGGTGGAGATCGAATTTAAACTTGAATGGATTTACAGAGCACACCAAGATAAAGAGAAGGAGAGATCTTACGAGTTAGGGAGAAACCATTGAATGAGAGGTCTTGTGAGTGAGGGAGAAACCATTGAATGAGAGGTCTTGTGAGTGAGCGAGAAACCGGTTGATGGTGGAGCAATCATCAAAAGAGAGAATCAACAATAGGAGCAATGATATTAGGCAATGAAGGATCGATGAGGAAGAGAGAAAGTTAATGGAGAGAAGCAGGAAAGCATTTGGATTCACAAGGATATTTTAGTCTTTCTAGTGATGAATTTAGGTATTCAGAGCCTTAAAAATAATTTTAACTTTTAAGATTTCTTATTATAATTTTTGTAGAGTTTAGATCCTTCTTTGTAATTTCCCTTGCCAAAATAGTTTGGGTTTGTTAATATAAACATCAACATTTATTTTTGTGTCACCACATGCTTACTATTAGGATTGCACAATTGGTTTGGCTGCTTGGTGAGCTCAGTCTGACCTAAACATATCACTTTGAGTGGGGTTGGAGAAAAAAAGAAAAAAATAAGATGGGTTGGGGCATCTAATCGAGCCAATTTTTTTGTTAAATTTATAAGAATTTATATAAAAATTTTTATTCTTTTTCTTAGGAACAAATTATAATTTTATAAGGACTTATAAAAATCCTTTTTTAAGGGGTTAACATATAATTTTAACCCAAAAAAAAAATAAAAAAGAAACTTAGCTAACTTGGAGTATTGGCTTAGGCTGAGTTGGGCACTAAGTTTCAATTTTTAAAGCTTGGTTAGCATCAAATTAGATAAAAACTTGACTTGACCTAGCCTAATCTATGTACTAGCTTATCCACTACTTCAGTTATAATCAAGTGGGTTCTCAACTTCTCATAGAAATTGGCATACTTTTTCAATTCAATTACAACGTGCAATAATGCACTATTTAACATTAATATCAAATAATACCAATAAGATTTTTTATTAATTAATCTTATTCTGACTCTATATTTTACGAAACATCAACACTTTAGACAAGGAATTGGGTCAACATTCAATATGTGCCAAACATTTGAATCAAACAGACAAATACTATCCAGAAATAATTAAAAAATATAGAAATATTTTTAAATTTTATTGTCTCAATATGTTTTTATATATATGTTGTATAGCATTTTCATATTTATACTTCTTTGTGAGTAACTTAATATGAGGATTTTTCAATTTTTTACACATTATGAATGATTTTTTCAATAAAAGTTAAATTCATTTTACAAAATAAAACTTAACATACTCACAATAACTATAAAACTTTTAAATTTAATATTAAAAAGATAAAATATTAATAATTTCTTGGTTGAAATTAGAGGACCGACAAAAACTGTATTGATCCTATGGCAATTCGTCATTATGCTCACTACCGCAACAAGGTAATTAATTTTGTTCCTTTTACATGTCAGATTGTCAAATTTTTGAACAGCACAAGGGCCATAAGCTTTGAAAATAAAAACAAACTTATAGAGTGATGATACTATAAATTCGAGCATATTATGTGCCTTTCTAATCATTTAATAATTATTCAATAAAAATAATATTAGGCAATTGCTTAAAATGTTAATTTATTTAATAATCAATAACTCTTAAAAAATTAATTTGATTTTGGTGAAATTCATGAGTATAATTATAAAAATAAATCTATTAAAATAAACAAAATATTATTTTAAATTTAATAATTTTTAATAATTCTTATGTTAGAATTAAAGAATATAATGTTTTCAAGTTTGTAGTATCATCCCTCAACTAAATACTCCATCTGACAAAAGACATAAATTCTAAGATAGAGATATAGAATCTTTCAAATTTGCTATTAAGACTGAATGAACAAATAAAAAAAATTTTATATTTTTTACAAATACCAAATTAAAAGACTAGATAATACACACACACACAGAAAATAAATATATAAAGGTGTGCAAAAATAGATATACCCAAAATCAAGAATCTCAATTTGAGATTGAGATCAACGAAGCAAAATTAGAAAACAGTGAGAGCACCAAAAAACAAATCAAGCAAACACATTAAATAAATAGTTCCAGATTATTTTGTAATGAAATTTGTATATTTATTTTCCCAGATTATTTGGCTAGCATTTCCTTTAAATAAAAAGTGCCAATTATTTGATAGCAAAATTAATCAATGACTATCATTGAATTATTATTTTTTTTAAAAAAAGTTCTCGTATAATGAGCCCCTCAAATAACCTTTTAAAAAAAAAAATTTTCTATATAATGTGGAAAAGTATGTTTTATTGATAGATTCAAACATTTTAAACTCTTGGCTCATAAAATACAAGCAATTACTTTATTATCTGCATAATAAAATTTATTATATTAATATTTTACAAACATAATAATTTTATCCGCATTTACATATTTCCATCCCAAAATTTACAAATTAATTTGAAAATTTTTAAACTTAAAAGATATCTTCTCTTAATTTTTTAAAATTGATATATAGAGAGAGAGAGAGAGAGAGAGAGAGAGAGAGAGAGAGAGAGAGAGAGAGAGAGAGGAATGATTTGCTTCCAATGCTGATATCGACAATTTGGACTAGTACATAACCTTGGTGGCTGATGCATCTGTGAAGACGGGAATCATGCATCAAATGGAAGCGTTCAAAACAGGGTTTAATAAGGTTTTTTTTAATTATCTCGTAAACAAATTTATTGAATAGTAAATTTCACTAGGGTTTAGTCGCTATTAAGCGTTTATCCTTCTTTTAATTATTGAGAATGACAGGTTTTTAGAGTTTACCTAGTTCGTTTTATCAAAAACTAATATTTCATTTAGATTTTCAACGGCATACTGCTTTACATATGTTATTCGGTGTTCATTGATATTTATACAGTGAAGGTCATATATAGACTCAATTTTATGTTTAAATTAAATGCTCATTAATTGAATATCAGATTTTGGTTTTGAGATGAATGGGTGGACATGCTTTCACAGGCCTCTCATAAGTGGAAGAGACAAGCAAGATCATAGTGTTGGGAAAGCCAGTTACAAGTCTATTCATTTTTTTGAGTTCAACTACTAAAATTTTATCACTTGCACTTTGTGATGCATTCAAGCTCTTGACATCTCATCTTTACAAATTTTATGGCAAGGTATATGTGTAACTTACATGTAAAAGCAATACTTGTTAGTATGGTTTTATTTTTAGTAGATGTTAAGTACCACATACTTGTTTAAAAAAATTTTTTTCTTGGAAACACCAAAGCCTTCACTTTTTCCTATAATTACTAATTGCAGATCATTTTAATTTTGAATGTGATAAGTATAATTTGTACTCTACATATAACAAAATGCAGGCCATAATGGCATATTCTCAGTTTCTGTAAGGGAAAAACCAACGCATATCAGCCAATATTTTTTTGTCAAGACATTCACACAGGGAGCTGCTATGGGTTATTATGTTACTAATGTCACCGCGAAAATCCATAGGGAGGAAATTGAAGGCCCAGTGGTCCCTTTTTCTTTTTATTATCGTGCAATAAAGCGCACATTATGTCCATAGCTTATATTTTTATCTATATTTTGAAATTATTCAATTTTTGAATAATTAACTCTACAACAAAAATAAAGATTACCGAATGAAAGTTGAGTTGAAAAAAATGTGAATTTCAGTAAAAATCATATATTTCCAACAAATATTTTAGTCAAATAATTATCCGATATTTTTATTGTCAATATTTTGCTCAGGTTGAGCTGTAGTTGCCTAACAGTATAACATAGTACCTCTGCTTCGCTCTGAAACTGATTTATATCAATTGTAACTTTTCAACTTATAAATAAAAGATTTATTTAATATACAATAAATAAGGCAATATAATGTTAATAAAATTTAAATAATGAAAATTAATCATTAAGTAATATAATAAAAGTTGATGATATTGATATAAATAAAAATTAAACATTTTAAAAATCAAAATAAAAAAGAATGTAATTAATTTTAATTTATTTATTTTAAAAATAGAATTATAATTTTTTAAAAACATTCAGCTAGAAACACATTTTCAATTGAAATATGGTCAAACATGTTCAACCATATTTTAGTTGGAATATGGTCAGATCTATCAACTATATTTCGGTTGAAAAGCTATTTTTTATGGTTTTATAATTTGTTTATAAGTATAAATATTTTTATTGGAAGTATATATTATTATAATATTTTTATTATTTCCTTTCTATTCTAGACTTTTGTTATGTCATTTTACAGTTTCTAGATTAGTGTTCTTCGCCTTATTCATGTTATTTCTATTATCTAATTTATTCTTTATTTGTGCTCTTCACTTAGCTTTATATTCATGTGTCCAATTGGAAACGAAATAAGAAAAATAAAATCAGATTCATTCATAATCAAAACACACTCCTATCAACATTAGGATCAACTATTACAATTAACAAGAAATCAAATCAAGACCTCAATAAAAAACATTTTAGCAACCAAATTTGGAAATTTTCACCTACAATGAGTAAAGGAAAGAACAATCAACATAGTAACCTATAAAAGAAAGAAAAAGAGAGAAAATTTGAAAGAAAGAAAGTCAGAGAGATGAACATATATGAAATGAGAGAGTTGAATCACCTAGAGAGAGAGAAGATAATTTAAATATAGAGAAAATAAAGAGTAAAGAGCAAAAATGAACTAAAGAGAGTTTAACAAGTTGAAGTACGCGAAAATGGAAGAGGTCAAAAACAAAAATGAAAAAGAAAACAAAACTTACAAATTTATAGAAAGAAAGACCACAAAATTTAACAAGTTATAATTTCGCAAGGTATAAATTGAAAATTTCGTAGTTGATAATTTCACACAAAAAATTTAAAATTAGAGACTACCAATCAACCTTACTTCAATCAACCGTGAAGGCCAAATGTATTGCTTCTGCAATGCTTAATGCATTGCATTATTTTGATATATTATGTATTATATAATATAATATATATTAAGTTTATATACATATATATTATTAAATTTATTAACCTAGTGTATAATATATAATTTTATAAAATAAAAATCTTAAATTTAAACTGAATAAAAATAAAAAACACTAATATGAAATAATTTAATAAATTTAAAATTAATACTTAATAATTTATAATTTTAAATAATTAATATAAATAATAAATAATGATTATAAAATATCATAATTAATAAATTATAATTAATAATTAATAATTTAATCATTGAGAGAACTAATATTAATACTGTAATATATATAATTAAATTACCTTTTATTTAATAATTTTTCTTCATCTTATAAATATATTTGAAAATCCACCTCTTCTATTTCTCTTTATTGTCTTAAAGTTATGAGTCAACAGATGCTATTAAGTTTATTTATATAGTTTATTTCAAAAATTCAACATAGAAGGCCCAATGAATTTCCTTGATACTTGAAGCTTTCTTATACTCTAACTGTAGTATCAAAGCATGGTTCAATAATGACAAATATAGAGATGGTAGCCCAAGTGAATGAAAACCTTCATTTGCACTCACTTAGAGTAAAGGGCTTAGTGGTTTAGACATAGTCACGTGGAGATTAGAAAAAATAACTCAATAGTAAGGCATGAGTTTGATATTTGGGTCTCTCCTGAGCCCCAACATCCTTGGTTTAGTCTAAGACATGGCTCAAAGTTTGAGACACATAGATATCTGTTATTTGCTTTACCATAAAAATAAACTTAACTTTTCATTAAGCTACTCCATTTCTCAGTGGCTAATTCTTACATCTCAAAAGCTTTCTACCTAAAACGTTCCTTCAAATTCATCTTGACTTTTATATTATTTTTGGTATTACCTTTCATATTTATAATAATATTAAATATATAATCAAATACTTTTTTTTTTCTATATTTACCACATCTAAATTATGCCAAACTAATAGATGTTTCTAATATAGAAGTTTCTAAAATATACTCTGTTTCATCCATCGTAACCCATAATCAGAAAATTTAAAACCATTAGTCTACTATATTTTATGGAGGGTACTTACATGTTGCCTAATCTAAAATTCTATTTTAGAAAGGATATACACACCTAAAAATCCTTAGATTTATAATAATTATTATTAAAAATAAAAATTAGTATAAATAATATAAAATATTAATAATTAAATAATATTTTAAAATAATAAATAATTCATATAAAATATTTTTGAAACACTTATTCACTTATAAAAATTAATATCTATTTAGAGTATCTGTTTATAATAATAATTTCTAATAATTTATGTAAAAATATTAAATATTAAAAATAATAATATATTAGGTACTAATAAAAATATATTAAATATTAATAAAATGATATTAATGAAATATAAATAGATTGTATATAATTAATAATTAAATTATTAGAATAATAAACTAAATTAATAATTTAGAATTCTATATTATGTATTTCTATATTGTGGTAGCTTTTTATCAATTTTTTGTGCATATATATATATATATATATTGTTTATCATCGTTTAACAACTGAAATTTAGTAAAAAACTATGTAAAAGTTAAAAAAAAAAAAACTTATCATATTAGTTAAGATCCTGTTGGATTCATCAATTAGAAAATGTGAACATTATTCAGAAAATTAGATTGAGAATGGGTATGAAGAACTTGAATATATAGCAACGCTATCAAATGCTCAAAAGAGATATTAAGATAGAATAGGAAGAAAGATGTAAAAGCTTTATTTTTAATTTAGTAAGCTATTGTTGATGATTTATTTCTAAGAATCATGTAGGTTAGTAAATCTAAAGAGGCTTAAAGTATATTGCAAGATGAGAAATGCAAGAATTAGAGCTATTAAGCTTTAAACTCTTAGAAGGGAGTTAAAGAATATGAAGATGGATGAGTTTGAAAGCTTCAAAAATTATTTTCCTCGAGTTACTATAGTAGCAAATCAAATGGATTTGTAAGGTGAAGTACTTATTGACATAAAAGTTGTTCAAAAAGTTTTGATTAGTTTGCCTAAAAAATATGATGAAATGGTGTCAATTATTGAAGAAATAAAAGAAATTATTGCCTTAAGTGTTCAAGAGTTAATGGTGTCATTACCAACAAATGAGCAAAGGTTGTTGAGGCACATTGAAAAGTTTGTTGCAAGTGCTCTTTAAACTAAGCTTAGCTTGGCTGTAAAACCAAGAAAGTCATCATCTCAAGAGCAATAAAAAGGAGAATCATTTATAGGAGGTAGATTTGGAAGATGAAAAGGATGAGGAAGAAGTCAGAGAGGAAGAGGAAGAAGTCATGTTGACAAAAATTCAAGTGCTGAAGGTTTTGGACAAAAGTGTAGTATCAGCAAGAGGAGTAGTCATGTTGATAAAGATTGTTGGTTTAAAAGAAGGCCATAATGTTATAATTGTAAGAAGTTCAGGCACTTTCAAAAAGATTATAGATTGAAGAATGAACAAGTAAATGTCTCACAAGAAAAGGGAGATGAACTAGGAAGTGTTTTTTTTTATGCAAATTGTCAAGTGGCTAGCAGAAAAAATGATAATGTTTAGTTACTTGATAGTGCATCAATCATATGACAAGAGATAAAAATATTTTCACAAAGATGGATGCTATTGTGTAGGCTAAAGTGTTGGGATTCTAGGGACACGCACAGCGAAAATTAAAAAAAAAATCTAAATCCCTCCCATGGATCCATCAACATCGTTTAAATGGAGTAAAGCTGGAGACTTTTACCTTTGTCACATGATTTTTTAGGTTCTCTTTTTATCGTCAGATCTCAAAAACTGATATTTCAAACTAGTTCTTTCTACCGATATTCACACAAATGATCACTGCAACTTGAATGGTGTGCTATTGCCACTGAACACGAACGCTAATACATTTAAAGAGAGAAGAAGTTCTTCTCTTTCTCTCTCTATGCGTTTGTACACTTTCTTTTCTAAGCGTCTGTATGCTTTTTCTCTTTAGGTTGGAAGACAAATCTCTTAAAAAAGGATCATCATCTTAGAAAGCCTTAGCCTCTCTATTTATAAAGGTGTTATATTAAGGTTTTAAGATAGATTTGATTAATTTAAATACCTTATTTAAATTAATTCAAATTATAATTAAATAGATTAGTTTGAATTTAAATCTATCTTATAGAATAAATTTAAACTAATTATTTAATCTAAATCTAGAACTAAATTGAAATTTAATTTATCACATAGATTAAATTCAAATTGTCACATTACTTTAAATTTAAATATATCATATATAATTAAATTTAAAACTAATTTATTTAAATTAATTAGATGATATCTATATTTTTAATTTTATAAATATATATATATATATATATATATATATATATTAAATATTTATAAAATTCCTTTACCCTAAATTGAGCGTTATATTCATTAAATCTAGACACATTTTTAGGTTTAATGAATTTGTACATTTTAACTCGAGTTGGTCTATTCTTAAGTGTGACTGTAGGCCCATATGACATTGGCAGTGAGCCAATAACGCTATTCTACTCACAAGTCACAAGTGGCATTTAGCAAGACATTGTGACTACTCAAATCATGTGAGAATCAATGATCTGATGCAACCTATCATACAACCTTATTATAACCCTTTCGTCACACGATATCTAGGTCAAGTATGAGGTATGAAAATGTCATCCTCATTTTACTTAACCATCACTTTCTCGATCTCCAAGCAGACTGATAGAATAAATGGAAAACCCTTCCATTTAAACATGGTCATGCATTTCTTAGTCTCACTCATCAAGTGGCCTTCCACTAATGAGAGGGATAAATTTTATATTGACTACTCATCTTCCTCTACATGAATTCCACTATGCTCAATCATAGCCTTTATGATCACTCGGTTAAAGGTGACTTTTGACTATGTTAAAACATAGTGTTCCTCATATAGGAATCTATGATAATCTCAAGTTTGAGGGTTCAGTGACACAGCTATATATGATATACGCTTATAACTTGATTAATGTAGTTATCTCATGACGGGACAATCTAGCACTTTGTTTCCTAACAAATGCCTATGATTTTGATTTGTATCTTCATACATGATTAACACATAATCATCAATCAAAATCATATTAGCCTTAGTTCATTATCGTTCCCACAAAAATAATCGATTAGGGATATTTAGGATAATCAATATGATTTATCCAAGGATATTATTATTATTATTATAGAAAACATGCAAACAATATAAGAAATTTAATAAAAGAAAAACTCATTTTTCTTAATTAAATACAATACTTACAATACAATGATTGGCCTATACCACAATCTCCAATATAAAGAACAATGGAAAATGGAGTTATAGTTCAAGCAAAAAGGAAAGGTACAATTAGTATCCAAATAAAAGAAGGAACAAAGCTTATTCATGAGGTGCTACTAGTTCCTAACGTTGATCAAAATTTGCTTAATGTTAGACAACTTTTGGAAAATGGATATGCTATATATTTTGAAGATGATGGCTGCAAAATCTCTAATAAAAAAGAGGGAAGAAACCTATAGAAAAGATTAAGATGAAGAAAGGTAGAAGCTTTCAACTAACTTCCAATTATAGGGGAGATATTGCTTTGAAGGCACAAATGAAAGATGAATCATGGCTATGGCATAGAAGTCTTGGGCATTTGTATTTTCATGGGTTGAAGTTACTTCAAAAGAGAAACATGGTATATGGGTTACCTAAGGTTGAAGAGAAAGTTGGTGCACATGAAGATTGCACCATGGGTAAGCATCATTGTTATTCTTTTCCAAAAAGGGTGCATAAGGAGCCAAAAAAGTATTGGAGTTAGTTTATATGAACGTTTGTGGACCTATGAGGACTTCATCTCATGGTAAGAATTGTATTTTGGTTGTCTATTGATGACTTTACAAGGATGACTTGCGTTTACTTCATGAGACAAAAATCAAAAGTTTATAGTGTTTTCAAAAAATTTAAAAGCTATGTTGAAAAGCAAAGTGGTTAGTGTATTAAAGTATTGAGAAGTGATAGAGGCAAAGAATATATCTCACAAGAATTTGATAAATTTTGTGAAGATTAAGGTATTGAAAGACAACTCACTATTGGATATACTCTATAACAAAATAGAGTTTATGAAAAGAAGAATCAAACAGTGATAGAAATGGTAAGAATGATGCTTAAGGACAAGGGGTTACCAAACTCATTTTAGGTCGAAGCTGTTTATATAGTTGTATACTTGATAAATAGATGCCCTACTAAAGTAGTGCAAAATTAAACCCCATTGAAAGCTTGGAGTGAAAAAAAGCCTTCATAAGGCATTTGAAAAAATTTGGTAGCATTTGTTATGCTCAAATTCCAAAGAAGAAAAGGTATAAACTTAATGAAATAAGTGAGAAATGTATATTTATTGGATATGATTTAAAGTTGAAAGACTATAGATTATATAACTTTAGGATAAATATGATCATTAGTAGTAAAAATGTGTTATTTAATGAAGAAGCAAGATGGAATTAGAAACAAAGCAAAGTTTAAAAGCAATGTGTTATTCTTGAAGATGTGACCAAAAATGAAAACAGAAGTGATGGTGAACCCTTATAATCACTACAAAGAATTGAACCACCATTATCATCAAGTAGTTGTTTAAGTTCTAGTTCATTAAGTCCAAGTAGTGCTCCAAGAAAAATGAGGAGCATTGTTGAAATTTATGAATCATGTCACTATTGTATGGTTCAACCAAAAAGTTTTGAAGATGCCATTAAAGATGTTTGGAAGAGAGTAATAGAAGAAGAACTTCAAATGATTGAGAAAACAAGACAATAGGAGTTGGTAAACAAAGATTAATTGCAAAAGCGTATTCGTAGTAGCTTGGATTTGATCATCATGAAACTTTTAAATCGTTATCTTGTAAAGGTACAATTTAGACCCTTATTGCATTAGTAGCTCATAAAGATTGTTGTTATACTAACTTGATGTAAAGTTAGCTTTCTTAAATGGATAATTGGAAGAAGAGATTTATGTTTAACAATTTGATGGCGTTGCCATAAAAAGAGAAAAGGATAAAGTGTACAAACTAAACAAGGCAATGTATGGATTGAAGCAAGCTTTGCATTAATGGTATAGCCAAATTGACAATTATTTTCACTACAAAAAAAGACTTTTAATGATGACTTTTAGTGGCGACTTAAAGTCATCACTAAGTTTATTTTTAGTGGTGACAAACTTAGGTTGTCACTAAAAATGATTGTTAAATGCTATTCCTCATTTTAATAAAAACATTTAGTGGTGACACAAAAAAATCTCCATTAAAAGTCTTTTATGAGAGAAAGAACATTGTGCAAAGTGTTATTTAATGGCGACAAAGAAAAGGTTGCCACTTAAAATAACTTTTAATGGTAGCTTTTTGTTGCCACTATGACTTTTGTAAAATTTTTGCACCAAAACAATTAGTGGCGACAAAATGTCTCAATTAAAGGTCTTTTTTAATGATGACATTCCTTTGTTGCCACTAAAAGTTGTGATTTGGGTTGCCACTAAAAGCTTGAATATTTATTTAAGGAAAAAAAATTTTTAGTGCCAAAACCTCTATTGGTGATCATGGCATGTCACCACTAAGAGCATGTTTTAGTAGCAATTGAGGGTTACCACTAAAAGCTTACAAAATTTTTAAAGTGAACAAAAATTTTGGCACCAAATCCTTTAGTGGTGACCCTTGTATGTCATCTATGTTTTAATGTAACTTGGCATTGCCATTAAAAGGTGCAAATTTTTTTTAGGGAACAAAAAAATTTTTGGTGCCAAAACCGTTAATGGTGATCTTGGTATGTCATCATTAAAAGTTGCAAATTTTTTAGAGAGAACAAAAATTTTGGTGCTAAAACTTTTAGTGACAACTCGACTGTATTATCACTAAAAGTATGTTTTACTGGCAACCCTAAAAGATTGCAAAATTTTTGAAGTGAATAAAAATTTTGGTGTCAAAATCTTAATGGAAATCCTTGTATGTTGTCACTAAAAGTATCTTTTTTGTGGCCACCTAGGGTTGTCATTAAAAGTTGTAAAATTTTTTAAAGGAATAAAAATTTTGGTGCCAAAACCTTTAGTGGAGACCTTGGCATGTTGCCATTAAAAATATGTTTTAGTGGCCACCTGGGTTGCCAAATATAATTTTTGGTGCCAAAATGTCATACCTACCTTTCTCTAATCTATTCATATCATTTGTGGAATTAGAAATGATATTCACAACACTGTTAAGTTTTTAAACACCGAAAATGACCTGTTTACATGCCATATGGAGATATAGGAGTTCAAACTTGGTTTTTTCTTTTCCTTTATTCATATTTATCATAAAAAAACTTATTTTGGTCTATTTAATCATGAAATTCATGTTTGACACCTATAGATCAACCTGAACCAAAGATGGCTATATAATTCATTTTTTGTATAAAAGTTTGAAAATTCATAACTTAGGCTACATAACTCCAATCCATGCAAATTAGGTGTCTAGAAAGTTAGAGATGTGAAATACATATTAAAAAAGCTTCAAATATAAATGAATTTTTTTGAGTCATTAAAACCCTAAAGAACCAAAGCTATGTAGGGTGGACAGCATTAGACTAAAACATATATCAGACCCCAATTTCAGAGATGCATAACTTTAGATACAAAACTCTGTTTGACACAAATTCAGTGGCTATGAAAATTTTATAATATCAAATATATACTTGTAAAATTTCATAGACAACAAAGCTCATTACCCCCTGAAATCTAATGAAACAATAATAGACCCAGTAACAAATTTATAAAAATAGAACCTAAATTTGAAAAATGTATATCTTTGGCTACAGAGCTCCAAGTTATGCAAAATTGATGGTTACAGAAAGTTTATGATATAAAATATGTGCTTGTAAAATTTCATAAGTATTTAAATTCATTTGGCTCCTCAAGTACACAAAATATCAGATTTGGACAATAAGAACAATATGAGGACTAAACTATAACTTTTTCTGAACTTTGAAAATTTGTGAAATATTTTGTAGAGCTCTAAAAATTACCATTCTTAGCTTGCTAGAAATCTTTACTAAGAATCTAATTGCATGTCAAATTTTAGAATCAAATTAGATCATTTAGACTACTTTTGACATAAAAGTAGTTTAGGTCCTTTTTTAGTCCATTTTTGGGATCAAATTGGACCAAATGGTGTCCAATTAGAATTCTTCCACTTTGAACACCTTTTTTTTTCATCCTAAACATCATTTCCAACCATCTCTTTATGTATAAGGAGACTTGGATCAAAATGTGATCCCCTTGCATTAAAATATACACATACATAACTTTGCACAATATGGCAAGAATACATATTTATGGTCCAATTTCATTATTAAGTGATATATATTCCTATTCTCATACTCATACATATAGTTCCAACATAAAACATGGAATAACTATATCATTCTACATCATAAACCATTTAGGATACAAGTTAATGTCGTACTAATACATTCATTACATTTTGACATATATTAAATACATTATTCCTAGTATCAAAGTCTTCCTATCTTCCTTGCTTTGACTTGATGACGCTGCAATGGTTAATGGGAGCATGGGAATGAGATTATAGGAGAATCTTAATAGCTAATATCAACCAATCAATGCATACATGAATACTACGAGTAAATGCAATATATGTGATGTAAGAATGCTGTACATATGCATCATGTAAGTCAAATACATCATATGGTATAAAAACTCATTCTCATGCCATGGTATCATCATAAACTTGTTAGGCTCAACTAATCTCAATTCGGGGCCAAGGAAGGGCTATTGCACTCATTGCCTTTTTCATACATATATAGCTCATTTGGAAAATATAATGAAACATAATTTATGAGAGCATCAACCAACACACACACAAACATTTAAACTTAAATAAGAATTCAAATGCATGCAAGAAAGGGAGATGAAGCTACCTTGAAACTTGTAGAAATTCAAATGCCACTAACCTATTTGGTCTTGGCTTTTCCCTTGATTTCCTTTTACTTGACACTTACTGTTAGAGGAGTTTGAGCTAGATGGGCCTACACATGACAATTACAAGATAAATCAACCCATTAGGATTCCTTCTAAGTCTTATTATCCTCACTTAATCCCATTCAAGTCTAACATGAAGTTTATGACTAGTTTAGGCCTATCAAGTAGTAACCTTGGATTTTCATCTTCTAAGCCCTAAACTCTTGTTTGCTATGAGTCTTTTAGCTTTAAGAGAACTCATTTAAATCATTATATGCATGATTTATGTAATGTCCCACATCGGGTAGGAAGACCCTGGGAACGGCCCATATAAGTGGGAGCGAAGCTCTCCCCACCAGCGAGGCCTTTTCCTAAGGGAAATGAGAGTACCAAGGGAAGAACAAAACCCCAGCCACGTGGTGAAATGAGAGTAGCCACGGGGTGCCGTAAATGGGGACAATATTGCTAGAGGCTCTGTGTGGTGTTTGGTATCAGAGCCGGCCTGTTCGCATGTACAACCCGAGGACGGGTTGGCCCCAAAGGGGGGTGGAATGTAATGTCCCACATCGGGTAGGAAGACCCTAGGAACGGCCCATATAAGTGGGAGCGAAGCTCTCCCCACTAGCGAGGCCTTTTCCCAAGGGAAATGAGAGTACCAAGGGAAGAACAAAACCCCAGCCACGTGGTGAAATGAGAGTAGCCACGGGGTGCCGTAAATGGGGACAATATTGCTGGAGGCTCTGTGTGGTGTTTAAATGTAATGTCCCACATCGGGTAGGAAGACCCTGGGAACGGCCCATATAAGTGGGAGCGAAGCTCTCCCCACCAGCGAGGCCTTTTCCCAAGGGAAATGAGAGTACCAAGGGAAGAACAAAACCCCAGCCACGTGGTGAAATGAGAGTAGCCACGGGGTGCCGTAAATGGGGACAATATTGCTGGAGGCTCTGTGTGGTGTTTAAATGTAATATCCCACATCGGGTAGGAAGACCCTAGGAACGGCCCATATAAGTGGGAGCGAAGCTCTCCCCACCAGCGAGGCCTTTTCCCAAGGGAAATGAGAGTACCAAGGGAAGAACAAAACCCCAGCCACGTGGTGAAATGAGAGTAGCCACGGGGTGCCGTAAATGGGGACAATATTGCTGGAGGCTCTGTGTGGTGTTTGGTATCAGAGCCAGCCTGTTCGCATGTGCAACCCGAGGACGGGTTGGCCCCAAAGGGAGGTGGAATGTAATGTCCCACATCGGGTAGGAAGACCCTGGGAACGGCCCATATAAGTGGGAGCGAAGCTCTCCCCACCAGCGAGGCCTTTTCCCAAGGGAAATGAGAGTACCAAGGGAAGAACAAAACCCCAGCCACGTGGTGAAATGAGAGTAGCCACGGGGTGCCGTAAATGGGGACAATATTGCTGGAGGCTCTGTGTGGTGTTTGGTATCAGAGCCGGCCTGTTCGCATGTGCAACCCGAGGACAGGTTGGCCCCAAAGGGGGTTGGAATGTAATGTCCCACATCGGGTAGGAAGACCCTGGGAATGACCCATATAAGTGGGAGCGAAGCTCTCCCCATCAGCGAGGCCTTTTCCCAAGGGAAATGAGAGTACCAAGGGAAGAACAAAACCCCAGCCACGTGGTGAAATGAGAGTAGCCACGGGGTGCCGTAAATGGGGACAATATTGCTGGAGGCTCTGTGTGGTGTTTATATGCCTCCAGCAATATTGTCCCCATTTACGGCACCCCGTGGCTGGGGTTTTGTTCTTCCCTTGGTACTCTCATTTTCCTTGGGAAAAGGCCTCGCTGGTGGGGAGAGCTTCGCTCCCACTTATATGGGCCGTTCCTAGGGTCTTCCTACCCGATGTGGGATATTACATTCCACCCCCCTTTGGGGCCAACCCGTCCTTGGGTTGCACATGCGAACAGGCCGGCTCTGATACCAAACACCACACAGAGCCTCCAGCAATATTGTCCCCATTTACAGCACCCCGTGGCTACTCTCATTTCACCACGTGGCTGGGGTTTTATTCTTCCCTTGGTACTCTCATTTCCCTTGGGAAAAGGTCTCGCTGGTGGGGAGAGTTTCGCTCCCACTTATATGGGCCGTTCCCAGGGTCTTCCTACCCGATGGGGACATTACATTCCACCCCCCTTCAATCCTCGGGTTGCACATGCGAACAGGCCGGCTCTGATACCAAACACCACACAGAGCCTCCAGCAATATTGTCCCTATTTACGGCACCCCGTGGCTACTCTCATTTCACCACGTGGCTGGGGTTTTATTCTTCCCTTGGTACTCTCATTTCCCTTGGGAAAAGGTCTCGCTGGTGGGGAGAGTTTCGCTCCCACTTATATGGGCCGTTCCCAGGGTCTTCCTACCCGATGTGGGACATTACATTCCACCCCCCTTTGGGGCCAACCCGTCCTCGGGTTGCACATGCGAACAGGCCGGCTCTGATACCAAACACCACACAGAGCCTCCAGCAATATTGTCCCTATTTACGGCACCCCGTGGCTACTCTCATTTCACCACGTGGCTGGGGTTTTGTTCTTCCCTTGGTACTCTCATTTCCCTTGGGAAAAGGCCTCGCTGGTGGGGAGAGCTTCGCTCCCACTTATATGGGCCGTTCCCAGGGTCTTCCTACCCGATGTGGGACATTACAATTTAAGTGGTCTAAAACCTACTTGCTTCTTTAACTCAATTTAGGCCCTAAAAATTCAACTTTCATTTTAAGACTTATAAATTCAATTCAATAGTTTAATAATTATTTATTCATCATATTTAACTCTCTAAATTCATTAGATCTAAAAAATCACTCCCTAGGTTCCCTTTCCACACCTTGGTTGAGACCATAGTTCTAAGGAAGCCATAAGGGAGTTTTGTTGATTCTTTCTTGAATTTTGATGCATGGCAACATTCCTTGGTTTCTCTTTTATCTAGCTATGAATTCATATAGCTTAAATTATGTTTTTAGGGTTCCATAACTCTTTTTAGGTGCAACTAAAACCCTAACTTTGTTATCTTGCATTCCATAGCTTCGTTTAGCATTTTAATTGCATAATCTAATTTCTCATGCTTCAAAACCATTGTTTTTATCTTGCTATGGCCTAAATTCATCTCCCTCTATATAGTTATAAGCTTGGTCGAGCATGAAGGAGAAAAGGAGACAAAGAGAAGCAAGCTTTCTAGCTATGAAATATATCTTATCTTAAAGCCTCTTAAGAGGATAACTTGGTGCTATGCTTGGCTTCCTGATATTTCAATATTATTATATTTTATATTCCTCATATTTAGTCTTAATAATAAATTATTATGGGTAATTTGATGACTTTGGGCTTATTTTATATTAAGTGAAATTAATTTATATTAATAGACTTTAAATGCATTTTTATTATATTTATCCAATAAAGGCCCAATTATTTTTTAATTGTATTTTACAGGATAGAGATTCTTAAAAAGATTGGGTTAGAAGACTCCTATAAAGATTTGAATATTATCTTATTAAGTCACTAAAGGATTTGGATATTATTTCAAGATTAGCTTCAATATTAGTATTAGATTTTTTATGGGAGAAGGCAACTTCGTTTATTTAAAGAGGAGAAACATACACACACTTCATCTTCTCTACTTCTTATTCTTGTTTTCATCTTCTTCTATGGCTTTCCAATTTTCTTGGTGATTAATCCAGAGTCTGAACCTAATATGGAACTTGTAACACCATATTACATTAGCCTCTCTAGATCTTCTTTAGATATGTATGTGCTTGATTTCATTGGAGAATAAGGAAAAAGTCATTAAAAATAATGGGACTTCTTGCATTACGTAAGGTTCAAAATTTCCATCTTGCATCCCATGGCCCATACGAGCTCACTTATATCATTATCCAATTAAAATACATTCATACAACTCAAAAACATTTTAAAATGTCACAAAATTGCCAAGCTTGGATCATCCACACACATTTTCACAAGTTCAACCTAAGGTTTACTGATACAGATTTTTGTCATCAACTTCGAAAAATCATAACTAAATCTAGAAAAATTAAAATCAAACATACTATATCATTATGGAAAGCTACGGATGTTAAATTTATGTAAAAATAAGTCTAGACCAAATAAAAATGTTTAACTATCAGAAATCAATGGAACAATACCAAAGGTACTGCTACATTACTGTTACTGATTTCAAACTTCAAAAATTCATATATCTCTGCTTTGACCTTCAAATGAGGTGATCTTAGTGGCCATAGAAAGATTATTATATTTAGTTTATTCTTGTAACATTTCATAAGCATTGGACACCATTTGGCCCTCGAATAACATAGGAGAATAAACTAATCATATGAACAGTAATTATATCAGTTCAGTAGAAATTTGACATCTTTGAAAATTCATAATTAATTCCATAGAACTCCAAATAATCTAATGTTTAACTTCATAAAAATCTCTAAATGAGATCTATATGCATGCCAAATTTCATGAGAAAATTTATTCATTTGGTTAGATCTTGACATAGGGTTGCAATTTAGCCATTTTAGGCTTCTTAAAGGGTCACAAATGGTCCATTTTTGTTTCTAGCTTTTCTAGGGCTACTTGAGCACATGGAAAAGCATAAAAATAGTCTACTAAATATGACTTAAGGGTCTAACAACCCAGATTTTACAAACTCACTCTCCCATTTGATGATATATATAAGAAGCATACATGTTCATTCTTGCCATACAATGTAAAAAACACACAATATCATTCATTTGCTTCCAACTCTCATATATACATCACATATGCATGTAATTACACATATTCAAGAGCTTATACATCCTATACATCATGAGAATACATCATTTGACAATGCTATGTTTACAAGGTGAACAAATATTAACTCCATTGTCAATCTCCTTGCTTTCAAGTGTGGTGGCTCCCATTTCCTTACTCTCTTGATCCACCTAAATATGTAGGTAATGGGGAGAAAAGAATGAGATTCTAGGAATCTCAATATCTTTTCCCCCTTTCAAATATACATGATAAATGCAAATTCAAGTCTAGAAATGCATGCATTGCTATCTTAAAATTCATAAATATACATGAAACATTTATTGCATCCAAGAAGTCACATAAAACATACATAGGCTTGCCAAGACAATAGTTTAGCCTCACCCATTCTCTTTGGGCTTTTGGACTTGTTTCACCTATTTTCTCAATAGAATTTTAACTAAGTCTCATTCTTATAGAGGCTTTTGGCTCATCCTCACCCTAGCTAAGGGGTTTTTGGCTTCACCACACTCAAGCAAGCCATTCATGTTTATAAAAATATCATTCAAGTGCATAAGCAAAACATCATGGTGCCATGGCATATAAATACATGTTAGAAATATATTTCATGGCTTGGACATACAAATACACATTTAAAGATAAGAAAACATCCAAAGATGCATGAAAAAGAAGAGAGAGCTACCTTGATTGCAAAAGCACACTTTCTTCCTTGAAAATTTTTCCTCTCCCTCGGCCACACACTCATGTAGATGTGGGACTTGATTCCTTTGGCCTAAACACATTGAATGGGATCTAGTTATGCTCTTGAAACTAATTCTAATGTCACACATGCACTAGAAAAGCTAGATGGCTCATATGGTTCAATTATAGTTCCATAAGGCACCTAATGAAGTAACTTTGGGAAAACATGATCTTGGCTCCATTCTCTCTCTTAATCTATGACTCTTGACTCCATTTAAACTCCTTAGAGCCATCACACATCTATTTCAAGAATCCTAGTTAGGTGTTGCTTTATTATGCTACAATATAGAACCTATATCTCCATTTCACTTTCTAGGATTTCTAAAGTTTTTTCAAGGCTTCCTCTCATACTCTCCCATCATACATGATGTAAAACCAAGCTTGGAAGAAATTAAAACGTTTCCTAGGTGCATGAACCCCTTTAGGCTAAGGCTATGCTTCTAATTGGCACCAATGGAGCTTGTTTGATTTCTTTAATGGGAGAAACATGTGGGAGGCTTCCTTGATATCTTAGGAACTCAAATAAACTCTTAAATATCTTAATTTATGGCTAGAACTCATCTTACAAATTAAGGTACAACTAAAATCCTAGGTTATGCATCTTGGAAAACCATGTTCTTTCTTTGTTTCCTTTGCATATTCTTATTCCTCATACTCTAATTTCTAAGATTCATCCTTGGTTTGGTTTAAAACTCAATCCCTATTGGCTGTCCATACATGGGGTGAAACTCACAAGAAGAAGAAGAAAGAGCAAGCTTGAAAACAACCAAATTAGCTTGATTTCCTAGCTTCCTTTGGATGCTTCTTCTTTTGCTCGGATTCTCCTCTCTAATTTCAAAATTCTCCCTTCTGGTCTAACCTCAAAATAGCACCAAAAACTTCAACAAATCCATAGAAAGAAAGAGGAAAAGGGGGAGAGCAAGATCGGTGAAGGAAAAAACATGAAAAAACTATGGATTTTCTTACCTTTTTGCTTGGTTTTCTCCTCCCTTACTCCTCCCTCTTGGTGCGTCAGATCAAGGAGCTTAAGGTTCTATTTTGGTGCAGAGGAAAGTCATCCAAGGTGATAGGAAGAAGTGGGGGGTGCTATATATAGGCTAGGAACCCATTTAAGACATTTTAAATTTCTAATTTTACCCATCGTTTTTGACTTTTTCATTTTAGACTCATTTCAACTCCTTTTTGAGAAACATATTTTTCATCATAAAATTTAGCTTCTCTAACTTATAAAATGCCTTTGAAATTACTCAAATTAGATTTAAAACCTTTTTGAATGAAAGGGTTAAAGTTTGGGTCCACTGACATTCTAAATCATAAACCGGAAGGGTTTTAACTATTTTGGGAGTTCCTATAATTTTTAGGGCCTATGAGAACTCAGAGAAACTCAATTTTCTCATTTAAAAATCCCTCCTTTGAGTTTTCTAAAAAATGCCCAAAATTACGAAAATACCATTACGTTTCGTTGCATTTTTGTTAAATTTTGTTGGGTTATTCTGACTTTGGTTTCAGGGCACCTCTAGCCTTAGATTACATTATTTGAAGTTTAGAATATTATTCTAATTTTATTGGACCTCAAATCCTTTTCTTTGGGGGATTTCTATTTATATCTGGTGAGTTTCATACGTTTACGAAAAAACTGAACATTACGTTTCTCACGTTTTCGGAGGACTGGATATTACAAAAGTTAAATCTATGTTTATATAGAACTTTGGTTTGAATTTTGATTTTAAGATTTATTTTGTTTTTATTCTTTTTTTTTTTCATATAATTTGCGTCATTCTGATTATATGATTTTTGTTACATGAATTCTAATTCGTTTGATTTATTTGAGAACATGTTTTGATTTAATTGGTTGATTAATCGATTAAATTCAATCTAAATTATGTTAAGATTCTGTGTGTGTCTCTAGTCAAGTATGAAATATTTGGCTTTGTATTGTTGACAGAAGCACGATTGCATTCTGATTATCAATATAAACCAATTAAAATCTTGAACAGTAGTTTGGGAATATTAATTGAAATAACTAGAGGATTAAAAATCAAATCTGAGGTATTTTTAGATGACAAAGATAAGGAATTATCAAGGGAAAAATTTTGGATTGGTTACATAATATTCTGATTGAATTTCGTTTTATTGCGTTTCTCTGGATGAAAGGCGTTAGAGGAAAAAAGTTGGCAAAATGTTCTATAGTCTTGGAAGTATGTCACATTTAATAGGAGATCTAATCTTTGAATTTAGATATAAAGATACTGAATTTGATACTAAAGATTATTCAAGCATTTGAGAAATTATATTTTTGGGAGAGACATTATATCCAGATGTTGCAAGTATGTTACACTTTCTTAACCTTCAATCCTAAGAAAATAAGATAATTATTTCATCTTTGCAAGGCCAAATTGATACTTATAAAAGTTATTTTGGCCTTAACAAATATGGTCAACATAACCAAGATAATAATAATAACAATTAAAATAATTTTTTAAATAATTTGTATTAAATTTATGAATTTGATTTTTACTTTGTGACAAAACTTTTTATCTTTACTGTTTGATAAATATACCTTAATTGTATGTATAGTATAGATGGAATCAAGACAATGTAGTCTAAACAAGTTTGAATTAGTTGAATATAATATTTTGTTTATACTATTTTATTTTACTTATATATATCCTTTCATTTTACACTAAGCATCATACACAAACCATCTTCATCTCTCAAGCTTCTCTCTCAGAGTCTTAATTACTCTCTTAAACTCCTACTCTCTCTCTCTCTCTCTCTCTCTCTCTCTCTCTCTCTCTCTCTCTCTCTCTCTCTCTCATATTCATAGTATCTCCTATTTCTTAATCAATATTAGTGTTTATTTATATTAATTTTATTTAATTATTTTGATTTTATATTGAAAATAATTTTTATCGATATAAATTTTTATTATCTCTTAAATTATATAATTTCTTTTTATCTAGATGTCTTGACAGGGAACATCATCAAATTGGGTTCCATCATAACTTCAAAAAAATCCTCCTTTGATGCATGAAAAGATTGATCAAATTTGGGTTCAAAGGACAATTCAAGAACAATTTATTGAACTAAATGATGATAAGTTACTATTTAATTTTTTTATATTATTTAAATTCGTTATAGATTTTAATTATTTAAAAATTTAATTGATAAATATTTATTTTATGTAGATTTAGATCAAATAATGATATAGTTCATTCCGGTATAGTAAATATTTTTAAAAGTAAATATGAAGGGACTTGGAATAGTTGAATTGATGTTCCTACAAATTACCAAAGTTTATGGTTTTCAAAATTTCAAGTGATTTTTCCTAATTGTTTATTAGATTATTATAATATTGTGTTTTTCATTTTATTAATAATTGAAAGTTTTATTATAGAAATACTACTATTGGAATCCCTAAGATTACAATCAAATTTATTTAAATTGGAAGAAAAAAGTAATTGTCCATTTAAGAAATCTAGTCAGTGATGCTGGAAAATTAGGAAAGAAACCTGCATGGATTAGAGAATCCATTTGGGATTAACTATGTAGAAAGTGAGCCATCAAAGAATTCTAATCAAGGATTGCACAAATGAAAAGAAAAAAAGTATCCTCCTCTAAGTATGATTCATCTCAACATATCAAAGGTTTTATTTCAATAAGAATGCAAGGAAATTGGTAACTAATTTTATTTTTTTTTAATTCTTTTTGTTATTTTAAATATATGTTTAACTAATAAAATTTTATTTTAAAGGCACGAGAATTAAGAAGAGACCTAACATATTCTGAGGTCTTTGTTAAGACTTATAAATCATCTAGTATTTAAGTGGATAAAAAAATCTAAAATTATATATGTAAGTGTCTTTTTATATTTAATTTATATATTATTATAATTTTATGATTTTAAATTCTTTTATTCACTTTTAGAATGAGTATCAAAAAGAAAAAATTGTGGCAGAAAGTAGAGAAGAAAATATATTAGAATTGGAGTTATGGATGAAGGCTAGAGGGAAAAAGAAAGGCTTCATGTATGGTTTAGAGAGTATATCACATAATTTTTTTGGAAATCTAATATCTAGATGCTCCCATTCTCAAGCCCTAGCATATAGTCACTCTATATATATAGAAGAAATGACCAGAAAAGAACTTTTGGCTTTTACATCACAAAGTCACAATGCTAAACATAAAGAACAAAGAAGACAAATCGAATCATTTACACGATAATTAAAATTTTTCAAACAATACCAAAGTCAAGATAAAGCTAACCTAAATTCTATATACAAGCCAAACATGTCTCATATTAATAGAGATAGTGAGGAGGAGGAGGAAGAAGAATAGAAAGAGTGAAAAAGATGAAGATTGATCGTTAATTTTTGTTTTTATGTAATTTAATTTATCTTATTTTATTTGAATGAATATTATTTCTTATTGATTTTTTTTATTTTTAACATTTATTACTTTATAAATTTATATATTTGGATACTATAGTTAATATATATGTGTGTGTGTGTGTGTGTGTGTGTGTATATAATTAAGGTACATTTTACACAAATTTCAAAATGTATATAGCAACGATAAATTAAAATTGCCACAAAAGAATAAAAGGAGTGAAATGGAAATGATGTGAAATTCATTTTACCTGCCAAATCATCAAATTTTTTTCCTTCCTTTTTGTATAAATTTCTTCACTCATTTTATTTCATTTGGTCATTTTTTCCTTTTTTCTTTTCTTTCACTTCATTTGTTATATGTTTTCTACTAGTTCAATCATACTCATCATTTTTCTCTTTGGTTTAGATTTTCTTCTTCATTCTCTTATTTTTCATTTCATATTTGATTATTTCTCTTAGATTATTTTATTTTTTTGTTATTGATTTTTTTTGTTATTTTTTTCTAGTTAAAATTTTTATAACTTGAAGTGTTGATTTGATTTCTAACATTAGATTAGAGTCTATAGATTAAAATCAGTTTTGATTATTACTGTATCTCATTTTTTTAATGTTTGTAATATGCATAGCTCTTTTATTTTTTTTGTATTTAGGGCTATTTAATCTAGGTTTATTTACTTCTTCTTATTTTGTTTCACTTTTGATTATTAATTTTTTGTTATTTGGACAGGAAGAAGGAATTGAATATGAAGATTAACAATTTGTTTTGATTATTAACTTTTTTCTTATCCAATTGAAAGGAAGAATAACAAGAGGAAGTAAACTTAGAAACTAAAATTTCAAAAGAGTATTTATCACATACCCAGAAAACCTAGAAATTGAAAGAAAGAAACAAAAAAAAAAAAAGATGAAGAATGAATAAACAACCAGGGAAAAATGCATAATAATATTAATAATAATAATAATAGGATAAGCTAAAATGAATATAACATAAATTATTAATTATAAAAAAATTTATTAGATTTATTATTATATTAAAAAATGAAAAAAATAGCTTTTAAAAAAATTATGTTGGAATGATTTTTGACAAAACTTTGGTTAGAAATCTTTTCGATAGATAATACTTGTCAGAAATATTTATTTTTGATAGATACATATTTTTTTAACTATAATTATTTTGCAAAAATTATAATTTAATTTTTGTAAATAACTACATAAATAAATATTTTTTATTTTTATTTGAAAATTTTTACTTATCACTTATATTAATTTATATTAATATTATTTATTTAATAATATTTATTATTTAAATTTTTATTAATATTATTAGTTATTTACTTATTATATGATAAATATAATTTATCGTTAAAAATTAAAAAAATGCTATTGATGTGATGGAAGAGAGAGAGAGAGAGAGAGAAAAATTTACTATGTTCCAAATGAATTACAATTGAAAATAAAATACCAACAGGAAAAAAAATTAACGAATTTCTCGATTCAATTATCAATTAAAATTCTTTAATTTTTAATTGAAAATTTAAATTTGTAGACTAAAGATTCAATTAATAAACTTAGTTTCTTGTTATAAAAAAAAATAAACTTAGTTTCTGTTGTGGTGCATATTCAAAGGTCAAGAAGGCCATATACTTATGAGCAAATAATAATCATTAAATGTCATGATGGTGGCCAATGGTAAATGAAACGAAGGGATAGTCTTGTGCCTACATACATGAACAAATTGCTGATCAGATTTAGTTCAATAACACCTTTGAACTTAAGTACGCAAGAAACTAAAATATATGTGATATTCTATATAGGTGCTATTTTGGGTTTGAGATGTATGTATCGGTGGTTAGCTAGTCTATCTTTTGTCATTAGGCAGTCGTATCTTAAAGGTCTTGGATCATTGCATCTAGGCAAAATTAACTAATGGAAGGCGTGAATTAACTTTAAAAAAAAAAAGAAAAGATACCCGCGCCATGTCCACTACCACCCCTTACTGTTTTTCCTTTTTTATGACATTCACCCCTTTTTGTGTGTGTGTTTATTCTTATTTTCAAGTTGCTGCACTAACAGATTTTCAAAAGTATGTTTAACTGAAAACAACTTAAGAACTTGGGTAAATTATTCTATTTTTTTATGAGAAACGACAGTTTCAAAGCTCTTCATTTTATTATAAAATATTACACGAAACTCTTCTAAACCAAAAGATAAGTGACTGGTATACTTATTTTAATTGAAATATTTTTAAATGGCTAAAAGAATTACGTTTTTAGATTTAAAAAAATTTAAAATGATTTAATAAAGATACATAATTAAAAACAAAATAGATTGACAGAATAATTTTTTTTAAAATATAGTTAATTAAAAAACTAATTAATAATATTCAATTTTAACGATAACATGGTTAATAAATGTATATTTAATCAACGTAAGTGTTATTATAAATATAAACAATTGTATACTTTAAGTTGTTGTTTTTAAAACAAAACAAATAATATCAAAATAACTTTTTTAAGAAATATATATTTTTTATTTAATTGAATTTTTAATAAAAAGTTAACCTTATTATTGAAGATATTCTTGTTTAAATAAATTTAATTACAATTTATCTTTCAATTTTATAAAAATTCTATTAATATTTTATAATAAAAGATTGAGTTATATAATTAACCTTAAGAAGAAGAGACTAATTAACTCTATGAATTTCTTATACTCGGTTTTGGTGAGTAGAGGACCAAAGTAGAAAACTAAAGTGAGAACAATGAACTTTGGACCAAGAAGTTCATAAAAAGAAAAGAAAACTAAAGTGGGAAGGGAGATTCTTTAAATGGGAAGGATGGAAAAATGGAAGTAAGGAGGTGATGAGTAGCATTTGATTGGCCTTTCGATGGGTTGCTTGCTTTTTGTATTTGTGATCTTCTTCATATATATGTGTTCGAATCCTCTTAATCCTCTTGTGCATCTGCAGTGCGAAGATTTGAGTTGTTTGTGTCATCGAGTGGCACAAAATGGGACACAAAGCAGCATCTCAAGACAGAGCATCTTAAAAACACATATGCAAACGAAAATGAAATCTAAGCCAAATGTAGATGCAGATTAAACAAATGATTTTGGACTTGGATTACAGATGCAGCAAAAGTGAGAATAAACAGAGGAATGACTAAAGCTATTAGGCAGGCAACATCAGCTCAATTGACACAGTTGTGTTATGAATTATCAATAACTTCTCACGAGGCAATTTAAAACTAGAGACTAATAACATTATTACCAACATAAATAAATAGAGCAGATGAAAAGTTACATAGCTAGGTATAAATATAGCTTCTTCAATGAGAACTTTCTCACAAATAAACTGTTGTGAATTGGCGGCATTAGGAAAGTAGAGAAAAAAGAAAGAATGACACAGAAAATTAACGTAGTTCGGCCAATGTGACCTATGTCCACGGGTAGGGAGAAAAAACTTTACATTACTGAGACTGAATGATACAAGGTACAAGGTATAACTGTAGAAGTCCTTTTTATATACATAAACAATCCTACTCCCAACCTAATTCTACTCGATGTGGGACTTGTCCCCTATTTTATATATGAGGAATTCTTTTTTCATCTGAGTTCTATTCGATGTGGGACTTGGGTTTTGAGATTTGAAGGCATCATCACAATTCTCCATTTTGACTTAAAATCTCTAAACGTCTGATTCGATCATCTCCCTGCCATTACGCCCTGTAGGGCCTCATGCTGCTTATACTCGCACTAGGTCCAAGTTATGCCTGAACTTGTCAATAAGTAATGACTTTGTCAACATGTCTGCTGAATTCTCAACTATTGGTATCTTCTTTATGGTCACCACCTTATTTTCCAAGGTATCCTTGATGAAATTTAATCTGACATCTATGTGCTTGGACCTTTCATGGTAGACTGGGTTCTTTGCCAGGCTCAACGTACTTCGACTGTCACAATATACCTCAGGCATATGAACCTTCAATCCCAGGCTTCCAATCAAGCCATGTAACCACATTGCTTCCTTCACTCCCTCGGTCAAGGACATGTACTTCGCCTCAGTGGTCGACAAAGCAACTATAGACTACAAAATTGCTTTCTAACTAATAGTACATCCATCCAGGGTGAAGATATAATATGTCAACAATCTCTACCTCATAAGGTCTCTACCATAATCTAAATCTGTATAACCTACCAATCCACCAGCAAATCCATCAGTACCATAAATTAGACAAACATCAATTGTACCTTTTAAGTACCGCATGATCCACTTTACTGCTTCCCAGTGAGTCTTCCTTGGATTTCCTATGAACTTACTTACAACACTAACTGCATGGGCTAAGTCTGGTCTTGTGCATACCATCGCATACATTAAACTCTTAACTGCACTAGTATAAGGGACCCCACTCATGTAGTCTTTCTCCTCATCTGTGCTTGGTAGTGTACTAGCATCTAATCTGAAATGTGCTGCCAATAGGGTACTCACAGGCTTGGCTTGATCCATCTGAAAAGATCGCAATACCTTCTCAATGTACTTTTGTTATGACATATACAATTGGCGTGCTTTTCGATCTCTCCAGATTTTCATACCTAAGATTTTCTTAGCTGTACCCAGATCATTCATCTTAAACTCACTGCTCAGTAACCTTTTTAACATGTTAATTTCAGCCTTGTTCTTTGTCGTTATCAACATATAATCCACGTACAGCAACAAGTAAATCCAATAATCATCTAACAACTTCCTAGAATACACACAGCTATTGAATATGTTACAAGTAAATTCTTTAGAAACCATAAAAGCATCAAACCTCTTGTACTACTGCCTAGGTGACTGCTTTAAGCCATACAAGGACTTCTTCAGTAGGCAAACATACTCTCTTTTTTCAGGATCTTGAAATCCCTTAGGCTGAATCATGTAGATGTCCTTTTCCAGATTCCTATGTAAGAATGCCGTCTTCACATCAAGTTGCTCTAACTCTAAATTAAGCACACATACCATGACTAGAAGAATCTGAATGGTCTTATGCTTCACAACTGGAGAGAATACTTCATAGTAGTTTATGCTCTCCTTTTGTGAGAACCCCTTCGCTACACGTCTCTCCTTGAACCTTGTCGGCTCAACTTCAGGAATCCCTTCTTTCTTCTTGTACACCCACTTGCATCCTACAGGCTTTACACCCTTTGGTAAAGGTACCAGCTCCCAAATCCTATTCTTTGATAGGGACTGCATTTCCTCATTCATAGCTAGTAACCAGTCAGTTGTCTCTTTACTTTGGACCACCTCTTTATAAGACTGTGGCTCCTCAGCATCAATGCTTTCTGCCACTGCCAGTGCATATGCAATATGGTTAGTATCAATAAAATTCATACAGTCTGCATACTTGAAAGGTCTTCTATTTTCTCTTCTTCCTCTCCTTGTTGCTATACTCTGCTGCTCTTCCTACAAATCTCTAAGTTGGTCTACAGAGTTCTTGTTTGTCCTTAGGTCTCCACCTCAAACTCCACCTTCTGATTAGCACCCAGATCTTTTCCTGCAAGATCATCAAGTTCCTCCTTTTGGTTGAATATAGTAGATTCATCAAACGTCACATCTCTATTAATAATGAATCTCAGGGTCCTATCCTGTTCTATACACCATAGTCTATACCTCTTCACACCAGTTGTATACCCTAGAAATATACACTTCATTGCCCTTACCTCCAGTTTACCATCATTCATATGAATGTATGCCGGGCACCCAAATATCTTTAAACCAGAATAGTCCGAAGGTGTACCGTACCACACCTCTTGTGGAGTCTTCATATCAATTATAGTTGATGGAGATCTATTCACTAGATAGGTTGCAGTGTTAATTGTTTCAGCCAAAAATTGCTTAGAAAGATTAACACTCAGTCGCATACATCTTGTGCACTGCAGAAGTGTTTAGTTCATCCGCTCTATTACACCATTTTGTTACGGTGTGTGCCATATAGTGTGGTGTCTCACTATACCTTCTTTCTTATAGAACTCATCAAATGGTGTATTGCAGAACTTCAACCCATTATCAATTCTGAATGTCTTGACTTGCTTCCTAGTACACTTTTTAATCATAGTCTTCCACTCCTTGAACTTCCCAAATACCTCATCCTTCTTCTTCAAAAAATACACCCACACTTTTTTGGAGTAGTCATCAATAAATGTCACAAAGTATCTGCACCCTCCATGAGACTCAACTGGAGAAGGACCCCACAAGTCTGAATGTATATATTCAAGAATATCAGTGGAGGTATGCTTTTAAACTGAACTTCAACTTTCCAGTTTTCATGTCTTCCAACAACTCCTACTTTCGTAACACTACTAGTCCTTTCTTACTCATGTGCCCCAATCGTCGATGCCATAACTCTGTTTGATCATTATTCTTCTCTAAAATACTAAAAACTGCCACAATGCCTATTACCGAGTTTTCAATGAGTATATAGACCCTATGCTGAAGTCTACCTCTTGTCACTACTAGAGCACCTCTAAAAACCTTCACCTGTCCACCCTAGCTAGAAAAACTGTATCCTTGCTTGTCTAAGGTAACCCGGAGAAATCAAATTTTTTCATAGCCCAGGAACATACCATGCATCAAATGTTCTAACCATACCATCAAACATTTTTACCTATATTGACTTACTACCTTTAACACTAAGCTCCTGATCATCTCCTAACTTCACACTGCCTTTTCACTCCTTAAAAGAAGTAAACAACTTCTTTGTAAAAGTCATGTGATAAGAAGCTCCAGTATCCATGACCCAGGTATTTGCAGAATTTGAGGTACTAACCATCAGAACATCTCCACCATCACCCTCATCTGAACTGTCCTGAACCACTGAGGCACTTTCCTTATCATTTGATTCCTTCTGATTGTTTCTCTTTTTTCATTATGGAAAATCCTTCTTAAAATGCCCATTTTCCTTACACTTAAAGTACTGTAGTTGCCTCTTGGACCTTGACTTCGAACGAGACTTACTTCAATTACCTTTATCCTTCTCCTTGCTCCTGCCTTTATTCACTGCCAAACCCATATCTGATGTTTCCTCACCGGACCCAGACACCCTCCTTTTTAGTTTCTTTGATTGTAAAGCATCCTTTACATCACCAACCGAGATAGTGCCTCTTCCATAAAACATCGTGTCATCAAAGTTTTCATATGAATTAGGCAACAAGCATAAAAGAATTATTACCTAGTCCTCTTCCTCAATTTTAATCCTGACCCTTTGAAGATCTAAAATAATTCGATTAAAATTGTCAATATGATCTCTTATCGATATACTTTCTACATCCTAAGGATATATAACTGTTGTTTCTGATATAACCGATTCGTCAGGGATTTCTTCTGGTACTTGCTTTCTAATTTCTTCCATAATGAAGCCGCAGAAGTCTCATCTACAACCTTCCTCAAGACCTCATTCGTCAAACTTAATAGAATGGCGCTATGAGCCTTCGCCAAAATCTCTGCCCTTTCCTCTGCCTTCAAACTCTCAGGCAACCTTCCCTCTCCATCTATCACCGCCGTGCACCCTTGCTGAACCAGAATTGCTCACATCTTCACCTTCCACAATGTGAAATCATTTGACCCATTGAATTTCTCAATATTGAATTTGTGAGACGCCATCTTCTTTTAATAAAAAAAAAACTTAAGCCAAATGCCTAGTCAAATACTCTGGATAAGAACTAAGGACCCTAGCCAAGGAACTTGGCTCTGATACTAATTGTTGTGAATTGGCGGTATTAGAAAACTAGAGAGAAAAGAAAGAATGACACAAAAATTATCATGGTTCGGCCAATGTGACCTACGTCCACGGGCAGGGAGAAAAAACTTTACACTATTGAGATTGAATGATACAAGGTATAAGGTATAACTGTAGAAACCCTCTTTATATACATAAACAATCTCACTCCCAACCCAATTCTACTCGATGTAGGATTTGTCTCCTCTTTTATATATGAGAAATTCCCTTCCCATATGAGTTCTATCTGATGTGGGACTTGGGTTTTGAGATTTAAAGGCATCATCACATAAACCAATTAAAATAGTGGAAGAGTGAGAAAATTGTATTTATATAACAAGAGAATTGTTAGACCTTTTTACCTTTAGTTATTATCATAGTCCTTATTATTAATTATTGGATCAAGTTTAAGTAAATAGAATAACTACGATTACCAGTTCAAGTATTAAACACGATAAAAATATAGAATTACTAAAACTTTTTCTTCTGCAAAGTCTTTATCAGTATATAGTCATATATGCATAACTCTACCTTTTATTATACCTAGATGCTACACCAAATGGATGTCAATGCCAAAGGTAAAGCTCAATAGTCTAGAACTACTTTTGAGACTCTAACCTTTATTTCTACTCATTATTTAATCAATTATCACACTTGAATCACAAAGTTGTACTTAAATCATATGGTCAGGCCCTTTCTTAGGTAAAAAAAAAAATTTCAACAATATAATAGTTAGAACCTTGAGGCTGCCTAGGCAATTTGGCCTTCTCTTCTATTGAAATCCATTCCCTATATATAATTCAAATATAGCATACTCAATTTTAGAGGTTTTAGGGCTTAACTATCAACTAATCCCTCGACCCATACTACTCGAATAGCTAAGAATATCAATTACTCATAAACATATAACATTTACATCATTAGACATAGTCATACACATTTTAATCCATCTCTAAACTATCCTATCTAGGCCCAAAATGTTTACATCAATATGTTACATGCATATTGGTCTCAAAATATAGTTTGACAAGATATCTACAACAATACAATATTAATTATATAAGTCTTTATGGAGTTATGGATTTTTCTTGATCTACTTGGCTACTTTCACCTAGCAAGGGGTTAGTGGATAAAGGGGCGAAACTTTGGGGAGAATCTTAGTAGTATAATCCTACTCTAACACACAATAAGCATTCAATTACATAGGTATGTATATATGCATGAATGTAATTTTTCTAATATTTGAGCTTTCTAAACATGTGAAAATGTGCATGCATGTAGCTGAGATCTAGCCATGCTCACTGACTCTTTCCTGAGTGGCTCTGATACTTAACACAAGGAAGAACTATTATGCTTAATTTCTTGGCCCTCTTCTCTTAGCCCACATTAGGTAAAGCTTTGCTTATTAGGTCAGAATTCATAGAAATAATATAAATCTCATATAACTCATTCAAACATCAAGCAAACACATCATACAAGCAACCAAAGCATTAAAATAGTTAAAAGCATGAAAGAGAGGAGGAAAATGCTACTTCATAAAAGTTTATCCCTAACTTGAATAAAGTTTTTTTCTTTTTAAGTACTTAAAAACTTTGACTTTCACAATTAGCCTTTATAATTCAAACCGATACTTCTCCTAGCCTTTATAATTCTCTAGAGGACCTCTAATTATCTTAAAACTAAAAAAAAAAAGCTCATCTAATGCCATTTCCTATGGGATACCCAAGACTATGCATATGTAGTGCCATATGGAGTTTTCTTGTTTTCTTTGACAATTTCTCCTCATTTCCACAATCCAAATGAATTCTACATGCTCCATATGATTAATTACATGGAAGAGGATGTAGAGAGAGATATTTTCTCTCTCTAGATGTGATGAAGAAAACCAAGAGCATAAGAAATCTTAACTTGAACGATAATGTGCTTTGCCTTAAAATGAAGCTCGTTTAGTGCTCTCCGATTTCCACAATTGAAATTATAAAAAAGGCACTCTCTTCCCCCCTTAATGGTAGCGAAAATACCTATAAAATAGAATTTCAGGCCATCAAATTAAAGCTCTTGATGAGAGGAAACACTTTCATAACTAGAGCTACACAAAAAAAGCATAAAAACTTTACTTGTTTAGCTTGGATTTTTCTTTTTCTCTCCTTCCCTTAATGTGATGTCATGGATGAAGTATAGGGGTACTAGAACTTGCAAGAGAAAATGAAGAAGGCAGTGGAAATAATGGCTTGTCATGCAAAATTTTTAGAAAAGGACATTAGGTGTTGACTTTTTGACCAAAAATGACTATTTTGCCCTTACTTCTCTGAACTTTAAATTTTTGCATTCTAGCTCATTCTTAGGCCAACTTTCTTGGACTACAGGAGCTCAGAATAGTATAAAACAACTCAAAACTGCATTGTGGTACTGGCTTTCTTGTTTTTCGTGACAATAGTATTTTGACCTATTTTATACTTCTTAGACATTCTTTATACCTTATTTAACTTATATACAGTAGGAAATAATACTAAATTGCTTTAATTAACTTTTTATTAAAATCCTTGTATTTTTTACCTTTTTGGTATTCCCTTGTTCTGACACTTTTGAAACTCATTCGGTTTTTTCTTTTCTCTTTGTTTTCTCTCTTTACTTGGTTTTCTACTCTCTTTTTCATGTCCTTCTAAAAGGTCGTGTCGCACAACCTCCAAAATAAAACTAGGTTAAAAAATATACAGCTAGTGATACAACCTAGATCGTCTCCATAGAAAATAAAATGCAATGTTTAATAGGTTTTCCAAGTGTAAAAGAATCCTAGAATTACCTAATTTAAGGGGGGATTTGATTTAATTAAACTAACTAGAATTAAATTGAATTAAAGTTTCTAATTGCTACCTAATTGCATGAACTAATAAGGCAAGTAATGGACTTATGACTAGCTTTGGATTTGTCCCTTAGTATCCACTATCCTTATCCTAATTCATTTGTAACTAATTCTGGCCTAAGAGTCCCTAATCGTATTCATGACAAATGATCTTGAATTACCATTCAAGATTTAAGAAATTAACAAGTTAATATTGAATTGAAACCTCAATCCCGTACCAAATCATTAATTCTTATCATTAGGATCAATGAACACTTAAAATTGAATGATTATTTGATTAATTAGCCTATGAATTAACACCCTCAGATGTTCAATTAACCAACCAAACTCCAGAGAATCCTCAAATTAAACAATTAAGCACACAATGTCACTCATATATTTCATCGAACACCTTGATTATATACATGGGAAATTAAAGAATAATGAAAATCCAACTCTAAAATCAATCAAATAATCATTCAAATTCTCTCCTAAATCAATGTCTAACCAGCCATCAATCATAAACTACATTAATTTTAGTCAATTACAAGTTTAACCAAACAAGTTCAAAAACAAAAATTATTGTAGAAAGAGAGAAAATAAAATAGGAAGCTTAGCCAAAATCCCTTGTTATTTTCTTTGAATTCAAGCTTCAACCAAGATTCTCCTCCTAGCTAGCCATAAGATGGAGAATTAAAGCTTCATGGAAGTGGAATAATGGAGGAAATGGAGTGGAAGAGGAGATGCAGAGCTGTGGCCTAAATGAAGTGAAGAATGTGGAAATGACGATGGAATGAGATGTGTGGTTCCTTGTGAGATGATTCTGCACTAGTTTTATTTAATAAATCACGTTCCACCCTTTGATGAATCATGTGCTCAGCTCTTATTAAAACTCACGTGTTCTCTTCAATCATTTTAATGATCCCTCATGTGCTGCCTCTTCTTTAATTCTCAACCAAAAAAACACATGAATATGTGTGGGCCCCAAAGCAAATATAATAATCATCTTCCACCTCACAGACTCATGTGTTTATATGTGCAGGATCCATCCAGCTGCTTCTTTTGTAAACTCAAGTCCCTTCACATGTTCTAGCCTCTCCCACGTCTTCTTGTTGCTGCCTACGTGGATTCATTTGTGCTTGCCAAGAGTTTCCCGCGTCAACTTCTGTATGTGCATAACGTTAAGAGTTGCTGCTTGTTCCTTCTTCCCAGCTCGAATTTACTACATGCTTCATTCTTCGTCTGTAGTTCTGCATGTGTTCTGCAGCCTGTAGCTTCATCTCTTCCAGTTCGTGGCTCTCCTTCCTCTGTTTCTGCCTTACGTTCATGAGCTGCTACTTGAATCATTTGTTGTAATGTGCTGCCTCCACATGTTTGTGAGTTAAATCCGTAGCTTTTCTTCTTGCTTCATCCACCCAAGCTCCTCATGTAACTTCTGTCCGTGGCTTTTCACCAAAACAGAACATCATGTAGACGTGGTTGATGGTGTGTGTCTTTCCCTCAGTTGCCATCTCTTTCTTCTTTAATCTCCCCTACCCATAGCTTTTCTGCTTCAAGCTTCCTTGAGTTTGAATGAGTGTGTGTAAAGGAAGTGTGATTTGGTGAGATGCTGTGCATGTAAGTGACCATGTGTGAATGATGTGTTATGTGTTTATGCATGAAGCTATGTACAAGTGAGCTGGACGTGTGGTTCATGTGTATGTGGAACTTGTGGCAGCGTGAATGATGACTTTGTGAGTGTGGATTGGTGGCTCGTTCAAGTGTTTCATAGATATATGGAGTGAATACATGTGAGCTATGAGAGGATGGGCTAGAGGAATGTTGAATGGATGCTACGTGTGTAAGTGTTGTTCTGTGAGTGTAAAACGTGCAGCCTCTTGAATATAAAATCTGATGCCCAACCTCCACGTTCTGCCCGTTGATTTGGTGAAGCTAGTATGCATGAGAATAATCTGCTTGTGTGTATTTGTGGGGATGTAAAGCTATCTTTGTATGGCATGATTTGGTGTAGCTTCCTATACTTGGAAAACCTTCCTTTTCCATATTTTTCTCCAACTTTTTAAATTTGATTTGCCCAAAATATGCATAAAAACAAAGGAGAAAATTAAGTAGGAATATTCACAAAATTCATTTAAAATGATTTATGCATTAAAATCAATCATTTTGCAGTTTAATTCTTAAAGTGCAGAAAATGGCTATTAAAATTAACTATCATCTAATAAAATCCATTAAGTCATATTTAACTATCAAAATATCCAAATTAAAAGGAAAATAAGATGTGGAAAAATGGCATTTATCACCTTCTAACTTATTAGGAGGTGTAGGCCCAATTAGAAAATATGATATGTTACAAGAAAAGTATATGAAAGTTACAACATTGAATTTGCTCAGCCAAAAGTATAGTGGTAAAATATCTAAATCAAGGACTTACATAACAAATCGTCTTTTCATGTACATGCTTTGTCTAATTGAGGGAACTTATTGCCTTTCTTGCTTGTATGGTATAATGGAGTAAAGCAATAATAGTTTTTTGCATTACTTGAACCATTAGCTAATAAAACCACAACCCATTACATCTAATTTACAAGCTATCTTGCTCCTCTTCATTCCCTTCTATTTAGATTCATTGACCATTTCAACTCTTGCTTTTCCCTTCTATGTCTGCTTCTACAAGGCAGGCCTAAAAGATATAAACCAAGCATTTGGCTTGGTTTTTGTTTTTGTTTACATATGCATTTTTGAAATCTGAAGCTGCAAATTTGTGTTTTCGTTTGCAAATCTAAAGTTGCAAATTTGCATTTTTGTCTTTGAAATCGAAAGCTGTGAAGATCTAAACCTCTAATATTTGGAGATCCAAAATTTGGCTACAAAAATGCACTGTTTTGAGGATGCTATCACATATCCCATTTTGTGCCATACGATGACGTGGCCAACTCACATCTTAGCATTGCAAACACATAGGAGGATCCTCACAATTGAGGGGATCCAAATGCCATATATACACTTCAATTATTCATGGGTTAATTTTTTTTTTTACTATCAATTCCATCTCTCAAGAACTAAAAAGGGTGTTGCCTTCTTGCAGACTTTACAAGAGGCACAATTCTTTGAGAATATTTAATATTTACAGTTAAAATATTGAGTTATTTACTTGGGCATCTTCACAAATTTTCCTTTTCTATTAAGAAAAACTTATATATAATTTCTTATATTTTTATTGTTAGGTTCTCCAATCAAAACATAATAAGTGTATGATTTTTATACACAATTGTATGATCCTCTAATTAAATTATATACCTATTATATTTTTATTAGAGAACTATGAACCAGTTATATTTTAATTGAAATACCTAATAGTAAAAATATAAAGAACTATATCTAAATTTAATCTTTTTTTATTATTAATAACTATAGAACTTACAAGGGTAAGGGACAATTATCTAGCTTAGTAAATAATAATTTGGAATAATATATAGCATTTTTAAACATATAGTACATATGACCATTAAGATAACTATTAAAAAAACATTTTCACTCTTGAAATAGAGTGAGCCAGATATGAATATCTAGTAACAACACCTAGGTTTCCACTAAGGAGTTACCATACCATTATAAGCAATAATATATTTGGGTAAGTTAATCCCTAGCCTACCTTTTCTACAACTATCTATCCCCAGTAAAATTTGTCAAACTGTAGTTAAAAAAAGGAATGTCTTTTCACATACCTTGCATACCAATCAACACCTAAATAGAAAAGCAAGATGCATGACCCAATCTAGAGATTAAAGCATTTGTAGAATGAGGCACTTTATAAGGAATCCTTTTTCTAGCACTTGCCATCATCAAGGTTTGAGAAAGTTGAGTTTGAACCATTGAGTTTTTATCTTCTTTAAAATTTTATTACAAGAGAAATTAATACCCTCTATTGACAACTTTTTCCAAGCAAATTAGATGTCATTCAGAATTAGGATAAACAAAATAACATTATCATTAAGCACTTCTCAATTGTCTTGCAACTTTTTATACCATATATCCAACCAATCAAATAATGAACTAGTTCAAAATCAATTTGTCCAAATATAGAAATACCATAGTCGAACCGCCCTTGCAAATTGACAATGTAAAAATAAGTGATCAATGGATACAGAAGCCTCATAAAATAGGCAATCCTGGAGAACTTGGACATGATGTTGATGAAGAATTTGACCAATAGGAATTGTAGCATTTATTCTCAACCTTTAAATAAGTGAAATAAGTTTATAAGGAATCTTCATTTTCCATAAATATCTCTTGGGAAAAACCCTACCAATTGACTAATATGAGTAGGAGGATGCCAAAATTTGTTTAGCAACTTGATCTATCAAGAGTTGTTTAACCCTAGCTATTATAGTAATCACAAACTAACCACTAAAGTTCCAAATTTTGAGAATTATGACTAGGCCACCATATAATTTAATATTGAAATTAATATTATGACAGTTTTGACTCTCCACCAAAAATAGATCCCTAGTAAGGGGTTGCTCATCCTAATTTGAATCATCCAAATCAAATTTGGATAATTCAATTTTTTTTTCTAATTTTAATTTTTTTTTTAAACTTTGAACAAAGCAAAACACAAGATAAAAATAATTTTCCCACTATAACTCTAAAAGTGATAATGATTTAGATTAAGAAAAAATTGAATTAGATCATCCAAATTAAATATGGATCATCTAGAGCTCATCTCAGGGATGAGCAGGGAATGCACATGTCTTGCTACCATAGATGCTTAGTGATCAATTGCTATTTGTGGAAATACTTCTCTAAACCTAAGAATGTTGGTTAGTATTGAATCCTTTTTCAAAATTACCCTTACAATATTTGAAATTTATCTATTTGCAATATAAAGAATTAGGCTTATCCACCACATGCTAAATATGCTTACTTAATAAAGCTTTTATTGACTAAATTAGTATCCCTTAATCCTAAACTATCATCATTAATTGATAAAAGACATTTATTTCCTTTAAGATGTAGATGTGGCCCATAAATTAGTGGATAATGCATCTTACGAAGAAATGCTTTTTAGGTAATGCTAAAGGAGACAGAAAGATTGACATAAAATGAGTTACTAGTTTAATAAGTGTATGACAACTATCTTGAGACAATAACTTAGTTTTTCACACTACCTTAAAAAAAATACTTTAGCTATAGTTTTTTTTTTGGCTTAATTGTGGTTCAAACTTCTATTAATAGATTTAATCGTGGTTTTAAACATTATAATTGAACCATTCATAGAGAAAGGTTTAACTATGATTTTTGTTAATTATAGGAACTACCATGGCTTAATTGTGGTTATGAAACCATGATTAAACCATGGTTTAACTACAATTTTGAACTCGTAGTTAAATATTGTGTAGGTTTTAGCTATGACGTAAATTGTCGCTAAACATTTTTTTAAAAAAATTCCTTAATTATAATTATTAGTTCCCTTCAAGTAGGCAAATATTGGCAATCACTAGACATGAAACCCAGTGATCATACAAAGTTAGTGATAAGCATGATTTTTATACACTTTAATCCTCTTAACTTTGGCATTTTGATGATGGAATATGGTCTTAAGGGTTTAATTAGATTCAATTTGAATTCATTAGCCACTTTTGCACTCTAGGAATTAAAATTGCAAAATTCTTAAATTTTAATGCATAAATCATTTTAAATGAATTTTGTGAATTTTCTATTTCATCTCTTTCATTCTTTTATGCAGATTTTTGTTGGGCAATTGGAGCTTTGAAGGAGAATTTGTTTTGAAGAAGAGCAAGGAGAGCCACAAACTAAAAGGGTTGCAGCCACAAAAAGAAGAAGCCATGGGTTCAGATTAAACACGAGGGGCAGCAGTACAAAACAGAGGAGAAGCTGGAAGAAGTGCCATAGTCCTAACGCAAGCTGCAGAAAAAGAATAAGACGAGCTGAACATGGAATGAAGCAGAAGACGCTGTCAGCAAGAGAAGGAAACCAATGTGGAGAACATGCAGAATAGAAGGAGCTAGTTTCGCGTTTAAGAGGCAGAATGTGCCACGGTTTGAAAGAGAAGAAACACAGTTGCACAAGGAGAAACAAAGAAGCAAGATTCTGACGTGGAAAAAAGCTGCAGAATGCGAGAGAAGTTATGGGTTCTGGTTGGGAAAGATGCTACGGTTTTGAAGAAGTAATGAAGGCAGAAAATGAAGAGGGACTTGAGAAAATCTGGGCACAAAAGAGAAGAAGAAAACGCTGAACTGGGTTTGCATGCAGGGGCAGCAACACACACAAGCTTAAAACAGAGGAACTGGACATCAAGACGTTGCAGCAGCTGAAACTAGAGACGTGGTTGAACAAAGGAAAGGGAGCTAAGCTGGAAGATGAACACGAGGGGCAGCAACATACACATGCAAAAACAGAGGAGAAGCTCAAGTCTTGGTTCTGAGATGGAGGAGAAAAGCGGGCTGAATGAAGAAGCAAAAGAAGCCACGAAAGCTGCTGGAACAGAGTGGAAGAATAAACATGCAGAAGTTAACGTGAAACCAACGGAGAGGAGAGCAACGCATGAAGAAGCACGAAGCACACGAACAGAAAATGGAGCTACACGAAAGAAGGAATCAACGCGTAAAGAATAGGAATGCAATAGCTGAATCACGTGGGAAACTTGCGCATGAATCAGAATATGTGAAGTACGTGGAATATTATAAATTCAAGTGGGGCCCATCTCATTCATATAATCACATAAGTAGCTTCAGACAATGGGAAGAGAGGAGCACATGAAAAATAAACAAAACACGTGAGGAGTAAAACCACGCCATATTCCATTTCACAGGCCATTCGTCCAGCATCACGCCCTTCGTCCATTCAACACATCATTCACGACGCCTTTCACTGATACCACACGCCCTTCGCCTCCATTCACGCCTCCATTCACATACCACGCCATTTTTCCTCCATTTCCATCCATTAATGAAGCTCTAATTCATCCACCTTGAGGCTAGCTAGGAGGAAGCTCTTGGAGAAGCTTGAATCCATGGATACAATCAGAATTTTGGCTAAGATTTCTCAATTTCCTACATTTTTTTCTTTTTCTTGTACAATCTCGTTTGAGTTGTATTTGATTAGAAATTTGTGTAATTAATTAGTGGCTGGTTAGACACTGATTAGGAAGTCTTTTTGTTGATTAATTGGTTGGATTGAATCTGGTTTTTCATTATTCTCTCTAATCTCTCATGTATGCCACGAAGGTGTTCGATGAAATGCATGAGTGAGATTATATGCTTGATCGTTTGATTTGAGAATTCCTTAGTATTTAGTTGGTTAATTAAACATTTTTGGATGATGAATCAGAGGCTAATTAATCAGTTAATCAATCAAATTAGATGTTCATTAATTTTAAAGACAAGAGTTAATGAATTGGTGTAGGATTGAGTTCTCAATTCAATATTAACTTGTTAATTTCTTGAATCTTGAATGGTTATTCAAGATCATTTGCTAATGAACATAATTAGGAACTCTTAGGCCAGAATTAATCAAAATTGGATTAGGATGAGGATAGTGGATACCAAGAGACAATTCCAAAGCTAGTCACAAGCCCATTATCACCCACAATTCATCCAATTAGGTAGAATTTAGAAATTTTGATTCAATTTAGTTTTAGGTTAGTTTAATTCAACCAAAACCCCCAAATTAGATAGTTCTAGGACCTTAGAACACTTAGAAAACCTAATTGAACATTGAATTCCATTTCCAAGGGAGATGAATTAGGTTGTGCCCTATAGTGCATTTAATATTCAACCTAGTTTTATTTTGAGGGTTGTACGACAAGCCCGTCAAAATTTGGCGCCGTTGCCGGGGATTTGGAGTCTCAATTGTTTGAGAAAGTTTTCTAAGTATTTTTGTTCTGTTTTAGCTCTGTTTTGATTCTATTTTAATTTGATTTTTGTTCTGTTTTGAACTTGGAATCGGGAAATTTCGGTGTTGCGCGTTAAGTGTCCTGGTTGCTGAAATTTTCGTTCAAAGTGTCCAGAAACTTCTCATACTTTGTTTTCCATGGTTTTTGGTGTTTTGAGCAAAAGTAATAGCATAGCTATTAGGTGTACCATTTTTTGGCCAAATTCCAATGTTTGAGGCACTTTTTCTAATTTTTTAGTATTTTTCGAATTTTTTTAGGAATTTTTCAATTTTTCTGGATTTAATTTTTTTATTTTTTTGTGAGTTTATTTTGTGTCATTAGCCTCTGTTTTAAAGTGTTTTTGATTGTTAGGAATTTCTTAGCTTCATTGAATTTTTATTTTCTTAAGTTCGAGTTAATTTTAGTTATAATTTGTTGTGATTTTACTTGTGCTTAAAGTGATTGTGCTTCTCATTTTTCTTTGCTTTAAATGGATCCTTACTATTCTAATCAAGGTGTCTATGATTCTTGTAGAGAGCATAGGATTTCTCAGAAGTTAGATAATGCCATGTCAATGCTTTAAGGCTTGCTTGAAAGACAAACACAAGAACAACAGGCACAACAATACCAACAATTCCAACCACCATGCTACCAACCACACCATTATTTTTGTGAAGTCCAACCACCATGCTACCAACCATACCACAATCCATATGAGATCCACCCAAATTACCACCATCATCATGAGCCATATTATAACTTCCATATCCAAGAGCCATACCATGATTACTATGAGGGATACATGCAACAAGAGCCTCAGAGGGAATCAGGTTTGGAAGAGAGGATGATAGAGCATTTGAAGGCCTATAATCTTCGAATCCAACAAAGGGATGCCGACCATCTTCAATTCAAACAAGAACATGAACAATGGTATCTTGAAATGCAGCAAAGGCTTGACAACATGATGAAGGATTCGGGAATTCAATTGAATCAACCGACTTCAAGTGCTACTGAATCAACTGAAGAGCAAATTGGAAGGGAATGTATAGAGGAGGAAGAATCCTATTCACTAGATAATATCCTTCCATCTTCTAATACATTACAATTTGTTGGAACTGAATCTAGTATGCATGATAGCACTGTGATCCCTTATGCATATAATGTTGTTGATTCTGAATTGCATGATGAAGATGTTGATGAAGAAATTATTGTTGAATCTCCTGATATGGTTGATTATGGTAGTTCATTGAGCAAAATTGATACATTTGTTGATGTTCATGAACCCTTGTGTACTGATGCACTTGGGATGTCTACTCCTAGCTGTGATTATAGTGAAAATTTTATTTCTGAATCAATTGATGAATCTATTGAGTCTAGGGTAGTAGATAAGTGTGGGGGTGACTTAGAATGTAATGATTATTCTGTTCCTAGTGTGGAACTGGTTGAGAAGCCTATTGATGATGCATCTATTGAGTTTAGGGATAGTCAACCATCAGGACCATGTGACATAGCTGATTTGGATGCATCTCTTGATTGTGTGTGTGTTGAATCTACTATATGTGATAGATGCTCCCAAATTAATTCTTCCATTGAGAATAGTGAGCCCTTCACATATTCTGATCATCATGATTGCTCACTAGCATGTGCTGATATGGCTGATAAAGCGATAGATGTAGCATGTGGTGATAATGATATAGACATTAAATTTGTTGGACAGCTTGTTGATGAATCAGACTCTACTCCTAGATGCTTATGTGATGATATGCATATAAGTCCTGTGTGTATTGAGATTAATGAGTTTCTGGAGTCTGATAAGTTTGTTGAACCCATAGAGTCCTTGGTTTGCATTGAAAATGATACTTATTCTACTGATCATACTGGTATTGATAAGAACATGCATAATGATAGCATTGATGTTGAAAATCCTATTGATCCTTGTACTCTTATTGATACTAGTGAGAGACTTGATTTTACTGTTGGCCATTATCTAGAATTTTGTGAGCCTACTGATGTCTCTTTGGTCAGGGAAGATGTTGTTTCTCTTGTTAAGAGTCCTGAACAAATTCTTGAAGTTGGTGAAGTAGTTCCCAACAAGCCACAGACTCTCCTAGCTGAGGAAAAATAACTGCCAGATACCTTGGATATCTTGAACTCAAAGGGCTATGAGAAGTTGCAATTTAATTTTCCCATTGATGCAGAGACTCTTACTGATGAGAGTCCAGTAGTTTTCATGGATTTAATAGATTTTTAGAAAGTTTTGATTTTAAATTTTCTTTCTTTGGTTTTAAATCTCCTGAATTTGATTTTTATTCTTTTCTTATTTCTGAATTTGCTGAATATGACTTTCCTAAACTACTGATGGTTGAGGAAGTCCATGGGTCATCACTTAATGATCAATCAAAATGTTTTAAAGTAGTGAGACTCAAATTTGTTCAGTTAAAATGGAATAAAGTCATTTTGATTTTGGTTTTTGATACTTATGATTAGTTAGTCTTTAATAAAGTTCTTTGTAGCTTAGGATTTAGTTTTCTTTTCTTTTCTGTATTACAGTTTGTTTTGTTTTTATTTTGTAGGAAATAAATTGCTAACCAGCTGCAAAGAAAATCTGAGCTACCATTGAAATCTCCATATTCAAATTCATCCGGTTGTATTCTCTCTTTTTACTTTTTATATTGTGTTGTTTATCTGTTTACTGGACTGTGTGCTGGCATTGAGGACAATGCAACATTTAAGTGTGGGGGGGAGAGTCATTTCATTCCATTCCATCTTTTCCATTCCATCTTTTCCTTATTTCAAACAAAAAAAAATTGAAAATTTTTGGGAAAATTTTTGAAAAATAGCGTGATTTTTTTTTAGTTTTCCTGTGAAAGTTGCAAGTTGAGATGATTATTAGCTTAGATTCACCTAGACATGATAAGTAATTGATCTTGTGTTTTGATTCAAGTGAAGTGGCAATGAATTTGATTTCGATGAATTATTTGATAGTCATTAGCTGGTGAGAATTTGAGCCATAATTGTTCAATTCTAGTGTGTATTCACCTATCTTTGTTTCACTCTAGAACTTGTCTTGATTCTTTGTTCAGGCCACATTTGCACTTGCATGCATGAAAATGATAAGGTATTCATTTCTATTTTAGCTAGTGAGCCAAAAAGCCAACCTGTATCCATTTTATCTATTTAGCCACTTTGAGCCTTGTTTTCTTTTGTTGTTTAGCCTATAGCCATTAAATATATTCCCACCTTGTTTTTAGATGCCCTAAGGACTTTAAGGAGCATTACATCTAAATAGGATAGGTGAATGTGTGCTTTGCATCCATTAAGGCCATTGTTAGTCAAAGAATTTATTTTAAAAAAAAAATGCAAAGAGAAGAAAAGATAGAAAAACAAAAAAAAAACAAAAAGAAAAGCAAAAGAAAAGCTATGAGAAAAAAAAAAAGAGAAAAGCATAGAAAATCAAAAAAATAAAAAATAAAAATAAAAAGGTGTTTTAAGTTGAGTTATAGTTGCCTATTGCTAGCTAGAAATAAGGCCTTGAATGCACATTCTTACCTATCCTAAATTGTCATTGATTGCGCTTGAAGTTTTAAGGTATCTTTTGTTTAGTTTTCCCCCTAGTTTTTGCGCATTCATTTCATTTCCTTAGCCCCATTACAACCTTGAATAAGTCCTCTTGATTTGTGCATTGCATTTGGCATGAGTGGTGGAGATTTAGAAGCTTGACAAGCTTATGGTAGTGAACTTTGATAGGTGAAATTTGAGTGAAGTACATTACCATAAACACTTGAGAGTTGAGAGTAAACACAATCCATGTGAGAGGCTATGCATTTTAATTCATTCTTTTCAATTGAAATTGCTATGGAATTTGATTTCTTGATGCAATTGAAGTTTGCTTGGATTGTTGAAGTGTTGATAAGTTTTTATCATTCTCAATCTTGTAACTTTCCACATTTTCCTTTTCATTTTCATCCTCCATTGGTCATTCCATTAGTCTTCCTTTGATTTTAAGTTTTGCCCAAGAGTGCAAAGGTTTAAGTGTGGGGGAATTTGATAAGCATGATTTTTATACACTTTAATCCTCTTAACTTTGGCATTTTGATGATGGAATATGGTCTTAAGGGTTTAATTAGATTCAATTTGAATTCATTAGCCACTTTTGCACTCTAGGAATTAAAATTGTAAAATTCTTGAATTTTAATGCATAAATCATTTTAAATGAATTTTGTGAATTTTCCATTTCATCTCTTTCATTCTTTTATGCAGATTTTTGTTGGGCAATTAGAGCTTTGAAGGAGAATTTGTTTTGAAGAAGAGCAAGGAGAGCCACAAACTAAAAGGGTTGCAGCCACAAAAAGAAGAAGCCATGGGTTCAGATTAAACATGAGGGGCAGCAGTACAAAACAGAGGAGAAGCTGGAAGAAGTGCCATAGTCCTAACGCAAGCTGCAGAAAAAGAATAAGACGAGCTGAACATGGAATGAAGCAGAAGACGCTGTCAGCAAGAGAAGGAAACCAATGTGGAGAACATGCAGAATAGAAGGAGCTAGTTTCGCGTTTAAGAGGTAGAATGTGCCACGGTTTGAAAGAGAAGAAACGCAGTTGCACAAGGAGAAACAAAGAAGCAAGATTCTGACGTGGAAAAAAGCTGCAGAATGCGAGAGAAGTTGTGGGTTCTGGTTGGGAAAGATGCTACGATTTTGAAGAAGTAATGAAGGCAGAAAATGAAGAGGGACTTGAGAAAATCTGGGCACAAAAGAGAGGAAGAAAACGCTGAACTGGGTTTGCATGCAGGGGCAGCAACACACACAAGCTTAAAACAGAGGAATTGGACATCAAGACGTTGCAGCAGCTGAAACTAGAGACGTGGTTGAACAAAGGAAAGGGAGCTAAGCTGGAAGATGAACACGAGGGGCAGCAACATACACATGCAGAAACAGAGGAGAAGCTCGAGTCTTGGTTCTGAGATGGAGGAGAAAAGCGGGCTGAATGAAGAAGCAAAAGAAGCCACGAAAGCTGCTGGAACAGAGTGGAAGAATAAACATGCAGAAGTTAACGTGAAACCAACGGAGAGGAGAGCAACGCATGAAGAAGCACGAAGCACACGAACAGAAAATGGAGCTGCACGAAAGAAGGAATCAACGCGTGAAGAATAGGAATGCAATAGCTGAATCACGTGGGAAGCTTGCGCATGAATCAGAATATGTAAAGTACGTGGAATATTATAAATTCAAGTGGGGCCCATCTCATTCATATAATCACATAAGTAGCTTCAGACAATGGGAAGAGAGGAGCACGTGAAAAATAAACAAAACACGTGAGGAGTAAAACCAAGCCATATTCCATTTCACAGGCCATTCGTCCAGCATCACGCCCTTCGTCCATTTCGTCCATTCAACACATCATTCACGACGCCTTTCACTGATACCACACGCCCTTCGCCTCCATTCACGCCTCCATTCACATACCACGCCATTTTTCCTCCATGTCCATCCATTAATGAAGTTCTAATTCATCCACCTTGAGGCTAGCTAGGAGGAAGCTCTTGGAGAAGCTTGAATCCATGGATACAATCAGAATTTTGGCTAAGATTTCTCAATTTCCTACATTTTTTTCTTTTTCTTGTACAATCTCGTTTGAGTTGTATTTGATTAGAAATTTGTGTAATTAATTAGTGGCTGGTTAGACACTAATTAGGAAGTCTTTTTGTTGATTAATTGGTTGGATTAAATATGGTTTTTCATTATTCTCTCTAATCTCTCATGTATGCCACGAAGGTGTTCGATGAAATGCATGAGTGAGATTATATGCTTGATCGTTTGATTTGAGAATTCCTTAGTATTTAGTTGGTTAATTAAACATTTTTGGATGATGAATCAGAGGCTAATTAATCAGTTAATCAATCAAATTAGATGTTCATTAATTTTAAAGACAAGAGTTAATGAATTGGTGTAGGATTGAGTTCTCAATTCAATATTAACTTGTTAATTTCTTGAATCTTGAATGGTTATTCAAGATCATTTGCTAATGAACATAATTAGGAACTCTTAGGCCAGAATTAATCAAAATTGGATTAGGATGAGGATAGTGGATACCAAGAGACAATTCCAAAGCTAGTCACAAGCCCATTATCACCTACAATTCATCCAATTAGGTAGAATTTAGAAATTTTGATTCAATTTAGTTTTAGGTTAGTTTAATTCAACCAAAACCCCCAAATTAGATAGTTTTAGGACCTTAGAACACTTAGAAAACCTAATTGAACATTGAATTCCATTTCCAAGGGAGATGACCTAGGTTGTGCCCTATAGTGCATTTAATATTCAACCTAGTTTTATTTTGAGGGTTGTACGACAAGCCCGTCAGTTAGTAATCCAAATGAAAGTTGTGAAATAATGCATTAGACATTTTTGTTTTACAAGCTATTCTTAAGCATACACAACTAGAGGATTTCAACTCAATTAATGGCATCTCCCTCTACATTGTTCTCACTTGTTGAAATATACATTATTCATGACTCAAAGTTTTAAACCTCCTTTGAACTATAAAGTATCATAGAAAACGACTTATTTCTTAGCACATGTAATGGCTTCTTTATTAGTCATGTCGATGCTACCCATGATTAGGCTTCTTTATAAGTCATTGCACACTTTTGACTATTGTACCAACTCCATCCCCACATTGCTCATTTCTTGACAAAGATTAAACTTTATAAATTATAATGCATCAATACCCTTTGGACTTTAAAGCAGAAAAGTTTGCATTACCTAATTCATATGAAATAATTTTGTATCCTTTTGAAATAGTGTAAACCATAAGGGTAGCAGTAGTAAAAATTTTTTTATAGAAGTGTCAACGGTCTAATTTATGTTGAATTCTATCCACTAATTCCTAACACATTTTAGCTTTATTTTTTATCTTATCAATCATATGTCACACTCAAATGCTTACCAAGTGAATTTTTATATTCTACCTTTAAGATAGAAAACTGTTGCACTACGAAAATGTATACATAAGTATACATATTGCTTAAGTAATATAATGATAAGTAAAATATTGTTTCAATAAGGATTTGATATTAAGACAATTGCTAAGCATACTAAACTTGGTACCTTAATCTACATCAAATAAATAATAATCAAAAATAAAAATAAAGTTAAACTAAATATATAAAAATAACAAAACAAAGGCAAACAAATTCTAGATTAATTTAGGAACTAATGCATAAGATTATGATTCCCCCTAATATTTCATAGCAATCCAATTAACCTTTCTTTATCTTACTCTTAATAATAATCTTTTTTAGTTTAGGACTCTAATTTATCTACAAACATTTTCTTTAAAAACCAATTCACAATCTCTTATGTAATTGGTTAAGAGATTTAACTAAGAATAGATTCTAATGTGACTATGTGAGGCTGATAGATATATTCCTATCCTACAAACAAATAAATCTACTTAACTTAGTAAGTTTCATGATCCTATGCTATACAATCTATATTTTTCATTCTAAGTTGAGTGGCTAAACCATGAGGATTGTAGTGAGATTGGTAAAGCTGTTGTTCCAAGAACTATTTTCCAATATAAGGCTGAATTAATTAAGGAACTAAAGAAGTTTAATTTGAAAAGAAAGGTTATTGCTTACTTAAGTGTACACGCAAGTATACGTATCGCTAGAGTAGTACATTAATGAGAAAAGATCATTCTCTTGAGAATTTGTTGTCAAAACTTGTTAAGTACCAAAATTCATTCCTAACTTTAAATTAAGCGAATCAATTTCAAGTAATTGTATAAACAAGAGATGAATAAAGATGATCTACTATGCAGAGTTCAAAATTGTTATTTGGATTTCTAGGTGAATAATAGCATCTAGAATTATTAATCCCTCTTGCATTTCATAGTGATTTAGTTCAACACTTATTAACTTTGCTTTTAATGGCGATACATGCTAGTCTAGGGTTTACTTGTTCCTATATGTATTTTTTGAAATCTCATATAGGATTATTTGATTAACTTCATAATCTCTTATGAAATCAATTAAGATCAATTTAATAGTACAACACCCAACTAGACTATGTAAGGTTAATGAGTATATTCCTATCTCATTAACTAAACCATATACTTTTCTTAGCAAGTTTCAAGTACTCACACAACTCAACTCCTTATTTAATTTTACTTTCCCTTTTCCAAGTTCAAGCAAAGGTATTAAATCAATCTATATTGTTGGCTAAGCAATTAGAAAGCATAAAGCATGGAGTTAAATAAACTTTTATTCATCATTAATCACAAAACTAGAGTGAGAAACAATCAATAATCCATGCAAGAGTTCTTAATAATCCTAGATTAAGGAGTTTAGCTGTACATATTTATGAAAACCAATAGCAAGGTTAAAGCAAAGGTAAAAAACATTTGAATAAATGTAAAGAAAAAAAGAAGAAAAGAAGAAACTAAGGATGGAAGCTTGTCTCTTCTTCAATCTCTAGTATTCCTTTGCTTCAAGATGCCTTTCTTAGCTCTCTTTAGCCTCTACACACTTAGAACAAACCCAGGACAATCCAGAATAACAGTCCCCTCTTTACAATGGCTATATGAAGTAAGAAACTCTTAAATTTTCAACAAAGAAAATGTTGTGTTTTGCTAAAACAAACCACATTGTGACTCAAAAGGTCACACTGTAGTAAAGTAGAGCACTGGAACAATCTGTGTTGTGACTTGCCTATTTCCACTGTGGTGATTTTGAGTACTGTTTGCTTTTGAAATGAGCTGCACCGTGACATAACATATCACCACCGCGATATGTTTAGTTTCTACTTGCCATCATGCCATGGCTTAACAAAATCTTGTCGCAACTTCAGCCTTTCTCAATCTGCGCCGCAACATAACATGTTCTCCTCGTGGCTCTTTTTGCTTCTGTCTGCCATTTTGCCCTGGCTTGCTTAGGATGCGTTATGGTGAAACATATCTTGGATGCTTTCTTTCATGAATTCTAGCCACGACGCACTTCTAAAAATAGTAGCTAGAAGTGTTTGAAACCTCTTTGACATGAATAACTTTAATGCTATTTTAAACATGTACCCTACAATGATGACAAAGTATAATTAGTTCTTAATATGCTTAAAATTAAACCAAAACTTTTCATTTAAAGTGTAAAAGTTGAGTATAAAGGTATTCATCATAAGTGTGTTTATTTTACCTATAAAAAATATTATTTATTGTGTAATTAGAGGCTAAATCCATATTTACCAAAAGAAAACATGCATAATAACATGAATAACAAGGAGTTATCAAAGGCTGATTCGAATCTCCTTACTCCATCTGTTGAAAAGAAAAAAATTCAAGATGAAATCAACATTTCGGGTTCATCAATTTTGGAGGAATCTAAATCTACCTATCTTGGATTTCTTTAGCTAATGATACTCTTCAAACATCTTCAAGATGTGTTATAGGTAAAGGAAGCAGACAAAGGTATCCGTTAAGGAAAGAATAAGAAAAGAGATGTGCTTAGATAGGAAATGTGCTTAAGGAGATATATGGAAAATTTGAATGCTCTTTAGTTTGTCTCATGTAAATCAGAATGAATAATCAAAAATTAAAAAAAAAAAAAAATTAAGAGGAGGTTTCGTTCTTTTCCTAACTGGGTTCACTGTAAAAAAATAAGTATTTTGTAGCAGTTGCATTGCATCGATTGTTAAAATTGCTACAAAAAATGTCTTTAACAAAATTGCAACGTTTTCTTACAACTGTTGTAACATCCAGTTCTCTAAAAATAAGAGAAAACATGATAAATATAACGTACGGTTTCTCCGTAAACGAATGAAACTCACTGGATACAAAAGGAAGTCCCCTGAAATGATGTAGTTAAGGTCCCAAAGAATTTGGAAAGTAACCTAGACTTCTAAAAATGAGAATCCTAGACTCAAACGAAAAGAAAAATTGAGCTAGAATGAAGAAACAATTTCTTACGAAAAGCTTACGAAATATAATGGCATTTTCGTAATTTTGAGTAAATTTTGGAATTTACATAGGAGGGCTTTTAAAATAAAATTTTTGAGTTCTCCAGGGTTCTTAGAGGCCTTAAAAATCATAGAAAGCTCAGGAACAGTTAAAACCCCTTTTGGTGGACATTTTCTAACGTTAGTTTACCCGAATTTTGACTGATTCATTCAGGAAGGTTTTGGCTCCGATTTGAGTGATTCCAAAGGTATTTTATTAAATTAGGAACCTAAATTTCGTAATAAAAAAGATAGTTCTAAAAAAGAAGCTAAAACGAAGTAGAAATGAAAATGCCAAAAATAAAAGGCAAAATTGAAATTTTTGAGAAAGTGGAAGCTTCTTGAACACACTTTAAGTTTCTTATTTGTTCTCCCATTCATATGCACGACCCATTCTGCCCAAAAACTAGAGAAAATATCAGCTCTCTTAGGAGCATACTGGAGGAGAAAAAAGGAGGAGAAAAAGCAAGGAAAAGGTAAGGAATTTCATGATTTTTCATGCTTTCCTCTATCCAAACCTCTTCTCCTTCATTCTCCTTTATTTCCTTTGATTAAAATAAAGTTTACAAATCTATTTTAAGTGAAAAACTTAAGGAAAATTTCGGATTTGAAGAGAGGAGCTTGGAGAAAGCAAGATTCAAGTAAGAAAAAGTAAGAAAACAAGGTCATTTCTCCTCTTATGGTTGCTACCTTCGGTTCCCTTCCTTCTTTATTTCACCAAACCTAAGAAACCCTAGGAGGAATTGATTTTGAGGCAGAACTAAGGGTGAATTTAAGGAAAAAGGGTATGGAGATTAAGAATATGCAAAGGAAATTAACAAAAAGCCATTAGATTTCAAGATGCAATTTCTAGGGTTTTAATTGTACCTTGTAAAATCTGACCTTATACAATAATTCTTATACATAAATAAGAGTTTAAATGAATTCCTAAGATCTTTAAAAGGCTCCCCACATGCATCTCCCCTTGAAAAAACAAAGCAAAATCTATAAAGGCCAATAAGCTTCATGGTCTCGGCCTAAGGAGGATAGGGTAGCTAGGGAGAGTTTTAAATTTTTCTAAACTCATTTTTGAGTCACATATGATGAATGAAAATGAGGGGAGGCCTTGGAAAAAATTTAGAACCCATAAAAAGTGAGTTAGTGCTTTATATTCCATAATATAATCTAAAAAAGCAACATATAGTTAGGCTCTTTGTTTTAATTATATGATGACTCTAAAAGGCTTAGAAGGAGTCAAAATCATATTTGAAAGGAAAGAATGGAGCTTAGAATTTATTTGAGAGGTGTTGCTTCATTAGATATATTTATGGAACCATAATAGGGTTCATAGAGCAAGTTAGTGTCTAAGCAAGTTGTGTGGCCTTGGAATTTATTTCATGAACCTAATTGGCTTCCATAACTTATGTTTAGGTGAAGAGAAACCATCCCCACACTTTTGTGTGTGTGTGGCTAAAAGAGGGAGCCTTGATTCAAGAAGAAAAGTTTGTAATTGTATCTAAGGTAGCTCTCTCCACCTTCTCTTATGTATGATTGTTTGCTTTACTTGTCTTTGAATGTGTGTATATATATTTTTAAGCTATGAAAAGTGTTCTAGTATGACTTTTGATTCTATGGTGCCATGATGTTATAATATGCTTTCATGTGATGTTTTTGATATGTGCTTGGGTTTGCTTGAGTATGGTGAGGCCAAAAACCTTTAGCCATGGTGAGAATGAGCCAAGAACCCTTAAGATTGGTTAAGACAAAGCAAAGAGTCTCCTAAATGTAAGATGGGCTCCCAAGAGCATGGTTGAGTCTAAGAATCTCTTAAAGAATAGGTAAGGAAGTCCAAAATCCATAAGTAAATGGGTGAGGCCAATCCATTTGCTTGGCAAGCCTTTGTATGCCATGTATGACTTTCTCAAATGATGAAAATGCCTCTTGAATGTTTGCACATGTCAATATGACCATACATGCATTTATAAGACTTGTTTTGCATTCATTATATATGATTGAATGGGAGATGAGCTATTGGGATTATTTGAATCTCATCCTCTCCTCTCTAATATTCTAATATGCTAGGTGAATAAAGAGAGCAAGGTAATGGAAGCCAACCTCCTTGAGGATGAGAGGATGACAACAAAGTACTTGAATGTTGTTACTTTGAAACCATACAATTGGCAAATGATGTAATATATGGATGTGTGTATATATATATATATATATATATATATTATAATGTTATGAATATATGTAATTATGATATTATGTCATGTATAAATGGGAGAATATGCTATGTGATCACTAGAATGAAATTTGAACATGTTATGGCATTGTAGCTTCTTGAATGATAGTATGAGAATATGTATAAGTGTAGGTGAGATAGCCAAATTGAGATGCATGAGGGTTGGGACCATTTTAACAGCTCATACAAGTCCTAATTATGCTTTTAGACTTGCTCAAGAGGTGTCAAAGCTCAAGGAAAGTCATTTAGACATTTTGGTATCCTATATGGAGCCAAAATTGACTATAATGAAATTTTATGTCACTTTTTATCCAAATGAGCTCTTCTTGATCTGAGATTTGGAATGCAATTAGAGCTTGCTGAGAGCTTTTGGAAAGATAAAGAACATAATTTTTGGAGGTCTACAGAATATTTGATAAATTTTCAAAATTGGAAAATTTTCTAGTTTTGGTCATGTCATTGTTCATGCTAGTCCGAAAATGAAATCTATCACGCAGGACTCAAATGATGTCCAATTGATATAAAATTTTACACAAAGAAACTAGAAATTTCCAATGACTTGTGCCAACTAAAATCACCTCATTTAGATGTCTAGAGTGGGAGATATGAATTTTCAAAGAATCTGTCTAGTATTAGGAACTTCATCTGATCTCAGTTACTATTTGATTGATTTTCAAGGTCTATGCATGGCTAAAATGACCTAGAGTTATTTTTTTCCTCTAGCTAACATCCACAGATTTTTAGATTAGTATCATTTGCATAGATTGGATTTTTGTGGAAATAATTAGACATTTTTGAATTCGCTGTAAAATTCTGTGACAGCACCAGTGGACAGCCTGACCTTTGGACCATTTCACATGTCAAACATCCTCTATGTTAGAGGTTATGGTTTGTAAGTATTTTTATCATGAAGTATACACGTGTAGCTTTTTAAAATGGCCAAGAATTTATGATTTCAATTTTTATAGAATTAGTTATGATTTTTCAAAGTTTGTGACAGAAATGAGCAAATTCTGGTTGGAAATAAATATGTGTATTTTGAGCTTCCCATTGAGTTCCACGAGATGTAGGCCATTTTTTATGATTCAAATGAGTTTTATTCATGTAATTAAATATGAAAATGTATTGTATGAACTCATACGGTTCACGTGACACCGAATGAAATTTTTATATACGATGCAATGCCAAAGAATGTATTATTTTAATAGATTTTCTTACTTCCTTCATGGAGTCTATGTTGTAAGACATGAAAATGTTATGAAATGAGCTAGAAAATTTATTGTGTTACAACTGCTACAATGTTTGTTATGGTATTTCATGGATCCCCAAAAAACATATTTAAAAATTGACTTTTTTGACTTTGCAGCAGTTGCAGCTGCTATAATTTTGTGTGGTTGTTTTAGCAGTGGTTGCAACTGCTGTTAAATCCATAAAAAAGTCCCCCTACATGAGAAATTCAAATATGCAGAAACTAACCTTATACATATATGCTATGTTGCTTGCTGTGTTGTAACCATGCCAGATTGTTGTTCCACCATTAGTAGAGTCCAAATTTGGCACCATTATGTTGCCTCTATTTGCCTTGCCTCTGTGGAGTCCACTAGTGTCATCCCTAGCTTCATGAAGATTATTTACATAATTTATATGTATCCACAATGGAGGTTTATAATTATTACTATACTTTTCACATCAAAATTAATCCATTTACCTACCAAATTGAGCTGTAGGGGTCATATTTCATATTTTTCTTTTCCTTCACTTGTATTCATCATAAATAAACTTGTTTTGGTCCATTAGATAAAAAAATATACATCAAAAGCTAAAAGAGTTTGCATAGCCCGAAATTGACCATTTAGCATAATATATATTAAATTTAAAAAATTCATAACTTGGGTTATGTCACTTTGATTCATGCAAATTTGGTGGCTATTGAAAGCTTATAATGTGTTAGGCTTGTAAAATTTCATCAGCAACTAAATTCATTCGACCCCTCAAAAGCACAAAATACAAAACTATTATAGGTGTGAACAATGACAGACTCATTTGCATAATTTGGACAATTTCAGAAATTTATAAAATATTTTATAAAGTTTCAAAAATTCTCATTCTTAGCTTGTTAGAAAGCCCTCAATGTCCCTTAATTACATGCCAAATTTCATCCCCAAAGTAGATCATTTGGGCTATCTAAGGTAGAGGTACAATCTAGAACTTTTTTGGACCAAATATAGGTTTTAAGTAATCTAATTGGTTTCCAAATTGCACTCTCCATTTTGAGTACATTTCAATCATCCTAGGCATTCAATCCATAGGGTCTAACATGGAAAATAAGGCTTGCGTAAAAATATGATCTTTTTGCACCCAATATTACATATATACAACTTACCTTAACATATACAAGTTTATACACAAATGGTCATATTTTAGCACCAATGCCATACATTCATGCTCTCATGCCTATACATATTGTTTTATCATAAAACATGATAATATATCATGTTATATCATAAGTCATCATAAGTATATAAAGTATACAATCCATACAAATCTAACACATTCATCAAATTTAAGTCCATGGGATATTCCTAATACATTAATTCTAGTATCTAACTCTTCTAAACTTCCTTACCCTTGCTTGGAGATCTTGAAATGGTTAGTAGGGATACATTGATGATATTTTTGGAAGAATCTTAGTAGCTAATTTCAACCAATCCATGGATACATGAACATCATGAGAAAATACAATGCATCTGGTGCAAGAATGCCATTCATATGCATCATGTAACTCAAATATAACTTTCAACATAAGAAATCATTTCTCATTAAGCCATGACATCAAAACAAACTAGCTAGGCTCAACTAAACTCAATCCAAGGCCAAGGAAGAGCTATTGCGCTCAATTTCATGCTATAGGGGGGTAGGAGCCAAAAAAACATGCCAAACTCATGCATAAAACTCATAATAGAAAGCATATCAAAACATAGCTCATGAATACATCAAGTAACAACACATACAAGTATCTTAACTCAATCAAGCATTCGAATGCATGTAAGATAGGGAGATAAAGGTACCTCATGGAGTCAAGAGCTTCAAGCTACCACTAACTCTCATAAACCTTTGGAAAAATTACATCCAAAGACCTATATCATATAAAATTTACAATGAAAGACTTTAAAAGTTGAAATTATTTTCAAGGACCATCATTACTATCAAGTTTTAGAAGATTTACTACTGAGTATAGGAAAGTGCTAAACTTTACTATGTTGGAGATTGTGCCTTAGGCTAATCATTGTATTGCAAACATTGTACTTTAAATAAGAGTTTTTACATTATTATTATATTTTTTTTACATGTTTTATATAATAATATCTTTGAATAAATTATATTAATTATCCTAAATATCCTTAGTCAATCATCATTATGGGAATGATGATGAATTAAAACTAGTATGATTTTGATTAATGATTATGAGTTAATCATGTATAAAGATACGAATCAAAATCACAGGCATTTGTTAGGGAACAAGATACTGGATCAACCCGCTATAAGATAGCTACATGAATTAAGTCATGAGCATATCTTATGTATAACTGTATCACGGAGCCCTTGAACTTGAGATCACCATAGTTTCCAAAATAAGAAACATTATTTTTGGCATTGTCAAAAGTCATCTTTAACTGGGTGATCATAAAGGCTATGATCAGGTATAGTGGAATTTATGTAGAAGAAGATGAGTGTTTAAGATAAGATTTTTCTCTCTGATTAATAAAGAGATATCTCTGGACCCCTCGATAAGTGAGATTGAAAAATACATGGCCATGCTCGAATGGAAGAGTTTCCATTTGTACTATCAGTCTACACATAGATCAAGAAAGTGATGATCAAGTAAGATGAGGATGACATTTCCATGCCTCATACTTGATCCAGATATTGTGTGACAAAAACGATGTGATAAGGTTATATGATAGGTTGCATTAGATCACTGATCCCTATATGATTTGGGTAGTTATAATGTCTTGCTAGAGGCCGCTTATAACTTGTGGGTTAAATAGTATTATTAGCCAACTGCAAACATCATATGGGCCTACAGGGTCGTACACAAGAACGAGTCAACTCGAGCTAAAATATCTAAATTTATTGAATCTGAAATTGCATCTAGATTCAATGAATGTCACATTCAATCTAGGGTAGAAAAATTTTATAAATAAATAAATATATATATAATTTATAAAATTTGAAATATATATATTTTTATATTCGAAATATATATATATCCTTCAATTAATTTAAATCAATTAGTTTTAAATTCAAAATCTATATGATAGATTTAAATTTAAATTAATACGATAATTTAAATTTAATTTATGAGATAAATTAAATGTGAATTAAGTTCTTGATTTATATTAAATAATTAGTTAAAATTTAAATATATTAGATAGACTTAAATTTAAACTAATCTGTTTAATTCAAATTTCATTTGATTTGATTTGATTTAAAATAAAGTATTTTAAATTAATCAAATATATCTAAAACCCTAATAAGATACTTCTATAAAAAGGTAGGAGGCTTGGGTTTTTTAGAAATATAGAACTAAATCTATTAGATAGATTTAAATTTAAACTAATCTATTTAATTCAAATTTGATTTGATTTGATTTGATTTAAAATAATATATTTTAAATTAATCAAATATATCTAAAACCCTAATAAGATACCTTTCTAAAAAGGTAGGAGGCTTGGGTTTCCTAGAAATATAGAACTAAAGAAAAACCCAAGAAAGAGTGTAACAACCAATAAAAAAAAAGAAAAAAAAAAGAAAGAAAGCTAAAAATTTTTGAAGTCCTAAAATTTTCTAAGTTTGTTAGCTATAGCGAGAAATGACCTAGCTATAGCGAATGTACTTGTTCGCTATAATGAGAAATAGTCTAACTATAGCGAATGTACCTGTTAGCTATAGCGAGAATGTTTCCAACAAGAAAGAGTAGAGGGCTACCTTATAAGCCAACACAAGCTTTCCCTTTTAATTTCTCTTCTCCCTTTTTAGTTTCACAATCATAACTAAATGGAACTGCTTCTTTTGTGCCTAGACACAACAAAAAGCATAGAATTACTCTCTCATAACTCAACAATTATTAAGGGTTCTTCATAGCAAACCCTACCAGCATATAGGAAACTAGGGGTTCTCTTTCTTTCTAGAATTTCACTAACTCTTCTTCTCTCTCAAGCTCTCAAGTTAGTAGAACTAACAGACTCAAGGAAAACAAAGAAGAAGAAGTAAAGATACATGAGTTCTAGCCTTGTTCAAGAGTGGTTTTCCACTTTCCCTCTTCTGACCCAAGCCTAAAACCTAACTAATTCAACAACCAAAACCATAGAAAGAGAGGGCAAAGAGAGAAGAATAAGATTCTAAGAAGAAAAGATAGGGAAATCTCAAGCTTGCTTACCTTTTCCTTGTTCTTTCTTCCTTCTCTTGGTCTCTCTCTCTCTCCACACCCCTTTTCTCTCTTTTGATTGAAGCTTAGGTAAGTTAAAAGAGAAAGGATGAATTTGGACGCTTTAAGAAGTCAAATTCTCTTTTTTTACGCTTTTCCGAACTAACCCTCGCTATAACGAAAATTATGTGCGACATATTGTTCAATTCGGACTATAAATTGTTCAATTCGGATGTTTACAAATTTGTTTAATAAGTTTCTTCATGTTTTCGTATATGAAACATGTTTAGCACAACCTAATCTGATTTAACACTAAGATCATAATGCTTGCAACCTTACTTATGAGATGAGATGTTTGTAACTTTATATATGAATTATGTTTGTTTGAATTGGATGAGTATGGTGCATAATATGGCCCTAGGTTTTTATGGTTGCAATTTTTGAAAAAAATATGGCTTGCGTGTCGTGCCTTTCTCTATTTATTTTGGATGTATATTCTCTTCTCATCTCACTCCCCTCAAATGTTCAATTGAGGTTTCTCTTTGTAATTTTTATCTTAGAAGAATCCTCTCATTGGCTTGGGAGGAGATAGGCTAGATGGGCCATATTGTGACACATTTATTTTATACTTCATGATGAGATCATATGTATGTATGAGATGCTATCGTAGTATATTATCATGTGATGATTAAATATTTGAATCACAACGAAATAATAGCAATAAAATCCTTCGAATCAAATTTTAAGTTTATATGCCACCCATTTATGAACACCTGTCAAAGTTTTGATCGCCTAAGTGTATGTTCCATCAAAGTGGATATACTTAGGTTATCTTAATGAGACAGCTTGGATAATGGTGATACTCATAAAGTTCATAATGATTTGACTTAATTGAGACTATCAAAACAGTTTTGGGTCTCAAGGTATTATATGGGATTAAACATGCCGGATCATATGATGATGGAATCCTATAAAGATCTAAGAGTTACATGTGATGTAATTGGTAAACAAGTTATCTACCTAAATAACTTAATTTTAAGCGTTTTGCCAAAGTGGACTTACAATTGACTGAAATATGGGTCTTAGCCTGCTAAATTAAATTGAGGGTAAATTTTTAGTGGGAGATTATTAACTTGACTTTGCATATTTTGTTATAGAAAAATGTCGACAAATAATTCTATTTCACTACCATTGTGATCCATCCTTGAGAAGGACAAACTAAATGGGACTAACTTTCTTGACTGGTTTAGGAACTTGAGAATTGTTCTCAAGTATAAGAGAAAGTCATATGTCCTAAATCAACCCATTCCTAAGGAGCCTACAACCAATGCTCTGAGAGCCTAAAAGGATGCTCACACTAAACATCTTAATGACTCTGTGGATATAGCATGCTTGATGCTAGCCACCATGATCCCAGAACTTCAAAGAGATTTGGAACATATGGAGGCTTATAAGATGATTGTGCATCTCAAGGAAATGTTCCAGTAACAGGCGAGGCAAGAAAGGTATGAAACTACCAAGGCCTTACATTCCTGCAAAGTGGTTAAAGGTGCATCAGTAAGTACTCATGTCTTAAAAATGAAAGGCTATATTGATAACCTTAAAAGGCTTGGATTTCCCATGAGCCAAGAGTTAGCTACAGATTTGATCTTAAACTTACTCCTGGAAAGTTATGACCAGTTCGTCATGAACTATAATATGAACAACATGGAGAAATCAATTTCTGAACTGCATTCAATGTTTAAAACTGCTCAGCAAAATATCAAGGAAAAGCCAAGTGCTGTTTTAATGGTTTAGAAAGGAAAAGGAATAAAAAAGAAAGGCAAAAGCAAAGGAAAGAAAAAGGGCTCGAACAATAAGTCTAAGGACCAAAACAAGCCCAAGCCCAAGCCCAAACCTAAACCCAAGCTTGAAGCCAAGAAGGTAAAGCCTCCCAAGAAAGGACTTTGTTTCTTTTGCAATGAGTCCGGTCATTGGAAGAGAAACTACAAGCTCTATCTGAAAGATCTAAAGAATAAGAAGAATAGCGAGGCTATTACTTCAGGTATTTATGTTATAAAAATTAATCTTTCTACTTCTTCTACATAGGTATTAGATATTTTATGTAGAACTCACATTTGTACAAATGTACAGGATCTTAAAAAGAGTAGAAAGCTGAAAAAGGGCGAAATAGACTTAAGAGTTAGAAACAAAGCAAGAGTTGCTGCTTTAGCTATAGGCACTTATGAATTAGTTTTGCCCAGTGGGCTTTTGTTTGTTTTGAATAATTGCTATTATGTTTCTGCTTTGAGTAGAAACATTGTTTCACTTTCTTATTTGGATAAGGAAGGTTTTACTTTAGTTATTAGGAATAATAAATGTTCTATTTATTTTAATGACATCTTTTATGGTGATGGTGATTCTCATGGTGGTCATTATTACTTGAACCTTGAAATTCCCAATACGTAACTACCAAGAGGATCAAGTTAAATGATTTGAATCCGACCTACCTATGGCATTGTCATCTAGGCCATATAAATGAAAAACGTATTTCAAAGCTCCATCAAGATGGACTACTCAACTCATTTGATTTTGAATCATTTGACACCTGCAAATCTTGTTTATTAGGAAAGATGACTAAGGCACCTTTTACTGGGCATAGTGAGAGGACCACTGACCTATTGGGCTTAATACATACCGATATATGTGGTCCACTAAGTACTACTACTAGATGTGGTCACTTGTACTTCATTACTTTTATAGATGACTATAGTAGATATGGATATATCTATTTAATAAGACATAAATCTGAATCTTTTGAAATGTTCAAAACCTTCCAAAATGAGATACAAAATTAGCTTGGCAAATCTATTAAAGCACTTCGATCTAATTGAGGTGGTGAATATTTGAGCAAAGAATTTATTAACCATCTTAGAAATTGTGGAATTGTCTCACAATTTACCCCACCAGGAACACCATAATAGAACGGTGTTTCTGAACGAAGAAATCGAACCCTATTAGATATGGTTCGATCTATGATGAGTCAAACAGATCTTTCACTGTCCTTTTGGGGCTATTCATTAGAAAAAGCTGCGTTTACACTAAATCGTATATCATCTAGGGTAGTTGAAAAGACTCTATATGAGATATGGATTAGGAAGAAACCCAATTTAGCTTTTCTTAAGATTTGGGGATGCGAGGCATATGTTAAGTGTAACAACCGGGAAAAAGAAAAGAAAAGGGAAAAGAAAGAAAGTGAAATCTGGAAATTTTCGGAATCCAGAATTTCTGCCAAGTCCTCTCGCAATAGCGAGAAACGGTCTCGCAATAGCGAGAAACGGTCTCGCTATAGCGAGAGAGCTAGTTCGCAACAGTGAAGGCGATTCTAGCTATAGCGAATGCTGGCAGCAGTCCATATAGAAATTAGGGAGTTGCTCGCCGTAGCGTGCGCCATAGCGAGAGTGAAGTCTAGAACTAACACGATTTCGCCATAGCGAATGGTAAATCTCGCCATAGCGAAGGGAATTGACACGAGCTCGCCGTAGCGAAGGTTACACCTCGCCATAGCGAAGCCAGATTACACGAGCTCGCTATAGCGAAGGTTAGTTTTCGCCGTAGCGAGGGTCGGTCCGGAAGAGAGTAAATAGCGAGATTTAGACTTCATTAAATGCCCAAACTTATTTCTTCTCTCATATCTGCCCTAAGCTTCGACCCAAAGAGAGAAAAGAGGCGTGGAGAGTGTGAGAGATCAAGAGAAGGAGGAAGATCAAGGGAAAGGTAAGGTAACTTCTCCCATTTCTTCTTAGAACTCTAATCCCCTCCCTTTGCCCTCTCTTTCTGCGGTTTTAATTGTGAAAATGGACGGATTTTGGGCATGGGTCAGAAGAGGGAAAGTGGTTTGGGCATGGGTCAGAAGAGGGAAAGTGGAAAACTCTTTTGAATCCTTGAGTTTTCTTTGAAAATGAGGTTTTCCACTACTATGGGAGCTTGAGAGAGAGAAAGGGTTAATGACATTCTAGAGAGAGAACCCTAGGTTGTATGTGATAGAAGGGTTACTCTAAATTAAATTATAAGAGAGTAATTGCATGCTTTTGGTGTGTCTAGGCTCAAGTGAAACACTTACATCAAGGTGTGTTTGTGAACCTAAGGAGGGAGAGGATACATTGAAAGGAAAAGCTTGTGTTGGCTTTGGCTCCAAAGATAGCTCTCTTTTTCACTCTTTCTTGTTGCATTCTTGGATATGATAGTCATTGTATGATATGTATATGCTGAATGTGTGAAATATGCCATATGTTATTGTTTTGATGCATTGATGTCAATATGCTTGTGTGATGAGTTGTGAGAATTGCTCGGGTGCGGTAGTGCCGAAAGTCCCTTAAGATGGGTGAGGTGAAGTCGAAAGTCCCTTGAGATAGGTGAGACAAGGCCAAAAGTCTCAAACGAGTGAGGCCACGTCAAAAGTCCTTAAACTCAGGTGAGGCCATCCAAAAGTCCCTAGACTCGGGTGAGGCTAGACCAAAAGTCCCTGGAGCCCATTTTTGGCATTGTTGTGAATTCCATAGCATGTACATTATGTGTTGGATGTTTGAGAATAGCTAAATGCTTATTCACATGCTTTGACTTGTTATATGCCTTGATTGCTTGCTGGATTGAGTGCTTGAGCTACTGAGATTCCCTGAATTTCACCCCTTTCCCCTCCCAACTAATATGCTAGGTGGAGCTCAAGGAGAACCGAGCACACACCAAGGAGCCTAGGAGCATGCGTAGCTAGTTATGAGTTTATGTTTTGATATTTTGATGTAAATATGATGTAAAGTGGTGCCAAATGAAGATGTGCCCACTATTTTTGAGATGTAAAGTTTGTAACACGTGTAGAAATATGAAAGGATGATGTATAAACTATGTTATTAGCCAAAGTAATGGAAATAAGGGTTTTACCCCTTTTGTTGCATGTATGGAATAATGCATAATTGGCCATAGCATAGTGAGATTTGGATGTATGATGATTTGGATCATATGGACATGTTAATATACTAGTTTTATGCTTTTAAACTTGTCCATGTGGAGTGAGAATGTGTGAGAGGCTATCTAGACCCGTTTTGGACCTATGGGGTGCCAAAACTGGTATTTTTGTGAGCTCCGTCAAAGTATAACCGGATGAGCTCCGTTTGCCATGAAATTTGGCATGCCTCTAGAGTTTGTAGAAATCTTCTTGAGAAGCTAAAGTGGGTAATATTCAGAGGTCTAGAGAATATTTGGGGAATTGTTGAATTTGGGAAAATTCAAGGGATTGGTCATGTACTGTTCATACAACCAGAAAATGAAATCTGTGGCATTTTTAGACCAAATGGATTCCAAATGTGGTGAAATTTTATACACATAAACTAAAAAACCAAAGTGACTTATTGGAACTAGAATCACCCAAATCGGAGGTCTGTAGAGAGAGATTGGACCGTCTGAAGTTCTGTATCAGCATCAGGGAGCTTACCTGACCCCCATCACTGTTCCATCAGTTTTCGGGGTGCAGGAGCTACTGAACTAATCTGGACTTATTTTTTTCCTCTAGTAGACATCCGTATCTTTCCTAATTGGTATAATTTTCCCAAATTGGATTTTTTTGGATTTAGTTATGAATTTTCGAAAGTCATGACAGCAAGCTGCACCAGAAACAGTGACAGCTGGACCTTCTTCCCATTTTTGAGGTCAAACATGGTCCAAATGTTGAGATTTCGATTGTGAATGATTTTTAGTGTAAACTTAACGCTTAGATCTTTCTAAAAAGCTAAAGTTTACTACATTCCCATTTTTCTACAATTTCTTATGATATTCCAAAGTTAGAGCCAAAATATGACTTTTGGGCCCAAGTGGGAAAATGCAATTTTTCTGGTTTTCGGCTCTATACCCGTGGCTTATGGTTTATTTCATGCTATGTATGAGTCGTATATATATGGAGTTTGAGTTGAGGATGCTTGAGATGGGTTCACAGGACCCACGGGGCAAAAGATGAGTATATGAAACCCCAGTTCATAGCATGTAAATGGCTCAGGAGAGTAGTGACTCTTTGGAAATCATATAAAACCGAGCCTATGGAGAGGCTAGGTAGTGGTAGTAGATTAAGGTGTCACATTAAGCAACAAGCCTCAGATAAGTTAGCACCCAAATCTATGAAATACCTTTTTGTGGCGTATCCTAAGGAAACTAGATGATACTACTTCTATAATCCCAATGAGAATAAATTGTTTATTGCTCAAAATGGTATCTTCCTAGAAAGAGAATTTATCTCTAAAAGTACTAGTAGGAGTAAGATACATCTCGAAGAAGTTTGAGAGCCACAAAATCACATTGAGCTAGAGATAGAAAAACGAAAAGACTTATAACAAGTTATTGAGCTTACTCAAGTAACACAAGACCCACAAAGGTCTGATAGGACACGACATTAGCCTCAAAGATATGGATTTCTTTTAATTGAAAGTCGTGATGTGTTACACATTGATCAAGATGAGCTAACTACCTATCAAGAAGCTGTAGTAGGATCAGACTCTGAGACATGGCTAGAAGCCATGAAGTCTAAGATGCAATCCATATATGATAATCAAGTATGGACCTTGATTGACCCACCTGAAGGTATAAAAATCATTGGGTGCAAATGGGTTTTTAAAAAGAAAATTAACATAGAAAGCCAAGTGCATACCTTCAAAGCACGATTGGTTGCAAAAGGATTCAAACAAACCCATGGTATAGACTATGATGAAACCTTTCTGCCAGTCGCTATGCTTAAATTAATTAGGATCCTTCTTGCCATTGCAGTGTACTATGATTACAAGATCTGGCAGATGGACATCAAAATAGCATTCCTTAATGGGAAGCTGCTTGAGGATGTGTACATGACACAGCCTGAAGGTTTTGTATGTTCAGAGGATTCTGGGAAGGTTTGTAAGCTTCAAAAATCTATTTATGGGTTGAAACAAGCATCTCAGAGTTGGAATCATCGCTTTGACGAAGTAGTCAAAGATTTTAGATTTATCCAAAATATCGATGAACCTTGTATTTACAAGAAGATTAGTAGAAGAATAGTTGTATTTCTAGCACTTTATGTTGATGACATCCTACTCATTGGAAATGAGATACCTACCTTGCAGAATGTCAAGACTTGGTTAGAAAAGTGTTTCTCAATGAAAGACTTAGGCAAAGCCACTTACATCCTAGGGATAAGGATTTATAGAGATAGATCCAAGATGCTAATCGGCCTAAGTCAAAGCACTTACATAGACAAAGTATTGCATTAGTTTAATATGCAAGATTCACAAGAAAGTTATATACACATGTCTCATGGCATCAATCTCAACAAGACTCAGTGTCCTAATACACATGATGAGCAAGATCGCAAGAGCAAGATTCCATATGCCTCGGCTATTGGATTTATCATATATGCTATGTTGTGCACTTGACCAAATATCTCATATACCTTAAGTATAACTAGTAGATATCAATCAGATCCAAGTGAGAGTCACTGGACTACTGTCAAGAATATCCTGAAATACTTAAGAAGGACTAAGGATGTATTCTTGGTCTATAGAGGATTGGAAGACGAGCTTGTTGTAAATAGTTACACAGATACAAGTTTCCAGTCCAACAAGGATGATTATAGATCGTAATTAGGATTTGTATTCTGTTTGAATGGTGGAACAATCAACTGGAAGAGATCCAAGCAAAGCATAGTAGCTGATTCTACAACAGAAGCTGAGTACCTAGCAACATCAGATGCAGCTAAGGAAGCCATTTGGATTAAGAAATTCATCACAGAATTAGGAGTGGTGCCAACCATCGTAAATCCAATAGATCTATTTTATGACAACAATGGTACTATAGCACAGGCTAAAGAGCCGATGTCACATTAAAGAACCAAACACATACTCAAGCGATATCACCTCATCAGAGAAATCATTGATAGGGATGATATAAAGATATGCAAAGTACCAACTGATGACAATATTGCTGATCCACTTACTAAACCACTTGCACAGGCAAAGCATGAGCGTCATGTTAGGTCAATGGATATTAGACACATCAACGAATGGGCCTAGTGTAAGTAGAAGTTATTAAAGATAGTGCCCTAAGCCAATCATTGTATTGCAAACATTGTACTTTATTAAGAAATAAGAGTTTTTACATTATTATATTATATTTTTTTGCATGTTTTATATAATAATATCCTTGAATAAATCATATTGATTATCCTAAATATCCCTAGTCGATCATCATTGTGAACAATGATAAACTAAGACTAGTATGATTTTGATTAATGATTATATGTTAATCATATATAAAGATACGAATCAAAATCATTGGCATTTGTTAAGGAACAAGATGTTGGATTGACCTGCCATAAGATAACTACATGGATTAAGTCATAAACGTATCTTATATATAACTATATCACCGAGCCCTTAGACTTGAGATCACCATAGTTTCCAACATGAAGAACACTATTTTTGGCATAGTCAAAGGTCATCTTTAACTGGATGATCATAAAGGCTATGATCGAGTATAGTGAAATTCATGTAGAAGAAGATGAGTGGTGAAGATAGGATTTATCCCTCTGATTAATAGAGAGATATCTCTAGGCCCCTCGATAAGTGAGATTGAGAAATGCATAGTCGTGCTCTAATGGAAGGGTTTCCATTTATACTGCCAGTCTGCATGTAGATCGAAAAAATTAACGATCAAGTAAGATGAGAATGGCATTTCCATGCCTCATACTTGATCTATATATCGTGTGACAAAAAGGATGTGATAAGGTTATACAACATGTTGCATTGGATCGTCGATCCCTATATAATTTGGATAGTCACAATATCTTACTAGAGGCCGCTTGTAACTTGTGGGTCAAATAGTGTTATTTGCCCACTACCAACATCATATGGGCCTACAGAGTCGCACACAAGAACGAGTTAACTCGAGCTAAAATGTCTAAATTTATTGAATCTGAAATTGCATCTAGATTCAATGAATGTCATGTCCAAATTCATTAAATATGAAATTGCGTCTAAATTCAATGAATGTCACATTTAATCTAGGATGGAAGAATTTTATAAATATATATATATATATTTGATATATATATATATAATTTATAAAATTTGAAATATATATATATATTTGTATATTCGAAATATATATATATCCTTCAATTAATTTAAATCAATTAGTTTTAAATTCAAAATCTATATGACAGATTTAAATTTAAACTAATATAATAATTTAAATTTAATTTATAAGATAAATTAAATTTGAATTAACTTCTAAATTTATATTAAATAATTAGTTAAAATTTAAATCTATTAGATACACTTAAATTTAAACTAATCTATTTAATTCAAATTTGATTTGATTTAAAATAATATATTTTAAATTAATCAAATATATCTGAAACCCTAATAAGATATCTTTATAAAAAGGTAGGAGGCTTGGGTTTCCTAGAAATATAAAACTAAAGAAAAATCTAAGAGAGAGACATCATACGGACGGTGTACGAACACTGTACGAACGCCGTACGGACATCTAGAGAGAGAAAAGTGTGTGGACACTGTACGTACACCAAGAGAAAAAGGAAAAGGAGAGTGTCTTCTCTACCAAGAACGTGTATTGACGTTGGTAAAAGGCGCTAGCACACCATTCGAGTTGAACATCCGTTTGTGTGGATATCAATAGAGGGAGTAAATCTGTAGATTAGTTCCTAAGATCTGACAGAAAAAGTAAATATTTCTAGATCTACTTGATTTAGACAACATTGATGAATCTATGGGAAGGGATTTGGGGTTTTAATTTTTTACTGTGCATTTTGAAAATTCCTAACATACTATACCTAATAGTAAATTCTCTAAAACTGGTAATAAATCTCCTAAAACCTGATAGTAATGATGATCCTTAATGGTAATTTCAATTTTTTAAGTCCTTCATTGTAAATTTTATATGATATAGGTCCTTGAATGTAATTTTCCCTAAACCTTTTCTTTTCTTTGGTCCCCCACTTTCTCCCTTGCGGTTTACACCTCCATTTAATGAGCTTCCATTTGCTTGACCTACCTATAGCAATATGAAATGCCAAATGTAACATCTGAGTTTTTGTAGAAACAAGGACTCAAGGTTTCAGAATTTGTTTAAGTCCTTTTGCTATAGCCAGGATGCCAGTTTGCTATAGCTAGGATGCCAGTTTAATATAGTGAGGATGCCAGTTCACTATAACGAGTTCGGGGTCATACAAAATCTAAGGAACTTTTCACAATGGCATCGGTTGTAACGAGAACAACTAGGAAGCTCTCGTAATAGTGAGAGGTGTCTATCGCTATGAAGAAATCTATTTAAGAAAATACCAAGGAAGAATTTTTAAATAGAAAAATTAAGTTGTCCCGGGTTCTCAAAAGCCCTAAAACCTATAAGAACCCCTGGGATGGTTTAAAACCCCTCTGGTGAACAATTTCGATAAAGAGTTGACCCAAACTTTGACCAAATGGTTCGAGAAGGTTTTAGATCTAAATTGAGCAGTTTCAAAACCATTTTACAGGTTAGAGAACCTTAATTTTATGATGAAAAAATAGTTTCCGAAAAGGAGTTGAAATGAGCCCAATGAGACAAAACCAAGAAATAGAGACTAAAGTGCAAAATAAAAAGTTGCAAAGAGTGCTTTGGTGCTTCTTAAAAATGGGACTTTCCCCTACCTCTTGACCAACTTTTGGCTGACTAAAAATAGAAAGAAGTATTGTTGAGGAGGGCACACCATGGGAAGAGGAAAAGGGGAAGAAAGACTCCAAGAAAAAGTAAGAAAATTGATGATTTTTCATGGTTCTTCCCTTAGTAACTTGGTTCCCTTCTTTCCCACCTTTCTTTCCATGGATTTATTGAAGTGTTTGGTTTTTTTTTGAGCCATGTCCAGAGGAGAGGAGTTCAAAATTCAAGGGAGAGGGCAAAGTAAAAGAGAAGACTCTTGGAAAAGGCTTGAATCAAGGTAGATATATTAACTTTCCATGCTTTCTTCTTGCTTCTTGAGAGATGATTTTTGGCCTTATAGAGAACCACCAAGAGAAAGTAAAATCTGACCCATACTAAGGATGAATTTTAGGAATTAGAGTGTGAAAAACAAGAATATACAAAGAGAACAAAGAAAGAGTCAATGAAATGCAAGATAATAAGGCTAAGGATTTAAGAACTTAGGCTGAAATATGATTTTATTGAAGAGTTCCTAAGCCTAAGTGAGTACTTGTATGAGCTCCTAAGACCTCTAGGGAGCTTCCCACATGCATCTCCCATCAAGAAAAACAAAATCACTAGCATTGGTGCCAATAAGAGCATTATCTCAGCTTAAGAGGGTTGAAGCACCTAAGGAGTGTTTTAATTTCTTTCACACTTAGAATTGTATCAAATATGATTTGAGAGTATGAGAGGAAACCTTAGAAAAAGTCTAGAGAGCCTAGAAAGTGTGATAAAGGTGTAGGTTCTATATTATAGTATAATGAAGCAACACATAGTTAGGCTCTTTAAATTGAATGTGTGATAGCTCTAAGGAGTCTAAATGGAGTCAAGAGTCATAAATTAAGGGAGACAATGGAGCCAAGATTATAAATTCCTAAGGTTGCTTCATTAGATACCTTATGGAACCATAATTGCACATTATGAGTGCTAAGGCTATTCTAAAATGTGTGTATGGCTTTAGTAAATGTTCCAAAAGTGTAATTGAATCCCATTTCATGTGTTTAGGCCGAAGGAATCAAGCTCCACTTCCTTGTAAGTGTTTGGTCGAGGGAGAGGAAGGAATTACAAAGAGAAAAGTGTGTTCTTGTATACAAGATAGCTCTCTTTCTTTTCTCTCATGCATGCTTGGGTGTTTTCTTGTCTTTGAATGTGTATGCGTATGTTTAAATCATGAAAATTTTTTTCGCAAGTATGTATATGCCATGGTACCATGATGTTTGATTTATGTGCTTGAATGAGATTTTATGAACATGTTTTAGCTTGTATGAGTTTGGTAAAGCCAAAAGTTCTTTAGCTAGGATGAAGATGAGTTAAAAGTCCCTAAAAGTGGGTGAGGTAAAGCCAAAAGTCTCTAGAAAGAGTGAGGCTTAGTCAAAAGTCTTTTGAAAGTAGATGAAGCAAGTTCAAAAGCCCCAAAAAGAATGGGTGAGGGTAAACCATTGTCTTGGCAAGCCTATGTATGATATATTTGGCTTCTTGAATGCAAGAAATTTTTCATATATGTTTATCAGTTTCAAGATAGCCATGCATGCATTTTTAGACTTGAATTTGCATCTATTATGTGTGCTTGAAAGGGAGTAGAGCTATTGAGATTCCTAAAATCTCACTTTTTCCTATCCATTACCTAACATGCCTAGGTGGATCATGTGAGCAAGGAAATGGGAGCCACCGTACATGGAAGCAAGGAGATTGACAATGTAGTTGTTATTGTTCTTATTGTAACTATAATGATGTCAAACGATGTAATACCATGATACATATGATGTATAACCTTCAAGAATGGGAATGTTAGATTCTTATATAGCAACAAGTGGGGTAATAAAATTGTGAGGTCTAGGTTTTTGGACCCTTTAGACATGTTTAGAGGTCCATTTTGATACTTTCCCATGTGCTCAAGAAGTCATAGATAGGGTAAGAAAGTATTTGGACACATTTTAACCCATTTTGATACTTATAAAGTTAATTTTGGCACCCTATATCACAAACTAACCAAATTGAGGAATTTTTCTATGAAATTTGGCATGGATCTAAGTTTCACTAGATTTTTTTGTAGAGACAAGAAACGTATTATTTTGAGCTGTAGAGAATAAATTATGAATTTCCAAAGTTGAAAAAATTTTTAGGTTTAGCATACGCACTATTCATGTGGTTAGTTTTTTCTCTTCTTTTATTCATAGGCCAAATGAAGTCTGATTGCCTTGAAATTTTACAAGTATAAATTAGACCTTATAAGCTTTCTGTAGCCATAAAGAGCACCCCATTTGGATTTGTATTGAGGGAGATATGCATTTTTGAAGTTGGAACTTACTGTTAGTAATACAGCAGGACCCCCAGTATTGTTTCATCGATTTTTATTAGCTTATTGTCATTTTATGGATCAAGAGATATTTTTTTCTTAAATTATACATCTGTAACTTTCTAAATTAGTATAATTTACTTGAATTAGATTTTTGTGAAATTAGTTATAAATTTTTAAAATTCATATAAGTAAACTGTATCAGAACTTTAGGACAGCCAGACCTGTGATGCTTTTTTATTGTGAACCGTGGTCCAAATGATATTTTTTATGGCCTGAACGTACTTTTAGTATAAATTTAACATTTAGGTCTTTCTAGAAAGCTATTGTTTGTTGGATTTCAATTTTTCTAAATCAAATTATGAATTTTTAAAGTTTGTGACAAAAAATTGAAATTTGAGCCCGAAAACAAACATGCATTTTCTAATGTGTGGGGCTCCAAATCCAAATTGTATGAGATGTTTTATGATATTTATAACTTGTATAGATGAATTATGAGTAGAGGATGATGTTTAAGAATTCACAGGATCCACAAAGTATAAAAGAAAAATTCTAAATCCCACATAACATGGAATATGGCATGGTCTTAATGCTTTTTCTCCGTGAAGTGTTATACTAAGGATGTGGAATACTTGTAATTATACGAGAAAGACTAAAGTAAGGTTAGAAGTATTATGGTGTTACACCAAATAACTCATTAGGATCTATTTCAAATCTTGTTAATAACCCTTAACTTCCTTAGAACCTAACATGCAACCTTAAGTCATTTAGGCTCCTTGAGAGGCCATTCTTGAATTTCACTTTTTAAGCCACACAATTTAATTTGCTATAAGCCATATAACTTTAATTGAACTCATTTGGATCCTCATTTACATGATTACACAAGTCTAGCTCTAACTTACTTCTTTTGGCTCTTTATGTATTTTAAAAGTCCACCTTTTAAAATAAAGCTTTTAAATTCAATCCAATAATTCCATTAATATTTATAATTCTCATTGATGCCTCTTAAATCCTTAAGATCCATTAAAATACTCCTTAGTTACTCTTTTTCTTTTATGGTCGAATCTAACACATAAAGGAGCTTAAAGGAGTTTTTGCCTTTCTCTTAGGAATTTAATACCTATGGAGTATCCTTAGTTCCTTTCTAGTTTAAGGGTGATCTTAAATAGCTTAAAACGTCTTCCTAGAGTTCCAAGATATCTAAGGTGCAATTTAAACCCTAAGTAGCTTATGTTGCATTTTATGGCTTTTTATTTGATTCTAATTACATAATCTTATTCTACACCCTTCAAAACCCCTATTCTTAACATGTTTTAGCCACAAACATATTCCCTTTAGCATTTCCATGGTTAGGCCAAACCAAGAGAGAAGAAAAACTCAAGGAAAGAGCAAGTACTCTAGCTTGTATCTTACCTTGTTTAAAAGCACTTCCAATCATGATTTGTGTGGCATAATTGGTTGCTCTAAACCTCTTCTTTTCCTCAAGGGGTCAACCACCAAACTCATCCTTTCAAGAAGCTAAAACGACCATTAGAATCTCCTCTTTTCCTCAAGGGGTCAACCACCAAACTCATCCTTTCAAGAAGCTAAAACGACCATTAGAAAGAACATGAAGAGTAAAACAAGTTTGCTAACTACCATGGCATTAAATTTTGCATATTTTCTTACCTTTTTTACTCCTTTTTTCCTCTCTCTCTCCTCCCCTCTTTTGGACACCATAGCCATGATTTCAAAGGTCTCCAAGTCAGTTTGAAAAAGAGGGAGACATGGCTTAGTCGTAAAAAAAGGTGGAAAGGATATTTTAGCTTTTTTATATAATTACATTTTTGTCATTATACTTTGATTGTCCTATTTGAGCTCGTTTTGTACCCTTTTTGAGAACTGTCTTTTTCATATAAAAATTTAGGATTTTTACCTTATTAAAAACATTTGCTTTGATATTTTTGGGATTTAAAACCATCCCAAATAGCCTAGTCAAAGTTACAGTTAACTGACATCCTAAATCGTATACTAAAACGGTTTTAACTATTCTGATAGTTTTTATGATTTTTAAAGCCTCAGAAAACCTTAGTGAGCTTATCTTTGGCATTTAAAATCCTTTCCTTTAAGTTTTTTAAATTTTGTCTGAAATTATGATTTTTCCACTAGTATATCGGTTTCTTTGTTTAAGCATTCTAGCTTCGATTTTGGGCCATTCAAAGTTTCATAACCTTATCTCTGGACGCTCTAACTAATATTTGACCTTAACTTATCCATAATTCATCTTGCTTTAGGGTCCTTTCTCATTATCTTATCAATTTTAGATCAGTTTTAGAAAAATTGAGTGTTACAACCGACAGTTCTTCCACAGATTTTCAAGTTTCTTTTTTTTTTTTTTCATTTTTAGCACATTTTAGGTAACTTTTGAAAAATTTTACCTTTTTTTAAATATATTAGCTTCTTGGTAGATGAAAATTGTTGATTTCTCCTGAGATTTCATATTATTTGAATGTATGTGTTGATTTATGACTAATTTTTTTACTTTTTGTTATTATGCATAATCTAAATTTTTTTTTTGATAATTTTCATTTATATTTGAAATATTAGAAGCCCATTGTAGTTTAATTTTTGCTTAGAATCCTATTTTTGTTTAGAAACCCATTGTTCATTTATTTTTTTAGACATATTATTTTGATTTATTATGCATAATAGCCATTACAACCATTTTAATGTTAACTAAAATTGTAAATAGAAGAATATGTTAATGGAGCTCTAATCTTAAATTAATTGAATATAATTAAATGTTGTTATATTTAGCCATGTTTGGTAATATATTCATTATGGGTTGTGAACTTGGTAATATGTTCCTTATATATTTGTGCACTTGAGCATTGGTTATAGAATTGGTAATATCTTAATTATGGGCTATGGAATTGGTTGTATTTGACAATTTTGGTAATTGTAGAATTGATGATATTTGATAATATTGTGTTAATGTAGGAAAATTTTTTTGAACATATATCTAGTTTAATGTCTCAGTCCCAAGAAATATCATCAAAAGATTCATTAGCTTACGCTCTAGGAAGTCAAGAATATTGGGGTCGCGTTCAAGGCTTGGGATTGGGACCTTCACCATCTCAAGTATTTGGACATTCAAACCATTTTTGTAATAGGATTGGTTCTACTACTTGTTCAATTACAGAGTTAAAAAGACAAATTTCTCAATTGCAAACAATGATTGCTGGACAAGCAAGAAAACTTAATGTAACAATGGTTATCATTCTCCAGAATTACCAGTCACCTCCCCCCTGAGTTAGCTTCCTACCAAACTCCAATAATAATATTTATAATGAATTCATGGAATAATATTTATTTTTTTGTAATTTAATTTTTATAGATTTCTAATGATATTTTACATTTTTAATTTAGGTGTCTGATCAAAGAAATGGACATCAAGCAAGCACAAGAGAATGTTCCAATCAAGAAGATGATAATCAATAGATTTTTCACTTGTAGAATTGTTTGCTAAATGATACTGTATTTATATGATTTATTTACTAACTTGCATTTGTATGACTTATTATATATGCACTAGATATTATTTTTAAACCTATATCTAATTATATTTTAAATTTTATAATTTCATGATTGTTATGGATTAGTTATTTTTAAGTTTGATGTTCATAACACTGTTTAAATATTTAAAAAGAAAATTAGAAAACCAAAACTTTATTTTTTAAAAAGTTATAGTTGCATTAGTGACGGTTAAAAGTGTTGCTAAAGGGGAAATTTTTTTTTTTTGGTAGCAGCCATGACCCAACCACTGCTAAATTCAGGAGGACATTGCATAACCACTACTAAATTTGAATGGCAAATACAACGGTTGTGACTCAATTGCTACAAAAATTTTTGCGACAGCTGTACCCATGGTTGCAAATAATTGTCATTATGTCACTCTCAGTAGAGCTTTTAGCGGCAAATCTAGCAATTGTTGCTAAATTTTTTAGCAATGGTAAAAAACAACCGCTGCAAAATACTAATTTTTTGGCATTGGTTATGTGAGAACCAGTGGGTTTATTTGGGGGACCGATGCTTTGGTGGAAGGATGATGTCAAATTAGAAGTGTTATCTTTGTCAAAAAATTTTATACATGTGGTAATCAAAGTAGGCTTTGATTTTGTCACTTTTCTTTATGGTCCTCCTTAGATACAAGCTAAGCTGAGTTTTTGGAATTCACTAAAGAACCTAAATCTTGGTCCTGACAAACCTTGGATTTGCATAAGAGACTTCAATAATATTTTGTTTAATTCCAAGAAGTAAGGAGGAAGATTACGGCATCCAAGTAGGTTTGTTTGTTTCCATTAGTTTATGTTGGATGCAGAATGGGAGATCTGGAGTTTAAAGGGCCATCAATCACATGGTCTAATAATAGATTGGATAATGCTAATATATTCAAGATTGGATTGACACAGCAATTTGCTATGCTATTTGGAGAGTATGTGGTGGCACAGTAACAAATGTTGATGGTGATATTAATGATAGTATGATATTATGAATTTTGAAACATGATTTTTTTTAATTATAATATAATGATTATTAAATATTATGAAATATAAAATAATATATTCTCCAATTTAATAGATTTGTTATTATAATTATATTTATTAATTACACAAAAATCTAATTAATTCTTTTAAGAATGATTCATTATTAAATAAACTAATATTTTAAGCAATAATTCGATAAAAGATTTGTTTACATTTAATTATTATTGTATTATAATTAAAAAATATAATATTCCTAAATTTACAGTATTATTCCTCCGTCTTGGCCCCAAAAAAAACGTATTATTACTCTATTACAAACCCTAACTATTTTGGTACTCTTAAGTGGTGCCAGCCCAACAAATAAGGCTTTGTACAAATTGGGCCTAAAAATGACCTTAAACGAACAGAAAAGAGTTTATATGCCCAACTCAAGCCACTTAAGTTAAAGGGGTCTTGTTTAATTTGTGTATTTTTCTGCATTCTCTTCTATCTTTTTGGTTTACTGTCTGTTCAAGATTTGACTCTTTTAAAAAGGAAAGAATTTGTAAAAGCAGTCTAGTTAATAAATCGAGTTGAATTAGATGAAAAAAAAAAGTTGGACTAAATGAGTTAGCTTATGTTAATTAATTGGCTCATTCACAATAAGCAAGAAGAATATTCATAATAATTAAATGCATCTTATATTTTAAATTCTATGCTTCTTGTGGCTCGTGAACTCTAAAGACAAGTCACACATTGATGTGCTTACAGGAAAATAAACTATATATCTGTTTGTATTTTGTTTTAAGAAACCTTGATATTGAGAGATACAAAATACAATAAGATATAGTCTCTAAATACAATTTTTAAATATTGTACGATGTATTTATTACGAGTGTCAAATATATATCAAATAGGATACAACTCCATTTTAAAATATCAATGCTGCATAGGTCTTTTTAAACTAGCTAGTAATGAAGCATCGATCCAAAGAAATAAGGAGATATCTGAAGAAGTTAGAAACTCAAATCCTTAATCTCTTAGAAGCATGCACATGTAGACCACCATCAATTTGTAAAGTAAGCATGGTCCTGTGTTTTGCTGATTGCTTTGGGTCTGCCAATTTGAATTTGTAGCTACCAAAAAGGACTGCAGAAAATACCTTCATCTGTCTATAAGCAAACTCCTTTCCCAGGCATATTCTTGGACCTGCCTGTAATGAGATCAAGTAAGTCTGAAACTCTTACGAGACACAAAAGTTCAAATTTAATGAAACTAAAGTTGTTGGTATGCCTCATTATCTTAGTTGTTCAGGACAAATGCAAACACAATAAAGTTATAGACAAAAAGTTAAGAGCCATTACTTTAAAAAAAATATTTAAATAAAGTTTTTAGGCATTTGTTATAAGTTTCTAATAAAAACATAGCATGCAAAAAAGTTTCTATTTTTTTTTTTTTCTAAAAATAAACCGAATCATGTGATACTGATATGTAAAAAAGAACACTTGATTTATTTTCATTAGAAAATTTAACAGCAAATACTTAATTAAAAATTGCAACTAGGTGTTTTCACCTTAAGAGTATGTTTGGATTGAGAAGAATAACAAAAAAAAAAAAGAAATAGAAGTGAAATTTTAATTTTGACATTTTCTTTTATTTAGATTTAAATATAACTTTTTTTTCTCCTTAAAATATGTTCAGATTGAAAAGAATAGACAAAAAAGGAAGAAATATTATTTATTTAAATCTAAATAGACTAACATACCAAAATAAATTTCACTTCCCATTCCTTCTTCTCCCTTCCCCTCAATTCAAACATTTACTAAGTGTTTACTATGAAACATTTTATTAGAATGAGTCATGTGATACTAAATTATAAAAAAATGCCAATTTTACTTGTTTTATTAAAAACTTTGTAACAAATACTTGCAAAATCAATTTTCCCCCCCTAGAGTTATATTGTCCTACCTGGAAGGCTACGAACTTGAAAGAGCTCTCTTGTTGAAAAATTCCCTTTTCATCAAGCCATCTCTCTGGCTGAAATAACTCAGCATCATCACCCCATAAGAATTTCATCCTTCCCATCGCATAAGGGCAGAATGCAATTATATCACCTTTCCTTACACTAAATCCATCTGGCCATATGTCGTCTGAAAAGCAAAACTTACCTTCCTGTAAGAGCACTATAAAACTGATTAGAAGACTATAAAGCACAGACATTTTAAAAAATGTCAGATACTTAAATCAAATAGACAAACACATCATGATTCTTTAAATTACAAATCGACACTTTCCATTTTATTGTAACACGGACGGGATATCCATGTCATGTCCCGTATGTGTACTAATAATGTCCATATATACTTCTTAGTTAAAGGATAAAGTAAAAATTCGTTACCAAAGGTGATGCCTGGATTCTAATTAATGTTATTATATCTTTATTACCAGTGGAACTGCTGGGTAGAGCCTGAGTGTTTCAGTCAAAGCTGCGTGCAGATACTGCATCTTTTCTAGGGCATCTTCAGTTACTCTAGCTGTAAGTTCTTCGGGGGAGAAACCACCTCCTATTTTTGTTGCCTCCCAGATTTCTTGTGCAATCTTGTCCTGTATATGAGGATGCTTGCAGAGCAGGTAAACGAACCAGGAAAGAGTGCTTGCTGTTGTGTCCTTACCAGCAATGATGAAACTCAGGATGATGTCTCTAAGATATTTTGGATCGGTCTCTTCCAGTTGTAGAAACCTTGACAAGATATCACCATTCTTCACCTGTCGTCAATTATATGTTCTGCCATTAAATTATCCTAACTCTTCACAATGGAAGACAAATAATGGGTGGTTTAAGAATTATGAATTACGAACATAGATACTTACGTTTACACATTAAATTTCAAAAAATATAAAACACGACACACACACATACACACACGCACGCATATATATTTTAAATTTTAAACTTTTTTATTAGTGATATACATATTTATAGAAAAACACAACTTGCATTATCTTCTATTGTACGTATTTTAAACTATTATTTTTTAAAAAAAATTAAAAATTAATATGCCATATTATTAAAATTATTCATGTAAATTAAAAAAGTACCAAAAAAAAAAAGACATTTCATTATCTCATCAAGATAAAGTTTCAAATATCTCATTCTACTTTTTTTGTCGTTTTCCCTTCTCTTGGATCATCCATGCGTGTTGAGTCATGTTCAACATGTGTACGAGCTAAAAAAATGAAATGTTTTATTCTAACTTCCATACACGTGTCAGCAGTGGTGTCATGATAGCGTTGAATTCGAGTATATGACTTTGCAGAAAAGTTGGAAATGAATCCCCTCCCGTGACTACAAGGGAAGCGAGGAGAGAGACAGAGAGAGAGAGAGGTGGGTGGGACCTACATGTCAAAAGTGGGATCTACCTCTCCCTCTCTGTCTCTCTCCTCCTTCCCCTGCAGTGCACTGCAGGGATCCAAATCCAGAAAAATTGTACTCACAGGCAATTCATCTTGTAGCTTTTGTTCTTGCTGAACCTTGGTTCTGATTAGTTTATACACAAATTCGTCTATTACTTTTATGCTGTTTCCAAGTACTGCTTCTGATCCAATGTTCAGGATCCGCTTGATCTTCCAGAAAATGTCAGCATATCGATACGTGGTAGCTGCACTTGCTTCATCAAAAGCGTTGGAGAACCGGATACCTTCTTCATAGGTTCCACACATGGTGTCTAGTTCTACGCCAAGCACCACCTTAAATACTGAATCTAGAGCTGACTTCATGAACAGATCCTGCCAGTAACAAAGCAGGTGAGACTTGGAGCCTCTTTGGATTAGTTGTTGAAAAAAAAAAATTCTGCATTTTAATTTATATATAGAGAGAGGGGAATGCCAACCTCGACACTAGTAATGGAGATTAGCAACCTCCACATTAGTAATTTGAGCAAAATATCTTCATTCTTTCCTTAAGAAACAAAATAAGTGCATAGGTATTCGAGTTATTTTCTCATAGCTTTGCTTTTATTGTGACGTGCTGAATTTACCACCGGTGAATTAATGACAAGAAAATAACCAATATATACCCTTATATTTATTTTGTCTTTTAGTCAAAGAGTATGGGTATTCTGATCAAATCATCTAACATTGAGATTGCTAACCTCCACATAACTTGTGAATAATCACAATAATAAAAACACTATTTGATGATTTGGCTAAACACTAACTACTTTATGAAAATTTGATGAAAAAGCTGTTTCACAAATAAGTGAAAATTGAAATCATGACCAAATATACACTTAGATGGTGTTTATATGACGAAACAAGGCATATTGCTGTATGTCACAAAATTTCTCACATGCAGCTCAATAGTATTGCTCGAAATTGTAGCTTCAGAGACTATCCCTGCAAGCTTTAATCCATTGGATTCAAACACAGAACTGCTAAAGTCTCTCAATAACTTGGTGGAAAATTGATGGCTTGCTGCCTTCCTCTGATGCTTCCACTTCTCTCCGTCCACTGTGAATATGCCATCGCCCAGAAGATCTCTCAAGACACTATGGTGATACCAACCCTGCAATAACAGCTGGAAACTTTTTATTCTTTTTTATTTATAGACACTCATTTTAAAAGCTCTTTGAAACGTCTTTTTCTCCTCCTATTACATCTCAATTGAGATACCGTAAAATGGATTGAATTTTGTAAATTAAGTTATTTAGGTGTTTGTTATTGGATTCTTTAATAAAATTATGTAACATGTGAAAGAATGTTTTTGAAAGAAACAATCATGTAATATTAAGCTATACAACATCATGCACATAAACCTAATATTAAACATGAAAAAAAAATAATCACACTTAAATTTTGTTCTTTTACTTCCCATCTCTATTTCCCACCTTTCTTATCTGACACCTGAAGCACAATACTTTTAAAAAGAAGTTGTGTCTGTAAACAACAAATATCAAACCTCAAAGCAAACAAAAGGCAACTTTTTTAAATTACACATCACACTTGATATTTTATAATATCGTAATGTTCATATTTTGGAGGTCATTATCATATATATATATATCCATGCATGTCTGCATCATTGTCCGTACACCTTAACCCAGCAGTAAATCGAAAGAAGACTTGGAAATTGGGTTTGGTTGGGTTGCTGAAGCTGAAATTCAACGGCACGCCAAAAGGAACCATTGCATGCAACAGCTTCAAATTTTAAGATAACTAACCCAACCTTGAGTTTCCACCGCACAATTTTCAGCTCATAGAATAGCATACGGAGAAGGTTGGGTCATTAATTTAAGAAGTACCTTGCCGTAGTTTGCAAAGTTTGCAGCGAGAACGTGCTCAATATTAACTGAGTCTGCAGTGAACACCACATTTCTCCAGAAGCTAAGCAACCTGTACGTTTTCCTTTGTCTTGTGACCTCAGTGATGTAATCCAGCAGCCTGTGATAGTTGAACACTTGGTTCAATACAGTGCCAGCAACTGGATGGTATCTTCTTCTCTTGTTAGAAAATCTTCTGCCATGGATTTTGATTAGAACAACGATGAAAATTACAGACACCAGAGTCAAAAGCAGAGGTTTCAGAGCAAAGAGATTATCCATGAACCTAATTGCTGGGAAAGGCTGGAATATGGGGTTTACAGAGAAGTGGCTAGAATCAAAGATCTTATTTCAGATGGAGCAGTGGCCACTCGTTCTTGGAAACGTGTAATTACACATTCTCGAGACGCGCTTCATTTTGATTGGGTTTGTATTTAATGGTTTTGAGAGTTAGGTCAAATGTGTGGTTAAATGTGCAAGTCATTTGGTTATCAAGCCGGTTAGATGAGCTGTATAAAAAATTTACTTTTTTTTTTGGGCAATTGATACAAATGCATAATAAAAGCATCATAGAGAACGATTAACAGGACCATTTATATGCCAATGACCTTCCTCGTGTAGTCTTCGGACATTCTTCCACCATGGTTGGTAATCCTCGCTCATGATCCCAAAGCAGAAGTCGCTTAAGCAAGCAATAATCCTCTGCACATCCCTCCAAATAGTATCTTCGTTTAAATTTCTGGACCCTTTTCATCCCAGTACCAGGCTAATCTTCTTGAAGCAAAAATGAATTGGAGGTGGTGTAGTTGAATGATTTCATTTAAAATTAACCATGGGATTGTTTTCGTTACAAGCCAATGTACGACCATCCTTGGTTGTCTCTTCCTATATTCGGACCACTGCAGAGTTCTGAAGTGCGAGGAGGTGAAGATGGTTGCGGAGCTGCATAGTGTAGTATTTCCTGCTCTTCTTTCTCTTTTCTTGCTAAGATCCCATATAATTATCCATCTTGTGGGTCTAAATTGCATCACACCGACTCTTATTTTTTCCCTGGTATAGAAAGTTTATTGGGTTTGGTTTATCACACTTTCCCATAAAACTAAATAGCTGTATTAACGCCACTTTTTATTTTCATGAACAGCTAATAAACAGTACTCTTTAAAAAAAACACGCAACAAGGAATTAAAAAAAAAACAACCACAGCAGGTATATATTAAAGCTCGTTTAGTTGGATTATAGAAAAATAAATTTTTTTCATCAATTTTGTTATGCTCGTGTAACTATTATTTATTAATACTTTATCAGTTTTTTTATTATTTTTTTAAATAGGAGTATGAAAATTATTTTTATTTTTAAAATCAAATTTTTATTTGCTTTTTTAAAATAATTATTTTTTATTTTGTATATTAAATGAATGTTTATTCTATTCCCCTATTTTCTATTCACGCACTCTCCAGTATTTCTTGGTGAAAAGAGCGTAATAAAACCTAATCCTAATATCTAATACACTAATTCTTTTTACATATTTTCGGAATTTTTTACTGAATAAATTATATTATCTTTAACGAAATTATATTCAATATTTTTTATTTAAAAAATATCATTTTAATTTTTTACATTTGATATATATTATTTAAAAAATTTTATTATTTATTTTACATCAATAAAATTAATTTTTTACGCAAAGTAATAATGTGATTTTCTCTAAGAATATAATACCTTTTTGACTGGATTAAACTTTCTTATTTATGTTTTGTCATAATCTTAGCACCAATAATATAAAATAACATAATAAAATTAAATTATAATAAGATAACATTTCAATCCCTTTAAGAAAAAAATAATTTGTTTGCAATGTTATAAACAAAAAAGAAAAACTTAAAATTCTTACAACATAATACAAATTTTAATAAAATTATAAATTGTATTAACCTTTCTATTATCATCATGTAAAATTCATGCTCCCTGCAGTGCACTTTTTAAAATTCTTGATTTGACCATTTTTGTGCCCCTTCATCAAATCCTTCATCTCAAAAGGAAGCACGTCTCGAGATTGTGTAATTGTACAAAAAAAGCACGTGCTATTCAATAGGGGACACATAATTAAAAAAAAAGGACAGCACAGAGGCACAGGGGCACAGCACACCGAACAGTAGAGGATATGGGCTTTAATTATACGCGTTCCCGAAATCGTGTGGTAACAGCACTTTCAGATATTAGCTTTCTTGGTAGTTGAGTTGAGTGTCAAAGAATACTACAGTTTTTCGTCTGGGACCTCGTCGTTGTGACCATGACTAAAAGTTATCAGCGCATTTAGATATTAGCTTTCTTGGTAGTTGAGTGTTAAAGAATACTGCAGTTCTTGGTCCGGGACCTCGTCGTTGTGACCATGACAATGAAAGTTATCAGCGCTTTCATATTAGCTTTCTTGGTAGTTGAGTGTTAAAGAATACTGCAGTTTTTGGAAGTATTATCCGGGACCTCGTCATTATGACCATGACACTAAAAGTTATCACTTTCTCTGAAAATTGATCTTTAGAAAACTGGATCAGATCGATTGATTCGACCAAAAACTGATCTTTAGTTTGATCGGATCAACCTTAAGGATTGGGTAGCTTTAGAACTGATGAGAACAGAAAAAATTAGTCGGTTTAATAGTTGAATAGATTTGATAAATTGTTTTGCAATAATATTATTCAAGACTTGGGCACACAACCCTCCAAATCAAATCTTTTTGCCATTTAAACCACAAGTCTTTCTTTAATAATATTATGCATTTTTAATATATATATATATATATATATTATCCAAATAATATAATAAATAATTATATATATCATATATATATATATATATATATCATTTAAACCAATATATATGCTATTTATAACTATATTTTTAATTTGGTTAAATCTTTTTTATTTGATTAACTAATATATAATTTTTAAATCATTTATTTTTTTAATAATAAGTAAAATCTTAATATAATTTGAGAATTTTAAAATTTTAAAATTAAATGCTCTTGAATTTTAATCATAAGTAATTTTTATTTTTAATTAAAAATGACTTTTGAAATATTTTAAGAAACATGAAATTAGAAATTAAATATTTAAAATTTTAAAATATAATATTTAATTATCTTTAGATCAACCACAGTTGTACCGTTGAATCGTGACTCAATATCTTTATCAATTTAATAATTGTCCAATTTTAAAAATATTGTTGATTTTTTAATATATGAATATTTGAGCTATGTTTTAATATAAAAATATTTAATTTTAGGGTTTAAAAATTCATAATAAAAAACCTTAAAAATGCCACTACATTTAAAAAGATTTATCTAATATAATAATTGATATGATTGTAACTATATAGTGATTCTCCCAAACAACGTGTTTTTGCAGAAAATCATTTTCTTTAACCTACGATAATGAAGAAGGGAACACAAAATTCGCTACTGCATATTATAGAGAAAATACCATGTTAAAATCGAAACATGTTACATAAATTGCAGGGACATAATATTGGACAATTTACATAGTGCATACTGCCATGTATACAACTTTTTGGCAAAGTGAACACTAGGCTGCAAGGAAAGTTGACGTGTGTCATACATAAATGATTTTATAGTAGATCGGAATTGCAGCAGCTCTGATTTCGTAATACGAGATTATTAAGTTTTTTAATAGAAATATAAATAAATATTTTATATAACTTAATATCACATGATTGAGTATTTAAAAAAATTTCACAACATATTTTATCTTCATTAGAAAACTTTACAGTCAATACTAAAATAACTTTAGCAAACTTTTGTTTAATTTCAAATTTGATTTAGTTCGCTGCAAAGCAAACTATCTAAGAGTGAACAAGTTCAAAGATAGATACAACCATGGAACAAGATTTCCTATAGGGCTCTAAGAAATTAGTTAGAGTGAGAAAGAGAGGAGGAGGTGGATCTTTACTACTCCACCTTGATCTCTGTAGTATTGCATGGATTCGGTTTCCTACAACCATTAATTATAAAAAACTATGTTATAACTTTAAGAAGCACAAATAATAAATTTAAAAAGTATCAATGACAATTTTAGTCTTACCGGTAAATTTTAATTTTTAATACCTTTTAGTAAAAATTAGAATCTTTAGATAAAATTTTTCTAAAAATTAACTTGTTTGGAATTGAAATCACTAATTGATTCTTTTGGGAAAAAGGGCCCAAAGAATTTAATGCTCCATTTGGTTCACTGTATGATGAACGTAATCTCTTTTATATAATTTGTGTAATATTTATTATATTTTTATACTTTTTATTTAATTTATCAAATTATCATTTTAAAAATAAAAGTAAAATAATTATTTTTTATTTTACTTACTTTTACCTACTCACATTTTATATTTCTTTTACCATTATGTCTTTCAATTAAACATACCCTAAGTTTGTCTGAGAACAGTGGATAGACTTTAATTACATGCCAAACCTGTAAAAAGAGAGATTAGAAAAAATGGTCAAAAATAGGCTAAGCTCAGCCCAAACCACAAATCAAGAATGAAATGAAATATTAAAAAAATTTGCTTTATCAATGTAGCTTTCTTTTTTTCCTACTCTACACTTTCCTATTACATTTTATCTTTTTAAATTGGTGAGAAAGATAGAAGCATATGGTTTAATTTCGGCCTTCATCATCAATGCACTCACCACGTTGCTCAGCTATGCACGCCAAAACTGACACTTCGGTTGTCTTTTAGTGTGTTTGGCAAAACGTCCAAGAAACCAAAACCACGTTTGCAAACTCCTTTTACACAGAAGCTATGATTTGTTGCTTCTCTACAAACCACGTTTTCTCCCTTCCCGTAGCGCAACCAAACACACGCTTTGTGGTTCAATATTGTGGAATACTATATTAAATGCAATGTTTTTAAAATTGGATCGGTCATTGAACCAGTGAATATACTGATTCATAGTTTATTGGTTTGACTATGATTGAACCGGTAATTAATTAATATATATATATATATTAATATTAAAAATTTAGCATAATGAATAATAATAATAAAAATTTTTAAAAAATTATTATTAATTATATCTAAAAAATTTCAAATATAACATAATATTTAAATTCAGTTGAGCTTTTAATTTTAAAATTTAAGCATAAAATAGCTTATCTATTAGCAAATATAATTATTAAATGTTAATGTGTTGAAATAAGTATTGAAATTAAGATATTATAAAAATTAATTATTCAATATATTAATTTTTTATAATTAATTTTTAAAAAATTGTATAATAAAATTTAATTAGTTATTGAAAGTTTAAACTAAATATTATAAATTTCAAAGGAAATATCATAATTATATTTATATAATATTATGCACAATTCTAATAAAAAAAATAAGATAGTTCAATTGTTAAGATGTTGAAATATCTTTTTTGGATCATTGGTTTGACACTTCATATAGTTATTTTGATTTTAAAAAAATGCAACCCACCAAAAATCTATATATAATAAAATTTGCTTACATTGGTTGAATGTGCACTGGAGGTTAAGTGGTGCATTTGTCTTTTGGAAGCCACAAGGGTACAAGTTTGAATCCAGAGTCCAGACATTGGCTTGCATGTTTTGAAAGCGACCAACAACTAATATATTTATATAAAAATTTGCATATATAAGTTGAAGCTTCATTGTAGACCAAATGGCGAGCAACATTTTGGAACACAAGGCTAATGCGAGTTCGATCTACGCGGCGTCATGGGTTGGGAGATTTTTGAAGAGGATCGGTTCAAACTGATTTGTTACATCACTTTTAGCCCAAAAATGACCTGTTAAACTTGGTTCTTGACCAAGTTTGATCAGTTTTCAAAAACAATAGTTTGAAGAATTCTCTGAATTGGATCAGGGTTTGATTTTTAGTCCAACTGATTGAATTGGTCGATCCAGTCCGGTTGTAATTACAATGATTGAATGATTCTCATCTCTCGACACTATCAAGGCATGGGTTTTTATTTGAATGGTCATCAATTTGATGGTTCTAATGTCACCCATTTGTAGGCATGTGAGTTTTAGTTGTGGGAATTAGTTTTTGCAAGCAAAATGTAGTTGATAATCAAACTCCTATGCATACTTATGTAAACCTGAAAAAATTATGTAGTTGGTATTCAAACTCTTATGGATAATTATATGTAGTTCATATTAATTAAAATCGCTTTGGCTCGCGCTTAGACCAAGCTTTAAACAGAAAAAAAAAACCTAAAGTTTACTTTATTGTATTTTTAGAATTTTTTAAAACTGGTTCATTCTTCATCAAGCATTCTTTTTAAACTCATTTATTTATTTATTGTTAGATGAATTTTTTAACCCATAAGCAGGTCTGACAACGGATATAGGACACACTGACACAGTGAGTAGAAACAACCCTATTACCAATGAAAAAAAAGAACAGTGGATACAACTACTTCTCACTACTAATTAATTCGCCAAACGTGAATGACAAGTTTGAACATTCTAATAGTGTGTTTGGGAAAGCGGTGCCGCCTCTCCAAACCACGTTTCCTATGAAGCAAGTAATTGAAGCTTATGCTGAAACGTGATTCTCCAACGCGTTGTCAAACAGGCACTAAGCCTCTAATTGTCTAACTTATGCCAAATTTTATCCACTAATTCCTGAAATACTTTAGCTTTATTATTGAGTGATAATCTTATATTAATAAAAAAATATCATATTTCTTAATTATAACACAATTAATTATTAAATATTACTAATATAGAAACAACATTTAATTTGCTTATTTTATTAAATCTATTACTATAATCACAGTCATTGATGACACAAATGAAATTATTTTTATTAATTATAAAATAAGTTAATATTTTAAATAATAATTTAATAAATTATTGCTTTATATTATATAATTAATAACATCATACCTAAAGAATATGATATTTCTAAAAATATAAAATCATCACTCTTTATTATTATTTTTCACTTATTAATCATCACACTCAAAATACTTACCAAGAGAATTTGTATATTTATAAGCCGGAAGATAGAAGACATTATTCTCTTAAAAATCCTGGGGGTATTTGGACTAAAGTCTAACTCAGACTTGGAGTAATTATTTTGTTGATTTGCAGGAGTGCTATATTGCTCTAATACACTTTGAATATTAGAACACGCTTCAGGATTTGCATTGAAAATTATATTGCATCATCAGCGTACATTGGATGTGAAATGACTGGACCTCTTTTTGCAAATTGTATACCTTGTACTTGTTTTTCTTGTTCTTCTTTCTCTAAATAGAAGATAAAAAATTAAAACTGAGTCAAAAAATATAGAGAGAGAGAGAGAAAGCGGATCATCTTGGACAATCCTTGAATTGGAAAATTCTGAGGCTTCTGACCATTTAGCAGAAGATTGTAAGAAATTGTATAACATAATAAGTTTATGTCATTGATATGGAAATTCCATTTGAATCAGTACGCCCTCCAACAAATTCCAAGAAACTTTATCGCATGCCTTTTGGATATTAATCTTGAAAGCACACCACCTATTCTTGAACCTCTTTACTTTATGTGTAAAAGGTCGTCAATTCAAGCGCCATAATTGTGTTATTTGAGATAATTCTGCCTTCGCAAAATTATTTAGACTTGGTGTGATAAGCTCACGGCTCACCCATCACCAACTATAATTTGTTCACTAAAACCTTTGTAATATTTTCAACACTACATTACATAAACCAATAGGTCAAAAGTTGTCAAAATAAAAGGGTGAAAAACTTTCCGAAATTAGAGTAATTTGAGTTTGGTTTAATTCCTTCAATATGTATTTCTGTTAAACATAGACATTACGATGATAAAGATATCCGATTTGACCACCTCCAATGATATGTAGGAAGAACTACGCCTAAGTTTTATCTATCACTTTATTGTGTTTGATTTTGGCCAAAACAATTGTTCTACCAACAATTTCGGCTTGACACATTATAAGAAAAGAGTTGCACTTAAGCTTTATCTATAACTTCAGGTTATTTTCTCATGAGGACATCATTAATGTCAAGGTATTTAACTCATTTTATCATGCCGCAATAAAATGCCAAGTTATGAGAAAATTACTTAAATGTTGTTTTTGTTAGCAAACAGTAGCTGCACAAGGAATTTGTATAAAATAAATCCCAACCGTGCATAAGGACATTGTCCTTGAGAGATATTCTGCCATAAGATGGCACTCCCTAGGATTGAACGGATTCCTCTGCGATGTTGCAGGGAAGCAGAACAGCAGAAACAAAAACTTAGGGATGGAGAAAAGAGGAGAGAACAGTTCGAATGTTGTCTGGAGCTGTGGTGTGTCGAACCCAATGAGCAACGCAGTATTTATAGGCACAAGAGTAGCGAGACATTGGACCACATTTAATTATATTAATGAGGACGTTTCTGAATATTGGGTGGTTTCCGATATGAGGATTAATAAACATTAAATCAAATAATAAAAACCAAAAAACGGATTAGTAATTACCGGTAAATAATGACCAACATTCAGAAACGTTCACATCATGAACTCATAACCGAAGCCTTAAAATTGTGGATATTCTGGAAGGCTATTTGAAAATATTTAATTTTCAAAAAATAAATTCTGGCAACAGTAAAAATTGTCCAACACCGCGTATATTTTGCGCGCAGGGGGGGAAGTCGCCGAATTTCAACTGAGCTCAACTATGTTGGCCCAGCTTTTGTGCACGCGAGCTCATTCTCCTCCTAGGCCCATTTTGCTCTTCCATAATCACATATTAATATTTATACCCTTTGGCCTTTATTTGTTTGAGCAATGTGGGACTACTCTTTTTCTCTTCCCCTTTTGACACACACACATATTCTCCAACAGTTTTTTAGTGGAAGAGTAGGAGTATTTTGGACAAAACTCCACACAGGGACGTATCAAGTGAGAATAATAATTAACCACGGTTAAATCATAAATTAATTGATAAGATTAATGCAAAAATCATTATTGTGAAAATAAAAAAAGTATGACTTATTTATGGTAGTTTTTACATTAATTTATGGATTAATAATTCTTATCACAAAAATCATCTTCATAAATTTACAGTAATTCCATATGTGCCATCACTTAACACTATAAGAATGTGCATATTTTACGATAGATGATGATAGATTTATTTATTTATTAATAAAAAATGAAAAAAACAATGGTGGAAGATTTATGGTTAAATATTATAGTTATAAGATTATCACCACATACAACAACAAAATAATGGTTAGATTGACAAACTAATATTTTGTCGACATTTGTAGGTAATAGAATAATAGTTTAACAATTGTTGAAAAGAATTATAAAAAATTAATTAATATTCTAAAATATATATAAAAAGTAATTATTATACGAAAATAATTATAAATAATATTACTTTTTAATTAAACAAATATCAAATATACATAATGTTCAAATATAATAACAAAAATATATTATAACTATATTATAAATAAGATAATATATTATAAATTCTGATTAGAGTATAAATATATAAATCATATGATAATTTATTTTAATGATATTTATTATCAAATAGAAAAAAGTAAATAATATATGAAAAATAAATATTCTATCAATTTAAGTTAGCTAAACAGTATTATAATTAAAAGGTTGCATAAAAATATATAAATATTATTAATTAAAATATTCAAATATTATAGATTATTATAATTTAGATAAATGTAAGTAATATTAATTAATTATATTACAAGTATATAAATAATATTATAATTTCTATAGATTATATTATAATTTATATTAATGAAACTATTTATCAAATAGAAAAAATATTACATAAAAATATATAAGTAATATTAATACTTAATTTAAATTAAAATGTGTATAATTTTTAAATAAAATAAAATATAAATTATATGTTATAAATATATAAATTAAATTTAGATATATCATATAATTATACAAATTTCTAACAATAGAAAGGTGGTTAGACAAAGGTGGTTGGATGGTCTGTTGCCAAAATGTTAAATCATATATAAATATTATTATTTTAATATTATATTATATTAAATATTATAAATTATATATCATATAAATTATATATAAATATTAATAATTTAAATATTTAAATATTATCAATTATTATAATTTAATAAATATATAATAAATTATAATATAATATATAATAATGATATTTATCATAAGAAAAGAAAAAACTAAAGTAAGGTGGTTGGATGGTATCCAACCACCATATATAAATATTATTTTTTTGTTATAGATAATAATAATTGAAATATTAAAATATTATTAATAATTATAATTTTAATAACTATACAAATAAATATAAAAAATATAATAAGTGAATAAAATTATTATTAGTTATAGTTTGATATGCTCAAAAATTTTATATTATATATATAATTTTGTATTTTATATATAAAAAAGTGATTCATACATGGGGTTACATAAATATACTTTTTATAATAAAATAAAATAAAATAATTATTGTTAGCTATAAAAAAATAGTCATTGAAAAAAAAAGTAATTGTTAGAAATAAAAATAATCGTTAAAAAAAAGACCATTAAAAAAAGCCTATTTATATAAGGAAGGATGATATTTCTTATTCTCTTCTCACAGTTGTCTGCTCTCATTTTCTTCCTTAGAATTTTGTCATCCTATTTTCTTTCTCAACTTTTTTCAAAATTTCACCACCTTGCTCAAGTGGAGAATTGGTCTAAAATGGAGACTTTGTTTATCTCAACCTGTCCAGGTAAGTATAATATTTATATAAAATATATAAACATATTATTTTTTATAATTTATTGATTATAAATAATTATTGATTATTCTTTTATGATATCATAATATAGCGGAGAGAGATATTTAGTTAATATTGATAAATTAATATACAAAAGTTTAGTGATAACATTTGCGTTTAAGGAAGTATTATATTTATTTGATAATGAGTTAAATGTAGATTTTGTTATTAAAAATTCTAAAGTAATATTTAAAATGTTTATTGAAACAGAATATGGAAATTCCTAATAATTGAAGGTAAATGTATAATAGATTAAATCCTAAACGTAAAAGATATACTGATAAATTTTTACAAGAAGTATAATAATTTATTACTTTTGCATGTGAAAAAAGGATGAAGGTTAGGAGGAGGAGGAAAAATTAGATGCCCTTATTTTGTGCATAAAAATACATCATATTTTACTCTTGATGAAGTAAAAACTAATCTCTATAAAAGAGAATTTCAACTTGGATATTGGTATTAGATATGTTATGATAAGATTGAACTATTCCCAATACCCAACATACATGTTAGAACATCTACTGGAACACCTAACTCATCACGATTAGTAAATGGTGATCATGATAATAGATATGAAAGAATGATCTCTGAAGCAACTTGTCCTGATTTTAATGTTGATAGTTATACTGAAGGAGACAATTATGATAATTATGTTGATGAAAGCTCAACAATTTTTTGATTTACTAAATACCTATCAACAACCACTCTAGTTAAGAAGCAATAATCAATCTGAGTTGTCTATTGCTGTAAAAATGTTAAACATTAAATTTGATAGTATAATTTTAATCGATTTGCAAGTTTGTTCCAAATAATTGCTCGCCAGATAATGTTGTACCTGATAATTAGTATCAAACAAAGAAGATAGTATCAAAACTTGGTCTATCTGCACAAAAAATTGATGTTTGCATCAATGGATGTATGTTGTATTATAAAGATGATATAGATGAAATAATGTGTAAATTCTATAGAGTATATAGGTATAAAACTAGTTGACCTAGCCGAAGACAAAGATAAAAAGAGATTCCATATAAAAAAATGTATTATTTACCGATTACCTCTAGATTGCAAAGGCTTTATACTTCAATGAAATTTGTTGAACTTATGCAATGGTATTAGAATAATAGAAGGCGTGAAAGTGTACTATGTCATCCATCTGATAGAGAAGCATGAGAACATTTTGATATAATATATCCCGATTTTGCGATGGAGCCAAGAAATACTTGTCTTGGTCTTTGCACAGATGGGTTCATTCCTTATAGTCAGTCTACTTCATCATATTTATGTTAGCCTGTAATAATTATTCCTTATAATTTTTCTCCTGGAGTTTGTATGACTATTCCTTACTTATTTTTAATGGTAATTATTCCCATACCACAAAATCCCAACATGAAAATTGATGTATTCTTACAACCATTAATCGATGAGTTAAAATTGTTATGAGAAGAAAAAGTATGTAATACCATACTCATTAGCCTTTCCTTCCTTTTACCTATACTTAGCTTCATTCACTTTGGAAGAGAATCAATATCTTTAATAGCATAAAATTGTGTTATGTAAGGCTTTAAAAATTCATCTTATATTCCATGGACCACATGAACTCATCAATATCATTCTCCATCCATAACGTATCCATAAAATTTAAAAACATCACATTTCATCTCATGCAACTGGGATTTAGAACCAAGCTTCACCAAAAACCAGATTTGCTCTTAGGTTGCTACCACAGGTTTCTAGTGTGAATTTTGGAAATTTATATATAATTCTAGAAAAATTAAAATCATGCATATGATAGCTTTTTGGAAAGCTCTGGATGTTAACTAATGATTAAAATAATTCTAGACCAAAACAAAAGCATTTAGCCTATGAAAATTGATAGAATAGTACCAAAAGTCGAGCTACATTACTAGTACTGTCATGTAATTTAAAAATTAGATTCTCCCTTTATAGACCTCCAATTGGGGTGCTTTTAAGTGTTACATTCATGAGTATTGGATATTATTTAACCCTTAGGTAATATAGGGAAAAAAACTGACCATATGAACAGTGCTAATACCATTTTTGTAGAATTTTTTCAACTTTGAAAAATCATTATAAATTCTTTAGAGCTCAGTGCTCTTTGGTTATATGAAAATATCTAGATAAGACCTATATTCATGCCAAATTTGATAAAAAAATTTATTCATTTCGTCAATTTGTGATTCAGCTTACAAATTGGCCACTTTTGAAGTTTGAAATAAGTTCTAAAGGTACCAAAACACCTTCTTACCATCATTCCATAGCCACTTGGACATGCCCAAAAGCACATTTATAGCCTAAAGGAGCATGTCAAATGGTTCAAAACATCATAAAGGTAATTCCCACTATGCCACTTGTGATTATACACAAACATATCATGACATATAAAGACTCCTTGGTGGCAAAAACATACATACTCATTTATATAATTTCAAAATTAGTACATACATCATCATTACATGTATTTAAATGTGCTTAAGGATTTACATCATATATACATCATGTATTTACATATCTTGACATCAATATGCCATCAAAATAGCTAATTAACTACTCCTTTGCCAAAATCTTGGTTTTCAAGGTTGTTGGCCTCTATTTTTTGGACTATTTGACTCACCTAGATATGATTAGATATTTATAGAGGAAGTGTAAGATTCTAAAAATCCTAATAGCTCTTTACTCTTTCAAACATATATAATGGATGCTAAAATATGTCAAAGGATGCATATGTGGCCTTTAAGCTACTAGTGAACATACATAAGGCATTTTTTGTGTTCAAGAAACTCATACACATTATATATAGACTCTCAAGGACATTGGTTTAGCTTCACCCACTTTCTTTGGGACTTTTGGATTGTCTCACCCATTTTCAACGGACTTTTGACTAAACCTTACTCTTTTTGAAACTTTTGGCTTTATCTCACTCAATCCTAAGGACTTTTGGCTCATCCTCACCTTTTCTAATGGGCTTTTAGTATCACCATACCCATTCAAGCCAAAATACATTAATAAACTTATTTTAAAATGCATAATGGTACCATAACAAGCAAACAATAGGTAGAAACATATCTTCTTAAACATACATACAAGTACTCAAAGATAAGAGCACATCTAAGCAATGCATGAGAAAAAGGTTAGAGAGCTACCTTAAAGTAAGAAAACAAACTTTTCTCTTGATTATTCTTCCCTTCTCTCGGCCACACACTTGCAATAAGGTGGAGCTTGATTCTTTTGGCCTAGATATATCAAATGGGACCCTATTACATCATTGGAGCAAGCTTTGGTGTCACACACATTCTATGTGAATCTACTTTGTTCTATGGCTCAATTATAGTTTCATATAAGGCATACTAGTGAACATACATAAGGCATTTTCTGTGTTCAAGAAACTTATACACATTATATATAGACTCTAAAGCGCATTGGTTTAGCCTCACCCACTTTCTTTGGGACTTTTGGATTGCCTCACCCATTTTCAATGGACTTTTGACTAAACCTTACTCTTTTTGAAACTTTTGGCTTTATCTCACTCAATCCTAGGGACTTTTGGCTTATCCTCACCTTTTCTAAGGGGCTTTTAGTATCAACATACCCATTCAAGCCAAAATACATTAATAAACTTATTTTAAAATGCATAATGGTACCATAACAAGCAAACAATAGGTAGAAATGTATCTCATAGCTTAAACATACATACAAATACTCAAAGATAAGAGCACATCTAAGCAATGCATGAGAAAAAGGTTTTAGAGCTACCTTGAAGCAAGAAAACAAACTTTTCTCTTGATTATTCTTCCCTTTTCTCAGCCACACACTTGCAATAAGGTGAAGCTTAATTCTTTTGGCCTAGATACATCAAATGGGACCCTATTACATCATTGGAGCAAGCTTTGGCATCACACACATTCTATGTGAATCTACTTTGTTCTATGGCTCAATTATAGTTCCATATAAGGCATAATGAAGTAGCTATAGGAATTCATGATTTTAGCTTCATTTTTTCCTTCAATCTAAGTCTCTGACTTCACTTAGACTCCTTGGAGTTATCACACATTCATTTTAAGGAGTTTAGTTATAAGTTGTTTCTTTATGTCTTATTATGGAGCCTACACCTCCATCTCACAATCTAGGCTTTTTAAATTTTTTTCAATGTTTCCTTTGATGTTCACGTATCATATCTAGTCCCATTCTAGGCTTAGAAAAATTTAAAACGCCCCAAAGGGCATAAAGGAGCTTAGGCTGAGACTGTACATTGGTTTTGGACCCATAGAGCTTTGTTTTCTTAAAGAGAATGACATATGGGAAACTTTCTAGATGTCTTTAGAGTTCATATATACTCTTAGATAACCTGAATTATTATTAGGAAGCTTCATCTTAGCCTAGGTGCAGCTAAATCCCCAAGTTTTGTATCTTGAAATCTAATGCTTCTTCTTTGAATTCCATTGCATTTTCTACTTTCCCACACTCTAAGACATAGGTTTCTTGCTTATTTTTGGTCAAAAATTAATCCCTTCTATGTGCTCTCCTCATGGCCGAAACATCACCCAAGAAGAATAAGGAAAAGAAAGTAAAAAAAGCCATAAAGTTACCTTGATTCCTTAGCCTTTTCAAGAGCTCTCTCATTTGCTATAGTCTTCTCCTTCAAATTCTAATCTCCTTCATTTGAACTAGACTCAAAATAGTCCCAAATTAAAACTATAGAAAAAAAAGAAGAAAAGGAGATGAATAACATTTTTTGAATGAGAGACCATGAAAATCCAAGATTTTCTTATCTTTTTTGCAAATCTTTCTCCTTCAAATTCCCTTCTCCTTGGGCGTGTTTCTCAGCTGGTCTTTCCTTTATTTTGGGATAGGACATATGTTGGCTAATGGAGGACTTGAATGGAATGTGACTTATAAGAAGCTAAAATGTCACTTTATGTAATTTTTTACTTTGCATTTTAGTTTCTATTATTAGTTTTTGTCATTTTGGCTCAAATCAACTCCTTTTTGAAATCCATCTTTTCCATCATAATATTTAGACTCTCAAACTTATAAATTGGCTTTGGTTTTACTAAAAAAGGATTTAAAACTATTTTAAACTATTTGGTCAAAATTTTAGTCAACTGATGATCGAAATTACTCACTGGAGGGGTTTTAATTGTTTTAGGTGTTATTATAATTTTCAAGGCCTTTGAGAACTCTAGAAGGTTCAAAATTTTCATTTAAAAAGACCTCCTGTGAGTATTTCAAAATTGCCAAAAATTAAAAAAATGCTCTAACTTTCTTTCACAAACTTTTCTAGCTCATCTGACGTGGATTTCTGGGCAATTTAAATCTCAAATCCTTATTTTTCATTATTTAAAATTTTATCCTAATTTTATTTAGCTTTAAATCATTCATTTTAAGGGACTTTGTTTTTTTAACTGATTCATTTATGACATTTTAACGAAAATTGGATGTTACATTTTTTCCTTCTTAAATAAAATTTCGTCCTCAAAATTTAAAACACATACCTCATGGAAATATCTCTAGATGCTTCTTTCTCATCTCTTCCTCTAGTTCCAAGGTAGCTTCTTTAGGAAATAGTACCCTCCAAACCACTTTCACTAGCAGTATTGTTTTGTTCTTTCGCTCATTTTTTCCCTTTTCATAACTTCCTCTTTTGTTCTACACAAGTTTTTTTTTTATTTCTTCGCATATATAGGTTTTTTTATTTCTCCACATAACATGATGAAGATGAAGATAAATAAGATAAGTTGATATTTCTTTTCTCTTCTCCAATTATTTATCCAGATATATATCTAATTCATTCTTTTTTTTCTTCTCTTACAAAAGATGAATTTCTCGATGATAAAAGATGATACTATGACACTGCAACAATTATCATCTTTATTTTATTTTGCTCTTTCTAATTAATTTTTCTACTAGTTTCCTTTACTAATTTATTTTTCTTCATATTTTATTATTCATTCCATGTACAAAATAAAATTTATATTTGCAGTTGAGATGACAATAACATATTTATATAAAGGAATTAACATAATATGAATTGTTGCAATGACAATAATATATTTATATAAAAGAATTAAATGAAGTAAATTTTCTTAATAAAAATATAAACAATAATTAAACCTATAATTAAAAAATTCATTTCTTAATAATAATTATTATTTGAAATATAAATTATTATTTTTATTATTATTGAATTATTATAATATTATTATTTAATTAATTATAATTATTATTTAGTAAAAATTTTTTTTTGACTTTAATGACAGAATGGCAACCTCATACTATTATTTCGTCGCTATATGTAGTGAAAGAAATATGGTGTCATTATATAGCGACAAAATATTTTGTCATTATAGTAACAGATTTTATTACTTTATTAATTAATAATATATAATTAATTAATATAATATATTTATTAATATATGATTAATATAATATATTTATTTATATATATATTTTATAATTATTTATATATTTATATGTAATTTATATATTTTTTTATAAAGATAACAACAAAATTATGGTAAGATAATGTCCTACCACAATTCTGTCACCATAGTTTTTTTAATAAATTTATAATCATTTTTATTTATTTATTTATTAATAAATATATTAATTATCTAATAATTTTATTTTTAATTTATTATTGTATTTAGTGATTTATTATTTTATTAATTAATTTATTATTCAAATTAATTATTATGATTTCAAATTTTATTATAGATTTTTAAATTTAAAAGTTTTGAGTTTTTTAAAATTAATTCTCTATTATTTAAATTTAGTCTTGTATGCATCAAATAAGAGTGTCAGAGAGGAGAGAGAATAAGAAGTTTTACAACATAAATTTCTGTCACAAATAACAGCGACAATAGAAATAATGACAGAATGTGCGACAAATTATATATGTCACAAACCTTAGTTTTGTGATAGAAAATTATGATTTTGCAACAAATATATCTATCATTATTTAATCATTTTATTGTAGTGTAATCAAAGATGCATAGAATATAATTTATATATATATATATATAAAATGAAAGCTAAATTGCATAGAAATCTTGAATTTTGATTTATATACAAGTAACCCTCCTTACCTTTAAAATTTGATAATGAGACCCCTCAATTTTTCAATTTGTGCAAAAACCCTATACTGTTAGATAATTTGTTATTTCAATAACAGAGTGTGATATGTGAATGATAATAAGCGCCTTAAACTTCAATTTCTTTTTTGTGTAAATAAACCTCTTAAACTTTGGGTTACGTGTAGATAACCACCATGAACTTTAGGTTATATATGGATAACTCCTTTAACATATTATGCTATATTAATAAAATAATAAACTAACTAATGGTAGAAGAGATTATTTGTACAAATTTAAAAGTTTAAGGAGCTTTTATTGTTGTGTTTTGAAGGTTAGGAGGATTATCTACATATGACCTAAAGTTTAGGGAGGTTATGTGTAATTTGTCCTGAAACAAAATACAAAAGAATGTAAATATTTTAATTCTTACACCAACATCAATTGATAAATTTCAAATTTTGTCCATATCTTGATTGTGTTTGCATTTAGCCTAAACAACTAAGAAAGATAATGAAGTATACAAGCAGCACTAATTAATTTCATTTGGCCTAAACAACATTATTATACTAATCTTTTTTATTTACATTTTTTTAAATATTAATTTTTATCTTTTGGTAATTTGTGCTACATTGAACTAAACTATTAAAAATTTCAGTTAAATGCTTTATAAGTTCAGTTAATTAAAAGAGGAGAATTTTTTGTACAAATTAAAATTAAATAATTGTGAATATAAGTTTTAAAAGGAAGAGGTAAATATGATTTATGTAGAAATCAATTAATATTGTGATTTCTTATAGATAAGGTTGTTAAATAGGTTAAACAATATTTTTCTCCTATCATTTTGTATTTATCCTTTCCATTTGAATCTCTTATAATAATAGAGATAATGTAACTATATGATAAGAACTGTATCTATATATACCTTGTATATTATCAATGAAGATACACATTAAAATTATTTTTAAAGCCTTTTTTTTATATGGTATGAGAGCCTGATTACCTCGTCGTTATCCTAGGAATTAGAGTTTGGTTTCTTGCTGATGACTACTCCAGATAATATTATTACTCTTAAATTTGTGAAGGAGACTACTTCTACTATGTCTACTCTTCATATGTAGGAATTCCCCTCAAACATCCTGATGGTACCAACTATATTGAATTGTCCTTAAATGCAAAGAATAAAATCAGAGGCAAAAAACATTTGGGGCTGCTTTGCACAAACTGATAAAGACTCTGAAGAATATGAAATATGGGAGTTTGAAAAATTGCATGGTCAAGTCTTGGCTTTTGGATACTATGACCAAAGATGTCAAATCACCTTTCATCCTTTTACCCATTGCTAAGGAGATCTAGGACACTACAAAGAAAACATATACTCAGTGAGTCAAGATGCATCTAAGGCATATCAATTATATTTGAAATAACCTCTATTCATCAGATTGGAAGACCTATCATCTCTTGTTTTGGCTTAAACTACAAAGGCTTTGGCAGGAACTTGATGCTATTGAAAATTGCATAATGAAGTGCACAAAAGACATTGAAAAATTTAGCACCTAAGGTAAACTTTCAATGTGTGTATGTTTTTTTAGCTGGTCTTAATTCTTTTCTAGATGGATTTAATGGTTGAATCCTCATCACTATTCCTTTTCTAGATATCTAAAATGTTTGTGTTGAGGCAAATCTCTAAGAAGCTATGTTACATGGAACATCAATTGAAGGGGTTGCTATGATTGCAAGAAAATCCTCTAATCCTAAAAAAGGAATTCACAGGTGTGCTTACTACATTGGCGATAATCACTTGGTAGAAACTTGCTTCAAACTTCATGGATATCCTAAATGGCATCCTAAGGGTAAATTTGGATCAAAGACAAAAAGCTCTACAAACAATTTAGCTCTTACTACTGCTACTAGTCTAGTTGCTAAGTTAAGTATATCTAACCTTACTTATAGTTCTTTTATTCTTGCTAGGATTAGGGATTGGACAATTGATATCAATGTTACAGATCATATAACTTGTGACAATTCCATGATCACAAACTTGTCATCTAATAATCCCAAACCTCTTATTGTTAATGCAAATAGTATTTCTTCCTTAGTTACAAGAATGAGTACTATTCTTATATCACCTTCATTATCAATTTTTAATGTCTTATTTATTCCTTCACTAAACTATAATCTTTTCTCAGCTAGTCAACTAACCAAGTCTCATGATTGTGTTGTCATATTCTTTCTAATTCATTGTGTCTTATAGAATATCCATGCGAAGGAGAAAATTGTTAGTGGTAAAAGGAATGAAGGTTTTTACTATCTAGAAGATGATTTTCAACACACAAATGGAGAAGTTCGGGCCCAGCTTATGAGTGATAGCTTGCAAAATAAAAACAAAGAAATAATTTGGATGTGACATAGGTAATTAGGACATCTTTCTTTTGGTCACCTTAGGAGATTGTTCCTATTAGTGTTTTCTAATTGTAATTCTTCAGACTTTAATTGTGAGACATGTATAATGGCTAAAAGCCATCGTGCCACCTTTTCCTTGAACAACACTAAGGTTAATACACCTTTCTCTCTTTAACATACTGATGTTTAGTGGCCTACCCATATTCCCACCTATAATGGAATGAGATAGTTTGTTACCTTTATTGATGATTGCACAAGGATGACTTAGCTATAATTTTTGAAACATAACACTACCAAAAAAAAAAAAAGGGATTTTATGACAATTACATAGCAATGGTTTCTTTAAATGCTATAATTTAGTAGCAATTATGGGCTAAATTGTAGCAGTTGTTTTAGCAGTGGTTGCAACTACTAAAACAATTTAAAAACCCTACCCCCACACAATAGCAAACTAGATCTGTGAAACAAATATTAGGTTTTCTCACTATAGTGCTACAAAGAAGCTCAAGCCACTTTGCCTAGCCACACCAGTCGTCGTTAGTCCTAGCCATTACCCTTTTATTGGTCAAAACATGACATTAGCGGCTATCCTCTTGTGTCCTACTGTCCATGCTTCATATCCTTCATTTTTTTTGTGCTCAATCCACTGTCATTTAGCTTCTCTTTTGTTTTTTTTCCCCATTTTCAACTCTTTTGAGGTATTCTCTTTAATTGTTTTTTTCCATTTTTTAGGATGCATTAAGTACTTATTAGCTAAAAATGTGATGAGCTGAATTGAAATTTTGTATTTGTGTATTTTTTTTTTAATTCTTTTGTATGTTTATATATGATGTGTTTATGATTCTTTTGTATTTTTAGATATGATAAGTTGTGTTAAATACATGGCATAAAAATTATTTTGCTACCTTTCATTGTTTAATCTTTTGTTTCCTTCACTCTTTTCACAACTTTTTTATACACTTAAACTAAATATATGAATTTGGACTACTGGTTGGCATATACTTGACTAAATAGAATATTAGTGGCATATGATTTGTAATTTATACTTTAATCACATTTTGAGAAAATTTTACTTGACTAGCTTTATTAATTATAATAACATAGTCTTTGTCTTTTAGTCTTTGTCTTTTATAGGAATTAGACCAGCAACAACAACACAAGAACTACATATTCAAAGCTAAATCAGTGGTGTGTGAAGGGAATTCCTCTTTTGTTCTCTTCAATTCTTTTTATTGAATTCATCCTATTTTTTCCCCTAAAGAATGACTATAAGTTTCTCTTCTCTTTTTCTTCTTTTGGAAAGCTTATAATTTTTTTAAGCAAAGACAAAAATTATAATTTTTTTTGCTTAATTATCATTTTGGTCCCTCATATTGCATGCATATAACTTTTTTTTTTTTATATATTAAATCAAACTATTTTAAGACCAATTTTAAAACGCCCTTTTGTAAATTAATTTGATATATTAAAAATTTTATACTAAAATGTCTTTTGATAGAATTGAACCTATATTAATAAAATAAAATTGTATTTCGTTTTACTGATTCAACAAAGTTTGGATTTATAATATATTGAGTTATAGTATTCTTCATGTGATACTTCTTTTATATTAAAATTTTTATTTTCCAAGTGTTTTTAATAGCCTAAATTAATAAAATGGATATTTTCAAAATGTTTTTAACAACACAAGTTGCTTAGGGGATTGATTTGATATTTTACTAAGTTTGAAGTTGGACATATATTTTTTCATGAATAATTCTATTGGAATATGCAACATAGTTAAGAACTTAAAGAAGCAATTACATTTGCAACAATTAGCTAAATATATAAGATCAGCATCAATAAGTGCATAATCCCATTTTGTAAGTATATGAAGGAAAGACAAATAATTTTTGTGATTTATGTGTAACCTATAGGGAGCTTCCAAGGAAAAGCAATATAACTTATATAGCATGCATATAACATGCAAGATAGAATTAATTTATCTATATCTTTGTGTGGAAATTGTCAAATTAAGATGGTATTTATCTTCCAGTTTCTATGTTATTCCTATAGATTTCTTTTTTCTCATGGAAGCATTGCTTACCTGAACATCTTTGAGTTAGTATATATGACCCTGCATTTATTTGCTTTGGAATATTTGTCTCATAAAGTTTCAAAGCAAGCAAATCTTGCACTTCAAACTATGGAAGCCTTAAAGTCTTTGCTATTATTAGTACTTAAAACTTTTTTGCTTTGGCTTAAATATTTTTTCTATGTTATTTATTTTCTACTTTACTACTTAGTGTTATTTAAACATTGAAAGATATATTGTTTGTATTCATTGAACAATATCTATCTCTTGTAATTTAATTTTTATATGCTCTTAATGACATATTATATTTTTAATGTAGGTATCTAATTAGGGGAGTTGGTATTGAGTAAGTGTTACAGAATATTTTCTAACATCTTGGAATCAAGAAGAAGACCATTAATATATTTATGTCTTGTAGGATTTTTTGTTAAATGATATTATAATTGTAAAACTTATCAATTGACTTGTATGACTTATTTATTAAATTGCAGGATTTTTTGGTTCATATGGCATTATAATTGCATATACTAAATTTAATGTTTAATTGTAATGACAATTTAATTTTATATGTGATTATAATTTATTTATTTTTATCTTGATTATTGTGTATAAGTCATTTTTAGTTATCTTTATATTTAAGTTTAAATATAAAAAATAAAAAAAAATTGAAAATTTTTTGAAAAAATTAAGATGGCTGCATTAACGATGGTTGTAACTATCACTATTAGGTCGCCATGATTTTGCATTGGTTGTGCTATTGCGACGACTGTTCTCGTGGTTGTAAACAGCTATTGCATTATGACTCACGATGGAGCTTTTTGTAGCAAATGTCATAACCGCTATTAAAATTTTTAGTAGCAGTTGCAACTGTCGTTAGATCTTGAAATAACTATTATAACCTCCCAATTTTTTGGTAGTGTAAGAGTGATATGTGTAAAGTTTTCCTTCTTTTTCATAAGATGCTTACGGTACAATTCCAAACTCACATAAAAATGGTTAGATTTGATAATAGGGGGAATATTTTTAGCAAGGATTAAAAAACTTCATGGCATCTTCCAGCATTATCCATCAAACATCATATCCTATCACCCCTCAGCAGATTGGAGTTGCTAAGAGGAAGAATAGGCATTTATTAAAGGTTACTAGATCATTTCTAATTAGTGAGAATGCTTCTTCTTACTTATGGGGAGAAGCTTTAAGTTTAGCTATTTAATTAATCAATCTCATTCCCTAAAGTGTACTAAATCTTAGGAGACCATTAGATGCCCCTTTTGACCATTGCAATTTGCCCTCAATTGCTCATTTGAAAACTCACACTTTTAGTTATGTCATATAGGTACACTTTCACTCGCACCAACGTACTAAACTTGAACCACAAAGCCATAAAATGTGCTTTTGCAAGTTATAGTATGGCACAAAAAGGATAATTAGGCTTAGCACCCATCATCCAAACAATTCTATGTCTCTATGGATGTTACTTTTCATGAACAGGAATTATCTACTCTCTAGGATCTACTTGTTCTCCACCTTAGAGGGGGAATGAGAATGATGAAATGCAAAACCATAAAATCTAGAATATAATATCACTTGATATAGTAGCTGAACCCAATGAAACTTCTGGTGAGTTCATTGAGTATTTAGTTGAAACTCAGAACCAAGGTACAAGACATTCTATTCTAATACCACTGATCAAATTTACATTAGAAAATTCACTTAAGGAATTATCTAATCTTGATCCTACTGTGCCTGAAATTCTTGATACATCAAGTAGTGCTTTTACTCCTATCATATCTAATCTTCACGAGAATACTTATGCATCTAATCCTACCTCTTTAGAGAGTCAATATCATCTTCTGCCTCATTCTAACAGTGGAAAACCTTTGATTAGATATGAACCTGATCTAAAATCCAAGGTCAAACACCCCATAGGAATTTTTTGTATACCCATTATCTTATATCTCTTTATTCATAGTTATATATAGGAAGCTCTAGCAGACTCTAGATGGACCTAGGCTATGGAAGAAGAGATGTCAGCATTAAAAAGGAATGCTACTTAAGAACTTGTCTTATTATCAATAGGGAAAAAAGTCGTAGGATGTAAGTGGGTGTTCATCGTCAAGTATAAAGCTAATGGAACTATTAAGAGATGTAAAGCCTGATTAGTTGCAAAGGGCTATACTCAATCCTATGGAATATATTATCAAGAGACATTTGCACTAGTTGCAAAAATTAATACTATAAAAGTACTCTTGTTAGTGTGGTGGCAAATCAGTAATAGCCACTCCTTCAATTTAATGCTAAAGATGCCTTTTTTACATGGAGAATTGAGTGAAGAGTATGGACCCTCTTCCAGGCATACCTGAATACTTAAATACTTCTATGGTGTGTAAATTGAAAGACATTTTCTATGGGTTAAAGTAGTTTCCAAGGGCTTGGTTTGGCATATTTACCAAGTCCATGACAAACTTTGGCTACAAATAAAGCAATTCAGATCACACACTCTTTCTAATTCAAAGACAAGGTAAAATTACTGCCTTGATTATCTATGTTGATATGATTGTAACAAAAGATGACTATGATGGCATTTCTAGTTTACAAAAACATTTGGCTTCTAAATTTGTGATGAAATAGCTTAAAGACTTAAAATATTTTTTTGGACATGAAGTAGCGCAATCAAAACATGGCATTTTCTTATCTTAAAGAAAATATATTCTAGACTTGTTATCTAAGACAAGAATGCTTGGATGCAAATTCACTAACTCTCCCATGGAACAAAATCACAAGTATTTTCTATGTTCAAGTGTAGCTAGTACTAAAAAAAAAGGAGGTATCAAAGACTTGTTGGAGAGTTGATTTACTTGTCCCATTCCAGACTTGACATAGTTGATGCATTAAATGTTGTGAGTCAGCTCATGCATGATCCATGAAAACCTCATATGGATGTTATAAAAAAAATACTAAGGTACATGAAATATGCTTTGGCCAAGGGAATAGTATTTTCAAACCATGGACATCTCAAGGTGGAAGGCTACATGGATGCAGAGTGGGCAGGGTCAATTGATAATAAAAGATCCACCTTAGAATATTTTACCTTTGTGGGAAGAAACCTTAAATTGGACAAGTAAAAGACAACTTAGAGTAGCAAGGTCTAGTACAAAGGCAAAATTTAGAGGCATGACATTTAGAGTATGCAAACTGTTACAGCTTAAGAATTTACTTGAAGATCTAGGATTTGGGCTAAAAAGAACAATGAAACTACAATGTGACAATACCTCAACAATAGAAATTGTTCATAACCCCATTCAGTATGACAAAATGAAACATGTAAAAATTGATATGCGTTTTATTAAAGAAAACTTGAAGCTGGGATTATTCCATTTGTAAAGTTTGAACACTAGCCAGCAAATGGTTTTACCAAAGCTGTAGTTGGTTGTACATGTGCTTGATGATTCTATTGACAAGTTGGGAATGTGTGATATCTATGCACTAATTGGAGAGCACTACTAGAAAAATCACTTTTTCAGACAGCATTTGAGACGGATTTGAGACGAATTTTAAATGGTTTTGAGATGGAATTCTGACAGAACTTTTATTTAAGATAGATTTCAGACGGAATATATTCTGTCCTTAAAATCCTTGTCGCAAAATTATTTCTGTTTGAAAATCTGTCTGAAATTAATTTGAGACAGACTTTCAGATAGAAAAAATTATTTTAAATGAATTTTTGTGTGAAATAGTTTTAAATAATATAACTAATTTAGGGACGGATTTTAGACAAAAATAAATAATTTATATTTATTAAATATATTAATTTTAGACAGAAATAAAGATGAATTTCAGACAAATTTTGAACAAAAATTTAAAAAAAGTTATTTGATTTATAGATGGATTTTAGACGGAACACATATATTTCAGACAAATTTTGGACGAAATTTGTTGTGCTTCTTAGACAAATTTGGGATGGAAAACAAAAAACTGTAAATTTTTTTTTATTTTCTTTTTTGTTATTCTTTTAAACCTGCTAAATTTTGAAATAGCAAAATAAGAACCTTTTTAACTAATTTGTCATAAGGATAATATTAAATATTCATATTCAAATCTATGAGATTAGAAATACCTAAAACATTAAATACAAAACATGACATATTCTATAAAAGTTCAATTACAACATATGTCCAATGAAAACAAAAGGAAAGAAGATATAAGCTAGTCAATGCAAATCACCCTCATCATCCTCATCATCGTCCTCCTCCTCCTCTTCCACTGTTGGTGGAATGTTCAAAGTTTGTAACACCAATGCAAGTCTTTTTTCAGTTAACAACATTCTTTTTTCCTGTTTAACTATTTTATGATCTTGTTCAGCTATCTTACGTGCCTGCTCCTTATTGATTCGCTCCTGATCCTCATATTTTTTTTGCCACATTAAAAGTTCCTCTTGCATGGTTTCATCCACAAATAATGTGCAGGAAGATGTGCCAATAGAAGATTTTGCACTAAGACGTGATCCCACAGAACTTAAACCATAAACAGCCCCTTTCTTCCCTCTAGGGACAATCTCTTTCCAAATGCTCAAGTCATCTGATATAGACTGGCTTGCATTAGATGACCCTTCTCCTTCTACATCATCATTAGATATGGCCATTTGTGAAATCTCTATCCTTTTCTTTTTAAAATTTTCCTACAAAAACATGATGATTAATTAAACATTTGGCAAAAAAAATATTTATAAAAAATTATACGTTAGTCAGCATCACATACTATGGCATTCTTCGATCTCTCATTAACCCAAGATTTGTCTTTTCTCATATGAGTTTTAGTAAAAATCTCTACAATATTAGGATCCACTCCTGTAGCTTTCTTCTACTTTTTTCATAAGTTGAACAAGTAAATTCACAATATTTTATATTTCAAATTAACATCACATAAGCAAATTATAGTTTTCTTACCATCCTACATGCATGCTCACTCGCAGATATAGAACCACCAGTATGCAAGGAGCCACCTTGACTTGAAGCACGATTTGTTGTATTTGCTATTGACAAATTCTTGAACTTGTTGTCTGATGCCTAATAACGTAGTAAGTGCCTCCATATTACCTCAGACATGTAGTTGGGCTTATAATTTGAATTCTTGCCATAATTCTTCCATTCTTGATACATCATACTCCTGAATCGAGCATCTCCCTTTACGTCAAAAATTTGGCAGATCCTTGTAATATATTGAGGTTTCCATGTACAATACTTTTGCAAATATTAACAAAAGTTATATATACACACACACACTTATATACATAATTGTAACACCCCAAAATTTATTAAGGTGTTAATCATGGATTTAGAGTAATTAAGAATAATTAATAGAGGATAATTAGGCAAGTTAGTGAATAGGAATTTTAGAGAGATAAATTATTAATATGGGTTTGAGAATTTATTTGGGATAGAAACTTCATCTAGGCCCAAATTAATAAATTATGATAAGAGGCTAATGGAGGCCCAATGAGTTAGGTGCATATCCAATCTAATTCCATATGATAGAGGCCCAAGATCTACCTTGCATAGACTCTTATAAGTGGCCCAATAACCCTTGTGTAGACCTAAATTCTTGAGCTCTTCAAACTTAGCCCACACCTAATTAAACTTCAGCAACCCAATGCATAAGAGTTGGCCTAATAAAATTATACAGCCTAACACTCTAAAACTGGCCCAACAAGCTAAAATCTGAAGCCCATTTGGAGTTGGACCTTAGAGCAACCCATGACCCATCTTTGACTCAACTTAAACCCAACTAAAACCCTAATGCTTCAACCACTTTCTCATTTTGCTGAAACTCAAGAAGCAAAATTCGGAGGTTGAGAGGGAGGATAGGGTTTAGGGCAAGAATTTCATATTTTCTTACATTTAGAGCAAGATTCAGCCAAGGTAATAGTTATACAACTTAATCCCCTCATCTTTCTCTTTAATTTGGTCCGCTTAGTTTTTCATTTGAAGTATTTTTACCATACCCAAATTCTGAAATAGAGTTGTTTGGTGTTTTTCTAAAAGAAATTCGTAGGTTGAGGCTAGGGCTGGCATTAGGTAAGTGTAAGCTATCCATTCTAGTGTATTTTCTGCTGGTTTAATACCCCCATAGTTGATTTATGGTATGGGTGTTAATTATGCACAAATTTGCTTAGGAATTTGAGTGGTATATTGAAGTTTCTGGTAGAAGACATACTCAATCTGAAATTGGAGATTTGTGGTGACTGGGTAAATGTTATTTAGGTAGTTATTAGCATTTAAATTCCTTGGGTACTTGTTGCTACTGTTAACGATGAATTAGAGTGGTAATTTTCTGATGCTATGGTTATAGAGATTTTTGTACCATTGGTGGCTGTTGCAAATTGTCTACAAGTGAGGTAACCGAGGTTTATATTAATTCCATGCATGTATCTATTTTAATTTCATATTTGTTGTATATAAATTATTTGAAATGCTGAATGAATTGGTTGGCTATCTATTGTATTATGATTGGACCTTGTGAGTCCATGGTGGAGTTGTGGTGCGGCTGCCACCTGTGCATGTGTTTAAATCGAGCACCAGGTTATGATCAAACCCCAGATGTACTGAGCCCTAGTTGTACTCAATGGGGAGTAGGTGCCGTGGACGGGCCTCTCCCGGTGTTAATGGCCTTTAACATGTGATAATATGATTGCTAGTATGGGATAGTAATCATAATAACCTAATTGTTTCATTTACTGATATGATTGATATGATTCTGATGTTGATTTTGATTCATGCATATATGCTAATTAAACTGGATTATATGATGGAATTGCCTTGATTACTGAGATTTGTATCTCACCCTGTTTTATGGAATTACAATTTCAGGTGAAAGTTCCTCGGGTAAAGATAAGGGCAAGCAAGTGGATGAATATCTATGAGCTGAGGCCTAGTGTGGGAAGCTACACTTGGTCTAAGTTTAATAGGATAGATGCTAATTTTTGTTAAGTCTTGTATAGCATCATTATGTATCTGTATTACCAAGTGTAGACTTTCATATTTTAATTACTAAGGATATATGTATTGAGAGGTTAGACCTCATCTTAATTTGGTATTTGATGTATGGATTCATGATATCTGCTGTAAACTTTGTTGACCTATAATATGGCTTATCATTGGAAATGTAACCCTTGAGATATTGATATAAATCCTTAATGTACGGAACTCCCATTGATTGTGTATTAAAGGATAGCTGCTGGTAGTTCATGTATTTCTATTATGGTTACCTTACAAACTTGCTGATAGAGGGTAATTAGAGAAAGGAAATAGGCACATAAGTTTTGAATTGGTAACAGAAGAATAACTGGGTAAATAAGGTAGATGAACACCATTAGAGCCATATAAAATAAGGGGAAGTGATCCTACGGTGTCCCTAAGAAGAGAATTAGAGTACATAGGGTGAAATGTAAGAGATATAGCTACAGGAAGGAGTCACACCACTGCTAGGAAGGCCTTGCCGCGGCCTGAAGAGTGACAGTATCAAGGGATGTCGCAGCTTGAGAAATCTCGCCGCGGTGCAGAGAGGAAAAAATCGCCCAAGAGGGTGACAGAACGAAACCTTGCCGCGGCGCAATAAGTCCTGCCGCGGTGCAAGTCGAGGAAATTAATTAAGGAGGGTACAGTAGCAAAACTCACCGCGGCGCCACGTAGGTTGGTCGCGGCGTAGATCCAACTTGCTGCGGCGATAGTCAAGAAAGTTACCCAGTGATTCCTGAAAGCAACTTAACCACGGCGCAAAAGGTCTGAGCCGCGGCACAAGGTTAAAAACTTAGTTTTTGAGCTCCATGACCTAACTTAGCCGCGTCGGGAAGGTTTCAGGTCGCGGCAGAGGTCCCCAAACTCCCACCTTTGACCTAGAAACCCTAATTTCTTTAATGCTTATGTTAGGAAATGATATAGGAATACTTGTGGAAGGTTTTTGTGTGTTGAAATCGATGGATAGATGAATTACAATCCCTTAATGATGGTACAAACCCTTTTATACATTTTTCTATTTATGGTTGTTTAGTTGATGACCCTAATAACATGAAGGTTCAAATTTTTCTATATTTTCTTAATGTAATTAATTGTAACAACTCCAAACCTTAATAATTATTTATTAATCGTGTATTTAATTATAATTACTGAGATTAGAAGTTAGGGTCGTCACATAATAGCAATAAGATTTATCATCCAATATAATTTTTACCTTAAACTCCTCAAACCATAAATCTCACATATCCTTAGTTGTTTCTTTCCAAGTTGGACAAAACCAATCAAATTTGCTCTTCATAGCAGAGGTCAAGAAGTGCACCGCCGTTGATGGATTAAACCTATTAACAAATATTATGATAAAAGATATATGCATGTATGTAATAAATAAAACAGATTGCTAAATACAATTGTGTCAAAAAATATACTCATTTCCAAAAGGCTCTATTTCTGGAAGCCCTTCTTGAACTACACATGTTTCTTCTTGAGAATTAGCTATTAATGATTGAGTATGTGGCAAAGTTGGTGACGATGTAGAAGGCATATGTGATGGCGTAGGTGTAGGTGTAGGTGTAGGCGTAGGCGTAGGTGTAGGTGTAAGTGGGACATTTGGTGATGGTCCAGGTGTAAGCGTAGGTGGGATAAATTCACATGAATCATGCCAGCAAGGTAACTACTAAGCCTACAATCCAGTATACCCACCTTAAAGAAACTCTAAAGACTAACCTAAGATTACAGACTCCTCCCTCTATAAACCCACTTTAGTAGATATGTTTTTGGCCTTCAACAGTAGCCACATTCCTTATTTTCCAATTCAAACCTATTTGTCTTTTTCTGTATAAATAACTAAAACAACCAAATAACATAGGCAAGAAATATTCAGAGTTAAGGCCAAGGCATTCTTCTTACGTATCAATGACAAATTATTAATTCTTCATGACATGACTACAGAGAATTCAATATCAGAGAATTGAACAGCATTTAACCTAATATCATATATCACTTTATAACATAAAATAGAGTATTAACAAAGTTCATTCAAGTAGTAGACAAGCAGTATAATTTGCAGCATAATTTCCACAATTAGCTTCTTTGTCATACAATATTGGATTATTTTGGGCAATGCAATACAATTCAGTTTTCATCATGTTGTAGGAAAATGATGCTGTTATGCAGAGCAATATCATAGTCAATAATTTTAATTTAGATCAAAATTCTAAAATGGCCTTCATTTTACAGTAGTTATTGTACTTAATTTGCTCATCTAGCTTTTCAATAATTTGCTAAACATTAAGAAATCCTATGCCAGAAGTGCAAAAATTGACAAACTTAACATAATAGAACAAAGACATGATATGATGTGCGCTTATTCAAAATGTGTTTAGCAAAATGACTTAGAGAATAAGAGGAGAACAAGGTTATACACATATGAGATACAAATAGAGTATCTCTTTCATTCAAATCCTTTCCTATAGCTACTAGTTAATGTATTAGAGAAAAAATTGAAAAAAAAAATCCCAGATCTCACATGATGCGAGTTAGTTAATTTTTAAAAAAATACAAAAAGTAATGACTTTAGGGTTCGAACTCACATGATGCGAGTTCTCCCAGATCTAAAAGTCATGATAAATAATAAGCAACACAAAAATTGTTAAATCAAAGTAACATATAGATCTTACATGAAACCTTCTGCTCCAATCCTTTGTTCTCACTCTTCTACTCCAAGCCTTCGATAAATGCACGAAACCAAGACCAACACAAACACAATGTAGTTCAGAAGTTTAGGGGAAACATAGGGCTTATGTGTGGGATGGGACTTCGACCAAAATAGTGTTTAAGGGATTCGCATTCAGATGGTTTTGTGGATCTTATTCATCTTCAGACGATTGTGGCTTCTCTACGCGTCCAGTCTCAAGATGGTTCTCTTTGCTTTTCTTTTTATAAACTTAAATAAATAGAAAAGGGGGAGAAGGGGGAATACGGAGATTAACCCAAAGCAATAATTAGTTTTCAACTTCTATTAGCATTGAGTTTTCTTGTACGATTGAAGATAAGGTAAAAGATAAAATATAAAAATATGGTAATGTGTATCTGAAGTTGCATTTAGTCAAACGAGATCAATTTTGCATTATTCAAGTTGAGTAGTAGATTATTTTATTTTATTTTTAAATTTTAGTTATTCATTTTTTATTTTAAAAAATAAAATATAGAATAAAGATAATTTTTTAATTTTTATTAGATAAAATTATTTGTTTGATAGAAGTTAAAAAATTTATTTTTATTTTATTTTTTATTTTTTAAATTAAAAAATAATTGAGATTAACCCAAAAAAATTAAAAGGTGCAATAGCTATTTTCTATCAAACACTCCTTAAACGATACGTCACATGTATCACTTGTCTAATCCTTTCATATTTCAAAAAACTTCAATGGATCATCATGAGTTGGGGTAGAATAGATGTACTATTAAAGAAAGAAGGATGGGTAAGTGAAAAATAAAGAAGGAAAAATAAAACTATATAACGCAATAAATATTTAAAAAATTACATTTACTCAAACCCACTAAATAATTAGATAAAGTTTTTTTTCATCATTTTGCATAAAATAAATACTCCCCATGCATCACTTAGGGTTCTATCTAATTAAAGAAATAAGGACAGGTAAGTAAAAATTTAGAAAAAATAAAACTATATTAATGCAATAAATATTTAGAAAATTACATGTAATTACTGATTTTGATTTTGGTTTCTAACTATAACATTTTCTCAATTTATTAAATGTTAAAATTATATTTTAGCTAATGTATAAGATTCTTCAAAATTTTAAGTTATCCATATATAATTTTCAGATATTTAAAATTTGATAATAGAATTTTGGAATTTTAAATTATGAGCAAGTAAATGTCTACTATAGTATATCATGACTAACAGTAGAATGAGAGATTTGCAAAAACTAAAATCGAGGAAATAAATTAAGAAGTTAAAAAATTTAATTAAATCTATTACAACATGCTAACAATGCATCATTTGTTTATCTTTCTCATTCTAGATATTAATTGCAAGTAATAAGAAAAGACTCCCTCTGTAGCTTCTCTGCGTGTCCAGTAGATGGTCCTTTTTTCTATTCTTGTTATAAACTTAAATAAATAGAAAAAGGGGAGAAGGGGGAATACGGAGATATCAAATGGGCAATATTTTTTTGTTGTGTCTATAACAATGATTCAGCACCTTTATTCACAAGAAAAAGTTTTTTAAATGATAAGGTACGTTTGACTTAATAATTTAGCGCCTTTGTTTTTAAAATAACAAATTAGTTTTCATTACAAGTGAATGTTTGAATTTAAAATCCCTAAACACTATCACACACTAAAATTTTTTTAAAAAAATATTCTTGTATGAGATATCATAATATAAGATACTATAATATTTAATATATTTACATTTAATATAATAAGTGATGGTATCTATCATTTCAAGAAATATAAAATTCTCATGTTTAGTTACATATATCAATTATTATTATTATTATTATTATTATTATTATTATTATTATTTATATTTTAAAATTTGAAATATGACATCATTTTTTGTAAAGTATTAGAATGATATTTCAAATAACACTATATAATAAGGTAAAGGTCAAATATATATACACGTATATAATACAAGTCTTGGATATGTAAATTAGCTGGACCAAAGTATGGTATATCAAACAATGACTAATGATAGAAAGAAAAGTTTACAAAAAATAAAATTGAGGACATAAATTAAGAAGTTAAAACATTTAATTAAATCTATTACAATATGCTAATAATACATCATATGTTTATCTTACTCATTCTCTTGATATTAATTGCAAGAAAAGACTTTCTTGGTATATATATATATATATATAAAATATTATATTATAAATAATACTTCAATTATTATACACAATATATTATAATATATATTATTATACATAATATATTTATACATATTATGCTATTATTTATTTACTTTTTTGTTATTCTATATTCCATTGATGAATAATAATTTAGATTTTCGATTAATATAGAATTTTGGCTCTTGAAATATATTGCATAAGAATTCATTGAGCAAATTGATAGTTACAAATACAAGTGTATGTTAATCTTTGGGATTGTTTAATCTTCATGCCATTGTCTTACTATTTTTTTTGTTTATTTTCTTTACAATCTTTTTTGCTATTATGAGTTTTTGTGATTTAAAAAAAAATCTTCTCATTAACTTGTTATTTTTATAAATTATTCCATCTCAAATCTGTTTAAAACTTTAGATATATTTTAGACAACATAGATTTTGTATAAGTATAATTTTAATTTATATAACATTCCTTCTCCAAATTTAAAAGAATTTTTTAATAAACAAATTTTACAAAACAATACTATAATTATATAATATTCTATCCCTAATTTATCTCAAATTAGAGACAAATTATAGTCAAAAAAATTTTTTAAAAAATAATTTAGTCCTTATATAATATTCTGTCTGAAAATCGTCTCAAATTTAAGATAGATTTTAGACGGATATTGTGTGACAAATATTCTATCACAAATCTGTCTGAAAGCCATCAAAGATATTTTGGCAGCAAGTTGGCGCAAATTTTTGGGATGAAATTCTGACGGATTTTGGACAAAAACCTTCTTTTACACTTAGTGCTTTATTTCATAAGAAATTCTTTTGAAATTTCAGATGGATTATAGTCCGTCCAAAAATTCTATCTAAATTTCACAAATTTCTAGTAGTTAGCTAGGGGAGGGGGGTGTAGACTTTTTTCATTAATATTGTGATTTGCTGTAGGTTGTTACATAGGTTCAATAGTATTTTTCTCCTATTTTTTAGTAATTATCCTATCCATCTGAATCTGTTATAATTATGGAGATAATGTAAGGAAATGATAGGAATTGTATCTATATATACCTTCTCTATCAATGAAGATACACATCAAATTTATTTTTGAAACATTTTTTTTATAATTTATACTAAAAATAATCAGGAAGCCAAGATGTAAAGGAGACCAAGCTGAAGAAGATTTAGCAGGAAAAAGATCAATTTTCTCTTTTAATATATAAAAATAAGGAATAACCAATGGCATATAGTTGGCGTATTTATGTTTTTATCCACAAGAAATGAACCCCCTTCATTAATTTAAGCGTATGATCAACACAAGCAACCTGTTGAAAGACAAAGATGGCAACTATGTATGCAGCTTAGAATTAGAGCTTACGAGAGATAAGGTGGAAGGGGACTTTTTTTCCCCAAGTCTTTTCAAGTTTTAAAAGTGATATTTAAAAAGAAAAAAGAATTTGGGAGATGATTATGTTTAATCCTCTAAGAACCACAAGATAGTAAGACAACGGATTGATAAAATAGTACAAATACTATGTTTGACAAATCACGAGAGAAGAATTTAAAATATTAGCTGCATTTAATTATTAATTAATAATATTCATATAAATTATTCTGAATGAGCCAAACAAATTAATATATAATCTAAGTCATTTAGTTCAATTAGAATCATGAACTCGAGGTGGATTTGGATCGTCTTATATAAAAAGTTTATATGACAATGTCATGTAAAGAAAAATATAGACACAGACTTAGACTTGAATAATGAATTTTAGCTGAATATGGTGAATTTTGCAGAGTGTGTTAATCTCACACTCTTATCTCTCTACAGGATCATATGAATTCTTATAAGAGAGGATCCGAATCCCTTTGAGACCATCCAACTTTTTGGTTCAATTCGTACGTAATCTTATTTGTGGAGATAATCATTTTTCATCTTATTTCCACTTGATATATGCATCGAAATTATAAATAAATAAATAAATAAATAAATAAAACGATGCTCTCTTTTATGCTGTATTGATGAAATACACACAAACTATTCAAATATCATGTAATAGTAATATAAAAAAAAAAAGTAAAATAAGTCTGTTTAATATTGAAATTTAGTGATAGACTTATTTTTCGTTTATCATCTCTTGAATTGAGCATGGATTATAACTATTATAAATGCGTGTAAATTTCTATGAGTTCAATCATTGTAAATCTTGGATATAACAAATTTTGTATGATGTGGATCATATTGTAATTTCTAGGTTTGGCGAGATTGTTATACTTAAACATAAATCAAATAAACTGAAACTATTTTTATTTTATATATTTGTTGGATCTGAACCTCATAAAAGTGTACCAAAACAGATTTACTTTATCTAATGGGACGTAGAGATGTTCTTAGAGAGTTACCAACGAAATATATCAATATTCGATTCATTCAATAATTTAATAGTATAAATTTATATATAGAACATTTGTATTGCGTTGTGGTGTTTACATTAGCATATGTCTCCCTATATTCGTTTAGTTTCTCAAATCCAATCATAAACACGGAATTTATGTTAAAATTAAGAAATTCATATTAAAAAAAATTGCAGCTTGGCCTTGAGAAATTAACGTGTAATACAGATTGGGATCCACAACAGTGTACTTATTCATACTATATACTTGTTTTTGTCACTGCGCCAATGTCTTAAAATTTTAGGTTAATTTTGTAAAAAAAAAAAAATTAAGTGTAATTCTTCAATATTTAATATTAATTTTTTTAATAAAATTGTTATATAAAGTAATTTTTTATAAAAAAATTAGCGATACTAAATTAAGAAAAATATTTGCATATATATATATATATATATATAGTGAATTAGTTAGTTAGTTAGTTAGCGGCGGAGGCAGGGGGAGTTTGTAGGAGCCTTGGCCTCATGCCATTTGGAAAAAAAATTATATATGTATATAATTTTTTTGACAAAAATGAAGTATGACTTTTAAAAACATAAATTTTACATATAAGTCCTTATAAAATTACCTATACTCTCCAAAAATTATTTTTCTCCCTCCACCTCTACAATTAGTTAAATCTTTGCTATTAATTTTTTTATAATTTAAATATAATAAGTGTATAGTTCTCCAATAATATAATAGTGAGTGTATAATTTTTTGTAAACAACTATGATTTCCTAATTTAACCATATAGCTATTATATTATTATAAAAAAAATCATATATTTATTATATTTTAATTGAAGAATTTAGTGATAAAGATATAAAAAACTACATTTAAGTATAATTTGTCATACTATTTTACAAAAATTTATATAGCAAACAATTAAATTAAAAAAAAATACGTATATAGAAAGATAATTTAATTTTAGGGTTTAACAATGATGATATTTTTATTTGATTATTCTGAACTCACGTTAATTAAAAAAATTAATATATAAACTTTAAAATACAACAAAATATTTTTTAAAATTTTAAAATATCAAAATATCTTACTGAGCACCAAACATTATTGGAGAAAATGTTATATTACACTTTAAATTTTAAAAAGGATTTTATTATATTTTAAAATTTGTATATCAATTATTTAATTTTATAATTAAATCTTAATTTGAAAGGATAAAATAGAATTTCTCCCAATAATTAGGAAAGAATGAAGAGTTGGCCCCACCTCCAAGACTATTGGAACGAATATAATTTCATGGTACAAATTGTCAATGCTCCATACCCGAATGGATCAGAGCGGTGCTTTGAAATTTGAACCCTATAAAGTAAGAGTGAATAAAATCGAATCAAACTAATTAAATCAAACCAAACCATTAAAAATCAAATAAAACCGATTAAAAATAGGCTTAATTTGGTTTTTGTAATTCTAGAACTAATTAAATTGGTTAGGTTGTTGACTTTTTTTATGTTTGAACCAAACCAAACTGAATCTTTGAATTTGCAACTAATTAATATTTAATAGTTCTTTTTTTTATCCTTTTTAAATTAATGGAATCTTTTATTAATTAAACTTGCATCAAAGCTACACTCTTTATATAGTTCAAGAAGATTAACATATAAAATTTTTTATGCTATTTTATTATAAGATGTTGCTCTTGTTTTTTTCCCACTTTTTTAAATTTTTTTTGTGAATGTATGGAATTTTTTTAGACCAAGAAAAGATAAAAATAAAAAATTATTCCAACATTATTATTGGTCAAAATTTTAAGAGATGTAAGATATTAGAAATTAAATTTTACATATTGCAAGGAGCAAAATCTTTGAAAAAAAATCACTTTTAGGAAAAAAAATGAATCGAACTGGACCAAGCCGATTAGACTTTAAAATCGATAATGTTTAATAAAATGTTAAATCGATTAGGTTAGTTCGGTTTGATTTTGGCTCAAAACCGAACCAAACCAAACCTTTGAACACCTCTACTATAAAGGGCACCAAATTCAATTCGATTTCTCAAATCAATCCATTTTCACTTTGTATCTTCTTTATTCATGCACTTTACTTAAAAATGCGAACTCGCTTCCTCAACATCAACTACGTCACTATTGAACATCCAACCTAATGGAAAGAAACCCTACTCTTCCCCCATCTTCCCCTCCCTCGCCTTCCTTTTCCTCATCCTCCCTCCTCTATCATCGAAAATAACCTTCACTTCAGTTCCACCTTCAGTGTTTCCCTTCACACCCACACAAAGATGAAATATACAACTGAAATAAAAACCTTCTATTAATCATAATTCAACAATTGCTAGCAGGTCTTAAAAGCATTATTTTTAGCATTTGTATTTCAAGAATTTGCATAGGCAAACATAAATTGAAGCACAAAATGCATGTGCGGCAATAATTGCAGTAGCACATGGTACCAATCAAAGTATATTTGTAATGTTGTAGCAAACTATAGAGCTTCCCATAAAAATTTCTCTGTGAGACTTCTAGAAAGTCCATCATGATATTAATTGATCCAACCTGTGTAAGATCTAAAGAAAACTACTAATATTAATGTGTTGTTAAAATGGGTAATTTGGTCATTGTCTATATCTTTTGTAATTATATTTAATATTGTGTAAGTATGTCTTTGCCATGTGTCTTGTGTTTAGGCATCCTTATTTGTTTCTATTTTTGGCTAAGATTGTTTTGGCTTTTTATGAATAGCTTACACAGAAAGCTTGTGGCATTGTATTTGAAAAGGAAAATTAGATTGAATAGAAAATAGTAGCAATGGATTGGGGTTTTAAAGAAAAGAAAAAAAGAAAGCTTAGCCTTATTCTTACAAAAGTTTCTTGTGTTTTGTATTTTACTTTGTTCTTCTTCTTCACAAGCTAATAAAGTGGTATTAGAGCTAGTCAATAATACCAACCAGGCATGAAGAAAATTTGCAAAAGTAAATCATGTACCAAAGCAAAACAATACAACACTTTCATGGTGGAGAAAATGGCTACTACAAACAATTAAGTTTTGAGTGTTCAACAACCTTATATTACAATCTTTAATGGTGATAATTATGATTTTTGGAGTTTGAAGATGAAAGCTTTAATTCAATCTCAAGATTTATGGAACTTAGTTGAGATGGCTATGAAGAACTTGAATATATAGCAACTCTATTTGCTTAAAAAGAGGTATTAATAGAGAATAGGAAGGAAGATGCAAAGCCTTATTTTTATTTAGCAAGCTATTACCGATGATTTATTTCCAAGAATCAAGTGGGTTAGTAAATCTAAAAAGGCTTGGAGTATATTGCAAGATGAGAAACCAAAGAATTAGAGCTATTAAGCTTCAAACTCTTAGAAAGGAGTTAGAGAACATGAAGATGGATGAGTTTGAAAGCTTGAAAAATTATTTTTCTAGAGTTATTGAAGTAGCAAATCAAATGGGTTTATATGGTGAAGTGCTTATTGACACAAATTCTTCAAAAAGGTTCTAATTAGTTTACCTAAGAAATATGATACGATGGTGTCAATTATTGAAGAAACAAAAGATATTACTACCTTAAATGTTTGAGAGTCAATGGTGTCATTAATAACAAATGAGCAAATGTTGTTGAGGTACATTAAAAAGTTTGTTGAAAGTACTCTTTAATCTAAGCTTAGCTTGGCTACGAAACCAAGATAGTCATCATCTCAAGAGCAACAAAAAGGAAAATCATTTAAAGAAGGTAGATTTGGATGAGGAAAAGGAAAAGGTAGAAGTCAAATAGGAAGAGGAAGGAGTAATTTTGACAAAAATTCAAGTGTTGAAGACTTCAAATAGAAGTGCAAGATTTGTAAAAAGAGTAGTCATGCTAATAAAGATTGTTGGTTTAAAGGGAAACCATAATGTTATAATTGTAAGAAGTTTAAACACTTGTAAAAAGATTATAGATTGAAGAATGGGAAATCAAATGTCTCAAAAGAAAAGGAAGATGAACTAGGAAGTGTTTTTTATGCAAATCGTTAAGTGGCTAGTAGAAAAAATGATAATGTTTGGTTACTTGAAGGATACAGCAATCATATGACAAGAGATAAAAATATTTTCATAGAGACGAATGCCAGTGTGAAGGCCGAAGTAAAAATGGGAAATGGAGTTATGGTTTAAGCAAAAGGGAAAGGTACAATTAGAATCCAAACAAAGGAAGGAATAAAACTTATTCATGATGTGCTATACTAATTCTTAAGTTTGATCAAAATTGTCTTGGTGTTGAACAACTTTTAGAAAATGGATATGTTGTATATTTTGAAGATGATGGTGGGGAAATATATGATAAAAAAAGAGGGAAGAAACTTATAGCAAAGATTAAGATAAAGAAAGGTAGAAGCTTTCAACTAACTTTCAATTATAAGGGAGATGTTGCCTTGAAAGCACAAATGAAAGATGAATTGTGGCTATGGCACATAAGTATTAGGCATTTGTATTTTTCATGGGTCGAAGTTACTTCAAAAGAAGAACATGATGTATGGGTTACCTAAGGTTAAAGAGAAAGTTAGTGCATGTGAATGTTGCGTGATGCATTATTGCAAATTTTTTCCAAAAAGAGGTGCATGGAAAGCTAAAAAAGTATTTGAATTAGTTCATACAAACATGTATGGACCTATGAGGACTTTATTTCATGGTAAGGACTTGTATTTTGTGTTGTTTATTGATGACTTTACAAGGATGGCTTGGGTTTATTTCATAAGACAAAAATCAATAGTTTACTGTGTTTTCAAAAAATTTAAAAGCTATGTTGAAAAGCAAAGTGATTAGCATATTAAGTATTGAGAAGTGATAGAGGAAAAGAATATCCCATATGGGAATTTAATAAATTTTGTGAAGATGAAGGTATTGAAAGCCAACTCATTGTTAGGTATACTCTATAACAAAATAGAGTTTTTGAAATGAAGAATCAAACAGTGACAAAAGTAGTAAGAACGGTGCTTAAGGACAAGGGATTACCAAACTCTTTTTGGACTAAAGCTGTTTATACAATTGTGTACTTGATAAATAGATGCCCAACTAAGGCAATGAAAAATCAAACCTCATTGGAAGCTTGGAGTGGAAGAAAATTTTTGTAAGGCAATTGAAAATTTTTTGTAACATTTGTTATGCTTAGATTCCAAAGGAGAAAAGGCATAAACTTGACTAATTTGGTGGCAATTTCTTTGCTTGGAAGATTTGGGAACTTAGGTCCTTGTTGCTAAAGATTAGGGAAAGAGGAAGAAGAGGGTAAAAGGTTTGCATAAGTCAAAGCTCTTCTTTTATCTTGCCTTTAAGTATTTATAATTTTTATAAGCTTGAGTTAAATCCTTTCTCCCTTTTTGACCGAAATTTGAGGCCTTTTAAAGTGTTTGTAAGCTTACATTTAATGCTAAATCTCATATTGGCTTGCTTGCATATTAAAAATTTTAGAAGGTTTAGCAAGGTTTTTAGGTCTGTATGGGATTGTTTCTTTGGCCTCACTCTATTGTAGGATGGGAATTTTCTTATTTAAAAGATAAATAAATGAAAGAAGAAGCATTTTGTAATTCATATATGATGAGTAGAAGAAAACACCATGATGATACACTTTAGCAATTAATTATAATACTTTGACATTATTTTTTTTATGTGTTTCTTTTCCTTTTTTATTTACAAGGTTGTTTTAATTTTTTTTTTTTCATGAATCTCTTTGTTAATTTTCTTTTTCAAGTTTTTTTTATAGATCTTTTTGTTTGATATTTTATTTTGTTTTAAATATTTTAAACTGATTATATGTTTTTGCACCCACTTTAATTATAAGTACCAATTCAATATGGGGCTTCTGTTAATTGAGAAAAAAGAGTGGAGCTCCAAGTTGAAAGTGCTAAGTTAGGATTTACAAAAACGAGGGATGCTCTTGAACAAGGAAAATTAGCTTATTTAACTACTGTATCTAGGGCTAAGAAATAAGAAGAGCATCTAAGGCTCAATGTAAGATTTCCTAATACATAGTAATATATATTGTCTGCATAATCTATGTTTTTTATGGCAAAAAATTGACCTCATTATCATTAAAAATTTTTTAATAATTTTTATCCATACTATATATTTCTTAGAGAATTAGATACAAAATGGTAGGCTTCTATGGTTAATTTTAAAGCCTAGGTTATAGTTATAGGCCCATACTGATTTATGAGGGCTTTCAGAGAAACCATGGGCCTTTTTTCTAAAAAGAAAAAAAGATGTGCTGACTAATGGAAAATGTGGATTTAAAAATGTAATAATCATAGTTTGAGTTAACTTGTCTATTTAGTCCTAATGAATTAGGTATTAGATTATCCTCTTTTGCATTGTTCTCAATTCTTTTGCAATTTTATCTTTTTTTGTTTCAAGAGATATGTTTGGCAGTTATTCTTTTGCAACTAATATATTTTCCCTTTTTTTTTTGGTCTTAATAGATGTGAATTTCATAGGGTATGATATTTGGATAAGCTTATCTAATTATAGGCCTTGAATGTGAGAAAGCCCATTTTGGAATAAAGGAACAAAAAGAAATTATCTCACAGGTAATTTTTCAATTTAATTCATTTGTTTCACTTGATTTTGGTTGATTGATGATTTTAGTATTAGGTAATTTGTATTGTAGTGTGTTATTTTATATGGATTGAACTCTTGGTTGGTAGTATATAATCACATGGTTATATGTCTGCCCCATGTTGATATGACTTTAATTAATATTCTTGGGTTGTAAATTGGAAAAATCATATATTTGGAGGCCCAAGTTCTCATCTATTTCTATTGGACAAAAATGGCTCTTCTACTACAAACACAGTTGGGAACAACAATTTTAATGAAAAGTTCCCTTACATTAGATAGTGGAAATTGTATCTGCCAAAAGCTTATCATCCTTTATTGCTCCTGTAACACCTTAGAAAATTTTATTTCATTTGGGTCCTTATTAGCTTAAGAATTTGGAATATAATTAAGCTAAATTATAAAATAAAATAACTTGAACTACTTTAGGAAGGAAAAGAGTGATAGGATAAGTTGAGGTAAGTTTAGCAGTTTTAAACTTTCTTAAGAAATAGATGGAAGGGACATAGGGACTACTTTCAATCATTATAAATTTTTTGGGGCCAAAGTCCAATTTTATCTAAAATATATAAAAAAGTTTCCAACCACCTATCTTTCTTCACTTTTTCTTTTCTTGTATACTACAATATCCGGTTTTCATAAAAACGACGGAAACAAACACGTATTAAAAGCAAGTCTCCTGAAATGAGAGAGTTAAGGTATAGAAAAATTCAGATAATAATCTACACATGAAATAATGAAAATAGGAGGCTAGAGATACCATGAAACCAAAGCCAAAGTAACCAAACAAAATTTAATGAAATAGTTATAAAACGTAATGGCATCTTCATAATTTCAGATAATTTTTAGAATACTCATAGGAGGGCTTTTTTAAAATGAAAAATTTAAGCTTTTTGAGGTTTTCAAAAGCTTTGAAAACCATGAGAAGCCCCAAGATAATTAAAATTCCTTCGGTGTATATTTTCTAATGATGATTGATTGAAACTTTAACCTTTTCGTTTAAAAAGGTTTTAGCTCCAAATTGAGTAGTTTTAAAGACATTTTATAAGATTAAAACCCTAAATTTTATAATAGAAAAAATGGTTCTAAAAAAAGAGTTAAAATGAATCGAAAATGAAAATGCCAATAAAATAGGATGTAATGGGAATTTCCAAGAAATAATTTTTAATCCTTTTCTTTTTAAATGGTGCGTCCCACTTTTGCCCATCTTAACTAACCTTCTTATTGCCCAAAATAGTGAGTGAGGCCACAGGAAAGATGTAACACCATGTTTACAAGAATTATACAAGTTTTCAAAGAAAGAGCATTAAAAATATTCAATTATTTTGTATTATGTAGTAGATAAATTTTTTATTTGGTGTCCTATAGACCACATGAACTCATTCATCTCATTTTCATATTTAATTACACAAATAAAACTCATAACCATCCCAAGAAGTGGCCTAGAACCCGTGCAAGTGGATGGTATACATGAAAATCAATGATGCAGCCTCGGGTTGGAATTCCATATTACTGTCATGAACTTTGAAAAATCATAACGAATTCTAGAAAAATTGAAATCAAGCATACTTTACCATTATAGAAAGCTACAGATGTATCTTTATGATAAAAATAAACAAACCCTAAAAATGTCTGATAGCTATCGAAAATTGATAGAGTAGTACTAGAGATTGCCTATCATTATTGGTACTGTCCTCTAACTTCAAAAATTTATATCTCTCTACTCAGAGGTTCAATTGGAGTGATCTTGGTGCCATGGAAAGCTTATCATATCTAGTTTATCTCTGTAAAATCTTATGAGCATTGGACATCATTTGGCCCTCGAATGACACAGCCCAAGCAATTGACCAAATGAACAGTGTCTGCATTAGTTTAGTAGAAAAATGTCAACTTTAAAAAATTATAATTAATTCCATAGAGTTTCAAATAATATGGCCTTTGTCTTGCCAAAATTCTCTAGATGAGATCTATATGCATGCAAAATTTCATGGGCAAATTTGTTCATTTGGTAAAATTTTGACATTGGATTGCAAAATGGTCCATTTTGTGTCACATGGAGCTCCAAATGGTCTATTTTGGCTTTTAAGACACCCATGGCCACTTCAGTAGGTGGGAAAGTACCAAAGTGGTATACTAAACATGTCTCAAAGGTACATAAAGCCATAAATTAAAAACTCACTCTCTCACCTTATGTCATACACAAGAATGCATACACTTGAAATTGCCATACATCACCATTCATTTGGCACCAAAATTTATGCATACATCAAATATTTGGGTAATTACACATGTTTAAATGATTATATAACAATTGTATCATAAGATTACATCATATGCCATTTGTATGGCTACAAAAGAAGTAAAACTAGGTACTTTGTTGTCAATCTCTCATCTCCTAACTTGGTGGCTTCCATTACTTTGTTCATTTGATCCGCCTAGCATGTTAAGACATTAGAGAGGAAGGAATAAGATTCAAAGAATTCCAATAGCTCATCTCCCTTTCAATCATACATAAAGAATTAATGCAATTCAAGTCTTAAAAATGCATGCATGGACATAATGGAAAGTATGATCATTAAAGAAGCATTCTTAGCATTTGAACAAGTCATACAAAGCATATATAGGCTTGCCAAGTAAGTGGATTAGCCTCATCCATTCTCTCAAGGTTATTAAACTTATCTCACCTTTTTTCTTAAAGGCCTTAAACTAAGCCTTACTCTTGGAAAACTCTATACTTTGTTTCAACTATTCTTAAGGGTTCTTGGCTCATCCTCACTATGGCTAGAGGGTTCTTGGCTTCACTACACTCAAGCAAATCAAAGCAAACACATTAAACATCATTTAAAAATATAATACAACATCATGGTACCATAGGATATAGGTATGTGCTAGAATACTTTTCATGGCTTAAAAACACACATACACACATTTAAAGACAATGTAAGCACACATTCATACATGAGAGAAAGTGGAGAGAGTTACCTTTGTTACACTTGCAAACCTTTGCTTTAAACCTTGAATCCTCTCCTTCGGGCTCACACACACAAGGGTGTAGGGTTTGTTTCCCTTAGCCTAAACACAATATATGGAAGCCAATTAAGTTCTTGGAATCATTTTTAAAGCCATACATCTTCCTTAAATACTAACTTGGTCTAATAGTCCTTTTATAGTTTCAAAAAAGCACCTAATGAAGTAACACCCATCATTTGAGTTTTAGGCTCTATTCTTTTCTTCTATTTATGACTCTTGATTCCTTTTATGCCTTTTGGAGTTATCACACAATCAAAACAAGGAGCCTAACTACATGTTGCTTCTTTAGGTCATATTATGGAATCTATGATGCCATCTCACTTTTTATGATTTCTAAAATTTTTCCAAGGCTTCCTCTCATTCTCTTATATCATATATGACTCAAAAATAAGTTTCAAACAAATTAAAACTACCCTTAGGTGCCCCAAGTCCTTTAAGCCCAAGCTATGCTCCTTAAGGCTACCCTTAGAGTTTTTTTTTTTGTTTTCTTGATGGAAGATGCATGTGATGAGCCTTCTAGGGATTTTAGGAGCTTATTCAAATACTCACTTAGACCTAGAATTCATTGTATCAATTTAGAATTTATAAGAGACACTTGAAACCCTAGGTTTTCTATCTTGAAATCAAATGGCTAGTTTGTTATTTTCCTTACATATTCTTATTCTCCACACTCAATTCCCTAAGATTCACCCATGGTTTTGCCAAAAATCCATGTCTTCTTAAAGCTCTCTAGGTGGGACGAACTAAAAAGAAGGGAATAAGAGGTGGCTATCTTGGAATGAAGATTTACCTTGTTTTCTTGGCTTTTCTTGCTTGTTTCTCACTTTGTTTGGTCTCCTATTCTCAAATCCGAATTTTCCACCTTTGTTCTGCCCTTAAAAAAAATCCAAAAGCTTCAATAAAATCATAAGAAAGAAGGGAAGATGAAGGAGAAGGAGTTTGCTAAAAAGAAAGCATGAAAAACCAAGAAATTCCATACTTTTTTCCTTGTTTTTCTCCTTCCTTTCTTCTCCTCTTTGTGTGCCTCAAATCCTAGCTCCCTTCTTTAGTTTAGGGTAGAAACAACTATGGCTAAATAAAGGAGGAGGTGGGGCATGACACATATATATAGCTAGGCTAGGAAGAACTTTTCAAAAATTTCAATTTTGTCCCTTCATCTTGGTATATTCGTTTCTAGTTCATTTTAGCTCCTTTTTTAGAACCTCCATTTCTATCATGAAATTTAGGTTTCCAATTTAATAAAATGCCTTTAAAATCACTCAAATCAGAGCTAAAACCTTCTCGAACGAATCCATCAAAGTTTGGGTCAACTAATATTAGAAAACGTCCACCGAAGGGGTTTTAACTGTCGTAGGGCTTCCCATGGTTTTCAAGGCCTTTGATAACCCTGAGCAACTCAATTTTGTTATTTAAAAAGCCCTCCTATGAGAATTCTAAAATTTACTCAAAATTATGAAAATATCATTACGTTTCTTCAATGTTTCGTTCAAATTCGTTTCTTCATTCTAATTCCTTTTTTTTTTGTCTAAGCCTGAGATTCTTATTTTTAGGAGTCTAGAATGCTACTTAAATTTTTTAGAACCTTAACTAATTCATTTTAGAGGACTTGCTTTGAAAACATATCTGTTTTTGTCATTTGATGAAAAACAAACATTACAAGAGAGGCACATAAGAGAAGGGAAGAAGAAGAGGAAAACCAAGGCAAAAAGGGTATGAAAATGATAGAATTTCTTGGTGTTTCCTTTAGTAAACTTGTTCTTCTCCTTCCCCTCTTCCTTTCCATGGTTTTATTGAAGTATTTGGTTCTGTTTTAAGCTCTAACTAGAGGGGAGAAGTTCAAAATTCAAGGAGAGAGATAAAGCAAAAGAAAGAGCATCCAAGAAAAGCTAGAATTTAAGGTGAGTTATTATTTTCCATGCTTGCTTTTCTTTGGGTATGGTTTGGCCACTATTTGGATAGCTAAGAGGGAATAGTTTTTGAATTAAACCAAAAGTGAAACTTAGGAATTAAAGTGTGGAAAACAAAAATATGCAAAGAAAATAAAGAAAGAACTATGAATTTGCAAGATACCTAACCTAGGGATTCAATTGCACCTTGGTTTGTAGGAAGGTTTCTAGCTATAATATAAGGTGTCTAAGAGTTTGTATGAGTCCCTAAGACATTAAGGAAGCCTCTTACATGCATCTCCCATCAAAGAAATAAAATAAACTCCATGGACTCCTTAAGGAAGCAATGCCTCGGCCTAGACTAGAAGGAAGACCTAGGGAGTGTTTTAAATTTTTCTAAGTCTAGTTTTGCATCATATATGATGGGAGAGTATGAGAGGAAGTTTTGGAAAAAATTTAGAAAGCATAGGAAGTGAGATAGAGGTATAGGTTCCATAATGTGACTTCAAAAAGTAACCTATAGCTAGGCTCCTCAAATTGATTGTGTGATAGCTCCAAGGAGTCTGAATGGAGTCAAGAATCATAGATGGAAGGAAAGAATGGAGCCAAGATCATAAATTCTTAGTATTGCTTCATTAGGTGCTTTATAAAACCATAATTGAACCATATGAGTGCTAAAGTCCTTCTAGAGTGTGTGTGGCATTAAAGGTTGTTTCAAGAGTGTAATTAGATCCCTCTTAATGTGTTTAGACCAAAGGAATCAAGCTTTACCTTCTTGTAGGGGTTTAGTAGAGGGAGAGGAAGAAATTCCAAGGGATAAAGCATGTTATTGCATTCAAAGTAGATCTCTTTCTCCTTTCTCTCATGCATATTTGGGTGTTTTCTTGTCTTTGAATGTGTCTATATATGTTCATGCCTTAAAAAATATTTCTAGCTAATGTTTACATATCATGGTACCATGATACTTTGTATATGTTCTTGAAAGATGTTTTATAAATGTGTTTTGGCTTGCATGAGCTTGGTAAGGCCAAAAATCTCTTAGTAAGGGTGCGGATGAGCTAAAAGTCTCTAAGAGTGGGTAAGACAAAGCCAAAAGTCTTTAGAAGAGTGAGGCTTAGTCAAAAGTCCTTTAAAAGTAGGTGATGCAAGTCCAAAAGTCTCAAGGAAAATAAGTGAGGCTAAACCATTGTCTTGGCAAGCCTATATATGATGAATATGTCTTCTTAAATGTGAGAATTGTTTTATGTATGTGTATAAATTTCAAGATAGTCATACATGCATTTTTAGACTTGAAATTGCATCCATCATATATGTTTGAAAAGGTGAAGAGCTATTGGGGTTTTTAGAATCTCACTCTTCCCTCTCCATTGCTCTAACATGTTTAGGTGGACCAAGTGAGCAAAGAAACGCAAGTCACCACATTTGAAGACAAGAAGATTAACAAGAGATTTGCTAAATGCTTGTATTGTAACCATTTTCTTGTCAAATGATATAATCTTATGATGTAATGTATAACCTCTTGAACATATGTATATACATGGATATGTGAAGTATGCATGAGAATTGGAAGCATATGTATGACATGGAATGTTTTTGACATTGAAATACCAAGTTATGTATATAAATTCTTTGTGTATAGCAATAACTGGGAGAGTGATTTTGAGATGTATGGATATTCAGACCCTTTAGATATGGTTAGAGATATGTTTTGATGCTTTCCCATGTGCTTAAGTGGTCTTGGGAAAGCTAAAGCCAAAATGGACCATTCTTGACCCTTTGAGAGGTATAAAAATGTCATTTTACAACCCTATGACACAATCTGTCTAAATGGATGATTTTTTCCATGAAATTTGACATGCATAGAGGTCTCATCTAGAACTTTTTGAAAAGCTAAAAACTAAATTATTTGGACTTTAGAGAATTAATTATGAATTTTCAAAATTGCTAAAAGGCTACTGAACTAGTGTGGTTACTGTTCATATAGTTAGTTTTTTTTCTTATGAAATTTCATAAGCATAAACTAGACATAATAAGCTTTCCATGGCCACTGAGATAACCTCTTTTGGAGGCCTGAGCTAAGAGTTATAAATTTTTAAAATTTGGAGACAGTACCAATAATGCTGCAGTACCTTTGGTGTTGTTCCATAGATTTTTAGTAGCTAAACATTTCTATTTTGGTCTAGAATTATTTTTAACCTCAAGTTAACATTTGTAGCTTTCTAGAATGGTATAGTGTTCTTGATTTCAATTTTTATAGATTTAGTTATAATTTTTTAAAATTGACACAAAAAATTTGGCAGTAGAACCTGAGATTGTACATGTGGTTTTTGTGTATATATGCTACCAACTCGGGATTCTTGTGACATTTTGAGATAATTTTGAGTTGTATGAATGTAATTTAATTGGAGAATGATATAGGTAAGTTGAAATGGTCTATAGGGCACGAAACAAAAATTTTAAGTTTGACATAATACAAAATAATCCATTATTTTAATTGAATTTTTCTTGGAATCTTGCTATGCCAAGGAAATGTAACTAGAAATGAGATCGGGAAAGGCTAGATGAATATGGTGTTACATCTACTGTGTGAATGTCTAGTCATTGGTTCTTTTTCTTCTTCCATCCTTTTTTCCATTCTTCCTCCTCTTAAACCTTTCCATTCTCTTTCATTCTTTCTCTCCTCCCTTCCCTTTCATTCACCTTCCTTCCAGCTATCATGTGTGTTGTGAAACTAGCCCCTGAACCAACTGCTACACCTGCACTATTAACCATCATGGTAGCAATGATGTTTGGAGTTTGGGATGGGGTTTTGAGCTTTAAGTGGATCGCTTTCATTCCACTTCATTCCTCTCTTGATTATTGGCGAAAACCATCTCCTTTCCTTATTCTTTTTAGCTATTGAAGTTTATATTTTGTTTCAAGGGAATTAAATTTTGAAACTTGCTTCATTTTATGCCTAAGTAAGGGAAAAGTCCAGCCAAGATTTGATTTGAAAAATTTAGAAATTTAAGGCCTTTCTATATTAGTGTTAGCTTTATTTCCTTGTTTTTAACTCCCTCAAGTTGTTGAAAAGTGTTCTATTTTCTTCTTATAGCTATATAAGAAAAGGTTTGAGTTGAAGATTTCCTTTTGTGATGCTAAATTAGAGTGCTAAATGAAATTAGAAATTTTCATAGCTTACATGTTGGCTTAAGATCTAGGTTAAGGGATGACAAACTACTTCAATAAATTTTTGGAAGTGGAATTTTAATTGTATAATTTCTTAAATGGTAAAAAAAGCTAAAAGAAAAAAAAGGGGATTTATTTAATCTATAACTTAAAAGGTTAAAAGGTATAGCTAAGGAGATAAAGACCTTTATGTCAATTAGGACCTAAATTTTGGGTCTAAGGGGGAATATTTTATTGTAGCATAGAGGTTATATTTTTATGAGGGATAATGACAAGTAAGATTAATCTAACCCTATGCAAATTAATGCGTTATATAGTGACATAGATTGTTTATAGGTATTTTACAAGGTTTTGGAGATAACCCCATATCAAGTACTTAGTCGGATTAAGGTTTAAAGGAATTTATGATGACATCATATGCAGTGAGTAGATAATACTTACTGTGGCAAATTTATACTAATTGTTCATAATAAGATAATGGAATGGTAAACTTGATTTCATTATGTTGTGACTAAAAGGAAATTATGAATTGATGATATTGGAATATTTTGGTTATTGATTAACTAGTTAAATATACTTTGATAATTACTTAATTAATTATTTTAGCTATCTTTGATTAGTGTATGGTAATATTAAAGCTAGAATGTGGTCTAATACAGAACCCTGTAACTAGTAGGAGTAGTTAGCTTTGGTGCATCTTGATCTGAACCCTAGCTAATAGGGGTGTTGCTAGCCCCGCATGTTGGCCACGACTTGTGGATCTGTTTCAAGTGTAAAGCATAAAATTCCCTTTTGCATAATTATTCTCGTAAGAAATATGCTCTGCATCTGTTGATTTGGTTTTATTTAAATGTATAAGTGGAATTTTTATAAATGATTTTATAAAGGTTGATATATGCATATTATTGAATTTATTTATTATAAATGAGGAAAATAAATTTAATGAATACCATGTTATTGCTTATGTTTTCAATATAAATTTCAATCTTGAAGGTAGACTATTATTTAGGATTTGTGTTTATGTCATAGTTAGTATTACTTATGGAGACTCAAACTCATTTCTTTGAATTTCTTTTCATTATAGATAGTAATGTGGGTCTATAATCAACCTCAATGGCATAGAAATGACCACTTTGTTGTTGATGCTCTGCATAATTTTTGCTAAGGTTTTCTTTTGTGAAGTACTATTGGAATTGTATTAAGTATATTGTTTTTTCTTAGTAATAGCTCCATTAATGCACAAGTAGGGTTAACTACCCCCATTGATTACTATATAGGGCTACAAGTTGAAAGTAGAACTCTCTTGATTATTTTTACTAGAATTTGATTGTTTATAGAAATTTCAGGTGATCTTATATACAGGGGAGACTCCGCTAAAATTTTTGTAAAAAGTTAAATTAATTATCATGTAATCAATTTTCTTGTAGTATCGTGTAAATCTTTTAGTAAAGGAAAGCAACCTTAAATTTTCAAAGATTTGTTTTACTTTATCATTGTTCCTTTTATGTTTAAGGTTTTGGTTGTTAAAAGGCTTATAGGTGCAAGTTTCGACTCATAGACCATGTCGATTATGCCACTTTCGGGGGTGTAACAAATGTGGGATTAGGGCCTAGGTTGCCCTGTGATTAGTAGAGCAAGGGTTATTTGATGACATCTAAATTATTATTATAAACCTTAGCATACTTATAATTGAGACATCATTAAAGGCTTTATAAGAGATTGACTTCTTTTCTATAAGTATAATTCCTTAAAAAATTATTGGGGTGTGTATATATGAGTGAACCATATTTTGAACTTATGTTTTTCTTAATATAGAGTAATGTTGCCAATCAAATCTAGTGTAGTCGGTCAAGAGGTTGTAGATGAATCTTTTGTTAGGGCTTCTACCCAACTTGAAGCCCTATCTACTAGGGGTCATGGTAGGGGATACGCTAAGGGTAGAGGCTAAGGTAGAGGGGGTAGATCAGCTATAAACCTTGAGAATTTAGATTGCAAAAAGAGAGCAATGCCTCACCAATCTCAGGTGCCTAACTTTGAACAATTATCCATTAGATTACAAGTGGCTAGTCAAGCAGTAGTAGTATTGGCAGTATTGGTTGCAAAGCAAGTAGCTCATAATAATCCTCAAGCTAATGTGACACCTCTATTGGGACAAGTAGTAGTAGAAGAAGTCCAACATTAGCCTGAAGAGAGGACCCCAGAGAAGATTCTATCCTAGTTCATAAAATTCAAACCACTTTCATTTTCAGGGATAGATGGTCAAGAAGATCCACAATAGTTTCTGGGAGATATCAAGCAAATATGTAAGGCACTTGTTTGTTCTAAGAGGAAGACTATTGAGCTAGTTATGTTCTAATTAAAGAATGTTACTCAAGCTTGGTGTAAGATGGTTAAGAAAGGGAGATCAATTAAATAACCACCATTAGAGTAGAAGGAATTTTAAACTATCTTTTTGAAGTGGTTTTTACTTATAAGTGTTAAAGATGTCAGAGCTCAAGAGTTTAAGACTTTGAAACAAGTTCCTCTTATGACCATGGTGGAGTACGATGCCTATTTTACCCAGTTGGAAAAATATATGCCGCATTTAGTCAAGCACTAAAAGGGACAAAATTAAAAGGTTTTATAATGGGCTTGAGCACACCTCTATTCAGGGTAATCGCCACTCAGATGAATCAATTTCCTTTGTATGTAGCCACTATTGAATGTGCTAAGTTGATCGAAATATGAGAAATAAGGGAGAATTCTTTGCATAAAAAGTGTAAATATGATGGTGAAGAAAGAATGGAAGGTAGTTCTCATACAGGAGAGTTTTCTCGTGTACTTAAGATTCAGAGCTATCAAAGACCTCGACAGACTTCTACTAGACCTTTCTCTTATCTTGCTATTAGTATGGATATGTAGATTGCACATTCCAAGGTACGCAATTAGCACCTTAACAATTATCTGTACAATCATATCAGGAGAGAGCTATTTGTAATGTTTATGCGAAAAGACATTTTAGGACTTGCCACAGAGAGATTGAAGAATGCTTTGGTTATGGACAGGTTAGGCACTTAGTCAAAAATTGCTCTAAGCACAATCCTGAGTCTAGTCAGGGTTTAGTTTAGCCCTTGAGATCTTCTTCAGCTAAAACCAAATCTGTGAGAGCAACCACTTCCTTAGAAGGTAAATGCATTGGTGGGAGGACTTCATCTAGCAAAGGATAGATTATAGGTTAAGGTTAGGCATGAGTCTTTGGCTTGAACTGATAGGACGTACAGCATCAAATGCCATAGTAATAGGTATTCTTATGGTTTGCTTACAAGATGCTTATGTATTATTTGATCTTTGGCTCCATGCAATCTTATATGTCACCATATTTTGCAAGATAAATGTAATATCTAATTTCTTCGTAAAGGTACAAAACTCACCAAATATAAAGGCAAGTCACTTGAAATGAATGATTTAAAGCCAAGCAAAATTAGGATAAATTTTAAATAATAAAAAATGAGGATTTGAGGCTTAAGATGCCCGAAAACTAAAACCAGAAGAGTTAAGAAAATTTGCCAAAATAAGTTAGGGTAACTTTGTAATTTTTAAAAAATTTGCAAAACTTATAGGAAGGGTTTTTAAATGAAAAATTTGAGTTTTTTGAGGTTCTTAGAGGCTCTAAAAACCATGAAGACCCTGGGAACAGTTAAAACTACTTTAGTGAGGGATTTCGGCTGCTAGTTAACCGAACAATTTAGAATGATTTTAAATACAATTTGGGTGAAACTAAAGCCATTTTATGAATTAGAGGACCCAATTTTTATGATGAAAAAGACGGATTTCAAAAAGGAGTTGAAATAAATCCAAACAGTAAAAACTAAGACAAAGGACTAAATTGCAAAGTTGAAAATTTATGAAAATGGACACTTGGCCTTATAAAAATGTCCCAATCTGGTTTAATCTCCTAACCAAAATTTTCACACAATGAAATAGAACTAAGAAGGGTTGAGGGTGGCATACAAGAGGGATAGCTAAGAGAGGAAGAAGAAGTCTTGAAAAGGTAAGAAAATACACAATTTTTTATTCTCTTTCATTCTCTAAACTTCTTCCACTCCTTTTCCTCTCTTATTCTATGGTTTTAACACCTTCATTGGTCATAGTTGGTAGTTTGTTTAGGAAGGAGAGGATGGAAACTTCAAGGGCTCTTGGAAGCATAGCAAAGCACTTTGAGAAAGCTAGTAAATAAGGTAAGAATTATGGCTTGTCTTGCTTTCTTTTTGTTGTTCTCTCTTGGATGATTTTTAGTTAGACCTAGCCCATCTAAGAGAAGATGAATTCTAACCTTAGCAAGAAAGAAACAAGTGTTTAGGAGTGTGAAAATTAAGAATAGTCCATTAGAATCAAATGGGAAGCAATGAAATTTAAGATTAAGAATCTTGGGGATTTAAGACAAATGCTTAAGTCTGATTTTTCCTAGAGGTATTCTAGTTTATGTAAGACTTGGTATAATTCCCTTAGACCTCTAGGAAGTTGCATAAGTGCCATTCCCTTCATGAAAGTGAAGTAAGCTCCATGGGTTCCAAACAAGGAACATGTCTCTGCCAAGGTTATACCAGGCACCTAGGAAGTGTTTTAATTTGTTCTAAGTTTAGAATAGAACTAGATATGATGGAAGAACATCAAAGGAAGTCTTGGAAAAATTTTAGAAGCCATGGAATATGAGATGGAGGTGTAGGCTCTATAATAGGACATAAAGAAGTAATTTATAGCTAGGTTCCTTAAAATAAATGTGTGATGACTCCAAGGAGTTCAAATCGAGTCAAGCGTTATAGATTGAGGGAGAAAATAGAGCTAAGATCATGAATTTCCATAGTTGCTTCATTAGGTCCTTTATGGAATCATAAGTGTGTCTTAGAACCAAGCAAGCTTCTATAGAGTTTGTGAGAAACTTAAGCTTACTCGTATGAGTAATTTATGTTTCATTTGATATTTCTAGGCTAAGAGAACGAAGGGCCACCTAGTTACAAGGCTTAGCCGAGAAAAGGGAGAAGAATCCTAAGAGAAAAGTGTGTGTATTTGCTTCTAGGTAGCTCTTTAACCTTTCTTTCATGTATTCTTAGGTGTTTTCTTGTCCTTGGATATGTGTACATATGTTTATGCCATATGAAATGTTTTTAACTATTTCCTATATGTCATGGTACTATAATATTTTTGAAATATGTTCTATGAATGTGTTTTGGCTTGAATGGGTATGGTGATACCAAAAGTCCCTTAACAAGGGTAAGGATGAGCCAAAAGTCCTTGGGCTTGGATGAGATAAAGCTAAAAGTCAGTCAAAAGTCCCTTGAAAATGGATGAGGCAAATCCAAAAGTCCCAAAGAAAATGGGTAAGGCTAAACTAAGACTTTTGAGAGCTTATGTATGATATATATGAGTTTCTTGAACATGAAAAATGATTTAAGTATGCTCATGATTAGCCTAAGAGACATGCATGCATTCTTTGACTTGGATTACATATATTATGTATGTTTGAAAGGGTAAGGAGCTATTGAGATTTTTTGAATCTCACTTTTCCCTTCCATATGTTTAATTATGTCTAGGCGAGCTAAGTGGATCAAAAAGTGGAGGCCAAAGACCTTAAAGCATGGTACTTTGACAAAGGAGAAAGAAAATAAGCATTTTGATGTCAAGAGTTGTAATCACATAATATATGAATAACATAATTGATTAAACATATGTAAATTTATGTATTTATGATGAATAAATGGGTTTTGGAACCATATGTGAAAGTATAAGAAGGTTTGACATCTAAATGCCTTAAGATACTTGTATGTAAGCTTAAGTTAGGAAGTAGTTTTGAGATGCATGAGGATTTGGACCACTTGGGCAGCTTTTATATGCTGATTTTAATCATTCACACATGCCTAATTGGTTGTGGTTGGAGTAGGAGAGCATATGTCATTATTTTAACCCTTTATGACATCTAAAAGTGCCACTTTTACACCTCATACCCAAAACTGATCAAAAAGATAAATTTTCCCATAAAATTTAGCATGAATATAGTCTCATCTAGAGCTTTTGGTTAAGCTAAGAACCACATTAGTTGGAGCTCTAGAGAATAAATTATGAATTTCCAAAGTTGTAAAAATTTTTAGATTTGGTATATATAATATTCATGAAATATGGTCAGTTTCTTCTCTTGTGTCATCTAAGAGACAAATAATATCCAATACTTATGAAACTTTACAAGAATAAATTATGAATGATAAGCTTTCTGTAACACTTAAGAGCACTTCATTTGGATTTATATTGAAGGAGATATGAATTTTTGAAGTTAGTAGTTAGTAGTAGTAATGTAAACAGACCTTTAGTACTATTCCATCAATTTTTGTGAGTTATATGCCATTTCCTTAATTTGAACTATTTTTATCGAAAGTAGACATCCACAAATTTCTAGAATGGTATAGTAGGATAGATTTTAATTTTTCTGGAATTAGTTATGAATTTTTGAAATTTATATCAGAAACTTATAATAGCAAACCTGGGTAGCTAGACCTTTGGTACTATTCTATTATCATGAGTAGTCTAGTTGATGTTTTTATGGTCTAGAATGATTTTTATCCTATGGTTGACATTTAGGACTTTCCAGAAAGTTATCATTTGCTTCAATTTGATTTTTCTAAAATTAATTATGATTTTATGAAGTTTATATCAATAACTTATCCCTAGAACTTGAGACAAGTAAATCTATTTTAAGGAAAATGGCTTCAAACCTGAGATTTTTATGATTAATTGTGGTGTTCTTGATGTGATTAAGTATATTATGAATAGAAGAAAGGATTGGTAAACTCATATGGCCCATTTGACCAAGTTTAAGCTCACTTGGCTTAGGAGAAAATATGCAAACCTATGACTTGATGTGTGTTGTGATGTGATTTTGTGGAATATGGCTTGTAGCAAAATTTTGAGCTTCCAATTGTGTCATTTATAGTTGAACAAATGTTTTGAGGATGGTTATTACATTTGGCAAGCTCATATGATTTATTTAGCCATTAATGAATTCTTTTGGCATTACATATTGGTTATTTCTGCTGCTAAAAGTGATAAATTGGTTAAAATGGCACTTTAATGCCACTTGTGATATATTTTGGTGATATCTGATTATGGTGTTACAACAAATGGGTAAAGATCCTAAAAGTTAGATCACCCATTAGTAGTGATGACTTTGGTGGGAGAATCCATTTTGGTAGACTAAGTATATAAAGACTGTATAATTATTATCAAAGATAAGAAGAAATTAGCTAATTTGATGTTGCTTATAATGATAGACTTTAATGTAATTTTAGGGATGGATTGGTTGGCTTCTTGTTATGCCTCACTAGATTGTCACCTCAAGGATATGAGATGTGATTTTCTAAGTGAATAGCCTCTCATCATCTAGGGTGACTGTGGTAAGGCAATTAATAATCTGATATTTGCCTTAGAAGGTATGAGACTACTAAGGAAAGGGTGCCATGAATTCTTAGCACTAGTTAAGGACATAGAGATGCAAGATTCAAAGTTTGACCAAGTTTTAGTGGTGAAGGAATCTCCTAATGTCTTCCTTAAAGAATTGCTGGAGTTCCCTCCAATAAGGGAGATTGAGTTAGGTGCCTATAGAACTTAGGGAATTGAAGAATTGATTGCAAGATTAGTTGGATAAGAGTTTCATCCATCTGAGCACATCCCTCTGGGGTGCTTTGGTACTTTTTATGAAAACGAATGGTTCTTTTTGTCTGTCTGTGGATTATGGGTAGCTAAACAAAGTGACGGTGCTGAACAAATATCCTTTACCTCGTATAAATGATTTTTTTAACTAGTTACAGAGGGCTTAATGTTTCTTCAAGATTGATTTGTGATTAGGGTATCACTAATTGAGGAAGTAAAGATATCCCTAAAACTGCTTTTAGAATTCGATATGGTTATTATGAATTTCTTGTGATGTCATTCAAGCTAACTAATGTACTAGTCATTTTTATGGATTTGATGAATTAGGTTTTCAAGCCCTTCCATGATCAATTTGTCATAGTTTTCATTGATGATATTTTGGTGTATTCTGAGAGCTAGAAAGATCATGAACAACACTTGAGACTAGTGTTACAAGTGTTAAGAGAACAACAGTTGTATGCAAAATTCTCTAAATGCCAGTTTTGTTGGGGCATGTGGTTTTAAAGGATGGAGTTTAAGTCTATCCAAGAAAGATAAAAATAGTGCAGAAATGGATGTGACCTACTACTGTTATGGAGATATGTAGCTTTTTGGGTCTAGCAGGCTACTACCATTAATTTGTGAAATATCTCTCAAAAATAATTGCTCCTTTAACAAGACTTACTTAGAAAAAATGTGATTCCAGTGGTTTGATGCCTATTTAGAAATTGAAAGATTGTTTGACATTTTCCTTGTTCTTAGCTTTACCTTCAAGATTATGTGGTTACATCATTTATCATTATGCTTCCAGGGCCAATTTAGGGTGTATCCTGATGTAACATGGTCGTGTAATTGCCTATGCATCTAAGTAGCTCAAAAAACATGAAGTGAACTACCTGACACATGATTTAGAGATGGTGGCAATGGCTTTTGCTCTTAAGATTTTATGGCATTACCTTTATGGTGAAACTTACAAAATTTACATGGATTACAAAAGTCTCAAATACATATTTCAACAATGAGACTTGAATTTGAGGAAAAGAAGATGGATTGAGTTGCTCAAGGATTATAATTATACTTTATATTAGTGGCAAGACTAATATGGTGGCAGATGTGTTTAGTAGGAAACCTATGGGGAGTTTGAGCCATATTGCAGAAGTAAAGAGACCATTAGTAGAATACTTACATTGGTTGGAAGTCAATAGGGTGTGATTTGAAATAAAAAAAAAATTAGGTATGCTCTTGGCTTATGTTCAAGCTCACTCTTCTTTAATTGAAAGAGTGAAACTAACCTAGACTAAGGATGCTTAGTTATAGAAAGTGATGAATGAGGTGAAAAAAGGAAAAACAAGTGAATTCACTATAGATTCAGAGGGAATGTTATGATGTGGCGTGTGAATTTGTGTGCTAGATGTTGGTGATCTGAGGAGAGAAATTTTGGATAAGGCCCATTGTTATCCTTATATTGTTCATCTAGGATCTATCAAAATATATCAAGATGTAAAACTGTTATATTGGTGGAATGGTATAAAGAAGGACATAGTTGACTTCGTGTCTCATTGTCTAGCATGTCAATAAGTGAAGGTAAAACACTAGAAGCTAGCAAAATTGCACCAACAATTAAAGATACCTAAATGGAAGTGGAACAGAATTATGTTGGACTTTGTTACCAAATTACCCTACACAATAAGGGGTTATGACTCCATTTAGGTAATTGTTAATAGATTGACAAAGACGGTACATTTCCTCCCTATGAAGATGACTTATAGTGTGGCAAAATATGTTCAACTTTACTTGGATGAGATAGTGAAGTTATATTATGTGCCAATATCCATTATCTCTGATAGGGGGCCATAGTTTACCTCCTGACTTTAGGAAGCCTTTCAAAAAGCCTTGGGTATCCCTGTAAATCTTAGTATAACTTTTCACCCATAGACTGATGGCCAATTAAAAAGGACTATACAAATTTTGGAAGATATATTGAAATCATATTTTTTAGATTTTGATGGAAGTTGGGATAGCTATTTGCCTTTGGCTGAATTCACATATAATAATAGTTATCAAGCTAGCATTCAAATGGTGCCCTTTGACGCTTTATATAGGAGATGATGTAGATCCCCATTTAAGGGGTTTGAAGTGCGTGAAGTAAAGATAATAATAGGCCTAAATTTGGTGCATCATGCCTTGGAGAAGGTTAAACTAATTAAGGAAAGGTACTAGCAATTTAAAGTACACAAAAAGCATATGTAGGTTGTAGGCACCAAGACTTGGAGTTTATGGTAGGTGGCCAAGTGTTCCTTAGAGTGTCTCCAATGAAAGGAGTATTAAGATTTAGAGAAAGGGGCAAATTGAGCCTAAGATTCATAGGGCCATTTAAAGTTTTAGAGAGAATTGGCATTGTACCATATCATTTGGCCTTGCTGCCTAAGCCTAAGATACATTTGGTGTTTCATATGTCAATGCTTAAAAATTGTACTCAAGATCCTTCCCAAGTAAATAAGGATCAAGACCTTGGGTTAGATACGAGGTTGTCTTATGAAAAGGTCCTAGTGGCCATTTGAGAGAGGCAAGTTCAGAAGCTTCATTTAAAAGATATTGTTTTAGTAAAAGTGTCTTGGCAAAATTATTTGGACGAAAGGGTCATGTGGAAGGTTGAAAGTGAAATGCACAATAAATACCCACCATTATTTTAACAAAAAGGTCAGTGTATAAACTCAAATTCAAGGACAATTTCTTTTTTTCAAAGGAGGAGAATGTAACACCTTAGAAAATTTTCTTTTATTTGGGTCCCTATTAGTTTAAGAATTCAAAATATAATTAAGCTAAATTATAAAATAAAATAACATGAACTACTTTATGAAGGGAAAGAGTTATAGGATAAGTTGTGGTAAGTTTAGGTGCTTTTAAACTTTTTTAAGAAATAGATGGAAGGGACATAGGAACTACTTTCAATCATTTTAAATTTTTAGGGGCCAAAGTCTAATTTTATCCAAAATATATTAAAAAATTTCTAACCACCCATCTTTCTTCTCTTTTTCTTTCCTTGTCTACCACGTGAATGTCCAACCACTAGTTCTTCTTCCTCTTCCATCTTTTTTCCATTCTTCCTTTTCTCAAGCCTCTCCATTATCTTTCATTCTTTCTCTCCTCCCTTCCCTTTCATTCATCTTCCCTCCAGCTACCATGTGTGCCATGAAACTATCCCTTGAATTAGTTGTTGCATCTGCATTGTTCACTATAGGTGTCGAAACCATTAAAAATAATTTCTTACTCTCAAAATAATTTTTATTATAAATAGAGTGAATATGGTCATATTCCACAAGGATTAACCAAATTATTTAATTCAAAATTAAAATATGAAAGAAAATAAAAAAATTTCTTTATAATAAAATAGCAATAAATAAATTTAGAAAATATTTTTAAAAATAACTCCTAACAAAAGTTTATTTCAAGTCTAATTCAACCAATTTGATCATCAAAACTTTTAAAAAAATAAATAATTTAGGTAAAATCAGGTACTAATTTAAATTAACTAAATAATAATATCATAAAAATAAAAAATATTTTAATACTCTAGAAGAGAAAAAAAGAAAAAATTATTTTTAAGGATTAAGAAGTGAAAAAATTTATTTTTAAGGACCTGTTACCACTAAGTTTAACTGTTTATTGCTAAATACAGTAGTAATCATCCTAAAACAAGTGGTAATAGATTTTTAAGAATAAATTTCTTTACTTTTTGGTCCTTTATTATAGTTCTCCAAAAAAAAAAAAAAATCAAGACTCACAAATTATTCATTTAGCCAGACCTTTAATAACCTTGACTAGGAAACTAAAGAATTATATTTGTAAAGAGGTAGAAAGAAAACGAGGGGAATATATAAAAAGAGAGAAACAAAAATAGATCTTGAATCTGAGTTATTTTTTATGCACCCTCAACCTCCCCTTTTATAAGCCTTTTTTTTACTGTGTCTCTATCTTTATCTTCTTTTTAAAATCTCAAAAGGGAATATAGATAAGCTTTTTCTTTGCCACATCTTTATCTTTATCTTTTTTCTGTACAAATATTAAAAAGGAAATATGGATAAGCTATGTAACAGAACTTCCTTTATTTTCTCTAACTAACTATGAAAAGAGATATATATAGAATTGGCTTATTATCCATATAATATTTAAAATTTGTATTACTTTTAATCTTAAATTTATATATATATATATATATTTAAATGTGTAAAACATACTCATCATTCACCATCATGGCAACAACTTTATTTGTAGTTTGGGGTAGGGTTTTGAGCTTCAAGCAGATGGTTTTCATTCCACTTCATTCCTCCCTTGATTCTTGGTGAGAACCATCTCCTTTCCTCATTCTTTTTGGCTATAGAAGTTCAGATTTTGCTTTAAGGGAATTAAATTTTGAAATTTGCTTCATTTTGTGCCTACTTAGGGGAAAACCCTAGCCAAGATTTGATTTGAAAAATTTAGAAATTTAAGGCTTTTCTATATTAGTATTAGCTTTATTTCCTTGTTTTTAAATCTCTCAAGTTGTAGGAAAGTGTTTTATTTTCTTCTTCTTGTAGTTATATAGGAAAAGGTTTAAGTTGAAGATCTCTTTTTGTGATGGTAAATTAGAGTACTAAATGAAATTAGAAATTTCCATGGCTCACATGTTGGCTTAAGATCTAGGTTAAGAGATGACCAACGAATTGAATAAATTTTTGAAAGTAGAATTTTAATTGTGTAATTTCTTGAATGGTAAAAAAGAAAAAGAAAAAGAAGGGGATTTATTTGATCTATAACTTAGGAGGTAGAGACCTTTTTGTCAATTATGACCTAAATGTTGGATTTAAGTGGGAATATCTTATTGTAGCATAGAGGTTATATTTTTATGAGGGATAATGACAAGTAAGATTAATTTGACCCTATGCAAATTAATGTGTTATTTAGTGACATAGATTGTTTACTGGTATTTTAAGAGGTTTTGGAGATAATCCCATAAAGTGCCTGGTCAAATTAAGGCTTGAAGGAATTTACAATGTTATCATAGGCGGTGAGTAAATAATACTTGCTATGGCAAATTTATACTACTTGTTCAGCGTAAGATAATGGAATAGTAAACTTGATTTCATTATGTTGTGTCTAAAAAGAAATTATTAATTGATGATATTAGAATATTTCAGTTGTTGATTAACTAGTTAAATATACTTGGATAATTACTTAATTAATTATTTTAGCTATATTTGATTAGTGTATGATAATGTTAAAGCTAGAATGTGGTCTAATACAAACTCTTGTAGCTAGCCTTAGTGCACCTTGATCTAAACCCTACCTAGCGGGCGTGTTGCGAGCCCCACATGTTAGCCACAATGAGTGGATCTGTTTGAAGTGTTAAGCATTACATAATTATTCTCACAAGAACTATGCTCTGCGTTTGTTGATTTAGTTCTATTTAAATGCACCAGTGGTATTTCTATGGATGATTTTATAAAGGTTGATACATGCACATTATTGAATGTATTTATTATAAATGAGGAAATTAAATTTAATGAATACCATATTATTGCTTATGTTTTCAATATAAATTTCAATCTTGAAGGTATACTATTATTTACGATTTGTGTTTATGTCATAGGTAGTATTACTTACTAATGGAAACTTGAACTCATTCCTTTGAATTTCTTTTCATTATAGATAGTAGTGTGGGTTAGAATTGGCCTTGGTAGCATAATAATGACTACTTTTGTTGTTGATGCTCTGCATGATTTTTGTAAGGGTCTTCTTTTATGAAATACTATTAGAATTATATTAGGTATATTTTTTTTCTCTTAGTAGTAGCTCCACTAATACATAGGAAGGGTTTCCCTACCTCAATTGATTACTGTATAGGGCTTTAGGTTGAGAGTGGAGCTCTCTTGATTATTGTTACTGGAACTTAACTATTTGTAGAAATTTCGAGCAGTCCTATACATAGAAGAGACTCTGTCGAAATTGCTCTAAAAAGTTAAATTAACTATCATGTAATCAATCTTGTAGTATTGTGTAAATCTTTTAATAAAGGAGAGCATCATTAAATTTCTAATGATTTGTTTTACTTTATCATCACTTTTTTCATATTTATGATTATGGTTGTTAAGAGGCTTATAGGTATGAGTTTTGACTTGTAAACCATGTCAGCATGCCCTATCCTGGGGTGTAATAGCTCCAACAGCATAGGGATAATTTGCAAAAAACCACAAAGAATGTTAGTCATGTTAATCCTGGGAGTCACAAAGGGCAAAAACCTACTACTCTTAATTAGCAATGAATGTTTGAATTGAGGAGAATGGAGAGGAAGGAATGGAAAGTAAAATTTTAATTTTGACATCTTCTTTGATTTAGAATATTTAGTTGAATACTTTCTTCCTTTTTTATCTTTTTCTTTTTAATCTAAACATGTTTTATAAGGAGAAAAAAATGTTAGATTTAAAATTAAATAAAAGAAAATGTCAAAATTAAAATTTTGCTTATATTCTTTTTTCTTCCATTTTCTTCAATCCAAGCATATTTTTAATGAACGAACAAATTTATATGCAATTTTTAAGTATTTATTATTAAGTTTTTTAACAAAAATAAGTGAAGTGCATTTTTTTTTCACAGATTAACATCATGTGATTGATTTTTTCAAAAAGGCTTTTTCATATGTTTTCATGGGATAACTTGATAATAGATATCTAAAAAATTTTACTTAAATATTTTTTCTTTCTTCTTTTTTAAAGTAACGGCACTTTAGTTGTTTGCATTTGGGCAAAACAAACTAAGATGATGAGGCATATCAGCAACAGTAGTTTCATTAAATTAACTTTTGTGTCTCTTAAGAGCTTCAGACTAACTTGATCTCATTAAGAGGCAGGTCCAAGAATATGCCTGGGAAAGGAGCTTGCTTACAGATAGATGAAGGTATTTTCAACAATTCACTTTTGGTAGCTACAAATTCAAATTGGCAGACCAAAAGCAATCAGCAAAACACAGGACCATGGTTACTTTACAAATTGATGGTGGTCTAAATGTGCATGCTTCTCAGAGATCAAGGTTTTGAATTTCTAACTTCTTCAGATATCTCCTCAGTTTCTTTGGATGCTTCATTACTAGCTAATTTGAAAAGAGCTATGAAGCATATTAATATTTATAAAAATGGAACGCCTGATACGTATTTGATACTCGTAACAGATATAATACGATATTTCAAAATTGCATTTAAATATTACATCTTGTCGTACTCTGTATTTGTTTAATATCAATGCTTCTTAAGAAAAATCAAACAAGATAATGCTACATGGCCATATATATAGTTTATTTCCTGTAAAGACATCAATGTGAGACTTGGCTTAGGTGCTCATGAGCCACAAGAAGCATAGAACTTAAAATATAAGGTGCACTTAATTATTATGAATATTCTTATTACTTTAACTTTTCTTTTTTTCATCTAATTCAACTTGATTTATGAACTAGCTAAAAAGAGTAATATCATTAAACAGACAGTGACCCGAAAGATAGAAGAGGATGCATAAAAGTACACAAATTAAACAAGATGCCATTTACTGAAGTGGCTTGAGTTGAGCATATCAACTCTTTTCTGTCTACTTGAGGCCATATTTAGGCCCAATTTGTACTGATCGGCAGCAAAAAGGGTACCAAAATAGTTATGGTTTGTTTATAGCACCATCAACATTTGTTACTGTGCCACTGCATGCTCACTACTTCAATTATACACAAGTGGGTTCTCATAAAAATTTGTAAGAGTGTACTTAATCTGGTGTTTAATTTGATTTTAATTGAGTTCCAAAATTAAAGCCGGTGCCTTGATTGCTTTTTTTGTTTTTGAATTTTTTGGTTAAAATTATACACTGGCCTTTGAAAAAGAATTTTATATAACTTTTTGTAAAATTATAATTTGACCCTAGAAAAATTAAAATTTTTGTATAAGTTTTTATTTAAAATAATTAAGATGATTGAGTTAGGCTGGATCATACTGGCCCTCAAAGCTGGTGTGGTACCCAACCTAGCCCTGAATTTTTTTTTTTTTGCCTAACCTGATATGGTCAAGCCAAACTAGGCTTGCTAGGTGATCGGACAAATGTAAAACCTTAAAACTTGCATACTTTTTCAATTCCATTATAAAATGCAATAATGCATTAAAAATATTTAAAGATAATGTCAAATAATACTCATGTGATCTTTTATTAATTAATCATATTCTGGCTCCCTGTATTTTATGAAGCATCTAACACTTTTTCTTGTTAAAATAAAAAGCAAAAATTTATTTCACAAAATAAGACCTAATGACTTTTATAATTATTTTAAAGCTTTTAAATTTAATACTAAAAAGGTAAAAGAAAAAAAAAACATGATTTTCTTATTCAAATTAAAAGGCAGATAAAAACTTTATTGATTCTGTTAAAATTTGTCAACATGCTCGATATTGTAATAAGGCAATTATTTTATTTTATCTTATTTTATATTATTTTTTACACATTAGATTCATCAAATTCTCCAACAGCATGAAGTTCATGAGCTTTAAAGAATAAGAACTAAAGATTTCATCTAACAGAAGACACAAATTCCAAGGTAGAGGTATAAAATCTTTCAAATTCGCTACTAAGAATGAAAATCTAACAAACTTTCAGATGTTATAAATGCCAAATTGAAAGATTGGATAAAACAAAAAATAAAAGAATATGCAAGGAAATAAATAAATAGATCAAAATTCATCAGATCTATCATAGAAATATTTATCAAAGAATATCTATTCATAAAATACCAAGAAAAAGAAATGAAGAGAAGAAAAAAAATGAAAATGACAGAGAAAAAAAAAGAGAATTCGACTAAAAGATCAAACACCAAAGAGCAGTATTAACAATGGGAACTTGTAGTTATTACTCTTTTTAAAAACTTCAAAAGGAGACAATCTATTAGATTGTATTACGTATACGTAAAAGTTACATCCAAAACAGAATTGCGAAGTTTTTTTATGTAAAAAGAAAAGAAAAAATTGTGACATAGATGTATAAGAAGCAAAAATCCCCAAAAATCAAGAATCTGAATCTGAGATTGAGATAAACGTAGCAGAATCAGAAAACAGTCGTCAATAATGAGATCAGATTATTTTCAGAGAATGATCAGGATAAGAATAGCATCAAAAAACAAATCAAGCGGATACATTAAATAAATAGTGCCAGATTATTTTGTAATGAGATTTTTATATTTATTTTCCCAGGTTATTTGGCTAGCATTTCTTTTAAATAAATAGTGCCTTTCACGTTATTTGGAAGCAAAATTAGTTAACGACGATCCTTGAATTGATAATAATAAGAAAAAAAACGCCGGATATAGATGTATAAGAAATAAGTCGTTAGTAATGAGATTAGAATATCTTCGGAGAATCAACAAGATGATCATATACGGATAGCACCAAAGAAACAAATCAAGCAGATACATGCATTAAAGGGCATACGCCCCTTCGTTGTGTAATGAGATTCGTATGATTCTTTTCCCAGATTATTTGGCTAACATTTCTCTTAAATAAATAGTTCCTATCACGTTATATTATACCAAGATTAATTAATGACTATAAATACATTAAATTGATAACAAAAAAGTTAAAGCTCTTATATAATGAGCCCCTCAGATCAATTTTAAAAATAAGTTCTTTTTTATTATTTGGTCGGACAAAAAGGTTTCTATATATATATATATATATATATATAATGTGGAAAAGTATATTTCATTGATAGATCCAAACTTTTTGAACTCTTGGCATTATTATCAAGCAGAAGAAATTTACCTGTCAACTTGAATATTAAATTTATATTGGCTCTAAGCATTACATATATATATATTCATAAATCCAAGTAGAATGTTAATCTGATACAAATTAAAACATAAAATCTTCAGAGCAAGACAACGTGCAAAATATAAAGTTCTTTATGTTTCATTTGCCGCTTACAAAGACATATCATGGACAATGTTGGACCGAGAAACCAGCCAAGAAAAAAAAGAAAAAGGGAAAACAGAAAACAGCCTAACCTTTCATATCTGAACTATTGGGATATGAAACTTTTTATATCTATACTGTTGTCATTTTAATTTTAACACATAACAAGAGATATCTCTATCCTCTTTAGAGAGAGAGAGGAAATTATAGAAAGGGTCACGAATTACAAGAGATTCTTAGATGAATTTAGTTAAAAAATACAATAAAAATTACACCTAATGATAAACAAACAAATAAAGATGTTAATCACATTTATTAACAGAATCCACTTTTTGTATTTTCATTAGTTCTTCAAACCAGTAAATTTAGAGTGCCAAAAGGATCGAAATGGAGGCCAATATAATAGAAGAAATGAGAGGCAATCCTCTTGACTCAGTGATTCCGATCCTCACAACATGAGCATCCACCACACACCCATCAAGCTTGTGAAGCCTCTTGTAACCCACTATGGTCTCCCTTGGATCATTAATTTACCATCCACATAGATATTCATGCCCTTGGATCCTTTGACCAAGTCCAATTGCTTCCTGTATCCTAATCACATTGAATCTTAATCTCCCATTATTCTTCCGCCATATCTCAACCCAATGCTCCTTTCCTCCTTCTTCTTCCTTATTAGGAGCCCAGTATTATCGCAAATGGTCACTAATATATCTAGCCTGTTTTCTGGTCCAAAACCAACCTCTTTTCCCCCTCATTGTCTGCTAACTTTCACATTGCAATCTTCGGCTAAATTCTTGTGAAAAATTGTGTAGATTGCAGTGTGAAATTCTTTCAACCTGTGACCATCAATATCAGATGTCAGGCCGGTTGTGTTAGGAGGCACATTAAATATCAAGTAGCTCACGTAGTTTTCTTGGTGATTCTGACTTATGCCAAAACCATCCTTTTCGAATCGAAACATCGCATTCTGCTGGTAGCCAATCCGTTCCTTTTAGATCACCTGTGTTGAGGTAAGGTAGCTACATATATGATCACCAAGAAATCAATAATTAAAAGCATAACAAATTAAAGTAGACGTATCTGGTAATGATAACTTCACTTACGCGTCAAGTTTAATGAGTTCTTGTTACTTCTTTATACTTACCTTGAGTGTAAGGATTATTTTTAGATGGGTAACTCGTCTTGTCATAGGTTACTCGTAAACAAGCCTAAATCAAAATTAATACCTATTCATTCTAACTTGAGAGCAAACGGACTAATCCAATTAAGCTCGTATTTAGAAAGAATAAAAATTTTAACGGCACTCAATGTATATCGTGAAAGCACACTAACTCTAATCACATGATATGCTACTCTAAAAAGTGAAGTCCAGCTCTTTGACAACTAAATTTGTAAACACCACATTGTCTTCCTTAGGACAGTTGAGAAGTATGATTTTTCTTTCCCCTTGTTAACTTTAGTGCCCTGTCCCCACTAATGATTGAGACACAGACATTCCAATCCAAACAAACAGTGCAGCTTCTTTAATTAATTTTTGTCCTTCAAAAATAATGCACTTTCTTTTCTAAGCAGGAAACAGAAAAAGCACCACTCAACTCAAACTTCACTATTCAATTCATACTATATATATATATATATATATATATCATATACCACTATTATATATATAGAGTTCAGTGTGTAACAAACTATATCGGTCAAAATGAAAAAGCTGAAACATTTACTTTTTGTTATTATTATTATTTTTGTGAATGCTTACTGCTTAGCTTGGAAGAAGAACTTACTACCCTTCCTCATTTCCCACCCGCCTAACATTTGGGTCAACATCTGAGAAAATGTTAATGGAACTCTGCAACTCCCTCGCCATAGAGAACCATTCTGAGAAGTAGTAAGACACATGTTGTGCATTGGTATCCTTTGCTCCATCAAACTATATCTCTCCAACTCCTCCATATCTACAAAATTTGAATCATTAATAACAGAAAAAAAACTTTCAGGGACTTGAAAAAGCTAGATGTGCAAGTCATCAATAGTTTTGTGGTCGTGAAATATGGACTAAATAAGTGCTCACCATATTTTTTTTGAAATTTAATTCTAATTAAAAATGAGAAACGAGAATATCAAGTTTTAAATCAGTTTAGAGAGGCTTTAACACCATATCTTTTTCAAAAACTACTTCAACGAGTTTAAATTCTGAACTGAAAACTCTTGAATACTTTATCATAATTTCTAACAAAGATCAAAGAATGTGGAGAAAATTTCTTGATCAGGGACCAAGAGGTTAAGTTGACGAAGAATTGCACTGAGATTTTATGGAGAAATTCTTTTATGAAAAAAATTAATAGCAGAGGAACCCAAGAGAGTTAGCTTAATCGGCTACAGAGGACGACATACTTTCTAATGAATTTGAGTTTGGTTCTCTAAGAAAATTTTCTTATTTTAAAATTTTAAATGCACTAGATAAACGTGGAGAATGTATTTTTAAAATTCTGTTAGAAAAATTACTTTCGGATAAAGCTCTAGCACACCAAAAAGGAGAAAACAGTGGAAAAAGAGAACAGAAAGGAAGTCACTTATTGAGCAGCTCTTGAAGCTGAGCTAAATAGTATTCGTTGTAAGTCAAATCATGTCCATATCTAGAGTCATGTCTATCCCATGGTGAAAGATAAAGCCCTACATCTATGCCTGTTGCTGAAGCGGCATTCACAAACTCCTAAACAAAATCTCCCTTACCATTTTTCCAAGGGCTTCTAATAACAGAATGCTCAGTGTACTTGGAAGGCCATTGGCAAAGCCCGTCACGGTGTTTCGCAGTTAGGATCATCAAGGAACCTCAAGCATCCGCCGCTACAGCGGCCCACTAGCCGGTGTCGAGCCCCAAAGGGTTGAAAATTTCTGGGCTTTCACGGCCATCTCCCCATTCTCTGTCTTTGAAGGTGTTGACACCGAAATGGAGGAACATTATTAGCTCCCTTTGTTGCCATTTTAATTGGGAATATGATGGGAGTGGTAGAATGGGCAATGGCGGGGTTAGTATTTGCTCACGGCCAGAAATGACCAACTTGAAGAGATGAAGTAGTGTGAGAAGAATAGAGGAGCATCATAATCTTCCCATGATGCTCTAGATTGTTGATCTTCTTCCCTTCTTCTTCTGATCCCTCTTTATTAGTAATATGGTTATGGAAATGAAAGAAAACAGGTAGGTAATACTAAGGAAATTTTTAAAATCTTTTAGGTTCATTGGTGAAACGAATCATGAAATGTCAGAAGTAGATTCTTTGAATGTATTGTTATAAAATCAAATTCATTAATGATTTTAATAAATAATAACCGTTTCATAAAAGCGATTACATGGTTTGTTTCCTTTTAGTATATGGCCAAGATTTATGTATTAAAAGGCATCTAGCGTGCTTACGTATGGCTTTGAATGCCATATTCAAAGGCTCAAAAGGCCATCTACTTACGAGCATTCTCTTTCTTTTCTTTTTTTCTTTTTTTAAAATGAATCTACTTAAGAATTTGGATAAATGACTGTCTTTTCTATATATGAGAAATGACTTAATTACAAGCCTCTTCATTCTACTATAAAATACTGCATGAAACTCTTCAAAACGAAAGATGAGTTATGGCTGTACTTATTTTAATCGAAACATGCTTAGATCGATGGTTAAAATTTTTCTAACTTTAAATTGGAATGATAAATTACTCTCTTTTTCTATATATTAATTGGAATGATTTGCGTGCAATTAATGCTTATGCTCTAGTACTATACTACATACATGCTAATAGCGCACCATCCTATCTACATAAAATGGTATCGTTGCAAAACTAATAAAAATATAAGAAATATAATAAGAGTTTCTCTAGAAAATTAAGAGAAGAAAATAGAAAATAATTTATATTCACTCAAATGTTTCATGCTTAATACATAGTCTCCATTTATAAACTTTCGACAAATAGAATTTCTAAACTAATTCAAATTTCAGGAAATTCCAAAAATTCTAGCAAATTTCAAAAAATTCAATAAGTTCTAAAAATTCAAAAAATGAAAAATTTCCCAATCTGACTAAAAAAAACGAAGACATATTGTTCTCTGTCGTCTATGTCCACCAACATTCGCTGTTGTCTTTGTCTGTCAACATTCTCTGTCATTCTTTGTCTCCCTCTTGGTTCTTCCTCTTCATCTCCGCTGTCATCATCTTCATCTCCCTCTTTGTTATTGTTAGTTATTGTCTTCACTCTCTGTCATTCTTTCTCTCCACTCTCTACTGTTCTCTCTTTCTCGATCTTCTCTTTGCATTGTGATTGGGTAAATGAGTGGGGGTATATGGAATGGGAATGAAATGCAAGGTTTAGGGTTCGTGCATTTCATTCTTGGTCTAACCATTCTAAGAAAATAAAGTAAACAAAATTATTTTAGCAGCATCTTATGCTAGTTGTCATTATATTTCACGTTTTAGCAACGATATGTAGTGCCACTAGAACTTTTGGCTCCAAATTTTTTTAAAAAAGAATTAGCAGCAACTTATTATTACTATTAAAATAGTTACTAATAATAGTGATGAAATGTCATCACAAAAAATTACACTTTTAGTGGTAATATTTATTTGTCGCCATCATATAATTCTTTTAATGGTGATTCTATATTATCACAAAAAGTCATAATTAGTGGCGAAAAAGAATATCATCGCTAAAATGTCTTTTACTAGTAACAAATAGTTATTGCTAATATTTTGGCCTAAAAAAAATCATAAGAATTAATGGTAACAAGTTATCACTACTAAAAATTTTTAGTGGTGACTTTCATCGCTAGTAAAATACTTTTGTCATCACAAAAATTTTTTAGTGGTAACATTTCTTTTTCTATGATCACTATGAGTAATGAAAAGAGAAATGCCTTTTCATCAATGCATTTTAATGGCAACATATAAATGTTATAGTTAAAAATAAACTTATAGCAACAACTTTTTTTGTTGCCACTAAAAATTATTGCTTAAAATTACTTTTTTGGTAGTGGAGTATGATGACCCACTTCTAGATGAAAATATTGTGACATCATATTCACTAAAAGACCCTACTTTTCCCACAGTATTTTTGTTTTAAAGAAATAATTTATTAATTTAATCTTTAAAAGATTATTATTTTTCAATTTAATCTTTCAAAAATAAAGTTTTTAAATTTAATCTTTGAAAAGTCACTCTTCTTTCAATTTAATTCTCTAAAAATAAAATTTCTCAATTTAATCCTTCAAAATTTTTTTCTATAATCAAAATAATCCCTACAGGAAGCATTTGTAGCTTTTATTGTGTAATGAAATCTAACTCACTTTTTAGTTGAAGATACCTAAACAAGTCCATATAATTAATTAATAGTCATGTGGGGATCCCATTTTACCTAATAGATGAACTATTTTAATTGTGAAAAAATATTTGAAAAATTAAATTGAGAAGTTTTTTATTTAGAGAATTAAATTAAGATGAGAGTGATATTTCATGGATTAAATTATTAATTTAATTTTAAAAAATAAACCAAAACTTGGTTAGCCAATTGTATATAGATTCTGTGGGATATTCATTTTTGTATCTGTCATTTCAAGATTAATTTCAACTGATTAACATTGTAGCAAAGGGAGGGAGGGGCCCTTAATCGATCCAGCTAAAGCAAAATCCCTGAACCTTCCCCTACTTAATTACTTAATTTTTCCTCTTTTTATACTGAATAATTAATGCTATTGCAACTAATTATTGTCCATAAAGTTCATACAAAGTGTGTGCATTTTTCCAAAGTGATAAAGACAAGCAAAATACAACAAATAAGGAGGAGTGAGGAATACCGAATCTGAAGCACGGGTGATAATATTTAAGAGACAGATCCCAAAGGTAAATCTGAAATGCAACTCGTATGCAGTCTCATAGCGATCCCAGCACCAAGAAACTCATGGTTGTTATAGGTTATTGTTATTATAAGCCATTCCAATTGTTTAATTTGGGCCTCATGTATATCCAGATCCAAGAATATGTGTGTGTTATGAGAGTTGTCAATAATATCGTGGTACATCGACAATTTTTTTTTTTCTTTGGGAACAATGAATAATATATAATAATTAATTCGTTCAGTTGGGAGAAAATTTTCACAAATGTAAAATTTTTATTAAAAATTTTATATAATAAATACTAAAAGAACTTTGCTTAAGTCTTATCCTAGCTAGTACATTGTCTTTTTTAAAAAAAAGGCTTTAAATTTAGATATAAAAAAAAATTACGGTTTACCTCTGAATGATTTAAAGTATCTCATTTAACTTCTTACTGGTGATTTTATTGCTATTTAATCACCATACATGTGGTATTTTGAGACTTAAATTTAACAAAAATAATCACATGAATAGCAAATTGATAAATAATTTCATTGTTGAAAATATGTTTTAGTTGCAGCTTAAATAATTTTATAAAATTTTTTATTATTAGTAAAATTAAACATAAATTTATAATTAGAGATATTAATTTTGTCTTAGCGTACATGAATATTTTTCAATATATAAGTGAAGGATACTTAACAATAAAATTATTTTGCATTTTAATATTCATGTTAATATTTTTGTCAAAATTTAGATTTAAAATACAATGGGGCCATTAAATAGTAATTAAACAAATATGAAAGTACTGTACGATACATATTCTTCAAACCACCCAAAAAAAATATACTGATTTTGAGACAAATTGGTAAACTATATTTTACACGTAAGATTAAAAGCTTTCCTAATCAAGAGTAGTCTGGAGTTAACAAGCTGAGAAGATAACAGTTTAAAAGATAAATTGTATATGTAGTGTCACTTTGTTGCTCTTTATTACTTCAAATAGTCAAAAGAACCAAAATATGCTGTTAATCTGTATAAACGATTCGTGCTGCTTATATTAATTTCAGAAAATTAACTTCTTTAGAGAAGAACTAGAGAGATAGAGTACTTTAGTTTGGAAAACGGATGAAGAGAGACAACGAAAAAAGCAATATGATCAAGTTAATTAATTTGTGTGAATAAAGAGACTACCTTCATTATTGCAGGAACCCACAAGTGTCAACCGTGAGCATTGATTCCGATGATGGTGGTGAAGGGATTGGTGCGAATCTTATTCCATAACCAAACATGATAAGCCATTGTTATCAGAATCACCAAAGGCACCAACATCACATCCAAATAATATTTCTTCCATTCCATGCTTTCCTCTCCTTCTTTCTCCCTCTTTCCCTCATAAGGCGAGGGGTGTGTGCTTCTGTGGTGTGCACTGATGATGACCGATAGATTCCTTATAGATTCTTTTTATCACTTGAATATCAATATATACAAACTTTGATCATTCATGGAGGCTAAGCATATCTATTTATAAAGAAGAATCAAGCCAGCACAACAAATAAAAGAAACAAAACAAAACAAAAGCAAGAAACACCATCTCCTAGGGTCGAATCATACATTTAGGGAACGAGATCCTCTTCTCAATGGAGAGCATCTTGTGAAGGAGAGAAAGAGAGAGGAAGAGAGAGAGAGTGTCTGTGTGCGCTTAGGTGGGTCAACACACCTCTTTCTTTTCTTTCTCCCAAATTGACACTTTCAATTTATTTGATAAATTGAGAGAATCTTCATCCTGCATTTAGTGGTGGACTTATATTACAAAAATTTCAGAAAATATTGAGGGACAAATTCCTTGCCAATATCTCACTAACACATCTAGTAAGGGAATAGTGGTAGAACAATGAGGAAAAATTCTATGTTGCTAAACAACAAGAAAAATTTCCCTCCCCAATCCCTCGCTAAATTCCTCACTCACAAAAAAGTGGTAGACTTTCCCTCACCAAAACTTGCGAAAATCCATTCTAATAGAGACTTTCCCCTTACTAACTATCGAGGGTATAGAGATGGATTTCCCTCACCGAATGCTTGAAATACGCATTCTATTTCATCAGTAAACATAATATTACCCACCATTTCCTCTTTGTTTCCTCGCCATTTCGCCATTGTTCCTTTACTAATTCGTGACCATCCCTTCGTTATTCCTTTGTAAATTCCCTTGCTAATCTGCCCCTAGTATAATGAAAATTGCAATGTTTTATTTATTTTATGTTCAGAACTATATTTAACCTGCAATAAAGCAATATTACAAAATATAACCAACCAACCAGCCATTGAAACAAAAGATATATACATATTTATAGTAAACAATATATAAGAGCAAAAAGAAAAGGTTCATATAATACTCTAGCTATTGTTATTTAAGTCGTCTTCTTCTTCTTTGTGGTATGACACATTTCTCTTAATGGTTATCATCCTACAAGTCAATGTGACCTTATAATTTGTAATGAGTTTTTGTAATGATGCAAAACGTCTTTAGGTATATGTCTTACCCACAAGATTACTTACAGGAGATTTTCAAGCACAAATGTAATGAGTTGCCTTATGTCTTCTATCAAACCTGCAGTGATGCCGCACCTATCATGCACAAGGAAAACCAATCAAAGACATGTTATTGGATATGTATAAACAATATAAAGAAGAAAGGAAAATACCTGTTGCCTCTTAAATAAGAGTGTTAACTCCTATTTATTTATGTTATTTTGCTTATTTTTACTAAGAAATAAGTGCTTATTTATCTAATTCTAAAGTAAATATATCTAATTTTAGAAAAAAAAAAGTGCATATCTGGTGTATATAGCTCCACACTCAATTTTGATACTATAAATGACAAGTTTTGTCTTAATTTTGTCTATTTGAAGCATTGACCAGACTTTGACTCCTTTTGCAAGTTGCAAATATCTAAGAATTTAAGTCAAAGTCATTTTAGAGGTAGAACCTCATAAGCCCAAATTCAAAATGCGACAAAAATGCAATTGGGAGGAAACTAAGGTCTGGCACCAAATGCCACATCCCAGCATTGCAGTGCCACTATTGAAAAATTTTAATTGTCCCAAGTAAAAGAAAAGTCATTGTAATGCCAATAATGTAAAATATACCACTATCATTTTTGCTCTAGTTTTTTTAGGGTTTTAAAGCACATATCCCAATCTTTTGAAGCTAGCCATAATTTTGGTCAAATTTGGGGGTTGAAAGAGCATAAGGATAGCTTCATCGCATAGGAGAAGCTTAGTGTTGAAGGAGACCTACCAATTAATTATGTTTTCCTCTTCTTCCTTTTCTTTTCCTTACATTTCTAAACCTCTATGATGTATGCTTTGTTTTGGACATAGTTTATGCTAGTAATTATGAGTTGACCTTGTGATTTAGGATTATGATTAACCTAGCATGCATTAGGTTGTATCAACTCTATTTATTTGCAATTAATGGTATGATTTGTTTACTAAATCTTTGTTCTTCATGCTTTTAAGTGAGTAGAAGCCATTAAATGATTTGGATTATCTAAATAAACTTAGGAAAATGATTTTAGGTCTAGATCATGGATTAGGTAATGTGAGATCTTGAAGCTTGCCATGTTGGGTGGATTGATTTGCTTGTAAAATAGAAATATACCTACCAACTTCATATAACCACATTAAGATCTAATCTTAATCAGGTCTCTTAATCAAAGCATCATAAGCATCATTTTTTTAGTAAAATACACAAACTTTTTATGAGTTTTGCTTAAATTATATAGACTTGTCCTCTATTTTCAACATATGTATGGACTTCCCTTAAGAAAAAAAAAAGTTACGCTATGCTTTGATCCAATTTTAAATTTTTAACTAAAGTATACTCTATTAACCACTCTTATATATTTTCCATGAAGGGTAATCTAGTAAAAAATTTTAAAATTAGACTAAAGTATATATTTTGAAAATAAAAAGGAGGCTAATATAACTTCAATAAAATTCAAAGATAGTTTGTGAAATTTACCCTTTTTTTTTTCCTTCATCTCCCCTCCCTTTTCCATTTTTTTTTTGGGATACTTTTATCCTTTACTCCTCTAAATCTTAAACATTACATTAAGATCACCAAGAGAGATCGAATTTTAATTCTAGACAAAGTCCATTATTTTGCTGCACTTTTCAGTAAGTGCTACAGTTTCAAATTCACCAAATCTTCGCTTCTTGCTCAGCATCTCTTTTAAAAACTTGACATACTTAAGGCATGTACTCCAAAGCTTCTGAAAAAGGAAAATTTATATGAAGTTGCTTGAACACTTCTAAAAATTTTTGATACTGCTTATCTTCCACCTTCTTTTGAAATCTTTGAGGAAATGGTAACGGAGGTATTGTCCTTGGTAATGTTTGTAGTTTCTCTCCTTGTTTCTCACTCTTATCAACATCCATATGTTTTTCAACTTCTTCACTACTCACTTTTCTCTTCTTTTTAGTTGATGCATTCACATGTTCCTCTCCTATTCTTTTATCCTCACTCTTCTCTTCTGTAGCAATTTCACCTTTATCATCCTCTACAACAACATTTGACATAGGTGTGTGGCTAACCACCCTTGGTGCTTGAATATCTGGCAACACTTTTCCACTTCGAAGAGTTATAGCCTTACACTCTTCCTTACCTTCTCTTCTAGGATTAGGTACTGTATCACTTGGCAATCCCCCTTGTCTTAATGAATTCATTGCTGAGGCTAATTGACCCATTTGCAACTTTAAATTTCTCAAGGAGGTGTCAACTCTAGCATTCACTTGAGCTTGCTCTTCATTTTGCTTACTTTGGATGCTAATGAATTTAGCCAAGGCATCTTCCAAATTCGTCTTAGGTTCTTGAATAGGTGCATTTTGCCTTACAGGTTGAGCAAAACCCGGTGGTTGAATAGGCTTAATGCCTGAAGAAGATGCTGGTTGATTTAGTACTGGGCCATGCTTCCAAGAGAAGTTTGGATGATTCCGCCACCCAGGATTGTAATTATTAGAGTAAAGATTTTGATTTTTTGGAAAGTTCCCCACATAGTGAACTGATTCTGAAGATGCTAAAGGACAATAATCCACTGAGTGTAGATCCCCATAATTTTCACAAGTAATTGGGGCCACTTGAGTAGAATAGACATTCATATGCTGACTTCACTGCACTTGAGATTCTAGTATATCAAATCTCTTGTTCAAAGCGGAGAGAATAGTTGCAAGTGGAATAGAAGAGTCTTCTTGAGTATTGGCAACATTAGCACTCACCCTTCTGTCACCTCCTCTTTGTACATAGCTTTCAGATAATTTGTCCAATGCCTGAACAACATCATCTACAGGCATTTCATCCCAACGTCCATTTAAAATGGCATCTAACATTGTATCAGTTTGTGGAGTTTTAGACGCGTGCGAAAATTCTGAATAATAGCACAGTTATCCATCCCATGGCTTGGGCATTGGCGAAACAAATACTTGTATCTCTGCTATGCAACATATAAGTGCTCATCTGAAGCTTGCTTGAAGTTGATGAGCTCACGACATGCATCCGCTATTCTATTGTTTGGAATAAAGCGAGCTCTGAACCTTGCCTCTAGCTTATCCCAAGTATCAATTGAACCTTCCAGTAGAGTCAATAACTATTCTTTAGCCTTTTCTTGTAGAGAGAGTGGGAATAATCTAAGTCTCAGAACATCCTTTGGTACCCCATTCTGTTTGAATGAATTGCACACTCCAAAAAATGACAGAATATGACGGTTGGGATCTTCATCAGACCTCTCACCAGTGAATTGTCCATTGAGCTGCGGCATGGAGATCATCACAGGCTTTAACTCAAAGTTAGCAGCTTGAAAGTCCGGCACTACTATGCTAGATAGAGTGCCCTTCATAGTACGGCCCACAAAGTCTTTTATGGACTGATTTTGATTCCCTTCTTGAGCCATTTCTTCACTCACTGAATTTTGAACTTTAGAAAGAGTTTCTTCAAGGTTCAAGTTCACCACAAGATCACTAATTTTCTGTGTTGTGCGCTTCTTCTTTGTAAGGGATCGCCTCGGCATGTACCGTGGTACCTATAAAGGAGAATTCAACCAACTGGATTACTTCAAACAAAAAGTCAAAGCAAATAATAGAATGAAAAGAAATTCTAACTAATTAACTAACTAATGCTTAATCGAGGACTACTAAAGATGACACACTTCTAACTGAACATTTAAGCCATCCCCGGCAACGGCGCCAGAAAACCTGACCACGAAAAATTATGTGTTTCCGCAAGTGCATAGGTCGGATCAAATAGTTCAGTGATAAGTATGAGTATTGTTCCCACAAAGAATGACTTAAATGCAATTAGGTAATGCACAACCCACTTTCATCCACGTTAAACAACTAATTAAGTAATTCATGAACTTAGAACTAATTTTAAAACAAAACAATTTAAAGAAAACTTGGTTGACAAAGAAAATTTAGATAATAATCTAAGGTTTTGAAGTTACCTAGAGGCACTATTCCCTTGGTGCTTACTAGAACTTAATTTCTTGTTCAATTGCAATTAATTATCACCTTGTGGGTTAAGAGATTCAGAAGCTATAACCGTCCATCGATGTAATTATAGCCCTACTCTTCCCTAAAATCTAAGTATCCTTAGATTTAGGTTAGAGTGTATTAGATACTATAACCCTCGACAAACCAATTAAGGCAATTAGGTATATTTCTATCCTAATTACAAATTAGATAAATCTAAACTTAATCTATCCAACTCTTAGGTCCAATTAGAACTCCTTTTTCAAGGTAAATTCCAATTACCCAAATCAAATCCAAGAGGTGGCCAATCCCTAAGTAAGCTTTAAGCAAGATAAGGATACACAAGACTCCAATCATTACAATCAATAAGAAAAATAAAGATTTAGTTCACATTAAGTTCATAGTGCTCTAGGTAAAGAGAATTTTAGCTATACATAGCTAAATCTAATAGTGAATCCCAATCAAATACATGGAGAAGATGAAGAGAAGCAGAAAAAGCAAACAAAGGAATGAGAGATATGTAGAAAGTTGAACTCTCGCTTGATTCTTCCTCTTCCTTCAAGAGATGAGATACTAAGACTTCCCTAAAAGTACGGAGAAGAAAGAAAAGAGAGAAGGAGAGATGCAAATAGGCATCAGAACCTGTCATTTGTAGACATAGAAGTCAAAAGAGATAGGTAAGCATAGATTTGTCATGCGTCAATCAGGATAATAAGAAGCCCTAAACAGTCATCCATTAAGCTACAGAAAATAGAAAAAAAGAAAATAGAAGTACAAGTATCTAACTACTAATTAACTAAGGAAACAACAAAAATAGGTTAAGAGACAGAATCAAATCCTCCGGCACAAAATAGTCATCAGAATGATAATCATTCCTCTCTAGCTGAGGAGTACTCCTGTGCACTATCATTCATGCCCACGCTAGCGTCTGTCCGTTATGCATCCACTTCCAAACCTTCTGATTGCCTTGAGTGCACCCCAAACTGCTATAGAGGTTGCAAAAGATTAATAACGTGTGCCATTTGAGAGGTCAGCTCATCACGAAATAAAAGCAATGAATCAATCTTCTGTGTTATCGTCTCACATTGCTGCTCAAGCTATTCTTGTTTTTTCAGAATGAGGCCTTGCTGCACAATATTGTCTTGCAAGAGCTAAACCATCCTATCCTGTGAAGTGGTCACCAAAGAAATCTCAGGTGATTCTTGAATAGGTTCTCATTCATGTACTAAAGGGTCAGCTGGATGATCGTCATGTTCTTCATCGTCCCCCAAGAAATCCTCTTCTTTGGCCTTCAATGATTGATAAGTGACACCACCAATGGGATACAATTGCTCCTCTTGATAAGTAAAAATCCCAACAATCTTGTTGGTGATAATGCCAGAAATCATGAAAGGGAAAGGTAGGGACTTCTTCACAGATGAATAAATAGACTTTAAGCCTTTGAGAATGAGAGGAGGCAAATCAATAATCAATATCTATATCTTCCATGATATAATACACTAACAATGACCTACTTCAAGTGATAATTATGTTATGGGAACTTGGTAAGACATTACGTGAAATGAAAGTAACCTAAAATCTTGCTTCCTTATGCAGCTCATGGTACTTCAATCCACGATTCCATTTCCCTTGGCCTCTTGTGGTCAACTTCCTTGCCACTTGACTATAATCCACTTGTGTTAAATCCTGCATCATTTCTTGATAAACACATTTCTCCACAGAAGGAAGTGCATAATGCTCTCGAATCACATCTTCATCTATGAGAACTCTTTTCTCCTTATCCAATACAGATTGTTCGCATGCCATTTAGCATTTGCATAAAACTGGCGAACAATGGGGCATATAGCATTGTCAAGCCTCTCCAAGAACCGATCCCATGGAACTTTGAATAAGGGCTATCCAATGGAGATAAGGCATAGAACCGATCCTGAAAAAACTTCTTGCCAGAAATTTGATTAGTAAACCAATCAGCAGCCTCTTGATTTAGAAAAACTTTGGGATCATATGATGCTATAGGGAGATCTACTTCTTCATCACTTTTAGAATGGACAACCCTTTGCCGTTTGGAAGTAGTGACAGATTTTGAAGCTTGCTTCTTCCTTGGAACTTCATGATCAACAGACTTAGCTTTTGAAGAAGTCTTAGATGCAGCAGGTTTACTCTGAGATTTTGAACATCTAGATGGCATTTGTCGTGTTTCTGAAATAGCCATTTTCTCATCTTTCTTAGTGACTAATCTTTTTGGGCGCATGGCTGCAAATAAAAAATCAGATTTTAGAATAGTTAGAAAAGATTGGAAACTTTTTAGCAACCCACACAAAAACACTGATTACACAAGACGACATTGCAAAATAGATGGAAACTAGAAATGCAGCACACATAGCCAGCAAATGAAAGTTCAAACTTATCAGGCTCATTAATATAGGAAGAATAAAGCAACCCAAACAGAGTGACTCAGACATCAATTATAGCAAGCATGATAAATTGAAGACTGCCATCAATGAGAAATTGAACGAAACAAGACCGAACTGTTGCAGCAATAATCAGCAAGCATATGTGAAAAGTGAAGAGCATGAAATATTTGTGTCTACTAATTTAAAATGAAGCAGGAAAAGATACAAGAGAAGCTATCAACAGAAAATTGGCACAAACAAATGGCCTTCCACTCAACAATAACAGCCTCCAACATGCTCAACAGTGTTAAATTGAAGTGTAAATCACCATTGAATTCCACCTAAGGTCATGGACAAAACACACTAAAATGACAAACCATAGAAACCTTTTAGCACACTAAAGTAGCAAAAGCGGTCAGCGCAACAAACTGTACTTGGCATAGTTGCGAAACAAGAAAAACAGAGAAAGAAAGGTGCTACCAGTAGGGAAAACAAAAGAATTGCATACACAGGACAGAGAATAAGAGGCATGAGAAACACCCAAAAATTCAGAAAGTGAAATGCAAAACAGAGGCATCACAAATAAAGCAACAAACTGGCCACAACACAATCCTAACTAGAATTTTCAGACCAAATAAACCAATCAACAGAACCAAAGATAAGATGCAATCTTTACCAATTAAATTTCAACACCAGCAAGCAAACCTCCATGACAAGCATGCAGCAAATAGTGCAACCAATTGAAAGATATGACATCAAACAAGGCCCAAACAAGCTAGCCAATGAACAAAACAAGAAAAACAAATATGTTGCATTATTTTCATGTAGACAGAATTAAGCTATAACATAGCAATAATTCACCATTAAGTAGCAGGACTACAATGTTATTCTGAGCACCTAAGCCAGCTACATCCAACAACGCATTCTAGAAAACCCAAAAACTAAACTGAACTACAACTAAGAACAGGGCATCAGGAACTTACCATTGGAAGAGAAAGGAATAAACTTACCACAATGGAATCTTGCCTATGACTGGAATGGAGATGCTGAAAATGAGGAAAAATCAATGGAGAAAGCAACGAAAGAACAACTGGAAAGCAGACGCTGGAAATGGCGAGGAAAGCGACTGGGAAAGCGAGGAAATGGCGATGGAGATTGCGAGCAGGAATAGAGGATGGGAAACGCAACTGGGAAGCAACGAGGATAGAGGCAAGGAGATGACGAAGAAAGCGACTAAACTAGCTTGATAGAGATGAATGGAAATGGCGATGGAACTTCGACGAGAAAGGCGAGGATGAATGGAAGACTGAATTGACGGAAATGGCGAGTGGGAAGCAACGAACTGGTGACGAAATGCGACAGGTGGAAGGCGATGGGGAAACCGATGCAAATGACGACTGGAAAGCAACGAGCTGGCGACGGCAAGAGGCGAGGAGGGCTCGACGAAGAAGACGCTGAAAAATGGCTAAGGGCAAGGTGATGGGAAATGATGGGTCTAGTGGCAGGTGATGGGAAATGACAGTTGAGAACAAAAAGTGATAAGAAAACTTAAATTTTTTTTTTTGGGTATATAATATTATATTACTATTATTATTTTATTTTTATTTATTTTTATTTTTTAATATTTTTTTATTTTTTTAATTATTATTATTATTATTATTTTATTATTTTTTTTCCAGAGATATCACAAGAAAAGATGCGGCCACATGCTTAGAACAAGTTATCGCATCATGCTATTCGGGAAAATGTATGGGAAGGAGGCTGTAACATTTTTAGCGACTGCTAAAACTAAGTTTGCGATAGCTAACCCACTAAACTTAAAATATGTTGTCGCTTTCCCAAGACAATGCTACCGCATTAAGCACTTCGGGAAAATATAAGGGAAATTGATTGCAGAGATTAGCGATCACTGAAAATAGGGATGCTACCGCTAAACAAGACAGAACTAGAAATCAGCAAGGATTCGAATTTTTCTTTCAAGTTTCACAAAATTTAACAAATCATAACCAAACCTTACTCAATTCAACTCCCCTTAAATAAACCAACATTTTCCCTCATAACATATGACAAAAGCAATTCATCACCAACAACTTCAAACTTCCATATCATCATTAAGAAATTAAATGGGTTAAGAAATACTCCCTCTTTTTATGAGATTGTTGCCCATTGAATCAATCCATCCTCATACTTATCAACTGAAAGGTTCTTTAGGAAGAAGATTTACTCCATCTACAAAAGAAAAACAAGCAATTAAACTTACAGCAAACTAGCTAATGAACTAAGAAATGAACAAAGCAAAAGACACTTGGGTTGCCTCTCAAGAGCGCTAAGTTTAAAGTCTTTCAACCAGACTATCTTGACACTTCTATGAAAAATCTTGGAGCTGTACATTTGCCTTCATCCTGTCCACCGGTCTACCAAGGTAATGCTTCAAGCGTTGGCCATTTACTTTAAAAGTTTTTACACTTTTCTCATCTTGAATTTCAATGGCACCAAAGGTAGTGGTAGACACAACCTTAAAAGGACCAGACCACCTTGGTTTAAGCTTTCCTGGGAACAACCTCAAACGAGAGTTATACAATAATACTAAATCACTAGGTATCAAATCCCTTTTTAAAATCTTCCTATCATGCAAAATCTTTGTCTTTTTCTTATATAACCTAGAACTCTCATAAGCTTGCAACTGGAATTCATGAAGTTCATTAAGGTCCAACAACCTCTTCTCATTAGCATCTTTATAATCCAAATTCAACTTCTTTATGGCCCAAAAAGCTTTATACTCAAGTTCCAAAGGTAAATGACAAGTTTTACCAAAAACTAATTGATATAGAGATATACCAATTGGTGTTTTGTAAGCTGTCCTATATGCCCATAAAGCTTTATCTAGCTTATCAGACCAATCTTTCCTATTAACACTCACTATTTTTTCCAAAATTTTTTTGATCTCCTTATTAGATACTTCATAGAGGCCGTTAGTTTGAGGATGGTAAGCTAAAGCCATTTTGTGGTAAACTTCATATTTTTCCAACAAAGATTTAAACAAGCGGTTATTAAAATGAGTTCCACCATCACTAATAATAGCTCTAGGGATGCCAAAATGAGAAAAAATATTTTTCTTTATAAATCGTACCACTATTTGAGCATCATTATGTTCGCAAGCTACCGCCTCAACCCACTTACTCACATATTCAACTGCCACTAAGATATATTGTTGGCCTCTAGAAGAAACAAAGTGACCCATAAAATTAATTCCTTATAAATCAAATAACTCAACTTCAAAGATATCGATTTGAGGAAGTTCATGTCTTTTAGAAATGTTACTGGATCTTTGACAAGCATCATAGTGAGAAACAAAAAAATGAGAATCCTTAAATAATGTAGGCCAATAAAAACCAGATTGTAATACTTTAAAAGTAGTTTTCTGATAACTAAAATGTCCCCCAAATGGTGATGCATGACATGCAAGCAAAATATCATGTTGTTCAATCTTAGGAACACATTTCCTAAGAACTCCATCTACACATCTTTTGAACAAATAAGGTTCATCCCAAATGTAAAGCTTGACCTCATTTAAGAACTTTTGATAATAGTTTAATTCAGGAGGTAAAACTTCACAGACAATATAATTTGCTATATCAGCATACCAAGGTACATTTAGCAAATTAGCAGTCATAATGAATTCATTAAGAAAAACATCATTCACAAGTCTATTGTCACTAACATGCTCTTGATCTAATCTAGAAAGATGATCAGCCACTAGGTTTTCACTTCCTTTCCTATCCACTATATGCAAGTCAAACTCTTGAAGTAATAAAACCCACCTAATCAGTTTAGGTTTTGACTCTTTCTTTCTCAGTAAATATTTAATAGCAGCATAATCAGTGTGTACTACAACTTTGACTCTCAACAGATAAACTCTAAACTTCTCAAAAGCAAAAATAGTAGCTAACATTTCTTTATCAGTGGTGGAATAATTTACCTAAGCATCCACTAATGTCCTGCTGGCATAGTAGATAGGATGAAAAACTCAATCTTGCCTTTGTCCAAGAACAGCTCCTACTGCATAGTCACTTGCATCACATATGATCTTAAAAGGCAATGACCAATCTGGAGCAACTATTACAGGTGCAATTATTAGCTTCTGTTTCAACTCTTCAAAACTTTTCAAGTAATCATCATAAAAAAGGAACTTAGTATCCTTTTCTAATAGCTTGCACAAGGGCTTTGAAATTTTTGAAAAATCCTTGATGAATCTTCTATAGAACCTCACGTGCCCAAGAAAACTTCGGACTCTTTTGACACTGGTAGGAGGTGGCAACTTCTCAATCAGTGATGTCTTGGCCTGATCTACTTTCAAACCCTCCTTAGATACCTTGTTTCCTAATACTATTCCTTCTTTCACCATGAAATGACATTTTTCTTAGTTCAGAACTAAATCAGTCTCCTCACACCTTTTAAGCACCTTAGAGAGATTCTTCAAACAAACTTCAAATGAATCACCAAAGACAAAGAAATCATCCATAAAGATCTCCATGATATCTTCAATGAAATCAGAAAAGATTGATGTCATGCATCTTTGAAAGGTTGCTGGTGCGTTACACAACCCAAATGGCATTCTCCTGAAGGCAAAAGTGCTATAGGGACAGGTAAAAGTTATTTTCTCTTGGTCTTCAAGTGCTATAGAAATTTGGTTGTACCCTGAATAACCATCTAGAAAATAAAAATATTCCTTCCCTTCTAGCCTATCAAGCATTTGGTCAATGAAAGGGAGAGGAAAATGATCTTTTCGAGTGGCTGTGTTTAATTTCCAATAGTCCATGCACACTCGCCAACCAGTGACAGTTTTTGTAGAAATCAGTTTTTTCTTTTCATTCGTCATAACTGTCATTCCCCCTTTCTTAGGGATGCATTGTACTGGACTAACTCACGCACTATCTGAAATTGGATAAATGATTCCGGCATTAAGCCACTTGATGATTTCTTTCTTAACAACCTCCTTCATCATCGGGTTAAGCCTCCTCTGATTCTCTATAGATGGTTTATGATCTTCCTCTAATAAAATTTTATGCATCACAATGGAAGGGCTTATCCCTTTGATATCTGCAATTGTCCAACCTAAAGTCCTTTTATGACTCTTTAGCACTTCAATTAGTCTCTATTCTTGATAAGAGTCCAATAATGTAGAAATGATGACAGGAAGTGTCTTTGAATTCCCTAAATATGCATATTTCAGATGCTTAGGGAGAGCTTTTAACTCCAAAATCGGGGGTTGCTCAATTGAAGGCTTAAAAGATAGTACTGAACGGGAAGCCAAATCTAAAGATTCTACTTGCCAATACTTTTTAACCCAAGTGGTTGAAAAATTAAGCACTTGGGCTACCTCATGACTAGCTTTAGTCTTCTCATGCTTCACTCTTATTAATAATACTTCAATAGGATCTTGGACTATCATTGTATTAAATTGTTCTTGAGCTAAATCATCAATTACTGAAACTCTGAGGCAATCTTCAACATCTCTAGGATATTTCAGTGCTTTGTCCATATTAAACACCACATGCTCATCCCTCAATCTCATCACTATTTGCCCTTTCTCTACATCAATAGGAGTTCTAGCTGTAGCTAAGAATGGACGGCCAACAATCAATGGATTATCTTTATCTTCTTTACAGTCTACAATAATGAAATCAGCTGGATATATGAACTCACCGACCTTCACTAAAACATCTTCAATTATACCCCTTGGATATGCTAAGCTTCGATCCGCTAATTGCAATGTTACTGTAGTAGGTTTTGCCTCACCAAGTTGCAATTTCTCAAAGATAGATAATTGCATAAGATTTACACTGGCTCCAAGATCACACAAAGCTTTACCTTAAAAGTGAGTACCTATTTTACAAGGCACAAAGAAGCTACCCAGATCTTTGCACTTCATTGGAATCCATTGATTGATTATTTTGCTGCACTTTTTAGTAAGTGCTACAGTTTCAAATTCACCAAATCTTCGCTTCTTGCTCAGCATCTCTTTTAAAAACTTGACATACTTAGGCATGTATTCCAAAGCTTCTGAAAAAGAAAAATTTATATGAAATTGCTTGAACACTTCTAAAAATTTTTGATACTGCTTATCTTCCACCTTCTTTTGAAATCTTTGAGGAAATGGTAATGGAGGTATTGTCCTTGGTAATGTTTGTAGTTTCTCTCCTTGTTTCTCACTCTTATCAACATCCATATGTTTTTCAACTTCTTCACTACTCACTTTTCTCTTCTTTTCAGCTGATGCATCCACATGTTCCCCTCCTATTCTTTTATCCTCACTATTTTCTTCTGTAGTAATTTCACCTTTATCATCCTCTACAACAACATTTGATATAGGTGTGTGGCTAACCACCCTTGGTGCTTGAATATTTGGCAACACTTTTCCACTTCGAAGAGTTATAGCCTTACACTCTTCCTTACCTTCTCTTCTAAGATTAGGCACTGTATCACTTGGCAATCCCCCTTGTCTTAATGAATTCATTGCTGAGGCTAATTAACCCATTTGCAACTTTAAATTTCTCAAGGAGGTGTCAACTCTAGCATTCACTTGAGCTTGCTCTTCATTTTGCTTACTTTAGATGCTAATGAATTTAGCCAAGGCATCTTCCAAATTCGTCTTAGGTTCTTGAATAGGTGCATTTTGCCTTACAGGTTGAGCAAAACTCGGTGGTTGAGTAGGCTTAATGCCTGAAGAAGATGCTGGTTGATTTAGTGCTAGGCCATGCTTCCAAGAGAAGTTTGGATGATTCTGCCACCCAGGATTGTAATTATTAGAGTAAGGATTTTGATTTTTTGGAAAGTTCCCCATATAATGAACTGATTCTAAAGATGCTAAAGGACAATAATCCATTGAGTGTAGATCCCCACAATTTTCACAAGTAATTGGGGCCACTTGAGTAGAACAGACATTCATATGCTGACTTCGCTGCACTTGAGATTCTAGCATATCAAATCTCTTGTTCAAAGCGGAGAGAATAGTTGCAAGTGGAATAGAAGAGTCTTCTTGAGTATTGGCAACATTAGCACTCACCCTTCTCTCACCTCCTCTTTGCACATAACTTTTAGATAATGTGTCCAATGCCTGAAAAACATCATCTACAGGCATTTCATCCCAACGTCCATTTAAAATGGCATCTAACATTGTATCAGTTTGTGGAGTTAGACGCGTACATAAATTCTGAACAATAGCACAGTTATCCATCCCATAGCTTGGGCATTGGCGAAACAAATGCTTGTATCTCTGCCATGCAGCATATAAGTGCTCATCTGAAGCTTGCTTGAAGTTGATGAGTTCACGACGTGCATCCGCTATTCTATTGTTTGGAATGAAGCGAGCTCTGAACCTTGCCTCTAACTTATCCCAAGTATCAATTGAACCTTCCGGTAGAGTCAATAACCATTCTTTAGCCTTTCCTTGTAGAGAGAGTGGGAATAATCTAAGTCTCAGAACATCCCTTGGTACCCCATTCTGCTTGAATGAATCGCACACTCCAAAAAATGACAGAATATGACGGTTGGGATCTTCATCAGACCTCTCACTAGTGAATTGTCCATTGAGTTGTGACATGGAGATCATCACAGGCTTTAATTCAAAGTTAGCAGCTTGAAAGTCTGGCACTACTATGCTAGATAGAGTGCCCTTCATAGTACGGCCCACAAAGTCTTTTATGGACTGATTTTGATTCTCTTCTTGAGCCATTTCTTCACTCACTGAATTTTGAACTTTAGAAGGAGTTTCTTCAAGGTTCAAGTTCACCACAAGATCACTAATTTTCTTTGTTGTGCGCTTTTTCTTTATAGGGGATCGCCTCGTCATGTATCTTGGTACCTATAAAGGAGAATTCAACTAACTGGATTACTTCAAACAAAAAGTCAAAGCAAATAACAGAATGAAAAGAAATTCTAACTAATTAACTAACTAATGCTTAATTGAGGACTACTAAAGATTACACACTTCTAACTGAACATTTAAGCCATTCCCCGGCAACGGCGCCAAAAAACCTGACCACAAAAAATTATGTATTTTTGCAAGTGCACGGGTCGGATCAAGTAGTTTAGTGATAAGTATGAGTATTGTTCCCACAAAGAATGACTTAAATGCAATTACGTAATGCACAACCCACTTTCATCCATGTTAAGCAACTAATTAAGCAATTCATGAACTTAGAACTAATTTTAAAATAAAACAATTTAAAGAAAACTTGGTTGGCAAAGAAAATTTAGATAATAATCCAAGGTTTTGAAGTTACCTAGAGTCACTATTCCCTTGGTGCTTACTAGAACTTAATTTCTTGTTCAATTGCAATTAATTATCACCTTGTGGGTTAAGAGATTCAAAAGCTATAACCATCCGTTGATGTAATTATAGCCCTACTCTTCCCTAAAATCTAAGTGTCCTTAGATTTAGGTTAGAGTGCATTAGATATTATTACCTTTTACAAACTAATTAAGGAAATTAGGTATATTTCTATCCTAATTACAAATTAGATAAATCTAAACTTAATCTATCCAACTCTTAAGTCCAATTAGAACTCCTTTTTCAAGGTAAATCCTAATTATCCAAATCAAATCCAAGAGGTGGCCAATCCCTAAGTAAGCTTTAAGTAAGAGAAGGATACACAAGACTCTAATCATTACAATCAACAAGAAAAACAAAGATTTAGTTCACATCAAGTTCATAGTGCTCTAGGTAAAGAGAATTTTAGCTATACATAGCTAAATCTAATAGTGAATCCCACTCAAATACATGGAGAAGATGAAGAGAAGTAGAGAAAGCAAACAAAGGAATGAGAGATATGCAGAAAGTTGAGCTCCCCCTTGATTCTTCCTCTTCCTTCACCCCTCCAAGCTTGAAGAACCTCCAAAGACCACCTAAAAATGCCTCCTGGACGTTCAGAACCTTCCTCTGAGGCAGAATGAATGAAAACCTAGCTGCAATTCGTGTTTTGTATCCTCATTAATCAAAACGCAGAGTTTTGACATCGAATTTAGCGGCCGCATCTTCAGATAAAGCGATCGCTTCTTTGCCTGGAGCTTAGGAACAACTTCTAAATCCTCATTAAATATAATTCTGAAACAAGAAATATTTTCTATCAATGCAACATCTACTCAATCATAATTATTCGCAATTAACTTCATTTCTCTCTTTCACTTTTGATTTGGACAATTACTTACAAATAATGAATAAATCCCACTAAAACTCTAATGGATGACTCCCAAATTAAATCCAAGTAACTATAAGTAATACAAAATATTAGGAGTCATCAAAGACCATAAGAGTTTTATAATGGATCAACATAAGATTCTTATACCAAATGTTAGTGGTTCAATAAAACATGAGGACAACTAGTAAGTGGCTTTTTCAAGCAATTGAGTGCAAGATACAAATAAGAAGTGCATTTATTCAAACCTTTCTTTAACACCAAATCATTCCCTCATCAAATAGATCTAATAGTACTAACTACTACTTATTCAACTTTCTTTCCTTAATTGGTTTATATTATGTGCATTTAAAGAATAGCATAGTGGACATTGTTATGTGTGTTATTTCTTCTTAGTATCATAATGTTAACTTTTACATGACATAATGGGTTAAAGAGAACTCATGAAACAAAAATAATGTAGTTAAATTAAGCTATTGATATAATTAATTATATTTGTCTATAACAAAGTCTCTTTTATTAATCAATCAACCAACCCACAGGGCTTGTTGTTTTATACTGGTGCTTCAATTTGCCAATATAAGGGAATGTACAATTGCAACCAAAAGAACATTTCCATGGATAATTATGACCAAAAGAACAAAAGAACAATCGAGTTTTTGCATGTATCTGTTAACATATATCCCATCACTGTTCTAAATCATTCCATGACTTGTCTCTCTTTCAAAATCGCTTGTTAAACCTACCTTTATAGACAAAGCAACCCAAATTGATAGTGCTTAAAAGAAGACGAATAAAGCAAGAAGTGCAAATGCTTTATGAAGCCAAATGAACTATAATGGCTTTAAATTGAAATAAAGAGAGCATTATAATGACCATATTGAATATAAAGTGCAACCAAATGAACTATAATGACTTTAAGTTGTAATAAAGAATGCATTGTAATGATCATATTTATTTCAATAAATTGATTCTTTTACTGCCAATTTTACAAAGTCATTATTACCTTAAGTTCTTTTATTATTATGTACCTCTTGCGATATCTTTGCTAAACTCTAGTGCTTCAAACGATGACATTGGACAATCAAGTGGTGCCAACATTAAAAATAAACACTAATCACTTTATAAGCACTAAATACCTAACACTACCATATAAGTCTTCAAAAATTAATTGCTTTAAACATCAACAATCCAGTCCAAGTTCACTCTCATCTATTTGAGGGCATGTTGTCGATGTCAGAGGTGAATATGACACTTAAAGGTGTTGAGCATGATAAAATATATTACATGTAATGGGGAATGGAAAAAGAATAGGAAAGTTATTATTAATTATTTGTAAATTATGGATTAAAAATAAATATAGAAAATAATATTTTATTAAGATTAATATTAGGAATTAATATTTAAATTACTTTATTTTAGTTGTTACTTTGTTATCCTTAGTTATTTTTTGGACTATATATAAAACCCTTTAGCAATTAAAATTAAGTAGTCTTTTGATTGATCATTAATAAAATCATTTGGTATTACCAGTTGCCTCTCTCCTTCCCTTCTGCTCCTTTCCTTTATTTTCTCTCTATATCTCCTTTCTTCTCATCTTGTCTTACATCAATGTTGGTATTAGAGCAAGGTGGCAATTCCAAACTGTTTCCTTTGTTACCTTTCAACCTTATTTTTTTTTCATTTTTCTTCATTTTTGCAACCATTTTTTTTCATTACTTTCAACTTCAAATCTCAAAATTCATTACTTGAGAGTATTATAGGGGTAATACCATTAATTTTAGCTTTTAAATTGTTATGTTAAGATATACAATGGAATAAAATATCCAAACTAGTTTGAACAATTTCAAAAAAAAAATGTGGACCATCATTTCAACTTTGTATACATATTACTTGCAAAAACATAGAAGAACTAAAGGTGGAAGAAGAATGTCATCAAGAACCTAAAATATTAGAGGAAGATATCTTAATCGAATTTGATATTATTATTATGGAACCCTTTGATTGCCCATCAGACATTGATGATGATGTTTCCATCATAGGGTTTGTAGAACAGTTAGAAGTAAATTTGAGATGTAAAGAAATTAATTCTGACCAGTAGTCTAAAGTTTAACCACAAGTTATAGGATTTTGTTCAGATTCAACTAGATTAACTATTTTACTCTATTGAGTCCAGATGTATTAGTGAATCCAAAGTTATTTTGGCTATCATATCTTAAAGTAGTGGTCTTCATCCTACTTGAGCCTCCAAGATGGATCATTTTAATACTTTTGTATGTCAAAACTTGAGGTCGAGTTTTCTCCAATTAAGGGAGAATAATAGGGAATGGAAAAAGAATAGGAATATTATTAATTATTTGTAAATTTTAGATTAAAAATAAACACAAGAAATAATATTTTATTAGAATCAGGATTTGGAACTAATATTTAAATTACTTTGTTTTAATAATTACTTTGCTATCCTTAATTATCTTTTGGACTCTATATAAAGCCCTTAGTAATTAAAGTTAAACAGTCTTCTGATTGATCATTAATAAAATCATTTGGTATTATTAACTACCTCTCTATTTCCTTTCTTCTCCTTTCCTTTATGTTTTTTCTATATCTCCCTTCTTCTCCTCTTATCCAACATCAACATATAATTATCCTCTAAGAGAAAGGTAACATTAAATTTCTTTTAACTGTAGATTGGAAAAATAGATACATAAACATTTATTCATATCGTAGAAGCTGTTTGAAATCATGCATATGGTGCTAGAGGTCCACACGATGTTGTCGATGCTATATGTGCATTTGGTTCTTGAGGTGTGGTGTTGAAGGTCCTTGCTTGTATTTGATTATGCTTAAAAAGAGGGGCACTATTAAGATTTCTTGAACACTAATCATAAAATAGATACACAAATATATGTTCATATTGTAGATGGATAATTTTGTAAATCTCTAGCTGTGAAAGCTATTCTTCTTCTTTTATATAGTTTCTCAACCCACCTTCTCAGTTGACCTTTTTTCTTTATGCCATTTCACTTCTTGAATCCCTTTAATAGTGCAACGGGCTCCATTAAAAGGATAGAATTTCCACTCCTTTTAATAGATTACAAATGTCTTCTATGCTTACATAACCATCATTGTTTATACTCTTTAGGTTTGCATGCTTAGTTCTATCATGCCTCCATGCACTAATGAGAACACTTCTAGATAGTTAAATGCCTTAGCTGCTAATCTTATCATTACAGGATAGAGTTGTCTTCATCATTGTGTGCTTTTACGTTACCTACTTGGATCTTATTTCCTTTAATATCATGTATTATACCACTCTTTGCTTTGTTTGTCTATCTCTTTAGAATATATTATGTAATATCCTATGATTTAGAAATTCATAATAATTCTTAAAGAGTGGAATGAATTACTTACGAGGAGTCACAGGCCTAGCGAAGGCCAGTATGAATTACGAAAAATTGAAATTAAAATTATTTGGTTAATGAATGAAAACCTTGAAGTAAAGTGAATTAAGGCTAATTAAGATTATAATATTAATTAAAATATCTAAAAATGTGGTTAAGAACCTCATGATAGTTCAAAATCAAAGCCAAAACGGCTGAACGAATTAAAGGAATAACGTAGTGGAAAAATTATAATTTCGAACAACTTTTTGAAAGCTTAAAGCAAGAAGTTTTGAATGAAAAATTTAAGTTTCCTAAGGTTCTCAGAGAACCCAAAAACTATAGAAACCTTTAGAATGGTTAAAACCTCTCTAGTATGCGATTTAGGTCAATAATTAACCGAAATTTTGACCAAATTGTTTGGTAAGATTTTAAATCCAATTTGGGTAAAACCAAAGGTATTTTATAAATTAGAGGACTTAAATTTTATGATAAAAAAGATAATTCTCAAAAAAGAATTGAAATGAACTCAAACGGGGAAAACAAAGTTTAAGGGAATAGTTAGAATTTTGGAAATTATCATAATAAGGCTTCCCCCCTTCTTATATCACACTCCATTTCTTTCCTTCATCTAAACTGACTCTCATTTGGCCTAGAATAGGACCTAAGCCACCTTTATGCACACCAACGAGGAAGCAAGGAGGAAGAAAACAAGGCTAGAAAAAGGGTAAGATTTTGCTACTTTTTCATACTCTTCCCTTCACTAATGTTTTTCTCTTCTTTCTCCTTTCTTTTCTCATGGTATTTATGTTCTAAAAGGAGGTGTTTTGTGGCTAGTTTAATAGAGGGAAGGGGGAGTTTGGAGGAAATCTTAAAAGCCAAAGAAAGCTCTCTTGACAAGCTTTATGACAAGGTATGAAACCATGGCCAAACTTGCTTCTCCTTGGTTTTTCCTTGCATGTATATTTCAGCCAAAACTAGGGTACTATGTAGGGAGTTTGATTTTGATCCAAACTTGATAGAAAATGGGGTTTTGAAGCATGAGAAATCATGTGGAACAAATAGAACTAAAAAAGAAGCTATAAATGACAAGTTATGGAAATTAGGGTTTTGATTCCACTTAGAGATTTATGAAACTTTCTAATGATGATTTAACTCATGTAAGAGTATATTTGAGTTCATAAGAAACCTAGGAAGCTTCATAGATACCAAATTCTCCAAGAAAGTAAGCAAAACTCCATAGGTGCCTTTATGTGTGGGTGTCTCAGCTAAGAGTGATTCCAAGTACCTAGGGAGTGTTTTTTTCGATTATAAAGATAAAAATGGTCTAGATATAAATAATAAATACCAAAGGATCCATTGGTTTGGATTTAGGAACTGTATTTTGAAAATTGGAAGTTTAAGGTTCTATTATGCATAAAGAAGCAACTTGATGATAGGCTTTTTAATTTGAGTTTTTGATGACTCTAATAGATTTAAATAGAGTCATGTGACTTAGATTAAATGAGAAATTGGAACCAAGATAATGAATTATATGAGTTGCTTCATTATGCTATAATATAGAGTTATATGGAAGTCTAGAACTAGAAGTAGCTTATACAAGGCTTGTAAGAGGTTAGAGATAGTTTCATTGATACCTTTGTGTGTTGTTTGATGTGTCTAGGCCAAGCAAATCAAGTCTCTCTCCCAAGCATACTTGTGAGGTCAAAAGAGGAAAGTGAGAGACTAAGAAGAAAATTTGTGTTCTTTGAATAAAGGTAACTCTTCATCGATTCTTGTATACTTATCTTGGTTATTAGATTGCCATTGATTGCTTATATGTGTGTTTAAACCATGACTTATGCCATTGCTATTAGGTTGATGATGTGATATCATTATGGTTCTTAAAATGTTTTTGGAAAATGTATGGCTCTTAATGGGCAAGGCTGTGCCAAAATTCCCTTGAATTAGGTAAGGTGAGGTAAAAGTTCCTAAGTAAAAGTAAGACAAGGCCAAAAGTTTCATAAAATGAATAAGGGTAAGTCAAAAGTCTTTAAAATAGATGAGGCTAATACAAAAATCTCACATAATTGGGTAAGGTTAGACCAAAAGTCCCTAGAGTTTGATTTTAACTTCTATGGATCTATTTGATTTCATCAATATGATTATTTTGATGTTTGGATGTATATGATGCATGCTTACTTTCTTTGACATGAAAATATGTCATATAAGTGTACTTGAAAGATAATTGAGCTATTGAGATTCTTTGAATCTCACTCTCTCCTACATTATGTCTAACTATGTCTAGGGAAATTCCAATAGCCCAAGGGTGGAAGCCAATAAGTATAAAGTATGTGACTTTGACAATGGTTTTGATTTTCATGCATTATATTGTCAATGAGAATTTGTAATTGATATTTTTGTAATGTAAAAGCTCCACCATATGTAAAAGTATGAGATTATATTGTAAATGTCAACTATGGTTGTGGACATGTAAGAATATGTGATTTAGGTATATGTGTGGCATGGAAAGTATATGTATAATGCCAAGTGGATAGGTCAAATTCATATGCATGATATTTGGGACCTATTGAGATGGCCTTACATGCTCTGTTTTATGCTTTGGATGTGCTCAAATGGTCACTTACACTGAGGGAAGTCATTTTAAACCATTTGGTATTGATAATACAATCATTTTAAGCCATAATCTACCCCTGAGCCAAAACTAGATCAAATGAAGAAATTTTGGCATGAAATTTGACAAGCATTTAGATCTCATTGAGAATAGAGCTAATGAACATAATTTTTAGAGCTCTGTAAAATTTTTTATAATTTTTCAAAATTGGCTGAAAATGTAGAAATTATTTAGTATTGTTCATTTGGTCAGTTCTTAGTTTCTATGTCTTTGAGGGGGTAAATGAACTCCAATACTCATGAAATGTTACATGCATATTGTTGGCATTATAAGCTTTGCATGGCCAGTAAGATCACTTAATTTGGAGTTGTGTAGCTTAAGATATGCTTGTCCAAAGATTCAGGTCTATATATGCATGAAAATCTAATAGTGTTATTATTCCATTAGATTTTTGTAGCCCAAATGAATTTTTTTTTATCTGAAATTTTTCTAGCATGTATTTTCATGCCTTGAGCTTTCCAAAAAGTCCTCATTTGCATGATTTAGAGTTTTTTAGCTGAAGATATGAATTTTTTTGAGATTGTGATAGAATTACGGAATCATGAAAAATGATGTTATGGTGCTAGTTTATTAATGCATGGGTTAAACCCAAAATTTCTTGCTATTTTTGTGATATTTCTAATTGAAGAAGTATATTAAGGATGAATGTTGTGATTGGTAAGTTGAAGTTGTACAATTAAAAAAAAAATATTTTGACTTTTAATGTCGATTATTTTCGTTGTTAAAAGTGTTGAAAATATGAAAATGGATGATATAGGCATATTGACATGTAAAATTATGTGCTATTATAGTACGATATGACATATTGCTTAGGGAGTTTTTTTACATCCCTCACATCATATCATTTCGAAGCATGATAGCATAATATTCTTTTTTAAATGTACACTTCAACTCATTATACCTCTTATATCCTATACAACCCATTTAAAATGCTTAATAATGTCTATACATAATCTTATATAACTCTTGACATCAGCATTCATGCTTTCACTTAGTTGTGTGCTCCTCATGCTAAGTGTGAAAAAGATCTTCATATGAAAACACATCTATTTTTCTTTTATGTTGTAAATTAAGGTCAGTCTGTAAGATGATAACAACCAACTCCATATTTCTTTCAACTATGTTTCTTTTTTGTATTCATATATGCATTTCTTAAAATTAGCCAAAAAATGTGATCTATCTTTCATCAAGTTTCCAAGATATTTGATGTCATTTTGCATTAAATACTATGTGTGTAACCCATGCCTCGTCTATGAAATCACCTCATGCAATGCTCTTGTCATTGCTTGATCTTGATTTGTAAAAATTGTAAAAAGTCCTTTTTACTTATATGCCTCGAAGAAAGTTTCCAATATCTACTTAAAGTACTCTATGGTTTCATCATATAGCAACATTACCCAAAAAATGATAAATCCATGATAGTGATTGAATCTAGAAAATATAACAAATAGTTTGTGATCATGGTTTGTACTATATTTTGTGTCCAGTGATACTATTTTACTAAAATAACCATAGTCAATCAACATTCACACATCCACCTAAAAAACATTTATAATCTATTCTTCCATGTCCATCTAGTAAGCATGATAAATGATGAATTTTCTACCAATTATTCTTGAAAAAATCACAACAAAAATCTAACTTCTCTATATACACCATGCTTTTGTACCTTTTGGACTTCGAGTATTTTTTTTGCATCTAACTACATGTAGCTAATATTAACTCTTCCTTCGATGTGCCTATTCATCAACTTATAAGATGCTTTCTATGGAAGCCAAAAATCCTCTACAATATCAATTTTGTGGGTTTAAACTTGGGTTAACTTATGTTGTAATGCTAACATATAAACTGTTTCTAAGAGATAAAGTGAGTAATTGTGCTTCTCAATAATGACATTGATTTTATATTTTTCATCCACATGTATAACTCCCACTTTTGCTTTACATTTTGTCCTAGACTCAAGTCAAGGATTAGTGGTTATAAAATCCCTTTTATCTTATTTTTGCAAACCTTTACAACAGACATATTTGTAAGAAGTTATAGAGCCATCTTTTCCTACTTTTAGCAAAATTATATTTCCTCACTCCAAATTGGTTCTCCAAACATAATCAATCCAAAACTTTCATGCTTCCTCAAGGCTGTCAAATTCCATAACATTGTAATTAAAATCGAATTAGACTGGCTTATTCAATCAGAAAATCAGTATACCGACCTACTATCTAGTCCAAAAGAGCCTCATAACCAATCAACCTTGGTCAAAGAGTAGGCCCAATCAACTAGTTATGTGCTTAAATTGGTGCTCCTTGAAACGATTGAACTAGTCCATGTTTTTATTTTGGCAAAATTTCCACCTGGAGCTCAAACCTCTCCTCATGGTCCTATGCCAGCACCTCATTCATTTAGCCTACAAGTGTTGTTTACTTATATAATGCAAAGTTTTATCTAAGAAGTCTATTTTAGATTTATTTTGGCAAAACATACAACAACAAGATTCAAGCTTGGTAGCTTGAGAATGCCGTGGAACAACTTTTCTAATGAGCCACTATGAATTGTAACATTAGGAGTTGCAAAATTTTAACCTTTAATGTAATACCCAAAAAAATAAAGATAAAACTCATATAAGTTATTATTTATTATATTATATTTTTAATACATAAATTAAAAATATATAATTAATTATTATTGATTTTGATATTAGTTTGACCATGGTTGAACTATTGATTTGTGAACTAATGCATTCAACTGTTTAATGATCAGCTTTATAAAAATTGTTTCTTACCCAATCTAGAGGTCAAATCACCTTCCATAGAATAGTGCTTGAAAAAAAAAATTATGATAAACCTAATTAAGATCTTATTTTACCAAAGACAGAAAAATGGAGTAAATAAAGAATAAGCACAATCTATGAAAGAGATTGAATGGCAAAAGTATTTTAACAATGGAAATTTTTTTTATTTTATTTCTTGTTCTCTTTGGCACAAATGTGAAAGAATCAACGCACACTATTTATGATCAGATTGAATGGCATCGAATTTCTTGTTCTCTTCGGCACTAATGTGAAAGAGATTGAATGGCATCAGTATTTTAACAACACTAAACCGCATAAACCTTCCACTCAGAGTTGTACAGATTCACACCTTCTAATAACTTCTCCTTTGTCTCTCTTGATTTACAAATTTTAGTAAAGTATGAATTCTAAGACAAACTCAAGAAGTAGGGAGTGTAGCAGGTGAGTTGAGTGACGACAAAGTCCACTCTTTGTTGATACGTGTAGATAGAAACAAAACAATGGACTAAATGTGAGTTCTGCAAAGCATGGTCTATAGACATACTTAGGATATATGGAATGAGCAAGAGATACGGTTTAGAAGGATCAAGAGGCTACAAAGGACACCAAACTTGAAACAAGGGACAGCCTTAGCAACCAAATCTTAACATTAGCGAAATACATAATAAAGTTTGCAATATACAAATACCAAATACAAAATACACTCATAGAATCTCATTTAGCAGCTTTTTAATGGAAAATACAAAATACAATACCTAATCTTCATATGCAAAGTACATAATAAAGTTTCTAAAATACAAAAAATTGGAAATATATATATATATATATATCACATTCAGAAACTATACCTATGGAAAATACAAAATTTTTTTGCGCAACTGGGAAACCAAAAAAAAAAAAAGAAAAAGCTGAATCATGACTCAAACTTGTTCTTGCTGTGCAAGTGAAGCTTCAGCGCATTTCTTAATTTGCCGCCTATCGTACAGGGGAATTGGCTGAAAAAACTTGGCGGTTGAACACTACGCTGGACTTCTTCTCATCGCCGCTGAAATGCTAGTGTTTTAAGAACACAAACGGATGGCTACAATTGCGTGCAACGGACAACGCAGATTGCGTCTTCCATTTCCGCGTTTCAGCCTTAAAACGCACAGTTTCATTCAAGTCAAAACGGTGCGTTTTGAGTCCCTGAGCTGCGTAGCGCAACATGGAGAGTTGGATGAAGCGAACGGTTGAGATTCTCCCACCCAAGCGGCATCATTTTAACGCTGAGCACGGCGTGCTCATCAGGAGTGTTGAATAGAGGATCCGTATGTTTTTTTTTTTTTTTTACTGCTTAGAGACGGGTGACCTTTTAGTTTTTAAAGTGAAAATGGGAAATGCATTTTTTCTGTTAAAAGCAAAATCAATTTCTCCTAACGCTTTGCAGTGAAATTCTTAAAAAGAAAATTCTCTGCAGAAAAAATATATAATTATCTTAAATATAAATTTTATAAATTTAATTTTAACATATTTATATATTATTTTATGATTATTCATTTACGGAGAAATATACTTTTTTTGGTGCCTTAAAAAAAAATATACATCAATTATTTGATCTGTAAAAATCTTACTCTTATACAATTTAATTCCTGAAAATCTGTAACTTACTATTCATTAGGTTGATGTCAAAAGCATGACAAAAATCGCACACATATACTTGCCCGAAAAACTAACGAAAAAGAGTAAAAAATATTCAAATATTAAATTATATTAAAATAAAATTAATAAACAAAAAAAAAATCTGTCAAGAACAAAACAATAAATTTCCTATTCATTTGGAAACTCCAAACTCGGCTTGCAATACAAGGTCACTGTGTCAGTTCCTCCACAGTCCAAAATGCCACAGCATTTTTCTTTTTTTCTTTTTCTTAATAAAAAAGGTTTTAAAATTCTTAATTTAAAATTTATTGTAGATTATCTAAACATTGACTGTTAAATTAGCATCGCTGCTTTGATATCCTTTATTTTGCTATACAAATTTTACGATTAAAATTTTGAAGTTAAATAGTGCAATCAACTGTTTTAATTTCTTTGAAATAATAAATAATTTTGATCTATATTTTCGGAGTTTTTGACATTAATGTTATAAAAAATTAATTTTTATTTACACTTTATTTGCATCATATATTATATTAAATTTTTTTATTTATTCTAGATGTCTCGGTTCACAATATGCAAAAACACTCTTTTTATTTCTATATTTCTTTTATAATTTTGTGGTGCCTAGACTCAGCCAAACATACTTTTTATTTCTTTTTCTATAATTTTTGGTGTCTTGGCTCATGAGAAACTATTTTTATAAAATAGTTTGTTTAAGCATACTGGGTGAAACTAGACAAAGCCTAAGTACAAATTATTTTAGGAAAACAAGCGCCTGAAGCATCATCTATTAAAATACCAATGCATCCAGGCTGAGGTTGTTGCGGCAAGTAGATGCCCGCATCTTATTTGATCATTTAAAGATTACTTTAATATTATTTGAAGTAACAAATTAATAAAAAAAATCTGACTGAGTGAATAAAATTAAATATTTTTTTCTCTTTGTATTTACATAATATACAAAATATTAAATCAAAATATATATTTTCACAAAATCTATTTAGCTTTTTATAGATTACTTTAGTATTATTTATGACAACAAATTAATATAAAAATTTTTGAGTGACCCAATTAAATAAAATACTTTTTCTTATTCTTACTTATATAATATAATGTTTTTAAATTATCTATATTTACAAACAAATACATAAAAAACCTTACATATACTCTGATTTCTTTATATCTTTTTCTTTCCTGTTGCATACAATGCATTCAAAGACTAATATAACAAGTATTAAACCAGTTATTACCTTAAAACTTATTTGCTCTTTTAAAGATTGTATAAGTATGATATAAATAATAATCTAAGAAAAAAATATTAGCGTGATCCAATGTACTATAAGATATTTTTTAACATTAATCTAATTTAAATATTACATCAAAATGTGCAAAATTTTTTAAATATAACTTAAAAAAAAAAAGACTTGATGATCAAAATAATGATTCCTTATTCCACACGTAACGTTCTAATTTTTTTTCCCTTGATGACTGACGTTCTTCTTTTAGTACAAGTCATATATGCTGACATTTGATGGAGAAATTTCCATGCAGGGCGTAGAGTAGCTTAGCTTTTGATAATTTGTCTTCTTAGCATTTCAAAAATAAATTATTTAATTATCTTAAATGTCCTATTAAAAATAAAATCATAATTTAAATTAAATCTTAATATCAATTCAATTACTTAAAATTTTAAATTAAAAATAAAATCGATATTATCTTGTGTAGGTCATTAACTTCTTAGATTGAAAGAAAGTTTTTGTAATATATATCAAAATATTAAGAGAGTCATGTGTAATTTATGAAAAAAAAAAAGCTGGGGTAATATAATTGAATCTTAGAAAGCATAATATAATTTACTCTAATTTATTTCTCTAACAAAATAAACAATGTAATAATTGCTATAAATTTTGTCTCAAAAAATAAATTCAAGCCATAAATTGCTAAAATTGAAAAAATAAAAGCATATTTTATGATTGCAAGCAATTTATTAACACTCAAAATATATTATTTTTCTTTAATTAACTTTATTGATTATTCAATAAATTTAAATGTATATTTAACAAAGAAAATTCATTAAAACATATCAATATCTCATAAATTCCCATAAAAATTTTCTAATCTTCTCCTCCTCTTTTCTGCACAACGTGATAATTCATTACATTCTTTATATATATACATACATACATACATACATACATATATATATATATATATATATATATGTATAAAGAAGAAAATCATGACACTAGAAACTGAATATCCTCCGAAACCTCTTTTCTTACGCCATGTTTGGTACAATAGTCAGAACATGGAATGACAGAGGGAGTAGAAATGCTAAAAGTACATGTTTGCTACAGGGAGTGTTGCAAACTTGGGCAAGCTCTCTCCCTTAAACATGGTAGTCTCCCATCCATCATCTCTTATTGAGGGAGAGAGCTAAGCGTCGTGGAGAAGAGTCTTTTAGACCATAGTGCCCCTGTGAGAAAAATCCAAAGCTGCTTGTTGAAGGAGATCTGCTTCCACCACTTTATTCATCGAAGGACTTAAAGGAGTTTGCATTGTGAACCCCAGAAACGTTAAACACAACGGGGCAGCTGAGAGAGCTAATATGGTGAAGCCGAATCCCACAGAAGCAGAGTACAGCATTGCAGGTGGTGTTGGGTTATGGAATCTGAATGTTGCGACTCGTAAGCGAGTCTTAGAGCGAGTTTACACACTTCTGTGAGTTGTCCGGCATCATTGGAAGAAGATCGCCATCTGCTGCGAGCTGGAGCCAACTCTTGTCTTAGCCATCGAAGACAACAGGTTGCGCCATGCACTATGGTGTCTAATTTAAGTTCAGATGAAATTAAAACGATGAAAATCTGGATTTGAGAAAGACACAGATGAAAAACAAGATAAATTTAAAATCCAGATCTACTTGTTTGTTGTGGTATTTTGGTACGGTGGTACTGGGTAGCCATTTTTTGGGTTTATGTCATATGTGATTAACATCTAATTTGAGAAAGGCATAGATGAAAAATGACAATGAAAAATGATTGAAGATGTATATGTGGTCGTATTTGGCTAAAATTGCTCCAACTTGTATTTATAGACATGGCATGATCACTGGTTCCAAAAATGGTTATTTTATTATTTTTATTATTTAAAGCTTTTTTTAATACATATAAAACTATTCATTTGCTATAACTATATTTCTTTGGAAAAAAAAATAAAAACCTTTTAATCTTTTGTACGAGTAGCATATTTTTGAGATTTTTAATTTAATTTTTTAATTTTTATTAGATAATATTTTTCAACTTCATTTACATCTCACACGTCTTACAGCTAATACATCTAACCCCAAAAAAAAAAAAAGTTGTAAGAATGATTACAACTACGCATGCATTTGCGAAACGTTGTATTAAAATCAAAAATAAATGCCCATGAAAGTTAATTTGATAAAAAGAACAGTAGATAGTATCCCTCTTTTGGTTGTGAAGTCTTATGAGAATATTTTGGAAATATAATTCTAAATACACTATGTACATGTGCGGGAGTATGCTAAGTTTGAATTTTCTTTATTTTTTTATTAATTTTAGAGAGAGATAAATACGAAATATATATAATCTACTTAAGTGATAAGTCCTTTTTAAACGTGTGTGACCCATTTGGACGATGGGCTCCATACATTTTTCTTTAGCAAAGAGTTCATATATATAATTGTCATTTAATTTTGTTTTTCTCCCTCCCTTTTCTTTCTTTTTCTTTGGATTCTTTCTCTTCTCATATTTCCTTCTCCCAAATCTAAAATACTTCATTAAGATCATCGGAGATATCAAATTTTAGTTTTGGACAAAGTCCATTAACATCCTAGCTAAATGTAATACTGAAAGAAAATAATATAAAGAGCAATTAAGTTAAAACAAAATAAAAATAAAAATAGTCATAAAAGAAAATCATGAGCCTGCAAGCAACGAGTTTGCAAAACGCAAACTGCATGCTTAAGTATACTCATGTCAGTGAGTTTTTGTTATGTCATCCCTTTCCATTTCAATCTCGATGGTTTGGGTCATTATGAAATAAACAACACCCATTATCGGTAATCTCTCTCTCTCCACTATGCCAAAAACCTAATGAGATGTCGTCATGACATTCATACCAGTGGATATGAACTACTGAACGTCACCCTCTCCCTCTGTATTCTTTCTTCCTTTTCAGGCAGTAAGCACCATGGTTTTAAACTGCGGTTGCGGATGCGGTTGCGGTTGCGGGCATTGCGGCTGTTATAATGCGGGTTGCGGTCACTGCGGCTGTGATATTTTTTGAAGTTGCATAAATTATTTTTAAAATATGTATAATCATTATATATTTCATATACATAAAATATATTATGCCAACATTAATATTGATTAAATAAATTCTTATTTTGAATAAGAATATCAATGTTACTTGAAAAAATTAAAAAGAAAAATCAGATAATATAAAAACATATTTACATACTTATTACAAAAAAATAAATATAAGTGTGAAGATAACCTAAAAAAAAAAATCCAGCATACCACTAGTGCTTTAAAAGTAGTGTTAATGTAATTTCTTTATAATATTATCTTATTTGTAAAAAAAAATTATTATTTAATTCATCTTAAATTACACACTCACATATATATATATATGTATATAATTGGAGATAGTAATATTAATAATATAAATGTAAAAGAGAAAAAAATTTAATTAAAAAAATAAACACGCTTGACTTCCTCCTAATCCATTTATTTTCCAAATCATAGAATATATATATATATATATTACATTAAGAGAAATACATAGCAGCTGGCTTCCTCCTCTAATATATATATATATATATATTCTATTAAAACAAATATGCAACGTGACTCATGACGCAATAGGGACAAATATCTGGATTCATAGCCCACTGAAAACCTGTTCCTATATATATATATATATATTATATTAGAATAAGTATATGGTAGCGTGACTCTTGGCTTCCTCCTCATCATAATAAAATATATTATATTAAAACAAATAAATGCAACATGGCTTTTTGACTCCCCCTTTCCTGATCATAGAATATATATATTAAAACAAATATATGGCAACGTGCCTTCCTCATCTCCTCTCATCACTCTCAGTGTTTCGAATACAAGGCAGACTCTAAAAATCAAAATGCCAATCACAAAAACAGAGCGACAAGTTAAGAATCAAGAAACGTACTTTGGGTCTTTAGATTCGAGCAAGAAGAGAGCTCCAGTCCACTGCGAGGCTTCAGAGTTTAGATTCAAGTTTCAAACCACTGCGGTTCAATTCAACCTGCAAGTATGATTTCACCGCTTCAGATTTCAAGACTTCAAATCTGTTGGTTGCTTTTGTTCTTTGCTGTTGTTGGCTTTTCTATTTTGTTCTTTGGGAAAGGAAGAAACTTAGGGTCGGCCAACAGCTTTGTTTTTAATCTACTGATACTAAGTAGTGTTTTTTGCTTTTATACGATGCGCCGCAACAGATCCGTAATACGTTCCGTTGCGGTCGCAATACTGTTACGATGCGGCCTATTCCTGTGATATCTAATCCCTCTTTAATTGTGGGCTGATGCGGATGCGGCCTAGCCCGCATCCGCAATATTGCGGCCGCATTTTGTAATGCGGACCGCAATTTGGAACCTTGGTAAGCACACTAACTCTACTTCATATCTTGGAGTAGGAACTATTGTGGCACTTAAACACTCGGCACACGATTTTTTTATTTCATTAGACAGGGTTCACATACAAAGAAACAAAGCTCAAAGTAGGCTTTGTTTACATAAGTCATGTCAGCATTATTATCATGGTTTTAAATTGCGGTTGCGGTTGCGGTTGCGGTTACGTTGCGATTGCGGTTGCAGGTGTTGCGGATAGTATAAACAGAATTGCGGGTGTTGCGGTCAAAAAATGCGGATGCGGCCGGTGCCGCAACAGCAATATTGCGGCCGCATCACATGATGCGAACCGCAATTTAAAACCATGATTATTATTGATCGAAACATGCTCACTAATTCTCTAGTGGTGAGATTTAGCATCAGATGAGCATGAATCATGGCAGAAGTCGGTGGTATCAGTGCAATGGCACCTTCTGAGAGGCCATGTGGCTGTGCAAATGCATATCTTACAAGTCGAGGGGCAAGTGTCTTGATAAGGCATGTGCATTGAGGTGGGTTTGACTTAGTGCATGCACAGTTGTCGCAGCAGGCGCTTGTTGTGGACTTGGCGATGTAGTTAGGAAGAATCACCATAAGCATCACCTGAGCAAGGAAGGTGCTTGGATTGAAGCGATCCTCCACAGACGCAGTGAAGGCCATCAGGAAAAACACAAAAGCCACCTTCACTATCACCTTCTTGTTCACACCCATCTTCTCTCTCTCTCTCTCTCTCTCTCTCTCTCTCTCTCTCTCTCTCTCTCTCTCAATAGTTCTCTATGTTAGAGTTTTGCTTGTGAAGAGGCAAGCAGATAGTGAGGGTTATTTATAGGGTGATTTAAGGGATCATGTGATTCTGAGTTTTACTGTAATAAAAAAAATTTAAGTTTAACGTATAATGAAACTCTCCTGAAGATATATGTGTCGAAGCTAAAAGGAGAAGATAATAAAATAAAATTAAAAGAAAATGCATAATCTTGTAAGATTTAGATGCGCTGGCCCTCCCATGCGGTTCCTCTTGTGAATGAATAAAATAATACTTTTTTATTATCATTTTCACGAAGAATATTGATCAAGTATTAGTTTTTTAAAATTATCTTTTATTATTTAAAAGATCTACTAAATTAAATTAAAATAATTAATAATTAAAAAATAAATTAGAACTCAAAAATAAATAATTTGATTACTAATTTATGAAAATCTTTAGAGTTTGGATTTCACTATTTATTTCTTTTGAATGAATAAAGATAACTCATGTAATTTATTTTTATTTTAATTAATAGTTGTTTCTCTAATATATATAATATTCCTTTTTGACATATAACACATATATCTATTGTAGTCCTACATCTATGATGGTGATCATAAGCTCTAACACTTCCCCTTTTAAGTTCTATGAATCTTAATATACTCCTATATGTAGTAACTTGGCATGCATGCAAATTACAACCTGACCATGTAAGATTATTGTTTTTAAAAAATTTTAACCAAGTCTACTATTTAGATCATCCTCTATAGTAATTCACTTTTCAATTTTATCTCACTATAGATCTGATTTCACAAATAAATATAAAATGAATAATGCATTAATTAGAAATAGAAATCATTATATGAGTTTTTCAAATTCACGTACAATCCATAAACAAATCCATCAAAACCCCATATCTAAAGGTTTAGCTACTCGTAATAAAAAATCATAAAATCAATAGCAAAAACAAATCTATAACCCAAAAAAAAAAAGTAGTAGTAGTAGTAGATAAAAAAGAGAAAGCTATGGCATACTGCCGTATTTCACAAAATAATTTCTTACATGCAGCTCAATAGTATTGTTCAAAATTGCAGCTTCAGAGACAATTCCTGCTAGCTTTAATGCATTGGATTTAAACGCTGAGCTGCTGAAGTCTCTTAATAACTTGGTGGAGAATTGATGGCTTGCTGCTTTCCCCTTAAGTTTCCACCTCTCTCCGTCTACTGTGAGTACGCTATCACCCAGAACATCTTTCAAGACACCATGGTGATACCAACCTGCAATAACAGGTGGAAATTATTCTCTTTTATTTATAGTCACCCATTGTAAAAGCTCCTTGAACATGTCCTTCTCTCTTCCTATTACATCTCAATTGAGATACCATAAAATGGATTGAATTTTGTTAAGATATGTAAGTGTTTATTATTAGATTTTTTTTAATAAAATAATTTAACATGGGAAAGAATTTTTTTGAAAGAGAGAATCATGTCATATTAAGCTATAAAACTTTATTCACACAAATCAAATATTAAGTATCTAAAAAAATTTACACTTAAATTTTGTTAACTTCCAATCTCTTTTCCCACCTTTCAAAGCACAAATACTCGGAAAAAGAAGTTGTGTCCGTAAACAAGAAATATCAAGCACTCATAGCAAGACAAAGTAACTTTTTAAATTACACATGCACACTTAATATTTTATAATATCACAATGGTCATATTCAGGTCACATATCTGTATATCCATGCATAGTGTCCATACATCTCAACCCGACACTACATCGATATCGTAAGAAGATTTGGAAATTGGGTTTGCTTGGGTTGCAGAAGCTAAAACTCAACAACACACCAAAAAGAACCATTGCGTGCAATAGCTTTGAATTTATATATATATATATATATATATATATATCTTAAAAAAAAAAATGCTCTAACCCCAACGTTGAGTTTCCATCACACAATTTTCAGCTCATATAATAGCATACAGAGAAAGTTAGGTCATTAATTTAAGAAGCACCTTGTTGTAGTTTGCAAAGTTTGCAGCGAGAATGTGCTTAATGTTAACTGGGCCTGCAGTGAACGCCGCATTTCTCAAGAAGGTAAGCAACCTGTAAGTTCTCCTTCGTCTTGTGAGCTCAATGATGTAATCCAACAGGCTGTGATAGTTGAGCAGTCGGTTCAATACAGTGGCAGCAACGGGGTGGTATCTTCTGCCATGGATTTTGATTAGAACAACAGAAAAAATTAGAGCCACCAGTGTTAAAAGCATAGGTTTCAGGGTAAAGAGATTATCCATGAACTTACTTGCTGGGGAATTCTGGAATATGGGGTTTTCAGAGAAGTGGCTAGAATCAAAGATCTGTTAATTTCAGATAGAGCAGTGATCACATGCTGTTGGAAACGTGTATGGTTATACATTCTCGAGGTGTGTGCTTCATTTTGCTTGGGTTTGTATTTAAAGGTTTTGAGAGTTAAATATGTAATTAAATGTCCAAGCCATTTGGTTATCAAGTCAGTTAGATGAGCCGAATAAAAAGTTTACTTGATTTGGTTGATACACTTTCATGTATAAAACTATGTATAAAAAAATCTCACTTTTGGCGACAATTTCTGGCGGTGCCTATAAAGGTTGCTACCAAAAGATTCACTTTCAACGGCGGGTTTCAACGATCACCACCAAATGTTGACTTTTAGATGCTAACTTGAAATATCTCCCCTAAATTCTGACCTTTAGTGGTGACTATTAAAATTCGTCAACAAGAGTCTCATTACTAGGTATCATGAGTGAGGCCTACTTGTGAGCCAGTTGGTGGCAACTAAATAGTTGCCACCTTAGGTAACTTTTGGTGGTAACCACTGAAAGTCGCCACGAAAGGTATCACTTTCAAGTATTTTGTAAGTGGTATCCGCTTGTGATCATATTGGTGGCAACCAACTAGTTGCTACCAAAAGTGACTTTTTGTGGTGACTATTGAAGGATATCACGATAAGTCCCCTATCTCAAGTATTTTGTGAGTGTGGTTTGGTGGCGACTAACTAGTGGCCACCAAAATGGACTTTAGACAGTGTTATTTGTGATGATATTGGTGGCAAATATATAGTTGTCACCAAAAGTGAGTTTGGGTGGCGACTATTGAATGTCGCCACTAAAGGCCCCTTCTTAGATATTGTGTGCGTGTGAGGTCACTTGTAATGGTGCGTTTGGAATCACGTTTCATAACCATGTTTACGTTAAAGCAATAAATTGCTGTTTCTTAGAAAACATAGTTTTGGGCCCTCCAAACGCGGAAACAAACACGCACTGAGACTATTGATGATGACCAATTGATTGCCATCAAAAAGTCACTTTGGATGGTGACCTTGGTCCCCTTATCAGATATTTTGTGTTTGTGAGGCTATGCATGAGACTATTGGCAACAACTAATTGGTTGGCACTAAAAGTCACTTTTGGTGGCATTGAATGTCACAACCAAAGGTCCTCCTCTTAGATATTTTGTGTGCAAGACCACTTGTGAGACTATTGGTTGCAACTATTAAATGAAAAAGTCATCTTTGATGTTGACTTTCAGTCGTATAATTCTAGTAGGATCTACTAGATTGAATTTTTTTTTTTCATTTATGTTATATTATTTATAAATGTATTGGCTAATTATAATTTAATATATTCAAGAGGATATAATGGTAATCTTACATTTTTTTTTCTCATGATTAATCAATTCTGATTCCATTAAATGGGAAAAGGAATGCTTATTCCCATGTATGTGGGAATGAGTTCTTCCATGGAATTCTATATTACACTTCTCTTATCAAACATTAGTCTAACCTATTCCTCCTCTCATTTCCAACCCACATGCCCTTTTTCATCCAACCAGATATGTCCTAATACTTATTAGTAGTCCTTGATTTTGGAAGTTATTTTAAGTTAGACATTTTATGGTTTATTTAAATATCTATATAAAGACCCCAAATACAAATTAGCAACCCATATAATTTCCAATCTCTTGTGAACTATGAGAGATTTTTTTAGGATACCATAGTCGTGAACATATTATTTTGTTCAAATAATTTTACTTTTTACAAGTAATATTGTGAATACATCAACATCATATTTTGTCTAAGTCACATATTCCTTTCACCTTTATGTTTTACCTTTTCATCCATTACATTGAATTTAGTATGGTCCAATTGTTTCAAGATCTAAAAATACACGAAATGAAATCTAGTATAGTTTAGTTGTGTTAGGATCTATTAGATTGAATATGATGTAATCCAATTATACTAAAACCCACTAGATTAACTTTAGTACAATATAGTCATATTAGATTCAATCTAGTACATTCAATTTGAGAAAATTATTTTTCTCTTAATTTAGTTTTTTAAATAGAAACTTTTTCTATTTAGTTTTTAGAAGATTACTCTTCTCTTAATTTGATTTTTTTAAAGATGATTCCTTTTAATTTAATCTCCTAAATATTTTCTTCAAATCAAAATGGTTTGTCTATTGGACAAAAATGATATCTCACATGACTATTAATTATTGATATACATTTGTTAAGATGTTTTTAACTTCTAAAACAACACCTTTTTTGTGTCAAACTATTTTCAATGCATCAAGAGCCACAAATGTCTTTTAAGGAACTACCTTAGTTAAGAAAATTTATTTTGACAATTAAATTGAGATATTTTACATTTAAAATACCAAATTAATTTGAGAGTGTTCTTTTTAAAATTAAATTGAGATATTTTATTTCTTAATGACTAAATTTAAAAAAAATTAAGAGCTAAATAATTAATTTACTCATTACTTTAACGTGCTTTTATGAATTTTTCTTTTTCGACTTTGATGAATGAAATTTTAGATCCCAACCACATGGCATGAATTGCATAGTCCATCCATTTTTCAATTAAATCTAGTTTTACAGGCATAATTAATCAAATATGGACATTGAGAGTATCTATCTTAGAATTTGAGTGAGAATGAAATTATATACAATTTCATTCCATATTTAATCTATAAAAGCATCCATGGAGTATTGCTTCTTGAAGGACAAAATTAATTTCAAATTCTTATGTGTGTGCATGCTAGCAAATGTAATTGTACATGTTGGTTTTGCCTAAGTTGGGGCTTATATGAGGCAAATACAAGTTTAACTAATTTAATTAATATTTATGGTTTTATTAATTTTTCTTCCATCTTGCTATGCTAATTTTAACACATATAATTTTCTTGCATTTAAGAAGCATATATTAATTTTTATCATAATTAAACAATTTTAATTAATATAGAATTTTCACTTTATAGTTATAAAGTTTATTACACATATAATTATATATTTATTATAAACTTTTTATTTTAATGGATGAAATAATAATTATAATTAAAAATAAAAATAAAGATGAATAAGTGTATTTTTTTAATTTATTTATAAACCAAAAAGAAAAAAGCATGAACATATAAAATATATTTCTAAACACAAGTTGCTCCCAGCAACCAAGATGTTTAATATAAACAAATTTATGAGTTATTGAGTTTAGAAAAGTGGTAAATTTTGATAAAGCCATAAGTAATTTTTCTAAATCTAATAGTAAATCTTCTAAAATCTAGCAAAGATTGTAGTTTTTAAAAATAATTTTAATTTTTAAGATCATTTATTATAAATTTTACAAAATTTAAGTCTTTAGATATAATTTTTCCAGAGCAACATGTGCATAACTATAAGATATTCTTAAAAAAAAAAAAGGTTATTGAGTTTACTATAGTTGGGTAGGTTCAAATGTCCTAAGAGAAGAACTACTAGTCTGATCAAAGTATAAAACAAATGCATAGGATAAAATGTCCTACATATTATAAATTAGAAAAATTAGAATTAAGAATTTTAAAATTGAATACTATAAATCTTAAATTTTAAAAATATTTTAAAGAATTTAAAAATTAAAAATTTAAATTATGTAAAAAAAATACTGTAGTTCAAGATATCAAATTAAAATTTTTTTATCTTTAAATCTTTTAGAATAATTTTAAATTTTAAATTTTTTAATATAAATTATTTTTAACTTGAAATTTTATTTCATTTTCTTATAGATATCTTGATTTGTTTAACTAATTTGATGAATGAACAAATATGACTGCATGTCATCAAAATAGTTATTAAAAAATGAGTTTCATGTATGTGACCCAGCCTTCCTTTCAATTTCAATAGCCATTTTCATCATCAAGTAATAATATTTTAATGATAAATGAATTGATTCATATATATCTAACCCCATTCATGGCATTCATAAGCTCCCTATCATCATTTTCATAAGAGTACATGGAAAAGGAACCAACAATAATGGATTTAATCGTATTGCGTCATGTTTAAAAATTTTAAATCGGTGACACATCGATCGTGTAGGTACATACCATGCATCCTCATATTTAAATACATTATTACAACCCATTTGCAAAACAAAATCTTGCTCATAACTCAAGGAAACCGAAATGAAGCATGAATTGAACTCATTGAATTTCGGCTAGAGTTGCCACCATTCTGTCAAAAATTTTGGAAAATTATAAATAAATCTAGAAAAATTGAAAGCATGTAATCTTGGTTATTTTGGAAATCTTGGGATATCTACTTTATGATAAAAATAGGTACAAGTCATAAAATCCCACACACCGAACGTTTGATATGCAAAATAGTCTAGAGGTCGGACTGGGTCCTGATGCTGTCACAATTTACTGATATAAATTTTAAAAATGTCCAATTAATTCCAAAAAATTCCAAATCAAGTAAATGATACTAATTTGGAATACTGCGGATGTTAGCTAGAGAACAAAAATAACTCCAAACCAGTTTAAGCTCTCCAAGACCCTGAATTTTGATCAAATAGTGACTAAGGTCTGGTTGGACGCCTGACACTGGACTGAATATTTGAAAACTCGTATCTCCCCCTCTAGACCTCCAAATGGGGTGATTCTATTTGAGCCTCTCACTGGAAGTGTCTAGTTTCTCTGTATAAAATTTCATGGAAATTGGACATTATTTGCCCCATGAGTAATAGATTTTAATTTCGGACCCATGCTACAGTACCAAGGACCAAAACCAAAAAAATTTTCAACTTCAATAATTCGCTAAATATTCCATAAACTTCCAAAAATTACTAATTTTAGCTTCCCAAAAAGCTCTCAATAATCTCTAAATGCATGCCAAATTTTATACCAAGAAGAGCTCATTTGGACAAAAAGTAGTATAGCCTCCTAAAGTGGTAAGTTTTTGTTCCATATGGGTAACCAATTTGTCCAAATGGCTTTCTTAATTGTTTGGCAACTCTTGGGTAAGTTTCAAAGCACAAATATGACTTGTAGAGACTGTCCAAGTGATTCCAAACCTCATGCATTCCATTTTGGTCTCTCAACATCCATTTGTGCATAGTTACATCAAACCATCAAAAAGCCAATTTGCATAATTCCATTACTTTAGTGTCATATAAAGTTTACATCATATTCATACATCATTTTACACTTGTTCATGGTCTTACATCACAAAAACATTACATGCATCATTACTTTGACATTTAACCATTACTTAAAGTACATAATACACTAAAATAAAGATGTTCAATATCCTTGGCTTGCATCTCCTTGATTTAGAACACTACCTAGACAATTCAAGGATGAGGGGGAAAGGGGAGTGAGAGTCCAAGAATCTCAATAGCTCACACACCCACTCACACCACATTCAAGGCATACATACATCAAATTCATACTATATAAGCATAAAGTGTGCAATAAATTCCATTCCATGCCACATTCATATATCAAGACCATTTTCGTGCTCTAGGGACTTTTGGTTTAGCCTCACCCCATTTCTAGGACTTTTGGATTTTCCTCACTCTTGGCCTAAGGACTTTTGACCTAGCCTCACCCATTCAAAGGACTTTTGGCCTTGTCTCACCCATGCCACGAGACTTTCAACATCTCCTCACCTTTATCAAGGGACTTTTGGCATCACCTCACCCTTATGAGCTCTTTCCACATCCATAGTCATTTAAGACACTACATTGGTACCAATGCACAACAAGGATCAAGTGGCATGTTATCAAGTATCAAGAATGCATGCAAGCACACTAAGACATACATATGCACACAAGAATGCAAAGAGAATGAGGTAGAGAGCTACCTTTTAATTTATGCAAGCTCACTTTGCAATTTCCTTCCTCTCCTTAGTTTCACAAGAGCACTTAGGTGGAGTAAGGTTCTCTTGACCTAGACATCACAATTAACACACAATCACATCCTTGAAGCAAGCCAAGACATTAAACTAAAGCTTATCACATATTTGGTTCCATAATGGACATATTGGTTCCATAAATGGCCTATTGAAGCAATTCATATCATTCAAGTGCTAGGCTCCATCTTCTTGTTATTTTTAGACTTCTTGGACTCATTTAAGGTCATTGGAGCCATCACATATTCAATTGCACCATTGAAAGACCAAGTTGCTTTATAAGGCACCATTATGGACACCATTGTCCCATCTCCCAACCTATGGCTCCTAAATTTTTCCCAATAGTTTCTCCCATATTCCAACATCATATAAAGTTCCAAACCAAGGCTATAACAATTTAAAACATCCCCTACCCTAATGAACCTAGCTTGGCAGAAATGTGCACCATAAGGAAGGTTCATGGACTTTGTGATTTTTCCTTGATGGGGAGCCACTTATGAGGCTTTTTAGAGGTCGTAAGAGCTCAAGGGAACATTTAAATAGCCAAGGAAACATTCACATAAAATCAGATTTTGCAAAACCCTAGAAAGCCCTACACTTTTCTAACTTGTTTTCCTTTGGTTTTTACTTGAATTTCTTGCCATATTCTTAATCCTTGCACTCTTTTTCCTAGGTTTCTCTCTTGGTTCTACCCAAAATCTAGCCTCTCCTATCCCATCCTAGGTTGGCTGAAATATACAAGAAGAAGGGACAAGAAGAGGTTACCATAGGAATGAGATTTTACCTTGTTTTTCCTTAGTTTCTTAGATGTTTCTTCCCTTGGTTGGCTTCTCTTCTCCAAACACGAAATTTCCCTCCTTGGTCTAACCTGAAAATAGAACCAAATCATTCAAAAGATCCATAGAAAGAAAGGAGGAAGAGAGGAGAACAAGATTGGAGGAAGATTGAGCAAGAAATTCCATGAAATTACATAGTTTCTCCTTGGTTTTCTTCCTCTTTTTCTCCTCTTTCTTGTGTGCCTAAGAGAGCTGAAGATTTTTTGTATTTTGGGCAGAAAGGGTCGTGCTTATTAAAGAGGAGAAGAAGGGAGAAAAGTGTGGAACTCTTTAAAACATTCAAGAAACCATAAATTCTAATTTTGTCCTTCCGTAATAGCAATTTTGTTTCGGCTTTGTTTTAGCTCCTTCTTGAGAACCGTCTTTTCTATCATAAAATTTAGGTTCCCAATTTAATAAAATGCCTTTGGAATCACTCAATTTGGAGCTAAAACCTTACCGAACGAATTGGTCAAAGTTCAAGTCAACTAACATTGAAAAATATACACCGGAGGGGCTTTACTAATTTCGGGGCTTCTCATAGTTTTTGAGGCCTCTGAAGATCTTGGGCAACTTAAAAATTTTATTTAAAAAGCCCTCCTATGTGGTTTTCCAAGAGTTTCACTTATTTACGAAAATGCCATTACATTTCGTCAGTTTCCGTCGCAAATTATTTCTCCATCTTAACTCTGTTTTTCTTTCCATCTGAGCCTAGAATTATCATTTTTAGGAATCTAGAACTCAATCCAAATTTTTTGGGATATTATCTAAGTCATTTTAGAGGACTTACTTTTACATGACTTATTTTGTCGTTTTATGAAATTTGCGTTCGTTACATTTTTTACCCCCTTAAAATAAATTTTGTCTCCGAAATTTAAATATATACCTTAGGGAAATAGTTCTAGATATTTCTATCTCATCTTATTCTCCAGCTCCCAGGTTGCCTCTTCAGACGTCAAACGCTTCCAGATCACTTTTACTAAAGGTATGTTCTTATTTCTCAACTATTTCAGCTTGGCATCTATAATCCTCTTTGGTTTTATTACATAGGAAAGATTTTCCTACAATTGAACATACTCATATTCTATGATATGTGAGGGGTCTAGTAAGTACTTTTTCAATTGGGAGACATGAAAAACAATATGAATTTGGGCTAGGTTTGGAGGTAAGGCTATCTTGTAGGCCACGGGTTCAATTTTCTCTAAGATTTCAAATGGGCCAATATACCTAGGACTGAGCTTTCTTACCTTATAGACTGACCTACTCCAATCACTAGAGACACTCGGATGAATACATGGTTTCTAATCTCGAACTCTAATGGCCTCCTTCTCCTATCGGCATAACTCTTCTGTCTATTCTGAGCCGTAAGGAATTTCCTTTTAATCATCTCTATTTGTTGAGTGGTCTGGTCAACTACTTTAGGTCTTAGTAAACTCCTCTCACCTAGCTCAACCTAACATAATGGAGATCTACACTTTCTCCCATACAGAGCCTCATAAGGGGCCATCTAGGTACTAGAATGGTAGCTGTTATTATAAGCAAACTCTGCTAGTGGCAGATACATATCTCAATTACCCCTCGTCTCTAATACACATGCCCTCAACATATCCTCTAGGGTCTAGATAGTCCTCTTAGTCTGACCATCTGTCTCGGGGTGATAAGCAGTGCTAAATCGCAACTTGGTCCTTAAGACTTGCTATAATAACCTCCAGAAGTTCGATGTGAACCTGGGGTCTCTATCAGATACTATACTACTGGGTACTCCATGAAGTCGCACTATCTCACGTATATATAATTGGGCTAATCTATTCAATGAGTAAGTAACCTTAATCGCTAAGAAATGTGCAGACTTCATTAATCTATCCATAATTACCTAGATAGCATTGTGTTCAGAGGATGTCTTGGGTAGCCTCATAATGAAATCCATAGCGATACTATCCCATTTCCACTTCGAGATATCTAGGGGTTGTAGTAACCCAGCAGGCCTCTAATGTTTTATCTTAACCCTCTGGCACACTAAATATCTCATCACATAATTCGTGATGTCATTTCTCATTCTTGGCCACCAGAAAGTTTTCTTTAAATCTTGATACATCTTTGTGGCACCTGGGTGGATAGTATATTTACTCTTGTGTGCCTCTTCTAAAATTCTTTCTCTCAACTCATTACTACTAGGCACACAGATTCTATTTTGATATACTATCACCCTATCCCCATATATCTTAAACTCTGAGGTCCTACCCTGGGAGATTTCATTCCTAATCTGTCTCAAGTATTCATCATCTCTCTAGGCATCTAAAATCTGGGTTTTTAATTCATTCTCAATTTGGGCCTCACTCAAATACAATCTACCCGATACCAGCTGGTAAGAAATATTCAAATTTCTAAATTTCTCTAGGAGCTCCTGCTTTTTAATCATCATATAAGCAGCATGGATGGACTTCCTACTTAAGGCATTAGCCACTACGTTGGCCTTGCCTGGATGATATTTCAATACATAGTCATAATCCTTCAGGAATTCCATCCATCTCCCCTATCTCATATTAAGTTCCTTCTTATCGAATAAGTATTTTAGACTCTTGTGGTCACTATAGATTTCTATACTCGCACCATATAGATAATGCCTCTAAATCTTAAGAGCAAATACTACGGCGATTAACTCTAGATCATGTGTGGGATAATTCTCCTCGTAAGGCCTCAACTATCTAGAAGCATATGCCACTACCTTACCCTGCTGCATCAACACACATCCTAACCTTCTCCTCGAGGCATCATTATATACCATAAATGGCACACTAGGGTCAGGAATAATCAACACAGGGGTAGTGGTCAATCGGAGTTTCAGCTCCTAGAAACTCCTCTCACATCTCTCGTCCTACACGAAAGGTGTATCTTTCCGAGTCAGCCTAGTAAGAAAGAGGTAAGGCTATCTGAGAAAAGCCCTGAATAAATCGTTTGTAGTATCCTACCAAACCAAGAAAACTCTTAACCTCAGTGATAGTCCTAGGTCTATCCCACTATAACACAGCCTTAACTTTATAGAGATCTACCATGACCTCGTTTTGTGAGATTACATGACCTAAGAATTTCACCTCAGTTAGCTAGAACTCACATTTACTCAATTTGGCATATAATATCTTATCTCTCAAAGTTTCTAGGGCTAATCTTAAATGCCTCTCATGCTTCTCAAAAGATCTGGAGTATACTAAAATATTATCAATAAAGAACACAACAAATTTATCCAGATACGGTCTGAATACTCTATTCATATAATCCATAAACACAGCAGGCGCATTCGTTAGTCCGAATGGCATCACAAGGAACTTATAATGCCCATATCTAGTTCTGAAGGCCATCTTTAGGACGTCTTCAGCTCTCACCCTTAGTTGATGATACCTAGATCTAAGATCTATCTTAGAAAATACTGATGCCCCAGCTAACTAATCTAACAGGTCATCTATTTTAGAGAGATGATACTTATTCTTGATGGTAACTTTATTAAGTTCTCTGTAATTTATGCACAATCTCAAGCTACCATCTTTTTTTTTTACGAATAATACTGGAGCTCCCCAGGGTGACACACTAGGGCGTATGAACCCTTTTTCTAACAACTCTTCTATCTATTTCTTTAATTCAGCAAGCTCGGTAGGAGCCATCCTATAGGGAGCCTTGGACACTGGTCCAGCCCCAAGCACTATATCTATAGGAAATTCTATCTCTCTCTCAGGGGACAGGCCACTAAAGTCAAAATCTTTAAGGAAGACCTCTGGGAATTCCTTAACTATTAGGATCTCCTATATCCCTTCTTCTACCTCGGCTTAAATAGAGAAAAAGACTAAAAACCCCTGACATCCATGCTCTAGGTGTCTCTCAGCCTAAGTAGTAGTCATAAAAGATAATTCGGCCCCTACCCTAGGTATAGTCCCGCAAGAAGATACATATGGTTTGGTGTTCACAATCAAGGACAACATTATTAGCAATCATCTAGTTCATGCCAACAATTAATTCAATATCATGAAATAGAATACAAATCAAATCAATAGTAGTATGACAATGATTAAACTGTCCAGTGACATTTAGACAAGCATGGGAAGTAACAACGTGGCCTCCAGTAGGTGTGGTAATAGACAAATCAAATGGTAGAGTACTAATGGCCAAATCCAAATGTCTCACATAGTCATAGGATATAAACAAGTGACTAGCACCCAAATCAAACATTGTAATCATAAGAAAATCATTTACTATGAGCGTACCTCGAAGAAGACTGGGAGATGCACTAGCCTCCTATTGAGAAAGGGCAAACACCCTACCCTAGGTCTATGACCTAGGAGAAAGTGATCGAATGGAGGCGTTGTATCCACTTGGGGGCAGTTTTTGGCAATGTGCCCCAGCTTCCCACACTTGTAACACGGCGCCGTGGATTGTTGTGTGGATGCCTGAGTCCTCTGAGACTGTACCTTCTTTCCTTTTAGTGGCTTCTTATTCCACAGCACCTTGCTCTTGTTTTTGCTAAAAGGTGCAGAGCTGGCTCCTTCCTTTCGTCTCGGTCTTTTTAACTTCAGGGCTCTCTTTTGGCTGGATGCCGTAACAGCAGACATAATCTCTCTCAAATTATTCTCGATTACCCTACTGATCTCCACAATAGCATTGAAGTTTCGTATTTTGTATGGAGTCACTCTATCTCTGACCTGGGGTTTAAATCCAAGTTCAAACTGTTCACACCTCCAGGGCTCATCATCATACCTCTGAAGGTAAGAAGAATACAGAGATAATTCTATAAATCTTGCCGCGTATTGGTCTACAGTCATGTCATCAGTTTACTTCAATCCTATAAATTGCACCTCTTTTTGTTTCCTTATAGAACTAGGGAAATACTTCTCATAAAATTGTACTAAGAAGTTTTCCCAAGTCATCTATAAATTTTTAGTCTCCATTAAAGACTTTGCACTGAGCCACCAATTATCGGCTTCCTTTCATAGCATAAAAGTAGCTAATTGAACTTTCTATTTTGAGGTGCAATCCATCACTATGAAGATTTTCTCTATCTCCCTTACCCAAGTCTCCACCTTATCTGCATCTAACTCTCTATCAAATATGGGTGAGTTGTTTTTCCTAAACTGATTTAGCTGTTTCTGAATGGATGGTGGAGTCTGAGCTGACTCTTGGAGAGGTGGGGGCGGAACACCCGAGGTGGAAGGCTGTGGGATGGCAGAGATAGAAGGCTAAGGCTGAGGCTGAGGCTGAGGCTAAGAAACCTCTCTGCTGGCTTCCTCCTGTCTAGCCAGGGACTCCTGCAGCCGTATAATCATCTCATGCTGCTGTTGGATAAGATACTGTTGCTGGGCTATCATATTCTCAAATCTATCAATTCGATCTGTGACAGCCCGTAAGGGGTCCATAGACTCAACTTTTGGTTCTCAAAATAGTCTGCTCCTACCTCTGCCTCTTCTCGTCTCAACCATATTCACTAAAAAAAAATCACAATCTTAGCCCCACAGCACAAAGTAAACACACATACATCAATATTCCACCCGAAAGCGAACCAATTACATCACTCAAGGGCCAAATATCGAGCAAAAGTGCCTGAACCTTTGCTTTGATACCAATAAATATAATACCATATATATCTAACCCCATTCATGGAATTCATAAGCTCTCTATTATCATTTTCATAAGAGTACATGGAAAAGGAACCAACAATAATGGATTTAATCGCATTGCGTCATGCTTAAAAATTTTAAATCGGTGACACATGGACCGTGTAGGTTCATACCATGCATCCTCATATTTAAATGTATTATTACAACCCATTTGCATCACAAAATCTTGCTCATAATTCAAGGAAACTGAAATGGAGCATGAATTGAACTCATTGAATTTCGACCAGATTTGCCACTATTCTGTCCAAAACTTTGGAAAATCATAAATAAATATAAAAAAATCAAAATCATGTAATCTTAGTCATTTTGGAAATCTTGGGATGTCTAATTTATGCTAAAAATGGGTACAAGTCATAAAATCCCACACAAAAAACTTTTGATATGCGAAATGATTTAGAGGTCGGACTGGGTCCTGATGCTATCATAATTTACTGATATAAAATTCAAAAATATCCAATTAATTTCAAAAATTCCAAATCAAGTAAATGATACCAATATGGAAAGATGAGGTTGTTAGCTAGAGGAAAAAAATAACTCTAGACCAATTTAAGTCGCCCAGACCCTAAATTTTGATCAAACAGTGACTAAGGTCTGGTTAGACATTGACACTGGACTGAATTTTTGAAAAGTCGTATCTCCCACTCTAGACCTCCAAATGAGGTGCTTTTAGTAAGGAAAACTCACTGGGAGTATCTAGTTTCTTTGTATAAAATTTTGTGATGATTGGACATCATTTGCCCCATGAGTGATAGAGTTTAATTTCGAACCAGTGCTACAGTACCAAGGACCAAAACTAGAAAAATTTCCAATTTCAATAATTTGCCAAATATTCCACAAACCTCCAAAAATTACTAAATTTAGCTTTCCAAAAAGCTCTTAATAAGCTCTAGATGCGTGCCAAATTTTAGACTAAGAAGAGCTCATTTGGACAAAAAGTAGTACAACCTCCTAAAGTGGTAAGTTTTTGTTCCATATGGGTAACCAATTTGTCCAAATGGCTTTCTTAATTGTTTGGCACCTCTTGGGCAAGTTTCAAAGCATAAATATGACTTGTAGAGACTGCCAAAGTGATCCCAAACTATATGCATTCCATTTTGGTCTCTCAACATCTATTTGTGCATAGTTACATCAAACCATCAAAGAGCCAATTTGCATAATTCCATTACTTTAGTGTCATATAAAGTCTACATCATATTCATACATCATTTTACACTTGTTCATGGTCTTACATCACAAAAACATTACATGCATCATTACCTTGACATTCAACCATTACTTAAAGTATATAATACACCAAAATAAAGATGTTCAATATCCTTGGCTTGCATCTCCTTGATTTAGAACACTACCTAGACAATTCAAGGATGAGGGGGAAAGGGGAGTGAGAGTCCAAGAATCTCAATAGCTCACATACCCACTCACACCACATTCAAGGCATACATACATCAAATTCATACTATATAAGCATAAAGTGTGCAATAAATTCCATTCCATGCCACATTCACATATCAAGACCATTTTCATGCTCTAGGGACTTTTGGTTTAGCCTCACCCCATTTCTAGGACTTTTGTATTTTTCTCACTCTTGGCCTAGGGACTTTTGACCTAGCCTTACCCATTCAAGGGACTTTTGGCCTTGTCTCACCCATGCCATGAGACTTTTGGCATCTCCTCACCTTTATCAAGGCACTTTTAGCAGCACCTCACCCTTATAAGCTCTTTCCACATCCATAGTCATTTAAGACACCACATTGGTATCAATGCACGACAAGGATCAAGTGGCATGTTATCACGCATCAAGAATGCATGCAAGCACACTAAGACATACATATACACACAAGAATGCAAAGAGAATGAGGTGGAGAGCTACCTTTTAATTTATACAAGCTCACTTTGCAATTTCCTTCCCCTCATTAGTTTCACAAGAGCACTTAGGTGGAGTAAGGTTCTCTTGACCTAGACATCACAATTAACACACAATCACATCTTTGAAGCAAGCCAAGACATTGAACTAAAACTTATCACATATTTGGTTCCATAATAGACATATTGGTTCCATAAATGGCCTATTGAAGCAATTCATATCATTCAAGTGCTAGACTCCATCCTCTTGTTTTTTTTTAGACTTCTTGGACTCATTTAAGGTCATTGGAGCCATCACATATTCAATTGCACCATTAAAAGACTAAGTTGCTTCATAAGGCACCATTATGGACACCATTGTCCCATCTCCCAACCTATGGCTCCTAAATTTTTTCTAATGATTTCTCTCATCTTCTAACATCATATAAAGTCTCAAACCAAGGTTAGAACAATTTAAAACATCCCCTAGCCTAATGAACTTAGCTTGGCCAAAATATGCACCATAAGGAAGGTTCATGGACTTTATGAATTTTCCTTGATGGGAGTAATAAACACGATTTTTATACATTTTAATCCTCTTAACTTAGGAATTTTGATTACAGAATATGGCTTTAAAGGTTTAATTAATTGGAATTTAATTTTAATAGCCATTCTTTGCATTTTAGAAAATAAAGTCATAAAATCTTAGATTTTTAATGCATAAATTTCTATAGATAATTTTGAAGTTTTTCCTACTTAGTTTTTCTTTCCTTTCTTGGTGTGTAGATCATTGGGCTTTCTTAGTTTCGTACATGGGATGGACTTCCACATGTGGCTCCATTTGTAGCAATCACACACTCACAAATGGAGAAGAGAAATGAATAAAAAGAAGATATATGAAGATGCATGAAGGGAAGCTAAAGGAGAATGTGATTACAAGATAAAGGAACATGGATGAAATAAGATGTAGAAGCAGAGGTAGCCACAACCATCCACATACATCGAGTTCATGATAATGAATGGGAAGAAGAAGCTGCAGGTTAGTAGTGAGGAAAGTAAAAGCTCAGAGACACACAATGTGATTAAAGAAGCAATGTTAGGGAGCTAAGGAAATAGAGAGTGTAGCCTTGGGCATGGAAGAATGAGCTGAAAATTATGTGAAAGTGATAAAATAAGCCACGTTTGAATGAAAAAGCTGAAGCAACATGAGTTTGAAGGAGATAGCCACGGGTTCTAGCTAAAGGGGCAATGTGGGATGGATAGAGTGAGTTGACATGAGAAATAAAAAGGAGCTTGGGTCTGGATAAGGAAGAGTGTGGGTTTTGGTCTATGAAGAGAAGGAGATTGCATGGAAGCAGAACACGATGAAGCACCAGTTGTAGCATGACCACGTGAACTCCCACTCATGCAGAAATAGAAGAGAGACTAAAGCTTGAGCTGACTTGATTACTACGGGGTAGAACGCGACATGCAGAAGAAGGAGCTGAGGGAGTGAACGTAAGAAGAAACAAGAAAACAACATAAAGCCATGGGTACGGAGCATGAGCAAGCCATGAGTACAGGTTGCACACACACTCGAGCAGAAGTGGACTAGACTTAAGAGAAGATAAAGCCATGAGCTCGAGTTAATGGAAGACACACAAAAGAAAGAAGCTACACGTTCTCGTGTAAAGCAATGAGCTGGAGGAAATGTGTGAATGATTCAAAAAGCTATGTAGAGAGCAGAAGAAGTCCACTTAAGAAGGTGAAACGAAGAGCACGATGGGAAAAAGAGCTGGAAAATACATACGGACAGAACGTATAGAGAGGAATGGAGTGAGCTGAATCACGTGAGAAACTTGGGTCTAATGAGAGAACAAACACCACAGTCCTAAAGCAAGCTGGAGATGAGAACAGAGCAAGGAGCTTCATGATTCACACAAGTTGCATAATATGTAAAAGATGTATGAAGAGAAGAATGAAGAATCAGTGAAGGGTTCCAGCAAGAAGAATGAGAAGATTTTCACGGGTTTTGAAGGAACTGCAGTAGAACGAGTGAAAGACATTGAAGCAAAACATGGAATTTAAATAAAGCTCACATGGGTTGCATGTTGGGGCCCACATTCATATAAACAAAATAAGATATTGACGTGGATAGCTTCAGACAATTGGAATGAAAGGGCTGAGCACGTGGAATCAATAAGGAGTTCACGTGAAAATGAGTCAAGGGGAGCACGTCGTGAGAATGAGGCAAGGGGAGCATATGAATAATCCATTCATTCCATTTGCACAATTGACACCATTCAGAACCCCATCGTCACATTCACGTAATTCATCCACATCGTCCATTCATCCCACACCTTTATGAGGTATCCATCGTTCATTCACTTATCCATCACGCTACATTCCATACGCATCATTCATTCACTCGTCATTATTCATGCCTTTCGTCCCACTTCGTCCAGAGTCATTCACCACACCATTTTCCTCTATTCTCCACTTCCATCCACTTCCATGAAGCTCTAATCTCCATCTTGAGGCTAGCTAGGAGGAAGACACTTGGTGCAAGCTTGAATCCATGGATGAATACAGAATTTTTGGCTAAGACTTTCTTAATTTCCTACACTTTTTCTTTTTCTTGTACAATCTTGGTTAAGTTGTATTTGATTAGGAATTTGTGTAAGTATAATTAGTGGCTGGTTAGACACTGATTAGGAAGCCTTTTTGTTGATTAATTAATTAGATTGGAATCTAATTTTTTATTATCCTCTAATTTCTCATATGTGCCACGAAGATGTTCAATGAAATGTATGAGTGAGATTATGTGCTTAATTGCTTGATTTGAGAATTCCTTGATATTTAGTTGGTTAATTAAACATCTTTGAATGATGAATTAGAGGCTAATTAATCAGTTAATTAATCAAATTGGGTGTTCATTGATCTTAAAGACAAGAGTTAACAATTTAATGCGGGATTGAGGTTTCAATGCAATATTATTTTGTTAATCTCTTTATTCTTACATGGTAACTCAAGATACATTTGTATTGAACACAATTAGAGACTCTTAGACCAGAATTAATCACAATTGGATAAGGACAAGGATAGTGGATACCAAGGGACGAATCCAAAGCTAGTCACAAGCCCATTATCAACTATAATTCATCCAATTAGGAAGAAATTAGGAAATTTATTTCAATTTAGTTTTAGGTTAGTTTAATTCAATCAAAAACTCCCTAAATTAAGTAGTTCTAAGATCTTTTAACACTTAGAAAACCTAATTGAACATTAAACTCTATTTCCAAGGGAGATGACCTAGGTTGTACCACTAGCTACATTTTTAGTTCAACCTAATTTTATTTTGAGGGTTGCATGATAGAACCTATCAGGGAAAGCCACTTGGAAGGCTTTCTAGAGGTCTTAGGAGCTCAAGGAAACATTCAAATAGCCAAGGAAACATTCACACAAAATCAAATTTTGCAAAACCCTAGAAAGCACTACACTTTTCTAACTTATTTTCCTTTGGTTTTTACTTAAATTTATTGCCATATTCTTAATCCTTGCACTCTTTTTCTTAGGTTTATCTCTTAGTTCTACCCAAAATCCAGCCCCTCCTATCCCATCCTAGGTTGGCCAAAACATACAAGAAGAAGGGATAAGAAGAGGCTACCATAGGAATGAGATTTTACCTTATTTTTCCTTAGTTTCTTGGATGTTTCTTCCCTTGGTTGGCTTCTCTTCTCTAAACACGAAATTTTCCTCCTTGGTTTGACCTCAAAATAGAACCAAATCATTCAAAAGATCCATGGAAAGAAAGGAGGAAGAGAAGAGAACAAGATTAGAGGAAGATAGAGCAAGAAATTCCATGAAATTATCTAGTTTCTCCTTGGCTTTCTTCCTCTTTTTCTCCTCTTTCTTGTGCACCTCAGAGAGCTAAAGATTTTCTATATTTTGGGTAGAAAGGTTCGTTCTTATTAAAGAAGAAAAGAAGGGAGAAAAGTGTGAAACTCTTTAAAACATTTAAGAAATCATAAATTTCAATTTTGCCCTTCCGTAATAGCAATTTTGTTTCGGCTTCGTTTTAGCTCCTTTTTTAGAACCATCTTTTCTATCATAAAATTTAGGTTCCCAATTTAATAAAATTCTTTTGGAATCACTCAATTTAAAGCTAAAATCTTACCAAACGAATCGGTCAAAGTTTGGGTCAACTGACATTGAAAAATATACACCGAAGGGACTTTACCAGTCCCAGGGCTTCCTATAGTTTTTGGGGCCTTTAAAAACTTTGGAAAACTTAAAACTGTCATTTAAAAAGCCCTCCTATGCGGTTTTCCAAAAGTTGCACTTATTTACGAAAATGCCATTACGTTTCATCAGTTTCCATCACAAATTATTTCTCCATCCTAACTCTGTTTTTCTTTCCATCTAAACCTAGAATTATCATTTTTAGGAATCTAGGACTCAACCCAAATTTTTTGGGATATTATCTAAGTCATTTCAGAGGACTTACTTTTATATGACTTATTTCGTCGTTTTACGAAATTTGCGTTTGTTATAGATTCCTCATATCCAACTTTTCCCTTCATCTCAGCACCTCTTCTCCTCAAATTTTGAAACACCTAAATATTGTGGCACGCTACTCCATTCCTTCGTGTTCATCCTTCCCACACTAATGGCACTAGATGGTATGCGCTACTTCATCTTGCACACACTGGTTAGTGGTTATTCATCCAATTTAAAGATCATGCTCTCGTAAATGGTAAAACTATCTTCCCATCCTAAAACCTTAAAATCTACAAAATCTCAAAATCTCTATTCTTTTTCCTCCCTATTCATTTTAATGAAAGAGCCTTATTGAAGGGTGTTTATAAGGTCCATTGTAAAAGGGAAGTCTTGCTTCAGCTGTGCCATAAACAAGGTAAAAAATTCATGCCACATATTTGTATTTTTTACCCTCCTTTAATAGAATGCTTTGTTCTAGTTCTGTTGCTTCTTCTTTGAATGACAAGACACCTACAATGCTTCTTGTTTGAAGTAGCAATGGTTTCATGGGTAAATGGCAAGTAGGTTCCACTAAGCTTTAAGTTATTTAGCATTTATTTGGATTTAATAATGAAACCCCACATGCTTGCTGATAAAAAGAAATAGCTATAAGACATTTACTTTTATTTTTTATTAACTTTTAATTGGGTCAATGTAATTAAAAATAAGAGTTAGTACTATTGGAATTATATATGACCTCAACTATTTATGCTTGTAGAGCACAATGCAAAAATCTATATAAAAAACATATAGTAACACAAACTGTAATACTAGATACAAAGGTTTCTCATCTCAAAGAGGTAGTGTATATATATAATTTTGATGTATAGGAAATTATTAATTTATATATCAAAGTTGTGTTTATTTTAAAATGTATTATTTTGTAAATTTATTAAATTATTGATTTGTCACATTTCTCCCAAGTCACAACTTACCAAAAATATTATTTAATCAAGGTTATTAATTTATGGAGTATTAATTTATTTATAACTTACAAAATTGCATAAAAATTTGTTGGAAAAAAGAGTAAAGTAAGGAAGCTGGCAAAGGGTGTTCTTTGAAAATCAATGCTATTCACTTCTTTAGTTAGTAGTTATTAGCATGACAAGATTAAGACTTAGGACACTTGTGCTATTCTATACATGGATGTTGCTTTGATTAATTGCACTCTTTAGGTAGTGTTTTATTACTATATGTCCTAGTTTGCTTCTTGTAATTAAACATGCAATGTGTAAAGAATTTGAGATCCATTTTTACTGTCCCGGCTTATTTCACATTTTTACTATCAAAATTCATATGTTATGATCTTATTTATGAAAAGTATAAAATTCATAGCATATGATACATATATATATATATATGTATGTATGTATGTATGTATGTATGATATATATATATATATATGACACACACACACACACATATTGTTGAGGCTGAAGTTTGAATTTGATTGTGAAAAATATAATTATGGTAACATATAATTACTATGATTTATGAAAGACATAAATTGCATTCTCATAACGGATTGATTGTATTAGTGTTAAATAGTCAATTTTGCAGCCTAAGAAAAATGGGCTTCTGCAATTGTATTTATCTTCCTTAATTGTAAGTATGCAAAATTGTAACATACTCTTAGCCTCTTTATGCTAAAAGAACACTATATGGCTAGTTGATTAGTTTCTTCTATAGTTTTGGTAAACATCTAGCTAGCGAAGTTGTTTAACATAGCCAAATATATGTCTAAATTTAAATTCCATGTAATATGTGATTGGTATTGTAACGACCCTAACTTCTAATAATCATAATTAAGGTTAAGTACGTGATTACTAACCATAAAATTTCAATTAAAGTTGAAAGTCATTACAACTAATTATATTTGAAAAATGTTAAGAAATTTGAACCTTAATGTTATTAGGGTCATTAATTAGGCAACCACAATTATTCAAAAGTGTAAGTGAATTTAATCATTAATAAGGAGCCTTTGATTCTCCCATCTATTAATTCCAACTCATAAAAACCTCTTACAATTGTTTCTAAATCATTCCTTAGTATTACCATAAAAGAAATTAAAGTTTCTAAGTGAATATGAGAAATTGAGCACCTTCGCCGCGGCTAAATCCCCTTTCGCCACGGCCAATTACTCTTGGATTCAAGTCCTCACACCTCTATAAATTTCACGCATTTTGCCGCGGCCAAATACCCTCTGAAACACCCCCAAACTTGCTTTTCAGGCTTAGCTGCGGCCAACATTACTATTCGCCACGGCCAATTTCTCTCTGTTTTCTTCCCTGGCAAGTTCGCCACATTTGGCCGAGGCCAATTAATTGTTGGCCGCGGCCAATTCTTCTCTGTTTCTATTTAGCCTAGGCCAATTAAATGTTGGCCACGGCCAATGACCTTCTATTCCTATAACTCCCAAAATTTCATCTCATGCTCTCCAATTCCCCCTCTAGCAACCCTCTGGGCCACTTTAACTTAGTTTGTGAAGATTTAATGTCTTTCTTTCACCTAATCTACTTAACACATCTATCATTACACATTTAAAATTCAAATGTGGATCCTTAACCCTCTAGCTACCATAAACTAGTGAGTTCATAAATTAATGACAGCAAATGTATTATGGTCATAAGGTGCATGGGGTCAATACTTAATGTTCATATAAAATCAAATCACTTATCCATTATTAGCCAATTACAATCATAATGTTCAATTTCATGATAATTAAATTACATATACAATCCCTATACTTGGCAACTCATGATGCAATACAGCAATGATACAGAACTAACAATTTAGTTATAATACATTTTGTTAAAGCTCCCAAGCCTATGCGCTACCAAACCATTTAATGATCTTCTATTAATTTTCTCCTTGCCACTAAGAGGTCCGGTCCCTGAAAATGTTAGCCCACAATGGGGTGAGATATACAATCTCAGTAACAAAAGGCAATTTCCATATATATGTACAAGTCAATCAATCCAATTCAATTTCATGTCATCAATACCAGAATCATCAATTCAATTTGCAAATGAACTAGTTGAGCTACCAATGACTACTGTCCCATACCAGCAATCATACATAACATGTTAATGGCCAATAACATCGGGAGAGGTCCATCCACGGCACCTACTCCATCATGAGCACAACCAGGGCTCAGTGCATCTGGAGTTTGATCATAACCCGGTGCTCGATCGAAGCACATGCACGGGTGGCAGCCGTACTACAGCTCCACCATGGACTCACAAGGTCCAATTACAATCACAATCAAGTAGTCAACTAGTCATTTAGCATTTCAAAATCAAGCGTGTGTAACAAATAGTAGATTAACATGAGCATATATATGGAATCAGGAAAATAACCCCAGTTACCTCAATGAAGCCAATTACTCTCCCCTTAGCTACCATAATAATCCAAATGCACACTAAGCCTATAACAAACATAATTATCATCATTTCTAATCACAATCAAATATCCAAAGAGTTGAACTACTAATAACAGACTAGAGGTTACTCACCTAATTACCAAGGGATTTAATTTCAGATTCTAACTTTCCCACACCAGAAATTGCCATAGTTCACTCCAATTTTTGGGTAATTTCACATGAAACCAAAGCCCATATCATAGGTTAACTATAGGGGTCTCAAACTAATAGAAAATGCATCAAAATGGGAAGGAGATACTCACGTAACAACACCCATAGCCTTACCTCCGAAAATCCACTATGGAAGCACCAAAATTCGCATTTCAATCATCGAGCCCAAAAAATTCAGTTTCCCACCATTATCTCCTTGTAATCTCACACAATAACAGAACCCATTATGATAATACATCCTTAGGGGCATTTTCCAGCAAAGTGATTCACAAAATGGAAGAGAAAAGTTTACCTAATCCTCCCTCTAACCTCCAAGTCCGAAAATCTTACAAGGAATCACCCAACACCAAATTTCAAATTTGAGAAGAAGATGAAAATGCTCAAACCCATAAATTAATCAGACCAAAATGAAAAGGAGGATGAGAGGGTCAAGTTATATATAAATCACCTTAATTAAATCATCATCTAAAAGTCAAAAATAAAGCTTCCATGTTGGTAGAACCCTAGCCTCCCTTAAACTTCTGAATTTTCTCCCTTGCCTCTTGTGTTTTCTACTGAATGGGGAGGGAGGCTGCTGACCCTTTAGGGTTTTTAATAAGAAATGGGCTGACCCATCAGCCCAAGGTCCAATTGGGCCCATCTCTAGTGATTGGGTCATAGTTTAATGAATGGACTGTAGAGAATTTAAAGCTAAAAGTGGAATGTGCTGACTCAATGGCCCAATTCCTTATGGGTTCAGATTTTTATACTCGTTAGGCCTTATCTCATAAGTTGGGCTACAAAAATTTGACTGGGCTAGGCCAAGTTCCAAGAGTTAATCCAACTTAGGTCTGTATAATGTGTGTTGGGCCAACTATAAGAGCTCATGTAAATTGGGTCTTGGGCCTCTATTTCACTAAATCAAATTGGGCTATTGCTAGGTGATCTCTCTTGGCCCAAGTCTCATGATAAGGAGTTGGGCTTGCATCTAGAATCATTAGGCCTCTATAAGCCTCTTCTCATGATCTCCTACATTAATTTGGGCCTAGATGTAGTTTCTATCCCAATTAATTTTCAACTCATATTATTGATTTATTTCTCAAAATTACCATTCACTTAACTTACCCACTTATCCCATATTAATTAGTCCTAATTAATCTAAATCCATGATTAACACCTTAATTAATTTTGGTGTGTTACAGGTATAGTTAAGAGTTATAATGAACCCAATTAAGTCTTTAAAGTAAGACTAATCATTTTGTGGTCTGAATTAGAATCACAATATGAAGTTAATGGTTTATATAACTTTGTATAATGAAACATTATTTGCAGAATCAATTATAAGCTTATGGTGTTTGCCATCTTTTAGTGATTTAAAGATCATACAAATAGAGACAGAATAATTCTCCTTAAAGGATTTCAATAGAGTTAATTTTATTATTTTATTTGGAAATTTTGATGAAAAATGTCACAGTCTAAATTTTCTTTGAATGGTAATATAACCAAGGAAAAACATGAAGGGATAAATGCTAGTAAGCCTTAGGGAGCTAATTTGGAGTAATTAGGAACTAATTGCTTAATTAGGTCTAAGGAGGGGGATATATGTTAGAAAGCCTTTAATGAGACATTGGCCTGTCATTTTATTTAATACAAAAGTATATAGAAATGATTCAAAGACAAGCTTGTGACCATCCTCATCATAATACTTCATTATCTTCACATACATGGGTGTATATATATATATATATAGGTACGTGCATTTGGTAATGTGGCAACCCATCTATTTAGTTATGCATATCATGAACTAGTATTTACATGAGCATTTGAATAAATCTTGGAACATTAGTATCTTGTATGGTTGAGGGATTGATGTAAGAAGTAATAAGCAAGTAAGAGACAATAAGGACAAAACCATGCCACCTTGACATTTCACTAATTCAAATTATATGTAGGCATATTCAGTTATGGAATTAGGTCCTCATCTAGCCTTAGGAATTGCCATGAAATTCATTTAGATTAATGGCTTAAACAATATGGAATGGTGGCACCTAAAATGAATGATGGGGTAGGGCCATAAGAGAAAGATTAAGATAAATAAATGACATGCACCAAATTCTAATGCTGCCATTGTGACTTGTATATGCAAAATCCATTCGGTCAACTATCATATAATCCTTCAGCTGTGGGAAAGCCATGAATCATTATTTAATATAGTGCTTGGTTAGGAACATGAGGATAAGACACCAAAGCCACCAAGTAGCAAATGAAATTAGGATAATTCTCAATGTAATCCACCACTTTGGCCAATTAGGAAGCATGAGGTGGCAATTGTGACTTGTTTATTTCATTGTTACCTTAATATGATCGAGAGCTATAGAGGGAGGAAGGGAAAAGAGCCTCAGGTTAACCATGGAAATTGAAGAATGAGAGAAGGAACCATAGGTGCAAAGGGAAGGTAGTAGGGGACTTCATCAAAGGTAAGAATATAAAAACTTAGTCTACCTCTAAATTGCTTTCATCCTACCAAGTTGAAGTTCTGAATTTTGACACTTAGTTATTGTCACAAGATTCTAATATGAAATTTGAAAATTTATAACTAATTCTAAAAAAATTGAAATCATACATATGATAGCTTCTAGAAATCTTTGAATGTTAACTAATAACTAAAAATAGTTCCAGACCAAAACAGAAGCATTTCGCTTATGAAAAGTAATATAATAGTAACTTAGGTTATGCCTTAAACAACTCCAGGACCTTAAACTTTGCAAATTTGGTTCTCCCTCTACAGAGTTCCAAATGAGATGATCTTAGTGGCTATAGAAATTTTATGATGTCTAGTTTATGTATATAAAATTTCAAAAGTATTGGATTTCATTTGGCCCATGTGCAATATAGAGAAGCAAACTGACTATATGAACAATAAACATACTAATTCTACATAATTTGGCCAATTTTGAAAAATCATAATAAATTATTTAAAGCTCCAAATTAAGTCATTTTTAGCTTTGTGAAAAGCTCTAGATGAGACCTTATTGTTGGCCAAATTTCATGCAAAAACTCATCTATTTGGTTAGACTTTGGTTTAGCTTACAATTTAGTCAATTTTAAAGTCCAAAATGGGATAACAAGGCACCAAATGCTCTTTTCATCCTTCCACAACCACTTGAGCAAGTCTAAAAGCATAATTACAACACATAAAAGCATGCCAAATGATTCCAACCATCATAGAACTCATTCTCACCATGTCACTTGTATTATACACATGGATATCATAGCACATAGGTAGCAAAAACTCATACATTCATTCATTTGGTTCCAAAATGGATACATACATCATGTTTACATACATTTGAACTTACTCAAAGGTCTATATCATATATACAACACATGATTGCATATGTTGACATCAATATGTCATCAAATTGCCTATTTAACTACTTTATTGTCAAAGTCTTGGTCTTCAAGATTGTTGACCTCTATTTCTGGGTCCACTTAGCTTACCTAGGCATGGTTAGACATATGTGGGGGAAGAGTGAGATTCAAAAAATTCCAATAACTCTTAACCCTTTCAAACATACATAATGGATGCATATATATGTCAAAGGATGCATGTATGACACTCAAGCTACTAGTGAACATGCATAAGACTTTTGGATTTGCCTCATCCACTTTCAAAGAAGTCTTGACTTAGCTTCACTCGTCTTAAGACTTTTGGCTTTATCTTATCCATTCCTAGGGACTTTTGGCTCATCTGCACCCATTATAAGGGACTTTTGACATAACCATACCCATTCAAGCTACTTTGCAATCATAAATACTTTTCAACAAACATAATAGTACCATAACATGTAAGTAATGGCTAGGAAAATTTCTCATAGTTTAAACATACATACAAGCATTCAAAGACAAAAAAAAAACATCCAAGTAATGCATGAGAAAAAGGTTAGAGAGTTACCTTAAAGTAAGATTCACACACTTTCTCTTTGATTATTCTTCCCTTCTCTTGGCCAAACACTTACAACTAGGTGGAGCTTATTTTTTTTTGCCTAAACACATTAAATGGGACATAATTACATCATTGAAGTAAGCTCTAGCATCACACACACTCTACGTAAGGCTACTTTCTCATATGGCTTCATTATGTTTCTATAATAATTGCATATTCTTGTTTTCCACACTCAAAATCCTAGGTTTCTTGCTTGGTATTGGGCAGAACTCACTCCTTCTAATGTGTTCTATACTTGGCTGAAATTCATCCATGGAGGAACAATAAAGAGTTACAAGGGAAACCATGAAACTTACCTTGATTCCTACCCTTTTCCAAGAGCTTTTTTTACTTGGTACAAGCTTCTCCTTCAAATTCTAACTTCCTCCCTCTAAACAAGTCTCAAAATAGTCCCAAATCACACACTAAAACCATAGGAAAAGAGAGGAAAAGGAGGAGAATAAGTTTAATGAAGGAAGGAACATGAAAATTCATATTTTTCTTACCTTTTTCCTAAACATTTTCCCTCCTCCTTGGCTCCTTCTTGTGTGCCCTTCCTTGTTAGTCTCTCCTCTAGTTTTAGGTAGAAATCAAGTTGATTAAATGGAGGGGAGAAGGAGGATGTGACCTATATATAGCAAGGGGTTCGTTTAAAGCTTTTTAAAATTTTAATTTTATCTTTCATTCTTGGTTTCTTCCATTTGGGTTCATTTTAGCTCCTTTTTTAGAACCGTCTTTTCCATCATGAAATTTGGGTTCTTTAATTTATAAAATATCTTTGGTTTCATTCAAGTTGGTTTAAAACCTTTTTGAACGAACCGGTCAAAATTCAAGTCAACCAACGTTCTAAAATGTAAACTGAAAAGGTTTGAACCATTTTAGGGGTTCCTATGATTTTTATGGCCTCTAAGAATCCCAAAAAACTTAATTTTTTCATTTAAAGATCCTTCCTTTGAGTTTTCTAAAAAATATCTAAAATTACGAAAATGCCACTACCATTCATCTGATTTTATTTAACTATTCTGGCTCCTGTTTCTGGGCACCTTAAGCCTTAGATCCCCATTTTTATTATTTAAAATTTTATCCTAATTTTATTTAGCCTCAAATCTTTTTATTTAAGGGACTCTCTTTTATATCTAGACCATTTCTAACATTTTTTAGAAAACTAGGCATCAAATTAGCCCTCTATTATTGGCCAATGACTAAAGTGTGTTAGCCTCTCAAATGTATCATGGATGATGTTTAGTACACACACACACACACACACACACACACACACACACACACACACACACACACACATATATATATATATATATATATTCTGAATGCATTGCTTACTATTAGGATTATTATCTCATTATGAAGCTAACTCCTTTTCCAGGTAATAGTCGTATAGCCGACAAAGATAAATTCACAAAAAAATAGATAAGCAGAATAATATACTATGTATTGTTAATATAGCTAGGTTCCGTGAATCTTTTGAAAAATGTGAAAGTTAAAGCATGACTTTAGTTTTGGGAATGTAGTTTTATTTCTATAGCCCTTTATCTTAGATTTATGTGATATTGATACATGAGTAGCTTTTCATTTAATCTTACGGTAGCATTTGACAGATATGCCAAGTTGTATATAGAAGTAATTTAAATTATCATTTTTGCATGGTACTAATTATCATAATTTTGGGAACAACACTGAAATGTTAGTATATGCTTGGCTTATATCAGAGAGCCCACTTTGAAATTATATGCATGGATCCTCTTAATTTAGTTGAATAACAACAAAGCATACCAATTTAGACTATCAAATTAGTATGTAATCCATGTACCTAATATTTATCTCTTGTAGAGGTAATTGGAGAGGGATTTCTAAGTTCAAATTTTTATGGTGAGCTCTCTAACCTTTGAAAGTAAAATCTAGAAAATTATAGAATTTTTAGAGCAAGTTAGATCATTAAAACTATACACCAACTCAACCACACTTTTGTACCGAATAACTTTGAGCAAAATTCATATTGAATCTGATTAAATAGGTAAATGAATGAATTAATGCACTAAATTTTATGGAAGAGTAGTTAAGACATATAAATTTTTATCTAGAAAGCTTTAGAATTTTTAGAGTACATTTATTATGCCAACTAAATTAAATACGGAAAGGATAGTATGCAACGAGTTCCAATTAGGTAAGGTTTTAAATGGGTCTGATTAAGAGGTCATCCATAGGAATTTTCAAAAAATGTTTTTGGGCTTTTAATTAATATTATAAGGAATCATTCTCCCAATTTTCATGGTTTTTGGATGACATTTGATGGGGTAAAGAAATTTCACAAAAAAAAAAAAGATTAATCATGTCTCTGTTAGCTCCTAGTTTGCTACAATAGAAGGATAATTGTTAAGATAAAAAGAAAATGAAGTTATGAACCTGCATTCTACTTAATAATGCATTAAGAATCCTCTAGGTATTATAAAAAAAATAATAGTATCTATAACTATTGAAGATGTGGAAATATACATTTTTTCTAGTATTTAAGTTAAAATTAATCTTATAAAAATTAACATGAATCCTACAAAAATATATGGTGCTTCCTAAGCTCATTGTAACTATAGATCCTTCAACATTCATAGATCTTTAATTAGAGTACATATTTGTTCCTTCCCTTTTGATTGGTAATATATGAAAGTCCAAATTAGTTGAAACTATCTTTTTAAAATTTTTTTGATGTTGTTGTGTCATTCACCTTATCATTTTTTTTCTATTAAAATTTAAAGGTTATGTGAAATGACCTAAGATAAAAGCAATTAAAGTATGCCAAAGATTATGTGAAATGTTAAAAATATTAATGGTGTGATAATGTATAAAACCACAAGCATTATTATATATTATAAAATCTATTATATGTTGACATGTGACATTTTAAAAATCTTTTTACTTTTTTTTTTACTTTTAAATGATAATTATATTTGATTTAATCTAGCTGAGAAATGTTAATTTTGCTATCTATTTTCAGGTAAAAAAATATAATTGATATAATTAAAATTGGTGTATACTTTCTTATAATAGTTATTAATTAAAGCTGTTAATTATTACTTATGTCAGGTTCGCACTAAAGTTGCTGCACATGTTTAATTCCTGGTTTAATTTAAAATTCCACATGCCTCAGTGCTAAAGTTTTTGTTTCTACATTTTGCAATATTATATCCTTTTAGTGCTGCATGTTAGTTTGAAAGTCCACAACTTAAATTCTTGTTCAAATGTGCTATGTAGCATGATGGTAACATGTTCTTGCAATCTATTTAAAGTACAAGTTTTGTTTAACTTGTGATTACTTGATTTGTAAGTGTAGGGAATAAGGATGGATAAAAGTTAGCTACAAATTAAGAATAGAGCTAAGTCCAGTATATATCAAAGGAATAGATAATTTTCTTAAATTGGCATGTAGTTAACTAAGGGTAAATAATATAATACAGTGCCCCTGAAAGGGGTGCATGAACACACATTTCAAATTGAGAAATAAAGGAAGGGAAGACTTATTGAAAATGGGATTCTGGGATAGTTATAAAGTGTGGGAGTTGCATGGAAAATGGAGGATGAGATCTGAAAGTCCCCTTCCTAATTGCCTTTGAGAAGTGCAAGATGATCATGCTGAGGAAGATAACATTACCAAGATGATACATGATGCTTGTGGATTTCCATTTGTGACATAAATGAATAGTGGTCTAGAGAGCAATGAAGAGCCAAATGTGCATGGAAGAAAGTTCTATGAAATGTTAGAAGATGCTGAGACTGAACTTTATCCAAGTTGTAACAAGGTGTCAAAGTTATCTTTTATAGTTAAGTTACTTCACTTGAAATGCTTTAACCAGTGAAGTAACAAATCAATGGATGCATTACTGACCCTATTCAAAGATGTTCTTCCAGAGGAGGCATTGGTTCTAAACTCATATTATGAAGCAAAGAAGGTTATTCAAGATTTAGGTTTAGATTACACTAAAATATATGTATGCAATAATGATTGCGTTTTATATTAGAGGGAGCATGCTAATGTTGCATCTATCCTAAATGTAAAATGTCTAGATGGAAGTTAGCTAAACACAAATGCAAGAAAGTGCCATATAAGGTCTTGCAATGTTTTCCCATAAAGCCTAGACTACAAATGCTATACATGGCAAGACACATAGCTTCAGAGATGAGGTAGCATGACAAAGAACATATTAATGATGGTGTCTTAAGACATCTAGCTAATTCCTTTATTTGGAAATCCATTGACCAACAACATCATAGCTTCTCTACTGAGCCTAGAAATGTTCGATTAGGTCTAGCAAGTGATGGATTTCAACCTTATAGGAATATGAGTGCTAATCATAGCATTTAGCTTATTCTGGTTTTATATAATTTGCTACTATGGCTTTGCATGAAGAATCCATATTTTATGATGACACTTCTTATTTCAAGACCTAAATGTCCAAATGATGATATAGACATTTACTTATAACCAATGATAAAAGAGTTGAAAGAATTATAGGAAGAAGGGTTAGAAACATATGATACCCACTCCCAATCAAACTTCAGGATGTGTGCAGCTATCTTGTGGACAATAAATGACTTTCCTGCCCATGTAAACCTTTTAGGTTGGTAAACTAAAGGCAAACTTGCATGCCCTTGTCACCACAAAGACACATATTCCATTTCTTTATAGAACAAGTTATGTTACATGGGTCATTATCGCTTCTTTCCAACCAATCATCCTTGGCATCAAAGTAAAATGGCAGTTGATGGAAAAGTAGAAAATAGAGTTGCACCTCTCCCTTTAATTGGGGATGAAACACTTAACCAATTATAAGGATTAGGAAATATGAGCTTTGGTAAAACTTAAAAGCAAAAGTGTGACTATCCCAACAGTGCTTATAATTTGAGAAAGCAAAGTATTTTTTTTCCACTTACCTTATTGAAAAGCCCTAATGGTATGAAATAATCTTGATGTTATGTACATAGAAAGAAATTTCTCTGACAGCATCATTTCAACAGTGATGAAAATGGGCAAAAAGACAAAGGACATATTAAATAGTAGGTATGATTTGGTGAACTTAGGCATAAGGCATAGGTTACACCTAATTGAAGATGGAAATAATGTTTTATTGCCTACAGCATACTATGCATTATCCTTATAGAAGTTGAAGGTTTACAACTTCTTAGCTAATTTGGAAGTACTTAATGCTTTTTCCTCAAAGATTTTAAGGTGTCAATGTTCATGAGCAAAGAATTTTTAGATTGAAGTATCATGATCACCATGTATTATTGCAAGACATTTTTCCAATTGCAATGCATGGCTTGTTGCCTAAGGAGTTATGTGAATCAATAATAGAGTTGAGCAAGTTTTTCAAGAATTTATGTTCTAAGTGCTTAAAAATTGAAGATATTGATAGTTTTAAGACTCAAGTTATGTTAACCTTATGCAAATTGGAGACTATATTTTCCCTAACTTTCTTTGACATCATGGTCCACTTGATAGTTCACTTGGCAAGGGAAGCAAAACTTGGTGGATCTATTTAATATTGGTGGATGTTCCTTATTGAAAGGTAACCCATTATATTACAATTAAATATCATAAATTATGTTTTCACCATTAGTGGATGTACCATATTAAGTGTAGCTTATGTTTGTAGGTATTTATGAACATATAAAGCACGTGTTCACAATAAGGCTTGTCTAAAGGTTCAATTGTAAAAGGTTATTTGGCAAAAGAAAGCCTTACATTTTGCTCACGATACTTGAAAGAATATCCCAACAAAATTTAATAAACCTACTAGGAACAACAATACAATTGAGATAAGTAGTAAGATTTCTATCTTCCAAAGAAATGGCCAGCCAAAAAGGCACTCTAAATTAATCACTTTATCTTATGAAGAGCTCCATCAAAGTAAGATGTATGTTCTTCAAAATTGTGTTAAAATAGAGCTACTCATTAAGTAAGTTAACATTACTTCCCTAATATTTTATAAAGGGATAATATTTTGTATTGTCCTAACTAGCTTGTACATTGTAGGGAGCATATAAATGAGAGTGAAGCACAAATTTCATTGGTAAATGATAGACATTACAAGGAGTTCCCCGATTGGTTTTGTACACATGTAGGTGTTAGTCTAATTCATTGTGTTAATTTCATTACATAATCTTTTAATGGTAACAAAGAGTTTTTTATCTATATAGGTTGTCAAGCTATATATACAAGGATGTACAAATGATGAGCTCATAAGCTTATCAGTTGGCCCACTTAAAATGGTGAATTGCTATTCCATATTTATGGTGAATGGATTTAGATTTCACACAAAAGATCATGCATCAAGGAAAAAAAACTCAAAATAGAGAAGTTCTTATAAAAGGTGATGATTGAGATATTAATAAGGAATATTATGGTGTGTTGGAGTATATTTATGAGTTGTCTTACGTAGGAAATAGTAAAATATATATCTTTAAGTGTCATTGGTGGGATGTGGCTCATTTGGGCGAAGGATATAAGTTTGATAAATATGGGTAATGCTTGATGTTCATTGAATACAATGAACCATTTGTCTTGGCATCTCAAGCAAAACAAGTATTTTATGTGAATGATATTGTTAAGCCAAATTGGCTTCTTATAGTGAAGACAAATCCTCGTAGCCTTTTTAATATGCCCTAAGAGGATGACAATGATGTAAGTGGTGACCACAAGGATTTAGTCACTAAAAAAGTGTATCAATAGTTTAGTTAACTTGACTATGTCATCTAACAATTGGGTAGAACTTGACATAGTGGTTGACTTGTTTAAAGATGATGTAGAGCCACAAAGCATCCATTAAGTATATGAACAGCCACGAATAAGTGTACATCATGCCAGAGAGGCGGATTTCATTTATGACAATGACATACATATGTCTGTAAATGAGGAAAATGTGGAACCAAATTTTAAAGATTAGAGTGACGCATAAGAGAATAGAATAGATAATAATGACACAACTAACAAAGAGCTAGATGATAGTGACATAGAGGGCTCTAATCAGAATTAACTAAAGATTGATATGTGATGGTAATTTATGATAATTTCATGACCATTTCGTAGAGATATAATAAATACCTCATTCTTTACAAAATTTTATATGCATAACTATGTTCAAGCCCTTCATATATGTTTGCATTAATATTATTACTTATGCTTTGTATGCAACATTGTAGGGAATGTCAGGATTTGGAAAAGGTAGAGGGGGAAGAAGATGCACATTAGACGAGGAAGATACAACAATCTTGATGAAGTGACTTCAAGTGCATGCTTCACACCACTACTACAAACACCTCAACTTGATCCACAACATCTATAGCTACAAATACAAGTTGAAAATTCTCCACATCTTCCACCACACCTTGTTGAAGGGCAACATTAGGATTCTCCATCCACACATCATAGTAGTACTAGTATATTTCCACGCATGTTATACAATAACAATTAAATTATTAAATTAAGTGAAAATTCTAACTAATGTTTTATTATGCGAATGACAACGTCATGCAATACCATTAAGAAAGGTAGAGGAATTTATAGATCCTTACAAGTAGACATGAAAACAAAGTATGGTGCAAAAATTAAAATTCAAATTGTTGAAAATGTTGCTAGAGCTATGGGACCTAGGGCTAAGGATCTTTCAAATTATTGTGGATTAGTGGTGAGAACTACTGTATCATTTAAAGATGGTGAATGAAATGACATCATTGCAAAACATGGTAAAGAGATGTGGTTAAAGGTGAAGGTAATAAGTTACATGTATCCATATAAATTTTTATCTTATATATGTTATTTATATTTGGATCATCAACATGACTATTTACGTGTGTTTTAGGAAAAATTTACATGACCACTACAAGTTATATGCTAGTGATGAAGAGAGGTTGGCCAATCGACCAATTATTGTTGGCCTTAAAGATTGGCAATGGCTTATAGAGCATTTTTGCTCGGCAAATTTCAAGGTACTTTACTAATCATGTAGTTTAATAAAATGTTACATGAATCTTGATAGCTTAAATAACTATTAACTTTATTATAGATAACAAGTGAGAGAAACAAAATTCAATAGGTAGAAGCAAACAAGAAAGCACACTTGTAGGCCCAGATCATTTGCAGAAGTCAAGGACTTTATGGTGCAAATGCCTATACATTCTTCATAATTTTTTCTTCTTTTCTTTATATGTATGCTTTCTTTACATTTTGTATGCCTTTATTTTAAAATTGTATTGTAGAGAGACCCTAAAACTAGGGAGATGGCACCACCAGATTGAGTGTGGGAATTGCAACACACTCATAAAACCAAACAAGGAGAAATTGTGTGGTTGGATCTACAATAAGAAGAAGTTCATGTATCTGTAACAATTTATTAAATTTTTTGATAAGTTAAAATATGCCTTGTAATCCATTAAACTGAATTGATGCTTTAATTGTAGGCTCGCATCCATGAGATGGTGGTTCAATAACAATCCTAAAGTGGGTCTTAAATGACCTCTAATCAAATTTTGGTTGTCGTTCTTGGTGAGAGGCCATGTTATGTTAAAAGGAAAGGTTATAAAGCAAAACCTACAAGAAAGAGAGGCATTACTCAAGTTGATGTTGATGCTTCCCTATCTTCTGTAGTGGAGAATGTGCATAAAAAAATGGAGGTTTTCTTTGAAAAAAGGCTTAAGGCAAAGCGTGCTGAGGTAAAACAAATGATGGAACAAATGATGCAAGCACAATTGGCTACTTTGATAGCTTCTATCCAACAGGTATTTTTGTGGCTTTTTCTCTTTTCCTTACCCCTTTTCATATATCCATTTTTCTATAGGTTTGGTATTGTTTGATACAATGTAGGTTAGCTAAGATTATTACTATGAGAATAAATTTTTATGACATTTAGATTATTTTGTTCCTTTTTGCTGATTGCACTTCTATAGTACTCGTTAGGCTCCTTAAGCCTTTAAACCAATTGGAAGCAACAGTGATTATTGCCTATAGAAGGCTTGAATTAATGAACATTATGGGGATCATTCATGTCTTCTCATTATTATTATTTATAAGTAGTTTTTGTTGCATGAAAATAATGCTGATTAATTGGTGATAGAGACATAAAGATTGTTTTGATGAACAAATCAAGTAATTGACTTAGAAGATAACCCAAATAATCTTGAATTGGTCTTTGTTGATAATAAAAATAGTTGCTCTGTTGATTTCCTTTATGACATACATTCGGATTGATGAAGATTTTCTTCTTACCTGAAGCTGAAAAGTAGGGAAGCTCATTCTTGTTTTCTTCTCTACAAGGAGTAATTAATTTCAATAATGCATTAGGAGTTGTTAGAAAGATAAATATAAATTTTTTTATATAACATCCATCATGCAATCCATTAGTTTTACTAGTTGAAAGATAATACTACTATTTGGCCAAGTGCATTTCATATGTAAATCTTAAGGGATAAGATCTAGATCTTTATGGCAATTCTATTTTATATACATAATGGTTGGTAGATATATTTTATTTGTTTTTGAAAAAGAAAAGTGACATCTTTGGTACCTTTTTCTTTGTTAGTGTTTTTCATACCCTTAATTTTTCTGTTACATATCTTTCCTTACATTATATTATGTAAATAATGAAAAATTATACTTTAAAAAAGTAAATTTATTATTTTTTAAATATTAATTAATGTAAAATACTTTAACTTTACTAAGAACTCCTTCCATTATATATATATATTGAATGGCTTTGCAATGGGTACAACCTTTTTGTTGCTCAGTGTTGGCAACCCTCCAAATAAGAAGCCTTTTTATTTATTTTTTATTTTTGTAATAAAATATATGGATGTCATGTTGCATAGCATAAGAGGTACACAACAAACAATCTACATACCTTTGTAGTGGTAGATAACAAGTGACTTGACATGGATTTAATTTTTTTATAAATTTAGAATGCATATTCTACATTGTGAATTACTATTAGATCTTTTGGTGCAAAACTTTGGATTCTGCTAAAAATGTATTAATAACAAATTTTGAATAATATGCTGAAATTTAATGGCTTAGTATTGGATTGCACACATGTATAACTAGAAGATGAGGTGCTTAGTGTTGTAACTAAGGCTATCATGATCTTTTCTTATCAATGAATTTCTTTTGTGATGTATCTTGATCGACTGTTATGTTACTTTTTTTTCTTAGTTATGCCTAACGGTGAAATAAGATTGGCTACACATGAACTTTTCTAGACGTTGATCATTTGATGGTTGAAATATGGGCACTAGGTGAATTGCTTTGCACTTCATTTGCCTTTCACTTTTCTTTAATTTTCACCTAAGAAACAAAAATGCAAAATGAAGTGATGTGGTAGCATAGTTGAATGAGTGGGTAATATGGCTAAAATGTCAGGCATTGGATTCCCATTAGTTTAATGGAATCCACAATCACTTTGAATGTTATGTTAAAATAGACTTTTTTTAGCCTTTTTTGTGTGATTTATTTCTATGTAAGGAAATTGTAATAATTTCATTGTTCTCTCACAAGTTTCTAGTATAGTGTGAAGTTTTTAATAAACTCTTGAGCATATTTTCTTTGTTATTTTTTTGAGTTTTACTTAAGATGTTGGAGGAAATCAAAATGTGTGACCTAATATGATTTTTTTTTTAGATATTAGTGTTCAATAAAAAATATTATGATATGTAAGACATAAATTGGATTCAAGTTGTTATTGCAAATGTAGAATCTATTTTCTTGGTCTATATGTATGAATTGTAATTCTATGTTTTTGTGTCCATTTTTTGCTACTCTTTTCCTTGTTCTCTTTGTTGACTTTAAACTATGCAATCTAAAAAACATTCTCCATGTTTGGGTTCCTTGATACAAAATCTCGCATGATTTAAAGTTCATGAATTGTAATAAGCTTAATTACTAATTATCATACTCACATAAGCAATTTTGAAATAGGTAGCTTTAACACTTTTTCTTTCTGATTGGAGAAAGGAATTGTTTGACCTATCTATTTGCACTTGGTATTACATAAGCTTTCCACAAGTAAGAAAAGTTATTTTGTTATCTTCTCAACATATCTATTTCATATTTATTTAATGATAAGGGCTTGATAATGTTGTTTTGATATTTCTTATTTGTTATATTGTTGCTTCTTTTTAAAGCAACATAATGGCACAATATATTGTAATTCAGTTTTGTTTATGTTCAATAATAAATATATTATCTATATTTAATATTGTACTTGTGTTTTATCTTTTTGTAGTACTGATACTTTAAATACTTATGCTAGGACATATTTGACAATGAATCTTATATGTATTTAAAAAAATTTTATAGTAATGATATTTATTTTGAAAGGTTTGATGGATTTGTCATTATTTTAGAATTTTAAAATTATTATTAAAAAATAAAAAATACTTTTAGTGGTGACTTCTTAGATTTACCACTGAGGATTAACTTTCAATGGCAACTATAGTGCCCATTGAACATAGACTATTGTGGTGACTATCAAGGTTGTTACTGAAAGTATTTGAATAAAAAAAGGGTTTTCAATTATGACATTTAATAGTTGCCATTGAAAGACACTTTCAACAACAATGAACATCACCACTAAATCTACATTTTTAGTGACAACTATTAAAATTGCCACCAAAAATAATTTTCAACGGCAACCAAAGTTACCACTAAAATTCTATTTCTACAGCAAATACTCAAACAACACTATATCATTGTGTTTTAGTAGCAACTTTGAAAGTGATGTTTTAGCGACACCATCTTTTGTTGCCACTAAAACTATCCATGTCTAGACTTTCTCCAACCACTTCACAGTAACCAAAATATCACCGCCAAAGACTTTCAGTGGCAACTTCATAACTAAAGTCGCTGCAAAAAGTCCTTTGTTGTAGTAGCTGCATTAATGCCACTTTTTATTTTTAGTAGTAGCCAACAAACATTGCTCTTAAAATCACGCACGTAATAAGCAATCGAAAAAAAAAACAGCAACTGTTGCATATGTATTATAGTCTATTCCCCCATTTTCTATTCACGCACGCTTCGGTACTTCCCGGTCTAAAGAGTATAATAACAACTAATCCTAATATCTAATACACTAATTCTATTAGAAAAATAAGACTTTTTCTAATGTATTTTTAGAATTTTTTTATTGAATAAGTTATATTATCTTTAACAAAATTATATTCAATAATTTTTTTTGTTTTAAAAATATCATTTAACTTTTTATTATATTTGATATATAATGCAAAAATTCTTTTTATTATTTATTTGCTATCAATAAATTCATTTCTTTTGGTGCAAAATGATAATGTGATTTTCTCTAAGAAATATAATACATTTTAACTGGATTGAATATTTTTTATTCATGTTTTGCCATAGCATCAACAATATCAAATAACATAATAAAATTTAATTATAATATATAACATTTCGTTCCCATTAAGAAAAAATAATTTGTTTGTAATGTTATATACAAAAAAAAATTAATATTTTTATAACATAATACCAATTTTACTAAAAAAGTAAAATGTTTTAAGCTTTCTATCATCATCACGTGGAATTCATGCTCACTACGATGCACTTTTTACAGTTATTGCTTTGAACATTTTTGTGTCCTTTCTTCTCCATCTTTTATGTGCTTAACCTGGTACATTCATTTTTATTAGGAAAAATTAAAAAAAAAACTATATATATATATATATATATATATATCCATTTTGGCATGTCTCGGGAACGTGAAATTATATAAAAACAAATTATTTGCTATGCAGTACACGTGCTGTGCAAGTAGGAGGCGTTTAAAAAATAAACCCAAAAAAAAAAAACAAAATGGGACAAATCCCCTGTTTTAGAAGCACAACATGCCAAGCATTCGTAGAAAATGCGAGCTCTAATTAGAGACCGTCCGATCACTGCGCTTTTAGATATTGGCTTTCTTGGTAGGTGAGTGTTGAAAAATACTACAACTTTTGGAAGCAGCATTCTCCGGGACCCCGTCTTTGTGGTCATGACATTTAAAGTTATCACTTTCTCTGAAAATGATTTTTTAGTATATGAATATTTAAGTTATTTTTTTAATATAACAACTATTAAAATATTTCATTTTAGAGTTTAAAAATTCATTAAAAAAATTAAATACCATTTCATTATCTTTAAAAAAAATTGATCTAATATAATAATTGATATGATTGTAACTCTATAGTGATTCTCCCTACAACGTGTTTTTGCAGAAGTACAAAATCATTTTCTTCAACCTACGATAAAAGAAGTAGGAAATTCAAAATTTGCTACACCATAATATTGAGAAAAAACCATGTTAAAATCGAAACGCGTTACACAAACTGCAGGGACATTATTTAGCGCAATAGGAGAAATTACCTATGTTTAGAAAACCGGACCGGACCGGACCAGCCGATTCGACCTGGAATCGGTCCCTGGTCCGGTTCGGTTGAGTTGAAAAATTGATTAAACAAAAAATCGGTTAAGAACCGGTCAAACCAGTCAAAAACCGGTGAAAATCGATAAAAAATCGGACAAAAAAACCGGTCAAACCGGTTTGAAGCAATTTTTCTTTTTTTTTTTAATTTTTTTATATAACAAAATAATTCATTTTAAATAATTTTGACAAATTAAAAATAGAAGGTAATAAAAAAGATGAGGGGGTTGAAATATGATTTTTTTTTTAAAAAAAAGTGAATAAAAGAGAAATAAAATGTGTATAATTAATTATTTTTTATATTTACTTTTTATCATGTTCAATTTCCTAATAATATTGCTCTCAAATATCAAGATACTTAGCTAAAATTAGTATTTATTATTTTATTTTTTAATAATAAATAGAATCTTAATATAATTTAGAAATTTTAAAAATTTAATATTAAATATTCTTAATTTTTAATCATAGATAATTTTTATTTTAAACTAAACATTAATTTTTGTAATATCTTAAGAAATGTTAAATTAGTAATCAAATATTTAAAATTTACTAATATTTATTTGTTATATTAAAATTTTAATACATAAAATTTTTTTAAATAATATATTTAATTATCACCGGTTCGACCACGGTCCGACCAATGAACCGTAAACCAATACCTCCACCGATTCAATGACCGGTCCGGTTTTAAAAACATTAGAAATTACATAGTGCATATATACTGCCATATATACAACTTTTTGGCAATGACTATAGTGAACACTGAGCCCTAATGACAGTGGATGTGTGTCATACATAAATGATTTTAACACTTAGACATAGTTTATGTGTTGTTAAGTTTTTTAATAAAAACATAAATAAATGTTTTACATAACTTAATATTATATGATTGAATATTTAAAAAAAAAAAATTCTCTACATATTATATGTTCAATAGAAAACTTCACAGTAAATACCAAAATAACTTTAGCAGACTTTTGTTTAATTTCAAATATGATATTGGTAGTGCAGAGAAAACTATCTAGGAGTGAGCAAATTTGAACATAGATACAACCATGGACCCAAATTCTTTACAGTACGGCAAAGGATCAATTAGAGTGAGAAAAGGTGGCCAAGGAGGATCTCACAGGCAAGATTGTTAAATTCATAAGTTTAGATAAACTCATAAAAAAGAGGTGAACTCGTAATGTAAGTTCGTATCATAAATTCGTAAGAGTTTACATTTGTTAATAATTATGCCTAAAAAATAATATATAAAAAGAAATTCATTTAAATACAATTTAAATCATACTAATGGCACTCAGTCAATTGAAATTCACTTTTGTTTTTCTTATCTTGATCTTCAACCATTCTTGTCAAGTAATCATAGAGTCCTTACTTAATACCATAAGCAAATTTGAAATCAGTGTTATAGTGGAAGTAAGGATTGAGGTAGTATGCAATTGCATGTAAAGGCTTATGTAATTGAGTTTTCCACCTCTCATCAATTATGTTCCATATAAGCTTATAATTTCAATAATTAATAAAAATCAAAGTTAAAATATAAAATTTGTGATAATAAAATTAAAGATATAAACATTAAGTTTACTATTTAATTACCTTTTTTTAACATTATCAATTATCCAATTGCTTTGTAATTTGTAACATTATCAATTATTATTTGCACCACATTCTCCTCTCTTACTTAAACTACTTTGTAATTTGTAGCATTATCAGTTATTATTTGAACTACTTAAATTTGTCAAGTAAAAATTATACTTTGCTATAGCTTATTAAATATAAAAAATAAGACCTCTTTATAAACTCAAATATGGTTTCAATTCTACCTAAAATCTATCTAATATAAAACATATTATCTTTGTCAAGTCCAAATTTTTCATTCACAAAAAAGAATAAAAGAAATTACAAAAATGGAAACATTAAGAATAAGAATAGACATTAAATATAAAACTCAAATTTTTTACCTTAAAAAAATAAAGAAAAGACAAGATGGAGTATAATGATACAAACTTCAACCAATTGGATGGTGTTACGTAATGGAAGACATTAAGAAAAGCAAGATGTTAAGGCTGCAACTTCATTACTTACTTTTTGAATCCTTTTGACTCTTCTTTCAATTTTTCTCTCCTTTATCACTCATTTTCTCTCACTTCTCTTTTCAAAGTTGTTGAGAAGCGAATGTTGTTCTCTTTTCCAGTATTGCTGCTCAACGAAGGAATACATTAATGAAGGAACGATGTGGTCTCTCTCACTCTCTCGCCCAGCGACAGAATGGTGTAACACATTAAAGCAAAGCTGCATAATATGAAAGGAAGCAAAGGCGCCACACAAATAGAACAACTTGATGTGGGGATATCTTTACTAAGGCATAATTTTATTGATTTTTTTTTTATCTATCTTCATTATTTTGCTATCTTTCTTCACTGAGTTTGGCTAAGATTAAGATTTTTTTTTAATTTAGTTTAACTAAATTATATGTAACTCAGTCAAACTCGATTTAAAAAATATTGAGTTAATCAAGTTTATTCAAATCAAAGACAAGTTAAATTGAATTTGCAATAAATTCAAATTTACAACTGAGTTGACATAAATTTTTTAAATAAAAATTTAGACTTAATAAATTTGGCGAGTCAATTCGCGAGTTTAATAACAATGCTCACACGGGCCCACCTCCCCCTTTTTTTCCTACTACAACTTGATCCTCTTCAATACTAAAGGAGTTCCATTTCCCACAACTATTAACTATATCAAAACAAAAAAATAATTTTTAAAAAAATTCTATCTAAAAGCCTTAACTTCATAAAACTGACACTAAAAATTTTTAAAAATTAAATTTTTCTTAAAAGATCGAAGGACCAAAGTTATCAAAATATTAAAAGAGTCAAGTGTAATTTATAAAAAAAATAGAGTAATTTAATTGAACCTTAGAAAGCATAATATAATTTGCCCTAATTTATTTCTCTAACCTAATAAACAATGTAATAATTGCAGTCGTAGACTATAAATTTTGTCTCAAAAAATAAATTAGGGCCATAAATTGCTAAAATTGAAAAAATAAAAAATAAATAAAAACTTGTTTTATGATTGCAAGCAATTTATTAACGCTTAAAATATATTATTTTATTTAATTAACTTTATCGATTATGGAATAAATTCGAATGTATATTTAACAAAGAAAGTTCATTAAAATATATCAGTATCTCATAAATTCCCATAAAAATTTCCTGATCTTCTTATCCTCTTTTCTGCACAAAAAATGATTCATCTCATTCTTTATTTTTTATTATAAAGAAGAAAATCATTACACTAGAAACTGAATACCCTTCTAAACCTCTTTTCTAAGGCCATGTTTGGTACAATAGATGGAACATGGAATGGGAAAGGGAGTGAAAATGCTAAAAATACATGTTTAGTACATGGCTGTGCTGCAAACTTGGGCGAGCTCTCTCAAACACGGGAGTCTCCCATTTATCATATATTGAAGGAGAGAAGGAGAGAGCTAAGTGTCATGGGAAAGGAGTTTTTTAGACCATATGGCCCTTGTGAGAAAAAACCAAATCTGCTTGTTAAAGAAGGAGATCTGCTTCCACCACTTCAGCCATCGAAGGACTTAGAGGAGTTCGCGTTGTGAACCCCAGAAATTTAAACGCAGCAGGCCAGCTGGGAGAGCTAATCTGGTGAAGCCGAATCCTACAAAAGTAGAGTACACTAGTACAGCATCATAGGTGGCGTTAGGTAGTGGAATCTAAATGTTTCGACTCATAAGCAAGTCCTGGAGTGAGTTCACACACTTGGGCGAGTTGTCCAGCATCATTGGAAGAAGCGAGCCATCGGTTTGCTGGAGCTAGAGCCAGAGCCGACAATGGTCTCAGCCATCGAAGGACACTGGTCACGTCGTGCACTATAACGTCTGATTTAAGTTCCGATGAAATTAAAACGATTGAAATCTAGATTTGAGAAAGGCATAGATGAAAAACAACATACATTTAAAAATCCCGATCCACTTGTCTGCTATGGTATTTTGGTACGGTGGTATTGGGTAGCCATTTTTTGGGTTCATATGTGAGTTGCGTCTGATTTAAGAAAGGCAGAGATGAAAAAAGATGATGAAAAATGATTGAAGATGTATAAGTAGTGGTATTTGGTTGTAATTTCTCCAACTGGTATTTCCAGGCATCATCACTGGTTCCATAAATAGTTATTTTATTATTTTTATTAATTTAAGGGTATTTGTTTATATATAAAACTATTCATTTGATATAATTATATTTCTTTGGCACAAAAGTAAAAAATGGTTAACTGGAAAATTAAGTTCTTTTAAATTTTTTATGAGCAGCATTTTTTGAGATATTTAATGTAATTTTTAATTTTTTTATTAGATAACAATTTTAAATTTCATTTACACCTTACACGTCTTATGGCTAACCCACCGAACCAAAAAAAGAAAAAGTTGTAAGAACGATTGCAACTACGCATGCTTTTGCGAAACGATGTATTAAAATCAAAATATTAAATGCCCATAAAAGTTAGCTTAATTTGATAAAAAGAACAGTATATTGTATCTCTCTTTTGGGTGTGAAGTTTATGAGAATGTTTTGGAAATATAATTCTAAATACACTATGTACATGTGTGGGAGTATGCTGAGTTTGGATCTTCTTTATTTTTTTAATCAATTTCAGAGAAAAATAAATATATAATATATAAAATCTACTTAAGTGTAAGTCCTATTTGAACGTATGTGGCTCCATACATTTCGCGTCTACTTCTTGAATGTAAACTCAATGTGCATTAGCTCTTATTAAAGAAGAAAAGATAATTAAAAGATTTTCTACTAGCTTTCTAAAATTTTTCAATATTCATGGTCAATTTACATTTTAAAGTTCTTTCGGTTTCAGAAATTTTGGAGAACAAAATTTCTTTAGCAATATATATAATTGTCATTTAAATTATTTTTTTTTTGGGTCTTTCTCTACCCTCCCTCTTGTTTCTTTTTCTTTGGATTCTTTCTCTTCTCATATTTTTTTTCTCCCAAGTCTGAAATACTGTGTTAAGATCATCAGGAGATATCAAATTTTCGTTTTAGACAAAGTCCATTAATATCCTAGCCGAATGCAAGACTAAAACAAATTAATATAAAGAGAAAATCAAGGTAAAACAAAATAAAATAAAAATAAAAACAGTTATAAAAGAAAATCATGACCCTGCAAGCAACGAGTTTGCAAAACGCAAACTGCATGCAGGGCACAAGATTCTTTTTATTTCATTCGACAGGGTTTACGTACATAGAAACAAAGCTCGAAGTAGGCTTTGTTTACATAAGGCATATTACAGCATTATTATTGGTCGAAACATGCTCACTGATTCTCTAGTGGTGAGATTTAGCATCAGAGGAGCATGGATCATAGCAGTGGTCGGTGGTATCAATGCAACGGCATGTTCCATGAGGCCATGGGAGCGTGCAAATGCACATCTTACAAGTCGAGGGGCAATTCTTTTGATAAATATCAAAGCACGTGCATTGAGGTGGGTTTGACTTAGTGCATGCGCAGTTATCGCAGCACGCGCTTGTGGTGAACTTGGTGATGTAGTTAGGATCACCATTAATCATCAACTGAGCAAGGAAGGTGCTTGGATTAAAGCGAGCCTCCACAGAAGCAGTGAAGGCCATCAGGAAAAACACAAGAGCCACCTTCAGTATCACCTTCTTGTTCACACCCATCTTATCTCTCTCTCTCTCTCTCTCTCTATCTCAACAGTTTCTCTATGTTTCAGTTTTGCTTGTGAAGAGGTAAGCAGATAGTGAGGGTTATTTATAGGGTGATTTAAGGGATCATGTGATTCATGAGTTTTACTATAATAAAAAAAAAAAATTAAGTTCAATGTATAATGGAGCTCTCCTGAAGATATATGTGTAAAAGCTAACAGGAGAAGATAATAAGATAAAATCAAAAGAAAATGCATATTCTCGTAAGATTTAGATGCCTTTGGTCCCCCCCATGCGGTTCCTCTTGTGCCGTCCCTTGTCAAGAAGGGATTTGGATCATTTAGATTTTAAATTTTTTTACCTTTTTAATATTAATTATTTTTTTTTGAAATTAACATTTGAAAATTCATCTTTATTTCATATTTTATTTCTTTCAAAATAAAAAATATTAAAATAAAAAATAATATTGAAATTATCTAATACTCTGTTGGAAGAGCAGGATCCGTTTTCTTGGTCGCTATTGGTATATGCAATGTGCAGTGCACTTGGGGGCGCGGAAAAAGCATTTATGACAAATACGGACGCGGCTCACATGCATGCACAACGTGAAGGGTTGAGATTTTGAGGACACAAGACGAAGGATCAAGATTTTGAGGACAAAAGGTTGAGAATGGGAAATTTGGAAGCTAGTGGAACGTTGATAATAGTCCCTATGTGGTGTAGAGTGGTTACTCACTTTTATTTTAACGAAATTTTATAAGAAAATTTTTAAAAATTTATTTAAAGAATATATATTTAAAAGAATATGTAAAAAAATTAAAAATTATTATGACAACTAAATAGTTTCAGTAGAGTGCGATTCTTATAAAAAAACTTTCTTATTATAAAAAATTACTTTTACTATCACTCAAAAAAATTTTGTAAGACAGGCCAAATACACATTTCATTAAAACTAGTGCTTTTAATATATGTGTGTGTGTGTGCGTGTGTGTATATATAAGCAACTTATTCTCATCCAAAAGCTTGGCCAAGATATACTCTTTCGTACCCAACTATTACTTACAATGGGATGTTAAATTGTAAAAAGTTTGCCCTTTATTAGGGAACTTGCTTGATAAAGGTAAAAATTTTATTTAAGTTTTGTCCGCTAAATTCATATACTAATTAATAAATTAAATATTCTATATGTATTATAAAGAGAAATTTTTATACACATATATTGCACTATCTCGCTTGTGTACTATTTAAAAAATATCAAGATAACTCATTTAATTTTACGCAATATGAAGGTCCAAATGTAATATTTATTAGGTAGAAATAAATGATTACAAATCTTTGCCTCAATTAATAAATATATTTTTAATTTTTGAAAAACCTAAACTTCAGTAATTTTAATATTTTCAAAATAATAGGACGTTAAAAAACACTCTTCATTCTCCATAAATATTGTATATATCATAATTTATATTTATATTTATATTTAAAAAATACTATTTTATTTCTTGTTTGAAATTAAAGATATCAAAAAGCTTCAAAACCATATTAGTCCTGTGTTGTGCAAATCCATTCACGTTGATAAATTTGTAAGAGTCACACAATTAAAAAAATTTATTAAAATGAATGTGATAGTATAACCAATGACGTGAAATATCAATCTTAACATCATAAAACGAGTTTGCAAAACGCAAACTACATGCAATGCACAAGACTTTTATTTGATTAGATAGGGTTCACATACATAGAAACTGTTTTAGATTTTTTACAAATATATGGGTCACATAATAGTATAAAAATGAGTATTGTTTCTGTGTGAGAAAGGTTGATTAAGTATCAGTTTCTTAAATTAATCTTATTATATCAAGAAGATCCACTAAATTAAATTAAAATAATTAATAACTAAGAAAATAAATCATATCTTGCAAATAAACAATTGGATTACTAATATATGAAAAAATTTAGAATTTGAATTTCATTGTTTATTTCTTGTGAATGAATAAAAATAACTCATGCAATTTATTTTTATCTTCATTAATGATTGATTCCTTAATACATATATAATTCCCTTTCAACAACAAAAACAAATCCATAGCAAATAAAAGTAGAAGTAAAAGAAAAAGAGAAAACTGTGGTAAAGCGATCTTCAAACAAAACTCTAGATCTTAATATCATAGCCATTCTCTAGAGCATTTTCTTAATTGCAGCTCACCTCCTTTGTTTCTTTTATACTCTTTTGGTAGGATTCCTTATTTTTGCCCTAGTCCTTGACATGTAAGGGCTTTCTTATTTTGTTTTCCTTGTAACTTCAAAAATCTTCTTTTCTTTTCTTAGAAATAATTACCTATTTCAAATTCTTCTTTTCTAAATTAGGTTTAGCCACCATATAGAAGAAAAATTGGTCCTCCAATGAGACGCATGGGCTTGGTCTTCCTTGTATTTTCCTTCTCTTATAACCACTCATCATATTTCTATTCAAAAATACATAAAATTAGTATAATAATCCCCACTAACTTGATAAATGATCAGAATTAAAGTTCAATTAATATGTAAGAAATACGTCACATCAGAAACAAAAGCCTAAAGTAGGATTAAAGTAGGCTTTGTTTAGATAAGATTACACTATTGTTATTGATTGAAACATGCTCACAAGTGAGGTTTAGTAGCAAAGGAGCAAGATCCTCTCCCATGATGGAGAAGATCCTATAAGGGAGAGGAAGAGAGAGATTGTATGGACTCAAGTGGGTCCACACACCCCTCTCTTTTCTCTCCTCTCTTCTTTCTTCTAAATTGACTCTTTTAATTTACTTGATAAATTAAGAGAATCTTAATCCTATATTTAGTGGTGAATTTACACTACAAAAAGTTTCAAAAAATAATGAGGGACAACTTCTTTCCTAATCCCTAACTAACACATTCAACAAGGGAATAGCGACAAAATAACAAGGAAAATTTCCCTTGCTATTTCTATTTCATTAAATAATGAGGGGAATTTTCTTCTCTAATCTCCTGTTAAATTCTCTTGCTCAAAAAATAGTAAGGACTTTCCCTTGCGAAAATTCTCACTAAAATCATTTTTAATAGTGGAGTTTCCTTTGCTAATTGTCAAGGCTTTAGAGAGGGATTTCCCTAGTTAAATGCTCAAAATACCCTTGCTTTTTTATTAGTAAATGTAAAATTCTCTCGCTAAATAAAGAAGCATGCACAGATTTTGTGCAAGTGTCCCTTGCATCACTTCACCATTTCCTCTTTGTTTCCTTGCTAATTCCTTATCATTTCACTATTGTTCCTTTGCTAATCTATCACCATCCCTTTAATTATTTTGTCAATATATTCTCTTGCTATTCCTATATTTAACTCGCAATATAAAGTGGTATTAAAAAATACAAAAAATCAACAAGCCATTGAAACAAAGATATATATATATATATACATATTTAAAGTAGACAATATACAAGTGCAAAAAAAAATCGTTCATATTTTTTAACATCACCTAGCAAGGGAATATTGAAAAAAAAAAAAAATCCCTCGCTAAACTAAAACAAATTTACAAATAGTTAACAAGAGAATATTCTTTTGCTAACAATTTACTAAGGGAAATTATTTAGTGAGGGAAATGTAAGTTGCTATTCCCCCGTTAATTGGTTGTGGCATTTAGCACAAGTGTTCGTGTGTTTCCTTTTTCTAGATCTTAGTGAACCAACGAGGGATTTTTACACATTCTTGCTAATCCCTTGTTAACTAGGAGGGGTTTGACAAGAGAATAACCTCTTGCTAAATGTTGATAAATTTACAACCTTTTTAATTAAGGAAATATCCTTGGCTCAAGTTTTTGCAAGAGATTTTACCTAACAAGAGAAATAATCATCGCTAATCTTTGAATTTGGTGCTAGTGTTTAGATGTTTTCTTTCTCAAGGTCCCAGTGAATGAACAAGGGATTTATAGCATGTTGCTAATTCATCACTGAGTAGTAAGGGATTAGCAAAGGAAACTGCATTTGCTGATTTCCCTTACCATTTTGCATCTTTCTTATAGTGTTGGTATTATTTGTATTTCTTTTTTCTTTTTATTTTTTTTAAGATTTGAGAGCATGCTATTTCTTTTTGAATGATAATGATAATATGAACCTAGGAACACCATGTACTCTATTAATGATATAATAATTACTACATATATAACAATATTTTTATGAAATAATGTTAAAATATGAACTTAATTAAAAATTAATAACTCTTAGAAGGATTGATTTAATTTTGATGTAATTAATGAGTATACTATAATAAGAAATCAATTAAAACAGGCAAAATTCTGCTCTGTATTTAGTTATATTTAACAATTATTGTGTCATAAAGAATTAAATGACATTTTTAGGTTTATAGTATCATCACTATTTATTTTTCTCCGTGATTTTATCTGTCATTATGGTTATATACTTTCTAAAATAATAACAAAATATTATACCTTCAATTTAACATCATTAAATTTATACAAAATTTATATATATAAAGAGATGGCCTGGATATGCATTTATTTGTTATATATAATTGCCTTGATATGGTGATAAGATATTGATGTTGAAATCAATTTGCGTGTAACAACAAAAACAATAAAAGTCAACTTGCGCATGCACTTATTTTTAAAAAAAGCTAACAAAAGTTAATATTATTTACCTCTGAGCAAACCTCAAAATTATATATAAAAATATATAATTATACATCACATACAACTTCTATTATAAGATTCCTTTTGAGGTCTCCTAACAATCAATTGGTTGAGTCTCTGATTATTCTTTGATAAGCTCTATCCTCACTTTAATTGTTACGGTAGAGTGTTAGATAAAGATAGCGCAAGATTGACAGATGTAAACGTAAAGATGACAAAGAAACTCAATCATGCTGCTCTGATTAGTAATATTGAAATAACTTACCTATATTACCATTTTGTCAATCACATATATAATGCAAAGATATTCCTAAATAAATTTATATAAACTTAGTATCTAAATAGTTTGGTTAACCTAATGATAAAATACAAACCATGTAGACATAGCAAACACATTTCTTTGAGAAATTCGCATCTCATGTTTACAATTTTTGTTCTTTTTATTCTACATATTTCAAACAAACAAAACTTACCTGATGTATTTTTCATATTGATAATTAATTGCACTAGATTTATTCATCTAGTTAATAAGAAAACAAGAGATGTTTAAGTCAGAAGCCATATATAGTTAAAGAATCTGCAAAGGTATTCGTGTGTAATAAGTGCTCCTTCACCTCCGGCCACAATTTTTACAATCAGTAAAAGCTCCATACATCTATATAATTGAATTCCTCTATCTATAATATGTCATACACGTGTAATTAAAATCAGCTTTGATGTGTCGTATTTTGTTTGGTTGCAACTTGCAGGCACGTTTACCAAAAAAATTAATATAAACCGTTGATTTATTAAGATCATAATATATATTCACAACAAAAATTTTAAATTTCATGGAATTGCTATCGGACAATTAACTAAGTTCACTCTTAATATATCTGACCATGGTAGCTGAAATGAGTGCAAGCATAAGTAGGACACTAATGCTCTTTTTGTTATTTCCCCTTCTTTTCCATATATATATATATATATATATATAACATTTAGAGAGAATTAAATTTTCATTTAATTGGGGATAGGCACTTGACATTTTATGAGAGACCTTTTTTTTTCGATGTTTCAAATAATTTCAGAATGATGATGCATTTTGATACATAAAGGTCTAGATTAATATATTGAGTCACCAAGAGCGGTTGTACAAGGTAATACATCTGAATCACATAACGTCAAAGTGCCTATCTTCAATTAAGTGGAAATTTGACTCTCTCTCTCTCTCTCTCTCTCTCTCTCTCTCTCTCTCTCTCTCTCTATATATATATATATATATCCATAAACAATTACTCCAATTTGGATCGTTTTGATTTCTAAATTGGAGTATCTTTTAATATGATATCAAAGTTTTATTTAATTTTTTTATCAAAGTATTTCAATTTATATAACTTAGTTTGTCTTTGTCTTATAAAAAAAAAAGGTAATCATGAGCTTATATCTAATTTGTGCTTGTTGACGCATGTCAGAAGTGCATAATAAGATGTAAAATGTTTAGTATACAAAAAGTTAAAAATAGAAATAGGAAAGGAAAATTAAAAAATAATTTTAGAAATGTAAAATGATTTTTTGGCTTTATTTTAAAAAAAATTATAAAATAGGATAAATACTGTTAAATAATAATTATATTTAAAAAAGAAAAAAGAGAAGTCGGAATCAGTGGCACTTGCTTTCAGCTTTTCTCTCATCCTTGGCAGGAACAAAACATCCAGCCCCACTATTTTGGATTTTCTTTATTTTTTTTAAATTTTTTGTTAATAAAAGAAAATTGAAAAAGCCAACTTCTCTTCTTTGGATCAGACGTCCTATTCCTGCTAAGGATGGGAGAGATTAGACCCATGGCACTTCCTTTACGTATAGGATATTAAAAGAATTCTTGTGTCAAATACAGATTTTAATTAAAAAATTATTTTTTTTATGGGAAAGGGCTCAAAATTCCTCTCAACCCCTCATTTATTTCTATCAATTGAGTTTAGTGATTTTTTATATATTTTGAGTCTTTTTTATTTTAATAGAAATAAAATATAAGATAAAAATAATTTTTTAAATTTTTATCAGACAAATATCAAGATGAAGGCAGTTTTCTAAATTTTACCATTATTTTTTATATATATAAAAAGTAGATGTCTTTTTTATAAAAGTTTAAAGATTGTCTTTATTTTATATATTTTGCTTATTTTAAAATTATATATATATATATGGTGCTGCTTGACACCATGCAAAATGAAGGATCTTTATTCGTCCATATGCTTAATGTTTAATGACAGAAAATTGCTGGCCTTGCCATAAGTTTTTTCTTTCCCTGCTTCGAAAGGGGTGACTTTGTAGTTTTTAAAGTGAAAATGGTAAATGCTTTCTTCTTAAAAAGCAAATTCAATTTCTCCTCATTGCTAGCGCTTTGCAGTGAAATTCTTAAAAAAAAAAAAATTGATGTGGGAAAAATATATAATTATCTTAAAAATAATTTTTATAAATTTATTTTTAATATATATATATATATATATTATTTTATGATTATTCACTTAAGAGGAAATATATACATATTTTTTGTTGTCTTAAAAAATATATATCAATTATCTGATCTCAAAAAATTACTTTTATACAATTTGATTCCTAAAAATTTTTAATTTCCTATTCATTAAGTTGATGTCAAAAGCATGCAAAAATAGCACAGATATACTTGGTCTGAAAACTAACGAACAAGAGTAAAAGAAACTTCAGAAATAAAATTCAAAAACCAAAATAAAAAAATCTGTCAAGAACCAAAAATAAATAAATAAATTTCCTATTCATTTAAAAAAATTTCCTATTCACTTTTTTATTTTTTAATAAACAGGGTTTTAAATTTCTTAATTTAAAATTTGTTTTAAATTGTTTAAACATTCGCCGTTAATTTAGTGTCGTTGCTTTGATATCGCTGACTTCTGCTATACAAATTTTACGATTAAAATTTTGAAGTTAAATAGTGTAATCAATTGTTTTCAATTTCTTTGAAATAATAAATAATTTTGATCTACGTTTTCGGAGTTTTCGATATTAATATTATTAAAAAAATTAATTTTTATTTACATTTTATTTGCATCATATATTCTATTAATTTTTTGTTTATTCCAGATGTTTCGGTTCACAATTAAGCAAAGACACTTCTTTTATTTTTATATAATGAGCCAAAATTACTTTATATTTCCTTTTTAAAAATAATTTTTGGTGTTTGAGCCAAAATTATTATTTAATTTTTTTTAAAAAAATTATATGTGAATTTTTTATATTTTTACTATTAAATTTTAATTAAAATGTAATAAATGTATGTTCTTTGATAATTTTATAATAAGTGCATACTTTTTTTAGATAATTGTATTTCTCAATTAATCTATAAACTAATTAAGATATTATTAAAAAATATATAATTATCATATTTTAATTAAAAAATTAATAATAAAGACATAAAAAATTGTATTTAAATATAATTCTTTTGTTAATATGTTTATAGTTTTTTCTTAATCATTTAAAGATTACTTTAATATTATTTATAATAATAAATTAATATAAAAATATTTAAGTAATTCAATTAAATAAAATACTTTTTAATGCTCTTACTTATATAATATAAAATATTTGGATTTTCTGTATTTAATAAATAAATACATAATATATAATTGAAAAACAAAAAACTACATAAAAAAAAACCTTATACTTATTTTTCTACTTTCAAATCAAAATCACTATCCTTGATATCCAATCACTACTTAGCCATATCTCTATATCTACAAAATTTGTTGGAAAGCCCGCTCCTTATCATCAATTTCAGAACAATAACCAGCTTCCTTTCTCGGATTAAGTGTGTTTTTCTTTTTTTCTTCTTTTAATCTATTTTTAAAATTTAAAATCTTTTTACATTGAGACTTGTGCTATCAGCATAGTCTCTTCTAATCTTTATATTTATAAAATTTGTAAAAAATCATTTACTATGGATGAATTTCAGAACAATAACTGACTTTTTTTTGGACTGTGTGCATTTTTTTTAATATATTATTAAAATTTGAAATATTTTTTTATTGCATGCATATTTCTTTTTTTTTTTTCTTCTTTTCTTCTAATATATTATTAAAATTTTTTTTTTTTCAGCACAGGTTCCTTCTAGTTATGTTTTATCTTGAGTCATTTTAACCTTATTTTTGAGAAGGCCTATCTCTTGTCACTAGCTATCGAGCCTACCTTGTGCGTGTACCAGCGGAACCAAAGTCAAAAATTTCTCTCAATCACTTTTTTTTTTTTTTTTTTTTTCTGGGATACATCATGAAAAACAAGAAAAAACACGCCAAGTAACCTAAGTGATTACACTAAACACGTTCCTAACAATAAGACTTAAACCTACCCACGCATGAATCTTGTGCATATCCAAATAAAATGCGTATTGAATGGTCTAGATTTTATATATGTCTTTTTTTAAAATTTAAATTTTTTTATTTTATATGATGCAAAATATATAATAAAAAATGTTTTATAATTGTCAATTACCCAAAAAAAATTTCATATCAAAAAAATAAAAAAAATAATGAAATATAAACTATCCAAATTTAATATGGTTAGTCCAAATTAAGATACATGCATCCTCCAATTTGCAAAGAATTCAAATTCAAACCAACCTTGTCAAAAATTTGGGATTATTTATGACCAGTTTGATATGTAAAAAATTAAGTATAAAAATAAAAAAATATAATTTTATAAATAAAAATACTCATAACTCCTACTTTTAATAATTAAATAATAATTAATAGATAGTGTTAAACAATAATTAAAAAGATAAAATTAACATTTTAACAAATTTTTCATTTCCATTTCACTTTCCTTCTTGTTCCAAACCTGCCGTTAGATAGAACAGCGTGAGAATCGTCAAGCATAGCCTGAACGTCCTCTCGAATAATCTGCATAGAAGCCAGAATTTGATGATGCAATTGGAAGAATTGAGCTTGATCAAAGACCAAAACCGTGATTGGAGAGCTAATAGGATTCACCACCTGTTCCTGCAAAAAAAAATAAACCTGAAAGCTTTGTGCCAGATAGTGAAAAATCAAAAAGAAGCCACAACTCGAAGGCTAGATCATGCTTTGTTGTACATGATGCATTTAGAAATTAATATAATAACTATTAAACCAAAATATACGTTTCTTTAAAATTTATTTGGTCCTCGCAAAATTATCTAAGTATCATATAGATCATAATCTGAGAAAAAAAAATATTAGAGTGACTCAATGTACTATCAAGTATTTTTAAACATTAATTTAATTTTAAATATAAAATCAAAATGTGCAAAATAATATAACTGAAAAAAAAAATACTTAGTAATCAAAATAGTAACTCCTCATTCCACCCGTGGCGTTCTAACTTTTTCCTTCGATCACCGACGTTCTTCTACAAGTCAATTATGTTGACACTTGATGGAGAAAATTCCATACAAGGCTAGAGTAGCACGGCCTTTCGTAATCTATCTTTTTAGCATTTAAAAAAATTAATTATCTTAACTATAATATTAACAATAACGTCACAATTTTTGTTAAAGCTTAATACATCAATTCAACTACTTCAAATTTTATATTAAAAATAAAATTATATTCACATTGTGCAAATCATTAATTTCTTTAAAAGAAAATAAATTAAAACATTTTATAATATATATTAGAATATTAAAGAAATTGAGTGTGAATTTTGAAAAAAAAGGAGTAATTTAATTGAACCTTATAAAACATAATATAATATACTCCATAATTTATTTTTCTAACCGAATAAACAATGTAAGCCATAGAGGCATAGACTATAAATTTCGCCTCAAAAATTATATTCAAGCCATAAATTGCTAAAATTGAAAAATAAAATAAAATAGAATAAAAGCATGCTTTATGATTGCAAGCAATTTATTCACACTCAAAATATATTATTTTTATTTAATTATCTTTATTTATTATTAAATAAATTCAAATGTACATATAACACAGAAAATTCATCAAAACATATCAGTATCTCATAAATTCACATCAAAATTTTCTGATCTTTTTATCCTCTTTTCTGCACAATGTGATAATTCATCACATTCTCTCTCTTTTTTGGGATAAAAATGAAAATCATTACACTAGAAACTGAATATCCTCCTGAACTTCTCTCCTAAGGGTATAGTTTACTAGGTCCGATATACACATATATTTTACTAAAGAAACAACAAACTCAATTTACAGATGTTTTGTCGAAGAATTTGCAGTTGAACTGGTAACACCTGCTCTTTTTCCGTCCATTGAATGTGACTCTTCTCTTGCAAATGTGCGATGGCACATTCAAGTTTGATAATACGATCACTTTTGATCAAGCACGCAAGGCTGAAGAAGCTCGTAATTTTCATGGGATAATAATTATGATTTGTCTTTCTTGTTCAATTTATATTCAATTTAAATCTTGGGTAAACAACAGATCCTGGTTGAGACTAAGTGCCATTTTCTGCTTTTTATGGCTTCATTTTTTATTGCAGAGATAAATTTTAATTATTTTTAATTTTTTAAAGGATACAAAAACTTGAAAAAAAAAATTAATTTCTAATATATTATTAAAACTATGTAAATTTTTAAAATATTCAAAAAGTAACGCATTTTCTGATATGTATGTATGTATGTATGTATGTATAAATTTATTAATATAAATTATAACATGCACGTGATTAATCGTCGACTACTGCAATGTCTGTACAAAAGTTTATTGAAATCTCTTTATTGGGAAGAATCTTCGTACAATATAGATGGGCTTAGCTGGGTTGAAAACGACTAGCTGGCTACTAATTTCACATTTACAATGTGTTCATTTTAAAATAATGTTTGGTGCTTTTTTTTTTTCTCATAAAATTTAGGTATTATTCAGTTCTTTCTAACAAAAAAAAGGGCAACTATTTTAAAGGATTCAACGTTAAAATGCAAATAATAATAATAATAATTCTTTTATCAACAGACTATAACAAAAATGCACCTAAGTATTTTTATATATAAAATAAAATATTTTGAACTCTACATAAATTTCTTTAATTTTCATAAATAAAACTGTATATAGTTAAGAAATATTTTAAGTAAAACCAATTAAAATAAACATTATTAGTACTATAAAATTTTTATTTATGTAGATAAAATTTTAAAAATAATTATTTATAAATCTCATGAGATATAATATTTTAAAGAAAAAAATTTATATTTGATTCTTTATATCTTTGTCATTAAAATTTTTAATTAAATTATATATTTATTATATTATTATTAAAAAATTTTATATTTGTAATATTTTAATTAAAAATTTTGATAACAAAACTATAAAAAGTTACATATAAAACTAGTGGAATTTTGAAACAGTATAATCTAAGACCCGCATTATATTTTGATATCGTTCATAATTTTATAATCGTGAGTTCATGACTCAAAATGGCACGAATTAAAAAAATGGTAACTCGTGAGTAATTTGCCCCCGATACCCTTTTTTTTTATTTACACCACGAAAGAGAAAATGCTAGAAAATAAAGCTGTTCATTTGCTATAATTAGTATGCCCTGTACAGACACACAAAGATGTTCTTTTTTGTTTTATCATTTTTTAGCGCAAGCTGAGTGGGCGGCTTGTGAACAGTACCAATTTGACTTAGAAACAGTGTAAGGGAGAAATTTTCTTACCAAGTTTATATATATATATATATATATATATATATATTTCTTTAGCAAAAAATTAAAAAAAAATTGTTAATTAGCATTTTCAGAGAAATTTTTTAGACTATATTTGAGAGTTTACAAAGAAAAGAAACAGAATGAAAAGGAAGGAATGGAATGTTTAATAATGGAAAAATGAAATTATTAATGAAATGACATATAAATTACCCATATAACTTGAATGTAATTTTAGTAAGTTTTTAATCAAAAAAGATATAGTTGAATTACATGTCTTTTTCATTCCTTCCCCAAACTCCCCAATTTTGGAAAGGTTAAAAAATATTAAGTTTTGGACAATAAACCCCAAAACAAAGGTTTAGCGTATTGATCATTCCATCATTGTCATTCCATCTCTTACTATCCATCCAAATACACCTTTAGTCTTACATTATGCAAATTCAGTAAAATGTGTCACCTTCATAAATTTTTAAGACTCACATAATTACTATTTTTTTTTAATGAAAAGGAGGATAAGGCCCTCGAAGATTAATAGAAGCGTGCAAAAGCTACACCCAAAAAATTAGCTAGTAAACAACTACCAATGCCTTTAGGAGGATGATGGAAAAATAGAAATCCTAAAGGGATAGAGTGGGCAAAACTAACCATCCAATCCGCATTTACATTAGCCTTATGAAATGTATGCATTATCTCTACTTCCCATTGAATCTACAATAGAGCTTGAATATCTAAACTAAGGTTATGGCAAGGGAGTCGTCAAGTGCATTTATTCACAACTAATGCAAGAGCAATCTTAAAGTCTGTGTTGATATACACCTTTTCAAAACCATGACTCTAAACACTTTGAAGACCATATAACACTCTCCGGAGTTCTTCCTTGGTAATCGAGCAAGGACCCAAGTTAGAGCAAAAACCCATAAGCCACCTCTTTATATCATTGCAAACTAAACCTTTACAATCAGTAAGACCTTCATAATAGACCAATCTATTAATATTTATCTTAACCTATCCTATCTTTAGTGCCTTCCAATGTATCAAACATTCAAGTGTTTTTGTGGAGGCATAGTTATTACCTTCCCTAACTTTATGAAAGCAAGTAAAAAACAAACCTTCACTCGTGCGTGTTTCTACTTTGAAAAGTGCCTTACATATGGTGGTCCAAGCTATCTAGCAGGTATAACTAGAAGCCACTCTCCATGGCAAAATGCTCATGGACAAGTCACCCACCTCATTGGCAAAGTTCCATTATATCGATTCATACAAAGGCAAAGAGAAAAGTGTTACCTAATGTATCAACTAGACAAGCTTTTTCCATAGTTTCGTAACACAGCTATAGTCCCATACAATATGGATGCTAAATTCCACAAGAACACACCCAAGCTTGCATATACTATTAGTATCAAAGCCATAGGTAGCACGTAGCTAGTTAGAATGTACATGGTCAAGTTAGAGGAGCCATAAGAAGGTTTGCATTTTCTTAGGAACAGGGCACTTTCATAGCTGACTCCATGTGCTAATGGTGGAGTCTTGATGAGACCTAGTTAAAAGCTTATAAGTGGAACGTACAATGAAATAACTATTCTTAGACCATTTCTAAATAAGGGTAGCATCACCTCGTACATTCAATAGATTAGGCATGTTGTAAAAGAGGCTAACTACATGGTTTGGTAGTAGGTGAGCAATACAATTAATGTCCCAATCTCTTGAAACAATAAGCATGTACAGACCTTTAAATCTCAGATATCTTTAGCGGCCTCACCCTTCAATAGCTCACATAAGAGAACATGTATAAGGTGCCACATGTCATCCTAAAATTAAATATTGATGCCATTGCCTACCTACCATCTGAGACCTTCCTTGAAAGTGCTCTAAACTTTAACCAAATCTTGCCAAACATAGGATGCAGATTGCTTTTTTTTAACAAAAGGAATAAAGCCAAGACCACATTTATATTTTTCCCTAAGGACCTTGACCCATAACTTATTTAGTTGAGTTGTAAGCCTCTATCATAACTTCATGAAAAATGCATCATTATGGGCTTTCAAGTTTTTAATACCAAGCCCAACCTTATCCTTTAGGAGGCCTAGTTTATCCCATGAAAGTAAATGAATTCTTTTCTCCTATTTAGAGGACCCCCACAAAAAGCTCTAGCTTGGATCATTAATAATGTCACAAATGTAATTTGGGAGGCTCATGGTTTACATGAAATAACAAAGAAAGGCTGAGATCACTGCTTTTATAAAGGTAATATAGCCTATGAAATTAAGTAATTTCCCTTTTTAGGAGGAGAAATTTTTATTAACTTTACCTAAGATGAAATCGAAATGGCCCCTAGTAGCATATTTATGGATAAGGGGGATACTGATATATTTCCCAAAGTCTCCCATGAGGCTTACACCCCAAATTTGACTAAAATTTAAAGCATGAGATATGTGAACATTCTTAAAGAAAAAGAGCTTAGTTTTATTAAGATTGATCTTCTAATTAGAAGAACTACAAAAGATGTTCAAACAATGTTTAATCACCTCAATCTACTGATTACCTGCTTTAACAAGAACAAAAAAATCATTTACAAAAAAGAGGTAAGAAATATGAGGCCTTCCATACGATAAAACAACAGGCTTCCAATACTTATGGTTTGAAGCCTAATTGATACAATGGCCTATACTTTCCATACATATAAGAAATAAGTATAGAGATAAAAGGTCTCCTTGTCTGATTCTTTTTGAAGAACAAAGGCCTTAAATAGAATGCCATTTGAAAGAACTCTCATCTGACAAGTAGAAATAAATTTCACGATCAAATTAATGAAATGTGGTTGAAGACTTAGTATTAATAGCATCTCTATAATAAAATTCCATTCTAGTTTATCGTAAGCTTTTTCCAAGTCTATTTTTATAGTAACAAGACCCTTAGCCCTTTTCTTAACATGCATGGAGTGGATAACTTATTGAGCTATGATAATATTATCACTACTAAGACATCCCACTATGAAACTACATTGATCAAAGGCAATGATTTTATCCAAGAAATCATTCAGGTGATTAACAATTAGTTTCATGATGATCATAAAGTTAACAATGCAAAGAGAGATAGGCCTAAATTGCTTAAGGCATAGACTTTGACCTGGTGTATCTCTTCTAGATTTCTAAACATCTTTTTCACAAATGCACAAATATCCATACTAACTAAATGCCATTGGCTTTAACATAAAGAAGCTAATAAATTGTCAAGTCCTAAGGCTTTAAAAGTGTCTATGCTGAACCCAATGTTCTTAATTTCAAAATAAGTAATACCCATATGAATAAAGGCAAGGTCTATAGGACTAAGGGAAGGAAAGCCATTTAGAATGTCTAATTTTGGCTTCGAGCCTAAATCATTAATGTACAACTCCTAAAAAGAACTAGTTCCAAGCTTTCTTAACTTTGTTTGATTGAAGATCCATTCCTTGACATCATTTTTAATATGTTTAATATTGACTTTTTCCTTCTTCTAATAACTATTGAAGTGTGAAAATACTTTTTGTCTCTTTATTTTAGCCAATTACATCTTGATTTTTAATACCATATTAGAGCCTTTTGAATAAGAAGCTTGTCATAATCCTCCCAAAGCTAACGCACAAGGCAAGAAAGGTGTTGATTACCTCATCTCTTCCTTTCAACGCCTTTGATATAGTTTATGATCTTCCATTTCTTAGAAAACATGTTACCCATGTTGTGCTTACTCTAACATAAGGCATTGGTATTAAAATCTTTAGCTCCCTCCATTTAATCTTTGTCTTTCCAAGAATTAACAACCACTTCCTCAAAATCTTTTTATAGGAACCATGCCAAATTGTAGCGAAAAATATGAGGCTGATGCACAATAATTGTGTTCAAAGCAATTTTGACAAGTTCGTGATCAGAGCCAAATTTAATTAAGTGATAAACTTGCATATTTGGGAATGCCATACACCAACTAGTATTATTGAGAACCCAATCCAAACATTCCTAAAGAAAACCTTCTTCCTAAGTGAATCTAGCACTGCTATACCCAAGATCCAAAAAGGAGGCCTCATAATTGTAGTTATGAGAAAGCTCAATAGACTTCAAATTAGGAGAGTATCCACATTGCTTATCACCAAGAGAGGAATTCATTAAAATCACCATAGAGTAATCACAACCCAATGATAGATTTAGCCAAAAAAGAAATCCAAGACCAAAGCTCATCACAAAGGGAGGGATTAAGGTTCCCATATACATAGGTAAAGGTAAACATCTTGTTAGAACTTTTTAATGTGATGAAACAATGAAGATATTGCACCTATAAGGTAATATATGCAACATCCAAATCATCATCTTTCTAGCAACCAAATTCCACCAGTGAAGCCTATAGCCTCAATGTGAATCCAATTAGAGAAACTTAAATGTCTAACTACACAGTTAGCTTTAGCTCCACTAATATAAAGTTCAACCATAACAAGAAGAGAAAGCTTATTCCATTGCACTAAGTCATAAAAATGAAAAGGAAAGGTCTTCCCACCTACTCCTTTGCAATTCCAATGATGGATCTGTCGCATAACCCTCAAAATAAAATTAAGTTGGATATTATATGCAATATAGGGCACAACTTAAGTTATCTCCCTTGGAAATGAAATTCAATGTTCAATTGGGTTTTCTAAATGTTAAAGGATCCTAAAAGCTATCTAAATTAGGGGGTTTTGATCGAATTAAACTAAGTAGAATAAAATTGAATTAAAATGACTAACTATCTAATTAGATAAATTAATGGGTGATAATGGGCTTGTGACTAGCTTTAGATTCATCTCTTGGTATCCACTATCCTTATCTTAATTCAATTGTTATTAATTCTGGTCTAAGAGTCCCTTCATAATAAGTTATCTTGGGTTACCACTTAAGATTCAAGAGATTAACAAAGTAATGTTGCATTGAGACCTCAATCCCACATTAAATCGCTAATTCTTGTCTTTAAGATCAATGAACACTCAATTTGATTGATTAACTGATTAATTAGCCTCTGAATTATCATCCTAAAATGTTTAATTGACCAACTAAACACCAAAGAATCCTCAAATTAAACATTCAAGCACTCAACCTCTCACATGTATTTCATCAAACACCTTGACTGCAAACATGGATAATTGGAGGAAAATGAACAATTCAGAACTTGATTCAATCAATTAATCAACAAAACAATCTCCTAATTAGTGTCTAACTAGCCATTCTGCTGCATCTTCATTCAACTTAGCTCTCATTCCACATAACTTCTTCATCATTCCTAGCTTTAGCTTGTGGCTTCTTCCTTCTTTTTTCCTCCAGCTAGCTCCCAGCCCCTGCATGCATGGCTTTGTTTCCCTTTATGAATCATGTAGCTTCTCACATGTCACTTCTCTTCATTCTGCTCAAAAGCTCCAACCTTCTTTTAACTAGCAACTCGAGCTTGCTTCCTTAACCGGTGGCTGTCTACTTCTGTACCCAAAACAAAACATCATCCACGTCAACCCAAGTGCTGCCTCAACGTGAAACATGTAGCTTCTTCTCTTTCATTTGTTCACGTTCTGCTCGCAGCCTTGTTCACTTGCTTTGTGTGTTAATGATTGAATGAACTACTGGATGAGTGTTAGTGCATTAACTTGAGTGAATAGAGTGCCTGGAACTAGCTTGTGACTTGAACAGAGTAGCCATGTGGAATGAAACTCATGCATTCAGCCCATGCTTATTCTTTTCTTTGAATTCAGAAGATGGCTTCATTTGTAAGTTGCTTCGTCCTTGTTCATCTACTGCTCATGCTTCATCTGCTCGTAGCTTCAGCTTCTTCCAGCTAAGCTTTATGATCTCGTAGCTTTATGTAGCTTCCACGAATTTTCCACGTATTTCTCTCCCACGTAGCTTCCAAGATTTGTGGTTTCATACTCCTTTCCACAAGGTTCCTCACACGAGTTGCCTTAAGTGTTTAGTCCTTCATTTCAGAATTGCATGGTGTTTGAAGCTCCTCCCTTCCCCAAATCAATTTACCATTCAAGCTTTAATTTCCCATTGAAATTCTGCACACAAAAATCAAAAAAATTAAGTAGGCAAAAATTCACAAAATTAATTAAAAGAAAATTATGCAATAAAATTCAAGAATTTTGTAAATAAATTCAGTGCATAAATGGCTATTAAAATAAAATCTTATATAATTGAACCCCTAAAGCCATATTTGGACACTAAAATGCTTAAGATAAGGAGAATAATATATATATAAATCATGCTTATTAAATTCCCTACACTTAAACCTTTGCACTCCTGGGCAACGCTCAAAATCCAAGATAAAAGAATGAATTGAAACATCCAGCTAGTGGAATGGCAAGTGGAAAATGAAAATGGAAAAGAAAGTGTGAAAATTACAAGTTAGAGACTAATCACAACTTTTCATCACTTCAACAATAAAAAATACTTTCACTTGCATCAAGAAATAAGCTTCATGGCAATTTCATTTGAAAAGAATGAATTGAAAATACATAGCCTCTCACATAGGATAAGTATTTACTTTCAACTCTCAAGTGTTTAGGCAATGTATATCACTCAAGTTCCACTTATCAAAACTCACTACCATAAGCTTGTCAAACTTCTAAGTCTCCACCACCCATGCCAATTGCAATGCACAAATCAATAGGACTTATTCATGGTTGTAATAAGGCTAAGGAATGAAATGAAATGAATGGATATAAAAACAAGGAGAAAAACAAACAAATGGATACCTTAGTACCTCAAGAGCAATCAATGGAAATTTAGGATAGGGAAGAATGTGTTTCTAGGCCTTATTTCTAACTAGTGTAAGCAATTATAAACTTAACTGAAATGCTTCTTTCTTTTGATTTTCAATCACTTTTTTTTCTTTTCATTGCTTTTCTTTAGCTTTTCCATCTTTTCTTTTCTTTAACTTTGAACATTTTCTTAACTTTTACTATCAATGGCCTAATGGATGCAAAGCACACATTCACCTATCCTACTTAGATGTAATGCTCCTTGAAATTCTTAAGGCATCTTAAAACAAGGTGGGAATATATTTTTAATGGCTATGGGTAAACAAGAAAATAAAATCAAGGTTCAAAGTGGTTAAATAATGGTTAAGATGCATGTAGGGTTAGCTTTTTGGCTATCTAGCTAGAAAAGAAATGAATGCCTTATCATTTTTATACATACAAATGCAAATGTGGTCTTAACAAAGAATTAAGATAAGTTCTAGAGTGAAAGCAAAGATAGGTGAAAACACACTAGAAATAAACAATTAAGGCTCAAATCCTCACCAGCTAATGGCTATCAAATAATTTATTGAAATCAAATTCATTGCCACTTCACTTGAATCACAAGACAAGATTCATTGCTTATCATGTCTAAGTGAATCCAAGTTACAATCATTTCAACTTGCAAATTCCACAGGAAATTTTTAAAAAAATCACACTATTTTTCAAAATTTTTCTAAAAAATTTTCAACTTTTTTTTTCCAAAACAAGGAAAAGATGGATGGAATGAAATGACTCTCCCTCCCACACTTAAATATTTCATTGTCCTCAATGTCAGCATACAATCCAGTCAACAGATAAACAACATAATATAAAAAGTAGAAAGGGAAAGTATACAATCAAATGAACTTGAATCGAAGATCTCAAGGTAGGCTCAGATTCCCATGTAGCTGGTTAGCAACCTTATTTCCTACAAAACAGAAACAAAACAAACTGTAATGCAGAAAAGAAAAGAAAACTAAATCCTAAACTAAAAAGAACTCTATTAAAGACTAACTAATATAAGTATCAAAAACTAAGATTAAAACTACTTTATTCCTTCTTAACTGGACAAATTTAAGTCTCACTACTTTAAAGCATTTGGATTGATCATGCAGTGTTAACTCATGGACTTCCTCAACTATCAGTAGTCTTGGAAAGTCATATTCAGCATTTTCAAAAGCAAGAAAAGAAGAAAAGTAAAATTTGGGACATTTAAAATTAAAGAAAGAAAAATTGAAATCAAATTTAAAAACACTAGACTCGAAACTCACTAAATATCTATCAAAGCCAATAAAATCTACTAGACTCTCATCAGTAGGAGTCACTACATCTATAGAAAAATTAAATTGCAACTTCTCACAGTCCTTTGAGTTGGAGTCCTTCAAGGTATCTGACAGTTGCTTCTCCTCAACTAGGAGAGTCTGTTGATTGTTGGGAATTAGCTCACCAACTTCAAGAATTTGTTCAGCACTCTTAACAAGAGAAACAGTATCTTCCCTGACTAAAGAGACATCAGTAGGCTCACAAAATTCTAAATAATGATCAACAACAGAATCTAGTCTCTCACTAGTATCAATAACAACACAAGCATCAATAGGATTTTCAACATCAGCACTATCTCTATGCATACCTTCATCAACACTAGTATGATCAGTAGAATCAGTCTTATCAATAATTTTAGTGCAAGCAAAAGACTCTATAGACTGAACAGACTTATCAAACTCCAGAAACTCATTAATCTCAGCACACATAGGACATGTATGCATATAATCATATAAGCATTTAAGAGTTGGGTCTGAATTATCAATAAGCTATTCAATAATTTCACTATTTATATTCTCATCACATGCTACATTCACTATTTCATCAGTCATACCATTACATGCTAGTGAAGAATCATGTTGCTCAGAATATGTGAGGAACTCACTAATCTCAATGAAAGAATTAATTTGAGAGCATCTATTACATACAGTGGATCCAACACAAACACAATCAAAAGATGCATCCAAATCAACTATGTCACATGGTCCAGATGGCATGTTGTCCCTAAACTCAGAAGATGCATCATCAACAGACTTATCAACCAATCCTAGACTAGGAATAGAATGATCATCACATTCTAGGTCACTCCCATACTTATCTACTATCCTAGACTCAACAAATTCTTCAATTGGTTCAGAAATGAAAATTTCACTATGGTCATAGCTAGGTGTAGACATACCAAGTGCATTAGTACACAAGGATTCATAAACATCACAAGAAGTATTAGTTTTGCTCAATGCATTACCACAATCAACCATATTAAGAGATTTAACAACAATTTCTTCATCTACAACATCATCATGTAATTCAAAATCAACAACATTATATGCATAAGTAATCACAGTGCTATCAAGCAAATTAGATTCAGTTCCAACAAATTGTAAAGTATTAGAAGATGGAAGGATATTACCCAGTGAATAAGACTCTTCCTCCTCTATACATTCCTTTCTAATTTGCTCTTTAATTAATTCATTAGCACTTGAAGTGGGTTGATTCATTTGAATTCCTAAATCCTTCATAATGTTGTCAAGCCTTTGTTGACTTTCAAGACATCATTGTTCATTTTCTTGTTAGGCCATTTGATGTATTTGTTGGTGTTTAAGATTAAAGGCTTCCAATTGCTGTATCATTCTCTCTTCCTAACTCGGTTCCCTCCAGGGCTCCTGTTGCATGTATCCCTCATGATAATTGTAAGAATGATATTTTGGCTCTTACAATTGGAAGTTATGGTGCAATATCTGGTTCTCCAAAAACCAGAGAAAACACGAGAAACGTAACGTACGGTTTCTCCGTAAACGAACAAAATTCACCGGATATAAAAAGGAAGTCCCTCAAGATGATGTAGTTAAGGTCCCAAAAAATTTAGGAAGCATTCTAGATTCCTAAAAATGAGAATCCTAAGCTCAGACAAAAAGAAAAATAGAGTTAGAATGAAGAAACAATTTCTTACGAAAAGCCTACGAAACGTAATGTCATTTTTGTAATTTTGGGTAATTTTTGGAATTCACATAGGAGGTCTTTTTAAACCAAATTTTTGAGTTCTCTGGGGTTCTCAGAGGCCCTGAAAACTATGGTAAGCCCCGGACAGTTAAATCCCCTTCGGTGGACGTTTTCAAACATTGGTTGATTAGAACTTTGACTGATTTGTTCGGGAAGATTTTAGCTCGAATTTGAGTGATTCCAAAGGCATTTTACTAAATTGGGAATCTAAATTTCATAATAGAAAAGACGTTTCTAAAAAAGGAGCTAAAACGAAGGAGAAATGAAAATGCCAAAAAAGAAAGGCAAAATTAGAATTTTTAAGAAAGTGGAAGCTTCTTGAACACACTTTAAGTTTTTTATTTCTTCTCCTCTCCATTTGCACAACCCATTCAGCCCAAAAACCAGAAAAAACACCAGCTCTCTTAGGCACACCATGGAGGAGAAGAAAGGAGGAGAAAAAGTAAGGAAAAGGTAAGAAATTTCATGATTTTTCATGCTTTCTCCTTTCCAAATCTCTCCTTCTCCATTTCCCTTTCTTTCCTATTCTTATAATGAAGTTTATAAATCTGATTTAAGGGAGAAATTGAGGGGAAAATTCGGATTTGAAGAGAGGAGCTCAAAGAACACAAGATTCAAGTGAGAAAAAGCATGAAAACAAGGTAATTTCTCTTCCTATGGTTGTCATCTTTGGTTCCCTCCTCCACCATTTCGCCCCACTTGAGAAAACCCTAGGAGGAGATGATTTTTAGGCAGAACCAAGCATGAATCTAAGGAAAAAGGGTGTGGAGATTAAGAATATGCAAAGGGAATTAACAAAAAACCATTAGATTTCAATATGCAAGTTCTAGGGTTTCAATTGCACCTTGTAAAATCTAATTTTGTATGATGATTCTTAGGCCAAATTAAGAGTTTAAATGAGCTCCCAAAATCCCTAAGAGGCTCCCCATATGCTTCTTCCCTTGAGAAAACAAAGAAAGCTTCATGGAACCTAATATGCTTCATAGCCTCGGCCTAGATGGGGTCTCCTAGCTAGGGAGAGTTTTAAATTTTTCTAAGGCCATTCTTGAGTCATATTTGATGAATGAAAATGAGGGGAGGCCTTGGAAAAAATTTAGAACTCATAGAAAGTGATTTGGTGCCTTAAGTTCCATATTATGACCTAAAGAAGCAACATAATGTTAGGCTTTTTGTTTTAATTGTGTGATGACTCCAAGAGGCTTAAAAGGAGTCAAGAACCATATTTGAAAGGAAAGAATAGAGCCTAGAAATTATTTGAGGGGTGTTGCTTCATTTGGTGCAATTATGGACCATAATAGAGCCTATAGAGCATTCTAGTGTTTCACTAAGTTATGTAGCCTTAGAATATATCTCATGAACCTAATTGGCTCTCATAAATTGTACCTAGTCCAAGAGAAACCATCTCCACCAATTTGTGGGTGTGTGGCCAAAAGAGGAGGCTTGAATTTCAAGAAAAAAGTGTGTGAGTGTACACAAGGTAGCTCTCTCCACCTTCTCATATGCATGGATGTGTGTTTAGCTTGTTTTGAATGTGTGTAGGTGTATTTTCAAGCTATGGAAAGTATGCTAGCATGCCTTTACATGTCATGATTCTTAATGCCATGTTATGTTTTAAATGAATCCATGATGTTTGTATGAGTTTGCTTGAGTGTGGAAAGGCCAAGAACTCTTCCCTTTGGTGAAGATGAGCCAAGAACCCTTGAGCTTGGTTGAGACAAAGTAAAGAGTCTCCCAAAAGCAAAGTGGGCTCCCAAGAGTATGGTTGAGTCCAAAGTGCTTAAAAAGTGGGTGAGGCAAGTCTAAAACCCATGAGGAGAAGTGTGAGGCTAATCCAAACACTTGGTGAACTCTTGAATGTCTTATATGATTGATTCACATGCCAAGGTTGCTTTTAAAATGTCCATGTCTTCCATTTTCTCCATGCATGTGTTTGTAAAGCTTGCTTTGCACATATTATGCATGATTGAATGGGAGATGAGCTATTGGGATTCTTTGAATCTCATCCCCTCCTCTCCAATGATCTAACATGTTAGGTGAACTAAGTGGATATGCTAATGGGAGCTAACAACACTAAAGGACGGAGATTGACAATCATGTATTTAACTTTTGCTACTTTAAGACCATGATTGTACCATATGATATATATGATGTAGTAAATGGACTATGACCCTTGATACATATGTAAATATGATATTATATGATGTTTAAATGTATGGATATGATGTATGACCCCTAGAACCTATTTTGAGTATGTAATGCCAAAGTGTACAATATGGAAGTTTGTTGGAAATATGCATAAGTGTGGGTTGAATGGCCAAAATGAGGTGCATGAGATTTGGGACTATTTAGGAAACTCACTTAAGTCTCAAATATGCTTTTAGACTTGCCCAAAAGGTGCCAACACTAAGGGAAGACCATTTGGCAAGTTTGGTACCTCATATGGAGTCAAATTTGACTATAATGGAACCTTATATCACTTTTTGGCCAAATGAGCTAGTCTTGATCTAAAATTTGGCATACAATGAGGTCTCATTGAGAGCTTTCTGGGAAGCTAAAGATCATAATTTTTGAAAGTCTACAGAATATTTGATAATTTTTTAAAGTTGGCAAAATTTATGAGTTTGGTCTGATGCACTATTCATTTTGTCCGAAATTGTTTTCTGTCACACAAGGGTCAAATGATATCCAATTGCCATGAAATTTTATACAAAGTAACTAGGTAATCATAGTGACTCGTGCCAACTAGAAGCATCTCATTTGGAGGTCTAGAGAGGGAGATATTAATTTTTGAAATTTCTATCCAACATCAATAAATTTGCCCGACCAGAAGTACTATTCCATTGAATTCTGGAGTCTGGGCTTAATGAAATGATCTGGAGATATTTTTCCTCTCTAGTTAACATCCACAACCTTCCATATTAGTATTATGCATGGATTGGATTTTTGTGAAATTAATTGGACATTTTCAAAGTTTTCTGCAGAATTCTGTGACAGTTCTAGATTTTAGTCAGACCTTTGAACTATTTTAGATGTTAAACATCCTATGTGATGAATGATATGACCTGGACATATTTTTAGTGGGAAGTAGACATCCTAAGCTTTCTATAATGATGAAGATTGAATGATTTAAATTTTTTTAGATTTAGTTATGATTTTCCAAAGCTTGCCCAGAAAAGAGGTAGAGTCTGGCCAAGAATGAACTTCTATTTCCCATGCTCCATTTCGGTTTTCATGAGTTGTAGGCATGATTTTGGGATGCAAATGAGTTGTAATGATGTGTTTAAATATGAGGATGTATAGCATGAACTCACATGGTCCACGTGACACCGATTGAAATTTTTAGTATGACACGATGCAAAGATAATCTCATTTTTCCTTATTTTTCTATGGAAATCCTATATGCTTCATGATATTATAACATTCAAAAGTATAAGACGAGCTGGAATTTATGGTGTTACATATGGTATGGCTCATAATAATGGTGGTAATCGGGATGAATCTCATATGGATGGTGGTATGGTTGGTAGCTAGGGTGAACTTCACAAGAATGGTGGTGTGGTTGATAGCATGGTTGTTGGAATTGTTGTGCTTATCGTTCTTGTCTTTATTGTTCAAGAAGGCCATGACACATTGAAATGGCTTCATCTAACTTTCGGGAAATCCTAACATCTGCACAAGAATCATAGACACCTTAATAAGAATAATAATATGGATCAATCTAAAGCAAAAAGTATGAAAAGCACAATTAATTTTAGCACAAACAAATCACTAACCAATCATAACTAAAATTAATTCTAAATCAAGAAAATAAAATTCAAATGAAGATAAGACTTACTTAACTATCAAAAACACTCTTAAACAGAGGTTAATGACATAAAATGAACTCACAAAAAATAAAGAAATTAAATCCAAAAAAATTGAAAAATTCTTAAAAAAAATTCGAGAGAATACTAAAGAAATAAAAAAAGTGCCTCAAACATTGGAATTTGGCCAAAAAATGGTATACCAAATAGCATAGCTATTACTTTTGCTCAAAACACCTAAAAACCTAAGAAAACAGAGTTTGAGAATTTTCTGGGCACTTTAAACAAAAATTCCAGCAAGTAGTCTCTTGATTCAAGCAACCGAAATGATCCAAATCCAAACTTAAAACAGAACAAAAATCAAATCAAAACAGAAAAAAAAAGAGTAAAAACACTTAGAAAATGTCCTTAAATAATTGAAAATCCAATTCCCTGGCAACGGCACCAAATTTTGATAGGTCTGTCATGCAACCCTCAAAATAAAACTAGGTTGGATATTATATGCAATATAGGGCACAACCTAGGTCATCTCCCTTGGAAATGAAATTTAATGTTCAATTGGGTTTTCTAAATATTAAAGGATCGTAAAAGCTATCTAAATTAGGGGGTTTTTTATCGAATTAAACTAAGTAGAATAAAATTGAATTAAAATGACTAACTACCTAATTGGATGAATTAATGGGTGATAATGGGCTTATGACTAGCTTTGGATTCATTCCTTGGTGTCTACTATCTTTATCCTAATTCAATTGTGATTAATTTTGGTCTAAGAGTCCCTAATTGTGTTCATAATAAGTTATCTTGGGTTACTACTCAGGATTCAAGAGATTAACGAAGTAATGTTGCATTGAGATCTCAATCCCACATTAAATCACTAATTCTTGTCTTTAAGATCAATGAACACTCAATTTGATTGATTAACTGATTAATTAGCCTCTGAATTATCATCCTAAAATGTTTAATTGACTAACTAAACACCAAGGAATCCTCAAATTAAACATTCAAGCACTCAACCTCTCACATGCATTTCATCAAACACCTTGACTGCATACATGGATAATTAGAGGAAAATGAATAATTCAGAACTTGATTCAATCAATTAATCAACAAAAAAATCTCCTAATTACTATCTAACCAGCCACTAATTAAAATTACACAAATTCCTAATCAAATACAACTTAACCAAGCTTGTACAAGAAAAAGAAAAAGTGTAGGAAATTAATGAAATCTTAACCAAAATTCTGAGTTCTTCTCCATGGATTCAAGCTTTCACCAAGAACTTCTTCCTTGCTAGTCAAAAATGGAGATTAAAGCATCATTAGAGTGGAGATGGAATGGAAGAATGGATAGGAAATGGCTGCTGGACGAAGAAATGGAATAACGATAGGATAAAGTGCTGGACGACAGGAATGATGGAGTTCTAGATGATAAATATAATGTGCGTCTGGATCCCCCTTTCCATGTGCTTTTCTTGCTTTTTTTTCCTTTGTGTATTTTTAATTAAATCATGTGCCCCCTCTCATTTGTTTTGCCAGTAGCTACATGCATATGTATATAAGGTGGGCCCCACTTTATTTTGTATTATAATATTCCACATGCTTCCTTCTCCACATAGCTTTCTTCATACAGTTCCTCTCCATTTTACTCTGTGTTGCTTCGTTTTCTTCTCCTCTATTTCTGCTGCATCGTCATTCAACTTAACTCTCATTCCATATAACTTCTTCATCATTCCGAGCTTCAGCTTGTGGCTTCTTCTTTCTTTTTTCCTCTAACTAGCTCCCTGCCCCTGCATGCATGGCTTTGTCCCTTTATGAATCACATAGCTTCTCACATGTCACTTTTCTTCATTCTACTCAAAAGCTCCAGCCTTCTTTTAACCAGTAACTCTAGGTTGTTTCTTTAACTGGTGGCTATCTACTTTTATACCCAAAACAAAACATCATCCACGTTAACCTAGGTACTGCCTCAACATGAAACCTGTAGCTTCTTTTCTTTCATTTGTTCCCGTTGTGCTCGCAGCCTTGTTCACTTGCTTTGTGTGTTAATGATTGAATGAAGCTACTGGATGAGTGTTAGTGCATTAACTTGAGTGAATGGAGTGCTTGGAACTAGCTTGTGACTCAAACAGAGTAGCCATGTGGAATGAAGCTCATGCATTCTACCATACTTCTTCTTTTCTTCGAATTCAGAACATGGCTTCATTTGTGAGTTGCTTCGTCCTTGTTCATCTACTGCTCATGCTTCATCTGCTCGTAGCTTCAGCTTTTTCCAACTAAGCTTCATGATCTCGTGGCTTCATGCAGCTTCCATGAATTTTCCATATGTTTCTCTCCCATGTAGCTTCTAAGACTCGTGGTTTCATACTCCTTTCCACAAGGTTCCTCACATGAGCTGCCTTAAGTGTTTAGTCCTTCATTTCAGAATTGCATGGTGTTTGAACCTCCCTTCTCCAAATCAATTTACTATTCAAGCTTTAATTGCCCATTGAAATTCTGCATACAAAAATTAGAAAAATTAAGTAAGAAAAAATTCACAAAATTAATTAAAAGAAAATTATGCAATAAAATTCGAGAATTTTGTAAATAAATTCCTTGAGTGCATAAATGGATATTAAAATAAAATCTTATATAATTGAACCCCTAAAGCCATATTTGGACACTAAAATGCTTAAGATAAGGAGAATAATATATATATATATATATATATAAATCATGCTTATCATCCAACAAGCAAAATTCATGACTAAAACTAAAAGGTGGTGAAAGAAAAGCTATTTAAGATTTACAAGTGGTTAAAATAAATAGAAGTAGCCTTATAAGCTTCCAACATCTTCTCTTGGTCATCATCGAAAATGTTATATTGTGCACATTTAATGAGTTTCATTGGATCCATGTTGTCAGGCGGCTTGGGTAGCTTACTATGTCTTAAAACATTAGTGTTAGTGGTAACACCCTGACAAAAACCCACCTTCATAGAACTCTTGTCCTTCCTCTATGGCACTCCACCTTTAACAGAAGTATTTTGCTTAGAAACACCCTCAGGTTTCAAATGTTGCTTTGAAATTAATCCTTAAAACACTTGGTGCAAATGTGGGTTATTATTTCAATTGAGGTTCTTGCTTAACAATGCACTTTTGGGCCTTGTATTGCTTTCTTTTATAGGATAGGTTCATGACATTATTCCATAAGACATAGACTCATGCTCATAAAGCATGTTAGCATGTGTCATAGATGGTAGGACTATGTTCTTCTTACTATTCAAGATAATGCCTTACATACTTGAAGCCTCAACCACAAGACTATGTCTAAAATTAAAATTAGAATGGACCCCATAAGCTTGTGTGTTAAAAGTTACCATATAAGGAAATAGAGTAACTTTAGCCTCAAATTCAATTCTTGGATTAGTCAATGCCTTATCACTTTCCATATCTGCAATGATGGCAAAACGTGATTGGTGGGAAAGATTACTATTGCTTGATGATAACTTCATGTTCTTCTCCTTATCTTTATCCCTAAAATTCATAGGTTTTGTACCTAATAATTGTGATTTAGGAGATTTCCTAACAAACATCCATGAACCATATTCCTTATCAAAAGGAATATTCTAGTAAGGTTGAAACAACAATAGTGTTTTCATGAAGGATGTTTGATGATTAACTTTAAAACTCCCTTAGGCATCTTTTGAAGCACCTTGAATGGGGCATTCATCATTTTTATGTCCATATCTACCATAAGAAAAAAAAAAATTAAATTCAGGTCTTCATATTTGACTATAAAAAAGGAGTTTCTAATGATAAATTTTAAGACCAACTTTTTCCTTAAATCTATCTCCATACTTAATCTAGCAGACCATCCTCGTTCAATCTTTATTGTATCCTTTTGGTTTGTAGACAAAGTTGAATCTTGAGGTCCTCCCAATCTAATTCCCTAAATGCCAGAGAAAATGTCCATTGTAATATTGAATAGGCAAATTTAGTATGCATACCCATATGGATATTTTGCCAATGGAATGAAACTTAGGATAAAAATTAGGTGTCCAAATTTGCACCACCAAATAATGTTCCAAAATCACCTGAGGACCTTGATTTAAGATAAAATGATAATTCTTAGCATTCGCAAAATGAGCCAAGAAATAGTTATTCTCCAAATCTATTAGTTCAAAATCTAGTTTGTTCCATAGCTTAATGAGATGAGCCTTAAGGTAATAATAGCTAAGTTTCTTGCCCAATAGAGTGAACAATAGAACATTTCTCTATGGTCAATAGTATTCTCTTTACTTCTCCTCCGATAGCAAGATAACTAGCTATACATTCATAAGTTTCTAAATCCCCTCAAAATTTTCTAACTCAGGTTTCTCCTTAGGGAAAAGGTCCTTATTATCAAAAAGGACAAGATTTCCATTATTCTTTACACCATTGTATCCTAGGAGGAGTCATTGTGAGAAAGATTGGTCTATGAGTTTCAATATCCTTAAGATAGTCTTCAACCACTCCTGATCTCACAACTTCACCAATGCATAGATCCTCTAGTACTCTACCAATAGCACCCTCACCTAAGTTCTCCTCTATCTAAAAATCCAGTAGGTCTTCAAGCTGAAGTTTCTTAATGCTTCTCACAATTAGATCATCCTCTTCCTTATATTTTAAGCCTTCTTCACATTCACCATTCACAGAAGGTTCACGAGTGTTTGCCACTTCCCAATAATTTTTTTTTTTTAAATGAATGTGTTAATATCAATCTTGACATTATAAAATGAAAAAAAAAACTACTCTTAAATTTTTTATATATAAAACTATTCATTTGCTATAATTTTATTTCTTTGGCAAAAAAAATGAAAATTTGTTAACTAGAAGATTTAGTTCTTTTAAATTTTGGCAAGAGTAACATTTTTTTAGATATTTAATTTAATATTTTTATTTTTACTATATAATAATTTTCAACTTCATTTACATCGTACACATCTTATAGCTTACACCTAACCCAAAAAAAAAATTGTAAGAATGATTACAACTTCACAAGCTCTTGCAAAATGTTGTGTTAAAATCAAAAAATTAAATGCCCATGAAAGTTAGCTTAATTTGTTAAAAAGAACAATATATGGTATCTCTTTTGGGTGTGAAGCCTATGAGAATATTTTGGAAATATTTTGGGTGTGCTAAGTTTGAATCATTTTCATTTCTTTTTCATTATTTTTTTATTAATTTCATAGAGAAATAGATACAAAATATTTGAAATCTACTTAAATAATGAGTTCCGTTTGAATGTGTGGGACCTATTTGATTGATGAACCCCACACACTTTGTGTCTATTTCTCTCCAAAATTAATAAAAAGTGAAAAAGTTCAAACTTAAAGTGTGTAGCTCTTATTAAAGAAGAAAAGATAATTAAAAGATTTTCTACTAGCTTTCTAAAATTTTTCTATACTCTTGATCAATTTACATTTTAAAGTTCTTTTGTTTTAAGAAATTTTGGACGAAAGAAATTTCTTTAACATAAAGTTCACATGTATAATTGTCATTTAATTTTTTCCTTTCTCTACCCTCCCTTTTCTTTCTTTTTTCTTTGGATTCTTTCTCTTCTCTTATTTTCTTCTCCGAAATCTAAAATATTGCATTAAGATCACCAAGAAATGTGAAAATTTAGTTTCAGACAAAGTTGATTAACATCTGTTAACTCCCATATATTCATGTTATTATGCTTTTTTCCCCAATAAATAGGTGTTTAATTCTCTATTTATATGGTAACTATTATTGACTATAGGAAAAATGTGAATAATTTACTTACATAGCTCCATACTTAGTTTCTTACACCATAGATGACTAAATTGGATAAACTTTTGAATTGATCATACTGTGCTTGTTTTCTAGGAAGTAATTGCATGGAAAGCTAAGCCAAAGTCACTTGGAAGCTATCACATCAAAATACAAAGGGCAAAAGGGTAAATTTTCTCCCTTACCTACCAAAACAATGGTGTTGCAGTGCCCCACATCCAAAAAGGGAATAACTGTAGTGCCTCACACAAAAAACCTTGAATGCAGTGCTTTAAGCTACAAATTATTTAGGTCTTCGAAGGTTTTATATAATACCATAGTTTCTTAGCTCATTCCATGCTATCTTTATACTTCATATCAATCAATTTATATGAGAGGCAAGAAAATGGCATTAAAATATTAATTATTTTTGCATTGCATCGTGTGTAAAAATTCTGTTCAATATCACGTGAACCGTGTGAGCTCATACAATACATTTTCATATTTAATTACATGGATACAATTCATTTGGATCATCAAAAGTGGCTTACATCTCAAGAAACTCAAGATGAAGCATAAAATATGGACATTCATTTTCAACCAGCTTTGGCTCATTTCTGTCACAAACTTTGAAAAATCATAACTAATTCTAAAAAAATTGAAATCATGCATTCTTTGCCATTTTGGAAAGCTAAATATGTCTAATTTGTGTGAAAAATATTTCTAGACCATGAAACACAATACAGAGGAAGTTTGACATTTGAAAACATCTAGAGGTTTGGCTATCCCCTAGTATTGTCACAGAATTCTGCAGTAAACTTAAAAAATGTCCAATTAATTACAAAAAAATCCAATCTATGTAAATGATACTAATATGGAAAGCTGTGGATGTTATATAGAGGGAAAATATAATTCTAAACCAACTCAAGCACATGCAGACCTCGAAATCTAATAATATATTAACTAAGTTCGGGTGAAGTTCTTAATACTAGACAAAATTTTTAAAAATTCATATCTCCCTCTTTAGACCTCCAAATGAAGTGCTTCTAGTTGGCACAAGTCATTGGGAATGTATAATTTCACTATATAAAATTTTGCGGTAATTGGACATCATTTGCCTTATGAGTGATAGAATTTAATTTTGGACTAGTGCTATAGTCCCAAGGACCAAAACTAGAAAAATTACCAACTTCAACAATTTGCGAAATATTCCACAGACCTCAAAAAATTACCAACTTTATCTTTCCAAAAATTTCTCAATAAGCTCTAGATTCATGCCAAATTTTGGACCAAGAAGAGCTAATTTATACAATAAGTGATATAGCCTCATGAAATGGTCATTTTTTGCTCTCTATCAAGAGTCACTTTAGTCCAAATGGCCTCTTCTTGAGTTTGGCACCTCTTGGGTAAGTTTAAAAGCATAATTATGACTTGTAGGAGCTGCCCAAATGGTCTTAAATCCCATGCATCTAAATTTGGTCATTCCACATCCAAGAATACATAGTTATATCAAGTCATCCAAGAGCCAATTTGCATAATTCCATGGATTTAGTGTCACATAAGGTCTACATCATATTCATACATCATTTTACATTTGTTCATGGTCTTACATCACAAAAATAATATGTACAAGCTCACTTTGACATTCAAATACAAATAAGTTACATAATATACAAAATGCAATCTCTTAAGGTCTTTGGCTTGCACTCTTTATTTCTTGAACATCACCTAAGCATTTCAAGATAATGGAGGGAAGGGGAGTGAGATTCCTAAAATCTCAATAGCTCATACACGCATTCACACATACATTCAAAACATACATACATCAAAATTTCAAGTGTGCAAACATAAAGTGTATAATACTACATTTCCATGCCATATTTTCACATCAAGCCATTTTTATGCTCTAGAGACTTTTGGTTTTGCCTCATCCCATTTTTAGGACTTTTGGATTTGCCTCACTCTTAGTCTTGGGACTTTTGACCTAGCCTCACCCGTCCAAGGGACTTTCAGTCTAGTCTCACCCATGTCTTACGACTTTTGGCACATCCTTACCCACTTTAAGGGACTTTTGGCATCACCTCACCTTTGAGAGCCATTCTCACAATCAATGGCATTCAAGACAACACATTGGTACCAATGAAACCTCAAGACATCAAGTGGCATGTTCTCAAATCACAAGAGCATACACAAGTACACAAAAACATACATATGCACACAAGAATGTAAGAGAATGAGGTGGAGAGCTATCTTTCAATTAATGCAAGCTTTACTTTGCTAATTCCTTCCCGTCCTTGATCTCACAAGAGCACTTACGTGGTTGATTGCTCGCTTGACCTAGACATTACAAGGAGTACACAATCACATAATTGAAGTAAGCCAAGACATTAAACTAAAGCTTAAACACACACTTAGTTTCATACTTGGCATTATGGTTCCATAATTGGTCTAATGAAGCAACTCTTGCATTTCAAGTTCTAGGCTCCATTCTCTTGTTATTTCTAGGCTTCTTGGACTCATTTAAGGTCCTTGGAACCATCACACATTCAATTGCATAATTGGAAAACTAAGTTGCTTCACAAAGTACCATTATGGATACCATTGTCTTATCTCCCAATCTATGGCTTCTAAATTTTTTCCAGTAGTTTCTCCCATCTTCTAACATCATATAAAATCTCAAACCAAGGCTAGAACAAATTAAAACATTCCCTAGCCTAATGAACCTAGCATGGCCGAAATATGTATCATAATGAAGTTTCATGGACTTTGTGATTTTTTCTTAATGGGAGAGCCACTTGGAAGGCTTTCTAGGGGTCTTAGGAACTCAAGGGAACATTTAAATAGCCAAGGAAATATTCACACAAAATTAGATTTTGCAAAACCCTAGAAAACACTACACTTTTCTAACTTGTTTTCTATTAGTTTTTCTTGGAATTTCTTGCCATATTCCATCTCCCCATGGCCTAAAACCCTTGTTCCTTCCTTATATTTGGATAGAACATCCTCCCCTCCTTTGGTTCTGTTCTTGGCTGAAATACACACAAAGAGAGGAGGAAGAGAAGATGCAACAAAAAGCAAGGATTACCTAGGATTCAAGTGAGCTTTCAAGTGTCTTTTTCCTTGATTCTCTTCTCCTTGGCAAATTCGAAATTCTTCCCTTGGTTCTGGACCTAAAACAAAACCAAAAGCTCAACTAAACCATAGAAAGAGAGGAGGAAAGGAGAGGAATAAGATTGGAGGAAGATGGGGCATGAAAATTTACAAGTTTCCTTACATTTTCCTTGATTTTTCTCCTCCTTTTCTTCCTCTTTTTGATGCACCTAAGAGAGCAGATCAACTTCTATATTTTGGGCAGAAAATTTCATGCTTAAGAAGGTGGAAGAAGAAAGGAGAAGTGCGTGGGAGTTTCTAAAAATATACTTTTCCAAAAATTCTAATTTTATCTTTCTGTAATAGCAATTTTGTTTCAGCTTTGTTTTAGTTTCTTTTTGAGAACTGTCTTTTCCATTATAAAATTTAGGTTTCCAATTTAATAAAATGCTTTTGGAATCACTCAATTTAGAGCTAAAACCTTACCGAACAAACTAGTTAAAGTTCGGGTCAACTGACATTGTAAACATACACCGGAGGGGCTTTACCAGTCCTGGGCCTTCCCATAATTTTTGGGACTTCTGAGAACCTTAAGCAACTCAAAACTTTCATTTAAAAGCTTTCCTATGTGATTTTCCAAAAGTTGTACTTATTTACGAAAATGCTATTACGTTTCGTCAATTTTTGTTGCAAATTATTTCTTCATTCTAACTCTATTTTTCTTTCCATCTGAGCATATAGAATTATCATTTTTAGGAGTCTAAGACTTACCCCAAATTTTTTAAGACATTATCTAGGTCATTTTAGAGGACTTACTTTTATATGGCTTATTTCGTCATTTTATGAAAATTATGTTCGTTACATTTTAAGCCCCCAACTTCATTTTGGCCGTCAGTAGAGAATCATTGAAAGTTATGAGCAACTGTGAGGCAATTGTTGGAGCAAGGGAGAGCTAGGGTTTGAAAAGGATTCAAGTTTCATCACTAGTTTTCTCCATTACTCTTCCTTTCTCTAATTTTCCATGTTGTTGCTAATACTTACTCCAATTTTAGTGTCAGTTTATTTTGTAATGAGGAACTAAACTTCTTGATTTAGGATTATTATAAACCTTTATATGGATTAGTGGTTCTTTCTCATCCTTGCTTTGTGATTAATGGTAAATGTATATTTATTTAGCCCTATGCTTCATGCTTTTTGAATGCTCGACCAACATTTAGATTGATTTGATATTTTGCTTAAACTTAGGAAAGGAAAAGTGGAATTTGATCTTGGTTTGAGTTGGGTGCATACTTGAAACTTATTTGAATGAGTAAATAGTTTAACTAATGAAATAGGAAAATACTTATTAGTCTCACATAGTCAAATTAGGGTTTGTGCTTTGAATTTGACCTTGGTTGATTTCATGAGGGATTATGGAATTGACGAGGTAAAGCAATATGAGATTTGGGAGAATCCTTATATGGATAATTAAATCCTAGACTAACATGTATTACCATAAGAGGAAGGTTAAGAGTAGTAAATTTAATTACTTTGAAAATTTTGGGACAATAATAATCCTAGATACTTCAAATTACCTAAGAATCCAAATCCTTTTGTTTTTCTTCAATTTTGCTAAGTAAATAGTTTTTTGATAGTTTCTTTACAATACACACACATGCTTCCATTTACTCACTCAAGTTAAGATTTCATTTTTTGGTATAGTGTGAAGTTTTTAATGAACTCTTGAGCATATTTTCTTTGTTACTTTTTCGAGTTTTACATAAGATGTTGGAGGAAATCAAAATGTGTCACCTAATATGATTTTTTTTAGATATTAGTGTTCAATAAAAAGTATTATGATATGTAAGACACACATGATTTGAAATTGGATTCAAGTTGTTATTGCAAATGTAGAATCTATTTTCTTGGTCTATATGCATGAATTGTAATTCTATGTTTTTATGCCCTTATTTTGCTACTCTTTTCCTTGTTTTCTTTGTTGGCTTTAAACTATGCAATTTAAAATACATTCTCCATGTTTAGGTTCCTTGGTACAAAATCTTGCATGATTTAAAGTTCATGAATTGTAATAAGCTTAATTACTAATTATCATACTCACATAAGCAATTTTGAAATAGGTAGCTTTAATGATTTTTCTTTTTGGTTGGAGAAAGCAATTGTTTGGACTATCTATTTGCACTTGGTATTACGTAAGCTTTGCTGTCTTCTTAACATATCTATTTAATCTTTCCTTAATGATAAGGGCTAGATAATGTTGCTTTAATATTTCTTATTTGTTATATTGTTGCTTCTTTTTAAAGCAACATAATGGTAGAATATATTATAGTTCAGTTTTGTTTATGTTCAATAATAATTGAGACTAAAATTTGTTTTGATGTATCTTAATTTGTTTATTTTCTTTCAAAACAGGGACAAATGCCAAATATAGCTACAAATGCTCCAAGTACTAATGCAAGGACAGGTGATACTAGAAATAGTTGAAAATAAATATATTATTTATATCTAATATTGTACTTGAGTTTTATCTTTTTGTAGTAATGATACTCCAAATATTTATACTAGGACATATTTGACAATGAATCTTATATGTATTTAAAAATATTTTATGATAATGATATTTATTTTGAAAGGTTTGATGGATTTGTTAATTGGTATTTATTTTAGAATTTTAAAATTATGATTAAAAAATAAAAAAATATTTTTAGTGGCGACTTCTTAGATTTGCCACTAAAAATTAACTTTCAATGGCAACTATAGTGGACATTGAACATAGACTATTGTGGCAACTATCAAAGGTTGTTACTGAAAGTATTTGAATAAAAAAGGGGCTTTCAATGATGATGTTTAGTAGTTGCCAATGAAAGACACTTTCAGTGACAACAAATATTGCCACTAGATCTACATTTTTAGTGGCAACTATTAAAATTGCCGCCAAAAATAATTTTTAACAGCAGCCAAAGTCACCACTAAAATTCTATTTCGGCAGCGAATACCCAAATAACACTATATCATCGTGTTTTAGAGGCAACTTTGAAAGTGATATTTTAGCAACGATGTCTTTTGTCACTGTCAAAATCATCTGCAACTAGACTTTCTCCAACCACTTTATGGATACCAAAACATTGCCGCCAAGTACTATTAATGGCGACTTTATGACTAAAGTCGCTGCAAAAAGTCTTTTTTGTTGTTGTTGTAGTAGCTGTATTAACGCCACTTCTTGTTTCCAGCCATAGCCCACAAACATTGCTCTTAAAACACATGCATGCACGCAATAAGCAATTAAAAAAAAAAAAAAAACCGCAACTGCTGCAGATGTATAATAGTCTATTCCCCTATTTTCTATTCACGCACGCTTCGGTACTTCCTGGTCTAAAGTGTATAATAACACCTAACCCTAATATCTAATACACTAATTCTATTAGAAAAAATAAGACTTTTTCTAATGTATTTTCAGAATTTTTTTGTTGAATAAGTTATATTATCTTTAACAAAATTATATTCAATAATCTTTTTGTTTTAAAAATACATTTAACTTTTTATTATATTTGATATATATTGCAAAAATTCTTTTTATTATCTGGTTGCTATCAATAAAGTCATTTCTTTTGGTGCAAAATAATAATGTGATTTTCTCTGAGAAATATAATACATTTTAACTGGATTGAATATTTTTTATTAATGTTTTGCCATAGCACCAACAATATCAAATAACATAATAAAATTTAATTATAATATATAACATTTCATTCCCTTTAAAAGAAAATAATTTGTTTGTAATGTTATAAACCAAAAAAAATTAAAATTTTTAAAACATAGTACCAATTTTACTAAAAAAGTAGATTGTATTAAGCTTTCTATCATCATCACGTAGAATTCATGCTCACTACGATGCACTTTTTAAAGTTCCTGACTTGAACATTTTCGTGTCCTTTCTTTTCCATCTTTTATGCGCTTAGGAATAATAAAAAAAACTATATATATATATATATATATATATATATATATCCATTTTGGCATGTCTCGAGAACGTGAAATTATATAAAAACAAATTATTTGCTATGCAGTACACGTGTTGTGCAAGTAGAGGGCGTTTAAAATAATAAACCAAACAAAAAAAATGGGATGACTTCCCTGTTTTGAAGCACAACACACCAAGCATTGCAGAAAATGCGGGCTCTAATTAAAGACCGTGTGATCACTGCGTTTTTAGATATTGGCTTTCTTGGCAGGTGAGTGTTCAAGTATACTACAACTTTTGGAAGCAGCATTCTCTGGGACCCCGTCGTTGTGATCGTGACATTTAAAGTTATCACTTTCTCTGAAAATGATTTTTTAATATATGAACATTTAAGTTATTTTTTAATATAACAACTATTAAAATATTTCATTTTAGAGTTTAAAAATTCATTAACAAAATTAAATACCATTTCATTATCTTTAAAACAATTGATCTGATATATAATAATTGATATGATTGTAACTCTATAGTGATTCTCCCTACAACGTGTTTTTGCAGAAGTACAAAATCATTTTCTTCAACCTATGATAAAGAAGAAGGAAATTCAAAATTTGCTACAGCATAATATTGAGATAAAACCACGTTAAAATCGAAACGCGTTACATAAATTGTAGGGACATAATATCGTGCAATAGGACAAATTACATAGTGCATACTGCCATATATACAACTTTCTAGCAATGACTACAGTGAAAACTGAGCCCTAATGACAGCCGATGTGTGTCATACATAAATGATTTTATAGTCGGAACTGCAGCTGCTGTAATTTTGTAATACAACACTTAGACATAGTTTATAAATATGTGTTGTTAAGTTTTTAAATAAAAACATAGATAAATGTTTTACATAACTTAATATTATATGGTTAAATATTTTTTTAAAAAATATCTACATATTATATGTTCAATAGAAAACTTCACAATAAATACCAAAATAACTTTAGCAGACTTTTGTTTAATTTCAAATATGATTTTGCTAGTGCAGAGAAAACTGTCTAAGAGTGAGCAAATTTGAACAAAGATACAACCATGGACCCAAATTCTTTACAATACTACAAAGGACCAATTAAAGTGAGAAAAGGTGGATCTCATGGGCAAGGTTGTCAAATTCATAAGTTTAGGTAAACTCATAAAGAGGAGGTGAATTTGTAATGTAAACTTGTATCGTAAACTTGTAGGAATTTACATTTGTTAATAATTTCACTTAAAATATAATATATAAAAAGAAATTCATTTAAATACAATTCAAATCATATTAATTTTTAAAAAAAACTATATTCCATAATTCATGTTTCTCAACATTAAAATTCCAATCAAGTTCATATATAAATAGTCATTTAATTTATCTAAATTTAAAAAATAAATAAATATTCAATAAAGATGTTCAAAAGTCTGATTACCCTCATCTTCACCTATCTCACCACTATTGTTATGATCAAAATCATCATCATTATATTCTTCTTCAATGTCATCATACAAAGTCATATTTAAAGCATCACCACCTATATTATCAACATTCAAATCAACACTCAAATCAACCCCTAAATGATCACCTATCTCTATCACTGGCTCTAGAGTAAGATTAGTAACATTCTCATTAACTTGAATAGGTTGAAAAATCTCATTATCTTCTTTCTCCACATAATCTCCATTTCTCCTCCCTTTAGTTATCCATTCATTATTAGAATAAATATTGTCAACGTCATAAATATGAGTTCTATTATTTTGCTTGCTTCTTAATTTCAAATTGCACATCACAAATGCCAAATCATTCATCTTTTTTTGGCGTAAGCGATTTCTTTTTTTTGTATGAATCTAAACAAAATAAAAGAAAATTCATAAGTATTCTAACCTTTAAAAAAATATAAGTGAATATGAAGAATGAAAGTAATTTATATCAAATTTAGTTACTTACCATTTCAAAAGCACTCCAATTACGTTCACACCCAAAAGAACTACAACATAAGCTGAGAATGCGAATTGCAATTCTTTTAAGTTCTGGGCATTCATCTCCATAAGAATCCCACCATTTTGCTAGAGTCATATTTGTTCTTAATGTCTGTGCAGTGTCACGGCCAAACATGCCTTGTGCATAATGGAACTCAGTCAATTAAAACTCAATTTTGTTTTTCTCATCTTGATCTTCAACCATTCTTGTCAAACAATTACAGAGTCCTTGCTTAATACCATAAGTAGGTTTGAAATTAATGTTATAGTGGAAGTGAGGATTGAGGTAGTATGTAGGTGCATGCAAAGGCCTATGTAATTGAGTTTCCTACCTCTTATCAATTATGTTCCATATAAGTTCATAACTACAATAATAAAAAAAAAATCAAAGTTAAAATATAAAATTTGCGATAATAAAATTAAAGATATAAACATTAAGTTTATTATTTAATTACCTTTTTTTAACATTATTAAAGTTTTCCTTAATATTTTCCTTTGCACTTTCCATTGCTTCATATATGAATCCCATAGCTGGCTTCTCATTTGAATCCATCAAGCAAAGAACTTTAATGAGAGGAGTAGCAGCCTTAAGGCATGTCATGATGTTCTTCTACAAATTATTATCTATAACTACTCTTGCTACTTTCTTTCCATCTTTGGTAGATGAAAACTTACTATCCTTCCATTACTTATAACTAAACAAATTTATCAATGCTGCTTTATGCTCATTAAGACATGCAATTGTCAAATAGGCAATGGCCAATTGAGTCACAGCTGACCTAATCAAATATCTCCCTTTTATGAATTTTTTTAGCAAGTTAATAAGCACTACTCTTGTATAAATATAGGTTGTAATTTTTCTACCCCTACTTATGGTTTTTTTTTGCAAGATAATTCTTTTTTTCAAAGTTCTCCAACCTCAAGTCAATGCAATGGGTTGCACATGGTTTCCAATACAAGTGTTTCCTCTTCTCCATTAATTTTTGTCCAGTTGCTTTGTAATTTGCAGCATTATCAGTTATTATTTGAACTGCTCAAATTTATCAAGTAAAAATCATAATTTGCTATACCTTATTAAATATAAAAAAATAAGACCTCTTTACAAACTCAAATATGATTTCAATTCTACCTAAAATCTATCAAATATAAAACATATTATTATCTTTGTTAGGTCCAAATTTTTCATTCACAAAAAGGATAAAAAAAATTACGTAATGGAAGACATTAAGATTAAGAATAGACATTAAATATAAAACTCAAATTTTTTACCTTAAAAAAAATAAAGAAAAGACAAGATGGACCCACAAGCTATAATGATACAAGCTTCAACCAATTGGATGGTGTTACGTAATGGAAGACATTAAGAAAAGCAAGATGTTAAGGCTGCAATTTCAATACTTACATTTTGAATCCTTTTGACTCTTCTCCCAATTTTTCTCCCCTTTATCACTCACTCACTCTCACTTCTCTTTTCAAAGTTGCCGAGAAGCAAATGTTGTTCTCTTTTCTAGTATTGCTACTCAATGAAGGAACACATTAATGAAGGAACAATGTGGTCTCTCTCACTCTTTCACCCAACTAAAGAATGGTGTAACACATTAAAACAAAGTTGCAGAATATGGAAGGAAGCAAAGGTGCCGCTCAAAATAAAATAACTTGATGTAGGGGTATCTTCATTAGGGCATAATTTTATTGATTCTTTTTTTTTTTTTTATTTGTCTTCACTATTTTGCTATCCTTCTTCACTGGGTTGGGCTGAGATTAAGAATTTTTTTTTAATTTAGTTTAACTCAATTATATGTAACTTAGTCAAGCTCAATTTAAAAAATACAAAGTTAACCGAGTTTATCCGAGTCAGAGACAAGTTAAATCAAGTTTATATTGAATCCAAATTTACAATTAAGTTGATACAATTTTCTTAAGTAAAAACTTAAACTCGATAAATTCGACAAATCAACTCGCAAGTTAACAACAATGCTCACGGGCCCTACCTCCCCCCTTTTTTTCATACTTTAACTTAATCCTCTGCAATACTAAAGAAGTTCCATTTCCCACAACCATTAACTATATCAAAACAAAAAATTAATTTAGAAAAATTCTATCTAAAAGCCTTAACTTCGTAAAAATTACATTAAAAAATTTTTAAAATTAAATTTTTCTTAAAAGATCAAAGGACCAAAGTTATCAAAATATTAAAAGAGTCAAGTGTAATTTATAAAAAAAAATAGAGTAATTTAATTGAACCTTAGAAAGCATAATATAATTTACCCTAATTTATTTATCTAACCTAATAAACAATGTAATAATTGCAATCATAAACTATAAATTTTGTCTCACAAAATAAATTCAAGCCATACATTGCTAAAATTGAAAAAATAAATAAATACTTGTTTTATGATTGCAAGTTTTTTATTAACGCTTAAAATATATTATTTTTATTTATTTAACTTTATTGATTATGCAATAAATTTGAATGTATATTTGACAAAGAAAGTTCATTAAAATATATTAGTATCTCATAAATTCCCATAAAAATTTCTTGATCTTCTTATCCTCTTTTTTGCACAAGAAGATAATTCATCTCATTCTTTATTTTTTATTATAAAGAAGAAAATCATTACATTAGAAACTGAATACCCTTCTAAACCTTTTTTCCAAGGCCATGTTTGGTACAATAGATAGAACATGGAACATGGAATGGGAAAGGTAGTGAAAATGCTAAAAATACATGTTTAGTACATGGTTGTGCTGCAAGCTTGGGCAAGCTCTCTCAAACATGGAAGTGATAATTTCTAACTATTCATGTTATTGTACATATTTTTCTCTCAATAAAGATGATATTAACCTTCAATTATAGGGTAAATAATACTTTTATAGATAAAACAAGCATACTTAGGATGAATAGCTCTATACTCAATTCTTACTTGGAAAATGATAACTTCTATCTTAACTTTGAGTAAATTGATAACTAATCACACCTTGTTCTTGTTATAGAATGCTTGTTTCAGAGAAGATTGAGTAATTTCAGGTGAAAGAGGCTCTAAAATTGGTTTTTGCAATATTTTTAAAGTTCCTCCATAGCTAAAAGTCCATCATGCCGCGGCTGAAACAAAAGAAATCAAAGATCAGCGTGCTGAGCAACTTGCACCGTGACGAATCCTATTATCACCACAACGAAACTCTAGCCAATAGTTGACAATGCCGCAGTGAGATCATGCTGAGCCACGACACCAGTTGAGTGAAGCCAAATCCAGGACGAGAGTGTATTGAGCTGTGGCACAAAGTCACACAAAAGCAAACTCACTGCGGTGAAAAGTATGTGTGCCAAGGCAAGGAGCGTAAGCCATCTAGACGGTTTCCAAAAGTCAATCTCGCCACGGTGCATATTCACCCAGAACTCATCCTGGCCGTGGCACGAAATTCTGAGCCACGGCACAAAACAAATTAGCTAAATGCAGTATTTTCTTTATAAGCTTTTTGAGGGTTTTAGATTTCATATATGAAGAGAAGAGGAAGGAGCCATCATTCTGGGTTGTATTTGCTTTGTTCTAAGTGTGTGGAGGCTAAAGAGAGCTAAGGAGGCATCTTAGAGAAGAAGGAGGCTAAGGATTGAAGAGGGAAGCTGAAACAAGCTCCATTTCTGAGTTTCTTCTTCCTTTCTTTTGTTCTTTTGATTATTTCTGATATATTTGACTTTCACTTCAAGTTTGCCTCTAGTTTTCATAATCATGTATAGCTAAACTTTCCAGTCTAGGATTATTAGGAACTCTTGTATGAATTAACGATTGTTCTTCACCTTAACTTTGCAATCAATGGTTAATATCTGTTCATTCAACTCTATGCTTCATGCTCTCTAATTAATTGGTCAAATTTAGGGTGATTTAAGACCTTGCTTGAACTTGGGAAAGGGAAAGAGAGGTTAGATCAAGAGTTAAGTGATGTGAGTACTTAAAACTTGCTAGGGAAGGTGGATGGTTTAGTTATTGAAATAGGAACATACTCATTAGCCTCACATGGTCCAATTAGATATTATGCTAGCAATTTGATCCTTGTTGATTTTATAAGGAATTATGAAGTTGATTGGATAACCCTATTTGGGATTTAAAAGAATACTTATAAGAATAAATGAACCTTAGGCTAACATGTATTATCATTGAGAGCAAAGATTCTGAGTAATTCATTATGAAATATAAGAGGAACTAATAATCCTAGATGCCACTAATCACCTGGAACATCCAAACACTAATCTTGAGCTCTGTATAGCTTTTGATATGTAAATATTTCTTTTTAACACCAATTATTAAAAAAATTGATTCGCTTGATTTAAGCTAAGGTGTGAATTTCAGTACTTGACATTTTTTTGATAACAAATCCTCGAGGGAACGATCTTTTCTTATCATTATATTGCCTTCGCGATACGTATACTTATGTGTACACATCAAAAAAAGAAACAAGTTTTTGGCGCCATTGCCGGGGATTTGTTCACTAAGTTTTTTTTAATATTAATACCAAGCTCACTTAATCTGAACTCAAGCTTTTTTCATTGTATTTTTGTTATTTTTATTTTAAGTCTTTTGATTTGTGTTTTGTTTTTTATGTTAGAGTTGTTAATATTTGTATTCAATTTTTATTTTTATTATTTTTATTTTTAATTATGGATTACCTTTGGATAATAATAGGGCAACGAGTGAGTATAAATTTGATATCATTACCAAATTGATAGCTCTAATGGTAGAACTTGATAGGAGGTTTGACAACTTTAATTTGAACACTAGTTATACTGCTCATGTTAGTGACTCTCAATCCTTGTTCATGACTTGTGATAATTGTGAAGGTCACTATGGAGAGTAGTGCCCATGTTCTGTAGAAAATGTATAGATGGAGGATGATTTCAATAGGAATACAAATAATTCTTATGATAACACATATATTCCTAGTTGGAATCATAAACAAAATTATTCTTGGAATCAGGATCAAATTTCTTCATCATTTGCAATATACCCTTCCCAACTTTCCGATTGCCAATTACAAGATGAAATTCATGTTCAAGAGCATAATCCTAACTTAGAAGACATGATTAGGTACTATATGGATAAGCAAGATGCCCATATGGCTAGGCAAGATGCCTACCTAGCCAAGCAAGATGACACAATTAGAAATTTGGAAATTCAAATAAGCAAACTAGCCAATGTCATCTCTAATTGTTCACAAGAGAGTATTATAAGTGATTTGGTAACTACTCCTTGAATAGAAGATGAAGAAAATTATAATGGAATTAATTCGAGTAAAGAAGAGTTGCCAAAGGGTTATGTGCAATTTAAGGGGAATTATGAGCAAAAAGCATAAGAAGGGAAGAATATTGTAATGCTAGATGACCAAGAGGTAACCTTCCAAATGGCCATGGTAAAGGATCCTCTTGATGAATTAGAAATGTTACAATGAAAAGGAAGTAGAAAATATGATTCTAGGCAATCTCTTGATGAGTCCTCCATTGGAGTCCTTGGTTCTTACTGAAGAGAGCTAAGAAGATTTTACAGGGTGTCTGAAGTATTTGGAAGCCCCCAAAATTGTCCAAGAAAAATTAAATTTTAAGCTTCCTATTATGTCAGCTAAAACATGTGTTCCAATGAAGCTATTAGGTGAGGAATCACATGTCCTCAAATGGAAAGAACACCCATTGTTGTTGAAGCCTACTTATCCAAGGAAGAAAGGGAGCAAGGCAATTACAATTTTTGACACCTATGATTAGATTTTGATATAAAGTCAGGCTGAAGACTATAAAACAAGTGCTTTTTGGGAGGGCAACCCATGCATAACTAAATAAAAATATAAGAGTAAAAAAATTATTTATGTTGTTTTTCTAACCCTTGACTTTCTTTCTTCTAAAGCCCGCTAGCATTGAATGCTTAAGATTGTTACTAGTTGAAGGAAAAAAGGTAAAGTAGCTGAAGCATGCAATTCACGAAGTGATTTCCAATCAATTTTGTATTCCTTTTATTGGATTCATAATGGTATTTGGTGTGTTTACATGTTGAATATTATTCCCTTTGTATGCTTTTCATTCTTAATTTTTTTTCCTTGTACTATTGTGAATAAGTATGCTTGTTGTGGCATAATTTGAAAAATTTATTGGAAGCAACCAACTTTAAATCTTGTCATGAATTTATTTTGGTATGTTTGTTTTGATGTCTTGTCTTAGGCATTAAGATTTTATAACTAATTGAATTCATTTACTACATCATTTTCACTTGTTTTTAGTTAATGCTCTGTTTTGCTGTATATGTTTGTGACCTGACTCTATAATTTATTGGGAACACATTCGAATAAATTTTTACATGAAATATATGTCAAAATTTTCCTTTGCTTGTCTAGTTTCTAGGAAAATTTGGTTCATATGATTTGAAGTTCAAATGAGTTATTTATTTGCATTTGAATACACATTACTCTATTTTGACAAGTTGCTGGAATTTGCTATATGCTACGTCACATGCTGAATTTTATGGACATAATTGTGTGGCTGTCAACATGAAAATTTAGCTTGATCACATTTTTAATGTGTTATGATGTTTCTGAAATTTTTGTTCATGAGGCTAATTGGACGTTTGTTGGGTGGATTCCACCATAATGTCATTACAACTCTTTTTTGGCAAAAATCTACACTTTCTTTATTTAATAATATTTTGGTGCCATACTAGTTGAGTTGTACAATGTTAATTTTAGTTATATTGTTAGGTTGAGATTGAAAGAATCATTCCATAATAAGGGGCATTGTCGTTATTACCTTTTAGTTTGGAGGATCTTGAAGTGAAAAAGAACAAAGCATGCCAAGGGAGTTTTCTTGACCCCTTACTACTCTTATGTTGTATCATACTTTGAACATTGAGGACAATGTTCATTTTAAGTTTGGGGGTAGGGAATTCAAATTAAAAATGTTAATTTTATTGCTTTTAATTGTTTATATTTTTATGCAAAATTTTATTAAAAACTCCCTATTTTTCAAAATTTTTAAACTTAAGTTTTTCCTACCTATCTTGTATTTATTTTTTAGTTGATGCTAGATGCTATTGAGGAACTTCATTTCGTGATACTGTATAAATGATAGGAAATATTTGTTAATACAATTTGTAAATGAGATTGATTGTTAATGGCAATATTTTCCTCACTCATTGAGACTTTTCTAGTGCATATAACCATGCTTAGGATAATTGTTAATTTTAAGTAATGTATATGGATTAAACTATGTGATTGATCTTAAACTTAAGACTTTAGAACTTGCTTTATAGTCTCTTGAGGCAAAATTTTAGACCTTATATAATCTATTAAAGTGATTTAGGCATTCATTGGTTATATCTGAGACTTGAAGTCTATTTTTTTTTAAAGCATATCACTAGTACCTCATTGAGCCTTAAGTAAATATGTATATAATTACATGAAATTTCTTCTTTTTAACCACATTAATGACCTTTAGCCTGAAAAACAATGTTCTTACCTTCTTTCAAGAGAATAATTAACATTTGCTATTATGTGAAAAAGAAGCTTTAGGGGTGAAATAAGGTATAATGTGTGACACCATAGCTATCTTAGCTAACCCCTTTACATACATAGGTCTCATATATGAATTTCTGCAAGAAAACAAAGAAAATAATACAATTTAACGATGTTATGTCATCCACATTTTCTCCGTTTTGGCTCCGTGGGTCTTAGGGACTCTCTCATATCATCCTCATATTTAATTGCAACAATACAAATCAAATGCATCTAAAAAAATTACCAAAAACCCGAGCTTACATCAAGCATACATGATTTTTTATGGTTTTGAATCGGGTCTAGTCTGTAGCTTTTGAGCCTCAACTTTGAAAATTTGTAATTAATTCCAGAAAAATCAAAATCAAGCATACTATGGCATTTGAGAAAGCTACAGATGTCTACTTTATGATAAAAATATGTCCAAGTCATGGAACATAACACAGAAAGTGTTTGACATATGAAAAGGTACAAAGGTTTGGACAGCTACTGGTACTAATGCAAGTGTCTACTTTAAATTTAAAAAATGTCCAATTAATTCCACAGAAATTCAATCCATGCAAATAATTCCAATTTGGAAATCTATGAATGTTAGCTTCATGATAAAAATAGACTCAGACCAAAGCAAGGACGTTTAGCCACTAGAATTCAATGGAACAAAGACTCAGGTCGTGCTGCATTATTGTTGCTGTTCCAGAAATTCAAAAATTCATATCTCATAGCTCAGACCTCTAAATGAGATTCTTCTAGTTGCTACTAGTCACTGTGAATTTCTAGTTTCTCTTAAAATTTCATTAGCCATTGGACCATGTTTGCCCTTCGGATGACACAATTATACAACTAACCAAATGAACAGTACTGGTGCAAATTTGAATTTCTGATACCAAATTTGAAAAATCATAGAAAATTCTACAGACCTCCAAATGACCTAATATTTAGCTTTCCAAAAAGCTCTAGGCAAGATCTAATTACATGAAAATTTTCAAGTCAAGAAGAGGTCATTTGGTCAAATTTTGCCATAGCCCAAGATTATGGCATTTTTGATTCCAATAAAGGGGCAAATTTGGTCCAAATGAGCCATCTTTTATTCCACACACATTTGAGCAACTTAGAAAACATAAATGTAGCATAAATAAGTCCCTCATAAGGTTTGAATCATCATGTAATTCAAATTCATCATGCCACTTCCATAAACATACATGCATAAGTGGGCTTCCAATAGGTCAAATTGCACAGTTCCATTCATTTAACTATATTCTTGATACATACATTATCTTTACATGGTTTTACACTTGTTCAAAGTGTCATGACTCAAAAATAACATATACATCCTGTAACACCATCATTTCTTAGCTTATTTCATACTATCTCCATGTTTAACATCATGCAATTCATGGAGGAATCAAGAAATTAGTATAAAATAATAAATATTTTTGCATTGCGTCGTGTATGAAAATTTTATTCGATGTCATATGGACTATATGAGCTCATACAATATATTTTCATATTTAATTACATAAATACAGCTCATTTGCATCATCAAAAGTGGCCTACATCTCGTGGAAACCAAAAGGAGACATAAAATACCTATATATATTTTCGACTAGATTTGAGGTTTTTTTGTCACAAACTTTGAAAAATCATAACTAATTCTAAAAAAATTGAAATCACACATTCTTGACCATTCTAGAAATCTCAACATATATATTTCATGCTAAAAATATGTCCAGACTATAACATCTACCACAGAGGACATTTGACATTTGAAAAGGCCCAGATGTCAAGCTATTCACTAGAGCTATCATAGAATTCTGCAGAAAAATTTAAAAATATTCAATTAATTTCAAAAAAATCCAATCCATACAAATGATACTAATATGAAAAGATGAGGATGTTAGCTAGAGGAAAAAAAATCATTCCAAACCAGTTTAGGCACTTTTAGATCTCGAAGTCTAATCAAATATAACTAAGGTCAGATGGAATCCCTGATACTGGACATAATTTTAAAAAATTCATATCTCCATCTTTAGACATCAAAATGAGGTGCTTTTAGTTGGCACAAGTCATTGGGAACATCTAGTTTCTCTGTATAAATTTTCATGGCAATGGGACATCATTTGAGACCTATGTGATAGATTTTATTTTTAGACCTGAGTGAACAGTAACATGACCAAAATCCGAAAATTTGCTAACTTTGAAAATTCATCAAATATTCTCTAGGCCTCAAAAAATTTCATACTTTAGCTTTCCAAAGATATCTCAATAAACTCTAATTTCATGTCAAATCTCAGATCAAGAAGAGCTCATTTAAACAAAAAGTGACATAAGGTTCTAAATTGGTCAATTTTGGTTCTATATAGGGTACTAAAGTGACCAAATGGGTTCTCTTAGGATTTGACACCTTTTGGGCAAGTCTAAAAGCTTAATTAAGACTTGTGTAAACTGCCTAAATGGTCCCAACCCTCATGCATCTCATTTTGGCTATCTCACCCACACATATGCATAATTCCATAATGCCATTCAAGAAACTACAATGCCATAATATGCTTAAATTGCATTCTAGTGGTCATATAATACATTCTCCCATTTATACATGACATATTACCATAATTACCATGTTCATAGCATCATAATACATGTACAACCATTGATTACATCAATTGCTATTTGTATGGCCTTAAAGTAGTAAAATTTCAACACTTAAATGTCATCATCTCATCTTCAAGGTGGTTGGCTTCTATTACCTTGCTCTCTTGATCTATCTAGCATGTTAGAACATTAGAAGGGAGGGGATGAAATTCAAATAATCCTAATAGCTCATCTCCCATTCAATCATACATAAAGTATAAAAAATAAGTCTCATAAATACATACATGGCATATAGACATGTGCAATCATTCAATAAACATTCTTAGCATTTAAAAAAGTTATACATAGCATACATAGGCTTGCCAAACAAGTGAATTGGCCTTATCCATTTTCTTATGGATTTTGGACTTGCGCCATCCATTCTTTAAGAGATTCTTGGACTCAATCATACTCTTGGGAGTCTATCTTGCTTTTGGAAGACTCTTTGCTTTGTCTCAACCAATCTCATCCTCACCATGGCTAAGGGTTCTTAGCCTCGCCACACTTAAGCAAACATCATAACATCATTTAGGAACATAATATGTCAACTTGATATCATGGCATATGAAATCATGCTAGCACACTTTTCATGGCATAAAAATACACATACACACATTCTAAGACAAGCTAAGCATACATCTATGTATGAGAGAAGGTGGAGAGAGCTGCCTTAGATACAAGTACACACTTTTTCCTTGAGCCTTGAGTCCTCTCCCTTGACCTCACACACCCAAGAAAGTGGAGATCATTTCTCTTAGCCTAGACACATTATATGGAAGCTAATTATACTCTTGAATCAAATTATTAGGCCACACAATAACTAGAAAAATTAGGTGACTCATAAGGCTCTCTTATAGTTTCATAATGCACTTAATGAAGCAACCTTAAGAAAAGATCATCTTGGCTCCATTTTATGTATTCATTTATGATTCTTGACTCCATTTAAACCCCTTGGAGTTATCACACAATTAAATCAAGGAGTCTAAATAGGTGTTGCTTCTTTAAGCCAAAATATGGAACATACAAGACCATCTCACTTTCTATGATTTCTAAAATTTTTCCAAGGCTTCCTCTCATACTCTCCCATCATACATGACTTAAAAATAAGCTTATAATAAATTAAAACTACCCCTAGGTGCCATTTCTACTCTAGGTCAAAGCATATACTCTTCTTGGTATCCTTGGAGTTTCTTTGCTTTCTTTAATGGGAGAATCATGTAGGAAGCTCTCTTGGTGTCTTAGGAACTCATATGAACACTTAAACATCATAAAATATGACTAGGTTTCATGGTAGAGTTCAAGGTGCAATTAAAACCTTAAATTCTATAACTTGCATTCTAAAGCTCCCTTTTCAATTCTATTTGTATATTCTTAATCCTCACACTCTATAACCTTTGGTTCCATCAAGAATACATAAAGAAAAATTCTCCTCCTCACTTTCTCTCTCTAAACCTATGCTTAAATAGCTTGGAAACATAAGATTTTGCAAGTGTTTCAATTGAAGTCTTACCTTAAAATGAAACTCGCTTCGCGTAGATTATTTTCTACCAATTGATTCCTTGAAAAGAGTTCCTTTTTAGCTTGGATTAGACCTGAATCTTCAAGTTTTCAAGAAAAAAAACACCATTAGAGAGCTCTTAGAGAGATGAACAACTTTCCTAATTGGCGCAGGATGAAACAAGGTCGTTTACTTACCTAAACAGAAGCTTAAATTTCTTCTCTCTCCCTCCTCTTAATGTCATGCCATTACTGCCCCTTTTTCTACAAATGAAAGTTTGGAGAAGGTGATGAGGTGTAATCTTACTTAAGAAGCCTCTTTTACAATTTTTCAAAATGACCATTTTGCCCCTATAAGCCTCTTTACTCCGTTTAGGCTTATTTTAACTCCTTTTTTAGAACCGTCTTTTCCATCATAAAATTTAGGTTCCTAATTAAATAAAATTCCTTTGGAACCACTTAAATTAGAGCTAAAACCTTCCTGAATAAATTAGTTAAAGTTTAAGTCAACCGACATTGGAAAATGTCCACCAGAGGGGCTTTAGTTGTCTTAAGACTTCCCATAGTTTTTAGGGCCTTTGAGAACCCTGGAGAATTCAAAACTTTCATTTCAAAAGCCCTCCTGTGAGAATTCCAAAATTTTCTCAAAATAACAAAAATGCCCTTACGTTTTGTAACTTTTTCGTAAAAAATTATTTCTGCATTCTAGCTCTGTTTTTCCTTCTATCTGAGTATGGGATTCTCATTTTTAGGAGTCTAAAATGCTTCCCAAATTTTTTGGGACCTTAGCTAATTCATTTTGGGAGACTTGCTTTTGTATCAGGTGAGTTTCGTTCATTCACGGAGAAACTGTACGTTATGTTTCTCATGTTTTCTCTCATTTTTAGAAGACCGAATATTACACATATAGACTTTGACATTCTAATACATCAAAACTAGCAAAATTTGCCAAGAGATAGATATTTAAGCTCCTTGGCTTCCATCCTTTGAATATTGAACTCCACCTAGATCATATAAGATGAAAGAAAGGAGGGAGTAAGATTCATTGAATCTCAATAGCTCATACACCTATCCAAGCACATTTTCAAGGCATATAATATGTCAAAGGTATAAGTATGTAACTACTCAATCTATGAAGCATTCAAGTTCCACATTTCTATGTCACAAACTCATGTCAAGTATAAGAATAAGCTCTAGGGACTTTTGGTTTGGCCTTACCTTATTTCTAGGACTTTTGGATTGCCTCACTCTTGGTTCTTGGGACTTTTGACTTAGCCTCACCCATCCAAGGGACTTTTGGCTTTGTCTCACCCATGCCATGAGACTTTTGGCATCTCCTCGCCCACAGTAAGGGACTTTTTACACTACCTCACCCTTATGAGCCATTTTCACAATTCAATGACATTCAAGAAAGCATATTGGTAGCAAAATAGCAACATAGCATCAAGTGGCATGTCTTAAACATACAAATATACACACAAGTACACAATGACACATATGCAACAAGAAAAGGTAGAGAGTTACCTTGGTGCAAATTCAAGCTTTACTTTGTTTATTCTTTCTCCTTTTTGGTTCCATAAGTACAATGGGGTGGGGTTGGATTTCCTTGGCCTATTCACAAATAACAACACTTAATTATACTCTTGGAACAAGCTATGACACCTAATTCATTCTTAAGATTACACTTTGTTCTATATGTCACAATATGGCTTCGATTAATGACCTAATGAAGCAACTATCATCATGAACACTCTTGGTTCCATTCTCTTTCCATATTTAGGCCTCTTGACCTCATTTAAGGTCCTTAAAGCCATCACCCACTTACTTTCACAAACCTAGGTCCATGTTGCTTCATAAGGTTACATTATGGAAGCTATTGCCTCATCTCCCAACCTAAGGCTTCTAAACTTTTTCCAACGGTTTCTCCTAGCTTATTTTATCATATAAAGTCTTAAATCAAGTTTGGAACCATTTAAAACATTCCCTAGCTATTTCTATAAGTCTTAACCGACTTATGCTTCCATTAAAGACCCATGAAGTTTGGGATTTTTTCTTAATGGATGGGGCACTTTGGAGGCTCCCTAGGAGTCTTAGAAACTCAAACAAACACTCACATATGATGGGGAAGTCTTGAATCAACCCAGATTTTAAACTATGTTCAAGCACCCTACACTTTTCCTACTTGCATTTCATTAGTTTTCTATGCAATTTTTAGTATTTCCCAACTCCCCATGGTCTAAAACCCTCAATTCTCTCTTATTTCAGAACAAAATATCCTCCCCTCTCATGCATTTGGTCTGACCAAGCACACATACTACGGGAACAAGAAGGAAAAGTAATGGAAAGTCAAGAATATACCTTAAATCAAGCCTTCTTTCAGAGTTCTTCCTCTTCCCTCTTCCTCCTCCTTGAATTTCAAATTTCTCTCCTTTTTTTTGACCACAAACTAGCACCAAAAATTTTATTAAAACCATGAAAAGATAAAGCAAGAAGAGAAGAATGAAGTTTCAAGAGGGAGAAGTAGCAAAATCCTACACTTTCTCACCTTTCCTTTGCTTTTCTTCATCCAAAACTCCCTCTCTTTGTGCGCCTAAGACAACAGCTCCTTTTTTGAGATTTGGGCAGAAGAAAGTCGGTTTAGGGAGGGGGAGAAAGAACATGAACTTAAAAGGAGCATTTAGAAGCTTCTTTTTGCAATTTGTTTCCATTTTTTGCCCTTCGTAATAGCATTTATGGTTTAGCTTCATTTTAGCTCCTTTTTTAGAACCATCTTTTCCATCATAAAATTTAAGTTCTCAATTTAATAAAATGCATTTGGAATCACTCATGTCAGAGCTAAAACCTTCCCGAACGAACCAGTCAAAGTTCGGGTCAACTGACGTCGGAAAGAGTGCACCGGAGGGGCTTTACCGATCTTGGGGCTTCCCATGATTTTTGGGGCCTCTGAGAACCCTTGGCAACTCAAAATTTTCATTTAAAAATCCCTCCTAGGTGTTTTTCCAAAATTACACTTATTTACAAAAATGCCACTGGCCTTGCGGTAATTTTTTTGAATCACTCTAACCCCGGTTCCTAAGTAATTCAAGGCTTAAATCCTCATTTTCTATTATTTAAAATTTTATCCAAAGTTTATTTGGCCTTGAATCACTTATCTCAAGGGACTTACTTTTCAAACCGGCCTGTTTCGATGTTTTTACAACGTATCAGGTGTTACATAATGTGGGTTTGATGTGAATAATTGTTGTTTTCTCATATGAGACATGCAAATTAGAAGTGTAGGAACAATGATTGTATAGTTATTTGTTTTTGGAGAGACATGAAAAATATGATGATTAGAAAAAGGAATTAAAAAAAAAGGTGGTCAAAGAATTGACCCAAAAAAAAAATTTGATTGATCAAAATGAGCTAAGTTTGGGGGTGCAAAAGTGAAAAAAAAAAAGAAGAAAATGAGGTGGAATAAGAAAAAAATAGGAAAGGAAAATAAATGAAAAAGAGAGAATTTTATCTTCTATTATTATGCTTAATGGTTATTCTTTTGAATCTTGTTCATAAATTTTCCATAAATCATTTTTCTTGTAATAGCCATGACCATAAGCCCCATTACAATCTTAAAAGACCTATTGATTAATGGGTTATGCAATGGCCTATATTAGTGAAGAGAGGATAGAAGAGCAAGTATATGAAGCTTTTAAGGGAGAGGTTTATTGTGTAGTTTAATTTACATAAATTATTCTAAGACTTACAATTAGACTTTAGCATGGTTTTTCACACACACATATCATGGGTTTGAAAAATTTGTCATTAACTCTTGAATTCTAAAACTTATATGCATTACTTTCTTTTCTTGTTAATTATACTTCTTAATGCATTTGTTGAAGGCATCCATCTATCATTCTAAATATGAAATCTTGAGTAGGTAGAACTTTTGTTATTTAATATGGCTTTACTTGGGGACAAGTAAAGATGTAAGTTTGGGGGTATGATAAGTTCCTAAATTATCATGATTTTCTTAATATTTTAAGGGACTTATCACATGAATATTGAACTTATTTTATGTTTTTTATATATAAAATTAATAAATTTTAACCAAGTTAATATTTAGTAAGTTTTGGTTTTATTTATTTGATTTTGAGTTAATTTTTTAAATTAGTTAAGTATAAATAGTATTTTATGTTTTTATCTAAATTTTTAGGTTGTTAAATTGTTTAACTTTTGTTAGTAGATTATAAATATTAATTAGATAAATGTTATGTTTTTGTAGGGTTACAATTATAAAGAAACAAGTTTAGAAGTTTTGAAATGCAAAGCAACAATTATTGAGATTTGTTGGAAAAGGATCAAAAAGAAAAAGAAAAAGAAAAAGGAAGAAATAAATAAGAAAAGACAAAAGAGCAAAAGATGGTGCTCAAAATCGTTGCTAAAAGAAATGCAGCGCCGCGGTGACAAATTTAAACACCGCGGCTCATGGAGAAATAAAACTTGACTTCACCGCGACATACAATTTTTATGTCGCGATGCTTTTCATTGGTGCAGAAAGAAATTCGATTGCGCCATGGCGCAATCAAGCGTCATCACGACGTAGTTAGTAAGAAATGCCAAACGCACTGTTGTTTTAGCCGCATTTTTTAGGGTTTTAAAGGGTTTTCAACACTTCTTCAAAGAACACCTATTTTGAAGGTTTTGGGGGAGAGAAAGAAGGGTTTAGAACTTCAAATGCCATGGAAGAAGCTTGGGTTTGAGGAAGATTTATCGATTAAATCCATTTTTCTGTTTTTCCCTTACTTTTCCTTGTATTTCTTTACCCATTAAGTTTATGCTTTGTTCTTAATGTTGCTATTTCTTGTATTTATGAGGTGAACTTATTAGTTTAGGATTGTGATAAACTCTAGTTTGTAATATGTTGTCTTTACTTTATTTATTTGCAATTAATGGTATGATTTAATTATTTAATCCATATGCTTCATACTTATAAGTGTGTGAAAACCATTAGAGGATTTGGGTAACTAAATGAACTTGGAAAAGGGATTTTAGAACTTAACCATGGATTATGTAATGTGGGTTCATGAAATTTGCAATGTTGAGTGGATTGATTCGCTTGTGGGATAGGAATATACCTACCAGCCTCACATAGTCATATTAAGACCTATTCTTGATTAAGCCTCTAAATTAATTACATAAGGAATTATGGATTGGTTAGGGGAATGCCTATATGTAATTCAGAATATGCTTATAGGTAAATTAGAGTCTTAGACTATTAATGACATTAAGAGCAAGATGAAGTAAGATAATTAATTCATATGAAATATTAGAGGGACTCATAATCCCAAATTATTTTGCTTTCCAATTTCATCTAGAATAGTGTCTCTAATTTTTTTTTTTTCATTTTATATTTTTAGTTTAGTTTAATTTTACATCACCTTGTATTGTTGGCTTGATTTAGATTAAGGTACACAATTTTAGTACTTAATAATTGACTTAGTGACAAATCCTCATGGGAACGATATTCTATTCATCACTTTATTACTGTTGCGATACATATACTTACATATACGCTTTCAAAAAAAAAAGCAACAAAAATATTTTCTTATCAATATTGATACTAGCACACCTAGTTTAAACTTAAGCACTGTGCATATTTTTACTTTATCTATTTTCAATTCCTTTTCTGTTCTATTTTGCAGTGGATACCTTCTATGAGTGCGCAACCTCATATGCAAGAAATTGAAAGTCTAGAAGTGGTTTTGTTTCAAGAAGAATCCGAAGAAGCATCTAACCAAACCCAGAGAGACAATAGTGAAACTTCTAACTTAACCACAAACATGGCGCATAAGGATGAAAATCGTGTCTACACAGTAAATGATTTTGCCACTTTGAATATGCAAGGATACCACTCTAGTATAAGAAGACCAGCCATTTAAGCAAACAATTTTGAAATAAAGCAAGTGGTGCTGCAGATGTTTCAAATTGCTGGGCAATTTAGTAGCTCCCCTCTCGAAGACCCAAACGCTCACCTCTTTAACTTCTTAGAGGTGTGTAATTCCTTTAAGTAAAATGGAGTGTCAGATGATGCAATTCGGTTGAGGCTCTTTCCACTCTCATTAAGGGACAAGGCTAAGATATGGCTTAACTTATTGCCAGATGGGTCCATTGCTATTTGGGATGATCTAGTCACAAGATTTAGAGCCAAAGTTTTTTTCCACCAGCTAGATCAGTAGAGTTAAGAAATGACATCACCTCTTTCATGCAACAAGATGATGAGCCATTATATGAAGCTTGGGAAAGATTCAAGGAATTGTTGAAAAAGTGCCCTAATCATGGATTTCTTAAATGGGTACAAGTGCAAACTTTCTATAATAGACTGTTACTCGAAACAAAAGCCATCCATGATTCAGCTTCTCGTGGGAGTATCACAGGCAACTTGAATGTTGATACAGCATATAATTTGCTGGAGAATATGGCAGCTAACTCCCTCCAATGGTCCGCATCCAGACCTCATAAGAAAAAGGTGGCTAGGGTATAGGAAATTGATGCTCTAACTACACTCTCGGCTCAAATGGCTGCAATAAATAAGAAGTTTGACAGTCTTGAAACATGCTTTAATGCACCAATGAGGGTTAATGCTACTCTGATCATCACCTGTGAGCAATGTAAAGAAGAACACTATAATGATCAATGTCCTTCTTTAGTAGAAGTAGTCAACTACATGGACAACTATGGAAAAAACTAAAACAATCTATATTCCAACACCTATAACCTAGGATAGAGGAATCATCTAAATTTCTCATGGAGTCAGGGACAAAATCAAGCCCAGTCATCCTCTTCTGGTATGAGACCTTCTCATCCCCTTGGATTTTTTGCTTAAGGAAGACCACCGATACCAGAAAAGAAGCCAAACATGGAGGAGATGCTCATGCAGTATATGGCTAAGCAAGATGCCATCCTAGCCTGACAAGAGGCAACAATGACAAAACATGAGATGGCAATTTAAAATATAGAAGTGTAGATCAGCCAATTGGCCTCTTCTATAAATTCAAGATAGCTCGAGGTACTACTAAGTGACACTGTTCCTAACCTAAAAAGAGAAGGCAAGGAGGAATGTAAGGCTATCGCATAGAGAAGAGAAGCAACAAAGAGTTGCCGGAAGTGTCACCAACAAAGCAAGCCAATAAGTCTAGCCAAGATCAAGTCAAGGTGGAAGAGAATAGTGAAGTGGTAGAGAAAAGGAAAGATAATGCTGAGAAGAATAGTCAAAAGAAGGGTCAAGAGAAAATCATTCCCCCACTACCATTTCCTCAATGCTTCAAGAAGAAAAATATGGACAAGCAATATCAGAAATTTTTAGAAATCTTCAAGCAGCTCTACATTAATATTCCATTTACAGAAGTTTTGAAACAAATGCCAAGCTATGCTAAATTTATGAAGGATGCTCTCCAATAAAAGGCTATTTAGAGAATTTAAGACTATGACTCTAACTCAAGAAGGTAGTGCTATTATGCAAAAAACAATTACCACCTAAGATGAAAGACTAGAGAAGTTTTACCATTCCCTGTAACATTGGGAAACATTTCACTAGAAATGCTTTATATGATCTGGGGGCAAGCGTGAACCTAATGCCACTGTCAACTTTCAAGAAGCTTGGACAAGGAGAGGTAAGGCCAACAACTGTCACTTTGCAACTAGCTTTAGCTTACCCCAATGGAGTTATTGAAGATGTCCTGGTGAAGGTTGACAAGCTAATTTTTCCTACAGATTTTATAGTCTTGGATTATAAAGAAGATAAGGATATTCTTATCATTTTGGGCAAACCTTTTTTGGCCACTAGAAGAACCTTGATTGATGTATAAAAAGGAAAGCTTACTATGAGAGTGAATGACCAAGAGGTAACATTCAACATGTACAAGGCAATGAAGAGCCCGAGTGAACCAGGAGAATGTTGTTTTATGCGTTAAATCACCCATGCAGTACATGACAAGTTCATTGAATCAACTCTCAAGGATCCCTTAAGGGCATCATTAGTTGGAATGGCTCGGAAGGAGCATAATGAGTGAGAGAATATATCAAGCTATTAGAAGCGAGTCAAAAGCATTACAAGGCTTTTCAACAGTTTGAACTGCTCAATGCATCAACTAAAGTCAAATCTATGCTGAAACCATCAATAAAGGAACCTCCATTTCTAGAATTGAAGCCATTACCATCTCACTTGAAATATGCATACCTAGGAGAAGAATGCATATTACTAGTAATCATCTCTGCTGCTCTCTCTAAGCAATAAGAAAGGGAGCTTCTCCAAGTCCTTAAAGGTTTTAAAAGAGCCATTGGATGGTCAATAGCAGACATAAAAGGGATAAGTCCATCCATTTGCATGCATAAGATACTATTAAAGGACAACCACAAGAAGTCTGTTGAACATCAGAGAAGGCTCAACCCAATAATGAAGGAAGTGGTCAAGAAAGAAATTTTGAAATAGCTTGATGCTGGGATTATCTATCCAATTTTAGATAGCTCATGGGTGAGCTCAGTGCAATGTGTCCCTAAGAAAGGAGACATGACTATAGTGGTTAACACTCACAATGAGCTAATTCCTACTAGAATAGTGACGAGGTAGTGAGTATGCATGGACTAACGAAAATTAAACACTGCCATTAGGAAGGATCATTTTTCATTGCACTTTATTGACCAAACGTTGGATAGATTAGCTGGGAAGGCTTACTTTTACTTCTTGGATAGGTATTTGAGATATAATCCAATTGATATTGCCCCAGAAGACCAGGAAAAGGCAACCTTCACATGTCCTTATAGCACATTTGCTTTCAGAAGGATGCCATTTGTACTATGCAATGCACCAGCTACATTTCAGAGATACATGATGTCTATTTTCTCTAATATGATTGAGCAAACTATGGAGATGTTTATGGATGATTTCTCAGTCTTCGGGGACTCATTTGAAGAATGTCTTGCTAACTTAGAGTAAGTTTTAAAGAGGTGCGAGGAAACTCATTTAGTCTTGAACTGGAAAAGTGCCATTTCATGGTACAAGAAGATATAATCCTTGGTCATCGAGTCTCAAGTAAAGGCCTTGAGGTTGACAAAGCTAAAATCTTCCTAATTGAGCAACTTTCCCCTCCAACCAATGTAAAAAGAATTTGAAGTTTCTTGGGTCATATGGGTTTTTATAAAAGATTTATTAAGGACTTTTCAAAAATGGCCGAGTCCTTCTATCAATTGCTTGAAAAGACCACTCCATTCAGTTTTGACCATCAATGTCATATAGCTTTTGAAGAGTTAAAGAAAAAATTGGTATTGGCTCCTATTATTGTAGCACCTGACTGGACCAAGCCCTTTGAAGTGATGTGTGATGCTAGTGTCTATATTATGGGAGCTATACTAGGGTAAAGGAAAGGGAAGCTCTTTCATCCGATATACTATGCCAGTAAAACTCTATCTAATGCTTAACTAAATTATACCACCACCGAAAAAAAGTTATTAGTAGTAGTGTATGCATTTGAGGAGTTCAGATCTTATTTGGTAGGCACTAAGGTTGCAGTTTTCACAGACCATTCAGCCATTAAGTACTTGATTGAGAAGAAGGACTCTAAACCAAGGCTTATTCGATGGGTTCTACTTCTATAAAAATTTGATCTAGAAATTGTTAATAAAAAAGGTAGTGAAAACCATGTAGCGGATCATTTGTCTAGACTGAGTACTGAAGCTTAGGATGATAAAGAGAAATAGATCAAGGAGACCTTTTTAGATGAAAACTTATCTTTTGTGGAGCAAAACAAAGTGCCATGGTATACAGAGTATGTGAATTATCTGGTGTGCCATGTGTTGCCCCCAGATTTGAGCTCACACCAAAAAAAGAGATTCTTGTATGATGCAAAGTTGTATGTTTGGGACGAGCCATTCTTATTTAGAATGTGTGCAAATCAGATATTGCGAAGGTGTGTCCCAGATGAGGAGCAAGAATCTATCCTATTAAGATGTCATGCCGTTGAATATGGAGGACACTTCAATGGGCAAAGAACTGCAACCGAAATCCTCTAATCAAGTTTTTATTGGCCTTCATTATTCAAAGATGCTCATGCTTTTGTAGGGAGATGTGACAAATGTCAAAGGACTAGTAATATATCTAGATGACATGAGATGCCTCTGAATAATATTTTAGAAATGGAAGCATTCGATGTTTGGGGGATAGACTTCATAGGGCCTTTTACCTCTTCTTAAAACAATCAATACATACTTGTTGCTGTGGACTATGTGACAAAGTGGGTTGAGGCAGTGGCCTGTCATGCTAATGATGCTAGGTGGTAGTGAGATTTCTAAAAAAGAACATTTTTACCAGATTTGGAGCCTCTAGAGCAATCATTAGTGATGAAAGGACTTATTTTAATAATCGCCAACTTAAATCATTCCTAAAAAAATATGAAGTGCAACACAAGATGGCATTGGCGTATCATCCTCAGACTAATAGCCAATGTGAGGTTTCTAATAAAGAGATAAAGAGGATTCTAGAAAAAACAGTGGGTCCATCAAGAAAGGATTGGGCTGAGAAGTTAGATGATGCCTTGTGGGCCTATCATACAACATATAAAACTCTAATTGGTATGTCTCCCTACAAGCTTGTCTTTGGTAAAGCTTGTCACCTACTAGTTGAACTCAAGCATAATGCCTTTTGGGCTGTAAAGAAATTGAATTTTGACTTGAGAAGAGCTAATGGGAAAAGACTGTTGCAATTTAACAAGCTTAATAAATTCAGACTTCATGTTTATGAAAGTGTAAAGCTCTACAAAGAAAGGACAAAACAATGGTATGATAGGAAAATTTTATAGAGGAAGTTTGAGCTTGGTCAACTGGTATTATTATATAACTCAAGGCTTAAGCTCTTTCCTGGCAAGCTCAAGTCACAATGGTCAGGACCCTTTAAAGTAGTTAATGTCTCTATGTTTGGTGCTGTGGAGATCATGGAAAAAAAGTCGAATAGAAAATTCAACATTAATGGTCAGAGACTCAAATACTATCAAGGAGGAGAAGTGGATCATCAAAAGTCCAACATCACACTAGAGGATTGCACTTGAAGCTACTAAAAGTCAGGCTAAGAACTATAAACTTAGCGCTTCTTAGGAGGCAACCTAAGTTTCATCATTCTTAGTATTTAATTTGTTATTTAGGTTGTATGTCAATCCCGAATTGGTAACTGTTAGTCATTTGCTATGGTTTCAGGGGAATCTGTGGGAGAATTGTTCAGTTGGCACAACATTGGGAGCAATTTCAAATAACTCACTCATCATTCAATTTAAAAACAAAAGCCAAAAAGAAGAAGAAGGAGTATTTTTAACTTTATGATATGGACTTATTGCCTATTTTGTGCCTTAAATTTCAAAACCTGGTGTGTTCAAAGTGAGAAAATAATGTTAAAGCTTTAAGAATAGAAAGATTTTTTTTTATTACTATTGGATGCATCAGGATAATATTTCGCCACAGCGTCCATGAGGGTAGTAGCATGATTCCCTGTGGCTTAGAAACTCAGGCCGCAGCATAATTCATAAGAGGGTAATTTACACATTAAGGTAGTAATGTCGTCGCGGCTCAAAAAGCATAGTCACAGAGCCTTTGAGAGGCAATAGTGAGATTCACCACGGCCAATAAACTTAAGCCATGGCGTGAATAGTATGTAAGAGCTTTCTAGAGTGCGGTGTGATTCATGTCATTTATATATATATATATTACACCTTAATTCTTTGTACCTTACCTAACTGATCTCCTCCGCCACACCATCCACCCATTTCCTCCACAGCATTTCCCTTAACCTCCAGTCCTCCTTTCCAAATCTGAACCCTACCTGTCTGTTATATCTCTGCCTACCTTGTAACACCATATATTTTTAACTTGCTTCCTATCATTTCTAAGTCTCACATTATGAATTGCACAAAGGGAGTGGAAAATGGCATTAAAATAATGCCTTATTTCATGTTTCAGTGTTTTTACAATGTACTGAGTGTTACATACCTCATCCCCTCTTTCCATTCTCCCTATTAACCTCACTCTCTTCTCTCCGTTGTGATTCTCTTCTCCATCACCTTGCACAGCCCTAAAATACTTCTTCTTCTCCAATCTGTCATGGCTTCTCCCTTGAATTGAGGCTCAATTTCCTCTCATTTTTGTTGTGAGGAGATACACCTTTGTAGTGCTCCCTCCCATTTTCTCCATCAATTAACCATTGCAAGTATGTAGTTTAGACTATTAATTTCCTTTGCAAATGGGAAGGTATAATCTGCTTCATTGCTTGAATGGTGAGTGCTTCTTGATTTTGTTCTTTGCATTGTGCTAGTTGACTGAAAAAAAAATTGGTTAGGGAGTGCTTTGTGTAGTCAAATTTCTGTTACAATTGTAAAGAAAATTGTTGCACACCAACTGTTTGATAAAATGCCCGAATGAAATTGTAGTGTGTGTGGCTCTTTTCTGCATGCTTTTTATCCATCTATTTTCTCTATGTTTGTACGTAGCTAATGGATGATGCCTCAGGGATGTTTAGAATTCTCCAAATTTTAAAATTGTCATTCTGCATACTAATTATATGTTTCAATGCTTGAAACCTTGATTCGTTCCTATTGTGTACAACTATGAATTCTCTTGTGTCTCCTCTAGTCAGACTCATTTGGACATAAGCTTTACTCCACTTGCGATTGTGAGGGGGTTAATTCATATGATTGTTAGATTATTGACTTATGGTGTTTGCATGCTAATTGGATCACTTTGTGCATAATAGTGATCACTTGTTATGTTCAGTTGGTATTAAGTTTCATGGGGGATCATACTTAATTAGCAATAACTGGACTTGTATAAGATTGGAGTTTTGGTTCATAACTATTGCTCAATTGCCTATGCTAATTTTCTTTAATTTCTTTCTGTAAGCTTTTTTGTTATGGCTCTAAAGAAGAAAGCATAGAGTAAAGCATCATCATCCTCTTCTGCTTCATTTGATCGCTCCCACTTCGTTTCCTTGGTAGCTCAAGAGTGCTACAATGAAGTTACTTTTTACAAAGCTCTGATTCCTGGGAGGAAATTCAATACTGCACCTTCCGAGAGTCAAGAAGTAGCAGATCAAATCTCTACCAGAAGATGAGGAACATTTTATTTTGAGCCAACAGTTGTAATGGTGCCCATTGTCCGTGAATTCTATGTTAATGCCCCGTTTTGTCGTGAACACTTGTATAGAGTCCGAAGACACATAGTTACTATTAATGAGCAAGTGATTCGAGATAGATATCACCTTTCTTTGGTGCCTGACTGTGAATTCTGCATGTAGCAGATGAGTGGGTAGACCCTCGACTTAGATGATGTTGCTGCAGAATTGACTCTTCTGGGATAGAACATTTAGAAGATGTCGCGAGGGGTACCTAAGGACATTTTGAGGAGTAAATTGAATCGAGTGGCCCGCTATTAGGCTCACTTCATATGCACTAACCTGCTTCTGAGCAGTCATTTGAGTGATGGAACCATTGATCGGGCAATCCTAATTTATCTGATCATGACTGGGAGACTGATAGATATCAGTTACATTATTTTTTAGAACATTAAGAAGATTTCTCAGTCTATAATGTTCGGCCTGACGCATCCTCATTTGATCACAGAGTTGTACACCACTGCAGAGGTTCAGTTTGAACAGGATGAAGAGCTCCTCCCCCCGAGGAAACCTTTTTCTATTTTGATGATTGGTGATTTGGAGACTGAAGGAAATGAGCCAGTAAATGAGCCTATTGATAAGCCAATGGAGCAGCCTATGGAGGAGCCAATGGAGTTCCTAGTTGAACCAAATCAGCCACCCCATTCGCCAGCTCAGGATCTGCCACCATCTCCGGCATAGGCACATTCCTTGGATGCTCTATTCACGATGATGCATGATCTTTCCCTCCGTACTTAGGGTATGGACTGTTGGCAATACCAATGCTGGAGACATTTAGCCAGCCGTCTCCAGTAGGACCCGTCTGAACTTCCACCTCCTCCTGACTTTGTACTCAGTCCCGCTGGATCCCCACCTCTAGAGCCACCTTAGCAGCCACCACAGGACCCTAACATCTGACACCCTTTTTTGCTTCCCTTCTCATTATGTCAAGTGCATCTATTTAGTTATCTGCATTATGAATTTTTACTGTTTTATTTTGTTGCCAGTAGGGGTTGACTTGATATTTTCTTATTTATGTTATTGTCTTTATATTTCATTTCCCCTTTTCTTAGTATCTGTTTAAAAAAAAACACAAAAAATGACAAATAAAAACAAAAACAAAACAAAAAAATATTTGCAGCAGCTTAGGTCAAATCTTTATGTACATAGTTATCCCCCTTCATTCTCTTAGGCCTTCTTTGTTCCTCAACACTGGAGACAATGTTGATCTTAAGTTTGGGGGTCGGATAGTTTGGACAAGCATAATTGATGGGAATAACATGAAATTTTGTATTTGAACTTTTGCTTGACAAGAAAATTTTTTAAATTCGTTTCAAATTAGTTTGTCTATTGGCTTGCTGGTTTTGTTTTCGCCTCCTTCCAATGATAGTGTTTCGTGTCAAGAGATATTTGGAAGGAATTCTATGTTATCTGTGTTTTACTCTTAGTTCAAATGCATAAATTAGAAATTCTTCCATTTTTGAAAACTATAATATGCAATGTTTGCCCAATCCACTAATCAATTGCTAGTTTTAGGAGAAAATTCTCTGTAATCTAATTTATATGGCTAGTCTCAAATCCAAGGCTTTAAAACTTGTCTTCTACCTTCTTAAGGCAAATCAATAGTTATGGCATGACCTTTAGAGATGATTCAGGCATCCCTTGTTGAGATTGCGCCTTTCATGCCTAACCCTATTGTAATTACATCAACACTTGAACCTTATTTAAGCTATTAAAAAAAAAAAGAAACCATAGGAGATTGTATTTTATTTTGCCCCAGAGTTACTAACAGGAGTACCTAGCCTGACTGGCCTTATAAAAATCTATAATACTACCCTTTTCTTGAGAAAAAGATAATAGTGTGTTCATGAGGAAACAAACAGTACGGTTGATTCAACTACATTAAAAAAAAAAAGAGAAATTTTGAGATGGGGATCTCGTTGAAATCATTGCTGAAGGTGCATTAAGAGAACCTCTGGTTTATGTATACTATCATATAGATTTTCTCAAAATCTTTTGCACTGACTTTGTCTATCCTTTGTAGTCACGGCCCTAGCCCCATTACAAGCCTAAAAGTCCTTTTGATCTAGTGGTTTTGTAGTATCTAATTTAGTAGAGAGAGGAAAAAAGGTGAGCTTATGAAGTTCCTATCGTTGAAGTTGGTTATACTTGTTGGAGTGCAGAAAATTAATTCTAATACTTGTTTGCGATGAGTGTTTGGCCAAAGTCTCACACACACTTCAAAATAGTTGAAAGTCTTAGCTTTATCGTTTGAACTTTGCTTTTAGCATATATTGCTTGTTCTTCTAATTAAATGCACTCTTTGATGTAGCAAGTGAGGACCATAGTAGTCATTAATGTTCCTTAGGCCAATGGTTACTCTAATAGTGTTTTTGGTTTGTTTTACGCGAGGACGAATAAAAGTTTAAGTTTAGGGGTGTGATAATTCTCAACTATTCATGTTATTGTACATATTTTTCTCTCAGTAAAGATGATATTAGCCTCTAATTATAGAGTAAATAATACTTTTATAGATAAAACAAACATACTTAGGATGAATAACTCTATACTCAATTCTTACTTGGAAAATGATAACTTCTATCTTAACTTTAAGTATATTGATAACTAATCACACCTTGTTCTTGTTAAAGGATGCTTGTTTCAGAGAAGATTGAGTAATGTCAAGTGAAAAAGGCTCTAAAGTTAGTTTTTGCAGTATTTTTGAAGTTCCACTTCGGCTAAAAGTCCATCACGCAGTGGCTGAAACGGAAGAAATCAAAGATCAGCGTGCTAAGCAACTTGCGCTGTGACAAATCCTATTATCCCCATGGCGAAACTCCAGCCAAAAGCTGACAATGCCATAGCACCAGTTGAGTGAAGCCAAATCCACAATGAGAGTGTATTGAGCCTAGGAACAAAGTCACTAAAGCAAACTCGCCAAGATAGAAAGTATGTGTGCTGAGGCAAGGAGCACACAAGCCATCTAGAAACTTTCCAAAAGCCAATCTCACCGTGGCGCATATTCACCCAAAACTCAACCTGGCTGCAGCGCAAAATTCTAAGCCGCAGCACAAAACAAATTAGCTAAACGCAGCATTTTCTTTATAGGCTTTTTAAGGGTTTCAGATTTCATATATGAAGAGAAGAGGAAGGAGCCATCATTATGGGTTGTATTTGCTTTATTCCAAGTGTGTAGAGGCTAAAGAGAGCTAAAGAGGCATCTTAGAGAAGAAGGAGGCTAAAGATTGAAGAAGAAAGGTGAAACAAGCTCCATTTTTGAGTTTCGTCTTCATTTCTTTTGTTCTTTTGATTATTTCTGATGTATTTGACTTTCATTTCAAGTTTGCCTCTAGTTTTCATAATCATGTGCAGTTAAACTCTCTAGTCTAAGATTATTAAGAACTTTTGTATGAATTAACGTTTGTTCTTCATCTTAACTTTGCAATCAATGGTTAATATTTGTTCATTCAACTCCATGCTTCATGCTCTCTAATTGATTGGCCAACATTTAGGGTGATTTGAGACCTTGCTTGAATTTGGGAAAGGGAAAGGGAAAGAGAGGTCAGATCAAGAATTGAGTGGTGTGAATACTTGAAACTTGATAGGGAAGGTGGATGGTTTAGTTAATGAGATAGGAATATACTTATTAACCTCACATGGTCCAATTAGGTATTATGCTACCAATTTGATCCTTGTTGATTTTATAAGGAATTATGAAATTGATTAGATAACCCTATATGAGATTTAGAAGGAAGAATACTTATAGGAATAAATGAACTCTAGGCCAACATGTATTATCATTAAGAGTAAAGATTCTGAGTGTTGAGTAATTTGTTATAAAATATAAGAGGAACTAATAATCCTAGATGCCACTAATCATTTGGAACATCCAAACACTAATCTTGAGCTCTGTATAACTTTTGATCCGTAAATATTTCTTTTTAACACCAACTATTAAAAATTGATTCACTTAATTTAAGTTAGGGTATGAATTTCAGTATTTGACATTGTTTTAACAACAAATCTTCAAAAAAACGATCTTTTCTTATCATTATATTACTTTCGTGATACGTATACTTGCATCTACTTTTCACATAAAGCAATAGAGTCTCCCATTTATCATCTTATTGAAGGTGAGAAGGAGAGAGCTAAGTGACGTGGGAAAGGAATTTTTTAGACCATATGGCCCTTGTGGGAAAAAACCAAATCTGCTTGTTAAAGAAAGAGATATGCTACTGATTCGTTTTAAATTCAAAATAGTTTTATATGATCCTTTCCTATTTCTTCTATGCCGTAGAGTTAAAACTAAAAAATATTTGTTGCTTTCCCTGTGTTTTCTTACGTTTTCAATTTTTTAGACCATATGGCCCTTGTGGGAAAAAACCAAATCTGCTTGTTAAAGAAGGAGATCTGCTTCCACCACTTCAACCATCGAAAGACTTAGAGGAGTTCACGCTGTGAACCCCAGAAATTTAAACGCAGCAGGCCAGCTGGGAGAGCTAATCTGGTGAAGCCGAATCCTACAAAAGTAGAGTACAGCATCATAGGTGGCGTTAGGTTGTGGAATCTAAATGTTTCGACTCATAAGCAAGTCTTGGAGTGAGTTCACACACTTGGGCGAGTTGTCTAGCATCATTGGAAGAAGAGAGCCATCGGCTGCTGGAGCTAGAGCCATAGCCGACATTGGTCTCAGCCATCGAAGGACACTGGTCACGTCGTGCACTATAACGTCTGATTTAAGTTCAGATGGAATTAAAATGATTGAAATCTAGATTTGAGAAAGGCATAGATGAAAAACAAAATAAATTTAAAAATCCAGATCTACTTGTCTGCTATGGTATTTTGGTACGGTGGTATTGGGTAGCCATTTTTTGGGTTCATATGTGAGTAGCGTCTGATTTAAGAAAGGCAGAGATGAAAAAAGATGATGAAAAATGATTGAAGATGTATAAGTAGTGGTATTTGGCGGTAATTTCGCAAACAGTATTTCCAGGCATCATCACTGGTTCTATAAATGGTTATTTTATTATGTTTATTATTTAAGGGTATTTTTTATATATAAAACTATTCATTAGATATAATTATATTTCTTTGGCACAAAAATAAAAAAATGGTTAACTGGAAAATTAAGTTCTTTTAAATTTTTTATCAGCAGCATTTTTTGAGATATTTAATTTAATTTTTTATTAGATAAAAAATTTTAATTTCATTTACACCTAACACGTCCTATAGCTAACACACCGAACCCAAAAAAAAAAAATTGTAAGAATGATTACAACTACGCATGCTTTAGCGAAACGATGTGCTAAAATCAAAAAATTAAATGCCCATGAAAGTTAGCTTAATTTTATAAAAAGAACAATATATTGTATCTCTCTTTTGGGTGTGAAGTTTATGAGAATATTTTGGAATTATAATTCTAAATACACTATGTACATGTGTGGGAGTATGCTGAGTTTGGATCTTCTTTATTTTTTTTTAATCAATTTGAGAGAAAAATAAATATAAAATATATAAAATCTACTTAAGTGTAAGTCCTATTTGAACGTATGTGGCTCCATACATTTCGCGTCTACTTCTTGAATTTAAACTCAAAGTGCATTGGCTCTTATTAAAGAAGAAAAGATAATTAAAAGATTTTCTACTAGCTTTCTAAAATTTTTCAACATTCATGGTCAATTTAAATTTTAAAGTTCTTTCGGTTTCAGAAATTTTGGAGAAAAAAATTTCCTTAGCAAAGAGTTCATGTATATATATAATTGTCATTTATTTATTTGTCTTTCTCCACCTTTCCTCTTGTTTCTTTTTCTTTGGATTCTTTCTCTTCTCATATTTTTTTTCTCCCAAGTCTGAAATACGGTGTTAAGATCATCAGGAGATATCAAATTTTCGTTTTAGACAAAGTCCATTAATATCCTAGCTGAATGTAAGTCTAAACAAAATTAATATAAAGAGAAAATTAAGTTAAAACAAAATAAAATAAAAATAAAAACAATTATAAAAGAAAATCATGACCCTGCAAGCAACGAGTTTGCAAAACGCAAACTGCATGCAAGGCACAAGATTTTTTTATTTCATTAGAGAGGGTTCACATACATAGAAACAAAGCTCGAAGTAGGCTTTGTTTACACAAGGCATATTACAGCGTTACTATTGATTGAAACATGCTCAATAATTCTCTAGTGTTGAGATTTAGCATCAGAGGAGCATGGATCATAGCAGAAGTTGGTGGTATCAGTGCACCAGCACGTTCTGTGAGGCCATGTGAGCGTGCAAATGCACGTCTTGCAAGTCGAGGGGCAATTGTCTTGATAACTATCAAGGCAAGTGCATCGAGGTGGGTTTGACTTGGTGCATGCGCAGTTGTCGCAGCACGCGCTTGTTGCAGACTTGGTGATGTAGTTAGGATCACCATCAATCATCAGCTGAGCAAGGAAGGTGCTTGGATTGAAGCGAGCCTCCACAGACGCAGTGAAGGCTATCAGGAAAAGCACAAGAGCCACCTTCACTATCACCTTCTTATTCGAACCCATCTTATCTCTCTCTCTCCTTCTCAACAGCTTCTCTATGTTATAGTTTTTCTTGTGAAGAGGCAAGCAGATAGTGAGGGTTATTTATAGGGTGATTCGAGGGATCACGTGATTCATGAGTTTTACTATAATAATGAAAAAATTTTAAATTTAATATACAATGAAGCTCTCTTGAAAATATATGTGTGGAAGACAAAAGGAGAAGATAATAAAATAAATTCAAAAGAAAATACATAATCTCATTAGATTTAGATGCCCTTGGTGCTCCCAAGCGGTTTCTCGTGTGCTGTTCCTTCTCAAGAAGAGGTACGGATGGTTCAAATTTTAATTTTTTTACTTGTTATTATATTAATAATTTTTTTAAATTGATATTTAAAAAATTATCTTTATTTCATATTTTATTTCTTTTAAAATAAAGAATATTAAAATAGAAAAACAAAAAATAATATTCAAATAATCTAAATTTGATGTAGGCAATTCAAATAGTCTGTTAAAAAAGAGCAGGATCCGTTTTCTTGGTCCCTATTGATACTTGCGGTGTGCAGTGCAATTGGGGGCACCGAAAAAGCATTTAGAAAATGGTCATTGGTGATTAGATTGCTCATATAATTAGTTGATTTAGGATAAATATGCAAGTAGCTCACATGCATGCACAACATGAAGGGTTGAGATTTTGAGGACAAAAGACGAAGGGTTAAGATTTTGAGGACAACAGATTGGGAATAGAAAATTTGGAAGCAACTGGAACGTTGATGATAGCTCCTATGTGGTGTAGAGTGGTTACTCACTTTTATTTTAACGAAATTTTATAAGAAAAATTTTTAAATTTTATTTATTATTAAATTATTAAAAAAATTAGACTACCTCTAATTTTATATATAAAAAACAAATAACTAACTCACAAGGATTAAGAAAGTTGATTAAAAGTAATTAATTTTTTTAATTTTATCTCAAATAAAAATTATTTTTTAAGAATGCCTATATTAATGTATGTACTTTCTCCTTGAAATTAATGACAGCTACTACTCACAATTTGAAAGACTCATTTAATAGAAGATATAATTAAAATATTATAATTAATATATCATATATTAATGGCTTATTTCTTATATTTTATACTAAATCAAAACTTAAAAAAATTTCTTATATATGAGATCAGAAGTAGTATATTTTAAAAAATATATAAAAATATTAAAAATAATTATGACAACTAAATTGTTTAAGTAGAGTACAATTCTTTTCAAAAAAATTTCTTCTTGTTACAAAAAATTACTTTTACTATCACTCAAAAATATTTTTTAAGTTAGGCCAAATACTACATTTAATTAAAACAAGTATTTTTTATTTAAAAAAAAAAGCAACATATTCTCATCCAAGAGCTTGGCCAAGACATATTCTCTTGTACCCAATCATTACTTACAATGTGATACTAAATTGTAAAAAGTGTGCCCTTTATTGTATAATTAACTTGATAAACGTAAAAAATTTCATTTAAGTTTCGTCCGGCGAATTCATATACTGATTAAGAAATTAAATATTCTATATGTATTGTAAAGAGAAATTTTAATACACATATATTGCACCATCTCACTTGTATAGTATTTAAAAATATCGAGATAACTCATTTAACTTTACACGTTATGAAGGTCAAAATGTAATCTTTATTACGAAGAAATAGATGATTATGTGCCATTGAATCTTTGCCTTAATTAATAAATATATTTGTAAGTTTTTAAAAAATTAAACAAGTCTTCATTCTCCATAAATATTTTAACTTCTTTACCTTGTACATATCACAATTTATATTTATATTTTAAAAAATATTATTTTATTTCTTGGTTGAAATTAAGGACATCAAAAAACTTCAAAATCATATTAGTCTTGTGTTGTGCAAATTCACTCACGTTGATAAATTTTTAAGAGTCACACAATTAAGAAAAATTTATTAAAATGAATGTGATAGTATAACCAGTGACTTGAAATATCAATCTTAACATTATAAAACGAGTTTACAATACGCAAAGACAAAGCAACTTCTTAAATTACACATGCACACTTAATATTTTATAATATCACAATGTTCATATTCAGGTCACATATCTGTGTATCCATGCATGGTGTCCATACATCTCAACCCGACAGTACATCAATATGGTAAGAAGATTTGGAAATTCGGTTTGCTTGGGTTGCTTAAGCTAAAATTCAACAGCACACCAAAAGGAACCATCGCATGCAACAGCTTTGAATTTATATATACATATATATATATATATATATGAAAAGAAGAAAAAAAGAAAAAAAAAAAGCTCTAACCCCAATGATGAGTTTCCATCACACAATTTTCAGCTCATATAATAGCATACAGAGAAAGTTGGGTCATTAATTTAAGAAGCGCCTTGCCGTAGTTTGCAAAGTTTGAAGCGAGAATGTGCTCAATGTTAACTGGGTCTGCAGTGAACGCCACATTTCTTAAGAAGCGAAGCAACCTGTAAGTTTTCCTTCGTCTTGTGAGCTCAGTGATGTAATCCAACAGCCTGTGATAGTTGAACAGTCGGTTCAATACAGTGCCAGCAACTGGGTGGTATCTTCTGTTGTTGGAAAATCTTCTGCTATGGATTTTGATTAGAACAACAGAAAAAATTAGAGCCACCAGTGTTAAAAGCAGAGGTTTCAGAACAAAGAGATTATCCATGAACCTAATTGCTGGGGAAGGCTGGAATATGGGGTTTACAGAGAAGTGACTCGAATCAAAGATCTATTAATTTCAGATAGAGCACTGATCACACGTTGTTGGAAACGTGTATAGTTATACATTCTCGAAGGGTGTGCTTCATTTTGATTGGGTTTGTATTTAATGGTTTTGAGAGTTAAATATGTAATTAAATGTACAAGCCATTTGGTTATCAAGTCAGTTACATGAGCCGACTAAAAAGTTTACTTGATTTGGGTTATATACACACTTTCATGTATAAAACTACGTAGCTGCGTTAACGCCACTTCTCATTTCCAAAAACAACCAATAAGCAGTGCTCTTAAAACACACACGCACGCAATAAGCAATTTATAAAAAAAAAACAGCAACTGCTGCAGATGTATAATAGTCTATTCCCCTATTTTCTATTCACGCACGGTCCGGTACTTCCTGGTCTAAAGATATACTAACATCTAACCCTAATATCTAATACACTAATTCTATTAGAAAAAATAAAACTTTTTCTAATGTATTTTCAGAATTTTGTTTTATTGAGTCAATTATATTATCTTTAACAAAATTATATTCAATAATTTTTTGTTTTGAAAATATCATTTAACTTTTTATTATACTTGATATATATTGCAAAAATTATTTTATTATTTATTTGCTATCAATAAAGTTATTTCTTTTTGGTGCAAAATGATAATGTGATTTTCTCTAAGCAATATAATACATTTTAACTGGATCGAATTTTTTTATTCATGTTTTGCCATAGCACCAACAATATCAAATAACATAATGAAGTTTAATTATAATATATCACATTTCATTCCCTTTAGGAAAAAAATAATTTGTCTGTAATGTTATAAACAAAAAAAAAATTAAAATTTTTATAACACAGTACCAATTTTACTAAAGTTCCTGCTTTGAACATTTTTGTGTCCTTTCTTTTCCATCTTTTATGTGCTTAACCTGGTACATACATTTTTATCAAGAATAATGAAAAAAAAATTTATATATATATTTATATATATTTTTTTTTTTTGGCATGTCTCGGGAACGTGAAATTATTTGACCAATCATTGTTGAAAAAGTCTATATATCAAAAGTGATTTTTTTCCGTTTTATATTAAAATAAAATAAATATATATTTTTTCAACAGGTGTTGTTTCCTAAGTTAGAGATATCGAAGCTATCCTTCTTATATAGTTTGATTCCATCAATATGGGATGACCGACATCCACGTAGCTCCTTTAGCAACTTGAAAACATTGATTGTGGAAGGGTGTGGCTTTTTAGTGAAATTAGTCCCCTTACAGGTACTAAAATCCTTAAGCAATTTGGAAGAATTGAGAGTGCGTGATTGTGATTTGCTGGGGACCCTGTTTGATTTTGAAGAGTTGAATAGTTATAAAGAGACAATCATCACAGCTGGTTGTACCATTGAAAATGCTATGCAGGACACGTGCTGTGCAAGTAGAGGGCGTTCAAAAAAAACAAAGCAAAATGGGACGACTCCCCTGTTTTAGAAGCACAACAGACCAAGCATTGTAGAAAATGAGGGCTCTAATTAGAGACCGTGTGATCACTGCGCTTTTAGATATTGGCTTTCTTGGTAGGTGAGTGTTGAAAAATGCTACAACTTTTGGAAGCAGCGTTCTCCGGGACCCCGTCGTTGTGATCATGACATTTAAAGTTATCACTTTCTCTAAAAATGATTTTTTAATATATGAATATTTAAGTTATTTTTTAATATAACACATATTAAAATGTTTCATTTTAGAGCTGAAAAATTCATTAAAAAACTTAAATACCATTACATTTAAAAAAAATTGATCTGATATAATAATTGATATGATTGTAACTCTATAGTGATTCTCCCAGCAACGTGTTTTTGCAGAAGTACAAAATCATTTTCTTCAACCTACGATGAGGAAGAAGGAAACTCAAAATTTGCTACAGCATATTATTGAGAAAATAAACCCATGTTATAATCGAAACGCGTTATATAAATTGCAGGGACATAATATGGAACGATAGGACAAATTACATAGTGCATACTGCCACATATACAACTTTCTGGCAATGACAGTAGTGAACACTAAGCCCTAAGGCAAGTTGATGTGTGTCACACATATATGATTTTATAGTCGGAACTGCAGCTGCTCTAATTTCGTAATTCAACACCTAGATATAGTTTACAAATATGTGTTGTTAAGTTTTTTAATAAAAACATAAATAAATGTTTTATATAACTTAGTATTACATGGTTGAATATTTAAAATAATTCTAAACGCATTATATCTTCAATAGAAAACTTCCCAGTAAGAAAGAAAGGAGGAGGTGGATTCCATTTCTTACCACCATTAATTGTATCAAAACTAAAAAAAAAAATTAATCTAGAAAAATTTTATTTAAAGACCCTAATTCCATAAACCGTAAAAAATCTTAAAAATTAAAACTTTTCTAAAAGATCAACGGACCAAAGTTATAAACAATGTAATAATTGCAGTCGTAGGCTATAAATTTTGTCTCAAAAAATAAATTCAAGCCATAAATTTCTAAAATTGAAAAAAAAAATAAAAAGAAATAAGAACTTGTTTTATGATTGCAAGCAATTTATTAACACTTAAAATATATTATTTTTATTTAATTAATTTGATTGATTATGAAGTAAATTCGAACGTATATTTAACAAAGAAAGTTCATTACAACGCGATAATTCACCTCATTCTTTATTTTTTTATTATAAAGATGAAAATCATTACACTAGAAACTGTGTCCTTCTAAACCTCTTTTCTAAGGCCGTGTTTGTTACAATATATGGAACATGGAATAGGAAAGGGAGTTAAAATGCTAAAAGTGCATATTTAGTACATGGATGTGCTGCAAACTTGGGCGAGCTCTCTCAAACATGGGAGTCTCCCATTTATCATCTTTATTGAAGGAGAGAGCTAAGTGTCGTGGGAAAGGAGATTTTTAGACCATATTGCCCTTGTGAGAAAAGTCCAAATCTGCTTGTTGAAGAAGGAGATCTGCTTCCACTACTTCAGCCATCGAAGGACTTAGAGGAGTTCACACACTTCGGCCGGCTGGGAGAGCTAATCTGGTGAAGCCGAATCCTACAAAAGTAGAGTACAGCATCGTAGGTGGCGTAAGGTTTTGGAATCTAAATGTTGTGACTCATAAGCTAGTCTTGGAGTGAGTTCACACACTTCGGCCATCGAGTTGTCCAGCATCGTTGGAAGAAGATAGCCATCAGCTGCTGGAGCTAGAGCCAGAGCCGACATTGGTCTCAGCCATCGAAGGACACTGGTCACGTCGTGCACTATAACGTAGGATTGAAATCTAGATTTGAGAAAGGCATAGATAAAAAACAACATAAATTTAAAAATCCAGATCTACTTGTCTGCTATGGTATTTTGGTACGGTGGTATTGGGTAGCCATTTTTTGGGTTTATATGTGAGTTGCGTCTGATTTGAGAAAGGCATAGATGAAAAATGATTGAAGATGTACATGTAGTGGTATTTGGCTGTAATTTCTCCAACTGGTATTTCCAGGCATCATCACTTGTTCCATAAATGGTTATTTTATTATTTAAGGGTATTTTTTTATATATAAAGCTATTCATTTGATATTATTATATTTCCTTGGCTAAAAAAATAAAAAATTGTTAACTAGAAAATTATGTCCTTTTAATTTTTTGTATGAGCAGCATTTTTTGAGGCATTTAATGTAATTTTTAATTTTTATTGGATAATAATTTGTAATTTCATTTACATCTTACACGTCTTATAGACAACAAGCTGAACCCAAAAAAAAAAAATTGTACGAATGATAACAACTACGCATGCTTTCGCCAAACGTTGTGTTAAAATCAAAAAATTAAATGTCCATGAAAGTTAGCTTCATTTGATAAAAAGAACAGTATATAGTATCTCTATTTTGGGTGTGAAGTTTATGTGAATAATTTGGAAATATAATTCTAAATACACTATGTACATGTGTGGGAGTATGCTGAGTTTGGATCTTCTTTATTTCTTTCTCTTTATTTTTTTAATCAATTTTAAAAAGAGATAGATATAAAATATGTAAAATCTACTTAACTATAAATTCTATTTAAACGTAAGTGATCTACTTAAATAATGGGCTATATATATTTTTCGTCTACTTCTTGAATTCAAACTTGAAGTGCATTAGTTCTTATTAAAAAAGAAAAGATAATTAAAAAAATTTCTACTAGCTTTCTAAAATTTTTCTATACTCATGATCAATTTACATTTTAAAGTTCTTTTCGGTTTAAGAAATTTCTTTAGAAAAAATTTCTTTAGAAAAAAATTTCATATACCATATCTTTTAATTATGACAAATAATTATTAAATATAAAATATATATTTTTTATTTTTAATAATTTTTTTATTATAATTATATTATTTAATTACATCAAAATTACATTAATTCTTTTAAAAGTTATTTATTATTGAATAAGTTAAATATTTTAAACAATTATTTAAATATTCTAAAAGGCCATGTAAGCGTGCAATAGCACATCTTACAAGTCGACGGGCAAGTCTCATCATAATATCAAGGCAAGTGCATTGAGGTGGGTTTGACTTAGTGCATGCGCAGTTGTCGCAGCACGCGCTTGTGGTGGACTTGGTGATGTAGTTAGGATCACCATTAATCATCAGCTGAGCAAGGAAGGTGCTTGGATTGATGCGAGCCTCCACAGACGCAGTGAAGGCCATCAGGAAAAACACAAGAGCCACCTTCACTATCACCTTCTTGTTCACACCCATCTTCTCTCTCTCTCTCTCAACAGTTATTTCTCTGTGTTTGAGTTTTGCTTGTGAAGAGGTAACCAGATAGTGAGGGTTATTTATAGGGTGATTTAAGGGATCATGTGAGTCATGAGTTTTACTATAATAAAAAATAAATAAATTTAATGTATAATGGAGCTCTCCTGAAGATATATGTGTAGAAGCTAAAAGGAGAAGATAATAAGATAAAATCAAAAGAAAATGCATAATCTCGTAATATTTAGATGCCTTTGGTCCCCCCCCCCCCCCCATGCGGTTCCTCTTGTGCTGTTCCTTGTCAAGAAGAGATTTGGATCATTTAGATTTTAATTTTTTTTACCTTTTTAATATTGATTATTATTTTTGAAATTGACATTTAAAAATTTATCTTTATTTCATATTTCATTTCTTTTAAAATAAAAAATAAAAAATAATATTGAAATTATCTAATTCTCTGTTGGAAGAGCAGGATCCGTTTTCTTGGTCGCGATTGATATATGCAATGTGCAGTGCACTTGGGGGCGCGGAAAAAGCATTTATGACAAATACGGACGCGGCTCACATGCTTGCACAACGTGAAGGGTTGAGATTTTGAGGACAAAAGACGAAGGATCAAGATTTTGAGGACAAAAGGTTGAGAATGGGAAATTTGGAAGCTAGTGGAACGTAGAAAATAGCCCCTATGTGGTGTAGAGTGGTTACTCACTTTTATTTTAACGAAATTTTATAAGAAAATTTTTAAAAATTTATTTATTACTAAATTATTGAAAAGAATATATATTTAAAAGAATATGTAAAAAAATTAAAAATTATTATGACAACTAAATAGTTTCAGTAGAGTGCGATTCTTATAAAAAAACTTTCTTATTATAAAAAATTACTTTCACTATCACTCAAAAAAATTTTGTAAGACAGGCCAAATACACATTTCATTAAAACTAGTGCTTTTAATATATGTGTGTGTGTGTGTGTGTGTATATATATATAAGCAACTTATTCTCATCCAAAAGCTTGGCCAAGATATACTCTTTCGTACCCAACTATTACTTACAATGGGATGTTAAATTGTAAAAAGTTTGCCCTTTATTAGGGAACTTGCTTGATAAAGCTAAAAATTTTTATATAAAAATTTTTATTTAAGTTTTGTCCGCTAAATTCATATACTAATTAATAAATTAAATATTCTATATATATTATAAAGAGAAATTTTTATACACATATATTGCACTATCTCGCTTGTGTACTATTTAAAAATATCAAGATAACTCATTTAATTTTACGCAATATGAAGGTCCAAATGTAATATTTATTAGGTAGAAATAAATGATTACAAATCTTTGCCTCAATTAATAAATATATTTTTAATTTTTGAAAAACCTAAACTTCAGTAATTTTAATATTTTCAAAATAATAGGACGTTAAAAAAAACTCTTCATTCTCCATAAATATTGTATATATCATAATTTATATTTATATTTATATTTAAAAAATACTATTTTATTTCTTGTTTGAAATTAAAGATATCAAAAAGCTTCAAAACCATATTAGTCCTGTGTTGTGCAAATCCATTCACGTTGATAAATTTGTAAGAGTCACACAATTAAAAAAATTTATTAAAATGAGTGTGATAGTATAACCAATGACGTGAAATATCAATCTTAACATCATAAAACGAGTTTGCAAAACGCAAACTACATGCAATGCACAAAACTTTTATTTGATTAGATAGGGTTCACATACATAGAAACTGTTTTAGATTTTTTACAAATATATGGGTCACATAATAGTATAAAAATGAGTATTGTTTCTGTGTGAGAAAGGTTGATTAAGTATCAGTTTCTTAAATTAATCTTATTATATCAAGAAGATCCACTAAATTAAATTAAAATAATTAATAACTAAGAAAATAAATCATATCTTGCAAATAAACAATTGGATTAATAACTAAGAAAATAAATCATATCTTGCAAATAAACAATTGGATTACTAATATATGAAAAAATTTAGAATTTGAATTTCATTGTTTATTTCTTGTGAATGAATAAAAAAAAACTCATGTAATTTATTTTTATCTTCATTAATGATTGATTCCTTAATACATATATAATTCCCTTTCAACAACAAAAACAAATCCATAGCAAATAAAAGTAGAAGTAAAAGAAAAAGAGAAAACTGTGGTAAAGCGATCTTCAAACAAAACTCTAGATCTTAATATCATAGCCATTCTCTAGAGCCTTTTCTTAATTGCAGCTCACCTCCTTTGTTTCCTTTTTTATACTCTTTTGGTAGGATTCCTTATTTTTGCCCTAGTCCTTGACATATAAGGACTTTCTTATTTTGTTTTCCTTGTAACTTCAAAAAGCTTCTTTTCTTTTCTTGGAAATAATTACCTATTTCAAATTCTTCTTTCCTAAATTAGGTTTAGCCACCATATATAAGAAAAATTGGTCCTCCAATGAGACGCATGGGCTTGGTCTTCCTTGTATTTTCCTTCTCTTATAACCACTCATCATATTTCTATTCAAAAATACATAAAATTAGTATAATAATCCCCACTAACTTGATAAAATGATTAGAATTAAAGTTCAATTAATATGTAAGAAATACATCACATCAGAAACAAAAACCTAAAGTAGGATTAAAGTAGGCTTTGTTTAAATAAGATTACATTGTTGTTATTGATTGAAACATGGTCACTAGTGAGGTTTAGTAGAAAAGGAGCAAGATCCTCTCCCATAATGGAGAAGATCCTATAAGGGAGAGGAAGAGAGAGATTGTATGGACTCAAGTGGGTCCACACACCCTTCTCTTTTCTCTCTTCTTTCTTCTTTCTCCTAAATTGACTCTTTTAAGTTACTTGATAAATTAAGAGAATCTTAATCCTATATTTAGTGGTGAATTTACACTACAAAAGTTTCAAAAAATAATGAGGGACAACTTCCTTCTTAATCCCTAACTAACACATTCAACGAGGGAATAGCGACAAAATAACAAAGAAAATTTCCCTTGCTATTTCTATTTCATTAAACAATGAGGGAATTTCCTTCTCTAATCTCCCATTAAATTCTCTTGCTCACAAAATAGTAAGGACTTTCCCTTGTGAAAATTCTCACAAATATCATTTTTAATAGTGGAGTTTCCTTTGCTAATTGTCAAGGTTTTAGAGAGGGATTTCCCTAGTTAAATGCTCAAAATACCCCTGCTTTTTTATTAGTAAATGTAAAATTCTCTCGCTAAATAAAGAAGCATGCACAGATTTTGTGCAAGTGTCCCTTGCCATCACTTCACCATTTCCTCTTTGTTTCCTTGCCAATTCCTTATCATTTCACTATTGTTCCTTTGCTAATCTATCACCATCCCTTTAATTATTTTGTCAATATATTCTCTTGCTATTCCTATATTTAACTTGCAATATAAAGTAGTATTAAAAAATACAAACAACCAACAAGCCATTGAAACAAAGATATATATACATATTTAAAGTAAACAATATACAAGTGCAAAAAAAAAAATCGTTCATATTTTTTAACATCACCTAGCAAGGGAATATTGAAAAAAAAAATCCCTCGCTAAACTAAAACAAATTTACAAATAGTTAACAAGAGAATATTCTTTTGCTAACAATTTACTAAGGGAAATTATTTAGTGAGGGAAATGTAAGTTGCTATTCCCCCGTTAATTGGTTGTGGCATTTAGCACAAGTGTTCGTGTGTTTCCTTTTTCTAGATCTTAGTGAACCAACGAGGGATTTTTACACATTCTTGCTAATCCCTTGTTAACTAGGAGGGGTTTGACAAGAGAATAATCTCTTGCTAAATGTTGATAAATTTACAACCTTTTTAATTAAGGAAATATCCTTGGCTCAAGTTTTTGCAAGAGATTTTACCTAACAAGAGAAATAATCATCGCTAATCTTTGAATTTGGTGCTAGTGTTTAGATGTTTTCTTTCTCAAGGTCCCAGTGAATGAACAAGGGATTTATAGCATGTTGCTAATTCATCACTGAGTAGTAAGGGATTAGCAAAGGAAACTGCATTTGCTGATTTCCCTTACCATTTTGCATCTTTCTTATAGTGTTGGTATTATTTGTATTTCTTTTTTCTTTTTATTTTTTTTAAGATTTGAGAGCATGCTATTTCTTTTTGAATGATAATGATAATATGAACAACACCATGTACTCTATTAATGATATAATAATTACTACATATATAACAATATTTTTATGAAATAATGTTAAAATATTAACTTAATTAAAAATTAATAACTCTTAGAAGGATTGATTTAATTTTGATGTAATTAATGAAGTATACTATAATAAGAAATCAATTAAAACAGGCAAAATTCTGCTCTGTATTTAGTTATATTTAACAATTATTGTGTCATAAAGAATTAAATGACATTTTTAGGTTTATAGTATCATCACTATTTATTTTTCTCCCTGATTTTATCTGTCATTATGGTTATATACTTTCTAAAATAATAACAAAATATTATACCTTCAATTTAACATCATTAAATTTATACAAAATGTATATATATAAAGAGATGGCCTGGATATGCATTTATTTGTTATATATAATTGCCTTGATATGGTGATAAGATATTGATGTTGAAATCAATTTGCGTGTAACAACAAAAACAATAAAAGTCAACTTGCGCATGCACTTATTTTTAAAAAAAGCTAACAAAAGTTAATATTATTTACCTCTGAGCAAACCTCAAAATTATATATAAAAATATATAATTATACATCACATACAACTTCTATTATAAGATTCCTTTTGAGGTCTCCTAACAATCAATTGGTTGAGTCTCTGATTATTCTTTGATAAGCTCTATCCTCACGTTAATTGTTACGGTAGAGTGTTAGATAAAGATAGCGCAAGATTGACAGATGTAAACGTAAAGATGACAAAGAAACTCAATCATGCTGCTCTGATTAGTAATATTGAAATAACTTACCTATATTACCATTTTGTCAATCACATATATAATGCAAAGATATTCCTAAATAAATTTATATAAACTTAGTATCTAAATAGTTTGGTTAAGCTAATGATAAAATACAAACCATGTAGACATAGCAAACACATTTCTTTGAGAAATTCGCATCTCATGTTTACAATTTTTGTTCTTTTTATTCTACATATTTCAAACAAACAAAACTTACCTGATGTATTTTTCATATTGATAATTAATTGCACTAGATTTATTCATCTAGTTAATAAGAAAACAAGAGATGTTTAAGTCAGAAGCCATATATAGTTAAAGAATCTGCAAAGGTATTCGTGTGTAATAAGTGCTCCTTCACCTCCGGCCACAATGTTTACAATCAGTAAAAGCTCCATACATCTATATAATTGAATTCCTCTATCTATAATATGTCATACACGTGTAATTAAAATCAGCTTTGATGTGTCGTATTTTCTTTGGTTGCAACTTGCAGGCACGTTTACCAAAAAAATTAATATAAACCGTTGATTTATTAAGATCATAATATATATTCACAACAAAAATTTTAAATTTCATGGAATTGCTATCGGACAATTAACTGTGTTCACTCTTAATATATCTGACTATGGTAGCTGAAATGAGTGCAAGCATAAGTAGGACAGTAATGCTCTTTTTGTTATTTCCCCTTCTTTTCCATATATATATATATATATATATATATATAACATTTAGAGAGAATTAAATTTTCATTTAATTGGGGATAGGCACTTGACATTTTATGAGAGACCTTTTTTTTTCGATGTTTCAAATAATTTCAGAATGATGATGCATTTTGATACATAAAGGTCTAGATTAATATATTGAGTCACCAAGAGCGGTTGTACAAGGTAATACATCTGAATCACATAACGTCAAAGTGCCTATCTTCAATTAAGTGGAAATTTGACTCTCTCTCTCTCTCTCTCTCTCTCTCTATATATATATATCCATAAACAATTACTCCAATTTGGATCGTTTTGATTTCTAAATTGGAGTATCTTTTAATATGATATCAAAGTTTTATTTAATTTTTTTATCAAAGTATTTCAATTTATATAACTTAGTTTGTCTTTGTCTTATAAAAAAAAAAAGGTAATCATGAGCTTATATCTAATTTGTGCTTGTTGACGCATGTGAGAAGTGCATAATAAGATGTAAAATGTTTAGTATACAAAAAGTTAAAAATAGAAATAGAAAAAGAAAATTAAAAAATAATTTTAGAAATGTAAAATGATTTTTTGGCTTTATTTTAAAAAAATTTATAAAATAGGATAAATACTGTTAAATAATAATTATATTTAAAAAAGAAAAAAGAGAAGTCGGAATCAGTGGCACTTGCTTTCAGCTTTTCTCTCATCCTTGGCAGGAACAAAACATCCAGCCCCACTATTTTGGATTTTCTTTATTTTTTTTAAATTTTTTGTTAATAAAAGAAAATTGAAAAAGCCAACTTCTCTTCTTTGGATCAGACGTCCTATTCCTGCTAAGGATGGGAGAGATTAGACCCATGGCACTTCCTTTACGTATAGGATATTAAAAGAATTCTTGTGTCAAAGTAACCAAAGTTATTACACTAAACACGTTCCTAACAATAAGACTTAAACCTACCCACGCATGAATCTTGTGCATATCCAAATAAAATGCGTATTGAATGGTCTAGATTTTATATATGTCTTTTTTTAAAATTTAAATTTTTTTATTTTATATGATGCAAAATATATAATAAAAAATGTTTTATAATTGTCAATTACCCAAAAAAAATTTCATATCAAAAAAATAAAAAAAATTATGAAATATAAACTATCCAAATTTAATATGGTTAGTCCAAATTAAGATACATGCATCCTCCAATTTGCAAAGAATTCAAATTCAAACCAACCTTGTCAAAAATTTGGGATTATTTATGACCAGTTTGATATGTAAAAAATTAAGTAAAAAAATAAAAAAATATAATTTTATAAATAAAAATACTCATAACTCCTACTTTTAATAATTAAATAATAATTAATAGATAGTGTTAAACAATAATTAAAAAGATAAAATTAACATTTTAACAAAATTTTCATTTCCATTTCACTTTCCTTCTTGTTCCAAACCTGCCGTTAGATAGAACAGCGTGAGAATCGTCAAGCATAGCCTGAACGTCCTCTCGAATAATCTGCAAAGAAGCCAGAATTTGATGATGCAATTGGAAGAATTGAGCTTGATCAAAGACCAAAACCGTGATTGGAGAGCTGATAGGATTCACCACCTGTTCCTGCAAAAAAAAAAATAAACCTGAAAGCTTTGTGCCAGATAGTGAAAAATCAAAAAGAAGCCACAACTCGAAGGCTAGATCATGCTTTGTTGTACATGATGCATTTAGAAATTAATATAATAACTATTAAACCAAAATATACGTTTCTTTAAAATTTATTTGGTCCTCGCAAAATTATCTAAGTATCATATAGATCATAATCTGAGAAAAAAAAAATATTAGAGTGACTCAATGTACTATCAAGTATTTTTAAACATTAATTTAATTTTAAATATAAAATCAAAATGTGCAAAATAATATAACTGAAAAAAAAAAATAGTTAGTAATCAAAATAGTAACTCCTCATTCCACCCGTGGCGTTCTAACTTTTTCCTTCGATCACCGACGTTCTTCTACAAGTCAATTATGTTGACACTTGATGGAGAAAATTCCATACAAGGCTAGAGTAGCATGGCCTTTCGTAATCTATCTTTTTAGCATTTAAAAAAATTAATTATCTTAACTATAATATTAACAATAACGTCACAATTTTTGTTAAAGCTTAATACATCAATTCAACTACTTCAAATTTTATATTAAAAATAAAATTATATTCACATTGTGCAAAACATTAATTTCTTTAAAAGAAAATAAATTAAAACATTTTATAATATATATTATAATATTAAAGAAATTGAGTGTGAATTTTGAAAAAAAAAGGAGTAATTTAATTGAACCTTATAAAACATAATATAATATACTCCATAATTTATTTTTCTAACCGAATAAACAATGTAAGCCATAGAGGCATAGACTATAAATTTCGCCTCAAAAATTATATTCAAGCCATAAATTGCTAAAATTGAACAATAAAATAAAATAGAATAAAAGCATGCTTTATGATTGCAAGCAATTTATTCACACTCAAGATATATTATTTTTATTTAATTATCTCTATTCATTATTAAATAAATTCAAATGTACATATAACAAAGAAAATTCATCAAAATATATCAGTCTCATAAATTTCCATAAAAAATTTCTGATCTTTTTATTCTCTTTTCTGCACAACGTGATAATTGATCACGTTCTCTTTTTTTTTTGGATAAAAAAGAAAATTATTACACTAGAAACTGAATATCCTCCTGAACCTCTTTCCTAAGGATATGGCTTACTAGACCCAATATACACATATATTTTACTGAAGAAAACAAAAAACTCAATTTACAGATGTTTTGTCGAAGAATTTGCTGTTGAACTGGTAACAACTGTTCTTTTTCCATCTATTGAAGATAATTCTTCTTTTGCAAATGTGCGATGGTACATTCAAGTTTGATAATATGATCCCTTTTGAACAAGCACGCAAGGCTGATAAAGCTCGTAATTTCCGCGGGATAATAATTTTGATTTGTTTTTCATGTTCAATTTATATTCAATTTAAATCTTTGATAAACAACAGATCCTGGTTGACACCAAGTGCCATTTTCTGCTTTATATGCCTTCATTTTTTTTATTGCAGAGATAAATTTTAAATATTCTCAACTTTTTAAAGGATACAAAAACTTCAAAAAAAAATTTAATTTCTAATATATTATTAAAACTATGTAAATTTTTAAAATATTCAAAACAATAATACATTTTTAAATATATATATATATATATATATATGTATAAATTTATTAATATAAATTATAACATGCACGTGATTAATCATCGACTACTGCAACGTCTGTACAAAAGTTTATTGAAATCTCTATATAGGAAGAATCTTCGTACGACTATATGGATAGGCTGAGCTGGGTTGAAAACGACTAGCCGACTACACATTTCGCATTCACAACGTGTTCGTTTTAAAATAATGCTAAATGCTTGGTGCACCTCCTCTACCCCCGCTCCCCACCGAAAACAAAAGGACTCAAGTAATTATTCAGTTCTTTCCAATGTTTTAAAAATTCAACTGATTATTTAACTAATAAAAATCAGTCATGATTCGTTAATTAAATCGTAGTTAAATTAATAATAATTATATATATATATATATATTAAAATTTAATATAATAAATTTTAAAATATTTTATTATTAATTATATAAAAAAATAAATCAAATATATTATAATATAATATTTAAATTTATTTGATTCTTTAATTTTAAAATTTGAATCTAAAATAATTTATTTATTATTAAATATTAATATATTGAAACAAATATTAAAATCAAAATGTGTTCATTTTAAAATAATGTTTGGTGCTTTTTTTTTTTCCTCATAAAATTTAGGTATTATTCAGTTCTTTCTAATAAAAAAAAAGGCAACTATTTTAAAGGATTCAATGTTAAAATGCAAATAATAATAATAATAATTCTTTTATCAACAGACTATAACAAAAATGCACCTAAGTATTTTTATATATAAAATAAAATATTTTGAACTCTATATAAATTTCTCTAATTTTCATAAATAAAACTGTATATAGTTAAGAAATATTTTAAATAAAACCAATTAAAATAAACATTATTAGTACTATAAAATTTTTATTTATGTAGATAAAATTTTAAAAATAATTATTTATAAATCTCATGAGATATAATATTTTAAAGAAAAAAATTTATATATGATTCTTTATATCTTTGCCATTAAAATTTTTAATTAAATTATATATTTATTATATTATTCTTAAAAAATTTTATATTTGTAATATTTTAATTAAAAATTTTGATAACAAAAATATAAAAAGTTACATATAAAACTAGTGGAATTTTGAAACAGTATCATCTAAGACCCGCATTATATTTTGATATCGTTCATAATTTTTATAATCATGAGTTCATGAGTCAAAATGGCATGAGTCAAAATGGCACGAATTAAAAAAATGGTAACAGTAATTTGCCCCCGATTTTTTTTATAAAGCTGTTCATTTGCTATAATTAGTATGCCCTGTACCGACGCACGAAGATGTTTTTTTTTTTTATCATTTTTAAGCGCAAGCTGAGTGGGCGGCTTGTGAACAGTACCTATTTGACTAGAAACAGTGTAAGCAATAAATTTTCTTACCAAGTGATCGCAAAAATTTTTATGAGTGTCTGCAAATGCACAGGTCAGATCAATTAGTATGGTAACTCGCGAGTAATTTGCCCCCGATACCCTATTTTTTTTATTTACACCACGAAAGAGAAAATGCTAGAAAATAAAGCTGTTCATTTGCTATAATTAGTATGCCCTGGACCGACGCACGAAGATGTTTTTTTTTTTTTTATCATTTTTAAGCGCAAGCTGAGTGGGCGGCTTGTGAACACTACCTATTTGACTAGAAACAGTGTAAGCAATAAATTTTCTTACCAAGTTTATATATATATATATATATATATATATATGCGTGTCTCTCCTTTGAAAAGTGCCTTACATCTGGCGGTCCAAGCTATCTAGCAGGTATAACTAGAAGCCACTTTCCATGGGAAATTGCTCATGGACAAGTCACCCACCTCATTGGCAAAGTTCCACTGTATCGATTCATACAAAAGCAAAGAGAAGAGTGTTACCTAATGTATCAACTGGACAAGCTTTTTCCATAGGTTTGTAACATAGCTATAGTCCCATACAATATGGATGCTACATTCCACAGGAACACATCCAAGCTTGCATATACTGTCAGTATCAAAGCCATAGGTAGCATGTAGCTAGTTAGAATGTATGTGATCGTGTTAGAGGAGCCATAAGAAGCTTCGCATTTTCTTAGGAACATGGCACTTTCACAGCTGATTCCATGTGCTAATGGTGGAGTCTTGATGAGACCTAGTTAAAAGCTCATAGGTGGAATGTACAATGAAATAATCGTTCTTAGACTATTTCCAAACAGGGTAATCATCACCTCTAACATTCAATGGATTAGGCATGCTACAAAAGAGGCTAACTACATGGTTTGGCAGTAGGTGAGCAATACAATTAATGTCCCAATCTCTTGAAACAATAAGCATGTCCAGACTTTTAAATCTCAATATCTTTAAGGACCTTACCCCTCACTAGCTCACATAGGAGAACATGCATAAGGAGCCACTTTCCAAAATTGAACATTCATGCCATTGCCTACCTACCATCTGAGACCTTACTTGAAAGTGCTCCAAACTTTAACCAAATCTTGCCAAACATAGGATGCAAATTGCTTTCTTTTAACAAGAGGAATAGAACCAAGACCACATTTATATTTCACTCAAAGGACCTTGACCCACAGCTTATTTAGTTGAGTTGTAAGTCCCCATCATAACTTCATGAAAAATGCATCATTACGAGCTTTCAAGTTTTTAATACCAAGCTCGACCTTATCCTTTGGGAGGCCTAGTTTTTCCCATGAAAGTAAATGAATTTTTTTCTCCTATTCAAAGGACCCCCACACAAAGCTCCAGCTTGGCTCATTAATAGTTTCACAAATGTAATTCAGGAGGCTCATGGTTTACATGAAATAACAAAGAAAGGCTGAGATCATTGCTTTTATGAGAGTAATACATCCTATGAAATTAAGTAATTTCCCTTTTTAGGAGGAGAACTTCTTATTAACTTTACCCAAGATGAAATCGAAATGGCCCTTAGTAGCATATTTATGGATGAGGGGGGATACTGATGTATTTCCCCAAGTCTCCCATGAGGCTCATACCCCAAATCTAACTAAAATTTAAAGCATGGGATATGTGGACATTCTTAAAGCAAAAGAAGCTTCGTTTTATTAAGATTGATCTTTTAACTAGAAGAACTATAAAAGATGTTCAAACAATGTTTAATCACCTCAATCTACTGATTACTTGCTTCAGCGAGAACAAATAAATCATTTACAAAAAGGATGTGAGAAATATGAGGCCTTCCACACTATAAAACAACAGGCTTCTAGCACTTATGGTTTAAAGCCCAATTGATACAATGGCCTAGACTTTCCATACATATAAGAAATAAGTATAGAGATAAAGGGTCTCCATGTCTGATTCCTTTAGAAGGACAAAGGCCTTAAATGGAATGCCTAAAAGAACTCTCATCTGACAAGTAGAAATACATTTCATAATCAGATTAATGAAATGCGGTTGAAGACCTAGTATTAATAGCATCTTTATAATAAAATTCCATTCAAGGTGATCATAAGCTTTTTCCAAGTCTAGTTTTATAGTAACAAGATCCTTAGCCCCTTTCTTAACATGCATGGAGTGGATAACATATTGAGCTATGATAATATTATCACTACTAAGACATCCCACTATGAAACTACATTGATCAAAGGCAATGATTTTATCCAAGCAATCATCAGGTGATTAACAATTAGTTTCATGATGATCATAAAGTTAACATTGCAAAGAGAGATAGGCTTAAATTGCTTAAGGCATAGGCTTTGACTTGGCATATCTCTTCTAGATTTCTAAACACCTTTTTCACAAATGCACAAATATCCATACTCACTAAATGCCATTGGCTTTGACAGAAAGAAGTTAATAAACTGTCAAGTCCCGAGGCTTTAAAAGCTCCCATGCTAAACCCAATGTTCTTAATTTTCAAATAAGTAATACCTCTATGAATAAAGACAAGGTCTATAAGGCTAAAGGAAGGAAAGCCATTGAAAATGTCTTGGCTTAGGACCCAAATCATCAGTGTATAACTCCTAAAAAGAACTAGTTGCAAGCTTTCTTAATTTAGTTTGATCAAAGATCCATTCCTTGACATCATTTTTAATACCTTCAATATTGACTTTTTCCTTCTTCTAATAACTATTGAAGCATGAAAAAACTTTTTGTCTCCCTATTTCAACCAATTACATCTTGATTTTTAATACCATATTAGATCCTCTTGAATAAGAAGCTTGCCATAATCCTCCCAAAGCTAGCGCACTAGGCAAGAAAGGTGTTAGTTACCTCATCCTCTTCCTTTCAACACCTTTGATATAGTTTATGATCTTCCTTTTCTTAGAAAACATGTTACCCATGTTGTTCTTACTCTAGCATAAGGCATTAGTTTCAAAATCTTTAGCCCCTCCATTTAATCTGTCTTTCCAAGAATTAACAACCACTTCCTCAAAATCTTTTTATAGGAACCATGCCAAATTGTAGTGAAAAATATGAGGGTGATGCATAATATTAATTGTGTTCAAAACAATTTTGACAAGTTCGTGATCAAAGCCAAAAATTTAGTTAAGTGATAAACTTGCATATTTGGGAACGCCATACACCAACTAGTATTATTGAGAACCCAATCCAAACATTCCTAAAGAAAGCCTTCTTCTTAAGTGAATCTAACACTGCTATACCCAAGATCCAAAAACGAGGCCTCATTAATGTAGTTGTGAAAAAGCTCAATAGACTTCAAATTAGGAGAGTATCCCCCTTGCTTGTCACCAAGAGAGAGGCATTCATTAAAATCACCATAGAGTAATCACAACCCAATGATAGATTTAGCCAAAAAAGAAATCCAAGACCAAAGCTTCCATTTACCTATGGTGAGTAAATAATCCAAATCCTTTTTTATCTTCAATTTTGATAAGTAAATAGTTTTTTGATAGTTGCTTTACAATATACACACATGCTTCCATTTACTCACTCAAGTTAAGATGTCAATTTTGGTACTTAATTAGTTTTGCAAACAAATCCTCATGGGATGATACTTTTTTTATTACTTTATTACCAGTGCAACACGTATATTTGTGTGTATGCATTGAGCGCAACATCCCAGTTGAATGTGATACTAAAATAAATTAATATAAGGAGAAAATAAGTTAAAATAAAATAAAAATAAAAATATTTAAAGAAAAAAATCATGAGCCTGCAAGCAACGAGTTTGCAAAACGCAAACTACTTGCAAGGCACAAGATATTTTTTTTATTTCATAAGGTTCACGTACATAGAAACAAAGCTCGAAGGAGGCTTTGTTTACATAAGATTACAGCATTATTATTGATCGAAACATGCTCATTAATTCCCTAATTGCGAGGTTTAGCAGTAGAGGAGCATGAATCATAGCAAAAGTTGGTGATATCAGCGCAATTACACCGTAGAGGCCAAAAGCGCGGGCAGACGCAGAGCTTACATGCCGAGTGGCAAGTTTCTCCGATATCATGGCACACGCATTGAGGTGGGTTTGACTTGGTGCACACGCAATTGTCACAGCACGCGGTCGTTGTGGACTTGGTGATGTAGTTAGGATCACCATCAATCATCACTTGAGCAAGGAAGGTGCTTGGATCAAAACGAGCCTCCACTGACGCAGTGAAGGCCATAAGGAAAAACACAAGAGCCACCTTCACTATTACCTTCTTGTTCAAACCCATCTTCTCTCTCTCTCTCTCTCTCTAACAGTTTCTCTATGTGAAGGGGCGAGTAGATACTAAGGGTTATTTATAGGGTGATTTGAGAGATATTATATTATCATGTGATTCATGAGTTTTACTATAATAATAAAAAAATGTTAAGTTTAATGTACAATGAAGCTCTCCAGAAGATATATGTGTATAAAAGGAAAAGATAATAAAATAAATTCAACGGAAAATGCATAATCTTATAAGATTTAGATGCTTTTGGCCCCCCCCATGTGGTTTCTCTTGTGCTGTTGCCCGTCAGGAAAAGATTAATCATTTAAATTTTAAAATTTTAAATTTTTTAATAACAATTATTATTTTTTGAAGTTAATTTTAAAAGATTAGTTTTATTTTATATTTTACTTCTTTTATAATAAAAATTTAAAATAAAAAATTAATATCCAAATTATTTAAATAAAATTTAAATTATCCAAATCTTTTTCTGAAAGAGCATATCCCTTTTCTGGTCCCAATTGATATTTGCGATGGGCAGGGCGCTTGGAAGCACGGAAAAAGCAATTAGCAAAATTGGCATTGGTGATTAGATTGCTCATATAATTAGTTCATTTACGACAAATACTCAATTGGCTCACGTGCATGCACAACATGAAGGGTTGAGATTTGGAGGACAGAAGATGAAGGGTTGAGATTTGGAGGGAAAAGGAAATTTGGAAGCAAGTACAATATTGATGATAACGTCAATGTGGCGTAGAGTGGTTACTCACTTTTGTTTTAATGAAATTTGGAAGCAAGTACAATATTGATGATAACTTCTATGTGGCGTAGAGTGGTTAGTCACTTTTATTTTAATGAAATTTTATAGGAAAATTTTCAAAAATTTATTATTATTAAATTATTGAAAAGGATATATATTTAAAAGAATATGTAAAAAAATTAAAGTAATTATGACAATTAAATAGTTTAAGTATAGTGCAATTCTTTTCAAAAAAAAATCTTCTTATTGCCAAAAATTACTTTTACCATTGCTCAAAAATATTTTTTAAGTTAGGCCAAATTCCACATTTAACTAAAACAAGTATATTTTTAGGGAAAAGAGAAAAGAAAAAACATAAGCAACTTATTCTCATCCAAATGCTTAGCCAAGAAATACCCTTTTGTCCCCAACCATTATTTAGAATTACACGTGGCTTTCATATAGTTGTATGAAACTTATATTAATAACGTTCAAATTTAAAAAAGAAAGTGGACAGCATTTTAAAAAAGAAAAAAGTGGGGCCCATGAGGAGGATAAGAAGAGTATTTTATGATTATAATGTTATTTATATATATATATATATATATATATGATGTGATACTAAATTCAATTGTAAAAAGTGTGCCCTCTATTGGAGAATTAACTTGATAAATGTATAAAATTTAAGTGAAGTTTTGTTCGCTAAATTCATATACTAATTAATAAATTAAATATTTTATATGTATTATAAAGAGAAATTTGTATACACATATATTGCACCATCTCACTTGTATAGTATTTAAAATATCAAGATAACTCATTTAACTTTACACATTATAGAGGTCCAAATGTAATATTTATTGGGTAGAAATACATGATTTTGTGTCATTTAATCTTTGCCATAATTAATAAATATATTTTTAATTTTTTTAAAAAATAAATTGTAGTAATTCTAATATTTTCAAAATAATATGAAATTAAAAAACTCTTCATTCTCCATAAATATTTTAACCTTTTTTCTCTTGTATATTGATACTTTATATTTATACTTAAGAAAAACACTATTTTATTTCTTGTTTGAAATTAAAGACATCAAAGAGCTTTAAAACCATATTAGTCTTGTGTTGTGCAAAATCATTCACGTGAATAAATTTTTGAGTCACATAATTAATAAAAATGTATTAAAATGAATGTGATGGTATAACCAATGACTTGAAGTGTCAATCCTAACATCATAAAACGAGTTTGGAAAGCGCAAATTACACGGATGGCACAATATTTTTATTTGATTAGATAAGGTTCGCAAACATAGAAATTGTTGTAAATTTTTTGTAAATGTATAAGTCACATCATAACATAAAAATAAGTAAAATATCACTTTCACAAGAAAATTTAATCAAACACTAATTTCTTAAATTATTTTTATTATCTAAAAGTCTACTAAATTAAATTAAAATAATTAATAACTAAAAAAATAAATCGTTATTCACAAATACATAATTGGATTATTAATTTATGAAAAAACTCTAGAATTTGGATTTTATTGTTTATTTTTTGTGAATGAATAAGAATAACTCATGTAATTTATTTTTATTTTAATTAATGGATGATTCTCTAATGTATATGTAATTTGCTTTTGAGATAGAACATATATATTTATAGTAATCCTACTTCTACTTTTGTGATCATAAGTTTTAACATTGACCTTTTAAATTCTATATATCTCAGTGTACCTCTCTGCATGTAATAGTTTAACATGCATGCAAGTTATAGTTTGTCCATGTAAGATTGTTATCTCTAAAAAATTTGAATTTAAATCTACTATTCAAGTGATTCCTTACAATGATTTATCTTTCAATTCATCTCATTGTAGATATAATTTCATAATAAATAGCTAGCAAATTGCAAATAAATATAAAGTGAATAATAGATTAATTAAAAACAGAAATCATTACATGAGTTTTTCAAATTCAAATACAATCTATAAACAAATCCATCTAAATCCAGATCTAAGGATTTACCTACTCATAATCAAAACTAAAATCCTAAAGCCAATAGGAAACAAAATCCATAAGAAAGAAAAGTAAAAATAGAAGTAGAAGAAAAAGAGAAAATTATGGTAAGGCGATCTTTGGATGAAACTCCATATCTTCGTGTTATAGCTTTCATAAGAGCATTTCCTCCCTGTAATGCCTCTCTTTTGATTTCCTTTATTTTATTTTTTTTATACTCTCTTACTAGGTTCTTTATTTTTCCCATAGTCCTTTTTGCAATGCAAAAAGGCTTTTCTATTTTATTTTTCTTGTAATTTTAGGTAATTTCTGTTCTTGTCTTACAAATAATTTTCTATTTCAATTTTTTCTTTTCCAAGCTAGGTTTAGCCACCATAACACAAAATAGGCCTCCAATTAAGCACATGGGTTTGATCTTCTTTGTATTTTTTTTTTCTCTTATAAGCACTCATTATATTCTTACTTAAAAATATATAAAATTAACATAATAACTCTCACTAGTTTGATCAGTGACCAGGACTAAAGTTCAATTAATATGTAGACCATTGACTTCTTTAATGGAAAATTACTTGAAGGAAAGTTTTTGCAATATATATCAAAATATTAAAAGAGTCAAGTGTAATTTATGAAGAAAAAAATATAGAGTAATTTAATTGAACCTTAGAAAGCATAATATAATTTACTCTATTTCATTTCTCTAACCAAATAAACAATATAATTTTAGCCGTAGACTATAAATTTTGTCTCAAAAAAACAAATTCAAGCCGTAGATTGCTAAAATTGAAAAAATAAAAAATAAAAATAAAAACATGTTTTATGATTTCAAGCAATTTATCAAAACTCATAATATATTATTTTTATTTGATTAACTTTATTGATTATTGAATAAATTCGAATGTCTATTTAATAAACAAAATTCATTGAAATATATCAGTGTCTCATAAATTCCCATAAAAATTTCTGGATCTTCTTATCCTCTTTTCTACACAATGCAATAATTCATCACATTCTTTTTTTTTTTATAAAGAAGAAAATCATTACACTAGAAACTGAACATCCTCCTAAACTTCTTTTCTAAGGCCATGTTTAGTAGTCGGAACATGGAAGTGGAAATGCTAAAGTACATGTTTGGCAAATGGGAGTGCCATAAACTTGGGCAAGCTCTCTCCCTTAAAAATGGAGGCTCCCATCCTTCATCTTATTGACGGAGAGAGCTAAGCGTCGTAGGTAGGGAGTTTCTTAGACCATTTTGCCCCTGTGAGAAAAATCCAAATCTGCTTGTTGAAAAAGGAGATCTGCTTCCACCACTTCAGCCATCAAAGGACTCCAAGGAGTTCGTGTTGTGAACCCAAGAAATGTTAAACGCACTAGGGCAGTTAAGAGAGCTGATCTGGTGAAGCCGAATCCCACAGAAGCGGAATACAGCATTGCAGGTGGCGTTGCGTTGGGTTGTGGAATCTGAATGTTGTGACTCACAAGTGAGTCTTAGAGTGAGTTCACTCACTTCTGCGAGTTGTCTGGCATCATTGGAAGTAGATCTCCATCAGCTGCTGGGGCTGGGGCTGGGGCCAACATTGGTCTTAGACATCACTGGTCGCGTCGTGCACTGTAGCATCTGATTTAAGTTTAGATGATTAAAACGACTGAAATCTGGATCTGAGAAAGGCAAAGATGAAAAACAAGATAAATTTGAAAATCCAAATTCACTTGTCTACTGTGGGATTTTTGGCACGGTGGTATTGGGTAGCCATTTTTTGGTTCATATGTTAGTAGCGTTTGATTTGAGAAAGTCATAGATGAAAAATAATTAATGATGTATATGTGGTAGTATTTAAAATTTTTTATCTACAATTATTTTTTTGAAGTTAATTTTAAAAGATTAGTTTTATTTTATATTTTACTTCTTCTATAATAAAAAATTAAAATAAAAAAATTAATATCCAATAAAATTTAGATTATCCAAATCTATTTCTGAAAGAGCATATCTCTTTTCTGGTCCCAATTGATATTTGCGATGGGCAGGGCACTTGGAAGCACGGAAAAAGCAATTAGAAAATGGGCATTGGTGATTAGATTGCTCATATAATTAGTTCATTTACGACAACTACGCAATTGGCTCACATGCATGCACAACATGAAGGGTTGAGATTTTGAGGACAAAAGAGTGGGAAAAGGAAATTTGGAAGCAAGTACAATATTGATGATAACTCACTTTTATTTTAATGAAATTTTATAGGAAAATTTTTAAAAATTTATTTATTATTAAATTATTGAAAAGGATATATATTTAAAAGAATATGTAAAAAAATTAAAGTAATTATGACAATTAAATAGTTTACGTAGAGTGCAATTCTTTTCAAAAAAAAATTCTTCTTATTAAAAAAAATTACTTTTACCATTGCTCAAAAATATTTTTTAAGTTAGGCCAAATTCCACATTTAACTAAAACAAGTATATTTTTAGGGAAAAGAAAAAAGAAAAAACATAAGCAACTTATTCTCATCCAAATGCTTAGCCAAGAAATACCCTTTTGTCCCCAACTATTATTTACAATTACACGTGGCTTTCATATAGTTGTATGAAACTTATACTACTTATACAGAACTTACATAAAGTTCAAATTTAAAAAAGAAAGTGGACAGAATTTTAAAAAAGAAAAGAGTGGGGTCCATGAGGAGGATAAGAAGAGTATTTTATGATTACAATGACATATATATATATATATATATATATATATATATATATATATATATATATAATGTGATACTAAATTCAATTGTAAAAACTGTGCCCTTTATTGGAGAATTAACTTGATAAATGTATAAAATTTAAGTGAAGTTTTGTTCGCTAAATTCATATACTAATTAATAAATTAAATATTTTATATTTATTATAAAGAGAAATTTGTATACACATATATTGCACCATCTCACTTGTATAGTATTTAAAATATCAAGATAACTCATTTAACTTTACACATTATAGAGGTCCAGATGCAATATTTATTGGGTAAAAATACATGATTATGTGTCATTTAATCTTTTCCATAATTAATAAATATGTTTTTAATTTTTTTAAAAAATAAACTGTAGTAATTTTAATATTTTCAAGATAATAAGAAATTAAAAAACTCTTCATTCTCCATAAATATTTTAACCTTCTTTCTCTTGTATATGTCATACTTTATATTTATACTTAAGAAAAACACTATTTTATTTCTTGTTTGAAATTAAAGACACCAAAAAGCTTTAAAACCATATTAGTCTTGTGTTGTGCAAAATCATTCACGTGAATAAAGTTTTGAGTCACATAATTAATAAAAATGTATTAAAATGAATGTGATGGTATAACCAATGACTTGAAATGTCAATCTTAACATCATAAAACGAGTTTGGAAAGCGCAAATTACACGGATGGCACAATTTTTTTGTTTGATTAGATAAGGTTCGCAAACTTAGAAATTGTTGTAAAATTTTTTTGTAAATGTATAGGTCACATCATAATATAAAAATAAGTAAAATATCATTTTCACAAGAAAAGTGAATCAAACACTAATTTCTTAAATTATTTTTATTATCTAAAAGATCTACTAAATTAAATTAAAATAATTAATAACTAAGAAAATAAATCATTATTTACAAATACATAATTGCTTATTAATTTATGAAAAAATTCTAGAGTTTGAATTTTATTGTTTATTTTCTGTGAATGAATAAGAATAACTCATGTAATTTATTTTTATTTTAATCAATGGATGATTTCCTAATGTATATGTAATTTCCTTTTGAGATAGAACATATATATCTATAGTAATCTTACTTCTACTTTTGTGATAATAAGTTTTAACATTGACACTTTGAATTCTATAAATCTCAGTGTACCTCTACATGTAATAGTTTAACATGCATGCAAGTTATAATTTGCCCATATACGATGACTGTCTTTCGAAAATCTGAATTTAAATTTACTATTCAAGTGATCTCTTATAGTAATTTATCTTCTAGTTCATCTCATTGTAGATCTAATTTCACAATGAGTAGCTAACAAAATGCAAATAAACATAAACTGAATAATAGATTAATTAAAAATAGAAATCATTACATGAGTTTTTCAAATTCAAATACAATCTATAAACAAAATCCTAAATCTAAGGATTTAGCTACTCATAATCAAAACAAAAATCCTAAAGCCAATAGGAAACAAAATCCATAAGAAAGAAAAGTAAAAGTACAAGTAGAAGAAAAAGAAAAAACTATGGTAAGGCGATCTTTGGATGAAACTCCAAATCTTAGTATTATAGCCTTTATCAGAGCCTTTCCTCAACTGTAATGCCTCTCCAATTTGATTTCCTTTATTTTTCTTTTTATGCTCTCTTACTAGGTTCCTTATTTCTGCCATAGTCCTTAATGCAAAATGGCTTTTCTATTTTATTTTCCTTGTAATTTTAGGAAGTTTCTTTTCTTGTCCTACAAATAATTTTTTATTTTGATTTCTTCTTTTTCAAGCTACGTTTAACCACCATAAGATAAATTGGGCCCCCAATTAAACACATGTGTTTGGTCTTCCTTACATTTTTTTTTCTCTTATAAGCACTCATTATATTTCCACTAAAAAATATATAAAATTAGCATAATAACCCTCACTAGCTTGATCAGTGCCCAAGACTAAAGTTCAATTAATATGTAGACCATTGACTTCTCTAAAAGAACGTTATTTGAAGGAAAGTTTTTGCAACGTTTGTACAAAAGTTTATTAAAACTAGGATGCGGGGTTCGTGCATCGCACCTGAAGTAAACAAAAGGAATTTAAAATTTTTAAAAAATTATTACATCATGAACAGCTTAAAAACAATAATTTAATAATATATTTACAATAAAAAATAAACTTCTATTATTACATATATTGATATCAATCTTCGCACCATTATATGGATAGGCCTAGCTGGGTTGATAGCGGGCGACTACATATTTCAAATTCGCCTGGGGTTCATTTTAAAATAATGTTTAGTGCATTTTTTTTTTCCATAAAATTTTGGTATTATTCAGTTCTTTTCTAATCAAAACAAAATATACGGGTAAACTATTTTAAAGAATTCAATGTTAAAATGCAAATACTACTAGTAGTAATAATAATATTTTATCATTCTTTTAGCAAAAGACTATAACAAAAATGCACCTAAGTATTTTCATATATAAAATAAAATATTTTGAACTTTATACAAATTTCTCTAGTTTTTATAAATAAAATGTATATAGTTAAAAAATATTGTAGGTAAAACCTATTAAATTAAATGTTATTATTACTATAAAGTTTTCATTTATGTATATAAAATTTTTAAAAATAAATATTTATAAATCTCATGAGATATAATATTTTGAAAGAAAAAAATTATATACAATTTTTTATATTTTTATTATCAGATTTCTCAATTAAAATATAACAAGTGTGTAATTTTTTCAGATAATTGTATGATTTCTTAATTAAACAATACATTTTTCATATTATTATTAAAAAATTATATATTTTCTATATTTTAATTAAAAAATAATAACAAAAATATCAAAATATATAGATAATTCTAGTCCTATTTTAAAATAATATCATCTAAGAAACGCATTTTATTTTGATATCGTTCATAATTTTATAATCAAGACTCAAAATTGCACGAATAAAAAAAATATTGTAACTCACGAGTCATCTGCCACTGACACTTTTTTTTTTCCTTACACCACTTAAGAGAAAATGCCAGAAAATAATACTGTTCATTATCTATAATTAGTATGGCCCGGTGCGCGGATGCATGAAAAAAGGGAAAACGAATGATAACAGAAAAGAACAAAAGAAACAGGAAAGAATAAAGGGAACAAAAGCCCAAGTGGAAAATTTCTTTTGAAGTTTATATATATATATAAATATATTGATTATAGTTCTTAATTTTTAAAAAAATTGTTGACTTGAAAAATTATTTTTAATTTTTTTCTGTTCGAGTAGCATTTTAGAGAAATTATTTAGGCTATGTTTCAGAGTTTACAAAAAAAATTAAATGTAATGAAAAATCAAAAAATAAAGCGTTTAATGAAAGAAGAATTTGAGTCATTAACGGAATGGTTTATAAATTACTCTTATAACTAGAATGTAGTTTTGGTAATTTTTGAGTAAGAAATGATATAATTGTAATTGAGTCATATGTACACTCCATTCCTTTCCGAATTCCTTGATCTGAAAGGATAAAAAAAATTAAGTTTTAAATGACAAAGAGAGATCTTAGAATCCCTCATCTACCATTCCATTTCATTCTTTAGAAAAAAAACTTTTAAATAGTAATTTATTTTATATTGATCAGTCCATCATCGCCATTCCATCCCTAACTATCCATCCAGATACATTTTTAGTTTTACGTTATGCAAATTCACAAAAATGTGTGACCAGGATAAATTTTTATAAATTTTTAATACTCACATAATTAATAAGAATTTATTAAAATGAACGAGTTAATATCAATCTTAACATTATAAAAATGGAAAAACTATGCCTAAATTTTTTTATATATATATATAATATGATATTTTGAACTCTATATAAATTTCTCTAATTTTTATTGTTAAAAATGCATATATTTAAGAAACATTTTAAGTAAAACTAATTAAATTAAATATTATTGTTACAATGAAATTTTTATTATGTAGAAAACAGTTTCAAAAATAACTATAAATCTCATGCAACATAATAATTTGAAACAGTATCATCTGAGACCCGCATTTTATTTTGACATCGTTCATAATTTCATAAACGTTGACTCAAAAAACACGAATAAAAAAAAAACGTTATACAAGTCATTCCCTCTGCCCCATTTTACACCACAAGGAAGAAAATCTGCAAGAAAATAAAACTATTCATTTGCTATAATTATATTTCTTCGGGCAAAAAAAATTGTTAATTAGAAAATAAAGTTCTTTTAGTTTTTTGTATGGGCAGCATTTTTTTTAGATATTTGATTTAATTTTTTATTTTTATTATATAGTAATTTTTTACTTCATTTACATCTTACACGTCCTATAGCTAACACCAAACCCAGAAAAAAAAAAATTGTAAGAATGATTACAACTATGCATGCCTTTGCGAAATATTCTGTTAAAATCAAAAAATTAAATGCCTATGAAAGTTAGCTTAATTTGTTAAAAAGAACAGTAGAGAGTATCTCTTTTGGGTGTGAAGTTTATGAGAATATTTTGGAAATATAATTCTAAATACACTATGTGCAGGAGTGTGTTGAGTTTGAATTCATTTTATTTTATTTATCAATTTTAGAGGGAGAAATAAATACAAAATGTGTGAAATTTATTTAAGTGATGAGTTTCATTTGATCATGTAGGATCCACTCGAGTAATGAATCTTACACACTTTGTATCTATCTCTCATCAAAATTAACAGAAAATGAAAAAAAAAATTCAAACACAAAGTGCGCAAGCTCTTATTAAGGAAGAGAAGATAATTAAAAGATTTTCTAATAGCTTCCTAAAATTTTTCTATATTCTTGATAAATCTACATTTTAAAGTTCCTTCAATTTAAGAAATTTTGGAGAAAAAATTTCTTTAACTCAAAGTTCATATATATATATATATATATTATATATATATATATATATATATATATATATATATTTGTCATTTAATTTCTTTTTTCTTTCTCTCCCCTCCCTTTTCTTTCTTTTTCTTTGGATTCTTTCTCCTCTCTTATTTTCTTCTCCCAAATCTAAAATACTGTGTTAAGATCATCAAGAGTTGTCAAATTTTAGTTTTAGACAAAGTCAATTAACATTTGTTAACTCCTATATATTCATGTTATTTTGCACATTTTTTTTACAGTAAAGATGTGCTTAATTCTCTGTTTAAATGATAAATATTATTAACTATAGAAAAAATGTGCATAATTTACTTATATAGTTCCATACTTTGTTTTTATACCATAGATGACCAAAATTGGATAAACTTGTGAATTGCTCATAATGTGCTTCTTGTCTAGGGTGTAAATGCATAGAAAGTTAAGCCAAAGTCATTTTGGAGCTGTTACATCGAAGCTTGAGGCCAAAGGGGCAAATTTTCTCCTTTGCTCACCAAAACAAAGTTGTTCTAGTGCCCTTGTCTTAGCGCCGTGGTGCTTTGCATAGTAAACCTTGAACGCAACATTTTAAGTAATGAAATTTTTAGGGCTTCAGAGGCTTTGAGCCCTTAACTTCATTTTGGTCATCATTAGGGAATTATTGAAAGTTAGGAGCAGCTATGGAGCACTTCTTGGTATAAGGGAGAGCTAGGGTTTGAAGAGGACTCAAGTTTTATCACTAGTTTTCTCTATGGCTTTTCTTTTCTCTAATTTTCCATGTTGTTGCTACTACTTACTCTGGTTCTAGTTTTTAGTTTATTTTGTAATAAGGAGCTAAATTCCTTAATCTAGGATTGTTATGAACCTTTGCATGATTTAGTAGTTGTTTCTCATCCTTACTTTGTGATTAATGGTAAATATATGTTTATTCAACCTTGTATTTCATGCTTAGCCAACATTTGGATTGATTGGATATTTTGCTTAAACTTGAAAAAGGGAAAGTGGAATTTGATCTCAGGTTGAGTGGTGTGGGTACTTGAACCTTACTTAGATGAGTGAATAATTTAGCTAATAAGACAGGAATATACTTCTTGGCCTCACATAGTCAAATTAAGATTTATATTTTGAATTTGACCTTAATTGATTTCATGAAGGATTATGGAATTAATTAAATAAAGCTATATAGGATCTAGGAGAATCTTTATAGGTACAACTAAACCTTAGACTAGCATGTATCACCATTAAGAACAAAGTTAAGGGTGTTAAATTAAACTACTTTGAAATATTTTTGAGATTAATAATCCTAAGTGCTTCCAATTATCCGATAATCCAAATCCAATTTTAATCTTCAATTTTGCTAAGTAAATAGTTTTGTGTTAGTTGCTTTACAATACACACACATACTTCCTTTTTCCCACTTAAGTTAAGGTGTTAAATTTTAGTACTTGACAAGTTTTGCCAACAAATTTTTATGGAATGATACTTTTCTTATCACTTTATTACTTGCATGACACGTATATTTGGTGTTGAGCACAACATCTTCCTAGTTAAATGTAATACTAAAAATAATTAATATAAGGAACAAATTAAGTTCAAACAAAATAAAAATAAAAAATAGTTGAAAAAGAAAATCATGAGCCTACAAGCAACAAGTTTGCAAAATGAAAACTACTTGCAAGGCACAAGATTGTTTTATTTCATAAGGTTCACATACATAGAAACAAAGCTTGAAGTAGGCTTTGTTTACATAAGATTACAATATTATTATTGCTCAAAACATGCTCACTAATTCCCTAATAGTGAGGCTTAGTAGCAGAGGAGAATGAATCATAGTAGAAATTGGTGGTATCAATGCAATTACATCGTAGAGGCCATGAGTGTATGCAGATACAAAGCTTACAAGTTGAGTGGCAAGGTTCTCCCAATATCGTGACATGTGCATTAAGATGGATTTGACTTGCTGTGCATGCAATTGTCATGGCATGTGGTCATTATAGACTTAGTGATGTAGTTTGGGTCCCCATCAATCATCACTTGAGTGAGGAAGATCTTTGGATCAAAGTGAGGATCCACAGTTATAATGAAGGCCATTAAGAAGAGCACAGTGCCACCTGTTAAAAAAAATATGGGAGATTACATTCAAATAGTACTTGATATAACACGATAGTTTATAAATATGAATTCTTGTAAGGAAAATAGCAATACATAGAGATAGATGAAGGAGTAGGGATTACAACCCATAATATCCAAGTAGCTTAAGATGGTAGGTTAAAATTGCTTCATGTCATAAAACCTAACCCTAAGTAGCATAAATAAGATAACTAGTTCTAAGTGGGTTGTGAATTGGGTTTCTATTCCTTAAAATAGGCTTATAGATAGCCCACCTATTATTGACTATGTATAATTTGCCAAGAAAACTAATTTGTCTAATAATTAATTAATGCTAATCTATAATAATAAGAAAAATAAATTAATTTTTCTAAGAATCTCCCATCTAAATAGCATTAATCAATTGTTAGATATAATAGGAATATATCAACACACAAATTAATACTAATAATATCAAATAATTAATATACACACTATTGTTAAAAAATTTAGAAATGAAAGGGCACGAGAAGAACATTGAATTCGATAGGGAAAACAATACCAAAATACCAACGAGGTTTTAAATCTAAATGAAATAGAATATTAAAAGAAATATGTCTAAAATTATATAGATTAACCAAAACAATGGTGCCTTTAAAGAGCATAACTCAAACTCTCACTAAACTAAGGCATTCACAAAAAATTTTATAATACTTAAAAGTCATATGTTTCTCAACAAGGCTTCAACAGGTAAGTTTATAGTTAATGGATCAGCTTAACTTATTATTCATAATATATATATATATATATATATATATATATATATATATATATATATATATATATATATAAAATTTAAGTATGAGGTTCATGAATCTTCCTCTCCAACGAAACAAAAACCTTAATATCAAATTTTAGTGCATTTGAAATTCCTGTGATTTTCAAAGAAGCATAAGCAGAATCATTGTTACAACTAAATAGTTAAGATCCAAAATATGTATTCAACTATACATATAACAAAAATTAATTTTATTGAGCATAAAGCCAAAATTAGCCCAAAACAAATGACATATTATGCAACTAAAAGTAGTTATAGGCTCTTTTAGACATCATAAGATGCATACAAAGATCAAGGCAACTGTTGGTGTTTATTTGACACTTTTCCACAAAATAGTTCTTCTAAAACATTATAAGATGTACATGGAAATAGATTTCAATTCACCTATACAAATTACACAATCTGAATCAAATAAGGCCAATAATTACTCAAGTATATTTACCAAGCATACTAATAGCAAAAGCTATATCAAAGCAAGTGCATGTTTAAGCCTACTTCAAGATTACTAACACAGTGGAAGAAATGGGATTTACTATATTTGCCATTTTGGACATAAAAAATTATTGAGTTTTTCTCCCTTTTTAAGAAGAAAGATATTGATATAAAAGGGAGGGTCAAAAGATTCCATTCACACAAAATCCTATCAAATGTAGGGCTTATGAGACAAGCCAGAAACATTGCAAGTTCACAATGGATCTAAGTACCAAAAGGATTCCACAAGATCCTAATTCACACAAAATTGAAATTGCTCCCACTTACCTTTAGTAAAAATATTCAATAATATTTTTCTAAACCAAAGGAATATATTAAGGTAGTTAGAAATTATTTATCATATTAAAATATCTCATTGTTCTTATAAGTTCTTACCCTTGGTCCCATTCAAAGTTCTCACATAAAATAATTGCATGGGCATAGTAACTAGAATGACAACAACATATGAAAAATTAAATTATGTGTATAATATAATCATAAACAAAATTTGTCTTCAAGATCTAGCTAATATAATTATGAATGCAAAACTATTGTATGTTATGATCTGGCCTAAGGTTCCTAGATCACAATAAACCAAGAAAACTCAATAGGCAGCTAATGGATAACCAAAGAAAAAAAAACTAATATCTCTAATACTTTTACACTAATAGGGTACAATAGCATAATACCAACAAAATAGGTTGATAATATCATAGATTAAAATATATATATATATATATATATATATATATATATATATATATATATATATATATATGTATATATATATATCCTTGATACCAAAAATATACACAATCAATCTTTTGATGTTTATAAAATCTCTCATTCATTGTAATCCTTGTATTATCAAAGTTATACCACATAATGTGACATTGATAAGGTACATCCATTACTTTTATATATAATCCAATAACCAAAGTTAAAATAAATAAAGAAATATTCATTATTGAGAGTTAAACACAATTTATATGATCTATTATAAAATAATACATCTTTGTTGCAAATGGCTAATGTGCCTCTTGCAAAATTTCACAATTAATTGTGAGTGAGACCCAAAACATGTGAAAAAATTGCACAATGATAATATTACAAATATTCTTAAATTTTCACAAAATATATAAGATCTGTTTATAATAATATAATACATTGGCAATGTTATATCAATAGGATATATTCACCATCCATGCAATTTACCCAGCAATTATTATACAATATATAAACTAATAAAGGCATCACCATATATATATATATATATGAATATATATATATATATTAAGATAAAATGCTTTAATTAAATTAACCAAAAAACATCTTTGTGATTGGTCCCTTAATAGGTGAGTATACAATCACAAGATATTAAGAGCTAAAGTGATTGTTAGAGCAAATAAAATCACTCAATCATACTTAACAATAGTTAACACTAATAATTATTCTTAATAATAGTATACAAAGAGTGTGAACATGCAAAACAAATGACATGATATTCAAATATGTATAATTACATGGTAAAGTTTGCAAACTAAACCATGTATAATCACAAGTCATATCAAACCAATAGCTATCTTAATTAAGTTTATTGAGACACTCTTATGTTATGATTAGATAAGTATACAACCATAAAGTGTTATTCGCCAAAATTATCTTATAGGCAAATAAAAGGCATGGTATCATACTCAACATAATTGAAATCATTAATATTCATAAAAATAGTGCATAAGAGATTATGAATATGCAGTTTGGATGACATGATATACAAAACATAATGCATTATTGTTAAGATTGTGAAATCAAACCATGCTCCAAAACACAAAATTATATCTAAATATATTTATCTATAATTTTCGAGGATATATCTTAATAAGAGATTGAAATCATTAACAATTGTTATCATGTCATAAGTGTTAGTGCCACATATCAGTTTTATAATATCTTACTTCCATGTGACAATATTAAAATTAAAGATTTAAGGAATTATGTGTGATTCACCATAAAGTTAACACTTACTTCCATTATCAAAAGAAAAAAAAAACTCCAAAAGGGTTAAAAAATTGCTCTAAAATCTTTTTTTTCTCCACTAAAATATTTACCTTTTGGCTCATTGCAAAAAGTAATAAATATTGCCCAATATAATTTTCCATAATTTAAGAAAAAATAAATAGCATAGAATAACATTTTTTAGAATAAAATTTTGGATAAAAACTTGATATAGGCTATTAAATTTCAATAAAACCCAAAAAATGAACAAAATGTCTAAAATAATTTATATTCATGGCCTATAATGATAAATTATCCAAAATTTTAAATGGACCATAATTAAATATTTGAATTAGATTTATTAAGACACCATTATGACTAGATTCACAATAGATGAGCCCACAGTCATAAAATGTCAAGGATTTATCATGATAATTACTATAATCAAAATTTCAAAATTCATACAAAATTGGGCTTGAAATTTAATTTCAACAAAATAAGACATAAAAGTGTATAAACATGAAAAAAAAATTATTTCACATACCAAAATACATAATCATTAAAAGCATAAAATGTATATTATACAAAACATAACTTTTTAACCAAAAACCAATCAAAATACACAACTCAAAACATATAAGTAACTTGTATTTTATCTTATTATTAAAAAAAATTGAATAAATTTATTGTAAGGGAGCTAATAATAATTTCAATGAGACATGTAGACAACTGACATAACTATACGTCCAATGCACAGTGTTTTGCAATTTCATTTGGATTTTTTTAATTTTTACCCTTTTCCATCCCGCAAAAATTACAAAATTGCTATTTGGGGGATTAGATGAAGTCTGGTAAATGAAGACGTTAATACGGCAAAGAGGGGGGCCGCAAAATTGTCTCGAGCATACACGCGCCATCACACGCGCGCGTGGACCTTGATGATTCTAAATCTCATAATATTCATATGGATAAAAAAAATTTTAGAACAACAATACAATAAATAGTAACATAACTCTAATTGTTAAAAAATTATAGGAAATTAAATTTAGATGGATGGTAATTTATGAACATGAATTTTTACCAAAAAAAATTATAATAGATAGAGACAAATAGAAAAGTAAAAGAATAGATCATCTAAAATATTTCAAGAAATGAAGTGAGGAGGGAAAAGAAAAAAGAAAAGCGGGACTACCATCTATCGTATAAATTCTTCGCAAGTGAATTTCGCTTTTTTTTTTTTTTTTTTTCCTTACTTCATGAAGTACTTGAAGTGATTCAATTTAGGAGAATTAGGAATTTCAATTTATAATATCCAAATAGGTACAAATAGATCAAAATTGCATCATATCATAAAATCTAATATTAGTTTAAGATAATTAATTATAAATGGATTATGAATTGGGTTCTTATTCTAAGAAAACTAATTCATTTATATAATATTTATTATTAAATTAATTATTATAATATTAATAAAATATAATTAATATTAATCTATAATAATAAAAAATTAAGTTAATTTTTCCAACGTCACCTTCACCATCCCCTTGTTTAAATCCATCTTGTCTTTCTCTTTTTAACTTTTTCTCTTTGTTTGAGTTTTGCTTGTGAAGAGGCGAGTAGATACCAAGGGTGAAAGTTATTTGTAGGATGATTTGAGGGATATTATATTATCACGTGATTGATGAACTATCAATTAAGAGTAAAAAATTTTTAAGTTTAATGTATAATGAAGCTCTCAAAAAGATATATGTATAAAAGCTCAAAGGAGAAGACAATAACATAAATTCCAAAGAAAATGCATAATCATAAAATTTAGTTAAAGTATATTTAAAATATTATATTTAATTTTTTAATATTTGATATATATTAAAAAGTTATACTTAATAATCCTTTTGAAATTTTGATATAACGAGGTTTTGTTTCACATTAGGCTTCCATCTGTTGTGGTAGATGATAGATGAGTAATAAAGTTTCAATTATTATAAATGGGTTAAAATATATATAACTTTCTTTTAACTTTAAGTTATGAATAAATAATTCATTTGACTTTTAAAACTTGATAATTAACTTTCTTACATTTTTAAAATTATATAAATTTTTTTCTACTATCATTTAATCTGTTATTTTACTAACATAGTATGATATATCAATACTAATGAATCTTCCCAAATTTTATTTTTTGTATAGATAATTTCCTTAAATTATAGGTTATATACAGATAACATTTGAGATGTTACACTCTGTTAGCAAAATAATAGACTAACTGATGATAAAAGAATTGTTTGCACAATTTTAAAAATTTTAAAAAATGTATTATCAAATTTTAACAGTCAAGGATTGTTTATACATTAACTTGAAATTCATGTTATGTGTAATTTAGCCTTATAAAAATACTCATGGCTCATACGCATGCACAACACGAAAGAGTTGGAAAAGAAAATCAACACGCAGGGTTGAGATTTTGAGTTGGAAAAGAGAATTTGGAAGCAAGTGCAGCGTCGATGATAACTCCTTTGTGGTGTTGAGATGATTATCTATCTAGCTATCTGTTCACATTGCGGTGAATTTTTATTTACTTTAAAATAATTTTTTAAAATACAGTTTTACAGAAATCATTATTAAAGACAATAATTTGTGTTTGACATTTAAAAAACTTTTTTACTGTCAAATTATTAAAAAAAGACAAGTATTTACAAAGATAGGTAAAAAAACTTGTTTTTGTTACCATTTATTTTTTTAATTTGTTTAAAATGTAGGTTATTGAACATTTCGTTTGACTAGAACAAGTACATTTTTGAAAAATAAGCTGACTTCTTCTCTTCCAAAAACTTGGCCAAGAGATGCCTTCGGACTCCAACTAATACATACAATAATAATGTGATGCTCCGTCGTAAAAAGTGTACCCACATATTATATATTTGTATTAGGAAATTAACTTGATAAATAAAAAAAAATGCTTAAATTTTTTCCATTAAATTCATATACTAACTAATAAACTAAATATTATAATTTGTTAATTATAAAGAGAAATTTTTGTTTACATATATTTTTCCATCTCACTTATACAATATTCAATATTATTAAGAAAAACTCATTTAACTTTACACATTATGTGGGCTTAAATGCAACATTTATTAGATAAAAACAAATGACTAAGTATCTTTGAATATTTGGCTTAATTAATGAATGTACTTTAATTTACTTTTTTAAAGAAATTAAACTATTAATTTATATATTTAAAAGCAATAAAAAGAAACATAATAAAAGCTAAGTAACTTTTCATTCTCCACCAAATATTTTAACTTAATTTTATCCTTGTTGGTCCCTTATTTTATGGGACTTGGATTTCCATGTCCAAAATCTCAACAATTAATAAAATTTTTTGAAGATGCAATATTGGCCATCAGATTTTGGTGGAGAGGCAGAGGAGGGAAGAAATAGTGGAGAGAATCCAAATCCTATTTTATGTCCTCATTTTGTGTCGCGGGATAATTTGTTTTTTTCTCAATTTTTCCGCAGGATACAAAAACTCCTAAGAAAAATTTATATATATATATATATATATATATATATATATATTTTTTTACTTGTGGATGGCATCAATTCTTCTCACATATATAGTGCTGATCTGCGTAGTATTTTCAAGTTCTTGAAGACTATGATCAATAGTCTGGCAAATCAGAGTCTAGTATAGATGGAAGCAAGCTGATATGTGTATTAGTCACCTTAAAATTTAAGTTTATCTCATGATGTTGGTTTGGTTATTTATGCCAACTCTCCTAGTACCATCGTGTCTAACATGTTCATTTTATATATTTTTAATAGTAATGGGTGTCGATCTTAAATATTTATGGAGGTGACACACTTTAGTAAATTTGCATAATAAAAGACTAAGGCTACGTTTGGATTCAATCATTTAAACAAAACCTGAAATCACACTTAAATTTTTTTAATATTTAAAATAAAATATTTTAAACTCTAGCTGACACACTTTAGTAAATTTGCATAATATTTTTTTGTTTGCATCTTACATGCCCTAGCTAACACCCTACAAAAGAAAATTAAATTGTAAGAATGACTACAGTTATGCTTGTTTATTCAAAATCTTGTGTTAAAAAAAAAAAAAAGATGTCCATACAATTACCACAATTGGCAAAAGAAGGTATTAATATCTCTTTTGGGTGTGAGCTTTATGGGAATCTTTTGAGAATATAATTTTAAATATACTATGTTGGGAGGGAGTAAGTTAGCTCCTAATAAAAAGAAGATAATGAAAGATTTTTATCTGATATTTTAAAATCTTTTAAAGTCTTTCACATCAGTTTATATTTTAAGGATTAGATTTAGATGCATTTTATTTTATCTTATTTTTATTATTAGATTTCTGAGTTAAAATATGACAAGTATACGATTATTTAATAATACCATGATAACTGTATTATTTAATTGGGGGATGACATAATTTTTTATAAAAATTATATATTTGTTATGATATTATTAAAAAATTATATACTTATTATATTTTAATTAGCAACTGTATATTAGTTTTTTTTTTTGCCATATTTTAAAGTTACTAGTTTGAAGTTTTTTGAAGGAAAAGGCTTTTTTTAAAGAGTTTATAATTATCATCTAATTCTGTTTCTTCCTCTCCTCTCCCTTTTAAAGTTCCTACATTAATTAAATAATTAATGATTGAGCCAAAAAAATTAAAAATTTTATTGAAAATCAATCATAAAAATTAAGTAATGTTTATATTTTTAATTCAAATGCACAATAATAAAAGAAAAAAATCTGGGTGCAATCCCTTTTTTGTTTATTGTAGGTTCTTACAGATATATAAACAATTTTCTTAAAAGAATGTGATGCTGAGTAATGATGGATTTCATTTATTATAAATATGCACCTGGTCCATATGCATGCACAACATGAAGGGTTGAGATTTTGAGGACAAAAGTGTGGGAAAAGGAAATTTGGAAGCAAGTGCAGCGTTGTTGATAGTAGCTCTTTTGTAGTGTACAGTAGATTACTCTTACTCACTTTGCTACGAGGACATCTTGTTGTGAATTTTTATGTATTTTAAAATATAATAAAATTTTATAAAAAGTACCACTAGTTCAAAAGAGCCTAAAAGGGGGCAAATTGAACTTTTAGTAAATTATTCCATTCTTCTTTGATTTAATAAAACCTCTTATATCCTACAAAAATTGTTTGAAAATCAGTTTCTTAAAATCCTGTATGAATGCTTCTAAAATTCAATTATCAGTTGAAACAATTGGGTATAAATGATCTTCTTTCAATTTTTAGAATTGAAAATTTTGAATGACAAAAAACAGGAGAGTAAAATGGGCAAAATCTATCCAAAAGTCGATTCAATTAAATAATGTGTGTTTGGGAACGTTTTGGCAATGAACAATCTCTGGCGAAAGGCTCTGAGAATTTGAATGGAGACGGTGATGAAAATCCGATTGCGGAGGAGAAGGATCAGCTTTCTCGTAGTGCCAAGAAAATCAAAAGCACGGATCAGCCCTTCGATCCAGATGCCTCATTGGTGCGTCATGACGTGATATGATAATCCGCTTAGGAATGAGGGCACTACAAAAAAATAGACTTTTAGTAACGACTTTTAGCGACGACTTAAAAAAGTGGTCGCTAAAAAATATTTTTAGCAACGACCTTATTAAGTTGTCGCTAAAAGTGGTCGCTAAAAACTATTTTTAACTCTAAAAATATTTTTAGCGGTGAGCTCAAAAAATAGTCACTAAAACTATTTAGTAGCAACAAAAACCTCGCCGCTAAAAGGTTTTTGCGACGACATAGATATAGTCGTCACAAAAAATATATTTCAAAACATAACTTTTAGCGACTATTAGCTTGAGTCGTCACTAAAGCATAACTTTTAGCGACGACAATTTTTAGTCGTCACTAAAGCATAACATTTAGCGACGACTAACTTTAATCGTTGCTAAAGCACAACATTTAGCGACGACATTCGTGATCGTCACTAAAAGTCCAAATGCCAAATTTTTAGCGACTACTAACTTGAGTCGTTACTAAAGTATAACTTTTAGCGACGATAATTTTTAGTCGTCACTAAAGCATAACTTTTAGCGACGACTAACTTTAGTCATCACTAAATCATAACATTTAGCGACGAGAAACTTTAGTCGTCGCTAAAAAATAACATTTAGCGACGACCTACGTTATCATCACTAAAAGTCCAAATGTCAAATTTTTTACGTATTAAAAATATTATTGGCAAAACTTTTAGCGATTAAAGAGTTCCCAAAATGGTTTCGTGAACAGGTTAGTTTCTGGACACCGCACTAGAATATAAGAATTATGTGATAAATTTTGGTCATGATAGAATTTATCAATGGTGATATCTCATTATAGGTTGCAAAGTTAAGCACACAGGTGAGGCTAGTGATAACCTCATGAGTTTAGCAGCTGGCCCACTCAAAGTGGTTCATCGCTACTCAGCATTTACAGTGAATGGCTTTAGATTCCACACAAAAGATCGTGCCTTAGGCCGAAAAACAGATAATAGTGGAATAATTGTGAAAGGTGATGATGAAGACGAGAATAAAGAGTACTATGGTGTATTAGAGGACATATATGAGTTGTCATATATTGGGCATAAAAAAGTGTATTTATTTAAGTGTTATTGGTGGGATGTGGCTTATCTAGGAAGAGGATACAAGGTTGATAAATTTGGAATCACTAGTGTGAATACTCGTTATTCACTTAACTCTAATGAGCCATTTGTCTTAGCATATCAAGCCGAACAAGTATTCTATTTGAATGACATAGTTGATGCAAATTGGCTCATTGTTGTGAAGACAAATCCTCGTGACCTATTCAATATGCCTGAGGTGATTGATAATGACGTCAGTGGGGACTTTGAAGGAGGGCCCATCGATGAGGCACATCAACAAGATGAGATCGAACTATATGTTGTCCTTGATGATAATGTGGGAAATGACTTTGTGGTCCAGTTGCAAAGGGATGATGTTGCTCCAGAGACTCTAAGCCATTCAAGCGAACACCTACGAACACAATGCCCAAGTGCAAATAATGCAGGACATGAATTCATTGATGACAATGATGAGGATGTATCCACTGACAAAGGAGATTCAGAAGACATACTTGGCGAGGATGATGAAGTCGATACTGACACCACAGATCCTGAGTAAAAGTAACTAAGATTCTATGTTATTTAATGGTACATATAATAAATGACTAAAATATTAAATTTGTAGATAGCATCATATTTCATTGAGTATTTTTTATTTTGATAAGGTTAAAGATCTTGTTTATAAAGTGGAAGATCTTGTCAACAAGATTAAAGATCTAATCTTTAAATTCAGTGGCTAGACAATATATTGTTGACACAATTGAAGATCTTGTCGACAAGATCCTGAATTCAGTAGAGAGAAGTTGGAAACCTTGTCAACAGGATTTGTTATCTTACAACAAGGTATTCTTTAATTAAAAAATTTAGAATAACTAAGATCATAATAAGTTATAACTCATAATAAGCGATAATTATGACAATTTCTATAAGATTGTCACTAATATTATTATTATTATTATTATTATTATTATTATTATTATTATTATTATTATTATTATTATTATTGCTTCAAATTTTTAAAACTTCCCTTCTTATAATTCATTTCTTGGTTAAAAGTTTCATAATTTTACAAATTGACATGATTCAACTACCTTGTTCTCATAATAATAAATGTGGAATGATCCAGGAAATGTCAGGTGCTGGGCGTGTGAGAGGGGCTGGACGAGGCGGACGAGGCTTAGGACGTGGAAATGGACGGGGGAGGCAGAATTACATGAGTAACGTTGCATCTCCACCACGTACGAGAGGGCAACTTGAGCATGATGCACTAGAAGCTCAATATTCTCCATTGCCACTAGAGCTAGTTGGTGAGGAAGAACAAGAACAAGATGGTTCACCTCTTACTCAGCCATCACGAAACCAGAGTAGTGCAGGTAAGCAAGGGAAACAATATACGTGTTTGGTTAATTTTTCACCTTGTGTCATATATAGGTATATTTGTTTTCTTATGTATAATCATCTAATCATTTTCTTTTTTCTATATTGTTCAGCTTCTTGCAGCACTGTTAAAAAGGGTCGAGGGAAGTATAAGTGTTTAGGAGTTGACCTTAAAACAAAATTTGGCAATAAGATCTTAATTACTATGTCTACAACCATTGAACGGCCGATTGGAGATGGGGCTCGAGACTTATCTAGTTACATTGGTTGGGTGGTGCGGACTACTGTGTCCTTAAGAGATGGTGATTGGAAAGATATTGCAAATAAAGATGGGGATACCATGTGGTTGAAAGTAAAGGTAACAAGTTATATATTTTAAATGCATATCTTTAACTAATGTGCAAATACCTATGTTATGTTTGCAATTATAACTACTTATAATTTGAATTTGCTATTCTATTCTTAATGTATAGGACAAATTTGAAGTTCGCGATCCTCAACAGGAGGTGGCATTCAAGTCTTATTGCATGGACTCGATGCAACGACTCTTTAAGAATTGGAAGTCCTCATTGTCAAAAATATATAAGAACTACATGACTGACGAGGAGAGGCAAGCAGCAAAACCAAAGGATGTTAGCCTTGAAGATTGGGATTGGCTAATTCAGCACTTTAAGTCCAATAAGTTTCAGGTCTTTAGTTCAAACTTTATTGCAGCTATACTATTATTAATTAAAATTATCATTAACAATACTTTGGCTTTATATGCAGGCTACAAGTAGTAGAAATAGTATAAATAGGTCAAAGCAGGTAACATTACATACATGTGGTACCTGCTCATTTGCAGAGGTTGAAGAGTCTTTGGTGAGCACCTTATTGTATTTTACGACAAATTCGTTTCTATATTCACTACTACTTTTTCTCATGCTAAAAAGCTTTGAATACTAATGTTTAAAAAATATGTAGAGGGACCCAGAAACAGGGGAGCCAGCAACAGCTGATCGAGTATGGGAGGCACAACATACTCGTCGAACAAAAGAGGGGGAGATAGTGTGGGCTGATCCACAGTCCCAGGAGATCCATGTAATGTTCTCAAATTCATTTACTTCAAACAAATTGTTTATATAATTTTTCACACTTCTAACTCATGTCCTACACTATAGTCACGCATTCACGATCTTGTTATTCAACAACAAACAACAAATGAAGAGGCACGCCTAACTGGAGATGAGATATTAGCTACCATACTGGGGGAGAGATCGGGATATGTACGTGGTAAGGGATATGGGAAGAAACCCTCAAGAAAGAGAAGTATCGACGAATATGAAGTGGATTCTAAAGTTTCTTCTGCAATAGAACAAGTGCGTGAAGAGATGCGTAAAGAAATGGAACAAAAACTACAAGAGGAGCGAGCCCAAATGCAAGCACAGATGCAAGCTGAAATTCGTACTCAAATGACTGCCTTCATGGCCACATTCCAACAGGTATCTTTTGCACTTGTCTTTTTCTTTTCAATGTTAAAAAACTTAGTGTTATGTTTCTTTTCAGCAGGGAAATGTACCTCTGATGAACAATGCTTCAAGTGGAGAAGCTCAATAATTTTGTGAGTAATTAAGAGTTTTAATGATTGATTATTCAACTAACACAAATAATACATCTTAAGTTTTTCTTTTAAACTTTTGACATTAATTTATTTATGGCATACATAGTCATTTAAACATTATGCTTTACTGAAATTGAAATGTGGTCTCAATTTGTCACACAGGTAATTGCTTTGATGGAGAAAGTCTTGACATTTACAAAACAAAATGAAGTGTCTAGATTGAATGCTAGTGCCTCTCCCTTGAATTACAAAGATTCAAACAATTGCCAATACTAACTTCTTGTTATTTAGTAATATTGTAATGCTATTTTGAATAGTGGAGTGTATGAGTGAGTTTAAAAAATTATTCATACTTGTTTGATGGACCTCTGTAGTAATGTATACATCAAACTTATTAGCTCTTTCTTGGCTTATGTATTTTAAAATGTTAGATTAAGTCATTGTTCTTTTTTAGCTTATGTATTTTAAAATGTTAGATTTTGTAAAATGATGTATGTTATTAGAGATTTACAAGATTTATTTTTTACCATTTATAATATTATAAAATCTATTTTAGTAAACAGGTTTGAAGAAAATAATTAAAACAAATATTAAAAATTTGAAAAAAAAAAACCTCTTTAGCGGCGACTAAAGTCGTCACTAATAATATATCAAATATTGATAAAAGCATATATTTAGCGGCGACTAACGTCATCGCTAAAGACATATTTAGTGGCGACATAAAATATTGACGCTAAAAGAAAAATTTTAGCGGCAAAAGAATGATTCACTGCAAAAATAGACATTTAGCGTCATCAAAATATTTCACCACTAAAAGTATATATTTAGCGACGACAATACTCGCCACTAATTCCTCTAAATACCCATTAAAAGGAATTTCGGCGACTACTAATTTTGTTGCTAAAACAACATTTAGCGTCAAGATACATGTCGTCGCTAAAGATCCCTACCAAATAAAAGAGTTTTTACGGTGAAAAGGTCGTCGCTAAATCTTTTAAACTAAAAGGTCGTCGCTAAAAGTATACATTTAGTGACCACAACTATTGGCAAAAAGTCGTCGCTAAAAGTTTAGTGTCAAAAGATATTTGTGCCGCTAAAACTATATATTTAGTGACGACTTTTTTCGCCTCTAAAAATATTTTTTGTCGTCGCAAAAAGTTTTTTTAGCGACAACAATTTATTGGCCATTAAATTTCTTTAGCAACAGCTGTAATTGCGGCGACTTAGCGACGACTATATTGTCGTCGCTAAATAGTTTTAGAGACGACTTTTGATGTTTTAGCGACGACTTTTGTCGCCGCAAATTCCATATATTTTTGTAGTGGGGGGAGGGTAGTAGGAGATCATACAAACGGATGCTAACTGGAACTATGGATGAAGTGGATGTGCAGTCCTGTGACTCTGATGATGCTTCGGAAGATTCTTGGGTTCCCACGGATGATTTTGAGTCTGAGGAGGGGGTTGATGCTATGGGTGATGTGGAGGGCCCCTTGAAGTTTCATACTATTGAATCCAATGCAGACGGTTACGATTGTCCGGAGTTCATTTTGTCACGAAAAATGGAGAAATGAATCTATTAATGTCCATTTAAAATGTGACCGCAAGAGGCCAGAAATTTTTTATTTAATTTTTGAAAATGAGAACTAATTAAAATAGAATAGCCATCAAAATTTTAATTTTAAAAGACAAAACTTTAAAAAAAATTTATTATGAAAAAAGAAGAAGATAATTTATGAATCAGAAATAAGTTTGGAAATCAGTTATACATGGGGAAGATATCAAATACCCTACAGCAATTATTTCAAAACAAATTTTTTTAAATTTAATTGTATAAAAATTAATATGGCTTTATTCTTATTTTAATTACCTTAATCAAAATACATGCAAAAATAATGAAAAGGAAAAAAAATAAAAATAAATAAAAGGAAAATAAAAGATTTATTTATAAGGATGGATTTGATTTAAGATAAAAGTTTAGGACTTATATATCCTATATGAAAAAGATCAAATTTAACATAGTTTGAGTAGGTAGAAAATTGTGTTTATTGGTTGATTTTTTTTTTTAACTTTTGTGAAAAGAAGAAGAAAAAAAAATTAATTTTGTCTTTTGCAAATAAAAAAATTTTAGAGTTAGTTGATGTATTTTAATTTGCAAAAGCTAAATTAATTTAACTTCTTTATTCTTTTCATTTTTTTCCTATTTTTTTTATTTTTGAAAGTAACATTTTTATTTAAGTGAAAAGGAAAAATTTTATTTTTATAAAGTATATATACATATGTACATATACAAACATATGTAAATTTTTAAATCCTTACAGCTTTTTGTCTATGAAAAGGGGCATTAATTTTAATTTTAATTTTAATTTTTTTAATTTACTTTTGGAATAGAATTCCCAAAAGAATTTTGTTTAACTAATTTTTGAATTTAGAAAATTCTTAAGGAAAAGAGATATAATTATTTTTTTTTTGTTTTAAGAGATTTACTTTTGAACTTTAAAATATCAATTTTTTTAATTTTTATTTTTATTTAAAAAAATTAAGGAAAATATTTATTTAATTTTTTAAAAATTGATTTTTTTATTTTCATTATTTATTTAAAATTTTAAAAAAATGGGTTATTAGAATCCAACTTGATTTTGTTAGTAAATTTTCATAATTTTACCAAAAGAGAATTTTAAGAAATGTTCTTATGAAAAAAAGAAATTTATTTGATTTTCTAAAACTTACTCTTAAACTTTTGGGATATTATTTTTCTTCCTATTTTTTATTTTTGTCATTTTTGAAAACAAAATTAATTGGATATGGACTATTGGAATTCCAAAAATTATTAAAATATGATTACACGATCCAAGTGATATAGGTACATGTAAAAACATATTGTTATCCATGGCCTATCAATTAATATCTATATGTTTGAGGAGATGAAAAATCACCCACTACAACTCTAAAAATAAATATAAAATAGAATTTTAAAAAAAGAAAATAAATGTATTTACAAGCATACAACATTTATAATTGTGTGTGTTTGTATTCAATCATGAATTATTATTCCAAACATATTATGTCATAACATCACATGACATACCGAAATTAAAAAGAACCAACGTAGCCTTTAATCCCAGCCTTTTCCTTCACCTTTACAATAGGGAACCATAAATCTCTAAATGTTATAGCTCAAATGCAAAAGGGCAAGATCAAAATAATTAGTGTCAGCTATAAAATGTGATCTTGAAAAGAAATCATTTTAAGTGGGTTCAATCTTGTGGCAGTTCATGATGAGGATTACTAGAACAAATATCATATACCAATTCAAATCATATTGCGAACCATGAAAGGGCTACATTGTAGAGTTTAATCCAACATTATCAAATGTAAATTCAAATCCATCAAAGTAGCCAATAAACCAAAATTAGTTCTTAGCCCACATGTGAATGTATGATTTAGTTTTTTTAATTCAATAATAAAAGGAAAGAAAAAGGCAATTCGAATTCCCAATCATTATTAGTTTTCTCTACCACCATGCTAACCTAAAGTGTAAAAAAATGAGGGCCTGTTCAAATCCAATTACATTGACGAATTCCTACATATGCCAATTTTATGAGACGTAAGACATAGATGAACTTAGCATTATGCATGCAAAGCCTACATACCACACACTGAACCAATTGGATAAAAATCATAGTAGATTAGAGACCCATGCTCAACACTTGGTAGGACGACAAGCTTGACAGAATTTTGATGTAGATTTGAGGTTTGCCTAGCTATTTCAAAAAAGATAGAATCATATGAATCCAATACCACAAAGTGTAGATGGGGTCATAAACATTAAGCTGAATCTAAAACTTTCACAATTAGATGCAAAGTATAATTAACGATCAAAAATTAAAACTAAGCACCTAAGCAATTTAGCTTACCCTACTAAAACAATATCCAATCAAGCAACAATAGGTTATATAAAACATAATTTAGGATTAAAAATAAAACTAAACAACCCATTTCATTTACATGGATATAGAGATTCAAGATAGCTCACCTCTCTTGATTTTGGCCTTTTTTTAGCTCAATCCTTCTCAATTCTTCTCTTTGCATTATGTTTTTCTTCCCCAAAACCATGAATGGAGGTCCTTTTCAATAGATCCCTTGGTCAACGTCTTTTACCTCATTTTCTTTTTGCAATCCCATTTAGCATCTTTTCCCCCTCTTCTCTCTCCAACAACACTTGACCACAACTCTACATTGTTGAACTTGTGTCAGTTTCTTAGACCTTTTGTTTTTAATATATTGTAGCCTTATTTGGTCCCAAAAAGAAAGACTTAGCCCCCATGATCAATCTTCTTTACTGAATAGAAGACGAAGGCAAGAAGTGAAGAGGTTGGTACAGTCATAAGAAGCTTCATAAAGAAGTATATGCTTGACTGTGTGTGGATGCTAAATGGTTGACAACAATAAAGTTCTTTTTTTTTATAAATTTTGGGAATTTGGGAGTCAGAGCTTAGACTTAGAGTTGAGGCTTCGACGATAAGCATCAAGGGACTGATTTTTTTTTTTGGCTTCCATTTCCTTGGTGAGTGGGTGTCGCAAGGTTTTTCTCTTGTCTTTTCTAATTTTTCTATATATCATTTTATTAATTTATTTCATTTGGCTACTCTTTTTTTTTTATTTCTTTTTTTTAAAGGGTATTAGGGTTATTTGGGCTTTGGTTTTTGGGGCTTAAAGATTGGGTTATTTGGGTTATTAAAGCTTTAGGTGTTTTGTTTTTCTTTCTTTTTTTTTCTTTTTAATTAAAATCTCCTTTCCTTAATTTTTTTTTATTTTTTTTATTTTTTATTTAAGGTTAAAAATAAGAGTATCTTGAAAATGATAAAATATGACTCAGATTAAATTAAAATTAACTAGGATTCTAGTGGCTTTTTTATGACCTTAATGATTTTTCTTTTTTCATTGTGTGCTAATGAGTTTTTTTAAATGTTTTTTTAGTTATTTTATTAGGTCAAAATAATACTAAAATTGACCTAAAATCTAATATGACTCAAATGACAAAATGAATTCAAATTAAATTTAAATTGATTCTAAAACTAGCCATGACTATGAAATTCGAATGTTTTAATTCAACCTATTATTATTATTATTATTATTATTATTATTATTATTATTATTATTATTATTATTAGGAGATGCTAAAACAAAATATAGTATTCACAATTTTCTTTTTTTACTTGTTTCTTAAGTGAGGAAATTGAAAATGTAATTTTTTATGTTCTTGCATAAGAAATAAGATAAGAATACGTTTTTTGTTTGGGACAACTTTGATTATCCCTTGGCACAATTGGACTCAAAAGACTTGACTAAACTAAGATAAGTTCAACGAACTCCTTGACACAACTAGACTACAAATAGACTAAATGAAACTGACTACAAATAGATTGAATTAGGCATAACAAAAAGGTAGATGCAACCCAAACAAAATGGATTGAATTAAATTGATAGGTTGCCCCACTTTACTTATTCCTTAAGTGAAAAAATTGAAAATATAATTTTGATATTCTCAACTTAAGAATAAGTAAATATGAAAACAAATATTTTGTTTAAGGACCTAGCTCACAAAATAACAAATGAAGAAAAGCAAATTTACCTAGAAATGCATAAACTTGACGAAAAGTAAAGATGCCTAAGCTTGATGTAGGACTTTGGATAGAAGAAAGTGCTTGTCATTACAAGGCTTTTGAGTGGGTGCCTAACCTATGCAGGGCATGAAGGGGGAAGCTTATTTTGTATAAAGCTTGATGAGTGCCTATTTTGTGCAGGATTTTGAATACTTAGTTTGTAAGGGCTGTAAAGAATATTTATTCTATGCGAGACTTGAAAGATACATGTTTTGTGCAAGGTGCCTATTTTGTGTAAAATTTGGAAAGAAACCTTATCTATATAGGATACTTGTTTTGTGTAGGTCTTAAAAGATACTTATATTATATAAGGTACTTATTCTGTGTAGGACTTGAAAAAAACTTGATATGTGCAAGATGCCTATTCTATGTAAGACTTGAAGGATACCTATCTTGTGTAAAGTGCTTAGTCTGTGCAAGACCTAAAAGTTTTTTAGTTTACGTAGGACTTTGAAGGATGGGTGCCTATTTTGTATAGAGCTCTGAATGATGTCCATCCTATGTAGGGCTTTGAATGATATTTTGTGTAGAGCTTTGAAGGGTTTGCAGCATGGGAGTGTAATCCTTAATCATTTGTGTGCTATAACCTGAAGAGTTCAATGCAATATATACTTATATGAAATGCATGATACATGTAGAATTCCTAATTTTCATGCAAGATTTCTTTTACTTTCGAGCTTGGAAACTCCATTTTTTTTCATCCAAGTCTTATTCGGGTATGCACATCTATTAAATGCATAATGCATGTAGAATGATTGATTTTTAGAGCTCAAAAACTTGGCTCTTTACTTGACCTAATATAAACCTAGGTCTATGTAATATATGCAAATGTGGGTTACATAATGCATGCAAGATGCTCTATTTTGTGAAATGTGATTTTTTTCTAGCCCCAATAGGAACTCAGGGTCCATGTAATCTATGCACATGTGGGATGCATGAAGCATGTAAGATGCTTTGTTTCATAAAATGCAAACTTTTACTTTTTATTAACATCAGTATGAACTTAGTAATATGTAATCTATGCACATATAGGATGTGTGAAGCATGTGAGAGATAAAATTTTTCTTCCTTTTTTGAATTTGGAAGTTTTGTTCCTTATTTGCAATGTATGTATAATGTATGCAAGCATAATTACCTATCAAGGGAGAGGAAAAGATAGAGACATTGTCTCCAAAGATCTTTAAACTAATTTTGAATTTTAGACTTTTTTTTTTTCATTTATGCAAGCAAGATCACCTCTAAAGGGAGAGAAAATGTTCTTAAATTAATTTTGAATTTTGGACCTTTTTTGGAAAATGAAATAATGAGGGAAGGGAACAATGCAATTTTTTTAAAGTTAATTTGACTTGATAGGAAGAGCATGTTCTATCTTTGTATAAGTTCAATACAAGCATATAATGCATATAAAACCTTAGAATTTGTAAAATATAGAACTTTTGGTCATTTTCATTTGAAAAAAATTTCTCACATTGACCTTTTCACTCACCCAATGAAAATAGTTGTGCTTTTGGTTGTCTTACCAAATTTGCCCTTAGGGAGTGTTTGGTTGAGGATTTTTGGAGGGGAGGGGAGAGGGATAAGGTGTTTGGTTGAATTAAATAAGGGGAGAGGGGAGGGGAGGGGAGGGGAGCCAAATTTGCCTTCCCTCCAAATTGGGAGGTTTTGGAGGGGAGGGGAGGGGAGGGGAGGGGTGGGATATTTTTAAAATTTTAATTTATTTTTTTGTCCCTTTTAATTTTTTAATATATTAATATTTAATAAAAATTAAGATAATTTTTTTATCAGAAATTAAAAATAAAAACAAGATTAAAATTTATAATTTTTTAAAAAATTATTGATATAAATAATTTTTTTATTAAAAAAATTAAAATAATATAAAGAGTAAATTTGTCCAAACATAATTACCTCCCCTCCCCTCCCCTTCTGAACCAAACAATAATCTCCTCTTACCTCCCCTCCCCTTCCTTCCAACCAAACAAAACTCATTAAAATCCCTCTCCTCCTTTCCATTGAACCAAACGGAGCCTTAGGAAGTAGGAAGTAGGAAGTAGGAAGTAGGAAGGTGTTGTGTTCGCTACAAATCTCTGCGTCATGGATATCTGGATTGAAGGGATGCAAAACTGGTTTTTGGCCCATCATAATTGAGATAGCACAATTTGGCGGAAATGTCCAATATTGATGAATCACATCCAAATCTGGTTCATGTGAAGCGTGGATCCTTTGCGTATTTTTTTTATTGTTTAAAATAAATTTAAATGGTTCAGATTTTATAATTTTTTATTTTAAAAACATAGAATATATAATAAAAATAATTTTTTAGTTATAAAATTAAAAAATAATAATTAATGTTAAAATAAAAAATAAAAAATCCAAATTATCTAAATTTAAATCTAGACGACTAGAAAAAATGCACATCCTTTGAGTACTTTTTGGATGTATGGAAGATTTGCATTCGGATCATATATTTATTCTGATTCCTTTCACTGACGATGACACTTTAATAAAAGAAATTATTTTTAATAAATTTATTAATATTTTACAATTACTTTAACTGTCATTCATCACAATGGTTACATAAATATTTTATTAGGTAACGTTAACAACGTACTTAAATTCAAGCCAGTTTATTAGGTGAAGAAATTAAATTGATTAAGAAAATTTTATTGGAAGACAAATTTAATAAACTAATATTTGAAGGATCAAATCAAAAATTCTTTTAATCTTTCAATCAATTTGGTAAGTTATTTTTAAAATATATCAATCGATTTCAAAATTATTTTATTTGTAAAAATTAAAGTTATTTTTATTATCTTCTTCTTTTTATAAAACAAAAACAAACAAACAAAAAATAAAACAAAACAAAAACGAAAAAACAAAGCAAAAGCAAAAGCAAAAAACAAAAACAAAAAAGCAAAAACAAAAATAAAACAAAACAAAAACAACAACTAACAAAAACAATTTTTGTTTGAATTACATGAATTTTAATTCTCTCTATTAGATAAGTAGATTCTAGACTTTTATCTTAAAATAAATTCATCTTTATAAATAAATATTTTTTTTATTTTTTTTTGCTAATTTCTTTTTATTTCTTTTTTTTTTTTTGCATGTGATTATTCAGAGCATCAAAATAAAATTAAGGTTATTTTAATTTTACATGATTAACTTAAAATAAACATTTTTAGGAATAGGTGTTATGAAATACCTAACACCTTCTTTATTCACAATCAATTCCTAAATTCATATTTAGTTTGTAGATCATTTTTTTTGCAAAAAGACTTTTTTAAAATTTTATCTTTTAAAAATTAAAATTTTGGTGATGGTTTTATTATTATATTAATTTTAATTTTCGTTTTAACAAAAAATAATTTTTTTTTTCTAACACTACACAGTTACATTTGTGACAACCTTCTATTTCCAACCTATTACTACCCTATCTGGTCATAGAGGAAAAGACCTAGCACCCACGATCAATCTTCTTCGCCGAATAAAAGACGAAGGCAAGAAGTGAAGAGGCCAGTAGAGTCACAAGAAGCTTTGTAAAGAAGTACATCCTAGACTACATGCGGTGGCTCTCTAGTTGGTGTGGTCATAGACGGTGGGTGCTGGGCGGTTAACAATGACGAGGTTTTTTAAAAAAAAAAAAAAAAAGTTGGGAATTTGGGAGTCGGAGCTTGGACTTGGAGCTAGAGGCCTCGAGGACAAACATCAGGGGACCCACTTTTTTTGCTTCTGATTTCTGGGGGGCTGGGTACTGTAGGGTTTTTCTCTTGTCTCTTTTGATATATATATATATATATATATTATTAATTCATTTCAATTGGCTACTCTTTTTCTATTATTTATTTTTTTTAGGGTATTAGGATTATTTGGGTTTTGGTTTTTAGGGCTTGCAGATTGGGTTATTTCGGTTATTAAAATTTTAAGTGCTTTTTTAATTTAAAATTAAAATCTCCTTTCCTTAAAATCTTTTTTATTCTTTTTTATGTTCTATTATTTTCTATTGAATCTCTTTTTTTTTTAAATATTTTTTCTTTTCTTTATTCTATGTTTATTTTTATTATTTTCTATTTAAAATTTTCCTTGTAATATTTTCTTTTTGTTCTATTTTTTTAATTTAAGATTCACAAATAAGATTATCTACAAAATAATTAAATATGACTTAGACTAAATTACAATTGATTAGGATTCTAATAATTTTTTAATGACTTTAAGGATTTTTCTTTTTTTCTAATTTTATGCTTATGAGTTTTTTTAATGTTTTTTGTTATTTTATTAGCTTAAAATAATACTAAAATTGACCTAAAATTAAATACAACTCAAACGACAAAATGAATTCAAATTTAATTTAAATACTCCAAAACAAGTTATGACTCTAGTATCTCTAATATTACTTTAATAAAATCTGAAATTCAATTGTTTTAATTCAATGTATTATTATTATTATTATTATTTTAAAGAGATGCTCGAATAAAATACAGTGTTCATAGTTGTCCATTTTTATTTGTTTCTTAAATAAAAAAATTTAAAAAAATGTTAGTTTTAATATTCTTACATAAGAAATAAATAAGAATAAAAACATGTATTTTGTCAAAGACAACTTAATTATCCCCGAGACAACTAAATTCAAAGGACTTGACTAAATTGAGGTTAGTTCATTGAGCTCCTTGATATTATTGGATTACAAACAAATTGAATTAAACTAACTATAAAGAAATTGAATTAGACTCAACATAAAAAAAGAAGTGAATCAAACAAAATACAACATTGACACCTGAGATAAGCTTTTGGAATAAAATTATCTTTGTACCATTTAAAATTATGTAATGTTGGACAAGTTAAAGTCATCAAGGTAGTGAATTGTCTGCCTTGATTCTAAGTCGGATCTCCTACGAAAATGTTTAATTATTGCATAAAATAATGATGTCAGGCTATCATTACCAGCAACAACCTACGCTCGTCCATCTCTTTAATATTTAATCATATTGCTCATAATTGTCTTTCTTTCTTAAGTAATAATATTATCTCACTATCCATGGAGTGATTCTGTAAACCTAGTGTTATACATTGACAACCATTTGAAAAAAAAAAGAGTAATAAATGTTTTCTTTAATTCGCTCCATTTCTTGATACCATTAATGTTGCTTAATTTTTTTGTCTTCTTCTAAAAAATTTGAGAAAAATCATTTTCTTTCTTTTTCATGAATTTTTAACATAAATTCTTTTCTTAATAATTATTTGTTAATTATATATATATTTTTTGTTTTTATCATCATAATTTGGGAAGTTGGGGAATTATTTTGAAATTCTTGATCTAATTGAGATTGTGTTTCTAAGGTAGTATTTTGTTGATGAATTGGCTAAGGTATTACTAGTTCAAAATTTACTCCTCTAAGGTCATTCCTACTAGTTGATGAGTCTACTGACCTTCTTGATGGTTTAGTAGCCCTACCTACCCTAAAGTCTGTGGTTGAAATTGAGTTCAACATAATAATGGTATTGAACTATTCATTAATAAATTCACTCTTCCATTAGTGGTTTGAGTAACTCCGCTCGTGCTAACTATTTGAAAAGGTATAGATGATGTAGCATCAGAGAACTGGCATGATTGAGGAAATGAGACTTCATGATGCATGAGTCTCCTGGGTGTTGTAATTGCAAAACGTATTGAATCAATTTCCATAATTATTGTTTTGTTTCTAGATGACAATTTTTTTGGATCAAAGGCAACTGTGGTTTTTGCTACTTTGATCATAACTTGATAGATCATGTTGGTAGAGAAAGTTCTTTTTATCTATTGATCTTTATCAGTTCTTATATCCAAAGTTAAGGCTCTATTGGCTGAAGGATCTATCAATTTAATGTAGTAGTTTGGGTAACATTTGAAATAAACTGGTCTATTATGAAGATTTGATTGTAATATAGTTATCGAACTTTTGAGGTAATCTTTGTTTCTTCTGTCTCTTGTTGCCAAGAGAACAGGAGAATTATCTATTCTTACTCTAAACAGTGGTTTAGCAGCTACTTGAATCAGCCTATATTGACATAATTATATTTTCGTGTAAGTTTTTCTATAAAATTTGTTGAAATAAGAGGTATTGATTCATAGTTTTTGCTAACACCAATATATATATATATATATATATATATATATTGAAGTTATGAAGAATCTCCGTAGTAGTGTATGTTATATATAGGAAAAATTGCAAATAAGATCCTAAAGTTTACAAGATCTAGAGTGAAGGACCTTGTTACAACCTAATCCTTTCAAAGTTACAGCCAAATCCTACCCAAAAATAATTTTTATAAATTTAAGGTTCTTAAATATAATTTTTCCTTATATGTATGTGTGTGCGCGTGCACACTACATTGTTAAAAGTGATCGAATTTTTGTTTGGTGCACAATTTTGTATATTTATTTATGTAGATAAGAGTTTCAGAAATAATTATTTAAAATTCTCAAGAGACAAGATTTTGAAATAGTGTCATCTGAGACAGGCATTTTATTTTGATATTGTTCATAATTTATTAAACCTTGACTTAAAATAGCATGAAGAAAAAAAAAATCGTAACTCATAAGTCATTCCCTACCTCTTTTTTTTTTTTTAACACCACAAAATAGAATATGCAAGCAAATAAAAGTGTTCATTTGCTGTAATTATATTTCTTTGGCTAAAAATAAAAAATTGTTGACTTGAAATTAAATTCTTTTAAATTTTTATTTTTATTATATAATCATTTTTAACTACCATGCTAAATTTTTCTTGAAGTTCTTTGTCAAAGTTATCTCAATTTAAGAGATTTGGAGAAAATATTTTCTCTTAACAAACAAATCATAATTGTCATTTAAATTTTTTCTTCCTCTCAATCTCCTCTCATTTCTTTTCTTTTTCTTTGGGGTCTTTCTCTTCTCTCTTCTTTTTTTCTTCCCCCAGATCTTAAATGATTGCCGGGAGAGATCAAAGGTTAATTTCCGGCGAAGTCCATTGACATCCTAATTGAAGGTAATAATAAAATAATAAAATTTTAAAATTTCAGGTAGCAAACCAAGTTAAATCATAATCAAAATAAAAATAAAATCAGTCATAGAAGGAATATCATTAGCCTTCAGGCAACCAGTTTGCAAAACGCAAACTGCATGCAAGGCGCAAGATTTTTTATTTTATTAGATAGGGTTCACATACATAAAAATAAAGCCTGAAATAGGCTTTGCTTACATAAGATCACAACATTATTATTGATCGAAACATGCTCATTAATTCCCTAGTTGTGAGGTTTAGCAGCAGAGGAGCATGCATCATAGCAGAAGTTGGTGGTATCAAAGCACCGACATTGTTGAGGAATTGAGAGCATGCAGGCACGAAGTTTACAAGCTGAGTAGCAAGTTTCTCCGATACCCATATACATGCATTGAGGTGGCATTGACCTAGTGCATGTGCAATTGTCGCAGCCAAGGTTTTAAAATGTGGACCGCATCACATGATGCGGCCGCAATATTGGATCGCATCCACAATAATTCGTAACGTAACGCTTTGCAACACCCGCAATACGTTTTATAATTTTTACAGCACCCGCAATCGCAACGTAGCCGCAACCGCAATTTAAAACCTTAGTCGCAGCACATGTTTGTTGTGGACTTGGTGATGTAGTCGGCATCACCATCAATCATCACTTGAGCAAGGAAGGTGTTTGGATCGAAGCGAGCCTCCACAGTTGCAGTGAAGGCCATCGAGAAAAGCACGAGAGCCACGTTCACCATCGCCTTCTTGTTCAAACCCAACTTGTCTCTCTCTCACTAACTGTTTCTCTGTGTTTGAGCTTTGCTTGTCAAAACTGAAGAGGCAAACAGAGGGTTATTTGTGAGACAATTTTAAGGATATTATTACGCTATCATGCGATTCATGAGTTGTTGTTTAAGGATAAAAAACTGATTAAACAATTATTTTGGTCTCTTAATATATTTCTTTATTTTATTTCATTATTTAACCTTTTCTTTTGTTTTGATTTACTCCTTTAATTTATAATTTGTCATATTCATATTTTTCCATATATCGGATCATTTTAGAACAGTAAAAATAATTAAGAATGTATTTTAAAAAATCAAAAGTTGTTAAGGAATTATTGAAACATTATATAAAGTTAAGAGACAATATGGTTCAAATTAAAAATTAAAAGACAAAAAATTAATTAATTAATCAAAACACCAAAATGACAATTAAACCTAAAAAATTATTACTCACTTGGAGATAGATGCCTTTAGTCCCCATTTGATATTTGCAATGTGCAATGCAGTTTGGGGGACCAGGAAGAAAAAGCTTAGAAAATGGTCGGTCACTAGGTTGCTCATATAATATAATTCATCCTTTAATAGTCAATTAATCGTGACAATTGATTAGATGATGATTATTACGATTAAAAAAAAGGCCTCGATCAAGCTACTTATTTATTGGTGATGCTTACATTCTTCTCCATTAATTAATCCTCTGTTTGGATGGAAAATTAATTTCATTATTTTAGATAATTTTTTTTATGACATATTAATTTCTTTATAAAACATTTTTATTCTTGCATTTAATTTTTTTTTTTTATATCTTTTGGCTACGTGCATTGAGATATATGTTAATGTTATGAGTATCTTATAAGTCTAATATTTTTATAAGTTCAAAATGATCCAATTCACATATTGTCAAAACCCATATTATTTGGGCAACCCTCTATAACTTTAACAAAGCTGAGAACAATTGGCGTAGATTTCTAAATATAAAAGAAAAAATGAGACTTGATTCAGACAAAATTCTGGCAAAATTCATCATCTTCTAAAATTCATTACCTTACTGAAAATATCGCTATACATTGATAATTATAGACTGCTTTCTTTCTCCTTAGCTTATAGAAAAAACAATATATACTGCATACACACACTAAATAATACATTCTGTTTTTATTGAATTAAGCTTTTCTCATTTATATTTTGACATATCTTCAATCGCCACCTCCTTTTAACAAATGTTATGTCAACTAATTTGTATACATATGATAATTAGATATTTATTATCTATATAACATATTTGTGATATGGAAACTCAATAATGGTATAATAAGGAATCGATAGGGAATTAACACAAAAAACTGAAACTATGAGGTATTTTATCTAGAAAATATAAGGAACTATTAAAAAATTTTGATGAAACTACACAAGATAATAGACTAATTAAACAGTAAAAGATTGCCCCAGAAAAAAATTAAACAATTGAAAATTTTATTGGTAATTGATAATAGAAATTAAGTTATTTTTATTTGTAACTCAAATACCCAATAATAAAAGAAAAAAATTTAGGTACATAACAAACAATTTTTTCAAAACAAATGTGATGTTGAGTTGTAATGGATTTCATTTATTATAAATTCGAAAGTGGCTCACGTTCATGCATTTATAATTTTTTTACTAAAATACCCTTCATAAAAAATATGTAAAAGTGGTAAATAGAAAGTATTTTAGTATAACATTTTAAAATTTGACTAAAATATAGCATAACTTTTCTTTTTAAAAAAACTCATGTATATTTTAAAAATAAAAGAAAGATCTATACAATTTTAACAAAATTAAAAAAATTTACAAAATTTACTTTTATAAATATGCATGTTACTCACATTCATGCACAAGGTGTAATGACCAGTAAATCAGAAACTGAACTGGACCCGATAAATCATAATGGAAATATCCTAAAACATGGTAAACTAAGACTAAATGAGACTAGGATGTTAATGAAAACATCTTAAAATATGGATCAGAACCTAAGATTAGCCGGGACTCGGAGTCAAAACAGCTAAACGGAATACTACGAAAGCCAATGACATTTTTGTAATTTCGAACAAAATTTAAAAAACTCAAAGAAGAGATTTTTAAATAATAAAATTAAGTATCCTAGAGTTTTCAAAGGTCCAAAAAATTATAGAAACTTCTATAATGGTCAAAACTCCTCTGGTTTGCATTTTTTGTTGTTAGTTAACCAAAACTTCGATAATTTTGTTTGGAAAGATTTTTAATTCAATTTGGGTGAAACTAAAATTGTTTTATGAGTTAAATGACCTAAATTTTATGATGAAAAAGATAGTTCTAAAAAAAGAGTTGAAATAAGCCTAAATGAATCAAACTAAGAAGAAGAACTAAATTGTAATTTTAAAAAATTATAAAAATAGGATTTTTTGCCTTTTAAAAATGTCCCACTTTTGCCCTCTCTCTTGAATAACTCACTTGCACACTAAAGCATATCCAAGAGCTGCTCTTGAAGGCGCACAAAAGGGGAGAGCCAATGAAGGAAGAAGAAGCTTGAAAAGTGCAAGAATTCTTTAGTTTTTCATGTCTTCTCCTTCACTAAATCTCTTTTCCTCTTTCTCTTCTCTTCTCCTATGGTTTTGGTGATTAATTTGGACATGTTTGATGGCTGGTCTAATGGAGAGAGGAGAGAAATTGGAAGAGCTCTTGAAAGCACAAGCAAGTACTCTTGAAAATCTTCCAAACAAGGTAATCTTTCATGGCTAAAGTTTATTCCTCTTGGCTTTTCTTCTTCTTTACCATTTCATTCAGAATAGGAGGGGAGATGTTAGAGACTTCATCTAAACCCAAACTTGATAGAAATGGGGATTTTGAAGCCTAAAGAATCCAAGGAAGCAATTAGAATTCAAAAAGAACCATTACAGAACAAAAGTATGGCTCTTAAGGCTTCCATTGCTTCTTGGAAATTAGGAAGCTTTTTAATGGTAATTTAGGATGTCTAAGACTATATATGAGTTCATAAGACATCTAAGAAGTTTCATGGATAGCAAATTCTCTAGGAAAACTAAGAAAATCCCATAGACTCCAAGTATGGCGTGCATTTCAGCCAAGAGGGGGAAGAGACACCTAAGGAGGTTTTTCTTTGATTCCAAGGTTTGAAATGGTCTAGATATAAATTATAGATACCAAAAGAACCATTAGTTTTAATTTAGAAACCATATTTTAAAAGTTGAAAGTTTTAAATTCCATTATGCATAAAGAAATAACTTAGTGTTAAACTCCTTGAATTGAGTTAGAGATGACTCTAATGAGTTTGAATAGAGTCATATGACTTAGAATGAGTGAAAAATTAAAGTCAAGATCTTGAATTATATAAGTTGCTTCTTTATGCCTTATATAGAGCCATAACGATGTCATAAGCTAAATATAGCTTGTGTAATGTTTATGTAAGACTAGAGTTGGTTCCAATGATGTGTTTGTATCTTGTTTAATGTGTTTAGGCCAAGTGAATCAAGTCTCTCCTAAGTGTGCATGTGAGGCTAAACCAAAAATATAAGAAAGCAAAGAAAAGTTTGTGCTTCTTGCACCAAGGTAGCTCTCCATCCTTTCTTATGTGCATTTCTTGGTTGTGTGATTGTCATTGAATGTACAATATATGTTTGAATCACGAGACATGCCATTTGATATTGGTTTGTTGCTATGGTACCATTATACTTTTTGAATGATGTAATTGCTCTTATGAATGAGATTATGCCAAAAATCCTTTGAATTGGATGAGGTGAAGTCAAAAGTCCTTAAATATGAGTAAGACAAGATCAAAGGTCTAAAAAATGAGTGAAACTAAGCCAAAAGTTCTTAGAAAGTGGGTGAGACTAATCCAAAAATCCTAAATAATAGGATGAAGTTAGACCAAAAGTCCTTAGAACTTGATTTTGACCTTGACATGTTTATGTGATGTGGAAATTATGATTTGAATTATTCTTGGAAGTGTTTGGTTCATACTTGTATTCTTTGACATGAATATATGTCTTGCTTATTTACTTAAAATGGTGAAAGAGTTATTAGGATTTTTTGAGTCTCATTCTCCTCCATTTTCTATCTAACTATGTCTAGGTGAAACTCAAAGAAGCAAAAATGAAAACCAAGGAGCATGACTTGTAACACTTTGACAATAGAATAGCTCTTGGTATAATTAAATGTCAAAATTTGTATGTATGAGTTATTTTTGAGATGTAAACTTTTGAGCAATTATAAAAGTATATAAATATGGTGTATGAATCAAATTTGGAGCCATATGTATGAGAATATATGATTTTAACATTCTAGACCCTTGTTTTACATGTGTATATGAACAAATAGGATAATGAATTTGAAATTCATGATGATGTAAACCATTTGGGAAGCTTATATAGGCTATGTTTATGCTTTTGAATATGCTTAAATGATTGTGGAATAATTAGAAAACCATTTGGTGCATTTTTGACTCCTTTATAGTTCCAAAAATGACCAAATTTTGAGATGAACCACAAACTAACTAATTGGACAAATTTGTGCATAAAATTTGGTATGAATATAGGTTTCATTTAGAGCACTCAATTTGGAGCTCTATATAATTTATTATGAATTTTTAAAGTTGGTCAAATTATGTAGATCTGTCAAGATTATTATTCATATGGTTTGTTTTCTTTTCTATATCATTTATAGGTCAAATGAAATCTAATGCTCATGAAATTTTATAAACATAAATTAAACATCATAAACTTTCCATAACAACTAAGAGCACCTCATTTGGAGCTCTGTAGAGGGAAATATGATTTTTCAAATTTTGCATTTAGCTGTAGGATGCCACCCAAACCAATATTATTGTTTCATCAATTTTTGTGGTGAAAACCTAGTTTTTTTTTATCTAAAATTTTTATGGCAATTAGGGGATGTCTTGAGCTTTACATTTTAGCTTTCCAAAATGATATAATTTACATAATTTAAATTTTTTTAGAATTTTATGAATTTTTAAATTTTGCATCAAAATATGAACTAAAAAATTCTGCAACTTTACTTTGAAATTGTGTTACTTGTCTTAAACCTGAAGTAAGACCTTGGAATTGTGATGTTTCTGGTCCATTAAATATATTATGGATGGAAGAAAATGTTGGCAAGGCCAAATGGCCCATTTAGCTAAAATTGAATAAATTAGGCTTATGATAATGATTATTTCTGCTGCTAAAAGTGTGATTTTTCATAAAAATAAATATTTATACCATTTGTAATGTAGTTTGAGAAGTATCTTGATATGGTATTACACAAGAGTTAAAGACTATTGTACAGAATGCAGACAGCCTTTTTAGGCTATTTTTCTTAAGGAACTAAAACTTTTAATTGTGAAAACAAAAATTGTAAATATGAGGATAAAAAATTTAATTGTGATAAAAATTAAACTTTAAAAATTTTAACCATAATAATAGATAAAATATTAAATGTAATCATAGTAATTAATGATTTGCATAATTGAGGATATAATTGTCTTCAAAAAATCTTTTTTATTTAAAAGAAAAATGCTTCTGCTATTATTGAAATGTGTATATATATATATATATATATATATATATATATTAGAAGTTGGGCCTAACACCTTATTCAACTAAAATTAGAACTTTTTAAAAAAATAAACAATTTTTTCTCTTTCAAAAACTTGACCAAGAGGTACCATTGGTCTCCATCTGATAGACTGATACTTACAATGTGATGTTAAGTAATAAAAAGTGCATTCGCATATTACATACTATTATTGGAGAATAAACCTGAAAAACTTTTAAAATTTTTACTTGAGTTTTGTCTCCCTAAATTTATATACTAATTAGTAAGCTAAATATTTTATATTTATTGTATGATTTAAGAAAAAAATGATTTCTTAATTTATTACAAAGAGAAATTTTCGTGTATATATATTGCACTATCACGCTTAAATAGTATACAATAATATCAAGAAAACCCATTTAATTTTACACATTATGTGGGCCTAAATCCAACATTTACTCCGCAGAAATAAATGGCTAAGTATCAATGAATCTTGGACTTAATTACAAATTAATTGGAACTGACACGATGGGCTAGTCTTTAATACTTCAATCTATGACTAGTCGTTAAACCTGGGCTTTGATTAGTATGGCCCATAGAATGAAAACAGTGAATCGAACCAAACATTCAAATGTACAAACCCAGCCTACTCCTTGAATTAATTGAAATCATGCTCATTCCTATGAAGGGGCCCAGCTTCAGAAGAGCGGCATATGATATAGGTCAGAACAGAAGTGGGTGAGCCACTTGGGGCTAACTCAGGTGGCAAGGGTGGAGTAAGGTATGAATAATGTCACGAATTCAATTCCTCTAATATATTATCAAAAAGAATAGAAGTGGGTGATATCGTAATCTGATTTGGGCTTCTGATCTTAATATTCTACCACGTTTCCTCATTCTGGGTGAACGTAGCAATTCTGACGTTTCCACTTACGTTGTACGATTGTAACTGGAACTGTAAAAGAATATTTTAATATCGGTTTATGTGAGTTGAGGGAAGAATTTATTCTGATAGACTATCCTAGTCAATGAGAGTATTTCAAAATCTAAATACTATTTTATATCTTAGTTTCTACTCAAAACTAGGTGGTGGGCCCCATAGTACTGCAGTTTAGAAATAATCAAATAAAACCTTATTTTTTATATGCATAAAATGATGAAAGATATCCTATAATGTCATCATCAACGCTAATAAATTGGAGGATATGAACAAACAAGGTCTTACAAACTGAGTAACACGGTTCTAATTAGATATATTGAGTTAATATCTTTATCGGTATCAATCATTAAAATTGAAATCAGCATAATGTGCTGAAGTATGTATGATTCTAAACCTTTCTCATTCCCTCATTTCCCAACTCCCAGCAAGTCATGAACTTCTTATATAATCCAAAAATAAAATAAAAAATAAAAAAGGATTACCCTCAGTTTTAATGTTCTTTCTGATTAAGAAAACATGTAATTAATTGATTAATTAATGAATCTATTATTAGAGTAATATAAACATGTGGTTCCATTATTCAGTGGACATTAATCACACAATTATTCCGACCGAAAGTTAAAAAACACTCTGCATCATGCATCATGCATCATGCTTGCGTCTAACTTGATAAATGACATATTATAATTGAGTCAATTGGCCCCGCGTATACTAAATGGGCCGTTTGGTCCAAAAATTGGAAATGAATTTTGATTTTATTTTTATGTATAATATTTATTATGTTTATGTAATTATTATTTAATAATATTTATTTATTATTATTATTAAAATATGGATATAAGAATTATTTTTCATTCATAAAATTATTTTTTTTTTAATTTTGTTTTTACCTTAATAATTTTGTATACCAAATAGCAAAGAAGCAAGGACACATAATTGCAGTATACTTATTTATCCCAAGACAAAAAAAAAAAAAGAAGTAATGAAAACACTTTTAAAGTGTCACAAGGAAAAATTTTGATTATGACACAAATAATTTATTAAAAAGTAAATGGTAATTATTATCAATTTTGTGACGAAGACATTGATGATAATAATAATAATAATAATAATAATAATAATAAGCTGATTTTATTTATTTTGGTAAAGTGCTTCTCCTTCAATCTTGTGCATAATAACTACAGGTGATCAAGTATTAACACCATTACAACTCCAAATTTTAAATATGCTTCTGATATTTATGAGCAAATTTGATCTATAAAAATAAATAATTAAATTAACTATTACATATATCTATTTTAAATTAATTTAATTAATTATTTTTTCTAAAGAGATTGAATTGATCTATCTAAAAATTTTTGCTTTCTAATATTACCATAGAGAAATTCTTGAATCTAAAGAAAGTTGATCACAAAGCTTCATTGCCTGAACAGATATATATATATATATATATATACATGCAGAACCCAATGGCCAAGGGTTATCATAATCCTATGAATCTTGGCTTATTTTTTGATAATGATAACAAAAGATAAACGAACCGAAAAAGGAAGAAGAAACTGAATGAAATATGAAATGAAATAAATAGAAAACTATGAAGCTAATTAAATCCAACATCCCCCCTCAAGTTGGTGCATGCGAATTACTAATGCCCAACTTGCATGTTAGAATGTCGAATTTGTCTCTTCCTAGTGCCTTCATAAATACATCTGCAACTTGATCTCTAGTCCAAATCTTCATGGGCTTAATGTCTCCTGCTTGTACCTGTTCTCAAATGAAATAGCAATTTATCTCAACGGGTTTAGTCCTTTCATGGAAAATTGGATTCTTTGATATATGTAAGGCTGCTTGGTTATCACAATATAAAGTTGTTGCTGTTGTTTGTAGTACGCCCAATTCTTTAGCTAGCCATCTCAACCATATGAGTTCATTGATAGTACTTGCCATTGCTCGATATTCTCCTTCTGCTGAGGACCTAGCTACCACACTTTGCTTCTTTAACCTCCATGAGATTGGTGAATTTCCAAGTTTGATAAAATAACCAGTGTATGAACGTCTAGTCATTGGACATCCTTCCTAATCAACATCACAATATGCCTCAAATTCAAGGCTACCTTCCCTTTCAAGTAAGATGCCTTGTCGAAGAGTACCTATGAGATATCAAAGGACACGTTCAGCTACAACCATATGTATGTGCTTTGGATGTGCCGTGAATTGACTAAGAGTATTCATGGCAAATACGATATCGGGCCGTGTAATGGTCAAATATAATATTCTTCCAATCATCCAGCGATATTTGTTAAGGTCTGCATCTGGTTCGTCCTTGTCAGTTATCAATCTACAGTTTTGTTCCATTGGAAAATCAATGGGTCTGCATGTTTCCATGCCTGCGTCTTTCAACATATCCATCGTATATTTTCTTTGGTTAAGAAAGAAACCTTTTGATGATCTTGTGACCTCAATCCCCAAGAAATACTTGAGGCCCCAAATCCTTAATGCTGAAACTTTTGTCTAGCTACTCTTTCACCTTTTTTTATCATTTTCACATTGTTTCCAGCAAGAATCACGTCATCCACGTATATTAGAGCTGCCACATAGACTTCATCGTCTTTATGAATGAATAATGAGTTATCCACACTTGATTGTCAAAAACCAACCTTCATTAACGCCTCAATGAATTTATGATACCAGTTCCTTAATTCTTGCTTCAGGCCATACAAAGACTTTCTCAGACGGCACACATGTGTATCACCCTCTTTGTTGAAACCATCTAGCATTTTCATGTATATTTCCTCCTTAAGTTGTCCATGTAAGAATGCGTTATTCACATCTAATTCATGAACTATCCATCATTGTTTCACTGCAACTGCTAGCAACATTCTCACAGTTACTAGTTTGTCTACGGGCGCAAAAGTCTCATAGAAATCAATCCCTTCTACTTGTGTAAAACCCCTTGTTACTATGCGCACTTTGTAGCGCTCTATCTCCCCGTTGGGCTTGTACTTTATTTTGTAAACCCACTTTGAGTCTATCAAGTTCTTGCTTGGTGGTAGTTCTTCCATCGTCTAAGTCTCATTCTTCTCCAATGTTTCTATTTCCCTTTTCATGCCTTCCTGCCACTCTTCATGTTGCATAGCCTGAGCAAAAGTTTTGGGCTCATCATGCTTGCTGATGACTGCCAGAAAAGCACCATGTGACCTTGAAAACTGCTTACGAGTAACATGGTTAGATAAAGGACATGCCAAAGAGTCTTTTGATGGAGTGATAGGCTGTGATTGTGATTGTGTGAGGGAGGATGGTAGTTCAACTTTATAATCCCTAAGGTGTTTGGGTATATCTCTAATTCGCTGACTTCTCCTATTATTCACTTCTCCTGAGTTGTCTTGAACCATTTCTCTGGAGCTGAGTACATTCTGTTCTGAATTTTGATTCATGTCTTCTTGCAACTCTCTCAGTTTAATTGAATTTCTTATTTCTTCATCAAACTCAGCTATTTTTGGTATGTTTATTGGACCCGTGGGTTTGTCGGGGCTCATTTCTTTGAATGGAAATTTGTTTTCCACAAATAAAACATCTCTTGATACATGTACTTGCCCATCTTCCGGATCAAGAACATTATACCCTTTTTGAACCATTGAGTATCCCACAAATACACATCTTTCTCTTGCCTCAAATTTACTTTGCCTCTTATTTTCATGCATATATACCAAACACCCTATCACCTTTAAATGGCTATAGTCAGGTTTCCTTCCCATCACTACCTCATAAGCGATTTTATTTCCCGTAGCCCTGGTAGGTAATCGATTTATGATGTATGCTGCTGCTAAAATACAATCATCCCAGAATGAAATTGGCAATCCTGCATGTATTCTAATTGTCCTTGCCATTTTAACTAGATGTCTGTGCTTTCGTTCAACCACCCTATTTTGTTGTGGGGTGTATGCACATGTTGTTTGTAATAATATACCTAATATACCTTTATCTCTGTAATGTTCCTGCAATTTTAAAGATTGAAATTTTGGACCATTATCTGCCCTTATTTTCTTGACTCTTTTGCAAAACTGTGTTTCTATCATGTTTAAAAAATTTTGTAAAGTTTGGCCAACTTCAGATTTGTATCTCATTAGAAAAACCCAGGTTGCTCTGCTATAATCATCAACTATAGTGAGAAAATGATGAGCACCAAAGCGGGATGCAATTTTATGGGGACCCCAGATATCGCAGCGAATTAATTCAAAAGAAGAAGAAGTTTTTATTGTGTTATCAGGGAATGGCAATTTTGTTTGTTTTGCCTTTGCACGGGAATCACAAACTTCAGAGACATTATTATTAACCAGATCTGAATTTATTTGTTCAATCTTAATTCTTGATGTATGGCCCAACCTCCAATGCCATATTTCTGGACTGCTTGCTGCACGAACTGCCATTGCAGTCCCCCTTTCTTTTCTTGGTTCCAGGTTGTAGAGTGCGTCACAACACTTCCCTACTCCAATAAGAGTCCTCATAAATAAGTCCTGTATCAAACAATAACCCTTTACAAAAATTACTACACAATTCTAATCTTTAGTGATCTTACTAACAAATAATAAATTGCACTTAAAATCAGGTATATATAAAACGTCATTAAGAGTGACCCCATTCTGCAATTTAACTTTGCCAAATCCTCTCACTGGAATTTTGTCGCCATTCGGGACCTACACTGGAGCCAACTTAGAGTCTATTATTCCTTCTTCAAATACTTCCTCTTAACATGTAATGTGCTCGTTGGCTCCAAAATCCACCACCTAAGGTTTGTCAATGACAAAGTTTATATTACCTGCCATATTTGCTGTGGGTTGGTTCGAGTCTTGTGCTTTAGCCATCTCCACGTCCTTTTCTATTGTCTGAATGAGTTTTTTGTATTCAGCTGGTGTCAATCCTGGAACTGGGCTCTCTCCAGAGCTAACTTGTGCAGCTCTCGGTCCAGGTCTTGTTTTATCTCAAGGTTGCTTCCTCCAGTTTGGTGGATAACCAATGATCTCATAACATTGCTCTTCCGTATGTCCTATCTTTAGACAGTGGATGCGCTTTGGCTTGTCTCTCCTTTGTTCTGCGCCATCTCTGTTTGGTCTCGCTCCAAAACTCAGGAAGGCTGCTCCTTCAATCGATGCTCTACTCATGGTGGATACCTGTCTCTGCTTTTCATCTTCAGCAACGAGGTGATAAGCTGATTGAAGACTGACCAATGGCTTGAGGCTGAGAATGTGCATTTTTATCCTCTAAAACTCATCATCAAGACCGATCAAGAAATCATATAGTTGATCTCTTTCTCTCATCTCTACGAATTGTTTCTACATGTCACATTTGCACTGTCCGCACCTGTATAACTTCGGCCAGGGAGCTATAGATTGGAGCTCATCCCATAACGCCTTCAACTTGGTGTAGTAAGTAGAGACTGAAAGTTTCTCCTGCTTTAAGACTGCAATGTTTCGTCTGAGCTCATATAATCGTGGAGCACTACCCTTGTCGAAATGCTGCTCAAAGTCAACCCATATTTCTCGTACAGTCCTGGCATATCTCACGCTCTTCCTTATCTCCTTTTCCATGGCACTTTTAAGCCAACCTGTCACCATTGCATTGCACCGCACCCAGTGAGACAAATCTGGTGAATCTATCTTTGGCATCTGAATAGTTCCATCCACAAAACCTATTTTATTCTTTGCAAAGAGTGCATTCATCTATTGTTCATCCACTCTCCATAATTGCTCTCATTGAGCAATTCAGCTACATAGAGTTGCCCCGGATTGTTTGAGGCATGGAGATAACATGGTGACATGGAATCCACGCCACCTTGCTTCGCAGCTTCAGCCATGATTCACGTTTGAAGCATCCGGTGGTTAGGTCCAGAATCGTACACTTTGATACCATGAAAAAAGTTGATCACAAAGCTCCATTGCCTGAATAGATATATATATATATATACATGCAGAACCTTATGGCCAAGGGTTATTATAATCCCATGAATCTTGGCTTATTATTTGATAATGATAACAGAAGATAAACGAACCGAAAAAGGAGGAATAAACTGAATGAAATATGATATGAAATAAATAGAAAAACTATGAAGCTAATTAAATCCAACAGAATCAATCCAGTCCAAATAAAATTTGATCGACCAAACACTTCAGTTCAGTTTAGTCCATCAATTTTATTGTAAATCAGATTGAGAATTTCTCACTTATAAACACATGTCTCACGTCAATCAAACATAGTCGTCATCGTCCTTTCTCTCATTCAAGTCCAGTTTATTCCCACAAACAAAGTCAAGGTTGTAAAGCACAGGCACCATAGCGACTGATCACAAGAAAACCAGAACAGGTCCAACAATCCAAAGCAGAAGAGGAAGTGTTGAATAGAAAAGCCTATTCCCCACAGTGTTTAATATAGTTCCTTTCTCCAAAAGCTCAGTCAAATACTGCGTGGTCGCCATGGATTTTGTGACTCTGACCTGGTTGAGAAATCTAATTGACAGTGTGTGACAGAAAAATGAGAATAGGAATATGGTAAGTATCGTCACGTACTTTAGCGACACCATTAACTCGCTCTGCGCTCCGTAAACGGCGTCGTTCAGAGGCTTCTTCGCGCTGTAGGTGCTGCTTATGACGGCGGCTTGGCCGGCAGAGAGGAGAATGGATGTGGTGGCCATATCCCATTATCAGATTGGCCAGAGTTTGAACTGCTACGATGTTCTTCTTTTCAATGTGCTTCATCAATGGGGAAAAAAACAAAATTAGTTTTATGAATTAGAAAACCCTTTTACATGAAACTATTACTTGGAAAGTCAATTTTACTAAAACATTTATATCTCAAAAAAATTTTAACAGTCATACAGTGCACAACAGTTAACTTGTGCATATAGCAAATAGCAAGTCATATAAGTAGATGTCCCAATGAACTTCGCCGTTTAATATATTTACTTTAAAATGTTTAGATTGGGAAGAATGGAGAGTAAAATTTTAATTTTGATATTTTTAATTTGGATTTAAATATAATACTTTTTTTAAAAAATTTGTTAGAACTAAAAATATAAGATGAAAAGGGGAAAAAAAAAGGTTAGATTTTAATAAAAAAATTGTCAAAATAAAAAATTTCACTTTACTATTATCATTTTTTCATTGTCCTCAATCCATGTATACCTTTAATGTGATTTTATTGGCCTATCTATATTAATATAGCTTTGTGTTCTTCGGTCTCAAATTGACATAAGAAATAAAATAATATATTAAAAATATAAATAAAAATTTATGATCCAAAGTATAAAAGCTAACTTATATATAGGAAAGTGAAAAGTTATTTAGGGCCTGTTTGAAATTATTTTTGTTTTAATGTTATCAAAATAGATGTTTTTTAAAACAAATTTTGAGAGCAAAAAAATCAAAAAATCTGTTTGAATCATTATTTTGAAAAGTAGCAGTTTTTTGTTTTTTTTCTGATTCTGCAGAACAAAAATTACAAAACATAAAAAAATATTTTGATTTTTCTGTTTCCAAAAACAAAATTCTGTTTTATTGTTTTACAAAACACTTCGTTAAAAACACATTATCAAACAATTTTTTTTGTTTTTAAAAATAAAAAACTGTTCTGAAAACAGGAAATTAAATAGACCCTTAATTTTTCACTGCTTTTTTTTGTTTCTTTAAAAAATGCTATTATAATTTACTTTCATTTAAAAAATTATTTAAAAAGTAATGCTAAAATATTGATATACACCCCATGCATGTCAAGCAATCGATCATCATTATATATGTGAACACCGTATTTTGTCCAGACATATTTAAAAAAAAAAAAAGCTAATAAGAGTAAAGAAAGAGTATGTAATGATAATATAATAACTAAATAAAAAAAAAGAAAAAAAATCATCAAATCAAATCAAAATAAAAATAAAATAATAATAAAAAAATAAATAGTAATAAAAATAACATAAAAAGGGGGCCCATTTAATCATAAAATTGGAACAAAAAAAACTTGGAGAGGAAATATTACAAAACAAAAAAAATAATAAAACCAAGAAGAGAGAGCCCAACTCAGACTTGGACCAGAAATAACAAAAAAGGGGCCCAAAGCATGGAAGCCCAGTTGGAAAGAACTGGTTCAGCCCACAATGTCCGGATCCTCCTCCCCGCTTCACTAACCCGAATGGAAACCCAAAGAGAAACCAACGAAAAAACCCTACCCGCCTCAGAAATGCCGAGGTGTCCCTCTAGTCCCCCTGGCCTTCTGATTTCCATATCCTCCAGCAGCGCACGACGCACCAGAAGGGGAAACGAAATCGTACAAGGAGGACGGAGAGGTGAGTGGAGCAGAGAATCGCGAGGGATTTCGGAAGAAGGGGACCACAGGAGAGAGGCTTATAAAGATTCGTGAGAATGAGAGAGGAGGGGGGGGATTCTTTTTTTTGGGGAGAGAAGGGTCCGAAGGGTTTTCTTTTCTGGGATCGAAGAAAAACTCGAAAGGTGTAAGAGGTTGAGGGAGAAGGAATCCCGTCGGGGAAACTGCCTCTGCGAGGGAAAGAAAAGTCGAGAGACTAAGAGAGAAAGGGGATACTTCCATTCTGGTTCGCCGGAGAGTGAGAGAGAAAAGGGGAAGGAGTTTTGATTTCAGTTATTTTCTGGGAAGCCAGGGAGAGTCTGAGGGTTTTAGTTTTAGGCCGAGAGGGATTTCAAAGTGAGGGAGGTTGAAGAGGAAAGATTTGAGAAAAGGAGGGATCAACGTTCTGAATCAGGGAATCGAGCCGTATCCCAGCGCTGACGAATTCAATCGAAGAAGCGTATCCGCCCAGTTTGTTTCTTTCGCAAACCGAAAGGAATCCGAGGTATGTTTTCTGTGCTTTCGCCAAAATAATGAACCCATGTGTGAGTTCGGATTCGTGTGTATGCTGAAACCAGAGGCTTCGGTGTCCTGAAGGTCACTGGTTTCAATTGATGTTGGGTGCTGATGATTTGAATGCCTACCTTTAAAAGATTAAGTCTCATGTTATTCGAATGTCATCTGTCTGGTTTGATTCCTGAATCTGTAGAATGTGGAATGTAAATCTTATTGCATACCGAAGTGGGGTTCCATCCGGGCCATTTGGGAATAGAATTGTGGCCTGATGCATTTGATGTGAATTCCCACTCCCTTCCTATCTCTATATTGGATAAACAGCTCTGAAATATTTTATGCGTGTCTTGTTTAGCCTGCTGTTGTGACAATGAGTCTTTGATTGTATGAGTTGGATTTTGCAAGGAAACTGCTAGATTTAGTCGTTTGTGTCTAACTCGGCTCGTTTGACTGGCAATTGTCCCATCTGGCCATTTTGATTAGTGGTGATTAGAGGTAGCTGAATCTTATTAGATTCACTATTAGGCAAACCCAATTTGGTTTATCCCGCTTTGCTGCCCTGTTTATCTATTTATTTTGTGACAGTGAATGGGGAACAGGAAACAGATCTCAGATCCTCACCCCATTAGCTGTAGGATGTTTATTAATGAGGGGAATTTTTAGAAATTTGGATTCGTAGCACATGTTCTTCCTAACTATGGGCATTGTTATAAGTGTTGTCTTTGCTTTAGCAATTTCCCTGGTTCATCTGGACCTGATGCTCCAAGGCGCCGGTGGAGTATTATGTGCGGGGCTTAAATTTTTGGGGCACTAGGTGGCTCAGTGATTTGATCTGAGGATATTACAAGGGATCTGTAGCTTTTATATATATATATATATATATATTCCTCCTTCGATTATTGTTTTGTTTTTTGTGTTTTGTTACTTTTATTTTCTATTCTTTTTTTTTATACTGTAAATGTACTCAAAAATAATGTAGTGAAGCTGGTTGGACACTTAGCACACACATACAAGCTATTATTTAGGTCTGTAAATACTTATTCATTTATTATCGTTTTTTTTTATTATTTCGTCGACTTTTACCATAGACAATGTCATGTGGGAACTCATATCCCCTAGGCATATAGGGATGGACCAAAAGGCCATGTGTGGCAATAAGCCTCCTTGGCAGCATTTTGGGTTGAGAATTTTCATGGTTGTTTGGGCTCCAATGGCCCATTTGAAAAGCTCCCTTTCTAACTTTGTTTATTTGGAGTTTTTTTTTAGAATGGGTCTCTTCAAAAATTCAAAGAAAATTTCGTACAGCAAAAGCCCAAAAGCATATTTTAGAATTGATCCTCTTCCTTTTTAAAAATAAAAAAAATAATAAAAAAATAAAATAAATAAAAATAATAATAAAATAAAAAATAATAATAATAATAATAATAATAACAATAAATAACAATAATGTATACAAAAAAAAAAAAAGTAAAAACAAATGGGTAAAGAATGAAGGAAAAAGTAGAAACAACACAATAGCAAAATCAATCAAAAATTAAAACAAAAAAAGAGAAGAAGAGACAAAAACAAAAGAAATAGAGAAATCATAAAAGAAATAATAATAAACAAAAATCAAACCAAAAAAAAAAAAAAACAAACAAACCAAAAAATAATAAATTACAAGTAGAACTAAAAAATAATAAAAATAATAATAATAATAATAGAACTAAAAATAATAAAAATAATAAAAAAAAAACAACAAAAAATAATAATAAAAAAAATATAATAAAAACTGAAGAATAAAACGAAAAATAATAAATTACAAGTAGAACTAAAAATAAAAAAAAACGGAAATTAAAACGAAACAAAAATACAGAAAACAAAGATAGAATCAAAGTTAAAAAAAAATATATATATATATATATATATATATACACACGACAAAACCAGAAAAAACATAAAAACACACAATAACAAAATCAGAAAAAAACAAAAATAAAAATACACAAAAAGTCAAAAAAAAAATCAAACAAAGATAAACAAAAATAAATAGAAATAAAATTAAAAACTAAACAAAAAGAAAAGAAAGAGAAAGAATAAAATAGAACCCAAAGAAAAAAATAATAATAATAAATAAAATCAAAATAAAAAATAATAAGATTTTAAAAAAAAAAAAAACAAAACAAAAAAACAAAAAAACAAAAACAAAAACAAAAACAAAAACAAAAACAAAAACAAAAAGGTAAAACAAAAACAAAACAATGGATAGAGAAAGAGAAAAATGGGAAAAACATAAAAATTAACAAAAAGAGAGAAACAAATAAATAAATAAAATAAACAATAACAAAACTAAAAAAAAAAAAAACAAAAAAACGGAAAACAAGAAAAGTAACAACAAAAAAAGAAACAAACAAAAATAAAATAAGACAAAATAAAAAACAAACAAAAAAATGAAATGAAAATGATGGAAAACAAAAACAAATGATGAGCAAGAGAGGAAAAAAAAAAGGGGTTGAAAAGGCAAGAAAAATTAAATTAAATTTCCTTTTAGCAAATCAAAACACATCAATTAATTTCAAAACTTGTTTTATTTGCTGAAAGAAAAGGTAATTTATTTTCTCTATCTTTTCACGAGAATAAAAACACATAAATAAACAAAAAAAAAAAACAAACACGTAAAGTAAATGCAATCCCTAGTCGAACTACGTGGACTTTGATCCCTTTCAAAGGGTACGTAGGCCCTAGGCTTTCATCCTAGGTCAAGTCCGCTTTTGTAAATAAACATTTTCTCTTCATTTTATTTCCTTTAATTTTATTTCTTTTATTACTTCTAATTTTATTTTTATTCTCTTTTCTATTTTTTATTCTTTGAATTCCTTTTTGTTTTGTTTTTAATTTTCTTTCTTCCCTTAAATTTTATTTCCTTAAATTTTCCTTCTGTTATTTGCATGTGATTTGTTAGGGAGAATTAAAATAGAATAGAGGCCATATTAATTTTGCACAATTGACTTAGGGTAACCGTTCTTAAGAACGGGTGTAGTGGGGTGCCTAACACCTTCCCCACTCACAATCGACTCCCGAATCCAAATCTGGTTTGCAGACCATTTTTTTCAAATTAAAAAGGTTTTTCCAAAGTTTTGCCTTTTCAAAAATAAAATTTTGGTGGCGACTCCTGAACCCTATCAATTTGAACTCTATTTATTTAAACCATTTTTACATCTTTTTACTTGAAATCTTTTTACTTTTAATAATTTTGATATTTCTCTTTTCAATTTTGGCGCCACGCGGTCGCATTTTCGGGTGTGACAGTTTGGCGACTCCACTGGGGACTAGTTAGAGAGTCAAGCCCAAGTTAAGTTAGTTGTGCAAAATATTATGGCCTTCTTTTATTTCGATTTTCCTTTTGTTTGTTTGTCTCACATGATTAGGATAGATAACGTCCCTTTTACATGCTTGCTTATTTGTTTTATTTCCTAGATTGTGTATATGATACATGTTAGGATAGATAACATGTCATTCACATGCTTGTTTTATTAGCCTCATTTCATTGATTTTGTATACAATATATGGTAGGATAAATAACATGTGGAATAAAACCTTAGGGTAGATGACTATATTTGTATACGTTACTTCTTATTTCTATCTGCATATATTTCTCTGCCTTTTGTTCTGTCAGTCTGCTTAGCAGATGAGGGTTGGGTAGTTCATAGGATGAAAAGGTAAATGCTCTCCTCACACACCTCACTAATACACAAGTATATCACACACGTTATGGGCCCTATACCCGGGTCTGAGTGTTCCTTAAGTTAGTAGAGGTTTATATTGATTTCCCTGTGAAGCCTTGTGCTTCCTGAGGCTATCATGAAGACCTCGCCTAAATTGTACCTTGTTATATGGACTGGACCTGTGTAGGATCTTTTTTCCTCTTAAGGTCGAATTCATATAATGAGATCCTCATCTCACGGTGGGGCAGTTTAGGGACCAATGATTAGGGGTCATAGATCTACCATGAAAATTTGCACTGATAGTCAAGCCATAGATGCCTCCTAAGTAGGTAGAGCCATATTGCTATAAACCAATGATCACAACCTAGGATTTATCCATAGTAGGACAAAGGAGAGCACCTTTAATTGTTCATGCATTACACCCCAATGATACCCATAGGAAAAGTGACACATCGCCACTGATTACTGGAGTAGTTGACGGGTTCTTATAACGCTAACTAGACATAACGTTAACTATGATGAAAGTACGCATTAGTTAAACTAACCCTAGCCTAGTGGGTTTTCAACCCCGAAAAGGTCATAATCGCATTCTTCATGGCTCCCCCGAAAGGGAAATTCTTCAGCATGCATTCATGCATAAAAGAAATGGATATGAGTTAAATAATAAACACCGCATAATACACCCTACCCCGCGAAATAATGAACTTCTAATAGAAAACTAATGTTTCAAATCATGGAAATGATAAAATCTAATAGTTTTCTATCGTCAATAAACAGATATGATGTCTCAGTTAGAGAATTAATTTTTAGGACGTTGAATCGTGTAGAAAGACTTGTTTCTCTCGATTAAATTGTCGCCTCTTTTCTCCCATGGAGCAATAGGCCCCTCAAGGAGGAGTGCAAATTTTTTTTTTATTTATTTCTCATGCCGAGGCATTATATCCAATATCATTGCATGAATGTCAGTATATCATTGTGTTAGTTTACTGAGCATATCGGTGTCAATTGTGTAGAGAGTTTTTCTTTCTTACATTGATCATCATACCCTTTATTCTCTATGGAATAATAAATTCTTTGAGAGTTGGGTAGAATTGTCATGCTAACGATAATGATACACTAACCAATGAGTTTTGATATTTTGAAATAATGAACAGTCATCTGGGTTAATTGGCACAATGGTGGAACCTTTGGGGAATGGACAATACCTGAGCTCAAGACCAACTGGCCTAGTTGCAACGGGAACGAAGCTTAAAATCAAGGCAGAAGCTGAATCAGTCGAGAGTTTGATTGTCTTAAGTGAGAAGTTGACTGGAAGGCATATTCGAGATTTTCGAAGGGAGTATGGGGATATTTTGGATTTGTTGCGAATACCGGTCCAGCCAGAAGCACTTTCCGCCTTGGCCCAGTATTGGGATAATTCACTAAGGTGTTTTACGTTCTCTACATTCCAGATTACACCCACTCTAGAAGAATATGGGAGTTTCATGAATACGCTCATGGGAAAGGATGCTTCCGTCTACTACTATCCTGGACATTTGCCATCAAAGCGTACAGTGGCTCAGATTTTAGGGGAAGATCCTAGCAAAATACAATTACATCAGCGAGGACAAACCGAAGGCCTTTTGAGGAAGTACGTAGAAAGGCGGTTGGAGATCTTAGCTGAAAAGGGAGATTGGGTGGCTTTTAAGAGAGTCCTGGCTCTAGCCATATATGGGTTAGTACTATTCCCTTCAGCAGTAGGAATAATTGATTTGGCGGCCGTAAGTGTTCTATGGATGGTGGAAAATCATCGCGTGAATCCCACACCCGCAATTTTGGCGGAAACGTTCTTAACCTTAAGCTTCTGCCAACAAGAAAAAGGAGGAAAATTGAAGTGTTGCCTACAACTCCTCACCGTTTGGATGTTCAATCATATTTATGGGAGGCAATATCAGTTGGGTCGACGTCATGATACCATACATCACCCTGTTAGGGATTTCCTTAATCGTGAAGGTGTTATCCTGTCATCTTCAAAGAAGACTCGCGATGATTGGGCTCAAACCCTCAGTCAACTGGATGAGAATACAGTATGGTGGAAGCTGGCTTGGTGGGAAAGTGAAGAAATAGTGTATTGTTGTGGAGAATTCTTGAATGTACCTCTGATGAGCCCTCGAGGCTGTATTAATTACAACCCCTCGATTGTCCATCAACAGTTTGCATACAAACAAGGTGTTCCATCCAAGGAAGCGATACAATTGGTTCATTTTTATCATAATGATCCAGAAGCCAAGACATTTTGCCAAAAAATAAGAAGTGCATGGAGTCGTGTGATATGCAAAGGGAGATGCGAATTGGGCAAGCGAATAGTAGCCACAACCAAGGAGTATCAAGAATGGCTAAAGGAAAGGACAAAGGGGGCTAACCCTTCTTTTGGACCTATTGACCCCATACTTGGCAATGACATGCAGGAAATTGACAAACAACTAGCAAGACAAGTAGAAGAGAAAAAAAAAGAGTTGAAAAGTTTAGAAGAAAAAAGGCAAGAACGCCTGAGGAGTTTGAGCCAAATGAGAAGTGAATGTGCAGTGTTGCGAGCAGAAGCGGATAGGGTAAAGAGGCATAAAGGAAATGTGGGGCATGTTGGGATGAAAAGAATGAAAGAAGAAAATACAAGATTGAGGGATACCATAGAAAAGGCTCAACAGCGGGTAACGGAAAATGAAAAGAAGATGCGTATCAGTAGAAGCCAGTTGATGAAGGTTCTTAAGGAAAAAGACATACTAGAAAAACAAGTGCAGAAGCTTAAATCTAGTGGGATTCAACACGAAATTGATATGCTGGCAAGGGAATTGGAGCAGAAAATGCATGAGATATCCAGTGTCAGAAGTGATAATGCTGCGGTAGTGCAAAATTTGGTGGAACAGCTTAACCAGCAAGCTGAGATGATTGAGACATGGAAAGTACTTCATGTAGAGCGAGCCACAGAAAAGGAAAGGTTCATGTCCTGGTTCAGGAAATTGTTACTTTTAGCTGACGAAATTCTCCCTAATTTCACAAGCACATTAAAAGCAGCTGAGGGTTTGGCTAACCCATGGAATACACCAAAGGAAATGACAGAGTTTTTTATGTTATGTCATGACATTGTAAATGAGTTGAAATATCTTAATAGTTATTAAGTTCCAAAAATTCCGATGTAATGAAGAAACAAAGTTGTATGCTCCTTATGCTTGATAGCTCAGATGAATACAAAGACCTGGTCATGTAGGGGTTTTTAATTCCCTCTTGTGTCAAGTGTCAACTTTGATATTCTTACATGGATTAATGAAATCCTTTAAGAATCAGAGGTCCCAATGTTCCTTTGCCATTATGCCAAAACAGTTGACCCAAATTAAAGAATGTGCACATAATAGTAATAATAATAAAATGAGAGGTTTTTTTTTTCTTTCATTATCACTAAATTTGTTTTCTATTTACAGAGAAAAGAATAGAAAGAATCAAATAAAAGAAAGACAATATTGCGCCTCCGAAACGCGTCCCATCTAACCAGATACATCCTACTAGGATATACGACACACGCTCAAGAACTAGGCTCATGGAGGAACGTCAAGGGGAAGGTAGTCAGAGGGTTGAGGAAGATACAGTCACACTGAATAATCGCATTACTACTATGGAGAATCAGATGGCTCAAATGAGTGATATGATGAAGGTGTTGTTGGAAGCTGTCAAAGGAAAGGGCATTGATAATTCACCCAGTGCATCCAGTCATCCACCCATCGCTGCACACATGGGAAGAAGCTCACCCGGAGTGGTTATAACTGAAGAACATTCTAGTCGAGTACCTGACCCTGTGATACAATACACGAATGCACAAGATCCTCCTATGCTGGTGGCTGATAAGTCGGTTCCACGTGATGAAACAAAAGATATACAAGATTTTCCCAGGTATGATGCAACCTATACATTCCAAATCCCAACTGTGGATAGCAAGGGGAAGAGTAATGATGCTAAGGAAGACTGGGAAAGAGAGTTAGGGGAGGTCAGAGACCAGTTGCGTGATTTACAAGGGCCAACCACGTGGGGGTCATTAGAAATAGAAGAGTTGTGCTTAACCCCCGAAGTATCAATTCCGAAAAAGTTTAAAGTTCCAGATTTCGACAAGTACGATGGCTCTAGTAACCCAATTTTTCATCTCAAGTCTTATTGCACAAAGATGACTGTTTGGTCAAGGGATGAAAAATTTCTGATAAATTTCTTCCCGGAAAGTCTGACTGGATCTGCCTTATTATGGTTTATGCAATTAGACCATTCTAAGATTCGTAAGTGGAGAGATCTCACAAATGCTTTCATGAAACAATACAAGTTTAATCTCGACACAGCCCCAACTAGGGAACAGTTGAAAAGAATGACTAAGAAACCAACTGAGTCATTCAAAGAATACGCTCAAAGGTGGAGATTAATGGCCTCTCAAGTCCAGCCCCCAATGATTGGATCCGAATTTTGTTCATACTTTATCCGGACCTTATCCGATCCCTTCTACAAGATCATGTTGGGAACCCATGTTACTGACTTCGCGGATTTAATTGAGGTGGGAGAGAGAATTGACACGGACATTCGAGACGGAAAGCTTGCATCTCCTTCGATGGAGGGCGGATTTAGAAGGGGACAGGGTATGAAGAAGAAGGAAGGGGAAGTAAGCTACATTCAACCCTCAAAACCATTCTCACGACAACCAGTGTCTTATCAGATTGGTCGGGAAAGTGGGGGCCAAACTCAGTATAGACCAGCGCTGAATGGACCAGGACAACAAGAGAGGGGAGCTAATGTACGACCGAGGGACAACCGTCCATGGCCTAATTTCAATTCCACCAATGCAGAGCTGTACCAGCAATTATTGGAGGCAAAGCTCATAGGGCCACGGTACGTGAAGGGGATGCAACCACCATACCCAACTTGGTACAACCCTAACGTCTCTTGCGAATATCATATGGGAGCCCCGGGGCATTCAATTGAGAACTGTATCACGTTCAAGAGGAATGTGTTAGATCTAATAGACTCTAATCATATCCAGCTTAAGCCCAGGGAAGATTCGACAATCACCACCAATCCTCTACCCAGCCACGGACGACAAGTGAATGCTATTGAGAATGAATTGGGATTTTCCAAGAACCCTGACACTATTGAGTTCCCCATGAAGATTCTTTTGGCTAATCTTCGATCGGCTGGATACATGTTGGAATCAACACTGGTAGAGTCTGTTAAAACTGTTACTGAGTCACAAGCTACATTCTGCGATTACCATCAACAAGTTACAGATCATAATGTCGAGAGTTGCGCGCAGTTCCAGGGGGCATTGAAAGAATTAATGACATTGGGAGTTGTGGTTGTAGGGAAGTCTGAGGAAGAAGTTTATATGATAGATAAGAAATGTGTTGATGTTGTCATCCCTGCCAGGCAACTAAAAACAGTTACTCTAATTGTTAATGAGCCATTTTCAACGGCGGCCTCCTCCCCTCTGAAACCCTCACCAGTAATTATTAATATGCCAGCACCCTTCCCGTATGAAAGTAATCGCGTGTACCCTGGAGATATGAGGAAACTATTGAATATTCCCTGAATCACGCAGTAATCGCTAAGGCAGAAGGAGAGCCTATCACAAATATAACCGAGACTAGGGGAGTCACTCGAAGTGGTAGGGTTTATCTTCCTACAAATGTGGATAAAAGTCTAAGGGGAAAAGGGGTTGATAACAGCGGTCAAAAAGAGAAACAAAAGGAAAGAGAGGAAAGCACTGACGATGAATTCTTACGAATCATGAAGCAGAGCGAATATGATGTGGTAGAACAACTGAAGAAAACCCCAGCTCGAATTTCAATGTGGTCCTTAATCATGAGCTCGGAGGTGCATCGTCGAGCTTTACAAAAAGTATTAGAGGAAGCATACGTTCGACCCGACGTCACCCCAGAGAAGATTGCCAATGTGATGAATGTTGTCAAATCCACATCGACCATCTCGTTTTCCGAGGAAGAGATTGTGGGGACATCTGCCAATCAGCCCAAGGCCTTGCACATTACATTGAAATGCAATGGCTTTGTAATTGCAAAGGTCTTGATTGATGGAGGATCGGCACTTAATGTGCTACCGCTAGCCACGTTTGAGCAACTGGCAGTTGAGACATCACTCATTGAAAAAAGTGATATGGTGGTTAGAGCATTTGATGGCTCCAAGAGAGTAGTAATTGGTAATACTCGATTGTCCTTGGAGATCGGGCCGAAAACGTTCGTGGTGGACTTTCAAGTCATGGATATTGATCCGTCCTATACAATGTTGTTGGGTAGGCCTTGGATTCATTCCGCCGGCGCGGTGCCTTCCACTTTTCACCAAAGGGTTAAGTTCATTGATGAGGGGAGGATAATCACTATTAAAGGAGAAGAGGAGATAATGTTGAGCAAGCCCAGCTCTTTGCCCTATATCGAAGCTGCTGAACAAGAGATGGAAACGCCGCTTCAAAGTTTAGAGATGGATGGACCCAAGCATGTCGTCGGGAATGTTAACCAGACTGTGATGAAAATGTTAGAAAGGAACGGGTTCAAATCCGGAAAGGGATTGGGGATACAGCTTCAAGGAATTGAATAGCCTATCAGTCTCCCAGAAAATCCCAAGCGTCAAGGTTTGGGGTATGAACCTTTGTTGTCAAATCAACTAAAGGCACAACCGAGCGCAAAGGGAAGTAAAGAGCAAGAGAAGCAGAAAGTTCCCCACATCAGGGAAACTTTTTCGCCCCCATCAGAGGTTATGGGCCAGTTAAGTATTTCAATGGTTGATGATGGAGCCACACGAGGAATTAAAGCTTGGGTTACGGTCGACGATTCCGGAGACAGATTGGATAATTGGGAAATTGAGGATATCGCGGATGTCGTAACTCTAGAGTAATTGTCACGATTATGTTGTTCCTTTGTTTTAATTTGTTTAAGATGTTTTACTTTGCAATTACATTCGATATTTTATGAATGATGGCAGCTTTTGTTAATGAAATCCAAGTCCTTGAATATCATGCTTTCCTTTCCTTCTCTTTACTCGTTCCTTTTTCCTTTTATGTCCTCCTCCAGGAAGTCATTTTCCTCGGGACTCATGTCCAGCGCAGAGGTCCCCGAGCCCATATTAAGTGATTCTTGCGTTACTACAGATATGCATGATTCCGAATCTGATAATGAAGAGTTAACCCAAATCCTTGAAAAAATGCTCGACTCTAAAGGTAATGGGATATGCCCACACGAAGAAACAGTTGAAAACATTAACTTAGGGACAGAGGAAGATAAAAGGGAGATTAAAATAGTAGATAATCCAGAAAAAAAGGAGATGGTTCAACTCTTTAGGGAATACATGGACGTCTTTGCATGGTCTTATCAAGACATGCCTGGACTCGATCCAAAGATTGCTTCTCATGAGATTCCTTTATTCCCAGATGTCGAGCCAAAGAAGCAAAAGTTGAGGAGAATGAGTCCCGACATGTCTTTGAAAATAAAAGAAGAGGTCATGAAACAATTAGAAGCAGGGTTCCTCCAAGTGTCCACATACCCTCAATGGGTAGCAAACATTGTACCAGTCCCTAAAAAAGATGGAAGGGTTCGCATGTGTGTTGATTATAGGGATTTGAATAAGGCAAGCCCTAAAGATGATTTTCCACTGCCTCATATTGATATTTTAGTCGATAATACGGCCCGAGCTCATCGGTATTCCTTCATGGACGGGTACTCGGGGTACAATCAAATCCCTATGCATAAAGACCATAAAGAGAAAACTACATTCATTACGCCATGGGGAACCTATTGTTACAGGGTGATGCCATTCGGGTTAAAGAATGCAGGAGCGACTTATCAACGGGCCATGATGGCACTCTTTCATGACATGATGCATAAGGAGGTTGAAGTGTATGTCGATGATATGGTGGCTAAATCTGGAGAAGGGGAGAGCCATGTGGCAGCTTTGAGAAAATTGTTTGAAAGGTTGCGTGAATATAAACTCCGCTTAAACCCCAACAAGTGTATCTTTGGGGCTTTAACTGGAAAGTTATTGGGCTTCATGGTGAGTCAGAAGGGGATAGAAGTGGATCCTGACAAAGTAAAAGCGATTCGGGAAATGCCAGCTCCCCAAACTGAAAGGGAGGTGCGGAGTTTTCTGGGTCGACTGAATTATATAGCAAGATTCATTGCCAACTTAACTGCAACCTGCGAACCAATTTTTAAATTGTTAAAGAAGAGTTACACTGGAGGATGGGATAGTAGCTGCCAGCAAGCCTTTGATAAGATTAAGGATTATTTATTAAATCCCCCAATTTTGGTTCCACCCACACAAGGACGACCTTTGATCCTCTATCTGACCATCTTGCCAAGATCGATGGGGGCTGTACTAGGGCAACATGACACCTCCAGAAAGAAGGAGCAAGCAATTTATTACTTGAGTAAGAAATTTAACGAATGTGAAGCCCGCTACCCACTGATCGAGAAGACTTGTTGCGGGTTAGCATGGACCACCAGACGTTTGCGGCAATACATGCTTTATTTCACTACTTGGTTAATCTCTCGAATGGATCCCATCAAATATATTTTTGAAAGCCCACACGTTTCTGGTAGAGTCTCTAAGTGGCAAGTAATTCTATCTGAGTACGATGTCAAGTATATGACGCGAAAGTCTGTAAAAGGGAGCGTTATAGCAGATTACCTAGCCGAGAACCCTTTGGATGAATGCCAACCATTGGATTTTCATTTTCCTGATGAGGACGTCCTAGCCATCGAGGATGATGAAGATGATGAAGATGAGAAGGATAGACGATGGAAGATGTATTTTGATGGAGCCGCAAACATGCATGGCTATGGTATTGGAGCTGTAATTATATCCCCTGAAGGAAAGCAATTCCCAGTGGCCATTAAATTGGAATTTGAATGCACTAACAATGTAGCTGAATATGAAGCTTGCATCAATGGGTTAAATGCTGCAATAACTCTTGGTATAAAAAATCTCGAAGTTTTTGGCGATTCAGCCCTTATAATTTATCAAGTGACTGGAGAGTGGCAAACTAAGGATTCAAAACTGATTCCATATCAGAAATTTCTGGCTCAATTAATTGAACAATTTGAAGAAATCAATTTTCATCATATTACTCGAGATAAGAATCAATTTGCTGATGCTTTAGCCACCTTGGCAGTAATGATTCGACTTGACTATGGAGTCCAAGTCCAGCCGCTCCGAGTAGAGGCTAGAGATTCACCAGCATACTGCTTGAACATAGAAGAAGAGTACGACGGACAACCTTGGTATCATGACATTAAAACATATATGACAAGTAGAGAATACCCAATTGAGGCCACCGAAGGTGATAAAAAGGCTATCCGGCGCCTAGCCATGAATTTCTTCATCAGCAATGGGACCCTGTACAAGAGAAGTCACGATAGTACACTGTTACGGTGTGTGGATGCGAAGGAGTCCCAAAAGATAGTCACGGAAGTGCACGAAGGAATATGCGGTACGCATACGAATGGTTTTATGTTGGCCAAACAAATCCAGAGGTGTGGGTATTTTTGGTCAACAATGGAGAAAGATTGCATTGAATACGTTCGAAAATGCCACAAATGCCAAATATACGCAGACAAAATCAATGCACCACCGGTTTCGTTACACAATCTGGTGGCACCTTGGCCCTTCTCCATGTGGGGCGTGGATGTAATTGGCCCAATAAATCCTAAGGCTTCAAATGGACATCGTTTTATTCTGGTTGCCATCGATTATTTCACTAAGTGGATAGAAGCTAATTCCTTTGTCAGTGTCACTCAAAGAGCTTTCTGCAAGTTTCTCAAGACGAACATCATATGTCGATATGGGCTCCCTGAAAGGATCATTACAGATAACGCTGCAAACCTGAATGGAACAGAAGTCTCTAAACTTTGCGAACAGTTTAAGATCAAGCACCATAATTCAGTACCCTATCGACCACAAATGAATGGGGCAGTAGAGGCAGCGAATAAGAACATAAAGAAGATCATTGCTAAAATGACCATCACCTACAAGGATTGGCATGATATGCTCCCATACGCATTGCATGGTTATCGCACAACTGTGCGTACCTCCACTGGAGCGACTCCGTATTCTCTAGTTTATGGAATGGAAGCTGTCACGCCAATTGAGGTTGAAATCCCTACCTTGCGGGTATTAATTGAATCCAATTTAAATGAAAGTGATTGGATGAGGGCTCGGTATGAACAATTGAATATGATCGAGGAGCGAAGACTCACGGCTATATGCCATGGCCAATTGTATCAAAAGAGGGTGGCACGGGCTTTCAACAAAAAGCTCCGCCACAGAAAGTTTAAGGCTGGTGACTTAGTTCTTAAAAGAATCTTGCCTAACCAAGATGATGCTCGAGGCAAATGGGCTCCTACTTATGAAGGGCCTTACATTGTGAAGCACGCTTTCTCAGGAGGGGCATTAGTTTTGACGGATATGGATGGCCATGATTTGACCAAGCCCTGCAATTCAGATGCAGTAAAAAAATATTTTGCATAAGGAAAAGCTCGCTAGGTTGAAAACCCATATGGGCGTCCTAGGCAAAAGTTAGAGCATAAATAAAAGCTCGCTAGGCTGAAAATCCGAAAGGACGGTCTAGGCAAAAATTAGAGCCAAAGAAGAAAAAAGGAGCAAAAAAAAAAAAGGAAAAAAAATAATAAAAGAAAAGAAAAGAAACAGCGAAAAAGCAAGGGAGAAAGGAAAGGAAGGGGAAGAAAGGAAAGAAAAGCTCGCTAGGGGGAATGGGAAGATGCCTAGGCACAAGGTGGGACAAAATCTGAGGTTCAAGGTCGAGTCGAGATATGGGCGAGAAAGGTTTCAAATTAGATTCGACAAATTGCATGTCTTGTATAACGCAAAGAATCACCTTGTAGAGGCAGGCAGGGCCAAACGTAGAGGACATTCTTTGAAAGAACTCTTTGATTCTAGTTCTTTCATCTTTTCTATGTTGCAAATTACCTATTTGTCTAAACTCCTCTATGTTCGATAAGGTTTCTAATAAGAGATTGTTCTTCGGTAACTTCTATTCATATTGCAACCACTGCATTCATGTTTTATAAATAAATTAACAACTAAGGAATAACATTTATCAAAGCAAGTACTTGGCGCATCATCATTGAGAGCCTCTTTGGACCAATTATCCTAATCATTACTGGAAGGATCGACCGAGACCAAATCTCAAATGTTTCTCATCGCATTGCCATTTTCATCTCAGACTCATTTATCAAGACATTCCTGAATGACATGTACAATGGCTCTTCTTCCCAAGAAAACAAATGAAAGGGTCAACCGTGGCTTTAAAGATACTGTATGAAATCCTCTATGGGCGGAACGTCAAGGATTCCTAACTAAATGCAAGTTAAAATGCCAAGAGTCTGGTTAAATGGGTAGTGATTCGAGAGGACAATATACCTCGACCATATAGTTGGTCAATTAAAAGTTCAACGCTTGGTAATGCTTCTAAGTTAGCATTTTTATGAAGAAAAAGAAAAGACAAAGACACATCAAAACAAGAAACAGACGAGAAATAATAATAAAATAAATAAATAAAAAGAAGGAAAAGAAGGAAAAAAGAGGGAAAGTACAAGTACATATTAAATAAAGCATCCCCACATATTCTTCCTTCGTTGCCTAAGAAACTGCAACCAAATCAGGGGCAACATCCACATGTCTCATGTTTCCTGCTTGCAAATTACCTTCATTTACCAAATCCTCTGGTTACTTTTCCCCCCATAAAGTTCCATTCATATATCATGCATCTCACATATACTTATGCATTACCCAAACATAGGCACTAATAAAAGTCCTACCAGAATAGGCAACCAAAGCCCTGCCAGAACAGGCACCAAAGTCCTACCAGAATAGGCAACCAAAGTCCTACCAGAATAGGCAACCAAAAGTCCTACCAGAATAGGCAACCAAAGTCCTGCCAGAACAGGCACCAAAGTCCTACCAGAATAGGCACTAATAAAAGCCCTATCAGAATAGGCATCAAAGTCCTGCCAGAACAGGCACCCAAAGTCCTACCAGAATAGGCACCAAAGTCCTGCCAGAACAGGCACCCAACGTCCTACCAGAATAGGCACTAATAAAAGTCCTACCAGAATAGGCACCATTAAAAGTCCTACCAGAATAGGCACCCAAAGTCCTACCAGAATAGGCAACCAAAGTCCTGCCAGAACAGGCACCAAAGTCCTACCAGAATAGGCACTAATAAAAGTCCTACCAGAATAGGCACCATTAAAAGTCCTACCAGAATAGGCACCCAAAGTCCTACCAGAATAGGCAACCAAAGTCCTGCCAGAACAGGCACCAAAGTCCTACCAGAATAGGCACTAATAAAAGTCCTACCAGAATAGGCACCATTAAAAGTCCTACCAGAATAGGCACCCAAAGTCCTACCAGAATAGGCAACCAAAGTCCTGCCAGAACAGGCACCAAAGTCCTACCAGAATAGGCATCAAAGTCCTGCCAGAACAGGCATCAAAAGTCCTACCAGAATAGGCACCCAAAGTCCTACCAGAATAGGCAACCAAAGTCCTGCCAGAACAGGCACCAAAGTCCTACCAGAATAGGCAATCAAAGTCCTGCCAGAACAGGCATCCAAAGTCCTACCAGAATAGGCAACCAAAGTCCTGCCAGAACAGGCACCAAAGTCCTACCAGAATAGGCACTAATAAAAGCCCTACCAGAATAGGCACCAAAGTCTTGCCAGAACAGGCACCCAAAGTCCTACCAGAATAGGCAACCAAAGTCCTGCCAGAACAGGCACCAAAGTCCTACCAGAATAGGCACCAATAAAAGTCCTACCAGAATAGGCACCCAAAGTCCTACCAGAATAGGCACCAATAACAGTCCTACCAGAATAGGCACCAATAAAAGTCCTACCAGAATAGGCACCCAAAGTCCTACCAGAATAGGCACCAATAACAGTCCTACCAGAATAGGCACCCAAAGTCCTGCCAGAACAGGCAAACCAAAAGTCCTGCTAGAACAGGCAAACCAAAAGTCCTGCTAGAACAGGCACCAATCAAAGTCCTGCCAGAACAGGCACCCAAAATCTTGCCAGAATAAGCACCAATAAAAGTCCTACCAGAATAGGCACACTCAAAGTCCTGCAAGAGCAGACACCCAAAATCTTACCAGAATAGGTAACTCAAAGTTCTGCACCAGAGCAGAATTGCATTTCCAGGAAAGTTAGCTCCCTTTGATCTATTAGCTCCCCAAACAAAATATATGTTTCCATCTTTACTTATTCATAAGCTAAAGATATCAAAAATGATTTCTTTACTTAAAGAATAAGTAAAGAGGGGCAACCTGTAAACACTATATTTTGTTCGAGTCGCTCTTACCTTTTCTTTATTGTTTAATTGTCAGAAGGTAATCAAATCAGGTCAAACAAAATACTTGTTCTTATCTTTACTTATTTCTTAAGCAATGAAAATATATATAAATTATATTTTCAATTTCTCTGCCCTAAGAAACAAGTAAAGAGGGGCAACTGTGAACACCGTATTTTGTCCAGACATATTTAAAAAAAAAAAAAAGCTAATAAGAGTAAAGAAAGAGTATGTAATGATAATATAATAACTAAATAAAAAAAAAGAAAAAAAATCATCAAATCAAATCAAAATAAAAATAAAATAATAATAAAAAAATAAATAGTAATAAAAATAACATAAAAAGGGGGCCCATTTAATCATAAAATTGGAACAAAAAAACTTGGAGAGGAAATATTACAAAACAAAAAAAATAATAAAACCAAGAAGAGAGAGCCCAACTCAGACTTGGACCAGAAATAACAAAAAAGGGGCCCAAAGCATGGAAGCCCAGTTGGAAAGAACTGGTTCAGCCCACAATGTCCGGATCCTCCTCCCCGCTTCACTAACCCGAATGGAAACCCAAAGAGAAACCAACGAAAAAACCCTACCCGCCTCAGAAATGCCGAGGTGTCCCTCTGGTCCCCCCTGGCCTTCTGATTTCCATATCCTCCAGCAGCGCACGACGCACCAGAAGGGGGAAACGAAATCGTACAAGGAGGACGGAGAGGTGAGTGGAGCAGAGAATCGCGAGGGATTTCGGAAGAAGGGGACCACAGGAGAGAGGCTTATAAAGATTCGTGAGAATGAGAGAGGAGGGGGGATTCTTTTTTTTGGGGGGAGAGAAGGGTCCGAAGGGTTTTCTTTTCTGGGATCGAAGAAAAACTCGAAAGGTGTAAGAGGTTGAGGGAGAAGGAATCCCGTCGGGGAAACTGCCTCTGCGAGGGAAAGAAAAGTCGAGAGACTAAGAGAGAAAGGGGATACTTCCATTCTGGTTCGCCGGAGAGTGAGAGAGAAAAGGGGAAGGAGTTTTGATTTCAGTTATTTTCTGGGAAGCCAGGGAGAGTCTGAGGGTTTTAGTTTTAGGCCGAGAGGGATTTCAAAGTGAGGGAGGTTGAAGAGGAAAGATTTGAGAAAAGGAGGGATCAACGTTCTGAATCAGGGAATCGAGCAGTATCCCAGCGCTGACGAATTCAATCGAAGAAGCATATCCGCCCAGTTTGTTTCTTTCGCAAACCGAAAGGAATCCGAGGTATGTTTTCTGTGCTTTCGCCAAAATAATGAACCCATGTGTGAGTTCGGATTCGTGTGTATGCTGAAACCAGAGGCTTCGGTGTCCTGAAGGTCACTGGTTTCAATTGATGTTGGGTGCTGATGATTTGAATGCCTACCTTTAAAAGATTAAGTCTCATGTTATTCGAATGTCATCTGTCTGGTTTGATTCCTGAATCTGTAGAATGTGGAATGTAAATCTTATTGCATACCGAAGTGGGGTTCCATCCGGGCCATTTGGGAATAGAATTGTGGCCTGATGCATTTGATGTGAATTCCCACTCCCTTCCTATCTCTATATTGGATAAACAGCTCTGAAATATTTTATGCGTGTCTTGTTTAGCCTGCTGTTGTGACAATGAGTCTTTGATTGTATGAGTTGGATTTTGCAAGGAAACTGCTAGATTTAGTCGTTTGTGTCTAACTCGGCTCGTTTGACTGACAATTGTCCCATCTGGCCATTTTGATTAGTGGTGATTAGAGGTAGCTGAATCTTATTAGATTCACTATTAGGCAAACCCAATTTGGTTTATCCCGCTTTGCTGCCCTGTTTATCTATTTATTTTGTGACAGTGAATGGGAACAGGAAACAGATCTCAGATCCTCACCCCATTAGCTGTAGGATGTTTATTAATGAGGGGAATTTTTAGAAATTTGGATTCGTAGCACATGTTCTTCCTAACTATGGGCATTGTTATAAGTGTTGTCTTTGCTTTAGCAATTTCCCTGGTTCATCTGGACCTGATGCTCCAAGGCGCCGGTGGAGTATTATGTGCGGGGCTTAAATTTTTGGGGCACTAGGTGGCTCAGTGATTTGATCTGAGGATATTACAAGGGATCTGTAGCTTTTATATATATATATATATATATATTCCTCCTTCGATTATTGTTTTGTTTTTTGTGTTTTGTTACTTTTATTTTCTATTCTTTTTTTTTATACTGTAAATGTACTCAAAAATAATGTAGTGAAGCTGGTTGGACACTTAGCACACACATACAAGCTATTATTTAGGTCTGTAAATACTTATTCATTTATTATCGTTTTTTTTTATTATTTCGTCGACTTTTACCATAGACAATGTCATGTGGGAACTCATATCCCCTAGGCATATAGGGATGGACCAAAAGGCCATGTGTGGCAATAAGCCTCCTTGGCAGCATTTTGGGTTGAGAATTTTCATGGTTGTTTGGGCTCCAATGGCCCATTTGAAAAGCTCCCTTTCTAACTTTGTTTATTTGGAGTTTTTTTTTAGAATGGGTCTCTTCAAAAATTCAAAGAAAATTTCGTACAGCAAAAGCCCAAAAGCATATTTTAGAATTGATCCTCTTCCTTTTTAAAAATAAAAAAAATAATAAAAAAATAAAATAAATAAAAATAATAATAAAATAAAAAATAATAATAATAATAATAATAATAACAATAAATAACAATAATGTATACAAAAAAAAAAAAGTAAAAACAAATGGGTAAAGAATGAAGGAAAAAGTAGAAACAACACAATAGCAAAATCAATCAAAAATTAAAACAAAAAAAGAGAAGAAGAGACAAAAACAAAAGAAATAGAGAAATCATAAAAGAAATAATAAAAACAAAAATCAAACCAAAAAAAAAAAAAAAACAAACAAACCAAAAAATAATAAATTACAAGTAGAACTAAAAAATAATAAAAATAATAATAATAATAATAGAACTAAAAATAATAAAAATAATAAAAAAAAACAACAAAAAATAATAATAAAAAAAATATAATAAAAACTGAAGAATAAAACGAAAAATAATAAATTACAAGTAGAACTAAAAATAAAAAAAAATGGAAATTAAAACGAAACAAAAATACAGAAAACAAAGATAGAATCAAAGTTAAAAATATATATATATATATATATATATATATATATATATATATATACACACGACAAAACCAGAAAAAACATAAAAACACACAATAACAAAATGAGAAAAAATCAAAAATAAAAATACACAAAAAGTCAAAAAAAAAAAATCAAACAAAGATAAACAAAAATAAATAGAAATAAAATTAAAAACTAAACAAAAAGAAAAGAAAGAGAAAGAATAAAATAGAACCCAAAGAAAAAAATAATAATAATAAATAAAATCAAAATAAAAAATAATAAGATTTTAAAAAAAAAAACAAAACAAAAAAACAAAAAAACAAAAACAAAAACAAAAACAAAAAGGTAAAACAAAAACAAAACAATGGATAGAGAAAGAGAAAAATGGGAAAAACATAAAAATTAACAAAAAGAGAGAAACAAATAAATAAATAAAATAAACAATAACAAAACTAAAAAAAAAAAGATAAACAAAAAAACGGAAAACAAGAAAAGTAACAACAAAAAAAGAAACAAACAAAAATAAAATAAGACAAAATAAAAAACAAACAAAAAAATGAAATGAAAATGATGGAAAACAAAAACAAATGATGAGCAAGAGAGGAAAAAAAAAAGGGGTTGAAAAGGCAAGAAAAATTAAATTAAATTTCCTTTTAGCAAATCAAAACACATCAATTAATTTCAAAACTTGTTTTATTTGCTGAAAGAAAAGGTAATTTATTTTCTCTATCTTTTCACGAGAATAAAAACACATAAATAAACAAAAAAAAAAAAAAAACAAACACGTAAAGTAAATGCAATCCCTAGTCGAACTACGTGGACTTTGATCCCTTTCAAAGGGTACGTAGGCCCTAGGCTTTCATCCTAGGTCAAGTCCGCTTTTGTAAATAAACATTTTCTCTTCATTTTATTTCCTTTAATTTTATTTCTTTTATTACTTCTAATTTTATTTTTATTCTCTTTTCTATTTTTTATTCTTTGAATTCCTTTTTGTTTTGTTTTTAATTTTCTTTCTTCCCTTAAATTTTATTTCCTTAAATTTTCCTTTTGTTATTTGCATGTGATTTGTTAGGGAGAATTAAAATAGAATAGAGGCCATATTAATTTTGCACAATTGACTTAGAGTAACCGTTCTTAAGAACGGGTGTAGTGGGGTGCCTAACACCTTCCCCACTCACAATCGACTCCTGAATCCAAATCTGGTTTGCAGACCATTTTTTTCAAATTAAAAAGGTTTTTCCAAAGTTTTGCCTTTTCAAAAATAAAATTTTGGTGGTGACTCCTGAACCCTATCAATTTGAACTCTATTTATTTAAACCATTTTTACATCTTTTTACTTGAAATCTTTTTACTTTTAATAATTTTGATTTTCTTTTTAAGAAAGGCGCCACGCGGTCGCATTTTCGGGTGTGACAATATATATATATATATATATATATATATATATATATATATATATATATATATATATATATATATATATATATATATATATATATATAAATCATGAATTGTTAATATTTATTTATATTATTTATAACATCACATCAATATTACAGCGTTTGCGTATTGTTCGCGCACTGTCTATATATTGTCCATAAGAATTGTTTTCTTTTTATTTATTTATTGTTTTACTTTTTGCTATGAAACCTATGTTTTTTTCTTTTTTCTACGAGGGATCTATAAGAAAAATTCTGAATCCCGTACATTTTGCTGGATAACGTGTTTTCTCTCAATTCCCCAGCTGTCCTGCCTTTTTTCCCGTGGCCACCAACTCAGAGGATCTGCACTCAAAATACAACTAGTGAAAAGGAGGAAGCGAGGAACACCGAATCTGAAGCAAGGGTGGAAGCAAATTTTGCAGAAGATAATATTTAAGAGACAGATCTTAGAGGTAAACCTTAAATGAAACTCATGCATTGTCATAGCGATCTATTAGATTCACCTAGCACCACGAAACTCATGGCTGTTATGGGATTAACTATTATAAGTCATTCCGATTGTTTATATATATATATATATTGTTATGAGTCCCACATTGAGAAATCTCACAAGTGAAGTGGGGTTTATAAGCTTAAGGGGCTCTCCCTTCTAATAGGCTAGTCTTTTGGAATGGGTTCTCCCTTTGGGCTTGTGCTCATTACATTGGTACTTTTGTTGAGAGACCGATGGTCACGGAAAGGTTTACCTGCGAAGGGGCTGACCAACGAAGGGGCTGACCGGAAGAAGGCCGAGTGAAGTGCCGCTGAGTGAAGCGTCACAGAGTGGAGCCGCCGGGGACGTCGGCTCTCGAGGGGGTGGCATCATCATCACTAAAGGGAAGAGTTATTAGCCTCTCCACACTCAAGTAAACTCATACAAACATCATGGATTCATTTAAAAACATAACATGGTACCAAGCATCATGGCATCATAAGAAGTTCCAAACCAAGGCTAAAACAAATTAAAATAGCCCCTAGCCTAATGGTTTTGTCTTGGCTGAATTAATGGAGGGAGGAGGAGTCTATGGGCTTTTTTATTTTTCCTTGATGGGAGCGACACTTGGGAGGCTTCCAAGGGGTCTTAGAGACTCAAATAAACATTTACACATGCAAGAAAATTCATGGACTAAATCAGTTTTTATAAAGTGTCCAAGAGCTCTACATTTTTCTAACTTGATTTTCATTAGCTTTTCTTCCATTTTCCTTGCATCTACTTACTCCTCATGGTCTAAAACCCACAATTCCTTCTTATTTCTAGACAAAAAACCTCCCCCCAAGATGGTTCTGTTCTGGCAGAACTCCACACACAAAGGGCAAGAAAAAGGAAGCAACCAAGATAGAAAAATCACCTTGATTCCAAGCTTTTCTCAAGAGCTCTCTTCCTTGCTTCAACCCTCTCCTTGAATTTCAAAATTTCCCCCTCAGTTCTAGGCTCAAAATAGAACCAAACATCTCATTAAATCCATAGGAAGAGAGGAGGAACGGAGGGGAAGAGGTTTAACAAGGCAAGGAGTAGGAAAAAGTGGCTAAAACTTACACTTTTCAAAGCTTCTTCTTCCTTCCTTGGCCTCCTTTCTTGTGCGCCACTCTTAGCCCTTCTTACTTCTGTTTTAACGTGTGAGAGAGTGGGTGAGGAGATCTGAGCAAAGGAGGGGCGTTTTTATAAGCTAGGGATTCATTTAAGCAACTTTTAAAATTTGTAATTTAGTCCCTCTTCATAGTTTTGTTCGTTTGGGCTCGTTTCAACTCCTTTTTGAAATCTGCCTTTTTCATCTTAGGCTCTTAATCATAATAATTGCCTTTGGAATCACTCAAAAAGGATCTAAAACCATTCCAAACCGTTCGGTCAAAATTTTGATCAACTGACAGTCGAAACCGCTCACCAGAGGGGTTTCAACTATTTTAAGGGTTCCCATAGTATTCAAGGCCTCTGAGAACCCTAGAAAGCTTAATTTTTTTGTTTAAAAAGCCCTCCTATGAGTTTTTCAAATTTTTCAAAAATTGCAAAAATACCCCTACTTCCTTCGGTAAATTTTTTGACCTCTTTTAGCTCTAATTTTTGGGCATCTTAAACCTCAAATCAGATACTAGAGACCTCCTAAGTCTGGTAGACTGTTGCTACAGAGATATGAAGGCTTTACTCAGATAGTTAGACCACTGACTAGCTCTCTTTAAAGATAAGCATAGTATATGGGATGAGGAAAGCAAGAAATAAGCTTTCCAAAGTTAGAGCCAGATGAACCACTACCTAGCAGACAGTAGCCTTGACCGAGGGATAGAGAAATCCCCGTATGATAGCTTATGTATTCAGAAAGGGGTCAGGTGCAGTTCTTATATAAGGTAAATGGTACAGTATGTCTCCAGTGAGCAAAACTGTGAGAATAGCTAGCATCCCATCCGAGCCCAGCAGTAGTCAGTGGTAGTAGCTCTTCAATGCTAGTATAAGATATACAAGTTAGGTCTGTCAGTGTTGAGATTTTCATCACACTCAGGGTGTGAGATGCCCTAGTGCCAAGGCACTTAAAAATAGAACGTGGGCATAGTGAGAAACTACAGGATATGAGAGGAAGGCTAGAACGAGCATATGTAAAAGTAAGTAAGTCAATAGAGTAAGAAAAGAAAGCCCAAGTGAAAAAGGGGCTGAAGTGGGAATCTAAGGATCCTATAAGGAGCGATAAATGAAAATTAAAACGCTCTATAGTATCAGTGTGATAGGATCCTAGAGAATGAGATGACACAGAACCCACTTCGCACGAAGAGCATGATGTACTTCTGAGTTTAGCCTCAGCTATTATGAGCGATGGTAACTGGATTTAGTGAGCATGTATTTTACTATCAGATACAGTAATCTTAGGCTTTGACGTCTTCTAGAAATGGATCGCAGTAGATCCCAACATAGCACAGCGGGTTGCAGTAGACCTTGGTAGGGCTCTAAGAGGTCGTAGTAAACCCGGGGGTCACATAGATCCCACAGAGTTACAGAGGGCCCTAGCCACAGCATGAAATATAATGTTAGTTGGCCCCAATTCCTTCTATTTCAAGGACTTTCTTTTATATTTGGCCCATTTCTAATGTTTACGGAGAAACCGAACATTGCGTTTCTCACGTTTACGGAGGGACCGGATGTTACATTACCCATCTGCCTGCTCGTAATGGAATGAGATATATTATTACTTGTGTTGATGACTGCATAAGGATAACCCAGTTGTATTTGTTAAAATGTAAAAGTGATGTGTGTAAAGTTTTCCTTCTTATGCATAAGATGGTTAAAGTACAATTCCATGTTAGAAGACAAAAGAACAAGATATGTGAAGAGCATTATCAATATTATATGGCAAAGGGATAAACAAACCATACTTTTTATATGGAAGAGGGATACACAAATCATACTTTATATTATATTGTGAATTAGTTTACTAATCCACTATTCAATCTCACACACTAACACTAGCTTCCTATTTATACTAATACTTTAAGACTTTTAAACTCATTCTATTAACCATTATATTTATAAAATACACATTTTCATATATATGAACCACGTACTTTAAAATAATGACACATAATACTAAAAATTTTCACTCATTTTTAAACACACAAACACCTAAAAGGCTCATAAAACATTAAGAGACAATAGTTAAATTTACTTATTACCAACATTCCAAACTCACATTAAAGTGGTTAGATTTGATTTTTTTTTTTTTTAGGGAGGGGGAAGGATATTTTCAATAAGAATAAAAAAAAAAACTTCATGGCCTCTTTTGGCATTATCCATTAAACATTATGTCCTAATATCCCTCAGCAAAATGTAGTTATTAAAAGGAAAAAGAGGCATTTATTAGAGGTTACTAGATCATTACTAGTTGGTAAGAACATTCCTTTTTACCTCTAGGGAGAAGCTTTAGGTTCCATTGTCTACTTAATCAATCATGTTCCCTCAAGTATTCTAAATTTCAGGGGACCATTAGATGCCTTTTCTTACCATTGCACCTTGCTGCCAATTGCTCATTTGAAACCCCTTTTCATTATATCATATGTATACACTTACACTTGCATCAACTTACTAAACTTGATCCACGAGACATGAATTGTAGAATATAGTATGACATAAAAAGGATATCAGACTTATCACCCATCATCCAAATGGCTTTATGTTTTTATGGATGTTACTTTTCATGAACAAGAATTATTCTACTCACCAGTATTTACTTATTCTCCACTTTAGAAGGGGAATGGGAATGATGAAGTACAAAACCATGACATCCAAAATAGAATATCACTTGATATGGTAGCTAAATCTAATGTAACTTTTGTGGAGTCCATTAAGTGTTCAACTAAAACTTAAAACCATGATGGTACAAGATGTCCTATCATAATACCACTGATCAAATCTACATTAGAAACTTCACTTAAAGTATCATCTGATCTTGATTCTACTATGCATGAAATTCTTGATACACCAAGTGGTGTTTATACTCCTATCATATCTAACCTTTATGAGAATACTTGTACATCTAATCCTACCTTTGTAGAGAGTCAATATCATATTTTACTTCATTCTAACCATGGAAAACCTCCAATTAGGTATGAACCTGATCTAAAGTCCAAGGTTACATACCCCATAGGTAATCATGTGTCATCCTACAAGTTATCTAAATCACATGCATTTTTTGTATCCTAACTATTTTTTGTCATTATTCCTAGTGATATACAAAAAGATCTTGCACACTCTAGATGGACGTAGGATATCAAATAAGAGATGGCATAATTAAAAAGGAATGCTACTTAAGAACTTGTCTCATTATCAATAAGAAAGAAAATTGTAAGATGCAAGTGGGTATTCACTATCAAACATAAAGCTAATAGAACTAGTGAGAGATACAAGGCCTAGTTAGTTGCAAAAGGCTATACTCAATCCTATAGGACAAATTATTAAGAGACATTTGTACCAATTGCAAAACTTAATGCTGGAAGAATGCTCTCATCATTCATAGCAAATTTAAATTGGCCATTCATTCACTTTGATGTTAAAAATGTCTTTTTTTTTTTTAAATAGGGAACTAAGTGAAGAGGTTTATATAGACCTTTATCCAAGCATACTTGAATATTCAAACACTTTAATGGTGTGTAAATTGAAAAACACTTTCTGCGAGTTAAAGCAATCTTTAAAAGCTTGGTATGGTAGATTTACCAAGTCTATAAAAAAATTTGGCTACAAACAAAGCAATTCATATCACACACTCTTTCTAAGGCAAAGACAAGGAAAAATTACTTCCTTGATCATCTATGTTGATGATATAATTATAATTGGAGATGATTATGATGGCATTTCTAGTTTACAAAAATATCTGGCTTCTAAATTTGAGATGAAACAACTTGGAAACTTAAAAATATTTTCTTGGAATTGAAGTAGCTTGATCAAAACGTGGCATTTTCTTATCTCAAAGAAAATATATTCTAAACTTGTTATTTGAGACAAGTATGCTTGGATGCAAACTAGTTAATACTCCTATAAAACAAAATCACAAATATTCTCTATGTTTAAGATGTAACTAGTATTGAAAAAGGGAGGTATCAAAGACTTGTTGAAAAATTGATTTACTAGTCCCATGCTAAACCTAACATAGTTTATGCAATAAATTTAATGAGTCTGTTCATGCATGACCCACGAAAACCTCACATGGATGCTATAGAAAAAATACCAGGGTACTGAAAATCTACTCCAGGTAAGGGAATACAATTTTCAAACCACAGATATCTCAATGTTGAAGCCTACATGGATACTAATTGTGTAGGGCTAGCTAACAATAAAAGATTGTCACACTCGAAAATGCGACCGCGTAGCATTTTTGAACAGAAATTTCTAAAAAGAGATTTCAATTCAACCTCCAAAGAAAATGAAAACTGAAATTAAAATTAAGATAAATAGTAGAGTCGCCACCAAAATTTTAATTTTTGAAAAGGCAAAACTTTGGAAAAGCCTTTTTATTTGAAAAAAAAATGGTCTACGAACCAGAAAAGTGTTAGTGGGAAAGGTGTTAGGCACCCCACAACACCCGTTGCTAAGAACGGTTACCCAAAGTTAGTTGTATAAAATCAATATGGCCTTTAGTCTATTTTGATTCTCCTAACAAATCACATGCAAGATAAAAAATAAAGATAAGGGAAATAAAGTTGAAAAAGAAAAAGAAGAAAGAAATTAAAGAAACAAAATTAGAAAAGACAAAATGAAAAAAAGGAAATTAAGGAAATGAAAATTGAACAGAAAATTTTCTTTACAAGGGCGGACTTGACCTAGGATGAAAGCCTAGGGCCTACGTACCCTTCTGAGGGATCAAAGTCCACGTAGTTCGATCGGAGACTGGGTTTATTTGTTTTTTTAGGTTTTCGTTTTCGTTTTTGTTTTTTCTGTTTTAGGTTTGTGATTTTTTGTGTTTATCTATATTTTTTCACTTTTCATTTTTCCTTTTTGAATTTTTTGTTTGTTTAATTTTTTTGTTTTTTTGTTTTTAACTTACTTTTTTGATGAAAAGATAAGAAAATAAAAACTATTTTTCCCCTTTAACAAATAAAACGAATTTAGAATTGGTTGATATGTTTTGATTTGCTAAAAGTAAAGTTAGTTTTACTTCCTTCCTTTCCTTGCATTTTTTATTTTTCCTCTCTTTCCCTTCTTTTTTTGTTTTTTTCATTTTTCCTTTTTTTCTTTTCTTTTTAATTTATATATTTCTTTGTTTTTATTTTGTTTTTTAGTGAAAAGGCTAATTGATTTTTCTCTTAACAAATAAATTCCTCTCTTTCCTTCTTCTTCTTTTTGTTTTTTTTCATTTTTCATTTTTTTCTTTTCTTTTTTAATTTATATATTTCTTTGTTTTTATTTTGTTTTTTAGTGAAAAGGCTAATTAATTTTTCCTTTAACAAATAAAACGAGTTTGGAAATTAGTGGATGTATTTTGATTTGTTAAAGATAAAAATAATCTTACTTTTTTTGCATTTTCAATGTTTCTTTTTTCATCATTTTTTGTTCTTTCTTTTTTTCTTTTTGATTTTCTATTCTTTTTATTTTAATTCGGTTGTTTTTGGACTGTTTTCTTCCTTTCTTCTTCCCTTTTTTTTTTAGATGAAAAGATAAGAAAATAAACATTATCTTTAGCAAATAAAACAAAATTAACATTGATTGATATGTTTTAATTTGCAGAAAATAGAATCAATGTTATTTCTTTATCTTATTGTTTATTAGTATTTGTTTTATTCATTTAAATGATGCTTTTTCCTAATTTTTAATTCTTTTTTTTGTTTTGATCCTTTTATTCTTTTAAAAAATGTTTACTTAAAATTTAACTTCTAAATTCAAAAAGTTCGTTTAATCAATTTTTCCTTCCATTTGAATATCCTCTTTGACTTTTTTATTTTTTTATTATTTTTTGTTTTTCTTTTTAAAGAAGCACTTGATAAGGGCCTTTGAAACCCAAATGTGTAAATTTATTCTAATGGGCATCAAGGAAGCTTATTGCCTCACATGATCCTCAAATCCACTCCTATGTTCCTGAGGAGACACAAGGCTCATGGCTACTCTAAAGAAATGAAACGAAATAAGATGACTTGAATAAAGGTGAAGAGCAATTTACAATCATGCACTAGCAAGTGATTGTGTGTGCCTTTGTGTAGCCAATCAGATATCATATTCATATACATTTCAAGTACAGAGAGAAATAAAATAAAAATAAGGCATCTATAAAGTAAGACACAAAACCACTTTCGTCTTCATTGAATGTGCCTTCATCCTTTAGCCTCTTCATGCTTCCACTAAGTCTTCAGTAAATGGGTATTCTGCCATGCTATTTTATCCTCCTATCCAAACATCCCAAGGTGATTTGCACTGTAGGGATGGTGGTTGAAGGATGGATTCTTCAATTCCCGGTAGTTCTCCGACCTCTCTCGCTCTCTCTATTCCTCTTCTCCAAATCTGAAGACTTCTCTCGCATGCGATTGTTCGAGTCTCCCTGTGTCTCTCAAATTTTTGGTCTTCCTTTCTGTGATTCTCCTCGACTTGAATCCGCAAAAACAATCCTCAGACCCCCTCTTTTTTTCTACCTCGATCTCTCTTAAACTCGCTGGAACCTCCCCTCTGTTCCTTCTCTTTTCCAATTCTTCTTGACTCGAACTAAGGGAAGGAATCCTCTGATGCCTTCATTTTACTCCCCCTTCCCAAATCTCGAAAACTCTCCTCCTCTATCTCTCGATTTTTTCTCTGGTCTCTCTTGCTCTCCCTGGTCTCTTCCTTCTGATGCCTTCGTTATTCGCCTCTCCGCTCCTCTAATTTTTCTGGTCGTTCTCTATTTCCTCGATCTCCCTCTGTTCTCGAAACCCCTCCTGAATCTCCCCAAAAGCCCCTTTTGTTTTTTTCGAATCCCTTCTTCACTCTCAATTTTTTCTCCGGTTCCCCTTTCTCCGAAAAACCCACTCTCCATCGCGCTCTCTGGCTCTCTCTTTATCCCTTCCTTTCCAAAATCATTTTTTCAGAACCTCAGAGATGCGTCCCTTTCACCAGAGCTGTCCTGCTGCTCTTTCTTTTCTGCCTCCTTCCCTCTGTTTTCTGTTTTCATTTCTTTGCCTCTGATCACGGAACAGATGTGAAGGAAAGTCAATATTGGATGCCTCCTTCAATCCCCTATTGCTTTTCCATTTTTGTGTTTCTCTGTGTCTCCCTGCCTCTCTGCTTCCCACTGGCGCTGACGTCTCCCTGGCTCTCTGCTTCCTCCTGGCACTGGCCAGATGCCCGATGGTATTGGGGTCAATGATACGGTAGGGTTTAGGGTGAATGGATCCGGGTTGGGCTTTAGAAGGGGATTGGGCTGGGGTTTAGCGGAAATGGGCTAAAGCTATCTCTTTTTTTTTTCTTGTGGCCTTGGGGTTAATGGGCTGGATTTTAAAGCAGTGGGCTGTGGGGTTCTTTTGAACCTGGGCTACCCTTTTTTTTTTTTTACCTTTATTGGTCTGAAAGCTCATTATTTTTTTTTATTTGCTTAATGGGCTTGGAGAAACTAAATTTTTTAGGCTAGGGTTTGGTAAAATGGGCCTGCACTGGGGGAAGGAGATTTGGGCTTTAGATTGCCTTATTTTTCCTTTTTTCTTTTTTAATCTCTTACAATTTTATCTTTTATCTTTTTTTTTTTAGGCTTTGGGCTTTTTTCTTTTTTTCTTTTCTTTTGCTTTTAATTTTTTTTCAATTGTTTTGTTTTCTAAAGCTTTTAATTTATTTTTTCATTTTTTTTGTTTTCTCCTAATTCCTATTTTCTTTCTTTTGTTCGCTTTTTTGGATTTGTATTTTTGCTAATTTGATTTTGTTAATTTTATTATTTTTGTAATTGGTTCGGACAAAATACGGTGTTCACAGTTGCCCCTCTTTACTTGTTTCTTGGGTAAGGAATTTAAAAAATGTAATTTTTAATATTTTTGCATAAAGAACAAGTAAAGATAAGAACACGTATTTTATCTAAGATGAGAAAGCGACCCAAATAAAATATGGTGTTTACAGTTGCCCCTCTTTACTTATTCTTTAAGTAAGGAGAGCAAAATGTAATTTTTAATATCCTTAGCTTAAGAATAAGTAAAGATAGAAACATGTATTTTGTTTGGAGAGCTAACTTACTTGAAAATATCGTGACTTGATTAAGGAGAAAAGAAGTAATATAATTCTGAAGAGGATGCCTATTCTAAGATCAAACATTTATTGGTGCCTGTTTTGGTGCAGGGCTTTAAAAGGGATGCCTGGCCTGTGCAAGGCTTTGAAGGGGTACCTGGTCTATGCAGGGCTTGAAAAGTACCTGGCCAATACAAGGCTTTGAGGGTGCTTGGCCTATGCAAGGCTTGAAAAGTACCTAGCCAATGTAGGGTTTGAAGGGTGCCTAGCCAATGTAGGACTTTAAAAGTGCCTGGCCTATGCAGAGCTTTAAGGGTGCCTAACCAATGTAGGGCTTGAAGGGTGCCTAGCTAATGTAGGGTTTGAAAAGTGCCTAGCCAATGTAGGGCTTGAAGGGTGCCTATCCAATGTAGGGCTTTAAAGATGCCTAGCCAATGTAGGACTTGAAAAGTGCCTGGCCAATGCAGGGCTTTAAGGGTGCCTAGCTAATGTAGGGCTTTAAGGGTGCCTACCTAATGTAGGGCTTGAAAGGTGCCTAGCCAATGTAGGACTTGAAAAGTTCCTGGACTATACAGGGCTTTAATGGTGCCTAGCTAATATAAGGCTTGAAAAGTGTGCCTAGCCAATGTAGGGCTTGAAGGGTGCCTAGCCAATGTAGGGCTTTAAGGATGCCTAGCCAATGTAAGACTTGAAAAGTGCCTGGCAAATGCAGGACTTTAAGGGTGCCTAGCCAATGTAGGGCTTTAAGGATGCCTAACCAATGTAGGACTTAAAAAGTGTCTGGTCAATGCAGGACTTTAAGGGTGCCTAGCCAATGTAGGGCTTTAAGGGTGCCTAACCAATGTAGGACTTGAAAGGTGCCTAGCCAATGTAGGACTTGAAAGGTGCCTGGCCTATGCAGGGCTTTAAGGGTGCCTAGCCAATGTAGGGCTTGAAAAGTGCCTAGCCAATGTAGGGTTTGAAAAGTGCCTAGCCAATGTAGGGTTTTAAAAGTGTCTGGCCTATGCAGGGCTTTAAGGGTGCCTAGCCAATGTAGGGCTTGAAAAGTGTGCCTAACCAATGTAGGGCTTGAAGGGTGCCTAACCAATGTAGGGCTTGAAAAGTGCCTAGCCAATGTAGGGCTTGAAAAGTGCCTAGCCAATGTAGGGCTTTAAGGATGCCTAGCCAATGTAGGAACTTGAAAAGTGCCTGGCCAATGCAGGGCTTAAAAAGAAATTGCCTGACTTGTGCAGGTCTTTAAAGATGATCTCTTTTTTTTTTGGGAATTTTTCTAAATATAAGAACTTTACTTCATTTATCTAAGTTTTATGCAAGGTAATGTACTTATATGAAAATGTGCAATGCATGCAATATGCTTGACTTTTGAGCTCAACAACTCAATTTTGCCCCGATATAAATCGGGGTCATTGTAGATGTTAGAAGTATGAAATACGTGGGATGCTACAACATATGGAATGCACTTTTTTTTTTCTTTGCCTTAATATGAATTTGAGGTACCCATAATGAAAGCCTATGTAGGATGTATGAAGCATATAAGATGCTTTATAACATGCAAAATACTTGTTTTGCTTGCCCCAGTGTGAACTAGAAGCTATGTGATGTATGTAAATATGGAATGCAAGATGCATATGAGATGCAAGTTATTCTACTTTCCTCAAATGTATGTTTTTCTTTACCTCTGTATGGATCTGGCAATATATAATGCATATGAGATGCAAGTTGTTTTGTTTTGTTTTTTTTTTGTTTTTACTTTTTAAGCTTGAATTTTTTTATTTCTAGAATATGCAAAATGTATGCAAGTGAACTTAACTCTAAATAGAGAAAAAGATGAGGACATCATCTTTAAACATCCTTAAATTGATTTGGAGTTTTGAACCCCATTTCTTAATGCACATAAGATTATCTCCAAGGAAGAAGGAAAAGAAGAAGTATCATTTCTAAATGTTTTTGGATTAATTTTGAATTTTAAACCCTTTATTTTTTTAATTTATGCAAACAAAATCATATCAAATGAAAAAGGAAAGAGAAGGGGCATCATTTCTGAATGGCTTTAAACCAATTTTGAATTTTGGACATTTTGTTCTTTTTTTTTTTTTGGGACAATGAATTGATAAGAAATAATGTGATTTTTTTTTTAATTTTTTTTTATCAATTTGACTTGAAGGGAAAAGATACTTCATCTATGTACAAATTCAACATAAGCACGTGATGCATGAAAAATCTCAAAGTTTGTCAAAATATAGGATTTTTGGCCATTTGTATTTGAAGAAATTTCTTACACTAGCTCTTCACGTGCCCTGGTGAGAAAAATTGGACTTTTGATTATCCTACCAAATTTTCCTTTTGTTGTTTGGATGAAGGAATTTATTAATGACTTTTGGCTAACCAAAAATGCCCCTGAAGGAGTACTCTAAGCTAAGAAGACCCTAGACTCTTGCTTTGACTCATTTCTAAATAATTTTTCTCCAAGTGGTTTGTTTGCCATTAACCTTGGACTATTAACTTGACAAGGCAATCTCTTCTCTTCAACTCTTCATCGTTAATGCTTGAAAGGTCAATAAGTTAAATCAACACTCACTTTATTTAACAATGTCAATGTAGTCATGTGTTAAGGGATACAAATACCTGAGCTTAAGATGGAAAATAACCCTTAACATTAGAGGGATGCAAGGGCTGGTAAGGAATAGGGGCCATGTAAAAGGTTTTGGGAGTAGAGAAATGGAATAGGTAATGGCTTGGCATAATGTACCAAATTTGGAAGATGTCCCAGTTCTACACTTGAAGTATTCTCCTTTGAACAATAAAGACGTGAAATACTGAGAATATGGATATGATAGGATTTCGAGAAGCTTTACTTCTGGATTTAAACTCCTTTTGAAAGAAATAATGAATGTGGTTAAAAAAAATTTACTTTGAATCAAAATTTTTGCCCAATTTCAATTATTTTAATTTTTTTTAATTGTTTCCTTCAAGAAAATCTGCCCCATTATTTTTCAAACAAGCTAAATCTCAACAAGGACTTTTAATACTTGTAGTGTGGCCTTGGTAAAAGGGTTTATGAAATAAGAGATATTAGGTTCAAGAATTAACATCCCTCCATCAAGTCTCCTAATAACCTCCTTCTCCTATTACTTTAACAAAATCCTATACTCAAAATTCACTTAGCAAGAGAGAAAGTCTCAAGGTTGTAATGGGGTTTAATGGGTAAAATGTAGCTTAAGAAAGAAATGTGATAAGGCCCAAACATTCATGTAAGTTCACAATGAGAATTTTGCCTAGTAATTGTACCATCTTGGCAGAACCAATTAGCTTATGACAGTTAACTCAACCTTTTCTTTTAAAAGATATTTTTGTTTAGCTCAACTCTTCTCTGGAGAATTCTCCCTTTTTTTTTTTTTTTGACCTCTCATGCCACATAAGACTCTTCTTTGAGAATTTTTCCCCTTGATTGCGTGCTAAGGCAAAGCTCCCTCTTAAAAGCTTTTTCTTTTTCAAAATTTAATCTGTGGGAGCTTCCTTTTTGAGAATTTCCTTCCTCCTGTGGTTTTTCTTTTCTTCTTCCAATTTGTTTCCTTTTTTCATCTAATCTTTCTTCTAGAAGGAATCCACTATGGTGGCAAAATGCTTTTTCTTTATGTCGAATTCTTATTGCTTCTCGGGTCTGATTCATGTTTGGTATTTGAAGAATTTTTTTTTCAGGTCCAAAGTGGTTAGCAACGGTTAAGAAGTGTTTGGATAATTGAAAAAAATTTGACCCTCTCTTGGTATTCGAATTATCAGCATAAAAATCTATTAAAGACTTCCCATCCAAATGTTTCATGATTAGGGTGAAGGAAATGAACATCACTCCTGGCTCAATTGAGGTGACTAGAGGTTACTCCTTTGTATTTGGGAAGACAAAGAATGCCTTGTATCCTAGACATAGTTTGCCTGCAAGACATGCATCGGTATATCTGATTTGGTTTTTTTTTTTTTTTGTAATTGAATTTAGGGCATATAATTGGTATTAGATTTGACCCTTCTCCACATCGATTAAATCTCTTCATCAGGAGTTCTGGACATTATTATTTTTGGGTTTTTGATCATTTAGGAAAAACATGCAAAGAAAGAGGTTATGTTAACATGACTAATGAAACGGGAGGATGCACAGAAGGGGAGAATGAGAACAGATGACCATCATATTGACAAAGTTAAATGAAATAAGGTCCAATTGGAAGAATCAACTTCTATTAGCTTTAAATTTTAGCTATACAGAAGGATATTGACCCAAACAAGCATTAAATGATTATAATATGACAAGCAATTTCTTTGAGAGCGCAATTACCAATAAATCCTATTTCCCATGTCCTTCTATATCTTATTCATGAAGAGGTTGCAACTTTTCTCTTTTTCTCAGAATGCCCCATTGCCTTAGGATTAAGCTCACGATTCTTTGGGCAATGCCATTTTGGGCATGAAGGTTAAAGGCGAGTAAGGGAAGCATCTTACTTGTTGTTAGAGCTACTCATGTGAAAGTTGGGCAAATGGCCCATGTCATCGTTAAGGCAAGTGACAAGTGTCTTGATTGAAATGGCTTGGGGCATTTAACATGGTCAAGTTTGATAGGTGAGTTTTGAAATAGATGGCTCGAACTTCCTTAAAATGGAGAAGAGGGAGATGGGCAATAGTCATAAATTGAAGGATATGGTGGTATGAAAAGTTAGGGAGTAATAGGCAACTCTATCAAGACCTTTGACAACTTCTTTTTGCCTAACCAATTAGCACCTCATCAATTTTTACCCCTATACCTCAATTTCACATTTTAGCTATTCATGAGTACATCTTTCTTTCTTTCTTTTTTAGATTTTGTTTGAGTGGATCTTTCCGTTGCAAAAGGCCAAAAATCTCATAGTTTACATTCACATTTATGGTGACCATTTTTATCATTGAACCTTTATTCTCCTCAGATGCTTATTGCACACAGGGATGAACAAAATTGGCAAATCATCCTGAGGGAATATGCTGAATTCCATATGGATGTTACCTGGAGAAGAGTCTAGCCAAATTGGATTTCTTTTGATGACTTGTGGGGTCCTTTTTAGATCCTTCAACTTCCTTCAGGGTTGTATGGTTTCATGATAAGGAATGAGATTAACAGGATTAACTCACAAAGAGTTTCAATTCCTTTGTGGGCAGTTCAAGTTAGGCTCTCAACCAGCTCGACTCTTGCAATCAATTTGATTCTTATTTATTTTTAACACCAAACTAGTGGCGTTGTGTTGAAACTTACTATCTTTGTGGATATTATTTGAATTTTTTCTTAATTAATTAGTAGGTTATTAGTGTTAGTTGATATATATATATATATATATATTTTTTTTTTTAACGTCCTGATAGGAGCCTACTACTCTGTGAAGAGTTATGGCTTATCGCTCAACTTGAGAATGGGCGGTTCCTCATTGAGAATAATGTCTTGGTATAAGAAGAGGGTAAAAACTTGGTACTTGTTCTCGAGAAACTTATTGCTTCATTGAAGAAAAAGTAGTTGGTAATCAATTTGAGAGAAATATACCCTTCTACACAATTGATGTCCTAAACATGGTTCCCATCTCTACCTAAGACATGATACTCAATCGTTGATGCTTCAAAACTTATGGATATTGTGATCCTCTAAAGTTTTGAAAGTACTCATTTTTCATGAGAGATTTGTTGTTTTGTAGGGAGAAATTTTTTTTAAAAAAATATGATATATATATATATATGTATTTTTTTTATAAAATTGGATTGTGGATCCCTTATTATTTTATTTTACTTCTTTTATGCATGTGACAGATGTATGTTGAAGGTCTCCCTTTCAAGGGATTATGATGAATGTGGTTGGGACCCATTCAAGGTTGGAAACCTATTAGGCAAAGGTTGGTTTAATTAGCTTCTACCTTCATCATAGTTAACGTATATGTAATTAAGTGGTGACATCTCGTTAGCTACTCTGGTAGACAGTGACGGTGTGTCACCTTCCCTATGGGTTTTATTGGATGCATGGAATTGGTGATGAAACAAGAAAAAAAAATGCCCTCCTTTGTCATAATATGGGTAGATCCTAAGTTGTGATCATTAATTCGTATGAATTTGGCTCTATCTATTCAGGAGGCATCTATGACTTGATTATCAGTGCAAATTTTTCAGGTAGATCTATGACTCCTAAACATTGGTCCTTAAATTGCCCCCACCATAAAGTGAAGATCTCATTATATAAATTTGACCTTGAGAGGAAAAAGATCCTACACATGTCAAACTTATATAATAAGGCACAATTTAGGTGAGGTCTTCATAATAACCTCAGGAAGCACAAAGCTTCACAGGGAAATCAATATAAACCTCCACTAACCTAAGGAACACTCAGACCCAGGTATAGGGCCCATAACGTATGTGAGTTATTTGTGTCTCGGGAATGTGTGTGAGGAGAGCATTCACCTCTTCACCCTATGAACTACCCAACCCTCGTCTGGTAGGCAGATTGACAGAACAATTGGAAGAGCAAAGCATATATACAAATAAAAGTAACAACAAATGAATAAATAAATAAATAAGTAAATACGTAAAATGTACAGGTATGGTCGTCTACCCTAAGGTCTTATTCCGCATGTTATCTATCCTAACACATGTTACATATACAATAAAGAAAATAAAACATATAAAGCAAGTATGTGAAAGACATATTATCTATCCTAACCATGTTAGGCAAACAATGAACAAAAGGATAATCAAAATAAAGAGAAGGCCATAATATCTTGTACAACTAACTTAAAATTGGGCTTGACTCTCAAACTCTCCCCAATGGAGTCGCCATACTGTCACACCCGAAAATGCGACCGTGTAGCGCTTTTGAAAAGAAATTTCTAAAAAGAGATTTCAATTCAATCTCCAAAGAAAATGAAAATTGAAATCAAAATTAAGATAAATAGTAGAGTCGCCACCAAAATTTTAATTTTTGAAAAGGCAAAACTTTGGAAAAGCCTTTTTATTTGGAAAAAAAAATGGTCTACGAACCAAAAAATAGGTTCGGGAGTCGATTGTGAGTGGGGAAGGTGTTAGGCACCCCACAACACCCGTTGCTAAGAACGGTTACCCAAAGTCAGTTGTATAAAATCAATATGGCCGTTAGTCTATTTTGATTCTCCTAACAAATCACATGCAAGATAAAAAATAAAGATAAAGGAAATAAAGTTGAAAAAGAAAAAGAAGAAAGAGCTTAAAGAAACAAAATTAGAAAAGACAAAATGAAAAAAAGGAAATTAAGGAAATGAAAATTGAACAGAAAATTTTATTTACAAGGGCGGACTTGACCTAGGATGAAAGCCTAGGGCCTACGTACCCTTCTGAGGGATCAAAGTCTACGTAGTTTGACCGGAGACTGGGTTTATTTGTTTTTTTAGGTTTTCGTTTTCGTTTTTGTTTTTTCTGTTTTAGGTTTGTGATTTTTTTGTGTTTATCTATATTTTTTCACTTTTCATTTTTCTTTTTGAATTTTTTGTTTGTTTAATTTATTGTTTTTTTCTTACTTACTTTTTTTTGGATGAAAAGATAAGAAAATAAAAACTATTTTTTCTTTTAACAAATAAAGTGAATTTAAAACTGGTTGATATGTTGTGATTTACTAAAAGTGAAGCTAGTTTTACTTCTTTCCTTTTCTTGCATTTTTAATTTTTCCTCTCTTTCCTTTCTTTTTTTGTTTTTTTCATTTTTCCTTTTTTTCTTTTCTTTTTAATTTATATATTTCTTTGTTTTTATTTTGTTTTTTAGTGAAAAGGCTAATTGATTTTTCTCTTAACAAATAAATTCCTCTCTTTTCCTTCTTCTTCTTTTTGTTTTTTTTCATTTTTCATTTTTTTTTCTTTTTTAATTTATATATTTCTTTGTTTTTATTTTGTTTTTGAGTGAAAAGGCTAATTAATTTTTCCTTTAACAAATAAAACGAGTTTGAAAATTAGTAGATGTATTTTGATTTGTTAAAGATAAAAATAATCTTACTTTTTTTGCATTTTCAATGTTTCTTTTTCATCATTTTTTTTCTTTCTTTTTTTCTTTTTGATTTTCTATTCTTTTTATTTTAATTCGGTTGTTTTTGGACTGTTTTCTTCCTTTCTTCTTCCCTTTTTTTTAGATGAAAATATAAGAAAATAAACATTATCTTTAGCAAATAAAACAAAATTAATATTGATTGATATGTTTTAATTTGCAGAAAATAGAATCAATGTTATTTCTTTATCTTATTGGTTATTAGTATTTGTTTTATTCATTTAAATGATGCTTTTTCCTAATTTTTAATTCTTTTTTTGTTTTGATCCTTTTATTCTTTTAAAAAATGTTTACTTAAAATTTAACTTCTAAATTCAAAAAGTTCATTTAATCAATTTTTTCTTCCATTTGAATATTCTCTTTGCCTTTTTATTTTTTATTATTTTTTGTTTTTCTCTTTAAAGAAGCACTTGATAAGGGCCTTTGAAACCCAAATGTGTAAATTTATTCTAACGGGCATCAAGGAAGCTTATTGTCTCACATGATCCTCAAATCCACTCCTATGTGCCTGAGGAGACACAAGGTCTCACATGGCTACTCTAAAGAAATGAAACGAAATAAGATGACATGAATAAAGGTGAAGAGCAATTTACAATCATGCACTAGCAAGTGATTGTGTGTGCCTTTGTGTAGCCAATCAGATATCATATTCATATACATTTCAAGTACAGAGAAAAATAAAATAAAAATAAGGCATCTATAAAGTAAGACACAAAACCACTTTCGTCTTCATTGAATGTGCCTTCATCCTTTAGCCTCTTCATGCTTCCACTAAGTCTTCAGTAAATGGGTATTCTGCCATGCTATTTTATCCTCCTATCCAAACATCCCAAGGTGATTTGCATTGTAGGGATGGTGGTTGAAGGATGGATTCTTCAATTCCCGGTAGTTCTCCGACCTCTCTCGCTCTCTCTGTTCCTCTTCTCCAAATCTGAAGACTTCTCTCGCATGCGATTGTTCGAGTCTCCTTGTGTCCCTCAAATTTTCGGTCTTCCTTTCTGTGATTCTCCTCGACTTGAATCCGCAAAAACAATCCTCAGACCCCTCTTTTTTTTCTGCCTCGATCTCTCTTAAACTAGCTGGAACCTCCCCTCTGTTCCTTCTCTTTTCCAATTCTTCTTGACTCGAACCGAGGGAAGGAATCCTCTTATGCCTTCGTTTTACTCCCCTTTCCCAAATCTCGAAAACTCTCCTCCTCTATCTCTCAATTTTTTCTCTGGTCTCTCTTGCTCTCCCTGGTCTCTTCCTTCTGATGCCTTCGTTATTTGTAACACCTTAATCTACTACCGCTATCTAGCCTCTCACTGGGCTCGGTCTCATATGATTTCCAAAGAATCAACACCAATCCATGACATTTTCATGCTATGAAATGAGGTTTCATACACTCAACTTCTGCCCCGTAGGTCCTGTGAACCCATCAGTTATATTCTTAACTCAAACTCCACTTATACAACTTATACATAGCATAAAACAAACTATAAGCCACGGGTATGGAGCCAAAAACCAAAAAAATGCATTTTTCTCACTTGTGCCCAAAAGTCATATTTTGGCTCTAACTTTGGAAAATCATAACTAATTATAGAAAAATGGGAATCTAGCTAACTTTATCTTTCTAGAAAGTTCTCAGTGTCAACTTTACACTAAAAATAATTCCCAATTGTAATCACAGGTTTTGGACTATGTTTGACATTGAAAATGGGAAGGATGTCCGACTGTCACTGTTTCTGGCCGAAGTTACTATCATGAACTTCAGAAATTCATAATTAAATCCAAAAAAATCCAATCTAGGCACACTATACCAATTTGGAAAGCTACAAATGTCTACTAGAGGAGAAAAATAAGTCCAGATCAGTTTAGTAGCCCCTATACCCCAAAAACTGATGGAATAGTAACAGGGGTCAGAAGAGCTCCCTGATACTGATACAGAACTTCAGTCTGTTCAATCTCTCTCTACAGACCTCCGATTTAGGTGATTCTAGTTGGTACAGGTCACTTTGGTTTTCTAGTTTATGTGTATAAAATTTCATGACAGTTGGCCACCGTTTGGTCTATCTATGATATGGATTTCATTTCTGACCTATAGGAACAGCACACGACCAAACCATGAATTTTTTCCAATTTCAAAAATTCACCAAATATTCTCTTAACCTCCGAATATTACCCACTTTAGCTTCTCAAGAAGCTCTCTACAAACTCTAGAGGCACGCCAAATTTCATGGCAAGAGGAGCTCATCCGGTCATACTTTGACGGAGCTCACAAATTTATCGGTTTTGGCACCCAAGAGGTCTAAAATGGGTCCAAATGGCCTCTCACACATTCTAGCCACTCATGGACAAGTTTAAAAGCATAACAATAGTCTATATAATATGTCCATGTGGTCCAAATCAACATACATTCCAATCTCACTATGCTACGGCCAAATATACACTATCACATTCATTCATCAAAAGGGGCAAAACCCTCATTTCCATTACTTTGGCTATAAACATAGTTCATACATCATCTTTTCATACATATACACATGTTACAACCTTTACATCTCAAAAATAGTAGGTGCATATACAATGTGGCACCACTTTACATCAAAATATCCAAAACAAGCTAATATCTAGCTAAGCATGCTTCTAGGCTCCTTGGTGTGCACTTGCTTCTCCTTGTGCTCCACCTAGCATATTTAGTTGGGAGGGGAAGGGGTGAGATTCAGGGAATCTCAGTAGCTCATGCACTCAATCAAGTAAACAATCAAGGCATATAACAAGTCAAAGCATATGAATAAGCACTTAGCCATTCTCAAACAACCAACACACGATGTACATGCTATAGAAATCACAACAATGCCAAGAATGGGCTCTAGGGACTTTTGGTCTAGCCTTACCCGAGTTTAAGGACTTTTGGATGGCCTCACCCGAGTTTAAGGACTTTTGACTTAGCCTCACTCGTTTGAGACTTTTGGCTTTGTCTCACCTATCTCAAGGGACTTTCGGCTTCACCTCACCCATCTCAAGGGACTTTCGGCGCTACCTTACCCGAGCAATTCTCATAATTCATCACACAAGCATATTGACATCAATGCATCAAAGCAATAGCATATGGCATATTCCACACATTAAGCATATACATAACATACAATGACTATTACAACCAAGAATGCAACAAGAAAGAGTGGAAAGAGAGCTACCTTATCAGCCAAGGTCAACACTAGCTTTTCCTTTCAATTTTCCTTCTCCCTTCTTAGATTCACAATCACACCTTGATAGAGGTGTTTCTCTTGAGCTTAGACACACAAAAGCATGCAATTACACTCTTATAATGTGATCTTCAGATCAAACTCTCCTACCAGAACCTAGAGTTCTCTCTCTCTCTCTAGAATGCCATCAACCCTTTCTCTCTCTCAAGCTCCTATGGTAGTGGAAACAATATTTTCAAAGAAAATACAAAGATTCAAAGGTGTTTTTTCACTTTCCCTCTTCTGACCCATGCCCAAAATCCATCCATTTTCACAAACAAAACCGTAGGAAAAGAGGGTAAAGGGAGGAGATCAGAATTCTAAGGAGAAAAAAGAGAAATGTACTTACCTTTCCCTTGGTCTCCCTCTTTCTCTTGGTCTCTCTCACTCTCCACGTCTCTTTTCTCTCCTTGGGTCGAAGTCTAGGGCAGATATGAGAGAAGAAATGAGTTTGGGCGTTTAATGAAGTCTAATTCTCACTATTTACTCTCTTCCGGATTGACCCTCGCTACGGCAAAAATTAACCTTCGCTATAGCGAGCTTGTGTTATCTGGTTTCGCTATGGCGAACTCGTATCAGTTCCCTTCGCTATGGCGAGATATACCATTCGCTATGGCGAACTCGCGTTAGTTCCAGACCTCACTCTCGCTATGGCGTACGCTACGGCGAGCTGCCCCCTGGTTTCTGTATGGACTGCTGCCTGCACTCGCTATAGCTAGAACCTCATTCGCTATTGCGAGAAGACATTCTAGCGACAACGAGGCCTTTTCTCACTATTGCGAAGAGACTTAGCAAAATTTTCAGATTTTGAATTTTTCCAGCTTTCACTTTCTTTCTTTTCCTTTTCTTTTCTTTTTCCCGGTTGTTACATTATTCACCTTTTCGCTCCTCTAATTTTTCTGGTCGTTCTCTGTTTCCTCGATCTCCCTCTGTTCTCGAAACCCCTCCTGAATCTCCCCAGAAGCCCACTTTATTTTTTTCGAATCCCTTCTTCACTATCAATTTTTTCTCCGGTTCCCCTCTCTCCGAAAAAACCCATTCTCCAGACCCAAAAATCCTCCTCCCCTTTCGCGCTCTACGGCTCTCTCTTTATGCCCTCCTTTCCAAAATCGTTTTTTCAAAACCTCATAGATGCGTCCCTTTCACCAGAGCTGTCCTGCTGCTCTTTCTTTTCTGCCTCCTTCCCTCTATTTTCTGTTTTCATTTCTCTGCCTCTGATCACAGAACAGATGTGAAGGAAAGTCAATATTGGATGCCTCCTTCAATCCCCTACTGCTTTTCCTTTTTCGTGTTTCTCTATGTCTCCCTGCCTCTCTGCTTCCTACTGGCGCTGACGTCTCCCTGGCTCTCTGCTTCCTCCTGGCGCTGGCCAGATGCCCGATGGTATTGGGGTCAACGATACAGTAGGGTTTAGGGTGAATGGATCCGGGTTGGGCTTCAGAAGGGGATTGGGCCGGGGTTTAGCGGAAATAGGCTAAAGCTATCTCTTTTTTTTCTTGTGGCCTTGGGGTTAATGGGTTGGATTTTAAAGAAGTGGGCTGTGGGGTTCTTTTGAACCTAGGCTACCCTTTTTTTTTTTTACCTTTATTGGTCTGAAAGCTCAATGTTTTTTTTTATTTGCTTAATGGGCTTGGAGAAACTAAAATTTTTAGGCTAGGGTTTGGTAAAATGGGCCTGCACTGGGGGAAGGAGATTTGGGCTTCAGATTGCCCCTATTTTTCCTTTCTTCTTTTTTAATCTCTTACAATTTTATCTTTTATCTTTTTTTTAGGCTTTGGGCTTTTTTCTTTTTTTCTTTTCTTTTTCTTTTAATTTTTTTTTCAATTTTTTTGTTTTCTAAAGCTTTTAATTTATTTTTTCATTTTTTTTTGTTTTCTCTTTATTCCTATTTTCTTTCTTTTGTTCTCTTTTTTGGATTTGTATTTTTGCTAATTTGATTTTGTTAATTTTATTATTTTTGTAATTGGTTCGGACAAAATACGGTGTTCACAAAGATCCACCCCATAATATTTTACCTTTGTAGGAAGAAATATTGTAACTTGAAGAAGTAAAAAGAACAACTCATAGTAGCAAGGTCTAGTGCAAAGGTCGAATGTAGAGGCATGACATTTAGAGTATGCAAAAAAAAAAAAAGCAATGAAATGTCACTATGACAATACCTCTTCAATAAAAATTGTTCATAACTTTGTTCAATATGACAAAATAAAACATGTAAAAATTGATAGGCATTTTATTAAAGAAAAAACTTGAAGCTAAGATTATTGCCTTCTATGTGTAAATTTTGAACACCAACTAGCACATGTTCTTATTAAAGCAATAGTTGGCAATACATATTCTTGATGATTCTCTTAACAAGTTGGAAATGTGTGATATCCATGCACTAACTTGAGAAGGGCTGTAGAAATCAATTAATATTGTGATTTGCTGTGGATAAGGTTGTTATGTAGGTTTAACATCATTTTTCTCCTATTATTTTGTAATTATCCTTTCCATCTAAATCTCATATAATTATAAAGATAATGTCAGTAAATAATAAGGACTGTATCTATATATAACTTGTATATTATCAATGAAGATACACATCAAAATTATTTTTGAAACATGTATTTTTTGTAATTTATACTAAAATTAATCAGCAAACCAAGATGTAAAGTAGACCAAGTTGGAGAACATTTAGCAAGAAAAAGATCAATTTTCTCTTTTAATATATAGAAATGAGGAACAAATCATATAGTAGGCCTATTTATGTTTTTATCCATAAGAAATGAACCCCTTTCATTAATTTAAACATATGATCAACACAAGCAACCTATTAAAAGATAAATATGGCAACTATATATGCAACTTAGAATTAGAGCTTACAAGAGATAAGGTGGGATGGGACTTTTTTTTTAATCCAAGCTTTTTCAAGTTTCAAAAGTGACATTTAAAAAAAATTAAGGGATGATTATGTTTAATCATATAAGAACCACAAGATAGTGAGATAATGGATGTGAACACCGTATTTTGTCCAAACAGACTAAAAAAATGATAATAAAAGTAAATTAGCAAAAAAAATGAAAAAATAAAATAATAAAGAAAAGTCATTAAAAAAGTATTAGCCTTTTTTTCTCTCAAATTCCTAAAGCCCAAATAACAAAAAAATATATATATGAAAAGTTTGAAAAAAAAAAAGATAAGAAACAAAAATCAAAACGCACAAGAAAAAAAAAAGCAAGGTAATAATAATAACAATATTAATAGGTGAAACAATGATAGGTAAAAAAATGAAAACAAAAAAAAACAAAAAAGAGAGATTAAAAATTAAAGATAAGAAAAAGAGAGAGGAAAATTTTGAAAAAAGGAGAGAAAAGAAATTAAAAAAGAGAAATAAAAAAAAGGGAGAGAAGAAAAAGAAAGCTTTCAAGCTACTAAATTAAAAGAAAAATGACCCAAATCCTAAAAAAAAAACATGCAGCCCAATCTTTTTAGGTTTGATCCATTAAGTCAGAGACCTAAAAGAGATAAATAAAGAAAACAAAAAATATAATAAAATGTAAAAAAAAAAAGGTTCAAAATGCAGGGCCCTCTCTTTCACGCTTGGGTCTCTGCCACCAGCAAAGAAAAAGACAAAGGGATAAACACGAGACGACAGAAAGGAACAGAGGGGGAGAGGGAGGCAAAAACAAAAAAAGACAAACGCTCTAAGGCAGAAGGGGGACCAAAGGAGATTCTCCCTCCTCGGGGTGCCTCTTCCAAAATCCACGAGGAAGCCAAGCCGAGGGGGAGATCGTGTATCTCCTCAAAGGGTCACCAGGGAAAAATTGGGGAGACCCACGCGAAAAGGGGGAGGATCGCCGGTGAGAGATTTTCGAAGCAAAAGGAAAGAGGAGAAAAAATAGAAGGGGATTCGGAGACTAAGGGAGAGACCGAAAAATCGAGGGAGAGAGGAAGCGAGAGATCAACGGAGAGAAGAGGTGGAGAATGCAAGGGTGAGAGGGAAGAGACAGGGAGAAACAAGGAGAATTTTAGATTCGAGGAGGAGCACGAGCGAGAGAAGGGGAGAAGGAGAGTGAGAGAAGTACGGGAGAGTGAGAAGAAGAACAGAGAAGGCGAGGGGCATTTTTTTGATTCGGAGTGAAAGGAGAGAGGGGTTGAGATTTGAGAGTGCAGGGGGAATTGTGAGTGATTGAGAGCTGGAAAGACAATGAGGAAGGAATTACCCAAAAGAGACTACAAGAACAATAGGGGGAGGTTTCTACACAGGATTGATTTCTGGATTACGAAGGAGCAGTTTTGAAGAGAAAAAAAGAAGAGAAACCTCGAGGCTCTGATCTAAAGCTGAAACGGCATGGTGGCGGAACCATGAAAGAGGAGAGGGAGAGCACAAAGCTTGAGCAGAGGAGGAAGCTGGAGAAGGTGAAGAGATGTAGGTACATATTCCTATTCACGATTCACATACTGTTCTTATATTCGTGCATATGCGATTCCCATAGAAAGCCAAGTTCTGTGCCTTTTTGTTGAGTTTAGGTTTTGTTATACATTCATTAATCTTTCTCATGTCATGGCTTTAGTATGGGTTAAGTGAAATTCATTGCTTGTGTCTTTCATGTTCAGGGATTATGGTACTCTGACCATCGGCTTTTGCCGTCTCTAAGTTCGAATAGGTTGCTTTGGAATGTCATCTTCCTCTGGTAATATCAGACATGGAATGTGGCTCTTAGATTTTGGTTCTGCCCTGTAAGATGAATTGATATGGTTTAAATTTCTTGCATTCGTCTTGAGCTTGTTTTAGAATGGCTTGTATGCTGGATCTTGTTATGGAGTGAATTTATGAAAATATTTGTTCTTTTTTAAGAGCCGTTGAATGATTATTAAGTGTAGACTTGAGCTTGATTGTCATTTATACTTTGCTTTTATGGTTATTGGTATGTTGTTTCCCATGCGATTTTTGTTCTAGTCATATTTGAGATATAAATAATAATAATAATAAATAAATGGATGAATAGATATTGGGCCCTGTTACTGTTGTTCTCGATAAGAGATGTTGGGGAGAGGTCCTGGGAGAATTCCTAACTAAAAGTTTTGGAAGAGGTACATTCTTTGTCTCATTGTTTCTATTTCCTCTCCCATTCATTTGCCTGCTTAAGGCCGGGAGGCATGGAGGGGCCTGATTTTAATTTCAGATTTTAGATTATAGAATTCTCTTATGGGAAAAATGTATGAAAGATGAGTAAAGTTTTGCTTGAGCTTTTAATCATTCGATTCCCTGAGTCTTTATCCCCTGAATGGAGTGTTGAACCCTCAATGATGCCTTATACAGTAGTCTGGAGTGTGCTGTTTCATGAAATAAGTAATAAATGATTCCACAACCTTTTTTTTCTTTCTTGTTGTTCTTGTTGGTTATTTGTTCTGGGCATAAAGAATTAATAGGAATGGATCTTCATGATACTTTAAGTTGAATTAAGGATCTTGCTCTAACTATGTTTCTATTGGATATTTTTTATTCATTTTGGTTAATTGTGGTAAATGAAGTTGGGAAGCCATAATGCCATTCCTTTAATAAGGAGTTTGAGTTGTTTTATTTTTAGCTTCTTCGAAGCGGATTTAGATTGTTTGTGGCTTTCCTTAATTTTTGACCTGAAAGGATTTTTTTTTTTTTTTGAGTAAGATTCCACTCATTTTATTTCTATTGCGGTATTTGGTTCATGAAGGATAAACTATCGTAACTCTTTTTTTTATGGTTTGATTATTTTTCATGTATATGTGGCCTGCGATTTGGAGGATCACAGGGAAGCTATGGGATGAAGGAAGGGGCATCCCATGGGCTTGTGAATCTACAAAGGGGAGTTGCACGAAAAGATTGAGGGATGACAAGACAGGATACTTCATTTTTAATTTGGACACCTTGAGTAAGATGTAATATGCCATTGAAATATTACAATTCTTGGATGCACACAAACACAATAAAAAAAAAATGCTGCCAGCTTGTAGATATTTATGTTCTAGTTTTATTTTATTTTTGTCCTTTTTCTAGAGTTGCAGTGTGAGGTCTTGTATCTCCTCAGGTGTATAGAGGTCATCCAAGGCTGTGTGTGACAATAAGTCTCCTCAGTCATCTGATTAGGTCATCAAATATTTTTGCATAAATTTTGGGATTCAACAATTAACACATTAAAAAATATAAAAAGGGTAAATTTTCCCCCAAAAAAAAGAGTTTGATAAACAAAATAAATAGGTTTTTTTAGAAAGCAAAGTGTGCTTCTTTTCGAATAAAAAAAGAGAGTTCAAATGCTAATTAAAAATATATGATTGATAGAAAATCAAATAAACTTTCTCTTTTCAAGAAAAAAAAACAAAAAGAACAAAATCAAAATGATTAATTTTCTTCCTAAATTTACAAATTTTTCTTAAATTTCCTTTTGGACAAAAATTAGAGATTAAAATATGCTTCATGGAAAAGAAAGGGAATAAAAAAAACATAAAACAAAAATGAAAACATCATTCCTAAAGAAAATATAAAATAAAAAAAGTAGAAAAACAAAAAGACAAAAGAAAGTCCAAAAACATGAAATTCAATCACCAAAAAACATTTAAAAGACTAAAAGATCAAAGATTAAGAAAAAAAACATTAAAAAGAAAAGCAAAAAAAATAAAGAAGTAGGATCAATTTAGTTTTTGCAAATAAAAATTTATAACTTTCAAGATTATTTGCAAAAAAAAAAAATTAATAATTTTTTTTTTTAACCTTTTTTTTACTCATCACTAAAAAACAAAACAAAACGAAAATTAACAAAAATTGATCAAAACAAAGACAAAACAAGAAAGAAAATAATAATATTAATAAAAAATAACAAGAACAAGAATGACAAATTAAAAAAAGAGGAAAAGAGAAAAAAAAAAAAAAAAATATTTAAAAAAGAGAAGAAAATTGAAAATGCAAAAAAAAAAATAAAGAAGTAAAATTAACTCTACCTTTAGCAAATCAAAACACATCAACCAATTCTAAATTTGTTTTATTTGTTAAAGAGAAAAATAATTTTTATTTTCTTTATCTCTTCACCAAAAAATGAAAAACAAAAAAAAAACAAATGAAAAATAAAAAATAAAAATAAAAACAAAACAAAGAACAAAACTAAACAAACACCAACAAAAATAATTTTCAACTGTTTTGAACTACGTGGACTTTGATCCCTATTTAGGGGTATGTAGGCCCTAGGCTTTCATCCTAGGTCAAGTTCGCCCTTGTAAATAATTATTTTCTTTTAGTTTTATTTTTTGATTTCTTTCCTCTTATTTTAAATCTTATTTCTTTAATTTCTTTTTCTTTTTACTCTTAATTTCATTTTATTTAATCTCTTTACCTTTTATTTTGCATGTGATTGGTTAAGAAGAATTAAAATAGACTAAAGGCCATGATAATTTTGTACAACTAACTTAAGGTAACCGTTCTTAAGAATGGGTGTAGTAGGGTGCCTAACACCTTCCTCACTCATAATCGACTCCAGAATCCATTATCTGGTTCATAGACCATGTTTCTCATAAAAGGCTTTTCTAAAATTTTGCCTTTTCAAAAAATAAAATTTTGGTGGCGACTTCTGAACCCTACTTTTACTTTTAATTTTGATTTCAATTTCGATTTTCGATTTCTTTAAAAATTGGAATTTTCTCTTTTTAATGGTGCCACGCGGTTACATTTTCGGGTGTGACAATGGATTGATAAAATAATAAAAGGCTTTTCCAAAGTTTTGCCTTTTCAAAAAATAAAATTTTGGTGGCGACTCCTTAACCCTACTTTTATTTTTAATTTTGATTTCGGTTTTCGATTTCTTTGAAAATCAAAATTTTCTCTTTTTAAATGCGCCACGCGGTCGCATTTTCGGGTGTGACAGTTTGGCAACTCTACTGGGAATAGTTTGAGAGTCAAGCCTAATTTTTGTTAGTTGAGCAAAATGTTATGACCTTCTTTTTATTTTGATTTTCCCTTTTATTTGTTGTTTGCCTTATATGATTAGGGTAGATAACTTGCCATTCACATGCTTCCTTCATCTGTTTTATTTCATTGATTATATATAACATGTGTTAGGATTAGATAACATGTGGAATAAAACTTTAAGGTAGATGACAATATCTATATATATATTTCTTTTACTTATATCTTTATATATTTCTCCACCATTTGTTCTGCCAATCTACCTAGCAAATGAGGGTTAGGTAGTCTATAGGATGAAAGGTAAATGCTCTCCTCACACACATCACTGAGACACAGATATCTCACACACAATATGGGCCCTACACTCGGATCTTAATACATCTTAGGTTAGTAGAGGTTTATATTGATTTCCCTGTGAAGCCTTGTGCTTCCTGAAGCTATCATGAAAACCTCACTTAAATTGTGCCTTGTTATATGGGTTTGACTTATGTAGGATATTTTATTCTCCCAAAGTCAAGTTTATATAGCGAGATCCTTACCTCATGGCGAGGGCAATTTGGGAACTAATGTTCTAGGGGTCATAGATCTACCCTAAAAAATGTACTAATAGTCAAGCTCTAAACGCCCATTGAATAGTTAGAGTCAGACTTTTACAAACCAGTTATCTTAACCTAGGGTCTACCTATAGTAAGACAAAAGAAGGGCATTTCTTTTTTATTCTTTCATCACATTCAGGCATCTAATAAAACCTTATAGGGAAAGTGACATATTGTCACTATTCACTGGAGTAGTTAATGAGATGCCATTGTACAGTTGGACATACGTTAACTATGATGAAAGTATACATTAGTGTAACTAATCATTACTTAGTGGGTTTCCAACCCTGAAAATGTTATAATCACATTTGTCATAATCTCACGGAAGAAAAACCTTAAACATGCATTCATTTCTTCATAAACATGCCAAAAAAAATAAACAAAGAGAGAAAGAGAGAAATAAAATAATAAATAGTACACAATCCAATTTCATTCTTTAAAACTTCCACCCAATAAAAAAAAAAAAATTTCTTTATAGAAAAGGAAAGAATTTTTAAAATTCTGAGAAATTATAATAAGTATGTCGCATCATCAAGTGAGTGTCGTGTCTTGGGTAGGGATTAGAATTATTTTAAAGCATCAATCGTGTAGATAGGCATATTTCTCTCGGTTTGATTGTCAACTATTTTTTTCTCCAATGAAGCAATAAGTTTCTCGAGAAAAAGTACAAAGTTTTTCTCCCTTCTTAAGACCAAGACAAAATTCTCAATGGTGTATGAGTGAGTATGCAATACTAAACCCATCATGCATCAGTGTATCATAGATTGGTTTATTTTTATTAAAATATTGTCAAAGCCAAAGTTCTAAACATCAATTGTGTCGGAACTACCCCTTCTCAAATTAAGCAATAATCCACAACTTTCAATGGGTCAATAAGCTTCTAAAGGAATGTAGGAAAATATCAACTAATACTAATAATCCCCTGATTAATCGAAAAAGCCAATCTTGGGTAACTTACATAGAGATAGCAAGTTTTGGCACCATATCGGTGGCTATTTTCAAGATAAATAAGGATCAAAGTGACTCATGAGTCGAGCTAGTTAAGAGCTCAATTTGAATTGCTTGCCAAAAATTGAAATTCTTTACAAGTCGATTTTGTTAACTCTACCCTTCATGGTGAAACAATAAGGTCCTAGAGGAAAGTGGAGGATCTGAAAATAACTCTACAAATTATCAAAAGAAATCCAGATTGGTTGCGCTTTTTCATAGACATCATCCATGTAGAATTTAGTATATTCTCTTAGGATGATTTGTCAACTTTATTTATCCATGTATGCAATAAAGCATCTGAGGAAAATAAAGGTCAACCAATTTAAAAAAGAAAAGATTATTATTGGGGTAATATTGAGTGAGAAAATTTTAAACTCTATTCTTAGGTCAATTGGGAGCAATGAATTCCCCAAAAGAAATAAGGTCCTATAATTTGAAAGACTCCCACACTAAATACAGCCATCGATTCATAAATCAAACAAGTAATAAAATTGCATCTTTACATTGTCATAATGCATTTCTTGTCAAAAACCCTAAAATTTATAAAATACAGATTATTGGCCCTTTGTAATGGAAAGATTAGCTTCATCCAAAAATTCAAATAAAATGCTAAACTCATGAATAGCCAAGATGAGAAATTGAGGTACAAGTACAAAAGGTAAAGGTGTGTCACTTGATTAGGAAAAAGAAAAGTTGTCAAAGGTCTTGATAAGGTTGCTTATCACCTTTTAACCTTCCATACCACCATATCCTTCAGCTTATGACTATTGCCCACCATCATCATTTCCATCCCAAAGGAATTCGAACCATCCATCTCAAAACTCATCAACACCTATCAAACTTGACCATGCAAAAAATCACACACCATCTTAATCAAAACATTTGCCATTTACCTCATTTGGGATCCTTACCATTTGCCTAACTTTCATTTGAGTAGCTTTTACACGAGTAGGATGCTTCTTACACTAGCCTTTAACCTTCACACATAAAATGGCATTGCTCAAAAATTGTAAACTTGATCCTAAGGCAATGAGACACCCCATTAAAAAAAAAAGTTGCAACCTCTTTATAAACAAGGTGCAAAATGACATAAGAAATAAGATTTCATGGGGATTTCTTGGTGATTGAACTCTCAAAGAAGTTGCTTATCATATCATAATCAGTTAATGCTTGTTTGTTCGATATTCTTCTGTCCAGCTAAAATCCAAGGCTAACAGAAGTTGATTCATTGGACCTTATTTGATTTAATCTTGTCAATACAATGGTCATATGCTTTCATCTCACCTTTTACGCATGCTTCCATTCCATCAATTATGTTGATCTAACTTTTTTCCTTGCACGTTTTTCCTAAATAACCAAAAACCTAAAAGTATGATGTTTGGAACTCCTTATGAAAAGATTTAATCGATATGAAGAAGGGTTAAATCTGGAACTAATTATATGCCCCAAATTCAATTACCAAAAAAAATAGAAGAGGAAAAACCAAATTAAAAGTGAATACATGTCTCACAAGCAAGTTATGTCTATAATACAAGGCATTCTTGGCCTTCCTAAATATGAGGAGTCACCCCTAGTCACCTCAATTAAGCTAAGAGTGATATTCTTTTCCTTCACCCTAATCATACAACCTTTGGGATGGGAAGTCTTCAACAAATTTTTATATCGGTAATTCAAATATCAAGAGAGGGTCAAGTTCTTTCAATCATCCAAACACTTCTTAACTGTTGCTAACCACTTTGGGCTTGAAAAAAAAAATCTTCAAATACCAAACATGAATCGAACCCGAGAAGCAATGAGAATTCTACATGAAGAAAAAGCAATTTTGGCACCATAGTGGATTCCTTCTAGGAAAAAAAGATTATATGAAAAAAAAGGAAACAAATTGGAGGAAGAAAAGAAAAATCATAGGAGGAAGGAAATTCTCAAAAAGAAAGTTCCCACATATTAAAATTTTGAAAAATTAAAAGCTTTTAAAAGGGAGCTTCACCTTAGCATGCAATCAAGGGGCAAAATTCTCAAAGAAAAGTCTTATGTGGCACAAGAGGTCAAAAAAAAAAAAAGGAATAGTCTCTAAAGGAGAGTTGAGCTGAACAAAAATATCTTTTAAAAGAAAAGGTTGAATTAACTGTCATAAGCCAATTGGTCCTGCCAAGATGGTACAATTACTAGAGCAAAATTCTCATTGTAAACTTACGTGAATGTTTGGGCCTTGTCACCTTTCTTTCTTAAGCTACATTTTTACCCATTAAACCCCATTACAACCTTAAGACTTCCTCTCTTGCTAAGTGAATTTCGAGTATAGAATTTTGTTAAAGCAATAGGAGAAGGAGATTAATAGAAGACTTGACAGGGCCATGTTAATTCTCGAGCCTAATGTCTTTTATTTTGTAAACCTTCTTACCAAGGCCAAATTACAAGTAGCGAAAGTCCTTGTTGAGGTTTAACTTGTTTGAAAATAATGGGGCAAATTTTCTTGAAAAGAATAATTAAAAGAAAAACCAAGATAATTGAAATTGAGGCAAAATGTTTGATTCAAAGCAAATTCTTTCAATTACATCAATTGTTTCTTTAAAAAAGAGTTCAAATCTAGAAGTGGAGCTTCTCTTTATCCTATTATACCCATTTTCTTGGCATTTTACTTTTTTATTGTTCAAAAGAGAATACTTCAAGTCTAGAACTGGAGTATCTTCTTATTCTGTTACATTGTGTCTAGCCATTGTCTATTCTACTTCTCTACTCCCTAAAACATTTTACATGACCACATTCTTCATTAGCCCTTGCGTCCTTCTAATGTTGAGGACCCTTTTCCTTCCTAAAGTCATGTGTTTATATCCTTTAATGCATGATTGCATTGACATTGTTAACTAAAGTAAGAATGAATTTCACTTATTGTCCTTTCAAGCATTAACGATGAAGAGTTGACAAGAGGAGATTGCCTTACCAAGTTAATAGTCCAAGGTTGATGGCAAACAAATTACTTGGAGAAAAATCATTTAGACATAAGTCAAAGTAAGAGCCTTGGGGCTTCTTAGCTGGAGATACTCCCTCAGGGGCATTTTTGGCTAGCCAAACGCCATCAATAAATTTCCTTATCCAAATAACAAAAGGCAAATGTGGTAGGATAATCAAAAGTTCAACCTTTCTCACTGTGGCAGGTGAAGAGCTGACGTGTAAAATTTTTCCAAAAGCAAAGGGCTAAAAATCCTATGTTTTATAAAATTTTGAGATTTTTTATGCATCTTATGCTTGCATTGAATTTGTACATAGACAAAGCATATTTTTTCCTCTTCAAGTCAAATTAAAAAAAAAAGTAATTAAAAAAAAAGATCACATCAATTCATTAAAAAAAAAAAGAAGGGATCACATTTTTCTCATCAATTCATTTTCCAAAAAATAAAAAAGGAGTCAAAAATTCAAAATTAGTTTAAGGACATCCAAAAATAATGCTCCTTCTTTTCCTCTTTTCCTTTGAGATGATTTTGATTACAAAAGCAAAAAAGAAAAGAGAGAGGTTTAAAGTTCCAAATCAATCTAAAAACATTTAAAAATAACGTTATCTCTCTTCCTCTTTCTTTTGAGGTGATCTTGTAAGAAAAAGGGGGTTCAAAACTCTAAATCAATTTAAAAATGTTTAAAGATGATGTCATCATCTTTTTCTACATTTAGAGCTAAGTTCACTTGCACAAATTGTGCATATTCTAGAAATAAAAAAAATTCAAGCTTAAAAAGTCAAAAAATAAAACAAAACAAAACAACTTGCATCTCATATGCCTTACATATTGCTAGATCCATACAGAGGCAGAGAAAAACAAACATTTAAGGGAAGTAGAACAACTTGCATCTCATATGCATCATGCATTCTATATTTGCATACATCGCATAGCCTCTAGTTCACACTAGGGCAAGCAAAAGAAAAATCTGCATTTCATGAAAGGAAGCATCACCTGTTTCATGCATTTCACATTTGCATATATCACATAGCCTCTAGTTCACACTGGGGCAAGCAAAAGGAAGATTTGCATTTCATAACATAAACCATCACATGTTTCATGCATTTCACACTTGTATACATTACATAGACCATCGTTCATGCTGAGGCAAGTGAAAACAAACATTTTGTACTTCATAAAGCATTTTATATGCTTCTTACATTTCACCTGGGCATACATTATGTGGACCTCAAGTTCATATTGGAGCAAAAAAAAAATGAAAAATGTGCATTCTATAAATTGCAACGTTCCATATACTTCATACTTCCAACACCTGTAATAATCTTGATTTATATTAGGGTAAAATTAAGTCGTTAAGCTTAAAAGTCAAACATTTTGCATGCATTGCACGTTTCATATGGGTGCATTATCTTGCATAAAACTTAGATGAATGAAGTAAAGTTTTCAAACTTAGAAAAATTCACAAAAAAAAGGCACCTTTAAGTCCTACACAGAATAGGCACCAAAAGTCCTGCATAGAATAGGCATTCAAAGTCCTACGCAAAATAAACATCCTTAAGTCCTATGCAGAATAGGCACCCTTAAGTCCTATACATAATAGGTACCCTTAAGTCCTACGAAGAATAGGCACCCTTAAATCCTACGCAGAATAGGCACCCAAAGTTCTGCATAGAACAGACACCCTTAAGTCTTACACAGAATAGGCACCCAAAAATCTTGCATAGAACAGGCATTCAAAGTCCTACACAGAATAGGCACCCTTAAGTCCTACGAAGAATAAGCACCCTTAAGTCCTACACAGAATATGCACCTAAAGTCTTGCACAGAACAGGCACCCTTAAGTCCTGCACAAAATAGGCACCAAAGTTCTACACAGAATAAGCACCCTTAAGTCCTATGAAGAATAGGTGCACAGAATAGGCACCCTTAAGTCTTACGTAGAATAGGCACCCAAAGTCCTGCATAGAACAAGCACCCTTAAGTCCTACGCAGAATAGGCACCTAAAGTCCTGTCAGAATAGGCATCAAAGTCTTACGCAGAATAGGCACCCTTAAGTCCTACGAAGAATAGGCACCCTTAAGTCCTACGCAGAATAGGCACCCAAAGTCCTACACAGAATAGGTACCCTTAAGTTCTATGCAAAATAGGCACCCAAAAGTCCTGCATAGAACAAGCATTCAAAGTCCTACGCAGAATAGGCACCCTTAAGTCCTACGCAGAATAAGCACCCAAAATCCTACACAGAATAGGTACCCTTAAATCCTACGCAGAATAGGCACTCAAAAGTCCTGCATAGAACAGGCATTCAAAGTCTTACACAGAATAGGCACCCTTAAATCCTACGAAGAATAGGCACTCTTAAGTCCTACGCAGAATAAGCATCCAAAGTCCTACACAGAACAGGCACTCTCAAGTCCTATGTAGAACAGGCACCTTTAAGTCCTACCAGAATAGACATTCAAAGTCCTACGCAGAATAGGCACCCCAAAAGTCCTACGCAAAGTAGGCACTAAAAGTTCTACACAGAACAGGCATAATAAAAGTTCTACGTAGAATAGGCATCCAAAGCCCTGCTAGAACAAGCACCCAAAGTCCTACCAGAATAAGCAACCCGAAGTCCTGCACCAAAGTAGAATTGCACTTCAAGGTAAGTTAATTCCCCTTGATCTATTAGCTCCCCAAACAAAATATGTATTTTCATCTTTACTTATTCTTAAGCTAAAAATATCAAAAATTGCACTTTCGATCTCCTCACTCAAAGAATAAGTAAAGAGGGACAACCTATAAATACCACATTTTGTTTGGGTCACTCTTACCTTTTCTTTATTATTTAATTGATAAGAGGCAATCAAATCAGTTCAAACAAAATACGTGCTCTTATCTTTACTTATTTCTTATGCAAAAATATCAAAAATTACATTTTCAATTTCCTTGCCCAAGAAACAAGTAAAGAAGAGTAACTATGAACACCGTATTTTGTCCAGATAAATTAAAAAAATGATAATAAAAGCAAATTAGCAAAAAAAATATGAAAAAATAAAATAATAAAGCAAAGTCATTAAAAAAGTATTAGCCTTCTTCTCTCTCAAATTCCTAAAGCCCAAATAACAAAAAAAATATATGAAAAGTTTGAAAAAAAAAAATAGAAAAGAAAGAACAAAACAAAAAAAAAAAGAAACAAAAATCAAATTGCACAAGAAAAAAAGTAAGGTAATAATAATAACAATGTTAATAGGTAAAACAATGATAAGTAAAAAAATGAAAACAAAAAAAAAAAAAAAAAGATAAGAAAAAGAGAGGAAAATTTTGAAAAAAGGAAAGAAAAAAATTAAAAAAGAGAAATAAAAAAAGGAAGAGAGAGAAGAAAAAGAAAGCTTTCAAGCTACTAAATTAAAAGAAAAATGACCCAAATCCAAAAAAAAAAAACCTGCAACCCAATCTTTTTAGGTCTGATCCATTAATTCAGAGACCCAAAAGAGATAAATAAAGAAAACAAAAAATATAATAAAATGTAAAAAAAAAAAAAGGGTTCAAAACGTAGGAACCCTGTGTTTTGACCCCAGCCCTCCCTTTCACGCTTGGGTCTCTGCCACCAGCGAAGAAAAAGACAAAGGGACAAACACGAGGCGACGGAAGGAACAGAAGGGGAGAGGGAGGCACAAACAAAAAAAGACAGACGCTCTGAGGCAGAGGGGGGACCAAAGGAGATTCTCCCTCCCCGGGGTGCCTCTTCCTAAATCCACGGGGAAGCCAGGCCAAGGGGGAGATCCCGTATCTCCTCAAAAGGTCACCAAGGAAAAACTGGGGAGACCTACTTGAAAAGGGGAAGGATCGTTGGTGAGAGATTTTCGAAGCGAAGGGAAAGAGGAGAAAAAACATAAGGGGATTCGGAGACTGAGGGAGAGACTAAAAAATCGAAGGAGAGAGGAAACGAGAGATCGACGGAGAGAAGAGGCAGAGAACGTGAGGGAGAGAGGGAAGAGACAGGGAGAAACGAGGAGCTTTTCATATTCGAGGAGGAGCACGAGCAAGAGAAGGGGAGAAGGAGAGTGAGAGAAGTACGGGAAAGTGAGACAAAGAACAGAGAAGGCGAGGGGCATTTTTTTATTTGGAGTGAAAGGAAAGAGAGCTTGAGAGGGGTTGAGATTTGAGAGTGAAGGGGGAATCGTGAGTGATTGAGAGCCGGAAAGACAATGAGGAAGGAATTACCCAGAAGAGACTACAAGAACGATAGGGGGAGGTTTTTACATTGGATTGATTTTCGGATTACGAAGGAGCAGTTTTGAAGAGAAAAAAAGAAGAAAATCCTGGAGGCTCTGATCTGAAGCTGAAACAGCATGGTGGCAGAACCATGAAAGAGGAGAGGGAGAGCATGAAGCTTAAGTAGAGGAGGAAGCTGGATAAGGCAAAGAGATGTAGGTACTCGTTCCTATTCACAATTCACATACTATTCTTATATTCGGGCATATGCGATTCCCATGGAAAGCCAAGTTTTGTGCCTTTTTGTTAAGTTTGGGTTCTGTTATACATTCATTAATCTTTCTTATGTCATGGCTTTAGTATGGGTTAAGTGAAATTCATTGCTTGTGTCTTTCATGTTTGGGGATTGTGGTACTCTCACCATCGGCTTTTGCCATCCCTAAGTTCGAATGGGTTGCTTTGGAATGTCATCTCCCTCTGGTAATATCAGACATGGAATATGGCTCTTAGATTTTGGTTATACCCTGTAAGATGAATTGATATGGTTTAAATTTCTTGCATCTGTCTTGAGCTTGTTTTAAAATGGCTTGTATGCTGGATCTTATTATGGAGTGAATTTATGAAAATATTTGTTCTTTTTTAAGAGCCGTTGAATGATTGTTAAGTGCATACTTGAGCTTGATTGTCATTTATACTTTGCTTTATGGTTGTTGGTATGTTGTTTCCCATGCGATTTTCGTTCTAGTTATATTTGAGATATAAATAATAATAATAATAATAATAATAATAATAATAATAATAATAATAATAAATAAATAAATAAATAAATAAATAAATAAATGAATAGATATTGGGCCCTGTTACTGCCGTTCTCGATAAGAGATGTTGGGGAGAGGTCTTAGGAGAATTCCCAACTGAAAGGTTGGGAAGAGGTACATTCTTTGTCTTATTGTTTCTGTTTCCTCTCCCATTCATTTGCCTGCTTAAGGCTGGGAGGCATGGAGGGGTCTGATTTTAATTTCAGATTTCTGATTATAGAATTCTCTTATGGGAAAAATGTATGAAAGATGAGTAAAGTTTTGCCTGAGCTTTTAATCATTCGATTCCCTGAGTCTTTGTCCCCTGAATGGAGTGTTAAAGCCTCAATGATGCCTTATACAGTAGTCTGGAGTGTGCTGTTTCACGAAATAAGTAATAGATGATTCCACAACCTTTTTTTTTTCTTTCTTGCTGTTCTTGTTGGTTATTTGTTCTGAGCATAAAGAATTAATAGGAATGGATCTTCATGACACTTTAAGTTGAATTAAGGATCTTGCTCTACCTATGTTGCTATTGGATATTTTTTATTCATTTTGGTTAATTGTGGTAAATGAAGTTGGGAAGCCATAATGCCATGTCCTTTAATAAGGAGTTTGAGTTGTTTTATTTTTAGCTTCTTTGGAGTGGATTTAGATTGTTTGTGGCTTTCCTTAATTTTTGACCTGAAAGGATTTTTTTTTTGGAGTAAGATTCCACTCATTTTATTTCTATTGCGGTGTTTGGTTCATGAAGGATAAACTATCGTAACTCTTTTTTTTATAGTTTGATTATTTTTCATGTATATGTGGCCCACGATTTGGAGGATCAAAAGGAAGCTATGGGATGAAGGAAGGGGCATCCCATGGGCCTTTGAATCTACGAAGGGGAGCTACACGAAAAGATTGAGGGATGACAAGATAGAATACTTCATTTTTAAAATGGACACCTTGAGTAAGATGTAATATGTCATTGAAATATTACAATTCTTGGATGCACACAAACATAATAAAAATGCTGCTAGCTTTGTAGATATTTATGTTCTAGTTTTATTTTATTTTTGTCCTTTTTCGAGTTGCCGTGTGAGGTCTTGTATCTCCTCAGGTGTATAGAGGTCATCCAAAGCTGTGTGTGATAATAAGCCTCCTCAGTCATCTAATTGGGTCATCAAATATTTTTGTATAAATTTTGGGATTCAACAATTAACACATTAAAAAATATAAAAAGGGTAAATTTTCAAAAAAAAAAAAAGAGTTTCATAAACAAAATAAATAGGTTTTTTTAGAAAGCAAAGTGTGCTTTTTTCGAATAAAAAAAGAGAGTTCAAATGCTAATTAAAAAAATATGATTGATAGAAAATCAAATAAACTTTTTCTTTTCAAGAAAAAAAAACAAAAAGAAAAAAATCAAAATGATTAATTTTCTTCTTAAATTTATAAATTTTTCTCAAATTTCCTTTTGGACAAAAATTAAAGATTAAAATATGCTTCATGAAAAAGAAAGGGAATTAAAAAAACATAAAACAAAAATGAAAACATCATTCCTAAAGAAAATATAAAATAAATAAAGTAGAAAAACAAAAAGACAAAAGAAAGTCCAAAAACATGCAAATCAATCACTAAAAAACATTTAAAAGACTAAAAGATCAAAGATTAGGAAAAAAAAAATAAAAAGAAAAAAAAAAAAAAAGAAGTAGGATCAATTTATTTTTTGCAAATTAAAATTTATAACTTTCAAGATTATTTGCAAAAAAAAAACTTAATGATTTTTTTTTATACCTTTTTTTCACTTATCACTAAAAAACAAAACAAAACAAAAATTAACAAAAATTGATCAAAACAAAGACAAAACAAGAAATAAAATAATAATAATAAAAAAAACAAGAACAAGAATGACAAATTAAAAAAAAGGAAAAGATAAAAAATAAAAAAAATATTAAAAAAAGGGAAGAAAATTGAAAATGCTAAAAAAAAAAAATAAAGAAGTAAAATTAACTCTAACTTTAACAAATCAAAACACATCAACCAAATCTAAATTTGTTTTATTTGTTAAAGAGAAAAGTAATTTTTATTTTCTTTATCTCTTCACCAAAAAATGAAAAACAAAAAAAAAAACAAATGAAAAATAAAAAATAAAAATAAAAACAAAACAAAGAACAAAACTAAACAAACACCAACAAAAATAATTTTCAACTGTTTCGAACTACGTAGACTTTGATCCCTATTGAGGGGTACGTACGTCCTAGGCTTTCATCCTAAATCAAGTTCGCCCTTGTAAATAATTATTTTCTTTTAGTTTTATTTTTTTGATTTCTTTCCTCTTATTTTAAATCTTTTTTCTTTAATTTCTTTTTTTTTTACTCTTAATTTTATTTTATTTAATCTCTTTACCTTTTATTTTGCATGTGATTGGTTAAGAAGAATTAAAATAGACTAAAGGCCATGATAATTTTGCACAACTAACTTAAAGTAACCGTTCTTAAAAATGGGTGTAGTGGGGTGCCTAAAACCTTCCTCACTCACAATCAACTTTCGGATCCATTATCTGGTTCATAGACCATGTTTCTCGTAAAAGGCTTTTCCAAAGTTTTTCCTTTTCAACAAATAAAATTTTGGTGGCGACTCTTGAACCCTACTTTTACTTTTAATTTTGATTTCGATTTTTGATTTCTTCGAAAACCGAAATTTTCTCTTTTTAATGGCGCCACATGGTCGCATTTTCGGGTGTGACAATGGATTGATAAAATAATAAAAATATTATGTTTGACAAATCATGAGAGAAAAATTTAAAATATTAGTTGCATTTAATTATTAATTAATAATATTCATATAAATCATTCTAAATGAGCTAAACAAATTAATATGTGATTTAAGTCATTTAGTTTAATTTGATTAATGAAGCTGAGGTGGATTTAGATCTTTTTATATAAAAAGCTTCTATCAGAATGTTATGTGAAGAAAAAGATAGATTGAGATTTGTGCTTGGGTACTTTATTTTTCTAATTCTGATTTCCTTAATGCAAATGGCTTTAGATCCTCTTGGGCTTGGTTAAGCATTTTGGATGGTCATGACTTCTTGGCAAAAGACTTATTTAGGTAATTATTAATGGAAGGCATGTTCATCTTTGGTGAGACCCTTGGATCCTTAATTTCTAAAATTTCGAGATTTCTTCTCTTATCCCTTTTAAAGAAGTACAAGATAGTTGTATGGCTGAGCTTATCATTAATGACAGATGGGATCTTTCAACTATTGAAGATTGGCTCTCTAGTAAGGAAATTAGTGTATTAAAAGTATCAATATTCCTTTTTTTCTCAAGAACTAACAGATTGGTGTGGACTATAACTAAGAATGGAATATATATATATATAATTAAACAAGATTATCAAAAAGCCATGTCTTTGTCCATTAATGTAGTGACCAAAGCTATTGGTTCATCTTTCTAGGTACCTTCCCACTTTTAGAACACTATTTGGAGACTATAAATCCCACCAAAAGTAAGACACTTCATGTGATGCCTTTATACAAATTTGATTGTTACTAAGGAAAATCTAAGCAAAAGAAAATGTGTTGCTGACCTAAGTTGTTTGTGCTATGGTGAAAAGATGGAGATAATAGAACATTTATTCTCTTGTGAGTGAGCTAAACATGTTTAGTTTTGTAGTCCTCTATCTCTTAGACTTTATAATTGCCATTTCTTTAAAATAGAGGCTTGGATTGCTAAGAAGGCCTAGTGTGCTATGTTATGTGGGTTTATATGGAAGGGTAGATGCAAGAAAGTTTTCGAAAATTCATTATTGGACCTTATTACTACTATAAAACTTACTGTTAACTTTATCTTGAAATTTTAGTTAGTTAACAAGTTGTTTAATACTACTTATATACATAACTTTGATAGTTTTATTGTTGAATATATGGGGTGTTGTCCTTTAAAGGGGTAATCTAAAATCAATATTGATGGTGGCTCTGATTGGAAAAACTAGTAAAGCTGGCTTTGGTTTACCTATCAAAAGTAATGAAAGAGTTGTTATTGAGTGGTGGTGCGGTTCGTAATGCTTTTTCTACTATCATGGTTTAAAGTCTAGCTTTAAAGAAAGGAATACAAATGTCTTTAGATCTAGTATTTCTAATGCCTTTATTGAATTAGATTGTTGGGATTCAATTTCTTATATCACTAACTTTTCATTCTCATCTAATTGGAGGTGCTCACAAATAATAGAAGATTCATAGCCTATTCTAAAAGATTTCTAACTTCTTCTTTTAGGTAGGTTCTTAGATCAACCAACAAAGCAGCCGATTGGCTTGCTAAGTATATGGATAAAAAGATGTGCCTTTTTGGTCAAAAGCCTCCTTCCCCATCTTCTCTTATATCCATTATTGCTTAAAATTATACTTCTTGTAGGTAGGGTGTTGGTTGATACTTTGTTGTTTTAGCTTCTTTTTTTTTTAAGCATTTGCTCTCTTCCTTCTTCATTTTTTTTCTTTGTCTATTTGACTGTTGTTGTACTTATTGTTGTTTATAATGAAATATCTTTTGGCCAAAAATAATCTTACTTAGATGATGAATTTTGCAAAATCTGTTAGTCTCACACTATATACATCTTTTTATAGTGCCATATGAATTATTTGTATAAAAGGATCCAAATCCCTTTGAGGCTATCCAACTTTTTTTGTTTAATTCGTACGTAGTCTTAATTGTGGAGATCATTATTAATTTTTATCCTCTTTCCACGTAATATATGTATCAAAATAATATATAAATAAAAAAATAAAATGATAGTATCTTTTTAACTAGATATTGATGAAATATACACAAACTATTCAAATATCACGTAATAGTAATATTAAAAAATAGTAAAATAAGTGTGTTTAACTTTTTTTTCATTTATCATTTCTTGAGTTAAGCATGGATTATAACTATTATAAAGGTGTGTAAATTTATATAAGAGTTCAATCATTGTAAATCTTGAATGTAACAAATTTTGTATGATGTAGATTGTATTGTAATTTCTAGGTTTGACGAGAGTGTTATACTTGAACATAAATCAAATAAACTGAAACCATTTTTTTTTGTTTTTATTATTGTTATTTTTGTTGGATTCACACCTTATAAAAGAGTACCAAAACATATTTACTTTACCTAATGGGACATAAAGATGTTCTTATAGAGTTACATGTTAAAAGATCATAAACTTCTTTCTCTCTTTCTTTCTCTCTTGTTCTCTTTCTAGATTCTTCGTTCATATTATTTCTACCAAATTAAAGCTCAGTTCCTAAAGTAAGAAGGTAGTGAAAAATGAAAGCAATAGAAAAATCTATTAAATTGGATAAAAAAATGAAAAATTTAGTGGATTGAAGAAAATTCTTAAAGTTTGGAAAATATTTTGATTAACTGACCTTCACTCCTATTTATAAGCTTTAGTGTGTGCTATAGTATGAGTGTGAGTAGTGAAGCAAAGTGCAAAGTAGCAAGTGAAGGAATCTAAATTCTCTGCAAATCCAATGGGATGTGCATGCTCTAATCTAAATCTAAACAATTTAGATTTTATGAAATCTTTCTTTTCCTTTTTTTCTTTTTAATATGAAACATCATTTTTTTTAGTTGTGGGCAATTGTAAAACTATCTTCATGATGTGTTATGTATCCTTTAAATTAAAAAAATCAAAATTAAAAATAAAATATATGAAATATGGACCATCTAGATAAGATCTAGAAGGTCCAAATTGGGTGCACACAGCTTTCACACCCAATCCATTTAACAAGTGAAGTGAGTTGCTATAACGAGTGACATGAGAGAGTGATCAAGCATTGAGTGCAAAGTGAGAAAAGTGATGTGTGGTAGTGTGCTATAAGTGTGTGAGAGAACAAGTAAGTTGCTTTTGTCAAAGTGGGTGAATATTGTATTAAGTGGGAGCAATAAAAGAATTCTTTCAAATAACTCCCTCCAAGTTCTATAAGTTCAAGAAGTCCCAATTTTGTCCTCTAATTTCTTGCTTTCTTAAAGCCTTACCACTTTGATTTCCAACAAAAAGTATCAGAGCAAGTGTATGAGTTTTTTGGCATTAGATAGTTGGAGTCAAGATTGTTCAAGGTGCCGTTAGTGCATAATTTAGGACTATAAAGTCATTCGGTTAAAGAATATGCTTATTTGGTCAAGTGTTAGGTATCATCAAGTCACTATGGTGAAAATTGCTTCATTAATAGTAGATATTGAGAAATTAAATTATAATAATTAACATGGTTCACTCAAATTCAATTTTATTTGCTCTAGCAAAATTTATGGGATATTGTTAGAGGTAGTAATATTACACAACTAACAAATCCTAAAGACTTGAGCAAATGGAAGATAAAGGCAAGCAAGGTGATGTATGTGTTGTTCATGAGAGTGAAGGACAATCTCCTTCAACATATTCAAGATGTAAAAACACTGAAGGAAGCATAGGACACTTTAGTAACACATTTTACAAGGATGAGTAATGCAAAGCTCTAGTGATTGGAGAATGAGCTAATGGCAATCTCACAATAGGTTATGTCAGAAAGCTAGTACTTTAATAAAGTCAAAGCCATTTATAATGATATCTTAAAATTAGATCCTGAGAGTGAAATCTTGGAAAAATAGATAAGGCAAATTCTGATTCATGGCTTAAGGCTAGTATATAATGGACTCATCACAACAGTTAATGGAAAGACCATAAACCAACTCTTGTTGAGTTAGAAAACATATTAGCCAACCAAGAAGAATTGGATAAACAAATGGCAAGTGTCTTTATTAAGAATGGCAAGAAAGCTCTCTATACTAAGATAGGAGACTCTCGCAATAAAGGTCATAGTCCTATGGAATTTTAGCTAAGAAGGAATAAATTGAAAAATCCAAATAATTGGCAATGGAGTTAAAAAGAAGGAATTTTTTAGTAAGGGGTAGCTTGTCAAGATGAATACAAGCCCAATGGAAAGAAGAAATATTGCCAAAAAATAACTAATGTTACAACTATGAAAAGAAAGGACATTATGCTCAAAACTACTAGTTCAAGAAAGTAGAAAGAAATACTATTATCTTTAACTATAAAAATGACGACAAAGAAAAGTGGGACTTTCATGTGTTATTTGCGATCAAAGAAGAAAGGTTGGTAAAGGATTCTCTAAGAAAAGAAGAGATAGTAGCTTCCTGCATTATAGAGCTAGAGGAAATTATGTTCGCCGTGGTGGGTGACAAATTAGTAAATTATATTAATGATTGAATTGTCGAATCAGGTTGCTTCTATCATATAATCAAAGATAAGAAAAAATTATTAAGCATGACAGCATATAAAGGCAAGTAAGCTATGGTGACTACTAACAATTTTAAGCTACCAATTACACGCGTCAGTGAAATGGTGATTGTTCCTGATATGGTCCTTATTAGGTACAACTACACAATGTATATCATGTCCCCAAGATGAAATAGAATATATTATCTACATTCCAGCTTGCTATTTTAAGAAATTACATAGTGTTTAAGCCAAATGATGTTAAGGTCTTTTGAAATTTTATGCCTATTGGAACACTAATCATGGAAGGTCAATGACATAAGTCAGTAGTAATGTTAGCAGAAGCAGCATATATAGACAAGACAAGGAAGAATGAAACCATTGATCTATGGCATGTTTGGTTGGGACATTTGAGTTATGGGAAACTTAAGGTGATGATGAAAAAGACATTATTGAGAGGTCTCCCTCACCTAAATGTTTGAGATGGCATTGTGAGTGCTGTATCAATACAATAAAGAACATCAACTTTCTTATAATGACTTGAAGTTTCAATCTAAGGTGTTTTTTCAACTAGTCCACTCAAACGTATTCAAATTAATAAAGCAAGCATTGATAAATGGATATCATTATATGATCACCTTCATTAATGATTTCTCTAAGTACTTATGGGTTTACTTCATGAAAGAAAGATCAAAAGGCTTAGAAAAATTTATAAAATTTAAAGAAAAGGCAAAAAAAATGAGACAAGACAGAAAATGAAGTGTCTACAAACTAAGAATAGGGAGAATATTCTTTTCATGAATTTTATAAATATTTGAGGCAGAGTAATATTCAATGACAATTAACATGTCCCAACATGCTACAGCAAAATGTAGTTGTTGAAAGGAATAATCGTCATCTAGTAGAAACATGCAAAAGCATGCTTTATGCCAAAAATATGTTGCCTAAGTTTTGGGTATAATGCATAAAGACAGCAATCCATGTCACCAATATATTATCATAAGTAAGGCTTAGATTCATCTCTGAAATAAGCCATTTTCAAGTGTTTGGATGTGTATACAATGTATTTATGCTAGATTATCTATGGAGCAAGTTTGAGAATAAGGTTATCTGTTACACATTTGTGGGTTATGATAATGAAAGGTAAGGGAGAAAGTGTTGTGATCCAATGACAGGATGCTATTATGTTTCTTGAAATGTGGTATTTAATGAAGTATCATTGTTGTAGTCACCATAGGCAATTCTCTTGCCAGACTCTCAAGGGATTAAAGAGAAGTTATCAGAAAAACTATAGGATTAGTATAAGCTTAAAAGTCTATAGCTTACAAAGGAAGATAGAAGTCCTTCAATAAGTCTTAAGTCTAAAGCTAGGAGCCTAAGGCATACTAATGTACATCAAACATCTTTATAGAAGGAAATGCCAATCCAACATGCAGAAGATACATATGAGGAGGAAGAAGATCCAACACCACTACCTTGAAAGTCCACCAGGGAGCACAAACTAAATCCCAAGTATGCTAATATAGCTTTAATTCAAGAGATGAAAAAGTCAAGCACATATGAAGAGGCTTTTGAGCATTAAGAATAGAAGGAAGCTATGGAAGAAGAAATTTGTGCTTTGAAACAAAGTGAAACATTAGAGTTGGTATCCAAATTAAGGGACATAAAGCCCATATTATGCAAATGGGTTTATAAGATAAAGACAAGGCTGGATGGGTCGACTAAAAGGTACAAAGTAAGGCTAGTTGTATGTAGGTTTTCTCATAAACATGAACTTGACTATGATGAACTTTTAGTTCAGTAGCAAAGATTACTATAATAAGAGTTTTGCTAGCACTTGTTACAAGTAAGTCATAGAAGCTTTGGCAAATGGATGTGAAGAATACATTCTCACATAAAGAATTGGATAAAGCATATGTGTGTGTGTGTGTGTGTGTGTGTGTGTGTATAGTGCAACCATGAAGATTCAGGAGGGCTTATCCAGACCATATGTGCAAATTGAAGAAGGCATTTTATAGGTTAAAGCAGGCACCACAAGCTTGATATGGAAAGATAGCAAAATTCCTAGTGCAAAATGGCTACATAGTGGCTTTAGTAGACTCAAATTTATTCATGAAAACTCAAGATGGAAGCCTAGCAATTGTGCTAGTATACATAAACGATCTTCTCATCATTGGAGATAGCGAAAAGAAGATTAGCCAAATGAAGGAGCTTAGTGAGTTAAGGCATTTTTTGGGTCTTGAAATGATGAATACCAAGGAATGGCCATTTCTATACCAACATAAGTATGCAAGAAACCTACTGTCTAAGTTTAGTATGCTTAAGTGCAAGCCTATCTCAACTCTGTTATAATTAAATACAAAGCTATGGTTAAATAAAGGCAAGAAATTAGAGGATATAACTATGTATAAGCAACTAATAGGTAGTCTTATCTACCTTACATTGACTAGGCCAAGCATAACTTATGTTGTTGGAGTGATCAACCAATTCATGCAATAGCTAAAAAAGCCACATCTAGAGATAGTGTGGTGAATTGTAAGATATATTAAAGGTATCATTGATTATAGTATCTTATATATGAACGGAACCACGTGTAAAGTCAAAGGATTTTATGATGTCATCTAAGTTAAAGACCATGACACAAGGCAATTGACCACAAGGTATATCTTTAATCTTGGATTTAGAGCTATCTATTAGACTATCAAAACAAAAAAAAGTTAAATGGTGTCATTATCTAGTATTGAAATAAATGTATTTTCATGCTCATATCAAGCATGTAGAAGTGCATTACCATTATATTTGTAAGAAGTTTCTTCAAGGAGAAATAGAGAGCAATTAATCAAAATTGAAGATCAAATAACAAATATACTCACTAAGCCATTCAAAGGAGCAAAGTTTGAAGATTTCAAGAAACATCTTAGGATAATAAAGAAATCAAGAAAGCAGTCATTGAGGAGGATTGTTAAAAGATCACCAACTCTTCCTTCTTTCTCTCTCTTTCTATTTCTTCCTTGTTATTCTCTTTAGCAAATTAGAGCATAGTTCCCAAAGTGAGAAGGCAGTATAGAGCAGCAACATCAGTAGCATAAGAAATCAGTTGGTTGATACAATTGATAGAAGACTTACTTTAGGAAGTAGCCTATCTGGTGAAACTACATTGCAATAGTTAGTCTGGAATCTAACTTACTATAAACCTGGTATTTCATGCTCATATCAAGCATGTAGAAGTGCATTACCATTATATCTGTAAGAAGTTTCTTCAAGGAGAAATAGAGAGAAATTAATCAAAACTGAAGATCAAATAACAAATATACTCACTAAGCCATTCAAAGGAGCAAAATTTGAAGATTTCAAGAAACATCTTAGGATAATAAAGAAATCGAGAAAGCAGTCATTGAGGAGGATTGTTAAAAGATCACCAACTCTTCCTTCTTTCTCTCTCTTTCTATTTCTTCCTTGTTATTCTCTTTAGCAAATTAGAGCATAGTTCCCAAAGTGAGAAGGCAGTGAAAAATGAAAGTAGTAGAAAAATCTAGTAAACTAGATAAAATATTGAAAGAGGCAATGGAATAATAATAAAATATAAAAAAATAAAAAAAGCTGAGTTCAAAATGCAGGAACCCTGCGTTTTGACCTCTGCCACTCCCTGTCACACTCTACTCTCTGCCACCAGCGAAAGAAGGCGGACCACACACACAGCAAAAGGAAAAGGCAAATGCAGACACAGACAGATGAAGCTTGGAAAACTTTTTAATTAACTGATCTTCACTCCTATGTATAGGCTTTAATGGGTGTTGCAATATGAGTGAGTAGTGAAGCAAAGCATAAAGTAACAAGAAAAGTGGGTTGCTTTAGTGAGTGGCTTGAAAGAGTGATCAATCTTTGAGTGCAAGATGAGAAAAGTGACATAAAGTGTGCAGAAAGTGTGTGAGAGAAAAAGTTAAGTTGCTTTTGTCAAAATGAGTGAATATTGTATTTGAGTGAGCATAATCAAAAAGTTCTGTCAAATAGGTCCCTCTAAGTTCTACAAGTTCAAAGAAGTTTCAATTTTGTCCTCCAAGTTCTTGCTTTTCTTGAAGCTTTTGCCACTTGGATTTCCAACATTACAAACCAAATGTATCAATTTTCTATTCATTGAATAATATTAATAAGCTAAATTTATAGAATATTTGTATTATGTTATAGTGTTTACATTAGCAATATGACCTTAGTCCCCAACTGTTAATAACTGCTGCCTGTTGTGTAGATTTCATCTATGTTGATTTTGGGCACATATTTCATTTATATCTTTATAATTGTTTAGTTTCTCAATCCAATTAAAGAGAAGTAATTTATAAAAAAATATTGTAACTTGGTCTTAATAAGTTAACGGATAATATAAGATTTTTGAATCCACAATAGTGTGCTTATTCATATTATGTACTTGTTTTTGTCACTATGCCAATGTTTTAAAATTTTAAATTAATTTTGTTAAAAAATTTTAAGCATAGTTATTCAATATGTAATATTACATTTTTTTAATAAAATCTACATATAAAATATTTTTTTAATAACAAAATTCACATATCATATTTGATATTAAAAAAACTTATATACAACTAGTCAGAGCATGAGAAAGCGAGAGTTTATTGGAGCCTTAGCCCTATGCCATTTGGAAAAAATTATATATATGTGTAAGCTTTTGGCAAAAATTAAGTATAGCCCCCTAAAAAACAAAGTTTACCCTAGGTCAAGCTCGCCCTTGTAAATAAAATTTTCTATTCAATTTTCATCTTCTTAATTTCTTTTCTTTCATTTTGTTATTTCTAATTTTGTTTCTTTAATTTACATGCAAGTCCCCATAAAATTACATATGCCCTCCCAAAAAAAAAATTCTCCCTTAGCCCTGGTTATATCTTTGTCATTAGGTTTTCTAATTAAAATATAATAAATATATACTTTTTTTAATAATATAATGACAAATGTATGACTTTTGTAAATAACCGTATGATATATCAATTAAATTATATAGTTGTCATGTTATTATTGAAAAGTTATACACTTATTATATTTTAATTAAAAAACTAATAGTAAAGATATAAAGAATTATCTCTAAATTTAACTATTATATTATTTAAAATAAAAACATATATAGCAAACAATCAATTTTTTTTAAAAAACTTATATAGAAAAAGAATTTGATTTTAGGGTCTATGAAAAATTATATATTATCATTCTAAATTAACATTTAATCACAAAATTAAACTTTAAACTATAACAAAATCTTTTTTTAAACTTTTAAAATATATCAAAATATCATTTTAAACACCAAACACTACTTGAGAAAATGTTATATTACATTTTAAAGTTTGAAAAATATTTTATTATATTTTAAAATTTATATATCAATTATTTAATTTTATAATTAAATCTTGGTTCCAAAGGACAGAATAGAATTTCTCCCAATAATTAGGATGTAATGAAGTGTTGGCCCCAAGTCCCTGGGCCATTGGAAGTTTGGAACGCATATAATTTCATGGTGCAAATTGTCAGTGCTCCATACCCGAATGGACCGGAGCAGTGCTTCGAAATTCGAACTTTATAAAATGCGCCAAATTCAAATCGATTCCCAAACTAGTCTGTTTGCGACTTTTTCATTCACGCACTTCACCTGAAAATGCGAACTCGCTTCCTCAACGTCGACTACTTCACTCTCGATTATCCAACCCAAATCCAAAGAAACCCTAGCCTTCCTACATCTCCTGCTTCCTCGCCTTCATTCTCCTCATCCGCCCTCCTCCGTCGTCGAACACAACCTCCGCTTCGATTCCTCCCTCGGCGTTTCCCTTCACACCGACATGTTGCTGCCGATCGATTCCGTTCTCTCCAAGTTCCTCTCCGATGTACTCCCTCACAGTATCGATGTTCACTTTCAAGATTTTGATGCTGCTTTTCCGTCTCCCGATCAAAATCGTTTCTCCTCCTTAGCCACCGGAACCGTTGAAAATCAAATTCCTCAGGTAATATGAGTTTAATGTCGTGTATATGTTCGTATTTGTTTCTGATTTGTACTTTTTTTCTTTATTGTTTCTTTGATGATGAATAGATGGATTGGATTCTCCTGTGGCTTCTTTGGGTTATAATAGGTTTCCTGAATGTACTTGTGATTTTTTGGCCGTATGATTTCAATGCAGCAAGAAGCTGAGATCATCTATGAAGAGAATGAAGTGGAGGACCGAAGAACTTTGGCCTCTGAAGCTGATATTGAATGTCCAAAAGTATGAGACTTGCTTTTTTTATGCGATAGTAATTTTTGGATGTTTGTTGGTCTCTGCATGTTCCTTTTTTAGTCGTATTGTTCACTGGAGAATAAATGGCCTGCTCCTAGTGATAAAAATAAAAACGCTTGTAAGATAATTCTATTTGAAACACCTGAGCTGGATATATTTCTGGTAAGATATATTTGTATTCGTGTTTAAGCCATGTTTTAAAAGTTTTTATCTAATCCTTGATATAATTTTTTGGAAAAATTACGATGAAAGACCCATATCATCAAATATTTATAACGAAGGACTTTAGAAATTAAAATTATTTTTAAGAATCATCGTTTTCATCAGATTTTAAGAATTTTACTCTCAATTTTATGAAATTTACTATTGGGTATAGACAAATTCATTGTAAATATTTGATGATATGAGTTCTTAATTGTAATTTTTCCTATTTTTTTTTAAAGGATAATGCTTGCTTCTTGTGGAGAATTGGATGGAAATGCTGTCTGAAACTCCAGGAACTGAAAACAACAACAATAATAAGTGTTTTTTCATTAGGTGGGGTCGGCACATGGATCAAACTCCAGGAGCTGAAAACAATCTAGTAAAAACTTTACAACGTATGAATTTTAATTTGTGAATCCCCTTGATGTAGTCTAGCAGTGAGGGACTTGACAACAGTGCTTGTATTTATATTTAGCATGTATTAAACAAATACCACTACATCATTTATAGCGCTGAAACTTGTCATTCTCAGCAGTGATTTGAGATTTCAAATAGGCCCTAAAGAGACTTGTCCATTGGCTTAGCTATCAGTGCATGAAACTAATAATTGGAATTTCCATTTTGCTGTAGGTTTGCACCCTTGCAGTGTGCCTATAGGTGAACTTTGCATTAAGCCGAAGCCTAACAACTTGCCTATTAAAAACTGCCTTCATAATATTCTTTATAGATTCATTAAACGAGTTAGTAATTATGTGACATAATTGAATATCTACACTGGCTCCTTTTGATTTGATTACATATTCTCATAAAGTATACATCTTTTTTATTTCTCCTTTTTCTTCTTCTCCTTTCAGGAAATGCTCAAGGTTGAGCTCTCAATACACTACCCTTATGACGTTCTGGGATCAATATCTTTAGTTGAAGATGTTGCTTCGGAGTACCTTATGGGACAAAATGCATATTCTTTAGAAGAAAACGTTTCTGTTCAGAACCTGCCACACCGTAGCCAAGGTATATTTCCTATTTTGGAAGTGGATGAGGAAAATCTGGGAATTCTGACTTGCTTATAGATGATAGAAAATATTGGATCTCATTTTGATGGTATCAGACCTCAAAGCTTTGATGAAAAATATCACTGTGTCATTGAGGATAAGGAACTCTTGGGTTCTAAGAAGTATAATATGATGGATTTTCTTTCATATGATTGCCTCCCAAAGCAGAGCGTGATATTATCAGACATGCTTCCTGAAAGGGATTTTATTATCATGTTGGAGACTGAACACATTGGTCTGAATTCTTCCCAACAAGGAATGTTACAGGCTGATGCTGCCATGTTATTGAATCTGGTTACTTTCCAGGACTTTGTGTTCCTTGATGAGGACTTAATTCAAAAGTTTGAAATCTTATTTGACATGAAAGCATTGAATGATCCACAAAGAAGTGGCTATATGTTTGAGGAAAATTTTCCCTTTAAGAGTTTTGATGCGTCAATAGTTGGTAATGAGATAGCACTAATAGATGACATATTCAAATTGCTGTCCGTGCCTGTTATCTCTGATTATGGAAAGATAACATCACTGTATGTGATCACTGGGAAGATGTTTTCCAATTCAAGGACCCATCCACTATCTGCATCTGATGGGATCTACTTGAACTGGGATTTTAGTGTAGGAAGATAAATGCAATTGCAAAATGTATCACCATTATCAGAATATGTGGGCCAAGATAAATCTGAGCAACATAGATTTTCAAGAAAAATCTTTTGACTATGAAAGATTAGTATTTGATCTTTTTTTCTGTAGTGATACTATAGGTGGTTGTGACATAAACCAAAGCAAAGATCTGCAGGAGTTGCTTTCTGATTGCACTTCTCTGCTTGATGATTATTCCCCAGCAGTTGCTTCCAGAAAACTGTTGGATGATGGATCACCTAAACAAGGAAATGGAGAGCTATTATCAGCTGAAAGAGTTGTCGGGAAGGCCTTGCTGTTCTTCAAATCTATGTCAGAAACCAGCAATCTTGATTTTTCGTAGAACGTCAGAAAGCTACTGCTATGGGGAATTGTAAGTTTGTAATAGAGTCCACTGATAGTGATAATGTTAATAAGGTTACATCTACTGACTTGAGGGCCTCATATGAGTGCACTGGTCTACAATTACAAGGATGGCACATTACCTTGCATAGAATTAGGTTGACTGACAATACAGTGGCGTTTATTGGGAATTTTGAGAAGAGCTATCTGACCATTTTACAGAGTGAAACAGAGTTGACAAACTCAGATGCAGGTAATCTAAAGTTGCCGAGCCTTCAGAAATACAAACTGATGGAATGCTATGGAAATGGAAGCAATATGGCATTTATTGCATCATGTGCAATTAAACGGGCTCCTTGGTACTTATCGCCTCCATCCTGCATGCTTGTATGTTGACAAATTATGTCAATGCTAAGACTACTTTAAATCAAAACTAGACTTCCTCCTACCCTTGTTTAATGATGAAAACAGGAAGGTTGACAACAAGACTACTTCAGCACATCCCTCGCTAATAGCTTTTGAGGAAATTTTAAATTCAAAAAATAAAGGGGATGGCCTAAGTGTTAATTGTGACGGAAGAAGTTTTCTGGTATTCATTGAAAATTCTCCTTTTCTCCATAGGATTTTCATTTAATGTACAAAATATTTTGTATCCAAATCAGCCATATGGATACCCAGTTGAGGACACATACAAAAATGAAGGACCTTCTTATTTCAGACTGCTTGATAGTATCCTACAAGTACATTTTATTTTCAAAATATTTATATATATTATGCATGCATAGACACACAACTCATTTTTCCACTTTTTTAATTAATATAGAGATATGTGTTGCATAGTTTTTAAGGTTTCTCTTATAATTTATTTTGAGTAAAATACACAGATTTCTCCAGAGTTTTATTAAAACTATATAGATCTCTCCTCTATTTTCAAAACATATACAAATCTCCATAAATTTTGTTGAAATCACGTGAAATTCCCCTCTTTTTTCAAAACCTACACAAACTTCCCCTAAGTGTTGTTGAAATTACATGGAACTCCCTTTTATTTTCAAAACTAATACAAATCTCCTTTGAATTTTGCTAAAATTACACAAATTTCCTATGAGTTTTTTCTAAAATTTGCAACCTCCTTTTTAATTTTAAAAATATACAAAGACCTCACATGAAAATAGAGAGTAGGTTTGTGTAATTTCAACAAAATTTAAGAGAAATTTGTGTAATTTACTATTTGTTTTGGGGGAGATTTTGAAAATAGATGTAAGGCTTATGTAATTTCAGCAAAATTTAGGGAAGATCTATATAATTTTCACAAAAATTTAGAGGAGGTTGGTATAGGTTTTAAAAATAAAAGAGAAATCCATGTAGTTTTAGCAAAGCTCAAGGGAGTTCCATGTATTGTACTCATTTATGTTCCACTATTACTAGTTGTAGATTTACTACTTTGCTTATTTATAGTGGGTAACCTAAAGAGTTTATTTTGTGGCACTTTTTAATTTAATACCTTGTGCAAGAAAGGTATAGTATAATACTCTTTTTAACTGAAGGCATGTTTTCCTGTTATTCCCATTCAACAAATTTGGCCTAATCGTGGAATATGAAGGTCCATTTGGATCTTTTAGAATATTTAATCTTTCAACAAACTTTGTCGAATTGCCTCATCTTCTTTTTGAAGGTGGAATTGGATGACCATGGTGCTCTTTTTGAAGGTGTTGAAATGCCCACATACACTGAAATGCTAATGGTAAGCCTATACTTGAATATGCATAGATTAACGTATATATCAATATATTTTGCAATTAAATTCTCAAATCATTTATCTTCTATCATTTTTGTATTGAGTTGCACAATTGTAGTGTAATTATTTATTAGATGAATTCATTGTTTATAATGATGTAGGTTGCATATTAATATAGGGGAATGGGATAAGAGTTTGAATTTTAAGATTAGAAAAAATTCAGAATTGAGATTTCAATAATAAATTTCAGATATGCTATCTTGATAATAAGCATATAAAGGAATGACACAAAAGAAAGCGTGATGGACCCAATAATAATATTGGGCCTCAAGTGACTAAGATCTACAATAGAAGAATGAAGGATATAACAGATTCCTCCAGGGTGGTCCCAGTTAACTAACAATAGTGGATGAGCTAGAAGAGAGAGATGGTGTGTGCAACATAAGGAGTGTGGGTGGTTAGAAGTTTTGAGGAGTGAGGTTTGGCGAGGCAAAGGGAGTGGAGAATTATAGCAGAAGTGGAGAGACTTTGCCTCTCAAAAGCAAAAACACTTGGTTCATCTTTTGCTTTTCATTTTCTTGTATTTAGCAATGTAATTTTCCTATCTCCTCCTATCGGCATTGTCTGGTTAGGAATTTGGTATAAATTCAATAATACAAGCAAAGTTTCATCATTTGGTATCAAAGTAGTTCCTTTCCAGGGAATGGTTCCTACCACAGGAACAAAGGATGGATTCAATTTAGAAAGGCTTAGAGGATGTGAAAGCCCAATTGACAATGGTGATGGAAACATTGATGTAGTTATGGGATAAAGGAAACAAGTCCTACAACCCACCACACAATGACGACATAGGGAAAGGAGTGGCAAAGAATGAACTAGTGTCTCATTCTAAAGTTAATGACGGGGTGATTGTGGCAAACTTGGGAAGGGAAGCTTCATGCATTAGGAAACTTGGGCCTCCCCTGTTCTTTGGGGAGGACCCCATTGGATAGATACTTTTCCACCATTAGTGTAAGAGAGGAAGTTAGAAGCTATTGCAGTATGTATAGAGGGGAAGGCCCTTAACTGGTTGCAATGGATGGAAATTCAAGCCCAGTGAAGGATTGGAAGGAGTTTAAGAAGGAATTATTAGCTAGGTTCCATAGAAAGTAGCTTGGGGATGGGTATGAGATGTTGATGGCGTTGAAGTAGGATGGGTCAGTGGCTAATTTTAGGGCAAGTTTTGAATTGCTATCAGTGACTACGAAAGAGGCTCTAGAAAAGGTGCCTATTGAAGCCTTCAAGAATGGGTTTAAAGAAGAAATTAGAGCTGAGGTGCGAATGATGCAACACACTTCTCTAAAATATAGTGGTGAAACAAGCAAGGGAGAGAAAGGTTATATCTATGGTGGTAAAAGCTACTATGGAACCTAACTGGCAGGGGTTCAAGCTAGGTTTTATAAGACCCTTAGTTACTGCATAATCCCAAAAGAGTGTGATGTAGCCAACTAACATCAAAATTCCTGACAATAAGAGTGGTAGTAAGTCAAAAAATAGTAATGGAGCAAGTGTTACTATACTTGTGATGTTCAGAGGAAGGAGTGCCGTGTCCAGGAGAATGTTAGAAGCTAAAATTACAGGAAAAAGGAAACAAAGGTTGTGCTTTAAATTTGACAAAAAATATAGCCTAAATAATAGATGCAAAAATAAGTCTTTGTACATGATAATATTATCTTCTGAAGAAAAGGAGGATGGTGAAGAGGTAGTAGGTGAGGAAGAAGTAGTTGAGTATGATAAGAGTTTAAAAACAACAACAACAACAAGGCCTTTTCCCACTAAGTGGGGTCGGCCACATGAACCAAATGACGTCATAGAGTTCTATTATAAATCATATCTTTAAATAGACCATTTAAACTTAAATCTTTCTTAATAGTTTCACCTATAGTTTTTCATAGTTTTCCTCGACCTCTAATTATTAGATTACTGTCCATCTGATCTACTCTTCTTATTGGGGCTTTTATTGGTCTTCTCTACACATGTCCAAACCATTTAAGACGCGATTCTATAATCTTTTCTACAATAGGTGCAACCTCAACTTTTTCTTTAATGTATTCATTTCTAATTCTATCTAATTTGGTATGTCCACTCATCTAACATAATATTTTCATCTCTGCGATATTAAACTTATTATCCTGTTGATCTTTTATTACCCAACACTCAATCCCATACAACATTGCCAGTCTTATAACTGTACGATAGAATTTACCCTTAAATTTGAGTGGCACTTTCCTATCACTAATAACACCTGAAGCACTTTTTCATTTCATCTATCCTGCTTGAATCCTATGATTTATATCTTCTTCTATTTCTCCATCATGTTGTAAAATAGACTCAAGATACTTAAATCGAGTAACTTGTGATATGGTGTTCTCTGATTTTCACTTTTACACTAGAATTAGTGTGCCTCTTATTAAACTTACATTCTATATACCCCGTTTTACTTCTACTTAAACGAAATCCATGATCTTCCAAAGCAAGTCTCCACATCTCTAACATCTCATTTATTTTTTCTCTCGACTTTCCAACTAGGATTATATCATTTGCAAAGAGTACACACTGTGGTACCGACTCTTAGATATGTTCAGTAAGCACATCTAAAACTAAAGTAAAGAGATAGGGGCTTAAAATTGACCTCTGATGCAAGCCAATAGTTATCAGAAAAATCCTCAGTGGATCCACTTTGAGTTCTCACACTAGTTGTAACCTCGTCATACATATCCTGAATTGTTCGAATATATGTAATACGAACTCTTTTTTTCTCTAAAACCTTCCACAAAACATCTCTGAACATCCTATCATATGTTTTTTCTAAATCAATAAACACTATATGTAAATTTTTTTAATTCCTCTGATATTTTTCTATTAATGTACATAACAAGTATATTGCTTCCATTGTCAACCTATTAGGCATAAAACTAAGTTGATTCTCTGTAATGTGAGTCTCTTGCCTTAATCTTCGTTCAATAACTCTCTCTCATAATTTCATAGTGTGGCTCATGAGTTTAATTCTTTTATAATTTGTACAGTTTTGTATGTCTCCCTTGTTCTTATAGATAGGAATTAAAGTACTTTTCCTGCACTCGTCTGGTATTTTCTTGGGTCTTATAATCTTATTAAATAATTTTCCGAGCTAACCTATACCTTTCACTTCTAAACATTTTCATACTTCAATAGGCATATTATTTGGTCCTACTGCTCTATCATTCTCTATCTTTTTCAAAGCTACTTCTACCTCCGCCTCTCGAATCTTACGATAAAAAGTATAATTTTGATTTTTTTCTACAGTATCTAGGCTATTTGAGTGTAATGAAAACCTATGTTCTTCATTAAAAACGTCTATAAAAATAATACTTCCATCTGTCTTTAATTTGTTCCGTGACCAAGACTCTTTGTAACGACCCTAACTTCTAATAATCATAATTAAGGTTAAGTACGTGATTACTAACCATAAAATTTCAATTAGGGTTGAAAGTCATTACAACTAATTATATTCGAAAAATGTTAGGAAATTTGAACCTTAATGTTATTAGGGTCATTAATTAGACAACCACAATTATTCAGAAGTGCAAGTGAATTTAATCATTAATAAAGAGCCTTTGATTCTCTTATCCATTAATTCCAACTCATAAAAACCTCTTACAAGTGTTTTTAAATCATTCCTTAGTATTACCATAAAAGAAATTGAAGTTTCTAAGTGAATATGAGAAATTGAGCACCTTCGCCGTGGCTAAATCCCCCTTCGCCGCGGCCAATTACTCTCGGATTCAAGTCCTTACACCTCCATAAATTTCACGCATTTTGCTGCGACCAAATACTCCTTTCGCTGCGGCCAAATACCCTCGGGAACACCCCCAAACTTGTTTCCCAGGCTTAGCTGCGACCAACATCACTATTCGCCGCGGCCAATTTCTCTCTGTTTTCTTCCTTGATAGGTTCACCATATTTGGTCGAGGCCAATTAATTGTTGGCCGCGACCAATTCTTCTCTGTTTCTATTTGGCCTAGGCCAATTAAATGTTGGCCGCGGCCAATTCCCTTCTGTTCCTATAACTCCTAAAATTTCATCTCATATTCTTCAATTCCCCCTCTAGCAACCCTCTAAGCCACTTTAACTTAGTTTGTGAAGATTTAATGTCTTTTTTTTCACCTAATCTACTTAACACATCTATCATTACACATTTAAAATTCAAATGTGGATCCTTAACCCTCTAGCTACCATAAATTAGTGAGTTCATAGATTAATGACAGTAAATGTATTATGGTCACAAGGTGCATGGGGTCAATGCTTAATGTTCATATAAAATCAAATCACTTATCCATTATTAGCCAATTACAATCATAATGTTCAATTCCATGATAATCAAATTACATATACAATCCCTATACTTGGCAACTCATGATGCAATGCAACAATGATACAGAACTAACAATTTAGTTACAATACATTTTGTCAAAGCTCCCAAGCCTATGTGCTACCAAACCATTTAATGATCTTCTATTAATTTTTTCCTTGCCACTAAGAGGGTCGGTCCCTGAAAATGTTAGCCCACAATGGGGTGAGATATACAATCTCAGTAACAAAAGGCAATTTCCATATATATGTATAAGTCAATCAATCCAATGCAATTTCATATCATCAATACCAGAATCATTAATTCAATTCGCAAATGAACTAGTTGAGCTACCAATGACTACTGTCCCATACCAGCAATCATACACAACATGTTAATGGCCAATAACACTGGGAGAGGTCCGTCCACGGCACCTACTCCATAATGAGCACAACCAGGGTTCAGTGCATCGGGGTCTGATCACAACCCAGTGCTCGATCGAAGCACATGCACGGGTGGCAGCCACACCACAGCTCCACCATGGACTTACAAGGTCCAATTACAATCACAATCAAGTAGTCAACCAGTCATTTAGCATTTCAAAATCAAGCATGTGTAACAAATAGTAGATTAACATGAGTATATACATGGAATTAGGAAAATAACCCCAATTACCTCAATGAAGCCAATTACTCTTCCCCTAGCTACCATAATAATCCAAATGCATACCAAGCTTATAACAAGCATAATTATCATCATTTCTAATTACAATCAAATATCCAAAGAGTTAAACTACTAATGACGGACTAGAGGTTACTCACCTAATTACCAAGGGATTTAATTTCGGATTCCAACTTTCCCACACCAGAAATTGCCATAGTTCACTCTAATTTCTAGGTAATTTCACATGAAACCAAAGCCCATATCATAGGTCAACTATAGGGGTCTCAAACTAATAGAAAATGCATTAAAATGGGAAGAAGATACTCACTTAATAACACCCATAGCCTCACCTCCGAAAATCCACCATGGAAGCACCAAAATTCGCATTTCAATCATCAAGCCCAGAAAATTCAATTTTCCACCATTATTTTCTTGTAATCTTACACAATAACAGAACTCATTATGATAATACATCCTTAGGGCATTTTCCAGCAAAGTGATTCACAAAATGGAAGGGAAAAGCTTACCTAATCCTCCCTCTAACCTCCAAGTCCGAAAATCTTGCAAGGAATCACCCAACACCAAATTTCAAATTTGAGAAGAAAATGAAAATGCTCAAACCCAGAAATTAATCAGACCAAAATGAAGAGAAGGATGAGAGGTTCAAGTTATATATAACTCACCTTGGCTAAATTATCCTCTAGGAGTCAAAAATGGAACTTCTATGTTGGTAGAACCCTAACCTCCTTTGAACCTCCGAATTTCCTCTCTTGAGTTTCAGCAAAATGAGGAAGAGGCTAAAGAGTTAGGGTTTTAGTTGGGTTTTAGTTGGGTCTAAGATGGGTCATGGGTTGCTCCAAGGTCCAACTCTAAATGGGCTTCAAATTTTTTTTTTGTTGGGCCAGCTCTTATGTATTAGGATGCTGAATTTTAATCAAGTTTAGGCCAAGTTTGAAGAGCTCAAGGATTTGGGTTTGCACAAGGGTTATTGGGCCACTCATAGGAGCCTATGCAAGGTGGATCTTGGGCCTCTATCATATGGAATTAGATTGGGTATGCACCTAACTCATTGGGCCTCTATTAGCTTCTTCTTATGATTTTTTAATTTGGGCCTAGATGAAATTTTTATCTTAATTAATTCTCAAACCCACATTAATAATTCATCTCTCTAAAATCTCCATTCATTTAACTTGCCCGATCATCCCATATTAATTATTCCTAATTAATCTGAATCTATGATTAACACTTTAATTAATTTTTGGGGTGTTACATTCTCCCCTCCTTTTAGAAATTTTGTCCTCAAAATTAGTTATACCTTACCCAATTGATGTTGGACAATTCATCCTCATAACTTCCTCCTTGATAGCTCAGATAGTTTTACCAGAGACTAGTCCCCTCTTACTACTTTCCTGGGGAGGACGTTCTTGTCATGTTACCACTTCACTTGATAATCACCACTCTATTTCCTCTAGTTAACTTATGTCAAATGAAATACCAACCCGAATATTCCATATTCTTTCTTTGTCCACAACTAAAGAGATCCTGACCAAGCCACACTTGATCATCTTATAGCAAGCTCTTGATACCTACCTTAAATACATCCCAATTTTCTCTCCCTTCATAGCTTTTTGTTTAGTTTTGTTTTATATTTTCCTCCCCTCTTTTTTTCTCTTCTTTCTCTCCTCTCTCATTTTTTTGTTGTTGTCGTTCTAATAGCCGATCATTACATGTTCATGTTAATTTCCTTTCCTGCTTAACTTCCAATCCGTTTGAGGGATAACTCCTAGATACTTTAGTTTAACTCTCTCTAATAGTTAATACTAAGAACTATAAGGGATTCCACTTAGTCATTTGTTTTAGTATTTATTCCACTAATAGCAATATAGGTAAGTGACCTTATTTTATCATGAAGTTCTATTTTTCCTTCACTTAGATTACCCCCACCTTCTTAACCAAAATGGGTTTCACCTCTTATAGGTTCATTTAGTTTAAGTTTTCAAGTCTTACATTCAACTATCTTATAAATTATTGCACACATTATTCTCATTTATTGTCCATTAGTAGACAGTTCATTACTTCCATTAGACGTATAGAATTCCCCTTTCATCTTCAATTAGTGCCTAAGATTACTCCTTCTCATTTATTGAGATTCCTGAGGATTAAAACTAATGTAAAGTTTGATCTCACAACTAATCTCTTGAAGGTACCTAAACACTGTAGGTTCACCTTCCACATAATCGAAATCAAACACGATCTTCCAAGTAAAGATAAACACGATATTTCAGGTCTAGATTATATTCTCTAATAAGACCTGATCTCAAGAGTGAGAATGTCTTGTCCAGAATATCGAAGTAGTTCTTTATGACTTAGAAATGAGTTTTCTTTAAATCTGACAGGTCATAGTTCTCTTGGATGGTTTATTAGATGGCATAGCTTCAACAACTTGCCTATAAATATTAAAATTCCCAATTCGTAGTGGTGGTTCATCCTGAGTAATCTTATCATTGTCTGCAGGTGTAACCAACATAGGATAAACCCTTAGTATATCTCTTCCCTTTCTCTCTTTTTTTTTCTTGTTTTTTTTTTTCTTTTTTTTTCTTTGCACTTGCAAAGGCATTACCACAATTACATACATGTAATTCTCAGTTACTATAAGATTTAGTAGTCAACTTAATGGCATCTGTACTCATTTGATATCAATTGAACATCTCTTTGGGTTTTATGTCATTATATAGTCCCAAAGGGCTGCACTTTCGTATCTTTTACCCCCAACTAAGATATTTTCATACAGGTATAGTTATTCTTCAACTAGCACACTTTTTTACCACTTTTTTTTTTGTTTCTAGTTGGGAAATTCCTAATATTTCCCCAAAGAGTAAAGAAATAATATCTTGTCAACAAGGTTTAAGATCCTATCAACAAGATCTTATATTCATTAATGTAAAATCTGAGACTTTGTCAATAAGGTTCTCTGACTGCAAGTACAAGGTCTTTTGACCATACGTTATAGCATACAATATGAGATGGTATGATAGTTTTCATCTTTACACAATGGCCTATGCCAACTACAATTGACTCTTTCACTCCCTTAAAAGTTTTTAGGCCTCAATTTCACGCCTAACTATTGGGAGTTAAATTAACATAATAAAGAGACTCAGTGAGTCTCTTCATTCTTAAACATTCCTTAATTATCAATAGATCAAGTAAGGATTCCCAATGAGAGAACTCAAGTGTCATTTACCACTAGTGTTTCACCTTTCCTCGTCAATCATTATACTAAGGTTTATTGTAATAACATAAGTTAATTGCATTGATGCCATCTCTCATTCATTTTCCCCGAGTTATTATCCTAGATTAGGGAGTTCTCTTTCAAGATTAGGGAGTTTTTCTATTACAGTAATCATTAGTCCATCTTGAATTCCCAATGTTACCTCTGCCCCCTTAACCACGTCACACGTGATACATGACAATAGAATTACCAGTGGTAGAATTAGGGTTTGCCTTTTTAATATTAGCAAACAATGCTTTGCTGTGGCCATACACATGCTCATCAGCCCGTGATGACTATATCTCAACCACTTGTACTCACACAGGTACAATTTTATTCTCTTTTTAGGTGGATCTTTACCATCAAGATCTCCTTTTTACCTTCTAGGAAGAAAGTCTACTTAGCCTAGTTTGACGCCAATTTGGTGGTCGAAATTCATTAAATCATATGATGAGCGACATGCCCCGCATGCCCTTAACACAGAAGTGCCGATAAATGAGCACGTCCCACGTGCCTCTAGCACCAGAGTGCTGTAGAATCTTATCTTACACTCCCCAAGTGTATCATACACATAAAGTGCCTCTAACTACCACCCAAATGCACATCAACACATAGCATAAGTAAACTAAATTACACAAGAGACAACATGCACAAGCACCCCGTGCCGGTGCACCTCACCTTTATCACGCTAAAGGGTTGTCTTTCCTTTTGTCATAATCTCTCTTTTTGCCTTAGCACACTAAGGGAGGAGCCTTAAAGCTCTCACGATTCCTTTCAGAATATCATCTCCCTTAATCTCTTACTTTAAAGTCACTATACACATTTAGAAATGGATTTGACAATCCTAAGGTTTTTCTTGCCCTCTTTCTTATCATTATTAACTAAAGATGGCTTACTCATTCTAATAGTTTGAATAAAACTATTTGAAACATTCGTTAGCTCTTATCACCCTTATTCATTAGGCCAAATTGCGGTAGCTAGGATCGAGTAATTGCATTCTCTATTAACTGGGATCAAGCAAATGGGTTAAGACCTCTGTACCTATAAAGTCTCAACCTTGGGGACCTTTCGAAGTCTACGTAATCCTAACTCATTATGGATTGTGCATTACTTCATATATTTAATCAATCACACTTATTTATTACACATTAGTTCCATTATCAATTTCCTGATTGCAAGTAAGGTTCACATCTTACTCTTCTGTAAGGTTCTCATAGCTAGTTAAGTGTTTTACTCTGCACCATTACCTTTTAAGTTCTCAACATCACTCTAGATAGCCCTTGAAAAGTTTAGAATTTCACTTAGGTAAAGAATTGCTACTCTTGTTGTGATCAATTGACTATTTCGATAGGCCAGTCAATTGGTCGGCCGTACCCAATTGGCTTGCTTAGTAAATGGCGGTCAACTGGTCATAAGCGCTATTAGTAGCTTTGTTCATCATCCTTATCAGTTACTTGGTCTTATTCATTTAGTCAACTGGTGCCTCACAGCGAGTGACTGGTGCATCTATTGCATAGCCAGTTGGCAACAAGTCTCAACCAGTTATTTATCTAGACTGAGACCAATAACCCAATCTCCAAAGGAAAGAAAGGTAAAATTCTACTCGTTTCATTGGCATTAACAATCTCAAGTCTCAAAATTAGCATTACTAAAGTGTTATGAGGTAAGATTTAACTATACTCTATTACTCTCCAAGGTATACTTATTGTGATAGGTGATGCTCTAAATAAAATTCAAGAAACAGTCATTTCAATCAAGTATTACAAGCCTTATCTCATCATTCCTCTATATTTCTTTCCAGCACATAAAGCACATCAATTATATGTTTGCCTAATTAGCTATTCTCATGAGCTAATACCATGCCAAATATGCATCATGATTGCCAAGCTTCTAGTCATAGAATTTAAATTAGAATAGTTGTCCTGAACCATTGCTCTTATACCAATTGTAACGACCCTAACTTCTAATAATCATAATTAAGGTTAAGTACGTGATTACTAACCATAAAATTTCAATTAGGGTTGAAAGTCATTACAACTAATTATATTAGAAAAATGTTAGGAAATTTGAACCTTAATATTATTAGGGTTATTAATTAGGTAACCACAATTATTCAGACGTGCAAGTGAATTTAATCATTAATAAGGAGCCTTTGATTCTCCCATCCATTAATTCTATCTCATAAAAACCTCCTACAAGTGTTTCTAAATCATTCCTTAGTATTACCATAAAAGAAATTAAAGTTTCTAAATGAATATCAGAAATTAAGCACCTTCGCCGTGGCTAAATCCCCTTTCGCCGCGGCCAATTACTCTCGGATTCAAGTCCTTACACCTCCATAAATTTCACGTATTTTGCCGCAGCCAAATACCCCTTTGCTGCAGCCAAATACCCTCTGGAACACCCCCAAACTTGTTTCCCAGACTTAGCCGCGGCCAACATCACTATTCACCGCGGCCAATTTCTCTCTGTTTTTTTCCCTGGCAGGTTCGCCATATTTGGTCGAGGCTAATTAATTATTGGCCGCGGCCAATTCTTCTCTGTTTCTATTTGGCCTAGGCCAATTAAATGTAAACCGCGGCCAATTTCTTTCTGTTCCTATAACTCCTAAAATTTCATCTCATGCTCTCCAATTCCCCCTCTGACAACCCTCTAGGCCACTTTAACTTAGTTTGTGAAGATTTAATGTCTTTTTTTTCATCTAATCTACTTAACACATCTATCATTACATATTTAAAATTCAAATGTGGATCCTTAACCCTCTAGCTACCATAAACTAGTGAGTTCATAGATTAATGACAGCAAATGTATTATGGTCACAAGGTGCATGGGGTCAATGCTTAATGTTCATATAAAATCAAATCACTTATCCATTATTAGCCAATTACAATCATAATGTTCAATTCCATGATAATCAAATTACATATACAATCCCTATACTTGGCAACTCATGATGCAATGCAGCAATGATACAGAACTAACAATTTAGTTACAATACATTTTGTCAAAGCTCCTAAGCCTATGTGCTACCAAACCATTTAATGATCTTCTATTAATTTTCTCCTTGCCACTAAGAGGTCCGGTCTCTGAAAATGTTAGCCCACAACGGGGTGAGATATACAATCTCAGTAACAAAAGGCAATTTCCATATATATGTACAAGTCAATCAATCCAATGCAATTTCATATCATCAATACCAGAATCATTAATTCAATTCGCAAATGAACTAGTTGAGCTACTAATGACTACTGTCCCATACCAGCAATCATACATAACATGTTAATGGCCAATAACATTGGGAGAGGTCCGTCCACGGCACCTACTCCATAATGAGCACAACCAGGGTTCAATGCATCGGGGTCTGATCACAACCCAGTGCTCGATCGAAGCACATGCACGGGTGGCAGCCACACCACAGCTTTACCATGGACTCACAAGGTCCAATTACAATCACAATCAAGTAGTCAACCAGTCATTTAGTATTTCAAAATCAAGCATGTGTAACAAATAGTAGATTAACATGAGTATATACATGGAATCAGGAAAATAATCCCAATTACCTCAATGAAGCTAATTACTCTTCCCCTAGCTACCATAATAATCCAAATGCATACCAAGCCTATAACAAGCATAATTATCATCATTTCTAATCACAATCAAATATCCAAAGAGTTGAACTACTAATGACAGACTAGAGGTTACTCACCTAATTACCAAAGGATTTAATTTCGGATTCCAACTTTCCCACACCAGAAATTGCCATAGTTCACTCCAATTTCTAGGTAATTTCACATGAAACCAAAGCCCATATCATAGGTCAACTATAGGGGTCTCAAACTAATAGAAAATGCATCAAAATGGGAAGAAGATACTCACTTAATAACACCCATAGCCTCACCTCCAAAAATCCACCATGGAAGCACCAAAATTCGCATTTCAATCATCAAGCCCAGAAAATTCAATTTTCCACCATTATCTCCTTGTAATCTCACACAATAACAGAACCCATTATGATAATACATCCTTAGGGCATTTTCCAGCAAAGTGATTCACAAAATAGAAGGGAAAAGCTTACCTAATCCTCCCTCTAACCTCCAAGTTCGAAAATCTTGCAAGAAATCACCCAACACCAAATTTCAGATTTGAGAAGAAGATGAAAATGCTCAAACTCAGAAATAAATCAGACCAAAATGAAGAGGAGGATGAGAGGGTCAAGTTATATATAACTCACCTTGGCTAAATCATCCTCTAGGAGTCAAAAATGGAGCTTCCATATTGGTAGAACCCTAACCTCCCTTGAACCTCCGAATTTCCTCTTTTGAATTTCAGCAAAATGAGGAAGAGGCTGAAGAGTTAAGGTTTTAGTTGGGTTTTAGTTGGGTCTAAGATGGGTCATGGGTTGCTCCAAGGTCCAACTCTAAATGCGCTTCAGATTTTTGCTTTGTTGGGCCAGCTCTTATGTATTGGGATGCTGAATTTAATCAAGTTTGAGCCAAGTTTGAAGAGCTCAAGGATTTGGGTTTGCACAAGGGTTATTGGGCCACTCATAGGAACCTATGCAAGGTGGATCTTGGGCCTTTATCATATGGAATTAGATTGGGTCTGCACCTAACTCATTGAACCTCCATTAGCCTCTTCTTATGATTTCTTAATTTGGGTCTAGATGAAGTTTCTATCCTAATTAATTCTCAAACCCATATTAATAATTCATCTCTCTAAAATCTTCATTCACTTAACTTGCCCAATCATCCTATATTAATTATTCCTAATTAATTTGAATCCATAATTAACACCTTAATTAATTTTTAGGGTGTTACACTCTTCCTTTTTCATCTCTAATACATCTCACTTGGTCAATGTCTTTTGTCTTTCTTTCTTTGCTTTTAGCAAGCTTATAAATATTTTTTTCTCCAACTTTAATGCCTAAGGATTAATATAACCCATCAAAAGTCATAACTTTCGTTTCGCTCACCGCTTTTTTAGTGTCTTTCTTAGCTACTTTATAATTTTTTTCCAATTTTTTTCACTTTTATACAAAAATAATGTTTTATAACATTCTCTTTTAATTTTAACCTTGTCTTGTACGCTTTTATCCCACCATCAAGATTCTTTATCCTTAGGTTCAAAACCTCTTAATTCCCTGAGTATCTCTTTTGCAACCTTTTTAATCTCTTTAGTCATCTCGTTCCACATATCATTTGCACTTTTTTGTACTTCTCATGATCCATCCTCTAAAATTCTTCTCTGTAAGTTCTTTTCTTTATCACCTTTCAATTGCCACCACTTTATCCTTGCCATCCTATCTTGACCTTTATTTTTTACTCTCCTCTTAATTCGAATATTCATCACTAAGACTCTATATTGTGTCGTCAAACTCTCACCGAGTATAACTTTGCAATTCATGTAAATCTTTTTATCTACTTTCCTTAATAGAAAGAAATCAATTTAAGAACATATCCTTCTACTTCTATACGTGATAAGATGTTTTTCACGCTTCTTAAAACAAGTGTTAGCTACAGTAAAATCAAACGCTAAAGAGAAATCTAAAATAGTTTTACCCTCTACATTTATTTCTCCTAGACCATAACCCCTATGCGAACTCTCGTAACCTCTAGATATACTCCCAACATGACCATTAAGATCCCCTCCTATCAGAATCTTCTTCCCTAAAGGTATTCCCTGAATTAAACCTTCTAAATCCTCCCAAAACTCTATCTTATAGTGCTCTTCTAATCCTACTTGTAGTGCATAAGTACTAATAACATACGATAGAGTTTAAAAATTATGAAATTATTTATGAATTCCATAGTGGGTATAGATGGGCTTAAATCTATGAAACTAATAGGAATAATAAAGGGAGTAGCTGTCTTGGTTTTGATCGATGATAGTGCAATGCATAATTTCGTCTTGGCAAAACTGGTGGAACATATAAGGTTACAAACACAAGAGACCAGAAAGAATGCCACCACAATTGGTAATGGGTATAAAATTTTTGGGAAAAGTGTATGTAAAGATGTAGAGTTATATCTTCAAGGAGTTGAGATTCACTAAAATTTTTACCCCTTTGGTCTAAGTGAGGTATAGTTAGTTTTAGGCGTTGTGTGGTTAGAGTCTCTTGGTTAAGCTCGGATTAATTGGAAATAACTTACTATGAGATATAAGGTTGATAAGTGTTGTGTTTGCTTGAAAGAAGATCCTTCTTTAACCAAAACCATAGTGTTATTGGATTCCTTGGTCAAGTCTCTTAAAGAGAAAAGACAAGGATTCTTAATAGAATTTTGTGAAATAGCAAAACAGAATGAACAGAAGGAAAAGGCCCCAGAAATTCAGGAGATGCTTCATGAGTTTGCAAGTATTTATGAGTTACCAAAAGGGTTTCCTCCTCAACACTTTAAAGACCATGCTACTCTAATTCAGTCAGGGGCAATTATTCCTAATATACACCCTTACCAATTTGCCCACTCCTAAAAAACAAAAATTAAAAGACTGGTTAAAGAGATGATAGAAGCAGGGATAATTTGTCCTAGTAGTAGGAAAATTCCAGCCTAGTGCTTTTAGTCAAAAAGAAGGATGAGAGTTGGAGATTTTGTGTAAATTATTGGGCCTTGAAAAAGGTGACTATCTTGGATAAATTCCCCATTCCTTGCACTGATGAATTGTAGGATAAGTTAGGCAGAGCTACCATAAGTTGGATTTAAAGTTCAGATATCACCAAATCTGGATAAAACTAAGAGATGAGGACAAGACAGCATTCTAGATGCATGAGGGACACCACGAATTTATGGTGATGCCATTTGGTCTAAGTAATACACCTTTTACTTTTCAATTTCTCATGAATGATTTTTTGAAACCTTATTTGAGAAGGCTTGTGTTGGTTTTCTTTGATGATATTTTAGTACACAGCTTTGACTTTCATACCCATTTGACACACTTGAGGACTATTTTGGGGGTATTATTGGATTAGAGGCTTATGATTAAGAGAAAAAAAATGCATTTTTTGGGCTGCCATGACTTGAACATCTAGGCCACATCATCCCAACTAAAGAGGTTGAGTTAGACCCTACTAAAATAGAAGCCATGATTTCTTGGCCTATTCCTAAATATATAAAAGTGTTGAGGGGCTTTTGGGGGCTAATGGGGTACTACTGAAGGTTTGTGAAAAATTAAAACAAGATAGCCACCTCTTTCACTGATTATTAAAGAAAAATGCATTTAAATGGAGTGATGAGGCTCATAAGGCATTTGAGGCTTTGAAGAAAGCCATGACTATAGCACCCATGCTTGTTTCGCTAGACTTTTCTCAACCTTTTGAGATTGAGACAAATGCTTTAGGTAGAGGGATAAGGGCTGTCCTATTACAAAAAGGACGACGTATAGCCTATTTCAATAAGATTCTTTCAAATAAAGCTCAGTATAATTTAGTTTGAGTGTGAATTGATGGCTTTTTGTACTTGGTGAAAACTTGGAATCATTATCTCATGGGTCATACATTTATTATTAGAACAGACCAAAAAGCACTTAAATTTTTGTTGGAGCAGTGAATTGTTGATTTAGACCAGCAGAAAATGGTTGCTAAACTCATGAGATATAAATTTGAAATCCACTACAAAGCTGGTTCTGAAAATAGAATAGTTGATGCGCTCACAAGGAGGAAACCATGGAACTAAAGGCTTATTTTTTGTGGAATTGTAAAGGGCAAGAAGTTCTAGAAACAAAGTGAAAAAAGATGAAAAATTATCTATCATTGTGCAATAATTAATTGCTAGAACTGATGCACTAGTTGGTTATAACTTATGAAGAAGTGTCTATTTTATAATGACCAAATGGTGATTCCAAGGAATTCTTTGAAGGTGACAGCACTGTTAGAGGAATTTCATTCCTCCCCCATTGATGGGCACTTGGGGTATTTAGGCACATATAAGAGGTTATCTGAAGTGTTATACTGGAAAGGGATGAAGAGAGTTATTCAAGAGTTTATGGCTAAGTGTTATGTATGTCAAAAAAATAAATATCAACCCATGCATCCTGCGAGCCTTTTCTTATCCTTACCAATACCTAACAAGTTTGGGAGAATATTAGTATAGACTTTATAGTCCAACTGCCTTAGTTAGTTTGACACTATTTTAGTAGTAGTTGATAGACTTACCAAATATGTGTACTTTATTAAGTTGTTACATCGCTTTTTAGCCAAGGAAGTGGCTCAGGTCTTTGTTAAAGAGGTGGTCAAGGTGCACAGTTTTCTTAAATCAATTGTATCAGACTGAGACCAAGGTTTTATGAGCCAATTTTGGTGAGAACTATTCAAGTTGGCTGGCACTACATTAAAATATATTTTTGGTTGTCACCTAGAGACTAATGGCCAATCTGAGATTGTGAATAGAAGCTTTGGAGACATATTTACGCTATTTTATGGGAGATAAATGGAAACAGTAGGCTCAATGGTTGATGACTCCCTTCAAAGAGTGTATGGGCGAGATCCTTCTACCTTATTCAAAATTGAAGATGTACATTCTTCAGTGGAGGAGGTGAATGAGACCATAAGAGGACATAACTTGATCTTGGCTCAACTAAAAGATAACTTAAACAAAGCACAAGAGTATATGAAGTTGCAAATTGATTAAAAAAAAAAAAAAAGAGGTGAGATGTGGTGTTTGAAGCGGAGGACATAGTCTATCTTAGGATCAATCCATACAAATTGAAATCTTTATCTAAACTGGCCAATGAGAAGCTGAGTCCTCAATTTTACAGGCTTTATAAGGTGCTAGAAAGGCTAAGAGCAGTGGCTTATCACCTAGAATTGCCAACAAATACCCAAATACATTCGATATTCCATGTGTCACAACTTAAGAAATCTTTACATGCCTATAAATCTTCACAACAACTTCCCTATTTCTTGTTTGAAGAGCTGTAGTTACGAGTCAAACAAGAGGTTATACGCAAGGGGAGGAAATTAATTAAGGGGGAGGTGGAAATATTGATAAAATGATCTAGAATATTCGAGTTTAAGAACACTTGAAAAGCTTATGAGGCAATCAAGATGCAGTTTCCTGATTTCTACCTCAAGGACAAGGTGAAGCTTGTCGGGGATGGCACTGATGGACCTAATAATAATATTGGTCCTCAGGTAACTAAGGTCCACCATAGAAGAAAGAAGGATATGGCAAATTCTTCTAGGGTGGTCCCAACTGACTAACTCACATGAGTGGGTGAGCTAGAAGAGAGAGATAGTGTGTGTGGCATGTGAAGCGTGGGTGGTTAGAGGTTTTGAGGAGTAAGGTTTGGCGAGAGAAGGGGAGTGGAGAATTATTATAGAAGTAGAGAAACTCTGTCTCTCAAAAGCAAAGACCTTTAGTTCATCTTTTATTTTTCATTTTCTTGCAATTAGTTTTGTAATTTTCCTATCTCTTCCTATTGGCACTGTCCGAGTAGGAATTTGGTATAAATTCAATAATACAAGCAAAGCTTCATCAAAGAGTTATTAGTATCAACCAATAGGATTCTAGGAATTAACTCTAGTAAGAGAAAGCATTAGATTTTCCTAAGTTTTGCTTTGCACCAGTGACTGAAATCATTTATTAGACCATTGAAGAAAGAGTACAAACAACGTCTATTTTAATCTCTAAAATGTAATTTTCTAATGACATCTCATATGGATCATTGCAACTACACCCTCTCTGGATTGATAGAATAAGACAAGAACAGTCAAAAGGACTAAAACCAAAAAAAAAAAAAGAACTTAATAGACTAAATAAAACCAAATTGAAGGAATTAAAGCCTAAACCTTGCCAAAGATAAAGTGCATTTACTGTATTTTGAACAAATTTTATTGTAAGAATTGAAGTCTTGATTTCTTTTAGGTTGAAATGGTTATTGATATAGTACTAGAAATTTTATAACTAAGTAATTTGCATATGGTAAGCTTGTGCTTTGTCCATACTTTAAACCTAAAGGGCTCAAGTGTGAAGGGTGTGTGCTAGAAATATTAGTTGTTACAAGTATAAGTTCAAAGAGAGAGCCTATCCTAAAAATTAGTGCATTAGATAGGAGAATCCCTCAAACTTATAAAACCCCCCTTCTTAAACAAGCCTTTGCGATGTACGACTCATAACAATGTCCCCTCCTTTGACAGTTGATGCCTGTAGTGGCCTACTCTAAGTTTATTAGTAACCCTTTCCTCCTTAGTAGCTCTACTCAACTTTTAGTATTTGGCACGGCTTCTCCGAGTACACCTTAATCAAGCTTGTAGGTCACCCCTTTCACATCTCAGCCCCTCAATGTAAGCACCGACATCAAAAACATAAATCTAAAGATAGAGTCCATCTTAAAAGACTAATCCATTAGGTAGGAGAACCCCTTAAACATATAAATCCCATCCTTAGGCAAGGACCTCTGATTTAGGACTTGTAACATTAACACAACTAATGATGACTTTCACTTAATGACTTAAGTTTTTAAAATGACAAGTGTGAATAGTGTCAACGACCAAAGTAGAAAGCACTCCATTGCTTGAACCAAATATCATTCCACATTACCACACCAAACCACACTTAGGGCCTATAAATTTGCCCCCTTTTGTTCATCCTATACACTTAAGTTGATTTCGTTAAAGGCTCAAAGTTGAAGGGTAGGTGTGCATACTTTGACAATTTTATGTTAACATAAAGTCCAACTAAGAGGCTAGAGTGCATCTTAGACTGAACATTAATGTTTGCAATGAAATAATAGAACTCACTATCTTTTGGAATAAAAAGATGCCACACTTAACTATTGCTATGTCCACTAGAATGTTGTCTTATGCTGGTACCAGATTAATGAGGCAAGAAACCTTCCTAAGAGAAAAGATTTGAACAGCAGACATGGGATTAGATCAATCTATTGAGATAAACATGATAATCGTGCTTGTTTCTTCTTCTGCAGCTCACCTTGATGATGTAGTAAGAATTTGTGATTGTAATTTGGTATGAAGTTTTCAAGTTTGAGATATTGATATGGAATTAAAATGATTCCATCTGTCACCTTTTAATTGAAATTAGCTGCACCGTTGATTGTCACTCGTAATTCTTGGTTCATTTTCCAATATGGAAACATAAAATCTTACGCAGCTTATTATTGTTGTGTCCTAGGAAAATGTCACTCATCTTATTTTCAATCCCAAGGAAAGTACGATGAACCAGAATTTAGAGAGACTATTGAAATTTTGTCCTGTAGAGAACAACTATGATACAAGATCTTCAAAGGCTGCAGATAAAGTAGACTGTTTTATGCCTGCAACAATATCTGCAGTGAAATCTAAGAATGGTCAACAGAGAATGGAGTCTTTCCTTGAAACAGTGATTATCATGAATACTCAAAATGTAGATAAGGAAATGATAGTGTCTAGAAGAAGCACTTACCAAGTAATTCTTGCTATGGAGATAGGAGGAGCTCAAGTTGTTGAACGCAATTTAGATCTGCCCGTGGACATTATTATTAGTTCAGCAATTTGTTTGGTGCAGTGTCATAATAAAATCCTTGGGAAGAAGGCAAATCTAGTGACTAAAGCTTCTTCAAGCTTGCTTTCATGTATGGAGAATATTGCAATAGGTGTTTTGACATCGCTGAGTTTCTCCTTCTAAGGCTGCTTTCTGGTAATAGAGGTTGTTGATTAAACTAACATTGTTTTTTTTTTTTTTTTTAATTCCCCCAACTGTTTCTATAAAACCTTGCAATGTATGGTTTGGCTCATAAATAAAGTTGAAGCCACTGAGGTTGGCAAGAGGTCCCATTAGGAGCTATTTGAGAAGCCTTTTAGGAAAAGCATACCAATTTTGAAGCTCAACTTCAGCTAGGATATTTTAGAAGTTTCCGTTAAATGCATTATAAATTAATGTGGCAAGCTAGAGTAAACAAATACCCTAATCTACAGTGCTAAGTTAAGGGGGAGAAAGGGTGTGATCATAATCAGACACTGTAGCTTTATTTTCTATTTGTTATAGGTCATGAGAATACTGTGAAGCAGAATCCCTTTATGCCTAAAACTGTAAAACCTTTCCTTTAACCATTTTAATATGTTATAGCCGGTTCTTTTTAACAAATCCCATTGGGGAGGGGAAAATAAATATGCTGGACTGCAGTTCTTTAGTTATTTTCATTCATCATAAATTTTTGTCTCATCTAGCAAGCAATTTGATATGTCATTATTGAGAACCTAATTAAATTATTTAGGGAGTATATGCACATTGTCTGCCAGCAACTTCATATTAAATATTATTATGCATTTTCATTAGTTTCATTTATATGCTTGATAAGGTCAATGGGGATAGATGGCATTTTCATGTGCTGGAAAGGTAATTGGCGTTTGGTATAATGGAACAGATCAGGGAATTTTGCTAATTATGTTGCACATAATGTAACATTAGCATTGTAATGAGTGAAAATATGATGGGAGTTGTTGTCATGGTGGTTATCAGCAGGGCTTGATCCCTCATGCAGTGAATTGGTTTTGACATTTTGCTTTTTTCAGGTCTTTAAGGGAGAACTTAGCTTTCTTTCAAGTGTTATGGAATCCTCAAATGGACTTTATGTTGCAGCAGCAAGCCATGGAATTAATTTGCAGATCTTCTTTTCTTACTCATCGAAGTTGACAAATGAAATTATAGTAAGCTGCATCAAGTATGCTGCCAAATTGACAAGGGGCCTGTATTTTAAAATGCCTGACTCAATAACTCTTGTAGATTCATTTCTTACAAAGTTTCCTTCATAAATCCTTGGACAGCACATGCCATGCTATCTTCAAGGGCTAGGCTTGGTGAATTTCTTGATTGGTCACACAAACATAGGATAGATGATTTAGAAAAGTATCATGTTCCTGAAGAAAGAATCGCACTATTTAGTGTTTTCTGCAGACATGGGAGTGAGAGGATTCAACATCCATAATGACAGAGTGCTCCTCTTCAGTATCTTCTGGCACAGACTCGGATAGGTGCCATTTTTATCAAATTGGTGATGAAAGAAAAAGAAGAAAACTCATAGGTAGTCCTTAAAAAAAACTAAGTTTTGATCAATTGTTGCAAATTGAGCCATTGGATGAAGTAGTTGATGGCTTCCTGGATTCTTCTAACCTATTAAAACATTGCAATCCTGGCTTGTTCGAAGATGCTGGGAGATCCAGAGACTTTACAAATACTGGTTTGTCCATGAATGATTTGTTTGGTGAAAAACAAATGTTTAATGCAACTATAATATCCACTTCCAAAGTTTCCCAGCCATTATGTGATTCATGGAACTGCAAAGCTTCCCAAATAGTAGAGCAGCTAAAACAGCCCTGTTTATCTTTGAAAGTTAAGGAGTTGGCTCACGATGATACACTGGATACTGCTACAATGAGCCAAAAATTGGCTTGGCATGGCCTCACTAATTCTGAGAATCTGCATGAGGACATTGCAGGCAAGGTTATTGACTTAACTGATAATCTCCTAGTAGATTAAAACTTCTATATTGTTGCCAATTCTGACTCCACGAATTTTCCAAGTTTGATGACTAAAACAAAAAGAGACCAGAGAAGAAAGTAAAATTACAAGATTGTCATTTGATCATAGCAGTCACCCCAATACCAACTCTTCAAATAACTGGAGATTTTTGAAAGATACAAAAGGGGAAGTTGACCATTATTTAGAACCAGATTTGGTAAAAGATGTCTTTTCTCCTGGTACTTCCAAGTTCCAAGAAGCTGCATGAGGACAATACAGGCAAGGTTGTTGACTTAGCAGCTCATCCCCCGCTAGATAAAAACTTCTCCCTTATTCTTGAATCCATGAATTTTCCAAGTTTGATGACTGAGACAGAAAAATTATCAGAGAAGAAAGAGTAAAATTGCAAGAAGATTGTCACTTAATAAGAGCAGTGAACCCGAGGCCTGCTCTTCAAATATCTAGAGATCTTCAGACATGTGAGGTTCATTTGACAATTGTCAAAGAACCACATTTTGAATATGATGTTTTTCCACTTGATGTTGAGCATCATGAGAGGAAATCTGAAGAGGGCTTTACTCAGGAACCTATAAGAAACTCACAAGGATTACCCTTCCAAGAGGAAATGCCACATTTAGGTGGAACCCCAGTCCCACCTTCTTTAAAGTTTGTCTAGTCCAATAGAAAGTTCACCTTGGAGTTATAAAATATCAGTATCATGTGAGAAATCTGCCCCTTGTTTTGGGTGCTTAGGGAAAAAAGTTGCAAAGAGAAGTCCTTCTACTATTGAGCTCTTCAAGTATCATGGGAATAGAGCTACTAGCGTTATCCCAGAACAGAGAAGGCAAAAGGAATCTGTTCCACCTTCAAACTTAGCCAAGAATAGAAAACATTCAGCCTCCATACTTCCCACATTCACCCCTACTAAAAAGAAAGCAAGGAAGGTATGTTTATGGACAATTCTTATTATTGATCATATGAATTTGATTATATTATTACTTTTTCTGATATGCATTTGCAATTATTTCCTATCAATCAATGTCAAACAAAACTAAAACTTCTAGAGACATATTATGTCTTTGCAGGTGATTCAAATAAACTTAATCTTAACCTAAGTTATTCTAATCCAATCAGTCATGAAATCCTCATATCCAAAAAAACACAACCTTAATTTCCCAAAATACAACTCTAAAAAAGCTATGATAATTCATATAATAATTAATGGCATTCATCAATTATACTATAATGGCATCATAAACTACAGCTACTAGATCATCTTAGAGACCAAGGTTGCAAAGAACATAGGAATTTAATCCTTATATATTCTAAATGAACCATAAGATGATACGGAATAATATCATCTATACTTTGATTCTATTTTTACCATTTGTTTGTATATTCAATCAATGGCAGGCACATACTCTTGCAATGAATGAAAGTGGAAGCCAAACAAAGCTGGTTTGTAGGAAAGGAACTCTAGGTCTAACCAAGAAGTTACGATATCAGAAATAATAATCCATCAACCATTTAAAAAAAGAATGGAAGGTTTATAGTTGGGTGAGTTTGGTTTTACTTTTTAGTATGCAGTTTTGCTTATATACATAGCTTTTTATAAGCTTGTTTAGCTCTTCATTATGCTTGTTGGAAATCATATCTAATGTGATTATTTGTTGCAAATCACATTTAATATGTAATTATTTTCAGGCTTTAATGCCTTTACTTGTTTCTTTATTTTATTGGTTGGGTCAACATTTTATTTTTCTTTTTAAGTAATTGCAATTAGACCTTAATTAAGCATTCATTTTTATGTTTTTTTCCTTTCTTGGAGGCCTGTCCACCCCTTTCTATAGATATACTTCTATTTCAAACTTTAATGATAAGAGAGTCATAGCATTAATTTCTGAATTCCTTCAATGCTTATTATAAATGTCTATTTCAACATTCAACTCTGCAATTTTGTGCTTCAAGAGATCTACTTGTACAGTTTCCCCATGCTCTTAAGTATTGTTTTGGGATTTTATAGGGTTGCTAAATCCAATGTTTTTTATTCTTTTGTTATAGCATTGCTTCGGGGTCTCTGCCAAAAAATAGTTGGGAGTTTGAGTGTCTCCTGCAATTGCAATTGAAGATGGTTTCTTAAGGCTATCTTTTGATTGAGGAGAATAGAATGGAAGGGAAGGAAAGGAAAGGTTTTGATTTATATCTAAAGCAAAAGGAAATATCTATATCAAACCTTCATTTCTCTTCCCTTCTCCACTCTTTTCAATCCAAACATATCCTAAAGTTTTTTCATAAACAAGCTCTTCTTTTATTGATTCTGACTAAAGCCTAGCCTCTTCAATCTCACAGTATGGTTTTTAAAATTTTGCTTTCATGATTGAAGTTCTGCTGGGAATTAAGTTGCTGAAATTTAGAGTCTCTTTGGTTTTCTTGTGTAATTTCTAATTTCAATGAGAATATTTGGTAGAATTTAAGAGAAAATATTCTTTGGAAACATTTTCTAAAATAGGCTGAAACAGAAAATGTCTGAAGCACGTTTCCAGTGTTTCCATAAAAAGAATAATGGTTATAGCAATTTTGCAAGGGAGTCTAATATCAAAGACGGACAAAATAATCTCACAATTATTGATGGTCAAACCCATAAGTTAAGTAATATTTATGACCATTTATGTCAACTTGTTTTGAACGCAAAGATAAATAATTTTTTAACTTCAGAAAGCAAATATATATTCTAAATAATGAAAGCTTGCAAATGAAATTATATTTTAATGAATGAAAATAGAGAATGAAAACTAAAATGCTTTAAGCACGTCTCTCTCCTCTTAGGCTGACTCCTTAAATTGAAAACTTTCTGTCCCTGACTGCTTTCTTCTGTTATCAGCCTCTGATGTCATTGTAACTCTAGTTCACTTTAGAGCTTTTCAGTGGGCATTATCTGAAAATTCAGTTTCCCTCCAATTCAAGTTCTCTCCTTTCCGTCCTACCTACCTCGAAGACTACAGCCTCTCTGCACTTTCTTTTTTATTTAAAAAGCAAAACAGAAAACAACAAAATAAACCAGTTGCTAAGACTACACGGGAGAGAGAGAGAGAGAGAGAGAGAGAGAGGACAGGATTGGATGATTATCCTCCTGGCTGTTTTGTCTTGTCACTTAAACTTCCATCTGATGCTGAACCCACCAACCGGTCAAACACATGGGTTTCTATAGCATTGGACCCAACAGTTCATTTAGGCAATGAATCCCAAAGAGTACCTAGGAATTGTCTTCCCATCTTGAGTATTATGTTTAATTAAACTCCTCCCATAAAAATATTACGGGATTGCTGCCATAAAATGCTTGAAAGGTGGCATTTTATAACCAGGTCTAGTCTTGGCCAGTTGCCCATCCTATGAAATATCCGAAAAATTGATGGGGCCATAATTTTATATAATGGCATATTGCTTTTCATGACTTCTCATCCTATTGAAGATTTTGCTCAGGAAGGTTCAGCTGTATTAAATAGATAATGATAGTTATAATGACATCATATGAGACCTCCAACATTATAGAATATAACATTTTTAAATGCATATAGGAGAGAACATTAAAAGAAAAGTATATCAGGCTAAATTAACTGGCCTTTATGGTTCATTTTCACCTTTAATTAGTATATCCTTCCAGCTTCTGAATTGTAGCTGTCTCAAACTTCATACGTGAGGAATCGTCGCCGGTGATTGTAATCTGATGGTGTTAGAACACACGGGTTCGATTCGATTATAAAATTAAGGAAAAATTACATCAAAATAAGTTTTTAAAATTTATAATAAAAGATTTTAAAAACTTAAATTATTTAAAAGATTTAAAATAATATTTTTTCAATTTAAATGGACAAAAATATCCTTTTCTAATTTTCTTCGCCCGCACTCTCATCTGACGTCTTTTTTGACTTTTTGGCATTTATATTTTAATAAAAAAAGTATTACATAAATACTTTGTTGTCCAAATATTTTTTGCAAGTACTTTAGTATTTTAAGACGACACAGACTAACATAGTCTGCAATTTACAAAAATTAAAAAAAACGAAAATTTAATGTATATATTATATATACATATATTATAGGATAAATATAATATATTATATTTGTAATTAAATATATATGTTATCTAATTTTAATGATGGAAGGAACGTGCGTTTTCTTCTAAATTTTTGTGAATCGTGAGCTGTATCAATCTACATTATTTTTCAAAAAATAAAATAATAAATATTTACATAAAATGTTTTAGCGACGAGTATTTATTACGTTTTTTTAATCAAAGCGTCGAAAAGTTCTCCCCATTTCTTCTTCCCGCCCTTTCTTCCTCCCGTCATTGGATTTTAGAATATAAGGAATATAGACACAGAGTTGAAAACAAGTGGAACATTACATCAATTTTTCTTATCCGAGAGAGCCACGTGGAGAGCATTTAGAAAACGACAAAGACGAGCTCTATCAGTCAGTCAAAAGTCAAGATAGTTAGATTGGTTAGGTGGCACATAGTGGTTTTTCTTCTAGAAATTGAGGAAAAGGAGAAGACGAAGAGAGAAACTGGGGAGAGTGGAGACATGGCGCTTGGTATAGATCCTTTTCCATTAACGTTTGCAGTGCACTTTCTGGCTATTGCTGGTATTGTTATGGTCTTCGTTTGGACCATACACTTTCGCGGTGGCTTAGCTTGGGACTCTCCAAACAAGAGCCTCATCTTCAATGTAACTTCTCTCTTCTCTTCCCCTTTGCGTTTTGGTCTTCTGATTCTATCTGCTTCTACCCTTTTTGCTTACGATTGGTGCATTTTGGTGGTGGATTTTGCCGTTTCTCACTTCAGGAAACAGAACTTTCCATTTTGCATGTCCCCAGTAGAGTTGTACTTTAATCTTACGAAGTTCGCACATTTTCAAAGAAAATTTTCAGAAAATATGGGGTATAATTCTGTAAGGATTGGGAAAAGAAAAGGACAATCAAATTGTTAAATTAAAACTTCCATTTGTTTGGCTGCATGGGCGGATTTTAATGTTTCAATTTCAGTGGGCCACTACTCATGTTTTAAAATCCCAGTTGGCATTGTCCCCTGTTCTTTTGTATTGGTTTCCTCTTTCGTCAATCCATTTTCATTTGTCTAACTGAAAATAGAAATAGTATACATTATAGTTTAGTCTGTGGTTTGAATTGGAATCAATTTGTCACTCTCTTGTGCCTTATAATATTTTCAGTCCAAATTCGTTTGTAGATGAATTGCACTCATAAATACAAGTAAGAAATAATAAAATCATTTCCTAAAGTGTGTGGTGAAAGCCAATCTAAGACTCTGCTTTCATCTTTGAAGTCATTTATATCATAGTGCTAGATTCTCCTTTGTTGTCTGAACAATTGAATAATGATTGGCTATGCTTATATAGGCGATCCCTCTTATGACTAAAGTAGCTACCTACTTTTTTATATCCATAATCTCCTACTTGACCAAGAGATGAAGGAGGGGGATAAGTGGTGTTAATTATCACAAAATTCTTTCATCATCGTGTTCTCTCTTAATACTTTGGGTCATTAACCAACCCGAAGAGGAATATTTTTGAATTAATGTTATTGTGAAATATAATATTAATCGCTTGGATATAATCTAGATAACATTAAGATTGGAACAAATAGCTGGAGAAAAAAATATGTTAATCTTGTGTCCAAGTTTGAGAAGAAAAGCTAAAAATCCAAGTTTCTTTGTTTCCTGTTTGTTAGACAAGCCCCATCATTTTAAAGCTTGAAAGTTTACTAGAAATTGTTCTTTTGGCTTAAACTTGATTAGAAATAGTGTTCAAACAGTAATAATTGGTGAGATGCCAAAATTTCTAACCTTCATGATAGGGTGGAGGAGATTCTACCATGCAGCTGATATATTACACTAGATCAATTACTTATTGATATGCGACAGGATTATTGTAATTTTTTCTGAAGTCCCTTACTTCACTGTTTCTTATTTGTAAGTCTTATGTCACACTCATCTTTGATGCAGGTCCATCCTGTTCTTATGTTAGGTGGCTTAATTATTATTGGAGGTGAAGGTAATCCAAAATACTTTCAGAACTTAGTGGTTTCTTTATCTTGATCCCCACCAAAAATAAAAATTTGAAAAAGTGGCCTCTTTATGAACTGATTACTAATTATTTCTCTTCTATTTTCTCACCCTCAAACAAATTGCAGCTATCATAAGTTACAAATCTCTTCCTTTGGAGAAAGAAGTGAAGAAATTGATACACCTTGTTCTTCATGCAATTGCACTAATACTTGGAATAGTCGGAATTTATGCTGCCTTCAAATATCATAATGAAAGCAGCATTGTCAATCTGTACAGCTTACATTCCTGGCTCGGAATTGCGGTTATTGTCTTTTATGGCATTCAGGTAAACTATTCATCAGACTCTGCACTATCCTGCAAATACTCCTTTCACACTAGAGTCCTTTCTTGTTTTGTGGGTAGGGTTATAAAAAATGTTGATGAACATAAGCATTATTGAAAAATTCCTAGTAAATTCCTCTCTGCCAAGAATAGGTAGACTAAGCTCATTGGGATTAGATACATAAGTATTTCGAACACATTTTTTAGTAAAACCTTCCTCCGACATGTTACCATGTCTGAATAACTCATCTTTTATTGATTGAATTTACTAAAAAATCTACTAAGATCTAATTGCAAGATGTGAGACTTGAGTCCTACATTGAAAATGTGAGATTTTGATATGAGATTTATTTATGAATTTTCCAACCTTATTAGCTAGCTTTTAGGATACGGTTCTCTCGAAAGTTTCCATTAGAATCTCTCATCACTATTATAATTTTAGATAATCAAGTATCAAGTTTGTGGTTTCCTGTTGTCATTAGCTCTCCCAACCCAACCAGCTGAAATTTTATAGCTTGGAGTTACAAAGCACCAGCCATAAATCCATAGTGATAACTCTTAATTGAAAAGTTTTGGACTTTGCCTAACCTTGTATTGACAACCTGCAGTGGATTTATGGGTTTGTGATCTTTTTCTTCCCTGGAGGGGACCTATTCCTGAGACAAGTGTCACTTCCTTGGCACGTGCTATTTGGGCTTTTTGTTTATGTGTTGGCCGTTGGCACTGCTACTCTAGGATTTCTAGAGAAGCTCACTTTCCTTGAGAATTCAGGATTGGCAAAATACGGATCTGAGGCTTTACTTGTCAACTTCACTGCTGTGCTTACTGTCTTATTTGGTGGCCTTGTTGTATTCTCTGCTATTTCAAAGGCTCCCGCACCAGCAGACGATGAGTATGCACCTATATAGATTGCTTTTTGTATAATGGACAAAATTTCTGTATAATTTTTAAGTCTTTGCTATTAAGTTTTTCAATAAAAGCATGTGGATATCTTTTATAGTTTAGCACCATATGATTGGATTTTCATAAAATATTTCTTTTGCATGTCATGCTTTTATCGAAAAATATAATAGCAAAGATTTAAACAATTTTACTTAAGTTTTGTCCCAGTTTACAAATAAATTTCTTGTTTACTATCGTGTTGTACTGGAAGGAGGAAGATTTGACATTTGTTATTTGTATTTTCGGACATGGAAACTTGCATCATCGCTTGTTAATGTTGTTTTATGAAAAAAAAAAAACTTGCGTCATTGTTTGTTAATGTTATTTTATGAAAGAAACAGGGGTTAAGTGAAAAAGATGGAAGGAAATTGTGATAGAACATGACTTTGTGGCTAAGCCGATAGGTCAATTTATTTGGTATTTTAAATAGATAACTTTTCACAATTAAGTTATCCCTTCATTTGTTGTTTACAGCTAATTGAAATAAACAATGTTTTAAATATCAAATCAATCATTCAATTAAGATGATAAATTCATGATTTAATAGTTTGATTATAATTAAATTGAGTTGAACAATTTTAAAATATATATGAAAAATTATAAATATATAAATATTTTACAATTAAATTAATATATATTGTAAATAATGTTTAAAAAATTTAAATATTCAAAAATTATAAATTACTTAAAATATTTTTTATATAACAATAAATCATTATAAAATAAGTTTAATAAAGTTTAATAAATATTACAAATTTTGATTGTAAAATGTTATAATTTTGATTTAAGCAAAAAATAAATAAAAATTAATTTTTAATCTATTTAATGCCAAATCAATTAATTTTTATCGATTTTCATAGTTTTTAATTGATTTTTTATTAATTTTTGTCCAGTTAGTTTTTAAAGTTAATCAAATCAAAATCAAGGCCAATTGCCCAATTTTTTTAATTCAACTAACGATTTCCTCAATTATGATAATAAATTTTTTAATTTTATACAATTACTCTCTTTTTATTAATATCTTAAAATTTAGACAGATTTGATTGGTTCAACCAATATTTAACAAGGTTATTGAATTATTTTAATATTTTGAACACTTTATTTCTCATTATATTAAATTTATCTTAATTTTAAATGTCAAAGACCAATACTATGGGCTATCAACTCACAAGTCATTAGTAATACAATAGAATATTTATTAGGAAGGAAAACGAGTCCCACCTTTGCAGTTGGAAGGTCGCAACGCACAACATTGGATACTAAATCTTATCTTTTGGTCCGCTTGGTGAGTATTGAGTGGTGATTAAATTTGTAACTTCTGAAAAACTAATTTTTAATATTAAAAGAAAGAATAAAAAAAAAGCCATTTGAATAGAGTAGATAGTGACATAAATAGGAAGTTTCAAATGGATTACAAATAAGCAATTATAGTCGTCTTGAAGAGGAAACTTAACAAGTCATACACTAAAACTCAAGTTTTATTTCTTGTAGAAATAAAATAGGAGGTCGATAGATTGTTCAATCTCAAAGATAAAGAATATATTGAATGTTTATTAATGAGAATTACTTGCATGAATTGAAAGTCTAAACTCTTTGGGTTTGACACAATTTAATCATAGTTAAGTTTCATTGACAATGAACTCTCTGATACATATTGTACTCTCAACATAATTGGGATAAAAGGGTTTGGGAATGGATATGATTTCTGCCATGATATGAGTATGAGGCTTGAAATAAAGACTATATTTAATTATTTATACATTTGAACATGGCGGACAAGAAAAAGAAAAAGATAGAGAGAGATAAAATCAACCTTTTTCCTTCATGATAGCAACAAGGTTGGGACAGCAATTGATGGAGCTTAAGAAATTTTTTTTTCGAGACATTTTTTTTGAAAAGAAGTGGAGTAATAAATTATTATTATACTTATTTATTTGAATAAATTATGTTAAATTTTATTGAAATTATGTAGGCCTCTTTTTTATTTTAAAAAATTACTATATGCTCTAATCTAATTTTAAATATCTTTTATTAAAAATCCTTTATTTAAAATTTTTTTGCTAAAAAATTATGTATTTAAGGTTAATAAAAAAATTTTAATTTAAAAAATTTAAATTGAAATAAAGTATAGATAACTTTTCATTTCAAGAGAAATATATATATATATATTGAAAATAAAAAAAGATTTATGTAATTTTAGAAAAATTTAAAAAAAAATTGTGTAATTTAATTAATTATTTTTTCACAATTATCTCATAACACAAGTGCTTCCTTGTTTCCTTTTTTTCTTATTTAATTATATCAACATTAAATTAGTTAGTAGAATTTCAACCCCAAGAATATCTCTTGATAAAATCAAGGAAGAGTCAGTTATAAACCATGAAACTTATAGTTTTAGTTAAATATATAGGTAATAAATCTATCTTACCATATCTGAATGGCCAAAAATAGATGCTACCAATTCTGAAAATTTCAGATGAAAACAAGGTTCTCAGAATCTCATTCAACTTGACATGTGCAGTTTCAGAATACCAACAGAGAGAAGAAGTATCCAAAAAGATGTTTTTGTTGTACCTATTAAGAGGTCAATGCATGAAGGGCATATAGTGACAATTTTCTATCAATTTTTACAGAATATTTGCTTCGTTTTGTTCGACCAAACAATGTGTCGCATTCTGCCTCAGCTTTCATGGTTTTACTTTGATTTTACTTTTACTCCAATATTTAAATAATAAATTAATTGGCATAATATTTTTTTTAGTTAAGATTTTTTAATAGAATTACTTTTTTTGTCAAAAAGAAGAAATACAAATACCAACTTATTTACGCATATATTTTTTTTAACTTTTAGAACTTGAAAATATACTCTTAAACTATCATATTTTATTTTTTAGAGATTAGATTTTTAGTCCAGTTCTTATAAGCATTGTTAATTGAAATATCTCTTTTGACTCTTTCATTTGCCCTATGGCATATTCTTATTAGTTTGCAACTAAATTTTTATTAAATTTTCACTTTAACTATATTGAAACATTCTTTAATTCAACATTCTCTAGTAATTCAAAATCTTTAAAAAAAAATTTAAGGGTTAATCTTCAACTAGAATAATAGTCTCGTGCAAAACGACGGTACTTAAGGGGAAGAAAAAAAAAGATAAAAATTAAAAAAAATTAAAAGGTACAAAGTTCGAGACAAAATTAAGGCCGGCGATTTAGGAACAGTAATATAAATGTGTTTCCAAGCTTTATTTATATATATATATATATATTATTTATTTGTTTGTTTGTTTGTTTATTTATATTGCAAATGAGTAAAAGGCGGGCTACATGACAATGGAAAAAATTTGGCACCACAGTCATAAGAGTTAACAAGAAATTAAATTAAAAAAAAATCTAAATCCTAAAAGATAGTAGTTTAAAAGCGTATTTGGATAATATTTTTGTGTGTTTCGTTTGGAAAGTTAGGAAGATATTTATAAATAGTTTAAAATTAAAAGAGAGTTTTCCCATTTTTTTTAATAAAAAATAAATAAAGGGCATTGTTTTTCAAAATAATTTTTTGTTTTAAAATTAAAAGAACAAGAGCCGTGTTTGGCAATAATGGTTTTGAAGGGTATATTTTAAAATAATTTTTTATTTGTTGTTTTAAAGATGAAAAACGGAGACAACTCTAATATGTGAAAAAATAATCGTTTTCACAGTGATGATATTATTAATTAAATAAATTTACCAATAACTTTTAAATAAATATTATACTATCGCAATTTTTAAAAAAAAAATCATCTCATTAATGTCTTAATTTTCTTAAACATTTTCTTGTAGAAAAGTACCAAATGACCTCAACCTCCAATTCAAAATACAGACTCTGTAATTGAGATCTGGTTAAATATACATTAAAAAAAAAAGCTAAAACTAAAAAAATTATGAACCGTAATACATTTTTTTAATCAAACTTACATATATCACAATTTTGGCTAATTAATAATGATAAATAATTTTAAATTACATAAAACATCAATAAAATGAGTCATTTTAGAAGGTGGTCCCACGTAAACTTAGAAGATTCCGTCATCACTAAGAAATGACTGAATCTCCATGAAATGAATCTTCGTGGCTCGTCTCGACGCTAGTACGCTATCAGAGTCAAGAGTTAAAGATAACCTCAACCTCAATTAATAATCAAGTAAATTACATAAAACTTTTAAATTTCATTAAAATTATATAAATGTTTATTTATTTTTAAATATATAAAATTTATTTTAAATAAAAGTTGCTTCACACTTTAATTCATTTTTAAATTTTTCTACTAAAATTTTAATTTTTTATCAAAACATCCTTAATTTAATTTTTTAAATGAAATGTCTTTTAATAAAAAAATTTAAAATTAAATTAAAGTATAGAGTAATTTTTGTTTCAAAAGAAATTTAGGTATATTTTTAAAATAGAAAAAATTTGTGTAATTTGAACAAAATTCAGGTTTTTCTATTTACACAATAATTTAATATGATATTACCAAATTGTAATTTACACAATAATTTAATATGACGCTACCAAATTGAGTTACGTGTTATGTTAATCAGTTTTTTTTAATTATTTGGTAAGAAATTAGGGTTAAATATGAGCTGTCATTCACCCATTTATCACCTTATTGACGTTTAAATATTATATAAATAAATGCCAATAATTGATGTTAAGTTTACTTGAGTAACAAGTTATTGCTATTTTCCTAATTTTCGAGATTGTTTGATGATATTAATTAATTATCCCTTTTACTGGAAAAAAAAATATTTTCTGAAATTTTTTGTGGTAAAATTAATTTAAGAAATAAAATTAAGGTAGTACGTGATATAATTTTGTAACTTAAATCTATTTAAAATGAGGTTTTATTGATCGATATCTCATGTTAAATTATGCGTAATAATTATATAGACTTGATTGTGATCGGATTTTTATTTTTTTCTTCTTTATTAAATTCAGACTAATAATAAGCTTTTATTTTAATTCTGACATTAAATATTAATTTTTTATAAAAATTGGACTACTCATAAATATTTCTTATGCTAACAAAAAATATTAATAATTTTAAGGTAGGTATTATTTTTACTTTTCATTATATCTCCATTTTTATAAATTTGACGTTAGAATTTTCAAGAATTAATTAATACCTATTAATAAACAGTGATTACCACCTTTAAAGAAATTAATAAAAAAATCATGGCATTTAAAATAGAATTGAGAAAGAAGGTGGAGAATAATATGTATTCCTTTAGTGATGTGGAAGCATAATATATCGAGTTTTCTTCATTTTCCTGGTGCTAAATATTATATTCAAAGTAATTTCTTCAAATCAAAGTGGGGTTTTATTTTTTCAAATAGCAAAAGCCAAAATTTAAATATAGTTTTTTTAAGATCAATTTAAATATAATATTTAAAACATTTATTATTGAGTTTTTCATTAAAAAGAAAATAAATTTTGATCTTTGAAAAAACACATGTCTTATTTATTTAATTTTTGAATCTTCAAAATATACGATTTAGTTTTTAAAAGATATATATCTTAATTATTTGATCTTTAAAGTTTTTAAAAATATATTATTCAGTTCTTAAAAATTAACTTATTGGTTCCTACCAATACATAGTACTTTGGGTACGAGTGAGTAACTAATCTAAAACTTTTAAAGATTAAATTGTGTGTTTTATATTAAATAGTTGATAGTTGAAGAATGTTTCCTTTAGCAATTAAATCACATTTTTAAAATTCATAGACCAAATCATTAAAACATACATTTTTCAAGAACAAAAAAAAATGCATTTGGTCATCAATAAAACAAAATAACAAATCAATATATTTTTATGGCTTAACAATATACATATATATATATATATATATATATTATAGAAATAATTTCATTCCATTTTCATAGTTGCTCTTCCCAACGAATGCTTGTCAACGAGCTTAAACTTTTTTACATTACAGAAGTTATAAACTCAAACATGTCTTATCCATTAAGCTACCCTTTTGTGGGTATAAGTTAAGAGAAAATTATAATTAAAGGCTTTAAATTCGTAAAATTTATAATGAAAAATTTTATTATAATCAATTTTTTAATTACAATAAAATCTTTTCAAGATTAGAACTAGATTCTATCAAAAATAATTTTTGCAAACTAAATATTCTTAGATAGAATTTTCTCATCACTTAACCGCATGATTAGGTTTCTGAAAATATTTATTCCACTTTTTGTATATGTTTTAAATTTTTTGAGTACCAAAAAGTCCAAGAATACTCTGACGAAAACAAGATAATTAAATAAATAAGTAGTGTGATTGTGCCAACTCATGTGAGGCGAGTCTCTTGTACTCATCATCCAGCTAAGTCCCTTGGAATATTAGAGAGCAAAAAGTTAACTCTCTCCTCTAATCCAACCGTAATATCCTAACCAACTCTCTCTCTATCAACATCAATTTCTGATTTTTCCTCAATAAGTGAAAGCTCCGTTACACCCTTCTGCTTAAATCCCATCATCAACTTTGTGTGAAGAATCCCATTTCACACTCCAAAAAAAATATGACAGAGGAACAACCCAAAACGGTAGAGTCTGAATCCCCATCGGAGCCTCCGCCGGCTCCAACTCCGGCTCCACTTGAACAACCACCACCTCCTCATGAGGAGCCCCCAAAGGATGTGACTGAGGAAAAATCTGTAGTTCCACAGCCTCCTTCTGATGACCTTAAGGCTCTTGCTATTGTTGAGAGTATATACACAACTCCCTCTCTTTCTCAGTGTTCTTTTATAGTACAGTTATAACTAAAAAGCTTTTTCTTTTATATCTGCTTGGTTGGTAAGAAGATGGAGTGAAGGGGAAAAGAAAAGGTTGTTTATATATATATATATATTTATGCTTGTCTTCTATGGTTAGTCTGTTTATTTTATGGCCGATTCGGATGACAAGTCTTTCTTCTATATCTTTTCATGCTATACGGCGAATTGGTGATCTTTTTTTTTTAAGTTCCTTATATTTAACTTGTCATATTTGCTCTTCTGTTCTCCATCGCCTTCTGGTAATGAATTTCTTGAGTTTAATTTCTAATATATTAAACTTTCTCTGTTGTTGTTTATGTTTGTCAAATGAATTATTCTTGTCCTATTGAATTTCTGAAAGTCTTCTCAATTTCTTTTTTGGGACTCAAAAGTCATAATTCTTTCTCTAATAAGTAACTTTAGCTTCTTTTTTTTAAAAGAATAATTGAAGGACTTGTTTGATTGCTTTTGTACTTTCATTTCTTTCTTCTTTTTTTTGTCAGTTTAACCTGGCTGGAATTTGCCTATTGTAATTCTGCTGAAAACACAGACTTGTCTTAGGAGGAAAGGTTTAGATATTTTGAAAGCAAGAAAAGTCTTAACTTGGTTATATCATTCGTTCGTACCTTCTTCTAAATACAGATTATTTTTATAGATATGAACCTTCTGTGATCTTATAAGTCATCCTTTTTTATGGCTTTATAATTCTTTGTTTTAGTTTTTTAAAGTCAGTACTTAGCCTGATTTAAGCTATTTGATGTGATTTAGTGATGAAGAATTTGGGCAATTTCAATGAAATCATAAGTTCAGACTTAAGATTACTTGAGACTAGCTAAAGTGGTTGGGTGAATGAAGACTTGAATTAAGGATCATAATTTCGGTTATCCTCTTATACCCAAAATAAATAAATACAAAATTGAAACTCCTGTGTCATCGTGTATCAAAACATATGTACATGACATAATGACATCATTGCGTTTATTTTTGTTGATTAATTTGGTTATTGCTAGAGACTCTTGAAGCTTCTGAGGAGAAATCATCTGAGGGTTCTGTGAACAGAGGTATCTCAACTATTTATTATCATTTACATTTTATTTTCATTTATGCATTTTTCATATCGTCACATTAGAGACTAAATAAACTCATTCATATTCAGATACAGTGCTTGCTAGAGTTGCAACAGAGAAGAGGATTTCACTGATCAAAGCATGGGAAGAAAGTGAAAAATCAAAAGCAGAGAACAAGTAAGGGCCTGCTTAAGTATTATTACGTTAGATATTATATCTTATCAAGTTATTTGGTTCTTTGATATTCATCCAACAAGTTTTTTTGGATATTAATTTAACTGAAATCTGTTGAGCAGAGCACATAAGAAGCTATCAGCTATTGCAGCATGGGAGAACAGTAAGAAAGCAGCTATTGAGGCTGAATTGAAAAAGATTGAAGTAAGATCAATCATTTCATTTCACCAGTAATTCTAAAAGTGCTTTGTGAGTACTGTTAAAAAGTTTGTCCATTGAGATAGTGCAATAACAAATTGATTTAAATCTAAGTGCTCATGCTTCTATAACTGACCAATCCGATTTTTAAAATACAAGTTGAAATAAGAAAACAATGAACCAAAAAATGATGAAAATAAAAGAAAAGGAAGATAAATTGTTACAGAGTAAGAATGTAAATTAATCAATATTGTTCTTTACATACCCTTATTTTCTGACCTTTTTCTAAATATTCTCGGTCTGCTGCTAATTATTTTCTTTCTGATTCTAATATCCCTCCCCCTTCCCCCAAAAAAAAGAAATTGACATTTCTTTTTGTACGTGAGTAGGAACAACTGGAAAAGAAAAAGGCGGAATATGTGGAGAAAATGAAAAACAAAATAGCTATTATCCACAAGGAGGCTGAAGAGAAGAGGGCAATTATTGATGCCAAGAGAGGGGAAGATCTTCTCAAGGCAGAGGAGACAGCTGCAAAATACAGGGCCACTGGAACAGCTCCAAAGAAGCTTCTTGGTTGTTTCTAACACTGAAATCCTCAGCTCTCAGTAAAAAAACAAGAATATTGAATTGTTAGTGTATTTTCTTTGGCTGTTCAAATGTCAGTACAGATGTGTTAAATATTTGTTGGAGATTTAGTTGATGTTCATTTATTATGTGTGCATAGTGATGTGTTGGTGTGAATATACCAATTACTTTGGACATAAAGAAATAATATAATTTAGTTTGTGGTGGAGTTTCTTATAAACTGAGTCCCCAATTGTCAAGGATACACTACAACCTGAAAGCTCAAGTTGTTAAATAAAGAAAAAAAAAACTTGAAGTGCGTACAATGCATAGGTTTGTCGTACTTTGAGTTAAAGTTAGTTTAATTAAAAAAATCAGAGGTGGCAAGGATTGAATTATTGAACACTTGATCTTAGAGATTTTGATATCATGTAAAGGACTATTTTCAACCAAGAGTTTAAGTTGTTAAGTGAGAGATGGTGGACAGTTTTTATTGTAAACTCTAACGCTAACCAGTCTTGAACAGAGAGGAGCACAAAAAAGATAAGACTGGTAAAAGTAAAATAGCAATCAATCAAAAGGCATACAAAATTCCTTTTCCCACCACTATGAAGTGGAAGGTAATTTTGAATTCTAGCTACTATTCCATCTATCTTTCCCTTATTTTAACCCTAAACCTTCTAACAAGTACCAAACATGAAGGGCATAGGAGGAAACCAGCTGAAACCGTATGCAAAAATGAAGAAACAGAAACGCACAAAATTTTCTATCACTATCAATAAAGGTATTGCCTTTCTCCGAGAAGATATGCAGTAGTCTTAGTCACATCTACCATGAAGAGGACTCGGGAAACTCTCAGTCTGTTCCAATCCGTCTAAGAATCCTATATTGCCATCAGGCATATCTAGCAGGAGCCTTAATGCAGAATCAGAGGCATCAAGAAATTCATAAGAACCTGACTCTGACCCAGCTATGCCATCTTCAAGCTTTGGTTTGCAGCTGCTTACTTGTCCTTGAGTCATGTTGGCAAAAGCACTGCCTGCTCGGGAGGTAGGGCTTTCACTCACTGCTTCCTTTTCTTTGATCATACGAAATGATTGTCCTACCTCGGAATGCCAAAGTTGAAGAAAGCAATCAGAATGTCTGTTAGTTTTAGAACAAGGATTAAGACAAGAGGATTCCAATTCCCTTGACAGCCTTGTTTCCGCCTCAACTCTGGCTTTTTCCCACTGAATTATATGACGTATAGAAGGAGATTCAGATTTTATATCATTTTGATGAAGACCAAAAGAGGGCTCTTGTGCCTCGAGAGAATGACCTGAGTGAAGGCGGCGCTTCTTCAGATGGGTATTCCAATAGTTCTTAATTTCGTTGTCTGTTCTTCCAGGTAAATTAGATGCTATAGCAGCCCACCTAATGCAGCCAAATGTTAAAATTACAAGACATTAACATAGTGATGAAATTATTGCTTATAGAAGGTTGAAAACAAGGCTTTCTCTTGAAAATGATTCTATGTGCCACCCTTCTCCATTTATTTTGAAATTGAGCAAATATATACATGAAGCTTATTACATACTTCTATTGTAATAAGGGTATTAAGTTCAGGAAGTATCTCCTGCACACTTCGGAGGAAATGTTGTGACTACTCCTCCATTACAAAGTGAAAGTAAAGCGAATTGGCCTTTCACAATCTAAATAACCATCTAATTTCATTTATTTAAAGATAAATGATAGTCTGCTAATAAGTTGCCATTAGAATGGCAGTTAACCATACTTCAAAAAAAAACTCGAGTTAAAAAGAGATACTGAAATGAAGGATTAATAATATAGCAATAAAATGAGAAGATTTCCTATCATAGATACTGAAACATTATATAGAAGATCAGTTTTCCTCTGATATATATATATATATATATATATATCTATTGTAGAGGACAACATGCATAATAACGTATATAGAGAATGAGGGGCACAATATTCTCCAGAAATCAATTGCAACTAGAAATAAAATGCTTCAATTTTAGCAATTTATTTCACATTGTTCAACATAAAAGGTTAGACATGACTGTTTTCTTCTCAGCTCGTGAGTACAATGAGCTTTCAGAGAGCAAGAGGGGTGTGTGTGTCTGTGCTCAAGAAAATCAGCAAAGGGAGCGATGCACTACCTGTTGCCGAGCATGCCATGAAGTTGAATAATTGTACTTTCTTCTTCAATAGTAAAAGGGCCACGCTTGATGTCAGGACGAAGATAGTTTATCCACCGAAGCCGACAACTTTTTCCACATCGAAGTAGACCTAGTTGCAGTCATGTTTTAGACATTAGAAAGTACTAACAGACATGCATGTTTCTAGTATAGGGATAGATACTATTTTGGAGCATAGTCTAAGTCTTTTGAAAAATTCAGATAGATACTTGGATTTAGGAGAGAAATGTAAAATATCATAAGTCATACCCCTAAGGTTTATTTATCATACAATAAATAAGCATAAAATGAGCTTTTCCATCTTTCTTACCGTGTCTTCATATTTTTCTACTTTGGAGTGTGTTAATTTTTTCACCGTTTTCAGCAAATCAAATCTCCATCCAACATAATTTTCTAAACAATTTTTCGAGAGAAGTATGCTTGAATGAAAGAAAAATGTAAAGTATTAGTCTGCACAAGGCAACAAACTTGGTTGGAGTGCGTATTGAACGTCAATATAATTGAATTTGAATTAGCTTGCATTATTTCCATTTATTTTATGGGCAAGAAACATACCGCATTTAACCAGAAACAGTATGAGAGCAGCAACATGCAGAGGCTGCTGATAGAATTACGGCCAACAGCGATAATCAGTAATTTATTCACTTTTATTTTGTAATTCTCGTAAAAGTAACATCATATAAAAGAACTTTACAATGGGATTTTCTCTGAATCAGATTGTTAATAAGTAAAACCTTAAACCAAAAAAAAAAAATGATACAGATGATGTGGTCCTCAAAGATTCAATAATACAATACTATAGAGTGAAACACAGACGCATCCACTTTGCAATTTAATTTATACAGGTCCCAACTACATATTCACCAACCAAGGATTTGACGAAAATTCAGGTAATTAAAATTATGATGAGATAGATCAAACATATCGTGCCTATATCAGTTTCCCCATCCTCTAATGTTCATTATTACTAGTGGAATGCAGGGGAAAATGGGAATTGCGAGTTTAAGAACAGGTACAGCAATATGTTATCATAAACAATATTTAACCCTGGCTTCAAAAATTCCAGAAGCTTCTTGCCAGTGCACCCTCCAAACAACACAGTACGCAGGGTTGATCAGATCCTAACAAGCATCTATATTAACAAGTGACACTATATAGATACGGATACCGCGAGACAAAATATATATTTTTAAATACAATTTAAAGTACTGTATCATGTGAGTGTTGAATACATACATATAAGACAGTATGCTTCTACACTTTTGACCTATAGGAAACAAAAAGTGTAGAAAAAGGGGGAAAAAGCAACAACAACAACAACAATAACAACAAAACGGTATAGGAAGCTGAACCTGCGTGCTTGGGGAGGGTCCGCCAACTACCGCAGCCATGCTTCTTGATGTACTGAACTAAGACTTGGTCTTCTTCAGGAGTCCAAGCTCCCTTTCTCACTCCATCTTTATCACAACAGGGTGCCCTCCCCATCTTCACCCCCTCATTACCAGATTGATTTAGTACTATATGTAATATGTTATTTTTTCTTTTTTCTATTTCAATAACCTAGAGAAAGAAGAACTGACGAAGAAGAAAGGGTGGAAAAACGAAGAAGAGTGTTGCAGTAGAAAACCCACTGATGGGGTAACAATGAAAAGAATCAGACAGCTATAAATGCATAAGTATAGTACAACTGGGCGGCGCAAAGGACGAGCACTGTATTTAATACCCACATGCCCTGAAAGGCAATGACTGGGGTTCTTAATGGCAACATAAAACGCAAAAGAGAAAATAGGCATACACAAAAAACCCATGAAAAAGAAAGCAAACCGGAAGGGGTTAAAGAGACATATGATTTGAACAGAAAGAAAACGACAGAACTTTCAGTGAAGCAATTAGTCAAACATTGGGCAGGCAGAAGACTCGGGGAAACCCACTAAAATAACTCCTGTTATGGAAGAGAAACAGCGAAAGAGCCCCGGAAACGATGACTTTGAAGTTTGAATTTTTGTCAGAAAATTCCTCAAAATTTAACGATGTGGTTTCTGGTTCAGTTTCATCACTAATGGACTCAAGCCATAAAAGAGAAATGTAGTGGCAGAAGAGAGACTACAATCAACCACATCAAACGTTTGTTTGTTATTGGTGCAGAAGATGTGAGGAAGGGAGAGTTCTGTGGGGAAGTGGGGATCATTCAAATTTCAATGTGTCATTTTATGTTGAGGTAACGAGGAACTCATAGTATGGGTCTAAATGAGTGCAGGGAACCGGAGTCAAACCATTGTTACCATGGAATGGGCAAAATGCATTTAGTTTTAATATAATATAATAGAGAGAGAGAGAGAGAGAGAGAGAGAGAGAGAGAGACCAAGACCAACTTTGATTCAACGAGTTTTAAGCTTTTAAATTGCATTAAAAATTGAAAAATTGAAAATCGAATATGTGAATTTCCTTAAGAATTCATTATAAGTTTTGCAATAAAATTATGATACATGAAATTTTTTTTAATTAAAAAATCAATGATGTGTACTAATTGTTAAATTAAAAATTATATCTGTAAATTATATTTTTAGTGAAAAATATGACTATAACACTCAAACAAGAGAGATCAACAACATTTAGTTATTGCATGCTCACCTCGCAAGCCAGAGTTAAGGAAGATACTTTCACTGATCACATCAAACCCCATCAAGCTAATGGCAGGCACCAAGATGAAAAACTGCTTGATGAGTGCATTGCCTTCCATAAATCCCTTGAAATAAAGCTAACTCGACTGGGTTTTTATTCTTTGCTGTTTCGCCAAAGAAACAAAGCTACGGATTGAGTTGCAGTGTCTATCACAAGAGGGATGCACCCTCTTGGGCAGGTTGAGTTCCCACCATTCCCACTGGCTGAGCTTTTGCTCTGAGATTCTTTGAAGGCTGAACGTGTTGTGGAATCAAGAGTAGGAGTTGGCTGAGAAAGCTTTTGTTTCTGTCCGGTTTGGTTAGCTCCTGGTGTTTTTTTTTTTTTTTTTGGGGTCTTGTTTGTTTGTTTGGTGATTATGTTTTCTTGTGCAGTGGCCCAAAAAAAAAAAGGGTCTTTGTCAATGCTCGATAATCCTCTGTTTTCTCTCTTAAATCTAACCCATTTCGTTTAGTTTCTCGACCATACCTCAGGCCAATTGGGAGGGAAAGATGGAACAAAAAGAAAAAAAAAGAGTATTAAATAATAAAAAACGTATTTTAGTAGTTTTACATAGTTAAAATTGTAAAATTTAGCAAATAGAGATTTATTGCAATTGAATTAATAGATTAGGAGTCAATTGTGATTTTTTTGGATTAGAGAATACATTGTAATTAAAAATAAATATTAGGATAAATAAATGTAATTTTTAAAAGATTATTGACAAGTTAGATATTTATATAGTTTTCTGATATTTTTAAATATAATTTTAAAATTAAAATGCTCAGAGAAAAGAAAATCTTAGAGTAAGAGGCTCTTATATTTTTATTTTAGCATACAAAACTGTAACACCCTAACGTTTGATGTAATATAAAAAAGAAAACAAAAGTACAGTATGACCCTAAGATAAGTTTAGAGTAATTAATAGTAATTTTTAGCCTAGAAATTAAAAACACTAACGTGTAATGTAATATAAGGACATGAATTCGAATTGGCCCATTGAAATTGGTCCTATTGTTGAATGAATCAAGGCTGCACACAAAATTAGGTTGCCCCGGCATCGTTTGGCCCAATCATAATGGATTAGGTTGATTTGAGTCCAAAAGAATTTTTTGAGTGGGTCAAATTTGACTTTGGGCAAAATATTTTAGTCAGTATGATTCAATCTTTTTAAAAAAAAAAAATGATTATTTTTAAAAAAATTATATAAATATTTTATTTTATTCAAGGGTAATATATAATTTAAAAAAATTTATATAAATTTTTTTAAGATTATTTTTTAATTTTTACTAAAAAAAATCTTATCAAATTTAGGAAACTTAACCATACTCAACCTAATTCAATCACAAACTAAGCTTTCTCAAATTAGCTTAAACATCAAGCCTACAAAATAGATCCGACCCAATTTGTATGCACCCTTAACATAAAAAAATTTATAGCTTGCATGATCACCAATATTAATTTTTAAGATTGAAATTAACTAAATGTTAAGAACTAATTCTTACTCATATTCATTTTTTCACTAGCTGCTTTGAGACTTTATATCTGTTTTGTAATTAAAAGAAAAAATTCTAATGCTGTGTTTTGATGTTACCATATATTTGATTGATAACATTTGGAAAGCCTTAGAAGTTAAAATTTTAAAACTAATGTTTCATTTAATAGAAAGAGGTAGAAGAAAAAAGAGAATTAATTTATTGGATAATTTCATTTGATGCGGATTTTACAAGTAGAGAAAAAAAGAAAGCAGAAAAAAAAATCATTTCCATTCTACAATTACACAAATAGATAATAATTATTATGTCTAATTTATTCAAAATTTATCATATTATCATTATTTTAATACATTGTTAAATAAAAAGAACAGAGTTATTTTTATCATTTGTTGTTATTATTATATTATTTTTATATAATCAAATATATGAATAAAATAATATTTTTATTTATTTTATATCATACTAAATATAATTACTTCGTTCTATGAATTTCGTGATTTATCCATTTCCACATATGCCAAAAGAACGAAGTATTGGAGCTGAGGAAACCCCTGACGATTGAAATAAAGACGGCAATGGGATATGCGTTTTCTTGTGTCAAAAGGGTATACTCTACCTGTTAACTTTTGCCACCTCCTTCATCTTTTCTCCTCCGACAGCGTTTCCTTCTTCTGCAAATCCTCAGAATCGCTTCTTCTCCAAGTTGTCTAAAACTTGTTCCTTTATACCTCACATGCCCTATAAAAAGCTTTTATTTCTGCTTCATTCATTTATCTCATTGAAGAAATATTCAGGAAATGGTGAAGCTGACTATAGTTGGAAGGGTGAGCGATGGATTGCCTCTAGCGCAAGGTCTGAGATATGTGAATGAACAAAATGGGTATCTTTCATTTTACCAAAAACAAGCACAACTCGTCCTCCAAGAAATTTCAAGAGGAACCTTGGCGTCCTCCAAGATGACCATTCGCATTGATCATTACTGCTTCAAGTATCTTTTCTTCTCCATTTTCGGAAACTTTTTAAATTTCTCTGGACTGGTACCTGGACTTTTATAGTTGGTTCCTATAACGTAAATATTTGTAATACAGTCTTTATAGTTCTATAAATTGCTGGTAGACTTTTGTCTAAAGGTCTTGATAATCTACTGGCCTAGCCAACAATGTGCTATCTTAGTATTTTGAATGCATATTTACGCCAACACAGCCCATAGCAGTATTGAAGAAGGATAATAAGCTGAGGAGGAGATCATAGCAATGATGAAGATGATCATTCTTACACCGGTGACCTGGGCTGAGTCGGTGTAATTTGTTTAAGTTTAGAATTCAAGATGGCACATCATTTTCTAAGTTAACAAATTTACAAAGCACGCAAAAATTTAACAAACATGGACTAAATTAATCACTTTTAAAATTATAAGATCTAATTTTAAATTTGTAAACTTTAAGACTAAATTGAAAATTGCGTAAAACTGATAGAGTAATTAAACCATTTCTTTGACATAAACTTTTTATTCTTTTATTACTGTTCTGTTCTGCTTCATATTTTTCAAATTCTTATCTTTTAAATTCAGATTTCATTAGTGGGTCATCTTAATGATCCTTTAATGACAAGATGAGTTTGTAAAGCCATTTTGCTTAAGCTATAGATTTAATTTTCTAAAGTTTGAATGCAAGAAACTTAACTGCAATTGATGGTCTTTTGGTATTGATTAAGCTACTTGATCGAGAATGGAGTTGTTTTCATTGTGTTGTGTGACTCCTCGTACCCAAGAAAACTGGCTTTTCATTATCTACAAGATTTACAAAAGGAGTTTGAGAAGTTTGATAAAACCCTCACAGACAAAATCACAAGGCCATACAGCTTTGTCAAATTTGGTAATTTTCATTGACAGCTACAATAATATAAGTATCTAGCGCTTAACGTTAATGTTTGGCTGCAGAGAAACTGGCATAAAGAGGAAATTTTTTTTTTTTTTCCAAATCTTCTTTTTCTTTTTCTTTTTTCTACCTATATTAGCAGTTGCAACTTTCATCATATTTTCTTGGCAAAAATATTACAATTTTTTTGGCAGATGGTATAATCGCAAATATTAGAAGACAATACATTGATACAAGAACTCAGGCCAACCTGTCAAAACTTAATGCTAATCGGAAACAAGATATAGATATTGTTACTGGAGATATGTCCCACATTTTAGGAAGACGAATAAGTTCAGGTAAGATTTTTTCTGAACCGTTTACATGTTGATTCTCATTATTTGCACTAGAACAAATAATGAACAACATTTAAAACAAGTTATGCATTTGTTTTTTGGTTAAATTACTCTGCTGATCATCAGAATTTCATATAATTTTTAATTTGATCCCTATAATTAAAAAGTTTGTAATTGAGTCCCTAGTTTTAAGAATTTTTAATTTTGTCTCTGTCCTTATACCTGAGGTCAAATTCTGCTAATGTAGCCGATCATATGTTATCTATGTTATCTTAGCACTCCTTTTTTGAAAAAAAAAAAAATTGGTGCACAAGGAGAACCAAACTTGTAACTCTAACCACCTGAGTTAACCTTAGGCATGGTTTGGTTGGAGGGTTTTGCAAGGGAAGGGCCTCCCCTCCCCTTGGTTGAACCAAACACTACCTTGGGTAGCTTCATTTTGTTACTCCAAAAATGCATGACTCATGCCAACAAAAATAGTAAAAGTAAATGATGGAGTAAATCCCATTCATGCGTGTGGCATGTGATGCCACATAGGTTACATGACTAGGTCCAGTTAGACCAAATTAAAAAATTTTGAAGCTAAAAGCACTCAATTACAAAATGTTAAACTATAAGAACTAAATTGAAAATTAAGTAAAACTCTATGTACTGACATAGTTATTTAACCTTTTTTTTGTTTTTATATAGTAATCAATATCTTGTAATGGCAGAAATAATGGAAAGATTACCTGTAACTCCTCCATCAGCATCCCCTATATGGGGTTCCCCACGCATTGAGGTATCATATAAACTGCCTCTAATGACTATGGAGTAGGCTAATTCAAGCAATTTTCTTTTCTTTTCTTCCAATTTCTTGACAAGAAAGCAGAACAAATATGTTATTATACAGTTTCATTCTTTTGGTGCATAGGTGATTGCGCTGAAATGGACACCTATTATGATCATTGTTGTTGCTTCCATCGTTCTATTATGGGCTAGCTTAGTCCTCACAGACTACTTTATAATTTCAAGCTGGTGATATTGCTCAGATCAAGATCAATGATACGGTTTTAATATGATACAACTTTAGTATTAGAAGGATTCAAGGATACATTATGCTTCCCGATCTTAATATGATGCAAATTTGGTGTTGGAACTTGTAAAGAGATAGATCCCTCCTCGTGTGGGAAAAAGAGAGAATTGAAAGAGAGAGAAAATTTAAAGAAGAACTCTGATATATCATGGAGTTTGTAATTTGTACTGTAGTTTTCCTGGAAAGTGATATCTTTTATTTTATATCATAAAAACTATTTGAAAAGCATGCGGATGTATAAATGTATTGGGTTTACTATTTGAAATTTGATGTTATGAACCATAGAGAAAAAGAAATAAGAAAATCTGCCCCAATTGGAATATAATATTATGCGGTTGGTTCTTATCTTGATAACCTTAGCTGGCCTACCATGCTTGTTTAAGAATCTGAAGTGCCTAAAATCTTTTCTGCAGTTTATTGAGAAAGAATCTTGGGGAAACCTTTTAATCATTCATATTTGATTTATTTTCTTGATTATACTTTTTAGTAGCAAATTGTTTTCCCTAATCTCGACATAGATGCCCTGCTTATAAGCAAACTAGGCCTTGGATTAGCTCGCATGTACGTAAGTTAGCCCAAATATCACTTGATTGCAATACCAAAAAAATTAGAGCAAACCCCTATTTTGGTCTCCTAAAAATGACTTCAGTATCAATTGGTTCCCTCAAAGTTTTTTGTATCACTTTTGTACTCTAAAGTTTGATTTTGTTCCAATTTAATCCTTCCAAAGGTAGTAAAATGATCATAAACAATCTTTTGAGGAGCAAATATTTTACGAGCTTGAAAAAGCAATAAAACTTTTGAATAGTAAAGTGACACAAAAATCTTTTAGGGAGCTAATTGTTTTAGGGAGCTAATTGATATTGGAGTCATCTTTGGAGGACCACAGTGGAGTTTTACTTAAAAAAATTATCATGATCCTGGGCTCCCATACTATTTTCTGTATATGAGTGTGGAGCATTAGAGTTGTCACTTGTCACCAAATCCTTTCCTAATATCATGGACAACGTATAACTCAACACCAAAATGTACAAGATTTGCAGGAAATATCATTGAAATGAAAACCACAAAGTGTTGACTCTTTAATCTGAAACAAGATTCCATAGGTGTTTGCAAAAGCAACCCTGAAAGAATAACAGTTAAATTACACTTGTCTGGTATCCTACTGAACTCATTTGAAATGGCTAACTAACACAGTTTGCAATGAAAGTATGTATAATATTAGGTTAATATAGGTTGATTGTTTTCTTTTCTTTTCTTTTTTCTTTCTATAAAGTATAATTAGAAATTATTCTTCCTTTTTTGAGTTGCTTTGGAAATTCTGCTTCTATATGTACATTACATCATCGCTCATGCTGAATCTTGGGAAATGGATGAGGCCATTTCCCACCATTTGATTTGTAATCTTGAACTGTGAATTAAACATTTCAGTAGCTGCTACTGCACTTGGGGTTGTTAGACCATTATGAAACTCTCCACCATAGCTTCCTCCTTCTGACACACCATGCATTGCAGCTTCATGGAAATCTGAGTACTGATCAAAACTTTCATTTCTGAACACAAAAGGGTCATCACCTGAATTCGCTGGGATCCCACTGTGTGCTTGATCTAGTGAAAGCCACTCAGCAAATAGAAGTTTTGGTAAGGAGCTCTGGCAAGCCTCTTTGATGAAGTTACAGTTTTGTGAAGAAGAGATGTGGTCAGATATTGGAATTGTTGGTTTTTGGTTTGAGGGTGAAGAAGAATCAAAGGTATCTGAGCTTGAGCTAGCATACTGCAGTTGTTTATTATTATGAGATTCCATTTCCTCTGTCTTGGCCACCTTCTTTTTCAGATATGAGTGCCAGTGGTTCTTTATCTCATTGTCTGTCCTTCCTGGTAAATGCTGTGCTATCTGAGACCACCTGATCAATATAATTTGAGTTGTACTTAGCAATGTTCATTGAAAATGGAAAACAATTACTGAAAGACAAAGGAAAACGAAAAATATTTACACTGCAATATGGATTACTAGGGAATGCTACCTTATCTGAGAAAATTATACCAGAAAGTAAAAGTGATACGGATGCCTTTGATGTTGTTAATTAGGGTATTTGATTAGGGAAGTAGGGTTCAATTTAGGGATTTGATTAAGGCCTTTTGGGCTTAGGTTTTTTTTTTCTCTTAAGTATTTTGGGCCTAGAGCTGTTTTAGCCCACCATCTGCCTATAAATAGACAGATCAGTTGTCATTACCTTTTTCTTATTGGCATTAATAAATGTAATATTTGATTTGCATTTCGAGTGTTCTTTTTTTCTTTTCTTTTTGGTTCTGCACTAAAAAGACACTAGAATTTCTCACACTAAGCCTTTGTTTGGAAGAGATAGAAAAATAAATGTGTGAAGTCTGTAGCAGGATGGAAAAAAGATAGTATTCTTCATCTAGTTTCTTTAGTTTATAGAAAGATACATATGATAGCAGAGGATTTATGAAGAAGGAATGGAGGGGAATAAGTATGTTAAATACTTAGAAAAAATGAAAATCCTAAATATAAATAAATTATAATAGTATATTAGATTTACTTTGAATAAAGAGAAATAAGGAATAGTATACTAGCTTTATTTCAATGTTTATTCACATTTTTCCCTTCCTTGAAAAAAAAGAGCATGGCACTCATTCAAATTCATGATTTGACTAACCTATCAACTTGTCAGTTCAATTATATTGAAAATAGCATCTAATTGTTACAAAGAAAAAAATTTATGAAGAATAAATGGAGGAGTATATGGAGGTCAGATTCTTAAATCTTGATTGAATTATGAAGTGAAATTCCAAAAAAAAAAAATTATGTATATAATAGTATAATCACTTAAATTTGAATATAAAGAAATAAGGAATATTAGGCTAAAATTACTTCAATATTCATTGACATCTGTCCGTCCTAAAAATAAAAGAAAGGGCATGCCAATTCATGGTTTGACTGACCTATCAGCTTTTCCTTTCAATTATAGTTTAAATAGGACCCACTTGCTGCAAATAAAATACAATCGAATGAGCTCCCCAGTTACATTCTCCAACTAAGGACTCAGAAAATTTTAGAAGGAAGAAAGGATCATTTTCCCTAATTAATTGATAATCAACAAATACTTCTTACTTAGAAATTTACACCAGTAACATTGACTAAAAAATGCAGAGTATACTTTTTTTGGCTTGAGATTTGCAAGAAAAAAAAAATGAAATTGTTGGAAATTAATAAAAATGTGAAAATAGATTAAGTGTCATTGCTTACTTGTTGCCTAGCATGTGGTGAAGGGTCAAGATTGTCTCCTCCTCTTGTTTGCTGAACATCCCTCTCTTTAATCCTGGCCTTAGATAGTTGATCCACCTTAATCTGCAGCTCTTCCCATTCCTCTGCAAGCCTGTTTATTTTCTTGAATTCCATCAGCTAATAGTATCATTAATTAAAAAAAGGGGAAATAATAATTATTTACACCAACCAGAAGTTACCACCTATCTTTTTACTTTCACATCTTGATCATTACCAGCAGAATCTACTGTTGACTCAAAATGCCTGTTTAGTCAGAAGCGTCAAAATGCTAAGGTTGTCTTTTACACTGATGATTCTCATCATTTAACCTTCTATCTCTAATGTAATTTAGAATTGACTGGACAAATTGTTAATGTATTTTACTGGTCAACTCAAATATATGGGTGCCAGAACCAGTGAAGCCTGCCCACATTTGTGTTTGATCAAGTTTAATTCACATTTTAGCAGATGAATAGAGAGACATTTCTTCTGGAAAACTAAGGAAGCCTCAACTTGTCAGAACATGTGTCAATCACCCGTACCAGATAAGAAATGGCTCTTTCAATTACACATGAATACTTCAAACAAATTTCATCGCATTAAAGTGCTGATGTTGTGTATGACACCTGATGTAAGTGTCTATACTTGAATGATAAGGAATCAGAAAGAGGGAAGAAAGAAAGGTACAGACCTGCCTTAATGGGAACGGAGCTCCAGCAGCCAAGGCCATACTTAAGGATGTAGTTTCTGAGCTTATTGTCTTCTTCAGGTGACCATAACCCCTTCCTGTGTTTTGGTTTTGCCTTATCAAGTGGCTGGCGCCCCATTTTGCTTTTTGTCTCACAGAAATTGAGTCTAATGGATTCTATCTGAACAGAGGTGAAAGACAAAGACACAGAGAGAGGGGGAGAGAGAGAAAGAGAGAGAGAGAGAGGGGAAGGGCAGAATATTTGACATGGAAATAGTGGACAAGCATATTGATATATATAAAGCATGAATTAGTTGTTTTTTTGAATTTTTAAATCTTAGCTGACTCATAAATAAGGGGAAAGAAAAAAAGAAAAATTAAAGTAGAGGACCTCAAATTAAAAATATTTATAATAAAGAATTTTAAATTTTAAAATTATTCTAAAAGACCTAAAAATAAATTTTAACTATACAACAAAAATTACAATTTAGAACTTCAAGTTAAAATTTTTTATCTTTTAAGTCTTTCAAAATTTAAAATCTTTTAGTATAAATGTCTTCAATTTTAAGTCTTCAACTGTAATTTTTTCAAAAAATAAGTTGGTGGCAAGGGCCTGAAGCCTTATACATATATTATGAAACTACCTTGAGAACTAAAAAAAAAAAATTGTGAACTGCCCCATAGGGTAAATTTATGCTCTCTTAACAAATATATATATATATATATATGTATGTATGTTTGTATATATTCATCTATCATGGACGCAAATTATGACATTCACAAAATTTGTAGCATACAGGTCTAATTTGTTGTATTTAATATGAATGTCTCACTATTTTTTCTAACACTCGAGATAGGTAGAAAGTTCGATCATCTACGGTCTATTTCGTACATCAATGGAGTAGGAAAATCAGTACACAACATGTTCAAAATCCCCAAAATCAGTAGTTGGTATGGAGTTTGGCGTTTTACATAAATTTCCAATATTAAACAATTTTATTGGTAGATACTTCCAAGATATATATATATATATATATATATATATATATATATATATATATATATATATATATATATATGGCGTCTGTGTTAGTGCTAGTGATAAGTATAACTAATAACTTGACTGTTTGGTAGCCTTTTGATGAGGAATTGAAGTCTTATTATATACGAAAGGTGAATTAAAATATAAAAACAGAGTTGAATCTACACTTTAATTAATGTATCTGATTCAACTTAATTTTATTTTGCCTTGAGGCTAATGGGGGGACCTTCTGCTTTGCTTGTGCCGACACATTCCTTGCCGACCATAAGCAATCAACTAATGTAGTGAAAACTCCTCCATCACATATTTGTTTCAACTATAACTAGCAGTAACCTATGATCTACCAAGCACTGAAATTTTCGAAGACAAATCTTCTGCTACATAGCAGAAGAAGTTTAAGAACAGAAAATAAAGTTTTTTAAAAAAACGACACGATATAGCATCTTTTATTATGCAAGGGACACAGCAAAAGATATGAGTCCAAAATTTTTTAATTGGGATTCTTTCCTTTTGTTGATAAACAAAATAGAGAAAAAATAATACAAATAAATAAAAATGTGTATGAGACTCACTTTTTTTTTTTTCATTCTATCCCTATCTCGTAATATGATATCTTTCTTGCACTGAATAAGAAGGGATCTAAATTTGAATTTTTCATATCAAACGCAATATGAAACTTATATATTGTTTAGTATTTATGTTTATATTAATAACTATATTTTTTAACCTATAAACATATTAAAACACAAGATATGTATGCAAAATTGTAAAATTTAATATCATTCACATTCAAAATAACTTCGAATTTCAAGCATAAACTTCGGATCCTATAAGCAACTATGGATCCGAGCCTTAGGTTTTAGACCTTGAATTAATCATCTTAGGGTTTTTGCTATAGCCTTTTACACTTCTTGAATTGCATGATTCAAAAATTAAAATTAGTGCCAAAAGGTTACACCATCTAAGCTTTTGGTCTTCATATTCCACCACATTCTAGCTTTGCACTAATTTTTTAGTCCCAAGCTAACATTGCAATATAATCATCATTACTTCTCCTGCACAATTACAACTTGAGTCATAAAAAAATGCTTAGATACCGATAAATGTGATTTGAATGATATAAAAAGAACACATCTAAAAAAATTAGTCTAATAAATGAGTGTGTCTTATTATTTAAGTATTATCTTATATTTCGTTGTCCAATGAAACATATCAAAGGGTTGGTAGGAAATCCTAGTTTTGTTAATGCAATCTCCTTCAATATTCACTATTTCTTTTTCACTTAGGTGCACTGGTGGAATTGATAAGGATCATTCAAAATTTTAAGTTATATTCAATTTGGGCCGGTAAAAATAGGTCAAATTATGTTCAAAACTTTGAAGTGAACAAGAATAAAGACTAAATATTAACATCTAACCCCCAAAAGGGGGCAAAAAGAAGAAGACAAATAACTACAATTAAAGACTCATCAAGACCTCTTCCTAACTTTTCTGTGACACAGACATTACAATTTTATTGCAATTTAAAAAGAAAATTTTAAGTAATTTGAATTATAAAAGAAAAATAAGAGAAAATTAATCATAAATAAATATATAAACATACCACTCAAATATTTCAACAAAATTTATTTCTATTATGCTTGTTTACAATGTATCTTTAATAAATTTGTCTACCTAAAAATTGCCCTGAGAATCTCCCATAACCATATGAAGTTAAGGAAACATTGTTTGTCCTAGGACCTCTCTTATTGGATGATGTATCGAATAGGTGACATCAATGGCGGCTCCAACTAATCAATTTAAAGTTTGATTGAGAATCCTGAGCCCTGGGTTTCTGAAATTGCAGTAAGAAGCTGATTTGTCCTTATCAAAGTCATTACAAATTGATTAATGCAGGAACTAAAAATTTGGCATCACAGGGATCACGGAATTTTGAGCCCTTTTCATTAAAAAAAAAAAATTATTAAAATTTATATCTACCAACAAAAATTATTAATATCTTATACTTTTCGAAAAGTTGGTGCCGCTGACTCCGATATTTCTTTATTTATTTTGTATTTTTTTTAAATTTCATGAAGAGCCCTTGGCAGATAAAATAGGGGTGGAGGGTAGGGGAATCACGGAGGGGATGGATGGGGTTGTGGGGTAGCGGGGTTGCGTGGCGTAGTGTATATTATATTATATATAAAAAGTATATAATATATAATATATTTTTTAATTTTTAATATAAAATAATAAGATATAATTAATAACAATAAACATATAAACTTATATTTTTATAAAGTTATATTTTTAATTAAATTAATTTTTTAGTAAATAAATAAATAAAAATAAATAATAATAATAAATATTTATTGAAACTTGATAAGGATCATTCTAGTTGATTGAAAAATACTATTAAATCATCTCAACTTATTTTTAAAAAATTTAAAAATTATTTTTTATGAAAAATTGATCTATAAAGTTTATAAATTTAATTTTCTAATTTTTATCGATTTAGTAGTATTTCTCAAGTACCAATGACTTTTAAATAAAACTGAAAAACTAAATTTTATAGAAAATAAATAAATAAAAATAAGTAATAAAAATTAATAAGAAATATTTATTAAAATTTGATGATAGCCATCCTAATTGTGTGGAAAACACTACCAAATGGATGAAAAACTAAATTTATAAACTTTACAAACCCTTTCAAGTTTTTATAAACATCACCTATCATTTTTTAATAAATAATAAAAATAAGAAATATTTATCAAAACTTATTTTATTAAAAAATGATAGGTAATTGGAATCAGTGGCACTTTCTCAAAGTATGAGATATTGGTAAATTCTTTTAACAGATATAGATTTTGATTAAAAAATTATTTTTTATGGGAAAGGGCTCAAAATTTTCAAAGATGATTGTATAAATAATAGTATAAACGAAAATAAGTAAATTCACATATATTTATTTTTTTAATTTTAATTATTAAAATTATACATATTTTTTCTATTTTTAAATTATATATAAATATCTCTTAAAGTAGTCTAATTTTAAAATTTTATTAAAATATCCTTTATTTAATTTTTTTGTTTTAAAAAATATGTATTTAAGTTAATAGAAGATATTTTAGTTAAAAAAAATTAAAATTGGACTAAAATATAAAATAATTTTTTAATTTAAAAAAATGCTTGTGTATATTTTAAAAATAAATGAGAGGTATACATTTAATAAAATTTAAACCAAACACATGTAATTTACTCAATGAAAATACAAGTAGCAATTGCAAACTTTTGAAAATAGGTATACTAAAAATGTTTACATTTTATTGGGAAAATACATTCTAAGAGACGAATAGGATGTTTCAATTTTAAGGCAAGGAACCCAAACTATCATTGACAAATATACATCATCCCAAGACATTTTGGCTGACAAATTAAAATATATTAATTTTTTTTTAAAAAAATATAATATTAATTTCAAAAAGAGAAAAGCACCATTTGTGAGTAAGAGTCATATATGTTATATTTTTTTCTCTAAAATTAGATCTTAAGAAATTTATGGGATTTAAATTCTGAATTGGAGCACTTCGTATTGCCAATCAAATAAACTTTTTTCCTTGATTTTATTAATTCCGGATGTAATGTATTCCAGAATAGTGTCCTACAAAAGTCATTTTCCTCTCAAATACTTTAAAAACAACATCTTAAAATGACAACTAAAAAGAAAGTGAAATATTATGAGAGACTGTTCTAATTAAAATAAACACCGACAAATAATTAACTCAATATTTCAAAAATTAAAATAATCATGTACCGTTAGTTAGAAATCATGCAAGCTTATGATACAAGAAAGATTTCACATTACTTTTTTAAAGGGTTAAATTTAAATGAAATTTCTTAGAACCAAAATATGATATGTAAAAAATGATTTAAAATATAATATTTTAAATGGATTAAAAAATTAATCATATAGTACCTACATGTAAAAAAAATATTCACAAGCTAAATATGCCTTCAATGAGGCATATATATATATATATATATATATATATATATATATATATATATATATATATATATACTTGTGCAAATCAGGCGGCCATTGACTTGTTGACTTTTTGGAGCGCGTGCAAGAGTTTTGTATTACATTATTCCAAATTTGATAATTTAATCAATTATTAGTGACTTGTTCACATCAACAAGGAATCACAATTATTGCTCAGAATTGGCCAATGTGATACTTCGTTTCATAAAATAAATAATTTTTTTGTTTTTAAATGTAACTAAAAAATACACCTAATCCCTTTGCCAAATTGTACTAATTACCATTAAACAATTTCGTTGAGAAACTATAAATATATGCATATGTTATATGTCAAGCATGCACGCGTTTGGCCCTTCTAATTAAGTACCAAGGAACTATTGTTTTTTTTTTTTTAAGTTAAAGTACATATACTTTTTTTAAATTTTAAGTTATGTTTAAATAATTTATTAATTTTCAAAATTTAATAATGAATCTTTTAAATTTATACAAATAACTTCTTATTATTAACTAGTCTATTATTTTATTCATGAAATATGATATGTTAAGTAAATTATTTATATATAATTTAAAATTTAAAAAAATTAGCGACACATAATTCAAAATTTAAAAAGATTATTTATACAAAAAATAAAATTTATAGGAACTCATTGTCTGTTATACTTCATTATTAAAATAACAAACTAACAATACATGAGTTATTTGTATAAATTTAAAAGCTTAAGGAGTTTACTATTAAATTTTAAAAGTCAAGAGTTATTTGAACATAATTTAAACTTGAGGGAATATTGTATAATTTAAAATTATCAATAACATCCCAACTTCTAAAAGCCCTTATGGCTCAAATAGTCTAAGATGCCTAAAATATTATAATGTTCTTTAAAGTTCTAACCAAATTGACTGAAAAATATTTAAGGCAATTAGTCATGCCAAAATTTCAAAAGGGTGTAAATATTCATAGCATGCTTTTTGGGAAGTTTGTGTACTCTCTGAATTTTATTATACTTAATTTTTTTTTAACTTATGATAAAAATTTTGGTTCTTGAAAGATTTTGTTACTCTTGACAAAGAGACCATGCATAATGATACAGTACATACAAAATAATGTGTTTTTAATTTTTAAAATTAGATTGCTATTGGTAATAAAACTTGGGTTGAATAGCTCTCTGATATTAGAAATTTGAGAATTTTTTTATAGACTTTGTCTATTAATTTTTAATAGACTAAATTAATGAAAGAGAAATTTTTTTGCTTAAAAATTAATGAAGAGCATTTTTGTGCACATGTTATAAAATGATATTTCAGCTCTTATTAATAATCCTAAAATTAATGCAATGGTTCATTTTAATAAAACTAAAACTAATGCTAACGAATAGTATTGTGCCGTTTAATACATTAATCATTAAATAGATTAATCATTAAAATAATGATGAGGTACGATAAAAGATAACATTATAACCCAATAATTGAAAAAACAGCGAGAGAGAGAGAGAGAGAGAGAGCCTAATTATGAAGTACTCGAAAGTTTCAACAAAATAGAAAGTACTTGAAGGAATAATGGAATTGGGACCTGGAAGTAACTTACTTTTACAATCAATTAAAAAAAAATTAATTTAGATTGAGATGTGAGAGGTGTATGTAGGTTAGGTTTAGGCTTATCTCAACCTAGCTTTAATCGAATTATAAAATTGAAATTCAATGCTCAAGCCAAAATGTATGCCAAGTTAGTTAGACTTTTTTTTAAGAAAGTTTTGTTAAAAGTTATAAAATAACTATTTAAAAAATTATATAAATATAAATAAAATATATTTTCTTTAAAAAAATTAAATTTTCATATAAATTCTTTCCAGATGGGCTATGCATGATTTGTTTTGCGCAATAATTAACTTTTGGGCCATGCATGATTCGATGAGTGTCAAATTATTATTTAGCGACCAATGGACATTATTGGGCAATGTATTTAATATTTAATATTTTGTACACTGATCATTATTTTTTTGTTCGTTTTTTATACTATTGATAGACATCACAATAAATTTATTTATTTTACAACATTCAACCACTTCACTTTTGGGTTACGCTTAACTCCTTGATACTCTATGCATATATATATATATATATATATACACACACACACACATGTGTGTGTATTCAAAATCTCTATGCTCCCGTAACATACTATATAACATAACATACATCTTTCATGACATTAATATATAATTAATTTGGATTTGTTTTGTATAATAATTTAACTCATTATTGGGATAAAATGACAGATTAATTAATTAATTAAGAGTGATGGTGACAACTTTCTATAGTACCAGAAAACACACTGGCTACGCAATTGAACAGTGTTAGGTGTTGGAAATCTACCTATTTCTAGGTTAATTAACAAAATAAATACTATTTTAAATTAAAGTCATTTGTTGTCTAGTGATAAATATTCAATATAACCAGAAGGTATGAAGCAAAAAGAAAGTATATCATTTTCTTGCCTTTGATTTTATTTTTTTAAATGTCGTATGACACTGCGCCAATTCAATAAGTCTAGATAATACTTAGAATTAGTAGACTCACGTCTAAAATAGAGCTAATCAGGAAATTCCTAGTGATTTTAAATTTTGTCAAAGTTTTTAAAAAATATTTAGATTACATATAAAATTTAAACGTGCTATCATCTTTTAAAGAGATGTTCAGTACATCGTCATTTTGATATTTATTGTCATGTCATATAATATTTTGATATTTAAAATATGTTTTTAGTATCATCTAAAGTACTAGCAGACGTAGAGATTAAACCGTCATATTATTGTGTTCCTTTCATAAACTCTGAAATGGCCGTCCTTGCTGCAAAGTATTCTTGCTCTTTGAGATTTCCTTCTTTATTTATCTTCTTAGTTTATCCTTAGGATGACATTTAACTACGACAATGATGACATTAGAACCAAACATGTTTCAAGCATCGAATTAATGTCAACACTTTCCTTGTGAAACACAGCCATTATCACGACATTGACCTAGACTTTTTTTTTTAAATATATAAATATAAAGCACTTCTGTGAATATTATTTATCGAAATCGTACACTAGTTTCTATATACAAATCATGAACAGATTTCTCTTTCATCAAATGATTTTGGTATTCTTGTGTTGAAAATTTAACAAGCCAACCGATTTAATTTGTTGAGCATTGTTTAAATATGTTGCATTTCGATTTAATCATTGGCTGAAGAGGTTTATCATTTGAGCTTAACTGGGATGATTGATTTGGTTCTAAGACGAAGAGATCTAAAGCCAAAATAAAATGTCAACCCAAAATGTTATTAGCTGTTGTTTTTTTCAGGGACATCCAATGAAGTTGGAGTAAATATTTTAACCATTAAAAATATCTACATATAGAGTTCAATATTATTTAAAGCATAAGTCAATTATGATATTACAATACAGAGCAATAATAGGATTCATTTGACTAAAAGAAATCGATTCGACTTGGACACGTAAAGATGAGTTGGCGCTTCGTTGAAAAAAATTTAGGGCTGGGTTGAAGTGACCTTACTAATCAAATTTGAGCTAGCTCAGCCTGGTCATATTATTTTAAAAAAAAATTATAAATATTTATATGAAAATTTTAATTTTTTTAATAATAAAATGTAATTTTATAAAGAAAAAATTATTTTCTTAAAAGTTTATTTTTAATTTTTACTAAAAGTTTGAAAAAGAAAACCAAACCAACTTTGAATACTAGCCTGACCTTGTCCAATACCAAATTAGGCCAAGCATCGAGTTTTAATTTTAAAACTTAGTTAAAATTGAATTGGATACCAGATTAAGAATACTTAGCCCTTGTGCAGCCCTATAGAGCAGTTATGTGAAATAAAATGGGGATTTGGCTCTTTCAATAAAATATCAATTCAAGAACAATTTTGCTCAGTCTTCTGTTTAACCTGCTTATCTTTAAGCTTTTAATTTAATTTTCTATATACATGAATTGGTTTAGACTTGATTTGTATATTTTCCTTTCCCAATTAAGGCCGGCCCCAGTTGCACATTGAAATTGCTTATTTTAATAAGGAGGGAAGGAATATACTCTAAACAGGTCAGAGTGAGCTCATGGAGTTCATTGTTTCCGCTTGCCTAATTTCTACTTCTATATTTAATTTAATGTTTCATGACAATAAGAATGCTGGTCATTTCTATCATGGGAAACGAGTTGAGTAGCGGCAAGAAGCAGAAGAAAAGGAAAGGTAAAGAAAAAAGAGGAACGTGACTTTTAATTTATAATTAATATTTAGGAATAAAAAATTACTTTCAAAAGCGTCATTTCAGTTTATCATGGCAATCTTGATTTGCATACTTAAAAAGTTCTTTGATCCTCTTTTTCTTTGTTACATAGCACTTGTCATTTTTTTATAACAAGTTAGAAACTCAAACCATCCCTTTCCACCTACTATTAGATTCCATGGGGATACCTACTGTTGGTTTTTTTTAATCAGTTTTGTTATTGACATTTCCTCATTTTAGTTATCCATTTAAAAAAAATCTTATTTTTGTTCGATAAATATATTTTGAATTGAGTCATTCACAACTATTATTTTAAAAATAATAATTTTTATTCTTCCAAATGCTTTCAATGTTGTCTTAAATACTTGGGTTGATATGTAAACTTCAAAGGGACGACTCTATTTCATAGAGCTAAGTTTCTTGTTTTAAGTAAACAAATTGTGCGCATGGCGTGTGAGCCAGGCACAGTAATTAACCAGTGCCATGTAAATAGAAAACGTCTAATTCAATGTTTAGTTAACTTCATCGTTAATTTGGGTGGACAAATATAGAAAGAAAGAACAAGATTGAAAACATTATAAGGAATTTAAGATTAAGTTAAAAACATAAATCTGCGAAAGCTTAAACTGGAAGTCTCTGTAACGAAAGTAAGATTTCACTAAAAGAAAAATCATGTGATTGTTAGTATACAGACAACAATGCATGGTCCAATTCCGATTTCCTCACCCATAGGTAAGAAAAGCCCCAGCAGGCTCAAACAACCTATTGACCCACCCAACAAGTACAAAAAGGTCAAAATCTGAAGTTGGCCAATCGATACTTCCAACAGAGCCCGGCTCGTTAAACAGTACAAACCTCAAATTCCAATTTCCAAACTGGGTCAACTTCAGGTCATACAAAAGCATACAAACAGTTTTGCATTCAAATCCTACAAATGGCAGCTATGGCTTTACATCTTTTATAGGAATCAAACAAATGGCTGTCACCGTCACCCTGTTCTCTAACTGCTGATTCACAGTTGAAACTGGTTGATAATGTCATAGAAGACTAGCAAAATTGGGCCAACTTGGATCGTTGCATCTGCAACACCCACTATCATGATAATCACAATGCAAACGCAATTAAACACTAGTCACCCCCTTCTAGCCAAGGTCAAGCTTAACTGTCTACTTGCTAGTAGTACAAAAGTAAAAGTAAACTCCTAGGGCTCAAGACAAGTACAAGATTGTAACTTATACAAGAATCTGTCAGTCTCAATACATCGGTTCATAGTCTAATAAATTAAAATAGACAAACCATGTCATAAAGCAACCTCTAGTTGTCATAAATAGGCTACTCTCTATTTCTCTCCAGAAACTTAAATTTCAAAGTCAGCACCCTAGCCAGTCTATGCAATGATAACAAAGTATGAACCCAGCGCTTGTTCTTGGAATACTAAAGGACAGCAATAATATGCTGTCAGCACAGGAGATCCCGATTTAAATTCAATTAGTGATCATTTTGAACTGGAATCTGGAAAGCTGCTGAGGAATGGTGGATATAACTGGGCCATATCTCTGCACCGGTGTAAAATAGTTATACATAAATGTCATAAGAGGGGGAAAAAACATAACTGCCACATTCATGATATCTTAAATGGCAACGTAGTTGGGCAAGTAAGTTTCAAAGTTAATAATTAGCACTATGATCTATCATTAAGACAAACTTTTATTATGACTGCCAAATAGTAGACAACATTTTAGATGAGCCCAATAATCTGCTATATCAAATTCATCAAATTCCCATACTTGAAACAGATTCAGCTAAAGGATGTGTGTTCACATTTAATCACTTCAACAATAAACCTACCATGTTAATTCTCCACATAATAAATAACGTCATTACCATACCTGAACATTATCGTACAGTTCAAACAGAGGAACAGCAAGAAGTTTAAGGTTTTTGGGCACTGCAAAGTACTCCCTCTCGGATAGGTGGACGAGGAAAAGCTTTTTGCACTCCTGCATAGATTAATAACATATTTGTAAGCATGGAGCCAGTGAACCAAGATGATAATATATATTCAATGATACATTCTTGATAAATCACCTTTGGTTTCGTTATGTGAGGAGGGCAGTATGGATACATAATGGTTTCAAAGTTTGGCCTCCACCAGATTGCCACACACTCACCTATCTGCACCACATATAAGTGTAATTCAGCAATAGCAAATATATTCAAAATTTGATGTAAGCCCACATAAATCTGAGAGAAGATGAGCCTCAATCATATTCCTGACACTGTCATTGGACCAATTGAGAAAATGACACACATCTGCCCATGGGCATAGATTTTGAAAATCATTATCCTTGTTTGATTGTTCAACAAGACAGAAATTGTTTCCATTTCCCATCCCTTACTTGTAATGATAACTGTCATTTATTTTACATTTTTAACATCACTGTTGAGTCTATGGGTGTAATAAAATGAGCAACAATACCTGCCAGTCTGGCACAAGAGCTGCTGAATTAGCGCCAAGCTTGCTAGTTAACTTTCTCTTCAGGCCCTCGATTTCTGTCCCACAAAATTAAATAACAAAAGAAAAATAGTTCATAAGGGATAAACAAGACCTGATATTTTCAGATCATTTGATATTGAGAATCAGGAAATGCAAGATCTTACCATTCTCCCCTGGCTTGAGACGCCCACCTGGAAGTTTGCAGAATGTGTTTCCAATTTGTAGAAGAAGTATGTGAGGATGATTATGTTCTTGTACCTGCAAAATACTCATGCTGAGACAGGAGAATAAACAAAAAGCCCAGTGCAGATCTATCAAAGGAGTAAATGAAAATCTTTTTCTACCCAAGCAATGCCATAGAAGAAGTACTGCCAACACCAGAAGGGTATGCCCAGTGCAGATCTATCAAACAGTGCATACATCCCCTTCCATTAACAGAAACATAAACAGCATAATGTCCATAATTGGATTTTTCAATATATACCCTTATCGTATAATTCAAAATCCTTGTTTGTTGGCTTCCTTATGAAACTTACTCTAATAAAGATGCATAGCTTCTCTTTTACTCTTCTCTCTACTATTCTAATGTCAACAAAGTTTACGCTCAACTTTAACATTTGCTCATTTCTTGTGAAAGATAAGGGATTGACATTTTTAGGCATCTCTATTCCATAATACTAGCAGCTTAGAGAATGGGATTGATTGTTATATAACAACAACCACAAGAAGCAACTTTTTCTCATTAGATGAGATCCGCTACATAGATCAAACGACGCTATAAAATCTTATCATGAATCGTATTTTTAGACAATCTATTTAAATCTAAATCCTTTTTAATGATTTCGCTTATAGTTTTTTTTAGTTTTTCTCTATCTCTAGTTATTGGACTACTTTCTATTTGATCTACTCTCCTTACTGAAATTTCTATAGTTCTTCTCCACACATGCCCAAACTATCTAAGGCGCAATTTTACAATCTTTTACACAATAGGTACGACCTCAACTTTGTCTCGAATGCATTTATTTTTAATTTTATCTTATCTGGTGTGCCTACTCATCCAACATAACATTCTCATCTTTGTAATATTGAGCTTATTCTTATGTTGACTTTTCACTTAGTCCCATGCAACATTGTAAGTCTTATAGTTGTGTGATAAAATTTATCCTTAAATTTAAGTGATACTTTTCTATCACAAATAACACCTAAAACACTCTTCCATTTCATCCATCCTACTTGAATCTTGTGACTTATATCTTCTTTTATTTCTTCGTCATGTTGTATGTTAAATCCAAAATACTTAAACCATGTAACTTGTGGTATAGTGTATTCTTCAATTTTCACTTCTACGCTAAAATAATACACCTCTTGCTAAACTTACATTTCATATATTCCGTTTTACTCCTAGTTAAACGGAATCTATGTACTTCCAAAACTAGTCTCCACATCTATAACTTTTCATTTATTTTTTCTTTCAATTTTCCAACTAAGACTATATCATTTGCAAAAAGTATGTATTGTGACATTAACTTTTGGATATATTCAATAATCACATCTAGGACGAAAGTAAAAAGATAAAGGGTCAAAATTGACCCCTGATGTAGGCTAATGGTTATCGAAAAATCTTTTGTAAGCCTCCCTTTGGTTCTCACACTAATTGTAATCCCATCATATATATCTTGAATTGCTCAAACATAAGCAATACAAACTCCTTTTTTTTCCTTCTCGAGCCTTCCACACGATCTCTCTTTTCACTCTATCATATGCCTTCTCCAAATTGGTGAAGGCCACATGTTAAGTCTTTTTTATTCTTTCAATATTTGTCTATCAATTTTTGCGGTAAGTATATCATTTCCATGGTTAACCTTTCTAGTATCAAACCAAATTGATTCTCTATAACGTGAGTCTCCTGCCTTAATCTCCCTTCAATTACCCTATCATATAATTTCATAGTGTGGTTTATGAGCTTAATTCCGCTATAATTTGGACAATTTTATATGTTTCCCTTATTCTTATAAATAGGGATTAAAGTATTTCTCCTCCACTCATTTGGCATTTTCTTAGACCACATAATCTTGTTAATCAACTTTGTGAGCCAACTTATACCTTTTACTCCTAGCTCCTTCTATATCCCAATAGATATATTATCCGATCCACCTACTCTTCCATTCTCCACCTTTTTCAATGTTTCTTTTACCTTTGACTCTCGAATCCTATGTCATCCTCTTTAGTGTTTAGCTTATCTAAGTGCAATAAGATCCCATATTCTTCATTAAATAATCTATGAAAATAACCCTTCCACCTTTCTTTGATGTCTTGTTCCATAATCAAAACTTCTCCTTTTTCATCATTAATGCATTTTACTTGATCTATATCTCCTCTTTTTTTCCCCACTTTTAACTAACTTGTCAATACTTCTTTTCACAACCTTGGGGTACATAATTTCTAGCAAAAAGGTAGTATGTGATGAACAGGCATGAATGAACCACATGTTGTTTAGGTGTGAGGCACAGAACTCCCATTTATAGTGGTGGCTCTCCCTTCTTATTAGCCTGACTACATCAGTATGAATGTCATTTTGCCATATTTCAAAGGAAGTTTATGTAATTCACTGTATGTAAAATGATGGATAGAAAGTTGTAAACAACCAAAACTGCATCTTTAGGTTTTTTTTTAATTATTAATAGAAGAACAAAATATTATTAGAAAGCATAAGAGAAAGCATGGTGGGAGGATAGGATATCTTTCTAACATTAAAATCAATGAGAAAACAGTGAGCCAAAGAGGTTCGAAAAAGTAAAATACTATCTGGTTTCTTTGCATATCAATAATGAAAATTCCCCTAAAAGGACCATGAGCAGAGCACAAAAGGAGAAGCCATGAACCCACCTATCCCATGATAAAAGTAAGGTCAAAGGGACAACCCTGAAAATAAATGTCTTTTAATTTACTTGCAAACTGATTTGTCCTGGGCATACAAATGAATTCAAAATCACAGTAATAAATCAAGTAGAATTAGGTTCAATATACAGTCCAGTGGCTTAATGTTGCAAAAAATGAATGACCAACGTTTGCAACTGGACTGGACAACATTGCAGCATGGATCGTTGTACAATAGCCCTATGACCATCCATCCTTCAATTCAGATAATGTCAACAAATCTTGCTTTACCTATCTCATGGTAAGTTCACCAACATATTCACATCAATCAAGCCAATTTAGAAATCTGACTAGAATCTAAACCAACATCGTCTGACTTTCAGCAGCCCACAAGAGAACAATTTCGAATTATAGATCCCATCATTAACATTGATTCTCATTTACCACATAACTTAACGTAAAAGAACTAACAAAATTTCTTAACTGGCAAACCCAAGGCCCACGCACCTCAAAGACTATTGTCATTGAACAGACATATAATCCTCCCCTGGATCAAAGCCCTTAACTCAGTGCTCAACAAGGACTAAATGGAGGTCACAGTCCTATGTCTTGGGCCAATTATCTAGGGTAAGAAGAGAATATAATTGAAAACATGTAAACCATATACAGAAAATAATTTTTTAGACGATGATAAAATCATATAACATGCAGTCAACACAAACTACAAGTCTACTACTTTCAAATAGAATAAACTACTACGTGTCAAATTTTTATTCAAAGCTCAAACCACACAGAACGAGCACAATTGCTTGATACAAAGATACTTATAAAACAATAACCGATAAATCATAGAACATACCAATAAGATGCCCTCCACGCTGGTCCTCATTCCTTCTTTCATATAACTGCAGTTCAGAAACAGAGGCAACAATTACATTTTAGAACATTTTGGCTATATTTGGAACACGAGGACAGGAGTAGAATATAAAAACCTATAATACTTGTGGCAGGAACCCCAATTCAAAGGAACCTTCTTGTTTCCTTAACATTACCATTAGTTTTCTCCAAGATTATACCAGGAGCAAAGCATTTTCCCCACGACATAATAAAATGAATGACACCGGAAATGGTTACATGCTATGTGGCAATTTGGGTTTAAAATTATTTCTGACATTAAAAACGAAAAATTTTACAGAAAACGGGCTGTTCATCTCCTCTTTTCTTTCTTAACAAACATTTTTCTCCCAGAAGCGGAGGACTATTATTCAAGAAAAATGTCATATTCTCCTAATATAGTTTCTTTCATCACAAAAGAGTAAAGAAACAAATAAATGAATATATAAAAGAAAGCAGAATACCTTAGTCCCAATAATTCCCCAAAAAAAAATTGCATTATGTTTCCCTAGGCACTTAAAAACCAATTTTCTCAAGTAATTATAAAGTTCTCTGAAACAAAATGCCCACTTTCTCAGCAAAATAAACTGGGTATCCCAGGGAAAGAGGAATTAAGGTCGTTCTAGGGTTTATGAAGTTTCAGAGACCCAGCCAAACAGGGCGCTAGAAAATCATAAGAAATGGAGGAATGAGACTAACTTGACTTTCATACGAGCGAGACGATCAGCGACGGAGGTGTCCTTCTCCATCTTGGGCTCCTTGGTCCCGAAGGTGTAGCTGGAAAGCGGGTATGTGTTGACTACCTGAGACGACACCATCTCGCTCTTCTGCTTGTCTCTCTCAAACCGAAGGATAAGCTCAAGAAAGTCGAAGAAGAAGCGCCTAAAGATCTAAATAGCGACGGAATTAGAGAGGGTCTGTCAGCTTTGGCCGCTCCGAAGCTCCTTCACTCAGTTCCGATTGGCGATTATTGGCTTTATTCTCCTTCCTGCCGTCTTCTCTCCGGAGTCCCCATGCCAGCGTAGTTTTAAAAAATTATTTTATTTTAAAATAATTCTTAAATATTCTCTTTAAAAAATATGTAAGAGAGGTAATAAAAAGTATTTTATTAAAAAATTTAAAACTAAATTAAAATATAATATAACATTTTATTTTAATGAATACCTGTATATATTTTACATGACCATCAAAATGTAGTGTGGACAGAAGCTTAAAAACCAATTCAATTTTAGAAAATTAAAAATGTATTTAAATTATGTTTTTAATTTTCATGTTACATAAATATATGATATTATAAAATAAATAAAGATTAGTATCTTTTTTATAATTTTCCATTTCTTCTTACTTAATTTTTTTTAATATTTATAAAAAGAAAATGACAATTTATGTTTTAATAATAAATTATAAAAATGTAAAGAGTGTACAATAATAATATATTTAAAATTTAATGAATTTAAAATTTAATTAAAACAGTAAAAAATTTCAATGTCTTAAATATATAACAATTATAATTCTTTTAAAAGAATTTTTAAAAAATTATGATTTTTAAAAAGCATTTGAAAAAAATATTAAAAAATTAATTAGTACAGTAATCTTTCGGCCTTTAAATGTCTCGTTTTCCATTTTAAAATCAATTAATATTCTTAATTTATTATCTTAATTATAATTGTTTTAGCTAAAATAAAACTAACTTTGTTAGCTAAACTTATTTCAAAGTATGACATTTTTATTTGCTATGAAGTCACTTTGGATTAATTTAATTTGAATGGGGTCTGAAACTTTATCAAACGTAATTTGGATGTGCTGGATTCTGTTGACTTTTGTCGGCCAGCTTGGGGTTATCGTTTGTTTTTTCCTCCCATAGATTATTGATGAATAGCTTAAGTGACATAAAAGGCATAGAGTAATCAGAATATGATGTTTTCGAAATTTAGTGGGTGAGTCAAGGAGTACTTCAAGATTAATGGGAGGGTGGATACTAAATTCACTATGACTTCAATGCCTACGTGGCTTCCCTAGATAGGTAATAGATTGCTTTTTTTTTTTCTTTAAACTTTAATTTATGGTTTTCTCCTTCTTTCATCTATTTAATGGACTTCATAACATTTAATTTTGTCTTCACAAAGGGTTGGGAAAATCCATGTAAATATTAAGGCCGTTTGATATGATATATATAGAATAAAGTTTGAAAAAATTTAAAAAATATATAATATTTAGTATGATATTATATAAAATAATATATCATATAAAATAATATTATTATTTATTTGATAATATATTGTACAATATTGGATAAAATAAAAATTAATATTTTTGACAAAAAATATGCTTTACTTACAAAATATATTATATTTATCTAAATTTATTATATTTTATTAATTTTTAGAAAGAAATTATAAGTGAATAAGGCTGCACATAGTGCATAGTGACCTAGTGACTTGGGCAACTTGATTCCGCTTAAAAAATAATTTAGAAAAATTGAGTCGGGTTGTTATGTTAATCAATTTCAACCAACTTGATCTAATCCTATGAATTTTTTAAAAAAATATTTATGTCATAAAGATTTATATAAAAATTTTATTTTTTCATGAACAAAATATAATTTTTTAAAGACTTATATGAAATTTTTATTTTTTAAAAGTCAATTTATAAGTTTTACTAAATATTAAAAACAAAAAGTGGCTGAACTAATTTGAGAAACCAATTTAGTTCAATCTCATAATAAATCAATTAGACCAAGTCTGATACTAAATCAATTTTTATGTAACTTATTCCAATCCTATTAATTTTTTTTAAAAAAATTTATTTTATAAAGATTTATATAAAAATTTTTTAAGGATAAAATATAATTTTATAGGGACTTATATAAAAATTTTAATTTGCTAAAGTCATTTTATAATTTTTACTAAAAATTATTTTATAGGAACTAATATGAAAATTTTATTTTTAGGATCATTTTATAATTTTTATTAAAATTTTAAAAATAAGCTAACTAAGTCGATCCTAACTAGTATTAATTAAACTCAGTTAGCCTAAAAAAAAGTTTTAATACAAAATTAGGTCAAATATCAAGTTACTCTAATACTTGACCTATGATCAACCTTGTCGAGTTAGATTAAAACTCATCCAACCTAACTAGTGAATATCCCCATAAATAAGGGGTTAAAATAAAAAATTATTGATAAGGTCTTATATATCAAAACTTGATCAGGCCTAATACTATTCTCTAAAATATGATTAGGTTATATACCATTTTGATATATAAGAGAACTAGAGAAGTATGATATATAAATTTATATAATATATTACATATATTAAATAAGTGATAAGTGATAAGTTCATAATATATTATATTAACTTATACTATCAAATTTTATACAATATACTAAACAGATTGTCAAAGTAAATTATGTTTTTAAAAGATATTCAAATTACATGCCGTTCACTTTGATTTTTAAAATTTATGCTCACTTTTAATAAAATTAAAATATACATACCATTAACCTTAAAGTTACGGTTACATTTATTTTAATTTAAATATTTTACATTCATTATTTATATAATATAACAAGTATTGAATATATAATTGATTGATATAAAATATATAATTTTATAAATTCAAAATAAATTAAATTTATGATTTCTAACATAAAATAAATAACATTGAAATAAAATTTTTAAGTATATATTAATAAATTTTATTTTTAATAAAAGAAATTAATATTAAAGGTATTTTGGTTATATATTAATTTAGGAGAATTTGTACATAATAAAAAAAATGTAATTCAAACATCTTTAAATAAAAAAGAAAGTCATTTACCCATATTTTTATGTTCAAACCTTCACATGGGTATATTGGACCTATATCTTGCATGTGGTCTATTTATTTGATCCCCGTTTCATTATGCCTATATTTTAATACATCACATAGTTTTGTCCCCATAACTTGGAGACCACAGAAGCAGTAAGGTTGCCTATTATTGATTAATTTGGGAACTTCCTCGTAGAAAATTTAACTGCACCTTTTAGAGGTTTTATATTTAAGTCACAGGATATTTGATATCCACAGCTTTTAGCAACTTGTAACATCCCTTTTTATGACTGTTCATACATTTTTTTCTTCATCCATGGTGGACCGCTTTAATTTTTCTTTTAATGCATTGACAAAATTATCCACCAAAAAAGGACAACAAAAGAACCTATACTTCAAAAAACCAAAAAATTGCGTGCATGGATCTTGAAAAGACTGCTGCAAGTGCTCTCGAATGCACACAGAACACGAAGATGCAAAAAGAGCAGTCATTCGCCAACAATCCTTAGACACTGTAAAGTTGCAAACAATCTGATTAGTAGCTAAAATAATATAATGATATTCTGTGAAGACCAAAATATTCAGCGGATAATTTTGCAGATGCAAAATATGCTGATGCTTGAGAAGAAATTGTAAGGAATGTCAAATTGCCTCCAATACTACCCTCGTACATGATTGATGCAATTTGTTTATCCAAACCCATTTTTGCACAATAGACTCATCAAACCAGGCCATAATATGTACGCAATGTGGTTTGCGTCGCCAATGTTTAGAAACAAACCAGAAACAATAATTGCTATCGCATTTTAGATAAACAGCTAGTCCGATTTGGTTGTCTCCTTCGGGTACCAGAGTTGTTTAGTTGATGCACAATCCTATGTTGATTGTGTAATCTATGAAACATGTTGAGAGTAAATTCCAGGCGAATATTAGGAGTTTGAAATACTTGTCGGTTATGGCGGTACCAAAGAACATAGATTTTGTTTAAGAATTTGCTCACGCTTATGTCCAACTCTATCCAAATGGTGAGTAGACAAGGTCCTTCCCAACTAATCAAATGAGGCTTTGATGTCATCTTGGATTAGCCTCAAAAGAAGTTTGCTATCTTCATTCAATTTCATGACAATTTCAACATTGATCAAATTAAAGTAAAATAATTGGCTTGTGATAAGAACAAAGCTTTCTATGCTTGAAGTTTCGTATCAATCTTATCTACAACGGCTTGATATTTTTTGCCTTTATTACAATGACATCCACTTTTCTTAAGTACTTTCCTAATCTAGATATCTAACCCCAAAAATATGGGAGAGAAGTTTTTTATCCCTCTATGAAATATCAGGGCAAAAAATAACTTTAGACTTACATAGGTTGATATGTTGATTAGACAAACCGTTGAAATAAATTAAGATAAACTGCACGTGTTCACAAATAAAAGTGTAAGTTTTAAAGAATAATAACATGTCATTTATATACATTAAATGAGACATTGGTTTTACGTGATGACAAATTTGATAAATTGCTTTAATGTAATAACAATAGCTCTTGAATGTTTTTTTTTTCATTTGATGTCTTTGGCCAAAATATTAATATTTAATAGTTTGATTCAAGGGAAGATTTTAAGTGGAATTATGGAGCTTCATCATCATCATCATCTTCTTCTTAAGATAGATTGCACGTGTTCACAGATAAAAGCATAAGTTTTAAATCGTTTATATACATTAAATGAAACATAAGTTTTACGTGATGACAAATTTGATAAACTACTTTAATGCAATAATAATAGTTCTTGTATGTTTTTTTTTTCATTTGATGTCTTTGGCCAGAATATTAATGTTTAATAGTTTGATTCAAGGAAAGATTTTAAGTGGAATTATAGAGTTTCATCATCATCATCATCTTCTTCTTTTACTTTTGAATAACACTAAACACTTTGAACTTTTTTTCCAAATTACTATTTATCGTGTAAATTTTAACTTAATCATATAAACTTAAAAAGTCTTTAGATTTATTTAATATAGAACTTAGAAATACACATCCACACACACACATACATAATCAGGTTTTCAAAACTAGTATCTCTAACATTTAATTGACACAAACTCTTAGCATTGTTTTAATTTTGCAATATGCAAAACTAGATTATCAATTACATTGTCTTTCTCTTTTTGTTTATTTAGGCATCCGACTATTACCCATGAAATGAACTCCTATATATTTATCTAGTTTTGTATTTGATTTGCATGATTTCATATTAAGTCCTTGATAAGAATTCAGGAAAGTGAGGGTTCTAATACTATCACTCACCTTAAATATACGGATGATACTATCTTTTTTTTTTTAGGGGTCTGTAAATGCCTGCAGCATAGTCAGGAACACAGTTGGTCATTATGGCATATTATTCGGCCAGATTGTTAGTAAGGCTAAGTCCAAGATAATTTTTAGCCAAGATACCTTTCATAGATTCAAAAAGTTCCCCTCAAGCATTTTTAATGCCAAATTTTCTAGTAGATTAAGGAAATATCTTAGCACCTTGTGGCCCAAAATAAAATTCAAATTCACAAGGAAATAGTGGAGAAAGTTGATTCTAAACTCCAAGATTAGAAAGCCAATTTATTATCTCAAGCAACCAGAATGACTCCAACCAAGTTAATGCTTAATCTTCTACAAGAATTTATTACCTTGATTTATCAACTTTCTTATGTTAATCTTCTACAAGAATTTTGTGCCAGTTTAGATGCCCAGTTTGCTATTTTTCTTTTATAGAGTTTTAATAATGATAAGGCCAAAATTCATCCACTCAACTAGAATAAACTTTGCTTACCTGTTCACGAGGGAGGTATTGACTTTAAGTCCATTGGTCTTTTTAATAAGGCCTTGTTAATAAAACAAGTTTAGAGGGTTCTTGATGACCAATAGAACTCTTTCCTCACTAAAATTTTGCACCCCAAGTGTTACAAAAATGTTTCTCAAAACCTTTTTCATTGTCACTCTGATGTTTTCTAAATGTGGAAAGGAGCTGTCATGATGAGTCTCTCATTTCTTTCTATCTTAAGTAATAGATTGATTTTAGAAATTCTATCCTTATTAATCACCACTTATGATAACCAATGCAGTTATATCAATATTGTCACATCCAAATGGCCAGATCTTATTTTGCATAATCAATCATATTGGAATCATCATCTTATTGATAGATTTTATCTGAAACATATCAAGAACTAGATCTACCTACAAACTTTCTCCATTTTGAACAAGGGAGGACTGTCTCCTTTGGACTAAAAGCAGAAGTGGTGCTTATTCTACAAATGATGGCTACAAATGCCTAAAGGGAGAAAAAGTACCATAGGAAGAAAAAATATTTATCTCTTCCAACGGTTTCTCTTATTGGAAGAATATCTAGCACATCAAACTCCCAATAAGGATGCTTCTATTTGTTTGGAAACTTACGCAGAGGGCTATTCTAGTCACAGACATTTTCCGTGAGCATCACTTCCTAATTGACTAGCTATGTCCTTTCTGCCACTCTGTCCCTGAAACTATCAACCACATTTTCTTGCAATATGATTTTGTTAAAGCAATTTGGTTCGTGTCTCCCCTTGCTTTGAGAGTCGAAGTTTTCCAGGATCAAGATATCATTAAGTGGCTGTTTACTTAGTTCATTTAGAACAACTTGCACCTTGATTAATGGGAATTTCATACGAGGTTCCTTATTACTGCTCTCTACAGTATTTTGAATACTAGAAACAAAATTGTTAGTGAAGGCATTCAAGCTAATCCATTAAGCTCATCATCAAAATCAAAACTAGCCTCCAAATCAATTCGTTTGCTTGGTCAATAGAGGAGGCTCATGGTCATAGGCACAACTCTCCTTGAAGGAGGCTCCCATCAACCACTGCGACGTTCAAACAGAAGGCTGGTCTATTGTCACATGATATGGCAAATGAAGGACTTGTAGGAAAGGAATGTAAGTGTGTTTCATAATTCTCTTTAAAGGGGAACTTGTTAGATCTTGGGGTTGGAAGATGTTAGGGATCATCCCAAAGGCATGGCCATTCGTTGGGATATCAGTAGAATGCTCTCTTAGCCGTCCCAGGTTGACTTCATTTCGAGGCCCACTGCTTGTAACCTTCAAATACTATTTTTGGATAAGAGTATGGTTCTCTTATTGAATCCCGTCAATGTTAAGGATGCTCAACTAGTGGTCCTGGAGACAAGAAGATATCTATAAGTTTTCATCAGCATTTCCCTCTTTGCTAACTAATGTGCTGCCAGATGATGAGAAGGCAGTCCGGCTTCAAAGATTCAAGCAGCTAGTTCCCTTCGTTTCGGCTTCAAGGACTAGCAATATAATTTGTTAGGCCATGTTTGGTTGGTGTATTGGTCATTGATAGGAATGCGCTTTCTCTTTAAAGATTTTGTAAAATATTAATCAGTATTTAATTATAGTTGTTTCTTTCTATTACATTTTCCAAAATATGGACGCCATTCTCATTTTCATCTTACTCGCTTACTTTTTCTATTTTCATCAATCATCAAAACTTCAACTTAATTTTTTTAGTTGTTTTTATTATTGGCCTCATATATATAAAAAAGAAGTTATTTATATTGAATTTAATTATTTTTAAAATTAACTTATATTAACGACTACAAAGTACAAATTAGACAAAATTAACTAGAGTCTATAATTCTCTACATGTTTTTGATAACTAAATTATTTATTAAAAATATTTAAATTTCTTAAAATAATAAGTACGGGGTGTAACGATCAAAGGGTCCAAGACACTGGATCTCTACTCTAGCCATTGAAGGCGCGGGAACGAACGAAAGCACTTCTGCACGCTTGCAATTTTCCGAGAAGGCAGAAAAGCGCGCCAAACCAACGAGCCCTTTTACGTAGTTTGCCACGACTGAACCCTCTCAAGGCTGAAATTCACCCCCGCCGGCCGGCCTCCCAGCGCGTCGGCGCCACCACCACGACATGGGAAAGGAAAAGCAACAAGTCATTTCCCGCTTCTTTGCGCCCAAATCAAGAATGCCATCAGTGACCGATTCATCTTCTTCTTCTCATCCGAACCCTCCAACCCCTCCTCCCAAAATCTCAGCTACTGTCAGTTTCTCTCCCTCAAAACGCTTCCTCGCTTCTCAGCTAACGTCACCGAATAGGCCTTCGAAAATTCCCAAACTCTCTCCCCACACCCAAAACCCTATACCTCCTCTGCCCAATCCCTCCCTTCACCAGAGATTCCTCCAGAAGTTTCTCGAACCTTCCCCTGACCTTCCAGAGGCTTCTACTGGAATTCCAAAATTGCCGTCGTCTAAACCAATTAGGTATACCCCTTTAGAGCAACAAGTGGTGGAACTCAAGAGTAAATACCCAGACGTTCTTTTAATGGTGGAAGTAGGTTATAAGTATCGATTTTTCGGCGAAGATGCTGAAGTTGCAGCCAGAGAGTTGCGGATATATGCTCATATGGATCATAATTTCATGACTGCGAGCATACCGACTTTTCGACTACATGTGCATGTGAGAAGGCTGGTGAGTGCTGGGTATAAGGTAGGTGTGGTTAAGCAGACTGAGACTGCAGCCATTAAGGCTCACGGGTCAAACAGATTGGGCCCATTTTGTCGAGGGTTATCGGCATTGTACACAAAGGCAACACTGGAGGCAGCTGAGGATTTGGGTGGAGAAGAAGAGGGGCGTGGAGCTGATAGTAATTATCTACTTTGTGTTGTTGAGAAGAGCATTTTGGGAGAAAATTCAAAGTATGGACTGGAAAGTGGTTTTGATGTGAAAATTGGAATTATTGGGGTGGAAATATCAACTGGGGATGTTGTTTATGGGGAGTTTAATGATAACTATTTAAGGAGTGCACTTGAGGCTGCAATGTTGAACTTGTGTCCTGCTGAATTGCTTCTTGGTGATCCACTTTCCAAACAAACAGAGAAGGTAGTCTCTATTTACAAGAGTATTGCGTGTCCCAGAAGAAACAATTTTTTTTTCCCTCACATTTCAAGAATTGCGATGTTGTTTCATTATGTTATAAAGAGAACTTGAGCCTTTAGTTGCTCCACTTTCTTTTGCTCCCTGTCTAATAGAATATTGATAGAGCACAGTACTATATATAGACCGTGTAATTTTGAATTTGACGTCCAGGTTGCTGAGTGACTTCTTTCTTGATTATCCTTACTATATGGATTGCTTGGTAGAGGTGACAATTTAAAGGAGCACAAGAATGAAATCTTCTTTTTGTTTACAATGCTTATCCTCGCTGAGGATTTATTGTTAGTTTTGTTCACATTTTAATTTTTCCACTATGCCCTGCTTTAAATGAAAATTAAATTAGAACAAGGATGCTGGTCAAAGGATATTCTCACCTCCCTTCCCTCGGAAAAAGGAAAGTACTGAAAGCAAAGTCACAGAATTTAGATTTCTGAATTACCTTAATTTAAGTTTCAACTGCTAGCAACAATTGGCTTTTGTGAAATAAATGTAAGAACATGTATCAAGCAAGAAATGATCAATATTGTCAGTTAACTTGTGCAATATTTCAAAAGAAAAATAGAGCATTAATTAAGGAAACAACTTGAAATGTAAACAGCTTAGAGAAAGAGAAAAACAAATTTCAAAATGAATCCTGTTTGACTCTAACCCAAGCCTTGGAAGAAGGTGATTTGAATTCACTATTTCTAATTCAGGTGAATGGCTTAACAATATGGTTTAATTCCTCATCTAAATTCAGCAGTGGGCATTTTGACCAACTCATCAACATTATTTAATGTATGGCTATTTTCCATGTGTTATTCATGAATTAAAATTTACCCCTGCATTTACCACTTATGGTGCATATACTATTTCCAATAAGGCTTTTTTGATCTTTTGTTTTCAAATTTTTTGGTCTGCGTAACAACTGGCAACATCACTTCAATTAACTTTCAGCTTTTGCATAATGCCCCAAGTCAAAAATGCAGTGATATGTGGACATTGCACATGTCTTTTTCTCTTTTTTCTTTTTTACTTATACATAACAGTCCTAGGGGGAGGGTCCAGAAACCAGAAGTAAAAATAATCCTATCAAGCCTGAACCTAGGGTAGCTCCTACCAACCATGTGAGCCAAGGCAAATTAGAAAAATGGATTTTGATATTGAGAGCTTGACCTTCTGGGAGGTTGAGCTCTCCACCAATAGTTTACTTCAAGATCTATGTGTATGGTAGTTTCTTTACATAGGTCTCGAGGAAATCCAATGCTGTAGCATTGCCCCTAGCAAAATGAAGCAGACATTTCATTAATTGCAGTCAAATTCTTCCTTGTGGTTTTCCTGTCAGTTGTCAAATCTGATTTGCTTTTACTCCAGCAACTTTGGAGAAACCAAGTGTCACTAAAGCCAGCTTTATAAACTGGGTGGAACCTATTGGTTCAATAACATCATTTTCTTAAATTAGGCTATAATCAGGGATAGTTATTTATATCTACAGATAATTATTATGGTGCTAGTAAAGGAAGTCTGTTGTTATAATGAGTTTTTTGTGGCTGTTGATGAATACAGATATACACCTTATGTACTAATGATTTGCTACATCTGGAGACAATTCAGTGATTCTCATCATGTTATCTAACTATATTCTTGGTGGAAAATTTTGAAACAATTTCATGATTGGAAAGTTTATTTCTAAATCTATTAGATAGTTACTGTTCTTTTATGTAATTACCACAAAAAACTTGAGGTTCATCTCAAATCATGTAGTTCTAACGAAGAGATATTATTATGCAGATCTGATAATATCTCTGGATGAATTACTTGTTTATGAATTACTTGTTTTAGTCTACATAGAAAATCTTGAATGAATTAATATCATTTCTCTGTCATGACAACTGCCTGATGTAAATGGATGTTATATAATTAGTTATTACTGGATTATGCTGGGCCTGGCTCAAATGTTCGTGTGGAGCGTGCGTCACGAGATTGCTTCACTGATGGAGGTGCTCTTGCTGAAGTTGTGTCTTTGTACGAGAACATGGATGTTGACAGTCCATCAGAACCAATGCAAGACAATGAGTTCACTGAGCATGGAAATCATCAGTTGTCAATCAAGGTATGTTATTTCTTCTGCTAGCTTAGGAGAATCGTAATTTTAGAATTCCTTTTTCTTTTTTTAAAGAATGAATTATTGTCTTAGTCAGCATCTGCCCTTGAATCATTGACCATATCATGGGAGTTTATTAACTCTGTAGATTATATGTTTATGCTGAATACAACTAATTGCTAAGGTATTGTCTTTCTCTTTTCTAAGCAAATCCTAATTTTTTAATTATTCTTCTCTAAAAGTCATTTACCAGTTTTGATGGTTCTTTGCATATTAGCTGTACATGTACTATTGTTGCATTTTGTATTCATAACCTCTTTAATCTCTATTTTTTTTAATTGTAAAGGAGATAATGAACATGCCAGATTTAGCTGTGCAAGCTTTGGCCTTAAGCATCCATCATTTAAAGCAGTTTGGTTTTGAAAAAATCTTGTGTTTAAGGGCTTCTTTGAGACCCTTATCAAGCAATATGGAAATGACCCTCTCAGCCAACGCACTTCAACAACTAGAGGTATTTATAAGTAGTGCTGTTCTATTCTTGACAGTGTTTAGTACTAATTGGGCCTATTATTTGCCCTTCCTTGCTAGATATTTCTATTTTCTCTGTTTGTTTTAAAGTGTGACAATTATATATTGTGCTAAGGAGGAGTATTATTCAATCTGGATAAATTGCAAGGAATTTTGTCCAAAGGTTATCAGAAAGAAGCTCCTTGTTAGTTGAATGAACTTAATATTCCATAACAAGTATGACTTCACTGTCTCACAGTCACAACAATCACCACTAGATACCACTTCTTCGAACATAAACTTTTTTAAAATAATAATACTAATAGAAGAAATTTTGTTAGAGAGAAAAGGGAAAAGATAAATGGATTAATTGGCATTAAGAATAACATCTGATCAAACCAATGCCATAACAGCCCCTTTTCTTTCTTTGGTTCAAGTACAAACCCCAAATAATTCTACTAGATTTATATCAAATTATGGCAATGAAGTTTCCCAACTTCCTGCTGGCCACAACTTGTATTCTTTGATAGGAACAGCAGGTGACAAAATTGTGAATGATTTTGTACTATTCTTTTACATCATTAGATGATTATTTGTTTTCCTCTTGTATGCTTTTTATATGCTAGAACTGTTTATTTTTGCTTTTATAATTTTAAAAATCCTTGCACCTTCTTGCTGTGTATGAATGTTCTTGTATGTTCTCAGGTTTTGAAAAATAACAGTGATGGATCTGAGACTGGCTCCTTGCTGCAGATTATGAATCATACGCTTACTATATTTGGTTCCAGGCTTCTTAGGCACTGGGTATGGGGTACATTATTTCTGATACCACCATTTAATGTTCTTTCCAAACTGGCAAAACAAAAGGGGGGAAAAAAGATTTCTTTAATATTTGTGTGTGATACAGGTAACACACCCATTGTGTGATAAAACAATGATTTCTGCACGTCTTGATGCTGTGTCTGAGATTGCAGAATCCATGGGTTCTTGTAATGGTTTGAAGAATTTTGGATATGTTGAGGAAGCTTCTGATGTAGCAGTAGTGCGACCTGAGTTAGCTTACATACTTTGTTTGGTTTTGACAACTCTGGGTCGGGCACCGGATATACAGCGTGGGATTACAAGAATTTTCCATCAGACTGCTACCCCATCAGAGGTGATAAGCAGCTTCTTGTTGACCTGTTAATTTGTTTCACTATATTCCGAAATTTAATCATGCGTTCTCATCTTCCTGGTATTCTTATACTTATATGTATGTATGTATATATATATATATGCACTTTTCGTTAGAGGGAGAAGGAGAAAGAAACAGAGTAGGACAATAATCTGTTGGTTCTCAGATTTTGGTCCATGTTTAATTTAGGAACAAATAACATGCTGATAATAAGTTAGCACTGTCAATATATGGTCTTGGAATGAATATTCTTTGAGTGGAAGTAGCTATAAATACAACAACAACAAAGCCTTTTTCTATTAAATGGGATTGACTACGTGGATCAATCGACACTATAAAGTTCTATTGTAAATCATATTTTTAAACAAACAATTTAACTCTAAATTTTTTTTAATAGTTTTTTCTTTAGTCTTTTTTGGTCTCCCTCTACCTCTGACTATTAGACTACTCTCAATCTAATCTAATCTCATGACTAGGGTTTCTATAGGTCTCCTCCACATATGTCCAAATCATCTAAGTCGTAATTCTACAATCTTTTCCACAATAGGTGCGACCTCTACTTTCTCTTTAATGCATTCATTTCTAATTCTATCTTGTTTGGTGTGTCTACTCATCCAACGCAACATTCTCATCTATGCAACATTAACTTTATTCTCTTGTTAACTTTTTATTGTTCAACACTCATTTCCATGCAACATTGCAAGCCTGATAGCTGTGTGATAGAATTTACCTTTAAGTTTGAGTGATACTTTTATATCACAAATAACGCCCGAAGTATTCCTCCATTTCATTCACCCTACATGAATTTTATGTTTTACATTTTCCTCTATTTCCCTATCATATTGTATGATAGATCCAAGATACTTAAACCGTACAACTTGTGGTATGGTATGCTCTCAAATTCTCACTTCTATACTAGAACTAGTGTATCTCTTACTAAACTTACATTCTATATATTCCGTTTTACTTCTGCTTAAATGAAATTCCTGTGCTTCGATAGTTAGTCTTCACATCTCTAACTTCTCATTTATTTCCTTTCTCAATTCTCCAATTAGGATTATGTCATTTGCAAAAAGCATGCATTGCAAATGACATACTTAGTCTTGCATCTGCAAATAGTATATGCAATGCAAAAAGCATGCATTGCATATATTCTGTTTTACTTCTACTTAAACGAAATCCGTGTACTTTCATAGTTAGTCTTCACATCTCTAACTTCTCACTCATTTCCTCTCTCGATTCTCCAACTGGGACTATGTCATCTGCAAAAAGCATGCATTGTGGCACCGACTCTTGATATGTTCAGTGAGCACATCAAATATTAAAGTGAAAAGATAAGAATTCAAAGTTAACCCTTGATGTAAACTAATAATTATCGAAAAAATCTTTTGTAAATCTATATTTTGTTATAGCACTAGTTGTAACCCTATCATACATATCCTAAATTGCTCAAATATAAGTTATTCGAATTTCTTTTTTCTACAAAACCTTCCATAAAACCTCTTTTGGCACCCTAATATATGTTTTCTCCAAATCAATGAATACCATATGTAAATCTTTCTGATTCTTTCGATATCTCTCTATCAATCTTTGCGACAAATATATTGCTTCTATGGTCAACCTTCTTGGCATAAAACTAAATTGATTCTCAATGATTTGACTCTCTTGTCTTAATCTTCGCTCAACTACCCTCTTCTGTAATTTCATAGTGTGGCTCATGAACTTAATTCTTCTATAATTTGTACAGTTTTGTATACCCATTTATTCTTATAAATAGATATTGAAGTACTTCTCCTCCACTCATCCGACATTTTCTTAGATCTCATATGGAAGCAGCTATAAATAAGAGTATAAATTTGAAAATAGTCTGTACCTATTATAAAAGAAAGTGTGTGTGGACGTAATAAGAGTTTGACATAGTTGAGGCCTGAACATAGGCCTGAACATCTGATATATTAATGTTTATTCACCAAATATGAGGAATATACCAGGAGTGTGCCACTCTCTGTATAAAGTAGAAACTCAGCCATTCTTTTCTCTTCTGCTGAATCTATGGCCTAAAGAAACATTAATGTAGAGATCTAGGTAGGATCTTTAAAATGAAGAATGAGACAAAGTTTTTGAACCAATTGTAAAATTTAGAGTGAAAATGTGTTTGAATCAAATTACAAAAGTTCTCATAATTTGGGAATAATGAGTATTTACCTTCAATTTTGGTGTATACCAATAGCAGAGAATGTTGGTATTGCTATTTCTTAACTGGTATAAGTAGTTGGACTCTTAATTTGTTGGAATTAATGGGTATAAACTGCCTCTCGCAAGGTCTTTAATTGACTGGGAAATTGTTAGTGACTGCTGGAATTAGTTACATTATCCTTCTGCAGTTTGTTGCAGTTATTCAAGCTATTTTGTGTGCCGGAAAACAGCTTCAACAACTTAATATAGGGGAGGAAGACTATAATATGTTGCACTCGAATCTGTTGAAAAAGTTGATTTTGATGGCTTCCTCTGCCAGGGTTATCGGCAGTGCAGCAAAAATGTTGTCATCTATAAACAAAGAATCTGCTGACCAGGGAGACATAACAAACTTGATAATTGCATCTGATGGACAATTTCCCGAGGTCTATGCTTTGCACGAGGAATTTCATTTTAAAATCTTCTTCCTTTTGGGCTTTAAGTTGTATTTTGTGCTCCTCTATCCTGAACCTTGTTGGTTTTATTACCACAAATAGGTCATTCGAGCCCAGAAGGCCTTTCGGATGGCAGCGGAACAATTAAATTCTTTGATTACCTTGTACCGCAAACAGCTAGGCATGCGCAATTTGGAATTCCTGAGTGTCTCTGGAATAACTCATTTGATAGAGGTAATCAATTTGATTCTCAGAAATCTTGTTATGGCCGATTGTATTAACTTTGATGCTGGTTACACCTTCATGGAATACCTTTTGGTATTCTAATTAGTTCATAGTCCACTCTCTGGTTATTTTTGGCTTTTCATTTTTTCATTTGAACAGAAGCCTTTGTTCATATTGCAGTATTTAGGTGCTATATGTAGGAAAAAATAAAAAATTTTGCTGATAGTAGGATTTGATGTTATATGATGTTTACTGTGTCTTAATTTGTATGGTTCACATTTATAAACTGAATGAATAGTTTGATATCTATTTTTAGTCAATTTGTACTTACATATATTATTTTCTTTTCTTTTCTGTTTTTCTGTTGGTGCCTCTCTTTCCTCCCTCTCCCCCCAAGACAAGGAGGGACAGTACATTTGTATGACCTGTTGCTAATATGTGTATTTGGTGCTTTGGTTATTGATTATATGGATTACAGTCTGTCTCCAATTGTGAGCTAACATTATGTGAGTGTCTCAATTATTATTATACTTTATTTCCAAAAATTAAAAAACCCCAACTAGTTATGTGTTATTGTTGGTCTGGCATTCTGACTTGACAAGTTAGTTTGAAATTATTATATGCTTCCACAAGTTTAGTTTGAAATTATTATATGCTTCCACAAGTTTAGTGCTTGGTTGTGAATAAATTATAATTGCTGTGATTTTGTTTGGCTACAGTTATCCACTGATGTAAAGGTACCTTCAAACTGGGTTAAGATAAATAGTACAAAGAAAACAATTCGTTATCACCCTCCTGAAGTGTTGGCAGCATTGGATAAGTTATCACTGGCAAAAGAGGAGCTCACTGTTGTTTGTCGAGCTGCTTGGGATAGCTTTCTCAGGGACTTCAGCAAACACTATGTGGAGTTCCATGCTTGTGTTCAAGCACTAGCTGCTCTAGATTGTCTCCACTCTCTTGCCATTCTTTCAAGAAATAAGGTTTGCTCTTGGAGAAGTTTTCAAGTACCTTCAGATATTTGTGGAGTATTTGTAGTACACTTCTGTAGACTTCTCTGTGGCAGGGTTATGTTCGCCCAGTGTTTGTAGATGATAATGAGCCCGTTCAGATGCAAATTTGTTCTGGTCGACATCCGGTATGAATTTAATGGATTGTGAATATGCTTACAAAATTCACATTAATACTGAAATCGATTTGAGTTGCAAAATCACTTTTGTCACTATGTGTGCGCATGTGTTTTGCACATCAGATTTAGCTGAGGCACTCTAGTTTAATCTATCAAGTTTGAATTTCATGAATGCTACAGTTGCTTAATACACTGAGAGTTGTTCCTTACATGGCTCTTGCCTTATAATTAATTTATTAACAATCATATTTATATATTTATTTAAGTTATTACTTACAGTTGTTCAATCAGAAATTATATTATTTTTAATAAAGTGGAGGCAGGTTGCTGACGAAGAGGTGTCTTTATTAGTTAAGAAAAGTGTTTCCACTAATTAAGAATAGGTCTAACGGAGAAGTTGTGCACCCTCCTCTTAAGAATACTCAGCAAATCTGTCCTTTGAAGAGTAAACTTAAGATCTCTTAGATGTCCTTCATGTGCTACAGTTGGCAAAAGGAACACATGCACCTGCCTAGGCCTGGCACAACGCCTTGCCTTGTGCTAGCCCCAAGGCTGGTACAAGCAATGCAAGTTTGGTTTCCCTCTGATGATTAGTTGCCTATGACATCTAGTCCTAATGCAATATCCAGTGACAACCCCTCTGTAGAGCAAAGTGCTTCAGAGTGCCCAGTGAATCTGTTGCTTGGGAATAATAATTAGTAGTTAATAGTTGTTAGAATAACAGAAATTAGAATGGCAGGTAGAGACTTAACCAACAGATGTAAGACAAACCCACTAGTCTTATGAGTTATAAATAAGAGCGGAAGGGGTATTTATCTGTTATGTAGAATAATGAAGTGAGATACTGGTGAGGAGGATTACTAGTTGTTTTTTGATAATCTGGTATCAGGGTCCATCCCTTGGATGTAAACTGAGTTACCTCACTCTCCTCTTCTGAAGAAGTTAAGGAGAAAGAAAGTGTGACGGGGTCATCCCCACCGTCAAATTCAGCATAGTGCTGGCTCGAGAAGAACCACACCAAGGTTACTTTGGCTTTACAAGGAAGCAACTCTTGGAGTAGGTTTAGTGCAAGTCAAGTGCCATATGCAACATCCAACTTAGACAAGGTTGGGAGTGTTGTAAAAGAGTAACCTTCATCCTCCTTTCCCAGGAACAATCCTTGTGAATAGCTTGGTAAGATTGAACTGAAGGTGTCTTCATGTTATGTGCAATTATTGATGCAAGTCAGGCAAGTTTAACACCTAGTAAATAATTAGTTGCTCTAGTTGAGCTCATTCTCCTCTTCCTAGCCCTACCTAATGGAGGATGGAAAGATATTAGAAAAGATATTATTAATTATTTGTAAAATAGGATTAAAGATAAATATAGGAAATAATATTTTATTAGGATTAAAATTAGGAACTAATATTTAAATTATTTTTTTATTTTATTTTAAATAGAAATTCTTATCCGCTTAGATATCTTTGTTTTTGAGGATTTAGTATTTATCTTTTATTAGGATTAGGCATTTTTCTTCCATTAGGATTAGGTTTAATATTATTATCTTTCATTAGGAAGTTATCTTATGGCCTCTATATGAGGTTCTTAGCTGTTATACTTAAAGAAACCTAACCTTCTATAATAAGAAGTATTTTTTTAGAATTCTCCTTTTATTTCTCCTGATATTTTCTCCCCCTTTCTTATTTCTTCTCCCTTTTCCTCCCTTGTCCTAAATCAAGTTGTATCAAAGCAAGGCTCTCTTGTTTCAACCACACCTTTGTTGCCTGAGATTCACTGGAAACTTTGTTGAAAAATTAGGGAACATTCTGTCCAAACTAGATCTCATACCTCTAGCCCCTAAACCAACCAACCAACCAACAACACCGTTAGAATCATGAAGCAAAAACTGGCCAGACAATACCAGCCTATCACTAGAGACTGCCACACTCGTTATCACACACCAACGAGGTGCCCTGCACATGAGCCTCACACACCCACATGCACATCATGTTCCAGATGCATCCAACTTCATTTTTTGGCCCTTATTCATCTGTCTTCAGCCTTTTCAACCTCAGTCATCATTTGGGAGTATTAAGAGGAGTAAGAATTCACCAGGTTAAAATCCACTATAGAGCAAGAATTCACTGTTTAAAAATCTACCATCGAACAAAATACCCAAAGCCTGGATAATCTCAAAGAAAGCTTAAGCCAACGCGATTAGACTATTATGTAGACAAATCACCAACAAAAGCTTGGAAGAGCTAAAGGAAAAAAAAGAATATTTTCAAGATCTCAATGCAATAAAGGAAGCTATCTTGGAAGAGCCCAACATTATCATTGTGGAACCTCGATTGGCCATTGAACATTGATGATGATGGCAACATTATAGAATTTGAAAAGCAATTGGAAGTAAATTTAAAAAGTGAAGATATTGATTCTGACCAATAGTTTGAAGTTAAACCTCAAGTTGCAGATTGTTATGTTCAAATTCAATCGACTCAACTGCTTTATCCAATTAAGTTTGTTATTCTAGACATATTGGTGAATTTGAAGCTGGCTTGGCTATCATATCTTATAGTAGCAACGTTCCTCCTACCTGAGGTTCCAAGGTGGATTATTCTACTACTTCCTCACTTGAATTAGAGGTCAAGTTTTCTCCAACCAAGAGAGAATAATGGAGAATGGAAATAGATTAGAAAAGATATTATTAATCATTTATAAAATAAGATTAAAGATAAATATAAGAAATAATATTTTGTTAGGATTAGAATTAAGAATTAATATTTAAATTATTTTTGTTTTGTTTTACTTTAAATAACACTACTTATCAGGCTTAGATATATCTTTTTGTTCAGATTTAGTATTTATCTTTTATTAGGATTAGGTATTTATCTTTTATTAGGATTAGATTTAATATTATCATCTTTCATTAGGAAGTTATCTTATGGCTTCTATATAAGGGTCTTAGCAGTTGTACTTAAAGGCACCTAACCTTGAAAAATAAGAAGTATTGTTTAGAATTCTCCCTCTGTTTCTTCTGATATCTTCTCCCTCTTTGTTCTTTCTTCTTCCTTTTCCCCTCTTGTCCTACATCACTACCCTTCTTGAGGAGTCACACTCAAGGCTATCTACTCCTTAGCCTACCTTATCTAGACATGTCATATCTAACTATCAAACCAATGATCAAACATGCATGTCCCCCATGTGCATAAACCATTTGTGATCCCACATGTCCCTTAGATTTAGCTCTCCATCTAGTCAACTACTCGATGAACTAAACGTGCAAGTAGTGATCCATGCTTTTGGTCATGGCCATCATGGGTGTTAACTATCAAGTCAGATCCCTTCATTATAAATAGACCCCCCAGTCCTCAAAAGGACTTACACACACACTCTCTCTCTCTCTCTCTCTTTGAAACTTATGCTTCTTTATGCAAAATTGCTCTACAAACACTTTTTCCCACTTTTTCCCCAAAACCTTCAAGCTCAATATGAACAAGGCTTTTTTTAACCAAGAACTTTGTCTTTTAGCCTTTAAGTATCGAGGCCCTTTTACAAAGGAAGTTAAGGCAAATCAATTGATCAAGCTTTGTTGTTTTACTAAAGGTTTACTAGAGTGTTTCACTTTTCTCCTGCTAAGTTACTCCAGCAACTGGTCTGTTTAAGTACTTTGTACCTCCCGAGTTTGAACCCCCATCCCTAAAACAAGGTTCAATTGCCTTGTTCAAGGTAAAAATGTCAACCTCTGCCAATTACAATTCTCTGTTTGTCTTCACTCTTTAATATTTCTGAGTGTTGGTTATCAAAGACAATTTTTGATTAAAAAATAAGCATATGATAACCCAAGAATATGATAGATGTATGAGTTCTGTTGTGTATGGTTCGACAAATCTGATAATAGGGGTCTGAGCAATTGGATTCAGTCTGGACCTCAACTAGTACTATTGGATTTAAGCGTAGATATGATTAACAAGTTATTGGCTGCTAAGAAACTATTTCAGAGCCAACATGGTGTACTGATGGGCTTGCATCTGTTGAGCCCAAATTAGTGAAGACTTACAAGAGAAAGAAGAGGGGAATAGGGACCTGAATTTGGGCCCATTCCAGCACTAGCAGCTGAGGTGGCAGTGAGAAGGAGGATACAACAAAAAGGGATTTAACTAACCAAATCATCGGAGAGAGAGAGTGTGGGGTGTGAGGCTGTTGTGGGATATGCACAGCAAGAGCATGGAGTGGGAGGTGGGGAAGAATTCTGGCGGAGAGTCCCTGGCCTCTCAAAAGCTAGAGGGAGAGTGTTTGAGTCTTTTCTTTTGTTTTTCCTATTGCTGTACTCTATTTCTCTTCATTTCACCTTGAATTGGAGGAGATATCTCAGATTCTTTACATAAATAATACTGATTATAGCTGAGTTGGATCATATACAGATCTATGTAATGCTTCAAGGGAAATGAAAGTTTGCTTCCAGTGGTCTTGATGATGAAGTTTGGAGTTTTGGATTTTGATTGGAAGCAACTCTTATAGCCTAGTTTGCAGTGTTGGATGTATGACTGTAGAGTAGTAATTATGTTGAATTAAACTTTGGTATACAGGGTTGAATTGAGGTGCTATTAATTATTGCAAAGAGCTTCAGTCATGTATGTTTGTGGTTATGCCCAAAGTGACATATTCTTAGCTGATGAAATTGTCTATTTTATTTTATGAGAAAGCTATCAAATAGCATTAAGTTCTTGGTGAAAATTTATTAATATGATAATTGAACCATTTGTAATCTCTTAATTTTTTTTGAATTTGGTTGTCACTTGTCAGCTCATATAGGATTCCCCTGGCTTGAGGATTAAAAGATTTCTGTTTGATAATTGCAGATGCAGTTGAAATGATTTACCTTACATACTTTTATGAGATGTTTATATAACCCTTTATTTTGTATTATTTGTTTAATACCAGAATACCCTATCCTCAAAATTCTTGGTTTGCAGTTTTGAGTTTGACCTCACCTTATAGTCAATTCAACTACACCATTGCTGATTGGTAGAGACTCATTATTGTGAGGCATTTCTCGTCAGGTTTTGGAGACTACATTACAAGACAATTTTGTCCCAAATCATACAAACATGCATGCAGACAGAGAGTACTGTCAGATTGTTACTGGACCCAATATGGGAGGAAAAAGTTGCTATATTCGCCAGGTTGCTTTAATTGCTATAATGGCTCAGGTAGAATCAATTATGTCTCTGTTACATTTTTATTTTTACATTGATGTCTTGCGTGTCTCATCATATTAATACTTTTAAGGTAGATGTGAATGATGCTCTTGATCTTAACATTTGATTTGTATCACAATCCATAAAGATAATTTCAATTGTGGATTTCAATTTGTATCATACCTACTGATGCTGTGCACTAAAGCACCAGCTTGTTTACTGTGTCATTAGAAGGGAAATTATCCATTCTGGTGAATGTGCTGCTATATAAAATGTCTTGAAATAAATTCAAGTTTTGCTTTCTTCTAATATTATCAATATCAACTTAAGTTGTTGAATTATTTCCAACTCCTAAATTTTTAGGACTGTTGATGTGAAGAGTTTTTCAATGCAACTCTGTCAATGAATCATATGATGTCTTACCTATTTGAAAAACTAAAAGAAAATTAATTTACAAGTGAAATACCTTGAATGCTCTAATTATGTAGCACTCTTGTTTTTATGATAATGCATTGAATTTTACAATGACATAGGAAATTTACTTTAATATCCTACTGCTCTTGTTTGACATAATATGTCCCCTATGGCTGTTGCTTTATTGAAATATGCCCTGATATGTCTAGGTTGGTTCCTTTGTCCCAGCATCATCAGCAAAATTACATGTCCTGGATGGGATCTACACTCGGATGGGTGCTTCTGATAGCATCCAGCGAGGGAGAAGCACCTTCCTTGAAGAACTAAGCGAAACTTCACATATACTCCAAAGTTGCACTGGACGGTCACTTGTCATCATTGATGAGCTTGGGAGAGGCACAAGTACTCATGATGGTATGGCTATTGCTTATGCAACTTTGCATTATTTGCTGGAGCAGAAAAAAAGCATGGTCCTTTTTGTCACACACTATCCAAAGATTGCTGACATTATAACTGAATTTCCTGGCTCTGTGGCTGCTTACCATGTGTCATATCTGACCTCACATGATGACACAAGTAAAACCTTCAACTCGGATCATGAAGATGTCACTTACCTATACAAGCTTGTCCCTGGTGTTTCAGAGAAGAGTTTTGGATTTAAGGTGGCACAGCTTGCACAGGTAGACTCACAATCTATATATTACCTTGCACTGCTGCTTGGGCAATTGACTTGAAAGCTGATTGTTTCAAAGAGAAAGAATGCTTTGGAAGGCCATTTGTAAAAAAGGAGGCTTGTGTTATATATATATATATATAGATAGAGAGAGAGAGAGAGAGAGAGAAGGTTAAGCTTGAGATACAACTGATATGGGACCTATAGAATGTAACAATAAAGAAATATGGAACATGAAAGTAAATCGGCATACTATAGATCTAGTTCATTCTTTGCTAACAAACATGAGAGCTACGTGAGTTGGAATTGCCTTGGCATCTGGGTTTGTCAGCTGAGGTCTCTAGTGATTCGATTATTAAATTTGCTAATATAATGAATACTCTTTAACGCAAATGACAACATCATGCTTTTCAGCTACCTTCACATTGCGTCAGTCGAGCCACCGTTATGGCTTCCAGATTAGAAGCAGTAGTAAACAGTAGAATACATAGTAGATCTGGAAAGGGTCTGCTGTTGGATACACTGGTGATTGATAAAGAGCAAGAAGCACAACAGCTTATGTCTCAGCCACATGATCGTTCATGCCAAGAGCTTGGTAGCACTTACGAGGAATTCTTTTCAAACTTAAAAGCCAAATTACAAGATCATGACCTTGCAAAAAGCTTCCAGTTTTTGGAGCATGCTAGAAGCATTGCAAAGGAATTAATTAGCAGGTGAAGTTGCCTATCTTTTAGAACAAATTTAAAAATTGTTGTTGCGGTATAGATATTGTTTAACCATGTATGTATCTCAATAGCTACTTTCTTTCCTCTTGAAGAAAAGGGGAGTGTTTGCTTTATGATAAGATTATCATTTTAGACCTTTTGACTCTAGTTTTACTTGTCAGATATTCATTATCTGCACTTAAGCTAATCTTTTGATTTTTTGTATCGTCTGCAAATGACCGTGCACTGGCTTATTGGAGTATACTTCAGCTTTTGTTTTCCCGTTATTGGCTAGTTCATATATCTGTGGTTGGGGATAGGATTTAATACAAAATATAAACACAACGAAATGATCTAACAGAGATTCTTCCCGTGCTTTTGCAGATAAATGCAGTTTTTAGAAGTGAAATGAGATGTATCATTGACATCCACAAAAGCAGGGTTCAGAAGTAATCCTCCAGTCACCGCTGTTGTATATAATATTTTGCCTAAAAAATTTTGTATGTTCTTTTTAGGCTTCCCAATTTTTGCTTCTTCGTTGTTCTTCCTCTGCTCTGTTACTTCTTGGTAAGTGAGGTCGTTTTGCTTGGGAACAATGTTTAATTCATGTCATGTAATGGATGTCTTAATTTATGCCAACTAAGAATGAAAGATATCAAGTCTCATTTCCATGCTTTTACATCATTAATGTCAATAAAACCTTCAGAGGTTTGAAGGGAAAAATATGCATCCTGATCTACAATTTCTTATGCAAAACGAAACCTGGTCAAAAAATTGCTACTCAAGGGCCCGAGCAAATATTTGATAAAGCGTATCTAAGAAGTAGTTGTAACTTTTAAGAACTCTTTGCGTTTGCTTACTTTGTAAGTGTTGTTTCTCGGATTAAAATGGTGAATTAGTCTCTTCACTTTATTTGTTGTTTCAAAGTAGTTTTTTAAACTTAAAATGATTCAAACTGATCTTTTAAATTTCAAATGTCTTATAAAAAAATTTTTTTAAGTGAAATTCGTCAATAACTTAACGGTAGTTCATCTCTCTACTAATATAGAAGCTATTATATATTTTCATGTTCATGTGATTGTCACGTGATTTGGCCCAATACTTTCAACAATGAAATGGCAATTATTAAAAAAAAAAAAAAAAGACTTTGAAAATGCAAAACACATCGTTTCACATTCCTCCTTCTTTGGCTTGTTGAAGTGCTAGGGCATGGAGGAAGCTTGCTTGTGTGATGGCTGGAATGCCCTGCGATGGTGGTAAGTGGCGTTGGACAGTGGCACATGATTACCAATGGTAGTTTCCGACGAGCAATGAACTCCTCTCTAATTGTAGTTTTCCTATTTGAAAATTTAGTTGCAACCCCCCTTTTCTCGCATCTCATCGCAAATGAGGTGCTTTAAAGAAGTTTGTCTCACTATATTCGTTTAGAAAGGGACGTAGAAGACCATCTATCTAAGGATCTCAAGAAGGTGCTTGAATATTCTCCATCCCCTCCTCTGATAAATTGATATTTTTTTTCCGGTTTCTATTAAAATAAGACGGTGGATGAATTCTATTATAATTTGAAGAAAAATGTTTCAAATAACTAGATTATTTGCTTCAAACACACGGGTGGGTTAGTCTATAATAAGTTGCTTTCATATAGTTTAGAATATCAAATAATTTTATATCATCTCCCCTTATTTTCTAATTTACATAACATTTACTCTCGCATTCCCATTAACTTGCTTTGGTAATTGCTTGTTATGTTGTATAACAATTCTAATGTAGATGAGAGACATCAGGTATCATCCTCATTTTAGATTTGTGAAATCTGAGGATAAAGTTATGAAATTATGTGGAAAATTTGTAGATCTTTCCACTAGGAATTGGCAGTCAATTTCACATACGTAGTCATTGATTTATTATAAGAAAAAAAGTTAAATAATTAAATTTTTTCAAATTGGATAAATTTCTTTTCACCAATTGTGAACAAAACTGCAATTTGAGAGAGATTTGGATTTTGGCAATGCAAGGTACATTTATTTTTTAATATATATATATACACCTTCAGCCCATATTAGTTCTTTCAAATCTCATCATATTGTCCTTAGATTCTAGTAGCTAAATGTTGCTTCCTCCCTTTTTGGCACATTATGATTGGCCATGAGGGCTCTTGTAACTTCAAGTAGGTGTCAATTTTTTTTTTTTCAACAACTCCATTTTGTTGGAAGGTATTAATATAGTTGGTTTAGTGAATAATTCTATACTATTTAAGGTATGTTTGTAATGTATCACTCACATACTTCCTCCCATTATCACACTCCTAAGGATTTGAATTGAAATTTGAAATTGGGTTTTGATCATGGAGTGAAAATTTATAAATATTTGTACCACTTTAGATTTTTCTCTCATGAGAAATGCTCAAGTGAGGTGAGTATAGTCATCGATGAATGTTACAAACCATTTTGCTTTGGTAATGGATGGAACATAAGATGGTCCCTAAATGTCACTATGAATCATGGAAAACGGATGCATAGGTTTATGTGTGATTTGTAGCTATTTTTTGTGTGCTCGAAAATTTGACAAATGTCATAACTTAAAGGAAGACCACTTTTATTCAAGGAATTTAGAAACAATTTAAGCATATAATTGAAACTGAGGTGACCTAATATATAATTCCACAATAATATATCTTTATTTGAAAAATGAACTGACAAAACTTTACTTCATTCAACAATTGGTTATTGCTCTTTTCTTCCAAACAATTGAGACCTTCAAGCATCCTAGTAGTGGCAATCATCCTCCCTGACTCCCATTCCAAAAAAAAATTCATTTTGTAGGGGTAAAGTTAACATGGCAATCTAGATCATAAGTGGCTCTTATAACAAACAATAAATTGCACTTCATGCCAAGTGCATAAAGAACATTTTTAAGTACAATATATTTTCTTATATGCACCACTCCTATCCTAAGAACTTCAGTGAATGTCCCATCAGCAATTTTAATATGTATAGGACTACTACATGGTTGTATATTACAAATAAGAGACTTGTATATAATCTATAACACTCGAGTCTACTAGCTACATACCTCAGTGATGAACCTTGGCATTAAATGCAAATATTGTGTTACCTGTATAAGCAATGTTGCTGGCTGCCACCACCTTATGTTGCGGTGAAGTCTGAAGGTCATGTTTCTCTAGGAACTTTCTAAGGAGTTCAATTTCCTCCTTGCTAATTTTGCTTAAATCATTTTCTATTTTATCTTTTGATGTAGTTGTAAAACTTTTGCTCTCTTGGAGACCTTTTCCCTTTTGGTTTGATGGTTTACCATGTATTTTCCAACAAACATCTCGAGTGTGTCTTGATTTTTTACAATGATCACACCAATTTGTGCTTTACTCTCTTGTCGACCTTTTCCCTTTTGGTTTGATGGTTTGCCATGTAATTTCCAACAAACATCTCGTGTGTGTCCTGATTTTTTACAATGATCACACCAATTTGTGCTTTTTCTAGTCTTACCATCATTATTCTGTGACCCTCTTAAAATTAAGGCTGTGAAATCATGGTCAGTGAGGCGTCGTTGGTCATTTGAGATGAGTTTTTTTCTTGCTTTCTTCATATTTAACAGTAAAAGACACTTCCTTTAGAGATGGTAAGGAATCTAAAGCCATTATTCTTCTACGTACCACATCAAAGGGTGAATGAAGTCTAAGGAGGAATTTAAAGATCTTTTTTTCTTCCTTTATCTTAGAGTATTGTGTAGCATAAGCAGAGCATGCCCAATTGATTATATCATAGAGATCCAGTTATTGCCATCGGACCACCAGGTTGGAATAATATTCAGTAACACTCATTGCCTTGCTTGAACTCATGAAGGAATCCTTCGATCTCAAGAATGGCAGCTTTGTTCTTGAGAGATGCGAACATATCTCTAGCTGCCTCCTATACATCACATGCAGATTTGTAAAGAGAAAAAAGAGTATTGATTTCGATAATCATGGAGTTGACCAGCCATGCTTGCACTGTGGAATCTTCTACCTCTCATTCACGGAACTTAGGATCACTAGTGGTGGGTTTAGGGATTGCACCAATAAGGTAATCATATTTCCCTTTCCCAGTGACATAAAGACGCACGCTTGCTACCCATTGCAAATAAGTTTGCCCATTTAGGCAATGAATGGTGATGGAGACAGATGAGGCTTTCATTGGCACTTAAAGACCTGGAGTGATTAACAGCAATAGCCTAAGAGATTGGTCTGTCATCGAACTCCGATCTTCCTAGCTGTCTGCGTTCAGGCCAAACCTAAACTTAATCATGGCAACCCAGAGGTTGGCTCTGATACCATGCATAGAATATTGAAGCCAGAAGAAACCTCACTTTATTCCACTGAATAGGGTTCAATTTTATAGGGTAATACATCAACAAATATGGTAGCAAAATAAAACAAAATAATTGTAGAGATAATAAGGAATAAAAATGAGATAGAGATTGATCTGAATAATCCCTAAAAATCAGGGAAATATTTAGCTAAGTGAGACTTTAATTTGCCACTAACCATAGGGCCTTGATGAGCCTAGGACTCACTAACACTAAATAATTGAATAACTTGAATCAAATTATCTCTTAATAGCTATTGTATGAGTATATAAACATACCACGATATGAAGGCCAAGAATTTAATCAAATTATCACATGGGATTTTATGACATGTATATTTTCTTCTACACCATTATTTTTGCTTTTAAAGCTTTAGTATGCTCCTTTTCCAATCTCAAACAAAAACATAGCTGGGAAAGATATGGATGTGGTTATTATAAAGATCTCATTTTGTGCACATTATGTTTCACCTAGATACATGTTGCTTTCCATTTATTTTGGTGAGTGCACAAGGGGATAGGGGAGGTTAATTTTTCCTTTTTCTTTCCTATTATATTTTTCATCTTAGACTTGATCTTAACACGAGTGTAGTTTTTGTCAATTTTTATAAGTTTTGAGCTCGAAACCTTTTTTTCTTTAAAGATAAGGTTTGGCTAAGTTGTTTTGAAATTCCTTACATGTCAATCATATTGCAAAACTACTTGTAGTAAAAATGATTACTTTTTATTTTTATTTATTTATTTATTTATTTTTGGCACATTCTATGCAAATCAATGAAGGGTTTGGGAACTAATAATAGTAAACTAACAAGGGTACTTGTGACAAGAATAAAGGTTGATAAATGCAGCATAATTCATCAAATATGGAAAACTATTAGCTCATGCTACTCGTTCAGACACATCAAGCCATTTAGGGACTTTCTTTCATTTTTTTGATTCTAAAGTAACCCAAAAAAAAAAAAAAAAAGAAGATAAAGAAGAAATAGATGAAAAAGTATTGCAATGAAAGGCAATATTTCATCTAAACTTAGATTAATTAACTCTAAGTTTAAGCAAATTGAGAAAGAACTTGAATATATAATCTCTGAGATTGCTACCATGTCAAACTCAGAACCAATGGTTTAGAGTTCAATGCCATATGGAATGGTTCCTAGTTCTCTACCATGTTAAGCTAGCTAGCTAGCTTTAGCAGGTTAGCACAAAATTGGCTCTTTAATTTGACTGGCCACAAGTTAATCAGTCAAATAAAAGATCCCTTGGTCTATGGGTGGGTTAACAAAAATACACATGGCATAACTTGGTTGGCAAGTGGAGATTTTCATGACAAATGGCATGATGCGATTATACCTGCTAGAAAATGCAAAAAAAAAAAAAAAAAGATAATGTGAACAAGTATCTTTGCATAATGCCCTTGATGACTTTTGCTATGAATTAACTCCTTTTTCTTTCTACCTTCATTCTTTCCATTCTCTCTAGTCGGCTTCTCTCATCCTCTAGGTGCTAAAATTATTGTTGGTGTTTTTGTGGGGGTAAATTTTGGGACCAATAAGGATACACCTTCAAGTTTTGCAATATTTTTGAACATTTAAGGTAAGTATTATTTTGTTTCTCAGTAATATAGGATGTATTTTTACATGTTTGATATTATTTGCTACTATTGAGTTTGTTTGTTAAATATTATTAATGCATAACTATAAATGTATATTTTTAAGTTACATTTCCATACAAATTCTTGGTAAATGTATATCAGTATTAGTTTATTTTGTAGTTATTTTATTGCATTTTAATTTTTTTAGTTCTATTATACATTATTGTAATAGTTTTTTTTTTTGGCTATAGTATGAGGAAGAGATATTTTGTAGGTAGAAATAAACAAAAAGTTAAAAAATACAATAAGTGATAAAAATAACTTATTTAAAAATTATATTACATTTAAGAAATTAGCATAGAGCTTAAAAAAAAAAAGATATGAATACTTGAAAATAGAGCATTTGACAGCTTTGCTGCATCATTTGAGGTAAAAGAGCTATATGATCAGATGAATCACTTATTTGATTGGTGTTGCAAGGTGAGCTTGACGAAGCGCATGTGTCATTGTGAAGAATTGCAAGTGGAGAAGTACCTTTGTTGCCATGTTATTATAGCTTGTGCATCCATATCATTGGACCCATTGTAGCTTGTGGACTTTATTTTTTGCTTGAACAATATGTGTAATGCCTACAATAATGTGTTTTGACTAATTGGAAGTCAAGAATATTGGTCATAGCTAAACGATTTAAGTTAGACTCAAATTCATCCACATTGTAACTCAAAGTCTATCTATACACTTTCAAAATAAGATAGACTTTAGAGCCTTAAGACAGCTTATTAGGTGCAAGTTATGCAAACAAACTAGACATAACTGCACCACATACCCACATTGTAACTATGCTGACAATAAAGATATTAACAACTATTGTTTATTTGAACTAGTGAAACATATGCGATTTTGTTGTCATTGATTAGTTCTACATGTGTGAAAACAATTTGTTCTTAAATGTATATTAATAAGTTATGTTTATTGCACATGTCCATCATAAATGTGTATTAATTTATAATGTCCATTATAATTCGATTATTAACAGCAATATCTTAATTGATTTTCCTCTATAGGTGTGTAGATCTTATAGCCAATGCTAAGTAAGTTGTGCATTTAGGTCCAAAGAATAAGTCACCTTTATACCTATAAAGTCAACATATATCACAAGCTATCTAGCATGTCAGTAAGTTGATTAGATTAGCATTGTTAACTATTTCATTATGTTTCACTGAAATGGTCCTATTGAACTAATGTTAAGTATTTGTAGGACGAACAAATCCTCTATTTACAATGTGCCTAACATGATAATCGTCTATGTGACCCACCACTAGCTATCATCTGAGTACAATCCATCGCTTGTTAGCATGCTTATGAAGTGATGGCACTCAAAAACATACACGTTCCACACTACTTGAGGATAGTGCATGATCACCTTTAAAGACGTAGTTGTGCAATTGAGCCTACCATGTGAAGGAGATCCTATTATAAGTGGGATGAATATTCCTTGGCTAGATATATGTGAATGATTCCTTGGGTTTAAATTGGTGATTAATAAAATTGATGGGCAGCAATTGAACGTCAATTGATTGGCCAAGAACTTTGCAAACCTACTAGATAACGCAAAGGATGAGATTGTGTGTGTGGTTTACATGTGCTTATATTCTCTAACTGATTGGAATTTAGTTGATGTTAAATAGGTCTAGCCATAAAATTTATTTGATGTACCAGTGGGACTTCAAGCAGAATGGTTGGTATAGTTGGAAATCAATAGTGCTAGCTCACCTCTACTGAAGGCTCTACAATGTAACATAGAGAATGAGCATGGGATAGATGGATGCTTGAAACTATTGCATCTATGGACATAAGGTCAATTCCTTATGCTCATACCAGATAGACCACCAACCTTTAATCCTCGCTTTGAGGAGTATCTTGTACTCCTACCTTTAGGCTTTAGATATAAATTATAATTAAAATTTTCATGTTGTTGCATTCATGTTCGTTTCATATTTTTCTCATTGTTTGTCAAATTTGCTTGCTTATTATAAGATATGAAAAAATGTTGGACAACCACCTCATCCAAGTATGCTAGCCTTCTGCTAATACATGAATTTACTAAATACAATGGGAGACAATAAGGTGTGTTTCCTTTTTTGAATTCTTTATTTGCATCATATGTTAAACATGTTTTAATGTCTTACTATTTCATCTATGTTGGACATAGATTGTCTAGTGCTCATGTTTGCCATAAAGCATGCACATGTTGATTCCGGAGCATTGATTAGCATCTCCTAATATTTGGATTGTTTCAATTCCACTTACATACATTCACATCAATGAGAGGCACTATCCAAATTGATGCCAACCAATCTCTCAAGTGTCAGTCCAGTTGGATGTCCTCTATGCTCTACAACTTTGAGAAAGAACCTAGGTGAAATGGGTACACAAGCATGTCTGATACATCCAAGGATGGTGTGAGTGGTGAGACAGTATGTCTCGATCTCTCATTGCTGAAGAACCCTTTGATTACACATTTGAATATATGTGATGGTATTAGAGATATATTCAACGTTGGATCCAACCATCGAGTGCTGTTATTAGTTAAGTGATATATTTTTAAACAATTGTCAGTATTGTTATCTTCCTTTTGTTAATATATATTATGTTGACATTCAACATGTTGTCTCTTTTTTTTTGCAAGTCGATATAATAGAAAAACTTTATAGGTTGCACTTGTAAAACCTTTTACCCACAGATTTTTGCGAGATTATGAGCTAAGACTTTACAAAATAGATTACTTACTCTTGGTAAACAATAGTTTTTGTTGTTCTCTTAACTTGCTAAATCAGCACCCTATCTACGGAGGCCTTCAATTTCAATGGGTTGTTTGGGTAAGAAGATAACAAGTCTACCTATCAACCCTATTGAAGATGCCAATTCAACAAACTCATCTGCACTTGTCATAGGTGCCACTTCCTCTCTGTATATTCTGACACTAGTGCCACAAGACTTTGGCATAGCCAATCCATCTTTTTCTATGTCAACATGCTAATTTGATGACTTTGGAAGTATTGGTCCCTCTTATTACAAGGTGCTATCACCCATGCCACACTTAGGTTCACCTTAACAGATGTCAACGCCTCAACATATGTTAGACACTTTTAGATTCTTTGCAAAGCTATTTTTTTATTCATCCACATTTAGTGTCATATACACTAGTTGCTTCTTTTAGCCTAAAGAATTATCGCAAGCAAGGTTTATGACATCGTATACGTCAATTCCTCTAATTCAAGGTTAGATTTCAATTCTCCAAATATAATCAATGTTAACATTCCATTGTAAAAGGAGTAACAACAACAACAACAACAATAACAAGTGTTAAGTCAGCAACAACTACACTGGACAAAGAAGAGGTCTTGTCATAACACTGAGAGTCATTTGAAATAGTTATTTTTATATATATTTTTAATATTGATGTAATCTATTCTTAATTGTCATATAATTTTTTAATTTATTATTGCATATTATTTTATTTATTTTATCTTATATTAAATTTACTTTATAAGTAATTAAAATATTTAGAAAACCTCCATGTAAAAAAAAATTGGCTACTTGCCGAGTTGACATAACCATGTTGAACCGATATAGAATGCATATACCGTCATCAGCGTGGCTTAAGTATTAGCTTTAAAGGTAATACTTTTTGGCTTATTGGGTTTTGTTAAATCCCTACATGGCTTATTACTTCTTGATCAGGAAGCCACTTTGTTTTATCTCCTAGAGGCAGTGAGTATTAGATGGGAACAAGGGGCCCATGAACCATGCATATAAACTCTAGCTATTTATCCTTTTATGGTATTTTTTTAAAGAAAAAGATTGGATGCAAATTATATATATTTATGTTCTCTAATTATGACTTGTGGAATTACTTTGTAGTTTATAGCTTCATTGATTTAAGATGTAAACATAAAGATAATTTGACATAAAGATTGACTCAATTCTTGCAACATCAATCAATCAAAGAAATTGAAATAGTAAACTAAATAAGAAGGAATCCTTTTACAAACAAGAAATAAGCTGACTGCAAAATGATGGTGCCAATAAATATTAGATTGTATTCTGAGCAAAATAAGACTAGTGGCTTTGTTACTTTCCATTATCAGACATGGAACAAAATCTCCTTCTTTGGACTAAGATCCGCACATTCCCAAGAACAAGAATCATATTCCATTGTTGAGCATATGCCTATAATTTTTTTTTTTTGGTAAATAAATCTTAAAGTTAAAAAAGAAAAAAAAGAACAAAATCTAATATTTGTTAAATCAAATCACAAGTATAAGATACGTGCCGCTGAAAAACAAAAGGGAGGTATGAACTGAAGGTGTGCAGGAAACAGTAGATAACCATGATCCATAACTGCAAAATGTCTTTACTTATCAATGCTATTGAAAAACTCAAGCCAAATGCCAAGATGCTGTAAGTAAATAGGATAATGCATTTGTGATATCCAACAAGGTAAAATCATGTCATTTTAAATAGAACAAATTATGCATCAAAAGACACTAAGATAGGTCCTTTAATTCTCTTCATGCACTCAAAAATGTACATATATCTTTGCAAAAGATTTGTACCTCTAGGCTAGTTACACAAATCAACTCAACAAAGTCGTAGTTGAAAATTTTTTCAATATGTACTCCCTCTGGTCTAATATATAGAACAATTTTTAGAAGGTTTGCTTGGTTTAAAATATAAGGTACCATGTAATATTTTGTATTAACTTTTTAAAAATGTCCTTCTTCTTTTGTAAAAAGAAATGTTAGTTTAACTTTTTTTTTTCTCTCTTCTATAAATAAAGGTAAAAAAAAAAGTGATAAAATTAAAAAATTTAAAATAATTAAGTAATTTTATTAAACTGTGTGAAATAGTTGGAAGTATCTTATAATATAGATCGGAGGAGTAACTAATTGATAATACCCGTATCACTTAGAATATTTTACTCGTTATAAGCTATAGAACTCTAAAGATTGGGAGCCACAAAATTTTCGCAACAAAAGACTCCAAAATGTATTCTTCACAATAGTAGCTAGAACGAAAAATTCCAAAACCCTAAACGAGGGTTGCAACTAAATTCTTGAATGGGAGAGTTGCAACTACAGAGGAATTAGTTGCTCGCCAGAAACCGCCCTTGGTTGTTGCGTGCTACCATCCAACGTCACCTGCCACTATCAAAGTCATTCCTGTTGTCGCACGAGCAAGTTTCGTCGGTGCCCTAGCATTCCAGCAATTGACCAGAGAAGAAAAAGGGTGAACCGATCAGTTTGACCGCGTTTTGCTTTTTCTTTTCTAAATTTGATATTTTTTTTTTAAAGTTGACACAACAACAATAATGAATCAAATCACATGTAACAACCATGTCAACATAAAAATATATGTGGCTTTGATATTAGAGAAGAGTAAGTTACTCACGGATTTCATTTCGAAGATTTTTTTTATAAGACAAAATTAAAATTTAAAGGATTATTTTAAAATACTTAAATTTAAAAATTTATTTTAAAACAATAGGTAAAATTAAAGAACCAAATAACTATTTTAACCTAATGGTTGATTTTACAAGATGGTTTGGTTCCTTTCTTAATTTTGCAATAAATATTGAGGACGCGTAGCATCGTAATCTTTCCTGTTTAGCTACAAGAAAAAGCAGCACGCCACTTTTGAAATGACGACGCTTTGATCGTTTATAACGCTAGCAGCTTCCAAGAATCTGGACCGTTGATTTGAAGCAATCTGGACCGTCCATTTAAACCCCCAAAGCTATGCGTTTTGATCCCCTTATTCAGTCCCCGATTACGCAGTGTTTGGAAAAATGGTAGAGACTTCAACGAGATAGGTGGCAGAACAATCAAGGGTAGAAGAATGGTTTTTCCAGAAAAAAATGAGAAAGAGGATGAAATAATTACAGAGGGTAGAAGAATGGTGTTTCCAGAGAAAAAAAAAGAAAGAAGGGTTCGCAGAGGGAGGGAGATCTGGGTTTCGGCATCGAACTTCAAAATCACACTTGAGGGAGGTCTGGGTTTCAGGATCAAATTTCAAAATCATGCTTGAGGTTTGACTCAATATCATATTGGAAGCATGATTTTGAGTTCGCAGAGGTTGAGGCAGGAAGAAGATGGGTCGAACGGTGTGTATGGGAGGCTGATCTTCTTCATCCAAAGGCACAGCTTTGGGGGGTTCAGTGGACGGCCACGATTGCTTCAAACAAACGGCCTAGATTCGAGCACATTTCAGCAACATGTCGTCGTTTCGAAAGCAGCACCCGGGTGCTACTTTTTCCGCACGAAAGGATATTCTTTGAAAAGACCTTATGGATCAACCGAGTAATGGATAATTTACATTTTTCTTTTTTAAGAAATGTTCAAATAATATAATTTTTTTCTATTATAAAAATATATTCATTTAAAGATGACTAGAATATTCTTAAAGATAATATTGCTTTATTGTTAAAAATATAATTTATTTAAAAAATATTTTTTTTCAACTTCTATTTCAACATTATTTATTTTTGCATTAAAAATTATAAATTTAATTCATTCTAAAATTTTATTAAACCTAGGACAACGCCTATGTTTATTGATATATATTTAATACAAATATTATAGTTCAAACTAAATATTAACAAATTGATTAATCTTAAAAATTATTCTGTGAATATTTTGTTTTTGTGTGTATGTGAGAGAGAAAGAATAAATATAATTGTAATTTGTTGTGACAAGAAAAAAAGTGTAACACATTTATTGTTTTAATAGAAGAGAGTATAAATTTTTCCCCAAAAAGAAAAAAGATATAGCTTAAACATCTTTCAAAGGAAAAAGTAATAATTTGCCCTTAATTATTTTTTGATTATTTGTTAAGCAGCAAAATACAATAACTCAGAAATGGGATGAACTTTTGATCAGTGAATTATGTCTCTACTCATTGAGACTGAAATGTTATTTTGAATTTAAAAATACGGGCAAACTAACCGATCTCATCATAGTAGAATGACTTTTTTTCTTTTTCACAATAGGAACATACTGTTACATTATATTACAAACGTAGCTGTTCAATGGATGTCATTCCTAATACTCGCTAAGAACAATCTCAGCTCCTTTGCTTTTCTCTTATGTTCAGGTGACGTGTCATTGTCCGAGTCACTCAAATTTATCACCTCAATATGTTCACCATTAGATTGTTGACATTGGGAGGAAGCATGGAACTGCTTAGGAGGGGAAGGGCTCAGTAGATCGATGACCTCTTTTTTAGCCATGCTGGAATCACCCTTATGGTTAGATATGTTGCTGATATTCTGATTCCACCCAATCTGTTCTTCATCATGTGATGAATACAATAAATCTCGGTTATTCAGATCAGCTTCATCCATGGCAGTTGCATCTTGAAATACCTGTTCTGACAAACCAGAGGCATTATGATTGGCGTGGCCTCCCAGATTGATATCCAGCGACAAATTCATCAGTTTCAGGTCAAGTTCAGCCACAGAAGATGCAGTTTCAGTTTTCTTTGGTCTTCTTTTTTGACCATTTTGTTTCTTCAGTTGAGCCTTTTTCTCCTCAAACTCTAAAATCTTCTCAGGACAGGCACTGGAGATGATTAATGATAGAACAATAATGATTATATTAATGACCAGGGAATACATTGTCTGGATCTGAACCACGATAGTTTCAGACTATACATTTAAGGAAGATTAACTTCTTTCGTCGTCATAAAACAAGAGGTTGCATTACATTGCAAAGTTTTTTCCCCCCTTTTTCTTTGGTAACTACTTTGTAAAGCAAAATTAACTAGAGTAGGTATTATTCCTATATGGATATATGTCAGTTAACTCTGCGAAGGCAGAATATAGACTTCCATGCTTTTATCGGAAAGGCACTCTTGCTTTTCACAGAATGCATTGAGAATGAAAATGTTATCTTATTTCCCAGCCACGTTGAAGTTAAATTTCAAGAGATATTCAACATGAATGCAGCAATAATCCAAACGATATTCTAGCCGAATTTATATGCAAAAATCACAAACATAGATTTGATAAGGATCAAATATTCTAAGTTACCTTTCTAAAAGATCTGCTGGTACTATTGAAGTTCTAAGTCCATCCATTTCATTCCATGACACCTCATAGCATTCTCTTCCTTGAACTTTTCGGCACTTGATGATTTCTGACACAGGACACTTCACAGGGATCTGTGATAGGTTATATTGCAGGTGGTGTCAGAGGGCTATACATCCTAGCTCAGAAATAAGGGGCCAGAAAATATTCATGTTCACGAGTATGATATAATTCTAAATATAGAAACTGTAGATGGCAAATATACCCCATGTTTATATAGATGAAATGCGGTGTGGAATGCGATAAAAGGTAATGACTGCAAATAATCAGAGTCATTGTTGCATATAACAAAGAACATAAAAAAATAGTTATATTGCTTGTTGAAATGGACAGCTTTAGCCAGTCCAAACAGGAAAGAGAGAAGGGGGGGCGCTAAAAATTGAAGACCATCAATGTGGGTCTGGACAGTAATGAAATGATCATTAATGGCAAGGGCTAGCAGTACCTCATTCAAAGGAAGATTCACTCCTACTTCTGATGAAGTTAAGCGCAAATTGGCAAATCGCCGTAAATCTCTTTCAGCAATCTTTGGAAGGATATACTCATCTATGACAAGAAACATCAAAGAATAATCACGAAATTGCTTCAAAAATCTACCAGCCTGGAATTACCATTGCTCAGATTTAAGATTTTTAAACTTCCAAAAACTCTGGCTGGAAGAGGGATTTAATACAAATTCTATAACTCTAGACTCCAATATGAGAACCAGTTGTTGTTCTTAGCTAACGTCTGCATAAAATATGGATAAAAAAAATCTGATCCAACAAGGCAGCATGAAGAATAAGTATGCAGAAGCAGTTGAAGAACCTGTTTTCTCCAGAGGCCACTGAAAGAATTCAGCACATATCTGCTGGAGTTTACTATGTTGAAATGGATATTGAACGAGAATCCTACAGAGATAGTCAAACGTTCAGCTGCTGAAACCAATGCTGTACAACTCATTAACCAGATCCAATTCTTCAGACTACAATAAACACATAATTTTATCCACAAATTCCACATTCACCTTAATGCATATAATAACTGCTCCGGATGGAGTTCATTTGAGCTTTCATTTACTCTGATTGGTGAGTATATCCAATCAGTGTCAAGACCCTTAGCAGATAGACCCCAACTCTCACAGTTTGAAACAGTATAGATCAACATTATCTTCTATGTGACACATGTCTAATCCCAAAGGGTGATCATTTGAGTTTTCATAGATGCTGATTGATGTGTATATCACAATCAGTACTGAGAGTTGAGACTTGGGACCCTTAGCACGTGGATCCAACACTCAAAGTTGAGAGTATGGCATCAATGGTGGCTTCAATGGGACACATGTCTAATCCCACAGTATAAGTTAACCCCGAGAACAAAGAAAAAGGTGTTTTAACTCTACTAGAATCCCCTCCTCAAATATAGCTAAGCTCTTTAGTTCTTGTCGGTAATAATCTATCTTCACAAGCAGGAAAGAACAAAAATACGAGCATGTTGTAATAAAGTAGAATGGCCAATTCTACAATATAATCAACATTTTGGGTGTTATAGGTGCCACTAATCACTTAATACATTTGTGATTAACTAACAAAATTCAGGTCATTGTTAACAAATTACAATTACGAGTTAATTTTGATGAGATTCATGTGGAATGAATTTAGTTAATTTAAAGTTAATTGCAAGTTATTATCCTAGTTAGAGAATTAAGAGAGAGAATGAATGAAAAGTTAGAGATGTGAAAACTAGTTTTAAAAGCACATGAATTTTGTTTAAATAGAAGTAAAACATAATATATAGAATGTAAATATAAAAGACGTACTAGTGTTAATGCAAAAATGAAAATTAGAGAATATATTATACTACAAGTTACACGGTTTAAATATCTTAGATCCACCATACAATATGACGGGAAAATAGCAGATATAAAACACAAGATTCAAACTGAGTGGATGAAATAAAAGAGTGCTTTAAGCATTATTTGTGATAAAAGAGTATCACTCAAACTTAAGGGTAAATTCTACCGCATAACTATAAGACCTGCAATATTGTATGAAACTAAGTGTTGGATAATAAAAAACCAACAAGAGAATAAGTTCAATGTTACAAAGATGAAAATGTTGCATTAGAGGAGTGGATACACTAGACAAGATAGAATTAGAAATGAATGTATTAGAAAGAAAGTGGAAGTAATATCTATTGTAAAAAAGATTGTAGACTTGTGCTTTAAATAGTTTAGGCATGTGTAGAGAAGACCTGTAGAAGGTCAATAATAAGATTAGATCAAATAGAAAGTAGTCTAATAGCTATAAGTAACAACAACAACAACAACAAAGCCTTTTCCCACTAAGTGGGGTCGGCTACATGGATCAATCGACGCCATAAATCCCTATCATAAATCATATTTTTAGACAAACCATTTAAATCTAAATCTCTCTTAATAATTTCTCCTATAGTTTTCCTTGGTCTTCCTCTACCTCTACTTATTGGACTATTCTCCATCATATCTACTCTGCTAACGGGGACTTCTATAGGTCTCCTCCCCACATGACCAAACCACCTAAGTCTCGATTCTACAATCTTTTCTACAATAGGTGCGACTTTCACATTCTCTCTAATGCATTCATTTCTAATCCTATCCCGTCTAGTGTGTCCACTCATCCACCGCAACATTCTCATCTCTGCTACATTAAACTTATTTTCTTGTTGACTTTTTATTGCCCAACACTCAGTTCCATATAACATTGCAAGTCTTATAACTGTGCAGTAGAATTTACCCTTAAGTTTGAGTGGTACTCTTCTATCACAAATAACACCCGAAGCACTCCTCCATTTCATCCACCCCGCTTGAATCCTATGCATTACATCTTCTTCTATTTCCCCGTTATGTTGTATGATGGATCCAAGATACTTAAATCGTGTGACTTGTGGTAGGATATGTTCTCCAATTTTTACTTCTACGTTAGAAGTGGTGTGCCTCTTACTAAACTTACACTCCATATACTCCGTTTTACTTCTACTTAAACGAAAGCCATGAGCTTCCAAAGTTTGTCTCCACCTCTCCAACTTCTCATTCATTTCCTCTCTCGATTCTCCAACTAGGACAATATCATCTGCAAAAAACATGCACTGTGGCACCGGCTCTTGGATATGTTCAGTAAGTACATCCAAGACTAAGGTAAATAGATAAAGGCTCAGAGTTGACCCTTGATGTAAACCAATAGTGATCGGAAAATCTTCTGTAAGTCCACCTTTTGTTACTACGCTAGTTGTAACCTTATCATACATGTCTTGGATTGCTCGAATATAAGCTATACGAACTCTTTTTTTCTCTAAAGCCTTCCATAGAACTCCTCTTGGCACTCTATCATATGCTTTTTCTAAATCAATAAACACCATGTGTAAATCTCTTTGATTCTCCCTATATCTATCAATTAATCTTCGCAACAAGTATATTGCTTCCATAGTTGACCTTCCTGGCATAAAACCAAATTGATTCTCCTTAACTTGACTCTCTTTCCTTAACCTTCGCTTAATTACTCTTTCCCATAATTTCATAGTGTGGCTCATGAGTTTAATTCCTCTATAATTTGCACAATTTTGAATGTCTCCTTTACTCTTATAAATAGGAATTAAAGTACTTTTCCTCCACTCATCTGGCATCTTCTTAGATCTCATAATTTCATTAAATAACTTTGTAAGCCAACTTATACCTTTCATTCCCAAACTCTTCCATACTTCAATAGGTATATTATCCGGTCCAACTGCTCTGCCATTCTCCATTCGCTTTAATGCTTCTTTTACCTCTACCTCACAAATCCTACGGTAAAAAGTATAATTTCTATCCTCTTCTTCCGTGTCTAACCTATCCAATTGCAATAAAATCTCTTGCCCTTCATTAAAAAGCCTATGAAAATAACCCTTCCATCGTTCTCTGATATCTCGTTCCGTGACTAACACTTTCCCGTCTTCATCCTTAATGCATTTCACTTGATCCATATCTCTTGTCTTTCTTTCCCTACTTTTAGCTAACTTGTAAATACTTTTTTCTCCAACTTTAGTACCTAAAGAAGATAAAAGAAGATTAAAAAAAATTATAGGAAAAACTATTAAAAAAGATTTAAACTTAAATGGTTTGTCTAAAAACATAATTTATAATAAGACTTTATAGTGTCAATTGGTCCATATAGCCGACCCACCTAATGAGAAAAAACTTATTTGTTGTTGTTGTTGTTGTTATAAAGTTAATTGCAATTATTGGTTGACAATAAAAATGACATCAATACTAAAAACCCCACATCATTGAAACTAAAAGTTGTTTCTCCATCTACCATCTTGATTATCCTATGGTGCACTAGGCAATATGGGTACCAGCGACAATGAACTAATGTAAAATTACCTCATCACAATATCAGAATCTGCTGGATGGCATTTTGGCTTCATATAAGCATTGATAACTTGCAAGAAGTGATAATCTCTTTGTGAATTATTCTCACCTCCTGCATGTACAAAAGATAGAAACAAAGATATGACCATGAAAACTTCCATATGATAGAAGAAAATTTTATTAAATGCAATTCAACATAAGAAAATTTTCCTTCTCTAATGTTTAAGAAACAATATATCAATGAATGAATCAAACCAATATCATTTTTGGTTGTGCTTCTCACTAGTTGTGACATAAATCCAAGTGCAAGAGACCTTTGCCAAAAGTATATGCACAAGATATACTCAGGATACTCAATTCTTTACAAATTCTCCAGAATTTAAAGTTTACTTCAGTTCAAGTATATGTTAACATAAAACTGAATACCGATAAATTTGTTGGCAGAAATCTTGGAGAAAATCATTTATGCAAATTGCAGGTAATGAAATCAGAAGTAATATAAATGCTTTACCATGACTCAATCTCATATCATGGTCCAATATATTTTCTTTGTTGTTGCTCTTGAAAACTTGCCCTAGTTTCTTTGCACCTTCTAGTCGTTTCAGACATTCAAGTCCTTCAAAAGCAATTTTTTGAAGCACAAATTTGTCCCCCATTGATTTGACTATCTGACAAGCTGACTCCTGCAACCATAATAAAATTATTGCAAGGTCATAACCATCAAACAACATGGGGGGAATAGACAGAAAGGTACAATGTGACCGTGAAGAATGACAGGATTTATACTTACCACACCCACACCATATACACCTTGACTGTAATCACTGCCAAGAAGTAAGGCAAGAGCGATCTGAAGATCACAGGTCACAGAGCCACTGGTTATTTTGCCAGAAAAAGAACCCAATCCCCTTCAATTGAAGTATTTACAGAATTGGAGTATAGACTTATTGTACAAGTCAGAATAGTAAGATTCTCCATAAGATGGAAACTCCACTGATTTCGGTACAAGAACATACAAAAGATATAAAATAGTTGGAAGAATAAAAGACTAACAATTTACAAACAAAAGAATAATCATAGCTATACATGGATAGATGCACAATACTGGATTCAGCTTAAGCTTCTACAAGGAAAATCAATTCAAACAATGGAAGATCAAAGCTTCCGTGCCTTATAACACACTTCAAAGGAAACAATTGAGAATGAGCATCTTGATGTACCTAAACCACACAAAATGGTTCCCTAATAGGGTAACTTCTGTTTTAACTGGCTTTTCAGTTAGGGTGCCCAAGATAATATCAACTGGGAAGCTAACCTTGGCTGCCCTTCCTAGGCCTAACTACTCTTTCACAGCCTTAACATGCACAAACCTAACTGAACTTAGGATTAAATAGCATGCTGAATGAACAGTGAAAGATCATCTGTGTGTGTGTGTGTCCAAAAATGAAAACAGTACGTATTTAAAAAGGCAGTCAGAAAGTTACCAATGAGTCCCTTCCAAATCCAAGTTTTCTTTCAATGTCTGCCATCTCATAACAAACAACATATCCACCATCTCCTAACTCATCAATAAATGGCTCCTTATAATTAGGTAGTGTCAATAGAATTAATATGAAACAAATCCAGAGATGATTCAAAGTTGATCCCCTCACCAAGGCAGATATCCCTATACACTGTCCTTGCACCAAAAAGAAAGATATCTGAATCTGAACTGAAACATCCATCCTGAAAATAACCACAGCAATTAATAAATAACAATGATGATGGGTTAGCCATTAGCATAAGCATCCCATGGATAACAATAATTTCCAAATGAAAAGCAAAAAATAATTTGCAGGGAAGTGATTATTCTTACACACAATAATTCAGAGTTCAACAAAGCACACTGAGCTTCAGCTTCTTCAATCCTGGTTTAGCAAAAGAGTAACAATGTTATTTGTGCACATTAGTGCAGTAACTTCTTTTCTTTTTTAACCCAGCAGATTCTTTTTCAATTAACTTCTAGACAGAACACAAAGCAGATAATATACATTTCTCAGTATGAGTTATTAAGCTGCTTCTTTCCAGCTGTTTGATACCCTTAAATACAAGTTCTCTTTGTTCCCTGCTTCATTTTTTTCTTTCCCTCTAATATTGTTTTCAGTTAAGACTGAAGATAACACTCTTTTATGTTCACTTGTCTGACAAGAAGTAACTACTCCTTGGTCCTAAGAGTTGGCGGTGGTTTTCATAAGTAATATACTGATAAATGATAAACTCTGATTCCTCTGAGACTAAGAACAATTGAATTTTATTTAATTTTCATAAGTAATATACTGTACAGCTATTGGACCATGTCATTAAACATAAATATCATACTATAGGTGAGTTCCTTTCATCTCTTATAATATAACAAACCAGTCATATGCACCACAATATACAAATGAAAACTAAATAATCCAACCAACACGTTTTAGTTCTGTTGGAGTTATCCATCTTAGGCTATTAGCACTACTCAACATCTAACATTTTAAATTAGTGTCCAATGTAATGTGTAAGGCTGAAGCTGGAGTTTAGTCCACTTTTGCAGCAAATAATTAAGTCCGCAACATGTATATTTAACTAGTTAGCTTAATTAGTAATGTATATTGATGCCTTTCCAAGGACATGGAATTGAATCCCAACTTCATCAAGAAGCTAGTTGTTACTACTGAGAGGAAATAAGAGCAATTTAACAAATATCATAACTTAATTTTTACTGATTTGCACATTAAGCTGCAGTCTTAGCATTTGAAAGACATAATGACCAATACTTCCTTAGTTGATTCCCTGTTAATAAATGGCAAATGATTATATGACTAATACATTAAGGCATTCTTAATTTTTAATTCTAAATAATTGGAATTAGATTTTCTTAAAAAACTTAATATAACTAGTTTTTTTTTTCAACTAGTTGTGGTTATAAATGATTAAAGTTAATAAAAGTAAATTAAAAAAACCATTCTAATGCAATAAATTATGTTATGGAATAAGATTAAGTAACCATACTTAAAGGAATCATTAAATATTACTTTGTAATCTAACTTTGTGGTCTGTGATTCCTATCTCAGCTATTAGAAAAATAATAATAATAATAATAACAAAGTGTTTAATAATATACTTTCTTTTATTTGTTATTTTGTAAATTTACAACACAGATATTTATTTTTTATTCCTTTTTAAAAAGCGAAACTTGTCTTTGTATTAACATTCACAAGGCATATTAGTAGAGCATTGTTTTCACTCAAATTTAAGGAGGACCATGGCCCATAGACCCTAAGGGAATGTCGCTACTCAACTCATGACACTATGTGTCACTGAAGACATGGCAGTAGGACATTAGTGCCATCGAACTAACATTACAATGGACATGGTGATACACTACCTATGAGCTGTAGTGAACGTAGTGATGCATAACTAGAGTAGAGTTCAAAGAAATGAATATTAAAACAATCAAGATTGGCAACAAAGAGTCAAAGACTTTATACTCATAGCAGATTGTTATGCACTAATCTCTTATATTTACATCTCTTGAAACAAAACATTGAACCTAACTTTAGAGAGTAATTACCCATTCAAACAAGGGATGCCAAGAGCCATCCCCAAGACGTTGGCCTCTTTTATCATGCATGAAAACTCAGATCCCATGTTTCTCCGTAGTGAAGATACTTTCTGTAAGTTACTTTCATTTTGTGCGACCTGAATTATTATTGACTAAATTTAGTACAAATTAAGAAAAAGAAAAAAGTAATATGTACAAAAAATTGAGCATAGATGAAGTAAATATTACTTACGTCTTTTCCAGAGTTTAAGCGTTGCCTATAAGTTGATAACTTAATAGCAGGAATTGATCCATCTACCAAACAACAAAGATTACACAATGTGAAGGAATACGGCTGAATACTGTAAAGCCAACAACATTCAAAAAGCACATGGGCAGAATGACCAGTACAAGAGATACCATAATTAAGCTAACAAGAAGGAACACAGATATTGTCTATAAATGTGATACCCTAAGCCTCATAATAGGTGTACATGAAACTGAAGAATACACCTGGAATTTCCCATTACTAAGATAACTTGGAGCAGTGTCAGGACGTGGGCCTAAGATGTGACAATAAAAGTTTCAGAGCTTATGCTAATTGTTGATCAAGGGACAATCATAAAAGAACTACCTTACATGATTAAATACCAGTTTGACCAAAAAATCTTAAGCCTACAAGCCTTGGGAGATTCATTACACAAGTCTCCAACATTCAACGCTCCTCAATGTTGCACTAGACTCAGTTGCATAAAACTATAAAGCATAAATTCCGCATTTCAGCTCTATAAGCTTCATGTGGCACACCTGACCGTTATATTAATGATTTCAAGCTTGTTGCAAGTGTTGTTGATATCATGAGTTGCGTTTACATTAATTGCTTTACTGCTCCATCAACCAACAGACCACCAACAAAACATCATCATCCATCAAAGGTAGTATCCCTCATTTTACAATCATCAGTTGCTCAAGCTGAACCATTTACCAGTATAACCAGTACCACTATTTAAATTGAAAGCTTTTCGTTAGTTAACAGCCCATCCAACATATGAAAAATACCCAATTCTAACTAAGAAATAAACCACTTAGATATAAGAGAGCCAGGCAAGTGTATCACTACTGTACTCCGCCAATGATCCTGAATTTGAGATAAGTTTCCACACCCAAATGGTATTTTTATCCATAGCACTCTCAGCATTCCTGAGATTATTTATGCCTATAACTTATATAGCCAAGCTGCCAGGTCTGTTGCCAATTAACAAGGGTAACTGGCAAAATACATAGAAAAATACTTAACGATATATTTGCATGAATACTGCTTAAACAAAGTTTAAAGTGGTTGACGTCGGCACTCAGCAATACCACAAACTTAATATACTAATTTTGCCCAGATTTCTCACTACTGAACAACGCTTCACTCATGATATGCAAAGCTCAGCGGTAAAGACTGTTGGGGGCAAACAAAAGACTCTATACAGATGTTCGAACTTCGGAGTCTCCACAGAATGTTCAGATAACCTTCGTTTGTAAAGACCGAAACATTAAAAAAAACAAAAAAACAAAAAAATAAATCCACTTGGACGCAGAATCTAAGCATGCACAGATACCTTCTACTAGGAGAGATTTTCTGTTTCAGCTTTATTTGGCTATGATGATGACCGATTAGAACACGACACTCTTATTTACTAAAATTGAAAACTTATATACACTTTTTAAACCTACTGTAACTCAACTATAGCAGATGAGCAGAGGTAGAGTAGAACAACAGAGTAAAAAACAAAATACATAGGGACACACCTGTAACGAAAATTAGGCTGCAATTCAAAGCAATGAGTGCTCTAAGGCGGTGAAAGAGACCTCTGAGGTAGACTTTCTCCTTCACACACGAGATTGATTTGCTCACATTCTGAAGTTGCACAATCCAACACGAGAGATCTATGCATACCCTCTTGTTCCTAGACTCCAATTCCGACACAAACCCATAAAGTCATAAAAATTGAAGAAAAAAAGGGGGGATAGAACAAAATTTGATCGGTTGCAGCGAAAGTAAGGGAATTACTTACTGGAGATGGTGAAGAGGAACTGTTTTCTTGCAGGATTCGAGGATATCCCATAAATGTTTCACACCCATGAGGGCACGCGATTTTGGGAGAGGCAGACGTTGTAAGACTTTCTATGATGAAGGACCGCAGGGAGGGTTTGAAAGTTGCTCACTTTGAATTCGAAACCAGACTCCCCCCTCGCAGGTCGCAGATGAGCGGCTGCAAGCGACGCCGTTTTCTCATCTCGTACAAGAAAGCTCATGATCTTGTTTTCTTTATTTTTTATCAAATTATATATATTAGGCTTCATTAAGTCCCGGTTTGCTACCTCAAAAAAAACTGAAAAAGAAATAGTGCCTGTGATCCTATTATGGTTTTGATGTTTTTAAAATAAATATTTTGTAAAGCAAATTTTACAAATAAAAAAATTAAAAAATTTTGTTTAAATTATTATTGTAAAAAATCACTATTTTATATTTTTTTTAATTCTATAGAATAAAAATTATAATAATATCTAAAAAATATTTTAATTTTTTTGTTTTCGAAAACATATTTCTATTTTTTTATTTTACAAAACACTTTATTAAAACTATATTATCAAATAAGTTTTTATTTTTTTATTTTTAAAAACAAAAAATTATTTTAGAAATAAAAAATCAAACAAGTTCAAAATCTGTGACAAAACAACTTGAGAACAAAAATCAAAAGTGGTATTACTGTACATTTTCTTTTGCTTCTACACCATATTTGTTAGCAACATTTTTTAAATAAATTTATAATGATATTTTTATCCTTTCTATTCATACTACTATTTATTTATCAATCTTTTTCATTTAGAATTATTTAATGGGCAACCTTAGTCATCAACACTATCTAAAAAATTACTTAAGATAGCTCTCTACTTCAATAGGTAGATTAGATGATCCATTGTTGTCCATAGGCATGTTTTTTGCCATAAACTTTATACTATTCAGTTAACCTATTCTCACAAAAAAATGCTTCTGCATTTTTTGCACTAAAGTGCATTACTAGATATGTATGCACCTTGACATGTGTTATTCTAGCTTGTGATTCCATTATATTACGGGTCTTGTGATGGTGTTCCTTTTAACTTTTGCTTCTAACTATTGCGATAGCAAATTAGTTTTACGTATTATATATAAATAGTTCATGGAAGTTGTTTTCTGATAATTGTTACATTTCAATCCTTTAAATTTTTCTTATACTTTATAATTGTTGCATACATTTGTTGAATTAGAAAAATGCAAACCATATCAACGTACTCCATTAAACATTTAGTTATAAGTATAAATTATAGTTATTTAACATAATCATTAGTATAATCTCATATTCTTTTGATTTAGTCAGCTATGTTTTGTTTCAACTGGACAAAACATCAATTATTTAATATTATTCCAACAATCCAAATTAAGTATGATTCATTATTTGGATATGGATGACATTAGCTGTGATGTCATTCCTCATATATTAGTTTGATTTTTATTTGTCATGCAATATAGACATCAATAGACGATAAACATGTGGATTACTATAACTTTGAACTATCGTCGCTTGATGTATAAGTCATATACTATTGACTTTCAAGTAAAGCGAGCCTATCTTAAGAAATTGATATATAGTAATGACTCTACATGTTATGATCAACTTAGAATGTATAGAACAATATTTGATCAACTTTGTGTGATACTTGATCGAATTGGGGGACTTAAACTTACAAAAAATATTTTAGTGAATGAGCAAGTAGCAATATTTTTATCCATTTTAGCACATTATGTTAAGAATTGGTCAATGAAGGTTTACTTTAAAAGATTAGGAGAAACCATTAGTCGATACTTTAACATCATGTTGAATGCAATGATACTTATAGATAGAAAGCTATTAAAAAAACCTAACCTTGTACCTAAAAACTCAAAGGATGAAAAATGAAAATGGTTCAAGGTAAAGTTTTTGATACAAAACCTTAAGTTTGCTATGAATTTTTGTCACACTTCTAATTAACTCCTTTATTTTTAGAATTACCTTGGTACACTTGACGGAACACGTATTTTAATTTAAGTACCTATAACAAACAAGTCTTGATATTGTAATAAAAAAAAAGTAATTACTATTAATGTTCTTTGGTGTATGCTCACATAATACACAATTCATTTACATGTTGACAGGCTAGGAAGGATCTACAGCTGATAGTCGTATTTTGCAGGATGCACTTAGTAGGAGACATGGGTTGATGGTCCTTTACGGTAAGCATCTTAATGAGTACTTTTCTTTTAACATTATAGATTTATAATTGCATTTTCATTCACTTGTATTTTCTTAACTAAGATTTAAATATATGTCCTAGTATAAGTAAATACTCTTTGATTGATGCAGGTTATACGAATTGCAATGGACTTCTCGCACCATATAAAGGATAGAGGTACCACTTGAGTGAATGGCAACATGGTCGTCGCCCATCTAGCCCACATTAGTATTTTAAAATGCAACATGCATCAAGTGCAATGTGATTGGGAGGACATTTGAAAATTTGAAAGAATTATCGGCAATACTTAGGACTCATTCTAGCTATCTCATAACAACACCCAATAAAGTAATACTAGCTTGCTACTTGTTACACAATCTTATAACTTGACAAGATAATGAGAACAAATCCATAGATGGGGTCAGTGAACCAAAATGTGGGGACTAAAAAATTAGCAAATAATATGTTTGCAGAGTTCAAAGCACATTGAGTACATGAATAACCTAATTGAGTTGACAGAGAAATTAAATAGTTATTGACTTCATAATTATTATGTAATGCTAATATGACAATTATAGTCCTTGCGTGCTTAACCTTGTTAAGAACTGTTCACTTGGTTGATATTAGATTTCAAAACATTATGCATGTTGTGACATTTAATGTGATTGGTAGTTATGGTTTGTGCTTTAAGTTTAGCTAACATCAATTTCATTGTCCTCAACCCATAAACCATCAATGGACTCCATCTAAGAATGCAGTGCTAGTTGAATATCTTATAGAGTTATGGATTGACTAAAAATATGTGTCAAATAGTAACTTAAGGCCAAGCCATTTAAAGCAATTAGAACAGATGTTGGATGAAAGAAGCCCAAGATGTGGCCTTAAGGGAGTTCCCCATATTTAATATCGACTGAAGACACTAAAACAATCATAGTCCAAACGACATGATATGGTGTATGGTTCCAACTACTTTGGATTTGGATGGGATCCTATATCAAAATGCAGTACAACAAACAAGGATGTGTGGGATGACTATGTTAAAGCAAGTTATGTGCTTTTTCCTATGTGTTAATACATAGATACTATTGTATCTATAAATATACATATTCAAACTATTATGTTATTTGTAGGTTCATAAGAATGCGGCTGCATTTAGATATAAGTCATTTTTGCACTTTGAAGATCTGTGCACTATATGGGGAAATGATAGGGCTAGAGGATAGGATGCACAAGATACTAAGGATATTAGATATGCATCCTTGAGAGGAAACCATAGTCCTACAACCGAAGACTTAGTTGACAGCATAATAAATATGGATATCGATTAAGAGTTGGCAGATTTTGATGCTACTCTAACACCTCCCAGTGAAGCTATCTCGTAATTTTGGAAACTAAAAAGGCATAATAGTAATCATGCATTGCAATTATTAAAAGGGCTAAAGGATATAACCAAAAAATATATCAATGTTAAGTGCTAGTTTCAAAGAATATATGTCAAGGTATCAATTATATGGCATATGATACAAACCTTGATGACAAAGTAATAAATTTATTAGTTGATTTTCTCATCGTAGATGGTTTATCTACAAATGAAGTCTACTTAGCTTATATTCAAATTTCTCGAGATAATAGGCTACTCTTGTGCTTTCCTATTATTCAGGATGTTTAAAAGGTGAAGTAGATCAAAAGGCTAATAGGATAAGTAGCTGCACTAGTGTGGGTCATTTTTGGTAGCTAATTTGCTAAAGTATCTCTATGCAGACAATGAATGTTTTTTTTTGGCTGATGTCTACTAGTATATTGCAAATAGATTATATATAAGCTTATGACTTGATAGGATATTATCATGCACATTATAGATATGCACCAGAAAGTGGCTACTTTTTTTTATGACTATAAATGACCTATTTGATGTTACAACTTGTTAATTAAACTTTAATTCATCCTATTATTGTTTGTTTGTAATATGATATTTTATCTAACTTTTGTGGTATATGTGTCTTGCATTAATTGAGATGAATGTTGGGAGCTGAGAATTCCTCATTTGCAGCAAAGAATATAGGAAAACATGTTATACACTGTGGTATACAAATTTAAAAAGAATTTTGTTTAATGCATGTGTTAGTTTAATGAGAATTGCATTTTTGCATATAAGATTTATAAAATATACATCTAAAGTTCAAAAAATATAAATATGTTATAAAATATACATCTTAAGCATAATTAAAAAATCTAGAAGCTAAGCCTAACTTTACAAAACTTAAAAATAACAAAGGGGCTAAGCCAACAGTTTTGTGGAAAAAAAATATATGTTGGACAACAACTGCAAAATTAAAAACAAAAAAAATCAAATCGACAATGACTACAAAGCAATCGAATTGTCCAACTGCTATGTAGTGGAACAATGTTCTAACTACATGGCAGTCAAACACTATTCGACCAAAGAGCAATCGAACACATGATAGTTAGACACGGGTCTAATTACCTAGAAATCATAATAGTGCGATTGCAATGCTGTTGGACAGCATTCTGATTGCTAGGCAATCGAATATTGTCTAACCAAAGCGCAGTAAGACAAGCATTCGACTACACTATAGTCAGAACTATTCAATTGCAATGCTATCTAACCAAAGTGTAGTCAAATAGTGTTCTAATTGTATCACAGTTAGACGCTATTCGACCAAAGTGCAGTAGGACAAAATTTCGACTGCACTACAATTGACCAATTGCAATGTTATTTTCAAACCTTTAGGTCAATCACGCGCTCTTTTAATAACCACCCCTATATTTTTATTCTTTTTTCCTTTATTTTTGTCTCTTTTTTTCCTTGGCATAAAAGAAGCATTTATTATCTTTTATTAGAGATACAAAAATCTTTTATACTTTTATTAGAGGGAAATAATAGAAAATCATTGACGTGGTCATTATATGTTTAGGTATTCTTTTTTTTTTTTGGTGACCTATGAACATATGTGGATTTATATTATACCATACTTTTGTTAACGTGACATTTTCTACTTCTATATTTTTTCTTATATGTTTTTGGTCTGTGTATATGAATGCTTGTATTAAATCCATATAATTTTGTGATACTTTAATGTAACATGTAATATCTGATTTTTCGAAAATGAGAGAAAATGTGAAAATAGCATGAAGTATGGTAGCGGACCAAGTTAATTTAAGGGCTGAGATAACATCTCGTCACCTAGGTCCAATATCTTGTCAACAAGATCATGTAATCTGTAGTGCAAATTTTGAGACCTTGTCAACAAAGTTTTCACTAGTAAGTACAAGGTCTTTTTATATAAGGTGTTAAAACTTGTATGGTATGGATTGGATATAGAGGACTTTTAAATGAAAGCTTTGAGTTCTCTAGGGTTCTCAGAGGCCCTGAAAATCTTAGGAAGCCCCAAGACAGCTAAAGCCCTTCTGGTGAACGTTTTCCAATGTTAGTTGACCCAAATTTTAACTTATTCATTCAAGAAGGTTTTAGCTCTGATTTGAGTGATTTCAAAAGCATTTTACTAAATTGAGGACCTAAAATTCATAATAGAAAAGACAGTTATAAAAAAAGAGCTAAAACGAGTTAGAAACGAAAATGCCAAGAATGAAGGGTAAAATGAAAATTTTTAAAAAAGTCCTTCTTAAACCCATATATATATGAGGCGCCCTTCTTTTCCTCTCATTTAGGTCGAGCAAGTTCTACCTAAAAACTAGAGAAAACTTAAGGGAAGGAGGCGCACAAGAATAAGGCAAAGGAGAAGGGAAAATTTCAAGAAAAAGGTAAGAAATTGTTAGAATTTCCTAGTTTTCTCCTTAGAAAATCTCTTCTCCTCATTCTCCCCTTTCTCCTTATGATTTTCTTAAAGTTTTTGGTACTATTTTAAGGTCAGACCAAGGAGGAAAATTTAGATTTGAAGAGAGGAAGCCAAAGAAAGGGAGATTTAAATGAGAAAACAAGAAAAAATAAGGTAAATCTTCCATCTCATGGTAAATACTTCCTCTCCTTCCTTCTCCCTATTTTGCCCCATGTATGTAGATGTAAGAGGGCTGAAATTTTGAAGAGAACCAAGAATGAATTCTATGAATTTAAGGGAGGAGAGTAAGAATATGCAAAGAAATCCAAGTAAAAACTATAAATTTACAAGATAGACACGTTAGAGTTTTGATTGCACCTTTAACTCTATCATAAACTCTAGCTACATTTTATGATATTTAAGTGTTCATATGAGTTCTTAAGACACTAAGAAATCTTCCTACATGTTTCTCCCATCAAAGGAAGTAAGGAAACTCCATTGGTGCCTTATAAAAGTATAGCTTTAGCCAAAGAGAGTCCATGCACCTAGGGAGTGTTTTAATTCCTTTCAAACTTAGTTTTGTATCATGTATGATGGGAGAGTATAAGAGGAAGCCTTGGAAAAAGCTTAAAAGCCATAGAAAACAAGATGGCCTTATATGTTCCATAATATGGTTTAAAGAAGCAACATCTAGCTAGACTCCTAGAATTGAGTATGTGATGACTCTAAGAGGTTTAAATGGAGTCAAAAATCATGAATGAATAGATAGAATGGAGCCAAGATGATGTTTTCCAAAGGTTGCTTCATTAAGTACATTATGAAACCATAAAAGAGCCTTATGAGTCATCTAGCCTTTCTAGTAATTGTATGGCCTTAGACTTTGCTTCAAGAGTATAATTAGCTTCCATATAATGTGTCTGGGCTAAGATAAATGATTTCCACCTTCTTGGGTGTGTGAGGTCAAAGGAGAGAATTTAAAGCTTAAGGAAAAAATGTATAAATGCAAGTAAGATAGCTCTCTCCACCTTCTCTCATACATAGATATGTGTTTACATTATTTTGAATATGTGTATATATGTTTTAAGCCATGAAAAGTATTCTAGCATAATTTTATATGCCATGATACCATGATGATGCATTATATTTATAAATGATATTTATGATATTTGTTTTGGTTTGTTTGAGGTGGTGAAATCAAAAACTCTCTAACCATGGTGAGGATGAGCTAAGAACCCTTAAGATTGGTTAAGATAAAGTAAAGAGTCTCTTAAAAATGAGGTTGACTCTTAAAATAAGGTTGAGTCTAAGAACCTCTTAAGCATTGTTTGGTACGTGGGAGAGAATTATAAAGTAATGGGAATGGAGATGGGATTGGGAATGGAAAGGAATTACATAACCCATGAGTCACGTTTGGTATGATATGAGAAGAGTGGGAAAACAATTACCTTGTTATGTTTGGTTGCAGAAAAGTGAGATAAGGATAAGAATAATTAGCATTCAAAAGACTAAAATAGCCCTTAATAAAAATATCCGTTAGACAAATTTATTTTTTGTTTTCTATTGTTCAAATAAAATAAAAATATAAAACACAGATGAGGAGCCATAATCTGGACAATGCAGCATCTTCCCTAAAGCGAAATCTCCAACGACAGCTCTGTGCACATTTGGACGTTCAGCTAAGTTCATCACTCCAACAATGTCTTCAACGGAGGGTTCCAAATCGCACTAGGGTTGTGAGCAGAAAGATCTGTGAGTTACTCATGGCTTGTCTCTTGAACATGTCCAGTATTCTGAAAAATGAATTTATAAGGTAATTTCAAGTTGAAAATAGAGGGTTTTGATTCCCATGGCTGATACACATTGCTCTTCCTCTCCTTGTCAGTAGAAGTGCTTGACTCGTTGGTGGAGTATCCCTGACACTATTTCGAATCTTTCATCACACAACATATTCCATCAAATTTTTCCCTGTTTCACCTGTGGGTGAGGTCGAACAAAGTGAGAGGTCATAACAATTTTGATTTCTTCTCTTTTTATGGTTTGTTCTTTGTAATTGCTTAAATGTTATTCCGACGGGATCCATTATTTGTTCATCTAAGGCTTAGTGAATTTGTTGTAACCTAGGTTTGTTGTGAAAAATCTTCAAAGCATGATATTTTTGCACATGTTGCTCTTGTTTTTGCTATTTGTATATGATTTCTTCTTTATTGCTTAATTAGGAACCATTCGACATGCACAATCCTTAATCAAAATAGTTCAGGATAACAGAAACCATTAAACTAATGAATGCCAATGGATGATAGAAGACAATGAAGAAAAAGCGGGGGAAGGAATAATTATTTTAAGGTATTGGTATAGATGTTGAAAAAGGGTTTATTGGTGGCTTTCCATGTATGGAAATTTGGTGAAGAGAGAGTCTCTATTATACATTTGAGGATGCGACTAATATATGTTTAAGAGTTGTGTATTAAATGGTGCTATTAGTATTGTTTTATCCATGGAAGTTGTTCTGATCTCTCTTTTGTCCCCTAAACAAGAGTTTAAATTTAGATGATTGAATTGCTAAAAGTACTATTTAGTAGCAATGGTTTAGTATTAACCATTATCGATTGATAAGTATGCCTATTTTGTAAGAATTAATGGCTTCTTGCAGTGTAGGTGAAAGCAGTGGACATCTTGGTCTAACCACCCACAATAAGAATTGTTATTGTCATCGAAGTGCCACCATTAAAATATCACAAACCAATAAAAATCCAAGCAAGCCATTTGCTACATGCGCCACAAATGCATGCAAATACTTTGAATGGCACAATCCTGACATGGGTGATGAGGATAAAAGGGATAAGGGAGTGGGCAAGCATTGTTATGTTTATACAAAGAAGATGGAAAGCAATAACTTAGGCCAGAGGCTATCAAGGTTAGAAGGGGTTGTGGAAGGGATGGAACTTGGTCGCCTCAACCAGCAAATAACAAAATTAGAAGGGCAAATGGTTGGATTGAAGCTGGCAATAATATTTTGCGTTGTGTTGGTGTTTGTACGCATGCTCCCAAGTCACAAATAAACCCATATGTATGCCACTATTTTGATGGATGGGATTTTTTTGATTTTGTACTGATCTTGTATGAGATGTTGGAAATTTACAATTATGGTAGATGAGATTTATTAAAAAAAGAAGAACAAAACGAAAATGTATGTTGTATGATCCATTAAAATTCTTGTAATGATGATAGAGGCAGAACTTACGTCAAGAATTCTGGCTAGTAGCTATAATGAAATTTCTCCTATTCCCATAAGAACTAATTAAGCCTTTCAAAAAAATCATCAGATGTGTCCTTTTCTACGTGGTAAATAAAGTTAAGTTTACTCACTGAATAAGATTATACACTCTTAATTTATATGTTATTCACAAATTAAAACGAATAGTTGGAGCAAGGATTTAATTCATATGTTACTAGTTTTTAAAGATGTCATTATTTCTCGTTTCTTTATAGATACATTGTAAATGACTTCATTAAAGGATCTCCTTCAATAATTATTTTCAGAGGCTAGTAGAAGAAAATGGCATGAGGATAACCTAGAATCATCCGAACAACTTAATGGTTTGTTCTATTTTGTATTCTGAAACAAAATTATAAAAAATAAATAAAGGGTTTTACCCTCAAAAGATAAAAATGTTAATTTTTCCTTTTTGATTGTATCGCAGGTCGTGCTGCAATGATAGATTTGTTATGGCATATGTGGTCGATAACTTGATAGGGGTAGGCCTAGTAGACAAAACGAACAACTTTTTTTGCAAAACTCTTTTTCCCATTACAGTGGTGGGAGTGCTTGTGATCCAAAAGAATGAGGATGTTAAGAATATTAAGAAGCTATTAGAAGATACTACATTTTATGACAAGTAATGGCAAGCAACCTGGAAAAATTATGAGAACTCAAACAGTTCCAGAAAAGAGCAGTGGAATTGCCATATTTTATAGCTTCCGTTGTCCTCTTTTGTATTTGAAATAGTAGTGTTATCTTGCTAGTGCAAAACAATGACATGAATATGTATTAGAGGTGTATCTTAATTAATTTTTTTTTTCTCTAGCATCCCAGTGTTAAAGAATGGCTTGATCTCATTTGAACAGTTTGTTCTAGTCCGAAGATTTTTTTTTCTTGGGGAATCTGTGGAAATGTGTTGTTTGTTCGAGTGTTTCTTAATTGGCTCTATTATAGATGATAGAGCCACCCTAAACATAGGGGTTCTCTGCTTTTACTCATCCTGAAAGCCAATCCTATGAAGGTACATACAAATTAGAATTTGAATTACCGGAAGTAGCTTACAGTTCAAAGCAATTTTTGCAATTGCAAGACAAGAAAATGATGAATGGCATTCTGGGACCATCGTTTTTGGGCATTGGCACTTATTTAAGACCCAAAACATCATATAACATATGACCCAATCGCACAAACAATTACTCGCACTTTCATACCCCAAATTATGGCCTGCTGCTAGCTTAGCTACCACGTTCAAGACAAATACCTTTATTTTAAAAAAAAAAAAATGCATACCGCTCCATTTCCTATTTTACTTTAACTATTCATATGCTATTTCTAAGCTAGCATACTACGTTATAAGTCAGTACAACTTCAGCAAAAAAGTAGGCAAATGAATATAAATGCAGGTATGACAGCGTGGGGAATAAAGCAAGGATGGGCTTTAAGGCTGTGAACCCATTCCCATTAATAGAAGAACACCATATGATACGAACAGTGCCAGTGAGATATACTTTTAAACAGCTTCTACAATTACATCGTTCAGCCTTCTAATGTTCACCAAAATTACACAAAAAGTATGCACATTGTTAGCCTATATCCACAAGAAATAACCACAGTGAGGCACAACAATTGCACACAAATGTCCACTTCTAGCAACCTTACACTTCTAACATAGGAAGAACTAAAAAGCTACAAACGAAAGGTATATCCTAAATATACATTAGATATACCTTAGCTAGCCTTTAACAGCGTCCCCCTACAAATGCATAGGTAATCCAAATATCCAGTAACACTTTTTTGCCAGAAATACCCTCAGAACAGATCCATGCCATCCCCTAATTTTGCAACCTATATATACATGAAATTGCTACAGTAAGGCACCAATAATTCAACACCAATGTGCACTTATAGCAAGCTTACACTTCTAACCTAGGGAGCACCCAAAAAAGTAAGTGAAGAAAGGTATACCCTATACACACAAGTATGTGAAAAATGCCAATAGTTTCAACAACAAATATAGTGCTCATAGCACCAACTTCGACATATATATACCTTTGGCAGCCTCTAGTAGCATCCCCTGCTGATGCACAAGCAATCTAAAAAATCCAACAACATATTTACGTCAAAAATACCCTTCAAACATATATATGTCATCCCCTACTTTTGCAACCTATATACACCAAAAAATTACCCACAACAAATTGCACCTTCAGACAAATAGAGTGCAATATATACACACTAAAATGTTCCAGCGTCAGTTTCCAGGATGTATACCCTAAAAAAATCATCACATCCTACACCATATGGTACCAACCAAAATCAACAAGTTTGTAGTATATATACAACCAAAATATTGGTAACTAATGCACATATGGGGCAACAAAATTATACACGCTGGTAAAAAAAGTTATCCACCCACCATCTCTCCTATCTATAGCATCTATGAATCTTGCTATCATCATAGAGGAAGGCTAGGTTAGTTGCAAAATACAGAGTTTAAACTCAACAAATAGTAAACACCAAGACATGCAACTTACATTTATCTGATGAGGAGGTGAATCCAATCAGCTCGCTCATGGGGAGGCAAGGATAGGAATGCAAGCATCAACTTGTCATCGCGAGAAATTTGTATATGAGCAGCAATTCATGGCGAGTAAGTCCATCTACCATTGCTAACTTAGAAAAAAGATGGTCTCTCTTGGCATTCAACTCTAACTCAACATTGAAAGTTGTGCATAATTTTTCTATTGTATCTCGAATTCCATGCTGTAGATTTGAACCCATTTCTTTAAATGCCTCCATAAATGTGTCATCGCGACTATGTCTCTTTTGTTTCCTTGGACTAGAGGTGGCTTCACCTGCAGAGGGTAGTGGCACTTCAGACTGTGCCAAACTTGCATCTGGGTCATCGCCAAAGTCAGTGTCCATGAAGTCTTCTATGCCAATGTCCATGTCCCCTCCACCAATCTCCTCAAGTACATCAATAGCAGATTGGGCATCCTTCCCAGTCACTCGATCTTTTCCAAACACTATACATAGTTCTTCAAATAACAGAAAAGGTCTACTCCGAAAGGGTGTTGCCTTTTTATGTGACTATATATAAAGGAAAATAACTATGTCAAAGATGCACAAATATTGACATATAAAACTACAAGCCATCAATGACTATGTATTCACATTTTGTGAAACTTTATAAAAGTGACTATAATTCCCAGCAATTAGGTATAATAGTAAGTTGGTATAAAACAAATAAGAGTTATTAGATATAAGTTGCAAATTTAGAAGACAAAAATGCCACTAATTCCTAACAAGTAGCATGACTATGTATAATATCGACAAACAAAATCAAGTAAATATTATATATTCACAATTAGCAATTATGCTTAACTAGAGTGTTGTACCTTTAAATATTCATCCCAAACTTCTTTATCTACTATCACACACTTCCTTTGAGCATCTTAGCCAAATCCACTAGTGTTTGTACCATACACCATATTATGAACAACTGCCCAGGCTTTCTTTAATGTTTTTATGCGTGACTGAATGTGGGGGCAACCTTTAATCCCACTTCCAGGTAATTTAGCATCTAGCATCAATCTAGCAGGGGTAGATGCCCAAGTCTGAACCCATTGTCTCTAATATATTTTCTTTTAACCTGTAGGTCAATCATGCATGCCACCAACACAGTATCTTCCTCTGGTGTCCACACGTGTTTGCCTTGAGAGGAACCCTCAGGTTGATCAGCCATGATGATAAGCTAAACAAGCTACAAAGTAATCACAACCATTGCACATGTAAGGGTTTAAAAAAAGGAGAAAACGAGCAAATAATACCATGCACAATTAAGAGACAGAACAAGTGATAAAATCACATGTAACAGACCACTAAACCCACACTAATGTTTAACTATTATATTACAAAAACATTTGATAAGCAATTAGATGATAATAATTAAAGCTGACATAATAGTTACTATAACTTGAAGCAAACATAGATCCAATATTATATTGCCAATACATCTATAAAGGTTCTCATCATGAAAAATAATGCATCAACGTGCTCTATGGCAAAGTTAGTGAACATTTCATTGGCTAATTTGTCTCACCAAGCACTCCAAGCATCAGTTGCTTCTATTGTAATGATAGGACTATGCTCCTCACTTGGATCAACTAGTGCCATGTCCCCAACCTCATCTTCTAATGGATCTAAATTATCAAATTGTCGAATAAGATTATGCAGCAAGCAACATGTAATTATAATCCAGTTGTATGTTCTCACTGGGTACCATAAGGGACTTCTAAGGATTGCCTACCGTAGTTTCAAAATTCTAAATGCTCGCTCAATGACATTTCGTGCAAATGAGTGTTTCATATTATAGAATTCCTAAGGGGAAGTTAGTTGCCAACCCTCTCTCCACTTAGTTAAGTGGTATCTCTGTCCTTGATAGGCAGCGAGAATGCCTTCACAATTGGTGAACCTAACATTAACCAAATAGTATCGGCCTAATTGATATAACCATACATTAATATAAACATATATATATATAGTAAATGACAAGACATTTATATATAGAAAGCTAATAGATTTACTCACCCTGAGGTACATTTAACCCATTTCTTCTACTAATTACATCACGTAATGTCCTTCCATCGGCTGTAAACCTTTCCCACCCAGGCAAAACATATATAAACTATAGGTCTAGTGAACAAACTCCCAACACATTTGTGGTTATCTCCTATTTCCTATTACAGTATCTTCGTTTGTCTTTCATAGGCACTTTTATCCTTATGTGTGTTCCATCTAGAGCACCAAGGCAATTCTAGAAAAGAGGAATAATCAGTCAGTGTGTTCCAAATACCATACCCAATTTTGTGTAAATGAAATCAATTCATTTCTTTACCTCAAACCATTTCCGTTTTTCATCAAGTGAATTTTCAGGAATAGGCTTTGGGGTTTTAAATAGCTGACTTTGCAAACATATCATCCCAATCAACATCCGGTTGAAATATTTGCTAATTGTTTCCCCTGATCTTCCAAAACAATTTTGAATGACTCTATTCTTTACATGATGAGCAAGTATATGTAAAAATATCGCTACTTGCTCATCGACTAACATATTTTTGGTATATTTCAATCCCCCAACAGTATGAAGCATAGAACATAACCTATCAAAGGTCTGCCTATTCATCCTAAGTTGGTTATAATAGGTTGTGTCATTATTATAAACCATATTCATAAGTTGAGCCCTTTTGGCATAGAAGCTCACAGTGTATGATTTATTACTAATACGCCTCCTAAACATAAGACCCATAAACAAATAAAATTTATAAACTGTGTGCACTACATTCAGCCATCAAATCAACAATCCAAGGATTATTGATCTTTTCATATTCACCATTGCTGCAGAAATAATCATATCAAATCATAGAAATAATGAGACTTGTTAGGGAATAGGTCAAAAGATTGGAAAAATATAATGACCTAGTGGAACAAAATGGAGAGCAAACGCAAAGAACAAACATATACCCAAATAACCATTTCAAGCAACCAAGTGGTCAATAGGTATGAAGAGAATCATATTACAATGAGGTTAAAAAAAGAGGATTCAAAGTACAAAACAAATAAGTGGGTAAAATATGGGAACCATCCAATGCAACTCACGTGGAGGTAGCAATCCAAAAAGTTGCACCTATAATAAGTTAGCATAGAACCACAAATAATCACTAACTTTTCCCCTACCATCCTCGTGCTTATTTTGCTTTTGTTTGTTCAGAACTATCTATCACAGAAGGAATAGTAATCTTATCTATCTCATTTTGCATGAATTATTGCTCTTGCATAGTTCCTTCTTTTATTCTTGACAATTCACATTTTTTAATTCTTTATAGTACATATTTGAAATCCATATTTATAACAGTAGTCTTGATTTATTGATTGTCAATTTAATAGATCATCAACAAATAGGAATTTCATATTTGTTCACCACAGATATATATATATATATATTTCAGGTAAGCATACCCTTCATATCCATCAATTCACATGCCAACTTCTCAGTTAAATGATGGGTTAGTGAAGAAAATACAACAAAGCAATACAAGTCAGCTTTGAGGAAATAAAATATTCACTAATTATGAACCAGTTCACATATCTAAATTTATTAAGAATTATGTATATAGTACTAGTTATAATTCATTACTAGCTAATAAAAGTCACGTGTATCTACACTTAACAGTAATGACCTGTATTTATCCATGGAAAAAAGTAATTGGAAGTAATTGATTCAGTATAAAGTTTTAATCTTTAAAAAGGGAGAATGATAGTGAAATAGCCTTAGCAATTATATGTTTATAAAGGGAGGCACATAATGAAATTCTTTTCTATTAAAAAGAAAGAGTTTCATTATTTAACCATCACTTCCTTTCCCCTTTTTTTTCCTGTGTGTTGTTTATTTTCCTTGAATTTCTTTCCTTCGTTGGCAACCATCACTCCCAGACGTAGCTTCAGAACATGGAAAGCAAACAAAGGTGATGTGCTTCAGCCATAATTTTCAAATCATACCTAATATAATTAGTATAGATGTTGATTCAAGTAAGCAACCATTTATAACTTCATCCCTTCTTTTTTTTTTTCCTTCTATAAAATGACAATAGACATATATTACTAATGTGGGCCTAGATTTTTGAACATGCTTTGACCTATTATTTAATTAAGCAATTTCAATTTTACACACATCTCTATACAGATCAAGGCTTTGTCTTAGCTTGCTTAAATTTCTAGTATTTGCTACCCAAATGTGTTGCATAATGCCTATTCTAAACCTCCTTCCAAATGCCTAACACATTACCATACCAAATCGTCATTAAAGAGACAAAGGGAACAATCATTTTTGAACTCAAATCACACACGCCGGCCTTCAAAATATTGAACTGACAATACATAAGGGAAGCACCAGCACAGGTAACAACACACAGAATAATAACATATGCAGTAGCAAACTAACGCAACAATGGAAAATTTTTATTAAAAGGCTAACTCATTCACCTCAATCTCACATACAGATCATTAAAATTTCAACACCCAAGCATTGAGTATCAGAGAAAGAAATCAAACTAGAGTAGCGATGTCACTTGTTATTGAAACCCACTCAACCACTGGAATGATAGCTTCTTCGTTACTGTATCACCAGATCTGGAAGACGCTAGTCTGCGAAGAAGTCTGTGATGGATGACAATGGCTTACCAACTATGCAGAAGTGTACGATGAAGGTCTGTCGGTGGATGCGGGTCTATCCCGTATTGCACTTGAGAGAAAATGCATGGTTTAGGGGTAAAAAGGTCACTAATTTGCTTCTCCCAGGATTAGTTTACCTTTCCTTCCACTTTATTCAAGATAAAAGATTCCCAACTTTGTGGGATAAAAGTGTCTAGTGGATTATCGTCTTCCATGTACCAAACAGATAAAATAGGGATTCCCATTCCTTTTCCTATTTCAGCCTTGGCTTATCCCACGTACTAAACGATGCCTTAAAGAATGGGTGAGGCAAGTCCAAAATCCACAAGTGAATGGGTGAGGCTAATCCACTTACTTGATAAGCTTAGATATTCTATGTATGATTTTTTCAAATGCTAAGAATGCTTCTTAAATGATTGCACATATTAATATATCCATGCATGCATTTGTGAAACTTGTATTGCATTGCTTTATGTGTGATTGAATGGGAGATGAGCTATTAGGATTCTTTGAATCTCATCCCCTCCTCTCCAATATCTTAACATGCTAGGTGGAACAATTGAGCAAGGTAACGGAGGACACCAAGCCTAGAAGAAGAAGATTGACATCAAAGTATATGAATATGCCTAGTTTTGCTCTCTTTTTAGCCATACACATGGTATATGATGTAATCCCTTGATGAAATTTTTATGTAATCATATAAGCATGTGTAATCATGTTGATATGTTATGTACAAATGAAATTTAAGGCCATATGTATGGAATGTGTAATGGCAAGTTTAGCTCTTGAATGGTTTGATGTATTAGTGCATAAATGGAGGTAGAATGACCAAATTGAGATGCATGAAGTTGAGACTACTTGGGTAGTTCATATAAGTCATATTCATGCTTTTAAACTTGTCCAAGAGGTGCCAAACATTAAAGGAAATCATTTGGAGATATTGATACCTTATATGAAGCAAAATTTGACTACTTTAGAACTCTATATCACTTTTTGTTCAAATAAGCTCTTCTTGATCTGATATTTGGTATACATTTAGAGCTTGTTGAGCACTTTTTAAGAAGTTAAAGTACAGAATTTTCTGAGATATATGGAATATTTGATGAATTTCCAAAGTTAGAAAAAATTCTGAATTTGGTCTGGTATACTATTCACTCAGGTCAGAAAATGAAATCTATAAATTAGGGGGCAAATGATGTCCAATTGTCACAAAAATTTATAAGAAAAAACTAGACATTCTCAGTGACTTATGTCAACTAGAAGCACCCCATTTGGATGTCTAAAGAGGGAGATATGGATTTTTGAAGTTTTTGCCCAGTATTAGGCGTCTAGACTAACCTTGATTATTGTTTGATTGGTTTTTGATGCCTAGACGTACCTGAGCTAGTTTAGAATTATTTTTTTCCTCTAGCTAACATCTGTAACTTTTCAGATTGGTATCATTTGCATAGATTAGATTTTTTGGAAATTAATTGAACATTTTTTAAATTTACTACAGAAACCTATGATAGTACTGGTAACCAGCCAAACCTCTGTCTCTTTTCGAATGTCAAACATCCTCTATGTGATGATTCATGGTCTGTTCATATTTTTACATAAAGTAGACATGTATAGCTTCCCAAATAGTAAAGAATACATGATATTGATTTTTTTAGAATTAGTTATGATTTTCTAAAGTTTGTGACAGAAGTGAGAAAATTCTAGCTGAAAATGCATATGTGAATTTTATGCTTCCTTTTGCCATGCATGACCTCTAGGACAATTTTGGTGATATAAATGAGTTGTATCAATGTAAATAAATGTGATAATGTGATACATGAGTCCATATGGCCTATGAGACTAAAAAAAAAAATTTCCTGTAGAGAAATACATGTTAATCCATGACTCCCTATGCCACTATATTGTTTCCATAGAAATTATATGGGGATGAGGCATAGGAATTGTATGAATTGAGTCCTAAAAGTATGGTGTTACATAACATATAAATCAATATAATTTTGTATATAGTATATAAAATGTATAAATATATAAATTCATGTTTTGTTTATGTATTCACTTTATATATATACATGCATACTGAAACTTTTTTTTTTATAGTTATATATATATATATATATATATATATTATGCACTACATTTATATGTATATATGAAAAGACTTTTATCCAAATTTAAAAAAAGATTACAATATTAGACTAGCAAATTAACATGTGTTCATTACAGCAAATATTACATAAACACCTAACCCTACTTCTCCCTATTATTGTCATCTTTGTTGTTATTATCTCTTTCATGTCTAATACGAGAACTACCTAATTTTTGTTAGGATGACCAACATCTACCCTTTAATTTTGTGTGACTGCGATGAGTTAATTCATGGATTTGTGATTGAAGCTCCTCAATTTATCTTTACTACTCTTGAAATTGAGTCTGATAAAATTGTATTGAAACATTGATAAATTCATTTCTTATCACATCTTGTATATAGGTTAAATGAGGATATGATGGCACTTGGCTGGATGATACTTCTTGGGTGCATGTGTATTCATATTAGAATTTCCTAAGATTTTATCTGATATATTGTTCAATCTATAAATTGAACTTCTCTTTTTGTCATTAGCAGTTTCAACAAATAAATTCAAGTCTAATATATTATCACTTGAACTTTTTGCATTATTCTTTATTCTCAAATATTCATCCTACCAATGCAATCTACAAGTTAAAATACAAAAGGATTTAAGAATACAAGTGATAAATATAGAGATAAATATATATTATCCATGAACCCAAATAACTTTTGATTTCTATCCACCCAAAGGTTAATAGATTTATACTGACATGTTTTTAAATAAATTTCAAGAATAGAAGGATCTCTTTCCAATTCACAGGCTTACATAAACGGAACAAGTAACAATTACTTGAAATGATGCAAACAAAGTATGAAATAAATGTATCAAATAAGTACCAATCTTCTGGCATGATCTTCTATAGAAATGGAACCTCTTGTATGTAAAGAAGCACTAAACTGTGACGTGGAGGTATAATTCTTCTTTTTCTGCTCATTAATTGATCAAAATTCTTTAACATTCTAATTGGTATAAAATTTCTCCCAAATTAATTATTTAATCTATTGTGGACTTTTTTTTTGGGTCTCTCACGAGCAATACCAATAGCATCCTTTAAACGAATTTTTACTTGATTTTTTCAATTCTACTAGATATCACTGTGATGTACTAGTTTCCAATAATAATGTTTCTTAAAAAATTTACAACAATACCAAACAATCATAAGTAATGGATGGGGAACTTATGATTATACAAATGACTAGGTATTTTAATTGAAAAGGTGAGAAACATTATGAGAGATAAAAAATTATTTGAAATTCATGAAACCATAACTCTTTATATTCTTATGGAACTTCACTCCAAAAATTCTATATTTCATCATATTTATTCTTAAAAATTGTCATAATGCATGCACAAATATCTTTATTATTTAGGGTAAACCTTGTTCAATAAGTAATAAAAGAGATAATTAATAATAACGTTAAACATAATGACATTACTATATGATATTATATAATTGAAATATAATTATAAATCTTGTAGTATCAGGCTTAATCAATTTTTTTACTAATTCATCTTGATCATTAGAGTGCACATCATGCACACCATATGACTCATCTTAAATGTTAAGTTCAAATGGATGTAAGTCTTCTTGAATATTAGATGATTCTTGATAAGGGATATTTCAACGTGTCTTTCGCTCTCTTCTAGACAATATACTGCAATAAAATATAAGATGATGACAATAACAAATATAAATAATCTAAAATTGACTTGAAAGTAGGTGGTGAACAATTGAGAACAAAATAATCACAATGCAAATTTGTGCTGATAAATTTTAATTGATAAATTCTCCTATTTACCTTACAAAACTTGTGAAAGTTAAGATGAATAATCAGAGATTATAAAATGCTTTGCCATGGATAAAGGAAAAGAGAACAAGATAACAAGGCTTGAGTACAACCTTATAAGGAAAAAAGAGACATGTGAGTCCAAGTTTAATAAGAGATAAATATGGAGATACAAAATATATGTGTTTACGTGTGTGTGTGTGTGGAAGAGAGAGGCATACAAGTCCAAGTTTAACTTTAATTAAGGATAAATATAGAGATACATATATATATATATATATGAAATGATAAGAAATAAGGTGGGAAAAGATTCCATGATGTGATAACTAATTTGTTTAATGATGTTAAAAGCATGTTGCTTAGAAGCGCGCATCATAGGTCATTCAAGACTCTATAAATTTTATTTAACTATCCATCTAGAAATAGTTAGAAGAGAAAAAGATATGTTTAACAATAGTGGTCTATCCTATCTTACATGAATTAGAATACAATTGTATAAAACTTCAAGCAGATTACATTTTGTTTCCACAGCCTTCTCCTTTAATTTTACCAACATTTTTCTTCGAACTTGAACTATTATCCTTCTGGTAATATTCAAAAAGTTGATGTTGTATGTTAGTATTAAATTTTCATTGGCTTATATTTATGTGTGATAATATTTTAACCTCCAATCAATATCTGTGTGTATCCTACCTTGTGGGCATATAGCTTCCACCCTACTTAGATATAAGTACAAGTCATTTTTGTGATCATAGTTATATCTGAAGATAGGATCTTCTTCTATTTCGTGTGCGACACTTCCTATGCCATATACTGAGCCTCCACTCCTTTTTTCCTTTAGTAGCTACTGTCTATAAAGCAACTTCATTTGCTAACAAAAAATTTTGTGCACCAATAGCATATGCAATTATAGTTTTAAGTCTTGCATACTCATTGTTGAAAATAGAAATTATTAAATTATATAGGAGTCATATGTAATTGGAAAATTTTAATAAAATAAATAAGAAACATGACATTTACAAAAATGGTTTTGGAATTTTTGTCAATCCAATCTCCAAATATTGGTTTTTGATGGGTTTGAACATAAAGCTTTATTGAAGTTAAAGGCCCACCTAATTCTTGAGTTAAAATTGTAACATGTTCTATAAATAAAATATTGCCACTAGTGTGGAGTGATGGGCCATAACTAGAGGTAGAAGCTCTATTCTTCTTTTCACATTCATTTTTGTTATTGAAATTCTATATTATTCCAACTAGCACATAAGTCATTCTGGATTTGCTCATTAATCCACAAAAGGCCTCTTTCCTTTATCTCAAGCATAGTAGATCAAATCTTTTAATCCATTCCTTGCTCTATCTTTAAAGTTCTTATAAATTTAAGGATGATCTTCTATTATCTAAACATAATATTTTTGTCCAATAAACCCAAAAATATCCCTAAAATAGTAATATTCAAGTATAGCAACAAGTAACAAACTTGGTGGCACATGAAACTGAAATTTACTTGAAATTTTTGAAACCATAATTGTTTGACTATTTTAAGAACTTCTTTCCAACAATTATAAGACCCTGAGTAATTATGGTTTATCACAGCCAATATATATTTAACAACCTCATTGACATTGGATGCAAACCTAGTGAATGAATATGATAAAACCATATTGAATGTAATTATATTCAAATATCAAATTGAGAATACATACTCTGTTTCACCAATTGGGTACATAAGTTGTTCACCCATATTAACTCCTTTTTAAATCTAAGAATACAGAACTGCTTCATAAGTTTTTTTATCCATCTACAAAAAGAATAACATTAGAAGAAGATGGAAGAAACACAAAATAGATACATTGTTAACATAAAATAATTACAAGCAATATAGAAAATATACAATGTTACTCTAATTTTAATAAAACTAAGCGTGTTTAAAAAATATTACCACTTCATGCAAGTGGACAAAAAACAAGAAGAAGATGAGGATCTTGTATCTTAGTTACATCATTTTTTTTATCTGTTACTTCACGTGATCTACCATGCCACGGGAAAAGCTATTAAACTATACATTTCATACCAAATCCACTACAACTTCTAGTCTGCATAGCCATAGGTCCTTCCCTCATCCACCCTTCCATGTAGGAGTCACATGATAAAAAGCTTCATCACTCTTTTTTGCAAATAGCTTCATGTTAAGTCATACCATGAGTAAAAGACGAAATACCTTCACATGAAGTCTCAGGGCATGAATATTTTTTTGCCTTTTTTGTCTTTTTCTGTAACTATATAAATAGCAATTTATATACTAATATGTTAATCCTTTTTGTACTTTTCTTCGAATATATATATATATATATACATATGTAATTTATAAGTTGTTATATGCAATATCTATTATTTAATAAATTAATATATACTTACAGTGGTGCAATTATGTATAATTATATATTTATATATGTAGGACGTTAAGGTTAAATTTAACATAAATATACATATATATATATATATATATATGAATGAACCTAAATTTTCTTAATTACATATAAAATTATAATTTTCAATCACAATATAAAAATCCATTAATAACATATAATCTATGAGTGCTTATAAAGTTTTAATTGTGAACAAAATTATACATGAATATATGTAAAATGATGTGAATAAATTATAATGCCATTATATAAAATATAACACATATATTGTGTATATATAATTATTTATCCACTTAAGTAACTTTAAGTATATTTAAGTGATTGTGACTAATTATATTGCATAAATTACATAAAAAGGTGCAAATAATTAGGTAATTAGTCGATCTATACAATTATATATATTTAAGTATATAATTAGATAATTACAATTATATAATTGGATAATTACAATGAGAGAATCAGAATTTAGACTTCAATTTAACCATACAAGAGCAATAAAGTACAAATAATCTAATTTATACATCATAACAAAAAAAAAGCTTACACTACATTAATAAATTCTATATAAGTTCTCAACATAATAAGGAATAAAATAACAGACATTATTTATTAGCTAACTTGTTGGCATTTTAAAATGCTTTTTTTGCACATTTTAGTAGGGCATGTCTTTGATCTCTCAAATGAAGTGCATTAGTTGCAGCCATAGATGCATCGATAACACTTTATGCAGCATTCATATAATCTGCAGACAACATAGCAAGATGGTTCTGGAGGACCGAGTGCCACCCATGCCCATTCGCACTGTTAACTGCATTAGGTCTCCAAGGTGAATAGCCTCTAGTAGATGGAATAATGTAGGCAAGGTTTCATGTAACCTTACTCAGCAAAGATTAATTTGGCTTCAATATCCTCTTTCAAAGTCATTAGAGAAGAATGGACGTGTTGGAGCCTTTTCCCATGATCCTTATAAGCTTCTAGTATATCCTTGGTATGTGTGAAACTAGATTGAAGTTTTGTAAGACGAGCTAAATCTTTCATACAATGTTTATATGTGGTAATCTCATTTGCGGTTTTGAAATATTCCATGTTACTAGACCACATTGAAATAAACCCCAATTAATTTATCATAGCATACTATCAATATCATATACATATACTATGAAATTATATGAAAGACAAATTTTATAATAACTCACATATAGCATGATGATTTATTAACACCATCAAATATCATAAGTATCCCTAACATTTACCTTGGTATTTTAAGACCAAATCTTGGTTAATTGTCATAATAAATATCATATTATTGTGACAAATATATTATAGGAAAATTACAATGAAATAAATAATAATACATACTATTTAGGCTGAAGGAAAAAGTTTGATTATTCTAAAACAAAAATTCCTACTTGAATCTCTTTTACAAATCTTATTGAAATTCAAAAGGCAATCATTAAAAATAAAAAAGTAAAAACCCAAGGGGTAAAAAATAAAAAATTATAAAAGTTGTACCAACCTACCATTGCAAAGCAACCAATGTACAGCAACACATCAATCTCATATTTGTGAAATAGGATTGCAAAAAGCTGAACCTTTTGACAAAGAAACACTAGATGGGTAACCTCCAAAAGAAATTAACAGAAATGGTAGCTAGATGGGTAGCCTCCAAAAGAGATGAACAAAAATGATAGCTAGAAAGGGTGAAGAGGTAATAGACATATGCACATATATGTAGCCATAGACGCTGTACTGTTGAGGTGATGTGCATGGAATGGATTCATCTTGTCACTTGAGGGCATTTTCATCTTTTTAACTTTATAATTTTTCCTTCCATTCTTATTTCATCCAACCAAACATTCAAATACAAATATAATCCTTTTCTTTTTCCATTTATACCAAATGTAAATGTTTTCATTATATTCCATTCATTTTTCCTTTTTCTTTTCTATCACTAAATTTTCTGTGTATCAAATGAGGCCTAACATTTTCATCCATCAGGATAATGTTGTTAACATTGGTTACATAACATAACATTTCTGGTAGACAAATGTTCCTACCATGGTACCTATAGTTTTAGGCCAAAGACTTAACATAGTTATTTATACTTTAGTTATTAAATTTTTTTTAATCAAAATATGATACATTTTATAATTTTTTAATAATAATATAATAGTTGTATAATTTAATTAAAAATTTTATAATTGTCTATAAAAATTATATACTTGTTATATTATTATTATTAAAGATACATACACTTATTATATTTTAATTAAAAAACTTGATAGTATGAATATAAAGAATTCCATATAATTTTTTTTTGTTTTTAAAATGGTCTTTTAAAATTTTTGAATATTTTAATGATCTTTTAACTTTTTTATTGTTTAACAAATTTTTTAACATTCTTTAGTGTTTTAAAAATAATCACTTAAATACATATGAAATTATTATTGTTCTTATGAAAATAGACCATAAGCAACAAAAATTGACTAGAACAAATGAAAATAAACTATAAAATAAAACCAATAAAATAATACCCTATCATAGTTACAGTGCAATGTAGTATTGGCATTCTAAAAGAAGATTTAATCTTAATCCTTTGATATAGAAGATAGGCTAATGTGAATACCATATCTTAATTGAAAATTTTCTAAAAATAATAAATTGGTATGTGGGGTTTTTTATTTACTTTTGAGTTAATTTCAATTTAATTTTAGAGTCATTTAAGTTATAAGTATTTTTGAGTTAATTTTAATTTAATTCTTAATCATTTTCATCATTTAAGGCTTGTTTAATTTTTAGGTTAATTTTAATTTAATTTTGAGTCAATAATTAAAAAATAAATAAAAGAGAGAAATAATATAAAAAAAATGTAAAAAGATCCAAATTTTAATGAAAGAACCTTAAATAAAATGCCTCGAGTGCCCATTCCAACTTTAAAGGAAAAGTGGGAGAGTAAATTAGAGTCCAATAAGATTAAGCCCAAGCCAATGCCTAAATAAGCCCAAAAAGGAGTCCTAAAAAAAAAAAATCAAAACTTAGGTTTGGCAAATTTTAAAAAACCTATCTTCCTTTTTCCGTTAGATATCCTAATGCATATGAAGTAGAGGTGCAAAAAAAAAAAAAAGAAAAAGGAAAGCATTCCTCTCCATAAAAAAAAAGGCAAGAGAGGAAAATCAGGCACCATAAATCAAGACTAAGTGATTTGCATGAGACTCTTTCGTAAAGCCAATGGGAGACCTAACTATAAACAGAGAGCAAGATCAAAAGAGAAGGACAACCAACTTTCTCAAAGAAAACCCAAGGTAGAGAGGTGGCAAATATTGAGAGTGAAAGTGAACTAAGATTAAATTAAAATAGAAAGAGGCTAAACAAATAATAACAAATACTTGAGGCAAAAAGGATGTGAATATAAAGTTGTGAAATTCAAGTATTGAGGCTCCAATCAAGGTAAATTTTGTAAAATATTTTAAAATCAAAATATAATTAAGATAATTAAAATAATCTTGCATTTGGAATATTCTCATATTAAAATAATATGGCCTAAAATATTCTAGGGATATGCCATATAAGCAACTAATTGGGGGTTAATGGTCAGTTATGTTTTAAATGTTTAAACACTTGAGTCTTTAATGGGAAGAATACATGTGCTTTAAAAACTAACTAATGTGCATTGAAAGGGTTCCTAGTAGGAGTGGTTGTTCCCTAAGACCATCACTAAAATCACCTACCTACTATAAATTGTTTAGGGCTTTCTACGTTCAATTATAAACTATGGTTAGAGGTATTTATAAAATTTAATGTTTTTGCTATACATAGCCTCAATTAGGACATATAAGATTATCTAAAATGTTTAGTTGCAGGAATTTCATGACAGTAAAATAAGAATTGTCCTACATGTGGTATTAGATCATTAGGTTCTAATTGTCTCCACTTAGTTTCTCTTTTGTTGTTCAAACATAATCTAATGCTTATGCATTGTTCATATGTTGTTGTTCGAATTGCTATATGGATTTGAATATTGGCATGTATGATGTCTTTCTATTGTTTCACTAACATGGATGAGAATTATTCTTGAATATCCATGAAAAGTGCATGCAAAAATACCTATAATTTTTTTTATCTCGATCTAGATTGTTGGAATTTCCTTAACAAAATTTTCCTATTTTAATTTTAGAAATCAATTCCTCTCATTTTTTTGGGATCAATTTTGGCATTTAAACCACCTAAAAGCTCTAAAGAGGAAGAAAATGTTAGGTTAAGATTCAAGTTTGAAATAGGTCTAAACCAAGTCGATTTAACTTAATTAGAGGTCAAGGATGAATTGTATAGCATGTCATTTAGCCCATTGCCTAAAACGACATATCATTTAAGCATTAAGAGGGTTGCATTTGATCTACCCTTAAATGATATGTCATTTTAGATTAATTAAAAAAAATTTAAAGGTTGAAACATGCATTTCACTTAATAAGGAAAATGGACCAATGGCACATTGAGTCGTTTTTTGTCATAAAAGAAGGTCTTTTGGGTAAAATGATTTTTGGCCTTGATTGAAATCATGTTTTATATGGAAAAATATATTTCAACCATTTTTGGATCTTTTTTAACACTTAGCCTTGGACAAAATTATTTAGGATTGTTTTGACATTAAATGGTAGCCCAAGTTAGGCTTTTGGTCCAAAACAATTTTGTGAAAATTGATTTAAGTGTCATTTAAATTTTTTGTAAATTATGAAAATTGTCTTGGACAATTATTTTTGGTACGTTTGGGATTTTGTAAAAATTATTTTGGCACCATTTAATGCATATAATGAATTTAGATATCTTATGATTAATATATTTAGTTCATGAGTAACCACAATATCCTTACGTTACTATGGATATGTGTTTGATTTATTTTAACAAATTATAGATATCATATAATGATTTAAAAACATTAATTCTTATTAAATGTGTAGTTATAACATGTCTTTGTCCATTAGTAAATAGTTATAACTATGTACTTGATTAAGAGAAATAGAAATTGCTTTATATTTTCCAAATAGTCCAGAAGTGTTAATAAGCATAAATGTATTCTAGTTTCATTATAACTATGATATATAAATTTATGCCATGCTAAGGTCTTTGCCTATAAAAAAAAAATTTACTAATACAAAATTTAGTATGTCTTACGTTAGTGAGCATTCATTTAAATGTGATAATGAATTGCCTTATATTGTGTTTGTAAGCATAATTAAAGTTAAGTCCTAATGTGCAACATCTTCATCTCTCAATTACTAAAATTACTAAAAGATCATTTTGATTAGAGAAAATTATAAGGTCTAGAAGGAGGCAATCATCTTTCATTTAAGGCCATCTTGACCTTGACTATGCTTTATGATATGAAGAACCTCTTGTACTCACTAATACTAACATAGAAGCTGAGATTGCATTGTGTGAGTGTTGGGAGCAACCTAATCACCTTGGTATGATGTTCATAAAATTTCATATAAAGGCTAGTTATATTAGGTTCATATATAAATGTGAGACGATCAAGGACCACATGTAGACTATGGATAAGTTATGTAAGTTGTTTGATAAATCACTAGCTATTATACTAATAACATGGTTTTTCTCTATAAAATGAACTAGCATTGAGGCTATGAAAAAGCACAAAATGTAAATGTGAGACATAGCTATATAGCTCAAGTCTCTTAAGATAAAGATCTTCATTTTTATTTTTAGTATAAATGATCCTCAATTTGTTAACTTATCATTATAGGTCATTATAAATTTCTTATAACACAGATAAGAAAAAGTGGACAATAAATATCTTAATAGATATATTTGTATAAGAAAACAAAATGCTCATTTTGGAACGTTGTGGAGTCCTATATGAGGTTTATTTAGTTACCAACTTTAAAAAAAGAAAGGTTATAAAGAAAGAGGTATATAAGGAAGGATTGCCTTAATAGAAAGGCCTTATTAAAGAAGAAAAGATATACCCTCATCTCTAGTATGTTTTAAATATCATTTAGTTCGAATATATCATGAGTGTGAATTCTTTTAGTTTGTGGCACAAGAGATTGAAACATATTTCTATGAAAAGAATAGAAAGGTTAATAACGGATAAGGTTAAACTTTTATTCATATATGGACTACATTAATGATCAACAGATCAATATGTCATACAAAGGGGCTAGAAGAAGTTCTAAATTATTAAAGATTGCATACAATAATATCTATTGTTCTAATTTATATTCTAATGGTAAAAAAATATTTCATTTCCTTTATTGATGACTTCTCATGCTACATATATATCTACTTCTTTTATAATTAATTAAAGTGAAGAACTTGATGACTTTAAGTTGTATAAAGTAAAAGTAGAAAAGTAATTTAGTAAACAGATTAATGTGATGAGATTAGACAGAGGAGATGAATATTTTGACAGGTATATAGGTGATGGACAAGTACTTGTTCCATTTGCTCAACTCCTTTTAAAAGCATGATATAATTGCAAAATATACCATACTTGGCTCACCTAATATGAATGGTGTAACTAAAAAAGGAACTAAATTTGGTTAGATATAGTGAAAAGTATACTTAGCAACTCTAAACTTTTTATTTTTCTATGGAAAGATGTACTCAAGATGATAGTATATGTTTTGAATAGAGTTCGAATAAAAAGTTGTTTCTAAAACACTCATTGAAATTTGGAAAGTTTGGAAACTTCATTTGAATCATATACATGTGTAGGGTTATTCTATAGAGGTTAGAATGGGAGGTGCAAAATTTAGATTGTAGCATAATGCCATGATAGATGAGATTGAATCTATGACAAATAACACTGTATAGGACCTTATAGAGTTGTCTAGTGGATCTAATGTAATGGGTTATAAATAGGCTTACAAGACTAAAAAGGATTCATTAAGAAAAAATATATAGTGCTACAAGGCAAAATTGGTTGTTAAAGGTTTCACCCAAAAATGAGGGTATTGACTATAAAGAGAAATTTTCTCCTGAGTCAGTCAAAGATTTCTTCCATATCATTAGGGCTCTATTTGCCCATTTTAACTTAGAATAGCATTTGATGAATGCAAAAACAATCTTCCTGAAATGTGATCTTAAGGAGGATGTATACATGAAATAACTTTGAGGGTTTATCTTAAATGCCAGGGAGAATTTAGTATACAAGGTTAAGAAATTCATTTTCAGACGTAATTAAGCATTACAATGATGGTACTTGAAGTCTTATGATGTAATTGCATTTTTTGATTTGATTGAAAATATTGTAGATCAATGTATATACCATAAGGTTAATGGGAGTAAGATCATCTATATGGTTTCGTATGCAAATGACATATTACTTGTATCTAGTGGCTTAAGGCTACTACATAATGTTTGTTCAAAAACCATAATAAGAAAGATATTAGTGACTATTCTATGTTATATTATGAGGATTCATATGAAGATAGATTTCAAGATGTCTTGAGGCTATTATAAGAAACTTATATTTATAAAATACTTGAAGATTTCTAAATAAAAGATTGTTCACCCAGCATAGTGCCCATTGTAAAAATAGACAAATTTAATTTATTCTAGTATTCTAGAAATGATTTTTAAAAGAAAAGAGATGGAAAATATTCTTTTTATTTTAGTGGCTGGAAGTTTAATGTATGTCTAGATCTAAACAAGACTAAACATAGTTTTTGCAGAATGAATGTTTGACAAATATCAAAGTCATTCAGGCTTGAATTTATAGAGTACCTTTAGTGTTTATAAGATTTCATGCTTACATATAAGAGTATTGATAATTTGAAAGATGTTGATTATATAGATTTAAACTTGGAAGGATGCATTGACATTAAAGGGTCAACATTCGTAATACATCTTTATACTTGTTGAATAAGCCATATTATGGAAGAGAGCACACGTGTTAAGTGGTCTTTGATTACTACTTTCATCATGAAAGGTTGAATTTATATCTTGTTTTGATGTGAGTTTATAAGGTAATTTGATTGAAAATTTTCATTATTGAGCTTTAAATTGTGGATTTAATTAAGCCTATTAAAGGATAATTTAAATACATAGTGACAAGTAATCATAAAACACATTATTAGTGGTCTAACTAAAAGTATGCATTAAAGAAGTTTAAGGATCATGTGCCTTATATTAGACTTAAACCAAAATTTTGTTACCATTGGCCAGGTTATAAGTGATGAAATTCAAATTATGGTTTATTATCTCTACCATAGTAGTAGAAATTATCCGATTTTCAATTCGAAATGCACAATCCAACTTGATTTAACTTTGAAATATAACATCTCAAAATTTATTAAGACTAATTATAGAGAATTAAGGAATTAATCAGAGGAATTTAGGAAGAATATGACAAATAAGAATTTTTAAAGAAACATATTATTATGAGCTTGAGACAAATAATAATTATTGGTTATTATTGGGTAAAAATAAATTAATTGTGGATTTGAGCTTAATTAAGAAAACTAATTAAGTAAAGGGGAGCATTAAATGCTTAGGCCCTGTAATTAATTTACCCATCTTAAGAACAATTATTAGAGGCCTAAATTTTGTTTTAGGGAGACCCAACACAATTAGGTTTGTCTAGCGTGGCCTAACACTTAAGGAAATCAGATCATTTGGAATATAGGGCCCATTGGACCAACCTATTTGCTTTAAAACCTTAAGAAGCTATTTACCCTTTTGTTTTGGTGCTAAAGCATAATGGTTCTATAGAAAGATAAGATCATTTTCACATGTTTAGGTGAAGACTAGGATTTTTTAGTATCTTGCTACCATTTTGTACTTTTAAAGGGAGATTTATCCAAGACAAACTATATAAAATTTGACTCTCTTATCCTCTTCTTCATTTTGGTCTGATTGGTTTTTCATTTAGAAAATTTTCACCTTCTTCCCAAATCTGAAACTAGTTATTTTTGTGGTTTCTTGTTTGATTTTCAGAGTTTGAGGCTAGAGGGACTATTGGGTAGGTGTCTTCTCTTCATTTTGATGTATTTATGTTGGAAATTGGCCTAAAGACTAACTTATATAATGGACTTTGATTTTGTGCAAAAATACTAAGATTTTAGAGTGGGACATTGAAGTTTTTGGGGTTTGAAGGCTCAAGTCCGAAATTGGAATTCATTAGAAACTAAATAAGTGATTCTAAGATAGTTTTGATGTTGGGCATGGATATGTAGCTAATTCTTGAAATAGGTGATGACAAAAATTTGGTTTTAGTCATTTAGAAACTTTAAAGGGTTGGTAATTAATATTGACTTATGTGATAATTAACGTAACTAGGTGAAATAATCAAGGTTTAATTTTAATATTTACATATGTTCATTTTAATATGATATTTGCTGCACTTATATGATTTTCATGCTAAATAATTGATTGGCCATAAGACTGTTATTTTAGACTGTGAGTATGTCCTTAGTAGAGCTATGATCATGTTGCTACCTGTGCATTGTGCTACAATCAGGTACTAAGTTGTGATTAAACTTAAATAATGCACCGAGTTGTAAGTATGCTCAATAGGGAAATGGTGCTATAGATAGACCTTTTTCTCTGTTTTTGGCTATTAACATGTTGTATGTGATTGCTAGTATGTGATACTAATCACTGATAGTCTAACTGGTTCATTTGCTAAATATGTTAATGCTTGCAGTACTTTTTTATATAACGTGTATTTATGTTGATTAATTTGCATATATGTATGAAATTTTCCTTTGGTTACTAGAATTCACATCTCACCCTATTTCATTGGCTAATAATTTCAGGTGAAGGTTCCTTAGTTAAAGAGAAGGAGAAGTAAGTGGAAGAGCACCTTGAAGTTTAGGCCTTATGTAGGACTCCCACACTTAGAAGCTTGTGATTTTGTATTGATGCTAATTTTTGTCTAACTTTACTTGTGTAGCATCATGATGTATATATTTTACCAAGTGTAGGTATTTTGATATTTTGTAACTTACGATACATTCCTTAATATTAGACTTTAATTTACAAGAATTTTGATGTAATAGCACTTTGAACAATTGTGAACTAATATGTATGTATGGAGTTTGCCTTATCAATCTAATGAACATAGTTATCATGTTAAGTGTATGTTTAGCCTTGATTCTGTTACCTGCATCTTTAGCTACCATGTAAGCTTTATAAGTGAATTGAGGGATGCACCATAGCCTTATCTTGTGCCTCTGGTTGTTTTAGAGTTTTAAAGAGTTGGATATGTTCATTTGCTCTATTAAAACTTGTTTAAACATTCTAAAATTAGTTAGTAGGGAATAGTATATTGTGAGGTTGACACTTGTGGCTTCATGTACATTTTTACTGATACATTGGATAAAATGCTAATGTATGGTGAAGTTCAATTTATCTAATTAATCCTTAAGTTCCTAAGTGACGAAGGTTAGAATGGAGAGGTAGATAAGAGACTATATATCATGAAAGTCATGTATTTCAAGCATAAAAGGCCTTAGAACTTCTTTAAAGGGAGTAATAATTGATTAAAGGCGAATATTTAAGAGTTAAAATCAAAAGTAAATTAAGCCACAGCCAAAACTACTTAAATCATGGCTAGAGCTCATACAGAACCAAGAAGCACCATGGCTTGGGGTGATTCACTATAGCGTGAATCAAAAATTTCAACACAGGCGTCTTATGAGATCGAACCACACCACTACACAAGTCACAAATCTTTGTCAGGGGAGTTACAATGTGCAAACTTACCACGGTGCCAGATGGTCTCGCCATGACAAGAATTGAGGAATGTTGAATAGTAAGGCCCGGGGGAACCTTGCCGCAGTGTTAGCTTAAGTCACGATGAGGATAGGAGAAAATTGTATTCTTAGTTCCAATAGTGAGTTATGTTGCAACATAGGTCCTTTAGGTCACAACGCAAGTTTAATATTTTTGTTATAAAGTTTCAAAATCATATTAAGTTGTGGCGTAAGTCCAAAGTCCTTCCAAGTCAAGGCCTAAGTCCCCAAATCCCTATTTTAACTTCTAAGACCTAGTTTTCACTATGTTAATGATAATAAATCACTTGTAAATAGTCATATAAGAGTTTTGTGCCTTTAAATTTAGTTGTGAATAAATTAAAGCCTTAAATGAGAAATTAAATTCCCTATGAACTTAGATCTTTTAGTTTACATGAATAGTGGTAATTAATTAATAAAAGGTTCAAATTTTCCTATAATATCATTCATTAGTAACTAGTATCAGCTTTAGACCTTAAGTATTGATTATTAAGAGTGCAATTATGCTTAAGTAACATGAATTATACTTAGGGTTGTTACATGAAACAATTCAAATCATGTAATGAATAAAAAAAGCTAGAATCTCACTTTGAATCACTAGAATCATTTGAGGTATGCTAGAATTAGCAATTCATGATAGTCCAATGATTACAAAGATTGTAGCTCCATCGGGACTCAATGCAACCCATTTTCTAAAGAAGATGATGTGTGTGTATATGTTTTTTTTTCATTTTTTTTACTTACTGATGCAACATTATTTAGCTAAAATACACATCCTTTAATATCAAATAAACAAATAACATGTTAAATGCATCTTACATTGGCTTGAAAGCAGAAAGATTGAAAATAAGATATGTTGAAATGCCAGGTATTGGTAGCGTATCTGGAAAAAAAATAATGAAAAGTCATGCAGTGTTGCTATTGCACAACAAACAATTACATGTATTCAACTTAAGTCAAAGTTCAAATGATACATAGTGTGTTATTTCAATTAAGCTATTGAAACTTCTTTTTAAAACTATTTTCCTATTAAGTAAAGAAGTCTAGCTCTGTAACATGTAATGGAACCATCTGCATGATGTTTTATCAGATAAGCCCACCTATTAAGTTTTACTTCAAATATGGTGGCATATCACTAATTGGATGATTAGAAGAAAAAGGATTAAGTAATGTAAGACTTTTTTGAGGTCCTTATCACTATAAAGAAACTAGTAGCTATAATGAAATCTTATACTATATCAAACTCCAACTCTTTCAAGGAAGGAAAGAAGCTTAGATAGTTGAATTCCTTTACTAGTCTTATTTTATTCCCTTTCCTTTGCCTTCATTACTTCTTGTCTTGTAACAAGAGTGAAGCTATATAGCAAAAGTGTGTTAAGATCTGGCCATTGTCAAGACTAGACATTGAGGGACCAGAAAGAAAACTCTATAATGAGTTCTTATTAAGTGTGGACAATTTAACTTTGAATAGAATACAATTCAACATTGAAAGCATTGCAAAACATCAAATTTACTTAACCTCTATAGTATTACCCTTCAATTTAGTCATAAACTTTGCCTTCAAGATACAATATTCTCTTGTGCATCATCTTTGGCTTCTCCTCCTATGTGCATTATGCAGTTGGCTTGAGTTTGGCATTTGGACGTGGTGGGTTAATATTGGGTGAGAAGAAACAGTATAAAATTTCTTAGTTGTACTCTCAATTGAGTTCTTAATTCTTTTTCTTTTTATTAATTAAGTTATAACTCCTAAAAAAAAAGTGAAGAAAGATGGTTTTTGGGATCACTGTAAGTCTCTTGAGGCTCAGTTACATGATAAATGTAACTATTGTCCTAAAACAATGTGGGGAGGAGTATTTAGGATGAAACATCATCTAACCAGAACACATAAGGAAGTTGCACCCTGTGAACAATTAACAAAAGAAGTAAGAGATTAATTTGAAAAAATTTTAGATGATATGAACAAGGGTGATGATAATGTTGGTAAGTGCTCTAATGATAAAAAAAATCAAGAACACGATTTACAAAATAAGGAATCCATAGAAGCCTTTATAGTAAAAGGAAAAGAGGGAAATGGCTCTAACTCTTCTAAGCCTAATATAAAATAACAAACTATGAATGCAATGGTAAAGGATAAAGATCAAATGGTTAAGGATATTTGTAGATGCATTATGGTAATGCATTGTTATTTACTTTAGCAAAGAGTTTATTACTTTTTAATATGATAAAATCAATCAGTGAATATGGTAGAAGCTTGAAACCACCCACTTATCATTAAGTGAGAGTCTCATTCTTGAAAAAAGAAATTGATCTTATCAATGCCAATTTGGATAAATATAAAGTTGAATGGAAGAAAATTGGTTGTACGTTAATGTCAAATGGATGGATTAATGGAAAAGATAGGTCCCTTACAATTTTTTTTGATAATAGTCCTAAAGAGACTTTTTTTTTATCTATTAACACTAGTAGTTTTATTAAAGATGTTGAAAAAATGTTTGAATTATTGGATGAGATAGTGATGGAAATTAAGGAGGACATTGTTCTAGTTAGTTCAAAATTTTGGAATTCCACTAAGTACTATTTGAACTATGTGTCTCTTCTTGTGAAAGTCTTTAAACTTGTGGATGGTGATTCAAATAGACAATAGGTATATTTATAAGGCTATGGATAGAGTAAATGAGCAAATACCAAATAATTTTAATAATGTGAAAAGCATATATAAGAAATGGGAAATCATAGACAAGTGTTAAGACTATCAACTTCATAGGGCTCTTCATGTGGTGACATATTTTCTAAATCCTAAGTAAGTTTGTTTAGAAACAATTTAAATTCTTATGTAATATAATTACTTTATGTTCTATTATTTATTTATTTATTTTTATTATATCTAACCTTTTATTCTAATAATTTTGTAAGTTCCATTATGATCCAAAGTTTAACCTAGATATTAAGGTGAAAGTTGGATTGTACAAAATATTAGATAAGATGTGTTTTGATATTAAGACTATAATTAAAATTGTTTCAAAATTGAGAAATTTAACAAGGCAAAGAAACTCTTTGAATATAGCTTAACAGTTGCAACTAAAGAAAAGAAGCAACTTAGTAATAATTCATTTGATAATGTAATTTATTATTTCATGTATTCTAAACATTACATATAAATTAATTTAATAATTAATCAAATCTTTATTTAGAATTTTTTTTTTTGGCTAGCTTTATGATGGAGTAGTTTTGGATAAGAATGTAAAAAGTTATAGACACTTGCAATTTTCATCCTAAGCGTCACTTAAATGTTATAAGGTGTGAAAAGAACTGAAGTGTGTTTAATCATATCCACTCTAAGAGAAGAAATCAGTTAAAGTAACAAAGGTTGAATAGTTTTTTATTTGTTAAATACAATCGTCAACTTGAGATTAGACAACAACAAAGAAAGGCAAAAAATGACACTTGTGGTCCTATTTACTTACTTAAATTTCTTTTAGTAAATTTATAAATTATTTTTTTCTCATTTAGTCACTTACCTTATATAATATAATTACATGTCTATTTTTAAATCCATAAAATCTTAATGCCAATAAGAAGGATAAGGGAAAACACATTCAAATGAAAAATAATATTGTATAGGATAAAGGAAAAGGCATTTGACACAAAATAGTGTTGAACAAAATGTTGGAAATGATGGTGATTCTAAAGAAAAGGACCATAAAGGAATCATTGTGTTAGATGATGACAAAAATAATAGTAATAACGATGATATTAGTCTCAATAAATAGAAAGATAATTAGTTTGGACTTGTTACATATGAGTTTTTTTATTCATTAAAGTTATTAGTTAGTCAGTTATTAAGTAATGTCTTATAAATTATAATTTTGTTTTATGAAATTTATAGTTAAATTTTTGTCAATTTTCTTTAAATTTAATATTATGGACCTTTTTTATGATATAAATCATTTATATAATATGTTTTAAGCTATTTTTCAATATGTATCTAAATTATACAATTCAATATGATTTACAATTCATGATTCAAAAATCATCTCTCCTATTCACAATTTGAATTGCAATTCGATTACTATAATCTCTACTTTTTAGTATATACATTTTGTAAGATTAACAAACATTTAAAATTGAACCCATATAAACATTTGAAATTTATTTATAAAGTTTAATACCCCATAAAGCTTAGAGATATATTACATGTGATGCATGGAAGATAATACTTGCTTATTATAAGACTTATTGCTATAATTTTGTAATGTGAGTCTAATTTAACCATGAACATATTATATGACAAATTATATTTAGGCTAAACAAGAGAATGTATGATATTTTAAAATAAAAATATAATTAATAATGAAATAAATTATAATTAAGAAACTAAAATAATCTTGCATTTAGGATATTCTCATTTTAAAATAGTGTGGCTCAAGATATTTTAAAAGATATGCCATGTAGGCTTACCTAAGGGTGACTAGGTGAGTAGTCAATCATGTTTTTAACATTTAAACACGAGTCAAAGACTGCATGTGTTTTTAGAAATTGATTATTGTGCATTGAAAGGGTTCCCAATGGAAGTGGCTTTTACTAAAACCATCACTAAAACCACTTGCTTACCAAAAAAATGCATATTGCTTTATTTTTTTTAATATTGTGATCTTAGGTGCTAGTAATTGTGGTAAATTATTTAGGACTTTTTATGTTAAATTATATACTATGACTGAAGGTATTTATAAAATTTTATGTTTTTGCTATACATAATCTCAATTAAGATATATGATATGATATGATATAAAATGTTCAGTTATAAGAAATTCATGACTGTAAAATAAGAATGGTCCTACAAATTCTATTGTATATGCTCATCTTCAAGGTTTCTTAATTCATTGAGGCATGAAACCATTCTTGTATGGTGTTGTTAATGTTAAATAACTACTAAAATTTTCACTTTGATAGGTAGGGTTTAGAGGAATTAAGGTATATTTGCTTGGAATTGTTTTATATAATGCAGAGGATTCAACACAATATATATAGAACTGTTAATGGTTGCTTGTTTTATTTTTAAGGTGAATTGGGTCCTAAACCTTTGTTTGCATTCACACTTTTTAAGCTTTATAATTATCCTGGAGATCATAATCTAATTTCTTTATTAATGTTGTTAAGTCATGCTTGCCTAGTGGTTTATGTTTCTAGAATTGGGTGAACATAAATAGCATTGAATTAATGTTCTAGCCTTTAATATGAATGTGAGTCATCCTAATGCTTGTTCACACTTTTGATTGTTGTGAATGATTGGGATTTAGACTAACATGCCTAGAATTAAGTTAATGTCTACTTCTCTGATTTAAAACTTTGGTAAAAATCCTTACTTGCACCCTTTCTTAGTTACGTTTTATCATTAGCAAGAAAATTTCAATCTAATTTCTTTCTTGAGGTTATTAGACATGGTGGCTTGATGTGTTAATGGTTATATTGCTTAGGATTTGGGTTAGCATGTTTAAAATTGGCTTGGTGTTTGCTTACCGCAATTTAGGTTAATGGGTAATGACTAAAGGGACACTTGGTTGGATTATTGTTATGTTTGGTAGGATGTAATGTTAGGTATGTAAAAAAAAAAATGAATGAGATAGATGAGATATAACTTACGTACCCTTATTTAAAAATAATAATAAAAAAAGATAGATACTACTAAATAATGATCATAAGGGTATAATAAATATTACATTTTACATTTCAATCTTGTAACTGAACATACCCTATGTGAGTGGATGTGTATATAAGCTTATGTGCTAAATTTACCTTAACCCAAAAAAAATTAAAATAAAAAAAGCTACTGATGTTGATTTGGTAAGCATGAATGGATATGTGTTGTTGCTAATCCCACTCATAAGGATGGAAAGCTATATTGTGGCATGGAAAGTTGGCTTTGCTAAAGGTAAGTGTTTGCATAATACCCTTAGTTTTATATTATGAGTTATTTTGGATAAAATTAAGATTCACTCATATCTTGTATTTGTTGATCCTTTATGTTTTGCACACATTTTCATGCACATACATAGCTTGTTTGATTTTATTATCCTTATCTATATTTTATTTTTATTTTTAGAACTGTCAAATGATTGTTAAATCACTTTCTTTCAACAATAGGAAATACAAAAAGATAAATTGATTTCAAAGAGTCAAAAAAATAAAAATGAAGAAAGCAAGAAAGAGAGACTAACTTGACTTCACAAATTTAGTAGTTAAACCATATCAACCAATTCTTCAATTGTTCTATTGCAAAGTTAAGTTAATTTTTTATTTTCTTCTATTCACCAAAAATAAAATACACCAACTAAGCGATATTAGTTTTGTAGCCGTTCAAACTATGTTAGCTTTGATCTCTATTTCAAGGTATGTAAGCCTTAAATCCCCTTCTTAAGTTAAGTTTGCATTTGTAAATAATTCATTTTTACTTTTATTTTTATTTTATCTTCCTTTTGCTTTCTTTACTTATTATTATTATTATTATTATTATTATTATTATTATTATTATTATTATTATTATTATTTTCCTCTCTTCTTTTGTTTTACATGTGTTTTAATTAAGGTAATTAAATTAAAATTAAGGCTATATTAATTTTACATATTTAACTTATAGTAATTTTTGTTAGAAGTAAGTGTTGTGAAATGCTTAACATTTTTCTCACATTCAATTGATTCTTAAAGAACTTCTATCTGCTTCACATATCATCTTTCCACTTTCATTTTTTAAAGAAAGGCTGTTTTTTTTTTTCAAAATATTACCTTTAATTAAATTTTTAGTGACAACTCTAATAAATTAATTTTTGAAATTATTTTTTAAAATTAATTTATTTTCTCTTTCATCTTCATACCATTTGCCTTACACTCAATCTTTGATAGATTGTTAGATGTGACAACTAGATAAGACCATATGTTGTGTTATCTACTTTAAACCAATATATATATATATATATATATATATATTTTGTAATCTTTCTTGTATGCCTTCTTTACATAGTTTTCATGTTGCCTCATTGATCTTCTTTATTATCAATTTTTTTCCATTAGAATAATAAAAATGTCATGAGCCTTAAAGAACTATTTTTAAAACTTTAAAAGAAGTTAAAAGACCATTTAAGAACATATTAGAGGAAGTTAAAGAGATTATTTTGAAGAGAGATGGGCACCCAACTGCCAATGTTCGTCCCCCTTAGATGCAACTTAGGCAATGTTAATAGTATCTGTCAAATATTCTAACAGATATAATAGAAGTAGATAAATATAGTACAAATTAAAAGTTAAAATATTAAATTAAAATGAATAAATTAATTAATGGGTTAAAATGCTAATGAGGTCTAACTATTTTTAAGCATGTTAAATTAATGTTTCATCTTTATATTCTGTAATTTTTTTAAAAAAATTGCTTTCCCATTGAAATTAAACTTGAATTCTATAATTTTGAATAATTTCAATGCTTAAGGCAAAGCTGACGGTACCTTGTAATTTCTTCTTATTGAATTTCTATAATTTCAAATTATTTCATTTAAAAGTCTATAGTTACAAATAGTTTGTAAGAGGCCTAAAATACCTTTACGATTTAAAAATTAAGAAAATTTTAAGAGTGGAGATTAAAGGAAGAGAATGAACTTCAAAATTTTATCCGCAATCAAAGAATACTAGAATTTTAGAGTATAAATCGAAAAGGGGGGGGGGGATATGCTTAAAAAAATAAAATTTAAACATAAAAAAGTAATGAGTTAGATGGTAAAACATGTTTAAATAATAAATAAATAAATAAATTTTAAACAAAACTTATGTGTAATCTTTAAAATATTTTTATTAATATTTTCATAAAAAATTATGTGATGTGAATTTTTTTTAATGTTTAACACTTTATAATTAACTATTTTAAAAAATTTATAATAAATATTTAAAAATTAAATAAATATCCTCTCTCTACAAAAGAAAAATACCTTATTACATAACCATATTTGTTATTGTGAAAATTTGCACTGCCTTCCACTTAAACCAAAAGATACTTTACAACAAATACCTTCAAATTCATCAAAATATTTTTTTTAAAAATTTTTTATTAGTCAAATAGAAAATCATTTAATAAAAAATGATTAAATAGTAAAAACAAAAAATATCTTCATAAATTACTTTAAAAAAATCTGAAATATAAAAAATAATTAATAATATTTTTTGACAATAATAAATATTGAAAAAATAAATATAATATGATCAAGTCTTATATCAAAGAATAAGAATGTATTTTATCCTAACAAATTTTACCATCATAAATGATTAACTCAATATAAAAAAAATGAAACTAGATTATTCTAATGTCTCGTGTTTTATACAAAATAGAAAGGAATGAAAGAAAATGTAATAAAAAAAATGAATTTGTGAATAAAAAATGACCTTCATAATCTTATTAAAAAATAATAAAAAATAAATATTATTAAATAATAATAATAATAATAATAATAATAATGAAGACATAACATATATTAAAAAAAAAAACTCTTTCCATCTCCATACCAAATAATCCTTTGGTATAAGAAATTCTTTTATAATACAAAATTTTCATATTTAAAAAATCCTTATATAAAAAGAAAATGATAACATAATGGGGGAAATCTAATGAGCCTTGGGACCTCTACGCTGGTTATGTGACTCACTCCAAAGGAGGATATCGTAGACGTGAGAATAATTTGGACTCTTTTTTCGCCCTTCGACCTCATAACCACTAAGGCCAGGCGCTTCGATTCTTAAGCAAGCCAGAACCCAGGACGGCAGGAAACTGAGGACCCGTTTTGTTGTTTGGCCAAACACAGCGATTGATTGTTGCGAGTTCGTTCGAAAGTGTGAAGGAAGGCTGTTTCGGTAAATTCCAACTGCCCCTTGGAATCCGCATCCTCTGTTCCGTGTTTTGGGAAAAACCATCGACAAATCAAAATCTTTTGCTGTTCCTCCTTCTTCTCAACTGCTTCACTGAACTATCACACCCTCCTAACCACAAAAATGCTGACACTTTTTGTCTCAAAGGTTAATCCCTGTCTCTCTCTTTCTCTCACCAGCACAGTTACACCTGTTTTTGCTTGCATCTTGATTTTATGTGTGAAATGGATCCGGGGTGATAGATCTTTGTTCGAAATGACGAACCCTTAATTGTTTCGGCTCGCTTTTTTTTTTTTTTTAATTTCTGGGGTTGAAAGAATTTGGTTGATCAGGATACTTGTTTCGTTTTGATTGGGCAATTTTAAGATCTTGCGCTACAGAATTGCAATTTTGTTTGCGAGGCTTCGGGTAGCGGACTGGGTCATGGAAATGGTTCTTTAGGGGTTCCCTGTCTGTGTTAATCTGGTTGATTCTCCTTCCTTTCTCACTCGCTTGATTTCAATTTTCAATTGTAATGATCAAGTTTTGATATTTCTTTAGTATCGTATGGTTACCAAATCGCCTCTATCTGTTTGTCGCACGAAACCCTAGAACCATGCCTATAACAAAAGCACTCTCTGTCTCCTCTATGGTTTTCCTTTCTTTGCTACCTCTCATTTCTTCGAAGTCAATTGTTTCAGTTAAAGTCCTCTCTGATTTTGAATTGTGGACGAGTAGGTTATAGGTACAAATACAATAGTTCTTTCTTAATATTTGGTTTAAGAAATAGAGATTCGACAATATATAATTTACTGATGATCTCATTCTTGTTAAGTCTAGTAGTGTGAAAAGCCTGGTAGTATTACTTACACTGAGGAGTCTAGTTGGTATTGATTACCTAATTATATTTAGAAATCCCATCAATTGTTAGACCTGCCTTCTAGCAGTTTAGTTTTCAACAATAAATTTTCTCTTGCAAGTTTACTGAGATAATTTAGTGATTTTCTCATTCTTGTTAAGTCTAGTAGTGTGAAAAGCCTGGTAGTATTACTTACATTGTGGAGTCTAGTTGGTATTGACTACATAATTATATTTAGAAATCCAATCAATTGTTAGACCTGCCTTCTAGCAGTTTAGTTTTCAACAGTCAATTTTCTCATGCAAGTTTTCTCTTCTTTGGAAGATTTAAAGTAGGTTATTACCTTCTGCTGTGTTAAACACTGAGGCTAACCAACACTGGCAGCCCGTGTTATTTTCACTTAGTGTATAAGTTCTTGCCACCCAAAATTCTTGCATTTAGGATTCAAGAAATGTTGGAAGACAAGTTGTGGACCAGTTTCCAATTTGGAAAATTGTTCCCGCAGGCAATAGGAACAGTTCTTGGGTTCGGTTAATTAGAACCTGTATTAGTTGCCTGTGCCTATGAAGTTTACTTCTGATATTAGATAGTGTTTCGCAAAACACACCATACTTTTTTACTACCGTTAGTTTATAATTTTTCTTTCTATAACTAATAGATTGGATTAAGAGTCTCCTTTATATTATATTCATAAAATTCTTAAAATTTTCAAAGGAGAGAAGATACAGTAAAACATGTAGACTATAGTCGCATAAAATGTTTAAGGAAAAAGGTACTGCTATCATAGTTTTTCAATTTAATGATTGAAACTTATGTGTTTTCAATTTTGTTTCTGCAGGTGTTTTGATGCAGTGTAATACACTAGGAATTTTGGAAAACTGGTATAATGGAAGACAGTTACTCCACTATAAGGAGATGGGAGGATCTGGACATAGACATTTTGGTGAAAATTTTCCAGTTGCTTGACATCTTTGAGTTAACTTCTGGCATTGCTCATGTTTGTAGTGCATGGCGTATGGCTTGCTGTGATCCACTTCTTTGGAAAACACTTGATTTGTCAATGCTGAAATCCAATTTCATCAAGATTCCATTAGAGCCATTTGTTTATGTTGATGGACGATCTGATACGATATTGACCCGTTTGTTGAAGATTTCTTTGAGTCTAAGCAGGGGGAACATAATGACATTGATCTTACATTTCAACTTGTACATAAGTGATGATCAGTTGACATACACAGCTGAAAGGTAATTTCAAGTTTCAGACATAATGTTATAAGGAATGAATACTTCTAATATTCTCTTGGTTTCTGATATGTTGGTCGTCTTTCTTATTTGGTACTAACATTACTTGACTATTATTGAAGCAATAACTAGAGGGATTAACTTGAATTTTTGCAAAGTATACTATTATTATTATTATTATTATTTTCTGTTTAGGTTTATAATGATTGTTACAGTCATGAAAGAACAGGAGTTGGGAATTCTAAGTTTAAATACTTGTTGATTTAGCAGTGGCTATAGATGCAACTTGATTTATTTTTTGAGGAGCTACTTGGTCTTAATTTTCGAGAAAAGTTTTTGTTATTCATTGAGGTGCTGCTTGGTATGCTCTTTTCCGTTAGCTAATGTGGTTGGATTGGTTTTTCATTAAAATTCTTTCTTTCGTCTTTTCCTGGAGTGCTGGAAAATATCTGAGAGTAATTCAACTATAAGAAACTTGCTAGAAGCATTAACTGTTTTTCCATTTAAACTAATATTGTTTACTTTATGTTTTCATCTGTTTTTTTGGTTGTTGTAGGAGCATTTGTTATATTCCCCTTTCTTTCTATTGATAAAAAGGATGTAGTGTGGGCAAGATTGTGGGTTACTATAACTCCTTCAAAATGGAGTCTGTTTATGTGGTTCCTTAGTTTTGATAATTATCTTCTGTCATCCCTTGTTGCAGGTGCCCCCGACTCAGACGTCTCGTTTTGCCAGCTTGGAACAGAATTAAGAAAACGGGAATGATCAAGGCCATTCGTGGCTGGAAAGATCTGGAGTCCTTGACGATGCCTACCATAGCGAATCCACCATACCTTTTGGAGGAAATTGCAGCGAATTGCAGGAACTTCAGTGAACTGAAGATTATGGGTCCCTGTGATATTCTCTTTGCGTCATCTATTGCTGAGTATCTTCCAAAGTTAAGAGTCTTGAGCCTTCGATGTTCAACGTTGTTTAAGGATGTTCTCATGCTGATCTTAGATAGCTTACAACATCTGGAGGTGCTCAATATATCACATTGCATTTTGATGGAAACCGTTCCACCTCCTCAATATAAAAGAATCATTAGAGAAATTGATCAGTCTATTCGTCAGAAGGCTTCTCATCTACGTGAATTTCTCACGTGCATGCAAGACTCATGCCTCATGTGCCAGCGGACAAGAACCGATGAAGGGCTTGTTAGGTGGTACAAGTATGAGGAAGGTCTCTGGAAAACAGATGAGATTAGGTCCCTCTCACTTTGAGGAAACAGGAAGTGGTATTAATTAATCTAGCTGTTGCTGCTTATGTTACCTTTTCTCCTGTTCTTTGACTTGTGCTACCTTAAAATAGTGCATCCAAATAAAAGTTGTTGGATTACAACAATTGGAATGTGTTCTGCCCTTGAGAAGAAGGGATGTTAAGTTTTGAAAGTGTACATAGAAGTTAGTTATGTTCTCTGCTTTAAATGTAGTTCATATCTTGACTTACCTTGACCAATTTTTTATTTCCCCAAAAGGAGGGAAGAATGTATTAAGTGAGCATGCTCATGGATGGGGTAAGTTACTTCTTATTATTTTAAGACCTATTTGGTAATTCCTATATAAAAACAATTTCTTTATATATCTTTTGTATAATGTCTATTATCTTTTGTTATCATTATTTAATAATAATTTACTTTTTTATTATTTTTTAAAATAAGGGCATAAAGATTATTTTTATTCTCAAAATTATTTTTTTATTCCTTCTGCATTTGCATTTTATACGTACAAATGAGCTCTGAACAAATTACAAGAGATTTTTTTTAATATTTTGAGAAATTACACTTCATGAAAACTTTACTTCTATTTGGGTTAAATTATCTTTTATATTTCTTGTTTGAATAATATAATAGGTACTAAATATGTGTTGATTTATATAATATAGTCATTTTTTTAATTTAACAAATTGCAAAATCATTGGTGAAAATATAAATAACGATGAGAAACAAAGAATATATAGATGGAGGAAGTGGCCATGGACTTTCCTCTATTAAGCTTTGGCCCTATTAAATTTATTGAAGAAAATGATCTATTAACAAGAAGCATTAAACAAAATGAAAAGGGTAGACAAGGACTTCAATGCTGATATCTTTGGCCTGATAAACCATAAGGATATGGTGGAGATGGAGTCTGAACCAAAGTAAAAGCTGGTGTACAAAACACACTTGTATAGTGGAATGTTAAAAGAACAAGACTCAAATGATGAGATGAGCATGAAAGAGGAATCTGAAAGGGAAATGGGAAGCAAGGAAGGCTCGTAGAATGATATGGATAATGAAGTCTTCGAAGAAGACTTTGTGATGGTTGAACATCTAAAAGGCTAACTATTGATACCTGAGTTTATATTATTGCATGCAAAAGAGAAGCAAATTAACTTACCTTTTTGAAGGTCATTGATAGCAAAGCTATTAGGAAGGAAGATGGATTTCAAGGTCTCTAAGAATAAACTCCAAGAGCTCTAGGCAAGAAATGGGGTGATTATAACTGTGGATTTGAGGAATGATTATATCATTGCTAAGTTTTCAAACATTGAAGACTTTAATTATGCTTTTGAGAGAGGTTGGTACCATTATTTGACTGTGCGAGAATAGTGTCACAATTTTAACATATCTAAAGAGTCTTTGGATAGATTTAGTTCGGGTGTGACCTCCTAATAGGATATGAAATTGTATAGGGAAGACAATGAAGATAGATTTGATCACTTCTCATTAGACAAGAGGTTAGTTTGCAAGGATTGGAATAGAGATTGATTTGGCTAAACCCTTGTGTCCTTTTTTTTTTGTTCAAAGGGAAAGAGTTTTATATTGAATATGAGGGCCTTCATATGTTGTGCTACTTATGAGGGTGTTTTGGCCATGTTGCCAATGAATGCCTAACAAAGCCTAAGGGATAATAAGCTAACAAAAGCAAACTAGAGGGGGATAATGTTGCAAACTTAAAGGATGAAGGAGCTTCTCTTTATGGACCATGGACAATGGTTCACCAATTAAGGCATTATCAACAGTAATACATTGTGTTGGAGAAGGGTGAGAATATGGTTTTGCATAAAATGGCCAAAACTACCTTGCGTAAAATTTTAGGATCACGATATGGCAATTTGGTAGTTAAGGATATCGAGGGAGATGAGGAAACTAAGTTGCATGCAGATAAGATAGAAATGGCCCTACTTGAAAATCATGTAATAATCCCTAAGACAGAGGAGATAAATACATCACACAAATCTTGGCGCTCATGCCACCCTAGAGAAAGACCTAATTTCCAATTCAGAGAAGATGGTTGATTGTGGGCTTGAATATGGTGCTAAGGAAGGAAACCAAAAGAAGAACCCCATTAAAGAGACCACACCACGACCTATTATTGGAATGAGATCACATGTTATATCTAGAAGAGTCAACCTAGTGAACCATAATAAGGTGCATAAAGCTCAACCTATGCTATGTGAAATTAATGTGAATATCCCAGCTTATCACAATTTGAAACTTCATGCAACACATCCAATGATAACAGAAGAGGCAACAAGTCCCCATAAGGCTATTCACATGAAGGAAGATGCAACTCCTTCCCCATGTGTCCCTTACGTGGTGTAATTTGGAATGGGTGCTCTAGGTGTAGATGCCCCTACCATGATTGACCAATAATTAATCAGGCTCTCCCCAACATGTCTTCTTTTTATCATGAATCTCAACATCTTAACTTAGAATTGTCATAAGGTGGGAGGTCATTCCTTCCAAAAAAAAAAAAAATAGCTTTACTCTCATAGTTATATAAGGTTGACATTTTAATTCCTTTAAAAACTCAAGTGAATGATATCGTGCTCTGATACTGTTTTATAGCCTAGGGTATGAGTAGTGGATAGTTATGCCTAGTGTTGGTTTTGAAGGAAGGACATGGGAAGGGTCGAGAACTCATGGAGTTGAACTACAAGCCATCAAGTTTGAAATTTTTGCCATTTACTTGTTAATATAAAGAGGCAAGAAGACTCATTGCTCATTGCGGTCTATGCTAATCCGAAGGATGAGTATAGGCATATGTTGTGGGAAAAGGTTATGCTCTTTGTATTTACAACTATAATGCCTTAGGCACTTATTGGAGATTTCAATGATATAAGAAACTCTAGTGATAAATGTGAGGGGTGCTTTTATCAATATAAAGAGATGAGACCTTTTAGAAGAACGGATTAATGCTTGCAATCTTATTGATAAACCTTGGAGAGGCCTTCTTATTTTAGGATACACTAGAGTCTTTGAGAAACTTGATCACAACTTTTATAATGAAGCCTAAAGAATTTATTTTTAGGATGTGGTTATCAAAGTACTAACAAGGGTAGATAGCTCTGACCATCGCCTCTTCCTTCTAAACCTCAATAGGGCAGATTCTAATAATGGGCAATGTCTATTTCCTTTTGAAGCTACTTGGTTTAACCTTGAAAATTTCAAACCCTTTCAAACAGAAAAATGGGAAAAAAATGGAGAGTTCCTTATGAGAATCTTTCTACTCTCACTAATGATCTAAAGGTGTGGAGTATTGAAGTCTTTGGACACATTTTTTTTTAAAAGAAGGTGTTTATCAAGCAAGTTGGATAATATTCAAAGGAAAATTAACTCCATTTATAGACCTTACCCAACACTCTTGAAACTTGAAAGAGAATTAAATAATGTGCTAAATCAAGAAAAAGTCCTCTAGCTTCAAAAGGCACGTATGAAGTGGATTAATGATGGAGATAGAAATATCACTATTAACACTTAAAGAATAAACAAAGAAAGAAAATAAAGTTTTAATGCTTAATAAGGATAATGGGCAGTAGGAGAAAAACTACGAGTACTTAAGGGAGATAGAGCTAAAATATTATAAGGGTCTTTTCAAAGAGGAAGGCAATGGTATTCTTACTTTCAAACTACTTTTAGCTTTCTTGTTTTGAATAATGATAGTGCATAGGAGCTTGCTAAACTTGCTTTTAAAAAGGAAATTAGTGATGCTATTTTCTCTATTGGTGACCTCAAAGCCTTAGGCCCTGATGGTTATCGTACTGTTTTTACCTTTAGAATTAGGATATTATTGGTATGGATGTTATGAACTTTATTAAATAGATGTTTAATAGTAAATGAACTTTTCATAAGATAAATAGTACCTTGATAGCTCTAATTTCCAAGGTTAATGTGCCTAAACATATCACCTAATTTAGATTGATTTCCTTATGCAATGTAATTTACAAATGTATTCCAAAGATAATTCTTAGTGGACTTAAGAAGATCTTACTTTCACTTATCTCTCCAGCTTATGTTAGCTTTGTTCTTAATAGACATATTTATGAGAATAATGTGGTTGCCAAGGAGGTTATCTATATGATGAGGAGATTGAAAGGGAGGAAAGCCTATTTTGTAATTAAAATTAATATGGAGAAGGCTTATGATTGCATCTATTAAAGTATCATTAAGAATGTGTTACAGGAAGCTAATCTCCCAAAAAAGCTTTTAACAATTATTATGGAATGCATAACTTTAGTGAATTTGCAAGTTCTTTAGAATGGGTCTAAAACTAAGTCCTTCACTCCATCTAAAGGCATTAGATAAGGGGATCCTTTGTCTCCTTATATTTTTGTGATATGTATGGAAAAACTTACCCATATTATTCATGAGGTCATGGTTAACAATGTTTGGAAACCTTTTCAAATTGGTAAGAACAGGCCTCAAATCCCTCATTTATGATTTGCAAATGATCTTATTCTTTTGGAAAAGCTAGTATGGATCAAATATATACATAACAAAATGTCTTAATACCTTCTACATGCTCTCAAGACATAATGTAAACACCTTAAAAACTAATATCTATTTTTCTACAAATATTGATCCATTGTTGAAGGCTTAAATTACTGAAACTTTAAGATTTAAATACATGGAAGACCTAGGACAACATTTAGGGGTGCTTATGTCCTACAAAAAAGGTTGAACCAAATATTTTAATTACATTATGGAAAAGGCCAAACATATACTCTTGCGGTGGAAGGCAAATTGCCTTAGTATAATAAGAGGAATTACAATAGCTAAATCAATTTTAAGCTTTATGCAAATTTACTCAATGATGGTGGCTAAACTCCTGAAGTAGGTTTGCAATGATATAGAGAAGTTTCAAAGAAATTTTATTTGGGTCCATAATCATAATACCTGAAAAACGATCTCATTAGGTGGAATAAGATGTGCAAACCGAAACAATATGGTGGTTTGGAAATCTTAAAGATGAAACTTATGAACAAAGCTTGTCTTATGAAAATGGCTTAGGCTCTTAAATGTGGATCTGAAGGCCTTTGGTTTGAAGTACTGCATTTTAAATATAATAACAGTTTCTTGTTCACAAACAGCCCTTAGTGTGGTCAAGTAGTGTTCCCCTTATGGAATGCCTTATGTACATGTTGGAGGAACCTTAAAAGAGGAATTGTGATTGATGTGGGTGACAATAAATCAATCTCTTTTTAGGCTACAGATAGGTAGGAGATCAGACATTGTTAGGGAATCACATAGAACATGTTAGAACAAACCTTGATACTACTTTAAGGGTTGTGAACTTCATCGATGTGAATGGTTAATGAAGGTGGAATGATTTCCAATCTCTTATGCTTGAACATTAATACTATTCACCTACCAAGTGAAGAGCTTGGCCTTATTGTGTTATGTGGGAGTAGAGAAAGAAGTGGTAGCTACACTGTTAGAAGCAAATATAGATCACTTATAGGAAGCAACCTTGTGAGAGCTTCTTCTTTGTGGTCTTTATTATGGAAAAAGGTCAAGATTGGAACACACTGGAGTTTTCTTATGGCAAGTGTCTCTTAATAGAATCCCCATTGAAAACCTTCGTAATAAATGAGGTCTATGTACTTAGGCTTGTCATGCTTGTGGAAGGAGAGAAATCATAATGCATGTTTTACAAGATTGTAGCTTTGCCTTAATGGTATGGTGTGTGATGGTGAATGAGAATGATCTTGTGGGTTTTTTACCTCTAATTGATGCTTTAGTTAACTCCTCATATGAAGGATATCACTCTTAAAGGGAGTATAGATCAAATCCCATGGAAAATTATTTTTAAGATTGGGCATTGGCTTTTGTAAAGGAGGAGGAATATTCGAAAACAAAACTAAAGACATAATATTCTTCATGAAATTTATCTTTTCTTGGTTCAGGGTCACAAAGTTAAGGGCACTAACCTTAACCTACATACAGAGTTTGGTTCTCCCACCATGCAGGGTATTAAGTAGTGGCCTCCACTAAAAGATTAGATGAAAATTGATTGTAATGGCACTAGCAAAGGTAACAAGATGTAGTAGGATGCAAAGGAATTACTCACAATGAGTTTGATGCTTGGTGCAAAAGCTTTTCAAGAAATGTGAACTTTTGTTCCTCTTTCCAGAAAACGCTTAGGAGGCCTTCACTGGTTTGTAATTAGCTTTGGATGATGGGTATAAGAAAATTCAATTAGAGTTGGACTCTAAATGCCTTGTGGATGCTATCAAAAACCATATGCATCTTACTCACAATTAGCTTATCAAGATGATACATAATCTTTTGAGCAGAGAGTGGGAAGTTGAAATATCTCACACCTTCAAAGAGGTTAATAGATATGCATATTCTCTAACAACCTATAGTCTATCACTCAACTTAAGGCTCCACATTTAAGACTGTCTTCTCTCTTTCATTAGCTTATTATTTAATTCTAACTTTATAATATCCTTATTATCATGAGGTTTTTAGTTTCTTGTTTGTTTCTTTTTCTCTAGGCCTAGTGCCCCATATTAATACTAAAAAAAAAATTAAAGAACATATTTCTAATGTTTTAAGATTAATTAATTAAAGGATAATAAAAAATATTTAATTTCAATAATAATATGTGTATTAAATATATATTAATAAACATAAGATTGTCATATATTTAACAAAAAATTAGAATAAATTAAATTTATTTTTAACACAAAAAAACTTTAAGAAACATTTTATAATAAATTGTATTTTTAATAAAAAAAGGGAATATTAATAAAATATTTTAGTTTTACATTTAGTTTGTGTATATTTTTAAGACTAAAATCTTATTTTAATTTCTCACAACTGAGATATCTTTTTAATTTGGTCCTTTATGATATTACTTTTTCAATTTGATCAATGTATAAGATATTTTTCAATTTAGTCCTTTACATGTAGATATTTCTTAATATAGTTCCTGACAAATAAAACCATTATCAATGACATTCTTATATTAATCTTCTGTTAATGAAATTAAAAATTAATTTACATATTATATAATGGTTACTAAACAATAAATTATCAAATATTTCATGTACAATACTTTGACACAAAGATATTGTTGATAAATATTTTTTTTACAAGAAACAAAATTGAGAAATACTTATGTATCAAAAACTAAATTGAGCAATAGTTTATTTGTAAGAGATTAAAATAAGGTTTTTAGTTATATTTTTAGAATAAAAAATTGTATAATTTGAATATCTTTAAAAAAGAAAGAAGAAAATTTACCTTAATATTTATTAATCGAGTATGAAAGATCAATGTGTTATACATATTCCTATGAACATTTGAAAAGGAAACCTATGTGCTTTTAATATGTATAATGGCTGCTTAATTTGACTGGAATCGAAAATATCCATCCGGATTTCAATATTTCATTTGTTTAGAGTCAAATGGATTACAAATCTTGACGATGACAAAAATAAAGAATATAGTAGTTTGACTCTAGAACAATTTAGAAATTTCAATTGCTTTTGTTTGTATTTTATTGATTCTTCCATGATTCCACGAGTTAATTAGAAAATAACGAAGGCGGCTAATTTCCTGAAGCCTACCATTAAACCGTCGTCCACGAAGGAACCAGAATTTGTTTCTGAGGAGCAGAAAGAAGATAATTTAACTTGCTTGGTATATACAAATTAAAAATAAAAAAGAAAGAAAATATAATTTTATAAATGAAAAATAATCTTTGTAATCCTATTTTAAAAAACATAGAAAATGATATATATTATTAAATGATGATTATAAGGATATTAATAGACATTACTTACAATTTTCACTTTTTCTTTTCTTTCCCTTGTTTAACGAAATTGGATGAGTGGATTTGATCGGTTTGAAGGAAACTCCCCCGTGCTGATAAATTATTGTGATATAATGCTCGAAGATAACACAATGGAGGAGAATCAAACGAAGATGACGTTGGATACAATTGCAAATGAAAGGCCTTACGTGGGGATGAAATAGATTAGATAAGAACATGAATTTATTTATAAATTTAATGTTTTTAAAGTTTTATATCAAGATATAGTGTGAAATTGCAATTATTCACAAAGCCCGTTTAAAGAAAGCCCCTTTAATGTTGTAGATTCATAACCCTTAAAATTGTGTTTGGAAGGATGATAAGGAATAAAACAATAAAAAATGAATAACAGATCAAACTATTGAGTTTTTTTTAGATAGAATGAAATGATAAAAGATGGATTCCAAGACTCCTCCTTTATCATTTAAAAGTCAATTTTTGTTGGTTTATCATTGGGGTTTTGGGATGAAATGAAATAGATTGGTGGTGTAATTATAATTATATCTTATTTGATTAAAAAAATTTTTTTTAGAATCACATTCTCATTAAGAGAGTAATATTAAAAAAATAATTTATAAGTTATTATATTAATAATTCTTTTCTTTTCCTTATTAAACTCTCAAATAATAGAGTGACACATAACTTGATATTCTACTCATTATCTTTCTATTCAATTCCATTATTTGCTATTCTATTTCGTAAACTTTCAAACATAATCTAACATATTAGAGTGAACAAGGCAAGAAGAAACCTTGTAAAGTTGTTGAAGAGATAGATGGAAGATTGGCTTGCCTTGAGTTTTGTTTTGCTGACAATGTGGAAAAAGGGATCAACAAACCATGAAAGGAGGCTCTCATCGTCAAACTTCTTGGCCGGAAAATTAGCTTCAAAGCCTTAGAATGGTCTTCAGACACTGTGGACTAGAAGTGGTGGAATTATTGGGAATGACTTTTAATCTTTTTCTCTTTTTTGGGAAAAATATTGAATTTTAAAGTAAGCTAGAAATATGTGGTTCGTTAACTAAGGGTATTAAATCAAAGTTTTACCGTCAACGTGTAGTAAGGAAAATTTTTCAAACAAACATTTTAAAGGATTCTGCTAGCCCATAAGATACGAATCATTATTTGTCTTTGTAATTTTTTTAAGTAATTTAAATGCAACTTAAAAATTAATACGCGAATCAAAGTAAGAAGTCAATTAAATAATCAATTAATTTTTTTAAATATTTTCTTGTTGTTTGTTCATAAAAAAAATGAACCTGAAATGTCCGCATATCAATCATTATATTAATGGTTTCTTAGTTAACATCTTATGAATGATTATTCACAAAAGTATTTTAAACTAAAAAATATATTTACAATAAACTAAAATTGTATGATAATCACATGAATTTTTTTAATCTAAAATTACATGAACCCATTTAACATACCCAGCCCAGTACTCCCTTTAAATTTAAGTGCTTCGTGGCAGGAACTTAGGTGGATGTTAGATAGAGTAAGGACTAACGAAGAAATTGTTGATGAGATTTTTAAAAGCGAAGATGCTATCTCAAATAGTTTGGATGACTTTGCTCAACTTTGTTTTTAATTCTAATAATGTATATCAACTATCTTGTTATGAACTACTGGGAAATACTGTTAGAGAATTAATTCATTGATTGTGATCAATTTTTTCTGGGTTATAATGACAATAGTCATTAAATGCATCTAATGAGTTAGAAGAAACTTCGTAATCATATATTAGAAGGTGGTCTCAATTTTAGAGATACTAGACGTTTTTAATAAAGGTTTGGTGGCAAAAAATGTATGACAATTAAATGAGATACATAAACGTGCCAAACCACTTTTAGTGGCAGTGCCAATGGGGTCACAAATACAATTGGAAAGTGTTTATGACCTTTTATCGCACAATAGCGACGGTTGGAATATGCAACTGTTAAAGCAAACCTTTTCACAAGAGGATGCGAGGATGATTTATAGAAAATCTTTCTCAACTTTAGACAGAGATGATAAATTATGCTGAACAAGTAATCCTTTTGGTTATTACAAGGTGGCGGATGAGTATAGAATTTTGGCTGAAGACTTATATGGTTTTGTTAATTCCAATTCTCAATATTGAAAGCATCTCCATAAGCTTAACCTCCCATTGAAAATCAATCTATTCCTTTGGAACTTGTTGCTAACTCTTTACCTCTTTGAGTGACTCTAAATAAGAATGTTCAATGACAATACAAATTTGCTTGGTTGGAGGAGAAGCATAGGACTAACATCTATGTTAAAATCAGACCCAAAGAATTGAGGTTTTTTTTTGTTTTTTTAAAAAAATTACTTCTGTATAAATAAGTAATATCTTTCATGTTTGACCATAATTTTTTTTGGGCCTAATATACTATATCATGCATGTATGACACCTGAATTTGTTTTTCCTGTATCAAGTTGGTCTCGGCCTATGTCAGACTGAGACTAGCCTGACGCACCTCAATACCAAGACCAATCAAATATACATATGAACATATGTTTGTTTTTACTTGCTGGCATATTTGATTTTGCTTGCCCAATGAATGATATCATTATCAAGGAGATACATGTTTCTATCAGAAAAAGATATTATATGGATTAACAAAATTGTGTAATTAATCTTGATATGTGAAGCTAGTTTTTTAGTATATTGTCTAGTTATAAATAAATAGATTACTAGACAGTTGTAGGTAGTTTCTTTACATATCTATGAGGTATTCCTATTATGTTATAGAATTTTATATATGATCATATAATTGTTTATTGTATAACCATTTACCACTTTTGATACTACTTTTTTCCAAAAACACAATTAGTTATATTAGCAATCTATATCAAATTGTTGTTCCACTAGGTTTAATGCTTCTTTTCAGTTCTTTAAAAAAAAATTATCCACTTTACAACCATAAGCAAATAAAAGAAGGCATATTTCGAGACTCTACTAAGTGGCTCCTATTGTCACAACAAGCCCTTCTTTTTGCTTGCTGCCTTTGCTGTGCTACAGGTTGGTTTTCTTCTCCTTACTTTGGATTGTTTACAATGCTAGTTGGTGGAGAATTTAAATCTCATTGAGGAGACTGAGTTAAAGGAGTTGGTTGGTGGAAGGTGATGAACCTCTTGTTGGAGATTGTGTCCTAGGCCAATCATTGTATTGCGAACATTGTTTTTATTACGAAATAAGAGTTTTCTTTTATTACATTATTATATTATTTACATATTTATATATAATAATATCCATGGATAAATTATTTTTAGATTATCCAAAATGTCCCTAATCAATTATCTTTGTGGGAACAATGGTGAATTAAGACTAGTATGATTTTGATTGATTAAGTGTTTAATTATATATGATGATATGAATCAAAAATCATAGGCATGTGTTAGAGAACAAGACGTTGGATAGACCCGTCATGAGATAAGTTACATGGATTAGGTCATAAATTTATCTCATATATAATCGTGTCATTGATCCCTTGGACCTGAGATCACCATAAATTCATACATGAAGGACACTGTACTTTGGCATAGTCTAATGTCACATTTAACCGAGTGATTATAAAGACTATGATTGGGTATAGTAGAATCTATGAAGCGGAAGATGAGTGGTCAAGATGGAATTTGTCCCTCTGATTAATAGAGAGATATCTCTGGGTCCCTCGATGAGTGCGACTAAGAAATGTATGGCCATGCTCAGATGGAAAGGGTTCCATCTTATATCAGTCTGCTCGGAGATCGAGAAAATTACGATCGAGCAAGTTGAGAATGACATTTTCATGCCTCATACTCGATCTAGATATCGTATAACAAAAGGGATATGATAGGGTTGTAAGATAGGTTGCATTAGATCACCGATCCCATATGATTTGGGTAGTCACAATGTCTTGCTAGAGGCCGCTTGTGATTTGTGGGTCAAACAGTACAGTTGGCCAACTGCCAACATCATATGGGCCTGCAGGGTCACATATAAGAACAGACTAACTCGGGCTAAAATGTCCACATTCATTGAATCAGAAATGTGTCTAGATTCAATGAATATCTGGGATGGAGGAATTATTTATATATATATATTATATTTGATATTATATATATATATGTATATATATATATATGAATTAGTTTAAATTTAATTCTATCAGATAGATTTAAATTTAAACTAATCAGATAATTTAAGTTAAACTCTAGATATTGTTAGTTTAAATTTAAACTATAGGATAAATTTGAATTTAAACTAATAAATATATTTAATGATATATTTAATTAATTTTGATTAATTAAATATATCTAAAACTCTAGTCTATAAATAAGGGTTTCCATATCAGAAAAATATAGCTAGAGCTAGAGCTGCCTCCAAAAACCTTAGAGAGAGGGACACCGTACGAACGTCATACGAAATTGTACGAATGTCGTACGAAACTATACGAACGTCGTACGGAACTGTACGGGGATTGTACGGACATGTTGCTAGCACACCGTTTGAGTTGCTGAACCCCGTTTGTATGGATACCAATAGAGGGAGCTGATCTGCGGTCAGTTCCTGTGATCCAAACAAAAGTAAACAACAAACTCAATCGACAGAAAAAGGTAATTCTCTGAACCTATTCGATTTAAACGATTTTGACAGATCCTTGGTGGGAATTGGGATCAAAATTTTAAACGTTTTCGCTGTGTACCTCCCATGATTCCTAACAGTGGTATCAGAGTCACGTCAATAATTGCTTAAATTGAACACTTATGTGTTCTAAGAATTTTATCTTATTTTTGTATGTACTAATATGAGATATGTATGCGCTATTGATTTGATCAAATTATTTTAAAGTATGAAATCTAATCGTAGAGATCCTTTTAATGAATCCGTTCATATATATGATATATGTATAGTTTTCAATGTGATTGGGAACATGATTATTAATATGTTACATATATATATATATTTGATATATTTTGTACAGATTATATTTTGTTTCAAATTTGAATTTGTTTCACTATGTATGTAACGCACTGAATGAATCCGTCGTTGCTATCTAATTCTAGTACAACACAATCTAATTTAAAATTAATTCACTAAATTTACAGCCTTTCATATGAGATGAGATGTTTGTAACGTGTGTTTGTGTTGTGATTTGATTGGATGGGTATGGTGCATGATATGGCTCTAGGATGCTTATGGTTTGTAATTTTTAAAATACGGCCTGCGTGTCGTGCCTCTCTCTATTCATTCTGAATGTATATTTTTTTCTCATCTCACACTCCCCTCAAATGTTCAAGTGAGGTTTTTCTTTGTATATATAGATTTTATCTTAGAGGAATCCTCTCATTGGCTTGAGAGGAGATAGGATAGATGGGTCATATTGTGTTATATTTATTTTAAGACTTATGATGAGATCATATGCATATATGCTATTGAAGTATATAATTATGTGATAACTAGTTTTATGAAATAATGAAATAAAAATCCCTCGTGTAAAATTTTAAGTTGCAATGCCGCCCACTAATGAACATCTGCCAATACTTTGATCACCTGACTGTAGGTTCTACCAAAGTGGGATACACTTTGGTTATCTTAGTAAGGCAGTTTAGGTAATGGTGATACTTATAAGTTTCATAGTGGTTTGACTTAATTGAGACTATCAAAACAGTTTTGGGTCTCAAGGCATTAGATGGGATTAAACATACCGAATCATGTGATGAATGAATCCCATAAAAAGATTTAAGAGTTACATGTGATATAATTAGTAAACGAGTTACCTACCTAAATAACTTAATTTTAAGTGTCTTACCAAAGTAGACTTATAATTAAGTGAAATATGGGTCTTAACCCGCTAAATTAAATTGAGGGTTATTTTAGTGGAAAGTTATTAATTTGATTTTTGCACATTTTGTTGTAGAAAAAATGTCGACAAATAACTCTGCTGCACTATCATTGCGATCCGTCCTTGAGAAGGACAAACTCAATGGGACAAACTTTCTTGACTGGTTCAGGAACTTGAGAATTGTTCTCAAGCCAGAAAGAAAGCTATATGTCCTAGATGAGCCCATTCCTGAGGAGCCTGCAGCCAATGCTCCAAAAGCACAGAAGGATGCCCACACTAAGCATCTCAATGATTCTGTGGATGTGGGATGCCTGATGTTAGCCACCATGGTTCCAGAACTTCAAAGAGATCTGAAACTTATGAAGGCTTATGAGATGATTGTGCATCTCAAGGAAATGTTCCAACAACAGGCAAGGCAAGAAAAGTTTGAAACTACCAAGGCCTTGCATTCCTGTAAAATGGCTGAAGGTGCATCAGTTAGCACTTATGTTTTGAAAATGAAAGGCTACTTCGATCACCTTAAGAGGCTCGGATTTCCCATAAGTCAGGAGTTATCTACATATTTGATCTTAAACTTACTCCCTAAAAGTTATGACCAGTTTGTCATGAACTACAATATGAACAACATGGAGAAATCTGTTTCTGAACTGCATGGGATGCTTAAAACTGCCGAGCAAAATATTAAGAAAAAAACCAAAACAAGCCTAAATCCAAGCCTGAAGCCAAGAAGGCAAAGCCTCCCAAGGAAAGAGTTTGCTTCTTTTGCAATGAGCCCGGTTATTGAAAAAGAAACTGCAAGCTCTACTTGAAAGATCTAAAGAAAAAGAAGAATAGCGAGGCTATTACTTCAGGTATCTATGTTATAGAAATTAATCTTTCTACTTCTCCTACGTGGGTATTAGATACTGCATGTGAAACTCACATTTGTACAAATGTGTAGGGTCTCAAAAGGAGTAGGAAGATGAAAAAGGGTGAAATAGACCTACGAGTTGGAAATAAAGCAAGAGTTACTGCTTTAGCCGTAGGCACTTATAAATTAGTTTTGCCCAGTGGACTTTTGTTAATTTTAAACGATTGCTATTATATTCCTGCTTTGAGTAGAAACATAGTTTCACTTTTTTATTTAGATAAGGAAGGTTTTATTTCAATTATTAAGAATAATAAATGTTCTATTTATCGTAATGGCATTTTTTATGCGGATGATGATTTGCATGGTGGTCATTATTATTTAAATATTGATGCTCCCAATAATCAAGATATCTATAACATAACTACTAAGAGGATCAAGACTAACGACTTGAATCCAACCTATCTCTGGCATTGTCGTCTAGGCCACATAAATGAGAAACGCATTTCAAAGCCCCATCAAAATGGGCTTGTGAAATCATTTGATTTTGAATCATTTTACACATGCGAATCTTGTATATTAGGAAAGATGACTAAGGCACCTTTCACTGGGCACAGTGAGCGGGCCATTGACTTATTGGGCCTAGTACATACCGATGTATGTGGTCCACTAAGTACAACTGCTAGAGGAGGCCACTTGTACTTCATTACTTTTATAGATGACTATAGTAGATATGGTTACATCTATTTAGTGAGACAAAAATTTGAAGGTTTTGAAATATTCAAAACTTTTCAGAATGAAGTGCAAAATCAACTTGGCAAATCTATTAAAATACTTTGATCTGATCGAGGCGGAGAATATTTGAGCCAAGAGTTTATTGACCATCTTAGAAATTGTGGTATTGTCTTACAATTAATCCCACCAGGAACACCACAATGGAATGGTGTTTCTGAACGAAGGAATTGAACCCTATTAGATATGGTTCGATCCATGATGAATCAAACGGATCTTCCACCATCCTTTTAGGGCTATGCATTAGAAACAGATGCGTTTACACTAAACCCGTGTTCCATCTAAGGCGGTTGAAAAGACACCATATGAGATATAGACTGGAAAGAAGCCTAGTTTATCCTTTTCTTAAAATTTAAGAGATGCGAGGCATATGTTAAGTAATAGGCCTTAGATAAGCTAACACCCAAATCTATAAAATGCCTTTTTGTAGGTTATCGTAAGGAAACTAAACGATACTACTTCTACAACCCCCCTGAGAATAAATTATTTGTTGCTGGGAATAGTATCTTTTTAGAAAGAGAATTCATCTCTAAAAGAACCAGTGGGAGTAAGATACATCTCGAAGAAGTTCGAGAGCCACAAAATCGCATTGAACCGAAGATGGAAAATCGAGAAGACTCACAACAAGTTGTTGAGCCTACTTAAATAACACAAGACCCACGAAAGTCTGATAGGACACGACATCAGTCTCAAAGATATCGTGATGTGTTACTCATTGATCAAGATGAGCTAATCACCTATCAAGAGGCCATAATGGGATTAGACTCTGAGAAATGGCTAGAAGCTATGAAGTCTGAGATGCAATCCATGTATGACAATTAGGTATAAACCTTGATTGACCCACCTAAAGGTATAAAAGCCATAGGGTGCAAGTGGGTTTTCAAGAAGAAAATTAACATGGATGGCCAAGTACATACCTTCAAGGCACGATTGGTTGCAAAAGGAGTCAAACAAATACATGGTATAGACTATGATGAAACCTTTTCACCAGCCGCTATGATCAAATCAATCAGGATCCTTCTCGCCATTGCTGCGTATTATGATTATGAGATTTGGCAAATGGACGTGAAAACAGCATTCCTTAATGGAAAGCTGCTTAAGGATGTGTATATGACACAACCTGAAGGTTTTATACGTCCAGAGGATTTTGGGAAGGTTTGCAAGCTTCAAAAATCCATTTATGGATTGAAGCAAGCATTTCGGAGTTGGAATCATCGCTTTGACGAAGTAGTCAAAGATTTTGGTTTTATCCAAAATATTGATGAACCTTGTATTTATAAGAAGGTTAGTGGGAGCACAATTGTATTTCTAATGCTTTATGTTGATGATATCCTACTTATTGAAAATGACATTCCTACCTTGCAGATTGTCAAGTCTTGGTTAGGAAAATATTTCTCAATAAAAGACTTAGGTGAGGCCAATTACATCCTTGGGATTTGGATCTATAGAGATAGATCCAAGAGGTTAATCGGTCTAAGTCAATGCACCTACATAGACAAGGTATTGTATAGATTTAGTATGCAAGATTCAAAAAGGGGTTTTGTACCTATGTCTCATGGGATTAATCTCAACAAGACTCAGTGTCCTAATATACGTGATGAGCGAGAACGCATAAGTAAGATTCCATACGCCTCGGCTATTGGATCTATCATGTATGCCATGTGCACTCGACCAAATGACTCATATGCCTTGAGTATGATAAGTAGATTTCAATCAGATCCAGGTAAGAATCACTTGACTGCCGTTAAGAATATCCTAAAGTACTTGAAACGAACTAAGGATGTATTCTTGGTGTATGGAGGATTGGATGACGAGCTTGTTGTAAATGGTTACACAGATGCAAGTTTTCAATCTGACAAAGATGATTCTAAATCGCAATCAGGATTTGTATTCTGTTTGAATGGTGAAGCAGTAAGTTGGAAGAGCTCAAAGCAAAGCACTATGGCTGATTCTACAACAGAAGCTGAGTACCTAGCAGTATCAGATGCATCAGTTGGAAGAGCTCAACGAGCTTGTTGTAAATGGTTACATAGATGCAAGTTTTCAATATGACAAAGATGATTTTAGATCGCAATTAGGATTTATATTCTGTTTGAATGGTGGAGCAGTAAGTTGGAATAGCTCAAAGCAAAGCACTGTGGCTAATTCTACAACAGAAGCTGAGTACCTAGCAGCATCAGATGCAGCTAAGAAAGGTGTTTGGATTAAAAAGTTCATGTTTTGTGACAACAATGGTGCAATAGTATAGGTTAAAGAACCTAGATCACATCAAAAGACCAAACACATACTCAGGCAATATCACCTTATCAGAGAAATCATTGATATAGGTGATATAAAGATATGCAAAGTACCAACTGATGACAATGTTACTGATTCTCTTACTAAGCCACTTACACAGGCTAAACATGATCGTCATGTTAGGTCAATGGGTATTAGAAACATTAATGATTGAACCTAGTGCAAGTGGGAGTTATTGGAAATTGTGCCCTAGGCCAATCATTGTATTGCGAAAATTGTTTTTATTACGAAATAAGAGTTTTCTTTTATTATATTATTATATTATTTGCATGTTTATATATAATAATATCTATGGATAAATTATTTTTAGATTATCCAAAATGTCCCTAGTCAATCATCCTTGTGGGAACAACGATGAATTAAGACTAGTATGATTTTGATTGATTAAGTATTTAATCATATATGATGATATGAATCAATAATCATAGGCGTGTGTTAGAGAATAGGACGCTGGATAGACCCGTCATGAGATAAGTTACATGGATTAGGTCATAAGTTTATCTCATATATAACCGTGTCATTGATCCCTTGGACCTGAGATCGCCATAGATTCCTACATGAAGGATACTGTACTTTGACATAGTCTAATGTCACCTTTAACCGGGTGATTATAAAGACTATGATCTGGTATAGTAGAATCCATACAGAAAAAGATGAGTGGTTAAGATAGAATTTGTCCCTCTGATTAATAGAGAGATATCTCTGGGCCCCTCGATGAGTGCGACCGAGAAATGTATGGGTATGCTCAGATGGAAAAGGTTCCATCTTATATCAGTCTGCTCGGAGATCGAGAAAGTTACGATCGAGCAAGTTAAGGATGACATTTCCATGCCTCATACTCGATCTAGATATCGTATGACAAAAGGGATATGATAAGGTTGTAAGATAAGTTGCATTGGATCACCGATTCCATATGATTTGGGTAGTCACAATATCTTGCTAGAGGCCGCTTATGATTTGTGGGTCAAATAGTGCAGTTGGACCACTGCCAACATCATATGGGCCTGTAGGGTCGCACATAAGAATGGACTAACTCGGGCTAAAATGTCCACATTCATTGAATCAAAAATGTGTCTAGATTCAATGAATATCTAGGATGGAGGAATTATTTATATATATATATATATATATAAATAATTAAATTCAAAATATTATATATATATATATATATATTATATTTGATATTATATATACATGTATATATATATGAATTAGTTTAAATTTAATTCTATCAGATAGATTTAAATTTAAACTAATTAGATAATTTAAATTTGATTCTATCAAATAGATTTAAATTTAAACTAATCAGATAATTTAAATTAAGCTCTAGATATTGTTAGTTTAAATTTAAATTATAGGATAGATTTAAACTAATAGATATATTTAATGATATATTTAATTAATTTTGATTAATTAAATATATCTGAAACTCTAGTCTATAAATAGGGGTTTCCATATCAAAAAAATATAGCTAGAGCTAGAGTTGCCTCCAAAAACCTTAGAGAGAGGGACACCGTACGGATGTCCTATGGAATTGTACGGACGTCGTACAGAACTATACAGAAATTGTACTGACAGGCTGCTAGCACACCGTTTGAGTTACTGAATCCCGTTCGTGTGGATACCAGTAGAGGGAGCTGATTTGCGGTCAGTTCCTGTGATCCAAACAAAAGTAAACAACAAACTCAATCGACAGAAAAAAGGTAATTCTCTAAACCTATTCGGTTTAAATGATTTTAACGGATTCTTAGTAGGAATCGAGATCAAAATTTTAAACATTTCCACTGTGTGCCTCCCATGATTCCCAACACCTCTGTTGTTGATCACTCGATGATCATCCATGCTAAAAAAAATCAACTGCCATACTTGACACTAAGTGGAAATGGATCAAATAACATTTTTGTGAATGACCCATAGGCATGTCGCATAAGTAGCGACATTTAGATGGAGAATGATGAGTTGGAAACTACAAAAGTAAACAGTAGTAGCAATGATATCGAGATATAGAATAATGAGTCAAGGCCTCCAAAAAGAGACTGTGGCGGCAATGGTGCAAAAGATGAGAGACTAGCACCTTTAAATTTGCATGCTATATTGCAAGTGCAAATGAAGATGGACTGACAGCTCCAAAGTCTTCATGCATTAATGTTGGAATGTAGGAAAATAAAGTACTAGTATCAATGCCATCATCACTTGGACCTTCATTTATAATGGGTGTTTAGGTCAACATGAAGCTGTCAGCTCTCTTTCCCAACTTTCTCCGGAATTGTTAGCCTCAGTGGATGCAATGCAAGAGGAGAAGGTTAAGATAACATTATGTCTCGGAATTCACTTAAGCAAGGCACACAACCTGTCATGCCCCATTTTTCCATAGAAAGGGGCTGACTTGGAACCCTATACGTAGTCCTTAGCTATAGGTTTATCTACTTTCCTATACAATAAATAAATCTTTAGGTGGTCCTACACCAGATATAGGTATATTAGAAGTACTCCAGCCTTGTTGGATATACAAAATGTACCTTCCTTTAGGCACTAGCTTTTTATAGAAATTTCGGCAGAGTGCCCCCTGTAAATAGGACATCCCAAAATTTCTACAAACAGCCAGAGATCAAATAAACAACAACAGAGAGCTCCGCTCTCTTCAATCCAGTCAACAACATCAATAAACCCAAAAATAGGGAAGGGGGAAAGCAACCTACATCCATTTGTCCTACTCACAAAATACTTTTACAAAATAAATTCCAATTCATTACAACTGATACCAAACCAAAAGAAAAGCTAGTCGAGCCTCTAGTTCCAAAAGAGAAGCTCACCGCCACACGCCTCAGCCCTAAGATGAGGGAGGCGGATCAGGTCCAGAGGCGCTATCTGAAAAATTTAGAATTTGAAAGGGTGAGATAAACTCAGTGAGCAGATAATAGATTCAAAACTTATTCAAGAATCTTAACCAATAAATTAAAGTATATATATATATATATATTACTAAACCCTCACACTTCACAATTTAGTAAATCCCATGAACCGTCATATGGAAGGAGACCCATTTAAACCTGAGTCTCTTGGTGTGATTTCCTGATAAAGATTTACTATTGGGTCAGGTAAAATAGCGGCTCCACCGTGTTGGCAGCTCCTTTCCCCGTTTCACCCGGGTGGCTACGCCTAACAGGCAGCCCCTATTTCTACCTTTCTTATTCATAGGTTATGATTCATCCATTCCGGGGGCGGCTACACCTCGTTGGCAGCCCTTACCCACTTCACTCGGGTGGCTCCGCCTAACGGGTAGCTCCTTCTCCACCCAGATTCTTCCACAACCTATGACTTAGTCAAATGAAGGACATTAACATAGACTCATAGGCGAGGCACACACACACACACATAAACCTAAAATTTTAAGTCCAAATACCTATATATATATATATTTATATACATACATATACGTCATTCACCTATTACTTTATTATATATATATATAAATATATGTATATTTGTATATTAACAACTCATTAGGACCAAGGGTGAAAATGGTAAAAAAAAAAAAAAGATAAACATGCAAATACACATAAGGGTAAGACAACAATAAATAACTAAGAAAATAATTCCACGCATGCCCTTACTTATATATATATATATATATATAATTATACATACAACCTTAGCTATGTTTCATCTCATTCAGGGCAATTTCAAGTAGTAAATAGCATTAACAAAATTGGTGGTGACAGCAGCAGCCTTGAAAGCTATTATTTACTCACTGAAGGTGCCCTAGAGCCCGGTCCTTGTTTCTCCTTGAAAGGCCGGGTTCCCTTTTCTGTCAAACTCCGAGAATTTCCTGATAATACCCAACTTACCAAATCATTATATAGCCCCAACAATAATTCTTAAATAGGTACCGCATTTAATCACAATCATCTAAATGACTTCTTTGATCATTCACACAAATGCTCCTTATCTTAATCTTTTTCTTGAATCCTAATTCATCATTTGGGTCTTTCAGATCATTTTAATGAAGTAGAAATTGAAAGTTACGCAAGATTTACATATCTAAGAAGCCTAATTGAAGATTTCCCTTTCCTATTCCTTCATTTCGGCCAAGCAGCTAATCTGAGCATATCAACCCTATTAGCAGCCCATTGAGTTGGGATAGACCGAGAAATGGAAGGAGAAGGAGAGGATTTTTTATAGGTTCAGCTTCAGAGACAAATGGAAGCATAAATGACCCAGAACGAATGCTCACCGGAACCTCGAAGTGCTACTGGTTCGTTCTCAATCAGCAAGCTCGAATCAGCAATGGAGGACGGTCAAGGGAGTCTGTACCATGCTGGAGGAAGCTTCCCGGCGAAGTCGAAGGAGGTAGCAGCTCCAATGACGAGAAACCAGCCAGCTCGAAGGGAAATGGAAACCAGCAAGGCGGAGGGGAGAACCAGGCAGCTCCAACGACGGAACAGCAGGGGAACTTACAGGACAGCTTCCATCGACGCCGGGGAGGTGAGGAATTTAACGGAGAAAGGGAGCAATGTCGGCTGAAGAAGGAAACCGGAAACAGCGACGAGAGAGAGAGAGAGCTTGGGAAGCTCTGCGCAGCGCCGGAAGTGACTTCGCAGTGAGGAGAAAACGCAGCAGCTTCACCGGCGAAGAACTCGCGATTCCGGCAGGGGAAGAGGGTATGCGATGGAGATGAAGAAAACTGCTACAGGGGAAAGCAGGGGTGAGGCTATCCGACGGAAAGGAGAAGAAAACTGAAGTCAGAAAAGGATTAAACGAAAACAAAAGGGAAGGAAGAAAGAAAAAAGAAAAAAAAAACTAAAAGGAAAAGAAAATAGAATTAATATTAAAATAAAATAAATACCCCCTTCATATATGTATTTTTTTTTTTTTGGCTTTTACAGAACCCATCCCTATATTCCTGTCCCACAGTCTCCCTAGGTGTAATTGATGAAGGGTCATTCAAACTGAGTTGGTACAAACAAATTGATCTAAAAATATATATATATATTTATATATGTATGTATGTATGTATGTATATATTAGATCATCAGTGTTTAGATAATATACAAATATGCAGAAAAGGAAGGAAGGTAGCAATGAGAAGTAGCAAAAACTTTATCATGATGCCTTGGGAACTGCCCGAGAGTGGATCCAGGAGTGGGCATGCCTCCAATACCATCTCATTTATTGAGAAGTGTCATCTGAAGACTCATAAGCATATTAGTTTAAACCAGAGCGTGCTGCCATATAAACTAGCTAATGGTTTCTAGCATGTTTCTTATAGCATAAATTCTCTTGCCTATTGCTCATTGTGTTTCTTACAATAAAATGTTTGTATAGGAATATGCAGAATTAAACAAAAATATCTTTTAATCAATATTAATATTTCTTTAAAGTGGATCTTTTAAATATTTCAAAATAGAGATTTTATTATGTATTTAATGTTTTTGAAGTTCATAAATTCAAAATGATCTTTAATATAATTTTTTTTTTTCTAGAATCAACTTTAATTACAGCATAACCTTTATTTTTTTTTTCCTCCTTTAACAACTTGAATATATCACACGTTTAACATCAAAATATTCTTTAATTTTTCTCTTTTAATATTTTTTTATTTGTTTAATTATGTTTCTCCATTATTTCCTTTATTTTTCAATGTTTATTGACTAATTGATTGGGAGAAAATTTATCCTACTATTTTTAATTTAAAAATAATAAACATTAATCAGAAAACATATATTCAAAAACTATACAATATAGCGGGAACACACTATATGCATTCAAAAATACAATAACCAGAAAAAAATTTAATAAGAAGAAGCAGAAAACATTATACATTCAAAAATCACAATATGAGCAAAATAAATTAATAACCAGAATAGAGCCTTCAGACGTCATGTGTTTCATGCAATAGATATATTACAATTACAAATTTCCTATATCAATAAAATAATATAATAAACCTTAATCTAATTTTTCATACTTCATGCAATAATCTAAATATGTTTCTTTCTATACATAAATAAGATTTTATTACCTTGAAGAGGGGAAAAGAAGACAAAATGAGAGGGACCACGCAAATGCCACAAAGGGCGTTGAGAGGGATCACACATGGAGCCCCACTGTGAGATGAAGAAGGTGAAAGAGTCATGAGAGAATTGAGTGAAAGTGAGAAGATGAGAAAGGAAGGAAGTGTAAAAGAAGAAGACGTTTAGGATAATATTTGGATCAATGAAAGAGCTCTACGTGACAACGTAATCTCATGTTCCAACTCGCACGCTCCACATGAAGCTCCTTCATCTCTACTTTTATTGATGAGCGCCATTGATATTATGCCTCGATTAAACGACTCTGATGTAGTGTCAGGCAAGTCTCAGTTTAGGTTAGGATCGGGATCCTCTATAGTAGAGGATCACAAAATTGCCTTCAAAGTGTCTCACAATTTTTTTTTCACAAATTCTTTTTTAAAAAAAAAAAATTGTGTTCCTCACAAGTTTTTACTACAGGCACACTACAGATAGATTTTCATTACATAGGATTCATCTCCGTTTAGGTCAAACTTTACTCATCTATCTTCGTGGTAGACTAGTTTGTACTGTAGGCCATTTTTTTAAAAAATAAAAAATTTAGGGCGTCTCAATCTAACAAGTAATGAAACACGGGAAAAGATCCTTTCCTCTGCTTCTCTCTCTCTTATCTCTCCCATAAGATTTGGACCATTCAGATTTTAATTTGAACGGTTCAATTTTTTTTTTAATTTTTCTAAGTTTAAACAATATTTTTTTAAAATTTTACAATTAAAAAAATAATTTTATTTTGTATTTTACTATTTTTAAAATAATTATTTTTTTCAAAATACATGATAATAAAAAATGCGATTAAGAATATGAGTTAATTATTAATTTTACTAATATATAACAACCAAATTTCCCTAGGAATTGTCTTAGCTATAAAGTTTTGTTTGATTCACCGCAAATGAATTTTATTTATATAATTTATTTAATTTTATTATATTATTATAATTATTATTTTATATAATAATTTATTATTTTAATTATCAAATTATTTTTTTAAAAATAAGAATAAAAAATTATTTTTTATTTAACTTATTTCTATCCATCTAAAATTTTTTTCACCTGACCAAATGTTTGCAGGGTTGGTCAATTATTGTCAGAACTAGAAAGACTCCTAAAGGAAGCATTAGAAGAAAAGGAATAACATCTATTTGATTCAAAGAAGTGATTTTCAGAAAAAATTGGCTGGAGCACACAAAGATTGATTATGGAACTGGTGAGAAAAGCAATTAACTGCGTGACCTAACAACAAATTATCTCTAACCCTGTGACTTACAAAATAAAACTGTTAATTTTGCAGGAGCATCATTGCAGATCGCTGGAGGAGGACTGCAATTCGTCAATAAAAATTATAGAGAATGAACCTGGCCATTTTCACTCTCAGGAGAAACAATAGTTTATAAAAATTAATGACAGTTATTTAGATAAAATTAACACTAATTGATGTGATCTGTTTTAAGTTTAAATTTTTTTTAATGTCCAATTGGCCTCGGATAATCTCTGTTAAAAAAAATTACAAAGCGTTATATGTTTATATTTATGAGAAAAACTTTTTAATACTTTTATTATCATTTTTTAATTAAAATATGATAAATATATAATTTTTAATAATAATATGATAAATATATAGATTTTGTAAATGAATATATAATTTTTTAATTAAATTATATTTTTATCATATTTTAATTTTAAAAATATATATTTATTATATTTTAATTAAAAAACTAAAAAATTGCATTTTCCTACATTTATTAGAATGTTGCCTAATCTGAACTTGCGACCCACGGGTTTATAAATTTGATTTACATTTTTTTAAAGCAATAATTCACCCCTCATGTATCATGCTATACTATAATAATAATAATAATAACAACACTGCAACTACATAACAAATGTGACAATAATGACGGTAACTTTTATTGCAAAATACACGCACAAATAATTGATAAATTCTTTCATTTTAGTCATAGATACAAAAATTTAGATTTGAATTCCCTCATCACTAAAATAAGAATATATATATATATATATATATATATATATATATATATATATATATATATATATATATATATATATATATATATATATATATATATATAATAGAGTAGGTGAGTTCTTGTTGCGTAATCCATGCGAGATGTTTTTTTTTTTTTTACGCTAAAAAGATGCATAATAGATTCAAGAAGATAGATTACGTTACAAACTTCTAGTTTTAACATGGTAACCTAATCAAATATATATCTATCTTTTAACCAAAAAACAACAACTAATTAAATAATTATCGTACCTATCTACCACGGATTAACTTTTCACCTAACTACATCATAAGATCCTTTCATTTGATAATTTTTTTTAGAAAGTTTTCTTTTTCTTAAAAGTTATATATGAACAAAGTTTAATTTTTTTAACAAAATTTTTCAAAGAACAATCAATTGTGTCATAAACTTCGCCATGATATTATTAGCTGAATTAATGGTGCAATTATTAATTATTATTAATTTAATTTTAATTAAAATTTCAGCTTAAATATTTTAATTTTAAAGACAATTTAAAATAGTAAATATGATGTCTTGATTAAAAATATAAATAGTTAATTTAAAGGGCTCGTCGTGTATGAGAAAGAAAACAAATGACTTCAATGTTATTAGATCAAAATTATAATTTCCTTGTTATCTTGAAATGACCTCAAATATGTTAAATTGTTTAAATTATAAATCTAGTTTATAATTATTAATTGAATAAATTATATAAATTTTTATTAAATTTTGCTAAAATTATACAGATTTTTATTTTATTTTTAAAATATGCATAATTTTTTTTAAATAAAATATTATTTTATATTTTAATCTAATTTTAAATTTTTTGGATTGAAATATATTCTATTTAAATTTTTTTATCTTAAAAAATATATATTTAAGTTAGTAAAAGATATTTTATTAAAAAATTAAAATTAAATTCAAATATAAAATAATTTTTTATTTTAAGAGATATTTGTATATATTTTAAAAATAAAAAATTATATATTTTTATCAACATTTAAAGGATATTCATATAATTTATTCTTAATAATTTAATAAAATTTGTATATAATTATAAAATATTATTAATAAAAAATCCCTGTATTATTACAATTAAATACATTTAAATGTACAATAAACTTGGCCATTTAATTTTTATTGAATAAATAAATATTTAAATTTTAATTGCCGATATATTGGGTTAAATGTCCGAGGGGCAAACCTGAAGGCTCTGGGTTGCGCTGGTGCTATATAAAACGTCCTGCTCTTCTCTCTCTCCCTCTCTCTTTCTCTCTGTCCTTTGTTCGCCTTCTTTCTCAAATAATACACTGAGAAGCCATGGTTCTGCAACTGTGGGAGAATCTGAAGGAAGCCATCGTGGCGTACACTGGTCTCTCTCCAGCCACCTTCTTCACGTTCCTCGCCTTGCTCTTCGCCGTTTACTATGCCGTTTCGGGTCTTTTTGGGTCGTCTGATTCTCATCCCAGGCCGAGGGAATTAGAGGAGCAGGTGCAACCTCCGCCTCCTCCGGTTCAGGTCGGTGAGGTCACCGAGGAGGAGCTGAAGGTCTACGATGGCTCCGATCCCAAGAAGCCTTTGCTTATGGCTATCAAGGGTCAGATCTATGATGTGTCTCAGAGCAGGTATAATCGGTTTTGCTTTTCATTTTCGCTCTTTGATGGATTGTTTGTGGTTAATTTTGGGTTTTGTAAAATCTTTTGGATGGTCAACGGTTGTTATGGATTCTGTCTATGGGCAATTTCTGGTGGATAAGCATTTCGATTTGGAAATTGTCTTTATGTTGAAAGTGATATTATACTTTACCTGTGCGTCAGCTCTCTCGCCTTTGCAAAAGCTTTTGGTGCTCTTTTGATGGGGTTAATGATAATCTAAAGCTTTATCTGATTTTGAATTTTTTTAAAGCAAATATTAAAAGGTCTTGTATTTCTTCTTGCTATCCTTACGGTTATTTTGTTGCTCTGTTGTGGGTGCTTTATTCTTCTGCTGTCACAGACAATAAAATAGGATAAGCTTCACTTTTTCCCCCCGATGATTTTAACCATTTTCATTTGATGCATGTGAAAGAGGGTTTAACAAAATACGGTGTTCTTGTTATTGAATGGGACTAAATTTGATTGAAATAGATGTATTGTTAGTTAGCTAAGTAGTTTGATCTTTCTAACTGTAGTAGTCTTTCCAATGCCTGAAGAAACGTATTTCAGTGTTTATTTAGTTTCAGCTGGGAATTATTTTGTGTTGTCATCTTCTTACCTATTGAAGAGGTTGACTTGTGAAGTTGCATACTAGGAGTATGCAGCATCTCACTCAACAAGAAGTTGTTGAATAATCTGCCTATATATATATATATATATATATATATATATATATATATATATATATATATATATGACATTTACTTGCTCCTGTTCAAAGTATGAATCGTGTGAGATATTTATTATTGATTACGGAATAGCAAGTGTCTGATGATGGATATGGGAAAACGTTAAGCAGGACCGTCCCGTTGTGTAGAGACAAACTCCTTATTGCTTTTAGCATGTAGAAACATTTCTTTCCTTTGGGTTATCTTCATTGCGACCTGACTGCCTCTTTTAAAAAAAAATCTGAGTGGCCTTCAGTTCTTCTGAAATTAATAAATTTTTTATAATTCTTTAGGCCTTTACAGGCTTGCACCACATCGAGCAGATGCAAGTCAACATCTTTTTTTTTTTTTTGGGTTTTTGTTTTTTTGTTGGGGGGGGGGGGGTGTTGAGGGAGGAACCTAACAAGACATCTGAAAAAAGTAATTTATTGTTGTTGCCATGGTATCTAGATGATCTGTTGTGGTCAACTATGATCAGATAGCATTTCAATTTTCAAGTCTTTGGTGAAACTTGGCTCAAAAATGAAGATAAACCTCTTTAACCTCATGAAAAGGGCCACCCCACGTTGACCCCAAATTGGTTTTTGCGTTGAGTATTTATGTTGCATTGAAAGTTGAAACTCAGTTAGTCTCAACCGAATTATAACCCTCCTAATGTATTGCTTGCAAGCCAACATGCTACCATAGTTTAATAAAAGCATAATGTGATATGTTTTTTTCTTTTATAGTGGTTTCCAATTTTCAACTTTTGATGTCTATATGTCTGAGAATCAACTTTTGCAAAGTAAAGTGATCAGTGATGTATGGTTTACTTTCACAAATAAATTGTCTTGCGAGTATAGTGACATATGCTGATGGTAGCATCTCTCATTTTCCCTGATATTTTCTTATTGGTAAGTTGAACTTTAGTACCAGTTTTTGCCTGAGCACGAGTACTTGTTTCTTTCCAGGATGTTTTATGGACCAGGCGGACCTTATGCTCTATTTGCCGGCAAAGATGCTAGCAGAGCTTTAGCAAAGATGTCTTTTGAAGAGAAAGATCTGACTGGGGATATCTCTGGTCTTGGCCCATTTGAGCTTGAGGCCTTGCAGGACTGGGAATACAAGTTTATGAGCAAGTATGAAAAGGTTGGAACTGTCAGAAGGTCAGTTCCGGTAGCTGAAGCTGAATCCAATGGTGAACCATTGGAATCTACTCCCCGAGATGATGCCGAGGCTGCTAAGCCTACCAAAGATGGCCCATCGGAAATTTCCACTGTTAAAAGCGATGAAGCCCCTTCAAATGTTGATGCAGATAAAGAGTGAAAAGGTTAGATTAATGTCTTGCTGCAACTATCTTGCTTGTCATGTAATCAAATTCTGTAGGACCTGCTGAGAAGACTCAAGACTGACCCTCGGTGAACGTATTTGAGCACGTTACATAGGATTTCTTGCAGTATAGACCACTTCTTGTAATGGGACTTTGCTTGAATGTTTCAGTTAAGATAAATAATGAGTTTTCAGTGGGGAATCATATCTCAGTTCTTGCGAGTTTCAATCTTTCATTTTGTATTCCATAAGGTGTATATCATTCAGCGGCAACAGATGAATGGCACTAAGGATCATATATTAAGTTGTGGTCTTTTCTATATCATTTGACATCCAATACGTTGCTATGTGCCAAGTAGAACCGAGTTTACTTTGTTTAGTTATTTAAAATCAGGATTTTAACGAATAATATAATATTTCTTTTCCTAATTTCTGACAAACATGACAAGTGCTTTACCTGGCTAAAATTGTGAATTAGTTAAAACGCAAATAAATTAATCTTGATAATAGACACTTTAATTATGGTACTAAAAATATAACAGGTAATATTTTATTATCTTAACATTACATTTTTTAATTTTAGTTTAAAAGATAGTTATATAATTTTATTAAAAAATTAATAATAAATATTTTTAAATTATATTTATTTATTTAAAGAAAAAAGTCTAGGTGAATAGCAAGAATGTCTAAAATATCTAGCTAGTGACCCAACAAAGCTGTGATTTGTTTTTTTAATGCAGAAATAATTTGGTTGGTATGTTTTTGAAGAAATTGAATCGTGTTATAAAAAGATACACTCATTCTGTTTATATTTATTTTTTAAATTTTTTTTTATATATTCAGACTCATTTTCAAGATAACAATGACGCATGAGATGTGGTTATAAAAATTTGTAGTCATATTACAATATATGTGAAGCATAGAATTTTTATCTTGATTTGTCGGCACGCAATTGATACGATTTGATGCAAGATGGTGGCGTTGTGTTTTCTTCATATGTGAGATGATTCGGTTGGAAGATATCTCGATAGAAATTTCAGAAGGACAAAACCAAAACAGACAAGAGAAGTGGGGACTGGGGTTGGTGGAATTTCCTTTTTATACAAAACATGATAAGAGATACCTATTTCATCCAACAGATTTTATATGTATAATTTAATTGAATATTACTGTGGGCGAACTCAAATTTTGTTAAGGTTAAATCCATTTGTTCGGACAATCTTAAAAACTTATATCTACATGAATATAAATGAATTTAAACAAAATTATTTGATTATGATTATATTGTTTTTATTAAAAAAAAAAGGGAAATAGTATGATTTAATTACACATCACATGTTTATCTCTATTATTAAGCTAATATCTATTTTGCTTTTTCAAATTAAGTGTCGGTTTCAGAAAAATACAAAAAATCATTTTTATTTTTCATGAACTTGCTACCATAAATTACCCCTTATAAAGATATCATTGTTATGAAAGGCCATGGGTTGCCCTTAGGTAAGCTTAGACTCAAATGTTTTTATTTGATTCAAATAAAAATTTTTGAAGTGAGATAAGCTTAGTACAACATTGACTTTTTTATCTAGGCCTAAATATGAATTTTAAAATAGATAAACCTTGTCCCAACCTTATATCCAAAAAATTTGAATTTGGAATGAGCAAATTTGAATTTAAATTTTGAATTTTGAAATATGAGCCCATGTTACTCACCATAGTTAAGCAATGTCCAGCTCTAATAACTGGAACATATTTAGAAGGGGCTTACTTTGACCCACATTCCATAGAGTCATCTGACTACTGCAAGGGATGCAACTAGTGTTTTTAAACTTGTTTCCTTTTCTTTAAGAGTTAGAAATATTAAGCATAAAGATAAAAATTATAATTAAGAGAACAATAATTTTAACTATAAAAAATTATATTTTAAAAACTTTAATTGTATAGTATAATTAAAATTTTTGAAGTGTAATTTTCTTTTGTAATTAAAATTTTGTTCTTCTAATTATAATTTTTATCTTTGTACTTAATATTTCTAATCCCTAAAAAAAAAACTTAAAAATGACAACTACCTCCCTTACAGTCAGCCCCAAACATTAACTGCAGGGAAGCCAAGGCTCTCTCTCTCTCTCTCTCTCTCTCTCTCTCTCTCTCTCTCTCTCTCTCTCTCTCTCTCTCTCTCTCTATATATATATATATATATATATATAAACTTATGTTTATTTTTTTTTGAGCATTATTAGATTTTAGCCAAATTTGAGAATACTCATAATTATACCACTTTAATGCCCATAAAAAATGATAATAATAACATACTTTACTAACTAATTACTTAACTAATTTAGTCAAATCTTTTAGAATTTGGATCCGTTTATTTTTTTAACTTCAAAATAAATGGTCATGTTTAAAGAGAGACTTCATGTACTCTTATCCTGTGTCTATCTCTCTCTATCATAACCGCTCATTTTGATGATAAAAAATGAACTAATCCAAATTCATTCTTTGGATACCCTTCACCCTCGTCCATTGTAACTTGACACATTGCTTTGCCCCTATAGCTAGCTGATTAACATTAGCACCTTATTGTTATCATGCCTTCTTTTTGAAATAATACTAAAACAAAAGACTAAATCCCTCACCTTGGAATATTACTAGAATTAGTGCCTAAAACATCATTCATAAGTTCTGCTGTTGCTGAAATTATTTTCAGCCTTGCAGTGTTATTGGAATCCTCTATTTGCTTAACATAATTTCTCCACCAAAACTTCTTGTTTCACAAACCTGTATACAATTCCTTCTTAGTCAGCAGGTGTAGCACAGAGCAACACGACACACTGTCATGGGTCAGAGCGCAAATTTGGACGGAATAGTCAATGACCAACAGATTCCAAAACCTGCATCTGCAGGAGAATCTATGCCTCTTTCTGGACATAATTCCAGTCAGTGTAAAGTTCTGACTTTTATCTCTCACTTTTTCTCCCTTCTTCCTTCTTCCTTTTTTTTTTCCTTTTTTGAAGTTAACAATTCTGACTTCATCTAATTGAGTAAACCTGAATGCCATTATCTTGCCTTTCATCAATCTAGTATTTGTTCTTATGTTCTGGGTTGATACAGGTGACACTGACAAATTTTGTGTTATTAAAACTGGGAGTTCACTGTAAACCAATCACCTTTTATATGCATTACATTAAATTCTCTCTTGCTAAATATTTTTTATATTTCGTGGAAATTAAGTGCATTTTTATGCTTAGTAGAGTGTGATTCTGGTAGGAAATCCCATCTTTCTGTTATCAGAGGGAAACATTGAAATAAGTAGGTTTTATACTTTTCACAGCCTATCCTTATCCATTTAAAAACATAGAGACATTGCATTTGATGTGTTTTTATTACATGCGATGATATAGGTGCGATGGGCACCGAATTGACCAGCTCAGTTCCATCACAAGCTTATATCCAATAAAATTTGAATTTAGAATAAGTAAATTTGAATTGATATTCTGAATTTTGAAATATGAGCTTTAAAAGCCTCGTTACTAACCATAGTTAAGCAACGTTTAACAATGGAAACATACTTGTAACCACGTGATTGCAGGGGATGTAGTCTGTGTTTTTAAGTTTATTTTCTTTTTTTTTAGGAGTTAGAAATATTAAGTATGAAGATAAAAATTATAATTGAAAGGGTAAAAATTTTAACTATAAGAAAAATTAGATTTAAAATTTTTAATTGTACTGTATAATTAAAATTAGGCATGAAAATAAAAAATATGATTTTATAGATAGAAAATGATATTTGTACTCTTATTTTAAAAAGTTATAAAAAATGAAAAATATTATTAAGTAATAATTATAATAGTATAATAGACATTATTTAAAATTTTTATTTTTTTTTCTTTTGCTTAACCAAATGGGCTTCATTGAAAAAATTTTTGGCACCTTCAATTTACAGAAAATGAATAGATCAAACCAATCATGGATGAACATGTTGGCTTTATCAGGCCAGCATCTTTCTCAAAATTCCTGGACTTAAATATTTCTACCTATGACACTTATAATAGATGCAACCACTCATTTCAAATGACTTTGAAAAACTGTAAGAAATAAAGAAGTGCTCTTACTAAAAAGCATGAACTTTTGGTGTAGTAAGAAGTGCTTAATTCTAACAAATGCCATTAGAGCGAGGTTTGAGCTTTTAGTGTAGTGATAAGTGTTTGATTTTAACATTAGTCTGGTGGACACAACAAAAAATGTTGTGCCAACAAATAGAGAAAGCAAGAGATTTTTTAAAAATTTTAATCTTTTTTAAATACCTTCGATTCTCTTGCAACCATTCCATAATAAAAGATCCAAAGTATTTTAACATATATAAATATGTTGAAAGTGATATGTTTACATTTTCCTTCATAATTGGTTTAATCTATTTTTTTATTTTATAAATTGAATACCTAAATTTTTTTTTTTCAAAACCCCCTAAAATAACCCCACATAGACATGTGTGGAAGCAAGTAGTTAATGCATCATCTGCTAGCCAGTCACAATAAGTATCTATTTACATGGTGTACTGAGTTCCAAATATTGAAGTCTCCAAGTCTCTCCACTACTCTTTATTAGTCTTTAATCATTTGGAATCATGGGACTTCAGAAATCTTCAGTTTCCCATATTGTGTTATTTCTTTTTGTATTAGCAATACTCCAACCTTCAAGTTGTAGGAAAATCTTGTGGGGTGGCAAGAACAAGATGGCAGAAAGAGCAAAAACCAGGTTCTCTTTTCCAAGTTATCATACTGCAGAATTCAGAGACAGTGAGGTCAATGGAACTCAAAGAGTTTCACTTACAGCCACTCCAGGAGGACCAAACCCGCTTCATAACTGAGTGAAAATATAGGTACCCTTAAAGTTTCTATTGAAGCAGAAGATCTGATGATACAAGGCATACAGATTTGAAATATAATTTAAAGTGTCGTAAGTTTGATACGAATATCGAACAAAGTAGCAAGTATTAGTGCTTTGTTGTATTGTAGGAAGATTGCTTGTACTTATGAGCTTCAAAACATAGCGGAAGAACTTAAATATCTTCCTTGAAATTTTCTTGCCAGTTTTTTCATCTCTTAATTCTGGTCAAAATCCACTCTGAAACGGTCCAAGACTTGTATATATTTTTTCAAATGACTTATACTTTTCCTTTTTTTATTTTAGTGCCTTCTGCTTGACTATTAGAAGAAAGTAGGCAAGAAGTACAGGGACACTTGCCCTCAAGTTCGACCCAGCGAGCGTTAGGATAAAGGGCTTAGCCACTTACTCATCGCTTAAAAACTCTGCCACTGAGCTAATATCCAATTTAAATTAAGTGTTGCGTTTGTTTTGTAAAAATTTTTTGACATAAATTTTTTTTTTGTGCTTTTTTTGTTCGAATAAAGAATAAATGATCCAAAATTTCTTCACTTTCTTAAAGAATTTTTTTTTTGAAAAATACAAAAATCATTTTTATTTTCATGAACTTGCTACCATAAATTACCACTCATAAAGCTAACATTGTCATGAAAGGCCATGGGTTGCATTTAGGTAAGCTTAGACTCAAATGTTTTACTTGAGTTCAAATAAAAATTTTTGAAGTAAGATAAGCTGAGCACAACGCTGAATTTTTTTTTTTTTTCCCTAGACCTAAATATGAATTTAAAATAGACACATCTTGTCCCAAGCTTAAATCCAGTAAAATTTGAATTTGGAATGAGCAAAATTGAATTTGAATTTTGAATTTTAAAATATAAACTTTAAAAGTCATGTTATTAACCATAGTTAACCAACCTTCAACTCTAACAATGAAACATATTTAAAAAAGCTTACTTCAGCCTGGATCCCTTGTAATTAAGGGTTGACTGCAAGGAATACATATAGTGTTTTTAACCCTATTTTTTTTGGGTTAGAAATATTAAGTATAAAAATAAAATTTTAATTATATTATATTATATAATTAAAATTTTTTAAGTATAATTTTTTCTTACAGTTAAAATTTTTGTTCTCCTAATTATAATTTTTATTTTTATACTTAATATTTCTAACCCTTAAAAAAAGGTTTAAAAACACCAACTGTATCCCCTGCCATCAACCCCCTGACACTAATTGCAGGGGAGCCATTTTGGGGCTTACTTTTGGTGTGTGTGTGTGTGTATATATATATATATATATATATATATATATATATAACCTTATGTTTATTTTTTTGAGAACATTGTTAGGTTTTAGCGAAATCTAAGAATACTCCTATTCATACTACTTTAATTTCCAAAAAATAAAAGATAATAATAACAAACTTTGCTAGCTAATTGTTTAACAATAATTGCCACCAAATGCATGTCTATTTAATAATTCTAAATATCAAGTAAGCATAATAAAATTATATTTGGTAGAATAAAAAGACTTTTCAGAAAAATGAAAAAAGAATATAGATAAGAATAGAATAATATTCTGTGATTTAAAATTACGTTTGGGAAGACCTGCAAAAGAATGAGAATATTTTTGTATTTAGATATTTGGTAAAGTGGAAGTAAAATAAAAATAAAAGTGAAATACGAGTAAATAGCCAAAACAAATGTGTAGCAAAAAAATATTAAAAAATTAATTATAGTTAATAACATAAAACAAAAAAATTATAGTTAATAATATTAAATTAAAAATATTTATATTAAAGAACTTTAAATTATAAAATTATTCTAAAAAATTTAAAGGCAAAAAATTTTAATTATATAAAAAAATTATAATTCAAGACCTTGAGTTAAAATTTTTAGTTTTTAAATTCTTTAAAATAATTTCAAAATTTGAAATCTTTTAATAAGAATATTTTTAACTTTGAATTCTTTTACAATAATTTTTCCACACAAAATAAAACATTACTTTCATTTAGGATAAAATAATATTTTTTCCCTCCTTTTTCTATCTTCAAAAATACCATTCCTTTGCAAAGACAATGAAATGGACAGAGCTACTTTGAACAAGGGACAAATCCCATCCGTGATTCCTTTTCAAATGTATCAAACATCATTTTGCATACTTCCATCTCACTCTTCTCCCTTTCAAATGTACCAAATGTGTTGTAAGGTATCAATCTTTTATTTCTTTGTCATAAATTCAGAACCTTTCATTGTTACTTGATTGTGCCTGCAAACTATCTGAACAATTCAGAAATCGAACTATCAGCCAGTTTTAGTTATCTACTATCTTGTTTAAATGCTGCAAACTCATACTCTAATAGTACATTATTTTTTCTGTAATGGCATCTAAAACACTCTCCCCGTATGCTTAGTTTAAGAGTAAATTTACAATTTAGACCTTAGAAAATATGCTTTATTACATTTTAGTTCTTAGACATTTTTTTATACAAACCAGTCCTTCAAAATTTAACTTACAATACATGTATATTAAACAACTAAGAGGTGACAAATTACAAACTTTAAGAGACTAACTCATATTTAAAAAAAAAAAAAAAAAGATCTAAGGTCTAAACATTAGGGAGTATATTTTTTAATCACCAAATTTGCATATTTACTCTTGTTTTAATAAAGTTTTGTGAGATAGAAGCTCTTTTTTTTATGGTAGCAATGGTTTGTTATTTTAATCCAGACAGTGGTATTAAAGATTGTGGTACACTATTTAATTCCCTAACTTAGACTCTAGGCAATTGCTATGGAACTCAAATTAATTGGGTCGTCCTACACGTTGTTGTCAATTGGACCACCTGCTATAAAAATTAATCATACTACCATAGATGCCACTCGATTCACCTCGTGAAATCTCTTACCCTTGTTGCAGGCAAATGAAGAATATTGAATGCTGGTTTCATCTGGGGATGCAAGTTTTTACTCTTGGAACATTGTGGCCCAACCATGGCACTCGATCCATGTCTATTTTACAGTAGATTCAGAAAATGAAATTATGCCTTAACTGAAAATTCTTACTTTTACAAACTATTTATATACAAAATTGTTAGATATAAAAGTAAAAAGAAAAAATAAAAACATAAATGAATTAGGTGATAGATATCTCTTGTGCTTTTACATAATTGAAAAGTAATAAAAAATTAAATATTATTGAATAATGATAATAATAACAACATAATAAATATTATAAAAAAAAAAAAAGGGTTATTTCCACCTTTCTCTTTCCCTCCTGCAATTGAATAGCCCCTTGATGTTTGCTTTTAAAGCGAGGTCATGATTTTGTACCAACAGGGTTGCTAAGAGGTTGGTTGTTTCAATCAATTCTCCTCAAGATTGAACCATGATGTCTAGTGTCTATTCTAGGTATCAAGAAAATAGACTTAAACAACTCAAATAATTATCAAGTCTAATAATAATATCAAAAATGTAGTAACGAGAGTTACCTTCTCTTGCTTAAACATTTTAACACAAAATTTAAATCCAGCATTCAATCATTTCATTAAAAAAAAAAGGGTTTTATGATGTTCATAGTGAATTGATACTTAGTTAACTGTGATATTATTACATGAAGTACATTGAATAATGATCTCAACTAAGTAAAGTATTGGTATGTTTTGAGCACCAAATTAATTAAGAGTTGCCTTATCTTAAATGTCTTGGGCCCTCTACAGCTGCATTCTATTATTGCCTCCAACACTAACCGTACTGTCTGATTAGGACATATAATTTGTTTTAAGTGCACATGAATCATGCTGCTAAACTGTCTGATTAGACCCTGCAATTAACATAAGCAGATATTAGTCAAGCAATACCCATGTCATTATCATTCTTCTTTATATGCACCTTCAATTATTCAGCTTCGCCTAATTATGATTAGGGCATACTTTGTCCCAAGTGTCTGAACTCATTTCCACGAGTTGATTGATTGAAATTCATAAATAAGGGGAGTAATTCCACAGAGTTTGAAATCACATTGAGTTTCCTTTTTAGGTTTTATTTCTGAGATATTAATATGGATGAAAAGGCTTTAATTTACACAAAATTAATATACGAAACCAATTATAAATGAATATATTGTTGGTTTTATTGGGCCAATATCTTCCCCAAGATTCATGCACTTAGCATCTTTACCGGTGACACCTATGATGGGTGTAGTTACTTATGTCAAATGGCTTTGAAAAACTATAGAGAAACCAAGTTGTACTCTTATTAAAATGCACAAGCTTTTGGCATAATAGAAAATGTTTGATCTTAACAAGTAGTATTAGAATGAGATTTGAGTTTTTAGCGTAGTGATGAGTGTTTCATCTCAACATCAATTCAAAGTAAGGGATGTTGTGCCAGTAAATAAGGAGAGCAATGAATTTTTCTAAAAGCTTTAATTTTATTTTTCTTAAATACTTTCAATCCTTTGCAAAACTCAACTATGACATAATAAGGGATCCAAAATATTTTGACATATATAAATATGTCACAAGTGATATATTTACATTTTAGTTTATAATTGGCTTAATCTCTTTTTGCTTTTATTTTATAATTGAATACCTAAAATTTTTCAAACTCTCTAAAATGACCCCACATAGATATGTGATGGAGTAAATAGTTAATGCATCATCTGCTAACCACTCACAATAAGTATCTATTTACATAGTGACCTGAGTGTGTTTTCCAAATATTGAAGTCTCCGAGTCTCCCCACAACTCTTTAATCTTTTGTCATTTGGAATCATGAGAGTTCAGAAATCTTCAGTTTTCCATATTGTATTATTTCTTTTTGTATTAGCAATACTCCACCCTTCGAGTTGTAGGCAAATCTTGTGGGCTGGCAAGAACAAGATGGCAGAAAGAGCAAAAACCAGGTTCTCCTTTCCAAGTTATCATGCTGCAAAATTCAGAGACATTAAGGTCAATGGAACTCACAGTGTTTCACTTACAGCCACTCCAGGAGGACCAAACCCACTTCATAACTGAGAGAAAATATAGGTACCCTTAAGTTCCTATTGAAGCAGTAGATCTGATGATACAAGGCATACGAATCTGAAATATAGTTTAAAGTGTTGTGTTACATTTGATAGGAATATCGAACAAAGTAAGTATTAGTGCTTTGTTGTATTATAGGAAGATTGCTTGTACTTTTGAGCTTCATCGTGCAGTAGAAGAACTTATGTGTTCCTTCATATTTTCTTGCCAGGTTTTTCATCTCTTAATTCTGGTCAAAATCCACTATGCAATGGTCCAAAACTTGTATAATTTTTCAAGTGATTTATACTTTTCCTTGTTTTGTTTTAGTGGCTTCTGCTTGACTATTAGAAGAAAGTAGGCAAGAAATATAATCATGGAGTATAAAACATGGACACTTGGCCTCAAGTTTGACCCATAGAGAGTTGGGATAATGGGCTTAGCTACTTACCAATTGCTTAAAAACATTTACTATTTGGATTAAAAGCTATAACAATTAATTAATATGTAATTTTATTTTACTGAATTATTGTAGAACAGAAACTAAGTGTTCTGGCTCAAAAATAAAAAATTAATGAATGCAGTCAATTTCTATCAACTCGTAAAAAATATTTTTTCTGGCAAAATTGTAATGTTGATCCTATAATTTTATTTGGGATTTTACTCCTACTTTTAACTTTATTAGATTCTAATTTAATTCCTTAATTTTATCTTAAATTTTAATGCCATTTCTTAATGTTATTTGATTACAATTTAGTCATTTAACTTTGTTTTTAACTTTACTTTTATTTCTTAATTTTATTTTATTTCAATTTAGTATCTTAACCTTAAAAAATTATTCAAATACTTTTTTCTTTCAAATATTTTTATATTAAAATGTTTAATAAAAATGTCCTGTGTAACTCTACAATGACTTAATTGTAATAAGTTTTTTTATTAAACAATTTGGTAATCATATATAAAGAGAGAAAGAGAAAGAAAGAGAAATATTTGAATAGTCTTTATAAATTAAAAGACTAAATTAGGATAAAATAAAATTAAGAGACAAAAATAACAGTTAAAATAATTAGAACTAAATATAATTAAGAGATAAAAGTGAAACTTGAAATAAAATTAAGAGATAAAATAGAAACAAAATGAATTTAAGATATCAAAGTAAAACCAAAAGTAAAATTAAAGGATTAAAAATATATTTTAACTTTTTTCTTTTAAATTACAGAGAGATTGATGTTACTAATTGAAGAGCCCAAAATATTTCCACCATTGACATTTCCAAACCTCCAACTTCTAAATTGAGGGCAATTTTGGGGAACATGAGTTTTTTTTTTTTCTTTAATAATGTTAGATTAGTCAATGGCATAAAATACAAGCAAACTGCGTCAAGGGAAAGAAATTGAAATTGTTTCTTAAGTTAACATTAACGTCGTTTTCTTGTTTATTTAATGTAGCAGAATGCCAGCAAACTTCTTTTGGCTGTATTGAATTTGTCATTAGAGAAAAATCAGATTATATGAATGTCTACTTGTTCGTAAGCATTACAATATATAATATACATTTTCTTCTTTGACTGAGGATCGTATACCAATCCTCGCAATTGAAACACTGAAATATGGCTAGAAAATTTTAACCATATAGCTGACGAATAAAAGCATTTTAGCATCATCAAGTCCTTGATACCATGTCAAAAATTATTTTAACTATAAAAAATTTAGGCTATTAAATAAAATTTGATAAATAATTTTATTATAATTTTTAACAAAATCGATGTGCTTTTGAAAATAATTAATGTTCGGAAAACATTTTGAGAATAAAATTATAAAGAAATGTTTGGTAGGCCATCATTTTGATTTTAGAATCTTAGATGTTGAATTTCATAAAAAGTGTCTACATTAAGAATACTGATATTCAAGTTGGATGGTATTGTCTAAAATATCATGATGTATATGATCACATAATTTTAAGTTGTATCTCATACCATTCAAAAATTATAAAATCTCACATTTATCCTTTGTAACGTTGTGAACTTCTATAAAATAACTATTGTACCTTTTTTTATAATAATTTATAATATTCATATCAAACAAATGAATTAAGTAAAATGGTATTTTATATATTTATATCATATACTCTATATAATAGTCAATATATTATAGAATGTGAGATAAGAATGTATCAAATAATTTTTAATTAAATACACTCAATACAACCGTTAAAAGAAGTGAATTATACTAAGTTCCTTTAAATTTTATTAAAATTAAGCAGATTTTTTTATTTTTAAAATATGTACAAATTTTTTGAAAATAAAAAATTATCATATATTTTAATTGAATTTTAAAAGTTTTGACTAAAATACTCTTGATTAACTTAAATACATATATTTTTAAATTAAAAAATTTTTAAATGAGAATATTTTGATAAAAAATTTTAAAATTAGATTAAAGTACAGAATAACATTTTATTTTACGGAACATTTATTATATCTTAAAAATAAAAAAATATATAATTTTAATAAAAATTAAAAGAAATATATATAATTTACTCAAAAATTAAAGTTGGTGCAAAAATTTGAGGACACCTGTACTCATATAATACCCACAAAAATGTCTATATTCAAAATATATTCAATCAGAAACATTAATAATGAAGCAGCCGCTTACTTGTCCCAGATAGGCACTCTGTGAAGAGTCAACTTTTGACAATTTGGAGCAAATGGGTCATCGAATGCGCTTGAGACAAATCACCTACGTCAAGAGTTCCAAATTTACAAGATTATATTAATGTCAGTTTTTGGTTATCTTCCTCGCTATAGTCTCCCAGGTCTCTTACTTAATGGACTTTCTCATCCCTCATTTCTAATATTGCTCTTCTTCCTCCATTAATACAATTATGAGAGCTCCCAAATCCCTAACCCTCTTTCTGCTTCTCCTTGTTCTTTTGTCAGACGTGCAAGGTTCAAGTTCAACCTCTCGTTTTGTCAGCCATGGAAGATCAGAAAGAAAGCTTCCTTCTTCCATGTTCATCAAGAGTTACTCTGCTATTCTCTCCTCCTTGAACTCCATGAAGAGTAATAAGTTCAAGCAGATTCGTGTAGTTTCTCGCAGGCTTGTCCCTTCTGGACCAAACCCTCTTCATAATTGATGACCAGATATGGGAAGATCAAAGACAATTTTTAGTGTACATAGAGCTTGAAGAGTTATCATCAAGGCTTTTTTCTGGAGTAAATTGAAGCCTTTTAGCGATCGTAGATATAATAGAGACTAGGAGATCAAAGTTTGAGTGTATTATCTTGTTGACTCAGAATTTTATTATCATAATATATATGTTGTTTTGAAATTCTTTTTTATTTTTTCTGTCAAGAGTTCTATGACAGATTAATCATTCGAGTTTCAGTTTTAAATGAATGGTTCTCTCATGCTTCTTCTTCAGTTGAGAAATTCATATACACAATGGAAAGTGAGTTTCCAGTCCAAAATTTAAATTTCGTCGATTAATTTTCATATATGAGAATGAGAATCAGCAATACTAGTGTTTTTATTTTTTTAATTTTTTTAAATCAAGTAAGTCATGAATACGAATTGATTTGATCTTTAAAGAACGGCGTAACTGAGAGAGTCGTTGAAATAGAAAGCAGGATCAATTGAATACACAAAAAGTTGAATTTTAAATGATTTCTGTGACGTTTATCATTATATAGGTTTCTAGTTTATAAATCTGGTTTTTTTATTTTGTCTAATGTAATTTGTCTTGTAGATTGAAAAAGAAAAGTATAAATGAATGGAACAGCATGAAGATTATCTCATGAGAAGAAATGGCATACGGTAAGAAATAAAAATAAAAAAACACACACACACACACCCACACAAAAAAAAGCATAAAAAAAGTTTTAAAAAAACCCTTAAAATATAAAATTGTTTCCCTAAAGGATTTTATTCTAGACATTCAACTCCCACACGCCAAAGAAAAGTCAAGCTTCACACACTAGCTATTGATTATTCAATTAGTGGATAGGAAAATTATTGTTGTTGTTTTTTTTAAAGAATTATTATTTTTTTTCTTTTCAAGATATGCTTAAATTACATAGTCATTTATTTTATTATTTATATAATATAATAAATATTAAATACGTATTTGATTAATATATAAATAGTTAATTTTTTTAAAAGTAAAATAAATTAAAGTTATGATTTTCAATATATAATAAATAATATTAAAATAAAATTTAAAAATATATTTTTGATAAAAGAAACTAATATTATTCTTAAGAGGTCATCTTTTAGTTTAGGAAATTTGTGTATATTTTTAATATAAATAAGATGATTGTATAATTTAAACATCTGTTAAAAAAAGAAAAAATAATTGTTTCAAACAAAAGTTTAATATACTAGTTTTATATAAAGAGAATGAAATTGAAAAAAAAAATTGTATGTAATTAAATTTTAAGTGTACTTCATGCACATAATATTTTTTTAACAAATTTAATTGATAAACAATTAATAGAATAAGTTTATAATTTTTTTTCTAAAATTGCCGATATTTCCTACCTTCTTCGCCTGTGAAATGAGTCATTTTCTAGCAAGTCTTTTCACTTTTCTAAAGTATTATTTGTTCTTTACAGTTTTATCTAACATTTTTTTAATAAAATTACAAAAGATAGAAAATAATATTAATTTAGATCATCTGTATTTATCGTTTGAAATGGAGGAGGTAAATTTGATTTAAAAAAAGAGAGATAGTGGATGGGAATAGATTTAGGGTTTGGAGAGAGAAAAAAAAAAGATGAAAGAAAGTGAGTTATATATATATATACACATACACACTTTTTTCCTCTTTTTATATCTTTCTTACGTTATGACTTATTTGATATGCAAAAAGTTAGGTATAAAAATAAAAATAAAAAAATATGATTTTAAAAATAAAAAATAACTTTAATATTCTTATTTTTAATGAATGAGTAATGATTAATAAATAAAGTTAAAGAATGATTAAATAATAATTAAAATGATAAAATAGTAATTATACCAAAATTTTTCATTCTTGCTTACTTTCCTTTACCAAATAAGCATAAATTTTTTCTTTATATTTAATTATTATAATTGGACTAGATCTGCTAATAAAAGAGAATAAGAAGATATTCTAAACACTATATTAATTGTTTTCTCTACTACTAATATAAAAGAACCCGTTCATCTTTTCTCTTCCCTTTCTATGCCTAGATCTATCCCCTTTTCTTGTATAACTCATGCTTCTAATAAAATAAATAATCTTGTAGAAATTACTCATATTCCAGAAGAGTCTAGATTAGAAGAATCTATCACTCCCCTTCTCAATCCATACCAGCTTTATCATCAAAATCGATCATTCACCCGATCCATCCGTAGACTTCTTTCCCTTACAAATCCTCCAGTAAAAGAAATTATCCAAGGTACCAAACTATATCAGTGTGGGTTTCAGTTAACCCAAGTTGAACAGTATGTTACTCTGGAAATTCCTTCCAACTTCATTTCTCATTGGATCCACCAAGGATATTCTCACTTCCATCTTGGAGCCATCAGATTAATTCTTACCCTTCATGGAAGAAAAGGGATCACGGCAACAGCCCGTGTTTCCCTCCTTGATACATCTTATATCTCCTTTTAAAATGCATTGATTGGAGCGGCCCTTGTCACTTTAAATGGTGGAAGTGTGATCTTGACCATTATACCCAATTTCAATATCAAATTATTAGATCCCACTCTTTCAACCAGACTAAAAGTGCAAGTACAAATCATTGGCGCTAAACAAGTTACAAATGCTGTACAAGCAACCCTTCATCACTAAATGATCTACCGTCTGCAGAACCACTCAGTTGATCTCCACTTCTAGAACACCACTGATGATGTTCTTTATATGGTTTCTGATAAACCTGACAACACAACTATTATTTAGATCCCCAAGCAATTCCGAAAGAAGATCTACTCTAACCGATGCCTCTTGAATGGATTACAAATTATGAAAAAGAGTTCCATGGTAACCAGAAGACTTACCATACCTCTGCTCCTCCTATTTTAGAAAATCTCTCTAATAAAACTGTTAAATTTACCTTTAAGAGACCTGAATCTGAAGAGGCAACTACGTTAACCCCAAGGCTGTTGAATCACTCTATGATGATCATTCCTATGGTCATGCAGAAATAAGAGAAAGGTTTGATTCACATCTACTGGTTTCACCCAGATGGGTCTTATGCTTATATTGGCAAGATAAATAGACACTTCCTTTGGGATTGTGATCCATCTATGTGCGACCCTGACTATAGATGTCATGACCTAGAAAACTGAGAAGGACCAGAAGATAATGCTTGGAGACCTCATGATTCTTATGCTTTTCCTTGGAAGAAACAATCACCCAAACCATCCTGGAGATCTGGCCATTGTTCTCACCACAAGTTAACTAGCTGTTCAGATGATGATGACCACCCACCAAAACCTAGATGGGTTGGTATCAAATCTCCACAACTCAAGCCAAAAAGTTTTTATGATCTTCTTAAGAAACTCAGCTATGAAGATCTTCTTCCTTCTCCACCACTTGAACCTGAACCTATCATTCCCATAAAGGCACAGTCTCAACCTATTTCTTGTATGATGTTTTTTTTTGCATCAAAAAATTATGATTCTAAATTCCCTACTATGGAAAGAAGAACTAACCTTGAAACAAATGTTACATATAAGTCGTATTCTATTTCCACGAAAGTTTCACCCAGTGGTACCATGAGACCAATTTCTCAAGTTGAAGAAATTCTCAACTAGCATACCCATAATGCTACGACTCAAAACAAAGTTCTTTAAAGGATTGATTCTCGCCTAGAGAATCTGTCCAGTTAAACAACTCATACTAATTCTCACCTAGATGGATTGTCTTCTCATGTCCAAGAATTGTATGATAGCCTTCAACGGCAAGTTACTTCTCTGGATGTAGAATTAAAAAGTTTTATTGCTCATGGCTATATGGGCCCTGTGTTTACATAGAAGTAACAAGAGTTTCAGCAAGTAAAATTTCAGATTGATCATATTGAAAAAGATATAGCCAAAGATCAATCTCGCAGCATCTATGAACCTTTTCCTTCTCTGTTCATACCATCATACAACCTATATCCATCACCACCATACTCACCTTACCCACAAGAAGCTAACTACTTTAAATGCTTCAAAATGAACTATGAATTCTTCAGAAAGAAAAAAAAAAATTATCTTAGTCCTACTCAACTAAGACAGCTTCAAGTTAGACAACCTCCACCACAGCCCTCACAACCTAGAAACATTCGGTCTCCTCAAAGACCTCTTCATTTCCCTGCATAACATGAAGCTTCACCTTCCTAGACAAAATCGCTAGAACAACCACCTGTAAAACCTTTATAGATTCATATTCCACTTTCCTCTCTAAAGGAAACTCACCCTCCTGATCCTGACCCTACTCAGAAAAATAAACAACCTCTAATAGAACCAACCAAACGTTCTGGCACAATATCATTATTGTCAACCATCATCCCTTATTCTTTTGATATAGACTCTGACTAGTCCCAAATTATTGGTCTTGAATCCCTTAGTTCTGAGGATGATGAACTTGTCCATCATTTAACCTTTTGTATGGTAAACACCACCCATGTTGAGGAACATGATGAGTCTAATATCGACCATGATGAATATGCTGAACAATCATATCATACTACTTTCCCACCACATCCTCCACAAGCTCAAACCCATCCAACTATTGGACGATGGTTCACATTCGATGAATCTCCTCAAGATGACATATCCCCTAGCTAATCTTTAAGTAACTCTCACTGAATTTACCACCAAAATGACTGGCACTCTTCGAGAATGGTTCCAAAGCCTAAAAGAATATAGACAACAATTCTATACCACAGCCGGTAGTGCTAATGACCTTCTTAGTCTCATTCACAAAGAATTTCTTGGTGATTTCCATCTTGTAGACAAATAGAAAAGGCAAGAATATTTTCAGATAAAATGTTGCTCCTTAAAGAAAAAAGATCTTGACTTCCATTATAAAAGGATGGCAGAGCGATACTACCTTCTCAATGACTTCAATGATATTAATCTCCGTCATACATTCATTGCCTCCTTACCAGAAAGAGCTACTGCCAAAACTCTTAAGAGCCATTTAATCCCTCAGAAGAGATATGACTGACATCTCTCTTAGAGAAATTTATCAATTAAAATTGGCTACTCTGGAAAAGCTATGTGAGCAGCATAAAACATTTGATTCTATGATGAATGGAAAGCTTAGTTTGTAAAAAGTGTACAAAAAGCGTTATCTACAAATCAAATATAAAGATAAGTCTAAATGCGCTTGTCCTATAAAGAAGAAATCTCATTACAAGCATGCTTATGTCAAGCCTTACAAGTCTCAGAAGTATTACAAGAAAAGGAGACTTCGAAAAGCCGTATCTATAGATCAAATGTAAAGATAAGTCTAAATGCTCTTGTCCTATAAAGAAGAAATCTTATTACAAGCATGCTTATGTCAAGCCTTACAAGTCTCAGAAGAATTACAAGAAAAGGAGACTTCGAAAAGTCGTATCTATAGATCAAATGTAAAGATAAGTCTAAATGCTCTTGTCCTATAAAAAAGAAATCTTATTACAAGCATGCTTATGTCAAGCCTTACAAGTCTCAGAAGTATTACAAGAAAAGGAGACTTCGAAAACCATTTCGATTTTTCAGAAGATGACTCACTCAGCATGGAAAACGAGATCGTTGTTACATCTATGGAAAAAAAAAAAGGCATTTTACTAAACAATGTCTTAATAAAACAAAGAAAGATGTCAAGCTCCTTCAACAAGTTTAGGCCAGTATCTCTCTTTTTGTTGATGATGACACTGAAGAATACTTCTCAGAACAAAAAGATGCTAATGTAAACACTATTTTTGCCCTTCCTGGACTTTAATTATTAGATTCAGATTTTTCTGATTCTGATCAATTAGATTATTCTAACCACTATATTCATCATAGCTACTCTGTCTAACCCTGTAATATTACAGAACAGAAAGAGCGTTCAATGCCTTATGTTCAAATACAGATTCTCCAAAGCAAGTATCATAAACCTATCCCTGTCATAGCTTATATAGATACTGGTGCTTCTAAAAGTCTCATAAATCCTACAATCCTTCTTCCACAGGCATGGACAACTCATTCTGAGTACTTTAGTACAGTTAATGGAAAAATCTTTAATGTTGATCTTATTACTAAGAAAAGAATTGGTATTAGAATCTTTCCCAACTGCATTGTTTAGGCCAAAGTACTTATAAGTAGTCTCCTAGACAAGAATATCCTTATTGAAATGGATATCTACTGCCAAGCTAAAAAACTCCAAATCCTCCCTCAAGGAGTACAGTTCAAGCAACAGTTTAAACCTTGTACCACCATTTCTAATATGTTTGAACTCTCGAATGTTCCTGCTGGTTATGAAGAATTTCATGATCAATTTATGCCTTACTATCCAGAGTCCCATAATCAATTTTTCCATCCTATACCTCTTTGAAAGAATACAGATTTCTTCATCCAGCTTCCTTCAAAAGAAACGAGGATACCAATCCCACTAAAGCAACCTATCCTGGCATGAATCCTGATGACTTAAAACTCACCAGAAAAGAATATACAGATGAATAACTCTTTTTTCCTTAAAATTTTAGAGTCTAACAAAAAAATTCTTCTGGGTAAATAATTAATGCACTGAAAAGACTAGTTTCTGGCTATAAAGTCAATGTTGAACACATCAAAGGATGCCATAACATCCTAGCTGATTTTTCTTTCTAGACCTCCAAAACCTCTTAATATCATCACCCCAGCCAAATATATTCCCCTTATCCACATGGCTCATACAATCTCTAGATGCACCATCCATTACCCTTCTCCATAACTTAAAAAGGATTTTCCTCCCAGAAAACCTAGACCAACTACTCCTACAAAAGTCCAAAACTTAGCCCAGAAATCTTTGTTTTACTACCTCCACCAGTACCTTAAGGATGCCCCACTTAATATCATACCTCATGCCTTCAACCTGATTCAAACTTCCTTTTTGCTCCTATTTCGTATCACAGACCAAGTAACTGATAATGCCCTTTAATATCTATGGGCACTCACTATCCTCTACTCTGGTGCCATAGCATTTCTATCACTTATGATCTTTCAACACCTTATCACTTTTGAAAATAGGGAATCCAATCTATGGACCCTATTAGAATAGTTTTCTCCACTACCTTGGTGGCACTCTAAACTTGATCGTCTCATCCAACGTCACAATCTTTGAAAAATACCCACTATAAATCAATAAGTGCTTAGCGTCTTCATCCTCCATCGTCCTTATTGGATCAATAGGCAAAACATACTCCCCACTTGGTACCATGCATATGAATGGAACACATTTTTAGATTGGCCAAAACAATCATCTGATACTCTAAGGGCTTTAAAATCATTTTTATATGAAATTAATAATTATCAGCCTAATTGGTTCGTATTATGTACTTCATTTGGACCATATCCTGGAGAATTCATTCTTGGATAATCTCGATTTCTAGAACTGAATCTACCCAGCACAGAAGAATGGACTCAAGAGCAGATGATTAAATTCCTCTTAGAAACTAGTCCACAAGACCCAGGAGTTTCCTTTTCCTCAACTCAACCACCTCCTGACATCACCACGCAAGACTCACAGGATCCCTACGAACCTATTACTTTCAAAGAATTTGAAAAATGATTCGCCACCTATTTCAATAAGTCACCAAAATGCTTTGACTCCATTGACACTGATGAGGACCCCAACCTGTCTCTATCCCATAAGCCTATCAAGAAAGGATAAGTATTATCTTGCTAGCTCATACTTTATTATATAATTATGAGTGTTTACTATTCTGCATATGAACTATTTTATGTAATGGCCACTTTAGAAAAAGCTTGTCGGCCAGTATGTCATTACTTTTGGAAAGTTTGTTTGTCTTGTATCTCCTGACCTTCACTATAAAAAGGGTCACAAAGTTTGAAGAAGGCAGAATTTATCTAAGCCTCTCTTCCCCTTGTAAACATAGTTTGAAATACACTTCAGTTTTCTCATGTCTTCATTCTAAGTCTCTCTATTTTTTGAAATCTTTTATCAGTAGATCTTTTACGATTATCTTGTCCAAACATTAGTATGCTCTACACTTGCCTCTCTTGAGTATCTTGTGTATCAGAACGTGTTGAGACTACCATATTAATCTAGAAAAAAATAATTACCTTGTCTATGAGTTCGTTATTAAAAAGAGTTCCCAAGAAAATCAACAGAATCCTTAGTCCTAAGAGGCCAGCGCATGAATACCCAGAAGAGAGAGAGTGGCTGTTAGCGCAAGCATGCCTGGATGAGGATTCTGGTGATTCTAATTGGAATACTCGACTTTAATATTTTTCATTAAGAAGACAAGACATTGAACTTATCTCAAGATATTTAAAGGATAAGTGTGTCAAGTACTCCTAATTATTATTGTCCAGATTGTATAGGTTAGTTAACTTCTGAGGAAAAGAAGACATTAGACCAAATTTGTCCTCCTCTCACTCTAAAGTATGTTCAGGAGCATTGGAGTATTCTAAGATCTCCTGAAATATGTATCTCATAAGAGGATCTCCAAAAATGGAATGACCTCCAAGAAGAGAGATAGAAACAAATGTGCTCCGATCTTGCGTTGGGACCGGGATAAATAATATTAATGGGCCGTTTGGCAGGTAAAAAGTTAGGGATGGAAATGAAAATAAAAAGTTAAAAGATGTTTTGTAAATAGGAAATATCCATAATACTTTCACTTTTAATCATTGAATAATTATTATTAGAGAGTGTTAAATAATAATGAAATAATAATTATAGAAATACAATTAAAATTTTATCTAACTTTTCCTCTTCCCTTACTTTTTTTCCTCTATAATTCTTCCTATCCAATGAACCGTAACGCTGTGTTTGGATGGGGGAGGAGAAAAGTTAGGGGGGAGAGAAAAGTAAGGAGAAAAGTGGGGAACAAAAAAGTCAAGAGAAAATATTTTTTTCTTCTTACGTTTGAATGGAGAGAGAGAAAACGAAGAGAAAACTTATTAATTTATAAAATAATAATTTTTTATTGTATAATATTCATAATTTTATCATTAAATGAGGTATTTTAAAAAAATTATATTCTTTCATGTGATTTAATTATTTTACATTTATACATACATATATATATGTGTGTGTGTCTGTGTGTGTGTGAGATTAATAAATTTTTAAAAATTACATTTTTCATTTTTAAAAAATGAATAAGATTAATAAAATATTTTTTGCATATAATAATATATTAGTATATATATTAATATATAAATATTAGTATATATTATAATATATATATATTAATATATATAATATATTAAAAATATAATATATTTATTTATTTATTTATATATAAATATGGATAGAATGATTATCATCCCATTTGACTGAATGGGAGTCAGACATTAATGTTCGACTCTCATTTGGTTGTAGCCAACTAACTTTTGTAGTTGGTTGGTTGTTGTTTTTTTTTAATTTTTTTGTAAAAATTTAGTTTATTAATTTTGATATTAATTTTTTATAAAATATATTTATTATTAATTAATTTTATAATTAACATTTTGAATAAATAATTATAATATTAATTAATTAATTAAAAATAATTTTTTAAAATTAAATTTTTTTTACAATTGAAATGCAATCCGACAAATGCGTCCAACTACTGTTTGGTTGTATTGATTTTTTGATAAAAATATAATGTATTAATTTTAAGTTTAAAAAATATATTATCATTTTATAAAAAAATATAGTGTTTTAATTAATCTTATAATAAAATATTAATTGAATAATTATAATATTAATTAATTCATTAATTCATTAATTTTTTTTTAAAAAAAATTTCTTTAATTAATCCTTTTGAGTTTACGTTATTTCAATCGAAAAATATTCTTCTGCCTGCAATATAGTCGAAATGTATTGTTGCCCGCCGTTTTCCTCTCAAAATCTCTCCATTTGTGGAGAGAAAATTTTTTTGTAAGACCCACGTTACTATTCGCCCCTATTTTTCTCTTCTTATTCTTCTCCCCCATCCACACAGAACAAAATTACTTTTTTCTTTTATTTTCTTCTCACTTTTTATCTTCCTCTTATTTTTCACCCTATCCAAATACATGATAAAAGTTTTAGTTTTTAGTCATTCACTGTACTTCAAAATATTGGTATAATTACTAAAAATATTTTATACGAATCTCAAAACATATCAAACAATTGAAAACTCCAACTTTTTTAATGCTCTTGATTTTTTTGTATACTAATTTAAATTCTTTGCAATAATTATACCGGCACAATTGAAGAGAGAGAAATGACAATGTGTATCTCACGTAAGCTTGTTATTATTTTTTAATTGCACTAGTTACAATATTGTGGAAACGGATTGTCTATGGTTGGCACGCCAACCGAAGGTCATGTTGAACAATTTTGAATCCTTCGATTTATTTAGCATATTTTGGACCATCTGATCACATTTGGGTAGCATTTGGCTAAAATAAAAATTTTTGGAGAAATAAAATATTTTAATAATGAAAAAAATTTTAATTGTGAGAAAAAATTTTTAATTTATTGGGACTTTTAAAATGATTTTAAAATTTGAATCCTTTACAATAAATATTTTTTTATCGTTAAAATTTTTGCTTTTACAATTAAAATTTTTGAACATTTTTTTTTACACAATTAAAAAAATTTTTATAACTAAAATTTTTATTTTTACAGTTAAAATTTTTTATCACCCTACAAAATCTTTTTAAACCAAATGCTACATAAACGTGATCAGACGGTCCGAAACTTGTTAGATGGATCCAAGGGCTCAAAATTGTTCAATGGCGCGCCAACCGAAAACAATCTGTTTCCCAATATTGCAGTGAATCCATTACCGCATTGTGTACTTTGTGCCTAGAATTTGGGCTTCTAGCCTGCTTCTGTTAGGCCCAAATCCGGAGTCAAGGAAGGGTGATGCGTGGAATTCAGAAAGTGTGAGGCCATTTCTGAAAAGCCCTAAAACAAAATATTGAAAAGTTAAAGGGGTTTACAGAAAAGACGATGTAGGGCAGTGCAATGACTGATGCAAATGGTGGCAGAGCCCACTGCCGCTTCTGCCGCAGTACTCGAAGTGTTAAAGCAGCGACATTGTCCGAATCTGACCACGTGAGCACAGAGCAATGTTACAGTGGTTAACGACATACAGTGCTCCCATTTACACCTGCCCTTCAAACACAGTATTGTTTGTCCATTTTGGATAGACTATGATTAGATTAGATTTATGTGTAATTTTTTATATATTTATATTATTTAATTAAAATATAATAAATTATATAAATTTTAAATAATATTATAATAAGTATATAACTTAAATTAATAAATTATCTAATTATTTATAAAAATGATATATTTATTATATTTTAATTAAAAAATTTGATAACAAAAATATAAAGAATTATAGATAAGTTTTTTCTAATATTCTTATTACCATCTATTTTTTTTTGCCAAAACATAAATTGTATGCATCAAATAAAATATGTGAATATTTTTTATAATTCAATATTATATAACTGATTAGTAAAAAAATTATATTTTATTAAAAAAGTAATATTGAATGTTTTAAAAAATAAGTAAATTTTGTTTTAATTTTAATAGTGTTAAAATACACAATTTTTTTAATCTTAGTAGCTTGTACAATTTATTATATTATCTCTAAAATTTGATTATCCTCCCTTTCAACTCATAATTTCTAACATGGTAAATTTGTCCAAATATATAAAAAGAATTGGACTAAATGTTTAGATTCTTTACATATTTTTCAGTCTCCTTACATAGTATAGAGTGGGAAATAGTAGATTTGGGGCTTTTTTAATATAAAAAATGTATCATTTTGTTACTTGAGTAATGCCTAAATGCCACATTAGTTTTTGAACTAATTTTTTAATGGATTAAATTTATATAAAATTTTTTATATTTTATTATCAAATTTTTTAATCAATTATAATATGTGTAAAAAATTTTAAAAAAATCTAATTACGTTATGTGAAGTTATAAAAAAATTTATAATTATTTGCAAAAGTTTTATATGTGATGTTATTCTTAGAAAATAATATATATGTTATATTTTGATTAAATAATTTGATAAAATTGGATTCTCTATGGTTATAAAATTATACAATTAGAAAGAGTGATGTAAAAAGTGTAATTTTCTCTTTATATATATGTTTTTTAAATTTTTCTTTGACTATAAATTAATTTGTAATTGCAAAATATTTGGATTTGAATTTAACAATAGAAATAAACAAATAATTTTTTTATTAACAAAGAAATATAAATTGCATCATTATGCGAGTTTAAAAGGTCAATCTTTTTGAGCTATAAAATAAAAAAATAAATTGTCCAAACCTTCAAATGGAAAGGGAATTAGTAAATTAAAATAATAATATTAAAGTAACGGACAATTGGCTCAAATGTACAAGTAAAAGGTAAAGATGAATAGATGAAGATCTAATGATGTACGGGAAAAAGCGGTTGCAGAAGATAGCAAATGGCAAATGCGAGCACTTCAAAAAGAAGAAAGAGAAAAACAATATATATAAACAAAGATACCCAAATTCCCAGAGAGAGTTTGGCACCACGTGGGTGTTGCAAGTTCGCCTTTTTTGAGGGCCTGACTCGGAGGCAGGCGCACTTAAGACAGTTCCACGCATAAACACCAATCACGAGACACACGGCCCGGAAGCAAGCAAGAAACGGCATCTCAATTCCCCGGCTGCTGTCACCGGGCAACGAACCGTCGGAGGAATGGCCAACTCTAACTCCGACGACTGGCTTCCTCCAGGTTGGACTGTGCAAGTGAGAGTGAGAAAGAACGGTAAGAGAGACAAGGTAATTGAAGTTTTACCAATGAACGATTTTTGCCCTTGCTTGCTTTTGTTACGAGGATATAGCTTTAGAAATGTGAGATCTCTTACCTTAGGTTGCTGAGTTTCTTCTATTTCACTCCTCGGAGTGAGATTTGAGACTTGGTTATCTCAAAGTAGACAAGATTTGAGGAAGTGGATGTTTTTCTTTTTCCCACTTGTTTTAGGGAAGATTGTGAATGTGAGCTAGGTTTTCTTAATTTTTCAGAAATTTTCAAAGCAGGGTATTGGTTTTTGGGACTAGTAGCTGCAGTCGGTGTGGTTAAGAGGAAAACAAAGTTTCTACTTTTATTGTTTTTTGCTTGCATTTTGGTTAAATCTGTTCTTTGCATGTTCTCTAAGGACATTTTGAACCTTCTTTCTTCTAAATAAGTGTTCTCAATTAAAGTTTTTAAACAAACAAGGGCTTTGGCTGTCCTTTTTCGTGATTACCGAGTCAGAGTAAAGTAATATGGGAAGAGTATTACAGGTCCCCTTTTCTCTGACTATTTCGGTTAAGAACCTATGAAAGAGTTTTGAATGTTTGTGGAGAAGTTTTTGAGTGTTTACGGAGTAGACAATCTATTTTTACACCGGTCAAACTAGCTGGGAGTAGAATGAAGCTAGACCAATGAGGTGGTTCTTCTGGAAGCAATATTTCTGGAAATACATGCAAGTCTTTATACATGCCTGTATAAGTGTGATTCTACAGAATTTTACCATTCTAACAGTTTTTCAAACTTTTTTTTTCCCCGTATTTATGAAGCTCATAAAGTTTCATTAAAACTACTTATTCCCTCTCCTTTTCGATCATTTTTCAGAGGCAACAAAAAGTTAAGTGGGAGAGTCATCTTTACCTCCACCCCAATTACATTACATTCCATCCATCTAAACAAGCTGTGGGAGAAATCAGCGCTCGCAATGTGCTTTTATTAATGATAATATTATTTAGAATACCCTTGCATGCTTTCCAATATTGTGGCTAGTAAATTCTGCTTTTTGAAATACGTGGTCGATGAGATATTTTATGTAGAACACATTATAGTGTAACTGTAGTATTTTTACTCATTGAAATGGTGATTAAACATCCAAATTATTTAAGGTCAGATTTATTTTACGTAAATACCGGATACCCTTGTTAAGAAACACAGAAATTGAAAATCACTTGGAAGCCGCTATAGTCTATATTCAATAGTACATACATGAAGCAGTTTTTTTTTCCCCCCTTTATTAGTATTTATTTTTCTTTGAAAGGATAATGAAAGCTGTGTTCCTTTTTCTTTCTTGTTAAGCTTCCTTAGAAATATTTGTAATCTACAGAGACAAAGATGTTTGATCCAGTTGTGAAAGCTTTGCTGGTGTTAGGTTCAATTATCTACTTAAGTAGAATAATTATTAATTTCTCTATCTGCAATTTCTTTTTGTCAAAATGCCATATCACATTTGTTTCCATTTTAAGATATTTTTTCTGTTAATGATGCCAAAACAAGTGTAAAGTAAACATGCTTTGATCTCTTTTTTACTGTAGTGATTGCTTGGCAGTAATTTCATGATTAACTGAGCCAGAAAGACATTTAGGCATTGAAACTTTAAATGAACATTTTCGAAGATGATTCAACTTAAATCTTATAAACAATTCATACTTATTGCAGTATTACTTTTCTCCTTCAAGTGGACTTAAATTCAATTCCATGGTAGAGGTTTCTCGTTATCTTGACAAAGCTCAGAACAATCAAGACAGCATCACAAGAATTTCGAAAAATGTCTGTCTACAAATCCTCTTTTGATGATCTTATATTGTCCATGTCGTACATCTTTCTGGTTCTATTAACTAATGTGGGAAAACTTTGCTTATTTAAGCAATCTAGGTTGTAGTTGAGAAAGGTATTGCGGAAGGGTTACCACAAGGATGGATCAAAAAGACCAGAGTCACAACAAGTGGTGCTGCAATTAGAAGAGATTCGGTAAACATTGCCTTACCACCTTCTATTGAATAAAAATGCTTCCCAATTAGTTTCATGTGAGTGTTTTCTATATTTGTATTTTAGCCTCTAAAATCTCACCTATTTCTGATTCATATTACTACATCTTCTGAGCTCTCAAGAGTTGAAGGAGGAATATCATATATTTTGAGTTTTTAATTTATCATGAAGATTAATTCACTTCAAATTATATGCTGAATCTGCAGTACTACATTGATCCTGTAAGTGGGTATGTATTCCGCTCTATAAAAGATGCTACTCGCTATCTTGAATCTGGGGAGATAGGAAGGAATGCATTCAAGCCAAAAGATAAAGGCAGCAGAGATATAGATTTAGAAGATGACATTTTCTCTGTAAGGGTGGCCATAATTAGAGTTATTCCAGTTCTTTTGTTTATTTAATCTCTTATGCTAAACCTTCACTTCCATCAATCCATCATTTGGCTTTCCTGGTGCATTTAAATGCTCTCAACTAGCCATGTCAAAATTGGAAAAGGGAATATTTAATAGCCCCAACACCAGTGAACAAGATGTTAAATGGGCAATAGCTGGATATAATATGTGGTTAGCTTTGCTTTCTTTTCATTTGTCTTTTCTTCCCTTTTTTATTTTTTCATACATGAGGTTCTAAGCAAGTATTAACAGGAACAAGTATAATAGAGTACATTGCCGCATCAAGACAGCATGAAAGAATCCCACAACATTAATGGACATCTTACAACATCAAACAAACTGACATATTGCTGATAATGAGGGCCTGCTCCTTGAATGAACTCTGTTTCTAATTTCTATGGACAATTCTTAGAATAGTTTAAGTCGGTTGATCTGCACACATTATTTTATATTGGCTGAACTAGTTGACTAAGGACTGTGGGCTTCATATAGGCTGGGTGTGGGATACAGAATTCCCATTTATAGCGGAGGCTCTTCCTTTTGTCAGGTTGGCTTTTAGGAATGGACTTTTCTCTACATCACTAATACCTCTGGAAACTCATGTATTCACTCAGAATTAATGATAGCCATTTCATTTGGATCCTCTTGTCTTGGCCATTCTATGTTGGATTTGACTACCATTTGAAATCTGCTAAACTGGTAGTGATTGTGAGCTTCAATGTAGATCACGAACTTCTTAGGAGCACTATCAGCACCCGGCAGTGTTGTGTTAGGAATAATGATTCTTCCTAATAAATCATACGTCTCTTAACATGATCAGCTTTATTAGGAAATATAGAATAGTTCTTGTCTTTAACAATCAACTTGTATAGGAGCATATTAAGAACATTACGATTTTTCCCCAGAATAAAATAATTTATTATAGCTTATGGATTTTTGGACATATAACTGTGGGAATTGTGTGTGATTATCTTGTAATGTATATTGTAAATTATAAGCGGCATCCGTCTGAGATACATACATCTCTTTTCACCTTTACATGATATGTTATACAATAAACTGTTGTTATCTGTTTACAGTTCTTGTTCAAAGATATTCTTGTAAGTCTAATTTAAAGTTGAAAGATAGGGTTACAAGACGTTAAACAATTTCTAGCATCTTTATGAGACCCAAATCTGATAACTTCAAGGGTGCAAAGTCTCTCTTTCTGCTGTTTATTGAAAAGTTTGCCGTGATATAATTTATGCCATTTTATTAGCATAATAATAGTGAAATATAGTTTTTATTGGTGTATCAAGTAAAACTATTTTTGAGTATAATGCTATCAAACATAAAAAACATATTAATGCTTGGTACTACATTCAATATTTACGATGGAAATAACAGTTTTAGAGCTACTAAGATAATGTTCCTTTTTCCTCTGAATTGTCTCTTAGTTGTTGGAAACATGCAATTATAGATGGATGCAATTGTACATTCAGATTTTGAGGTTTGTTAATAATATGAATCAATATAGTATTTTGACATTTGTCTTTTGATTTCCTTACTGATTTAGTCAAATCCTTTGGTTACTCTTCACCTTTGTCCATTTTAACTTTATACACTGCTTTGCCCCCATAGCTAGTTGAATAACATTAGCACCTCATTGTTATCATGCCTTCTTTTTGAAATAATACTAAAACAAAAGGCTAAATCACTCATCTTAGAATATTACTAGAATTTGTGCCTTAAATAGAATTCATAAGTTCTCCTGTTGCTGAAATTATTTTCAGCCTTGCAGTGTTATTGGAATCCTTTGTTTGCTTAACATAATTTCTTCACCAAGATTTCTTGTTTGACAAACCTGTATAAAATTCCTTCTCAGTCAGCAGGCGTAGCCAAGAAACCAAAATTATCAGTTGGCAGAGTAACACGACACACTGTCATGGGTCAGAACACAAATTTGGATGGGATAGTCAATGACCAACAGATTCCAAAACCTGCATGTGCAGGAGAATCTATGCCTCTTTCTGGACATAATTCCAGTCAGTGTAAAGTTCTGACTTTTATCTTTCACTTTTTCTCCCTTCTTCCTTTTTTTTTTCCTCCCCTTTTTTGAAGTTAACAATTCTGGCTTCATCTAATTATGTAAACCTGAATGCCATTATCTTTCATCATTTAGTATTTGTTCTTATGTTCTGGCCTTCTGGGTTGGGTTAGGTGACATTAACAATTCTCGTGTTATTAAAACTGAGATTTCACTGTAGACCAATCACCTTTTATATGCATTACACTAAATTCTCTCTTGATAAATATTTGATATTTCCTGGAAATTAAGATGCATTTTTATGCTTAGTAGAGTGTGATTCTGGTCGGAAAATAATAATTCAATCTTTTTGTTATCTAAAGGGAACATAGAAATGAGTGGGTTTTATATTTTTCATAGCCTATCCTTATCCATGTAAAAACATAAAGACATTGCATTTGATGTGTTTTTATTACATGTGATGATATAGGTGCGATGGGCACTGAATTGACCAGCTCAGTTCCATCACAAGCTGAATGTTCAAATGAAAAAGAAGGGAAGGTTTGTTTAGCTGAAAGTAATTTAATTCCCAGTTGCACAGATGGAGTTGCCCCAGAAAAGCAACTTCCAGAAAGTGCACAGACAAAACATGAAACTGAAAAGGTTCAAAAAGGCCAGCGCAAATCCAAGCTCAAGAAAGAGATGAACTTGCCTCGCCGGGCTTCAAAACGTCTTGCTGGAATTCAGGTTGATCCAGTTCCAGAACTTGTAACGAGGCGCAAACATGCAGTTAAACATTCTAGTGGAGGAGAAGCCATCACAAATGAGGATAAATCTCCAGGGAGTTTTCCTAATGGGGAAACAAAACAGCTTTTTGCACTTGAGGGTGGGTCAGAAACCAAGTGTAAATTTCCCAGTTCAATGAACACAATGGAGTCACCAGAGTTGGGTCAGAATAAGCATTATTATGGGAATTTGTGTACTCCAGAAAAGCTTGCTGAGAAAACTGTAGAAGAGCATAAGAGTGAAAAAGATCAAGAATTCTATTCGTTTTTGCCTCTGGAGAACCAAGTTACTGTCAAAGAGCATGCTAAAGACCCTGAAAATGGAGACAAGGTTGGTGCAAAGTTAGATTACTCTCTTGACCTGCCCCTTGGAGAACTATTAACGGACCCATGTATTGCATTTGCAATACAAACTCTCACTGGAGTAACATTTGAGACCTCCAAAAACACTCAAATTTCATCTGAATTAAGCAATAGCATGTATTCTGAAACTTCAGCTGCTGCCAAAGGGCATGATAAGAAAATCAAAGGGCAAAATGTGGGTGACTGGAAGCAAGGATCCAATGTGTCTTCACCACCAAAAAACCCTGTTGCAAAACATGCTGGCCGTACTGAAACTGATGATCAGGCAGATGATAATTCAGGATCTTCTGAATCACCATTTGGTATTTCATGGATGGATCCATGTATAGAATTTGCAGTCAAGACTCTTACTGGCACTATCCCAGTGGAATATGAGCCAAATACTGAGAATTACCTTCAGCAGCAGCTCGGCACATCAAATACCCAAGGACGCTGTGAGGTAGCCTTGTCAGGTGGTAGTTTAAATAACCTGTGCCAGACTGACTATTATTGCAGCCAATACCTTGGGACACAGAATCCGGTATTTAAACAACAGTCATTTCTGGATCCGGCTTTACCCGACACTTCTGCTGGAGCCAGACTGCCCCAATATGGTGAAGATAGAAGGAATGGATGCCAAAGATAAACAATCAGTTTGTGACTGTACTGACTTAAGATTGTACAGTTAGGGAACTTTTTGTAAAAAGATAACCCACTGAACCTTTAACCTCCTTTTGGTTGGTTTTTTAGTCTGTAATCCTTTAATGTGGTGTTGTGTACATTGTAGAAGTTGTTCTGAACTAGTTTTCTTGCTAGCACGCCAGTAAAGTAGGTGTTTAACCTTTTCATTCACCTTCTGCACTATATTTCCATTTGCATTGTCTGGCATGGTCTTCCCCTTCAACTCTTTTGCACTGTGTTGGACATAAGGTTAAAATATCAAATCTTTTAGTTTGTTCTAATACAGGGACATAGCTGCACCAGATGCAAAATATTAGTGATTCTGTATCTGTTGTCTTTGTATGTGGTGTTGTGTGTTTTCCTTTCTTCTCCCTTGGCTGTGCCAACAATTTTGAAATTTAAAATTTAAGGCCGTCTTCTAAAGTTATCCCTCATTTCCCAGAACCACGAAGATGATGTAGCATGTTAGGTTGGGTTCCTTCAGATTGATCTGATTGGCATTGTTCTGTATCATTCTTATTCATTATAGCGTCCCCATGAGATATCATTGACGATATGGGGGAAATTGAAGGAGACTGTAGGATGATAAGTTGCCCAGCAGTTTGTAACTATATTGGAGAGTATATAGTATAGTGTTTCCTGAAATATCATTATGGAATACGGATGTCTCCGGATGCATTAAAGAGGAGTATCTTTGTTTAATAAAATAAAGAGTTCATAATTTAATAGTTACGGATGTCTCCGGATGCATTAAGAGGAGAGTATCTTTGATTAATAAAATAAAGAGTTCATAATATAATAGTGCCTCTGAATCTCAGGAGATTGACTTTACTATTTAGTATTTCATATAGATTCCAGAAAAATGGTGGTTTATAAAAGGCATTAAATGAGATAAAATACTATTCTAAAATAGACTGCGTCCAAAAATAAGTTTTTGATAACTGCTGTACAGTATACTATGTGCAACAAATACCAAAGCCTCCTAAAATATATCTAATGATCCCCAAAATATTTCGAACGATCCAAAAGTGAAAGAACTCTCACCAGCAAATCGAGTTGAAGCTCCGCGATCATCGTACTATTTCAAACAAGTAAGTAACTTTTGTCATTTGCCACGTCCTGTGTCTTTTATTACGAAGCCGATGAAGAAGCCAAAAGAAACCTTAATCCTTGCGGTGGACCCTTGGCGGCGTTATAGACAAAACCCACCGATCTTATCGTTCAATATAGTTCCTCTTACCTTTGCTGCTTCCTTCACTGTCACTCCAACCCATCCCTTTCATCGGCATGACCACATTGTAGCTCATAGAACGCCTGATCGTCGCATGATTCAGCAGAATATACATGCGCACGTCATCCGGCAACCTCAGCGTATACCTTTCCAAGTTCTTCCCAGGTTGTTCAACCAGTGAATGCCCTGTCGAGTTCGATCTCGGAAGCTTCCCGAACATTCTCCATCTCGACCTTCGATGTCGATTTTGGTTCCCTCTGGCTTCATCCATGTTGGCTCTATCTGTTTCGCAGGAGTTCCTACTGCTCTGACCGTCGTTGGGTCCCTGCCCTACTGGGTGCTGCTCTCTTTCGCTCACCTCAATTCTGCTGCTGCCCGAATTTCCTGATCCATATTTATAAAATTATAAGCGTCTACATAAATCACATAACTTCATAATTTTTTTTTTTGGGATGTAGCACTTTACTTCATAAATTGAAATCAATATCTAACTCAACTTCAAATTACTTGTGAGTGTTAAATTATGTGATCTTGGGATCTATTTTGCAAAGTTGGGAAGCATGCAGAGGTGTTCACCAGGCCTGAAGGTCAGGGGGCCCAGCCCTACCCGGTCAAATCGGGCCGACATAAAAAAATTTTAAAAACAAATTTAGGATTAAGGCGGGCCATAAAATTGGGTCGGGTTGGGCCGGGCCGGGCATCGGACCAACCTTTAAGGCTACATTAGCCCGACCAGGCCGAAAAAATAATTTTATTTTTAAAAAAAATATTTATTTATAAAGATTTATATTAAAACTCTAATTTTTTAAAGATAAAATATAATTTTATAAAAATTTATATAAAAATTTTTTTAAGTATTATTTTATAATTTTAATAATAAATTTAGGTTGGTCATAAAAGATATATTAGTTTAATTAAGTCTAAAAAAATAAAAAAAATATTTTTTATAAAGATTTATTTCAAAATTTTAATTTTTTAAAGATAAAATGTAATTTTATAAAGATTTATATAAATTTTTTTTTTGAGAACATTTTATAATTTTTATAATAAATGAAAAAAAATGTTGGGCCGTCTGATTTAGCCCAACTTCGCCCGGTATTAAATCGGGTCAGGCCCGGCCCATGTACACACCTAGAAGCATATGAGGCTTGTAACACTGTTACTTCAAAACGGGTTGGGCAGCCCGTATCAGACTATCACTTAAATGGATTACGGACTTTCAAATAAACAGGTTAGTTCAAATCACTTAAAATTAACGTAATTAACGTGTGGATTCAGAGGGTGTAAGGGTAAGTTTTCTTCCCTTTTTTAGGAAAAATATTTAAATTATATACTCTTTCTTTTATTTTAAATTTTATATTTTTCTTTCTTAAAATTAAAATATGTATTACTTCTTTCATAATAAAAGATCAATTATAATTGTATTTATTTTAATCAAAATATATTTATATATTATAATAAGTATTAAATATATATTTAATTGATAGTTAAATTTTTTATATTAAAAATGATTTAAATTTACGATTTTTAATACAAAATAAATAATATTAAAATAAAATATTTAAAATATTTTTAATTAAATTTATATGTTTTTTATAATAAAAAGAAAGAGTATAATCCTCCCTGGGAGAAGAAAATAATATACTCAATATTTAAATTTTTTAAGGGGTTACGTATGTGCGACTTGTTTAAATCATTTTCAATACTTCGACATTGTGGGTTGACCCATCGCTTCATTTTGGACCGTAGGGTAGTGGAAGTGGAGACTAACGGGAATATAAACGCGAATGGAACATAAAAAATAAGCAGGTGAAGTAAGTGGGAAAAAAAATAATTTTTTTATTTTTATTTAATAAAATAATTTAATAATTAAAATAATAATTTAATAAAATAATAATTATAAAAATATAATTAATATTAAATAAATTATATAAATTAATATATATTCGTATCGTGGTGAACTAAAAGACCCCAACAAAGTTAGTCCACCAATCCAAATTCTCTTTACTTTATTAAAAATTTAGAATCTTTTGAATGAATTTTTCATGATAAATTTAATTATTTGATCTTTTACTAAATTAATTAATTTAATTTAATTTTTTATATCTAGCAAGGATTATTTTAAAACATTAAAAAAATTAACAGATCACTTTAAAACACTATACAAATTAAAAATTTATTTTAAAATACTAAATTAAATTAAAAAGATGAATATGGCACATATTAAAAAAAGTAAATAATTAAATTTAAAAAACCATATTCAATCAAATAAATAAATAAACAAGTTAAAGTGATTGTTAACAGCTTCACCGTAAACAAAACTCACTATTGATTAATAAACCTTAAATCTTGAACGTTAAACCCTACGCCGAGTGACCTATGCAAATCCTCACATAGAGTAAGGATTCTTCTTTTGAAAAAAATAACACATAAGGACTAAAAATGATACAAAAAAATTTAAAAAACAAATTTTGACTAGAGTTGCATTGCTGCTTCATAAAATTATAATCCAATTTTTTGGGTTAATTTTTATGTTTTCATTTAGGGTAATAACAAATCTAAACTATTCTTGTCACATTGAGAAGGTTAAAATATAACTTTAGGGAGTATAAATGATAATTTTAAAACTTTGATCCTTTAATTCAGAAAAATTTTAATATTTAAAATCTTTAATACCATTTTTATCACATTAGGGTGGTTGTCTACCATACCCTCGCCCTCCCCATCCCCAAAACACCCCCCCCCCCAAAAAAAAAACCTTTGCACTCTCACATTATACTTATGGTTGTTACGTGTGTTCTTAAATGTCAAATATTTTTTTAATAAATTTTTCACAATTAATGATACCTTCAATTTCTTCGTCCAATTCGTTAGCGTTCAACTGAGTCGGCACTCCGATGACTACTTCGCCGGAATCTGGTTTCAGATTTGCTCGACAAACGGGACAAGTCACATGGGAAGCTAACCAGGCGTCGATACACTCGGTGTGAAATACGTGGTTGCACTTTGGTATCAACCGGAGGGTCTCGTAGTCTTTGAACTCGCTCAAGCACACAGCGCATTCCAGCGCTCCTTTTCCGATCTTGAGGTCTCTGATGGTGGAATACACGAGGATCGGGAATGTGTCCAGGACTTGCCGGCTGATTCCCTGAGAGCAGGAATACCGCCAATCTACGAGGTCACCGCTACCGCCCGTTTGGTTCTGGTCGGCGATGAATAACGTGGTCCAATAATTGAGGTAGATGGAAAAGATGCTGATGAAGATGATAGCGCAGAGGAGGGCTACGGCCTTAACGTAAACCGGAAGGCCGACGTCATTGCCGTGGGAAGCCATCGGCGACGACGGTGGCGGCGAGGGGACTGTAGCTGACTGTGCATCGGCGCCGCAGTTAAGGTACACCGTCGCTAGGAGATGGAAGAGAAGGAGGTGAGACCGTGTGAGTAGGCTGAAGTGAGATCGTCTGGGTTCGATCATTTGGATTCAGAAGTTGCAGAATTGATCTGCGTCGTATGAATTGATGTTTGATTGATGAAGCGCGGATAGAAATAGAACAGATTTCTTGGAGAAGAAGGCTCTGATTTTATGGACACTAATTGGGTGAATTGAACCAAGCACTCTCTGGCCAAAGGAAAATAAATAAATAAATAAGCGCTTTTATTTTTTATTTTTCATTTTGGGAATATATTTCAGAGATAAATAAGCATATTTTCATTATTTATAAAGTTTATAAATGAATATATATATATATATATATATATATACATACATATATATACACACTATAACGTGCCAAAGCGGCAACAGATACTATATTAGCATTTTTTACGTCTTTTTTATCTTGGCCATTTTAAAATAGTTATAATTAAAATTGTAATTATTGTTTTATGAATACTAGTTATTTAATTTGGAAAAAACTGTATCTTAAATACTTGCACTTTAAATAATTTTTTCAGCAAAGTTATCATTTTTATGCCTATAAATGATATTTACACTTTCTTAAGCAACAGTGTACAGTAAATTCAGGGCGTTGAGTGAAAAAAATTTATAAATTTAGTCTTTTAAGTTTTTATATAAAAATAAATTTTTATATTAAATTAATAAATAAAAATCAATAATAAATATGTTAATAAATATTTATTGAAATAATTTTTTACAGTAAAAAATTATAAATTTAGCCTTTTAAGTTTTTATAAAAAAATTACTTCTACTTTGGAAAAAATTGAAAGACATTGGTACAGTAATAATAATATGTTATATTATTTAGATAATTGGATAATTATTTCCTTCATTATATTGTTTTCGTTATTTATTAAGTTTTAAAAATAAAATATATATATATATATATATATCTCACGTGCCACTAGATACTATATTATTGTCTTTTATGTCTTTTTTTTATTGGCCATTTTAAAATAGTAATAATTAAAATTGTAATTATTATTTTATGAATACTAATTATGTAATTTGAAAAAAAATTTATCATAAATACTTGCACTTTAAATAATTTTTTCAGCAAAGTTATCATTTTTATACCTATAAATGATATTTGCCCTTTCTTAAGCAACAAAGCATAGAAAATACAGGGTGCTGAGTAAAAAAATTATAAATTTAGTCCTTTAAGTTTTTATAGTAGAAAAAATACATTTTTATAATAAATAAATATGTAAAAATAAATAATGACAAATATTTATTGAAATAATTTTTTATAGTAAGAAAATTATAACTTTTTCTTTTCAAGTTTTTACTAAAAAAATATTACTTTTATTTTAAAAAAATTTGAAAAACATTGGTGCTTAGGTTATGACTAAAAATAAATAAAAATGTTTAATCTAATAATAATGTGTTGTACTATTTAAAATAATAGATGAGATTACAAATTTTTTCCTCTATAATGTTTTGCATTATTAGTCAATAAAATAAAGAATTTGTTGTTGGACTAAGTTGATCTATTCTCTTAAATAAATGGAGTTTTTTTAATAAGATTCTTAATAAGACTAAAAAATATTTTTAAGCAAATTAATTTAAAAAATTAAAATATAATTAAAAATATAACCTTATCAATAAAATCATAATTTATAAATTTGTCATCAATAAATTATATTTTAATATTTTATATTAAAATTAAGTAATATATATTATATATTTTATATAATAAATCTAATATATTATATTTATTATATGAAATATATTTTATACACACACAGATATATATAAACCAGATCTTTTATTCTTTTTATCTTTACTTATCCTCTACTAATTTTAATCTAAACCTTAGATTTGATATTTTTAATTTTTATATTTTGATATCATTTTTAATTTTAAAAAAATATAAAATAAAAATAATCTTTTAACTATTATATTTTAAAATACTAATAATTTAAGTTAAAAAATTAAAAAAAAGAAATTATCAAATCTGAATTGTTCAAATCAAATTTGGACGATCTAACTTTAAAAAAGTACCTGCTCATCCTCAAAGGATGAGTAGGGGATCCGGATTCATATAACAATGTAGCAAAAATAATATATAGGCAATCCTCCATATCTTTTCAACATTTTGAATTTGAAACTTTATTATGTTAAATGAATATTTTTAGATTATCTTTATTATTTAACAATTATTTGATTATTTTAACTGAAAGAACATGTCAATCCAATAGATAAAAAAATTGACAAAATTTTAAAATTTTTTTAAAGTTTCTCATCCAACCAATTGACTGTTTATAGAAATTGGATCAATTGTTGTGTAATATAATATTTTAGAATTATTTTTTGAAAGCAAACTAGTCAGTTTGTTTGGATAACCAAGCAGTTGTCTATATTAGGCCAAGTTGCGTGGTCTATAAGGCCAATTAACTTTTAAAGGCAGACTTGTTATTCCTTCATTTGGACTAGTCAATTGATACCTGGAAGTGAAGTAATTAATTTGATCTTTTTCCACTAGTTGACCGGTGTGTTACGGAAGTCAACCTCCTTATGTGTATTGATCTAGTTGACTAGTCAATGCTACCAACCAATTTCATAGTTGTTTTTTTTTTTATGAATAAAAAATAAAATTTTGCATTGAAGGTAGCTGTGTGATATTTTGATGAACAAAAATATAATTCATGTTAGTACTGCACAACACCGTGTTCTGCTATACAGTATCAAATCTATTACATGCTTTAGGAACCTCTGTGCTCCTTGATGTAATCTTGTTAGTTTTCTTTCGGCCTTTCGCCTCCTTTATTTATAAATATATATATATATATATATATATATATATATATATATATATAGGAGAAAAAAAAATGCTTCCTCCTATGTTTGTTGTCGAGCACAGATTTCTTGCAATAGGAAAAAAAAATGGTAACATTTGAATTTTCTTTTCAACGTCAATCGTGGTTCTAAACAATGACACGTTGAAAAAAGAAGCTGCGTTAGTGGTCCACAACGTTGACACATGAAGAAGTAAAATCTTCCACCACAAACAAATTTGGTTCCTGTATGCATATAACCCCAAAAAAAAAAAAAGTATATTTCCAATAATGAAGAGGCGATTTACTTGAAAAATGTAAAAGACTCCAGGTCTTGAGAACGAACCTTTTAACATCATGTTGATCGTATTTTTCAAGTGCCGTATCAACAATAAGGTCTTCGGTTCCAATTTATCAGTGTGAGGGTCGTTTGGTATGATTTTTTAAAAAATATTTATTATATTCTTATTATTATCATTCAACAACATTTTATTTTTTTATCATTTTTTAAAAGTGAAAATATCATTATTATTTTTTATCTACAAAATTATTTTTATTTTACGTAACAAACGAAGACCGAATATCTAATTATCTTCTTATTATTGCTTATTATGCATACGCCGCTTACATAGTGCTATGATACTGCAATGGCGGTAATATAATGTCGTCGTGATATTCACTTAGTCTAGTTCTTTTTTAAATCAATCCTTTTGAAAAATTTCAAAAGAATAAGCATGTAGATTATTAAATTGTCAAAATTTATTTATCATTTTTAAGTATATGTTATCAGATTATTTAATAAAAACATAACAAATATTTTTTTTAAATCTTTCAATGTCATACAATTTGGGTCCCTCTCACTCTCTTTCTCCTGTCTAGTACTCTCCTTCCTTGCCATTTGGCGCAAAGCCCTTCTTCATTTATCTTTGTTCCTTGGCAATTCAATAAAGACCGATCACTACATGGACCAGTCCGGTCCGGCATACTCAACTGATAGACGGAAAAGTAAATTTAATTCATGTGAATTTTAAATGCAAAGATTCTTAAATAAACTCAATTTACAAATATATATATATATATATATTGGGGGGGGAGAGAGAGAGAATCATATGCAGAGAAGCACATGTCCAAGATTACTTTTTAATAGAACTCATATCAGACACATTTATAATTAGCTTGATTTATCTAAACGAATTTGATATCAACCAAAGACTGTAGAGTTCACAAAGCATGTCCGGGGTAAAAGCAGTAAGTCTTCCATCCGAAGTACTTGAAATTAATTTTATAATGCTATTACCTAAAGAAACTTCTACCGTATTACAATTTAAACCATGATAGGAAATTTCAGAATGAGGGTAATATGCAACAAGAAGCTGTTCTTCAAGTCATTTATATTCCAATTTGGATTTACAAAAGATATAGAGGAATGGTAAAACAGCTAAATTTCAATTCAAGACCCTTCTAAGCAGGGCCTGGACCCATGGCACCAGCCCGAACTCTCAACATTTCGGTCCTCTTACTTCTCTCCATCACTTCCACCAACCACTCTACGCTTTCCTTTATCCCCATTCTGCAATATTTCAAAACAAAGTCCATATATATAATTTAAGTTCTTCATTAATCATTACACACACACACACACACACACATATATATATATATCTGTGTGTGCATGTAAGTAAATGGATCATTACTCCCCAGATGCATTGGAAAACAATACACTTTCTACTTACCCATCATACCCTGACACAGCCTCAAACATGTAAACTCTTTCATCCAGCTTCTTTAAATCTAGATAACGAGCAAGTTCTTCAGCTGAAACCGATTCGGGAAGATCCTGCAAATACAATAACGTGAATAAGGCAGCTTCCACTGAGTGCGGACATACACACAGAGAAGTATGGCAATGACCTATCAACGGGGAAGGAAGAGGAAGAAGATTAAGAGAGAGCTTAAGATGCTTGTTTGCAGGAAAGATTGAAAAAATGGAAACAAAGGAGTTACTAAAGTCTGCTCTTTTGAAAACCAAAAAGAAATATCTTGCGCTCCTACGGTTGCCTATTGCCTGCATAGCAAGAACTGGGGCCTCAACGTATATGGAATTCATGTATAGCAACACTAAACACTAAATTGTATTATAATTTCTTACATATCCACACAGGACCACAAGATATTTGATGATCCTTATCCTATAGACAGGATATGGAACTAAGGAATTTGCTTATGGCGTGTTATAACTTACAAGATTACATAGGACCACAAGAGGGAATAATTACTCTCACCTGCTTGTTTGCTAATATCAAAAGAGGGGCTCCTTGTAAATCCTCGTGCCGAAGTACCTTTTCTGATATACAAGTTGAAGTCATTATATCATCAATGTGCTTTTTTTTTTTTTTGGGGGGGGGGGGCGCCGGGGAGACGTATTCAGTATTATTGCAATTGCAAGCAAACACCTCAGAGCATTGTAAATTTATAAATTATAGTAATATAAAGATCAATCTTACTAACCCAGTGCAGACTTTGCATCTTCAAAGCGTGATGGACATGCAGCATCAATAACAAATACCACAGCGTGCGCTTCTTCATAATATTTCTCCCATATTGATCGAAGTCCAGGCTGATAGAAGCCTTGCATCAGTATCTTATAACCCCAAATAGAAAGAGAAGAAAAGGAACAAAATAACGGACAAAAGAGTATGAAAAGTACATGTGCTTTGCACCAAATGATACAAACTATTCATGCCAACATGCAGGCTAGCTAACAGAACACAATTATTGCATTGATGAGATTATAATCATAACCCCCCCTCCCCAACCCCCAAAAAGAAGAAGAAGAAGACCCAAAAAAACAAAAAGGAAGACACATTAATTAAAAAAAAAAAAATAGAAGCATACTTTGCTATAAGAAATGTCCTTTAGCCTTGACAAAGTTACAAACTCAAGCTTCAGATTGGGAAGGGTAAAGTTGGGAAGGTCCGAAACTGCTAATGTCGCGAATTGCAAGATTTAATATTCAAGTAACAGTTCTAACATATAGCCCCCAAGAAAAAAGAAAAAAAAGGTAGCAATGGTTACGTAGCAAAGATAAAAGTAAAACAAAGAAGCCAATATAAAGTTTAGAGGAACCTTCAACCACATAATAGAGACAGCTTTCCTACAAAAAACCTTGAAACAAAAAATATTTTCTTGTTTTTCCATTTATTCTGTTTTAGTATTTCAAACACAAATACCTAGATCTATGTGAGTCATTGTAAGTCTTAGAAATTAAACTCCTAGAAAGAAAGAATTTTAACCAAGTGACAGCACTAGAGTCTTCAGCAACTCATAAAGCCAGAATCAGAGTATAATTACTTTGCAAACTAAAGCAGCAATTCAATTAAATAACATACTTATAGAATACAATTGCCACTTTGTTGCCCATACCTGACCTCCCAGGTCCCAGAATACAAGTTTTGTATTTGATACTTCTATACGACCAATGTTTAGTCCAACAGTTGGAACAATTCGATCAGGAGGAAGGCCTTCTAAGTTTGTGTACAATGACTTCAACTTCTCCAGTAAAGTCTACAAATTCATGAATGATATCACAATTCAAAACAAAGAAACAAAGTGTGGTAATTTGAAAATACAATTGAAGGCTGCATTACCGTTTTGCCAGCCTTGTCAATTCCAAGAATGAGTACATGAAACTCTATCTTACTGAACATATACTTCCAAAGTCCATAAAGCAATGTAAACATTGCTGTCTTGTTTAAGCCTGCTTTGTATATTATCTCTGACTCTTTCAACCTTCAAGAAAATAAGAATATGAAGTTCATTCCATGTTATATGATAGCTCCTGTTCTCATCAGTTCACTATCTTGAACACAAAATTAAAATGTTCAGCTTCCTTGTTCAAGTCAAGGGTTGTAAGCTATAGATGCATACAAATAGTGAGTGAGGGGAAAGTTTGTTTGTGCAGGTTTAAGCAGTTAACTGGTGGTCCTGAGGTTCATGACCATATAATTAAAAATACCCTCTTTAATTTAAGTGTTATATTAGCAAATTCAAATACACAACTCGGTAATGCACCAACTTTTAGATTCAACTTCACCACAAACAAGTAGATTATTTGCAATCAAACGATTTCACTCTGCAGATACTTTGATCAATGATTCCATACTTGATCTTAGCGGCAATCCATGCATAATTTGAATACTACATTCAAGATACAAATATCCGGACTGACATAGTCATACGAAGGCAGATATTCAAACCAAATAAACCTAAATTCAATAAAGTCACAAAAATTTCGACTCAAATTAAACGACAAAGAAGCACAGAACTAGATCTAACAGCAAAATAAGTAGAAGGATGTTCTGATCTCGAGTCAATTTAATGAAAACAACCGAAAAGCTTTTTACCCACACCAAAAAGACAACTATAGAATTTAGAAGTGACTCATTTGTTTTATTACAACAAAAACCAAAAATCATCGCCGAAGGATAGCCTAAACGTGAACCAGAAATGGCATCTAGCCAATTTAAACAAAATCATCGAGAATAACGAAAGGCATCGAATTGAAAGAGCATACTAATACAGATTCATACCCAAAAGCCCGACTTCCTCTATTTCCGTTCTTTGGCTAAACGGGATTTAATCCCACCTCGGTTCTCAGGTCTCTGAACTCGCCGGGTTATGAGGCCTTTGTGTTTTCCACAGAGAATGCCTATATTGCCCTCTTGCGATTGTGAAAATGCAGTTTCGGACCTAGGAGCACGAAACAGTCCGATCCATTTGGATCGTTGTCGCCAAGAATTTCTTACGTGTTCCTCGCAGGGGTGTTCACGGGTAGAGCCGGATATCTAGTATGCCCGATGTCCAGCTTGATTAAAATATTGGACTTATTTTTATATCTGTGGTCTTATTCGACTTGAAATAAGTTCGATTTTAAGGCAGGTTAAAATAGTTTAGGATCACTTAAAATTTTTTTTTATGAATTGATATTTAATATAAACATATTTTTTTATAAACTTATAGACATATACTTTAAAAGAATTTTTATATTTTTATCAATAACAAAAATATAGTTTAGTATTATTAAATAAAATATAAGCTATACTAATATAATTAGTTTTAGGTAAATACGTATATTTTTATTATTCAATAAAAGAAATGTCAGTAAGCATGTATATCAATAATAACAATAATTAAAAAATAAGGAGAGTTTAAATAGATAATGAAAGTTACAGTATGTAAAGAGAATTAGATAAAATAAACATAAATAAATAAATAAATAAATATATATATATATATATAAAATGATAATATATTAATAACTAAAACAAATATTAGGGCAAATTGGGCAAAATGTATTTGCCTTGTGGCCCGGCCCGACCCGATATAGTTTTGTTTAAAGTTCTGTTCATTTATATTTTTAACCTGACCTGATCCGACCTGATTAGGCGGGGTTAGGGTGGGCCCCTAGAGCCAACCGGGCCAATAAATACCCTAGTTCCTCCCTTAACTTTTGATCTTTTAATTAATTTAATCTTTTGATTTTTAATTCATTCACATTTATTGCTTACTTTTTCATAACATTTCAAAATTAGTTTGTAACTCGTGTTATATCAAACTAGACTAATTTGACTATAAAATCAATAAATCTATCATGATTTTAATCTGTTCAACCATCAAGATCAACCAAAAAAATAGATAAAAATTCCATTAGTTTTGACATTGAATTATTATATTAATTCTTTAATTAGTTTGTTTATTTTTATTTGATCTCTTAATTTTTTAAATCAATTTAATCTCTTAATTTTTAATTTATATCATATTCATTGCTTAATTTTATTTAATATTGCAAAATAATTCTTAACTTTGTTTTTAGTATTCTAAAGTGATCATTTAACATTTTGTATTCCAAAATAGTATTGGGTGAATAAACGAAAAAGTAAAATATAAAATAAATTAAAATTAAAAAATTAAATTAAAAAATTAATTGATTAAATTGAAATAAATAAATTAATTAAGAAATCAAAATAATTGTCAAATCAAAACTTTGAAATCTTTATAAACAAATTTTAATTCCAATTAAATTCATTTACTTTTAATATTTTTTAATTGATCAAAATGTTATTTTAAATAACAAAAGAATTTTGTACTGAATATAAATAATTTTTTAATAAAAAAGGATTAATCTCTAGTTACATTGAAATCACCGTGATCACGAAAACATTTTTTTATATAATTTATATAATATTTATTATATTTATCAACTTATATTTTAAAAAATAAAAATAAAATAATTATTTTTTATTTCACCCGCCCCACTTTCTCGCATTTTGACCCCCCTCCCCCTGTTTGCATCATCAACTAAACGTACTTGACAGCGTGATTCCCACAATTCAATGGATCATGTCCAAATCGGAGCTTTAACCTGAGAAAAAGGGTAGTATTGGAAATAGGAAATTCTCGATCGTGTTGAAGAATTCAGATGCTTGAAATTGCGGTTTCTTGAGCAATTCGAACAATTCCAACTAAACACGGCAATTCATACTTTCATTGGTAATTTTCGATTTCAGTTTTTCCAATCGTTTTCTTTTCTTAACAATCAATTTGGATTTTCCATTCCTCTCGCCGTTTGTTCCCCGAGCAAATTGCAGGAAATTTGAATTTGGGTTTTCCCCTTTTAAATTTTCGGAAGTGGGTTGGGATAGACTCTGATGTTGTGAGCTTGATCGTAAGTTTTTCAAGTTAACGTGATAGATTGGCCGGGGATCTAGATGTTTCGTTTGATTTATCTATATCCCATTTCCTTTTCAAGATCCTGTTAGGAAGTCGGTGGTTAATTAGTACTGTTTATAACAGTCCATGACGTAAAGTCCACTAGAATCAAGGTTTTGGATTTATGGTTCTGTGTTCATTCTTTGCCATCGTTGGACGATGCTTAAATGTCTGATGTTGGATTTGAATATTTTACATTTTTTAACGCTATAATGCATTTGCTTCTTGCTTATAGAGTCATCTCTTTTCCTTTTCAATTTAGGGGTTCGCTTTCATTGAAATGTTAATTTCTCAAAGGATTAGGGTTTGAGTTTGAATTACGCCCATAAATGAAACTGTTTTTTCTCCCCTTTTTGGCAGCATTAAAAATGCTGTCTGAGGCCCTACTACCGCAAATATGGTGGCACTGAAATTTATTCATTCGAAACCTTTCCATCTGCACTTCAATTGGGAAAACTTTGCTTCAGACTGTCAATTTATTGTTGTAGAAAATTTTGGATTAATCATAATATAGTGTGGAGATTCAGATTCCAATAAAACTGGACTACGAGATCAGCGGAATTGTATGGTCATACAGAATTACAAAGCCTAGAATGGTGAAAGGGTGCACCTTCCCTTAATAATGATGGCTAGAATAGTAAACCTTATTTTTCTTCCCTTTTCTTGTATGTTTGTCATATTAATTGTTGGTTCTTTAATTATTAACCTTTTTCTTTATTTATGATGTGATCAACCCACTTTTTATGCGTCCTGATATATCTTCATCAGGGTTGCCTCACTATTTAAGAACCTATCAATATTAGATGGCAGCACCAGATTTTGTCTTTTTACATGGTTGTTTCTTTTGTGTTTTCCCTTTGCTTCTTCGTCAAATCTCAGTTCACATTTTCTATCTCTGAATTTATTAATGCCTTTTACATGCTCCCCCCCCCCCCCCCCCCCTTGCTTTTCTCTTGTTTCCCTTTGGTTCCACCCACGGAATATGTGTTTCTGAAGTCTAAGAGCTTAACAAATAAACTTCTTGTGTTTTTCCCAGTTGTCCAAGCCACAGGGAGATTGCTTTGCATGCTTATGGTGTTTGAAGAGTTCATCCATCTAGCAAAATGAAGTAATACAAGCAATCTGCTTTTTATTAGTGTGCTTATATCTTTCAGAAGAAACTGCTAAATATGACTGAAATCAGAAAGTTCCAGATTATTGTAAATTCTATACCGTAAAGAGATAAATTGATAAATCTGTTGGATGGATTAGCTGTAGCTTTCCATGAGTTGCAATTTTATCATACTTTCCTGTTGAAGGTTGACTCTAGGAAAGAGATAGATTTATGTTTTAAAACGTGCACATTATGAAAGCAATTTCGCAGTTCTGACTTTGGTGCTTTCTACTTTGTTTCTGTTTGAAACCCAAAAAAAAAACCTACATATATGTGAAGCTACAAAGACAGATTACAAATGTAAAGCAGGAAAGGTAAATGATTTATTGGGTCTTAGTCATGCGATAGAGGGACTTGCACTTCTCTTAGGCAGTCAAGATTCAGGAAATGGTATTAAGTTGCCTTGATGTGTAAAGACCATATTATTTTGTAAGTTGGAGAACACTGCAGCTCTATTGTTCCAGTGATTTTATGAAAATGAGATTAGTTATTGAAGCCAAGTAAAGGTTATAAATGAACTTCTTAGTTTCTGGTCTAGGATTGGTAGCACAGATAGAAGGTTAATGGGTGAGGATAATAATAACATATGGGTGGTGGGAAAGCTTTTTCTTATATGCTGTTAGGGAGATTCAGTAACCATTGTCTCCCAGATTTTACAGTTGGTGTGAAGTCACATTGGGTTTCAGAAGTATGGTAAATGCTATGGTCAGTGGTCCTAGGATGTCCTTTGAGGTTTTGAGTTTTTGATGTAGATTATTAACAGATAGCACGAAGGATGCTATTTGGAACACAACTTTTAACATTTTAGATTATTAAAGAATTTGTAGCAGAGTGAATGTTGTTATAAAGTGTTCACCAAATGGCCTAGGATGAATCACAGAGTGTTGTATGATATACTTATGGCTGAGGCAATGGAATAAGAAGCATTGGTTATGCTGAAAATTTTCCTTCTCTATTCTTGTTTTGAAGAAAAATTTTGTGGCGGAGGAAAATTACGGAAGCAAAGGATAAGGCACCTATTAATGACATCAGGAGAAGAAGAAAGATAAGTGATATGAACAATGAACAGCCATAATTTCTTACAAAATTTGAGTGACCCTCAGACGAACTTGCTCAAAAAAATAATTAGCAAGAAGAACCACACACACAAAATTACAGGTAGTTTGATCTTGCCCATGAAATCTCTCAAAAGATTTTGGATTTCTCTCCAATCTTTTAATCCATGCCGCATCAAACATTGCAAGTCTCCTCAAAGCCTTTCTATTGTTGTTTTTATCCTTCAAGAATTCCTGAATTGAATCGTTACAATATTCTCTTAGGCGGTGTGCACAATAAATGACAAAAAGGATTATTCATGTAGTAGCCAATTGCAGAAGCAAAGGAAATTAGTTCTAGAACTCCTAATACACACTCACTTGCCCTCACTAAATGTGAGAAGGCTTTATGATTATGACATCTCTGTACTTGCCACAGATAATAGATGTTTAATTGTGTTGAGTAAAAGCATGATATTGACTGGCCAAATTTAAAAAGCATTTGATTTTGAGAGAGCCCTGGGTTTTTTGGATTTACAATGGAACAGCTGGTTCTTGTTGGAGACTGGAAAATGGATTGAAACAAGGGTTTAGAGAAAACATACCCAAGGCTTTCTAAGTCTAAGCTCTGTCATTCAAATCTCTTCAAAAGTGAGTGGAATCAAATAATTTAGGAAGTAAATGCAAGTCAAAGTTGTCTTATCGTTCAAATCCCTAAGCAATTTTAAGACATATTGAACTTTTCTAGATTGTAGAAATTGGAAATGGAATCTTGCATGGTTTTTATTTTTATAGTTTTCTATTTATAAGCACACATCACATATTATTAATATTATGAATCTTGCATTTGTTATCACAAAATAGGGGACGTGTAAGATGGGATGAGGCTAATATTGGAGAAATTGAGGCAAACAAACCAGTGAGGCAGAAAATTACTGAGCCTAAGACTCCATATCATCCTATGATTGATGACGATGGTATGTATAGAAGATTACTAGATCAGTTAAACTGCATGCTTCTACATCTTCTTGCACATATCAGATTAAGTGCATATGTTAGAATGTGGCTATATATATATATATATATATATATAGAAATAATATATTACTTTTATTTCAGCAAGTAAAGTATTTTTAACTCCAATGTTGCATTAATTTTTCTTGTAATCAGTATTTTCCAATAAAGTCTTACACCTAAGTTCTAAAATTTTATTGGTGTTTACATGATATAATTATAGTTGGAGAGTCAAGAGAAAAAATAAAGACGTGGAGACTAGCTTTGGAAATACATGGATTTTGTTTAAATAGAAGTAAAACGGAGCATATAAAATATAAGTTTAGCAAAAAAAAAAAAAAGGTACTAATTCTAACTATTGGACTATTCTCTATCTGATAGAAAATAGTCCAATAGTTAAAGGAAGAGGGAGACCAAAAAATATTATAAGCAAAACCATTAAAAAAAATTTAGATTTAAATAGTTTATCTAAAAGTATGATTCACGATAGAATTTTATAATATCGTTTGATCCACGTAGTCGATTTCATTTAGTGAGAAAAGGCCTATTGTTGTTGTTGTTGTTTACATGGTTTGGTTTCTAAATGTTAAAACATATTGATCTATTTGTCTATTTATGTAGTTGGACGAATATCCAAAGTTTTTTTTTTTTGTTTCTTCCTCAGTCCTGCTCTGTAGATCTAGTTTAAAAGCGATTCTATATGCAGCTACTTGTCACCTGAGTACCCAAATTTTTTAGGTTCTCCATCAACTCTACAAGGAAGCTTTGATGCATGTATTGACGATGACAATATCACAATAGAAGCTGAAGCAATACAGACTGCTTTCAATGATGTGGCCTCTTGTAGCAGAAACAGAACCAGTCGATCTAGTGGCTGGACCTCATCTGAGGATGAGGCAGACGCAATGGAGCAAGATGATGAAGGTTTTATTTTGCCTATAATCTAATTTTGTCAAAAGAAAAAAAAAAAAGAAGAGAAACTTTATTCGTTACCTGAAGTTTAGATCTTTATTGGGTGTTGATCATCACCTAAAATGATTCCATTATGATGATTACTGTTTATATAATTATATTTTCTTCTGTTTAGTACTGGTTTTTACGGTCAATATCTGATTTAAATAATTTGAATTATTTAATATTCATATCATAGAACTTTAATTGGGCATAAATTGATTTAAATTTGAAAGGATTATGAGATGAAGTCAAGCATTTTTATCTGATACGTAATCTGTGGAGCCACCACATAGAATCATGAAATTAGGGGTTGTGGGATGACAATGGGAATAAATGGATTTGGTTGAAGTTGTCCATGCCTTGAGCTGTATTGTTGCTTACTGTCAGAAAATGGATATACTATAATAATTGGCATGGTGCTATTAGCTGCTGTGAAATTTAGAACATTTTTAAAACAAGAATTATTTGTCTGGAATAATTAGTGATTGTGGGTTTATTTGGTATTTTCCTATTGACTGACTACTTGCTCTACTTTAACCTGAGTTTTTTACTTGGTTGGAAATATTAAAACTCCGTAACAGATAGGAGCCTGAGTTTTAAAGAGCACAGAAAAGCTCACTACGATGAATTTTTTAAAGTCAAAGAGCTGCGACGTAAGGGTTCTTTGCAGGAGGAAGAAAGCGATGAGGATAATAATATTGAGCTTGGTGAGAAGGAGAATTGTGACTCATCTTCACTGAGTGCGAGTGTGGAAGGGATAGACATCGATGGAAAGAAGCACTCCATGCCCCCAGCCAATGGTTCTTAGACGGTGATCAGCAAATGAAGTCCGCTCCCTTATTTCGCTAGTCTTTTATTTGGAGGGTAAGAATTTAAGAAATAACTGAACGATTCACTTGTATTCCGTGGACAATTTGGGTGTAGATTTTCATTCTGCACCCACAATGATCATCCAAACAAGCACGATCCTATTCAATCTTGTAATGTGACAAATGTGATTCTCTGCGTAAAGAGTAAACATTGACACGAACTTGTCAACAAGATTTTATTGGGAATTTGTTGGTGGATTTGGTAATTTGGATCCTTTCAAATAAGGTAAAATGTCTATTTCAAATAGAATGATACAAAGAGTAGTAGTGTGTATAGAATTTATTTGATTTCTTTTTATTCACTTTTTGTTTTTTAATCTTTCTTTACTTGAAAAACATTTACTATTTACTCATTTGAAAGGATTTGGTGCAGTTGGACATTGTTTGCATGGCTTTAAAGTAATTTAGATGGGGTGCTTGAATATTTTATGGAAGAAGGCTTATATCCAGTTTTTTTCTTTTCTGTAAAATCTAACACTTAGGAAAGTGTATTTAAGATTGTTTCGTTTATTGAAAGACTTCTATATGCATTATTGGTAGCATATAAATTTTTACTTTATTTTGTTTGCGGGTGACTGAATATCCTACACAGTACAGAAATGTTTTCATTGCTATTCCAGGTTCTGCTCTAGATAACTGAAAGTGTTGTACCATTTCATTCCTAGAACTGAAAATATGAAATGTAATGTACATATATTGAAATGATAAATAAAACTTCTGTCGATATAAATTTTTTCAAATGAATTTTTAAATGATTTTAATTATATCAAATAATATTTACAGAGAGTTAGAGTATATTTTTTTAAAGGTGTTTTATTTCTTTGGACTAAAATGTATGTTCAAGAGAACTCAGTTTAATTGACCCATGCCTAAAAGTTTGAGCAAAATCGTTAATGGGCCAAACAAGTCTTAAAGGAAATTTAGGTAGAACAAAAGGCCTTGCATGAAGATACTGGGTCCAAATAAAGGAAAAAAAACCTTAGCCCCCTATCATGAATCACTAAAGAGTTGACTTTTGAGTCTTTGTCCTCTATACAAGGACCACCAGATAATGACCAAGGAACAAAATGTAAAAATGGTTGGTGACAAGTGGCTAAAAAGTCCAATTGACCCTCTTTTTTGGGACTCCTAACAACATGAACCATTATATTTTTTATAAATTTCTTTCTTTTTCAAAAAATGTTCAAATTATTGGTGTTTCATTTTTTTTTATTGTTAAAATTTACAGTACCATTACATAAAATTAAAATGTCTTACATTTATTTTTCAGTAATAAAAAAAATAAATTACTCTTTTATCTATTTTGGTCAAAATAATTTTATATTTATTATTTATGTAGTAATACAAATATTATTTTTAGGGCAATATTTTTATGATTTGTAATGCAAAATAAATAATATTAAAATATAAAATATAAAATATTTTTAATAAATAATGTTATCTGTAAAGGTATTTTGATTATTTGTATAATTTTAGGGGAGGGCTTTATCTATTTTTAAAATTAAAATAATATAATTTAAACATCTATCAAAAAGGGAGAAAATAATTTACTCCATATTTTTCAAGGACAGAAATGTGAACTTATTCAAATTTTACTATCATGCATTATAGGTTTGTTTTCACAATTCTAATTCTTTTCAGTAAAAATTAAAAATAAAGGGTACATATAAATTCTTCATAAAATTAATAAATAGTAGCTATGTAAACCAAAACTTTTTAAAATACTTTATTTCATGAGAATAAAAATACTGTAAATAGAATAATTTAGTTAAAAAATTATTCTAGTAATTATAAAATCTTCCCAAGTCAAGTTGAGCTTCTATTCAAGAACATTTCTATTCTTTAGAAAACCAAGCACATTAAAGCTCGACGTGAGTCACTGAAAAAAAAAAAGCTGGATATAATTTTTATTTGTTATTATAAAGTTATATAACAAAAAACTGACGGATGGTTAATTTTTACAATTTAACACTATATTATTGAATCTTTTAATAATATATTTTATTTTTATTAAAATACTTGATAATAAATATTTTTTAAAAAATTAACTTAAGCTTATTGATTTGAAAAAAAAAAAAAGGGATATGAAACGGTCAATGGTCAGCAGTCAGCATGGGAGAGAAATAATTAATGATTAAACTTTTGGTTGATATATTCCAATCTGTACGAGCTTGCAGGAGAAGTCTCACAGACGAAACGCTAACAAAGAAATATCAAACGCAGACCCGTCCTTGTCCGAGAAAGGACGATATTACACAGACGCGATAAGCAAATTCAATGCCTCACTCGTTCATAAAAAGAAAGATATTTTAAACTGGAATATACTACGTAGTTGTGAAGATGAAAAAAAAATAGTGATAAAAAATAAAAATATATATAGGTTTATTTTTTTTTATTTAAGTGATATTTTATTATTTATTTATTTAAGAGAATTTAAATTGATTTTAAATTCTCTATATGAAATATTTATGAAGTAAGAGAGAGATATAAGAAATAAAAATATGTATGGATTTATTTATTTATTTATTATTTTTTAAATATCTATCTCTTATTTTAAGATTATTTTATATTTTAAAAGATCTAAATTTTTAAATATTTTTAAAGTGCCGTATTATTTATATTCTTTGTAATAATAAAAATTCAAATAAAATAAAATAAGACTCATATAAAAATAAAATAATATCAAATTATATAATTAACTTTTATATTTAATTATTGATTTTTTTTAGTATATAAATAAAATATTATATAGAGTTCAAACTCCATCACTTACTGTAATAATAATATTATTATATAAGTATTATATAAGATTTAATTTTTTATTTTATTAGTTAATATATAAATAACGTAATATATTAAATATATGTAAAATTCATTTGTGGACTAGATGCACACCGAAGATATTTATAATGGCATTTATAACAAATCCGTAACAAACTCGTGCCGGAGAGACTCATGCGCCCCGCACCTTCCCATTCACGCGTCAAAGTCCTCCCATTCATCTCTTGTCTTGGTCCTCGCCCTCTGCTTAATGCGCTGGTTTAATAAAATTTGGAGTGCCTTACTCTAATATCTCCTAAATTTAACATTAAATAATAATATATTAAATATTAAATATATATTTGACTAATATAAAATAATTATCTTTTTAAATTTTTTTAAAAAATAAATTTATAATTCTCAATACAAAATAAATAATGTTAAAATGTATTTTTTAAGATGTTATATTTTTAATAAAAAATGTAATATCATTTTTAAATGTATTTTGACTATTTTTTGCCTTTAAAATTTTTTTTATATATTTTTGTAATAAAGAAGAGAATTATATAATTTAGATATAAAAATAGAGTAATTTACTCTTTTTTATGTTTTAAAAATATATTACCAGGCCTATTAGCTTACTGATTAAGGAAATGTCTTAGTGATTTAGGTTCCAACCTTAAAACTATTACCTAAAGAATTTATTATGTTAAATACACCAGCCACGTATGAAGATTACGTCCCTAAGATTCTTTAGCAAGTAATTTAGTTTTAGTTAAATTCAAAATACATTTACAAGGAATATATATATATATATATATTATCATTTAATCTTTTTAAAAAACTAATATTTAGTTTAATTGTTAATTAATTGATCAAATATCAAAGACTTAAAAATATCTATAATTTAGTGGACAAATCAGTGACTTTAAAACATCATTTGGGTTCAATCTATGAGTCCATCTCATTCTCATAGCCTCCTCTTTCCACGCCTATTACCAGTCTCCTTCTTCACCATCGATGGAGTCGCAGTTACCGACGACGGCGACTGAAACTGCGTCGTTTTGGACGGAGGAGAAGCACGTGCAGTTCCTGAACTCCATAGAAGCCTCCTTCGTCACCGCAATGTTGGAAAACAACTCTCGCTTAATCCACTGCCTCCGCCGTCCCTTGCCAGACACCTCGGAATCCACGTCGGATCTGAAACCCCACCGCTCCACCACAAACCATACACTCTCAGGTAATCTTAGCGTTTCCCTCTCCTCTCTCTTGCTCCCTTTCGATGGAGATGTTTAAGACCGCGTTTGGTTCAACATTATAACCATTTGTACGTTTCCGGTAGCGGAGGAAGTGGTTGTTTTGTTGCGTCTGTGGGCGGTAGTTGGAGTGGAAAGTTTTGGACGGTTTTAAACTTTCCACAGCCGCCAAGCCAAACAGCCCGTTAGAGTGAAAAAAATCTTGTGCAGATATTCAAGAGGCTCAGAATTTGATTTGTGTATGTAAAATTTATTATACAAATTAAATTCTAAACCCTTGAGTATATGTCCATTTGATCCGCGCACAAATTTTTGTTTGTATGTTTCAAGGGTTTGGGTTCAATTTGAACATGGATGATCTTCAGTACTAATGTGGCATATATTCAAGAAAAAGAATAATATGAAAGAGCGTGGTAACATATAAAATTTAATTTTTTATCTCTTTAAATATATTTTATGTGTTTACTAGATAAATTAAAAAGATCTACTGATTAATTTTTGTTGGATCTATTTTTTTTTTAATTTTAAAGAAAGTTTACTGTTTTCACCAGTGAGATTGGATATTTTTCTTACCAAATTTGGGATTGGGACGTCACAGATTTGATAGGTGGAAGGGGCAGAAAAAAGGGTAGAAGAAGTACAAGGAGAAGATCATCTCAACCCTACAATTCATTACAGGATCAGGTGCGTTGGTGGTTGTCTGTGTGAAGAATAATATCAGAGAGGCACAATTACACACGCACACACATTCATACATACATATATGTGTGTATTTACGTTGTATTATATGCAAAGAAGAAATTAAAAAAAAAGTATAACACGCAAAATTTTAAGAAATAGGTTAAAGTATGTGTAAGAGACTATCAAAAATTTGAAGGAGTAAATTAAAAATTTTAGAAGGAGAATAATAATTTAGATATATATAATATTTATAAATTTTTTAAAGTAATTACTAAACTCATGTATATAAATATTCATATGTAAGTTAACTAACTTAAAATAAAAATAGAAGTTCAACTGAGGAAGGGAACAGTTGTTCCTATTTCTTACCAAAAATAGGTCTATCTTAAGATTTTATAAAGGAAAACACAAAGAAAAATCGAATATAAAAAGTAAGTCAATAAGGTAGGACATGATATTTTTAATTTTTGTAAATAAAAAAAGAAATATTATTAGATAATAATTATAAATATATAATAAATATAAAAAATTTACGTCACTCCCAACAAACCACACCTACCATTTTGGTCAGAATCCGACAGGTGAAATGAGTTAGGTCTATATATTATATTATATTATATTATATTAAAGTAGAGTGAAGAGCTTATTGATACTTATATCCAAACCTAACTGCAGAACGGGGTAACTTTTAAACACACGGTAATATATAGAATAAATCATGTTATGTTTTCTAAAATTCAGTCAAAATTATATTTGATACTCATTTTACTTTTGAAAATTATGTTTGGCTTTTTTTTAGCATTTTAATCCATATAGAATTTTTTAAAAAAAAGTTTATATTGTGGCATACATAATATGAATTTGTATTTTTTTTCTTAATATAACAGTATATGCAGCTAAGTTTATATTAATTTTTAATATGGCATTATTATAATAGTAAAAGTAGTAAATATTTTTTTGGAGAGAAAGACATAATGTAAAGAAAATTAAATTTATTAATAGAGAATAAATTAAAAAGGAGTTGAATGTAATTTTAAAAATAAAAAATATCATGTACATATATATATAAGTTAGTCAAATTTTAAGAGAAATTAGTGTATTTTATTGTAATATATATTCATATTTTTCAGAAGTGAATTACACGAATGTTTCTCTAATTAAATTATAATTGGTATTTTTCTTAAAAAACTACACCCTATTCTTTTATATCTGTATATATATATATATATATATATAAATAAAGCGGGGATGATATTGTTCAACACGAAGCAAGGGGGGAAAAATACGAATGTAGACCAAGTTAGGCATTTGTCACTTGTCAGACTAGTATTAAATTCGTAGATATCTTAAAAGTAAGGATGATTGAATATTTAGCCATATTGATTTTCCGAATGTCCAGTCTACAATGAGATATTTTTAGATATTAGAACGAAACTGATGTGAAAAATCAACGGCAAGTTAGCAAAATGAGTGTGTCAGCCCTGTCATCTTCATCACTCGCTTTACTTTATTTGACTCTTTGCACAAACTTTATAATACAAGCAGATTATCTAAACATCATCTCAGAAGTATATCAGATAACGTCAGATAATTATAGATATTTGTTGTACAAATTTTGAATAAACCAATTGGTGATCTGCATGTGCCCCTACTACACAGGTGGTCCCACAAATGGGATACGGACAAGAAGATATTACTGATGAGCCAGACCAGACAAGTCATGTCTAGTAGGTAGCGTACGAAGATGCTTAAATCCATCTCCCTCCTTCTTTGATTTTAATTTTAATTTTTTCCCCTTTTTCTACTATTATTTTCTCTCCATTAACTTGCTGATGAAGTTTCTATTTATATATATATTTTTTTCCTTAATTGTGTTTTCAAATATTAGTTTTGCGTAATGATAGGTTTTTATCTGAGTCATGTTTGATGATTATTGTGTAGGACCGTTTGATTTTGTATACTTTGTTGGTTTGGTTAATGAAATGAGTACATTATTTATTTAATTAGTTTTAAACTCATTTAATTTTAGTTTTTTAATTTTTTATGCAAATTAGTCACTAAAAATATTTAACGCATTGTAAGTTAATCTTTTTGTAACGTATACTTTAAAGTGTTAATTGGATCATTAACAAACAAAATTTCAACGCCAACCATAATACACTAAGCGATAAAACTAGCAATAAATGAGATATTTTAGACACACATGAGCACTTTATCTGGGGACTACAAGTTTACAAATTTATCAACGGCTATTTTGTTTAATTATTGTTAATGAAATATTTCATAATGAGTATATATTGGCATTCTGAACCATAACCCAAAATAAAAATACGCAAAACATGGTGAATTATACTATTGAAAACTACTATTTTAAAATGTTAAACAGCCATTGCGCATAGAGGATTGAGCATTCGGTCGGCTTATTTGTTATATCTATATAATTATTACTTAATAATATTTATTTTATTTTATAAATATTTTAAAATAAACATAAAAAATTTATTTTTATTTTTAAAATTATTTTCTTAACTTTTAATGTATCAAATAAATTTTTAATTTAATAAAGCTCATCAAGAGAACTTGTTACATGCATAGATTAACTCTTAAAAAATTGGAGGCCTTAGGACCATGGTTTCAAAGACGAAACAAGTAAGTTACTATGTTCCAACCTCCAAACATGCCATCATTTATGCTTGAGCTTCTTTGTAAGAAATTGAATTTAAACAATTTAATATCGATTCCAAGATACCATATAATATTAGACAACTAAAATTAGATTGAAGAAATAGAAATGAAAAAAAAATGAAGTTGCTAAATAAAGGATATCTGAAATATTCAATATTTATATATTTCTTTCAAAATATAATTTAAAATATATTTTTAAAGTTTGTAAATATTATATAACATTAATTTTTTATGTATAATCAATATATATATATATATATATATTGGAGAAATGAGTAGTAAGGAGTTGTTTTAATCTGTAATGGTTTTAATGAAAGAAGTTGTTCAGGAAGTTTAGACTATGACGGTGAAGGTTTGTATTGAGAAAGAAAATAAGGTGATTTTTATGGAGGCTGAGGTTTTTATAGCAAAAGGTGGAGGTTGTTTGGTTTGAAACTATCGAAGTCTTTCTTTTTTCAATATTTTCTAGTGCATAGAATTTTTATACAAAGTAAGTGTGTAGTATACGTATATTATAGACAAGATAACTGTAAGAGGTTCATTAATAAGAGATTTCAGAAAATAAACATATATCTTACTTTCTCTTGAACTAATTATTTAAAATATTTTAATATTGTTGATGACAAGATATTTAAAATTGATCTTATTATTAAAAAAATATTAATATTAGAATTTTTTCAGATTATATTGTTTGAATCAAAATATTTGGCAGTAGTCCTTAGAACAGTATGAATTCTCCTTTGTGGGTTACGTGCTATTCTTTTTTTTTTTTTTGTGTAATATTTTTCAAACTGATACGTTTGGTCAGAGACTCGACTGCCTGTAAGATCAATAGGCAGAAAAATCTAATTATATATAATTGGTTCAGTTATTATATACGATATACGAATATTGAATATTAGATATCGGTATTTTACCTACCCATTGGTTTGGAACAAATACCGAGTTCCCAAAAGCCGAATTCCAATCTTTTTTTTTTTTTAATGAATAACATCGGATACCCAAAAACTCAAACCCATTTTCATATCAATAAATCAAATCATTATAGTTTATAAAATCTGTAAAGAAAATATCATATTTTCTTTAATTTTAAATTTTTCATTAATTCTTGATTAAATGTCTAAAACAGAAAATTATCATTGACTCTTCATCTAAAAAAAAATATATTTTTTAATTATTCTCTATCCGTCTTAGTTTCAATTTGTTTCTCTTCCAATTAACTCCTTAAAAGAGGAATAAAAAAAGGATTTGTTCCCATATATATATATATATATATCTCATTTTTATTTTTTTACTATCTAATTTTTTTCCCGAATTTCTCTGTTCTTATGTTGTTGTCTTGGATCATCATATAATTTTTTTTTTTCCTTACATCGTCGTTATGACGAAAAACACACGAAGAGTATGACTCTAGGTTTAATAATGACACCCATAAATCCTTTTTTAAGGCATGTGTTGTCATTAACCCGCCCATCAATTTCGAAAAGTCCAAATTCTTTTATGGTTAAATCACTTTCAAATTTGTATATATCGTAATCAAAAATTATTTTATATAAATTTAAGAAAGATCTAATAAGTTGAACTCTCATTGAAAAAAAACGAAAACTTTATTTGTACATTCATATCATTATAAAAGTATACATAATCTCTCTCTCTCTCTCTCTCTCTCTCTCTCTCTCTATGTACTTCTAATTAATGCTTACTGTATTATAAGTATAATAAAATTTATTTAAAATATTGCTTAATAATAATATGGTAAAAATAGTTTAAGATTGATATATTAATCAATAAATCATTTGCTAAAAACTTTAACAAACCTGTTGGATAGGAGGGATTTCTTTTTTTTTTTTTCATTTTATAATTAATAATATTTTTATAATTTTTATTTAATAATTTTTATCATTTTTGTTATTTTTTAAAATAAAGACACAAAAATTATTTTATATTTATAATTATTTTTTATTTCATTTATTTTTATTCTATATATCAAACTTGGTGTAGAATCATTTATAAAACAATTAAAGATAATTAATGGGTATATGTTTAAATAAGAAACAACTAATATTGACGTCTAAAATGAATTTTGATTCTAAATATATAATTTCATGTTTTAATACTAGATCTTTGCTATTTCATATAAAATATATTTAAATTATATGATTTTATATAATAAAATATATAAGTATTATGTGTGTGTGTGTGTGTGTGTGTGTGTGTGTGACTTAATCATAGTTTACCTGATTGAACTGATTAATTCTCTTGACTGCCTATGCAGTTCCTAATTCTATCTGATTTTTACAACATTAATTGAGTGTTTATAATTCGTATATTTGTTTCACAAACATAAATTTTGCTTAAGTCTCTTCCTTTTTCAACCGTGACAACTTCGAAAATATTATCCTGCCGAAGCTGTACTGATGACAACTTCAATATTCGGGCATCAAAGATCAAACTTTTATAAGAAGGAACTATAGGGCAAACCATGATACGCCCCATACAAATTTTCCGTCACACAAATTTGAGATCCCAGTTCTTTGGGGCAACAATCTCCTGCATACAACTATGCTTCAGTTATTGCTGTTCTATGCGAATCCAATTCTCCACATAACGCTCTCGCTCTTTCTGGTTTTCATCCTCACTTTCTTCAAGATTCCGATCCTTTTCCTCCATGGTATACACACCTATATCCACCCAGATAGCCTAGGCCAGAGCAATGACGTTAGAGCTGCGATTCGACGCCCCGGTAGCTCTGGAACTGCTTCTGGGCTCGAGGGCTATCAAAATTTGTCTTACAAAACCGGTACTGAGTTCAAGAAGAGGAACAAATCGAAGGAGAAGGTGGAGTTCGATGAAAACAATGCGCAGATCTTCAGGTTGAAACTGGACGAGGGCCATCTTCAGTCTCGTCTCTATTTCGATCAGTATTACGTTGCTTTCACCATCTCCTTTACTGCTCTTTCTTGTTTGTTGCTTCACACTTACTTGAACGTATCAGATAATTCTGGGGTTTTGGCAAATGGGTTTTTTGTTCCAATTCTGTTAGCGATTTTGGGTCTTGGTATGTGGTTTGTGCTGCTTGTGAAGATTACGTTTGAAAGATCGGCATCTAGGAGGTTAGAAAAGCAATTGAGTGTAGTTTTTGGGGTTTTGGGGATATTCATGGGACTTTTTATTTTTTCTGGGAGTGCTTCCCTGGTTTTGGACTTCAATTTTGTTTCAATTGATGGTCTTGGGAGGCTTTCCATTGCTTCTTTGAGTGGATGCCTTGCAGGTTTTCTTTTTATCCCGTCTGCAAAAAATGCACGTTCAGTTTGGATTGGAACTGATCAACTTGGTTGCAATTTGTCTATGATAACTTGTGGATGGTTCAGCCGCATGGTTCTATATGCAAACCACATCTTGCTTATATTTGTTTCCCTGATGTGGATTAACCCATTAACTGAAATTTTTGTAAATAGTAACTGTAATAACAATAAGACATCAGGTTCAACGAGTAAATTTGGATCTACGGAGAAATTGGTGGGAAATGAGGGTCTCTTGCAATCTGATTTTAATAAGTTCAGGCGCTGGTGCTTGTTGGTGTCAAGTTTATTGCAGATTGTGGCACTGCGCCCGACCTTGCAAATGTATCTGAATGAAGCCTTGTTATCTTGGTATCAAAGACTCCATGCTAGTAAGGTTCCTGACTTGGACTATAGTAGGGCAAAGGTTTTTCTGCATAATCACTACTTGTGCCTTGTAGCTTTGCAATTTCTTGCACCCCCTCTGTTGGTACTTCTCTTTCTTGGCTTATCTCAGATTGATTTCCATTCCTTTCAAAATTTTCCATCGTTAAGTAGTCTGCTGCCTTGCTCTGCTTTTGTGAAGGAAGTTGCTTTGTTTATGGCTTGGTGGGTAACCTTTCTACGGGCAATATTCTCCTCAGTGATCCTTATGCTACATCGCCATTGTATTTTATATGTTTCTTGAGCCTTTATTACTTGAGGGCTTTTTTTTTTTTTGGTGTATGATGAGGCTTTTATTGTAACTTGAAATACTTTTAGAGTTTTGAGAGAGACGAGAGATACACTTGTAGCAGAAATTCTTCTGGTTAATGCTTTATAATTACTTTGGGTGACCTCAGTTTATTATATATTTTTGCGGACATAAGAATCATAACCTATGAACTGTCCATAGACAGGCCAAAGTTCTATTGTATCACTTTTTTTTCCCCCTTTGCTGGATTATGTCAATTTCCTTCCAAAATATCATGCAGCTTTAAATTTGCTGGATTTGGGTTCATCTTTTTTTTTTTGTGTTTTAATTTTTAAAATTAGAATCTAGAGGTATATGTATTGCCATATCATCCTACTATCCAATAGTCTAGTAGGGAAGTTCAGCATAAAACAGGGACCAATTTGTGCCCTTTTCTCTGAAGTATGAGCATCATTATAATATTAGATTTATCATATGTGCATGTGCTTGATATGGAATGTGTATTTCAGGATGAATTATGAACACATTATATGAAAGTAAATGATAGGCAATGAAAAGCTAAAATTAACTGTTGTTTTGAAATTATATGTGACTCGTGATGATTTATATTTTACAACATTTGTGCTTGCATGTGAATATAAGGAATTCAAGAACTATTTTCCTTCTAAAATTTCTTTTTAACAATTTCATTGATTTGTTTAGCGAGTGCCTCTTGGCCATATTTGAAACACTATCCTATCCTTTAACACGCCAAATCTTATATCCGGAGAACATTTTTATTTCTGTGAGGTATATGTAAGTCTTTTAGTACCTTTTCACTGATAGATTGAGCTAAAGCAGGTCGGGCCATGCAATTTGGTAGTAGCTAGATGTATCGTTTTAAACTTGCACCTATACTTGTGTCTCTCACAGAAAAGAATTTTGTGCAACAGCACAATTTTGTGAAGCAGAGCCAGTTTTTAATTTCATATCTAGATTAGAAACTCATTTTGAAACTAACAGTGCTGGAATGCCTTGTTAGATTAGTTATTTGATTGTATTTATGCATAGCTACATAAAATGCACTATAGTTGTATAGGGGATACGGCCATACTGGTACCTTACGATACTTTATATGTGGTTCATGACTCTTGTGTGACACACAAAAAAAATGAGAAAAGCTTGAAATAATTCTTTCGAAATTGTTTTCGTTGTGTTTACATGTGGGTTTTATGCATCACCTGACAGCATTCTTGTATAATTCATTATAAAAATAAAATTTTATTTTAGTGCAGTGCATAAACTAAGGTCCAAAGTCTGACTATGATGACCTATGCGAGTTAGAGATATGCTACGAACAAATTTTGACATCAATCTGCCTATAATTTTGATAGTAGTACAATATGTTTTCTTGTATGGAACTTGATATTATCATGTTGAAATACACATCTCTTTGTTCGTGAAGGGAGAAGGATTATGATGCATGCTTTAAGATCATTTGAAAATCATAGATGTCTGTTAGTCCTATATTTTTGTTACTACTGCTTGTTGGAATAGGCTTAGGTTGAAAATAAATATGACAAGAAGATACCAAGCATAACATTTGTTGCAGAAGATTCATCTGTGTCTTACATGCAATGAAGTGTTTTCTTTGAAGTATTTAATTACTGAGAGCATGTGTTGTATGCAGATCGTGGGGAAAATTTTAGTTTATAATTTGTGATAGTTTCAATATTGTGGTTGTCAGTGGTGCTAGGAGGTTACACAGGAAAGGTTGTTTATTGATTGAACCTTTTCGTCCACAGTATTTTGATTAGTCTGTGTTATCTATCATACATGCTATTCCCCTTTAGTTGCACCTACTGTTGAGTGTTTCTGGTATGCTTCCTGAGACTCATCTGCTGCACCCATAGCTAACATTTTTTGTGTATCTATATTTGACAAGGCCCAAGGCATGTTTTCCCAATACAATTAGGAAATATGTTTCGACAATAGGTGAATAATCTACTGTGTTTTGTATAGGAATATCTCACGGTCTTGTAGTTCTACTAACTAAAGAGCTTTGGCCCCTGTAACTAATGATGTAAATGAGTGCAGCTCTAACGCTCTCAGGCCTAGGTCGTTTGATACACAAACTTAAAAATGAGATCAAGTTTAATTTGTTTTGTTGAATATAAGTTTAGATTTGGCTCGTATAAGCTCCTTTAAAATTTTTCATAAATATGAGGATGATGAGATAGATGAGTTTTAATTATACTTAGCAAATATTTATAATTATAATATATATAATCCATACAATTATATATGATATTTGAATTTTATTTTATTTTTCAACAAACTATTCATAAACTAAACTGAGTTGAACATGAAGATTGAAGCTAAGTTTGTTTAACTATGAGTCTAATATTATGTTGAAGTTTATTCATTTAATAAATGAACCAAAATGAAACGACTTTTTATGCGAACTGAGCTTTAATGGTGCACGAACAACTTCCTTCATTTGTAACCCTACTTGTAGAATATAGGAGGAAGATGAAGTTAAAATCCATGTGTGCCTGAGGTTGAATCTTTTTAAAATTTAATATAAATAAAGTTTGTGATCACATGCACTAACATGGATGTAAATTTTCTCTTTAAATTATTTTTATCTAACTATTTTTTTTAATAAAAAAACTATGTCTTTATTAAGAAATAACAAATTATCATGTGAATAGGAACTTTTATTTTGTATTTTATAACTATTAAAAAGAAATAGTGGGACGTACTTTTTCGTATCACAATTTTTTTTAAAAAATTTTTGTTAATAAATTAAGAAAAAATTAATGCTCAAACACCAGGTGTAAAAGGGTAACCCAAAAAATAAAACAAAGTCAGGGAAGGTTGAGTTGGTGCCACTTTGTTTATCTGAGTTAGTGCTCCATCAATTTGTTTTGTTTTCTAGGGACCATAACATAACTTAATATCTAAAGCAAAACAAAAATAAATTATCTGTGTGAATTTTAATTTCTTGTGTTTTCAAAGTGAAATCTCAATTCTCTAGAAGGAAAGAAAAAGAAAGGAAGTCGCTTTCCGTTGTTGGATAATTATTCAATGCTTTCCTGTCATGCTTTCAGAAGAGGATAAGCATGTTGGAAGATTGGCAAAATCGGTGGCAAAAATAGGCTCACATATGCAGCATCTCTGGATTCATTCCATTCCAGGGGGACCAACACCGGAATTTGGATGTTGGGATATCAGTTTCTGGAAGAACCTAGAGAGAAACGGTGACCACTTCTGATGGACCAAAAAACTGTCTGAAAATCTTCGTATAATCACTAGGTTTTGTTTTTATTTGTCTAATTGTCTTAAACCTCTCTCTCTCTCTCTCTCTCTCTCTCTCTCTCTCACACACACACACACACACACACACACACACACACACACACACACACACACACACACACACACACACACACACACACACATATTAACATCAGCAACATTTAGAGATAGCTTACCTTCTCTTTCTCTTTCCCTCCCTTTTTCTTTTTTAACTATCTCCGATCTTTTTATAAAAAAATCTAAAATTTTTTTTTTGATTTCAAAATATAAGAAACATGATATGTTTTTTTACTTTATTAAATAATAAATCTTTTTTATCTTTTATTTATTATTACACCCAATACATTTAACAATGTATAACGTTTTTTTTATACAAAATAAAGATAGATAAAATAAAAAAAAAATTAAAATTTAAACCTAATTGATGAGTTAAATTAATATTAATTATTTTTTTTAATACTAATAAAATAATTTTTCATCGGACCGAAGGGAGTAGTATTGTGGTCAGGTAATTAATGTGAAAAGCAAATCCTCTTAAGTGTTCTCTAAAATTCTGTGAAGTATCTCACAAATTTGTCTTTTTTATTTTTAACATTCTTTTAAATTGACAAAAGTTTTGGCTTGTGAAACGTCTCAAGAACCTGAGAGTAGCACTTTTTATATATATATATATATATATATATATATAAAGTTATTCGAAGATCCAAAGAAGACCTTCAAGTGCTTTCCTTTTAAGTTTTATCATATTTTTCTCATCAATATTTATTATTTGATTATCAATGTGTTTCGTTATAATGAGTTGACTATATTTTATTTTAACTAGAAGTTGTTTTCCACTTTGGAGGCAAAAGGAAATTGTGGAAAATAATAATGAGGTTGGGTAAACTTTTAGGCTTCTTAAATTTGTGATATTTAGGATATGAATAGGAGTTCAGAAAGGAATAAAATAGAATTAGTTATAATGGAATGGAATAGGATAAAAAGTTTGTGTTATTATATTATTTGAAAGTAAAGAAAAAGAGTCATTCCTAAAATAAAAATAATTTATAAATTAATTTTCAAATACTATTCTGATAATTAAAATATAATTCTAATTCGTTTTTGGTTAAAAATAATATAATTATAATTGTACTATCTATCTATTTTATTTCTTTTTAAATCTTTCAATTTAGAAGTATAAAAAAATTTAAATTTTAAGTGACAAAAAAAAAAGTCTTAAAATTTCTCTTTTATCAATTCATACCATTTAAAAAAAATGAAATAAAAATTTTTGAATTCACCATTCCACTCTTTATTATTTTATTTTTCTTATCTATCCAAACATAACCCTGCCAGAAGTAAGATAACTCAAATCCCAGTCTCTGATAATTTTGGCTTGTTTGTTCTCATCCTGGCCTCAACCATTAATATCTATCTGAAAATAATAATAATAATAATAATAATAATAATCTATCATTTGATGAAAGATTGGCGAAAACGAACTAAAATATAAAAAGTACTAGTTGCTTTAACGAGAAACCCAGTAGCTTCTCAGTCGCTCTAGCAGACTTGTGGAAGCATGGCCAAGTTTTCGTCTGGCGTGACCACACTGGTTGAGCTTTCATCTACTTCTCTTTTCTTTTCTTCTTTTTTAACTCATAAAAAAATTATCTATATATATATATATATATATATATATTTATATATGCGCCCACGCTGAAATATATTCAAATACTATGGTTAAAAAAAACAACAAAGCATATTCATTAGCAGTTCTTTTCGGTTGCGACTGTCCTGAATTATGTCGTTTTATTTCTTACTGCAATATATTACTCAATAATCTTTTGCTACGCTTTCGGTAAAATTTTTTTATTAAATATCCTCGTGTTAAAAAATTAGAACCTTTATATCATCACTGAATAATGTTAAATGAAATCTTATGAAGAAACTTAAATAAAAAGAAATACATAAATTAAATCATAAGAGACTTAAAAAGTATTCTTATAATTAAATTGACAAACTGAAAAAATTAAGAGCGGAATGAAACATATACTGAACATAAACAAATAAATTAAAATTTTTAAAATTAGACTAATGTGAATTATTAAAAGTATTAATTTATAATTTAATAATTTGATTATAATTGAATTAGTGTTAGTTAAATATATATTTTACAAATTTTATATATTAAAATTATAATATAACAAATAAATGTTAATAAATTTTAAATTTTAATAACATTTTATAAGTCATTTTTTAATTAAAAATATCTATAATTAAAATTTAAAAATTTTTAAATTAAAATTTTAAAATTTCTAAATTATATTAAGATTATAATTCTCGTTCAAAACAAAACAAATGAAGAAAAAGAATAAATAATTTTAACCAAATACTTTGATATTTAATAGAGATATTGCTAAGAAATAGAGTATAATAAAGAACAAACACTAAAAATAGCTAAATGTATATATATTTTTTATTGTTCTTATATTAGTTTTTCTTTAATTTTTCTTAATTTTAACCCCCTTTCTCTCTTTCTCTTACTATTTTCTATTTTTAATTTTTAAAACCTATTCAAGATGAATTATACTGTTTTATAGAAAATAATCTTAAAGAAAAAGTCAATGATTGATTTTTGATCAGTTGAATTTAAACTAATTTTTTAATTAATTAATTTTCTAAACCAACAAATCAAACTAAGGACTAATTCATCAATTTCTTTAATCGTATAGAACTAGACTAATAGTCTTTGTTTTATTTATGTTTTATAAACCTTGTTGTTCTCAACATCGTTAATGTTTTACAGATATTTCTTTAATAATTTTCTTTCTTCTTTCTTAAAAACAATAAGTAACAAGAAGTGATATATAGTCCAAAGACTCCAAACTAAATTAGTGCACTTGAATTTGATTTGATAATTTTTTTTTGGGCACAATTTTGGTTTGATGATTTAATTGATTGTATCAACTAAAAAAATCGATTGGTCTTAATTTTTTGAGAATTGACCAAACTCTGTTTAATACTTCAATCCAATGAAAATTAATTGTACAGAGTTATGCCAAAACCGGCATATATGTATGTTTTCAAAAAATATGATTGAGTCAAATTTACCAAGGTTTGTCAGTCCACGTAGCTTCAATTAATTTGACTAGATAACTCAAAAGCTTCAAGTTTTTCATTTTTTTGGTGTTGAACGCTTTTTTTTCTTTTTCACTTCAATCATTTAGCATATGAACTCTGCTGGCCACTTACAAGGCAATTTTTTTTTTCTGTGATTGATATAAATGGTCCACGTATACTATAGAGAATACAATATAAATCCTCCTAAGCATTGAATATATGTTTTTCCAAATCTTCCACAAAAATTCAAATCAGATCCCTTTTCTATGTATCAAATCCCTATTTTTCATTTTAATTAGCTTTTCTTTGTTCTTCAGTTTTTAATATATTTTATATTTATATTGACAAAGTATTGTTTCCTGATGCGAAAATATCATAATAGTAATTGGTAACTTTTGCTGCCAAAAATGTTCGTTGAATCAACAAGATCGAACCTTCACCGGCTAGTAACTACGGTGCATTCTTTTTTGGAATTGAAATAATTTATCTAATTTTGGTTAATAAAATAACTAGTACAATTTCGGTGCTTTCGATTAAATTCCACAATAAATACATAATAAGTATTTTTTTAAAATGATCTAATAATGTGGAGCTGATTATTACAAAACTTTAATTATCATATTTATATAAGATCTAAAATAATAATAATAATAATAATAATAATAATAATAATAAATACACGAATCCTCATATGAATTCGATTGATATTTTTAATTATTCCAAAGCAAAAGCATCTAGACAAATTTTAATCAAATCTCACTTTTTATCTCCCAAAAAGTGTAGAAGTTTCTTTAGAAGCAAAGAGACGTGGAAGTTACCAAACTGTAAAATAGGGATATGCACAGATTCCACACACATATACATATGCATGGAATGAAAACAAACAAATGACGGTAAACAATCCTCATACGGAAGTTTCTCGATAAAAGACGTTCATTTTCCTTGCCTTTTCTCCCTCTCTCTCTGTTTTTCCTACCTTCTTCCGTCTGTCTTCCATTTTCTCTCTCTATCTTTCATAAATTCTTATGAGAACCTTCTAGAATTACTCTCTAACAATTCCCCCATGCCTTCTGTCCTTCCACTTTCTCTCTCCTTGTCTCACCTTCCAACGACGCCGATCGTGAACCTGAAACACAATAGTTTCAGGTGAATTTTGTGAATTAGCCTGATCCAAGATTCTATCTTTTACTTTTTTTTTAGCTAGTTATGGCTCCGCCGCCGGTGGAACACAACGGCGAGTCCACGGCCGGTGACCCTCAGAGATCTATTCCGACGCCGTTTCTCACCAAAACCTATCAGCTCGTTGACGATCACACCATAGACGATGTGATTTCATGGAACGAAGATGGATCCACTTTCATCGTTTGGAACCCTACCGTTTTCGCCAGGGATTTGCTTCCCAAATATTTTAAACACAACAACTTCTCTAGCTTTGTTCGCCAACTCAACACCTATGTAATTCTCATTTATCATAATTTTTTTTTTTATAATAATGATAATTTTCTTTGTTTTCAATCCGATGAATCTTTCTTTCTTTTTTTTTTTTTTCCTTTTTCTTCACGAATGTTTAATTTATTTATTTTTAACTATTTGTAGGGATTCAGAAAGGTTGTACCTGATCGTTGGGAATTCTCAAACGAGTATTTCCGCAGAGGCGAGAAACGGCTTCTGTGCGAAATACAGCGACGGAAGATTTCATCGCCTTCGACGGCACCGGCGACGTCAGCGGCGGCTGGAGCAACTGCTGCGACCGTGTCAGTTCCGGCGCCGTTGCCGTTGGCTGTCATACCGACGGCGATGCCGATCATATCGCCATCAAACTCAGACGAGGAGCAAGTGATTTCGTCCAATTCGTCGTCCTCGAAAGCTCCGGCTGAGCTCATAGACGAGAACGAGAGGTTGCGGAAAGAGAACGTCCAGCTGACCAAGGAATTAGCCGAGATGAAATCTCTCTGTAACAATATATTCTCTCTGATGTCAAGTTACGCCAATAACCAAATGGATAGCGCTTTGCAAGGTAGAGAGGCCGTGAAACCGCTGGATTTGATGCCGGAGAAGCGGAGCTCCGGCGTCGAGGAGCCGTCGGCGGTGGAGATGGCGGTCGAGGAGATAAATCCGAAGCTGTTTGGGGTAGCGATAGGTGCAAAGAGAGCGAGAGAAGCCGGACGAGGAGGAGGCGGAGGAGGAGGAACGGAGGAAGACACGCTGTTAAGCTTACATCAGCCTGGACCAGCAGAAGTGAAATCTGAGCCGTTGGATTGTCAGAACCATCGAGAGAACCAGGAGACACCGTGGCTTAATCAATGCCGCGTAGCGAATCAGAGAGTGTGTAACTAACACACGATGAAAGAAAGAGTGAGGGAACATGGTTGGATTAGAATAGGAACGGCGTAGAGAATCCGAGTCCGTACATACGGAGACGCACTTGCCAAGGGTCACGTGCGTCGTCAACCGTTTGGGCCCGATTCCGAGAAGTTTCTCAGAGACGCATACACAAGTAGTCTGTCTCTCTCGGAAGAAAACGATACCCCCTCTCTCTCTCTCTCTCTCTCTCTCTTCCCTAGTTAAGTATTTGTTATCCTTTTTGGCATTGAATTCAACTCGGTCTCTGTAGATTTGGCATGCTAGTGTTGAAAATTTATGATGTTATCTATATTTAAATTTGTCATATCAAAGTGAGCAAAATTTAAAAATCCACTCGTGATGTTATTTATCAAATATTTAAAAATAAAAAATTATATGTAATCATTTATGTATTTATTGTTAAATTTGTAATTAAAATAATATATAATTTTTTAATAATAATATGATAAGTATATAATTTTTGTAAATAATCATATTTATTAAAAAATTATAAGAATATTATGTTGTAATTGAAAATTTGAATAATAAAAATATAAAAAATTATATGTACGTATTAAGTAAGTTCATGTGCCATTCCGTTTTCTATCTTTTTTTTCTTTTAATTGAAAGAAGAAAACTTATTTCTTTTTTGCTTTATTGCTAATTTAAACATATGAGACTGTCCTTTTCTAGGATGTGTTTATTAGATGATGAATGAAGAGGAGATTTGTAATGTATCTTATAAATAGAAATAGGTAGCTGATTGTATGTGGTGAGGACGGATTGTGTAAAGCTAGTGGAATTTATATAAATTAGTTTTAAAAAAATTGGTTTGGTTGGTGAGAAAGGATAACATTTGTAATCTGGATTAAGTGCATTCTTAGAGTCATTTAATATAAGATTTTATTTTTGGATAAGAAAGAAAAGAAAATAAAGCTTGGAATAAAATTTTAAAGGAATTTAACATGAATTTTAAACATAAAAATAGTTTAAAAGAATTAATTCAGCTGATAGGAAGAAATGATATTACTGATTTTGTTGAGTATGTTCTTAAGATTGTTTAAAAAATTTTAATTTCCAATAAAAATTTAAGAATGTTTTAATTATTATAACAAAAAAATAAAATACTATCTAACTAAGTATAGCACATGCCATATTTGAGTGTTGAACACTTAAATCAAGGTAGGTGAAAAATTTATTTGAAAGACCTTCCAAAGACCTTTGATATACAAAATGTAAAAGAGAATAGAAAAAAAGTAATTTTATAAATATGATAAAATTCTTGTATTTGAATTTGAATTTGAATTTGAAATATAATAGATATTATTAAATAATAATAAATAATGATTTTAATAACATAATAAATATTACATATATAAAAAGAAAATACTTTGTCTTTCCTGGTAACCAAACGGCCGTAAGTTCTCATCTTCCATTGAAGTTTTGACTTGAATTTAAATAATAGAAAAGAAACGACAGAGGCATAATATCGATGATATATCTTTAGAAAGCGAATTACTTGACGAGATTAGAAATCAAAACATGATATAGGATGGTAAAAATAGCATAAAAATATTTTTGGCATGTCTTATCATTTCATTTTTTTTTTTTAATATGCAATTGATGAGCTTTCAGCGATGAATAGTGATTTACCGCCTTCATGTGATGGAAAAAAAAAAAGTTTAAACGCAAGTATGTAGAATGAATTTTGATAGAAAAATGTGTGATTTGTTACATAGGGTGAGAAAGAAAATGAGATGATAGATGATTAAAAAAAATACAATTGAATGAGTTTCTAATTCTAGTTGTTTTGCTTAACTATAGTAGCAACGAGATAGTCCTATGAGTAAATTATAATGACGCTATTAGGGCTTTGCTTAAAATTTTTTTATTAAAATACTCTCCATTAACTTAAATATATATTTCTTAAAATAAAAAAATTTAAATGAAGGATATTTTGATAAAAAATTTAAAATTAAATTAAATTGTAGAGTAACTTTTAATTTTAGAAAAAAATTATATATATATATATTAAAAATAAAAAATTTATATAATTTTAATAAAACTAAAAAAAAAATCTATGTAATTTACTCTCATACTAAGAAAATTTCCCGTCCTTCAATACTTTTCCCTCTCATTTACTTTAAAAAAGGAATGATAGGGTTGGATCTCATGTGGATCTAGAAAGACCTTTAGTGGCTTTCTTTCGTTTTCAATTGTTGAACGGAGAAAATATTATATCATTTTCTAGGTACTTTCCTTTTTTGTTTCTTTCCTTGAGCTAATTTGTGGATCCATCAATGGCGCTTGAAGCAGCCAAAACAGTAGTTATTATTAGGAGTGGCCTAAAAAGTGTGTGTGTGTGAAAAGAAGAAGGAGAGAAAGAGCAAAAGTAGGCAACAAAGTTCAATGATTGAAGGAAAGAAAAAGGGTACAAAATGGGTCACAAACGCATGGAAAAAGGCAAGCTTTCTGGGCTTCGTGTTGCATTGCAAAACTATTATATAATAATCTGAAATCACATGCAGGATCTTGTTGGACCAAATTTTCGAAGAAGCACCACGCACTTTTGACTGCAGATTTTTTTATGTCCAAATTTTTTTTTTTGTGTAAAAGAGAATGATACAGTAAATACGGAGTTTATATATAGATGAGTGTTATTGGATCTCACATACCATATTACTCTCTCTCTCTCTCTCTCTTACGGGAAACTTTTTTAGACATAAGAGAATTTAGTCTAAACTAGAGACTTCTACATTAGAGACCATCCTTTAGGAACTTGAGATCTTTGTTGCTTATGCTGAAGAGGAGTTTAAGTGGGAGGGCCTTTATTATTTTAAAATTTTTTTCAAAGTTTTGTTTTTGTTTTTAATATGGTTCTCCTATTGCACTGCAAAGACTCTTAAATCCATCTTATACTTGCACTTAATTAGGTTAAATAATATTAGGGTCGCATTGTGTATACATATCTCAATAAATATATATATATATATATATATATTGTCAAAATATATCATTCATATTAGAATTAGAATTAAACAATTTATATTTATGGAATAAATTTGTCAAGAGTTTACTAATAAAATCAAGAAAAATTTGTGACAATATTCTTAACCATGTATCAAAAAATTATTTGATATATATAATTTTTATATTTAACATATCTTAGATGCTGAGGATATTTTTCTTTTGATATTAGTATTCTCAAGCTTTCTTCCATCTTAGTCTCGTTTTCAAGCTATTTTAAAGACTCATCCTTTTACATAATTTTATTATATTTAATATTTTAATCTTATAGAGCTCTTTGAGAAAATGAGACCGATTAATTAATAAAAAAATATACCATCTTTTATTATTAATTGAACTAACTTTTCCATATTAGGTACTAATGATATTTATAACTTTTATGTTTGATAATAAAAGTAAACATTGAAGAATGTGTTCATAATTTTTTTTAATTACATTGTATCTTCTAAACTAGAGTTTAATTACAAAATTCGTACAAAAGCTTTAAAATATAACAAAATAACCGCTGAATTTGAGACTGAAATAAACACACTAAATTTCAATTAATTTTTACTGAAGAAGAACGTTTTAGGAGTAGAAATGAAATTCTTGAAGATGTAACATCAAATTAAGTTAAACATTGTTATTATAATCAAAATCATGCAATATTTTGTTATTAATTTTAATTAAAGTTTGATATTTTTATTTTATTTCAAAATTCATAAATATTTAATTTATTATATTTTAAAATTGATGTATTAATTTTATAATTCTTAATCTGAATAAGTAAAATATAAACCTAAAATGATAATAATCTATGTCTCTTACACAGTCAAATACAAATATATTAAATTACATTCAAAATGAAAGCATAAAAAACTAGATAACTAAGTAAACAGAAAGACCTAGTCAAGGTGGAATTTTGAAAAGAAATAAAAAAAAGTAACATTTTGCCATGTAATTATAAATTGGTTATATATAATTTAATTAAAACATAAAAAATAAGTATTTATACATGCTCATTCTTTATTGTCATTATATGACTACAAAATATCTTATTTCTATTTTGTCGAGTAGGGTAAGGGGAGTCACATCCACAGGCCCGTTTAGAAGGAAGGTACTGTTTTGTTTTGTCGTATAAGGACTCGAAGGAGGACGCGTGAGAAGCTTGCTTAGCTCCAATTGTTGACACACATGCCATGAACATGAGTTATGACCCATCCTTATTATTAATTGAAGAGTCTCTATTATATCACTATTAATAAACGATGAGTTTTAAATCCAGTTATTTCCACCCACTCCAAGTTCGGTTTTGTATGAGAATTAGGCTTCATTTATTTGCCAAATAAAGGCCTTCTGTTGAGTGGCCACATTATGTTAAGATATTAAGGTGGATAATTTTAGGGATATTAAAATAATTGGCCAAAATAAGAAAAAAATAAAAACCAAGGCTTATTTGTGTCTCAAGAGTGAGGAGCACCACAAGCATTTCATCTATCTTTAAATAGTTTAAATTTAAAATTTTTATTTTTATTTTTAATATTAATCATTATTTTTAAAAAAATTGACAGTTGAATAATTATTTTGTATTTTGTATTTTACTCCTTTCTGAATAAAAAATTAACATTTTAAAAAAATAAAAATATCCAAACTATTTAAATTTGATTTAGATGATTTAAGTGATGAGAAGCACTCTCTATTTTTTTACTCTTAAGGAGTGGAAGATTAGCTTATTTAAGATAAACTTTTAGTTAAATTTAAGTCTTTTAAACTAGTAGTTCAAACATTGGGAGATGTCAAAATTGACCAATAATCTTGACACATGAAGATTTCAAATTGATTAGGTTAAAATGAGTATTTATTCACAAGAGAAATAAACTTTTCAAACATAATGTACTTGTGCAAGACTTTTCATCAGAAGCATGACATAAATGATACATATTCTTCTACTATGAATCCAACTAAATTTTCCACGGTAGTATCTCAAGAGGATGTGATAAGTCCTTATTTTACTATTATTTTATATATTTTTCCTTTATATTTTCAAGGACTTATCTTTTATTTTGAGATAATTATTTCCACTTTTAGATAATTTTAAATTTCATTGGATTGTTGTATTTTGAAGGGAGAAATTAAAAAAGAAAATATGCTTTGGGATGTTTGTATTATGTTAGATCTATTTATTTCTTAGTTGGACAAATGAGCTACGTAGAATGACAAAGTGAAGGCTCCTTCCTATACAGAAATGCAACAGTAAAAAAAATTAATAATTCACTTAAGCGTGCTTTAGACGAGCGCAACCTATGGGTGAAAAAGTATGCACTCAATGCAAATAAAAATAGCCTAGGGCCCCAGTACCAAGTCACAAGGGAAGAACTCCAAATCCCAATAAAGTTCTTAGGTGCCATTATTTTATGAAAAAATTATATACTTTGAAAAATTTATAATAAAAAAGTTTTAAAAATTAAAATTATTTTTAAAAATTATAATTGTCATCAAATTTTAAGAAATTTGCTATTAGATTTAAAAAATTTATTGCTAAGTTCAGTGTTACTTTTCTATACCTAATAATAAATTTTTTAAAATTTTATGTATTTAATTTTTTAAATTCTTTATTATAAATTTTATAAGAGGTAGGTTCTTGATTGTAATATTTTCTTATTTTATTGATTATTTTATTAAGAGATGGAATCTTAATCCATTTTAATCCTCAATTTGACAATTGATGCTTTAATTGTGAAGATGAACCAGATGGCAAAGTTACATTAAAGTATCTGTAACATATGCCATAAATCAATTGGACAACTGGATGGAGCCGAGAGGTTTGTGTAGTCAATTTAGGAATTTATAGAAGTAAAATCTCAAATTAAAGCAAATATCAAGAACATGATATAACTTAAAGTTGGTTAATCTTAAATATGTATAGATGGAATATTTAAGGTCAAATAAAGCTAAGTCAAGTCAACGACAATTAGATAAAGAGTTGATATTATTATTTAAGTGAAATTCATTATTCAAGTAACTTCTACATATATATATATATATATATATATATATAATTTCTTTTTCCAGTCACATAACACTACTCATATGAATTTTTTACATGAAGAGATTCAAATTTCAAAACAAGATTTTAAGAAAAAAAAAAAAAGCATCAAAGGTTTGTAAGTCTAAACCCTATCATTAAGAAACTAAATGCAAGTCAAAGTGAATTGTTCCACATAACATCAATAAATCCTTTAGACAATTCAAGACAACTTGTATTGTTCCAGATTGTAGAAACTTGAAATGGAGTCCTGCATAGTTGTTATCTTTCTGGTTTTATATTTACAAGTACACATCACATAATTCATTCATAATATTATGAATCTTGCATTTGTTATCACATAACAAGGGAGTGTAAGTTGGGATGAGACCAATGTTAGAGAAATTGAGGTAAACAAACCCTTGAAGCAAAAAATTAGGATATGTTTGATATATCATGTAACATCTAATAATATAAGTTAATACAATATATTATGAATTTATCATTTTATTTGGTGTATGTAATGTATTATATAAGTTTATACATGATATCTCTTTTATACATCAAAATGATGTATAACCTAATGATGCATTGGGAGATGGGATTAGGTATGATTTAGTTTTAATATATAAAGTCTTATCGATATTTTTTGATTTTAACTCCTCACCTATGGATATATTTATTGGCTAAGTTGGGTCAGGTTTAATTAATATTATTTAAGATCAAGTTAGTTAGACCATTTTTAACTTTTTGGTAAAAATTATAAAATTATAAAATGACCCTAGAAAAATAAAATTTTCAAATAAGTTCTTATAAAATAATTTTTGATAAAAATTATAAAATAATCTTAAAAAATAAAATTTTTATAAAAATCTCTATAAAATTGCATTTTATCACTAAATTTTTTTTATATAAATCCCTATAAAATAATCTTTTTAAAAAATTGATAAGATTGGGATAGGCTCTGCAAAAACTAATTTAATATCAAATTTAGTCTAACTGATTTAATATGAGATTGGACTAGATTGATTTCTTAAATTAGTTAAACCACTTTTTTTAAATATGTGATAAAAATTATAAATTGAATCTTAAAAAATAAAAATTTATATAAGTCCTTATAAAATCATATTTTGCTTTTAAAAAAAATAAAATTTTCATTAGGCTGGTTGAAATTGGCTAACATAACTAACCTGACCTAATATAATCAAATTATTTTTTAGTTATTTAGCCTGACGTGACCAAATGGAATCAGAACGCCTAAATCACTAGGTTGCCATGCATTATGTACAACTCATGCACCTATAATTTTTTTAAAAAATTAATATAACACAATAAATTTAGATAAATATAGTATATTTTTTATGTAAAGGTTATTTTTGTCAAAAGAGTTAATTTTTCTTTTATCTAATATTATATAGCGTATCACCAAATAAATAATAATATTATCTTATACGATATATTATTTTATATAGTATTATACTAAACACTGCATAGTTTTAAAATTTTATCAGATTTTATCCTATCAAGTCTTATACTATTAGATCTCATCTTATACATCATATCAAACGGGCCCTTACTAAGCCTTCAACTCCATATCATCTCTTGATTAATGACGATGTAGGTACAGAAGGTCATTAGATTGGCCAAACTATGAATTTAGATCTTTTTAATTAAATAATTGATAAAATATCTCTTACTTGAGAAGATCTAAATCCATCAAACTAAATGTTTCTTCTACTTTTTCTTACACATATCAAATTAAGTACACATTTGTGGACACTGCTCTATATATATAGAAATAATATATTACTTGTTGAAAGCAGTATGTAAAAAATGGATTAGTTAATACTCAAAAACGTGTGACAACATACTATCCTTAAGGTGTTATTCGCTCCCACTAGTTTGTTGCTGGACTTCAGCGAACCATTCCCAGGATATATCCCAAACACCAAAGATATCTATCAGCAACTACAAATATCTCCTTATATGCAGAATATTTTGTGTATTGTGTCTCTGGCCTACCTCCTTTGTATAATTGAGGAGTATGAAATTGAATTTTAATTATAATTAAAGAAAATAATTTGTTTTTAAACATTGACAATTAAACCGAAATCAATTTCTAATTTTGAAAATAAAAACATATATACATTAAATTGAAATCAATTTTAAAAAAAAAACTAGACTAGATACACACCATTAAATCTATTTTGATCCAATGCTCACAAACGTGTCCCCTGCCAAGTGTTAAGTGCTAAGTGTTTAAATATTAATTAAATAATTAATATTTAAATCCACCTTATCCTTCAAAGCACTATTTGACATATGTTATACCTCCCTTCTTATATAAGCTTTAGGGTTGTTGTTTTTATTCAATGTGAGACTTTGTTCTTTTAGTTTTTCAAACTACTCCAACATTACTTTTATTTAATAAGCTCTTAAATTAAAGATATTCATTGGCTTGTTAGACTTAAGGGGCTCGACATAATCAGGTTAGATCAAATCAGGTCAAAAATATAAATGGGCATAATTTTAATATAATTATACTTGGTCAAGTCAGGCTATAAGCAGAAACATGTTCTACCTATCCCGACCAATAGTTACCATTTTTTTTAATTATCAACATCTTCCTCTCGTACTTTTCTTTATTTTTATTTGGTCTAGCTTTGTTTACAGGATACAACTTTCATTGCCCATTCATATTCTCCTTGTTTCTTAATTGTTTTCATTATTGACATACATACTTACTAACATTTCTTTGGTTGAACAATGAAAACACAAAAGTTTACCTAAGGCTAATTATACTAGTGTAGCTTGTGTTTTGCTTAATAATGTTAGGTTATTTTTTTTATTGAAATTATTTTACTGATGAAAGCAAGAGAGTTCCAAAAATTCATTGTATTGAAATCTATACCTATGAGTTTGTAAAAAATATTTTTATATTATAAGTATCAGTTCATAAGAGGAAAAAAAAAAAACACTGGCCTAAGTGACCCTAACTCACCTTAGTCCAACATAAAACTAGACTTATTTAGGGCAGGCCAAGTCATGAGTATAAAAAGAAATCAGATGCCTTAATCAAGTTAGGTATCAGGTCTACGAAATGCTTGGCTTGACCCTATCCATGAATAGCGTTATCTTAAACTTTGAAAACACTTTTGTTACACCAAATTCAAAAACATTTTGGTGGGGACCAAGACAAACAAAAGGGGGGGAAATGTAAAAGGCATATGAAAAAATTGTTGGAATATTTAATTAATTTTATATTAGTATTGATAATTTTGATATAACTCATAGAAAATTTAGAGAAGGAAAAGAGAGCAAGAGATGAAAACAAATGTGCAAAATTGGCTTATATATTTCTTAGCTTATAAGGACATATATATATAAAGGAATGAGAGACAAATACATAATTATAATTAAATTGGTAATTAAAAGTAATAAAAGTACTTTAAAGTGCCAATAGGGTGTAGGTGAAGAGTGCCACAAGTAACTTTTTGCCAAACAACGTGATAGTCAATTTCAATGTGTTTAATGTGCTTATGAAAAATATCATTGTGAGCAATTTGAATAGCGTTGCAATTGTCACAATAGAGATCTAGTGGAGGTTTGGAGAATCCCCAAATTAGTAAGTAACCACTGAAGCCAAACAATTTCGCAAGTGGTGTCTGCAACAGCATGATACTTAGCTTTAGTGCTAGAACGGGAAACTATCGACTGTTTCTTGCTTTGCCAAGAGACAAGGGACTCACCAAGAAAAATGTAATATCTAGTGGTAGATCTTCGATCAGTAGGATCACCAGTCTAATCAGCATCAAAGTAAGCTAGTAGAATAAGGAAGGAACTGATAGAGAAATGAAGACCATGAAATAAGGTGTCTTTAACGTCTTTAAGGATACAAAGGACTATTGCATAATGAATGGTATGTGGAGCTAATGTATAAGGAGTGAATTTGATTTGTAGTTCAAGTGGAGTTATCTCAATCTTGCTATCAGTGAGATGAGTTCAAGAAATCAAATCAGATGTATATTTGGCCTGAGAGAGGAAGAGACCATCACTGGTAGAAGGGACTTCTAATCCCAAAAAATAATTTAGGCTACCAAGGTCTTTCATTTCAAACTGTTGGCTAAAAAAGCTATTGAGTTTCTCAACTTTCTTTTTATTATCCCTTGTAATAATCATATCATCGACATACATGAGAAGCAAAACAGCTCCCTGATTAGTTCTTTTGAGAAATAGTGCAAGTTCATTAGGACTGGGGGAGAAATCAAGCTGACTAATTATAAAGCTAAATTTTGAGAACTAAGCTCAGGAAGCCTATTTAAGACCATATAGAGTACAACGGAGGCAACATACTTTGTTGACAGGATGAGGATAACCCAAAGGTAGGCACATGTAAAATTTTTCTTCTAAATCACCATTAAGGAAGGCATTTTTTACTTCCATTTGATGAAGGTCCCATTATTTTGTAGCAATAATAGCTAGTTAACTTCTAACAAAGGTGATTCAAGCAGTGGGAGCAAATGTCTCTTCATAATCAATTCCATATTCCTGAGTAAAGTCCTTGGCCATTAAACAAGCCTTAGATCGTTCCACAAAACCATCAAAGTTAGTTTTAATTTTATAGACCCATTGCACCCTACTAAAGTTTTATTAAGTGGAAAATCAATCAAGTCCTAAGTCTACATTTTTTCCAAAGCCTGTAATTCATCTTACATTGCTTACTGCTAACTAGGGTTACTAGAAGCTTCTTTAAAGGATTAAGGTTCATAAAGAGAAAACATAGTGGAAAAATAATGATAATCACGAAGATAAGGAGAAAAATTTCTTACTCGTGTTGGACGATTAGTGGGAGGAGGTATGTCATGGGTAGAATCTACAAAAGGAGTAGGATTATTAGTAAGGGGCACTACATCAAATGTATTAGAGACCTGCTCAGAAGGTGCAATTCTTATTTCATTAGGAAAAAGGTTGCAAAGGGGTTTATAATGAGAGGAGATGAAGTAGATGGAATAGAAGGAAATTGTGATAAACTAGAAAACATGACATGTTCCTAGAATACAACATGACAAGAAATGTGAATACGTTGAGATAAAGGATCCTAATAACGATAACCTTTATGTTCAGTGTCATATCTTAAGGAACAACAAACATGTACACGGGCTTGTAGCTTAGTGGACTCATGAAGGGGAAGAAGAACAAAACAATAACAACTAAAAACTTTAAACACATTATGGTATAAAGACGTTTAAAAGAAGAGATATTCCTAATCATAGAAGAGGGAATTTGATTGATAACAAAAACAACTGTGAGAGTAGCCTCACCCCATAAATGTTTAAGACAACATGGGGAAATAAGAAGAGCATGAATAGTGTCAAGAATGTGATAATGTTTTCATTCAACTTGACCATTTTGCTGGGAGGTGTAAGGACATGAGTACTGAGAGAAAGTGCACTGTGCATCAAGGAAACTAAGAAATTAGGAATCACAATATTCTATAACATTGTCACATCAAAAAACTTCTATATTCTTGGAAAACTGAGTATGAATCATAATGGCAAATTTAATATAAATGTGAGACAATTCAAATCGATTTTTCATCATATATATAGAAGTGAAGCGAGAATAATTATCAATAAATATCACAAAGCAGTGTGACCCACCCAAGATGTAGTAAAAAAGAGACCCCAAATATCAGAGTGAATCAAATGAAAAAGGAATTTAGAAATAAAAGTACTTTTATTCAAAGACAAGGCAAGCTGCTTAGTAGTTTGACAAGAAACACAATCTAAGGAACATTCAACAACATTGCCAAAATATCCATTTAAGATTAAAAGGGACAATTTAATGAGAGTACAATGACTAAGATGACGATGCCACAACTCAAGTGAGGAGGAAGTTGAAGGAGCACACAATCGAGGGTACATTGATGAAGGAAGATGCAAGGAAGTAAGCTCAAATATACGCCAACTCTCCATCCCGTTCCAATGACCTATCCCGTCTGAGGATCCTGCACATGACAATCATGAAAAGAAAAGATTACATCATATCCAGGATCAACCAATAACCAACAGAGATAAGATTGAAAGTTATGGAAGGGATAAAATAAGAATTATGGAGAGATAAGGTAGGTAAAGAAATAGAGCCAGTGTAATTAACAAGCATCAAGGAACCATTAACAGTAAGTATAGAAGGAGTAATAGGATTAGAGTTCAAGGAGGAGGAGAAAAATTTAGATTGACTAGTTATATGATTATAACAAATAAAATCAAAGAACTAAGAGGATGTACCTAAAAGGGTAGCTAGAGCAGTATGAGAGTTAGAAGTACCAGAAAGAAGTTGTCTACAAAGGGTCTCAAGATCATTGGAGTTGAAAGGGATAGATGCTTCATTGGAAGCAACTGTGGTGGTGAAGAGAGCAGGCTTGGATGGTTGACTAGATCATGATAGATTCTTACTCTGATCAACTCTGGGAAGACGAGTAGGGCATTGCTCAATATTAAAAAAATAAAGAAGGACAATTGGTAGCTATGTGTCCTTTCTTCTTATAAGTATGACACTCAATCAGAGGACACTTAGTGTAGGAATGATTTGATTGTGGGTAGTGATGACACATTTTAGAATTTTTCTTAGTCAAAGTAAAGGCCATTTCAGTACCATGCCAAAAAAGCCCTAACCAGTTTCTTCAACCTTCAATTTAGGAAGAATATCCTAAAAATTAGGGAGTGGACTTTGGTGCAACAAAGAAGCATGAGCAGGCTCAAAGTCATTGATAAAAGCCATAAGAAATTAAACAAGTCTCAAACAGTCATGGTAAAGTGTGAAAGTACGAGCATCATCATCATACTTGAATGTTGGTTGAAAATATGCCAACTAATCCCAAATAGATTCCATCTTAATAAGAAATTTATAGATAGGTTTACCTCTTTCTTACTTCAAAACACTAAGATCCTTTTGGAGCTAAAACTGATTCAATAAGTCAAAAGAGGTGTAATGGCCAGCTAGATGATCCCATACCTCTTTAGTAGTGTCATAGTGTTCGCATTGTTGATGGATACTAGCCAATGATTTAAAAATCAGACCGGTCATTGAACCGGTCTATGCATTGGTTCACGGTTCAGCGGTTTAACCGTGGTTGAACCGTGGTCCAACTGGTGGTAATTTTATATATAAAAAAACTTTAATATTCAAGAGATATAATACCAAAATCCAAACAAACTAAACATTTAAATCCAAACAAGTCAATATTCAATACAACATCTACAATCATAAGACAAACTGACAAAGTAATAAATTGACAAGCAATCATTCTTAGTCATAACATTTATTGATATCAAATCCATCATGTGCCAATGTATTAGCATCCATACTAGGACCACTATCATCATCTAGTCTAACTTCTAAATCATCAAGTGATTCAATAATTGGTTCATTTGCAATGTCCACTTCTTCACTTCCAACTATCGGGATTGCATTTTCTTCATAGATAAAATTCTCATTCTCCATCTCCTCACTACTAAACTCAAGAGGTGCTTCTTCTTCAACAATCCAAAATTCAACTTTATCAATGGATTCATAATCAACAGGATCATAACTTCTCTTCTTATTTTGCAACATAATACAAAGAATTAAAATATCAAATAGAGATTGAACTTAAGGTGCAAATGAATAAATAAAAATTATATTTTGAGTATATTTACATACCTATTCCTCAATCGTAAGTTATAAGTGACAAACACATGATCACTTAATCTTTGATGTTCTAGTTTATTTCTCCTTTTTGTATGAATGCACTCAAACAAACTCCAATTTCGCTCACATCCTGAAGAAGAAGCCGTTTGGCTAAGAAGACGTATTGCCATCTTTTGTAAAATTGGAGTACTAGCCCCAAACAAGTGTCACCAATTATCTACATAAAGATTAAAGTATATTATATGATTAACCATTGGTAAAGTATTAAAAATTTTAAAAAATAAAGTAACAACTATTAAAGTATAAATTGGTGGTTACCACTTACCAGGTTGTGTTGTCTTTGACACATTGAAATCAAATGATCGACTAAAAGATCCTTGGCGAGTACGATAAGTCTGCATCTCTTGAACTGCTTGGTTTATGTTAGAACAATATTTTTGTATCTCAAACAAATCAAGCATTGATTGCATAATGCGGTTCTTCGTACAAAATTTTTCACTTTCATCCAAAAAGAAAGCAGGATTCAGATAGTATGCTGCTGCATGAAGATTACGCTTTAAGTGCTTATCCCACCGAGCCTTAATAATATCTGTGTAAGGCTTGTACAAGTTCTTTCTATTTTTAAACAATTCCTTTATTCCATTCTTTGCCCTTCTCATGCCTTCATAAACATAGCCCAAAGAAGGTTTTTCATCCACATCTACAATTCTTAACAATCGAATAAGGGGAGCCACAACTTTTATGATGACTAAACAATCATTCCAAAACTTACTATCTAGTATGATAGCACTAACAATTTTTCCTGCTGTAATCTTTGCTAACTTATAATTGTTGAAGTGCTTATCCATAATCAAAGCTTGCAAATCGTGCTTATGATCATAAATACTTTTCAATGTAATAAAAGTAGTAGCAAATTGAGTTGCTCCTAGACGTACAATTTCTCTCCAACCTTCCCTTCTCCTTAGCCAAGATAAAATATACATATGATTGTACACAAAGATTGTTATCTTTGCAGCCTTTGATGCAAGGTCTGCCATATTAGGCATATTAGTAATGTCTTTCAAAAGGAGATTCAAACAGTGAGCAGCACATGGTGACCAAAAGATGTGTTCATACTTTTCATGTATCATCTTGCCTGCTACTATATAATTAGCTGCATTATCGGTCACCACATGAACAACATTATTAGGCTCAACCCACTCAATGACTTCACAAAACATTTGAAACAATGTTTTGGCATCTTTCACCACATCTGAAGCATCAACAGATTTCACAAAAATTATACCTTGTGGAGAATAAACTAAAAAATTTATCAAGGTTCTTTGCCTTTGATCTATCTAACTATCAGCCATGATTGTACATCCAGTATCTTTCCAACTAGCCCGATGACTTTCAACAAGTAGCTGACACTCTTTCTTGCAATCTCCCAACAAATTAACTCTTAATTCATAATAAAATGGAACTTTAAACCCAGGCCCTATTGCCATCATTGCATCCACAGCAGGTTGACAGTATGGAGATTGAATTACATTAAATGGAATGCAAGCATCATTAAACCATTTAGCTATTGCCATCTTAGCTTTGTGCGTTGCTTCTTTACCGGATAGTACACTTTTCAAACTTGGTTGGGAACCAGGAGTTGTTCTTGGCACAAAATAATTTCCCATTATTGCATTACTTTTTCTTTTGCCTAGAACAAGTGATTGCTTCTTAAGTGGTTGAACCTCTTGAGCTTCTTCTTCTCCACATTCAATTTCATAACCATATGCTTCATTGACCTCTTCATTCTTGTTCTTTTGTTGCACTTGCTTCAATAACTCTTGCATTCTGTGACGAATATCATGAGGAACTTTTCTACAAGAGCTTATTTGACCTGGAACTCCAGCAAGATGTTGCTTCATTCTATTTATGCCTCCCCCTTTATATATTGAAAAACAATGCAGGCAAGTGTACACAGCATTTTTTCCCTCTTTCTTAAAAGAAAAATGCTCCAATGCTGGATCAGTCTTCCCACGATTTGATGCAGAAGATGCTGCTGTAGATTGTTTATCTGATGATGGTGTATCACTACTACCAACATTATTATTAGTGTCAGAAGTGGAACCATCTGGAGCATCCATACCTTTTAACATGTAGCACAAAAGAGCACACATTATTCTAAAACCATAATATTCAAATCATATAACCTTTTGTCTATTTACAAATTCATTGCTAAAAGCCATGATTTAGGAGTTTATTGCCTTTGATTTGCGAAATAGCTTTAATAGCAACAATCTCCTATGAGTTGAGTCAATATTCAGATATATTTTTTTTTTGTTCTTAGTGTTATGAACAACTACCAAGTTAAATATGTAGTTTACTTTTACAGTTCTTATATTGCGCACTTTCTCTGTTGCAAAAAGGGCAAAGAAAAATGCATCCAAAATATTTGCAAGTATTTTAGTTCCAAAAGGATGGTTTTGATTCAGAAGAATATGAAACTCATGCCACTGTTTTGGACAAGTTGTTAGCCTGGGAAAAGAAACTTTATGAAGAGGTCAAGGTATGTGCCAGTTTCCATGTTCACATTTCTGAAGATACAATTTTCTGGCTTTTTTTTTGTTGGTTGAGTATTTTTATTGTCTATGAACATTTCAATTCCATTTATGGTCTATTCTATAGTTGTTTGTTTATAATTTAATGCATGCATTTTGTTGATGTATACTTTTCTGAATCGTAATTGTGTGGTGCTGATGATATGTTACAAAATTTTAACTTATTTTTCTATGCACTTTATTGAACTTCACACTTGGCAACAGCAATGTGAGCTTGTGAAGTTCGAATACAAGAGAAAAGTTGCAGTTCTGAACAAGCTAAAGAAACGAGGTGCCAGTATTTTAGTTCCAATTCTCCATTAAGTACACTGCATATTTCTTGGTTAGGATCATAAGAGAGGAAAAAGAAGCTCAGACAATGCATTGGTCTTTGAGGCATTTCTTCTAACATATGGTATGCAATTTTAGCTGATAACAATGTTAAGCTTATACTAATATCTAGCAGCACCCATCAGACAACAATAATCAATACTAGACCAGCAAACAATCAATTAGAGTTTTAATTATTGTTTACCTCAATTCCAGGCACTTATATTCTCATTCGAGCAAGATGACTTTGAAGCTTCTTCCTCTGGTTGATTCAGAGTTCAGACTCTTAGTTTTAGCTTCTTCAATCACAAGATCTTCGTGTGTTTCGCAGACGCTGGTTGGTTTCGCAGAGTAGAGGAGCTTCGTATATTGACCGGTTCAAGCTCTCGATCTCAACTTCATCTTCCTGATCATTCTTCGCTGCTCGCCTTTTGGTTCAGTTCACGCTTTCGATCTCACACACAGCTTCATCCTCCCGTTTTTTGTCTCAGTTTTGTCGCAGAGGAGCTTCGTGTGTACTCACTGGTTCAAGCCTTCAAGCTCTCGATCTCAACCATGGCTTCATCTTCCTCCTGATCGCTCTTCGTTGCTCCCTTTTTTCTGCACTTCACGACTTCTTCGCTGGGGATTTGCCGGTAAGATTTAGGGCTCAGATGGGGACGAGTTGCAGGGGAAGACCTCGTGCTCCTGCTCCTGCTCCTGCGTGCGTACGTGGCTCCTCCAGCAATCTGATCTCACTCTCGTCTCTCAGGCTCGGGCGCTCAGCGCCATTTCTTGTTTCTGTTTAATGAAAACCGACAACAGTGGCAGATCCGTTCTTACTGGTTTCATCGGTTTTGACCAGTTTTTTACCGATTTTCTCACAAACCAGTTTTCTATCCTTCAGTAACCGGCCAACCCACCGGTTCACCGGTTGAACCGGCCGGTTCGGTCCGGTTTTTAAATCCTTGATACTAGCAATGGAGGTGTTATGAAACCACATGATAATCTGATTATTATTGCTATCACAATCCTCCAACCATTCAGCATATTTTGTATTAGTTTCTACAGCATCACAGATGGGGCATTTGATATCACCAGTAACATATTTCATAACTTGTGACCTTTCAGGAAGCCTCACATACTTTCTAACCAAAGACGATAGGTAAATCCATTTAAGACCACAAAAATGGATTGTGCAACATCAAACTTGTCCATATTGTTGAAAAACTCAAAGACGGAGATAGAATTGAAAAAAAAAAAACTTTAGAAATGAAAAGATCACACCCAAAAACTTTGGGAATCAGTCAAACTCAATGTAGAATCGTCTTAGAAGGCTGTGACTTGGACAGGTGAACAATGAAGTAATTTCGACAAACAACACTCACTGTGGCAGTGCGTGGAGGCGCATGGCAACTTTGATGGTCATGAAATTTTGCAAGGGACATAAAAAAATGTTGAGAAAGGCAGTGGTTCAGCACATGTACAGAACAGAGGTCACCAAGATCAAGGATTTGCATCAAACAGAAGGTAGAATAGTGGAAAAAGTATTTTGTCATGGAAGAAAATTTTTAGGTCTGAATTGTTCATTGAAAACTAAACAATCAGACGTCACAACTAAAATGAAAAAGTCATGATAATTTTGATATAACTCAAAAAATTTAGAGAAGGAAGAGAGAGCAAGAAACAAAAACAAATGTGCAAAATTGACTTGTATATTTTTTAGCTTGTGAGGACACACACACATATATATACACTCAAAGGAATGAGAGACAAATATATAATTACAATTAAATAGGCAATCAAAGGTAATAACCAAATCCCCAAAAAATAAGAAATTTCAGAGAAAAATAGGAAATCTCAATTAACCAAATCCTCAAAGAATAGGAAACTTCAGAGAAAAATAGGAAATCCCGTGTTGTAGATACCCTCTTTGATGAACTTTTTGTGATCCTGGGTATAACTTTTTACTGTTTTCCTTCTCTCTTCCTGTCGCGATTTTTTCTCTGCTGTTCCTGTTCAACAATGGATTCGAGCATCGTAATAGGTATATTCTAACCTTTATCTTGTCATCTCCCTCTAATTATATCTGGCAGAAAAAGCATAGTGGACGAGAGCAGAACAAAGCTTGAACATCAAATAAATTCAGAGATTGAAATTGTGAACTGAGATTTGATGTAGAAGCAAAGGGCAAACGCAAAAGAAGCAGCCATTTATAAAGACAAAAGCTGGTGATGTCATCTAATATTGATAATATATTCCCAAACACTCAAAAATCAATAATCTAATCATCCAAAGGTCATAACATCATACCAAAATGTTCGAGCAAGTTGCCAATTAATTTAAACCTTTGACTCAACAAAACCCGAATGAAACTAGATTAAAATGAACCAGAGTTAAAAGAGTTTTGTTGTAAATAGCGAGGGGAGAAGGAATAATATTATAGTTGCGCTGACAGTAAAATAATTCGTTTTTAATAAAATATGGAACGTAAAAGATCACTTTCTTATTCAAATCTAAGCATTAATTTTACCAGTAGCAGACGTAGAAGAAAGAAAAATGTCTGGGCTTAGTTCAGAACTTGATAACTGGTGGGGAAAAAAAATCCTACTCTACTCATATGTAAGATCTATGGACGAAATCAGTCAACTCCAGTGGAGAGCTTTGACGTAAATAACTAAATATACGATTACAATACTGAACTCTAGCTTTTTGTTAGATCAGTTTACAGATTATTACTATCTAAATAACCATACCACAACCCCTAATGACTTAAATCTTGTCAGCTACTCTCCTTTAATCCCCTTCAGAAACTTGAGCACCTGAAGCATGGTAGGCCTGTTTGCAGGATTATCAGAGAGGCATACACAAGCAATCTGCAGCATCCGAAGCATCACCTGCTTTGAATCTGCATCCAGAACAGTTGGATCGAGAACATCGGCAGCCTGCCCCTTCTTGATCTTCAGAAAAACCCACCCAACCAAATTCCCACCTTCAATGTCTTTAAAGTCAGGCCCAGTTGGTTCTTTTCCAGTCACCAACTCAAGCATAATGACCCCAAAACTATAGACATCTCCTCTTGTTGTGGACCTCCCACTCTGTCCATACTCTGGTGGAATGTACCCAAATGTTCCTGCAATGTCAGTGGTGATATGTGTCTCACAGGCACTAATAAGCCTAGCAAGTCCAAAGTCTGCAACTTTAGGCTCAAAATCTTCATTTAGCAATATGTTGCTAGCTTTAATATCCCTGTGAATGATGTGGGGGATGAACCCATGATGAAGGAAAGCTAATCCTCTGGCTGCACCAGTTGCAATTTTATACCTTTTGTTCCAGTCAAGGACTTCAAGGGCCGCAGCAGTCCTATTTCTCAACCAAAGATCTAAGCTTCCATTGACCATGTATTCATAAACAAGGAGTTTCTCCTCACCCATGGAGCAATAACCAAGAAGTGGAACAAGATTCTGATGCTTCACCTTGCCTAAGGTTTCCATTTCAGCCATGAATTCACGATGGCCCTGTGTTTTAGCTTCGCTCAGCTTCTTCACAGCAACTGTTTTGCCGTTAGGTAAAGTAGCCTTGTACACAGTCCCAAAACCTCCATCTCCAATTACGTTTGTTTTGCTGAAGTTGCCAGTAGCTTCAAGGACATCCTCTAAAGTTAGTTTCAGAAGAGGTTGCTCAAACATTGCTACATTTATACTCAGAGGTTCCTTTGATCTGCTACTGCTCAAGAAATAAAGATTTCGATCCACGTAGTTGTTTAGTTTGTGTTCCTCAAGTTCTTCTGGATCATTTTGCCTCCTGCTAATCCATCTGTGTAGAACAAAAGCAACGCTTAGAGTCATCAGTGTGATTGTAATGGCAATCCCAGCAAGTTGCCATGCATTAAACGGTGTAAATCTACCAATGTCTTTGATTGGACAATCAGTTCCCAAAATCCGCCCACAAAGACTTTTGTTCCCTGTAAATCTAACTCTGGATAGGTTCTGGCAAATACCACTTCTGGGTATAGGCCCTTCCAATCTGTTTTGAGACAAATCAAGGTAGTTCAGATTAACTAGGCTGCAAATTTCCTCAGGAATCTTACCATATAACCTGTTCCCAGAAACATCCAAATACTCCAGCTGCACTAAAGTCCCAAGTTCTGAAGGAATCTCTCCTGTAAACATATTTCCATGAAGATCCAAATTTGTCAAGTACGAAAGGTTTCCCAAAGAACTTGGCAAATCCCCATTGAAGTAATTATCACTCAAATTCATTGTCTCAATCCTCCATGTCATGGAGTTGGAGAAGACCACATCTATTTGGCCAGAAAGCTTGTTCTGCTGCACATAAAGACCAACAAGACTTTGAAAACCTGATAGAGAGGATGGAAGCTGACCACTGAGCTCATTACAGCTCAAATCCAAATGACTCAGCTCTTTCATGTTCCCAAAAGTAATTGGAATTGGACCAGACAACTTATTTCCTGTCAAATTCAGCTTCACCAAACTCCTCATTTTTCCAAAACTTCCAGGGAGGGTACCTGTAAGCTGATTATGTCCCAGATATAATCCTTGTAGCTTGAGAGAGTCTCCAAGTTCTACTGGAATGGAACCTGACAAGAAGTTACCAGACAAATCTAGAGTTGTAAGATTTGTCAGGCGAGAGAGTGAGCTTGGAATACTCCCAGAAAGCATGTTGTTGCTAATCAAAAGATCCACAACGGCCATACAGCTCCCCAATTCATCAGGTATGGTCCCGGACAATTTGTTATGGGACAGATCAAATACTCCAAGGTGTTGAACAAAGCTCAAATCAGGGATGGCAAGTCGTCTAAAATATGAAGATCGTTTTGCAGGAATAGACCCAGACAGATTATTATGGGACAGAACCAGACACTGTAATTGGCTTAGTTCCACTAGTTCATCTGGAATAGATCCATTTAGTTGATTATTTCCAAGGTCCAAAGTTGTCAGCGAAGTGCAATCTCCTAGCTCAGATGGAATATTCCCTTCAAGTAGATTTCCGTTCAAATTAAGAACAGATAGGCTTGTCAGCCTTCCAATTTCCTTAGGTATACTACCCGTCAGTAGATTGCTATTAAGAACAAGCCTCTCTAGAAAAACTGCATTCCCAATCTCCACAGGAAGAGAGCCCTGCAAACGGTTATTAGCAGCAGAAAATTCCATTAGAGTTGATGAATTCCACAGACTTGAAGGTATGCTTCCAGTAAAATTGTTTGAGTCTAGGTCAAGCACCATCAAAGGAAGCTCTGATAGGTACGGAGGTATCGCACCAACGATCTGATTTTTCATCAAAACTAACTGGATAAGGTTCTTACACTTAACAAATGCTTTCTCAATTGTACCCGAAAGGAAGTTATCATCAAGATCAATCTCCAAAAGTGAAGCAGCATAACAGAGCTCCTCAGGTATGGAACCCGTCAGCAAGTTACTTCTGAAACTGAGGTGCTCCAAGGAAGAGCAATTCCCAAGCTCAGGAGGAATTTTCCCAGAAAATCGATTCTGGGAAAGCAAAAGAGTGTCAATCTGATTCCACTTTCCAAGCCAAGCAGGCAAAGGTCCGTGAAACTGATTCTTTTCAGCTATAAATGACACTATGGGGAGCTCAGAAAGTTCCTCTGGCAATGACCCAGAAAGCGAGTTGAAAGAAAGCATCACAGAACCCAAGTTCCTACAATTTCCAAGCTCAGACGGTATGGACCCAGTGAGCTGAGCGAAAGAAAGGTCGAGTATTCTCAAACCCTGCAGCTTCCCGATACACGTTGGGATTGAACACTTCAAAGGGTTGTAAGAAAGGTCAAGTTTAGACAGTGACTTCAGTTTCGACATTTCTTCGGGCAATGGACCTTCTATAGAACAAGAAGGTGCATAAAACACTTGAAGCCGTGAAAGCTCGCCAACCCCAGGAGGCAACCTACCGGTAAATTTATTAATGGCAATGTATAGGGCAGTGATATTCCTCAAGTTAGCGATTTCCGGTGGAAGGGAACCAGAAAACGAATTGTTTGAAACGTCGAGGGAAATCAAAGACAGAGTCCCAGTGAAGAGAGTTAAGGGCAGAGAACCTGAGAGAAGATTGTTGCTGAGGTCAAGGAACTGAAGTTGTCTTAGGTTTCCGATACTTTCCGGTACGGTTCCGGTGAGGGCATTATCGGAGAGGTCGAGGACACGGAGTTGTGTCAGGGACCCCAGCTCCGGCGGGATTTTACTGGCGAACGAGTTAGAGCCGAGTTCGAGAGTTCTTAGCTGAATCAAACCGCCGAGCTCGTACGAAATTTCCCCAGAAAGTTGATTATAACTAAGATTGAGCTCCTTCAAGTTTCTCAGATTAGCTATCTGTGGAGGAATTTCACCGAAGAGTTCGTTGGAGAATAAGTTAAGGACGGTGAGGTCAGTAAGGGAGAAGAGGGAGGAAGAGAGTGGGCCTTTGAGGTACCGAGTTGGAAGAGAGAGTGAGGTAACTCGGTCGAGTTCGCATGTGACGCCAACCCAGTTGCAGTGCGGGGTTGAGGAGTTCCATGAAGCAAGAAGCTGGGGGTTTTCGAGACTAGTTTTAAAAGAAAGGAGATGATTTTTCTCTGGGTTTTCTTCGTTCTGGTGTGTAATGGCAGTGGCGAGGAAATAGCAGAGATGGAACACGAAAAGATAGTGAAGTAGAAGATTGAAAGCCATAGCCATGGCAGAGAAAAACCAGAGCTTTTCTTTCCTGGCTAGAAAGAGTTCATCTGGCACAGAGAAATGTAGGTGGAGGCACAGAAATGAAATGCCATTGCAGAGAGTGAGATAAGGGTAGAAGAAGAAGCATGGAAGGCATTGCCTAAAACGATATACGGATACACAGAGAAGGAAAGAGGTACTGTGTGTGCCAAAAGAAGTTGTGTGTCAGATAGCAAAACGGACCTCACGTGACTTCAACTCCAGTAACAGCAAATTTTCAAGTCTTGATATGCACAGAAATCCCTCGAGTCGAGACTCCAAAGTTATCTGGTCAGGGCCTCTTAAGTAAATAGTATAATTTGTAAAGGACTGAATTAACCTTTAATCAAATATCATATGAGTGCGAGTGGAAAGTGCCAGTAAGAAAGAAATATGTCAAATTAGGGCCACACGAGAGTTATATGAGAGCATTGATTCATATGATAAAGCTTTGAGTCATGACGTGATATTAATTTTTTTGTAAATAAATTCAAACCTATAAATATAATTTTTCAAACTAAAACTAAAATTTAACTATACCATTTTAATTTAGTCACATTATCCATTTCAATTAACAAAATATAGTTGAAAATAAGAGTTCATGCAATTCTGACTAGACATTGGCTGAGCTCAATGTTTAACTCAATTTTGTATTGAGTTTTTTTTTTTTAAGCCCAAACTTAGCTAAAACCAAACTTAGTTGGGGTTAGAATTGAAGTGGGTTGGCTTAATTCTTTAAATTTGTCAAATCAAACTTTTTTTAAAAAATTAGTAAAAATTATAAAATAAATCTGAAAAATAAAATTTTTATATAAATATTTGTAAAATTATATTTTGCTTATGAGAAAAATTCATATAAGTCTTTATAATTTTCTTTTAAAAAAATAATACTACTAAATTAGATTAAACTAACCAATATAATCAATTTGGTTTGACTCAAAGTAAGTATGCTATATTGAGTTGGCAAAACTATCGAGTTGGATGTGTACCCTTACTTAAAAAGTAATAATTTTTTAAAAATTTGACATTCAAATTTTAAAAAAATTAGATAAAAAAAATTATAATTTTTTATGATAAACTCTTTATTATGGGTGTTCATGGATAGAGGCGGACCGAATATTTAGTATACTCGATGTCCGACCTGATTAAGACATCGAGCTTATTTTTATGCCCATGGCCCTACCCAGCCCGAGCAAGCCCGATTTTATGTTGGGTTAGGGCATATTAGAGCCTCTTGGGACTTTTTTTTTTTTTATGAACTAGTACTTGTAATATAAATTTACTTTTTTGCAGACTCATAGGCATATATTTCAAAACAATAGCCTTTTAGAACCTTCATGTTTTTAGCAATAATAAAAAAAATAATTTGGTATTATCAAGTAAAATATAAGCTATACTAATATAATTAACTTTAGGTAAACACGTGTATTTTCATTATTCAACAAAAGAAATGTCAGTAAGCATGTATATCAATAATAAAAATAATTAAGAAATAAGGAGAGTTTAAGTAGATAATGAAAGTTGCAGTATGTAAAAAGAATCAGATGAAAATATATATATATATATATATATATATATATATATATATATATATATATATATATATATATATATATATATATAAGATGATAAGATATTAATAATTAAAAAAAAAGTAATTATTAGGGCAAGTTGGGCAAAATATGTCTTCTCCCGTGACCTGGTTCAACCCGATATAATTTTGTTTAAAGTTCTATCCATTTATATTTTTAGCCCCGTCAGCCGATTCGATTAAGCCGAGTTAAGGCGAGCCCTTAGGGCCAACCGACTCATGAACACTCTTACTCTTTATGACATTATTTGCCTCCAAAAATTTTCATAAACTCCGATTTACCTTTAATTCTTCAGTCAACCTAGAAAACCTATTGGCTAAGGCCTTTCAGAAAACCCGGATTTTGGGATAACTCCTTTTCAGTGGATTCGGGATGTTTGTCTTTCTCTGAGTCTGGTCTCTTGTCCTTTCTCTTTTCTAATAAACGAATATTAATTGATGAGTGATTTTAGCTATATAAAGCAATTAGGGTTAATTATTGGATTCATTTGCACATTGCATTGTTGTAATTGCATAAGTTAAAGCAAGTCTACGAGATTCCAATCTAATACTTCCATTTACCTTTGTTGCTTTAGCATCAAAAGGATAAAACCCCTTTATTTTTTTTTCCTTCCTCTTCTGCATGCATGGCGTATGATCACTAAATCCTTATTTTTTTGGTAATGCTTTACAATTTACCTTTTTAAAATCACTAGTGCTATTTTATATTCATAATTTTTTTCACATTTAATCATTATTATGGGGTTTTTGGTTTTAATAATTAATTAAATATGCAAGATAAATAATGACAATTTGTAGGTCTTGTCCCACCTCTAATAGTACTAAGTTCATATCTTTATTTTAAAAAAATAAAAAAGAACAAATGTAAGACAATAATGATATTATTCATAATTTTTCACTGAAATGCCAAATATATCCTTTTTTTATTTTTTTCGTATCATATGCTGAAAAAAACTTTTAAAACTTCAAATTTATATGTTTAATTTGATACTATAAATTAGTTACCATATACATATTCAATACTTGAAAATATTAAAACTCTTTCAATAAAAAAATAAAATGTGAAAAATACTAAATTTTAATGTCATATGTAACCATAAGTATATATGACATAGTCATTCAAACACACATTTTTTACGCCTGTACCTTTGCAAACACCAAATCATAAATTTCAAGTTTAAAATCTTTTTTTTTTTTAAATTAAGCACTAGTATTTTACAAGATCGCTGAAGTTGCATTAACTTATTTTGCATCTATCATCTAAAAAACTTCATTATCATATCTAAACAAAAAAAAAAAATGTGACTAATTTTTTCTTTTTCTAAAAACGGAACATCCAACACTCCTTTTATCAGTCAAATAAGAAGTTTGAATTCTTAAGGTATTCAACTAGAAAATTTTTTGTGAGCATTATAATATAAAAATAGAGTATACTATGTTATTACACTTCACACTCTTCTTATTTTAAGAATTACACCAACTTTCTTAACATTTTTGTATATAATAAAAACCTTCCTTTAAATTTATTTTCTTCTGAAGAAGTTTTTTTTATAATATAAAACTGTGATTTTTGTTTTGAATATAATAATAACAACATTTAAGTTAATATTAAATTCCAACACAAGACTATGATTTTATTTGGAATATGATAATAGATATAATTAAGTAATTTTAATTTTTTAAAAGAAATACATATAATTAAAAAATTAATTTTATTAGCATAAGATAAATTTAACGAGGGTCAAGCATAATTTATAAAAAGAAAATATTAAGTGAAATTTAGTCAAACCTTTAAAAAAAAAAAAAGTTAACGTGATACTCATAAAAATATTATGACTAGACTCTTGCTTAAACATGCATTGAAAACTGGTTTTTAAAAAAATGCTTTTACAAATATATTTTAAATATTTAATTTGTTTTAAATAATTTTCCACAGCCAATTGATATTATTACATTAAAATTAAAATGCTAATATTTATAAATTTTCATCGCTGACAAAATTTACATATAATTCTTTTAAGTGTTTATCATGAACTTTTTTTAAATAATAACATATAGAATAACTTGTAAAAAATTAAAAAAATTGTTTAAAATGTTAATAATATATTATTAAACTATAAAAATATATATGTATTGTATTTTTACATAATTTAAAAATTAAACTTAAATTTTTTTCGTTTTATTAAAATCGAAGTCACATTCCCCTTTGAGAATATTTTATTAAGAAAAAAGGGTCGATCCAATAATTTTGTAAAAGGTATATTTGGATGATTGTGAGAGCTAAAGACCTAGAATAGGCGTGACATATCCAAGGTGAAGTGACAGAAAAGCCCTCGAGAAACGAGGGAGGGCAGGGTTAGGACTTCGGGACTTGGGATGCTTTTGGCATTTAAAGCAACACTGTAAGCCCCAACGACAAACGAACCCCGATTTTACGCCTTGTTAATCAAACGGAGCAATAATCCAAATTATATATATATTTTTTTAATTATAAATATTTATTTTTTATTTGATAAAAGTTAAAAATCATTTTTATTTTATATTTTTGTCTCTTTTAAAATAAAAATACAAAATTAAGAAAAATAAATAGTTAAGATTACACAAATAATAATAATAAATCTAAATTTACTTATCTTAAGCAGCACATTGAGAAGCACAAAACCTGTGACATCCAATTCAAATCGTCTACTCATCTGATTCAAATGTGATATTTTACTTTTTAATTTTTTAATTTAAATTATTATTAAATTAATAATTAAAAATATTTTTATTTTTCATCTTATATATTTTTTAAAAATTAAAACATAAAAATTATAAATATTAAATTTAAGTTATTTAAATTTGATAAGAAGAATCTAAATTAAGATAAATAAAAAATGGATAAAGAAAATATGAGTAAAGGATTCGGTTGGGGTTGTTTTCGTCATTTAAGAGGGAGATGGAGATTCTGTTAACAGCAAATGATACGAAGTGACGTGGGTGAGATATGCCCATCAGTTAGTGCATCGGGGGAATCAATTCAAATATTTCAGTGGAAAAGGCATTCTTTATGAATTAGATTGAGATGTAATTTTTTTATATTTTCAATATTAAACTTTATAATAAAATTATAATATATATATTAATATTTAATTATATGATATTTAGTTATAAAAATTATAAGTTTGTCTACAAAATTATATATTTGTCAAATTATTCATTATATTTTAATTAAAAATTTAATTAAAAAAATATAAAAATTATATATAAACTTTTTTTCCTTTTTTATGAGAAGTGAATGAAATTTTAGCCCTCTAAATGTTTTTTAAATTGGTATAATATAATTCTTTTTTTTTGGGGGCAAAATTAGGGTATTGGCCAAGGGCTTTTCCTCCTTGGCTGTCTCTTGGAAAGAAACATCCCTCTGCTTACTAATTTCCTGGAACCTTGATTTCTCATCCTTTCTCTTTTTCATTCTTTCATTTCTTCTCTCCCTGTAAATTTTCGTTTCGCTAACTTCTATTGTGATATAATTTTTATTTATATATATTTTAATTCTAAGGTTTTGTGATGTCTCTCTTTTAAAGTGGGTATTGAAATGTGAGTTGAATCGTTTTAGGTTTACGTGATTAATATGTTTATAAGGTTTTCATAACATAATCAAGTAATGACATTAATAGAAATTAGATAAAATGATTCAAATCCTAAAAAGCGATAATGTATGGAGTTTTTGTTTAGTTTCAAAACTTAAAAAGAATGTTTACAAATGACTTAAAGAAATAATTACATTCTTCTTTTTTATTATGTAACTAAAAGTTCTTTATGTCAATAATCTATATGACTATGGATATACACAAAATTACTAAATTATATTAATATTTTTTAAAGTTTAACAATATAAATTACACTTGATATCCCTCTTGTTCTAGGAATTACACTTAGCTCCATAACATTAAATGTAAATTACAAAAACTCCTCACTACTTTATTTCCTACAAAGATAAGATTGTAATTTTATCCTTAATATAACAATAAAAATAGTTAACTAAATTTTTTTAAGAAAAGAACAAATATTATGTAACAAGTTAACTTTATTAAAAACAAAAAAGAAGTTGTTGCAACAGATTTCAAAGTGTAATATTTAAAATAAGATAAATATAATTAACTAAATTTCAATAAACATGAATGTAACTAACTTATAATGAAGATACCCTTTTATGGTGTTGGAGGATGCTATGGAATTTCGTTTGGCATTAGTACAGTACGTACGACATTATGTTAATTTGTCGTCTTGGCCAGATGGATGAACAAGAGAAAATGCGCGCCAACCCCCACCCTAAAAAAAAAGAAAAGAAAAGACAAATAGCATGTGAACCTGCAGAATTACTGTCCATTAGTACGTACTACTATTATGTTAATTTTTCTCAAATGAGGAGGCTGTACACTTATATATATATATATATTTCTTAAATCTCGTTTCATGTTTTGTTTCTTTTGTTATTATTATTAATAACAAAAGAGGTTTATTAGAGTATGGAGTGAAGAAGGAAAGGAGACTCAATGGGGATATAGTCGCCTACATTACAACCTCCACATTTACGTAATTAATTAAAGTTGAAATTATACCAATTTTCTTTTTATTTTTAAATTATAATACTTTTCATTAGTTTAAATATATGTTAAGTGATTTTTATTTTCAAAGAATAAGAAACCATACTTTTTGGTGAGCTACATTTCCTCATCTTTTTTGTCAAATTATATCTAGATGTGCACAAATAAAAATAAAAAAGAGTAGATTTTGTTTTTATTAAATTCAAGAAAGCCTTAAATTGATTATTATTATTTATCAATCTATAATTAGTGTAGAATATGCCTTTCATGTAGAAAGAAAATAGTTTTAAAGTCCTTCTCTTTTTTCTTTTATACAAAGTTACTAAATCATAGTTAATTGTCATGAATTATAATTTCCAACTCTACATAGCTTTGTAATATATTTCTTTAATCTTGATTTATTAGTAAACCAATTCTTTAATATTAGTTTAAAGTATAATTTTAGTCTTGAATAATAAATTTACTTATCACCAGATCTACCTTCTTAGGTTGTTGGATTTGAAGGAAGGCATTTTAGTTTTAAAAAATATATATTTAGATAATGAAAATTTTAAAATTGAACTAAAGTATACCACAAGAGAAAAGGGATGTATTTTTTTAAAATATAAAAAAATTCACCTAATTTTAACAAAATTTGAGATATATATATATATATATATAATTTACTCCCAAAAAAAAACTCAAGGCTCTTGAACGTTTCTTAATTAACTCTTTGTATATATATTAAGTAAAAAAGTCTACTTAAAAATTTATCCTATTAATTGTTGGACATTGATAAATCTTAAATTATCTCAAAATCTTCAATGAAAGTTAAAATTTTCTCGTAAATTAAACGCTACCTAAAACATGAAAAAGGTTTTGATATTTCATGAACACATACACTGGAACTGCGGCCATAAGTTAGGCATTCTCAGCAATAGGAGGCAGCGTTTGGAGCTGCGTTATAAATAGGTGACTGTGAGAGGTATTCATGGAAGCGTGCACGCTTAGTTGGGTTTGGAAACTGGGAAAATTTTTCAGTTTTCTCCAATTTGATGATTGACCACTCTGAAGCTGCAAGAAAAAAAGATGTCCAAAACGGAAGGAAGATTGAGAAAGATTGTGATATGACTTTGCGTGACTAAAGTCTAAAGCTGAGTGTGATTCAAATTGAACTTAATTTTCACTTTCTCTCTCTTTCTCTCTCTGCTTCATTGGAGGGAAGCAGGGAAGGGAAAGGGAAAGAGACGAGGGAAGAGATTCCGATTCTATTTTCTGAAAATGGCTTGGTGGAGGATTGATGGGAATTTATCAATTTCATGTACCCAAATCAGGGTTTCCTCGGTCTATGAGTTTCAACTTGAGCCTCTAATCAACTTGCTATCATTTTCTTATTATTATTTACCTTTGCTTTTAAGTTTGTTGGCAGAGGGAGGGTGCTCGCATTCATTACACTGCACTGATCACCACCTATTATTTTTAGCCAATGATAAGCACATGTTGTTTGTTATTATTATTATTGTAATTTTAATTAAATTATTATAATTTCAAACTTTAGATTTAAATTCTTATACTTGTCAAAATTTTTATTTATTTTTTATTATTCAGTTTTTATTAGTATGCTATTTAATTTTATTAATATAATTAATTATATGTCATTTTAATACTTTAAACATTTTGTAAGAAGACAAATTAAGGTTCATTGATATCTATGAAATAACACTTTGGTTCATGGATATCTAAGAAATTAAGGTTCATTTATATATTTTAACTTTATATTAGACTTCAATTTTGTCCTTTAAGTTTGTTATGTTTCATTTTGGTATTTTTACTTTTAAATTTAATAAAAAAAATTTCTCATCTCTAATCGAATTAATTTACTTAACAAAAAATGATGAATAAAATTCGATGCCCTTGACACAAAAAAATTCTTACCAACTCAATCCCTTCATTAATTAAACAAGTATACCAAAAACTAAAACAAGGAAATGCTCATCTCTCCTGCCCCCTAGACACTTTATGCTAATCTTCTTTACACATATCTTTCACTATATGAAGCAAGGAATCTAGTCTAGCAGTGTAAGCATTCCCTCTACCAATCTAGCACTCTAGTCTTTATGGCACAATGCCATAATCAATTAACTAATTGCTTTACAAATGGGGGTTAAGGTTATTGAATCTTCTTCGTTATTGCCTATTACCCTTGTTTGTTTCTTCTAAAATTGTTTTTCTCATTGCTCTAAGATAGGGGAAATGTGCTTGTAGTATTCATCCCATCACTCAATTTCTTTTCTTTGAAGGCCTTTCTTCTTCCCTTCCTACTCATGGAGAAGATATTGTAGCACTAGATGGGGTGGACACTACCATTGATCTCAATGCCATCTTATATGTTGATATAAGTAGGATTTATAAATAAGTAATGATAGAAATGATTTGATATTATAATATACATGTCAGCATTTTTCATTAAGTAAATTAACAACATTAAGAGTGAGAAAATATTTTATCAAATTTTGAAAGTTCATGGATCAAAATGAAAATAAACAAACTTAAGGGACAAAATTGAAACCTAATACAAAGTTAAGGAACTAAAGATGTATTTTTGCCTAATTTAAAACTTTAAATTTAAGTTCTTCTACTTCTCAAAATTTTTTATTTAGTTCTTATTGTTAAATTTTCATTAGTTCACCATTTAATTATATTGACATGATTAATTATATGTTCTCAAAATTGGATTGCATTGATTAGTTCAACTGAAAAAACTAATGAATAGGTTCTTAATCTACTTTAGTCGATCCATATAACTATTTAGCTAGAAAATTGGTGGAATCATTCAAAAACTAGTAAAACTAAACAGTCTAACTGTTTGGCAATTTTGACCATAGAAGAGGAGAAAAGCAAAAAAAGACGAGGAGAGAGAGAGAGAGAGAGGAGGATGAAAGAAAGAAGAGAGAGGAAGATACTATGTTTCTCTATTAGTTTCATCAATTAAAGAGAGACAATGGAAGGAGAGATAATGGAAGTGCAAAGGCATGGAAGGGGAGACGATGAGGAAGATGATTACATCGATGTTATTCAATGTTCCAATGTCTAGACTCCATAGCACAAAAAGTAGCATCTCTGGAGAGAAAACTTTGAAAAACAAAAGGCGTAGCATTTCCAAAGAGCATTGAATGGCAAGAAATGCATTAAGTTAGTGTTAAATTAGTACATAGATTTCAAAATGGCTTTTCAATTTTCATATTTTAAGTAAATGTTAATATTAATATTAATATTAAATAAAGCCTAAAAGTCAAATACCAATAAAAAATAAGTGATTCTAAATTATTTGTTTCCACCCATTCCAATTTGACATGCATATATAAAAAGTACAAAACAACACACCAACCAAAATCATAATAAATATATGACAGATTTTATTCAATATATATATATATATATATGTATTATTTTCAATTTAAAAATGACATTTTAAACATTTTAAAAATCATAGAATTAGTAATTAAATATTTAAAATTTATTAGTATTTATTTATTAAATTAGAATTTTGATATATAAAATTTTAAAAAATATATTTAATCATCAACAGTTTAACCATAGTTCAACTTCGATTAGACTAATGAATCATAAATTAATACCTCTATAGGTTAAATAATCTATTTGGTTTTAAAAATATTAATCTTAATACTTTAAATATGTATAAAGATAGACTAAGGCCCATTGAGGCCCTAAAAATAACACTATTAGCAAGGCTGAAGAAGCAAAGCTAGAGTGCATCCTTATCTGTTCACCATTATATAAACATCAATGAAGTGGAAGCTAAAGTATGAAATCTTTTAGCTTGTAAAACTTAGGCTCTCTTAAGAGTTTCTTCCCTGTTCTTGAAACAAGGCATTACATCTAAGTGCCTAACAATGGTGTTTTCATTACATCCTCGTTCAACCATGGCCAATGTTAAGCTCGATAAAACTTACACAATACTTACGAACTAGATTTAAGATTGGAAAACATTTAAGCCTAAATACAAAGTACCAAGGATTTGGTCTTAAAATTATAAAAGTAACGCCTTACCGATTTGGATAACGGTGAGTTTTGTCTACTTCTATAGCTCTATGTTGCCAATAATGTATTTGTGGAAGAGAATAATAGCAATTTTAAACCCATCACAAATGATGCATCTAATGTTGTTTCTCCAAAACCTATCTTATTTCCTTCAGTGAATTTCCTTCTGGTTTTGAATCTTGTGGCATCCCTTCTAATATTAGCTCTTTAGTTGAATCTGTGGTGGGTTCAAGTAAAACAGAGAGTAATAGGAAGGACACATAGTAGCCTTAGCTCACCAAATGGCTTACATCAATCTTGCAATTGATATCGCCTTTGAACAGCCTAAGGAAATGTAGGTTTCTAGTTCATCTTTAGGTCTTTATCTCAAAACCTTACCTATGCCCACTCCATGTTTAGCAAAATACTATCATGAAACTTTTAAGCTACAGATTGGACTTCTTGGCCTAAGTGATAGTCATATTGCAACTTTAATTGAAAATTTTGATTTTTCTTTTGGTATTTGACTTTTGTTGATGAAATATCTCCATTATTAGCTACTAAAGTAGTGTTATCACAAGCGGGGCATGCGAAGTATAACATGAATGATTACCCTTTCAAAAAAGAGCCCAAGGGAAACAATGTAATGGCCTTGAGATAGCAAAGCTTAGGATTGCACAGGATATTACATATGCTTTGGCCAAGGGCGGTATAACGAAGTTTTTCCTTTATACAAAGATGTTCTAGAACATGCTATACAAGTTTGTGTTATGATTAAGTGAGCTAGAACAAGAATTGGAAAAACTCTTGCTTTTGGGATACCTATGATAGCTAAGGTCATTTAATTTAATGCTAAGCTTGGACAAAGAAAGGATTCTCTTGCTTTAGTTTTGGCATCAACTAAAGAACTAGCTCAGCAAATTGAGAAAGACTTATATGAAATAACACCTAATTTAGATACAATTTATATTTACATGGGTACACCCATCTCGTGCCAAATGAGGCAGCTTGACTATGGTGTTGATATTGCAAGAAGCACATGTGGTTGAATTATTGATCAGGTGCTTCTGCTTCACTCTAGTGTAATCAATAAGTTCAAGTTCTCTTAATGTAATCTTATTAATGTGGTTGATATTGATTATTGGACTCTTCATTTAACCAGAAGGTCTATTAAAGAGTTTGTGCTACATTTGGTAAAGGCAACACTACAAGGTGCCCTCCTATTTATTTACTTGCCAAGTTTAATTCATTTAATTGTTGGCTTAAGCCTCAATCAACATTTATAGCTTTAGGAACTTAAAGAGTCTTGATCTTCAACATGCTACCTTGGATCAAGATGTGTTTGAAAACTTGATGTCTAGTTGCCTACTACTTAAATATTGACATACCAAATCTTTAGTTTTCTTTTTTCTATATATCAAAGGCAAATTTGAGAATGTTAAAGCTAATCACTTCAATATCTTAAATGCTTTCTATACTAGGACATAAAGTAACAAGATGGTTTTGTACAAGTTGTTCATAAGGCTGATTGGATGATTGAGATGGAGATCAAAATTCATGACTTATGGTTCATTTATATTATGTCCAATCTACCTAGAGTTATTCTTGATAGTTTTATCTATTTTTAAAGCAAGTCATGATACATGCCTGGAAAGAAAAGGGTAGAAGAAGGTAGAGTCACATTGAAGTATCTTTTTAAACTTTGTGAAAAACATGAAAGTTGATTATTCCCCTTTTAAAGTGGGAATCATGGAGTATTGCCTATTAGTAAACTGCCTTACATATTAACAACTCCTTACATCTTGGTATAAAAGAACATGCATTTTATTTGGAAGTGATCATATGCATTCAAGCATTCAAAAGGATCATGCATTAGTTTTAGATTACAAAATCAATATTGGTTTTGACAAAGATATTGAAACAAAGACATAATATCGATACCAAGTTGCAAAGTTCTTTGAATTTGTGAAGAAAAAGAAAGAAAGAAGATCTAGTTAAAGAAGCAAGATAATTTTGTAAGGACCTTGAATGCTTTCATTTGGACCAATCTTATGGGTATGGAAAATTAGAAAATAATATTCGTGGGGCACTGAATGTTGCTACCTTTAAATTTTCTAGATATACATCATATGAAGCTCATCGTTATAAACCCTTTAATCGTTTGTTAGGAAAAAGCTATAAAGCTAATTATCCTAAGAAAGGAATCAGAAGGCTAGTCACCACCCAAGTCTTATTGTCTCCAATTGTAAAGGTAGAAAATGGAAGTTTAGGATGATAACAACATCCATTCAAAATTTTGGGGTAGATCAAGTCAACTTGTCCTAGTGGGAGTTAATCTTGCTTTGCTTGCAATTATTTCTAATTTCCATATGAAACTAAAGATCCTTGAGTTTCAATGTTCTAACAATATTTTGGAGATGGCCATTATTTTCATTTTTGACCCTGACGTTGATAGATATTTTTATGTTAATGTTGAGAGTTAAAATTGAAAACTGTATTATAAAAATTTGTTAGTCTTAAGGACAATGTTGTTCTAAATGGATGAATATTATCATGTATGAAAATAGACTAGCACCTATAAAGTAAAATTGTTAGTAAGGCCCGAAGAAGCAAAGTGATGGTGCATCCTTATTTGCCCCTTGCTATTTGAACATCCATGAAAGGTGGATAGGGTATGAAATATTTTGATTTGTTGAACCCAGGTTCGTCAAATAGTTTCTTCCGTATACTCAAAAAAGGCATCACATCTAAGTGTTTAACATTGAAATGTATGATTTTTAGCTAAGTCATATAGTCATTTAACACAGGTTGCATTACAAAGTTAATTTTATTTCACTGTCTATTTTTGTTTCTTTTATCAACATAAAGTATACATGTTCAGAATGTCAAGAGTGCACATTGTTGGCCACATTAATAAAATTCAATGACACGTTTATAAAAACTTGGTGATATAGACTAAATAAAAAACCTTTTAAAACTATAAAAACCAAATTTTAACCTTTTTTATTTTTTTAATATTCTCATATAATTCAAGTATAAAAGTAATCTTATTTGAAATTCATGATCTTGTTTTGTGATATCTATATAAAAAGATTACATTTACATAACTTCTATCTAATATCTATTATATTTTTATAATTATTGTTCAACAGTATTTAATTATTTTTTTATTACTTTTTTAAAGTTAAAATATAAAAATTATTTCTATCTTTAATATCACCTTTTTTTATTTTTTCCACAATCACATTTCTTTTATATTCTACATACTAACCAGCTTCAAGTTATTTTTTGTTCCTATTGTACAGATGTGAAAGCACTTAGGAAATGATAATGAAACTAAAAGCTGCTCTTCTCTTCTTTTATGTGTTTACGCTTTATTTAGTGTTGGAATCTATTAGATTTTGAGTTTGACCTGTTCAAAAACATAAAATTTATATTCATAATTTAGTTCATGATCAGTTCCAATAACTCTAATTGATATGGTCACTCAGCCTCGTTTTGTTCATAATCATAATCATTTCAAATTAAAAGTTCTCTACTTGATTATCACCATTGTCACGAACAATACAATCCATTAAGTCTACAATACCTACGATAAAAAAAACATGGTAATAAAGAAAAATGGATATAAACAAGGTGTGAATCATTGGAGTAGCATGTTTGTAAAGAAGTAGAGTGTAGGTTAGGAACTGCAGTATGACAAAAAATGTAAATGATAAATAATATGTCTAAGAATAGCCAGGTTGACTATACCTCTCATAGCCAATAGCCACCCAAACTACAACCTACGAACTACCATTATCGAACCTTTAATATGTAGCCTCATTATTGTTTTTTTGTTTCTCTTTTATTAGGTAAGAATGACATCAAATTAACTTCTGTAACAACTAAAATTTCTTTTTAGACACTGAACGTTTAATATGCAGCCTCATTACTATTGTGTTTTTTTCTTTTTTAAGGTAAGGATGTCATCAAATTAACTTGTGTATCAACTAATTTTTTTTTTTTTCTAGCAATGTTAAGAGCGCACTCCTAACAAGTTTGATGTTTTTAGGAGAATTTAAGTTTTAGAGTTTAGGAGAATTTCTCTTTAAGTGCTAACCTCAAGGTTTAATACCTCAAGGCTTAAACCTTATATTTATAATGATAAAATCTATGTATAATTTTTAACTAATTTTAAATATATTTTTTAATAAAAAAATGGAATATATATAATTTTTTATTGCTTAACACTATATAACTTTATCTAAAAAAACCTTATTTTATTTTCAATGGAAAGCATGATAATAAAATGTTTAAAGAAATTTGTTAGTTGTGTCCTTTACTAAAAGTCTAAAACATTGTCCAAGAGTCATAGTTCAAATAGCACCTCATCTAGACCTTGGTTTTAAAAAGACTCGATATATTTAAGTTCAATCCTTGTATCTCTTTTATGAGCACCAAAAAATAAAAAAGAGTCTAACACCTTACCATCGTCATTATTTTAGCTACTACTAGTACTATCATCCATATCATCTCATGATTCTCATTATTCATCCCTCCACCTTTTCTTTTTAAGATATCAAATTCTTTGGTGTATATGATACCACAACTAGTCAACTATTTTGGAGCAGTATTTGAAAAGCACCACCTTTTTATTAAGACATTTATTGGAGCAGGTTTTATTTTTGTTTAAATTTACTTTTTTTAATAATCAATTTAAAAATATTATTATGGGATAATCTCGTTTTCCCTAGAGACGAGAAAATATGAGAAATTTGAAGAGTGTTACTGATCTGAGAACAATATCCAAATGAAATTGTAAGCACAGTGAAGGTGAAATTATGAGTTTAATATCTCTTTTGAATGGTTTATCGGAGACTGATAAGATATTCTTAGATTATATATCTGATAGTAATGTGAATGACAGAAATGTCCGAATTAACTAATGGTGAGATGAATGGGGTGGGCTGATATTTGATAGGCCATTAAGTGATGGGCCCATTATGGGTCAGACCCTGCAAACTTTGCAACGAGAATAAAAAATTGGTGAGGGACAAAAAAGAAAGAACAGGTCTGATGATTGATTTTTGTTGATATTTTAATAAATAATAATAATAATAATTATTATTATTATTAAGTTCCTGTCTTACTAACAATTTTAATTTCTCAGAGTATATCCAATGTCATAATATTTAGGAAAAAAATATTATCTACAATTCTTTATATTTTTATTATTAACTTTTTCAATTAAAACATAACATGCATGATTTTCTAATACTATTATGACAAACATATAATTTTTGTAGATATTCAATTAAACTATACACCTATCATGATATTATTGAAAAATCATATATTTATTATATTTTAATTAAAGAACTGATAGTAAATATATAAGAAATTGCTCTAAGTTTAATCCTAATATTTATTCATTTGGGATTGTTGTGAAATTTTACTTATTTCAAAATATTTTTTGTAAATAGAGTTTTATAAAAAGTGCTATAAAAGAGAATCAATTTATGTTTGACAAAATTTTTTATAAGTATTATTATTAATATTACTATTTTTAACAAATTTTTTTAAAAGTACTTTTTAGTGTCAAATTACTAAAATAGGTATCCATAAATTTGAAGGATGGTAGATATTAGGTGAAAAGAAGTCAGGCGGTAATTAATGATGTTAAGTAAGAGTATTTTGTCTTAAAAAAATAATTTTTTGCTTATGATTTCCCCAAAAAAAATTCAATTTTGTACTTCCTTTCTACGCCAAAAAAACTGATTTTGCTATCACTCAATACCAACTTATTTTTCAATAAAAGCTTTGTAAAACATTTTTTTAAAAAAAATAAATGTTTTTGTATTAAAATAAGCAACTTTTCGTTAGAGTAATGATATTATATTTTTAAGAACATCATGCTCTTTATTTATGAGACAATTATTATTAAATATTATTATATATAAAATAATATTTTACTTATCTTTATAGGCTTATTATTATAATTTTGCTAATTAATTACACAAAAATAAAATTAATTTTTAAAAGTTATTATCAAATAATATATATTAAATAATTACTTAATTATTTAATATATATTATTTTATAATAACTTTAAAAAAATTATGTTTCTGATAAGATAATATCATCACTTTTCTCCGAAAATTTAAACCACTCAAGCGAAGATGAATCACTTGCACAAATCAGTATGTTAGTAGACAAGCGTATAATATTTATGATATTTATATATACTTTTATATGCTATCCTTATTGTTGTGATTGGTGCAGATACTGAGGAAGCGACAAGTGAGTTAAAAAGAATACATAGTATGGAATAATTTTGAAACAATTAGCCCTTTGTAATAGCCATCACACATGGATAAGAAGGATGTTAATTTACATGAGCAAAGAACTCATGACATATTTGTTATTTATTCATAAGGATTGTGTGCTTATGATAAACTAATTATTTACTCACGTGGACTATATGCCCATGATAGTTATTATGTTTTGAGGAAAGTCCTTCCAACAAAAGAGCTCTTAGAAATTATGTTTTTCTTAAATACATGTGTCTTATTATTACTTTTCTCATTAGGTTTTGATTATGTAATAAGATAAACATCAGCATGTAATTTATGTTTGAAAGTTAGAATTCATTCATTATACTAAAAAGCATAACCGTAGGTTTCAAGTTTTTGAGTCATTTTGTAAGATGCTTTAATATTACATCAACTTAACTATTTATCAATTTAAATTTTTATTCAAATTTGGGATATTATTTACTTGTTAAACACTTGGCATTTCAATTAAGCACAACCCAAAGTCTTCTTTCGCGGTTTTGTGAAGTTTGATAGTACTTTTTTTTGGGTGTGGATCTACCTCGATCGATCCGTATGGGAATATTGTTTTGTAAATTTTGTATGAATAAATTTTGAAGTTAGTCATAACTTCACAAAATTGATCCTCCACTATTGTTTAGATATTGGATTAGTTGTTAGTAATTAAGAGTGGAAATCTCCTTGTTGTGTTATTATGGTTTGGGTTGTTGTAAAAATTTTAAGATGTGTTGTTTTTAGGGGGGACATTGTCAAAATATTTGCAAAAGAATCAAGAGTGATTTGATTAAATAATAGAAGGTTTTAGATTATACTATTAGTGTCTTAATTAATTCGTGTTCTTTGATTGGGTGTGCCTCATGTTAAGTCCGATAATAAAGTAAGAAAGTATAGGGTTTAGTAGTTCTATTTGACTTACAAATGTGGGATTAGTCTCATATTCTGTACTGGTCATGCCTCTAGACATGGGGAGGGATGACTCAAATTCTTAAATTTTGTTTTAAATATAACTTTGGCTCTAAGTAGTATATTTTTTTAATCACTAGATCTATTTTCAAGTTGTTGGATTTGAAGGAGGGTGTTTTAGTTAAAAATATATATATTTAGGTCAATGAAGGATATTTTGGTAAAAAATTTATATTAAAGGTAATGTGTAATGCAATTTTTGGTTTCAAGATAATAGAGAATATATTTTAAAAATATATAAGAGATCTGTATAATTTTAGTAAAACTTCAAAAAAAAAAATAAATGTAATCTACTCTAATGTAAAAGATAAAAATTTTGGGTAAAATTTTTATTTAAAAAAATTAGGTATAATTTTAATATTGTTGTTATCAAATTCTTCAATAATAATATAACAAATATATGAATTTTGTATACAAATATATGATTTTTAGTGCTTAGCATCACATTATTAAATCTTATTTAAAAAATTTGTGTACATATATTATATTTTTTATTAAATAATTTGATAATAAAGATACAAAAAATTGTACATAAATTTATTCCTTTCTATTTTTATAGGAACGTGAATTTTTTGTTTTTTGGGTGTTGGGTGATGGTAATGTATTACTTTACTACCCCATAAAGTATCATCCGCTATACACTTTAATCTCCACAAGTTTTCCAATAATGATTATCGATCAAACCTAGAGTTGTTTAATTTAACAAAGCGTCTTCCTTCGTTTATCTTGGTGTTCCTCGTTGTGTTAAAGAAATGAATCTTTTTATTTAGTTAATGATAGAGATATTTAAACATAAGATTTTTTTTTGCTATTACTCTTCATTATATATCGTTCTTAGAGACTTAAAATTATCATATTACGTGCATGCAATCTTAAATCCCCAGGTGTGTTCGACAGACATGAATCTTTTAAAGTTACTGTGAGACTGAGTTTACTTTCATGCGTTTGATCGAGAAACACCATAATGTAAGGAAAACTAGAATAAAAATATATTCTAGAAGATTAAATAAAAACATATAATCATTTCTTAAGAATAAAAATATTGTTGAATTGAGAGCCTGCCACTATATTAAAAATTAGAATTTTTTAAGAGGATGCAACTCCTTTATTTAATCGCATCTAACTAAGCATCATAGTTTGACTATGACTCAATTCCACATTTGAATCTTCATCATGAAACAATTGTTGCGAGGCCAACAAACACTAATTTTTAGGCTTGGCTGTATTGTGGAAGGGGAACGAAAATGAGTTGTTCTCATGTTACATTTTTTGGTGTACGTACGTAGGCTTCTCATTTTTTGTGCTTAAAAGGAAAAATTATATTTTCAACAACTACACCCGTTGGAGAAACGACCGCAGAGAGGCAAAGCAAACTTAAACACCATTTTGACCCTTTAAACGTTGTTTTCTCTTTTAGCCGAAAAAAAAAAAAAAGATAAAGATACAATGTATATTGCACCTCAATTCAGTTCTGTCCATTAAGGTTTTCCACAATGCATAAGGTTGCGGTTCCTAGTTGGTTTTCAAAACGAAATTGATTATAGAGTTTTTAATCGAAAGAGTAAATACTAAATTTATGTAAAACTTTTTTTTTTCTTCAACTGTGAAACGCAGTTCATCATCGAAGTCAGAATTACTGCACCCTTATCGTCATCGCTCTTGTCATCTTTCTCCAACTATATATATATATATATATATATATATATTTGCTCTATTCCCAAGCACTACATATAAGGAAAGCTCCCTAGTTACTATCACTCAAGCCTAATCTAGTATTCAGGAAAGAGAAGGCTGAACTCAATAGAATACGCACAGTGCTGGAGATAGAATGGAATCAACGGTTGAAGATATTGTGATTGTGGGAGCTGGAATTTCTGGCCTTACAACATCCTTAGGACTTCACAGGTACCTCTTCATTCTCTGTGTTTAAAGTGTAAGAGAGTGTATTTTGTGTTTATGCTTTGATTATGTAAGCTAGCTTTTGATACATATAAACCTACAGGTTAGGTGTTCAAAGTTTGGTTTTAGAATCTTCGAATACTTTGAGGGTCACAGGATTTGCTCTCACAACATAGACAAATGCTTGGAAAGCCTTGGATGCTGTTGGGATTGGTGACATCCTCCGCCAACAACACCTACAGATTTACGGGTAATTATACATACACGTTAGTTATAGCAAAAACTTTTACAATTTCTTATCATGCAAGTTAATTGTAAACGGATAATGTAAACATATTTGATATATCTTTTAGGAGGACTCTTTCCACAACTAGCAATGTAGAAGAAACACATTTACGTGTGGGCTTGCGTATCTTTTTATAATTTAGTGTCTACCTATAATTTATCCCAGAATTTGTGTTTGTTTGAGAAATAATATTGTGTTCCCAATCCATGTGTCTTTGTATATATATTTTTTCAATACTTTAATGATTTGGCTCCTACAAAGAAAGAGATAAGTTGATGACCAACAAAGCACCGATACGCCAAATGAGAAGGCGTACCCGTACCGGATACGTATCCGGTACGAATACGCGTACTGTATAGGTACAAACGTACCCGTACATTTTTTTTTTTGGGTGTCCGTACATTTCGAAACGTTCCGTACGTTTCGAAACATTTCGACACGGCTCAGAAACGGCGCCGAAACGACTTCAACACGGCGCCGAAACGTTCTTACTGTAAACGACGCCGTTTTCGCCTCCTTTAACCTATCGACGACAGCCTTCTCCCTCGCCTGGTTTCTGGTCTCGCGTTTCTCCCTTCTTGCGTCTTTTCCTTCTCGCCGTCGCCTTGCTTCGTGCTACTCATCATCGCGCTTCTCCCTTCTCGCATTTTTTCCTTCTCACCGTCGCCTTGCTTCGTGCTACTCATCATCGCGCTTCGTTCTGCTCTGCTCATCTCCTCCGGCACCTCCATCATCTTCTCTGGCTGTGGCAGGTAAGTGTTCTTTCCTGCTGTGTGACTTTGTTCTTCATTTTTTTTCGGGTGTGGTTCTATGTGAACTTATTCATGTGGCATTGATGAATTGATTATGTGCGGGAAGTTAAATTTTAACTGAATGTCATACTGTGTTCACGATTGATCTACAGTGAGGTATTTTCTCTCTTGAGTTATACATGCAATTTATCTGCTTCTAATTTTTATGAGATGTGGGCATAAAACTTACCTAGATTTGTGTTTCACCAATTTGTTATGTCTGAAGTTTCTTACTATTTTCCTGTCTGCTGCGTGTGTGCACGTGCTTGTTGCTGGTTTTCACTAATAAGCCTCTCTAGATTCATATTATATGTATCAAGTATAAGACTGATGATGATCCTTCTTCTTTCGGGTTTTTTAACTGCATCTTCTGTAAATTTAAAGATGGTAAGGCAGCAACTGAAATTGTTATTCTTTTTGTTGCTTCTCCATCGTAGGCATCATGGCAACTGGAAGTTCTAGTTCTGCTAGTAATCTTAGGCCCACTGCATCTGTGGAATATTGTTCTAATAATATTCTCCAAAAAGAAGGAACTCCTTTGTAGACTTATGTCACTTTGATAGTTAGAAGTAAAGGAGATTCTGCTAATTCTGGTGGAAACAAATATTGGAAATGTAATTATTGTAACCGTGAGTTTCAAAGATCTTATTCTAGAGTTAAGTGGCATTTGTTAAGGGTATCTGGTAAAGGGATTTCTATATGTCCCAAAGTTGATGTTGGTTGTTTAGCAGAGATGAAAAATTTGCAAGAGGAGGTTGAGAATAGATCAAAACCAAAAGAAGTGCCATTACCACCACCAGCTAAAGGCTTATCTCCTTTAGGTGTTCAAAGTGAGTACAATCAAGGAAAAAAGAGAGCAGTTGGTGCTTTGGAAAAACCCTTTAACCAAACAACTAGGGAAAATTTATGTGCAGAAATTGCTAGAATGTTCTATTCAGGTGGCTTATCTTTTAATTTGGCACGCAATCCATATTATATTAGCTCTTATCAATATGCTGCAAACAATGTGATTTCTGGTTTTAAACCTCCTGGTTATAATGCACTAAGAGGTCCTTTGTTGCAACAAGAAAGGGCAAATGTTAAAAGATTACTTGAGCCAATAAAAGGGACTTGGAGGGAGAAGGGAGTGAGTATTGTAACAAATGGGTGGAGTGATGTACAGCGAAGGCCATTAATTAATTTTATGGCTGTATCTGATGGGGGTCCTATTTTTTTAAAGGCAATTGATGGGACTAAAGAATACAAGGACAAATTCTACATAGCTGAGTTGATGAAGCAGGTAATTGAAGAGGTAAAACCTCAAAATGTGGTTCAAATTATTACTGACAATGCCCCTGTTTGTAAAGCTGCTGGCAAGATTATTGAAGGTGAGTATCCTCACATTTTTTGGACACCATGTGTTGTCCACACACTTAATCTCGCGTTGAAAAATATATGTGCAGCTAAAAACAGTGAGGCAAATGAATTGGTATATGAAGAATGTCATTGGATCACTCAAATAAGGGATGATGTAATTTTTATTAGAACTTTCATCATGAATCATTCCATGAGATTAGCCATTTTCAATGAATTTGTGCCCTTGAAATTGCTTGCCATTGCTGAGACTAGGTTTGCTTCAACCATTGTGATGCTAAAGAGGCTTAGACTTATAAAAATGTCTCTTTGCACAATGGTAATTAGCGATGAATGGAGTACATATAAAGAGGATGACGTTGAAAAAGCTAATACTATTAAAGAGTTAATTCTTGATGACTCTTGGTGGGATAAGATTAATTACATCCTCTCTTTCACAAAACCTATTTATGACATGCTTAAATTTTGTGATACGGATAAGCCTTCACTTCACTTGATTTATGATATGTGGGATTCAATGATAGAACAAGTGAAAATATCAATATACAAGTATGAAAAAAAGGAACTTTCTGAGCATTCAAGATTTTTTGAAGTTGTGTATAGAATTATAATTGATCGTTGGACAAAAAGTTGTACACCACTTCATTGCCTTGCTCATTCATTAAATCCTAAGTAAGTTATACTAATATTCCATACTTATTTTATTAATGTTCTTTCTACATTTAATTTTGTATTAAACAAATCTAATTCTCATTGTTTTTATTGCATACTATATAGGTATTACACTCGTCAATGGCTTGATGTGGCATCAAATAGAGTTCCTCCTCATTTAGATGCTAAAATTTCCACCGAGAGGACCAAATGCTTTAATATATATTTCAAGGATCCTAGAGAGAGAAAATTGGTCCTTCAAGAGTTTTCAATGTTTTGTGGAGCTTCAGATGCATATTCATTATTTGATTCTTTACAAGATAGGTGGAATTTAGAGCCTAAAGATTAGTGGTTAAATTATGGTTCTTCAACCCCAATGCTCCAACGGCTTGCATTAAAGCTTCTTCGTCAACCATGTTCATCATCTTGTTGTGAAAGAAATTGGAGCACCTACTCTTTCATTCACTCACTGAAACGGAACAAATTGAATCCAAAAAGGGCTGAAGACTTGGTTTATGTTCATACTAATCTTCGTCTTTTATTAAGAAAGAGTGAAAAATATTCTAGTGGAGTGACCAAGATGTGGGATATTAATAGAGATCATTGGGAGCCATTTGATGGTGCAGGAGGTCTTGAAGTTGCAAATTTATCTTTGGATGAACCAGATTTAGAACAAGAGCTCATAGGGAATGTTACTGATATAGATGTAGATGAAGATGAAGATTAATTTGGATTGAAATTTCTAATTTTAATGTTTGTATGAAATGTAACTTGTTATGAACATCTCATTTATGCTTATAAATTGTGATATTATTTATGTTATTGTAGTTTATTTATAGTTTACTTTAGTTTTTAATGTGTTAAATTATTGAATATATATATATATATATATATAATTATTCCCGTACCCGTATCTTAAAATTTTAGAAATTGCCGTATCGCACGTATTGTATCGTGTCGTACCCGATACTCGTACCCGTATCGGTGCTTCATTGTTGATGACAAACAAACGAATGAAGTGTTTTTTGGTAGTCATGATTAAGAGAGAGAAACTAAACTTTTGGGATTGGAGTGCAGGAATGTCACTACTTCTTTGATTACGGGACAACAAACTTCAAAAACATCTTTCATCAACGCCACGGGAAAGCAGTAAGTGCAATATGTAAATACAGACTAAGTTCACTATGTGATTATATATTATCCTTTCAGTAGCACTTTCACCAATTTATCTCTGGCTCTCTCTAAAGGACAAAGGAAAAAAAAAATCTCCACTCCACCTGCTCATCTTCGCACAGTCATACATGATACATTTTTACTAGATGTTTCAGAATTTATTAAAAAAACGTTTCTCAATCTTAAAGACTGAGTTTGATGCTATATGACCTAATCGTTAACAAGACCTGCACATACGAGATATGAGTTTTTACACAGCGGTGCCAATATCAATACTCATGCAGCAAAATGTCCCCCAAATATGATGGAGAGAAAGAACAGTTTATTAAGAGGGACACGGCTGAGGTTGGCAAAGCCAAGGCTTGGTGGACAAAGAAAATTTGAAGTACAATTATTAGAGTATCAGTATATTTGAATTGAGGTTTAAACTAACCTAGCTACTTCTTTTTGCTCATTACAGTGATGAATATTCAATGTTGGATCATATAGTTGGACTGGAATATTTGATCTTGTTATGATATTGAGTGGGCTTTTATGCGGTGCAGTGGAGCCCATGAAATTCGTTGTGTTAAACGACAGTTAATGTTGGAAGCTCTTGCCAATGAACTTCCAAGTGGCACCATCAGGTACTCCTCAAAGGTGGTAGCTATTGAGGAATCTGGCTTCACCAAACTTGTCCATCTTGCTGATGGAACTGTCATCAAAACCAAGGTAACAATCTGTTCATAAACAATATCGAATGTTTACCTCACCCGAGGCCTTAAACCTTAATCGTAATATCATTGTTTGCGAGTGAGTAGGTATTGCTTGGGTGCGATGGAGTGAACTCAATAGTAGCAAAATGGCTCGGCTTTAAAAGGGCAGCTTTCTCAGGCAGATCTGCAATTAGGGGGTGTGCTATGTTAACAAAAAATCATGGGCTTGAGCCCAAGTTTATGCAATTCTTTGGGAGAGGATTTCGAAGTGCTGCCATTACTTGTGATGATAAGACTGTTTATTGGGCTTTTACTTGGACTCCTACTAGCCAAGGTGAATCCTTTGTTACTCAAAACCATTATTACTCCTTAAAATGTTTATTGAATCTAAATCTGTCATGTTTGGTACAATTAGCTTATAGTTTTTATTAGTATTAATCAAAATATCATATGGTATAAAATATGAATATATAAGATGTTATAGTATTCAAGATTTCTCATTTTAGTATGACAATTAAAAGTTATCATAGAGAAAGTATAATTATTATTATTTTTTTAGTGCAATGAGATGCCACCCAAAATGATACCAAACACCTTAAATATCAGAATCAAGCGCAGGCATTGTACCACTTGACATCTGATATATCAGTCAAGATGAAGATATGCCAAATCCCTCTTGAATTACTTTTTTTTTTAGAGAGTACTGCACGTAAGATTTATGTCAACATTCATATCCAATACTGCATTAATGGTAGCAAGCCCTGTGCTATGAATTGGCTGGCTGACTAGTGACAGCTTGAAGCACCCTATAAGATTATCTTCTAAAATATATTCTTTGAAACATTTCAAAATAGAAGTTTGTCGATTGTGGCAATCATAATTGCAAAAATTGGCTTTCATGTACCATGCCAATCAATTGATGAGTTGATGTTAATAAGTGCAAGTGGAAAATATACTTATCCACCTTTCCTGTCTTACAGAAAATGAGCTAGAAGAGAACCCTGCTAAAATGAAGCAATATGTGTTAAAGAAGCTAGAGAATATGCCAAGTGATGTTAGAGCCTTCATAGAAAGTACTGATGTGGATCATTTTTTATCATCCCCATTGAGATATAGACATCCTTGGGAGCTGGTGTTGGGTAATATCAGGAAAGGCAATGTGTGTGTTACTGGAGACGCATTCCATCCCATGACCCCTGATCTTGGGCAAGGGGGGTGTTGTGCTTTAGAGGATGGGGTGGTTTTAGCCAGGTGTCTTGCTGAGGCCTTCTCCACAAAATTAGATGGAGATATCAAAAAGAAGGAAGAAGAAGAAGAAGAAAAGGAACAATACAAGAGGATTGAGGCGAGCTTGAAAAAATATGCTAACTAGAGACGATGGAGAAGCATTAGTCTCCTCTTTACATCTTATGTGGTGGGTTTTATTCAGGAGGGTGAATCCAAATTGGTCTCCTTTCTCAGAGACATATTTTTGGCTGCATTCATAGCTGGTTTTCTGTTAAAGAGGTCTGACTTTGATTGTGGTAAGCTAAGCAACTCTTAGATGGAGCTAGCAATAATAATGTAAAATGCTCGTCCTTATCATCCTTTCTTACTTAGTGATTTGCAAGGTTTATTAATGTGCTCTTTCTTAAAAAGATCTTACCAGTATATAAGTGAGGCTGTGTTTGTACTTTGTATGCCTTAATGAAGCACTTTTTCACTATCATTTAATCTTGAATGTTGTAGGGGGGGAACGACTCGATCTCTATCTAGTCACCTTCAAGTGAATCAACAAATTTCCTATTTTTTAATTTTCTGGATATTCACAACTGATTACATATTTTCCTAGCCCAAAAATTCATTAAATCCTTTTATTATTTGACTATGTATGTCAATAATCAATTTGACTTTTAAAATAAATTGATTATAAAGAAATTAGAGTAAAATACTAAACTAACTAATATTTTTTTAGGTTTGGTTAAATTATATATAATATTCTTCTGATTTCAAAAATTACACTCAATTCCCTTAATATTTAATATGTATTGTAAAACTTTCTCTCCAATTTACTTTTTATCAATAAAATTAAATTTTTACAAATATAATATTTCTTTTAGAATTAATGAGTAATATTTTAATAAAAAAACTCAATATTATTGTTGAAAATATTTTGATTATATTTTAGTTTCATAAAAATTTGTGTATATTTTCATAATAGAAATGAGAACTATATAATCTAATTATTTCTCAGAGAATGAGAGAACAATTTACTCTAATTTTTAATTTAATTAATTGGGTTATTATAGTCTTCAAAATTTTTATTGAATCTCAATAATTAAATTTTTATCAATATGCCATTTATTTCTATTAATGTGGTCAACTTATACGATCTTAATAATCTAAACGTGAATGATTTTAGTCAATCTACCAAATCACTTAACATGAATTGTATCAAGGACTTGATTCTTTTTCATTATTTATTTTTTTTCCCTTTTATTAACATAAATCATACATATTGATATGAACTAAATAAAATTGTTCTAGAATTATAAAAGCCAAATGAATAATTTAACCAATATTTTTTTGGGTTCCTTTTGCTCTATTTTTTATCTCTTCAAGTTTCTTTTTTTTTTTTTTGCGGCATTTTTTATGAGTATTCTCATATTTTTAAGTGTGAGATTAATCTCATTCAAAATTCACAATTTAATATAAAGTCTTTTCTTTGCGCAGCTGCGAATGCCCTCAAGAGATGGTAATGATACTGGAAAGTGGAAAATGTTTTACTCTCATCTTTTATGTCTTCATGCTTTATTTAGTGCGAGAATTTATTAGATTTTGAGTTTGATCCCTTCAAAAACATAAAATTGAGATTCATAATCTAGTATGCATGATCAACTCCAATTAACTCTTAATTGATATGCTCACTAGTCTCGTTTTGTTTATAACCATAATCATTTCGAATTGAAAGTTCTCTACCTTAATTATCACCACTATCATGAACATCACAATCCATTAAGTCTACAATACCTATGATAAAAAACACGATAGAAAAAAATTATATAAACAAGGCGTGAATCATTGGAATAGCATGTTTGTAAAGAAATAGGGTGTAGGCTAGTAATTGCAGTATGACAAAAAATATAGATGATAAATTATATATCTAAGAATAGCCATTGACTATTGCTCTCATAGCCATTAGCCACCCAAACTACAACCTGCGAACCACCATTGTTGAACTCAAACCTTTAATATGTAGCCTCATTATTATTGTTTTTTTTTATAAGATGAAAATATCTTCGAATCTGTGTGTGTTAACTAAAACTACAATCTTCCCTAAACAAAGTGTATTCAAAGAAATAAATTTTCGTCACTCTAAAGTTTAAATCTTATATTTGTAATATAACAAAACTATATATAATTTGTAGACATTTGTAATTGAGTGTTTTAATGAAAATATAATATAAATTTTTATTGCTTAACATTATATAATTGTATCGATAGAAAAAATTCTTTTACTTATTTTATCTTTAATGGAAAGCATGATAATAAATTTCTATAAAACCTTATCAACTTTTTCCTTTACTAAAAGGCTAACACATTACCATTGTCGTTATTTTAGCTACTACTAGTACTATCATTTACATCAACTGATGATTCTCATTATCCATCACATATTTATAAAATAAATTACATAATTTTTTTTTATTTTACTAAAATTATATAGATTTTTATATTTTGAAAAAAAATACACAAACCTTTCTTGAGATAAAAAAGTACCTTACATTTTAATGCAATTTTAAATTTCTTGACCAAAAGACCCCCTATTAAACTTAAATACATATTTTTTATTGGAGGGCATTTTGATTAAAAAGTTTAATAGACTAAAATGTAAGATAAATTTTTATTTTAAGAAAGATATATGTATATTTTAAAAATAAAAAAATCTGTATAATTTTAATAAAATTTAGAGAATGTATATATAATTTAACAAAATCTTTGGCGTATATAGTACCACACTCCTTTGAAGCAGTTTTTGACAAACACTACCTTTTTATTAAGACATTTATTGGACGTGGAATTTTTTTTTTTTTTTTGGTGTTCAAATTTACTTTTTAATAATCAATTTAGAAATATATTATTATTATTATTATGGGATAATCTCGTTTTCTCTAGAGACGAGAAAATTTGACAAATTTGAAGTGTTACTTGTCTGGGAAAAATATCTAAGTACAATTGTAACCACATTGAAGGTGAAAGTTTGAGTTTAATATCTCTTTTGAATGATTTATAGAAAACTGATAGGACTTTCTTGATTATATATCTGATAGTTATATATATGAATGTAAGAAATGTCAGAATTAACTTGCGGAGACATGAATGTGCTGGGCTGAATATTTGATAGGCTATCAAGTGATGGGCCCATTATGGGTCAGGTCTGGGCTTGCAAGCTTTGTAAAGAGAAGTGTTCGTACAAATAAGAAAATAAATAAATTAAGAAAAATGAGAAGTTTAAATCTCCTACAGTCATTCAATTATGTAATCAAAGAGATAATGACATACAATTATATATAAAATCTAATTTCTTCGTATATTTTTTTAATCTCTTTCTAATTATATTATATATAATTAATTTATAACCACTAAAAATACAAATTTAAAAATAATATAATTGTCATAGAAATAGCACAAATAAGCTTAAAGCTCAAAAAGATTTTACAAGCTTAAATTTTTGAATTTACCAATATTTTAGAATCAGGCACAAACGTCAAAAAATTAGCTAGTTGAAATGCTCATGAACTGGTCCAAACTCTAACTTAATGTAATGAAAAGAAAAAAAGCATATGTAATGAAAAGAAAGGTGTATCGTATATATGTAACTAATATCTGTGAAGAAAAAATGTATTTCTTTTTAAAACGGAAAAACACAGAATGAGTTCCTTGGCCTTCCAAGAATCTCCTAGAATGAATTACTATATATAAGGATATCTATAGTTGAATATTATATATATATATAATATATATATATATATATATATATATAAAGAATAAATTGAGAACCGCCGGAGACACTAGTGAGGAACAAAAAAGTAAGGTCAGGTTTGATAATTGATTATTTTATATTATCCTTTTATATCTGATTTCCAGTCTTACTAACAAATTTAATTTCTAAGAGTATATCTAATGTCATGATATTTATTTGTTTGGGGCTGTTGGCAATTTTTACTTATTTAAATGTTTTTTTAAAAAATAGAGTTTTATAAAAAGTTCTATGAGAGAGAAGTAGTTTATGTTTAACAAAATTATTTAATAAGTACCTTTGTCAATATAATTATGCTTGGTAATTTTTTTTAGAAGTGTTTTTTGGTCTCAAGTTATTAAAATAGGTATGAATAAACAAAAGGGCAAGAGCCAAAAAGAAGAGAGAAAAACAAAACAAAACAAAATAAAAAACTACATCACACGAGGAGAGAATGAGATCCCCTTCATATTAGCAATAAATGACAAACAAAGAAATGGAGGAATGGCGCCCCATATATGAAGATCCAAAGGAAGCTTAGGGTTATGATGTATCGGCGAGCAGATTGGCACATCTATTTCATTTGCGAAATATATGCAATATTTCAATGCACCATTGTAGATTATATGTAGCAAATAATAATTTCAAATAAGAATATTTTTGCCTTCAAAATAATAATTTTGAGTTTATACTTTTATTAAAAAATAATTTTTTACTTTCTTTGTATAGCAAAAAAATTAATTTTGTTATCACTCAGTAACAACATATATATATATATATATATATATATATATATAAAAGCCCAGTGAAACATTTATTTTTTAAAATACATATTTTTGTTCCCAAAAAAAAAAGGGCAAGTCCTCCTTCCCCAAAAACTAAACCAATCAGGCTATGATGAATCACTCGGACAAATCAGTATGTTCATAAGAAGTATATAATATTTATGATATCTATACCTTTATATGCCATCCTTGTTGTGATTGGTGCTGATATTGAGGAAGCGACAACCAAGAGAGTTAAAAGAATATATGATATGGAATAACTACAAATGGCGCTTGAGATTTTGAAACGTCTGTGACAGACATAGATATTCTGCAAATTACTGAGATCACGTGTCAACTTTGGAAAAGGTTAATTTTTCCAAGCTTTTCCTCCTACCAGATTTCCATCCACCTTTAATTTAGAATGAATCATGTGGTATTACCCCAGCGATAAAAGTTGTTTTTTCACATTCTCAACCTTTCTTTTTTTCAACGATATGTTATGTATTTATTCTATTTAATCTAGAGATATAGATTATCTTCAATTTAATGGAGGGGGGGCCCCAATTCATATTTAAGTAGGTTTAATTTAAAAAATTAATCTAATTATAAATTAATATATAAATATTTATATTATATATTTAGTTATAATTAATTTAATTTTTTAATATAAATTAAATTTAAAAATCCTCTTCTCATGTTATGTCTGAATTGAAAGTGGAGCAGTCCTGGACAAGAAGAAGAAGATGGAGGAGGGACAGTTGTTTTGGAATGATCATGGATTCTTCTGCCCAGCTGGGCCTCCCACTTTCCACTGCTACCTTCGTTTTTGTTAAAAGAATCTCCACGTCTATAAATAAGTGAATGGATATATGACAACGTAAAAGATAAAGCTTGATTTCTAATAATAAAATGATAAATATATAAATTTTGTAAAAAATATCTATATGTAAATTTTTGTAATTCAGTATTATATGATTAGAATTTTTAAAAAATTTTTACGCGTCATATTATTATTAAAAAAGATCTTACATTAAATACAGGAAATTATATCAAGTTTTAGTCCTCTTTATTTTAAGCAACATGAATCTTTTGGTGATGTTAATGCATTACTCTAGTCAATAAAGTATCATGTGCTGCACTTCTAAATCTCCACAAGTTCTTCAATTATTAGTATCGACCAAAACTCCAAGTTCATTAACTTAAAGTGCTTTCCTTCGTTTATCGTGGTATTTATAGTTGTGTTAAAGAAAGGAATCTCTCTTTTAGTTCATGACAGAGATATTTAATCGTAAGATTTAAAATTATCATATTACGCGCATGCAATCCTAAATCCCCACGTGTATTTGAAAGACATGAATCTTATACAGTAATTGTGAGACTGAGTTCAGTTTCAATTCATGTGTTTGATTGAGAGACACCATATAAGGAAAACTAGAAAGATGAAAATATACTAAACAATTAGTAGAAGTGGCCAATGAATTTTCTTCTGTCTGTTCATTTTTGTGCTTATTCCTTTTCTTTTTCACTTGTGTACTGTCTTTGCGTATCAAGTGGGGAAAGGAATAGGAATTTGCTAGGAATCTTGAATTATTGAGTAAGTTAATATATATATTTTTTCCTTAAAAGATTATTATTTTTTTAATTTGACCCTCTATAATGTTCTTTTCTTAATTTAGTCCTTCAATAATTTTTACTCAAATCATTTTGTCCCTTTGAAGAATTAAATTAAAAAATTAGCTCTCGTGACTTTAACAAATGGATTGATGCAAGAATGAAATGATTGGACAAAAAAATTATTGAAAAACTAAATTAAGAGAGTTATATTTTGAATGATCAAATTAAAATGTTAGTCACTTTTAGGAATAAAACAGTAGTTTACTCTTAATTATTATATTTGACGCGAATACATATCACATGACTCAGTTAGTTTATAGAAATTTTCTTCAAGGAATATGATTGAATTCACAAAAAAGAAAACTAATGAGTTGTGTGATATAACCCGTAAAGTATTATAATTTTATTTTATTTTATTTATAAAATTGATACTTCCATAACATGCAAGACATATACTTCAATCAACCACTAATTATTGATAGTCACTTAAAAACTAGTACAACATATTCTAGCGTATTATTTTGATTCTAATATAATTTATAATCACAAAGCTAACCAGGCAGAACATTAAATATTTCCTATACCTCTTCCAGCTACACCTCAACTTCTTCTTCTTCTTCTTCTTCTTCTTAACAAAAACGTTTTCTCTGGACGATAAATAAATAAATAAAACGTTTCAAACATAAACCTAGGGTTCTTGCTATTACGCTCTTCTCTTATTGTCTCTCTCTTCAGTACTGAATTAAAAATCAAAGTCCCTGAAGTTGATAAGAAAGCATGTGCATGGATTAGCACCTTATCGAAAAGGAAATTCCCATTCGCCAAAGATATTATATTGAAGTGGGGAAAAAATTTGTATTCTTCATTCTCATTCAGCCAATAAGCCAAAGACACGCTAGATTCTGGCATTAACGGAAATAAAAACTGATATTTTTTATAGCTTTTTCTCATAAGGGATCTCCTAGGACAAATAAATATAGGAAATCATCATTCTCTCTTGCGTGTTCTACTAACCATTTTATAGAAAAGGACAACCCAATTTGTGAACATACAACACATGTCCTTTCCCTAAATAGACAGTCTTTATGGAATCTAAATTTCTTTATGCTTCCAAACTCATGAAACTCCCTTTCTATACCCTTATATAAATGCCTTCAAAATCTCACTTCCCTTGTGTACCCACATTACTAAGTTTTAGAGCATATATCTTCTCATTTCTTTGCACCACCCTCATCATTTTCTACTGTTTGTATAATGTCTCGGGTTACGGAACCACTTATAGTGGGAAGAGTGATAGGAGAGGTGATTGACATATTCAGCCCTAGTGTGAGAATGAATGTGATATACAATCCCAACATCCGAGTTGCTAATGGTCATGAGCTAATGCCTCCTATGGTTATCGCCAAACCAAGAGTGGACATTGGTGGTGATGACATGAGGACTTCATATACCTTAGTGAGTTGCTCGCTTTCTTTCTTTCCTTCTTTTTTGTTTTTCAGTATTGTGGTCACATAGGATATTTCTAGCCAGGTTATGCACACCTTAACAAATTCATCTTCTCAGTCTAGTGAAAGACTTTCTATCTAAACATTGCTTCATTTTCCTTTATATATATACAAATATATATATATATATATATATATATATATAAACATTGCTACTGACATAAGTTATATATACTCTTTTGCCTTGCACTTGTGTCAACTTGAAGATTATGACAGACCCAGATGCTCCAAGTCCTAGCGATCCATATCTAAGAGAACATCTCCACTGGTTTGTATTCTCAAAATTCTGTGTGTGTGTGTGTGTGTGTGTTTCTTGTATTTATTCTACATCACTCTTCAAGTCTCAAACACTTGCTGTCAATTTTTCCTGCAGGATGGTCACAGATATTCCTGGTACCACAGATGCTTCCTTTGGTCAGTATTCTCTAAGCTTAATTAGTCAAATCTTCTCCCTTATATTCCTAAATATAATTAGATATACTTTACTCTATGTTACTGTTGAAACATAGTGTCAACATTCTAAGTGTATGTTTTGGTTGAGGAGGATAGACAAGTAAAGAGTATTCTATTTAGATTTAAGCTTTTTTTTTTTCCTCTCGTCTCATCCATTCACCTTGATCTAAATATAATCTAACGAAAATAAATCTTTGATTTATATATAAATAAAAAAAATGTCTAAATTATGTAAATATTCTCGTTTCTAATTTCCTCCTTCTAATTCATTCTCTTCAATCCAAATATAAATACCCTTACAGATTGAATTTTGAAGTCTGCAGGAAGAGAGATTGTGGGGTATGAGAGCCCAAAGCCAGTGGTAGGAATCCATAGATACGTATTTATGTTATTCAAGCAGAGAGGAAGACAGACAGTGAGAGGACCAGCTTCAAGGGAGCATTTCAACACAAGGAGATTCTCTGAGGAGAATGGTTTAGGCTTACCTGTTGCTGCTGTTTATTTCAATGCCCAGAGAGAGACCGCTGCTAGAAGAAGATAAAAAGCTAGCTCTATCTTAATACCATAATATTGTCCTACAGTTTTTGGGGTTTGGCATGTAAGGTAGAATAAGGATGGATGGATAGCCATTTGTTAATTAACACTTCTTCTGCTCATCACTTTTTTTTTTTTTTCTGGTCCTTTTTCAGTTTTAGTCACTAGTAGAGGGCTTAAGTGTGGTTCGAAAGGTAGGGAAAATTTTAATGTACTTTAGGTCATGAGAGACTGTGGACCCAACAAGATTCTAGGCTTTTTTAAGGTGATGTTGGGTATAGGAATTTTAATTTCTTAAGTATTTAAAAATCTTTCCATAAGATATTTGAGTATAATAATTATAAAAATTTACAAATTCATGTATTGTATGTGTTAAGAATATTTTTTTTTTTGAAAAAAAAAAGTCATACTAGAATTTTTTATAAATAAAGTTTTAAATACTTAAAAAAATTGTTTACATTACGTTCCAAACGAATATAGCATGTACCCGTGAGAGGAATTTAATGAGTAATGTTAATCGTATTAAAAAAGAAATTATTATTATTATTATTATAGCCATTACATACAACTTCCACATCACACAATCGTGAGCACAAAATAGTATTGATATCACTTTTCAGTTTAACCGCAGTTGATTTTAAGTTATCAAATTTAATTAGCTTTTGCGTAATTAGCTACATTAAAATCAATAATTTGTTATTTGATTGACTTCACTACTTATCATATTTCAATTGATTTCTTATCAATTTAATTTATGAAGGTGATAAATGAACCCCTGCATTTTGTTAATTAAGGTTTTATCAATACTACGCCTTGATAGAGAATTGACGTTTATAATGCCTTCTGGTACCCTCCACAACTAAAAATTTAAGACGAGAAATCACTTGATGGAATATATCCTATGCAATATCAACAAAAACAAAAACAAATTCTTAACAAGAGACTGACAAGGTAGAGTTACGTGTGTCTCTGAACATGAGAAAATCAAAATCCTTTTCAAATGGGCAAAAGCTCACAAACGCGGAAACCATTCATTCGCTTCTCAGACGCAGAAGCACCTCAATAAATATTTGCCTCTGCAAGCAACTTATTGACCCTCTTGGATAAATAATGAAGTGCCACTTCCACAATATTTAAGGCCACAAACTAGTAATGTTATTATTACCAGTTATCACAATTATTTAAGAGTATTTAAATTTGATTATAAAACCACTATCTATATTATCGTAATAGTGAATGCTTCATGTAAGCAACTCTTGCAAGGGTGAAAATTTCACGAGGCCAAAAAGACTACGCCTGGTGCCCGTAAATTAATACGTCTTGCTAGGGAAGAAGAATTCTTTTAGAACACAAGCCAGTTTCAAGAGAGACATAATTAACAAGCCCGTTAAGTCCCCGAGTTTGTTCTTTGTATACCTTAAAAATTCAAGACAAACATAATATACATAGAAAAACAGCTACTCAGACACAAGCTAAAAAAATAATAATAAATAAAAGGCGGTTTTTTTTTCGAAGTTTTCCCCTGTAAAAAATCACTATTTCTTTTCTCAGGTGAAATCCAATAGCAATCAATTACAATCTAAGCATACTAATTACAAACCCTCTCTAAATATCATAAGTAGGCATCCAGGTGTTCAGGATGCCCCCAAAAAAAAAAAGGAAACAGACCTGTATTTATCACCCAGAGTATACAGCCTGTGAAGCAAAACAGATCCATGAACTGTTCGGTAATTGTATCCACAACATAATAATAGCCACACCACCACCAAACGGGTCAAGCATTTATTTCTGAATTGCACTGGTGCTCCCTGCTGCAACTTCTTCTACCCCAAAACATGCTTGAACAAGTTGTTTTCTCCAGTCTTGGCCCTTCCATTTTATCCTGATCTGCCGTTGATGCTTGTGAACGCGATTCATCTTCTGTTTCAGCCTCACGGGGTTCATATGATGGACAGGGACCATCGTTGCAGGTACACAGTGGAATTGCCATAGATGGAAATGGACTACAAGTGACTGGACAGAGTATATCTGAAGGAACAGAAGCTACACAATTTCCTTGAATATCTGGTGTGTGAGAAAGAGATGGCCTAGTTGGGTCGCGTGGATGTAGCATGCATGGGGTACATAGACCGAGAGATACGTGTAATTTATTTTCTTTTGCATGAGAACCAGGTAACTTGACAAAAGAGACAACTGCGTCTCTACACAATGGGCAAGGGATGGAGCCAGGAGGGCCAAGCGTTTCAGAGGAAACATTGCTTGTTGAGCAAAGATAAAGTGCACATCTTACACATAGCCCATGCCCACATCCTGCATGTGAAAATTTATTTAAATCACTTAATTGTTCCGGTATATACGGAAAGCATCCATTAATGAGCCAGAATTTCAAAACATTCCGTCCATATCGAGTTTAGGAAATTGGGGAAGGAACCAAGGTTACAACTTGATGCTCCAAATATAAATTGATGGAGGGACGAGAAAAGATTCTCGCCACCCCTTTTCTAAAATAAAAAGAAAAAGGGGATGAAGTTATTGAATGATATATCTTACCGAATTTCCCGGGATCTTGATCTCATTTTCCTATTAAGCTTTTAAGTGGTCCTTGACATAGTATTAAAACCTTTATGTCCAACTGATCAAAAATATGATCCTTGCCACCTCAACTCTCTTAATTAAAATTAAGTTTCAATACTAGGTATACTGAACCTATGCTTTGTCCACTCTTCAAATCCAAAAGACTTCCCCACGTAAAGTGGCATGTTAGCTATATTAATAAAGCCAATTATAAACCTTAACAACACAAACTTTTAATCACAAACAAGGAAAATATCAAGGTGAAGGATAATAAGTAGTTCTAACGTTATAACTAGGGGTTCCTATTATTAACTAAAGCAGACAGGCAGATATCTATGATATACCAAAAAACCAAGTACCTTCTGCAGCGACTGAACATGGCCTCTCCAGGCAGATAGCACAAAAGTCAGTCTCGTGACAGGAGGTTGTAGATGACTGCAATCCACACTCCCTGCATTATTTCACCACATTCTTACTCCTATTCATATCAGGGGTAAACTACAGAGAATTATTTTCACTTTTAATTCTATATGAGTTTATCAAGAAACAAAGACACCGTCCACTTAATATAATTTTCTTTCTCCAGAAGGAGGGAATGAAAGGCAACCAGAAGCTTCTGAGAGTCTATAAACTTCAATTCTTTCAGTGTTACTTTTGGTTTCAGCATGCTTGATTTTAAGACTTCTCATGTCTTAGAAAATCATATATTAAGCTAGACCATTGTGTTTCATTCCAACCAAGAAAACTTTTAGAAAGAGCCATAGTGAAATCATTTTGGCCCCTGCTTCTGATCTACAACACAAATACCATCAACAATGTAGGCTTTTCTAACAAGCCTCGTGTCATGAATAATTGACAACTCATGGAAAGCCAATTTAGGCTGCATTAATCTAAGCTTATATCACGTTCTCCTTTGCTAATTATCCATATATAAAGCCTTTCTATAACATAAATATCAGTACCTAGCTACACAGTTGTCAAAAGTGCACCATAGAGCATAAAGGCTCAGAAAGATGGGCTGTAATTAAGGTTGATGACTAGAATCCTCAGGAAGATACTGTGTTTCTGAGTTTTTATTACTACTGTTATATATTATAGAGGTGATGCATGGGCAAAATTGGAGATGGATAGCAAACCGAGAAAATTTTATGCACTTAAAGTTCCTTGTGGTTGCTACTGAGAAAATCCACCAAGTTTTATTCAACAATTTCAAATTCTTAAACTCTTCCGAAATAACATCAAATTTACCAGTCCAGACTCAACTAACTTTTTTAATAACAACTCTTAAATTGAAGCCTCTAAGATATTGTCACAAAGAGTTGATTGTAAACTGCCACCTATCGAAGAATTAACATTAGCTGTCTAAATGGCCACGTAAAAGAATAGTGGAAATTCTGAAGGCATGGAATCCTATTTTGTATATATATAAAATTGACACAGCCAAAAAATTTAACATATAATCCATTATTTTCTTTGTCAGGAGAAAATTAATGTTCTCCACTGATGGCTTATATTTTAGGCACACTTGTTATTGATGAATTTTCTATTCCTTCCTTTTCTTTTCATTTCAAATTGAGCAGTGTAAGGAGTCATATATGTATTCCAACTGAATTAAAAGGAGTACTTTCACAGCTTCCTAAATTCTTTTCCTGCCTCTTTTGCCCTCACCTCTGCTAATCACCAGTCCCTAATATTTTTCAAAAAATAGTTCCAGAAAATCTGTTTTTGATTGCAATCTCTAGAAAGATTTCCACAGAAAGTAATTCAATGGTAAATTAGAGTTTGGCTGATTCACAAAAATATAGTTGACTGCATAATACCTGGCTATGTTAAGCACACTCATGAGAGGCAAGGACAAGTAATTTGAGGGAGGGAATGTAGGTATAGCAGCATCAGAACTGGGTACCAGCAATGGTTCAAGCCAATGGCGCCCCCACATCCTAGCAACATCAAGGGGAAGCCACCTGGGGGAAAATATTCCAATTTAGAATGGTTTTGTTATATAACAAGAAAAATTCGTAGTTCTATACACAAACATAAAATCATACCCATTGCAATTTAAAGCCATCCGGCTCGCACCTCTTGCTAGGAGGATCTGAAAGAGAAGAAAATCATTGCTAGATTCAAGGGAAAGCACGGGAAGTAGTAGGTATATAATACTTAGAAACCAAAGCAATTCTTGCCTGACAACATTTTAAATTGCCCCCACAAGCAGCATAATGCAATGAAGTGCTTCCAGCCCCTATAACAAAGCACATTTTTGTGATTTTTTTGAGGGGAAAACAACCTTAATAATATTGAACAACTTAAAGAAAAGACATACCAATTAAATCCATTGATGTTCCATAATGAAATGTCACAGCCGACACATTTGCATTAAGGTCAAGTAGGAGTTGTACACAATCAAAATACCCATTTAAGGCGGCCATATGAAGAGCAGTAATACCACCATCAGCTGTCTTATTTACAAACTTGGACAGCGCACTGCACTGGAACAAGGTAAATAAATAGAAGGAATACAAAATACAGAAAAAACAGTTCTGTACTACGTGTGATTAGTGTAGCCGGGCACTAAAATATTCTTAACCAAACAAAGAGAAATCTCAATTCATATATTTCTGCAGCAAAATTATGCATGGCCTTCACAATCAATATTTTATGTAAGACTTAATTATGCATGGAGTAACTCTGTGTAATTTTTGATGTATGGAAAAGATAGTAATTTTAACACACATATTACAAAAAGGAAAGGGATACCTTTGGTCAGGTTTTCTCTTCACATTTGAGCCATTAACTCTCTCAGCATCTAAGCCAGCGTCTTTAGCTTCATTAGGAGAGCTTGGAACAAAGTCAGCAACAACAAGTCTAATGCATCTTACATGCCCATGCGCAGCTGCAAAGTGAAGAGCTGTCCTCCCACTAAGATAATCTGCTCTCATAACCTATTAGTGAATTGACTACAGTCTAGTTATTCTTGAAAAGCAGCTTTAACCATGAACAGAAGAAAAGACGCATGAAGACCAAGTATTCAAGTCCCACTTAACAGTCAAACTTTTCTAAGTAACTTATGGCCTACAATCTCAATAGGACAGTAAATGTAAAATTATGGGGAAACACAGTTCATAGAGATAGAATTGATGGTGGCCAGAGTTAAACGAAGACAATATTACAGGACTCACATTGCATCTGAAAAGCATGAGGGTCTGTACAACTTCCCAATGCCCATATCTACAAGCTTGCATCACGGCCGTCTTCAAATCAAGCATCAAAGTGAATCATATTCTCAAGTTAGTAAAACATATACAAGTATAAAAACTAAAAAAGAAGAGCACGTTACATCTTAATTAAATCTTATAAAGTTTCGTCATATCATGCTGGCATTAGTTAAATTGATACCAGGATCCAGATCCATCGATTTTCACTTACTGTAGTGCAGACTCTAGATACTCTTTCTTACAGACAGCAGTTCATTGCATGGGATGAAATCATTCTCTAAATTTTTTATTGCTGTAACCAAAAAGCGAAATCCGATTTCCAATTTCAAATATAGAACGGAATCTCGCAATTATTGAAAATTCACCACTGAATCTATCTCGCCATTTGTAATCATATCGTATAATTTGCTCAAATCAAAACAAATACCCGAAAAATTCAAACCTAAACCCATCATCAATCGACCATATAGGAAAGAAAAAAAAAGGAGAAAGGAGCAGATAAAAATCGCACCTGCCCGCAATAATTTCTTGAATTTACATCAGCTCCATTCTCGAGCAACAATGCCACAATCTAATTGAACCCCCAAAAAAAAAACTATGAGAATCAAACGGTTACTGATTGGTCAATACAGAATCTCCAAGAGAAGTTATCGATATGAAACCTCGTTATGGCCCTTGGCGGCTGCGAAATGGAGAGGTGAATTGAGGCCACCGAAGGTAGAATACTTGGCAAGACATGGGTTAAAGTCCAGAAGCATCTTGGCCTCAACCAAATCGCCGTCCCTCGCCGCCGACACCAACCTCTCGCCTGACGCCGAGCACCCAAATGAATTCCCCATCTGAACCCACCGTCTCGATTTCTCCAACAAACACACTCTCTACGAGCAAATCTTGTGAGTGAAACAATGTTAGGTGAACGTCGCAGAAATAAGGAACCCAATAACAGAGCAAAAACTTCACGCAATGGGATATATAACGGGACGAAGAAACTGGGTTTTCGGTGGAGAAGTTGAAGATGGTGACGTGGCAGTTATCTCTGTCTGCCTTCTTTCTCTTTCTCTTTTGTCCTGTGAGTCTGAGAATGAATGGGTGCCTATGGGGTCGAAGTTCTGACTTCTGAGGAACAAATAAAGGGGATGGTTAGCGAAGCCTACACCTTTACCTTCTCATGTTCTTTTCTTCTCGTCTTCTTTACTGGTTGTTCAGCACTCTCTCTGAGATATGCCAAAATAAAATATATATTTATCTTTTAAAATCAAAATAGGATGAAAATGCTCTTGAAATAATATTATTTTATTAAAAAATATTTTATTAAAAATATTTTTAAAAATTTTATTTCAATAATATTTATTTTAAATTTTAAATCTTAAATTATAAATTTAATTTGTTTTAAAAATTTATTAAATTTATCACAACACTTGTGTCTATTAAGATATATCTAATACACATTATTTTTGAAATTAAATTATTATCTATAAATTATTTAAATAATAAAAGTATTTTTTGAATATATTCTTTGTTTAATAATTTAATTTTTAATTAAATAATTTTAGAATTTGTTAAATTTATAAAATTAACTAATTTATATTGATCAAATATAAATTAAATATTTTTTATGTTATATAAATAAAAGATATAGGAGTATTTTGTTCAAAATAAATATAATTATAATTTATTTTTTGTTGTAAGAATAGTAAGTAGAAATTGAATTTTTTATAATTATGTAATTATACAATTAAAGAGAGAATGATACAAAAGGGTTGAAATATATATAAAATTCGCTTCTTTTTTTCATTCTCATTTCTTTTTCTTTTTCTTTTTTTCTGTTTTTGAGTACATTATTTTCAATTCATTTGCGGACCATAGAAAATTCAGACTAATAATAAGTGTAATGCATAGTTTGATTTAAAAAAATATATATTTTAAAAATAAAAATGAGAGCCATGTAATTTGAGTATTTTCCAAGAAAGAGAGAATGAGTAATTTACCCTTATAATAATTTCCTAAATCTCTCTTCTAATTTTTTAGTGAGGTTAGTTTGTGAAGTTAATTTTCTCCATATCATGATATTATAGTTTTATTTTTAATATGACCCCAAAAAAATATAAGTTAATGTTAAGTTTCAAAACAAAACTATGATTTTTATTTTTAATATAATAGTTATTTTTGGAAAGAATGAGTATTATGCTTATAGTTAATTTCACTGACATATTTAGATTTTTTTTCATATATATTAAACATAAAAAGTTAGATAATATTTTTAAAATAAGAAGAATATCGAGTATAATTTAACCAAAATTTTAAAAAAAATATTATAATTTACTCTCTTTTTCTTAATCGTGTTTCAAAAATAAAAAATATTATAAATATTCATAATCAATTAATATCATTTTAATTGACATTGATATTAATTTATTGGATACAATTATTAATAATACTAACTAAACAAGGAAATTTTAAGAAAATAGAATATTACAAGTTTATTAAGATAATAAATCAAGTTCCTCTAGGGGGATGATAAAGAAACATTAAACCAAATTAATGAAATTAGAGTAAATTAATTATTTATCACTTAAAAAATTATTCTTCTCTCAATTTGATCCTTTAAAAATAAAGCCTTTAAATTTGCTTTTGAAATACCACTCTCCTTTCAATTTAGTCCCTTAGACATTTTTTCAATCAAAATTGTTCCTCTGATCAGCAAAAACAATATTAATATGGAATTATAAAGGTGTCTTTAACCCCAAAACGACATCATTTTTGTATTAAAGCTATATTTTAGTTCATTAGAGAGCCACAAATGTTTTTCATCATTTTTGTATTAAAAAGCTTTATCTTTAAAAGACTAAAATGAGAAAAGAATGATATTTCAAAAACTAACGAACTAAATTAAAAAAAAAATCAAAGATTAAATTATTAATTTCCACATAAAAATAAGAATATGTGATTAAAAAATCTCTATCTGCAATAAAATAAAAAGGTATGTCCCATCATCAATTGTTAATTGATTTACACTTGACTTCTAAAGTATATCTTAATCTTTTGAGGCAAGCAATAATTATAAATTCAACCTAAACTCAATTATACTCGTGATACTAACAACAAGTGGGCATATTTTTTTGTCTTTTCTGTAAAATTATGCAACAAGATCTATCCCGAGGTCTTGCTAAAAAGAGATTGATGCCGTTTCAATCTTTATCCACTAGCTCGTTTTATCTATTTATCCGCATAGAATTGCATATCATTAGGTTTTTTTAATTCAAATTCAAGTTTGTACAACTTTAATCTAAACACACATTTAATAATAAAGACAAACAAGAATGATTAAGTTTATTATTATAAATTTAGCTATTAATTTTATCAACTTTAAGACTAGGTTGCAAATATTTCGTCTTTTTACTGTATTCTTTTGTCCTTGTGTAAAAAATTTATTTTTGATTGATCCAAAAAAATATTAATTGAGATGTATATAAGTAAATTTATATTATTATAACTTATTTTCAAAAATTTTTATAAAAAAAAATTGCCATCAATACAGTTTATTTTGTTTATTTTGCAAGATAAATTTACATTTTGATATACAGATGGATTTTATAGTCCTTCAAACATCAAATCAAATATAGTTTAAATCAACATATTAAGTTAATTGACTGATATAGTTTAATAGTAAAATAATAATAATAATATTTTTTAATAAAAGTATTAAATTCAAATGTGGATGTCCTTGTATACCTAAAAAGGAGTTGAACGTGTCATTAATTAATTTGTTTCTTAACTGTAAAAAACATGATAATGAGTGCCCACCCAGATCTTTAATTATTTGAAATAATTATTGATGATGTAATCGGTTCAGTATTTAACAATCTAATATATATCTGATTTCCGAGTTTCTTCATCTTAATATTTGTAAAATCAACATATAACTTGATAAATAAGCTGGTCCTGAAAGGTCAAATCTGATTTTTTTTTTTTTTTAATTTTCACCTCCATTCACCCTCAAGGGTAATGATAATCTTACAGCCGTCTAGCATAAAAAGATTCACAGTCGTTATGGGATTGGATGGTAAATGATTCATCATATCAATGAATTGGGTTAGGTTTTTTCTTTTTAATGCAAAAAAGTCTATGAGCTATCATTATTCCATCATTTAATGAGATGTGATTGATAGTATTGGACTCATTTGCAGGACAAGGAAGAATTGGGTAGTGCGCAAAGGAGAAGATTTAGACTTATCAAATTAATTTAAATAGTTTAAATTTATTTATTTTTAGTTTTAATTGTTTTTAAGTTTATAATTAAAAGATTATTTTTATTTGATATTATTATCTCTTTAAAAAATTAAATAAATAAATATAAATATAATCATCCAAATTTAATTTGGACAAATCCAAGTTATGTCCCTTGCATATAAGAAAAAAAATGCATGGAAAATGATTTATTTTCATAAGCTGGGAGTTTAAATCTCATTTAAAATTGAATTAAAAAAATTATATATTTGACATTATCGTTGACTTTTATAATACTCATTAAGAAAATAAAAAATTTAACTTTCTCTGAAATTTAGTTAAATTATATAGAATTATATTTTTATTTTAAAATTATATTTATAGCATTTTGATATATATATATATATATATTGTAAAAATTATTTTTATAATTTATTTTCTATTAAAAAAGTTAAGAGATTATAATTTTTATCATAATATAAAATAAATATAGTTGAATTGATGTTAATCTCTGTGACTTGATTTTATTATTAATATAAAAGTCAAGTAATTTTATTTCTTTTAAAAAATATATATTGTATAAAAAATTAACTTCATAAATAAAAAAAATTAGAGAAAATTCAAATATAATTTTAAAATAATCAAGTATAATCTAGCCTGACATCAGAAAAAAAAAAGTATAATTTGTTTTTTTTTTAAATATCTACAAAAATTTAGCAACAATGATTTTAAAAAAACCTGAATACAAAGTATCTTATGCAAAAGAAAGAGTAAAACCTAAATATGAATATCTCAAGTATTTCAACATATATAGAAAAATCAATCAACTAATTTTATATGGAGAAGCAATTAAGTTCTTTCTTTTATTACAAAAAATAGTAACACTGAAATTTTATTTAAAAAAAAAAAGTAGTTATTTGAGTCCATCCATCCAAACAGTACTTTGGTTTAACAGCATCTGACATCTAAAGCAATAGTCAAAGCGCGTAGTGCCTCGTGTCTACAAAAAGATATAAGGTACTCCGCGTACAAGGCTATAGCGGACCCACCAAAAGCGAAAGCTCTCTTCCTCACAAGTCCCTAGAGTTATCAGTCGTACACGTGGATCGCTCAGAATGATCGCAGTATTAATGAGTGGGACCAACGTGATGGAAGCATCATCGACGGTTCATAAATGTTAGTTTGTGAATACGGTCTGACTAATCACATATGTATTTTCCCTCATTAATTGCTTCCTTCCGTACCCAAAGGGAATTTAAATGCGGTTTGGTACGTCTGTCGCGGAAGCCTAATATTCAAATCTAAATTTTTTATGTAAAAAAAAAAAAACCTTTTATGTATTAAAAAAAAATGATACGGTGGATATAAAAAAGCTTATACGCATAAAGTTCTATTTATTTTTACTTCTTATGTTATTATTTTCTTTTCAAAAAGGTTATATAAACATAAGAAGATTTAAACTAAAGATTTGACTCATCGGTACTATTGGAATATTTTTTATATATGTAGATATAAGATATATTAATTCGTGAAACATATATTATATATTAATTATTTAAAAAATAAATAAAATAGTTTGTTTAAAAATTATGACTTAATTAAATTAATTTCTTAAAATTAATATTTTCTTTATAATTTTATATACACATATTGCTGGACCTTTTTTCATTTGTGAAAAATATATTATGTCTTAATCATTTTAAAAATTATATAAAACAGTTTATTAAATTTTATGATTTGTTTCAAAAAATAATGACTTAATTAAATTAAATTCTCAAAAAATAAATATTTTCTTTCTTAATGGAAAAAATTAATATTTTTAATTTCAAATTATTATTTATTTTAGAGTACAGATTTTTTTGGTGATTAAAATAATGTTTATTTAAAAGAATTATAAGAATTCAAAAAAATTGAATAAAAAATTTAGTAGTTATATGAGAATTAAGCAATAAATGTATTTATGAATATAGAGTTTTGGTGCTAAAAAAGCTACAAGAAACTTTCTCAATATTTTTTAAACATGAATTTTTTTTGGGGATAATATTTTGTTTTCAACATGAATGAATGGTTGACTTATGTCTTTTGGTTAGAGTAAAGAGATAATTTAAAAGTGAAGTGCATAACTCAACCAAACATCATTTTAAGCAACAAAAATAAAAGAGTATGACTTATAACCACTTAAAACTATTTAGCATTATGTTAGTTAATAACTAAATTAACCAATAATTCTAAACAATATGTTTATTAATGGAAGCATATATATAGTTTAAATGAGATGAACACAAATTATTTTAAATATGTATTATATTCATCAATCAACGTGATGAATATGAATATTACTTGATTGTAAATTTTAATATTTTCCGATAGCAAGCCATATCTTTGATGTTTTATTAAATAGTGATTCGTTATTTTTTTTTATTATTTAAAAGGATATTCAACAAACATGGATTCCAATTTAATGAAATCAAGTGAAGTATTGTGCTGAAAACAAATCTAACTGTATTATATTTAAAATAAGCGATCTACAAAAGTGACTAGAACCAACTTGATTATAAATATATAGTTAGAAAAATATATTTCAATCTTTGTTATTTGAAGTTTATTGAACTTCTTTCACCCTTCTACCATCATGCAAAAATAATGTTAGTTTTTTAAATAATTTAAACACTCCTTCTCACAACGAAAAGAAATCCAATTCATCAGTTCTAGAGTTTGTCTTTTTGCAACAGTCATGCTTTTTCATTTTTATATACAGCAACGGTTCAAGGGCCGAGACAGGCAATTTCAAATGGATTGAGAGAATCAAAAGATCGAAAGAACGCGGATCCTTCTCTCTTCACGCGAAGGATGCGGTCAACTATTTGTTTGACACGTAATCTTTTTATAATAAAAATTACAAAATGTTAGTTGTCAAGATAAAAATTTTAATTTTGAGATAAAATTTCAACTGTATGAATAATAAATTTTAATTAAAAAATTAAAAAATTTTAATCTAAACATTTTAATTGTAAAAATAAAAATTTAATTATAAAATAAAAAATTTATTGTAAAAATTTTTAAATTATTTTAAAGATTCAGAAAATCAAAATTTTGTTTTCATAGTTAAATTTTTTGAAATATAATTTTTTTATAATTAAAATTTTTGCCCTCAAAATTAAATTTAATTGTCATAGTTACAATTAAAATTTTGATCATTATAATCAAAATTTTATATCTATCCAAATAAAAAAAGCACACGTTAAACAAATGTTTTACTGTATTCCCTACAAAAGATCCATGGCCTCAAATCATACTTTCATTACTTTGCTGATTTAAATAAAAAATTATTTATTGGAATTTTATAATTTTTAAAGAGGGGAAGTTTGAAGTTAAACAGCCTTAAATAGCACTATCACAATTGATGATCCTTCAGATGATGTAATAACTTTCAAAACATTAAGAAATGCAATGTTAATATTATTTAAGGTTAACGAGTACAGGTTGGATACAGTTTGAGTCACAACTACTTCACAAGAAGTCACAAGATGGCCTAATCTCTTTTTCATGTAATAAGTCAAACATTGACTTTCAATACTGCTTTTGATTAATCTTTTTTAATCAGTATGTAAATTATTAACTGCTTACGAAATCCAAGATATACTACCAAGTTGCAAATTCTAGTCTTCTTGTTAGATTTGATATAAAGATGATCATGTTTAAAATATAGATATGATATGATACTATAGTGTTCATCCTCAAATTTATATTTAGTAAGTATATTTTTTTAATTTCTATTGAATCCTCGTATGTATCTGAAGTTATTTATCTAAAAAAATGTGTATAATAAACAAAAATTTTTAAATTAAGATTTATTTATATAAAATCATAACAAAGAATAAAATATCTCAAATAGCTATTAATATAATTCAGAACCTATAAAATACTATTTGGATAATATTTTCTTTTTCATAATATACTATATCGATTGATACACACACATAAATTTAGGATGGGATAATACCCAAACTTAAACCCAAACCCTTAAAATATTTATAAAAGCTCTAATACTCAAATTTAAACAAATAAATATTATAAATACTCATTAGACATGAATATTTTTTATCACCCCTAATTTGGTGGCATCACTGATTAGATATTTACACATATTTTACCAAGAAAAAAAAATATAACCCTATACTTCAAAATAAAGCTCACTATAGTGGAGTTACAAGTCACAAGCTTTAAATTTATCTTTATTATTAAGTTTTCTAATAAAATTACAGCATGTATAAATATAATACTAAGTTATAGAATAATAAATTTTTGTAAAATTATACATTCGTTATGTTTTAATTAAAAAGCTTGATAAAAAAAATATAAAAAAAATTATATATAAATTTTTTCCATTGTCCAACTTAAGAAAATAGCCAACTAGCCAATTGTATTGGTCCTGGTGTTTATAGAAGAATGTTGACTCTAACCATTTTAGCACGCAACGCAAAACTATATTGTATCGGTGAGCTTGAGTATTGAATTTTATTTTTTATACATTTTTATTTATTTTAATTTTTTGTAATCTTTAATAAGGAAAGCTTGATGTTAAATAGCCTAAAAACAATAAATCATTAAAATCTGAGTCACTAGTCACAACATGGCCTAACATCTTTTTTGTCATTAAGGCAAACATTTATTGCCAACATTGCTTTTGATTAAAAAAAATTTTATAGGCAGTTTTTCAGACATTTGTTATTAAGTTTTCTTAATTAAAATATAACAAATTTTTACAAATAATTTTATAATTCCTTCATTAAATTATACATTTATTATATTATTATAAAAAATTATATACTCATTTTTTATTAAAAAATTTGATAGCAAAAATATAAAATATTGCATTTGGGTCTAATTATTTGATTAATTTTTTTATTAGTACATAAATTATTAATTGCTAGAGAAATCATGACATACTACCAAGTTGCAAATTCTAGTCTTGTAAGATTTGATGCAGAGATGACATGGATAGAGTATGGGTATGATAGTATAGTTTTCATTTTCAAACACATACTTAGTAAGTAAAAATTTGTTATTTCTATTGAATTCTGCATTCTTGAATTCTCAAATTTGAACACATTTATTTAAAGAAGTTTCATAATGAACCATTTTTTTAAAAAAATTGAGACTTATTTACTGAAAATCTATTTATATAAAATCACAAACAAAGAGTAAGCTGTTCCAAACAATTATTAATATAATTATGTTATTTGGATAGTATTTTCTATTATTTGTATATAATATATATATATATATATATAGACACAAAATATGAGTCACATGAGACAAGTATCGTATTATCCAAACCTAGTTTTGAACTATTAAAATAAATTTTATAAATATTAATTAAATGTAAATATTTTGTTCATCTTGTTAGATATTTTGCCTTAGAATTATCAATTTACTGTGAATATTATCATGATTTAATAAAGAGTTTTATTATCATTATTATATTATTTGTATATTTGCCATATAATAAGATCTTTGGGTAATTATAATTATTCTAAATATTCTTAGTCAATCATCATTGTAAGAATAATCATGACTTAAGACTAGTATAATTTTGATTAATGATTATGTATAGAGATACAAATCAAAGTCATAGACACTTGTTAGAAACTAAGGTGCCGGACCAACCAATTGTGAAATAGCTATATGGACCAGGTTATAAGCGTATCTCATCTATAGCCATAGCGCCAAGCCCTTAGACCTAAGACTGCCATAAATTCCTACACGAGGAACATTGTACTTTAGCATAATCAAAAGTTGCCTTTAATCGAGCAATCATAAAAGGTTGTGATTGGATACAATAAGATACATATAGAAGAATATGACTGGTCAAGATGGGATTTATTCTTCTTACAGAGAGAAATATCATTGGGCCCTTCGATGAATAAGACTAAAAAAAAAAGAGCATAGGCATACTTTAAATGAAAGGTGTTTCATTTGTCTTCTTTTTTACAATCTACTTAGAGATCGATAAAGCATGGTCAAGCGATGCAATGATGACGTCTCCATGCCTTGTGCTTGACCTATATATCGTGTGACAAAAAGGACTTGACATGGGCTATAGAACAGGTTATATCAGATCATCGATCCTTATATAATTTAGATAATCATAATATCTTGCTAGAGGCTACTTATAAATTGTGGGCTAAAAGAAATTTTTGGATCTACTACCAATATTATATGGGCATACAAGGTCGCACATAAGAATGGGCAACATGAGCTAGAATGTCCAGATTCATTGAATTTAGAAGGCGTCTAGATTCCATGAATGTACTGTCCACATTCGATGTATTTATTCTCTAAATAGTTTCTTATTTCGAATAGGAGATTATTTTATTTTTTTGTTAGAATAATATATTCTCTCTTGATAAAGTGATGGACAAAATTAATATATTTAATATATATTAATTTCAAAATTCAAAATCTGATAAATTTAAATTCTATTTAAACTATAATTTCGAAATTAATTACCTGATAAGTTTAAATTCTATTTAAACTTTAATTTTAAAATTAGTTATTTGATAAGTTTAAATTCTATTTAAACTATAATTTGAAAATTTATTTATTAGCTTGGAGACCAAGCAAAGCTCTCTTATAAAAAGGGGTGCTGGGTTTTCTCAAGACATACGATTTTAAGCCATAATAATACACCACCTAGTCATGTGGTTTGTTATATATTTGAGAAGTCATGTGGTTTTATGGATGAACTTGGAGAAGGACGTTCGCGTAACGTGGTGCTAGCACACCGCTTAAGTGAATATCAATAGATAGTGTTGGTCGTAAAGAATAACGTCTAGATCCAAACGTGACTAATCAAAAGGAGAGAAATTTTTTTTGTATGTTAGAAGTATAATTTTTTACCTTGCTTCAATTTAAACAAACATGATGAATCTATGGGAGGGATTCTTTTTCATGCTCCATTTAATCTTTCTGCTACATGTGCCTACAAATCCTAACACATCCCTAATTTGATAGCGTCACTAATTAGATATTTACAAATATTCTAACTAGAAAAGATGCCTATGCTTGAAACTAGAGCCCATTGTAGCCCAATCACAACTCACAACTTTGAAATTTGTCAATTTTTAAAGAATTAAAGTTTGATAGCTAATAAAATATTATGCAAAATAAAATCCTCAAATTATTACTGTCATATTTTATTATAAGGAATCCTTTGGCATATTGTTATATTTTATTCTTGAATAATATTGTAGATATCACAATATACATATTATTTAAAAAAATTGAAAAAATTAAAATCTATACACATTTTAATTATATAAAATATTATTTGAAATTGTCTCATTCTAGGTCTTTTTTTTTAATAATATCTTGGATGACGCCATCCCCTTCAACATCAATATACTAATAAAAGCATCTAAAATATCTCTGAAATGATGAAAATCGGTGTATTAATTAGACAACTGTTAGGTTTCAACAAGTTAATATTTGTGCTTATCTATAATATGTACAATCAAGTAAGTTCATAATATGTACAATCAATGATATATATATATATATATATATCATTAATTGATTACTTGACTGAATAAATGGAAGGGTGGGTTTCACGCCTTGCGTAACACAATGACAAAGCGTGTCCGCTTGTTCGGAATTTCTGTGAATTTTCAACGGGCTAATTAGTTTATGGATTACCTGCAAAATGGTCAATGCCGTGTTCTGCTTACTGTGCTAGTGGGACCAACAGCATTAATTTATTTTTCTAATTTGACAAACTTTGATTAAGATTTCAATTCGGATCCAATTTTAGTAATAAACTTATAATTTTTAAATATTTACTATCTATTCTTCAATAGAATATATATATTTTTTTAAAAAATATTATATAAAGTCAACAATGTAATACTAAATCTTAAAAAAAATTTGTCTTATATTTTTATTAAAATTATGACAGTAATTTCTTTTAAAATTTTTTTCTAAATCTTATCCTTCCTCAAATTTTTTAATAATATGAAAGAACCAAACTACAAAGCAGAACTATTTATAGGATCCCATTCTATACATTCCAACTTCATCTTTGTAATGTTGTTGACAGGAAAGTGGTAAACCCAGCATTATCTACTTGAGCAGGCCAGAAAGGAATAGGAAGCTTCATACATGTGATACGATTACATAGTACCAGGGGTAAATATGTCATGTGGTTAGACGCACTATTACATATGTTCCAATCTCGGCTATACCAATTTTGAGATCAGACTGCAAAAGATGTAAACCGAGTGGTACCTATGGTTTAAAATAATGGAACACCTCTTGTCTATAATTTACATGAGTCATTCTCACACAGCACAGATATGTTGATTCATGGTCAGCATGGACCCCCATCCTCAAATGGACAACCATCAGTCAGCAAAATTTCACAATCAACATTCAACACACAATAAAAGCGCAGGCGGTAGATGGGTTTAAATGACAGAAATAGCTGCATTTAAAGATCAGCGCTCCACAGATAAAGCAATGGGTCCGACATGATAATACGGTTCACATGAGATAGAGACAAGGGCCTTTGAAAGAAGGGCAATGAATTGCAAGCTACTGTAAAATTTTTCCTACTTAAAACCAAGAAAATGTAAGAGTAAGAAAAGCTGTCATAGACTCCATCTCGGTTTATTTAAGCTAAGCTAATTCGATCAAATCAATTATGAAAGATATATAAACATATCAGATATGAGTTCCATTGAAAAGTGTCACGTTTCTTCATGATTGGCTTAGACTACATTCTTTTGTCTACCTTAAAACTTCTCCTACAGATAACCAAGAAGATGTCAAGAGTGTAAGATAGATACTGCTTTGAATTTAAAATGAATTCCTCCAAAAACAAAGACATGTCAAACTTGTAAGTCTACATAAACTTGTGTGAAGTGTAAACACACACAGAGTTTCCTTGAAATAATCACATAAGTACCCAACTCTATAGTAGAGAATCATAAAATTGAATAAAACTATAATAACAAATTTCATTAGTTAGAATTAGGAGCCCAAGTCAAGTAACATCAATACATATTAATCAATACGAGAGTCCAAACAGAATGAAAGTGAAGTAAGTCATCAGCAGGTCATCATCATTTCCTACACGTTCCCCTTCAATGTCAGATGAACCAAATCGATCACCACTTGACTCGACCTCATCTAATTTTATCTTTTCCCTTCAATTCTGAGGTGGTTCAAGGTCATGCAAATCTAGGTAAGAGTTCCTGATCATCAGTCCCATGACTTCACCACCTCAAGAAAACTCGTCAAAATCATTCCGTTTGGCTATCCACTTCTCATCAAAGTCAAGAACTGTATCTATTTTCGTTTGCCTGTCTCACAAATTCAAAGTTGTCCGTCACAATTTCACAAAAGCTAAAATCAGTTTCTTAGAAAATTTGCCAAGATCTACGAGTTTACTGTGAGTTTGTCAAAAAGACAATTTACTTGTTTTTCTGGTCTATACTCATGAAACTGTATTAGTTTAAGAAAATGAGTCAGCTTGTGAACAGAAAAATGAACATGCCTATTATTAGTCTGCACCAATTTGCAAAGGCTTAGTAGTAATAAGAAAAAAAAAAAATTCTATGACATGATGTCGATACCTGCCAAGCATGGGCAAGCAGCAATATACTGATTCTCTCTGATCAAAGTTCACATTTAAAAAATTTGAGAAAAAGAATATTTACTAAAACAAGGGAAAAAGCATGGAGAGGGAATGATCAAATGCGCCTTGGTAGCTGCAGACACCATTTATGTAGTAGTCAAAACTATGCAAAAGATTGGCATATATCGGAAATTACAAATTTTAGTTTCATTCCCTTGGAGATCAATGGCGGCTAGTACACTAGCGTAAGACAACCAATGTTAAACTAGGTGTGTGTGGATTTGTGATGAACCACTATTTTTAACTAAAATCAATTATATAAATACGATGATACCACCTTTTTGGGTAACTTCTGAGGAAAATATATGATGCCATTAATTCTAAACTACATACTTCTTAATATATATGACAATTTGATATCAACAGATAAATGATTTCACGATTTCCAAAACAGGATACTAACCCAACTCAAGTTAAATGGAGTTGCCTTACATGATTGGATGAACATCGAGGTGAAGCACTATCTCTTCCAACAACATGAACCTTCAGGCTTAAAGCTGTAATTTCTTTGTTTGCTTAGTGTTTTTCCTCCATTCAATTGTTTCTCTATGTACAGGTAAAACAATGATGACTATGAGTCTGTGAATGGCTGGAGCCTGGATATCTTCATAAGCCATGCAACATATCAGTTCTAGGTTTAACCATCAAAGATACAATCATCTTGAAGATCTGAGTTCCCATAAGATACCTTCCTTAATATAATTTTCTGGTAAATCCAAATTCCCAAGGTAGGGTTTGTCAGCCATCATCCGGGAAAAGGTATTCATGACAATGGCCACATGTCTCACCGCATACCAGCCAAACAAGTCAAATATCAAAATTATCACTTTAGATGAGATGAGGTAGACAGCAATCTTACCTAATGTCCACCGCCTTGAAATTTTTTTAAGCTATCAAGACCCATCTAAATAGCAAAATGGGAAGAACCAAAATCAAAAGAATCCTTCAACTACAATATTATTGTTACTTACTCAGTTAAGGTGTCTTTTGCATTGATACAGCATCCTCAAAATCAGCATCCTCATCTCCAATATCAGAATCAACATCATATCCTATATCTGATGACAAATCATCCTCCGCATCCCCATCTCTCCCCAGACTATCTCCATCCTTTAAGTCCCCGTAAACATTCTCAACACATGCTCTTCTTATTTGCCCCATTTCATCCTCTTCTCTACTTCTCCTATAGCCAACTAATTCTTTATCAACTTTTGCTTTCCTCGGACTAATCAAAATCAGCTCAGCCAGCTTCCTTCTTGCTAAATACAAATCATTGGGCTCTATCAATTCTCCCTTTCTATACGCCTCCCTAAGGAAAACAGTATGTAGTTTTCCGTGATTTCCTCTAGTGGAGACATAAAATATCCCCTGATGCTGAAGAAGAAAGTCTTTCAACTTCTTTGGCAAATTCATCGCCATCCGAAAATGTGCAATCCTCTCCAAAGTAATCTTCTTCTCCACTGTCAAGGACAACAACTCATGAATGGTAGCAACTGCCCTCTTCTCCATTCGCTTTTGAGCTTCAATCGATCTCAAATCATACCCGGAAACATCTTCATAGGGTGACCAGTATGGAAGCCGTTGCCACTTCCACATGGCAATTCTAAAATACTTTCCAATCTTAAAGCCAGGAGGGAAATTGATAATGAATGAAAATCTAATATTTTCAGCTTCAATTCCTTTCTCCCGATACTCCCTCTCCCTAGCTTTCTCTATGGCGCACACAGTTAAATTCTTGTCCCTCTCCACAAGTTCAATGTATTTATTCCTAGTCTCTTTGGCATCAAACAATCGAAAATACTGCGGGTACCTGAGAACCACCGAGTATTCGAAGTCGTCCGGCAATCCAAACGCAGACCGAGCAATACGAACATGCTCAAGACGAAGCCTTCCGGTATTAGACATCATCAGAAGCTTCCGGAGGCGCGTGACAGCGTCTGGGATTTGCGCCATGAGGGCTTGCTTTTCTTGGTCGATTTGGAGAATGGCCTTTCGGGCCAATCGGCAAAAGAGAATTCGCTGAACCGGGTGCTCGTAAACCTCGAAAACATGAGGGAATTTGAGTATGAAAGCGCCGGCTTCGTGCTGTTTGAAGCCAATTCGGCGAGCGAGGGTGTCGAGGCGAGAGATTGGAAGTGTTTGGTTGAGTTGTGAGAGAATGAGGTCCTGAAATTTGAGAACCTTGCGCATTTTCTTCTCGACCTCCATGTAGTTGTCGTAGCCATGATCTCGAACTCTTTGCAGCTTCTTCGGAATGGCAGTGGACTGCGACATTTCTCTCGTGAAATTAAACATATTCAGAAATAACGGAATACTCTCACGTGTTAGGGTCTTGCGCTTGAAGATATTGGCACTATAAGAAAAGAAAATTCGCATTTTGGGCTCTTCTGGGTGTCGAGATTTTAGGGTTTAGGGCTTGCTTGTTGTATATGGAGCCATGGCGGAGAATAACAGTGAGGTAAGCGAGCGCGAAGACAGGGGGGGTTCGAAAACAAATAACAGAAACTAAAGGGGAGAGGATGTAATTACTGCAATTTTGAGAGCAAATTGTGAATGAATTTTCATGAATGGGCTACCCGAGTTACGAGCCCAGGGCCAGCAGACCCAATTGATGTTAGTGTGTTTCTTAGGTGTTTTTTTGTCAGAATGTTTCTGACTTTCCGAGCCAGCATAGTTGTTACCAGAAAACTAACGCAAAACAAAAAAAACAGCGGCAAAGATAGGCCCAAATAGACAACGTAGGAGGAAGCACCTTCACTCGCTAAAGGTCAATGGATTTTCTATTGCTACTGTGTGGCATGAAAATCACCAAAATAATAATAATAATAATACTAATAATAAATAAAGGGCAACTAAACAATTGTCTAACGGCAAAATAATTAAACAAGTTAAAAATTAATTAAAAATAAATATTATTCTAATATTCTCAAAAAGAATTAAGAATCTGGATATAGTAAATATAGAGCAAGAATAACAAAATATAAATGAAAAAAAATTCAAAAATCTGAATATATCAGGAAAAAGAAAAGATATGTAAGACAAAGATTGCAAAAGTGAAAAAGGGTATGTCAATGTTATATTTGTAATAAGAAATGTCATATAACTCCACAATGTTCCAAAAAAGGATATGATGCTAACAAAATGATAAAAATAAATTAGAAAATTGCTTTAATGAAAATATTTCTGATAACAGATCAGTTTGATATGAAGCTACCAGTGCAATAAAATGGATTTAGATTCATTATTTGATACGTGAATTTTTTTTAAAGATGAATATACACAAATTTAGACCTGTATTTGAAAAAAAAAAAAACTTTAACTATAACAAAATTAAGACAAATTACAAAAGAGGATTTGACTCTGGAAGACAATCAATTAGATAAATTCAAACATGTTCAACAAAAAGAGATATACAAGATTAAAAAAAAATTGGAGTAGTAGGCATTTTGATCAATTTAATGGAAACACCATATTAAAAAATTGTGAAGATAGAATTGTAGAAATTCTAATTTTTGACAAAAATAAAGTAAAAAAAGTATAGGAATATCTTCAACCTAGACATATACATGTAAGGGTAATTTATGTTGAAATAACAATTTTATTCTATCTTTTATTTCAATTATAGATCCCAATGTACAAAACACTGTAATATTCAAAATTCAAACAAAAAAATATTGTTATGAAAAAGGATAATTATAGTGTGGCTATAAAATAAAAAGTAAGCTACAAGAAAACTACATCAAGATCCTTCGCCATAGTGAGAAAGAACTTCCTTGCTGCTGCCATTTCATCAGAGATAAGCAACTAAAGTGAACAAAGCAAAGGTAAGAGCGATCAATCCTTTTGAACACGTTAACACACTCTTTTTTGATAGGTTCCTATGAGTAAAGCTATGAGAATGAAAGGCCAGCCCGTAAATTAACCAATATAACAAAAAAAAAAACTTTTAAAAACGATAGATGATAAGATAATTGAAATCCTCAAACCACATAGATTTGATATTGATATTCAACCAAGGTTATGAATATTAGAGATTTAAAATTACCAACCAAATAATTATTAGAGGATGTTACTGATAAATAGGAATATAGATCAATAGAAATGATGGTTTGAGAATCAAATTTATATTTAAAAGATAAAAGAATCATTGTAGGATGTTCTTTACCTTGGTTTGCACTGGTCAGTACTTTTAATCAAGCAAAAAGTGGTAATGAATCTAAAAGCTCTATATTCCCTGATAAAAACTTTATTAGTAGAAATTTTTCTAGTCAAAATTTTATTATAAGAGATAATATCAGTATATTATCAATATCAAAATTGAAATAGAGAATGAAGAAATACTTTTTTCTCATAATCAAAATAAAAAAATTATACTTATGTTTCAGGTAATTTTAAATTTAAACAATATAAATAATATTAGTTACACATGTTAATTGATATAAATGTTACAACAAATGTTTATAAAGGTAGTGTATTACCAGTAGAAAAAAAGGAAAAGTTTGAAAAGACCCATTACAGCAGGGACAATAAATGGTGAAAGTCTTATAAAATATAAAATTAATAATATTTCAATTTGATTAGCAAATAATGAATTTCTTATACAAAAAATATTGTGTTTTCCTTTTTATGGATGAAGTTTTTTTCTTAAGAACAAACTTCTTAGAAAAATATTATCTATTAGAAATAAACTATAATAATATAAGTTTTATAAATAAAAGATTAAAAATCCCAATATCTCTAATAAAAATTATAAACATAAAAATGATAAAGTTGTATGAATATATAAAAACTTCAAAAATTTTTGTGTAGTATATTTAGATGATGTTTTAGTTTTCTTTAATACAAAAGAAGATAATAAAAAAAAAATTAAAAAATAGTATGAGAAACAAAAATCATACTCAATCCAAAAAAAATTTGAAGTAGATCAAAATAATATTGAATATTTAGGATTAAGACTAATAAACTCTAATATAAAATTATAGGATCATATTGTCTTGAAAATAAAAAAATTTTCAAATGAATTGATAGATAAAAAACAATTACAAAATTTCTTAGGAATGCTTTAACTATGGAAGAAATTTTATAAAAAAAAAAATTTTAGTAAAGAAAAATTTTTTCAAAAAAATTTGAAAAAGATAAACTATTTGAGTGGAAAAATAGAGACACTAAAATAGTAAAAAAGATAAAAGATGAAATTAATAGTTTACCAATAGTTATTTTTTTAAAATCGGAGATAACTTAATTTTAGAAACTAATACTAGTAATGAATATAGGAGGTGCAGTTTCAAAAGCTAAAATTAAAAAAAAAAATGAAGAATTAGTATATGACTATAATTTACAAAAATTCAAATAGAATGAAATAGATTATATAATTTATGAAAAAGGAATTATTGGCCATAAGAAATGGAATAAAACATTTTCATTTTTATTTAGTCTTTGAAAATTCATTATTCAAACTAATATTCAATTGGTTAGAGGTTTTTTTAAAAAATTAAAGAAATAAAAAAAAGTCAAAACATATTAGATGGTATAATTTTATTTGATAATATATGCTTAATATTGAATATATAAAAGGAATTGATAATTTTTTTTGCATATTATTTAAACAGATATCTATTATTTGGAATTAAATAAGATGGATAAAGAAAAAAAATCCTAAATAAAAAGATGGATGTTAATTAAGAAGAATCCGAAAAGGAATAAGTCATTACTACCTACTTAAAAAAATTCCAATGTAAATTCTATGTTGGTACCACAACAGTTTTTCTCTCTGTTAGCTTATCCATACTTGTCAAGTTTTATGTAAGAATCTTGAAATTATTATACTTAGATTTGAGAATTTCAAAATCTTTAAGATTTTAAAGAAGCATCACAACAAGCAGAAAAATTAAAAAAAATCTACTCAAATATCTGATAATTAACAAATAAATTTTTTTAATAATCCTAAATTAACTTCTTAGCTTTATAAGTATATTAGCAGAATATAAAAAATCCACATATATAAAAAGAAAGCTCAATTCAAAAAAACTTGACAAATTTTATATCAAATTTTTTTGAATCTACCACAAAGTGATTTTCATAATAATTATGTACGTGTTTGGAATCCCGTTTTAAAATCACATTTGTATAAAAGCAAAAAATTGCTGCTCCCTTACAAACACGGTTTTGAGCCTTGGAAACGCAGAATCAAACACACCATATAAATATAACGAATATATATAATCCCCCTCTCAAAAAAAAAAAAAATGGCCAAATGAAGTTGAAATTTTGTAAATAAGTTTTGATTTAATATCAATATATTATTAATCAAGGGCTTCTTTCCCTACGAGTGCAGCTGTGTAGTTATATAAAAAAAAGAAATGAAAAATCATCCTAAGTGTGAATGTGCATTAAAGGAACTAATGACATTTGATAGAACTAAATAATGTTAAAGAAGAATATTATTGTTATTTTATAATTTAACAATATTGAAAGATTTGTTGCCAACATCTGATGATATTATAATTAACAAAATGGAGTGAAGTGAATTTTTCTTTCTTGCCATTAAATGGAGTGAAGTGTTTAAATTACGCTTTTTTTTTTAGAGATTACATCCATTTTCTAATTTTCCGGAAGTTTAGGAAGAGAAGATGAAAAGAAACAGGCAGCTTTTAAAAGAATGTAGCCTGTGCATATCATTTCAACTTTTTCAATTTTTATTTAGCGGCTAGATGTAGGTCATGTTAATTAAGTTTTTGTTACGGCTTCTTCAATAAAAACATGTGAAATTATTTAAAAAAATTCACTCATGTAGTGCTAGAATGGTATAACAATATTTACTTTTATCATATTTTTATTAAAAAACCTAATAATAAAGACTTAAAATTTGTTTTTAAATTTTTTCCCTTTATAAAATATTATTCTTTATTATTTGCACACACATCTTTTTCTTTCAGGAAGATGTTATCTTCTATCAGGGGCCACTTTGAAGAACAGAAAAACAAAAAACAAAAAACCAAACAATCAGAACTCAGAAGCCAAAAAGAGGGAGACAATTTTGACATGTAAAACTGTCGAGCTAGAAGCAAGAGACAAAAAGCACTGCAACAGAGACCAACAGAGAACAGACATATACCTGTATTATAAGATAAGACGGATGAAAAAGAACAGACAATAATGTTGAGAAGGAAAAAAAGCAGAGATGTTTGGACAAATAGAGAGCCCAGACAAACTCAGAGGTCAACGAGTCAATACCCGAACCACCAACGCCATCACACCTTCCTCTTTCGTGGTTCGTTCTTGACTCGAAACCTTTCCATTGTGCCACCCTCTCTATCCTATACCTCCTCTTACAAAAACTTATTTGCAAAGAAACCAAAATCTAAAAATAAAGAGAGTGAATAACTACATAATCACGCAACTCCGAGGGCGGCTTTGATCTTCTGCACAGTGCAGGTCATGAGATTGTTAACAGTGTCAACGGACTCCACCGTCAGCTTCCCTGTTGGGAGGCTACTCACCAATATCTGTAACCCTACCGTAAGTAGGCTTCCACCACCACCGCTACCGGTGCTGCCAGTCAGAGGATTCCCGTTGCGCCTGACGTTTGGACCATCGGGAAGAATGGCAAAGCCAGAAGGCAAGAGTGCAACGTATGAAGAATCCCCACCACTCATCACCACGTTCAAGGACTGTACATCAACTGGTGCATACACTACCATTGAGCATGAGCCATCCGTCCATGTGTCTTGCAATATTAGCATGTTGTTCTCATTCCCATTAACACCCTGCATCCATATATAGGTTCAGTTGAAAAACCAAATCCAACATATAAATGGTCACAATATCAACATGCAAAAATAAAAAAATAAAAAAAATAAAAAAAGCACTTACGCTAGTACGAAGAAGAGAAACACAGTTACCATGTCCCTGTCCTTTTGGAATATGGACCATCTCCTGCATGGATCCACCATTGGTCAAGATATCCCACTCGCATCTCAGCCGTTCATCGCGGAGGAAGTCGAACAACCTTTGCCGCGACACCGGCAACCAGATAGAAGTTGCCGCGCTGAGCATGATCCCAGGAGGCTCACCTGGCTCATCCTCGTTCTTCCGAGTCATCACCTTCACGTCGTCTCCCAGCGTCCCCAAATGAAGGTTGTCCCACCTCCGGGCCGACGAAGCGCAGATCCCAGAACAGAAGTTGTCCGTCATGCGTTGTGCCAGCTTCACCATGCTTCTCCGACCACCTTGGCTTAGCGCTGGCAAAGAAATCAAGTTCATCGGAATATAAACTTTAGATTAAAGGTATGTTTGGATGGAAGATAATGAAGGATAAACAATAATTTTCATTTAACCTTCATATTTTAAGTTCTCTCATTTGAGAGATTTAAAGGTGGTTTTCAATTAACAGCTCCTTCCTTCTCTGCACTTTCATATTTTTAGATTTTTTTTTCTTTCCCCCTTCTCCCAACTCCCAAACATATATAAGAGAATGGAAGGAGAGAGAAGAAAGGAAAATTAATGATTTTCAAAATTGAAAGAACATAAAAAATATAAAGGAGAAAGGACTTTCAAATTTTGAAGATTAGTTAAAAATCCTATAAAAAATATAAAGGAGAAAGGACTCTCAAATTTTGAAGATTAGTTAAAAATCCTTTATTATCCCCCTCTTTGTACTGATAACTCCTAAATAAAAAAAAAATTATTTCAATGAAACCTTCACCTACTCTATTATTTCTCATCAGACACATCCTAAGAAATTTATCAAAATGAACAAGCTAATATCCAGAAACGAATTAATGCTTATATATATATATATATACGGTGGAGGAGGTAGAGGGAGAATGTGACATACTAGTGCGATCATCATTAGGGATGGAAGAGGACAAGAGGATGGCCAAGCATTCACATTGCCTTTGGAGGGTGGCGATCCATCTATGAGCACCGAAGCCAATGCCGGAATTAACCATCGGACGGAAAAGGTGGTGCACAACACTCTCATCGTATTGCCAATGCTCTACCCAAGTAACCTGCAATAGTCCAACTTCTTTCAATCTCTTCATAAGTAACAATTGAATGCAACAATATAGATATATCTACGAAGTCCTATCATCCCAACACACAGAAGTGCGGGGAAATTTTCATGAGAAAGGGAATTACTTACCAATAGGAAACACACATAAGGAAGATATACTATCTCCGTTTTTTAAATTTTATTAATAATATAATATAAAGATTCTCTTTTATGGGAGAACAGGTAATCAAGAAGATATTTAATCAGGTGAAATAGTATTTTTACATTAATTAATTACATGTATTCTTCAAAGGTAGACATGGACCAAATCAATTATAAATAGTATATAACATGAAGTGTTTCACATACATATATATATATATATTTATTTATTTATGATGAACTTCATATATTTACTATTTTGTAGATCTCTCTAGAAAAACCCACCAAAATTAATGTTACGTAGATGTCAAAAGGACACAGGTGATTCCCAACACAGTTAGCAGATGAAAGCTTGATCTGAGAATTTTATGGAGTTTTCCACTGTGATAAAAGACACGGACTATCATCTCACCTGGATCCAATAAATATTATTATAGCAGAAGACTGGATCCAGGTCATAACGACCTCGAACACAGTAAAAAATCTGTACAATATTATACCTTTAGAGAGGCAGGAATAGAAGCATCAATCAAATTTTTTTATACCACAAACGTCGAAAAACCCAAGATTCTAATCTTATATGCCGACGTTGATAGATAAAATAAGATACAGAACCAAAATGAAGTTTCACGTTATTACCAAAACATGCAAGCCTTGATTCACTCATCTCTAGGAGTAGCAGTGGCTCAGTACAGTACAGACAATAAGCAACTCCAGCTAATTTGAATTAAAAGAAAATAACACCGAAAATTCAAAAGAAATAGCAAGCAGAGGAAGAGAATATTTAGGGGTGTCCTCACTCCTCAGGTATTGTCAGATGCTAAATCGTCAGCCTTAAAGGTGCACTCCTTCACATAGGTCTGATAATAATGAAAAGAAGCCCGCAGAAAGCAGTTTACCTTGGAGTAACCGTTGGGCATATCGTGCACAACGCAACCTGAAGGAAGCCTCCTGCAGGTGATGAATGGGTGTGCACTGGTGGAGTCACGCCCAATCTCGACTGAAACATCAACCACAGCCCATAAACCCTCTGCTTGCTGCTTGCATAATCGGAGGAACCTCGATTGGCGAACAGGCACCAGTGGCGAGAGCAACTGAACCTCGGCATCCATCTAAAAGGGCATAATCATAAAGCATAGATATGGGACATAATATAATTCCACGATATAATACAATTAGAAGTATTGTGTTGTATTTGATACAAGTATCAAATAAGATATGACTTTGTTTTTAAAATGTTAGTGCTTTGGAACGGCCAGATAAGGCGCAAAGTGAAGAGAAAAAGCAGCAGAGAAATATACCACTAGCAAAGCACCATTTCTGTTTCCTCCCACGCCATTTGATATCACATCGAGGGTCACAGCTCTAGCAACCATGTTTGGAAACATCTCCGCCCATCGATTCTATTCACAGAATTGATCAATCAAAGCAGTACAATCAAACAAACTCAGAAAATTCTAGACTCAAAATTCATCACCGTCATTATTATAGGAACAGTATAATTTGAAGTGTCACTTCATATGAGTGTCAAATATATATCAAACAATATGTGATTGTATTCTTAAAGTATCAGTGCTTGGTAGATCAAATCAAGCAAAATGTTATACCGTGTCCATCAATGTTTCAATGAGGGCCAAACTATTGATGATCACTACCCCAGTGTCTCTAGTAGCTTCAGTGACATAACCAGGAGGTTTTGGACCAAGACAAGGAGGAAACATGCGAGCATACTCCTCATGGTTCAGAACTTCCTTCTCGCCATCCAAACTCTTCATCCACAGAGGGGCATCTCCCTGAGCCATCTTCATCAATTCCTCCATGGCGGACAAGGCAAGGTCTATAAGCATAGATCTCTCAAACTGTGCTTGATCATTTCCCATCATCATCCCCAAATCAAGTCTCATCGGAAAGCTTGACCCACCAGTACCACCAATCTCACTATTAGCATCATTCCTTCCAATGGCGAGTTCTAAACCAGAATTTGAGCTTGGAAGAGCCATGGCCGAGATTGGCCTTCCCAGAAATTTGTTAGCCAAGGCACATATGCGGTTCAATTCATCCTTCAGTCGAGCATTTTCTATTCTGAGCTGGTGTTCTTCGAATGAGATTTGGCCAGGAATGGCCGGGCTTCCACAGTTGTTGCATATTGGGTTTGCCATGGCTTCCTTCATCATACTGTTCTCTGCTCGGAGCTTGTCATTTTCTTGTCTCAGAATTAGATTCTCATGGCGCTCCAGTTGAGTCTAGTTTCAGAAATTAAAAGAAAAGTCCCCATTAATGCACCATCCAAAAGATCATCAACAAAGAATACTAGCATTTAACAATTAAGGGAATTAACATTTTTAGTATTCCCAAGATATACTCTTTCACGATTTGTTCTATCGAAGTTTAATCATCCTATTCCAGGCGTCCAAAAAATATTTTGTCTTTAATATCATCCTCAGTTCTTCACATTAAGCCGTTATAACATATAGTTTACAAAATGATTAACTTGACCTTATATAAAGTTGATATGGATGTTAAAGTGTCCAATTGATAGAGTGCAAGAACAGTCAAAGTAAACATATCACCGTACCAATTTGGTGCTATGTTATGATAGGTTTCATTGACAGCTGAACACGTCATTCATCTCTATTAATGGGTTGAGACAAATATCGAAGATGAATTTCTTTGTATGAAATGAGATGTTCAAACTTTGAAATACCAAATAAAAGATGTATAACCCTTGCGAACTGATTCACTATTTGCAATTTACCTTCATTTGGGTTCGTCGATTTTGAAACCAGAACTTGACTTGCTTAGTCTCCAAGCCAAGCCTCTTACTAAGTTCCAATCTTTGCTTCTCGTCAGGATGAGGACACTCCTTAAAGAAACTTTAAAAAAAAAAAGTGCATTAGCAGATGAATCAATCACAATAAACAAAAATTGAACAAAAATGTGAAAATTGAGAAAGCCATTACGATTCGAGCTCTTGAATTTGGTGAGGAGTGTGTCTATGGTACTTCTTCGTCCTGTGAGGTGTATCATCACCAGCGTCCTGATCATCCTCCCCTGATACGCCATCAAAATTATCACTCCCAGAACGGCTCTCATACCCATCATCCCTAATCCTCCCAATCAAACTAGGATCGAAGTTTTCCCCCAAAAGACCCATCTCAACATGTCCCTCCATTTTCCTTTTCTGCACAATAATTGTCTCATCAGAAACAACGCAAAAAGATGAACAATAAGCTGCACAGATCAAATTCATTATTTAATAATGACGTAATCAATAAATTGGAAGTTGACAAGAGAGGAAAACCAAAGAAGAGATGTAGCATACAGTGGAGAAAGAAAAAGCAGACGAATTTTTTGGATTCTCTCTTTTTCCTTTTTCTCTGACTGTTTGTTTGTCCTCCAGTTTTTTTTTTTCCTTTTTTCTCGAAACTGTATAAATCACTTTAGTCGAGGCACTTTTTGGATTTTGATTACTTCACTCTTCCACTTTTCGACCTCAAATTCAAATTAAGCTGCGAGACTGACAAGAATGAATTTTCTTTTTCACCATAGATAGAACCAAAAAGGCTGTTTCATCGTCAACGCTCATGCATGGCTTCCAAACTCTTTTTTTTTTTCCTCTCTCTAGAAAGCCTCTGCTACAGATAGAGATGGATAGAGAGGAACAGGACCAGAAAATACCTATCCTTTTGATCCAAGTTCGAACCCCATCAAGAGAAATTGCATAGGGACGCAGCCCTAATTCTATTGACCCATTTTTTGTCAGTATTGAAAAAATTTGAAGGAGACTCGCTGAAAAGAAGGCAAAGAATATAAAAAAGAGCGAAAAGAAGAAACAAAGGCTTATCTCACGGACTTCTCAAAAGCATCATAAGCAAATCTAGGCGAAAAGGCCCATTTGACAATACCCTCTGCCATTTTCTCTCTCATTTCTCCTTCTTCTTCTACTTCGCCACTGATATATTACAGTGAGAAACAGAGAAAAGAAGAAAAAGAAAGAAAAATGGTGGATGGAACAGAAACCAACCCAGGTACGGAAAAAATGATACCTTTAATTTGACAGTGAGGAAAGTAAAAGGCCAGAACAAATACTATAGCCTGTTGGTTGGTTTGGTTGCACAGAACAGCCAAGAAAGTTATGAACTTTTCAGATCCTTCGCTTTCTCTCTCTGGGATCTGTGGACGAGAAAGAGACATATAATAAGGAAAAGAAAAAAGGTAAATCTGAGAAAATATTATTATAATGAATAAAAAAATGAAAGGGCTGACTTACTATGAATTCAAGGTAATCAGAAAGTCAATGGCTTTCTTCTATGTTCTCTATTTTCTTGATATGCTTTTCTAACACAAACCCTTCCCATCATCAAATTCAAGAAGAACCCTTCTGAATCGACTCCTTCCTCAGCTTCTTCCTAGCCTCTATTCACAAATTTATTTTAGTTCTAGACTGACTCTCTCACTCTCTTTCTGCGTCTCTCATCGGGGACTGATGAAATTGAAATATATAGAAGGAGAGAGAGAGAGAACGGGGGTCTGGGACCCACTACTAAAACAGGGGATCGTGATGTCTGCTGCTCCAATCCGATTCGGAGCGCGTGCATCACGCGCGTGTGGGTTGCAAAGGGCGGACACTTTAGGGTGTGTGGCGGTGCATGGTAGGATGTGAGACAGACTTGAATTAACCAATGGAAACTTTACAGTCACAACGAAACGGGGCAAAGCTTCGTACGTTTGTGATTGGGACAGTGAGTGTCTGAATTCCATGATCCATCAACGGCGTGACTTTAGGATTCAACGGATTTTGTGACATTTCCACTCATTCTTTGTCAGATTTACACTATTTTCCCTTTTTCCCCCTCCTTTATTTGTAAATAAAAAATGGAGATAAAATATAAATTTTGGGTAAAAAGAAAGTTACTAACAATGGCTTTTCACTTTCCTCCTGATTTTGTTTGTGTCTTTTTATAAACCTTTGACCATATGTAACTGTAAAAAGGAAGTGCAATCACAAATTTGAATATACGGTTCATCATGTAACTATTGATCCATTTGAATAAAGTTATGGTAAATATGCAATGATTTGAATATTTTCAATAGAAATATACTTTTTGAATTAGGATACATATATAAGTTTTTTTTTTTTTGCATGTGAGTGTTACTAAAATAATTTATTTAAAAAAGTTAAATAAGAAGTAACTAAATTATTAATAATTTAATGGCCAGAATACACATAATTTTATTTAAATTTTGAGTTAATTGCATATAATTCTTTTGCTATTCAAAATTTAATAATTAATTTCTTTAAATTTCTACTTTTTAGTATATAACTCTATTTTGTTAGTAATTCTATTAAATTATTAATAAAAAGTATCATTTCAAACTTAACTTAAACATGTGACTACTAACAAAATTTCAGGCGATTTAAATTTTTTTCTCCAAGACCAAAATGCGTAACATCGTATAAGGAGTAAAATTTCATTTTTCATTGAAACAAAATGCATATCATCACTCTAAATTCCTTGTTTCTTCTCCATTTGATGAAACAAGCCACTTCTTCTTCTTCGTCGCCTTCATTCACGCGGAACAAAGCTTGGAACACTCTTCAATTGCGACATTGTCATTCTTTGAAGCATCCTCTTACCATTTTCAAAAAACTTAGGTCATTGTTCTTCTGATCTTGAAGGCCTCAAAAATAATCTTCTTTGTTTTCCATCGCTAGGTTACCACATTTGCAGCTCCAATATGTACATGTGGCAAAGTCGAAGCTCTCCTAGATTCTTCTTCCTCAACTCGAAAAGGTACCCACTTGTTTTCTTGTTGAATTTCTTCATTTTTTTCATAAGTTGGTTAATACTATTAAAGAGACAAAATCATCTTTAGTTCGTTATTAATTATAGTTAAAGGTATGGAATTAATTTAATAAGTTGGTTAATATAGTTAAAGATATAAACAACCTTTTTAGTTATAAGATAAACAACATTTCTCAGTCACCTCTGTTGATAATCCTTTGGTAGAAAAAGAAAAAAAAAAAGTGGAAGTAGAGGGGCCCTCCTCAAATATTTCTCTAACTAGCAATAACCCCTGTAGATCCAGGGGTTTAAAAAAAAAGTGAATCCCATAAAAAAGAAATTTTTTTTTTAAATATGAATAAACAGTGTAAAATAGTGCCCAGTCAGGGTCTGACATTGTGAACAGTATTTCAGTGTCTGAATAATTTGTTGGACATGATTGTCTTTTCACTATTATGCAACGAAAGGCTATGAATCACTTTGCCTTTAATGGGGGTACTCACTCTAAAATGTCCATTCATAAGAAATAGATTTTTTGCAGTACTGTAGGAGATTTGAGACCCCCTTCATGTCATGAGGAATTGCAACTCGATTTTTATTTTTTAGTAGGGGTGAAAATAATTAAGTCAATAATAGTTACCTGAAATATGACTTTTCCAGTTATTTATAACAACTTTAATTTTTTTTTTCTTAACTCATGATTCTTTTCATTAGAATTGAACCTAACCCACCTATAATTTAAAAACTTCTATATGTGTGTATGTGTATGTATGTATATATATACATGTGTATATTAATATATATTAGTACTAAAATTGTCTCTGTGGTTGTTGATGTTGATTTTGTTTAATCCTTCGACCATATCTAACCATAAAAGAAAATAAAACCACACATTTTAATATACGGTTTCTATGTATGACCCATTTGAATGAAGTTTTGGTAAAAATGCAAACTTGTATTGTGTTGGAATATTATTAATAGGGGTATATTTTTTGAAATCAGGATATTATTTAGATAGAAGATGAACTTTTGGGTAAAAAGAAAGTTACTTACAATGGCGTTCTACTTTCCTGCTGATTTTGTTTTTGTCTTTTTATAATCCTCTGACTATATGTAACTGTGAAAAGGAAGTAGAGTCACAAATTTCACTATACGGTTTTCATTTGACTATTGACCCATTTGAATAAAGTTTTGGTAAAAATGCAAAGATTTGAATATTTTCAACAGAAATATACTTTTTAAATAAGGATACTATTTAGATAGAAATCTATAAAAGCTTTTTTTTATTAATATGGGAGTTATTAAAATAATGTATATTAAAAATTAAATAAGTACTAATTAAATTATTGATAATTTAATTAATAAACTATACAAAATTATGAATTGTTAATGTAGTTAAATATGAAATCATTTCTTTTTGAATTCGTTAATATGGTTAAAGACACAAAATTATTTTAACAAGTTTGTTATATGAAATTATTTTCACGTATCCGTCAATAAAGCTAAAGAGACAAAAATTATTTTTATGAGTCTGTTATTACAGTTAAAGGTAGGAAATTATTTTTACAAATTTATTAGTATAGTTAAAAATATTAAGCTATTTTTACAAGTTGATTAATATAGTTAAAGACATAGCATTCATAAACAAAAATTTGGAAGTAAAGGAGCCTTCTTTAATACAAATTTTCGTCTAACTTTTAGGACATAATTGTCTTTTCACTAATGCGCAATGAAAAATTTGAAATCTCTCTGCCTCTTATGGGTCATTTGATTCGCCGCAAGGTGAATGCATTTTGTTTATATAATTTGTATAATGTCTATTATATATTTGTAATTATTACTCCATCAATCATATCACTATTTTAATTATCAAATTAATTTTTTAAAAATAAAGATAAAAAAATTATTTTTTATCTTAAAAATAAAAAAATTATTTTTTATTTTATCTATCACAATTTATCCATTTTTTACATTTATTCCATCTTTACATCTTTTAACCAAACTACCGTGTAAATGTTCCATTTGCATTGCATCTAAAATTGTCATGTTAATTCTTTTTCATTAGACTTGATTCTTGTCAACCAAACAAGACATAAGTCCTTTCATGGGATATGGAATTGCGGTTTAATTCTAACACTTGATTGGGTATAATGGTGACAAATGGTTGGGTCAGATCAACAAATGATTGAGTATAATGGTGACAAATGATCTTTTTCAACTACTTATAACATTTTTTTATTGTGTTATCAAATGACTCATGACCCCTTTCTTTTAGGGTTAAATGTTGTTTAGATAACTTCAATATTTACTATCTTTTTACTATATCTAACCATAAAAGAAAATAAAATTACAAATTCCAACATACGGTTTCTATATATGAGTCATTTGAATAAAGTTTTGGTAAGAAAAATGGAAAGATGTATTGTGTTGGGAAATTATTAATAGAGATAAACTTTTTGAATTAGAATATTATTTAGATAGGTGTAAAAGTTTTTTAAAATGTAAGAGTTACTAAAATAATATATATTAATAAAAATTAAATAGACAGTAATTGAACTGAATTATTAATAATTTAATTAATAAACTAAGAAAAAAATATTTTTATGAATCTGTTAGTTTTTTATGAATTCGTTAATATAGCTAAAGATATGAAATTATTTTTATGAATTCCTTATTACAATTAAAGGTACAAAATTATTTTTACGCGTCTGTTAATATAGTTGAAAATATGAAATTATTTTTACAAGTTCGTTAGTATGGTGTGTCCATAAACAACTTTTCTGAGTTTTAGTATGAACAAAATTTTTGGACCATGAATTGATTAATATGGCTAAAAATACCAAATTATTTTTACAAGTTAGTTAATAGAGTTAAAGATATAGTGTCCATAAACAACTTTATGGACAACATTTTTAAGTCACCTATGCTTATGATCTTATTATTGATCGTTCTACAATCCCTTTTGGTAATAGATTTGAAAGTACAGGAGCCTTCCTCAGATAAAAGCTTTTGCTATGGTTTCTTAGACATTATCGTCTTTCACTAATTATAATATGCAACAAAACACTAGAAAAGTCCTTTTGCGATGCTCACTCAAAAAAGTCCTTTCATCCCATAAGGGACTCGATTTCATATACGTGACATAGTAATAGTTGGTTCCATAATAATAAGGAAAAAATGTAGTTATAGTTTCTTATATATTTATTGTCATATTTCTCAATTAAAATATAACAAATATATTTATAAAACATATGAGTAAGGAATGAGAGAAAAGTGTTTCAGATCATTGTGTTGGTTTATTTTAGTCAAGTGGGAAACGTGGCTTCGCGAGGGTTTTTGGATGAAATGAACGGCTAAATTTTGATGACTAGTAGATGAGCAACATGCAAAGTGAAGAATCCAAATGCATAGTTTTTCTGGACTTTATTCATGGTTAGAAAATAACAGTAGTAGTAACATTGGCTGCTAGTACTTCTGCCACAAAAAGGAGATAGTTGCAATTGTAATCAACCTGGGAAACAAATGTCGCTAAAACTTAAATAGTGGTGGTTGAATGTAAACTGTCCCTAAATACTTAGGATTTTTAGCGATGGTTTCATTATAACCATCACTAAATGTGATAAATACTTAGGATTTTTAGCGATGGTTTCATTATAACCATCACTAAATGTGATATTACTTTAGGTACAGTTAAAATTGACGCTAAAGTTATTTTTTAAAAAAAGTACCTTTTAATATAATATGCATACATCTTACATATTAAAAGAAAATTCTATAATTATTTATCTGTAGATCTATAAATAAGAATTTATTGGTATAGTTAAAAATATTAAATTATGTTTACAAGTTGGTTAATATAGTTAAAGATGCAACTCCCATAAACAAAGATTTGCAAGGACAGAGGCCCTCTTTTAATACAAACTTTCGGGTGCTTCTAAGACATTATTGTCTTTTCACTAATGTGCCACAAAAAATTAGAAATCTCTCTGCCTTTTAGGTCCCGTTTGGTTCAGGTGTAGAAATGCAAACATTGGCGTAATCCTTGGCAAAAGTGCGTTTGGTGTGCTGCTGGAGATGACAGTAGGATGGAGTAAAAGAAAGCTTTTTTAAACACTTATGGCGGGAATGGGGGTGTTGGAGCCAAAATGGATAAAATGTCATTTTTGCCCCTCAGTTACTTTACTACAAGGAACCCATCTGCATTGTGCCTAGGGGGTTTCACAAAACTTTTAGAACTGGGATTAAAAGCCGCTAAAAAGAAGAGAAGAAAAACCCTTTTTTTCTTTTTTCTTTTTTTCCTAGAACTCGTTCTATTACACAGCATGAACTGGGTTAAGCTAATTTTATGGCATAATAATAATAATAATAAAAACCTTTAAAGCATTTCTTTCAAAGAGCTTTGTACACTCCAATATTTTTTCCACTTGCTGTTTTCAGCCTCTGATTTCTTGTTTCCCAAACGGAAAAGCAGATAAAAAACTCATGCAAGAAATTCCATTTGGTTATAGAATCCTAAGAGTGAAAATGAGGGAAAGAAGAAGAAGAAGGTGTGGGTTAGAGTGTGAGAGCAAAGTGAAGAATGGAATCTGCCCCAACATATTCAGCAATTCTAAACCATGCCCCGCCGAATCTACCAAGGCCATCGACATCGAAGGCGAAATTGGAACTGCCCTTCGACATTGTGCATCGCAAAGAAGACGACATCGAGCTGCAAACAATGGAACGAATTTTTTTACTTCGTGAATTTTTTTTTGGGTGCTTTAGACATTTTATTAGCCTCACTTTCTATTCTTTCAATTTTTTTTTAATCCAAATACATCTAAAGTAATTATATTCCTCAGTGCATTCTCTTTCCTATCAACCATTATAAATGTTCCTTTTGTGTTACTCTAAAGATTGTCATTTCAATTCTTTTTTCATTAAATCTTGTTTTTGTCAACCAAACAAGATATAAGTCCTTTCATGCCATAGGGAATTGCAATTTGATTCTAATACTTGATGTAGTATAGTGGTGGCAAATAGTTAGGTCAGCTCAATAATGGTTATGTCATAAATGATCTTTTTAGGTATTTATAACATTTTTTTTTATTATCAAATGACCCATGGGTTAAACTCAACCTGCTCATAGTTCTTGTTTTGATGACTTTAAAATTTACAATCCTTTGACCATATCTAACCATAAAAGAACATAAAATCACAAATTCCAATATACGGTTTCTATATATGAGATATTTGAATAAAGTTTATGTAAAAATGCAAAGATGTATTGTGTTGGAAAATTATTAATAGAGATTTATTTTTTGAATTAGAATATTACTTAGATAGGTGTAAAGGTTCTTTAGTTACTAAAATAATATATATATATATATATATTAATGAAAATTAAATAAATAGTAATTGGACTAAACTATTAGTAATTTAATGAATAAACTAGGAAAAATTATTTTTATGAATTTGTTAATTTTTTATGAATTCGTTAATAAAGCTAAAGATACGAAATTATTTTTATGAATTCATTATTATGGTTAAAGGTACAAAATTATTTTTATGAGTTCGTTAATATAGTTGAAAATATAAAATTATTTTTATGAGTTCATTATTATGGTTAAAGGTACAAAATCATTTTTATGAGTTCGTTAATATAGTTGAAAATATAAAATTATTTTCACAAGTTTGTTAATATAGTTAAGGATAAAGTGTCCATAAACAACTTTTCTGAGTTATATATAGTATGAACAACATTTTCGACTCACCTATGCTTAGGATCTTATTATTGGTCGTTCTACTTAGGCTAAAAATCCCTTTAGTAAAAGATTTAAAAGTACAGGGGCCTTCCTCGGATATAAGCTTTTGTTCTTCTTTTCACTAATTATAATGCGCAACAAAAGAATGGAAATCTCTCCTTCTCTTATATATGCATGCCCTTTTTGCGATACTCATTCGGAAAAGTCCTTTCATCCCCTAAGGGATTGATTTCAAATACGTGACATGAAAATGGTAGGGTCAATAACAATAAGAAAAAAAACTATATGCAAATTCTTATATATTGATTATCCGATTCCTTAATTAAAATATGATAAGTGTATAGTTCTCCAATTAAAATATAACCATTGTATGGTTTTTGTAAATAACTATATGATTCCCCAATTAAATCGTACACTTGTTATATTTTATTGGATAACTATACACTTATTATATTTTAATTAAAAAACTTGATAATAAATATTTAAGGAATTGCAATTAAGGTTAATCTTAATAACAATGTTGTCATATATAAATGACCGTTTTAACTACTTATAACAACTTTAATTCTTTTTCTTTTTTGTTATCAAATGACTCATGACCCTTTTTATTAGGGTTAGACCTAACCCGATGATAATACTTGTTTAGATAATCTTTTTAAGTAATGGTTTTGTATCCATGCTTGTTGATTTTGTTTTTGTCTTCTTTGTAATTCTTTGACCATATATAATCATAAAAGGAAATAAAATCACAAATTTGGATGTATGATTTCTAATTTATGAGTCATTTGAATATAAAGTTTTGGTAGAAATGCAAAGATGTATTGGTGGAATATTAATATTATAGATATACTTTTTTTGAATTAGGATATTATTTAGATAGGTAGGTGTAAAAGTTTTCTAAAATGAGAGAAATATCAAAATAATATATATTAAAAAAATAAATAAATAGTAACTAAATTGAACTATTAATAATTTAATTAATAAACAACAAAATATTATTTTTATGAATTCCTTAATATAACAAAATTATTTTTGGTAGTACAATTAAAGATGTGGAATTACTTTCATTTGTTCATTGATACAATTAAAGATACCATGTTCATTAGGCATGAAGATGATAACTTGGCTCCATGTAAGGCAACTAGTTTGATAAGGGAATGATATCTATATCATTGCAAGGAAAATGCAATAATGGTGGTTTTTGTGTTTGAATTCTCTACTCTTCACTTGGCCATAATGGTGGTTTTTACGTTTGGATTCTCCACTCTTCACCTAGCATGCCACTTATGTGTTGCCCACCAAAATTTAGTGTTCACTTTATCCATTGATCCTCATGAAGCTATGTCGCCCACTTCATTAGAACCAACATAATGGTCTAGAAAACTTTGTTCTTATTCCTTACCATATGTTTTATAGATACCTTCTCTATCACCATTTTAGACTTTAACCTCATCAATGAAGAGCATGAGCATGAGCTCGATGGTGACAAGTGACAATGCTATCATTGATAATGCCAATGTTGGTCTTGACGACAAGCTCATCCTAATTAACCTCTTCTCTGGACCCACTATTTCTGGTAACACACCACTATCACTTAGTTGAAACACAAAAATACTATGGCTATTAGTATTACTATTCACCTAACTGAATACATCCTAATAGAACTACACTTTAATCCCATTGATGAAAACTCTCTGGTTCCCTTTGAATTTTTAGGCCAACCTTTTCACAACCAAGCTAATTTGAACATCTAGTTTTGCTTTGAGAACACCATCATTGCATTTGATCTCTATTTCGTGTTTGGACCTAAGGAATTAGACTCGTGACGTGTAACTCTTACTTATGTTCTTTCTTGGACAGTTGAATTAGGTTAGGGGTTGGTAGGTTGTGATCAATCTAGTAGAACACTCATCAACTTTGCAAAAGATCATTGAGAAAGAATTCGAGCTTGTCATTGTAGAAAATTACTAAGTAGAAGCATGACTTTGGCTCAATATAGTTATGATTGTAATGTACTCGAGAAAAGTCCTAGTAGAGCCTGATTTTTTGGACACATTAGTAGGTCTAAGTGAGATAGACGGATTTTGATCCTTGTTATGTTTTGAAAAGTAAAAAGATTGATGGGTTAAGAGAAATGGTGATGGAGAAGGTATCTATAGAACATATGAACAAGGAATGGGAGAAAAATGTTCTGGACCATTATATTGGTTTATTTTAATCAAGTGGGTGATGTGGCTTCACGATGATAGTTGGATGAAGTGAATGGCCACATTTTGGTGAGTAGTATGCTAGGTGAAAAGTAGAGAATCTAGACACATGGTATTTTTAGGCTTTAGTTGTGGTTAGAAAATAATAGTAGTTGTAACATCCACCTTTATTATGTCCGCCATAAAAAGGAGATAGTAATAGTTGTAATTATCCTAGGAAACAAATGCTGCTAAAATTTAAATAGTGGCAGTTGTATGTAAATTGCCATTAAATACCTGGAATTTTTAGTAGTGGTTGCATTATAGATATCATTAAATTTGACATTGCTTTAGGGGTGGTTAAAACTACTGCTAAAGTCATTTATGAAAAAACTACCTCTTAATATAATATATATACATCTTACATATTAAATAGGAAATTCTATAAGTATTTGTTTGTAGCTTTACATACAAAATGGAAAAAAAGTATCCTTAGCTTTCAATCTTTGGTCAATCATTTCACTCTCCTTAAGAATGAAATATGATTATTAAGCACTATTTTTTTCATGATAAAGGTAGTGACTATAATCTTTATACATTACATTCAACTTACATATTACAATTCTCGGTCTAGAATAAGAAGCAACAGATTATAAAAGATAGAAAATCCAATATGGATGCTTGCTTAGACAAAAATCAACTACATGAACACACAATGCCTTCTTGTGACAAAAGGAGAGAACTATCATAATCTTTTATGTGTTACTGATGAGGGAAATAGACACTCTAACAAAGGAAAAAATAACATTGATATCTAAGGAGGTGAAGAATTTTAGAAAATAATGACTCTAAAAATTCTTATTTTATTCATGGTGGGAGGAGAAAATAAATAAAGAGGTAGATGGCAATAATCCTACCTTTTAGCTCTTAAAAATTAGCTATACAATAAAGCTTATATAAAGGCAACAAAACTTAGGGGTCTAAAAAAGTAAGGAAAGAGGTTGGTGATCCATAATAAATGACCTAATCAGACACAATAAAATAGAGAAACAAAAGCCTAATAACAATTGCGTAAAATAGGGAAACAAAATAGGAAATAAATCATTGACTTTAAAGACCATGTGATAAACATAGATTTTGAGAGGAACAACGTGTTGAAATCAAGGGATTTCTATAGAGGGAAATTATAGGAAGAAAAGGGATATGTTTTAATGCATTATATATATATATCTTGAGTAAGATTGTTCATGGGTAGGGTTAGGCCGAACATCTAGTATACCTGATATCTAGCTCGATTAAGATATCGTGTTTATTTTTATACCTATGGCTCAACCCGACCCGAGTAAGCCTAGTTTTATGTTGGGTTAAGGCGGGTTAAGATTGCCCAGACCATTTTTTTTTATGAACTAATACTTGAAATATAAAAATATTTTTTTGCAAACTCATAGGCATATACTTCAAAACAATAGGCTTTTAGAATCCTAATATTTTTATCAATATTAAAAAAATAATACCAAATAAAATATAAGCTATACTAACCTAATTAGCATTAGGTAAATATGTGTATTTTCATTATTCAATAAAAGAAATATCAGTAAGTATGCACATCAATGATAAAAATAATTAAGAAGTAGGGATGGTTTAGATAAATAATAAAAGTTGCAACATGTAGAGAGAATTAGATGAAATAAAAATAAAAAAATATAATATATATATATATATATATATAAGATAACAAGATATTGATAACTAAAAAAAAAAGTAACTAATATGATAGGTTGGGCAAAATATATTTTTGTTTGTGACTTGACTAGACCTTATATAGGTTTATTTAAAATTTTACCTATTTATATTTTTGACTCGACCCGGTCCAACCCGATTAGGTAGGGTTAGGGTGGAGTTTTAGGACTTAACGGGTTAATGAACACCTTTAACCTTGAGAGTAACTCAAACTGCTACATATCTTCTTGTTTGAAAGTTGAGGATGCTACCTTTAAGAAGACTTAACAAGTTCAACTGAGGATCATTTTCAGAATTTGAAATCATATTTTAATCTATTTCTCTTTTTGAATGTTGAAAAATGGGGTGCTCTTGATGGGTTGACTTATAACTCAACCTAATTTCTTGAAAATTAATTAATTAATTAATTAAGTAATTATTAATTATTGATTTATTATTATCTGAATTTTGAATTTTAAAATTCAAAATAAAAGGGGTTATTTTATTTTATTTAATAATGGAAAGAGAACTAATTAGATGATGGGGGCATGATTAGTTTTGTTTTCAACACATAATCTTTCCTCTTTCTTCTCTCCCTCTTTCAAAGAAATTAAACATACACATAGAACACAGTGAACAACTTCCATTCTTCCCTATAGAGATTTAGTGCATTCCATTGTGGCAATATAGATTGGAGTTTCATTTGGTGACTTTAATTAGAACTGCATAGGCAAGAATATGAGAAGATCCATTTTTGTTTCAATAAGTAAGTATCTAAAACTTCCTTTTAATGGTATTACAGCTGGATTGGCTTGAGATTTTCCATCCTGATATGTCTTAAATGCATTTGTAAAATGTTAATTTCATGAATTTGCAATTATTTTAATATGAATTACATATATGTTCATATATGAAAACTTGAACACCCATTAATGGCATAATTTGAGAGAGACCTTTATAGGCCACAAATTTAACACCATGTGTAGCTTATAATATGATGATTATATAGTAAAAGACATATTAGCCATTAAGGAGGAATTTGTGGTTGAAGCTTCAAAAAAACCATGGTGGAAATGCCAAATTTCAAAGGTCGGTGTTCTTTTTACAAACCACCATTAGGTGCAAACTATACATAGCTAGACATTTAGGACAGATATCTCTAGGCGGAGGAGGCTGTGATGGAGGTTGTCAAGCTTGAAGCTGCCTGAGTTAGGCTGGACTAAGATAGTCTTCTTTTTTCTTGAAGACTTTATAGTTCATTTTGAAACATTTGGAATAGTCAGCTTCTTTATAGGTAAGGGAGTATGGAGGTGATGGATATAGATTATATAAAGGCACAAAGGGAGAAGGAAAAGATTCATAAATGCTTCGAGATTGATCTCTAGCAATATCTTTTTCAATTTAATCAATCTACGATTTCATTTGTCGAAGCTCTTGTTCCTTCTAGGTAAAAGCTGGACCCATATATCCATGGGTGATAAATCCTTTAAGGTCTACATCCAATGAGGTAACCTACCTTTGAAGGCGATCATACAATTCTTGGATATGAGAAGATAGTCTATCAAGCCTGGAATTAGTATGAGCGGTTTGGCTGGAAAGATTCTCAATGCGAGAGTCAATCCTTTGAAGAATTTTGTTTTGAGCCGTAGTATTATGGGTATGCCAATTAAGAACTTCTTCAACTTATGAGATAGGTCTCATGGCACCATTAGGGGAAACCTCTGTAGGAACAGATACGGTTTATAGGTAATATTTGTCTCACGGTTAGTTCTTCTTTCCATAGTAGGGAATTCAGAGTCATAGGTTTTTGATGCAGAGGAAAACATCATACAATGCATAGGCTGAGGTTGTGTTTGTATGATGGGTATGATAGGTTCAGGTGGAGAAGGAAGAAAGTCATCATGACCCAATTCCTTAAGGAGATCATAAAAGCTTTCTAGTTTAGGTCTTAGAGACTTGATACCAACCCATCTGGATTTTGGTGGGTGGTCATCATCATCATCTAAACTGCTACTACATTTGCGATGAGAGCAGTGGCCAGATTTCCAAGATGGTTTGGGTAACTATTTTTTCCAAAGAGAAGCACAAGAATCATGAGATCTCCAGGCATTATCTTCTGGGCTTTCCCAATTGTCAAGGTCATGGCATCAACAATCAGGGTTGTGCATAGATGGATCACAATCCTAAAGGAAGTGTCCATTGATTTTTCCAACATAAGCATAAGACCCATAAGGATGGAACCAGTGAATAGGAATTAAACCTTTCTTTTGTTCCTAGATGACAACAGGGGTAATCATCATAAAGTGATTCATCAGCCTTGAGGCTGTGGTAGCTTCTTCAAATCTAGGTCTCTTAAAGGTTGATTTGATAGTTCTGTCAGAGAGTTTCTCTAGAATAGGAAGAGCAGAGGTGTGGAAAGTCTTCTGTCCATTATGAAACTCTTTTTCATAATTAGTAACCTATTCAAGAGGCATCAGTTGGAGCACATCTTCTCGAGGAATCTGTTTAGGGATCTGAATAATGGTTGTGTTGTCGGATCTGTCAGAAACCATATAAAGAACATCATTAGTGGTGTTCTGGAAGTGAAGATCAATAGAGTGGTTTTGTAGATGGTAAATCATCTGGTGATGGAGAGTTGTTGGGATAGCGTCAGAAACTTGTTAGTACCAATGATTTGGACTTGCACCTTTAGTCTAGTGGAAAGAATAGGATCTGACAACTTTATGTTGAAGTTAGGCACAATGGTCAAGATCATGCTTCCACCATTCAAAGTGAAAAGGGTGGCTCCAATCAAAGCATTTTAAAAGGAGATGTAAGAGGTATCAAGGAGGGAAATACACGTTGTAGCCGCAATCCCTTTTCTACCATACAAGGTAAGGACTAATCTTATGGCTCCAAGATAGAGGTGGGAATAGCCTTGGCGGATCCAGTGAGAAATGAAGTTGGAAGGGATCTCCAAAATAACATATTGTTCAGCTTGGGTTGACTGAAGCCCACACTGATCCAATTTGGTACTTTGGACTATCTCTTTGATTGGAAGGTTGTTAAGAGAAAGGAATCTCTGAATAGAATGGGTGAAAGATCTATTTTGATGATAGAGCTGGTAAGGGTTGAGAAGAGGAGTGATAGATTCTTCTAGTCTAGATTCTTTAAGAATATGGGTAGTTTTTACTAAGTTATCTATCCTATTAGAAGCATGATATATACATGAATAAGGAATCGATCTAGGCATAAAAAGGGAAGAGGAAAGGCGAACGGGTTCTTTTATATCGTTTATAGAGGAAACAGTAGATATGGTGTGTAGCATATCTTCCTACTTGCTTTTACCAGCAAATCTAATCTGATTATCTTACGAATGTGTAGGCTCTGATACCATTTCTGGTCTTGACATGAGATTGGAGCACATTTGTTTCCATCTTTCTTGTTTGAGAACATTCTATTTCTGGAGATCTTCTTTTGAGAAACATACTTTAGGAAATCTTAAAATACTCCAATACTCCTGAACATACTCTAGAGTGAGAGGAGGGGGGCAAATTTCATCTAATGCCTTCCTTTCCTTAGGAGATAGCCAACCAACACAATCTGGACAATGATAATTAGGAGTGTGATTGACACACTTATCCTACAAACAATGTAGGATAGGTTCGATGCCTTGTCGTCTTAATGAAAAATATTCAAGTCAAGTATTCCAATTAAAGTCACTAAAATCTTATCTAGGTATGCTTGTGCTAACAGTCACTCTCTCTCTTTTGGGCTTTTCTGCGCTGGCCTCTTAGGACTAAGGATTCTGTTGATCTTTTTAAAAACTTATTTTAATATCGAGCTCATAGATAAGGTAATTATTGTTATCCAGATAGTATGACAGTCTTAACACTTTCTGATACACAGGATCCTCAAGAGAGACAAGTGTAGAGTATACAAGTGTATAGGCAAGATAATCATAAGAGATCTATTGATAACAAATTTCAGAAGATAAAAGAAACTTAGAACAAAGACATAAGGAAATGAGAGTTTATTTCAAACTTTTTTTATAAGGGGAAGAGAGGCTTAGAGGAGTTCTACCTTCTTTAGACTTTAAGACCCTTCTTATAGCGAAGGTCAGAAGATTCAAGACAAACAACTTTTATAAAAGAAAAACACACTGGCTGACAAGCTTTTGCTAAAGTGGCTTTGAAAGAAGGAAAAGTAAAGTGGTTCACATGCTGAATAGTAAACACTCATAATTTTACAATAAAGCATGAGCTAGCAAGATAAGTTTCAGGATAAGACTTATTCTTTCTTGATTGGCTCATGAGACAGAGACAAGTTAGAGTCGTCATTAGTGTCGGTAGAGTCAGGGTCCTTTGGTGACTTTTTCAAATAGGTGGCGAATCATTTTTCAAACTCTTTTAGAGCAACAGATTCATAGGGGTTCTGTGAGTCTTGCATTATTGTGTTAGGAGGTGGTTGAGTTATTAAAGAAGATGAAGTGCCTGGGTCCTGTGAACTGGTTCCTGTGAGGAATTTAATCATCTATTCTGGAGTCCGTTGTTCTATATTGGGCAGATTCACTTCTGGAAATCGAGGTTCTCCAAGGATAAATTTTTCAGAGTATGGTCCCAATAAAGTACAGAGTATGAATGGATTAGGCTGATAATTATTAATTTCACATAAAAATAATTTTAAAGCCTTTAGAGCACTAGATGATTGATTTAGCCAATCTAAAAATATATTCCATTCATATGCATGGTTCTGAGTGAGGAGTATATTTTGTTTGTTGACTCAGTAAGGACAGTAAAGGATGAAAATGCTGGACACTTGTTTGTTAATGGTAGGTATTTTCCAAAAGTTGTAGAGGTAGATGAGATGGTTAAGTTTAGAGCGCCACCAAGGTAGTGGAGAAAATCATTCTAATAGGGTCCACAAATTAGAGTCCCTATTTTCAGAGGTGGTAAGGTGCTAAAAAATCATAAGTGGTGGAAAAGTTATGGCACCAGAATAGAGGGCAATGAGGGCTTAAAGAAACCAGAAGGCATCATCAGTTACATGGTCTATGATTTGAAATAAGAGCAGAAATGGGGTTTGAACAAGGTTGAAGGTAGGGGGAATGACATTGTAAGGAGAATCCTTGAGGTACCTATGAAGGTAGTAAAACAGAGATTTTTGGACAAGGTTTTGAACTTCTGCAGGAGTAGTTGGCCTTAGTTCTCCAAGAGGGAAATCCTTTTTCAATTGAGGCAGAGGATAGTGAATGGTACATCCAGGGATTAAATAAGCCATGTGGATGAGAGGAACAGATTTAGCTGGAGTGATAAGTTTAAAGGTTTTTTGTGGTCTGGAAAGGAAGTTAGCTAGGATATTGTGGCATCCTTTGATATGTTCAACTGTGAATTTATAGCGGGAAAATCAGTCTTTCCAACGCATCAATTGCTTATCTAGAAGAACTTTTTTGTTAAACTCTAAAATTTTAAGGAAAGAGGAGTTATCCATCTGCATAATGAAATCATATGAGCATAGGTGGAAATTGAACTTTTCTATCCCTCTTTTAACAGCAAGAATCTCTTTGTAGATTGCATGATAATGTTTTTCAGAGTCTTTAAATTATCTGCTAGCATGGCCACAGTGGTACTTTTTTCTATTAACTCTTTAAGTAGGATAACGCCCCAAAATTCCTCACTAGTATCTATCTGGAGGATCCTTTTACCCTTATCAGGGATCTTTAAAGGTAAAGGCACTTGAGAGACTCTTTTGAGGTGTCGCACTGCTACAGTTTGAGCAAGTCCCCAAGGAGAGGGGTCCTTTCGGAGGAGTTTGGACAGCTAGCTTGTATGATTAGACACTTTTGGAATAAAGTTTCTGATGAAATTGATTACACCGAGAAATTGTTAAATTTCTTTTAGGGAAAGATCTTTATCCAGAAAGTAAGTAACTCTTGGGCTATATGTGAACTTGGCTGATAATGTCCATCAGAGATATGCATTCCGAGAAATTCTATTTGGGCTTGGCCTAATTGACTCTTTTTGGAGGAAAGCATTATCCTATATTTTTGTACAAGGCCCAAAAACTGTTAGAACAATTGTTTATGGTCCACTTTAGTTTTTGAGAAGAGCAAGATATCATCAAAGTAGACTAGGACATTATGGAGAATGAGCTTAAAGATTTTTGTCATGGCTTTTTGAAATAGAGACAGAGCAACTTTCAACCCAAATGGCATAATAGTCCATTGGTATTGAGCATTGAGTATACAGAAGGCTGTCTTGTACCTTTCAGCTGGATCAATTCCAAGTTGTCAGAAGCCTGCCTTTAGATCAAACTTATAGAAAACTTTAGCTTCTTTAAGCAGACTAAGTTGAGAACTGATCTTTGGTAATGGAAACTTATCATCTTGTAGGAACATGTTGAGAGACTTGTAGTCTATGACTAGTCTTTTTTTGCCACGTTTCTATTCTGCTTGTTTATCCACATAGAATGCTTGGAACGCCTAATCAGATTTAGTAGGTTCAATGAGACCTTGTTAGAGAAGGGCTGTACATTCTTCTTTGGCAAGTTTCAAGTCATCAAGATTCATGCTAGGATGAGTAACTTTAGTGGGATTGATATCCTCATTTCTTTTGAAAGGAAGTTGGATGAAGAAGTCTTTATTTTTTCAGAGAGGAGAAAGATGGGTGCCATCAATTTTGCCCCATTTAGACGTAAATTAAGTGAGTTATAATCATTCAAAGTTAAGACCTTGAATTTTTGTTAAAGAAAATGTGACTAATTAGCCTACTTCTGAGGCTTGTAGTTTCTTTATTAAGTTAACTATATGCAAGAATTATATCTTAAAAGGTTCATCTTAAGAGTTTTCTAATGACATATAGTTTGTCCAATTTAGACAAGAAATGAAGGAGATATGACTTCTTAAATATGGATGTTTGAAATTAAAATTTCGAGAAATTCTACACCTTTTTTTCCTAGATATTAAAGATGAAGTGGTAATTTCACTCTCAAGGATGGTGTGTGTGGCCATTCCCACCTCCATTTGGCTTGAACTTTGCACCAACAAAAAGAGGAAGAGAAGAGCCGTGCCACCCTAAGCATGTATGGCTCCCCATTATTTCTTTTTTGGTTAAATTTTTTGAATTAAAACCTTTAGAAGGTGTAAAGGGGTGCATAAAGGGGTTTTTTCTTATTATTTTTGTTACTAAAATTCCCTAAATTCATTCTCTACATGGTGGTATATGATTTGACTTTTTATGGACATGATTTGGTATTGTTCATGTAATACCGTAACTCATAAGTCTCAAATCACAACACTTAAGGCAAACCATACACAATTACATATCTTTAATAACCTTTGCAATGGAAACATTATATACTGAATACTAAAATCGTTCATTGTTACCCACAAGAGTCATTTAACTTATCTTTAAATCATTTTCATCCATAATATACTCAATCATATTAGAAACATCACCATTCGTTACACAAACCATGGACTTTGAACCATATTCCACAAAAATCATATTTTTAGCTTCAGGTTGGTGTTCTAAGTTTCTAATATGTACTTTGGAAATTCACAACTAATTCTAAAAAAATCAAAATTAAGCAAAATATACTATTATAGAAAGCTCAAGATGTCTACTAACGAGTAAAAATAAATCTAAATCAAGAAAATAGTGTTTAACTGATAAAAATTGATAAAACTTTACCAAAGGTCAAGCTGTATTACTGGTACTGTCATGTAATTTAAAAAAATTGGCTTTCCCTCTGTAGACCTCCAATTAGGGTGCTCTCAAATGCTACATAAAGCTTATTATATTTGATTTATGTCTATAAAATGTTATGAGTATTGGATATCATTTGGCCCTTAGATGACATAGAAGAAGGATCTGACCATATGAATAGTGCTATTACCATTTCTATAGAATTTTTTCAACTTTAAAAAATCATAATAAATTCTCTAGAGCTCCACGTTAAGTGCTCTTTGCTTTTGTGAAAATCTCTAGATGAGACCTATACTTATGCAAAATTTTATGTCAAGACTAGTTCATTTGGTCAGATTTTGGTTCAACTAAAGAATATGATACTTTTTGGTACCAATTTAGGTTAAAATGTGCCAAATGGTCTTCTATCACTTCTATGACCATTTGAGCACGTTCTATAGCAAAAATACAACATATATAAGCATTCCAAATCGTCCAAATCATTATAAATCTCAAACTCACTATCCCACATGCATAAATACATATTCAAGAATAGGCTTTCAAAAGCCAAAATCACATATTCTCATTCATGTGGCTATAAAGATGATTCATACACTACATTTACATACTTTTACAACTACTCCAATGTTTACAATTCAAAAATAACTCATGCATACAAACTTTGATATTTAATTATATCACAAAATAAACTATTCTCAAGAGATAGCTTTTTATGCTCCTTGGCTTCCATTCTTGCTTTCTTGGGCTCCACCTAAGTATGGTTAGATAAAAAGGGGAAGGGGGTGAGATTCATGGAATCTCAATAACTCATGCTCCCTTTCAAGTAAGCATATAGGCATATAATTATGTCAAGGAACACAAGTATGCATCTAACATAAACAAGAATTATAGAAACCATATTTTCCATATTATCAAAACATGTCAAGGTCAAGATCAAATTCTAAGGGCTTTTGGTCTAGTCTCACCCTATTTTTGGGACTTTTGGATTGGCCTCACCCTTTTTTCTAGGGGTTTTTGACTTAACCTCACTCATTCGTGAGACTCTTGACCTTTGTTTCACCCATTCTTAGAGATTTTTAGCTTCACCTCACTTATTGTAAAGGACTTTTGGCACAACCTTACCCACAAAGAGTAATTTCACAAACAAAAGTCATTCTAGGAAACATAATGGTACCATATTAATTAAGTAATGGCAAATGGTATATCTTAAGATTTGAACACACATACAAGCATCCAATGACAATCATATAACATAAAATGCACACAAGAAAAGATTGAGAGTTATGTTAGTTCAAGAAGACAAATTCTTCCTTTGTTTTCTCACTTCCTTGGCTTGGCCTTACACCCACACGTAGGAAGAACTTGATTTACTTGGCCTAGATACATCAAACAAGACACATATCATTGGAACCAACTCTAGCCTCAAATAAATATTACACAAGCTACATCTAGCTTATGACACTATTATGGTTCCATACAAGGGCATAATGAAGCAACCTATATAATTCAAAGTCTTGGCTCCCATTTTTCACTCATTCTAAGTCACATGACTTCATTGAAAGTCAGTAGAGTCATCACAAATTCAATCTAAGGTGCCAAATATTAAGTTACTTCTTTATGCCTAAAAAGAGAACCTAACTTCCAACTTTCAAAACATGATTTCTAAATCAAAACCAGTAATTACTTTAGTGTCTATAATTCATATCTAGATCATTTCTAACCTTGAAATTAAAGAAAAACTTCTCTAGGTGTCTCTTCCCCCTCTTGGCCGAATTGCACACCATAATGGAAGCCTATAAGATTTTCTTGATTTTCCTTGGGAACTTGCTATCCATAAAGCTTCCTAAATGTCCTGGGATCTTAAGCACATTCTTGGACAACCTAAATTACCATTAGAAAGTTTCAGATTTGCAAAGGTGCATCCAAACCCTTAATTACCATACTTTGTTCTTTAATGGTTCTTGTTGCATCCTAATTGTTTTATTTGATTTCCTATGCCTCAAAGCCTAACTTACTATCAAGTATTAATTAAAATAAGACCCCTAACATATGGTCTAAATTCTAGCCAAAATACATAAGGGAAGAAGGAGCAAGATGGAGCAAGAGAGGCCATGAAAATTTACCTTATTTGGAAGCTTTCCAAAGGTTCTTTGTTATGCTTCCAAGAGTTCTTCCAATTTCTCTCTTCTCTCTACTGGATCAACCACCAAACATGACCAAACAAACCATTAAACCCATGGGAGAAGAGTGGAGAAGGAGAAGAGGGAGTTTAGTGAAGGAGAAGACATGAAAAACTAAATAATTCTTACATTTTTCAAAGCTTCTTCTTCCTTACTTGGCCTCCCCTCTTGTGCGCCTTAGAGAGCAGCTCTTGGATCTATTTTAGAGTGAAGATAAGTCGTTCAAGAGAGAGGGTAGATCTAGGACATTTTTAAGAGGCCAAAAATCCACTTTTTACAAATTTTTAATTTTGTAATTTAGTCTCTTGTCTTAGTTTTTATCGTTTTGGGTTCATTTAAACTCTTTTTCAAAATCTGTCTTTTTCATCATAAAATTTGGATCCTCTAATTCATAAAATGGCTTTGGTTTCTCCTAAATTAGATTTAAAACTATTATGAACTGTTCAGTTAAAGTTTTGGGTAACCAATAACTGAAATCACTCACCGAAGGGGTTTTAATTATTCCCAAGATTTTCATAGTTTTTAGAGCCTCTGAGAAACTCAAAAAGTTCAAATTTTTCATTTAAATAGCCTTCCTGTGAGTTTTCTAAATTTTTCAGATATTACGAAAATGTCCCACATTCTTTTGTAAAGTTTTTCTAGCTTTTCTGGCTCTATTTTTCAGGAAATTCAAGCCTTAAATCCTTATTTTTTAGGTTTAGATTATTGTGCTAATTTTATTTGGCCTTAAATATATTTATTTAGAGGACCTCCTTTAGTAATTAGGGTATTTTAGAATAAATGGGTATTATAGTTCAAACACATGATGTACACTCAAGAGACTTTTCTGGTAAATTTAAGATGAAAGTCACTTCTTATAGGTCTTAGATTTAATGAACACACTCCCAAATGATGTTTAATAAATATTAATCAATAAGGATTTTGGGGAGAAATTCACAAAGTGAAAGAAAAACAAGGAATTTATCCTTTAATGGTTGTACATAAGAAACAAAGCTCTATTGATAACATCCTAATTTAGGATTCAAAAGGACTATATTTGACACTAAATTAGGGAGGCAAAGTTCTTTTCTCTTGATTAATATGGTTAAAAATATATTCAATCAAACAAAACAAAGAAAGTGTTTCAATTGTAACATTTTTATCAGTTTGAGCCTCATTTTATGATTGATTTCAATTTCAGGGAAAAGTAACAAAGTATAGAAAGAGTTGCAAATAAAAGAGGGAAGCTGAAAAGGGAAGAGGCAGATTGAATAAGTCTTCTCGCAATGGCGAGAAGAAATTTCGCTATTGCGAGGACAGCAGCTTTGCTTTTGGTAATAATCCCAGAGAAGCCCTCGCTATTGCTTGGCAATGGCGAGGCTCTAGCTTAAAATATATATATATATATATATAAAATAAAAAAAAAAATAATCCCTTAAGAAAATAACCCACATTTTCTTCTCCACTCCGTCGTTTCTTTCTCGCTACTGCGACAGAGCTCCTAAGTCTTTTCTATTCTTTCTTTTGCTGCATCTTGCGCCTTTTACGCTCGCATTCTCCTCATCCATTGCATTCCTTGCATCAGGTAAATCGATTAACCCCTTTCTCCCCTGAATCGCTGGCTGTTTTCGCTGTATCTGGTCATATTAGGGTTAAATTCGTTTTGCTTAGATTTGAGTATTTAGGGGTCAGTTGGTCAGTTTTTCTGGATGATTTTTGCTGGTCGACTGTTTCTGTGCAGAAAGATGGCTTAAAATTAGTTTTTCCTCTGTTTAATTCTGGCTGTGCAGAAACCAGTTCGAACTCGCTACAGCGAGTTCGAGAGTTTTTCCAGAAACTGCATTGTTCTGGACCATTTTGCTTGATTTGCTTCTATATTCCCTGCCCCCTCATCCTTTGTATGCTTTTAGTCGTGTCTTTTCTTATTATAAGCATGCTGCATGCATTTGATTCACTCCTTTCTCCTTTTTCCTCATTCTGTGGGTTCCTATTACTGTTGCCACTGATTTTTGTCTTTCTTTTGTTATTTGAATGTTGCAGTTATGGCTCCTATAAAGAAAACCAAGACTGCTGAAGCCTCATCCTCAAAGTAGAAGAAGAAATCATATGATAAGGATCGGTTTGCATCAGCCAGAGCGGAATTTCTCTTTGAGTGACTTTTCTCTGATAGAAGGGTCGTTGAAAATCGTTACTATGCACCCCATGTCTTGAATTTGATTTTCTATGATTTTGAGTGGCACGGGTTGCAAGGATTCACTAAAAAGCCGGTGCATCGGATCCCATTGATGATCCAAGAGTTGTACGCCAACTTTGAGGACACTGAGGAGGAGGAGGATGAATATTACTGCCATTTGGCCTGGGTACGCATAAATGAGAAAGTCTTCCAAGACTTCTATGAATTGCCCGATGTCCCAAAATGTGCATTCCAATCATACATGGAGAATCCTCAATCCATCCCTTAGGAAGAGGTAGAAACGACTATTGCAGAAGAAAGACGTACCCAGCTGGTTAATAAGGTCTACCCAGTGAATCAACTCAACAAACTCGCTTGGTTTTGGTTGCAATTCATCACCAGTAACATCCTGACGAGCTCTCATGGATCTGACATGATCCAAGAACGGGCCACTTTGACTTGGTGCTTCATGACTTGGCAGCGGGTGAATATTCCTCGTCTTATGTACTTAAATTTCAAGCAAGTGGTGAGGTCTGACAGGGTTAGCCTGGCTTATCCTCATATGCTTACGGAGCTACTTACAATGGGGGTAGCCGCGTCTCTAAAAATGACGCACAATTTAAGCCAAAGGGGCCCTTCAAATATGATAGTATGAAGGATGCGCCTGGACAGCCCCGTAGGCATAGAACACTTGTACAGGCACAGCCTGAGGCATCTCCACCTCTTCCCTTATAGCAGCGACTGGGTACTCCAGAGTCGATGGGACACGGTGCACCATATCACACAGAATTTGAAGGTTAGGTGAGAGAATCCATTGATAGGCTAGAAGGGCATGTCCTATCAATGAAAGATCAGCTGCAGATGCTTATGGACTACCTAATGCCTACTCCTCCACCACCACCTCCTGAGGCTCCTCAACCCTCGATCATCATTCTCCCTCAGGATCCTGCACCTCAGGATAGACCTGGGCCTTCTGACTCTTAAGACCTATATATCCTGCTGCCCGTTTTTGTTTTGTTTTCCCTCATGTTCTATTTTGGATAACTGTATATAGATGACTGTATCTGATTATGCTTTTAACTCCTGAATTGGCTATGCTCTTAATTGTTTTCTTAATTCTAACGCCAACTTACTGTTTGCTGCATGTGCTTTATCTATTTTTTTTTGTCTCTCAGATGAAGGAGTTATTCACATGCATCCCCTTGCTTTCTTATCTCTTCTTATCAGGGGAGTCTCGTCTCTCCCTACCTCTTTACATCCTTTCCCTCCGCCCCCATCTGTTTCTATTTTTTTACTTCTGGTTTTCCCATTTTACATATTGCGGATAATGTAACCTTTCAGTGTGGGGGAAGGTAACCATAGATAAACATAGGATAGGTGGGTACAGATCAGGTAAATCAGGTTCATCTCCTCTCACTTTAGATGAATACTAGTTAATGAATGTGGGAGTTAAGCGAACTTGAAATGAATAAAGTAAGTAATGTAGTTGTAGTATGCACCCACAATAGGAGCATTTTTCACCAAGATGATTTTTGAAGTGATTCAAGTTTTTCTTCTAATAACCTCCAGTTATTTTAGATCTCTCTAATTTATCTGTTCCTGATGATGCTTGATTGTCAGTTGAGAGGGGTATTGTGTAAACACAAAAACAAAAATAAAATAAAATAAAATAAAATAATTCTCTACTCCAATGGTTGAAATCACTTAGTAACCGGGGGTTTGCACCAAAAAGTGTGGACTTTCGCGTCAAACAGTGATAAAACTAAGAGTATGCTAGTAGCCCTCTGAGGATTTCCTTAATCTGAGTAACCAGATGGCTTCATAACCAATGTTGTCATTCGCGTCAAAAGGATTAAGTGATTTGACGAGGAGAGAAAAAAAAATAAATAAATAAAATGAATGTGCTGAAAATAATTCTGCATTGACCAATAGAGACCCCTCTCAATGAGCTTTGATGATTGAAGTTAGCACATATGGTTGGATTAGGCCTTGAAATTGCAGGGAGGGTTTATTGAAGACTACTTAATTGCTTCTTAACATCTCTTGTGGAACACACACACACTTTAGAACTCAGGGTGTTTTTATGAGTACATTGTTTCCAAATTCAATTTGAGTTTTGCTGAGCTTTTGCTTCTGAAATTGGGTTCATTATAAGTGTGGGGGGGATCTGAAATTCTGATTGATTGGGTATTCATTATGGAAAAGAAGTAGTTAATAATTAAATTGCTTGATTCTTTCTAAGACTTACTTGAGGACAAGCAAGGATTCAAGTGTGGGGGAGTTTGATAACCTCCTAATTTAGGATTCAAAAGGACTATATTTGACACTAAATTAGGGAGGTAAAGTTCTTTTCTCTTGATTAATATGGTTAAAAATATATTCAATCAAAAAAAACAAAGAAAGTATTTCAATTGTAATATTTTTATCAGTTTGAGCCTCATTTTATGATTGATTTCAATTTCAGGGAAAAGTAACAAAGTATAGAAAGAGTTGCAAATAAAAGAAGGAAGCTGAAAAGGGAAGAGGCAGATTGAACAAGTCTTCTCGCTATAGCGAGAACAAAGTTCACTGTAGCGAGATTGCACTTTTGCCATAGCGAAGGGGACACTTCGCAATAGCGAAGTCGCGTCGCATAGAAATTCCAGGGAGCAACTCGCTATAGCGTGGAAGTAGCGACAACAGTAAAAAATTGAGAACTTATGAGACCTTGCTATAGCGAGAGTCACTCCTCGCCATAGTGAGATTGGACCTGAAACGCACAGTTTTAATTTTCAAGCTAAAAAAATAGGAGAGGGAGTTAGGGCTTCAACATTCGGTGGCAAAGAAGATTTCTGAACGTCCAGGGAGGCGATTTTGGGTGGTCTTTGAAGGCTCTTCAAGCTTGGAGGGGTGAAGGAAGAGAAAGAATCAAGGGAGAGTTTCACTTTCTGCATCTCTATCATTCCTTTCTTTGCTTTCTTTGCTTCTTTTCATCTTCTCCATGTATTTGATTGGGATTTACTATAGATTTAGCTATATGTAGCTAAACTCCTTTTTACCTAGAGTACTATGAACCTGATGTGAACTAGATCATTATTTATCTTGTTTATTGTGATAATTGGAGCCTTGTGTATCCTTCTCTTGCTTAATGCTTTTTTAGAGATTAGCCACCTCTTGGAATTGATTTGGGTAATTGGAATTGACCTTGAAAAAGGGGTTCTCATTAAACTTAAGAGTTGGATAAATTAAGTTTAGAATTATCTAATTTGTAATTGGGATAGAAATATACCTAATTGCCTTAATTGGTTTGTAGAGGATTATAGTATCTAATGCACTCTAACCTAAATCTAAGGATACTTAGATTTTATGGGAGAGTAGGGCTATGATTACATCGATGGATGGTTATAGCTTCTGAATCTCTTAACCCACAAGGTGAAAATTAATTGCAATTAAACAAGAAATTAAGTTCTAGTAAGCATCAAGGGAATAGTGACTCTAGGTAATTTCAAAACCTTGGACTTTACCTAAAATTTCTCTGCCAACAAAGTTTTCTTAAAATTGTTTCATTTTAAAATTAGTTCTAAATTCAAGAATTGCTTAATTGGTTGCTTAACGTAGATGAAAGTAGGTTGTGCATTACCTAATTGCATTTAAGTCATTCTTCGTGGGAACGATACTCTTACTTATCACTGAACTACTTGATCTGACCCGTGCACTTGCGGACACACATAAAAATTTTCGTGGTCACGACTATTGATAAGCCACTCTAATTTCTTTCTCTTTTCTTTAATAAGAAAAAAAAAAATAAAAGAATGCTTTGGGCATAGTGTATACATATCAAGTATTCATTGTAAGAAATTGATCAAATATACAAAAAATATTTTTTATATATATTAATGTGGCATTTGCCATTGGAAATAGGCCTATAATGTTCAAATAAAAAACATTTTAAGAAGATAAACATGTTTAGAATGAGGTTCCTTTAAGTATGACATTAATATTAACTGAATGATTTGAATTAAAGAAATTAAATAAATATATAAGAGAAATATCCTATTAAGTAGGAGTTCTTAAATTACTAGACTTAGGCTGATTGGAGAATTAAACTTGATTAATTTAATAGGGAAATAAATGAAATACTCTATTAACTAGGAGTTCTTAAATTAGCAGCCTAAACTTGATTTAAAAATTATAACTTAAACAATATTTGCAGATGAATTTGTTGGAAAGATAATGACATTCTTAGAACACATGTGATTGAAATAAAACAAATGTAAAATTTCAATCATAAACTTAATAATGTCATTATTGGTCTAGTAAAAGTTTATTGTAAATATATATGAAACATTGTGTAGATATAGTCATTATGTATTATATCTATGTAAAAATTATATTATGACTATAACCGTTAAAAATATCATTGCTTAGCTTAATAGGAGTAGCAAGTTATATGGCATCAATTAGAAAATTTGACACTATGAAGTTCATACATCTAAGAAAAAAGATAGTATGCTAAGAAACCATTAATCAATGTCATATAAGAGTTTAAAAATGGAAATACAATATAGCAAAGAAAAGAATAATATTGCTCACATAACAATATTGAACAACATGATTGATAATTATATGTGTGAGTGTGAGTCATATCTAACTATTCAAGTTATGTGGATAGCTCTTGAGGACAAGTTTGATTGTATTTTTATAACCAAACTAAGGAAACTGAAAAATCAAAAAATTCAAATCAATTGGCCATATTCTTATTAATGAGTAGTAAGTTTATGCTATCATAAAATCTCTTTCTCTTAACTAAGAATATATACAAGTGAATTTGACCAATAAAGAGAATATAATTTTTTATGATGGTGCTCGTTATATAGAGCTTAGGAATAAGTACTTAGAAGTCGCCAAAGACCCTGGAAATACTTATATGATTGAGATTGCTTTGACTTCAAAGTCTAAGCATTAAAAAGATGATACTTTCATAATAAGAAAATATCTTGTCAATATTTCAATAAGACCTATAGATAAATTAAGAAAAGGGGTAAGTGTAATGTAAAGAAGCTTGACATAGTTAATGCCAAGTGTTATATTTATCAAAAAGTGAATCATTTTGCTCGTGATTGCACTGAGTAAAATAAGTTAAAAACTATACACCATGTAACTAAGGATCGAGAATCCTTTGTGAAATACCGTTGGTTGTTTTTCAAAAGCAAATAATTTTATGTAAGAAAAAAATTCAATGATTGAAGTAAAAGAGATAAGAAGATGCTAAAATTGGTTTTATATGAAGGATGAACCCTTATCGTACATAATGTTTTATACGCATTAGAGATTCAATGAAATTGAACCTCTATTGTTCCTTTTTTTAATATAAGTTTTAGTGTTGATTTTCCATAATAATTCTATTGATATTAGAAAAAAGACAAGGAATAAGATTCTAGTTTCCTCTATGTGGTATTATTATGCTAGACACAATTAAGATAATGATTGCTTTATCTAATACTCTGCTTCCCAATACACATTTAGATATCAATGATTGATACATTAGGCTAGGTCTTATAGGCAATAAGAGAAGGAACAAACTAGCAAAATAAGATATGTTGGGACACATTTCTAGTGTAGAAATGCCACTATAAGAATACTGCTTAGTAGTAAAGCAAATTAGAAAACCATTTGAAAAAGGAACTAAAGCTTAAAATGCTTTGTAATCAATTCATTTTGATATATGTGATCTAAAGTGAGTGAGGGCAAGACAATTATTTGTAATATAGTCAAATACAATTAATCTCCCATATATTAGAAGCACTTGAGTGCTTTAGACATTGTAAAAATGTGGTTGAGAATCAAATGGATAAGAAAATTAAAAATTTGAAGTTTGATTGAGGATATGAATATTTATTAGATTAGTTCAATAAGCATTATGAAGTGAAAGGAATCATGAGACAATTGACAATTCCTTAATGCTTATCAAAAAATGGAAATGCTAAAAGAATGAGTAAAAATCTTACTCAAATTGGTTAATAATGGTTTAAACAAACTTACCCATTTCTAATTAGGGTGATAAGTTCCAAATTGATGCCTTTAAACTTAACCTATTGTCCTCTAAGTCAATTACTTTCATATCTTATGAATTATAGACAAAAGAATAGCTAGTTTTAAGTATCCTAAGACCATATGATTGACTATTTATATTTATGATAATTCTCATGAGCATGAGAATTAGGCTCAACGAGTAATAAATATAACTTTAATAGATACTTAGAATAATCAAAGTGGTATATTTTTATTAGTGAAAATGAAGGTTGAAGTGTAACTAAAATTGAGTCAAGGAATGCCATATTATTAGAAAATGAATTTCTTAGTAAGAAAGAAATTAATAGGCATAAATCTCTTCATTAGACATAAGATTGAGTTAATAAGGACAAGTAGTTAGACAAGTAGTTATATCTTGACTCATTAATATAAGTGGGCTTGGTGTAATATGAGAATGTGGCACAAACAACTGCACTATTTTAAAGTAACTATAAGAGTGTGCCAAGACATCGGGTTGAGATTTAAAAGGCAGCACTCAAAGGTATTTTATTAGACACGGAGGAGCCAAATACAATTCAAGAAGTTCAATCATGCCCTACTAAAGAAGATTGGATAAGAGCAATGGAATAAGAGATGGATTTGATAAGGAAAAACCAAGTCTAAGGCTCATTTGTCATATATCTAACTAAAACGTAATCAAGAACAAATGGTTCTTAAGATAAAGAGAAAGATAGCTAGATTAATTAAAAGATAAAATATATGCTTAGTTGTTAAGAGGTGTATATAATAGAAATGTATATATTATAAAAGATACTTTTCCATTTGTTGTATGCTTTAATTCAATCAGACTAATCCTAACTGTGGTTACAAGTTTAGATTTGCAAACTACATCAAATGGATGTGAATATCACATTCTTAAAAGGTTTATAGGTTCCAAAGGTTTATTTACAAACTAAAACAATCAACAATGGTATTTAAGCTTCCCTCGAGCAATAGCCTCATATCAATTTCACATGATTGATGAAAACCATTGTATTTACATTAAGTAATTTGAAAAAAAGTTGTAATATTATTTTTTTATGTAGATAATATGCCACAGCTAAGAATAGTTAATATTTTTTTGTGGTTATTAAAAAATAATTATCCTTGGCTTTTAAGATAAAAAATACAGGTAAAACAGAGTATATCTTTAGAATTAAGATTAAAAGAAATCACTTGAAGAAATTAATTCCTCTTTTATAAAAGAATTACAATTAGAAAGTCCTTAAGCTATTTAGTATGAAAAATTGTAAACCCATCAATATTCCTATAGTAAAAGGCAATAGTCTAAGTTAAGAGATATGTCTTCAAAGTGAATTTACATTGAAAATTACGTAAAAAGTCCCCTACTCTAACATTGTTGGATATTGTATGTAATGATATTTGTAAGGGTAAATATTTATAAGTAATTGACCTTGTGAACTAGTAATAAGCAAATCTTATTCAATAGCATCAAAGTGCTATTAAAACAATACATGATAATTGTAGGCATTGTAAACTAGGCACTTGTTTAATAGGAGATCTAGATTCATGAAATTAACTTTTGGATACACTTTCTTGCTAGATAGTGACATTAAATTTTAGAATAGCAAGAAGCAAACATACGTGTTATTTACTTAGGAAGTAAAGTTTATTGCATGTTTTGTAATAGTGCAAGAAGCCATATGACTAAAGAAAATTATGAAAACTTGAAGATCATTAGTAGGATGTTGAGTCTAATACTAACCAAATGTGATAGACAAGAAGTTATAGTTTATACTAAAGTCCCTTAATATCATAACAAAAGTAAACACATAGATAAAAAAAATGAGAAAGATCAATAGTATAGAAGAGTATTACTCTAGAATATGTCTATGCATAAGATCCTAGTTGATCTTTTGGTAAGACTTATATCTAGAAATGTGTATGAAAAAGATGTAAAGTCTTTTAATAAGTATAGAAAATAAAGTATCACACCTTATGTATAACTTAATTGTCAATAGATGTGTTATGTAACATCCCAAATTATTAATTTAACTAAAATAATTAATTAGAGAATTAATTAAAGATTTATTTAATGAGTTTAATTTATATTATGTTATTTTAGACATATGAAAAGTATGGAATATCTATTAGTGGTTAGTTAGTTTATTTTACTATGATGAAGATGGACTTAGCGAATTGATGGTGATATTAGATTATTAGTAGTTATTCTTGGTTAATTGGGTGATTAAAGTATTTATTAAAACTTAATTAGATGATAGTGATTTATTATATTTAGGGGACTAATTAGGTGGGTAGTGTCTTAAATTAATTGGATTTTAGAGGGAGATGGGAAATGAATAAAAGGCTTAATAGTTAGATTTTACTAATTTAATCCATTAAAAACCCAATAGTCCATTTTTGAAATATAAGAAGCCTATTTATGAAATTATATTTTTATTCATAAAAATTACCAAGGTAATTATTTAAGTGAGTTACTATTATTAGGAGTGGATTTTCCCAAACCTTTGTTTTAGACCTATGACCTATCACTTAACTATGTTATCCTTTATTTTCTTTTTGATTTATTTTTTATTCTAAAAATTATCATCCCAAGCTAGTAAGTTGATGCCACCTATAGTGAAAGAGAGGGTGTGAGATGTTTTCTTTCATCAAGAGGAGAAAAAAGATCTAAAAGCTTTAGGAATAACATTCTGAGGAGTAATTTGGATGGTTTTTTAGAAGATAGTCGAGGTAATAAAAGAAAAAAAATGCTTTACTCCTTCTTCGCTTCTTTTTTGAACCAATTGGAATTTAAAATAGATGATCTTAGATCTTAGGGTTTAACAGTCAGAGATTTTAGGGATTTTTGTAACATCCAGCTCCTCCGTAAATGTGAAAAACATAATGTCTGGTTTCTCCGTAGATGTACAAAATGCACCAAATATAGAAAGAAGTTCCCCATATAGAATGATTTAAGACTCAATAAAATTAGAGTAATAATCTAGACCTCAAATAATGAGGATCCAAAGCCAGAGATGCCTTGAAAACGGAGCTAAAATAACTAGATGAAATTCAACAAAGATGCAGTGGTATTTTTATAATTTCAGGCACTTTTTAAAAAACTCAAAGGAGATATTTTTAAATGGAAAAAATAAATATCCCAAGATTCTCAGAGGCCCTAAAAACTATAAGAACCTCCAGAACAATTCAAACCCTTCCAATTGACATATTACAATATTAGTTAGCCCAAACTTTGACCATTTTATTTGAAAAGGTTTTAGATCTAAAGTGAGTGATTCCAAAAGCATTTTATAAGTTAAAGAATCTAAATTTCATGATGAAAAAGATAGTTCTAAAAAAGGAGTTGAAATGAGCCTAAAACAAAAAAACTAAGAAGTAGGATGTGAATGAAATTTTTAATGAACAATTTTAAGACACTTAGCTCCTTATATAGCATCTCATTATCCTCCTCGATTTAGACTGACTTAGTTGTTGGCCAAGCCTAAGGAGGTTCTGCCCCAAAGAAACGCATAAGAAAGGAGGAGAAAGAGGAAGGAGAAATCTAAGAAAAGGTGAGAAACATATGGAATTTCATTGTTCTTCCTTTATTAATCTTATTCCTCTCCTTCTCCTCTTTATTCCTATGAGTTTTATGATGTATATGGGTTATTTTGTGGCTAGTTCAGAGGAAGGAACTCAGAATTTTAGGAAGGATCATGAAGCAATGGAAAGAGTCTTTGGAAAAGTATTGAAATAAGGTAAGAAACCTAGCCTTTCATTGCATCTTCTTGGTTATCTCCCATGGTGCTTGTTCAGCCAAGATGGATCCCAATCACTAAGGGATAAATTCTATCCATACCAAGGTGGAATTAAGGGTTCTAGAGGGTAAGGATTAACAATATGTAATTGGAACTAAGTAAGAAGCATTAAAGAACAAGTTATGATACTTAGGGATTTTAGTGTTCCTTGGCAAATATAAAGTTTCCTAAGTGTTATTTAAGATGTCTAAAAGTATATATGAGTTTTTTAGACACCTAGGAGGCTCCACATATGCCAATTCGCTAACGAAAATAAATAGAACTCCATGGGTCCAAAAGCCAAGCATAGTCTCGGACAAGGGGGGAAGTAGCATCTAGGAAATGTTTTAATTTGTTCAAAGGCTATAATGAGACTAAGTATGATAGAAGAACACCCATGGAAGCCTTAAAAAAATTTTAGAAGTCATAGAATATGAGATGGAGGCATAGGCTCCATAATGGAACATAAAGAAGCAATTTGTAACTAGGCTCCTTAAAATGAATTTGTAATAACTTTAAGGAGTTTAAATGGAGTTAAGAGACTTAGATGGAAGGAAAAAATGGAGCTAAGATCATGAATTCTTATAATTACTTTATTAGGTCCTTTATGGAAACATATTGGAGTCTTGGAACTAAGTAGGCTTCCATAGAAAATATGTGATGCTAGAATTTCATTCAATGATCTAAATATGCTCTACTTGATGTGTTTAGGCTAAGAGAACCTAGAGCCTCCGAATTTCATGGGTTGGATACGAAGAGGGAGGAAGAATCCAAAGAAAAAGTGTGTAATATTGGCTCCAAGGTAACTCTTTAACCTTTCTCTCATGCATTTTTAGATGTTTTCTTATCTATGGATGTGTGTATGTATGATTATGCTATGCAAAATGTTTCTAGTAAATGTTCACATGCCATGGCATCATGATGCCTTTGGTATATTCTTGAAAGATGTTTTATAAATGTATTTTGGTTTGCATGAGTTTGGTGAAGTTAAAAGTCCCTTAGCAAGGGTGAGGATGAGCCAAAAGTCCCTAAGAGTGAGTGAGACAAAGCCAAAAGTCTCTAGAAGATTGAGACTTAGTCAAAAGTCCCTTGAAAATAGATGAGGCAAGTCCCAAAGTCCCAAAAAGAATAAATAAGACTAAACCATTGCCTTGGCAAACCTTTGTATAATGTGTATGAGTTTTTGAACATGAGAAATGCTTTATGTATATTCATAAGTTGTAAGATTGCCATGCATTCATTCTTAGACTTGTAAATACCTCTATTATATATGTTTGAAAGGGTGAAAAGCAATAGGGATTCTTAGAATCTCACTCTTCCCTCTCCAATGTCTACATATGTCTAGGTGAACTAAATGAACTAAGAAATTGAAGCCACCAATCTTGAAGACAAAGAAACTGGCAGAGGAAATGCCAAATAGTTGTTTTGTAAACATATTGCTGTCAAATGATGTAATCTTATGTTGTATATGATGTATAGCCTCTTAAACATACATAATTAGATGGATACATGATGTACATATGGAATTTGGAACCATAAGAATGAGAATGTGAGCTCTTGACATTGAGATGCCTTGATGAAATCATGAAATCTTATGTATATGAACAAGTGGGATAGTGATTTTGTGATGCATGAGCATTGGAACCTCTTGGACAAGTTTAATAAACTATTTTTTAGCTTTCCCATGTGTTCAAGTGGCCATAGGTAAGGTAGAAGTACAATTGGTTCATATTTAACCCTTTAGGATACATAAAGTGACCATTTTGGAACCTTATGTCACAAACTAATCAAATAGATGAATTTTCTCATGGAATTTGGCCTGCATATAGGTCTCATCTAGAGTTTTTTGAAAAGCTAAAAACTAGATTATTTGGAGTTCTAGAGAATTAATTATGAATTTTTAAAATTAGAAAAAAATTACTGAAATGACAATTCTACTGTTCATATGGTCAGTTTCTTCTCCTATATTATCCATGGGCCAATGTTATCCAATGCTCATAGCATTTTACAGGCATAAATAAGACATGATAAACTTTATGTGGTCACCGAGATAAGAGGGAGATATGAATTTTTAAAGTTTAGAGATAGTACCAATAACGCAGCATGACCTCTGGTATTGTTCCATCCAATTCTATGGGGTAAATGCTTTTGTTATAACATCCACATCTTTCCAGAATGGTATAGTTTGCTGGGTTTTAATTTTCTAGAATTAGTTATCAATTTTTGAAGTTTATATCATTAATCGTGATAACAAACATGGGCAGCTAGATCTTTGATGTTTTTCTATTATCAATCATGGTCCAGATGATATTTTAATGGCCTAAAATGATTTTTAACCTATAGTTGCCATTTAAGGCTTTCCAAAAAGTTATTATTTGCTTGATTTTAATTTTTCTAGAATTAATTATGATTTTTTAAAGTTAATGATAAAAAGTTAGAATATGGAACTCAAGGCAAAATCCTATTTTTTGTGTGACATGGTTCCAAACCTAAAATTTATGAGACCAAATATGATATTTGTGACTTGTATAAATTTGATATGAATGGAAAATGATATTGATGAGTGTATATAGTCCCTAGAGCTATGAATTATGTATGTAGCCTCCCAATTACACAATTTTCCATGTGTGGAAGTACATATTGTCTTACATATTCCTTCTAATATACATGGGATATGTTGAGATAGGTCATGAGACAATGGTTTGAAGGCTAAGAGGTTAAGGTATTACAATTTTCATGAGGACGGTTGAAATTGAGCAATTCAATATACAATTAGATTTCTAGTAATGTAATTAGTGGGATTAGATTAGTGATAGACATCTAATTTTATGATAACCTTATGAGTGCACACTAAGTATTTGATATATTACCTAGATGAAAATTAGATTTGTGATAGAGGAGAATTAAGTTGATTTCTATACTCCATAATTATATACATTTATATTTAATGCTACTAAATTAATTTTAGTGATGTAGTGCCTTGGTTGGATATGCTAATTGGAAGATAAAATGTTGAGCCTTTTTGTGTGAGATGTGTTTAAGGGCTCCTTGGAAGTAAAATTAAACTAATTAAGGTATAATTCTTACTCTATTTATTATTAATTGCTAAATTGGATTGGATTTAAATTATTTAATTAGTAGCAATTAAGTTAATAGACTCCAAGTGTTTGATATGATACCTAGTGGAAATTGAATTTTTATTAGAAGCATATTGTGGGTAAATTTAGGATTTTATAATTCCTAATTTATATTATTAAATGATATAAATTTATATTGGTGGTCTAATTCATTATTTGGTTGATGAAATTGGAAATAAAGTATGGACTACCTTGGCATGACATTAGTGGCTTGTTAGCATTGAAGTTCATGTAATAGTGATAAGTTAAAAAAGTTAATAAGGATTAAGTTATTTGATTGGATGATTTGTACTTATATGTGTTACTTTACCATTGCAAATCTTTAACTTGTCCTTTAATGGAGAATTTGGTTAAATGTGGATTCTTATAAGGTAGTTAGTAACCATAAATATAATGTCAATATATACTTTATTTAATTTAAAATTGTGGTTTATAAATGTTTTCTTAGCACTTCAAGTGATGAGAAAGGTATTATTTTGATATAATGTTTTGACCCGTAAAGGATTTAAAAATGAGATTATGAAATTGTGATATTATTGTATACATTGAAATATGGAATTGTTGCTTTATTTAATGTGCATTATTTTTGAAATGGCTATGTGATATTTTTAAACATATGCTCGTTTTGTTGCCTATGAGATGGAACCTTGTATTTAAAAATCTAAGGATAAGTATTTACTTGATGACTATAATATGATGCTATTGACTGATGGGCTAGTATGTTGGGTTTGATAAGCTAATATGCTGATTTGTTGGGTGAGATGTGCATGACTACACTCTAGTAAGTGATTATTGTTAGTCAAGAGCTAGGCTTAAAGTCACAAATCTCATTTAATGTGAAACAGATGAGTGAATGGTATAGTTAACTCATACTGCAAATACTATTAGATGGAAAGTAAGAGCTGTGATAGTGAAATTTTGCTTGTGAGTAACACTGAGCATATAGGTTTTTAAAGAAAGATTTGTTTTAAGAAAATGATTTGAATTCAATTATTTCTATCCTTTATTAATAATTTATAAAGATGGATTGGAAATTGTTGATTCACATAGTTGACATTAAAGGTATTATCTTTGGATGCATTACTTTCTTACATTAAACACATCCCTTTTGGGTCTTATATTTATGGTTGGGAGTGCATATTTTGGAACTCTATTAGCTATTGGGATTTTATCTCATATTTTTTAATGGCATTTCCATGATAGGGAGTTGTTATCGGCGAATAGAAGCTAAACAATGAATTTCTTAGTTGAGGTAGTTTTAGTATGATTTATATTTGATATAATAAGAGAATATGGTACTTAATATTTTAGTAACATTGGTTTATCTTATTTTTTGAATTTTTGTTATCATATAAGTGTATAAGACTCTAAATGGGGTTGTTATGTTAGAGTTGCAATGTAAATTGATCATTTTAGATTTTGTAGATGATTATAAATAGATTGTTTTTGTAAAATGATATTATATATCAATACTAGATGTTACTAGTTATGCTATAGTCATAGATAACATATACATAATGATAGTAACTCGTATAGGTTAATAAGGTTGGCTTTCTCACTCAAGTAACTGACTTTGGTGCTTATTAGGAATAAATAAAGATGTAATATTTATGTTTACCATATGAGGTAGCGAAAGTGCCAGTATGGCAAAAAAGAACAATACAAAATATAAATATATCACCTTAAGAAAATAGAAAAGGAAGGTCAAGATGAAATCCACACATACTTAAACACATGTATGTGTATGTGTGTGTTTAGATCTCATCTTGTCATTTCTTTTCCCTTTTATCAAGGTGACGTGTATATATATATATATATATATATATATATATGTACGTGGATCAAATTATAGATTCCCACCATCCATAATACCTATAGCGATATGCAAAGTTTCTTTTAAAGTGTCATGGGATGCAAACAGAATGATCAAATTTGATTTAAGTACTGTATGTGTCTAAATTAAGATTTATATGGTGTTAATGAATAAATCAAATCTATATATACTTTTATGAAATAAGAACTGCATATGCTTAATAACTGCAATTGGAAAGCAAATGAATAAATCACTGCTTTATTGCTATGTGAGTCCTAAAAAAAAACAAATCCTTTCATGGTGCCTTTATGACTTTGACAATATCATGAAGAGGTGAGTCAATGCCTGCCACTTTAGCATATATCCTATAGTCATGATAATTCTAAGAGGGTATTATTAGAAAAGCAACTGACTTTGATCTAAATGATATGTGGGTGAAAGGAAGATTACCCAAAATATACATAATTATGCTAGAATCTGAAGTATATATGTTATGAAGTTATTATAATAACATCATAAGTGCAGATACTATACATATGAGAAAGTAATATGAATAAAATTAAACTAAAAAAGGATTAGATTGGTTGAGTATAGAATATGGTGTATATGGATAAAGCTAGAATATCCAAGAGAAATAAATAAATGTACAAAGTATATTTGAATAATACATCTCTTATGGTAGTCTTAAAATGAGATTTATAGTGTAAGAGCTTCCAAGTAGATTGTGCCCCAAATGATCATGGCAAAACACTTGATATAAAAGTCTAAAAGAAGTCAATAATTTTGTGTTGTTCATCCTATCATGTTTGAGTGGGAGATGTTTGAAAATGAGGTACCCTACTCAATTTCCTTAAAATAAATTGATTATTTATTTATTTATTTAATAAAATATTTATTAATTATTAATTATTAAATTATTATTACTTGAATTTTGAATTTTAAAATTCGATATAAGATGGAGTTATTTTATTTTTTGAATAATGGTGAAAGAATTGATTAGATGATAAGGGTATAATTAGTTTTGTTTTCAACACACAATCTTTCCTTGCTTTCGTCTCCGTTCTTTAGAGAAATTGCACATACACATAGAACATGATGAACAACTTCCATTCTTCCTTTTTAGAGATTTTGTGCATTCTACTTTGGCAAATAAATTGGAATTGTGATTTTATTCAGAACCACATGAGGCAAAAATCCAAGATGATCCATCGTCGCTTCAACAAGTATGTATTTGAAACTTCCTTTCATTAAGAAATGTGGAAAACTAAAGGAGAGAAAACCCTACAAGCCTAAAAAAATTTTATGTAATTACAAGCTAGGGAGATTTCTTAAATACATGAATGTTGGTAAACTTGCCTATAATATAAGTAATTCTTGTTTTATAGATGATAACTAATAAATCACATAAAGTAGAATAAATCACTTTAAGCTAGATGATACAAATTCATTATCAAGTAAATTATCATTTTCTTATGAAAAAAATTATTATGTAAACCATATTCATTTAAGACTAGTAAACTAAATTCAAGAGAATGAATAGAGTAGACTTGAAAAAAAAAAACTCATTAAAAGTTGCATAATATATGCACATGACTTGTTTTAGATTAGTCAATAATTTATTAATTTGTTTCAAAACCCTTATGAGCTTTCTCATTTCATGCACATGAGAAGATAAGTTTGATACCATCCATTGCATTTAGATAAACAAAGATACTAATGTTACATTTCTCACATTCTTTCTATTTTTAGTGGTTACATGAAATATCTATTAGCATCTATCGAATTAGAGAAATTGGAAATGAACAAAATCCATCAAGCATAATTAACTTAGATGAACTTGACCCACTTTCACACTTTCACCACCCATGTAAGAAATACCTTCCTTCTATGTCTGTTTCTTAGTCTGAGCACCTCAAAACAAGATAACCAAAATAAAGAACATAAGGATAGACTTTTACTTAAAAGAGATAATAACATCTAATGTCTTTTATTTAAACTTTTTGCAACTTTATGTAATTATATATTTATTTTCCTCTAATGCTTGGTACTTAAAAGTTAAAACACAAAACAAAAAACAAGTAACACAGGTGATTAACAAGATACCAAAGCATTACATGTTACTTATAAGTTTAAGAATATCTTAAAGAGTCAAAATCTTTTAAATAATTTCTATGAATTAGCAACACCTTGACCATTCATTTGGTAAATTTATGATAAAACCAAAAATAGTAAAGAAAGAAATAGGGATATATAGAAGAGTTGTACCAATTAACGCATCATTTCAATTAATTAGTTAGTAGTATCATACCACACACTTTGATACATTCATAGATTATAATTTATCTACGTTTTAAGCATTTGGTTTTTCCTTAACTGCATAACAAATAAATTTGAATGACAAGCAAGATTCCCAGGATACCATGACAAAAGTATCCACTTCAACAACCTAATAAGAATAATTAACAACTAAAATACAGTTACATGGAAGATTTGAAAAGTTATTAATCTTGCATATGATTTTATTGCCTTAAAACCCTGATATTTTCCATAAGCTAATCGTTATTACCATAATACAATACACATGAGCTTAAACAAATAAATAATTAGTTAGATAAAAACATATATGATTGATGCAGAAGTCCTTTATTATGACAATATGCAAAAAATTTTAAAATTAATTAATCTTGATATCTTAATCCATATCTAGGAGTTATTTAGGATATCTAAGAGTATCTATTAGTCAACCAAATAGAGATTAGGGGAGTTTGCATCTCAATGGTAAGTAGATGCTCCTGCTCTTCAACTAATCCTTACTATTTGTGCAATCCTATGACCACCCAAACAACAAGTGACGAGACACTTGAAATGCATCATTTCACTTTAAGCAAAAGGGTGCATTTTGAGTGTTGTAATTTTCAAATGATGAAGATGAATCTAGGTTGTTTGTTCATGAAGAAATATGACCCTTCATCTTATACATAGAGACGCATCATTTTTGCTGCAATTTAAGGCCACCTTTGTTTGCACCTCCTTATATTCGAAATGCAACAATTTCTCCCCATTCCTAGATCCTAAAAGTAGCATCAAGGAGGCTAGCAATGGAGGAAATTGTGATGTTGCATGGTGGGTTTTCCTTTGTTTTATTTTTTTTTTCTTTAGGTTTTTCTTAATCATCCATCCCCTCTTTATTTTCTCAAAATGTCAATACCTCTCATTGATCATTTCTTTCACATTTGCTCTATGACAAGTGACTATAGCAAGAAGAAATGTTTTCTGATATTTGGCATCAAGGCTTAATGAAAATATGCTATGTGGATAGATTTAGTATTGTGACATCTTTGATAGTTTAAGAATTTTTTAACTTAGTGATGTGAATTTGTGTTGCTCAATGTGAATTGGTAGAATATTATGAACTTATGCATTCTGTAACAACCCTAATTATAGTGATTAGACTTAAATGCATGATTAATGATCGTAAATCAAGGTCTAAAGTCGTTACAATTAATTAAAATAGAAAGGGGCAGGAAAATTTGAACCTTGATACTATTAAGGTTATTAGCCAAACAATCAAAACCATTTGAGTTCATAGGTGATTCCAATTGTCAATGGGAAGCCTTTGATTTATTTAACCACTGATTCCACCTTGCAAAATTCTCTTATCAGTGTTTCCAAGTTATCATGTAACATTATCATAAGAGAATCCAAGGTTTCTAAATTAAAATAAGAGTTTGGAAACTTTTGCTGCCACTTGGACCATTCCCGTTGTGGCTAAGTTAGTTACTGGAATCTAAAAATCAAGTTTCGAGACTTCTGCTATGACTTAGTATACCCGCACCACGACGTAAGTGCTTTTGGGAACCTACTATTCAAATTCGCACAATGCCTTGCCGCGGCAAGAGAGCTTCCTAGAGCTCTCCAAGCTCTCCTCCCAAAACTCATTGTAACGAGTTTGCTCTCTGTTACTCTCCTCGCCACAATGCACCTAGCTTCTGGAACTCTTTTGGCCGTGACTTAAGTAGTTTTGGCTATGGCTTAACCCTCTTCTGCACTTAAACTCCTTAAATTTCATCCCTTATATACTAGACCTCCTTCTAGCAACATTTTAGGGCCATTTGACTTTAATTTGTAAGGTTCTAATAGCATCCTGCTATCCAAATTACTCAGCATATCAATTTTAATCAAATTCAAAACTTAGAGTTTTCTCTACCCATCTATGTACCATATATCAACAAATCATGAATCTTGACATCAAGGGAAACAAAAGCTATTACTATTATCATTCAAATGTAAATTCCCATAAGGGTTTTATACATTGCTAGTATAAATCAATATTTAAGGCAACACATGATTACATTCTTAGATAATAAGTCATATCTCTGGGTCAGCAAGGTTTTGTATCAAATTGTAAGCAAATACATATATCAGATTCTATAACAATTATATTACATAACCAATCCTTATACTTGGCAATTCATGATGCGATGTGACAATTACATAAAACTAGTATTCTCATTAAACAAACCCAATCTGACAAGGTTTCCAGACTTATATGTTACTAAATCATACAATAGGCTTCCATTAATTTCTCCTTGCCATTAAAAGGTCTAGTCCCTGAAATGTTAGCTTACAACTGGGGTGAGATACACAATTTCAGTAACAAAAGGCAAATTCCATATATATATATATACAAATTAATCAACATAATGCATTTTCATATCATCAAATACCATAATCATCAATTCAATTAGCAAATGAACTAGTAGAACTACAAGTAACTACTGTCCTATACTAGCAATTACATCCAACATGTTAAAGGCCAATAACATCGGGAAAGACCCGTCTACAGCACTAACTCCCCAAAAAGCACAACCTGGGTTTAGTGCATTCAAGGGTCTAATCATAATTTAATACTCGATCGAAGCATGATGCATGGGTGACAACCGCATCATAATTCCACCAAGGCCTCACTTAGGGTCCATAATAATAATAATCAAGTAGTCAACTAATCGTTTAGCATTTTAAAATCATACATGTATAGCAAAAATCATATTAAAATGAGCATACACATGAAATTAGGAAATTAAGCTTAGTTACCTCAATGAAATCCAATTGCTCTTTTTCTAGCTACCATTATAATTCCAATACATACTAGGCTTAAAACAAGTATAGTTATAATCATTTTTAGCAACAAACCAGATATCCAAAGTATTAAACTATCAATAACTACTTAGAGGATACTTACCTAGTCACTAAATTTAGATTTGATTATTCCCACAACAGTAATTTCAATATACCACTCTAAATTCTAAGTAAATTTGCACAAAATTCTCATATTATAAATCAACTATAGGGATCTTAAACTAATAGAAACTACCTCAATATAGGAAAGAAATACTTATTCTATCACCCTCCTAGCCTCTACCCCAAAAAATCCTCCATGAAAATACCAAACAACACATTTTAGATTTGGGTGTGGGTGAAAATACTCCAAATGAAAAACCAATCTGGCTAAACCGAAGAGGAAAAGGAGAAAATTAAGTTATATATAAGTTACATTGGCTGAATCTTGCTTTAGAAGAGAAAATAAACCAAATTGGTGATAGAAACCCTAGCCTCTCTAAGGTGCGAAAATGGGTTTTAACTCTACAGAACCAAATGCTTTGCTTTCAACAAATAAATGTGGTTGCTAAACCTAAGGGTTTTTAATGAGGAATGGGCTAACCTATCTGCTTAAGGTCCATTTAGGCTTCTTCCTAGTTGTTAGGCCAATGCTATATGAGGTGCGCTATAAAAACTCTTAGGGTTGGGAAGAAATATGCTGACCCAAAGGCCAAAAAATCCATTTGGGTTTTGGTGTAAACTTATTGGGCCTCAAACAGAAAAATTTATCAAGATTTTGTGCTGACTTAAGGGTCCATGTTTCACTTGGGCCCATTTTTTGAGTTTTGGGCTTTTAAGAATTAGGTTAGATCAATGCTAAATGGGTTCCTTTTGTGCTAAGCCTTTTAAGATGATATTGGGTCATATTAAGATAAAGTTGAGCCTTCATAAGAATAAGACTAGACTTCTAATAATGTTTTTGGCACACATAAATTAATCATGGGCTCAAATCATACTTAAATCCATAATCATTATTTTACTTTCCTCAAAATTATTCAATTAATAATTATTATGTTAAAATATTTAAATTTGTCATTTTTATTAAGATTCCTATCTCCTTATAAATTTTTCTTAAATCTCTCTTAATAATTTTATAATCCCCAAATGATTACTATTAATTATTTTTGGGGTGTCACGCATTCTATATTGTAGGTCTCTAATAGAATTTGTATTGTGTTGTTTAAAGTTTTTGGAATTGATATGCAATTCATGATGAATTAGTAAGATGCCTTTGATAGATGTCTTTAATATTGCTAGATGCCCCATAGTGAATTAGCAAGATGCAATGAAGTTTCTTTGTTGTTGTAATATTGCTCAAAAATAGAATCAATAAGCAAATATAGTTTGCATAGACCATATGAAATGTTTATATACAATATTCTTATGATTAACTAAGTATATTAGGTAAGCAGATGTAGTTTGCATTAATCATATAAAATGTGCATATATAGACCATATCAAATGTTCCTATGATTATAATAATCCTAAAGCAAAAAATGAGAATCCTATCACTACACTAGCATCACAGATCTGAAGATGGTGTTGAAGTCTTTTTTGAAAGTGTTAAAGTCCATCTTGTATTAAAGTCTATCACATTATCTTGTATTGTCCCTTGTTTGGTTGTAGCCTAGTAAAAAAGGCAAAAGATACAGGGCATGTTTGGATAAACGTTTTTATCCCCCAAACCACATTTTGGACAAAGCAATAATCTGCTGCTTTTGCATAACCATGGTTGGCAAACGGAATTTTCAGGTGCTCCAACGCTCATCCAAACACGCTAACAGTTTCAATGTAATGAATAGATTAATTTCAAAAAAAAGTGATCATTTGTGCTAGGAGATATAGTTTCAAGTATATTTTCCTTCGGCTTACCTACTTATCAACTCAAAAGAGACTTTTTGCTAAAGCCCAAAATTATTTGTCAATTCAATTTTCTCAGGCTTAAACTTTAGTTTGTGTTGTGATGCCAACATATGTACCATTTCTAGAAGATAAAATAAGTGATTATATTTCTCAATAAAGTCACTAACAATATAATTTTTTATTCACACATGTGACCCTCATTCTTACTTTACAATTAGTCTTAGTCTCTTGCCGATGATAAATAGTCTTAAAATCTCTTTTATCCTCTTTTTGTATACCTTCTTTACAATAGATATATCTATACAATGTTAAAGAGCCATCATTCCTACTCCTATTAAGATTATGTTTCCTAGCTTCAAATCTAGTTCTTCTACTATAAATGATTTCATGCTTCATCAAGGCTCTGAAATTCGAAATCTAGTCTAGGAGTTAAATCAACAAGTTTCGACATCATGCTCAAGAAAATAGAAACAAAAAATAATGATTCTTGAAAAAAGAAAAGCACAAAATTTATCGATGTTTAAGCTTGAGACATTAATTATGTTATGTGATATTAAGCAATAGAAAAGCCTACTCTAAGATATTACCAATATTAATTAAATATATAAGCCAATTAATTAATAATTTTAAATGAATGTAATTAATAATGTTAAAGTATAAAAGTATTAATATTCCTTTTGTCCTATTCCATGTACACATATAAATAATGAAACAAAGCTCCAAATATTAAAAAAGTTGATGCAACCTTTTATGATTTTTTATTTTATTTCGTTTTGTTTGTGTCTAAGCAACTGAAGGGGAGGCTTTTAATGGACTTGTATAGAATATAAACAAAATTCATGCAACCTTCCAATAGAATAAAAAATGGCATCCAAAAGAGTTTCAGCAACTATAGAGCAAGCTTTAACATGGAACAAACTTATGAAGATTATACCAAGGAGAATGGGTTGAAGCTTTTGCTTCTGAAAACATGAAAACCTTCACTCCTTCCTATCTCGTGCAAATGGAACAGCAACTAACCATGGTTGGTGAAGATGACAGTGAAGACCGTAGCATTTGAAGGAAGATAAATCAAGCAAAAATAGTGCATTTTTGTTTGCAGGATGAAGGGTCAGATTTCTTTGCAATGCAAACAGACAGCCCATATTCATCCCCATCTTTTGAAAATTATAACACTCAAAACGCACCGTTTCACTGGTAGTGAAACCATGCTTTTTGAGTGTCTCGCCACGTGTTGGTCAAGTGGTCACAGGATTGCACGAACGGTGAGGATCAACTGCGGAGCAAGGGTAGCTGCTAACCCCTGGGATGCAGACGCCTTGAGCTCACCAAACCGTTCAATCAATTGTAGAAGAAAATGTTTTTTTTTTTTTTCCTCAGAAAACGAAAGAGTATCTCACTCCACTGACTGCATCACTACTAAACTACAAAGGTGATTGGCTTTAAACCAGCAAAATCTGAAATTTTCTATGATTTTTCTCTTGTTAATTATTTGTTAATATCAATTGGGAATTTGTTAAATAAATTAAACTCCACTAATATAAAATCAAATTCTTCTTTATCATTCTCTTTGCTCTAGTGCATGTGTTCACTTATAAAAAAGATTAGGTATGAAATGAATGATATAGAACAACCAATTATAGTAGCATGCAAATCAAAATCAAAATGCAAGTTTTTTGAGAATTTGAAAGGAATCAAACACATATAGATAGAGAGACATGTATAGAGGGGTTTGCAGACCAAGAACCTGTTTATGCAAACTTGAAAAAACTTGCTCTTTATGCAGAGAATTTAACCTAAAGTGATTAAAAATTAATCCAGGATGGATTGAGTACAAAACAATAAAACAAAATTTGGAAAGGTCATCAGAGACGGGAGGCAGGCCGGAGGTTAAAGACTCTTGATAATTAAGGTAACAAAAAATGACTGATTATGCACAAAAGAAAGAAAATCAAAATCGCAAGGCAAGTAAAGAAAAGTAATAAATGGTTATTTATGTCAAACAATAAAAAAAATTTTTGGAGACAAAAAAAACCTAAATTAATATTAATATAAATAAGTCAAACATCTTATTATATATTCATATTTTTAATTAACGTTGATATATTCAAACTGCTTGTTAATATTTAAATACGCAAATAAAAAAATTTTGAAGTAAAATCTTATGATGAGGCTTATATTTATCAATATATATATATATATATATATATATATATTCAAATTAATGCATCAAAATCTCAAAGGCAGTTGGCAGTTGGCACGAGAGCTATTGGCTCATTCACATCTTTACCAAGAAAACTATCATTCTATTATAAAATGTAAATATATAATTAATTTAATAAATAAATAACTATAGTTCTCTTCATCTAGTTTCTATTTTTTTTAAAAAAAAAAAGTACATAAAATAAATAATTGAGTATATTGATTAGTTTAGATCCCTTGTGTCACTTAAAGATTAGTATTTTATGAAATAATCTTTATCAAAAAATTTATATTTAAAATATTAGTTAATAAAAATTAATAAATAATGGAAATTAATATCAACCTCAATTAAATGGAAAAAGTTTTTAATCAATTCCTGTCAAATAACAAAAACTACAAAATCCGTAGTAAATTGAAATTTAGTAGAGATTACAACAACATCCACAATGCAAACCCCTTGATTCTCTATTTTTGACCGCGATCAAACATATTTACAGGAGCAAATGGAGCTCTTGGATACCGACAGCTTGACACATATGAAATAGGCAGTGTAATTCCAAAAGATCTTGTTTCTAACAGGGACGAGGTGTCTCCAGGCTTGGGAGAAGGCTAGGCTTTGCAAGTGATTTAGTCACCTTGGCCCATGATTCATAACGAGCACGTGGTCGTTATTAACTGGGCGATGTGTACAACTTTAGTGGAAGAGCATAATTCATGCAAACTGGATATTTTTGGCGATCTTGGCAGAGTATTTCTCTCTTAATTGACAACTTAAAAATAATGGTTGAGATTTAAAAAAGTAAAAAAATTAAAATTTTGGCAAAATAAAAAAAATTGAAATATGGACTATCTAAATTAAATTTACATTGTCCAAAGAGGATGAGTCCATACTCATCTTTTAAGGATGAGCAAAAAATCCATATTAATAATTCATGTGCTTCTATTGCTTAAATAGAAATGCTTAACATTTTTTCAGAAAAAAGGAATAGAACATATGATTGATGGCAAACATGGAGATATCATGGTCTCCCAATTTGTTCCATTAACAAGGTGTCTACCGAGGCCAACAATCTTGCGGGGAAGGCTGAGAAAGAATGCTCGTGGCTTTATAACTGCTAGGAGACCCATTGTAAAGGACAATGAGAGAGATTATGACATCACTGGTGTAGCTAGTTTATCCATGTTGTTTGTAGGTATTGCGTCTTTGTCCTAGACCTTAACACAGACAAAGTGAGTGTTTAGAGATGCAGATCTATGTTTCACACCGACACTGCCATCTATAAAGATGCCAATCATTCCTCTTATACGCTAGAGCTATTACAATCTCATTTTGGAGTTTCTAAAACCTCCTTTGCACACTAATACCGTTAGAGATGTAATATGGCTTTTTGTCGTTCAAGGTACTATTCTTTGATCTGTAACCTTTAATGCCTGAGTGTGGCAATTATTTTTTTGAACATGAGAGAGCATCCCAATACTTTGGCCTATCAAGAGTAAGAGTTTGTGACATTGAATTAGCTAATTCTTCCACTTTAGTCACCTCACTAGAATTTGAATTCACTAGGACAACCGTTGGCTTACTTCATCAGGTGTTTACGAGCGTGCGTGTGTGTGTGTGTGTCTGTCTGTCTGTCTCTCTCTCTCTCTATACACACACACACATATATATATCAAAAGAAGCCTTTAGAGTTTGTTTATGAAGAAAAAAAGCACTTGCACCTTATCGATTTCTTGTGTTAACATTCATGTCAAATTAAAGCCTACATATCCTACTTAGTCAATGCCTTGAGATTAAATGGCTGGGGAAATCATCACTTTTATTACAAAGTCAATTATAAATTAAGGGAGATCTTGCAAATATTCTTGCTCGATTCAGCACTCTTGGAATTGATTGGGATCATTTGCTACTCCAAGGGTGTGTTGCTCCTTTGAAACATATTTGAACGGTCAAAATTTTAATTTTTTTTTACTTTTTTAATTTCAATCATCTAATTTTTTATTTTAATACATATCTTTTATCTTAAAAGAAATAAAATGTGAAATGAAGATAATTTTTAAACTTTCATCAGACATACTTCCTTCAAAAATAAATTTGAAATTTAGACCATTTAGAACTGCTTTAAGGGGTGAAGCATGCTAAGGATTCCAATCATGAGTGAACAAATGTGAGAACTCTTCAATACAAATAATTAATTATTTTTTTAGGTGAAGTTCATTAAAGTAATTTAATTTATTAGAGAATGACCAGTATTCCCCATTTAATGGGTAGGAAATATATTTCACTCTAATATTAGTGACATTAATTAGGAATTGTAAGTTACCCAACATTATCTAATTCAAATTTGAGCATAGGTACACTAGTGTTAATTGTTTATGATTATATATATATATATATATATATATATATATATATATATATATATATCAAAAGAAGCCTTTGGAGTTTGTTTATTGGAAAAAGAAAAAAAAGCACCTGCACCGTACTAATTGCCTATGTAAACATTTTTGTCAAATTAAAGCCTAAATATCCTACTTAGTTAATGCTTTAATGGGCAAGGGAAATCATCACTTTTATTACAAAATCAATGACAAATTAAGAGAGATCTTACAAATATTCTTGCACAGTCCAGCACTTTCTGAATCGGTTAGGATCTTTTGGTGCTCCAAGTGTGTGTTGCTCCCTTTGAAGCAATTTAGATTATCTAAATTTTAATTTTTTATTTTATTTTTTTAATCTCAATTATTATTTTTTATTTTAATATATTTTTTTATTTTGGAAGAAAATAAAACACATGATGAAGATAATCTTTCAACTTTCATCAAATATGCTTCCTCCAAAATAAATAATAAAAAACAAAAAAATTGAAATATGAACTGTCCAAAATTACTCTAAGAGGACTAGCTAGCATGCTAAGGATTTCAATCATGATTGGACACATGTGAGAGCTCTTCAATGCAAATAATTAATTATTTTTTGGTGAAGTTCAATAAAGCAATTTAATTTAGTAGAGAATGATCAATATTTCTTATTTAATGGGTGGGAAATATATCTTATTTTAATACTAGTGACATTAATTAGGAATTGTAGGTAACCCAACATTATCTAATTCAAATTTACGCACGGATATACACGTTAATTGTTTATGATATAATACACACACACACACACACACATCATATACATACATATATATATATATATATATATATATATATATATATATATAATTTTATGAATTTTAAATTGAAGAGTCTTATTGGAGGACCAAAACCTTTTAAGGTAAGCATAGTTTCTTTTTTTCTTTTAAACTAAACTCAAATATATATTATGGTTATAAAAATCAAATTAAATCAATTAGTTGAACCAAAAAATCAATGTAGTTTATTTGACTCTTAAATTTGAAAAAAAAAATTAATTAAAAATTGATCAAATCAATCAAAAATCTATAAAAATCAATTGATTTGACACTAAATTGGTCAAAAATTGATTTTTGAGTTTTTTTAAAATAAAATTTTGATATTCTATGATAAAAATTTATAATATTTTATGAATTTTACTCAATCCATTTCATATAAATTTCTTGTCATATGTAACATGCTTTAAGGATTTTTTATATTTTAAAATATGTATATCTATTTTAAGCATTATTTTATAATATATACATTAATTTAATTGTGAAATGTTATATATATATATTTATACTATATATATATATATATATATATGTAGTTCAACCATGATCAAACAATTGAACCATGAATGATTTTTTTTTTTTTCAGTTCAATATATGATCCAATTTTTAAAATATTGGTCTATACAGAACTAAGAATACAAATTACATTTTTTTTGTCTAAGCTCATTTGACCAAGTATTGATCTATATTTGCACGTACTATTAATATGTCAAAAAATTAATTATCTTTATATTCATTGCATGTTAAATACTTAAATAAGATACAATTAATCTAGAATATATGAATTGGAGTTGTTATAAATTATATAAGCTATTAAAACATTTACTTTGTCATATCAAACTTAATTTAAGAATCAAATTAGAAAATAAATAATTATAATTAATTTATAAATTTTGACAATAACAAAAAATCATGTAACCTCCTTACTAATTACATATAAATTAATTATCTTATAACTTTAACCATTCAAATATTATTAAATAATTCTCCATTTGGAGGAAGATGTTACATTTCTCCTTACCTTTTAAAAATTTTGTTCACAAAATTAAGATTACCTTCTTGAAATTGTTCTGGCTATTTCTCTTTGATTTTATTCTCCATCTCCCACGTGGTCTTCTCTAGGGTTAGCCCTTCCTATATCACCTTAATGATGGAGATCATCTTATTCCTTAACATTTTTTTATCAATGTCCACAATTTGTAAGTATTTGTTGATAAGACAAATTCTTTTTAACTTGCACTATCTCTTCCTTTATGATGTGTAAAGTTTAGATATGTACTTTTGAAGATGAGATAAATGAAATATGATATGAAAATTGGGCAACCTGGGTGGCAACACAATTTGATAAGCAACAAATTCAATCTTCCTCATTGATTTGGAAAGGTTCAATGTATCTAAGAATAAAGGTTCTGCTTATTCCTGTAGAAGGAGTGACTTTGAGAAACATGTGCTCTTTCCTCAAACTTTAAAGGTTTGCTTCTTTTATCAAAGTAATTCTTTTGTTTGCTCTAAACAATAAACATCTTTTTCTGGATTAACTTAAGCAACTTAGAGGTTTCCTACACCAATTTTGGTCTTAGTAACCTGTTCTGTCAAAGTTCAAATTAACATAAGGGTGACTAATATTTTCTATCGTAAAGAGCTTTATAAAGTGCCAGTATGATATTATAATAGAAACTATTGTTAAATGCAAACTTTACTAACGACAAATATCTATCCCAACTTTTCCTTTAATCCAAAGTACAAGCCTTTAGAATGTCTTCTAGAGTTTGAATTGTTTGTTTTGATTGACCATTCGTTTAAGGATAATAAGCCATACTAACATGCAGTTTGATACCAAAAGCTTCTTATAATGCTTCCTAAGATCTATAGGTAAATCTAGGATCTTTACTTGACACTATACTTGGGGGTACTCCATACAACTTCACAATTTTTTAGAGATACAATTGAGCAAGTTTATCTAAAGAGTACTTAGCCTTAATAGGTAGAAAATAAGCAAATTTGGTTAATATATCTACAACTAACCATATAGCATCCTTACTTGTTTGGGTCCTAGGTAATCTCATAACATAATCTATAGTAATATTATCCTATTTCTATTCAAGAATCTCAAGAGGCTAGAGCAAACATGAGGACTTTTAATGCTCTATCTTAACCTTTTGACATATAAGATACTTTGCCACATACTTGACGATTTCTTACTTCATTCCCACCCATCAATACATCTTTTTCAAATCTTGATACATCTTGGTAGAACTAAGGTAAATGGTATACTTGCTTTTATGGGCCTCATCTAAGATTTGCTCTCTAAGCTCTGCTTGACATAGAACACATACTTTTTCCCAAAATAGAATGATTGCATTGGAAGCTACTAAAAATCCATTATGTCTTAATTATTTCTATAAAGACAAGTCTAGTTTATGGGCTTTTCTTATCTAAGTTCTCATATTGCACTCTATTCTAAGTTCACTTATATGTAAGTAGTAGGGTAGGGTTGTCATGGAAAGTTTGATGTTTTCAAAGTATTCTAGCATTTTAATTTCATTAATCATTATATTAGGCACTTGTTGGGATTTTCTACTAAAGGCATTTGCCATCACATTAGCTTTTCCTAGATGGTATCTAAGTTCAAAGTCATAGTTTTTAATAAATTCCATCCATTTCTTTTGCTTTATATTCAATTTCTTTTAGTCAAATAGATACTAAGGTTCTTATGATCACTAAAAACCTCGAAGTTAGCTTTATATAGGTAATGTCACCAAATTTTTAGGCAAACACCATTGTGGCTAACTTTAAGACATGAATAGGATAATTCTTATGTGGCCTAGGCTGTTAAGAGGCATAAGCTACAACCCTATTGTTTTGCATTAGCACACATCCTAATTCCTTTTTCAAGGCATCACTAAACACTTCAAAGTTCCCTTACGAATTGGGAATTATCAAAATAGATGATGTGGTCAATTTTTTTTTCTAAGTTTGAAAATTGTTTTCACACTCAGGAGTCTAAATAAAAGAAATTCTCTAGCAAGTTAGTCTAGTTAGAGGTAAAGCAAACTAGGAAAATTCTTGAGTGAATCTCCAATAATAACTTACCAATCTTAGGAAACTTTAGATTTTAGTGACTAATTGTGATTTACTTTACTTCGCTACATCTTTTACCTTCCTAAAGTCCACAGATACTCATTTTGTGAAATCATATGCCTTAAGAATTTTATTTCTTTTAAACAAAATTCACATTTCTCTAATTTAGTAAACAAATGTTTATCTTTTAGTATTTGCAATACTATTTGAAGGTGCTTCTCATGCTCTTATTCTATCATAGAGTAGATTAGGATGTCATATATTAAAACTACTATGAATTGATCTAAATAAGGCTTAAAAATTCTATTCATGTAGTTCATGAATATTGATAAATCCAAAAGGCATCATTAGAAACTTGTAGTGTCCATAATGAGTTTTAAAATCAGTCTTGGATATATCTTTAGTTTTGACCCTAATCTGATGGTACCTAGACCATAGGTCAATTTTAAAAAAGATAGATGTTCTTCTTAGTCTAAGATATCATTTATCCTAGGGAGTGAGTACTTATTCGTAATGATTACCTTATTCAATTGCTTATTTTCTTCACAAATAGCATAGGGGCTCCCTTAGGTGAAACACTAAGTTAGATAAATTTCTTAGGCATTAAGTCTTCAATTTGAGTCTTAATCTTTCAACTCTAAGGAAGACATCATATAGGGTGCTATAGAGATTGGCTTATTCTTAGAACTAAGTCTATGACAAATTCTACTTATCTCTCAAGAGAAAGGTTAGAAATCTTAGAAGAAAAAACCTTTACGTATTCACTCACTACTAGGATGTTACTTAATCTCGATTCCCCTTTGTATTATGAGGACTTTAAGGTAGCACACTATATAGTCACTCCGTTGATCTCTATGCCCATAAGGTTAGTAGTAAGGTGAGAAATTTGATTCTATGGTGGTTAAAAGCATCATTGTCTTACATAGACAATTTATGGTCATGTTATTCTCAGTCAACTAGTCCATGCCAAAGATAATATTAATATTGCTAAAAGGTAAACAACAAAATGAGTAATAAAAGATCTATTTTGAATTTAAATTGGAAAATTCAAGCGAATAATCAAGTTACAAACATTTTCTCCTAAAAGAGTGGAAATTTTCAATACGAAGGATAAATTGGACACTTGCAAACATAATCTCTTCGCATAGTTAATATCTATAAAAGATTGCATAGCTCCTAAGCCATACAATACAAGTAAAGAAATATTGTTAATAAAACATATGCCTTATATAAGATTAAGCGACTTATAAAAGAGTGCGTAGCTCCTGAAAGTGAAGACTCTCCCTTTTGTTGGAGATTTTTTAGTTAGCTTTTTCCCTTATAGTGCCTTTCTTTTATTTTGCAAGTATTCTTTCAAAGAGTGTTTAGGCTTACCACAAGTATAATAGACATTCTACTCGATGAGATAAGGCTTGTTCCCATGCGTCTTACTTTACCTTGCACATGCAGTAGTTGTTGGGTTCTTCATAACCTGCTTCCCTTTTTCGTATTTGAACTTGGGCTTAAAATTCTTCTTTTATGCACCTCTTACCTTGTTCTTATTCTAAAATTGTTTTTTGAGCTTTTCTTTTTTCAATTTCTATCAAGTGCTTCTTAATGGCCTTCCACTTGTTTACTGGGGTTGTAAAGTCTTGGATCTTTAGGACAATTATAGCCTTGCTTTAAACTTTATAGCCTTCTAGTCTTCATATGGATTTTTTTTCTTAGGTGTGACAAAATTGTCATATCCCTATGGACCATTCTTAAAAACTCTACATCTTTCTCATTCTTCACAATTTTTTAAAATTATTTTTTAAGAAAGACAATCTTGAAAACTTCCTAGGTTATCTCAGTTTTCTGGGCCTCTAAGGTTTGCTTAGTCTTTTTCCATTAGTTATTTATGTCACACATCATTATATAAGTGGCAAACAAAACCTTATAGGCATCCACACATTTTAACACTCCAAATATTTTCTCTAACTCCTATAGCCATACATTAGCTACAAAAAAAAAAGTACTTTCTCTAAAAAGGTGGAGACTTAGCCTTTTTGAATTCTACTATACCTTGATAATTTGCATTGGGTACCAAATTTAGTGCTACGCCTAGCCTTTTTGAATTCTGCTAAGCATTGATAATTTGGATTGGGTATTAGAGTTAATGCCATGCCCTTGTTTTCATTGACACAGGCTTAATTTTCTAGTGCTACTTTTTTATTCTTACTCATTCGATTCTTTGAATTGTTGGACTAGCCAGTTTGTGGCAACAACTTGTTCCTTTATGGCAACAGTCGTTGCCTTAACTGGTTCTCTTAGGGTGACAACCATCCTCTCAGTAGCATTGGTCATACCATTGTTGCAGTTAGTGCCATTGGAGTTACTTTTCCTTCTCGATGCCATAACCTTTTGCATAAACAGAGTAGTTATTATCAAGGTGATCAAGCTTAATAAATCTTATTTTATTTGTAGAAAACTCTATGACATAAAAAAATGATATATAGGCACTTAAATGCTAGTACCACTGTCACTTACATTACTAGCATATTAAATAAAGTTTGGCTACTAATCTCCCTAATTGTCACTTAGATTACTAGCATATTAGTATAAGACATAATAGGATAAGGCCTGATAGGATAAAACCTGATAAAATTTTAAAACTATGCAGTGTTTGGTATGATACTGTATAAGATAGTGTATCGTATAAGATAATATAATCATTTATTTGATGATGCACTATATAATACTGAATAGGATAAAAATCAACTCTTTTAACAAAAATAACCTTTACTTAAAAAATATACTATATTTTTTTGTGTTATATTAAATTTTTAAAAAAATTATGGGTGAATAGGGTTTCATATAGTGCATAATAACCTTGTGACTTGAGCGACCTGATCTCATCTTGTCACATCAGGCTAAATAACTAGAATATAATTTAGGCATATTAAGTCAGGTTAGCTATGTTAATTAATTTCAGCTAGTCTAATGGAATTTTTATTTTTTTAGGGACAAAATATAATTTTATAAAGACTTATATAAAATTTTTATTTTTTAAAAGTCAATTTATAATTTTTACCAAATATTAAAAAAAATGTTAGAAACTAATCTAACCCAGTCTCATACTAAATCAATTAGACTGAATTAAATACTAAATTAGTTTTTGTAGAGCCTATCTCAATCCAATTAATTTCTGTTAGAAAATTATTTTATTGGGACGTATATAAAAGTTTTTTAATGGTAAAATGCAATTTTATAGGGGCTTATATAAATTTTATTTTTTAGGATCATTTTATAATTTTTATCAAAAATTATTTTATAAGGATTTATATGAAAATTTTATTTTTTTAGGGTCATTTTATAATTTTTACAAAAAAAATTAAAAATGACCCAATTAACCTAATCCCAACTAGTATTAATTAAAATAGATCCAATCTAGCCAATGAATATTCATAGGTGAGGGATTAAAATCGAAAAGTATTAATAAGTTTTTATACATTAAAACCTAATCAGGTCTGATTTCACGCCCCAAGGCATGATTAGGTTATACATTATTTTGATGTATAAGGGAGCTGTGATGTATAAGCTCATACAATACACTATATGCACCAAACAATTTATAAGTTCATAATGTATTGTATTAGCTTATACTATCAAGTCTTATACGACATACCAAACATACCCCTAATGTAACTGTCTTGAGAACTATGTATAAATTAATTATCTTACATTTGGTATAATTGTTTAAATATTATTAAATAATTTTTAGTTGGGTGATAGATGTTACAAATTATACAAATGACTTTAATATATATAACTGTAATCTTTTTTTAAAAAAAAAATAAATATAGATTATTTTAAATGCCTACGAAACTATTATTTAATTTCATTTTTAAAAGTAAGCCAACTTTTCTCCACAATAATTGTAGTTGTTAACATTTTAAATAAGATATATGGAAAAGAGAACATATATTCAGAGTTCTCTTTTTTCACTTAGCTTAAAATTTTAAAAAACTTAAATTTTCTTTATTCACCAATCCAAAAATCAAATGACATAATGTCTTTTGTACATGATTGACTATATTTATCATAAAAAATCTAACTATATACTATTTTTAAATTAATTAATTAATTTTCTCTAAAATTTAATTAAATTACACTTGATATCCGTATTGTTTGAAAAATTATTTGATTGTCCTAATTTTTGATATATATTGTAAATTTTTTTTATAATTTACTTTCTACTAATAAAATTAATTGTTTGCACAATATGCATTTCTTTCACAAATGAAAGGATTAGTGTCATGATTCGAATTTCCTAAAATTGAACCAAAATTGATTAGATTATAAAAGAAGGCCCTCAGAATGAAACGGAATAAGGTAAGATAGAGTTAGATTAATAAACAAAGTAGTAGTGAGGGTAAGGATCCAAAGGCGGTAAAAAATTAGAGTCAAAATAACTAAACGGTTTAATACGGAATGTAGTAGCAGAAATCGTAATTTAGAGCAACTTTTTGAAAATTTAAAGAAAGAATTTTTAAATGATAAAATTGAACTCACTAGAGTTCTTAGAAGCCTTGAAGATTATGGGAACTATCAGAATGGTTAAAACCCTTTCGGTGTGTGATTTCAGCAAAAAGTTGATCAAAACTTTAACCGAATGATTCAAGATGATTCCAAACAACATGAAGTTTTAAAAAATATCTTTAATAAAAAAGACAGTTCTAAAAAAGGAGCTAAAATGAGTATAAACAAAATAACCAAAATAAAGGGGCATAATGGAAATTTTGGAAAAAATTAAATTGTCAAATTTTTCCATATAACAACCATGCCATCTTCTTCTTCATTCAGAACTAATATTTTTAGCTTTGAACCAAAACCACCATGGCATGAAGAGAGAAGGAGGAGAGAGAAATGAAAAACAAGCAAGAAAGGTATGAAAATGACACTTTCATACTCTTCCCTTCACTAATTTGATTCATCTGCTTAAGAGCTTTCTTTTGATGGTTTTAGTACTTTAAAAGGACCATCTTTATGACTGGTATGTTGGAGGAAGGAAGGAGTTTAAGGAAAGCAAGCCAACCACAAAATGCTCTATCGAATAAGGAAGCTATCACGGGTATGAAACCAAGTAGGATTTTTGTATTTCTTTATTTTTGCATCGCTCCATCATTTCATCCAACCATAAAACCATATGAAGAGAGTGTGTTTTGCATGGAAACAAGATAGAACAAAGGGTTTTGAAGCATGAGAAACAAGAATATGTAATTGGAAGCAATTAAAAACCTATAGATTTTAATATATGATAATTAGGGTTTCAAGTGAACCATGGAAGATTTGGAATCATAGAAGAGTATTTTAAACCATGGGAAACCATAATTAAGCTAAAGAGAAGCTAAAGAACATAACCATGCATCAAAATCCATGAAGGAAGTAAGAAATCTCCTAATGGCCCTTCCTTGGAGTGTGTCTCGGCCAAGGTATGGATAAAGCACATAAGGAGAGTTTTGTTAAATTCCAAGGATTTAAGAGACTTAGATGAGGGGAATAACTAATTATAGAACTAATAGATTGAATTTAAAAGCTCTAAAATGAAAGTTAAAATTTTAAGGCCTAAAATGGGGTAATGAAATAAGTTGACTTTAGACCCCTCTAGTTAAAGATATGATGACTCAAATGAGTTCCATTAAGGTCATGTAGCATGTAGCCTATGAGAAATTGGGACATAGATGAAGAAAAATGGAAGTTGCTTCCTAATAAGAATAAATTGACCCTAAAACACTAGACTAAAGTGGGGATAAATGTTAGTAATAAGGCTTTAAAAATGGATTAAAATGGGCTAATTTGTATTATGGATTGATACTTGTAGCCAAACTAACCCAAACATACTAAGTTATGGGTGTCAAGTTGTGGAAAATCAAGGTAAAGAACAAGACTAAGGGGTTGGTGGCAATTTGAGCCTCCATCAAGCCTAAAGTAGCTTTCTGTTCACTTCTTGCATGCAATTAAATACTTGAATGAGTTGATACATTTATGTGTGTAGTTGCTTGATACTTTCATGCAATATGATCCATTATGTTTTCATATGAGCTTAATGAACACCTTATGTTTAGGAAAAGTTTATATGATGGCTCCTAACTACTTGAGGCATGGAATTGAGTGCACTAACTCTTTCTTGACTTTAGGTTGAGATTGGTAGAGCCCAACTAGTATTATGAAGTTGCCATAGTTAGAAATGAATGAGTTTTTATGTTATATGATTCATATGATTTACATGATGCATGTCCATAACATTCTTGCACTACATACATTACATTCACTCATAGCATTCTTGTTTGCATTGAATTGCATGAGTTTATGCTACTAAGATTCTCCTAAAATCTAACCCCATGCTTCCATTAACATTTTCAGATACTTCAAGCAAAGAGAAAGAGGTTGAAAGGCATTAGAACATAGGAATTGATGTATTATGAAGCTTATCATGTAAATAGTCTAACTTTTGGCAAGTGTTTATGTATAACTAGACAATCATATCTGGATAATGGTTACTTATGTATTTAATGATGTTTATGAATGGAACCAAATATTTGAGTACGAGAACATGTATGTTAGTTATGTGAATGTATGATTTGGCAACGAATGACTCAGATAATGTATGAAATGTTATTAAAAAGCATGTGCTAGTTAAGTGCCAAAGGGTTAAATTTTGATTCAAGTCTTTTGGTATAATATGGAATAGTTAGAAATGTCATTTAGGAATATTAAAACTTGCTCCAAGTGGAAGAATTCCATTTGGATGCCAAATGACCCAAAATGATACCAATGTTAGATATAAAAAGACCTTAAACAACTCTTATACCCAAAGTGGCCCAAATGTCCTAGTTGGAGTTTAAGACTGGGCATGCATATAGATTCTTAAGAGAGCTTTCTAACAAGCTAAAAACTATAATTTTTGGAGGTTCACAAAATATTCCACAAATTTTTGAAGTTCTAAAATTTATGCAGAATAGTTCATAGTATGTTCATATAGTCAATTTTGGTTTTTAGTAGATTTGAAAGGACAAATGAATCCCAATGCTCATGAAATTTTACAAACATATAATTGGCGCTTTCTAAGGACACTAAGTTTGCACAAAAAAGAGTTGTATAGAGGAAATCATGGATTTTTGAAATTAAGGGTCTGATTATATTCGATTACTATAACCGCTATTGATATGTAAGGTTTTTCATGAGCCAAATAAGTTTAGATGACCTTGAAATTTTTATAGCACATAGATCTTATCTCAAGCTTTTCATGGCCACTGAAATCATTTGAAAAAGTTGTGTAGCCTAATATATGGAATTTTAAATTAGGTCTGTCATATGCCCTCCTTCCTGAACCAGGTTACTATTCCATTGCATTACATAGGGTAAATGAATTCAATTTTATCTGAAATTTTTATGGTATATAGTTTATATCCTAAGCTTTTTATAGACACCAAGTTTGCATAGTTTGGACTTGTATAACTTAAGTTACAAATTTTTAAAATTAGTGTATATTTTTTACCACTATGTCCATTTTGGATTTTTGATCTTCCTAAGGGGTTCCACAAGCTAAATATGATAAAATGAGTATGAACAAAGTTATTTATAATAAAAATGAATAAAAAAAAGAAAGAAATGAATTTGGACCTCTATAGCTATATATGACCCATAAATGTACCAAATTTTGATGTTAAATTATATGTCAAGGGATGTGAATGTGGTTTTTAACTTTATGATATATATGAATGAGCGAAGAGAACTAGTTATGACAATTAGATCCAAATGTAATTTCTTATATCTTAACTATTAGTTTTTTTAAATTAAAATATAACAAGTGTAAAATTTAATTATTGAATCATACATTTGTTTGTAAATAACCATATACTTGTGATATTATTATTAAAAAATCATACATATATCATATTTGATTAGAGAATCTAATAGTGAAAATATAAGTAACTTTATATGGTTTTTTCTTTTCAAATGAAATTACTTAGCTGCCTTTATGATTATATTAAAAATCAAATCAAATCTTCATTTTGGAGCTTAACATTAATTTAACATCCTTATATCAGAAATAAATCACAATCTAATGCTATACAAAAAGTTTATTTCATTAATAGAAAATAAATAGTATGAGATGTTGTCCATGTTCAATTAAAAAAAAAAAAGATTTAGATGTAATTATTTATATCTTTATAATCAAGTTTACTAATTAAAATATGATAAGTATATAATTCTTTAATAATAACATAATAGTTATATAATTTAATTGGAAAACTATGTAGTTATTTGTAAAAATAATATATATGTTAAGTTATTATTAGAGATCATAATAACAAAGATATAAGGAATTGTATATAATTTTTTTAAAAAAATACCTCACTTTAAAATTTTATTTTACTTAGTTCATAATCAAATATCAAATATGCAACATTTAATCCATTCCCCACTTTTCACATATCTGGTTGCAAAAAATAATACAGTCAGATCTTTGGATCCCAATCCTAATATTTTATTTCCTCTTTCCATTTTTTATATCATTAAGTCGCTTCATTCCTTTACTTTTCACATTACTTTCAATCCTTATATTTTTTTAAAAAAATCTATTGTGTAGTTTTTTGCTTAAAAAAAAAGAGTAGAAATCACTTATGATATATGACAAAATTAAACTAAAGTAAAATCAGAAAAAAGGATGGAGTATTATTTTAAAATTAAATATACAGATAAAATGCATATATCTTAGTATATCCTTAAAAATAATTTAGGTTTCATATTATTATATGGAAAAAAGGTGTTACCTCCGGTCCCTTTTATAAGAAAATTTAAAGAGATTTTTTTGTCCTAAAATATAAAAAATATGATATATTTTTTTACTTTATTAAATAATAAATTTTTTTTTACCCTTCATTTATTATTACACCTAATATATTTAACAACACATAGCATTTTCTCATATAAAATAAAAATAGGTAAAATAAGAAAAAATTACTAAATTTGAACCTAATTATTAAATTATATTGATATTAACTATTTTTCTTAATATTAATGAAACAATTTTTTGTTTCCAATAAAAAAGTTCGGAGGTAGTATAAAATAACATATGAACTTTTTTTCTCCTATTATTTACTTTCCAATTATGTTACAAACAGCTGTAATCATGTTGACGAAACATTTACCGGTATTAATTATGCATATTAAAAAACTCCAAATCTCATGAAACAATTGTGTAGGATTTTCAGCATTTGTTTATTGAAATATAATATTGACTCTGTTCCCTCTCACATTTCAAATTCAAAGCTTAAATTATTCTCAGCTCTTGGGAAAAAGGGATAAAACACTCTTTTGGTTCCACCTATATGAATTTATTCTCAATTCGATCCCTTAGAAATATTTGTTCTCAAAATGGTCCTTGATATATCAATCCCTTATCAATTTAGTCCTTTTGTCTTGATGCTGTTACTAAAGGAGTGATATCGACTGTTAATTGCTGACTTAGCCGTCAAATGCTAATGTGAATTTTTTCCCTTCTTATTCTTTGCTAGATCAACCAAAACCGAACGTTTAATATTTGCTTTCCTTTTTCTGGCAGTAAATTTAAATATAATTTTTGAGATTTTTGTTATGAGATTTCTCGATTAAAATATGATAAACGTATAACTCTTTAATAAAAATATAGCTAATGTATAATTTCATTGAAGAATTATATAATAACTTATAAAAATTATACATTTATTATATTTTAATTAAAGAACTATACAATTATGTTATTTTAATTAAAGAATCTGATAATAAAAATAAAAAAATCACATAAATTTTTTTCCTTTTTTTTTCTTAACTTAAGCTGCTTCTGCAATCACGATCAAAGAACTAGGAAGCACCGATAAACCAAGAAAAGGGACATATCCTATATGATCCGCATACTACATTCCAACATTCATATCTGCCTTTTTTTTTCCTTTGATGTTTGACAAGTTTCGAAACATTTTGAAATGTACCGGCATGTTTCAAAACATGTCCAAATGGCTCCAACATAACTAAAAAAAATTATAATTTAGTGAAGTGAATAAAGATAAAGATTGGCATTTAATTTTAATTGAAAACTCAAATTTTAATTTATTTTATACGCTGATGTGGACATCTCATTTTATATTTTACACACTTGTTTAAGTCTTAATCTTTTTTTTTTAATATTATCTACCTTTCCATGTGTTAATTTATTGAGTATATGTGTGTGTGTATATGTATATATGTTTATATACCCCATCATACGCCATTACTAGTTTCTTCGATTTTTGTCTGAATAGCAACTTAGAACCAGAAGAAAAGCAGTTGCAATCTGCTTAGAAAATAATTATATGCGAGTAGCTTTATTAATATATTAAAAAAAGCTCCATAATACAACCTTGAAGTGTAGGTATTTACAAATCAGTTGGCCTATATATGCTAAAAAAATAAATTTTCTACTGCGTAATTCCATGCAGTGTAACAAGAGAACTATCCAATATATATATATAAAAAAAAAAATGAAATGGACAGCTTCTTATTTGGAAGGGAGGCAAGAGTACCAGAGAATCCGAATCTATATATGCTATGCTATAATTTAATACACCCTGCTTCTCTTGTAGAAATGTTAATATCAATTATTGTTGGAAAAAGTGGTCTTGCATACCATCAGGATCACTACACCATGTTCAAAAAAACCCAGGTGCACTTGCATCACCACTTCTTATCTGCTCCTGAGACAATAAATGTTGTAGCAAAGTTAGAAAATAAACAACAAATGATATAAAAAGAAAAGATATGTGGCACGACAGTGGAGTACTTCATCATTACACAGCTAGGATGCCTCAATTTGTTCATCCCATGATTTAAGTTTCGAACATTTTCCCACCCTCAGCACAAAAGCTTTCTTGTAGAATTTAGATTTATGATATATTAACAGATTTATCAAAACATATGCATGAAAACATCAGGTACAGCATCCATAAAAAATTAATACTAATAAATTTTCTTTTAAGTTTTACAGGCTTGTCATTTTTTAATACGTGAAGACAAATCCAATGATGGTGCCGCCAAAACTGTACTATGAAATATTAATAAAAATTGTGTCAAATATACATACATGAATAAGAAAATTAAAGCAGCGAATGGGGAATTAAAGATTATTTGTGTGGCAAGGGATTCCCATTACAATTTCCCTTTGAAACGTGTGTCTACATCCACAAAGGAAGAAAAAATTGGTATCCAGAACTAAAGGTCTGGGCTTAACAAAAGATTTGAAATATATAAACATCAAGATTAAATATTCCACTTTGACTCCTGAGTACAAAACAGGATACTACATTATCATAGACACGGCAATTCGAAGATGAAAACCACGAATTAACTATTCAAGTAATGAGACCATGAGGTAAGTAAATGATTTATATTTCCATCAAGATAATTCCAGTTAACATATCACATAGTTGCTCCATAACGTGGAAACTGGTGGCCTAGGAAGAGCTTTCTTCCCAAGTATTTTGATTTTGAAGCTTTATCTCTTAACTTGTACATGGAATCAAACGCCTGGTAAGCAACAATCCAGAGAGAAAGTATATATATATATATATAAAGCAAATCCAACAAACATATTCCAGAGCTAAGATTATTCCTATTCCTTTCTGTTGGCAAAGATTAATGCTTTAATTACAGGACTTATCATTTCCAACAATATTATAAGGCCTCCCAACTGCAAATGATGAGATAATCATGCTGTAAATTGTGGCTTTAAGCAATTTCCCAATTCATTATAGTAATCAGAAGTTAATAAGAGGAAAAATTATGAGTGATTTCGGGAGAATATTAAGAATGAAACAACACCAGCAAGGTTGAGGCCATCTTATCAGGGAAAAGACACTTATAAATTAGGGCAAAACCTTCTCGCCGTGGTTTCCAGATACCAATTAGTGCTGGACAACCGGTGTGCGGTTGTGCCGGTGGAGAACATCTCCTTCTCGCGACGGCATGTGGCTGTACAGGCGTGAGCGTCTCCTCGGATCGTGTTTGCAGAAGCAAGAGGCGAAGAATGATGATAGGGAGGGAAAAAAAAATTTTCGACTTAGCACTAAACAGCCATGTCAGCAATTGACAGTCCATGTCATCCATTTGTTAACATCATTGGGATGGAGGTACCGTATTAATTGAGAAATTATTTTATAACAATATTATTTATGAGAAATTAAATTAAAAATAAATTTATCTCAGAGAGTTAAAATAAAATTTTACTCTAAAAAAAGTACTCTTAATAATTCTGCAAGCACACATGTTGACCAATGATAATTGTTCAGAAGATTGAGCTGTACTCTTAATCGTTTGAGCTGTACTTTTAATTTTATCACGAAATATATGGTACTGAGAGCTTGAGCTGTACTCTTAATTGTTTTGAAATATTTTGAAATTTGTGTATAACTAGTTCCGTGCAAATGTACGGAAATTAAAGAAAGTAAAAAATTTTGAGAACAAAATAAAATGGAGGAGATTAGGGGAAAAAAAATTAAAACTCGTGAATAAATTAATTACAATAATCTGCAGTAATTTATAGCGACTAAAGATTAAATTTTTTTATATATAATAAATAATAAATTATTAAAAAAGATATACAAATTTCAAGACTTATCTAATAATGAGAAGTTTTTTTTTTTTATAGACATAATAACGAGAAGCTTTAACTCTCAATAGTATAACCCATATTACCACATTTTTCACGGGAAGCTTGACCAAATATCGAGAGTCATTGTCACATAAAGTTTAATTCTTCATGGTTCACACGTAGGCCTAATTGGACGCTTTAATTATAAGTTTGTTTGACTCAAACTATTCAATAATATTTAATTGATGTAATTAAGGTAATATTACACTTTAATTTTTTGATAAATATTTAATTATAATATTTTTTACTTTAAAAAATTACTTTCTCTTCTCTTAAAATAAAAAAATTACATTAACATCACGAAAGATAATTTATGATTATATTTATTTTGATTAAAATATTTTTAAATTTATTATTTATATAATATCATACATATTAAATATATATTTAACTAAAATGATTCTTTAATTTAAGATAAATTGAATTTAAGGTTCTTAATAGAAAATAAATAATATTAAAATAAAATTTTGATAATTACATTTTTTAATAAGTTATATTTTCAATAAAAAAAAGTCAATATCACCAATATAGATATTTTAGTCATTTTTCGGTTTAAATAAAATGTGTATATATTTTTATAATAGAAGAGAGGATTATGTAATTTACATATTTTTTAAAATAAAAAATTTATCTTTTTAAATAAAACATACTCATATGTAACTTTTCTTTTACTTTTTTATATTACCTTTATCATTGGGGACATATTTTGATATAAAAATTGACACGTGTTTTTTGGATTGCACAGAAGAATCTTATTGAGTCAACTTATGTGTCAATTAAAATTAAGGTCTTATTGACATAAAAAATTCACACCTACAATAAATGGACTAATGGTTCAATCTCTATTTTTAAATTTACTTTATTTTAAATTTTAAAATTGACCTTAAAGATTATTCAATGATTTAATTCATGATGTGTTAGAATAATTAAATGAAAATTTCCAATATCTCATAATTATTTTTTACTAATTTTGTCAGCCCATTTTATACTCAAACATATTATATGGAAATCGAAAATAATTCATTTATTTGTCTGTTTGCCTTTTGGATATCGTGTTTAGTGCTGTTCAAATCCACCGAACAATGTAGTGTTTTGTACCTCAAGATTCAGTGACCGATGGAATACTGAATAGCCCTATCATGTATATATTATATTTGAGGAAGAATGACATATAAAAATTATAACTTAATAAAAATAATATTAAAAGATTTTAAAAATTAAAATTTTTTGATAGATCAAAAGAATAAATTTATCATTAATACTTCTCAAATTTATCATTCATATTTTCTAAAAGTTACAATTTGCTTTATGGATATTACAGGAGTATTTTTATTAGGGATAATAACATACTAAAATATCGATGTAACATTAAAAAGATTATGCTATAATTTTAGAGAATATAAATGGTATCTTTAATAAACATTAATGGTGACTTTAATTTTTTGATCATTGAGAGAATTTTTTAAATATTATTTTTATAAAATTACGATTCTTATGTGTCATTTTATTATATATTTATTTGGTAGAGAACAAATTTAGAAGATAGATGAATTTTACTAGGTTGGAGACATTATAATTAGTAAATTCCTATTAATGAAAGATGACTGACAAAGAAAAAGGTCAAAACGTTTCAACCGAACTTGATTTTAGTACTTGAGTTTTAAATAAGGGATAAAAATACAAGTATTATTAAAAAGTCAAATTCTCCCATGTATAAAACAATAAAAATTTGTTATAAAGAAATCGATCTCTCGTATTATATTTTTTCAAAATTTATATAAAATGATTTTTTATTATATACATAAATATTAAAAAATTTAACAATATAAATTACCTTCCAAAATCCATCCCTCCTTAACAAAATACGCTACTAAATGTTTATTTAAGGTAATAAAATAAAAAAGTATATACAATTTTGTTCATTATCAAAATATTCAATTAAAACATAATAAATCTATTATGTTTTTTTTTTTAAAATATAATTTTTTAATTCCACAATACATTTGTCCAATAAAATATTAATTGCTTGGAGGTTGGAACCAAGCCAAAGCATCATGCCATTTTCAGAGGCCTCTGCCAATTTACTTACCGCCAAACGAAAACGAAACATCGCCTACTCAGGTACTTATCCACTGTTCCAATCCCCACACCAATCTTCCCAACTCACCAACCCATGGCCACCACGTCACGCCAAAACCATTCTGGTCAACCTCCCTGGAAGCACGTGGACAATCACGTGACACCTTCCAGACAGGAACCAACACTCATTGGCTGTCCCAACGAAGCATTGTACGAGATGGGACACCGAGGATCCATTTCCTTTGCTTACTGCGGCAGTTACAGACCTGAAATCGCTCACCCACAAAGCCCACAACCACCACTTTCTCTCCCCTCCTCCGTTTAAATCCGCCACCATCTTTCTCTTTCTCTAACCTACCCATTAATTTTCTAGAGAAAAAGTTTGGGACTTCGCTTGTGGGTTTGACAGAGGAAGACGAAATATGCCTAGGGGAGATCTAGAAGGTGGAGGAACGAAGAACAGAGACTATGATCCAGAAACTCAGTGGACATCATGGCTGGTTCCGATGTTCGTGGTGGCCAATGTTGGGGTTTTCGTTGCGGCGATGTACGTGAACGATTGTCCTCGCAACAATTTGGGTTTTGAAGGAAACTGCGTGGCCAGGTTCCTTGGGAGGTTGTCGTTCCAGCCTCTGCAGGAGAATCCGCTGTTTGGGCCTTCTTCTTCAACGTAAGAGCTGATCCAAGGCCTTTCTCCAATACCCATGTTTTTAATTTCTCGTATGTCGTTTCTGTCTTTGGTCGGTGATGATCCCACCTTGGTGCTTCCCTCACTGTCGGCGTGTCTCGACTTTGAGAAATTCTTGCATGTATTAAGTATATATACAACCATCCTTTAAGATCTGATTCATATATATTCATACTTGCATCCTAGAATTTTTCATTTACTTTACTATTGTTCTAGGTGTTTTTAGCTTCTTGTTGCTGTCATGGACATTTGGTTAATTAAATATTATGTAACGTTTATTATATTTTTATAATTATTATTTAACAATAATTATTTTTTAATTTATTTTTAAAGTAAAAGTACAGTAATCATTTTTTATTATTACAATTACTGTTTACATTTTATTCCTTTTTAATTGGTAAGTTGATACTTTTCTTTCATTTTATCCTTTTTTATTTCATTTGGTTTTACTTGAAACTAAATCTTTTTGAATTCAAAGTGTAATCTCCCACATTAATATGACGTATTTAAAATTCAACACTTCGGAGTGAAACTAAAAAATTTTCTTCCCAATTGAGCTCTTTTATTTGGTCCTTTTATTTTTTTTTTAAGCTTGAATTTTGTTTATAACTAAGTTATTTTCTTGAACTATTTTAAGCCAACATTCTTTCACATTTGCTTGGTGCATTTTAAATTTTTTTTGCTCAAACAATAATTCAACCGAAATTAATATAGAGAGGTGCTATTCCACATACCAGCTAATTAAACTCTTTTATCTGATTTACATGCCACACGATGGTTATCATTGATGTCACATTTCTAATAAAAAGGGTTGTAGCTGTATCAATAGTAAACTGCTCTATTTCATTGGATATATTACAAACTTATAAGTATTATCGCTGATTCATTAGTTATTATCTCTTTTGGATGTATGACTATGTGGAGAAGGAGAAATCCCAGCAATTATACATCTATCTCCATCCATTTGGAGGGTCCTTAGTTGTGTAACTTTGAGTTCTTGAACTATTTGCATATTTACATTTATCCTTTAACTAGTGGAATCTTGTGTTGTTGAACTATAAAATATCCAGTAACTTGAAAAAATTGTCTTGATTTTTGAAGATTGACAAAGATGGGAGCCCTTCAATGGGATAGTGTTGTGAATAAGCATCAGGGATGGAGGCTTGTGTCTTGCATTTGGTTGCATGCTGGAGTTATCCATTTGGTTGCAAACATGCTGAGCCTTGTGTTCATTGGCATTCGCCTTGAACAACAATTTGGGTTTGGTATCATCTTGCTTTTATCTGCTGGTCATCAATTTAATGAGATTTACTCAAACATTACATAATATCAGGAAGGAAAACGAATTGAGCTCTAACATTTTCGTTTTCTTTGGCTATAAAATTTTGGCAGTGAAGATAGGAATCATTTACCTGTTGTCTGGATTTGGAGGGAGTGTGCTGTCTTCTTTGTTTATTAGAAACAACATTTCTGTTGGAGCTTCTGGTGCTCTTTTTGGACTTCTTGGAGCAATGCTTTCTGAACTCTTCACAAACTGGTCTATTTACGCCAATAAGGTGACTGTAACTAAGCCACTGCTCCTAATACACACACTTCAAAAAATGAGTTGAACAACAGTTCGTTTGGAATCTAGAAGGAAAGAGATTCTCTTCTTTTTTTTCCTTTTCAGTTTACAATATCTATTATACTTTTATGATCATTACCCAACAATTTCTATTCTGTTTCATTATTTTTTTAGAAATAAGGACATTAAGGTTTTTTTTTATTCATTCCATTTATTTTTTTCTTTTCATTTTCATTTTTATATCTAACTTTTTGTATACTAAAGAATTTTTTCCATGAGCATCAACTACTTCCATGCTCTTAACCTTAGGCTAAAATCGTTCGATCATTTGACCTTTTTTTCCTTTTTTTATGTGTAGGCAGCAGCTTTGGTGACACTTGTGGTTATAATAGTGATAAATCTGGCCATAGGGATTTTGCCACACGTGGATAATTTTGCACATATTGGGGGTTTCTTGACTGGTTTCCTGCTTGGTTTCATTTTGCTGCCTCGTCCTCAGTTTGGATGGATAGAGCAGCACCGTCTTCCTGCTACTGCTCGCCTCAAGTCCAAATATAAGCCTTACCAATATGTTCTATGGATTCTCTCTCTTGTTCTGCTCATTCTTGGGTAACTTTCTTTCTCAAATCCTAACATTTTAGTAATTACTTGCTTCATCTTTCAAGGTTTACTCAAATTTTAATTCAATCCCTGCTAGAAATCTCCGATAATATGCCATTGAGTTTGCTTGACATGACTAACTATGTAACACTTGGTGCTTTGATTATGTATGATTGATCTTAATTCATAATAGTCAATTAACCTAAGTAGTGTGGGGTGTCACATATGTAAGTGAATTTCACTCTATCATTTATCTTTACACTATTTGTTGGAATGCCATATAATTGGGCATGGGCATTAGCAGAATTTAAGGGGATAAAGTTTAATGACAAGGACCAAATTCAAAACTTTTAAATTATAAGAAACTCAAATACAATTTTTTAAACTACGTGACTAAATTCAAAATTGAGTAAAGTAAAACTGTTGAGAAGTAATAAAGTAATTTAACTATACTTATTCATGACTTTTATTTGACAGTTTAAACTTTTCACTTGAAACAATTCTTATTTAATCGTTATTTTCCATAATTAAATTGAGATTTTAGCGTTATATATGTTGGGGCTTATTGTGTCAATGAACTTTCTCATAAAAATATATTAAAAACTATTGATGAAAGGGAATTGACTTGGTTGAAAATGCAGGCTAAGTATTGCATCTGTGATGCTATTCAGAGGTGAGAATGGGTATGATCACTGCCATTGGTGCCACTACCTAACCTGTGTCCCAACTTCTAGGTGGAAATGCAATGACACTTAAAATCCATAGAGCTTCTGCTGCTGCTCACTCTATGTAGCTTATAGAAACTGAAACTTTTAACTTTTATGTTTCTTCTTTCCTGATTTCTTGTAACATTAATCATTGGTTTATCTTTGTGAATTTATGCGTTTATATTAAGAATTTATTTGTTACCTCCGTTTGTTTTGTAAGATAATAATAAATAATAATAATTAATTATGTTTATTAGCTTATTATTATTTTTTGGGTCAATCTATTATCAACTTCTCACTCTCACAATTATTCATTATGGGCTAACATCACAATCAACACTGATTATGACCCCGAGTGAAAATGTTCAGACAAGTTTAACCTCAAGTCTTAAAATTTGAAAATGTTTAAACTTAGGTTTATGTTTGAATTTTGACAATTTTTTTTCTTTTGCTAATTTGAATCGTAGTAAGAAATCTGAAATGAGTTTTCCTTGAGGCCCAAGTTGACTTCGAACTTTTCTATTAACCCAAGCCAAAAAGAATTTTAAAAAGTAAGTTATGCATGCTTAGATTTAAATTAGTTTTTTCGGTAAAATTACAATGTGTAATTTTTTTTTTAAAAGATTCAATAATGTGATGTTAAATAGTAAAAACGATAAATCTTTCATATTATTATTGAAAAATTATATCTTTATTTCGTTTTAATTGAAAACTTAATAATAAAAATGTAAGAAAATTATATATAAAATTTTTCTTTCTTCTTTTCTCTTGGAAAAAAAACTATTATTATCCCCAAACAAAACAAAAAAAATTCGTGAAATAAATTTTTAATGAACAAATAACAGAAATTTACGATAAAAATTTTTTATTTTACCCATGTAGAATCTATTTCTCAAGTTTTGTGCGTTAGGCTATCGTAGTGCTTGTTATAACACGAGAGGGTAAATAAAGAAAAAATCAACACTACGTGGCGTCGCCCGGACTCGAACCGGAGACCTTCAGTGTGTTAGACTGACGTGATAACCAACTACACCACGACACCAGGTGCGGCGGTTTGGGAAATGTAAATAATTTATCTACTTGCAAGAGAATGATGAATGCCCTAACTGCTAAGATAATTGCATAAAGCATGCCTTAAGGTTCATTAAAAATTCATGGTAACACCACAAGCTCCACGTTCCACACCAACCCAATATTTTCCTAACAACATTTAAATAATTCTATAAAGATGTATTGAAGAACTTATTCAGTAAACTTCTTGGTAAGAGAGAGAGAGAGAGAGAGATTTCCTACGCAAATGAAGACTGTGATGGAGTTTTGCATGATGGGGAGGTCAAAGGCATATTCCAAGATAATTGGTGTGGTGATGATGTTGGTGTGCACGACCCCATTAGTATGTGAAGCCGTAGAATGCACAACAGTGGCACAACTTTTCTCTGCCTGCTCAAACTTCATCACCTATGGGTCCCCAGACCCTACTTTAGGGACCCCATGCTGTGATGCCATGTCTGGGTTGAAGGTAATTGCAAACTCGAGTGATAATAGGCAAACTGTGTGTAGATGCTTGATGGGCCTAGTTTTCACTTACAACCCTAATGCTACTGCCATTGCCACCTTGCCTGGTTCATGTGGCGTCTCTTTGGGTTTCACCATTGATCCCAATACAGATTGCAGTTTGTAAGTCTCTATTTCTCTCTAGTTTTTCTCTTGTTATATGTGTGTGATGTACAGATCCAATCAGTTGAAATGGGTCAGCTACTACCGTTTGTAGCCTTATACCTAATCATGGAGCAAGTTTGGCCAATGTTGCCCAATAAATTTTTTAGCGTTAGGTTTAGACTTGAGTCTAAATTAACTTTTCTTGGTTTAGGTCCATCAAGATAACGATTTAGGTCATGTTTATTTGCTCTCAAGTATAATGAATTTGTTGAGTGTTTATCATAAATTTTTCTAGTACTAAGATTAGTGATGTCTTCAAATTTTATCGTAGTCTAAAATTTTTTTGAGTGATTTGAAAAATGTAACATATAAGGAGAGATCTATCTCTTTTAACTAATTAAACTAACCAGTTTTAAGTAGTGAATTTGATAATTTTTACAAATAGATATAATTTTTACCTTCACTAGAACTTAATATCAATTTACTATTACTTTTAAGAAATTTACCAATATTTTTGCCTCAATAATCACATTTTTATCATATTTGATTCATTAAAAAAAATTGAATTTAAAGAATTAAGAAAAAAAGGCATAATTAAGATATAAAAGAAAATACTAAAATGACAACAACTAATGCAAGGAATTAGAAACTAATTAATTAAACATTTTAGATCAATTTGACCAAACTCACTAGATTTAAATGATACAAGTCTAAATTATATTCGAAGTAAAATTTATTAGCCCATATATTAAGTTTCCTTATAAATTTATTAAGTGAAATCAATCAATCATTAATTATCAATTATATATATATATAAGTAAAAACTTAGTGTATTGTTTATAGCCTGTAAGAAGATGTGATTGTTCTTTTTTATTTATTTATTTTATTGTGGGGTCCGCCATGGTGGGACTCACCCACTAGTTAACTAATTATACCAATTGAGCAACTTAACCTGCTAACCCCAAGTTGAAAGTCAGTGTGAATGCTAAATTGTTAGTTGTCCACTTATTTTAGCACCATGTTTTCTTGCTACTGACACTGTCCATGCAGCATCCTTTAGATCGAAACCGTTCTTGAAGAATATAGAAGAGAAATCAAAATAAGAAGCCTAGCTATTTGCAGCTGCAGAGCTACAAGTGTCTGTTCTGGTTTGAATTTCTAGATTTTGATTGTAATCTAGTGTGATGCACAAGAGCCAGAGACTTCAGAGCTAAACATTAATTCTAATGCCGTAAAGAAAGTTTCCTTCACTGACTATTAAACAAAGCTTTATATATATATATATATATATATATATATTTCAAAGCCCAAATATTCATTTTCAGGAATGGGATCATCAAAAGGGTTGGAGGAGGATATACATTTATTTCATAAATTGTCATTTAAGAATTATCTGGCATAAAATATGTCACACATTAAGGATACTAATTTAAAATGTTAAATCTAAGCATCTTAGATATATTAATATTATGATATTTCATCACTATATTCAAAATATTAAAGAATTTGATATATCAATATACCAAACGCTTCTGTTGAATTCAAATTTTTTGAGAAAAATAGAAATCTAAGCTCACTTTCCCAGGCAAAACCAATTCTCTACACTTTTCTTTTTTATACATTTTTTTGTGCAAATCTGATTTGGATTGTCTAAATCAGTTTTGAAGGGTTGATATCTTTTTTTTTCCTTTATAGATTTTAACTTTTTTTTTATTTTAAAGAACATAAAATACTAAATAAAAATAGTTTTATAATTATAAACTTTTAAAAAATTCATTATTTATATAAAAAATAAAAAAATATATAATTTGTACAATCTAAATAAAATTTGAACCATCGAAATTGCACTTCAAAGATCTGCATAGCCTTAAAATGTGTTGAGAATTTAAACCCTTTTATCAGGATACAATCATGCGACCTTTGAATTACTTTGTGTTCATGTTAATTATTATGTTTGGCGATTGCTAGATTTATAGACTAGTGTCTCACCCTTTCTTAAATCCTTTCATTGCGTGTAGGGGTGAATATGTGCAAGTGGAAATGGATCCCCTTATATTGATGATCTCCCATGTTGCATCATATATCTCAAAATTTTGAACTCTTTTTTTATTTTTTATTTTTTTTTAAAGGAATAGATTCCTTCATTAGAGACAACACGAGGGAACATGAGTATTCCCAATATAAGAGAATTCAGATCCTGTGTTGGTTGAATATTGGCCTAACTTGATATTTAACCTTAATTTTCCATCAAATTTATTTTTTTAAGCTTAGTACCTTAACCTGATCTAATTATGGTTAGTATTGGTTTGGGTTAATTGTTCCAACTAGCTAAGCCACCTTTTTAAAAAATATATATAAATGAGTTCTGAAAATAAATAAAATTTTTATATTAGTTTGTATAAAATTATATTTTCTTTTCAAAAAATAAAATTTTTATACAAGTTTCTAAATGATAATATTTAAAGAAATTAATAGAACTAAAAAAGTCAAGCCAAATTGATCAACATGACTTGTTCATCCTGGTCCAATTTTTATTTTTATTTTTTTAATTCAATCTAACTTGACCTGATGTAACCTGAATCACCAGTGGGATGTGCACCCCTGATTGTCCCTACGTTCATGAATCAAACTATTGCTAATGAAGATTTCAAATGCGCCATGGATCATTTTTCACACTTTTAGGGTTCACCTGGTGTCCTCGTCCTTTATAAAGCTCTTTTCTCATGGTACTATCCCCACGTGAAGAGCAATTCAACTAATTATTCATGATTACCAGCCCCAAAAGAAGACATAAGCACTCACAGTCCTTTTTCTTTTTCTCTTTTTTTTTTTCATAATTCTGGATACTCATGATTAGACAATTCAAATTTTCCGGCACTCTTTTTGGTTGTTTAATATTTATTCTTTTCCCATTTTTGGAAAGTTAAAATGATAGTTAATAAACAGTTCGATTCAAGTAATTCAAATAACCTATTAATTCAATTGGTAAAGAGGATGGTTTCTATCCAAATTATGTTAGGCATAATTCCTTATAAAAGAATTCAAAATGTAAATCGTTCAAACAGAGAATTTTGTTTCTAGCAATATTCGAAGACACCATTCACTATAATCAAAAAAATAATAATTGAAATAAAATGATTTTGAACTTGTGCATGGTTGATAAAAGGAAATGATTTTGGCATAATGAAATGCATATCTTGATACTTAAGAAAAGAAGTAGAAGACAAAATGCAATTTAGGTTGCTTTGTGGGAGAAAAGAGGAATATAAAGAAAGGGGAAAGGGATGTGTAAATGTGATAACTAGGGGACAAAACTAGATGAGAAAGAGCCAGATTTACGAGCTACTACTTGTTCCTTACTCTCTTAACTACTAGCTTCATGTGATCAATTGTCTCTTCAGCTACATGAGCATCCAAGGTGAATATTAGTGTCAAATGTCACTTCAGATTGCATTAATTCTTTTTTATCCTTTAGTTTCACGTTCTTGTCTCACAAAATGGACCACCGAAAGCAAAGAGCTAGAATAGAATAGGAATACTAAGCAAATAGAATAGTATCACTATCAGACAAAAAACTAAGATCTTCTCTTCTCTAGCCTTCTGAAAATTGGATGAAAGTTGCTTGGCTCTAAATTTCCTAGTTTATCTGCCTCTAGTTGTGTGTCGTTTATTTACATGATAAATGCAAAGAATCTGGATTGTTTACCATCTCTTTCCTTCGATGGTTTTTATTCTTAAATTTGTCAAGAAATATGTATTATTTTATTTGACAAATACCAATATGCTTTGTTAAAACCCAACATATCATTATGTACCAATGAAATTTTTTATAATGAGAATTAGTACGTGTAGACAGAAAATAATTTTAAATAAATTTAGTCTGTAAAAAATAAATAAACTAAATCAATTATCAAAAAATTGTAAATGTATTTTTTTTTTAAAAAACGTATCTTTAATATGTTTAAATATTTGTTCATAATTAATTTGGTATATCTATTTTAGTTGGTTTACCTGAGAATCTCTCTATCCGTAAAATTCAATTGTTGTAATGGCAAATAAAATTACCCGATTTCAGGAAACAATCAACATAAATTTAAACAAAACCAAATTCAGGAAAGGCCAGTCAAGAATTAGGAACCAACACATTTAGAACATCAACCCTCTCAATTTTGTTGGTGTAAGGACAGAAACTATACTAACGCAAGTCAAATAGTTACATTTCCAAAGCTTCTTCCATTCTCACCCAAAAAAAAAATTAGACTCAATTCATAAAAGATAAATAGACCAAACCAAGCATATACATATGTAGACATGAGCCCCAATTCTCTACGGTGCTTGGGGCATAGCACCATCACAGGAGGCTGTCCTATTTTGGTCTTTTTTGAAACTTTTTTTAAACATCCTCTGCTACATAGCACTGCAGAAGATCAGCAAGCATGTAAATATGTTAGACACACTTTTTTATTACAATCCTCTGAATCTACGTAAAAATCTTTTACGGTCACAAACTCTGGCAAGAAGAAAATTTGCTGTCTCCTTCATTTGGGGTGGACTGAGTCATGAAACTTATACTGTCACCTTAAATTGGTACTCCCGATTCTGTTCAAGTGGCTTGAAGATGAAAAACATTGGCTTCCGAAATCAGCATGCCTATCTGAATTAGGCCCTGAATCCCAAAGCCTTTGCCTTGGGGCACTCAGTGACCTAACCTTGGCTCGAAAAGACTCAGTGTTCGCCATGTAATTAGGGTGACCAAAGTAGCCACACTCACTCCTTGTGGGTGTGAAAGGACCTCTTCTCCTTGAAGCAGAAAATGACTCTGGACTATTCTCTGCTGTTCTTAAAGCTTTATCTTCTTTTCTCTTCTGAAACTTGAGAGAGTTCAAGAGACTTCGGTTTAGAGCTCTTGTTGAGCGCTTTGATGGAGAGTCATATGCCATAAGATTCTCGTTATGGGAGTTCAAGTGTGGCTTCCAAGTATCAACTTCAAGAATTTTGTCACTCTTCTCATCATCTCCTCTGGGATGGTTCCAAACATTTTCTTCCATCCAATGGTCGAACCAATGCGATCCAAACCTTGCCCTCTCCGAGCCAATGTCCCTAAAATTTGCATTGGAACTGCATCTCTGCAAGTTGAAACAGAAAAATGCGATTGAACATACGAGAAATGCTTGAAATTTAATGGTTGAACCTGCCTTCACATTAAAGTCCTCAACTTTTTCTCAACACTGTTCAGCATCTCCCTTTTTTTTTTTTAAATAGCAAAACCCGATATCAAGGATAAATTCTCGTGTAGAAGAAAAGGCCTCCTAAGAGGCAAATAGAGACCAGTCTACCGACACGAGCTCTAAGTATTAGGAGGGTGTAGCTAAATTCTCTTTTGTCAAGCGAGCTAACATATGTTGGCAACAAAAAATTTAATAGATTCAAAATATACATGTTTTCATTTAAGTACGACTCATTCTTACTCTGAAGTTGCTTCTAAGCACACGTTTTTTTCATTTTAACTATCAAAGGATCCCACAATCCAGTGTATCGGTAAGAATCAAGTGTACCTTGAGGAGAGAAGATCCATCAAATTTTGTACTATAGGCTCTAAGCGGGTGCTTATAATCTTCAGGGACCTGCAAGAACATGAAACCATTTAGGCTAAAGCACCAGCTTGATTTGCAGTTTAGCATTGACCTGGCTCAGCATGAAAACAAGCCGCTTGTGACAAGAGGGGAAAATTTGCATACTATAAGTCAATTATAAATAAACATATAAATATGTAAGAAATAAGTTATACTAAAACTTGTTTATTCTTACATATTTATTCATAATTGATTTAGTTTGTAAATACTTTTGTAAATCGGGTCTACTTGACAATTTTTTCTTAACATTGAAATGTGCCCATTTACTCCAAAGAAGAAAAGCATATTTTCTTACAGGGTGTTGAGATAGTGCAGACTTGGTAGAATGCAGAGTATCTGACAGGTACCCGCGTGTTGCACGTGCCCGAGACTGCAGCCGCACCAACGTTTGCATGCGCCTCAGCATGTCTGCAGTTTGCTTTCTTACTATGTGACCTCTCACCAATGCTTGCAGCTTCACCAATGCTTTTAGTGCTCTTAAAGCTCGCTTTGCCTTTCAAATTCACCCCATAGTTATAAATAACATTTCACATCCCACTATAATAAATATATCCAATAACCAATCAAATGAATTAATGTAAAAATCGCCAATTTTTCTCTTGATTTCTTCTATAGCATTACTTTTTATTTTCCCCTTTAAATTTGGCAAGGCCAACTAAACAAGCTGATCCCAGAATCAATACTTTCTAAAGATATTCTTACATAGATTAAATCAATTATAAAAAGATATGTAAATATGTTAGACATATATTTTAAAGAAAACCATGTCAGACATTTTTACATGTCTTTTATAATTAATTTAATTTGTCTTTTTTTTCAAGTCTCATCTATATTTGCTATGCAAGAAAGGAATAGAATAAAATGAAAATAAGAAAATAAAAAAGTAAAATAAAAAATAACACTCGTATTTTTATTTTAAAAAATAAAAAATAGATATTATTAAATAATGATAATAAAAGTAAAATAAATATTTTTTAATTTTTATTTCCCCAATCTTCTACACTCGGTACTCGACAGAGTATGAATCTTTCTACTTTATTTACCAAGTCAAGAAAGAAATCAATACCTGCCAAATTGCCCATCACTCTCCTAATACAATTTTGTGATAGGAAGCCTAACAACCAAAACTTTGGTCCATAACCTAGACACGGTTGATGATGGGTTGGCAAAGGGCCACCCTATTTTTGGTGACTTATTTATTTTTGGTGAACAAAGGCACTGTCTACTTTTCCTACCACAAAGGAAAGTATAATTTGTGGGGCTTCTATAGTCTCAACCACATCTCCTTTTATTTATTTATTTATTTTATTTGTCATTGCATTCTCTCCCACTCAAAACTCCAAAAAAGAAGCCATGCCAAGCTTCGTTAATCCTCACCACCAAATTCTTGAGAGTTCACGGAGCAGAACATTCTCAACAGTATCCTAACACAATACAAACTGGACTGAATTCACGTTTTGGTTTGGTTTCTATTGAGTGAGTTCTCAATTTTTTATTTATGAGCTCAAAAAATTTTCTTTTTTCCTCTCGCAAAAGGACTAAACTGAACTCAGAAATAAAAATAAATAAATAATAATAAATTGAATTTATATCTTTCAAGGACAAAATTCATATAAGTAATTTTTTAAAAGATTAAATAATAAATTTATTATTTTAATACATAAAGAGAAATGAAGAAACACAGAAGCAACACTGACGAGTGTTTGTTTCGCAAGAAAAACTATAGGAAAATTTTCAACTTCGACCAGGAAAATAGTGGCCGAATTCAAGCACGGACAAAGAGAGTCAACAAATTTGAAAATAGCTGACGTACTATCACTACGTGATAATTCAAACTTCAAAGTTGAATCCAGAAAAGCAAGCGCCAAAAAAATCTCAAAACCTCGGGAACAGTATTTACCAAGTAACCACGAAACGCCGACTGTATCTTAACGGCTGCGATCTCTTCCGGCCACCGGAGCTGCCTCAAGCCACCGTGCGCCGCCGCGTTGGCGGGTAGGCTGCTAGTACTGGGACCGCAGCCGCCGCCGCCATTTGTAAGTCTAACCACCTCCGCCGAGGCATGGGCGGCGGCTAGAGCGGCCTCCGCCACTGCCGCCGTCGCCGCAGCCACGGCAATGGCATGTTTATTAGCGTTCAAGGAATCACTGAATGGAACTGAAGATTTGGAAAGGTCGGTGTCGTTGAGATCAGAAGTAGCAATTTGGGATTTCTCTCTGCTGTGTTTGATGAAGCTCCATCTCCGTTTATTCTTAACCGGTTCAGACCCAGACTTGTCGGACCCTCCCGCCTGAGAGCCCGGTTTTTTGCCTCCAAAAAGTCGCCGGAGAAAACCCATGTCTCATTGGGGAATTTTCGCGACGCAGAAAATATTCTGAGAATTGAATTCCCAGAGAAAGCGAGAAAGGGGGAAGAGAAGGAATTTATGTGGGAACGCAAGTAACAGAACTGAGGAATACTTGGATTATATAGTTGATTTGAATGCTATGGATCAAGAGGACGCGCTCCTAGAGAGTCTGTTCATCACGCGCGACACCTTTTTCTTTTCCTATTGGTGCAAGTTTTGTACTGCTGCTTTGCTTGTTTGGGTGGACTGTTGTGTAAGGGAGATACATGCTATTTTGACTGCGATCGCCCAGAAATTTCTGCAAAAGTAATTTAAAATAAAAATATGGCTAAAACATAAATATTAAATAACCTCTTCATTATTAACTTTTTAATGATTGACATGACTTAATTTCGATAACTAATGTATTTAAAGTTTTAATATATAATAAATAATTCATTCTTCGTCAAAGATATAATTTATTCTATTTTTAAAAAATAAAAATACCTAAATTAAAAACTGACATTAATTAATCCAACACATGTTTTAATAATCAAATTATTTTAGTAATTAGAGTTTCACTCAGTTTTTAATTTTTTCTTCATAGTTTAAAAGTTTGAAACTAAATTTTTATAATTTAAAAAGTTAGAATTTATTTTCTCTTATTAAATAATTGTCTTATAATATTATTGGCATCAAAGGTATGACAAAGAAAAAATGAAAAAGTTTAATCCAATATAAAAGCTTTGTACTTATTTCTTAAAATGAGATATAATGAATTTTTTCTTGTCCAAAAGGAAAAAACAAAGATTGTTTATAGTTGTCATGATATGTCTAGAATGGTGTAACCACTTTTTAAGGATAGCAACTAATTGTAAGAGTATTATTCCTATATTTTAAGGTTTGTGTGTTTATATTTCTACAGATTGATGTTAGTTGTTGCTTAACTCTAGAGTTTTGTGATGGCTCTTTCATAAAATAGGTCTTAACAATGTGGGTTGATGTATTTTAGGTTTATAGAATTAATATGCTTGCAAGACTTTCATAATAAATTCACTAATAAAATCTCGAGTTGAGCAAATTTAGTTTAAACTTTTTATTTTGAAATTTTGGATGATTGCATTGCCCCTATCATCTTAGTGACAATTGAGGGTTTTATTGAGAACGATCGTAAAAGAATTTGCACAACCTTTTGAGGTTTTTATGTGATGGTGAGTTTTTCCATAAAGTTTAACTATGCTTTATCTTTGGCTTATTCTATTTCTTTTGATATGGTGAAAGAGGCTAGGAGGTTTTTATGGAAGGAATTTATTATTCCTTCTTGCTTTCAACTGTTTTCTATAGGAGGGTTTTTTCATCCCTTTGAATACCAGCTTTAAGGTTGTGTGGTCTATATATAAGGATTATCTATTTTATAGGTTTCAATTCCCTCTTCATCCTTTTTTTAGTATGTTTTTAATTGAGCTCAACCCATCATTAACATTGTTGCTTCTACCTCCTATTATAATGATTGTGAATTTTGATTTATTGTGTAAGCGAGCTACACTACCTTTATTTTTTTAAGATTTTTGCTATCTTTACAATTGAAGGCAATGCTAAGGTAAAAATAAGGGTTGGTGGGAGTTTATATCTCAAGTAAAAAGTTTCTCAAGTTCCTCCTTTATTTCATAATTGGAAATGTCACTTTTTCTAGTGCAACTTTGTTCAAACTTGTAGCTTCTTGTCATCAATCAAAATTAGGGCTAGAAAGATCTTGTGCATTGGAGGTATATTCTGGATACTCATTTTATTAGCGAGATTAAAGGTTTGCATACTTTCACAGAGTTGTTTACTGATAGTTTAGTCAAGGCTCATTATCGTGTAAGCAGAAGTGGAGTTGGTGTTATTGAGGTTGATCATATCCTACCATATTCCTTTGACTTTAGTTTGAGTTTAAGTGGGCTAAGTATGGTATGTTGTTTTTCTTTTTCTACTTTGTGCTTGATGTTACATTTGTGGACACTTGCTATATGTTCATGTTTTAGTGACCACTCCTTAAATGGTTGTCTTTTTATGCACTTGGTGGGTCATTTTTTTGGGCATTATCTAAGTATTTGTCCCTTTTTTTCTTCGTCAATTTTCTTAGCTCCCCTCCTTCGTTTGCTTTCAGTTTTTTGTCTTCAATGGTTTTATAATGAAATCTAAGGGTAGGGGTAAGAAGAAAGAACTTACTACTATTCCCCATTTAGGGGAATTTAAGAGTAAATTTGTTAATTCTAATATGAGTTTGTTAAGGAAGGAATATAATGCCTCGTTTGGTAAGATAATAGAAAAAGAAACTGAAAGGGATTTACTTGCCTTGAATCATTTGGTAGGCTGAAAGCAAGACAAAAATGGAAAATGGACTTCCATAGTGCTTTCTAACCTGCTGTGCAGCAAGTGAAGCAAAGTTTCGTGCCAATTTCACAAAATAACCCCATTGCCCTTTTTATCGTACTGTAGCCTCATCAAATATTTGAGTCTCACTTCTACTCCATTGGTGTGCAATTAGTCTCTTTTCTTGGTGTGTTGTTGGCCTCCTTCAAAGTCGTTGTTAAACCCTAGTCTTTCACTATCATGACCACAATTGGCCATCGTTGAAGAAGTGGATCCGCATTTCTGTTGCACACGGAAGTATACCAATGCACAAGTTTGTATATTGCAGTTGAATGTGCCCAATAGACCAGCCATGTCTTGGGTTTGTATATTGCAGTTGAATGTGCCCAATAGCTTCCTGACCACACATGACAGACTTGGCAGTGGCATTTATATCAGCAAGGAGAAAAGAAAAATTGGTCATTTGCCATGCACAGTGATAGGAAAGGGACGCAGAGCATCGGGTGGGGGAGAAGAAAAGAAAGAAAAAGCGAAGAAAAGGGGGGAAAAAAAAAAAGAAGAATTAGGACAAAACATTTTTTATTAGATCAAAATAAAATATAAGGATATTTGTTTACACATACAAAATATTAAAAATAATTAAATTATATAATTTAAATTTAAAATATATATCTATTTTCTTCACCTAACAAAAAAATAAAAAAATAATTTTATCATTTTCTCCTCCTATCTTTCTATTTCTATATTATATTTTAATAAAGACATTTTGATCATTTATCATTACTCATTTCCATTCTATCACTATTTCCATTATACCAAATAGACAAAAGGAAATGCATTCATTTTTCTTTTCTTTCAAAGAAAATTCCCTTTCTATTTCCATTAAAAAAAATTCTGTATACCAAATGAGCCCTAAAACTCCATTCAATTTCCTTTTGGGCACTCCTTTTAGGAATTATAACATTTTCCGTACTAAGAATAATGCTGCAATTGTTGCCATTGTTAAAGGGTTTTTGTGTGAGGGCTTATAGTTTCCATTGGATTTTGACTTCCATTGTTGTCTATTTCCAAGTGCCAATGAGTTAGTTTCCTTTATTAACAGTGAGAAAGATTTTAACCTCTCTTAAAGATTTTATTTAAGAGTGTGCTAGCAAGGCCATGGTTATGGGCTTGCGCGACTTCTCACAATATAAAGGCTAATATTGGAGTGGTCTCCATCACAAGCTTAATATAATAGCTAATACATATGAAAACCTTTACTAACAACATAATTCTTACTAACCTTAACAATAATCAAAGTCCAAACGTATCAAGTATAAAATTAACAACATCAAATACTGAATGGCTAAAATATATTTTTATTCTGTAACTTCATCTCAAGTTTTATTTTAGTCTCTTTATTTTAATTTGATCTTTAAAATTTATCTTATATTTCATTTTTATCTTTTAATTTTACTTTATTTCAATATAATCCCTTAAATTTACTTTAAATTTAAATTTTGTATCATAATTTTATTTTGTTCTAATTTGCTTTCTTAACTTAAAAAAAAATCACTCAAATGTTTCTTTTTCTTTTATTAACACTATCAAGTTGTCCAATAAAAAAATTTCATGTGACTCTTTAAGGATTTAACTTTGGCAACAAGTTGTCAATTTGGATTCTACTTATGATAATATCATTTTTTTTTGTTTAATCATTGCCTGAGTGTTAAAGGATTAAATTGGGACAAAATGATAAAATTAAGAGATAACAATGAGTGAAGATAAAGTTAAGAGATTAAATTAGAACTAAATAAAGTTAAAAGATGAAAGTAAAATATAAAATAAAGTTATGAGACCAAATTAAAATCGAATGAAGTAAAAGAACAAAAATAAAACTTCAAATAAAATTAAAGAACCAAAATTGCATTTTTGTTTACTGAAATCATGAAGATATCAAAGTTAAAGGAGCTTAGAAGTCAGAAAAATGAGAAAAGGTGTCCCTTCATGTCTTCTACAGTTCTATGTAACAGCCAAGAACCAACCCAAATGGGTTTCTTGGCAATGAGAAAAGATGAGCTATTTGGTAGTCGAAGTCATGAAACAGAGAAGGTAAGAAGAAAGACGAATGGAAAGAAAAAGAAATCAGAGGAGATCAACAAACCTGAGTCAACATTTTGGCCATATATCACCAAATTGTATATTTAGAAACAATAAATAAAGAATCAAGAGAGAAATGTTTGGAAGAGCTTTTAATTAAAGAGAAGCTTATGTGACTTCTATTTATGATAAAGTTCGTTTAGCCGGTGACAGCAATACAATCTTTAAGTTAAAGCATACAAATTATATTCACAAAGCAAGTTATAAATGCAAGTGATGCGACCCTTGAGATTGACAAGAGCAAGAAAAGTGGGTTGAGTAATATGTTAATGTCCCATGCAAAGCCCAAGCTACAAATCCTCAATCATAGATAGGTTTGGCACAAATATTCCACTGTGTTTCACGAATGTTTTATTTATGCAAAGAGAATACAGAATTCTTCTTTCTCCTATCATATTCAATATATGTGAACAAGAAATATGACGTTTGTATTATTTGCATTACAAGCCACATTAAATAAAGCATATAACTAACTGGTTTTATAATAATGCTCTTTGCATCACCCATACAAAGTGCCGAAATTTCACATGGACATTGGATGGTGAAGTATGCATCAATCAAAACTGTGATACTATGCTGTTTGTTTCTAAGAAAGCAGCATTAGAAACAGCACGAAGCACTGCTTTTTTAGAAATGGATCTGGATTAGTTAAATTTAGATATACAAAATCTAAATTTTAATTTTTTTTTTCAATTTTAAAAGAAGCAAGATATAAAATAAAAATAATTTTTTTAACTCTTATCAAATAGAGTGGCAATTTATCCAATGAAAGTTTAAAAATTATTTTTATCTTATGTTTTTTTAGTAAAAAATATCAAAAAAAATCAATGATTAAGAATTAAAATATGAATCTGAATAGTCTAAATCTTCGTATACAACTTCCTAGAAGTAGTGGTGGATAGCCGTCGGCATCAATCACTCTTCAAATTTAAAAATCTAGGTCGGATCTATTAGGTCTAATCTTTTAATTCAATAATATTTTGACCAGCGTCATTTTCATGCACATTATCTTCTCTTTTTTTAAATAAAAAAATATCATGAAAAATTAGGAAGAAATAAATTTAAAATCTGAATTTGAATAATGTAAATCCGCGTATGCAACTTCTAAGAAGTAGCGGAGGATGGCTGTCGACATCAATTACTCTTCAAATTTAAAAATTTAGGTCTGATCTACTAAGTGTGATCTTTTAATTCAATAATAATTTGTCTGTCTGAATTTTCTTTTTTTATTGGGGTACAGGAACAAATGAAACACAGAAAAGAAAAGAAAAAAGCTGCAGCCTAACAAACTGAAAAGAACGTATAGCAATATAGTAAGTAATTATGTTTGAACCTATTCAGATATACATTCACAAAGTTACTTTTAATAAAATAAAATACTTTTAACAGCCTTATAAAAAATTCATTTTTAAAATTTACTATAATTGTTTATGATAAATTTAGATATAATTTACTAAAAGTCACAGTTTTCACCATCCTTTCAAGAGGTATATACAATAAATAATTAGGCACTTGTGTCTTATATCCAATATAGAACAAAAGTATTTATAATCATTTAAGGGTCTGCACAATTAAACTGAATTTGCTTTTCACAAAATTTGCTTGTCACATAATCCCACCACGAGAGAGATTGTTGGGGGGGGGGGGGGGTGTGGGGTGGGGGAGGGGGAGGGGGAGGATAAACAAAGAAGTATAAATAGAAGGAAAACAAAAAGGAGATATAAAAGAAAATTAATTCTGAATCTAATTAATTGTTATTTTTGGAAGGGGCAGGTGCCGTCCAATACTTCTTCACAGCAAATAGAAGCTTTTCCCTTTCAAGAGGGCCATCTTCGTGGTCCACAATTTGACTGTCCCATTCCATTCCACTGACGATACTCTTTAATTTTAGCAACACATCAACATCATCTCTAACGATCACACTTCCTTCTGGTCTGAGAATCCTATCCATTTCTAATACAATATCTTCCATCTCACATCTACAACACAAGATGTAATTTATTACATATTAAAAGGGTAATATTATGAATAACTAATTATTGTGGTATCTAAAAATCTTTCTCATCTTGTATTTCAAATAACAAAATGCATTATGATCACTGATATAAATTTTTTAAATTACACTGTTTCAGAGTTGGGAAGAAAGGAAAAGGGAAAAAAAAATACAGGAAATGAAACCAAAAAAGAAGCAGAGAAGGGAGGGCTAAGTGATTATTTCTCTTCCCTCTTGTTTGATTTTAAAATTAACAAGGAGAATGAAAATAGAAATTTATATTCTAAGTAATTACATATATTATATTTTTAAAATTTTATCTTTTAATGGAAATCATTAATTATAGTGATTTAATTGCTCAACGTTGGTTTTTTTTTAAATAACAAATCAATAATTTTTCTTCCAAAATCTTTTAAATTTGAAATGTTTAAAAGGTTAGTTGAAATTTCTCCATTCTTCTCTGCTCCACATAAAGAACTCTAAAAAAAAAAAATGTTTTAATACAGGGTTTTCTTTTCTCTCTTTCTCTTCCATTAACTTTCATCCAAACATAGCTTTTGGCTTGCATTAAGTGACTCAATTTGATCTAAATTCAAAACTTTGAGGCCAATGCCATAGTTTCTCAAACATTAGTGTCGAAAAATAGAACTTGTAAACCAACCTGTTATTGTAAAGGCTGAACACTGAGTCTGCATGAATCAGGTCATAAGTTCTAGGATAAGTAGACATTGCTTCACACCTGCAGAGAATTAAAGGCCATGAGCGTTTTAGAAAGAACACAGAAAAGAGAGACAGAAGAAATTAAGAAAACTCCATCGAACAGAGAAGACAAGGGATTTTTGACACCAACCAATCTTGGTATGTTCCAATCAATCCTCGTTCATATATTACTCCAAGTGTGTTAACCTGAGCCTGCACAGGAACCACATTCATCACCCAAACTGGATCATCAATAAGTGCAGCCGCAAATCCACCCAAGTAGGCATTCATGTCTAGAAGGTTTCTGTATCTTCCACGTTTTCCTAGCTGGTTGTTCACTTTCTTGTAATATGACAACCTTTTCCTCCACAGCCCAGAATCTTTCTTGAATGTTTCAGGAGTGACTCCTTTTACGGTTCCCATGTATATCCTTGGTGGGACGGCATTTACCCTGTTAGGCCAGATTTCCAATGCCCTTCCTGCAGTTTCCTTTCTTTCAGACACTTCAGGCAGAGGACTCATACAAGTTTGCATGTCTGTGTACCTGAAAACGGCGAAAACAATTATAAAACAGATTCAAAATACATAGTTTAGCAGCAAACAAACACAAAAACCAATCAAATGAAACATAAACCAAGCCTCGTCGTCAAGTAAATGCCCATAAATAGTTTTATCATAATATCTAAACAAAGCACAAATCCATTAAATTTTTTGTTAAAATTTGATTTTAATTAAGAGAATAGAAGGCAACGATGATCAAACTCCAGGCAACTTGCTCATGAGGGTTCTAATACTATGTCAAACACTATTTCAATTCGAAAGTTTCAACTTTAGTAAACGTTCATGTATAATTTTATCTCCGACAAGACAAATGCAAAATACATAGTTTAGCATCAAATAAAGCAAAGACATTGGAAAAATGAAACACAAACAGGCCTTGCAAGGGACAGATAAATGCAAAATAATTAATTTAGCAACCAATAAACACAGAGATTGTAAAGATGAAACCTAAACCAGGGCTTGTCAGGGACAGATGAAAAATACATAGTTTAGGAGCAAACAAACAGAGAACGGTAAAAATGACATTAGAAACCAGGCCTTGTCAGTGACAGCTGCAAAATATGTAGCTCAGCAGCAAACAAGCACAGATAGTGGGAGAATGAAACACAAGCCAGGCCTAGCGAGGGACAAACACAAAATATAAAGTTCGGCAGAAAAGCAGACATAGATTGGAAAAATGAGACACAATCCAGGCCTTGTCAAGGACACATGCTAAATACATAGTTTAGGAGCAAACAAACAGAGCGATTAGGAGATTGAAGCACAAACCAGGCCTTGTCAGGGTCCTGAGCCTGACAGACAGGGCGATCTTGGGTCAGCTTACGATTGGCTTTGCAATCCAAATGGTTTTTAGGCTTCTGCCAGATAGCAATATCACCCTTCTCCACTACCTTCTTCCAGCAAAGGCTCTTAGCTACGTTCTCAATCTTGGTCTGCTCTTCTTTCAGATCCTCCTTCGTTCTTTCCCACCCCTTCCAATGTTTCTTCCAGTTGATTGGAGGCCCAGATAGAATCCAGAAACCACCAGGTCTCAGCACTCGATCCACTTCATTTAGATAAACCCCATCTACGCAACAAATAAGGAAAAAAAAAATCATTATAAGTTAATCTTTTATCATAAATCTTTTTTGTTCTTTTTTATTTTTTCTCGGAGGCCTATAACCTATAGAGCACCAATACTTCTAAAAAGGAACTGTGTCGTGTTATTATCTGGCACATGTTGGACGCTCACATGAGATACAGCATGATATTTGCGTCAGTGTTCATGCTGCTTCTTAATTTATAAGTAGCATGATCAAAACAGGCCAAGCTTAAACATTTACATTTAGACCCGTCTAAATATGAGTCTAAAGGAAACAGCCTGTCAAAAATAATGAAAAAAAAGGGACTAAATGAGAAATATACACATTAGTGTGTTTATATTTCTTTTATAAAAAGTTTCTCATTAATATTTGACACAGACGTGTTTTTTATGAAAAAAAAAATTTTAAAACATGGTATACAATGGCCAACTTATATATGGTGACCGAGAATACCATATGCAGCCCACGGGATGAGGCAGCGAGAGCAGTGAGCCATGTCAAAAGCTCTAGAAGGGAACGGCAGCCTCCTGGAGGCCAGCACTCCAATTAATGCAGGAACTCCTCGTTCAAGAGCAAACTGTACTTGTGCTTCATGTGTATCCCTTGGTGCTATTGACATTGTTAAGATGTCACGAGAGAGAAGATAAGCTCCCCAACTAGCAACCTGCATTTATCAAAGTTTTACCAAATTTTTAAAATTGTTTTTTATTACATTGGTGCACTCAATTCCATATATAGAACTCAAAACTTCAAATTAGATTTCAGATCAAATCATACATTTTAATGAAAAAACAACGGATTATATAGTAGTAGGCCCCCACAGTCTCCCATAATTACAAAAGCAAGAGCATATTAGAAAGTTTTCTTTTGTTCATTTCGAAATTTAGTATGAAAAACAAAAATGGAGGCCCAGGAAAAGACACGATACAATAAATTATGTCTGATAAATGATGAGACAAATGAATTGTTTAGGAGGAAATAGAATCTAGCTGGCCAATAAACAAAAGGAGGCCCATAGAATTGTTACATCAAGCATTTTTAATTAAATACAGCTTTAAAGTCACAATCTACTAAACCCGGTCTAATTTTGCACGTTTGGAGTTCGATGGGCTATTGTAGGCAGAGTAACACCACAACACCTTTTTTTTTTTGGGTGGTAAACACTCTTTTTAAAATTCATTCTTATGAATGGTAAATTTGGAGGCAATGCTCATATAAATGTCTAATTCACAGTACCCTAAAATTTCCATTTTTTGGTCTTCTCATTTTTTTTCCTGTTCATAAATGTCCCTATTTTTTTGGGGGGGGGGGGATAGGAAATGTATCTACTCTTACATTCTAATAACAAGGCCGAAACTTTTTGGACAAGGTTACTCTATAATTACAAGTGTGATCATAGAAAATGTAGTCAAATAAATGCTTGACACCTATCTTTTTAGATAGAATTTTAATTATAGGGATAAAAATTTTAATTGTGAGGACTATAAGTTTTAACTGTAAAAAAAAAAATTACACTCCAAAAATTTTAATTGTGGGGACAAATTTAAACTGAAGATAAAATTTTTTTAATCTATTAAACATTTAAATAATTTTAAATTTTAAAATCTTTTACAATAAATAATTTCAACTTAAAGTCATAAAATACAATTTTTAAAAAAAAAATTTATCGGTAAGGAATTATTTCTCGATCAATAGTGAATAAAAATAAAATAAAAAACTCAATAAAAAGTAAAAAGACTTATAGATTTCATAATATAAAGTATAATTGTTTCTTACAACTAAAATGTTTATTCTTATAATTAAAATTTTGTATTTCTGAAAAAAAGTGTTACATTTATTTTACTGCATCCTCTACTCTACCGTCACTATTCCCACTAAGGTAGGACCACAAACTGAAGAGTACAGAGGATCTCCCAACTTTTTATATCATACGAAACTTCAGCTCCTCTAATGAAATTTTTCCATTGAAAGTTTCCCCAAAAAAAATTTATGTAAGAAAATCCGCGTGGACAGCCAATCACACTTCTTTTGGTGTTGTATTATAAATACACATTAAATACTCATTAAAAAACATTTAACGCCTACCCCAGACAGGGACAAAAGCCGTCCGAGTTCCGTTTATTTTAAAAAATATATATAGTTCGTTTCACTTCTTAACCAAAAGAGACAAGATACTGCTGCAACTTCTAATTTATAACTAATCACAACTGCATGAATATAATTATTTAAATATAACGTATTTTAGACTTTAAGTAGTTGTGGTGCAGAAGATGTGTGTTTTATATTATTCTTAACGAAGAAGTTAAGAAGAAAGAAAATAGAAAAACAGACAACCACCCCAAGTAATGTTAAAAATATTTTAATACATATAAAGAAAAATCTTGAGATATATTTATTGATTATTATATTTTACATTTAATATATTCAAAAGTTATCTTTCAATTAATTAAGGACTAATTTGTATATTTGAACTATTTAAATATAATAATATCAATCAAGATTAAAACTTTATTTTGCTATCATAATTTTAATATTAATTTACTTTCTTAAATTTTTTTCTTTCACTCTAATATTTACAAATATAATTCTGTTTCAATTTTATTCTCTTAAAAATTCTAATAAATGTTTTAGGAGTTGAAGAGAATAATATTTGAGATATTAAAATGATATAAAAAATTTCTCACAAAGTTAATTGACGGTGATTCAGGCTAAAAACAAGATAGTGAAATAATTATCATATCTAACATAAGAAATTTTTTTTAAAATATTTATTATTAAAATTTTAACAAAAACATGAAATACTAAAAAAATTATTTAAAAAGTAATTATGTGATATTAAACTTAAAAAAAATTATACATATATGCCCAATAGTTTTTGTCAAAATTGGTCTGCTTAGAAAAGTAAGAACTTTGATTTAAAAAAAAAAGTAAGCACTAAGGGGAAAAAAAACAAAAAAAGAAAGTGAAAAAGAGATAAGACCGGGAAGAAGAAAAGGAATAATTACCCCACAGCCAGTATCAAGGGCAGTCCTAATGGAGCCATCCCGGAGATTGATTAACTTTCCGATATCCTCAATGTAAGCGTCCGCTCCGTTCGGAAACATGGTCCCTCCTCCGGGAAACCGGAACCGGTCCCCCTCGAACCGGATCCAATTCTGAACCGCCTTCTCCACTGTCAGTTCCCGGTGGGGCACGTTCGCGTACCACGCCAGATCCCGGCTCTTCGGCCACGGAAACGGGTTACGGTACCCCGCCGGCGCCGGAATCCGGCACTTCAGAATCTCCCCCTTTTGCCTCTCTGGGCAGTGTCTCTCCCTGTATATCCCCCTGCTTCTACTGTACGTCAACGATCTAGCGTGGTCCTCGCACGGCGTGTACTCGCTGTACTCCGCGCCGCATCGGGGGTAATTTTTTGACTCGGTTTCGTCCGCCGCGAGACCGGTGGCGTCGTGATGGGAGTAGAAGTCGAGGCGGTGGTTTCCGGCGCTCAAGGTTTTAACACATGGGACGTTGAGGACCGTGCTGGCGGTTCTGGCGGTGGAAACAATGCTTCCTCCCTTTTGATAGGCTCCGAGGAGGTATGAGATGACACAGAGGATGACGACGAGGGCGTAGAGGTTGGTTTTTCTGCAGCTGAAAATGGCGGCGGCTTTGGAGGTGGGTCTGGAGGACTTGGAGGTGGGATGATAGGTTGAAGCAGAATCACCAGTGGCCATGGCTTTGGAGTTTTGGAATCTGCTAGAAAGCTTGGTCACTCGTGTATGCTTGGAAGCTGTATCTTATTGTGTATGAAGTGTATATAGATTAGAAATGGAACGGAATGCGAAGCGTTCGACGAAATGCGCGTGTGGAGACTCTTGATTGGGTGGGGCCGCGCCTTGGAAAGGCGTGGTTGCCCAATGGGGCGCGATTACTGCTCGTGAATTTGCTTGCATTCATTGGGTTTCTATTGTAAAAGCCGAGTATATACTCTTTGTGCTTGTAAATATCTTCTCCCAACAATTATATGATATTTTTATGACAGGAAAAAGACGTCAGGGTGTCATTGGTTTGAGAGGTTTTTTTTTTTTTCAATTACCGAGTTAAAGGAGAAGGGATGGTCTCTAAAATTATTTTTTATCATTTAAAATCATGATTTTTGTATTTTTTCAAATTAAGGGTTAAGAATATAATAAAGTTCATTTTACATAATTTGTATAATGTTTTTATAATTTTATACTTATTATTTTATTTATTAAATTATTTTTTAAAAAAAAAAATAAAATAATTATTTTTTATTTTACATACCTCTACTTATTTATATTTTATATTTTATTTATTATTATATTTTTTAACCAAATAAAGTATTATAATTATATTTTTATTAAAAATAATACTAAATAAATAATTTATAAATTATCACACTCTATTAATAACTATTTTTTATTAAACTTTGAAATAATAAAAATGATAAATGATATGTTATTTTATTTCATTATTTGTCATTTTATCTTACTCTCTCGTAAGTTTATAAATATAATTTTATATCTTATTTTATATACAAAATTGTTATGTATAAAAATAAAATAAAATAATTATATTTGGTATAATATATAAAAAAAGATATTATTTTATTTATATATTTAGTTAGATGAAAAAATATTATAATAAAAAAATGATAAGAAAATTAATCTTGTATCCTTATTTAAAAAATTAATAATAACATTGACATAACATATAATGGATATATCGCGTATAATAATTACTCTTAATGTGTGCACTTTTCTGAAAAAAAAAATGGATTTTTTCTCCTATTTTCTATTTTTTGTATTTGAACAAAATCTAATTATCAAACAAAACGTAGAAAAAAAAAAATTCTCCATCTCTCACCACTTCATACTGCCAAGTGGTGTTAGTTTTATGTATTTTTATGACAGGAAAAAGACGTCAGGGTCTCATTGGTTTGAGTGTTTTTTTTAAATGACCAAATTAAAGGGGAAGGTTTGGACATTTAAAATTTTAATTTTAATTTCTTTTTAAATTAGAGACTTGGATGAAATGAAGTGGACAAATGGCACAATTATAATCATAGTCTTTGATTAAAAACCTGCTAAAATTATATTTTTAATTATAAAAATAATATTAAATAAATAATTTATAAATCATCATACTCTATTAATGATTTGTTTCTTTTTCTTATTAAATTCTGAAATAATGAAGTGATACATGACATGTCATTCTATTTCAGTCTTTTATAAATTCTTAAACATAACCTTAAACCTTGTTTTGATATACAAAAATTATGTATGAAAATAAAAAAATGAGGATACAAATAAAATGAAATAATTATATTTGATATAATATAAAAAATAAAAATATTATTTCATTTATATATTTAATTAAAAAAAGTGTTATAATAAAAAATTATAAAAAATAAATCTCGTATCTCTACTTAAAAAATAAAAATAATAAGAATATACCGAATTTTGTATAAATTAAACATAATAATTATCTTTAATTTATATGTTTATCTAAAAGAAATAACTTTTTTAATATTTGGACAAAATCTAATTATTAGAGAAGATATAATAAAAAAAAAAAAATCTTCCCCGTGTCCCTTTACTTCTTGCTACCAGTTTACTTTTATTGTACATAAATAAATATTGTATCATCCACCAAGATGAACTCTAAGTGATTATATCATTATAATGATTTTTTTTTAATTCTAGAAGGATGTATTGATTTGTTCTTAATTAGTGCCATATATCAAGTGGCATTAGTAGAAAGTCTGGGGTTGGGAAAATTGAGTATCTTTTTGTTAGTTGGCAAAATTGTGGCTTCATCATAATTACGTATTGTGCTTACAGAAACCATTTTTGTAAGCATCACTATCAAGATAAACAAAAATAAAATAAAATTCTACTAATGAGCTTATACTTTATGGCACTAACTTTATTATTTAAAATTAAAGTCAGACGAAATTATATTGTATTATCTAAATTAATGTCTAATTATGAAGTTTGTAAATCAACTTTCTTTTCTTATTTTTAGACTAAAATATAATTAAATATCTTTTCATATGTTTAGACAAAAATAAAAATGTTAATTTCTAATTAAAATTAACTACAAAACATCACATGATTTTTATTTTTATCATAATCTAATGTCAACTCTTATTTTTAGACTCTTACATTTATATTTTTATCATAATCTAATGTCATCTCATGAAAATTGTTGAAGCCAAAAAACAGCTCCTAGTGATTAATTTTAATTTAGATTTAAATCTTTTTAGTCCAGAATTTAAAGATATATTTTGTTACATTTTAAAGTTTATGAATCAAATTTTTAATCAAATCCTAATTTGTGAAAAATAAAATACAATTCCCCTTTAAAGTTAATATCTTAATTACAATGTTCATCTTCTGTCATTTTTTTAATCCAATCATGGATACCTTATTTAACCCCCCCCCCCCCCCAAAAAAAAATTGTATAGCCTAATCACTATTTATGTGCGTAGTAGTTGTTTTGTGACATTTTATACTTTATCCTATTATTTTATAATTCCCTCCTTAAAGTTAATAGACTGTTGTTTTTTTAAAATCTAAATCATGGATACCTTATATAACCCCCCCCCCCCAAAATAAAAAAAGCATAGGCTAATCACTATTTATGAGGTAGTTGTTTTTATTTTCACATTGGAATTAATTCTTTTACAAACAAAAGAGTATACTGTGAAATAAAATCATTAACAAAAATGTTCTAATATGAAAATTTTACTGATGTAATATAAAGTTGTCCAAAAAAACCATAGAACTTTCTTCCACAATCTGTGGTCGCAAATTTAAGAAAAAAGACCTGAACAACAATTGACAAAGAGTAAAAGCATTCCATGAATTGCTGACTTTTGAGACAGCGTGATTAAAATTCCACAATCGTCAAAAATGGTTAAACTGTACGGTCAACCAACAATAATATCATACAAAGTGAGTGGATATACGTCCTCTTCTAAGGGCCCGGCTTCTTTTCTTCATTCGCCGTGTTTATTATGTCTTGACTATTTAATAGTTTTTATTTTTAGTTATTATTTCTTTTACAGTAAAGATATAAGATCATTTTTTTAAATCACTATAATTATTTTTTATTTTATTTTTCTATCTTCCACATAATACTACTATTCCTGCGTTGCAAATTCTTCTGTTTTTTTTTTTTTTTGCTTCTCAAATTTTCTTTTGAAAAGGAAGGCTGTTTAGAACGCATCAAGTTGAATGGATTATATGCTTTTGAATTTTCTATGGTTTGTAAGAAAAAGTCTATTCAGGTTGACCGTATTATGTCCATTGGCCCTACGGTGTTAGAAAGTCTCCTTTTTTGTGAATACGAAATTTAAGGAAAAAAGAAATTAACGAGAATGAAATCAATTTTAAAAAAAAAAAAATCAGACATAAAGGACAAGACAAGTATAGATAACATTCATTTGTGAAAGAGTAATTCTTCTAAGGGTGTGTTTGGAATCACGGTAACAAACTATGGTTATTTTAAAAGTAACAATTTATTGTTTAAGAAAAAATGTGATTTTGGAAGTAACTACCGAGTTTTCAAACACACACTTAAGTATATGAAGAAATCAACACACTTGTTATTCAGCATATGAAGACCAAGCCGAGAGAATAAGCATAGTTGACGAAGAAATCAACACACTTGTTAGTTGCGAAACTGATCAATTCTTAGCAATCATCGAATGAAGTCGTTGGATAGCATTAACAAGGATGATGATATCTTTGAGAGTTACTGATAATTAATCTCATTGCAACTAAAGAGTCTAATCACTGTCTGTAATGATAAAAATTTCAATTCATTCTTTCAAATATTTTTTTAGTATTTTAGTACTCAAAAGTTATATATTATTTTAATTTTATCATTATAAAAAAAAATAGAAGAAATAGAAGATACTATACAATATTTCAAAAGCAAATATATTATAAGATTAACACAAAAATTAATCTTTTCAGTGATAAAAATAAAGTTAAGGGAGCTAATTGATACTAGAAACATATTTAAAAGACACATAAGATTTTATTTAAAGAGAGAACAAACAATTTTAGCTAATTATATTTTATTAGATCATATTTTCAATTGTTGAATATTTAATATCCTATTTTGAAGGTTCTAAAGTGAAATTATGTCTCACAGTAGAGTGATACAAATGGAAAACAAAGTAACAAGAAGGGAATATAAGTAAAAAGAATTATTAATTCAATATTAATACGAGATCTTAGTTTTTAAAAATATAAAATGATTATATTAAAAATGCATTATACTCATGGAAAAGAGAGTAACAAGAAGGCGATATAAGCAGAATGAATCACAAATTCAACATTAATTCAAAACCTTTGTTTTTTTTTTCAAAGTATAGTTTAATTATATTGAATTTTAAGTTTTAAACGTTTTCCCTAAAAAAAAATGGTTATAGTTATCCAAAGTTAAATAAATACCCCATATATGGCCAAAAATAATTAAATAAATACCTGATAAACATCTCATTTATAGAAGAAAATTTTGTCCAGTTTGGAATGACCCAATAATTAAACCATATACATTTATATTTTTATGCAATTAAATAACTACCTTAAAATGTCACTTGCAAATAAAATTTTACGAGAAAAAAAGAAGAACAAAGAAAGAACTGGTTATACTTAAATAATCTTCCTATAACTTGATTATAACTAATTTTACTATATTTGTATACAAATATTAAAGTAAATTATCCGTCCTACCATTTACAATGCTTAAAGGTAAATTAACTTTAAATTTTCCAAGACAACATAATTATTACAAAAAAAAAATTACATGTAACTATGAAAAAATGTCAATAATGTGACAATAAATAACCGTAAGTCAATTAATATCATATACAGAAAAGAAATATAATTTAATCATCCCTCAATATAGATGTGCTAGTAATTTCCCTTAAAAATTTAAGAGCAGACATTTTTAATAACTCATGCATAAATTGCATACTCATCCGAAGAACATCGATCTTATTTGTTTTCAACCAAAATAATAATAATAATAATAATAATAATAATAATAATAAATAATAAAAAGGAATATCTTATATATCAGAGAGAAGCAATGGCGGGTTGTACACAAGTCCAACACATGACCCGAGGCCTTGAGACAATATGTACAACGTATAACTGAAACATTCACATCCAACAACAGACATATCTTTATCAGCTAAAGCCGGGTAAGAAGAGGCCCACAAAAGACAAAAGTGAAGATGAAGTTTAGATAAGAATTTTATTTTGATTGATAACAAAATGATCAATTTAATTTTTTATGAATATTTTTGTATCACTTTAATATTTTCATAAATATAAAGTTGTTTTAATTTCATTTTCATTAAGATATTAAAATCATAGTGGCAATAAAAAGATTGGATTGCAAAACAAAATCAAACCTTAGGTATTATGCAATTTTACAAAAAACATTGTGAAGTATCGTATTAATAATATATAGATGTTTTAACTATAAAATAGGATTTTCACAAACTTGATTTAGGTGCCAACCCAAGTATTGAGAATATGTGTTATAGAAGTAGGAGCCAATAGTACAAAGACAATCGGCTCCTACTTCCATATAATCAGTATTGCTAAAAGGAGTGCTACCATACAATTGGAACAAAACATAATTTTTTAATACTAAATTTGATTAAAAAAAGGTAAATTTTGGTTTTTTTTATAAATATTTTAATCATATATATTTTATTTTAAATAAATATATATATATATATTTCCCTTAAAGTTAAAAGATAACTAAAATATCTCAAAAAATAGTAGTGATTTCTTTATTAAAAGTATAACTTATTAAATAATATATTTGTTGAACTTTTCTTTTAATATAATTTGTTTTGTATTTAAAATCATAAATTTAATTATATCAAATTTAAAAAGTGACTATTTTATATTACTCAAATACATATTTAATATTTATAATGTTATAAAAGTAATAATATAGGAGTATTTTAATAAAAATAAATGTAATTGTAACTTATTTTGTTATAAGAAAAATTAATGTAGTGTACTTTTCAATTTCAAAAGAGTAGAGTGTAATTTTTTAAATATAAGAAGAGTTATATAATTTAAATATCTCTTAAAAAATATAATTTATTCAAATATTTATAATATATATAATAGCTATGATGGATCCTTACCTTTTAATATTTATGGAGCACACATAAGATCAACATAAAATTTACTATTATAGGATTGTTTCAAAACCAAGTGCTGACACCAAATTACAAACTCAATTTGATTTTGATTATGATTTTAGCGATATTTGAGCTAGTATTCATACACCCAACTAGGTCATTTCTTTCATCTTTATTGAATTATAGATTCTTGTTTTTGACTTTAGGAATAAGTTGCGAGGGCACGCTCTTTCTCATAGTTATAATAAACCTTTTACACTTGTCCAATTTAGAGGCATCCTTTTCTATTAGTGAAAGACTAACAAGAAAAATTGGTTCAGAAACCAAAAAAGAAACATTTAACTGTGACAATTATGTGATTCTTATTCCTCTGATGCCAATACAATGTAAGAACGTCTTATTTATACTAATTATGGGGTGGGGCAACACATTTAAACTTAGGAAAGAGTTACAAAGATTACAAGCTAGTTATGATTAGCATATAGGAGTTATAAGGGTTACAATGGCATTAATGAGCATTATTAGAAAAACAGTTGACGGCTCATCAATTGGTTGGTTCTTCCATTTCAAAAATGAACTAAAGAAGCCACAGTATAGGGGCATACAAGTATGCACACACCCACATACACATATTCAAATGATGATTTCCCTTTATTTACTATCCTTATACTGTGGCTTCACCTTAGGCTTTATGCCATCCTTTTTTTTTTTTTTTTCCTTTTAAGTTCTTGTTTTCACTGTTTCTTTCATTCTTTAACTTCAAGCATAGCATGGGGTCATGATCTAATTTTCCAAAAACCTTTGTGGCTCAAACCTTAAAGAGTTCTCCTAAGTAATATGGTCATGTCTCTTTTTTCCCTTTAAAAATTCCTTTTTTTTTTTAATGTATCTTTCATTCTTTAACTCTATGCATGACATGGTGTCACACTTTAATTTTTCAAAAACCTTTGTAGCTTAAACCTTAAAGAACCCTCCTAATGAATAGGGTCATGTCCTATAGTCTAGATGTTCACAAAGACTAAGGAGTCCTTTAGGAGGTTCACATAGCCTAAATGTTCATAAAAGTTGTAACCTATAACTTGGGAGGTCTTTAGTGCCCACTGAGGAAGTAGAAATGAGCTTGGAGGGTGAAGTCTTAGGGTTTCTTGTTAGGTTTTTAATTTCTATCCGATGTTCTCCTATGATAGAATTCATTAATTATGTATAATACATAGGATCTTGGAATCTCATAAATTTTCATATAACATATAAATTTAGTAAAATCAATTTGAAACAAATTACATACCTTGATCCATTGCTTAATTATTTAAAACTTGTAATAAGTTCTTTTAGTCCTTATTTAACTCATTAATTAACTACTCCCATCAAGTAGCAAGTAACATTAAGAAACCAACTTTCAAACCTACCAATAAGAAATTAGCACATTTAATGTTTATTTATTTAACCAATTAAATAATAACCATTTAATTAGTATCATTTGTGCCACTTAAGTCTTACATTCTCCCACTTTGCTCATGTGAATAGTCTTTTTTTCATGGTGAAATAAATAAATTAACATAACGCACATAGATAAGGTTAATTCTTGATACATTATTACACCATTCATCATAAATAAGAATAAAAATTAATACAAGTCATGGTGGTTGTACACCATTTATTCGACATTCTCCTTTCCATGTACTATTATATTTGTCCCTTTTCCTCATTATGTCCTATAAATAAGAAATACATAATTGGTCCAATATAATGTCTTTAACAAAGAAAGAACCTATTATCATCATTCCAATTCAATCATGGATACAATTCTCAATTAATAGGAAAATAAAAAACATCCATTAATGAGCTCAGAGTACCAAAATACATTAACATAAAGCATAAATAATAATGTTCAGCAATTATTATTAACAATAATATCTATATTTACAACATGATCATTAAATGTTTTAGGTGGTAGCCTTTTGGTCAACGGGTCAACTATCATAAGACTAGTACTAATTGACACTATATATTCATGAACTTCTTTTTAAACAACAAAGTATTTCAATTCCATATCATTAGCACCTTTGGAATACTTGTTGTTCTTGAAAAAAAAATAGTTGCAAAATTATCACAATATATTTTTAGTGGCTTGGCAATATTGTCAACTACTCCAAGTTTTAGAATAAAGTTCTACAATCATTTAGCCTAAACCGTGGCCTTAAAACATGCCATAAATTTTGCCATGGTAGACGCAACAATTACTAACTACTTCACACTCTTCCATGAGTGTCGCTAAAAGATATAAGTAGCTAAAAGTGGATTTTCTTATATCCACACAACTAGCAAAATTTGAATTTAAATATATAATCATTTTAAGGTAATTAAATCTCCTACATGTAATTATATAATCCTTTATTCTTTATAAGTATCTAAAGGTTTTCTTTATAGCTTTCCAGTGATTCAATCCTAAATTACTCCAGTACCTACCTAGCATTTTAATTGCAAAGTTGATGTCTAGTCTTGTACATGTTTACGCATACATTAAGTTCCCAACAACATATGCATAAAGAATTTCTTCCATCTATTTTTGTTCTAAATTGTTCTTTGAATATTGTATAAGACTAAACTTGTCTCGTTTCTAAATTAGAATAGAAGATGCTAAACAAGTTTTCATTCCAAATCTTTCTAAAATTTTATTGATATACATTTTTTAAGATAAACCCAGTAATCCTTATTATCTATATCCTTCATTTTGAAGCTTGCCTTTCCTGTATCCTTCATTTTAAAGTTTTTAAGGAGAAAATTTTTAGTCCCATGTAATTGACCAAGATCTTTAGCCACAAGCGAGATATCATTAATATACAGAATAAAAAATATACCTCTAGATATATGCACTAGTCAACGATACTTTCTATAAAATCAAAGGAAATAATAATATCATTGAATTTGAGATACCACTTCCTGCAAGCTTATTTACGCTTGTATATTGATTTCCTTAGTTTACACACTATATGTTCTTTTTCTTTAACTTAAAACCTCATTGATTGGTCCATGTAAACATCTTCCTCTAAATTTACACTAAGAAACATAGTTTTTACATTCATTTGATGTAGTTCCAAATCATGATAAGCTATAAGTGATATGATAATTTTAAAGAAATCTTTCTTAAAGACTGGTGAAAATATTTGTTTATAGTCAACATCATCTTTTTGAGTGAACCCTTTGGCAATGACTTTAGCCCTATAATGCTCAAGGTTACCATTTGCATCTGACTTTCTTGTAGCCTTTATACAGTTTCACAAAGTTGACTTCATTCTATTTTACAAATTTTAACTCTTTTTTCATGGCATCCAACCATTTGTTAGCATTATCACTATTAATGGCCTATGAAAACAAAAATAGATCATCATCAATTCTTAAGTCAACTTCTAACTCTTGTAGAAAAACCATATAATCATTCAACATAGCAGGTCTTCTTTATCTTGGGATCTTCTTAATATTATCTCATGTGGTTCTTTTGCTATAAGTTTATTGTGAGCTATGAGATCATTAATTTGTTACTCTTCTTCATTATTTTATGGTTTAACAATTTAAAAGAATTGCAAGTCAAAGGAACTTGCATTCTTATTTTCTTAATTTTCGTATTTCATAGAGCTTCACTCTTATTAGTTTCACCATTTTCAATGAACCTATAATTTCCAAGCATTGAATGTAGCAATCTAGTGGTCCAAGTATTTAATGGTTCTAGAAAAGAAGAAATAGGCACCATTTGTCTATCCTTGAAGATTGGTCCAAACGTGTTTATGGTGGGCTTTCACGTTATAAATGTAGGTTTGACTTATGCTATGCTATTGAGGAGACCGTGGATTCATTTTACTAGAGTTGTGCCTTTCACTTTATATCAAAAAGTTAAATTTACTGACAATGGAAAGATCATTACAATTAGAAGAGAAGAAGAATTGAAGGTGAGCAAGCCTAGCCTAATCCTATACATTGAAACTGCTAAGCAAGACACTAAAACAACATTTCAAAGCCTTGAGGTTGAGAAACCCAAAAACCATCATGGGAACATTAACTCTATTGTGGTCAAAATTGCAAAAAAAAAAAAGAAGGTTTTAGTTTAAGAAAGGATTAGAGGCATAGTTACAAAGTGTTAAGCATCTTATTAATATGCCAAAGAACCCCAATTGCTAAGGATTGAGATATAAGCCAAAGTTAGAAGACCAAATGAAGGAACAAGCAAGTTTGAAAGAAAGCAAGGGACATAAGAAATAAGAAATTTCGCACATTAAGGAACATATTCCTAACTTTTTCAAGTGTGATGAATTAACTAAGTGTTTCAATAATTGTCAGTATTAATAAAGAGTCACAAGGAATTGATGCTCGGTTGTCACATAATGATTCAAGAGAAGCATTATGTTGTCCTCAATATCATTAATATGCCAAGGAACCCTAATTGCTATGGATTGATATATGAACCAAAGTTGGAAGACTAAATAAAGGAACAAGTAAGTTTGAAAGAAAGCAAAAGGCATGAGAAATAAGAAATTCTACATATTAGAGAAGCATTCATAGCTCTTTCAAAGGTGATGAATTAGCTAAGTGTTTTAATGATTGTGGGTATTAATGAAGAGTCACAAGGAATCGTTGCTTGGTTCTTATATTATGATTTAAGAGAAGCATTAGATAACTAGAAGTTGGAGGATGTTCTAAACACAATTATGTTAGAGTAACTAATTTTGATTATATTATTTTTCTTTTGGTCTTGCTCATGACTATTAAATACTTTTCTTTAAAAATAAAAGGCTCTATTCTATATAAACCATAAATAATAGTAATCCATGCAAATAAAATTAATCCATGTAAATAAAATTAAGTCTTTTTAATATTTTAGCATGCTTTTCTACTTTCTTCTTTCTATTTATTTTCTATTTATTTCTCACTCCAAAAAATTGCATTCGTTGCAACTCTTATTCATTACTGAGGTTACTGAACTTCCATCAAGTGATTTACTTTTTTCCATAAATATGCATTATTATGAGACTAATAATGAAGAAGTGACCCAAATGCTTACTAAAATGCTTGAATTTATAGATAAATGAATGTGCTCATATGAAGAAATAATCAAAATGGTAAATATAGGGTTAAAGCATTTAATGATTCCAAGAAGAAGTAATTGGCACCATTTGTTTACCCTTGACAATAGGCTTGAACTCACTTATGGTGGACTTCTAAGTTATGGATATAGATCCAGCTTATATTATGCTATTAAGGGGACCGTAGATCCATTTTACTAGAGTTATACCTTCCACTTTACATAAAAAAGTTAAATTTATTAACAATGGAAAGATCATTACAATCAAAAGAGAGGAATAATCGATGGCACGCTAGCCTAGCTTAATCCCATGCATTGAAACTACTGAGCAAGTCACTAAAACAACATTTTGGAGCCTTGAATTGAGAAACCAAAAGGCCATAATAGAAATGTTAACTTCATTGTGGTCAAAATCATGGTGAAAAAAGGGTTTGAGTTTAGGAAAGGATTAAGGTTACAATTGCAAGATGTCAAACATCTTGTTAATATGCCAAAGAACCTTAATTGCCAAAGATTGGGATATGAACCAAAGTTGGAAGACCAAATGAATGAAGAAGTAAATTAGAAAGAAAGCAAGGGACATGAGAAACAAGAAATTTCATGTATCAAGGAAAAACTCCTTCAAAGGTGATGAATTAGCCAAGTGTTTTAATGGTTGCCAGTATTGATGAAGAGTCATAAGGAATTGATGCTTGGGCCTCACATGATTCAAGAGAAGCATTAGATAATTGGAAATTGAAGGATGTCCTAAACATTGTTGCATTAGAATAATTATTTTTTGATTATGTCATTTTTATTTTAGTTTTACTTGTGACCATTAAGTATTTTTCCTTAAAATAAAAGGCTTTATTTTATATAAACTATAAATGAAATACTCCATGCAACTTATTTTATATAAACTATATATGAAAATAGTCCACATGAATAAAATTAAGTCTTTTTAGCATTTCAATACATTTTTATACTTTTTTCTTTCTGTTCATTTTCTATTTATTACTGTTTTTAAGAAATTGTATTCCTTGAAACTCATGTCCAATGCCTAGGTTCCTGAGCTTCCATTGAGTGTTTTATTTTTTGCTATAGATATGCATGATTATGAGATTAATAATTAAGAAGTGACTCAAACATTTATCATAATAATTGAATTTGTGGGTAAAATAATGTGCCCACATAAAGAAATAATTGAAATGGTAAATATGGGGATTAAGGAAGATAAGAAAGAACTTAAAATGGTGGATAATCCAAAAAGGAATCAAATGTTTAAACTTTTCAAAAATATTTGGATCTATTAGCATAGTCTTATTAAGATAAGCAAAAACTTGATCCAAGAAATGCCTTTTATAATATTCCTTTGTACTTAGATGTCGTGCCTAAAGAGAAGAAATTAAGAAGGATGAATGAAGAAATATCCTAAAAAATTAAAGAAGAAATAATGAAACAATTAGATGCAAATTTCCTTTAAGTGAATAAATACCCTCAATGGGTGGCAAATGTTGTCCATGTTCTTAAGAAGGATGGCAGAGTTAGAATATGTGTAGACTATAAGGATTTAAACAAAGCTAGCCTAAAAGATGATTTCCTATTGTTTCACATTGATTTTTTAATCGACAATATAACACGAAACAATTAGTATTTATTCATTTATGGTTATTCAAGGTGTCTTAGGGATTTAAACAAAGCTAGCCTAAAAAATGATTCATTATTGCCTTACATTGACATTTTAATCAAAATACAACACAAAACCACTAATATTCATTCATGAATGGTTATTTAGAATATAATCAAATCTTCATGCATGGGAATGATAAAGAAAAAACTACCTCAGGGAATTATTATAAATGATTCTGAAAGTATATAGGTTGTACAAATAATATACTGATAAGTATAGTATCATTCTCACAAGAAAAGAATTCAATTACTAATTACTAAAAAAATTAATCTTATTATTTAAATTATCCAATTAAACTTAAAATTCATAAAAATAAATTGGAAGCAGGAGATTAATTTAATAAACACTAACCATATATAAATATAAAGGCTTTGAAATCTAGAATCCTCTATTTACTTTCCTAAGCTTCATTTAAAATAAACTATTGTAACTTAATTCAATTGAATTAATAGTAATTCTACTAATATAAGTAAAATTTTCTCTTAAAATAAGTCACCATGCTCATACCAAGTTCATGTGTACTCTTGTAAATATGAACTTAGTATAAACCTATTATATATAAAAGATTCAAATCAAATATTTGCAAGCCATTCAAATGTAACTCATGCCTATATAGAATTGCTATTTGAGTCTAATATTGTAGTGATCTATACTGTGATTGATATCTCAAACCTCTCATAATACATCAAATAAATAATAGCCAATCGTTCATGAATAATATAAAAGAATAATAGATCTATTCAATAAAAATTGTCACAAAAATAATCTGAAATCAATTTAATTGGTAAATATCCTCATTTAAACTCCATATAGAAAAATTTAGATATACATAATGAAAATTAATAAATCAATAATAAAAGCAAACAAATCCATATTCGAAAGCTAAATAAGAGAATAAAAAGAAAACAAATTGACTTAAGTGATGATCTATCAACAAGAACTTTAAATTTTTTTCCTATATCTAGTGGATTTCCAAAGCACTTCTTCAGGGTATTCCTAAGCCTCAATCTTTATCTTTAGGTCTCTTTTTGGCATTTTTTTAAAAGAAATTTAAAGCTACCTTACAAAAAGTCCCAATTTTAGTCAAATGCAGGCAACTCATGTCATAGATACTCAATTACACGATTTGCCCATATTTGCATTTAGTGATTTACTTAATGCAAGGCTTTCGCACACAACTGTGTAAATAAACACAACCTGCCCATTGCAACATTGTTTTACTCAAAACTCTCCTATATTTACATATTTATGCTTGCTAACATAACTAGCCCATGTTTCTTGTTGAATATCCTTGATTTCTTACTAATTCACTTATACTTTTCCACTTTTGACTATTCTTAGTTAAATTCAACATAAGGTCCATAAAAATTCAAAAATTGGACTTAATTTAATCTTAAGAAAAGCATAACTATTTTGTACTTATAAAACTCCTCCAAATTTAAACCATAATTCATCCTTGAGTTAAAAAAAGCTAATATAACTAATTAGGCCCTTCATATTTGAATATATCTATAATTTAATGGCATAAGATTGACAAAATTTCTCAACTTATTTAGATTAATTGAATAATTTAGAGATTAGCCATGAAAAATGTAGGTAGCATCAAATTACAACAACATGCCAATCATACAAAATTAATCTTAATATTGTATAAATCTTTATTAGCAAAATAACGTTTCAATTTATATCTCTCCTCACATAGAGGCAGTTTCTTAAGTCTTATCACTAGGTGGTTATATCATTTACTCAAATCAATTTCTACCTAAGTGACAAAATCAAGATATAATGCATATTTATAATCTAAACTATTTAATTCACACTAAAATGTTTATTTTATTTTACTTTATTATAATATTTTTCTTCTTTTTTTTCCTTATTAAAATAGCCCAAATCAATAAAGTAGAACATTTATCATTGCCCTAACTACTTAAAACTTAATTTCAGACTATGCAAGAGAAATTAATTGGTTAGTTAATAAAAAATTTTACTTTTATTTTAATATATACACTGCCTATAACACTTATGCATTTCATACCAGAAAGTTACAAACAATTTCCACAATTAAATCCAAAATCATAATGTTAAAACCAAAAAAATCAAAATTAAGTTAGCTTCAATAAAAGAATTTCAAGTAAGAGATCCAAACAGTTAAGCCTAATCAACTTATATTAGAATCCTCTACTTAAGATTATCAAAGAAATTGTAACTACTACTCCAAACTTAATCATTGTAATGTCTTTAGTGTAAAATAAATTCAGGAAAAAAAGAGCAAAAATGAAGAAAGGGGTGAGAATACTCCCTTATGGATACTGCAATTCCATCAAAAGTAAGGAGAAAAAGAAGCCTGATTGACTTACAGAAATCTTAAAATAAATTAATAGGATAAAGAGATTAGATAAGTAACAATAGTGCATTAAAATAAAACAACAAGAAATGGAGCTCTTTATATAGCTAAGGAGTAAAATCAGAACTAGAGTTTAGGGACATGTAAAATGAAAGGAGATCAGGTTAATGCTTAAGTAGGAGTGGAGAAGATATGTGCCAAAAATCATGCATCTAGGTAGCTAGTGCATCTACATGTTGGCTACATTGATCCAAATAACAACAAAACCCAGCAAATCCCTAATGAATTTAATCTTTTAGGCAATCTATGCTCATCATTAGTTGCTAAAACATTTCAGCATAGGATAATGAAGCATAAAGTAGAGTACTGGTCTAGGTAGTTGTTGACGTATGCTTAAATATAGGTGGTGGATTTTAGACTGTTAGGACATCTTGCTACTTAATTACATAATCAACTTTACGATTAGTTACAATTGGGTTTCTATTATGACCAAGTAAAACTAATTGCCTATTGTGGCGACTGTAAAACTTTATAAGAAGAACCATCATGATGTCTATCCACTCAGTGCCCTCAATGTGAGTGAACTGAAGATTAGAAGAATCGAGCAACTATAGGTACTTTGCAATGTGGATGATATAGTTGCCAATTGCTTTCGGCCTTGTGGTGTTAATGGCAACATGCTGCCAATGTCTGAGTAGCCAAATGCCATTGTTAATTTTGGACCCTATTATCATGCAGTATAAGAAGAACAGCTCGTAAGGGTTTCACAACCCTTGTGCTATTGCCACAACTAAATATAGAATGAGCATAAAATGATGAAGATACTGATAGCAGGGTTATGCAATGTAGTGGCTTAGGGTTGGCTTGGGGAGTACATAAACTCACTAGAAATGGCTTGTCATATACCAATCTTAATGAGGTGAAAGGAAGCAAATTGTACATCATCATCAACAAACTTAAACGCAGTATTAATTTATGGTAATGTAAAGGAGAACTCTTGCTACATGAATAGAAGCAAACTTCTCTGTGATCTGAATTATCCATAAATACAAGTTTCAAAGAGAACGAGTTAAAGAACTTAAGTGTTAGATCATGATAAGTAGGTGGCCATATTTGTTATAACTTATCCTAACCAACTATATAGGTTAGCTGGTGAACCTCATCTAATGAGCCAAGATGGGCTAAAGTTGACTTATCAATATATTAATAAGGGACAATAAGTCACTTGGCCAATTGTGTGTAAAGGGCCTCTTAAGCCATATCGTATAATATAATGCCATCTAGGTTGTAAGGGCAGAGGAAGTGGAAGCTCTAGTAGAGGCACATCGTGGTTGCTTCTTTGGTGCCATAAAGTACCTAAAAAGAGATGGATAATGCCAATGAACATAGATGACAAATTAAAACTCAATCGTAGTAAATAATAGGCATAATTAAATTAGAAAGCTATTGGCCCAAAATTAAAAAATTAAAAAACGATATGTTAGCACAACTCAAGCCCTATTGAAAACTAAACCTAGGCACAATAATGGAAATCCACTTAGCAAAACAAGGCAAACCAAACAAGAAATTCAAAGCTTAAACAAATAAATAGATAAAGAGTTTAGTAAAGCTACTAGTCATAGTATAGTTAAAGCTAACCCAATTAGACAAATACACTCTAAATCCATTGTACTTCACAAGTAGAATGAACCTTTGCCTACTTATAGTACAACAAATGACTTACTAAGTAGCAAGAGAACTAAATCTGAAGTAAAACTCCACTTACCTTGAAGAAGATGAACAAAAATGATGGTAGGAGAAGGAATAAAAGAGAACCATAAAAATGGAGGAATAAGTGAAAGATAGCTAAGGTAAATGGAGCAAAAGATGATGGAGGAACAACAATGAAGATTAGAGGGGGAATCGATAACAGTGAGAGAAAAGAGATTACTCTATAGTGAAAAGAGGATTATAAGTGACAAGGGATGGTGTCGATGGTGAAGGAGGAAGAAGGCTTAATGATGGCAAGGAGAAGAATTGGTAAATTAAGGTTCAAAATCTAAAAAATTTAGAATTAGGGAATGGGTCGAGTTTGGATTGTGAGTTGTTGAGGAAAAGTAAAAGAGAGTGAGTTTTGAGCAATGTATAAGAGTTGATGTGATAGATGAAATTATGCAACAATTAAATTAAAATCATCATTTGCTAACCTATTTAACGCTTGTGTTTCATTGGCTACCACCATTTAGGATAGTGATAGTAGCATTGGTGTAGCAGCTCATTCGTTAGAATCCACTCCCTTTGTTCCATTTCTTAAATGGCATAGGTTTGAAGATCTAAGCAAAGACAAATCCCTTCCTCCACCCTCCACTAAGAAAGCATTTACTGTGTAACTAAAACCATTACATTCTGATCTTAAATATACTTATTTAGGAGGAAATGATATTTTACCAATAATTATTTCAACATACCTTATTGATAGTTAATTGGATAAGTTGTCAAAGCTTTTGAGAGAGAGAAAGGATGCCATAGGGTGGACCATATTTGACATTAAAGGATTAAACCCTTTTATTTGCAAGCATATAATTTGATGAAAGATAATCATAAACCTTTCATTGAACATCAAAGAAGACTTAATCCAAATATAAAGAAGTTATTAGAGTATAAGTGCTTAAACTCTTAGATGCTAATATTATATATCTTTTTTATGATAATTCTTAGATAAGTGCTATATGGGTGGTTCCCAAGAAAGGTGGGATAACTGTAATCAATAATGAGAATGATAAGTTGATTCTCGTTAGAATAATGATTAATAGGTAAATATGTATAGACTAGAGGTGCACATGGGTTGGATCGGGTTGGGCTTTGATTTAGCCTGATGCCAAACCTAATTTTTTCAAAATTTTTAAATTTTTTTATATTTATATTTATTTTAAAAATTATAAAATGACTCTAAAAATGGAGAATTTTGATATATGTCATACAAAATTATATTTTGTACTTATAAAATTACATTTTACCCTTAAAAAATTAAAAATTTCATATATATTTTATAACAAAATTTTTAATTTTTTTTATTTAAGGACCGAGTCAATGTGGCCTTTCAGCCTAGTCTAGTTCCCAACTCAAGTTTTTTTTTTAAGGTCTAAGCCATGGTTTAGAAAATCGGACCGGACTGGCTCGTTCGACCGGTTCGACCGGGAACCAGTCCCTGGTCCAGTTCGGTTGAGTTAGAAAACCGGTCAAGCAAAAAACCGGTCAAGAACCGGTCAAACCGATCAAAAACCGGTAAAAAACCGATAAAAAAATCGGACAAAAAACCGGTCAAACCGGTTTGAAGCATATTTTGATTTTCTTTTTTTTTTAATTTTTTCTATATAACAGAATAATTCATTTTAAATAATTTTAACAAATTAAAAATAGAAAGTAATAAAAAAGATGAGGGGGTTGAAATATGATTTTTTTAAAAAAAAGAGAATATAAGAGAAATAAAATGTGTATAATTAATTATTTTTTATATTTACTTTTTATCATATTCAATTTTCTAATAATATTGCTCTCAAATATCAAGATACTTAGCTAAAATTATTATTTATTATTTTATTTTTTAATAATAAGTAGAATCTTAATATAATTTAGAAATTTTAAAAATTTAATATTAAATATTCTTAATTTTTAATCATAGATAATTTTTATTTTAAACTAAACATTAATTTTTGTAATATCTTAAAAAATGTTAAATTAGTAATCAAATATTTAAAATTTACTAATATTTATTTGTTATATTAAAATTTTAATACATAAAATTTTTTTAAATAATATATTTAATTATCACCGGTTCGACCACGGTTCGACCAATGAACCGTGAACCAGTACCTCCACCGGTTCAATGACCGGTCCGGTTTTAATAACATTGGTCTAAGCACATTGGGCCTCTGGGTTCGATGTGCACCCCTAGCATAGACTATAAGAAATTGAATAGTGGTACTTGCAAGAATCATTTTCCTTTATCATTCATTGATTAGATGTTAGAGAGATTGGCTAGACTTGCTTACTATTGTTTATTATATGATTATTTGGTTTACAACTAGATCCTTACAGCTTCTCACGATCAACAAAAAACAACCTTTACCTATCCATATTGGACATTTGCATTCAAGCGGATGCCTTTTGGTTTGTGTAATGCACTCGTTACTCTTTAGTGGTGCATGATGGTTATTTTCTTTGTTAATGTGGAAAGGATTATGGAATTTTTCATGGATAATTATTCTATTTTTAGTTCTTCATTTAATCATTGGCTTAATAATCTATCTTTGATTTTGTAGAAATGTAAAAAAACCAATTTAGTGCTAAATTGGGAGAAATATCATCTTATGATAATTGAAGGCATCATCTTGGGACATAAAATATCAAAAGAAAAAGAAAATGATAGAGGTAGATCGTGTGAAAATAGCTACTATACAACAAATGTCACCTTTTGTATTAGTGAAAGGAGTCAAGAGTTTTCTGGCCTATACAAGTTTTTCTCATTGCTTCATCAAAGACTTTTTTCAAATATCTAAACCTTTTTGTAATTTGCTAAATAAAGATGCTATTTTTTTTTTTTAACCAAGAATGTTTGGATTCATTTAATAGGTTAAAGAAAAAGCTAACTGTAGCACCCATAATTGATGTGTAATGCTAGTAACTTTGCCTTATGAGTGGTTTTGGGTTAACGCAAAGAAAAAAATAATGTTACATGTGATAGCATATGCAAGCTAGACTATCAATGATGATGCTTAACTGAACCATGCAACAACTAAAAAAGAGTTGCTTGCCATTATCTTTGCTTTCGACAAATTTAAATCATATTTTATTAAGTCAAAGACTATAGTGTACACTGATCATAAGGCTATTTGTTATTTGCTCTTTAAAAAAGATTTCAAACCATGCCTAATCCATTATGTTCCATTACTTTAGGAGTTTAATAAGGTATGGTTGTTGATTATTTGTCTCAGCTTGACCAAGGACTTAGATGTTAAAGTACCTATATAAGAGGATTTTCCTGATGAGTAGCTATCCATGTTAGCTATCACCACACCTTAATATGTAGACATTATTAGCTATTTGGTGTGTGACATCCTCTTTCTTAATAGTGTTATCTAATGTCAGACACTACTTTTAAAAATAACCATTGTTGTATAAACGTTGTCCAAATAGTGTTATTTGTTGATGTGTGCCATAAGACAAAGTTATAAGCATTATAGAGTAGTCACTCTCATAATTATGGTGGACATTTCATTGCATCCAAAACCATAGGCAAAATGGGAATTAAGGAAAGTTAGATGAGAAAAAGCTAAGAAGGAACCTATGTTACTTAAATACTTAACTCTTAAATAGATGGATGAATGCTTACAAGTGAGAAGGGTGGAGGTATTTATAAGTCTCCTTTAAGTTTTAGAACCTTCGCATCATCTTAATGAATAGTGGAGATTTATTACATCTGATGGCCCATATTCACCTTCTAGATTGTACTACTCTAGATATTCACAAAAAATACTCTAGAATGTATAAAAGATATTTACATATAACTCTGTAGAATTATCTAGGGCCTCTTATAAAATTCAACAAATATTTAGCCTTTTCAAGAATGCTCCAACCTCTTTTGAAAAATTTTAGATACTTCATAACCTTCTGCATGTTGCCCCTTTTGGATGAGTCATCATAATCTTCCCTACTTATTTCGGTAATGTCCTTGTCACAGATTTATCTTTATATTGACATAGATGGTCTTTAAACTGCCAAAGATTCTCTTATACCTCCCAAGTCACCTTGCTCTCTGGCGGTCCTTTCCACTTGATCAAGTATTGGGTTCTTGAGGGTACTATTTTCTTGTGCATTACTTTGTGAGCAAGTTTGTCCTCAATTTGTCGATCATATGACTTGGTTGTCACAAGTGGCGCTTGTGTAGACACTCTTCGACTAAGATCATCTTCGTCTTCATAGGAAAGCTTGAGTATGCTAGCATGGAAGACAAGATGAATCTTCAAGTTAAATAGAAAATCCACCTTGTAAAAGACCTTCCCCACCTTCTTGACTATCTTGTAAGGACCCTCATATTTCTAAATAAGGCCCTCGTAAACCCTTCTAAAGGTTTTAAATTATTGTAGGAAAAGTTTTACCATCACTTAGTCTTCCATTTGAAACTCTACTGCATGCCTTTTCCTATCCATAAACTTTTTCATCCTTTTGGCAACCTTGATAAGGAAACATATCGTCACATCAACTTGCTCCTGTCAAGACTTATACGGAAAGCTCTAGGACTTTTCCCCTTATAAATTGTGGTAAGTGTATGAGAAGTGAATGGTTGCTGTCCTAACACTACTTCAAATGAACTCCTCCTCGTGAACTTGCTCCTCTGTAAGTTATAAGAGAGTTAAGCCACATCTAGTAACTTTGTCCAATCCTTCTGGATAGTACTCACATAGTGCCTAAAATAATCTTCCAACAACACATTCACCCGTTCTATCTGCCTATCTATCTGTGGGTAAAAGCTTGTTAAGAAGTGCAATTTTGTCTCTAATAAGTTAAATAACTCTATCCACAACTTCCCTATGAAACGAGGATCCCTATGATTGATGATGGTCTAGGGGAATCTTCAATACTTTACCACACTCTTAAAGAATAATCAAGTCACTTCTTCTGTATTATAGTTTGTCGAAGTCAGTATGAAGGTAGTATATTTTAAAAATCGATCTACCACCACCATCATAGAACCAAATAGTAAGGGTTCCAATAGTCTTCCAGGGAGCTAGTCATCCACCTTATTTTGCTGGTACACTAGATAAGTCTTTATACAAAGCTCTATATCATCTATCATATATAGCCAATTATAGGCTTCCTCTAACGATGTTAAGGTTCGCTTTTGCCTTGGGTGACTAGCCCACTTTAAGTTATAACACTCCTTTATCAGTTTTTTCCTCAAGCTAGCCTACTTAGGAACAAAGATACATCTTCCCACAACATAAAGAATATTGTCTCCAACCTAAAACCTCTTGATTTTTCCCTCCTTAGCAAATGTCACAAGTTGCTAAGCTATAAGATCATAGGTCATGCCTTCTTTTATCTTCCTCATCAAGTCTCCATCTACCTAATTTATGGCTGCCAACTCAACCTTCTTATTAAGAGCATTAACAAAACATTAGGCGTCCTTAGCTTGTACTTTAACATATAATCAATGTCAACCAGGAAGTCCTACCAATGGGCTTGCTTAGGGGTAAGCTTCTTCTGAGTCTAAAAGTAGCTAGTAGCTACATTATCGATTTTAATCACAAACCATGCCCCCTAGCAAGTAATGTCTTCAAGTGCCATCACATTAAAATTCGACTACATTAATAATATAACTGAATATGAAGCTTGTGTTCATGGTTTTTGGGCAACCATAAATCTTGGTATAAAGAGTTTAAAGGGTCTTTAGTAATTAGCCCTTATAATTTATCAAATAACGGGAGAATGGCAAACAAAGGATTTAAAATTGGCTCCATATTACTAAGCTTCATCAAACTTTGGACACTAACTTAAATCTTATCAAAGTTCAGACATTCTTACTTGACTTTTGCCAAAGAACATACTTATTTAAGTCCTATCAAAATTCAAATACACTTACTTAGGACTTATCAAAATGTTTGTGTACTTTATTTGATTCCTATCAAAGATTATACATAATTACCTATGTCTTATTGTCTTTAAGCACCTTTACCCAAGTGTCATAGTTGAGATGCACTTACTTTAGTCCTATCAAATTTTAGATGCACACTTATCTTAGTCCTATCAAATATTATACACATTTACCTAAGTTCTCTTAAAAATGAAGAACCATCCCAAGTCCTATCAAAATTTAGATACACTTAAGTCTTATTGAAGTTCAAATGTCTTACTTAGATCTAATCTAAGTGTAAACATGCATACTTAACTCCAATGAAAGTAAAAATGTCATATCAAAGTTCAGACATGCTTACATGTCCTTCGTTGTAATTTAAGCATCCTTTCTTAAGGCTTGCCAAAGTTAGTCCTATCAAAGTCCAAACATGCTTATGTCTTATTGAAATTTAAGTGCATTTACCTGAATCCTATCAAAGTTTAAACACGTTCAAAATTCAAGTGTTTTTATTTATTTTATAAAAGATCATACATACTTAACTAAGACTTACCAAAGTTCGGATGTCCTTACTATTAGTTCTACCAAAGTGTTACACACTTGAACACCCTCACTTAACACTTGTTAAAGTTTAAGCACCTTTATTGGAGTCCTACCAAAGTTCAAAAGCATACTTGAATCTTATTGAAGTTCAAATGCCCTTATCTAAGTCCTGCTAATGTTAGTTCTATCAAAGTTTAAACACACTTACTTAAGTGTTATTGAAATTCAAGTGCTCTTATCGTTAGTATTGTCAAAGTTTAAATACTAATGTGAATCTTATCTAAATTTAGACGCTATTTGTAATATCAGGTCCCTCCGTGAATGTGAGAAACATGATGTTTGATTTCTCTATAAGTGTACAAAATGTACTAGATATAAAAGGAAATCTCCTAAAAAGAATGATTTAAAGCCAAATAAAATTAGTATAAAATTTTAAATAATAAAAAATGAGGATCTAAGGTCTAAGATGCCCGAAAACCAGAGCTAGAGTAGTTCAATTAAATTGCCTAAAGCGTAATGATATTTTCGTAATTTCGGGCACTTTTGGAAAACACTAAGGTGAGATTTTTAAATGAAAAAAAATAAGTTCTCTGGGGTTCTCAAAAGCCCTAAAAATCATAGGAATCCCTGAAATAGTAAAAACCCCTTTAGTGAGCAATTTCGGCCATTGATTGACTGAAATTTAGACTATACAGTTTGAATTGGTTTTAAATTTAAATTGAGTGATTCTAAAACTATTTTATAAATAAAAGAACCTAAATTTTATGATGAAAAATATTATTCTTAAAAAGGATCTAAAATGAGTTCAAACGGCATGGACAAATTGTAATGGCAAAAATATAAATAAAGCTAAATGTTATAAAAATCCCCTTTTTCATTCATAAAGTGGCACATCCTTTTCTTCCTCAATTTCCACTGACTTGAAGCAGCTCTATACAAGTCTGGTATGGCATCCAAAAAAGGAAGAGAAAGAAAGAGAAAGAAGCCAAAATAGGTATGGAAATTTGCAAATTTTCATGGTCTTATTTTCACAAATCTTCTTCCTTTCCTTAAGCCCTTTTCTACTGATGGTTTTAGCTTCTTAAAAGGATCAATTTCAAGGTAGTTTCTTTAAGGAAGGGAGAAATTTGAGGAAACTCTGGATAGCATAATTTTCTCCATAGAACAAGGAATCAAACAAGGTAAGATATCACTTGAAATGCATGTTCTTTCCTTATGTTTCTTCTCTCTATTGGTTCGGCCATTCTAGGAAGTCACTAAAAGAGATGTAATTGTGACTAAAGCATGCTTGAATTAGAGTGGAATCAATTAAAATGCATTAGAATGTAAGATATGGAAGTTAGGGATTTTGTTGCACTATGGTTTGGATGAAGCTTTCTAGTAGTATTTTCAATTGTTTAAAAGTTTATATGAGTTTTCAAAATCTCTAGGGAGCTTCCCAAGTGCATCTTTCATCAAGAGAAATTACAAAACTCCATAGGTCCTTTATTTAAGAAGTGTCTCGGCTAAACACCATCCATGCACTAAGGGAGTGTTTTAAATTTCTTCCAAGCCTAGATTAGCATCATATATGATGGAAAAATATGAGAGGAAGCCTTAAAAAAATTTTAAAAAGCCTAGAATATGAGATAGAGGCATAGACTCCATAATGTAGCATAATGAAGCAACTCTTAGGTAGGCTCCTCAAAATGAGCATCCAAGAAGTCCAAAATGGAGTCAAAAGTAGGGGTGTTCATGGGTAGGGCCAGGCTGGATATCTAGTATGCCCGATACCCAACTCGATTAAGACATTGGGCTTATTTTTATGCTCGTGGCTAGGCCCGACCCGAAACAAGCCCGATTTTAGGGTAGGTTAGGGCAGTTTAGGGCCGCCCAAAATTTTTTTTTTTATGAATTGATACTTAATATAAAAATATTTTTTTGTAGATTCATAGGCATATACTTCAAAACAATAGGCTTTTGAAACTTTCATATTTTTATTAATAATAAAAAAAATAGCTTAGTATTATCAAACAAAATATAAGCTATACTAACATAATTAGTTTTAGGTAAATACGTGTATTTTTATTATTCAATAAAAGAAATGTCAGTAAGCATGTATATCAATAATAAAAATAATTAAAAAATAAAGAGAGTTTAAATAGATAATGAAAGTTACAGTATGTAAAGAGAATTAGATAAAATAAACATAAATATATATATATATGATGATAAGATATTAATAACTAAAAAAAAATATTAGGGCAAGTTAGGTAGAATATCTTTGCCCGTGGCCCGGCCTGGCCCGATATAGTTTTGTTTAAAGTTCTGTTCATTTATATTTTTAACCCGGCCCGGCCCGACCCGATTAGGCTGGGCTAGGGCGGGTCCCTAGGGCCAACCGAACCAATGAACACCCCTAGTCAAAAGGCCTAGAATGAAAGAGAAAATGGAGCCAAGATCTTGAATTCCAAAAGCTGCTTCATTATGTGTTATATGGAAGCATTATAGGGACAAGTGAGAAAATGAGCATGCATAGGAGTTGCATAAGACTAGAGCTCATTCCAATGATTTAAGCATGTCTTATTTGATATGTTTAAACCAAGAGAACCTAGTGTCTTCAAGTTTTGTGGTTAAGCCGAGAAGAGGGAGGAAGAATCCAAAAAAAAAAGGGGTAACATTGGCTTTAAGATAGCTCTCCTCCTTTCTCTCATGCATCTTTGGGTGTTTTCTTGTCTTTGAACATGTGTATGTATATTTATGCTATGAAAAATGTTTTTAGTAAATGATTACATACCATGGTATCATGATGCCTTCGCTATGCTCTTGAAAGATATTTTATGAATGTGTTTTAGCTTGCATGAGTTTAGTGAAGTCAAAAGTCCATTAACAAAGGTAAAGATGAGCTAAAAAGTCCCTAAGAATGGGTGAAACAAAGCCAAAAGTCTCTGAAAGAGTAAGGCTTAATTAAAAGTCTCTTGAAAGTGGGTGAGGCAAGTCCAAAAGTCTCAAAGAGAATGGACGAGGTTAAATCATTGTTTTGACAAGCCTATGTATGATGAGTATGACTTCTTGAATGTGAAAAATGTATTATGTATGTTCATGAATTGAAAGTTTGTCATGCATTCATTCTTAAACTTGAAATTGTACCTATTATGTATGTTAGAAAGAGTAAAGAGCTATTGGGATTTCTAGAATCTCATTCTCTCCCTCCATTGCTTATATATGCTTAGATGGACCAAGTGAGCAAAGAGATGAGAGTCATTACACTTGAAGAAAAAAAGTTTAACAAAAGAATTGCCAAATGCTTGCATTGTAACCATCTTGATGGCAAATGATGTAATCTTATATTGTATACGATGTATAGCCTCTTGAACATATGTAAACACATGAATATATGATGTATGCATGAGAATTCTTATGAATGAGAATAAATGTTTTTGACATTGTAGAGTATTGTTAAGTTTATGAATCCTTGTATATATCAACAAGTGGGATAGTGATTTTATGATGTATAGATATTTAAACCTTTTAGACAAGCTTAGTAGCCTGTTTTATGCTTTCTCACGTTCTTAAGTGGTCATGATGAGATTAGAAAAGCATTTGGTACCTAAATGACACAAATTAAAGCATAAAATAGGCTACTAAGCTTGTCTAAAAGGTTTAAATATCTATACATAAATGACACAAATTAAAGCTTAAAAGTACCATTTTGCAATCCTATGTCACAAACTGACCAAATGAGCAAATTTTTTCATGAAATTTGGCTTGCATATAGGTCTCATCTAGTTTTTGTTCGAAAAGCCAAAAATTAGATTATTTAGAGTTCTGTAGAATTTATTATGAATTTTTAAAGTTGGCAAAAAGCTACTGAAATGGTCCAGATACTGTTCATATGGTCAGTTTCTTTTCCTATGTCATCTGAGGGTCAAATGGTATCCAATGTCTATGAAATTTTACAAGTATAAACTAGATATACTGAGATCACCTCATTTAGAGGTCTATAGAGAGAGATATAAATTTTTAAAATTTGGAGATAGTACCAGTAATACAGTAAGACCTTTAGTATTATTCCATTGACTTCCAGTAGTTTAACATTTCTGTTCTACTCTAGACTTATTTTTAACCTCAAGCTAATATCCATAAATTTCTAGAATAGTATGGTTTGTTGGGTTTTGATTTTTTTAGGATTAGTTATAAATTTTTGAAATTCATATCAGTAACCTGTGATAGCAAACCTGGGTAGTTGGATTATTAGTACTTTTCTGTTATCAATCGTGGTCCAACTGGTATTTTCATGATTTAGAATGATTTTTAACCTATGGTTGACATTCAAATCTTTTCAAAAAGCTATCATCTATTTAATTTTGATTTTTTTAGATTTAATTATGATTTTTTAAAATTACATAAAAAATATGATACTGGAACCCACGGCCAGCTTTAAAATTTTTCTGATGTATGGCTTGAATCTCGAGTTGTATAGGTTGTTTTTATGATGTTTATGACTTATATGAATGGAGTATGAGTAGAGGATGTTATTGAAGGATTCACGGGTTCCACGGAGCGTGAAATGAAAATTTAAAGGCTTACGTAACACAAAATAATACATTATTTTTATTCCATTTTCCTTGAAAATCATGTATAAAGCTTAATGTATAGGAAAGTGAAGCTAAAATAATATGGTCTTACATTTTTTGTATTAGAGCAAAGTTTCATTGCTTCTAGGATATTTATGGCTTGAGGATATGGTGATAAAGCTATGTAAAGGCTTGTATAATTATAAAAAGCCTTGTGCGAGACGTCTTGGGTGTCTAAAAATGATGTATGTCTATGGTTATGCTATGTGAGTTGTGGAGAGGTGTTAGAGTAGGCAGTGAATATTAGGAGAGATTGGCCACTAGAGTTACTAAAGTAGAGTCAAGTAATCTTACGGCTATAGTTCTATGAGCAGTGAGAGATTACTACATAGCTATTAAAGAGGCTTACCCAAAGAGACTATGAGAGGCCTAATCCTCCTTAATTACCACACTCACACCATTCCGAGAGGTTTTACCCGATGTAGAGTCAGACAGTGATGCAGCACAGCACGAGGAGAAACTGCTGCTGCACAGGATCATTTTAAAGGGAAAATGAGAAAGAGGATTTGTAACACCATACTTCTAGGGCTCAATTCATGCCATTCTCATGCCTCATCTTATGTTCGTTCTATGGAAATAATATAGTGGCATAGGGAGTTATGAATTAAAATGCATTCCTCTACGAGTAAAATTTTTCTTTCAAAGTCCCGTGGGTCATATGAATGCATCTATCACATTCTTATACTTAAACACATGAATATAGCTCGTTTCCATCATCAAATTTGGTCTACAAGTCATGGAAAGCAAAGGAACACATTAAAATTCATGTTTGCATTTCGGCCAGAATGTCCTCTTTTCTGTCACAAACTTTAGAAAATCATAACTAATTCTAGAAAACTTAAAATCATATGTTCTTTACCATTATAGGAATCTTCAGATGTCTACTTTATACTAAAAATATGCCCAGACTATAACATTCATTATGGAGAACGTTTGACATCCGAAAGCCTACTGAGGTCGTTGGTTGCCTGGGCTGCTATTCAGATTTCTGATATAAACTTCTAAAATCCATAACTAATTCAATAAAAATCTAAATCACACATATTTGGTCATTATGAAAATCTACACATGTTAAATTAATAGTAAAAATAATTCCAGAATAAAATAGATACGTTTAGCTATTAGAAACTTATAGAACAGTAACCAAACTCTGGAGGCGCCACTGTTACTGACAGCAAACTTCAAAAATGCGTAACTCTCTGCTCAGACCTCCAAATGAGGTGATCTCTGTGGCCACAGAAATCTTGTGACCTCTAGTTTATGCATATAAAATTTCACAAGTATTGGACATAATTTGGCTATCAAGTGACATAGAATTCTAAACTACCAGTATGAACAGTACCCATACCAGAATTTATGAAAAATCTCAATTTTGAAAATTCATAAAATATTCCTTAGATCTCCAAAAATTATGATCTTTAGCTTTACAGAAAGCTCTCAATAGGACCTAATTGTATACCAAATTTCAGGGTAAGACTAACTCATTTGGCCAAAAAGTGATATAGGGTTCCATTATGGTCAAATTTGGCTCCATATGAGGTACCAAATTTGTCAAATGGCCTTCCCTTAGTTGTGACACCTTTTGGGTAAGTCTAAAAGCACATTTGAGACTTGTGTGAGTTTTCCAAATGGTCCCAAACCTCATGTATCTCATTTTAGCCATTCAACCCACATTTATACATATATTCATCAAACTTTAAACTTGCATACTATGGCATTACATACTCAAAACATGTGCTAGTGGTCATATATCATTTCCATACATCTAAACATCACATAATAGTATCTTTACATATGTCTCAACATTCATAGTACATATACAACATCATATACATGACAAACCATCATTATGGTTCCAAAATGGCTAAAACCAAGGCATAAGTTTGTCAATCTCCTTCCTTTAGGGTTGTTGGCTCCCATTAGCATATCCACTTAGTTCACCTAGCATGTTAGATCATTGGAGAGGAGGGGATGAGATTCAAACAATCCCAATAGCTCATCTCCCATTCAATCATACATAATATGTGCAAAGCAAGCCTTTTAAATGCATGTATGGAGAAAATAGAAATCATAGACATTTTAAAGGCAACCTTAGCATGTGAATCAATCATACAAGACATTTAAGAGCTCACTAAGTGTTTGGATTGACCTCACACTTCTCCTCATGGATTTTGGACTTGCCTCACCTATTCTTTGAGCACTTTGGACTCAACCATACTCTTAGGAGCCAACTTTGCTTTTAGGAGACTCTTTACTTTGTCTCAACCAAGCTCAAGGGTTCTTAGCTCATCCTCACCCAAGGGAAGAGTTATTGGCCTCTCCACATTCAAGCAAACTCATACAAATATCATGTGCTCACTTGAAAACATAACATGGCATCAAGCATCATGGCATATAAAGGCATGTTAGCATACTTTTCAAAGCTTGAAAATGCACATACAACCATTCTAAAACAAGCTAAACACATATCTATGCATGAGAGAAGGTGGAGAGAGCTACCTTGCACATAATCACACACTTTTCCTTTAGGATTCAACCCTCCTCTTTCGGCACACACCCAAAAATTGGTGGAGATGGTTTCTCTTGGCCTAAATACAATATATGAGAGCCAATTAGGTTCATGAAACAATCTCTAAGATCATACAATTTGCTTAGATGCTAGATTGCTCTATAACCCCCATTATGGTCCATATTGGCACCTAATGAAACAACACCCCTCAAATGATTTTTAGGCCTTATTCTTTCTTTTCAAATATAATTCTTGACTCCTTTTAAGCCTCTTGGAGTCATCACATCATCAAAACAAAAGGCCTAGCACCATGTTGCTTCTTTAGGTCATAATATGGAACCTAAGGCACCAAATCACTTTCTATGAGTTCTAAATTTTTTCTAAGGCCTCCCCTCACTTTCATTCATCAAATATGACTCAATAATGGCTTTAAAAAAATTTAAAATTCTCCCTAGTTAGGAAAACCCATCTAGGCCAAGGTTATGAAGCATATTAGGTTCCATTGAGCTTTCTTTGTTTTCTCAAGGGAAGAAGCATATGGGGAGCCTCTTAGGGATCTTGGAGCTCATTTAAACTCTTACTTAGGCTTAGGAATCATCATACAAAGTCAGATTTTACAAGGTGCAATTGAAACCCTAGAATTTACATCTTGAAATCTAATGGCTTTTTGATAATTCCCTTTGCATATTCTTAATCTCCACACCCTTTTTCCTTAGATTCATTCTTGGTTTTGCCTAAAAATCATCTCCTCCTAGGGTTTTATCAAGTGGGGCGAAATGGTGGAGAAGGGGACCAAAAATGACAACCATAGGAAGAGAAATTACCTTGTTTTCTTGCTTTTTCTCACTTGAATCTTGTGCTCTTTGAGCTCCTCTCTTCAAATCCGAACTTTCACCTCAATTTCTCTCTTAAAACAGATGTATAAACTTCATTTTAATCATAGGAAACAAATGAGAATGGAGGAGAAGAGGTTTGGAAGAGAAAGAGCATGAAAAACTACTAATTTTCATACCTTAAGCCTTTAATTTCTCTTCCTTTTCTTCCCCTTCTTGTGAGCCTCATCCCCTAGGGTTGTCTTCTGGTTTTAGGCAAAACTTGGTCGTGCATAATGAAGGGAGGAGAAGGGTGTATCATATATATAGGTGGGAATAAGTTACACTTTTTAAAAATTTCCATTTTGCCCTTCATACTTTGCATTTATGTTTCTCCTTCATTTTAGCTCTTTTTTTAGAACCGTCTTTTCCATTATAAAATTTAGGTTCCCAATTAAGAAGAATGCATTTGGAATCACTCAAATTAGAGGTAAAACCTTCCCGAATGAATCCGTCAAAATTCGGGCACACCGACATTGGAAAAAGTCCACTGGAGGGGCTTTAACTGTCCCGGGGCTTTCCATTGTTTTTAGGACCTCTAAGAACCCCGGAGAACTCAAAATTTTCATTTAAAAAGCCCTCCTGTGTGTTTTTCAAAAAGTATCCATATTTATAAAAATGCCACTGGCCTTTTGACAATTTTTTTCGAATCACTTTGGCCTTGATTTTTAGACAACTCAATGCTCAAATCCTCATTTTCTAATATTTAAAATTTTATCATGATTTTAGTTGGCCCTAATTCCTTCTATTTCAGGGACTTCCTTTTGTATCTGACCCATTTTTGCCGTTTACGGAGAAAATGAACATTGCGTTTCTCACGTTTACGGAAAGGCTAGATGTTACATTCCTTCCCCCTTAAATAAATTTCGTCCTTGAAATTTAGGAGTACATTTTCTCTTACTCTTATAGTCTAGCTAGCTATTCTTTTCTTTCCCTTCTTCTTGACTCTAGACGCTTTCTCAGTGATTTCATTCTTTTGAATTTTCTTTCAGCCAGGAAACTTGTATTACTAGCTCTTAATAAAGGCTCTACTCCTATAAAATACTAGCTAGTTCTTTCTCATAAGGGAAAGAAATTTTTGACTCTGGAGGCCTATCTTGGGAGAGCTTACTAATCATGTCGGGTTAATGTTAACCTGATTGCAGGATTAACATTCTTTCACTAGACTCATTTACACATCTCGGGAGGTAACTTATTTTATATCACGTCTCCCGTATCCTCTCTGAATGGCTTCTCATAACATCTCATCATCTTTTCTAATCATTAGAGCCATCAGAGGTTTCTATCTATCTGTTTATTTACATGTTCTGTCTACTATTTATCTCTGCATTCTTCCTCACTAGCTCATCCCATGATTATAATTTGCATTTCTTTCTGTCATAAGCCTCATATCACAACTGCTTACTGGGATTACAGTTGTTTGAGGAGTTTCTGCTTTTAATGATCCCAGTTTCTGAGTTACTACTACTGTATCTGTCTTTATAGGCCGGGACTTTTCTCATTTTCTTTGCTCACTTGTAGTGGCATTTTGTAGTCCCTCATCTCAACACTGATAGGCCAAACTTGTATGTCTTATTGGCACTGAAGAGCTACTACCACTGACTACTGCTAGGCTCTGATGGGATGCTAGCTAGTCTCACAGTTTTGCTCACTGGAGACATACTATACCACTTACCTCATATAAAAACTGCACCTGACCCTTTTCTGAATACATAAACTAGCATGCAGAGATTTCTCTATCCCTCAGTCAGGGCCACTGTCTGCTAGGGTGTGGTTCATCTGGTTCTAACTCTGGAAAGCTTATTTCTTACTTTCCTCATCTCATATACTATGCTTATCTCTAAAGAGAGTCTAACTGTCTGAGTAAAGCCTTCGTATCTCTGTAGTAACGGTCTACCAGACTCAAGAGATTTGTAGTCTCTAAGACAAAGGCTAGTTGAAACTGTACTGGTTTCTGAGACTAACTACTCTGCAAAAACTATCTCAGGCTTTCATCTCTACCAGAGGTCTATCATGCTGTGACTATGGCTCTCTGTAACTCTGTGGGATCTACTGTGACCCCTAGGTCTACTGCAACCTCTCAGAGCCCTACTAGGGTCTGTTGCAACCCATTATGCTATACTGGGATCTACTGCGATCCATCTCTGGGAGATATCAAAGCTTAAGATTACTGTATCTAATAGTAAAATACATGCTCACTAAGTCCAGTTACCATCGCTCATAATAGCTAAGACTAAACTCAGAAGCATATCATGCTCTTCACGCGAAGTGGGTTTTGTGTCATCTCATTCTCTAGGATCCCGTCATACTAATACTAGGGAACGTTTTAATTTTCATTCATCGCTCCTCATTGGATCCTTAGATTCTTACTTCAACCCCTTTTTCACTTGGGCTTTCTTTTCTTACTCTATTGACTTACTTACTTTTACATATGCTCATTTTAGTCTTCCTCTCATATCCTGCAGCTTCTAACTATGCCCACGTTTTGCTTTTGAGTGCCTTGACATTAGGGCATCTCACACTGAGTGTGGTTAACATCTTTGGCAGGAGAGAGGCTACGCACTGGTCCCTTTTATTTCATTTATACATACTATAAAGGACTCAAGCTATGCATATTGAATCTGAACATCCTCTACTAGGGACCCCTTTCTACATGCTTTTCTTACTATTCTGATATTACTAGAATCCCTTTATCTTTCTTTTCTGACTCTTATCTTTCTTTAACTAGGATACCTTTTGATTATTTGGACACTTTGATGATTGATGTCATCGTTTGCTATGCACTTAAGCCATATTAGTACTAGGTTGGCCAGACCCAATATCATGTAACCATTATTGCAAGCAAACCATAACATCAAACACTAATACACGGGCGCCTCATGACTGAGCTCAAAGCCATTATCACCTGTATAATGCAAGTTTCCTAATAATCTAAAGTATCATTCTCTTATTTTTCTCTATCTGCCCTATCCTCGCAGTGTACTCGGGGAAAGTAAGATTCTTCCTCTACTACATCCCGAGATTTCTCAGTATTGCCTGGCTATTTATACTTTGGGCAATATCATGCTAAAATGGCATCTATGCCAAAGACAAGTGTGCTTTCTTAAGTACTCAAGTACATTAACTGAATATTTATTTTTAATTTGATGTGTCCTCGGCTTGAACACTATCACATCTGCTCTTTTTACCTTTCTTATCCTCTTACTTAAGTAAAAGGATATTCTACTACTGGCTATTTCTATTGCCAGTTCAGGTTTCTTTACGCTTAAGAGTACCTGCATTTTCCCAGGATTTCTCTACTTAATCACTCTCTGTAACATCAAGGGGGTCTACTTTTTACTCATACTCTTGCTCTGCTCTTAGCTAGACCATCCCTTGGTAAGAAGGATTCTATTTCATAAAATCCTAGAAGTGTCATTCTATAGTGCTCTTGGCTTACATTCTTTCTCTACATAAGACGAGGCTCGCCTTCTTAGCCGGTCTCTAGCTTTCTCGAACTTCCCTAAGGGTACTAAGGCATTAACTATTTGTCTTAGCTTATTTCTACATTCAGATCAGAGCTAGGCTTTCTCTCTATTCAACCTCCATAGCCTCATCCCCAGGAGCATAGTATGCTATTTTTAGGGTTCTACTAACTCAATCTAGAATGTATATTTTCAATGTCTAGATTCTACCTTGCTGAAACTCATGCTCTATTGGGTGCTCTGACCACGTATGTGCCTTAAACCTATACTATTCTCATATTAGGGAGCTTAATCTGTGCATTTAGTTGTTACTAAAGCGAGGGCATATCTTCTATGGTTAATTTCTCAGCTCTTCCTCGCTTCTTTGCTCACTATACTCTACAATCGAGGGGTCTATCTAGGGGACTTTACTAACTACTACTGGGTAGTTTTCCCCAACTTAAAAATGTCTCATCTTTCCTTTTTCGCTAGAGGGAGAACTTTTACTTAGCTTTTTATTTACATATCTCACTTGGAACGATGCTACTGGTCATCTTCGCCAAACTTTAGCTTATGCTCAGCCTGGCTAGCCATCTCATTGGACTCGTAGCTTACTAATTATCCTCATTCTTTTCTGAGCCTCTATTACTGGTTAATCATACTTACTTCTAGGAATTACCTATGAGGTACACCTTTCTAGGCCACTTGCTAGGTGCCTCACTGCTGATAGTCTTATCTTACGTCATTTCGAGGCTACACTAATATTCTATCATTCAGTGTCCCACTAGGTAGTACTTTAGGTTAGAGTCAATGCCTCATAGGCGGCTCTCAACAACCTCATTAGCCCTGTGTCTAACTTTCTCTGTATTGGGCTCTAATACTTATCTAGGCATTTGGGTGTTGTGGCTAAGGAGTGACTCTTTTTCTCACTTCCTTTCTAGACTGGTTTAGTGCAGTTGCAATCTCATCTCATACCGCACTGCATCATTACTTGTTTTTGCGTTACGCGAGACAGCTGGGAATGGCCTGAGTATGACTACCCGAGAGAATTAGGCCTCACATACTCTTTCTAGCAAGCCTCTTCCTATCAACGAGATCATTCTCATTGTTCATATCTAGGGCTTGCCACTGATCTCGACAAGCTGATTATCTCATCAAGCTCTAGCCATTGGATCCCTCAACTCTGCTCAAGCTACTTTAAAGGCCACTCTTCCCGGTATCCACTAACTACTCTAAGACCATTCTATAACTTACTTATCATGAATAAAGCTACAAACTACTTTCACACACCCACAATGTCTCATAAAGGACTTTTTATAGTAATACAAGCCTTTTACAAAGCCTAATGGCTACATCCTCAAGCCAAATCCAATCCGAGAGAGCCTAGAACTTTGCTATGATACCAACACCACATAGAGCCACCAGACGTATTGTCCTGTCCTTCCCGGTTCGAGGGTCTTCAACCCAGCCTTCCCGATTCAGTGGGTTTTATCGCTTGCCCGCTTAACTCACGGGAAAACGCACGTCTGATGAGGGAAGCTTTGCCCCCACTTATATGAGCCGTTCTCAGGACCAAACCATCTGATGTGAGACTTTACAGGATTACTCCTCCTAACCACGACATCTAAACGTCTAGATGAATTAAAAAATTTAGAAAGTCATTCCCTCGAGCCAGAGACTAAAGTCTATAGGCAACACTCTATGGAGCCCCGACAACTTAGAGGTACCAGTTGACTAGGAATGAATAAAGCAAGAGGTAAAACCCTTCAGCTTAACTATGGGCTAAATACAGAAACTATAAGGCTCAGACCGTATAGCCAGAAAAGAAGTATCTGCTATGATGGAATGTATTATCATATGGAGGGCCTTGTTAGTCATGTTCAGATTAACACGAGGAATGAACTGCATTGGGGTCAATCGGAGCATAGAGAGTTGAGACCCCTAGTATAAATAAAATAAAATGGCAATAAATAATCCATCAGTAGATGCAAAGGGTCATTGAGTAATAGATGAGTAGTAGGCCTAGTAAAGGAGATTGAAAAATAAACTCACATAGTTTCTGACGTAGCCCGAGAACATTTGAGATTGGGCGATAGCCAGAGGTAAAATATCAGGCATGGGAGTAGTAAGGTTGTAGAAATCTACCTACGAGGCGTTGACTTTAACCTAGAATGCAATATCTATGTTAGTGAATGATAGGCTTTCACCGTGAGCTCCAAATATGCAAAGCATGCTATGAGTATATGTGTAAAGGTACCTTACATAGTATATGCTGATACTCACTATTAAAAGATATTGTACTCATTAGCAGGAAAACCTTGTTGACAAAGAATCAAAATTTGCATTACAAAATACAAGACCTTGTCGACAAGATTCTGGATCTTAGTGACAGGATGTTTTCATAGCCTTTAAATTGGCATGATATAATGCTGATAGTGTTAAAGAATGTAGTAAGTATACAAAGAGGGTATACCTCAAGGATGATACCCTAAAATGAAAATGAGACATAATAAGACAAAGGACCCCCAATTAGTGATCACTAACTCTCAAAGGGCCATATCTCTAATTTAGTCAAAGATATGAGAAAGGGAGGAGACGTTAAAAAAGTAATACCTAACAAGAGGTACCCTCACTTTAGTAGTGACTAAAGGAGAATTAATAGAGTAAGCGTAATAAAATCAAATAGGTAAGAGTTTAAACAAGTAAGAGTTTGGAATTATGTCAGGTGAGCTTCCCTAGTATGAAATTGACACAAGGTAAAAGCACACGAGTAGTAAGGTTGCTGAGTGGAGCATAAAGTTAGCAGTAATGTAAATTCAGGATTTTAAGAGTGCATGTCCTGAATTGAATTAGTAAAACCCTGGACTCAGTGGACTATGCTCCTAAGGATGAAAATGAAATACTTAAGTAAATAAAGAGTATTCAACTCCTAATTAGAATGTAGAAACAAGTCGAGGCAAGCAAGCGACTAATGTCTCAATGCTCTTAGGGAAGCTAGAGAAAGTTAGAAGTCACCTAAGAAGGTAAATTCCCATATTATATAGAGAAGAAATGTAAGCCAGGATAAAAATTTCCTTATAAAGAGACGGTCTAGTTAAGAACAAAGCAAGAATATAAGAGGAATTAGACTTCCCTCTCTTTATTAAGAAGTGAGCAAGAAAAGGTGAACCCATAATAGAATAAAAAGGCTCTTAAGTATAGAGAAGCAGAAAATAACAAAGGAATAAACAGGTAGTAGACCATCCTTTTTTTATATAAGTAAAGGGATAGCGCTAGATAGCACAGGTAAAAGAGAAAGCATGTGAAGACGTCAGAGTTAAGGACATATGAATTGAGAATAGAGATAGAAATGATACGAATCAGTGCGCGAGAGAGCACTATTGTCCTTGGCTTATATGCCCACAAAGCACAGGATAATGCCTTAAACATAAATGATTGGGCAACGTAAAGTGACCTCGGGAAGAGGTAGGAAATTTTGTAAAAATGAAAGGAAGAGTCCTCTTTTCCCCGAGTGTCATGAGATCAAGAAGTAAGTTAGAGAAAAAGAAGTTAAGGGATTTCAGTGATGTTAGAATTACAAGAATAGCATTTAGAGAGGAATTGGTATAGAATGAAATAAAAAGAAACACACTAATAACATGTCATGAGTTTAATATGTACATAATGAATCCCTTATGATGTAATTTCATGAAATGAAAAGAGGGACTAGTATATGATCTTTATCCTACGAGAGATGTTAAGCACACCTAATGTGTGAGATGCCCTGGTGCTAAAGGCACCTAAAAGTAAAGCATGGTCATAGTAAAAAATTTTAGGATATAAGAGGAAGACAGAATAAATACAGATAAAGTATAGTAAGTCAGCAAAAGTAAAAAAAGAATAAAGACTTAAGTAAAAAGGCCAAAAGTGGAAAATTGAGGATTCTATAAGAAGTAATAAGTAAATATTAGAGTACTCTTAAGTATTAGTATGATGGAATTATAGAGAGGTAGATGATACAGAATCCACTTCACATGAAAAACATAATAGATATCTGAGTCTAGCCTAAGAGGTCATGAGCAATAGTTGTCAGACTTAGTAAATACGTGTTTTACAATTAGATCCACTAATCTTAGACTTTAATGTCTCCCAGAGACGGATCGCTATAGACCCTAACAGGGCTCTGAAAGGTCGCAGTAGACCTAAGAATTGCAGTAGATCCCATAGAGTTACAGAGAGCCCACAGTTACAACAAAATAGTTCTTTGGGGAGAAAACAACCTGAGATAGTTTTTAAAAAGTAGTTAGTCTCAAAAACTATTGCCACAGAGATATTAAAGCTACACTCAGGTAGTGAGACCACTGACTAAACCTTCAGGTTAAATGTGTATAACATATGGGATGAGGGAAGCAAAAAAGTAACTTTTTAAAGTTATAGCTAGATAAACCACTACCTAACGAATATTATACTTGACTGAGGAATAAAGAGATCTCTATATACCAGAGCCATGTATTAGCAAGGGGTCAGGTGCAATTTTTATGATAGAGTAAGTGCTAGACCATATCTCCAATAGTTGAAACTATGAGAAAAGTTAGCATCTCACAAAAATTCAGTAGCAGTCAGTGATAGTTGCTGTTCAAAGTTAGTACAAAAGAGTCAAGAGTAACACTAGTAAGTTATCTAGTGGAAGAACTGAATAATGCTCAGTTTTAAGTGAGTAAAGAGAGTAAAGAAAAGTTCCAACCTAAAAAGGCAAGTATTAGTAAACAAAGAAATTGGAACTGTTAAGAATATACTTAAATGGGCTATAATCCCAGTAAGGGATTAAGATGTGAGGTATATAATAGAAAGAAATATGAATTGTAACTATAGAATGAACTAGTGAGGAAAGAATAAGATTAAATAGTGGATTGTATGCTGAAGTAAGATAAGTAAGAAGATAGAAATTCTCCAATGACTGTTAATGAAAGATGATGAAACCTTCTAGAAGACATTAGAAGATAATAAGGGAGATTTAATACTAAGCAAGTTATCTCTCAAGGCATGTAAGTACATCCACTAAGCAAAGAAAACTCAACCCTATGAATAGGTCAAGATTAATTAGATGTGAAGAATGTAAATTCTCCCATAAGAATAGGCCAGAGTTATAAGAGTACGATGTAGAGTCAGAAAATTCTTTCTCTTATAAGAAGAGTTAGTATGTGCTCTATAGCAATGGTACAGAGGAAAAGAAGCTGACACAATAAGCTAGTAATGTAAGTTCCTTGGCCAAAAAAGACCTAGAAGAGCCTAGTCTCTAAGGAAGTAATTAAAGCCAAGAAGAAAGGAAAGAAAAGGCCAGTTAGCAGGAATATAAGAAAGGTAAAAGGAAGTTATACCTCTAGATTTTGAGGACGAAATTTATTTAAGGGAGAGAAATGTAATATCTGGTCCTTCTGTAAACGTAAGAAACGTGATGTTCGATTTCTTCGAAAATGTACTGGATACAAAAGGAAGTCCTCTAAAGAGAACAATTTAAGGCCAAATAAAATTAGAATAAAATTTTAAATAATAAAAAATGAAGATCTAAGATTTAAGATGTCCGAAAACCAAAACTAAAGTAGTTCAATTAAATTGCCGAAAGTGTAATGACATTTTTGTAATTTTGAGTACTTTTAGAAAACACTAAAGAGGGATTTTTAAATGAAAAAAATAAGTTCTTTAGAATTCTCAGAGGCCTTAAAAATCATAGAATCCTGAAATAGTAAAAATGCCTCTGGTAAGCGATTTCAGCCATTAATTGACTAAAATTTTGACTAAATAGTTTGAATTGGTTTTAAATCTAAATTGAGTGATTCCAAAACTATTTTATAAATAAGAGAACTTAAATTTTATGATGGAAAAGACTATTTTCAAAAAGGATCTAAAATGAGTTCAAACAGCATGGACAAAGTGTAATGGCAAAAATGTAAATAAAGTTAAATGTTATAAAAATCCTCTTTTTCCTTCATAAAGTGGTACGTCCTCTTCTTCCTCAATTCCACCAAATTGAAGCATTCTATACAAGTCTGGTATGGCGTCCAAAGAGGGAGGAGAAAGAAAGAGAAAAAAGTCAAAATAGGTATGAAAATTTACAAATTTTCATGGTCTTGTTTTCACAAATCTTCCTCCTCTCCTTAAGCCATTTCCATTAGTGGTTTTAGCTTTTTAAAAAGAGCAATTTCAGGGCTGGTTTCTTTGAGGAAGGGAAGAATTTGAGGAAACTCTGGATAACATAATTTTCTCCATAGAATAAGGAATCAAACAAGGTAAGATATCACTTGAAATGCATGTTCTTTCCTTATGTTTCTTCTCCCTATTGGTTCGGCCATTCTAGGAAGTCATTAAAGGATATGTAATTGTGACTAAAGCATGCTTGAATTAAAGTGAAATCAATTAAAATGCATTAAAATGTAAGATATAGAAGTTAGGGATTTTGTTGCACTATGGTTTGAATGAAGCTTTCTAGTGGTATTTTTAATTGTTTAAGAGTTTATATGAATTCTTAAGATCTCTAGGGAGCTTCCCAAATGCATCTTCTATTAAGAGAAATTGCAAAACTCCATGGGTCCTTTCTTTGCGAGGTGTCTCGGCTAAACACCATCCATGCACCAATGGAGTGTTTTAAATTTCTTCCAAGCCTAGATTGACATTATATATGATGGAAAAATATGAGAGGAAGTTTTAAAAAAATTTTAAAGAGCCTAGAATATGAGATGGAGGCGTAGGCTGCTCAAAATGAGTATGTGGGCTCCAAGGAGTGTAAATGAAGTCAAAAGACCTAAAATGAAAGAAAAAATAGAGCCAAGATCTTGAATTCCAAAAACTGCTTCATTATGTGTTATATGGAAGCATTATGGAGACATAAGTGAGAAAGTGAGCATGCATAGGAGTTGCATAAGACTAGAGCTTATTCTAATGATTTAAGTTTCATGGTTGGGTCGAGAAGAGGGAAGAAGAATCCAAAAAAAAAAAAGTGGGTAACATTGGCTCTAAGGTAGCTCTTTCTCCTTTCTCTCATGCATCTTTGGGTGTTTTCTTGTTTTTGAATATGTGTATGTATGTTTATGTTATGAAAAATGTTTCTAGTAAATGATTACATGTCATGGTATCATGATGCCTTCATTATACATGAGTTTGGTAAAGTCAAAAGTCATTTACTAATGGTGAGGATGAGCCAAAAGTCCCTAAGAATGGGTGAGACAAAGCTAAAAAATTTCTAAAAGAATAAAACTTAGTCAAAAGTCCCTTAAAAGTAGGTGAGGCTAAACCTATGTATGATGAGTATTACTTTTTGAATGTTCGAAACGTATTATGTATGTTCATGAATTGTATCAATTATATATGTTACAAAGAGTGAAAAGCTATTGGGATTTCTAAAATCTTACTATCTCCCTTCATTGCCTATATATGCCTAGGTGGACTAAGTGAGCAAAGAGATGAGAGTCACTGTACTTAAAGATAAAAAGTTTAACAAAAGAATTGCCAAATGCTTGCATTGTAACCATCTTGATAGCAAATGATGTAATCTTATATTGTATATGATGTATAGCCTCTTGAACATATATAAAAACATGAATATATGATGTATGCATGAGAATTAAAAGCTTATGAATAAGAATAGATGTTTTTGACATTGTAAAGTAGTTTGAGTTTATGAATCTTTGTGTAAATCAACAAGCAGGATAGTGATTTTATGATGTATGGATATTTAGACCTTTTGGACAAGCTTAGTAGGTTGTTTTTAGCTTTTCCATGTATTCAAGTGGTTATGGTAAGGTTAAAAGAGCATTTGGTACCTAAATCACACAAATTAAGATTTAAAAGTGTCATTTTGCAACCCTATGTCACAAATTGACCAAATGAGCAAATTTTTTCATAAAATTTGGCCTGCATATAGGTTTCATCTAGATACTATTCATATGGTCATTTTCTTTTTCTATGTTATTTGAGAGCCAAGTGTTATCCAATGCCCATAAAATTTTACAAGCATAAATTAAACATAATGAGCTTTCCATTATACCAAGATCATCCCATTTGGAAGTTTGTAGAGAAAGATATGAATTTTTGAAGTTTGGAGATTGTACAATAATGCAGCAAGACCTTTGGTACTATTCTATCAATTTTTTAGTAGTTTAACATTTCTGTTCTAGGTTGGATTTATTTTTAGCCTTAAGCTAACATCTATAGCTTTCCAGAATAGTATGGTTTGTTGGGTTTTTGATTTTTCTAGAATTAGTTATGAATTTTTAAATTTTAAACTTGAGCAGTTGGACTTTTGGTGCTTTTCTATTATCAATCATGGTCTAGCTAGTGTTTTCATGGCTTGAAATGATTTTTATCCTATGGTTAATATTCATAGCTTTCCAAAAAGCCATCATTTGCTTGATTTTGATTTTTCTAAATTTAATTATAATTTTTCAAAGTTGCATAAAAAATCTAATACTCTAACCCACAGCCAGCTTTAAAATTTTTCTAATGTGTGGTGTTGTAAATGAAAATTTAAAGGCTTATGTAACATAGTGTTACACTGTTATTTGAGTCCTTCTAAAGATCACATACGTAAGACTTAAGTCCTATCATAGTTTGGTTACCATTACTTTAGTCCTACTAAATTTCAAAAATACACTTACTTAAGAGACTAAAGTTCATTTGCCCTTACTTGAGTCTTGTCGAACTTTATGTGTCCTTACTTGAAACTGGTCAAAGTTCATGTGACCTTACCTAAGCCTATTAAACTTATCAAACTTTGCCTTTTCCTAAAATTTTGTCAAAGTTAAAATATACTTACCTGAATATTGTTAAAGTTCAAAAGCCCCTTACTTAAACCCTATCAAAGTTCAAACACAGGTATTTAAATCCTATTAAAGTTCAAATATCCTTACTTAAGACCTACCAAAATTCATATGCCTTTCTTAGAGTCTTATTGAAGTTTAATCATTTCCTAAATCTTGTCAAAATTCAAACACTCTTGCTTGAGTATTACCAAAATTCAAATGCGTTTACTTTCTTACTTGAAACCTGCCAAATTCCAAACATGCATACCTGAGTCTTGTCAAACACTTACACGTCTTCTTGAAGTTTAAGTGTACCTTAGTCTTCTTACTTAAGACTTGTAAAGTTCAAACATGCGTCCCTGAGTCTTAAGTCTTGTTAAAGTTCATATGCCCTTCCTTGAGTTTTGTTGAAGTTAAAAAACTTACACGTCTTCTTGAAGTTTAAGCGTACTTGAGTCTTCTTGCTTGAGACCTACAAAGTTCAAACATGTGTACCTACCTAAGTCTTGTTAAGATCAAACACCCTTACCTAAGTTCTATCAAAGTTCAGATGCACTTATTTGAAAGTTTTTTTACCTTTACTTGAGACCTATCAAAGTTCAAATTGCTTACTTATCAAAGTTCACGTGCCTTTCCTCGAGTCTTGTTAAAGTTCAAACACATTCATTTTTTTGAAATTTAGACATCCTTACCTATTTTCTATTGAAGTTCTCGTACCCTTCCCTGAGTCTTGAGATCTGCCAAAGTTCAAATTGCTTACCTGAATCTTGTCAAGATTCACGTGCCTTTTCTTGAATCTTGTAGAAGTTCAAGCCCATGTACTTACCTGAGTCAGTCAAAGTTCAAACACGTGCCTTACTTGAGACCTGCCAAAGTTCAAATTGCTTACCTATCAAAGTTCACGTTCCTTTCCTTGAGTCTTGTTAAAGTTCAAGCACGTACCTGAGTCCTAACAAAGTTCAAACACATTCATTTTGTTGAAATTCAGACATCCTTACCTATTTTCTATTAAAGTTCTCGTACCCTCCCTTGAGTCTTGTGATCTACCAAAGTTCAAATTGCTTACTTGAATCTTGTCAAAATTCACGTGCCTTTTCTTGAATCTTATAAAAGTTCAAGCACATGTACTTACCTGAGTCAGTCAAAGTTCAAACACGTGCCTTACTTGAGACCTATCAAAGTTCAAGCACGTACTTGAGTCCTAACAAAGTTCAAACACATTCATTTTGTTGAAATTCAGACATCCTTACCTATTTTCTATCGAAGTTCTCGTATCCTTTGCTGAGTCTTGAGATCTGCCAAAGTTTAAATTACTTACTTGAATCTCGTCAAAATTCACGTGCCCTTTCTTGAATCTTGTAGAAGTTCAAGCACATATACTTACCTGAGTCAATCAAAGTTTAAATACACTTATTTAAATGCTGTTGAAGTTCAGACATTCTTACTTATTTTTTGTCTAAGTTTTCGTGCCTTTACTTGAGATATATGCCCAAGTTCAAAATTAAAACACACTTACCTAAATCTTGTTGAAGTTCAGACATCTTTAATGGAGTCTTGTTAAACTTCAAGCACACTTACAATCTAGTCATTATGACGTAAATTTCACTAAGTATTGGATTGGTCATCCATTAATAAACCATTATAAAACAATAGTAATTCAACTAAGTATTTGCACAATTGGTCATTATATTTAGTCAGTGGCATGAAGCTATTGCACATTGGATTATACCTTGTCAAAGTTCACATGCTTGAGTCTTCCAAAGTTCAAACGATACTTGAGTCTTGTCGAAGTTTGACCTTTAAGTAAGTCCTATCAAAGTTCAAACACATTTACTTAAATCTTGTTAAAATCTAAACATACTTACTTGAATCTTGTCAAAATCCTTAATCGAGTCCTATAAAAGTTTAAACACACTTACTTATGTCCTATCAAAGTTTAGAAATATACTTGTGTCAACACACTTACATAAGCCTTGTTGAAATTGCACTTTTAATTTAGTCCTATCAAAATTCAAACACATTTGAGCTTTGTCAAAGTTCTAGCACCTAACTTATGTCCTATCAAAGTTTAGACATATGTAAATTATGTCAAAGTAAGTACTTAAGTCCTGTCAATGTTTAAAGACCTAACTAAGACATGTCAAATTCATGTGCTCTTATGGAATCCCACTAATGGCTAAAAGTTTAAGGCTCTTTATTTGAGACATGCTAAAATTTAGACGTACTCAACCAAATCTTGTCAAAATGTAGGCACTTTCATCTAAGTTCTGTGAAAGTTTTTAAAACACAAGAATTCTTAGAAAAATTCAAGCACCATTTGCTAGGTCTTGTCAATTTTTTTTATTTTAAGTATTATCAAAAAGTTTAAAAGAAAGAAATTGTTTTTAACCATAAAAGAACAAGCTTTTAGAAATTACTAAATGTTTTGAGATATAAAAAAAAAATGTGAATCCCACCAAGTGCTATGAAAGTTTAAGACTTTATTTGAGACTTGTCAAAATTTAAGCACCTTTACTTGAGTTCAATGAAAGTTTTTAAAACACAATTATTCTTGTAAAAATTTAAGTACCATTTGCTAGGTCTTGTCAAAAATTTTTATTTTAAGTATTATCAAAGTTCAAAACATAAGAAATTATTTTTAACCATAAAAGAAAATGCTTTTTAGAAATTGTTAAATGTTGAGATATAAAAAATTATTTTTTTAAAAAAGCATGAAAAAAATAAAAAAATTTATGGATCACAAAAATATTAAAGTTTAAAACCAAGTCCAACTATACTCTATAATAATATACTAGAAATTAAGTTACAGATGTGCTTTTAAAAACAAAAAACAAAAGAGGTCTTAGAAAATTATGATAAAATATTATGAGAATAGAATGAAACTTCCAAAATAGTAGGCATATCTACTCCAAAATTTCTAAATTTGCTAATTTATTAGAGATACATAAAAAAAGAATACAAATATATGAGGAAGTTAAAATTTTTTATTAAAAAAAACTACTAAGAAAAAACAAAAGAAAAGTTCCTACATAATATTAGAAGTAGACTAACCTATTGATTAAATCTTGTTTATTAAAAATGAAAAAATAATAGAAATGTGATATAACTAAACTTATTAGAGATTCAAGTGAACATAATTAAAAAAATTAAAATTTTCAAGAAAATTTCTCTTCTTACCAAAGAAAATAAATATTGTTTTAAAAAGTACATCTTTTTGTGAAATTTAAGCGAAAATTGTAAGTAAATGAAAAAAAAATTAAATGTGATTATTTAAGTTAGAATTTCTAGAACTACTAACACTTAATAAGTATGTTAAGTTTAAAAAAAGTTAATTTTCACAAAAACTATTAAAACAGACAAAAGAAAAATTCCTATATAATAACATTAGAAAGTGAGACTAACAATAGTTGATTAAATAAACTTTATTGTGTAATAAGACCCACACAATTTTTGCAAATTGTGTCAAAATATGCACATTAAGAATGTAAAACAAAGTTAGTCCAACTAAGTGAACATAGGGTTAAGTTTTAAAAACTTATAGGCTGTTTGATATGTAGAATTTAAGAAAAAATAAAAGAAAAAGGTGATTTGATAAATAAGAAAAAGATTTTTATATCCCTATTTTAATTTGAATTTGAAATAGAATAGATATTATTGAATAATAATGAATAATGATTACACACACTAATAGAAAAAGAATGCTTTGACTTTTCATGCAACTAAACGGCCCCTAATTGTTACATTTGATAAGGTTAATGTAACTTTGTTACATTTGATAAGGTTAATGTAACACTAATTTTAAGCTAGATTGACTGAATCTCAAGCATCAAATGTTAGTGCAAATGATTAAGTGTCATTTCTATAAATTGTTAGTGTGCTATAGCATCAAATATAAGAAGTTTGATTGCGCTAAACAAAGAAAAAAAGGTGTTAATAAAGTTTCACTTGTAGCAATAGATCTATTGTGAATTGGCGGTATTAAGAAAGTAGAGAGAAAAGAAAAAATGACACAGAAAATTAACGTGGTTCGGCAAATGTGACCTACGTCCACGGGTAGAGAGAAAAAACTTTATATTATTGAGACTGAATGATACAAGGAACAAGGTATAAATGTAGAAGCCCTCTTTATATACATAAACAATCCTACTCCCAACTCAATTCTACTCGATGTGGGACTTGTCTCCTATTTTATATATGAGTAATTTTCTTCCCATCTGAGTTCTATTTGATGTGGGACTTGGGTTTTGAGATTTGAAGGCATCATCACAATTCTCCACCTTGACTTAAAATCTCCAGACGTCTGATTTGATCATCTCCCTGCCATTATGCCCCATAGGGCCTCATGCTGCTCGTACTCGCTCCAGGTCCAAACTATGTCTGAACTTATCAATAGGCAATGGCTTTGTCAACATGTTTGTTAGATTCTCTGCTATTGGTATCTTCTCTATGGTCACCACTTTATTTTCCAAGGCATCCCAAATGAAATTTAATCTGACATCTATATGCTTAGACCTTTCATAGTAGACTGGGTTCTTTGCTAAGCTCAATACACTTTGACTGTCACAATACACATCAGGCATCTGAATCTTCAATCCCAAGTTTCCAATCAAGCCATGTAACTACATTGCTTCTTTTACTCCCTCGGTCAAGGGCATGTACTCCGCCTCAGTGGTCGACAAAGCAACTGTAGATTGCAAAGTTACTTTTCAACTAACAGCACATCCATATAGGGTGAAGATATAGTATGTCAACGATCTTCGCCTCATAAGGTCTCCATCATAATCTAAATCTGTATAACTTACCAATCCACCAATAAATCCATCAGTACCATAAACTAGACAAACATCAACTGTACCTCTTAAGTGCCGCATGATCCACTTTACTTTTTCCTAGTGAGTCTTCTCTAGATTTCCCATAAACCTGCTCACAACACTAATTGCATGGGCTAAGTCTGGTCTTGTGCATACTATCGCATACATCAGACTCCTAATTGCACTAACATAAGGGACCTCACTCATGTAGTCTTTCTTCTCATCTGTACTCGATAGTATACTAGCATCCAATCTGAAATGTGCTGCCAATGGGGTATTCACAGGCTTGGCTTGATCCATCTGAAAAGATCACAACACCTTCTCAATGTACTTCTGTTGTGACACATATAATCGGCGTGCTTTTTTATCCCTCCAGATTTCCATGCCTAAGATTTTCTTAGCTGCACCCAGATCTTTCATTTCAAACTCACTGCTCAATAACCTTTTTAACTTGTTGATTTCAGCCTTGTTCTTTGCTGCTATTAACATATCATCCACGTACAGTAACAAGTAGATCCAAGAAGCATTTGACAACTTCCTGGAATATACACAGCTATCAAATGGGTTACGAGTAAATTCTTTAAAAACCATGAAAGCATCAAATCTCTTGTACCACTGACTGGGTGACTGTTTTAAGCCATACAAGGATTTCTTCAGCAGGCAAACATGCTGAAGAAGTCTGATTTGATCATCTCCCTACCATTATGCCCCGTAGGGCCTCATGCTATTCGTACTCGCACCAGGTCCAAGCTATGCCTGAATTTATAAACAGGCAATGGTTTTGTCAACATGTCTGTTAGATTCTCTACTGTTGGTATCTTCTCTATGGTCACCACCTTATTTTCCAAGGTATCACTAATGAAATTTAATCTGACATCTATGTGCTTGGACCTTTCATGGTAGACTGGGTTCTTTGCCAGGTTCAACGCACTTTGAATGTCACAATACACCTCAGACATCTGAACCTTCAATCCCAGGTTTCCAATCAAGCCATGTAACTACATTGCTTCCTTCACTTCCTCGGTCAAGGGCATGTACTCTGCCTCAGTGGTCGACAAAGCAACTGTAGATTACAAAGTTACTTTCCAGCTAATAGCACATCCATATAGGGTAAAGATATAGCATGTCAACGATCTTCGCTTCATAAGGTCTCCATCATAATCTGAATCTGTATAACCTACCAATCCACCAGCAAATCTATCAGTACTATAAACTAGACAAATATCAACTGTACCTCTTAAGTATCACATGATCCACTATACTACTTCCCAATGAGTCTTCCATAGATATCCCATGAACCTGCTCACAACACTAATTGCATGGGCTAAGTCTAGTCTTGTGCATACCATTGCATACATCAGACTCCCAACAGTACTAGCATAAGGGACCTCACTCATGTAGTCTTTCTTCTCATCTGTACTCGATAGTGTACTAGCATCCAATCTGAAATGTGCTGTCAATGGGGTATTCACAGGCTTGGCTTAATCCATCTGAAAAGATCGCAACACCTTCTCAATGTACTTCTATTGTGACACATACAATCGGCGTGCTTTTCGATCCCTCCAAATTTTTATACCTAAGATTTTCTTGGCTGCACCCAGATCTTTCATTTCAAACTCACTGCTCAGTAACCTTTTTAACTTGTTGATTTCAATCTTATTCTTTGCCGCTATCAACATATCATCCACATGCAGCAACAAGTAGAACCAAGAAGCATCTGACAACTTCCTGCAATACACACAGCTATCAAATGGATTACGAGTAAATTCTTTAGAAACCATGAAAACATCAAACCTCTTGTACCACTGTCTGGGTGACTATTTTAAGCATTACAAGGACTTTTTCAGCAGGAAAACATGCTGAAGAAGTCTAATTCGATCATTTCCCTACCATTATGTCCTGTAGGGCTCATGCTGCTCGTACTCGCACTAGGTCCAAGCTATGCTTGAACTTATCAACAGGCAATGGCTTTGTCAACATGTCTGTTGGATTCTCTGCTATTGGTATCTTCTCTATGGTCACCACCTTATTTTCTAAGGCATCCCTAATGAAATTCAATCTAGCATCTATATGCTATGACCTTTCATGGTAGACTAGGTTCTTTGCCAGACTCAACGCACTTTGACTGTCACAATACACCTCAGGCATCTGAAGCTTCAATCTTAGGTTTCCAATCAAGCCATGTAACCACATTGCTTCCTTCACTCCCTCGGTCAAGGGCATGTACTCTGCCTCAGTGGTCGATAAAGCAACTATAAATTACAAAGTTGCTTTCCAACTAATAGCACATCCATATAGGGTGAAGATATAGCATGTCAACGATCTTCGCCTCATAAGATCTCCACCATAATCTAAATCTGTATAACCTACCAATCCACCAACAAATCCATCAGTATCATAAACTAAACAAACATCAACTGTACCTTTTAAGTACCGCATGATCCACTTTACTGCTTCCCAGTGAGTCTTCCCTGGATTTCTCATAAACCTGCTTACAACACTAATTGCATGGCTAAGTCTGGTTTTGTGCATACCATCGCATACATCAGACTCCCAACTGCACTAGTATAAGGGACCTTACTCATGTAGTCTTTCTCCTCATCTGTACTCGATAGTGTATTAGCATCTAATCTGAAATGTGCTATCAATGGGTTACTCACAGGCTTGGCTTGATCCATCTGAAAAGATCGCAACACTTTCTCAATGTACTTCTGTTGTGACACATACAATCGGCGTGCTTTTTGATCCCTCCATATTTTCATGCCTAAGATTTTCTTAACTGTACTCAGATCTTTCATTTCAAACTCGCTGCTTAGTAACATTTTTAACTTATTGATTTCAGCCTTGTTCTCTGCTGCTATTAACATATCATCCACGTACAGCAATAAGTAGATCCAAGACGCATCTGACAACTTCCTGGAATACACACAGCTATCAAATGGGTTACGAATAAATTTTTTAGAAACTATGAAAGTATCAAACCTTTTGTACCATTGCTTAGGTGACTATTTTAAACCATACAAAGACTTCTTCAGCAGGCAAACATGCTAAAGAAGTCTGATTCGATCATCTCCCTGCCATTATGCCCCGTAAGGCCTCATACTGCTCGTACTTGTTCTAGGTCCAAGCTATGCCTGAACTTATCAACAGGCAATGGCTTTGTTAACATGTCTGCTGGATTCTCTGCTGTTGGTATTTTCTCTATGGTCACCACCTTATTTTCCAAGGCATTTCTAATGAAATTCAATCTGACATCTATGTGCTTGGACCTTTCATGGTAGACTGGGTTCTTTGCCAAGCTCAACGCACTTTGATTATCACAATACACCTCAGGCATCTGAACCTTCAATCCCAAGTTTCCAATTAAGCCATGTAATCACATTGCTTCCTTCACTCCCTCAGTCAAGGGCATGTACTCCGCCTCAGTGGTCGACAAAGCAACTGTAGATTGCAAAGTTACTTTCCAGCTAATAGCACATCCATATAGGGTAAAGATATAGCATGTCAACGATCTTCGTCTCATAAGGTCTCCATCATAATCTAAATCTGTATAACCTACCAATCCACCAGCAAATCCATCAGTACCATAAACTAGACAAACATCAACTGTACCTCTTAAGTGCCGCATGATCCACTTTACTGCTTCCTAGTGAGTCTTCCATGGATTTCCCATGAACTTGCTCACAACATTAATTGCATGGGTTAAGTCTGGTCTTGTGCATATCATCGCATACATCAGACTCCCAACTGTACTAGCATAAGGGACCTCACTTATGTAGTCTTTCTCCTCATCTGTGTTCGATAGTATACTAGCATCTAATCTGAAATGTGCTGCCAATGGGGTACACACAGGCTTGGCTTGATCCATCTGAAAAAATCGCAACACCTTCTCAATGTACTTCTATTGTGACACATACAATCGGCGTACTTTTTGATCCCTCTAGATTTCCATGCTTAAGATTTTCTTGGCTGCACCCAAATCTTTCATTTCAAACTCACTGCTCAGTAACCTTTTTAACTTGTTAATTTCAGCCTTGTTTTTTGTCACTTTCAACATATCATCCATGTATAGCAACAAGTAGATTTAAGAAGCATCTGACAACTTCTTGGAATACACACAGCTATCAAATGAGTTATGAGTAAATTCTTTAGAAACCATGAAAGCATCAAACCTCTTGTACCACATCTTGGATGACTATTTTAAGCTATACAAGGACTTCTTCAACAGGCAAACATACTCCTCTTTTTCAGGATCTTGAAACCCCGTAGCCTGAGTCACGTAGATGTCCTCTTCCAGATTTCCATATAAGAATGCCGTCTTCACATCAAGTTGCTCTAATTCCAAATCAAGCGCACTTACCATGGCTAGAAAAACCCAAATGGTCTTATACTTCACAACTGGAGAGAATACTTCATTGTAATCTATCCCCTCCTTTTGTGAAAACCCCTTCGCTACAAATCTCGCCTTGAACCTTGCCGGCTCAACTTCAGGAATCCCTTCCTTCTTCTTGTACACCCACTTGCATCCTACAGGCTTTACACCTTTTGGTAGAGGTACCAGCTCCTAAGTCCCATTCTTTGATAGGGACTGCATTTCTTCATTCATAGCTAATAACCAGTCAGTTGTCTCCTTACTTTGAACTGCCTCCTTGTAGGACTATAGCTCCTCAGCATCGATGCTTTCTGCCACCGCCAGTGCATATGCAACAGGGTTAGTATCAACAAAATTCACACAGTCTGCATACCTGACATGTCTTCTATTTTCTCTTCTTCCTTTTCTTGTTGCTATACTCTACTTCTCTTCCTGCAAATCTCTAAGTTAGTCTACAGAGCTCTTGTTTGTCCTTGAGGTCTCCATCTCAAACTCCACCTTCTGATTAATACCCAGATCTTTTCCTGTAAAATCATCAAGTTCCTCCTTCTGATTGAACATAGCAAATTCATCAAACGTTACATCTATGCTAATAATGAATCTTGGGGTCTTATCCTATTTTGTACACCACAGTCTATACCCCTTCACACCAGTGGCATACCCTAGAAATATGCACTTCATTGCCCTCGCCTCTAGTTTACTATCATTCACATGTACCGTACCACACCTCTTGTGAAGTCTTCAGATCAATTGCAGTTGATAGAGATCTATTCACTAGATAGGTTACAGTGTTAACTGCTTTAACCCAAAATTGCTTAGGAAGATTAGTACTCAGCCGCATACATCTTGCGCGCTGTAGAAGTGTTTAGTTCATCTGCTCTGCTACACCATTTTGTTGTAGTGTGTGCCATACAGTGTGGTGTCTCACTATACCTTCTTTCTTACAGAACTCTCATCAAATGGTGTATTGCAGAACTCCAACCCATTATCAGTTCTAAGTGTCTTGACTTGCTTCCCAGTACGCTTCTCAATCATGGTCTTCCACTCCTTGAACTTCTCAAATACCTCATCCTTCTTCTTCAGAAAATACACCCACACTTTTCTAGAGTAGTCATCAATAAATGTCACAAAGTATCTGTACCCTCCATGAGACTCAATTGGAGAAATACCCCAAAGTCTGAATGTATATATTCAAGGATATCAGTGGAGGTATGCTTTCCCGAACTGAACTTGACTCTGCGTTGTTTGCCCTTGACACAAGTTTCACAGAACTTTAACTTTTCAGTTTCCATGCCCTCCAACAACCCCTGTTTTCGCAACATTACTAGTCCTTTCTCACTCATGTGCCCTAGTCGTCGATTCCATAATTCTGTTTGATCATTGTTCTTCTCCAAAAAACTAGAAACAGCTACAGTGCCCATTACTAAGTTTCCAATTAGTATAAAGACCCCATATCACCACCAGAGCACCTCTAGAAACCTTTACCTGTCCACCCTCACCAAAAAAACTGTATCCTTACTTGTCCAAGGCACCCAGAGAAATCAAATTTTTTCGTAGCCCAGGAATATACCATGCATTAAATATTCTAACCATATCATCAAACATTTTTACCTATACTAGCCCACTACCTTCAATACTAAGCTCTTGATCATCTCCTAACTTCACACTGTGTAACAACCGGGAAAAAGAAAAGAAAAGGAACAGAAAGAAAGTAGAAAGCTGAAAATTTTCGGAATTCAGAATTTTTGCTAAGTCTTCTCGCAATAGCGAGAAATGATCTCGCTGTCGCGAGAGTGCCTTCTTGCCATAGCGAATGTGATTCTAGTTATAGCGAGTGCTGGCAGTAGTCCATACAAAAACCAGGGAGTTGCTCGTTGTAGTGTGCGCCATAGCGAGAGTGAGGTCTGGAACTACCGCGATTTCCCCATAGCGAAGGGAACTGATGCGAATTCGCCGTAGCGAAGGTTAAACCTCGCCATAGCGAAGCCAGATAACACGAGCTCGCTATAGCGAAGGTTAATTTTCGCCGTAGCGAGGGTCAGTCCGGAAGAGAGTAAAAGGCGAGAATTAGACTTCATTAAACGCCCAAACTCATTTCTTCTCTCATATCTGCCCTAGACTTCGACCCAAGGAGAGAAAAAAGGCGTGGAGAGTGAGAGAGATCAAGAGAAGGAGGAAGAGCAAGAGAAAGGTAAGCAAGTTCCTCTCTTTTCTTCTTGGAACTCTAATCCCCTTTCTTTGCCCTATCTTCCCACGGTTTTGTTTGTGAAAATGGTTGGATTTTGGGCATAGGTCAGAAGAGGGAAAGTGGAAAACACCTTTGAATCTTTGTATTTTCTTTGAAAATGTTGTTTCCACTACCATGGGAGCTTGAGAGAGAGAAAGAGTTGATGGCATTTTAGAGAGAGAGAGAGAACCCTAGGTTTTTTATGTGATAGAAGGGTTGCTCTGAATTAAGTTATAAAAGAGTATTTGCATGCTTTAATTGTGTCTAGGCTCAAGTGAAACACCTCCATCAAGGTGTGAATGTGAAATTAAGAAGGGAGAAGAGAAATTGAAAGGGGAGGCTTGTGTTGGCTTTGGCTCCAAAGGTTGTATTCTTGTTGCATTCTTGGATGTAATAGTCATTGTATGTTTATATATATGCTGTTGTGTGGAATATGCCATATGCTATTACTTTGATGCATTGATGTCAATATGCTTGTATGATGAATTATGAGATTTGCTCGGGTGAGGTAGTGTCGAAAGTCCCTTGAGATGGGTGAGGTGAAGCCGAAAGTCCCTTGAGATAGGTGAGACAAGGCCAAAAGTCTCAAATGAGTGAGGCCAAGTCAAAAGTCCTTAAACTCGGGTGAAGCCATCCAAAAGTCCCTAAACTCGGGTGAGACTAGACCAAAAGTCCCTGGAGCCCATTTTTGGCATTGTTGTGATTTCCATAGCATATACAATGTGTGTTGGATGATTGAGAATGGCTAAATACTTATTCATATACCTTGACTTGTTATATGCCTTGATTGCTTACTTGATTGAGTGCATGAGCTACTGAGATTCCTTGAATCTCACCCCTTCCCCTCCCAACTTAATATGCTAGGTAGAGCACAAGGAGAACCGAGTGCACACCAAGGAGCCTAGGAGCATGTATAGGAGAATGTTAGTTTTATTTTGATCTTTTTGATGTAAAGTGGTGCCAAATGAATATGCGCCCATTATTTTTGAGTTGTAAATGTTGTAACAAGTGTAAATGCATGAAATGGTGATGTATATACTATGTTGATAGCCAAATCAATGGAAATGAGGGTTTTGCCATTTTTGATGAATGAATGCAATAGTGTATATTTGGCCATAACATAGCGAGATTTGAATATATGATGATTTGGACCACATGAACTTGTTATATATCCTAGTTTTATGCTTTCAAACTTGTCCATGGGGAGAGAGAATGTGTGAGAGGCCTTTTGGACCCGTTTTGGACCTCTTGGGTGCCAAAACCGGTGTTTTTGTGAGCTCCGTCAAAGTATGACCGAATGAGCTCCTCTTACCATGAGATTTGGCATGCCTCTAGAGTTTGTAGAAAGCTTCTTGAGAAGCTAAAGTGGGTAATATTCTGAGGGCCAGAGAATATTTAGCGAATTGTTGAATTTGGGAAAATTTAATGGATTGGTCATGTACTGTTCATATAGACCAGAAATGAAATCTGTGACATTCATAGACCAAATGGATTCCAAATATGGTGAAATTTTATACACATAAACTAGACAACTACAGTGACTTATAGGAACTAGAATCACCTAAATTGGAGGTCTGTAGAGAGAGAACGAACTGTCTAAAGTTCTATATCAGCATCAGGGAGCTCATCTGACCCCCGTTACTGTTCCATTAGTTTTTGAGGAGTAGAAGCTACTGAACTGATCTAGACTTATTTTTCCACCAGAAACAGTGACAGCTGGACCTTCTTCCCATTTTCGATGTCAAACATGGTCCAAATCCAGAGATTTTGATTGGAAATTATTTTTAGTGTAAAGGTAAACACTTAGAGCTTTCTAGGAAGCAAAAGTTTGCTAGATTCCCATTTTTCTAGAATTAGATATGATTTTCCAAAGTTAGAGCCAAAATATGACTTTTGGGCCCAAGTGAAAAAATGCATTTTTCGAGTTATTGGCTCCATACCCGTGGCTTATGGTTTGTTTTATGCTATGTATGAGTTGTATAAGTGGATTTTGAGTTGAGAATACGAATGATGGGTTCTCAGGACCCACGGGATGAAAGATGAGTGTATGAAACCCCATTTCATAGCATGAAAATGCCACGAATTGGTATTGGTTCTTTGGAAATCATATGGAACCGAGCCTAGTGAGAGGCTAGATAGCGGTAGTAGATTAAGGTGTCACACACTGCCTTTCCACTCCTTAAAAGAAGTATACAGCTTCTTTGTGAAAGTCATGCGATAAGAAGCTCCAGTATCCATGACCTAAGTATTTGCAAAATTTAAGGTACTAGCCATCAAAACATCCCCATCATCACTCTCATCTGAACTGTCTTGAACCATTGAGGCACTTGCCTTATCATTTGATTCCTTTTGATTGTTTCTCTTTTTTTACTGTAGACAATCCTTCTTGAAATGCCCCTTTTCCTTACACTTGAACAGGACTTACTTCGATTACCTTCATCTTTCTCCTTGCTCCTGCCTCTATTCATTACCAAACCCATATCTGATGCTTCCTCACCGGACTCAGACACCCTCCTCTTCAGTTCCTTTGATTGTAAAGCATCCTTTATATCACCAACCGAGATAGTGTCTCTCCCATAAAGTATCGTGTCAACAAAGTTTTCATATGAATTAGGCAACGAGTATAAAAGAATTATTGTCTGGTCCTTTTCCTCAATTTTAACCCCGACCCCTTGAAGATCTAAAATAATTCAGTTAAAATTGTCAATTTAATCTCTTACCGGTATACTTTCTGACATCCTGAGGTATATAACCACTGCTTCTGATATAACCGATTCGTCAGGGATTTCTTCTGGTAATTGCTTTCTAATGTCTTCCATAACGAAGATGCAGAAGTCTCATCTACAACTTCCCTCAAGACCTCATCCGTCAAACTCAATAAAATAGCGCTATGAGCCTTCGCCAAAATCTCTGCCCTTTCCTCCACCTTCAAACTCTCTGGCAACCTTCCCTCTCCATTTATCGCCGTCGCGCACTCTTGCTGAACTAGAATTGTCCGCATCTTCATCTTCCACAATGTGAAATCATTTGACCTATTGAATTTCTCAATATCGAATTTATGAGACGCTATCTTCTTTCAGCAAAAAAAAACTTAAGCCAAAAGCTCTGATACCAATTGTTGTGAATTGAAGGTATTAAGAAAGTAGAGAGAAAAAAAAAAAATGACACAGAAAATTAATGTGGTTCGACCAATGTGACCTACGTCCACAGGCAAGGAGAAAAAACTTTATACTATTGAGACTGAATGATACAAGGTACAAGGTATAGATATAGAAGCCCTCTTTATATACATAAACAATTCCACTCTTAACTCAATTCTACTCGATGTGGGACTTGTCCCCTCTTTTATATATGAGTAATTCCCTTCCCATTTGAGTTCTATCTGATATGAGACTTAGGTTTTGAGATTTGAAGGCATCATCACAGGATCAATACCTGAATAGGATCCTCCACAGGTTGATGTGGAAGTGCAAGAGCATTAGGATCCTTGAATCCTCCGAAACATATAAGATGAGTGTGCTAGCTAGTACAATCACAGGTTAATCTAGAAGTGCAAGGGAGGCCAAGCATATTAAATCTTTGAACCTTGTCTCATATCTATCAAACATTTATTCGAGAGATTGACGATTCTAGCAATGGACTTCATTCATGCAAGGGAGGCCAAGTATTATAACAAGCTAACAAATTACCTAAAAAGGAAGTTTTCAGAAAAGGTTCGTCACATGGGTCATATCATGCGAGATCGTCTACCAGTTCTACGATGAGTGACCTTGGACCCAAAGACACTTTAGCCCAGAACATGGATGAATATAAAAAGATCAGGGTAAACTATCAGGAAAAGCCCCATAACTCGTGATATTGAAAAGATCCTAGATAACTTTATACATAATATGCAAAAGGAATAAATCCATCAGGAATAAATCCAGTTCTACGATGAGTAACCTTGGACCCAAAGACACAATCACTTCAGCACAGAACATGGAAGAATATAAAGATCGTAAACTATCAGGAAAAGCCCCCATAACTCGTGATATTGAAAAGATCCTGGATAACTTTATACATAATACACAAAAGGAATAAATATGGTCATTACTGAATGACTTCAAAAAAGACTATATTTACTACAAAATATGTCACAGTTTAATGTAATTAGAATTTGTTGATACAATCATTTTTAAGTGAAACAAAGTTTTCTTGGCCATGTACCTAAGAAAAAAGTTTTCACAGCACTTTTGGTTCATATTATATTTCGGAGAAGGGAGGAAGGGGAGTGACCTGATGTGAGCATGACAATAGGAACCTCCTTCTCACGAGCAATCAAAGAACTTTTTCATCTCTAAGGGCAATTCCTTCAGGACTGATCTGCATGTACAAACCAATATAAGGACCACCTATAGTGAATGATGAAAATCCAACATAAACACAATCTCGTAATAACAACTTATACTTTTCCGATATTCCATATATCAAGAGAAAAATGACCAGGTTACTAAAGTTGAAGGAAGTTCATCTTATACTAAAACAAAGTGAATCCATGAATGTATCAAGAGAAAAATGACCAGGTTACTAAAGTTGAAGGAAGTTCATCTTATACTAAAACAAAGTGAATCCATGAATGACATTACCTTCAACCTGCCTAATGGATCACCGTCCAAAATGTCAGTTCCAGCATTATAAACTACCAACTCGAGGTCAAACCTATGGCCAGCAATCTTGAATCACATGGAATAATTAAAATAATCATTTTAAACCTTAACAAATTACCTAGAGCTAGAACCTTGACAAAATATCCTATCTACCCTTCCATGCACAAGATATAACAATGCACAAAATACAAAAATTGCATGGATATTCGTAATACTTGTTGCATAGTAAATTATTCAAGCCAACCTAAGAGGATACTCAAGGTTAGTAACAATGTAAGAATTAACATGCCTCGAGCGCTTTGTCTAATTTCTGCAAGTATTCCTCTGTATGTGTCCCATTCTGTGAAGTGCAGAGAAGAAATAATAATTTATCATTATAGAGGCAGATCAGAAACATATATGATAAAAAATTATCACTCGGATAATGAATAACCTTCACTCCAATTATATGTATCTTCTAGCTTCACAGTCCTAACAAGGAAAGCAGAAAGGAAAACAAAAAATTAGGCAAATAATAACCATATCAAAACACACGCACTTCTGAAATTAACTAAAAATTGTCATTAGCACGACCTTCATATACTGTATAATATTACGGCCTTTTTACTATTTTGTACAAATAGTACTCTAAAATATTGACAAAGCATCTATTAGAGATGACGATGATGATAATTAAAAACTATTTTTTAATTTTTTGTCCTTTATAATAATTTATCATTATAAAGGCAAATCAAAAATATATATAACAATAATAGGTCTTTTTCCATTAGGTGGGATCGTCATATGAATCAAATAATATTATAAAATTTTATTATGAATCATATCTTTAAATAAATTATTTAATTTTAAATCTTTTTTAATGATTTCACTCCAACTATCTAATTTATGTATCTTCTAACCTCACAATCCTAATAAGAAAAGCAAAAAGGAAAAGGAGAAACTAGTTGAATAATAGCCATATTAGAATATATGCAATTCTCAAATTAATTAAAAATTGCTATTACTTGTTAGCACGACCTACATATACGGTGTGCATATTAAGGCCCTTTTACAAATGTTACTCCAAAATAATGACAAAGCATCTATTAGAGATAACAACAAGGAGCTTATTTAAGATGATGATAATAATAGTAATTATTATCATTATTAAAAACCATTTTTGATTTTTTCCCTAACAACTTAAACATCTGGGTTGAAATGTTTCTTAAATTATTTCATGATAAGAAATTTAAATCTTTTTCTAGTTACAATAAATTCAGGCACAGCATATAATGAGTCTACTTTCCCCACAATTTAAGCCCAAAGGGCTTTTGGGTGAGGTGGTGTTAGAGATAATAATAACAATAATAATAATAATAACCATTCACGGGCCTTCTTTAAATAGCTTAAACTTTTGACTCCGTTAGTCCCTTGACGGCATCCCTAATTAGAAGGTTAATGCTATTAGTAGCATGGTTTCTACATTTGATTTAGTTTTACTAGTCATTTGCAGATGTAATCAGAGAATTCACAGTGCCTTGAGCTTGATATAAATGCTCCGTGGTAGATTAATAGGTTTTCGGCTATCCATTTATAGAAAGAAATAGGGAAATTTTGGATCATTGCTTTTCAGGCCACAGCCCAGTACCATAGTATGGTAAAACAAAAGACAAAGATAAACCAAATGTATGGTAAAAACCTCCAGGACCTTGGCAGCATGAAACCAGTATTGTAACTGAGGCAGATGAAAAAAATGGAGAAGAGAAGAAAATTTGCTTTGTGATCACAAAATTGAATATATACAATATATATATATATATATATATATATATATATATTGTAAATAGAACTTATAAGAAATGTAGGACCAGAAGACTTACCAAGAGGATATATTCCAGGATTGTACATATCCAGGATATAGACTTGGCCTGCCATAAAATGCTCAATCAGTGAGAGTAATAAATTCATATATCAGAAAGAGAAAAGTTTTGGACCATACTGTCATTGGCAAAGTCCATTTCATGACCATTTCCTTGATGTGCATCAAGATCAATGATCGTCACCCTGTAAATTTTGCAGACAAAAAATGCTTATTGTACAAGCAAGTATTACTTAGTAGTACATCATAACTTGTAATGCAGAGCTACCTTGATATATTCAGTTGAACAAAAGCAAAGCGGCTGCATAGAGAAATATCTGCATACGCATAAAATCCACCTCCTTCTTTTGCTGAACACTGATCGAAACCTCCACCTGCGTTGATGGCCCATCCTCTCTCCTTTGCAAGTTTTGCCGCCAATATAGTTCCTCCAACCTATCGTTAGAAGAGCAGTAAGACCCTAGTTCCAGTGAAGTTAAACGAACTTGCAGAAATAAACATACCTGAATGTACCTGTCCTTCAAGACATTCGAGTATGATCCTGAATGTACCTGTTAAAAATACCAAGAAAGCAAATTGACTTGGTGCTTTTGGCTAAAATCGATTAATTTTGTCAGATGAGTCAATATTGACACCAAAGATGCGTGAACAATTTTTCTTCTTTGAGAGAGTGGGTTATATATATATATATATATGTGTGTGTGTGTGTGTGAGCAAGTGGCTAGCATTCTTCCATTAAATATTATCATATGTGCCAGTGTCTCTTAAGCATATTAAGTAACATAGCAATTACCACTAGAAAGATCATCCTTGGGAGCCTCCAGAAGCTCAACAATGCAATTTTAGTCTAGCATTCCAAATGAAATGAGGAGTTGACAAATGCGTCACCATTTAGATGAATCAAATGAGTGCCTAAATCGATGAAGAAATAGGTGAAGATTTACTGGTCATAGAAGTTACCCAATCAAGATTATGCCAACATCCTCAGAATACAACTATAAAAATTCCAAAGACAATAATATACCGGACAATATTATTAGCAATCAATACAAACCATCTTACTTAAGAAAAAGGTCATGTCAGTCGAGGAGATAATAAGAAAAACAGAAATTACCCCTGCTCCCCGCCCACCAAGCATTTCAGCATCTAACTGTGGCTCAGCTAATTTTGCGTTTATAAAGTATCAAACAGAGTCACAATTTGGAAAAGCAAGCCAATAATACCTTTAAGAGCTATCAGAGCACGGAGGCGAGTTAAGGCGGAAGCACTCCTGTGCTGTGATCGATCCTCAGCAGCCTACAATGAAATGCTAAGAGACCCATTATGAGAATATGATTCAAAATGAAACCGTAGAGGTACCAGATGAGAATGGGCAAAATGAAAAATAATCTGAGCAATAATACCAGTGGGAAGGTGCTTGAGGCCGCATGAGTTCTTCGTCCGTCAATTCCAGGTACCTTTTTCCCAAACCCGCGGTAACTGTACCGACACAGGCACTTCAAGCACTAGAGCAGGCTAAGGTGGTCGTGCAGATGTTGTTGCTGGAACCAAATGCAGTTCCTTCTTATTGTTGTTAGTGTAATTGAAGACAATATGGCATAAGCTTTGAGGAAGCAAGACGATGACGATGATAATTTCTTTCAATGGCTCATATCGTCAGGCCCAAGCCCAAGGACTGAAAGAAGCAGAGGAACCACATACCAAATAAGCAAACCGATCGAGAACAATATTAAACAACTATATCAAATAAAGTTGTAACCGGTTCAAAGTAAACCATTTGTAATATCTACGCTAACCTCACTAACTAATTATATATTTTGAATCATTGATCCCCAATTCCCCAGATTCACTCCAAAAGCTCTGTTTTTTATGTCCCCTTGAAACAAAAAAACCACTTTGTTATGAAGTAAAAACCATAAACAGCAAACGCATCAAAATACCTGGTTATCTTATCGATGCTACAGAATGCACCGAATATTGAAGCAGAGATGAAGAAGGAGGAGATTAGGGTGAGGACGGAAGTGAAGGTGTTTATTTGATATCAAAACATACGAAGAACAATATAGCCGTTGCATAATTCAAAAAGAAAGGAAAAAAAAAAACTAGCCGTTTGAACCGAGGAGCGCATTATTTCAAATGAAATAGCAAGTGATGCGTGAAGATTATCAGTTCAATGAATTTCAGAAAGGAAACAAGTTTGTGTAGAAATTTCGAAGCCCCTTTTTAGAGCTGAAACCTGTGCTTGTGAGTGTGTTAGGATCTGACTCATTAGCAATGTGCATAGAACGAGAATGGTGAGTTGAGTCCATTGGAGTGGCCCAACTCAACCTGTCACGATGACAACTTGCGCTCAAAAAAATTGTTGCCCCACTATAGCACAATTAAAATATTAAAGTGTAATCCTTTTTTATAAATTTTTTATTTCTCAGTCATAATTTTTATTTTTAAACTTATAATTTGAGGCCTAAAAAAAAACTCCAAACAAGCAAATAGAGAGAATTGATGTTGGTATTACTTGCATGTTTTATTATTTTCATTTTAAATTATTTTTTACACATCATTTGGATGTCACTATCTTAATAGTTTGGAAATAAATAGATTCTTCTCCAGATCCGACCCATCTGTTGGGCACTAATAATAAGATATTATTAAAATTTTTAAATGCAATATTAGTTAAGATTGCGAAAATCATTCAAGAAATTTGCCATTTGGACCTTGGGCTTTGGAGTACGTACTAGTAGTCTCTGTTTTTCTTTCCTTCTTTTGCTAATTTTGGACATTTTAACTTTGCCATTGAAGAACCCTCCAGTCTTTACATTATATTGATAGAGTCCCCAAAAAATTTCAATATGTTTGAGCAAGCATCTCTTATATCTGCACAAAATTATGATACACTAAATGTATAAAATTTTCTATATTAAATTTTCGGTGATTAAGAAACCTTTCACAGGCCTTATGCCCAAAAAAGGTCCACAGCATTCTCACAGGTTGGGCCGGCCTTTTATTCTTATAATTGGGCCTTACTCGGGCTTAAATTAGCAAAAATTTTCAGGCTGGACTCAGGCTCCGATCGGGCCTGCCATAAAATGTTTAATACCAGTGAAGGCCCGATTTATTTTTAAATAAACCTGACTAATAGTCACAAAGTTCATAAACAGAAATTGGGACAATTTCTTTTTTTTTTTGAGTTAGTGACAATTATGACATTTAAATATTTTTGCAGTATGTAAGCAAAGTTTTTATTTTTATTATTAAGTTTTTTAATTAAAATATAATAAATGTATTATTTTTTAATAATATCATGATAAATATATAATTTTTTATATATTTATTATAATATTATTAAATAGTTATATATTTATTATATTTATTTATCTTTTGTTTTTTTGGCTGAAATTATACGCTTACCATCTTAACCTACAACAAAGATATTAATATCTGCATAAGTTCCTGGGGTAAGTTGATACTTCAGAACCTCTTCTGTGAGGGTTTAGGGCACGCACCGAAGGCGTTCGTCGGCGATAACACAATGGCGGACGACGACTACAATGACGTGGATATGGGGTTCTTTCTCTTCATCTTCTGCCACACACAGACATATAGAGAAATTAGGGTTTTTCTTTGTCCAATTCAATTTGCATATTTGAAAAACTTTCTAGAAATTAAGATAAAACATAAAACATAATACATTATTTGAGTTGAAATTTATATCTTTTGTTAACTTTAAGATCCTATTTTCTTTTGGTTTGTAAAGATTGAAACGAAATGAAACTTTTTTCGCCTCCGATGGGGTTGCCCCGACTCTATTAACTACATACCCCATGGTTATGTAAATTAACATTATGCTTCTGCAATTGCATGATTTAGAGCTATGTTTTGTAGCCTTTCATTATTAAAGATGTCTTATTGAAAGAGAATGCTGATGCAGATATGAAGATGAACCACCAGAGCCTGAGATTGAAGTAGGGGATTCTGTCTCTTATACCTTAATTTTTCCTCACAAATCTTATGGAACTTATTATTGAATAATGATCTATTGAAATCACTGGTGGTTTGATTGATGGACAGGAAGGTGCAGAGGAGGATGTGGAAAACAATAACAATGAAGAAATAACTGGAGAACCTCTTGAAACAGAGGATAAGGAAGAAGAAACTACAGAACGGCCTAGGAAGACATCCAAATATATGACAAAATATGAGCGTGCCCGGATTTTGGGTACACGTGCTCTCCAAATCAGGTTCTTTTTTGGACTTTATTAACCCAGATTCTACTGATCATATCTTTATGATATTATATCATGTTTTCCTCTGGCTGAGCAGTATGAATGCACCTGTCATGGTGGAGTTGGAGGGGGAGACTGACCCTCTTGAGGTAATACTGCAGTTCTACATTTTAATAAATTAGTACTTTTCTTCTGTATATTCTGATATATTTTTTACTCTTTCAAGTTAATGCATTTCAGCATGCCTTGAATATTCATTGAGAAATTTCCTTCCTAAACTTGTAATGCCAAAATCAAGCTTCCAACCATATTTCAGTTTGGCCATGTGCTATTCATTTGAAACCTGGGAAAGTAGTCTCTGGGCTTGCCTTAAAGTCACAATGGATACAGGATTATATATCATCTAAGAGTTGGTTGTGGGTTGCTTAGCTGGTAGAAGCTAGAAGAAGAATGAATGAACTTTCCAAGTTGTTATTAATTCAGTTAGCAGTCAGAGTTGCGCAATTTTTCCTTTATATAAGCAGAGCCATGTGTTAGTGTCAGCAGTGAAGAATTTAGAATTGGAGTCAATTCCTTGACTTAAAGAAGGAAGCATTTCGTCTCTTCTCTTGAAGGGAATTGTTTTCCGTTTGCTTTGTTTTAGTGTTTTCCCATCATATTTCATTTGTTAGTTCTTGATAGCCAAGTAGATATCATGTTCCCCTCAACTGGGCGGAGTACTTTGACATGTGTACTTCAGGTGTGGGGACTATTGGCATTGTTCATATAAGTACTCCCTGTTCTATAATTTGCAATAAATTGAATGAATATACATTTAAAACATGAGTTCATCATACATAATTCCTTTTCATTTTTTAAATATTGTGGAAAATAATGTGGGAAGATCAGTTTCCCTCACTCATGGGTTTATCTTTAAATTAGGTCTTAGTTAACAATAATCCCTGCTTATAATGTGTATTCTTAACTGATTGTTAAAATAGTTTCATGACCACTTTTCACCTCCCACTTGCTTTATAAAGAATAGGTTCGGGTCTTTGGATGTCAAAAGTTCAAAATCTGAAGTAGTTTGTAATTCACTTTGACAACTACTGTTACTTGCTATTTTAATTGCTATCATATGATGTTGCATGAATCTTGTTTTCTGTGTTGGATAGTATTATCTAGTTTATGAAGCTTAGCTGATAAGCTGTCCAAAGTCTTATTTTATCCCTAGAATGTATTTATACTTTTGATATCCAATATTGAGTTAAACCTTGAATAAGGAATTATAGTCTCTCTTGGATGAGCAGCGTAACATATTAATTAGAATGATTTTTTATTTTCTCGCTGAACTTTCAAGTTTCTTTAGTTTGATTGAATCATTGAATAATATACTATGCATTCCATCCTAGCAATATAAAATGTACCATATCGGTTTTTGAATCGTAGAAATCTTTGAGAACCTTGTCTGGTACACCCCTTAGTTTTGAGGATTGACGCTGGAGTTCAATAATTGTTATTGCATCAAGCTGAATTGTTGTTTGATTCCAACTTCTTTAGTTTTTCTGAGTAATATACTATGCATTCCATCCTAGCAATGTAAAATGTGTTATGTCGGTTTTTGAATTGTTGAAATTTATGTGAACCTTGTCTGGTACAACACTTAGTTTTAAGGAGTGGCTCTGGAGTTCAATAGCCTGTTATTGCATCAAGCTAAACTGTAGTTTGATTCCACTTCATCCCTGTTTGTTTGGTGCCAGGCCATTTGTACTGGATATTTTTTGTAACTTTTACATTTTTTACCAATATTTTATTTTGGGTAGATGGTTTGTTTGTTAATGCTTCTGCAATTCCTCTATTTTTAATTTATTTTTATCAGTTTTGTCGTGCAATAGCTTCTCATTCATTTAGAATGCTACCAAAGATGAAGTGTCTGATATCTTCTCCCAAATGTTTAGATTGCTATGAAGGAGCTTCGAGAGCGGAAGATACCATTTACCATCCGTCGCTACTTGCCTGATGGAAGGTAGATTATATGCATTATAGAAGTTGGGGCTTTCTTTAATCTGTGGGAGGGAGGAAGGAGGTTAAAACTTTCCCTTTATGTCAATCTCATGGTTTTTGTTTTTCGTGAACTTGTCAGCTATGAAGACTGGGGAGTTGATGAACTGATTGTGGAAGACTCCTGGAAGAAGCAAGTAGGTGGTGACTGATTTGCTTTGAGCTGACAAATGAGGCGTGGGAAGGAGTAGAGGAAACCAAGAACAGAGAGATTGAAAAAAATCTCCTCTCTCATAATTTTATATCACCTTGGATCTCTGTGTCCTGATGCTAAACTATGATCACACAAGAAACTTCGTTTATAGTGCTGTTCTAATCGTTGGCTGTGTCTGTGTATCTATTTTGCTTACGCTTCCCTTTTTAGCATTGATTTTGTTGGGCTTTCAGTTGAATCTGCTGTTGTTTGTGAAATCAGCTTGTAGGACTCGCACTGGACTTTATGAATATTAATGATACTTCTTTCTGAAACCCAAGTTTTCCATTTAGCCTGACTCTGCCTGGGTTTTTTTGCGAAACAGTGATGTAATTCAGTTCAGGCACTAAAAATTTAAGGGCATGTTTGAATAATTGGATTATAGAGGGGAAGGGGCCATTTATGCAAGGTTTTGTGAGCAGAAAGTTAATAATAATAATAATAATAATAATAATAATTTTCATTATTTTTTGTTCATTTTAAACATTTAATTAAATAGAAGGAAAATTATCATTTAAGTTTTCAATTATTTATTTTTGGCTCTTTTGACTCCTTTTCCTATTTCTTTTAACGTCAATTGTGTTAAGAGGGTGCATTATGGATGTAATATTTATATCTGGTAAATTTTGTATATATTAAGGCAACCATAAGTAAATACATAAATTTATTAGATGTATTTTTCAAATGAAATTTACTTTTGATATATTTCTATATTTATTCATAAATGGTTGTCTAAAAAAAATTTATAAATGAAGTCTATTTAAAATTTCATTATAAACAGTGAGCTGTGAGAGTTGTTAAAAATGCATATTAATTTTTTTGAGTATGAATGTTCAAAAATCTTGACTCAATTTCGTTTGGTAGAAGTGTTAGGGTTTAATCTCTGTCTTGTCACTTTTATCACTCCCAACAACTTTGTATCTCTTTTGTAACAAAAGAAAAAGGTTCAATAATACAAATTTCAAAATATTAAAAATAAAATGTTTCTTGTATATATATATATATTTTTCATTCACTTATAGAATAAAAGTTCTATAATTTATAGATGAAAGAAAAATCTCAACTTTAGGGACAAAAATATATAAAAACCCCACCTATACTGATCTTAACTTTTTTCTTATCTATATATACTAAAATCTATCAAACTTTGAAAAACTTCCAAGTGACAATCAAGTTGTGCAGTTGACAGAAGGATATGAAGGAACAGTATGATATACACAAATAATGATAATTATGACGTTACATTATTCATAGCCTGCTAGCTTGAGTGAAGCAGTTTCATCACATTCAGTCAATTTCACTAGTAATAGCCATTAGTTGAAAATTTTGGCCCCATGTTTAGCTTATACATTTGCAGTTTCATGAACTAGGGGGTGGTCTGATGCATTCAAATCCTCTGCAGTTTTCTCATAAGAGAATTGACAGCGTATAATTGATGAGGGAATCCAAAGATGTGGAATTAACATTGAAAATAATTTTCAACATTAAAAACTTACAATTTTGTAGAGAATCCATTCTAGGGGTTTGATTATTAGAATTCGGAAGTAGACTAGTAACATTCGCGGTCATTGAAAATTTTTTCACATGATCTCTCTCTCTCTCTTCCTTTGTAAAAGCATTCAATCTTACTGGAGATTTTCTCACTTTCTTCTTCTGTTTTTTTGACTTTTTCCCCTCTTTGTGGCAGTAAAAGGGAATCAAATTCGAAAAGTTTCCTAGTTTTGTTGTCGACATATATCTTAAAAAGTCAACCGCTAAGATCTCGAATAGGCAGCTAAATCTACGTCTATATGCCTCAAGCCTGCACGGTTCTAACCACAGGATTTGGCAAGACATCTACCAACCCACCATTGATGTTTTTTATAACCAGATTCATTTTAGGGTCCGATTGGTATGATTAAAAAAAGTAAAAAAAAATATGTATAATATTTATTTTATTTTTATAATTATTATTTAATACTATTTACTACTTACTAATCATTAGTTATTTATTAAAAATAAAAATATTAAAATAATTCTTTATTTCTAAAATTATATTTTTTATTTTATAATTAACTTTTTTACATATCAAATAAATCTTATTCAAGAGTTCATATTCATATATATATATATATATATAATTGTTTTTAATAGAATTAAAAAATTCATATATATATTGAATTGTTTTTAATAAAATTAAAAAGAGAGTAAAGATTTGAATTGAATGAAATAATTATATTTAATGTAATATTAAAAAATAAAATATTATTTTATGTAGATATTTAATTGAATAAAAATAATGTTAAAATAAAAAAATAGAGAAATGATAAAAATATTTATGCTTAAAAGATAATAAAATAAAAAATATTATTACTAAGTAATAATACAATAAATTTTATTTAAATTTTTCTTTATTCCCACTACATCAAAAGAAAAGCATACTGTGCTTGCTGTCAAACGTTCATTAATGATAGATTCCATTTTCCTTTTTGGTTCTGAAATCATGCCAAACGGACCAAGTTTTTTGATATTTATTGAAATTTATATAAAATATATTTTAATGATTATGCATAAATTTTACAATACATTGGAAAACAAACAGTTGATAATTTGAACTCTCAGAGCATCGTTTCTCTTCATTTTAATTAATTTCTTTTATATAGTGATAACTATCCCGTCTATTAATGTTGATTTGATATTTTAAATGTCAAATAATTTTTCTTCATTTTAATGAATTTCTTTCGTATTGCAATAATTAACATGTTTATTAATGTTAATGTAACATTTTAGGTGTCAACTACTTTTTTATAAACAAAAATGCCAATTTAAGATATATATATATATATATATATAATATTAATAAAAAGGTAAAAGGATAATTTGATACCAAAAAAAATTAAGTGACCACACACACACAGATTAATACGTAAATTTAAAGGACCAATATATTAATTTTATCAAATTGCTCAGTTAAATTAGCTCATATTGTGCAACTTTTTTTTTAATAAGTAACCATTTGATTCTTGATCTGGCATCTATTATCAATGATAAACTTCCTTAACGGGTTTCATTTTCCAATGGGCAATTTGTTTATTATCATTATAATATGATTAATTACAATTCAACATTTTGAAGGTTGATTTGACTAATACTTCAGCCATGATCTAAGATATGAAAGATTCAACCCTAACCACTGACAAGAAAATTGTGGGAATTTTTTTCTTTTTTAAAGGAGAGATTGTTTTTTAACTTTGATGGGAAAAACAGGGGGAAATCTTTTTAAAAACTGTATTGTAGAATTTTTTTTTGAGTTAATTATATAAAATTCACCTGAAGTTTGACTATATTATAACTAATTTTTTATTTTAAAAATTACACCTGACTCTTTAATTATTTTTAATCAATAAAAGTAATTTTTTTACATAATATTTGTTTTATCTAAAAATGAAGTTATTTAATTGTCTTTATTATCATATTAAGCATAAAATCACATTCTCAACATCTCATATAGTGTAAAATGTTAATTTTCTTGACAAAAAATAAATTGGAGAGATTTTTGCAAATATATATCAAAATGCCGAAGGGAGTCAAATGTAATTATTTTTTAAAAAAAATATCAAAGATAATATAATCAAACTTTAAGAGAAATTAGCATGATTTCCCTTTTTTTAATGATGCTCATTAGGATGGGAAAATGTAATTGATTAAAAAATAATTTATAATCATGCTCAATTATAATTTTTTTAATAAAATCAACTAATAAATTAGTCGATAAATTTGTAAAATCATTTAATAAGCCTTAATTCCTAAATTTTTAAAATATAAGAGATAGTCTCTAAAAGTATCTAACTTGTTGTAAGTTAGCCTTTTATATCAAGTGTCTCATGGCTATCAATTTAAATTTTGCTATTGTTTTTTTCTTTGGTGAATAAATTTTGCTATTGTTAATTAATCAAATTGGCACATTAAGGCTTTACATGCCCTATTAAGATTTGACTAAATAAAACTAACCATTTACAAGAAGGGTATATGAAACTCTATCTTCCTTTTTTCTTGCTATCAGAACAAATAAAATATTCAAACAATTTTAAAATATATGAATTATTCTCCTACCCTAATCAATATATATTATACTTTTACTATTAGTTACATTGTTCATAAGTTATAAATAATATGACTGATATCTCAATTGTGTGTTCTTTTTTTTTCTTTTATATACTTTTAAAAAAATTTTCCAAGTCTTAGTGCAACTGTATAGGATCCAATACTAGTTTAAAGTTATAAGTTGTCCCAAAAAAAAATTCATTTTCTTAGAAAATATTACATTCATCAAAATTTCAATAGCTAAGAATGAAGCACTTGATGGGAGAACTCATTTCCAATTCGTTATATATTTTTGGAGATTTATTTATGTACTATTGTAATTTTAGAAAGTAATACTAAATGGGTTTGTAAATTCAAAAACTAAATTGTTGTTTTACTCTTTTTTATACACAATAAAACAGAAATTTAAATCTATGGTATTTTGCTAATTAGCTTCGTCCTCACTACTAAATCACAGTGGCTTTTATGCATGATTATTATATATCAGTTACTTAAATTAGATATAATCTGTATATAACTGCACAAATGACTCTATTAGTTTAACTAATTCTTACTTCATTTTTTTATTAATTATAATATATACAATTACTTCATTTCTATTTACATAGAAAATTGTAGTGACATCACTATATAAATGACCATTATCCAAAGTAGCAATTCCTGAGTAACTCCGATAGGGTACATATAACTAATGGATCAAATCAAACTGGATTTTTTTAAGTTTGATGTAAAATTTTATAATTGTTGAATCACTTCAAGATATATGTATATACTAATAATAATAAAATTATTTTATATAATTTTTTAAAAAAATTAACAATAAAAAATTTGATTTCTTTAAAGATCAAATTTTCTTAAAAAAAAAGATAAACTAATTGAATGTTTCGAAAATTTTAATCAATATCAATATATACATAAAAGTATGATTTTATACTATTTATAACATTGTAACAAAATATAACTGATTTTTTTTTTTATTATGGAGCCCACCAAATTTTGGTAGGGGCCACACACACTAGTTATGATAAAAGTAAAATCTCTTAGGATTTGTTTGACTATTCCGAAAAGTTAGGTATTTTAACACATCAAGTAATATTTGAGTTAACTTATTTAATGCATTTTTAATATAATTTATTTTCTTTTTCCGTGAGAGATAGTATAGTCGTTTGATTTTTTTTTTAATTATGAAATATACACAAACCATTTTTAGAACCAAAATAACTTACAACTATGTTTACTTTGACCAAAAATCTCATGTCTTTATATACTGGCAAATTTGGTCTTTATGGTAAGCTTTAGAGGGCATTATCTTGGGATCCATAAGACAGAAATATTAAATATGTGTTGAATTAATATAAAATAAACACATTTTTACATTTAGCAAATTTTAAAATAACATATTCTCAAAATAATTTTTTAAGATATTTAACTAATTAAAAGATATTATCTAATTATAGTAATATCATATGCATTAAGCATATATTAGTAAACATATAAACACGCCATAAATTTAATAAACTTTTATAATAAATTAAATTTATTTTTTTTATCAAATTAAGTTTATATTTTTAACCCAAAATAATTAACATTGAAATAAATTTAAAAAAATACATTTTTAATAAGTTATATCATTAATAAAAAATTAAAGATATTTCAGTCAAATAGATACTTAGGGTATATTTAAACATGCGGAATGAAAAGTGTATTTCAAGCATAATATGAAACATAAGATGACAAGAAAAATAACGGATATTCCTTTTTTTTCTTAAATTATTATTGTAAAATGAAAATTTTGAAGATACTTTTTTTTTTTTTCATTTTTTTATTGTCAATTCTTACTTCTCTTATAGTGTGTTTGGAATCATAGTGACAGATCATGTTTGTTATTTCAAAAAATATATAATTTTAAAAGAAGTTATTGAGTTTTCAAATACGCAATTAATTGTTTTGTTATAACTTTGAATCACTAGAATCTAGTAATCAATTCATAGTAAAAACATATTACCATTAAAAATAAAAAGTTAGGAACTATAACGTGTCTTTCCATCCAACGTCACGAGTTATATATAATCATCTAGTAGTGAATGCTGGATAATATTTTTATTATATTTCGTTATATAACCTAATTTAAAAAAATAATTTAAATTAATTTTAAATCATAATTAAATTAAATGTTAAATTTTAAAAAAGAATCACCTATTTGTCAAAATATGAATGATAATAATACTAAACTTTTCAATATATTTTTCTGTTCTGCCTCCATACCATTAAAAATTTACATAATCCATATAAATTAACTTTATTATAATATAAACAAAATTTTGAAATAATTTGATAAAAATTCGATCATCTAACTAAAAAATAAACTCTTCGCAACAAAATTCTATCTATTTCTTTTTTCATAAGATTCTGAATATACAAAAAATTGTATAATTATCATTTCATTACCTATAGGATGAATTGGATTATGAAAAATGCAATTTTCAAACGGTTAGGTTCTGGGTCTAATCAAGTTTGCATTATAGATTTGCATTATAACTTGACTACCCAGATTCTAGTCTAATCTTAAATAGCTGAGTTTATCACGTTTTGAGTTATTCCAGGTTAGGAAAGCCAAGTTGAGCTATCTCATTTGTTAAGGGGTCAAACAATACTTGTCTAACTTTACAAAAATAAATAAATAACATAGCATTTAATATTATAACAAGTAATAATATTAAGTATTTAAAATTCAAACAATCATTTCAAACATTCAAATTAAAACTTTAAACACTTAAACAACCCTTTAAAACCTTAACCATCAATATCATTAAATACAAATAATTATTTAACTCAAATTTCATCAAACAAAAACAATTATAAAATAAATAATGAAATTTAAAAATATGAAAATTTCCAACTTTTTTTTTAATCAAGAAAATGATTATGTCCTAGCAGATGAAACTGAAATGCATATTGATATTAGGTTGAATTATAAGATTAATTTTAAAATAAATAAATAAACAGACTAACTTAAAAGTTAAGTAAACTAGAATCAAAATGAAAGTTATATAATAAATTAATAAAATTTAAACCCAACTCACCCTTAATTTTAGGGGGCTAAGAAAATCTATCCAAAATTTGACGTGTTTTTACAGAGTCTTTTGAATGCTCCAATACTATGCCTACACATCACAAAGCTGACAGGGCTGCGACCAGCATATTCATTACTCAACTGATAACTCTACATCCGAGGTGAAGAAACCTCGTAAAATTGGAGGAATTTTTACGTGTACTCAAAATATCACATCATTTATATACATAGTGCATCAAGAGTACTTAAAAAAAATTTGTAAAATTGTTAAGGTTAGGCTGTTTTTTATTTCAATTTGAATAAAAGTTTTTTATAGAACACTAGATAATTTATTATATGTCAAATATAACGCAAATAATTAAAAATAAATAAATGAACAAATTTAAAAATAAAATTATTTGAAATTATCACCAAATTTTAATTTAAAAAAAATTAAAAAACCCTTATTCAACATAAAAAAATAAAAAGTGATATGTGAACTAAAAAATAAATTCAAGAGTTCATTTATAATGTGAAAAATGTGTTAAGCATTTCTTAGTGCTTATTTTTAAAAATAATTATCTTAAATTAATTATATAAAATTAGTATATCCTTAATTTTATTTAAATGATCTTAATCGAAATACATGTAAAAAAGAGAGAAAAAAAGAAAATAGATAAAAACAAATAAAATATTTTTAAAGATAAATAAAAATAATAAAATCAAATATTTATAAATCAAAAAAAATAAAATAAAATAAAATATTTACAAAGTTGAATAAAAATAATAAAACAAAATATTTACAAAACAAATAAAATATTTATAAAAACAGACTTAACTTATAAAATCTAAGTACTTGATAAAAAAAATCAAAATATACATAATTCAAATTAGAATAAAAATACCTGACATTTAACTGGAAAATTTTTTTTTTTTTATGAAAATAGTTGAAAAATAGAAATAACTCAATTTTAACAAACAAATGCTCTACTGAATCATATATTTTAACCAAGTCCAAGACTCATCAAGAAAAGACATGATTCCCAATAAGTAAACAAAACAAAAAGAGTCACAAAATGGAACAAATGCATTGCTAAGTTTCGAATCCATACTTGCTTCACTTAACATTAGAAATCCAAACATGTCAATCAAAAACAAACTTAGGACAATATGATTTAAGAGAGGGGGACCCATACCTGGAAATGCATAATATTACCAAAACGTCCAAACCACTCTCACCCATTTCAATTTGACTTTCATTGTTAGAAACTAGAAAGTGACAACCTTTGCAAAGCACAATCACAACTTTTAACCAAGAAATGTCAGCATTTGCACTATCTTATGTATCAAGCAAATTGTGGTTTACCTCTCTGATTCAAACTCCTCCTTTTCCAATCGTCCTCTAAATTGCCTTTCGGTTCACTCTTTCAATTTCTCTCGAAAAAACTTGCTGTTCTCTCCCTCTCAATTTTGCTTCGCACTTCTTATAGTCAAATATTGGAGTTTTTTTTTTTTAAAAAATCATCATTCAATTCTTCCCTTCTATATGCAAGGCTAATTCAATATTTCTTTTTCGTTTATCTAGGAGTTTTTAATTTTCAACATGTTTTGCTTCTTAAGAAAAAGATGAAAGAAATGGCTTTACTTTCAAATAATAAATCTTAAGCCACTTTTCTTTCTTTCTTTTTTTTTTTAAGATGAATTGGGTTCAAAAACAAAATGAGACAGTTTTTTTTTTTTTTCAACATGTTTTGCTTCTTAAAAAAAGATGAAAGGAATGGCTTTACTTTCAAATAATAAATCTTAAGCTACTGTTCTTTCTTTTTTTAAAAGATGAATTGGGTTTAAAAACAAAATGAGACTTTGCGACTTTTATTTTTGGCTCTCTTTTTTTTAATTATTTTATTGACTCAAATTAAATTAAAATTGCTGAAATGACAAAATGACTCAAAGTTAGATTAAAATTGACTAAAAAACAAGTATGACTCAAATAACTTCAAAATTAAATTAAAATAATATTGACTAAAAACTGGAAATCAAGAAGTTTCTAATTTAATATATTTAAATTTTTTTAAGAATACCCAAGCAAAATATAATATTCGCAGAATTCAAGCTTCAAACCATTTTTTGGGAATTCAAATTTTTCTATGATTATGCTTTTCAAAATTCATATAAGTACTTTTTATTATAACACGCATAGGTCTAAAAATAATTTATCAATAAAAAACCCAAACCCTGAAAACCTTCAGCCCTCCAACTTTCCCATCCCCATAAAGAGATGGTAATAAATAAGATATGTGTATAGTATTATAATCTATATTTTCTACTCATATTTAGTGGGTAAAAAAAAAAATTCATACTCATTGATCTTTAAATCTTTGAATTTGGATTCATTTATTTAAAAAACTTTTCAAATGAATACATTTTTTTCAAATTAATTAAAACTCATTTATATAAAATTTATTCATATAAAGTGACAATAAAAAGTTAAATATCTTAAATAACTATTAATATGATTTAAAAAGTATGGAATTCTATTTAGATAATATTTTAAAACCTTTTTCATAATATATTATATTAATTAATATATTAAATATATATATATATATATATATAAAAGTTTAGGAGAAAATGAATATCATAATATCTATATATAAATTTGAATTTAAATTTTAAAAATACCTAAAAATTTTTATACTTAAGTGAAGAAAAAAATTTACAAATTTCCTTAGAACATAAACATTTTTCTGTCTCTAATCGAAATTGGTTTTTTTTTTTAAGTTTTTCAATTTTTCAGTAGGAAAAATTTTATGTAAAGACTATAAATTGATAAAAATTTTAGTAAAGGATCTTAAAAATTAAAATTATTCTAAAAGAATATAGAAAAAAGTTACAATTAAAACTTACAAAAGTTACTAATCATGCTTTTTAAAATTACAATATAATTGTTCTAATGCTAGGAAGGATCTTCTCAACTGATAATTTTAGAAAATATGAATCATAATTTTTAAAAACACCAATGATAATTTTAATTATTTAAAATTTTTTATTTTTTAAAATTCTTTAATGTTAATTTTATTATCTTGAATCTTATACATAATTTTTCCTTTTATTATACAGGTCAATTTGCTACCGCCTCAGGAAACAAACATATTGCGTCACCTTCTATTATCGCGTGTTCCCTTAATTTTGGTTTTTTTTTTTTTGTGTTGGGGGGGGGGGGGGGGGGGGGGGGGGGGTTTTCTTCTCTCAGACGTGCTCCTCAATCCGGAATTCCGGATTTCCTTGGACTAGTGTTAGGTCAAAGTATTAAAAGTAAATTATTTTTTCTTTTAATAGATATTTAAAATATATAATTTTTATTTATTAAAATATATAAATCCTTAAAGTTAAAAATAACTGAAACATCCTTAAAGATAATATTGTTTTTATAAAAATATAACTTACTAAAAATATATTTGTTAAACTTGTATTATATCATTGTTAATTATTTTGTATTAAAAATTATATATCTAGTTTATTTTAAATTTTAAACATTGATTATTGTTATATTGGTTAAATATATTTAATACTTATTATATTATACAAGTAATAAATATAAAGATGTTTTGGTCAAAATAAATATAATTATAACTTATCTTTTGATATACAATAAAAAGTTAATATAACATATATTTTAATTTCAAGAGAAGAGATTTCATTTTTCAAAAAATATAAAATGACTATTTAATTCTTGCATCTCTAAGAAAAGAGAGTGTAAGTGACCAAAAAATTAATGTTAAATTGTGTTTAATTATAACAAAATTAAGAACTAGCAATAGACAAATGAAAGAAAAGTAACTTTTTTGTCTTATTTTAATTTTGTAGTGTTTCTGAGTATTTAATTAACCTATTTTTCGTTACTACAATAAATGCTTATATGATTTGACTTTAAAATGGACAAAAACAAAATTATGGTACAAGAGAATTCGTTCTAATTTTATATTACATTATTATTTTTCTACTTCCTCAATTTCATGAATTTAATTATCTTTTTCATTTCTTAACTTCGCATCTATCAAGGGCGTATGAATTCAATAGAAGGATTTAAGAATGTAATGATTTCTCGTGTCCCTATATAAAATTTCTCTAAAGTACGGATATCATAATAAGGGGAGGTGAAAAAAATAGTAGTAATATACAAAGGGAGTAATTTATATACATGCAATTAAATATTTAATACTCTTTTTTCAAAACGTTTAAATTTAAATTCTTTAATGTGACATAGAAATTACAGATGTGATGAGAAAGATAAAGATGCCAAAAATTAATTTTATTTGTATCATTTTCTTCTCATGATTATGGTCATGCATGCATGTATTAATATATTTTATTAAAGGAAGGAAGAGGAGGATAGAGACCTAAATTAACCTCCACATATCTCATGATGAAAATATGTAAAGTTATGAACCATCCCCCACAAAGCCACAATAATATTCCATGCACACTCATGTTCGTTAATGTACGTCCCATTCAATGAGAGATTCTTTTTCCATTGGTTGGAGCTTTATAGAATATGTCCTCTAAAAATTTTCCACTTTATACCTTTTTTGGACCCATTACCTCTCTCTCTCTTTTCTTGAAAAGCCAAAACCAAAATGTTGCCTCTTCCTCTCTGCAACCTCCTCAATTAATCCATTCACATGAATAAAAAGAAACCACCCTCACTTTCTCTTTATTCTACCTCCCATCTACTTTATCTCCTCCTCCTCTACCTTTAAACTATCCAATTTAATCTCTGTTTCCAATTCTTAAACTTGAATATATATATATATAGTTTCTTATTTCTTTGTGTTTCTGTTCATGGGGGCTAGTATTTCTGCAAACACTGAAGATAATGTTGGAGGTTCTTCTTCATCATCATTATCAAGTCCTGGTCTTGGTGATATTCCAGAAAGTTGTATTTCGTCGCTGCTGATGAAGTTTGATCCACCAGATATTTGTAAATTGGCAAGAGTGAACCGAACTTTTCATCGAGCTTCTTCAGCTGATTTTCTGTGGGAATCAAAGTTGCCCTCAAGCTACAGGTTTCTTGTCCAGAAAGTTCTTGCTGAACACAATATCGAAACTATGACTAAGAAAGAGATTTATGCCAAATTATGTCGACCCAATCGCATCGATGGCGGCACCAAAGTAAGTTAATTATTCCATTTTCTTATCCCAGATTCTTTAAAAAAGAGAAAATTTAAATATAATTTTTTTAGATTTTTATCATCATATTCTTAGATGAAAATATAATATGTGAATATTTTTATATAAAGCTTAGTTCTATATAATTTTTTTTGGGAAGAATTTTCCATGAATCTGATAGCTAAAACTTCATTATTTTTTTTATTTGTCTTTTTTATTACCATCTTCAACAAAAACCAACTTCACTTAGTTTGAGTTTCCCTCCTTCTTTTCTTCTAACATAATGATAAAAACTCGAACAGATTTTCCCCCCTAACTGCGTTGAAAACGATACAGATTTTGATTAGTTGATTTTTGGATGATTATAGGATGTTTGGTTGGATAAATGTAGTGGACAAGTTTGTTTGCTTATGTCATCAAAGTCCTTGAAGATAACAGGAATAGATGATAGAAGATACTGGAATTATATACCGACTGAGGAATCCAGGTGAGAGCCTTATCGATGTTTTAATGTTTCTTCACCATGATTTTTTTTTGTTTCTTTAAGCTGAACGTGGATTTCTAGTTGAATTAGCCCTTGTGCTCATTGAATGATAATGTTTTAAAATATGTTTCTGGTCCAACCATGTGACTACTGATTCAGTTCATTTCTATTACGCCTGCGTTCCTAGATTTGTTTGTATTTAAGTAAACTAACTAGTTTGAAGTACATTTCTGATAATTTTTTTAATCTATACATATGTATATATATCATTAATATCTTATTTAATATTTATTCAAGAAAATTATTCTTTCTTATATATCTTTCTTGTGGGCAGGTGAAGTTGTTTTAATTTGAACAAATCAAATATATATTGTAAAAACTACATTACTTTATGGAAATTCTTACAAAATATTTCTTTTACAAACTTTAAATATAATTATATTAACTAGATGGACAAGTTTTAGATATTGATACCAAGAAGAAAGGGGGAAAAAAATTAGATAATGCCATTTTCAGTCTTAGAAATACCCTTAGTTTATGTCTCCAAATTAAGGAATCAGTCCTAATAAATATTAGAACACTTTAAATTTAAGATCTTATGTTACGTATAAAGTGGATACATTTATAAAGGAAGAACAGTTACCCTCATTATGTGACCAACTTATTATGAAAAATTATTTTTTGGTTCATTGCTGGAAGCAATGATGTTTGATCTTTATAAAACACCTGTATATAAAACTCCCATTGACTAGACCAAATAGAAAAATATTTTTTAATAATTTTTTCCCTGAGATTATGGTGGAAGCTTGGAATAATAACACCTGTTACCTCATGTTTAAGTTGGAAAGTTGTTATAATCAAGTAGATATTAAATTATTTTATTATCAAATGCCCATGGGAAAAGCCATTTGCTATAAGCTAATATATATAGGCAACGATTCTTAATTAATAAAACATTAATATATTATAGGTTAGAGAAGAAGAAAGGAGAAGAGTACAAGCAATGTGCTCTCAGAATGTTTAGTAATAACTGAAAAGGACTGTTATTTCAAAAAAGAAAGTAATCGTAATAGTTAAATATTTATTATGTAACATTATATTCTGCTTCATTAGATATATTAATTAAAACTGTTGAATTTGCGAGGTCATATATACACAATCTGCGGATTGGTCTATTTGTATTCCTTGCAAGAAAAGCATCCATCTTCGTTTGTTTATTTATTATTTCTTCTGTTACGAAAAGTAAAATGCCTTCTGTCATAAAGTAAGTATATATAAATTTGAAGCATGCATGCCTTCATCATTCTAATAAGCATTTTACTTGGTTTAAGAACCTCTAATGAAGGCTTTGATATGCTAAGCTTAATTAAGATGATTATATTATTGCTTTTTTCGTTGGAATCTATGCAATTTGTTTCAAAAAGGTTGAACTGTCCGAATAATAAAGCCAAAAAGTATTCTCTTTTTATGTGCTATTAGCTTGTCACCCACATCGCCAATGGTCCAAAATGTAGATTTCTTCAATCCCTTATAATGATTTGTCGTTGCAAAGATTAATCTTATAATTTTTTTAATTGTTTAAAATCTAAACCAAATGAGCACAAAGAAGAAGATGCTAAATATATTATATGAGAATGCCTTCAAAAGGTAACAATAAGTTGGCACTGCATCATAAGCATGAGGCGATACCTCCCCAGAATTTTGATATGGCAATTTTTTTTCAATAATAATAATAATAATATATAGGTTTGGATAAGCCCCTTCAAAAGTCTTAAATCCGTAAAACTCTTAATTACCTGTGTTTTATTTTTTAATATTTTTATACAACGGCACATAACATTCAGCAAGGTTTAAACTTATAACACACACACACACACATATTAAATTCTCTATAAATTGATCAAATCTAATTAAAAAACATTTAGATGTAATTTTTAAATTTTTTAAAATAAACTTATGAAATTTTTTATTGACCAAATCAGCAATATGACATTTAATTACAGGAAATATCTACTTATCATGTCTTTACTAAGTAATCTGATAACAAATTTTAGGCGAATCTTGTTCGGGTGTATCACAAACTAAATGTCTCAAGCCTTCACTATTTCTCTGAGATTTTAATTCTTGCCCTACCATGTTAATAAAATTTCATGTTTTTTAATAGAGAGAGAAAAATGAATCAAATTAAAAATAACAATTAGGATTGTTCAAATATTCAATTTAGTTTGATTTTGGGCTAAAAGTAAATTAAAGTAAGCTAGTTAGTTTTTCAAAATGAAGGACCTATTTAGTTTTGAATTTATAATCAGTTTGATTTATTTTTGATTTGATTTGGTTCATATTCATTTTTAAAAATGATTTAACTTTTTTTGGTTAAGTATTTGTGTGATAATAAAAATTTGAATGTGACTTTATTCACATTCAATCATAAGCAATTTGCTTATCTTCCTTTTTGAATAACAGCCTTTTATAGCCTATAAACTATAAACTATTTTTTTATCTAATCATCCATTATCCACATGATTAACCAAATATTTGCAAATATCAAGTTAAATATTGTACAAAAAGTTGAATAACTAATTTTTATTTGTTATTTATTTCACATCCTTTATTATACTTATAAAAATTATATATTAAATATGTATAATAACCAAATTTATTAACTTTGATGGAGGAAATAAAAAACTAAAAACAAAAGTTTCATATTGGTCTAATTTTAACTAAACAAAATCACTAAAAGCTGGAAATAGAACCGTTTAATCAGTTTTTACACGTAGAAAATCAATTTGAATCTACTTTTTTTTTTTCTTCTGGTTCAATTTTAGTCTATTTGATTCAGTTTGATTTAATTTAATTAGTTTGGTTCAATTTTTGAAGATCCTAATGGCAATTATTATTGATAGTGCAGGTTCGAGAGTATTGCATATTTGCAGCAAATGTGGTGGGTAGAAGTAGTAGGAGAAGCAGAGTTCGAATTTCCGATTGGGACGTATAGCCTATTTTTCAGACTCCAATTGGGCAAGACCTCAAAGAGATTGGGCCGACGCGTATGTAATCTGGCCCAAGTTCATGGCTGGGACATCAAACCCGTCCGATTTCAGCTATCGACATCGGACGGCCAGAAATCCCTCTCTGAGTTTTATGTGAATGAGCCTGGAGAATGGGCCCACTATCATGTTGGAGACTTTGTAGTAGAAAGCCCAAACAGACCCATTAAGATCAAATTCTCTTTGGCCCAAATCGATTGTACACACACCAAGGGTGGTCTCTGCGTAGATTGTGCCTTCATATGCCCTAAGAGAGTTTACGAAACAATTAAGGTTTAATTAAGCACTTTTACAAGAAAATTAGGCCTTTTATTTTTATTTTTTATTTTTTATTTTTTATTTTTAGGAATTACTCTTGGGTGCACACCCTCCCCTTTTTATTTTTTATGTGGATTTGAGTGTTCTTCTAGGGAGCTTTTTATTTTAATTAATTCTGTAAATAATGATCACTTTACTCGAATATTTATGTATACAGATAATGTGAATACAAATGTTGTTGTTGTTGTTGTTCAGTTTAACTACACTGTGTAATTATTTAACTTTTATAAATAAGCCTTTGTTTGTAAAAATTCCTTTATTTTATGGATAGAAATTAAATTTAAAATAGTGCTTGCTAATTTTTACAATATAAATATGTAAATTAGGTCACACTCACTTTTGTAGGTGTTTTTGAAATTGGAGAGAATGGCATACTTCTCCATTATGCACGCTAGATTCAAATATACCTCTAAAAATTTGTTAAATATGATTATACAATTAAACATACTAATGATTTTGTAAAAATATAATAAATTAATTGTATGTGAGTGACTTATTCACAAATTTCACAAAATTTTTATTAATTTATTCTTTATTCAATCAAAAAATAATAAAGATTAACTTAATTCAGAAGATGAATTTTTTTAAAAGATTAAATTTAAATATAATTTCTTATATATTTGTTATTAAATTTCTTAATTAAAACATTACAAATAAATTATTTTTTGATAATACTATGATAAATATATAGTTTAATTTAAAAATCTTACAATTGTTTGCAAAAATCATATACTTGTTATAGAAAAAAAATTTATATTCTATTGTTTCAATTAAAAAATTTTATAGCACATATGTAGTAAACTATATATAAGTTTTTTTTCTTTTTTTAATATGGGCAATATATTTTTTAATTGTTATAATTTTTATTCATTAAATAAGTTGACCCCTTTGTACATACTTAAAGTTTATACAGTTAATCAAATAAAAATAATGTCAGCATTTATTCAGTCAATAACACTTGTTTAAAAAATAAAATAAATTACAATGGATTATTGAAGTATGATTTCTTCATGAAATTTATTCAGTTTTAGCATCTTAGATCATTTTTAAAATGATGCCTAAAATGATACCAAAAACGAATTATTTTCAGACAGAGTCTAAAATATGTATCTCTTTTTCTTGACATTTGTAAATATAATAAATAATAAACTATATTTTGCCAGAAATAAAAAATGTAATGTGTCTCTAAAAATATGTGCTACATAAATATTTTTGAGTGTGTTCTTAATAATTAAATTTAAGACTTTCATACTTTCAGAGAATAATAGTTCTAACATTTAAAGCAAACAGATGTAGATGTGATAATATGATTACATTATTCATATTGAAGACAAATTTTTATCTAAAATAGTGGATTGATACAACGTTTAATTGCCGTTGGATCAAGAGAAAAATATACAAACCATTTTGCTGAAATCATATGAATTTTTTTATTTTTAAAGTCTTAACAAATTTTTTATTAGTTTTGTTGAAATTGCGTATATCTCCTTTCTATTGTTAAAACCAATAAAAAATTTTTATAAATTTTGTTAAAATTGTATAAATTTCTCTTGAGTTCTTTTAAAATTACATAGATCTTTGTTTTAAACAATATATATTAATTTTTTAAAAAAATAAATAAAAAATTTGTATAGTTTTAAGAGACTTAAAAGAGATTTATATAATTTTAACAAAATTTAAAAGAAATTTGTGTTATTTTTAAAAATAAAAAGAATGTTTATATAATTTTAACAAAATTTATAAGACATACATCTAATTTTAACAAAATTCAAAAGAAGTTTATTTAGATTTTAAAAATAAAAGAGAAATTCTTCTAATTTTAACAAGATTTATAAAAAGTTTGTGTATTTTATTTATAAATGTTTACTTAATTTTATTATATATTTTTTATTATTGCAAAGTTTCACTGATATTTGTTTATTGTTAATAAAAGAAATCTCTAGTTTCAAAAGATAAAATTGTCAGAAAAAACTTCAGCCGACAGTCCTGATTCCCGGTTCCAGCTTTCCAGAAAAAGCAAAGCGTAAACTGAAATTTCTCCGCAGTCCTCACCTATCCAATCCCTACTCATTCTCTTTCTCCTTCCACTTTCCTCTTGCTTGTACTCACACTCCTCTTTCGCTCTTTTGAATCCCGCGGCTCCTCTCCTTTCCTTTACATCCGTTCTCTCTTTGCTCAAAGGTACTTTCTTTTCCTTCTTCTCTGCCTTTCATCTTTGATGGGTACTTTCTCTTTCTTCTGTTTATGTTTTCTCTGCCGGAAGTTTGTAATTTTTTTGGGGAGCAATTTCACTTTTTCTGATGCCTTCCTGGATTTTAATTTCTGCTGTAAAGCCTAAGATGATGTTTTCCACGAATTTTTCTTTATTCCTGCTCGAACAAGGTTCCATCTTTATTTTTTGTCAAAAGGAACATAAACCTGTAAAGGCTAGACGATAATACGTATTATGTGAAGTATATCGGAAGAGGGGTAATGTGTTGGCAATTGGTCTTTATAGCCAAATTTTAATCGACTAATTTTAATAGCTTTCTTGTTATGTTATCTGTTAATTATGTCTTTCAACCTTTGATTGATATGACAATTCTTGAGTTGTATGGGGATCTGTATCTTATAAATGCTACAGTCACAACTCGTTAATTTGCAATTTCCTACATTCCTCGATGTAAAGCTAGATTAGTGGGAAATTTTTTCTTCCAAATCATGGTAATCATCATAGTTGGGAAGACCTGTAATTTGTATTTTAATATTAATTTGTGTCACTCTGACATTTTGGTTTTTCACTTCATTCTAGACTCCGATAATTGAGAATATGTCTGAAGTGGAAAACAACGGGGATTTTATCCATTGCCTGGGACCTGACCTGTCAATGAAGATTCTCAGCCATTTGGATGACCCTTGTGACCTTGTTCGTGTTTCTACCGTTTCAAGTGCTTGGCACCAATTTGGTAAGCTCTTGGAGTTGAATTACCTCTCTCTGTGTTTTTTGATGTTTTGGTCTAAAAAAGAGATCTTTTATTTGCTTGCATACTCATTTCACTTGGAAAATTTTCTGTGCTTGTGAAATTTTGGTTCTATGTGCAAGACCTGGCTTAGATTCCACGGTTGAAATATAAGGCATTGAGTGGTTCAGACTTGAGACTTCTTAAATTTCTATTGTTATTCATTAGTGTTAAGTATTATTCATTAACATGTCCGCTTGATATTCTGCAGTTGTTGAAAATGGCCTTTGCAAGCAACTTTGCTTGAAAAGGTTTCCTGAATTATCTGTTGTTGCTCATGTTATTGAAGTAGACAATGTGATTGAACCAGTAAGATACATGGTTGGCAATTCTATGAATTGGGAATGCCTCAAGAGAAATCATAAAGTTTATGCATTCCTAGCACATGGTCTAGCACCGTCTATGAGGAAAAATTGCATTTCAGAAGCCATTAGTGCATCCAGCACTGATAATTACCCTGAAGAAATTATTCAGAATACAATGGAGCCAAGGGATAGAACTGAATTTGGGGCGTCATATTGGTCAAGCAAAGGGGAAAGTGATCCTTCGGCTCCTGAGACATTAGTTTACAAGTTGATTGCCAAAATATGTGTTGTTACGGAGATCCATGTCCAACCATTCCAAGGTTAGCCTACAGGATTGATGAAAATTATATTATTAATTTGTTCAGGAATTATATTTAGTCAGCTGACTCGGAATTCATGTTTACATATCAGCATATTTTGAGCACAACTACCCTATATATTCATCTAAGTCTGTCCGATTTAGAATGGGCCATCCAAGATACCCAAAGGAATTAGAGAGTGCTGTAGCTGGTAATCTGAATGCTAAACACATGTTACGGGGCAAAGAATTTGTATGGACATACACTTCACCTGAATTTCCAATGGCTCAGGTGTGTTGCACTGTGCAAGTGTGGTATCCACTTTATTCTGAATTTTCCATTATTTTTTACTTTTATGAGAAAAATGTTTCAGATTTTTATCTAAAACTTCCTTATAAGTGTCATCCACTTTATTCTGTAATGCTCATCAAGGTTTAATTTTTATCTTCTATCCACTCGAATCATCTTGTCTAAATTAATGCAATTATAGCAAGAGACTTGATTCATGGCTTTTCTGAATGCTTGACTATGGCTCTTTGGAATCTCTGTTTCTTCTTTCAGGGAGTAGTGACTTCATGGTGTCTGAATATTTAGCAAGCATGGATTTTAAAAAATCTTAGAAGCGCTGTTTGTGATTGAAGTCACAAATATTAGTATAGCATACTCATGCATGTGCTTGTAATTTGAAATACTTTAATCACTTTGTGAATGATACAGGAAAACCGCTTGCAAAAATTCAAGCTACCTGAACCTGTTCTCTGCATCGGAGGTGTGCTGCTAGTTGAGCTGTTGGGTAGGGTTGTGAGACATGAATGGGATGACCTATATTACATATGGTTAGTTTCTCATATGCTCTCTCTTTATATTTGTACACACATACTAAATTATTGTCATTTATCTCAAACATAAATTGAAGGCCATGGTTGTCAACCTAGTCGGAGGTGAGAACCTGATTTCCTTCCATTTCACCTTTCGACTCTTCAATTGACATCTTAGCTTCTTGAGATATATTCCGATTAATGACAGAGTCTAGGTTGAAACCGAGACCTCTACCCTTATGATGGCTTTAGCTATGCCTAAATGGTTTTTCATTTTTTTCTCCCCTCTCTTCTCAACTGTGTTTTAGAATGTCATGATTCATCAATATCTTGTGCATTGAGACATTCTTATATTCATACAATATACTAGCTGCACGTGTAACGAGCCAATAAAAACTTACCAAGTGGGTGTATCAGGTATTGATTGACACACCCGTTCTGGCGAGCTTCTGTCTTCCCCTTGAACCTTTTTTTTTTTTTTTTAAACTTTAAGGTGTCATTTGTTCGTTGATTGTTTATCAGCAATGTTAAATTGGATCAATGTGGTGCAGCATTTCTCATGTTCAAGTTGTGGGACGACCACTTTCGCCAGCATTTGGTGTTAAAATACATCGTCCTTCGGGAGAGTGCACCTTGAAGTACTGTCCTTAAATAGACTGTTGTATGTCTTCATCATCATCAAGTGGACACACAAGCTCACGTTCTCGTTTGCGAACATTGACCTCAAACATAATGCAGAGGGGCGTGAGACGATGGGAGCAAACGATCTTGGGTGCACTGCCTGGTTCTGGGGCGGTTAATGTTGATGATTGATAGTGTACACAGTCCTTGGAGACTTCTATTATATGTAATATCAACTGAACTTGGATAGTAACCAGTTGCTTCAGGTTGGTACATGGCAAGACGTTAACCAACAATGTGGTGTAGAAAAATGCTTGTATGGAACTCAGAAATTTAGATTGATTCAGTTGAAAAAAAAAATATTGGTAGACTAAATATTTTTGGCCAATAAATTGGTAGACTAAATTAGTCATGGATAAATGTGTAGAACGTGTTGAAAGTGTGATTTATTGAAAAGTATGACAATATGCTTGCATGTTAATCAAGTATTCATTTGACTTTTTTATTCTTTAAAAATTGAATCTACTTAAAAAGTTTTTGGTTACCAATTTTTGGTAAATTAAATCTATATGGAGCGGCGCAAGGGTCGTGCTGTACCTCCCATACACAAGGTTTTTTTTTTAATAAATAATGTGCAATGCAATAGAGGATTTTGCTGGTGTCTTAACATTTTAGTACAAACCACTAGTGACATGTGGATATGGCTGCTCTAATTGATTTAGTCTAAAAAATTTGTAGACTTTATACGTGAATTTCTGCTATATTGTTCTGTAATGTATCCAAAATAAGTAGTAGAGGTGGTTAAGATTCCATCTTGTTCATCCTTTTTGTGATATGAAGCAAAGCAATTATAAGTAGCTTGGACAAGTATTCTTGTAAATTTGTGAAATTGTATTATGAATATCAGATTACCTATTTTAAATATTCGTTAGGGATTGTTGTGAAATTTTGCTTATTTTGAAGTAGTTTTTCTAAAGGGAGTTTTATGAGAAACATAAGAGAGTAGTCGTTTGTGTTTAGCAAAATTATTTGATAAGCATTTTTATTAATGTTGGAGAAGTAATTTGTGTTTGACAATTTTTTTTTATTAGTAAATTGCCAAAAAGGATATGTAAATAAAAGGTTAGATAAAAAAGCTAGAGAAAATTATAGTAATGAATGATTTTGTGTTAATGTTTTTTGGTTTTAAAGAATAAATTTTTGCTTATATTTTTGTTTTTGAAAGAGAAGTTCTTTATATATATATATATATATATATATATATATATACATAACATATAAACTACTTTGGCAACTATTTAAAAATAGTTTATTTTAAAGAAGACTTGGTAAAAAAACTACAATATATTAAAATAAATTTTTTTTTGGGACAGTAAGTGGCTTTTTCCTTCACAAGCTAGGCCAAAATCTAGCACTAACCAAGGTATATTATTATTATTTTGGGTGTGGCACTAGCTTTAATTTGTTTCTTCGAGCAACCTTTTCATCTATCAATAAAAAGTCTACCAACCAATATTTTAAAAATTAAATCAATCATCAAATTAATAAAAATATTAATTTATAATTTATTAATTCAACTCTAATTAAACTATGGTTAAACCAATGACATGTTTATTATTATTTTTGTAAATACATTTGTATAAAATTTTGTAATTAATTGTTAAATAGGTGACTCTAGCTTCTTCAAAGGGCATATCCTTATAGTCTTAAAGGCGTCAAGTTTGACTATGTGTGTGGCCACTTTTGCCAATTTTCAAAAACCCACCAAAATAATATATTTATATAAAACTTTGCACCCATTTGACAAACATTTCTTGGGGGATACTTTGGCCATAGTGTTTCTTGGAATCTCCAAAGCTTAAATTGGAATCCTGAAGTTTCAAAATGTGTTTCTATTTTCACAAGTTTTGAAAAATCAATTAGAATCAATGTTTTTAAAATGGATCAATCATTAAACCAATAAAGACAATAATTCATGGTTTATTAGTCTACCTAGTAGCAATTAAATATATTAATGTAACAAATAAATATTAGTAAGTTTTAAATATTTAATTACTACTTCAATATTTCTTAAGACATTAAATAAATCATTTTTTCAATTAAAAAGTAAAAACTATTTATGATTAAAAGTTAAGAATATTTAATATTAACATTTTAGAGTTTTCAAATTATATTAAAATTTTATTTATCATTAAAAAAAGTAAATAATAATTTTGGTCAAATACAATGATATTTGAGATAAATGCTAGTAAAAAATGGGACATAATGAAAAGTAAATACTAAAAATAATCAAGTACACATGTTTTATTTCTCTTTTATTCTTTCTTTTAAAAAAAAATTCTCTATATTTAAACTCCTTTTTTTTGTGCCTTTTATTTTCAATTTGTCAAAATTATTCAAGATGAATTATTCTATTATATAATAAAAATATTTTTAGAAAAATGTCATTGACTGGTTCAAACTGGTTTTTTACCAGTTTGGTTTGACTAATTCAATTATTTTTCAATCAATTTAATCAATTTTTTTACTGATTGATTTTCTGGACTAACCGAACTAAATCAAAAATTGGTTCCCAATCGAATTTATTGGTCCAGTCCAGTTCTAAGAACTATAATAATAATAATATATAACTTTGCACTTATTGAGTAAGATTCTCTTGCAGGATAAATGGCGCGCTATGTGGAAATTGAAAGGACCAACATCAGTTTGTATCTAAAATTGTTTAGTCCAACTCAATTTTTGACCACTGTTGATCGATTCTCAGAGACTTTAGCTCATAGGGTCTTATAGACTAGACCATAGGTCGATTCATTGACTTTTTTTATTGAATTAGCTAATTTTGTTCTGACAACTAAGCTACTAACCCTATGATTTGACATAATTTAGAAGAAAATTATTTCAATAACATTTACATAGGGTTTAAGTATATGGCAAAATAAAATATGAGGAAGCTTAATCTAATAAGAATAAAATGAATTACTTAGAACATGTATGATATACAAGTTTTTTTTATTTATAAAATAAAGGGGAAAGAAAGTCGGTCTATATCCTCCAATATATATTAGTATTTTTAACAAGGTAACAAATTCTAAGGAATAACAAATATTACCAAAGTTTTCTCTAAATCAAGCCTTATTTTCTTTTTATATTTAAGGATCCATACTAGTTATTTTTAGTCTCTTTAAGGTTGTGTAGGTTGCCTTAATAACAAGGATATTGATAATGTAAATTGGATTGTTTTAAACTTACAAGTATATTAGACCTATAAAACACTTATAACAGTTTGATCTTAAGAATTTAATCACCATTATATCTCCCTTGGAACAACAAAAGATAATACCACTATAATTCAAAAATAATGATAGCCTACTTCAAATTGTTTTTTTTTTTTTTTTGGGAAATTACAACCAAATACTTTATGTTTGTAAAATTTATAGTGAAGGATCTTGTTACAACTAGGTCTTCCCAAAGTTATAACAGTGTTAACTTCAAAAGGATATGCTAAACACCAATATGACATACAAAGCAAAGCAAAACATGAAAAAATATTACTGCCTGAACTTAAAGCTTTTTCTCCAAAAGTTGCTTCTAAGCTCTCAATTTCCCTTTCTTAATGGTGTTTCTAAGCCTTTAAACACAATGGCTAGCTTGCTTCTTTCTTGTATGGAGAAACTAAGCTTGGGGACCTTTTTTAGCAAAGTGAAAGACATGTGCATCCTCCCATCATGAATGCTCATGGAAGAGGTGGGCAATGTATCCAATGATGTGTATTTGACATGGAATCCCCAACTAATTTGTTGCAAAGATTTACATTAGATATGGAGTAAAAAGGGCCATATTCAGTGAACTAAGTCAAGTTACCAGACCTGTATCTTGCTAATGTTCTTGACATTGCTCACATTCTCCTATCTGGTCCTTACACCACATGCATAATTATTTCTAAAATTCAAATACACTAAAAACATTCCAAAAGAGGAGACTATATATATGGATCATGGCGATAAGTTTTCTGTAAGGGAGTATTATCTTCCATGTATCATTATTTATTCAATTTTCTCAATCCACCATAACTTAATGAATAACCCATATACTTATTCTAGGTCCTTTTGATATTGTTATTCTTAAAATATAAATATGCACAAAAAATGAGAAAATAACTTAAACTAAATAAGAGTTTTATTACAAATGATATAATATATATATATATATATATTATATATATAACTTAATATGGAACTAAGTCTTATTTTAGATACAAGATCTTAAACCCTGTTAGTGTCATGCCTTTAGTTAGATGATCAATTATCATTAATTTAGTGCTAATGTGTTTAATAGTGATTTTTTTTTAACACATTCTCGAATGACTAAATACTTAATATTGATATGCTTACTTTAACTTCTACACTTATTGTTCTTAACCAAAAATTAAGTTGTCATAATACATTTTTGATGGCCTAAAGATAGTTTCAACAATTTTAAGCCTAAAAATAAAGTTTTTTTTACCCATACACTATGTGAAGTTATCTTAAAATAAAATACAAACTCAGCCTCTAAGGTAAAAGTAATAGTTAAAACATGTTTCATGCTCCTCCAAGATATGACTTTGCTAGTAAACATGAAAATGTAACATGATGTTGATTTTCATGAATCAACACATTTGGTGAAATTCGAATCTAAGTAACTAAGAACCTCAAGGTTTTCAGTATATTTGTATGTTAACATGTAGTCCTTGATGCCTTTAAGATAACTCATAATCTTTTTTACAACTCTTTAGTGATTCATACCTAGATTACTTTGATATCTGTATAACATTTTGACTACAAATGCAATATCAAGTTTTATGCAAACCTAAATATACATAAGACTTCTGATAGCTAAAGTATATGAAATGTTATGTATTTACTCCTTTTCTAAATCATTTTTTTTTTTTTTACATTATTTCAAATTGAACTTGTCACCTTTTATAATGGGCGATACACTCGATGAATAGTTTTTCATCCATAATCTTTCTAAGACTTTATTAATATAGGTTTCTTGGGATGTTCCAAAATGCATTAACTTCTATCTTTATGAACTTTATTGCTAATAACATATGATGCGTCATTCAGATCCTTCACCTTAAAATTTTTAGAGAGAAATTGTTTTGCCTTGTGTAACAACCCCTTATTATTAGTTGTAAGTAATATATTATTCACATAAAGCACTAGAAAATAAATGTTACTCCCATTAACCTTTTGATATATGTAATGATCTAGACATTTTCCATGAATCTAAATAAAGAGATGACATCATGAGACCTCAAATACCATGGACGGGAGGCTTTTTTAATCCATATATGGATTTCTTAAGCTTGCACGCTAAATGTTCACCAATACCAAAGAAGAATCCTTTAGATTGTTCCATATATACTTTTTTCTTTAATTCTCCATTAAAGAATGTTGTTTTCACAACTATCTGATGTATTTCTAAATCAAAATGGCTAATTAATACTATTATCATATAGAGAGAATTTTTCTTAAATACAGGAGAGAAAGTCTATCTATAATTAATTCTTTTTCTTTGAGTAAATCATTTGGCCACGAGTCTTACTTATATCTTTCAATGTTGCCTAATAAGTCCTTTTTTTGTCTTATAAACCTATTTGCATCTAATGGCCCTAGAACTACTATGCAGCTCAATAAGATCCCAAATTTTGTTAAACGCCTTATAATCTATCTCTTCCTTTATAACATTATGTCATAATTCAAATTCTTTGCAATTGAAAGTTTGTGAAAACGTTTGAAGGTCATTTTTTACTCTTATATTATAGTCATATTATTATAGGTACAAAGTATAGTTATTAGGAAATACTGACCTTTTATCCTAGTTGATCATTTTGATGTTGGTTCAACATTCTCTTAGGAAGCATGTGCCTTAACTGGTTGCTCAATAATTTTTAATAGTTATTCAACAATCGAATTAACTTGGTTATGGTCAATAGTTTGTGGATCCCCAATGACTAATCATTTAATAGCCATTTTACTTAAGGGGCATGAATCATAACCAATCTGTCATTTGATAGAGGAGCTTGATTATTAGATTGATCATCCTCAGAATCCAAGTTCTGAGTTTGATTACTCCCACTAATCAGATCGTTCTTTAGAAACCTTGTATTTTTTGATTTTATAATTCTAAAATTATGAGATAGACAATAAAATTTATATCTCTTAGACCTTTTAGTATACTTAATAAAGTAGCAATTAATAGTCCTTGGATTCAACTTCTTTTTTTGTGAATTATAAATCCCTACCTTAGACAAGCATCTCTATTAAATAACTCAAATGATGTCTTTTTAATTGCCTTAGTTAGAATTAAGTTAAGAATATATGTAGCCATATTAAAGGCCTTAGTCCACAAGGATTTATAAAGTTTAGAACTACTTAGCATGCTGTGCACTATGTCCAACAATGTTTAATTTCTTCTTTTTGCTACATCATTTTTATTTGGAAACCCAAATATGATGCATTAGGCAACAATCCCATATTCCTAAGGAAACTTAGCAAATGGATTAGGTGACTTTCCATCTTTAATGTATCTATCATGATACTCATCACTTCTATCTGATCTTACTATCTTAATTCATTTAGTACATTGACTTTATACTTTTACCTTAAATATCTTGAAAGCATCTAGTGCCTCATTCTTATTATTAAGTAAATAGAGATAAATATATCATGAGTAATCATTAATAAATGTGATAAAGCATTTCTAACTACTAAAGTCCATATTTGAATTTCAAATATCTATATGTATGATTTATAATATAACAGAGCTCCTCTTAGTACCTTTTTTGGTTTTATTAGTATATTTCTTTTAATACAATCTAAACAAGTGTCAAAATTAATAAAGTCAAGAGTATTGAGTATTTCATCATTTACCAATCTTTTCACCCTTTTTATTGAAATATGAACAAATTTTCAATGCCAAACATAGAGGAATTTTCATTGATAACACATCTCTTAATACCTATACTGTTAGGGACATGCATATAAGAGGTATTGTTTTATGATTAAATTCGAAAAAGACCATCACAAATTGCACCATTCCCTACAATATTTGATTTATAGAATAATTTAAATATATTGTTTGAGAATTCAAGGGAATATCTAAATGGTATAAGTTTTGATGTAAAAATCATGTTTTTAAAGAAATTTGGTATATAAAAAGTCATTTCTAAAATGAAAATAAAGCTGACATCAAGTATTAATTTGCATGTTCTTATAGTTTCCATTTGTTAGCCCATCTTAGTTTTAGAATAGATGAATTGGTTACTAACCATTGACTTCCTTTGGTTTAGAAAGTCTTATAAGGTATTAAAGATATAAAATGTAGAACCAGAATCAATTTACTAAGTGTTACTACTAATATTTAATATATTAGATTCATAATAAAAGAAAGAGATTGAGTTATCTTTCTTATCCAGCCAAGCCTTGAACTTAAGGTACGTCTTCTTCATGTGCCCTTTCTTTTTGTCAGATTGGATGGGTACCTTACCTTTCTTTTTCACTTTGGCTTGCCTTTTACTCTTTTTCCTATGTCACCATATGTGCCTTTTCTTTTATTATTGCTAAAAATCTTTCCTCTTCTTAAATACACGAGGTCAATAATTGATTCACCAACTATTTTTCCTTCTATGTTGTAAGAGACCTTGAAAGTCCATATTGATGTGGGAAGGGGGTAAGAATATAGTGCACCATAAAGGATTTAGACATCTTAACCTTGAGTAGTTTTAACTAAGCCACTATATCTCTTTTTTGCATGATGTGCTCTCACACATCTTTTATGCCGATAACTTTCAGAGTTGTTAATCTAGTCATTAGAATGCTTGCTAAGACCTTGTTTGAGAACTTAAATTATTCATCAATGGCATTAAGCAATGGTCAGACATTTTTATGTTCTCCAATCAGCTCATGAATACTAACACGATATACAGCATGTTGAGGTGATTGGATCACTTTCAATGTTCATAAATATCAAATTTTGAATTATCACTAGTATTTGTGGGTATTGGAAGTTTGTCTTATAGCATAGTCAACCTCTATATACCATAATTGGAGAAAATTTTTTTCCTTCCAAACTATATAGTTATCACCATTTAATTTGGAAACTTGAAAATCATAGATGTTTAAAATTGATAGATAGGCTACAAATAATTAAATGCTATATCAAAAATTTGAAGTAATTAAACATTTTATATGACATATTCTACCAATTGCAAAATATCTCTTTTAAACCATAAGCCCAATAACAAATAAAATTTCTTGTAGGTTAAGATTTATTTAGTTAGGTCCATGTGCAAATATGATGAGACTAACAAGCTATATCCTTTATCCTAATTCCAGTGGATAAATTAAAAAAAAATAGAAAATTTACTATTCCACCCTCTTTAATTATATATGATTACCATTTTAAATATATTAATTACAAATTGATATTATTTCCTTTATGTGATCTTTAATTTAATTTCAATACCTAATATATAATGTTAGAATAATTAAAAGTGCTACAATTAAATTTTAATTAAACTAAACATATACAAATCATATGACATTCTAAAATTAAATGTTTATTTATGACTAAATATAAATGCATAAACAAACATTTCATAATGAGAATTAAATAATTAATTAATCAACTAATAAAAAATGTTACTAATTAATTAATTAAAATTATCCCTTTAATTTTAATTCCAATATGTCATAATTATCACTTATAAGTTAAATAACCAAAATTAGGCATAAACTAAAATGACACCATAAATCAATATTTGATGAAAAGGTCATTAATATTGCAAAAAACTAATTTAAGTTGCCTAAAATAATTTTACCAAAATTTTTCGACAAATTAAATGACATTAAATAATTTTTGGACAAAATAAACGGCCAAGAAAATAATTATCATTACATTTTAAACAAAATATAGGTCCAAAGATTTTTTGCCTAATACATTCAAAAATCAATTAATTTAAACCCATTAGAAATCTTGTCCAAAAACTTGCCCAAAAGTAGGTCTATCAAAAAATTAATACCCAAATAAATTTTACAGCCAAGTTTTAGTCCGAAACATGCCAAAAATCCACCAAAAATAGCCCATAATTGACCAAACAGGCTTAAATTGAAAAGGTCTAATTTTTTTTGTTATTCTTAATGGCTAAAAATTTAAAAAATAGGATCCGAGAATGTTTGGCCCAAAATACTCTAAAAATTGAACCAAATAGCGATTAAAAAAATCCAAAAATAGAAGCCCAAACTCACTTAAATAAAACACTAGAATGCAATAGACAATATAACTAAAATGACATGTCATTTTATTGTTAGTGATGAAATGACATATAATTTGTATCGTCTCCTACCTCCAGTTAAGTCATTTCGATTTAATCCAAATTAGTTTTGCACCTACTTTCAACCTATAACAAAACCCAACCATTTCTCATGTATGTGGACTCCTTTTTGAGTGCTTCCAAAGTTGATTCCACTAAGAATTTTATAGTCAATAAATTTATGAAATCAAAACACGAAAACAAGGCTCATAAATGGCAACCCAAATCTAGTAGAAATCCAGAACTTTTTAAACTTTGAAAATAACAATACAAAATCTTTTGGAGGCTTGAGGCTTCGACATTAACAGTTAGCTTCAATAAGATATACTAAATACAATTATGATATTCAAGTGGAACAAAATGGAAAAAAATGTTATTTTCAGCTGTTGCCTAAACTTGAAGCTTTTTCTCCAGTGGGTGCTTCTATCCTCACTTGATGGGTGTTTTTTAGCGTAGTGACTAGCTTGCCTCTTTCTTGTATGGAGAAATTGAGCTTTGAGACCCCTTTTTAGCAAAATAAGAGATATGCATCCATCAAGAACACTTACGGAAGAGGTGAGGAATGTATCTAATGATGTGCAATCCCCAACTAGATTTGCTACAAAGATAGGTAGAAATATGGAGTAGGGAAGACCATGTTTAATGAACCAAGTCAACTTGCAAGATCTGTATCTTGCTATTGTTCTTGCCATTGTTCAAAACCAAGGCTTCCCAATGTCACAATAGGTCCTTCTAAAATTATTTTTTGCTAAGTTGTAGTCCGTAAATGTAATTTTTCTTTATTTTTATGTGTAAAAATACAAATCTAGTACTAATCCTCTGCTACATTATGATAGAAAAAATTGTCTTGCTTATATTTGCTTTCACCGTTACTACTTTGGTGGTGAAATTAGATTTATAGGAGTCGTAATAAATTTAATGAATTGCAGCTCTTGATAAAATTAAAATAAAATGTTGAAGATCAATATCGTCTATATTATATGTATAGGTATAGACACAAATAAGATTTTTAACAAAATATTATATTTTTCTTATATAAGTTTAGAACTTTTATTTGTTTGATAAAGTTATAGAAACTTTTAAAATGTAGAGTATCATTAGAACGATAGACAATTATTGCCTTAACTTCATATTATACTATTTATTTATTTTTATTTAAAAAATAAAGTGGTTTGACTATCATTGGACTCTCTTGTGATCTAAAGCGCGCTTACTTAGTTGTTTTCGTATAGAACCCTTATCTCTTATTTGCTTGTAAAATCATTTTCTTTGCAGACAGACTTTAAAATATCTATCTCCTGTTCTTCGCATTTGTTAATACAATAAACATTAAAATAAATTTTACCCCAAAAACAAACAGTGTCTCTAAAAGAATGTGCTACAGAAATATTTTTTTTTGGGTGTGCTCTTAATAATTAAATTTAAGACTTTCAATCTTTTAAAGAATAATAATTCTAATATTTAAAGCAAACAGATGTAATAATATTATTACAACATTCATAATGGAGACAGATTATTATGTGAAAGAGTGGATTAATAGAAATTTTAATTGCCTGTAGTTCAATAAAACAAATTATAAATGTTTACTATATATTATTATATTTATTCATTTTTAGCTGTTGTAAGTGTCAGTGATATTTTTTTAACAGAAAAAAAAATCTTTTATTTCTAAAGATAAAAATGTAGAAAAAACCCCACCCAAGAGTCCTAACCTCCGAGACCGAGACTCGTCACTGGAATTGCTCCACAATCCTCACCTATACAATCCCTGCTCAGTCTCTTTCTCCTTCCACTTTACTCTCCCTTATACTCACACTCCTCTTTCTCTCTTTCGAATCCCACGGCTCCTCTCCTTTCCTTTACATCCGTTTTCTCATTGCTCAAAGGTAACTTCTTTTCCTTCTTCTCTGCCTTTCAACTTTGATGGGTACTTTCTCTTTCTCCTGTTTTCGTTTTCTCTGCCGAAAGTTTGTAATTTTTTTTTTGGCGCAATTTCGCTTTTTCTGATGCCTTCCTGGATTTTATTTTCTTCTGTAAAACCTAAGATGATCTTTTCCACGAATTTTTCTTTATTCCTGCTCGAACAAGGTACCATCTTAATTTTTTGTCAAAAGGAACATAAACCTGTAAAGGCTAGACGATAATACGTATTATGTGAAGTATATCGGAAGAGGGGTAATGTGTTGGCAATTGGTCTTTATAGCCAAATTTTAATCGGCTAATTTTAGCAGCTTTCTTTTTATGTTATCTGTCAATTATGTTTTTGGGCTGCCAAAGTTTTTCAACCTTTGATTGATATGACAATTCTTGAGTTGTAAGAGGGTCTATATCTTATAAATGCTACAGTCACAACTCATGAATATGCAATTTCCCTACATTCCTCGATGTAAAGCTAGATTAGTGGGAAATTTTTTCTTCCAAATCATGGTAATCACCATAGATGGGAAGACCTTTAATTTGTAATGTGATATTAATTTGTGTCACTGACATTTTGTTTTTTCACTTCATTCTAGACTTCGATAATTGAGAATATGTCTGAAGTTGAAAACAACGGGGGTTTTATCCATTGCCTGGGACCTGACCTGTCAATAAAGATTCTCACCCATTTGGATGACCCTTGTGACCTTGTTCGTGTTTCTACCGCTTCAAGTGCTTGGCACCAATTTGGTAAGCTCTTGGAGTTGAATTACTTCTCTCTGTGTTTTATGATGTTTTGGTCCAAAACAGAGATCTTGTATTTGCTTGTATACTTATTTTACTTGGAAAATTTTCTGTGCTTGTGAAATTTTGGTTCTATGTGTAAGACCTGGCTTAGATTCCACAGTTGAAATATAAGGCATTGAGTGGATCAGCCTAGAGACTTCTTAGCTTTCTATTGCTATTCATTAGTGTTAAGTATTATTCATTAACATGTACGCTTGATATTCTGCAGTTGTTGAAAATGGTCTTTGCAAGCAACTTTGCTTGAAAAGGTTTCCTGAATTATCTGTTGTTGCTCATATTATTGAGGTAGACAATGTGATTGAACCAGTAAGATACATGGTTGGCAATTCTATGAATTGGGAATGCCTCAAGAGAAATCATAAAGTTTATGCATTCCTGGCATGCGGTCTCACTCCATTTATGAGGAAAAATTGCATTTCAGAAGCCATTAGTGCATCCAGCACTGATAATTACCCTGAAGAAAGTATTCAGAATACAATGGAGCCAAGGGATAGAACTGAAATTAGGGCGTCATATTGGTCAAGTAAAGGGGAAAGTGATCCTTCTGTTCCCGAGACATTAGTTTACAAGCTGATTGCCAAAATATGTCTTGTTACGGAGATCCATGTCCAACCATTCCAAGGTTAGCCTACATGAAACTTATATTATTAATTTGTGCGGGAAATATATTTAGTCAGCTGACGCAGAATTCATGTTTACATATCAGCATATTTTCAGCCAGACAACCCTATATATTCATCTAAGTCTGTCCGATTTAGAATGGGCCATCTAAGATACCCAAAGGAATTAAAGAGTTCTGTACCAGGTAATCCAAATGCTAAACAAATGTTACGGGGCAAAGAATTTGTATGGACATACACTTCACCTGAATTTCCAATGGCTCAGGTGTGTTGCACTGTGCAAGTGTGGTATCCACTTTATTCTAAATATTCCATGATTTTTTACTCCTATGAGAAAAAGGTTTCAGATTTTTATCTAAAACTTCCTTATAAGTATCATCCACTTTATTCTGTAATGCTCATCAAGGTTTAATTTTTTTCTTTTATCCACTCTAACCGTCTTGTCTAAATTAATGCAATTATAGCAAGAGACTTGATTAGTGGCTTTTCTGAATTGGAATCTCTGTTTTTCTTTCAGGGAGTAGTAACTTCTTGGTATCTGAATATTTAGCAAGCATGGATTTTAAAAAATTTTAGAAGCTCTGTTTGTGATTGAAGTCGCACATATTAGTAAAGCACACTCTATGCATGTGCTTGTAGTTTGAAATACTTTAATCACTTTGTGAATGATACAGGAAAACCGCTTGCAAAAATTCAAGCTACCTGAACCTGTTCTCTGCATCGGAGGTGTTCTGCTTGTTGAGCTGTTGGGTAGGGTTCAGAAACAACAAATGGATGAACTATATTACGTATGGTTAGTTTCTCATATGCTCTCTCTTTCTATTTTGTACACACATAGTAAATTAGTGTCATTTATCTCAAACATAAATTGAAGGCTATGGTTGCCAACCTAATTGGAGGTGAGAGCCTGATTTCCTTCCATTTCACCCCTCTACTCTTTAATTGACATCCTAGCTTCTTGAGATATATTCCTATTTATGACAGAGTCTAGGTTGAAACCGAGTCCTCTACCCTTATGATGGATTAAGCCATGCCCAAATGGTTTTCCTTTTTTTTTTTCTCCCTCTCATCTCAACTATGTTTTAGATGATCATGATTCATCAATATCTTGTGCATCGAACAATTTTTACTTACATATAAAATACTAGCTGTGCTTGTGAGGAGCCAATAAGAACTTGCCAAGTGGGTGTTCTTCAGGTATTGGTTGACACACCCATTCTCGTGAGCTTCTGTCTGCCCCTTGAACCCTTTTTTACTTTTTCACTTTAAGGTATCATTTGTTCGTTGATTGTTTATCGGCAATGTTAAATTGGATCACTGTGGTGCAGCATTTCCTATGTTCAAGTTGTGGGACGACCACTTTTACGACCATTTGGTGTTAAAATAAATCATCCTTCGGGAAAGTGCACCTTGAAGTACTTCCCTGAAACAGACTGTTTTATGTCATCATCATCTTCATCGTCATCATCAAGTGGACACTCAAGCTCATATTCTCGTTTGCGAACATTGACCTCAAACATAATGCAGAGGGGCGTGAGACGATGGGAGCAAATGATCTTGGGTACACTGCTTGGTTCTGGGGCAGTTAACGTTGATGATTGATAGTGTACACAATCCTTGGGGACTTGTATTTTATGTACATATCAGCTGAACTTGGATAGTGGTACGTTGCTTCAGGTTGGTACATGGCAAGACATTAACCTACAATGAAGTGTAGAAAAATTCCGGTATAAAACTCAGAAATTTAGATTGATCCGGTTTTTTTTTTTAAAGAAAAATTGGTAGACTAAATGAGTCATGGATGAATGTGTAAAACATGTTGGAAGTGAGATTTATTGAAAAGTATGATAATACGCTTACATTATTAATTATTTGTTTGTCCTTTTTATTTTTTAAAGATTGAATCTACTTAAAAGAAGTTCTCTATCACCGTTTTTTGGTAAACTAAGTCTACGAGGAGCAGCCACGTGTATGTGTTGCTCGAATGTGGATATTCTACAGCAGTAGGGCCAGGCTGTACCATGTTGTACCCCCTGCACAGGGGAGTTGTTCCCTTTTTTCTTAAAACGTTTTTTTATAACTGTGCTGTGTTGCACAGCACAATGCAAAGCAGCAGAGGATCTGCTGTTGTGTCACTCAACTCTTTAGCAAGCTCCATTGATGCTGCGTGGATGTGGCTGTTCTCATTGATTTAGTCTTAAAAATTTTTGAACTTTAATGTTCTGTATTGTATGCAAAATAAATAGTGGAGGTGGTTAAGATTCCATCTTCTGCTTCCTTTTCGTGACATGAAGCAAAGTAATTATAAGTAGCTTGAACAAGTATTCTTGTAAATTTGTGATATTATATTATGAATATCAGATTACCTATTTTTAATTATTCATTTTGGATTGTTGTGAAATTTTGCTTATTTTGATTTTTTTTTAAATGGAGTTTTACGAGAAGCACCATGAGAGAGTAGTGGTTTGTGCTTAGCAAAATTTGTTTATAAGCATTTGTATTAATATTTGAGAAGTAATTTGGGTTTGACAAATTTTTTTAAAAATGTTCTTTTATTATTAAGTTGCTAAAAGAGACCTGTAAATAAAAGGGTAGTTAAAAAAGTTAAAGAAAATCATAGTAATTAATGATTTTTTGTGATTATATTTTTGTCTAAAAAAATAAATTATTGCTTATATTTTTATTCCGAAAGAGAATTTCTGATTTTATTTTTTTACATAACATTTAAATTGCTTTGGCAACTATTTAAAAAATTTATTTTTTAAAAAAAGAATTAGTCAAACACTACAACATATTAAAATAAGTTTTATTTTTTTTGAAAGTAAGTAGCTTTTCCCACCACAAGCGATGCCAAAGTCTAGCACAAATTGATGTGAATTTTTTTTTTTTTTGGGTGTAGCACTGGCTTTATTTTGTTTCATCTAGCAACTTTTTCATATGTTCATAAAAAAATTATTAACTAATGTTTTAAAAATTAGATTAATTATTAAATCGATGAAAGTATCAATTAATTATAATCAAATTATGTTTAAATCAGTGATAATTATATATTTATTTATTTATTTAAAAATATATTTAATATAATTTTATCACTATTTTTATAAGTATATTTATATAGAGTTTCGTAATTAATTGTTAAATCACTATTTTTATAAGCATATATTTATATAGAGTTTTTATAAATAAAAATAAAAAATATATATTAAACAAAATAATTAATTGTTAAATAGGTGACTTTGGCTCCTTGAAAAGACAGATCCTCTTAATCTTAAAGGCCTCCAGTTTGACTTGTGTCTGGCTATTTTTGCCAAGTTTTAGAAAACCTACCCAAATAATATATCTATATAAAACTTTGCACCCATGTGATAAACGTTTCTTACAAGATTCTCGACCATAGCGTTTCCTAGAATCTCCAGAGCTTAGGTTTGAATCCTTGAGTTACAAAATGGGTTATTATTTTCGTAAGTTTTGAAATTCTAATTGGAATAATATATATATATATAACAAGAAGTATTAGTTCAACCCCTTGGATTAACACCGATTTGCATCCAAAATTGTTTGATCCGACTCAGTTTTTGACCAGTGTTAATAGATTTTTAAATACTCCAGTTCATAGGGTCTTATAAACTTGATTATAGGTAAGTTTAACTTGGTTTTTGACCAGCACTAATAAGATTTTGGAGACTCTGGTTTACAAGGTCTTCTAAACCGAACCATAGATCAATTTTTCGATTAAACGAACTAGTCCAATTTTGTTTTACCAACTATGCTACTAATTTTATGCTTTGACATAATTTGGAAGAAATTATTTCAATAACATTTGCATCGGGGTTAAGGATATAGCAAAATAAAATATGAGGAAGCTTAGTCTGATAAGAAAAGAATGTATTACTTAGAACACATATGAGATACAAATTATTTCTTTCATAAGATAAAGGGGAAAGAAAGGTACTTCGTAGGCTCCAATGTACACTGGTATGTTTAGTAAAGTAACAAATTCTAAGAGATAATAAATATTATTGGAGTCTTCTCTGAATCAACCCTTATTTTCTTTTTATATCTAAATATCTGCATCAGCTTTTGTCAACATTCGTAAAGTTACATGGGTTTGCTTTAAAAATATAAACCTTAATAATATAAACTGGATTTTTTAAGCTTATAAGGATATTAGACCTATAAAGCACTTATAACAATTTGATCTTAAGAATTTAATCACCATAATACCTCCCTTGGAACAACAAAGGATGATATTACTATAATTCAATAATAATGACAGCCTATTCCAAATTGTCATTTTATTTTTGGGAAAAAAATACAACCAAAAACTTTAATTTTGTAAAACTCATAATAAAGGACCTTGTTACAATTAAATCTTTTTTAAATTACAATAAGAGTTTTCCAAGATTATCACTAAGTCCTCCCAATTTTTTTTTTCAAACCCAAGATCTTTAGATGTAATTTTTCCTTATTTATATGTGTAGAAATACTAATCAAGCACTAATCCTCTCCTATATTATGATAGAAAAAATTGTTTTGGATATATTTGCTTTGGCCTTTCCTTCATTGATGGTGAAATTTGATTTATACAAGTCAAAATAAAAATAAAAATATTGAAGACCAATATTGTCTATTCCATATATATATATATATAAATTTAGACTTTTATTTGCTTGAAAAAACTATAGAAAATTTTAAAATATCATAGTATCATTAGAAAAATAGACAATTATTGACTTAACTTTATAGGATATTATTAATTTTTTATTAAAAAAATAAATTACTTTGACTATCATTAAACTCTCTTAAGATTTAAAGCACACGTTATATTGATAGAAAGATCTCTTTAATTGTGTACCATATTTATTATATTATTATAATTATTATTTAATAGATTCTATCATCTTTTTTATTATTTTTTAAAGTATAAATATAAAAAAATATTTTTATTTTTAAAATTATTTTTTCGATTCTGTATACTAAATGCACTTAAAATGTACAACTCTTAATAAAAAAATTTTTGTAAAAAATATTAAAATTTAAAAACTTCTTATATAAATATCTTCAGTGGCTCAGTGGAGAAGTATAATTTTTCGCGGGCATTTCTCCACAGTCTGGCCACCGATAGTTTCCTTACGGATACAATCCTCTTTCTCAAATTCGAATTCCACAGCTCCTCTCCTCTCCTTTACATCCGTTCTCTCATTGCTCAAAGGTACCTTCTTTTCCTTCTTCTCTGCCTTTCAACTTTGATGGGTACTCTCTCTTTCTCCCGCTTACGTTTTCTCTGCCGAAAGTTTGTAATTTTTTTTTTTTTGGGCCCAATTTCGCTTTTTCTGATGCCTTCTTGGATTTTATTTTCTCCTGTAAAGCCTAAGATGATCTTTTCCACGAACTTTTCTTTATTCCTGCTCGAACAAGGTTCCATCTTAATTTTTTGTCAAAAGGAACATAAACCTGTGAAGTCTAGACGATAATACATATTATGTGAAGTATATCGGAAGAGGGGTAATGTGTTGGCAATTGGTCTTCATAGCCAAATTTTAACAGCTTTCTTGTAATGTTATCTGCTAATTATGTTTTTGGGCTGCCACAGTTTTTCAACCTTTGATTGATATGACAGTTCTTGAGTTGTAAGAGGGTCTATGTCTTATAAATGCTGCAATCACAGCTTATTAATGTGCAATTTCCCTACATTCCTCGATGTAAAGCTAGATTACTTGGAAATTTTTTCTTCCAGATATTGCTAATCACCAAAGTTGGGAGGACCTGTAATTTGTATTTTGTTATTAATTTGTGTCACTCTGACATTTTGGTTTTTCACTTCACTCTAGACTTCGATAATTGAGAATATGTCTGAAGTGGAAAACAACTGAGAAGAAAATCCGTTGGCTGGACCTGTCAGTAAAGATTCTCACCCATTTGGGTGACCCTTGTGACCTTGTTCGTGTTTCTACTGTTTCAAGTGCTTGGTACCAATTTGGTAAGCTCTTGGAGTTGAATTACTTCTCTCTGTGTTTAATGATGTTTTGGTCCTAAACAGAGATCTTTTATTTGCTTGTATACTCGTTTTACTTGGAAAATTTTCTATGCTTGTGAAATTTTGGTTCTATGTGTAAGACCTGGCTTAGATTCCACAGTTGAAATATAAGGCATTGTGTGGTTCAGACTTTGAGACTTCTTAGCTTTCTATTGCTATTCATTAGTGTCAAGTATTATTCATTAACATGTACGCTTGATATTCTGCAGTTGTTGAAAATGGCCTTTGCAAGTAACTTTGCTTGAAAAAGTTTCCTGAATTATATGTTGTTGCTCATGTTATTGAGGTAGCAACGTGATTGAACCAGTAAGATACATGCTTGGCAATTCTAAGAATTGGGACTGCCTCAAGAGGAGCAGCCACATGTATGTGTTGCTCGAATGTGGATCTTCTACATGCTGCACACCTTATAAAGGGGGGCTGTTTCTTTTTTTCTTAAACTTTTTTTTTTTTTAATAACTCTGCTGTGTTGCACTTGCACAGCACAATGCAACGCAGCAGGGGATGTGCTGTTGTGTCACTCAACTTTTTAGTAAGCTCCACCGATGACGTGTGGATGTGGCTGCTCTAGTTGACTTAGTCTTGGAAGTTTTTGAACTTCATTGTTCTTTATTGTATGCAAAATAAGTAGTAGAGGCAGTTAAGATTCCATCTTCTGCTTCCTTTTTGTGACATGAAGCAAAGCAATTATACGTATCTTGGACAAGTATTCTTGTAAATTTGTGAAATTATATTATGAATATCACATTACCGATTTTTAAAATTCATTTGGGAATGGTGTGAAATTTTTCTTATTTTGAAGTAGTTTTTTTCAATGAAGTTTTAGAAGCAGTATGAGAGAGTAATGGTTTGTGTTTAGCAAAATTATTCGATAAGCTTTCTAATTAATATTTGAGAAGTTATTTTTGTTTGATAATTTTTTTAAAAAAAATATTTTTTATTGTTAAATTGCTTAAAAGGACAAAGCCAAAGAAAATAATTAATAATTTTTGTGTGATTGCATTTTTATCTTAAAAAGGTTCTTTTTTCTTATGTTTTTGTTTTGAAGGTGAACTTCTAATTTTGATTTTTTTCCATAACATAACTGCTTCTGCAACCTCTTGAAAATAGTTTATGCTTCTAAAAGGGACTGGCCAAACATTACAATATATTAAAATAAGTTTTTCCTTTTCTTTTTTGGGGAAAGTGAGTAGCTTTTTTTTTTTTTTGGGGTGTGGCACTGGCTTTATTTTATTTATTCTGGCAGCCTTTTCATCTGTCAATAAGAAGTCTACTCATTCTAAGCTTTGACATAGTTTGAAAGAAATTATTTCAATAACATTTGCATTGATGTTAAGGAGATGGCAAAATAAAATATAAGAAAACTTTGTCTAATAAAATGAGAATGTATTACTTAGGGCATGTATGGAGTACAAGTTCTTTCCTTTGAGATAAAAAGGAAATAAAAATAGTTTGTAGGCTCTAATATACATTGATATTTATAGCAAGATAACAAATACTAATGAATGATAAATATTACCAAAGTTATTTTTGAATCAAATCTCATTTTCTTTTTATATCTAAGGACCTGTACCAACTGTTGTCAGTTTTTTTAAGATTATATAAGATTGTTTTAGTAATATAGATCTTGACAAGAAAAACTGGTTTGTTCTAAACTTACAAAAATATTAAATCTATAAAACACTCATAACAATTTGATTTCAATAATTTAATCACCAATATACCTCTCTTGAAACAACAAAGGTGTAAAAGTACAAGAACAATGACAGCCTACTCCAAATTGTTGTTTTTATTTTTGTGTAAAAATACAAATCAAGTACTAATCCTTTGCCACAATACTATAGAAAACACTCTTGGATATATCTGCTTTCGCCTTTACTGCATTGATGGTGAAATTAGATTTATAGGAATCAAACTAAATTTAATGAAATTCCAGCTCTTGGTAAAATAAAAATAAAAATATTAAAGATCAATATTGCATATTCTAACTAACTAAATAAATACACACACACAAAAAGGTTTTTAACAAAATATTATATTTTTCTTATATCAGTTTAGCACTTCTATTTGTTTGATAAAATTATAAACTTTTTCAAATATAGTATCATTAGAAAAATAGACAATTATTGAGTTAACTTTATATCACACTGTTAGTTGGAGTCTCCTAGGATCTAAAGCACGCGTAGGCAGTTGTTTTTGTCTAGAACCCATGTCTCGTATTTGCTTGCAGAGTCATTTTATTTGGTATATGCTTGTGAAAATTTTCTTTTATTTGGGTTCTGGAAGTTTGTGTTATTTCAGTTGTACATTGTCCTTGTCCAAACATTTTATGATACCTCGCTTGCAACTCAGCCAGAAATGCTTTAATACTTGTTAGAAAGCAAATATGCGATCCTTCAGAAGGAGAAAATGACTAATATTTCTCAAAATTGAAATTTACTAAACTGTTCAAGGCAATTCAATGTAATCCACAACTTCCCAAAAACATACTTTGTAGACTAATCACTGTCATTTTCCAGATTCATATTAAATTTTCTAGACTTTTTCATGTCATAACCACCCTCTGAAACTCAAGGCCTCTATAGTTTCATTTTCAGTGGTTTTTGTCATCAACCCACAATCGATAAAATAAGCACACTGAAGTCCTCAGACCAATTTCATGAAATTCTGCAATGATCTCTACCTGTGCAACTACGAACTTGCCATATCAACGATATGAATTAAGACGTCGGAGGATGACAGAACAGGAAGACATGGTAGTGGAGCATGTAAGGGTCGTATTAATACGAAGCTGACAAACTGTCCCATAGATTACACTTGCAGGTGTGACACAAAACCCTCAAATAAAATCTCTTAAAACCTACTTAAATACAAGTGCATCATGTCACAACAAATAGCATCAATAACGAAAAAAGCAGGTATTCAAAATATCCTGTACAAAGATAATTTGCTGAACACTTGCTTAGCCAAGAAAAAGCCAATTACTGAGCTGAGTTATGTTAGTCATGCCTTCCATGCATAATCATCGAGATCACTGTTAAAGAAACCATTATCGGTGAACTCACGGGCAATATCCTGAACCACATCTTGTAAATGGAGATTTTGTGGTATATCAGATGTTCTTTGGTTAAATCCATTGTTGCCACCAGCTGCAGAAGAATCACTGTTTGAAGCAGCTTTGAAGCTGTTGCTCCTGCTAGGAGCAGGTCCATTACTTCCCGAAACATTGGAAGTTCCTCCAGTTGCTGGTGGAGCGTTACCTCCAAAACCCAACCCATTCTTTGCAATACTTCCATTGGGGTTGGGTCCAGCAACGAACTGGGGTTGCACTCCTCCCCCGCTGTTATTGGACAATTCCTGAACCAGTTGCTGGAGCATCTGCGGAGGTAGAGCCTGATTCCCTTGGGAGCCCTGCAGATGATTTTGTTGCAGCAAGCTATTTGCACTTAATGAGCGCTGTTTAAGTTGTCGCAGCTGCTGCTGCTGCTGGGGGGATAGATGGGGACTTGAGAAACCACTAACAGGTAGATTCTGCATGGAGCCTGGAAGCAAAGCAGCAGCACCTTGAAAGTGCGAAGATGGACTCTGGTTTGAATTGTTGAAGGAAGAAGATGCTTCGCGCTGAAGTGAGTTAGGGTTTGAATTTATCGAGTTTTGCCTAATGAGAAGATTCTGGTAGCTAGTCAGTGCCAATGCAGCTTGTGGAGATCCACTCAAAGCACCTCGATTAACAAGACTAGGATTATTGTTGATTTGGTTGTTCAATCCGGGATGCAATGCCATTAGTTTATTAAGTGTGTTTCGGTCAGTTGGCAGACCTTGAACACTTGCTAACTCCATCTCCTGCATCTTTTGCATCTGGAGCTTGGCAGCAGTTGCATGTCGAGGATAATTTTTCAAGCCCTCTGCAGATAGGTATTGAATCAAAATGCAGAGCAAAAGTGACCACTGCTAATTCGATAAAAGGTTTCTACAACATCTTGAACTAAAACAGTTTTGCACAACCAAAAAAATAGTTCAAACCACAAGATGGGCATATCTATTGGATCGTCACTCAAATCCTCACTCATGCTCTACTAATTTTGAAGTTTTTTTATGTTTCTATTTTCTTTTATTAATATGTCTAGTTTTCTATTTCTTATAGATCTTAGATTTTGACAACCTTGGTTATATTGTCCTACATCCAATAGATGATAAAGATAACTGGCCAAAGGAAAAAAAAAAAAAAGATGAGAATGATAAAACCAATATAATCCAATACAAGGTAATATGGTAACAGAAACCACAAAGGATTACCTATTGCCCCAACATTGTGCTCGCGGCAGAAATCCATCAGATCTTTCATGCTATTCACAACCTCAGATATCTGTCAACCATTGCAACAAGCTAATCTAAGAAGACTTGATTAAAAACACAGTTCTCTCTTATTACAGAACACTGAACAATAAACTCTGAATTTCGACCATTTCTGAGTGTACCTGCAAACATCTCACATATCGTTTTGAGAAACCCAATTCATTTAGAGACTGTAACTCCAAACTCTTTGCCAGCTGACGCCCAGCTGTTATTACCCTGATCCAAAAGAACATCAGCTTCATCTTTAATGAGGTCATATTTCAGTTCTGTTAATTTGTACCACCCTCCCTCCAAGAAGAAATAAATAAACTATAAGCATAGACTATTAATACCAAACTAGCATTTGTCACACGGGCTGTTTTATGCAGCTTAACAATACCCAACTAAACCATGGTAAAAAGTTCAAGTGAAGAAAAGAAAGCCTGACATATTCTAGAGTTACATTGCTGAGAGATGCTCATACTCTTTAATAGCTTCATTAGCAATGAACAAAGACATAATTTTGATCGCAGAGGAAAAAAGAAGAATCTCAGAAATTCTTTAGTTACACCACCGCAAAATGCATTACTCTTTAATAGCCTCATTGGCAACAAACAGAGACATAATTTTGACCCCAGATGACTTAGGCATCACTGACTCTGCTACCACTATATACACAAAACATCAAAGGCCAGAGTCAAAGCAAAAATCTCAGGGAACATCCTACACTCAACAAAGATCCTTTGTTCCCTCTTCTGGAATTTAACTGATGATGAGCATATTTTGCCTGCACTAAATCCATAGTTCCATTCCCCCAACGACATAGACACAAAAGGGACTGCAGTAATTTTATACTACAACCTTAATATTACATATAGCAAACAATTAAATACAAAAACAGAATATCTGAACTAGACACCAATGATTAACTCACATATTGCTGTTTGTCTGCAAGTCCTGCTGAGAAATCCCATCAGATCCACTTTCAGTAATAGAACTCTGGCACTTTTCAGCTACCTGAACCAATTGGCTGACCTGCAACAGTGAGAATTATAGGATGTAAGTTCCCAAAATGGTACCACGTCATCTGCATTCCAATTAAGTTGACACGATCATGCCAGTTTCATATCTCCCTAGTTTTGAGAGGCATTCGCAAAGTGACATGTACCATATTACTTACTAATGTTCCTTTTTTTCTTATTTTTCTGAAACACCATGAAAGGCACAATCCCATAATAAGAAAAATAGACAATGCTAGATTCTAGTCCCATCTGATGCGTTCTAGTTCAACAACAAAATACTCATGTAAAAAATGCAGAATTATCCTTTTCATGGTGGTAATTTCCATTGCCTGTGGATTTCCTCACCCAAATGTCCATATTGCTCCAATACTTAATTCAGCATCACTTAATAATGCACATATAACATGAGAAATATCAAAGCATGCATACAAGGATGCAACAAGATAAAATATGTACTAAGAGAAACTAGAAACAATAATTACATATAAGCACGCAAAATCCAGAATCTTCTTTAAAATGAAGTTCTCGACATGCAAAGTAGGCCACTCCCAATGATCAACTAATCCTAGCTATAAGCAAAACTAGCAACCACCAGCCAGAGACAACTGGTCAAGGAACCACTTAAAAAAGCAAAATAGAAAAAGGGTCACTAGGTCCAAATCAAAAGTTCATCATGAAAATCCTCGTTCCTGAAGCAAACAATGGTTGCTAAAGTGAAGTACAGACATACAAAAGTTTGCAGTCATACCTGTGGTGCAACCAACCTTCGAGGAAGAAGTTGTTCATGGCGCCTTGCACAAAACTCCCAAGATAATATCTGCATAAGAACCAGTTTCAGCTGTCATTAAGCACATATGATTCAATTGGAATATAAGCCTAAATATATTAACGATTTTATAACCTTCAGGTCTTGTGTGAATATGATACGAAGTTGACCCTCCCGAACGACACGAAGTTGCTCATGTACACTCTCTTGAACTACTTTTCCATATTCTAACATCATTACACCAGAAGGAAGTCTATATTCATGCGGCAAGTCCAAAAACATAAGTTCATCAATCACTCCACTGCCAAATTTGATTTCGTTGAGTCTGGGGAGTACTTCAAAAGTTGCCTCTGTTAACCAAATCCAGAATGTAGATATTATTAGATTGACATAAAGACAAAATCAGAGATTTCACAAAGACAGCATGCTAAGAATATAGCTTACAGGTACATAGTAGAGTACATATTTATTATTTGTAGCAGCATTGCTTTGACCATCGGCCACTAAAAATGACTTCATTAATATACTTGCTAATGCTTGATTGCAGTTTTCTTAAGTAATTTCTGACTTTCAACTGAGAGTTTATTGTCACCCTTAAGAATTGCTGGACATGATCAGTATTGATCACATAGGCAACCATTCAGTAATTTATTGGTTAGAATTTAATGTCTGTCAGAAGGAGAGCAAAGACTGTCTCCACATTAATATTGCCAACCTTTTGACAGGTCGGTTGCAGTTTTAATAACAAATCTGATTTGTTAAGGCAAACACTTCAATTCTAAGGAAATGAATTCAGCATGTCAGCAGTAGAAGCAATTTGCATTTTAGAGATTCTGACAGACAAACTTCATAATGTGCAAGACATAGGATCCAAGTTCCATGAGGTTGCATCCTTCTTTAAACATCAATTATACTTTCATTTATTCTCCACCTACTGACCAATCTTTGAGAACTTTGTTTATCAAAGATTCAACTGAAACAAGAGACACTCAGAGAAGGCGAATTTACCAATTCAATGCTGTGTCTTAACCCCCATATGCCCTAAGGTGACATCTTGACAATCCAAACCAACAAACACAGTCTTTGATAAACATTTTCAACAATAAAAAAAATAAGGGGGAAAAATAGAATCCTGGCATGATCACTTCAGGGATTAGCAACAAGAAACCAATAAACTGAAAATTTAAGAAGAAAAGCAGGTGTAAATTCAGTACAAGAAACACAATTATGAATTAACTTTCATTTGAGGGGATCAAAACAAGATAGGTACCACACATATATATTATCATATCTGGATATTTATACTTATTCATATTTCAGACTATTACTTGGTTTATTAATCTCTTGTTTAGTTTCCACTTTATCCATCTGCTTTACAAAAAAAATTAAAAAATAAAAAAGCAACACATGCAGAATTTCGTTAATGAGAAAAATTACAAACAAGGTGAGGAAGAATTCAAACAAGAAAAGAGGGAGAGAAACAATTTGCTAAAATATCTGAATTAAAATTTAAACATAGCACATAATGCCAGCCAGATAAAAAAATTACATGTATAAATGTATCATAGTCCCATAAATATAAATGGAATTACAAACACTACGCAATCAAATACCTCATATTCATTATACACTCAATTTTATTGGAAAAAATAAAAATAATAGCCAGGGCTTCACACCTTAACTTAGCAAGTCGCAGAATCACTTCCATACAACTTTTACATCCATCATTCCTCATCTTCACCTGATCCTCCTCATAATGCAAATAAAACCCCCATAAAGCAAACTAGAACCTTTATATCGTCATATTAGACCTGTAACTCCCAGAATTTTTAGATTTTGGCTAAACTATATTAGTAAATTCAATTGAACACTATTCTCTTTTTTATTTGAAGGAGGATTTGCAGGTTTGATTGCCCAACGTGTCAACCATTTTTTATGATTGTTTATTTGTTTTATGTCTAAGCTTAGAAGTTTACGATGATAGGATGGAGGAGTGAAATTGTCTTCATATATCTCTAAAATTCACCTTCATGCAAATTTGAATTTTACAGAGAAGAACAAATTTCCAGAAGCACAGTATAACAGAATGACAGAATAACATTATTCTTATTTTCTTACCAAATCCCCTTCCAGATTTAGAACCACATATGTCGCACTGCCATGCATCCTGACCAAAGATATATCCATAAAAGATTATTTACATGTCAAAAAGCACCAATACATTAAAAGGGCAAAATGGTGAAGACAGAACAAGTTTCTAAGCAATCAGAATTATATCAGACAAAAATCTTTTAAGTAAATAGGCATTTGTATGAGTCACCACTAGAACATAATAAGATCATGCAATCCATTAACACCTTGAATACACGTTTGGACATCAGCATAAATTAAGGCATCATCTTATGCATGATAGGAGAATAGAAGGTTAAGTCAACAGTGCAAAAAACTGACCATAGCTGCTTGGGGGAATACACCAAGTGCATTCTGCCCGACATTATCATATAATGACAAACACCACCGTTTCTTTGCACGAGGAGAGTAATATTCAGCCACAAATTTTCTCCAATAGGCAATACTATTATCCTGGGACAAGTACAAAAAATAAATAATAATTTTAATTAATCTATAACTTGCTACGAAATACCTAAAGCATCAAGAACATGCATTTAGATAACCAAATTAAAACTGAACACCATAAAGAGCAGGACACTTAAAAAAAAAAGAAAAACACTGAAAAAAAAAAAAGGAATATAACAAATCTCAAATAGATTTCAAACGGATAAATTATTGCTCCTATAAGAACTAATAGGAGCAAAAGACATTTTGCCACATGCAACGGACAAACAGAAGAACTCACATTTGGTCGCTGCCCTTGATGATATAGATATTGCATCAAACGACGGGCACATACACCACTATCATATGGGCGCTTCATGGCAGACAAGGGCTGTATTGCTTGTTGTTGTAATTGCTGCCTCAATTGCATATGTTGCTGCTGTTGCTGCTGCTGCTGTTGCAAGTGGGCTCTCTGTAACTGTGGCATTGATTGAAGGATTTGTTGCTGCTGTTGCCTCAGTCTCTGCTGCTGAAGCAAAGCCTGTAGTTGGGGATTACGGCCCTGGAACTGCATGGGATCCTGCCTCTGGAGAAAATGTTGTATTACCTGCTGATGCATTATATCTTCTTGCTTGATATCCAGCCGAGGTTTCTTCTGCAGCTGGGATAGATTATTTGAATCTTGAATCAAAGATCCAGGTACTCGCGCACCCACTGGCAGTGGAGCTGGGCCAGTTTGAGATGCAGGTAAAGATGTTGCACTAGAAGCACCCTGCGGCTGCTGCTGATTCTTTTGCAACTGTTGAACATTCTGGTCTTGATGAGAGCTTTGCTGTACTACAGAAGAACCATCCATAACTGATGACCCAGAAATACTAATATTATTTGATGAGAATGACATGGGTGATGCAGGTAAACGTAAGTATGAGTCTGTGTTAATGCTAGCACTTCTCTGCAAACGGTGGGCCCCTGAAAGTGCGGAGTTTGCATCTGTGACTAAGGAACTAGCTCCAACACTTGGTCCTGAATTTGCCACACTGTTTAGAACTGCATTACTCATGTCCCCAGAAATTGGACCCAGATTTGAACGTCCACTTCCAGGAATTGAGTTGGATGTGCTACCAAAGCATGAACTTAAGTGAGAGTTAACAATATTCTGTGATTGCCCATCTCCTTGATAGAGTACTCCAGAACTTGATGATGATTGGGTTAAACCTCCAGCCAACCGAGAAGGTACCATGGGGGGCACCGCCCCTTGGTGACTGGAGTCTAAGTAGCTCTCCAGAGCCAGACCTGACTGGTATCTAGACTAACTAGAATTTTATGTCGAATATTATGTCAACACTGAAACGTACAGACATAAAACCATATAAACGCTCTTCAAAAGTTCTCGAGCTACATGTAACAGATTTAATGGGTATACATGTTCCCCTAATTTTATTTCTTCTTTTCCTTGACTTTCACCTTAAGCCGCTCAATAAAAAGTTTTGTCAAATTTACGAGCTTCTGTGCAACCAAATGCGCCCAATAATTTTATGAACTTCTCAACTCTGGACACGTTGTGAGATGGATCTGATAAAAATAAATAAAGAAATATATATATGTTAGCATCAGCCATAAACCAGCTTAAATAAATAAATAAATAAAACCTGGCCCTGGTATAAAAGCATAAATTACAAACAGACCCAGAAACTGAACCATACTAAATTTCCCTTTTAAAGAGAGGAAAATCATAATTTATCAATGACGCCCACAAAACCCTAATTGTTCACATATCAGACACCTGTCTACAGTAGCATTAGCACAAAGCCAAAAATACGAAGCTTTCATACATTCAGACGGCTAAGTGACGATCATATTGCCAAATTGTATAAACAGATCTAAGAATCAACTCATAATCAAATTAAACCCCAATATTCAGCGCACAAGTTCAGAGGATAAAAAAGACTGGCGGTGGAACGAGAAGAGCTTGAATCGAATGTGCAGAGTGCAAATTTCCAGTCCACAATCCGCAAAAATGAAGACTTAAGTCAAACAAACACCAAAAAGCTGGTAAAAGAAAAAGATCAAGAGCAAGAAACACGAAATTTCAACTCTTCCCCCCAGGGGGCGGGAGAAAAACCAAAAAAATGAGAAGTTATGCCTTGACAGCTTCTGAGATCGATCACTAGAAATTGAACCCAATGAAGCATGTGGCAGTTCACGTAAAAACCATTTCAATACGAGGAATCAGAGAGAGCGAGCTACTCACATCGGAACCGCGAGCTGGAAAAAGCGAAACGTTGCCTTAATTAGCAAACTAAAATCGCAGAGAATTTAATTAAAAAACAAATAGAAGAGAGAGAAAGAAAAAGAGAAGACCGAGGGTGCTTATATGGCTAGCGGGAATCGCAGTGAAGGAATGACCGACTGTAACGGTCTCTTCATTATATTACCGGCTCTGTCCGGTAAACATTGGGACACGTGTCGAACATGTATAATATAACTCAGTCGGCGTTAGATCCGTGGCCTCCAGGAGACCTCATCACCGCGTGGCGCTATTTCATTGGTTCCACAGAAGGTTGTGTACCATGGATTTGGAGGGGTTTCCCTGGGTAAATCTCTCTGAGCAATTATCTGGTACGGTCGCACTAGATTTGGTGTAGGATACGATTGGAAGAAATCTCGCTCTAGTAGGACAGATGTGGAATTTAGGAAAGATTTGGAGGAGGGTGTGGATACCGGGTAGTTGGTAAGGTACAAGTATGATTGAGGTTCTCTTTGATCTGATTGGTTAACTTGAGAAGGGTATATTTGTTATAATGTGTGGCTGCACGTGTTTTGGTTTCGGGATTTTTTTTTTCTTGAAGTATGTTATGGGGTTAACGAAGACTGGCCTCCGATTACCACGTGTGACTAACACGAACAATAGAAACAAAACCTCGTGCGTTGGAGTGGGCATGGATTATTGAGTTTTTCTAACTGTAAAAAAAGAAAAATTAATTGTTCATAAACTTGTATTTTGATTTCTGATGGTTACACAATCTTCTTCTCGAGGATAAGATACATTCACCGAATTTGAAGAGTATGGATCGTGTATTTATTTGTAGCGGTAAAAAAATTCTAAAATTATTATTCCAAATGGTAAATCATAATATAAGTTCAAATTTTTTATCACAATTACATAGCAAAAACACACCAATTACAAAAAGAGAATATAAAATCTTTTAAAGAATGTCTCTTTGTAGTTTTTCAGAAGAGTTTTGATCTTTTATATCACTTTTCAGGATAGTCTCGTACCATATATAAGTACAATCACCTAGTTTTTTGAATTAATTGTTAGTTTTTATTTTTTTTTCAAAAATATTAACTAACTATCAATTTTAATTTTGAATTTCAAAATTCAAATTTAAATTAATTAACTCAACTAATTAATAAGTAAATAATTATCTTAATATAATTAATTAAATTAATTTCTAACTATATATTTATTTATGGATTTGGGTTAATCCATTATATGTAGCACAATAATCTATTATTTCTTATTCATACATGATGGGATGAACAAAAGAAAACTTTCTACTTCTCTTAATATTTTATATTAAGTGCTCTATTGTAACTATTTGGACATAATATTTGATAGCTCTTATACTACAAATTCTACTATAAAACCAACATAAGAGACTACTATCTTTGTATATATGTTACACACCTTTTTGTATGCCTCGAATGCTCTAGATTCATTTATGTATATCATATTCTATACTCACAACAAATATAATTCTTCTTGAGTTTAATTTTATTTAAATTACCTTTTTATATACACAGTATCCATGTTTATAATATTACTTAAAACAATTTCATAATGAATATGCCTTAGATACTAACATAGTTATATATATCTCGTATAATTTTCCTTTTGCCCACATACTTTTTAGATTAGAATCAATTGTTTTTTTAGTAATATTCATTTAGTTCAAATTATCATGACCTTAAGATGTATGCTAAGACAGTAAATAATGACTTATCTCCTCATAATATTATCAAAGTTATAAAAGTACCTATAAAATTATTTATTCTTTTTTAGGATTTCATATGGCAATGAAGTATTGATTTATTCATTTACTTTTCAATTGCTATTATTAAATATATGTAGTATGAATTGCATGCTATGATATTCTCTTATTTTATAAAAATGTATGTCAATTTGATATATTTATCAACACTGTATAGATCTTAATCTACACTTACATAGTGACTAATTTGAACTTTACCATTCCACTCATCTTTCATAGCACTTAGAAGAAAATTTACATTTGGCTATAAGTATTGTGGATAATAGAAATCCATAATTTGATCTATAAATATTTATATATTTGGATTGCACCTTGACCTTTCTTTTCTCTTTTTTTGTTGAGGTGACATATCTATGTTTTTTGTTTCTTTTTATTCTATATTGGCACTTTCATTGTCTCATAAGCAAACACAATTGATTTATTTTTATTCACTCTTTTTGAATGCCAAAGGCAATTGCTTTTTTGTAAAAAGAACCAATCTTATCAATCCGTATACCATACTATCATTGTACATATATTATTTAAAGTTGCATATAGAGCGTGATACCTTATGTTTTGCACAAACTAAGAAACTTTACATTTCTTTCATGTATATCTCTAGGTATATGTTTCATTAGGGAATCTACTTAGTGTTTTATGAGTAAACATACTGTGGAGTAATACTCTTCTATGCTACTAATCTCTTTAATTTTTGCTTCTATATGTTTACTTTTGTTATAATACTTAGGAATTTTAATGTAAGTTATAGCTTTTCATTTATCATTATTGATTAATATTAAACTCAACATCCCATCATTAAATCCTTAAGAGTTTCACAATCCTTTCTAGTCATATAACCCCTTACATTGTTGCAAAATATGTAATAAACTCTATATCTATGGTAAATAACACTATATATGTCTATTTTTTTATTGTTCTAAGATATAATATCATTGTTCTACAAGAAAAATGTATCAAGAAGTTAATATTATGTATTTGAATTTTCTTTTTAATTCACATTGGAGTATCTTTTGAAGTATCTAAGAATTCTCTTAATAACATTCTAATGTCATTGATTGAGATTTGGCTATTACCAGTTCATAATGTCAACCATTAAAAAATGTATAACCTTGTATATATCATTATACAACATTCAACAACTTGGAATAAGGGACTTTCTACACAATTTTCTATGTGGACCTAATCTGAAAACATATCTCATGACTTAGACTATCTCTTTTTACTACACGGATATTGATAAGTTTACAATCTTTTTATGTTAAATGGCTTAAGGATCCTCTAATTATAATTCTCTTATAAAAGAGTAATTAAATTTTTTTTAGCGATTCCCTTATATCTTTATTTTAAGGATATACTCTATTTTACTCATATCCTTCATTTCAAAATTTAAGGATAAATATTCATTAATACCTATTTTAAAATCTTGACTATTCTTACCTCATGATATATTATTCACATAAAGGATAATATTAAGACATTTATTTCAAATTGCTTAATATAAATATGATAGTTTTCATCAATCGTTTGAAATTCATATGAAGTCACTACTCAATGAAATCGAAAATCTAAAAGATTATGTTAATCCATAAATGAACTTTTGAATATTACATATTTTATGCTCTACCTTTTTTCCCCTTTTTAATAGAACTTAATGGTTGTTCCATGTGCATTCTTCATCTAGTTTTCTATTTAAGAATATGATTTTCACATCTATTTGATATGGTTACAAATCTAAACTTGCAACTATAGTTAGGACTTGTCTAATTGAATTTGAATCATACAATAAATGATAAGATATTTTCATAATCTATACTTTTCTTATTTTATAGACATCTTAGTAATTAGGCATGTCTTATATCTCTTATTTAATCCATTTGTTTTTTTACCTATCTTGAAAATCATTTGTTCTTAATTACCTTTTACTTAGATGGATGGTCAACTAAATTCCAAATATGTTTGTTTTTATCAAATCTATTTCTTATTCCATTGCTCTTATTTAATCTTCTTTAATAGAGTATGATTAAGCCTCTTAAACTTTGTTTAGGCATCTATTGTCTAATTGAGTACTTTTGAGTGTTGCATCTTTAATCTTACATTAATGTCTTTACACACTTTTATGATTGCTTTTAAATAATGAAGTTGTTTGCACAACATTCTCATCTTATACCAAATTTCCACCTTGATTAACGGGTTAAGGTACAATTACTAGTACTCGTTAACTTGATATTGTATCTTATACAAAGATATATGTTTGTCAAACTTTTTCTTATTAAGAAATTCATTCTCTAGAAATATGGTGTTTTTATACTCAATTTCAATTATACTTCCACTTTTATTTTATCTAATAAAGATATATCTCTTTAATTATTCTAAGTATCTAATAAAGATATATTCTATTTCCTTTGAGCCTTATTCATATGCTCATATAAAATTATCATAGATATAAGTAATTGACCCCATGGTCATATGATACTTAAATACAACTTATTATTTGTTTACAATTTATAGGTGTAAAACTAATTAGGCATTTATTTAAATTTGAAGACATCAATTTATAACTCATCACCCCAAATAAATAATGGGTAAATTTACTTGAGTAATCGTTAATCTAATAATTTTGAGTAAAGTTTTTATTTTTTCCTTTAGCATCTCCATTTATTGTAGAATATTAGAAATATTTAATTGTCTCATGATTCTTTTCTCTTCATCAAGCTTTTGGAACTAATCTAACAAATATTTTCATCTTCAATTATAACTCAAAATTTTAATTTCCTTTTCTATTTAATTCTTAACCATGTTTATATAATATTTAAAGCATTAAGTACTTCTAACTTATAGGATATTAAATGGATTTAACTATATTATAAATAATTGTTTTGCCATCATGCTTTTTTGACCACATGTACCAAAATAAATTAATTACAATATATTTTAAACAATAATTCCTTTTCAAAATGGCTTTTCTAATTTGTTTTACTAGTTAAGCAACATCCTTATAATAACATTTTTAAACTAAAAATGGATTATAGTATATATTGTTTTTACAGGTTTACTTATTTTCTCTTTACTTATAAGGCTTAGCATGGTATGTCAAATATTCATATCCAAAATTAGTTAGGAAGCAGAATATTTGATTAAGCATTTGTGTTTATAATTGTGCCTAACATAATAATACTATCATAGAGGAAACTAGAACTATATTCATTTTCCCTATTCTAATATCAACGAAGTAGTCATGGAAAAAGCATCATTGAAACTTAAATTAAAAAGAGAAATAATAGAGGTCAAGTTTTGTTGGATCTTTGAAGTATATCAAACATTATGTAGGATGAAGTTTCAACCTCCACCCAAAGCTAATTTCTAATGTTTCAATTCTTTTTACTTCGATTATTATATTACTTCCTACATAAAGCTATTTGCTTTTGAAAAATAGTAAATATTATATCACAAAAGATTTTCAATCCTGACCTATATGACATGTGAGAGTCATATTTTGCTTAGTACAATTATCAGTAGAATGACTCACTTTCTGACAACTATAATTCTTGACATTGACTTGCCAAATTTTTTTCTAATATGTTTATCTCTCTTTTTAAAAACTTTATTGGCTTTATTAAAATATTTGCCAAATCTTTTTGTTTTTAATAAAAGGGTTGTCCTTTTATTGTTTAGACTTTAAAGTCATAATAATCTTAGTCATATAAACATTTCTAAAGGGTTTAATAACTTCTAAATGCTCGTCTCCAAACTTCATATGATGAGTAACATAATAAAAAAATGGTGCTTTTTTTGAGTCAAATTTATTTTTATATGCTCTCAGTTGATAAGAAGAGATATTTTTATAATCCAGACTTACTATTTATTAATAAAGATATAACTAATTAATTTCAATTTTTTAATTATCAATCTTCTTAATTTAATTATAAAATTATGATCAGATTTATTTTTAAGGGCTATTCACTTAGTTTGAACAGTCAAATATGACTCATAATCTTACATAATGTTATTATCCATATTGCTCAATATTATTATGTGAGCAATATTATTATCTCCTTTTTCAATAAAAATAATTTTTTAGATCTCTCTTTTGGTGAATAGTATTTCTATATTTAGACTGCTATGTGACATTATTTAATAGTTTTTAGTATCTTATTCTTTTTAAGGACGTAAGAACTTTAAAATGTCAAATTTCCCAATTGACACCTTTTACCTTATCACTTTTATTAAATTAGGTAGTGATATTCTTATAAGCTATAACCATAACATAACCTCTATATAGATGTAGCACAACATAACTACATATATATAATGCTAAATGTATATTTGCAATAAACTTCAATTAAATCAATAATGACATTATTATGTTCATGATTGGAAGTCTACTTTTGTCTTACTTTTATCACATGAATTATAAGAATCCCTTATCTTTCTATCAAATTTATTTGCAAATGTTAATTAGGTTATAGTTCTTAGATGAGAATTAGGCTACTAATCTAAAAATTCTTACTCAATAAAGTATATTTTTTATTTTTTAAATAAATTATTGAATTTAGTTCTCAAATAAATCAAATGTGTCAATATAAAAATCCCCACTTAATAGGGTATTTCTCTTATTTTCTTATTAAATTAATTAAATTTAGTTCTTAAAGGAGTCTAAATCTATTAATTTAAGAACTTGCATTTAATAAGGTATTTCATATAATTTTTATTTAATTTTTTTAATTTAATGTATTCATAAATTGTTAATATCAAAAAGCATATTTCAAAATATATATTTTTCATATTTGATCAATCTCTTACTTTGTATGCGCGTGCCCGTACACCATGAGAAAATAGAATGGCTTATCAACATTTGTGGTTGCATGTTGTTCCTTATAGAGTATTATCTTTTATGCACACTAATCAAAGGACAAATTACTATTTTAATTTAGCTCTCTAAATTTTTTCCTAAAGTCCTAATTGATTGATCTTTACCAAACATTATCTGAGAGTATACTAATCAAACCTAAAACCCATAATGAATGAGGAAGTTTAAATCCTTACATCTTTAGGTTAGTCCAAATATTTCTCATTCTTTTAGATGTGTGTTTTGATGTACTTATATGTGTCCATATTATAAAAATGAAATGTCCCTAGATTCATAATAACCTATTTGGGAAACAATGTCATCATTGGAAAGCTTGTTGAATAAACTTTCCATCTGTGTATGTTTTGAAGCCAATGATGCAATGTGTGGAGAATGCTAACCCTCAAACAATGGCTATTTGAACAAGCTAAATTTGAGATTCCAAATTCAAAAATCTCTTTAATGGTGTACCGATTTTTCTACAAAATTTTTCCCCAAGTTCTTCTACATGCGAACTTCTTATGGTGTGAAAATGGTGGCTTTTAATGTTCTCTGGAGGCTTTTGCCATTAATGGCCGTCTATGTTCGAATTTTAAACAATGTGAATTTTATGTTCATTTACAGTAAACTCAACATAAATGGTTTAAATATCAGGAATTAACCATGAAAAAGCAATAATTTTGAATATAACCAGGTTTTGATACCAATCATAGAATTTAGAGAATATAGATCGAGTAATTATTTGCAGCAATACAAAACTTCAAAAATTATTGCCGCACATGATGTGTCATAGTCACGATTCCACAATTGCACAACAAAAAACACCAAGAGGAGAATAAAGAAGATTCCTAAAGGATGCCTTTCTATATTTTTTCTAGAAGAGTTTTGTGCTTTTCTATTAGTTTTCACCATAACTGCGTCTCATACCACACATAAGCATGATCACCCAACTTTTTTTGGGTTAATTGTTAGTTTTTAATTTTCTCTAAAAAAATATTAACTAATTGACAATTTTAATTTTGAATTTTAAAATTTTAAAATTCAAACTTTAATTAATTAGTTAGTTAATTAATAATCAAGTAATTAATTTAATGTAATGAATTAAATTAATTCTGACTTAGCTTTTGTTTTTGGATTCCAATTATCATGCATACTAAGCATCAGATGCTAAATATAAAATATAAGATCATAAAATAAATTAGATGGCAATAATTGAATATGAAAAAATATATAAATAGTTTCAAAATAAAAATACAAGTTAAAATTTAGCAAAATCAACTGTATGAAATTGTTCTATTAGTTGAGATGAACAAATAATATAGGGAGAATTAGAGTTAATGACCCAAAGTTAAAAAAAGTTACTTTGAAAGACCTATTATTATTATTTTAAAATAGATTACTACTAATTTTAGTAAAATTCTCTAAACTTAATAGTAATAGATTTCTTACAATAATTTTTTTTTATTTTGGATCCTTAACTTTAATTCTCTCGTAATATATCATTTGACACACCTTTTACGTGTTTGAATTTTAGTTATATCAATTTCATAAACTATTAACGTGGATGGTACGTGTTTGAATAAATCAACTAAAGGTTCTATTGGTTTAAACATTATTTCATCATAAAATTAAAAAATAAAAGAAAATTATACAAACATTTTTTGAATAAAATTATATGGATTAATTTTCTATTTTCAAAATACATACATATCTCCTTAAAACAAAAAGTAATATTATGCTTTAATTTAATTTTAATTTTTTTATTAAAATATTTTTCATTCACTTGCACACATATTAAGGTTAAGTCTAATGAAAACAAAATTTACTCACTTTTATTTTTATTTGTGTATATTTAATCTGATATTGAAATATATAAATTAGAAAAATTAACATTATCAAAATCAGACATGGACTCAAGTAAAAGTTCTACCACTAATGAAAATAGTTATATTTCTGAAGAAAATGAAATTAATATGATGTATGGAGAAAGTAGTTAAGGAAGTAGTAGTCAAAACGAAAAAGAGGAAGAAATAGGAGAAAGCAGTCGAAACAATATAAACATAGAAGAAATAGTAGACTTTGATGAACCACTAATAGATTGGAATTTATTAGAATTACAACCAATAAACATAGAAAACGAAAATTATTTTGATTTCGATAAATTTGAGGAATTTCAACAAGAATTAGAAACAAATCAAATACAGGAAAAGGATTCAATAAAAGAAGATAAAAAAGGCAAATCTATTAAAAAAAGGCGAAACATAATCCAAAAATATAAGGAAGCCGAATTTGATACAAATGATTTAATATCAGGAGGAGAATATAGATGTTCAAAATATTCAAATAAAAAGACAGATAAAAAAGCCTAGAGATGCCCTTTAAAATCTCTATAGTGATGAAACCCAATGGACTTACTTCACTGGACCAAACTCATGTATTTACTCTGTGGGAAGAACAAATAACAAGCCAAGACTATTTAGTCAATTTTATGATAAGATCAAAACAAATAAATTGGATAATATTGAAGACACCAAAAGGAGAATCTGCCAACAATTATCTGATTATCCAGTCCATATATGCATCTACTGTAAAGACAAAGAAAGATCAGCAGAAGATTAGAATAATCCACCGACCTCCATCAATATTCTTGAAGGACGAAGAACTGATTTGACCCAAAGAGACAAGGAAATGACTAAAGAAAAAAAAAATGACAAAAAAGCATCGAAGTGACAAAAAGATGACATAAAGAAGTCGACATGACGAAAAGAAAAAAGAAAGAGATAAGATTCCTTGAAAAGTCAAAAAGAAGAAAGGATATGACAAAAGAAGACCGACAACGACAAAAAGAAGACTCAAAGTGACCCAAAGTTGACAAAGACTTTAGAGCATCAGAAAAACTTTAACGCCAAATCAAAAACTTTAATTCTACTTGTAAACGGCAGAGGAATGCCTCTCGTCTATATAAAACCCTGTAAGTTTCATTTGTAATCACGCCACAAACATATACAAAGAACTCGAATTCACTTTGAATTACTCTCTGAGAATTCTGAGCACCCTCTCTCTCAATTCTGCTTATACTCTCCGCCTCTCATCAATAAAGAATTTATTTTGGCATTTAAGGTATGACTAGCTAAACTCTCTCCTCAGAGATTAGACATAGTATTTCAATTTCTTATCTATCCATAAATGAATTGATCCGCCACTGTGTCAATACTGGAATGAGGATTAGAGATCTTTTGAACAGTAACTTAGAAATGGGAATAGTACGCCTCTGGTAAAAAACGAAGGAAGGTTGTGCTGAACTAAACTGAAGGGGGAAGGTCTTGGCTTTAATGAGCGCCTTGAGTGGCCATGCTCATTGATTGAGAATAGTCATAGAAAAGACCTCTGCATGAAAGAGGGCAGAGTTCCTTCCATGACCCTGTTTAGTCTCGGTCACCCCTATTCCTAAGTCTAAATTACTCCTTGAATGGGTAGCTGATCTCGCTCATTCCAAGCTATCTCCAGTAATGGTATCAGAGCATGGATGGAAAGATAAGAATAGAAATATAAAGCTTAATTTCTGAATTTTAGTTTAAGTCATACACCTGCTTGCGTTCTCACTTACTACCTTCTGTATCTTCTTATTTTGTTTTATTATTATTTTTGCTTTTGCTTTGCTTCTCTCACCTTGTATCTAATTTCAATTTAAATGGATTATTTAGAATATGATATCCAAGAATTATTACCTTTTATTCCTAAAATAGAAACCTCTAAGATAGAAACCAAACCTGTTAATATCTTTCAAATATTAGATGAATTTGAACAAGAAGAAAAGAAGCATTATATATTATTTAATCAATCCAGTGACTCAGAATCAGAAAAAGAAATTATCAATATAATTGAAGAAGATGAAATTAATATGATGCAAAATGAAAATGAAAGTAGTAGTAATATTAGTAGTAATATTCAACAAGATTTCGAAGAATTTGAAGAAATTAGAAATCCAAATGAAAGAATAGTAGAAAAAAGAATGAAGTTTAATAAAAAATAATATGATAATATTCGTAATAAGGAATTAGATCTAACACTCCAAGATCTTACACAAACTCGTATTATTCAACAACTTAGTAAATTTATTAAATCAAAGAAAAAAGAAAAATCTACTTGTGTAGTTATAGAAAAGAAATTTCCTATAGAATCAACGCTAACTGAAGGAGTTCTTAGAATTCCAATTATTAGTAAAACATTAATTGAAAATGAAATCCAAACATTAGATATAAAAGATGAAGTAATAGAAATTTATATACCAGGAATACAATTATTAATTAAAGCATATTTTAAAGCTAGAATCGATACACCAATTGAACTTTTAATTATAGATAATCGAATTTGACAATGTTCCAAACAGTATATTAGGAGCTTTAAATGGAAATTTAATTAAAATTAACTGTTAATACAAATTTTGCTATCTCTAGAGCTGAAACAAATATGAATAGAACTCTAGTAATTTATCACAAATTAAAAGGAATTAAAATGCCACCAGGAAGTCGAATTATAAGTATAACTGGAATTGTAGGATTAGTATTTTTCAACGAACATAAAATTTATAAGCGCAATATAGGAAATATTACTATTGATAAACACTTTATGCCCGTCCTAAAAGAATTACCTTTAGACCAAAATAGAATTACAATACCTAGACAATTACAATTAGAATTAGATCAAACAAGAGAATTAGATGAAATAGAAACTCCTAGAATTTTCTTTAATAATCAACTAGGAAACTGAAGTATTAGAATTAATACACCCTCAGACATAAACATTAATATCAATCCTCGAAGAAGTATACAGGAACTACGACCTCTAGAACTACCTCTAGAAAGACCTTTACTTAGATCTAGAAGCCAAAGAAATTATGAAGCAAACAGATTAGCTGAAATCCCCATAAGATCAAATTTAGCTGAAATTCAACCAAATATACCTGAAATAAATTTAATCCAACCATTAGATAACTTAATCCTCTTAGAAATAACTAAAGAAGGAAAATGGATAGAAATAATTGCTTTAATAAAACCTGAAAAAATACAAAGTACTATAAATATTGAATATACAGATAATAACATTGAAATTAATGAGACAGAAACTAGTGCACAAACTATATTAAGATTCAATAGAAGAGATACCATAAAAGTCAAATTATATGTTGAAAGTGAAATTATAAATTATCCTCATAATATTATCTTAGGAAAAGACTTCCTCAAATATGTAAAACCCTATAGAATTCAAAACGACAGAATTCTAATTAACATAGATCATCAAATAATTATTCTCGAAAAGATTAAATTAATTAAATGAAATTTTATTATATTTTAGTCAGATTTAATTATGTAAAATATCAATCACGAAAATATCATGCTATGATTGATACAGGAGCAAATATTATCACCGCTAAATATAACATTTTACCCTCAGAACTATGGAAAAAGGAAAAACCAATTAGAATGAGTAGTACTGAAAAAGAAATTCATTTTATCGAATTATCTGCAAAAGAAATACCAATACAAATAGGAGAATATGAATTAAAAATTTCAATATTATATCAATACAATGAAACAAGTCCAGATATAATCTTAGGAATGGACTTTTTAGAACAATATATACCTTTACACTTTACCGAAAAGACATTAATATTAACAACATCTTGTAAACATCAAGTTTGGGCAATTAAAGTCCAAAATCCATTTAATCGAACAGACACAATATTTAGAAAAAAGAAATCAAACAATGAAATTCAATTTATTCCTAATAATAAACCTATAGAAATTAAAGCTAAAAGATCATTAAACCAAATAATAGGACAAAAAACAATTGAACAAAGATTAATTGATAATTACAGTGAAAATCCTCTAATTCACTGGGAAAAATCAAAACCTTATGCTAAAATAGAATTACTCGACTATAGTAAAGAAATATGTAGTAAACCCTATCCATGGACACCTAAGGATAAATAAGAATTTATTATGCACATAAATGAAATGAAACAATATAATTTAATTAGGGAAAGTAGATTAAATTATTGTTCACCAGCTATGATTGTTATGAGTCATGCTGAAATCCGAAGAAATAAATCTCGAATGGTTATTAATTATAAAAAATTAAATGACTTAGCCATTAGAAACCGATACCAAATTCCAAAAATTGAACTATTATTTAATTTAATAAAAGGTAAACAAATCTTTAGTAAATTTGATTGCAAATCAGGATTCTTCCAAATTAAGTTAGAAGAACCAAGTAAAAAATATACTGCCTTCCTAATCTCTGAAGGATTATACGAATGGAATGTATTACCTATGGGATTTCATAATAGTCCAAGTATATTCCAAGAATATGTACAAAAACTTTTATCTCCAATTAAAGATTTTGCAATAATCTATATAGATGACATTCTAATATTTTCAGAAAATAAAGAACAACATGAAAATCATTTAGATCAATTTATGACTTTAGTTGAAGAAAAAAGAATTAATATTTCACCTAAAAAAGCCGAACTTAAAAGAGAAAGAATAGTCTTCTTAGGACATTATATCACCTCAAATGAAATAGAATTACAAGAACATATTAGTAAAAAAGTACAAGAGTTCAAGACAATTACTACAAAGAAAGAATTACAATCATTTTTAGGATTAGTAAATCAAGCTAAAAATTTTATTCCTAATTTATCTAAATATACTGCTCAAGTATCTAAATTAGCTGGACAAAAATCCCAATGGACCTGGAATGAGGAAACAGAAAAAACTATTCAAAAAATTAAAGAATTATGTAATAATTTACCTAAATTAACTATTCCAACCCAAGAAAATCTTAAATGGATTATTTATACAGATGCTTCAGATAATTATTGGGGCGCTGCCCTTTATCATTTAAACCAAGAAGGAATTGAAATTATTACTAGATATGCTAGTGGAAAATTTAATGAAAGTCAAACCAAGTATCATTTAACATGGAAAGAATTTTTAGCAATTGTAAAAGCCTTAAAAAATTTTGAATTATTCATAGTTAATTCTCAATTTATTATTCGTACCGATAATATTCAAGTAAAAATGTGGTTATCTCGAGGACTTAGAACAAATTTATTAGCTAATAAAATGTTATATCGATGGCAAGCCGATTTATTTTATTATGATTAATCTCATAGAAATAAGTTTACTTCCAATTGCCATCAAAGCAGCTGCCAAACACTACCATGAAATCATTACCCAGTATACCATGTATATGCACTGTTATTCCACAGTTGCAGAAATAACTCTCGAAAAATTTTATTCTCCCATTAATCTCATTAAATTCGGCACTACAAGGCAACCTTTCGCCTTTGAGTAATCCGAAAAATCATCTATTGACCAAGAAGAATTCAGTCATCTTATTTCAAAAATCAGAGCCCAAGAATATGAAATTATCTTTTTAGAAATGAATAGAACTTTAACTAGTGATGAAGCCCAATGGACTTACTTCACTGGACCAAACTCATGTATTTATTCCGTGGGAAGAACAAATAACAAGCCAAGACTATTTAGTCAATTTTATGATAAGATCAAAACAAATAAATTGATTGAATCCCTATTTGGCTCATTTCCCCATTCTTTGCTTCTAAGACTTTCTAGTTCTTTTGTATTAAAAAAACAGAGTCAATTATATTAAGTTTTTCTCAAGTTTAATTAAATTACATCTAATAATTTTTTTTTTCAAATATTACACTTAATTCCCTTAACATTTTGATATATATTATAGAAATTTCCTCTCTAATTTTTTTGGGTTAAAGATTAACTTTTTGCATAACATAATTATGATTTTTATTTTTAATAAGATAATAAAAGAAACTATATTGATGGTAAGTTTTAATATGAGATTATCATTTTACTCTTAATATAATCATAAAAAATTCAAAAATTTTTATTTTTAGAGATTGCATACTGTGTGAAAAATTAAGTTCATTCATATAAAATAAATTAAATAGAAGCAAAGTGTAAGTTTTAAGACAAAAGAATATTTAATATAATTTATCAACATTTCAAGAGTGATTAGCATAATTTACTCTTTACAAAAATGTTTTTTCTCAGTTTTCAAACTGAAGTTATTACTTCATAAATAAACGTTATATTACTATTTTTTTTCAGAAAAGAAAAAGGATCAAAGCAAAATGATTGGGTTTAGTTTGTCAGCCTCTTTGATAAGCCCAATTCTGAATAGAAAAGGCCCAAATTGAAGCCCGTTTCTTTTATTTCGGTGACTTCTTCAGAGTAGCTAATAAATTTCCCAAACGGTCACTCGATTTCTGACTACGAACAGCATAGTCTCCTCTCTTTGAATCCCTCGGTTTCGTTAAAATCCCCTTTCCGACGTCGCACAACAAGACTTCTAGCATTGTCAGCGCTCGCCTTGAAGATTCTCGCAAGCAGCACCAACTCAACCTATCTGTTCTTCGCTTCACATTGGGTGAGGCAGATCTCTGACTCTTACTTGTGTGTGTGTCTGCATCTGATATTGTATTTCATTGCCACTTGGGCTGTTTTTCGTTTCAGGGATACCTTGGCTGGATGAATCGTACTTGCCCATATGGATGGGATACGGGTTCTGTTTGCTTCTTCTTTGAATCACTCTTTTGGCTCGGATTCAACCGTCAATGCCATCCCAGCGCAGCTTGTAAGAAGATATTTTCTTCTTGTCATCAGATTGGTTGATTCTAAGACCTTGTTTGAGAGTTTTGAAGTGAAAAAAATCACTTCATTGTCTGTTTAATTGAAAAAAAAAAACGTTGATCACTCCCAATTATTTGGAAGCTATGGGTTTGAGTGGTGAAATCTTCTATGTTTCTCTCTTTATGAAGAGAAAAAAGTGTGTAGGGTAAAAGAGGGAATGAAAAGTTAGAAATAACCCAAAACATTCCAAACCTGCCCATTTATTCTGCGTTTGTTAAGAGGGAATAATCTCTATTGGTATGAAAGTGAAAATAGGAATGAAAATAAATTTTGATGAAATAAAATTTTGAAATTTATAATTATCTTTGGTATAATATGAAAAGAAATAAGAATTTTATTTTATTTTTAGATAAAAAGAATATAAAATTAAAAAAGAAAGATAATAAAATACCATAATATCCTAAAGAAGAGAAGATGATAAAATGCCATTCCAATGGCACATGAGTCTTTTCATGTGAGATTCCATTTTATAGGGGTCTATTCTATTAATTTTCTCATGGAATCAATATTTAAAAAACTTGGAAATCAGCATTGCGTAGGTAATGAAATACATTTGCTATACCTCTAACCAAACATGTTATTATAAGAATTCCATTTCCATTCCCAACTCCACAATAAAAAATTTTGCCAACCAGACAGGACATTAGAGGTGTTGGAAATTGAGGTGTACTAACCCACCCCACCCTGTAAGACATTTAAATAATATTTGGAACACTTACCATTCCGCACCATTCCACCCGACTTCCAATTTATTCTCCCAAACAAGTTCTAGGTCTTCTGGAAAAATAAAAAGATTGAAAGGGGTATTGATTTTCTGAGAAGATTTTAAGTTGAAAACATTATTGAACTTAATATATAGTAACTAATGTATGAACTTGGAAGGCAAATTTTAGATTTTAAAATATTTTTTAATTCATTTGCAGGTGGCTGGAACATGTATATGACTTTGCATGTAATATTCTCGCCTTCATGTAAAGGTCTGCAGGCAGACAACTGAACACTTTAAGAGTCCAATGTTAAGCTTGAAAAATGGGTGTATCTCACTGTTGAAAGTCCAAACTACGTCTGCCTCTTCCGCAACATATGTTATATTTAGATTTACAAGATTTCAGGGATGCGTTGAGAGGCCTGTACATTGAAGTTAATATTCCTGCAGCTTATAAATTGCTTACCTTGTTAAAGTTTTGTGAACTTCTGGCTAGTGGTGAACTTTCTGCATCTCTCAGTTGCTAGTTGCTTTGTGCGTTTTTATTTTCTTCCCTCCCCTCCCACCCCCGTTTTTATCCTGTGCTTGGTATACCAATTATAGGAAATCATTTCTCAAATTTTCAATGAACCACAGTTTATTTGTTTAATGACACACTTGAATATTTAGTCCACTAGAACATGTTTTCGAAGGGTCCTATTTCTATTCTCTTTCCTCCTCTCAAACCTTCTGAATGATGTTGTTTACACTTTACAGCCTGATGCAAACTGTTAATGGAGTTTGAAACAAGGCAAAGTACCTGCCATCGAGATTGAAGGGCTAACTTCATATGGTTGGTTATCTTAAAGTGCCAAACTTTTCTAGCTGCTAGTAGCAAACCTGGCATGAGACATACATCTGTGATATCATGTTTGAGAGTATCTCTGCAGCCACTCGATTTGATGATCAGAGGTTACAAATTCAAGAACAAGCAGAATCAGGTTAGTTCACATTTATTTATCACAACCTATTTCCCAAAGGGTTGAGAAAGCACTTATAAGGTGATGTTCGGTATATAGACATTTTAATTTTTCAAATATTTGAAAACGCATCCAAATGAGATATCAAAAAGTTTGTTTTACATATGTGCTAAATAATAAAAGAATATCGTTTCTTCTCATAAATAAGTTAAGTGGCTGCGAAATTAGAATATATACATATTAAACGCCAAAATGTTGAAGAGTTGAAGTTGGTGCCTTTTCAAGTAGTTGGTAATATAAAACTGGCTTCTCAAGGCTAACTGCCATGGCTGCTCTCCTCAAGCCTCTTTTCTTCTTCTTCTTCTTCTTCCTTTTTTTTTTTTTCCTTTAATATATAAACGAGGCGCAAAGCATTGGACATTAGGAGTGAAGAAAAGGGAATAGGGAATGAACTCAATTACATTAGATCCTTTTTACTCTTAAAGTCTGAAAAAATGTTACTTGGGAACCAACACTTAAAATGTTACCTGGGAACCAAAATTCGTCAACCACATCTGTTTAATCCTTCTTTTGGTGACCGTATGGCATAAAGCTGTTTTTTTTTTTTTTTCTTTTAGAGTTCAAATTTTCTCACATTTAAGAATTCTTTATGTAAGTAAGGGAATAATATAATAGATACATGAGTTTCACATAAATGAATATTACTCAACCTTATCCATTGTGTTACTTTTTCCCTATTAAGGCCTTCTCAACGTGAGAGGATCTTCTCACCCATTTCCGTGTAGGCGAGGAATTTATGTTTTTATTTTTTTACAGGTATTTTTGTGGGGATTTTGTCTTTCTGTAATAGCGACTAGAAAACATGCTTAACAGTAGACTTGCCTTGGAACACATGCCAAGTGGCCCATGTGTGACCAAATGGACAATAAATGAAGCAACATGGCAGCCATGTGCCCTGCCGGCTGCTAAGGAAAAACATGTGAGTAATCAAATGCCATATCATACATTATAGGGTAAATCTTTGTATTTTGGTCAAATTATATTTTAAAAAATATCATTAATATTTTATATATATTATAAAAAAATATTTTTAATTTATTTTTATCAATAAAATTAATTTTTTACATAATAAACTATAATTTTATTAGTCATATGATAGCAAAATTAATTAAATTGTTGTTAAATTTTAACATAAAATTATAATTTTATTCCTAATATAATATAAAAATATTTAAGTAATTTTAATATTTAAAAATATATATTGTACAAAAAATTAATTTCAATTACATAGTATAAATTAAAGAAAAAGTTTTTGTAATATGTATCAAATGTCAAGAAAAATTCAATAATATTTTTGAAGAGCAGTATAAGATATAATTAGGCTAGATCTCTTAGAAGGTTAGTAAAATTAATCTACTCTTAAACCCTAAAAAAATTGGCAGGAAAAACAATAATTCAAAGCTCTTATGAAATTTAGTGAAAATTATGCTAGTTTTAATGGCATTCGTTACATGATAAGAGTTTTTATTTGGCCAAGTTCTTGAAGGGGGCTTATTTTTTTTAAAAATGTACTTATTTTAGTTAAATAGAATATTTAGTCCAATTGGAAACAAAAAAAGCTTCTGAATGGTATTAGAAAATATTTTTTACTAAGAAAGGAAGTAAAAAATTAAAACTGATACAATATCAGTAGGCATGTCTATTGAAGCACTACAAATTCGAGAAGTCCTCATCCATCAAGACCAAATCATTCAAAAGCCTATGATTCAGGTCTAAATGGCTCATGAACGGATGGCCCATGTTCAAGAGGCCCAAATTGTGATTGTATATGTCCAAAAACTTCAAAGAGCTCAAGATAATTTCTATTTTGGACGTCGGCCTAAGTTTAGAGGCCAAAATCCATATTTGATCAATTTAGAACATGTTAGACGTCACTTAATTCATAAAGATACTGATCTTGGAGTTGAATTGAATTTTGGACATGAGATCTCCTTAAAGATGCAAAAGTGGAAGTCCAAATGGAAGCCCAATGTCCTAAGAAGGTCCATGGAGCAACTAGAGTCAATATCCAACATGTTGAAGACCCGATAATAAGAGCTAAGGCCAAAGCAATGAAAGAAGTTTTCAATTGTTTAATTTATAAGCTTCATAACTTAGAGCCCATTCATTTACGTCAAGAAAAGGCCCAAGAAGATGTAAAAGGTGTGATCATGCTAACCATTCTACAAGAGGAGTGCCAAGACCCAATTGGAATCCAATTGTAAGAGATTAAGAATTATGTGACAACCATGTAATTTTTAATGAAGCATGAGCATCCCATGTGACAACTTAAAGAAGTTGATTAGTTTTGACTAGGATTCTTTTTGAAATTTTGTTTTTTATTATTTTAGTATTTTTTGAACTTGGTCAAAGAACTTATCTTGGAGATCAAGTTAAAATTAATATCCTAATTTAATTCCTTAATATTATGCATCATTTAAAATATTTCTAATCAGATTTTAGAGTTTTACTTTAATTAGGACTCTAAAAATTTTGCCTATAAAAGGCTTCTTATTGTACTCTATTTTGCACATGAATGAATTTGAGTATTATTTAATTATCTGTGAGACTTTTGCTTCTTTGTGTTCTTTGGGAGTTTACGTGACTTATCAAAGGATTGGTCTTCCTTTGTGACGTCTTGAGGCTAGGGTTCTAAGAGACAAGTTCTCTTAGGGTCTTTCCTTTGACCAACATTCTTGTTTTCTAGTCGGTCTCGGGCAAAGTGTCATTTTGTTGAAGGTTCTTAGGATAAGGTTCCTAGAGGGTCTCTCATCATTTGGTATCAGAGCTTTGGTCGCTAGTACAAGGTATATCTTTGTGTTTTCCCTTTCATTGTTCTTCATACTTTCTCTCCTTCCATTAACCTTTTTGATCTTCGTCTTTTTCTTCTATCTTCTTCTGTCTTCCATTGTTGTGTTCCTCCATCCTAAAAAAAAAAAAAAAAAAAAAAAATTCAAAAAAAAATTAAAAAAAAAAAGAGTGAAAAAAAAAAAATTTCAGATTGCAGAATTCAAAATTGAAAGTAAGTTTGGAGTTAATTTCCTAATTGGAGTTAGTTTCCTAATTGGAGTCAATTTCCTAATTGGAGTTAGTTTTCTAATTAGAGTCAATTTCCTAATTGGAATTAGTTTTCTAATTGGAATCAATTTCCTAATTGGAGTTAATTTTCTAATTGGAGTTTGTTTCCTAATTTAATCGCATTAAGTAGCTATCAAATTATCTACCTTCCTATTTACATTCAAGAAAGGATATTGTTTCCTAATTGTTCTAAACTTGAATTGCAAGTAGTTTTCTATTCTTAAGGTTTCTTATTTTCATATTTTTTCTTTCCTTCTCTTTTCTTCCAGACCTTCCCTTCCTCCTTTTTTCCCTTTTTGTTACACACCTCTTTTTCTCCTTTGTTTGATTCTTTGGGAATTTATATTTTAGGATTCTAGTATTTTTGATTGCCACTAGTTTGATCTTTTCATTTGATTTGCTTGTGACTTGCTTAGAACACTTGTAAGAAGCAAATTATTGAGTGGTAAAAGGCAAGAGCGTTAATATTAAAGAAAAAGCCAAAAAGAGAGTTTAACACACTCACTTATCATCTTTTGAGTGTAAACACGTGAGAAGAGTGCATGAGGTCCTATTCCTTCTATCTTTCTTTGACTAACTTTTCAGGTGATAAGATGTCCAATGAGTACAAATTCCTTGAAGAGGCTAACAAAGAGTGATTCAAGCAATCTTGTGCAAGGTTGGATGCATTCCAATCCAATATCAACTCTACAGGACAAGATAAGGAAAAAGGCATCCCCTAATTTCCATACTAGATGCCTTATAAAAGAGAAAGTCTGCAGCATGGCTATTGATAATAGTAGCTACGTAAATGTTGCTAGTACCTTACTTGTTGAGAAATTAAACTTGCCTACTATAAAGCATCCTAGGCCCTATACCTTATTGAAGGGTAGTGCTGAATTTAGGGTTAATAAGCAAGTTTTGATTTCTTTCTCCATTGGTAAATATCATCATAAAGTGTTATGTGATGCAGCTCCTATGTCTGATGGACATATTATGCTTGGTAAACCATGAAAACATGTGAGAAAAGCTAAATATGTTAAGCATGAGCACAAATATTGCTATTGTTATTCATTTGTATTCAATGAAAAAAATCATGTATTGGTACCTCTTGATCCTATGGATGCTTATGAGAATCAAATGAGAATAGTACAAGCATACAAAATGAAAGAAAAGGAGAGAGCAAAAGAAAAAGAAAGAGAACATGAGTTAGAGAGAGAAAAAGAAGAGATTGAAAAAGAAATGAGTGTGAGTGAAAAGAAAGAGCAAGAGAATTGTGAGAAAAGTGAGAAAAGCATGAGTGTGAGCTTGTTTGATGAAAAAAGAGAAGTTGAGAGCGTGTGTAAGGATATTTGTTTATCTACTAACAATCTTAACCCATCTTTGCCTATTGTTAGTTTTAGCTCCTTGCAAGTATATAGAGATTTATTTTCAAAGAAGCCACCTAATGGACCCTCATCTTCAACAAGCATTGAAAAGAGTTGTGATTGCCTAAATTTGTTTCCCAAGAAACCACCTAATGGCGAAGATTCGAGGGCGAATCTTTTTAAAGAGGGAGGGAATGATACAATATCAGTAGACATGTCTATTAGAGCACTACAAATTCGAGAAGCCCTCATCCATCAAGACCAAATCATTCAAAAGCCTATGATTCAGGTCCAAATGGCTCATGAAAGGATAGCCCATGTTCAAGAGGCCCAAATTGTGATTGTATATGTCCAAAAACTTCGAAGAGCTCAAGATAATTTTTATTTTAGACGTCGGTCCAAGTTTAGAGGCCAAGATCCATATTTGATCAATTTAGAACATGCTAGACATCACTCAATTCATAAAGATACTGATCTTGGAGTTGAATTGAATTTTGGACATGAGATCTCCTTAAAGATGCAGAAGTGGAAGTCCAAATGGAAGCCCAATGTCCTAAGAAGGTCCATGGAGCAACTAGAGTCAATATTCAACATGTTGAAGGCTCAATAATAAGAGCTAAGGCCAAAGCAATGAAAGAAGCTTTCAATTGTTTAATTTATAAGCTTCATAACTTAGAGCCCATTCATTTACGTCAAGAGAAGGGCCAAGAAGATGTAAAAGGTGTGATCATGCTAACCATTCTACAAGAGGAGTGTCAAGGCCCAATTGGAGTCCAATTGCAAGAGATTAAGAATCATGTGACAACCATGTGATTTTTAATGAAGCATGAGCATCCCATGTGACAACTTAAAGAAGTTGATTAGTTTTGACTAGGATTCTTTTTGAAATTTCGTTTTTTATTATTTTAGTATTTTTTAAACTTGGTGAAAGAACTTATCTTGGAGATCAAGTTAAAATTAGTATCCTAATCTAATTCCTTAATATTAGACATCATTTAAAATATTTCTAATCAGATTTTAGAGTTTTACTTTAATTAGGATTCTAAAAATTTTGCCTATAAAAGACTTCCTATTGTACTCTATTTTGCACATGAATGAATTTGAGTATTATTTAATTATCTGTGAGACTTTTGCTTCTTTGTGTTTTTTGGGAGTTTGCGTGACTTATCAAAGGATTGGTCTTCTTTTGTGGCGTCTTGAGACTAGAGTTCTAAGAGACAAGTTCTCTTAGGGTCTTTCCTTTGACCAACATTCTTGTTTTCTACCCGGTCTCGGGCAAAGTGTCATCTTGTTGAAGGTTCCTAAGACAAAGTTCCTAGAGGGTCTCTTATCAAAAACTTTTTTTTTTTAAGCAAAAGTTGGAGCAAAGAATTATTTTTTTTAAAAAAATGATTACCATAATTACTCTTAACTTTCTTACTTAATGTCTTCTCTACCCAACTTCAAATCTATACATCTCCCTTTTTGTAACATGTCAATAAAAAGAATTTTTTGTGAAAAATTTGTCCAACACAATAATATTAATAAGAGTGCTTATCAAATAATTTTACTAAGTACAAACTAATTTTTTTTTACCGTAGTTCTTACAAAATTTTAAAATAAAAAAATAACAATAATCAGCCGTTATTTGTAATACGGATATCCTTATGAGAAGTCAATGTAAATTTTGATAGTTTGTCTCTAGCGTTAAAATTTTTATATATGGCAATTTGCCTAACTTGCCTCAAATCTGATACAAATTTCAACTTGCAATATAATGATATGAGATATGAAAATGGGCTAGGATCACAAAATTGGTCCAACCCAAGCCTACGAATGAGATGTGAAAGAATAAGAATGGAATCTAAAAGTGTTAACTTCAGTCCCAAAAAGAAAAAATAAATAAATAGATAGAGTTCCCTTCGACTTAAAACTAAAGTCAATAGTATTTGGTCCCAAAAAAAAAAAACTTAATCAATAGTCAAAACCACATGAATTAGTAGCTCACTGGTTTGTTGAAAAAAAAAAATCTTTTGTCAAAAAAATTTCTTTAAAAAAATTGTTCATAGAATTTTTTTTGGTTTATTTTTTAATGTTTGTTTCATTAAAAAAGTTATTTACGTCTAAATGTAGTCCATAATAAGATTTGTTATCGATGTTGGTCTATAACAAGCGACAGCGGTTATAATAAATTTAATCATCAATTATAATTAAGGAAAATGGAAATATTGTTTTAAATAATATGGAAATTAGGATATTTATTTTAAAAAATTCTTTTGTGAAAAGTATTAGAAAAAATAGCAAATTTATAATTCAAAGCTTAATCACAAATTACATATTTAATTTTATCACTAAATCAATTTCTTGAGGTTACCGTCGTTATATTAAAAAAAATGTAAATAGCATATTAGTTTTTCAAAAATATAATATTCAATTATAAATCTCCATCCTTCTGTTGTTTTTTTTTTTTTTTTCCAAATTAGGTTAGGTTATATGTGTGTGTGGGGGGGGGGGGTAATTAGCACTCATGTATCTATTCAAAACTAAATTTTTTTCTTTAAGCACTTATAATTCTCTTTAAAAGAATCAAATCCAAATTAATTAAAAAAATAATCATTTCATACATATCAAATTGAGAAAAATCAACATTTTGATACTTATGGTATAGAAACTGTCCAGAATTATAGAATATTTCATTGTTCATACCACAAAAAAAAAAATGAAGTGGGATTAATTAATCTTTATGTAAGATTTAGGATTATTATATCTCTCAATATTTTGTTATAGAAGTTTCTTTTCATAAATATAATTGTTGAATTGAAAGTAATGACTTTGTTAATTTTTGTTGGAAAATGAAGTATCCTTAATAGGCTAACTTGACTAGAAACTTGACTCAATTTTTTAGGTGAAGAAATTTAATTTACTTAGTTAATTAATTCATGGTATATTATTAATTAATAACTAACTTATTTGAATTTGAAATTTACATTTTAAATTCAAAATTAAAAATAAAAGGTTGGTTATCAAATTCAAGTTAATTAATTTGAATTAAATGTAGTTATCTGATAAAAGAAGAATGGGTTAGATCAAAAAACTATTTGTGCAAAAGTGTGTGATAGTGGCCTCGTCCTTTCTCTTTCTCACTCTTTCCCTCCTAGTCTCTTCTATGAAGCATAGAAAAGAAAAGACAAAACATAATGAAAAATCTTCTTCTCTTTCTCTAACTATGGTGGATCTACTATGGAAAAGAGATCAAAGATCCATTTGTGTCTCTAGTCCTAACCGTGGGGGGTAAAAGATCTGAGAAAGGTCAAGATTTCATTACAGCCAAATAAGTACCCAAATATGACTAAGAATGTATAAATTTCTTTTCGAATAATATCCTTTTATTGATATTAGAGCTTGGTTAGGCTTGGATCTACTATCTCTATATGTTTCCATTACTATTCAATATGTTAATTTTATGCATATAATATAATATATGAGTTAGAAATTGCATGAAATATAAATTGAGGCAAGAACACTTTCTAATGGCAATCTTTTATAGAGACAAAATTAGGCAGCATAATGAACACTAAAAGAATCCTATAGTGTAGTAATTGTGTGGTAGAAATATGGTAGAAATCGAATAAATTATAAGAGAGAAAATAAGGTTTTAAGCCTTGAATTTGTAGTGTTGAAATTGCCAATTTTTGGAGGCTAATGTTCTCACCATAGGCCATCATTTGATACAAGCTATATATGATTAGAAAGCTTATTAAATAAGTTCTCTAATACCACTAAGTTTGCCTTAAACATATGCTTATTGACAGAGATATAAGTGTTTGAAGTTGGCTATTTAAGACTGATTTTTTAAAAATCATGGTTAACTAGCCATGCTTCAAGGGTTATTTCCCTCTAATTAGATTATGGATTTATATAATCCATATGTCATTGGAAAGATTATATTGTAAGCTTTCCATTGACACCAACTTTGCCTGAATTGGAGTTTAAATGAGGGAGATAAGGTAAATTTGTTTTTTGAAAATGATAATCATGTAAATATTGAGAAAAGGTGCAAAAATAGGAGTTGAAGAAGTTTGAATCCATTCTCCAAAGTAGAGAATGTGGCTTGCCCCTACCTCCAAGGAGCCTAAAACCTAGACCAATAGAATGAGAAAAGAGAGGGAAAGTCAATAGTGGTGTCCCAATGGGTAACAAGTAGACCCCATGGGCCACCTAGGCAAGTGAGCTTTCATTTTTTCTTCAATTTTTGTAATTTTTTAAACTAGAAATGAAAAATAGGCGCACAGGAGGGTGTGAAAACCCCTTTGGGATTAATTTTTGACTTTAAAAATTCCTAATTTTGAGAGTTCTAAAATAATATATAATTTGACTATATTTGAGCATCTATTAGTTATACTTTAGTATTTTTAAAGCTATAAAATGATGATTTTAGGTGCTAAAAAATTTAATAAAATTTTAATTATAAGTTTTAAAATTATATTTTCTCTAAATGAGTAATTATGAACTTAGAGATATTTCATATTTATTATATAGACACATATTAAAAAAATGTGTTTCGATTAATTTAAAAGTGTGAGGAATTAAAATTTCTTAATTATCAAGGGTTTAAAATTTGGTTAAGTCACTCCTTAATGATGTTTTGGAAGGCATCAAATTACTGAATATTTTAAGGAAAAATTTGGATAACCAAAATTAATTTTTTTATCGATGTGCATAAAAAACAAACCTTTGTAAAGAGCATCGTATTATTATAAATGTTGATGAACTATTATGTTAAAAATAGAGCACCCTCGATAGACTGACATATAACCTAACCCAATTTCCTAGAAAAAAAATTGATTAATTAATAATTTATATTAATTTTTAATTAATTATTACATTATTAATTTTTGAATTGAAATTATAAACTTTTTTATTATTCAAAATTTAGATAATGGGAAAGTTAATTTGATTAAAAAAAATTGTGGTCATCATTAATGCACACGAGATAAAATTATTTAAAGTAAGAGAATGATTAAACTTACAAAATATATTTAATTATATATGTTGATGTGACTTGTAGGTAATTGAAAAAATCTTATAGTGGCCAAAGACAATTGAAATAATCTATAATAGTTAAAGACAATTGAATAAGTCTATGAAAGTCAAAGAGAAAATAATTTAAGAATTAGTAAATATCTTTAGAATAAGGTTCTTAGTATATTATTAATATGAACATAATTTACAAGTACATTGTATTAAATGAAAAAAAGAAGAAAAATGCTTTATTAAGTGAGAATTGTTATATTGGTGGATTTGGGTTTATTTGATAATTTAATAAATTAAGACAGGAGAATATGAGAAACACTTAAGTGAGTAGAAGTTCTTAAAGTAGTAACCCAAAGCCTCATCTAAAGAACTATAGTATAAATAATATTTGTAGATAAATTTGAGAGAAAAGTAAGGATATTCTTAGAAAACATGAAATAAAAGTATATCAAGTGTGGACTTTTGATCATAAACTTGACATTGTCATTACTAATCTAGTTAAAGTTCATTGTAAATACAAATATAACATTGTGTATATGTAAATCTTTTGTGTTATGTCTATATAAGAATTAAGTTGTAATTGTAACTATTAAAAATATCATTACTTAACTTGATAAGAGAAACAAACTAAATAGTGTCAATTAGAAATATTGACACTATGACTTTTTTAAATTCTAAAAAAGATTAAGATGTTAAGAAACTAGTGAACAATGTGATATAGGACTTAAATATGAAAATATAACTTAATAAAAGATATTATAAAATTTCTACCTATAAGCTAATAACATATAAGAATGACAAAAACCCACGAAAGGATCATTATTTGAATGATAATTGCTTGTTATATAAAGATTAGATATAAGCACTTAAAAGCCACTAGACCCCACAAAATGCTTGTATGACTAAGATCACTATGACTCTGAAATCTAAGTATGCATGAGAATAACATTTTCATATTAAAGGAGGATTTGGCCACTATTTTAAGAAAGCCAACGAAGAAATAAGAAGAGAGGCAAATGTAATAAAAAGAAACTTGACAAGTAAAAGTTAAGTATTATATTTGCCTAAGAGTGAATCACTTTGCTTATGATTATGCTAAACAAAAATAAGTTGAAGGCCACAAATCACGTAATTTAGGACTAAGAATCTTTTATAAAACATTGTTGGCTATTTTCTGAAAGTAAATAACTTTATGTAGGAAGGATTCTAAGAGTTGAGGTAAAAGAGAATTGAAATATGCAAGATTAGTTTTGCGTAAAGTAAGAACTTTATCCTACATAGTGTTTAAAGATCCAACAAAATGTAATATTTATCATTTCTCTTTTTAATTTGATATTTGAGTATTAATTTTTCATGAAAATTCTATTGATATAAGAAAAAAAGAGATAAAGAATAAGATTTGAACTTCCACTGAAATGTTACTATTGTATTAGGCACAATTATAAAGTGTAAGTACTTTACCTTAATATTTTGCTTCTAAACTAGTTTTGGACATTGATAAATAATGGGTTAAGCTAAGGTCTTATAAGTGAAAAAGAAATGAGTAAATTGACAAAATAATAAATGCTATAAGTCCATTTCTACTTTAGAAATGCCCTTATAAAAAAAATCATCTAGTGGATAAAGCAAATTAAAAAACCATTTTGAAAGGAACTAAAATTAAGAACCCGTGCAATTAATCCATTCTAATATATGTAGTTCAAAGAAAGTGAGGGCGAGATATTGATTTGCAATATGATTTAGTCCATTTAATCTTCCATAAGTTAAAAGCATTTGAGTGTTTTAGAAATTATAAGAATATGTCAAGAATCAAATGGATAATAAAATTGAAAATTTGAACTATGAGGAGAATGTGAATATTTGTCAGATCAATTCTAAGAGAGCTATGAAAAAAATGAATTGAGTTAATTAATGATTCCTTTAACACTTTTCAGCAAATGAAGATACTAAAAAAGAAAATGAAAACTTTACTCAAAATAGTTAAAGTTAATAATGGCACAAGTAGTCTTTCTCTTTTAGGGTAATAAGTCATAAATTGATGATTTCAAACTCAACTAAAATGGCTCCTAAATAAGTTCCTTCCATACCTCATGATTTGTGAATATAATGATAAGTTGTTTTTAAGTGTCCCAAAACTATTGGATCAATTATTTCTATCCATGATAATTCTCATAAACATAAGAAATAGACATAAAGAGTGAGATATATATTTTGACAAGATGCTCAGAATAAAATATTAAATTAGATAATGAGCAGCCTATTACTCATATTCTAACACCAACAAAATACTTTAGTTTAGAAGGCTTTGCCACTTGCAACTGTGTCTTCTACTGGGGACAGGAATCAAGTTGAAGCTAAAAATTTTATCAATGATGCAAAAGGATGGAACTCAGTTACTTGAAAAAGAAGTCACGAAATGATTTTTGTTGCTCAATTATGATCTAATTGGAGTTGCTCGATACAAATGAAGCTACTGCTTCCAAAGGAAACGATGAACCTCCTGTGAAAATTATTGAGGATGCTCAATAAAATATTGCCGCATATGAAATGTGAAAAATCATAACTAATTAAATTCAAGTCATAAGCCATTTTAAAAAATGATTAATGCCACTTGGGGAATAAATTCGGGCGTAACTAATTGAAATTTACTCCATAATGATCTCTTAATAAAAAAAATAAAAATGCACAAATAATTATTGAGGTAGATAAACACAACAGGACTTTATACCTAAAGCTTTTTATATAAATATAAGCCTTGAGCCATTTACTAAAGAGGAAATTTTAGAGCTCTAAAACAAAGTCCATTGAAACTCTCCGAAAAAGAATTCTCAAATCTCTAGTGCTAAAGTTCTCCATTTCGAAATTCAAGCTTTTTCAAGCCCTAGGATTGAAATTAACCAAAAAGAATACTTCAAATTAATGGAAGAAGCATTCAGGCCCCCAAGCTGCTTTGATCAACCAAGCATCCAAAATCAAAAACATGAATTCACAGCTTGAAATTTATTGCAAAGATTTTACACTCGATCAGAGAATCAAACTCCCTTTAAGTCTTGAAATCAAAATCAAGTCGAAGAGAAGAATTGCGAGATTGTTTTTATTCTTCGATGAAGATATTTAAAAATCATATTCACTTCTTGAAATTAATAAAAATGTATTTGTTCCCCATCAACTTCTTTTTTATCTTATATTCAATTAGAAGATAAAGAAAAATGGGTGAGAAAAAACGTAAAGAATGGTGCATGTAATGGCTATGGTATGTAAGCAAGAGGAAGGTGTAATGTAGAGTAGGATGTCAAAATCTGAGTGAAAATATGTCAATTTTACAAATTGGAAGTAAGTATCGAATCCGGTGAATATTGACTTTCTGGTGATAATGCCAATTGTTGACCCTTCCCTTTCTATGAAGCTACCTTCTTCGATCTCTCAGCCTTCCAATTGCATGTTGCTCAATCCTTTTCATAGCAGCTAGCTGGGTACGGACTTTTGAATTCTATGCCTACAAATTCCAATCAAAATGCTTATTTCCGAGTTTAACAAAAACGTGATTATAATTTACCATTACTGTTAATTTTGTATGAAAAGAACCCACATGAATTAAATCAGTTTCTGCGTCACAAAGGAAGGAATTGTCCACTAAAACAAAACTTTTCTTTTTCTTTGCGAAAGTGATGACTTTTTTTTTTTTTTGGGCTTTTGTCTACCGACAGTTTGCGTTTTATCAAAGATATACACATATATTGCATCTAAATCACTTTTGTCTCCTTCTATAATTTGGGGGTAACATTTTTCTCTTTTTGTTTCTTTATATCTTTCTTTATATAAAAGTTGTTAGATTCTAGTTTTCAAACCAATTAGTGATGCTTGCAAGTACAAAGACATTTCACCATATCTTTAATTAATTAGCTTTTGAATGCCTTAAGTTGACCCTTTAAATCGAATTGTATATTTAATCAAAATGCATAAACTATACAATTATTCAAGAAAGAGAGTACAAGCATTATTGAATGCTTAAGATATATCAAATAATTATAATTATCAGAGATAAGGTTCACAATTAACCGACACTGTATATGATTTAATTTCTAATGGTTATTGTCCATACGTGCTTTTAGACTTGGAATTTTGTGAAATTTTTTTATTCAGATTGCCATTGAATATTGATTTGTTCTACTTTTTGCTTAGGGCTCTCTCATGAAGATATTCATGTTCTTCTATCTTCTATATTGAATATAAAAACACCTATAATTTTCGCCCAAAAAAAAAAAATCCTATGTTTGAAATATATATTGTAATTAATGAAATTAAATTAATCCTAAGCTTATAAATGAACAATTAAATTATTCCTAAAAAAATTAAATTCGGAATAATGGTCAAAACTGCCTCCAGAGTTCAGATCTAGATTCTTGTCTGTGATGATGGTAGAGAAACATTGTAATTGAGAAGCTTTTTGTTTGGATAATTTTGCAAAATTAAGAACTCTAATGTTCATGAGATTAAATTATTATTATTATTGTTAAATGTATTCTAAAATTTGCATTTTAATAAATAAAAACTTTCAAAGCACATGAAATAATTAAAAATAATAATTTAATTACTTAACAAATAGAAGTCTTGGTAGAATTAGCAATCTGTTTTGTGAGGGTCGGTAGTTAGAAAATAAGGCACAAGCCAACAGGAGCCATCCAACGTGCTTACACTGACCAATGCAGCTTGCCCTTTATTCCTCTGTCATATGCCTGAATCAGACTCTCTTTCGTGCCCCCAAAAAATAAATCAATATATAAATAAATAAATGTCAGAGAAAGAAAGAAAGATGGGAAGTGGGCCTGATCTTTTTTTTTTTTTTTTCTAACAAACTTTTTTTTTTGATACGAGAGAGAGTCTATTGTTGATGTTATATATCTTTATGATTTTTGAAAAAAATTATAATCAAAGATATTAAATTAAATATACTTATATTAAAAATTTTAAATTTTAAAATTATTTTAAAGAATACAAAAACAATAAAAATTAAATATATTTATATTAAAAATCCAAGTTAAAATTTGTTGCTCTTGTATTCTTTAAAATAATTTTAAAAATTAAAAATTTTAATATAAATATCTTTTCCTTGAATTCTTTTATTAGAATTTTTTTTTTATAATTTTCCCTTTGCCCATAGTTTGGATTCAGATTCCGCACTCCAATAATTTTAATTTTCCATCTGCTTATGTTAAAAAACAAAATATACATAATTATCTTATATTTAAATTTTAAAAATACATGATTTAATCTTTATAAATTTTGACTTGATTACATTAATTTTGACTTGATAACTTAACAAATTTTTTATTTAAAACTTGTACAAATAAACATTCCATCCTGTATAAATATTAAAAGTTTTAACTTGCTACAAGCTTATAAAAACAAATGTGTAAGCTTTTGATTCATCAAAGTAGTTTATTTGGACGATAAATTCAAGTATATCTTGCTAAAGTTTTGACAAACAAATAAAAGTTTGTTTTTAGTAATAAAATAAAATAAATAAATTTCTATTTAATTAACCAAAATTCTCCAAAATAAATAAAAGAGAATATTTAGATACATTTTGTTATATCGTGTTATTTGATTCTCCAATAATAATATAACAAACGTATAATATTTACAACTCAAAATAATATGATCATATTTTTGTAAAAAGAAATTTTGTTGCACATATGTTATATTTTTATTAAAGGACCTCACAAAAAAAATATTATATCTAAGTCTAATATAATAAAATAAATAAATTATATTGGCATTTCTTAAATTTTGTTAAAATTATATAGATATTTTTTTTTATTTTTAAAGTATATGCAAAATTTTTTGGAAATAAAACATTATTTTATATTTTAGTTTAATTTTAAAATTTTTAAAATATTCTCTATTAATTTAAATATATATTTTCTTAGACTAAAGAAATTTTAAATAAAGAGTTTTTTGGTCAAAAATTTTAAAGATCAATTAAAATATAAAGTATTTTTTATTTCAAAAAGATTTATATATTTTTAAAATATAAAAAAAGAGATTTATATAATTTTAATAAAATTTTTAAAAAATTATATAATTTATTTGATAAAAAATTACACTATACGTACGTTGTTACGCGCCTCATGATTTGACCAGAGTCCGTGGAATTGGCCCACCTCCCCAGTTTTGTTAATTGAAATTTCCACTTGGTCGGTTCCTTGTCTCCAATCGAAGATGTCTCATAATTTGTTTTATTTTACATTAATTGAGATAAATGCTTAATTAAGCTAAGCCCTTCAGGGAATCCCCAAACTATTTTTTAATCACAATAATATTAATAGAACAAATACAAGTACAACCACCACTGTAGGTTGCACCGTCTCCATCGTAATGCGTATGCACACGATACGACCCCACCTTGTTGCTCACGTGGTATGACCTTTCGAAGTGTCACGTGCGGTGAGCGTGCCAAACTGTCGGTGAAGCGTAATGACTAAGATTTTTGAACAGAGTAAAATGGTAAAAAAGTCATGGTCTGCTTAGATTTTAGTACGTAAACTGATGGCTGCTAAGGGCGCCACGTGTTGACTTTGAATTAGATTCAAATGTTATTTTTTATCTTTACTATTAGATTTTTTAATTAAAATATAATTTTAAAAAAGTAACAAATATATAATTTAATTAAAAAATTATATATTTATATGTAAAAATTATATTTATTATATAAAAAATATATAATTGTCATATTTTAATTAAAAAATATAATTGTGTATAAATATTTTTTATTTATTTAATATTAAATTTTTCAATAAATAGATAACACGTAAAAAAATTTTAAAATAGCTAATCATTTAAAACTCAGTTGCACAATCTATATACTTATTATATTGTTTATTATAAAACCTTATAATAAAAATATAAAAATTTAAAACTATTTGTTTTCTTTTTTATTATCCCTATTATTTATGTAATTAATTTTTCATTTAAAATTTTTTTATTGTTGATTTTTAAAATTATTATTATTATTATTATTATGGAAGTGATTCAATAATTAAGGTCTCCACCTCTTACAACAACATCTTTTTGATTTTTTTGGGTTTTTTCAATTGTTATCAAGGGGAGTAATTTATATTTTCTCATGAATAATAGACTTTTATATAGAAAAAATTGTGATAGAGTGGAAGGGATTGAATGGAGTTCATTTCTATGGATCCTACACCCATCATGACATTGAGTTTGAATCTTCTATATTTATAGATTAAATATATATAGTATATTGAGAGAGAGATGAAAAAAAACAGAGAATAAATGTAAAGAAAAGAAATAAATACTATACACATTTTTGTTATTTTATGTCATTTTCTTTTTAAATACATGAATATATAAATATAAAAAATCTAATTTGTGTGTCTCTCTCTTATATGTATAAATTAAATATATATAGTATATTAAGTGAGAGATTTAAAAAAAGAATAAATATATAAAAAAAGCACTATACATATTCTTATTATTTTATGTTATTTTTTTAAAAATATATGAATACGTAAATATAAGAAATCAAATTTATATGTCTCTCTCTTATATAAAATTGTTTAAGTCGCAATTCTGTCTTGCATGTTCTCATTTAATTATTTATTTATTTCTCTAAAGTAGACCCACTTAGTTGTGTGTCAATTCCAAAAGTTCACAAGATTCAATGATCGAATACGATTTCAAATTTTAGCTGGCTGAAAATGAGATTTTTTTAGTATGAAATTTATATACTTTTTATTAGATTGCGTATCCAAATTTTAATTATTTTAATTTAAAATTCAACAAAACCTCTAATTGTGCAAGATACGGCCGCTTTATACTAACATAATTCAGCAAATTGTAATAGAATATTATCTACAAAAGGCCAATTGGTTATTTAATTTTACACGTTATAATATTCAAAGGCCTTTTATTATTTATTAAAAACATATCGATACTCTTTGCCCCTTTTCATATTTTACAGTGTAATACACACCAGATACTATTTATATTACATATACTTTTTTTCTCTCCTTTAATTTATTTTCTAATGATGAACCAAACCGAATATGAGTTATTGGCATTTAAAATTGAAATAAACTAATTTTTCATTATCAGTTTTATTTTATTTTATCAAATAATAAATATATTTTGATATTCATTATAATTGATGTAGGTCCATTATATGATGGAGAATTAAATCTTGTTTATTTTGTAATTACAGCTCTGCCCCTAATAATATTTGTTAATTTGGGCATTTGGGATGCATAAAATTGTTAAAAAAATTATTAAACAAAGACTACAGTGGTGAATTAATTGGAAAAAATTATATATAAATTTTGTTATATTTGTATTGTTATAATTTTAATTAAAATAAAAAAAATATGTAACTTTGTAAAAAAAATTTATAATTTTTAAATTAAATTATATATTTATGATGTTATTATTAAAAAATTATGTATTTATCATAATTTAATTAAAAAATTTGATAATAAATATATACTAAAAATCACACAATTTGAGTGAAAAAACAAAAAATCAAAGATTTCTGATTAGCCGTTCAGTTACGTAATTCTGACTAAATATTTACGTAATGTTGAAATTCTAACTGAATTTAAAAAGACCAAAATGTCATAGCTCTATTTGACTTTCCTGATTTAATATACTTGATCACAACTCAGTTCACAATTCTTCTTAATTATTGGTTTAATATAAGCAAATGATTAACGAGACTAGTATATGGTGATGAAATATCACATGTGAAGATAAGTAGCATTGCTAATTTCTTTTTAGTTATAAAACCAAGAGGTACACACATCTCTCTCTCTCTCCCCCCTGCCTTCCCCCACTGTTAGTTTTATTTTTTCAACCTTGTGATTTTTCATTAGTTTATAAATATGTTAATTAATTTAATCATAAAATTCCCTTTTTAAAATTTTATGTATATTTATTATATTCTTATGTAATATCTATTTTTTAATTAATTTTTAAAGTAAAAATATAAAATTATTTTATATTTATAAATTTTTTTTTATTTTTAATAATTCTATGTACCAAATGATTTCTTCCATGCCGATTAATGTTTTTTTAAAAAAACCATCTGTATGCTTACAAATAAGTTTATATGAACATTAAGTATTGTCTTAAAATCAAATTTTAAATCTAAAATATTTAATTAACTGTTCCTATCCATTTTAATTTGATCAATGGAGGGCAACACCTAATAACTTCAACGACAAGTATGACAATTTCTCAGCCAAAAAAATCTAGAACTTTTTTTTTTAAAAAATTTATCAATACACACTAACATGTGAGTATTTAATCAATGGGCAAAATGAAAAGTGTTAGCCAAAAAAAATTAATATAATTATTTTTTTTTACAAAAATAGTATTATTTTTATACCATTAAATTAAATATTCACTGTTACTATCCTTCTCATTTACAATATTTCATTTTAAAAAATTACAACATTCATTTATAATATATTCATAACTTTAAAATATGTGAAAAAGAGATGTAAAATCAGCCATGTGAGACTATATCTTTCCTTTTTTTTTTAAATTAATAAAAAAATAGTTAAACTTTGATCATTTAATAAAAAATAAAGAAACTTGCACGTGTATATACCCCAATAAAAAATTGAAACGAAGCAGCATTTTCCAGAAAGGTAATACTTTTGCTTTTACTGCTGGGTAAAAAGGTGAAATTAACCACGAAAAACACACTATTAATGCTTTATTACAAGGGAGAGCACACGTGTCACGAATCAGGTGAGGCAAAGAGAAGTCTTGTGGCGGGACAAACTTCACCATTCAATTATTAGTCTACTAACCCTTCTCAAGATAACTGCTATGGCCACTCGTCACTCGCCACGTGGCTTATATTAGCCAACCAATGATTAGTCTACTACACAATTCCTAAACTACCCCTGCCTCGACACGTGATCTCCCTTAGATGCGCAACTTTGTAACTTTAACATATATTGCAAGCACCGAAGCATCTACCATAGTTTAGGTGAGAGCAGCCTCAAATATAATTACTTCACCATTTCTCACCTATGCTTTGGCGGCTTTTCTTGTCTCCTTCTTAATCCCACTTTAGAACAAAAATAAAATAAAATAAAAGTTCTTTTATTCTTAATTATTTAAATATCATAAATATAAGAATTACTTTTTAAAAGTATCAAATACATTTTATGTTAGTGTTTTTATTAAGTATGTTAAAATAAAAGAATTAAGGTATGTGATTTTTTTAAAAAAATTAACTTGTGCTATTATTAATTTTTTAAAAGAAATAAATAAACCTATTAATTTAGAAATTAAATTATTAGCTCTATAATCAAAGAGTTTAACTTTGATTAAAAAAATAGTATTTCTCCTTTGGTAGTACTGTAGGATTAAAAATTCTAAGGTGCTATTCTGAAGTGTCTAAAAATCAATTTTTAATATGACTGAATGATAAATATTAAAATTTAAAATTAATGTGTTATGTACATCATAAATAATAAAGAGATGATATATATTTATATTATCAAACTTAATTTTTTTAATTAATAGATTTTCAAGCATGTAGAAAGGATTAGATTTAGTTATAATTTCTTATATATTTATTATTAATTTTTTAATAAAATTATAATATATGTAAAATAATCTAGATGAAATCCAATCATGTGATATATTGTAAAATTTATATATTTGTCATATTATTATTAAAAAATTATTTACTTATCATACTTTATTAAAAAAGTTATAATAAAGATATAAAAAATTATATATAAATTTTTCATATGAAAAACTAAAATATGCACATACCAAACACAAAAGAGAGATGAGATGAGATCTTTTACAGTTATATAATAAAAAAGAAAGTAGTATAAAGAGATGAAGGTGTATATAAAATTTATTTATTTTTATATAAAAGTTTTTTACATGAAAAACTAAAATATACACAAACCAAACGTCACTTAAATGCACTACTAGTTATATAGTTAAAAAGCAAGTGACAGATGAAAGTGCGTATAAAATTTATTTTTTCTCTTTATATTTATATTTTTTATTTTTTATTATATAATATATATAATTAAATTATAATTGTAAAGAAATTAATGTTAGTACGAAAAAATGTGTTTTTAAAATTATTTTATAAAAAAAGTACTGTCTTTAAGATGGTACTGGAAGAGAGTAGCAGTCCAACAATACAGAGGGCGTAGTATGCAAAATATTATGAGCTCTATAATATTTTTATAAACGATAATAACAATTATCGCTATCAATGATTTTAATTAATATAGTATATATATATATATATATATATATGAAGGTCACAGGTTGCCAGCCTAGGTAGCTGGCCACTCGTTTTTATATTCATTTCTTAATTTCTTTCTCCTATCCCTTCTTCTTCCCCGACATTACCAGAAGAAGAGAGAGAAACACACACACACCCCACAGAGAATAATTCCTCTGATAATTGGAAGGAATTGTTTTCCCCTTCAGATTTTGACTTTGCATTGATTCACTCTCTCTCACCCTTCTTACAAAAATCGCGGTTCGGATTTCTCCTTCTTCATTTTCTTCTCAAGATTGCGGCAGAAAACTCTTACACATTCATCTTCATTCTGCTGGGAATTAGGATCTATGCTTTGAGCTTTAACAGGTTCAGCTTTTCTCGGTCCTTTGTCTTTTGTCATTTTGCCCCGAAAAATTCTCCCGCCTCGGGTCGCCGGCCAGCCATCTTTTCGGGTTGCCTTAGAGAGTAAGGTTTTCGGATTAAGGGGTTCGAGTTTTTCTTCCTCAAGACGCCATTGAAGTTCCTCAATCTCCCTCTTTTTTTCTCTCTAAATACTTAAAATCTTTTGTAATTTTCCGCTTTATCTCTCTTTCTCTCTCTCTCTACGCGTAGCTTGGGGATTGACTCGTGTAATGCTGGGGTCAGAGATCTCCCAAACGGGGTCTAACAGCCTTTTGGGTCAATTGGGTCGCTTCAATTTCTGGCGCCACAGATCGTAGAGAATCAATTTCCTCAGAGATCTACAACTCTCTCTGGTTTTGGATTCATACACTTTTTATATTACTGAGCTGTGGGAGGAAAATAGAGAGAAGAGGCATTGAAGATGATGAGGATGAGGAATAATAATAATAAGACAAATGGGTTTTCACCCATGAACGGAAGCTCCGCCGGAGCCGGAGGTGAGTCAAGGGCTCACGAGTGGGAGATGAGACCAGGAGGAATGCTGGTCCAGAAGCGAACCGCCGACTCGGATCGGAACTCAGTTCCGGCGCCGACAATTAGAGTTAGGGTTAAATATGGTTCAACCTACCACGAACTCAACATTAGTTCTCAAGCTACATTTGGTAATAAATTTTCCTCTCTGCTTGAAAAATTTTCCTTTCTATTACATTTTTTGCCTCTCTCATATGTATATATTTTTTGGCTTCTGGATTTGCAGGGGAATTGAAGAAGATGCTGTCAGGGCCAACTGGGTTACACCACGAAGACCAGAAGCTATTTTATAAAGACAAGGAGAGGGATTCAAAGGCGTTTCTTGACATCACAGGGGTCAAAGACAAATCAAAGATTGTTCTGATGGAGGACCCTATTAGTCAAGAGAAGAGGTTCTTGGAGATGAGGAAGAATGCCAAGATGGAGAAAGCTGCAAAATCTATCTCTCAAATCAGCTTGGAAGTAGATAGGCTCGCAGGGCAGGTATATGCTTCTTATCCAACACAAGGACTTGATGACTTTTTGTGGTGGGATTGAAATTTGAAATTAAATGCTTGAGTAGTTGGAAACTGATTAATTAGTTATTGGAATTTGGTTAGGTGTCTGCTCTTGAATCAATAATTAGTAAAGGTGGGAAAGTCGCAGAAACAGATGTGCTTGGTCTTATTGAGCTTTTAATGAACCAATTGATCAAGTTGGATGGTATAATTGCTGATGGAGATGTGAAATTGCAGAGAAAAATGCAGGTAAATTCTGATAAATTTTGAAGTAGGGAAACCTAATTTTTGTTCCCTGAAATATGCAATTTGATCATTGAAAGTTCTTGACTCGCTACTCATTAATTCTTGAAGCATGTACATTTACCTTGTTTTGTGCTATTTTTGACTGATAACGAGTAGCGAGTCAAAAATTTTCAAGGACTTGAATTGTGTTTTTTTAAGATTCAAGACCAAATACATAAGGCATGCAGAGACCAAAATACATTTCGTCCATTTTGAATCCATGTAATTAATTTTATGTATGCATTCTGAGTTCTGATGGGATTGAATCATTTTGAAGGTGAAAAGAGTTCAAAAGTATGTTGAAACATTGGATATGCTGAAGATCAAGAACTCTATGCCCAGTAGCAATGGAGGTCATGCCCCAATGCAGCCCGAGCAAAAGAAACATTCAAATGGGCATAGATTAACCCCAATTCAAGAGCAACCTTTACAGATGCATTCAAATGGGCATATTGATCTATTAACCCCAATTCAAGAGCAACAACAACCACCACAACCAAGAAACTCAAATGGGCATTCTCCAGTGTTTCAGCAGCAACAACCATCAAAGGATTCTTCTTCTACCTCAGGAGTTGTAGTTACCACAAAGTGGGAGACATTTGAGGCTACCCCACCATTGATCCCAGCCACATCAACCTCGCCGACCAATAATTCAGTTCATCCCAGGTTCAACTGGGAATTCTTCGACTAAATATATATCAGCATACCACGTGCTTGTAATTGTGTGGATGTGATTTGGGTTTGTGTTCCTTCCACTTGGAGTGTTATATCTTTCTACATTCTTTTCTGTATTTAGATTTGTTTAGCAACCCTCCTAATCTGCCCTTTAGTTCATCGGAAATAAATGGGGTTGCTATGATTTTTTCTATTTTTGTATTATGGTCAGGTGTCTTTGGATTTTGTCCAAGACTATATTCCTTCCTAAGCAATCATAAAAGATTGCTATGATATTGATAATCATAATCTGTTACTTTTCTGTGATTTTGGTATCTCTGAATTCATTTTCCATTTATAAGATCCTTTTTTTTTAAATGGACATATATTATAAATACTAATTTGTAGCCTTATCATTGAAAATATTGAGGTTTAACCATCGAAATTCAATGTTTTTTTTCCCATAGGAACAATACAATTGAACTTTTTTTTATAGTTTAATACTATATAATTGAGTTCTAAAGAATTTGTTTTATATATTACTTTTATTAGAGAATTTAATAATAAACAATCAAAAAATTTAATTTTAAGATTTGTATAACTCCACAAATTTTAAAAGAGACAAAATGGTACAAATTTATACTTGTTAAAAAAATTGAAAGACTTTGAGCTTTAAAATCTTAATGCTAATTTTCCATCAGGTAAAAGTAGGTCAATTATGAGTTTGGATCTTCTATAATTATAAATTGACTCTATATAGCACAATTAGAGATAGAGAAAAAAGAATAAATTAATGTAAAGAGACAAAGCAAATTTTATATATATATTCTTTCTTTTTTTCATATTACTCTCTTTTTTATTGTATGACTCGATGACTATATAAAAAAAAAATCTAATTTTGTCAATCCTAGTTTGAGGTTGTGGTAGGAGAAGCAGTAGTAGTGGATGGAATATCATGAATGGTGGTACCTTGCTTCTTGTGGGGGATACAGAGTGACAAAAAGATAGGCATCTGCTAAAGGGTTTCTTCTTCCCTCTCCAGTAATCAATTAACTAATCCATCCAATACCAGGATCCAATAACAAGATGACATGTCTGAGAAGTGTTCAAAAGAGAAGAAGATGAAATGATAATTGCAGATTAGTGTCAACTATTGCTATGTTTGGAAACACTTTTGGAGACTCTCAAATCATAGTTTGTAACCCACAAAATGCAGAAGTTATGTTTTGTTGCTTTGGTCAAAATCACAGTTTGAGGAAAGCAAAAACTGAACCAAACATGCACAATATATTGATTTGGCAATTTCCTTCTTTGGGCACGAAACAAGCAACTCCAGATTTAGAAAGAAGCCTTTTTTTGGGCATCAAGCAAAGGCCCTACACACAGAATGATAAGGGCAAGCAGAACCAAGCCAACATGTAGAGTGGAGGGTAAGACTACTTCAGTCTTGTAGCTGAATTTAGATACTTTTAATTCAATAGATGATAAAATATTTTTAAATAAATAAAAAAGATATAAAAAATAAAAATATCTATGAGATTTGCTTTTTTTTTTTAATCAATTTTTTTTTTTCTCTTTATCCCTCTCAACTTAAAAAAAAAAAAATTTATCATTTACCTATTTAAAATGACAGAGATACGCCCAATATGATTAGGTTGGGATTTGGATCGTCTACCGTGCGAAGTCTCTAAAGTGCTGCTGCAGTGCGAAGATCGTGAACGTCTGCTTCATCCAACGGCGAAGCTGCAATTTTATCTGCCAAAACACATCATTTCCTATTATTAAAACGCTGCGTTTTCAGTCTTTGCATTAAGCTGTGCAACAGAAGGCAAAAAAAGGTGTGTTTGGCAACAGAAGGCATCAGGCTCTTGCGCTTCCATGGAGTGAGGACTAAATCTCTCGCAAGCCTCCAAGCTCGCCACCCAAGTCGCTGACGATTCTGCTCCTCTTCTTCTCCGCTCGTCTTTGTCGGCATAGCCACCAGTGGCTTCTTTTTCTTCACCAACTTTGTTAGCAAAATCAACCTTGCCATTTCCATCGATTTCGTTTGAGCTTGGTCCTGCAATTCTAGAATCTACTCTAATGAATCATCCACCATTTCCTTTGATTTGAAGGTTGACACTGATATTTAGTTTGGGTATTATTACTCTCTTACCTTCACACTCCCATTTTCTTTGTAAATGATGTTGTATTGTGCTGAACTTTTAGCCAATGCTTTTTTCCAAAAATTTATATTTTTGTTCTCATCAGATATATGGAGTTTCAATTTAGTCAACTCACATATCAAAATTATTGATTATCAATTCTAGGCATTGTTTTACTGAAATTGTAGAATGAGCCATAAGGATGCTTATGTTGAACCAAACTAGGATGAGCCAGAAGGATTCAGATGTTTACAATTAATAATTTTCTATCCATTTAACACTTACACTATGGCCATATGCTTGTAGGGAGCACATAGTACAGTGATGGATTTGTGGTCATAATTTTCTCTTAAGTTTTGTTTAAGTTCCTTGTCTAAGTTGAAGAGCAATTAAAGTTCCTAGTTTCACTGGTCTTAGCTTTATAGATTGTTGATAATATTTTTGGAAGTTAGAATACCACAATATATGCAAATTCCAACCTCAATTTTTTGGGGTAATTGTTGACAGATTTGATATAGTGTTGAATCTTGTTCTGTCAAATTTTAATGCAGATGAAGGCTGATTGTTTGTATTATCCTGCATAAGAATATAAATGTCTTGCCATTAGAACTAGATGAAAGCCAAGTTTTTATCCTATTTTGGAAAGCAAAGTTCTTGAGTTCAAGCTTGTTTCATTAATTGGCCTATTAGACATATAAAGAGCACGCATTAGTGTTCTTCTTGCTTTTTCTTGTCTTTGTTTATAGTATACTATTTTTACTTTTTAATTCTGATTGAAAGTTGTTAATGGGAAGTATCTTTTGTTGTTTTTTTTCAATCAGGCTTGTGTGAGTTACAACTAATTAGTATAGAAACCATGCAAAATATAAATTGCTTGGCGAAAGATGTTGATGGAAATTGATGGGAAGTATCTTTTGTGAAATTGACAATTGCACATTATGTTTGAAATTGATTTCTATCCTTATTTTTTTAGCTTGGATCTAACTTTTATTTATATTAGCATGTAAACTTGAATCTAAATTTTGCTTTAGGGTGATGTCCTATTGTTATACCTTTTTACTTTTAGCATGAAAAAGCTCTGGTTTAAGATGATGATAGTGTCCTAAGTACTTGACATAGGTTTAACTTGATTTGGATGAGAAAACATAAAGGTACTGGCTTGTATTTGATGTGGTTCAAAGGTTAGAGAAATTAATATGTTTAATTTCATCTTGAGGATGAGAACATATGGATTGATATAGAGAACATGTAAAACTTTTCTTACTATTATTCAACTATATGTTTCTTGTTTCTATGTTTGAAGTTGGAAAATTCTGTTTGAACAGTAAAGGAAAATTCTGCTTGCTATCCTAGAAAGGTTTAACAGGATCTGAGCCTCTCTTGGTTGATATCACTCCATTTAAGTTGTAATGCTTTTTCAATTCTCTTGGTTAATATGGCTTAGAAGTTGCAATATGTTGGATTCTATCATTTATGTAGAATGTCATTTGCAATGCGATTTGTGTTGCCTATTATATGAAAAAACTGATTTGATTTGTGCTTTCATTTATGTAAAATGCCATTTGATAAAATTGCAGATTTAAAGCTGCACTTTGTTTCAGGTTTGTGAAGCTATACCAATGTTTCTAGTTTTTATAGCAACTAAGGTCTCAAGTCTAAAGTGTCCAGCTTCAAAAGCAACTAAAGAAGTCTCAAGTTTCAAAAGCAACCAAGGTCTAAAGTCTCAAGTTTCCTGTTTCAGAAGCAACTAAAGAATCAATTCACCACTTCATCAAGTTTTATGCATATTCACATAGTTCAAGATTCAAGTTTCAGGATTCAAGCTTTGTGCATATTCAAGATTCAAGATTTAAGTTACAAGACTGAAACTATTTGTAAAATAAGAGATATAAAGTGTATAGTTAATAAGTTTAGTCAAAGAGATATAAAGTGGATAGGTAGTGAGATATAGAGTATAAAGTCAGGGAGATATAAAATTGTAATACATATTTTCCTTTCAATAAAATGGTGTATTTCTTTCATTGATTGTGTCCATTTTTTTCTACTGTGTTGTACATAATACTCTTTGTGTGACAAAATAATGCTTCTAACATTGGTGCAGGACAAAACACAAACTGTTACAAGACAAAATAAGTGCTTTCAACATAAATACATGACAAAACTCATTTTTCTCTACATATTGATTAATCTTCACTTTTGCTTAGATTTGTAACATCACCACAAAGACTTGGTATGTTGTGTGATGGACCAGGCTGATCAAGTTGGGCCTATATTGTAAAGAAAAGAAAAATTAAAATAACTAAAATTAATTCCATGTAAAATAAATTTTTTTTTATTATGACTTACCAGCAAGAAACTAGTATAACTTGAAAAACCATATTGTGTCAATGTAGATTCATTATCCTATAAAGAAAACACAGAGATCCAAAATATTAAATGAAATCAATTATGTAAAATAATTGAATTGTGACAAGATTAACTATATATACCATGGATTGGCTACAGGGAACATTGAGCATCGGTGGAGTTGAACAGGGTATTCCATATTGCATAGGACTTTGTGAAATGCCAGGTGCCTACAAGTGAAAGAAAAAAAGTCTGGTATAACTAAAGAAAATAACTATGTATCATGAAATTAAAGGGTAATAAGAATAACTTTACATACCATGAATGATTGATTATAGGTAAAATTGTCACTCGGGGGAGCCATCATTTCATATTGCATTTGACTATGAGCAATGCTATGATCCTATTAGTAAAATAACAAAATAAGAACATTATTTATTAAATCATTCTTAAAGTGAGTGGTTGCAATCATCACTTTACATTACCAGTGAATATTGTTGATTTTGTGATGCGTTGGCTCTTGAATTATGCTTCTTCCTTTTTTGTCCACGCTCAAGACAACTTTTGAAGCGTTTTGATCTATTTTTACCTTCTCTTCTCTTGAATCCCTTTACTCGTGATATGCCTTCATTATCACTTGCATTCATGGTGGAAGCACCCGGCTCATTATCCACACTCGTGTACCTATTACAAATTTCATATATTTGTTTGCCTAACTCAGCAACAGCTTTACGTAGATGCAAGAATGCTTCTTCTCTACTAGACGCTTCAGTTGCTATCCGTATAAGCTCAGGGCAAATTTCTCTGTAACGATGTGTGGCAGCTAACTTGGCATCACCTGTGACTTTATTTCCTCTAATATCATATATAGCACCAGTTCTTGCTTCTTTCGTCCATCTCTTTAAAATATATTGATCAGGCACTAACTTGACATCCATAACACTAAACACCTTCAATGCATGACAACATAATATACCAATAGTTTCAAATTGTCTACATGAGCAACAAATAGACTTCTCCTCTGGGTTGAAGGAAACCTTCCATTCACCTGTGTGGTGGACCATGGTAATGACATAGTCAATCAACGAATGAGTCTCAATCTTATGCTTTACACAAGCAGCTTCATATTTCTCCCACTCTTCTTGGAATAGTGAAAAAATTGTAGATGTATAAATTTGAGCCATTTGAAGCAACATAGGGGAATACTGACTTTTCAATCTTGGTATTTTTTCCCGGGCTTCAAATTCACACTTCAACTCATTATATCGCTTCTCTTCCACCATCTTTTCAAATCGCTTGAAAAACTTCACAATATCCAATGTCACATTTGTACAAGCCTTGATGTCTGCATTGATACTTTCACTTAACTGTGTACTTCGTATGCCAAGTGTGAGAACTCTCTTCATATAACATCCTGCCCATTTTTCTTTTATACTATACATATGGTTCAACCAAGCATTCTCATTTTTATCATATCTTATGAGCAAGTTACTCCAAGCTTCTTCAAATTGTACTTCCTCCTCATACTCATACATACACTTTTTGAAGTCAGTCATGAAATGAGATTCACCTTTCATCAAATTGCCAAGGTGCTTGGTGCCATTTTGCATTAAGTGCCATGTGCACAACCCATGGTACGTTTCAGGCCAAATCTCTCTAAGTGCTCGGGCTATGGCTTTATCTTGATCAGTGAAAATGGTTTGAGGCTTTTTTTGCTTGTGAGCTTCAAAGAACGTTTCCAATAACCACTTGAAAGACTCAACAGTTTCGTCATATAATAAAGCAGCCCCAAAAACCACCGCTCCTCGATAATGATTGAATCCTGAAAACACTGCGAGTGGTCGATGTGCACGATTAGTACAATGTGTAGTATCAAGGCACACAACATCACCAAAATATCCGTAATCAATAATCATCCTTGCATCTGCCCAGAATACATTTGTGATTTGTTCATCTGAATCCATCTGATATGCATGGTAGAAGGATGGATTTTCCACTGATTGTTGTTGGAAATATTGCATCAGATAGCTTGCTTCCCCATATACTAAGCTTCTTTGCCTTCTAGTACGCAGATAGTTTTTTTGATCTAAACGAGTATAGCCAAGATTATTTCTTCCTCCTACTTGTGTACTCATTAAATCAAATGAGGCTCTTTGTTGCAAGCCGGCATCATCTGCTAGTTCAATCTGATGGCATTGAACTTCAGATAAATTCCGTTGACAAGCTAACATATGGGTTGTTTCTGGAAGATGAAGAATATGATTATGTTCTTCGATAAAGTCATACACTCTAAATTTCCCACCAATGTTTATGATTCCCATCCTTGCTTGGCATTTAGTTCTGGTCTCAGGTCGCGGATTAGTTATCCGATAATCTCTTTTATCTTTAGCTCGAACACCTTCTTTGCAACAAACAAACCTACATGTCCCAATGGAGCCATCTTTTTTGCTCTTATTGATATAGTGTTTCCGGACTCCAAAACCAACTCTCTTGCCGTAATCAACCCAAAACTTCCAAGCATCTTCAAAGCTATTAAACACCATCCCATATTTAGGCCTCCCATCAACTTCCATATTATATCAATAAACCTGGATTAAAGAATAAAAATATGAGAAATCAAATATTTGTAATATTTTGATAAAAAATAAATTTTGTGAGTTATTATTATTATTATTATTATTTTCAATATTTGATCAAATATCAGTGAGAATACAAGGAATCAATTATTAATAAAAATAAGAATCAATTTTTGGATGTTGTTGTTAATGCAAAATAACACCAATAATTTTTTTGAAGACAATATATGCTACAAATTTTTAGAATTGTAAAAGAAATAGGAAATTTTGAATTTTTCTCTAGAAAACTTTAAAAAAAAATTATCTTCTTTTATCATATAAGCATTATGCAGAATTTCATTAAAAAAAAACCTTTTTTTATCATTTAAGCATTATGAAAAATTTCATAACTTATCCTTCAAACAATTCAAAAAATAGTAAGGTGACAGAGGGAAAAGTGGAGCCTTTAGTCCAAGTAATTCATTTGCAAGATCTTTACAATGGAGGATTACAAAATATCTTTAACAAGCCAATCTCCTCAATCGTGAAAACACAAAGAAAAAAATGCTAAAACAAAGCTGAAGCAATTTTGCGCCTATTTCATCTAATATAACTCACAAAATGCAGCACTTTTTCCTTGTTACGGAGCCAGACGCGAGAATCCAAAAGTGCAGCACTTCCTCCTCCTGTTACAAAGCCAGACGCGGGAATCCAAAAAGTGCAGCACTTCCTCCTCCTGTTACAAAGCCAGACGCGGGAATCCAAAAAGTGCAGCACTTCTTTTTCCTGTTATAAAGCCAGACGCGGGAATCTAATATGCATTATATCAATAATATGAAACGGTGCGTTTTTGGCAAATTAAATCACTGCTCCCTCTAATGCCGTTGGATGAAGCAGACGCTCACGATCTTCGCACTGCAGCAGCACTTTAGAGACTTCGCACGGTAGACGATCCAAATCCGATTAGGTTGTGATACACTGAATCATCTCTGTTTTTAGGATTGACCTTAAATGGCATATGCTTAGGAAAGAACTTCCTCTGGAAGCAATGCTATTTGTGCAAATAAATGTATAAAATTGAAACAAAGTACACCCTAATAATTCTTGTTACTTTTCTCTAAGCATCAGTGTGCCGAATCAATGATGGGTTTTGTTAATGAACAAGGTTTTCACGTCCTAATATATGCAGCTTTTCCTTTTTTATTTTTTATTTTGGAAGATAAAGATATACTTAAAAACCGTAACCCGAAGATAGTAACTGACAGTAAGAATATCGAGTCCAAAATTTTTTTTTTTTTTTTCATATATATTGATTGTGAATGTAAGAAAAGATTAGTATTATTTATTTAAGAGTCCCAATTTTTTGAATTTTTTATTGTAAATTTTTTATAGAGTTAAAAAAAAAAAGAAGAGTGTGAAAAAAGTGGACTCATACACACTTTTTATTTTTGTATTATATTTTTTTCTAAACTCTACAATAAGTTTATAATAAAGATTTCTAAGAGATTCTTACACTATTAGCAGAAGGAGTAATAATAGTAAAATTACATAGGGAATTTTGATCGGTAAAGCTCTATTACCAAAAAAATAATGGGTGAAATTGGATAATTTTTTGATAGATAATAAGGCCAATATACACATGATACTTACCAAAAATAGAATAGGAAAATGCAAATCAAATCTCTTTGTTAAGGGATATTGACAACAACAATCCATATCGAATTCGTTGATTAAGAGATATTCCATCCCTACAACAGTAAATGCAAGTCAAATTCCTTGATTAAGGAATGTTTACAAGAAGGAAAAAACTTATATATAAATTTGTATATTTTTATTATTAGTCTTGTAATCAAAATATAATAAATATATAATTTTTTAATAATAACATGTCAAGGATATGATTTCCTAATTAGATTATGTACTTTTAATGTTTTGATTAAAAAATTACATATTAATTATATTTTAACTAGAAGATTTGATAACAAAAATATAAAAAATTATATATAAATATAATCCGTACAATAATCCCATTGATGTCTTTAACATGTTTTAGGTATTTGACCACGAAATTTATCTTTTTGACCAATTTCTCCAATTTTAATTGAATGACTTTGTTAAGCACAACTTCAAAATTAAGAAGAAGAAAAAAACTAAGTATTTACACATTTATGAAAGATAAAAGAAATTTGTGTATATTTTATCTTATACTTAATATTATTAGCAATATTGGCAACAAAATATACACTGAAGCTATTTTATTAATTGAACTTGTATGTACCATAAAATATGTAAAATGGGCAAGTGAGGGTGACTTGGTAGTTTCTTCTTCTTTAAGGGGAATTGGAAGTATTGTTGGATGGTATCATAGAAGACATCAATTTATGAGCAGTGAACAGAAAGAAACATAAATAAGGCATCAGAAAATTTGTTGGCTCATAATGAATATATCACAATTTATTTTTCTTTTTTAATAAAACTTTTAATCAACAGAGTAAATTGTTTCTCCCCCCCTTCGCCACCAACCCACCGTTTTTCAGAACTCGTATGAGAATATTTTTCCCATGATTCCATTCTCCATGATTAAAGAAAGTTCATTATGAAAGAGTTTCGATCGATGTCCAAATCAAATTGTGGGTGAGTAAATTTTGGAATTGGGCTTGGTCTCAATCTCATTATAATTTGACCAACCCCCATTAGAATTTGATGTGGTTGGGTTTAGGTCACTATTAGACCCAAATGGAACATTGAATGAAACAAAATTAGCATGATAGATGGGCTTTAGTATGCCCTGACTAGGGCTTGTATTTGTGATCCACAGCTATTTAAATACCCTAACCGGGCCTACCCTTTTATGTCCTTTGTCTTTTAAAAGAATGTGGATAAAATCAATTTATGAATAAAATAATAATAATGAATATATAAAAATATTCTATATATTTTTCAAGATGTATTTTTAATATACTTATGTTTTATTTACATATAATTACTTTAATATATTTGTCTTTGATAAATTGATTTTCTACTATGAATTTCTTTTTTGTTGAACTTAGATCTCTTATTCATCTTTTCTTTATCCATTTGCTATTTATTTGAATTTAAACCATTCAAATCAAATTTGAATGGTGCAAATTTGATATTTTTAATTTAAAAAGATACAAGATGTAGAATAAAAATAATCTTTTAACTGTTAATTTTAAAAATAATAATAATTTAAATTAAAAAATTGATCTGCATTGTTTAAATTTAAAAAAATATCTATTCATCCTTTGAAAACAAGCAAAGGATCCAGATTTCTTTTTCTTTTTACTTGAAGAATATAGTGTATTATAATTTAATTTAACAATTTGTGAACAAAAACCATTTAATTAAGATTTTTTTCATAAATAAATGAGTTGAGTGATCCATTAATTAATGAGTTGTAATAAGTAATGAGCCAAGCAATAACTTATTTAAAACCAACCATACCTGCCTTCTACAGGCAATCACAATGTAATCCTTGACAATATTATAAGGTGGTGTTTGATAAAGAAAAAATATTTTTTAAGAAATGAAAAAGAGAAGAAAATAGAATCTCATGACCTAAAATCACATTTAGTATGATATAAAAAGAAAAAAATATTTTTCTATTTGAATATTTGATAAAGTGAAAATATTATAAGTTAAGTAAATGACTAAAATACTTTTAGAACCAAAAAAATATTAAATTTTTTTATTAATTAACATAAAACCAAAAAAATTATAATTGAAGAATTCAAATTAAAAATATTTATATGAAAAGATTTAAACTACATAAGAAAATAATAATATAAAACCTTAAGTTAAAGTTTTTTCATTATTAAGTCATTAGAATAATTTTACAATTTAAGATCTTTTAATATAAATATTTTTAATTTAAGGTTATTAATTATAATTGTTTCATACAAAAATAAAATATTATTATTATTTGAGATAAAATAATATTTTTCTTACTTTTTTCCTTTTTCTACAACTAGGAACAAGGCTTGAGATAATAAATGTATAAAAAAAATTATGAGTTAATTGTTAAATCAATAAATAGATACAAAACAGTAAAACAACAGAAAATTTACTGTGCAAATAAAAGCTTCCTATAATTAATATATATATATATATATATAATGGATAAGACTCTTACAATTTTAATGGAATAAACTGTGCCGTATAGCATGAAAGATGAAATCCATTAGTGAATTCTGTTCTTTTCTCGGCCATCATTGGTAAATCTCATTCAAGTTTACCAAACATGGTATTTCCCGCTTTCCATCTCCCTCTCTCTTTCCTCACATCACTTTCAAGGCTACCAAGTACGACCTAAATTAAATAGCAATCTCCCTATTGAATTTTAAGCCACTCTTTGTTGGGAAAGGATAATTGAAAATGACCAAAAAAAAGTATCGGTTTATATCAATTATTTAAAAGTCATACTACATTCAATTAAGATAAGGAATGATTCATAATTTAATAATCTAATTATAATTAAATTAAGGTAAAATTAATACATATATTGTAAATAATATTTGCAATAAATATAAGTATTATAAAATTTAAAAATTAATTAAAATATTTTATATATAACAATAAATTCATATAAAATAAGTCATGTGGAGTTGAATAAGTACCACAAGTTTTTACTACAAAATTTCAAAACTTTAATTTAGACTAAAACAAAAAAAAAAAACAAAACTCACTTTAACAAGTTAAGCGCTACATTGTTGAATTTTTACTGGTTTTCTAATTTTTAATCAATTTGATTAATTTTTTTATTAATTTTTTGCCTAGTTGATTTTTAGATTAATCAAATTAGAACGACAACTAGTTTAGTTTGATTTTCTAAACTATTGTTTATATTCTTAAATTCTTTAGTTAAATATGAAAAAAGTAGATATTCTCTAAAAAAGTTGGTGTCTTGATTCCCATGAAACTCTCTTTCTTACACCGTTAGTCTATATGCTTTTTACTCATTCTTTGCTGCCATCACTTTTCCATTTTTCAAAAAAAAAATTAATAAAAATATTTAAGCTTCTGAATATATATATATATATATATTCAAGAATCTAGATTACTTGTGCATAATGGACACGAATTTGAGCAATATATGTAGTCTTAACCAAATCCTTTTCAAAGCAAACTTCTTGAGAACAACATTCATTCAATTTGAATAATATTTGACATTAAAACCTGCACGTTGACACCAATTTAATTTGTTATCTCAATTCTCTTTGAAGGAGGTATAAAGTCTTAGAAGCGAAAATGAAAGAAGGTAGAGTCGAAATTAATTACATTAAAATTCCTTGATACTTATCTCAGTTCTTTTTTAATTTGTGATATTATTAACCTTGTTATTATTCAATTATAATTTATTAATATTTGACATAATGATGCAATTTTATTTATTTTATTTTAAATTTATTGGAGGATAAGCTAATTATCCCCTCCCCCTTATCCTACTTTTTTGGAAACCAAAAGTAATGTGAACACCGAATTATAATATATGTAAATAGCGTCGAGTTGATCTTAAAAATTCAATCTATGGAAAAAGAAGTCCAAAACTTATCCTTGAGCCTCACCTTACAACTGAAGGTTTTCAAATATAATACACTATATAGTTTTTTTTTTTTGGGCACACACTATATTGTTATTTTTCCCAATATTAACAAATTAAAGTTTAAGCCTCTCATTCCTCTAAGCATCTTTATCTCTTTAGTGAAAAAGAGTGTCAAGTTCATGCTTAATAATAATAATAATAATAATGATAATAATAATCAGGTATAAAACAGTCAGTGGATTCAAAGTTCAACAGTGAATGATAATCATATATGAACATAAAGCGCATATAAAAGCTGAATTTTCACTGATGACTATCAATGATCTATCAGACTCCATGTCATGCTACTCCAACTGTCGATGAACAATTCGGTCAAGTGGATTCAATTTGTACCCCATTATAAATATCAAACATTTAAGTGGACGAGATAAAAGTTTTTGTTTTAACGTTATCTATGAATTCTATTCACAAACAAGTGAATGATAACAATAAAATAATTTTAATACAGCGGAAGAAGAATTCAATTACACATAAAGATATGGAAACTAAGCACGAATCTCTTCAATGGCCTCTTAAATATTGATGTAGAAGGAAAACAAAAAACAAAAATAAAATTTTATATGATAATTAATTAAATTATGAGGTAAAAGAAAGTACAAAACGCGGTGATTACATTTCCAAAGGTGCAATTAATTAAAGCAAACTAGTTGCAAAGGTTGCGCACGTAAGCCACGAACTGTGTTATTTAATGGTATTTGTGCGTCTGTCTCAGACACCCAAGTTGACACGGAATCGTGGGATAGGGGGTGATGGCAACGTGGTACCCGAAAACCCGAAGAGGAGACCGACCCTTCATCGTCAGGTTCGGTTCCCAAGCCTAAATTGTCTCCATCACAGGGAGCCGTTGCCTATGTTGTTGCCACTATCCCCGTAATCTTCTTATCTTCCCCGATGACGACCACGATGATGAAAATGAAGAAGATACTTTTTGGCTTATTGGCTTGCTTTCGTGGTCCAACTTAATTTCCCACTCTTCAAGAATGACCATTTTGATTATTGGATTTTGTAGGAATATACTTTCGAGAGCATCATGCAAAGATGAGTAAGCTGAAAACTTATCTTCTGTATGCAAAGATGAGTAAGCTGCCTTGCAATTAGAGCCGTGGTTGCACTCGTCAATCCGTTTAATCTATTAAAATAGTGGATTAAGTTTAAATTTTACTAATTCTTATATTTTTATAATTATTTTAATCTAACCCATTTAACCTGTAAATTAAACATGTAACCCGTGTGACTTGCACGTAAACCCGTTTCTTTTCTTCTTTTTATCGCTAGCTTAATATAGCTAGACCTACTAAGAAAAAATTCAAAGAATTCTACATTTTCAAATTTTATTATTTTGTTTTAGTTGTTTTTGTTTGATTGGATTTAAGTTAGTTACTTTTGTTAGATGATGATGACAAGATGTTTTAGAAGAATTGTTTGAGTATCTAAATTTTGAATTTGAATGATTGAATTAGTTGTTTGGACTTTAAATGTTTGATTTCATTACTTATTGTAATATTGAATACTATTTGTTATCAGATTGAACATGTTTTGATTCATTTAACAAACGGATCACCTTAGTTTGACTCGTTTAACTCGTTCAGCAGATTAACCCTTTAAACAGTTCTATTTGCAACATAAACATCTTAAGGCAATGACTCATTTGGTAAAATGAAATTGGGTAGGTTTCGAAATTGTATTCCATCCAGTTTTTTGAATAGGTCGCTGTTGGCTCCTACACTGATTCTTACATTGCGCAATGTTCAATATGGATAGTGTAAATTTAAAAGATATAATTATAGAGGACTGAAAAGAAAATCTCGCGCATGTCCTAACTAAGTAATATTAAAATTATTTATCATCGGTTGTTATTTTCTTTTTGAAAAGAAAAAACAACTTAACTATGACCGATTCCAACCTGCAAGCATTTCCATCTTTCGAGTTTTGAAATTGTTAATTATATATATGGTTTAGGAATTTTCATTCTCAATCCCTATTTGTTATTTAGTATCTGCCTGCACGTAGCATATGTCATAAGGTTTTCTATTCAAAATCCATGTGAATCAATTATTTTATTTTATGCAAAGAAGCTACATATTTAAAACGAATAACCTTAGCTTGCGTGAACGTGTTGCTTTGTTGTACAAGTTGTATAATGACCATTGATTGATTTTCTTTTCAAAGGTACTGTGTCAAGTTTAGTCAATATTCGTATCATTAATATTAATTTTTCACCAAAAATATACAATTGAGTCATAACAAAATAGTTGTAGAGATGATATCAAACAGTGAATCTTTTTCGAACTTTATTCTGAAAATCTGGGGGTGCAGGTCAATTGTAACTCGGTTTGAAGAGATCGAATGTTACTAAAAGAATAAAAAACGAAATTGCCAATTCATGCAGTTCCAGATATAGTCAATAAAGCCCTCTTTAGAGTCAAAAGAATCACAATTATGGTGATTAGATTAGCCGTAAACTAACTAGATCAAAAGCTACCCTTTAAAAAACACACACACGCACACATAATTAATACTAAAAGAAAACAAAGGAAAATTAGAAAATTTAAGGGCGACGCCCATCTAGAAATCATCTTTTAAACAAAAGTAGTTGATGAAACCTAGTCCAACACATACGCTTGACAAGATCTTATCTACCATATAGAGAAAACCTGCTAGATCAAATTATGTATCAAGCTTGACTAGTTCATAATTTGCGAAAGCATTTTATGACCATTCTTTCATAAAAGGCAAGATATAATATGTGGCATCTATGAATGGCAATCTGTTTATTCCTAAACAAAAATTCACATGATAACGCAATTATACATATAATCAACAGGAAAATAATTAAAAACGACAACCTTTATTCTCATGGAAAATTTGACAACGTTGGTGTGTATTGAACGTTTATATATGGGGAAAAGCAGACAGCCCAAATTCAGAATGACATACAAGGTGGGCGCATGACATTTAAGAAGTAAGTGGGCAATTGGGCTTTTAGTCATAAACTCATTATGATCTCCCCCATGCGTCTTCTAGAAGAGCCTCACCTTTCTTCCTTTTTCTGTAATATATGATTCTTGTAATAAATTTTTACAATCCCAAGTTTATTTTGGATATCGACCAAACGAAAAAGTTATTATGAATACTTATAGTCAACAACAATAAATGAAATCTCTCTGTAAATTGCTATCCAAATGTAACTGCACAAATAACTGCCATTTATAACAATTTAATTTATGTGTTATTAATGAAATTAATTATAATAATATGAACTTCCCAATTTCAGATTTAATTACCGGCTTCTTCTTTTCAATCCTTTGCTAATGTTATATTATAGAATTAAGCTGCACACATAATATTTAATACACGTATTATGTTTCACTATTTATAGACAATTTTATTTGAATTTAATTTTTTGAAAAGAATTTAAATGGAAGAAGTCCTAATTCATAAAGTGAGATGGAATCATGAGCATACATATAATTGTACCTTAGGTAATTTAAATTTGGAATCTTGGATTTTAATTAATGAAGCAAAATAATGTTGTGTGTTCTTTTTCATAAGCTAGAGGAAGGAATTAAAGAATAATGTCGAAATCATATCAGTATTAAAGCTCAAGGTTAGTGAAGGATTTGGGTTTCTTTATGAGATCACCCTTTTGCTTTTCAAAGATCACATAATCTATCCCTTTCGACTTTCTAGGTTTTGATCACATATAAAATTATAGAAAATGGTTGCATGGTTTGATTAGAGGGAAAGAAGCCGTTCCTAAAAAGCAAACAGGAAAAAGAATCGAAGATGTGTATATATATATATATATATATATATATATATAAAATATATCCTAACCGTCAAGTGTTGCAAGATTCTGAGAAGTGAGAAAAGAGAAATTTAAAGAGAAGAGCCAGAAGAAACGCGCTCCTTTTCTGTTCTGCCTTTTCAAAGCTACCAAGAGGCCTAACTTCATTGACACGTCATTAATTGTGACCATTGAAGCACACAAAAACTAGTATTAATTAATATTAGGGATTTTACTTTGAACTTTGATGGGTGGGTGGCCAGCCGTGAGCTGTATATCTACGTAGAGATACGCTTCTTTCTCTCTCTTTTGTCTCTGTGTTGCGTGCATACGTACAGGTTTAGTTGAGCGAGTCTTCTTGTTTCCTACCAAGGGTGCCATAGCTATGCATTATACTTTGCTTTGTTCACAGTTTCTGAGGTCAGCATTAACCCCTTATTTTCAAATTGATTCTTTCAGATTTCACTTCTTTAATTAAATGTATATGCTTCTACTTATTCACGACACAGACTTAACCTTAAGCGATCATGTGACTTGTACGTAGCATTATAGTACATAACCAAAAAATTGGGTCAAGTAAAGATTATAATAAAAGTTGAAGTGGTTATTGAGTTTTGATATAGTATTAATTAAAAATTTTATAATAAAATAATCAAGAGTTTGATTATTATCATCTCCTATTTTCAACTAAAAATTAAGTTTCACCATAAAGTAAAATATGTGGTTAGGGATTTCAAGTGAGGAAGGGTGTTAAAAATTATATCGAACATTATTCATAAACTTTTTACTAAATAACAGTTTAACATTTTAAGTAGAAATAGTCCTTTAACATCAAGAAGGCTGCACTTACAGTATTTTGTTATACGAAGGGAGCTTTTTTTTTAATCTTTTGCAACCTGGCTAACATTCTTCTTATACGTCATTTGGGTCTTCATTATCATGAGACACTAAATTTTTTTAAAAAATGATAATACTTTTAAAACGTTGCTGAATGTAAATAAATCGTTGCTTAAAAATTGGACCATAGTTTCTTGTAACGTAACATTTATTTGCAAGGTCTACTCCAATAAGCAACGGTTTGTTCAATCTATAAGTCACCGTTTAAAAAATTGCTGCATATAGGTTATAAGCAATCTAGGATTAATCAAGTGAGGGAGCATGATAAAAAATTATACCAAAAATTAATCATGAACATTCACTTAATATTGCAGTAATAGAAATGGTGGTTGACATGAACTAAGCTAACATTCTTCTTATAGTCATCCGGGTCTTCATTATAACGAGAGAACAGAACTTTTTCCACAGAGCTCGTAATTATTGAGATCTTTTGAGAGCTCATGATCGTGAAAAGAGAAGGCAACATATATTTTATATTAACAAACCCCTCAGGATGCGAGCAGAACTAGTTAAATATTAACAATATAATCTGAGATCAATATACATAATTTTATGCACGTGATCCAATAAATATAGCCCAAAATATCCCAATCTTTGCCATGTTGGCCTTTGAAGGTGAAGGTACAGGCATTATTGTTGCTAACTGCTAAATGACTTCAAGAAGAGCCATTAATACTTTGATTTCAAATCTATGATCATCTTTATGATAACTAAGCTTCTAATTATAGTCATTGTATTTATAGGTTGGAGCCTTGGCATCGTATGCTATATATATAACCTCTCTGTAAATGAAAATTTAGAATCCAATCAACCGAATAGGTAGCATTTGTTAACGTTTTAGAATTCTTCGCACACGTGGCAGCCTAAGGTCATCACTATGATTATTCCTTTGTCGTTGTAGATAATGCAAGAAGCTTGTCATGCACATTGAAGGGCAGTTATTTAGACGGCTGCACTGTACAATAATTGCTACTACCTTAAAAGCAAATGAAAATAGAAGTGATTAAACTAGTATCTTCATACATAATGTATTTATAATTAAACACGTCAAAGATTAATGTAATTTTGATTATTTGACAAATATATAATTTCATATCACTAAAAATGAAAATTTTATATTAAATACTCTATTATCAATTAATTCATTTTAGTTTATAAGTCAAGATTTCTCCTTTGTTTTAACATTTTTAAAAGGTATTTGTATTTATTATAAAATCGAACTATATATTCGTAAATATTTTCATTATATCAAATCACATCATAGGATACGACGAATATATTTATATTTTGATCAATCCATATAGGTTTACTATCAATGTTTAGTTACTTAATTTTATTGCCTTCTAAAGTTTATAATATTAATGCACACGTCACTTTCACATCAAATGAACATATATCAGTCATAAATATTATTGGCAGATATTTGAAAGTGAAAATGATCGCCTCAATAATATTGTAGATGTGAAGATCACTTTCGATCATCTCCAAATTAAGATCAAAAGATCACGAAGAATCGTAATCATATTCCTTCGAAATCTCAAATTTTTTGAAAGTGACAAAAAGTATCAAATCCAAAACTTTACATAACTCTAAAACTAGCACAGAGAGATATTCTCGATCGCTGCATGATATATATAGGACAGTTTTGAGCATTGTGTAAGAACAATATTATAATAATAGTGTTTGATGACCTTAATTATTTGTCAGAGCCAGATATAAATTAAAAAGAATGATGTCATTGTGCCACTTTAGGACTTTCTGATTTTGTTTTGGTGATTAACTAGCTAATTAATCGGCAAGTTTTAATTGATTTACAAGCTATGCTATATTGCTGATTAATTAATTACTTTAAGTTTGAAGGTTGTGCTGCTCGATGCAACAACTTGCTGCTCATTGAAATAAACGTACTGAACTGTACTGTTGAAGTACTAAGGACAAATTAATCACATAAACTAATTAGTGGACAAATGAACCCTCTAATTAACTTTAATTTAAAGTCTTCAAGTCTGATATATTGTTGAGGGATTGACTTGAATAGTTTGCACGATCCTATGTTCAATATTTTTCTTGCTTAACTTGAGTCCAAAATTTTTAAATTTGCTTACGCTAAAATGGGTGAAAGTGAAATTTAAAGGAAAAGTTACTATCGTTTCAAATAAGAAATATCAATCAATAGTAAAAGAGAGAATGTAATAATAATATGATTGTATTTGCGAAGAAAGAGATATAAGTATATATCTATTTATGGAGTACTATATGTTGACACTCGAGCAAATCCCTATTAACTGGATCCTGGCAATAATTAATGAAAATGACCAAAGATGATTTGGGGTAATGAATCTTGGGATGTGATGACCAAAGATGAAATCAGAACTGAATCTCTCAGATAGTGAAAGCACCTGTCTTTTAGTTTTGAGTGTTATTATCTCCTTTAGCCCTATGTGAATCATTCTCTTTCAGAAAACGTAACAGACGGAACGTTTCATTATAGAAGAATTAATTTGGCTTATGATTTTTTTTTTATTTTCTTACTGATTTTTAAAGGGTTAAAAATGTCACCTGCGGCTAACTTACGTAGTTGAAAGTTGGAAATATAGAGATTTGAATTATAAGTTGATCATCTTTTTGTACAAAAAATAAAATAACAGTTAAAGATTCATGATCAATTTCGGCATTATTGAGGTTTGTAACACGCGATTAAGATAAGCTTCGTTATAATTATAAGAAAAGATAAGGGTTATTAATCAGAAGCTGGCTCGTCAATATTTTCTGCGCTTGGCTTCTGTAAATAGCTTATTAAATTATATTTGCAAGACCTCGTTCTTCTCATTACATTACTCAAATCTCAATATTATATTATATTATATTTAATTTATATATAAAATGAATTTAGTTGAGTAGCGAATGGTCGTTTATTAATTGGATTATGAGCTACATGACATGTTAATAGTAGGATATTCAACAATTAAAGCAACCTGCCTGCCAAACGAGAACATAAAATATAAAAGCCTCTTTTATTATTATTATAATAATAATAATATGAAAAAGCCTTACCGTTCCTTCTAAGGATTCATCATGAAAGTTTATATATATCATTCCTCAATATACATCACCACAAGAGAACACGTTTTCTGATGTAGAAAACTTCGCATTTGATATTTCTAATTCTGGCCTTGGAAATTTTCATCTTCAATTTGATAAAAAAATATTCATAATAATTTATTACGTAATTAACACAAATTCCGTATATAAACCCTTGAGGGACCTTGACCATTTTTTTTTAAAAAGAATTTTCCATGACTAAAAGTTGAGACATGCATCACTTAGAAATCCAGAACAAAGCAAAATGAAATGATAAAACACACACACACACACACACACACACACACACACATATTTATATATATCTATACACCCGATGTGTAATTTAGACAAAAAGAGGAGAATAATTTGTCCTATAATTTACAATCATACGTACAGCCTTGAGCTACTGGTTGAAGTCATTCTCAAACCCATCATCTTATTGGGTGATAAAAGATTCCCAATGTTCCTAGCAATTTTTGAGATACGAATATTTAATGACATTCTTAAATTACGTGCTAATTAACTAGTGATCTTAAATACAGATATTTAGATCGCATGCATGTGATGTTGCCTACCATCAACATAATTAACTAGTGCTGTTTTAAACATCAATATTTATTTAATTGTATAAATTTTTGTGGATGAGTTAAATTAATCATAATATTCCCCCTCCTTAGGGTCCTGTACCTGGACGAGGAAGCCGATGCTATTCTGGGACGATTTGCGCAATAAAAAAACATTAACATTTATTAGTCATATTTAATATATGAAAATGAAGTCAACTTAAAAGAAAAAATATAACGGAATCTTCTCCACAGAATCTTCTTGTGATCCCTAGCTAGAATTTCCCAGGTTAATTTACGAGCATCGATGCATACTCCCTCATCTACTAATTAAAGCTGCAAATTGGCAGCGCTGAATTAATGTATACTTGCTTGAACTCAAATAGGGAGGCTGTGATATATTAATTAGCTCATATAATTCTTAATTAATTGTTTTCCTCGAAACCGAGTTCCTCTTGAGAGAGAGAGAGAGATATATATATATATATATATATATATATATATGGAACTGAAAAACCCAAATTATACGACTATATAACTCTTCTGCTTGATTTAGGTAACAAGTTGAGCTATAGATATCAGTCACGCAAACCTTAGTTAATATAGTTTAATTTGAGTATATTTATTTTAAGTAGAAATAAATTAAAAAAATTATATTGTACTGACAACTAAAATAATCACACTAAGATTTAATGTAAGAAACCAAAAAAAGGATGATAATAATAATAATAATAATTAGAAATAAATTATCAATACTAAATAAATTATCTTAGAATAAAAAATATTAACTAATTAATTTAAATTTAATTTTAAAACTTAAAAATTATTTTATGAAACTATTTGAATATTTGTTTTATATGTAATATAGAATTCTTTTATATCCCAAAATCTTGAAATAGATTATCCGTATTAAAATTAAATATTCATAAGACTTTATTTAAATATTTGAGCCTAAAAATAATTTTTCTCATATCTTATTCTAGTCCAAATAAGGGAAAATGTATAAGTTTTCTTTCTTTTTTTTCTTTTAACCACTCTCCTGATGGCACGTCACACTTTTCATCCACTAAATATAGTCTCATTAACATTTTTCTTTCAACTAAAGTGCATCATCATTATATATGAACCCACAAGAATATTCTTCTTTCATCCAAATGTGTAGCATCCTCCATCAGGAAGAGAGAATAGTGTCGTGATTTCTTTATTTGTATCTTTGCTGGTTGAAATTTTTAAATTTTTCTTATTTCCAATTTGGCCATTGATGAAGATAGGAATTTGGAGTCTTTGGTTTTAAACTTTCAAGTGCGAAATTAACATATTTTTTCTTCAATTCCCTTCTCCATAAAAGTAATTTCTAATCTCAATTCAAATTATGAAAGATTAATTTGAAAAAAAAATCTAGAATTAGGATTAGTAATGATAAGAGGGAATTTAAATTAAATTTGGGGTTTCAATTATTATAATTTTCATTTAGTAAAATTAATATTATAAGGTATCGATAAGATAATTATTAATAAATATATGCTCAATGTGATTTGAGACATTGTTGAAAATATCTTATCAATTGAGATTGTACCTTAAATAAGTAAGAGAGACTTGTACTATTAGTTTTTATTAATAAGTGTGTAAATAGCAAGATAGTGCCTTTCGTTTGCATATTATATTTTTTTTATCTCAAATATTATTTTAAAGAATTTTTATTTTGCTGTTGTAGGAAAAAAAATCTTAACTTTTAAAAATATTTAATTACAAAATATTTGCTAAATAATAGTAAAATTTATAATTGTGTAGTATGAGAATGTTCTCATAGATACAAAGATAATAGTAAAAACTTTTATTATATTATTTTTTTAATACCGTGAACTTTTATTTAAAATTGTCTCTTTTAGTTATATTTTTTTATTCTAATTTTTCTATATAATTTTCCTTATATTTGATTTATTCCTAGTTAACAAGTAATTATATATATATATATATATGTATATATTGCCAACCTTATTCTAATTTTTATTATATAATTTTCTTGAAATTGATTTGTTTCTAATTAATTTGATAATTGTAGTGTGTGTGTGTTTATATCTTTGAATTATTTTTATTTTTTAATATCATTTTATTATTATTATTTGCTTATGATATAGTATTTATTTACATTATTTAAAAAATAGTGAAGTTTTGATAAATAAAGTGATGAGAATGGTAAATCATTATTTTATTATTTTATATTTTTGCTAAACTATGTTTATTTTCATGAGGAGACTTATTTATATAAATTAAATTTATGTTTTTTATTTTTATTTAATATATTGTCAAATCAATTCTTTAATTAAATATAGATTTCTATAATAATTTTTTAAAATTATTTATGCTTAGTGTGGCACTTAATAAGAATATTTCTTTCTCATTGACTATATTATGAAAACCGAAATTTTACATTATATAGTATAAATTGCTTAAAATGTTACTTATATAATTTGAAAACCTATGTTCTGCATCGAGTAAAATAGAATGCTTGGTGTGGTGCTTATGAAGATAATTTTTTCCTTTAATAGTGCTTTAAATGATAAATCATCTACTCTTCTTTGCGTCTTATTATTAATCTATACTATATACTTAAAAAAAATATTGGATAAGATATAGTATAAACTCCATAGCTATTATTGAGGGTAATAACATGGATGTATTTAATTAAATTGAAATGTGATAAAAGATACAGAGACGCTATGAGATGTGGCAAACAACGCTATAGCATTAGAAACTTATGAAATAAAGTGTAATAGTACTAAGACATAAAATAAGTAAAGTGCAATGGTATTGAGATGTGAAATAAGTAAAGTGTGGTGGTATTGAGATGTAAGACAAGTAAAATGTGATAATATTGAAATATAAAATAAGTAAGTGCAATGTCACTATGAATAATAACATGATATGACATCTCACCCTATTTTCATTTAATGAGTTTTTATTTGTTTATCTTTAAAATTTATATTTTTTGCAATTGGTTATACTTACAAAAAAAGATTATTTATTTATTTTTGAATATTATTAATTGATATTTCATTTTATTTTATTAATGTTACTCGATTGTAAAAATTCAAGTGTACTTGTTTTTACTTTCGTATACCTTATTATTTATGTACTTATTGAGTTAATAGTAAACTCAATACATTCCTTATGTTTTTTTTCCTAAAAGTATTATGAGGTTAGTGTGCCTTCCTAGACATGTTAAGTAAATTCCTTATTAGATGATGGTGATATATAACTTTGTGACCTTGTGGTTACTAAGTGTTAAGTCAAATGGTATATTGTAGGAATTATAGTTTGTTCAAGTTATTCATTTTGTTTTTCTTTCTTTCTTTTCATTCTTTTTATTAAAAAGAAAGTGTCAATTATTGGATTGAAATTGTTTATATGCATTGTGAAACATTTGTACTAAATAACCCCAAATGATAGTGTGAAATAAATTATGTATTTTAAAAGTATGATATAAATTTTGAGATGTTCTTAGTCTTATTCTTGTGGTCAAGTGAAGAGCTTTTTAGGCATATTAGATTAAGTTAGTTCTGAGTTGGCTTAGTCACGGCAAAGGATACAAATCATGACATTTAAAGAATAAAGCAAAAGTGCTATTTAATTTTTCTAGACCAATATCAATATATAACTATATCTATTTTGTATTTTTAAATAAACTTAATTATACTCTACGTATATCCTTCATAAAAGATGTAAAGAGTCAATTATGATGGGTTAGTGACCCTATATTTCTTTTTATAAAAGGCATTAAACCTAGGAAGTCACTCTTCACAATAATATAGCCCAACAACATTTACAATAATTATTGAATTTTCAAATTTAGTAATAAAAGATATATATATATATATATATGTATGTATGAAAGATAAACTAAATTACTGAAGAAAAGATCCAGATCTCCACTTTCTTGAATTAAAATTCATCCTCATTCTCGATGGTGCAACTTACGACAAACTGATTATATCTATTCACTTTACATAAAAAGATTCAATGAATTCCACATTAGTAGCATAAAAGCACGAAAAACTTCAAATAAATGGAGAACTAATATAAAAACTTTTAGATTTGCCATTAAGGCGGAAAGAAAGACACAAAAAGCTTCCAAATTTATTATGAACGACAGATTGAAAGACTAGATAAAAGCCAAAAAAATAAAAATTGAGATGTATATGCAAATAAAACAAATATATGAATAGATATTCACTAGATCTATCAAAAATTATATATCTAAAGGAGAGAAGAGAACTTAGAAAAAAAAAAAAAAGGAAGAAGAGGAGGAAAGAAAAAGAGATAGAAAAGAGAGAGAGAGAGAGAGGGGGGGGGGGGGGGGGGGGGGGGGAAGTAACGAAGGAGGTAAAGGAGAGCTACTGCCTATGACTAATGGTGACAGCCCCAACTTTTACTTACAAGAGACTCCTGGTTTCTAAGAAAGAGAGGGCTTAAAAATAGCACTAGACTCATGAATTTATAATTGTAATTTCTTTGAAGAGTCATTTGTTCTCAATCTTTTATTAGGTTATCATGTTTTGTCTTATGAACCATGTAGTTTCGGACCAACGATTTAATACAGGAGCTGTATATTTTTTTTTATAGGTATATGCCCTATGAATATCCACCGGTGCTTGAAACAGTCTAAATTGGTGTTGCCTTCAGTATTTGGCAATGTTTTCTGACTTTTTATTTCCTATACTAAAACTTACTTGCGAGACATAATTAAGATGTAGACTTGAACTTCAAATGATTCAAAGTTTATTAGTCAACACCACGCCTTATATAGTTTATTGTTCAACAATCAAATCTCAAGCATTTTATTCTTAAAAGCTATTCAAATATGATATTAAACCAAAATCAGTGACTATAGGGACTTTGAAGGTTAGCTGATGTGGTTTGTTATTAATTCTCATATTCTTAATTATAAGTACTTGGTGTACAATATAGAATATTTTCATGGTGTATAGTCCTTTTTGTCTCCACAAACTCATAGTAACATCACGTAAAATAAGAAAAAAGAGCATACTTTAGATAGTCTGTTCCACTAAGTTACACACAAGGCAATTATATAATCACAATTTAACCAAAAAAATCATTTTTATTATTCATTCAAAATTCTCTCCAGCCTCTGAAAATTGCAAGATTTAGAGGGCTGATTTTTCTTGTTTTGTTATCACGGGAATGCTTGCGTGCTGCTCTAAGATTGTTTAACCTCATGCATAGACATAATGTGATGATCTACGTTAACTAAAATCAACTCTAATTATATATGAATTTTTAAATCAAACCTAGGACTCTAATTATATATGAATTTCCACCTATTCATTCCACTATCAATTTTTTGGATTAAGAAAAGCTGAAAAAGCCGTCACTTGTCATTGAGGATAACACTGGAAAAGAAATTGTTTCCACAAATAGAAGTCCCCTCTGAAATTTGTGGTTAATCACTTAATTATCATTTTTTTTTGTTATCTAACTTTTGCATATATTTCCTACTTCGGAAAGTTCTCTTAAATGCCAGCTCAACCATAACCATAATGCATTATAATATGGCTACATTTTATTACACAATGTACTTAAATAAGTTAAATAAATAAAGTCAACAGTTTTATGTTTGTTTTCATTTTCAAGCAAATAAAACAAATGGTTGACTTTATATTCAAATAAATTATGTTAATTTTTCATAATATAATTAAATTGTATTTAACATTTTTCTTATTTCAAAACTTATCTTAAGGTTTATTGAAAATTTGATATATATTGCAAAAATATTTTTTTAAATTTATTTTTTTGTTAAAGAAATTAATTTTTTGCATAATATAAAATTATAATTTTTTTTAATATGAAAATAAAAATAGTTAAGTTAACATTAAATTTTAACTTAAAACTGTAATTTTATTTTTAATATATATGACATCAATTAGAGATAGTTAAATAATTTTTTTTTGGGAAAAAATTACATAAAGTTAACTTTATATTAACAAAAAAAAATGATTTAAAAGAAAGCAGATTATTTATAATTTTATAAAAATATCAAATATAATTTGATCAAATCTAATAATAAATTAATATAATTTGCTCTTAATAATAATGGAATCAATGGAAGTCTAATCAGATAACACCTCATGCATGATTGACATTTTAAAATATTTCAATTCTTGTGGGCGCATGACATTTCATTCTCAAGACTTTTCTGGTTCCCCCACCTGCATGTACACAGTGTACACAATTCACACCTTGTGGAGGGTCTAATCATAAAACACCTAAATCAATGTTCAACTTAATTAGTTGTTTCCCCTCCTTTAATTTTTGGTACAATAAAATTAAACAGGATATATTTATATTGACTACTTATAAAGTTAGTTAATATATAAAGTCATCAATTTATTTTTGATGTTTTGTTTTTAAATTGAAAAGTAAAATGTCTGCTTCACAACCTCATTATGCAATATCATCTTGCATCCTAGAACTCTGTTTTATGGAAGACCAATATCATACATTACGAAAAGAGACTGAATTAGACAACCAAGTAATGAGAACTGTTCCTGTCCCACATATTCTTGTCCACTAACTACTATCATTTACCAAACTTAAACCTCATCTTGTCTTTACAATAGTGTTCATAAAAGCAAAACTCTTTTAATAATTTATTAATTTTGATGGCTCGTGTGCTTGGTGCACAAAAAAGTCTGCAGATCATGACATTGTTGCATAATGTAAGGAATTTTAGTTTCAAGAAGTTGAAACAAAAGACAAAAGAAGCAAACCCAAGTCAGCAAGCACATACCTAATTTTTATTATTCCTTATTAACATATATAGTTAAAAAATTGTAAAACAAAATATAGCAAACCATATAATTAAACCGTTGCCACCCTCTCCCTCCTTAACTCAAGCTTCGATCCAACATAGATACTCTGCAGTTGAGGAATAAATTTACATGGTGGTTTAACATTTTGAAAAATAACTTATATAATTGAAAGCTTTCATTCTCTTTCTTTTTAACTGTACCTTATGTAATATTACAAAAGATTCATTTGCGTTTATATCATATAAATGCATTAACTCGACATGGAAAAATGTAGCATTAAAATTGTTCAAAAATTTTGACAGAACTTAAAGGCATTATGTGACTATAATACTATAATAAATAATATAAATTTATATGAATTATTGCACTTTAATTCAATTTTTTTGGGTCAAATCTTGATACAGAGAAATAAATAATTTTTACATATATATTTTATAAGAAAATCATATCAACTTCATTCTCTTTCTGAGAGAATAAATGAGAAAAAAGGAGGAGAAAGTTGATTCCCATATTCCAAGACTTTATAAGGCAAATTAATTCGAATCAAAACATACTGTGCCTGCTGATTACCGTCAAACAAAAATGAAAGCAACAAAGCTGAGCAAAAGGGGTGAAAAGATTTTGTTTTTCCCTCCCAAGTCTTAGAGCTAACACTTCATAAGAATCAATTTGACCCATTAAATCAAATCGCAAGTTGCTTTTCAACTTGCACCCGAAAAAAAAGAAGAAGATATGAATCTGCATAAATTCCTCTGCTCATCTCCACAAAAGTTCCCATCTCATTCTGTGCTTGTCAATAATGATCTTTTGTTGCGTTTTATCTTATACTATTTAATTATGAGGCACCAAATCATCATGCCCACTAAAGCTTTGGACATTGTCACACAAAAAGGCACACAAGAACCATAGAAGCAGGGGAGGAGGAAGCTGAACTTTGACTTGAAACTGAAGTTCTAAACATATTTTAAACTCAATGAACAAATTTTAATCTCTTAATGCTTGAGTGAGGGCCCTTGGACTCGCTAGCTTCACGACAAATTATTTTTTTTTTCTTTGTCTTTTTTACCATTTAACTTTGATGAACAGAGATTAGAATATATGTTTCATTTAATGATTTTCACAGCCATGTCCGGAATGTGGGGCCTTGAAGAAATTGAACAATTCTTATAAAAATTGGTCAAACTCTCTACCCCATGAATGATCTTGCAATCTGGGATTGTTAGTCACTCCATGTTTGTTATGATCCCCATCTTATTTTTGGTAAACGAGATTCTATAGGTGAGATTTTTTGTTTTGGGTACAATGCCAAAGGGCATAGATGGGCAAAAAGATTTTGAAACTTCAAAATTGGGTGGTTCTCTTTAGGACCTTGAATCATTAGATTATGACTAAATGTATATGTAACTTCCTATATTTTTATTATTAAAATCTCCTATCAAAATATGAGAAGTGTATAATTTTTTGATAATAAAATAATAAATATATGATTTAATTAAATTATTATACAATTATTTGTAAAAATTATACACATGTCATATTATTATTAAAAAATTATACATTTAATATATTTTAATTGAAAAATCTAACAATAAGGATATAATTAATTGTCTATAAATTTTTTTCATTAAGTAATAATAGGTAAGTTTAACAAAGAGCCATCTTTCAATCATATTATTCTAATGTCAAATGAAAATAGAAGTAAAAATTGGCAGTTGCATGTGAAAAGCCAAAATTGGTTGCTTTTCAATTATTGCCAAATCGCAAAAAGTAACCCATATTACATAATTTCCTCTTTAATTATGCACAAATTATTGGTTAGTAGACTAATGGGATATGTGGGAATCTTTTTCATATCACAAAAAGTAACCCATATTACATAATTTCCTCTTAAATTCATGAAACTCATAAATCACACTGGCATGGGTCTTACATAATTTCCTTGACTGCAGTCTCAAGTGCCGGTACGGCTTAGGTTTCATGCCCATCTGAAAATCAGACTGAACATTTTTATTTAGCAGCCATTAATTAGGTCAATAGTGAGACATAAACCAAGACCGCTTGTGACTTATTTTCAATTTATGGGTGTAATATGATGTATTATTTTATATCCGCTACAAGAATGTGTAATTTATGCCAAAAACAGTGGTTGCTATGCATGATAAATAAATAGAGAATTGGCTCTACGTCGCGTACATTCATCTGTTTAGACTTTTGTTACATTAAACAAAATTATTATCGTCCTGAATGTATTTTTTATTAAAGTTTGGTCCTTTTTCTCAATTTGATGTCTACATATAAAGAAATTAGGAAATGAGTGTCTCCATTGTACAAAGATGAAAAAATAGAGTACACTAGAGATATAATGGTTACTCCTCCTTGGAAATGACCTTTTGCTACAACCCCATGACATACAATTCAACCTTCTGTAAATTGAAAAAAAAAAAAAAATACTGAAAGTGGTAACAGAGGTCCTTGGAGAAGACAGGCATGCCTCCAAAGGAAAAATTCCCCAATACCCTTCTCTTCATATAGAGGGAAAAAGAAAAAGTCATCCTTTGTTTCTACAATTTCCTCTCTGTACACTTCAGGAACAAAAAAAGTATCTTTTTTTGATAGACATGACTTATCGATAAGGAAGAGGTTTTTTTTTTGGTTACTTGAGTTTGATTCTTTCAAAAATAAAATTCTAAATGTATCAGAAAATATGTTACGAAAGTACTTTGTAGCTCGACTATGCCCTCTAATAGCAAAATAAAAATTAAACCCACCACTGTTTTTGTTCCTCTGAATCATCCGACGTTAGAGAATCTTCCTTGACTTCGACTTCGTGTGTCTCCTTCTTGTTCTTCTTCTTGTCCTCTGTTTCATCCTCTGCTTCTCCTGTTTCTGTTAATTTCTGAGCTCTCTTGGCCTCAAAATCCCAATCCGTTCGACTCAGAACCACCAACATCGTCACTGCACAAGACCCCTGGGCGCCCAATAGCCCAAGCCATAAGCCTTCAAAATCAAATTCAGCAAAGAAAGCAAGCCAAATCGCTAAAGGCATTCCCACAAGATAAAAGCTTCCCAAGTTGATAGTCGCACCCGCTTTTGGCCTCGCAGTGCCTCTCAAAACCCCACACCCAGTTGTTTGTGGGCAATTTCCTAGCTCGCAGAGCCCTATGATAGGTAAAACCATGGATGTCAAGCTTAGAATCTCTTCTTCCTTCGTGAACATGCTAGCCCAAACGTTCCTTACCATCAAAGAAAACAGAAGAGCTGAGAACCCAAAGACGAAGCTGCAAGAGAGGCCTACAATGGCAGAGAGCTTCGCCTTTGAGGGATTCTGAGCGCCAATGTTGTTGCCGACTCTGGTGGATACACTGAAACTTAAGGAAGATGGAAAAATGTAGAGAAGAGAAGTGGTTTGGATCAAAATTCCCATGGAAGCCACGGTTGCTTTAGGATTCACCAGTAGCCCACAAAGCAAAATCATGATCTCGTACCACCACCATTCGAGGCAAACAGAGACGCAGCTTGGAATTGCCAACTCAATTAGCGACTTCCACTGCGTGAAACACTCAATAGAGAAACCACCCCATGTTTTCTTATGGGTACCTGAGAAAACTACGTACATAATTAAAAACGCCACGAGGTTGAAATTAGTCCAAACCCCACTTAAAGCCACGCCTTTGATCCCCAAACCAAGGTAAGAAACGAGAAAAAAATTGATGGGTATGTGAAGGAGAATGGCGAGAGCAGAACACAGTGTGAGAGGCAGAGTAATGGATTGGGATCGTAGGTATATACGTAATGGGTGCAAGAGGGATTGAGCTAAAAGATCAGGGATTGAATAGAGAAGATAGGATTGGGCATGTGTGGCTATGGCTTCATCCTGGCCACAGAAGAGGAGGATTTGCTTCATGTAGAGCCAAAGCAGAGAGATGGGGACGGAGGTGAAGAGGAGGAGAAGAATTGTTCTCTGCAAGCAGAGGCCGAGGAGGGTGAATTTCTTGGCGCCGAAGGCTTGGCCGCATATTGGTTCCATACCGACGGCGAGGCCGGAGAGGATGGAGTAGCCGGTAATGTTGGCGAAGCCGACGGCGAGGGAGCCGCCGGCCAAGGTGAGCTCGCCGAGGCGGCCGAGGAAGAGCATGGAGATCATGGAACGGCAGTAGAGGAGGAGGCCGGTAAGGATCATAGGGAGAGCTATTTTGGATATGGAAATGAGCTCTTTGAAGGCGTCAGAGGGATTGTGAGTTCTCTGGGATTCCAAGAGTTTGGGGACTAATGGTTTGGTCAGCATGTTGGGTTGGTATGGGAGTTTTCAATTCAAAGTAGGAAATTGGGATTCAGACTGGGATTTCATACGCACGGGAGATGAGAAATTGAAGTTAGCTGACACAAGATGTTCACTGCGTAAAGAAGCAAAATTTTGTTATTGGAGAGACTTGAAGCAGAGAGAGAGAGAGAGAGAGAGAGAGTGATTTGAGGAGGGGGGTGGGCAAAGGGTTGTAAAGGGCGTTTTATAGAGGAGTTTTTGGTGGGAGATTGGGCTTTGAATAAAGCACTATGTGCTGACTGGGTTGCACTTTTGAAAAAACGGGCTTGTGTTGTCAATAACAAAGTGATGGGAAGAATAGATTTCTCCAAAATTACTAGTTCGAAAGATAATTATATGTTTGGGATTTCAAAGGGATGAGTACCATGTGAATTTTTTGAAGTGAAAATTTATTAAAAGTATGTGTGAAGTGTACTTTTTTAGGTAAGTAAGGATAGTGTCTTTTATAAAAAAATATTAATGCACTTAAAATTATTTACATTTAGGATAAGTAGAGGTTCAATTCAAAAAATTATTTTAAAAAATATTTTGTTCTTTTATTTTTGAAGGAGATTACTCAACTAACACAGAGAATATTGAATTTTATTTTACTATTAAATTCACTTCAAGAATTTTATCTTAATAATTAAAATTTAAAATAAAATTTTTAGATATTTCTAATTATTAGAATAATTAATGTTTTTGAACATTAAAGCTCTTTATAAAATTACTCTTAATTAATATGTTCACCAAAGACCAATCAAAATTATATAAATAGTAAAGAATGCCTTCTATAAGATGAACAAAATCTTTTAGTTAGATAAAATAAAAAAAATTATAAATTAATTCAAGTGTTTGTCATTATATTTTTCAATAAAAATATAATGGATAAAAAAATTTAAAAGAAAATCGTGTGACATTGATTCATAAAAAACATTAATTTATATATCATTTTTTTTCTAATAAAATTTAATAACTAATATTTATAAACCATACATAAATTTTGTTGAATTTAAATCACATATTTAGTAGAATGGAAAGGATTTGAGAGAAGTGTCTGCCATTAATGTGAAACCTAACCAAATGAAGCGAAAAGAGAGAGACATTGTGGTAAAGGCCAGGGGGTGAGAGGAAGACAAAGAGTGTCCTTGGACAGTTATACAAGGACCCATTGTTTTGAACAAAACAAAAGCAAAATAGTTAAATAGAAGCTATCGATGTTCACCCTTGATATGTAAGGAATTACGCATAAGCATTAAGGATTTAATAACCAAAAATTGTCCGCTTCATGGCCAGGCAGGTTGGGAACAACATGAGTTAATGAGTTTTGTTTAACTTAGTAGTTTGGGAGGCATCCACAGATACCGATGTGGTGTGATGTAGTGTACTTCACCATTAGAGATGAACCCCGCTTGTCTACAACGCTCTCTTTGCTTTGTCTCCACCTACATACAAAATGCCACATGCTTATAGGAAGCAATTGAACTTTGAGAGAATAATATATAAATAGAAAAGATCGATAAATATAATATTTTAAAATTTTGCATCAAAATGAGATTTCAAGTCCATGAATATACTTTCACATAAAGTGCAATGGAAGACAAAATCCTTAATATTCTTAGGTTCCTAACGTCTAACAAGATGAAAGAGTCTCAAGACTTAAATACAATTTGGAGTCTAAACATATAATTCCCAAAGCAAAACATATCTGAATTTGAATGTATAATTGCCCAAAGCGCAACATATCACCTTTTATAGGTAAGCTATATAGTCAATTATTTGATAATAGTTATCCATATTAACAAATTAAAAGAGTGGATACTTGAATCATTCCTCACAAGGTAAAAGGTACACTAAAGAATTGATACGTAATTGATGATTCAACCTGTTGGTAAATCAAAGTATGACTATGTATATTCATTTTCTTTGTGTTCAAACTATGATATTGGGCATTAGCTCTATGTGAGGTGAGAGATAAAAATCAGGTTATGTCTTGATGAATAATTAAATTTTTTTATTTAACTTGGTAATAACTAATACTAAGCAATTAGTTCTTACACACATTATTACAACATGAATAAATAATAACTCAGATACCATCTAGCCATCTAGAAGTTCTTACGGAAGGTACATTTTTTTTTTTGTGGGGAGAGTATATGGCAGCCCAAATAATTGAATATAATTTTTTTAACATATTTTACTCAAACTCCTTATCATTCATCACTAAATCACATCTAGTAATTTAACAGTAACACATCATTGATGTTTAAAACAAGTATTAGATCAATTATTTATGAAGTTATTATTAAATTTTTTGGGGGGGTTGGTTTGTGGCATAATTAAGTTCAAATTTTAGTGTGTAGGGCGAATTACTCTATAATGGAGTAATATTAGTAACACAATTTTTAGTAAAACATCGAGTCTCGTGGAACCACATGTTGTTGGTAACCTAGTTATATATGTTTTAATTGTTGAGTTGTATAGGTTTTCTTGTGCGTCAATACAAAGACGGTATAAATCCATATAACACGTAGAATCTTAGATAGAGCCGTAAAATATTCAAGTTGTAGTAATAATTTTGTAGCTTATACCAAACACTGCCTAAGGAGTAGGAATAGGGTGAATGGATAAGTGGGGACTGGAAATGCCTTTATGACGAAAATACTGAGGCATGTCATGCCCAAATGACATTTTCGCCCTTAGTGGTATTTTACACTTTTGGCCAGAGCCCATGAATACTAAGAACAGACTTAAAAAAATTAAGCAGATATCATTTAAAAATATTATAAAATAAATTAATTATAAATAAATATATAAGTATATGGAAGATAAATTTTATTATTTAAAAATTCATTCTTTGAATACAATCTTCGCCGTGTGGGATCTTTTGCTGATGATGTAGAATAAATGTTGTTTTTCTGGAGTTGCAACTAGAAGTTATAAATCGATCGTTTGAAATCCTCCCTCACTAGTGTAATTTGTAGCTTATAATATAATTACTTCATGTCCAATGGCTTTCAGGCATTTGTCATATCTTTTCAGTTTCGAAGTAATTGAACTTTTTCTAAGGATATAATTCCGATCAATTAGAAGGAAAGAAAAAGAGCAAAACAACGTGTGGTTTTTTTTAATGAAAATAATAATAATATATAGATAGATTATTTCATCATTGCTAATTAAGGCGTCATCGCATGTTTGATCACTTGTCAGCTAAACAACGTTAGTGTTATTTTAAATGTTTAAAAGTTATAAGAAAATATAAAAAAGAATTAATGAAAAAATAAATATTTATTGATTCAGCATTTTTGCAAATTCTTTTTCATTCAAGATGACTAGCTAGTGGCTGGTTATAAAGATTTGCATTAATATTAAAATAGTCAGTGATGTGTGATAACAAATAGTTCATATATATATATATATATATATATTTATATATCATAGTTAGAAGCAAATTAGGAAGATGAAAGAAAGAAAATTTTAGAGAAGAAATTAAAATTTCCTCATTGCTGCTCTAAACACACAAATAAAAGGAATGCATCAATCAAATGATTTATTTTTCTGATGTTTCTTTTATAATTTTCCTTCAAAACATATCAAATATGAACTCAAGTTTTATAGATGTATTTTCTCATTCTGGACAAGGGACAGTCCAATTTCTAAAGTCCAGACTGATCATTCCACATTAGGATAGAGGAGAATAAATTAAGTCGACATGATAGAATATATTAATTTTAAAAAAATTTAAATAAATTATTTAAATTCAAATAAAATCTTACGACATGTCTGATTGTTATATTAAACAAAAAGAAGTGAATGCATATAGTCAACAAATAATTCACCGTTAAGAGAATATTATAAACTCTCGATATCCTACTTTCACAAATACACACGTGATGTAATATGCTATTTTTTATATTGTTACCAAATAAAATTAGGTCATAGATCCACATCAGTAAGTGGGATAGTCCTTTGTGCCAAGGGTTCTGAACCCATTCAAAGGTCAGGGCATGCAGGAGCCCACTCAAAGAATCTCCTTTTCATCGTTGATTCTACACACATTCAAAATTTGCCCACAGAAACAAAACAAAATAATATTCTAACTGTACATAAAGAAAAATACTGGTCGTCATTAACGGGCTACGTCAAAAATTCGGAAAAAAGAGAAGGCAAAAAGACGTTTACTGCTGAAAAACCAGTGCAGACATGAACTGCTTAATTTGACGACCACTAATCAAGATTGATTCAACTTCTACATAATGCTTATGTCAGTTTGAAATATGCAGATAAATTCTACTAAAAAGTATGTGTCTGATTCATTTATTTCTTTATACAGGAGTCTACTTAAAAAGTTTTCATTCAAATATACTTTCCCATGAAATATTCTAGTGACAGGAAGTTGATGTGCATATGTTATTAGATCATATACAACGTTCTTTGTCTTCTTTCCTTTTGTCATGGTGTAACATTTCTAGAAAAGCAAAGCTTTCGGTGGTAACCTTTTTTTTTTTTTGGAAGATTTGAAAAATACCCTAATTGATATGCGGAAGCAAAGGCCTTAGACTATAGCTACCTTCAAGGTTTGAAGAACAATATTACCCCAGTTGATGACTAAAGAAGAGACATTAAGTAGTAGCATGAGAGGAACACGAGGAAAGATAGAAGGGTTAAAAGAAAAAACAATATAGGGCATGCGAAAGCATGATAGGGAATACGACTGAGGCTGATAAAGAAGGATACAGCAAGTTCAATGCCATTTTTGTTGTGTGTGTGTGTGTAAACAAAATTGCAATGCATGCAACATGTGTTTTCCAGTGCATGGATCATGTGGACGATCGAATACGAAGCATTCAACATGTGTCTTTTCGGTATTCTTTCTCGTCCCTCTCCTCTCCCCCCTCCCCCCCCCCCCCCCCCCCCCCCCCCCAAAAAAAAAAGGTTTCTAAAATGATAAAAAAAAAGTAACAATTAAGAGGCTGATATATAAGTTGTCAAAAAGACGATGGCAAAGGCGACAGTACCAACCCTAACTTTAATTTAATTAAACTGAAAATTAATCCAAACCAGGGAATGAAGATTTGACTCACTTAACCTAATGGAGTTCGATTGTTGAAGAAGCATGTTCCATAAGTCTAACGAGAATAATTCGAGCCTCTTTTGAAGATTTTGTAGTTTGATTACGTTCGGTAAGTAAGGACTTTAAGCAATTCAGTTATTGAATTAGCTCAAGCGCATGCATTTTTATTGTATAGACTTCCCTTTTAAAACCAGTAGCTAGAATCTAAATCATTGTATAGCACGTATCCCGCAGTCAAGCCAAAAATTGGCCTTTTTTTTTTCAGTTTAGGAATTTATAAAATTTAAGTATGAAGATAAAAAATATAATTGAAAAGTTAAAACTTATAACCGTAAGAAAAAATTATACTCTAAAAATTTTAACTAAATTATACTTAAATTTTATATACACTTAAACCCAATAATAATAATAATAATAATAATAATAATAAAAGGTCGTTTGGCCACGCTGCACCTCTACACTTTAGTTATACTAATCATTATGCTTCCTCTACTTTGTGACTATGGTTTTCCAAGAAAAATATTAATAATCAAACATGTCTAGAATCCTCCTTCACGAGTAAATATGAGAATGAAAAACTCCATAGTTCTTCATTAGTTTTACACACAGGACACTTCCACCCGTTAAGAAAAAACACATTATTGTTGGTGCTGAGAAATCCAAAATATTCTTATCTCTAACTACCCTACAACGTATAGACAAAACTAAATCCAAGTCAACTTAGTTTGGCTTTTCATATGCAAATTGGTGGTCTTATTTAGGCCAGTCGTCAAAAACCAAAGTCTAGTTTCAACCACATCTTGAACCTTAAAATCATAGTTGTCCTTAGTATTAAACGTTCAAATTTAAAAGGATGAAAATAAACAGATTTCCAAAGTTTTCCTGCGTAAACGATGAGGTTAAAGGAAAATTCAGTCTTCATTATAAATTTGTCCACACTATATACATTCAATTTGTTTAAGGTTTGTGTCAAATTTTTATAGGTTGAAGACTAAGGGATGTTATCTAAGATTTAACTTCTTAAAAATTCAGTATGATGTTGCTGTCGATGGTTTTAATATTAATTTAAAGTTTTTAATTTATATCATTTGCTTTTACTAAGAAGAACTTTGAAGAATAAAGATCCTAAATTCCTTTGTTGACTTTGTCTTCTTCTTAAAGCCAATTTTCATGCCACTTTGCTGTGTTTTCTCTTCTGTAGAAGAAGCCATTCCCATTTGTTACCTCCCTCTTGTCTTTTTTTTCGGTGAATCCCTTTTGGTTGTTAGTGGCAGGAAGGACGTGTGAATTAGATGATTCGAAGTCGTAATTATTTTATCGAAATATTTCATTTCAAATAATGATAAGTTTGTTTTACAGAAAATAACATAATTGAACAAATACCCCAAAAAGAAATCTCTTAAGAAAGATTTTCAATAAATAATATGCTCTAGAAAATTATCGAAATTATTTAAAATTTTGTTTTAAAAACCATTCATCCTCTCAAAATTTTTTTTAAAGAGGGAAATTTTCTTTTTTGTTTTCGCATCCTTGATGGGTTTCATTTCCTTTGACCATCGAGGAAGCTAACTGGTTTTGTTTTGTTGTATGAATAACGCTCAAGAAAATTAATTAGCTATAGAATTTGTACACGAAAAAATTAAAGCCCGCCGTTGATGTAGGGAACACGCAGCAGCCACACCATGTAAGACATTTTTGTTGGGTGGCATCAAAGTACTCAGAAAATTGAAGATCTGCATGTCATTAATTTAGGTTTGTTAGCTTGATAGACGCAGCTAATCATTTGTCAACATAGCTTTTAATTTATACTTTTAAAATTTGAATCGATGACCTTGTATCGATCTTAATTGTCAAGATTAAGCAGTTATTTCATTGAAAGTAGTTATAATTAATTGTTAGTTAAGATGTAATTTTTTAAAAAAGAAAAATTTATACACAATTTATATATATCTTTGTTAGCAAATATATAATTTTTTTAAGTAATATATCAATGAAAGCCCATCAAATAAGTCCATGGTCCAAATTGGTAGCACCAAAGACGACAGCAGTAGAAATGTTGATATTTTGGGAAGGTAGCAACGGGGCAGGAGGGTGATGTAGCTTATGTTAGGTGGTTTTGTCGTTTCTGGCATATTTTCTTTAAATTGTCGTGTGTGTTATTTTGAAGGCAGTTAATGAATAAGAATATTCTGGAATCGGGGTTTATTCCTCTACCTCAAATCGAAGGAAAGTTTCGTGTTTTTGAGTACCACTTTGCAGTCTCTTCTAGTTTTTCTCTACTATGTATACTTGCTACTCTAAATCTGATAAATATATAATTTTTTAGAGATATGTGTATAATTTTTTAATTAATTATATACATCTTATGACATTATTAAAAAATTATACACTTATCATATGTTAATTAAAAAATTTTAATAATAACAATATCAAAATTACATATAAATTTATTCCTTTTTTTAATACTCAAAATCAAGCAAATATTAAATGTCACAATTGAAATACCAGAAGAATTAATTGAAGGAAGTTTTCATATTTTGAATGCTTCTTTACTGTCTCCTCTAATTTTTCTCTACTATGTATACTTGCTACTATAAATGTGATAAGTATATAATTTTTTAGAGATATATGTATGATTTTTCAATCAAATTATATACTTCTTATAATATTATTGAAAAATTATATAGTTATCATATTTTAATAAAAAATTTTAATAATAAAAATATAAATAATTACATATAAATTTAGTCCTTTTTTTAATACTCAAAATCAAACAAATATTAAATGTCACAATTGAAATACCAAAAGAATTAATTGTAGGACGTTTTCATTTTTTGAGTGCTTCTTCACTGTCTCTTCTAGTTTTTCTCTACTATGTATACTTGCTACTATTAATCTGATAAGTACATAATTTTTTTTAGAGATATATACAATATTTTTAAAATTGGATTGGTCATTGAACCGATGGAGTCATTAATTTATGGTTTATTGGTCGAATTAATAATAATTAAATATATCTTTTGAAAAAAGTTTATATATTAAAATTTTAATATAACAAATAAATATTAGTAAATTTTAAATATTTGATTACTAATATTTTTTAAGATATTACAAAAATTATCTATGATTAAAAGTTAAGAGTATTTAATATTAAAATTTTAAAGTTTTTAAATTATATTAAGATTTTACTTATTATTAGAAAAATTAAAAAAAATAAAAAGTAAATAGTAATTTTGGCTAAGTATCTTGATATTTAAAAGAAATATCATTAGGAAATGAAACATAATAGAAAGCAAGTATAAAAAAAAAATAAAGAAGTGATAAAACTGAACTCCTTAAGGTTTTATTATATATGTCTTTTCTTTGCAATTGTGTTTAATTAAAGAGCATCTTAATCTACCTATATGCTGCATGATGGTTTAAAATTTTTTCTTGTTAAGGCTATAGATATGTTCTTGGTAGAATTTATACAACCAAAATTAAAGAATTAGGTGCACCAACATATTAACAATAACTTTTTAATACGTCGGTTTAACGATTGTTATAATGTATTAATAATGTTTAGTTAAAATATTAGTAACTAACTATTAAGAATAATAATATATAATTATAAACACTTTAAGTATATAATTAGTAACGATTTTTTTATTAGTAGCTGGTTATTTAACATATCATTACCAATATATTATAATAATCATCACCAGTATAATAAGAAGCCATTCATTGATATACTTAAATTCTTAACGTATACTAAAGAATTAATGCACTTATAAATATATGTTTAATGAGAGAATTAATGATTAAAATGATTGCTAATGATATGTTGGTGGAAAATTTTCTGAGTTTTCATGTCTTTCAGCATAATTTCAAAAGCTCCTAACATTTATTATCATATAAAAAAATTTAAAAAAAATAAAAAATTAGTTTGGACCAATTCAAACTGATTTTTACTAGTTCTTAATCGATTTTTTAGATGATCGATTTTCTAAACTAACCAAATCGGACTAGAGACTGATTTCCAGTCGAATCGGTCGAACTGGCCAATCTGGTTCAGTTTTTAAAACCATGGATATATATGTATAAATTTTCAATCAAATTACATATTTCTTATGATATTATTAAAAAATTATACACTGATCATATTTTAATTAAGAACTTGGATAATAAAAATATAAATAACTACATGTAAATATAATCCTTTTTTTTAATACTCAAAATTTGCCAAATATTAAATATCACAACTGAAATACCAAAAGAATTAATTGAAGGAAGTTTTCATATTTTAAATGCTTCTTCACTGTGTCCTCTAGTTTTTTCTACTATGCATAGTTGCTACTATTAATGTGATAAGTATATAATTTTTTAGAGATATATGTATGATTTTTCAATCAAATTATATACCTCTTATGATATTATTAAAAATTATATACTTATTATATTTTAATTGAAGAATTTAATAATAAAAATATACACAATTACATATATATATTTATCCTTTTTTTAATACTCAAAATTGAGCAAATATTAAATGTCACAATTCAAATACCAAAAGAATTTTTTTTTTTTGGATCAGAAATACCAAAAGAATTAATGGATTCGACCAACTTGCACCGCCAACAAGAAGATCACTTTATATATTTGAATTTGAGAAAGTACATGAACCGTCCGATAGTGTTATATATTAATTAGCACTAAACAAACTAACTATTAGACAATTAAAGTAATGATTTTTGGCCATGTGAGTTATCTACTTTTTCAAAGTAATTACTATATTACTAGATCAATATTTAAGTTTCTAGAAGCATAAAAATATATGGAATGAAGCATATAGGAAGGCAGTGACCATTTTGGCGGTCCATTTCTGAATCGAGTTATGGGGCCATGTATCTCTGCGTCCTAAGGCTCCTTGGTCTTTCAAAACCTAAATATAATCAGAGTGACTTCCATTTAGGTCTCACAATGATGGTGAGAATCTCAGTGATATCTCTTAAAATAGAGAACACATAATGCAGGTTATAATGCGTCCCTTTTTTCATCATTTTATTCATATTAATTGGAAGACAAATACACAAGTGGATGAAGTTGTGTTACTGGCATCCCATTAGAGGAAGAATGGCAAAAATTAGGTAAATAATCGAAAGATAATGTATAGAATGTCGAATTTTGTTTTTAAGTTGACTTTTTGTTAATTTTATTTAACCCTTATATATGGTTATATATATTTTAGGACAATAATTTGTTAGGTCAATAATTAAACAATGATCATACAAAGCTACTTTAAAAGTTCACAAAATTTATTGGACATCAAAATGTGACTTCCTTACTCTCTTGGAACTCGAATGTTAGGTTTGGAGAACATGCTTACCATATAAGATCCGTGGGTGGATGGCTATAAGATTAGTTCAATTTATTATATTCCATCTGCATGGTAATTGGTAATTATAAGCACAAATAGGGCAAGCCCATGTGCAGCTGCATGTATTAAATTCAAATGATTTCGCTTATTATTATTTTTAATATCGAACTATTATAGGTGGCACTTCTGCATCAAACGATTGTGTGAATAACATTAATATACCTTTAGTGACTGAGAAGAAATGAAAGTCATGAAAGTGACAAGTGTCATTCAGACACTTGCATTTTGTCTTTACAGCTCATTAAACTTTCCCTGGGACCTTAACTTTTTATATTAAAAAAAACTATACTTTAGAATCATAACTTTAAAATATTTATTATAAAAAATTATAAATTTTAAAATTATTTTAAAGACTGAAATGACAAAAAATTTAATTATGAAAAATCATTTTTTAAACAGTAATAAACAAAAATAAAAAGAAAAACTTGGTGAATAGTAAAAAGGACTTACAGGTTTTATAATGTGCAATATAATTTTTTTCAGAGTTAAAAATTTTATTTTTATAATTAAAATGTTTGTTTTTATAGTTAAAATTTTTGGTTCTTTAAACATTTAAAATTATTTTTAAATTTAAAATATTTTATAATAAATATTTTTAATTTATAGTCCTGAATATATATATATGTGAAATTAATTTTGGAATATTAAATTAATTATGGGTTATAATTAACAAAATTTTAAACTAATTAATAAATTATATTTTAATAATATCAAATAATTAATTATATATTTGATACTGTCCAAATATATTGAGTGTATATGTTATGAATAGCTTATAATAAGCTTGGTTATTTATAAACCCATTTAGAGAACAAAAAAGCCAAACTTACAACCAATTTTGAGGTAATTATTCTATTTATACATGATAGGCTTTGCCCTTGGCCTCTTATTCTCTCTAGATATTGTGAGTTGTAAACTTTTTTTAATTCTTTTAATTTCCTACTAGCCATTGTGCTTTTTCTCTCGTGGTCTCTACTCTAGTATTGCATTAAGTATGATATAAATTTATCTCTCTATTTTCTAGCAATTACTTTACACCAATGTAAAATTTAATTATTAACACTTTTTTAATATTTTATCATAGTGTATTTGTTATTAATTTAATATTTGAATTAGAATTAATTACCATGTTAAATTTGTATATTACTCTTTTTTAGAAAAAAATAGATATGAATAAATATATATAATCAAACAATTGTTATCTTAATTTAAAATTATACATTATACATTAAATTATATATTAATGGTGATATTTTAGATTTAATATAAATTTTATAAGTTTAATATTTATGATTTAAAATTGTAACCTTATAGTAAATTTCAAAAAATTCATCGTATAAAGAATCAATCAATAATATGGCCGAAATGGAAAGACAAGGCCATGATCAAGTCTTCGTTTGAGTGACATTAATGGTCATATATAGAGTCTGTCACTTATTGTGGATTAATTTGTTCGTGACCCGTAGAGGGCAAGTTTGAGCTCACACACACAATATTTTTTTTCCTTTTAAAGAAGGAAGAAGCTATGTAAAAACCAAAAAGAGATGTAAAAAGCTAGTTTATTAACTAATTAGAGAGCGACATTTTGATGACTAAAGTTTCAAGATAAGCACTTTGTTAATTTTTCCTAATGGTATAGAACTTGTTCCCATTATTCCTGGCCTTTTCAAGTCTTTATAGCTGGGATTCATATTATGGATAGCTAAAAGGTCACATCCCAATCTACTTTGCGATTCAGATTTGAATGTAAACATTAATTAGAAAAGGTTGTGCCAAATGAATTCAAGTCGAGACGAAAAGAATCATTTTGTATTGACCTAACATTGTCTAGCTTTTTTTTGAAAAAAATTAAATTTTTACGACGTGTGAAAAAATTTAAAGCTTTTTTTATTAAATAATTTAATAGTAAACATTTTTTTAAAATTCATGTTAGATTTGGTTTTTTCTTTTTTCGAAATCAATGCTTCTACTAAATAATTTTTATACAGCAAACAATTCTTTAGATGTTAAAACACTTTAATTAATGTGGACTGATATATTAAAATATTCAAAGTTTGTGGTCGACATCTTTAATATCACTAAACTTTTATGAAGCATTTAGCCTAACAATAATCTTGTGATCGAGCTGTATTCACATCTTATTTACACGACGTATGGTGTGCGCAAAAAGGGCAAAAGATGACATTAGACAAGACAAATTCTTTATTGTTTTGAATTATTAATAATTATGCTTTGAGAGAGAAACGACAAGTGTTGGAGGAGCTACAAAAGAGGACCGAAACATGTCAAGTAGGAATGGGACACGTGTCGGAGATCTGAGGGATCCGAATGAAAGAAAATGAACAATGGAGGACCGTACTTGTGGCGTAAACTGGTCGTTAGGGGACACGGGTGCTACGACAGGATTGTGACACGTGTCATATGACAAGGGAGCTTTCCCTGAATCGTACGGTGAGTGTCTTGTCGGACAGATGGGCCCCACCTCGCCAGTGTCTCCTTTTACGTGACAGCTTTGATGGTGATATGTGAGGTGGAAGAACACATTATCCTTCTACTGATTCGTGCCTTCACAAGTCTCTGTATCATGTGATTTCATACTCCACTTCTTTGCAAAGTGATTGATTATCTCCAATTTTCTTTTCACGTTTAGGGAGAAATTTACAATATATAAGAGAATATATATATATATATATATTTCTTGTAAATAAAAAATATATGTTTTAATTATTTTATTTTAAAATTTTATAAATGTATAATTCAATTTTTAGAAAATTTTTAATTCGTTATTTGCTACTTGTCTCTCGCTATTCAAACACTAGCCAAAAATAAGGTAAATATATATTTCAGAGGCTGACGGACATATATAACTTGCAAAAATATAACAAGGGAAAAATTTTCAAAAAACGTGAGTCGTGTATATTTTTAAGATCCAAGACTCATTTAATTGAAGGTATGTATTTTCAGACACTAAAGGTTGTATTTCCTCAAAGTTAAAATGTGTTTTTTATTTTTAAATTTTATTTTTATTTTTATTTTAATATGATCTTTTAACTTATCATTTACTTTCATTTTTTAAATATATTTTATTTTTATTTAGTCGTTTAATTGCAAAAATCACTCAAATTTTTTATTTTCTTTAATACTATCAAGTTATTTAAAAAAAAGGTATTAAAGTTAATTTATCAAGAAGTTACAAGAAATTTTCCATCAAGTATTTTAATTTGATGATATTTAAGAGAATGAAATATTTGAACAATTTTTAAAAATTAAGGAACTAAATTAGAATAAAATAAAAAAAAATAAAATTTGAAATAAAATTAAATGAACAATTTGAAATTAAATAAAGTTAAAAAATAAAAATAAAATCTCACATAAAATTAATAAACCAAAAATACATTTGTTTACCTTTCCTCAAATATAAGGTGGATAATATTGTACAAAGGTCTAAAGCATGCCACTGTACCCTTTATATGTAGCGTAGAAGTAACATCTCAACATGGTGGAGGAGCCGCGTAATGGAAGAGCCGCGGAATGGGGAGAGTGTACAGATGTTTCCTCTCAAATGTTTTAAACTTTTCATGTATAAAATATTAAATTTTAATATAATACTTTATATCCCTTAACATTTTAAACTTATTAGATCTACACATATATTATTTCCATTAGCCTTACACAACTATTTTTATAGGGAAAAAAAAGAGTAAAATACTGTCTCATAAAAATATATGTGAATCTTCTCTAAAATAAAAAAGTATTAGAATTAAATTAATCTTAATAAAAATGTATTTATATTTGTTTTTATATTTATACATCGGATTCCTAGGTTCAAGAAATAAATAATTACAAGAGGTAACAAGGAGCTTTAAGAAAAATTAAGATTTGGTTACCATTTTATTTGTTCTTATTTTTTTTACTTAACAAATTAAAAAATAAATAATAAGAATTGAAAAAATAATCAAATTGTTTTCAGGCCGTTTGCTGTCTCTATATAATGTTTCTTTTTTCTAGAAGAGTTAAAAATTCAACCATATGAGAATACATGAGAGAGAAAAGGTTAGTTAAAAGAAAACAAGTTGGGTTTGGGGATTAAGATGTCTAAGAAAGGAAAAGCAATAAGTGGGACCCCTCCGCCCCTTACCTTACCCACTTGGTTTCCGCCCTTTTTTGAACAGTCTCTTCATTTTGGGCCGTAACTATATGTGTTTTCATACCAAACATGAAACTCTCCTGTGCTTTCTTTCTACGTTCTTCCTCCTACCCACTCTTCCTCTCTTTTGAAAAAACATATAAATATATGTATTTTTTATAATATCTAAGACACAATCTTGTTACTTCGCCATGTATTCCACTATTACTCAAGTACAGAGTTGACGACACGTTCTAAGCTGCCCTTCCTTGGAGTAAAGGTTTACTATAATTGAATTATATATTTGCATAATGGGAAGATGGTTTGGAAGTGGGGTAAAGATGGGATGGTTTGAATAATTTACTAATTGATTAGATATTTAAAAGTTGATAAGGTAGAGTTGTTTGTCAAGGTAGGTCAATTCAGTCTGTACAAATTGATTCATCATGAGCCACAAGTTAAATAGATTAGTTCGTTTAAGTCCACCTAGTTAAATGAATTAAGATTTTTAATCTAACTCATCTAAATTTTTTTTTAAAGAATCTGAAGCAATCATTTTCCTATCATTCTAATGCGATATGTGGTGACAAGCCATAATTTTAAAGAGTTTAAGACGGTATTTGTTGAAAAGAAAGCTAAAATAAAATCATAATAGTCAAAATTATACAAAGCCCACAAGAAAATATATGAATGATGGATTTTAATTGTATATATTTGATTTTCAATGGAACATGAAAGGAATATGATTTTTTTTAGTTACAATAAAAATATGAACATAACCTAAGAAAGGAGTGTTAAAAATAAATGTCGAGTAGTGCAACACAAGAAGAAAGCTTTATCTACCTTGAATTGCATAATAAAGGGATTATGATCCTAATCTTCTTACTATTGTTGTTAATGGTTGAAGAAGGGGGATTGTTGAAAATGATTAGACAAAATTTGACTAATTGAGGAAGGGATTCATCAATGTGCGAGTGTGTGTGCATGTGTGACTATAAAAGACGATTAGACAAAGACGAAAGTTTAAGAACTAGGAAGAGAGAAGGATAAAAGGCTTTGAAGTGAAAGGGAAAGTCGATTAGAATTTTGGAAAGAGATTGAAGTTTGTCTAAAGAGTAAAGTGTGAAGTGAATTAGTGAAGGCTTAAATTAGGAGTCTTAGGGCTAAAATGTGCATTCCAATATGTATTCCACTTACATTTTAATTTTAATCGAAAAAAAGGGCCAACCTACAAGTCATGTAGGCTAGCCCATGTAATAAGTCGGTTGAGTTAATAACACTTATACCATTATATGGATTAATAAAATTCAAACCTAACCCATTACAATGGTGGATTAAATAGATTAACTTGGTGGACTCGGCTCGTTTTGATAATTGATAAGATAGAGTGGATTAGGATGGGTTCTAAGGCATATCAACCCACTCTACGCCTCAATTTTTAAATATTTCCAATTGAGCAATTTGAAATGGTTTAAATTCTTTATAATTTTATTTCCTTTTATAATTTTATTTACTTGGTTATTCTTTTAAAAGGAATAACATCACAAGGAAAATATTAGGAATTTTCACTCCTTAAACCACCCCTTTCAACTAATGACATCAATGTTATTGAATTAGGTTGGATTGGTCAGTTTAATAAAAAAACCAATAAATCAATCCCTTGTATTGACTATTCGATTTTTAATAATTGGACTATGGACTTTAAACATCAGTTAGTCCAATACATGAAAGTGAAAAATAACATTAGGTTCGCTCTTAATTTATAAAGAGAGAGTTAACTCCTTATTTCAATATTGGACGATATGAGATTTTATGTTGAATTTATACTTTTTCGTCTTCTTCTCACGTGAAACCATAAGCCTCCTTGCCCATTTTTGTGTAAAACTTGCTCTTCATTCTTAGTCAATTCTATTCAACTTGGTGCATCCTTCATTATCTAAATCCTTTGCATCTCATTTCCTTTTGTAAGTGAGCTATAGTGTGACTTCTAGCTCTATTATTCTTGATCTCTCACCTTGGATATCCTCCTTCTTATCTCTTACCATGCATCCTTTGCTGGTCAATTCCGTGCAACTTGATATATCCTTTGCATCTTGTTTTCCTTTTATATTAAAATTTTGCTTCGGGGCTATTCTCTCTCTCTCTCTCCATCTAGCTATATCATTCTCCTTCAAACACATAACAACCCTCTTCGTTAACCAAGCTTTAATTTAAATGTCCAGTTAGAGGCAAGTCATGAAACCATCACTTTGAGATTATTACTTCTTCATTTGCACCTTTAAGTTTGTTCTCTTAGTGGTCATCTTCTCGTTTGGTTTGGTTTAGTCACTCCCAAGCTTTAAAATTGATGGTTTCATTTTGCTAGCTATTGAGTTATTTTAACTCAATTTTGTGGGTTAGTACATAAATGATTTTGTGGGGCTCGTAGAGAATGCCTGTAGAGGACTTGAAAGTTGCTTTCAACTTGATAATAAAATGTATAGATTTTATTAGTATTTATTTATTATAATTTATTGTATTATATTTTTAATATCTAAAATTTTAAAAAAATATTTAATAATTACTAATTCAACCAAAATTCAACCCCAATTAAATTAATAAATTGTAAACTAATATTTTTATTAGTTTAACAAACAATCTAATTTTAAAAATATTGATTAACATTATAACATCCAAGTAATAAAGAATGAGATATCATACATTTGTTTTCATTAAAAAACTCTCCACTTCAAAGGAGTAGATTGTCTCTCCCCCCAACTCAACCCTCTCCCATGATTGATCTCGCCAATTCACTCTCCTTAAAACTCTCAAATAAGCCTAGAGTCGCAAATAAAAATAACAAACCCTAAGAGAGTCAAAAAGATATGCAACGTGTTGCACCTTCGAAATCTTCTAAATATTTGTATATATTATTTAGAATTAAACTTCTGCTCAGAGATGTTTGTAAATTGGGTTTTTCGCTATATCAGAAGGACGCGTGCTGTGATCTTCAGTGTTGCTGGAAGTTACAATTATGTTTCTTACATGTATACATAATGTATACATAAATTGACCCCCAACAACAATCATAAAGGTATTTTGTCCCAGAAAAAGATCATAAGGGTATTCAATTCAAGGCACAGAAGGACTTTGAGAGAAATCTATGACTTGAATAACATGAATAAAAAGGAAGTTCAGTATCTTTTTTTTTTTTCTTACCGCAAACAAGATTGTACTACATATTAAGTAGGTAGAACTAACAGACAGCACCCTACATTACAAGTTCTAGAGCTTTCATACAACTACACTAAACCATTTTGCTGAAACTGAATTCAGTTGTGCCTTGACCAAGCATTACAGCCAGTTTTCACTCCTGGCTTTTCGATTCAGAGACTGAGAAATCATTCTTCAGCAGCGGGAGAATGGCTGGCATTTTTGGCAATGAACATGCAAGTGCAAAACAACAGAATTAAACAAGGCTGAAGAACAATATATTAGAATAACAAACTCTCAGCAATCATTATTGTTTCGCAAACCTGTGGTATCTTTCATTCATGGGACTTTCGGGAGCACCATAGCTGGGACTGTCCTTGGGCTCAGGCATGGACCTTGGGCTACCTCCATCACCATTGTAAGGACTAGGATCACCTCTTGCATCGGGACTACTTCTAGAGCCATGGCCATTTTCAGCGCCAGCCCTCTTCCTATAGTAAGGACTATGGCTAGAACCATGACCATTATGAGGGCTTACCCTCTCTCTTCCATTAGGAGTATGGGAAGGAGAGTTGCCATGGTCAGTTCTCACTTGTTCTTTGTGATATGGACTATGGCTGGAACCATGAACAGGGTCAGAACCATCCCCCTCTCTTCTGTACGGACTACGGCTCCTGCGATTATAATCAGGGCTAGCTCTCTCAATCCGCCGGGGACTTCGGCTGCGGCTACGACCATAGTCAGGGCTGCTCTTCTCTCTCCTGTATGGGCTAGAGCCATGGCCATAATCAGGGCTGCCCCTCTCTCTGTGATAAGGACTAGGTGATCGCCTTCTATCACGTGGACGATCATAGCTTCTATCAGGGCTATAAGCATTTCGCCTGTCATCATCATCCTTTACAGCAAATTCAACTGAAATAACTCGATCCAATAACTTGCTGCACATCAGCATTTCAACAGAAATCATCAATGAGTATCATCATAGTGGCAAACAAATTAGAAAAATAAACTAGGAAAGAAATGCATAACAAAACTTAAACCCAGGGGTAGGACCATCCATCATGATAATGAAGCATATTTGTCATACAAGTGATGTCACAACTCTGCTGACCAAGAAACTTACCAAACACATCCAAATCTTACCATGCAGGCCAAATGACAAGTAAATGACAATAAATAAATAAAAATTTCCCTTTAATCAGCACAATCAAGGTTCTATATTTTGGAATTCCTGAGGTGAAGCAAGTTTACAAAGACAGATTTACCTCATATTTGTAGCTTCCAAGGCTCTAGTGGCATCATCCTCTGATTCATACTGGACAAATGCAAAATTCCTTCTGATCCTCACACTGGCTATCTTGCCATATGGCTCAAAGTGCCTCTCCAAATCCCTAGTTCTGGTATGATATGTATCAAAATTAATAACAAATAGAGTCTTAGATGGCCTCAAATTTGCCGAAGATCTTCTTGAACCACCAGGCCTTCTAATGCCACGTTCATGCTACAACAAAGTAAGCTCAAATCATTTAAATATGGTGGTCAATATCTTTATAAGTAACTGATTTCAAGAACAATAAAAAAAAAATGTCTTACTTTTGTCCATTCCACACGAAGTCTGCGTCCCTTTCGACCAAATTCTACCCGATCAAGTGCACGAATTGCATCCTCAGCATCTCTCTCATCTTCCATATAGACAAAGGCAAACCCTATAGACCAAGCAAAATTTTCACAATAAGGAGATAATTTTCACTAATTGTGAAGTAGAAAGGAGAAAATTGGGTGAATAGTCATCTGTAAAAGAACACTTTGATTCTAATGCAGCAATTCTCCCCCTCAGCAGTACAAAAACCATCTCAACACTTTACCCTTAATTAAAATTTTGGCAAACCTCACTAATTCTATAAACTAATTTGACCAGAAAAATTAGCAACAGACCTTGAGTAATAAACAAATTGATGTCAAGAACAAGAATCCAAAAGTGTAGGTCTCATGGTAGGTCAATGGGAATAGAGTGCCTTCTTCATCTATTCTGCTGCCTTTGCAGTGAGGTCGACAATGTTTCAACCTTAAAACATGTCTGAAAAATTGAAGGCTGGGCAAAAGGCATGAAGAATGTAAGGAAAATGTGACTGAGGTAAACGTGGAATGGTAGTGCCACTGGAGACCAAATTGAATCTTCTTCAGACAAAGAAGATGCACATCACAGGCAGAAAACGGATTTCTGAAATGCCCATCCATTAGCCTGGAAGAGTATGGGTATGCCAAAATAATCCTGCGCCAAAGAAAATGTTGAGTATTGCGGTCGATGCTTGAAAAAATATGCTTTTATCTTTTTCTTAAAAGATATCTCTTGAGCGCGCCACAAATGCTCAACAATGTGCTGCACATCAAGGTCCAACTCTTCAGACTGAATCTCGACTTGGAGGTCATATGAAACTCGCCGAATTACAAGTCATGATGCCAACATTCGCATAAAATCTATGCTGCTGCTCCATTGTTGCAGAGTGATTTAAATGTCTGATTGCGGATTGTACAAGTTATGTGGTTTTTATCTCTTTTCCATAAAAAATCTAGCGTTCTTGATTACATACCACATATATAGTTTTATTGTCAATCTTTATAATGCTCAATTTACACCTTCAAAATAATGTATATTAGCTTTATATTCTAAAAGTCCAGACCCTATTATATGAGAGTTAAAAAATCCTCAACTGCGACCCTGTCCCACCACAAATCCTACAGCCTTGGATTCGATACTACAATACAAATATCTAGTTAACTCCTTAAATTCAGATACATGGACATTACTTCAGTGCAAGGTTTACCAATAACAAGAATCTTGCTTCCTTATAATATTTTGGACTGAATTAAACAATGGAAAGGTCCAGTATATTGATTGTGTAGATAAAATAACTATTAAATAGAATAAACTCACTTATTCATCAAAGATAGTATCCATCAAAATTTATATCAACAGATTTAAGTTATCAAAAATCAACCCCATAAGCTTGATGGTTCACCGCTGCACAAGTGACCACTACATAATTTAAACCCCAAATACCCAAGTTCAACCCACAAGTATCAGAGCCATGATAACTTTCCCAATGAAAGAGCCATAGAAATTGAAAGACTAAGATAATATTTATCTTCCATGCACATGGAGGTCAAAGAAAAGCTTACCAGACTTCATATCCACCCTATCAACCTTCCCATATCTTCTAAAAAGCCGCTCCAGATCATACTGCCGGGCATCATATTCAAAGTTTCCACAGAAGATAGGCCTCATTTCCCCTGAACACAAGTTAAGAAACCTACACACTCAATGTACACAGTGCAAATTTGGACAAACCTAATTGTTGAATTAAGAAAAATTCTTAAGAAGACTGCAAAAATCCCTTGAGACATAAGGGGTATATTATAATTAATACAGGTACTAGATATAATCTGTGAAAATCATGCATAATATTTAAATAAGGAGTGGAAAATCTAAACATTCGATGAAAATTCAAAGAAAGGGTCCCTTGAACAAAAATAAGCAACAAGAAACATAAAAATTAGCATCTTCCTCCTTGTTGCAAATACAATTGCCCATTCCACCAAACCCATTTCTTTTTTCCCCCGAAATGAGATGTAACCGAAATTAAGACATATATAATACAAGCATACTCGATGTTTACAAATCAAAGAAAATACTTAATGTTCATCCAAAACCCATCACAAAGAAAACAAATAGTTCTAACATAATTAAGAAAAATAAAGAAGGAAACGAGACAAAAGAAACTTACTTTCCAGAACAGATCGACCCAGAGTGTAATCAGATCTACAAAACACGGAAGAAAAACATTCAACTCCGATTAATTTCCAAGAATCTATCAGAACAGAAGGCAACACGTCAAAACGTAATAAACAAGCTACAGTCAGAGTGAAAGCTACAAGATCCAAGATCTTTTCTTCGCAACCTCTTAAAGAATAATTTTTATGTACCCCAAAGCAAAGATAAAAGAACCAATTTTCTGTACGCAAAAGAAATATAACATCTGTAATACAATTTAGCTAAAGTATAAACAGAGAGATTCGGGCATCTGAAGAAATTACTCTAAAACAAGTTCTCTGCCTTCTCAAACAAAAGTCGCAAAATCTTCGAAAGAAACCCTAACTGCAGCCGGAGATTCGCTATTTTTCCTTTGACCCAGACAAGATATGGATCTGAAAAAGTCCCCGCTCCTTGCACCTTAAATAGAAGAAGATTTTTTTGGTGCTGATGATTGATGAAATGCCCCCATACTTCTTCAATTTTGCGAAGTCGCCCTCCTTTTATCTTTAGTCCGCTTTGAAAATTCAGTTGATCAAAGAAGCAAATTCCCTTCATTGATATTATTATTATTATTATTATTATTATTATTATTATTATTATTATTATTATTAGTTGTTTATTTCGTTGAATTCAATTTAGTAATGATGCTTACACGGTATCATATGTGTGTGTATATATATATATATAGAACTTTGAAAAGTTTCAATATTTTGGTCCCATATAATAGAACTAAAGAATTCCCCCCCCCCCCCCCCCCCCAAAAAGATAGCAACTTGGTTAAAAATTTACAAATTATTATATTTTTTTATTTACAAAATAAATAAGCTATTATTATACACACTAGTATCAATAATTTATGTGTAGATTTAATGAAAAGGATAATAATAATAATAATAATAATAATAATAATAATAATAATAATATCACATAAATGTTATCAAAAACTAATTCTTCATAAACATGTGCCATCATTCTTATTTGCACTATATGTTATATTATGTTTTGGTGTCTCGGCTCAATGTTAGTTGACAAATCTATTTTTAAAATTTTTTTAATAAATATGATTAGTGTCTCGACTTTATGACTGATTTTTTAATAATGTTTTAATTTTTTATATAGTAATTTAAAAATTATCTCAACATTATTTGAGTCATAAATTAATAAGAAAAAAAATTTTGGGTAAGCCAACTAAATTAAATATTTTCTCCCCGTCTAACTTACATAATATAATAAATATTACACTAAAATAGGCATTTTTGTAAAAAAAAAAAAAACTCATTTAGTCTTTTAAAAATTACATTAGTATTATTTATTATACTAAATTAATACCCAAAAAATATTTAATGACCAAATTAAATAAATATTCTCTTCAAATCTACTTATAATATAATAAATATTAAGAAAAAAAGGAAGTGAGTTAGAAAAAGAAAAAAGAAATTTGGACAAAAAAAAAAAGAAATAACTTGGACAAAAAGAAACAAAGTGACTTAGACAAATCTTTTTTTGTTGATAACCTTAGACCAATCAATTGAATAGTAATTAATACGTAATCGATCGAACATTACTTGAAAATGGCTATTCTGCTCAGAAATGGGATGTTCCAAATATTCTTAAAAATTCTTTCTCCTAGTGGACCATTTGTATCTATATGCATTAGAATCCTAATTCCATGATCTCTTAATTCAATAAATCAAAATAAGAGGATCGAACCATTTCTTTTGACTCTTTTGATAAAGGTTGGTTGATTGTGTATTTCATTATAGTTCTATGATTCAGAGTATCATTTCCTATTTGATACCTTTGAATTCCATATTCGAAGTTGCGATCGGATCGATTCATTAAAAAGAATCGATTCAATACATTTCTTATGTACCCATAGGTGCTATATTGGATTTGAATCAGATTTCAAATCAATCTATATTGAATGACTGCCTCCATTATGTTGTTGCTAGCAAGTATCACTATTTTTTGTTTTGGATCTTCCAAATCATTCTCGCAAGAGGTCCAGACCCATTTTTTCCTGGTCCTTCGATAAAAAGATTCATTCTCTTCATAAAAAATAGGAGGAAGAACCAATAAAGAATTTTTTTTAATTCATACCTAGAGTTAAATAACTCATTCAAGAATTGTTTTTGATCAAATCTGGAGAAATCAATAGAAAAGGTAAATCCCTTATGATACACCAGATTTGGCTTGGTTTATTGATAGAGTGAATAGATCTATTATTTCTTGAAATCCCACTTCTGATTTAAAATCATGATGTAACATGTATCCCCCCTTGTTTCAGTCATGGAATATATGAAATAAATCAAAAAATAGATTTTTGTTCAAGAATGAAATCTTATTGGAACTATCTAATTCATCCTTTGGAACCACATCACATCCTGAATCTGATGAGATAGGATGAATTGAGATGATATTTTGTAAATACATAATTATCTTGAATATATTATGAACACCGTATTTTGTCCGGGTATATTTCAAAATAATAATAAAATTAGACTAACAAAAAATTAAAAAAAAAAAAGAAGTAAAAAAAATCATGAAAGAATCAGAAGTTATATTTTTCAAAAAATGAGAAAGTCAAAAATAAAAATTATGAAAAAAGAAAAAGCCACATTTCCAAAGAGGAAATATCAAATAATCAAAACCTAAAAATTTTCAAAAAGAAAAAGAAGAAAAAAGAAAGGGAATTAAACCAAAAAAAAACTAAACAAAAAGAAAACCACTTAGAAAAAAAGAAAGAAGAAGAAGAAAGTATTTCTTTTTCTTTCAAAATTTTAAATCTCACTATTTTAAGCCCATTGAGCCCAAACTAAAAAGGGAGGTGAAAAAAAAGAGAAAATAAAATAAAACAAACACAAAAAAACAACTTTCAGCCCAAATCCTGAAGCTCAATCTGAAAATTGCTCAAGCTCTGAAGCCTACACCCAAAAAAAAAGGTAAAAAAAGGAGAAGTAAAAAAAATTCAGCCCAATAAAATTTGGGCTAAAAAAAAAAGAAAAAAGAAGGAGATGGGCTGCTTGCTAACCTAAATCCTACTCTAAACAAGCCCACACGCTTGAAAGGTTCCTTTGAGCTGCTTCCTTGTGTCGCACAAAGCAGGGACCACACACAAATGCAGAAAAGAAAAAATGCAACACACAGAGATGCATAAAGAAAGGGCACACACAGAGACGCAGAAAGTAGGAGAAGGTGGAGTAGGGGGTACGTTATGGTATGCAAAGCAAGGGGGGACATGCGGGCGAGAGTGAATTTCACTCTCAATTTCAGTATAAATAAAGAGGAAGATTTTTTGGAGGAAAAGGATGAGAGACAGAGTGGAAGCGAGGGAGATTTTCTTTTTTAGATTGGAAAAAAACTGAAAGGCAAAAGAGATTGAGCGGGAGGGGTTTTTTTTTTTTCAGATTAGAGAGGCTAAGTGAGGGTTGCTGCGAAGGGACTTTGTTACCTTTTCTGTAAAGGAAGCTGGTGAGGTTTCCAGGTCAGAGAGGAGGAGAAACAAGGAGTAAGGGGGAGAAGTAACAACTGGAAATTTGGGATTGAAGAATTTTTTGGATTAAAGGGAGAGAACCCAAGCCCAAGAACGAAGGAAGGACTGAGGGGCCACAATAGAGGAAGAACAAAAGGGGATCGATAGAAGAGGTTGAACCGAATCGAGTGCAGATAGCAGCAGGGTTTTTGCTTAAGAAAAAGCTCACTCGATTTTCTGAACACTGAAGGTATATTTTCTACGCTTACTTTTTCGTTACCCTGAAACTTTGGAGTTGTGGGTGTGTTCTAATTTTGGGTGCTGAATCTTGGAATTTCTGTGTCTCGAATGTGATTTGGGTCAATGGCTACTGGATGTTGATCATTTGGGTTTCCAATTTGATTATTTTTCCTTTTCTTGTTTATTTTCCTTTTTCTGTATAATCCTGTTTCCTTGATCTGAAAAGATGACGATATATTCTGTGCTGAGATACTGAGAGTCAAGTTCAATTTGATTATCTGGTTAGAATAGTGGAACTGAACTATATAACTGCTTAAGATTCCCGTTTAGTAAAAAGCCTCTGGTGAGGAAACTTCTGAGTAAGTTTCTGTATGGTTTCTGAATGTGAGTTTAAGGTTATAGCTCCTGCGGATTATGTATGGTCATTTGTATATGAATTTGCTTCTGTAGAAAACATGAATAACTTGATTGATGGTTGCTGTTTATCATCTTGTTATGTGGACTAAACACGATTTGATTCCTGTCTTGTTTCTCGTATGAAATATGTGATTAAGGTGCCTTAACCACTTCAGATGTTTGTCATTTGTATGTTGAGGTTGCCTAATGAACCCTCCATAGCAAACACAGATAGCTTGATTGATTGGCTTTATCACCCTGTCATATGGTGCGGCTAGCTATGTTGGTATATGAACTAAATATGAGTTGGTTCTTATCCTGCTACTTGCATAAAATACATGATTAAGATGCCTTAGCCATTCCAGATGCTTGCTTGGTTGACTGTTTTTATGTGGAACTTATCAATTAGAACCAGAATAGGTGATCCTTGTCCTTTTGCTCATTTTGTTTCCTTAAGAAAAAAGAAAAAATATGTTGCTACTCCTTTACATATTTGTTTGATGTTTGAACTTGATGTGAGTTTCCTTCAAGAGGAACTCAAACTTGTAATACGTGTGGACTGGTCATTCCATGCTGCCAAGGGAAGGGAGGAGTGGTCATTCCATATTGCCAAGGAAAGGAAAGAGTGGTGAGCAATTGGGTTATAACTTGTATGATCTCTTTTGTTTTATCAAATATTGTAAATATGCTCAAGAGTGATGTAGTGAATCTGGTTGAACACTTGGCACACACTTGCAAATTACTATTTTGGTTTGTAAATATTTTTTTATCTTTCTTTATTTATTTAATCAATTTTCACGTTAGAATAGCCATGTGAGATTTTATATCCTCTCAAGCACATAGGAACCAAAAGGCCACGTGTGACAATAAAGCCTTCTTGGTGCCTTTTGGGTTTTGAACTTACATTTTAATATTTTAGGCTTCAATGGCTCCATTCAAAAAAGCCTTAAAAAAAACCCTGAAAAAAAAAAAAGAAAAGAGCAAAAAGTAGAAGAAGATTGAATTTTTAGTAAAAGTTATTTTGAGCCTTAAAGATTTATCATTTCATAAAAGGTCTTTCGCAAAAATTGAAAAAAAAATCCAAAAGTAAATTTTTTTCAAGAGTTGGTCCTTCTTTTTAAAAAAATGAAAACAAACAAATCAAAAAAATTAAGGAAAATTTGACCCAAAAAAAAAAAGAAAAGGGTTAAATTAACCAAAATTGTACAAAAGTAAAAACAAAGATAAACAAAAATAAACAAAATAAGAAAAAAAAACAAAAATAATAATATTAAAAAAAACAAGAACAAAAACAAAAACAAAACAAAGAAACACAAATGAAACCGAGAATTAAAAAAGGGGACAAAATGCAAAATAAAAACTAATAAAGAATAAGAATAAAAATAAAAACAAAAAAATAGAACACAAAATAAAAATAAAAAAGGAAACAAGTAGAAAAACAAAAAAAATAACAAAAAACCAAAAAAAAAAAAGAAATAAAAATAGAAACAAATAGAAAAAAGAATAAACAAAATAAAACAAAATTAAAAAAAAGAAGAAAAAGACAAAAAAGAACAAAAAAATTAAAACAAAAACTAAAATAAAAACTAAAATTAAAAAAAAAAACAAAAACAAAAACTAAAATAAAAACTAACCCAAAAAAATAAATAAATGAAAAAAAAACCTAAAAAACAAACAACACACTTTTTAGTTTCGAATTATGTAAACTTTGATCCCTCCTGAAGGGTATGTAGGTCCTAGACTCTCATCCTAAGTCAAGTCCACCTTTGTAAATAAACATGTTCTTTCACTTTTTATTTCTTTAATTTCTTTTCTTTCATTTTACTTTTAATCTTATTTCTTTAATTTCTTTTTTTTTTACTCTTAATTTTATTTCATTTAATTTTTTTACTTCTTATTTTGCATGTGATTTGTTAAGGAGAACTAAAATAGATTAAAGACCATATTAATTTTGCACAACTAACTTAAAGTAACCATTCTTATGAACGGGTGTAGTAGAGTATCTAACACCTTCCCCACTCATAATCGATTCCCGAATCTATTTTTTAATTCATAGACCATTTTTCAAACTAAAAAGGCTTTTTCCAAAATTTTGCCTTTTCAAAAATAAAAATTTGGTAGCGATTCAACTACTTTTAATTTTGATTCCAGTTTGGCACCATGCAGTCGCATTTTCGGGTGTGACATATATTAACTATTTCTTTATTTTTCAATCGCCTGGAAAGAACAAAAGAAACATCTTGTTCTTTCTTCAACAATTTTTGATCTATAGTGGACCTCTCAGTAGGACTCAAACCAGATAAAGTTTTGACTATCTTTTAGAGAAAAAGCACAAATGGATCTTGTAGGATTCCTAAGAAATTCTTCAATTTCTTCTAGAAGTAGATGCTTATTCATTTGCTTCTCATGTTCTGTGAATAGCTGGGAGATTGAGGAATATCTAAAAAGGCATTTAAGGAATTGCTCTAATTATATCTCTGTTCGTTCTGTTTGAAGAAAGGAAGGATCCTAACAAAGAATTGATCCTTTTTTTTAGTTGTTGAATCTCTCTTTAATTGATCAATGTGTGATATTCCAAATCCTCATTACTAATGTAATCAAAATGACCTCTGGATTGATCAGAAAATCCTTTCAATTGGCTAGAATTCGTTACTCGAATGAAACTAGATCTTATGGAATCATATTGAATATTTGATGATACATTCTATACCTTACTAAAAAATCGATCCTTGTTTACCAACCACACATTGTCTAACCAAATCCAATTCTCTCTCGATATGTTCCTAAAAAAATCCAATTCATCTTGATTCTTCCCCCAACTAACGAAGATATCTTATTGAAATTGCCACATATGAAATTGAGCACAACTTTACAAAGAAATAGCTTACTTGTTTCTCAAGAAGAGATGGGAAACATGCTCAATATCATTTGTTGAATAGTTGACCCAACTCCTTGTTGTTTGAAGAAACCTTCCACTTCAATTAGTATTTTTTCACGAAAAGCAAACATGAGATAATAAATTTAGTCTTTCACTAAGATTTTGAATAGCTATTCTGAATTCAAGTAGATTATGTTTTGCCTCTTCCTCAAAGAAAGACAATAAAAAAATTCCCAATCATGGTCCTTGTGAATTAGATCATCTATATAATATACAAAAAGAAACCTTAGATATTTGATATCTTTCTCTTTGAATGAGATCTCAATTTCAACAATGGTTTCATTAGATATCTTACAACTAGAATCCCTCTTTTTTTTAATCCAATTCCTCTACCACTGCAAACCCTAATTAAATTCAGGCATCATACACTTTTTAGTGATTGGGAGAACCCAAGTATTCTTTTTCAAATCCAAGAAAGAGCTCTCAGAAATCTTTTTTCCTTTTGGAAGATATATAAGTGAAATAATCAACCTATTGATATTGGAAAACTTAAAAGATTCTTCTAACGTGTCATTTCTAGGTCCAAGAGAATTCATAGGTATAGGAAGAAGTCCTGTCAAATGGAAAATTTTTTTCTTTCAACCATCTTTTAATTGTTAATACAATATATAAGGACCTCTATTGCAATGAGTACTATACCCTTGATCTTGAAATATCAATTGCTTGTTGAACTCTATGAATTGCATGAAAGTAGGATACTCTAAATTTGGGAGTCCAAGAGTTTTAGAAAATGTTCTTGATGGAAAAAAATGTAAATAAAAGATCCCACTAAATTGAATTGGGTCCATGAATCTTAGAAATAGTGAGAATTTTTTATCTCTCTCAATTTGAAAATCTAATATTTCATTTGATTTTCTTTTATTGAGTCCTCGTAAATTGTATTAATTTATCTTAAAGATTGCATTTCAATTGGAATTTGGTTATTCACCATATATGAGAATCCCCACTAAGCATCCATGGCTGAATGGTTATAGCGACTAACTCATAATTGGTGAATTTGTAAGTTCAGTTCCTACTGGATGCACTCCAATAGGACCATCCAATAAATCAAATATGCAGTATTTATAGACAAAACTATTTGATTATAGAAGAAAAATTAATATATTTGTAATGTCAAATCAATATTAACTAGGATAAAAATAAAGTATTAGGTCGTATTCTTTTTGGGTATCAAGGCAATAGCTATGAATAGTCATTGACTCTTAGTAAAGGGTATAAAAAATGGGACTTATTATAGAACATACAATGCATTACAAATTATGATCATTACACTTCAACTAAGTTATTCTATTCCAACTCTTAAAAAGAAAACAACTTAAATCAAAATACTACATCAATATGGTAATAAATTAATATAATAAAAAAAAATTCAGTGACCCAATTCAATGAAAAGAAGTGATCAGCGTTACATGATCCCAAGATGTGTGCAATTTTAATTGGACATGATGCAATTAATAACATCTAAAAACACTGCATTAAACATTTGGATTTGGCTTATTTGCTTTTGTAACAATGCAGACCATTTAGACGCGAAGGAAGTTGTGAGTCGAATTTGAAGCATTTATGGGAGTTGATTTTGGCTGATTTGCTTTCCTTATTGATGCACCAATTTTTTTTTTAATCTTTTTTTCACGTATAAGCAATAGGCAGTAATTAATTTAAAAAATAAAATAACATGTTTGAAACAAATTTTGCAAGTCGCCATTATTTCTTGGTCTTAGCAATTGTTGTTTCTCCTTGTAGGGACCATTGAAATTCCTGGTCGGTTAGCTAAGTTTCAAATATACGTGATATATTGTGTTATAATTATTTTTATTTTCTAAAATATAAAAATTAATTAAAACTATAGAACTATTAATTTGATGTTTCTTAACCTTTTAACTTTACATATAAGTATTTAAAAATCACAATTATATTTTAAATGGATGATGATTATAATTTTGATGTTAATAAATTTGAGTCAGATAAATATCATAATAATTAATTTTAAGATAATAGAAAAATATATCAATAATATATTGTAGATGAAAACAATGACATAGTTATGATAAAATATGTGAACAGTCTGAGTAAGAAAAGAATAATTAAAAATGTAATTAAATTTTCTCATTACAATTAAATTTTTAATGAATTAAAATGTATTTTAGTATAATTAAATTGTATTATATTATTAAAATAATACTTTATTTTGTTATTTTGCATAAAGCGGCCATCAACCATAATTAATGTCATTGTAAATGGCTTCCACAGTTACAAAATAAGCTTCTGTTTGATATGACTAAAACAAGTTAAAAAATTATATATAATATTTATTTTACTCTTGTAATTATTACTCAATCATTATTTAATATTATTTAATAATTATTATTCAATTATTAAAAATAATAGTACTAAAGTTATCTTTAAAATCATTTTTTTTATTTACATTTCTATACTTAACTTTTTATATACCAAACAAATCATAAATCAACCAAATTCAAATATTTTCATGGTATTTTCAAATGCCATTAATTGCATAATGTCAAATTAAAATGCACACATCTTGGAAACATATAGATATACACGTTTTGGAGAAGGTTTAGTCATTTCTCTTAGATATAATACACTATCCTCCTTCTAACTAAAATTATATTATAAAACTCATTTCATCTTTTAAAAATTACATCAATAGTGTTTGCTATATTAAGTTAATATATAAAATATGTAAGTGACTCAATTAAATTCAATTCTATTATAAGCATACTTATATAACAAGTATTAAAGCTATATATGCATTACTACAAAACATAAGGTAATAAAACTAATACTAAAAAAATCATTGAGTGACCCACTTTAATAAAATTTTTTTTTCTCTTTTTACTTACACAATATAAAAAATATTAAATCAAAATATATAATATTGCAAAACTTATTTAATCTTTTAAAGATTACGTAAGTATTATTTGTTATAATAAATTAATAAAAAAGATTTGAGTGACCCAAAATGGGTTTTACATATGGATTTTGTATTAATTTACTATCACAAACAATATTGATATAATCTTTAAATAATCAAATAAGTTTTACAATAATATATATTTTGATTCAATTCTTATATTATGAGAGTAAGAAAATGGGAAAGTATCTAATTTAATTGATTCACTCAAAGATTTTTTTTTTCCTTTTAGTTTACTACCTAACTGATACTAAAATAACAAGTATTATATAGTTGTTGTATTATATAAGTGAGGGTATAATAGAGTATATTATTTAATTGGGTTACTTAATTTTTTTTTATTAATTTATTACAAATTAATAATATTGATATAATCTTTAAATGGCTAAATGAATTTTGTAGTGATACATATTTTGGTTCAATACTATTTATATTATGCAAGTAAAAAGAAGAGAGAGCATTTAATTTGATTGGGTTACTCAAAAAAAATTTTTTTTGGTATTAGTTTACCATCACAAATGATACTAAAATAATATTTAAAGGATCAAATAAGTTTTGCAATAATATTCTTTGGTTTAGTACTTATTGTATTATGTAAGTAAAAAGATGAGAGAGTATACTTTGTAGTGACTAGGGTTTTAGAATACTAGGATAGGCAATTAGAAAGGAAAAATTGGAAGGGAGATTCAAATTTGTTTATTAACTAATTATTTTGTTCAAATATCTTAGCCTTCTTGTGGGAAATTAACTTAAGGCAAGTGATATATATGAGCTTGATGTTTAAGGCTCATTAAGGATCACCTAGCTACCCAAAATATAATTAAGTCCCAAGGGTTTTAAAGAATGATTTCTAAATATTTATTTTTGATAACAAAATTATTGGCTTGGAATAAAATTATTAGTATTATACTTTAAAAGTTTTGGAAATAAATTTGATAGCATTGAATACAAAATTGATTTATGGTTGATTTGCTCTCTTTGGCTTAAAACTTATATTATATGATTAGTTAACCACCACCAAGTTGCAAAACCATTCAAGAAGCAATTAAAAGGGAGTTGCAAATTCAAAGAGGCATTGGAAGCATTGTAAAATAGAAATAAGCTTAATCGAGTCTCGCTAAAGGAAATAAAATGTTAGGAAGCATTAAGCAAGCAATTTTTACTTTAATTGATTTTCATCAAGCAACAATTGGTTGGCAATTTCTTTCTTGATTTAGCTAAAATTTTAACTTAGAGGTTTCTCACTCATTACTCTTCGATTTGAATGGTGTAGATAATGTTTCAAGCCTTATAAGCATACCTAGAAAATTTGTGAACACTAGCTAGCTTCTAGTATACTGATAATGACAAGTAATCAATTTTATTGAAGCAAATTGGCAAAGAATTCTTAAGTAAATTCTCCATTGGTTATTTTCCATTAAGGCACACAAATCACATGTTTTTAAAACAAGATTTGCTAGACTACAATATCTAAAATTTCACATCATAGCTCGTGGAGAAGGAATCTTACTATCAATATTGCATATTAGATATCTCTAAAAGGTGAATTAATTAGAATGTGTTCAATGAAGGAAATCTTACTTCTTGAATGCACTATCCTAGATAAAGTGAATCAAGTAAGGAAGTTAGGCCAAAATCAAGCCTCTTGATACTTGATGCAAAGATTTTTTGCTATTAAAGTGGATCAAGACATTTAATAAGGAAGCAATGACTAGTTTTATGCAAAATAGTTATATATAAAGTGTCTACTTTAAACTTAAAGAGTGAAAGCTAATCAATATATATCATAAAAGAGTTTAACATTGCTTGTGTGACTTATTGATAAGCTAAATAGATCTAGTGAGTGTTTCAAGTCGCTATGCTATTTTGTGTGAACCTACTTGCTATACCAATTTTTGAAATATTATGAATTAAGCTTTTAAGAGCCTTGTGAAAATCCTAAATAGTTGCTAAGTTGTAAAAGCATTATTGCTGAGCCCCTGTTGTCTAGGCTGCCCTACAAGAAAAGAGGAATTTTGCAACAATTGTTTCTGAATTGCCACTAAAAGGTTTAGTAGTAATTGCAAGAAGTGCTACAAAAAATCAATCATAAACAACATAACAATGGTTATTTTTTATTGCATGAACAACCATCGTTATTTTTTGCCAATTATTTAATAATGGTTGATGATCAATTGCCACTATTTTTGTAATGATATATAGTAATAGTTGCCAACCACTAACTATCTTTTTTTATTTTTTGTTTTAAATAAATACGGTATTTAAACAAGTTTACAAGCATAACTAATCAATAACTTGTATATAATAATCACAACCAATATAAATTTTAAATTATAATTGAATGAAAAATTAAATTGTCATTAAAATTAAAATTTATGTCTAGTACATGTAAAAATAATATCATGTGAACAAAAATCTTAGAAGTGATAGAGTCTTAAATGTAGTTATGATAACATTTAATAAATATTATTACAAGTCACTTGATAAGTTTTAAATCTACTAATATTTTTAATTGGATGGGCATGGAGAATGATTTGCTATACTTATTTGATACCTACTCCTTTAATCACATACCTAAATTAAAATATGAAATGTCATTAGAAACATATAGACGAAATATTCTTTAAAAGAAAACAAGGAACAAGTAAGCTATTTCCACATACAAAGAGGCAAAATATTCTTTAAAAATGAGGGGAAAATTCTCACTAACATGAATTATATTTAAGAGAATGAATTGTAAGTACCAAATAACTTTTGTATTACCAAAGAAGAAAAACAAGGAAATTGTATTTGTAAACTATAAGATAAAAGTAGAAATATGGTGAATGAGGAGGCTTGTACCCATATGGCATCTCCCTTTCTTTTTGTTTATATTACTACCAAAATAGAGATTAACTACAAGATAAATCTTAAAAGATAACGATAAACTTAGATTCTAGATAATAATAAACTTCTAATCCCATAAGAAGCCTATTTTAATAGGTTTCTCAACAATATCTATAGAGAAGTGAGAAAGTACAACTTCAAAACTATTGATCATGTTAAGAAAAATGACTAAACAAAGACAATAACATTAAAACAATAAGAATACAATAAAAATAGCATACCACCATGAAGCTTTGCACTCCTTGCACCTCCCAATGAGGTATTGACCTTTATGTTCCAAAAAAAAAAAAAGAAAATACATAGCCAATTGTCTATAAAACACTAACACTTTGTTAAGTCCAGATTGTCTCATTTTTTAGCAGAAAAATGAATTATTTTAAGCAAATGTTGGCCATTTAGCATTCTACCACACAACAAATCTAACCATTCAAGATTTGGCTATCCTAGATCTAATTGTTTGGTCGGCTAGGATTTGGTCAAAATAACTCATTTTCTTGTAAAAAAAAAAAAGAGATAATCTAGACTCCACTTTGTTTGATTAAGTGAAATTGATAAAAATGATTCTAAAAGAAAAAATTAAAAGTGAAAGTTGTTTAATTTAATATAATAACAAAAAATCTATATTTTCAACATTTTGGTTTCAGTGTCAATCTCCTAAAGCGCATGCTAAAACCTAATATTCTATTTAGGCCAAGAAGAAAAACACTTAATAACCTATGTTGGAGTCATATCTTAAGGGCCAAATTCAAATATTTGTATACCCTTTATTATAAGGTATTCATCTATATTATTGAATTTCTAGTTTTTTCCCCATACAATAGTAAAGTGTATATAAATATATTATTTCTAATATTATATAATAGTATAATTGACTTCTTTCTTGTCTTAAAATAGTGAATCACAAATTGTTATGTCCAATTAAGGGATAACTTTATTTAAATAAAAAAAGGAATGACAATGATAATAAAAACATATGTTATAAGGCATAATTCCAAAAATAAGTTCTAATTCACCTTTAAGCCATTTGAAACATGAATATTGATAACAACTAATTTTACAATGGATTTCACAAGCGTATAGATCGAGTATATAATATAGTGGATCAAGGTCATTCCACAGGAAATTAATTTAGACACAATTGGGCTTAAAAAGTTTTGCTTTCATTTAAGTCAAGAAAAACACTAAAATATCAGTGTAATAAAATAAAATGAAATTGAAAGAATACCTGAGTGTTTAGGATTGTTCTAATGAGAATTAGCACTGAGAAGCATCTTAAATTCTTATCCCTTTATTGCCAAAAATTAAGTTTAGTTAGTTAGTTTAACTAGGAATATGAAAGTTAAGGAATTAAAATGAATCAAAGTGTCTCTTAAACCACTATAACTTTTATCCTATTTAATTGTAGATTTCTTTCACAATTAATTAGGTTAATTATGCTCAATCCTTTTAAACCACTTAAGGTTTGTTGATATATTTCTATACTGGAGAACAAAATTAGAGCAACCTAATCCTAAGTTACTCAATCTAATAGTCCATTAAGTTTTCCCTTTCTTAAAAGATAATCTTAAACTCCAAATCCATAAAAGAGATGCCCAAACTCTTAAATGAATGAAAAATAACTAAATTAAGGACTCAAATCACAAATCAAACTAAATTAACTATATAAAATCTCCATTACATGGCAATAGGTTCAAGTAAACCTAGGATCCATTAAATCTAGCCACATATGGCTTTGAACATTGCAAACTAAATAAAAGATTTGAAGAAATAAGAATTCATAGAAGAATAAATGGAGAAGATAAAAAAAGCTCAGTGATAATGTGTTAATTTGGCCTCCAATCTTCAATATAAGCTTCTTGCCTCCAAATCTCAACTCCTTTGTGCGTTTTTCTCTTCAAAAGGTCTCCCCCAGGCTCTCTTTCTCGAAAAGCTAGTTGCCCTTTGAGTTTTAAACCCAAAAGTAGAAGCTATGCGTTTCAATAAACAAGTTTCATTAGAGCAAGGAACACCTCTTGCTATTGTGAAAGCTAACCAGTTCTAGATTCTAAATTTTCTCACCATAGTCCATGCTATTACTAGAAGTTCCTTAAATTTTGTATAAGTCACGAACTCGCTGTAGTGAATTAGCATTCTCGCTATAACAAGGAGACTTAGCTTGCTCTTAATTTTTCAGCCTCCTTCTTTTCTTTATCCCCTCTTAATAGATCTCTATCCCTTTTCTAACTTTAAAATCAAAATAAAATTAATACAGAGCTACTAAAATGACTACAAAAGCTAAACTTTATTTATTTACATTGATTGGAGAAAGATCTATACTAAAATATAAACTTTGTAAGAAAAACAACCAGATGACTCCTTATTTCATCGTAAAATATGCCATAAAATATTAAAATTAAGGAGTCATCAAACTCTCCCACACTTGAATTGTTGCTTGTCCTTAAGCAATTCTAAAAAATATCAATTAAAATGACCACTAATCTACTTACTCTGTATAATTAAGATCTAATTAATCAAGATTAAAAATTCCCCCACAATTAGAACATAACCAAAGTCAGAATCAGGAGATTAACTAAACTCAATTTAAATTCCATAATTAATGCAATTATAACAACACCCTTTTAAGTCTAAAGTGTGTGTGGTTCAACAAATGGTTCTTAAAGCAATCGAGTGATCTTATCAATAACCACATTACAATTTCAAGAATAATTTCTATTATCTACTCTAACTTCAATCATCAAAGCTAATTAAGAGAAATCATTAGTTTTATTATCCAACAACATATCAATTTCAACATAATTATCTATTTTTTATTTTATTTTATTTTATTTTATTTTCTTTCTTTTTATTTTTATATTTTTCCTCCTATTCATTTCTCCTAATATTGTTTATATGAATGACAACATCGGCTATAAAGCCATCTGGTTACTCAAATTAAGAAAATTGATTTGGAATGCTTATTTGCATACTCTTCGTTTTCACTAATGTTTGATGCGAACGTTCACATTTTTTGGTACAAACTCTCGGTTCCTAAGTAGCTTTAACCATTGGAGTAGACTCTTTTTTTTTTTTTTATATACACTATATACCCAAATCATTTTTCTCTTAAATAGCAATTAGACATCTATTCATAAGTAAATAGATTAGATTTATCAAAGACAAATAACTAAGGTTATATCTAAAAAAACTAAATTACTATAATTATCATCTAGTTGAATAAGTGTTTCAATTATGGGAATTTACTAAAAATTGCATTAATTAATTCATTTGATTCAAGTTTACTCAACCTACCAATTCCTCAACTTGCATTCATCTAGTACAAAAGGGAAAGTTACATCTAAATTCATTAGTCAAAATTGTGAAGACACTATGTTTAACTATATCTCCTAATCATCTCCTTTTTTTTAAAAAAAAATCAAATTATATACACCTTAACAAAAAAGGACTCATATGAATATACCACTTTAACTTCTGAACTAACTCACAAGTGTAACAATTTTTTATCCCTCCCCCACACTTATAATTAACATTGTCCTCAATGTGAAAGAAAGAGATAACTAACGAAAGAAAAATATAAGTAAAAGAGAGAGAGAGAGAGACTCCCTTGAAAGAAAGACCCAATAGGAAAGAGAGATTCAATCAAAACCTATATATGGGAAACAAAAATACACAGAAGACCAAGAAATATGGAGTAAGTGAAATTCAAATATAGGAATTCAAATATATAAACAGTGAATGAAAATCCTAAGAGTTAGATTAGAGTGTACAATTATTCATATACAATTATCCAAAAGAAATATAAAATAATTAGAAAGTTTAAACACTAAGAGTCAGATGGGTCAAGCATGTCTTGGGAAGCCGGATCATGTGGAAGGACAATAATAAAAGACTGAGGCACTTCTGGAGGTGGTGGTGGAGGGTTAGACACTAGATAATCCACTAACATTTGTAGCTGTTCCCGCATAGAAAGTACATCACCTTCCAATCTCTCAATGGACTCTCTCATCCAGTCCTCAAATTGTGTCTGAGGTGGTGCATCATGAATCATGGGCTCCGGTGCCTCCCTTTATTAAGGTGGATATGGAGGTATTTCCTATTACTACCATGCTCGAGATCTTTTAGGCCTCTCAGGCTCATCTTTCATATTGTCATATTTGAAGGCACCCTTGGGCTTAAATTGTGCATTATTTTTGGACACTAGACTACCCTTTATTTGAAGCAACTCAGTAAACATGTAGGGGTAAGCCAAACTAGCTTGCTCAGATCGTGCCACTTGCTTAAAATTCAAAATCATGAGATAGGGAATATTCACTCAGTTTCTCATCATAAAAAAATAAGTAAGAAGAGCTATCTCCTAATTCATGTCTAATCCATAGAAGCTAGACAAAATATTGCTTGAAATGAACTGAAGCCAATAATCAGCAGGTTTGTTCAACTGGGCTATTGTATATACTTTGTTGGTTAATTGAGCTTGTCTTTTATTGGCTATTGTGACTTCAACCTCTTCCCACAAAATAGACTACTGATTGTCCATATAAGCTTCAAAGGCACAGTGCTCAATGTCAGGTAATTCATAGAAATCTTGAATGACCTTTTCATTAATCTTAACCCATACAGTCCTATAATAATACTTGTCCTCATCTTCTTTAGTGTCTTCAAAATTTGTACAAAATTCTTTAATCATCATAGGAATGCAATGCATACACTTTTTAGTAAAGCCTTACATATGATGCCATTCAAAATCATTGAAAGTAAGATCCAATGGATGAGGCTTATAATATCTATCTTCAATGACAACTCAATCCAAAAAGTTATGCTCAAAGCGAAATTTAGCCTTGGAAGATGCAAATCGATCCTTGTCATAACTCTTTTTCTTTTGTTTGGAGGAAGATGCTTGAGTTATCTTGGCTTGCTTCTCAGGTGCCAAGAGGTGTACAAAAGTGATAAAAAAAATCAATGTAAGAACAGTGAGGCACAGAGAAGAGAAATAAGCATCCTTGGCAAAATAATGAAGCAGTGAATGATATGTAACTAACAGCCCAATCTTTAAAAAAAAAGTCAAAACTAAAGGAAAGTAAAGCAAATGAAAAAGCATCATGTTTTGGGTAAGAACAAGGAATCCTAAAGAGAATCCTATGTTTAAATGAGTTAGTTAAGGATAAAACAAGAGTAAACAATTTATTCAAAGAAGAGGAAATAAAACAAAAGAAAATATGAATTTGTACAATTTGTATTCATACTCACTATAGCAAGGTCATCCTTGCAATAGTGAGGAAGAACAAAAAATACAGAATCAAATTTCTAAGTCTACAACGCTTGAACAATTGAAAACACATTCATAAGAAGATACGAATAGCACACCCACAGCCATTATTATAATCATAGTAACCTACATTTATCAAATCAAAGCCATGCAACCTTAACCCTAAGTTCTCAAAGCCGTGCAATCTTGTGGAAAAAAATGGAGAAAAGAATGAAGAGCTAGTATACTTAGGTTGCGTCAAGATGAAGAGATAAAGATGATGGCATGAAAAGATGGTATGGTTGAACAAACAGCATGATGCATAGAGATCACGAAGGGGTAGGGAGTGGCTACGTGATGCCAAGTAAGAGCAAGAAAGAGGGAGAGGGAAGAAAGAATCAGTTTTGTTTTTTGCTTTTTTTAAAAAAAGTAACCCAAAACCTAAGATAATCAGAGACCCTCACTATTGCGCAAGTAATAACGAGGAGTTCTCTAGAAAATGTACTATGGAATGAAATTGCCATATCTCACAATTGCAAAGTGATCCTCTTGTAATGACAAGAACACTTGGTAAATTTTGGTATACCTAAGGAGTCTTATCTTGCTATAGCGCAACTCTTTGGAATTTATACCGATCTAAAGGAATAAGGAATTCATCATTGCGACAACACTTGGAATGAATTTTAAAGATGAGATTTTTTGTAATAGTGTGTGCCATGGCGAGGAACCCTCTAGATTTTATACCAAGACATAGAACAAATGACACTCGCAATAGCAAAAATGGGGACTCACAATAGTGACCAATGGAATTGCAGAAACTTGGAAAATTTTAAGAGAAAATTCTTTTTCACTCTGATTAACCCCTTGACATAATTCATTTTAATTTAGAAAGAACCTAATTAATTGAAGCAAACTAAACACATTAACCTAATTAATAAGAATTCCTTGCTTGAATTAGATGTTTCATTGCCATGCTTCCTCCAAAAAGAAATTGTCTTAAACCTTCAACCTTTCTTGCACACTCCAAACCTTACAATGTCAAATAAAGGATTAAAACTCCAAAGCTCAATAAATAAAATTAAAAGCAAAAAATTTAAAGGAAAAAGATTTAGGTTGCCTCCCAAGAGCGTTAAGTTTATAGTCTTCAGCCAAATTATCCTAAATGCTCAGAAAGGTGATGTGAAATTATAAACTCTCTTTTGTTGGTCCTAATCTTCCCCAAAGTAATGTTTAAGTCTTTAACCAATAATTTTGAACTAATCGCTAGATTTTCATCTCTAATCTCGACAGCTCCATAGGATGCAACAGAAATTATAATGTAAGGGTTTGACCATCTTAATTTGAGCTTCCTAGGAAACAACTTGAGCTTTGAGTTGAATAGTAATACTTATTGTCTCGATACAAAAGTTTAATGAAGAATGTATCGATCATGTCATTTCTTATTTCTTTCTTTATAAATTCTCGAACTTTCATATGCTTTGAATCAAAATTCTTCTAATTCATCCAGTTAAAGCATTCTTTGAGTATTAACAAGTTTGGAATCAAGATTGAGCTTCTTCATAGCCCACCAAGCTTTATACTCGAGTTCCAAGGGTAAATGGCATGCCTTTGCATAAGCAAGCGTATAGGGTAACATCCTTATGGGTGTTCTATAAGCAACTCGATATGCCCATAAAGCATCATCTAACTTGTTAGACCAATCTTTTTTCTAGAGTGATTAACAATTTTTCCAATATTCTTTTGATTTCCCTATTAGTAAGCTCACGCAAGCTATTGGTCTGAGGATGATAGGCAAGAGACATCCAATGATGCATGTAATATCTAGTTCCTTCGTAAACGTGAGAAACGCGATGTTTGGTTTCTCTGTAAACGTAAAAAAATGGCCAAATATAAAAGGAAGTCTTCAAAATAGAAGGAATTGGGGTCAAATAAAATCATGATAAAATTCTAAATAATGAAAAATGAGGATTTGAGCCTTGAGTTGCCCAGAAATCAAGGCCAGAGTGATTCAAAAAATTTGCTGAAAGGCCAGTGGCATTTTCGTAAATATAGATAACTTTTGGAAAACTCACAGAAGGGCTTTTTTAAACAGAAAATTTAAGCTTTTTGGGGTTCTCAGAGGTTCTGAAAACCATGGGAACCCTCAAGACAGTTGAAACCCTTTCGGTGAGCTATTTCGGCCATCAGTTGACTAAAACTTTGACTGAATGGTTCAGAATGATTTTAAACCCAAATTGAGTGATTCCAAAGGCATTTTATAAATTAAAGAACCTAAATTTTATAATAGAAAAGACAGTTCTCACAACCGATCTAAAATGAGCTTAAACGACATAGTTAAAGTGTAGTGGCGAAAATGGTAATTATGGAAAAAGTCAAAACTATCCCCCCACCTTTTCTTTATGTCATCCACGCCTTCTCTATTGGAATTGCTACTTAAATTATGCTAAATACCAGTAGTTATGGCGTGATGAAGGGAGGGAGGAGAGAGAAAGGAAAGAAAGCTAAATAGGTAAGCATATAGGCAAAATCTCATGTTACGGTAGTTAGTAATCTTACTCCACTCTTTATGCTTTTTCTATTGGTGGTTTCAACTTCATGAAATGATGATTTTGGTGGCTGACCTCATGAGAAAAAGTGGAGGTTTGGAGCAACCAAATAGAGCAAGAGAATCACCATTTAGCAAGCTTTTAAATAAGGTATGATGTGCAATAGAAAAACTTATTTTTCTTTTAATTCCAATGGCTTCCATATTAGGTCTGGAGAGAGAAACTAGAGAAGGGAAGGAATTCAAGCCAAAACAAGGTAGAGACAAGGATATTCAAGCATGAGAAATAATAATATACAAAGAGAACAAAGAAAGAACCATGAATTTATAAGGTAGAAGAGCTAAGGGTTTGTGAACGTAACCAAAAATCTGATTTTATCAAAGAATTCCCAAGCCTATGTGAATGTTTGTATGAGTTCCTAAGACCCCTAGAGAGCTTCCTACATGCACCTCCCATTTAAGAAAGCAAAGAAACTCCATGGACTCCTTAAGGAAGCCTTGCCTCGGCCTAGGATAGAAGTAATACTTAGGGAGTGTTTTATTGCTTCCAAGCTTAGTTTTGTATCATATATGATGGGAGAGTATGAGAGGAAGCATTGGAAAAAATTTAGAAGCCATAAATAGTGAGATGGAGGTGTAGGTTCCATAATGTAGCATAATGAAGCAACTCCTAGCTAGGCTCTTTAAAATAATTGTGTGATGACTCCAAGAAGTCTAAATGGAGTCAAGAATCATAGATTAAAGGAGAGAAGGGAGCCAAGATCATGAATTTTTGTAGTTGCTTCATTAAGTGCCTTATGAAAGCATAATGGAGCCATAAACCAAAGTAACATCATGTAAAGTGTGTATAATGCCAAGACTTGTTTCCATGAGTAATTCATGTTTCTTTTGGTGTGTCTAGGCTAAGAGAAATGATCTCCACCTTCTTGGGTGTGTGAGGTCAAGGGAGAGGAGTCAAGACTTAAGGAAAAAGTGTATGAATACAAGCAAGGTAGCTCTCTCCACCTTCTCTCATGTATGGATGTGTGTTTAGCTTGTCTTAAAATATGTGTATGTGTATTTTCAGGCCATGAAAAATATGCTAGCATGATCTTATTTGCCATAATTTCATGATGTGTGTTTAGCTTGTCTTAAAATATGTGTATGTGTATTTTCAGGCCATGAAAAATATGCTAGCATGATCTTATTTGCCATAATTTCATGATGTCATGTTATGTTTTCAAGTGAATGTATGATGTTTCTTGAGTTTGCTTGAGTGTGGAAAGGCCAAGAACTCTTTACTATGGTGAGGATGAGCCAAGAACCCTTGAACTTAGTTGAAACAAAGTAAAGAGTCTCCCAAAAGTAAAGTGGGCTCCCAAGAGTATGGTTGAGTCCAAAGTGCTCAAAAAATGGGTGAGGCAAGTCCAAAATCTATGAGGAGAAGTGTGAGGCCAATCTAAACACTTGGTAAGCTCTTGAATGATTTGTATGGCTTGTTCATATGCTAAGCTTGCTTTTTGAATGCTTATGATTTGTATTATGACCATGCATGCATTTTTAAGGCTTTCTTTGCATATATTATGTATGATTGAATGGGAGATGAGCTATTGAGATCCTTTGAATCTCATCCCCTCCTCTCCAATGTTCTAACATGCTACGTGGACCAAGAGAGTAAGGTAATGGAAGCCAACCCCTTGGGAGAAGAGAGTAGGATATTAAAGTCTATGGAATTGGCTACTTTAAAGCCATATGAATGGAAAATTTTGTAATCCATGGTTGTATATATTCTATGAGGTCATGAATATGTATAAATATGTTGATATATCATGTATGAATGAGAGATTATGGCATGTGAATACTAGAATGTAAAATGAGTATGAAATGACCATTTTTGCTTCTTGAAAGTTTGATGCACTGTGTATATGTAGAAGTAGCATGGCCAAATTGAGATGCATGAGATTTGAGACCCCTTAGGGAGTTCAAATAAGTCATATTCATGCTTTTAGACTTGCCCAAGAGGAGCCAAACATTGAGAGAAGCTATTTGGACATTTTGGTACCCTATATAGGGCATAAATTTGCTATCTTAAAACCTTATATCACTTTTTGTCTAAATGAGCTCTTCTTGATCTGATATTTGGCATGAAATTAGAGTTTGTTGAGAAATTTTTGGGAAGCTAAAGAATATAATTTTTGGATGTCTAGAGAATATTTGATGAATTTTTCAAGTTGGGATTTTCTATGGATTTTGGTATGTGCACTGTTCATACTGACAGATTTGTATTCTGTGTCATCCAATGGGCAAATGATGTCGAATACTTGTGAAATTTTACAAACATAAACTAGAGGTTATAAAATTTCTGTGGCCACTAAGATCATCTCATTTGGAAGTCTGAGCAAAGAGTTATGCATTTTTGAAGTTGGCTATTAGTACTAGTGGCGCCCCAGGAGTTCAGTCACTGTTCTATAAATTTCCAATAGATAACAGTATCTATTTCATTCTAGAATTATTTTTAGCATAAATTTAACATTTGTAGCTTTCCAGAATGACTAAATGTGTGTGACTTCAATTTTTATAGAATTAGTTATGAATTTTAGAAATTTATATCAGTAATCTGAAATAGCAGCCCTAGGCAGCAGCGACCTTGGTAACTTTTTGAATGTCAAACATCTTTCCCTTAATGATTCATGAACTGAAACTATTTTTACCATGTGGTAGACATCTAGAGCTTTCTGGAATGGTAAATTTTGTTAGTTTTTAATTTTTGTGAAATTAATTGGATATTTTCAAATTTTCTATAAAATTCTATGATAGTTTCAGAATTTAGTCTGACCTTTGGAGCATTTTGGATGTCAAATGCCCTCTGTGATGAATTTTATAGTCTGAGCATATTTTAGTATGAAGTAGACATCCATATCTTCCTAGAATGACTAAGATTGCATAATTACAATTTTTTTAGAATTAGTTATAATTTTTCAAAGTTTGGACAGAATAAGGGGCAAATTTGGCCGAAATTAAACTAACCCATTTCATGCTCCATTTCGGTTTCCATGAGTTGTGAGCATGATTTTATGATGAAAATGAGTTGTAATGATATATTTAAATATGAGAATATATATCATGAGCTCCCACGGTTCATGTGACATCAAATGCGAATTTTTAACTACAACGCAACACAAAGAAAGTCACTATTTTTCCCCTTTTGCCTTATATCTTCATGAATACAATGATGTGAAGCATGCATATATATGATATGATGAGTTAAAAGTTATGGTGTTACAATGCACTCTATAATTAGTCGACAAATTCTTTATTACTTGTTGTGGAAGTGAGTGCTTTCATCAGTAATAATGGCCCAAGGCACCCCAAACCTAGTGAAGATATTTTTCTTGAGAAATCTGATCACTATGTTTGAATTATTGCTATACAAGCCATTGCTTCAACCTATCTACTCACATATTATATAGCCACAAATATATAATGGTTACCCTTAGATGAAGGGAATGGGCATATGAAATCTATGCCCCAAACATCAAAGAGTTCAACTTCTAAAATCCCAGATTGTGGCATCTCATGCCGCTTTTAAATATTTCCTATTCTTTGGCATCTATCGCACTACTCAATAAAATTGTGAGCATCTTTGAACAATGTAGGCCAATAAAAACCAGAATTTAATACCCGATGTGCAGTCTTTTGACCTCTAAAATGAACCTCATAGGTAGATGAATGACAAGCCTCTTGCTTAACTTCATATACATATTTTTGAATAAAAAAAATCAGTACATCTTTTAAAAAGAAAATGTTCATTCCACAAGTAATAAGTCATATCATACAAAAAAATTTTCTTTTGATAATGACTTAAATCAAGTGATAAGACATTGCACATAAGATAATTCACGATATCAGTATATCATGAAATTTCAGTCAAACTTGCAACAAGAAATAATTGCTCATCAGGAAAATATTCATCAATTACAGCCTTATCTATACATTCAGACTCTTGAACTAATCTAGACAAATGATCAGCAACTTGATTTTCATTCCCTTTCCTATCAAGTATATGCACATCAAATTCTTGCAAGAGAAGGACTCACCTAATTAGCCTAGGATTTGACTCTTTTTTACTTAACAAGTATTTAATGGTTGCATAATCAGTATGCATAGTCACTTTAGCACCCATCAAATAAATACAAAATTTACTGAATACAAAAACCATAACTAACATCTCCTTCTCAGTTTTGGAATAGTTTACTTGAGCACCATTTAAAGTTTAGCTAGTATAGTAGATTGGATGAAATACTTTGCCTTGTTTCTGTCTAAGAACAACTCTTATTGCATAGTTGCTTGCGTTACACATGAGTTCAAATGGTTAACTTCAATCAAGAGTTACAATAATGGGTGCAATGATCAACCTTTAGGTAATGTTTGGGAGTTTAGGAAGGAATGAAATGGACATTAATGGAATATAATGGAATGGAACGGAATGAAGTAGAACTTAACAGAACATACCATTATTTGGGAGTTTTACAAGGAGATAAAATGGTTTCATTTGACTATTGTTTGGGAATTATTATAAAATGAATGGAATTGAATGGATAAAAATTATTTTTTCCAATATTACCCTTATAAATTGCTTTAGATAAAAAGTGTGAATGAATTCTCAAAACTCTTCTCATATTACACAATAACTAGATAAAAACATATTTTAATAATAATGATGATGTGATAAAATTCATAGTACATGAATTTTATTCATATTATTTTTATGTTTGTACAAGGAAGAAAGTAGGGAGAGATATTAGAGCAAGGCAGAAGAGGGAGAAAAGATAGAAGAAATGAGGGAGATGTAGAAGAAATAAAAAGAGAAAAGGAAGAAGGGAGAGAGAGATGCAAATATTTTGAAGATATTTCTTATATTTATAGAAGTCTAATTCTAATCCTAATGAAAAATAACTTCTAATAATAAAAGATAAATATATAAAATCCTAATCCTATTAAAAGTCACATACTTAATTTTAAAATAATTTAAAAACTAACAAAAAGATAAAAAAAATATTTTATTCACTTTTTTAGAATTAATGTTTTCTAGAACTAATAATTTTAATATATCTATACTAGGATTTTTATAATTTTGTATCAGCTAAATAAATTTAGGATAATTTTGTAATTTAAATATTTAAACTTAGCCATTCCATTCTTGACCCCCCAAATTGGGGGGACTGTAATACCATATATTTCTAGCTTGCTTCTTATTATTTCTAAGTCTCACATGATAAATTGCACAAAAGGGAATGGAAAAACAGCATTAAAATAATGCCTTATTTCCTATTACGTCGCGTATGAAACTTCCATTCGATGTCACGAGGACTATATGAGCTCATACATCATATTCTTATATTTAATTACATACATATAACTCATTTGTAGCACCAAAGTTGGCCCACAACTCGTGGAATTCAAAAGAGAGCATCAAATTCATTCTATTATTTTCGGACAGAATTTCAGTTTTTTTGTCACAACTTCAGAAATTCATAACTAAATCCACAAAAATCGAAATCATGCATTCTTGGCCATTCTGAAATGCTACAATGTCTACTCTATGACAAAAATATGTCCAGGCTATGAAACATAACACAGAAAGCATTGGACATGCAAAAAGGGGCAAAGGTTCAGACAGCTACTGGTACTGATGCAAGTGTCTGCTATAAACTTCGAAAATGTCCAATTAATTTCACAAAAATACAATCCATACAAATGATACCAATTTGGAAAGCTATGAATGTTAACTTTATGGTGAAAATATGCTTAGACCAGAGAAAGCATGTTTAGCCACTGAAATTCAATGGAATAGTGACTCAGGTTGTGCTGCATTACTGTTGCTATTCCAGAAATTCAACAATTCATATCTCTTAGCTCAAACCTCCAAATGATGTGATTCCAGTTGCTGCAAGTCACTATGAATGCCTAGTTTCTGCCTATAAAATTTCATAGCCATTGGACCACGTTTGTCCCTCGGATGACATAATTTCTTTGGAATAACTTAAATTAGAGCTAAAACCTTCTTGAACGAACTGGTCAAAGTTTAGGTCAACTAACATCGAAAAGAGTACATCGGAGGGGCTTTATTGGTCTCGGGGCTTTTCATGATTTTTGGGGCCTCTGAGAACCCTGGGCAACTCAAAATTTCCATTTAAAAAGCCTTCCTAGGTGTTTTTCCAAAATTACACTGATTTACAAAAATGCCACTGGCCTTTCAGCAAAATTTTTTACTTACTCCGACCTCAGTTTTTGGACAACTCAAGACTCAAATCCTCATTTTCTATTATTTAACATTTTATCCAAATTTTATTTGGCCTTGAATCACTCATCTCAAAGGACTTGCTTTTCAAACCGGCCCGTTTCTGTATTTTTACAACATACCGAGTGTTACAGAGACAAGAAAAAATGAGCTTTGGATGGCTTGGGAAGCCATCTCTTGCCATTCCACTCACCCTTAAAAAAAACTTCCAAACAATGGTTTAACTCTTAAATCTATTCTATTTCACTCCATTCCCCCTTAAAATAAACTCCCAAACATACCTTTACTTCAACTCTTTAAATGCTTTCAGGCATTCATTAGTAAAATCAAAGGGTATATCATTTTCTAAAAGTCTGCAAGAGGCTTTACAATTTTTGAAAAATCCTTGATAAACCAATGATAAAAATCGCATGACCAAAAAACTTCGGATTCCCTTCACATTAATGGGTGGTGGAAGTTGTTTAATCATTGCAATTTTAGTACAATCCACTTCCAGACCATGTTTAGAGACTTTGTGACCCAAAACAATTCCCTCAGTGACCATAAAATGATATTTTTCCTAATTCAACACTAAATTCATTTCTTCACATTGCCTTAAAACTTGTTCTAAATTTGTTAAACACACTTCAAATGATTCTCCAAAAATAAAGAAATTATCCATAAAGACTTCCATTGCGTGTTAAATGAAATTTGCAAAAATTGACATCATAGAGAGTTAAAAAGCGGTGGGAGCATTACATAATCCAAAAGGCATCCTTCGAAATGTAAATATACCATAAGGGCAAGTAAACATTATCTTTTCTTAATCTTCTAGAGCAATTGCTATTTGATTGTATCCTAAATATCCATCTAAGAAATAAAAATCTAAGAAATAAAAATATTGCTTCATAGCTAAATGATCAAGTATATGATCAATGAATGGGAGGAGGAAGTAATCTTTGTGTGTTGTCATATCTAACTTCCTGTAATCCATGCAAATATGCCATCTAGTAACAGTTCTAGTGGAGATAGCCTCATTTTGATCATTCTTCACCATTGTCATTCTTTTTTAGGTATACACTGTACTGGGCTGACCCAACTACTATCTGAGATAGGATATATGATCCTTGTATCTAACCATTTAAGTATCTCCTTCTTAACTATTTCCTTCATGATTGGGTTTAGTATCCTTTGTTCCTCTATTGATTTTTTATGCTCATCTTCTAACAAGATTTTATGCATCACTATTGTTGGACTAATACCTTTGATATCTGCAATTGTTCAACCTATAGCTGACTTGTGAGCTCTAAGCACATCAATCAACCTTTGCTCTTGTTCATCATTCAAAGAAGCGAAAATGATAACAAGTAAATAGTTATATATACCCAACTAAGTGTACTTCAAATGAGATAGCAACAGTTTCAATTCCAATTCTAAAGGTTCAAATTTTCTTGAAGAACTTAACCATTAAGGATTTTCATGTATCATCATCTTACATTTATGAATCTCTTACTATTCAACTATGTTAATCTCATGTAGCAATACTTCCAATGATTCTTTTTCTCAATATGTTTCCAGTACTTCTTGAATGTATTCCTCATAAATCTCAACCCAAAAATAGTCATCTATATGAGTAAAGAATTTTATGGCCTTATTCATATTAAAGAGAATCTTTTCATCCCTCATTCACAACTTGATTTCACTCATTTCTACATTAATGAGAGATCTAGCTATTATCAAGAAAGGTCTCCCTAACAAAAGAGGTAGCTTCCTATCCACTGGTATGTCTAAGACAATAAAGTCAACTAAAAAGATAAACTTATCCACCTTGACTAAAATATTTTCAATAATACTTTTGGCTTAGACAAACTTCAATCAGTTAGTTGTAGAGTAATTGAAGTGGATTGTACTTCCCTAAGTTGAAGTTGTTTAAAAATTGCAAATGGCATTAAATTCACATTTGATCTTAAGTCACATAAAGCTCCTCTTTCAAATTTGTCTCTAATAACACACGACATTAAGAAGGTACCTAGATCTCATAGCTTAGGAAGTAGTTTATTGAGAATTATTGCACTGCATTTTTCTGTAAGCATAATTATGCCCAAATTATTTAACTTCTTCTTATTACTTAACATCTTTTTGAAAAACCTTGTATATAGAGGCATCTGCTCCAAGGCTTTAGCAAATAAGATATTAATATAGAGTTGTTTAAATATCTATCGAAAATTTTTATATTTTTCTTCTAAGGCTTTAAGATAATTGTATTTTTTTTCTTTTTGTGAGTTAAATTAATTAATATTAAGTTAATATTATTAATATATTCTGAATTTTATAATAAATGAATTTTTAATTTATTTTATTAATTTATTAATTTCATTTTTTTGTTGTTATTTGTTTACATAATCTTCTTCTGACCGAAGAAATTATACCTCGAAATAATGAGTTACCATTGATATCGACACATCTGAGATCGCTAAATGTTTGAAAGTTCCTCTATTCAATCCTTTTCTTTCTTCTTGTTGCTAGATATCTCGTTCGTACGCATCTTTTCTATCAGAATTGAGAAATTTTATGTCTCAAAGCTTTATTATTATTTTATTTGTTACAAATATTTACTATTTATGCAGAATACCGTTGCCCATCTTTATTAAGAAACTATTAAAAATTCAAGAAATAGTTAATATATTGAAGATAATTATGTATTTACAAAATACCGCCTCAATTCATCCTATTTCATCAGATCCAGGCTTTCTTTTGAAACCTTTGCAGAAAAGGGAGGGGAGGTACTCTTTTTTTAGGTTTCACTATACTAGCTTTACTTTTATCTTCCTTCTCAACACCTTTATTTTTCTCTTCTTTACTCAACTTTTCTATTTTCTCTTTTAAATCAGTCAACTCTATACTTTCCTTCAAAACGACTTGATCCCTTTCACATACCAATTCCTCTTTGGACTTGTGAACTTGAAGCAATTGCTTACCACTACATAAAGTGATTGCTTTACACTCTTCCTTTCCTTCTCTTATAGGATTAAGAATTGTATCACAAGGTAATCCACCCCGCTTCATCATATTCAACTCTGATGCCAATTGTCCAATTTGTGTTTCCATGTTTTTCATTCTGCCTTCTGCTTAGCCATAAATTACATCATCATCTCTTCCATTCCTGATTTCTTTTCTAGAATGGGTACTTGTTGCCTTAGCTGTTGTGTAAATCCTGGTGGTCGCATGGGAGCCACCGGTCTGGGTCTGGAGGATGATGATTGATTAAGAGATGCACTCTGACTCTATGAGAAGTTCAGGTAGTTCCTCTAACTAGGATTATATGTGTTAGAGTATGAATTATTTAGACCCTTCTGTGGATTTTCAGTATAATTGTAAAACTCAAGGGTAGTCCCTATTAGGCAAAATTTAAAAGGATATGCTTCCCTATAGTAGTCACAAGAATTAGTCAACATGTGGACTGTATTAACTCCTATATAGCTATTATTGTTTTGAACTTGGATTTTCAATTGATCAAAATGCTTATTCATGGACACAAACATTGCCACTATTTGAGAAGTGGCATCATCTGAACTCCTTTTAACCATTTTCACTAGTCGCTACTTAGTAGAACACTATGCATGCTCTGTTGCCAGATCATCCAGACATTTTATCACATTATTCACTGATTGCCTTTCAAAGCCTCCATTTGTCATAGAATTGTCACACCCGAAAATGTGACTGCGCGGTGCCTTTATGAGAAATCAAAATTGAAAGTAAAAAAATAGGAATAAATAGATAAGGTTCGGGAGTCGCCACCAAAATTTTTATTTTTGAAAAGGCAAAACTTTGGAAAAGCCTTTTTTAGTTTGAAAAATAGTCTGCGAACCAGATTCGGATTCGGGAGTCAATTGTGAGTGGGGAAGGTGTTAGGCACCCCACTACACCCATTCCTAAGAACGGTTACCCTAAGTCAGTTGTGCAAAATCAATATGGCCTCTAATCTATTTTAATTCTCCCTAACTAATCACATGCAAAGAACATAAGGAAAAATTTAAGGAAATAAAATTAAAGAGAAGAAAGAAAAACAAAACAAAAAGAAATTCAAAGAATAAAATAAAGAAAAGGAATAAAATAATATTAAAAGAAATTAAAGAAATAAAATTATAAGAAATAAAATTAGGAGAAAATGTTTATTTACAAGGGTGGACTTGACCTAAGATGAAAGCCTAGAGCCTACGTATCCTTCGAAAGGAATCAAAGTCCACGTAGTTCGGCTGGTGTTGTATTAATGTTTTTTTTTCTTTGTTTTATGTTTTGTTTTTAATTTTTTTAATTAATTTTCTTTTTATATTTTTTTTTGTTTTGGGGTTGTTTTTTTTTCGTGAAAAGACAAAGAAAATAAATTATTTTTTTTCCTTTAACAAATAAAACAAGTTTTGAAATTGGTTGATATGTTTTGATTTGCTAAGGGAAAATTTAATTTAATTTTCCTTGCATTTTCAATTTTTTTTCTCTTACTTATTATTATTATTATTATTATTATTTTCTACCATTTTCATTCTATTTTTTTTATTACCTTTTTCTTTTTTTTCGTCTTATTTTGATTTTTTTTTTCTTTTTGTTGTTACTTTTTTTTGTTTTTCAATTTTTTTCTATTTTTAATCTCTTTTTGGTTTTGTTATTGTTTTCTTTTTTTTTGTTTTTCTCTTTGTTTCTCTTTTTTTTGTTAATTTTAATTTTTGTGTTCTTTTTTTTCTCTTTGTTTTAAATTCAATTTTTTTTTATTTTTTATTTTTTTGTATATTTTTGTTTTTGTGTGTTTTTTTTTTTATTTTTTTGCTTTTTGATTTTTGTTTGACTTTTGGTCTTTTATTATTATTATTATTATTATTATTATTATTATTATTATTTTATTTTTTTTTTTTTTTGAAGAGAAAAAGAAAATAAAAATCATTTCAAACTTTCACCAAGAAAACAAGTTGAAGATTGATTTGTATGTCTTAATATGTGAGAGCTAAAATAACCTTATTTTCTTTACCATCTTCTCTTTTTTTATTTCTATTATTTATTTATTTATTTATTTATTTTTTGGTTGATTTTTTCTTGTTTTGAAACACCTTTTTTTCAATTTTTGCAAAGCATATATTTAATTCTAATTTTATTAAACGAAAATTAGAGAAAAGCTTTAAAGTTTACAAAAAAGAATTTAATTAATTTTTGCTTATCATTTTTTTATTTTTTCATTTTCCTCTTTCTTTGTCTTTTTTTTTTTTGTTTTTATGAAATATAGTTTTGTTGAAAGAAACCTTGAGAAAAGTTCATATGTTTCAAAAAATTCAATTTTTACTTACTTTTTATTTTTATTTTTTTTATTTTTTTATTTGTTGGGTTTTGTCCTTTTTTTTCTTTTTTCTTTTTTTGAAAATCTTTTATTTTGCCAAATTTAAAGAAAACCAATTTAACTTTGACAATTGAAACTCAACATTTATTAAAATATGAATTTGAGACCCAAATATGTACTAAGGAAGCTTATTGCTTTACATAGTCCATTTGGTTTAATTCCTATACGTCTGAAGGGATAAAATATCCCACACGACTATTCTAAGAAGAACACGAAATATATATATATATATATATATATAACAGTATGCGCAAGTGTAAGACATTTGTGTCAGTGTGTGTTCTTGTGGTCAACCAAACCAATATCATAATTTTAGACAAAATTTACAAAAATGATAAAATAAAAATATGGAAGAATTAAACCACAATTAGTTGTTTGTCTCTGAGTTCCTCGATTTTCTTGACGCCCTCCTTGTAAATCCATACCAACCATTTCCTCAGATAGCTTGCTCTCTCTTGTTTTCATCATATCACAAGACTCAGGTCATGGGCATGGAGAAGCTTGATCTGGCGCCCACAATCCTCTAGTAATAACTGCTTTTCCCATGCCTTTTCTAATCATCAAGCTGTGTTCCTCTTTTGAATAAAGACTTAGAAGTGACTCTTAGCATAGCCTTGATGTGTCCCTTGATGTAAGCATTAGCATATTCTTTATGTGAATTTCCATACTCGAGCACCGCAAATGTGCATTGGCAAGATCCATCAAGAAAAGGGAAAAAGAAGAAAACAAAAGGGGTAAGCCATCTTCACGTTTATTGAAGAACAAAGATCAGAAACTTAAGCTCAGACCAAACTCTCTAGAATTGGCATTCATTCCTAAAATCCATTAACATCTTTATTTCAATATGTTTAACAATGCAAATCCATCCACAAGCACATCATGAATATATCAATGATCAGGGATAAGCATCTCAATCGAAACCAAGAGCTTGCTTCCAAATATGTATATGCAAGTCTAGCAAATGTTTAATCTATAAAATCACATGTTCATCGCTATAATACTATAATAAAATAAAAACAGAAGTTCAATTTCCATTTGCTGTGAATATAGAGACAAAACAAAATGACTAGGCTCATACACCAACCATATTCAGCTAACTCCGTGAACAGCAAATCATTCTAAGTAAATCCAAGACTGAGATCAACATTTTTTATAACATGTTAACATCCCCCAAGTGTGATTAGAACTGAAATCATATGGGAAACAGCATACTAGTTCAAACGTCAACTCCAACTAGTGTATCCATAAAGCAAGATATAAGCCATACACATGACAACCAAATTAAGCTTTGCACTTCAACAATCATGCGATGGCTTTGCAACTAAAAGCCTTCAAAAATGTAGAAAGTACCCAAAACAACATCCAGCACACACATAATCCCAAAACAATTTGTATCCATAACTAAACATCATCAAGGCCTGGGAATTCAAAGACAGATGCTAAAGGCTTAAACAATATTATTCCTAACCCATCAAGCAGAGCCAAAATTTGAGAGCCACATTCCATATCTTAAATCACTAAGTGGAGATGATATTCCCCAGTAATTTAATCATAATGGAGGTAAAATAAAGCATTACAAAGGCCAAAAATCAGGATATTAGATTCCCAGACAAGTATAAGCTACAAAACCCACTTCTCTTATCTCAGCTCAACAATAAAAAATGATATTCGTATGCCAGCCAACAAGATGATAAGACCCAAAGAAACACATAGAACTTAAAACCATCAACCCACAATTCAAGAGCAGAATAAAACAGAAATGGTGAATCAAATTTTCCAAAATTATCTGACCAGATGCAATGCGAATGGAAACAAACATTCTCAAAATCAAACCATCTATCCTAGGGGTGTTGATCAAATTTTTGGATTCTAAAGTATCACATTCTCTGTCGAATAATTTTAACTACCCACAGACATCTAAACGAAATTATAGATACAAAGTAGATGAGAAGCAGAGACAATGTACCTTTGCGATGTTCGAGCAGAAGAGAATGACTCCAATATCCCCAAAAAAGCTTCTCCGGCCTCTGTTTCTCCTCCTCTTAATTCTCTAGCAATACCCTTTCCTTTAAAAATAATAAGCCTCACTAAAACTCTCAACCCAGATATCCATAAAATTTCTCCCACAAAATTGCTCCTGCTTGGTCTCGTTCCTTTTTTGTTCTTTCCACTGCTCTTTCGTGTTCTTTCTTCTCATTCAAATATAGCCAACAGAAAGTCCCCTTGGTCCCTTGCACTTACTGAATGACTCTATACCTCCTCTTTCTTCGATTTCTCACTCTCCCTTCTCCTCTATTCTTCTCCTCCTCTTCCTGAATCTCTCGGCCTCTCTCCTCGTGCCTTTCTTGAATTTCCAAAACCCCCCTATTTTCCTCACCAAATCTCACTTTTTATAAAGGACCCAGAAGTGCTTCTCACTCCCCCCGGGGGCGAGTCTGTAGATTTTCCCCATGCCAGACCATTGGCTGATCTCATACCTCCTTGTCTCTTCTCTGCTCTAGCTACTCTGTAGCGTTAGTGTGCATTCTACCTCTCCTCCAGTGTTAGTGCGTCTTCCTATCTCCATTCTCTGCAAAAAAAAGCTGGCGTCTTTGCTTCGTTCTTGCCTGGCTCCATCACGTCTTGCCCCGGTAGACCCTTTTTCTTTTGCATTGGCGTCTTCCACTCTGTCTGTGCGTGTTGCATTTTCGTGTTTTTCTGTGTCTGCCCGAGGATAGAATCAAAGGGGGGGACCAGCAGCCTCTAGGGTTTTCTTCTTTTTTTTCTTTTGTTCTCCTTCATTTCGGGCTCTTATTTGGGTTAGCAAGCCAAAGGATCCGAGATTTGTGTGCTGAACGAAATGGGCCTCCTCTCATTGAGTTTTTTTTTTTTTTTTTTTTTCTGGCCTAATTTTGAGCTGACTTTGGGTTGAACTCCTTTTCCTTTCTTTTTTTTTTTTTTGGTTTTGATTTGGGCTTTCCTAAATTAGATTCCAAAATCCTAATTTCTTTTTTCTTTTTTTTTCTTCATTTTTTTTACTGTATATATTTTTTCATATTTCTTTTTTTTTTAGTACCCTTTTGATAATTTTTTCAGACTTTTATTTTTTTATTATTATTTTCTTTTACTTATTTTTTTTTATGATTTTTTTTAATTAACTTGCTTTTAGTCTTTTCTCCCTCTTTTTTATGGGTTTTACTTACTTTTTTTTTTTTTTTTTTTTTTCCTTTTCTTTTCCTAGTCTCTTTTTTATTTTTATTTTTATTTTTGGATTTCTATTATTTCCTCTTTGATTTATCTTTTTGTTCCAATTTTGGGGTTGATGGACCTTTACCTTGTTTTATTTTATTTTTTACTTTTATTGTTTTATTTTTTTAATTTATTTTGGGTTCTTTTCCTTTAATTTTTTTTAAGTTTGTTGGGTTAAAAGGATCTATTTGATTTTTGTCTTTCTTTTTTTTTTTGTTTTTTATTTATTTTTTTTATTTTCATATATATTTTTTTAATTTAATTTTATCATTATTTTTGGAACTTACCCGGACAAAATACGGTATTCACAAGAATCCATCAGTGTTTTGGACTCCAGAGTTAACCGTGAACAAAACATTTGAACTAAGACTCATTTGTCTTGATTATGAGTGAGACATTGTCTAACCAGCTATTTAAACTTTTCCTATGCTTCATATAAATTATCACTTAGCTATTGTCTAAAATTAGTAATCACTGCTTTGGCATTAACCATATTGTCATAAGGGAAAAATTGGGTCTAGAATCTCTTTAAGATCCTTCCATGTCTCTACTGAACCTTCCGGCAAATTATTCAACCACTCTTTGGCTTTCTCATGTAGAGAAATGAGGAAAAGCCGTAATTGAATCACGTCCTTTGGCACACCATTTTGCTTAAGCACACCATTTTGCTTAAATAAATCACACACCTTCAAGAAGGATAGGAGATGTCTATTTAGGTCCTCATGGCAGGCACCACTGAACTATCTGTTCATTTGCAATATTTGTAGCATCGTTTGTTTGATCCCAAAATTATTTGCTTGAAATTTTGGAACTTTGATACCTGATTGAAATCCATGGTTGTTATGATTGAGGAAGTCGTTAACTCCTAACCTCTCATATTCTTCTTTTGCCATGGCTAGAACTTTTCTCTATTTTTCTTCTTAAACTATCCTTTGTTCTTCAGTATGAGCTGACTCTTGTGGTTCAACTAAAGCTTTCTCTTGATTCTTAACCTGTTCCAACTCTTCTTCTTTAGTGAATGTGAGTTCTATAGGTGAAGTCTCAGCTATAATCTCTTGGACACTTCTTGTCTTTGACTTGGTTTTTAATTTAGATTTCGCCTTAGGTGGCATAAACCATGATACCTGCCAAACAATATGTCTAGAATTTTAAGTCCAAATGACAAAAAGGTTTAACTAAACTTAACAAAAATTTTGAACTAAAACTACTAAGAACTTGCTTAGTCCAAAGTAATCTAACTCAATTCTTTGGCAATGGTGTTAGAAAACTTGATAACTACTAATTTTACAATGGATTCCGCAATATGAATCGAGTACGTAGTATAGTGGATCAAAGTCATCCCACAGGGAATTAATTTAGACACAGTTTTGCCTAAGAAGTTTCACTTTAATTTAAGTTAAGAAAAATACCTAAATATCAGCGTAATAAAATAAAATAAAATTGGAAGAATAACTGAGTGTTCAAGATTGTTCTAATGAGAATTAGCATTGAGAAACATCCTAAGTTTCTATTCCCTTATTGCCAAAAATTGAGTTGTTCAGTTTCTTAGTTTGATTAGTGATCTTAGAGTTAAAGAATTAAAGTAAGTTTAAGTGTCTCTCAAACCACTGGACTTTTATCCTATTTAATTGCATATTTCTCTTACAATTAATTAGGTTAATTATACTCAATCCTTTTAAACCACCTAAGGTTCACAAATATATTTCTATACTAGGAAATAAAATTTGGGCAACTTAATCTTAAGTTGCTCAATCTATGGTCCATTAAGATTTTCTTTTCTCAAGAGCTAATCTTAAATCCCAAATCCATGAAAGAGGTGACTAAACTCTTAAATGAACAAAAAATAACCAAATTGAGTATTCAAATAAAAAATAAAACCAAATTAACTGTACAAAATTTTCATTACATGGCAATAGGTTCAAGTAAACCTAAGATCCATTAAATCTAGCCACCCATGGCTCTAAACATTATAAACCAAATAAAAGATTCAAAGAAACAAGAATTCATGGAAGAAGAAATGGAAAAGATAAGAAAACTCAATGATAATGTGTTGATTTGGCTTCTAATCTTCAATCCAAGCTTCTTACCTCTAAAACCTAGCTCACTTGTGCATTTTTCTCTTCAGAAAGTCTCCCTCTAGGCTCTTTTTCTCGAAAACCTAGCTGTCCCTTGAGTTTTAAACCTAAAAATTGAAGTTGTGCATTTCAATAAATAAGTCTCGCTATAGCAAGGAACACCTGTCGCTATTGCGAAAGCTTACCAGTTTCAGACTCCAAATTTTCTCGCCACATCCCACACTATTGTTAGAAGTTCCCTGGATTTTGTATGAGCCATGAACTTATTGTAGCAAATTGGTATCCGTGTTATAGTGAGGAGACTTAGCTTGCTTTTTATCTTTTAGCCTTTTCCTTTTCTTTATTCCTTCTTAACAAGTCTTTATCCCTCTCTTGAGATAAAAATCAAAATGAAATGAACACAGAGCTACTAAAATGACTACAAAAGCTAAATTTTATTTATTTACATTAATTGGAGAAAGATCTGTACTAGAATACAAAATTTGTAAGAAAAACAACCAGATGACTCCATATTCCATCATAAAATATGCCATAAAATATCAAAATTAGGGACTCCTCAAATATTAATACATAAACATAAGATAACACACAACCATAACATTTGGAAGAAATTCCATAAATTAAAGGCATAATTTTAAACCACTTTCTTGCATAACTTAAGCCTTATGCAATAAAAACTACAATCCTAAAAAAGCTTACAAAAGAGAGAATATCGTGTATAACCCTGCATATTATTACTTAAAACTAGTCAACTCATGGATGCAATATTTTTAAGAACGTACTTTCACATGAGAAAAAGTGCTAAAAACAAACAACAAACTTATACTGGTTATGTTGGCCCAAAGGGGTGTACATGGGCTGGGCCAGGCAGGATTTTGGCCTTGTCCAATGCCCGACTCGATTTTAAAAGGGTTTCAAAATTGAAGCCCGATCCCCGGCCCCTAGCCCTGCCCGGCCTAGCCCGATTTAATATCGGGTGGGGTTAGATTAAATCGAGCGGGTCGACATTTTTTTTATTTATTATAAAAATTGTAAAATAATATCAAAAAAAGAAAATTTTTATATAAATCTTCACAAAATTGCATTTTATCTTTAAAAAATTAAAATTTTGATATAAATCTTTATAATTTTTTTTATTTTTTTAGACTTAATTAGACTAATATATCATTTATGGCCAACCTAAATTTATTATTAAAATTATAAAATAATACTTAAAAAAATTTTTTATATAAGTTTTTATAAAATTATATTTTATCTTTAAAAAAATTAAAATTTTGATATAAATCTTTATAAAAAAATATTTTTTAAAAAAATAAAATTATTTTTCAGGCCGACCGGGCCAATATAGCCCTAAAGGTCGGCCTGATGCCTTACCTAGCTCAGCCTGGTTTTGTAGCTCGCCCTAACCCTAAATTGTTTTTAAGAAAATTTTTATGCCTAGCCTAACCCAGCTCGATTTAATCAGGTAGGGTTGGGTTCACTGGGCCTTCAGGCCCGGTGAACACCCCTAGCCCAAAAAAAGAAAAAGACACTGGCTATATATAAAAGAAACATTAAATAAGGTAAGAACAAAAGGCAGAAGAAACTTGAAAGGAACTCATGGCATCCAATAATCATATTATTTATTGGAGGGCAATAAATAATATGAATTTATAATCTTTTGACCAACTTAAACACATCATATAAAGGATGCTATGCTCTTGACTATTTCTACATGGTTATAGAATGAAAGAAATTTACATATGATCTAACAAAAGTATATATATCAACAACTTAAAAAACATTTTTGCATGTGGTAAAACCTATTTTTGCTACTTAGTTCAAGATGTAATACAAAAGAATAAAGGTGGCAACAACAGCCAATTCAAAATTTAAGCTTTGATGTTTCTAAAGGCAGAGGAAGTAGTAACCAAAGAATTTTAATTTAAAAAGTAATGAATAGTGAAAAAGTACATAGGTCATAGTATGGAAATAATCGCAAAGTAGCAATGTCATAAATTGCATTAGAAATCATCAAAAACTTGTAATTAACATCAATTACAAAGCTATTAAAACAATTTAAAACAACTTACATAAGAAATACATTTAAAAATATATAAAATCTCCTATCATATTTGTAAATTCCCAAAAATCAAAATCACCAATAACCATGGATTTCATCATAAACCAACAATTTTTAAGCTAACAAACAAGTAGTAGAATTCAAAAAAAAAAAAAAAAGGAAGAACATAAAAGAAAAGAAAAAAAAAAGGCTTAAAAATAGTGAAAGGTGAAAAATGGTGAAGCAGAACGGCAAGGCTTTTGGATAGTGGATCGATGGCAATTAGGCAACACACGGCATGCTAACTAATAAGTAGCACCTTTGACAAGTGGATCTAGTTGGTGATAGAGCTTGAAGGGTGGGGGGAACTCATTTTAGCGCTATGAAGGTAAAAGAAGAAATTTTCACAAAAAGTATGGTTTTGTCATTGAGTGGGATTAATTTATTTAACAATAGTTGCAACTGCTATAAATAATAGTGATATTTAAATTGCTACAACCATTGTTATTTAGCATCTGTTGTTTAAGCCATTGTTATTCATTAATTTAGTAGCATTTTTCACAATCATTAATATTCAATCGTTGTAAAAAGAGACTTTTTTTTTTCCTTTTTATAGTGTGCTTGCATGTTTAAGCTACAAAATCGTGGTTGCTTAAGCCAATGTTGTTGGGAAATAGCATTTTCTAACTATTATAATTAGCATGACTCACTCTTATAAACAGTATCCTCATCATTTTCACTTATATCATAGAAGTCTCGTGGCTTTAGATGTGTGACCATGCTTTAATTTTTGTTCATTTGAGTTTTTGCTAGTAGGATGTATGACTTGTCATATTTATTATCACCAGTGCATATCAAATATGGAAAATTGATATATGTAAATCCCAAGCCATTAGTTATAATCCATCTATGAGGTTGTATTAACTCACGTACATTTAAACAAGGTAACAGTAAATTAACCATGATAGTTTAACTCAATAATGTTTACCAATATTCCATAATAAGGCACAACTTGGAAGTGCATATGGCAATTGCTACTACATGCATAACTTCTTGTTCCAAAAGTACCAAAGAATCTATTATTTTAAGTTCTCAACCTTTTGTCTTGTTCTAAAGTTAGGAATTTGAATATGTTAATATTGTATGCACTATATCATTTTGCATTATCAATTTAACTATGGGGAAAAACTTCATATCAACTAAATAGAATCTGTTGACATCATTTCTTATTTGAAAGAAAAAAATCGTGATAATTTTGTTGTACAAATGTGTATTATAGGATTAATAGCAAAAGATTATGTACTTACTTGGTGAGAAAACCATTCAATAAACTCTTTTATTAACTGTCAAGACCCAAATTATGAGTCATGATCGACGCGTAGGCTAAACTAATCTGATGACTAGCTTAGCTTGGCAAGCCTTGAAGATTAAAACTCAAATATAACACTACATTTTTAAACTAGCTCATATGACCTACAAGTTTTGAAAATATACATTCATTCAATTGTTTCACTTGGGGGAGTTGTCGAAAATCTGGCAACATCTCCCATAAAAATTAGATATTCCAACTTATGCAACAAACCAAACTAGCACCAGTACCAGTAATAACAAGTTACATGCAACAAAATACTTCACTATAAAACTATGAACAATATCTACACATGTTCTAAGTGGCCATATCAGGGCCCACAAATGACCCAACACATATCAATCTCAAAATACTCTCCTTACATCTATATGCCACCATATTATGGAGTTTGACACCAATTCCACAAAATTGAGCATATATTCTATAGGTCTGGTAGCACACGAGCTCCCATATCACTTTACTCCCCTGCTTGTTAGTCTGTAAAATAATGAAAGAAAAAGGATAAGTTTACCACTGGCTTAGTGACTGCATAACTAATAAAGTGCATAAAGGGAAAACAAGCGCACATATGAGTTTTTACAAATAAAGTGGTTATTGAATAATTTAAGCAATAATAATTTATAGTTAAAATGAAAAATAATTATTTAATAAATAAGAAACTTTTAGATAAAAATCATATTTTCTAAATATTAAGAAAATATTATGAAAATGAGTCTTATAGAAAAGAACCAAAACACTAAGTGCCTTTATAATCAAACCACAACATCATATCTGTTGTCATTGCTTCAAATATATTCCATCTCATTACTTTTATAATACACATTTAATAGTTTTAGTCACAGTATTGAATACATTACATCACAGTGCTATCATAACTCATAACTTATTCTAAGTGTACCTAGGTCATTATCTCCTCTAATAACTATGGGATCCTAACTAGATTCCCTTCTATTATTTAAAAAAAAAGGTGAAAAATAAAATCCTCTAAAACAATATTTAAGTAACTAAAAAAATAAACAATGAATCAAGGAAATAATTAAATAAGTTAAGTTACCTTTCAATAGAGTCACTATAAAATATGAAACCACAAAACAACATAAAAAACTTCACACACACACACACACACATATCTACATCAGTGTTTTCTTTTCCTTCAATTTCTTTTCTTGCATTCCATAAGTATATATCTTGCCATATTTCAAGCATTTATTTGCTTATTAATTTATCTATTAATTCATTATATGAATATGTATATATACTTATTTTGAAGTTTTGAAAATATCGATTTGTTTTCCCAAATAGTAGAGTGTATAAATCACCAAACAAAATTTCAACCATAGAAATATGCTACTCCATTATTTATACATTCACCAATTAGAACCAATAGTATAAATGTTTATTTTTTATTATTTAATGTTGAGTTTCAATTGAAGAGGTCCTTCGATATCACCTAAAATTATGACCAATATAAATTAATTATTTTCACTACTTAAATAACATTTACAATTATTTGTATAATGTGATATGGTCTTTAAAATATAAACCCCTAAATTTTTGCATACTTTACTATCCTAAGTGAAATCCAAATTTAGGTTTTTCAACCTCAACTTTTATAATTTAAATTAAACTTGAAACTTACTTGTTGGAGTTTGAAGGATAAAGTGGGAAGTGTTAATTCATACTTTAATATTGCAATTCAAGAAACCCTTAAATTGGAAGCTCACCCATGGCCAAATTGAAAAAAAAAAAAGGTTGCATGCCTTTTAAGCTTCAATAAATCATAGAGAAGGATGAAAATTAATGGAAGAAAATGAAGGAAGGGAATAACTAATCCTCACAAAATCCACAAAATTTCCCATGGTTGCACACAGAAAAAGAGAAGGAAAAAAGAGATGAAACCATCACCAAACAAGGGTTTTATAGAAACTTAACTCGTTAAAGGTGGGTGGGTAACGGCATCCAACAAGAGGAGAATGATGGATCCTTATGGCTAGCTGAAAATCACACTTCAATAGAGTTGCTATAGTGGGAGAAAGATGGAACAAACTTGCACACAGAAAGCTGGACAGGAAGCATGAAAAAGACAAGGAAAAAAGTGAGGCTCAGGAGAGAAAAAAGATGAAGAACAAAAAGTGGAGGATTATTTCATTATAGTTTTGCTAAAATTGCTATTTGACCCTAGTAAGGTTGAAAGTGTTTTAGTTAAGTATCTAATATACTTGGAAAAGGCCCTAGAAAATTTTACAAGCTTTATAATTAATCTAAAAATTTTTAATCTTTATTTAATAACCTAAAATAATCCATTTTATTATTTTATCATTTCATTATTATTATTACATGAACCCTCCTCTCTATCTTAGAATAAGACCGTGCATGACTTCTTAATTGTCTCCTTACATAGTCTTTAAATTCTTTATATGAAATACATAAGATAATTAGGCAGTTGTAGTGGTTAATGAATACTTAGTGTAATAAATCTAATTTATTCATTAAAGAAAAAGGCTCACTTCTCTATAATTGGTTTACACATGCTGGTGTGCTTGTAATTTCTCTACAGAGGAAAGAGTGAAATATTCAAAACCTTTAACCAGTTTTACAATTGGTGGAAACAAAATGCTGATATTGGATAGCCCACATTAGGTTGATTATTATCACATCTAAGTTGGTTGAATAATATTTATATTTTATCCACATACTTCGAGTAAAAAGTTAAAAGCTCTTGAGCCTTATAACCTTTAACTATTAAGACATTTGGCTAAGCTCTATTTTGTACATAAATCTTTAATTTTCTTAAATATATATTAAACACATTACATTATAAGTGATGGATGCAATTAAAAATATTTGAAACAATTAAGAAATTAAAAATTATGTATGAATTTACTTGGTACATCCATTGACATTGGACAAGGCCTTCAAATTTAACTTATTTAGTTATGAGTACAATCAATAAATCATGATTGTAAATAATGAAGGCGAGAATAACAATGTTCATGTGGCACAATATGAAAACAACTTTCTTATGAAGTTGATCAAGTTCATTGACATTTAATACTTTATTATATAATTATGTAAAGAATATAGGGTAATTAGAAATATGGACACTTACTTAGAAATTGTTTTTTTGATGGTTAAAGATAAAAGTTTCTTTTTAAGAACACATGAATTATGACTTTTTAATTTTTCAACTTTTTATTACCTCAAATTAATGCATCTAAAAATATTGTTTAAATAATTATTTGGTATAATAATATTCTTTAAAGTCATAAAAAAATCTTTAATTTCACTTATTAATGTGAACAAAGTTAGAGAAATATCTACCATGTTCATTGCCAAAAAAAGTTACATTTAACATCAATCAATTTCTGACAATATTTTAAAATGCAAGAAATTATGCATTTACCCGCAGTTCATTTGTTGACTATACATTTTCCAGCAGTTCTTTAACCTGCACAAAATGCAAAATATATCCACTCCTCCTCCTCCTCGGATTTCGTTCCCTGCCATTGTTTCCCTCTCTCAATTTTTAATACCTCGCCCCTAATCTCCCAAAACCCTATCTTAATTTTTCATTTTTGCTTCTTGCTCTCCATTCTTGTGCCCTAGTCAGAGTTTCTTCTTGTTGGTTGCTGTTGAGAGCTCCCACTCGCCACTGAGAGTCATTGTTGCATAAGCACTAGTCACAAATGCACCCCTGGCCTTTCTCCTCTTTGTCGTCTTCTGCCAGGTTTTGTTCTCCCCTTTTTTTCTTCTGTCCTATTCCCAATTTTAGAGTAGATTTGGACGTTGATTTCCTTACCTCTTGTAGAGCCAATATTTGGATTTAGTTGTCAATTTCTTATAATCATTTATTCTCAATATGCATTGTCCAATTTGATGTGCATTTTCATAGCAAGGGCGATTTAGCATTTCGACCTTGTAGCAACTACAAGACATGCAAGTTTCAAAAAATTTTGAATATTTGTTAAATGTAATTATGGCTATTATATATGTTTGGTGTTTTGTCATGTTTGCTAGCATTTCTGTTTAAATTTTTGACCAATTTCATATTTCACACTTAACATTGTAGAGAATCATATGCCTTTGCTTACTATTTGCCATAACTTGTCTGTAAAGATATGAAAATAACCCAGTAAACTAGAATCCCTATACCATACACTGTTCCAAATTCCAATATTGAGATACCGGACTCTGATATTTGATTGAGGTGGGCTATGTCAAATCTAGTTGCCAAGTAGTTTGGGCATATAATTCCAAGACCCTCTTATAGGGTCTCATTCCCAATTAATGATTCAACTAAATTACCAAAAGCACCTTCTAACATGGAAAAATAGTTATGCATATCATCTATTTGTGTTTGGTCCTAAGAGACTTTTTTGTCATGCAAAAGGACAATTTTTGGTCTATAGTTCCAAAAGCTTTTTCAAGCATTAATGAAGCCTCAATCACTAATTGATGCTAATGGATACATATTTTTGAAACAAAGGCTTGAAGTTCCTTTAAGATGCACATACATGCGCATGCGCACACATATGTATATACATGTGTGTGTGTGTGTACATAGATATATATCTATATATATTTTCCTTTTTAGATGTATACAGTTTTAGACTTGTTACTCTTACTTTTTAGAGCATGTATTGATAGAAACTAACAAGTAATAGGTAAGAAATTTTTACTAATATAAATGTATGAGTTGTAATAGTTATGGAATGTCTGTAGGTAAAAGCCATCATCTTTCAATTGGAGCTAACATGATACTGATATATAAATGGTGGTGTTTTCATCATCATAGACTACACGTGTATTCTTAATGTGTGGCTTTTAGCTGCTTCTTCTTTATAGTTGGCTATTTATATTTAAAGATTGGTATTCTAATTTATTGTTAATGATGTACTTTTAGATTTTGTTTTAACCCACGGCATTTGTGATTGACTCAAGGTTTGATATGCTGTTAGTGTAATGAAACGTTTGTATCAATGGCATAAAAAAGTTCATTAAGATTGTAACACTGTGCATCACATTCACCTGGGTTGTTCCTCATTGCTCCTTGTACTTTATGCTTTTCTTGGTCATTTTCTGTTTAATACTTTAATTTGTATATACAATACAAAAAAATTTTTAAAAGAAAACAAATAATTATGTTAAGCAGCTAAAAAGATATATTCTATAAGACATGCACTACTGTTCTGCATGGGACATTTTTGCCTCGTTGGGATTTATGATGACCTAAGAGGTAGATTTCCATTATAAGCATCAATTAAGGATGGATATGATAGCAAAATAGCCTATATTCTTTAATTATACAGAATTAATTGTTCATATATGTTCTGCTTTAAGAAATATGTATTTTTTATTTTTGTCTTTATGCTTTATAAATAGGGTACCTATAATCACTAAGTGACTGTCCTTAGAATTGTCTATTCAGGGTACATATGATATTTGAATTAATTTTCAATGTCATTGTAATGTGGAATTTATGGTTTTTAATTTGGAAATTTATGGTTTATATGTTTCAATCTTCATAAAATTGCCACATACTTCAACTAGCAATTTCAAATTTGTACATCGATATCATCTTCCAATAACACGAGGGCAAATCTGAAACACCATAAATGGTCATGACCCAAGGCCAGTCAATATATGGCATAATTATTGTCTTCAAATTTCCCAAGGGTAACACTTTAAATCAGTTCTAGTTGCTATAATTGTTTGCTATCTTTTTAATTGTCCTTTAGAGTTTAGATCTATGTTATGTGATAGGATTAACTACAAAGTAAGAAATTAAACTACTGATACCAACTTTGGTTTCTTATGAGTTTGAAATCCTTTTGTGATCCTACTACATTCTTAAATCTATTAAATTTCTTCATTTGATAATTCCAAAAAAATTGTCCATGCAAGGACTTCTGAATCTTTTTTGCTTCATTTGTATTACATAATTAAATACTTGCTTATTTTCAACCTAATAAACAAGTATGCCAAGATTTTAACATTGTTTTATGTCATCCTATGCTACTTTATTTCAGCTAGCACTTTGATACAATAGTATTTAGATTTTTTGGTACTTTTGTTAGGTTACACTTAAATCCACTACATGTTTTGAATATATATGGGCTTCACCTTACTTTAATTTGAACCTATTTTTTCTTGGTGGAATAGTAAATATATTTGATTTACTTGTAGCACAGCATCTGATTTAACTGTTTGAACACATCTATGTATTTGCTTAGGTTTTATGATTTAGTTGCTTTTGCTTTTGGGCTTTGTTTATACATAATTTTGTGCTTGTGAAAAAAAAATGTGTGCATTATCAATATTTATGACGTTGTTTAGTCTTAATACTTCTTATAGGGAAATCTTCAAGATATACCAAATGAATATTTAACACAATATATATATATATATATATATTGTGTTAAACTTCTATGCAATGTTTTCGGACAACATCAAAGCTTATTCATTTAGTATTTGAATTTTTCAAATATATCATCTTAGTTGTTGTCTTAAGTGCTTGCTTGTCAAGAAATGGAACTTCTGTCATAAACAAGCATAATTAGATTGTTTAATGTAAGAAATTTAGCTTGAAAATCAATATCTTCTTGTGTGGTTTGGCAGTGAATTCATAGAGCAATAGGTCCAAATATTCATCAATGATAGTGATTGAATTATCCTCTTTTCCTTCTTCTCTATTTTATAAGAATGATTTGTATACCTATTCTTTGCTCTACATTGCTAGACTAATCAAGCCAATTTTGTTACTTCTTCTAACACATTTAAAACGCACATAGCTAAATATAACTGCAATATTATACTATTAAATTAATCAAATCAGTGTTGTTTATAATTAGATTATTTACTTTTAATATCCATACAGTCATTATATATGTTTGCTACTGAAAAGGATTATTAAAATCAACTTTTTTTTTAATATTTTTAAATCACCTATTAGTCTCTAGTTTAACTCTGCCTATGATGAACTTTGATGTAAATCATTTTTTCATAGCCAGTCCCAAGTTCAGAAAAAAGAGGAGGGTTGTGTTAGGCAGTTGACGACAAACGTAAAACTTTGTCGAATCTTTTATGACATGAACAATTGATGTATTAGACATAATGCTAGGTCGTTGCCTGGAAGTAACACATTGTATAGCTCGAGTACAGTGACAAATGAGCAAAAGCTGCTATATCAACGTCTGAGTATAGTAAAAAATAAGTAAGGGTTCTCACATTTTCGTAAATAGATATGAGTAAAAAAGTTAGTTTACGAGAGTAAGATTCATTTTGGAACTTGGAATATAGGCACACTTACGGATAAGTGAAAGGAAATAGTAGATACTATGATTATGAGGAGGATTAATTTTATGTGTTTGTAAGAAACTAAATAGGTAGGAGAAAAAGTCAAAGAATTAGACACTTCAGGTTTTAAACTTTGGTATATTGGTAAGGCTAAATTTAGAAATGGGGTGGGTATAATTGTAGATAAGTTTTAGAAAAATGTTGTAGTGGATGTAAAAAAGTTAGAAGATAGAATCATTACAATAAAGTTTGTAGTAGAAAAGGAAATCTTTAATGTTATTAGTGTTTATGCACCACAAGTAAGGTTAGAAGAATATCATAAGGTAAAGTTCTGAGAGCATTTAGAATGTTTAGTTCAAGAAATACCACTAAGAGAAAAGATTCTTTTAGGAGAGGATCTAAATAATCATGTGGGAAGTGTATCTTCAGGTTACGAGGGTGTTCATAGAGGACATGGCATAAGAGAAGCAAATGCAGAGGGTAAAACTATTCTAAACTTTTCATTAGCATTTGATCTTATATTAGCTAACACTTGTTTTAGAAAGTGTGAGGAACATCTTATCACATACCAAAGTGGAAGGGTATGTTCTCAAATTGATTTCTTTCTTATAAAGAAATCGAATAGAAAACTTTGCATGGATTATAAAGTTATACTTGGAGAGAGTTTAACGACTCAGCATAGAGTTTGGTAATACATGTAAGAGTTAAGAGGAGAGTAAAAAGTAAAGGTGAAGATAGGGTGTTAAAGACTAAGTAATGGCAACTAAAGGGGAATAAAAAAAAAAGAATTTACAGAGACAGATTATGGAAGAAAGACCTTAGGAAATACAAGGAAGTGCTAATTATATATAGAATGGAATGACTAAAGAGATTAGGAAGGTGGCAAAAGAAATATTAGATGAATCAAAAGGTTTTGGACTTAGGGACAAAGAATCTAGGTGGTGGGATGTAAGTGTGCAAGATAAGGTTAAAGTTAAAAGGGTGGTCGTTATGTAAGAGTAATGAAAATTAGGAAAAATATAAGGTAGCTAAGAAAGACACTAAGAAGGCAGTAAACGAAATGAGAGCGAGGGTATTTGATAGGTTATACCAATCTTTAGGTACTAAAGTTGGAGAAAGAAGTATTTACAAGTTAGCTAAAAATAGGAAAAGAAAGACAAAAGACATAGACCAAGTGAAATGCATCAAGGATGAAAAAAGGGAAGTGTTAGTCACGGAATAAGATATTAGAGAACGGTGGAAAGGTTATTTTCATAAGCTTTTTAATGAAGGGTACGAGATTTTATTGCAATCGGATAGACTAGACATTAGAGAAGAGGATCAAAATTATACTTTTATTGTAGGATTTGTGAGGTAGAGGTAAAAGAAGCATTAAAGCGAATGGAGAATGGTAGAGCAGTTGGACCAGATAATATACCCATTGAAGCATGGAAGGGTTTAGGAGTGAAAGACATAAGTTAGCTCACAAAGTTATTTAATGAAATTATGAGATCAAAGAGAATGTCAGACGAGTGGAGGAGAAGTACTTTAATCCCTATTTATAAGACTAAGGGAGACATTCAAAATTATACAAATTATAGAGGAATTAAGCTTATGAGCCACATTATGAAATTATGGAAAAGAGTAATTGAGCAAAGGTTAAGGAAAAAGACTCAAGTTACGGAGAATCAATTTGGTTTTATGCTAAGAAGGTCAATTATGGAAGCAATATACTTGTTGCGAAGATTAATGGAGAGATATCGAGAGAATCAAAGAGATTTATCCATGGTGTTTATTGATTTGGAAAAAGCATATGATAGAATGCCAAGAGAAGTTCTATGGAAGGCTTTGGAGAAAAAATGAGCTCGTATAGCTTATATTCGAGTAATCCAAGATATGTATGATAAGGTTACAACTAGTGTAGTAACAAAAGGTGGACTTATGGAAGATTTTTTGATAACTATTGGTCTGCATCAAGGGTCAACTCTGAGCTCCTATCTTTTTACTTTAGTTTTAGATGTGCTTACTGAACATATCCAAGAGCCAATGCCACAGTACATGCTTTTTGCAGATGATATTGTCCTAGTTGGAGAATCGAGAGAGGAAATAAATGAAAAGTTGTAGAGGTGGATACTAGCTTTGGAAGCTCATGGATTTCATTTAAGTAAAAGTAAAACGGAGTATATAGAGTATAAGTTTAGTAAGAGATACACCACTTCTAGCGCAGAAGTAAAAATTGAAGAACATATCCTACCACAAGTTATACGATTTAAGTATCTTGGATCCATCATACAACATAACGAGGAAATAGAAGAAGATGTAAAACATAGGATTCAAGTAGGGTGGATGATGCTATTTGTGATAAAAGAGTACTACTCAAGCTTAAGGGTAAATTTTATCGCATAGTTACAAGATCTATAATGTTGTATGAAATTGAGTGTTGGGTAATAAAAAGTCAACAAGAAAATAAGTTCAATGTTGCAGAGATGAGAATGTTGCGTTAGATGAGTGGACACACTAGACGAGATAGGATTAGAAATGAATGCATTAGAGAGAAGGTGGAAGTCGCACATATTATGAAAAAGATTGTAGAATCGAGACTTAGATAGTTTGGTCATGTGGGGAGGAGACCTATAGAAGCCCTAGTTAGGAGAGTAGATGAGACGGAGAATAGTCTAATAATTAGAGGTAGAGGAAGATTAAGAAAAATTATTAAGAGAGATTTAGATTTAAATGGTTTGTCTAAAAATATGATTTATAATAGGTGCTTATGGCGTCGATTGATCCATGGAGCCAACTCCATTTAGTGAGAAAAGGCTTTATTGTTGTTGTTGTTGTTGTAGTCTCTAATTTGTTTTCTATCTAATTAGTGAATATACTGGGTGTGTGTTTGTAATAGCACCTAAGTAATTGAAATCATGGATTAAACTAAAACTATAAACTTGCAATAAATGTGAAATTAATATGTACTAGTGTTGTTAATTGAATAGGATTTAATTAATTAGTTATAGTAATCAAGCTATAAAGTTGATAAGAGCAAGATCTAACATAAAAAACATGCTAATATATTGCCCCTACATATCATGAGCATAGATTTATCTTTTCCTCTTTTCTTATCTGTTATTATCATCTTTTGTTCTTCTATTTCTCTCTTTTATGACAAAAAGAGGAAAAAGATATGCATATGCTTATGTTTGTTAGGATGTTACTTTTCCCTAGCCCAAAAAAAAAAAAAGTTTACCCCATGAATTTTTTCTATTTCTTCAAGCTATTTATATTTGTAATTTCATGTTTAATGGTAGAAAAAGGCAATTTCTGCATACAAATTAAATAAAGGATAAGGCTATGTGCAATATGAAGTAGTTTGAGGTCTTCACTTAGCTATTTATAGATTTTAAGATAAAAAATTGTTTTGATGTGTGAATATGTGTAAGTGTGTGATCATAGTATTTATTGAAGTTTTGAAATTATATATATAAAAGAGTATGTGAATATACGAATAAAGAAACCTATTTGTTCTTGTAATTCCATAAGTTATATCTTAGAATAGAAGTATGATGTGTGCTTTGATGTATAGAAGTTCCAAATGAGAAAAAAAAAACTATTTCAATGGCATACTGAGTATGGTTTCTACTTTAAATAATGTACTGATGTCTTTTTCTTTATTTAGTTTTAAATAAATGTTTCAATGACATACTGAGTAATGGAATGGATTGCTAGAATTAGGTGCACCAACCCATATGTTTGTTTAATTGGATATGCGATGCTATGATGCCATTGCTATATATATGTCTACTTTCAGGCAACATTGTTTGGTTTTATATTGTAACTTATGATTTTCCTGCTTGTCAATTAGGCTATTAAAGAAGCTGGTATAGACATTGATGGATTTCTAACAGTTGGCTTGAGTGTTTCATTTTTTATTGAACTCTTGTTTTTCTTCAGAAAATGTGTAGCTCCAATGAGTATTTGACATTGGGTTTGTTCTCAAATAATTATCATAAATGGCCACTAAATGTGTAGCTTACAAAAAATTGCCACTACAAAGTGCATGTGCAAGATTATGACATTCTAATTGATCTCAGCCCTTTACTCCCAAGGAAAAAATGAATAAAAGTGTTTTGATATTGACAGAATGGCATAAATGGATTCTGCTTTGTCAAAGGTATATTAAATTGATTTTTTTTGTTCTTTTAAGGAGCTATTTATGATTCGCGTCATTCATTCTCTTCAAGCAATGTACGAGATAGTTAAAGCAATGATTATGTTTTTCATTTTGGAATATTTTAGTTAAACATTACGCACAATTTGTATTTTTTTTAAATTTTGTTGAAGTAACAAATTTACTACTTGTATTTTACTTTGACAATTATATTAAATATGTGACTTCAATTAGTAAGGGTTGATTATAATGATAAAAATGATATAATCAATTATACATCAAATATAAATATGTAAACAAAAAAAAGTTTCAAGGTTACATGTAATATAAATGTCAATGCATGATATTTAAATTTTAAAAAAAAGGCATCATTAGCGACAGTGTGAAAGTTCTCACCAAAACAACTAGAATATGGCATAGCTATATTTTTTTTTCAAAATAATTTGTGTGGGAAATAACCATAAAAAAAATACATATAAATTGTTACAAAATGCACAAAATAACTAACTTGGTCTCTCTATTTGTGGTAATCAACGACCATTGCTAATTGCATTCTAGTCGTTGTTAATTGCTATCTACAATTATAGATTATTATCCCTACAATTAAAAAATAACCATGGCTAATTAAGTACCTATGGTTGCAAAGGCAACAGTTAGCCAACCGTTGCTTGTTCGTTTAATGGTAGTCAAAAACTGTTGCTAATTGCCAAAAAGAAACCATTAGCAAATGATTTTTTTTTTATTGGGTAGTGTTTCATGAGGCCAAAGACAAACATAATGCCCATTTTTTTATAAATTTCTCTATGCATTTAAATAGTCTTTCAATTTTTCTAGTTTCATTAGCAAAATAAATATTATATTGTTACAAATTGTTAAATCAAAATTACAAGATGGACATGTTAATTTAACATGCATATTCCACTCAAATAGGGTTCCAAGCCCTAAAAAGTCACTAATAGTCCATATCACAACTACACATATATTGAACATTTCTTTGGAATAAGGATTAAAAGTTTCAACCCTGACATTTCACAAACTCTTCTATTAGTGATTGTTGATAGACATCTATATCATTCCTTAATGCTTGCTTTCCTAGAATGGTCATTGGAAGATAGAATCACTTCTATTTCACACATATTTAAGGATAGAGGTTGTAAGGTAGAAATATCACTAGCTAGATGTTGTAACTAGAACTTAAGTTGTCAAATGGATTAAAAGCATAGGTAACTAAACCAAGGTGTATAGTCTAAAGATTTAAAGCAAACTAAGGATTCATTATAGTCTCTTATATACCTTATCATGCCATTAGTATTTCTTTCCATAGCATGTTGTCTTATATGGCCAGCAATCTTAGAGGATATAAAATGCCTTTACTACTATAACTTTAGTGGAAAGTATTTAAGGATTTTTACATGTTATTTTTTCTACTTTTTATCCTTGTTCTTTGGTTTCCATCAAGATGTATCACACTTTTTACATGCATCTCTATTTTCATCCTCCTTCTAATATAGCATGCAATCTTTTGTGCACGTATGAATTTTTGCATATTCAAAGGCATCTATGAACAAATTTCATATCCTAGACATAGCCTTGTTACTTATTCCACACATACATTTGATGCAATACAATTTCACCAAAAAAGACAATATTGAATTCTTCTTATACCTTTCTTATAAATTCTATTGTCCATTTTAATTAACTTGTAAAACTCTTTGGTGTCATCATTTATCATTTGGTTTGATAGTGGAAGTGATCCTTTAACTTCATCCCCCATCTCATTATTATGATAAATCCTAAATGCATTCTAGATCATGTTTTATACAAGTCATCCCTAAAAATCTTATCTTCTCTCACTTGTGGCCTTGACGAAGTTTTTGTAAGAAGTTCTTCTCTGATTCTTTCCTCATGTCTAACATAAAATTTGTACCATTGTGAAAAAGGTTTAATAATCAAATGGTCATACATAACTTCTTTAATATGTCATTTTTTAAATTTGCATTTAAGACATGACTATATTATTTTACCCTCAATATTTTCATTAGCAAATGCAAAGTGTAAAAATTCATAGAGTCTCTTTAAATACTTATGGATATTCTAAAGCTTAGTAATGCAAGGTTTATCCATTTCTTAAAGGAAAAAAAATTACTGATCTTTAACCAAAACATGGATTTCAAGAAGAGAAAAAAGTTTTAGGAATCAACCAACACACTTAAAAGTCATCTGTTAGATCAAACTATAGGCATATTGTGATAGAATTGTAGCCAAATACAACTGATATACTTAAAAGTCATGTGATAGAATTGTATTGGTCCTTAAAAATATACAATTTTTTTATGTGGTCCCATGTTTTTCAATTTAACATCTCATTTAATTTGAGTTGACAAGAGGGCTATATTGGTAAAGAATAAATATGTAGAATACAATATTGAGAGGGATTGAAAATAAAGGACTAAATTGAGAAAGCTTGCATTGTTATGGGACCTTAACATTAATTTAGTTTGCAATCTTCATCTAAGGGGCAAAAAAGCCTCAAATCATTTTGAAGCATGTTCCTGTAGACAAAAACCAACGCCAACAAGCCTGGTCGACAAGATTGCTAAAGCTGATAGTGTTACTATAAGAAAGTAGTCCATTTGTGATGTGCATTTAGTGACAATTTTTTAAAACTGCTAATAAATGAGTAATTGTTGGCGGTTTGCTTGGTGGATAAATTTGGCAGATTTGTCTTAAAATGTAAAAATAATTGCCAGTAAATGATAGTTCTTTCTTTTTTTTTGGGTAATGTGTACACATTGGCCTGCCTGAACCTAACCCCACATTTGATCCACAAACCAACCTGAATGGTGACCTAAAAACCAACTTAGAAATACACCCCAACATATCAAAGGGGCACAGAGGGAGACTGAAGGAGGGGGTTTAAGTGTCTTTAATGACGATTTGTAATTAATTGTCATTAAGTTAATGTGAATTAACAATAGTTTACTATAAACTATTGTTAAAACATTAAAGACTAAAAAATAAGTACAAAATTTGCCATTAACTCCCATGGAGTTAGTGACAGTTCATCATCAACCACCCTTATACCATGGTGGTTTCCATTACTTGCCACTATAACATAAGGCTGCTGCAACACCTTTGGTACAAAATCCTGAGAGTAGAGGACCCCAACAAAGAAGTCTAGTTCCACAGTGCTAGTATTCTCATTTTTTTGGACTAAATGAGTAATCCCCGTTAACTCATATGTAAGAACCATTGCTAAGTCCATAAGACTTCACAGTGGAATTGGTAACACCATTAGGTTTATGAACTTGACAATGATTTTAAGTAATAAAACTATGAAGTCCCTTGATTTAATGGTGTGGATATATAACCAGTGTTATAATCTAGCTTTAGTGGTGGTTTTTGACCACCGCTATGACTAGCGCTTTTGCACCGAGAATTCTGAAAGATATAATTCTTTTTTTTCTTTTTTAATTTTAAAAAATGCAATTCACCATCCCTTCTTCGCCCTTCTAGACTAACAGATAGGAAAATAAAAAGGGTACTTTCGATTTACACATTTGGAGATAATAGACATTTTTCTTTTTATGAAAGTTGGAAATGGTAGACTTGGTATAGACTTGGGAGAAGCCAAGCGACTTTGTGGATCATTTGAAGGTGAAATGTTAGTACAAAATAAGAAATTCAGTTTATCGATATAATTAGTAAAGTAGTTTGCAATATGCAGATAACGCTTTACAACATGCCCGTAACGTTTAACTAATATGTAACAAACAACTAATGGTATCGTCTTAATATAATTAATTACTGATACTTTAACAGCCCATCACTGGTATAATAAGAAGTCTGTGCTGGTAACTAGTTAAAAGTGATGTCTAAGTAGAGTTACAGTATCTTAAACAATCGTTCCCATCATTTAAAAAAAAAAAAAAAGCTGTTACTAATTGCACATATCCAACTTAAATGGACGAGACATTATTGAACCTGCCATGTAATCGGAGGAGGCAAAAATGAAAAGAAGGTTATGCTATCATTACAAGAAAAATAGAAATTAGTAACAAAACTTTTCGTCGCTAAATATGAATAATTCCGTCACTAAATAAATTAATTAGGGACAGAAGGTTCCGTCACAAAAAAGAATTTTGTCACTAATTCTAAGGATAGCATATTCTGAATTTGTGATGGATTTCGTCACTAATTAGTGATAGAATATTCCGTCGCTAATTAATAACGATTTAGTAACAAAATTTTTTGTTATTAATTGCTGACGAATCTGTGATCAAATATTTCGTCGCTAATCACTAATAGATTTGTGACGGAATATTCCATCACTAATCAGTAAGGGATTAGCGACGAAATTTTTTGTCATTGGTTACTGATAAATTTGTGACAAAATATTCTGTCACTAAACACCGACAAATTTGTGATGAATTATTTCATCACTAATCAGCGACGAATTTATGACAGAATATTTCGTCACTGATATAATTTTTTATTTTACAATTTCATATATTTTGCATGGGCAGCATTCTACTTTTATAAAAGTAATTAGGAAATCACTTTTTAATTTAGTTCAATCTGACCTTTTAAAACTGGTCTTAGAAAAATTAGTAGAAAGATTAGTGAATCATAAAAAAGGATCAAACTTGTAAAATCTGTTAAGAAAAAATCAGAGAGGAATGGTAAAAACAGTTAAACCATTGATAATAATATAACATTTTTTACATTGCATATAATTTATATAAAATTTTTATAGTATTCATAATGTAGTAGGTTTTATTTTTTCAGTTGACAGTGATACCAACTGATAACGTCTAAATTAATATATCAATTGATAACAGTGTCAAATATATCAAATATCAATACATTTTAGGATTACTAGTATACATGTAATCCAAATTGATAAAAATGAAACATCAAACTATTCACTGGATACATGCATGATAGGAAATTATATTTCAATCAACAGGAATTTTACTTGATACATTTCCAAAACAGTTAATGGTCGTTCCTTAGCTTAATCAACCAAACTATCCAAATCAATACAAAGAAAAATAATAATAACAACAATTTCCAACAATACATATTCAACAACGGTCCCTCGAAACATTAATCTGGGAGAGATATAGTCTTGGACAAAGTCCAAGAACACCTCTAACCATAGTATATACCAAAAAATAAAAAAGTCGTCTGCAAGTGCGGTTTATAGTCTATTGCCTCAAGGTGCACAGAATGTACTCTGCATAAAGATCCCTATGCCAAAGCAAAGAGAAAATCTTATTATAGTAATGAAACATAATAGTGCCATTTTTCCTGTTATATTAACATGGGAGAGGAATGATTTAGGAGAGTGATAATTTAATTATTGTAATTTTATTTCAAATAGGCAAAATTATTTCTCCCTACTAGTTTAATTAGAAATCAAAATAGGGGCTAGAAAAGGAAAATAGTTTCTCAAGATATACTAACATTGAGTACTGGATGGCTTCATTAGCAGTAGATGGAGGCAAGAAGTCATTAACGGCTACCTCCTTATTCTCATTCTTCTTGTCTGATCAATTTGTCAAGAGATAACACTCAAGAAACATAAATTATGCTTAAAGAAGCCTACGCAACAAACTTTTTGATTCAATTCCATTAAAGTGATACAAATTTGGATCTTCAAAAGATTTTACAAATTTTTTGTACCATTTTAATACCTTAGAGTATGATTTTGATTCAACTCCATTAAAGTGATACAAAAAACAAATATATTTGAACTATCAAATTGATAGGGACATTATTTTTAGGATTCTTAAGGATACAATCTTTGAAGAAGCATCATATCTTAGAAAGGCGATGAGGTGGAAGTTCTTTGTAGTCGGTATAGTGCTTGTACTCTGGATCATCAACACATACTGCAATAATCTTATCATCTGACTCCCCCTGTATCAATAGCATCACTTCATTTATTACAAGAATGAGTGGAAAGGAGGCAATTTTTTTAAGTATTTGCTATCATGTGTTCCAATAAAAATATGACATGTGGAAGAAATTTTTTAAGATACTTCATGACAGACACCTAAAAGCTATATGTAAGTTTTGTCTTAGCTGGAAAAAAAAAATACCTGGTCAATCATGGGCATCAGTCCAATGGCCCTGGCTCTTAGGAAACAACCAGGAAGAACTGGCTCCTACACACATCAAAATATTTAGTAAGCTACTTAGAATTTCCTTATTGATTTATAGTTCAAGTATAGGTTCATCATGTAAATCATTGCTTATGCAAGTTTAGATCTTCTTCTACATAGTGCAAGCAGGATAACATCCTATTGAAGAAAGATAGAAAGAAAAGAGAAAATAGGTGAAAAGAGAAAAAATGAGTTTCATATGTATTCTCATTATTTTATGTCACTCTCTCTGTCTTTCTCCAACAATTGAGTAGGAAAAGATCCAAATTATCGCTTATGCATCGTTTGAACTGATTTGGCACATTTATCTTTGGAATGAAGTTGAGAATAGTACAAACTATGAGAATTATCAGAAGTAACTTCATATTTACTGATAACAATGAAAGGAAAGTGTGAAAAGAATAGCAGAAAGTCTAGTGGCATTGTGTTTAAAACTACTCAATAGAAATAATGAACAAGAGTAAATGAGTTTTGTGCAAGATATATGAATTTCAAATGGTATGAAGTTACCTGCATAAGGATCAAGACATCAAGCGGATCATTATCTTCACATGGGGTACGAGGAATGAAGCCATAGTTATGAGGATAAACAACTGATGAATACAAAATGTGATCGACCTGAGCATCAAAAAGAAATTAGAAGGTTAATAATTTTCATAGTTATTTAGTCATAGTTAATGAATGAGGAAATTGGTTTATACCTTGATCAATCCAGTCTTTTTGTCAAGTTCATATTTGACCTTGCTTCCCTTAGTGATCTCCACAACCTGCGGGCAGCAACTAACCATTCAACATGCAGAAACACCAAAACTTGAGAGAAAATCAGATATTGAAGATTTCAAAATGTGGAAAATGGCATTTAAAAGTTGTTAGGAGGATTGCAAAATTGATTTTAAGGAAGTCTTTGAGGGATATGTCCTAGATTGATGGGAACAAAGTGAGACAGGTTTGAGTCACTTATCTTACATCAAAGTTTTAGGAATCTGTTCAGCGTTAAAATGGAGAAGTGCAGACTTAAACTGTGGAAAGATTCAGCAAGAAACATAATCTTGCTATAATGAGATTCCATTAAGATTCTTTTCGGTTTGGTTAAAAACTGCAGCCTAAAAGGTGATAAGACTGCAAGCCATGAATTGTGGACTCTTTGCACTTTAATTCATATCTACATTGTCCCCATCAACCTTGGTTTTGTAGTAGTTTTTATTTTGTCCTTTGGTATTACGATCAGGGTTGTCCTTAGGCTTTGCTCATAACTAAATCCCTTTCCTTGATGATTTTTAGATTTTACACCCAATAGCACTTTTAGAGAAATCCAACCCATATTGATAAGAAGAAATGTCACCCTCCTAACAACTAAGCTAACTCCTTTGGGTTGTATTCTCAATAATACTCTCAGAGAGATCAAACCTAGATTGATAAGAAAAGATGTCACCCTCTTACCAACTGAGCTAACTCTCTTGGATTGTATTTGGTCTTCATTTCCTACAATTCCTAATAATGGCCTCATTTGCACATTCTTTTCTGCAGAAAAAGTAGGTAGTAAGGCAACTACTATTTATTCCACAAGAAGATGAATGACTTACACAATTGAATATATGGGGAGCTTCAGATCCTGCAACAGATAATTAAAATAATTTGAACCATGATATTAAGTCACGTATGACAATAATTTCCGTCAGTGAAGAACTAAAGTACCAAGACTCAGTTTTAAAAATTTTGGTTTAAAAAAAAAAAGCTTCAATTCAAAATTTGATTATCGAAATATTCATGATTTTCAATATTTTGGTAATTGAAAAAAATCATAATTTTCAGCGAGTGTCGCGATGCTTCTGTTGTAATTAAAAAATATATTGCATAACAATCCACAAAATCAGAATCAGTAGAAAACACAATAACCACGACAGTACTTGGAACTAAACAAAGTCAATAATGAAATTAATAGTTGCAAGAACCCTAAAAGAAGACAAACCACAAAGATTTCAAACTCTGTAAAGGCCCAAAAACTGGAGCTGCAAGCTCGTCGGAGTTGGAGGTCAGAGATAGGGGGAGTGACGTTGATGAAGAGACACGGACTTTAGTTCACGGTTCGAACTCCAAAACCCTAACTTGTGCAAATTTTATTGTTATTTATTGGCAATTTTTTTTAAGAAATAATTTTCAAGTCTTTGGACCGGTCAAAAAGGCTTAATTTACGAAGTTAGCCCATTTCATCATCAAATTGATAAGATAATTTATATAAAAGATTAAATCTAAAAATTAAAAAACGCTATCTGGTGCTGAATCTACTTGTCTGCGTATAATGTAGAATCGTGGAAATTATTACGTGAGCGAAAACATATTATTAATTCAAACGCAATATCAGATACCAACCAAAGTAAAATAAGAATGAATTGATATTAACTTTTATATATGAGCTGAGAACTTCTATAACGAGCTCATAATTAGTATATTATAAGTGGAGACTGTTGAGTCACATATTGAGCAACATATTTATAATACTGTTATATTAACCTATATAACAATTAATAGTAAATTACACAATTTTTCTGAATTTTATTAAAATTATATAGATATATTTTTAAAAAATATATTCTTCAATCTAATTTTAATTTTTTGTACTAAAATATCATTTATAAAAATATGTTAGAATAATTAATGGAAAAAATTTTAAACAAAAAAAACTAAAATCAAACTAAAATATGACTTAATTTTTTGTTTCCAAAAAATATGTCTAGATTTTAAAAATAAAATAGAGATCTGTATAATTTTAGTAAAATTTAAAATATGTTTTTTAAAAAATTTAAAAATAAAATTATTTTTATAAGTGCCTATATTTATAATAAAGCATCACTTATGAATTTAGTATAGTTATATATGTAATATTATTTTGAGAGTTTGAATATATAGGATTTGTAAACATTTTGTCTTCCTTTGTTTTTCCTTTTAAAGAAAATTTACTCAGCGGAGAAACACTGATGCATGGCCCTTAAAGAAAGACGATGGAGTGAAAAGAAAGCCCAAATTGTGAATAGTAAACGACCCATTATTGTCATATTTGTTCGTCATTGTAGAATTATTCTATTTTGAAAAAAAAGGTTTTCCAAAATCTTTTATTTCCTTTTTATAATTAGTTGGTAGTAGATTTGATTGCCCTATCTTCATTCTTATTTGACCGTCCACATGCAGCCAAGGCCAACCTCTTTTAAAAAAATATAATTAAAATAGTTGAGGCTCCATTATTTATTGTATATTATTATTATTATATAGTATGTATTTGTTCAATTCTTCACATGGTCTCCAAAAATATTGTATTTCAAAATAGACATTTATAAAGTGTTTTTTTTCCTTTTGGGTGTTGTGTTCTAGAGTACAGTATAAATTTTAAATAAAAATATTTAGCTCAAATTAATGCACTTATCTTTATAAATAAAAATTAAATATATGAATACATTACAAAAATTTCTTATCTATTTTTAAAATATGCACAAATTGCCCTTAAAACAAAGAGTTAACTCTCACTTTAATTTAATTTTAATTTTTTTACCATAATACCTTTTGTTTAATTTTTTTAGTTTAAAAAAATATTGTTAGGTTAATTAAAAGTATTTTAAAAAAATTAAAATTTGACTAAAATATAAGATATTTTTTAATTTAAAAAATGACATATATATATGTTTTGAAAAAAAAAATTATATAATTTAAAAAACAAAATAAATTATATAATTTACTCTAAATACAATAATCATATTATTATAACTATACTTATACAGAAAGAGATAGCTTTCATTCCCCTTTTTTTTTTTTTATGTGAGATAGGAATATTTTACCCTTTACTTTTACTTGATAAAGTGAGACCATCTTTAATTTACATCACACTACTTTGAATAAAGAGAAAATTTTATATCAAATTCAACAACTTCCATATATATATATATATATATATATAAATTAAAAAGCTATGAGCTTAACTCCAATTTTAGCAGGATTAACAAATTTTTAAAGTAGATTGAGAGAATAGAAATTATGAATTTTTCTTCTACTATAGTATATAATTCCAATTCTTACACACACACACACACACAAAAGTATATATTAAAGTACTAAACTTAGGTAAAATTCTATAGATATTTATTTTCAAATCCCTCAATAAATATATAATACAAAAGAAAAATTATTTTAAAGTCCAATTATATAATATTGAATTGTTAAAAACAAATTACTCATACTTAAGGCAAAATCTCAACATAAGTTATTAGGAGGGTAAAAGTTATGATTCATAATTTATATAAAAATTTTACATTCACAATATTATATGTAACATACCTTTTTATAATTTAACGACATAAATTACTATGTAGTCTACAAAAAAAAAATATTTTTCATATTATTTAACAAATACAACATTATGTTATAGTTAAATTTACTAACACTTATTTTTATTTTTTATAAATTAGGAGTTGGGTAATTAAATAATTTACTTAGCAAGATTTAATAGATTAATAAACCATAGTTAATATCATATATTATGATAATTTTCATGTTAAGAACAATCATCTTGACAAGTTTTTTTCTTTTGTTAAGAGGGGAAAAAAAGCTTTCTTATCCCTTGGACTTTCATGAGTAGGAAATAAAAAATTATTGCAAATGTAATTGGAAACAAATATAAACCAACAAAAATCAAATCTCAATTGAAAATGAAAGAAAATAAAAATGATATTAATTACGTTTTTGCATATAATGTAATTAAAAGAGATTGGGGGAAAAAAAGGAATAGGTGTAAAAAAAAATGGATATATATTCTTTTATATTATTCTTTCTCTCTAACTACATAACTATATAATATGTATTAAATTTTAGATCATATCCTCCATTTCTTTTTTGATTTTGCACCTCTCAGTATTTAGTCTTTGCTTCTTTCGAGAGAATTTGAGAGATTTGACATTTAAATGAGAGAAAGACTTAGTTTTCGAACAATTAAAACCTTGACATAATCACTTAAAAAAATGCTAACAGAAATAGAGAAACACTACGAAGAATGTGTGAATTTAACTGAAAGTTTATACCATAACAAAGAGAGGAAACCGATTAGGAGCACAAAGAGGTGAAAGACATAATGTGATTGAAGAATAGTGGCTGAGTAGAGTCATTTTTAATATTTATACAATTTTGGAAAATAGACATGTCATAATTTTTTTATATCATTTATCTTTTGAATTTTGTTGAGTAAAATATTTATTTTACTTTTATTTATTTTGTATATTTTTGTTTCAATCATTCCTTATACATAGTTGTTTAAGTCATGATTTTAAATTTGCAAACTTTTTTACTATTTTTAGTTAATTAAATATATTTTATATTTATATTAATTTATGACTTAAAATAAATAAATTATACATTTTTTAATTTTTAAACATGAATGGAGGCCTTTAATTACTCATAGAATAATTAACCACATTACTATTTATCACATTTTACTATTTTGATATTGAAATTATTAAATTATTAATTTAAATTATAATATATAAATTATTAAATTATAATATATATATACACACACACAATTAATAATATTTAACTAATTTGCAACGGTCTCATATATACATATATATTTAAATCATTATATCATATAAATTATTAAAAAATAATATTTAAATAATTTGCGACGGATTTAACGACGGATTAGCGACGAAAAATTTTATGATAGAAATTTCGTCGCTAAGTCTGTCGCTAAATTAGTGACGAAATCTTCTGTCACAAAATTCCATCGTAAAACTGGAATTGATTATCATGCTTATTAGTAATGGAATTTTCCGTCGCTGAACTCCATCACTAACTTGATTTGCGACGGATTAACAACAAAAATTTTTCGTCACAAATTCCGTCGTTAATTTTTGCGACGGAATTAGTGATGGATTTGCAATAAACTTGCAATGAAACAAAATTTTATCGTTAAATTTCGTCGCAAATTTGCTTTTTTTTTGTATTGTATATATTTTGATATGGTTGTGATTCAAAACAAATTACTTGAAGTTGACTATTTCTAAGAGATTGAAAAGTAACACATATTGCATATTTATTTTAATGATAAAAACTTCCATCTAAAAATCTTTTTTTTTTTTTGGAAAGGCCTTATAAAATGAGTTGTCCAAAGTTTTTTAGAGTTGACAAACATCTAATTTATTACTATAAACTTTCTCTATTAACTAAGAAAACGCCCAGTTTGATTATCAATGACAAATTAATGGGTTAAAATTAATAAATTTGTGCAGTAGAAAAGCGAATTAATAATGGATCACCACTATTATGATTATTATAATAACGGTTAGGAAAATAAAATCAAAAGGTTCTTCTCTACTAGGGGGGAGCCCGAGCTATGAACAAAAATTAAGAAAAATTAATGGGGATAGATCATAAAAAAAAGCAGATACCAAAAAAAAAAAAATGAGAGGGCCAAAGCAAAGCCACAGGTATACGGTTTGTGAACAGTAATTTTTCTTTTGAAGTTACATATATATATTTATATATATTAGTAGCTTTGTCACTGTCACACATTATTTAGTAACACAAATGTTAATCAGAATATTCTTCCATGGTCCCCCCAAAAAAATAGTATTCTTCAATTATTCTTCAAAGTTATTTTGAATTCCACTGGTATAAATAAATTCCACTGAGAAGAAATTGAAGAAAAGGCTTCCTATATATCCATAGGAAACAAGTTTTAGTTGAACCAAGGATTTTGAGTTGAAGAATTAAACTGAAAGTGGCCTGTGCTGCTTTGTGATGGCAAGACATCCAAGTTTGGTTGATGAACTTCAACTTGTGGGATTTGGAACTTGTGGAAGGCAAGAAGAGCTTGAACACTGGCTAGCTCACTTTCTGTGTCGTGGATTTGTTGGTGCAACTGAGAGATAATTCTAACGCAACCATACACTGGGTCTTCAATCCTACATCGTGCTTCAAAATACAATGTATCTGCTGCTTCTGCTCTCACATAGCATGGGATTTGCTGCAAGATTATAATTTTACAAATATATTAATTATCAGATTATTAACTTCAACTTGTACAACATTTTTCCTTTTTGAGTTATTTTTCATCATACTTTTTTCCAAGGCATGATATTTAATTATATTTTAATTAAAGAACACATTCGGACAAGATTTTTTCTCTCTGAAAGTGTAGACTGAAATTTAAAAACAATAAGAATTATAATAGTAAATGAAACTTTCTAAATAATAAAAAATATTTGTTTCTATTTTATGTGAGCAATATTATTAATAAGTTCATGCATAAAAATACTATTACTATGTTATAAAACATGCGATGATATTGATTTTTTAATTAATGAATTACCTGAAGCATTTTTCCAACATTGCTGCCACCATATATTCTGTGAACACAAGAGAATCTTTGAGGATCACTGGCAGGAAAATAGGGAGAGAAAATGCAATCGGAAGGACACTTTCTTCTCTGATTCTTGCAAGCTGCACACCGACCTGAAATCATGATATCAAATCCTCCAAAGATGGAAAAAATATTAATAATCCAAAGAAAATCTCTGGCACCCACAAAGATTTCCACAATATCTTCTTGCTCTCTGGACCGATGGAGAAGAAATCTTACAAAGATTTTGACGTCTTATTTGCTAGAGAAAGGAGTATTTATATTGAGGATAATGGGAAGGTTTGCAAGCAAGAATCTCTAACGGCTATATATATATATATATATATATATATATATATATATATATATATATATATATATATATATATATATATATATATATATATATATATATTTCAAAATTGTGACACTGAGAAGGGAAGTTTAGCTAAGAATGGCAAGGAATAGACCAAAAATTGAGGGTCAAGTCCATTTCAAGAATTTGTCCAATTCCTCATTTAAGAACAGACAATAATTTTCCAAATCATGCCATTTAGATTGGATTGCCCGTTATGACTAGAGGCAAGTTTGATTAGATTAGCACCTTATATATTCCTTCAAAATGTAATATTGTTCAAAATTCAAAATTTATGACGCTGTGAAAGAAAAAAAAAAAGACAATTTAGATCATTAGTTGCTTATTATTTCCTGCAACTATTAGAAGTTAATTCAATAGCGAGCTGTTATTTTATTTTTTTGTTTTTTTGGCCAAAAGCTAGCTGGGCTATTAACTAATTTTGAGATTATTTGATTTGATCAATTTTTCTTTTACTTTTCTTGTGGAGTTAGCTGGTTATTTTATTTTATTTTTGCCAAAAGCTAGTTCTTCTCGGAAAGTGTGTGTACATTCGAAATTTGCACCTCCCTCCAGTTCTCATATTAGAGTTCATCTTACATTAATGCAGCTATCTTTATCCATTTTCACTTAAAAACAGTTTTGTTCAAATTTCAAAAATTACGATGGTATATATGTAAGAAATAAAATAAAGGTGGCAATTAAAGAATTAGTTGTTTATAATTATCGCATGCGACTATTAGATAGTTCATGCACTAGCTAGCTGGTTATTAATGAATTTTGAGATTCATCTGATTTGATCACGTTCAATATATAATACTTGGAAGCAGATATGCGAAGTAATGTATAATTCAACAAATAATCTTTCTCGTAATCAAGTTAATTCCAAGATATATTTTGAAAGAACGAATATATCAAAAGGAATAATTAAAATGGGCGCGCAATATATATATATATATATATATATACACACACACGAACGCACACACCAAAAAAGGCGAAAATAATTTTTTTAAAAAGATATATATTGGTACTTATGGACTGTTCATCCATGGTACACGAATATAGAGCTCATATATATCTATTATATCATATATAAACAGTGTCCATAGTAATGCAAGGTTCTTCCGAACAGAAAATTCTAAAAACTGTTCCATACCCCTCCAAAATTTGTACATTTTTGTTCACTGAATTGGAATGGGTTGACTCGGAAGGCGCTACAATATTTTTCCATCTCAACTATATATCGAGTCAAATTAACTATTAAAAAAAGATTTACATTCTTTGAATTATAAAGCCTAAAATTCTGCAAGGCAATCAAACCTAATTATATCCTGTATAACTTAATTATAAAGTCTATAATATCCTCTGAGCTATGATTTGCCTCAAGTTCATGATTCTTGAATCCCTCTAGCTTGTATCTACAGTACCGAACAATGATTCAATGAGATCTATATCCCAATCCTGCGTCAAAATTAAAACCAAAACCGTGATTAGATCAGTAAGCATTTTCCTAATTAGAGTTAATTGATCTAAATAACATGAGAACAAGTCTTATGTAAGATGACTTGCCTGTTCATGAGGAGCTGAGTTTCTTGCTGAAGAATTAGCTTTGTCCACCGAATACATGTCCAAGGATTCCAAGTTTGTGAATACATCATCACTTGACAGCTTCAGTGATCATATCACAATGGCAAGGTTAGATAGGCAAATTTATACAAAACTTAAATATTCTGTTTTAAACTGGCTTGAGATTTTGTTTACAATGACCAAAAAATCTTTAGGTGTTTATTATATATTGTTTTCTAATGAGTAATTTAACGTATAAATATTTTTTATAGTTCAGCATTTTATTATCGAATCTTTATAAAATAAAATATCATAATTCCATTGAAAATGTGACAATAAGTTAAATTAAGAATTGTAAAGTTTTTGAAATAAGAGAGGCACTCAAATATGGTTAGACTAACCTGATTAGGGTTTTCGTTGGTGCAAGTTGAGGACTTGTTTGGCAGTACGTTAATTCTGCCTTCACTTGTGGGAATATTCCCATGATCATCAACTCCCTGAAACTGTTGCAATGAGGATATATTTTTGAATTAAATACTAATTTTAATATATATGTGCGAGACATGAGTAGGACTAAATGCAATAAAAGAGTGTTTCTGATATATACCTGCTCAAGGCACTCTTCAACATGGAAGGGGCTAGGAATGTCAGAATTTGAAAGTTCACTAGCACGAGGGCTCTCTTCCCTCTGATTTGAGACAACCAAGAAACCACAATTAATATATAGGACATTATACGTTGCTTCTTGCCACCAAAAGAGTCAAGCTTATGTATAATATTGATTATTTCTACCATACTTATAGCGTATCATTGGAAATGAAACACCTATAAGGAAAAGAGAGGGGGTAAGGCTCACTCAAGTGAAGACTCTGCCCCCTCTCTCTTTCTCTCATTGCATACCTTGTTCAGAAGATGCATGTCGTCTATCATGAGGAAAAGTTCAGTAAGATTATCATTCAATTGGGGGGTCTCGCTCTCAGTCAGTGAACTGATAATATTATATTGATCATGCTCAATACCTCCAGCATTTCTACCATTAATTGACTGCTGATTCAAAGGTGGAAGCCCTGAAATATTTTCTTGGATTGATTCAACACAGACATTCAATACTGAGGATGGTACAGGCATATTTGCATTATTTGAAGCACTCCCATTACTTATTAAGCTACATTTGTTGTTGTTGTTGTTGTTGTTTATAGAACCAACAGTCTGACCCTGATTCATCCCACCAGCCGTAAGAGACGCATTATTGTTCAGTTGAGTTCCAAAGTGGTTATAATAAGTGCTAGAACTTCGTTGCAGATCACAGCTGCCAAAAGGTACTAGCAATCTCCCATTATTATTATTATTATTAGTATTATTAGTTGAGCCGTAGTTGAAGTTGCTGCTATTCCCCAATGAACCATAGGTACTGATCATACCATTTGCAATCATGGCATTTGCAGAAGTCATGAGCCCTCCGTTTCCATTATATGCTGGCAAGATAGGACGATGATGATTTGCTTGATCATGATACTGGGGTTGCTGGAAATTCTTATAATTAGGATCGGTCCCAAAGTGGTTTGATTGTCCTAGTCTGACTTCATTGATGAGAGAAGGTCTGGTTGTTGAAGGATTATAAGGAAATTGGGGAGTTGGAGGTTGAGGCCTAGAGATATTAGTAATGGTTAAAGGTCGTTGATGATGATGATCATGAAGACGAAGACGACCTACTCTCTTTTGGATGTCTTTGATGAGACATGCAGGAAGGCCAGAAGCAAATCTTGACCTTAAGGCTCTCTCAGATAATCCTTCAAGTATTCCTTTCTCGGCAACTTTCCTCAGAAATATGCGATACTTCTGCAACGTTAATGTAAATGAATTGTTAATTTTCCTCTTCTTCTCTTGTTTTATCAATTTCCCGAACCTAGAGAGAGACACAACTTTTCTTCCTAAGATACACACCCTTTTTTTTAATTATTTTTTGTTTTATGATAAAGGTAAAATTGTTCTTGGCTTTCATTAACTGTATAAACTTCTGAATTAAAATCTGGAAAAAAAAAATACATCGTTAAAGAATACTTCCACATATATTACTTAAGAAGCAAACCTGCAAATGACTGGCAACGTTTTCTCTTGTTAAACCTGGCGCGTTCATGATCTCAAGTATCCTCTTTGGAACAGCCTCTGGATGAGTTCAAAAGATAAAACACGTCAAAAACCCATCACAATTACACAACAAGCCAGATCCATTAAAATTAAATCTAAAGAGTATAGAGTAGTTAGTTCAGTTGTTAAGAGGCAATGTCATTTCTCCTTCCTTATCAATCTGCATCATGGAAAAGTGTGCTCTTAATAGAGATGATCTGGTAAGAAAGATTTAGTTTCAACTAAAATCCGACTATCCAAGCGCAGTTGCAGCAACCAAAATAAAAAGGATATTTTGATTATTAAAATATATATTGCATCTCAATTTAGTCCTTCGAAGGTTGAACATCTGATTTTAATTCTTCAAAAAATATTTTAATTTGTCTTCAATATTGTCTGTGTTAAACCCTTTAACAAATAATTAATAGAGATAAATGATGTATCATGACGAAAAATTGAGATAACCTTTAAGTTTTTAGTTGTTATTGAAACATGCAACAATAAAATCTCAAAAGAGGTAGTATTATGATTACTTCTCAATAATATAATAGTCTGATATGATATGTTTGACACTTCAACAACTACATTAACTTTGCATTTAAGTTACATCTCTTGTTTCTATTAACTATCTATTAATAGCTTTAGTTCAAAGATAATATTAAAGAAAAAATATTTTTTAGAATACTACAATCAAATGATTAAACTTTGATATGTTTAAAAGATCAAAAGATTAATAAAAAAGGGTAGAGGCTACCCATTATTTGCGACAGATTACTCACTGTTCAATCCAATGTGTCTTATGGCTAGCAGGAACCGATTGTGAAGTGAAGTAGTCCAAACAACCTTGGGCCTCTTTGGACCCCCAGAATTTGTGATGTTTTCCTTATGCAATTCAGGACCTTTTCTCTTGGCATACTTTTTCCTTCGCCTAGGTTCAGTCACTAAAACTGATGAATCCTGAGAGGGTATAGTCTTCTCACCCGGTGATGACTCTCCTTCTTCGCTTCCCAATAAGTCATTATTCTCAAGAGCAAATTTTTCTTTTCTACCTGCCACGGCATACTGCCATATATCTTTGAAATCATCTCGGCTTACTGGTTTTACGATATAAAATGCTGCACCATTTGCTAGACTCTTGGACATCACACTCTTCCTGCTGTCTGCAGACATAACTGCACCAAACAGAAGTAGCCGAGTTTCAAATTCTCAGATAGATTTGATTTATCAAAAACTGAATGTTGTTATGAAAAGTTTCACCTCTTAAGAAGTTGAGTATATCCGCCTTTGAATATGTACATCTACATCTACCCTAACCCTACCCTCTCCCATTTTACCAATGAGCTTAGTTGCATAAACGTATGCGAAAGTATAAAAAAGCTTGAGAGAATGAGTGGTACTCACTAATGACAGGTAGCTGGAATTCTTGTTTGACATGCTTTTGCAGTTCAAATCCATTCATTCCTCGCATATGAAGGTCGGTGACGACGATGTCAAAGAAGCCTCTGAACTCCCTAAGAGTCCCCAAAGCTTCATGAGCATTGGTAGCAGTGGCAACTGAAATTTGAATCCGAATTAAAGGAAATCCTTAATTTATAAGTAAAGCTCCTATAGCATGTGTGAAAATAAGTGGCCCTAAGCCTCTAATTAACAAATACTAAATCATTTTCAACTAAAGATTATACAAGTTTCAATGCACATAAGTCACTTGTCCCTACCTCATGAGGTGTTAGTAGTATTTGGACAAATAAATTAATTAGTTGCATTCTTATATTCTCATGTATCAGGACTCTGTCACTTATGTCCAAGGGATATACTACTCAAATGATCCCGAAGGGCTATAATAAAAACAAAAAAGATATATAGGTTATTTTTGCTTTAATTTGTTTTAAAGAAAATATTACCATATGATTCTTCGCGTTTATATCTATGAAATCAGCTAGAAACAACGCAAATATCAGGAGATCTAGGTTAACTGGGACATGATATAAAGAGATCATCATTAAGGGGAGGAAGTTTTAAACTAAAGAACTATATATATATATATATATATATATATAAATGTGTATGGAAAACATTAAACTCAAATTGGAGTTCAATAAAATGAAATCTATGTTCATATTCTGGCCAATTTAGCCAGCAAACAAAATAAGAAAATTCAATTTAATAGTCTATGCTTTAAATTGAAAGATTAAAAAGGAAAATGACGTATATCTCGATTTGTGTGATCCAAACATTCATATGATGTAAAGCCTTAAAAATTCAACTTGTCAGCGTATAACATGAGGACAAAATAGACAGAAAAGAAGGACGAAGAAGAAATGATACATTGACTCCTACAGAATAGTAATAAAAGCCAAATACTAAAACTCCATTTCCCTCTGATTTTTTTAAAAAATTTTAATATAATATTTTAATAAATTTTAATTTTGTTTCAACCTCGTAATATATTTAAACCTTAAAAGATTATATAATTTTGCTTTGATACTAGAAGGACAAAATTGAAACAAAATTACATTTGCAAGTATCAAAGTGAGATGAAAAATTTTTAAAGGAGTCACATGATACTTCTGGTATCCTTGAAGAATCAATGAGGTTTTAATATTGTACAAAACACATTAATCAAAGATAACTTTACCAAATTGTACTCAAGTGACAAGGGATAGAAGCAATCATAAAGATATATATATATATATATATATATATGATCATACAATAATAATTTTTAAGAAAGAAGATGAAGAAGGTGAAGAAGGAAGAAATCCTAAGAGTACGTCAAGTCACAAAAAGAGAGGGAAGAAAACACCAAAATCAAAATCTGAGAAAAAGAACAATCATCAATCACCCGAGAAATCGACTCAATTGTTAATCAAAGATCTTAATTCATCAAATAGTAGTTTATGAACTGAAGAGAAGAGAAGATTTACGTACCTTTGTATTCCCATGATCTGAGTATACTAGCGATGATAGAGAGAGTAGTAGTATCATCGTCCACGACCAACACAGTGATGTCGAATCTCTCACGGTCACTTTCGCAATCAGCCATTGTCTTTCAAAACCAGAATTCTCAGACGATCAAAAACCACTCTGTACTGTGGGCGAAACAGCTGAGTGAGGTGTGTGTGCTTTTATAATGCCTTCAAAGTGTAGTACTCAGCGTTGTCTACAAAGAAGTTCTAACATTTGGCACTTCACTTCTTCATGGAAAGTATCTTTTTCATCAGAACTTATCCTTTTTCTGCTTAGAAACTCTTCCTTTTTTGTCTGATTTTGTGCTTATCTTTTTTTTAAAATAAAAAATTTGTGATCAAATTTTGTGTGTACGCTCTTTTGAAAATATTACACTTTTCCGACTAATTAATGGTAAAAGATCTAGAATAAAAATGTAATATTTATTACGTGTTACCATTTGTTACGTGGGGTTCTTTCTTTAGAAGATTTGACAATATTCTTATGTTCACACTGCTTCTTTAAGTCAAATTTTTTTCCTTAACAAGTTCATATGAGTAAGGCAGTAATAACTAGCCCGCCAATCATGAAAACTATATAAGCTATTCCTTTTTAAAAAAAAAAAATTTGGGTATATTGAAGTCTTTTTAAATTGGGTTGTGGTAATTAAACAATGAAGCTGCTATATTTTGCTAATTATTTTCGACATGTTTGAATTAATATAGCAAAATATTCATTGAAGAGAATGACGAGATAGTCCAGCTTGATAAGGTTTGCAATTAGGTTTGTGATATAAATTGATTTGCTGCTGCTCTAGCCTTTCAATTTTTTTTTTTGGTGTGTTTTTACAATCATTCAACAACCAAAAACAGATGGAAGACCTATGATTTTACCTAGTATTTCTAATATATATATATATATATATTGTAACGCTAAATATTGTAATGTATGATTGTACCTAGTATTTCTAATTTTTCCCAACATTTTCAAATTTAACCAAAACCTGAAAATTTACTCAAAATTGTCATTAACTGCATATAAAAGACACTAATGATGATTAATTAAAATAAAATGATAATATATGCTAAAATACCAGTTTAACGGTTAACGGTTAACGGTTAATGATTAACGATTAACAATAAACTGTGATTAATAATGACACTAACAACATAGTCGATTTATTAACTACTTTAATTAATTTATATAATCCAAAATAAAATATTCCATTCATATTGGAGTTTAAAAATCTTTTTTAAAATATCAAACCAGCTAATATATATATATATATATATATATATAAAGACACTCAAGATGCAAATCTAAGAATTGGAAAAATATTCATAAATCCGATTTCAAAGACACTCAAGACATAAATCTAGAATAAAAAAAGATTCATAAATCCGATTCCATTCAATTTTTATTAGAAATTATTGGTTAGCATCTACCAATTATGGTGTGGTATATCCTATCTTAAAATTGGAATAACTTACCTTACACCTTAACTATTGTTTAAGAAAAAAATTGAAAAAAAAAAGGAAGAAAAGAAAAAAAAAAAAAAAAAAAGAAGAGAAGAATGTTTGGCAGTTATATAGAGGCAGTTACTTGAGCATGAAGGCCTTCTGAACGCGTGGACCAGCAGACGAAGAGCATTTGCTGGGCTATCTCAACGGGCTATTAAGCTAAAGATGGACCCACTTACTAACTTCTTTCCAAAATAGCCCAACTGATGCAGATATTAAATTAAAATTGTAATAAATGTGGATTAAAAAAATTTTTATCACATAAAACCCCAAATATTTCAGAAAACCGCTGTATGTTAAAAAGAAAAAGAAAAAGAAAACCAGGTTCTGCCTGCAGTTTTCACAAAACCACCATATTTTCTTTGAAAAATTACGGAAATTTTTATAGGAAAGGAAATAATAGTCCAATTTTTAGGGGAGCTTATCTAAACAATTTCTAGCCTTTTTTTTTTCCAATGTCATTAATGCCAATGTAAAATTAAATAACCCTCCTTTTTATTTACGACTCATTATTATAACATGAATTGATTGAAGCTAAAATTGCTAACCATATACATACATGAATAAAAGAAAGTAATAAATTTTTTTTTGGAAATATATACATTCTTTTTTATTAATTAACATCTAAACTTTGAAAAAATTTGGTAATAAATGGAATAACAATTACTCCAGAGAGAATTTATTTACTTGTGCATATTAATTGTGAAATGGGTAATTAAATGGGCGAGTGGCATTGAATGGGTTATTAATTGCCATTTAAAGTATAAGCCATTGTGGACAAAGGTGTTCGCTAATTGTTCTGTGAAACCTCATGAAATCGGATCCTCTTTATTATTACAGCATGTGTAATTGAAGAAAAAATTATATAAAAAAATAAAAATATATATAAAAGCCTACTTCTTCACTTCTTCTTCACCTCTTTTCTCTTTCTCTCTCTCATTTCTTTTAACTTGACTATCTAAATTATTTTTTAAATTGAGATAATCTAGACTCAAAATCTCATGTCATGAACCTATAATTGAACCCACTATTTATAAATGAGAGGATTTTGAAAGAGTGTTTCTTATTTATGTGAACCTGAGCTTGGCCAATGGATAGAAAACTAAATCCTCATTAAATAACTTAAAATCTTATGTTTTGTGAGACTCTATAGATAACTTTCATGATGTCTAATTCATCTCACATCAAGTAGGCCATCGTATTAAATCTTATATAGTTTTCGTTTTCAGATGAAGTTGAATTATATATCGGAGTTTAAATGAAAACTATAATTGCATCTTTGTTATGATGTTATTCTATAACTTCTCTTTATGTATGTACTTGTGCTAGGTCATCCTTTTTTTTTTTTGTTAAGGTGTGATGACAAAAAGAATTCTAGGTGTGATCTATTTATTATGGTTAGAAGTCTTCTCAAATTTTGTTTGGGCTAAATTTTTTTAAATAACTTTAAAGTCATATACTTGATATTTTAAAAATTTTATTCTTTGAGTGTTTAATAGAAGAATCAAATCGAGCTTACCAAAATTATAAGTAATCTATTATCAACTCGAGTAGTGTAGATGCTGGTAATCTAGAAAAATTAATATGCATAAACTTGAATTAATCTTGGTTTTTGGGATTTGGATTTTTTATATTTTTAAAGAAGAATTAACCGTGTTTAATTTTCAATAAAGAAAAGATGAAATATATGTGGAGTTGGCATTTTAAGAATTACATCGAGACTAGTAGCCTGGGGAAAATTTAAGAACAAATTAATAATTTAATCATTGAAATTTTTTTTTTTTTTCTAAACTTAGGTCTCTAAAAATAAAACGGCCCAATTTAGTCTCCTAATGATTTTTCTCTAAACAAAATTGTTTCTTAGATAAAATTATAGTTATTTGATATTATAGTATAAATGAGAGTACACATAGTCATTAATTAATTATTTAATCTTGCTCACATCCATTTTTTTTAATAGTGTCGTCCACTTGACTTTGTAAAATTTGTCTAAATAACATTTTCAGAGAAAATGATACTTGATAATTTTAAACCATAAGTTAACAATCATATAAACTTTTGTTTATGTCTCATCAATAAGGCTGTTAAATAATCGTGATTTCAACTAACAAAAAGATTATTTTGATTAAAGGAAATATTTGAGTTGGAAATTAAATTAAAATGTTTTATCTTTGAAAGACCATACCAAAAAAGAATAATTTTTAAGACTAAATTATTAAATTGAAATTCAATTAACTTACTAATTAACTTAATAAACACTTCTTAAAATTTAGCTGTAGTTGTTATTATTGTAAATCTTTGAAGTCTGTTTTTTTGGAATTATAAAGGAAAAACTATACCTAGAGAGCGAATAAGAACTGAGAGAAGAAACATGTTGGGATTAAATCAATGTTTTAAAATCCAAATTAGACAATAAATAGGAATATTAGGTGATCCACGGTTCAACTGTTGAATCGAAGTTAAATTATTTTCATAAATGCATATATATATATATATATATAATATTTTATAGTTAGATTAATAATATATTATAAAATAACATTTAAAATAAACATAAATGTTAAAAAATATAAAATAGTTAAAACATTTTATGTATAATAATAAAGCCATGTTAAATTAATAAAATAAAGTTTATAAAATATCATAAATATCTATGGCAGAATTTAAAAATCATATTTTAAGTCCAAAAAATGAAAATCAAATCTAGTTTTAACCTATTTAGTGCCAAATCGATTAATTTTATCAATTTTTGGCCGATTCTTAGTCAGTTTTAAGATTTAAATGAATTAATTTATCAATTTTCTTAGTTCAACCAACCAATTTAATCCAATTTTTGTAACCACGGATTAAACCTACATGGATAAAGACCAACCCTATGATATTTATATTCAAAGAAGATGTCAATTAAATCAAGATTGTTGAACTTAACTTTTCTAAATTTTGGTGAATCTTGAAACTACAAATATATTTTTATTCAGACATTAATTGTTTTAAAAAATTGGGAGCTGAATTTATAGCTAAACATTGAAGAGAAAAACGGGATAATTTTTTTACCGATCTGTCCCGCTAATTCTCTTGTCGCTAATGTGATTTCTTTTTCAATTTTATTTAACATGCTTGCAATTAGAAGAGATAGATAGGGTGAGAAGGAAAACCCACCCCAAAAAAAAAACCCACAAAAAAAGAATAGAAGAAAGAAGGATGGTGGAGCTAATTAGTGCAATTTTCAGTTTAGGTTACAAGGATGGGAACAGATGCTGAAGAAAAACGAAGAAAACAGAAAGATTAAGAATCAAAAACCAAAAAAGGGAGGACTCACTTAATCTCGAAGAATTTTTTTTCATATATTTTCGTTTTTTTATTCTACATAACTTACACTTAAATCTTGGGAGCTCTCTGATCAAAGATTTAAAAAAGGTAGATGTCTTTGCTTTAAGCTCCACCTTTTATCTGTTCATATAAGGCCCACAAGAGGAAGCCAATGACTGTGTCCCTCACTAAACTCTTGAGAAGGCCATCGACCCAGCCACTGGAACCTCCATTATAAGGGTTTTGACCTACAAGATCTCTAAACCTTAAATTCCCTTGATCAGATATCAGTGCATATATTACACCATTCATGTGCCCCTTTCCTACTACACCCACCACCTTTTTACAGTTATTCACAGCTTTGCTCCGCTTCAATGACCACGCAAGGTACTGCAAAAGAAACCACCATTTTCAATTATAGGACATATGCTATATACGTCACATTAGCTTACTGATAGTTCTCAAGAGGGTAAAATCTCCTCATTGGCTCTCCAAATATGACCACAGAATCAATTGGCACATTCAAAATTTTCTTTTGTAACTCCATCCTTCCAGTCCGAGAGGTAGTAAAGTAATTTTATGGGGTTATTCGAGGAGCAAATATTCTATAAAATTGAAACAAAATCAAACTTTTTAGTACCAGAATGATACAAAAAATATTTTAGGGAGCTAATTGATACCGAGATCATCTCTTGATAACCGTAATATGAATTTACCCTTTTTGAAAACGCATCAATATTATCATGTTGTGAAATAAATTGACAGTTAACAGAGCTTGCGGCAGGATCATATTGATGGGTTTTTGAAATTTTTCCAGTCAATTGATGACAATTCTTTTAAGAACTAAATTGATGTTACATACATATTTCAAGAACCTAAATGGTAGTTTACTCATTTTAAATGGAAATATTGTATATGCAGGATTCTTTCCTGTTCACTCCCTCCATGTTTTTTCTTTTATATTTTTTTAACCAATGGCTTTTGGAGAAATGAATAGGCATTTTATGTTTCCCGTGTTGGAACAGAAGAAAGGTGAAACAAAAGAGGGAAATCTTACAGTATCTCTTTCATGTAGAAGAGGCTGCAATAGTGATGGGTAGGAAAAACTCAGTTGCTCATAAAGCTGAAATGTACCCTCATCATCTGAACTCGGTTCTTCCTGCATCTCAGAAGATGGCAGCCATTTAATTATTAGATAAAATTTCACTTATCCCTTTTGGGAAGGAAGGGAATCAAGTACAGGGCAAAATGGCATATATTCTATGAGGTTCATACATGTCAATAATGCATCTCTCTCTCTCTCTCTCTCTCAATCAATTCCTCTTTTAGTCCCTGTACTGCACTATTTGGAAAATCTAGAGAATATGCGTGCATGTCTCCATCTTATCATCCCGTGTGAAACATTTTATGGCCTCTCCTGTGATTACCCGATATAATTTGTAACTATTTTCTACTTTCTACTACTTTTCTAAAAGCAAATCAGACAGGACTGGCCAATTTAACCTAAAGGTCCTGAACCCTGTGAACTGGCTACTTTATCTGATTTTCACCTACAAATTATATCTGACTGAAACGTAGTATGAAGTATGAACTGCTTTGTTTGAAAATCTTGATGAAATCTTATGATAGTAGTTCTCAATTTTTTTTTTTTCAAAGGAAAATAGCATATTAAAATTAGAAGAAATGGCAGAAAAGGATATATGCTGGTATTATTTCCATCTAGGTTGTGAGAAGGTTTAGCTTAAGTTTAATGGAGCAAATTGAGACCACTTTAAACAATTCACCACATGAATATGCATGCCTCTATGACTTGCAAACCGGAGATGGGAAGCAAATATAGAAGAACCTATTGTAAATTAGATAACCAGTTCATTTTTGTATAGGGATGGTAATGGGGCAGAACAGAAGGGGGGAGGCCTTCCCTACTTCCCGTCCCACCACTCTCTAACCTCCCTGATCCCATCCCATCTCTCCTGCTGAGGACAAATTCCCCTTGTCCCCATTTCTCATGAAGGTAAGGAGACCCATAGGAATCCCTATCCCCATATTTATAAAGTTTTATGAAGATCAAACCAAAGTTTACAAAGATTAGGTAAACTTTCAAAAATCAAAACAATATAATCTTAAATTCAAATACAAATTCTTAAAAAATAAACATCTAAAATTTATTAGTATAAAATATATATAAGTAAACAATAAATATCTAAATTAGTAATTTTATTCTTTGAAAGTTTATTACCATCAATTTAGTTTTAAATTAGCAATAAAATGATGTGTTTTTAAAACATTAAAACCAAATCGATGATAGTAAACTTTTAAATATTAAATTGTCGGCAGTAGTATTTTTCAAGGACAAAAATGTAAGTTTATTCATAATTCTAATATAGTGGGGTCCCAGGCGGTGGGCAATATGATTCTCATCCTTGTCCCCATATTCTTGGTAGAGGACAATAATCTACCTCCAACCCCATCCCCACCCATATGCAGGGTGATCCCTGCTCGGATCCTCACAAACAGTGAAAATTGTCATCCCTAGTTTTGGAGACTGTAATTTGTAAAATACATAAAGCATAAAAATGATGTATTTTATAAAAAAATAGGTAACTAGCAATTATTGAGAATGTCAAACCCTCCCTTTTCTTTCTAAGTCAATCATTTAAAAATGGCGAAAATTCATATAATCATTTAAACTTTGGCCCTTTGTCAAATAACCCTTCGAGATCTCAATTTTGGCAATTAACCTACTCCAATTTTCAATGTTTGACAAATAGCTAGTTCCATCCAAAATGCCGTAAACTTAAAAGCACGGTGAAAACTGATAATATAAAAAGCCATTATCACGAAACTAAGAGAAATTTCACTTAGGAGCACACTTGTTGAATCAAAACACACCAAAACCCCTACTCAATTGAGCAGCTTGCTGTATTTTTTTTTTCCCCACTTGTAATGAATGGAAGGGGTTATAACTTATATGCTACATGATTAAGTCTTAAAATATTAGTTGCCAATATTAAAACCATGGGAGTTTATTTGCCAATGGATCATAGTGAAATGGGATTATTTTACAAAGGGTCAAAGTTAAAGGGAGTTGGAGTTTTTGCTTTAAGACTTTATATATACAAAACTTAGCATGGAAGAAACAATAAAAATTCATAGTGTAAAATCTTGGTTAGAGAAGCAACCTCAAGCTTATTTGTAGAAATGTTAGATGATGATGTTATCCCACGAGCAACAGAGACCACTAAACTTAGTTTCTCACTCCATTTCAAAGCCTTCCATGCCCTCTGAAGCTGCAAGACAGATTACAGAGATGAAAAGAAAGATCTTTTGTTATTCAGTACATTAAACATAACTACAGAAGCTATTCTCCTAGATCATATAGAATCATATTGTTCTTCAAATACTTTGGAAAACAAAAATACCAAACAATTGTTGAAATCAATTATTGCCTTTAAATAACTATTTTATGTCATAGTTGCAAGACTTAACATGTACATACCGTTATTTCAATTGGCCGATCTCCCAAAACTATTTGAGCACCAACTTCTTCAGATGCTTTTCGAGCAGCACGGAACTACAAAGAAGATATTACTTTATTGTCAAAATGAGCTTTATTTCGAAAGATCAGTAGCATATTTTGAAATTACCTCGTCGCCAAAAGGGCGGTTAACATCAGAAGAGATCTTTGATGAAAAAGCAGCCAGGAGTAACCGTAATGCTAAGGCAGTTTGACCACCTGACAATAAGATAAATAGTAAGTAAATTTCCTTTATGTACAGACATATCAAACATATCTGTGCTTACTGCTTACCCAAGTTTATGCTTCGACCAACAGCGCCGAAAAACCCAGTCCCACTCAAAGTAAACATATTAGACCGTAACTGTTGGCCGAGCTCGCCATCTGCAGAAGCGTACATGATCCCAGCTCTGGAAATGAACTCTGCATCAATTGAGATTAAGATGTGGATTGACCACAAACAATTTTGACATTTATGTAACTTCTTATATTTCCAGTAGGAATATAAATTTTGAAAGTGATTCACAGAGTAATAAACTCGATAATGATCCCAGAATTTAGACAATAATACTAAACTGGATGATTAAACAGAACGAAGAGTGGTACATTATGTTATTTTTTCGTTAAAACTGCACCTATTTACATTAACCATAAGGAGAAAGATACAAGGTTGTTACTAGGGAATTGCTGGAGTTACCCATATCCTATTGTGGCTTCAAATCAAGCATTTCTATTAAGCTAATCCACAATTTTAAATTCCTAGTCGTATCAATGGCCAAACTACCTACATTTTTACTGATAATAGGAGTTTTTCCTTCATTTGTTCAATTCGCTTGTAAATTATAGAACAATACTCTATTTTAGTCCTCCAAAGATGATTTCTACAGCTTCCACAGATTTTCGTATCAATTTAGTAAGAAACTTTGATTTTGTTTCAATCCCTAAAAAATACGGGATCCTCAAAAGATTGTAAAGTATCATTTTAGTACAGAGGGATGATAGTGGAACAAAATCAATCCTTTGAATGCTAAAGTGATAAGAAAAATCTCTCGAAAATAATCCCAATATCAATTAGCTCCCTAAGATTTTCGTATATATTAAGTGTTTGATTTTGTTTCAAGCGTATAAGATATTGGATCCTCAAAAGGTTGTCTGAGTATTATTTTAGTAGATGATATTGGAACAAAATTAACCTTTTGAATACTACAGTGGTACAAAAATGATATTTGAAGGAACCAATCCATAATCGATAACGAGGGACCAAAATAAAATTTTACTCTACATTATTTTTAAACGTAGACGAAGCTGCAAATTGACGAAATCATTACCCCCAATTTACTAAGGGTCACTTCTACAGGGAAAAATCTTGAACAAACTGTAATTGAGGAGGCCGAGAGAAAGAACGTGTGTACTTGCCTGCTTCTACAGAGCTCGACAACCACGTTATCTGGCTTCACTGCTCGCACCACACGCTCAACATCCATGGTCGATTCCTTAGAAATATGAGTAGTTCCCATTAACCAGATCGCCTCGGGCTCCACAAATTCAGACCTCCATGAGGGTACAGGACCAAACTGGTTCTTCTGAATCAAAACCAAGCTCCCATTGTCGGCTAAATCGAGCAACTCACGGTGAGATTCAGCTATGGCGGCTCTGGACTCATCCGAAATTTGTAACTTGTAATTGAAATCTGGAGGCGGGGGTTTGATCGAAACTTTGAAGTTGAAAGGTCTGAAAGGTTTGGATGTTAAAAAAACTGGGTTGGTCACGAAAATTGGAAAGTTCGTTTTGACGGTCTCCATTGAAGAGGGCCGAGGAGGCTTGTGAGCCTGAGGTTGAGACTTCGAGGATAAGAAGATGAAAAATGAAACTTCTGAGTCACAGAGACCACTGATTTGATGGATTTTTTCTTTGACCGACTGGACATGGTTGGTCCATAACAGTAACATCGTATACTGACTTACATTTTTCTATTTTTTAACAAAAATTCTTTCCAATTTAAAACTCAGATAACACAATCCACGGTTGATGGTTGAGCACAACTGTAACATTGAGTGGTGAGGCATATATATACCAATTTAAAGCTCAGATAACACAATCCACAGTAGATGGTTGGCCACAACTGTAACATTGAGTGGTTAGGCACATATATATATATATATATATATAAAAAAAACTTTCCCCTTAAACAAGCAACAAATTACACAAGTTTTTTTAAAATAAAAATAAATTAGATAAATTTTCTTTAAATTTTTGTAAAATTATGTAGACCTGCTTTTATTTATACAAGAAATATGTATATATGTTAAAAATAGACAAGAAATGTGTATATATTTTAAAAATAGTCGAGAGATATATATAATTGTAACAAAATTTTAAAAAATTGTGTAATTTGTTTTAATAAAAATTTGTATAAATTTTAAAAATAAAAAAATTATTTAATTTCAATAAAATTTAATAAAAAATTGTATATATTTGAAAATAAAAAAAATGATAATATAATTTTAATAAAACTCAAAAATTTGTATAATTTCCTCCAGGAAGTTTGAAAGGAAATTGTTTTATAGCTGTAGGGTTCCTAATATACTTGAGTCGCGACTTTAAATTGGACTCTGCCATATTTTTTTTTCCTTTTTTTTTTGTTGGGAATTGTCTGCCCTTTTCTTTTTAAATTTTGTGCAAAACACAGAATCCACTCTTAGTCGAATCATTATGTTTTAAAAGTTGAAAATTTTAAAATTAAAAAAGGAGAGCTAAATATTGAAGAATAAAACACTTAGTGTGTATTTGGATTGATGGTGACTAAAATTGATTTTAGTAACTTTGATTTTGTAAAAATGATTTTGTATAAAAGTGGATTTACATGAACGTGATTTATGTTTAAAAATTTTAGTTAAAAAGTGATTCTGATAAAATTAATTTTGTTTGGATATTATATACTAGAATCACTTTTAGGTATGAAATTAGTAGAAATGGTAGTTTTATTACTTTGTTTGAATTATTCCTATAACATTATTTTCTTTTTTTTAATAGCATTTAACAAATGATATAGCAGAATATATGTTTTTATTTTTGTTGATACTAGAACTAAAATATAAATTAAAAATAAATGTTTTAGTTAACTCTACAAATATGCATAGCATAGAAATAAAGCATTACAATTTATTAGTGTTTATTTAGGATTTTTAAGTGTTTAATCAAATTAAGAAATTTATGACTTATTATTTACTAAAATTTGACTTATTATGATATTAATGTAAAAATATTAGGAGCATATAATCTATAGAATATCATTTTCTTGCAGGTATAACATGTGGATTTACCCCCGAAGCATTCTTTACAGTATCTTGATATAGAGAAATTTTAATACCATTTAAAAAGAATAGCAAGTTATTAAAATATCTCTTCTCATTAATTAAACTAGTCTCCTCAAACATTTAAAAAAAAAGTGAAAACTTATGACAAACACACACATATATAATATCTCCTTCGGTATAAATATAAACATAAAAGGGAAATCAACATATATTTATAACGTTTCATTTGGTACATGAAATTTGTAAGTATGAAAATAAAAAGAGAATAAATATATAAATAGAATAAAATAATTATATTCAATATGATATAGGAAAAAAATAAAAATATCATTTTATTTGTATATTTAGTTGAACAAAAATAAATCAATTCTCTTTTTCACTCTCCTCTGATGACCTCGCCCTTCTTTCTCTTAAATCCGTTGTTGATCAACCTGCTAGAGCTTTAGCTTTTTTTGACTGGAACAACGGTGACTCCACTCCTTTCCAATGGTCTGGCATTTTCTGCATGAACATCTCTAGACTCCCAGAGCCTCACGTTGACGGGATCGCGGTTGGCAGAAAGCAAGTATGCATTGCTTCATCTTAACGCGATTTTCGAACGTCTAGAACCATGGTGCGTTATACATAATGCGAATCCAAACAACTTTCAAACGATCTTTTCTTATACAAACCAAAGTTTGGTTTCAAACGTGGGTGAATCATCGCTGTTCTCAACGCATCCTTACTGCGAATGAAAGAAAACATAGATTTTAAAGGGCTAAATATCTCAAAAGTTTTATTTTAAATAACAATTTTTTAAAATGTAAAAGTTAAAAATTGTTTATATACATATATAAAATTTTTATCCTAATTTTAAAAGTTAAAGGTGTACTATCCATGAATTTAAAAATTTATTTTCGAATCAAGTATAATATTTTTCCATTCGGATTTGGGACTCGTCTGAAATTTCTGGCACTAATAAAATCCATGATTGTTCAAGGAACTAGCACGGAGCTGCAGCCTTACAGTCCATTTTCTGCAGACAGAGATCAATCATGACCATTTTATGCAGATTTTTTTATGTCCTTGACCAAGACGGTACATGTAACACCCAAAAGGAAAAAAGCCAAAAGGCACGCCTAGGTGACAAGACCCTGGTAACGGAACAGTGAGAGTCAAGTTGGAGTTGCAGAGAGTGAAAAGTTGTACTAAAGATTCTCCCAGTTTCATCTTTATTAATTTGTTATTCATTTTAGAGAGAAGAATTTGAAAAAAAAAAAAAAAACGGAGTACGTGAGTGGGACTCATTGAATAAAAAAAGAGAGGCGTCCCAATTTTTTGTGCTTTGTACATTTTTAAAATAAAATTTGAATTGTTTAAATTTAATTTAAATTTAAATTTTATTTTTTAATTTAAATCATTTTTTAGAAAAATTTACAGATAAAAAATTATTTTTATCTTATATTTTATTTTTTAAAATAAAAAATAAAATTCTAAAAAAATTCAATCGTTTATATTAAAAATGTGTACTTACTTTTGGGAAGGGTAAGAATTAGCATGTGAAAAAAAAGAGTTTAAATCTTTTAAAATGTGAAATTTATAAAGTATTTTTGGAGTAAAAAATAAACAAAAAAAATTGGTGAAATATAAGAAGTAAGCGTGTTCACACTCCCACTTATAGTGTCATATTCTTTTCTACTTTAAAGACACTTTTGTACTCGGAAGGATTCAAACTAGAAAAAATAAGTGAGAGTGTATAAAATTCACCTCATGGGTCTCACCCCCTTGTACTCTTTCTTTTTTCTTTTCTTTCTCCCTTTTGAGTTGACAACAAATTAATAGACGAATAAGTGAAAGAGTCCAGTTTTCTGCACATCTCAGGGATAATTATGTTGTACTCATCTTTGAAATGAGATATAAACAATTCATATTTTATTTTTTTTTTTAATTTTTGTTTCCAATATAAATTATCATTTTTGAAAGTTTTTAATTTTAAAACTATTTTTCTTATATGTTCAGCTTCTTTTAAAATAAAAAAAATGTTAAAATTTTAAAAAAATAAAAAATTTAATCCATTCAAATTTAATCTAAATAGTCTAAATTAAGAAAAATACTCCATGTATATCTATTAGTTTGCATAAATGAAAAGATCCGCATGCGGATCCTTTTTGCACCCTAGACCCCTAAATTTATTTTTTTTATTTTTTAAATATTAATTATTATTTTTTAAAGTTAATATTGAAAGATTTTTTTATTTTATATTCTCCATCTTTAAAAAATTTATAAAATATGGACAACTCAAAAACAATGCGCTCGGAAAGATCCGAATTGGAAAAGTTGCCTTAGTTGTATGCCGTCCTCTGCACCCACTTCGTACGGATGCATCTCCGGAATGCATAGTTAGAACTCACGTCCTGTTCAATGTTCTAATAAGAGGACAGGAGATAGTCTGTTTTTAAAGTTTAATTCACTGTGAGATTGCTTTAAATAGAGATTAAATTAAATTATTTTTTATTTTAATTAAATTACATTTAATATTCCTTTATTTTGATATGAAGTTATAAAAAAAATTTTTAATTTACTTTCCCTTAAAGAAAATTTTTACAATATAATATTATAATTTTATTCTTAATATAATAATAATAATAGTAATATTAATATTAAGTTTTGATATGAGATTGTAAATTTTTTATATATATAACAGTAAAGATTATTAAATAATTTTATTGAAAAGGAATATATATTATTTGAAAAGTTAATTAAAAGAGAGTCTGATATAATTTTTGAAACAAGAGAAATATAATTTAATCAAATTTCAATGGTGCTAATATAATTTACTCGTAAGTTTAAAATTTTAAAAGAGTAATTTCTTAAAAATGTCCTTAAGAGAAAAATTTAAACTCAAGTAATAGACAAAAACCTTGACTATAATTTAAAAAATTATTCAATTGGTGTATGTGATTTCAATTAATTTTTTAATTTGATTCTTAAGGTTTGAAAGTTTCTATTTTAGTCCTTATATCATTCAATATTTTAATTTAGCCCTTATCATTAAATTTTGTTAGTGCACGGATAAAATTTATTGATATAATTAATTATATATCAAGTTAACATTTGAATATATATGATATATGCCAACAAAAAGAATAAAAATAAATTATACATGGGGGGCAAAAAGGAAAATCTTACTAGCCAATAGTATTTGCTATCACTTGTTGGTTTTTATAGAAACAGAAGAACCTCATAATTTTCGGAGATTAGAATGAGAAGCCAATGAACCTAGTGCTTCATATCATGCAGCTTGTGAACAAGGCTAGAAGACTTGATAATTAGAGTACAGTAATGTTATTGATAGCCAACCAGTGTTTATAAGCTAGATGTTTCTAAGAACAAGGTGGGTGAAGCTTAATGTGGACGATACTGCCAAAAGAAGCACATGCTTAGTTGGGTATGGGGGTTAGTTGGAAGGGGAGAAAGGGAATTGGGCAATTGGCTTTCACTAATAACTTGGGAATTAGTGATGCAATAATTGCAGAATTATTGGGGATGTTGAATAATTTGGAGTAGCTTGAAAGCGTGAATTTAAAAGATTAATTGTTGAAAGTGACTCTATTCTTATGTTCCAAGTATTAATGATAAAAACGATGTTTTATTGGGAAGAAGCCACATCTTTCAAAGAATCATAAAAGTGGCTTAGGTCGTATTAGCAAGTAGAAGTTCAACATACCTATAGTGAAGGGATTAATACTTGTGCAGGCTAGTTAGTTTCTTATAGTTTGACTCATGACTTAAGGGTGCTTTGCAATGTATATTTATCCTCCTAATTTGAATCTTCTTACTTTGGGATGATAGAGTGAGATCTATTATATGTTGAAATATAGCTATGTAATTTGTTGTTTTTTTCTTTTTATTTGGGTTTTGGGCCCTTTCCCCCATTCTTGTACCATAAAAAAAATGGTATAAAAAATGAAATATAGTCACATATGGGTTAAGTTCTTTTGAAGTACTTTAAAAGGTGAAATTAGAGAAAAATAAAAATAAAGGGTGGTAAGCAAATGATATCCACAAAAGCAAGCTCACTTCTTTATCATTATCTCTCTCTCTAATTTTGTCATATAAAACATTTTGGAGAAACTCAATTTCTAACGTGTGTGACATGTGGTAACTTTGAGATTAAACCGCCAAAATGTTTTAGCATGAATACTTTATGTTCTACCCATCAAAATGATACATGATTTTCGATGTCAATGAAATTTACTAATACATTACAAAAATTTAATGGCAATTACCAAATAAAAAATTTTAAAGACTTTTGAACTATAGAAATTGTATTAAAAATTAGTCATGAAGACGATTGGAACAACCTTTTTTTTTAAAGGAAAAAGACAAAGCAACTTTAGTGCCTATTGGTTGGATAACCTTGCGGTTCAACCTTTTGGTTTCAACCATCCCATATGAAAATTATTATAGTATGAATATAAAATATAAAACTAATAATGGTTTTTGTAGCTAGTAATAATTTTCGCCCCCATATTACTAAGTTTATTATTATGATTATGAATTTTAGTATGAAAAGTTGAATTTTACCGTTCAATCACCTCAAAATATTTATGTGTTGGTGAGTTTTTTTTATTGGAAATTGGTTGAAAAGTTGATGTGATTTTGTTATAAAATTAGATTAAGAAAACCAATTCTTCAGTCCTTGTTTTTAAGTTAGTTAAGGAGACAGGACATAATTCTTCTAAAAGAAGAGTCCTTTTATATCTTAAACATAATTAAGTTTAACATGAAATAGTTAATAATGTATTAAGATTAAAAAATATGAATATCATACTTAATTGTACAAGTTTAAAATTGACAATAGAAGAACCTTAAAAGAAGTTGAATACAACTTAACTAAAATTAGATTAAAAACAATAAATGGAGCAGATAAAGGAAAGTTATAAATAAAACTAACAAAAAAGTTGAAAATAGAAGAAGTTGTAAAGTAAATTTCTTAATAATTTTTTCGTCCATTCTACGTAATAACCCTCACTCTTAATTTAAAAACATTCTTCGCATGATTTTCAATACCCCACGTTGGTGTTCATATTATCATATTTGCCTGGTGGGTAGGAATAGAAATTATAACACCCAATTATCATTAGAAATTGTTACTTAGTTAAATCCACATCTTTCTATTTTATTAATATTTAATTACGCGTGACATGGATCATCAGCTAATAATAGAGATTCAACTCATTAAGGAAAATTCGACGATTACATGGTCCTCAACTAGCGCCTAGTATCAGTTATTCCTCTTGAATTTTCTTGGCTGGAAATCTCACTCAATTACCCCACCCACAAAGCCTTATAATTTGTACTGCCAAAAATATGTATATAATAATAAAATATTATCTCAGCGAGATTCAATAATAGAAGACCTCCACTTCTTAACTTGGTAGTGGCCCACTACATTGTCTTTTGATTTGATTCCTATCATCTGTGAATTGTAGGGGTCACCTTAACAGGCTTGACCAACATTTTGTTTTCCTTTGCTTCACGAATATATGACCTTTGGCCCTCCATCACACCTGAACATTATTGCTGACAAATCTGTCTGCAGTTTGTCACTACTTTTTGGCGGAACAAATTACATAATATTGTATCTGAAAATTTGAAAACATAAATTGCTTTCATATCAATTCGCGCTTAAAATGTATAAAGTATAATTTATAAATTGTAGAAAACTAAAGGTTAATGAGATTTTAATTTCATGAAAATAATAAATAGAAAAGTAAAAATATAACAAGTTGCAAGTGGATTTAACAAGACATGTTTGTCACCATTATGAAAAAAAAAAAAAATATATATATATATATATATAATATTTATTATATTTTTACAATTATTATTTAATAATATCCATCCTTTTTATTATTTTATCAAAGTAAAGACACAAGAATAATTTTTTATTTACAAAACAATTTTTTTCATTTTATTTTTGTTTTTATTTATAATTTTTTATACACTAAATGACTCTTAGAAAGCAAAGATGCAGCGGGGTGTTTGTACGTATCTAAATCTTTAATTTTATATTTGACAAGTAAATATATAATATACAATTAAAAAAAAGAAATAGATGAGAAAGAAAAAATAAATTCTATCCGTATCTTTTTATTTCTAATCTTTAATTCTGTATTTGACAAGAATCATACATTATGCAATGTTGCAAAGGATAAAGAACTGGTGATACGAAAGTGAGAGAAGAAAGATGGGAAATACGAATTTGCCAAGGGCAAGGAAAGATTGCACAAATCCACGTGCGTTGCACGTGGGTTTGGAATTCCACAACCAGAATGTGGGACCATTCACCGCTTGCTGCAACTGAAAAAGCTTACAATAGGAAGTAACACTGCCCTGTACTGTAAACATGATATACTACTACTACTACTATGTTTGCTGATTTGGGTTAAATTTTTTTGGGGTTATTTTAAAAATAAAAATTTAAATACACTGCATAAATAATGTGCTCTTAAAAATAGAATTTAACTTGAGCAAATTTTGAAGACAACTCTAGTTGTAATACTTATTTCCTAGCTTTAAAATAATTAACGTTTAAGATAATCATATAAAGATTAAAGGAGTTCTTAAATAGTTTGAATTACAAAAATATTATAATTGTATTTGACTAAAATATTTTTTACTAAATATGTAAAATATTAAATCTTCATCCTCCTCATTTTAATCCTCTAACTATCTCTCCATTTACCCGCATGCTCTCCTCCCACTAAGGGTAAAATTGTAAAAATCCATTAATACTATCATAAAATTCTAAAACAACAATTATCTCAAAACAAGAAAAAAAAAAAACTTTAAAATGTCAATATATATATAACTTATAGAAAGTTAGAACTGTTCATTAGTTTCAAACCAATACTGGCTTGCCTTTGCCTCAGGCTCCATACCAATTTTTTTTTTGGGTGTAAATTTAAAAAAAAAAAATTTGCTATCCCGTCTTTGGCCTCACTAATTGTGTAGATGCATATGCAAGTTTTGTAAGTTATTTTCAAATGTAGGGAGTTTAAAAAAATACTATACATGTATTGAATGAATTTTTTTTATGTTATTATAAAAGAGACACAGTTTAAAAAATGGAAATTTAACCCATATACATTAAAAGCTTATTTGATACACAGAATATAAAAAAATGATCGTAAAAGAAATAAATGATAATAATTTTTAGAATTGAAATAACTTTTATATCTTTATTTTAAAAAATAATAACATACTATTAACTAATAATTACAAGGATATAATATAATTATGTAGGAGTTATGTAAAGATAATTTTTGTATGTAAAGATTACCAAATGGATGGGAATGGAAATAAAAATAGCAATAGAAAGAAGGGAATACATAAATAAAAAAAAATTAATTTAAGTAATTATTATTATGCTTTTGTTATCGATACTTAATTATAATTTTTTGAATTATTTTTTAAATAGAGATATAAGAATATTTTTTAAACTATTTTAGCCTATCATCATTCTTTTTCTAATATCATAATTCTATATAATAAACAACCTCTTGTCACTTTGAGTCAAGTCAGCAATCTTGACCCGAATCAATTCTTTTTATCTAGTATGTGTCAGATAAAAAATTTGAGTTTAATATTTTTCTTAATAAATTTGCACAGCGTTACTTGAATGATAATTAATTACTTATATAATGAACTAAACTATTGCATATAGCTGAGCTGTTTAGATTTGTTATATAAATTAATATCATTTGTCAATTATTCATTTGATCATAACCATGTATTTTAACTAATTCTAATTCTAAAAAAGGGATTACACTAATTAAGATATTGACTCTGTATTATGGGTGAGTTCACTGTTTTTTGGGGGGGGGGGATTTTCCTTTTTCCTTTTTGGTGTAGTTTAGATTTGAGTTAACTGAGTGAAGTTATGGAGTTAAACGCGTCAAAATATAGTCATGCAATTTAGAATTAGTTTCATGATCAAAGTTATATAATTTAATTTTAAATTATAATAAAATGAAATGAAATGAAAATGAAAATTATTTATTTATTAAAATACGAATGACAATAATACTTAATTTTGTAATATTATATTTTTTTATAGGATAATACAATAAATATTTTCTTCCTACAGACGTGTGCTCTCACTTCTTAATAGTAACGGATGATTCTTTTATTAGTTTCATATTAATTATCAAGTGATTTTTTTTTCAATTGTTGTGCGTCTGATAGAAAATTCACTGAAGCACATTGAAAATGGAATTATTTTTCATATGGAGGTTAATAGAATATTCATTCATTAAAAAAAAAAAAACAAAAGAGATAGATGAAACTCCTCATACAACAAGGTATACAGAAATTTTTTCAGCAACACAGACAAATTGACCGTTTAAAACTAAACATATTTGAAAAACAAGATAAACTACTAGATTATATATATGTGTGTGTATATATATACATACATACATATATATATATATATATATATATATATATATATATATATATATATGTATATATAAGAGTCTTAGATCTAACTTATTGAAAATTACAACACAACTAAAACAGAACAAATAACTGTGGGAGAGTGCAATCAAAAACTTTTTTGAGTAAAAGGTGGTTTTAAACTATATATAACCTTTATATAGCTATATTTTAATTTTGTTATCATTCAATTTCTTACATGTTAAATTATCAACCAAATTTTATCATCGAATGCCCTTTTCAATGATTCTGATATGCTAACGGTCTTCAAAGTATATGATTTCGAAAGAACGAACAACCCACGAGTAGCTTTCGAAGAACCCATCCACCAGAATTAGTACAAAGTCGAGTTAAGGAAAAAGAAAACCAAACCCCCCGAAAATAAAGAAGAAGTGAGAAACGAGAGAAGCAGAGAGAATAAAACAACGAAAGGGACAAAACAGGAGGAGGAAGCAGCAAAAGCTTTACTAAATCAAACTTGTAAATTAAAAATCCTTAAGAAAGCTAAGTGTTCAAGAACGTTAATAAAGCATATGTCGAAAAATAAAAAGCACAGGAATCCAGGAAGGTTACAGGTAATTGCCACAAATTAAATTTTGTGCCCAATACGTGTTTAATATGAGGCCACAATTTCCCATCAACACCAACTGTATGTCAACCTGAAGGCGAAAAGTGGAAAAGTCCGCGAGTTTCCCACGCTTTATACCCATTGCTTCGCAAATTATCTCACACTTACCCCATTCAGCAAATCTTCCATAAATCACCATTCACTACCTTCTATCATCAAATTTCTATACACATATATATTAATTGTCCATTTCTTCTTTGTGAATGTGCCTATACTCTACTATATTATGGATAGTAACCCTCCCACTGGAAAGTTGCCTCAACAAGACCTACCTTCCGCTCCTTCTGCTTTACAAGTGCCTTCTTCTCAAGACTCTTCTTCGTCTCCGAGACCCCTGCGATCACCCGGTGGGTCGTCGTCGTCGACGGCGGCGGCGGCTCAGCACACCAGCAGGAGGCACTCCACGTTCAGGGGAATCCGAAGCCGGAGCGGGAAATGGGTGTCGGAGATACGGGAGCCACGTAAAACCACGCGCATTTGGCTCGGAACCTACCCGACGCCGGAGATGGCCGCGGCGGCCTATGACGTGGCGGCACTTGCATTGAAGGGGCCGGACACGCACCTGAACTTCCCCAATTTGATTCTCTCTTACCCGATCCCGGCGTCATTGTCGGCGACCGATATCCGGGCAGCCGCGGCAGCAGCCGCGGAGGCGAGGTTGGTGAGGTCAGCGGACAGCAGCGGGCAAAACGCGGGAGAAGGATCAGGAAGCCAGGCCGAGGGCTTGAGCCGTGGGGAAGTCGCTGAGAAAAGCGAGGAATTTATCGACGAGGATGAGCTATTGAATATGCCGAGTTTGCTGGATGACATGGCGAGGGGAATGCAGGTGAGCCCGCCCAGGATGAAGTCACCGTCTTCCGATGACTCGCCAGGGAATTCAGATCAAGGAGATAGCCTCTGGAGTTTTTGAACCCATTAGGTGTTTTTAGATATTGAGCAAGAGATTCATGATGACATATAACTTTCTATGAGTAATAATTTTGTTGTATCTGCCTGATTTTCGTGGGTTCTCCATTTTTTACTGCTCAGATGGCTAGCTGTGTATAAACAAGTTTCAAAAGCCTTAGGTCTCTTTCATTTCTGTGTTGTTTTAAGAAAGACACCGATTTTATGCAATGATTTTATCATTTGGTTGATATAGATCTACAAGATTAGTGCTTTCTCATCTGTTGAGGTCTAATTGACACTGATTTAAGCAGTTTCTGCTTTTAATTTGTTAGCGGGTCTATGCCTATGATTCTATGTATGGGTTTTGCACTCGAGCCTAGGATTATACTACGGAAGTGTTTAAGGTTTCTACTTGTAAATGGATCTCTCTCTATATATATGATTCTATATATGCTTCGGGCTTCATCAAACCTTGATCAATTACAATAGACAGTATCAACAAAAAGATATTTGATACTTTGTACTGGTGTTAGTAATGGAATAATGATTTCTTCTTCTGCTTTGGATGCTATTATATGATTCTGGGTTCATTCAACCCTGAACAATGACCGGACAATTAATTATTGCCAAGATATTTGATGTGCAGTAAGAGAAGAAGACAAACCCACTCCTCCTCTTCTTCTTCTTCTTTTCTTTCCTATTGTTTTTTCTTTTCGATCTTCAACATATAATAAGGAAGAATAAAGTTTCTCTTTGAATAAAAACCAGAATCGATATGCAATAAATGTAGTGATGAAAATTGAAACACCAAGGTAGGATTGACAGAGTCCAGTATGCGTCTGTGGAAGTACCTGTTGCTTTTGGCCGACTCGTGTCGTCAAACTATCAGCCGACAAGAAGCAAAGTTTATGCCGGCCGTTATGGCAGAATGTTCAACCAACCTGCCTTTTTCAATACCCTATTGCGTTTCCATTGCAATTTGCAATATTGATCGATGTCTTCTTTGACAATATGGATGAGGAGGATTTATAAATAATTATTTAGCTGCGACTGCCAATATTCTCAGAGAGAAAATGATGAGATCATTGAACATCTTGACTTTAATCGTCTCATACTTAACAACAGAAGAAGTGTTACATTTTTTTCTTGGTAACGAAGAATGATGGTACAGATAAGTTACTCAACGCACTGTCATTCAAGCCATTAGTGAAATGCTTAATTTTCTTTTTGTTTTTATGCCTATACTTGGTAACCCCATAACACCTCAAAACATCTATGTTTGTTATATACTCTTGTCATAAGGATAAATGCTGGAGCGGGGCTTACTGAAGGATGAACAAAAGTCCACTTACAGATTAGATGTCAAGGGATTTATCAAGAGGTTCGAATCGCATAAATGACTGCAAGGATCCTCTTAATTCTACTTTGCCATTTGAGTCAAATAGTATCGATAAAAGAGTTATAGCTTTCTTTTATCATGTTTAAGCTCTGAACTTTCCAATATGAAGTTAGCTAATCAAATAAAAAAAATCAAATTCTTATATAAAAACTGGGTTATATATCACATTAATAGAAAAATGTTTAACATATTGGAGAATATGCACTTATATATCAATCTAGGAATATAAAATGAATAATATAACAATTTAAACTAATTTTGACTCCCCAGTGATACTCGAGAGCTCTTTAAACTACCAATATTTAAAGGAAATAGAAGAACAAATTAATATATGACACGGAGATGTAAGTGCAATATTTCAAATTAACATATAAACATTATTACTTTACTAATTATTGCTTACATATCGTTCATCGTCATGGAAGATTAATATGTGTCATTGATCAGACAAAACGAAATACAATTACAAAATCATTTCAATTAAAAATGAAATTTAAAATATCATCTCGTTATTTGGAACATATATATAGGATTTTTCTTATACTACCGAGTGCAGGAATATTAAAGATTATCGGTCTCATTTATTACTTTTTGTTTATTCATTAGTATACTTCTTTCTTTCTCTTCTTATATTATAATAAGATCATCTCAATTCTTGATGCTATTTGAAATGGAATGCTCTACTTTCTGTTTGGATCTGTTTACTCATCAAATATGATCATGATTTCTTTAATCTAGATCTGATCTAAAGAAGTCATGTTAATTTGGTATCAGTGATCTACGAACAAAGATGCAGGAAAAAGCAGTATAAAGGCAGAATGTTGGTGATATTTTCAAGATGCGGCCTTTTGGAAATTAATCTAAAGCTAATCCTTCATTTTTAGTGTTCTGGATCTTAATTAATTAGCATATTATTGAGGAAATTTTGTTGCCCTTTATATTTCATGTTTGGATTGTTATTGGGTGTAAGGTGGAACAACTTGATCATAGTGTTTTGATTATTACAAACAAATATAGATTGCTTAATTTTATATCTAATTAGTTTTCATGAAGAAAAATGATGAAGTTCAAGTTAAATTAATTAAAAAAGCTTGTCCTTAATATTTTGCTTGAATATCATATACATGGAGTTTTACGGAGAATTTGAACCTCTTGAGATTCACACAGTTATTCCAAAATTTGTTATAAATAATATTTATTAATCACACATAAATTTCAAAGCATGAGAGAGTTTGAAGTTTTCATATCCAAACCTTTTATATTTGTTCTCAGCACATATTAAAAAAAATAAACTGTGCAGAAAAGCAAGCTGCACAATTCTGAAGTTATAATTTTACATCTTGAGCTGTGTACAATTTTTTTTCTCTTTCTTAAATTTTGTTTGTTTCAAAGCTTTTTGTGGGTAGGATTCAATACTAATTTTAATAAACCTTTGAATCGCCACATAGTTTTGCAAGTAAAGCTCATCGTTTCTTAAAACTTAATTTCCCAAGCATAATTAATCATAAATTAATTGGTCTACGTACCTACTCATTCTTGAAGTGTCGACCTCAGTAGTCAAAAAATAAAAGTCAAGTTTTAAGGATCCCCTTTTGAGGTCGACCAACAGTTAATTAATTAGTATCCGAATCCTTTATGGAATGACTAGCTAGGCCGACATATCTCGCTCACACTGTTTGCAATCAATTATTAGCTCTAACTATAGCTGATGGAAGGGGCTCTCTAAATCATATTAGTTTAGACCTAAAATGTTTTCTATCAAATGTGAATTCAATTATTTTCTAATGTACCACTTCAATTTTTTCTCGTATTATTGGTGTTAAGCAGAGCACTAATTGCATATTAATCTTCACACATTAATTCTCTTTGCGACTGAGAATAAAAAACAAACGGAAAAAAAAAAAAGGAAAGATGATAGGCAAGAGAAACGACATAATTTATACATAAAGGTAATGATAAGACAAGATGGGGAAAAAAAAGGGTGGACCAGTAGTCACATAATAATTAAAGAAAAGAAAAGATGTAGGGGAAAGAGGCTGTGTTGGATTTTATGTACAGATTTGGTTCACTTCACCTAGCAAACTTAGGGATTAATTAACACTGCATGCAGAGTGCTATTCCAAAAGCGGCAGCCAATTAACAAACACGAATTAATAATTAAAACACCTAATCTGACTTATCTTCTTCATTATCATGTTCTGCTTTTTTGATGTATATAAGATATTTTCATCGTGGTCTAAAACTGATGAGCAAGAGAAGAGAAAAAAGGAATTCGATTCTATGTTCACACAAGAATTTTATAGAAATTGATTGATATGTGATGTCAAATAACGCCATCAAATAATGAAAATTTCGACGTGAATAGCTTCAGCTTCTCTGTAGGGTCACCCCAATGCAATTGAGTTACTAATAGATATTAAGAGTTAATTAATGATAAACAAAATGAAGATATAATATTAGAAAAATAGAATTTTTGTACTATTGACTCTCTCAATTTTGTCAAGAAGCTCAATTTCACTGGCATGCATTTGACTGATTTACTTTTTATGAGAAATAAAAGGATAACATGCATAATTTTATAGTTATATTTTTTAAGAAAAAACTTAGTTTTGAGACTATATATCTTGGAGGAGAAAAATGAATTCTAGAAGAAAAATGTAGTATTTAATATAAGACGATCTCCTAATAAAAATAATTATATCTGCTTTGTCCCTTATTTGTTTGAAGTTTATCTCTTTTAGTGCACTATCTCTTTTTCTTTTCTTTCTGTCTCCCATTTCTCTGTGCTTCACTTTTCATGCACACTAAGCTCACTTGTTTCCGAAGCAGACACTTTATTTTTCTAATCATAGTGCAAATTGTGTAATTGAGTGGCGAAGTTTATTTAGTTGTTAGATTATGACCATAAATATGGGCTAAAGGCAGTACATTAATTATTCATGGATGAGGTAATTTAAGAGGGAAAGTAATCTTTTAGAAGTATTTTAATTGCTTTATATAAAATATTCTTCGTCTGGGATTACAAATGATGGATCCTTTAGATTTCTAAAGTAATCCAATCAAACAATTTTTTTTTAAAAAAAAATTGAAATTGTACATAAATAGGTAAAATTTCAGAATTTTTTCTTATTCTTTCATATTTAGAGATGTTGAGTAATAGTTGTAAATAAAGGTGGTCAAAGATTTAGTTTAGTTTAATTTTGGCTCAAAATTAAATTGAACTAATCTAATTAGTTTTTTTAAGTAGTAGGTCTTTCCAATTTTATTTTGTAATTGGTTTGATTCCATTTGATTTGATTCAATCAAATTCTTAATATTGAATTTCATTTAATAAAAAAAAAAAGGAATGGAGGCCTCCTGCTTCTGTGCAACAGCCAAAGAAAAATGATTAAATCGTTTATAAAAAGCAACTCCTTCCTTTACCTCATCATCAGCTTCTTCCTTTTTTTTTTTTGGGGGGAAAAAAAGGATATTTTATAGGGGTCAAATCCTTTATAAGCAATTATTTATTACTCTTCTTCTTTCTCTTTTCTTATTGTGTAGACTTTGTCAAAAGTCAAATTAATCTGCGTTCAATTTGTTGTTTCTAAGAAGAGTGATGCAAATTGCTAACTTATCCTTTAATGATTATAAATCCTCGACGGCAAGTCCTAGCAGATTAGCAGTAGTAGACAAAGAAAAGGAAAAGCATCTTCGTGGTTACTGTGCACGAGTCTCTTCTCGACTGAAATCGTGGGTCTCTCACTCGGCTGCCAAATGAAACGTAGAGTTTAGGATTGAGGTCGCTAAATGAAACGTAGAGTTTAGGATTGAGGTGGAGGGGGAAAAAAAAAGAACAAAAGGATGGGTTCGATTTTATTGAAAAAATCGGTAACCAAATTGATTTTTTTAGTTTTGACAAGACAAAAACTGGTTAGGACCTAATTTTAATTAATTTTGGTCAGTTTCTATTGGTTTAGTTTAGTTTAATTGATTTGGATTGATTTTAAACACTCCAAGTTATAAATGTAGTTGGTTAATTAAGTTAGTTTTTGAGTTTTTTTTGTTAATTAATTATAACTTATTTAGCTAGTTGAAGATGTGTATATAGAGCTATGGGGTATTAGAGTAATGGTTAATTATGTATATAAAGCTATGGGGTATTAGAGTACTGGTTAATTAAGTTAAATGTTGATTATAATTGTGGTTGGTTAATTAATGGTTATATCTCCTTCTTCTTTATTCAGAGTTTTTGTTCTAACTCACTCGTTCAACATGGTATTAGAGCCCACTCTCTAAAAAAACACCTCATGTAACATCTTCCTTAAAATGGAATTTTTATTATTTTATTAGATTAATTAAATCAAATTAACTATATTAAGGACCCTAAAATTAAGAAAATAAGGCCTTAATAGATGAATTCAGGAATTTATAAATTTTGAAAAAGAAATGAAAATTCTTTTAAGTAATTAGATATTTAATTAGAATTTTTAAAAGTTTTTAGGATTTATTTAGAAATAAAATTAATTTATCAAATAATAGTAAATTAAGAAATAAATATTTAGGAAATGAAATTTAAAAATTTTCAAAGCCATTGAAACCCTAAAAGTATAAAAAAATTATTTGAAAAATAAAAATATTTAGATAAATTTAAAGAGTCAAAATATAATTAATAAAATTTTAGAATTTAATAATATAATTTTAGTTAGGGCTAAAATACATTTTGGCTATGCCAAAATATTTTTTGGGTCAAAATTGTAATCTTAGTTAAATAAAATTTGGCAGGTTATGGACGATAGGATCGGCTCAAATTGACTATTGCAATTTGCTAGAAAATTTTCATATCCATCACTTTATCTAAATCTCCCTCTATATGTAGATATTGTACATTGAGATACATGAGAAAAAGATGAAAAATATCTGTTCAAAAAAATATATATCTAGGAGGAAAAAAGAGAGAACCATCTCACTTTTCTATAAAAGTTAATTTCCTCCCTTCAGTAAATGCATTTACACTTACAAAGACTCCTAACCTTTGCTGCCCTCTTTTCCCACTATATAAACATATTCCAACACATTACTTTTTCATCCTGTAAAGAGCAAGAGAGAAATTAAGAAAGTGTGAGGACAAGAAGAAGCAAAAAGAGGAAAATTAAGGAGCTTCAAACTAACCTTTGTCTTACTAAGGATTCTTACATTTTGTTCTATCTTCTCATCTCTTCATCCTCTCCATTATCCTCTTCATCTCATTCTCCCTATTTCCTTCGTTATCTTATTTCCTCATCTTTATTCTTATATGAAAAGTTAATGATACTTAAGGGTAGTAAAATCTTATAGCATGGTTGTTAAATGTTTGCTAGAAGTATGGAAGTTGTAACATAGAGAGTTTGGGAAGCATAGATGTCATTTTCTTCATTTTATTTAAAAAACCTTAATATGGAAAGATGTTGAATGGGGTTTTGAAGGGATAAAAATTATTGGGTATACTATTAGATTGTGTATTTTAGTTACTTATATTGTTGTTTGAAGATTTGGGAAGATTTGTTTATAGAGTAAATTTGGAATGAAAATAATGTAATTTTGTTATACAGTGGGTCTGGACACTGCTACTCCATGCTATGAAGCATAGGCTATGCCTAGAACTTGGAAAACATATGGGGAGGCTGTGTGGGGCAACATGGCCTACTCTCTTGAGATTTGCATGCCCTTCCCCCTTTGGTGCAAAAGTGCATGAGGCCATTTGAATTTGGCAATTTCACTTATTTTCATATTTAGAGTTGCCAATTTTGCCCCTATACATATTTATTGGTTATGAAACTTTTTTAAACATGAAATTAGTAATTATAAACTATTTCTTAAGATGAAATTCTTGTACAATCAATGAAAATTGTCGATGATTATAATGTTTTGCTTGATATATTTATTTAAGCATGATTGCATGCAGTTTCGAGTATAATTAATTGATATTGCTTACAACTCTTGTGAATTGGATATGCATATGGCTTTACTTTAAAGTTTGATATGCAGGAAATGAAAGTGAAAGTTATAATTATATGAATGAAACTTGTACGTGATCAAAGGAAAAAAAGTCCATTGCTATCAATATCAAGTTTTAAAGGATGATTTTGGAGGAAAAAGTCCCTTAAGGATTTTAGTTAATTGCAATAAGTGGATCCACTACTAGGGGATGCCTAGTCTGTAATCATATTATTTGGTAGATTGTACTAACAAATTTCATAATTTGTAAGGATAAGGAAGGTGGTTATTTCGTCTTAAAAATGCTAAAAATCTAAATTTCATATTAGATAGTATGAGATGCCTGATATGACTTTGTAATTGAAAATTTAGGTTTGTATCAAGTAGTATGAGATGGTTGGTACTATGCTTATAGAACTTTTTCTATATTAAATAGTATTTTTAGAAGCAATTAACTACAATTCCTTAAAAGGATTTGTCTTATAACTTTGCCATTGCATATAAGCTATAGATTATTGTAAGTTGTACAATTTATGCTTATTATTATCTTGCATGATCTGCATGACTTGTGCAAGATATTATTCTATGATTATAGTTTTAACTAGGTTACCTTGCATATAATTATGAATTGATGCTTGAATTGTTGAGTATTCTGCTTAAGATGATATTTTTATATAGACAAGGGATGAATTTGAAAAATGTCTTCTACACACGAGGCAGATGGACCATTACTTTTTTTCAAAATTTTATCATATTTTATTGAGAATTTTTGAATTCTCACCTTTCTTAGTAATGTATTTAAATAGTAAAAACGCTAGTGGTGATGACCATTTTTGGTAAGGTTCAATTGGTACCTCCTCTTTCGACTCCTTTAGCTTGAGATAGCTATATAGGAATAAATGTTGTACTTTAGTAATAAAATTACCTCATAAAGCACTTTTTTTATTTATGTATTTATGTAAATATTAACTCCATATCTAAATAATGTTTTGACCTTATGGTTGGTTTGTACAAACTATATAACAAGTGATCTATACAGAGACTTGACATAACACTATGAATTGAATGTAATGGTAAAGAATGTCAAATATAACTTTATGTGTATGTAATCTTTTTATGTTAGTAGTTATAAACAAATTTTAGTTTCCACTATGCATAATATAATTAAAATATAAAATAAGTAAAGGGGTTACACCTCTCATCCTATTCCTCCTTAAATCTTAAAAACATTTTACATTTTGTTCCTTCTAAAATCAACTCAATCATCATAAAGTTTTCAATAAATATTAGTTTAGTTTATTCACCAAGAGATGTTCAAGTTCCCATTGTGGGTTTCAATTATCCATTATTTTTTCATCCCTTAAATACCCCAAGAACCATCCTAGTCTCTCAATTACTAATACAAGTTAAAAATTATGCATTACAGAGTCAAGCAATGAGGATCGCTTTATTAGCCAAGATCAAATTTATTGATGATTATTACTTGAAAGAAAAGTAAGATCTTGCTTTCCTTGCCCAGTGGGAGAGATTTAATATAATGGTTCAATCCTATCATGGAATTTCAATTTGGTCTTGAAGGAACTCTTCACTGGAATTATGTATTCAAATGCTTATTTAGTATGGGAAGATCTTAAAGGACATTTTAAAGAAGTCTTTTAGTGTTGAGTTACTTCATAACATTGGAAGAACTTTGGGATGAATACTATGTACTCATGTATTGCCCTTATGTGAATGTCTAACCTTAAAAGCTTATGTGGAGTAGATTCAACAATAGAGGCTATTTTAGTTCTTGATTGGACTTAATGAGACTTATCAGTAAACTTGAACAAATTCTACTTATGAACCTTTTGCTCACTATCAATCAAGCTTATTCAATTGTCTTGTAAGATGAATTACAAAGGATGGTCATTGCAACTAGTTTATTTACAATCAACATAGAAAGCATTCAATTGCTAAGCAAGAATAGGGTAGTGAAGGGTTGGAAGCCAAAGTTTAATGGAAAATATAACGACTGCCATGTTAAAAGACACAAGAAAGAAAATTGTAAAGGCTCATTAGCTTTCAAGGTGATTTCAAGTTTGTTAAACAAAAGAGGTAACAACAAAACTATGCCCATCAAGTTAGTAGTGAAACACCTAAAGCTATCTAAGAAACACAATCAATTCCTAACATAAGCTTAATGCCAACTTTCCCGAGCAATATTCCCAAATTCTTCAATTACTAAAGAAGGATCCACCTAAGGCAGTAGCCAACGTTAGAGGTATCATATATTGTTTTGCAACTCATAAGTATAATAGTGGATAGATTTTAAACACTAAGGTTACTAACCATATGACTTTAGACATCAAAGGGCTCAAAACATTAAAAGCTTACTTACTTCTAATAACTTAGTAGCATTGCCTAATGGTCATTAAGTACTAGTATCACACATAAGAGAAATCAAACTATCATCCTATATTACACTCAAAGATGTGCTATATGTCCCAAATTTATGTTTCAATCTTATCTCCATTATTGAACTCACCAAAGATCACAATTGCCTTGTGGCATTTTATCCTAAATTTTGCCTCTTTCAAGATGTTTAAAGTGGAGTGGTCAAGGGAATTAATAAGTTGAGAAATAGACTATACTACTTTCAATTCACTGAGGATGCCAATACTATGAATCCAAATTCTACTATCATATCTAATTCTTATAATTCAATTTCAAGTTTTTTTTTTTGTTTAGGCTTCCATTGTATCTCACAAGTTAGATTTTTCTTTCTTGTGAAATAAACACCTTGATTATATACTTTATATAAATTTATAGCATATTGAATCAATTAAAAAAAAGTTCATTTTTCTAAGCATGAATTTCATTATTCAATTTGCCTTCAAAACAAACAAACCTAATTGCCATTTCCCCACGGTAAGACAACTATAAATCCTCATTTTCAATTATTACATATGGATGTATAAGGTCCTTATTACACTTTAATACATCAAGGTCACATATTCTTTTTTACTATTGTTGATGATTTTTTAAAGGCTACTTAGGTATTCCTCATGAAGCATAAAAATAAAGTCATAAACCATGTTCAAACCTTTTTAGCCTATATCAGAAATGACTTTGATGCCAAAACCTTAGCCATAAGAACTGACAATGGTCTTGTATTTTTTAACCATATTCTCAATTATCTTCTTTCTAACTTTAGTCTATCACATGAAAGTTATTATAGGTATACACCTCAACAAAATAGGTAAGTTAAAAAGAAACATAAACATTTCCTTGGTAGTTGCATGTGCACTACTCATCCTAACCAAATGCAGTAAAACAATAGTATACTTGATCAACAAAACATAACTACCAATTTGAACCTCACCTTTTCAAGTATTATATAAAAATTCTCCTAACCTTTCTTATTTAAGAGTATTTAGATACTTAGCATATGTCACAAACATAAATAAGAAAGATAAATTCAAATCAATAGCATCTCCATTTGCCTTTCTCGGATATTCCACAATCCAAAGGGATAAATTCTCTACAATCTTGCTAGAAAATCATTTATAACTAGTAGAGATTTAGTTTTTCATAAAGACATATTTCCTTTTAATTCAAATATTTCTCAATCAAATATTTTGATTTCCAATGAATTTTTTTTAATGACATAGATTTTAAGATTCACTTACCATCACCATTACCTATTATTTCATTAGTATCCCATTCTTCACCCATCCTACTATCACCGTATTCTCTATTTGCTAATACCAGTTCTCCAAACCTTAATGCATCTTAAACAACCAATGCATTAATTCTTCCAATTAAACAATCTTTTAGAGTATTAAAACCTCTCATTTGGATTAAAGACTTCATATGTCCTATCATATCCCTTAGGCCATCCACTACAAATTAATCAACAACCCTCATAAGTATTGCTTCTTCATGTACTTGTCCTATATCTGATTATGTTGCTTACTCTCACTTATCATCACTCTTTTAATGTTTCCTTTATTTTGTTTCTTCTGTAGATGAGCCAAAGGCATTTCAAGAAGCAGCTAAGCATGAAGTTTAGATTGAAGCTTTAAAAACTCTTTGAAAGATGAAACTAAGCTCCTGAAACAAATTAAACATGGACCATTGTCCTTCTCCTTGTTAGTGAAACCTTTATTGGCTGTAAATGGATTTATAAAATCAAGTATAAGACAAATGGTAGTATTAATCATTACAAAGCATGGTTATGGCCAAAGGATACAATAAAAAAGATGGAGTTTATTATCATGACTCATTCTCACCAGTTGTCAAAATGGTCATAATAAGATCAATCTTAGCTTTTACTGCCATACAAAATGGCTCTTGTTTCAAATGGATGTTTATAATGCATTCTTACAAAGTGATCTTCATGAAGAGGTTTACATGCAACTTTCTTAAGGATTTAGTAGCCAGGGGGAGAATATAGTGCATAGGTTGCTCAAATCATTGTATAGATTAAAACAAGCCTTGAGACGATGGAATTCAAAACTTGTAATAGCTTTAAGTTCAGTTGGTTTCCAATAAAGCAAATATGATTACTCTTTGTTTACTAAATAAAAAGGAAGTCAATTCACTATTTTACTTGTATATGTAGATGACTTGGTTATTATTGGTAATAGTTTATAAGCAATTAAAGAACCAAAAAAGTTTCTTATGTAGTCAATTTCAAATTAAAGACTTGAAAGAGTTGAAGTACTTTCTTGGTATTGAAGTAACTAGGTTAAAGGAAGGCATAGTGATGAATTCAAAAAAGTATGCACTAGATTTAATCAAAGTAATAGGCCTAAGTGGATCTAAGCCCAGGAGAATTTTCTAGATCAAAATATGAAGCTAACTATGGCAAAGTATGACTTGAAAGTAAATAGTGGTGATGAATTAATGTAAGATCTAGGAAAGTTTCGAAGGCTAAATCTACCTTATTATAATTTGTCTAAACATTAACTTTGTTATGAAATCATTAATTCAATTTATAAGTGCACGTAAACAATCTCACATGGACACAACAATGAAGGTAGTCAGGTACTTAAAGCAAAGCCCAAGAACAAGTTTGCTCATATAAATAGATAGCAAAATAGAGCTGTAATGTTATTGTGATTTAGGTTGGGTTGCGTGTCCTTCATTTAGAAAGTTTGTTAGTGGATATTTGGTGAAACTTAGGAGTTCACTAATCTCATAGAAGTCACAGAACTGGAATATTGTATCTAGATCTTCAGCTAAGGCAAAATACTAAGCTATGGTTTAATAGTATCAGAGTTGATTTACTTACTTGGTTTATTCAAAGACTTGAGAATTGAGAATGTGGAACCAATATCCTTAAAGTTTGATGGCAAGGTAGCAATTCATATAACAGCTAACCCTATATTTCATAATATAAAAGTAGATTACCACTTTGTGAGAGAAAAGTTGTAGATAGGCATGATTAAAGTAGAGTATCTTAGGACTAAAGAACAATTGGCAAATATTCTAACAAAATCCTTTGGAAAACAACAACATGTAACATTTACTATCCATGTTTAATGTTGTAGACATATTCAAATCCAACTTGAAAGTGAGTGTTGAGTAATGCTTGTAAATGTAGTTGGTTAATTAAGTTAGTTGTTGAGTTTCTTATTAGTTAGTTATAACTTATTTAGCTAGTTAAAGACATGTATATAAAGCTCTGTGATCAATATAGAAATAATTGAATAGTAACATTTTCTCTTCATCTCAATTATGACTCTCTTTCTTCTTTGTTTTGTATCTCTTTCTTCTTTATTCATAGTTTCTGTTCATAAACTTACTTCTTCAATAAGAGGGTTAGTTTTTTGTATTTTTTTTGGTAAATGTATCATTTTTAATACATATATATATATATGTATATGTAGGTGCATACACATATGTTAACATGTATAGACAAATGCACAAATGTATATACATGTATGTACTTGTGTATATACTCATGCATACATATGTATATATATATACACACAGGTATAAAAGGAGCTACATCCACTTTAAGGTGGTAGATGCCCTTCCTTAAATTTTCAAAATTTCTACATATTTAGTATTGAATTTTGATATTATGCTCCTATATTCTTTGAAATTTTAAACTCGCTAAACCCATACCCTTTTTTTTCCCCTTTCTTTTACTTTTCTTCACTTTTTTTTTTCTTCTTTTTCCTATTTTCTCCCTACTTTTCTTCCTCTTTTTCCCCTTTCCCCCTCACTTTCCCTTTTTTTCCCAAATTATCTTTAGCTTTACTTATACATTAAACACTACTTCTCTTTCCCCATGTTGCTAGCTACAAAATATTTCTTCTTCATTTACCCATCTTTATGTTTTTATTCATCCTAGTGCACATAAGGATTTTGGCCACTTGCTCTATTTTTCCTTCAATCATGTCATGTTTATGATCTTCCAAATTATAAGAGCTTCACTTGGTTTTCCCCCTGATGCATCCCTTTATCAATTCATTATTGTATTGCTAGCATGATCTAGAAAGAAAGAGAGAAAGCTAGAAAGATGAACTTCCTCTTCCATTTCTTGTTTTCCTCTTCTCTTCCTCCCGTTTTCATCCTTTTCCTTCATCATTGGCATTTAAAATAGTAGTTTCCCTCCTTTCCTAAATTTATAGCTATGAGCTTATAAGTGAGTCTAAAATTAGGGCTTTAAGGTGTAAGCTTCCCAAGTGTGATACCTACACCTCTAATATTTAATTTTCAGTTTCTTGAAATAATTTCTAAGCTTAATTTGGAATTTGGATCCTCGATTGGGTTATTTTAATCTTGAATGCTAACTTGGTAAGTTATCATAACTAATATTTTTTAAATTATAATTAGATATTGGTTATGTTACAATTTTATTATAAGAGTATAAGTTTTTCTTTTTTTGAATAGGAAAAATTTTTTAAAAGAAGATTTATATCAAATTTATGGTAACAATCTTCTTTTAGATCTCATGAATATAATCTTTAATAACAACAATAGTTATTTCCATTTATTTATAACTTTTTTTAAAATTATACTGTCACCCTTACCAGCTTAGGGTCTTGACTCTACAACTAAATATAAGTGTTTACACACATGCACATACATGCTTAAACACTCATGCATATGTGTATATACACATGCGCACACATATACATAAGTGCATGCTTATGTGTAAACACTAGTGCATATGCATATACAAACATACACATATGTGTATATGCTCATAAGCATACGCATTTACATTCATGCACATATGCACACATGTACACATGCATATGCATACACTTGTATACTTGTGCATGTGAATGCCTAAATACCCCCTTACCCCACATACACACAAACACATGCATATACATGTCTTAAACAACTTTGCATATATATACCCACATGTGCACATGTGTATATAATTATTCTTGTCATCCAAATAAGGAATTTATAATGCTAGAAATTTTATAATTATTATTGTTATCCAAACAAGGAATTCAGGATGCTAGAAAATTGAATTGCAAATACACAAGTTCCTTGCATTTTAAATTTTATTTAGAATACCACAATTCAAACACAACCTTAGGTATTTTTGTGTTAGCATGCACAATAATGAGAGAATTAATTAAAGAGTAAAATCGAATAGGCATATCTCCATTAAGGGTTGATTAAATTACATTTGATACCTTTTTGTTTTAAAAATTATATTTAGTTTCTTTGATATTTTGATATATATTCCAGAAATCATCCTTTTAATTTATTTTCTAAAGTTAACTTTTACACAATACGAGATTATGATTTGATGCTTAATATGATAGTAAAAATAGTTAAATAATTTTTTTTACGAAGAAAGGTATATTGTATAGAAAGTTAACTTTATTTACAAAATAGAAAAAAGAAAAATTGGAAGAGAGTTGAGTATAATTTGAAATAAGAGGGGTAGTAATTTACTCTTAATTAAATGAAGAGCTTAAGGGCTTAAGTCAAACACACACTTGCACAAGCATAAGCCAAAAACAATTGTATATTTATTTTTATTTTTAATTTTTTTGGTCAAAGATAGTGAATTTCATTTCAATGGAAGAAAATAAGAGAAAAATCTCCTAAGAATACATAAAAAGGGTGAATTAATGCAACAAATCAGTGTGAAAGAAGAAAATTGAATAAAAATGAAAAGATCAAATTTGGAAATTTCAATTAATAATAATTGCCATTAGAATTGAATTAAAAGCTATTTATATGAGGTCAATCCTAAGTAATTTAAAAAATCTGAAAATACACATAAAATATGTAAAAGCGAATGATTTCGGGTTTGAAAATAATCTTAATTGGAAAAACTTGGATTGGCATGATGATGAATTTCAAAAGAACTTTTCATTAATATATGTAAGAAGGACTAAAAATTTTTTTCAAATTAAAAGTGTTTTTTAGTCCTAATATACCTCATCTCATGAAAAAACACTATGCTCAACACTTAAGGATTCCCTTTAAGTCAAGATTAGGCAAATACCTTAGGATCAATTGTGATATAAGTAGATCAAAGACTCAAGTATATCAAGAGATTGTGGTAAAGATTAACAAGAAATTACAAGCGTGGAAATCTATTCTTCTTTCCCACGCAACAAAGAGTTACACTAATTAACTCAGTGTTGAATTCATCCATAGTTTACCCATTATCCTATTTTGAATTACCCCAGAAGTATTGCAAACAACTTGATACAAGAATTTCTAATTTCTTTTGGGGTTTCAAAGATAGTAAACCCAAAATACATTTGCTTCAATGGTTAAAGTTATATCAGCCTCGTGCAACGAGAGGGATTAGATTCATATATTCTCAATGGTTTAACAAGACTTTATTAGCCAAACATATCTGGCGATTAATTTCTCAAAATAATTGCTCTTTATTTGCCCAAACGTTGAGACCCAAATATTACAAGTTAGGAATTCATGGTGGCCTAACATTGCATTATGCAATGAGTTGGAAGTGGAAGAGTATTCAATAAGTCAAATCGATCATTTTCCCCCACTTGCAATATCATGTTGGCGATGGATCGTCAATTCCAAATTTAAATCACTATTGGTGGCCAATGCAAGTTGATCCTTCTCTTTTTATTCAAATAGTAGGAGATCTTATATTGCATACCCGAAGACGTTGGAATAATCCAATTGTGTGTCAATTATACTCAGAAGACATAGCTTAAAAAATTTTTCAATCTATTTTTTTTATGACTAGACAACAAATTCAACTTGTTTGGTCAGGCTCCAATACTAGATCATATACAATGGCTATTAGATATAAGATTTTATCATGACAAATAGGGGTAAATTCATCTCACACTACAATTGCATGGGATAACTCTGGAATCTTTAGCTTCCTTTTTGCATCCTTATTTATATGTGGTGATTGTTACAAGAAGCATTACCCTTAGCCACCACACTTTGCAGACATCATTTTTCTATTGAAAATGGTTGTCAATTTTGTACTCATCATAAGAATCATATAAACATCTATTCTTATTATGCCCCTTCACATGAGCTGTAAGGTTTGGTCCTCAGTTTGGACTCATTGTGGATCAATCGGCATGACATGATTTACTTACTTGCATACAATAGTGGCTCTTACAAGAGTCACCAAGTAGTCTTAATACAATCTACACAATCTTATATTCCATCTAGTATTGTCAAAACGAATGAGTATTTTAGAATTCTTAGTGCTCGCCCTTGCAAGCTATTTTCATCGCTCGGCAAGCCAGTGCCATATTTTCGATTCCTAAAAGGCAAGGCTTCACACAGAATTTAGACATGCTTTCTCCACCACAAGCTCTCAGGCATGGTTGCATGTTGGTAAATCAATGGTACATGTTTTGTAGTCTAACCCTAGTGGTACAAGAGTGGTCACACTACTATTACAATTTGGTTTGGTAATAACCAATTTCAAACACTTACATGGAATAGTTCTTTGTATAAGAGCAAACTAGCTATGTTTATGTTTTTACTAGCGATATGCAATGCATTGATATTTATGTTAGATCAGCAATTAATTTTTAACCCAAACTGTTATCCTCTCAATGTGGGCTTATCTTGGGAAAAGCAATACTGGCATATGCAGAAATCCTTGGTATTACCAATCAATTTATAGGTCATACAGAAAGATGTCTATATGCTATTAAATAAGTTTGTATAGTTTTATTTCTTCTTAGTACTGTCATTTTTCAGAAGTATTATATAATATAATATTATGGATTCAAAGCTTCTTTTATATATATATATATATATATACAAAAAAAAATAAAATAAAATAAAAGTTATTATTATTTAAAATTAAGATATTTATTTATTAATGATGCGCTTTATTTTTTAAAAAAACTTTTTGACGCTTGACTCGGTCTGTAAGTTTTCTACTAGACAATTTAGGTGAGACATCAACCAAAGTATAGATTCAACCTTCCCGAAGATCAATGATAAAGAGAAAAAAAATGTTAAATAATGTGGTCACCATAGCCTCCACATAATGCGGGTCACCAGCTCCGACACCCCATCGTGAACAAGAGGAAGAGTACTTGATTGCAGCATTAAAGAGAGGGGGGGGGGGGGGGGAAGGAGCGGGGGTTAGGTCAGAGTGTCAAACTGCTATAGCTAGTGGCAAGCCTTTCAGAATATGTAACCCCAGCAAGATTATGGAGTAGAAATGAATCTTCGGATTACATTGTCTTTGACCGCCAATTCGCCGTAAGCAGCATTTCAAACAAAAAAGCTTCATTCTCTCTAGGACCCCTAACCTCCCATTTTTCTCCATATGTTAGAATTACCATGGATAGAATGATTCGACACAGGAGGATATTAATGGCTAACAGCACCCTTATATCCTCATTCAACAGTATAAGAAGGAAGCTGCACAAGTCTATCGATCTGTAGAATCTTTGAAACTGGAAGAAACTAGCAAATAGAAAAAAAATGATCGAAATAAAAAAAAATATTATTTGTATTTTATTCTTGTTTAATATTGAAGTAATAATTTGTTTAATCTCGGTAATGAAGCTATTTATAAATAAATAAGTGGGATTAAAATACTTGAGTTAAAGGATCTGAGTTTAAATTTTAATATAAAAATTTTGAGAAACAAAAACTAAAGAAGTTTATTTATGAAAATCAAATAAAATCATGGGGATATAATTAATACAAACAAAAATTCAGAAGAGTGGGAGTTTCTGAAATGAGTTAATTTATAAGAGAATTTACAGAGATTTATGTATTAAGCAGTTGTACATGTTAGAATTATGTCAGAAAATTCCAACAGCAGAAATTAAGTAAATACAAAAGTCAATCATTCACATTTAAAGGCCCTAGGCCTCATTAACACGGACAAGATAGAGAATATACCTTGGACATGAATAATAATACCATATTAATCAATTTCACATTATGAAAATATCTAAGAATTTCTGAGCCAGATACGAAAGCCACTTGGACCTTCTCTTGTTTCTAGAGAGAGAAAAAGAAAGAAGAAAGATGAGTAATTGACTATGTCAAGCCCTCTAACAGTAGCATAAGTCATTGGATGAGGATAATTAAAATTCAACAGGTCCTCATTCAACTGAGAAAACCGCAAAACCATATGGCTTTTTACTCAAGTTGTAGCAGCTAGCTTAGGCATTGCTTAGTCAAAGGAAAAACCCACTTTCCCTTGGATTCAGATCCTCTCCATTATCTCTCTCTCAATTCCCTCTCCAATAAAATCTCAACCATTCACAATTAAATCTGGGCAGTTTAATTTTTTTTTTATTTTTATACGTTAAAACATTATTTTTTAAAAAATTTACAGTTAAAAAATTATTTTTATTTTATATTCTGTATCTTATAAAATAATTTTTATTTTTAAATTTTTAAAAAAATAACAATAAATCTGGACCGTCCAAATCAATCTGGACGGTCCAGATTTCCCACTGCAGAGGCCATGGGAGAGGCCACTGCAGGGGATCCGTTTCACTTTCCCTTTTGGTTCTTATATTGCGTGAGGATTCAATAATTGGAGTACTTATTGGTCCCAACCTCTCAACTTGAGAGAAAGCCGAAATAATAGGGCCTATTCTGCCTGCCTGCTCCTTTCTGCTAATTTCAGAAGTCGCGATCCTATCACTTTCACTCTCTCTCTCTTTTTCTTAGCCACTAACTTTTGTCCTTTTTCGTATTTGTTTACTCACAAATTCAGTGTGTTTCCCCTTGAATAATCAATGCTTAGAGAGACGACGAATATTAATTGCTGTTCCGCACGTTCATTTGTCACAAAAGAATATAAAATGTTTAAATATTTATTATTAATTTTTAATAAAATATGATAAATATAATTTTTATAATTAAAGCATATAATTAAATATTTCAAAAAAATATAATTCATATTTAACATTTTTTATTAAAAATCTGAATAACAAACATTTAAAAAATTTTAGCTACATCTTATTTTTATTATATTTGTACCTTGTATTAATTCAACTCTCAGGATCTAAGGGCTAATATTTAATTAGATATTTTTTTTCCCATGTTTTATTTGCATGAGTCGTTTAATTAGTGTATTTTACGCTATTCTAATGTATCAGACTAACCTTATCGATAAGAATAATATATACATATTCTAAAGTATCAGACTAGCTTTATTGGTAGGAATTATATATTTTGTATATCATGGTAATTAAGATACCATACTTCAAAAGTAACATATTTTGAGGATGTGGTGAAGGTAATATCATTTTCGCTTCTTAAAACTTATCTTTGAAACTAGAATCATTCCATTAAATCAAAATTGAAAACATTAAAATTATTTTTGCTTTCTGAAATACATCTTCAAAATATTTAATGCACGGGATAACTATTAATAGGACAATAACCATACTCTAAAAACTATTCCAAAATTTTGAACTTGAGAACAAATTATTTAGGCTACACATTCACAATATTAAATAGAATTCTCATATATTAAAATTGTGCCTATATTACATTCTCCTATGAACACTAAAATTTCAAAAAAAAAAAAAATGCATTGAAGATGTGATTCTAATAAATGATAATGCTATTCAATATCAAAGATGTATAGCCCAAAGACAGGTTTTTGATGCATGTACAATAAATGAAAATTTATTTTCACCCCATGCAATTCTGTATTTTTTATTTTTTCAGATGTAATAAATTATATATTTTTTAATTTTGTATAAAGCAACCGTGTCCAATAAAAAAAATTTTCTAATGGACACGGTTGCCTAGTAACCGTGATCCAATTGATTTTTTTTAAAATAAAAAATAATTTGATTTTAGTTTTTATATATTAAATATAATTTTTTAGAGTTAAAGTTTTAATATTTTAAAAAATTGTTAGATGTATTAATATAATTAATTTAAAAATAGACACAATAAAAATTAATTTAAATATCAATTATAATGATTTAAAAGTAATAAAAAATAATAGATATTAAAATAAATAATAGATAAGCAATTTGAAAAAATTAAATATGAAATAATTGAAACTTGATAAAAAGATTTAAAAATAAAATTATTTTAGAAAAATGAAAGATGATTGTTCAAGGAAAATTAAATAATAATTCTTGTAAACTTGATAAAATAATTGAAGAAAAATAAAATATTATTACAAGAAATAAATGTTAACTTTTTTAGAACTTGATAATAAGTAATAATTTTAAAAGATGTAATAAAAAATTTAATAAGCAATTAAGTATACTTGTTAAGTAATATTGAACATAATATTAAAATAATAAAAATTTTAACTAAAATATATACAAAAAAAGTGATAATAAGGGCCAATTTTTCATTAAATATTTGTATTGTTTATTAAATTTTTTAAGTTCAATATTAATTAAAAAGTATATTTCAATTTTAAGTTCAATATTAATTAACAAGTTTAAGTTCAATATTGTTAAGTAATATTAGTAAAAAATCTTTCTCATACACAGTCATCTTTTTTTCTCTCTAGATATAACACTTTTTTTTTTAATTAGTAGGTCATGGTTTAAAAGGAATGTGACTCATTTTTTTTAATAAAATTTTAAATATTATTAAAAAATGTTAAATGGACAAATAGTTCATAAAATTTTAACTATTTTTAACCGTGACCCATTTCATTGGATTGCAAATTTTTAAAATTTATTATTTTTTTCTTCATTTCTTGGAAATTAAATTGATTAGTTTGATAATTTATGTATAATATGATAATAAATAAAATTAAATGAAAGAGTTTTAAAAAATTATGGCTAAGTGGTATAAAAATGTAAATGTCAAATAATTTAAATTCGGTGAAAAGGAAAGAAATAGATACAAAGAAATAGAAGATCATTATTTAGGAAAAATTAAATAATAATTCTTTTAAACTTGATAAAATGATTGAAGAGAAATGAAATTTATTTGAAATGAATTTGTTTATTTTGCATAATTGTTAAGTTAGTTTTCAAAAAAAAAAAATTTGTAGGAGCAATAAGTTATGGAATGAAAATAGTTATAATAAGTACAAATTTATTTACCATAAAAGGTATAAAATTAATTTAGGAAAATGAAGGTTAATTTTTTAAAGCAACTTCATTCAAACTAGATAAATAAGTAAAAGTGTAAAAAAAATCTAATGAGAAATTAATAATGATGGTACAATATTATTGAACTTGATATTGAAGAAAGCAAAATTTTGTAATCAATGGAAAGAAATAGTTATGTGACAATTATCTAAATAATAAATACACAAGAACAAAAAAATAGAATGCATAATGTTCAAAAGAAATGACTTCTTGTGCCACATCAAGTCCGTGTTTATAATCGTCGGCCTCATCATTATATAGGAGGGTGTTCTTCTTCTGCCTCTTGTCCTTCGCCCTCCTTCTCAGCTTCTTCTTTATTAATGCCTCAATCTTCATCTTCTTGGTTATCATTGTTTCTTTGATCTTCTATCTGCTAGTAGGGTATGGGATTCATATCTACTAAGGGAGATTGAATTAGAGGAAGTGGCTAATGTGGTGTGATATATCCCGCTTGTTGTAATCCAATGTATGCAGAAGACCCAGAAAGCAACTCCAAAAGCAGACATTGTTTGGTCAAAATAAAGGGTGTAAAAAGGACGGAGCCATATGGTATATAAAATGAAGAGCTGACACCATTAAAATCAACAAAATGCACAGGAGGAGTGGAAGAAGATGGACCTGCAGTGTCATAATCGATCTGAGCCTGTGTCACTGTGGGAGAAGATGGACTTGGAGTGTCATGGTGTACTTGTATCTACATTCTTGGAAAAGAAGATGGTCCAGCGACATCAGGGTGGGTCTACATCTCTGTGGATACATGAAAAGAAGGGTCAAGTGTTGTGGATGTAATGCCAACATTAGAGGTATAAGGCTAATCATCCACCATAGGTACTCTGGTGGACATAAATCCACGGGCTCTCTTTGCAGTGTGAGTTGGAGGAAGCTTTAGGCGAGGCAACTGAAGTGCAGAAGGAGTAACTTGAGAAATCATCATATCTCGATACTCGTCAGGTGTATTGAGGATGCTAGTACAATCAGTGACCAAAGCGAGACTCAACTGTGAATGGTCATCTATAGCAAGTACTCGTAAGCGATCAACGACGCAGCCTGTGAGAAAAAAGATTGAGAGTTATATACAAAAAAAAATGAAAGAAAATGATTATGTTAGGTCCTAAAAAGTTATCATAAAACCCTAAGCATCACTAATAAGGTATATCCACCGAACGGGTAACTTTCTAGTACCATTTCATATATTCTGAAGAGCGATCTAAGAGCTCTAATGATATCAGTGTCAGTGATAAAGTATCTTGCCAACTCCACCAAGCAAGCACGAAATTCTCATGCTTTTTCAACCAGTCCAAATGTGTCTTGCCTTTTAGTATAAGTGTATGGATCTCTTCTAAATTATAGAGAGTACGAGGTATAGGTTACATTCTACCAAACTGTCAGAGGACGCGATCAGCATGATGCCACTCCATAATATGAAAGCAAATAAGTGGTACAGATGCTAGCCATATATCCGAGGAGACCAGACAATAGTCAGGAATCAATTGACGTACATTATTTGCATTATATGAGTGTCATATAATCTACAAATAACAAAATAAAACATGTCAGTATATAGTATCACTAAGGTAACTATATACCAAATTAACAGAAATTGTCTTAAACCTCATCAACTCTCATCTGGTCTAACAATATTCGGTGGTGTTGTATTGCTAATTTCCTCGAACAAGGACGCTGACCCACACGCCTCCACCTGTAATGTGTAAAAGGAAATGACTATTAATTCGAAATTATATATACAACATGAACTATACAGTAAGTATTCAATTTGAAATAGGGTTCATACTTGTACGCAAGTGGAGAGAGTATATCATATACACCAAGATGAAGGTTTGGAGATGAGGGTCTCTCAAGAGCTAGTTTAGGAAATCAGTCCCAGGCCTATAAATGAAGTAATGTCAAGCAGCCATTGATGTTAACCTCTTTGTAATCAATGACATTACATAACTCTCTATAGAAGTATGCTAGCACTGCAAAACTCCAACTAAATTGATTTGCTACATGAAAGTCTTGGAAGAGTGTCAAGTACATAAGGGGAACTCTATGTCCCGACCAATCTGGCATAAGAACCCCACCCATTAAGCATAATATATAGGTACAAGTAAAATGTAATATGTCATTCTCATTCGCATTCTGTGGAAGTGCCTCAAAGTGGTTGGCAAGCCAAGTAATGCTAAGTCTTTAGCCATCAAACTCCTCCTTTAGTGGCTCAATCCTAAGAAGAACCTCACAAACACCTCGCTAGCTGAAGTTCAGAGAACCAGTGATAGGGAGACCCGCCACGGGAAGACCTAACTGTACAGTGACATCTTGCAATGTAATGGTACACTCGCCCTGGATGGTGTGAAAGGTATGTGTCTCCAACCGCCACTGCTCAATGAATGTTGAAACAAGGGGAGCATCAGAGTCAAGTACTGCGAGGCGAGACACTCCATAAAAGTCAGTGACTTTAAGATGTGGCACTATTACTGGTGGGGAAAACTCTAATCGTGGACCATGAGCAACGCGGCGTAGTCAAAAAATACGATCTAGCTGTTAGAGAGAAAAAGTATGAAATATTATAAATGATATAATCGTCAAACAGCTAAAGGTTCGATTTCTAAATATATTAATAACATATCTTATTCAACCACATAACCTGAGAGACGTATCTAGTTTGTAAATACAATAAAAACTACAATAAAAACTCATCCTCTGGACTCGGATGAACAACATGTCTCACGCCAGATATAATACTATCTTGTAAAATGACAGCAAATTTAACTAAAGTACATATTTAATGATAGTTGGTTATTGCAGGGATAAATTTATATGAAGATAACTTCACATAGAGCAAGATTGTACATTTTGAAAGTTAAAACAAATAGCAAATAAAACAAAATAATGTGCAATATACTCTCAGTAGTTATCATAATGTTGTTCTACATCCTTCATACAAATAACACAATAAAAGTAGTACATGAAGCATTTCTGATACAAAAAGGGAAAAAAAATAATTGACAAACTAAAAAGTTACGAGTTTGGATGGACACGCGATGGACAACTCGCGTGGTTATAACCCGACTGTCTGCATAATGCACATCGTGGTAGATCTCTCAGACTTTCTTGCTAATCCATTTCATTTCGTATTCGACTTGACCTAAGGCGACCCTTCCCATGTTTTATCACTAGATCTGGAATAAGCGTTGGGCCTTGAACATGGGGCCAGTATGCTTCACTACTGATGGGATGGAATTTAGTATCATAGGTCTTCAAAATAGTTTCCAATTGAAACACTCGATCAACGTATTGTATGCAATCTACTCGAACGTAGGCGCAGGCTGTTAATACATGCTGGCAAGAATATTTCAAAGCTTGGAATTCGCCACAATCACATATACGATGTACTAAGTTGACTTTACAGGATCGACCAAATTGCTGATTAGTTAGATCATATGGCTTCTCTACCTCAAATGTCGACTCTCTTTTATCAAATCCACGAACTACACATGTTGATGCTCTTCGAGCTCTGACTGTTAGCTTTAATCTGATGTCCTTAGATATGGTTTCGCCTGCTTCTAGCTGTGCATTTGCCTTCTCGGCTCGCTAGACCCAATACCTAGTCAACTTGTAAAATGTTACTCTCACCAACTCCAGCATAGGTAGGAACCTAACCCCTTTGAAAACTGCACTGATACTTTCTGTTAAATTTGTTATCATGTGACCCCACCGTTTGTCATCAACATCATATGCCCGACACCATTGACCCTTGAGTATCTCTTCAATGCAATTTGCAGCGTGCATGTCTGGTCAGCATACGTGGGTTAATTCTTCATCTACTTTATATTGCTCATATAGGTAACTTGTGCAAGAAAATATAGGATAAGAAAAAATTCTTGCAAAATCATGGTATAACACAAATACAAATAAGGTTAAGTGATGGTGAGATTTATTAATTTTCGTGAATAGCTTCTTTAGCCAGGGCAATCTAAATTTCTTATTGATATTGCTAGCTAAATGTCGATGGCAAAACATATAATAAGCTTGCAGGGGTTGCCACCCTATTTGCCCATTAGCCACGGCAGCCAAGATACTAGTATGCCGATCAAAAATCAAACACAGTCTGTCCTTATCTTTCACCACATATGCGTGGAGGTTAAATAAGAACCATGCACATGCCTCATATATTTTTTCCTAGACTACTGCAAATACAAGCGGGACAATGCTCATCTTGCCATCTTATGTGCTTGCAATCAGTATGGTCCTTTTATATTTACCATAAAGAAATGTCTCATCTATTTGGACCATCGGTTTGAAGTAGTCAAATGCCTTAATGCACGGCTTAAAGGTCTAGAATATCTGATAAAATATGACTAACTCCCCCTTTGCTATGCTAGTCGATACACGTTCTTTACGTATAAAGTCATAATATGAGCCAGGCATGAAATGTTAAATAGTAGCTAACTATCTAGGTAACAAAGCAAAAGACTTCTCCCAATTTCCAAATGCATGTGAGATGGCTCGATGTTTTCCTTTCTAAGCCTTCTTGTATGAAATATTGTATCTAAAAATAGAATGTACCCGCTCAATGACCTCTCAAATTGATACTCTAGGATTCTCAGTTACTATGGATACAATATATACTAAAATAATATCAGAATCTAGTTTTGGGTGGTTTTGAGATAATGATGTTGACACACATGTATGAGGCCCATTGTATTTTGTTATCTCCCAATAATTTTTCTTCTTTCAATAACAAGCCTTAACCCTTCACTTGCATGTCCCCTGTCCATATTCAAAGCAATGGTATTCTTTGTTCTTTTTTGAAGAATGAAACACTTTAAAAGTGTAATGTGCACGTACTGAGTATATCTTCATTGTCTGACGAAAGAAATACTGATCATTATACAACATACCTACATGTAACTCTTAACTATCATTCATGTTTATCACTGCCTTCTCCATTTCGACATAGTCAAGAACCCTTGCACCACCTGCATCTATCTATTCAAAGAATGTAATAGTTAAATCATCATAAATATTAATGAGGCTGTTGGATTCACAGCGTCATCCACACAATCAGTGTCTTCATCATCATCTATATTACTACTATCATTGTAATGGTAAAGAGCTGCATCATACTCATCATCTTCCTTAAATTCATCTATTATGTCCTCTGTCTGCTCTGGAGGAGAAGAAAGGGCACCAATTAGTGCATGTGACGAATTTGGCTATGAGATATCATCACTTTGTAGGTGAGATAAACTTGGATGTTGACCAACACCTGCAAAGTATGACATAAATAAAGCAGGCTGATCGTGTAACATCTGGTTCTTTGAAAATCAGAGAAAATGTGAGAAATGTAACGTATGGCTTCTCCATAAATGAACGAAATTCACTGGATACAAAAGAAAATCCCCCGAAATGAGATAGCTAAGGTCCTAAAAAATTTGGAAAGCATTTTAGACTCTTAAAAATGAGAATCTCAGGCTCAAGCGGAAAGAAAAATAGAGATAGAATAAAGAAATAATTTCTTATGAAAAACCTATGAAACGTAATGGTATTTTTTTAATTTTGAGCAAATTTTGGAATTCACATAGGAGGGCTTTTTAAATGAAAGTTTTAAGTATCCCAGGATTCTTAGAGGTCCTAAAAACCATGAGAAGACCTAGGACAGCTAAAGCCCCTCTAGTGGGCATTTTCCAACGTCGGTGTACCTGAACTTTGATGGATTCGTTCGGAAAGGTTTTAGCTCTAATTTGAGTGATTCCAAAGGCATTTTACTAAATTGGGAACCTAAATTTCATAATGAAAAAGACAGTTCTAAAAAAGAAGTTAAAACGAAGAAGAAACAAAAATGCCAAGAATGAAGGGCAAAATAAGAATTTTTGAAAAGTATAATTTCCTCCCACCTATATACATGATGCGCCCTTTTTCTCCCTTCATGTTGCACGACCAAGTTCTGCCTAAAACCAGAGGAAAACCCTTGAGGGAGTGGCGCACAAGAGGAAGGTAAAGAGGAGGAGAAATTAAAGGTTTAAGGTATGTTTTCTTGAAAGTTTTTCATGCTTTCTTCCATCTAAACCTCTTCTCCGTCATTCTTCTTTGTTTTCTTTGATTAAAATGAAGTTTACAAATTTATTTGAAGGGGGAAACTTAGGATAAATTTTGGATTTAAAGAGAGGATCTTGGAGAAAGCAAGATTCAAGTGAGAAAAAATAAGAAAACAAGGTAAATCTTGCATCCTATAGTAGCTACTCCTCCCCCCTTCTCCTCCATATTTCACCCCATGTGTGTAGATGCTAGAGGGCTAAAATTTTAAGGAGAACCAAGGGTGAATTCTATGAAGGAAGGGGAGTAAGAATATGCAAAGAAATTCAAGAAAAGGCCATGAAATTTCAAGGTGCAAAACCTAGGGTTTCAAGTGTACCTTGTAAAATCTGATATTGTATGATGATTCCTAGGCCTAAATAAGAGTTTAAATGAGCTCCTGAGATCCTTAAGACGCTCCTTATATGCATCATCCCTTGAGAAAATAAAGCAAACTCCAAAAAGTCCTATTTCTTCTATAGCCTCAGTCTAAATGGGTTTGTGTAGTTAAAAAGAGTTTTAAATTTTTATAAACTCATTTTTAAGTCATATATGATGAATGAATATAATAGGAAGCCTTGGGAGAAATTTAGGAGCCATAGAAAATGAGTTAGTACTTTATGTTCCATAATGAGACTTAAAAAAGTAACATGTAGTTAGGCTCTTGGTTTTGATTATGTAATGACTCCAAGAGGCTTAAAAAGAGTCAAGAATCATATTTGAAAGGAAAGAATGGAGCCTAGAATTTAATTGAGGGGTATTACTTAATTAGGTGTAATTATGAAACCATAATAAGGTTATAAGCTAACCTAGTATTTAAGCAAATTGTATGGCTTTAGAATTGAGTTCATGAATCTAATTGGCTTCTATAAATTGTGTTTAGGTCAAGAGAAAACTTCCCCACACTTTTTTATGTATGTGGCTGAAAAGGGGAGCTTGGATTTGAAGAAAAAGTGTGTAATTGTGTACAAGGTAGCTCTCTCCACCTTCTTTTATGCATGGATGTGTGCTTAGCTTGTCTTGTCTTGAATGTATGTATGTGTATTTTTAAACCATGAAAAGTGTTCTATCATGACTTTAATTCCATGGTGCTATGATTTTACAATATGCTCTTATATGATATTTTTAATGTGTACTTGGATTTGCTTGAGTGTGGTGAGGCCAAGAACCCTTAGCCATGGTGAGTATGAGCCAAGAACCCTTGAGATTGGTTGAGACAAAGCAAAAAATCTTCCAAAAGTAAAATGGGCTCCCAAAAGTATGGTTGAGTCCAAGAATCTCTTAAAGAATGAGTGAGGCAAGTCCAATATCCACAAGAAATTGGGTGAGGCCAATCTGTTTGCTTAGCAAGCCTTTGTATGCAATGTATAACATTCTTAAATGATGAAAATGCTTCTTGAATGTTTGCACATGTCAATATAACCATACATGCATTTATGAGACTTGTTTACATCCATTATGTATGATTGAATGGGAGATGAGCTATTAGGATTCTTTGAATCTCATCCTCCTCTCTAATGTTCTAACATGCTAAATGGATTAAGAGAGCAAGATAATGGAAGCCAACCACCTTGATGATAAGAGGATGACAACAAAGTACTTGAATTTTGTTAATTTGAAACCATACAATTGGCAAATGATGTAATCCATGGATGTATATGTACCATGATGTCATAAACACATGTAATTATGATAATATGTCATGTATGAATGAGAGAATGTATTATGTGATCACTAGAATACAAATTGAGTTTGTATGGGCAATGTAGCTTCTTGAACTAGTTTATGGAATTATACATATGTGTGGATGAGATGGCCAAAATGAGATGTATGAGGGTTGGGACTATTTGGGTAGCTCACACAAGTCCTAATTATGCTTTTAGACTTGCCCAAAAGGTGTTAAACCCTAAGGAAAGCCATTTGGTCATTTTGGTATCCTATATGGAGCCAAAATTGACCATAATGGAACCTTATATCACTTTTTGCCCAAATAAGTTCTTCTTGATATGAGATTTGGCATTAAATTAGAGCTTATTGAGATCTTTTTGGAAAGTTAAAGAACATGATTTTTGAAAGTCTACAGAATATTTGATAAATTTTCTAGTTTTAGTCATGTCATTGTTCACTCAGATCCGAAAATGAAATCTGTCACACAGGGCTCATATGATGTCCAATTGCCATAAAATTTTATCTAGAGAAACTAGACATTCATAGTGACTTGTGCCAAGTAGAAGAACCTCATTTGTATGTCTAGAGAGGGAGATATGAATTTTTAAAGAATCTATCCAGTATCAGGAATGCCACTCAACCTCAGTTACTGTTTGATTAGATTTCCAAGTTTGGGCATGCCTAAATCAGTTTGGAGTTATTTTTTTCCTCTAACTAACATCCACAGCTTTTTATATTGGTATTATTTGCACGAATTGGATTTTTTTGTAATTAATTAGACATTTTTGAAGTTTGCTACAGAATTCTATGACAGCACTAGTAGATAGTTTGACCTTTGGACATTTTGAATGTCAAAAGTCCTCTGTGATAGATGTTATGGTCTGAAAATATTTTTAGTATGAAGTAGATATCTTTAGCTTTCAATAATGGCCAAATATATATGATTTTGATTTTTCTAGAATTAGTTATGATTTTTCAAAGTTGTGGCAGAAAAGTAAAAAAATCTGATCGAAAATATATATGTATATTTTGAGCTTCCCTTCGAGTTCCTTGAGATATAGGCCACTTTTGATAATGCAAATAAGTTGTATTCATGTAATTAAATATGAGAATGTGTTGTATGAGCTCACATGGTCCACATGACATCGAATGAAATTTTTATACACGACACAACGCAAGGAAATGTATTATTATAATGGACTTTTCCCATTTCCTTCGTGGAATGTGTCATATGAGCATGTAAATGTGATAGAAATAAGCTATAAATATATGGTGTTACAGATCGTCGGCAAAAATAGCATGGCTAGAGTATGGGAGTGGGTCCAGCACATATTCAACTATTGCTTGAGTTCCTTCGTTTAAGTTTACTTCTTTTGACGATATTTCTATATACAATTCTATTGAAGCCAACTGTGATAGAAACTGTACATTTGCCACCCACATCACTTGAGCATTGGCATTTCTTTTTAACTTACATGCTCGATACTTTGTGGGTCTTAGTGATACTGGATGCCTATATACCAAGTCAGACACATATTAATTTGAATCAAATTGTAATTGTTCGGCAACTCCTTGTTTTAGCCTCTCTAATGAAATGTTATAATCTACGGTCATTACATCAAATGTATCTGCGATAAATGTTGCCCCCTATTCGGTTTCGTATATTTGCCCATTTGAATATATGTATATAACCTTCTTCCCGTTATTTATTTTGCTAGCCCAATCAACACTGCCATTAACATTCGAAAATACAGTAAAAAAGTTATCAATTATTATTTCATTATTCTTTTGGATTATACTCATTTTATTAACATTTTTTTCTAAATTTTCTATATTTGTCACTCATATTTTCCTCAATATTTCACTATTATTTTGCCATAATAAATTATATCCTATAGAATTATAAGTTTTCAGAATTTTTTCATCCACATTATATATTTTATATTTTCTTTTCCCATTTTATACTCTTTGACAATCTTTGTTTCTTTTTTTACAATATTTTTTTATATTATGTTTTTTAAAGTATTTTTTTATATTATATTTCCCTAATAGTTTTTTAGTGATATCTTTTCAGATATTGTCCCTTCCATATTTTTTCTTCCATTATATTCTTCAACAATATTTTTTTTAACCATTTTTATTTCTATATAATATTCTTTAACACTTTTTTTCCCTTTTTTCCTATATTTGTTCCCAAAATTTAATATTCTTTTACAATATTTCTTTATGTCTCCATTATTTATAACATTTGTAACTTTTTAATATGATATTTTCATCATCATTTTTAATTTATTTTTTTCTATCCTTATAGTATTTAATATTAACAAATTTTTTTCATCCAAATAGTTAATTTTCCTTATCACAATTTTTTCTTAAACTTATTGTTTTTTTTAATGTCTTTCCTTTAATTTTTAAATTTCTTTTACCTTTTTACATAAAATAACTATGACTTATCATTTTTCTTAATTTATTCAGATCTTGCAGTTGTATTTTATTTCAACTATAATATATAAAAATAAAAAATTCATCCACACATATATATTGACCTAATAAAAATATATCACAAATAATTAAATTTAAATTACAACATACTCATATTTTTAATAAAATAAATATTAATTTAGATTAAAATTTTCATACCAGGGACCATTCCTTTTTCCTGCCTTTTTTTCCTGTAGATTACTCATCCTGTCTTCTTTCTCTTTTAATCACTGAATACTCCAAAGATATTCTCCCGGTAAAAACTTGTTACTCAGGAAGTTGGAAGAGGAGGGAGAGAGGAACCATGAACAAACAAAGCAACACGAGGAAGATGAAACAGAAAGACAAAGAGATGAAGATTCGAAGGAACGACAGTGAAAGAGGAGAAGAAATGGAAGATATGAGGAGAAGCAACTGTTAGAATGCTAGTAAAGGAGGGGAATAAATAACATAAAAAAATCCAGAGTAATCTTCTTCCAATCAAATTATGACGTGTGGCAACGTAATCTTATTTTTCCATTCATATGCTGCCACGTAGCCTCTTCTTATATGCCTTGACACGTAGGCACTAGCAACCGTGTCCTTTTTCTTTTTTATTTTATGTTTATTTTATTTTTGGACATAGCATTAGAATTTTTTTTTAATTTTTTTTATTGTCCTATACAAAATTTAAAAAAAAAATTAACTTATTGCATCTGAGGAAATAACAAATACGGAACTGCATAGGGTGAAAATAAATTTTTGATCCATTGTACTTGCATCAAAAACCCACCCAAAGAACACACATTTTAGTTTAAAACTTGGGATTATTGTCCTTACACTAAGTGTTTCGAGAATATGTTCTTGAAAATGCAAATGATTTTATTATTTTTACCTTTAATTTGAAGGATTGATTTTAGTTTTAAGGATGTCCTTCAAAAAAAAAAATGACATTATTTTCTCTAAAGCATATCATCGAAAGATTACCAAGGATAACAATTCCAATGCTTATAAGCAATGATACTAGATGCAAGACAATTACTCTTGCAAAAAATCCAAGTCTCTAGAAAAATCAATGTTTGGGCTTGGGTATCCCCAAATGTAATTTGATTTGTTTTATTTACTTTTTTATTTTTATTTGTTTTATATTTTTTATTTTCTTGTTATTGGCTCACTATTTGATGTCAATTGATGTGAGGTGGGTAGCTTGATGTAAATTGAGTAATTGTTTGTACTTTTATACTAAGTTATGAGCTATTCTAAGTTAATGATTAAAATTGCATTTTATTCAAAAAAGTTCTCAAGTGAATTTTCTTAATTGCATTTTGTTCCTTGATATGAAATTTTGGTGCATATTATTGGTCAATGTGGTTTATTGATTTGATGAAAGAGGTTTCGGCAAGTAGTATCTCATACTGTGTACCCATATAAATTTATACAAGCTATGTATTTTCTAAGAAAAAAAATTATGGTTTACCAAATATTTAAAGAAAATGAAGGAACAAAATCCAATATCTTTTATTTTAGGCAATTTCTACCATTCAATTTTTCTTTTATATTCCTCTTTAACTATTATAAAATATTTATAGCTCAATTGATGTTTTTGCAATAGCTCAATTACAAGGAAAAACCTACAATAACACATAGTCTAATTCTCTAAAATATATAAAACAATGTAATTAATGAGGAGACATAGCACAATAATAATTATAAAAGCAACAAAAATATGTTCTACATTATTACGTCAAATGCAGCTACCAATGTCCAACACCTTGCATGTTTTAATTCAACCCAAATGAATTACCAAATGGTTCCCTGTCCTTTTAACCTCAAAACCAAGAAAGAAGTTCTTGGCAAAATGTCAATGAGGCATTCAACAAATTAGCCAAAATTTCACAATTAAAAAGCCTTAAAGTGATATCACAAATATTAGTAGGATGAAATATGAAAAAACAACATTCCCAATATCACATACAATTGTTTATTCTCCTGAACCTTTATTGATTAAAGGCATGAACTTTAGGGTTTCCAAAAAAGGAACATATGTATGCTGAATTCAAAATTTAACATTTATATTTAATATTCCTCAAAAGAAAAAACCCTAAAACCAATAGCAATAAATAAGTAAACATAACGAATAACAATTTTAGCACAAAAAATTAATGCAAATCACAATCAACACCTAAAATTTTTTAATATGCCTCAATCCTCTCTTCTTCCACTAATTGGAGGATCAAAGTCCTTGGGGATTGAGGAGACATACTTTCACCACTTAAAAATTTCAACTCTTTAAGCTAATGTTAATAAATGAGGAACATATGCTTTTGATATGCTTTCATTCCCTCTTCCTTTATTGATTGGGAGTTTGCGGTCATTGGAAAATTAAGAAGGGTCATTACATGGCTTTAAAACAAAAGAATGATACATTTTAAATCAATGGAAATAATGAAAGAAATTGCCTTTAATGTACCTTCATTCCCTCCTCTTCTAATGGTGGGAAGTGTATTTATAACGTCTAAAAACAAGAAAAAAATTTACATTTTAAATTAATAGAAATTATGGAAGAAAATGCCTTTAATGTGCCTTTGTTCCCTCCACTTCCAGTGATAGAAAGTTTATGGTCATTGGGAGTTTATGAGATGTATTTTTCACTTATAAAGTAGAAGATGTGTGCACTAATATTAGTGACTAATCAAGGGGAAATTGATAATTAATATGCATGAAGTCTCTCTTCTTCCATTGAAGGGAAGATATCATCATTGGGGGATTACAAAAGGGTTATTTTTCATCTAAAAATCAGAAAATAATAGCTTGTGTACCATGTTTAAAAAAACCAAAATTTCATAAAACTTAGGTGAATTGGTGTTGGACAATGCTATAAGAATTTAATAGCCCTAAAAAAATTAAGCTCTATCATTATTCTTTGAAAACCATTGTTCCAAACTAATTCAACACTAGAATGAACCATACTAAAAACTTGTGTTAAGAGATTGAGTGAGAAATATGGAAATTAGGTTTTCTATTAATATTGAACATATTGTGAGTTGATAAGAGTACACTCTAAATTTGCTAAGACCTTGTTTTGCTTTATAAGGCATTCCTTGATCTGAGTCTTAAAGGGCTTGTCAAATACTTAATGACCTAAGTGATTACTGATGAAATATACGATGGAATTACATTATGATTTCCACATCAAAATGTGGTTGCTTAACAAAATGCACTAACTCAAAAATTTATGTAATTATTTCTATAAAAATATCTATAACAAAAATGAGTAGAATATTATCGTGTGCTTTTTTTTTTTCTAACTCACTCCAATATAAATTTTAAGAAGGCCTCATACTTCAAAATAAAAAGCTTATACCTCAAATTATTAGGTACCTATCATGAAGCTATTGTTGTTAACCAAATGTAGCATAAGATAGGGATTATAGGTTTCAAAATTTTCAACCTTTTTTTGGTCATATGTTAGTTCTTATTATATCAATTCTTTTAGAGTCAAATATTCCACTTTAAGGTTTGAATATTATATCAATGTTCAAATTTCAACATCTCAATAGTCCTAAAGTGCAATTTTTTTTTTTAAAATGAAGTTATCTTCATACATCAATTACCCAATAAAGAAAAAGCCTAATGAGTCTATCACATATAGGAAATTACTAGTTAATAATCCAACTTATGAGTTCAGCAGAAGTTAAGCACAAATAATCAAAATAGTTCATGTTCAATCATATAATAATAACAATAGTAGGCCTTTTTCTATTATATGGGATTGACTATATGAATCAAAAGATGCCATAAAATTTTATCATAAATCATGTTTTTAGATAAGCCATTTAAATTTAAATATTTTTTAATAATTTTGCTTATAATTTTTTGTGGCCTCCTTCTCTCTCTAATTATTGGGCTACTCTCCATCTGATATACTCTTCTTATTGAGACTTCTATAGGTCTTTTCTACACATCTCCAAACCATCTGAGATGCGATTCTATCATCTTTTCCATAATAGGTGCAACCCTAACTTTCTCTCTAATGTATCCATTTTTAATTTTATCTTGTTTGGTATGTCCACTCATCCAACGCAACATTCTCATTTTTGTAATATTGAACTTATTCTCTTATTAGCTTTTTATTACTCAACACTCAGTTCTATACAATATTGTCGGTCTTATAACTGTGCGGTAAAATTTACCCTTAAGTTTGAGCAGTACTCTTCTATCTGTAATAACACCTGAAACATTCCTCCATTTCATCCACCCCACTTAAATCTTATAGTTTATATCTTCCTCTATTTTCCTATTTTGTTGTATGATAGACCCAAGATACTTAGACCGAGTGACTTGTGGTATGGAGGAATATTTCTTAAATATTTCTTAATACTTTTGCCTATAATTTTTTGTGGTCTCCTTTTACCTCTAATTATTAGGCTACTCTCCATCTAATTTACTCTTTTTACTGAGATTTCTATTGGTTTTCTCCACACATGTCCAAACCTTCTAAAATGCGATTCTACCATCTTTTCCACAATAGGTACAACTTTAACTTTCTCTTTAATGTATTTATTTCTAATTCTATCTTATTTGCTATGTCTACTCATCTAACGCAACATTCTCATTTCTATAACATTAGACTTATTCTCTTATTAGCCTTTTATTATCCAATACTCAGTTCCATATAATATTGCTGGTCTTATAACTGTGCGGTAAAATTTACTCTTAAGTTTGAGCGGTACTCTTCTATCTATAATAACACCTGAAGCACTCCATTTCATCTACCCCGCTTGAATCATATGGTTTATATGTTCCTCTATTTTCTTATCTTGTTGTACGATGGATCCAAGATACTTAAATCGAGTGACTTGTGGTATAATGTGTTCTCTAATTTTTATTTCTACATTAGAATTAGTGCGCATCTTGCTAAACTTATATTTCATATATTCTGTTTTACTTCTACTTATTCATGTGTTTTCAATGCTACTCTTTACATATCTAACTTCTCATTTATTTCCTCTTTCGACTCCCCAACTAAAATTATATTATCTACAAAGAGCATGTACTATGGCACTAGCTCTTAGATATATTCAATAAATAAATCTAAGATTAAAGGCAAAAGATAGAAGCTCAAAGTTGACCCTTGATATAGGCCAATAATTATTGAAAAATCTTCGGTAGGCTCACTTATTATTCTTACACTAGTTGTAACCCCATCATACATATCCTGAATTGCTCAAATATAAGCAATATAGACTTTTTTTTTCTCTAAAGTCTTCCATAAAACATCTCTTGATATCATATCATATGTTTTCTTTAAATCGATGAACATTATATATAAGTCTTTTTTATTTGTTCAATATTTCTTCATCAATCTTCTTAACAAGTATATTGCTTCTATGGTCGACCTATTAGGTATACAACCAAATTGATTTTCTGTAATTTGAGTCTCTTTCCTTAATCTCCATTCAATAACCCTCTTTCATAACTTCATAGTGTGGTTTATGAGTTTAATTCCTCTATAATTTGCATAGTAATGTATGTCTCCCTTATTTTTATAAATAGGAATTAAAGTACTTCTTATCCACTCATCCAACATTCTTCTGATTCTCATAATCTTATTAAATAATTTTATGAGCCAACTTATGCCTTTCAATTCTAAACCCTTCCAGATCTCAATAGGTATATTATCTAGTCCTACTACTCTACCACTCTCCATCATCTTTAAAGCTTCTTTTACCTCGAATCTTACAATAAAAAGTATACTTTTGATCCTTTTTTGTGGTGTCTAGCCTATCTGAATGCCATGAGATCCCGTATCCTTCATTAAATAACTTATGAAAATAGCACTTTCACCTTTTCTTGATATCCTACTCTGTGATTAAGACTCTCCCTTCTTTATCCTTAATGCACCTCAATTGGTCCACGTCTCTTGTCTTTCTTTCTTTACTTTTAGCAAGTTTATAAATACTAGTTTCCCCATCTTTAGTACCTAAGATTGATAACCCATCAAATTCCCTAACTCTCACTTTGCTCACTGCCTTCTTAGCTAATTTATATTTTGTCCAATTTTCCTCACTTTTACATAAAAACCATGCTTTATAATATTCTCTTTTAACTTTAACCTTATGTTATACACTTATATCCCACCATCAAGATTCTTTATTTTTAGGTCCAAAACCTTTTGATTTCCCTAGTATCTCTTTTGTAATATTCTTTATCTCTTTAGACATCTCGTTCCACATATCATTAGCACTTCTTTATACCTCCCATGATCCTTTTTCTAAAATTCTTTTTTTGCAAACTTTTTTTTATCACCTTTTAATTGCCACCACTTTATCCTTGACACCTTCTATTAGCCTTTGTTCTTTACTCTCATCTTAATTCGAACATCTATCACTAAGACTCTGTTATGTAGTCAAACTCTCTCTAGGTATAACTTTGCAATGCATGCAAAGATTTTTATCCACTTTCTTGATTAGAAAGAAATCCATTTGAGTGCATGTTCTCTTATTTTTGTATGTAATAAAATGCTCTTCACACTTCTTAAAATAAGTGTTAGTTATAGTAAAATCAAACGCTAATGAAAAGTCTAGAATAATTTTACCCTATGCATTTGCTTCTCTTAAACTATATCCTTCATGCGAATCCTCGTAACCTGTAAATGCATTCTCCATATGACCATTAAGATCTCCTCCTATAAGAATCTTTTTCCCTAAAGGTATTTCCTCAAAACTTTATCTTATAATACTCTTCTAACTCTACCTGTAATGCATAAATACTAATAACATTAAAAGTTTCTCTTTCCACTACAAATTTTAACGTTATAATTCTGTCTCCTAATCTTTTTACATCTACCACAATATTTTTTCAATACTTATCCACAATTATACCTATTCTATTTCTAGATTTAGTCCTACCAGTATACTAAAGCTTGAAACTTAATGTGTCTAATTTCTTCGTTTTTTCTCCTACCCATTTAATTTCTTGTAAGCACATAAAATTAATCCTCCTTCCAATCATGATATTTATTATTTCTATTAATTTACCTATGAGTGCACTTATATTTTAAGTTCCAAAACGAATCCTAATTTTGTGACCTAATTTCTTTACCCATATTCACTCACGAAAATGTGGAAACCTTTACTTATTTTTAACTACACCCAGACATCGATACAGCAGCTCTTGTTTATTTGACATTGTACTCGACCTATATAACGTGTTGCTTCTGAGCAACGACTTAGCATTAACTTTACTGTATTGTTGATCCATATCATAAAGATTCGACAAAATTTTATGTTAGCTATTAACTGCCTAACATAACCATCTTTTTTTTTTTTTGGGCTTAGGACCGGCTATGAAAATGATTTACATTAAAGCACAGTATAGGCAGAGTTAAATAAAGGGGTGCAACATGAGGACTTTTCAAGAGGTCACCCATCCTGGTACTACGCTTGCCCAAACACACTTAATTGCGGAGTTCTAATAGGATCCGATTCAATCATAGCAGTAACCAAAACTGCATCTCCATAAACTAGATGGGAAAACAAGAAACACAAAAATGGAATTATCCAATTAAGACATTTTCTAGTTTTCCTTCTCTTCTTCTACAATTGGAAGGTCCTCATAAGAAGCAAATTAACAATAACATAATGGCTCATTACAAAGCTAAGTAATAGGTTCATCAGATATAAATTCATCAAAAGAAAACAAAGCATACCTAATACAAAGTTAATTAACAATAATATCAAAATCCAATGTAAAAATTACCATTTTCTTTATCAGAATAAAAATATTTTCTTTTAACACATTAACCTAAAGAAAGGTAAGACTTACATTTCCTCTTGCAAGCGATAGGAAAGCACAGGCAAAACAAAAAAGGGTACCATCGAAGCAAATGCAAAAACTAATGAGCATAGAACAATGGAAATAAATGGAGAGGAAAGAGAAAGTACATATCTAAGGTGGAGGTGATCAATGAGATCGATGAGGTCCCTTGATTAGTATGGCCTACCCTTCCATGAGTACATATCGAAGGTAGAGGTGACCAATAAGATCGATGAGCTCCCTTGATTAGCATGGCCTACCTTTCTATGACCAAGACTCATAACCCTAGACAATAGGAGCCGAATGGAGACAAAAAGAAACAATTCATGATGACAAGAATGGTTAGAGAAGATGCAAAAATTTGAGGTGAAGGTGATGGCTACAGGCCTAATTTAGGGGAGAGAGGAGGTAAAGTAGTGAAACCAATTTGGGGCTCTAAGGTTCAAGTTTTATTAAAATTCAGTGAGAGACCTCACTGAATCAAATTTTAATTAACAAAGGAGTAGTCCCTCACTATTCATTTTTTAAATGTTAGAACACTAGGTTTAATAAGGGAACTTTAACACCTGATAATCCCTCGCTAATTAGCTAGGGATTGCTAATGGAATTGTCCCTTGCCTTTTAGTATGGGTCTTTCCCTTGTCAATCCTTTACTAATATCTTGCACAACTATTTGCACATTTCTTCCCTCCAAAACCACAAGACCTGGTAAGGGATTATCATTTTTTGGTAATTTTGTGAGGGAAGTTGCCCCCTCACTAGATTCTCTTGCTATTTCCTTTTTCTTGTTGTGAAGAAAGATATACAATATATCTATTATTTTCATTTTATACTACTACAAAAAATTTTAAAAATTATTACCAAATGCTTTATCAATCAATTATGCCATTAAAAGCAACTTTTATATGATTTTAAGTAAATATTATGTTTATTCTTATTAAGCAACAACTTTTTCACAACATTCATAACATATTAGTTTTTAAAAATCCATAACATTCCTAAACCAATGTTTTATCGAGAAATTTTACCTACACATGATGTACCACTTCATCTATACAATATCTAATAAAACATAGCCAAATCATATAATTGGGCTTTACATAGTAATCCATTTATGTGATAATGCTACAATTAGTAATGGAATGTAGGACTTAATTATATGACTTGGTTCTATTTTGTTAGACATTGTATAAATGATATGATACATTATATGTAGCTAAGAATTTTTCTATTTAGTCCCATGGATAAGCCTTATTTTGGGCCAATGGTCCCGTGGAAAGCTTAAATGAAGCGAAATTGCATGTTAGGCCTAAATGATAAATCACAATTTAAGGCCCAAATAAGATGAGAATAGGATATCACATGCCTTAAGATGTAATATTACTTCATGGCCTATAATCCATCTAGATTTGAATCCTTTCAATTTTCTCTCATTCAAATTTTTGTCAATTTAAAAAGAGAAATATAAAGGAAGAGAGAGAGAGAGAGAGAGAGAGAGAGAGAGAGAATATGCAATTCACTATAAGTGGGCCCCATACACTCTTCTTTCTCTCTTGGATCATATCTTTTTCTCTCAATTGACAAAAGTTTGAAAAAGAAGAAATTGAGACAATCCAATTTACATCAAGACAAGCTTCACATGCAACTCAACTATAATGTGCATGATCAATTTACCACTTAAACGAATATAAGATAGAAGATTTAATTTTATCGTGTTAAAAACTTTAAAAGGCAACATGAGTTCATTTAAAATTGAAGAACCAATTGAAAACTTCCATAATACAAAGAGAACCAAAATCATATTTAAGCCAATATTAGGCCACGAATAAGTAATTGGCTCAAGCTATAAATTAAGTTCAACTAAGGTGAAATGAACTTTTTTTTTTCAAGAACAGTTAAATTAGTTAAATTTAGATGTCAAATAATCTTTTTTTTTCAAATAATATACTTTTTAGAAAAAGGAAAAATGATATTTTATTCTCCTTAAATTAAAGTGTAATTATAAAATGGTATATGAAGTTCAAAATGCAACAAAACATTTTTCTCAGCTTTGGACTAAAATGAAAACATTAAATTTTAGTTAAGATGAATAGAAATAGGACATGTAATTTTGATTGTAATTATAATGCTTGGCTCATCTTAATATTTGTCATATCTAAAAATTATACGTACTAATTTTATAATTAAGTATTAGTTCAGAGATAAAATGTAGTTTTAAGAAAAAAAACTATTTTAACTTTGCTTAACAATTAATTTAGATATTTAACTATTGACCAATATTATTATAATATTTCATAAACTTATTAAAATTTAAAAAAGAAAGATATAAATAAAGTTATTTAAACTCATATACAAGTCGTTAGAATTAGGTTAACTGTCTATCCCTATGCCAAAACTTTAAACTATTAATAAGGGTACGAACTTTATCATTTTTATAATTTTTCAAAGCTAAGTTGAACACTGTAGTTATTATAAGCGTAGAGATATTATATCTAAAAATCTTTAAAAAAGAAACGCTAGCGTTATATATAAAACCTACATAAGAAAGCATTTTATACGCAAGATATAACTTTAGTAAAATAAACAATTAAAAAAAAATAGATGCGGGGTCCATATAATAAACGGGAGAAGATGGCGAAAGTGGAAGCCCATAGTCTCTTTGGTTGGGGAAGAGGATAATCCTAATCTTAATCCACGTAACACACGCGTTTCCGCGTAAATAAATGCCACCGCCCTTGCACTATTCTTTGACTGTCTTTATCTGTTCTAAAACAGTATAATTAACAAAATATCCTAGTTACTATTCCACTATTTTTAATAAAAAATATTAAATTGAAAAGACTGTTATTAACTGTCAACCGTGTTTTGGGAAATGTGTGACGTCATGTCATAAAAGGACTATCCGTTAGTTTAGTTGTGAGGCAACTGCCAAAAAAGTCAAACACTGAACCTAGCTCGCTCACCCCATGCTCTCTTCTGTCCGCCACCCCCCCCCCCCTCTTTACTCGCCGTACTTCTAAGAACCTTCCATCTCTTTCTCTCTCTGTTCTACATTTTTTTAAAAATTATTATTATAATTCTTTTCGTTACGGATGAAAGACAAAGTCTTAAAGATTAAGAGTTATAAAAAAATAGAAATTGAATTCAAATGTATCAAAACTCCTAATATTTATGTTTAAAAAAGCATCACTTGATTAAAAGATTTTGGCCTCTTTATTCTGAATTCTTTAAACTTTGGATATTCTAATGATCAAATGTCTACAATTTCTGTTCTTAATAAAATATTATTAGCTATTTTTTTATGTATTAATATTTGGATTGAATTTTTTTAACAACTCATGGAATAAAAGTTAGAGATGACATTTGGAAATAAATGTTTTAAATTTTATTAAACATAAAAAATTGTCTGCAACAATATGAGAATGCGATAGATTACAAATTCAGAATTCATATATGTCTTACAACATAAACAAAACCACAGTAAAGTTTTCATAAATGTTTGTATCAATAAATTTTTTTGTACTTAAAAAGTCAAAGATACTTATAAACACCACATCAAGTATTATTATATGCAATATAATTTTAATTACTAAACTACATATGAAAAAGCAGTTAAAACAACTACTTTTAAAGGAACTACATATGTAGTTATCCCATTATACAAAATAATAATAATAATAATAATATATAAAGGGGATTTGTTCACTTCATTGTTAAACTTTCACCAAATGCAATATTTGAATAAACTAAATTTCTATTCCTATCCTGTAATACACAAAAATGGGACTATATCAATTATATTTAGACGGACTAAATATTTATGTCAATATTATATATATATATATATATATGCACGTAGCTGAACTTTTAGTTTAAAAACAAATTAAAATAATGGTTAAACTATTCTTTTACTCACTATGTACTTTCATTCAATTCTTAATTTAATACTCATAGTTTTGAAGTTTGTAATTGAGTTCTTGTAATTTTAAACCTTTTTAATTTAGTCATTTTCATTAAACTTTTATTAATATTCTGCTTAGTTTTGTTAATGTAACCACTATATATCTTTTTAGTATTGTGAATACTCATGATTTAGACTAATAAAAAGAAGAATAAATTATATAGGTATCCTTTAAAATTTGTTGAAATTACATATATTATATATATATATATATATTCCTTGAAATAAATAATTATCCTACACTTGAACGCAAAATGTATAACACTAAATCACCTATTCATTTTGTTATTGCATATTACAAACATGTCTACATATATCATGGGTGCAACAATGAAAATTGAAATAAAATAAGAAAATACAGCGAATGAAATAAAGCCACACATCTAAGATTGAAGGATTTCATTTCAAACACGTTCCTACTTTCGCGTCATGCCATCTGTCATGTGAGTGAAGGCTTTTGACTTGGCTTTTAACATGGATGCTTTAATACGCCCCCGTGAGCCAAGTTAGCTAGAGACAATAGCAAGGCTTGAACGAAGAAGTCTAAAACGAGTAGAAGGCATAGGCTTTGTAAGAAGATCAACAAGTTGTTCCTTGGAAGAGACAATGCATAAAAAAAGGCTTTTAGCTGTAATACACTTACGAACAAAATGATAGTCTATATCAGCATGCTTGGTTCGAGAATGCATCACAAGGTTTGTTGGAAGATAGGTCATACCAATATTATCATAGTAGAGCTTCGAAGGAGACGAAAGAAAAATGCTAGGTTTAGCAAGAAGTGATTGAATCTAAAGTAAAGAGGTGATTGGATCTAAAGTAACTCACATGTAGCCAATGCTTATGCCTTATATTCGGCTTTGGTACTAAAGTGAGCGATAGTAGATTGCTTCTTAGAACTCCATGAGATGAGATTGGGTCCTAGAAAAACACAATAGGCACCAGTGGAGCAACGGCCATTAGGACATCCCCTCTCAATCAATGTCAGAAAAGGCAATGAGGGAAAGAGGAGGATAAATGTAACCACAGACCATAATCTATAGTGGATTTGAGATAACATAAAATATGCTTGACTGCTTGCCAATGAATGTCTTGTGGAGCATGCATATACTAATAAAAACAGTTTACAGTAAATGCAATATCCAGTCAAGTAAAGGAAAGATATTGCGAACTCCCAACGACATTGTGATAGAGCTGAGGATCATGGAAAGCAGTACTAGTAGTAACAATTAGTGCAGGAGAAAAGGCCATTGGTGTTTGAACTGGCTTGTGTGTGAACATACTAGTTCAAGCCAAAAGGTTAGAAATGTACTTCTTTTGAGAAAGAAATAGAGTACTTGAGGAAGAATAAACTTCAAGTCCAGGAAAGTAAGTGAGAGTACTAAACCATTTTATTAGAAAGGATTAAGCAAAGGCATCAATAAGAGCAGTGATGGCAGAATGATATCATCCACATGCACCAAGACATATATGACATAAGAAGAGCACTAAAAGATAAATAGGGAAGAATCTGAGCAAGAAATTGAAAAACCTAATTCTAACAGTTGAGAACTAAGTTTAGCATACTACTCCTAAGGGACTTGGCGAAGGCCCTAAATGGCTTTGTGAAGCTTGCAGACTTAAGTGGGATAGTCAAGATGCATAAAGTCAGGCAGTTGTGACATATAGACACCTTCTTTTAAAGATTCATAAAGGAAAACATTTTGGCCATCAATCTGCTGTAAACACCATCCTTGTAAAACAACTAAAAAGAGGATTAGTTGCACAATTGTAGTTTAAGAAAAAGTGTTATGGAATTCAATGCCAGCTTCTTAGAGGTAGCCTTTAGCAATAATGTGGACTTTGTAATGCTCAATAGAGCAACTAGATGATGCTTAGTTTGAAAAATCTGCTTATAACCAACGAAATTTTAAATCGAGAAAAAAGGGATAGGGGTCCAAGTTTGAGTAGCCATGAGCTCCTGAAACTCTAAGATCACAGTTTCACACCATTCATGATACTTAAGTGCCTTAGTAACAAAGTTAGGAGACTTGGGCGTGAGAGTAGCTATCATTGCCTGTGGTGATGGCTAGGCGATAGTACCATCACTATGGGTTTTAGGACAAAAATTGTTATTTTTAGATTGTGTAATTATCAGGTGAATATTTGGTAGAGAAAAGAAAGAGGTTGACAAAGAAGAAGTAGAGGAAAAAAAGGTGGACTTATTAGATAACAAGGGCCTAATAGAGGAGGGAGAAATAATGGGCTAAGAAGTAACTAGTGTTGCAGGAGACGAAAAGGGAAGAGAAGTGGAATGAAGTGAACTAACGGGAGGAAGAGACACAGTGGCATCAAAGAGAATGGGCTATGGACTAGGGAGGAATGAATTGGATTGAGCAAATGGAAATAATGTCTTGTCAAAAACAACATCATGGGAGACATAAATTTTCTCTATCCAAGGATCAAAGCAAAAATAACCTTTTGTGATTTGGGTTGTAGCCTAAGAAGACACATAGAATGGACTGAGGTTGGAGTTTATGGTCAGTATAAGGTCAAAGATGAGGCCAACAAAGTTGCATTAAAAGACACATAAAAAGGAATAGTCAAGAGAATAACCAAAAAGCAATTGAAATGGCCTTTTATTAGATACAGTGGGAATAGGCATGCAATTGATAAGATATACTAATGTGGCAAATGCATGAGCCCAAAAATGATTGGGAACACATGTTGTTACAATGCTCAACTAGTTTCAACAACGTGACAATGTCTCCATTGAACAAAACCATTTTGTGAGTGTGCATATGGGTAAGTAATTCAATGAATGATGGCAGTAGATTGGAGGTGATAATAGAGGGCAAGAAATTCTCCTCCCAATTGGATTGAATAGATCAAATTTTACATTGAAAATTATTTTAAAAAATCTTCTAAAATGTAAGAAAAAAAGAAAGAACATCAAATTTAGCTATCAGAGGGAAGAACCAAACGTATCTATTAGAATCATTAACAAAAATTACATAATGTCAATGTCCAAAAAATGACAGAAGATTCAACAAAAATTAATGCAAAAGGTTTATTAGAGCAATTTAGTGAATGAGGATAAGGCAAGGTATGAGATTTAGCAATATAGCAAGTTGGACAAATAATGGAAGTCTTTGTGTTGGTATCAGGTAATGAATATTTAGTCAAGATTTGATGAACCACACAAAAAGCTAGATGACCAAGTTGATTGTGCCATTGTGTGAGAGAGGTACATTCACTGATAAGAACATAAGGACATGAAACTATGAGAAAGATGTAGAGATTATCATGAGCAATGCCTTTCAGAAGCATTATCCAAGTGTGAAGGTCCTTCACAAGAAAATAATCAGCATAAAATTTAAAGTACACAAAGTTATCCAAACAAAATTCAGAGATGGAAATTAAGTTTTTGTTCATAAAAGGAATATAGAGTAAGTTTGAGAGAAGAAATTTGCCAGAGGGTGTAATGAGATAGGCAGAATGATAATCATGAATAAAAAGTGTTGAGCCATCACCAATTCGAATAGAATCATCACCAGCATATGTGGAGCTAGAGAGATTTAGATTAGCCAATTTTTAAGTCATATGATGGAAGGCTTTGGTATCAAGATACTAGCTATTGTCAGACGAGGATTACAATGATGAGTATTTAGCCATTAGAGACAGTGGTGGTGTTGACTAATGGGCATGGTTGAATTTGTGAAAGCAATTGAGAGCAATATGACTAGGCTTTATACAGACTTGACATATGGGATAGCTTGAATTGAAGAACATAGAGTGTCCACCATATTGTGAATGACCACACATCATGAAGAAGAACAATAATCTCCATTACCATGAATTATTTGAGTAGAAGCTTGGCCACCACGAGTTAGAGATTGCTTCGCTGAGATATTGATTGAGATTTCAGTTGTTGCTGGTGTGACGGAATGATGCATTGATAATCTTGCTTCATATGTAAGGAGATGACTAAGATGCTATTTTGATGTGAATTATTCTAATCGTATAGTAGTGGATGCAAGAATAGGATCATAACTAGTCCCGAGATAGGCAAGTATATAAGTGTGAAATTCAATATTTAGCATTTGTTTACTAGCAAGTGCAAGTCCATCATAAAGAGTGGTAGCCTTGCGAAAATATTTTGTAATTGTATTTTGGACTCTTCTTCAATGAGGACAACTTGTTATACAAATGAACAAATTGAGCATGGGATTATTGAGCAAATAACATCTCAAGCGCAAACCACATAGCCTTAGTTGTTTTATGTTTATGGACATGGGCAATGATGTTTTTTAATAGTGACAAAATCAGTAGAAACAATATGAGTTTGTCTTGCATAAACCATTTTGGGATGGTCTGGATTCTTTTCATTGGTAGACAAAAACTTGGGTGACTCGAGTATTGATCCATCAATATAATTGTACAGCTGTTGAATGTTATGGTTCCATTTGTGCATGCCAAATGAGATAATTTTCTTGATTAAGCTTCATTGTGACATAATGAGGTAACAAGTTAAATGAAGGAGACTGTGGTTGAGATGGGGACATGTTGTTGGTGACAGAAGATAGTGCACCAAGTGAAATTTCAACCATTTGTCGATGAGGCTATGGCTCTGATATGATAAAGCAAAATACAAAACACTAAGTCATCTATTCATTTTGTTATTGCATATTACAAACAGGTCTACATATATGATGGGTGCAACTATGAAAATTGAAATAAAATAAGAAAATACAGTGAATGAAATAGAGCCACATGTCTAAGCAGTTATGATTAAAGGATTTCATTTTAAACGCATTCCTACTTTTGTATTGCGGCAACTATCATATGAGTAAAGGCTTTTGATTTGGCATCTAATATGGATATTTCAATACACTTTAGTCTCATTTTAAATTTTTTGACTAGAATATCTTTCATTTAATTTTTTAAGGTATTTTGGCAAAAAAAATTTAAAATTAGATTAAAAGATAGAATAATTTTTATGTCAAGAAAAATTTATATAATTTCAATAAAATATGATTCAAGTGATTTTTGTAAATTGACTTGAATCATGTATATTTAAATTGTTAGAAATTAAATTTAATTTTTTAAAATAAAAAACTAATTACAGATTTTAAAATAATAGAGACTAAATTAAAAATTTAGTAAAATTATAAATATTAAAAAGGTAATCTAATATAAAATAATTGACAATTAGCGTGTTAGAGAAAACAAATCAATAAGAACCACTTGTTTTCTAACATGTGCTTAATTATGAAGTTAAGAGCATGCCTGAACAATTCATCCGTGCGTGAAGGAACGGTTCAAATACCACCTCTCTCTTCACGCAGAATCCAGCTTCCGATTAATTATTTTAAAAAGGTCAAGTGGCTGAGTTGTCTCCTCCTCGTACCTAAACAGTATCTTCGCCTTACGTCACACAGACTGAAACCAGAAAAGCAACTTGCCAACCCTTTGACTCATTCGCTTCACTTTCCCTCACTCACTCTTCACCTTCGCATTTCCCCATCATCAGTCAAACTCATCATCCAAATGATCCTTCATTTTTAAAATCTAAAATACTCTTCTGGGGAGACAATCCCTTACACGTGCCAAGCGGAGAGTGTGACAGGTACAGCTGGTTCAAGTTCAAGCCCCACTTCCGAAGTTCCTTAACCACCGTTTAAAGCGTGGACACTTGCCCAACCCTAAGCTAGCTGGCTCCGTGTTCGCTCTTTCCTTGAAACGCAGGTTAATTTGTTTTTTCCCTCTATATAGCAAAACCCATGACATATGTACACTCTAATTCAATTCTCACTTTCCCTCCCATATCATCAACTATATATATACGTTTATGAGAGAGAGGAAAAAAAAAAGCCCGCCGTTTTACGTCTACTCATAAACAAATATAGAAGCAACAACACAAACCAAGTTTTTAGTCATTTTCCACTCTTTTCTTCGACAATTCACAATTCAAATTGCAAAAGCATTGAAACTTTTCATTGATTACTATGTTTTCATTCACTTATTCTTCAGACCCACATCCACTTAGGTCGGGACATAGCGATTCAGACGTGTTGGAATACACTTCGTCGCCGGCTTCGGATAGTTGCAGTGGCAGTGGAGTTCGTTCAGTGGTTTTGTCCGACGAGGAGGTGTTGTTGGCTGCAAGTCACCCGAAGAAGCGCGCAGGGAGGAAGAAGTTCCGAGAGACTCGCCACCCGGTGTACCGGGGTGTTCGGAGGAGGAACTCCGGCAAGTGGGTGTGTGAAGTGCGCGAGCCTAATAAGAAGTCGAGGATTTGGCTCGGGACCTTTCCCACGGTGGAGATGGCGGCAAGGGCCCACGACGTGGCAGCAATAGCGCTCCGGGGCAGGTCGGCTTGTCTCAACTTTGCAGACTCGGCATGGCGGTTGCCAGTTCCGGCATCGATTGAGGCGAAGGATATTCAGAAGGCGGCGGCAGAAGCGGCGGAGGCATTCCGTCCAGGGATGGAATCGGAGCCTGATGAAGTGAGGCAGGAAAATGCAGAGGCGGCGACAAAGACGGAGTCGGTGGCGGAGGAGCAGAGTATATTCTTAATAGATGAAGAAGAAGGAGTGTTGGGGATGCCGGAATTGCTGAGGAACATGGCGGACGCTGTGCTGATGTCGCCTACTCATTGCTTAGGCGATCAGAACGATGGTGCTGACGTGGAAGGGGATGACGCTGAGGTGTCATTATGGAGTTATTCAATTTAATTATTTTCTTAGTATTTGAGGTCATAAGGGCGTGTGTGAGGTGTAGATAAAAGCAGATTGTACTATTACTTTTCGTGGTAACAGGATGAGGGGCTTGTTACTGTTTTTTAATGGAAAAATTATAGTAAAATGTTTTAAATTAAAAATATTTATATTAAAGATATTAAAATTTAAAATTATGTGGAAGGATTTAAAATTTAAATTATATAAAAAAAATTATGATTTAGGATTTGAGTTAAAATTTTTTATTTTTAAATTTTTTTAGAATAATTTTAAAATTTAAAATCTTTAAACATGGATTTTTTTAATTTAGAATCCTAAATTATAATTTTTTTTAAAAACAATGTTTGGTTGGAAAGTATCCGTACGTAAATTTTTAACTAATAGGGATACTAAAATATATGCCAAAATAGAAAGAAAAAATTCCTTACAATTTTGTGGCAAAGGGTTAAGTGCAGTATATATATATATAAAGAGAATCTTATCCTATAATGTAATCAATGAGAATAAGGTAAAAATGCGGAGCCCTTATTATCACAAAATTTCAAGTTTCTTTTGAAATAACCAGCTCATGTAGGAGTCATCCACGCCGTTCAACTAATCGAACGCGTCCTGTTGTGCCATATTACCTCCCAATATATCAAAAGCAGCGTTTCTTTGTTCTTTTTTTTCTTTTTTCCTCTTGTTTTCAGATGCATCTGAGCCGTCCAACTTGTCTCCCACTACGATCATGCCACGCGTCCCATGCCTGCCTCCCCGCTGCTGCGTTTCAATGGTAAGTATCAGAAAACCGTTTTTCATACGTCCAGCTTAGATGAAGCTTGCCCTTTTCCACACGAGATGCTGCAGGCATTTGGCGCGAAACGTTCCTTCCTCTCTGGACGGTCCCTCTGTGTTGTTGGTGCGTTTTCTGAAGTTGCTTCGTTTTGGCAGTAATTAATTCCATTTATCCTCTCCATGGTTGCTGTTCTGCTTCTGTCAAGAGGCTCCAAGCTAATTTGGGAGGTAGAAGAGGTTAGTTTGATGTTATATTGTTCTTGCAGTTTAGAATTAGCTGGTCTTTATTCATACTGCTGCAACAAACATGTACCCTGAAGCTTGAATCTTGAAACCCATGTTTTTCTGCTTCACTGTTCTATTCCTTGAAAGCCACGTAGCTAAGCTTCAATCTGAAATTGGTGAAGAAGCTCGTACCCTGAAGCTAAAGAAGCTCGGTATTCCTTGCTTTTATTCTTCCAGAAGTAATTTTTCCACCTTTAAAATACATTCTCCATGCAACTAATTCTTTCGCAGGGACACAAGTAAATGGATAATGGCTATATGTGTGCAACTTTTGCTCCATATGCATGAGAACAAAACAAATACATACACGTACTCAGTCTATTCACTCACAGGGACACAAGTAAATGGATAAAGGCCATAGACTATATAGGTTTATATGGTCCAGCTACATACAACAAAGTCAGCATTATGCTAGTTGAAGTTTTGGATTGTCCATTTTTAATTTAACTTCGTTCTCTTAAAGATGAAGAATGTTAGTCCTGGACACTTGTATAAGTATTAGAATTCACTTTAAATCATAAAACTAATTACAATCATTGATTAAGATTTTGATGCCATAGTAAAGTGTCCATGATAATTAATAGTTTAGGATATTAGTACTTTAAGATAATTAATGGACACTTTAAATCATAAAATTAATTATGGATAATGGCTATAGCGTATATAGGCGCATATGGTCCAGCTATATACAACATGGTAAGCCTATATGCTAGCTGAAGTTTTGGATTGTCCATTTTTAATTTTAGTAGGCTTTCTTAAAGATGAAGAGTGTTAGTTCTGTGTAAGAGAAGATCCTGTTAAGCACCATCAACATTTCATGAATTTAGCGGGACTACAATAAGAGCATTTCAAATTTTGAGAGACTGAGATTATTGCTTTGTGATTCATGCTCATGTTGTGAATAAATGATCCATCAATTTTCGTTTTCCTTGTAGAATAATGAAATTGATCTAAATCAAGTGCAATATAGAATATCTTCTCCAAGTGCCAATTTTCACAGAAGTCAAACTTGTCACCAACCAGTTATTCTACTTTGCTTTCATTATGTAATTCATAAAATTAATTTTGTTTTTTCTATAGGACAATAAAGCTACTCTAAACCAAGTGTTGTGTATAACATCTCAAACACCAAGTCAATTTAGTAATAGTAGTTGGACAAATTTTTTAATGGTAAAATTACAAAGCAATAATCTTAATCTTTTAGAATTTTAAATGCTCTTACAAAGCAATATTTTATTTCCTGCAGGGTCTTTTTTTTTTTTGGTGCTTGTGTAATATAAACACCACTTGATCATCCTATACAGTCATTTAAACTTGTAGGCCTCTAAGATAAAGTTACAAAGATCAGCAATCAAGAGTAATTACATTGAAGAAACAATGTTATTTTGTCCTGAAAATCATTTCAGTAATTTTTTGTTACATTGAAGAAATATTTGTATTACATTAAAGAAATAGGATTATCACATTTGTATGCATATAATGTACAGCCTCAATTCAGTACAACACTGCTACTTTGTATGCAAGTCAATTCATACAACAGTGTCACCCGGTTACAAAATCATTCCTTTCCTACAGATTGCTTTTCTTCATTAGCTTTATCAACAGATTGCTTCAAGTCTTCAGTATTTTTTTCATTGGTTTTGTCAACAGATTGATTCATTGCCACTTTTTCTTCATTGGCCTTTTCAACAGGCTGCTTCAAGTCTTCTATCATTTTTTTCATTGGCTTTTTCACTTTTGAAGGTGTCCTCTTTGTTTAGGACTGATGTTTTCCTCACCAGGTTCTGTTAATCATAAAAGATGCTATTTCTAGTGGAGCATTTATGCATGCTTCTCGCAGAATTATTTAAGAAAATGTAATAATTTACTTTCATGCTTGTGATTCAATATGGCCGGCAGCTTCCTTAAGAGATAGGAGCTCCTGCAGAAGGGAAGCAAGCTTCGCATCGTTATCTTCTTGAATATGGGGTGGAACTTTCTCTCTGTAACCTGAAGCATTTATAGTCTTCTCCAACCTTTCCTTTTGCCTGGATATATAAAACCCCATTTCTCAGAAGCCAAGTAAATGTTACATGTTACAAGTCACTATAAAAAAGTGGTACTTAAAAGCTTCCATATGTTAACAAAAGAAAATTCAGTGAATCAATGGAAAAAGCTTGTGCTATTCTTATGCGTTTGCTATTAAGTCTTTTAACAGAATTGTGACGCGTTGATAAACTTACCATTGTGAAATGTGTTAGTTAAGAAATGTCAATGTGCTATTTATTAATTAAAAAACCTCATAGCAAACACAGGACTTTACCCAAATCTTATCACGTATGAATTGTTTTCCAACCATGAAACTTGTCATGTACGAATTTTTTTCTAACCACGCATATAAAACAGCCACTAAAATCTAAGCATGGTTCTCTATTATCTTATTATAAGACTTTATAACAGAATATGGAAGGACGTATATTAAATGAAACGTTATCGTGATTTTTCAAGAAAGCAGCTATGTCAAAACGTGTTCTCAAAAACCAGTGCAGGAATACTTACTTCCTGAACTCATCTATCTTTTTCTTGATCTTTTCTAGCTCTGCTTCTGCAGTTGTAGTTCCTTGAAGCTCTAGATAGACAGAAAGGTTCTCATTCACAACTGATACAGCATACCCAGACGGAACAGCGTCATTTTCATTTATCACCTGTGGATCATAAAGCATTACAGATGAAAAAAGAATATTAACAAACCAAGCGAGTTAGCGTTATGCTATAATTGCCCCTTTCTTACAGAAATTCAGAAGTTGACACTTGCCCATGATCTGGAGATAAAACTGGATTTTGATGAAAAGAACTACACACTAGGGCCACACAATGAGTTCGGTACATATTAAGAGGCTTACGTACACTTTTGTTCAAGGGAAAATAAAAAGTGATAGATGTTATAACCATCTGCGAAGGTGATGTACAAGTGTGACCGTGTTGAGAAGGTTGAACAATTGTGTCATTATCCTCAATTGTCCAACACAAACAAGCCAAACTCTCCAGTGACACACGACATAGAAAATAATTGCCCCGGAGTTAATAAAAGGACACCTTGTAAATGCAAAACAAGTATCATATTTTACAATCTCTTGTTAACCGAATAAGAAACCTCAAGTGTTATACTCACGAAGCATATTTTTCCAGTGAAGGTTCAATCTTCAATGGTATAAAAGAAAATGACAAAACACCAAAGAAAATACAAGGATTGCATGTGACGACACATGAAAGCCACTTTAAGCAGCTTATCCAACTTACCGTCAAAGACGATAGATTTGCTAGAGTTACAATCTCCAGTTGGTGGTTGTTAATAATCTCTCCGACCACCTGTGTTCGGCAGAGGACAAAAGCTGGTCGCCTAACAAAATAAGCATAAAATTTAAAATCAGCAAAGCACGGTAGACCAAACAGCAACCTGGTCAATTATGATATTGGTTAAGGTTTGACAGAAATACATTCACACAGTGCTATTTGAAAGAACAGCCCCTTCCAGCCTCCCAGCAACCCCCCTCCCCAAAAAAAAAAAAAAAATGATTAGTTAATACCAGTTTCCATAGAAACTGATGGAAATGCAACCCCAAAAAAAGGTATCCATAACAGTGAAAATTACAACCAAGGAAGAATAAATTCAAATTCATCTGATTTTCTTGGAAATACAAGACATTGGAGTTGCACTAACAGAGTGCTTCATAGTAAAAGACAAAAGTAAGGACAGAAAAGACTTATATAATACATTTGATTCACAATTTAAGAGAAAGTGAAGGGCTTTTTTTTTTTCTTTTTTTCTTTTTTTTTCAGGGGCTAAAAGCAAGGAAAATGTTGTCTTTCATAGAGATGCAATTTTTCCTACCGACGGAATTTAAGAACATGTTCTCAAAAAGAAATACATATAGAAGCAAATATCAAGTCCTCCATCAACTTGATTCAAATTCCATGATAGTTCAGATATAGAAGAAACTGGAACAAAGATCCTCTAAAGTGCAAGGTACACTTTTTTTAGAGAGAGAGAGAGGTGCAAGCCGCATTTCACTCAAGATTAGTGAAAACCAACTCCCTTTAATTTCCCATCAAGGGTTACCCACTTGAACTTCACTCCCTAAAGTGCAATCTGCACTTAACAGGACCCAAATCTGATACAATGATAAAATCTCCTTAGCATCAAGTTTGACATTCCATATTTCAATTTATTATAGGATTCTAAAAATCTTGCCATTAGATGTGAGTGGCATGGAGACCAGCTTTTTATACCAGTTAAATGGTTGAAGTTAGATGCTGAAACTAAATACATGTAACCTGCGTACTTTCCTTTTCCTTAATAAATTATTTTCTTACAGAAAAATGGTAAGGTTGGATATATTAAGATGAAGTGGAGCACAAGAAACATGAGGTTAGAATGAAAACAAATGTTGCTTCTGCATACCTGTCACATCTTTCATTTGCCAGAGACCTGAGAGACTTGACGACAGACTCTACAAGATCCATAGCATTCTCCACTACTTCATTGTTCCAGCACTGAGATTAAAATAAAACATTCATTAAAAAGAAGGCATATAAGATTATCTATTAGCTAACAGCCTAAGCATGTTAAAATAACTCATATCATAATAACACAGGAGCTAACATTTGCTAAGTCATGCTTGACATTTTCAATAGACAAGAAAGAAAAAAAATGCAGCAATTCTTTTTCAAAAAGAAAATATTACAAAGTGTAATTCAAAGAGAATATAAACAAAAGGCATGATCAGAGTATTTGACAAGGATGTACTTAATATTCTCAATACCAAAATATCAAGACAAACTAACCTCCACAGCTGATGGATAATTGCATATCATAATTGATTCTGCTTTCTTAAGTTCCCTTGGTGAAGGAAGGCGCTGCCACAATTCTTCCGTGACAAAAGGCATAAAGGGATGAAGCAGCCGCAGGCCAATGTCAAGACACAACCATAAAGTATCTTGTGCAAAACGTCTTTCAGAAGCAAACTTGGGGTCGTTACCAGTGAAGTAAGGTTTAATCACTTCAATAAAGACATCACACAATCGATACTGCCACAAACAATACACAGCAGTGGCAGCATGTGAGAACTCATAGGATTCTAGGGACTTCAATGCCTTAGATATTGTTTTATTTAACGCTGAGAGTATCCACTGACAGCAAAATGGAAGAACATCTGGAGTCAAATTTGCGGGTGGAGTATAACCATCTCCAAGTTTGCTCACAGCAAATCATACCGCATTCCACAATTTATTACACCACTGCCAATACCCAACAATCCTTTGGATATCTAGGTTAATTTTGTCAGACTGAAACAAATGAAAATAAGACAAATAAATTAGGAAAAAAACAATTAACTACGGTGGCAAGTATAATCAGTTGTTTAGAGAATGGTAGAAGATTGACACCTGAGCTGTGTATGAGACAAGTGCAAAACGGAGAGCATCAGCACCACATTCATCAATACCATTCGGAAAGTCCTTCTTCTGACCCTCTTTGGCTACAGCTAATTCTTTTGGGTCCAGATTACCTTCCTCTAACCTCTTGTGTAGACCTTCCAGAGATATACCACTGATCACTTCAATGGGGTCAATAACATTTCCTAAGGACTTGGACATCTGGCGACCTAGTGCATCTCGAATCCTGGGATGCAAATAAATCTGCATTGAGATTTGAGTTTTTTTGTTGTTTGGGGAGCATGTCAATGATCTCAGATTTCTTGGGCATGCATGAATCAATTTATAGTACATATTTTATGTGAAAATACTACTGAATATCACAATTAGATTCAGCACACATGCACGAAGATAAAGCTGTTTCCAGAGGATCACCACTCGAAAGCTATCTCACCTTTGTAAAAGGCACATCACCACCCAACTTCATTCCTAACATCACCATGCGTGCAACCCAGAAAAAGAGAATATCATGGCCAGTCTCCAGAACAGAAGTTGGATAGAATGCTTCAGGTCTTCTGTGTCATCAGGCCAACCCAGTACAGATAATGGAAACAAACCAGAAGAGAACCACGTATCAAGAACATCAGGATCCTGGTTTAGATGAAATTTCTTTCCATTATACTTTTGGCTAGCCTCCTCATGGGCCTCCTCTCCACTTCTTGCCACTACCCAGTGATCACTGTAAACACCACATTTCTTCAGTATGTCATCCTCTAATGTGACATACCATGCAGGTATTTGATGACCCCACCATAGCTGTTGAGAAATGCACCAATCACATTTTTTTTCTAGCCATCTGTAAAATTCTATGCCTTGATCAATATGTGGTTCAATATGATAACAATGCAAAAAAAGACCCAAAAAAACACAACTAAATTAAGTTAGAAAGCATGCTGAGCACATTGTCAGTGTCCAATCATGATTCACACCAATTTTACACATCTCATGCAATAATTTATTACAAAAATTTGTTTATATGATTGATTATTTTGTATAGAGGTGAAGAGAGGTGTGAGAATCATGGTGTAGAAGTAGAAGTACCATTTCTCTACTCCATTTACACTAATAACATCATTAAACAATTTGTCTTCTGCTTTGACCCATAATGGATAGAGTGCAGTGACTATAAAAGTTGATTATATTTCTCAAGATTTCTGCTGCTCCAGTTTCTCGGTCTTGAGCTCTAGCAAGCATTGCCAGACTCATTCTTGAGATATTTCTTGCCAATAAAATGATATTTATGAATATTATTATAGCAGAGATGCCAAGATATATCTACAAGGTGGGACTTACTGCACTTTGGTTTTGTTAGGCATATCAGGAGTGTATTGAAATAATAGAAAATTTGTTAATTCTGTGAATATTCTGTTACTAGCTGGTAGTTGTTTTGTAGGTTAGTTAAGAGACTTAGCTAACCTATATTAGCTGGTATCAGGGAGATTAGAGCTGTTATAACAGTTAATCACAGATTCTAAGCATTCTATCTCTCTCTCTCCTTCTTCCTACCCTCTTTCTTACTATCAAGTGGTATTAGAGCCACCGGTTCTTAGATCATGGCTGAAGCCACTCGAGCACAAGCCTCCATGAGAGAGCTGGAGGAGCGGGTTTGATCAATAGCAGAGCAGAGAATGTCAGGTATAGTGGACCAAAGGTTATTGACAGTAGAACAGAGAGTTTTGACTATCCAAGAACTCATGGAGGGAATGGCAGTGCACATGACCCAGGTGATGAGATATCTAGATTCTCATGGCAGAGCCAATGCCAACAAGGCCAGAGGGAATCAACAACGAGGGAACAAGGAATACAAATTGCCAACATGTTTCACGAAGATGGATTTCCTAAAATTTTTCCGAGACAACGTGGTAAGTTGGATCATAAAGTGCAAAAGGTATTTCTTATCGAACGAGACACCAGAGGAGATGGAAGTCACATTGGCTAGCTTACATCTGGAGGTGAAGGGGTTTAAGTGGCATCAATCGTTCAAAAGAATTCAAGAAGATTGTGTGGTGAAGTGGGAAGTATATACAAAGGCTATAAAGAAGAGGTTTGGGCCCATTTATGAGAACCCAATGGAGGAGCTAATGCAATTAAGGCAGAGTGGGAGTGTCAATGAGTATCAAGATGGTTTCGATGACTTAACATGCAAATTGAAGCTGCCTTAACCTTATTTGATCAGCTACTAAATAGCTGGACTTAAGAAAGACTTTGTAGAAGGGGTTAGGCTTTTTAGACCCAGAACCTTGCTTGACACCATGAGGATTGCAAAGCTCCAAAAATTGAATCATTCTTCGAGCAAGAATGCAACAAGGATGGGAGCTTGAGGAAATCAGTCGTACAACAGTCAAGAAAAACCAGTGAACATGAGATCAGCCATTGGGGGTTCTATAACTAAAAGCAAACAAGAGGCACAAGGAGGTAATAAAGGAGGTTTTAAGCTTCGTAAAGTATTGACCCTTGAAGAGATTGAAGAATATAGGGCCAACAATCTTTGATATTTTTGTCATGAAAAGTATACAAGAGATCATGAATGCCCTCAAAGAAAGAAAATGCAAATTCATTTGATAGAATTCGAGGAGGGCCAACATGTAATGGAAGAAGCGGAGGACCAAAATGAGAAGAGTCATCACAGCCATTACGAAAGATTTCCCTCAATGCTATAGAGGGTGTGGACAACAATACAACTATAAGAGTACAGGGATATGTGGGAAAGAAAGTCATGCAGATCCTAATTGACAGTGGCAGCACCCATGATTTCTTAGATCTCCAAATGGTGAAGAAAATGCGCCTTTTCCATCTTAGTTTCCGTCCACCCCAACGTCTGTAAAAAGGATTGCATATGGGAAATATTGAAACTGTCCTTGGCTAATGGAGAAACTTGAGGAAGCCGAAGTAACAGTAGCTGAAGGAAGTAAATTGGTGATTCAAGGGATTTGTAAAAGGTTTAGGTGGAAAATGCAAGGAGAAGAATTTACAACAGATGCACTGGTGATTTCTTTAAGCAGGTGTCATATAGTTTTGGGAATTCAATGGCTAATTGGCTGTGTGCAGTGGAACTTCACTAATCTTACCATGTTATTTTGGTATAAAGGGAGGTTAATTGGGCAACAGTCCTAACAGATGGAAGCTAGTAACGCAGAAGCAGCTGCAAGAAATCAATCAAGAGGGGGCCTAATATTTCTTAATACAAACAGCACAGAGGGTGGAACAAATAGAGCAATGCATGGCTATTCAAGTGAAACATGAGGATGGAATACCTGAGGTTATACAGGGACTTTTAAACACTTATCAAAATGTCTTTGCAACCCCAACTTCCTTGCCACCCTTTAGGCAAGGCCATAACCACAACATTACCCTTCAAGAGGGAACAAGCCCTATTAATACCAATCAGACTCTACAAGTACCCTGAAGCCCAGAAAGGTGCCAATGAAAAGAGGGTAGAGGAGTTGCTGCAAACAGGGGTCACCCAAGACACCTCTTCTCCATTTGCAGCTCCTATACTATTAGTAAAGAAGAAGGACAGGACACACAGAATGTATATAGAGTATCAGGAATTGAATAAGAGGACAGTGAAGGATAAAGTCCCCATTCCAATTGTAAAAGAATTACTAGATGAACTATAAGGGGCTACCAAGCTTAATCTTCAAGCAGGATATCATCAAATTCAAATGAATTCCAAAGATATTCAGAAGATTTAAAACACATTTAGGATGCTATGAGTTTGTTGTGATGCCATTCAAGCTTACAAATGCACCAGCCACCTTTTAGGCAGCTATGAACAGCATTTTTAAAGATTTTTTTAAGGAAATTTGTCCCTTTTTCTTAATGACATCTTGGTATATGGCCTAGATTTGGAAAGTCATGTGAAGCATCTACAAATAGTGCTAGAAACACTACAGAAACATCAATATTTTGTGAAGATGAGCAAATGTTCATTTGCTTCCACCCAAGTAGAGTATTTGGGGCACATAATCAGCTCCCGAGGGGTTGCTACAGACCGACAAAAAATTCAAGCTGTCCAACAATGGCCAATACCCCCCCCCCCCCCAGTGAAGCAGCTAAAGTCTTTTTTAGGCTTGACAGGCTACCATTATAGATTCTTTAAGGGATATAGAGACATAGCAAGGACACTCACCAAGTTATTGCAATTGAACAGCTTTACTTGGACAGAGATGGCCATCGAAGCTTTCCAAGCATTAAGAAGGCTCTCACCTCAGCTCCAGTTCTTGCACTACCAAACTTTTCACAAACTTTCATAGTAGAAACAGATGCCTCAAGCCATAGGATAGGGGCGGTTTTGAAGCAACAGAATAGGCCATTCGCTTTTTATAGTAGAGCAGTATCTCCAAAGTGTGCAGCATTGTCAATGTATGAAAAGGAGCTTCTAGCAGTAGTACTAGCAGTATAACAGGGGCATCAATATTTGGAAGAGAGGCACTTCATCATAAGAACACACCAGCAAAGCTTAAAGTGCTTATTAGATCAGAAATTAAAAACTTCATTTCAGTTATTTTGGCTTGCTAAATTAGTAGGCTATGACTATGAGATCCAATATAAGAAGGGTAGTGAAAATAGAGTGGTGAATGCTCTCTCAAGAGTTGAAGGGGCACGATTATCACAAATGGCTGTTTCCTCGGTTTCAACAGATTTATGGCAGCAAATCAAGGATCTTGGCCGCTAGATAATAATTTTAGAGCTATAATTAACCACTTAGCTCAAAGTTCCAGCAACCAGAGCAAATATATGTCGAATGGTCTAGTATTAAGAAGGAAAGGGAAAGTAGTAGCGGGGGATGACAATCAATTTAAACAAAGGCTAATCACTTGGATGCACTCTTCTCCACAAGGTGGACATTTAGGAGTAAGGGCCACTTACCGGAGGATGGGGGCCTTATTTTAGTGGAACAGAATGGAAAAAGACATACAACTCTTCATCAAGCATTGTGATACATGTGCTAGATGCAAGAGCGCAACTGTTGCTAGTCCAGGATTACTCTAGCCACTGCCTACTCCTTAAGGAATTTGGGTGAGTATGGCCATGGATTTCATTGAAGGATACAATAATGGTGGTTATTGATATTATGAGTAAGGACGCTCATTTTTTGGCTCTTATCCACCCTTACACAGCAGCTACTGTAGCTCAACAATTCCTAGACAACATCTACAAGTTACATAGGGCCCAGCCAAGGGAATTAGTTATAGGGATCCTATTTTTATGAGCAATTTTTGGAAGGAGTTCTTAACACAACTTGGCATTCAATAGAACCTAACTTCAGCATCCCATCCCCAATTAGATGGCCAGTCAGAAGTCTTGAATAGATGTTTGAAAACATTTTTTAGGTTTTTAATATAGGAGAAGCCTAAAGAATTGCATAAATGGTTGTCCTTGGCTAAATGGTGGTATAATGCCACTTATTATACAGCCATTGAAACAACACCTTATGAATTGGTTTATGGTCAGAAGCCTCCTATTCACACTTCCTATTTGTCTAATGATGCACTAGTGGATGCTGTACATCGTTCATTCTCAGCTAGAGAAGAAATGATTGCCCTTCTTAAGCATCATTTGCATTGGGCAGCCAACAAAATGAAGCAGCAGGCACGGACAGACAATAAAAGGACAGTGGGTTTTTCTTAAACTACAGCCCTATCTGCAAATTTAAGCTGCCTCTAGAAGTTCCCAAAAACTTACACCTAGATATTTTGGACCTTATAAGATTATCCAAAGAATTGGTCCAGTTGCCTATAAATTGGATTTGCCAAGGGACTCTAGAATTCATCACGCCTTCCATGTATGTTACTCAAACCTTGCTCTGATCCAGCTACAACCCTGAAGCATCTTGCTTTAAATTGCCGCACTCATCCAGGGCAGCTTATTCCAGAGAAGACCAATCATGGAAGTGCTGGTCCAAAGGAAGGAATTACCCGGTGAAGAAGCTATATGGGTTCAACTCCTTGATTTTCATCACATGAATCCTAATCTTTGTTGTAATGATAATCCCCCCTTGAGGACAAGGGTTTTTCGGGGGATGGAGTATTGTTAGGCCTATTAGAAGAGTATTAGGAAGTAGTTGGAATAACACAATAGTCGTTAATTCTGTTAATATTGTGTTACCAGCTGGTAGTTGTTTTGGAGGTCAGCTAGTTAAGAGTCTTAACCAACTAACATGTATTAGCTTGTATCAGGGAGGAATTAGAGCTGTTATGACAGCTCATCACAAATTCTAAGCATCCTATCTCTCTTTCTCCTTCTTCCTACCTTCTATCTTCTTACTTAATCTCAGGTTTAAAACCCTGAATTTCAGAGGAATTCTCAGAGGGATAAATTTTGTAATTGCTCATTGTGATAAAATGATAAAAATTAAGCAAAGCAAACAAATGAGATATAAGCATCTCTTCCAGTCAGCTGAATACTGTTTTGGAATAATCTCTACTTTTTTGTTTTCCTCATCCATGACAGCATGAAGAGCTTCTTTTGCCAAATCATTGCAATTGACATACCATTGGGGCTTTATCAGGGGCTCCACAACATCATTGCTTCTTGAACATACACGAAGGCACATCTCATTGTTTTCAGAACCTCTGTAAAGGCCCTACATGAATGGACAAAAAATAAATGAAACCTAAATAACTGCAATTTTCTAACTCATCAGTCATCACACAGACATAAAGGCACACACCCAATGAAAATTTACAGAAATAGAAGTTTCATGGAAAATCAATCTTGCAAAATTACATGAGGAACTCACTAATTGATATAAGTTATGCCAAATGAAGAACATCAATGTGCAACATATGTAAAGTAAAATGGATACATAAGTTCACAACATTAACCATATTATGCACCACCCAAATCACCAAAACAAGCCAACACTAGTCAAATTCCACATGCTTACACATGCACTATCCAAGTACGTCACACAATATATTTGTTGGCCCAAGGTACCAAAGGCTTCATAGCTCCAAAGAACCAATACCTTCTTCTTTAATGCTTCTACCACAGCCTCTCGAGCTTTAAATCGTGGCATGCCCACAAATTCAGAGCCGCCATTGGTATTTATTTTCCCGTTGCCGGTGAAAATATTAACAAACTCAAGGTTGTGACGTTTTCCAACCTTGAAGTCATTTGGATCATGAGCAGGGGTAATCTGCAAGGAGTTAAGCAAGTAAAATCATGGCATAATATCACTTGAAAAGGAATTTCTATGCAAGAATTAAAATCAAACATGTATAGAGATTACCTTAACAGCTCCAGTCCCAAATTTCAGATCAACAAGAATGGCATCACAAACTATAGGAAGCTTTCAACCATTAAATGGATGAATGGCAAATTTCCCATGAAACTGGCTATACCGTTCATCACCAGGATGAATAGCAATAGCAGTGTCACCAAGCATCGTTTCTATTCGAATTGTGGCCACAACAATTTCACCTAGGTTCCCTTCCAAAGGATAAGCAAATTTTGTTAAAACTCCAACTCCACTGGTTAATGATAAGAGACCGTTGCAGGTTTATCAAAGAAGAAGGAATCAAATTAATTGAATTAGTCCAGATTTTTAGATGTTTACAGTTGAGAAATATTAGGAGTTTGTTTTGACCTTTTATGGCATTTTTGAATAATGTATAGTCTGTTAAAGGCTGCTGCCGTTGTTATCTTCTGATTCTCAGGGAGCTGTTAGTTATCTTCTGATTTTCAGGGATATTTCCTGATTTTTCTGATTCACTTTCTAATTATTGTAATCCCCATTTCTTCATTATTAATAAGAGCTGTGCTGAAGGCGTATGAGGACAGCACATTGATTCATTTCTCTTGAAGTGTATTAAAGAATCCCTTCTACTTTGGCTATTAGGATTAATTGAGTGAGATCCTTGCTCTATTTTTTCTTAATAGATATTAATCCTATTTCTTCCTAAGTATTCTAGTCGAGCATCTCTAACAGTTTATCATATCCAGGAACTTTCAGCAGAGTCCTTTCTTTAATATCAATATAATCCACCTGCATGCAGTAGGCAATTACATTACATATAGAATTATTTTTTGATAAAATACATTACATACAGAATGCATCAACCAAAAACAATCAAGTAACTGCATTGCCTACCTCGATATCAGATATTGCTGTTCGTAGGACACAGTCCCAATTCACTATACGAAGGTCCCTGCAACAATGACACCACAATAGTGATGTCTCCAGAAATCAGCTATTTAGACACAGTAGCAATCTTTTTTTGTTGAAAAAGATATGAACCATATGATAGGAAGTTGAGAGCTTTTAGGAGTACTCAATACTTGCTCATTAAATTAATGTCACATCAGTGAGGTGTAGTTTAATTAATTTATATAAAAGTCACAGAGAGAATAGGACACGATTATTGAATTAACCATTCACCTTCACTTCCACCATCCTTGAACAGTTCCCCAGTAAACTGCCTTTTTATGAAGACAAGGAGTAAAAGTATGGAAGTTAATAGTTATATAATTATGATGGCATCAAATACAATTCTTGACTTGAACATTTTCATAAGCTATCATTATTTCTTCTCTATATAAATTGTTATTCATCAATCCTTTACTTCATATTTGCACCTCCTAGTATTTCACCACAGCCTTGCTATAAGCCATGCCTTAAGGCATGTCATATTAAAAGCTTGTTACACATGGCTAAATATTATATCTATTTAGATACTCCCAACATCAACCCACCTATAAATAAGGCCTAGCTTATATAGCCTCACAAAAGCCTCTGTCACAGCCTTTGATCTTCTGTCATCCATTGTGAAGCTCTGCAAGATAAAAGGGAGGCAGGATTAATATGAAAGCCATATATGAGTCTTAGGTTTCATGGGAAAGATTTACATGACTCTCAATTAAACTCTTGGCAAGTTATAACTTACATCTTTACCTCACGAGACCAATCCAGAGAGGCTCCTAAATGACATAATTGCTGTAATATTGTCCCCCATACTTGTTTTTCCAGTTCCAGACCTTTTGCACCAACATTTATCGAGGTAGATTTTATTTGTGAGGACATGGAAATAGAAATTATCTAATTAGTAAGAGAGTTGACTTCAAAGAGCGCTTTACAAAACACACCTCAGATATAAATCTCTCACGACCCAGATCATGTCTGGTTAAATGTTTTTCGTGCATTATCTTTTTCTCCACAACTACCTGTCACAACAATCATACTATCATCATCTCACAAATAAAAGAAATACCAGCGTGTGTTGGGAGCTAATATTTTATATCAACCCCACCCAGCTTAGATCAAATCCAATCAAATATTTGACATAAAACAGCACCAAATGTGCATATGCAATTAAATGATAAGCAAAAAACATAGGAGGCCATTCCTTTACCACCCCACTACAACATCCATAATGAATGATAAATAATGAGGGTTAAGAACTGTATGGCATTTGCTCTATTTAGAAATAGAACCTGTGTTGCAACCCCAGCATGATCCATCCCAGGCACCCACAATGCATTATATCTAGCCATTCTCCGCCAACGAATCATTGTGTCCTGCATGCAATAAGTAACATTGTGATGGTTGGTGGTGCTGAACAGCTAATCTAAAGTCACATTGTGTATATATGCCACCTCTATTGCAGCTGTGAGAGCATGACCAATGTGGAGAGCACCAGTCACATTTGGTGGAGGCAGGACCTGAAAATAAAGCACAATCAGATTGCTCCATGGTGCCCAAATTGACACCGACAAGTAAAACTAATAAAATAACACACACACTGGTTACATATGCTGAGTCTCATCTCAGTCATCATTTCACACTACACTTGAACGTCAGATCATATTTAAACAACTTCCTAGCCTGAACCTAAATGTTAATATGTAATTATTATAAAACTGGTTAATCAAGTGGCAAATTAAGTCTCTCTTGGACAAAAACATCAAGTACAAGACCTAACCCCTTTTGATGTCTTTCAAATGCATGCATTGAATTTGAATACAGAAGTTTGCCATCTCTTGTTTACTACTTCAGAATCTGTGAAATAAAGTGTAATGCAAGGCACTACATTTCAAATCCAATAAATGTTGCATATTGATATAACACAACATAATTAGAGATTCAATGTACAGAGATTTCATCCAATAAAAAATAAATGACTAAAAATAATACTATTGGATTTTCACTTTTTTTTTTAAAGTATAATATAGATCATTATAGGGGGGAAATAAAAGAAGGGCCAATAGACTTTTGAAGAAAAGGAGTGTAAGACCGAGAAGGATTACTTCCACTATATAGTGCAAGGCTACTCCACACTCCATTAATCATGTGAAGTTGTTTGTGGATATAAATCTCAACGTTGTCTGTTGCTTTGAAAATTGGATCAAGAAACAATCATATGGCATGAGATACTAACACACAGGAGTCCAATAAGACACTTACAATAACAAATGGTGGTTTGGAGCGGTTAGCATCTGCCACAAAGAACCCTGATTTCTCCCACCATTCATACCACCTAAATTTTAGCAAATCAGAAAAGATAAGCCATATAACTAAAAAGATAATTCATATGAAGATAGACACATCACTCACGACTTCTCCACTGCACGTGGACTAAACTGTTTTGCCATCTGATGAGACATCTGTTTCTTCTGACCTGAAGGAGTCTCAGGGTCTATATAATCTTCAGGGTTCTCATCCTCTATGTGCTTTACATTTTTCCTTTCACTTTGGAGGCGTTAGATGGTTTTTGCTCTTGTTCCTAAAACCAAGGGGGAAAAAGTGGAAATTCTGAACATTGCTCACAATATCAAATTAATTAAATGGATAAAAGAATACATTTCTAATTAAAAAACAGCAAAACCAATGTTGCACTTGCACGGCAGGGAAAGGGGAACTCTAGGCACCTGACGCTTAGCAGCTTTCTCAAGAGCTTTCATTTTTTCAATTCCTTTTCTCTTGCCTGCCACGAAGCCCAAAACATTGTCACTTGAGAAAAATGTTTGCATCTTACTCCACGCAAAAAAGGGCTACAAATTAAAGATAAACTTGCATTTCCGTTAAAAAAAAATCAGTCTTTAGTGTTACAACTGCATTTATCAGCCTAGAAATTTCCCTTGAGAACGAAGATTAACTCAGATATATCTAAGTCCTAACCAAAAGCATTACTTTACCAGCAAATAGAAGAAGCTGAATGCACAAATGGACGAAGTGAATACAAAGGAGAAGCAACAGAAACTACAACTTTTTGATCGAGAATATTCTACCAACGTTAAAATCCTTTACACTGTCAAAAAGAAAGAGATGATAATGAAAACCTTCTCTTCTTTCTTCTTTTTCTTCTCAGGGTCTTCCACCTCCACTTTCTTCTCAGATTCCATTGTTCGCACGCGAACAGTGAAGATCTACCGTGATAGATTCGATGAGGATGAAGATTCTGCGTAGGAAGAAAGTAAGGAAGGTCAAAATGGTTTAGGCCAAACATCAATAACGGCTCTGGTAAAACCCTCGAGGGCACAGACCGAAAGAGAAATGAACGAATAAAGGACAGTTATCTGGCGTTTGGATTGTCTGCATTTTAAGCGGGAAAATGAACTGTCATATTGGAGAAATCGTGGCCGTTCAGTCGATCCAGCGGTTAGCCAAGCTCCACGGGTCCATCTTGTCAATTCCGCCAAAATCGTGACCGTCCAATCTGTGAAGTGTCGAGATCTTACCACGTAGCCTCTGAAATTGAACCCAAACGCAGCGTGCAGTACCCAAAACTCCTCTACCTCAGAATAAAATTTCAGGAACGGAGAAAGGGAATAAACGAAGAGAGAAGAGAAGAGAATCTGTGTGATTTGAGGAACTGTTCTACCCTGACCTTAATCAAAACTCTTTCTATCTCTCCGAACCAAATTTCGGATCTCTTTCTATCCCCAATGGGTAAGCAACTTCGTTTACTTTCAATTATTAAAAATTAAAAAAAAAAAATTAGTTTTACATTTTTAAAAAAAATTGAATCTACCTAAATTCTATCTTTTGTTACTTCAGAAATGCTTTGCAAGGCCAACTATGGTAAACAATCAGAGACAGGAAAATAATTTTGAAGCACACAAGTCAGTTTGGTGGAAAGGAATTAAAAGGAAGAGAATGGGAGATGGAATAAAAAAGTTCTGGACTGTTTGGTATGCTGTATTTCAATTTCTTAATAATCTAATTTTCAATCATCCATGTCAAAATTGATTCCATAAAAAATTAGAGGGAAAGTGAATACATTGCTGGCAAACCAAAATAAATGAATTAAAATGTCCTCAACGTTGTGTCTGGATGGGAGAGGAGAAAAAAGTAAAGAGATAATTTTTTTTTTTTAGTATGTTTAGATAAAAAGAGAAAAAATGTTAAAAAAGTTTTTTATTAATTTATAATGATAATAATGCCCTTATTATTTAATATCAATAAATTTTATATTTTTTAAAAAACTATGTTTTAAATATAAATTAATTACCTTAAATTTAAATACATATCTTTTTAAAAAATAAAAATAATAAGTTTTAAAAAAAATTATAAAAATTATTTTAATATATTTAAAAAAGTTTAGTCAAATAATAAAATAAAAAATAAATACAAAAATATTAAAATAATAAAAAATTATTTTAAAAAATAATTAGAATCATTTATTATTACAAAAATGAAGCTTAGATTTTAAAAAATACATACTTTACATTAATCAAAAATTATTTTTAAAAAAATTATTTATTCATACTTATTTTAATATAATAAATATGATTTTTTATTTTATAAATTTATAAATATTATTTTAATATATATTAATTAATTTAAATATAATATATATACATATAATAAATATTTTTAATTTAATATCTATATTATATAATATATATATATATATATATATGCATGGCCACTTTGATGATTTAGGGTTTAGGGTGTGGCAATATATATATATATAAAAGGATGGGATGATTTACAAAACCATCCCATCCAACAATCGAATATAATATTTTGACTGTTTTTCGGTTGTACTAGAATTGACTGTAATGTAATCGATTTTAATTTTTTTAAAAAAAATTAATTTATTAATTTTACTTTAAAAAAATATATAAGATATTTTGTAAAACATATTTATTATTCATTAATTTTACAATAAAATTCTAAATAATTAATTAATTATTTAAAATTCAAAAAAAAAAATTAATTTTTTCATTTACAATTATTTTTGGTCGTAACTAACTTAATTTTTTTAATTAAAATATAATTTTTTAATTTTTTAAAAATTATATATTATTATTTTATAAAGTATATTTATTATTAAATAATTTTATAATAAAATATGAAATGAATAATTATAATATTAATTAATTAAAATTTTGTTTAAATTAATTCTTTTTTGTTTACGCCTGAATACATTTTTTCGACTGTAATGTAGTAGGAATATGCACGCTGCGTCCCATTTTCTTCTCAAAATCTCTCCATTTTTAGAGAAAAAATTTTTCCGTGAGACCCACGTCAATTTTCACCCATACTTTTTTCTCCTCCTGGTTCCCTTCCCCCATCCAAATAGAGTAAAATCACTTATCTCCTATATTTTCTCCTGAACTTTTCTTTTTCCCTCACTTTTCACCCCATGCAAACACACTGCAAATGTTATATGACTTTTTGGCCAGTGTCAAAAGCATCCACCCATTCAAAAATACCCTATTTTCATCTATAAGTTGTCTTGCAACCTACTTTGCATAAGGTGCTGGCACTTGCTTATGTTGATGGATTCTCATGCTTCTCTCTGCATCTTGTGTTTTGTGTGATGGGGCAAGCAGGCAAACCAAGCTCATATTAAAAAAATTAACTTTTTCTCTCAAGAGTATTTTTGTCTTTTTATCATATTTCTTTTCCATTTTTATGTTATTTTCTTCATACCAAATATGAGAATGTAAAGCTATCCTTATTACTTTTCTTGTTATACCAAATATTATTAGGTGTCCTAAAATTCTATTCATTCCCCATTTCTTTTCCCATTCTCATTCCCTTCAAATTCTTTCTTGTGTACCAAACGCAACTTAATTGTGTATTACATACGGGCAATAGAAGCTGCATATCAAATGTTTTATAATCTTAGGAAATCCAGGTTTGGTACGTGGTACTGGATATAAAGTTTTTAAAATTTTTTTAAAAATATTATTATATTCTGATAATTATTATTCAATAATATTTATTATGTTATTTTTTATTTTATTTGCTTTTTATTTACTTATTTTTTTCATTCTATTATATTTCTTTCTCTCATATGAAATGTTAAAAAGATATGTTTTTATTTTGATTATTTGAGTTTAATCCCCAAAGGCAACCTATTTGGTAATCCCTGTGTAAAATGGATTATCTTTATATACTTCTTATACAATATTTATTATATCTTATAATTATTATTTAATAATATTTTATCACTTTTGTATTATTTTTTCAAAATACGGGTATAAAAATTATTTTTACTTTTAAAATTATTTTTTTATTTCTTCTACAATTTTTTTTTTGACATTCTGCATACTAAATGACTATTAATGTTACAAGTTATAAGGGGAAAGTGAGAAGAATAGAGAGAAAGAAATCATTAGTTAGTTATATGTTTCAATTGTTAATTAACATATGGTTCAATCATAACAAAATTAGCAAGGGTGGTCTATTTTGGTATAATAAGCCCAAAATAGTAAGGAGAAAGGAGGAATGACTTTCAAATGAAATTTCAATAAAGAATTTCCTTACCTAAAGTCTTCGTACCAAATATAGTATCAGAGCCAATCAACCCTAAAAGGATGGCGAAGGATACAAGAAGCAACAATCATAGAAAGAGCTTGAATAAGAGCTCACATAGTCACGGCATGAGATCAATGAATTCAGAGGACAAACACGATAAGAATTTGATATACTAAAAAGTGATATCATGAATCTCCAAAAGTTCATGACACACGAGGAGTCGATGATGAGCAAATTGACCACCCAATCAATATTGGCTTTGGAATTAGAGGAATTCTTGAAGTTGGTCAAGGCAATACTATTAGAAGCAACGATAGCAAAAGCTTCAATGGGCATTAGCATAATGGAGAGCAGACAAGGCAATCCAGTGATGTTAGATATGATGTCATTAGGATGCACAACGTAAACAGAGCAATGGGAGCTTATCCTCAGTTCAGCTCATTCACAATAGTTTCTGTAGGAAATTATGCATTTTCGACCAAGAACATAAGAATTAAGTTCCCCAAGTATGACATGATGGATTTTAGAGGCTAGGCATATAGATGCAAGCAATTCTTCGAAGTAGATGAAACTCCAATTAAGCAGAGAATTAAGTTGGTCAATACTCATTTCTTCAATGGCACCAATCTTTCCTGCAAGGAAAAAAATGGGAAGTCATATAGGCAAAATATATGGAAAGTATGTCTACAAAATTTGATGGTATTTTAGAGGTGGATCCCATGACTAAGCTTAAAAGGTCGAGGCAAGCCAGTTTAGTGTTGGAATACCAAGAAAACTTTGAAGAATTATTGGTTGAAGTGGATAATTTTAATGCAGTGGCTACCAGTTGCTTTCTTGGGGGGTTGAAGCCAGAGATAGAAGCCCATATTAAGATGATTAAACCATTAAATCTCACTAATGCTATGTACTTTGCAATATTACAAGAAGCATCCTCCTTGTCCATTCAAAACACCAAGCATATATTGTACGTTGCCAAAAAAAGCTCATTTACCATGAATTACAATCACCAAAATACACCCACTCCTACTTTAACAAACCAACTCAGTACCCTCACAAAAATAACCAATCATACCTTTAGTAATTCCACTGGTACCCAAAAAACTAACCCACTAGATACTTCCACTACTTAACTCTCTAATAACATAACCTAAAATGTTAAACAATTCACAAGATATGAAGGAGAAAAGGAGGAAGGGGTTTTATTAGTGGTGTCCAAAAAAATACCCCTCATCACACAAATGCAAGAACTCACAATTATTCATGTTAGTAGCGAAGATGTGGAAAAGGAGGAAGAATTCCAAAATTATGAAGATGTAACAGAAGATTACATTGCTGGATCAATTAATGCAATTAAAGGAAGAGGTGGTTATTTTACAATGATAGTATCAAAGAAACATCTTATACTTATGTTCATTAACACAAGTAGTATGCATAATTTCCTCAATTTATCTTTCGTAAAGAAGCTTAAGTTGAAAACTTAGTACATTGCAAGCATTAAGGTCATTATAGGCAATGGTGCAATGATTTTTATAAACACTAGGTGTGTTCAATTACCTTGGAAGATGCAAAAGTACTCGTTTAAGATAGACTTTTATATGATGGATTTAAGAAGCATTGATATAATCCTAGGCAACTAGTGGTTAACATCCTTGTGGTGGTTTCTATTAGATCTCCAGCAAAAAATTATGATTTTTCAGTTGCAAGGGCAGCAGTATGTCATTCATAGGGAACAACAATGCCAACCCTTACCTACAGATGAAGTAATACAAAAAAAAAAACAATTGTTGGAAGGAGCAGCTTACTTGGCACAAGTGTTTGAATAGCCCTATTCCAAGCAAGTTGATTTTAAGCTAGCAAGGTAGCGACCATAGTAACAAAATGTGGCAAAATTGGACCAATTGTTAAAATATTTTAGGGACATGTTTCAAAAGCCAAAAGGGTTGCCCTATTTCTATAACTTGGACCATGCCATAACCTTGAAAGAGGAAACACCTATTAGCACCAAGCCTTATAAGTATGAGCCTGTACAAAAGGATGCCATGGAAAAATTGGTACAAGGCATGATTTAGCAAGGAATAATAAGATATAACACTAGCTCATTTGCCTCACTGGTAGTCCTAGTAAAAAAGAAGGATGGAACATAATAATTTTGCATTGATTATAGGAAATTAAATCACCAAATAGTTAAAAATAAGTTTCCTATTTCTGTTATTGAGGAACTACTTGTTGAGTTATGTGGTGTCTAGTTTTTCTCCAAGATAGACTTAAAAGTATGATATCATCAAATTTTGATAAGGCCAAGTGACATTTATAAGATGGCTTTTCACACTACTCATGAGGAATTGTACAAGTTCTTGGTAGTGCTTTTCAACCTCTCAAATGCTCTAGCCATCTTCCGAAGGTCAATGAATTCCATGTTTCAGACATACTTACACAAGTTTATCTTAGTATTTTTTGATAATATTCTTATTTATAATAAGACATGGGAGGATCATATGGTTGATTTTCATAGTACATTACAGATTTTTTGTGACAACACTTTGTTTGCCAAAAAATCAAAGTGTACATTTGTCGTCACTATAATTAATTATTTAGGTCATATAATTTCTATAAAAAGAATGGCAACTAATCCACAAAAAAATAGCAGCAATGATGTCATGGCCACCACCTTCTTAGGATTGGCCAGTTACTATTACAGATTTGTGAGAAATTATCGTAGTATAAGCAAGCCTTTGACTGATATGTTAAAGAAAAACCAGAAGTTTGTGTGGACAAAGGAGGCCAATGTAGCATTTGAAAAATTGAAGCAAGCCATGGTGACTATAGTAGTATCAACTCTATCTAATTTTTCATTGCCTTTTACCATTGAAATTGACGCTTACAACATGGGTATAAAAGTTGTGTTATCTCAAAATGACCACCTTATGACCTCTACCAACAAATCCATAAGTCCAGCCAAGACACATTTGTCTATCTATGAAAAGGAACTCACGATTATAGTGTTTGAAGTAAAACAATAGTAGCAATATGTGTTTGGACAACCATTCATCGTTACAACAAATTACTTAGCTATTAAGTACTTGCTGGAATGGCAAGTAGTTTCACTAGATTAACACAAGTAGTTGCACAAGTTATAGGGTTTAGAGTATGTAACTGAATATAGGAAAGGTAAGGACAATGCAGTAGCATATGCCTTGCAAAGAAGACCACACAAGTAGATCAATAAAGGGAATGTTTCACTTGGTACTTGTATGGCTCTTATTTCAATCACTTATAGTATCAACCAATAGGTGAAGGAGTCATGGGAAAAGGATAACAAATTGAAGACTCTTATCAACCACATAAGAGAAAACCCAAACTCTCATCCTAAATACACTTGGCAACATTAGGTACTTAAGAGCAAAGGAAAAGTGATAGTAGGTGATGATCTGAATCTGAAGTTGCAACTATTAAAATATTTCCACAATGATACATTAAAGGGATATCTAGGAGTAACAACTACCTATAAATGCCTATCTATTGTCTTCTATTGGAAAGGTATGGAGAAGCATGTTCATAATAATGTTCATGAATGTCAAGTTTGTCAACAACATAAACCTAAGAATATTGCTACTCTTTGACTCTTACAGCCCTTGGGAATTCCTGAAAACATATGGATTGATCTGAGCATGGATTTCATTAGAGACTTACCTAACTCTCATGGGAAAACTATCATTTTTGTGGTGGTTGATAGGCTGAGTAAAACAACCCATTTTATAACATTAAAGCACACCTTTTCAAGAGTAGATATTGCCCAAGTCTTCATAGAAAACATTGTGAAATTACATGGATTCTCCTCACACCATTGTTACAAATAAAGATCCTTTTTTTTATGGCAAGTTCTAGAGAAAACTCTTTAGGTTGTCTAAGGTGAAATTGCTCTATTCATCTACCTTCCATCCCAGACAGATAGACAAACAAAGGTCTTAAACTAGTGCCTTGAATGATACCTCAAGTGCATGACTAGTAACCAACTTAAACAATGGAGTAAGTGGCTTTCTCTTGCTAAATATCGGTACAACACGTCCTACCATTCAGTTATTGGTATAACTCCATTTAAAGCGGTCCATGGCATCAAACCACTAGTCCTTATGCCATACCTGGTAGGAGATTCTGCTAATGAGATCATCAATAGAAGTCTAACCAAGAGGGAAATCACCATTTTATTACTCAAACAAAATTTGCAACAAGTCCAAGATAGAATGATGCAAACCACAAATAGGCACAAGACTGAGAGAGAATTCCAAGTAGGTGACTTGGTTTATTCAAAGCTTTAACCCTTTTTGAAAAAATGTTTTAAACAACAAGTCCTTACTTAAACTTGCAGCAAGATTCTATAAGCCTACAAAATTATGTAAAGGACTGGGAAGGTAGAGTACAAGCTAGACTTACCCTCAACTACTCGGATCCATCCTGTATTCCATGTATCTATACTTAAACAATATAAGAGTGGCCAAATTAGTAGTTCTACCACACCTACCAGCCTTGACACAAAGGGCCATTGTATGGTTGAACCTAAGAAGATTTTGGCAAGAAAAGTTGTAAGAAGGGGTCATCTCCTCGTCACAAAGTCCTAATACAATGGAAGAATACCAATTTTGAAGATGCCACCTAAGAGGACCTTTTCAGTATATAGCATTAGTTTCCTAACTTTAATACCCTAGATGTTCTTACTAATCCTCCGTGGGGCAAGGATCTCGCATATGGAAGGAAATAATTGTTACAAGGGAAAAGTGAGAAAAGTAGAAGGAAAGAGGAAAAAAAAATCATTACTTAGTTATATGTTTTACTTGTTAGTTAGCATATAGTTTTAGCAAGGGCAATTTATTATGGTATAAGAAACCCCAAATAGTTAAAAAAAAAAAAAAAAGAGAATGATTTTCTGATGAAATTTCATTAAAAAATTTCCTTACCTAGATTCTTCGTACCAACTAAAAAAATTAATTTATTAAAACATACCAAATCAATATATATTAAGTATACCCTTAAAATTATTTGAAGAAGAATTTAATCTCAATGAAGACAAAAATTAATCCAAAAATACTCCCATTATAATGTTTTCCTAAAAGAAAAAAGCTCCATTCCCTTCAGCAGCCCCCCATCTCTCCTTTCCTGATTTCCTCCACATGCACTTAGTCTCAATTGGGAACTAACCTTATTCATTAACAACTAGGTGACTGACAGGTCTAAATCTTTTGTATTTAACTAATAAATTTACAATATCTGTTTAAAAAAATAAAAAGAAAATAAAAGGTTGATAAAATAAGAAAATATAAACTTAATACATATGTTTAATCTTTTACATTTTTTCTCTTAAATATATGATGTATTATTACAAAGAATTACAATTCCTAATATTCTTGCATAAATAGTGGCATACCAACGTGGCACAACCCACCAACCCATCCTACTTCTCTTCATTCCATTTCTTTTTTCTGCTTTTTGCTTCTTTGATTCTATAATCGTTTTGACGTGGAACAAGGTGTGGAAAAATGGTTACGTACACATCTTTCACCAGAAAGAGATGTAAAAAACCAACCAAAAACTCGTCAAAATGAAAATTTATAATAATAAGATATGTTCACACATCTATTTTGATAAATTTCGCCTTCTATTAACTAGCAATTTGTCAATTTATATTAAAGGCAAGGTGTGTTTCTTAGGATTTCTCGGAGGAGTGGACTATCAGAAAAAGCAAGGTATTTGCAAATCTAAATTCCAATAAAGAAAGTAGCATCCCTCACATATGGGGGGAAAAACAGAACCAAAAACAAAGGGACCATCGTGGTAAGCATTTGAAACAAATGCCTGCACGAGGAAAAAGCAAGAGTTGTGATGTATAGACAAAAGTAATCATGGCGTGACCTTGATGATCTGAACTGATCCACCCTCTGGAGTATGTCCATTGAGTCAATACTACTTTACCTTCTTGAGGAGAATGGAGGTCCTAAACTCAGCATCATCTCTTATAAAACTCCACCAAAGGTATGTAATTGGAACGGTCGTTGCATGCCAAAGTGCATGAGCATCCACATATCCCATGTATGGCGGGAACTCATATATCTCCAAGAGCATAGCCAGACTTCCTCCCACCACTACCAGCCACAATTTCCACTGCGCTGGATGGTGCGAAATACCAGCCCAAATTGCCCAAACAAGAAGATGGGAAACAGCCATTGTCAGGCAGACTTTCATGTTCAAACCTGCAAATAATAGTGAATTTGTAAGCTCATTGCCCAAAGACAGTACACCATGATAAACAGTTCAGAAAATCTGAAGTCAAATAAGCATAAGTTTGTACACCAATTTTGAAGAAATTAATCTTAACAGGAATTTCACCCGGTTAAAATAAGCTCATTAAGAAGATAGATGAAACAGGCAAACAGGACCGCATAATGGATACCACAAACAGTACTACACCCTGAGAATAAGAGTATATCGGCAGTCAAATAAGGACAAAAAGCAGCGCTTCGATAGAGCACCAAGTTATTTGCAAAGAGAACAATGATCACATCACCAAGGACAAAAATCAAGGCCAAGGATGAAAGGGAAGAACAAAAAAATGCAGAAAAGAAGCCTGTATAAATCAGTACAGGAAGTTAGTATAGCTAATCTCAGAGACGAAATTGCATCTTTTGCCATTCTTAGTATCGTTAATACAAGAATATAAGATGCATCATTCACACAACATTTCATTTTAAAAACAAAGATTACCATAATCAAGTTTGTAGAAATTCAGATACAGGATATGAGTTGTCACGAAAGTAATCAAGGGAGCAGCAACCATAGCTCTCGCAGCCTTATCTCTCACACTAAAAGCACGCAGTATTGCTAGAAGGAGGGAAAATCCAAGTAAGGCCACAGCAGAAGAGTTATCCAGCTTCTCTGTTAATTCCACATCTCTACAAATAATAAAGTTTGGAATACCACATCAACACAAAAATAAGAAAAATTTAAGTTTATAACCCCAGAGGCCAGAACCCCCTCTGCTCCTCAAGATAAAAATTAAATAAGCACAAATTGGAAAAATCCTTTATAATAATATACCATGCCAACAAGAAGCATGGGAAAAAAAACACCACAACAAAGCAAAATCTAAAAGAGTTCAGGTACCTTCGATCCGTTGCATCAGTACAAGAAGAGTATACAACACATGTGGGGAAAATATACAACTTCTGTATGCTTCATACGCGTAATGTGTATTGAAGATATCATAATCTACTTATCTCCTATGCGTGTAATTATTGTTGCCAAGTAAAGTAATTTTCGTTTTAACCAGAGAAAAAACTTTAGTAGGAAGACATGACAATAGGACTTATAACTAAAATATATTTGCTTTGCACTGGAACTGTATGTAAACCAACATTAATGCGCCAGGAATAAACACCAATTCTGTTTCAAGGGCTAGTACTTAAACGCTAGAACAAAACTGAATACAGCCCACAAGCCCAGACCATAAAGGTATAGAGAACAACTTACCTACTATGGAAAACAGCACTCCAAAACCAAGAATTCATTGATAGGATCCCATAGATATGCCACAAGCCAGCGTACTCATAATAGGTATTCTTATCATGCCTTAAAGGCAACTTATAGTACACAAGTATGAAAAAGGATACCCAACCATGAAACTGCATAGCAAGATTAAGGGCAGAGAGTGCAACAGCCACAGGTTCCTAAAACCATAAATAACATATCCATGCTACAATGAGAAATCAAACCAACCTAGCCATATTACAGCTAAATTATTTCAGTGAGATTTATGCAAGAACCTGAATCCCATAAACACGCTGAAATGGCCATTTTCCATGATACTTGACAGGCTTGTCACCAAGTTTCATTCGTTCTTCCTCTCTAGCCTGCATGCAGTGATAGCGGCAGTCAGTGCGGCAGTCCCATTGTTTCCACCTTAGGTAGAGCGGTTCATGCATATACCATGGACCATCAATTGGTTTTCCATCAGACGAGAATTTACAATGTTGAAAGCATCTATGCCCTACACATCCAGATTTCTCGCACTGGTCTACACAATCCCTGATATTTGATAATGAGAAAATCTTATCATATGATACATAAAGAGTAAAACAATTATCCAAATGTTACTTCCTATGGAACTGTAGAATACCACCAATATAATTTGTTAGCGTACAAGTCACCACTGTAACAGTCAGCATCAAAACATTCATGGTTTTTGCATCTGCCCCTTGTCATTTACAACTAATAATACTTATAAGAGAGAGTCCATAAGATACAATAATCCAAACAACTTCAATAGAGCATATACATGAACTGAAAGGTAATTAGATTAAAAACATTAAGTTTCTATTAAAAAAACTGTAGAAATTAATTAAAAATAAAAAAGTACAAAAGTCAAGACTGACTCATCAATTCTGTATGCATAAGGATGGCGTTAATATTGCAACTTATTTTCAAAGAACAGTTAGTACAATGTCATAATTCCGTGAATGTTTTCAATAAAGCTAATGAATTGAAAATATAATTATTATCTTGCATTACAAAGTTCCATATTTGTTGAAGCTTGAGCCTTGCACAAAATGGGAATGTTGATGAAACCAAAGCCACTCACCTAAGGGCATCAATAAAGCTGTCAGCACAAATGGCTTTTACAGCTGAATACAAATACAGATTCAGGCATTTTATATGATATTGTGGCTACCACTAAGTCATCTTTCAATTCAAAAGATTTCCATTCTAAGGATCAAGGGTTTCAATGCCAACGTCTTTACCTTCATTCCAGTTAGGACCAGTCTCGTATCCTTTAAGTCTATTGGCCTTTTTACTGTTGTGATGTGAGATTAATTTTTATTAAGTTAAAAAGTTCATCAAATTTCGTTGACCACAATCAAACAGAATGTATGCAAATTACAAGGAGATAGTTGAAAAAATCATCATATCTACAGAATTAGTCAACCAATAAGTTCTCCTTGGTATCCCATCAATATCAGGAAGGTGTGATATTCAAGTTATGAGGAGTTTATCCTTTAATGCTTGCATTTTTATCAAAATAATTACGTTATTGAGAAAAAATCTCTAATGTTTACAAGTTATTTGGAGAGCCTGAAATATCAGTTGTCCGAACTAATGCATAGTATGAATGCTAATGTATGCTGACTAGGATATGACTGTGATGCTAGTTGTACATAGGTTGTATGATGACTAGAATTAAGGCTGTAATTAAGGGATATAATTAGTAGAGTTTAATGTCTTTTTTTGTACTATTAACCAATAAATACGAGGTTTTATGTAGGTCACAATTAACTAGCTACATATCCCACTAAGGGTTTTCTTTTCCTCTCTCATTTCTCCTCAGTCAATCGGGTCAATGGATCAATGATCAATATATGCATCACCTCTTCTGATTTCTCACTGGCTATCAATAGTTTCTCATTGATTATTTCCAGGGAAGAAATAACCCCAAAATGGGATTCCTTGTTAACCTAATTTAACTTCTTATCCTAGGCTTTTTTTCTAGTTTAAATGCTCTAATACCCCAAACTAAAACTAAGTCGTGCTATACAAAATGCTGGCTTTCCTTTCAGAGGATAGTAGATCAATTCACCAAATACAACCCATGCAATATAAATAAGTGATGTACTATTGTTTTGAAGCACACCTTTTTCTCTACCCGAGTTAACTATCAAGCAACAATATATTGAAAAGCTTATCTTTAGCATGATGAGATGAAGTGCAAGTTGATTGGAAAGATTGTTGTTAACCAAAAGGGGATTTTGGATATATTAATCATGAGAAGAAAAAACAAGCCTTGGTAATGTCGTCAAATTATGGCTACGCCACCCACCAAAAAAAAAAAAAATCACATCACCTTTTATCTTAGTTAAATAAAGGACTAAACTTATGCAGTTTCTAACTATCAAGCATCAATATATTGGAAAGCTTATCTTTAGTATTGATGAGATGAAGTGCAAGTTGATTGGAAAGATTGTTGTTAACCAAAAGGGGATTTTGGATATATTAATCATGAGAAGAAAAAAACAAGCCTCAGTCTACGCCACCAACCAAAAAAAAAAAAAAGAAAAGTTCACATCACCTTTTATCTTAGTTAAATAAAGGACTAAACTCATACAGTTCTTATATTTTTACTATCAAGTTTCAATCAAAACATATTAAGTATATAATTTTTCACTAAAAAGATGACAAGTATATAGTTCAATTAGAAATCACAGTGTATAGTTTTAATTAAAAAGCTATATACTTAATATGTTTTGATTGGAAAAACTGAAAAACTACATATAAATTTTTTCCTTAAATGAACTCCTCAATTTTTAGAGAGGGGAGAAAAAGGGGGGGGTACATGATGTGTGAATAGGCCTGAAAATGGGAAGAGCGAAAATTGGCAATGTATCTAGACATGATCACGATACTTGTCCTGATATGTGGATTAAAATTGTTAGCAGTAATTACATGAGATAATAGGACTTCCACAACGTTTTAAGTCAATGTTATCTCAAAAGTTCTTATTCCACAAAATCTTCCAAAGAAATACAAACTATTCTTACCATACACGTGAAGAAATCCAAGCTTCACCTATCTAAAAATACCAAACCCGATTCTCTCCGCTGACCCCAACTCGTAACAGAGCAATCCCGCATTTTAAGAAGTGCTTACTGACAAATTTTCAAGTAAAAGCTCGAGTTCTGACAAAGACTTAGCAAGAAATTAGAAGTCAAAGAGTGAAGTGAAGCTTACTTGTAAAGCGGATCAGCCTCACCATCGCCGGCGACGAAGACGCCAAAGAGGCACAAGAGAGTAGCAAGGAACAAGAAGCAATGAAACCGAGCCATCGGATTCATGGAAATGAGAAGTGAAAGAGAGAAAGCGCCTCCAACTCCAAGATTCCCACAAAATCGACGGTGATTGGCGAGTTTAGCATTAACGAAGAGAGGGGTAGGGTTACATTTACTCAACGAAGAGGAAAGAGCAAGGAGACGGAGGAGGTTGATGTTGGAACGAGCGGAGAGAAGAAATTGACTCGGAGGACGACCGAAAGAGGAGGAGGTGAGTTAACTCAGTACCAGAGCGAGTTGGATATTTGGTTGCTTCGTAATGGAGATGAGAAGAAGTGGGGGCAAAATCTGGACCAGAATCTCGTGAGTAGCTGATCTCAATGACGATTTTCGAGGAGACACGTGGAGGTGCTGATGCAGTCATTTGATTATATGTGACACCCTAATGTTGTTTTTTTAAAAAAATTAGAGTAAATTAACTTTTTTTAATTTTACCGTAATTATACAAATTTTTTTTATTTTTAAAATATATACATTTTTCAAAATAAAATGTTACTATATATTTTTTTTAATTTAATTTTAAAGTTTTCTGTCAAAATTTCTTCACTTAAAATTTTTTAGTTTAATAAATATATATTTAGATTAATAAAAATATTTTAATAAAAATTTACAAATTAAATAAGATAACTTTTTATTTTTTAAAAAATTTATATATTTTTTTAAATACAAAATATATGTAATTTTAACTAAAATCATAAAAACTTTATTTTTTTAATTTTTATTTTTTTGGGAAATCCGTGTAATGCATGGACAGAAGCCTAATCTATATATAACTAGTGGGGTGGGCCCTGATATTTAATTTGAAAAAAATAATCACATTAATTACAATTTAAGAATAAAAACATACAATTTTATTTTTATATATATAGTAATGATTATAAAATGTTATCTATTATAAATTTGAGATAATTACATGAATTTTGAAATGATGAAATGATAAAGAATTTAAATTTTTCATAAAAAATTATTTTTCTTCTGTTTATTATTTATTTTTTTATGCTCCAACACGTTCTTCAATAATTGTCCAATTTGTAATTTCCAAAAATTTAAGTTACATCATTAGTTATTACTAATGCATACAATTAAGGAAAAAGTCCAAAAATTTTAGTTGGTAAAAAATTTAAAGATATTTTTATTTTGATTATTAAAAAGATAAATATAAAAACATTTAACTAATGTTAATTATGAAATATTTTCCAAAATACTTAAATGATAAATTCTTACAATTACAATTACAATTATAATTTTTTTAATGAACATTCAAATTGAATAAAGATTTATGAGTAATTAAAACAAATAACCAAGATTGAAAGCTAAGACTCTAAACAGTTCTCTGCATTTTTTTTTTTGAAACTTACCATAATAATTCATTTCCTTTTAATTAGATGTGCTGTCCTATCTATCAATTTTAGTGACCCTCCAATATTCGTCGTTTGATGACTCCTGGAATGATTTCTAATTGGTTTTCTTTAAATTTTGGTCGTTTTGGGATAATACCCCTTTTTTTAATAAAAATTAATATATTAATAAAAACTAATATTATATATTATCTTTTAACTTCATATCACGTCTCAATTCTTTAAAAAATATTATCTTTGACTTTATGACAGCTATGCTCCGAAAAGGAGTATCATGGAAGGTTTGGAATCTTGAGATTTTTTTTGGGCCAATAAATTTATATGACTAAAATGTATTACTAACAAATACATATATAAAGAAAAAAACAAAATAAAATTTAATTATTATATTTCTTTTTGTTAGTACAAGTCACATAATGAATTAAAATAAGAATAGAAATTAAACTCAAGAATTCTGAATTTATAAAATTTATAATGAAATATCTTGTTATTACTAATTTTTTAAAAAAATTTACAATCAGACTTTTTCCTTAAGTTACAACTAAATTCTTTTTTAAAATAATTTTTTGTAGAAATAAAATCTCTATATGTAATTTTTCCATAAAAATATGGTAAAAACTGAACTTATATATTCTTTGAAGTTTACGCTCAAAGAAAATAGGGTTTGAGTCCAAATTATTAACTAATTGCCTGCAATCATCAATATTTCCACCATGACGTGTTCTTTCAATAAACTTCTCATTTCTAGAACACAAGCTTTTGCATTATCTGAGGGAAGCAATCTTTATAATTCCTATATTTAATTAAGTATACGAGTCTTTTGATTTTGTGGGAGTTGACTTTACTTCATTTCTTTCATGACGTATTGTTAGGTTTGTTATAGTCTTATAGATATGATTGCCAATAAATAATTATGAATAAAGGTCGTTATTGACATGAAGAGTTGACACTTCATGTTAAAATCTAACAGTAAAAGAATTAAAATGAGTTTTAAAATTTAAATAGTTTTATATAAACTATTGTCAAAATTAAATTTTCATCACTTGACAAATTTCAGGATTTGAACAGCATAAGCGCCAGCAGAAATTAATAAATGGAGTTAGAGAGAGTATGAAAATTGTCAAGAATTTTCAATCCCACATTAACTTCAACCTTCCAAACAAGATTGATACTTCACAACTGTATTAAATGTTTCAAGCAGATGAAAACATAATTATAACACTTTGCTATGTACTATGTTTTGTTTTATTGTACGTATTCTCATGTTAATTCATACAGATTTAGAATTCTCATACATGCATCTTCTGGTATGAAAAGAGATATGAGGTATTTAAATTTGATTTGAACGACTTAAATTTTAATTTTTTATTAAAATAAAAATAATTTTTTAACTACAAATTTAGAAAATGATGATACATGTAAAAGAAAAAAAAAACTAAATCGTTTAAATAAAATATGAATAGCCCAAATCCTCTTCCATACACATAGGAGAAAAACTGTATGGGAGAAGATTCGAATTTAATTCATACATGAAATTATGTATAAGTTTTTTTACCAAAAAAATATAAGGAGTGAACTTTCACTTCAACCTAATACTAAAATAACTTTTCACAAGTAATAATCTCAAAATTTGAACCAATTAATTAAAATAAAAAATACACCTCTTTGTATTATTATCCATTTAAGTTTTTTTAATATTTTGGGCCATAACTGACACGTGTTAACTATACATATTTTTATGTTGTCTATATATAACATATAAATGTTAGTCCACTCTAAGACATTTAATATAAAGAATACTAATTAAGTGTCAAATTATAAGGCTTCCACATTTGCAACACAGCCACATTTAAAAGTTCCATTACGTCATGTATTATGTTAACAAGTGTCCTATTATTAAGAAACTAAACACATTACCATCTACTATCTAAGCATACCCCTCTCTCTCTCTCTCTCTCTCTCTCTCTCTCTCTCTCTCTCTCTCTCTCTCTCTCTCTCTCTCTCTCTCTCTCTCTCTCTCTCTATATCTTGCTTTATGCATTAACACTTTACACTCTCTCTCTCTCTCTCTCTCTCTCTCTCTCTCTCTCTCTATATATATATATATATATCTTACTTTATGCATTAACACTTTACACCACGTCAAGTTTATTAGGTATTAAGCTACTTTTGAAAATAATCAACAATGATAGCTGTCTATATTTGTGTCTTATTCTTCCTATACGAGCTAACTATCAAATAATTAATTTTATCTATCTTTCCGATCAATTACACTAGAAGAAAAGGAAGTATTGATTTGTAACTAATTAATTTTGACAGCCACAACTTTTTGTCCAAGAAAAGCATTTTTATCAACTTTTATTTTTGACTAACCATTCAAGGATAACTTTTTCATTCTTTTTTTTCTTCTTGAAACTTCGTGCACAAGACTGGTTATTATTTTTCCCACTTTTGTCAACGGGAGCGTAAAGATTGTGGTAATTTTTGTTTTTCATGCTTATGTTTTCGCTTAGGTTTGCACTGCGTCTTCTCTTTGTTAGTGTCCTCTTCGTTAGTGTCCGTTTCGCCAACGGATTCTCTCATTGGAAATAGAAAGAGACATGAGATAGACCCTAAACCCTAAATTCACTCATGCGAATCCCATTCTTATATATCTTTCTCTTTCCCAGGATCCTCTCCTGTTTTAGTGCAGGAAAGGATCCTAGTCCGTCTGCGTTTTTGCATTTCTGCTTTTCGTCTTCTTTCCTATAACTGTTCCCTAAATCGCTCTTGGTGCAGCGTTCATTGCTGTGCTTCTCCTTCTTTGCGTCTCTGGTCGTAGTTCTTGGCTCTCATCCAACATTGCTGTCGAAGCATTTGGACAAAAACGTGATTCTCTAGTGATCACTAATTTTTAAATATATATTAGACATGCATCACGTTCTATGCTTTCTTACTCAAATTATTTTAATAAATCTCTTTTCGAATATTGACCAATGCGTTGGATTTTTTTTTTTTACTTTGGCTTTAAAACCATCTTTGTCATTTTTTTTATTTGCACTCAAATTGAAATTCTAACCTGACTAAGCAAGGTTTTAAATTGTGATTGCAATTATGGTTATATTCCATTATTGTTATTGTAGTTGCAAGCATTGCGAGTACTATAATGCAAATTGTAATCACTACAACTGTGATTTATTTTTTGGAAGTTGTACAAATTATTTTAAAAATATATATAATCATTATAACTCTCAAATACACATAATATATCATGCTTAATATTGATATCAATTAAATAAATTCTTATTTTGTAAAAGAATATCAATGTTATTTGAGAAAATTTAATAAAAAAATTCAAATAATATAAAAATATACTTACATACTTATCATAAAGAGAGAATTAGAATCACTTTGTTTTGCTCTTTTTCCAAAAACATAATAAAAAAAATCCTCCATTTATGCTCTCAATTTGCTGATAAGAAAAATTTGATACTTGATAATAAGGTTCTTGATAATTTATTGAAATTTGATAATATAGTGGGACTTGAGTCATTAGATAGTGATCATGCGACATATGAAAAAATTGTTAATAAAATGGTGGACAGTAACTTTGACTATTTTGATATAAGTTACAAATATCGAAGTTACTAAAACTTTGTAAAAAAAAAAAAAGAACTATCTTATAGTATACCACTTTGCTTCCTTTCACATCTTATAAATTGAGAATCACCACTTCTATTATCACCAAAGCCTTTATCCTAAAAAAAATGGCATATCAACAACAAAGCCCAAATCATGCATAATATGTAGAATGTCTTGATATAGATCTTGTTCTCTATTTTCATCTATGTTATGATCACTTTATGTTGCATCACTACCACCACCACCACCACCACCACCATTATTGTTGCTTGGTGGACTCAAACCACTATTACCACCCTGACTATCACCCTTTATAAAAACTTGAATCATCATCAGTATTTATTTTGAGGAGTCATTCTAAATTTTGAAGTTTATCTAATAATGAGCCTTCTCTCTTTTCAATTCATGGAAACAAAGGATTATCTTCTTGAAATATGTAATCAAGATTAATTGAATTGAAACAATTTTCTATTTCTTCTTCACTACGTCTCTTATTTTCTCTCATTCTTATCTTCCCATTATAAAAGGTAAAGATAAGTTTTTGAAGCTTTTTTATACTTAAGTCTATCCCTTGTCTTTATATGAATATAGCTAAATGTGTTCCAATTTCTTTAAAGATTTGAAGCTGAAGTTGTTTAACTTAAAATTTTTATTGCAATACTTTGAAGTTTAGGAGCACATAAACCATATATCATCTACTATTCAACTATTTAAATGAATAATACAAAAATTTAGTTAACTTTGAATTATAAACAAAAATAATAATTTTGATTGAGTTTCATATTGTATTATATATACTTATAGATAAAAAATAAATTATATCTTATCGAAATCCACTTGAAACCATGCTTTTTGAACTTGTAGCATTCCAAAGGTCTCTCTCTTTTCTTGAAGAAGTATTAACTACATAGTATCATATTACATTTAATATAAATATATAATAGTATAAATATTTATCATATAAAAAATAACTAACTTGATTTAGTACTCTAATTATAACTTCCATATTTCTTTCTAATTTGGTGATCGGACTTTTGCCTTCATCAAATGTTTTTTTTTTATAAACTAAATGACCATACTCAACTACAAATTGAAATTGAGGATTAAGAAAATAACCTAAAAAAAAAAAGAAATAGACTTAGTTAATGAACAAGCATTTTTCTTTTTGTGATAACATAGATATATATATATATATATATATATATACTTATTTATAGAATGGAAATCAGTATATATATAAATTTTTACCTTTTATTTATCATATCGTTATAAGTTGAATAGTAATGACAGTTTTGTTGTATAGATAAACTTTGCTCTATCTATAGCTTCATAGAAAAAAGCCATAGTTGGTTTTTCATCACTGTTAACCAATCTTAACACTTTGACAATTGATTCAAATATTTTTAGTATTTTGTTGACTTTGATACAAAAGTCATTATCCAATTTTTTTTTTCTTGCAATATGTGCTAATCTAGATTTTTCCTTGTCAAATTTAGACTTTTTAAACTTTTCAGAGATGAACATGTATTTAAAAGCTTACTTTTACTACACAAGAAATTGTAGTTGCAAGAATTGTGTAGCAAAGCGAATAATGGCTAAACAAATAATGTTTCTACCTCTAATATATTCTTTCATCAAATTCACAGTCTAAATGTAGTTATATATATAAAAGATGTTATCATCTTTGCATCCTCTAATATTTTTTGTATATTGCTCTTTTGTCCAATGTCTTCCAAGCACAGATCTAGATAATGAGCTATACAATGTGATCAATAAAGATGTGGTCTTTTTTCATCCATTTTTTTTTTAGCTGCCTTTAAGGCTCTCTCATTGTCTATAACCACTTAGACTACATATTCTTCTTCAACTTTTTCTACTACTTGATCAAGTAACTAAAGGTAGTAATCAGTATTTCTGCCAATAATAGAAGAAACATAAATTGCTTTTTGAAAAATAGTTACCCTACTGCAATAAACAAAAAAATTCATTATATGCATATGATTAATGCTATTAGTCTAACCATCACACATTATTGTAATACCTCTTTCCTTTCATACACCTTTCAACCCATTTATCTATTCCCTTATGGATTGGTATTCAGTTTCAAAATACAGATATGAAATCTCATATGGAGTAGGAAATTTAACCCCTATTGTATTTATCTCAATAGCTAAAATGATTAAATTATACAACTAAGCAGAATTGGATAAATTCATTAAAAGATATTCATATATAATAAATTTTGATACTGTTTCTCCTAGTTTCTTCCTTAACATTTTCATTAAACCATAAAAAACTTTTAGCTATTTCATTCTTTTATTCCTCACAAGATCAACATTCATAGATATTAAATCAAAGACAATATATTCTAATCCTCTTGCCCTTAGATGAGAAATTCCAGCCTCTTTATATACATTTTACCCTCCTCTAGTTTGATGTCTAAATTGTTATCTATCTTTCTATTCACAATATAATTTAATACTTTCTTAGGTCACATGCATTGTTTGCATTTCCTCATTAATAAATGTTTCCATTTTATCATCTTCATCGCCTCTTAACCTTGCTTCAGATTCTTCATTTCTTTTTTTTTTAAATCAATTTTTTTTTATTATCTAAAAGAACTTTTATCATACCCTCCTGAATAGTAGTTGTAACTTTAGGGCAACTAACTACTTGTCCTTTAAAATGTGTAATATGCTACTTTAGTCAAGTAATTCTACCTTTTACTACTTTCCTGCACAGTTTGCAAATTATATTATTTCAATTTTCAACTACAAGTGTTCTAAAATGCCACCCAATATCATCACTAAGAGCACCTTCCAATCTTCTTATTGCAAATTCCTCTCTTGGTTACATTGCTTATATTTTATAATACCTGTTGATCAAATAAAGTTGGCAATATAACATAATATAACAAAAATAAAAGCACAATTAAATAACTAAGAAATTAATCAATTGAACAAAATAAGAATAAAAATTCAAAGTTTATTATAAAAATTTTTATATCAATAGTTTGTACTCAATTTAACGCATAACAAAAATTAATATAAACTAAAGAAGATTTGAACTCCTACTATATAGCAACTACCAGAAATTGTACATTTCATCTACAATCATTCACCATAAAAAAAGATGACTACTAATTTGAATTTCTTAAATAATTTTAAATATACCAATTTGAATTTCTTAAATGATTTTAAATATACATTTTAATCCCTTTAAAATTTTGAACACTTTTCGAATTAATTAAACCAATAGATGTCATCTTTTCCTATTAATTAAATTAATTTTTTTATTAAAAAAGTATATAACTTTTTTTTTCTATTCAATTATCCCAATATTCCAAATATATTGTAATGCTTGTGGTTGCAATAAGTGATCAGCATATAATATGCATTAATGCTATCTCTTTATTATTAACAACTCCTCTAACATTATTTAGACTTTATTATAATAATGTCAATCTACATTCATTGGCTTTCACTCTCAGATTCACACCAACAAATACCCATTTGAACATAACAAATGGCAAATTTTTAAATTTTCCACAAACTATACTACAACAATACTCACAAGATTAATCTTTTAGCCACAAGTCTTGGGTGAGATATGGACTTTTGAAAAAGGGATTCTTTTTATGTAAAAATATTATTTTACTAAAGAGAGATAAATATTAAATATGAGATCTATACATTAAAAAGAGAGAGTGAAAATGTATGAAATTCAAACCCTCTTAATTTTTCTCTCTAACTCTTTCTAATAAGATAACATTCTATTTACTCATTAATAGGAGAAGATTCACATAGTGCAAGAAGACATTATTGAGTTATTAGTTTAAAAAAATTATTAATAAATAAATATATTAAAATAAATATTACAATAAATTCTTAACCATATACAATTTATCAAAATTTTAGAGATAAATAAATAAATAAATTGACATATTTTAACTAATCTCTTTTCCACTCTCCTTTTCCTTCTTTCCTCCTTTTTCCTTTAAAATGATCAAATTAATTTTTTTGACTTTTTTCTCTCTCTTTTTTCAATCATGAATAATATACATCACAAGAAGAACAAACAAAAGGAGTATAATAGCATACAAACAAATGCAAGACACATCAAAAATAAAAATCCCCCTCTCAATCTGCCAAACCATAAAATATATGTGTGTGTGTGTGTGTGTGTATAATGTTAAAAAGAAATGACTGACATCTGTGGCATGGTTCCTCACTCCCCTGATTTTCAACGTTTTTGGACCTTGAAAATGGCAACCACGAAAGAGCAAAGCAAGAAGTGTATACCATTGACTTCTCTCTTTAGATTCAAGGTTACAGGCTCACTAATGGTTTAGATTCAAAGTTCATACCATCCTTTCACTTCAACTATGTAGATGAAAGCTTCGAAATCAAACCATGCTTCGTGGCTTTGGGACTTCAAACCATCGTGCTTTAGCCTTTAGGTATGGTTTAGAACTTTAGATTCACCAAATCAAAACTCCTTTTTTGGTTGTCTGTTATTGTTGCTTGCTGTTGCTTGTTTTTCTCTTTTTCTATTTTGAAAGGAAAGCTAGGGTCGGTGGACTTCATCTTTGTTTTTTTTTTTTTTTTTGCTTTTATTTTTATATGATACGTCGCAACAAGACAATATTGTAGTCGTAACACTATTATATTGCTACTTATTAGTGTGATCTCTAAGCCTTTTGCAATTGCAAGTTGATGTAGATGCAGGTTGAACTGCATCCATAACATTGCATCGGCATTTTGCGATGCAAGTCACAATTTGAAACTCTGTGACTAAGCAGTTTAAGGCTGTAACATTCAGACAACAAAAAAAAAAAGGGTAAAGAATGCCAAAATACTCATTATGATTAAGAAGTAATTTGATTAATTCTCTGTATTTTGTGTGTTTGGTCAATCTAAAATCTTACTATAAAGAATGAACATCTTCATCCCATTATTCTATCCATGCTTCTGGAAAAGAATAGTAATTTTTGCTTTTCCCCGCTTCTTTATTAAGCGACATTTGCCATTGTTGGTTAGATCAATACCTTTAACAGCTTTAGCCTTTGCTTTGTTCATTTAGAAGAGAACACAAGTGATATTAATGGTAAATTTTATATCTTATGGTTTCTTATTTTCGTGATAGAATTTTAGAACAGACATCAATACCAATTTACTTTGTGGTTTGTTTTGCTGTATACAATAATAATACTGCATATGGCTTTGCTCTAGGTGGCTAATAAAAGAGGAGTTTGATGGAAGTTTTATAGAAATGGGAAACTAAATTATGAGTTACAAGGAAATCTATATTTTGATTTGAAAGCCAGCTTGCATTGAGAGTATGGTGTTTTTCCAAAGGTATATGGTTCAAGATTTACTCTGATAACTTCTAGTTAAAAATAGGGAAAGGATAGTACATGTTTTGGGCTTTCTCTATTATTTGATTTAAATTACTGAAATTTAATTTAAATATATTCCTATATAAAGATTTCGTGCTTTTATTACCATCTCAAATTTTATGTTCATTTATTTGAATGATTTTGTGTGTTTCTATCAACATGTTCAGTATTAATATAAAGTTAATTATGTTTTTTTATATTCTATGTTTTCTAGTTCATTATGGAGAAGGACAAGATGCAAATTAAAAACAAAACACATCCTACATATAGAAAAGGGGATATATTAGTTTTTAAATTTTGCATTTTTAAACATGCAAATCAAGATGAAATTTATTGCCCATGTATTAAATGCAATAATCATAAGAAAAAACCTATGAAGAAGTTGAAGAAGATGATAACATATGGAATCATTGCAAATGGAACATGGTACAAGCGTTAAGAGGATCTAGAAGTGGCGTTTACTAACTCAAGTGAGTAATGAGTTTGATAGGGGATCAATTTTAAACACGTTAATCCATTATTTTGGGGCTTGTGATATTGAAGAGCCTAGTAAAGATGCAAGCATATATTACAAATTGTTGGATTATTATTATCAAAGTCTATATCTACATTGTAAGAAGATTTTCAAATTGTCATTTTTTATGAAATTGTTCCATATAAAACATCTTGGTAGTTGGAGTAATAAATCATTTTCCATGTAACTCTAATTGTTGAATGATTCATATCGTGAAGTAATACAATTATCAAAATCTTACCATAAAACAAGAAATTAAGATTGGAGATCTTGGGTTAGATTATGTAAAGATTGATGCTTGCGAAAAAGATTATATACTATTTTGGAATGAATATTCAAAACTAGATCATTGTGTGATTTATCGCACCTCTGTATGGAATCTAAAAATTAATAAGAATTTAAAGAATAAAAAAATTCTCAAAAAGATTCTTTGTTATTTTTCCATAATCTCAATGTTGAAAAAATTCTATTTCTCAAATAAGACAATTATAAATGACATGACATTGTCAATGAGGACATTCTAAGATGCTCTATTAATTTAGAATCATAGAAAAAATTTGGTAAATTACACAAGTCCTTTACTATTGGGCCATGTAATATTAAGCTTTGCCTAGGTAGTTATCAATTTAATCCCTTTAGGAACATGAATATCCAATATAATATTTGGCATGTAGTATTAAATTCTTATGATTCGCCACCTTAAAAGTGCATGAAGGATCTATATATGATGTTACCACTATTGATTCCTAGTCAAAAGGCCCAAGAAATAATATTGATATCTACCACAAACCTTTAATAAATAAGAGAATTATAAGAAATGAGTGTGAAACGAAATTTTAACGTGCATGCATCAGTTTTATAAACAATTAATAACTTTTTAGCATTTTAAAATTTATGAGCGTAAAATACTAAAGGAATCTTGACTTACCCTTCTTTTAATGTGGAGACTGGTTCAATGCATTTTAAAAATGAAAAAAAAATTACTTTTTGGAATAACTTTTTGCCGATTGAATATAAATAGCAACATGAAGATAAATTGTTTGATGGCACATACTCCCAGCAATTTGGAATGGATGTGTGAACACCGTATTTTGTCCGGGCAAGTTCCAAAAATAATGATAAAATTAAACTAACAAAATAATAGGAAAAAAGAAGAAATGGAAAGCAAAATAAAAAGAGACTAGGAGAAAGAGAAAAAAAAAAAAGAGATGAAGTAAAATAATAATAAAAATTTCAAAAAATATATATATACTTATATACATATATATATATATATATATATATATATATATATATATATATATATATATATATATATATATATATATATAAAGAGAAAGGGGAAGTCCAAAATAAATAAAAAAATTTAAGAGAGGGAAACTAAAAAAGCAAAAAGCATATTAGAGTTTATTACCTACAAATAATTAAAAAAAAATCAAACAAGAGTCTACTAACTTAATATCAAATAGAAAAAAGAAAAAAGACAAACAAAAGAAAAATCAATTAAAAAAAAAGAGGTCTTAACTTTGCTTCATTTTTCTCTAAATGAAAGCCTAAAAAAGAGAATTTGATCCCAAAAAAAAAATTAATTAAAGGAAGTAAAAGTAGCTTCAGTCCAATTCTTCTAGACCCAATTGCCCAAATGTGAAAAGAAGAAAATGGGCTAAAACAAAAAACAAAAACAAAAAACAAAACAAAGCCAAAAAATGGCGGAGCCCATTCCTTCAGGCCTAACCCGTCTCTCCTCAAAAGAAACCCTACCTGTTTCTTTTTCCAGGCATGCTTCTGAAGGAGGCGGACAGACAAAAAGCAGGTAGCAGGACCACACACAAAAAATGGACAGAGGGGTCAGAGTGGTGGAGAGACGCACAAAAACGCAGAGAGGGGGAGACGGACAAAAATGCACAGAAAAAGGGAGAGAACTAAGGGAAATAAGACCGAGAGAGGGAGAGAAAAGGCGAAGGGGCTTTGAGGGTTTTTGTCTAGAAAGGAAGCCGGTGAGGCTTCGAATTAGAGAGAGGTAGAGAGGACGACGAATGCGAGAGAAGGGAGCTCTGAGATAGAGGAGTCGAGGGCGAGACAGAGGCTAAGGGTTTTTCGGAGAAAAAGAGAGCGTGAACGAGAGAGGCCAAAAGCAACAGAAGGGGAGAGGGAGGCTGAGAAAGAGCACACGCAGAGACACAGAGACGCAGAGAGGAGAGAGTGGAAAGCTTGGGAGAAATCAAAAACTGAGAGACTCCAAAGGCCAAGAAGTTGAAGTCTCAGCACTCAATTACGTCGGCCAAATCGGCGACAAAGCAACCAAGTGAGAACAATTGGTCAGCGGGTGATTCGAAATGGGCGAGGCAAAGACAAAGGGAAGAGAAGGCCATTCAGCCATTCGAATGCTAGAATAATAGCTGGGGAGGTATGTATTTGGTATTCTTTTTCCGTTTTCAATTCTAAAACTATAGAGTCACATCTGTATGTTATTTGTGGATGCTGAGGTTCAGGGATGATCTGATGCCATTGTTATTATTTTTTTTCTCTGGGTGCTAAAATCTGAACCTTCTTTTGTCTGGAATATGGTCTGATTTGTTTGTGTTGGCTACTAAAATTTGAGTTCCTTTGGGTCGCGTGATATAGAATGGATCTGATTCAAAGGCTCGATTTAGATAGACTCGTGCTGTTACCCTTGATCTGTATGTGTTTGCCTGAATCAAATGCATCTAGTTCAGATAATCTTCTGCAGATTGGTTTTAAGTTTCATATTCGATGAGTATGAAAATGGTTAAAATAAATATGGTTCATTGGTTAGTCTATATTCTACTTTATAGCTGTGTTTGATGTCCATTGATATGAAGCTCTATTTCTCATGTGAATGTGAAACTCTATTTCTGACGCAGACTTGGCCTGTGTTTCTGATGTACCCTCTTTACTTGCTATGTTCTACTGTTAGCCAAAAATTCCAATCCAAATCTGCTAATGGTTTTGTTCTGGATTCTGTCTCTAACATCGAACTGCCTAGTTTAAATTCCCAGTAATGAATTACAGCTGCCCTGCTATGTATTGATTGCTTAGGCTTTGAATGGTTCATGAGAAATCAGGCCGATTTGTTGAGTTCATGGTCTTGCATTTCACCAACTCTGTTTCTTGCTTGCTACTTTTAACTTATTTCATTGAATCTTTTGCTGCAACCCAACATAGCTGTAGACATAGGCCCAGGTTCTGAATTGATTCTATCTTGGTAAATGCAAGGGATTGTAAGGCTTGTACATGGAACTGAATTTGATCTTCATATGATTACTTGTGCTATTTTTCATGCTGGTATTAATTGGGGTCGCTTTTCCAATTGGTATGCTGCTCTTGCACAATTTCGGTTCTGTTCATATATGAGGATATTAACATATTGCTGAAAGTTGGTACCTGCTGCCCCATTGTTTTTAGTCTCGTTCCTTATTAGAATCTTATGCAGTTTAAGGTGATATTTCTTTTGAATGCTGGCATTTCTGTTTAATGTGTGGGTGCATATTGATGCGTTGATTTGATCATTACTGGAAAAAAACAAATGGTTGTCTTGAATTTAACCCTCCATCTTTTTTTATCTCTTTTGCATGAACCCTGCTCGAGGATGTTAAACAATTAAGGAGACTTACCAAGAATTGAGCAAAGATCAAAGAGATGATTGCGCTGTAGCAGATGAAACCGGATTGGATAGTATAGCAGAGTCAATTGGTTTGAATTTGTTTTCCTATTCTTGAAATGTATTACGATATGTTGTTTAGCTGGCTGGACACAAGCACACACAATCAAAACAAATGTTGCAAGCTTGTGAATATTTTTGCTTTAATTTAGTTTTTATTTTCTCTTTAGAATAGCCGTGTGGGATTTTATATCCCCTCGAGCACATAGGAAAATCCTAAAGATCATGTGAGGTAATAAGCCTCATTGGTATCTATTAGGTATTAAATTTGTATTTTAATGAGTCTTGGGTTTCGACGTCCTACGCGTAATTTTGTTTTTAAAAGAATTTCAAGAAAAACAAGAGAAAGAAAATCAAATTTCTATCTAGGGATTAAGTTTAAATCTTTTAAAAACAAAAAAAAAACAAACCAAAACCAAAGAAAGAGTTTTTCTCTAAATAATAAAATGTTTTCAAATTTAAAATTCAGCTTTGCTTTTTCTCGAAAGTTTGCCAAAAACATTAAAAAAAAAGAAAACAAAGAAAAAAAAAAGAGAAAAATTGAAAGCAAGGAAAAAATGATAAAAAAAAGAGAAAAATTAAAAAATATAATAAAGGTAAAGGAATAAAATTAACCTTGTCTTCAATCAAAATATATCAACTAATTTTAAATTTATTTTATTTATAAAAGGGAAAAGTAATTTTTTTTTTGTTTTCTATATCTTTTCACTAAAACAAAAAAGAACAAACAAAAATTAAAAAAAAACAAAAAGAAAAAAACCAAATAAAACACAAAATAAAAATTAACCAAAAAAAAAAAAAAAAGAACAAATAGAAAAACAAAAAAAAAACAACAACAAAACCAAAAAGAAATGAAAATAGAAAAAAAAACAGAAAACAAAAAAAAGTAACAACAAAAAGAGAAAAAACATAAACAAACAAAAGCAAAATAAGAAAAAAAAAACAAAAAAAGGGTAATAAAAAACAAACAAAAAAATGAAATGAAAATGATAAGTAAAAAAAAAACTAATGATAAGTAAGAGAAAAAAATTGAAAATGCAAGAAAAATTAAATTAAATTTTCTTTTAGCAAATCAAAACACATCAACCAATTTCAAAATTTGTTTTATTTGTTAAAGGAAAAAATAATTTATTTTCTTTGTCTTTTTGCGAAAAAAGACAACACCCAAACAAAAAAAATATATAAAAAGAAAATTAATTAAAAAATAAAGAACAAAAAAAAACAAGAAAAAAAAAAGAGAAAAAACAAAAACAAAACATAAAACAAAGAAGAAAAAAACCAACCAACAAATATAATTTCAATCGAACTACGTGAACTTTGATCCTTTTCAGAGGGTACCTAGGTCCTAAGCTTTATCCTAGGTCAAGTCCACCCTTGTAAATAAACATTTTCTCTTAATTTTATTTCCTTAATTTCTTTTATTTTATTCCCTTTTCTTTATTTTATTCTTTGAATTCCTTTTTGTTTTGCTTTTAGTTTTCTTTCTTCTCTTAAATTTTATTCCCTTAAATTTTTTCTTCTGTTCTTTGCATGTGATTGGTTAGAGAGAATTAAAATAGAATCGAGGCCATATTGATTTTGCACAACTGACTTAAGATAATCGTTCTTAAAAACGGGTGTAGTTGGGTGCCTAACACCTTCCCCACTCACAATCGACTCCCGAATCCATTTTTTGATTCGCAGACCATTTTTCTCTAAAAAAAGCTTTTTCAAAGTTTTGCCTTTTCAAAAAAAATTTTGGTGGTGACTCCTGAACCCTATAAAAGGAACCCTATTCATTTCTAGCTTTTTACTTTTAATTTTGATTTTAATTAAGGCGCCACGCCGTCGCATTTTCGAGTGTGACAGGATGTAGTTCATCAAGTTCATGATTCAAAAGGGTTGGTATTTGAAAAATATACCAAGAAGATAAAAAAAAAATAAAAGAGAGCATCTAATTGGTTGGCTTAAGAAAAATATATTATTTTCAATTGTCATATTGGAATACTTTGTTGTTAAGCATAATACGAATGTTATGTGTATTGAAACAAAATTTGTGTGATGATATTATGAAGATATTAATAAATGTTTTAGAAAAAAACAAAAAAATAATTCGAAAACTGTATTGGACTTACAAGCTTTAGGTCTACACTCTTAACAGAAACGACAATCAACACAACTAGAAATAACAACCTCTTCATGGTCTACCCTCTCCTCTTGACACGTTGATCAGTGATTCCTTCTTCTGATTATGTATAAAATCTGTTAACCAGCTTGGTGGTCCTCTCTCCCTACCTTCCTTCCCTTTGGGCTGATTCTTGGGCTTGGGTTGCTATTATGGAACCAATGAATCAGATGATGAAAGCCATGAACTATTCTCTAGACAGACCCTGCGGCGAAAAAAATCAAAGCAAATACTCCAAAAACCATCAAACAAATACGTCATGATAATCTTTTTGCGAAGCCCTTTTTCTTTTTTTACAGTGATGGGAATAACTCCTCCATTTCCTTTAATTTGCTTATTCTTTTCATGTATCAATGAATTACTCCAAGTGTTTGTTTAGTACGTAAAATGTAAAAAGAATATAATTGCAAATGAAATGAAAAAAAGAAGAAGTAATTTTAACGATAAAAATAATTTTTATACTCTTGCTTTGAAAAATGATAAAAAATAGTAAGATATTATTGAATAATTATCATAAGAGTATATTAGACTTAATATAAAAAAACATGTAAGGATAATCTCTATACATAAAGATTACCAAATGGGTTAGCAGATAAAATTTCTATTTGGAGGAATTTTGACACTTTCTGTAAATAGTTACAATCTGCTTATCATGATGTTCAAATTATCCTTCTCACAAATAGAATTACACTATATAAGAAAAGCTAGCTTGCTTGTGTCATTCACTTTCTCTAAGGATAAGAACAAGTTCTATGATAGCCATGCATTGGTTAATTACAATAAAATGAATGTTCATATATATATAGAGTAAACTATACAAACTATTTTTAAATTTTATTAAAATTATTTAATTTTTTTTATTTTCAAAATATACACAAACTCCCTTTGAAGTAAAGAGTAAATTACACAATTTTTCTTTAAATTTTACTTAAATTACATAAATCTTTTCTCTTCTTTTTTTAATATATACAAAATATTTTTTAAAAATAAAATAAATATCTATATAATTTGAAAAAAAAATCAAGGGAACTATGTGTAATTTTAGACAAATTCAAAAAGATTTGTGTAATTTACTCTTTTTTAAAAGAAAAATTTGTATATATTATAAAAATAAAAAGAATTTCAACAAAATTTAATAAAATTCTATATAATTTTTCTCTTTTTTTGGCTGCGAAGGGCCGCGACACAACATGGAGGACTACCGACTACTAAGGGATGGACGGAGTCTACTGAGTTGTCAAATTGGAGATTTGGAGGTTGGTTCGTGTCATGTCTGCTCTACAATAAGGAAGAAAATAGCGCTAACTGTTATTTAAATATAATAATATTTTTACAAAGTGATCAGCAAGCAAACTCCATGCATGATGTCCGCTAGCACTGATGCCAAAAAGAAGTGTCACTTAAAATAAGATTTTCAAATCAAAATATTATTTCTACTAATTATCTAATGATATGTGATTAGGTAGTTAATTTAAAGATGTGTAAAACTGTTTGACAAAAAAAAGAGATCAAATTTATATGATTTATGCATATTTTTGAAACAAAGTATTTTGTGTTCTTTAATAGTCTAACAATAAAAATTGTTTTTTTTTTCTTTTGGCTTATAATACCTTTACAGGAAAATAGCATTCCAAAGTTCTATCTATGAACATGCTTTAATATTGTTTTTTATGCAATAAATGTATAAATTTAGCAATGTAAATTTTATTACAAGAAAGAAGGTTAAATTACAATTTATTTTTAGGTAATTTGATTGGAAATTAGTTTGGTTTTCTATAATTTAAAATTTCTCATTTAAATTTTTTTTGTAATTTATTCTATATATCACTTAAATATCTTGTGTTGTTACTTTTGGTAATCTGAGCAAAAGATGAAATGAAGGCTTTTGTATTATTGATATCTCATGGGTTTATATACATGAATGAATAAAGTGAATATACAACTGAAAATGTAACATCTATAACTACTAATTAATACAGCTAGAATTATCTAACAAATTACAAATTTGGAAATTAAATTATATCATAATACCCCCCAAAAGTTGGAGAATGGAGATCTTACATTCCCAGCTTGGTTATAAGATGTACAAAAAGATCTACAATGAGAGATTTAGTAAAAATGTTAGCAGTTTGGTCAGAAGATTTGACAAGAAGAAGATGAATAATGCCCTCTTGAACTTTGTCATGAACAAGATGATAGTTAATTTCCATGTGTTTGATTCGTTCATGAAAAGTAATATTGGCGACAATGTGGAAGGCTGATTGATTGTCACCATATATAACAGTTGGTTTGGGATAAATGACATGAAGATCATGCAACATGTATAATAAACATTGGGCTTTACAAGTGGCAGATGCAAGAGCTCGGTATTCAGCTTCAGATGAAGAGCATGAAACAGTGGTTTGTTTCTTAGACTTCCATGAAACAAGAGAATGGTCTAAGAAAAAATAGAAGCCATTTAATGATCTTTAAGTGTCAAGACACCCAGCCTAATTAGAATCGGCATATCCTTTTATTTGAATATTACAATGAGATAAGAAGAAAATTCCTTTAGCCGGAGAAGATTTAATGTAGTGAAGAACATGATGAGTAGCCTTGAGATGAACATCAGTTGGGGAAGAAACAAATTGACTTAATTGTTAGGTGGCATAAGCCAAATCAAGGCGTGTAGTGGTTAAATACACCAATCTCCCTACTAATGTCTGATAAACAGAGGGGTCAGCTAAGGGACTACCAAGTTCTTTACTAAGCTTAAAGGGATGATCAATTAAAGTCTTGACTGGTTTGCAATCGAGAAAGCTAGCATTAGAAAGAATTTTCACTACAAATTTTCACTAGAAAAGAGAAATACCACTAGAAAAATGATTGATTTCTAACCCCATAAAATATTTGAGAGTGCCAAGATCTTTGATCTTAAAAGAATCATCAAGTAGAGATCTTAATCGTTAGATCTCAAAAAGGTCATTACCAGCTAATATAACATCATCAACATATACCAATAAAGTTGTGAATGAGTCATTAGAAGCACGGACAAACAAAAAGTAATCTGACTTTGATTGAGTGTAGCCAAAAGAAATAAGAGCCTGAGACAATTTAGAAAACCATTGCCTCCTCGCTTGTTTAAGTCCATAAAGGGAGTTTTGTAATTTGCATACTAATCGAGGATTAAGAGAGATGTAAAGCCAGAAAGGAGTACCATATAAACATCTTCAAATAAATCACCATGGAAGATTGCGTTATTAACATCCAATTGATGTGAATGCCAATTTTTAGCAATAGCCAAAGCAAGGACTAATCTAATTGTAGTCATCTTGGCCACAGGAGAGTATGTGTCGAGGTAGTCAACCCCCTCAATTTATGTGTAGCCCTTTGTAACCAAATGGGCTTTATATGCCATCAGCTTTGTATTTGATACAATAAACCCATTTGCAACTAATGGGTTCTTTACCAAGTGGGAGATCAGTAAGAATTCAGGTGTTATTTTGTTCTAAAGCTGCAATTTCAGATTGCATGGCTTGCTTCCATTCATCAAACTGTATAGCCTGTTTATATGAAGTAGGTTCGGAAGTAACTGAAATGGATAGACTAAAGTGTTTTTCTGAGAGAGGTAGATGATCATAAGTCAATATTGAGGAGATAGGATAAGAAGTACCTAGAAGATCAGAAGGAGATTGAGCTGATGTCAAGAGGGAACAATGGTAGTCGCGCAGATAGGTTGGCGGTCGATGATGTCTAGTAGAACGACAAAGAATTGACTCATGAATAGGAAAAAAGGGAGGAGTTAGTTATAAAGATAAAGAGGAAGGTGTGGATGGAACAAGGAATTGAGTGGTGAATGATGTGCTAATATCTGGGCAGTCAAAGGGAGGTTGACTTTGTGGTAATGGTATATCAATAAGTGTGGCAGAAGATGGGTCACACGATGATACAGACTTGAAAAGAAAGATATTTTCATAAAAGTAAACATGGCGAGAAATATGAATTTCATGGGTTTTGAGGTCAAGTAGAACATAACCTTTGATTCTAGGTTTGTAACCAAGAAAAATGCATTAGTGGGCACGATAATCGTGTTTAGTATAGTTTTGAGTGCGAGATGAAACATAGCAAAGTGAACCAAACACTTTTAGGTCAGATAAGTCAGTAGGTTTGTTAAATAAAAGTTCAAAAGGAGTGTGGTTGTTTAAAATAGGGATAAGGAGTAAGTTGATAAGATAAGTAGCATGGGTCAATGCAAAACACCAATAAGACTTGCGAACATTGGCTTGAAATAATAAAGCACAAGTGACATTCAATAAGTGTTGATGCTTTCGTTCAACAATGTTAAAAGTTCAGGGGTTTCTATGTAACTTGTTTGGTGAAAAATTCCTTTGGAAGCAAAGTAATCATGCGTGGTAAATTCTTGACCATTGTTAGAACGTATGGTCTTTATTGAGATTTGAAACTGATTTTCATGAAGTAATAAAGTTTTGTAAGAGTGAACAAGTTTCAAATTTAAGTTTCATGGAAAAAGTCCAAGTGTAAAGGGAATAATCATCAACTATAGTTAAAAAGTATTTGTGACCGTGAATGGAAGCTTGACCGGATGGACCCTAAATGAAGAAGACTAAATGGTTTATTAGATTTAGATTGACTAATAGCAAATGGAATTTTCTTTTGTTTAGCAAAATGACAAACATCCCAATGATCAATAAGACTAGTAAAAGTTACAATAGGTTATTGTTTGATTACATGAGTCAAAGTAGAATAAAATAAATGGCCTAACTGAAAGTGCCATAGATCAAAGAAAGTAGCATTTAAATGTCTGATATGGCTTTAAGTAGCAAGTGAAATATGAGGATCTACATGTTCCTTGAGTAAGTATTCCTCAGCGACATCAGCTGAACCAATCATCTAGAGTTTAAATAGAACAAAAGGAGGTATAGAAAAGAGTACAACAATTTAAGGAATGAGTGAGTTTGGTAATAGAAATCAAATTGAATTGAAAATCAAGATTGAAAAAAAAATTAACTAAGAAGAAAGAAGTCAAGAAGTGTACTGTGCTAGAAATTTAAGAGATGACAGAGGTACCATTTGGAAGTTGAACAAGTATGGGAGATATTTGATGATAAGAGGAGAAAAATGAAAAACTACAACAAATGTGATCAATGGCACTGGTATCCATTATCTAGACTTCCTTGCGTATAATAGCAGAACATACAGAATGATTACTTGGAGTGGCAAGAACATGATTCAAAGATTGTGATGAAGAGGATGAATCAGCCTATACCAAAGAGAGGATCTTTTTGTACTGCTCAGGAGTAAATCCCAGAAAGGCATTAGAATTATCTTCATGAGAGTCAACCTTTAAATTCATCACATTATTTATAGTATACTTGGGATTTTGAAACTTGAATCCTAGGGGGAAACCAAGCTTACAATAGCAAGTGTTAATAGTGTGCCCTACTTTCCTACAATGAGTGCATTGCTTTCCATTTTCAAGTTGAGGAAAATTCTTCACAGCCATTGCCTTAGGTTCAGAAACACAACCCATTTCTCATTCTTGTTGAAGTACCAATGAGAATACCTTGTTAATCGATGGCAACAGATTAAGAAGCATTATCTATGATTTCACACTAGAGAATCTATCATTCAAACCTTTTAAGAATCGGATAACATAGTCTTATTGCTGATATTTACAAGCAGCATCACACGTGCAAGCTGGCATAGGACGAAGATTATGAAGCTCATCCCAAAGAATTTTCAATTAAGTAAAGTAATCACTAACATTTAGATCTCCTTGATGAAGAGAATAGATTTCCTCCTACAGATCTGAAATTTAAAAAATGTCTGCCTAAGAGAATCGATCAGATAAATCCTCCCAAACTTCATAAGATTTGTCGATCCACATGACACTCCAAGCGATTGTGGTTGACAAAGATCGATGAATCTATCTAAGAACCATTATGTTGCAATAAGACCAAGCGAAGAAAAGAACATCTATTTGAGACAGAGGCACGATGGAGCGGTCGATGAATTGTAGCTTGTTCTTGGACATAAGTACCATTTTCATGGCCTGTGACCTGGAGTGATAATTGTAGCCAGTCAAAACAGGGGAGATAAGGAGTAATGCTAGATTTTCATTTGGATGCAAGTAATAAGGACTTAAAGGGTTTTGTGAGACATCATTTACTGGGCTAGTGATGGAAGAGTGTGAAAAAGAATTAAGTGGGAGATGAGTTTCTGACTCAGTCATCAAGGAAGAGAAAATAAAAGAAAGTGATAGAAAGTAAAAGAAAATGAAAGAAAAGAAAATTAATGTTATTGGAAGGGAAAACAATTAATTGACTCTGATACCATGTTACTTTTGGTAATCTAAGCAAAAGATGAAATGAAGGCATACGTATTATTGATATCTCATGCGTTTATATACATGAATAAATAAAGTGAATATACAACTGAAAATGTAACATCTATAACTATTAATTAATACAACTATAATTATCTAACTAATTACAGTTTTGGAGATTAAATTATATCATAACATATGTTATTTTTTGTTTTAATTTTAACTTAAATAATCAACTATATAATAAAATAAGATATAACTTTATTATCGGATGTATGTTTAATTACTAATTGGTCCTTAATTCTTATAGTTTCAGCAAAATTATACTAGGACTGTGCAAAAGTAACTTTTTGATACGATTGATTTTACAGAATTATTCCAAAATTGACACGTTTTGTTCAATTGTTGGATATTCATTTTTCAAATTTAATTACAATTAAATTAAATTGACTATTTATTAGTAATTTAAATGTTTTATATTATATACAAAATACTTCTATTTAATTCGTCCTTTAATTAGATAATTCTCAACCCCATTTACCTTTTTATGAGTGGTTTTCTTGAAAAATAATTTGAAAAATATTTAATTTTAAAGTTAAGATTAAACGGTGTAAAAAATAATTAAATTATAAAACACATAATAAGAAGTTGATTGCTCTTTTATTTATCAATAATTCGATTCAATTCAAACTGATTAAAGGCATAATTAGATTCATTTGATGGTGGTCAATTTAATTTAATTAATCTATTAATAGTTTTCGTCAATTGACTTAATCAATTTGATTTAATATGTGTCCCCAAACAAAACAAAAAAAAAAAGGGATCCAAGTGGAATTGATAATATTCCTCATTTTAAATAGATTCCTATAATTTGATTTTTTTTGTTTCCTTTTAATTCGAATCCTTACGTTAAACCATTGTCTAACATACATCATGGGATGCCGATGTGTCCCAACTAGGTGCATATTTGGCATTAACTACTTAGATACGTCATATCATGGTGATCCTTATCTGATACATTTATGGAGAAATTTGTGTGTGCACCAAATATACCTATACTTAACAATCAAAATTTGTTTCTTATGATGTATTATACATATATAAATTAAAATTTTCTCGTTGGATTTATGAACATCTAGTTCACCACATAATTTTTTCACACTTGCAAGGCACATGAGTTTCTTCTCCTCTTTTCTAAAAGATTGCAATTATATTAAACTTCTAAATTATATTAGGAAGTTGTTTGGCCAGACGTCTACCTTTTTTTTTTATCATGAAGTTTTAATATTGTTCTTTATTATTTTTTAATAATAATTTACACAAATCCTCCTTAAATTTTACTAACATTATATAGATTTTCTATCTATTTTTAAAATATATACTAACTTTTTTAAAATAAAATGTTACCTTACATTTTAGTTAATTTAAAATTTTTTTTGACTAATATACCTGCTATTAACTTAAATATATATTTTTTAAATAAAAATTGTATAAATAAAGAGTATTTTGATAAAAAAAAAAGTGTTGGATAACATTTTCTTTTACAAGATATCCCTATATATTTTAAAAATAAATGAGAGATCTGTGTAATTTTAAAAAAAATTAAAAAAATGTAATTTATTTTTTTAATAATAATAATAATAATAATAATAATAATTTACACAAATCTCCCTTAAATTTTACTAAAATTACTATAGACCTTCTATCTATTTTTAAAATATATACAAACATTTTCTAAAATAAAATGTTACCTTGCATTTTAGTTAATTATAAATTTTTGTCTAATATACCCTCTATTAACTTAAATATTTATTTTTTAATTAAAAATTTTTAAATAGAGAGTATTTTGATAAAAAATTAAAATTAAATTAAAGTGTTGGATAACATTTTCTTTTAGGAGATATTTCTATATATTTTGAAAATAGATGAAAGATTTGTGTAATTTTAACAAAAATTAAAAAAATATATATGTAATTTAATTTTTTTAAAAAATTTTAGTTTTATCCCTCTTCTTTGCTAGTTTCATAATAATACGGCAAGATATCAAATTCATATGCCATTGCTCTTCTGAGGAAACACTCATACGTGGTCGCTGTTGATTGTTTTAGTCGTTGCGTAGCCGTTCTGAGCTCCCGTCTGCCACCTTAGCAGTGATTTAAAAGTAAAAAAAGAAATAATAATTTCATGAAGACTCCGACCCATCTATTCTTAATTAATCAAACAGAGTTTAGCAAGGAGAAGAGACATTAAATAAGTAAGTAAAAATAGACAAAATTGAATCTGAAAAAAATGATAAGGGACAAAATTGAACCCTCAAGGACAAAAAATATACTTTTACCAATTAATTCGAACTATAAGGACTAATTAAGTAATTAAACCCTGAAAACTTGTTTTACTTTGAACAAGTTTTTAATCTTTTAGTGCTATTATTATAATTAAGTTGACATTCTAAACTTGAAATTATTTACTTAATCTCTTAATTCTAGCTTTAAAACATTATAACCTTTAAAATATGAGTGAAATGAAAATTGAACAAAACAACCATAAGAGAACAAATTAATTTTTAGCAAAAATATTGGAGAATAAATTGTAACATTTACCTAACTATATCCACTCACTACTTCTAATGCAATTAATATATTATACTTTTTTCAATAATTTAATATACCTATCAAAATACACTAATCTACCAAAAATCCCTCCACAAGTCGCTGCCCACTTACCTAGTTTTTTTTTTGGGGGGTCACAATCCACTAACCTACTTTTTGTCTCCTTGATATTTAGTGGCAAATGGGTGGGTCGTGACTATAATCTTACATAACACTTACGTGTGCATGCACACAAAATAAACAATTGGTTGGAGTCCCAAAAAAAAACACACACACACACACTTGTCAAGGTTTTTCGTAAATGTAAGTCAAACCCATCTCCTTTTCCAAGAACACATTTTCGCACCATAAAAATAAGGTTCAAATTTCAATCACAAACAGAAGTTGCGCTCGTCGGATTGTTGGAATGATTGGGTGCAGGAATGATAATTTGAATAAGCCTTGAATATAATTTTGTTGACTATAATTATATTTGGTATGGTAAGTAAATGAATGAACATTTTTTTTTATTTAGTTAAATAAAAATAATATAATAATAATAATAATAATTAAATAAATGACTATAATACTATTAATTATTTAAAAAAATAATTATTTTTTTTATAGTTAAAATGATAGTGATAATAATAATTATAATAATAACAACAATAACAATAATAACAGTAACAATACTGATGATAATAATAATAATAAATCTAAATTCAAAAGCATTTTGGTTTTCTCTGAACTCATTCTCATGAAAAGAGAGACTTTTTATTAGTTTTGGGATAGAAATTACTTTTCTTTACACGATGAAATGCAAATTGGATCATCTAATGAGAAGAAAAAAACATAGTCTTTTTAAACAACCAAAGAAGCATAATAGAAAAATTAATTTTTCTTTTTCTATTTCATTAGTCCATTTTCAACAACCGACTGGGCTCTCAGATTCTAAGAAATAAAAATTAAAAAATGCAAATGGGTTAGTGTCATCAACAAATCTGCTCCAAAATTTTGGCATCATACGGCACGAGAAGCAATTATGACTCATAATCATGATAATTTATTGTTACATGCCCATATTAGTAAATAATTATGAAACAGTACTCTTTAAAAAAGATCTAGTGATGACATTCATATTACTCACCTTAATAATTGGCCATGTTCTCAAACGTGCAACTACATAGCAGGCACTTTGCTCAAATCACAGCCACTCAAAAGCCAATATATTCTTGGACAAGACAACAAAGCATATCCCATTTCATTTTGTCCCTCTCTCATTCCCAAAAGGTTGTACCACTCTTACTTCTCAACTTTGTGTGACAACATCATGTGTGCTGTTTTTCCAAATACCAGACATTAACATTGTGGTGTTTCCCTGTCTCTGTATGGTACTTGCATGACATTTAATGCTCCCTGTTTGTATCCCAAGATACATTTGTCACATTAACTGAGGATAGGTTGTTTGTTTATTTGTTTGTTTGTTTATTTTATTTTATTTTATTGGTTACAAATGAAGCATAAGGCTTGAGGAAAAAATTGAGAAAGGAGACAAAGCTGGAATAGGGATCAAACTTATACATCAAGTCCCTTTAGAGCTTAAATCTAGAAGAAATGCCAATTAAGATAAGTTGTTTTAATATTATTGATCAAGGCATCATTAATATAGAATTTACATTTATCAGATTCATGGCAATTATGTTTGATATTTTGACGTAATGATTATTGTAAAGACAACTTTATTGAGTGGTGAGTTAAGATTTATCTAAAAGACACGGCATAAAAAATTCTCATTTTAAAAAAATTGACCACTACCACAAGCTTCTGTCTTTTTTTTTTTTTAACAAAAAGAACATTACAGATAATATGAATATATTAAAAAAATAACATACATCAATTTCAAAAAAATTGAAAACATATAAACTATGAAAAAGAGAGAGTTGAGATTTTCTGTTGCACAATGTTATGCTATGTAGTAAAGAATTATTGATTAAAATAAATATATGGATAAATAAAGAGATAGGTCTGTGCAATTGAAAGTTGGAATCCGATGATGGATGTACCTTGCATGTATGCAAGTGGTTTCTGTACTTCATGCTCATGAAGGTATGACTTTTTGTCGATCTTTCATCTTGCTTTTCTTCTTATGGATTAAGGAAAGAGATTTCTGAAATCACGTGAGTTGAAGATTAACCAGAAATTTGTTTTTCTTTTTATTTGAGGTTTTTGCCTGTCAAAATTACAGAGCAGTGTATAAACATTATCTTGTCCAGAAAATTAAACATTAAGACATAAAGGTCTTTGGGTTGACATTCTTGTCATAATAATAAAAGCAAAGTCCATTGAATGTAGCAACTTATAGGATAGTTGAGACATTGATTCTTGACCTAGCAAATGATGACCTACCTCCACTCCTCCACCTTCCCACATATTGCTCACTGTAATCATTGATCTTCGCCCAGCGAAATGGAACAAATAATTAACAACAGAAAATCCATTTTTTTAAAAAAAAAGTATTAAGATAAAAAATTTAGTATTTTGTTTTGGAAGGTTGCGTGTTAAACCACTTTTAAAAATTATTATCTATCATATAGAAAATGCAAATTTTTAAGAGAAATAGAAAAAAAAGGTGAGAACTTTTAATTTTTATCAAATAAATCAATAATAATTACAAAAATATAATAAATATTTGACAAAATTTTATCGTTACTTCTCTTTTCTCTTAAACTTACAAAACAAGCCATTAAAAATTAAAATTCATCTTAACAACATTCATTTTTAAATAAGATTAATCTATCAAAAACATTATATTAATTATAAACAGATATGTTAATAATCTCACACTTCACTTGAGCTGGCTATATTTTATAATATAAAATTTAAATAAAACTTATGTTACTATCAAATTTTTCAATCATTCCATTTTAAAATCCCCATCAACACAAACAAAGCAAAATTTTAAAGGTTTTTACTCAATTAGGTTTTAAAAAAAAAAAAAAAACTGATCAAATCAAGAGCCTAGAGTGCACAAATAAGTAATGATAATTATCAATATTCTGGTAGTACATGTCGAATAATCAGGAGGAACTATATATATTGCAATATTTAAAGCCGAACTGATATTAACAAAAATAAAAAGAATCTCCCGAGGGTTTCCAGCTGTACAGAAAGATGAAACTTGAAAGGCAAAAGGGCTAAATATGTTACAGGAGCTTGAAGAGTAAGTTACAAAAACACTAACTTAACTTAAGAACTATCAAAACAACTTCCTTCACAAACAAGGCAGAATGCCATTTTACTCACACTCACGGTAATAGACATTAGAAGGGGAAAAAGTAAAAGAAAAACAACGAAAGTGAGGAAAATTGGTACTACTTGAAAAGAAAACATGACATCATAAAATCGCTGCCAAATCTAAACTAAAACTGGCATCAAACGAAGACAGCAACAACGATTCAAATACAGAAACCATATACATGTTAGGCAGGCAAAATTTCCAAAGGTATGCCAACTTGGGGCACTGCATCAAGCACTCTTCAATTAATCTGTCAACAAGTCTTTATGTTTTTAACAGACAAGAGATGACCTAAGAGATGTAGGGAGTTGTGTGCATGACGACCAACGAATGACTGATTCGGTCACCACGAGGTCGAGTTGCTCATGCTCACCAAGTCCAATTGTTCGGTTTCTCTTGCTGTGGATTCCCAAAACCCTATGTCCATTTGTTCCGCCTGCTCTTTTAGTCTCCACTGGCTTACGATTAATTATTTTAATATCCGCTCCAAAACAAAGGGTGGAATCTGGTAGTAGAAGTAGTTTTCCCAAGCTTGATTCTGCGATACATGGCAGAAAGATAATTAATAAAAGGTAAAACTCAAATGGTTATAAATCAATGTGCAAAAAAACTTACATGTACAGAAAACTCAACATTGCCATTACAAAAATTGCAAACCCTAACAAGCATCCCAATATTCTTACAGAATTTATAGCCAGGCATTATAGAATAAATTTCCATTTCATAAAAGCAATTCAAGGCTAAAGAAACAGTGAAGAGAACTAGAAGATCAGACACTCAACACATACCTTCGGCAATTGTCTTTACACTTGATGCATCAGTTGAGAACTCTAACGTACAACTCCTTTTCTCAACAACAGAATTAGGGCTAAGAAATGCAAAGCTAGGCACTGAAGGAACAGGAGAAGAGAATCCAAAACCAGTGGAATCACCGGGACTCTGAAATGAAAACCCACCCAACGTTGAACAAGGAGTCGATGGTTCCATCAGATAAGAAGAAAATGAGGATCTGCATGTGAAAGTAGGTGACTGAGCATCACATATAGGAGATTCAGCGCCAAAGCTGATGTCCTGATTCCTGGTCATAAAGGACGCAGAGAATGAACTGCCACCAACATCCCATTCATTGCAACTTTGTATGTCACATTCAATTAGCTGTTCAGGATTTGTCTGATTGCTCTCCATCCAGCAATGATCTACAAAAGAAAAGCTCAAATGAAGATTCAAGACTAGATCCACTATCCATTTCAGTGAGTAATAAATGACAAAAAGAAAAATAGTCTTCGAGACTCAAAAACAAGTAAGAGAGAGTGCAGGAAACAAACAAACAAACTGCTGTGATGGTAAATGCACAGTAATCAATAATTGCATTTGCATCATAACTATATCTAGGGTAAACGATTTCAGATGGTAGCTTTAAAGGCCATTTAAAACAAGCATACAACAAAAAAGAATGTTGCCAACAGCAGGTAAATATACGAAACCAAGATAGGAGACTCATTCTTTTGGGAGAGATCGTGAGAACCAAAGAGTTGCATACAATATTTCTTAAATGACTGCTTAGTCTAGAACCAGTACATGCCTATCATAAATGACTGCATAGGATCATGGAATATTTACTGATAAGTATTAATGGCATTTAAGTATTATGACATCAATTCATTGCTAGAGTTTGGACTACTCGCCATAAATTGAACTAAAGGGTATCTCAGGCCATAAGGGAGCTCAGCAGAACAGGCAGATTCTTAATGCTAGTTATTTAATGTTCAACAATAACTTCTATATATTTAACTATATGATAATAATCATCTTTATATCATTTAAACAGTCATTATTTGGCTTGACTAGTATGCTCAAGGATGTCAATAAGGAGTCTAAATAAAACAGCTTAGACAGGCATTAGCCATGGACAGAACATGGGTTTCAAGCTTACCTAAAACCTGCTGAGCAGTGAGCCTTCGAGAAGGTTCTGTGCAGAGCATTCCCTTAATCAAGTCCTTAGCTGATTTAGATATGTGATCCCAAGGTTCAGATGGGAACCTCAGGCCAGCAGCCTTAACAGCTTCAAATATCCGTGACTTGGTCTTTCCCCAAAACGGAGGCATCCCACTAAGTAGGATGTAAAGAATGACACCTGCACTCCAAACATCAGCCGCCTGGTTATATGAACCTGCAAGTACCTCTGGAGCTATATAGAATGGACTCCCTACTAACCCATGCAAACTTTGTCCTGCTTAAACAAAGCCCAATTTGAAGCAAATGAATAACTTGCATTTTCAGTGGAATGATAAAACTGCAAAGGAATAATACTCTTCAAAGGAAGCAAAGAAATCAAGTACCAGGCTTGATGTAGGTTGCAAGCCCAAAATCTGCCAATTTAATTGGAGATGAGGAGGCTCTTGTTGCTAAGAGAATGTTTTCAGGCTTCAAATCTCTATGAACAACCCCATTTTCATGACAATACAAAACCACCTGCATGAGGTGCCTAAAGATAACCCTGGCTTCAGATTCAGAAAATCGTCCATGCTTCTCTAGCCGGTGAAACAGCTCACCTCCAGCACAAAGCTCCATCACCAGATGAACAAAATCCTCCTCTTCATAAACTGCCTTGAGATCTACAACATTTGGGTGCCCTGATAACCTAGTCATTATCTCAATCTCAAGTTTGACACTTCGCAGATCATCAGAAGTAACCAATCTATCTTTTGCAATTGATTTGCAGGCCAAAACCTCTCCGGACAGCTTGTCTGTGCACGCCCTGATAACACCAAATTGTCCCCACCCTAACTGCTCACCAAGAACATACCTATCTTTCAAATTTGCGGACTGCTTTGTGTCCAGTATGGTTTCACTGAGACTTGCTACTTTGTAACAACTATAAGAAGGCGAAGGCTCAGAACAGCTGTTGCTCTTAGCAACATCCATACCAATATTTTGCCCCTCAACAAACCCAGATATATCAGTAGGGAATTTCCCCAATAGTTCTCTGGCAGAAATTTCCAACTGAAAAAGCTCAACCCAAATGTCAACTTTGATTTCTTGTTCACGCTGCCATCCACCAAATCCCGCTTCAAAGTCAAAACCCTTGAAAAAGCTGAACTTGGTGGGTGTTTAAACAAGACACACCGTGAGCCACACGATAACAGGAATTTGGAATGCAAGAGAGTAAACGATAAAACTTAAAAACCAAAAATTTGACCCCTTGGCCAAGAAGCCTTGTCTGCCTTTTCTAAGCAGCTGATCTGCAACAAAATGACAATGAGACTCGCATAAATCACTGTATAAAGGCTAATTAAGAGGGGGGGGGGGGAATTCTTGACAGTATTTTTTTTTTTCTGTAATCGAATTCTGGGCCAGATCACAAGTCACGACCATTAAGATTTAAACTTTCCCCACCTTAAATTACATAAGAGATTTAGAATCAGATTCAAGCACACCCCATTACAAATTTAACAAAGATTTAAAAACTTAATTAACGATACAGCTAACCAGCCTAAATCCTCAACATTAATTAACTATGACATAAATGATCCTAAATAAACTCCAAAACGACAAAACCACTAACACTAGAAGCCAGAAGACGCCAACACAAGGTAAAAAAACAGAAAAAAATCAAAGACCCATCAAAATTTAGCCGACACTAAACAAGCCCGGATCCGAGAATAGACAGAAACAACACCAGTTTGCAAACAAAACTCGAGTTTCGAAAAGATTTTAGCTAATCTGGAAAGAGAAAAGGACCTGAGTAACGAGAGAAAGAGGGCGCGAGGGAGAAAAAGAAAAGAGAAAGCGAAGCAGAGAGAGAGGAGAAGGAGTCCGTTGGAGCAGTGGTGGCTCTCAGCCCCCCTGGGCTCCCCCTGACCTCGTGTTTGGTCGAACCCCTGCTTGTTGGCTTCGTCGGGTTCTGTCTTTTGAAATTGAAGCGACTTTTCCTCATCCTCGGACTTCAACACCGACTTCTAATTTAGTTTAATCCCTTTCCTGGTTTTGAGATTCTAATTTTTTTTTTCTTTTTGAGGGCAATAATTATTAGATTCTTTCTTTCTGATTATTTTTTCAGTTGTTCCATTGACACCTTATGCGCTGTCCCCATTACAGCCTTACTCGCTTGCGCTGCATATTAAAAATTAATATTCTTTACGCGATATTTAAAATTATTTCATAAAAATATAACAATAAAAATTCTGAGCTGCTTTGCTCGACATTCACTTCAATTAATATTAATATTTTTTAATTATATAAGAAATTAAATTATATTTTTTAGAAAATTATAAAAATTAGTGAAGTTAAATAATTTTTTATTCTTTTAGTATTTTAATTTCTGTTTCTCATATTATGATTTATATTTATTTTTTTAAAATATTATTTTATTATACTAATATAATATTATTTTAAATTCAAAAAATCAAAATACTCTAAATGTATGTTTGAATTAAAGTTGTGTAAACTTGATTTTGATTAATTTAATTTATAAATTTGATTTTGGTCAATTTGATAACTGTGATTTATATTTAAAACCTGTTATTTAAAAGATGATTTTTATCATTATTACAATTTATTTAACGCAAAAATAAGCTCCTTTTTTTTTCATTTTGATGCAAATGGAGATTTATTCTTTTGCGAAAAAATGCAACATTAAATCAAAGAAGCTTATTTGTATGGCAAATTCATGTTTAGATGTGTAATCAGACATTTTCAACTTTTCAAACGATAAATTAAAAGCACCTTAATGTTATATATGGATAGATTATTTTAGCTTGGAGAATAGTTTATATCTTGTTTCTAATTTTACAAAAAAATTATTGTTGAATTATTTCATCCAATATTTAATCAAAATGGTTCATATCATGTATCATGTATTTAAAAAAAAAAAAGTTGTATTATTCTTTTATGTTAAAAATGGAATCGACTTTCTTTGTCCAATGACTAAAATAATAAAGAGTGCTACGTGTTAAAAAAACATAGAATTTTATTTTGTTCGAGTAATATTTAGGACTTTGTCGTTTATAAGAGTATTTTATAAAATTTATTTTTGTAATGTCTTAAATAATTCTAAAATAGCAATTTAGAAAAATATTGGAGGGGGAAGCAAATGTTCATAACACATGGTTCAGAAATACAATAATACAACAAATAGAACTAAAAAAAATCATAAATGACTACATTTTTCTCCTTTGGGAATGCAGGATCATAAAACTGGTTTAAGTGAGCTAGGAGGCTCCCACCAACAATTTAATTATAAACACAGTAACATTTTTTTAATGTTTGGAATTGTTAACTGATGTCACAAATTATTACCAATGCATTTTGTACTGAAAATTATTATGTTTAGAATGATAGTTTAGTTTTAAATTAACGGCGTTCATTAGAGATTGAAATAAATGCAAAGTTAAAAGCTTCATTATTCTAATTCTTAATCTATATATATATATATATATATATATATATATATATATATATATATATATATATATATTCAGGTAAAAAAAATCAATATATATATATATGTTGTACTCTAATACTATTAAAAATTTAAAAGTAAATTACATAACCTCCCCTAAATCTTACTAAAATCACACAGATATCTCTCTATACAAACTTATTCTAAAGTAAAAAATCACTTTATACTTTATTTTAATTTCAAATTTTTAAACCAAAATACCTTTAATTAACTTGAATATATATTTTTAAACTAAAAAAAATTAAATAAAGATATTTTAGCTAAAAAAATTAAAATAAAAATAAAGCATAAAATAACTTTTTATTGCCAAAAAAAATTTGTGTATACTTTTAAAATAGATATGAGATTTGTATAATTTTAATAAAATTTAATAAAATCTATGTAATTTATTCAAATTTTAAATATTAGTATTTATATTTTTTAAAATAATTAGTTTTTGTTTAAAAATAATTCTGTCATAATTTTAAAAAATTAAATTATGTGATAATATGTAAACAACAGCTGATACCATATAAGAACCAAAAAAAAGAAAGCTCCTAAATCAGAGTATAACTGGCTTTTTTTCAAAGTAGTAAAAGTGCTTCTTATCTGCACTTCGGATTTACGAAACTCTTCAGATATCCTTATGATTCAAACAAGAAAAAAACTCTCAAATATGCATCGTTGCCGTTGGACACAGATTCCTCCATCACTCCCAAAAAAACTAAATCCTTGGATGCTTATTCTCATGTTTATTGGGGTAAAATTGGCAAAAAAAAAAAAACAAACGGTTTTCGGGAAAAATTTATTAATGCTTGAAGGGTCATAAATCTTCAAAATTCAGCCACGTGTCGTGCAGCCAAAGTTTGCTTTCCAGCCCAGAGCCACGGTTGACAGCTGTACCGGTAGATGCCCTCTGAAGATAATGGCTAAATCTGATTTTTTTATTAAAATAAATTAGATGCATCCATCCTAAATTTTATTAAAATTATACAATTTTTTTTAATTTTAAAACCAATGCAAACTTTTTAAATTTTGTTAAAATTATATACATCTTTCTTCAAACCAATTTAAATCTCAAATAATATATATATATCTCTTTCTCTTATAAATATTATTAAAATTATACATATTTTCTTTTTATTCTTAAAACATTCTTTAAATCAAACAGTAATTTACATAAATCACCTGAATTTTTTTAAAATTACACAAATCTCCACTATATTTTCATTAAAATTTATATATTTTGAAAATAGACAAAGGTATATATAATTTCAACAAAACTTGAAAGAAATTTATGTAATTTATTTTTTATTTTAGTTTTGAAAATAAAAGGAATGTTTGTATAATTTTGTGAAACTCAAGGGAAATTTTTATTGATTTTAAAAATAAAAAATATGTTTCTCTAATTTTAATAAAAGTAAGAGATATATGCATAATTTTTTTTCTTTTTTACTCTTTTCAATTTCACACGTTATCACGCAATTGTTAAGTCACATTTCTAAAATTCTTCATCTTTTAAGTTAAGCATGTGTCACCCTAATAGAATCTTTACCCACATTGTCACTTTCATGTTAGGGACATGAAGGTGATGTTTGATTGTGTTTTTTGTTTTAGTGTTCTTAGAATAATTTTTAAGATAATTTTTTGGAATTAAAAAAACAAAAAATCTGTTTGAATGAAAAGAAACGAGAAGAAGAAATGAAAAGAAAGAGGGAAAAGAAATGTTAGGAATGAGAAGTCAAAGTTGATGGTTTTCAGATTATTTACAATTTTGCCATTAATAAGTTTCTTGTCCCCCGTCCCTCTGTTGGTTTTTAAAAATCAAATTTTAAAACACATTCCATGGTTGTTCTATTTTGTCTGTTCTAAAAACAACCATCAATTTTTTTATTTTTTAAAACAATCCATTCAAAACAAGTTATCAAACATACTTTTTTTTGTTTTTAAAAATTAAAAATTGTTCCCAAAACATGTTACCAAACAGCCTCAAAGTTTTAATATTATTTCTCAACTCATATTTAAGGAACAATTTTTTTTGTTTTCATTAAATTATTAAATTTTTAGACTCTTTTATTTTAAAATTTATTTAAATGGTAAGTTTATTTTAAATTTTATATAAAAGTACAATAAAGGATAAAATATTTTAAAAATATATTCATAAAATCCATAATATGTTATTTGAATTTTTTTTTTTACTTTAGAGAGAGAAACACACCACATTAAAAAGGTCTAAGATAGGGTGCATATTATACTACTCTAATTCAAATCCTAAAATATTTATAAAAATTTTCATATCCAAATCCAAACAAATAAAATCTAGGAATACTCATAAGTTACAAATATTTTGCACATCCTTACTCCTTACTTTTCAAATACTCAATTTGGAATTAAAGGTAGAATATATCTTAATATATTGTGATTTGACTCACTTATAATCCATTATTTATGTTTAAAAGTTTATGTTTAGATATTTTATGATTTATGTTATTAATGTATAATTGTTGTTGTTATTATTGTTATTGTTGTTATCATTATTGTTATCGTTATCGTTATTGTTGTCATTACTATCATTGTTGTCGTCAAAAGTTGAACAGAAATTGTACAAGTCACACAAGTGGCTCACTAATTTGTCCTAAATTCTTATCCTTTTGACAATTCCTATTGCTTGTTGTAGAAAAGATCAAAATATCTTATTTGATATATCAAAATCAAAATTTTGCATTAAAATGTCTTATTTGGCCAATGAAAATTTTAAATTTGACCCAAATAATATAATATCTTTCATAAATTTCTCCATTTTATTCATTGAAATATTTAAATGGAGACATGCATCCTAGATTTTTTTTTCCCAATCCCTTATTTTTTTTTTCCAATCCATTGAGTTTTGATCAAAAATTATTGTTGATCTTGAAAATTAGGGCTATAGGCTAAGTGTTAAAGAGGGGATAACATAAAAGTACTTGAATATGCATGTATTGGTTTATTTTCCATGTTCATGATTAGGTGCACATTTGAAAATTAAGGATTTGGATCAGTTTGGGACAAAATGGGTCATATGTTTGGTGTATGCAATTTCCATCATATTTTTAACCAAAAAAGAAAAGCATAAGGTACTATCATGTTAATAGTACAAATCATATGATATCAAAATACAAATTTTTAAACCACATAGGAGAAAATTGGATTTTACCTTTCTATTAATTACTTTTTATTTTTTATTGTCTAACTATCAAATTATTAAAAAAGACATGTATAAATATGAATTTACCATTAATATTTGAATAGATAAATGTTATAAACCAAAATTAGAGTTATGATCAGCATGAATTATGAAATTAATCCCACATTTATAAACCTAACTTGATGATTTAGAAACATACTATTCATATTATGATGCAACAATTTAACATTATGAAAATAACAAGTGCAATCATTTAACGAATTTCATATTTTATTTCAAATCACCATTTTATATACTTGATTAGTCTCTTATAGAAATTTTGATAGAATCTTCCTTGAAAATAAGGCCACTTGAAATTTTTACTAATAACCTAATGCAACAATTTATCATAGAAGAGCTCCATTTTCAACTCATATCCACTATAAAATGCTTATTGAGGTAGGAGATCTTGCCTATGAGTTAGGGAACTATAACTAAATTATGAAACAATTTATAAAAAAATTACAAAACAAGTGTTGCTAACATAAAATAATGCATGGCTTACGCCAAGAAACTTTGATCCTCACTACATAGTTGGAGAAGACCTTGATTTAACTTTACTATTTAAAATACCAAATGTTTAATGAGTAAATAAAATTCTCTAGTTAAATAAATGAGTAAGTAAATAAATAAGACATCATGTATAAATACTTGGCAAAGACTTTGAAGCTTGAACTTATGCTTCTCAATATAGTTGATGGATTATAAAAATTTGAATATGAATCACATGTTGATTTATACTCGTTACCAAAATCAAGAAATAGTGAATAGTCAATAATATATATATATATATATATATACATACATATATCTTTTAAGAAATATGCTAAAGACAATTTCAAGCCTAGAGTTCTCAAAACTTTTCCATTGTAAAGACTTTTCTTAAGATGATATAATTGTTATAGCATAAAACCAACATATGGGTAAGTAACTAAATTTGTTGTGATTTTATAGCTCATGTGAAATACATTATTCTATACCACTTGTGTTAGCTATCATATGAGATTAGCATTTCTTGTACCCTATTAGTTGGGGTTCGAACCAAGGCATGCCATAAGCTAATAAAATTATTATTAGTAACTAATGTTTCATAGTTAGTCTCTCTATAAAACATTATAGTCATGAATGGAATTAAACTAATTCAATTCATGTATGAAGCACTTTCTCGAGTGACCAACCTAAGAAAATTATAAAAAGTTTATGAGATCATGTTTATTAATTCTATACATGTATTACCAACTTATAATTAATGAAGATAAAATAAAATAGATAATTTGTTCTTTCTTTAAAGATAAGTATTGATAAATTCAAGAAATTCCATATTGAATACATATATCCTTATTTCAATACATAATGGAAGAAACTATGAATATTTCAATTTTAAGTATAAAACATGAAATCATAAACATAAGGTATGAATATATAATGGGATGTTATCTACTCACCATATGCATATGCAGATGATGATGTAATGCCTTTTACGGCCTCCTTCAATTACTATTGCATGTGGAATTAGCCCCAAAGCCTCGTAAATACCCATAATGTAAATATCATCATTAGCTAGCTCATTAATTTACATAAAATTATACTAACATAATTTATTGAATATATAAGGTTTTACGATCCATACTAGATTCTCCTAACTTAAATTAACCAAATGACTTCACCCTTAAGCTTTAATAGAAATTATGTTAAATTATAATATCACTTTATCATTAGACCCTACTCTTAACCTTAGCCATAACCCATACTAGTCATTTAAATTAATTTGCAACTCAACAATAGAGTTTGGGATTTTTCTTTAAAGAGCATGATTTGATATTTTTTAAATAGTGGGTAGTTCAATAAGCTTCTATTGAGCAACTCATCTACACTTTCATTGCATAAAGTTATATTAACACAATTAACCAACCTCGTACATTTTATAATTGAGTGACTATTTTACTAATTTACTGCTACTGCCTTACTCATGAAGTTACATACTAAGTGATCTTACTTTTGAGTCCATATTAATTTATAATTTGTGTAAATGCCCAAGTTAATTCCAAGGCTTTAAGTAAGTCAATTTATCCAACCATTACCAAATCCCTAAATTATTAGGTACACTACATGTCTTAACAACAAAAGAATCAAATTAAATTCTCCTTGAAATCAAGTATGGTAAATCCAACAAGGGAAATGCATCAACTTACCAAGGTCAATGATTTCCATATTCCCTTCTAGTAGACACTTTAATTTTTAAAGGTTTTTTTCTAAGTTCTTACCTTTCCATTAACAAAGTATAGTCATTCTACCAACTAGTCCCTATATTAATTTAGTACTTTTCAATCATAAAGCCTAACTCTTCCTCTTAAACAAATCCTGATTCAAATCATTTCAATTTAATTTCTAAAACATCAAATGGGTTGAAGCTTACCTTAGGGAGCCCCAGTAATAAACTTATGTTAATAGGTAGCTCACTTGATCTTTTTGTGATGTTAAACCTTCCTATAATCATAAACCCATCCTTTTGCATAGCATAATAATAATATAGCATCACCATTACATTTCTTTTGAACCTAAATATTAAAAAGTTAAACAAAAGAGAAAATGTCATAACCAAAACTAGAGATGTCTATTTACTCATCAATTTTTGGATTTTGATAGCCCCCAAATAACCTACCCATAGCTCATGGTAAAAAGGGGGATGCGGAAAAATTACAAGCTTCAAGTTAAGGGAAAATCACACTTAAGAGCTATTGACACTCTTTACACCCAAAAATAGAATAGGCAGTGAAAGAGAGTGGGAGGAAACAAGTAAGCAAAGATGAAAAATTGTAAATTTAAATTAGGAAAAAATGCACTATAGTGGTTAGATTTCTTAGTCATTGTTTTATTATCAATAAAATTTTAATAATATATCAACATTATTAATAATGCAATATTATTTTTAGATTAAGAGATAATGATCATAAGTAATGATTTAATCATTTTAAGGGAAATTGTGTTGTTGTTGTTAAAACTCAAATTTTAAATAATTCATAATGAAGGATTATAATTTGAATGGTTATAATCCAATAAGATTAGCATATGGTTAGACTTACTCATTTAGATAAGGATGACCAATCTTATAAGTCATTTATGTAAGTGACACTAAGGTTAATATATGGGTCTTTATAATGAGTATGCTAAAATAACTTACCAATAACAGTTGATGGAGTTTTTCATTAACATGTCAATAACTATCATTGTTTAGTGTAACACAATTATCTTTTGACCTAAATGACTATTGATATCTTATATATGTTGTATATTATATTTTTATGTTATTGGGTTTTGATTTTAGTAATTAGTCAAATTAAAAGTAGTTATTAGATATAATGTCACATGTATAAAGATATGTGAATGCACTTGTTAGAGATATATTACTTTCAGTAAAAGAGATAAATGCTTCATTTGATAAAGATGAGATTAAAAAAGGTTTACAGCTAAAGCACAAGAAAGAGAAATTAGAAAAGATGATTTTTTAATTTTCTTAATTTAACCATCGTCCAAAATCACACATGTCATGAACTTACAGTTTGACATATTATCCATACTTAAACAAATTCATGGAAAAGTATTATGTAATAGAGGAATGTAATTGTATATTAAATATTAACATGAAAGGCTTATTGATTTACGAATAAATTCATATTAAAATAGAAGTCATGATATATTACTAGATGTCACTTGTAATTTGTTAGAATCCAAAAGTCACTTAATTATGATTCATAAATTAGAAAAGATTTTTAGTTAATTAGATTAACTAAATAGTTTAGTTATACACGTAAAATGTTATATTCTCATTATTAATAAAATATGAACTTAAAAGGTCACACAATATAAGGTAAAACAAATATTAGACTTAAATGCAAAAGAATGCTAAGAAATTGCACTTTATTTAAAAGAAAATGATGCATATAGAACTAGTACTTTTTAATTATTACACATTTTTTCTCTCTTAGAAACCTAAGAGAAGTTCTTTCAAGCAAAAAAATTGGATTTTTAGCATCTCCTTTGATTTTGCCTTATTATGGATATAAGGTAAGACATTTATATTGTTTTTGTAAATTAGACTTTGAGTTTGTGTTGATTGGGTTCGTGACCTTGGTGTTTGAAGATTTGACTTTGAGAACATGATTTGCCATAAAAACAAGTCACTTAACATTTTGTTATGATTCCAATATGATTTATGATGAGGTCCAAGGTTAAAGAAAGCAAATAAATTTAAAAATTATAATTTTTACTTTTTTCTTAAAAGTTGTTCTATTTGTGCTTTATTTATTTTTTCATTCAAAGCATGAAAAAAAAAATTAAAACAATTAGCCTAATCTAGGATAGAACATATGACCCAAGTTTAACATCTGAGTTAGTCAACCATTTAAGCTATGGCTAGAGCTTAAGTTTCACTCCTTCTTAATAATTATTCAACTTAAAATTATTAAACTTAAGTTTTTACATAGTTTAATTTAATTGATGACGCACCAATTCTTTATTTGTCACTAACTCTCTAACTCTCTGGGACGCCCACTTGAAGTGGGGAATTTAACACAATTACAAACCAACCAATGCTTCTTAAGATATTTTTCAAGGTTCAAAGCTTATTTGACTCATCGAAATTTTATTTAGCCAAAACATGTTTTGTAATTTAAATTTATTCAGACTAGTTACGTTATTTTTTAAGTTAAATGTTTTAAAATTTTGACTTCCTCCCATAGGTTTAAATTTATAACCATTATTTTTCTTAGGAGATTTTTGAGTTATTACAATAAATAATTTTAAATATTCATTATGATTAATTTTAATTAAATAAAATATAGAAAATAAACTCGTAATTATATTAAAATTTTAATAAGAATAAATATATAATATATGAAATTAGAATAAATATATTAAAATATGTATATAAGGTTAAATAATAAATGAGAATGGAAAATGAAGTGAGTATAGTTACAAAAGGCAAAAAGTAATATGATAATTAGTGATTTTGAGTAAAAAATATTTTTCTTGAAAGTGTAATTTTTTTGGGCTCCTATTACAATAAAGGAAAATTTTTAATTTCTTGCTCTGTTCTCGTTGTAAAAAAGCTTTTGCTATTATTTAAAAACAACTTATTGTTTTAAAATCAGGCTAAAAATTTCAATAATCAAAATAAGGACTTTTTTTTAATAAAAATAATAAGCTTTTTTACCTCTAATAATATTTGCCATACATGGGCTTAATTTTGTCATAAAATTGAAATAGACATTTAATTGTATTTGAGTTCAGTTAATTGTATTTAATTGCGAAATAGTTAGTCATACAGTACAAAACTCTCATAACTTCAATAATACAGGTATCCATTCACGTTGATTAAAAAAAAAAAGCTTTAATTATTAATTTTATTATTATATAACTAACTTAAAAATAAATTAATTACCTTTTTCTTCTTCTAAGTCAATCCCTATATATTTACGTTTCTAATCTTCTTGAAATGATTTAATAAATAATTATTCTTTACGCAGACTCCATTATACATTAAGAGATGGATTATTTTATTATAATATTTAAAATTATCATTATCAAAGAAATAAGATAAGATTATTCCACTTTAGTAGATGTTGTCTTACGTGATTAATGACGATGAGATATTCCACCTAGTCAACTGGTAGATCAAGCGTAGGGTAGTTTTGTAATTCTACCTTCTCCTGCCGCTTGACACCTTCCTAGCCATGGCTGGGTTTCTTTCGTTCTTCATCTGCAATGGGACTTCTAATTAGGGTTTCTATTTAACTCCTCCAGGGAGAAGCATAATTAGGGTTTTTGGCTAGTCTCACACTTAATGATCACACTATACCTTCATCCTACTACATATTTCCAAACAATCTCCTTGATTCGCGCATGGTTGATTTGGGATTCAACCTTGCGGAGTCTACGATCCACCTTCTCTTATCTTTTTCCCTGAATCATAGTCAAATTTAGAGTTTTCCAGATTTATTCTTCCGATTCAGATAGAGAGGGAGAGAGAACAATTAGTATTATTTATACTATGGATGTAGATGGAAGCAATAAGCGCGTGTTCCAGCGTCTTGGCGGGCCACCGGCGGATACAAGGAACCAGAAAGTATGTCATTACTGGCTGGCAGGCAAGTGCAATAGGCATCCATGCCCCTTTCTGCACGGTGAATCACCAAACGCCGACGGGATGCCTTCGAAGCGGTCCCATGGGTTTGCTGACGGTTCAGGTTTCTCGGGACCACGGAGGAGTCTGACTAATTTTAGCGGCGCTTCAACGTGGGGGCGGGTTCATGGTGGTGGTAATCAAACAGTTAGGAAGAATGATAAAGTTTGTAATTATTGGGTTCAGGGAAATTGTAATTATGGAGACAGGTGTAGGTACCTTCACTCTTGGAGTTTAGGTGATGGTTTTTCGTTACTGACACAGCTTGAAGGGCATAAGAAGGTAAAGACTTTCGGTATTATCTTAATGACTGCAATTTAGGTTATTTTTTAGATCGTGGGTGTTAATCGGTTATTTGTGGTTTATTGGGCAGGTTATTAGTGGAATCGCCTTGCCATCTGGTTCTGATAAGCTGTTTACTGTAAGTAAGGATGAGACCTTACGGGTTTGGAACTGCCAGTCTGGAAAGGTTGTTATTGCATTTCCTCCTCGTTTTTCTTTTTAAGTACAATTTTTTAATACCTTGACAACTCTATTTGGACTCTTATGCATCATGGTTACACATTTACGGTAAAAGGACACAATTTTTACTTTGAAGTTAGACTTTTGTTCAGTTAGGACTTGGTAAAGAACATCTTCTCCACCAAACTTGTATAGGTGAAAGGTAGCTAAAATTATACAAGTATTTTTTGCAACCTTTTCAATGAGATGCATGATCAAAACAGTAAAAGACTTGAAATTTAAGACATTTAATATTTAATAGCATAACTAATTTGACTTGTTTTATATCAAATTGTTCAGGTGCTTGACTTTTGTCAAACTACAATATTTGTGTTTGTTCTTGGAAAACTTTGTTTTCTTTAGTGTTGCTCACTCTCCAGTACTTATCAGACTGGTTGCCAGTGAACTTCTCAGTATCTTCATGATCTGTTGAATGGTTACCTAATGATCACCATCAACCGCTTTCTTCTGTGATACCTTCCATGCAACACGGATATACTGAGTGTAACATAGGAAACTAATTATAGTATATTTTTCTAACATTAAATAAATTAATCAGCTTTGCTTCTCTCTTCTCTTTCTAGTGTTAAAATTTCAAATTCAGCATAAAAAGCATGTGGTCAACATTGTATTCTGTTATTTTATTTGATGTTGTTGTTGCTTCCTTTTTTTCTTTTTTTTTCCAAAAAATTAATTCATAATAAAAGGAGGCAATATTGATCTTGTTATTGTTTGTCTGATTGGTTCCTATGCAGTGTATGGCTGTGGTCACTCTTGGTGGCGAAGTGGGTTGCATGATTGGTGAAGGTCCTTGGATTTTTGTTGGCATAACTAATTTTGTCAAGGTACGAAAGTGCCTTTCACCTTTATATATGTGTCTTTCTCTTATTGTGCCCTGGAAATTTTAAGTCAAGTACACTCTGATCTTGTGAAAATTTTCTTTTGCTATGAATTATATTCATTGTGTCACTCATAGCTGCATGACTGATATCCTGTTCGGTTGATGGCATAAATTGCAGGCCTGGAACACTCAAAATTCGATGGAGCTAAGTTTGAGTGGCCCAGTTGGACAAGTTTATGCACTGGTTGTGGGTAATGATATGCTCTTAGCTGGTACACAGGTAGCTATTTAAATCTTTTTTTTCCCCCCACATTGAATATGTTGTATGTTTTATTGAGAATTATGCTTTATTTGCTCTTGGAGTTATCTCAGTTTAGGATGGAATTTAATGATGTTTGCACTTGGGGCCTGTTGGATGGAATGGAGAAATGCATTTTGGGCTTTATATGCATTGAATTTTACAGAAAAGTATCTTGTAATTTGAAGAGACTAAATGTCCACATTGTATTTTAGGATGAGAATGTTGAGATGGTTAGTGGGGAATAAGAAATGATGGGACAGGGCAATGCACAGACTGTAGATCAAAGGTAGTGGTAGCTTCACCTTGTAAATAAGGGAGAACCACTTAATATAATTTGCATATTTAAAGGTTCTGGGACCAATGTACTAGTGCACGTGTGCCTGAGAGATTTTTCTTTTGATAAAAGAAGAATGATACAAATGAGGGGTGTCCTAGGAGAAGGTTGAAGATTTAAACAAAAGAACAAAGAAAAAGTAGAAAATGAAAGTTAAATATGCAGCAACATTGCCCAATGCCCCAATCCCTCTGCGTATCTAAAAGATACACTCCCTTATACAAGCCGTTGGCTGAACATCACAAAGAAGCCCCGAACAAAATCCTTACCCATAGGGCATATAAAGACAAGGAAACATGGTAGGGCTAGGGGAAGTGAAAGGTAAGATAATAGAGGAAGTCTAGTAATCAATATTCAGTGCAAGAATCTCACTCTAAATAGGACTGATAGCCTATGGAGAATCTCCAATAAAGAGTAAACAACTTTAATTAATGAATGACTGAATGAAAGTACATGCCATAGGTTGCCAATTTATAGAAAAGCGAGAAACTAACAGCTCCTAAAATTACTGATTCAACAACCCACTAAACCAGTACATTTATTTTAATAAAATAAAATACTAGATCTGAAACTGACTCCTAAACCTTAGGCACAAGGCATAAAATGTGCATAAATCAGATTAAAAGAATAATTAAAAATTAAATGACAGTTGCAGCTTCCCTATTTTGCTGGCCACGTTTCCTCTTTCTGGTGTAGGTAATTAAGGGTCTATCATGTCTTCCCCCTTCAAAAGTCACCTTGTCCTCAAGGTGAAAAGATGGGAACTGTTCAGCATGTAACTCATAGTTTTCCCAAGTAGAGTCTTCCAATGGGCGATGTTTCAAGCGTACCAATAACTCCAGAGTCTGTTCAGAGGTCCAGCGGTGATCTAGGACTCGTTCAGGTTGCAGAAGTAATTCCCAGTCTTCAGAAATAGGCAGTGGTGCAGGAGAAGCAAGAGGGTCTACTCCATGTGCAGGTTGTAGTAGGGAAATATGAAAGATAGGGTGTATCTTAGCATCAGAGGGTAGATCCAATTCATAGGAAACAGCTCCAACCTTTCGTATCACCTGGTAAGGCCCAAAAAATCTGGGAGACAGCTTTTCAAACCTGCATTTGGAGAGAGTTTTTTGTCGGAATAGTTGAATACGCAACAGCACATAGTCACCGACCTGAAAAGAGAGTTCCCTCCTCTTGTTGTCTTTTTGAGCATTCATATGTGCTTGAGCTTTCAAAAGATTATCCTTCAAAAGTTTCAGCATGTCATCTCTAATCAAAAGTTGCTCCTCCAAGTCTGCATTAGGTGTCTCTCCCCTCACGTAAGGATGAAGATGAGGAGGATCTCGACCATAGACCACTTTGAAGGGAGTTGTACTTGCTGAAACATGAAAGCCCAGATTATAAGAATATTCTGCCTAACACAAGAAGGAACTCCATTTCTTAGGCTGATCATGGGTAAAACAACGCAGGTAAGCTTCCAAGCATTTATTAACAACATCCGTTTGGGGATGGTAAGAAGTACTCATCTTAAGCTTGGTTTGGCTAAGACGAAACAACTCCTGCCAGAAAGAACTAAGGAAGACGGAGTCATGGTCAGAAACAATAGAACGGGGCATCCCATGTAGGCCTACTACTTCTTTGCAAAAAATACCAGTCACTGTTTTAGCTGTATAAGGATGAGAGAGAGGTAGGAAATGGCTATATTTACTCAAACGATCTACTACTACTAGAATGGTGTTGAAACCGTGAGACTTGGGTAGACCAACCACAAAATCAATAGATATATCTTCCCACACTCGTTTTGGTATAGGTAAAGGTTGCAACAAACCTATAGGAGCTAGAGTTTCATACTTATTTTGTTGGCAAATCAGACACTGTTGCACATGGAGCTTGACATCCCTCTTCATGTAGGGCCAATAGAATTGGTCAGTTAACCTTTTAAGAGTCTTCAAGTAACCCCTGTGTCCACCAGTAGGAGTTTCATGAGCTTCCTTGAGGAGGGTAGTACGTAAATCAATAGTAGAAGGGATCACTAGTTTGCCTTTGTAGAAGAGTTTGTTGGCTGACCATCCGAAATGGGGCCTAGCAGCAGCATCTTGTTGTAATTCACCAATGATGTTTTTGGTGTATGGGTCCAGAAGTAAAGCTTCCTGTAATTCATCAAAATCCAGAGGCACAGGCAACATTAAATTAAACAAATCAGCTTGTTGTGGTTTACGAGAGAGTGCATCTGCTGCACCATTTTCCTTTCCAGCCTTGTACAAAATAGAGAAGTCAAAAGGGAGCAACTTGAGAATAAGCCGCTGCTGAGAATTGGTTGAAATGCGTTGCTCCAACAAGTGTCTAAGACTGCAGTGATCAGTCTTAACATAGAAATGTTACCCCATTAAGTAATGTCTCCATTTCTGGATAGCAAGCACTAAAGCTAGTAACTCACGATCATAGGCGGACTTATAGTGGTTTGAATAAGAGAATCCCTTGCTAAAATAAGCAATGGGGTGATCCTGCTGCATCAAGATAGCACCAATCCCTTCCATAGAAGCATCACACTCCACCGAGAATGGCTGGGAAAAAATGGATAGCTTCAAAACTGGTACTGTTGTTAGTGCCTCTTTAAGCTTTTGAAATGCAATTTCAGCCCGCTGATTCCAACAAAAGGCATTTTTCTTGGTGAGGTCAGTGAGGGGTTTAGCAATGACCCCATAATTTTGCACAAACCTTTGACAATAACCCGTGAGCCCTAAGAATCCTCGTAGCTCTTTGATAGTAGTAGGGGAAGGCCAACACTTCACAGCATCTATTTTCTCAGGATCTACACTGACTCCATTTCTTGAGACAATATGCCCTAGAAAATTGAATTGTGATTGGGCAAATGAACATTTTTTGGCATGAGCAAAAAATGCATGAAAACGTAGCAATTTGAGAACCACTTCCAAATGCAATTTGTGGAGATGAAGAGAAGGGCTGTATATCAAGATATCATCAAAGAAAACTATAACAAAACGCCTTAGGAGGGGTCGAAAGAGGTCATTTATTACTGCCTAAAACGTAGAAGGGGTATTGGTGAGGTCAAAAGGTATCACGGTGAATTCATAGTGACCCGAATGTGTTCGAAAGGCAGTCTTGTGAATGTCATTGGGTTGAACCCGAATTTGATGATAACCGGAACGGAGGTCAATCTTTGTAAAATAGGTAGCACCATTAAGTTCGTTAAGTAGCTCATCCACATTAGGTATAGGGTACTTATTTGGTATAGTGATGTGGTTGAGTTCCCGATAGTCTATGCACATCCTTCACGAACCATCCTTTTTCTTGACCAAGAGAACAGGACTAGCAAAAGGGCTTGAGCTTGGTCTGATGAATCCTTTTGATAGTAGATCTATAACTTGTCTCTCAATCTCATCCTTTTGATGATAAGGGTACCTATAGGGGCGGATATTGGGCGGCTGAGCATTAGGATGGAGTGCAATTGCATGTGAATGTGAACGGACTGGAGGTAATCCCATGGGTTCAGCAAAAACATTAGAATATTGTTGTAGGAGGTCATCAACATGAGTAAGCTCATGCTCCAAATTGCCTGTTGGCTGTGCTGAAATCGCCATTATATTCAACGAAGCCACCAGAGTTGATTCACGTGGTACTCCTTGCAACTTATACCTTCGCCCGTTGACCCAAAAAACCATAAACATTTGCTGCCAATTAGCTTGCACAGTATTCAGTGATGAAAGCCACTGAATTCCCAAAACTATATCTGCCCCTGCTATAAGGAAAGGATAAAAATCCTCCACAACTTTTAAATCTTGAATCTGTACATGGAGTTGCCTACATATTTTTGTTGCAGCGAATTAAAGAACCATCCCCTATCTGAACTCCAAAGGACGGTATATTCGGAGTGGGCAATTTCAATTCGGAGACTAGACCTTCAGCCACAAAATTGTGAGTTGAACCACTGTCCACCAAGATAATGACTTGCTGCTGCTTCATTGCCCCCTTGAGCTTCATAGTAGTCGTTGAACTCTGGCCTAGAATCGCATGGAAGGATATTTCAGCTTGTATTTCTGACTCTTCTTCGAATTTTTCAACTTTTGGGTCAATTTCGCAACCTAGTTCCTCTTCTTCGGTGATCTCCATTAGCTTCAAAGTTGCTGGTTTGCAACGGTGCCCTGGAGAGAACTTCTCATTGCAGCGATAACAGAGGCCCTTATCTCTCTGTTTCTGTTTTTCGATTTCCCAGGGATTGTTGGACGAGATTCGCGTCGGGTTTGGAGTAGAGAATGGCGTGTTTTGGTGCTGCGAAGAAAACAAGTGCGAGAGAGGCCAAAATTGCTAGTCTGGACGTGCATCTCGTGTGCTCCCGCTTTGAGCAGAAGCGGGTCAGGTCTGAATATTTTGACCCGATTTGGGCCCACGAGCAATCTGGGCCTTGGCTTCATATTCTATTGCCAAACTCATGGCCTTGTAAATGGTCCTGGGCTTCTGGATTCTAACATCAGCCTTCAACTCTTCTTTCAGTCCATTTAAAAAAACACCTAAAAGACAATGCTTAGGCCACTTTTTAACCCTAGCAGATCTTTTAGCAAACTCCTGCCTGTAGTCCTGCACTGTTCCATCTTGCTTGATGCCGCAGAGATACTCATCAGGGTTCTAAAATTCAGCAGGTCCATAATGCTCTTGCAACACCTTGGTAAGCTCTTCCCAATAGAGAAGAGTTCTCTCGGTATTTACCCATGCAAAGAGATCCAATGCATCACCTTCAAGATACAAGGCAGCAATATCAACCTTCATCTCATCAGATGTTTGGTAATATTTGAAGTATTTTTCTGCCTTTAATATCCATCCTCTTGGGTCACCTCCTTCAAATTTAGGAAATTCAATTTTTGTTGAAGGTTGTTTGGAAGGATTTTTTAGCCACCAAGGTACCTCATAGTCGTCTTCTTATCTGAACCTTTTTGTATTGTTTTGCCTCGGTCTCTGTGGTCATGGCTAATCTCCCCTCGTTGGTTGCTGTTGGGCGTGGCTTTTAAGGCAGCCATTTCAGCATTCATGTGGTCTAGTTGTGAAGCCATATCTGAAAGTTGTTTTAAGACCATTTCAGATACGGATGGGGACGGGTTGGGTGGATTTGGTGGGTTTGGAGGGTCAGAGGTTGTAGTGGAAGAATGTGTATTCACCATCGTTCAACCAGGCTCTGATACCAAAAATGGTAGAGTTAGGGGAAGTGAAAGGTAAGATAATAGAAGAAGTCTAGTAATCAATATTCAGAGCAAGAATCTCACTCTAAATAGGACTGATAGCCTATGAAGAATCTCCAATAAAGAGTAAACAACTTTAATTAATGAATGACTGAATGAAAGTACATGCCACAGGTTGTCAATTTATAGAAAAGCGAGAAATTAACCGCTCCTAAAATTACTGATTCAACAACCCACTAAGCCAGTACATTTATTTTAATAAAATAAAATACGAGATCTGAAACTGATTCCTAAACCTTGGGCACAAGGCATAAAACGTGCATAAATCAGATTAAAAGAATAATTAAAAATTAAATGACAGTTGGAGCTTTCCTATTTTGCTGGCCACGTTTCCTCTTTCTGGTGTAGGTAATTAAGGGTCTATCAAAACATCAAACATCTTGCTCCAACCAAATATTCCAGAGTACCGCATAAACTGTGCATTGCCACAAAGTTCTACTCTCCTTTGTTGAGTCAAAACCTTTGGACTGTATAAGGAGAAATTGCTCTAAATCCTGTGGACATACCCCATTCTCATCAAAGACTCTGAAGAACTTATTCTACACGAAAGTAGCCACTTGGCAATGTAGAAATAAATGAGCTTCAATTCTGTACATGCACATAATACAAATATTAGGAGACAAAGTGAATCTGCAACATGTTATTTGTGTTAATTTATTGAGTAACACTCCAAATAGATTTGCCTGAGAGAATTCAACTAGGAGAGTTTAAGGGGATGAGCAGGAGGCTAGGTATGATATTATTAAAATTAGTTATGTGATGTGTGTCTTTAAGGGCTGAAGGTATTATTTTAGTGATGTGGAATTGGTGAAAGATAATACACTTACAGTATCTTAAACATTTTTTGAATTAAATTTTAAAAACTCAAAACTATGTTGTGAGAACACATGATGATATTTATTGTTTTTTGAGACTAGAATTTAATAATAGTATGATAAATTCTTTTAGAAGTATGGGGTAAATTTTTTTGCTTGACAATTGGCTCTGTTAGTGTCTTTTTTATGAAATTTGAATCTCAATCTTATGAAGCCTTGCTTCTTTATGAAGGTGCTCTCTCTATATTGCTTTTGAATGTCAGTTTAGTTTTTAATCTGAAATGTACTTTTACAGGATGGGTCTATATTGGCATGGAAGTTTAATGTAGTTGCCCACTGTTTTGAGCCAGCTGCATCTCTTAAAGGACATTCCCTTGCAGTTGTTTCATTGGTTGTTGGAGCTAATAGGCTCTACTCTGGTTCCATGGACAAGACAATAAGAGTAAGTTCACATGGGCATTACAGGCACTCTACCATAACTTTTTCACTGGGATTTGCTTTAGACTCTTTCTAAGCAATACAATAGTAGCATTTTTTGTGTTCATGTAATTCATTTTGTCTCTTCCAACTGATTGCTGTCTTTCAGGTCTGGAATCTTGAAACTTTGCAGTGTTTACAGACACTAACAGGGCACACATCTGTAGTGATGTCTGTTCTTTGTTGGGATCAGTTTCTCTTGTCTTGTTCGTTGGACAAAACACTAAAGGTTGGCTTCACATTTTTTGCTGATATCAAATGTATTTGATTATATTTAAGATTTGTATGGATTCAATATAAGCTGGCTTGATTTCTTTTGGTTTGTGCAGGTGTGGGTTGCTACGGAAAGCGGAAACCTTGAAGTGACATATACACACAATGAAGAACATGTATGAATTTAATTGTCTTCTCCTGGATCCTTGGAATCTCAAATGATATTATTATTATTTTGTACCGAACTCGTCACCACAAAATATAATAACCTGCTCAAATTTCTGATACTGAAAATGACACGTTTTTGCTTGCAATCCATGAAGGACTTGACCAAAATGACTTTTATGTGTCTTAGCTTCTTATTGTGCCACCAAAAGCGTTTACTTTTTTCTCATCTTGTGTATTATATCTTAATATTCCTTGTGTTGGTGTAAACAACATTTAATTATACAACATACACAAATTGTGGCTAGAGGAATCTGTTATTGTGGATGAGGATTTTTTAGGTGATGATGTTATGATTTATCTGTAGGGCATTCTTTCCCTCTGTGGGATGCATGATTCACAAGGCAAGCCCATTTTGCTGTGCTCTTGCAATGATAATACTGTGCGCCTCTATGATTTGCCATCGTAAGTATATGTCTTCCATTTTTTTATGCTTTCACTTGTTCTTATATGAACCTATTCCGATGCCCATGCATAGCCACACACAGCCACCGACCCACTGTTACATAGTGGAAATGAGTCAAGTCAGACCCAGATTTAATGATTTTTTGCTTTGCTTGTCTCAAAATTTACTGGTTTCAGTTTGGTCTTACCTCAGCAACTTCTCAATGCTGTCTCATACAGAGCTCGCATTGGGTGAATGAGCTGCTTGAATTGAACTCAAGCATGGTCGTAAAAATGGTTGTGTTGTACGTGAGCTGAGTTGGCCTATCTCAACTAATTTGGTTCATCTGAATATTATTAATTTAAAGTGGTTGAGATTTAAATTATTAGTCATGTTATAGAAATTAAGATTTGAATATTGCATATGTAAATATTTCACATAAAATATCTACTTATAGAATCATTATTATGACACTCTATTTAATTTAAAGCATTTAATCATACTTTATATTGTCTAGTTTTGGCCCCTTAAAAAAATTAGAATCGAGTAAAAAAATTCTAAGGTCGAAAATATAATGATAATTGGTTTAAAAATTTTGAATTAATATAAAGTATTGAACTTGTCATAATTTTCATCATTTTTTATTGGTAGTGGTATATCAATCTATTTGATAGAGAGTAACAATTTACCCTTAGAGTTCTCACTAAATAACAAAAATTTTCAGTATATCCAATACATGAATGTGAAGGGTGCCTTATAGTTCGTTTATCTGGGTCTACTCTCTTAATTTAAGGGCTAAAATTATTAATTCCACTCCCACTATATATACAGAAGGGAACTCATTCTTAATTCATCGTGTTGTTTGGCCAGATTTGCAGAGAGAGGCAAGATTTTCAGTAAACAAGAAGTTCGAGCAATGCAAATAGGTCCTGGTTGCATATTTTTCACTGGTGATGGAACAGGTGAAGTGAGGGTGTGGAATTGGTTAACGGAGCCAACTCCTACTAGCATCCAATAAACGGCACTTCTGTGCTCTGATGTATACCATTTAGTAGTTTTCATTTTCTGGTTTCCTTTTTGTAATTTTTTTGGCTGCAAGAAGGGAAATCGGAACTGAGGTTGGGAGAAGAAAGAGAGGAACCTTGGGGGTTGTTTGTAATTTGAGTTTGCGGAATTCATTTACAATGTGAGTTTTGGTGTATCTTACTAGGCTTGCCCTGTAATGATAGATGGGCTTCGTAGCCCATATTGAATTAGTAACAGATGGTGAAATCATATATTATTTAGCATTTATTCTCGACTCATTCACAGTGTGTTGCTGATGAATACTAATGCTCTTCTACGGAAATCTTAAATGACGAATGTAGAATCTAAGTTTGTTTTGTTATTTTTTTTTTTTGAGAAAATTAGGTGGTGATTTACATCAAAACCTAATGGATTGTGCACTGAATGTTATAAACAATGGAGCACTATAGAGTTGTCCTAATTTAAAATGCTATGGATTAAAACTCCAGAAAGAAGCCCCATTTGTCTATTTAAATAATTATAAAAAGAAGCTTGGAAACAGAAACTGATGACAGGAGTAATTATCCGGATATGTCTGTACTGGAGGATTCTGTACTGTCAACCTCAATAACTTATATTGAAGCATTTTGTTCATAGCCAACTCATAATTATACTGTGGCATTTTACATGACCATAAACGTGTGTATCTGGTGATCAAAGTGATGCAGGTTGTAATTTGTGAAGCTGTATTATTGTGTTCTTTGACAGCCAAGTATCTATAGACTGAACATGGCCTTAATCGCATTGCCCCGACGCGCACTAATTTCAAAGGGTTCTTCTACCTCCTTTTTAGAGAACCCAAACCTGTGAGTTATAAAGGGTCTCACATCAATCTTGCCACTCCTTAGAAGCTCAAGCAAAGAGGCCAATGTGTTCTTATAGCGGAATATGCCAATTATATCAACTTCCCTGTATTTGATATGCAATTATTAAAACATACAATATAATCAGAGTAACTAAGGCACACTAAAATGAATTAACTCAACTGTCCTGGTTACTGTGTCTTCTAAATTTAACAGCAAAAGAACTAATAAAACTGGAAGATATCCATTCCTTCACTGACATGAATGTTTCATAGAAGGTTACTCACCATAGTAGTAGTATCAGTAATTTCCTATTCCTTATGCCAGCACATGATAATGCATATACAAACTCCCTCTTTCCCCTCACATCCAAGTACTCTATGTTCTTGTTACCAGAGTGCCTTGTAATTATTTTATGCACATAAAAAAGTGTCATTCTATAAAAGCAAGAGGTGATTCCTTCCCTTATTTCCTCGAACTTCTGTTTTGTACCACAGTTAGCTACAGAAAATGTTGCAGCCGTGAAAATTTAATACAGGAAAGTTGTCTTCTCACTGATACTGATATATACAAAGTAAGTATCATGCCTAACAGCGGCTGGGGCAAGTTGGAACACTCATTTCATTATGACCCATTCCGACCAGGCAAACTTTGCCACCAAGACAAGTAGCACTCGGCGCTGTAGACATGGTTTTGTTGAAACCTGCACAATCAAAGCCAACATCCGCACCACTCCCATACCCTTTTGTATCTGTAGAATTTCTTCAGCTATATCCTGCAAAGCAAGTTAAAACCAGGCTTATTTGGTTCTTGTTTACAGAAAACTCCAGGAAAGGATGCAGAGTAAATGTCAAAATTTGGCACAGAAACAAGTATAGAAAAGAAATACTAACACTTGAAAAAAGGAACCATATAGACAATGTAAACTAGAGTCACGAAATAAAGAAAGCAACAGATAACAAGTACAACGTAAACTACTTGCACATCTTGTATAAAAAATAGTAAATGTTTAGGGTAAAGGTTTATGAAAAGATAATAAGAAAAATCCTCAAGTAAATCAAGTTAATAGTAAATAAACATGTAAGTATATTAAACACACTTTTTTATTTTAGAAGTTAGAGTGCTTTTCAAAATCTTATTAAGAGTCATTAAAAATGTATTTTTAGTGGACTTTTTGACAACTTAAAAGTCATCATTAAAAGTCAAATTTTTTTGTAGTGTCCATATCAGATAGCAAGTAGGAAATGGTGAAGTGATTCAAATCAATAGCAACTTTTGTTAGCCTCAACAGCGCCAAAATCCGCGTATCACCAAGGGTAGAGATCTTCTAGACAATGGAATTAGCAAAAATTGTTGTCTATTCATGACAGACTCATTGCTAAGACCATAGTTAAGAGTCACGCTTCAATTCATCTCCCGTTGGACAAACATACTTCTGAACCAATACCTAGAATCGGAAGAGCACCAAATGGTACTATGCCACATCCGAGCAAGGAATTTTTGGAAGGCATCATCATTGTTTGCTGGAGTTTATAGCATCAAAGGAGAAGGTGTTGTTTGAAGGTGTCAAGCCTGACGTTGCTGGGGTCCTCATTTCATTCAATAAAATGAAAGAAAACCTTTCTGCACAATTCCTCGGAAAAGGCTGGAAGCTCAGAGATCGGACCATCATGGGCAAATAGGAGAAGCGGGAAGGAAAGATATAATAGTTACAACGTGGCAAAGGTTCAAAACCTTGGATAAATCTATCTTTTTGAGGCCTTAATTAATTCTCTAAGATTGGCAATGAACTTTTGCCTATTCTTATCTACATTGCGCATGGCGAAGAACCCAGCCACATTCTTGTCCTAAAGGGCTTAAGAGGCAGCCTTGAGATCACTAGCAAAAGGGGAAGTCCAGGTGAATATCCCACATGAAAACCATGCGCAAATGCTCAACACTAGATCAGAATATAAAATAAATGCCGCAATGATTGGCTTCGATATCGATCTCCTCAAGACATTTGGTTTACTAACTACAGGCAAAATAATCAGTCATCGTTAGTTTAGTTTAAATTTGCCCCTAGGGTTCGTACATTGTTTACAGATGCTCTTTATTACACTTTATTCCCCTAAAAAAAAAAAAAAAAATTTTTGATTTGATTTCTATTGGCGATACTTTGTTGACAGCTATCTTCTGCTAGGTCTAATTGTGTTATTTTTACGTTGGAGCAACTTATTTAACTCATTAACTTTTTTTTGTTAAAAAAAAAATGTGACAGAGCAACACACGTACAATTAATAGCCATTAATTAATATAAAAAATCTCATAAAAACGACATAGTATTACAATTAGCGATCACAAATGTCTGTTACGCTAACCAGATTTAAAATAGTTGAGCAAGAATGAAAATAAAGATTTGGAAGAAGAAGCAACACCCACACAGAGTCATTCGTTAAAATATCAGCGTCTGTTACGTTGGCAATATTATCCTCTGGCTGAAAAGTCAAAACTGATAATTGCATAGTCCAAAGGATGATGGATGAAGATGAGGATTATTAAATCAGGCAACGAATTTAGCTTGCGTGAAACGGATAAAGACACCTTATATAGAAGAAATGCTCGGCTAAAAAGACAAGATATGCTCAGAGAGACGTCACAAGTTTGGGCGGTGATGCTATGTAAGTGAGACCAACATGGCTGCTTGGATTGCAGGTGTAAAAAATCTTGCAATTCAACCATACCACTTCCTTCTTTAGAGGCATTTTGTTCTAAGGATCCGTATAATTGATAAAAGGGGAAGTAGTGTTTAGTGTTTCGATTAAAAAATTAGTACGTGAGTTTAAAACATAAGAAAACAATTCTATGAACTTTAACATGAAGCAAAACATGTTCATAAAATGTAATTAATATTTAGTATTTGGCGCTTGGGGTGATTTGTTACATTTTAAAGTTTATGGAAATGTTTTGTTAAGTATTGAAGTATTGAGCTATAATTCATGGGATAAAATATACTTTATTGCAAAAAGAAAATAACCAAAAATAGTAATACATAGATATAAATATGAAACACAACAGTACATAAATATATATTGCTTTGATAAAATTTAAAATCTTCACGTGTAATTTGAAGAATTTCACGAGTTTAAATACATAATGAACGCGTCTCAACTTGATATATAAAGTATCCATGTTTAATTGGCCAAAACTTTGGACTATTGAACTTTATGTTTATAAATGTGTGAAGAGAAGGGGCAGATTTTTCTTGATATCATCCGTGGTCTGGCGCCTTTGGCAGATGAAAGGAAGAAGTGACAGTAGTTCATGCAATTTTATCATCATGAGTATCTAAATTTCATGTCCCCATGATGTCAAACCTAGAATTAAAGCATGTGCAAGTGATATCCATTACTCCAAGTATAGCTCAACAAAAAAAATCCCCTATCTAGTATGTGTTTTAAGTTGTTAATTGCTTCAAACCCCCGGTCCTATGGTCAATTAAGGTATATGCTTAATGGATTAATAAATACTAGTTCATAAGAATACATTAAAGTTATATGCTTAATGTATTTTCTTCATTATAATTTCTCCCTACTTCAATTTTCATACGTGCAATTAATTAGCCCAAAAATTTGTAAGGATAAGCTGTGTAGCTTGTCGCTACCAAAATGGCACAAAACGTGTGGCTTCAAAACTTCAGTTATTACATACAATCAATCAATGTTGAAGGGGCGATGGCCACCTAATTAATTACGAGCACTAATCACTAATTTTTCGTAATTATTTCCCATTAATGAGGTTCCTTGCCTGAGGCCCCATAATTAATTGGCAGGCACTAGGCATACATAGTATGCAATACACAAGAAAACGATCATGAGTAGTAAATTTATACGCCTAGTTCTGATCAGTTCTTAATTAATCATATGTAGATGATTGTAAAAATAAATAAGGAAATGTTACAGGAAGCTGGTGCTCTCTAATTATTGGATGCGTTACTCCACTTAACAAATTTGAAACTCATTTAATGACTGAGAGCTCAAGCTATTAATTTATAACAAAGTTCAAAATAATTGGAGTGATCTTCTTTTTCATTTTTGTTCAAAAACATTCTTGAAACATGGATAAGTTTCTTAAAATCATTTTTTTTTGGTGCATTAGAACTACCGTAAAAGATACCACATTCTATAAGTTTTTTATTTGTAATTAAGAAGCTTCAACCTCACTTTGCTATTAACAATATCTATTTTTAATTTTTCTCTATTAGAATTGAATCAAAACTAATTTGAAGAGATATCATCCGACTTAGAGAAAACCTTGGATACAAACTATTCTCTTGGATACAAACTATAGCCTTTTCAAACAAGAATTGACTTAATAATTAATAAGATCAAGTTGTGTCTACCAAACAATTTTTAAATTTAATTTCTGTTGGTGATACTTTGTTGGCATATCTATTTGGTGATACTTTCTTGACTTAATTGTAGTGTTTATACTTTGAACAACTTATTTAACTCATTGATTTTTTTTTTTCACAAAAAAGTAAAAAAGTAGCATGATGCTCTCAATAGATCACTAAGAGATGTCTATTACGTTAACCAGATTTAAAATAGTTGAATAATAAAAAAAATATTTGGTACATAGAATGAAATAGAATGGAATGAAAAATTAAAAAAAATAATTTTAAAAATAAAAAATAACTCTTATACTTTACTTTTAAAAAGTAATAAAAATTATTAAATAACAATTATAAAAATATAATTAACATTACAAAACTTTATTCTTTTTCCGCAACAGGCCTAAAGGTTTGGAACAAGAAGCCATACCCGAGGTTATGTCTTAAAATATCCGTGTGTGTTGCGTTGGCAATATTAACCACTTGCTTTAAAAGTCAAAAGTGATAAGTGCATAATCCAAAGGGTGATTGATGATAAAGATGAGGATTATTAAATCATGCAACAAATATGGCTTGAGTGAAACAGATAAAGACACTTTATATATAAGAAATGCTCAGCTAAAAGGAAAAGAAATGGTTAGAAAGACAGAGATGTCACAAAGTTTTGTGATGGTGGAAGTGAGGGTGATGATAACGATAAAGATAGATGGATGGAGAGACCCAACAAGGCTGCCTGGATTGTAGGTGTCAAAAATCTCGCAATTCAACCAGAGTCAATTGAGTCACTTAATGAAGAGACTTCTATAAATGCTCTTTTGCTATTTGTTAGTCATATTATTTGTCTCTGGTTGGAGAATACGAGCCAAAATATAGGAATAAAAAATCAAGATACAAATATTAAACAGTGTTGCATACATACTGCCATATATTTTACAAAATTTAAAATGTCCCGATATAATTTGAAGAATTTAATGAGTTTTAGATACAAATCGAAGATGACCCAACTGACTTATAAAGTATATTTATGTTTAATTGGCCAAAATTTATGTTTTATATAGATGTTTGAAGGAAATGGGAAGATTTTTCTTGGGATCACCCGTGGTCTGTCTTTGGCAGATGAAAGGAAATAGTGATAGTAGCTCATGAAATGTAATTTTATCATAATGAATTTCCAGATCTGTGGTCCCCATGATGCCAAACTTATGAAATACTTAAGCTTTAAGTATTTGCGCTAGGTGATATTCATTACTCCAAGTATCGGCAAATAATAATAATAATAATAATCCCATATCTTTTTTGTGGTTTTAGATTTAGTTTTTAATTACTTCAAACTCACGGTTCTATTGTCAATAAGGTATATGCTTAATGCATTAATAAATCATAGATTATAAGAATGCATCGAAGTTATATACATATATATATATATATATATATATATGCTTAATGTATTATAGAATTCTTCATTATTATTTCTCTCCAATTCGAATTTCATGAATGCAATTAATTACCACATGCAGGAATTCGTAAGGATAAGCAGTGTAGCTCGTGGATACCAAAAATGGCACAAAAAGCGTGGCTTCAAAATTTCAATCATTACAAACAATCAATCGATGTTGTAAAGGCGGTAGCCACCTAATTTTGAGAGCGCTAATCACTAATGCTTCGTACTTATTTCCCATCAATTTTGCGCCATTAGACATCATGTTAGTGAGGAAAAACTAATGGAGGTGATAGCCACTACAATATATTGGCCTTCACTGTATGTGATCTTCACCTAATGCTATTTTACATATTGTGAATTAGGACTTAAGAATGATTTGATATTTACATCGTCATCTTCTTTTGATATTTTAAATGTTAAATTATTAAAAATATTTGTATTTGATCAATTAATATTTACGATGCTTGATATTGTTCAAAATGCTTCAATACATCATATGTTCTCATTTCAAGTACGTAGTATGCCATATACTTAAGAATCATGTGGATGTCACATTCTTAAAATTTTAGTTTAATTTTATTTTATAAGTACTATTTGTATTTATTTGAAAAAATATTTTTGAGTAAATTAATGATTTAGTTTTTATAAAATCACTCACTTTTCAATTTGTTTTCTAATAATAAAGTTTCACAATTTAATTCCCAAATATTTTTGCCCAATAAAAACGGTCTTTGAAAAGGAGTGACGAATGCATTATGGTGGGACTCTTTTAATTAGGGAAAAATATTAAGGACACTCAAATTGTGAGATTTTATCTTTGGGGGACTAAATTGAGAAGATAATAATTTTTTAAAGATTAAGCCAAGTTGAAAAGAGAATAATCTTTACAAAATTAAATAATTAATTTACTCAATATTTTACACAGTCATATATATAGCATTGATTGAGTAATTTCTAGTTTATTACTTTTAATGATCTAGAGGCCACATAAATTTTTATTAACTTGTAGCTAACGTCGGTTAATTTTTATATTAACATATATACACACATTTCTTATTGGCCTAAATTTTCAATTAAAATTTCTTATCTTTGGTTCCAAAAAAGAAACAATAAACTAATAGCCTGAAGCCACCTATGAGTTGGTGTTTGAAGTAATACTTTTTTTTTTTTTTTTTCAAAAGGGTACTTTTTTTCCTCCCATTATTACAATTAAGAGTGTTTACGGGTTTATTTTATTTTTAGAAATACTCCTCATAGGAATTAAACATAAGTTTATAATGTTATAACACTGTTGGGTCTGAATTTTGAGAATGAAGATCAATTAATTGATATTTTAGATAAATTCAACTTAGTTAGCCTGATAATACCTTATGCTCACAGAGTTAATTAGTGACTTGCCTATGTGATGCGGATCACTTTGTCAAAACTTTAATAATTAAATAGAAGGATCTTGGGTCCAACGGTTAATTATGATAAATTTGAGTAAAAAGAAGTTTAATTGATTCAGAGAAATAATTAAGTACTTTTAAAGATATTTTAGCCTAACCACAGCTTCTTTCGTTTCCATGATAGGTTTAAGGATTTTATTTTATTTTATTTTATTGGCCATTATGATGTGATCCATTTCAATTTCATCTCAAAATTTCTATTTTATACCAATTTTGTCTATATGTTTACAAAAATTTTCAATATCATTCAAATGCTAACAGCATCTAAGAGCTTAATGGAATCGGCTGACCCACACATGACCTACAGACGTACCCATGCTGATATATTAATCTAGTTTGAAATGATAAGAAAAAGACACAGAACTGAGTCTTTATTTGGTTAGGTTAGCGATGAAAAATTGAAATGACTGCATTTTAGGAACTAGGGTGATAATATTAGATAGTGTGTATATATATATATATATATATGTGCATATATAAGTAGTGTAATATCTACATCAACATCCTTTTGTTGACCATTTGGTAATATATAGTTGACTAAAGACCCTAAGAATTTTTATAAATATGTAAGATAAAATTGACACAAAATAAATATTTGAGACAAAATTGAATCTAATCACAAACTTTTGAGATTAAAAAAGTACTTTTTCTATTTAAATTGAACCAGTTAAGCCACACAGTGTAATTTGGTGATAAGGAGTCTAGGTAATTAACAAAAGGTCGTAGGTTCAAACCCTTGAACTGTCATGTTAAAAACAATAAATAAATAAGCGATAATATTGTCAATATTATAAATTTAGTTTGGCAGTTGAAAAATATTATAAGTAATTTTCTTATTCATACTTATTCAGTCACATTCTTAATTTGAAAAAGATTTTTTATTGCTAAAAATAAACTTGACATTTTATAACATTACGCAGAGGGCTTGTTTCGAAAAAAAAATATTTTGAATCACGTTGAGAACCACAAAAACACCAGTATATGGGAAAGGGGATATATACATATATATAATTGAGAAGAAAATTCTAAAATATTATTTCATAAAATTGTTGAAAAACAAAACAATTAGTACCAATTTATTGGAGGAGAAATCTAATATTAATAAGTCTCTTAATTAAACAAAAATGCTAATGATAATAAACAACAAAAATACTATTAAATTAGATAAATTACTAAAATCTTATTCAAATCAAAATTCAACATGCTTGTTTGGACCATCTTACATGACTTCTTTTGGGCTTCTAATGATTAACTCACTTGATGAACTTTTTTGCAAGGTGTTCCATGTTAGTCCTTTCCTTTTGGGAAAAACTCAACCTTGAATTAATTTGTGCAGTTGGGTAAAGTGGTTCTTTTAAGGAATGAAATAGGTAGATATCCACCAAATTAAATATTTTCGATATATGACGATTGTGTCGAGCAACTTCAAATAAATTATGTTGGAAAAGATCTGCAATATAAAGTGCAACCTACCGTTTCCTTTAGAAATAAATTTCAATATTTAATTGAACTTTCTAAGTGTAAAAGAACTCTAAAAACTACCTAACTCAAAAAGGTTTTGATTTAAATAAACTAATTAAAATTAGATTGAATTAAAGTTCCTAACTACTAACTAAATTGTATGAATTAACAAGTAAGGAATACAAGTGGCTAGTTTTGGATTTATCCCTTAATATCCACTATCTTCATCGTAGTTCAATTATCATTGCTTCTAGTCTAAAAGTTCTTACATGTGTTCATGGCAATTTTTCTTGAGTTACCAAACAAGATTCAATATAGAACAATTTGATGTTGAATTAAGAGCTCAACTCTACATGGAATCAGTAATTTTTGTCATTAGGATCATTGAACACTTAAATTGAGTGATTAATAAATAAAATTAGCTTTTAAATTTTCACCCTAGGATATTCGATTAACCAATTAAACTTTAAGGAGACCTCAAATCAAACATTTAAGCACACAATTTCTAACATGCATTTCATCAAGCATCTTGACTGTATACAAGAAAAATTGAAATTCAATGAAAAATCCAACACTTAAATTGATCCATTAATCTTCAAATACTTTCTTAATTAATGTCTAACTAGCCACTAATTACAAACAACACATATCTCAATCTAATACTAACTTGACTAAGCTAATACAAGAACAAGAAAAGCATTAGAAAGAGAGAAAATAAGATGCAAAATTCTTAGCCAAACTCCCTTGAGAATCTTCATGGATTCAAGCTTCAATCCAAGGTTCCATCCTAGCTGGCCACAAATTTAATTAATCTTCCATGGAGTGAAAAGTGATGGAGGAAAAATGGAAGGGATATGAGCCATGGCTGATCTTTATGGACAAATGGAGAGTGAATGAATGATTGGAAGAATGAATTCTAGACCCCTAATCCCCTTTACCCAAGCCTCTACTTTCTCCTTTCCTTCTCACGTGCTCCTCATTCTTTTTTAATGATCACGTGTTTGTGTGTGTCCAAATTAGAACCATCTAGCTGTGCATGCTTTCTTTTTCACCTCTCACGTGCTCTCTTTTAATCACGTGGACCAGCCTTGCATGTGTGTAATTCATCGTGACCCTCATCCCGTGTGTGTATGAACCATGCGTGAAGTGATAGCTACTTGTAGATGTAGGACTTAGTGCCTTGTGTGTATGTGTCAATGAGTTGCAAGCATGAATGACGTGGCTAGAGAGAAAGCAGCAGACGTGTTCATATGCTATCTGTGTGTGCAGCTCTATGAATGGATGAGTGGAAAAACCTGTGGCTCTCTTCCTTTGGACCTATTAAACTCGAGAGTGAATGTGTGTGTAATGTGGAAATGTGCATGAAATAAGAGAGTTAGTGGAGTACGTGACTTGGTGTATGCTAGTGGGCCCTCTCCTTCATTCATCCGTGCATATTATGTGTGTGTATATATCTGGTATGACCCATATTTTTTTGACTTTGGCTTACTGTGAGTTCTCATTGAGAACCTCTCTTCCTACAAGAATACTATTACTTGATCACCTACTTCAAAAGTCTACTTCTTATAGTGTTAATGTGCAACTTGCTTATACTTGGTATTAGCTTGTTTTGATTATTGTTTTACAATCAAGTCATGCATCTCCTTCGACTTTCTAAATGTAGCCTCCAGCTTATGTCCTAATTGTTGATTGTAAAAAAAATCTGGCCTTCCACTTTAAAAGCTTTTAGGTTTTGGAACTTCCTTGGTAGTAAGGTCAGTTTTGTGCCATCCTTCTCTAGCTCGTAAGTGTTTTCTCTTTTGTCATGTTATGTTAAAACATCATTTTGCCAAGATCTATCAAACAACAAGTGACAAGCATCCATGTTTACAATGTTAAAGTACAAATCATCATTGTATCTATGAATAGAAAAGGATTGCATCATTCTGTCACTAAAATCTTCTCTACTACAGTGAACTAGCTAATGATGTATGATTTTAGCCATAATCTCTTGGTAGTTTCTTTGCTAATAATATTCTTGTTATCAATGATGATGTAAAAAAGCTTATTTGTGATAATGTATCTAGTTTGGAATAGTTGATGCTGCTAAGTACTATCTTTTTGCTTTAATAATAGCATCATCCTCCTCACAATGTAAGTTTGACCGCCACCATCCCAACCATACTTATACTCTTCTTCATCCCCATCTAGGCCACAATACACCTCCTTATCCTCTTCTTCTCTCTCCACTATGTAGACTGCTTTCTGAGAGGGCAGCCATTAGACCTATGGCCAGGTTGGTTGCACTTGGATTCGGAGGTCTCATCCCTTCATTCAAATAAACCACATTTTGTTTTTTGACCACTTTCTCCTCTTAGTGTTTGTCACTACCCACATAGGGACATCATATATCTATATACACTTTAGTCACTAGGTGGTCTATAATTATCACTATCATAATTCTTATGAAAGTAGTCCAATCTTGTCCTGTGCTTCAATCTTGTCCTTGGTCATTGGCTTCAATCCCTCAAATATTTGGCAGCCTATTAACTTTTAGTCTCTCACAAATAATTCTTTTTTACTGGGCTTATAAACTTAAAAGTATAATCATAAATAAACTTTTGCCCTTGATGTTACCCTTGTATTACTAATACAAGATTTGGTTATCGTCAGGGGAAGAAAATTCTTTTGTACAAATTGCTTTGTTTTGTATTAGCTTCAAACCATTACCTTTCCCTCATGATTTCTTATAGATTACAACCTTGCCTACCATATTGAGAAGCTCCACCCTTCAATATGTAAGCTACTAGTCTCACTCTCTTACCATTTGAGATCTCCATATATTCAAAGAATTGATATACCACCGCAATCCAATCTAGAAAACCCACAACACCCAAATTTCCATTCAACCATGGAATGTTAACCTTTAATTTGAACTCACTACTGTATCCCCAAGATCTTGCCTCCCTTAACTGCCATATCTCGCAAATCCTCCAATATCATCTTGCTCCTTCGTTGAATCTTATAGGTAGACTTATTGTTTATGCTTGTTAGTAAGAACAAAATTATTAATTAATTAATAATTAATTAATTACTTATTACTTGTTAATTAAATTGAGTCAGCTCATTATGAACAATTAATATTCTATCACTACCACAGAAATAGGATTTCTTGTCACACATTCGTTGGCGATTCCTATAAAACCACCAACAAAAGTTAAGTATAGTTGACGGTTCTTAACGAACTGCCAACAAAGAGGGAATATGTTCGAGGTTCATACGAACTGCCAATGAAAGATACCTATGTTGGTGGTTCGTATTGAACCGCCAACAATAATAAAACTTTTGTTGGTGGTTCGTTGTGAACCACCAATAAAAATAAGAGGAGTATGTTAGCGGTTCACAAGGAACTACCAACGTATGTGCCATTTAGTTAGCAGTTTCAGAAAAATCGCTAACTATTTGTATTTTAAAATCCCACTATATCATTTCACGTCTGCCCTTTTACTTCCTTCTTTCTTCTTGAAATCACATGCAAATTCTCTGTCACGAAGACTCTATCATTTATGCACCATTGTCCTTTTGTCTGTGCCATCCATCCATCTGTGCATTGTTGTCTGCTGTCCATCTATGTGCCGCCATTGTAGTGTCTCCTGTCCCTCATCAACCAATCATTGTCCCGCGTTCGCCTTTTACATGAGTTTGTTTAAGAGCTCCACCATGACCAACGTCCTACATCTTGCATTCGTTGTCTATGTAAGTTTGTTTGAGAGCTCCGCCACGGCCAACATCTCGTGTCCTACGTCCCATGTTCGCTGTTTGCACGAGTTTGTTTGAGAGCTCTGCCATGATTGACATCCCATGTTTGCCGCGTCTCGCGTCTGCCATTTTTGTTTCGCCACCATCCGCCTACCTCCCATTCGAACTCTATGCTGAACTTGCTCCATCCACCTTTCTATTTTCGTGTTGCTCTTTCCTTTTCAATTTTCCTGTAAGTTCATCCCATTTTTTATTTTTATTTTTTTTCAAAATTAATTTGTTTTAATTAATGTACTTTTTCTTTGAACAAATTAAGTGGTTGTTATTTTTTTCCATTTTGGGTTTCTATCCTCCATTCTTCCATTTTTACATCTGTGCCTTTTTTTGGAACTATTTCTTTTTTTTTTGGTGACATATTAAGATAATGTTTATAAAATAATTCTTTTGGTATGACAGAATGTGCAAAATATAATATAGCTAAGTTATAACTTATATAAAAGAAAAGAAAAATTGTTCTGTCATTGTTCTTTAATTATAGATTGCTGGAATATTGTTCTAGACCTGGGAAACTTTCATTTTTATGCTATCATGCCATTGATTTTTCTTTGAGATATAGATTGCAACAAAAGAATAATTAAATAGAGTATAATAGGGTTATATTTAGTAGTGTAATAGGTAAGAGTCCAAGCAAATTAAGAGTCACTAATCATATTTTTCTTAAATTGGTTCTTGTTAGATTGAAAAGGTATGGATCGGAAATGGATGTCTGCTAATCATCTGTTTAGGGAATATGAGGATGGAATAAAAGAGTTTATTAGGTTTGTAGTTGAGCATGTAAAAAACTCTAATAAAATAATATGCCATTGTTTGAATTGTTGCCATGTGAAGTGAATTAGTGCAACTAAGTTAGAAGATAATTTAGTATGTAATGGGATCGACCAAAGTTATACATGTTGGACGAAGCATGGTGAGACATAGGATGAGCATAGTAACTGGGAGTTGTGCCTTAAATGATTTTGACACAAGTATATATGAGGATGATTGTCTTAAACAGATGGTAAATGTGGTTAAAACTGATCTTTAGGATTGTCCCGAAATGTTTAAGAAATTGAAAAGTGATGCAGAAAAACTATTGTATTATGGCTGTACTAAATTCATAAGATTGTTAGTGGTGTTGAAGTTGTACAACTTGAAAGCGAGAAATAGATGGAGTGATAAGAGCTTTATAGAATTGTTTGCACTTTTGAAAGATATACTACTAGAGAATAATGAGCTTCCTAGCCGAATATATGAAGCTAAAAAAATGTTATGCTTTATTGGTATGAGCTATGAGAAGATGGTTTGTCTTAATGATTGCATTTTATTTTGAAATAAATATGCATCGTTAGAGAAGTGTCCAAAGTGTAATGCCTTTAGATATAAAAAGAAAGAATCAAGTTCGGTAAAAGTGGTATGGTATTTTTCCATCATACCTAGATTTAGATGCATATACAGTAGTGTAGAAGATGCGAAACACTTGACATGGCATGCTGATGAAAGGATTCAAGATTGCAAGCTTTGACATTCTGCAGATTCTTTTCAATGAAAAAAAATTGATCATAAGTACCCTGACTTTGGGTAAGAAGATAAAAACCTACACCTTACATTGGCTATTGATGAAATGAACCCGCATGGTGTCCAAAGTAATACTTATAGTACATGGCTGGTGATTTATAACCTACCTCTATGGCTATGCATGAAGCGCAAGTATATGATATTGTCTATGCTAATTTTTGGGCCCAAACAACCTAAAAATGATATTGACGTATACCTGATTCCTCTAATTAAAGATTTAAAGCTAATGTGAGAGACTGGAGTGGAGGTATATGATGGATATAGGGAAGAAAGATTCAACATGCAAGTTATGCTATTTGGGACAATAAACGAATTTTTAACGTATGGTAATTTGTTAGGATACAGTATCAAAGGACATTGCAAATGCCTTATTTGTAAGGAGGGCACACATTCCATGCGGTTAGAACATTATATGAAAAATGTCTTCCTCGAGTATTGCAGCTTTTTACCTCAAAGACATCATTACCGGTAGTAGAGAAAATCTTTCAATGGGATAACAAAGGAAGATAGTGCATCTTTGCCATTGATTGGTGAGTAGCTATATGAAAAGGTAAAGGATTTAGATAATAATTTCGGCAAACCTTTTACAGGACACCTTAGGACAACCAGGTGGAAGAAAAGGTCTATTTTCTTTGAACTACTATATTAGAAGTCCTTGTATGTGAGACATTTCCTTGACGTGATGCATATCAAGAAAAATGTATGTGACAGTATAATTGGTACATTACTCAATATGCCAAAAAAGACAAAAGATGGGATCAAGGCAAGATCCGACTTAGTTACTTTAGGAATAAGAGAAAAATTAGCACCGGTGAAGGAAGCACATCGTACTTATCTACTTCCAGCGGTGCATACTTTATCTAAAAAAGAATTTTTTTTTATGAATTTCTTGATGGAGTTTAGGTTCCAAAGGGGTATTCTTCAAACATTAGAAAACTTGTATCAATGAAAGATCTAAAGTTGAAGGGTCTTAAGTCTCATAATTGCTATGTTCTAATGGAGCATTTAATTCTGGTGGCTCTACATTTCATTTTGCCTAAAAAGGTGTATAGTATAATCACTAAACTATGCTTCTTATTCAAGTTCATTTGTAGCAAAGTGATTGACCCTGCAAAATTACTGCCATTGCAAAGACAAATTTTGGTTACTTTGTGCGAGTTTGAGATATATTTCCTGCCTTCGTTTTTTGATATGATGGTTCACCTAATTTTTCACTTGGTTAGGGAGACACAGATGTGTGGCCTAACTTATTTGAGGTGGATGTATCCAATTGAGCATTATATGAAGATATTAAAAGGGTATGTTAAAAATTGAAGTCAACTAGAGGGTTATATTATTGAATGTTACATAATTGAAGAAGCTGTTAAATTCTGTACCAAATATCTATCTAATGTCGATGATATTAGGCTTTTGGTATCTTGACACATGGGAAGAATTGCTAGGAAAGGGATTATAAAAAATGAAATAGTTAGTATCACAAGTACAGAGTGGGAGCAAGGACACTTATATGTTCAGCATAACTCTGATGAGGTTGAGCCGTATGTGTAAAAGTACAAGGAGATACTCAAAAGCTTGAATCCCAATAAGAATGAAAGTTGGATATTGAAAGAACATAACTAGCTTTTTATAGAATCGCTCAGAAATCACTTTTTTTTTGAGTTAAATGTGAATCCTAGTGTAATTTTTGAAAAATTAAGATGGTTAGTAAGAGGTCCAAGCCTACATATCCCCTCTTACACCGGTTATCTCATCAACGGTTACACTTTCTATACAAAAGCATAAGATGATCGGAGTATAACGCAAAATAGTGGTGCAACTCTTATAACTCTGTCTATGCATATTTCTAATGCTAAAGACAAAAACCCTATCTGTGCAAACATGTCATACTTTAGGAAAATTGAACGCATATGGGAATTAGACTACATTTTGTTGCAGGTGCCGGTCTTCAGTTGTAGAAGAGTTGACAACAAGAACAACATTTGGATTAATGAGTCAGGGTTTATCCAGGTGGATTTTAATAAGGTGGGGTATAAAGATGAGCCTTTTATTTTTTCATCCCAAGCTCAACAAGTATTCTATGTCCCCGATCCAAGTAGTAAGAAGTGATCTATTATTTTGTTGACAAAGAAAATGAATGAGGACAAAGATGATGCTCAACACAGTCAACATACCAATGTTGAGGATGATCTCTTTTTGGGGATATCACTTAAAAGTGATTCCATTAAAGATGATACCTTATATATGAGAGATGATCATAAAGAAGGTAGTTAGATTTTAAAGAAGGGGCAAAGAAGTCTAAATTAGACCCAAAAAAAAAAAAAAGGAAAAGATTGTCTTAAACATGTATGCTTCATTTTATTCTTTAATTTCTTTATATGTCCTCTTGAATTTTTCAAATGTTTTTACTTTTAATCTTTGAATTAATTTTGCTTATTTTTCTAATTTATGTGTTTGAATTTCATTGCAGATGAATGGCTTCTCCATGTGCTCATAATAGTGCTCTAGATGATGTGATGAAGGAGATAAACCAAATTAAACAAGGTTTGGTCATTTTGAAAGAGGTGACTCATGTAAGAAGTATTGGGAAGAAATTCGAGATTCAGTAGAATGCCAAGGGTCAACCAATTAAAAAAAATGATAAAAAATTAACCAACTATAAGGGACTTGTGGCTCGTATGAATGTGCCCATCATTGTAAGTGATTGGTGAAGGGTTGACAATGCCATGAAGAATGCCATTCGGGATAAAATAGTGGTAACATATTTTGCCACAGGCATTATGTTGTTTCTTATATATACATGTTCTAACAAGTTGATTATGTTGGTTTGCAAATGTCTTTTGATATTGATCAAAGTAAAATGAGGTTTGTATTTGGGATAGCTGGCAAAGCATTACAATCGTTCCACTGCATACTCAGTAGTAGATTCTTGAGAGATGCTGATGGGAATATCCTTGACCATCCCCCTAAATTATTTCAAGTTATAATAACTCAAGAGGCTTGGGATACATTTAACGACTAATGACAAGAGGAGTCTTTCTAGGTAATCGTATTCTACAATATATAGTTGTTCATTTTAGTGTACAATAATATGTATTAATTAAAATTATTATGTGTTTTCATAGAAATTAAGTTAGGATAATCAAGAAAGACCAAAGAATATTCAATACTAGTACAGAAAAAGCCGATTAGGATACTTAGGCCTTAAACAACTGATGGCATGTGAATATATATGTTATCTATTTATGAATATATAATGTGATGCAATACTTGCATACTAATTTTTTATCCTATTACACAGATCGAGTAGGAGGGATCAGAAGTTGGCTCAGTATCCCGTCACATTCTCTGAAAGGTAGCTCGAGTCAATAAAAGAGGTGAAATTAATAATGAGTGCATCTTTGAAGTTTGAAACTAATGTGTAAGTATTAATTGATTATAAAAAATTCAATTAGTTTATTTCATTTTTTTACTTTTAATAACATTTGTTTTTTAATTTATATGTCACAGGATGCCTTATTACAGACCTTTCCATAAGGCAGTATGCTCCAAGGGGTGATGATATATGAGGGCAAGGCACTTGGTATTCTGGAGCACCCTGGTCGTGTTAGGGGTGTTGACTTTGGCTTTAGTCAAAGAAACTATTTTGGGAGACAAAAATACTACAAGTTGCGTTCTTCAGCTAAGGTTGCTGATTTGAGAGAGAAGGTGGGGAGACAAGAGCAAGAGCAATATAAGTTAAGAAAGAACTAGAGGATCAATGACGTCTGATTGAAAATTTGAACAAGATGCAGATGATGGAGATGTAGGTAGCGGAAGTTAGTCCTAGTGGTAAAGATAGCTGCACACTTCTGTCTCAGCATCTCCCTAAGGTAATTGCTTTTTTTTTAACTAACTTAATAGTTAAGTACTTTCACTACTTATTAGTAATTTCTTTTGTTATGATTTGTCTAAGGTGAAGTAGACTATTCATTATGGTTAGACACCCCTACTCATTGCATGGCTTCAGAGGGTCATATATATAACATTGCAGGAGACACACTTCACAATGCAATATTATTTGCCAACCATATGAGAGTAACAGTTAATATCCCTATGGAGGAAAATGATGAATTGCCTATTCCTACTGAGGATGCAAGAATGCTAGGACAAGCAATGGGGAGCTTCATTGCGTGGCCCACCAATCTCTTCACAGCAGCTTCATCAAGATAAGTTTGTTAATTGACACTTCCTTATAATTCTTTATTGATTCTAAATTAAACTGACTCACTTTGTTGCACAATACAAGGAGAAACACCTAAAAGTGTCGAGACTTAGCAAGAAATCAATGACTGCACCATCAAAGCCAAAGCTCGACCCTCAAGTTTCAAACAAATATAGATTGGCTCTTAAAACATTAACAGAACAAATGTTAGGGGATGATAACATAAAAATTGTAAATTTTGATAAAGAGATTTATAATAGAGAAATACATGATGTGATTACAATGAAAGCCATAAATGAGATCCTCCAGCGTGAAATGATAAGGGCCACTGCTATTAATTTATATCAGGTACTTCATCTATTGTACGTGAACTATTCTTTACTATGTTCATATTAGTTTATCATTAATCCATTGGTTTCTTCATCTTAGGTACTTGTACCATACATTCTTAGTTCCTGGCAACATTACAAGGAGGTTTGTATTTATCAATCCCCATGACATTGCTACTTTTTCTCCACAGATGCCGCATAGCCAGCTTACAAAACAATTAAAACAAGTAATGGATTTGTTTGTTATAAGAGTCAAGAATGAGGTCATATTCTTAGCCCTTTATATACAACGGTGAGTCATTTAGTGTTGAACTTTTCAATTATATATAATTTGAATGTTAACTATTTAATTAAAATTTACTAACACTGGTTAATTATTCTAGAGCACATTGGATGTTGATCGTCATCAATCCATATGCTCTAACATGGACCCTTTGAATGGTGATCCAACGAACTGTAAACAGATGCAGGAGTTATTTAATCAATAAGCACATATATTTATTTTTTATGTATTTCTACATAGTTGTGTGTTTTAATTTCAAAATAATTTTTTATATTAAGTTTTTTTTTTTCACTTGCTTGATAGAGAGGTGGTGATGTTCCATGCAACTCACGAGTTTAAAGTGCTGAAATAAAAAACACTCGCCATGTTATACAAATGGAACAAAGTAAAAATATTTATCAATATTTGAGTAATTATTGAGCACATTATTTCTTAAATTTAATATATTTTTTATTGGATTTTTATAGTGTCCAAAACAACCAAACAACACAAATTATGGGTACTACGTGATGAGATTCATGAAAAATATCATTATACACAGATAGTCTACGATCCCAGAAACTTTATGTAATTCAGTTCTTTTAAGTGATTGGATGGTTTTTCTTACTTCTATATTTCCTGCTGTAATAAAATTTAACTATATGATGGTATTAGTTGCTGGTAATATGTTGTTACAAGTTGTATTTGGTGATATTAGTATGTAATTTGTTACAAAAAAAGGGCTTAAGACCTGAGAAATTTTTATTTTTAAGCCATTATGTTGCTGGATTTTTTTAAATATAGAACTTGTTTCCAAAAAATACTTCTAAAATTTGACTGAATTCCAATCATTTAACTTCAAATCATTGTTTTTTCATTTTGCAGTACTTCTGATATGTATATTATAAATAATACTCTAATACTTAGATAGATAAACCAAGAGAAGAGGGGTCTCAATATGTGTTCCAACCATGTTTGTTGATTTAGTTGAAATTTACTTGTATTAATTTCTACTGATTTTTTATTGTTCAGTAACATTTGATTTATTTATTGTAATTGTTATTTGATTGTTTTATAATAGTTCTTCTTGCAGGTTGTTTTGAATTGGTTAATAATTGATGGCTAACAAAATTGTAGAACAAAAATAAAATAAAGTGCATAAATTGAAATTAGATAATAAAAAAAAAGTTGACGATTTTATATAAAAACGCCAACAAAAGTAATATTTGTTGGTGGTTATTATTAAACTACTAACAAAAATCAATCTTTATTGGCGGTTGTTATATAACCATCAACAAAAGTTAGACTTTTTGTTGGCGGTTATTTTATAATCATTAATAAAATATAAATATTTATTGGTGATTATTATATAACTAACAACAAAAGTTCATCTTTTATTGGTAATTCTAAACCACTAACAAATGGTTAACCCTTTTGTTAGTGGTTGCATTGGTGACAGTTAAAAATCACTAATAAAATACAAAAATAATTGTCAATAAAATTATTTTCTGGCATAGTGAACAATATTAAATGAATAAAAGCAATCATCAGCCAAAAAAAAAAAAAAGGAACGTCACATTGTTGCCAGAAAAGGAAAACCATTCACAGAATTAAATGATAAGAATTGACTATTATGTTCATGTATGTATGCATATATATGTAGATATATTGCGTGTGATTTTTTGATTTATTACAAAATGCAAAGAAGATAATGTTTGCACCCCCGTTAACATGAAAGAATTTATCTCATAAGAAAACATCAAACATGTATATCTCATACAATTTTTTTTTACAAAAAAAAATATTAAAATTCGTGTAAATTAAAATCAATAATGTATCATAGAATAATTCTTTTTTTGCAATGAAAACGTAATTTTAAAATAAATTAAGTAGATTAATGACATGGCCAGAAAGAGTAGATCGATCAAGGAGATTTTGTAGAGAGTTGCATCGTTGATTTACAAGTCTGAAAGAAGATAGTCATCAAAATGGCCGATTAAAAAAAAATCCAAGATATATATTCCAATCGAAAGTGTGGTTTGTACTTTTATTTAATATATGTTGTAATTTGGTTATCCAAGACATATATCCCGAGCGAAAGGACATTTTTACATGTAATAATTCATCACGACAACGGCAACGGGCCAACGGCAACATATGATATATATATATATATATATATAAAATATGTATGTATTAATTATTTGCATCTAGATAATTAATATTATCTTCTTGTAATGCAAATTAATATTATATTTTGACGTATACATAAGGAGATTCGGACTTGATGCTTTTATTCAGTTTAAATCAAATTTGGATGGTTTGAATTTATATTTTATATATGTTTAATGTCAATAATTTTTTTTTGTGAAGTTAATATTTAGAATATTATTTTTATTTTATTTTTTACATCTTTTTAAATAAAAAAAATTTGAATGTAAAAAAAAATTTAACTCGTCTAAATCAAATTTGAATGACTGTGGGGAGGATTTAATCCAAACGCATGTATAGGGTCACATCTAACGTATAAAAAGCCCTCAAATTAATAGTTGAAAATTTCCCATTGATTGGAACCCTTTTTGCATTCATTTGGGTTGCAAACCATATGAAAATTAACATCTCCCACTCGTTTTCATTTTTAATTAATTTAATGTCTGGCCATGTTTAAAAGTTGTAATCATTTTCCCCAAGCGAACTACCCGTGCAATGCAGGGGGCGAAATTTTTTTCTGTGAATATAATGTGAAACAATATTAATGTTAATCAATATTATACATCATTAATGAATACAATTTTTTTTCCCACAAAGTGAGGAACACCCAAAAATTTTGCAGCAGGCTCCACCTATATATATATATATATATATATATATATATATATATATATATATATATATATATATATATATATATATATATATATATATATATATGTTTATATATGTGCCTGTTATATATATATATATATATATATGTAGGCATACACCACTCCAAATAATAAAATTACACAAAAAGGAAAAGAAGAAAAAAGGAAAGCTAAGCAAAGTGATATTATCTACATGGTTGATTAACAGAGTAATATAGTAATAATTATAAATTTACATGTCAGCTTGCCCAATTAATTATAGAAATTGTGATGAAAAGATCCCTCTAATCAAGCAAAATTAAAAGGAATAAACTGATTTTTAGTATATTAACTCTTTACATTTCCCATTTCCCATAAAACCTGGAGTTGGGACTGAAGTAAAACACATAGAAGGAGCACATAAAAAGAAACAGATGGGAAGGGAGGACATAGGGATTAAACATTACTTATTCTATACATGTTATATTAATATAACTACGATAAAAGAGAGTACTTTATTTAATTGAATTACTGAAATATTTTTTTAATTTACTATACCAATAATACTGATGTAATGCATATTGTATTATGTAAATAAAAAGAACAGAGAGTAACTAATTTACTTGGCTAACTTAAATATTTTTTTGCATTAGAATACTATTCAAATTGAGATAATCTTCAAAGGATTGGATGGGTTTTGTGGTAATATATATTTTGGTTTAATATTTGTTATATCACATAAGTAAGGATAATAAGGAGTATTTTATTTAATTGGATCACTCAACTAATTTTTTTTTTATTAAATTACTATCTGAAATAATACTAAAATGATAATATAATAAAAGGAAAAAAATTGCGTTTGGGCCGCTAATAAAATGCACCATTTTGAAAGAAATAGAAGGGAAATAAAAAAGCATTAGGCTGCAAAAGGTGTATGTACAGAAAAGCGTACCCATAAATACTATAATAATTTGCCTGAAAGTGATCATCAAACTATAAACTATAAATAATAGCATTATGTAAATACCTTTTTCAAATTAATTCTTGCATAAATTTGCATTATTTAGTGGAAATATTTGAATTGTCTCATAAAGATAATTGATATCCATTCATTAAAATTTCCAATATTGTCACGTCCAACCGATCTGGACTAGCATTAGTTGCTGAAGTTTCAAAAAGGATTGAAGATACCCCAAATAATACAAAAACCTATTGATTCGTAAGAAAATGACCTTTTTTTTTTCGGCTACTCTGCTTTATACACACAAAATCATCACGTTTAAATTCGGTGCCAAACTCTTATTCATCTTCTTAAATGACATAGTCAAATTGCCCCCAACACATTCATTGTCAATGTATCTCTCAACTGTAGCACTATTAGCCTTTACGAGTTTTGGAACAGGTTAGTTTATCGGTAGCGTTGGATTTGGTCATACCCCTATCTCTATTCAGTTCACCTCTTCGATTCTTTCTTTTCCCTCTCCACTTCCCTCAAAAGTTGAGACTTGAGTGGGCAAGTCCACCTTTCCAACGTCCCCCTTTTGAGCTTTCTTTATCTATATGGCCATAAAAAAATGGCACTACTTCCCTCAATTACATCTCTCTCTCTCTCTAACCCCACTGAAGAACTTTCTGGCATTTCCCTTTGTTTGGATTGATATTCATATATTCCGAATCCGCTTTTAAATAATGCAATCAAGCAGTATTTGTTGGATTTGAGATCCTTGGATTTGTTATATATACTACTTCTATAGATAATTAGACCTGGTGGTCAAGTGCATTATTTTATTACACTTTAGGTTAAATTAGTATTTTGGTCATCTAATTTTGTTTAAAATTTTAAATTAGTCTCTTAAATTCAAAACATTTGTAAATGATCTTTTATTTTTTATTTTGTACCATAAGTGTCATAACTTGTCAAGTCTATCAACCTCATAGTTGTTGAAATCACTAAAACTATGTTAAGATGACATCGTGGTTATTAGCTTTATTAGTTGCTCAATTTCTGAAAGCCCTAGTTTGAGATCTAAACTAATTTTGAGGAAAAGTAACCAGAAAAAAGACTAGGGGACAACTAATTTATAGAGTCAACAATGACATGCGACGCCATTTCAACACAATTAAAACTATTTTACTAACGATTGAATTGACAAACTTGATAAATTAAAACATTTATAGAGTGAAATAAAAATTTTAAAAAAATTCATTTTGACATATTTTAAACTTAATGGATCAATTTAAAATTTTAAAAAAAATTATGATATTAAAACGCTATTTTAACCTGAATTTTATTGTACATATAAATTTATCAAACATATAACTAATTTTTTAATTTAATAAAAATAAAACTTACTTCTCTATCCATAGTTAATCCTGATATTTTAATCTTATATTTAATTTGGGATTTAATTAAAAAAAAAGAAGAGTAGTTTTGAAAACCACTCATCCTTCTCTCCCTCCGTTCTTCTGTTTCCTCTTTGTATAGATAACATATTCTAAGGGAATTAAAGATTATCTTAATTAGACTAAACATTGAAATTTGAAAAGACTAAAACAGCAATATGGTTTATAAGGATGATTGCTTTTTCTTTCTTCAATCAATTATTATTTATTATTTATTTTCCAATCAATTAATTATTTCACAATTATATATGCATCGATGACACATAATCCTTATTTCATGATTCTGTCATGGTCAACTCAACAACTTCGGCACCCGCCGGCCACCGTCCTATCATGAATCAGGTGGTAACTGAAGAGGCCACGTGTCAAACACCCAGATTACACAATTCAACTTCCTCTATCCTACGTACACTTTAACGCTACCTGAAATTGGAAATTTTTATTTTAAAAAGATGTATTTAAGAATAATATATTAAACATATTTTTTTATATAATTTTATAAATTTGTAGAAAAAATTTTAATTTATATAATATTACTTAATGGATCTGTATGTAAAATTTTGTATAACATCTCATTAGATTAGAGGTCCCCATCCACTCCATAATACGTATATATTTAATGAAATTAACAAATTAGAAATAAATTGTTTTTTATAATTACGATCGAGTTAAGACCTTTTGTGTCATACCATCTGTGTCTCATATCAAACACTAGAGGCCAAAGTTGATGTCGTTGAACCCAACCCCACGCACACGAAGCAAAGCTACTAATTACCCACTTAATCTCTTTCTTCATGTCGTTAGACCCAAGTTTCTTCCAACGGAAACGCCAACCAAAAGCCCACTAGTTAATTTGATGATGATAACAATAATAACAACAACAACAACAACAACAATTTTTTTTTATTAATTTGTGTTCAATCTTTTGGGAGAAAATTTTGCAAATAAAATTTTAAACCCATCGAGCTCATAAAAGAAAGAAGTGCACCTTTGAAACCATGTGAAAATAATTTAACCTAAATAAAGTTTTAAAATACCCATACTTAAAACCAAACTCTTTAAAACCCTCTCTCTCTCTCTCTCTCTATCCATATTCTATCTCTTGACTCTTGTTTCATCTAACATAGTTTTCATATCAAAGCTATATAAAGAGCCCAATATCCTTTGTGATTTCTTGAAATTTCCAGACCTCGTATTCTGGTTTTCTGTTCATATATATGGGAATAGGTTGCTCAGGTAGAACAAAAACTATGAAGGGATCAAGAAATATGGGAGATACAGCTTCATGGTACTGCGGAGTAGTGTTATTGGCTCTGATATTATTGGGGTCTATAAGGGTGAGCTCTATGGGTGATGATGAAGAGGCTGCTCAAGCCATTAGAGGAAACCAGCTGCTTGATCGGCCGTGCGACGAGATATATGTAGTCGGAGAAGGCGAGACCCTCCACACCATCAGCGACAAGTGCGGCGACCCGTTTATCGTGGAGCGTAATCCTCATATCCATGACCCGGATGATGTCTTCCCTGGACTTGTCATCAAAATCACATCCATAAACACTCGAAAATTGTTGAGGTAGATGTTAATTAATTAGACCTAGCCGCTATACACTCATGTTATTTATTTTATTTTTCTTTCCTTTTCTTTTCTTTTTCCCGCTCTCCTTGTGTATTGTATACCCAGTTGAAAGATACAGGAAAGTGTTTTTTTCTTTTTTTTCTTTTTCCTTCGAACTCTTAGTGATCTGTTTGATTTCTCAGGAAACAGAAATAAAAGGAGAAGAAAAAAAAAATGAACCGCTCTGTACCATTTTAATTATTTCTTCTTATTCTAATTAATTTTTTTCCTTTTATATTTTCGTGTCCTTGGCTGATTAATATGGGTATCTTTGGATCGCTAATAATAGCTGAGCAAGGCTTCTTCGTTTTCCTTGTATACTAGTTTATGTCACCGTATGAAGAATAGAACACAGAAGAATTATACAGTTCTTTTCTGTTTGGCCATGATGATTTCTGAGAAGATGAATCTTCTTTTTGTCAAAAGGAACCTTAGGTTTGGAAGATAATTAAGGATTCTATAGGGCAAAAGCGCCGTTCTCATTACGTAATTGTTTTTTTAAAATTATTTTTCTATAGCTTTTTGTGGTTTGATTCAACATAAGGAAAGACAAAAAGAGGCGGCCATGTAGAGAAACTTGAGTTCGAATCAATTAACAACCATGAATAGTTGGGATTTTTTTGGTATTCCAACTTTTGAATTTGAGAATTTACATAATGTTGAAAATAAAATATATTCGATACTATAGAGAAGATTGAAATCCTGGGAATGTACAATAAAAAAAATTTAATGTATTTACTATGCTATTTCCTTTGTTTTAAGAGTGATGATGTTATATTTTGGGAAATATCATATTCTTTGATTGTGATACAATTAATTATTAATTATTATTAAATATAAAACATTTGACCTATTTTAATATATTTATTACTATAACTATATTTATTAATTACACAAAAATTAAATTAATTCTTTTAAGAACTATTAATTATTAAATAAGTTAATATTTTAAGTAATTATTTAATAAAATATACATTTATATTTAATAGTTAATTGTATCATAACTGAAAAATATGGTGTTCTCAGAAATATAAGATCATTTCTTTTGTTTTAATTACTTCTAAGACTAATTAATTGCATTTTTAATATTTTAATTGAAACAAGGCAATTTATTTGGACTTTCTGTAATTTTCCAATTGAATTAACTTATTTTATTGAGTTAGTGTATTGATACTATGGTGTGTACCTAAAAACATCTTCTTTTTCTTGTCAAAACATTCAATAGAGAGCAAAGAGCCAGCGAGAAATGATCTATTTTAGAGAATTCAGTATACCTCTTTTTTCTTTTTATCTAAAATTTCTCAGCAGTGCAAGTTTCCCTATTTCAAGTAGATATCCAATATTTCGTTTCATGAAGGGCATTCCTCTCATAATAAATATATATTAATTACTATGTGACAAAGTCAAGTGGAGTAAATTAGCCCATTAATGCGTACTTTGGACCATTTGAATGACAATCAAAGCTTGACGTCCAAAATCAGTTAAGAAACAGAAAATGTTGAAAGAGCAAGGTCTCTCTTGTGATAAACGGAAGTCAATTATTACAATATTTTATTAATATAAAATTGTTTTTTTTAAGATGATAACACGGACAGTACTGTTCCAGGCCGCTACGTGTTCAATGAGATCTATAATATTACATCATACATGATAAAAAAATAAAAATAAAAAGATGGGAAAATGAATGAAATTTATTTATTTATTTTATCTTTCTCTAAATATATGTACATTTATTTGTACCTTAAATTCTAGCAAAAGGAATATCAAATAAAACAATGCCAAGTCGTTTGGGAGATGAATAAGCACACACTAAAACTTGCGTGAAGCAATAGACAATAAATTTGCTAGAATCATCGGCCCCAAAAGGATAAAAAGAAAAAAGAAAAAAAGAAAAACAATAATCGCTAGAATCACATAAGACATTCTACGCCTCTCCTTACGCCGCAGCAGGTGCAATCACTTGATACTTGATAAATTATGCAAAGTCAAAGGACTTATGAGAAATTTTCAAAAGTATTTATAGAAGGAAGGTCGGGGAATATCAAACTTGAAGACATAAAACACAAAAGATTAATTCAGTCGGTAATGGTTAAAGGGACACTCCTTTCAAATACAAGAGTTAAGAGTTTTAAAGGGCAAAAGTTCAATTTTTACTTCAATTTTTTTCCTAATCTTTATTTTTAAGATCTTATGTACTTTTCTAATTAAAAAATGCATATGTTTTTTAATTAAATTTAATTATATATATATTTTTTAAAAAAATTGCTCTAAAAATAAAAAGGTTAAATACATTAAATTAATATAAAAAAAAATACATTCTTGACTAAAAAAAAAAAGAAAAAAAGTTTCAGGCAACATGTCTACATGCTTAACGGGGCATATCTATCGTTTTTATTGCATAAGGGGACCATCTTAAAATTTGTTCACTCGTTGACTCGTTGAGATAGGAGTAGAGAAGAGTCAATGAATTTCATTAAAATGGATGTATAAAGTAGAATTTATTTTTACACTTTTTCTCATTAAATTTTCATTAATTCATTATGGCTAGGAGTATTTTAAAGAGATTTTCAAGTTTTTTTGGGCACACGATAATTGAATGGTTTAAATTAAGACCCTTTGCTACACATTCCTCACTATTAGACAACCACTTTAAAGAGTTTTTCAATTTCAGAATGACGAAACTAAAGATATCTACTTTTAAAAAAGAAGAAAAAAAATCTTATATGGGATTAAAATTTGTGATAATGAATTTCAAATTGTAAATAGTTAGGTGATATATATAACTTATTAAGTGAGTCAATTTTATGGCGTGATTAAACTAATCGTGTTAATTAGAATCTTATTTAGAAAAACAAACGAATTAAGACGTATAATCGAGCATTAGATTTGAAGACAGTGATGATCCGGGGGAGAACAATACTGGTGATGTGAGGGTCTAGTTCTTAAATGCAATGTGAAAGTTCTGAGTAGGTCCTTATAATATTCAAATATAGTTCATCTACACTAGATATGTTCACATTAATATCTTGTTTAATTCATAGAATTGTTAGGTATGAAAAAAAAAATGAGGATATGAATAAAATGAAATAATTGTGTTTGATATGATATAAAAATAAATAAAAATATCATTCTATTTATATGTTTGTTGGGATAAAAATAGTACGAGAATGAAAAATAATAATAAAAAAATGACTCTAGTATTTTTACTTAAAAATAGTGATAGAATAAAAAATAATAATAATAAGAGTATAATAGATTTTGCATAAATTAAATATAATAATTATTTCAATTTGCATGCTTATGGAATAAAAATAAATTTCTTTTCAAATCTTGCAAAATATATACCAAATGGGATTAATCAATGAAATCCTATTCCTTTTCCTTCTACCTCCTACCAAACAGGGCATAATTAAGTGTTTTGTATAATTGTTGCTTACTTGAAGTGTATACGCAAGTATATGTATCGTAAAAGCAATATAGTGATAAGAAAAGATTGTTTCCTTAAAGATTTGTTGTCAAAACTTATCAAGTACCAAAATTCACATCTTAATTTAAATTAAGCGGGTCAATTTGAAATGATTGCATAAATAAGAAATGATTATGAATTATCTACTATTCAAAATTCAGAGTTAATATTTGGATTTCTGAGTGAATATTAGTATATAGAATTATTAGTCCCTCTTGTATTTTATAGCAATTTGCTCAACACTCAGTACAATTGCTCTCAATGATGATACATGTTGGTCTAGGGTTTATTTATTCCTATAAGTATTTTTTCAAATCTCATATAGAGTTATCCCATCAATTTCATAATTTCTTATAAAATCAACTGATGTCAAATTGCTAGTATAATATCTAATTAGGCCATGTGAGGTTAACGAGTATATTCCTAGCTCATTAACTGAACCATCCACCTTCCCTAACAAGTTTCAAGTAATCACATCACTCATCTCTTGATCTAACTTTTCTTTCCCTTTTTTAAGTTTAAGCAAAGTATCAAATTAATCTAATTGTTGGCCAATCAATAAAAAAACATGAAATATGGAGTTGAATGAATAGATATTCATCATTAATTACAAAATTAGAGTGAGGAACAATCACTAATCCATACAAGAGTTCCTAATAATCTTAGATTAGGAAGTTTAGCTATATATATTTATAAAAACCAAAGATAAAGTTGACACAAAAGTCAGATACATTAGAATAGATAATAAGAACAGAAGGAGGAAAGAAGAAACTCAGAAATGGAGCTAGTTTCAGCTTCAATTCAATCCCTTGCTTTCTTCTATGTCAAGATGTCTCCTTAGCTTCCCCCTAGCCTTTACACACTTGGAATAAACTAAAATCAACCCAGAATGATAGCTCCCTGTGCAGCAAAAGCATGAGAAGTAAAAAACTCTTGAAATTTTGGTAAGGAAAAACACTGCATTTAACTAAAATGCGTCGCATTACGGCTCAAGAGGTCACACTGCGGCGAAATTGATTATTGACTAAACATGCACCATGGCTCAGCATATTCCCACCATGGTGATCTTCGCTACTGAGAAAGCTGGATGTGTTCTTCGTTGTGGCACTTTTCGCTTCTGTGTGATGTTTTGCTACTACTCAATATGCTCTTCGCTATGGCCTTTAGCTCATCTTGACATATGACGCGACGCATTTTGCTTTTGGTTGAAGTTTTGTCACGATGTGAATTTGTTCATTGCGGCACAAATTGCCCTGCATGCTTGCCTTCATTTTTCTTCTCTTTCAACCACGGCTTGATGAAGTCTAGCCGTAACAAACTTCTACAAACAGCAGGAAAATAGCATAAAGAAGCATTTTTGACATGAGAAAGTTCAATCCTTTCTTAAATATGCATCCTACAGCAAGAGCAAAATGTACTTAGTTCTCAATATACTCAAAATTAAAACAAAATCTATCATTGACAATGTAAAGGTAAAGTATGGAGCTATTCATTTTAAGTATGTTCATTTTATGTATAAAAGTATTATTTACCCTATAATTAAAGGCTAAAACCATATTTATCAAGAGAAAATATGTATAATAACATAAATAATTGAGAGTTATCAATAATAACATGATTCTCAAATTCTATTATTTCATTGGGTTTTTATAACTACGCCTCTTAATATATTGTCCTAAACCAATTGTTTGCATAGGATTAGCTTTTATAAATGGTGTACTATCTTTAAAAAATGCACTATTTTTCATTGATATGGTATAATTATAATTTTATAACTAAAATACATTTTAAAAAATAAGAATTAATTATAAAAACCATGATCTCTTATCAATTGAGCGAATTTTATCCAATATTACAAATTAACAGTGTTTGTATAAGGAAATGTTAGGTTCAAGTAAAGTGCGAGGGAAAAAGTCTCACAATGGATAGTGTAGAAGTTGAACCTAAGGAGAGGTATATAAATAGAAATGACTTAATAAACCTAATACTTTAAGGTTTTGGGTTAAAATATATTGTCAAGCCTATAAGTATAACTTCTCATGAAGTCCAATAAGGAAGGCATGAAGGTCTCTGGTGCTGTAAGTTCTTCCAGCTAGGCCTTAACTTTAGCATTTGAATTGATGGTTCAATAAGAAAAAGTTTGGAAATGGTGGCCTAAGTGGATGGAGTGATGAGGTGTGGGCCTAATTTAAGATGATTGCCTAGTCGTGCAGAGATTAGGATGGGCTTACGGGCTTCTATCAAAAGGGAAAGAAAATGGAGCATGTCTATGTAACTATGGACTCGCACTTAAAGGGAAAATTGTTAAGTTCAAATTAAATGGGAGTGGGAAAGTTCCGCATTGGATATAATTAAACTAAAAATGGTCTATATGTGGAAAAGACATATGGACCTAATATTTTAAAATTTTGAGTTAAGATATGGTGTTAAGTACCCATAAGAATATTTCTTCTTAAAGTCCAATAATGAGGGGAAAATTGTTAGGTTCAAGTTAAATAAGAGTAGGGAAGTCTTGCATTTGATATAATTGAACTAAAAATGGTCTATACATGGAAAAGATCTATGGACCTAATATCTTAAAATTTTGAGTTAATATATGGTGTTAAGTTCATAAGTATATTTCTTCATAAAGTCTAATAATGAAGGCCCAATTAAGATCTCCCTAATGTTATAGGCTCTCGATTGAGTCCTAACAAGAGAGAAGATCCATTTGATTAAAAATAAAATCAACACAAACTATTTTGCTTTTTATACCTTGCATCAAAAGGACAAAGAAAGTTATTGCTATGTAGCCTATGTGAATAATATATTATAATCTAAACTATGCCATGAAAGTCCAAATTTCATTTTTGACATCATTCATATCAAAGTGTACATTGATAACATGTTGAAGAAGTTTCAACTATCATACTACCAAGCATCAAAGCATACTCTTGGTTTAATATTTTAAAAATCAAACAAGTCATTAAAATAGGAAGAGGAGCAATTCACAGTATAATAGTGCAACCGTAGTTGAATTGGAGTTAAATTTTGTGTGTGTGTGTGTGTGTGTGTGTGTGTGTGTGCATATATATATAAATATATATTACAATTAAATTGATATTATATTGTAAAATAATATTTAAAACTAATATAAATATTTTTAAAAATATGAAAATTTGTTAAAGTATTTCACATTTAATGATAAATCTATGTGAAATGAGTTAAGTACAATTTATTAAATATTATAAATCTTTATTACAAAATTTTAAAATTCAAATTTAGACAAAAAGATAAAAAGAAAATAAAAAAATAAAATTTTGACCAATTCAATGCTAAGCCACTCAGTTTTAATTGATTTTATTAGGTTTGACCTATTTTTTTCTTGATCAATTTTGAAAGTCAATTAGACCAAAACCATAGCCAATTTATTAGTTTTTCCATCCAACTAACTAGTTCAGTCCGATTTTTAAAGCAATACTTTTAATGATTTGTTCCCTAAGATTGAACCAAATACTAACACAATCCCAATCCTTGAGGAGCTTTAAAGTATCTTTGATGCCCATTAGTATGATTTGTAGAATCTCAAGTTGTCTCTCATTTATCAAAAGTTTATATACAATAAACCAAACATTTCATCAACCAATAAAAAAAATCCACATTTTTGTGTTTTAATTTCCAAACAAAATCAAATAGTTTTGCATTTTCTTTTGGTTATTTGATTTATTAGAACCACCATAACAAGAAATAATTTATATACTTCCATAAATTTCATTTCATCCATTTTAGGATTTGTCAAACCATTGGAGTTCTTTCTTCTCCCCTCACTTAAAAGTTAGGCAAGAATGAACTAGTGAATGGTCTCAGGATAGAATGATGGTTATGAAGCTGTTTAGTAGCACAAGACGTGCCACTCACACAGTGGAGTGGATCTTTAATGTGCCTTTGATACTTAAGAATGGGATTGTGTACAAAATTTGGCAAACTAAAGATGGTGAGAAAGTTTACTTGAACTTTAGAAGTGGGACCTATTATATAGACAGTCAAAAGATAGCCTTTGAGATATTATAGTAATTACATGACGTGAGGTATTGGCAAATTGTTGCCATCAAGTCAGTGATTGTAGGGTTTATGATGCTTTTTATGAGAAGCTTGTTTGACCACAAGGTAACTTAGATTTTTTGAAAGGAGGTTTATCGAGCATCTTTAGTAATTGTTAAAAATTAACTATAAAAGTTGGGCAAAGCAATATTGTGATTTATTATATAAATTAAAACGTAATTTATATTATTGTTGGCATTCCAAGTTACATGAAATTTTTTTTAATCTTATTCATATCATAAAAATGCATCTCTCTTACTCATCCTTGATTATTAATATAACATTGATTATAGTGATAAAGAAATTGCTATAGTCATGGACAAAGAACTTATTGAAGCAACAGAAGTAGAATAAGTGAAAGCTAAAAGAGCAATGGCTGAAGAAGCATATAGTAGGGAGAATGTCAGGATTACCTTGACCGATGTACCTTTGAATTTACATCCACACTCTATGATGTTAAGGTAATGTCAAGTTATCATAAGTAGATTACCAATTCACCTCAACATCCCTCAACATTAACTCTAAGGTCATCACACTTAAAGGAAGCTCGCCTTAATGAAACATTCGAGCTAAACCCAACAAGGTAGCCGTATTATCTGTAATAGAACCTTCACTATGCCTCCTCCCCTTATTAGGGTCATAATTGATTCTATCAACATATTGATACATGAAAGGGAAAGGACTAACAATACTCTACACGTGCAAAAAGTAATAAACCTATAGTAAACTTAAATCCATAGAACCTCTAATAAAGAGATGATGACGACTAGGTCTATTAATGATATTGAGCATACCACATATATTGGCATCCTTGTTAACATAAAAAAATAGCAAAACAAAGGAAAAATGATTCTATCCTCTCATAACAACACAAAGCCACAAAACCCCACATATACTAAGCACCTTGTGGGGTTAGCTAACAAAAAGCCACCCTAATTGAAGCAATAATGAAGTAGAAATAGCCATATAATGGAAATCAAATTCATCTTCAAAGAACATCCTTATATAATGTCAAAGAAACCTTATCCTCCATATTAAACACTCTATTGACCAAAAGGAAATAATAAGAATAACATTCAATGAAAAACTACAACCTTCATGGCACTAGCAAAAATCACCTTCAGACATATTGCTCCTAAAATCACTAAAGAAAGGAATAGCCATTATACTCAAGTTCAACCTACATAGATGTAAACAAAACAAATGAAGCAGTAAGTAGGTATATGGAAGATGAAGTAGATAAAGTAGAGAAGTAGCATGTATACAAACATAATTGCAATACAACACTTAAAAGGATTAATAAACAACTCTCCATATCCTATGACCTTTTGCATTCTATGAAGTAGTCCATATGAACATGAAGAATCATAAGCAAGTGAAACAACAACAACCTAGCTAGCATTAATCACTTAATAGCACATGCACTACTTTAAGTTCGCATAGCTTAGCATCTCACTGATAGACTTAGGGGAAAGTGCTATGGGTATTGCTTAACAGTAGGAGTTTGGATTGAGCCAACTCAATTAGCCTAATTCCAAAAGGTTCAAAGTACACAATAATTATCATTCATCAAACATCAATCAAGGAACTAAAATAGCAAGTTGCTATGTATAGAACAATTCCAATACGGAAAGCTATTAGCTTAGAAAGCTTCTATAGTTCCACTAGACAACTTAGTTCAACCATTATTATCAGTCCACCACCCATAAAACTTATTAATAGAGACCTCTATAATAGAACTAGACATGATCAAATTCCCATATTGAACACATGAGTAATCAATTACGACTCCATTAAACCTAAGAGATACATGGCCTGTTTGATTTTGTTCTAGTTTTAATGTTTTTAAAATAGATATTTTTTAGAACAAATTTTGAAAGTAAAAAAAATTAAAAAATATGTTTGAATCATTATTATGAAAAATTGTTATTTTCTATATTTTTTCTAATTTTGGAGAATAAAAATTAACAAAATATCTAAAAAATATTCTGATTTTTTTGTTTCCAAAAACACAATTATGTTTTACAAAACACTTTTTTAAAACACATTATTAAACAAGGTTTTTTTTTTCTTAAAAGCAAAAAGCTATTCTAAAAATAAGAAATTAAACAGACCCACAATCTTTCTCTCATCTTGTCATTGCTATCTATTTCTATAATTAAGATCTATTAACATAATTCATTGTCTCTTTACCATCTCTCTCTCTCTTCACTATCCTCTTTTGTCTTTGCCCACAATCCTCCTTGAAAACCATATTCACAAAATAATTTTTTTGACTAATTTAGAGATAATAATTTAATTTCAAGAATAATATTTGTATTACTTACACATATATATTAATAAACATAAATATTCTCACAAATTTAATAAGGTTTTAGAATATATTAAATTTATGATTTTTAATACAAAATAAATTACATAGAAATAAAAGTTAAAAACAATTTTTTATTAGGAAAAAATGATGTCCAATTTTATATTTTTACTATTAAAATTTTCAGTAATCACATAAGAAGTATATAGTTTTGACTTAGTATAGTTTTTACAACTCATCATCATATGATTGGATGTTTCAATGAATTTTTTTTTTCATATGTTATAGTTTCATTGGAGAGCCTCATATCAAAAGACAAAAGATAATATATATATATATATATATCTAAGCGTTTTTCTTTTTTTGGTTTAACCTAAGTTACATTTTAAATACTATTGAGTATATTTTGGTCATATTTTATTTTTAGGAAACAAATGTATATTTTTAAAATAGAGGAAAGATTCATATGATTTAGATTTTTTAAAAGAAAATAATTTATTCAAAAAATTATATATATATATATATATATATATATATAATGCATCAGTTTACCATGCCATAAGATAATTGAAACAAGTCAATTTATTTGAATTTTCTGTAATTTTGCAAATGAATTAACTTATTTTATTGAATTTTTGTTCAGATAATGTGGTGTGTATTGAAATTTTTTCTTGTCGAAACTTTCATCAGGGAGCAACGAGAAATTATCTATATTTCAGAGAATTCAGAACCTTAACTATTTCACTTCTATTTCAACATTTTCGGCAATGCAAATTTCCCTGAAGTAGATCTTCAATATCACGTTTCTTGATGGGCATTCCTCTCATAATAATAGATATTATTAATCTATGACAATCGGCAATGTAAATTAACCCATTGATGCTTCCATGGCCCATTTAAATGACAATCAAAACTTCATGTCCAAAAATCAATTAAGCAAGGAGAAATTGTCGAAAGAGCAAGGTCTCTTTTGTGATAAACTGAAGTCAATTGTTACAATATATTTATTATATAAAATTGATGAGGCTGATTTCCAATTATAAAATTGCTTTTTCTTTAAAATGATAACATGGAAACTGCTGGTATAGGCCTGGACGTGTTGATTGTTGAATGAGAGTATTATTACTTGTATCTCAAGTCTTAACAAAAGTAATATCAAATAGAAACAATGTCAGGCCGTTTGAAAGGCGACGTGTTCAATGCATATAATAAAACTTGCCTGAAAGAAATGGACATCGAATTCGCTAGAATCACAACAAACATGCGACACCTATCTCTACGCCATAACATGCGTAATCACGAGATATTTGAAAATAAAAAATAAAAAATAAAAAAAAAGGAGTCATGGGAAATTTTTAAAAACATTTATAAAAGATAGTTTAAGGTACGCCAGACTTGAATTGATATCCCAAGACCCACGTTAACTTGATCAGTTAGTAATGGATCAAGTAATATTTTCTTTTAAGTATGAATATTATGAGTCCTATAGTATAGGTTAGATTTGATCAAACGTCAAAAAATTTGCCTAACTCGGATAGGCTTAGTTTTTTTTTTTTAAAAAAAGTATGAATCTGAAATATAAAATTAGTTGAAAAATAAACTTGTTTAAAAAAGGTTGATATGTAAAACGGTTTAGATTTAGAGTTTTTTAAAGTTTGGCTCAGCTTGAACTAATATTTCTTTTTCAAATATGTTAATTATAATATTAAAATTTTTTTAATAGGAAATATTTTATATATTAAATATATTTTTTTAATATATTAATTAATTCGGGCTTTGGTTTGGAGGGAGAGGCGTTTTGGATGGAATTTCATTGCTAATGAAGTTGTAGGAGATGTGGAAGAGAAGAGTTTTGTAGGAGAGAGGGGCAAAGACTTGGTGGGCTTGGGTCCAATTTGACACTTATATAATTACAAAGGTCCAGTCCGTTTTTAAATACATCCGCTTCATAATCAGCTTTAGTATAAATGTTTGATTTTTAGTTTTTACCTTATTTTTTTATTTTTATGACCTAATGCTTTCTTTGTATTAAAATTATTTTTATTAATTTTTTTTGAAAAAATGATAAAAATAGAATCTGAAATATACTAATTACTTAATATAGAAAAGTTTGTCTTTAATATTAACTAGAAAAAAAATGCAACATATCTACATGTTCAACGGGGGCTACTTTTTTTTCTTTTCGTTGCATAACGTGGCCTATTTTAAAATTTAGAGTAAATTAGAGTTAAAATTTTATTAAATTATATTTGATATTTCTTTTATTAAAGATTATATTAAATTACCTTTTAATTTATTTTCTTTCAATGAAACAAATTTTTTACGCAATATATATGTATCTTTTTCAAATAAAATTAGTTAATTATCTTTACTATTATAGTAAGATAAAATCACAATATGTAGTTAGAGTTTAACATTAATTTGATTATCTTTACTGTTATATTAAAAAAATACAAAAATTTAACCTTTTTAATAAAAAATTAATTAAATAAAAAAGGAACCTTTATGTAATATTTATTAAAATATTAGAGAATTTGAGTATAATTTGTTAAAAAAAATATCCAATATAATTTAATCCCACTTAAAAGACACAGCTATCATAATTTACTCTAAAATTTATACACTCCTTGACTCACTTTGATGGTTGTAAAAAAGAGGCCAAGGACTTCTTAAAGTGGATGTATGAAGTAGTAAATTTTACTTTTACACATTATGTCTAAGAGTATATTTAAGAGTTTACCAATTTTATAATGATGAAACTAAAGAAAGTAATTGGCATAATTGGTAGCATATCTACGTCTGAAAAAGGAAAAGAAGATTATTTGTGTTTAATATTTGTATCGATAGACAAGTGGTTAGGTAGATATATTGATATATACAACTTATTGAGTTAATTTTATGATGAAAATAAACTGATCATGTGTTAGAAATTTTATTTGAAAATTAAATGAATTAATTAAGATCTAGAATTGAGCATTAGATTTGAAGATAGTGGAGCTCTGAATATGAAGCGTACACTAAATTTATGTATACTCAACTCTCAGGATTTGACTTGTACAACGGACTTCACAAATATTCAAATTAATCTTAATTTTTGAAGGTACATGTTCATTGTGTAATAAAAAAGTTTTCGGTGAAAAACAGTATTGGGATTTGACAGTCTATTATTTGTATACTAAGCATAGTTAACTTGCAATATAATCTGATATAATATTTTTTTAATATCTATTATATTTTTATAATTATTATTTAATAATAATTATTATTATTTAATTTTTTTCAAAAATAAGGATAAAAATATTATTGTCCTTCTCAAATTAAACATACCTTAAATAAAAGCACTAAGCAAGCCCTTGCAATATTCAAATTTAATTCATCAACATTAAATTTAGTTCAAACTAACTTCTCAACTTATTCATCAACATATAAATACATATATATATATATATATATATATATATATATATATAATATATATATATATATATATATATATATTCATTTCACCACTCACTTTAATATTTTTTGTTAGTATAAATTATGTCTATTTTAGAATATTAAAATAATAGATCATTGATCATGTTAATAAAATATAAAGAAACAATATTGTTGAAATTTTAATGACAAGAAATAATCTAAGAATTTTTTAAATTATAAGGAGTTAATTCATATAATTTTTAAGTAAAATTATAGAAATTAAAAAATAATTTAACCAAAATTATGTTGGGTCTGAGATAATAGATATGAATTTATTTCGTTACTAATTCAATTTTGCTGGGTCCAACTTGTTGGATGAGTTGCAGTCCATGGGCAAGTAGGTTGTGGTCCACAGTTGTACTCGGTCTGAGGCCCACACTTTGATACACAGTAGATGGCTGAAAACGTCCATCCCTCTGAAAAATAATAAAATAAAAAATGGCCCAAGCTTCATTTTCAGATTATAGTAGGGAAAAATTTTTTTATGTAGTTTCATGTATATTTTTTATAAGCTTTCTTGAATTAAATTATGATTAATGTATGATTTTTTTAATAATAATATGACAAATATATAATTTTTTAATTAAATCATATGCTTGTTATATTATTATTAAAAAGATACATATTTATTATATTTTAATTGATAAAGTTAATAACTAAGATATAAAAAATTACACATAAATATAATTCATAATAGAAGTCTCATAATAACTAAGGTTAGGTACAATTTGTAAGACATTTGGTTGTTTTCTAATAAATATATAAAACACGGAAACAATGTTAAAGTATTTAATTATATGATACTAAAATTTTAAAAATATATGCTTATTATATTTTTATTTAAAAATTTAATAATAAAATATAAAAATGTTATACTTAAGATTTGCTTTATTAAAACTTGTTGGGCAGAATTAGTGAAAGGCTTCTGGATGATGGTACAGTGAAAAAAATTAATAATTTAAATGTTACAGGTATCAAAAGTAATGTTGTTAGAATTGGACTAGACTGACCGGTTCAACTGAAAAATCGGTGAATTGACACCCTATCCGGTCTGGAAGCCCCTAGGAACTGGTTTGTTTCAGAACTGGTCAAAAGTGATTAAAAATCAGGTTGAACCGATTGATTTGGGATGAAAATTGACTCAAAATCCACGATTGAACCGGTTTGAAGCTTCTTCAAATATAATTCCAAAATGCTTCCCATCATGTCTCGAACTCATCCTCCTGCCCTCATTAGCACTGCAACTTACCACTAATATAGGGAGATGCTTTTTATTGATATAGGCAATATTTAATATAAGAACTTGTCTCCATTTAAACAAATCAGCATAATTGCCTTTGCTAGCTCCAACCCCTACCCTCCATGTTGGAACAGTCGCCCTGCACCATTGAATCAAGAAGCAATGTCGCGTATGACAAGTGTAATATTTAAATTTAATACAAATGCTTATATTTCTATTTTAGCAAATTAAAACCATTACCTTACAATTTGAACCCTAACCTTTGAATTGACATTTCTATTTATTAAAATTGTATAAATATATTTTAATATATGGACAAATTAAAATTTAAATATTATATCATATTTGACTTATTTTTATGTATAATTGTTATAATATCTTTAAAAATTTATTAATATTTGCTTATTACTTTTTATTATATTAAATTTTAATATATAAAAATAAAAATAATATATATATATATATATATATATATATATATATATATATATATATAATTATTACTGGTTTGACCACGGTTCAAGTACAGTTGAACCAACGAATCCTGAATCAGTACTTTCATTGGTTCAATAATCAGTCCGATTTTAAAAACATTGATCAAAAGTATTATATTTATATACTATAACTTTTTAGAATTCAATAACATTAAAAAATGTATTTAAAAAGTTGAAACTTATGACATTAGAGACGAGACGACGTTCTCAAATTTAGTAGCAATCGCCCCTTAAAATTTTTTTTATATGTATTATAAATGTATATAATATAATTTTTAAATTTGCCCCCAAAATTTTTTATCTTCTTTAATGATTTAAAGTTTTAAATATATGCTTTTAAAAATATAATTGTTTCTTACGTAATTACAAAAGTAAATTTTATAAAACAAATATAATATATTAAAATTTCTTTAATAAACTTCTTATCTTCTTTTTCTAAGAATAGTTACTAATATATTCTTCACTATTCTTACTCTCCCACAATTTTTTTTTTGGGTTTCTTTGACTATATTTTCTACTCAATGTAAAAGTAGGGATTTGTAATAAAATATAAGATGAATTTCTTGTAAATAATTTGATTATTTATATTGAAAAGAAGATTGTAAAAAATTTTACTATCAAGGATATTATAGATAAATTTTATTTAATTAAGAATAAAAAAGTATGACCATAATGTCTAATATATATTATATTACTTCTAGTGTATATTTTCTTTGTATTAAGATAGTTATATTTATTTTGATATTATTATATTTCTATAATATTTTTTATTATCATGTATTTCTATTTTTAGTCAATTTTGATATTTTGATTAAGTTTCCGTCTCCCTTTACAATTTTTTCTTGTTTTGTCCCTAGGTGGTATATTGTTATCCAGTTTGAAATTTTTTGTTTCAAACTCAGTGAAAGTATCACCAAATTTAAAGATTTTTTCATTTTATTTTTTTACAAGATTATTTTATTAGAGTTAAAACTTAGTATTAGTTAAAAAATTAATATAATACGTAGTAATAAGTGAAAACAATTATATCACTCAAAGTAAAACTATATAATATAAATAAACAAAGAAACAAAGTTCATATTCGTAAAAAAAAAAAAAAGTTCATAAAATTATCTTATCTGTGTATACCAAATCACTTGCAAAATATGTAACATATGATATGATTCGAACCACAGGTCAAGAGAAGTTCTCAAGTTCAAGTGCTGACCAGTGCTGCGTATCCGAGGTGTGATGTGAAAATTGGCAATTTGTTTCTTTAAAGATCTACTTAATCAGGATGCCTCCACCAAGACACAAAGGCCTTGGCTGGAAGATTTGTATAAACAGGTTGAATTAGTCGAATTGAGTAATTTTCAAAAAATCAAACTTATTTTCAATGTCCCGTCCTCATCAAATAGAGCTTTATTCTTGAGATTCCAAGATCCTTTAGGAGAAAGCCCAAAAATTATCACCTAGTGCGGGGAGGAATTTTTCAAATATTATATATATATATATTTTCAAATTTCCTAGTGGCAAACACATAGAAAGAAAGTGACAATTTCCTCTTTTTTTTTAATCTCTTTACTTAAAAAATATTTTATCATTCACTCAGTTAAAAATATCTAAATTCATCTATTTAGATCTCACTCATCTTTCTCTTTTCTCTCCTGCTTCTCATAAATTCAGGGGCTGAACAGATTAAATACAAGCTCTCCGTGATTTGAGACAGCAACAAAACTTTCCTCTAAGCTTTTAAAGTTCAATTTCTTTGTATGTTAAACGATGTCCCACGAAGAACAAATGACTTTCTCATATTGCATTTCTTTCACACAAAGGTTTATCTTCGTTGGTAAAAGAAAATGCCATATTTCTTTAGTCGGAGTTCCATTCTTAAAATTGTTTGAGAAAGAGATTTAATTTTAAGCAAAACTCAGATAGCCCTTATCGGAATAGCTAGCGGGCGCGCGCACACACACACACATATATATATATAGTAACAAAAAGAATCTTGTATTCCTTCCAATGTGGAAAAGTTTATTTATCAATTCCTTTATGGATGTGAAAATGGCAAAAAGCAATTAAGATATTCTGCAAATCATCTGTACCCTGTTTCGGTAAGCACAGAAATATTTTAAGAGTAATTTGGAAGAAGAATTAAGAGCCATATATAGTTGATCTCACCTTCACACTACATGCACTTTAACTGACAAGTTTCAAGAACACTGATTCTTTGTATGAAGTGGGATGTAAAAATGGATGTTGTTGAACAAACAAAATTTACGTGCAGCAAAGGGAAGGCGAAACTGCAAATTTGAAGTTCTGGTTATTATATATATACATACAAAAAGAACAATGGATTTGGACTTCAATTATCTGAGATAACCCTGCATAATTATTCTAGCTTCTAACGGAGTGAAATATCCAGGCATCAATGGGCTTAAGGTCGAAGCTTTTTATGTGGGCATTTCTCTCTGGAAATCTGTTCTTTAATTGCTTATCTTATTCTGGAGAAGGTAATGGCTTTGTTCTGGGTTCTAAGATTTGTTTTTGAAATATTTTAGTAAGTTTTGTTTTGTTTATTATTATAATTCTTTACTTGATTCAGTCATGAGTTTTATTCTTAATCGGGATATAATTTCTCTCCTTATTAACTTGAGTTAATTCGATTCTTCTGCCAAAGCAAGGATAAAATTATGAATGTAATGAGAAAATATACATACTCTTAAAATAACCTATAGAGGGTATTCAATCTTGGCAAAACTTGAGAATACAATTACCCAACTAACAATTTGATCTAAATTGTTAAAATTTCTCTCTTTAGTTCCTCAAAAGCAATGAATGTATTACTAGTTTTGAAAATAACAAATTTATTGTACATTGGTCTTGTTGACCTATTAGGACTGCTTGATAAAATGACTAACATGTAAGAAATTTGTTATTATTATATATTGATAATAATTTGGGCACTTTCTAATTTTTAAAAACTAAAGTTAAAATAGGTCTAATAATTCAAAAATCAAATTTTTTTAATAAATAAATAAATATATATATATATATATATAATTGAAGGGATTTACATTGTTTTGAAACTATGAATAGTGGCTTAATTCTTTAAGTTACGAGCAAAATAGTTATTTTTTTATTTTTTATTTTAAAATTTAAATTGATTGGCATGAGTCCTTATGCAATAGCACAAAACTCACATCTAATTAAAAAAGGAAATTGATAGTTACTGTGTGTCATTGGATTTTCTTTCCCCATATTAGTCATTATTCTATGTATCTATGCAGCTTCAGATTATAAATTTGTGAGAGAAGCAACTTCTACCCCATTATTCCTATCTTATGACTACATAATCATTGGTGGAGGAACATGTGGGTGTCCCCTAGCAGCAACACTCTCACAAGGGGCAACAATTCTAGTTCTTGAAAGGGGAGGCTCACCCTACAAGGACCCAGACAAAATCAACATAAGCAATTTTGTAAAATACCCTCACAGACACAAGCCCATCATCATTTTCCCAGCAATTCCTATCCAGAGATGGGGTCCTAAACGCTAGGGCACGTGTCCTTGGTGGAGGGACTGTCCTTAATGCTGGGTTCTACACAAGGGCTAGTTCAAGGTACATAAGGGAGGCAGGTTGGAATGTGACATTGGCTCATGAGTCATATGAATGGGTTGAGAAGGTGGTGGCTTTTGAGCCTCAAATCGTGCACTGGCAATCAGCTGTGAGAGATGGGCTTTTAGAAGTTGGGGTTTGGCCTTATAATGGCTTCACTTTTGATCATTTGTATGGAACTAAGGTTGGAGGGACAATTTTTGACAGGAAGGGTCATAGGCACACTGCAGCTGATTTGTTGCAACATGCTGATCCAAGAAGGATTTCTGTTTATCTTAATGCCACTGTGCAAAAGATTTTGTTTAGGTACAATAGAGGTAATGAATTAAGCATTTCTATTAAAAGTATACATTTTTTAGTTGAAATAATTTTTCACATAATATTAGAGATTAAATGATCAAGTGATCCATAATTTGATCATTGATGGTTAAAAAGTTATAGCATGAACTATTATAATGCCTTGTCTATACTTTAGGCCAGATTCTTTTGCTTTTATAGTAGATTTAGATCATCTAAATTTAATTTTTTTATTTTTAAATTTCAATCATTATTTTTTAAAATATTTTCTTTTTCTTATATTTTATTTCTTTTAAAATAAAAAAATTAAAATTTAAACTATTTAAATCTATTCTAAATGTAATGTGTTGCTGCTCTTGGAGTAGTAGAGGATCTATTTGTCAATGGGCTTTAGTGCAACAAAATTCAAAGACCTATACTTAACAATTTTAAGATTGAGTTGAAGTGATGCTTCACCCATTTAATTATTAACTTGATATGAACTTTGGCATCCTCTTGAGTTATGCATGAGAGTGTGCTCTCTGTATTAGATGGGAAGATTGACTCTGGCCTAGATATTTGGTTAAATGAAGATTGAGAATAGGTTTTAGAATAGAGTAATTCATAATATACATAGACAACTAATCATGATTCATGATTAACACAGAAAGGAGGAGGCCACAAGCTTATGGAGTAATTTTCAAGGATGAGTTTGGAATCCCACACAGAGCATTGTTAAACAGGAGATCCGAGAGCGAGATAATTGTATCAGCAGGTGCAATTGGAAGCCCACCGTTGCTGATGCTCAGTGGGATTGGGCCTGCCTACCATCTTCAGGCCCACAAACTCGGAGTGGTTTTGAATCAGCCATTTGTGGGCCAAGGCATGGCAGATAACCCAATGAACATTCTGGTGGTTCCTTCTCCTGTACCTGTTGAAGTCTCTCTCAAACAGTGGGTATCACCAAATTTGGTGGCTTCATGGAAGCAGCAAGTGGCTTCAGCTTTGGCCAATCTTTGGCTGAAAGGATTCATAAAATATTTGAAATGGTCTCAAATCAGGTTGGTTTCCCCTTTGCCTACTGTACCCTGCAACTATTTCACACCTTGGGAAAATTAGCCCATTGAAGTCAAAGTTTTGGATTTGGATCTATTTGTGATATAATAGTTGTGAGAAGAGATTAATTGTTTTGCGCTCTATAATTATTTGTTTCTATCAATGTTTATTTCTATTGTCACATGATTATCATATTACATAAGTCCTAAGATTTTTTAAAACTTAACTTTTAGGAAAAAAAATTATCCCCTTAAACTAGAGTCTAATTACAACTTTTGTTTATAAATTTTAAAATATAACAAAACATTTCATTTTTTTTTTAGGAAAAATTTGAAATCCCCCTTAGTCTCATTTAACGTGAGGTTACTTTGTGTTTTTATTCTTTTTTAAAGAATAGAAAATATTTTGTCAATTTTTAATTCGAACAAATAAAATCAATTATCCCCTAAATTTTATATGGTAGGATAGGGCTGCATCAAACAACACTTTATCTTAGGAGCATGGACACTAACACGATTACTAAACATAATATAAATATAAATACTAATACAGAACATGACATAGATACGGACACAAATGTCACACTGCATGATAAAATTTGGAACATATATGTATAATTTAAAATGTCACATTGTAATACAACTAGTCAACATGCGTCAGACACACACACAGTTCTCCTTTTTGAAGTGCTAGTGCTATGATCATGTTTCCATAAGAAAGACTATCTACTTAAATATCAATAGGTAATATGTAAATTCACCCTTAATCTGAAGTTTTTGTTCTCATTTGAAGAGTGGCGAACCCTCCATGTTTGCCCCTGAATTCAAGGACGGTAATATTGCAGACGCCATTAGATCTTTTGCCAATCTAACTCTTAAAGGAGGAGTCATACTTGAAAAAGTCGCGGGACCAGTCTCAAAAGGCCATTTGGAGCTCCTGACCACTAACCCCAATGATAACCCATCGGTTACCTTCAACTACTTCAAGGAACCAGAGGACCTAAGGAAGTGTGTTAAAGGCTTGAAAACCATCATCAAAGTGATAAATTCCAGAGCATTCTCGAGGTTCCGGTACCAGAACATCCAGATCCAGCGTCTAATGGAGTTGGTGCTGCAACTGCCGGTGAATTTGAGGCCTAAACATGCTAAAGCCGCCTTTTCTTTGGAACAATATTGCATAGACAGTGTTTTAACAATTTAGCATTACCATGGTGGATGCCTAGTTGGTAAGGTTGTTGACCATAATTATAAAGTTATTGGTGTTGATTCTCTGAGAGTTATTGATGGTTCAACCTTTCATCGATCACCTGGAACCAATCCTCAAGCTACTGTTATGATGCTTGGAAGGTACGTAAACTTTTGTATCTATCATTTTTAGACATTGTGATTTGATAATACTAATGATTAAGAAGCTTTTCCTTTTAACTTTTCTTTTTTTTTTTTTAATATTGATGCAGATATATGGGAGAAAAGATTTTAAGAGAAAGATTTTCCAATCACAAGAAGTGAAGAGTGTTAGAAATAAATAAATTTAAGTATTGTGTCTTAGTATTTTATGAGTTTTTAGGTATTTGTATATTTAGGAAGAAGTGAAGGTTTTAGTATTACGTGTCATGAATTATTGTCTTCAAGTATGTGATTTATATAGAAATATGTATGTCATAAATATTATAATTAATAGAGGGAGTTTAAGAGTTTTGAAGTGTTAGTATAAATAGGGAATGAGTATTAGAATATGAAAAAGAAAAATGGATTTGTAAAATAATTTATAATATAATATAAAGTGTTGTTTATATATCCCTCTTCCATACATTATTGTAATAGTGCTCCTCATATATCTCTATCTTTCCTTCCGACAAAGTTGTATCAAAGCTTTGATTGTGTAAATCTGAGTATAGGTTGAGGAAGACAAATATTATTGCAATGATATCTTTGGATTGAAAGAATCCATTGAGCAAGTTGTGAAAACTCTAGGTTGAGAAGACCTATTGAGAGGTGGGTCATGAGAGATGGCACCATGAAGAAGAAGAGAAACAATAGTGAGGTTGAGACAATTTCTAGGTTACAAGGACCTCTTGAGTGTGGGATGTGAGAGGCACGATTCCATAGAATTTGTGAAAATATAAAGAGGTTGCAAAGATAAAACCTTTGAAAGTTTCTACAGTAGCTAATAATGGTCATAGAGAATGAAGGAGCATAGATTGTCACAGAAGAAGAAGAATAGGTCATAGTAACTATTTAGTTCAAATTGATTCTAAAGGAGTTATTAGACAAATTGAATTTACATTTAGCAAACTATTCATGTGAAAAATACAATTTGGATCATGAACTGCAATTTCTAGCCAAAGTGATGCTCATAGATAAGCACGAGAGGAAAGAGATATACAGCAACAAGACATTGACAAAAAAGGAAGCAAAAAATGAAGCTGCACTTCAAGCAATACGACATTTGCAGTATTTTTACAATATTATGATTCAACATGTAAATTCAAGGGAATTGTAGAATATCAAATATGAATTGGAAGATTTGAAAGAAGTTAATGAAGAATTAAGACAAACTTATGAGAAAGTAAAAAAAGAACTACTAGCTCTGATAGCAAAAAGAGAAGTTGAGGGATCTAAAAACAATAAAGGGCCATTGCAAGACAAGCAACAAGAAATGTAGTATTTGCTGTTTGTGATTTTCCTGCTAGATGTAGTCTAAACCAAAATCATTAATTGTAAAAGAAATATTTAAGTTTAGAGAAAGATGTTAGAAATAAATAAACTTAAATATTATTTTTTAGTATTCTATGAATTTTTTAAATATTTGTGTGTTTAGGAAGAAGTGAAGATTTTAGTATTATATGTCATGAGTTATTGTTTTAAAGTATGTGATTTATATGAAAATGTATGTCATAAATATCATAATTAATAGAAGGAATTTAAGAGTCTTGAAGTTTTAGTATAAATAAGGAATGAGTATTAGAATATAAGTAAAAAAAAAAAGTGGATTTATAAAATAGTTTATAATTCAATATAACATATTGTTTATATATTCCTATTCCATGCATTATTGTAGTAATACTCCTCATATATCTCTGTCTTTTCCTCTAACAGAGAGATGAACCTTTTTTTCCCTAGTTTTTGCATTTTGACGTTGGTATTAACTAGATAATGAGAACCTTTTTTCATTTAATATTGTTTATTAAGTATTCACTTGTTATATTGTGCCTATTTTGTAGCTGAAACAAGCTTCCTAAATTATTTATTTAAAAAAAAGATCAAAATGCTTAGCTCATTTTTTTTCTAATTCATGATTATGGTGACAAAAAATGGATATTTTATTTCATCTGAAAATGGAGTCAGAACTGAAAGGTATACCAGACTAATTCTACCAAAAAAACTCCAAGCTAAATCTACTTTGAAGCTTTTAATAAAAATGTGGACTCAATTTTTTTTTTTGGAAATTACACAAAGTCAAAAACACAAAATAGTGTCTATCAAAAAAAAAAAAAAGAACACAAAATAGTTGTTAAACTTACAAAAACTGAAAAGCCAACGTATAAAAGCACTCTTAAAAAGAACAGAATAAGGCATAAGCATATGCTCTCCCTCTGATGCATCTGGCCCTAGTTAACCCCATCCCCAGGCACCTTCATAAAATGGAAGAAGCATCCGACTTTCACCCACTTTTGCTTGGGTTAGAGAAAGAAAGAATTTATTGCTCAGAAAAAGCATTTTTAGAGCTTTGGGTATGGGGAAAGTGTAGAAAAAGATAACCCTTGAAGGATATTCATAGCATAAGCCTCAAGCATATGCTTTTTGACTATTGGTTTATTCCATAACAAATGCTTATAACCTGAAGTATTTATAATGCTCATGGAACATTGGGAAAGTGAAGAAGCAGCAATAAGATGACCTAGTGAATAAGCAAACCAGCCATAGGGCTTCTCTTTCTTGGCAGGAAATTATCATATATGATCATTAGTTCCTATGGTATGTCTTGCCAAAGGAGAGTTGCCCTGTGACTGCTTTAGCTTAACAAGCAATCTTCTGCTATTCCACGATATGTTTTGCAGAGCAAGGATAAGAAAGATAGCTGGAGAAGCAGTAAGCAAGGTAATACAAGCAATGGCATACAATCTAGTCCTCTATTTGTATTGCACATGGTAATAGTCCAGAGGCTGGTCTGGGTTCAGTCTGGTCTATTTCGAGTCCGGCTAGTAAGAGAGAATTGAAAGAAAATTTGAAATTTTACCTAAAAATGAAGTATTTGAAATTCTTTCATTTTTGACAAACAATTCCCTGATCAAATTACTTAAAATTTTTTAAATTCTTTGTTTAGTTATCCAAACAAAATATTTTGTACATGTTGTGAAATTTCAAATACTCTATAAATTATTTTTCTCCCCTAAATTTCTTCATCCAAACTCAGTGAAAGAAGCAAGTAATGCTATTATTATGACAGTTAATTAGTCAGATCCATAGTATTAAATCAACCGCTGCAAAGAATTGGAAACAGACTCTACAATTTCATTACTTTAGTGTTGAGAGCAAGACTCAAGTCAATAGTTTCTGATAACATATCCCAAAAGTTTTCCAACATTTTTTTATTTTGGTAAATAAAGTTTTCCAACATTTTGTTAAATTGTGATTGATGTTTACAGAAATGCTAGAACTAGGAAGGTGGAAGTGACATTTATGTTAGAACATTATAGGATTTTTACATGCATGTCAGAATAAAAAATCCATCAGAGAGAAGCCAAATTATGTTACTGACAGACGTTGAACAGAAGATTACTGAAGTTAATGGGCTTGCCCCAAGATTACTACTGTTGAAAATAGATTAAATATACCAGAAACTAGAGGGCTCAGAGCATATAAATAAACCAATTTCTAATTTGGTTTTGCAGAAGATGTCAATAGGTGAAGGCACTCGTGGATCCAATAAGCTAAGCAGTTAGACAAAAGATACTTTTGTCTCTAACAACCTTATAAACAGTGTGCAATTATGTCATTCAGCTTTGAATACCAACCAATAATTAACAATTAACAATTCATTTTATAATATTATGACAAACAATTCATATATATATATATATATCTTTTTAATTACTGCATCACATTAGCCTAATAATTATAGAAAACAAACATTAATGGCCTTCTTAAAATAATGCTAGATTGCTAGCTCCTTAAGCTTGACATCTGATTAATCCATTGTCTTCGAAAGATCTGGTACTTCGTATTAAATTGGAAAAAAAAAAGGAACCATAATAATCAGAAGGCAAATTGAAGAGAGAGAGAGAGAGAGAGAAGACATGAGGGAAAATGAAATGTTTTAGTAAAAATTTTCTTTTGATCAAGAATTTTTCGTATGAGAGAACGAGTGATAAGTAAGTGTGAAATCCATGATGGTGGACCTCATCTATTATGTCATTTTCTTTCCTATATAAAGAACTTTAAACATCAGAACTATTTATGAAATTTTTATATATAAACATAATTTATCAATTTTTGATAGCCCAAAGTAATAGATACCAGGCAATTGTATATCTTAAGCACTCACTAAATTGTTAAATAATATTATTTACATGTGATTGTTTTGCAATGGCATAATCTACTAATAAGTAGAGGTCAAACTCGTTTAAAAATTAGTCGAGCTTATAAAATTTGCAAATATTTTTCGGCAAGGGCTCGGCCAAGTATAGTTTGAACATTATCAGGTCAGGTTCAAGTTCGATTAAAAATGGGTTGAACTCGGCCCAGCTGGTTTTTTTAAAAAGTAATTTTTTAAAAATTTTTATATCTTTTTTTTAATTCTAAATATTAGATATATTTATTTTATTACTTGTTAGACTTACTATTTTTTTATTTTAAATACTAAATAGCTTAAAAAAAATACTGCTAGAAATTTAAATAACTTGATATATATCTATATATATATATATATATATATATATATATATATATATATAAGATAATAAAACCTCTTAAAGTAATAATTTTTTAATAATATTACTGATTAATAATTTATTTTATTTGAATTATAATTTATTCATAATAATATATTATGCAACAAGTAAGAATAAAAAAATAAAATAATCATATATGTTATATAATTCTTTTTTACTTATATCTATAGTTATAAATAAATTTTTTAATAATATTATTTATTAATAATATATAAAAAATAATTATAATATAAGCGAGCTCTAACTCAGACTCGGACTCGGGCTTGGGCTCGAGCTCGAGCCGAACTTTTAAAAATATTCAAATTCGATTCGTTTTATATTCAGACTTTTTAAAAATAGATTCGTTTTTTATCAGACTTTCTTTTTTGGAGCTCATATCTATTTTTTTCGAATTGGACCCATGATCAAGTTTACGGATAAATAGTAATAATATCTCTCTTTGCATTTAAGGTGAAGGCAAGAAACTAATGAAAATATTAAAATAGATGTGCCAAGTGAACGGGTTTGCAATAGAGCCGAATTAATCAAGTCAAATTTTAACATACTCAAATCTGTTCAATTAAAATATAGATTGAGTCCAAAGTTGGGTGAAACTTTAATTGAATTAGAAATTATGATCAAATTTGGTTCATTTATTAAATATCAAACTTAAAAAGTATATATTATAATTGAATGAGATACAAATTAACTACACATCACTCGTTTACGATTTTTGATAAAATTATATATAATAAAATATATATTAAAAAATTATAGTACTTTATTGTTAAACAAGCTGTTCGCAAGTTTTGTAACGAATTCAGTATCAAACTTTTAATGTTAGCTACTCTGAGCTAGTAAAATGATGTTCAGATGGAGAAAAATGATGAAATTGTTATAGAAATGCAGTGATAATCTCTTTCCAGTAGAGAGTGACTCCCTTTTCACAAACCTCACAATTCCGAAGCTTACACAGTTACACCATTGCTGCTGAAAAATCTAGATAAAGGAGTCTAAGGGAAAACCACAAAATAAAAGATAGGACCCATGATTGACTACTGATTAGCTATCAGCAATTTTGTTATTAAGCTGTACCACTATAGGTCTCGTGCTTCATTCCTTCAAATAGAAACTATATTAATGAGTTTCATACTATGTCCTAATTTAAAACTTTAGAGTGTTAAATCTATGATTAATTCACTTATATATATATATATTTTTTTTTCAAAGTCTAATTTCTTCCGATGTGACTTCTCAGTCACATTTGTAACCAAACACTGACGGGTAGTACTGCCAAGCTCAGAGAACTTCTCTGCATTAGTGGATTCATGATTAGAATTAGGTGTTCGATTTGTAACATTTAAACTTGGCTTATTTAGACAAACTTAATATATATTGCTTAAGCTCATTTAATGAATCGATCCAAGCTCATTTAGACAAATCCAAATCCCTGAATGATAGTATAAGGACTTTGCACTCATGTAAAGCACAAGGGAGGTGGGGACGTGCCATTGACAGACCATACGACATTGGCAGTGTGGTCATGGAACACAACTTCATGTAATGGAGCATCTCCTGATATTATTGTTTTAATTCCTTCCTCCAAAAAGCGGACTTTAAATATACGTGGAAGAATATCTTAGATGCTTGAAAAGTCTTTCTAGACTTCAATATCATCAGGGCTTTTATGAATAAAAACCTGAAAGATCAGAATCATAATCATAATCAATCCAATTAATATCCCTTCACAGAAAGTGCTCAAAAAGAAAATGGGAAAAAGTAGACAGTACGTTAGATAAGTATATCCAAAGGCATAACCCTCAAGAAGATGCCATAAGTATGGCTTGTGCGTTAGCCCTTAGTGCCTATAAAACCTCTTGGGATATCACTTGGCAAAGCAAACGCAGTTGGGGGAAGAAGGCACAGAGAGTAAGAGGGACTGCTATTCAATATTTATATCAAGCAGCAATAAGCAAATCAGTCATAGGGCGGTTCTTTTTTGGCGAGTTATGGTGCAAAACTCGTCTTAGTAATAACTCGCCAAAGGAGAACTGCCCCGTGAATGTTTTAGCTTAGACGTCTCTTCTGTGCATGCAATCTTTGAAAAAGGTAACTTAAGCTTCGTGAAGTTAATTAGAATGATTAGAAGCCAAAAAAAAAAGAAAAAGAAGAAAAAACCAGAGAGATTATATTTATGTTTTACATATGCATTATGCATCATAACTCGCCAAAAGAGAACTGCCGTGTGAATATTTAGTTTAGACGTCTTTTCTGTGCATGCAATCGTTGAAAAAGGTAACTTAAGCTTCGCGAAATTATTTAGAATGATTAGAAGCCAAAAGAAAAAAGAAAAAGAAAAAAAACCAGAGAGATCATGTTTATGTTTTACAGATGCATTATTAACGCGTGCATGCATATTTTGATGGACTTTCGACTATTATTTCAATTAGATTAAACTACTATATATTGATACTCTAAAAGAATATTACTATCATGAATTTATTAGTCTTTGAGAGCTAATTGTCATTATATTAGTTGTCGTTTTAAAAAATATATACATATACAAATAGTCTGGTAACTAAATATGTTAATAAGGGTCCTATAGCTAACATTTTAAAGCTGTCATTTTATAATCCATCTTTGCCTAAGAAAAAAAATACTGCCAATTAAAACGTTACCATTTTTTAAAGCTGGCTTGAAAAATTTGTATATGCAATTATTTGGGCAAAAATGCCAGATAAATTGCCAAGTCAGCCGCTAATATTTCAATTTGAAGATGTTGGGTCATGTAAGCATTCTACTAACATTTAGTTAACATAGTTAACGTTAGACTTTATTTAATGTACCTATTACAATATTAAGACTAATTTATTGAAGAAAAATAGCAGGTTTAGTAACATAAATGACCATCTTTTAAGCAAAGTACAGAAATTTAATAAACTGGAGTTAATTTGAAGTTTCTACAAACAATTACAGAAAAGCAAACCAATGTACTAAATGGCCGCCCAATCTGAGTTTTCAACTAGTATAAGTACTTCATGTAAAATTAATATCTTCTCATACTTCGAAAAGGATTTTGTGGGAGAAAGCAAGAGACTTGAGAAGAAAGGTTCACATAGGTGAATCCATGTGGATCCACTGGCATGTTTCTTTAGCTTTCCAACAAATCCTCTCCCTTGATTGAAGAGGATCCACTAGCCTTCACATATCCCCAATCAACCATGAATTTGAGTCTTCTATTCATCATCTTTACTATGTATTCTTCTTTCTTGCCCTTGAGTATTTTGACCCCTTTTGTTTATCCAAAAAATAAAAACTAATAATTAACTTTTAACTTCTAAAAACTAAAATGATAGCTTTAAGGAGCTAGTTTATTCTTTAAGTTGCTACAAGAAGATTCACACAAATAATTTTCTTTGGCTAAAATGTATAGAGTATACACATGTTTGAATTTTGATATTTGAAAAATGAAACTTATCGATGACTAAAATATATTAATAATTAGCTTCAGGGTTGAAGATTCTTCAGCTTAGAGCTATCTAATTTCATCACCATTGGAATCGATCGTGGAAGATTTGGGGAAACTCACTGAGAAAACTCCAGAAAAATAATTTAAAATAGAATGTAGAGCTTCTGGGATCATTACATAAAATTTGACTTTTCAACTTTAACACTGTTTAATTATCATTTGCACATATAATGAAGTGAATGAAAGTGAAGGACAAAAAGGTGCGAAAAGACCGAGAAAACAAAAGAAGGCTAAACATTTAGAGCAAGCACGGATCTTTGCGACCCTTTAAAAGCATCAACAGCTACTCGAACTCTCTTGATCAGGCCTGTGAAAAAACTGAAATCTCTATCCAATCAACCACACATACATACAAACGATACATATAAAAAGACCTCAATTTGAAATTGAATGATTATTGGTTAGGCGGGTGCAAGTTTGGATAAAAGGACGACACAAGTTCAATCTTCTTTTTGTACCCAAAAAAAAAAAAAAAGAGAATGAATGATTGCAAGTTTGCGACCAATACTATCACCGTGTACCTCCTTTGGATTTAGTTTTCTGAAGGAGATCACGCTGTTGCTCTATTGCTACCAGTTCGTTGCTATCGATGTTAATAGAAAGTTTAAAAAAGGTCTTAGGTTGTATGAAGCATGTCATGAATGGAATGGGGTTTGTTTGCCAACAAGAGGCTAGGAAATAAAAGCTTAGTAATCGGGTAGAAGGCCTAATTATGGAAAACTTCTTAGTAAACGGAACCAATGACAAATGGACAAATAGACGTATTAAAATTGGGTTCCACTAATGCACATACAAATTGGTTTGGTGTAGGTTCATCATAATTTGAGTGAGAAATCAAGATTACTAACCCCTAAGAGATTTAGGAGAAAGAAAAACCATTAAATCCTACCCAGATGTTAATATGGCATATGATTACCTGATCTTAGGACTGACTGGAACTGTGTAACTTGTAATAATGATCTTTTAGAACAAAGTCTTGAAGTTAAAACGGACATATTTTTTTAAAAATATGTTTGAAATGAGGAAAACTAAAAAGAAAAAGTACCTTGTTCTAAATTTAAATCAAACTTTTTTTGCCCCTTTCCTTCTTATTAGTCAAAACACACCCTAAAAAGAAGCAATAAACACATGAAACTCAACATAGAAAAGGAAGTATGGTGGAGGCGGCATCTTCTGATTTTTGTCTCGGCTGCTTTTCCGGGCATCTCACCAAATCATAACATTGGAAAAAGGATTTGCAGACAAAACAATGAATGAACGATATTATGTTATTACCACATCCCGCTTTCTCACGAGACATAAGACAAGGAAGAATAAAGAAATCAAAGAAGAGAGATGAAGCAGTTGAGAATCAGCTCCTATGGGATATCCATAGCATAACTCTCAAGCATATGCTATTACTTCATTGGTTTATACCATTTCCACATCCTCACTGAATTGCCTAAAAATCTTACTAAGTTTCACGCTTTAAATGCAAAATCACTTTAATGCAGGACATGCATTAGTTTATGACACGAAGAATTGTTGAGTGAGCAATCCAGTGATAGGGCAACTCTGTCTTGGCAAGCAATGGTAATATTGGAGCAAGCTGCCACTAACTTTTATCATAGAGACTCGCTGAAGGACAGCATGCCCTGCCCCTATTTAAGTTAAAATATACAAAAATAAATTACAGTTTTAATCCTCGAAACATATTGTCATCATCAATTTATTTCTTAAAAGCTTATTGACATCTATTTAATTAGTCCTAATGTTTTAAAAAATATATCATTTTATTCTTGACTTAGGATTAAATTGATGTCATTAAAATCTTTTAAAGATCAATATGATAGTTTTCTCAATATAAAATTGATTTCGATACATCACATTACTGTGCAGGTATAGTGCATTTGCTTGTATTATGTATATATATATATATATATATATATATACTTCATATTATGTCCGAGAAAATTTTCTCTTCTGACCAATTCTCAAGTACCACAAAATGGCCTTTTTCAAAGATATCATCTCATGAATAGCATTTTCACTCCATCTTCTTGAGTTATGAAGTTTCTGGACTTAAAGTCCGATGAATTCCAGCTAGCATATGGATACAAATCCGATCCAAGGAGTTGATTAAGTAATGCAGTTCTTTATTTCTTCATTCTTTGTTTTGAGTTGATTTCTTAGTTTAGGGTTTCCAATTTAGAATTTAAGATTTTATAACAGTATTTTTTTTATTTCAAGATACCTGGACAATTTTTTTTTAAATTTGATTCTGACTAAAATTCAAATTTAAATCTTTCATTCTACAAACAATTTTAGTATTACTAAGTCAAAACTAAAGGCTAAATATTATTTACTTTATTTGGATGATATAAATATACACCTGTATATAAGACTATGTAGATGATTCTGGAATCAGCTACTCTACCACAACTTCCATAAAGATATTAATGTTCAAAAGTGAAAGAGGGAGTAGATTTACCTAATATACATATACATACATATATACATATATATATATATATATATATATATATATATACATATATATATATATATATATATATATATCACACATACACGGGAAATCTTCTAAAGTATTTCGTCCATGTATCACAAAATGGAACTAAATTGGTTTGGTTGAATTGAAAAATCATTAAATATACGTGATTTGGGTTTGGTTGATTCTAAAAGTCAATTGGGTTAAAAATAAGTCTAAAATTGATCAAATTTGTCAAAAACTATAAAAATTGATAAAGACAAAACAGTTTAGCACTAAATTAGTCAAAAATAAATTTTTAATCTTTTTGTCTAAATCAAAATTTTAACATTTTGTAAAAAAAGCGTATGTTTTATATTGAACTTTACCTAACGCATTTTATATAGATTTGATATAATATATAAAACACTTTAACTAACGTTTATATTTTTAAATATTGATATTTATTTTAAATATTATTTTATAATATATGTATTAATTTAATTATAAAATATTATATATACTTATAATTATATATATTTAAAAAATTTTGATTTTGATCTAATTATAATTAAATTATTAAGCTGCAGATCACTCCTTATTTTAGTTTAATGATGGGTTTAATTTTTAAAACATTTATTTTATCTGATTAAAAAGGTGACCTCTATTTTTGTAGTTTCCAAGTCTGGTTCAAGCTCTCCTGCTCTTGCTTAATGGCGACTTTATTATCGTAGTTTACAGCATTTTCTTTGTGACTATAAAAATCAAATGCTAGGAAATTGATTCCTTTTCCCCTGGTGTACAAGTTGTAAAGAATTTGAGTGGTGCCAAAAACTGAAAAAGTTTGGGTAGGCCCAGTTAGATAGGCCCAGTTGAGAGCTCAAGGTTAAAGTCTTGTGCTCCTACTTCCACCAAAAAATTATTAAGATTTTACTAAATTGCACATTAAATTATCATATGATAGCTTTAATAGTACAAATTTTTATGACGAATAAATTGCTTGATAGCGATGAATTTAAGAAAAGTAACTGATCAACAATTTATTTATTTTTTTAACCAATAACTATTTGCTTATATTTGTTAAATTACTCTATAGAAAGTAAATTCAAATTTAGGATAAATTTCTTTTTCTTTTTAAAGATGTTTAAATTTATGATGAAATGAAGAGTGGATTCAAATTTATGATCTTCTCTGTGAAGAAACGAGAAATTCTCAACAAACTATTGTATTTCTTATGATATTTTTTTATCACCTAAGTTGTAGAAGAATAAAAAATATCTATTCACGGAGTAAAAGTAATTACCGCTAGATGTCTAACCATTTAGGTTTGTGTGGGAGAGAAAAAATGAAAGGGACGGAAAGAGAAGTGAAATTTTTATTTTGGTATTTTCTCTATATTAGGTTTAAATCTATTTTTTTTTCTTTGGTCTTGCCTTCTATATCCCAAAAAAAATCTAAAATTTCAATTCAGGTAAAAAATCGTGCATCAAAATTAAGATTTTAATCCCCTTTCCTACGTTTTTCCCCCAAAACAAACTGTTTAACTTTTCAAATTAGTACTTAGAACTACAGCACCCTGTTTGGTATCCTAAAAGAAAGTAGGAGGAAATGGAAAATTTTGGTATAATTACTATTTTACCTTTCTAATCATTATTTAACTCTATCTATTAATCATTATTCAATCATTAAAAGTAAAAATATTAAAGTTATTTTTTATCTTTAAAATTACTTTTTTTTTTTCTATTTCTATTTCTATATCTAATTTTTTGCATATCAAAAGACCGCCAAGTTCAAAATATATTATATTGGTTTTCCCCTCATGTTTTGGCAAGGTTATATTGAAGGTTCATCCTCTATTCTAGCATCTCCATAGCACAGGGTTCTATGGACTAAACAAGAGAGCTATCTAATGTTTATGTTCATTTTATTTTATTTATATTTAAAAATTTTTACAGGCCATTTGAATAAAAGATGTAAAGATGAAGAGAAAGTAAAAAAAAGATAGATAGAGGTAAGTAAAATAGAAAATAATTGTTTTGCTTCTACTTTTAAAATGTTAATTTAATAGTTAAAAGTGTGATTTGATAAATGGAGTAATAATTATAAGGATATAATAAATATTATATAAATTATATAAATGAAATACATTCATCTTACAACAAACTCAACGACTGTGTTCATGAGGATATAATTATAGAAATCACCCTAACATAATTTTTATTTCCTTTCTTATTTAGTTAAGTTCAATACAATTTTGTTCTCTCCAATTTTATAAAATTTTTATTTACTTTTTTAAATTTAATAGTAGACAATAACATCCTTTTATTTTTAAAAATACATCTAATTTTGTCACTCTATCTCATAATTCATACAACATTTAATGTTAAACTTAATATATAATTTGTTGACTTGAATGTTGTTTATTTTTTTGATTCCATTAACTCATAATTAATTAGATCTGATAGGCAAGCTAACATATTGTTAAATTTGATATTAAATTTTAGATTAATTATATTATAGAGGGGCAAAATTGGATCAATGAATAAAATAAAATGACAACATTAGCTGTTTTTCAATTAGAATAACCAAATTTAAATTTTATAAAATTAAGAGAATCATTCAAACCTATGTAATAGAGAAAGACAAGTTGGAATAAAAGAAACAAGCGAGATCATGAGGCAAATGTTTACATTAAGGATGGCAAAAATTTTACGAATGGGAGTCCTAATAAGGATTGTCCCATTTTGGACCTACACTTGAGATTTTTGTTTTTTGTTTGTTTTGGAAGGATGAAGATGAGGATAAAAGAGAAAATCTCTTCAAAAATTGTTTGGGAATGAGAATGAGAATTATATCACTTGCTTGTGGGTCCCCATTCCCATCAAATTATAAAAGTATTTTTCACATTTATATATAAAATGTATTCATACTAAATATCCTTTCTAGTCATTTCCCATGTACAAATATATATTTTAATTTAAAATATAAAATACCTATAGGCCTTCTCAGGTTAGAATTTAGAAGTCTCTTATATCATATTAGAAACTCTTTCTCCCATTTTCCACTCCCTTCCATTGTAGAAATGGCAGAATAAAAAAAAACAAAAATTAGAGAGAAAATATTTCTTTGCGAATTTAAAAATTAAATTATCATCATTTTAACAAAGGGAATTTCCCTCTCTAGCCCTCGCCAAGCACCACCAACAAAGGATTTCATTGTCTTGGCTAATCTCTGACAATTTAGCGAGACACTATTTCCTTGCTAATTTGGTGGTAAGGGAATGTGCTTAACAAAGTAACTATGATTCGTTAATCCCTTGTAAAATCATCGCAAAGTTTATTGCCAATGTTCTTGCATTTTTTTTTCCAAAGAATCAAGCAGGATAGTGAAGAATTTCTTAGTTTACTATTCCTTTGCCACACAGTAAAAGACAAGTAAAGAACTAGAGATGACATGATCCCTCATGAAATAGCGAGGATCTAATCCCTCATTGATCTATCGCAGAAGTTGGCACCACTTTTGCGCGTTTTCTTCTTGTATTATTATGAGATTTAGCAATGGATTTGCCGTTTCTCATTAATCAGCTTCTGTTTTGTGAGGGATATATTCCTTGGCTAAAATTTCCCACTATTTCTCCTTTGTCTTGTTGTGTGTGACTTTGCCTTATCAGTGCTAAAGATGTTTCTTACTATGTCACTTGGTGGGGAATGGAAATAAGGTAAAATTTTCCCTGTGAAAAAGATTGAGGACAGGGATCAGAAAAATAATTGATGGTGGAAATGAAGAACAAGCAAGTATGTACTTCCTGCCCCTACCCCTGCAAAATTGCCATCCCTAGTTTACATATCAGCATGGCCATTACTCTTTTTGACAACATACATGTTATTTTACTTGGAGATCTAGTAATACTTTAAATTCCATCATCCATATCCGTCGTGTGCTAAAAAATTTTCTATATTCTACTAATATGATTAGGAGGTAATTATAGAAACTAATTAAGATCAAGATGTTAAGTTTGGATTCATAAATTTACACTTAATGCGCTAATTAAAGATCACCAACACTCTAAATAAGAAAAATCTCTTAGAATTGATTGGGGGTAGTTATGTCACTAATACCACTTCATTAATCCTCAAGTTTTGTATCTGATTGGGAAATCATGACCTTCTAATGGTTCAAGATTAAGCATTCATTATTGTCATTCTAATGGATTTCTTTATGTGTTTGAGCATGTAAGATAATAACATAAAAGAAGTTCACTCAACCACATAGGCAGCAAATGGCCCTAAGAGCCAAACGTTGCATGCACCTTTGTATATATACTAATGGCGGCAAGAGTCAGAAAGAGGAGTAAAGCTTAGCTGTGTATGATTTTATTCATATATATACTTATCTTACAGAAAAGAATTGAAGGTCGATGGAAAATTTAGGACCAAGAGGAAAATGAATTGGAATGAAAATGATTCCCAGAGAAGCTACAATAAACACTGACTGTTCAAGGATCATTCGGAGCTTTAGTTTAATTTGCAAAAGAATTTTATAATTATGATTAATGCAATTCTGACGAGATTTTTATTCAAACAATTAATTAACCCTAGCTAGCTAGCTCATTTTTATATTAAAACGTGTAAGCATCAAAGAAAATAAATGCCTCCTAACTATCATTAAGAAAAATTCAATTTAGAAAGGAATGCATCTCATTCCATGACTACCCATAAAATTAATTATGCGTGCTCTTTAACCTCTCATCCCCTCACTCTTCCTTGTTTGTTTGCATGCGAAGAAATATTATTAAGTAAATTTGATTCATCAAAAATAAATAAACGAAATTAATCATTAATAAATAATGTAAATATTTCATATATATGTTTATTAAAAAGTATATTAATATATTTACATGAAAACTTATAATTAATATAATCTGTTTTTTTTAAAACAAGATTGATCTAAATATTCTTTTTTCATGCTAATTTTCCCTTTTTTAAAAACTGAAGTCTTTTTAATTAAGGAGATTTACATTCTTTTTGTTCATTTTGTTTTTAGTATTACGGTGAAATTGTCCTTAAACTTTATCCAAAATTAAATCTCTTTCATTCTAATGATTTTAAAGACATAACACAGTTAACATTTTACTTTTCTTTTCAAAGAAATAGAACTTATGTTGTTAAAAACATATTATCTTCTTTTACTAACTAATTAATAACTTTTTAATTATAAGGCTTTCCCTCACTCATAATAGTACAAAACCATGCCTGCCATAATATTGTTTGCTAAGCCCAACATCCCCTATCTCACCACACAAATATGAGTTATTAATCATTCAAACTTGTCCCAATTTGAACCAAACAAATCAATAATAATTCAACCTTTAATACTAACTATACTAATATATAACAAGCATGTGCTGGGTCATTCTACATCTTCAAATCAAACATAATTATTAAAAAGAACGTTGACGATATCTCACTTGAGCACTGCCTCTGGAACTCTAGCCGTGGGGAGGCATTGCTAGTACAGCTGGCAACCGATGACTGGGTATATCTGCCATGTGTTATCCAACTATTGGTTGCTTCAGTCATCGTTGAAAAAGAAACATAGTTTTGCAAATTGATAACCACTGACTGTAGCTACTGAGAGAAGTCATAAAGACGGTTTCTTTTGGACCTCATCGATAATGCCGCCCCACTAAAGGCCATTTCGTGGTCCATTTGTTATTATCGCAATCAATCAGCGTCCTTACCTTTTTGTTCAAAGGGCGCGGAGTGTAGAAATACCATTAATTAATTATGAAAGAAAATTACATAGATCTATAGAATGTTATTCAAATAATATAAATATTTTTTATTTAAATATATATATATATATATATATGTACCTACCTCATCAAATACACGAAAATAAATTTCTATTGAGAACTTACCAAAATATTATACATAATCTCAATGACCCAATCAGAGCTAGCTAGAGGCTCTGTATTATGCGACCAGCCTTAATAAACTTTGGAAGACAGAGTCAAAATTGTACGCCATGCTCATAACTATGCCAGCTGACCTAGTCAAGCTGTACATATACTGCCGTATCCGCCAACCATATCCAGACACATAGTTATAAACTAACAGAAACTTCTGAAATAATTTTTCAATGTTTTTATTAATCAGCCGATTCCAAAAGGCATCAAGATGTATAATTGGAGTAGAAATGTCAAATTGATATATAAAGACCAGAATTGTCACTGAGCGAAGACAAGGAAAGGGGAAAAAAATGCAACCATTTTGCCAAGACGAGGCCTCCCAAATATGCCCCCAGAGCTGCTGCCCAACCCCAATTTTTAACTCTCCAACATCTCAGAGAGAATTAGGCAAACCCAGAAACAGTTGTGCGGAGTGTCGCCATAGTTTTGCTGCAACAACTGTTTCCTCTATCTTCCCAAACACCCAATTCACCAACCATGAGTCTCTTCCATCTCTGCAAGATTCATTCAGTGAATTTATCAAAGTTTACCCACAATACTGTGAGACTGAGCAAGTTGACCATGTTAGAGCCAAGGAGTATTACCATCTCTCTGCCTCTAATCATACTTGCCTTGATTATATTGGTATTGGCCTCTTCTCCTACTCTCAACTGCAACACCTCGATGTTTCAAAAACCCAACACGCCTCTTCTTCAATTTCTAAAGCACCGCCAGAATATTCAGATTTTCCCTTCTTTAGTATATCCTGTAAGACTGGAAATATCAAGACTCTATTGCTTCATGGTGGGCAAGAGTCAGAATTAGAGTCTGCAATGAGGAAAAGAATCATGGGTTTCCTTAATATTTCTGATAATGATTACTTCATATTGTTCACAGCAAATAGAACAGCAGCTTTTAAACTTGTGGCTGAATCCTACCCATTTCAGTCTAGTCGCAAGCTTCTGACAGTTTATGACGATGAGAATGAGGCAGTAGAAACAATGATTAGCTCTTCAGAGAAGAGAGGAGCCAAAGCTATGTCAGCAGAGTTTAAATGGCCAAGACTCAGGATTCAGTCTGCAAAATTGAGGAAGATGATTGTGAGCAAGAGGAAGAAGAAGAAAAAAAGGGGGCTTTTTGTTTTCCCAATCCATTCTAGAGTAACAGGAGCCAGACACCCTTTTCTCTGGATAAGCATAGCACAGGAGAATGGGTGGCATGTACTAGTTGATGCTTGCGCAATGGGGCCAAAAGACATGAACAGCTTTGGTCTCTCTCTTTTTCGCCCAGACTTTCTCATTTGTTCCTTCTATAAGGTGTTTGGGCAAAACCCATGTGGATTTGGGTGCCTCTTTGTCAAGAAATCAGCCTTATCCATTCTGCAAGACTCCTCCAGTGCAGGAATTGTGAACCTTGTGTCAGAAAGGCAGCCATTTCAAGTATCAGAAGATTCTTCTGGTACAGACATAGAGCTTCAAAAAAAATCATCAAGATTACATGAAGAAGAACTAGCTTCTTCGAGCTCTTTCTTTGGTCGTACACAAAAAGTAGAAGGAGAATCATCTGAGCTTCAGAGCACAGAGGTACCAGCAGAATCAACAGCTCCAAAGGATTCTGCAACTGTGGAAATACACAACCCAATTGAGAGCGTGCAAGATAGGAAAGGTAAAGGTGAGGAAGATGAGTGTTTTGATATTGAATGCAGATGTTTAGATCAAGTGGACTCGTTGGGGTCGATACTGATCACTAACAGAGCAAGGTACCTGATAAATTGGCTGGTAAACTCATTGCTGAAGCTTAAGCATCCCAACACAGAAGGGGTTCCCCTCGTCAAGATTTATGGTCCAAAGATAAAATTTGACAGGGGGTCTGCTTTGGCATTCAACGTATTTGATTGGAAAGGAGAAAAGGTTGAGCCTGTTCTTGTACAGAAACTTGCTGACAGAAGCAACATATCTCTTAGTTATGGATTCCTACACCATATCTGGTTTGCAGATAAGTATGCTGAAGAGAAGAGAAAAGTCCTACAGACCAAAGAATGTGGAGGCCAGGGAGACAAGAAAAAAGACAGAGATAACCTGGGAATAACGGTGGTTACTGCTGCATTAGGCTTTCTGGCTAATTTTGAAGATGTGTACAAACTCTGGGCTTTTGTTGCTCGATTCCTTGATGCAGACTTTGTCGATAAGGAGAGATGGAGATATACTGCTCTCAATCAAAAAACAATTGAAGTTTAGTTTCATGTATTCTTCTGGATTGCCAATCTTAGAAGACTTGAGTGTGAATTCGGCTGAAGATTTCATATATATGGAAGTTTAATTCTCCTGGAAAAAGATTGGTAAAACTGTTCATTCATTTATTTCACAAATTCAGATGCCATATAGAAAATTTTTTTATCTTAAAGCACTGCTTTTAAATTGTTTCCCACATTATGTCGTCGCGTATGGTTTCAGAGAGCTCACACGACTCCATGCTGAACATTGAATGATAAATTACAACTAGAAATTTAATGCACAATCTAATTCAAGTGTCAAAAAGAAAAAAAAGAATAGGAATAGCAAGCCCTTACAGCTACTCAAAGAACTGAGCTCCAGCACAATCAAATTTTTGTTGCCATTTAGCAGACAACTTAGTCAATTGTCAATTTTGTTGACCACAGAAAGCCATAAAATGTCATTATGTTCTTTCTCATCAACGACGTGGAGGTGAAGGTTGACATTGACATTACTAAAGCAATTGATCAAATGAAGGTAGGGTTATTTTTTGGGTTTTATGGGTCAGCTCAGATGTTAGCTCTCTCTCCACATATGCCCAGGTAATTTTGTAACTCTCCATTCATGACGCGCATGAACCTACGAACTACATAGTCAAATCTAAATACAAGGAAAGGAAAACTTGTGCCCATGGAAGATCTATATAGCAAACTACTTAGTCAAATCGCAGATTTATTTGATTGGACATATCCCCAAGAACCGGGGGAGGTTGATTTCCTCTCAACTGTCTATTGTCAGTTGATGAAATAGTAGAAGTTCTTCCTGTACAAGTGTACCAAAAACACATCACTTTCAACTGTTCCAAAACAGTGATGGGCTTCTTTCTAATTGCCCACGCTTGTAGGTTATATGAATGTATAACTTTGTCCTGTGAAAAAACGAGCTTTTGGATCCTCTCCCATGTTCTCCCTTATTTTTTTCATTGCAAGATTTAGATCGATCAAATTAATTTAGACAGTTTAAATCTAATTATTTTTTTATGTTTTTTAAAAAATAATTCCTTTAAAAAGAGTAAAATACAAAATAAAATTATTTTTTTAACTATAAACTTCTAAAAAAATATTATTTAAATTTAAAAAAGTTAAAAAAAAATTTGAACTGTTTGGATTAAAATCTAAACAGTCCAAATCTCATGGAAGAGGTAAGGAAGAGAGAGGCATGGGAGAGAATCTTTTTCTGAGCTTTTGCCCTGTACTGACAGAGACTAGTGTTTGTTTGAAAATTATCTGCAGTGCAATTACCGTTAGGCAATCTTAGATTTCATTCTTCATAGTTCAGAACATCAGTTGTTAAAAAGAAATATTATAGCAGGAAGTTATTCTTGTCAAATGTTGATTGATTGTTAGCAATAGGAAATTAGGAATCGAAATTCAAAGCTATTGTACTGCTGAAATTTGAGTCCCCGTGTTTAGGAATCTCACTCTGGAGAATTAGATATTAAAAATAAAGCACAATTGATACCGCAATTTAAAACCCATAAACAGAACAAGAACCTTTCTTTTTTTCAAAATGTACTTTGGAATCAAAATCAACATAATTGTTAATAGCATCTGACAATACCTATTAAGGGATTGAAATTGACTTTAATATCTTAACATTGGTTGAATTCTTACATCTTCAGTCCCATTATAAAAACAAGTTCTAAAAGTAATATTAGTATTACAGAAGTTCATCTCTCTCTAAATATGGAGTGCAGACCGCTAAGAAGTTTATTTAAACAAGTCCTGTAAATAATATTGGAGAAGATTTTCTGTATTTCTACAAATGAAATGAAGACCAATAAGAAGTTTACATCATAGTATAGGAAGACACTTGTATTCCTTATTTAATTATTCCCATTACAAAAGCAAGCTCTAAAAATAATATTAGTACTACAGGAGTTCATCTCTCTCTCTCTCTCTCTCTCTCTAAACATGGACTGCAGACCACTAAGAATTTTATTTAAACAAGTCCTGTAAATAATATTGGAGAAGATTGTATATACATATGAAATGCAGACCAATAAGAAGTTTACATCATAGTATAGGAAGACACTTGTATTCCTTATTTAATTCAAATATCAGTAGTAATCATATATAGACGTGATTGTACTTTTTTCCCCTTTTTTTGGTTTACTGTTTTCATATTTCTTTACGCAATAAATACTTTGGGGAAATGGAAAAACCTGTCCTGAATCCCTCATCTTATTTGAAACTGTTGATGCCACTAAAATACTTCGCTTTAGGACCAGCTCTGGGTTTAGGCTCATTCTGCACAGAACTTGCTTTCCAAACTTGTATACTAAGAATGTAAACATCACTGCCTTTTGTCTACATTTCATGAAGTAGTATCTCTCCACATTACTTTATATTGTCACATTTATGTATTTTTTGATGAGTTCAGATATCCCTTATTCGAACTTGACATAAATTTAGTATAACTGTGAGTAAATCAAGTAGTCAATTTTGCATAAAAATGCTACTTACAGAACCAAAACCCATGCCAACTCTTATAATTATTATAAAGTGAAAATATTTAAGATCAATCAGCCTCACCTAAACTTTCTTTAGGTACGGCCAGTTAAATACAATGCAATCTAAAGTAAGTTGGGAGGGTTGTGAAAAAAACTGGTTGTGTAAGTAGCATAACTCAAAATTGATTACGTGAGTACAGAGTACTGAGCAGTGAGCAGCATTACTGTTTTATTTTGGTCTCATTGCCAGCGGCCGAGGCAACTCTCATGACAGTTCAGATGGCAAAAAAATGTTATCTTCATGTCTGAAGAAAACTACCTACCTAATTATGCCATTCCTGAATTGCTTTTCAATATATGAGCGAAGTTCAATTTGAAAAGGGGTGACTCTGGAACTTTACAACAAATGGGGTAATCTCAATTGTGAACTTCCACAAACTGACCGTTAATGGAACATCAGCATGTCTTAATAATGAAAGGTTACCACTTAAAATGTAATTCGTTTAAAGTTCTTTGAATATAAAGCCAACAACTTAAGCTTAGGGTCAAGCATACTTGTTTGATTAAGAAAGGTTATCACTATGCCCCCCAAGGGAGATTTGATTGGTAAGGATGTTTAATAGTACATGAATATCCTCATTTTGTGGATGGCTGCTATCTCCAACTAAAAATTCATGATTTTTACCGTCGACCCTTATTAGACTTGAACCTGGAGCCTTGCTTATTCCTTTCTCCTTCATGAGCCTCCTCACTTTTCTTACTTCGGCCCATCTCTCATTAGTTGCATATAGATTAGATAGAAGCACATACACGCCACTATCTTGGTATTCAAAATCATGAAGAAATTTTAGCGTGTCTTGAGAGAACCCAACATCCCCATAGGTATTACAGGCACTCAAAAGAGCTCCCACGATCTGCGCATCAGGTGCCATTGGCATTGTCTTTATCAACCCCAGAGCTTCCCCCACCAATCCAGCCCTACAGAGCAAATCAACCATACATCCATAGTGTTCTAACCAAGGAGAAAGATTGTAGCTTTGATTTGTCATACGACGGAAGTACCTACGACCTTCATCAACCAAGCCAGAATGGCAACAAGCTGTCAAAACAGCAAGAAATGTCACCTTATTTGGAGTTGCCCCGGATTCAATCATATCTTCGAATTGTTTCAGTGCCTCTTGCCCATATCCATTTATTGCTAGACCACCTAAAAAAGCATTCCACGTTCGAACATTCCTACAAGGTATCACATTGAAAATCCGCTGCGCCATCTCTACCCAACCACATTTTGCATACATGTCAATCAGTGCTGTTCCTATATGAACATCCCATTTGATACGGTTACGTTCAATGCATTCATGGACCCAAATGCCATAATCAAGAAGTCCAAGGTTAGCACAAGCAGAAAGTGCACTGGTCAGTATAATCCTGTCAGGCTCAAAACCAGAGTTCTGCATTTCACAGAACAAGTCCAGTGATTCCTTGGGACGTCGACATTGCACCAATCCACCAACCATAGTAGTCCAAGAAATAATATCTTTTTCAGGGAGCTCATCAAATATTAGCTTCGCATCAGACAGAGACTCGCACTTCATATACATATCCATCACAGCATTACCTAAGGCCAATTCCATTCCACACGGAAGTTTGGAAATCAACCCATGAATCCCCTTCCCCAATTTTACATCAAGCAATTTCCCACAAGCTACAAGTATGCTAACAAATGTTGCTACATTAGGCCCCACTTCCATTCTTGAAAACAATGCAATGGCCTCATTAAGCAAACCTGCCTTCACATATCCGGATATCAATCCAGTCCAAGAGACCACATCTCTCACAAGCATATTATCGAACATCTTACCTGCATCAATACAGTCACCAGAAATGCTATAAACATGTAGTAGAGTGTTCTGCACATAAATATCACACCATAAGCCCGTATTCACAGCTACTGAATGAAACTGCTTAACCTCCCTAATCCCCAAAAACTTAGCACAGGATTTCAAAACTGCGGGCACAGTATAGACATCAGGCACAAACCCATTCCTAATAATCGATCTATAAACTAATATCGCAGCCCAGGGGATTTCACCAGAAGCATAACCAGAAATCAGCAAATTACATGGGAAAGAGCTCAAGCTCCAATCATAATGTTTCAAGAAATTGCATGCGTAATCGACTTCACTGACATGTTTCCCAAAAAAGTTAGCGACTTTAGTAACCACTAAGTTGTCACTAACAAGACTAGAAGTCAATAGATGTGCATGGATTTGCTTGAAGGTCCGCAAGTCATTGCATCTATGCATGAACTCTAAGAGAACCCATTTCAGAGAACGCGTAGCCTTGTTCATACCAGTGACCATATGGCCATCTCCACTAGAATCTTGGGAGTTGCAAATTGTCGGTGGGCACTCCCGTGCAAGCTCAAATCCCATTCAAGAACAGCGTTTTATAGGAAACGTGGCATCCCTCATCAGTCGTCGGAGAAAGACGAACTGAAGGGGTTTATTAGTAGCGTAAGCGCGTGAGTAACCGGGAAAAACATGTATCGTTTGATATTTATAGAATATAAATTTTTTTAAAAAAAATTACATTCAAGACCCAAATTTTATAAAATTTATAATAAAAATTTAAAAAATTAAAATTATTTTTAAGAATCAAAATTATTATTAAATTTTAAAAAAAATGTTACTAAGTTTAAAAAATTATTAATAAGTTTTAAAAAAATTAGTAAATTTCTTAAAATTTAATAATAATTATGATTTTTAAAAATAATTTTAATTTTTAAAATTCCTTATTATACATTTTACAAAATCTAAATCCTTATATGTAATTTTTTTAATTAAACTATTTATGTTTAAATTCTTTAAAAAAGTAATTTTGTCAATAACAATGTTGTACTTTTCATCCTAAAATTTGTTCTTTTGAGGAATAACTTTCCTGAATTGTTAAATTTGTTATCTTCTCGTGTAAGATTATTGTGCAAAATGCTTAGCATGCAAGATTCATTTTTTGTTTTCCGGCTGTCAAAGGGGGAAAGAATGGTTCAGTAATTAGACAAAAATTTTGTCTTATGCTAGATGTGCGAAATGATATTTCAGTTCCTAGAGATGGGGGCATTTGAATGGATGGATACTTACTAATAATAATAATAATTAATATAGGAAGTTCAACATTTTAAAAGGTTGAAATTTTAGGAAAAAAAGAAAAGAAAAGAAAAGAAAAGGGGCACAAGAGCCCAGCAAAGAAAAGAAGAAACCACACAGCACGAGGGAAATACGTTTCCATACAATCAGAATGAAAAGTCAAACTAAGACAAGCTGAAATAAAGATCCAAACTGTGGTTTGTTAAGAGATTGGCACGTCTATTTGCTTTATAAGAAACATGAGTAAATTTAATAGTCTAGTTTCTTTAAATTGTTTTTAGTTAAGTTCAAGGTTAATCTTGTGAAAACCAAGATCCTAGGCTAACTAAAGACCACTATAAGCACCCCACGCTTTGACTTGCATAGAGGAACACAATTCAAAATTCCAAGAAAAGCCTCCAAGCTAATGCCCTTGAGAGTCTCTGAGGATTCTACCACAACCTGCCATTCTTGGATCCTCTTTGCTAGCATTATCACAGTTGATTTTTTCCAACTTTATTTAAGATGCCATTAGCAAAAATCATGGGCCACTTTGAACTTCCTTTCAATATCAAAATGTATAGAAATAGCATGCTAAACTTGTTGCGTGAAATTCACAACCTTATGGCTAGGGCAGCAAACATTAGCATTAGCATTAGAAAAGATTGAGGTATTATGCCCCTTTTAAAGCATCCAATAGCCAATATTGAAGATTAAATGCTAGGGAAGATCATATTTCAAGGAAGAGATATCTTGGAAGTTTGATGCCATCCAATCGGCGATGGAGGAAGTGAAAAAAAGCAATCTCTTATCAAAAGGAACAAGGTCATACCATACAGAACTTTAGTTGGGGGAAGAATGGCATGAAACTCTTTAGATATCAAATGCTAAAATCTATTTCAATCCCAACCACCAAACTAGTCCACCACGTCAGAAGCCTTTCAAATAACAACATCAAGATGAATAGGCTAAGATATATCATTGCATAACAGTGTAGGATTATCAACCTAATGATCATACCAGAACTTGATAAAATTTCTATTACCAATTTTATGAAAGGAAGGTTCCTCAATGAAACTCCAAATTGAACCTAAAGCGTCCCAAAGGGGGAGGTTGTGCTATTCAGTCTCAAGAAAATTAGTAACATGACCTCCCCTATTATATTTAAATCTCAAAATAGTTGCTCAAAGTTCCTTATGTCCATAATATAGTTTCCATCCAAACTTGAGTAGGCAAGCATCATTCATTGCACTCAAATTTTTAATGCCCAAACCTCTATTATGCATTGGTCTATACATTTGGGACCAATTAATCATATGAGTTTTATGAATAGCAAGCTCAGGACCCTAAATAAAATATTTTTTGGAGTTTTTTTATTTCCATGCAAAGTATCATGGGTCACTTGGCAACTACTATAAGGTCAATGGGGATAGATCCCAAAATGGACTTAGCTAAAGTAGCCCTTCCAACCATATTTAGGAAATTGGCTTTCCAATTGAAAATCCCTCTTTTGACTTAATTAATAATGAAATGAAAGTCTATCGTCCAAGATCTACTATAAGTTAACGGCACTTCTAGATATATCCCTAAATCATCAATAACATTGAAACATGAAATGTTTGCAATTTGGTTCTTCAAAATAGGAGTCATATTATGAGAGAAGTAGAGAAGCATATGTTAGACTTAATGGTGTTAACTTTTTGTCTTGACAAGTCATAAGAAGAGATTTAGACACTCCATCATACATTGAATTTGGTTGATAAAGGCTTCTAAAAATGGACTAAGTTGCTAATGAACATGAGGTAAGACATTTTAAGATCATTCCTACTTATTTTAATAGGTTTCCAACATTTAACCATTATAACTTCATCAATAATATGAGATAATTTCTCCATACATAAGACAAAAAAGCATAAAGATAAGGGGTCACCTTGCCAAATTCCCCTAGTAGGATAGAAGGACTCAGTTTTTGCACCATTCCAAAGCACTCATGTAGAAATCAAAGAAATATAATCCGTAATCAAATCTAGAAAACCGTAAGAAATATTAATTTCATGCAGAATATTCCTTGTAAAATCCCATTTAATACAATCATAAATTTTTTCAAGATCAATTTTAATTGCAAAGAATGAGCTTTTTCCTCTCAAACACTTTATAATATGCATGAGCTCCTAGGCCACAACAATAGTATCTTGTACATACCTTCTAGGAACAAAGCTAATTTGATCTAGTGAGATAAGAGTGGGGAGTATAAGCTTAAGCCTATTAGCTAGAATCTTTAGAATACACTTATAAAGCACATTGCACAAGAAAATTTGCCTCATCTGCATAATCCTTTCTACATTGTCCACCTTTGGAATTAGGACTAATAAAGTGATATTTATTTTTCAAATCTCTTCTTTCTAGTTAAAAATCCATCTAGTGTAATTACAAACATCCATGCTAACCACATCCCAATTATGATGAAAGAAGATAGATGGAAAGTCATAATCCCTTAGCACTTTTAGCTCTCTAAATAGAAAACATAGCTTCTTGAATTTCATATTCTATAAAATTTCAGGCAAGATTTGAAAGCTTCTCTTCCTTAATTGAAGGGAAATTAACCATAGTATGCAAGAAAGAGAAATATGTAGCATCATTAGTAAACAGATTCTTTAAAATTTTGATAGCCAAAGATTTCAATTTATCAAAGTCCTTCACCCATTCCTCTTTCTCGTCTCTCACCATAAGGAGTTTATTCATTCTTTTATTCCTTATGGTCTGTCGGTGGTACTACCAAGTATGATGGTCACCATCATTAATCCACTTGGTTTGAGCTTTTTAGAACTAAAGAATTTCCTCTTGAAGCAAGATAGAATCAAATTCTTGATGGAGTTTCCTTCCCGAAGAGAAAATAGCTAGATAAGGCCTTTGGAAGGAACTAAGATTTTGTTGAATCCTATTCCACTTTGCTAAAATATAATTCTTCCTATTCGTAATGTGGCTAAAGACCTTTTTATTCCACTCCTTTAGATCTTTAGTCAACACCAAGAGCTTACCACAAGGAAAGGACCTATCTATCTAATGTTAAGGAAGAAAATAATAAAAATTATCATGAGTAAGCCACATAGCTTCAAACTAAAAAGGTCTTTGGTCATTAGCCTTTTTGCCTTAGTGAGGTTAAGAAGTAAGGGGTGGTGGTTGAAACACCCCAATCTGGTCATAACCTTTATGAAAGTTTTTTAGAATCAGATATGCCATGTTTCATCACAAAGTCTATTATTAAGCTTTTCAAAAAGTCACTAATAGCTTAGGATAAAAGGTTCATGTCAAGTGAATGAATGACCATAAGACTGAATTTCAATAAGATTACAATCATCAATCCTTTCTTTAAACATATTGCACTTGCAAACATTAATAGGAGCTTCACAAATATTTTCTAAAGCATTACAAATGTCATTGAAATCCTTAATTAACAACCACAACATAAAAACGAAAGAAGAAAAATAAAGGATTTTCTCCCACGAAAATCTTATAGTTTCTTTTCTAAAATTAGCATAGATGCTTTAAGAAGCAAAACTTCTTCCCCTTCATAATGAACTGGCATATTGCAAAATTGAGGGTCTTCCTCTAATGCCTCAAGCCTCACTATAGAAGATTTGCATCCAACCCAAATTCTGCTTACAAAGCTAGCACTAGAAATAATAATGGCATTATTAAAACCCAGATATCTAAAAGTCTAGTTACTCTAAAAGAGTTAACATGAGTCTCTATGAGGACAAGCATATTTGTACACTGAAGGCATGTTTGAAAATCTTGTTCCCTATTTCCTTATAGTTCCAAATTACAAATTAACACTCCATAAAAAGTAAAAGTGAAGAAAAAGAACCCAAACTCCATCAAGTTGCATGTCTAAGTTTGGGACCTCTTCCATGCCAACTACATTATCTTTATATGTATTCAATATTGTAAAGCATGTGATTTTCTCATCCACATCTACTGAGTCAAAGGGTCTTGAATTTTTAAGGCTAAATTTTTAGCCCATCATGTATATATCACTAGGAATGGGAACCGACACAGTAGATGAAAGCTCTTTAAGGCAATGGTGTGATGAAACTTGTTTAGTTAGGCTATGCTGAATTTTCATAAAGGCTATTCTGCCTTTTGCATGTTTAGTCTCCGTACGAGTAGTAATGGGCCTAGTGAATGCTTATGCATGTCTAGGTTGAGGTGCAACAATATGTGGGCCTAAGATATTAGCTTGCTTTGGCTTATCTTATATTGACCATTCTTGAATTTCCTTGCATGTAACCTACGAAAAATTCCTTGTCATATGTTGAATAGAGTTCATGATAACACATCTATGGGAATCATGAGAAAAATGGCTTAATGATATATCTTTTCTTGTACTCATATTTACTTTGTTATTTTTTAAGAAATTTTCTTTAACTTTATCCAAATCTCTAGCCAAGAGAATCCTTTCACCATGAATTTGGATAGGCTCATTTTTTTAATGTTAGCATGATACTATCATGTTAGAGAAAGATAGATTAAAGGGGTTTGAACCCCATATATTCCCAACATTAGAAGAGAGAGGGAGAACATGGGAATATATAGGGCACACCCCTTTAGTCTATCTCTCTCTAATATGATACCATCATGCTAGTGCCAAAAAAGAAAAGAGAGGATCAAATTCCTTTATGATCCTTATACAAAAGATTTAAAAGAATGGGATCCTATAATCTTCAGCAAAGCAATTCGATTTTGTCATTCTCGTAGCTTGCTTCCAATTTCAACAAGTTTTTTAGACAACCGTCTATGGACTATAAATGGGAGCTTTAATTTAAGAAACCTTTATACACACCTTAATTAACTTTCTCATGTTCATTAGTAAAGTTCTTTGACTTTATTGAGCAATCCTTCCTTACATGGCCAAAACACCCATAAAAATAGCAAAGCATTTAAAGGCCTTCATATTCAACTAATATATTCATGACCCTTTAAAAGAAACACTAAGAGCAGAGGCTTCATCAGATTAACCTCAATATAAATTCGAGTGTGAAGTTATAAGATCAACCTTGATGATCCTCCCAATATGATTTCTCATTCTTCTGAGCACCTTCTCATCATAATTCTCTAAAGGCATATTAAGAAGATGGACCTAAACCAATATACTATCAATTAAAGATTTCATGAGATCAAAGGCCAGGTACCATTCTCTCATTATGAGATAGTGGTCAAACAACATCCAAGGTCCTCTATCCAAAGTAAAATTATAATAATTGAGCAATCCTTCCTTACATGGCTAAACAATGAGTGATCTTTAATTAGGGTAACTTATTCTTTTTCTTCATGCTTTGAGAGGATAAATTCTAGAATAATAAATTTACCTCTTGGGTGCTTAATTGTCATGAACTCATTCTTTAAACAATCCACATAAAGATCATTTTTTAAATACTCTTCTTGCCTACTTGCCTTATTGCTATCAAACACAATATTCTCCTTTTCCTCCTCTTCACTTATATATTCATTCGATACTTGTCCTTTTAGTGTATCAGTATATGAATGTCACTTCCCCGCTTCTAAACATTTGCATCATAGGCTTTTAACCCTATTGACTCACTTAAAAAATCATAATTTGCATTTTTTTATCTTCATAGTACTCCATTGAAGAAGATCAGCTTCCTTCGTTATTTTTAGACACCGACACCTAGTGGAAGAAATTCTGAGGAAGTTGACATAGTTCTATTATTAGGTTTAATTGTAAAAAATTAATAGTTGTTATTTGAATTATGAAATAACTAATATAAGTAAAAAAAAATTAAATATCTACTAGCATGAAAAAAAAAAAGAATTGATCTTTTAGAAAATAACCCTTTATTTAGTGGAAATTTTAAAAACATGCATTTGTAGACAATGTACAATTCCATAATTGTTTTTTTTTTTTAACCCTTACTCAAAGTCATGGTTCTCACACTTGCAAGTTGACTTGCCAGGTTTATCAAATTCACATTTTAGCTAGGAAAAAAACATGTCAAATTACTCATAAACATATAATCAGAGCTAACTTATATAGACTCGTAATTGACTCTTGTAAAATTGGTTGATTTGGTGAGATTGAGATGAGTTTAAAGATATCCCTTTTTAGTCTAAAAATTATGTCAACCCCAACTAAAAAAAATTTAAGAAGCTTATGCCAACCTAGTCCATAATAAGCCTTCTTAGCCTTTTTAAGTGCCAAGACCAAAGGGGAAAAAAGAAAATGTCAAACACTACATTTTAAGATTTGATTATATAATATGTTGAATGATTATTTATGTATGATCTTTATTGGAATTTCTATGTTGAGTATTATGAAATGTGGATAAATTTCTTTTGAATTAGTATAATTTGAATTTAAAATCAAATTGGATATTGGCAAGCAAGACTACCACTAGACCAAGTTGTCTTTAGACATATATGGTACAAATTTACACACACACACACACACACACACACACTCTCTCTCTCTCTCTCTCTCTCTCTCTCTCTCTCTCTCTCTCTCTCCCTCTCTCACACTTACTTTAATGAAAATTGTTATAAATGAGGATTTTTCTTCAAAAGGTAAAGTTCTTTTGTCAGATGAATAAGAGAATGAAGAACATATTTATAAAATACAAGAAAATGATCCTAGTGATGAAGCAACAAGTTCATAATCAAATTTTTGTCAAAATGGTCCTTGTCCTTAGGAAGATTGTGTAAAAACCATTAATAGAATACCTCAAGAAAATATTCAAGTTTAATAGAAATTATTGATAAAATTGAATATATAGAAATAAAATATCAATACTTACTCGTGTTAAAGGACATTTTAGGAAGAAAAAGATAAGTCTATTACTAAAACAAAACCTTTGACTATCAATGAAATTTATCAAAAATTTAAACTAATAAACTAACTAGTTTCAATATAAGATTTATAGCAAGAAATAAAAGTATTAAAGAAGAAATATGAAAAATTAAATCCAATAAACTTATTCAAGATCTAGAAATGCTATAACTTAAGGCTCACTTAGAAACAAAAGCTAAAATTTAAATCCTAATTAGTACGTTAGATATAAATTTGTCTCAAGAAAACATTCATCAAGAAATAACTAGAGAATTTGATGAAGATAAATTTATTAATAGGATTCAAAAAAACAACTTATCAATAATGGTACTATCAAATGAAATTAGTTATTAATAAAGAATTTCATTCCACTATTGTAACTTTAATAGATCCAAGAGTTGATATGAATTATATATAAAAAGGTTTAATTCCAACAAAATATTATGAAAGTTAGAAAGCTTATCAGATATGCTAATAGTTCCAAAATTAAAATAGAATATAAACTTTCTAACACTTGTATTTGTAATGAAGGAATTTGTTTTAACAATATATTCATTTTGGTAAAAAAATCTTAATTTAGGAAACCCATTTTTACAAGAAAAGTATTCCCTTTAAAGTTACTTCAAAAGAAATTACAACAAAAATATATAATAAAGAAATATGTTTTGAATTGATGAGATCTCCTATTATTAAAGAAATTAATCTTCTATAACAAGATTCAATTTTTTTCAATAAATCTAATAAAAAGAAAACAACAACAAATTAATTTTTTTAAAAAAATAGATTCGTTATAAAAGAATTGAAGGACAATTGAGACATCCAAAAGTATAACAAAGAATACAAAAATTAAAAGAAACTTTTCAACAAGAAATTTGCACCAATCATCTTAATTCTTTTTGGAACAGGAACAAAATGAGATTGATCTTCCTTATGAAGAAAATTTTAATGAAGCAAATATTTGTTCAACCAAGTCAAACGAATCAAGAACTTTTAGAATATTATAAAAAAATTCAAGAATTATTAGATAAAAATCTCATTAGGACTAGTAAATCACTAAAAGTTGTTTAGCTTTTTATGTTTATAACCATGCTAAAATAGAAAGAAGATCTCTAAGACTTTTTCTTAGGCCAACTAAGGGGTTCTAAGATTGGTTATAAATTATAAACATCTTAATAAAGCCTTAAAATAAATTAGATATTCTATATGTAATAAAAAAAAAAGATTTATTAGGAAGATTATCAAATGCATGCATTTTTTCAAACTTTGATATAAAGTTTAGTTATTATCAATTCATATTAAAGAAAGAGATAGTATAAGATAGCCTTCACAGTGTCTTTTGGACATTATGAATGAAATGTTTTACTTTTTAGACTTAAAAGTGTTTCTTCAAAATTTCAAAATATTATGAATGACATTTTTAATTCTTTCTTAAAATTCACCTTAGTTTATATTGATGATGTTTTAGTTTATTCCAACTTAATTGAACAACACTTTAATTATTTAGAACGATTCTTCAAAATAATTAAAGAATATGGATTAGTAGTATCTTTGCCAAAAATGAAATTATTGCAAATAAAAATTAGATTCATAGGTTTTGCGATTAATCAAGGAACAATTACTCCAATGAGTAGTGTTATTAAGTTGACTGATAAATTTCCAAATAAAATTAAGGATAAAAATCAATTACAATGATTTTTGAATGCCTAAATTATGTCCTAGGTTTTATTCCTAATCTTTTTATAATTATTTGTAAACTTTTGTTTATTTGCCTTAGAGTGTAGGCCCTTTAGAGTTCTTTATATAAAATTTTTGCAGAGTTTGGAGAGAGAAAAGAGAAAAAAAAATGAGTGAAAGAAAAAAGAGGAAATGGGCCCAATACACATTTCTACTCTTTTTGTCACTCTCTCTCCAAACTTTATAAGACCTTTACAATAAAGAATTTTAGAGAATTCTTACACCCTCTAGGTTGGTCTAATAAAATGACTCAAATAGCTAGGTCTTTAAAAGCCTAAGTAAAAGTTCTTCCTTGTTTAGGCATTATTGATTGAGCAACTTTCAAGATTGTAGAAACAAATGCCTCAAACATAGGTTTTAGAGGAATTTAAAACAAAAAAGTCAATAATAACAAAACAAATAGTATGAAACCATTTGGAATCATAGGTTGAAACCCAACAAAAACATAATACTATTAAATAAAGATATACTATCAATAGTTTTATGTATTATGAAATTTCAAATCAAAAATTTCTTTCAAGAGTTGATTGTAAAGTAACAAAAACTGTTTTACAAAAAATCGTCAATAATTTAGTGGAAAAAAGAGCCTATATTTAACTATTTCCCTTAGAAAAACATCATGACGGCAAAAAACTTTCAAAATAGCTTAAACTTTTATGCCAAAACATCTGGATGGACAAATCTACCATTATCTCCCACCAGATTTATAAAAAACAATAATATTTATGAATTAATATTGGTAGATACTTAGTCTATCAATCTTACTTAAAATATTGATGTCACATTTGATATTCTATACTGATCCAAACTCTTAAAGAGGAGTAAGAGAAAAGATAAAAAGGGTTAGAAGTTCAATCAAGATAAAGGATTGGGATTAGGAATGAGAGAAAGGCCCAAAAAGAATAACTATAAAAGGTTGTGGTGTAGTACGAGAAATACCAGAAAAATAAAAAAAAAGATATATCTTGTATTTTAATTCAAGTATAGACCTCTTAATAAGTTAAAAGGACATAAGGAAAAAAGTAGAACAATAACAAAAGAAAGAAAATAGAGAGAAAAGCAAAAAAGAAACAAGGGCACTTAAACAAGAGTTGCTCGAAAAAGTAGATTTATAGGAATTTTAATAAAAAGTTAACTAAAGCAAATTAATGTTATTTCCCACTATGTATGAGTTAGATAAACTACCTAGAATACATAGAAAGTATAAAATACATTAAAACACTAACTGTGTGAAAAATAACAAAACTATTACTATAATGTTGTTTTGAGTTATTTTATTCTATTCTGAGCTCTTGTAACCTAGAAAGGTTTAGCTTAAGAGTTTTAAGACCTTCTAAAATAAATCATAGGACTAAAACTTGCAAAAAAGATGTGCTAGAATATAGAAAATTAAAGTGCAAAAGAAACAAGGCATAACAAGAATTATGTAAATTATTGACTTTTGACTTTTTAATTATTTTATCACGTGCTTCATCCCACTTAACCTCTCCATCACCTTAAGTCTAAAATTTTTAGTAGCTTCAAGGTGTTTAATAGCATCCATGGAGAGAGGAAGGGAGAGAAAGAAAAGGAAGCAATATGAAGGTATGTTTTAGTCCTTCTAGCCTTACTACTAGTTATAGAGATTGCTCCACTCCTTATGGGCTTTTCATTCATGGTTTTTGAATTCCAAAAGGAGGAAATTGAGTATTTCTAAGAGGGAAAGAAGGGCTCTATTCAAAAAATCAATTAGAAAAAAAATGTAGAGCATGAAATAAATTTCAAGACAAGGTATATCTTGCTGTGGTTTAAGCTGATATTTTTAAGCTCTCCCTTTCATTGTTTATGTAGAAAGAGAAAGTCTCTCTCTCTCTCTCTCTACATTTCCTTGCATGCATTTAATCATATGAAGCATGTAGAAGTCATCCAGGGTGAGAAACACAAGTAAAAATTAAAGAAAACTCAAAGTAGCCACCCTTAGTGATGCTCTCAACTACCACCTCCAAATGTGGCTTAGATGAGCTCATTTTTACAATCTAGTATAATTAGAGATTCTCTGGAGAATTATAAGGGCTAGGATAAGCATTAGTTTAAATTATAAAACTATATGTGAAAGGTCAAGTTTCCATGCACACTTGAAACCCTAAGTGCTCCATATAGCTATGCATGATTCTAGCCTAGTAATTAAGGCCCTTAATGAGTTTAATGAGAGCCTAATGAGCTATCTAAGAAGTTAGAATAAGGCCTAGATCAATAGTAGTGAGATTTTTTAAAATGGCCATAAGGAATCTAATATGCCAAGTATGAGAAATTACCAAATGAATAATAATTGACTATATGAATAGTAAAAGTTTAGTTTTAAGCTCAAATTGAAATTTAGGGAGCTTTAATTACCTAAGAAAACTTGCCTGTGAAAAAGTCTCAATTAAAGCTTAAGATAAGGGCAAGTAAGAGGACCAAGTAAAGCTAATAAGAATAAGAAATAACAAGCTCTATTTTGAGTTAATTAAAAAGTAATGTGAGCCTTAGAAATATAGTCAATAAGTTAAGAAGTAAAGGTTTAAGAAAAAGACTCATAAAGTCCCTTTAAAAGGGCTAAAAATACATAAATTATGGCATAGCATTTGCATATAGCCACATGAAATAGCCTTAGCACAGATTGAAGTGTTAGTATGATATTAAAGGTCACTAGTATAGCAAAGGGCCAAGTGTCAGTGCCTAGCCAAACAAGAGAAGGACCAAAGAAGAGAAAGGATTAGTACTCTTCTTGTGAACACCGTATTTTGTCCAGATATATTTTAAAATAATATAAAAATCAAACTAATAAAAGTAAAAAAAAATAGAAAAAAGAAAATTGTAATAATAAATAAATGAAGAATTCGAGTTACATTGGTCCAAAAGAAAATAAAAAAATATATAATAATAAAAAAACTAAAACTAAAATTAATACAAAAAAAAATCAAAGCAAAATAAAACAATAAAAGTAAAAACAAAAAAAAAAAAAAGAGGCCCATTAATCCTAAGATGGGAACCAAAAAAAATATCAATGAAGGAATAATAGAGATAAAAGGGCTAACAAAAGAAAAAAGAAAGATCCAACCCAACTCAAAATTGGGCCAGACAAGAAAAAAAGAAGAAAACCAAAATGAAAAAAAAACCCAACTCAGAACTGGGCCAGAAAAGGAAACAGCAGAAGCCCATTCCTTTGGGCCAACAGCTTTTCGGACTTTTTACAACCCAACTTGAAGCCCATAACCCGCCACCTTAGACCCATTTTCTCAGATCCATCTGGAGCCCTACCCGATCCCTTTGGTCCCCCCCTTCATTCTCTCTTGGGGTAGACGCGGACAGGAAAAAAAGACAGAAAAAAATGGAGACACGAGGAGACAGAGGAAGAAAAAAGGCACTGAGGGAGAGGAAGAGGAGAAGGGGATTCGGAAGGGAAGGGAGAAACACTCGGAGGCAGAAGGGGGACCGAAGGAGTTTCTCCCTCCCCGTCGTGCCTCTTCCCGAATCCATGGGGAAACCAGGCCGAGGGGGGAGGCTGAGAGTAAAAGCACGTGAGGTTGAAAGAGACTCAGGAGCGAGGGAGTTCCTGTTGGGATTTGAGGGGAAGAAGCTGAGAAGTGTTTCGAAAAAGGGCGATCGAAAATAGAAGCAGAGAGAGAAGGGAGACGCGAGACACACAGAGGGAGCGACGAAGGGACGCACAGAGGTGAGAGGGAGAAACAGACAGAAAAGAGGCAGCAGGAGGGGACCACGACAGACGGGGACGAGAAGGAACAAAAGAGCAGAGGAGATGAAGGAGAGAGACGGAGGATGAAGGGTGAAAGGAGATTGGGGATTTTCGGATTGATAGAGAGAGAGTGATGCGAGGAATTTAGGGCTGAAGGAAAATCGAGGAGAAGGGGATTCGGAATCAAAAGAGGAGATTCAGGAGGGAGAAAGGGATTTTTGAGGAGAAACTGAGAGCCACAGAAATTGAGAAAAAAGCGGAAAGGAGATTCAGCGAGGGAGTATCGAGGGTCTTTCACAGTCTTCCTCTCAAGAACCTCATATCGTCAATGCCAAACGCAGAGCTCTGTGCGAGATCTATGACCCGGAGGCTCATAATCTGATGAAAACTAAGAGGGCAAGAAGCTGTACAGAGGAGCAACAGGGAGCTACAACAGCAGAAAATAGAAAATCAAAAGGAGTTGAAAAAAAAAAAGCTAAGTTAACTTTATTTGCAAATTTAATTTGGATTAGAAATGAAAAGCTGATGATTATATGGTCCCTGTCTCGTTCTCCTTTTTGTTTTGTGGCATGTGAAATTCTGTTCAAATGGCTGAACTTATTGGCAGAATTATAGGCATAGTTTTATCTTGCGTTGTGAAGGTGTGCTGGATGTCCGAATATGGACCTTATTTTCTTTCCATCTTCTGTTTGACATTGCTGGTTTTGTGAGATGCTGCCGAAACTAGGGAGAAGGTGTAATGGTGTCGTTCTTTTTTGTACTGTGAATGTATGCCTGGTAGGTTGTATTTAGGATGCTCTTACGTAGCTTAGCTTTTCCTACCCTTTGTGGAGAATGCAAGTTTGCATAAGCTAGGGAATGATTTGCATAACTGAGGGATTCGTTAGTGGGGTCATTTCATTTACGTTGTCTCATACATCTCACCAGCATGACACCTTTTGATAAAAAATTTTTACTGCAACTTCTCCCTCCTAATGTTTGCTACATTCTGATATAGCTGTGAACTCCCATTTGTTGCACCCAAACCTGATTTCATGACTGGTATAGATACTGCCCTGTCGAGAACATGTTTAACTGCTATCAGTATCTGAACATGACCCCTTGATTATGTCTTTCAAGTTGCTTGCCATGTAAATGAATTGTGTATGCTGATTTCCAAAATTTATTCGTCCATACATTGACCTTCGCTTAAGTAAATGATTACATTGAAAAATCATTGAAATTACTGTGCCTGTTGTTTACACCACATGAGAGGACTATAAATTGGGAATCCTTAACTTGACGAGAACAATTGATCGAGAGACTGTCTCAGGAGATTAGGAAAATACTTTTACATGGGTTTATTTGCTTCTGCTATTCATAGGCAAAATAAAATAAAATAAAGACGGTAAATATGCCTAGAATAATATAATTAGTGTACCTTGTGCATAATGAATGTTGCCCAGTGTCTATATATATATATATATGCATATCTTTCCCTTTCCAACTATGCTTATCGCATTCTTTCTCCTTCGTGTCTGTTGCATGTGCGAGGTTGGTGATCTAGGGGAATGACAACACGTGAGAAGCGGGGCAAGGAGAATAGACAAATGGTCGGGAAGGACAGCACTGGCTATGGCTTGGTGGCTCATGAGTTGGTGATATGCCAAGGAAAATGTGATAAGAGGTTCAACTAATAATCAGGGAATAAGCATCATCTTTTGTTTTGTTCATGAAGTTTTGGATGATCTGTAAACACAAAGACACACACGATCACCAAATTTTATATGCCTGTGAATATTGTCATTTTAGCTTCTTTATATTTACTTTATTTTTCTTTTAGAAGTTGTCGTGTGGGATTGTTTGTCCCCTCAGACGCATAGGAATTAAACCAAATGAATCATGTGAGGCAATGGCCTCCTTGGTATTCATTAGGTTACCAATCTGCATTTTTATATGTTTTGGGCTGCATCAATTAATAGCAAATTGATTTTTTTTTCTTTAAAAAAAAAAGATTTTCAAAAAAAAGGAAACCAGATAAAAAAAAACTAAAAACAAAACAAAAAAACAAAACAAAAAGAAAGGAAGAAAGCAACAAAAAAGGAATAAAAAGAAAATGATGATAAACTTTTCAATTTCGAAAGTTGATTTTAAATAACTAAGTTTTTAAAGTCCCCATTTCAAAAATTGTAAAAAAAAAAAAACTTAATTTTCAAACAAAAAATCAAGAGGAAAATGAAATCAACAAAATTTACCAAAAAATAAATAAAACAAAACAAAACAAGGATTAAAAAAAAAAATCTTTGAATGAATAAAGAGTTTAGAAAAAAAGAGGAAGGTGAAAGAAAAGAAATCCAAAAATAGAAAAAAATAAATAAAAAAAATAATAACAAATTTTTTTTAAAAAAAAAGAAAAATTAATTAAAAATTAAAAATTAAAAAATATATCAATGAAAAAAACAAAACAAAACAACAACAAAAAGCATAGGAAAGAGAAAAAAATGATAAAACAAAAATGGTAAAAAAAATTAAATTAAAAAAAATATAACAAAAACAAAGAACACAGAAAAAAAAAACAAAAAAACAAGAATAAAACAAAAACAAAAGCAAAAAAAAACTTAATAATGACAAAACAAAACAAAAATTAAACAAAACAATGATAAAAAGAGATAAAGAAGAGAAAAATGAAAAAAAAACATAAAATGATGAAGAAAAAGAGAGAAAAAATTGAAAGTGCAAGGAAAGCAAAATTAAATTTACCTTTAACAAATCAAAACATATTAATCAATTTCAAAATTCGTTTTATTTGTTAAAGGAAAAGTAATTTTTATTTCCTTTGTCTTTTTGCAAAAAAAAAGGAAAAAAAAAACAAGACAAAAACAACAAAAAGAGAGGAAAAAGACAAGAATAAAAAACAAAGTAACAAAATAAAAAGCAAAAAAAAATTAATTAAGAATTACAAAAACAAAAATTAAAAAACATAGATAAGAAATATAAAGAACACATAAACAAACAAAAAAATAATTAAAAAAAAATACATCAATCAAATACAATCTCCAACCGAACTACGTGGACTTTGATTCCTTTTGAAGGGTACGTAGACCCTAGGCTTTTATCCTAGGTAAAGTCCGCCTTTGTAAATAAACATTTTTCCTGAATTTTATTTCGTTAATTTCTTTTAATTTCATTTTATTCCCTTTTCTTTATTTTAATTTTATTTCCTTAAATTTAAAATTTTGATCTATGCATGTGATTGTTTAGGGAGAATTAAAATAGAATAGAGGCCATATTGATTTTGCACAATTAACTTAGGGTAACCGTTCTTAAGAACGGGTGTAGTGGGGTGCCTAACACCTTCCCCGCTCACAATCGACTCCTGAGTCCATTTTCTGATTCGTAGACCATTTTTCAGATTAAAAAGGTTTTTCCAAAGTTTTTGCCTTTTCAAAAATAAAATTTTGGTGGCGACTCCTGAACCCTATTTATTTGTACTCTATTTATCTATTTCTTTTTAATTTTAATTGCAATCTTGATTTCTTTTAAAAGGCGCCACGCAGTCGCATTTTCGGGTGTGACACTTCTTTATCGTGCTTTTAACTGCTTGAGTGCTTGGTTGTTTTATGTTGTGTTTGCTTAATGTTTGAATGAGTTATATAAGTTTTATGATATTTCTATAAGTTTTGGCCTAGTAAACAAAGCTTTACCTAATATTGGCTAAGAGAAGAAGGCTAGGGAATTGAACATAGTAGTTCTTTCCTGTACTAAGTATCAAAGCCATTCAGGAAAGAGTCTAGTAAGCTTGGCCAGATTTTAGCTACATGTATGCATATTTTTCACATGTTTAGAAAGCCCAGATGTTAAAAAAGATTCATTTATGCATACATGCATACCTACGTGTTTGAGTGGTTAATACATATTAGAGTAAGATTATGTTATTGAGATTCTTCCAAAATCTTACTCTTTTATCCAATAACCTTTTTACCAGGTGAGAATAGCAGACTAGATTGAGGAAAGACTTTAGCTCCGTGAAGGATTATATCATTAATGTCATTTTTTTTATTGGGGTTTGTTAGAATGTATTTTGAGATAGACATATGTATAATAACTTGGATATATATAAGATTAACCTAGAAATGATAGTTAGAGATGAACTAGTGAACATATGAATAATTTTGAGTAATGTAAATGTTATTTGATATTTTGTGAGCATCTTGTTACTCTTAGCTAATTGATGAGACCCAGTCTAAGGCTAGCTGATAATTGAGCCTAAAGACTATTGGAAATAAATTAGAAATGAGTACATTATATTTAAATTATATGTAGGCAATGAATTTCAATATAAAAGAGAGACAAAGTGCCTGGGTAGCGTATGATTTCTGGCCGTTATGTTGTTGAATTTTTAATAAACTAAAAGTTTTGGCCATATGATTTAAGTACAAATATGAGATTGAAGTGTGTTAATTTTTTGCATAACGAGAAGAAATAGAGTTGGTCATTTAGAGACCTAGAAGTAGTCTGCCTTTAGTGTTAACTCCAGTTTAGTGTATCATCTGGGTATATAATAAAGGAAGAGTCATGCATATATGATTGTCTATTGATAAAGAGTTCATGGATAAAAAAGTTTTAGTAAGTCTATGCTATTATCATATTTTAATGCTTGAACTAGCAACTATGATAATATTACTCACTTAAATCTAATCCAAGCATTGATATTAAGGTCTTAGAACATTAATTAGAAGAATAACTTATATTAAGAAAGGTGTGACAACTGATGCTCAAGGCAATTAATATTTTCAAATCCAAATTATTCGAGTAATTAATTTCAATGAATGGAAACAACATCCATTACTTAAAAGAGGTTCTTAGTTCCCTTTAAACCTTAAACCTTTAATTTTCTTGACTACCAATAAGCTAGACAAAACTTCCTTTATTATCAAAATTCTAAACATTTGTGGTTCTTATAGTTCCACAAAAATTGTTTAAAAACTTTTCGAATTGGTTGATTTAATAGTTCTTTTCTATTTTGGACCAATTGAAAAAATCTTGCCTTAACAAAGTCAAGAAACCTATGAATTTTTCAAGAGTCATATTAAATTTCAAAATGAAGTCAAACCTTTAATTTTTTTTTTTTAGCTTATTTCAAAATTCTATGGATTGTTTCATGGAATTATCTTATCAAGCCTGGCATTCAAATTTGCTACCTAAGTTTTATAATAAAAACTATTGAAGCGAAATGGTGGCCTAACTATAGCTTTGATTATTGTAATATCCAAATTATTAAAAATTGGCTTACTCATAATCTTCAATTTTCTTTAAAGGACTTGGATATTTCTCTTTTTCTTCAACGTAATACTCAAATTTTAGCCTAACTTGTCTTGGTCTTTTCCTATGAGGAATTTTTCAAAAAAAGTAAAGAAAGCATTGTTTTAAATAGGTTTTGATAAGGACGAGATCCTATCCAAACTTTAATCCATAAAATGAAGACAACTATCTTAGGATAGACCTCAATGCTGTTAATGAAAAAGAAAAATTCAAAAATTAGTTAGAAGATTCTTAATAGATTTATACCTGTAGGATTTTCTCAAAAGAAACAAAGAAAGGCGGCTTCCTTCCATTTGCACAAAGAAACACAAGTTTCTAATGAATTTATCTCTTTTATCCCAAGATGTGATCCTTTTGTCAAAAGCATATATGTAAGGACAAGTTTTAGTCAAAAAATCTTTTTTTTTAGTTTAAGCACCTTTTATTTCATCAAGAAAACATTGTTTTTGTAAAAGTTATCGAGCAGACTCTATTTAGATTCAATTTCACACCTTCTAATCTATAAATAAATTGTTCAAATTTTGTAGAAGGCATTGAGAAAATCAGCACTCCTTAAATTCTCTCCTCTCAAAATCCTTGTACTCCTTTTACCTTTTCTCCTTTTGTTTAAAACTTTTATAGTCTTTGCAAGCATTAACTTTTCATCTTATGAATTGAATTTCGTCTATTATAAAAATATATTTCTCTTGTCTATACTATTTTCTTTATATATTATTATTTCTACTAATTAATACTTTTATAGTACCAAAACCTTGAAAGTTGATAGGTAATGGAGATAATATAATATAAGTTTAGCTAATTAGGCTAAAATTGGAAAAAGAGCTATTTATACATTGGTAAGCTTAGGTATTCCCGTAACTTACCTTATTTTAGTTATAGTTAGTTAAATTTATTTGAAAATAGTAGAGATAATGCATCTAAAATAATAGAATCAATAGAAACAATAAGAGCTAATGAAAATATTATACCAAGAGTAGTAAATACTTAAAAAAAAAAAAGAAACTATTGAAAATATTTATTCAGATTTCAAAATTGGAATTTATCTAGAATTAATACAAAGACGTTTATAGAAGGACTATAAGATCTTTTGACTTTACTGAAAGATGGATAATTAAAACTATAGAACATGATTTAGGAGTACATAAGAATTATGACTCAATCCCTTTTGCTCCAATATATCTTATAGAAAATTATAAGAAAAAATTTAGTTGTATTAATATAGGAATGATTCACATTAGTTTCAAATAGAACAAAAATTTCAAAATACTTTGCTTATAAAATCTCAACTTATGATAATTAGAAATAATAAATTCACAATTAATAAAGATTTATTGGGCAAATAATTTAAGATGAAAAGTGATGAACAAGAAAGAAGATGGTTTTTCTCTAGTAATTTTCATTAAAGTTTCCTTTAATTATTCACTTAAATTTAATTGTTGAGTTTTCTTTTTAGTGACACATTTTGAAGCATAATGTCCAAATTGTCCACATTTATAATAAACAACATCTTTTTTAGATTTTTTATTATATTTTTATATGGTCTTTGCTTAAAATTTTTGTTGTTATTGTCATAATTTTTACCATAATTTTTCTTATTTCTTTTTTAATAAGGTTTATATTGTTTACCATAGTAATTTTATTTTAATATCTTTTAGTCTTTCCAAATGGAGCTTGGATCTTTTCAGATCCATTGCTCACAAAATGTCTCCTAATTCTTTTCTTCTCAAGTATTTTTCTCTTGTAGCTTAAGATCATTACGTGGTCTTAATCCTTTGATATTTATTATATTAATTAGTTATTTGTCCATAAGTAAGGTTACTACAAGGTAGGGTACCATTTTTTTTTTCTACTTTCATCTCTCACTTTTCTACAAATAATTTTGGAAGTGTATATACTTATCTTTCCTTCCAAAATTCTTCATTTCCAAAATGTTTAAGATAGACTTTTGGAATAAAATTATTTTTATACCATTTAAAATCAAAAAGTGTAGGCCAAGTTAAATTCACAATACTGGTGAATTGCCTTTCTTGATTTTGACTATAGGATCTCTTACAAATTATTTAATTATGATATAAATTAATTGAGTTAAAGTACTATTATTAATTTGGGCAGCTTGTACTTGAACATTTGGTTTATGCTTAACAGCGTTACTTATGATTAATTTTTGTTCTAGAGTAATTATATGTTATCCCACCACCCACAAAGTGATTCAATGAAACTAGGGGTAACAACTGCTAAAATATCTTCTTTTGAATTTTAATTAATCCTTTAACTCTATACGCTGTAATTGCCAGATATAGTCATTTATGGAACAAGATTCATAATTTCTAATTCACTCATTTCATATAAATTCTATTGATAAATGTGTGTTTCATCAAATCTTGACACGACAAACTAATTTCTTTTTTCAAATTGAAGGTTTGGAAAAGTTAGTTTGGAATAATAATTTTTGTGAGATAAATTTTTTTTGGGTTGTTTATTAAGGGTTTTACTTTATTGATAAAAAAATTCTTATGAGTCTTCGAGAAATTTTTTTTTTTAATTTTCCTATAGTATTAATATTAATGTTTTTTGAGAGTTTGAGTTAATAGTTATCTTGTCTATTCTCTTAGTAATTTCTCGCAATATTCTTCTATTTTTTGAATTTTATTTTATTATTTTTTTAGCTTCATTTGGTGGTATGGGATTATGTTTGAATAAAGATCTTCACAGATCTAAAGATATTGGTCGAATTTTAGAATTACTAGGCTTTAAAGTTGAATCCATTTGATTTTCTATTCTATCTCATTATTTGGCTATTGTATGTAATATTTGATTGGTAAAATTATTTTGTTGTTGAATATTTTTTTAAATCTATTTTAGTAATATTTTAGTCTAAATTAGTTGGATCTAGCTTAAATGGTGAGGCTACTACATCATGTTTTTTCTCTCTTAAGTTTTACTTCTTCCAAAAGTGAATGTATATTGGAGTAACTTGAATATTATTGCTAGTTACCCAATTTTGAGTAATTGCTATTGTAACCTTAATATTAAGGTGATTTTTTTGAAAAAGGATTAAAAATTCGATTATTGAAAGTATATATAGAAAGCCACTTAAAAATGTATATATGTATTTTTCAATTTCTTCCATTTTGTTATGCCATTAATATTTTCTTAATTTCTTCTCTTTGTTCTTCTTCAAAATTAGAGAACAATATCTTCTTTCTTGTTCATGACTTTTCATCATAAATTCTTTTCATCATAATATTTATTAATTATGAATTTATTATTTCTAATCATCATAAGTTGAGATCTTGTAGACAAAGTATTTTGAAGACTAAGTTTTTAAATTAGTCTGTTGATGAGTTGGTTAAAGTATTATGGATTCAAAATCTACTCCTCTAAGATCATATCTTAAGGCCGAGGAATCTATTGATTTTCTTGAAGATTTAGTAGTTCTTGGTGTCCTAAAGGTTGTTAAGGAATGACATTTATTAGCAATTTTTTTCCAAACATTGGCATTTAGTAACCACCACCAAATGTTTGAGCAGCGATTCGCTAGCCGTCGCAGTAGGAACCAGGGGTATGCAATTGTGGGTAGTTATTTGTTGACCGTGAGAACAACTACCGCTAATTGTATGTTGTAATTAGTGGCGATTGTAGTCGCATTTTCTGGTAGCTATTAACAGCCACAAAGATATAAACAAAATTAGTATTTTCGCACATTTTGCAGTAATTTTGTGTTAATTACTAGCAGTTATTGCCTGCCACAAGGCATCGAACAAAAGTTAGTTATACCGATAAATTGCAACAGTTATATAACTGTCGAAAATGGACTGTGCAAATAGTGACAGTTTATCTAATCGTTGAAATTTGAACCAGCTTAGTGTTAGTATGCTGTATTTCCCAATGGTTTGAAAAATCACTAGAAATTGAACTAGCTTGGTGTCAGTATACTACATTTCTCGATGGTTTGAAAACCACCGGAAATTGAAAATGTTTGGTCCTCGTAGGTAGCATTTCCCAGTGGTTTCAAAACTGCCACTAATGATGATTTTTTTAAATGTCATGCATTGATATTTATATTGCATCCTAATTTCTTTTGGTTTATATATTTATATTATAAGCATAACTGAAATCATATTTACATTATAATCAACTATTACTAAATGAAATCATATATTTAATATAATTGTCAAAGTAAAATACAATTACTAAACTTGTTACTCAACATAATTAAACAAAAATACAAGTTGTGCATAATTTTTAACTAAACACCTAAAATTGAAAAAACGCTACAAGTTCATAAAAGATCCCAAAATGAAAAACATAATCATTTCTTAATCGGTGTATAACTTGAAGAAGATGGAGGATGCGAATTATGAACAGTTCCTAAAAAAAGAAAAACAATTCAAGTGAATATGCATGTAACAAAGCATAATATTACTCAGAATAATCTACATGTGCTACTTTGTTATTTATCAAAACACTTTTATTCATCTTTTCTTTGGGAGTAAAGCTAAGATCAATCAAAATGTCATAACCACTGGAAGCTTTTCTTTTACTTTAATTAAACCCAAGATGCTGATTGTCAGAGACTTAATCCTTCTTGGCTGATCTAACCTTCTCACAACTGTCAGTTGCAGATTTAAAGCCACACTTAAGTATCTAATCTTCACAATACTGGATAATCAAGATAGGGATTGAGGTAGTATGGAAAAAAATGGGTAACCTATTTTGATAAAAGCAGTTGTGATTTTGAAAAAGCATCACTTGCGGTTCTTCTTGTATATAATCTTCAACCAATGAAATCCTATCATCATTCTTTATTTTTCTATATAATCTAAATTTAAAATCATCCCCTTTTACAGTAAAAAAGTCACTTACTTTGCCTCTAATAAAAATCTTTGGATTCAAAAAAAATTAAAGCATTTGAATCCTTCAACTTTATCCAAGGAATACAGAAATGGAAGAACCTACCTCTATCATAGCAATAAACTTTATGCTGTTGGTGAAGTTGAGAGGAAGCTAAAGTAGGTTTTGTAATAGAAGGCAGATTATAGAATCAGTAAAAGAATTTCTTTTTTCTTTTGGAAAAATAAGGAAGAAACATAATAATTCTAAACCAAAAGGGAAGGGATTTGAAAATGTACTCTTTATAGATTAGTTAGAGCCCTCAAAGATGATAGAGAAACAATCAGAATCATGGTTCCAAATTGCGGGCCGCATTACAAAATGCAACCGTAATATTTCCGCATCAGCCCGCAATTACGGAGGGATTAGATATCACAGGAATGGGCCACATCATAACGGTGTTGCGGCCTCAACGGAATGATATTACAGATCTATTATGGCGCATCATATAAAAGCAAAAAACACTACTTAGTATCAGTAGATTCAAAACAAAGCTATCAGCCGGCCCTAGGTTTCTTCTTTTCCCAAAGAAGAAATAGAAAAGCCAACAATAGCAAAGAACAAAAGCAACCAACAGATCTGAAGTTTTGAAATCTGAAATGGTGAAATTATACCTGCAGGCTGAACCACAGGGGTTTGAAACTTGAAATTGAATCTAAACTCACAATGGACTGGAGCTCTCTTCTTGCTCGAATCTAAATACCCAAAGTACGTTTCTTGGTTCTTAACTTGTTGCTCTGATTTTGTGATTGGCATTTTCATTTTCAAAGTCTGCCTTGTATCCGAAACGTTGAGAGTGATGAGAGGAGAGGAGGAAGCCACGTTGCCATATATTTGTTTTAATATAATATATATGTATATATATATATATTCTATGATCAGGAAAGGGGGAAGTCAGGAAGCCATGCTGCATTTATTTGTTTTAATATAATATATTCTATTATGATGAGGAGGAAGCCAAGAGTCACGCTACCATATACTTATTTTAATATTATATATATATATAGGAACCGGGTTTTCAATGGGCTATGAATCTGAATATTTACCCCTGTTGCGTCATGAGTCTACAAGCTTGCACAAGTCCTCTCTAATCAACTCATGAGTCCTCTGGAGCAGCCTGTTGAGATCTGTCGTGGCTTTCCTTGTTGCTACCCATAAGCTTATTTATTCTCAAATCTGACGTGATGTCGCAATCATATATATATATATATATATATATATATGTATGTGTAATTTAAGATGAATTAAATAATGATTTTTTTTTTTACAAATAAGATAGTATTATAAAGAAATTACATTAACACTACTTTTAAAGCATTAGTGGTATGCGGAAATTTTTTTTTTTTAGGTTATCTTCACACTTATATTTATCTCTTTGTAATAAGTATGTAAGCATGTTTTTTTGTTATTTGATTTTTCTTTTTAATTTTTTCAAGTAATATTGATATTCTTGTTCAAAATAAAGATTTATTTAATTAATATTAATGTTAGGCATGATATATTTTATGTATATGAGATATATAATGATTATACATATTTTTAAAATAATTTATGCAACTTCAAAAAATATCACAGCCGCAGTGACCGCAACCCGCATTATAACTACTGCAATACCCGCAACCGCAATGCAACCACAATTTACAACCATGAATGCAAGGAGAAGTTGAAAAATTAAGAGTGGAAGTTCACTTACATTCGATGAAGATGGAGGGCATGGTTGAATTAGCAAATAGACAAAAGATTTGGGCAAAATCAATGATAGAGAAACAGTTTGGGAGTAGAAATGAATGATAATGCGAGAGTTTGGGAGAGTAAAAGCAATGAGAAGGGCTTGGAAGAGCAAAATCAACAATGGAAATCAACAATAGAGACTGCTGAAACTAAGAAGGATTTGGGAGATTACTGAAAGTGAAAGGGTTTAGGAAATTAGCAATGGTGCAAGAGTGAAGGAAAAATTAGGAGGGATCTCATTTTGGCAATTATTGGCGGTCTATATCTACCAGAAAGTGCAATAATCTGAGGCCTTATTTGATATAAGGGATTAGGTTTTGATGGAATAAGAATAAGAAATAGAATAAGAATAAAAAAAAAATTTGTTTCCTATAGTTATGTTTGGTACAATAGAAGAAGAAATAGGAATATTTTTATTTTTTTATACTTAATTAGATAAAAATAACATAAAAATAAAATGAGAAGAGAATTAAAAAATTAAAATATTTTTAATAATTATAAAATATAATAAAATATTTTATTTTTAATTACCAATAATAATAAAATAATATTTTAATTTAAAATTTTATTTTTAATTCACCTTTTAAAGAAAAAAATTATTTGAAAAAAAATAAAATAATTTCAATTTTTATTTTCTTACTCAATAAAGCTTTCTCCTACTTAATAAAATTTTCTCTCACCACAAAGTAATGGAATGAACCCCCATATTAGTGAGAGACAACTCATCCAAACAAAAAAATTTTTTACCTACCAAACATATTTTTTTTTCCCTACCAAACATTGTTTTTTTTTCAATTTCACTCCTCTTCTCTCTCCATGACTCAACTTTCTAACCAACCAACCAAATGAGAGCTGATGGTAAATGCATAACATTCATCGGTAGTTAACTTAATTGCCAGTAATAACCTATAAAATCTGCTAGTAAATGTGTTATGTTCTAGCAGCTTCATAGATGCTAGATCCATCATCACTTACATTTAATGCATGCCACAAATAATTCCTTTTCTTGTAGCGTGGGTTCTAGGTAAGAGTCTTAATAATAGTCTAGGGATAGCCATTATTAAATTGACTTCCATATAAGGGTTGAGTAACACAATTAACTAGAATGTACACCCCGCACATTTTGCAGGGAATTCAAAAAATATCTTGTAAATTTAAAATAAAAAAAAATAGATTTCATACCAAAATAAAAATACATAAACAATTAAATATGTACAAAGTCCAATACAAAAGCCGCACAATAAAAGGTTTGTCTAGCATGCAGCTTGGGTAACACAACTAATTTGTATAGATTGCAAAGATATAGATGGAGTGGCACCGAAAATTGTTAAGTTTAAGGAAAAAATGCATGATATATATTAGCAATAGTTATATATAAAATGTAAAAATTATTTGTAATAAAATTTAATTTAATGAATTTATCATTGTATATAATAAAATACAAAATATGTGTAAAAACATTTAACTATATAAAATATTGTGATTTTATTTTTTATGCATGAATATTTTATAATTTTAAATATATATAAACAAAAATTTAATATTAGATAAAAGTGTACTAATATATATATATATATATGCTAAAAGTTGTATAATTTATTTTATATAAACTTTTTATATATTTATTACATCATTCAATTCCAACAAAACTAGTCCACTCACGACCCAGAAGCCTATCTGAATCATCATCCAGTCCGAATTTAAAACACTGCCCATTCTTGAGTTTAAAGTTACCCGTTCATACTTCCAAGACAAAAGATATGTAAATTATTACTATACTTAAGAGATGCATCAGAGAGTTAACACAATTAGCAAAAGGAGTCTAAAGTGTGTGTAACTCGTTAATTCATTCTGATCCAATCGAATCCAAAACAAACAAAAAAAACCCATACAAAAAAATAAAAGAAAAAGCCCACATTGGGTCAAGTTTGGGTGGTTTTGTGTAAAAATTGGGTCTAGGTCTTTTTTCTTTAATCATTGGGCTAAAGTTCTAAAAGGCATGTAACGTTGAATATGCAAAGAATCTTTGTGATTTGTGTCATAACCCAGGCAAACAAATGGGTAAATTTTGAATTGTTTAAAACTATAATTATTGAAGGATGATTTTTTTTCACCCAAATATGAGTCATTTGAGTTGAATTTTACGATGGACTCGATGGATGCTTATCCCTAGAGATAATTTTAATTTGAATTTGATTCCTGCCCCTAATACTTTAAGCATCATATATATCAAAATAAATAAATATGCATTTCAAATTTAAGTGAACTACAATTTAAAATAAATTACTTAACTTCGACCCCCAAAAAAAAATTATATGCCAACACAATTGCAATAATATTTAATACTGAAAATGAGGTCGAGCTTCGGATATGGGACTTCTTAATATTAAATAATATACATGAACGGCAAAATGAATATTTGGACAAAGATTTCTTTCCTAGTTGGTTTTCTTTCTTCATTTCGGATTTCTTGTTATCTTAGCAATAGATGAGAGAAACTTTCCCACTAAGAGAAGCTATCCTGTTAAAGCTGAATCAGCTTATTCTTTCATCTCTTATCAGTTATATATCATCACCAACTTTGCAGCTTACCTAAACTAACCTGACAGGTATATGCCAACAGAACTGGGAAGACGTAGTATATTATCATATACCTAACCATAATGAGGCACTTTTGTGTGTCATGCGAGCATACTTGAGAAAACCCTCTCTTAATAAAATTGCCCTTATATAATTAGAAGGTTCAATGAGTGTATATATAAAAAAAATTTCAGAAGACAAATAAAGCCTGACGAGCCCTTATCAATGCTTAGAAAATTATCAAATGGTTTTGTTGATTACTGAAGAAATGGTCTTGATGTAGCTTCAAAGTATTAAAAATCAGCGTTAAAAGTGGACTTGCTAGTAAAGTTCACTTCCTACATATATATGTTTAGGTTTCCACAAAGTTTTCATCGTATCCTCATCTTCTCTTGTTCTTGTGTTCTTAATTATCCATTGCCTGGTACACTTTACACCAAATAATAATGGATATTCTGTCAACCATTATTTTCCTCTTCTTGACGTTGTTTTCAGTAACCAAAGCGGAGCTTGATGCCCACTACTATGAACGAACATGTCCACAATTGGAGAAAATAATATCGGACACGGTTCTGAATGCTTCTAAGCATGACCCAAAAGTGCCTCCTCGTATCTTGAGGATGTTCTTCCACGACTGTTTCATAAGGGTATGTTTTTTTCTTTTTTTATACTCACTAATTAATATATCAATATTGTAATATATAAAGAAGGCGTGTTTTTTATTTTAGTTACTCAGATATAAATATTGGGCTAATATTTAGAAAATTTTATTCTCTTAAATACACCAGCCCAAAATGGAAGTACAACTTAAAATTATCTGAAGAAATTATTCTCTTTTATCACGAAGATACTCTTATCGTGCTAATGTGTGTGTGCGCGAAGATACTCTTATTGTGCAATTGTTTAAATAATGTGTACGTAGGGCTGTGATGCATCAGTACTGCTGGACTCAAGTCCTAGAAAGCAAGCAGAGAAAGATGGGCGTCCAAATAAATCAGTTAAATCATTCTACGTGATGGATGATGCGAAAGCCAAGCTAGAAAAGGCATGCCCTCGCACAGTTTCTTGTGCTGATATACTTGCCATTGCTGCAAGAGATGTGGTAACCATGGTAATACTCGGGCCTTTTTTTTTTTTAACTTTTTGACCATGTTAAAAAATATACTAAATTATAATTTTTCTCTAATGGTTTGTCCTATAGTCAGTTTATCCTATAATTTAAACTGGATTATTCAACTTTGAAGTGTGGTTTATTTAACATTTAATCATCATGTGGTATCATCGGTTTTAATTTTAATAAAAATAATCACATAAATAAACATTAAATGATAAATAGTTTCATTATTGAGAATATATTTTAGTTATCCTTACATCAGTTCTATAATTTTCTAAAGCTGTTACACCAAGTCACATGGGCTAACATTTGAAAATTTCAACAATTACCTCAACACTGGAGATGTTCAATATTTAAATAGAACAAACTTTTGAAAATAAAAATAACAAATGGTGACATGGTCGCGCAGTAATGAAACAAAATATAAGAATGTTGAATCATTAGAACAAATTGATTTTGGGCTAGACCGTAATTTACTCTCATCATATCAAGAGGCACCTATATATTGTTCTAAATCTAATGATTTTTTTTTTTTGGAACTTGATTATAGTCTGGAGGTCCATATTGGAATGTACTGAAAGGAAGGAAAGATGGAAGAGTATCAAAGGCATCAGACGCCACTAATCTACCACCTCCAAGTTTTAATGTGAGCCAACTCATTAGAAGCTTTGCTAGGAGAGGTTTGGGAATCAAGGACTTGGTTACTCTATCAGGTGGTCATACTCTAGGCTTCTCCCATTGTTCTTCTTTTGAAGCTAGGATTCGTAATTTTAGTTCAGTGCATGACGTTGACCCAAGTATGAACACTGAGTTTGCACATGATCTAAGAAGAAAATGTCCAAAACCAAACAAGCATCACGATGCTGGACACTTCTTGGACTCAACAGCTTCGGTGTTCGATAACGACTATTATAAAAGATTAATTGGAGGAAAGGGTGTGTTACTTTCAGATCAATCACTTGTTGGTGATTATAGGACAAGATGGATTGTTGAAGCATTTGCTCAAGATCAAAGCTTGTTCTTCAGAGAGTTTGTAGATTCAATGTTGAAACTTGGGAATCTTGGGGTGTCTGGAAGTTTTGGAGAAGTAAGACTAAATTGCAGGGTTGTGAATTGAGTATTGTTGTGAGAGAGAGTGGGAGAGGGAAGCTAGAGACTAAATAAACCCTAATTTCCCTCCTTGTTAATTTTTACTACCGCTGTGTGCATGTTGTACAACAATGTAATAATTAATATTAATGGTCTCTTGTTGCTCGTTTTCAAATAAATATAATTTTGCTTACAATGACGTGACTATGTGATATTGATTCTTGATTGATTTTCCCATCAGAATCGCTCACTAATGAAGTTATACAAATGGTTAATTAGTACCATTTATTGCAGTGTATAAGAGTTGATTTAATTAGTAAGATGGAATTATGCTCTTATTAAAATGAGATTGTATTTTAATTAATTAAGTGCCTACTTAAAAAACTGTGAGTTATACCATCACCAGTAAAAACTACAAATTTTATTTTATTTTAAATAGAAGCATTTAGTTTGTCCGACAATTTGTGATTTCCCGCGGGTTCATAAACGTTATTTTCGATTTATTATCTGAGAAAAGAAAACCTTTTCGCAGTCACTGAATCTTTCATGACCATCTTTGGCCAAAAATAAAATAAAAAAGTGATAATCTTATATTTACGGAAACATTTTGTATTTGAATTATAACACAATAATTATTAATTATTATTAAAGGTAGAATAATATTTTATCTATTTTAATACATTTATTACTATAATTTTATCCATTAGTTACATAAAAATCAATTTAATTTCTCAATAATTATAAATTATTAAATAAGCTAATATTTTAAATAATTTTTTAATGAAATATTATTCTATATTTAATAATTAATTGCATTATAACTATAAAAAAATGTTTTAAGAACATAATAAAATCATTACTCAAAATAGAAAAGAAAGAAAGAAATCCGGCAGGTGATTGATACTGATATGCAAGCCCACCATGCATGCATGCTTGCGAGTTTTGCCAATTAAAATTTCTTCATCCTTTACTAAACGCTTTTGAGTAAAAACCAGGTCTCTTCTCTTTGTACCTGGATTCCAATAATACATACAAACATAACTAGAACAAGAAAGAACATAATTTCAAAAATTAGCACGCAATATATAATATGAAATTTGCATTTCTTAGTTGTTAACTAAAGAAATAAAAAAATCATAGAATTAAATTTGCTGTGATGGAAAAATTTTCATTACTATGCAAAAGGAATTTGAAGAAGCAGAATACCTATTTTTATTAAGCCTTAATTATTAAAAATAAAATAAAATTTTAACTTGTATTAAGGAACTCAAACTTGTAACTTTGCTTTCAATAAAAATTTCTCTAGCTATTTCGTAAGATTAACGAAAACGACGCACTTAAAAATATCATATCTTTGAGATTAAACAATTGAAAAAATTAATGTTTATATATTAAAGGAATATATGAAGAATGACTTTATAATATCTTAGAATATCGGCGCCATCGGCGCCTTATCATGGTGCTTGCACCTTCAAAGTTGTTGGATAACCCTTCCTATGTTCAAAGAAATAGAATCCTACTCTCAAAGTGTCAAGAGTTGTTGGCAACCGATATAGTATAGAAGAAAAGAGCAAATTTGGCTAAATTAAATTTAATATCCTTCTTGATTCAAAAGCATCATCATCAAATTCCTCTAACTTTTTGAGATATGTTTAAAAAAAAGAAGAGCTCTTTCAATTTATTTTATATTAATGAAATTGAATTTTTTATCATATATATATATATATATATTTCTTTTAAAAATAAAATCAATTAATTGTCTTTATTGTGAATAAAATCACAATTTTATATTAAAACTTTACATATTAATTAAACCATTTTCACTGTCATGATAAAAATAAAATTAAACTTTCATATTATAAATAAAATTAACCTTATTTATAGACAATAAATTAAAATATAATTTTTATAATATATATCAAATGTAAAATTTGCCCAATGATATACTTTTTTAAAAAAAAAAATCAAATATAATTTAACAAGCCTTATAGAAGATTAGTATAATTTAACTTGAGCTACCCATTTCTTTTATTTTCTAAAGCTAGTGTGCGTTTCTCATGAGTTTCCTTATTTAAATCACTTATCCATCACATCACCAAGGAGCCATCCTGTATTTCTCAACACAATATTTCTAAGCAGGTCATTAAATTTCCGGTAGTGTATCAAATTAGTGGCTTGTACAAACAATCCACCGATCTAATACTGAATTATCTTTTTATTGAGTTTTTTTTTTTTTTAATGTGTTCAAGCAACATCAGTCTACAAATTAAGGGCCGAATTAAAATGACCTCGACAAGATAAGAACAGAAAAGAAAAGCAACAAAATTAAATCATATTTGTTCCTTTTATACTGTGATTTAACGTTTCGTTCATTCGCAGGGCTACTTTTAAAAAAAAAAGATACTTAACAGAAGAGAATTAACCGTCTGGATTTCATAAAGGTAATATCATCAAGAGAGAGAAATAAAATTATACCTAGGAAAAAAAAAAGGGGAAGAAACTCAGACTATAATTACACAGAGAAAGAAAAGGTTCCTTTTTTTCTTAATAGGGAAAAAAACCTTTAATTTTTCAATTATCGGTGGAACTATCCTTCTGTTCCATTGATCAAACGGTCAAGTTTGGCCTTTGTTAAATTGGAGGCAAAGACAAGCCAATAACAAGCAAAAGCCACTTGTGCAATAACAAATGTCAAAAGACACAGCCGAACCAAGCTTTCATGCTATGGCCAGAGGGCACATCTCCAATATAAAGCACTAAACTAATCAATAATCAATTATCAGCAATCTCACACCACAAAGGTGCAAATTCTTATAAATACCCTGTGCTCTGATCATCAATGGCACCAAATCACGTTCCAAACCCTCAAAAATGGAGAAACACACCATTCTTCTCTCCCTTCTGTTGTTTTTCCTTTATGTTATGCAATGCTCTTCTCAAGAGAAAAGGATACAATAGGTCGTGATTCTTTTACTATTTATTATACTGTTCACAATGTCTATCAGTATAATGTTTACTTGCACTATTTTTTTCCCCTCTGTGGGGCTTACATCACGAAATTTGAACCCCTAGATATGCAAGGGGCCGTGCTAGTAATTCTATTAAAAACACATACAGATGTGGAGGGAGTAACCTCAGTTCTTCCTAACTCTCTCCTACAACTTCACAGTACAAGATCATGGGACGTAATGGGATTCACCAAATCACATGTTCAAAATTCTAAAGGTGAAGATGTAATAATTGGAATAATAGATTCAAGTAAAAACATCAAAGCTATTTTGGAACTGATTTTCTTCTTCTATTTATGAAGTAATAATTTCTTTACCTATTCTTTCCTTTCTATCTTAAAGGAATCTGGCCAGAAGCAGATAGCTTTAGTGACAAAAAATTTGGACCTCCACCACGTGGAAAGGAACATGCCATGCTGAAAACTTTTACCTGCAACAAGTGAGAACTAAATTTAATATATTTCCCTGGCTTCCATAGCACAAAAAATTCCTGAATGATAGTTGAAAAGGATAAAAGATGAAATAAGAATGGAGACTAAATAAAAAGAGCCATGTCCATATTTGACACTCATATTTGATACAACATAACTCTTTAAATTATATACGAACACTTCAAAGTTTATTACATCACAATGTCTATATTCATGTTGTGCTCATACTCCGTATTAGTGTCAGTGCCTCTTAGATATAGCCTATGATGCACAAATACTTCAAAAAGCCAGTCATTTCCCTGTCAAACACTAATCTTTGACACGACACAACTTTCCAAATTGCATATGAAGTTATGAACACCTTAAAATTTTATGATCTGGCAGTGTCTGGGTTAGCATTCAAGCTTCCTATGATGACACTGATAAAATTTCTTAAATCATGACAGCAAGATCATTGAAGCCAGATACTACTATAGCCTTAATTACTTCCATGCGACAGATATCAGATTTCCAAGAGATGTGACGGGACATGGAACTCACACTGCCTCAACTGCTGATGGTAGAATGGTGGGAAGGCCTTGCAAGGGGTGGAGACCCCAGCTCAAGAATCTCAGTGTACAAAGCTTGCTGGTTGATGGGATGTTTTGCTGCAGACATCCTTACTGCTTTTGATGATGCAATTGCAGATGGGGTTGATATCATCTCTGTATCTCTTGCGAGTTGATAACCCAACAGCCATTGGATCCTTCCATGCTTTGAGGAATAGAGTATTAACCGTTACATCAGCCGGAAATGGTGGGCCACAAAGGACTATCATCAGCAACTATGCACCATGTGTACTAACAGTATCAGCTACAGAAAATGACAGGAAATTTATATCTCAAATTGTCCTTGGAAATGGACAAAAGTTTGAGGTTAGTAAGTGTTCTGTTTAGAATGCTGTCCTGCTTCTTTTATTAGCTTGTTTAAATACTAGAGTCCCTAGCTGTTTCTTTTTCCTTAAAAGGGATATGCCCTAAACAACTATAATTTCTGCCGGAAAACTTTTCCATTGATTTGGGGAGGAGATGCTGCAAAATTTTCAGCCAACTTTGTGTCATTAACTACAAGATTTTGTTATCCTGGGCAACTTGATTTAAATAAGGTTGCCGAAAAGATTGTCCTATGTGAAGCCTGAACAGATGGTTCTGGCATCATCATGGCAGGTGGAGTGGGTGCCATAATGCCCCGAAGGCCTTTTGATAATTTTGCCATCCCTTTCCCTCGGTCAGCAACTCATTCCTATGAAGGAAATTGAACAAGGTTTGGATTACATCAGAACCACAAGGTATATATCTATCACTGAACCTATCTTCTATATTAGAAATTGGTTACTCATTACTTGTTTCCTCTATCTGCAGCTTCAAAAAGATAAAGAAATAAGAAGAAGAAAACAGAAGCTAATGATGATAACCTTGGCATAGTCAGGAAACCAGTGGCAACCATATTGGTTACAGAGAGCTTGAAGGAGGATAAAGCTCCATATTTTGCCCCATTTTCTTCTACAGGTCCCAGCTCAATCACTCCTGACATTCTCAGGGTAATAATATTTAGACTTTTAGTTGAGTTTTATCGTCGCCTCCAACAAGTACAACTTGTAGGAATATGGTTTTGATATAGACTCTTGGGTTGAAAATATCGTCAACCCGATTTGGCTGCACCTAGTGCGAATATTCTCGCTGCGCGGTCGCCAATAGCACGCCCTTCACCTTGAAAAATGGACACCAGAAGCGTCAAGTGGTATATGGCCTCTGGAACCTCAATGTCTTGCCCACATGTTAGTGGTATTGCAGTTTATTTGAAGTCTGAACACCCTGTTGATCTCTTGCAGCAATCAAATCTGCCCTAATGGGCACGGGTGATGAAAAATTGATTTACTCTTAATCGTGATCTTAATTATACCCGGGGCACGCTGGTCCCTCATTGGGTTAAGGCATAATAGGCTTTTAGGTGCTGAGTTTAGGCCTGAGCCACGTAATGGCCTAATCTCACAACCTAATACTTGAGCTTGAATGTAAGCTTATTAGCCCGAGTGTCACGTTCGCACCTAGGCCCACTGATTTGGGCCAGATATACTCACAGGCCGGCTAACTACAAACAACTCTAAATTCAAAACAATGGCTGAAAAGAATACCTTTTTTCTTTTACTAACGGAATTTTCATGTTCCCTTAATACAGCATTTGTCATGGACCCTTCAATGCATATCAACAAAAGAGAATTTGCTTATGGATCCGGTCTTCTAAATCTAGTGCACGCAGAAAATTCAGGACTAATTTTCAATGCATTAGAACAAGATTATAACAACTTTCTCTGTCATCAAGGCTACAATAAGTTAAAGAAAATAAAGGAGATGGCAAAACTATAAACACGAAAGAGATGACAAAATAATAAGCTCAGCTTCCCCAGTGCTGAGCACAAGAGCTTTTTCTATATATAGAGAAATTAGCTATTTGGAAACAAATCATAAGCTAACAAATGTTCAGAAAGAATAACCAAAAAAATTACCAATAGTTACAATGGAATGAGTAAAAGAAATGCAACTAATGAAAAGTAAATAGCTAAAATAAGTCACAAGGCTTATGCTCTAACACCCCCTTCAAATGAGTGGGTAATATAACCCTGAGTATGTCACAAAAGAATCAAAAGTGAGAATGAGACAATGGCTTAGTAAGACAGTTAACTGACTAAACATATTGAATAAAGAGTTATTTGGAGAGGACTTGGTCTCGAACAAAATGTATATCTATCTTAATATGTTTAGTCCTTGCATGATAAATGAGGTTAGAGGCTAAGGCATTAGCATTAACATTATCACACTAGATGATAGGGACTTATGTAAGAGGAAAGCCTATCTCAAACATTAGTAAACGTATTTAGGCCAATTCAATAGCAGTACTAGTTAAGACTTGTATTCAAATTCAGTGCTCAAACATGCAACTAAATTGAGGACCATGAGATCAAAGAATCTTTAAGAAAAACACAAAGTCCACTAATTGATCTTCTATCATTTGGACAAGAAGCCCAATCAACATATGCAAATGCTATAAGATTGAGAACCTCAAAATGTTTAACATGAACACCATAATAAAAGAGTGACTTTGAGGCAAATGAAAACTCTTTTGACATCCTACCAGTGAATAGTTGTAGGTGCACTAAGAAATTGGCTCAATTTATTTACAGTGAAACAAATGTTACTTCTAGTGTTGCTTAGGTATTGTAAAGCTCCAACTGCACTTCTACAAATGAAGGGATCTTTCAATAAGTCTCTGTCATTAATGGATAAGTTCTGGCTTATGGAAATAAGAGTGGGATAAGGAGCTTCCAAATACATGTTGTACCTTTTTAAAAGATCCATGACATACTTTCCTTGGTTTAAGTACATGCTAGTGTCATCATGACGAACTTCAAAACCCAAAAAGGTAATGCAAGGAACCAATCTCCTTTAGAGAGAACAAATTGTTAAGCCTTTGAGTAGTCAATCTATTAACATCATTTCTAGTTACAAAAATGTCGTCAACATATATCAATATCATTAGAATATATGACTTATCTTTGAATAAAAGCAAGGAGTTATCACTTCTAGCATTGTAGAATCCCCAGTGAAAAAGAATGTCTCTAACCTTTTCAAACAATAACCTTAGGACTTGCTTTAAACCATATAATGCCTCAGAGAGTTGGAATAGAGAATGGAAAGAGACTAAGGAAGATATTATAAATTATTTGTAAAATAAGATTAAAGCTAAATATAAGAAACAATATTTTATTAGGATTAAAATTAAAATCAAATATTTAAATTTTTTTATTTTTTATTTTAAATTGTATTAGTTATCAACTTAGATACCTCTTTTTATTAGGATTTAGTTATTAGGATCAGGTGTTTATCTTTCATTATAATTAGGTTTAATATTATCATATTTTATTAGGAATTTATCTTATGGGCTCTATATTAAGCCGTTAGCAGTTGTACTTAAAATAAAACCTTACCTTGAATAATGCAAAGTATTTTTCAAAATTCTCCCTCTATTTCTTCGGATACCTTCCCTTTTTCTTTTATCTTTTTCCTTTTCCTCCCTTGTCCTACATCAGCTTGCAAACATGATTAGGCTTAAAAGGATCCACAAAACCTTATAGTTGTGTCATGTAAACAATCTCTTGCAAATCTCCATTCAATAAGGCATTATTGATGTCAAGTTGTCTAATCTTCCAATTGTAAGAAACAGCTATGGATAGTATTATTCTAGTTATGGAAAGCTTAATAACAAGGCTATAGGTCTCACCAAAATCAATTCTTGGATCTCATTAGAATTTGTTGGCAACAAGACGTGCCTTATATCTTGTATGGAACCATCCGCATCACTTAGTTTTAAAAACCCATTTGCATCCTAAAACATTTTGTTAATTGTTGCAAAGCATTCAAGTCCAAGTGTGATTTTTTAGTAATGCTACATATTTAGATGCTATATATTTTTGGTTGGTAGCTTCAACATCTTGTTCAAATTAAGTAACAGCAATGAATGGATACCTGGATTTGAAAATTCCATGTTTTCTCTTTATGACCATGTGATAGGTGTTGAATGTATTACTAGGTTGTTATTGATGCCGTGTACTGATATGAGTTGCTAAAGTACTAGCCTCTATAGAATGATCAAACGTAAGCTCATTTCTTTTAATTAGTACTATCATGCTCATTGTGCAACTCAAGATGAGTGTTAGTTTGAACATTGTCTGAACATAAAAATATAGTTGAGAAGTCAAAAGAGATGTCATGATCTAAAGTGTATGGACTAAGCTTTGTACAGAATTTGGAACTATAACAAAAGAAGGATTATCAATATGATTTAAATTAGAAACTTGTTGATTAATCCAAGACAAAGGAGCAGTAAAGATAATCTTAAGTTGTTGTCCTTGTCTAGTGCTAATGAAGCTAGCTCTAAAAGGAAATTCTTCCTTATTAAAGATGACATGCTATGAAATATAAATTCTCCCTATTGAACTTAAGTAATAATATCCTTTGTGAGCTTTATTATAACTGAGAAAAACAAATTTAACACTATCAAATTGGAGCTTCTATTAATTGTATAGTTTGAGACATGAGTAGCAGGCACAACTAAATACCTTTAGAGCCTTGTAATCAAGTTTGTTTTTATGCAGTTGTTGCTAAGGTGAACAACCTTGTAAAATTGGTATAGGAAGCCTATTGATCAAATATACATCTATTTGGAATGCTTCACACCAGTAATGAAGAGGCATACTCACTTAGGCAAGTAAAGTAAGTCCCATTTCAACAAGATGTCTATATTTCCTTTTTGCTCTTCCATTTTAGGCAAAGTCTAAGGGCATAAATGTCAAAGTGTATACTAAAAGTAGCTAGAAAGCTAGTAAAACTCATAAACTCCCCACTTTAATCATTTTAAAATACTTTAACTTTTCTACCAAGCTGGTTCTCAACAAGATTTTTAAAATGAGAGGATAGAGCCATGTATAACAGCTATAATTATCAAATAAACTAATGTAATATCTGTAGCCAATGGTGAAGGTGATAGGAAAATGATCCCATACAATACATGTGAATTAAATCTAGAGGATTGTTAGAATGTGAATGAGAAATATTAAAAGGCAGTGCATGGGACTTTTCATATTGACATGCTTCATAAAAACTGAACTCTTCATTATCTTGTAATTTGACATTATAATCATTTATGATTTAAGCTAATACATAGCCTAAAGGGTGTACTAGTTTTTTGTGCCATTGTTGTTTGATAGAAATAAAGGCTAAAAGGAAAATTTGAGGGACACTAGTGTTTATATCTGATGGACCTTGAGAAGAAAGAGACTGCAGAGTAGTTATTGTTAATAAGCCACTATCTTCCATCCTATATAAACCTTCATTAGGCTTTCCTTGTAGTAGAACTTCTTCAATTGCTTTGTCTTTTACAAAACACCCTTGTGAATGAAATTTAGCATACACATCATTTTCAATTGCCAGTTTAGAAACAAAGTAAATTCTTAACAACTTTTAGAACAAGTAGAAAATCTTTCATTATTAAGTTTCAACAAGGAGTTTGACAAGATAATTTAGAAGTTCTAGATTTCAAGACCTTGATTTTTTTCCCATTGCCAATGATCAAATTTATCTTACCAAAATTTATGTGCACAAAAGAGTCCAACACTTGGCTAGGATCATTAGTAACATGATTACTTGCCCTACTATCTAAATACCAAGTTGTATCACTAAGAGTGCTCGATGAGGCAAAATAGGCCAAATAACCTTCATTTTTCTTAGCCTATTCTGGAATTAAGCCCATGTAATTTTTATCAAACCGATAATAGCAATGAGTAGTAATGTGTCCAGTTTTGTTGCACACCTGACATATAGGTTTATTCATCTTAAAGTTTTTACCTTTGCCTCAACAACCTTAAAAAGATCTTTGATTTGAGTTTCTCCAATTAGTGCTCCTAAAATCTAAAGTAATTAACCTCTAATGCTCAAATTTAGCCATGTTAGCATAGGAGTTTTTTAGATTCATGTTCGAGAAACTTTGTAATTGTTCAAATCTGCTCTCATAGGTTAGTAGTGTAACCTATATAGGTCGATCCAAGTCAGGTTCTCTTTGTCAGCTAGCTGCACAATAATAGGATTATATTCTGTGTCTAGACTAATTAATGTTTAAGTGACCAGGTCATTGATAATGATAGGACTTTTAGCCAAAGTTAAGTTATCAGAAATACTTTTCATTTTATTTAAGTAATCCTCTATTTTCAAGGACCCTTTATAAGTTTGTTGTAATTCATTTTTTTATAAAGTGATTTTGGAATGAGTATCGACCCCTGATAATTCCTTTGTTGCCTTTTATAAATCACAATAAGTTATACTATAAAGCAATATTGATTATCACAGTACTAAAAAACCAATCAAGCAGTAATTGATTAGTAGTTACCTATTCTTCAAAAGCTAGGTTGGTTTTCTTATCTACTTCATCGAAGAGAGACTTTGGAGGATAAGGTTTTATTCGTAAGACAAACCCATCAAGCTTGTGTCCTCAGATTGTTGGGTAGGTCATCAAATGCCATAGTAAATAGTTTTTTTGTCCAACTTGATAAAACAAACTTGATTTAGAGATTTCATTAGTGGAATGGTTTTTGTGACAGTAGCAATAGTCAAATTTTATTTGTTTTACTGTTTAATCAATTGATAATTTTTTTAGTTATTCCTTTCAACTTGTTAAAGTCTATGGCATTTTCTTGGTAGGATCTAATACCAAGTTAAAGAAAATGAAGAAGATAGTAAAAAGATAAATAAGAAAGAGATGACAAAATAGTGCGCTAAGCTTCCTTGATGCTGAGCATAAAATCTTTTTCTATTTATAGAGAAATCAGTTATTTGGAAACAAATTATAAGTTGACAGATGTCCTTTACATAGTTGAAAGGAATAACAAAAAAAATTATCAATAGTTACAACAAAACAAATGCCATTGACAACTTCAAATCAACAGTTTAAATTAACTACTATACTTGCGATGTGAAAATAATGCCAAAGTGGCTATATATGACTAAATAGTGAACCAATGGCAAAATTATAATTTCAAATAAAATTTTAGAAACTTAAAAAAAGAAGTTTTAAATGCCAAAATTAAACTTACTAAGGTTTTTAGAGGTCCTAAAAATCATAAAGACCGTCAGAATCAGTTAAAACCTTTATGGCATGTAAAACGAGATAGCTAGTGTTATATCTATAAGTGGAGCTATTTTTCATTACTTTAAGCCAAACCCAAAAAAAAAAGTTTTTTATAAGAAAGAGCACTAAAAATTATGTAGGAAATAGTCAAATCTTGAAAAGTTTGAAAATTGGGTCAGAATGAAGAGAATTAGTAACATGGGGCAAAATTATCATTTTAAAAAAATATAAAATGATGACAAAAGACTCCATTTCCTTCCTCCAGCCTTTGGAACGGTCATTTGTAGCTCCCTTATGGCAGTCATGGCATCCTACAAGGAGGAGGAGAGTGAAAGAAAACAAGCCCCATTTTAGGTAAATAAGTGTGCTCTGTTCATCCAGTTACAGTAAGGGAAGTTTATTTACACAAAAGGGCTATTTAATGGTGTATTATTTTTATCAAAAGATGAAGTTCATATTTGATATAGAGAGAGAGAAAATATGCCTTTCAAGAAACCAATCGGTTGCAAAAGAATCTATGCAAATAAAATTTCAAAATGAGGTAAGATTTTACGCTAAGAATTTTGAAATCTCTTAATGCCCTAAGACCCTATAATTTCAACAACCATAGGAACAAAAGAGAAATGATGTTTTCTTATAAGTGTATAGGGTTTAGAAGGTTTTAGGACATGAATCTCACACTAAAGTGGGTTGATTCTAACTTGAATCATCAAAAACACCAAGAAAGAACACATTAAAGGGGATTTTTGGCCTAATGTGTCAGGGGCTAAAATTCATGTTGTTTCAATTACCATGTGATGCATTTATATGTTTTAAGATGCAAGGATTAAGAATCTAGGTTTGGATTTAATTGAATCCACAAAATTTCCAAGTTAGGGTTCCATGAGTATCCATTCAACCTAAGCAAGGTTGATGGGTCTAGAAAAATGTTTAATTGATTCTAATGATTTAGATAGCCTTAAAATGACAAAAGCACACCAATGGAACCATTGGTGTAAATTTAGGAACCGCATTTTGAAAATTGAATCTTGAAGGTTCAAGAGAGACCATTAAAGGGAAATATGGTTCTAAGCAAGTTTAAGCATGCTTATAATGGCTCCAATGAGTCTCATTTGAGTCATAGAATTATATATGATGAGAATTAAAAACCTAGAAGTTGAATTTAGTAAGATGCACAATGAGCCTATGTTGGCATTATGCATTATAAGTAAGGCCATAAGGAGTTTTGGCAAGTGTAATGGTCATTTTATGCTATAAGGCAAACTTTAACTAATGAACCAATTTACTAGGCTAGTTAAGTGATAAGAACTTTGTCCATGGTAAGAAACTCCATAGAAATCTCAAGTTAGGACATTAAGTTGCTAAAACATACTTATAATGAGTCCAAAAATGTATCTTTTCCCATAGAGACATTAATTGATGAATTTGGGCATGAAATTTTGTAGGCATTTAGAAGACATTCTAAAGTTTTACATGAGACATAGTTTGTAATTTTTAGATCAGCATAGAATATTTTATGAATTTTTAAAATTGCCTCAGAAAATTTGCCTTATATCAATTTTGACCTCTAGATAACCCTAATTTTCAACTCTTTTAAGAGACCAAGTAATCTAGTTTAAATTTAAATTTTTATAATAGCGAAAGCTTTTAAGGGACTAAATGATCTAGTTTAAATCTAAGATTTTTATAATAGCTAAGACACATGAAGAGCATTCTAATAATTCTCAATTTGGCCAATTTGGATACTTCTAGTCAAAGTTATAAATTTTAAAAGTTAGCCTGAAAAAGTCAAAACTAGAATTTTGCCCTATTTCAAATCTAATCTTCAAAGTATTCTAAGGACCAAATGAAATCTTTTAGTTCTAAAATATTGATAGTAAAAAGAACACATAAGGAGATTTCTACCAAGTCAAAGTTTGCAAAATTTGAATGTTCCTAGTTTAAGTTATAAATTTTTAAAGTATAGGGACAACTAAGACAAAATAAGCTTCTAGTGTACCAAGAGAAGAAGATTATAAAGAGTGCAGAAAAGGGCTTTAATTTAAGTCAAGTACTTTATATTGAAGATTTAAGGTTAAATAGGCCAAAGTTAATAATTACCTTGCTTGATTTGACGTTTTAGGCCAAGTTAGAGAGATCACTCCACATGGAAGTGGTAAGACCTAATTAGAGCTAATAAGATAATCAAGTTTGAGCAAATGGTTCTGGCATTACGTTCCTTACCTTACATGCATGATGATGGTGTAGCATGAATTGTATTGCTATGTATGGCTTACTTTGATAACATGTTTTATGGTGTTTACTAGTTTTTAAGTCAGGTACTACATGTTGAGCTTATGGCTTATGGTTGAAAACTAAAGGGCAAGGGATTGAACATAGTACTTCACCCATAGCCCCAAAGGAAAAGCCTAAATTGAGTTAGATGTCGTAGCCATGATGAGAAGTTATAATATATATACTAATTTACATGTTTAATCTGTTTGACCTTGCATACTTACATTTTCATTGCCTGTAAAACCATATATATGTAGTTGACTAGAACTGAGTATTGCTGCTCCAATTCTCCTAAATCTCACCCCTTTTTCCATTTTTCTCACTAACTAGTGCTAGGTGAAAGTATGAGAAAATGAAAAAGAAAGAGCCAATACATAGCAAGTACAATTGAAGCTGAAGAATGTGCCATTGGCAGAGATTAAAAATTTTAGATACTTTTGTATCATATCAAATTGATTAGTGTTGTATTAACTCAATGTATTTTCCTACAAATGATATAAAGTAAAGATTAGTTTATGTTTCAACAAGCTTAGTCATAAATTTTATGTGCTAATGAAACGAGTTATTGATTATGCCTAAAGTAATTATTTAATAACCAGTGTGGATCCTTATTAGCATGATATGCTATATCTCATTTTTTATATTTTCTTTGTTTATGAGTTTAGGCTATATTGTAACCATACTATGGTTTGGATAGCACAAAAATTAAGGAAAAACTTTGTCAAATTTTACCTAAAATTTAATTATGTGATTTTTATCACTAATTATTGTCTTAATTGATAAAAAAGAAATTATCAATAACAAGATAATTATTTTTGGAATGAAATAAGAGTTCATGGATGAGATGTATAAATGCTGAAAGGAATAAAGGAAAGTTTTCATAATTTTGAAATGCATATCTGTGTTTATGATAGATAAGGCTCATAAATGGACTTAGATGACTAAATAAGAGCTAGTAAGTAAAGGTATTAAAGCTTCTTTATTTTGTACCAATTATTGGATACGACATTATAAGGAGGGAAACTATTTTTCACAAGACCTGCAAATTGATTGAAAGTATATTATGACATATTATTATCAGATTTAGTAATTAACATTTGTATAGCAATGACAGCTTAGATTCATTAGTGCATCCTAGCTATAGTAGTTGTTGATACACTGCTAATAAATCAAAAAAAAATTGATCTTCTAAATTTAGAGGTTCATTAAACTGATTAATATGATTATCATAATCTACTTTATCATAACTACCAGCATTAAAATCAAGATTAGCTACATCAAATATCATTATTTTATAACTATTATTATGGTTATCATTTACTAATCCTAAGTTAGATGTTGTTCCAATATATATGTTAATTGGCGATGGTTCAATCTCACTATGACACGTTCAATACCAATATTCAAATTGAAACCTTCTTTTGTAAAGATGAGTTTTTACGTCATATATCATCTATTTTTATGCTTTAAACATGAGCATCTAATTTTTTTGAATTCTTAAACTAGGTACATTTTCATGAACAAAATCAATAAACTATTCTATCTTTTGTAGAAATTCATCAATACATCTTTTCAAATCAAAATTTAATCTATTATACATCTAACTTTGATGGCTGGAGTTTTTTATTTTTTTATTATAATAAAAACTTCAAATATTATCTTGCAATTCTGATAAATAATAATTATCTTAAAATTGTTATTAATAAAAAAAATTTCACTATATTAAATGACAAAAAAACTACAAAAAAAATTAATATTATTTTTTAAATATTATCCAATAATAAATGTTTTTCAATAATATTACTGCAAATCCATAAATAATCAATATTATAGTAATAAGTATTTTCTGCTAGATTATCACAAATTAATAAATAGTAAATACTATCAATTAATTATTTATAATTATTAAATAATCAATAACTAAAAATAGTAAATACCAAATAATGTTTCATAAAAATATTATCATGAAATACATATCTTAGAAACAAGATCCAAATCTTCAATCAAATAAATTTTTAGATACCCACTCTTCAATTAAATAAATTGTTCAATATAGCTCAATATTAGTAGTTGATGTAAAAAATAAAGGAGAAAGAAAAACCTTACAAACATAGGGAGAGAAAGAGAAAGAGAACAAAGAAGAACAAGAGCACTAAAAGCAAAGAGAGGAAGTGAAAAAAAAATAAATAAGAAAGAAATATAATTTATATTAACCTCTAGTAACTCATTGAATGGCTAACGTTTAAAAAGTAAAACAAAAATATACATTAGTAAATAAGTAAAAAGTCAAAAAAAAAAAGTCAAAAAGTTAAAAAATTTAAGTATTAAAAAATTAAAAATTTTAAAAATGATATGCATGAAATTTCATATAAAAAATTAAGAAAAATTAAATAAATTTTAATTTAATCAACCCAAGTGGCAACTCATTTTTGCTGTTTTCATTAGTTTCCTTATTGTTTTTGTCTATTTTTTCTTTATTGTTTTTCTTCTTTTTTTGGTTGAATTTTTTTTTGGCTCATATTCAGTTAGAAAGCAAATAAAAATAAAAAAAATATACAAATGATTTTAGTTGGAATTTGTCGGACCCTTTTGTTGAAGTTTTATAACATTAGTGTAGTGAATATGCACCGGGACTAAATTTGTTGGCTTTAATGAGAATGGGAGAAAAAAAAAACAATATATTAGTATAGTGTGATTGGGTTAAAATTAAACCAAACCATTAGAAATTAAAAATCAAACCAATTTAATCAATTTTTACATATAAAAAATTGATTTGAATACATTTTTTTCAATTTTAATTAATTTAGTTCAATTTTAAACACTTATGGATAAAGGTATACAATTTATTTCTGCTTAACTATATTTGATTTGATTGTTATGAGTATCAATGTATATTTTTTTATGATAGTTTTGCAAATTATTATATTCTCTTTCCTTCTCTCTTCTTCTTTTTCTCAATACACCATATCATAATAGAAAAATATACATCTAAAAACATTCAAAAAGAAAATTAATGAAGTATATTTTGAGTACAACGTCAAGATGAAAGAGTACCCTTGAATGGATTATTGAAAGGCAACCTAATCTGCCAAGCTTAATTGGTCTTGACTACAAAAGGCGCGTTGAAGCTTTGACATTTTATAGGTTATTTCTTATACAAAATTGTTAAATATAAAAGTAGAAAGTGAATAAGAATGTAAATAGAAATGTTCCTAGCAACCTTATTAAAAAATTAATAAAAAGAAACTGATATTATTGAGTAATAATAATAATAATAAAATAAATATTATATAAATTAGATAATCTCAATTTTTATATTTTCTTTTTCTGTTTCTATTTTCTTTTGACCAACCGATCGTCCCCTTAGGAGTGGTTCAATGATTCTTACTAGGAGAGTATACAAGTCCATAGTTCCAATTACATGGCAAGGTCCGAGATATTCATGATTTGAGACAAGCTAGTTGTATCTTTATATAAATTTTTATCAATTTTTGGTCCCATCTTTAATTTATTTTTATGCTACATTTGATCACATAGCATCAAGTTATAGCATGTAATTAATTTGGGAGAATAAATCTTGATTCGTAGCTCAAAAAAGGATACTTTACAATATATATATATATATTTAGCATTATCCATCAATGATACTTTACCAAAAAAAAAAAAAGAATTTTTTTAAAGCCTCATCTTCTAGTAAAGTTTATGGAGAGAGATATCATGTCATTCATTTTTATGCTAGTTTGAGTGAAATGTAGATCGTACTAAGTTATGGGATGTAATTAAATTCGCCAAAAAGAATTATTGATTTTGTAGCATGAAGAATATTACCCTTTTATTTGATAAAAGAGAGGGGCAAACGTTTAAGAAAAATAAAAATAAAAATTACATACCACGAGAAAATAAGATCCTCAAAAAATACAAATTAAAAGTTAAAACTGAATAAAAGAGGAATAAAGGTCAAAAGTGCCTTCCCAATGAGAACTACAAGCTGTGTTTTCCTTATGGCTGCCACCTATTAACGCTTTTCTCGTGTTTATATGTATCATTGTGCAATTTATCTTCTCATTCTATCATCCTAAGCAATTTCTGTCTATAAACCTGAAATTATATGGCTCGAATGATTTTTTAAGAACCAGATATTTAAGTGGCTACTATCTTTTGTATTAATTGAAATATTTAAACAAAGGAATTTGAATCAGGATTAAACAAATTTTTATACCTACTAAAAAAATCAATTCGGACTTAGATTTATATTTTACAAATCCCAGTTAGTCCAATCTAGTTTAATTTTGATATACATTATAAAATATTATATGATGAATAATATTTTACATATCATATGTTATATGTGTGTATATATATATATATATATATTTGAAAAACACTAATTTTCTCAAATAAATATATTTTTTCTTCTAAATATTTTACACCAAAATGTTTGAGGACCCTAACCATTTTGAAAACCCATCACTGATGGTCACATATTTCTTACTAAAGTGATTTTGTGTTTATGTGCCACTATCTTCATAACTTATTTATATTAATTGACTTTGAAATATTTTGGTCATTAGTTTCAATTTAGCACATAAATAAGTAGAATATAATATAAATTATAAGATAAGAAAGAGAAATTAAAATACATGTGAAAGGGTCAAAAAGTTAAATAGCTTCTCATTATTTTCTTATTTTTAAAATATAAAAAGTTATTATAACTTAATTTTATATTAAAAAGTTTATTAAAAAAATAAATTAAAAATAATGCATGCCAAGTCACTAATTTTAAATGTGTTTCCATCAATAAAAGAAACTTATATTTTCTCCTATTTTAAATAGACCTTAAAAAATATCAATTAGATTTTAACTTCAGTAGCAAATCTCATGTTCTTAACCCATATAGAATCTTATTTTTCAGTTGTCTGCTTGGATAAGCCATATGAAAATGGTATATACAAATGAATAATTTTATAGACATTTTTAGCTAAAATTATATTTAGTCTTTATAATTTAAAATTTATTAACATGACCAATCATATATTGATTTTTTAAATATACACAATTTACATCTACCAAAAAAAAAAAGATAAACATTGATAATGAAATAATGTTAATTCACATTTGTGGCATATGATTCAATTTATGTCAAGTAACTTGGATCATGCAAATTTACAGTTACAAGATGGTAAATTATTGATAATATTAACGAATTAACAATATACAAACAGTATATCTACAGAAATTCTTAGCTAAAATTATTTTTTTAGTCTTCATAATTTAAAATTTATTGATATGACTAATCATAATCCTTTAAATGTACACAATTTACACCAACCCCCAAAAAAAAAATTGATAATGAAATAATATTAATTCACATTTATGGCACATGATTCAATCTATGTCAAATAACTTAGATCATGCAAATTTAGAGTCACAAGATGTTAAATGACTGATAATATTAACAAATTTTAGCATAATACGGATGAAATATTATTGACAGGGATTAAGTTAAATGATTTTAAATTCTAAGAATCAAATTATAGATTCTTAAATTATAAGAACTAAATTGTCAAATGAGTGAAAACTTAGAAATTAAGAAAATAATTTAACCCAAATTTCATTCTTCAAGACTTCAAAATTTTAAATCATTTAATGCGTTTAATATTTTCATTTTATTAGTTAAAAATGTATTTAATAATATGTAAAAAAATCAATCTCATATCCAAAAATTCAAAAAATAAATCCTTTCTCATACACCTTTTTTCTTGTATACAGAAAAGGATTTGAACAATTTAAATTTATTTTATTTTCATATTTTTTAAAAAAATAAAAATAAAAATAATCTTTTAATTATGAATTTTAAAAATAATTATTAAAATTAAAAAATAAAAATTAAATCCAAATAACCCAAACCAAAATCCAAGATCAATAAAGGCAAAAATTACCATCTTAGACCTAAACTACAATAGGTGATCCTACTAAGCCTGGGGTCCACTCCGTGTCGCCATCCTGTGGGCCCATCATTTTGCAGAGAGTCTCCAGCCGTCGATCCCATTTCCTGTGCAAATAAATAGAGCCCTGAATCTGAGGGTCCCTCTTCTTCATTCGGATAAGTGGGGCTCTCTTCCAACGCTAGGGTTTGTTCTCTCTCTCTCTCTCTCTCTCTCTCTCTCTCTCTGTTCCTCCTTTCCATTCATGTTTTTGAATCAGTGAAAAAGCGAAAATTGAAAATCATCTTTCCAATTCTCAATTACGCTGTCTAATCCTTCGCAGCCACAAAACTTTAAAGCACACCCTACCTTTTGCTGCTCTGTTCTGTCCCTCTGCGTCAAAAGACAGTAAACCTCTTAATGTTTCTTTACGGCTTCTTGATTTATAAATTCGTTTCTTTTTCTTGATTCTCAGTGATCTTTTCTGGGTTTTGGTTATTCTTTAGTTTCTGGGATCATTTTGCTTAATCCATTCAGGATGGAAGCAAATCAAAACCACGGACTTGAAGATAAAGGCGAGGATTTTAAGGACCAAGATGAAAGCCACAGTGCCGATATATCTCCTTCTGAAACGACGTCGATGGTGGAGAGGCCGGAGTCAAAATTTCCAGAGCCAGTGCCGCCGTCGCCGAGGGCGACACCCCTGAAGGAAGAGTTTTCGGAGACAGAGCAAGGCCTGGATGAGTCTCTTCCCGTGAGTTTTATTCAGGTACCATTAACGATGTCAACGCCTGTCAGAAACATGGCGGTGTCGGCCAAAAAACCTTCAAAGGACCGCCACACAAAGGTGGAGGGCCGTGGCCGTAGAATCCGAATGCCGGCGACGTGCGCGGCCAGAATCTTCCAGCTAACCCGAGAGCTTGGGCACAAGTCCGACGGAGAGACAATTCGGTGGTTACTCGAACACGCCGAACCGGCAATTATAGAAGCCACCGGCACCGGAACCATCCCCGCCATCGCCGTCTCCGTCGGCGGCACTCTAAAGATCCCAACCTCCTCCCCGGCGAGACCAGACGGAGAAGAAACCCCGAAAAAAAGAAGACGACGGGCATCAAACAGTGAATTCATCGATGTGAACGATCCAATCTCAATCTCTTCAGGCTTAGCTCCGGTTACTCCAATGTCATACGGGGCAGTTGGTGCCGGCGGCGGCAGTACTTCGGGAGGACTAGTCCCTTTGTGGCCGGTGGCTGGGTCAAACGCATCGGGTCCGTTCTTCATGTTCCCAGCTACTGGTGGGTCTGCAAATCAGCCACAATACTGGGCGATTCCGGCGAGTGCGACGCCGTTTTTCAATGTTCAAGCGAGACCCATTTCGAGCTTCGTCTCTGCGATGATGCAACCCAGTGAGCTACTAGGGCCTTCTTCAGGTTCCATAAACACTTCAAATGGTGCTCCTGCTTCGGGTTCTGCGAACTCATCGTCGACGATGGCTCCTAGTTTAAGCTCAGGAACGAGTCCTAGTGTTAATGCTCCTACTACTTTTACTGTTACTGCTACTACGACGGCGACTCAGATGCTTAGGGATTTCTCTTTGGAAATTTACGACAAGAAAGAACTGCAATTTTTGGGTCGGTCTGCAAATTCTGAACCGCCCTGTTCAAAGCCTTGAAATTTGAAGTGTATGCATTTTTAGAGGAGAGGGTTGGAGATTTTTTTAAAAAAAAAAATTGTAACGCTGGAAAAAAAAAATTTGACCCATTGCAGTTTTAGTTTTCTGGGTTTTGGTTTTTGATTTATTTTAGTTAGTAACACATTTTTAAAATTTTAATTTTTCATGCCTTATTTGTCTCCAATTCTTTTACTACCTTACAGTGATCGGCTTTTTGTTTTTAAAAAGTAATTTTTTTTTGGTCCAAGGATGTTAAAAAATAAAGTAACTAAAAAGCCCTTACTACTATTGTATTTTAAAAAAAATTATAATTAGTCCCTAACTTTGGATGACTCCAAGTCTCAACTTTTAAAATTAGAAATTAATTTTTTTAACTCGCTAACCCTAAAATATGTTATTTTGTTTCTCTTAATTCATTTCTTACTTTAGATATTTTCATAATAATTGATAGGTAAGTAACAGGACAAATGATATTTTTGTACTTTGTGTCATTATAGTTATTTTGATTTATGAAAAAATGTTTTTTGTTGTGACAATATCGTGACATCATAACGAGAAAGCTTTAAAAAAATAAAAATTAATAAAAAGCTGACGGGACCCTGATTTATGTATTTTCTTCACTTTTTTATGAAGAAATGAAAGTATTTACTTTCTTGTTCGTACATCAATATATTTTCATTTATGTAAAGCTCCAAGTGGTGTTTAATTTTCGCTTCATTTATTTTCTTTTTGAACTTTTGATGGGGCCATGAAAATGAAGGGTCAAACGAGGGATTGGATGTCCACGGGGGAATTGCACCGAGAAATCAGATTCATCTGTAGTGGTTTCCAAATACCATCGACAGGGGAGACCAAATCACCCAAAAAAAATATCCCAAGAAAGGAGGATGGAGGTTACTTTAATTTTTCTGATTGGGTTTGGAGTTTCCAAACAACGTGTGGACAATAATTGGGATGGTAAGATGAGAGATAACATTTATTTTTTTGTCTCATTAAAAAGAGATAACGTTTAATCAAGTCGACAAACATATCTTTACAAGTCGAAAAAATAATTTAGCTATATATGTTTAATGTGATTTAAAAGAATTAGGCAACAGATCTGAATTTAAAAGTTTTAAAAGCTCTTTATAAATATTTCAAAATTCAAAATTTTTTCATTCACAATTTTACCTTTTTTTTTTTTTGGAAGCTAATCTTTCCAAACATTTTCTCAAGGGAAAAATTCACCAATCTAGTCCTTTTATTATTTTGCCTTTTAGGATACTTGATTGAACTAATGTTTTTAATACAGGATCGATTATTGAATTGATAAAAATATTAATTCATGACTTACTAATTTTATTGGGGTTGAATTGTACTTGAATTGATAATAATAACTGGTAGGGATCTCTAAAGTAACATATTGCTCAATTTGGGTGGATTGTAAGCCATACTGATCAAGTTTGGTTCCTTAAACAATTTCTTTGATGAAGGGTGTTTTAGGAGAGAGAATTGGCATATAGATCTTATGAAAGAACGATTTTGATGATAAAAATGATATGGATTAAGTAGAGGAGCAATAAATTCTTTTACACGAGATTCTTCAGGGATATGGATAATTTCTACAAGATTATTTATCTTATTTAAGGACAGGGATATACTCACCTCCATCTTAGAGCCATAAAATTAGTTCTCACCCTCCATGGAAGAAAGGAGATTGTGACTACAACCCATATCTCCCTCCTTAATACTGCATATACTTATTTTTAAAATGCTTTTATCAGAGTTGCCCTTGTTATTTTAAATGGTGGCAGTGTGATCCTCACTATTGTTCTAAATTTTAATCTCAACTTGACAGATCGCACTCTCCCCACTAGATTAAAAGTACAAGTACAGATCATTGGTGTTGAACAAGTTTAGAATGTTGTTTCAGCAACTCTCCATCACCAAATGATCTATTGTCTTGAAAATCATGTAGTTGATCTTCAATTCCAGAACATCATTGATGATATTCTTTACATAGTTTCTGATAGACCTGACAATACCACCATCATCCAGATCACAAAGCAGATCCCTAAGAAAGATTTGCTTTAACTTATGCCTCTTGAATGGGTTACTAATTATGAAAAAGAATTTCATGGTGAACAAAAGGCTTATCATACTTTAGCCCCTCCTGTCCTTGAAAAAATCTCTGATAACATTGTTAAATCCACCTTTAAGAGACTTAGATCTGATGAGGGAACATCCTCCAGTTCCTCTAGAAGAGTCCTTAATCAGCCCATGATGTTGACTCCTACCTCCCAAAAATAAGAAAAAGGCCTAATTCCCATTTACTGGTTTCATCTTGATGGGTTTTATGCCTATGTTGGGAAAATCAATGGTTACTTTCTTTAGGATTCCATCTATGTGTAACCCTGACTGTAGTTGTTATGACTTTGAAGTTAGGAAGGCCCAGAAGATAATGAATGGAGACTTTCGTGATTCTTGTGTTATATACTGGAAGAAAAAGCCATCTAAACCATCTTGAAAATCTGGCCACTACTTTCATCATAAACATAACTCAAGCACAGATGATGATGATGATGACCAACCACCAAAGCCTAGATGGGTTGGTATTAGAGAGCCAAACTACGACCTAAAACTTTCCATGAGTTGCTTAGGGAATTAGGTCATGAGGACCTTCTTTCTTCTCTTCCACCTGAACTTGAACCAGTTATTCCAACACAGATGCAACCTTCGCTTACTCTTTGCATGATGTTTTCACCTGTATCAAAAGCCTATGACTCTGAATTTCCACCCATGGAAAGAAGGACAAATCCTAAGACAAATGTTATGTCTAAGCTGTTCTCTGTACCCACCAAAGTCACTCCAAGTGGGACTATGAGGCCAATATCACAAATTGAAGAAGTCCTTAACTAACACACACATAATGCGACTACACAAAATAGAGTATTTCAAAGGATTGATTCTCGCTTTGAGAACCTTTTGAGTTAGACAGCTCACTCTAATTCCAAACTTGATAGACTATTTTCTCATATTCAAGAATTGTATGATCACCTCCAGCAACAAGTAACCTCTCTAGATGCAGAACTCAAAAGCTTTATCACCCATGGCTATACAGGTCCAATCTTTGGCCAAAAAGAACAAGAACTCAGGCATGTAAAATCTCAGATTGACCACATTGAAAAGGATATGGCAAGAGACCATTCAAAAAGCATTTATAAACCTTTCCCTTCTCCCTTCATGTCATCCTATAATCCTTATCCTACTTCACCATGTTCACCTTACCCTCAAGAAGTTGATTACTCAAAATGTTTCAAGATGAACTATAAAGTCTTTAGAAGAAAGGAAGACTATCTTAGCCCAACTCTACGAAGACAGTTTCAACCTATACAGCCTCCACTTACTAAAGAAACTTGACCTCCACAGAGACCTCCTCACTTCCCCTTTCAACATACATCTTTACCTTTATGGACCAAACCACTTGAACAACCTCCTCCGTTAAAACTTTTAGAAATCAAGACACCACCTTCCCCACCAAAAAACACTCAATCTCTTCCTGTTGATCCTACTCAGAAAAATAAACAAGTCCAGTCTAAACTACCCAAACCTTCTGGTCCAATATCTCTAGCTATTTCAGTAACTCCATATAGTTTTGATTCAGATTCTGATCAGTCTAATCTCATTGGTCTTGAATCAGTCAGTTCCGATGATGAACCTTTAGGTTATCTTAAAATTCTTTCCTCTTATATGGTCAATCCTGCTCTTGTTGAGGAATATGATAAGTCAAATGTTGAACATGAAGATTATAATGAATATCAGCCATATCATACAACTTCAATAAATAAATATTAATAAATTTTAAATATTGCTAATCATTATCTTTAAATATTAATGAAGAGAAAGGAGTCATTTTAGTCAAACATTTTGATAGAAATACTGTTAGAAGATAAAATATGATAGAGAATTAGCATTGAAAATGGTTAAGTATATGTTTTTTGTTTCTTTCATATTATCTTCCCTTTAAATTTCTTTTTGTTTCAACTTCCTTTTCTCCTGCTATCCTCTATTTTTATTTCTTTTAGATATGTTCGAAATGAAATAAAAAAAGATCTAAAAATAATAATAAAAATTAGTGGAATCTTAAACCTATTTATTTTTTACTGATTTAGTTAATTTTTAACTGATTTAACTAGTTCTTAACCAATTTTTTGATAAATTGAATTTATAAGTCAATTGATTCAATTCATTGATTTTTGATTGATGTGGCTAGTTTCGATCTAACTTAAATAACAACGAATAGAACTAAATTAAAGTTTTGGAAAACTTATATTTTTAGTCCTTATCTTTTTATTTAATTTTTTATTTAGTTTCTAAATGTTAAAAATTTATAATTTAGTCTTTATAATTTACAAATTTTTTTGATTTAGTCCTTCCTATTAAAATGTAGTCAATATTTTATTAAATTTTATTGATAGAACTAATTATATACTATCTTGACACTAAATAGGCATGATTCATGCTAGCAAAATATATATAATAAAATAATATTAACTCATATATATGATACAATATTGATTAAAAATATAATAACAGAGATTAAATTATAAATTATTTAAATTATAAATTTTTAAAATATAAAGACTAACTTAAAATTTATGTGAAATTATAAAAATTAAAAATATAATTTTTCCAAATTTTTTTTAAAGGCTAGCGAAAAAGTACTATACTGACGAGGGACTCAAGTAGAATTTTCGTTTTTTTTCCGGCCACTTGGACTCAACAGAATTTTAGGATGAAGCCGCGATGTTTTCTTGAATAGGGTCCCACATCTCGGAGCGTGTAGGTGGTGGGGGGGTCCACCATAGAGGTGGGAGACGGTGGAAGTTGGGCGCGTGCGGGAATTGGCTGACTGGGAGTAAGTACGCCAACGAGCGAGAAAGAAAGCGAAGGGTCACGTGAGGGTGTTATTGCACGTGGAGGTGGACCCCAGTTGCGTAGTGGGATCCAGTAAGGAGGAGGAAAGGTGGTGGGTCAACTTGGGGGAAAGTGAGGTAGGCCGTGGACCATGCTGATGGTGTGTTTGGAAACCCGGTTGGCAAACCACGTTGTATAGAAGCAACTATTTTTTGCTTCTTGCAAACCATAGTTTGCTTCTTACAAACCATAGTTTGCTCTTTCCAAAAGCTCATCCAAACATGTTATTGCTTCTTGTAAACCATGGTTTGCTCCTTGCAAACCATGGTTTGTTCCTTCAAAAGCTCATCCAAACACACACTGAGTGGTTGGACTTGGTCCACGAGATTTGGTCATGTGAACGCTGAGGTTGAGGCACGTGTCCCTAGGATTGTGTGGGCCTACTTGTGCATGTGGTCCCCCTACTTTACTTGATCATGTGCTTTATATAGCTTTATCCTTTGGGAACCCAGGCTGGCCCCCTTACACGTGTCGACAGCTGGATGCCTTGTGGGGACCGCCTCGTTCTTCGATATACACGTGGAGCCGTTCCTCTAATTGCCACACGTATTGCGTCCTTTTGAAGTAAATGTACAGTGTCCACTTTGTTTTTAGTTCTCTGGTAAAATACGGATCATAATGTCAAATTTTCGCGCGTAGATTTTGGGCTGCTCCGTGTTGTTTAATTTGGAATAATCTACCCCGTTTGATATAGATTTACACGGTTTAAAGTTTATTTTATTTTAATTTTAACCATGCTTTATTTTAAATAAAGTAAAATGAAGATAATTTTTTAATTTCTGTTAAATAAAACTGCTTGATGAGTAAAAATTAAAATATTATATTTATCATAAGTTTTGTTTTTTCTTTCAAATTAAAAATTTAAAAATAATTTTTTTTCATAAAAATAAAATTTAAACCATTTAAATCTAAATTACACGGTCCAAATTCTTTCAACTTGCAGCTATGCTATCAGTTTCTCAGCTATTTGAGCGTGAACTTGTTACCACAATGGTCTCAGCCAAGTATGGCTTAATTTGGACAACTTTACTTAGAAAAGAAATATTTAATAATTTGAACTAAATTTGGATTTAAAATTTGAGGCTTTTTTTTTTGGGGTTGGGGTTGGATGGACAATTCAACCCATAATAAGTTGTACTCGCTATAATGAGTTATTTGTTATTTGTTATACTGGGACGTATTTTGAATATTATTTAATAATTTTTTTATGATTAATATATGACACTTGAAGATTATGTAAGAAGTGATATTATTATATACTTTTTCATTTGCTATTGAGTTAGATGTAACTTTAATTTGATTTTACTTTCTTTGCTTTTTCTTCTCTTTAATAATAGTCACCTTTCGTTGTAAGAACTTGTTTTATAAGCGACAATTCCTCTTTTTCTCTTTTCATTTTTCACATAAATAGATCTCTTTAAATCTAATTTTTATAAAAGATTTGAGAGAAGTATTCTATTATGTATTTTTTGGTACATGAAAAAGTATTTTCCCATCTTTATTGGTACATGTTTTTATTTCTGTTTAATTAAAGCTTTTTGTAATTTTTCTTTGGTTTGGTCCATAAATTTTTTACAATTTTGAAAGTTGTCAAATTTGATACACAACGTGGATAATTGTGATCATTTTCTTGGAGCACTGATGATGGTGGTATCAATATCTCAAAGATATGATTAAAGGCATCAGTGGAGCTTTTATTTATCTTTTTTAGTTCAACAAGATTCTTATAGATGTTCATTTGTTACTAGATTTAAACTTTTTATATATCACAATATTTTAATTTAAAAATGATACAATTATAATTTTGTAAAAGTTTAGAGTTCAAAATAGTGCGATACTATTAAAAAATATTAATATTTTGCATCTCCTCTCATCTTAAATATTTGTATATCAAGCATATATATTTTAAACACCTCTTAGCATTTAAAATATCTAGATAAAAATTAGGATATATTAAATAACTCAGACATGATATTTTGTAGTATTATTTTGTTAACTTTTTGACAGAAAATAATTCATGCATGACATGTGACTCAAAAGTTCCCCATATTTATCCAAATTTCATCTTTAAAATTTTCCAATTTAATTAAATTTGATCTTAGAAAACCTAATCTCTTTGAATGAGATAACAAATTTCATAGAGAAATTGGGCATTTGAACAAAATTAGGCGCAAAATTAGGAATTCTGATTAAAGGCAATTTTTGGGGAAAGATATTGTGTTGTGTTTGTCAAATTTGAGATTTTGATTAGCCAAAAAAAAAAAATTTGATTTTCACTATATAGACAATTAAAAATTTCATAAGAAAATTAAAAATTTAGGGTCAGACCATGGGTTTCATTTTAGGGGCAAAATTTAAAAGATATTTATTGTGTGTTGAATTTGAAATTCAATTAGCTAAGGGAGAAATTTTGGTCATTGAATAAGAAATTAAGTATTTTATAAAGAAAGAGGAATTCATGACAAAATTAAAAATTTTATTTGGGGATTAAATTTAGGGGATATTATATGTTGTGTGTTAAATTTGAGATCCAATTAGTTAAAAGAGAAATCTTGGTCTTTAATGCATAAAAAATTGAGAATCTCATAAAGAAATTAAAATTTTAAAACAAATTTTAATAAATTCTATCAAAAAGTTAATAAAATGATACCAAATGGGACCAATATAGTAATAATTTAAATTTTATATCACTCAATTAAGTAATCTAAAGTTACAAAGTACTAAAATAGAATTGAGCCAAACCATATGATACCAAACTATATTTTACCTTATTTTTAAATGCTAGTTGAATTAATATCCATTATCTATTTCTGTGAAGATTTCAATTATGGTTTCAAATATCAATAGTTAAAATTAACTCATTCAAATTCAATATTGCGCGTCATTTATACACACATTTTATATGATCAATCGCTTGAGCGCTTTGCAAACCTTATAGTAATTAACCAAAGATATGTATAAACTGCTTATGACTCCTATGTAATGTGATTTTTATATTTAATTAATATAGCTCGATTATAAAAACTTACATGATCAATTAAAGCATGATACGATGAAAAGGTTTCATTCACAGTTTTTGGTAAACTAGTTCTGGATTTAAGCGGTGAGATCTTGTAAACAATGTAAAGGGGAGTAAATTCCCATTTTGCACCTTCGATGGTTAAGTTTGAGAGGTTCTAAAAGTAACTTGACAGAGGAATAAAAAAGTTCAAGCGAGTGTAAATGTTTGGTAAGGGATGGCGACATGAAAAGGAAATGAAAAATTGATTAAAATATCTGATTTGTCTTTATAATTATTATTTAATCATTATTTAGTATTATTTATTAATCATTATTTAATTATTAAAAATAAGGATACTAAAATTATTTTCTATTATAAAATTATATATATATATTTATTTATTTCTATACTTAACTTTTTATATATCAAATGAGCTATTCATCTATTTGTAGAATTAACAGTTACTTGTACAGTTGTCATAGATGGATGAATAGTTATGTTCCATTCAGTTTGTGTCCAAAAAAACGTAATGTTTTATAAGCATAGTGATCAATTGTGGAATAATGGCAAATCGTGGGGTTCCACGTAATATTAATGGAGGTTTGGCAATGATAATGAACCTTAAGCATATTTAATCTAGACTATATAGGCCATACTCAAAACTTGATTTATCAGTTTCAACTAATTAATGGGCTTTTGTTAACTCCAAGTTTCTATCTTGTATGTTTTAATAAAGATAAATGTGTTACAAATAATATTAATAATATCTTTTTATATGATCATTACAAGTTGTGTGTGAATATAATGAATACCTTATTTACCATATACTTAAATCATATTTTTCTTGTGTGAGACATGTTTCTTTGTAATATATTTAATAGCTTTTAATGTTATATATATAATTTAAATTATATATATATGATTATAAAAACCCTATATATATGATAACATTTTTTGTATTACACTAAATGTTATTAAGTTATACATATTGTTAAATATAAATTGGATTACTTATTTAGTTTGTGAGTTAAATATCTTTTAGGTAGCATAATCCAAAAAAAAAAAAGTGAATATTGTAGAGAAAATAATGAAATATCAATATCATGCTTCTTCAAAGAAATAGAAAGCAAAAAAATATGCCCTAAGAACTGGAGAAATTAAAGATATGGACATTTGAAAACTTTGTTGCATAAAGATAGCCAATTGATTCAAATAAGTATATTTTTTATAAGTTAGGAGTTTTTATATAAACTCCAATCATTTATATTATCATCTATTAGCTCAAAATATTTTGGGTCTCAAAATTTATATTTGGATCCAAAAGATAATAAAATATATATTTGACCTAAAACCTTATTTTGATTTTTGATCACTATTTTGATCATATCTGGCAAAATCATATTGAATTTTGAAACAAAACTTGTTGCATTTGAAAATAAAAGAGTTTTCCAACAATAGTTATTCACTTAACATGGAATTCAAATGAAATAGTTATGACTATTAAATTTGAATCTATGCAATAGTTTAACTTTGGTCACTATTTTAATTATCTCTCACAAATAGTATTAAATTTTGATATGAAACTTATTGTATTTGAAATTAGATTCAAAGAGTTTTCCAATGGTAGATTATGCACTTAAAATGAAATCCAAATATAAAAGTTATTACGATTTAATATTGAATTTTTGCAATAGTCAACTAGTAGTTTGACTTGAGAATAATCAGTTAATTGATAGATGTTACAAGTCAACTAATAAATCTCTAGAAATCCTAGATTGTCAACTGAAGAATAACTAGTTGATTGGTAGACTAAAAATTTAAAATAATAGTCATATTTTAGATATTTTAGATACAATTCAACTAATAAATCTCGATAATTGGAAGCATAAATTTTTTTGTTGTAGTGTATAATGGCTCTTTTATGTGTCTAACAACTATTTTTCATAGAGTCCTATATATATATATATATATATATATATATGACATTTTGAACACATTTTTAAGCAAATCAAAGTGCTACCATGTGATTGTTAACTTGTTTTAACATCTTTGAGAGAGAAAACATCATTGAGCTAGCCAAAACTTGCATAATATCTATTATTTGAGTTGGCAAAACTTTATATATATATATATATATATATATATAGTCATTGACAAGCTTTATTAGAGCAATATTATTCTTCTATAATCTTTGCAAGGCAAGGGTAGTGCATCTTTTGTAAGAGAATATAAGAGTGGGGAAGTACTTATAGTGAGAAACAATACTAAGTTGGGTTGGAGGTTATTAGTAAAGGATCACAAATGTTTGTTAAACTTGTAAATTTAGTGGAGAAATATGAAATGATAGGATGGGGACTAGATATAGACTCAAATTGAAGCTAAATTCTCTTTCTCAGTGCACTAAGTTGCTTGATTGATGTTATGTTTTTATTTTGATATTTTGTAAGGAGCATTGTTCATTTATTGCTTGAAACACTATCTCATGTTCATTTCAAATAAACCAATTGTTGAAAAGATTATAAAATCATTTTAATTTACATTCAAACATGTTTTTGAATCAAATTTAATTATATATTATTAAGTGCTCTATTTTTACGAATGAAAATTGTGTTCATCATACTTCAAACATTGACATCTAAAGTTTTCTTTGATTTAATATGATTGTTGTGTTGCTCTATGCTCTTCAAAATGACTTCAATAACAAGGTTTTACAAAAGAATTTCAAAAATAACTAAAGTTCCTTTTGAATGTTAATTGCGTTGTCTAACTTCGGCAAAAGTTGACGAGGTAAACAAAAGTAGAAGTCAGTGAGTCACCTTATGCAACGAGAAGTAGTGCATGAAATATAACAAAGATAGTGAAATAAAAAAAAAGAGTAAATAACTTATCTTACCCCTGATAGATACTTAAATTACTTAATTGTCTCATCTATTTTGAAAATATATACAAACTCTATTGAAGTTAATATATGATTAAAATACTTTTAATAACAATATTAATTTTTTATTAAAAAATAATTTATTTAAAAAAATATATTTAAAAATTTTTATTTCAATGTTATTTATTTTGAGTTGAAAATATATAAATTTAATCTATTCCAAATTTAAAAAAATAAATATTTTTATATTGATAAAATAAATACTTATTACATTATATAAATAATAGATATAAAGATATTTTATTTAAAATATGTATAATTATAACTTATCTTTTACTAGAAAATAAGACACTATAATGCATATTTTAATTTTAGGATAAAGGAGTACAAATTTTCAAATTAAAAAGGAAGATTGTATAATTTGACATAATTCTATAGAAGAAAAGTGTAATCTATTCAATAAATAATTATTGAATTTTATTTATGAGGATTGGGGGATAAAAATAATGCAAATAGCATTACTCTGATCACATGCACCGTAAAAAAATATAAAAGTAAAAACCTTTCACGTCGTCAAAGAACAGACGCACAACACATAATATTTTAAATTGGGTTTCATTTTGAACATTTTTATTTTTATATGCTTATTATGCGTTTCGAAAAGATAAAATCCCTTGTGAATTTCGGTTAGTCAAATAACTGGTTTCGCGATTCAAAGGGTCTATATATCTCTATAATAATTTCTGTGGTCTTATTTACTCAAGCGACAACCAAGGGGTGAGAATTTGTATGGAGCTCAAATGGTTTTTTTTAATTAAATATTAAAGAATAAAACACTTAATGTGAAAATTATTAAAATAGTGTATATTCTATTGAAATAAATAAATTAGTAATTAATCCTTTGTGCAAAGAAGTAGAAGAAAAAGAAAAGCGACACTAAAACATGCATTGGATAACAAAGTTGGTAAGAACTTTTCTTCTATGTGTAGTACACTCAACGAAAATTAAACAAAAACTTTACTATTATTTGAGTTAGACCTAAATCATATTAAATAATAAAATTACCTATAAACAATTCAGCAAAAAAGATTCCTTATCATTATTCTAGCATATCGGACTTCGGGTATGGTCTCTTAATAATATTAGCTGCAAATTATGGATCTTACTTTGGACAAAGATTTCTTCGTAATTTTTGTCTTGTTTTCCTGTTACCCTAGCATTAGATGAAAGGAACTTTCCCACTAAAAGAACCTTTATTGTTAAGCAAATGAATTCCCTACAAGAGGTGCTATCCCGAATCCGGACAAGGGGTGCTGTCTTAAATTTGAACGATTTATATTTTACTTTTTTTTTATTTTAAAAGATGTAGAATGCACAATAAAAAAATATTTTTAATTGTTAACTTAAAAATAATAATAATTAAAATAAAAAAAATTAAATTTAAATCTTCCAAATCAAATTTAAATAACTTAAATTATATTTTGAAAATGTACAGACGATGCACATTTCCTTGAAAGTAGAGAAGCTGGGCTTGTATGAAGCGCAAAATCAACTTGTACTTCATCTCTTATCTGTTATCATCTCCAACTCTGTAGCTTACGTAAACTAACCTGTTAGGTATATGTTAGGTATATGTTGTATTATCATATACCTACCAATGAAGCACTTTTGTATTGAGAAAAACCTCTCTTCGTAATAAAAAGGCCCTTACTTAGAAGGTTCATTATGGATACTATTTCTGAATACAAATATGCCCTACCATGCCCTTTAGTGATGCTTACAAAATTATCAAACGGTTTTGTTGATTGCGGAAGGCATGGTCTGTTAAAAATATAATTATGGGAGACAAGTTTAGACCAAACTTGGTATTTAATTGGGATCCATTGCTGTACTGAGCACTTCAATCGAAAAGAACTCACAAAAGATGAAGGCAGAGGAGCTACAACTTACAATATTCAGGAAAAAACTAGAGAATCTATCATAATATCACTGAGGTTAAGTAATAAACCCTAGTATTAAATGGGATTACTATATTCAGATGGACTATATATGAGTTTGGGCTTGTTCCTTAATGCGTTCACTGATAATCTAGCTTATATATTACAGGTTACCTATAACATAAATAAACTCAATTAATTTAGATAGTGTTAAAAGTTATATATATATACACACATATGATATTATTTAAACATAATTTGTTAATTAGCCCAATGATTAATTAATGCTAACTAACCTAAAAAATAAATATTCTAACGATCCTGCACTTTGATAGCATTAATTAATTGTTAAAAAAAAAGTATGATATACTAAGAATATTAAATTAAATAATTAATAAGTCGGATAACCAAAATTCAAAAATGAAATGGAAAATTAAGAATATCAAATTTGATAGAAAAACAATGTTAAAATGCCAATAAAGTTGTATAACTTAACTAAATGAAATAACAAAAGAAATATGTCCAAAACACTTGGCTTAATCAACTGTCAAAATACATCAAAGTGTTCATGAAAAGCACAACTTAGATTCTCTTTAAACCAACGCATCATAAAAATTTTATAATACTCAAGAGTCACATGTTTTTCAAAAGAATCAAATGGGTAAGCTTTTGGTTAATAAAGTAATTAGCATACTATTTGTAAAACACACACACACACACACACACACACACACACACATATATATATATATATATATATAATTGAGTATGAGACTTACAAGAACATAATATCAAAATTTAACATGATTGGAATTCCTATGAGATAGGCATGCAGTAAAATCATCATTGTTGCAACTAAATGGTCAATATTTAATATATGCATCTAGCAATACACATAACAAAAATTAATTCCCTTAATTATATAGCCTGAAAATGACTCCATAACAAGCAACATATTTGCAACCAAAATTGAGGTAGCTGTAAGTGTCCATTTTTCACATTCCAATGAAGTAGCCCTCCAGACATCATGAGATGTATACAAATTTTAAAGCAGCTGTAAGTGTTTGCAAGACACTTTCTCATAAAATAGCTCCTCCAAACATAAGTTGTATATAGAAGTAGATTTTAAGTCATCTATACAAATAATATAATTTGAGCCTAAGAAGACTAATGATTACAAGTGGATGAGATCTATTCTAACTCAACATACAATCCTATATACCTTCTAAGTACCACATATGACCTTCTAGTGATCTAACCCAGGATTGCTTAAGTATATTTACCAAGTATACTAATAGCAAAAATTATGTTGGAATGAGTGCATATTTGAGCATATATCAAGACCATTAATGCAGTGGAAGAAATGAGACCTACTTTATTTGTTATTAAAAACATCAAAACATTGTTAAGTCTTTCTCCCATTTTAAAAAGAGATATATTGGCATAAAAGTCAAAGTAAAAATTTTACTCACATAGAATCTTACCCAATGTAAAGTTTATGAGACAAATCTAGAACATAGCAAGTTTTATCACAATGGATACATGTCTACAATGAAAGGACACAATCGGATCCCTTGTTTGTACAAAATGAACTTATTTTGACTTACCTCTAGTAAAAAATATTTAATAATATTTCACTAAACTAAAGGAATATATCAAAGCAACAAAAAATATATCTATATATTTTATCATGCTAAGATATCTCATTGATTCTTAAATGAGATTCACTAGTATACAAAATTTTAATAATATCTTACTTTCTTAGTCTCAATGGCCTTAACATGTTTCAATCAATTACCACAAGCAAGACACCTAGCAAAATATTTATTCAGAAACTGAACTTATATAGTCCTTACCATCAATTCCATTTAGAGTTTTTATAGAAAATAATTGCAGGGCCATAGTAACTAGAACAACAATAGTAGGGAAGCATGAATTATGTGTCCAATACAATCATAAAAAGAATAAATTTCAAGATCTAGCTAATGCAATTAAAAATAAATAATTGTTGTTTATTATGATCCCATCTGAGGGTCTTAGATCACAATGAACCAAGAGAACTCGAGGCATTTCAAAGTTAACAAAACCAATGTCTTTAACACTTTTACACCAATAGGGTACAAGAAATGTTAAGACATCACGTGAAATATACCATAATACCAACATATAATATTAACAATGTCATAGGTTAATCAAAATATATCCTTGATACAAGAGCATCACATAATCAACCTTTAATATTTATAAAAGTTCTCAGTTATTGTAATCTATGTATTATTAAAATTATACCAAATAATATCACATTGATAGGGTATCTCTATTATTTGTATAATCTATCCTATGTAAACCAATAACCAAAATAAAAACATTATATTTCACATAACAAATTTTATTTCTAACTACACAATAGATGAAAGCATAGTTATTTAAAATAGAATTACATAAAATTTGGATAAATATAAAATGTCATATTTGTTCTCATATTCAAGTGACACATAATAATCCAAAAGGTATACATCTAACTATATAATGTTACCAATCACACAAATGTGTCCAAAATAACTAGACGATATGAGAATTTCTTTCATAAATGTCATTTGAGAATACTTTTAAGAAAACATGACTATGTTTTCAAAACACAATTAAATCCTTAAGTATTCACCGTAGGCAATTCATTAAAACAAAATATCTCTTGCCACACAATGAAACATTTTTTCCTTAGTCATAAATTTCAAAGTTATAAAACTCTCAATATTAAAAAAGATAAATAAATATTGATCATTAAGAGTTAATTACAATTTACATGATCCATAAAAAATATATCTTCACTATAGATGACTAATTTGCTTCTCACAAAATTCTACAATTTGATTGTGAACTATGAGAAACTTAAAATCCTATATATGTGAAAACTTGTACAATTATCATATTACAAATATGTACTTAATTTCACCAAGTGCAAAAGTGCTACCTATCACAATAGTTATAGAATACACCAACAATGTTACATCGATAAGGCATATGCATTGTTCATAAAAAGGTACGAGTAATTTACGTACAATAGTAATCTTGAGAGGAAAAGTTCACTATACAAATTAATATTAACCGAATCAAATGTTTCAATTAAAACCAAATACTCTTATGACTAGTCTCATAATAGGTGAGCTCACAATCACAAAGTGTCAATGGCTAAAATGATCTTATAGGCAAATAAAAGGCTTATTATCATACTCATCAACAAGTGATATCTTTAATATCTTATAACAATAGTGCAAAAGAATATGAATATGCAATTTGGATCACATGATATACAAAATACATATATATTATTGCTAACATTGTGAAAACAAACCATGTTCCAAACAACAAACATGAGAATAGTCCATTATCAACAAAATTCTTATATAGGTAAATAATTTGTTTCATTTATCGCATTGAATCCAAATCGCCAAGATATTTTCATAAAAGTTCCAATATTAATCAAATTTCATTAAGAAACATCACTAAAAGAAAAAAAAAAAAGAAGAATAATCGCTTTGTTGTTAAATGTCCAAAAGTTATAGCTAAAAACTTTAATGGCGATATTTGGTTGTTACTAAAGTCTTTATAGCAAAAGATTTTAAGTAATGACCAAAAAGTTGCTACTAAAAATGTATCAAGTGATGAAAAAAACTTGCCACTACAAATGATATTTAGCTGTGACAATTCTATTAATTTAGTTTTTAAAAAATATTGCCACTAAAAGAAGACTTTTAGCGACGATATGAGTCACTGCTAAAAGAATTTTAAGATCATCACTAAAAGGCACTTTCAATTGCGACAATAGTTGTTGCTAGAAAAATTTTTTTAAAAAGATTTTAGATTACAATTTTAGTCACCACTAAAGAGGTTTCTATTTTTATTTTTATTTTTGAAATTTAGTTATACACATTAAATTAAATAATTTCATTATCATTTATAAAATACTAGTGATGATATAATTGCTAAGCTTAGCCTTCCTATTCCTTGAATAGAAGAGATAGAGTAGCTATCACACAAATAGAAGTAGTTTTAGGCATATAAGAACATTAAGTTAAAAATTTGACAATGTAATTATCAAAATCTTGGCAAATATAAATGACTAAAAATAAATACAATCATAACACATATAAAATTAATATATGAAAAAAAAATATGGTTGTGACATAGCATATTGAAAATCTTGAATAGACCATCATAAACAAACCTCTAAGAAACTTTTGCTGAGAATCAAGTTTCACATTAACATCAAAGCAATTGTTTAGCTATGACTTGATAGAAATATGCCTTCTGAGGGCCCATTCTAATTCTCAAGGTTTGACCATTTTCTTTCTCATCACAATCATATGTAAAGACAACCACTCAAATTAACAACCAATGATTTGGCATTATCAAAAGCATGGAGAAAAATAGTCTAGATGGATCTATTGTTGTCACTGTTGAACGATGCAACATAAAGAGCTGGCAGTTTGATATAAAACTTAGGGTGCAAGATCAACACAATATGATCATAATAGCTATTAGTGATATTGTCAAAATTCATTGGGGCCTTTTTTAGGTCTAATGCTCATAATGTTATTGTATTTCTAAAGTTACTTTAGCAACTACAATTGGTCACAACAAAAGCTTTGAATTTCTTTTAAAGAAATCAAAGCTAACAAAAATGGCTTCATTATACTTATTTAATTGTTAATAAAAAAATAATTATAAATTATAAAATAAATTTCTATAATATTTATTAAATTTTGATAATTTTCTAAAAAAATCAATATTAATTTAATTTAAAGAATCTCAAAGAATATATTTATCACTTAAACTATTATTATTTATATATAAATTATTGGTAGTTTCTTTTTATTTATTCTTTTTCATTTTTATGCATTATCTAATCATTAATCAAAAATAAAAATAAACTAGATAGATAATTCCATTTAATTATTTAATGATTATCTTACATTAATAATAATCTCATAAAAATAGAAGTTTTAAATGTTAGAATTCATACATCTATGATCTAAAATTTAGGATTTAAAAAACTAATAAGATAATGTGTTTAATTTATTATCAAATTTAGATCTATATATTATATATTAATTTGTTATATATTACATATTAATTTATTCAAAATATAATAAAAAGAGGGGGATAAAATGAAGGATGCCCGACATTTCATACCATTTCTTATCTCCTTTATAGCATTGATAGAAAGATGCTCCATGGGTAACAAGTAGAGAGAAGAGAACTAATATTGCCTCTTCCATCAACATTGGTGTTGATTTTTGCTGCTAAGAAGTTTGCTACTATTGTCCAACTCCCCATTTGATGATAGAATTGATGGTTTTATTTTTGTATGAGGATATGAATTCACACAAGTGGGAATGTACACTAATTCCTTGACTTATGAAGGGTGACCTATGACCCCAATATATGACCTAGGACCATGACATATGAACATGACCTTAGACACGAACTATGATCGAATTAGACTTGTACTCTTAATTAATGACCCATATGGACATAGATTGGACTTTATGATGTTTGGACAAGGAACATGAAGACTTTCAAAATAGAAAAAAGATACAATAAAATACGAGGTTTCTTAAGAGTTTGTTATTCTCAGATATTTTTGTTAGTAACTTTGTATATGTACTTTTGATTTTATATTAATTCCTTTCATATGATGAGATACATTTGTCTATAGAAGTCTTTGTATTATACTATTTCAGGTGCATCAAGTGATATGTGAAAAAGAGAAGAAATGATGAGAAAAAGCAATTGAGGAAAGGTAATTGTTAGTAGGGACCTTTAAAAAGGAGCTGTGCCTTAAGAAACGAAAGATGATCCTTAAAAGAGACATGACTTCAAATTGCTTATTTATGTAAATCCTCTTTAAAGAACGTCTTAGTTAGAAATATTTATGAGGTAACAATCTTGTTTCTTGTTGATTTATGATGAGATGTACTAACATCTTACTTGTACTTATGTGTTACTTTATATAGATGCCCAAGATTATCATAATCATTAGGCTTCCCTTTGATTGGTACTACAATGAATGGTTGGGCTTTCATATGCCCTTGTCGGTAATGGCAATGGTCCTAGTACCAGACTAATCTTGAAGTAGTACCAGACTAATCTTGAAGTAGCATAGTTATGATGTGCATATATAACATGTAATATAATTGATGTAGTGATATGTTTGTTGTTTTTTGTTGTATAGATGGCCTTAGGGTGAGATGCATCGCTTTTTTGTAAAAAGTCCTTTGTGAGTTTTGTATGTATATAGAGGAGATTGTAAGGTTGCAGGCGATTACTAGTAGTGACTTTTGTATGAATGGTAACTTGTATGCATGTATACAAATATGCCCCTGAAATATGTTCTTTAGATGTGTGTTTTATCTAATCTCGTATTGTCTTTTCTATATGCAATAGACATAGGCAATAAAATGATTTATTGTAGTTTACATAGTTGGACCATTACTTAGTTTTCAAAATAAATAATGTTTTTAATGGAAATGCAAAATTTCATTAATCTTTTTAGTAATGTGTTTAGATCAAAATTCAAATAATGTTGACCCTTAAGTTCATCATTGAAGTGGAATGGATGTATATAGATGTTTTAGGAATAGGTTTGGTTCAAGTCATTCTAAACATAAAATGGATAATGATCAATGAGGAGGGATATGCACTATTTGCCATCTATGAGCTATGTTCTAGGACTTTGGAACTAGACTAATGACGTCTTATGTTGTTATATAAACACATACCATTATATTACTAGTGTGCTGCTTTGAACTAAGATGAAACAACAATATTTATAAAATTTTATGAAAATTTCATATACTTATAGAATTTTATAGAAATTTTATTTACATCTAGTGTACTTAATGTTTACATTAGCGTATGTTGTTGAATAGTAAATATTGCTATTGTGTGAGACATATGAAAAAAATTTGTTATTTAAATATGCAAAGTAAAGTAAAGATGTAACATTTATGGTCTCAAAGCAATTGGTCCAAAGGTGTCTAGTGTTGGATAGAGGGTAGAGGGTAGCCAACTTTTATTTTGATATACAAGTTTTAATAAGTGACAATTACTAGCACTTATATTCCTATATATCAGTGCTTGATGCTACTAATTTTATTTTGTAGGTAGCCTATACTATTGAGACTAATGGCATAATAATATATTGTTATATTTATGCAACAAAATTATGGCACCATCTAAGAGCAAGAATTCTACCAACAATGCTAATGACATGATGAATGCCATTAAGAGGATGGCACCCACTGCTAATGACCAAGCTTCTGCTACTAATAGGCTCCTATAACATATTCAAGAAAATAGTAATGGCAATCCTGCCCGAAGAGCATACCTCCACTACTGAACCAAAATTTTTAAGGTCTTTCCAATGTGACTATAACCCTATATAACTAAAAGAATGGTTTACGGACCTAAAGAAAATATTTAAAGTCCTAGGATGTATTAATGAACAAAAAGTAACCTTTACCACTTGTATGCTAGATAAGGAGGTAGAAAGTTAGCTGAGAGAAAAAAAAAGATAGGAGCTTACGGGACTCAGGTAACTTAGGGGAGATTTCAAAATATCTTTTTAGAAAAATATTTTCCAAATAGTGTGAGAAATGATAAGGAAATCAAGTTCCTACAATTGAAGTAGAAAGTTTGTTTATCAATCAAATTGTGGCCAAATTTGGAGGAATTGTCTAAATTTTTTACATACTTGAAAAATACCACTGATGAGAGCTGGAAAGCTAGGAAATTTAGGGCTAGGTTGAGGGTCAAAATAAGAAATGCAACAACTACTTTCAAAATAAGAGAATTTTCTACACTAGTGAACAAGTGTAGAATAGTTGAGAAAAAATTATGAGATTTAGAAAATGAAAACAAAAGCAGTAATTTTATAAACGAAAATGTGTAACAACAAATAAAAGAAGAATTTTAAAATAAAGTTTAACCTTAGCTATGGAAAGCAAATGATTGGAGGCACTTTCACCTTGACATGCAGTAAATGGAAAAACCAACAAGAATAAATCATGCTACTTTGGCTAGAACATGTGTTATACTTGCAACTAGGACATTTCTCAAGGGAATGCCCATAAAACAAGGAGAGAAAATTGGACTAAAAACTACATGCTAGAGAAAGAGTGTTCACTTTTAGTGGGCAAAAGGCAATTCAGTTTCCTAACTTGATACAAGGTACATGTATTATTGAAAATAATTCTTTAATAACATTATTTGACTTAGGAGTAACTTGGTCTTTTATATTTGATGATTATGCGAAGAAACTGATATTAAATATGTTGTCATCATTTGAATTGCATGTTTCTACTCTTATAGTAAAAGAAGTTTCTACTTCATATTTCCATCCAGATTGTTATATTCCGGTAGAAAATAGACCCTTCACTATTCACTTAGTTTGTTTACCCTTGAAAAAATCAATGTCCTTTTTGAGATAGATTAGCTATTTACAAATAGCATAATCCTATATTGTTATCAAAAGACTGTGGCATTTCCACTTAGCCCTAAATCAAAAATAATAAGCCTTGTTGCTAGCTAGGCTAGTCAAGAGTTAAAGAAAGGGAAAATTCAGCATGTGTTCCCTCATGATCCTTAGAAAAAGAGGCAAAACAAGAAATTATTAATACCCTTAAAGTGAAAGAATACCCATTAGTTTTCCTTCCTAAGGCAACCAACCTATTTTTAGAAAGGGAAATAGAATTTTCCATTGATTTAGTTTCTTAAAAAGATCTAATCTTTGTTGCACTATATAAGATATCCCCCTTAAAATTGAGTGAACTTAAAAAACAAGTCAAAGATCTATTGTCTAAATAATTTATTCGACCAAGTGTGTCACCAAGGGAAGTTCTTGTACTATTTGTGGAAATAAAGGATGGAAGTCTTAGAATGTGTATAGATTATAGACATTTAAATACAGTGACCATTAAGAATAAGTAGCCTCTTTTAAGAATTGATGACTTTTAGACCAACTTAAAAAAGCCTTTGTGTTTTCTAAAATTGACCTTAGGTGTAGATACTATCAAATTAAAGTAAGATTAGAAGATACCCTTAAAACTACTTTTAGGAAAAAGTATGAGCACTATGAATTTTTAGTCATATCTTTTGGACCTATGAATACTCTAGCAATATTCATGGATTACATGAACCAAATTTCTGGACCCTATCTAGATCAATTTGTCATTGTCTTTATAGATGATACCTTAGTTTACTTTAAGTTAGATGAAGAGGATGAACAACATTTTATAATGGTATTGCAAGTGCTTAAGGATAAATAGTTGTTTGCTAGATTAGAGAAATGTGACTTTCGATTAAGAGAAATGAAATTTTTAGGTCATATAATTTCTCAAAAAGGAGTAGCTGTAGATCTCAACAATGTGAAAGTAGCAATATTTTAAAATCAGACTAGTCATTGAACTGTAGAGGTACTAATTCATAATTCATTGATTTAATCATAATTAAATTAGTGATAATTAAATATATATATTTTTAAAATTTATATATAAATATTTTAATATAACAAATAAATACTAATAAATTTTAAATATTTAACTCTTAATTTTATATTTCTTAAGATATTTAAGAAGTCATTTTAGAATTGAAAAATGAAAATGACTTATAATTAAAATTTAAAGTACTTATTACTAAGCTTTTAATATGCTCAAATTATATTAAGATTTCATTTGCCATTAAAAGAATTAAAAAGCAAAGGGCTTACAAATAATAAATTAGAAAAAGAAATTCATCAAATAAAAAAATTGACCAAATTAAACATATAATTATAAATAGTATATATATTGGTTTGGAGGTTTTTATATTTTATATATATATATATATATTATATGTAGTTATATAAATAGTTCTTTAGTATATTATTTTCTTTAGATTTTATATCTATTAAATAATGCAATATATGATTAAATGAGGCTTGAGGGCATGGAGGATAAGGTGCTTGGCAACTTCTTCTTGGATGTAAACTTGAATTTCAAATTACAATTTTGTAAGACAAAATACTAAGAAGCTATTAGACTGATTCAACCATGGAATTAGGATCGGATTTCATCTAAAATTGCATAGTTCAACTCAATTCTTGACCAAGTTTAATCGATTCTCAAGCTTCTTTGGATCAAATAGCAGGCTGGTTGATCGATTTTCTGGTTGAATCACCTAGTCCAGTCTGATTTTGATAATAGTGGGAAGTAGTGATTAAATGGAAAAGACCTCAAACTATTACTAAGGTCAAAATTTTTTTAGAATTAGCAGGATACTATAAAGAAATTCATCTAAGGTTTTTCCCAGTTAGCCTTACCCTTAACAAGATTAACTAGGAAAAGAAATCCTTTTGTATGGATTGTGGAGTGTGAAGATAGTTTTCAGAAATTAAAGGAAAAATTAACAACCATAATTGTCCTTATCATCTTGATCCTTTAAGAAATTACTGTGATATATAATGACGGATCTAAAAAGAGCTTAGGATGTGTGTCAATGCAAAACTATAGAGTAGTGACCTGTGCTTCTAGATAACTTTAACCTCATCAAGAAAATTACTCTACCTATGATCTAGAGTTAGTAGCCACAATCTTTGCTTTGAAGATTTGGCAACATTACATGTATAGAGTTAATTTTAATGTGTTTAATGACTATAAAAGATGTAGGGATTTGTTTGATAAGAAAGAATTAAATAAGGCTATCACACCCGAAAATGCAACCGCATGACACTTAGAAAAGAAAATTTTTCAAAAATTTTCAATGATTTTGATTTCTATCAAAATGAAAACCGAAATCTAATAAATAGTAGGAGTTGCCACCAAAATTTTATTTTTAAAAGGCAAAACTTTGAAAAAAAACTTTCATAAGACAAACAAAAAATGGCCTGCGAATCACATTTGAGTTCGAGAATCGATTGTGAGTGGAGAAGGTGTTACGCACTCTACAACACTCGTTATTAAAATGGTTATCCTAAGTTAATTATGCAAAATTAATATGGTCTTTATTCTATTTTAGTTCTCTCTAACAAATCACATGCAAAGATAAAAAAGAAAGAACTTAAGAAAATACAAGTAAAATAAGAAGGAAGGAAATTAAGAAAATAAAATTAAAAGTAAAATAAGACATAAAAAAATTAAGAAAATAAAATTAAAAATAAAAAAGAAGAAATTAAAAAATATTTATTTATAAAAACGGATTTGACCTAGGATGAAAACCTAAGATTTATGTATTCTTGGAAAGGAATCAAAGTCTACGTAGTTTAAACAAAAACTTATATTTAATTGGTGTTTGTTTTTGTTTTTTATTTTATTTTATTTTATTTTTAAGAAAAAGATAGTAAAAATAACTTTAATTTTCGCAAATAAAACAATTTTAAGATTAGTTGATAAGTTTTAATTTGTAAAAATTCAGTTAATTTCACATCTTTACTCTTTTTCTTTTCTTTTTCTTTTTTTCTTTTTACCTTTTTTTTTCTTTTTGTTTTGTTTTATTATGTTATGTTATGTTATGTTTTTTTTTATGACATTAAAAAGATTTTTTATTTTTTATTTTTAACTTTTAATTGATTTGATTTTGATTTTTTCTTGCATTTTGATCTTTTGATTTTCTTGATTTTTTTTGTTTTGACTTTTGTTGTTTTTAAGATTGATTTTTTAATTTTTCTCTCTGTTTTTATTGAATTTCTTTTTGTATTAATTTCATTAATTTTTTTGTTTTGATTTTTATTAAAAAAATTTTAGATTTAGATTTTCAATTTTTTATTTTTTTAAATATTTTTTTGTACTCTTTTTTTTTTTATTTAAGCAAAAAGAATTTTTCCATTCCTATGAAATATATTCTTATCAAAAGAAATTTTGAAAATAAGTTCATAAGTTTTGAACAAGTGAATTTCTCACTTACTTTTCAAGCTTTTTTTTTTTGTTTTTTGGTTTTGTCTTTTTTTGTTTTTGTTTGCATTTTTTTTTTTTGGTGAAGAGAGAAAGAAATCTGAAACCACTCTAGGCTTTTACAAATGAAACGGTTTTGAAGTTGTGTTATATGTTTAATTTACAAAATTAAATTGATCCCACTTCTTTGCTCTTTCTTCTTCCTCTTTTTTTTTTTTAATTCTCTTTTATTTTTTCTTGTCCTTTTTGTTGAAATTTTTTTTTAAAGAATTAATTTGATGTGGGCCATTGAAACTCAAAATATAAATTTAATATCTAATGAATACTAAAAAAAACTTATTACTACACATGATCCTTAGATTGACCTATACGTTTGAAAAAATAAAGAATCCCATACGACAAACCTAAAGATAATATAAAATATATAAAAACAAAATTACAAACATGCCAACTATACTATTATACACATATCTACATTTCAATTTCACCTTACGAATAAAAGAAGAGAACAAAGCCATGTGAGAAGTCAAAGCCACGTGATATCTTCTCAAACAAACTCTCCTTTGTTATAACTCATATTAAGAATCACCAAGAAAGTGAACACCATATGTTGAACTCAAACTACGTCATGAACCATTGTTTTTGTGGGGGGAGGGGGGGTTATGGTAGAATACATCATTAAACGGGGATTCAGATTTGCCAACATACCAAAATTCTCAGCGTACATGACTATGTACTTTATTATTATCCGTATATAAGCAGCCCCCTTTTTCTTCTTCTAAAGAAAAAAAAAAAAAAACCATGGAAGGAAGAATCAGATATGTCATGAACTTCCACATACATTTAGCAGACCCCATCATTATTTCTATTCCAGTTCCAATCCATAAATCAAGCAATGCAAACCATATTTATCAGTCATGGAAATTCAACAACTCAAACATCATTCCAGATAGTACAGCACAAATGAATCACATTCGAAACAATTTTTGATCCATCACTCCAAGGCCCAGGTGATTCAGAATCATGTATCAAATGTTGTTTACGAGCCAATCTTAATATCATTGAAACCAAAGGGATTAAACAGAGTCCAACCTATCAATTAAAAAAAGAGCCAACACTCGTTACCCATCAAATGCCCAAAACTGAAATCTACCCATTAGTAACACATTTTAGAAAATCAACCAAAAATTATTAAGCCACAAGATTCTCATCCCACTAATTAGAATGATATTCACATACCAGCAATGCGCAACAGCAACACGAACCAAACTAAAATGAAGATGAAATCGAAATAATATTCACCTATTAACTAACAACAGTAATATCACCAATCATCCTTCAATTACCAAACCAATTAAACAGAAATCATAAATCCAATTTTCGTTAGCAAAACAAACCTGCCCAGGTGGATTACATATGCTAACAAAACATTATCTATGGAAGAAATACTCGAATAACATAGGGAATATATGGGAAGCCCTGAGAGCTTCATCCAATTACACTGCTTCGGTATATTAAATCCCATACAAAACTAAAACTGGTAAAGAGTAGGACCGAGACTAGAATCAAAACAACGCTCGTGAAGAAAGACAACACAGAACCATCATTTTCCAATCTATCAGATCCACCTAAGCATGTTAAGTAGAGCTATAAGAACTTACATTCCTCTGTGTTTCGGATTAGAGATTCCAGGATTTCCTTTTCCACCTCAGCTACTCACCATCTCTCGACTACTTCTCCTGTGATTCCCTTTCTTTTCCTGTTCTTAGCAACATTTCACTGAATCCATGGCTTCTGATTTCTGGGAGTTTTTTCTTCCTTAGGTCTTCTCTTCTCTTTCGGCTTTTTCTTTCAATTTCTCCTTCCTCTTTCTGTACCCTCCAGCTCTCTCTCTTGCTCTCTCGCCTTCGTTCGTTGGTCTCCCCCTCTCCGTTTCTGTTTCTCACTCTCAGTCCCTCTTTCTCTTGCTCTCCATCAATATGAATATCCCCTCAATCCTAAATTCCCAGTAGTCATTTCTCTTCTCCTCCAAAAAACCCCCCTCTCAATCTCTCTGCTCCACCTTTTATAGCAAGTTCGAGAGTGGATTTCACTCTTGCTGGCGCGTCTTCCTCCGTAGCTTCCTCGTTGCCTCCACTCGACGTTTTCATTCACTCCCTGCTTGTCCTTTTTTGTGAAAGGTTTTTCTGCCGTTGCTCCACTCTTTCTTTGCAAAAGGAAACGCTGGCATTTATTTTGTGCATTCCTCCACCTCATCCGCATGGTCCTCTTTTGGCTACTTCAGGAGGGCCCCAGGGACCAGCAACCCAAGAAAAATCATGAGCGAGGCCAAAACCAGAACCGGGTGGGGTCCAGCAAGATGCAACCCAGGATAAATGGCCCAAAGAACGGATTTGGGCTCTAGAATGTACTTTGGGCCAGTCCTCTTTTCCTTTTTCTTTTTTTTAACCATTTTTTAAAAAACTTTCTGCTGCTTTAACTTGTTCTGCTAATGTCTTTTTTTTTGGAATATTGATTTAACTGGTGATGGTGTTTTTGAAAATTGTGGTAAAAGAAATGGACTTTTAACCCAAAGAGTCCAAATTATTTTCCTTTTTTTTTTCATAAAATTGATGTTGATTAATTTTTAATTTTTCCTTTTTTAGATTTCACTTTTAATTCATTTTCATACATTTTTTATTTTTTGATACTTTGTTTCTTTTGTTCTTTAATTAAATTTTATTCTTTTTTCTTCTATATTTTCTTATTTGATTTTTTAATCATTTTCCTTTTCTTCTCTTTTTTTTTGTGATTTTTAATTCTTTTATGATTTTTTATATTTTGATTTTTTTTACTTCTTTTTGATTTTTTTTGTTAGTCTACTTTTATTGTTATTTTAGAACATGTTTAAACAAAATACGGTATTCACAAAAACAAAGATAATAAATGGAACTAATCAAAGACACTAATTTTGAGCTAAAATATCATCCACGGTGACCAATGCATTAAGTATAAAATCTTTGCAAATTGCCAAGATGTTAATTGAGGAAATAAAATTGATTGAGTATTTTAGGGACTTAGACATTTCAATAACCTTATCACCTGACAGCTTGCACCTAAATGGATTAAGAATTGATTGTGATATGAAAACCCTAATACAAGAGGCACAAAGGACTAACCAATTCTTGGAAAAAGAAATAGGACACTAGGATCTATTATTTTCCAAGGAAGAGTGAATGTTCTCAATTAGTTAGAACTTAAGGGTAAAATCCTAGAAGAAAAGTAATTACAACATTCATCTTAGATTTACTAAGATGTACTAAGACATGAAAAAAATGTATTGGTAGCCTGAAATGAAAAAAGAAATTATAGAATATGTGGCCCAGTGTTTAGTATGACAAAGGTCAAAATAGAGCATAAAAAACCTTTAAGAATGTTGCAACTCTTAGAAATCCCTAAGTGGAAGTCAAATAGTATCTTGAGGGATTTTATAACAAGGTTACGTAGGACTCAGGTTGGATATAATGCTATTTGAGTAATAATAGATAGATTGACTAAATCTACATATCTTTTACTGATCAAAGCTAGTTAATTATTAAATAAGCTTGCCCAGATAGACCTTCAAGAAATAGTGAAGTTGTATAGAATGCTTTCTAGTATCATTTTAGATAGAAACCCTAAGTTCACCTCTAGATTTTGGGGAGAGTTTATAAAAGCTTTTGGAACTAAACCATGTTTTAGTACAACTTATCATCATCAACTGATCAGTCAAATGGAGCAAACTATCCAAGCTCTATAGGATATGCTAAAGGTTCATGTCTTACATTAGAGATGAGGTTGGGATAAATACCTATCATTAGTAGAGTTTACATGCAATAATAGTTTCTATTCTAGTATTGGGATGACGCTTTATGAAGGCTTTTATAGTAGGAAGTATAGATTACCTTTGTGTTCATATGAAGTTGGGAAGAGATATATTAGGACTTGGTCTTGTACAACAAATTTTAGACCAAATTTGCTTAAAAGAGATAGAAAAGCTATGCTAACCAGAAAAAGAAACCTTTAGAATTTGAGGAAGGAGAATATGTATTCTTAAAAATTATTCATACTACTAGTATTAACAGAGTTTTGAGATTAAAGAAATTGAACCCTAGATACTTATGACGTTTTCAAATTATCTAAACAGTGGGACTAATTGTGTTCCATATTACCCTTCCTTTTGAATTGTCAAACCTACGTCTTATTTTTCATATCTCCTAACTCTGGAAATATGTTTCAGATCCTTCACATATTGTAAGAGATGAGTCAATACAATTAAAAGAAGATTTGACATACCAACCTAAACTAGTACAAATTATGGACACTAACATTAAGCAATTGAAAAATAAAAGCATTCATTTAATAAAAATGATTTGGGAAGGCCTCACACTAAAAGAGGCAATGTGGGACAAGGAAAACCATATGAGACAAAAGTATTCAGAGACTTTCTAAGTGGTAACTTTCAAATTTAATAATACATAATAAATAAGTCATATTTAATGTATTAGTAATCAATAATAAATAATATTTTTGTAAATAAAATTAAATATAATTGTGCTAATTTCATTAATTAATTAAATTAGGATTTGTTCTAAATGTTTATTGCTTATTATAGAATTTTTAGTAACCCTCGTTGTATTTACAAAATAGAAAAAAGAATTAAATATAATTATCTTAAGGCAAATTAATTAAACTTATATATATACTAATATTAATATTAATAATAAAAACATTTGGGCAAATTAAAAATATTTAGTGGTATTTTAAGGAAAAAATGAAACAATTGAAATATATAGGGTGAAAGTACATAATTTTCACTACAAACCAAAATGTGGCTTTTATAAAAAAGTAAAAAGTAGAATTTTGGAAGATTAATTTTAATTAATACCGATCAAGGATATTTATACTGAAATCTTAGCTAAATTTATCAAAATTATTGGCAAATCAAGAAAAAAAAATTATGATCTAATGAGACTCTTGACATTTTGACTAATTGAATAAGATTTACCTAATTTTTTATTCTTTTTTAGAGACAAAAAGGATGCTAAGCTATAATGTAACAACTAAGATTTCAAAAACTTTTCTAGGTCTGCTGGCTATAATTAGGACCCCTGTTGGCTATAGCGAATATACCTGCTCGCTACAGTGAGTTTCCAGCTAGGTATAGCGAATGTACTAGTTCGCCGTAGTAAGAATGTAGTCCGCTATAGCAAGTTTAGGCGTTCTATACAAAATTCAGGGAGTTTCTCATAATAGCGCATGCCGTAGTGAGAACGGGGGCTTAGAACTAATAAGTGCTCATCATAGCAAGGGATATTTTCCGTTATAGCAAGGTTTATTCTGGAAAAAGCGAGAAAAAATGGATTTTTACTTTTTAAAGACTCCAGAAGCTCCGTTTTTCTTCTAACTGACATATGCTTCATCCAAAACAGAGAAAAAGGCTAGAGAGAGGAGAGAAAGACCAAGAGAAGCCAAGAAAAAAGGGAGAAACATCAAGGAAAAAGGTAAGGAAATTGTAAAAATTCATGATTTCTTCCTTTAGAAAATCAGTTCTCCTCTCTTTGCTCTTTCTTTCCAAAGTTTTGGGTGCTCATATGATTCTATTTTAGGCTTAATTCAGAGGGGGAAGAGTAAGGATTTAAAAAGAAAATTTAAGCAAAGGAAGAACCTTTTGGAAAGAGCTTGATTCAAGGTAACTTCTTTCTATTTTGTTGCATCTTCTTCCTTTACTTTTTCTTGAGTGTTTTGGCCAAGAACAGAACCATGAGAGGGAGGAAGTTCTAACTTAGAACAAGTATAAAACCCTTGAATTAGAGTGTGAGAAGTTAGGAAATGCAAAGAAAGTAGAAGAAGAGCTAGTAAATTTCAAGAGGGAGCAATTAGGGATTGTTGAGCACCTTGTAAATTTTGTTTTGATGCATGAATCTCGTGGCATATGTAAGTATTTGTTAGAGTTTTCAAGACCCATAGGAAGCTTCCTAAGTGTCTCTCCTTTCAAGGAAGACTTAGAAGCTTTATTAGACCTTTTATGGAACAAAAAGGGAATCATAGACTAAGTATGCTTTTTAAGTATGTGTGTTGTCTTAGTTTGTTCCAAGAAAGTAATTGTATGCTATTTGTTATGTTTAGGCCAAAGAGATCAAGCTCTATCTAGTTGTGGTTGTGAGACTAAGAATGGAAAAGATAAGTTGAAAGAGAAGGATTGTGTTTAATTGTCAAGGTAGCTCTTCACTATTTCTTGTTACATTATTGGATGTAAGTTCGTCATTGTATACTTGTGTGTGCACTTGTATTATGAGACATGCCATTTGATGTTGCCTTGATACATTGGTACCAATATGCTTATATTTTGGGTTGTAAAAATTTCTCTTAAAGGGTGAGGTGGTGCTAAAAGTCCCTTGTGATGAGTGAGGTGGAGCCAAAAATCTTTAGAAATAGGTGAGATAAGGCTAAAAGTCTCATGGATGAGTGAGGCCAAGCCAAAAGTCCCTAGACCAAAAGTGAGGCCAATCCAAAAGTCCTCAAAATAGGGTGAGACTAGACCAAAAGTCCTTAGAACTTATTCTAGGCATTAATACAATTATCATGGCATGTAAATCATGTGTTGTATAATTTTGTTATAGTTGATGCCTACTTGTATGCTTTGATATGTTTATATGCCTTGATTATTTCTTTGAATGAGTATATGAGCTACTGAGATTTCATAAATCTCACCCCCTTTCTTCTCCCATCTTAACATGTTAAGTGGAGTTGAAGGAGACCAAAGTGCAAGTCAAGGAGCTTAGTTAAGCATACTTAGTTAATTGTATAGCTTATTTTGGTTCTTTTAATGTAAAGAAGTACAAAAATATATATGTATATATTATTTTTAACATGTAAATATATGAACAAGTATAAAAGCATGTATATGTGATGTATGAATCATTTGTGGAACCAATTTAATGAGAATGCAGGCTACTTGGTAGCCTACTCCTAGATGTGTATTCTTGTATGTAGCATAGTAAAATTAAGATGCATGTTGGTTTGGACTACTTGGGCAATTCATATGTGATGTATTAATGCTTTAAAACATGCCCAAAAGGTGATTAAAGCATTTAAGAAGCCATTTGAACAACTTTTGACCCATATAGGGTGTTAAAGTTGCTATAGTTATGAGCTATATCAAGATCTGACCAAATGAGCTCTTCTTGATCTAAAATTTGGCATGCATATAGGTATTACTTAGAGATTTTTTAGAAGTTAAAGTGTATAATATTCGGAGCTTTAGAGAATTTTTGGTGAATTTTCAAAGTTGGCCAATTTTGGTAGAAATGACATTATTACTATACAAATGGTCATTAGCTTCACCTCTATCACACGAGGGTCAAATGGTTTCCAATAGCCATAAAATTTTACAGAGAGAAACTAGATATCCACAATGACCTATAATAACTAGAAGCACCTCAATTGGAGGTTTGTAAAGGGAGAAATAATTTTTTGAAGTTCTAAGTCAGTATCAGGGATGCCATTTGACCTTTGTTACTACTTTAACACTTTAATGCCAATTTTGCCCTTCGTTCTTAGCATTTTCGTTTCTCCTTCGTTTTAGCTCCTTTTTTAGGACCGTCTTTTTCATTATAAAATTTAGATTCCAAATTTAATAAAATGCCTTTGGAATCACTCAAATTGTAGCTAAAACCTTCCTGAACGAACCGGTCAAAGTTTGGGTCAACCGACGTCGGAAAGAGTACACCGGAGGGGCTTTACCGGTCCCAGGGCTCCCCATGATTTTTGGGGCCTTTGAGAACCCTGGGCAACTCAAATTTCCATTTAAAAAGCCATCCTAGGTGTTTTTTTCTAAAATTGCACTTATTTACGAAAATACCACTGACTTTTTGGCAAATTTTTTGAATTACTTTGACCCCAATTTCTGGGCACTCAAGGCTTAAATCCTCATTTTCTATTATTTAATATTTTATCCAAATTTTATTTAGCTTTGAATCACTTATCTCAGGGGACTTACTTTTCAAACCGGCCCATTTCTGTGTTTTTACAACATATCGGGCATTACATCACGGGACCCACGGGGCTAAGTAAGACTATTTAAACCCCGACATAAAGCATTAAAATGTCATGGTTTTACTCTTTTTCCTTGAAAATTTTGTGGAATTAAGTCTAAGTGGAGATTAGTTGAGGCTAACACATTATGGTGTTACATTTTTAGTATTAGAGTAAAGGTTTAGGTGCTTTTTCTCTGTGTTAGGCTTTTAAATGGTGTGATTAGCCTATGTCTGGTGTGAATTGCCATGGAAGTGCTAGCTTACATATGCATATGTGCTTGTGATACAACTGTGAGCTGAAGGTTGCTACTTTTTTTCAGATAAATGGTTGAGACTAGATGGGGCAGGGATAGAGACAGGCCGTCCAGGGCTCAGAGAGCTGAGTCAGAGGTTTCAGTTGGGCTCGAGGATCCTCTACGAACCATTATAAAGAAACTTGATGGATATAAAGCCATGATGGGCTAGCAGCAGGAGATTCTAGAACAGTAAAGGTACATTACCTAATAACAGCATGACATGATCATGCAACTACAAGATACCCTAGTTAGGCAAGAAGAAGCCAGGAGAGAAGCCCATATACCTCAGCCATCTATTTCTAGCATTTCACCTCCACCTCCTCAAAAGTCTGCTTAAACCCAGACGCCTATTTAAAAATTGTTGAATCAGTTTAAAAAGAATAGTCTACCCTCGTTTGACGGAGAGTTAGATGCGAATAAGGTAAAGGCTTGGGTTATAGAGTTAGAAAAAATATTTTCGGTGATGGATTGCACCATAGAGCAGAAAGCTTAGCTCGCCACTTTCATGTTATAGAAGGAAGCTGATAGATGGTGGCGTAGCACGAAACCTCTGATGGAGACTAAGAATATACTGATCACTTGGGAAAGCTTCTTGGTAGAGTTTTATGAGCAGTACTTCCCTAGTTAGAAATGAAATTTATGGGTTTAGGACAGACAGAAGAGATGACTGTTGATCAGTATGTAGCTAAGTTCATTGAGTTATCTCAGTATTCCTTTTACCTCAAGAGGTATAATAATGAGCCCTGGAGATGTGCGTAGTATGAAATTAGGTTGAAGCCCCTGATTAGCGACAGGGTTACTCCATAATAGATTAGAAAGTTCAATACCCTTATGGAGGTCAGCAAGGTGATTGATAATAACTTGTGAGCTATCATATTGCTATGGCTTCAACTAGTCAGAAAGGGGCTTTAGAGCTGAAGAGACTGAGACCAGAGGAGGGCTCTAGCGTGACACCTAGCACCAAGAGGAGAGGCAAGGTGCTATGGAATAGAAAGCCACAGAAGGGTAAGCAGATGTCACCTTATCGGAGCCAATCATCCTCCTAACAATCCACAGTGACTTGTTTCAAGTGTGGAAAGTTGGGGTATATTATTAGGAATTGTCCCCAGATAGATACAACGCCTCCTCCTAGGATGTAGACCCAGGGCTGAGTGTTTGCCCTCACTCAGTAGGAAGTCAGTGCATCCCCTAGTCTGATCCAATGTACACTAATAATGAATGGCTTTCCTGTAGTTACTATGTTTGATTCAGATGCTAGTCACTCGTTTATATCATATGATTATGTGAGGCAATTGGGTCTGGTTGTTAGTGCTTTGTCGTTTGATTTGTTTATCACTACACCTACTGAGGCCACGTTATTACTTCTCATACTTGCTTAAATGTCATTGTTCAGTTCAATCATTGTCATACCACTATTGATTTGATCTGTATACCTTTCTATGGTATTGATTTGATTGTTGGTATAAACTGGATGGCCGCAAATAATGCGACACTTGATTGTAAACATCGAATAATTTTCTTACTTACTTGTGGGACCATACTTAGAGTAAGAGTTGAGTTATCCTTTGTAACTACTGCCCAGGCAGTGAGGCATTTAGAGCATGGATGTTAAAGATTTTTAGTCTTTTTCTCTATTCAGGCTAAGGTAGAGGAAGGGATAGAAGAGATCCTAATTGTCAAAGAATTCCTGGTGGTTTTCCCTAAAGATTTTGACTTTAGTGGTTTACCTCCAAAGAAAGAGTTAAAGTTCCTTATAGACATAGTGTCTGGGGTTAGACCAATGTCCAAGGCTCTTTACAAGATGGCTTCCACTGAACTCGCTGAGTTAAAAAAATAGATGGAGGAATTGTTAGAGAAAAGGTTTATACGCCTTAATGTTTCACCTTGGAGAGCTTTGGTATTATTGGTTTACGTTTATGTATAGATTACAGAGAGTTGAATAAAGTTACCATCAAGAATAAAAATCCTTTCCTTAGAATTAATGATTTGTTAGACCAACTAGCTGGGATATCTGTGTTTTTCAAGATAAATCTTAGATATGGGTACCACCAGTTGAGAGTGAGAATTGAAGACGTCTCCAAGATGGCCTTCAGAATGAGATATGGGCACTATAAGTTCCTTGTGATGCCTTTTGGGCTGACAAATGCACCCGTTATGTCAATCTATGAATAGGGTATTCAAAACATATCTAGATCAATTTGTGATAATCTTCATTGATGATATCTTGGTGTACTCTAAATCTTTTGAGGAGCACGAGAGGTATCTAAGACTAGTCTTAGAGACTCTGAGAAATAAGAGGTTGTATATCAAACTTAGTAAATGTAAGTTTTGGCTAATCGAGGTGAGAATCTTAGGTCATGTGATATCACGAGAGGGGGTCATGGTTAATCTCCATAAAGTGGAAGTTATGTAACAATGGGATAGACTTAGAATGATTACTGAGGTTAAAAGTTTCTTAAGTTTGGCAGGATATTATAGATGATTCATTCAAAACTTTTCTCATATGGCCTTACCACTGACGAGACTGACTAGGAAATAGACATATTTCATGTGGGATGATGATGTGAGAGGAATTTCTAGGAGTTGAAGCTTCGACTAATCACTGCCCTTGTACTGATTATCCCTGACCCTCGTAAGCCATTTGTAATTTATTGTGATGCCTCGAACAAAGAGTTAGGATGTGTGTTGATGCAGCAGGATAGAGTAGTGGCATATGTCTCTAGGCAGTTGAGACCTCATGAGGAGAATTATCCCACATGACCTAGAGTTAGCTGTCATAATGTTTGCTCTTAAAATTTAGAAGTATTATCTGTATGGTAATACTATAGAGATTTACAGTGACTACAAGAGTCTGAAATACCTATTCAATCAAAAGGAACTAAATATGAGACAGAAGAGATGGATGAAATTTTTGAAAGATTATGATTATACCTTTAAGTATCATTCAGGCAAGGCCAATGTAGTGGCAGATGCTGTGAGTAGAAAGTCCATCCATGTAGCCTATATGATGATTAGAGAGCAAGAGCTCCTAGAGAAATTTAGAAATATGACAGGGTGTTTAAGGATGGTATAATAGTATATTGAGACAAAATCTATGTGCCTAGTCAGAATGAATTGAGAGAAAGTATTTTAGAAGAGGCACATAAGAGTAAGTATATTATCCATCTAGGTGCCATCAAGATGTATCAAGATTTGAAAAGGATTTTTCTAGTGGCTAAAGATGAAAAATGATGTAACGGATTACGTGGCTAGATGCCTAGTGTGTCAGAGGATAGAAATAGAACATCAAAGACCCGCTGGGTTATTGTAACCCTTAAATATCCCTAAGTGGAAGTGGGATAGTGTATTTGTTATGGGGCTACCCAGGACATCCTCTGGACATGATACTATTTGGGTAATTATGAATAAATTGAAAAAGTCTGCATACTTTTTAGCTATCAGGACTACTCACACACTGGATAAATTAGCCTAGTTGTATATCTGAGAGATAATATGACTTCATAGAGTATCCAGTAGCATAGTTTCAAATAAATACCCCAAATTCATATAGAATTTTTAGAAGTCGTTGCAATATACCTTAGGGACCAGGTTGTGGTTTAGTACTGCGTATCACCCTAAACCCTTAAATAGATGGTCAGACTGAGTGGACCATCCAAACCTTGGAAGATATGTTAAAGGCATGTATGTTAGAGATGAGGGGTAACTAGGATGTATATTTACCATTAGTAGAGTTTGTATATAATAATAGTTACCATTCTAGTATTTAGATAGCCCCTTATGAGGCTTTGTATGGGAGAAAGTGCAGATCTCCTCTTTATTGGATTAAGCTATATGAGAGGAGTTTAATAAGACTTGAGATTATGGACCAAACCATCCAATAGATAGAATTGATTAGAAAGAAACTTTTTACAGCCCAAAGTAGGTAGAAAAGTTATGCCGATAAAAGAAGAAGGCCATTAGAGTTAGAGGTTAGAAACCATGTATTTATCCAAGTGTCTCCAGTGACGGGGGTGAGTCAGTCAATGAGGGTAAGGAAGTTCAATCCTAGGTATATTGGTCTATTTGAAATCCTTGAGAAAATTGGACTCATGGCTTATGTGATAGCTTTACCTCCTAACCTAGCCTAAATTCATGATATTTTTCATGTCTCTCAGTTGAAAAAAATACTGATGAGACCCCTCACATATCATAGAATATGAGTATATTTAATTACAAGAAAATTTTTCCTATATAGTGAAACCAGAGAGAATTGTGGATGATAAACTGAAATAGCTGAGGGGCAAGAGCATTCTTCTGGTGAAAGTAGTCTGGAGGGGTTTAACATATAAAGAAACAACTTGGGAATTAGAAGATGAAATGAGGCAAAAATATCCAAAGTTATTCCCTTAAGGTATGTATTTAAATTTTGAAAATGAAATTTATTTTAAGGGGGTAAAAATGTAATAACTAGGATTTCAAAAAATTTTCTAAGTCTACTAGCTATAGCCAGGACCCCTGTTAGTTATAGTGAATATACCTATTTGCTACAATGAGTTTCCAACTAGCTATAACGAATGTACTAGTTCGCTATAGCGAGAATGTAATTTGTTATAGCGAGTTTGAGCGTTTCATACACAATCCAGGGGGTTTCTCGCAATAGCATACTGTAGTGAGAACAAGGGCTTGGAACTAATAAGTGCTGGCCATAGCGAGAGATATTTTATGCTATAGCGAGGTTTATTCTGGAAAAAGCAAAAAATAGTAGATTTTTACTTCTTAAAGACTCCAAAAGCTCTTCTTTTCTTCTAATTGACATATACTTCATCCAAAACAGAGAAAAGGGCTAGAGAGAGAGAAAGACCAAGAGAAGCCAAGAAAGAAGGGAGAAACATTAAGGAAAAACATGAGAAAAGTGTAAGAGTAATGATTTTCTTCCTTTAGAAAATCAGTTCCTTTCTCTTTGCTCTTTCTTTCCATAGTTTTAGGTGCTCATATGGTTTTGTTTTGGGCTTAATTTAGAGGGAGAAGAGTAATGATTTAAGAAGAAGATTTAAGCAAAGGAAGAACCTTTTGGAAAGAGCTTGATTCAAGGTAACTTCTTTCCATTTCATTGCATCTTCTTCCCTTGCTTTTTCTTGAGTATTTTAGCCAAGAATAGAACCGTGAGAACAGTGAGAGGGAGGAAGTTCTGACCTAAAACAAGTATAAAACCTTTGAATTAGAGTGTGGAAGGCTAGGAAATGCAAAGAAAGTGGAAGAGGAGCTAGTAAGTTTTAAGAGGGAGCAACTAGGGATTGTTGAGCGCCTTGTAAATTTTATTTTGATGCATGAATCCCCTGGCATATGTAAGTATTTTTTGGAGTTCCCAAAACCCCTAAGAAGCTTCCCAAGTGTCTCTTTTTTCAATGAAGACTTAAAAGCTTCATTAGACCTTTTATGGAACAAAAAGGGAATCATAGACTAAGTATGCTTTTTAAGTGTGTGTATTGTCTTGGCTTGTTCCAAGAAAGTAATTGTATGCTATTTGTTGTGTCTAGGCCAAAGAGATTAAGCTCTATCTAGTTGTGATTGTGCGACCAAGAAGGGAAAAGAGAAGTTGAAAGAGAAAGATTATGTTTAATTGTCAAGGTAGCTCCTCACTCTTTCTTATTACATTCTTAGATGTAAGATGGTTATTGTATGCTTGTGTGTGCACTTGTATTGTGAGACATGCCATTTGATGTTGTCTTGATGTATTGGTACCAATATGCTTATGTTTTGGGTTATGAAAGTTGCTCTTAAAGGGTGAGGGGGTGCCAAAAATCCCTTGTGATAGATGAGGTGGAGCCAAAAGTCCTTATGAATAGGTAAGACAAGGCCAAAAGTCTCATGGATGAATGAGGCTAAGTTAAAAGTTCCTAGACCAAGGGTGAGGCTAATCCAAAAGTCCCAAAAATAGGGCGAGGTTAATCCAAAAGTTCCCAAAGCTTATTCTGGATATTGATATAATTATCATGGTATGTAAATCATATGTTGTATGATTTTGTAATGGTTGATGCCTATAAGCATGCTTTGACATATTTATATGCTTTGATTACTTCCTTGAATGAGTGTATGAGTTATTGAGATTCCATGAATCTCACTCCCTTCCTTTTTCCATTTTAACATGTTAGGTGGAGCTCAAAAAGATCAAAGTGTAAGTCAAAGAGCCTAGTTGAGCATACTTAGTTAATTGTATAGCTTGTTTTAGTTCTTTTGATGTAAAAAAATGCTAAGATGTATATGTATATATTATTTTTGACATGTAAACATATGAACAAGTCTAAAAACATGTATATGTGATGTATGAACCATTTGTGGAACCAAAGCTGTAAGAATGCAAGTTTTAGGTACTTGGTAGTCCACTCCTAGATGTGTATTCTTGTATGTAACATAGTGAAATTAAGATGTATGATGGTTTGTACCACTTGAGCAATTCATATATGATGTATTAGTGCATTTAAGAAGTCATTTGAATCACTTTTGACCTATGTAGGGTGTTAAAATTGCCATAGTTATGAGCTATATCAAGTTCTAACCAAATGAGCTTCTCTTGACCTAAAATTTAGCATGCATATAGGTCTTGCTTAGAGCTTTTTGGGAATCTAAAATGCATAATATTTGGAGCTCTAGAGAATTTTTGATGAATTTTCAAAGTTAGCCAATTTTGGTAGAAATGGCATTGTTACTATGCCAATAGTCAGTAGCTTCAGCTCTGTCACACATGGGTCAAACAGTGTCTAATAGCCATGAAACTTTACAGAGAGAAACATCATAGTGACTTATACCAATTAGAAGCACCTTAATTGGAGGTTTGTAGAGGAAGAAATGATTTTATGAAGTTTTAAGTCAGTATCAAGGATGCCATCTGACTTTTGTTATTGTTCCATTAGTTTTTGAGATCTAAAGGCCACTAAACTAGTCTGAATTTATTTTTTTCCTCTAGTTAATGTAACAACCAGAAAAAGAAAAGAAAAAGAAAGAAGAAAGCTGAAAATTTTCGAAATCCTGAAATTTTTCTAAGTCTGCTAGCTATAGCGAGAAATGGTCTAGCTATAGCGAATGTACCTATTCGCTATAACGAGAATGCTTCTAGTTATAGCAAGTGCGGGCATCCCATACAAAAACCAGAGAGCTGCTCACCGTAGCGCGCACCATAGCGAAAACAGAGGTCTGAGACTGATACGTGCTCGCCGTAGCGAAGGTTAATTTTTGCTATAGCGAGGGTTAGTTCAGAAAAACATAAAAAAAGAGAATTTGACTTCTTAAAACGTCCCAATTCATTCTTTCTCTTTTAACTAACCTAAGCTTTGACCAAAGGAGAGAAAAGGGGCGTGGAGAGAGAGAGAGAGACCAAGAGAAGGAAGGAAGAACAAAGAAAAGGTAAGCAAGCTTGAGATTTCCCTCTCTTTTCTTCTTAGAATCTTGTTCTTCTCTCTTTGCCCTTTATTTCTATGGTTTTGGTTGTTAAATTGGTTAGGTTTTAGGCATGGTTTAAAAGAGGGAAAGTGGAAAACCACTCTTGAACTTCTTTGCTTTCCTTGAGTATGTTGGTTCTACTAACTTGAGAGCTTGAGAGAGAAGAAGAGTCGGTGAAATTCTAGAGAGAAAGAGAACCCTTAGGTTCTTATATGTTGGAAGGGTTTGCTCTAAAGAACCTCTAATAGTTGTTGAGTTATGAGAGAGTAATTCCATATTTTTTTTTGTGTCTAGGCTCAAGAGAAGCACCTCCATCAAGGTGTGAGTGTGAAACTAAGAAGGAAGAAGAGAAATTGAAAGGGAAAGCTTGTGTTGGCTCATAAGGTAGCTCTCTACTCCTTTTTGTTGCATTATTGGATGTAATAGTCATTGTATGTTTGTGTATATGCTTGTTGTGTGAGACATGTCATATGTTATTGCCTTCATACATTGGTACCAATATGTTTATGTGTTAGATTGTGAAAATTGCTCGGGTGAGATAGTGCCAAAAGTCCCTTGAGATGGGTGAGGTAGAGCCGAAAGTCCCTGAGGATGAGTAAGATAAGGCCAAAAGTCTCATAACTGAGTGAGGCCAAGTCAAAAGTCCCTAAACCAAGGGTGAGGCCATCCAAAAGTCCCTAAAATCAGGTGAGGCTAGACCAAAAGTCCCTAGAGCTTACTTGTGGTATTGATGTGATTTTCATGGCATGTAAATCATAGATTATATGATTGTGAATGGTTAGATGCCTATTTGTATGCTATGACTTGTTTATATGCCTTGATTGCTTCCTTGAATGAGTGCATGAGCTATTGAGATTCCATGAATCTCACCCCCTTCCCTCTCCCATCTTAATATGTTAAGTGGAGTTCAAGGAGATTCAAGTGCACACCAAGGAGTCTAGGAGCATGTTTAGATAGATGTTAGTTTATTTTAGTTCTTTTGATGTAAAGAAGTGCTAGAATGAATATGCACCTACTATTTTTGAGATGTAAATGTTGAAGTAAGTGTAAATGTATGAAAAAATGATGTATAAACTATATAGAGAGCCAAAGTAATGAAAATGTGGGATTTGCCCCTTTTGTGGATTGTATGCAATAATGCATTTTTGCCCGTAGCATAGTGAGTTTGAAATGTATGATGATTTGGACCATTTGGACATTTCATATATACTATGTTCATGCTTTAAAACTTGTCCATGAGGTGCGAGAATATGTAGGAGGCTATTTGGACCCACTTTGAACCGTTTTGGGTGTCAAAACCGCCAAATTTGTGAGTTTCGTCAAAGTATGACCAAATGAGCTCTTCTTAATATGAAATTTAGCATGTCTCTAGAGTTTGTAGAGAGATTCTTGGAAAGCTAAAGTAGGTAATATTTGGAAGTCTAGGGAATATTTGGTGAATTGTTGAAGTTTGGAAATTTTAATGGTTTGGTTAATGCACTATTACCATAGGTCCGAAAATGAATCTATGTCATTCATGAAACAAATGATCTCCAATTATCATGAAATTTTATAGAAAAAAACTAGACATCCATAGTAACCTATATCAACTAGAATCACCTCAATCGGAGGTCTATAGAGAGAGAACTAACTTTCTGAAGTTCTATATCAGCATGAGAGAAGCCATCCGACCTTCGTTACTATTCCATTAGTTTTTGAGGTCTAAGGGCTGCTGAACTGATCTGGAATTATTTTTCTCCTATAGTTAACATCTGTAGCTTTCCAAATAGGTATAGTTTTCCTAGATTGTATTTTTTTGAAATTAGTTATGAATTTTGGAAGTTCATGATAGCAAGTTGCACCAGTATCAGGGACAGCCGTACCTCTGTCTCTTTTTCGATGTCAAACATGGTCCAAAAGCTGAGATTGTGGTTGGAAATTATTTTTAGCGTAAATTTAACACTTAGAGATTTCCAGAAAGCTATAGTTTGCTTGATTTCTATTTTTCTATAATTAGTTATGATTTTCCAAAAAATTAGAGCCAAAAATTTGACTTTTGGGCCCATTTGAGAAATTGCACTTTCTTGGTTTTTGGCTTCATATCTATGGTTCATGGATTTTTTTTATGTTATGTATGAGTCGTATAAATGGATTGTGAGTAGAGAATGTGATTGATGGGTTCACGAGACCCACAGGGTAAAATATGAACATTTGAACCCCATTTTATAGCATGAAAATGCCACGGTTTGTACTTGTTCTTTGGAAATCATATGAAATCGAGCCAAGAGGGAGATTAATTGAGGTTAAAACATTATTGTGTTATAGTTAATATCTATAACTTTCGAAATTGGTATAGTTTTCCTAGATTGAATTTTTTTTTTAAATTAGTTATGAATTTTGAAGTTCATATCAAAAAGTTGTATTAGATTACTTGGTAGCTCGACCTCCCTACCTCTTCTATTGTCAAACATGGTTTAACGATATAATTATGGCTAGCAAGTATTTTATGTGAAGTTGATATCTAGAGTTTTCCAGAAAGCTATAGTTTGCTTAATTCCCATTTTTCTAAAATTAATTATGATTTTTCAAAATTGGAGCAAAAAATCTGACTTTTGGATCTGTTTGAGAAATTGTATTTTTCTGGTTTTTGGCTTCACATCTATGGTTCAAGGATTATTTTATGGTATGTATGAGTTGTATGAATGAAGTTTGAGTAAAAAATATGATTGATGGGTTACAGGAGCCACGGGGCGAAGTATGACCATTTAAACCCCAACATAAAACATTAAAATGCCACAGTTTTACTCTTTTTCCTTGGGAATTTCATGGAATCAAGCCTAAGTACATATTAGTTGAGGTTAACATATTATGGTGTTACATATAACAAGAGAGATAAGTGACTTAATGAAAAAGCAAAGGAAATATTAATGTGAATGGGACTTGGAGTTTTTTGTCACTTTCTCCTTAGGCCACATTTTGGGTACTAAAAAAGTGATATAGGGATGAAGATTAAAGGAAGAAGAGGCTGAAAAAGAGTTGAGGAAGAAAAGAAATGGAAAAAGACACAAAAGTTTAAAGAATTTTCAAGGTAAAAATATTCCTTTGTCTTGCATATGATTAGAATTCTTTTTTTTTTTGTCTTGCTGCCATTTTTGAAGACATGTGGGGTTAGGAAAGGTTATAGTGTGAAACAAAGTGGTTCATGAGAATATAAAATGTTGTGAAAATAGTTAGTGTAGGAATTCTTGAATTTTCAAAGTACCCCTAAATTTGAAAAATAAAACTTTTGGTTTGAGTCCTTTGATTAGGGTTGTTGAACATCTTAATTAGATTGCCTAAATATAAGAAACTGTAAAGATATCTGGAATATACTTGGTTGCCAACTTTGTGTTATGCTGGTGGAATTAGTCCATAGGGAAGAATTTTGTGAATTTTGGTTTTCAACTTATTTTGCTTTGAAATTTGCCTTAATTTTAATGATTTCCTAGCATGTAAAAATTTGAGTTTTTGTATATGTATTAATTAAGATCACATGTTTTTATATAAATCTATATTCCTTAAAGTTCTCCTTTAATTATTTAGGTTTCCTAGGAACAAGTTATCTCTAAACAATTCTATTATTTTAGATTGTTTTAAGACATACTTAGGATGTTTTAAAAGTTAATTAGGTGCATATAAAAGGGAAAAAATTAATTGGTAATTTACCTCAATTTTAATGATTTCCTAGCATGTATATTTTAGAATTTTTGTATACATATTAATTAAGATCACATGTTGAACATCTAGAATAATAGAATTGTTTAGACATAGCTTGTTTTTTAGAAACCTAAAGAATTAAAGGAGAAAGTTATGGAACACGGATTTATTTAAAAACATATGATCATAATTAATACATATACAAACACTCCAAATTATATATATGAGGAAATTATTAAAATTGAGACAAATTACCAATCAATTTTTAATTGCTTTGTAGCATTTAATTAATTTCTAAAACATCCCTAAGTATGTCTAAAAAAGTCCCCTATAATCCCCCAAACAAATCAATCAAAACATAAAAGAAGCTAAGTGATATTTCAAGAAAAATGGCCTAGTGCCATAGCCTCGGACCTATTTTTCACAAAAACAGAACAAGGGTGTTGGGCATCATAGCCTTAGCCTTGGTGTTGTGGCCTCAATCCTTGTTTCTAGCCATTTCCTAAAATGAGATTTTACTTAAACCTGTAAAATTTCTAAATTTGTATGTAGAGATCTAAAAATGATAAGTTTTAGCGCGAGGCATCCTTTACAAGTTAACTACTTGCAATAAAAATTTTAGATCAAAACAAATTCATTTGACCTCTCAATTTTTCAAATTTGTAAAGTTGCCTAAATTTGTTTCACATGTTCACAAAATTTGGCATGCAATTTATTCCTTATGTTATTAAGCATATCATGTAAAAATTCCAAAGCAAAATGAGTTAAATTAACCCCTAAACCAAAATTCACAAAATTTTTATCTTATGGACTAATTTCATCAACACAATACTAAGTTCGCAACCAAGCTTATTCCATGCATCTTTACTTAATTTCTTATATTTAGGCAATCCAATTAAGATGCTTAGCAACTCCAATCAAAGGATTCAAACCAAAATTTCTATATTTCAAGTTTAGGTTTTTTGTGAAAAATTCAAGAATTCCTATACTAACTTTTTGCACAACACTTTTTATCCTTATGGACCACTTTGTTCAACTACATAGCCTTAAGTCTTTCAAAATGGAAAGAAGACCCAAAAAAAAAAAAAAAAAGAACTTTAACCATATGCAAGACAAAGCAATAGTTTTAACTTGAAAATTCTTCAAGTTTTTGTATCTTTTTCTCTTTTTTTTTCTTTCTCTTCTCTTCTTCTTCCTTTACTCCTTTTTAGCCTTGTCTTCCTATAATTTTCATCCTTCTCTCACTCCTTTAATATCCAAAATGTGGTTTAAGGAGAAAGTGACAAAAATCCCTAAGTCTTATTCATATTAATCTTTCTTTTGCTTTTTCATTCAGTCATTCATCTCTCTTATTTAGCTCAACATCCTTTTTGTCTTCAAAAGAGAATAAAAATTGGATAAATCTTATCCAATTAGTTAAAATGTCAAAAGGGTTTAAATGGATTATAATTATTTTTTTTATTTGCAACTAATTATGATAAATTTAGCTAGAGTTTGGTATAAAATTCCTTGGTCTTTATATATCAAAATTAATTTTCAAAAATTTCACTTTTTAGTTTTTATAAAAATTGCATTTGGTCCCTAGTGAAAATTACATGCTTTTACCCTATCTTTTTAGTTATCTCTTTTTTTACCTTAAAATACCACTAAATATTTTTTAATTTGTCCAAATATTTTTATTATAAATTTTAGTGTATATAAATTTAACTAATTTCCTTAGGATAATTATATTTCATTATTTTTCATATTTTGTAAATAGATAAAGGGTTACCAAGAATTCTATGGCCAATAGAAAACATTTAAAATAAATACTAATTTAATTAATTAATGAAATAATCACAATTATATTAAATTTTATTTACAAAAATTTTATTTTTATATAAATTATTAATACACTAAATATGACTCATTTATTATTAGTATTATTAATTAAGAAGATATTGAAATATGTATTAATCATCAATAAACTAAACAAAACATATGATTTGCAATTTAATTTATTTTATTCAAAGGAGGATGTTACATACCTCAAACGATACTATAAAATTTTATCATAAATTATATCTATAAACAAATTATTTAACTCTAAATATTTTTTAATAGTTTCGCCTATAATTTTTTTCGGTATCTTTCTACATTTAATTATTAGACTATTCTCCATCGATATACTCTCTTTATTAGATTTTTCATAGATCTTTTTTACATATGCCCAAATCATCTAAGACGCGACTTTATAATCTTTTTCACAATAAGTATGGCTTTAACTTTCTCTCTAATATATTCATTTTTAATTTTATCTTATATAATATATCTACTCATCCAATGTAATATTTTCATCTCTATAATGTTGAACTTATTATATTGTTAACTTTTTATTACCCAACACTCAATCTCATACAAATTATAGATTTTATAACTATGCAGTAAAATAACACTTGAAGCTTAAGTGGTATCCTTTTATCATAAATAATATCCGAAGCACTCCTCCATTTTATCCATCTTGCTTGAATCCTATGGTTTACATCTTCCTCTATTTTTCTATTATATTATATGATGGACTTAAGATACTTAAACCCTATGATTTGTGGTATGGTGTGTTCTCTAATTTTTACTTCTACATTAGAATTCGTACGCCTCTTACTAAATTTATATTCTATATACTCTGTTTTATTTCTACTTAAACAAAATCTATGTGCTTCATAAACTAGTCTCTACATTTTTAACTTCTCATTTATTTCTCCTCTTGACTTTCCAACTAAGATTATGTTATTTTAAAAAAAAATGCATTGTAGCATCGACTCTTGGATATATTCAATGAGTACATCCAAGACTTTAGATCTATCTTTTGACCTCACACTAGTTATAATCTCATCATACATATCTTGGATTATTCGAGCATAAGTAATACAAACTTCTTTTTTTTCTAGAGCCTTCCACAAAATCTCTTTTGTCACCCTATCGTATGTCTTCTCCAAATCGATGAACACCATATATGTAAGTCTTTTTGATTCATTCAATATCTTTCTATCAATTTTTGTAGCAAATATATCACTTCCAAAGTTGACTTGACTACCATAAAACCAAATTGGCTTTTTGTAATGTGAGTCTCTTAACTTAATCTCCTTTCAATTACTCTTTCTCATAACTTTATAGTGTGACTTATAAATTTAATTCCTCTATAATTTGTACAATTTTGTATGTCCTCCTTGTTCTTATAAATAAGGATTAAAGTATTTTTTCTTCACTTGTTCGGTATTTTTTTAGATCTCATAATCTTATTAAACAACTTTGTGAGCTAATTTATGCCTTTTACTCTTAAATCTTTTCATACCTCAATAGGTATATTATTTAGTCCATCTTCTCTACTATTATCTATCTTCTTTAATGCTTTTTTAACCTCCGATTCAATCATATGATAAAAAATGTACTTTTGGTCCTTTCTTTAGCGTGTAGCATATCCGAGTATAATAAAATCCTTATCCTTCATTATATAGCCTCTAAAAATAACACATCCACCTTCTCTTAATATCTTGTTCCAAGACCAAGATTTCTTCTTCTTCATCTTTAATGTATTTTACTTAATCCATGTCTTTTATCTTTTTTTCCCTACTTTTAGCAAGCATGTAAATATTTCTTTTCTTAACTTTAGTACCTAAGGATTCATATAACCCATCAAATATCTTAGCTCTTATTTTATTCACTATCTTCTTAGTGTCTTTTTTAATTACTTTATATTTTTTTTCAATTTTTATCATTTTTACACAAAGATCACAGTTTATAACACTCATTTTTAACCTTAACCTTATCTTGTACACTTATATCCTACTATTAAGATTTTTTATCTTTAGGTTTAAAGTTTTTTGATTCACTGAGTATCTCTTTTGTAACCTTCCAAATCTCCTTAGCCATCTAGTCCCACATATCATTCACACTTTCTTGTGCCTTCTAAGACCATTCCTTTAAAATCCTTATAAGCTCCCTGCTTTATCACCCTTCAATTGCCACTACTTGATTCTTGACACTTTATCTTGGCCTTTGCTCTTTATTTTTCTCTTAACTCAAACATTCATATCCAAAACTTTATGTTGTGTAGTCAAGCTCTTTTTAAGTATCAATTTATAATTCATGGAGAGATTTTTGTCCACTTTCTCTATTAGAAAGAAATCAATTTGAAAGTATGCCCTCAACTTTTGTACATAATAAGATGGTCTTTATACTTTCTAAAACAAGTATTAGTTGTTATAAAACCAAATGTTAATGAAAAGTTTAGAATAGTTTTACCTTTTCTATTTGCATCCCCTAAGCTAAATTCCCAATGTGAACATTTATAACCTCTAGATACACTCCTTACGTGACTATTAAAATCTTCTCCTAAGATAATCTTTTCTACTAATAGTGTTCCCTAAGCTAAACCTTCGAAGTCCTTCTAAAACTTTACCTTATGGTGTTGTTCTAACCCTACTTGTGGTGCGTAAACACTAATAACATTAAAAATTTTTCTTTCCACTACAAACTTTAACATTATGATTTTATCTTCTAATTTTTTTACATCTACCACAATATTTTTTCAATACTTATCTATAATTATACCTATTCTATTTTTATAGTTAGTCTTGTTAGTGTACTAGAGTTTAAAACCTAAAGTATCTAATTCCTTTGCCTTTTATCTTTCCAATTTACTTTATTGTAAGTACATAAAATTAATTCTTCTCTTAATCATGGTATCTACTATTTTCATTGATTTATTATCTATATTCCAAGTTCCAAAACGAATTTTAATATTATGAATGCTTATTTTTAGGTTCTTACATTTGTTCACAAAAATATAGGAACCTTTGTTTATTTTTCATTATACCCAAGTATTGATGTAGCGACTCTTACTCATTTGATATTGTACTTAAGTTATATAGCGTGTGTTAGACCTCTTTACCCTTTGTTATTACCTTAGTCTTTTATTATTAATTCCTGGATCATGTTTAAACGAATAAAATAACTACAGTTACTAGTTTAAGCATTTAAAACATTATAAAAATACAAAATCTCTACAACTTTTTCTCAAAATTTCAACAGTATAATGGCTATAAACCAAGTGCTACGTGGGCTCTTTGGCCGTCTCTTCTACTAAAAATAATCACCTACATACAATATAAATCTCATATACTTAATTCTAGAGGCTTTAGAGCTCAATTATCAAGTAGCCCTTTGATCTTGACTACTCATATAACTAAAGATATTAAATATTTATAAGTGCATCATATAGCATTTACATTATTAAATATTAATTATATACTTTCTAATCCATCGCTAAACTATCTTATCCAAAATGTATACATAATTATATTACATACACATTGTATAATTTGACAACATATCTATAGAAATATAACATTAAATACACAAATCTTCATGGAGCTACAAATTTTTCTCGGTCTACTTGGCTACTTTCACCTGGTGAAGGGGTTAGTGGATACGGGAGTGAAATTCTGGAGAGAATCTCAGTAGCATAATCCTACTCTATCATAAAATAACCACTTAAGCACATAGGTATACAAGTATGCATGAATGTAGCTTTTCTAATATCTGAGCTTTCTAAATAAGTGAAAATCTACATGCATAAAGTTAGAATTAGGCCAAGCTCACTAAACTCTTTTCTGAGTGGCCCTGATACTTAGCATAGGGAAGAACTACTGTGCTTATTTTTCTGGCCCTCTTTTTTTAGCCAACATCAAGTAAAGCTTCGCTTACTAGGCCATAACTCATAAAAATCATATAAAACTCATATAATTCATTCGAACATCAAGCAAACATATCATAACGCAACCAAAACACTCAAGAGGTTAAAAGCATGAAAGAGAGGAAGAAAATGCTACCTGATAGGAGTTTATCCCTAATGCTACAGGTACTAGCTGTTTCTTTCCAAACTAGGCACTGACACTATGGCCTTTTGCTATACTAATGGCCTATAATATCATATCAACACTCAAATCAGTGCCAACACCATTATAAGTTGATTATATGCAATATTATACTACTTTTGAAGATCATTTTTCGAGGCTCACATAACTTTGCATTTCGCTTAAAATGGAACTTGAAACTTCTCTTACTTGTTTGCCTAGTTAATCTTGTTCACTTGTCCCTTTCTTAGCCTCTAATATAGGATTTTTTCTTGGGCAAGTTTTTCTAAGCAACTCAAGTTCCTAAATTCTTATTTTAAGCCCAAAATTAGTATTTTACTATTCATTTTGGTCCCTGCAATATTCCTTTGGTCATTTCCCATTTTGACATATTTAGTAACTTTAGGCCATTTTTGTTACACTTGCTTCTATACCTCGAAACCTCATTCTAACATCTTAGATAACTCTTTATGCCTCCATTAGGCTCACTAGAATGCTCAAATACAATGCCAAACACCAACATAGCTATTTATCCAAATTACGTTTTTTTAAGCATTTAAAAATTTTGACTTTCACAATTAGCCCCTATAATTCGAACTTATGCTTCCCCTAATCTTTATAATTCTTTAAAAAACCTCTAAATTCATTAGAACTCAAAAACAAGCTTCTAGTGCCATTTCCTATGAGATACCTAAAACCACACTTATATAGTGCTATATGGAGTTTTCTTACTTCCTTTGGTAATTTCTTCTCATTTCCACAACCTAAATGAATTCTACATGCTCTATATGATTAAATACATGCAAGAGGATATAGAGAGAGATATTTTCTCTCTCTATATGTGATGAAGAAGGAGAGAAATCTGTGAAAGTATAGCTTCCAACATATCATGCTATACCTTGTTTTGAAGCTCGTTTAGTGCTCTACGCTTTCCATAAATTAATTTTTTGGAAAGAGCACTTTCCTCCCCTTTGATGGCAGCTTAAATACTTCTAATACAAAATTTAAAACCATCAAATTAAAGCTCTTGAAGAGGGGAATCATTTTCATAACTGGAGCTACGCAAAAAAAGCACAAAAACTTACTCGTTTAGCTTTTTTTTCCCTTCACTCTTCTCTCTCTACCATGGACACCATTATTAAACTTGGAGCTACTAAAAATGAGCTTGAGGTGCTGGAAATCTGGGCAGAATGAAGAGCATGTAAAGAATTAATTAAAAAAAATAGCTTTACATGTTGACTTTTTTACTTTTATGCCCATTTTGCCCCTACTTCTTTGGCCTTTAAAATTTTTGCATTCCAGCACACTTTTTATGTAGATTTGGACTCCATATTCTTATTTAGTAGGTCTTAAAACCCTTAGGCCAACTTTCTTGGGCTATAGGGGCTCAAAATGGCGTAAAACAACTTAAAATTGCACTGTAGTACTGGCCTTCTCGATTTTCGTGCCATTAGAGTTTTGACTTGTTTTATATTTTTTAGATATTCTTTATAGCTTATTTAACTAGTATATAGTGAGAAATAACATTAACTTGCTTTAATTAATTTTTTTATTAAAATCCTTGTTTTTCTCACTTTTTTGGCATTTCTTTGTTCAAATGCCTTTAAAACTCATTGTTTTTATACTTTGCTCTCTATTTTCTCTTTTTACTTGGTCTTTTACTCTCTTTCTCATGTCTCTCTAACTTATTAGGAGGTCTAGGTCCAATTAGAAAATACGAGATGTTACAACGTGTTATTTCAGGCAATGACCTAGCATTAACTATAACACAACATTGATCCATGATATAATATTTCGATGAAGTTTTATGTTAGCTTTTGACTACCTAATACAATCCTCCACCTTTTTTTTTTTTGAACTTAGGATTAGCTATGAAATGATTTGTATCAAAACACAGTATGGGCATAGTTTACCTCCCTTATAATAAAAAATTGTATAATATTTTATTCTAATTTTAATATTTTTAACTAAAATACTCTCTATTTACTCTATTTTTAAAGCTACTATTGCGTTAGTAATAAGAAAATTAATATTAAAATCCATGCATGAAAAAAATATTTCATCTTTATACATTACTTAGGGTGAAGTCGATAACAAAGGTGTTAACTTTCCCAATTTTATTTTATTTTTTAAAATTTTATAAAAAGCCTTTGATTTCCTAACTCATCAACATGACATGTCGATTAATTTGGGCTTGTCAATATGATAGGCTTGGCAGGCTATGCCTAAAGGTGAAAAAGAATTTTGAAAAGTTGTCATGCATATTATTGGCTATAAAGTATTAAACGTTTGGTGTAAAGTTGTCAAAGCATGTATATAATATTTTTATTTTTTTATTAGGTCTTTACTTTCAAAATTAAATAACATTACTATTTATTAAACAGTAAAGAGAATTAAGTAGTTTTATTTTCAAAAGAAATATATACCATGTGGCAAAATTGTAATATTAAAAAAAATCAAATTTAACAAAACTTTGTAATTTAGTCAAATGTTTATTTTATAAGCATAATTATCTAATGTTCTAAATAAAATTGGATAGCAAAAGTGGTTATTATTTTCCAATGTGTTCTTTTTTAGGTTTATGCATTTCATACTTCTAATTGGAATGACAATGTAGTGTTTGTGTTTTATGAATCACTTACCTACACTATACCAAACCCTAAATACTTTTGATTTTGAAAATAATGTTATTTACTTTTGAAAGTTAAGCACCTAATAAGAAAAATAAGAATATTATATATATTTAATTATCAATGTTTTGACAACTTTATATCAAATATTTGATGCTTTATGACTAATAAAAAAATGCATCACGACTCTTTGAGATTTTTTTTTTTTAATTTTGGGCAAGAGCATAGCCTGTTAAGTCTATCACATTGACAAGCCCAAATTGATAGGTTTGTTGGCATGATAAGCCAGGAAATTGGGCCTCTGACTTCTTATAAAATAAAAAAAAAGAGAAGTCGGCACCTATATTATCATTTTTCCCCTAAAGTAATGTATATGGATGAAATATTTTTTTCATGCATAGATTTCAAAATTAATTTTTTTTTTCTAACATGGTAATGGCTAACTCTGCCTATGTTGTGGTTTGATGCAAATCGTTTCATAGCTAGTCTTAAGCTCATAAAAAAGAGAAGGGTTTGTGTTAGCTAATCAACAGCTAACACAAAATTTTGTTGAATCTTTATGTTAGGAATGATGTGTTAGAGTTAATGTTCTCAGAAGCAATGCATTGTATAACTTAAATACAGTGTCAAATGAACAAGAACCTTTACATTGACACTTGGGTGAAGTAAAAAATAAGTACGGGTTCCTAAATTTTTGCGAACAACTTTAGATAAAAAAGTTAATTCACAAGAGTAGGATTTATTTTGGAACTTAAAATATAAGTACACTTATAAGTAAATTAATAGAAATAGTAGATAGATACTACAATGAGGAGGAAAATCAATTTTATATACTTATAAGAAACTAAATAATGGATAGGAGAAGAAGTAAAGGAATGAATGATGTGTTAGAGTTAATGTTCTCAGAAGCAATGCATTGTATAGCTTAAATACAGTGTCAAATGAACAAGAACCTTTACATCGACACTTGGGTGAAGCAAAAAATAAGTACGGGTTCCTACATTTTTGTGAACAACTTTAGATAAAAAAGTTAGTCTACAAGAGTAGGATTCATTTTGGAACTTGAAATATAAGTACACTTATAAGTAAATTAATAAAAATAATAGATACTATAATGAGGAGGAAAATCAATTTTATGTACTTACAAGAAACTAAATAATGGATAGGAGAACAAGTAAAGGAATTAAATACCTCAGGTTTTAAATTCTGATGCATTATAAAACTAGATTTAGAAATATGGTAAGTATAATTGTGGATAAGTATTGAAAAAATATTATGGTGAATGTAAAAAACTTATAAGACAAAATCATAGCTTTAAAGTTTGTAATGGAAATAAAAAATTTTAATATTATCAGTGTTTACGCACCACAAGAAGGGTTGGTAAGTAACTTTTAAGTGTATTTGACTTTGAAATTGAATATATCAAAAGCTCTACAAGCTCTCTTCTTGATTAGCTTACTCATGAATTCTTATAGGAAGGATGAAAAAGGAAAAAAGTACCAATAGAGGAAAGGGCAAAAGCCCAAACCTCATCATTTGATTATGATAACAAATTTAAGTTAGTTAAAACTAGGGTCTTCTACCCTCAAAATCGGGTCATTCACCTAACAAATTAGGTCATCTACCTAATCTTCAAAAGAAACCACTACCAAACTAACCTAGAAAGAAACAAAGGCATCCTATACATTCCCTATTGAAACTCTTCAAAGGAATAACATCCCAAGCTTTAGTGAAACTTCCAAATAAATCTTGGGCAGACATAGCAGAAGAAGGCTCCAGTGATTAATCTCTGGATGATAAACAATAATCTAGCCTTGCTTTAATCTAAATGGTTGATTCTTTGAAGGCATAAACCACAACCAACAAAAAGATTATAAAAAATCCTCCATTGATCTTCCTCAGTCTACCCCTCTTCAAACTACCAAACCTTCCAAAACTACCTATTTTCAAAAAAATACATTTATAAACATCATCTAAATGAAACCTGAATTTTGGGATAAAAATCCTAACATGATTTCCAAAAAAATCTTCTTAAAAGATTTTCACTTTCAACCAACCTCTTCGAATAAGACCAAAAAATTTTATAAATTCATTTTAGCGGATTCAAACTCCGTGGCTATCAAGCACTTCAAAGATAAAAGTGATGCGAACAATTTTACTCCTTCAACAATACAATTTTTAAAAGTTCTTTCACTAAAAGAATATCACAAGGTAAAGTTATGGGAGAACTTAGAATGTTTAGTTTAGGAAATACCATTAGGAAAAAAGATTCTTCTAGGAGGGGATTTAAATGGTCATATATAGGAAGTGTATCTTTAGGTTATGAGGGTGTTCATAGAGGACATGGGATAGGGGAAGCAAATGTAGAAGGTAAAACTATTTTAGATTTTTCATTAGCATTCGATCTTATATTAACTAACACTTATTTAAAAAAGTGTAAAGAACATTTTATCATGTACAAAAGTGGAAGGGCATGTTCTCAAATTGATTTCTTTCTTATAAGGAAATCGGATAAAAAATTTTGTATGGATTACAAAGTTATACTTGAAGAGAGTTTAACTACTCAGCATAGAGTTTTGGTTATGGATGTACGCGTTAAGAGGAGAGTAAAAAGTAAAGGTGAAGATAGGGTATTAAGGACTAAGTGGTGGCAACTAAAGGGAGATAAAGAAAAGAATTTGCAGAGATAGATTGTGGAGGAAGGACCTTGGAAAATACAAGGAAGTGCTAATGATATATAGAATAGAATGACTAAAGAGATTAGGAAGGTGGCAAAAGAAATATTAGGTGAATCAAAAGGTTTTGGACCTAGGGATAAAGAATCTTGGTGATGGGATGCAAGTGTGCAAGATAAGGTTAAAGTTAAAAGAGAGTATTATAAAGTATAGTCGTTATGTAAGAGTGATGAAAATTGAGAGAAATATAAGATAGCTAAGAAAGACACTAAGAAGGCGGTGAGTGAAGCGAGAGCAAGGACCAATCTTTAGATGCTAAAGTTATAGAAAGAAGTATTTACAAGTTAGCTTAAAATAGAGAAAAAAAGACAAGAGACTTGAGCCAAATGAAATACATTAAGGATGAAGAAGGGAAAGTCTTGGTCATAGAACAAGATATCAAAGAATAGTAGAAGGGTTATTTTCATAGGCTATTTAATGAAGGGCACAAGATTTTATTACAATCGGATAGGTTAGACACTAGAGAAAAGGATCAAAATTATACTTTTTATCGTAGAATTCATGAGTCAGAGGTAAAAGAAGCATTAAATCGAATAGAGAGTGGTAGAATAATTGGACCAGATAATATACTTATTAAAGTATGGAAAGGTTTAGGAGTGAAACGTATAAGTTGGCTCACAAAGTTATTTAATGAAATTATGAGATCTAAGAGAATGCCAGACGAGTGGAGGAGAAGTACTTTAATTTCTATTTATAAGAGTAAGGAAGACATTCAAAATTGTACAAATTATAGAGAAATTACGCTCATGAGCCACACTATGAAATTATGGGAAAGAGTAATTGAGCGAAGGTTAAGGAAAAAGACCTAAGTTATGGAGAATCAATTTAGTTTTATGCCAGGAAGGTCAATTATAGAAGTAATATACTTGTTGCGAAGATTAATAGAGAGATATCGAGAGAATCAAAGAGATTTACACATAGTGTGTATTGATTTGGAAAAAACATATGATAGAGTGCCAAGAGAGGTTCTATGGAAGGCTTTGGATAAAAAAAAAAAAAAAAAGAGTTCGTATAGCTTATATTCAAGCAATCCAAAATATACATGATGAGGCTACAACTAGTGTAGTAACAAAAAGTGGACTTACAGAAAAATTTTCGATAACTATTGGTCTATATCAAGGGTCAATTCTGAGCCCTTATCTTTTTACTTTAATCTTGGATGTGCTTACTGAACATATCCAAGAGCCGGTGCCATAGTGTATATTTTTTGCAGATGATATTGTCTTAGTTGGAGAATCGGGAGTGGAAATGAATGAGAAGTTAGAGAGGTAGAGATTAGCTTTGGAAACTCATAGATTTCATTTAAGTAGAAGTAAAATAGAGTATATGAAGTGTGAGTTTAGTAAGAGACACACCATTTTTTAGCATAGAAGTAAAAATTGGAGAATATATCATACCACAAGTCATACGATTTAAATATTTTAGATCTATCATACAACATAGTGGGAAAATAGAAGAAGATATAAAACATAAGATTCAAACAGGGTGAATGAAGTAGAGGAGTACTTCAGGTATTATTGTGATAGAAGAGTACCACTCAAACTTAAAGGTAAATTCTATCGCACAATTATAAGACCTGCAATGTTGTATGGAACTGAGTGTTAGGTAATAAAAAATTAACAAGAGAATAAGTTCAATGTTGCAGAGATGAGAATGTTGTGTTGGATGAGTAGACACATGAGATGGATAGGATTAGAAATGAATGCATTAGAGAGAAAGTAGAAGTCGTACATATTATGGAAAAGATTGTGGAATCAAGAATTAGATGGTTTGGTCATGTTAGAAGGAGACTTATTAAAGCCCTAATTAGAAGAGTAGATGAGATAGAAAATAGTCTAATAATTAGAGGTAGAGGAAAACCAAAAAAAACTATAAGAGAAATTATTAAGAGATATCGAGAGAATCAAAGAGATTTACACATAGTGTATATTGATTTGGAAAAAACATATGATAAAATGCCAAGAGAGGTTCTATGGAAGGCTTTGGACAAAAAAAAAAGATTTCATATAGTTTATATTCGAGCAATCCAAGATATGCATGATGAGGCTACAACTAGTGTAGTAACAAAAGGTGGACCTATAGACGATCTTTCGATAACTATTGGTCTATATCAAGGGTCAACTCTGAGCCCTTATCGTTTTACTTTAATCTTGGATGTGCTTACTGAATATATCCAAGAGCCGGTGCCATAGTGTATACTTTTTGCAGATGATATTGTCTTAGTTAGAGAATCGGAAGTGGAAATGAATGAGAAGTTAGAGAAGTAAAGATTAGCTTTAGAAGCTCATAGATTTCGTTTAAGTAGAAGTAAAATAGAGTATATGAAATGTGAGTTTAGTAAGAGACACACCACTTTCTAGCGTAGAAGTAAAAATTAGAGAATATATCACATAACAAGTTATACGATTTAAATATTTTAGATCTATCATACAACATAGTGGGAAAATAGAAGAAGATATAAAACATAGGATTCGAGCAGGATGGATGAAGTAGAGGAGTACTTCGGGTATTATTATGATAGAAGAGTACCACTCAAACTTAAAGGTAAATTCTACTGCACAATTATAAGACCTGCAATATTGTATGAAACTGAGTGTTGGGTAATAAAAAATCAACAAGAGAATAAGTTCAATGTTGCAGAGATGAGAAGGTTGCGTTGGATGAGTAGATACATTAGATGAGATAGGATTAGAAATGAATGCATTAGAGAGAAGGTAGAAGTCGTACATATTATGGAAAAGATTGTAGAATCAAGACTTAGATGGTTTGGTCATGTTAGAAGGAGACTTATTAAAGCCCTAATTAGAAGAGTAGATGAGATAGAAAATAGTCTAATAATTAGAGGTAGAGGAAGACCAAAAAAATTATAAGAGAAATTATTAAGAGAGATTTAGATTTAAATGATTTATCTAAAAGTATGATTTATGATAGGTGTTTATAGTATCAATTGATCTATGTAGCCGACCTCACTTAATGGAAAAATGCTTTGTTATTGTTGTTGTTGTTGTTGTTGTTGTTATTTCACCAAAAAAACTAGAACCAGAATCTAAACAAAATTAGAGAATTTTCTCATAATTTTAACCCCATTAGTTATAATTATTTGGATTATAGAGATGCCTAGTTTAGCACTTTTTTGTATGAAAATAAGTTTTTTTGCCATTCATGGTTGATTTATTTCAAAAAAAATGTAAATTATGTTTTCCCTTAGTGGTTTCTTTATGGAAATTCTTTGGGCCTTGTCTAGAAACCCTACCTCCACAAATTACTGATGGATTACAAAATTTTTCTTTAAAATTTAACATAAGTATCCATTCTCAATAGATCTTTACTTTTTCAGTAAATTGTTCTTAGCTTGGATTTTCTCTTGGCATTATAAATATGGCAAGCAACCCAACTTGAATATTTTACTAAGCTTAAGGAGAGTCCCTTTTTTCAAATGGTGACAAGAATTTAGCTCAGACAGAGGGAATTCCCAAAAGGTTCTCGAATGATTTAACAAAAACCCAAAATACGTAAAGGCTTTTGATCCCTTAACTACTCAGTTTTTGAATTAAGAAGTTCAAATTACAACCAGCTCGCATCGGCTCAAACAAAGATGGACCTTACAAAATAAATTAAAGGTCTTTTCACATTGTTAAAAGAAGAAAACAAAGCTGAATCATCCAAAAACACAAGATCTTCCTATAACTTTGAAGATTTCCCTAACCTAATGAGGATGACTGTTATGGCATCAGTCTAAAAAAAGATTAACCCACATGCAGACACTGCATAACCAAATAAAATTTCTATGGTAGCCAAAGTTCTGTGGCAGATAAAAGCAAATGCACCTGATAGGGTCACTTTAGCCATCAAGTTAACAAAAATTGAATCTTACTGTTGTAACAAGTTATAACCAGTTTCTTGGAAATAACTATTGTAACAATAGGCAAACTTTTATAAAAGGATGTAACTAATAGATGATTAGGAATCAGAAAATAAAAAAGAGAGTTTTTGAGAGTCCTCTGAGAGTTCTTGCAAACCTTCTTCAATCAATAAACTTTCTTTTACTTTTCATCTCTTTTGCATACATATCTTTCTCTCCTTTCTCTCCGACCAGTCTAGTGCGAACTACCGTTGCTTTAGCCTTCTTTTTATTTTATTTAGCATACTTTGTATTGCATATTTTAATTTATTTCTTGCATTAATATTTTAATATACTAATTCTTCTTCTCCTCTACTTCTGATAACCTTTTCTCTCCCATCATCTTCCTCTTCCAGGGTCTCTTCTAGGTATGGGTATCAGAGCCTATAGGGGAAGTAGAGATGTGTTGATAGAACATAAATTAAAATATGTCTTCTTAGAGTAGAGATTTTTAATACAATCACTTTGTAAAACTTGATTTGGAAGTAGTTTCATTCCATATAAGAATGAGCAATATAGGCTACAAGGATATCTTTCTCTATGTGAGGTTATCATAGTAATTCCTGATGTGCAAGGTGGTAAGTCTAGACTTTAGTAGAAACTCATAAAGATAAGATATTCGAGTAGCTTATTCGGTGGCTAGAATCAAGTTTTTCAATAGAAAAATTTATTTCTCATTTTCTACTTTGAATGGTACATTTTAGTTAATTTTCTATCTTTACATCACTACCAACCTGATAATAATGATATTAATAATGGGAGAATTTATTTTACAATACAGATTTTTTTGGAAATTATGTTAAGATTTTTATCTCAAAATTTAGGTTCCATTTGGATGATGTTCATAAATGTATTCTTTTGAAAATAGGTAGTTTTAGCAGTTTGAAAAGGGGTAGGTTGAAGATCATTGGAGATTTCTCCTTTTTTGATAATTTTTTATTGGTTATGGCTTGTGCCTTCAAAGAGTAAATCATTCAAATTAAAGCGAGACTAGATCCAGAGATTAATCACTATAATTTTCTTTGGTTATGTCTGCCCAAGATTTATTTGGAAGTTTGACTAAGGCTTGGGATGCTATTTCTTGAAGAGTTTCAATGGGGAAAGCATTAGATGCCTTTTTTTTTCTTTCTGGGTTGATTTGGTAGTAGTTTCTTTTGAAGATTAGGTAGATAACCTAGTTTGTTCGGTGGATAACCCAATTTTGAAAGTAGAAGACCCTAATTTTGACTAACTCAAAACTATTTTGTTATTATCATCATCCTTATAAGAATTCACAAGTATGGTAATTAGGAAGAGAGTTTGTACAGCCTTTGATATATTCAATTTCAAAGTCAAATGCATTTAAAATTACTTGCCATCTGGCAAAAATTTGTTTGGATGCAAGATTTTTTACGTCTTTTTTCAAAACATCTTTTACTGATTTACAGTCAATTTTGACCAAAAAAATTTTGATTTAATAAATCGCTTTAAAATTTTGTAATACATAAAAGAATTGCTAAAATTTTCTCTTTGATGGTAAAATAGTTTTGTTATGCATAATTCCAATGCTTTGATGTAAATGTAATGATGCTTTTATTATTATTAATTTTTTTTAAGAATGCCTCTATAACCAATATCAGAAGCATTAGTTAAAATTTTGAGAGGACTTAGAAGATTTACTTCAGGAAATACCATTAGGAGAAAATATTCTCCTAGAAGAGGATTTAATGGTCATGTAGGGAGTGCATTTAGAAGTTACCAAGGATTGCACGAGGATATAGCTTGGGAGAAGCAAATGTAAACGATAAAACTATTGTAAACTTTTTGTTAGCATTCCACTTTATAATGACTAACACTTATTTTAGTAAGCATGAAAAGCATCTTATCATGTACAAAAGTAGGAGGCATATTCTTAAATTGATTTCTTTCTAATAAGGAAAGAAAATAGAAAGCTTTACATAAATTGCAAAGTTATATTTAGAGAGAATGTAACTATCCAGCATAGGGCCTTAATTATGGATGTTTGAGTTAAAAGGGGAGTAAAGAGCAAAGGACAATATAGGGTGTTAATAATCAAATGGCAGTAATTGAAAGGTGATGAAAAAAGAACTTATAGATAAGGATTTTAGAGGAAGGGTCGTGGGAAACACAAGAAAGTGTTAACGATATATAGGACGAGATAGATAAAGAGATTAGGAAAGTGGCCTCCAGCTTTGGAGTTAAGGATAAAGAATCTTGATAGTAAAATATAAGTGTGCAAGATAAGATTAAAATTTAAAAAAGAGTGTTATAAAATGTAATCGTTATATAAAAGTGATAAAAATTGAAAAAATATAAGGTAATTAAAAAAGATACTAAAAAGGCAGTGAACAAAATGAAAGCTACGACATTTGACAGGTTATACTAATCTTTAGGCCTTAAAGATGGAGAAAGAAGTATTTACAAGCTTATTAAAAGTAGGGAAAGAAGAATAAAAGACATAGATTGAGTGAAATGAAAAAAAAATGAAAAAAGAAAGTCTTGGTTATGAAATAAGATATCAAGAAAAAGTGAAATAATTATTTTCATAAGCTATTTAATGAAGGGCACGAGATCTTATTACATTCAGATATGCTAGACACTAAAGAGGAGAACCAGAATTATGCTTTTTACTATAAGATTTGAAAGTCAGAGGTAAAAGAAGTCTTAAAAAAGATGGAGAATAACAAAACAGTTGGACTAAATAATATATTTATTGAGGTATGAAAAGGGTTAGGAGTGAAAGATATAATTAACTCACAAAATTGTTTAACAAAATTATGAGGTCTTAGATAATGCTGAACAAGTAAAAGAGAAGTACTTTAATCCATATTTATAAAAAAAAAAAAGGAAGACATACAAATTGTGTAGATTATAAGAAAATTAAACTTATGAACCACACTATGAAGTTATAGAAAATAGTAATTGAGTAACAATGTTTTTAAAACCGGACCGGTCATTGAACCGATGGAAGTACTGGTTCACGGTTCATTGGTCGAACCGTGGTCGAACTGGTGATAATTAAATATATTATTTAAAAAAATTTTATGTATTAAAATTTTAATATAACAAATAAATATTAGTAAATTTTAAATATTTGATTACTAATTTAACATTTCTTAAGATATTACAAAAATTAATGTTTAGTTTAAAATAAAAATTATCTATGATTAAAAATTAAGAATATTTAATATTAAATTTTTAAAATTTCTAAATTATATTAAGATTCTACTTATTATTAAAAAATAAAATAATAAATAATAATTTTAGCTAAGTATCTTGATATTTAAGAGCAATATTATTAGGAAATTGAACATGATAAAAAGTAAATATAAAAAATAATTAATTATACACATTTTATTTCTCTTTTATTCTCTTTTTTTAAAAAAAATCATATTTCAACCCCCTCATCTTTTTTATTACCTTTTATTTTTAATTTGTAAAAATTATTTAAAATGAATTATTCTGTTATATAAAAAAATTTAAAAAAAAAAAAAAAGAAAAATTGCTTCAAACCAGTTTGACTGGTTTTTTTGTCCAGTTTTTTACCGGTTTTCACCGGTTCTTGACCGGTTTGACCGATTCTTGACCGATTTTTTGCTTGACCGATTTTTCAACTCAACCGAACCGGACCAGGGACCAGTTCCCGGTCGAACCGGCCGGTCCGGTCCGGTTTTCCAAACATGGTTGAGTAAAGATTAAGGCAAAAGACTTATGTTACAAAGAATTAAATTAGTTTTACGTTAAAAAAGTCAACTATAGAAGTGATATACTTGCTGTGAAGATTGATGGAGAGATATCAAAAAAATAAAAAAGAGTTACACATGATATTTATCGATTTGGAAAAGACATACGATAAGGTGCCAAGAAAGTTTGTATGGATTGCTCTAGAGAAAAAAAAGTTCATATTACTTAAGTTCGAGTAATCTAAGATTTGTATGATGAGGTTACAACTAGTGTGAGAACAAAAGATAGACCTGTAAAAGATTTTTTAATAATTATTGGCTAGTATTAAAAGTTAACTTTGAGCTCTTATCTAACTTTACTCTTAGGGCCTCGTTTGGTAGAAGGGAGAAGGCATTCATGGAATGGGAAAGGGAATGGGAGAGCAGGGAAAACATGTCCGGTATATAGGATAACTTTTTCCTTGGGAGAGTTGAAACCTTCAAACATGGGAGAGTACAAACCTTCCTAACATGAATGGAAAGTTGTCTGACTCGAGGAAAAGCAAATTTTCGGACCATCTTACCTCTATGTGTTTGAATTTCTGGTGGTAGAGATAATTAAAATTGATTTTTTAAAAATTAAAATATTATTATTATTTCATTATTATCAAAAATAAAAAATAATTATTTTTTATTTTATTATACTTTATAATTATTAATAATAAAAAATAATTAAAGATATTTTGGTCTTTCAATCTCTCTCTCATTCCATTTCAAATATAAAAAGTAAAAATATTCATATTTTTTTTTCCATCATACCAAACATAATTATAGGGTACAAGATTCCTTTCCATTCGCATTCTATTTTGCTATTCCTATTCCATAAAAAACTAATTCCCTATACTAAACGAGGCCTAAATGTACTCATTGAATATATCCAAGAGCTTGTGCCGCAAGACTTGACTTTTATAGATGATATAGTCCTACTTAAAGAGTCAAGAGAAAAAATCAATAAGAAGTTAGAGATGTGAAAACTAACTTTGGAAGTATATGGATTTTGTTTAAATAAAAGTAAAACAAAGTATATATAATATAAGTTTGTTAACAACCGGGAAAAAGGAAAAAAAAGAAAGTGAAGGTTAGAAAGATTCGAAATCTGTAAATTTTGCCAAGTCCTCTCGCAATAGCGAGAAATGGTCTAGCTACAGCGAGAGAGCTAGTTCGCAACAGCGAAGGCGATTCTAGCTATAGCGAGTGCTGACAGCAGTCCATACAAAAACCAGGGAGTTGCTCGCCGTAGCGTGCGCCATAGCGAGAGTAAAGTCGGGAACTAACGTGATTTCGCCATAGCGAATGGTAAATCTCGCCATAGCGAAGGGAACTGACACGAGCTCGCCATAGCGAAGGTTACACCTCGCCATAGCGAAGCCAGATTACACGAGCTCGCTATAGCGAAGGTTAGTTTTCGCCGTAGCGAGAGTCAGTCTGGAAGAGAGTAAATAGCGAGATTTAGACTTCATTAAACGCCCAAACTCATTTCTTCTCTCATATCTGCCCTAGACTTTGACCCAAGGAGAGAAAAGAGGTGTGGAGAGTGAGAGAGATCAAGAGAAGGAGGAAGAGCAAGGGAAAGGTAAGGAAATTTCTCCCATTTCTCTTTAGAACTCTGATCCCTTCCCTTTGCCCTCTCTTTCTGCGGTTTTATTTGTGAAAATGGATAGATTTTGGGCATGGGTCAAAAGAGGGAAAGTGGAAAACACCTTTTAATCTTTGTGTTTTCTTTGAAAATGTGGTTTTCCACTACCATGGGAGCTTGAGAGAGAGAAAGAGTTGATGGCATTCTAGAGAGAGAGAGAACTCTAGGTTCTGGTATGTAGGAGAGTTTGCTCTGATGATTCCATGTTAAGAGAGTAATTCCATGCTCTTTAATTGTGTCTAGGCTCAAGAGAAACACCTCCATCAAGGTGTGATTGTGAACCTAAGGAGGGAGAGGAGAAATTGAAAGGAAAAGCTAGTGTTGGCTTTGGCTCCAAAGGTAGCTCTCTTTTCCCACTCTTTCTTGTTGCATTCTTGGATATGATAGTCATTGTATGTTTATGTATATGCTTGTTGTGTGGAATATGCCATATGCTATTGCTTTGATGCATTGATGCCAATATGCTTGTATGTTGAAATATGAGATTGCTTGGGTGAGGTAGTGCCGAAAGTCCCTTGAGATGGGTGAGATGAAGCCGAAAGTCCCTTGAGATAGGTGAGACAAGGCCAAAAGTCTCAAACGAGTGAGGCCAAGTCAAAAGTCCTTAAGCTCGGGTGAGGCTAGACCAAAAGTCCCTGGAGCCCATTTTTGGCATTGTTGTGATTTCCATAGCATGTACATTGTGTGTTGGTTGATTGAGAATGGCTAAGTGCTTATTCATATACTTTGACTTGTTATATGCCTTGATTGCTTACTTGATTGAGTGCATGAGCTACTGAGATTCCCTGAATCTCACCCCTTCCCCTCCCAACTAATATGTTAGGTGGAGCTTAAGGAGAGCCGAGCACACACCAAAGAGCCTAGGAGCATGTATAGGAGAATGTAGTGTTATTTTGTTGTAATTTTGATGTAAAGTGGTGCCAAATGAATATGCGCCCACTATTTTTGAGTTGTAAAGGTTGTAACATTTATAAATGTATGAAAGGATATTGTATGAACTATGTTTATAGCCAAATGAATGGAAATAAGGGTTTTGCCCATTTTGTGGAATGAATGCAATAGTGTATATTTGGCCGTAGTATAGCGAGATTTGAATGTATGATGATTTGGACCACATGGACTTGATATATATCCTAGTGTTATGCTTTTAAACTTGTCCATGAGTGGCTAGAGTGTGTGAGAGGCGATTTGGACCCGTTTTGGACCTTTGGGGTGCCAAAACCGGTGTTTTTGAGAGCTCCGTCAAAGTATGACCGGATGAGCTCCGTTTGCCATGAAAATTGGCATGCCTCTAGAGTTTTTAGAAAGCTTCTTGGGAAGCTAAAGTTGGTAATATTCGGAGGACGAGAGAATATTTGGTGAATTGTTGAATTTGGGAAAAATCCATGGTTTGGTCATGTACTGTTCATATAGTTCAGAAATGAAAACCATGTCAAACATAGACCAAATGGAGTCCAACTGTCATGAAATTTTATACACATAAACTAGAAAACCAAAGTGACCTATATCAACTAGAATCACCTAAATCGGAGGTCTGTAGAGAGAGATTGAACTGACTGAAGTTCTATATCAGCAACAGGGAGCTCTTCTGACCCCCGTCACTGTTCTATTGATTTTCGGGGTGTAGGAGCTACTAAACTGATCTAAACTTATTTTTCTTCTCTAGTAGACATCTGTAGCTTTCTGAATTGGTATAATGTGCCCAGATTGGATTTTTGTGAATTTAGTTATGAATTTTCGAAAGTCATGACAGCAAGCTGCACCAGAAACAGTGATAGCCAGACCTCCTTCCCATTTTTGATGTCAAACATGGTCCAAACACTATGTTTGTGGTTGGGAATTATTTTTAGTGTAAAGTTAACACTTAGAGCTTTCTAGAGAGCTAAAGTTTACTAGATTCCCATTTTTCTACAATTAATTATGATTTTCCAAAGTTAGAGCCAAAATATGACTTTTGGGCCCAAGTGAGGAAATGTAATTTTTCTGGTTTTTGGCTCTATACCCGTGGCTTATGGTTTGTTTTATGCTATGTATGAGTCGTATGTATGGAGTTTGAGTTGAGGATGCTTGAGATGGGTTCACAGGACCCACGGGGCAAAAGATGAGTATATGAAGCCCCGGTTCATAGCATGCAAATGCCACGGAAGAGTAGTAATTCTTTGGAAATCATGTGGAACCGAGCCCAGTGAGAGGCTAGGTAGCGGTAGTAGATTGAGGTGTCACAAGTTTAGCAAGAGGCGTACTAGTTTTAGTATAGAAGTAAAAATTTAAGAACATACTATATCACAAGTCATATGGTTTAAGTATGTTGGGTCTATCATACAATATGACAGGATAATAAAAGAAAATATAAATTATAAGATTCAAGTAAGATAGATGAAATAGAGGAGTGCTTCGAGTATTATTTATGATAAAAGAGTACTATTCGAGCTTAAGGATAAATTTTACCGTATAACTATAAGAACTACAGTATTGTAAGTATTGAGTAATAAAAACTTAACATGAAAATAAGTTCAATATTGTAGAAATAAAAATATGTATTAGATGAGTAGAGACATCAGATAAGATAAAATTAGAAATAAATATATTAAAGAAGAAGTTGAGGTTGTACCTATTGTATAAAAGATTATAGAATCACAACTTGGATGATTTAGCCATATGGAATAAGGTAGAGAAAATAGTTTAATAGTTAAAGGTAGAGAGAAATAAAAAAAAATTATAAACGAAACCACTAAGAAAAATTTAGACTTAATAGTTTGTCTAAAAATATAATTTATAATAAAATTTTATGACGTTATTTGATCCATGCAGTCAATCGCATCTAATGGAAAAAACTTCTTGTTGATATTTTTGTATGGTAATGACTTAACAAGCCACATTATATATATATATATATATATATATATATATTAATAAAAAGTATTTTAGTTAAAAAATAAAAAATTGAATTAAAGTATATATTTTAAAAATAGAAAAAAGAAACGTGCAACTCTACTAATAATAATAATAATCATAATGCGTGGGATAATAAGAAAGGTGGCATAAAATCTAACTCTAGCTCAATTACTTTTTATCATATCAGTGCAGAAAAACCGACGAGGCAGATCATACAATTTAAGATTTTGGAACTTAACAAATCTTCCTATTTGAAAGACAAGAAGTTCAAGTTGTGATCTTCTTCTTTTCCGGTTGAACATCAAAAGTAAAACCAGAAAACTTGGAACCGTTTATGCATATATTTCTTTCTATCCATAAGTGGAACCAGATTTCGTCTCAACTTTTCGCCTCTTACAAGAATGGTTTCAAAAAAGCATTCTAAAACATCTATGTAAAAACAGTAGTGTACTAGTGTCTATCATTCCTGAAGACAAATATTCATGGGAGACTCCACAACCAAGAGCACCAAAATTCAATGCATATACTATTAATGCATCTAACCCCAAGTGATCTAATTATTTGTTAGACTCATTTTCATGGACATATTTTAATCACTAAAATTTCTGCATGAGGACAAATAGTTATCTTCTGAAGTTAAAAAATTTTGGAACTTACCTACATCCAATGCTGCATCATATTGGTCCCTACTAAACATAGCAAGCCCCCGCAAAAAATAATTATTGCAGAACAAACCTGGAATAATCCAAATCATAACTCAAGATTAATATTAGGATAGGAAAGAATTGGGAAACTCTGACCATTAATTTTGTTTGGAAAAGAATGTATAATGTAAGGATTTATGCCAAGCACAGCCCAAGGAGCAATAGTTGAAAGCATTAGAAACCAAGCTAATGGTGGCGAAGAATGTGGATAATTAGTGAGAGTTTTAAGTTCAAACCTTGTTCCATCTTTAAAGCAAAGAAAAGAAAAGAAAAAAACATTAGAAACCAGCATACTCAATGATTTATGTGTTCCCTACCTATACCAAAAGGAAAGACATTTGCTGCCCTGCATCATATTGGAAAAAAGCGTCATAAACACTCCTCGAAACTAGAATTTGTCTGCATTTAACCCTCTATCTTCGATCATCGTTTGGGAAGCCTTTTTTTTTTTTTTCTCAAGGTGTACTGAACGAAAGACTAAACCAATAGTTTAAATATATTATTGGCAGCTTCGTTCTATGTAGAGATCAAAGTCCCTGGTGTTTTAAAGACTTGTCGTTGATGGGAGTGATTTCATTTATGTACAAGTGTCGATGGTTCCCTGTCGTTTTAGAGGATTTTCATTTTCATCCAAAGTTCTAAAAGAAGATTTTAATTAAAATAATTCTCACAGACAATCATCAATAACCATGAGATTAACCACATTGAAATAAAAGAAGATGAAAAAAAGAGGCTTGACCGAGATCTTGGAGAGTTCATGATGATTCATAAATCTTAATTAATTAGGCATTTTTGTGAAATAGTGATGGTAAATGGTAATACACTACAGACTTGTTAGTCTTCTTGTTCCATCAATCATATCTAGAAGGAATCAGAATCATAGAATGACCAAAGCATGACAGATAATTGTAAATATCTTTAAATTCATTAGTATGAAACAAAAGCCTATGTGTGTGGTTTGGACTGACCTCGCTTTGAGCATTCATGGAGGACTCTGCATAGGAGTAGATACCGCCACTGGATTGTTCGACTTTTCTGGACAAGCAGAAACCTCTTCAACTCTGTTGTTTTATCGTAGCACTAAATTTCCATCATCGAACCATTCGACCCAATCGAAACAAAGAAACGACAAAGAACGAGAGAATCGGGTTGATTCACAATGCCAAAGTCGAACGAACAGAAACGAAATGGATCCGGAGAGGTATTAATCTGATCGGTCGATGATATTGAAGAAGGTGCTGTGGTGGAAAAAATGGAAATAATGAAAAGAACCATTAGTTATAAAGTATTCCAACGTGAGGAGCATTTTGAAAATCATCTAGCCGTTGGGAATTGGAAATTATAGCCGTTGGAACTTGGAACATATACATAACTAACAGCTCCTCTTCTCTTCTTCTTGTTCAATTGCATCGGCGAAGATACAAGGGAATGCAATTAGGGCTATTTGATTTAGAAATTCACAGATTCAACATTCTGTACCATGGGATTTTGTTGTTTTTAATAGCCAATTTTGAATAACTGGTTCCATGGAGGGAGGAAATTGAATTCTGTGGCAACGATGAGATAACAGAGTTGAAGAGAAATTCGATCCTTTAATGACAGCTTCTGCTTCTCTATATAGTCCTCCATGAATGGAAGCTCAAGCGAGGTCAGTCCCAATCACATACATAGGCTTTTCTTTAAAATAGTTACGAATTACAAAGATTTGCAATTATCTGCCTTGCTTTGGATTTAGAAATCAGGGTTATCGGATTTAGAAATTCACATATTCATCATTCTGTACCATGGCATTTTGTTGTTTTTAACAGCCAATTTTGAATACTTGGTTCCATGGTGGGAGGAAATTGAATTCAGTGGCAACGATGAGATAACAGAGTTGAAGAGAAATTCGATCGTTCAATGGCAGCCTCTGCTTCTCTAGAGTCCTCCATGAATGGAAGCTCAAGCGAGGTCAGTCCCAATCACATACAATGGCTTTCCTTTCAAATATTTATGAATTATAGAGATTTACAATTATCTGCCTTGCTTTGGTTTTTCTATGATTCTAATACTCTCTAGATAGAATACACACACCAATCAAATTTTTCGTTTCCACTCCTGAGGCTTAGCAGAGAGGCTGAGGGATAGGATTAACCAGAAATTAAGAGGCGGAAAGCAATTAGCCATTAGTTACTATCATATAATCGATTATTTTACCAAACTACACAAGAAAAAAAAAAAAGATAGTAGCTAGATACAATTAATTAGTATCAAGTCTGTTTAAGCAATCCTTTGAACGATAAGGGCTTCTTCCCATTACTGAAGCTATAAAATGGTTTGTGGTAGAGATCTTTTTTGATATGCCTGAAATTCGTGAGTTTTGGTGACTTTTCTACAGTTGGGAAATTGGTTACTGCGTTAGTAGTGCAAGGTACTAGCCATCCCTTTGTTCTAATTTTCCAGCCAGCTTCCTTTCCATTTTTCTTCCATCCATCAAGCTCTTAACTGGGGGGCTTTCTTTACATCTTCTTTAGCCCAAGCCCTGCTCATAAGGACTGCAAATTCAATGTGAGCTTCTTTTCCATCTTTAGCACCCAAGTGCTCAATTCCAAATATCCATTCCTCGTTAATGTCTGTGGTACGTAGGTTGTATTGACTTGGTTAGATTGCAATACTTGAATTTTACATACTTCGGAAAGTCGCCTTGATGGTTGGATTCTCATAATTTAAAATGGTTAGAGAAGGGCAGGGGAAGGGAGAGTTAGGAGAGGAAATATTAGGGTTTCCTAAGTAGGGTATAAGAGGGGTTTGCGAGCCTCCTCAAATTAATCAACAATTCAACATTAATAATTAAATTAAGGAAATAAGATAGATTTAAGAAAATTTTAATTAAAACTAAATAAAATAATTTTTGAGTTTAGAAATATTTTAAGAATATTGAGTTAAAATTTAAATTTGTATTGATTGTGCTAGTTTCTTCCTATTTTCTTTTTTGTATCTCTTCTCCCATAACCTATCTCATCCCTGCTTGTTAAGTGAGAAGCTTCCATTTTGTATTATTCAATCTCTCCACCTTGTTTAATGCATCACGTGAACCCTTCTGCTCTTGCTTCATAGTTCTCCCAGCAACTTCCATCTCAAGGGGTGTAAGACACGTGTAGGTGTTGATCTGGTCTTTTCCCACAATTCCTTACATTTCCCCATTTCATTAGCTGATTATATTAATCAACTCCCCTTCTTCTATTGATTTCCTGAAGTTTCTTTCTCTCTTCTCTCTCTCATGGCTTCTCTCTCGTCCCTACTTCTTCTTCCTGAAGATGCTTTGGCCATGCCTCTCAATTTGGGTGAAGGGGAAGTTTTAGGACCCTTATTCCTTTATTGTTTAACTGATTAACCTCCTTAACTTTAGGTTCATGATTTTTATTTTATTCACTCTTGCCATATCTTATAGCAAGCTCAAACTTAGGACTCTTTTTATTGTTGTAGTAAAATTTCTTAATTGATAGTTAGATGAGCTATCCATTAACTCATCTATAGGAAAATTTTTTAATTTTTACTTCCTAAAATAATCCTTAGATAATCCTTAGATAGGTTTGGAATACCATATATATATATTAGGTATTTTGGAATTTTGAAAAATATACTACATAAATCAAAAGAAAGGTTGTTATTTCTACATTTAAGATGTGCTAGAAAAGTATGTTAGATTTGCTTCTTTCTCTCTCTTTCATATCCTTTGACCTTTTAAGCTTTTGTAAGTGTGTGAATCTTTTTCTTGAGACAATTTAGAGCACAACGAAACCCACCAAGAATGCAAAAAGGGCATAAATGCAAAAAGTGTATAAACTGGTAATAAGATTATTACTTGCAAGCGTATTATTAGTGGTAATATGATCTATATGTGCATGCAGAGATCACAAAAGTCAATTTAGATCACAACTCACAAACTTTGCAATATCCTATCCAATTCTTGAATGAATGGATCTTTTCTCTCAATTTCACTCTATTTGGTGGCTTACTCTTTGTTTTGGTTTGTCCATCCTCTAAAATCCTTAGTAATTATTGACTTGTCTAATGTAATTTTAGTAAAATCCAAAAAGGATGTAATATAATTTTAATGAAGTTCAAATTACTTTATATTAAAGTAATATTACATCCTTTTTGGGTTTAACTAAAGCCTAGTTATAACATCTATTTGGATGTCACAAAATCCCAAGCGTTTATTTACACCATATGGGAGTTGAATAGATGCAAACCCAATGGTGGGTATCAAAGCCTAATTACGCAAAACCATAAATTGGAATGTGTACATAATTGGAGTTTTGGCCTATTTGTATGTGGATATCATAAAGACATAGATTCGTTGATCTATGTTTGTAATTCCCTACATTCATACATAGAAATCTCAAATCCATCCAAGAATATGTGTGGAAGCAATTTTTGCAAAAGGTAAAAATCTATTTTATAATAAGAATAATCTTATTACCTTTTCGCGAGGATCCTTGGTAGGTTTCAAGAAAAAAAATTAACATTATTTCATTGTGCTTGGTCCTTGAAACCCCATATCAGAGCCTAATTACGTGGAACCATAAATTGGAATGTGTGTTCTTCTAATTAGATCAATACAATTATGTGATAGTGTAGGATCAATTTTGATAACATGGAATCAAGAATGGATTGATCTTGGGATAACATTTTGAATAGGGATTGAGCAATTATATAATAATAACATCAAGAATTATATATAATAGATCATGGTTAATGATTTTAATGATTTTGGGAATAGTTCTCAGATTTGTTCGAAGCAATACTAATAATTGGGGCACTTGTAGTCTAAGTTAAGGAAGGTAAATTCTGTTTACATATAATTCATAATATAATTTATTTATAACAAGAATTTGAATTAAGTCTTAAAATCAAAGATTAAAAGGATTTAATTTTATAAAAAAATTCTAAATATGTATCTTATGAGATGAAGAATGACAAAAGAAGGATGATTTGGAGACCACATAATGACAACCAAAGAAGGGACTTCGAGAAGAAGTGGCTTCTATTGTGTTGTTCTATTGTGTTGTTAGTCCTCTCATAAGAGGATCTAGGTAGTTTGAGCTATGCTATGTCATGTTTAATTTTATACATTGTATGACGTATAATATATATTAGATATGATGCATAAGGTCTTTGATCAACATAAGGATTTAATTTTATAAGGAAAATTCTAAATATGTATCTTATGAGATTGATTGTTTTTGTTGTAATCTTAAAAATACGATTTGCATATCATGGCTCTTTCTTATTATGAATTGCAATAAAGTATAAAGTATATATGATGAAGAATGACAAAGGAAGGATGATTTGGAGACCACATGATGACAAGCAAAGAAGGGACTCTAAATATGTATCTTATGAGATTGATTGTTTTTGTTGTAATTTTAAAAATACGATTTGCATATCATGGCTCTTTCTTATTATGAATTGCAATAAAGTATAAATGATGAAGAATGACAAAGGAAGGATGATTTAGAGACCACATGATGACAAGTAAAGAAGGGACTCTAAATATGTATCTTATGAGATTGATTGTTTTTGTTGTAATTTTAAAAATACGATTTGCATGTCATGGCTATTTATGAAGGATGATTCAGAGACCGCATAATGACAACCAAAGAAGGGACTTCAAGAAGAAGTAGCTTCTATTGTGTTGTTAGTCCTTTCATAGCAGGATCTAGTTAGTTTGAGCTATGCTATGTCATGTTTAATTTTATGCCTTGTATGACATATAATATATGTTAGATATGATACATAAGGTACATAAGGTAGGTTTGCCACAACTAAAGTACCTTGTTTATATTGGTAAGACACGATAGACGATAGGATAAGATTAGGACCTAAATAGGTATAGAGTTGGGGAAGTTCATAAGATGAGCTAGCTAGAATACATGTGATGCAATAGTTGCCTACCTAAGTAGTCTAATTTTGAGTCATCAGCCAAAGCTGACATATTACTAGATGAAATGTGGTAGAAAGCCTACACGATATGATTTTTTGAATTGATAGTAAGGGCTATTAGTTTGAATAAAATAGAGGGAGGACTGTTATTGATATCTAATGGCAAACATAACAAATAAGGATAGTCCTAAAGTATGAGGACTTTATCCTTTAAAAGGACAAGCTGACTAGGACAAACTTTATAGACTAGTCTAGACTAGTATAGGAATTTAAGGATAATCCTCAAGCATGAGCAAAAGCTTTATGTTCTAAAGGAACCTTTTCCTCAACCACCTGAAGCTGGTGCCCCTTGTGTTGAGAAATATGCTTGTAAGAAGCAACATAAGAACATGGAAGCTTATGACATGCTTGAACAACCATTGATAAAATGAATGAAATTGATAAAATATCGCTAGAACTAAAAGTTATAATATAATTGCTGAACAAAATTTCCAAAAAGCAAAACCCAAATGTCATTGTGATGGTTCAAAAAGGTAAAGGCAAGGGTAAAAACAAAAAAGATTCCAAATCCAATGATAAGCCCAAGCCCAAGTCTTCTACACTAAAACTTAAGGGTAATGTGGCTAAGGAAGCATTTTATGGTATGACTAGAAGAGGAATTGTACAATTTACCAAGAGGACTTCCATTTTTGGTATATTTGTTAGATAAATTAGTATACCTATTCTTACATCTTAGATATTAGATATGTGTATGGGTAGGCAATAGAGTAAGAGCCTTAGTTGTTGGGACATTTAGTTATAGAATTAAAGGATTGTTATTTTGTGTTGATTATTAAGCAAGAATATTATTCCTATTTTTAATAAAAAAAAGTTGTTTAATTTATTTAGATGAACTATTTTATTGCAATGCACAATTGGTTAATGGCTACTTATGGCATTGTCGCTTGGGTTATATAAATGAGAATTGCATATCTAAACTCCATAAAGATGACAAAAAGCCTATTTATTCACTGAACATAATGAAAGGGCTACTAATCTCTTAGGTCTAATACATAGCATATGGACCTCTTAGTTCATTAGCTAGTGGAGGTCTAATAGGTATGGATATGTGTAACACATGTCAGAATCCTTTGAAAAGTTCAAGAAATTTAAAAATGAAGTACAAAACTAACTTGGTAAAAGTATCAAAATACTTCGATCAGATTGGGGTGGAGAATATTTAAGTCAAGAATTTGATGACTATCTAAAAGAGTGTGGTATAATGTCACAACTCGTCCACCTGGAATGCCAAAATGGAATGGTGTTTTAGAAAGGACAAATCATACTTTGTCCTTTGTTAGAATGGTGCGATCTATGATGAGTCATACAGATCTTCCTATTTTATTTTGGGAACATATTCTAGAAATAGCTACTTTTACGCTTAATCATGTTTCCTTTAAAATGGTTCAAAAAATCCATATGACATATAAACTAGGAAACGTCCCAGTATGTCTTTTATGAAGATTTGAGGCTATGAGGCTTATGTAAAACATTAAGTAACAAGATAGGATCTAAATTGGATAAGTGTTATTTTGTATGGTATCCTAAGGAAATCAAGGGGTAGTATTTCTATAATCCTATCAAAGGAAAAGTGTTCATTGCACAAACTAGTTTTTTTTTTTTTGAAAGAGAGTTTATTTCTAGAATAAACTCATAAAATAACATTGAACCTATTATAGAAATCTGAGCAAAGTCCATAAGTTGTTGTGAAACAAGAACCAACTTAAGTAACATAAGGCTTACATAAATCTAGTAGAATTTGCTTGAGAGATATGGATTTCTTATGACTCAACATAGTGATATTTTTCTCATGGATCAAAATGAGCTCACAACATAATAAGCTATTAACTCAACATAGTGATATTTTTCTCATGGATCAAAATGATCCTGCAAAGTGGCTTGAGGCCATGATGGAATCCATGCACACCAACCAAGGGTAGACTTTCATTGACTCACTTAAAGGTGTAAAACCTACTGGTTGCTTTCAAAAAGAAAACTAATATGGATGGTAGTATACAAACCTATAAAAGGTGATTGGTCACCAAAGGTTTTAGGCAAATTCATGGTATAAACTATGATGAGACCTATTCGGATTTGACTTGCTATAGTAGCTTATTATGGTTACAAAATCTACAAGTGTAGACTTTGATTGACCTACCTCAAGGTGTAAAATCCATTAGTTGTTGCTTTCAAAATCTATAATTGCTTAAGCTTTTTAAGGATGTGTACATGACACAGCCTAAGGGTTTTTGTCACTCTTGAAAATGCTAGGAAGGTATATAACCTACATTGATCCATTTATAGGTTAAAGTAATCTTCGCAAAGTTGTTTTAATGATGCAATCAAAATTTTTGGTTTCATAAAAGATGAAGATGAATCTTGTGTTTACAAAAAAATGCATATTCCTTGTATTATGGATAACATGCGACTCATCAAAAATAATATTCGTGCATTATAGGCTATAAAGTCCTGGGTAAGGAATTATTTTATCTTGATCTATAGAAATAGATCAAGAAAAAAGTCTGAGTACATATATTGACAAAATATTGAAATGGTTCAACATGCAAGAATTCAAAAGGAGATACTTACATGTCATATGGTATAAGTCTTGCCAAAACTTAATATCATGTATGCCATGTTATATACCTATCCATCTTGTGTACCTTAAGTATGACAAGTAAATAGTAGTCAAATTCAAGTGAGTGTCATTGGATTGCTGGCAAGAATTTATTCTTGATAAGGAGCTAGCTATAAAAGGTCATATTGATGCTAGTTTCTAATACGATAAGGAAGCTATATCAAAATTAGTATGTGTTTTGTTTGAACAGAGGTGCTGTAACACCATAATTTCTAGCTCACATCCATCATCATTTACATGGTCATGTGATATATAGTAAGAAAGAAGTGAGAATTTTATTGAAAATAACACACTTTCTGCGTCACATCATGACTAAAAATTTCATTCAGTGTCATATAGACTGTGTGAGCTCATGTTATACATCCTTATATTTAACTACATCATTACAACTCATTTGTATAACAAAAACATGCCTACAACTCATGGAAACCGAATTGGAAAGTGGAAAAGGAGGTTTTATTCTAGGCCAGAATTGGCCTCCTTTTTGGGCAAATTTTGAAAAATCATAACTAAATCTAAAAAAATAAAAATCATACAATCTTAGTCATTATAGAAATCTTGAGATGTCTATTTTATGTAAAAAAATATACACAAGTTATAACATCCCACACATAGAGTGTTTGACATATGAAATAGTCTAGAGGTCGGACTACGTCCTGATGCTGTCACAGTTTACTAATATGAACTTAAAAAATATCCAATTAATATACAAAAATCTAATCCATAAAAATAATATCAATCTAGAAATATGTGGATGTCAACTAAAGAGAAAAAATATCTCCAGATCAGTTCATCAAACCCAGACCTCAGAATTTGATGGAACAATACTTTTGGGCAAGGTTACTCACTAAATAGTTCAAAAATTCTGTGATTTCCTAGTTTTTTTCTAGTTTTTTTGTATAAAATTTCATGGCAATTGGACATTATTTGAGTCACATGTGATAGAAAACAATTTTAGACTATTGTAACAGTGTATCAGACCATTTCCATAAATTTTGCCAACTTTAAAAAATCATCAAATATTCTGTAAACCTCTAAAAATTATGATCTTTAGCTTCCCAGAAAGATCTCAATGAGACCTAATTGCATGCTAAATTTCAAATTAAGACTAACTCATTTTGCCAAAAAGTGACATAGGATCAATTTTGTCTCCACATACGGTACCAAAATTGCCAAATGGATTTTCCTTAGTCTTGGAACCTTTTGGGCAAGTTTAAAAGTATATTTAAGACTTTTTGAGTTACCCAAATGGTCCCAAATCTCATACATCGTCCCAAATCTCATACATTTCATTTTGGCCATTCAACCCCCATTTATATACATATCCATCAAACTTTCAATTCTCATACTTTGGCATTAGATACTCAAAACATATGCTAGAGGTCATACATCATATCCATATATATAAACATCACATAATGGTGTATTTATACATGTCTCAAGGGTCATGGTACATTTACAACATCATATACTTTGTGAAGCCTCATTATGGATTCAAAAAGAATGAAAGCTAGGCCTAGGCTTGTCAATCTCCTTCTTTCATGGTTGTTAGCTCCCTTCACCATAACTACTTGGTCCACCTAGCATGTTAGAGCATTGGAGAGGAGGGAGTGAGATTCAAAGAATCCAATAGCTCATCTCCCATTCAATCATACATAATATGTGCAAGCAAGCTTTACAAATGCATGCATGGAAACAATAAAAGCATGGAGACAATAAAAGCCATGGACATTTTCGAAGCAAAGTTGGCATGTGAATAACTCATACAAATCATTGAAGAGCTCACCAAGTGTTTGGATTGCCCTCACACTTTTCCTCATGGATTTTGAACTTGCCTCACTTATTTCTTGAGCACTTTGGACTCAACCATACTCTTGGGAGTCTACTTTACTTTTAGGAGACTCTTTGCTTTGTCTTAACTAAACTCAATGGTTCTTAGCTCATCCTCACCAAAGGGAAGAGTTCTTGGCCTCTCCACACTTAAGTAAACTCATACAAATGTCATGCACTCATTAGAAAACATAACATGGCATCAAGGATCATAGCATATAAAGGCATGCTAGCATACTTTTCATAGCTTGAAAATGCACATACACACATGCTAAAACAAGCTAAACACACATCCATGCATAAGAGAAAGTGGAGAGAGCTACCTTACACCAATTCAAACACTTTTCCCTTTGAATTTAAGCTTCTCTTTTTGGCTACACAACCACAAAATTGTGGGGCCTAGATACAATTTATAGGAGCCAATTAGGATCATGAAACACATTCTAAGGCTACATAACTTAATGTACCACTAGATTACTCTATAGACTTCATTATGGTCTCTATAATGGGACGTAATGAAGTAACACCCCTCAAGGGACTTTTAGGCCTCATTCTTTCCTTTCAAATATGATTCTTAACTCCTTTTAAACCTCTTGGAGTCATCATATCATTAAAACAAATGACCTAGCATCGTGTTGCTTCTTTAAGTCATAATATGGAACCTAAGGCACCGAATCAATTTCTAAGAGCTCTAAATTTTTTCCAAGGGTTCCTGCCACCTTCTACCATTATAAGAAGTCCCAAACCAAGGCTAAAACAAATTAAAATAGCCCATAGTCCAATGGCTCTGTCTTGGCCGAATTAATGGATGGAAGAGGAGTCCATGAGCTTTTTGATTTTTCCTTGATGGGAAAGACACTTGGGAGGCTTCCTAGGGGTCTTAGAAACTCAAATAAACTTTACACATGCAAGAAAATTCATAAATTAAATCAATTTTTACAAAGTGTCCAAGAGTTCTACACTGTTTTAACTTAATTTTCATTAGCTTTTCTTCCAATTTCCTTGCATCTACTAACTCCTCATGGTCTAAAACCCACAATTCCTTCTTATTTCTGTTCAAAAAGCCTCCCCCCAAGATGGTTCTATTTTGGCAGAACTCCACAGACAAAGGGCAAGAAAAAGGAAGCAACCAAGATAGAAAAATCACCTTGATTCTAAGCTTATCTCAAGAGCTCTCTTCCTTGCTTCAACCCTTTCCTTGAATTTTGAAATTTCCTCCTCAGTTCTAGGCTCAAAATAGAACCAAATATCTCACTAAATCCATAAGAAGAGAGGAGAAAGAAGGGGAAGAAGTTTAACAAGGCAAGGAGTAGGAAAAAGTGGTTAAAACTTACACTTTTCAAAGCTTCTCTTCCTTCCTTGGCCTCCCCTCTTTTGTGCCACTCTTAGCCCTTCTTAATTCTCTTTTAATGTGTGAGAGAGTGGGTGAGGAGATTTGAGCAGAGGAGGGGCATTTTTATAAGTTAGGGATTCATTAAAGTAACTTTTAAAATTTACAATTTAGTCCCTCTTTATAGTTTTGTTCGTTTAGACTTGTTTCAACTCCTTTTTGAAATCTATTTTTTCCATCATATTTCTTAGGCTTCTTAGGCTCTTAATCATAAGAATTGCCTTTTGAATCACTCAAAAAGGATATAAAACTATTCCGAACCGTTCAGTCAAAGTTTCAGTCAACTGACAGCCGAAATCGCTCACCAGAGGGGTTTCAACTGTTCTAGCGATTCCCATGATATTCAGAGCCTCTAAAAACCTTGAAAAACTTAAATTACTTAAATTTTTTGTTTAAAAAGCCCTCCTATGAGTTTTCCAAATTTTTCAAAAATTACAAAAATGCCCCTACTTTCTTCGGCAAATTTTTTGAGCTCTTCTGGCTCTGGTTTTTGGGCATCTTAAGTCTTAAATCCTCATTTTCTAATATTTAAAATTTTATCATAATTTTAGTTGGCCCATATTCCATCTATTTCAAGGACTTCCTTTTATATTTAGCCTATTTTTAACATTTATGGAGAGATCGAACAGTGCGTTTCTCACATTTACGGAGGGACTAGATGTTACATTCCTCCCCCCTTAAATAAATGTCATCCTCAAAATTTAGGAGTACATTTTCTCTTACTCTTTTCTTTTCTAACTAACTGCTCTTCTTTCCCTTCTTCCTAGCTTTATACGTTTTCTCAGCGATTTTATTCATTTGAATTTTTTCTTAGCCAGGGGATTTTTCATTTCTAGTTCTTAATAAGGGTTCTATTATAAAATGCTTAGTTTTTTCTCTTAAGAGAAAGAAATTTCTAACTCTAGAGGCCTATCTTGAGAGAGCTTACTAATCATGTAGGGTCAATGTTAAGGATTAACGTTTCTTTCAATAGACTCATTTACACATCTCGGGAGGTAACTTATTTCATATCACATCTCCCGTATCCTCTCTGAATGGCTTATCATAATATCTCATCATCTTTTCTAATCATTAGAGCCATCGGAGGTTTCTGTCTGTCTACTTATTTATTTACATATTCCGTCCACTATTCATCTCCGCGTTCTCCTTACTAGCTCATCCCATGATTATAATTCACATTTCTTTCTAGCATAGGCCTCATATCGCAACTGCTTATTGGGATTACAGCTTCTTTGAGGAGTTTTTGCTTTTAATGATCCCAGTTTCTCTGTTTATTGTGGCCTGGGACTTTTTCTCACTTTCTTTACTCACTTATAGCAACATTTTATAGTCCCTCATTTCAATACTAATTGGCCTAACCTGTGTGTCTCATACTGGCACCGAAGAGCTACTACCACTGACTACTGCTGAGTTCTGCTAGGATGCTAGCTATTCTCACAGTTTTACTTACTGGAGATATACTGTACCACTTACTTTATGTAAAAAGGCATTTAACTCTTTCCTGAATACGTAAACTAGCATGCGGGGATCTCTCTATCCCTTGGTCAGGGCTACTATCTACTAGGTAGTGGTTCATCTAACTCTAACTCTAGAAAATTAATTTCTTGCTTTCCTCATCCCATACACTATGCTCATTTCTAAAGAGAGCTAGTCAGTGGTCTAACTGTCTGAGTAAAGCCTTCATGTCTCTGTGGCAACGGTCTACCAGACTCAGGAAGTCTGTAGTCTTTGAGATAAAAGTTAGCTGAAACTATACTGATTTTTGAGACTAACTGCTCTGTAAAACTATCTCAGGCTGTCATCTCTACCAAAGATCTATCATGCTGTGGCTAGGGCTCTTTGTAAGTCTGTGGGATCTACTGTGACCCCTAAGTCTACTACGATCTCTCAGAGCCCTGCTCTAATCTACTGCGATCTGCTGTGCTATACTGGGATCTGCGATCCATTTTTGGGAGACATCAAAGCCTAAGATCACTGTATCTGATAGTAAAATACATACTCATTAAGTCCAGTAACTATCGCTCATAATAGCTGAGGCTAAACTCGGAAGTACATCATGCTCTTCGTGCAAAGTGGGTTCTATGTCATCTAATTCTCTAGGATCCCATCATATTGATACACTAGGGAGCATTTTAATTTTAACTCATCGCTCTTCATAGGATCCTCAGATTTTTACTTCAGCCCCTTTTTGCTTGGGCTTTCTTTCTTACTCTATTGACTTACTTACTTTATGTGTACTCATTCTAGTCTTCCTCTCATATCCTGCAGTTTGTAACTATGCTCACATTCTGCTGTAAAGTGCGTTAGCACTAAGGCATCTCACACATTGAGTATGGTTAACATCTCTAGCAGGAGAAAGGCTGCACTGGTTCCTTCTCATTTTGTTTATTGAATCTGAATATTTTCTACTGGGGATTCCTTTCTACATGCTTTTCTCATTATTCTGATATTACTAGAATCCCTTTACCTTTCTTTCCTGAGTTATCTCGTTATCTAACTAACTAGGATACCCTTAGATTATCAGAACACTTTGGTGATTGATATCATCGTTTGCTATGCACTTAAGCCACATTACTACTAGGTTGGCCAGATCTAATATCATGTAGCCTCTGTTGCAAGCAAACCATAACATCAAACACTAATATACGGGTGCCTCATGACTGAGCTCAAAGCCACTATCACCTGTATATTACAAATTCCCCAATAATCTAAAGTATCCCTCTCTTACTTTTCTCTATCTCTTACTTTTCTCTATTTGCCCTATTCTCGTGGAGTGCTTGGGGAAAGTAGGATTCTTCCTCTGCTACATCCCGAGATCTCTCTATATTGCCTGATTATTTTTTCTTCGGGTATTATCATGCTAGAAGGGCATCTATGCCAAGGACAAGTATGCTTTCTTAAATACTCAAGCACACTAATTGAATATTTATTCTCAATCTGATATATCCTCGACTTGTACACTATCACATCTTCTCTTTCTACCTTTTTTATCCTCTTACTCAGGTAAAAAGGACTCTGTCCTTAACTAGACCATCCCTTGGTAAAAAGGATTCTATTTCATATAATTTTAGGAATTTCATTCTATGGTGCTCTCGGCTTACATTCCTTTTCTACATAAAACGAGGCTCGCCTTCTTAGGCGGTCTCTAACTCTTTCGAGCTTACCTGAAGGTATTAAGGCACTACCTATCTGTCTTAACTTATTTCTACATTTGGATCAGAGTTGGGCTTTCTTTCTATTCAGCCTCTCTGAACAGCCTCTCTAGCCTCATCCCTAGGAGCACAGTATACTATTTTTAGGGTTTTGCTAACCCAATCCAGAACACGTACTCTCAATATCTGGATTCTACCTCACTGAAGTTGATGCTCTACTGGGTGCTCTAATCACTCACGTGCCTTAACCCTATATTATTCTCATATTAGGGAGCTTGTCTGACTAACTATTGGACTCTTCTTTGTTTACCTTTCTGGGTTTAGCTTATTCATCTAATCATGATAAAGTGAGGGCATCTTTTCTGTAACTAGTTTCTTAGCTATTCTTCGCTTCCCTTTGTGACTTAGGGGGTCTATCTGAGAAAATTTACTAACCACTATTGGTGGTTTCCTCGGCATCAAGATGTCTTATCTTTTTTTTTTCTCGATCTAAGGATAACTTTCATTGAGTCTTTCATTTACATATCTCACCTGGAACGATACTACTAGTTATCTCCCCTAAGCTTTAGCTTGCGCTCAACCTGGGCTAACCATCTCATTGGACCTGTAGCTTACTAACTATCTTCATTCTTTTTTGAGCTTCCATTACTAGGCTACTCATACTTACCTATGAGGTACATCTTTCTAGATCACTCACTATGTGCCTCACTACTGGTAGTCTTATCTTACGTTATTTCGAGGCCACACTAATATTCTATCATTCAATATCTTACAGGGTAGCATCCTAGGTTGAAGTCTACGCTTTAAAAATGGGTCTCAACAACCTCATCATCCCTGTGTTTAACCTTCCCTGTGTTGAGCTCTTTCCTCAATCTCATTTATTAGGCCCACAGATTTCTTATTAATCTTCTATAATCATTCATTACTCTTTTCCTCTACTTATACTAGGGTTCCTGCTCTCTGTGGGTTGTCTGACCCCTTATCAACTCCCTTCTCAAGTTACCAACAACGTATTTATGGTGTTATTCACCGCGACTAACACATCATTTACTGCAGCTAACTTCTGAATTGGTCGCGACGAGAAACTCTTTGGATTGTCTCGCTGCTTCTATGGAGTAATTGGCTGCGGCTAAGTAATTAGTTAGCTGCGACTAACGGCTTCTGATTAGCTTACTTTTTTTTTTCAGGGATTGAATTTTCATCTTTACCTACCAACTCGAGCTCATTGCCTCTATATCCAATCCTTCATCAAGGTAGAAGGTTCTATCTCTCGCTTCATTCATGCATAACTACTTATCATCTCTGGGCAATTGGGCTTTAAGGTGTAGCTTGAAACTTATCACATTTGTGTATTGTGGCTAGGGGATAATTCTCTTTCTCATTCCCCTCTAAACTGGTCTTATGCAACCGTAATCTCATCTCATACCACGTTACATTACTTGTCTCTACATCAAGCAAGACATCTCGAAATGGCCTGAGTATGACTACCAGGGAGAATTAGGCCCCACATACTCTCTCTAACAAGCCTCTTCCTGGGGCTTGGCACTGATCCTGGCGAGCTATCATATCACATGGAGCTCCAGCCGTCGAATCCTTTAACATTGCTTAGGCTTAGCTCTGCTCAAGTTACTCTAGAGGCCACTCTTTCCTGGTGTCTACTAACTACTCTAAGACCATCATACAACTTACTTATTATGAATAAAATCACAAACTATACTCATACACCTCACATGTCTCATATAAAACTTTACATATCCATTAAGCCATTAAGCCTTCACATAGCCCCATTGCTACATCCTCAAGCCAAATCCAATCCGAAAAAGCCTGGAACTTTGCTTTGATACCAATAAATGTAACACCATAATTTCTAGCTCACATCCATCATCATTTACATGCTCATGTAAATGATGATGGATGTGAGAATTTTATTGAAAATAACACACTTTTTATGCGCATCATGACTAAAAATTTCATTCGGTGTCACATGGACTGTGTGAGCTCATGCTATACATTCTCATATTTAATTACATCATTACAACTTATTTACATCACAAAAACATACCTACAACCTATAGATACTGAATTGAAAGGTGGAAGAGGATGTTTCATTCTCGGCCAGAATTGGCCTCCTTTCTGGGCAAACTTTGAAAAATCATAACTAAATCTAGAAAAATTAAAATCATGCAATCTTGTCATTTTGGAAATCTTAGGATGTCTACTTTATACTAAAAATATGCACAAGTCATAACATCCCACACACAGAGTGTTTGACACACAAAATAATCTGGAGGTCGGACTAGGTCCTGATATTGTCACAATTTATTGATATGAACTTCAAAAATGTTCAATTAATTTTACAAAAATCTAATCCATGCAAATAATACTAATCTAAAAATCTATGGATGTTAACTAGAGAGGAAAAATATCTCTAGATCAATTCATCAAGCCCAGACCTCAGAATTTGATGAAGCAGTACTTCTGGTCAGGCAAGGTTACTAATACTATATAGAAACTTCAAAAATTCATATCTTCCTCTCTAGATCTCCAAATAAGGTGCTTATAGTTGACACGATGTGATTTCCTAGTTTCATTTTATAAAATTTCATGACAATTGGATATCATTTGAGTCTCATGTGACAGAAAATAATTTTGGACTATTTTGCCAACTTTGAAAAATCATTAAATATTCTGTAGACCTCCAAAAATTATGATCTTTAACTTTCCAGAAAGCTCTCAATGAGACCTAATTGCATGTCAAATATCAAATCAAGACTAACTCATTTAGCTAAAAAGTGACCAGGGTTTCATAATAGTCAATTTTAGCTCCACATAGGGTACCAAAGTTGCCAAATGGATTTCCCTTAGTTTTGGAACCTTTTGGGCAAGTCTAAAAGTATATTTAAGACTTGTGTGAGTTACCCAAATGGTCCCAAACCTCATATATCTTATTTTGGCTATTCAACCTTCACTTATACACATATCCATCAAACTTTCAATTCTCATACTTTGGCATTAGATACTCAAAATATATGCTAGAAGTCATACATCATATCCATACATATAAATATCACATAATAGTGTATTTATACATGTCTCAAAGATCATGGTACATTTACAACATCATATACTTTGTGAAGCTCATTATGGATTCAAAAAGAATGAAAGATAGGCCTAGGCTTGTCAATCTCCTTCTTTCATAGTTATTGGCATGTTAGAGCATTGGAGAGGAAGGAGTGAGATTCAAAAAATCCCAATAGCTCATCTCCCATTCAATCATACATAATATGTGCAAGCAATTACAAATGCATACATGGAGACAATAAAAGCCATGGACATTTTAGAAGCAAAGTTAGCATGTGAACAACTTATACAAATCATTGAAGCCAAGTGTTTGGATTAGCCTCATACTTCTCATGGGTTTTGGACTTGTCTCACCCATTTCTTGAACACTTTGGACTCAACCATACTCTTGGGAGCCCACTTTGCTTTTGGGAGACTCTTTGCTTTGTCTCAACCAAACTTACCAAAGGGAAGAGTTCTTGGCCTCTCCATATTCAAGTAAACTCATACAAACATCATGTACTCATTAGAAAACATAACATGGCATCAATGATCATAGCATATAAAGGCATGCTAACATACTTTTTATAGCTTGAAAATGCACATACACAAATGCTAAAACAAGCTAAACACACATACATGCATAAGAGAAAGTGGAGAGAGCTACCTTGCACCAATTCACACACTTTCCCCTTTGAATTTAAGCTCCTCTTTTCGGCTACACAACCACAAAAGTGTGGAGAAGGTTCCTCTTGGCCTAGATACAATTTATGGGAGCCAATTAGGTTCATGAAATATATTATAAGGCTACATAACTTAATGAACTACTAGATTACTCTATAGACTTCATTATGGTCCATAATGGTACCTAATAAAGCAACACCCCTCAAGGGACTTCTAAGCCTCATTCTTTCCTTTCAAATATGATTCTTGACTCTTTTTAAACCTCTTAAAGTCATCACATCATTAAAACAAAGGGCTTAGCATCATGTTACTTCTTTAGGTCATAATATAAAACTTAAGGCACTGAATCAATTTCTAGGAGTTTTAAATTTTTTTCCAAGGGTTCCTGCCACCTTCTACCATCATAAGAAGTCCCAAACCAAGGCTACAACAAATTAAAATAGCCCCTAACCCAATGGTTCTGTCTTGGTCGAATTGATGGAGGGAGGGGGAGTCCATGGGCTTTTTGATTTTTCCTTGATGGGAGAGACACTTGGAAGGCTTCCTAGGGTCTTAGAAACTCAAATAAACATTTACACATGCAAGAAAATTTATTGATTAAATCAATTTTTACAAAGTGTCCAAGAGCTCTACACTATTTTAACTTGATTTTCATTAGCTTTTCTTCCAATTTTCTTGCATCTACTAACTCCTCATGGTCTAAAACCCACAATTCTTTCTTATTTCTAGACAAAAAGCCCCCCCAAGATGGTTCTATTCTTGCATAACTCCACAGACAAAGGGCAAGAAAAAGGAAGCAACCAAGATAGAAAAATCTCAAGAGCTCTCTTCCTTACTTCAACCCTCTCCTTGAATTTTAAAATTTCCCCCTCAGTTCTGGGCTCAAAATAGAATCAAACATCTCACTAAATCCATAGGAAGAGAGGAGGAAAGGAGAGGAAGAAGTTTAACAAGGCAAGGAGTAGGAAAAATTGGTTAAAACTTACATTTTTCAAAGCTTCTTCTTCCTTCCTTGGCCTCCCCTCTTGTGCACCACTCTTAGCCTTTCTTAATTCTATTTTAATGTGTGTGAGAGTGGGTAAGGAGATCTGAGTAGAGGAAGGGCATTTTTATAAGATAGGGATTCATTTAAGCAACTTTTAAATTTTGTAATTTGGTCCCTCTTTATAGTTTTATTTGTTTAGGCTCGTTTCATCTCCTTTTTGAAATTTATCTTTTCCATCATATTCCTTAGGCTCTTAATCATAAGAATTGCCTTTGAAATCACTCAAAAAGGATCTAAAACCATTCCGAACCATTCGGTCAAAATTTCGATCAACCGACAGCCGAAATCGCTCACCAGAGGGGTTTCAACTATTCTAGGGATTCTCATGGTATTGGTATTCAGGGCCTCTGAGAACCTTGAAAAGCTCAAATTTTTTGTTTAAAAAGCCCTTTTATGAGTTTTCCAAATTTTTCAAAAATTACAAAAATGCCCCTACTTTCTTCGGCAAATTTTTTTGAGATCTTCTGGCTTTGGTTTTTGGGCATCTTAAGCCTCACATCCTCATTTTCTAACATTTAAAATTTTATCATAATTTTAGTTCGCCCAAATTCCTTCTATTTCGAGGACTTTTTTTATATTTGGCCCATTTCTAACGTTTACGAAGAGACCAAATAATGCGTTTCTCACGTTTATGGAGGGACTGGATGTTACAGGTGCTACAAGTTGTCTATTGCTATCTTTGATGCATTAAAAGAGGCTTTTTAGATAAAAAAGTTTATTACCAAACTTGGCATTGTTCCTAGCATTTCGAACCTAGTGGACCTTTATTATAACAACAATGGAGCCATTATACAAGCTAAGGAACCTAAGTCTCACTAGCAATCTAAGCATATACTTCAGCATTTCCATCTTATTCATGAAAATCATTAATAGAAGAGATGTGAAGATATGTAAAGTACCGAAAGGCAATAATTTTGTTGACCCACTGATAAAGCTTATGGTTTAACAAATCATACTAGGTCACTTGATATTAAAGTCATGAGGGACTAGCTTTAGTTTAAGTAGGAGATTATTGGTATATATGCCTTAGAAGTCAATCATAAAATAATTACACTTACATACATTGTATTATGTTTTTTATAAGTAAATGTATTTCAATTATTATATAATATAATTATATATATATTAGGCTATATTCAACTAGAAGACCTAATTATATTTCATTAACTTTAATTTTAACCTACTCTTTTTATGCATCCCTATAAATTCGTATTACATTGGTAGTGATCTAAAAAGAATCTAAGTCTCACTAGCAATCCAAGCATATACTTCAGCGTTTCCATCTTATTCATAAAATAATATTGTTGACCCACTAACAAAGCCTATAGTGCAACAAATCATACTAGGTCACTTGGTATTAAATTCATGAGTAACCAGCTCTAGTGCAAGTAAGAGATTATTGGTATATATGACTTAGAAGTCAATCATAAAATAATTATACTTACATATATTATATTACGTTTTTTATAAATAAATGTATTTCAATTATTATATAATATAATTATAATATATATATATATATTAGGCTATATTCAACTAGGAGACCTAATTATATTTCGTTAACTCTAATTTTAACCTACTCTTTTTATGCATCCCTATAAATTCATATTACATTGGTAGTGATCTAAAAAGAATCTTATTTTAATATCTTAAGAATGCCTATGATTTATGATTTGACATACTTAATCTATGACTCATATTTCATGTAGTTTAATTCCTTTTTATCTGAATATATAGATCGAATTCGAGACAAAATGTGTCATCTTCTTTATAATTCAACCTATGTGTGTCTTGATCTTTGAATCAAAACAAATGAATCAATATCACTCAATCAAGGGATCCACAAATATCACTCTTCTTATATCTAGATATTCATTTGTATCATTTGCATCCCTATGCATGATTTAGGGTATATTTAATCACCACTTTTTTTGCCATTCCTATTAAAGGTGACGGTTGATAGCACTAAAGTATATGACTCTTTATGTAGGAAACTAGTGATTTCATGTCAAAGGACAACATGTATTATCCATAAGAATGTCTTATGACACATAGTGATTCCTGTAGCACTCTCACAACTAATCCGTCCAGTATATTTATTCTTTAATATATTCATGTAATAACTTGATATCTCATATCCATAATCGTAGTCATCGACCAATATATATACCAGTCTTACTATATTATTGCTATCTTGATCCACAATAATATTTGATTAAGGACAATTTAAAAATAATAAATTATTCTAGAGACAATGAATATATTTGTTTATATTACGTAGATATAACATTAATATGATAATTGAAATGCCTTTATCTATTAAAAAAATGTAATACAATGTATATAAGAATGGCTTTTAGTGCATACCTCAAAACAATGGGGGTATAAAGTGTGTAGGAAATTTCTTTTTTCTTGATTACCCCCTAAGAATATGCCAAGTGTAAGGATAATGTCATGGTTCCCTGCTTTGGCCATCATGCTACATTGGAAGGGTAAGCGTCTTGTATCATGTGGTTACTTCTTTCTTCCCTCTTGACATGTAGTAACTTTATGCTTTTAGGCATGTTGTTCTTTGATTTATTTAGGCATTTTATGGTATTTTTGGCCCATCTTAAAATATTCCTTTTGTTGTTTAGCAAGTTATTAAAGTTGACTTAGTCCTATTTCCACTAAACAGTTATGTCACAACCCAAAAGTTTAGACTCCTCTACTTCAAACCAACTAATTGTTAACCTACAATTCCTATCATATAATGCCTTTAAAGGTGTCATTTGAATGCTAGACTAATAGCTATCATTATAAGTAAACTCTATTAAAGGCAAGTACTTATCTTAACTCTCACCTAGATTTAAGACACAAACATTAAGCATATCTTCTAATGTTTAGATTGTACATTCCAATTGCCCATCCATTTAAGGATGGAAAGCGATGATCAAAAAACTACCCAACACTTGTTAAAGACTTTCAAAATTGAAATGTAAATTATGCTTAAAAGTTTAAAATAATAAACACTATCACACCATAAAGAGAGATGATCTCATCCAAGTAAAGCTTATCATATTGAGCCACATTGGAGGTGGTCTTCATAAGTAAAAAGTACATAGAATTAATCAAGTGATCCATAATCATCCATACTAAATCATAGTCCTTAAGGGAGTATTTGATTCAAAGAAGGAATAGGAAAGGGTGAGAGAGTGGGAGATAAAATATTTATTATGTCTTTTTAGTCATTACTCAATAGTAACTATCCTTTTTTATTAAAAGTAAGGACACAAGTGAAGAGTGTAAGTTGAATCATGAGCTTCCAATGCTTTTCTCTATAAATCCTTTACATTTGGTACATATAACCTACAACCACCTCTTATAGCTTTCCTTCTAAAACTTCTTCTATAATCTTCTTCAAACTTGCACATGGGCTACAGTAAACTAAGCCCATACATATCAAATCATACTCCACTCTAATGAGCTTATGAAATTCTTTCATTATTGGCCTCTTAACTTCAGCTATATGAGCCAAACTACAGAATGCAGATTTTGCCAGAGTGGCACATTAAGTAACATCCCAAAATTTAATTAAATGAATTTATTTAGAAAAATTAAGAATTTAATTAAGGACTGATGAGAAAAATAGGAATTTCTAAGAAAAAATAATTATTTTAAAATTTTTAAAGGAAAATAAACTTAATCATAGAATTTGAATTCATTAGGTGAAAAATTAATTAAAGGAATTTTGAAAAATTAAATTAAGATCCAATAATTATTATGATCCAATTAAGAATAATTTTTAGAAGCCTAAACTAAGTTAAAGTAAAGATACCACTCAACTCTCCTCTTCATTTTGACATGAATATCTCCTTATCTTGAGTTCTAAAAATTGGTACATCTAAGGTTATTTCATGAAAGAAAGATCAAAAGTCTCAGATAAATTTAAAGAAAAGGCAAAAAATGAGACAGGGCAAAAAGTGGCCTATGAACCAAAAATAAGAGATAATATACTTCACATGAATTATATAACTATAAGAGGCAGAGTAAGATCCAACACTAGTTTGCATGCCCCTATATACCATAGCAAAATGGAGTTTCCAAAAGAAAAAATCAGCATCTAATAGAAACATGCAAGAGTATGCTGCCAAAGTTCTAAGCAAAATACATAAAGAAAGAGTTCTAGATTACAAAGCAAGTTTGTGGGCTATGATAATGAATGGAAAGGGTGAAGGTATTGTGATCCAATAACAAAACACTGTTATGTTTCTTGAAATGTGGAATTTGACAAAGCATCATCATTATGGTTACCATAGGTAGTTTTGTTACCAGACTCTAAGGAGATTGAAGAAAAGTTATAAGAAAAATTATAAGAGCAATATGAGTCTAAGGCATCCTACAAAGGAAACTAGAAATCTTCTAATAAGTCCTAAATCTAAAGATAAAAAGCCATGGCATATTAGAGTGTACAAAACATCTCTAGCAAAGGAAAGGCTGACCTAACATATAGAAGAAGAAGAAGAAGATCCAACACTATTACCTTAGAGGTCCATAAGGGTACATAAACCAAATCCCAAGTATCCTAATACAACTTTAATTGAAGATATAACATGCCTTTCTTTAGATAAAATTGAGTAATTCAATTTAAATTATGTGGTTTTTATGTGATTTTTATGTGAAAAACATAAATGAATTAGCAGTGTATGTAAGACGTTATATGTGAGACGTTATAAGCAAACCAAAAGCCTATACAAGCTGGTTGTGTAAATTTACATAGTTTTGTGTAAAATTATATGTGCAAGCCATGTAAATGGGTAATTTTGACACAAGCTACCCATATTTGACTAAAATTAAGGCTTTTTGTTAGGCTTCTTTGATTTTCTAAAGGAAGAAGCCAAGAAGAAACTTAGAGATGCTCAAGAACATTCTGAAAGAGTGCTTTAAAGATCCACTAAATACAAGAAAAGATCTAAAGTTCTTACTAACAGATTGTCTCTTCAGCCGATTTGTTTTCTTTTCATTCTCTTCTTTAACTTCTCTAAACATGGACTTGTTTACTTTCATTGTTGTTTTATTAATTTTCATTATGCGTAGCTAGATTCTTCTATTTAGAGTTTAAATCACCATTTATTGACTAGGATAATTTCATATTAATCTTATAACAATTTTTATTGAATTAACATATTACTTTTCTATATTATTCATGAATGTTATTTCCTATCATTTGATGTGAACGGATCGAGAGGCCAATTATAATGTAATCACTAAAATAATATATTCAAATAATAATTTCATAGAAATATGGGTTACATCTAAATGGCTTATGAATTAATATATTACTCAATTATGAGTTACTTAAATAATAATTTTTATTGAATTAACATATTACTCTTCTATATTGTTCATGAATGTTATTTCCTATCATTTGATGTGAAAGGATTGAGAGGCTAATTATAATGTAAATCACTAAAATAATATACTCAAATAATAATTTCATAGAAATATGAGTTACATCTAAATGGCTTATGAATATTTGCTTTGAATCCTATATACGTAATGGGTTTATATTAAATTTATGAACATGAGAATAGAATTGCTTAGTATGAGTATGATACTTATTCAACAAAGAATTTCACTCACATTAGTAGGATTATTGATAATTCAATCAAATTAAGTTACAAGAGTTTATTAATGACACTTTAAAAAGCAAGCAAGGGATTTTGGATTCTAAAACTTTTCACTGTAATCAATATTTGTTAAGTGAATATGCTACTTGCACTAAAATTCATTTTTATCAATTTTAATTTCAATTAGACAATTTAGATAATAATATTAATTTTAGTAATTGGCAGTTAAATTCCATCCTCGTGGAAATAATATTGTATTCATCAGTTTATTATTTGTGCGATCCATATACTTGCAGAAGCAATGGAAGAAGAAATTCATGCCTTGAAACCAACCAAAATTGAAGACAAGGTACAAAGCAAGGCTAGGTTCTCTCAAAAGCCATGCCTAACTATAATAAAACTTTTAGCTTAATAGCAAAGATTACTATAGTAAGAACTATAGTAAGAGTTCTACTAGCACTCGCCACAAGTAAGTCATGAAAGCTTTGGCAAATGAACTTAAAGAATGTATTCCTACATGATAAATTGAATATGGGAGCAACAACAATGATTTAGGAGCAAGGCTTATCCAAACTATGTGCAAATTGAACAAGGCCCTTTGCAAGTTGAAAACAAGCACCATGAGCTCAATACGGTAAGATAGCAAAGTTCCTAGTGCAAAGTGATTACCCCGTGGCTCTAACAAAGTCAAGTTTATTTGTGAAAACTCGAGATAAAAGGCTAGTAATTGTGCTAATATATATGGATGAATTGTGCTAATATATATGGATGATTTTATCATCGTTGAAGATGATGAAAAGGAGATCAATCAGATGAAATCTAACTTATTCATACTCTTCTAAATGAAAGAATTTGACGAGTTAAGGCATTGTTTAGGCCTCTAAGTGGAGAATACCAATGAAGGATTATCTCTAAATTATTTTTAACATTAAAGACCTACTGAAGAAATTTAGGTATGCTTAAGTGCAACCTTATCTCAATTTCACTAGAGGTAAATACAAAGCCATACTCACACCAAGGTAAGGAATATCAAAGAAGGATTATTTCTAACATTAGAGACCTATTGAAAAAGTTTGGTATGCTTGAATGCAAGCCTATTTCAATTTCACTAGAGTTATAAAAATCTATGCTCACACGAAGGCAAAGAACTGGAGGATATAACTATATACAGGTAGCTAGGCCTAATATAGCTTATGTAGTCGAAGTGATTAACTGATTCATGTAATAGCCAAAGAAGCAACATCTAGCAATAGTGTTGAGAATTCTAAGATACATTAAAGATACCATTAATTGCAGTATGTCGACTCTATTGTAAGATATATAAGAAAGGCACCATGTGCAAAGTCGAAGGATTTTGTAATGCCAACTAGATTGGAGTCCATGGCACAAGGCATTTGACCACAGGTTACATCTTAATCTTGGATTAGCAAGAGACAACCAACAATATCACTATCTATTACTAAAGTGGAATATAGAGTAGTGGCATCGATAGCATAATCTGCCATTAAACTTATTGAAAACCATTCCATGACCGTACCAAATAGCAGATATACTCACTGAGCTACTCTAAGAAGCAAAGTTTGAAGGATTTCAAAGCAACTTGGCGTAACCTCAAAATCAACATTTAAAGAGATTAGTCGTTGAGGGGGAGTATTAAATAGCACACCAACTCATCTCTCTTGAAGCTTCTCAAAGAAAATGGGTTTATCTCAAGATAGTAGAAAATTCTAGTATATAAGATAAAATTATGAAGAGAGGTTGAAACATAAATAATCCAGAAACATGGAAGCTCTCATTTCAACAACTTCTTTCACCTATATTTTAAGTTAAGTGATGTAGTGTGTGAGGCTTGGAGCAAGTAGTAATCAAGTGGAGTGTGTGATAGCGAGTAACGTGAGGTAGTGTGGCAGAGGCGTGTGCAGTGATTGTGGAGAAAAGGTGAGGTGCTTTAGATAAAATGGGTGTATATTTTATTTTGAGTGATCAACAAAGAAATTTCTTTTAAAGAACTCCTTCAAGTTCTTCCTTCCTTTTTCTTGAGCCTTTGCCTCTTAGATTTCTAACATGTCTACCTTTCTTGATGACAGTGAAAAAAAAAATTCATGGGAAGTCCACAACCAGGAGCTACAACGCATAGAAAACTAAAATTTGATAGCTAAAATTTCTTCACACGGACAAAAGCAGTTCATTTCTGAAGGAAGAAGAAAATATAGAACTTACCTACATCCGATGCAGCAACATATTGGTCCCGTTTGAGAGACAAAGAAATTTCAGTCTGATCATTATCACTAATACTGTACACAATATATGCACAGGTTTGAACATTCAGAGAAGTGAACACCAAAAATAAAAAGCAGAAAACTTGAAACCATACCTTACAAGGACAAAAGCATTTATCGTTTAGTGTCTACCTTTCTTGATGACATTGAAAAAAAAAAAATTCATGGGAAGTCCACAACCAGGAGTACCATACACAACGCATAGATAGTATATGCACCAACCTCAAATGATCTAATTATCTGTTAGACTCATTTATGGACATAGTTTGATAACTAAAGTTTCTTCACAGGGACAAAAGCAGTTCATTTCTGAAGTAAGAAGAAAATAAAGAACTTACCTACATCCAATGCAACATCATATTGGACCCTAGCAAACATAGCAAGCACCCGCAAGAAATATCAACAAACCTCGGATAAATCCAAACAAAATATTAATTTCTTAAGTAATTTAATTTGGAAAATAATGTTTGATGTAAAAATATATGGCACCAAGGAGCAAAATATAGAACACTAGAAATGATTAATCACATCACAGTCTATGATTTCCTTAGCAGTATGCCAAACAAAGTGCTTTCTGATGATCTGGAGGAATCTTTTGATGTGCAGACTGACCTGAAAAACACAAGAATAACGTTTACTGCCCTGTATGAAGTGACTAAGTTTAATCTTGTAAAAAAAAATTTTAGAAAAATGTGAAAGCGAAGCATAGCATAGTCTTAATAGCAGATGGATACTATAATCATCATGCTGAAAGCCTGAGATAAACATGTATGCTAATAGCAATTACAGAACAAATACATTGCAACCCCAATGAACATATGTATTTGAAGTGGTTTCCAAGCGAGTTGAGGAAGAGACAAATGGCAACATGAAATGCATAACTTATACAAATCACATTTCTGATACAGAAATACAGGGCAAACAGAGCACCAAGTTCCTCATGTGTTATGGTAACACACGAATATTAAACTACAACCGACGCCATTTGAGGCTTTTCAGTTTTCTACATCCTAGTTTTAGATCTTTGTTCTTGCTCATGATCTAGTAGTTTTTGCTATATTCCTCTTGTTCTATCCAGAGTAAATCATAGAACAACCAAGGCAGATATAATCGCAAATTTTTGTACTGACCTTGCTTTCATTCATTGTGGACTCTGTTTTTCAGCATTGGCAGAAGAGAAGCAAAAACTGCCATTGGAGAATGGAATTTCTCTTCGACTTTTTGTTTCGTTGCTCTAAATTTCCAACAATGGACCATTCAAAATTCCCTAGTGAAAACAAAGACACCCCATAGATGGAGAGTAGCGAAATGGATTATCAACTGAGAGCTCCGAACTAACAATCAGAGAGGTTATGAAAAAAATGGGAAAAAGAAACTGGCCGTTCGCTATATAGAATGTTTCCGAGTTCCAACGGTTATAACTTGAACCGTTCGAGGAGGAGCCTTTGGTCCCGATTTTGAAAATTGATACATCTACCAATTCAAATAATTCTAGTAGTTGAAAATTAAAACACTAAAATCTTATTTTAATTTTTTTATAAATAAAATATTTTTTAATTTAACTCCTCATAAAATTATCTTCTTTATATAATACATCATGAATAAGACATTTTTTAATTTAATTTTTCATAATTGTCTTATCATTATGTTAATCTATGTTTGGTAACATGCCACTAAATAAACAAATTATATAATGATAATTTTGCCTATTAAATAATATTATATATGTCTTTGCATTTATTAACTCTATATATTGATAATGATTTTATTTTATAAGAGACTAAACTAAAAAATATTTATATAAGAAAAATCAAAATGAGATAATTTTATAAAAAAATTAAATTAAAAAAAATTCTCTATTTATAAAGAAGTCAATTAAAAAGAGTTATAAAAACTAAATTAAAAATCTTTCTTATATAAAAAGCCAAAATAATGTTCTAGTCCAAATTAAAACACAACTACAAACATAGCTAACGGCTATTTGATCCTCTTCTAGCCATTCCAACTTGGAATATGCTACATATGCAAGCTAATGGGTTTGTTTGTTTCCAACTCTCTTCTCCCACAGCACCTTATCTTCATACCTGAATGAGACCTATAAAAAATAAACATTTCAAAAAAGTAATGTCCTTTTTCTTACATGACATAACTCTCCAGATTACATATAAGAACGCTTTTAGAGTTTATATAATCGAAGTGTTTATATTGATATTCGTACTTCCTAGGATAAAACTTGTAACGTTTCGTGAATTATGACCACAAGATTATCGGAGCTTAATGCAACAACAACCTTAATTACTTCCTAGGCTTTTTGTTTGAGAAAATTACCATTTAGGGCCATTAAATAAAATTATTTATTTTCAAATTATTTTAAAAGACACCAGAACTTAACATTCGAAGTGTTAAAATAAAAGTACTCTTAACAACATTAGTAACTAGGATAAAAATATTCTATTTTCATTGTTTCTCTCAGTTTATAGTTTAGATTCTCTCTTATATTAAAAAAAAATTCAGTGAGAGAGAGTAAGTGGTTTTTAATTGTAATTTTTCCTAATTTTTGTCAACGATCTATGTTTTGGTAGGTTGAACAAGCGTCGGACTCAATATCGTGTTTAGCACGAGAAAGTATCATTCATCTGGGACCATCATAACAAACAAATAAAATGGAAAGAATTATAAATAAGGGCCCATCAATCTTGGTTTTTACACAATTTTTGCAGTTTCTAGATTAGACCCGCAGAAACAAAACAATCATTCTGTTTATAGGGACACGGATCCTTCATTGAAGGGGGCAGTTAAGTAGATGTCTGATGTGTGTGTGTTGTTTTTTTTTTGGGAAAAATTAAAATATTTAATTCTAAAGATAAAAATTTTAGTTGTAAAAGAAATTATATTTCATATTTTAGAATTCAAAAAAATTTTTATTATCTACTCAACTTTCTTTTTTACTTTTATTTATTATTATTCAAGAAATAACTATTTACAATTAAAATATTTTTTAAAAATTACACTATATGATTATAAGTTAAAGATGTTTAATGTAAAAAATTTTAAATTTTAAAATTATTTCAAAGCCTCAACAGATCCAAAAAAAAATTTTTATAATTAAAATTTTTTTCTTTATAATTAAAATTTTTTATCTTTACAATCAAAATTTTTCTCATAATTAAATTTTTATTTTCACTAAAAATTTTAATTTTTCTAGCCAAGAAAGAAAAAATAATACAAATAAGACATTTACCTAACTATATCCTCCAGTCACACTAATGACTAAGGGTGCACAAAAATCCAAAAGACTCGTAAAACTTGGCCCAACTCGGTGTCTTCGGGCCGGGTCGGGCAGGACAACAAGGGAAAAATGGAAAAACAAGTAAAGGTAAATAAGATATAAAAAACGGGCCGGGTCAGGCTACGGGCTCAACTAACAGACAACTTCAGCCCAGCCCAGCCGGTATCGTATTATTTTTTTATTAAGTATACTTTTCTTCTTAATTATGAAATCCCTAGTAGTCGTCGTCTAACCAATTGGCTCGAACACCAGACCGCTTGTGGCTGACCATTCTGTCTCCCCCTAAATGGAATGGCTCTCTTAGTTACGCTGTGCCCCGGTCCGAGTCCCCACGTCCACTCTTCTTCGGCTTTGCCATTAGGGCCGTCCCCTTCATTCAATCGATAATTCCCAAATCCCATTTCCAGTTGCATTTTACCTTCTTGCTTCCTGCCTCTCTCCGTCGAATGTCAAACTTTTTCCAAGTTACTAATCTCATCCTTTCTTAATCTCTCCTCTGCTTCATTCCTCCTTCAGCATAAGCGGCACTGCGGCAGCACTAGGCTCATCACAGATTCGCATCTCTCTGTTTTAGCTGCGCTCCCTGCTAGTCTGCCTCGTCTCATCGTCACGACTCACGAGCCTTCATCATCAACCATTGGCTTCCCCTCATCCATTCAAAGCTCAGAACCTTCACTTGCTTATTTAATTTATGTTACAATTTCTGGTTGGTCTTGTCATCTTCATCTGGTAAGTAAGGCCTTATCTACGAAAGCTACTTTGTTCTCCTTTCACAAGAAAAAGAAGAGAGCAGATATGGATAGTTGATTTTGTATTTTAACTTGCTGGTAGTGTTGCAAACTTGCAGAACCCATCGCGAGGGCTCAAGAATTGAGTTTGTTCCTGGCAAAGAGATTGTCTTGCCATCTGTAGCATAAGGACTCTATTGTTAGCTTTGAATTCTTAAATCCTTCATCAAATTTGGCATCTGCCAAAAGTTCTTCAAGGTAATTACCATTCAATTAATTGATTTATCTAAGGAATGTTAAATGAAAGATTTTCTTAGGTAAATTATTATGTTAAATATAAGCATATCAAATCAACTATAAATAAATTTATATGTATATTAGAAGTGTGTTCGGTGTCTCATTAAATTTTGTATATAATATATTTACATGTTAATCTATTCATTGTTGGATTAATCTTTTCAAAATTTTTTCATTAAATAACTAAAAATTTGGCATAACTAATTTGGCATAGCTAAGTTTTGATGTGGTGTTTATGCAGGCAGCAATGGCAAACCAAAATTTGGAAGAAAACCAAGGCCAATCTCAATCCCAACCTGGCACTATTCCTACCCAACAATCCATTGCTTCAGATGCTAATACTATAGGCTCTACTACTGCTACAGCTTCTACAACTATGGGTTTAAAGAGAAGGCCCCCTGTAAACAAGTCAAGTGTTTAGGAGCATTTTAGAAAACTCCCATTAGATGAAACTAATGGATAACTTAGGTGTGTATGTAAATACTGCGAGGCTTCTTATGCTTGTCACCCCAACAAACATGGAACGAATTCCTTACATAGGCACTTGAAAGCATGTAATAAAAACCCACATAGGGCACAAGTAAAAAATAAAACCATATTAGCATACAACCAAGTTTCTAAGGGAGATAATTTAGAGGGAGTTACTCCTACAAGAACATTGACCCCTCATACCTTCAATTTAGATGAATGTTGAAGGACTCTAGCTAAATTTATCATATATGATGAGATGCCCTTTTGAGTTGTGGAAGGAAATGGATTTCGCACGTATAGCAATCGTCTAGAACCTAGGTTCCCAATTCCCTCAAGAATGATTGTTGCTAGGGATTGTTTGAAACTCTATACAAAAGAATATAAGAAGCTTAAAGAGTTCTTAAAAAAAATCATGTATACGTGTTTGCCTCACTACAGACACATGGACTTCAATTCAAAATCTTAACTATATGTGTCTCACAGCTCACTTCATAGACGAAAATTGGAGATCACAAAAGCGGATCCTCAACTTTTCTATAATTGAAAATCATAGGGGTGACACTATAGGCAAGGTAATTGAGAAGTGTTTGTTAGGTTGGGGGATTGAGAAAGTGTTCACATTAACTGTAGATAATGCATGTTCCAATGACATAGTTGTACCCTACTTAAAAAAGGGATTGAAAAATTGGAATGGATTGGTATGTAATGGGGATTATTTACAGGTGAAGTGTTGTGTACAAATTCTAAACTTGGTAGTGAATGATGGGTTGAAAGATATGCACAATTCCATAATGGCTATTTGCAACGTTGTTAGAAATGTAAGGTCTTCCCCATTAAGACTTCAAAAGTTCAAAAGCTTTGTTGAAAAGGAAAGAATTGAGTCCAAAAGTCTTGTATGCTTAGATGTCACAACTAGATGGAATTCCACTTATTTAATATTAGAACAAGCCATCAAGTTTCAAAGGGTATTTGACAAAATGGAAGATGAAGACGAGGGGTATAATGCGCACTTTAGGGAAGATGTCCATCAGATTGGTCCTCCGATAGCTTCTGATTGGAGTAATGCCTCTACATTTTTTCAATTTTTGAAAGGTCTTCTATGAGATTACATTGAGATTTTCTGGTTCATTGTATGTGACCTCAAATACTTGCTTTCATGGTATCTCTTTGATTCTTGATATGTTCATATCAAGTTCTATTGTGGAGGACCCTCTCATTAGAGAGATGGCTGGGAATATGAAGAGTAAATATGACAAGTATTGGGGAAAGCCAGAGAACATAAACCCTTTATTGGTACTAGAAGTGGTATTTAACCCTAAATATAAACTTTCCTATATACATACTACCTTTGAAAAGATATATCCTAACCCTAATCTTTATGAGGCCATGGAGAAAAAGGTGAACAATGCACTATATCGTTTATATGAGGAATATGCTAGGGGAGTTGTTAAAGAATCACAAGATATCTCTGGAGAAAGTGGTGACTCAAGTAGAAGAGATCTAGTGGGAGTGTAGATGCCCGCTTTCACCTCTGGTAGGATAAAGAACAAATAGAACATGCCCAAGAAAATGAAAGTTAGCTTAGATCAGACTATAGAGTTAGAAAAGTGTAACAACCAGAAAAAGAAAAGAAAAACAAATAAGAAAGTTGAAAATTTTCGAAATCCTAAAATTTTTCTAAGTCTGCTAGCTATAGCGAGAAATGACCTAACTATAGCGAATGTACCTGTTCGCTATAGCGCGAAATGGTCTAGCTATAGCGAATGTACCTGTTCGCTATAGCGAGAAAAAAAATGCTTCTAGCTATAGCGAGTGCGGGCATTCCATACAAAAACCAGGGAGTTGCTCGTCGTAGCGCCTGCCATAGCGAAAACGGGGGTCTGGGACTGATACGTGCTCGCCATAGCGAAGGTTAATTTTCGCTATAGCGAGGGTTAGTCCGGAAAAGCATAAAGAGGGAGAATTTGACTTCTTAAAATGTCTCAATTCATTCTTTCTCTTTTCTCTGACCTAAGCTTCGACCAAAGGAGAGAAAAGGGGCATGGAGAGAGAGAGAGACCAAGAGAATGAAGGAAGAACAAAGAAAAGGTAAGCAAGCTTGAGATTTTCCTCTCTTTTCTTCTTAGCATCTTGTTCTTCTCTCTTTGCCCTCTCTTTCTATGGTTTTGCTTGTGAAATTAGTTAAGTTTTAGGCATGGGTCAGAAGAGGGAAAGTGGAAAACCACTCTTGAACTTCTTTGCTTTCCTTGAGTATGTTGATTCTACTACCATGAGAGCTTGAGGGAGAGGAAGAGTTAGTGAAATTCTAGAGAGAGAGAGAGAACTCCTAGATTCTTATATGTTAGAAGGGTTTGCTCTGAAGAACCTCTAAGAGTTGTTGAGTTATGAGAGAGTAATCCATGCTCTTTGTTGTGTCTAGGCTCAAGAGAAGCACCTCCATCAAGGTGTGATTGTGAAACCAAGAAGGGAGAAGAGGAATTGAAAGGAAAGGCTTGTGTTGGCTCATAAGGTAGCTCTCTCCACTCTTTCTTGTTGCATTCTTGGATGTAATAGTTATTGTGTGCTTGTGTATATGCTTGTTATGTGAGACATGCCATATGTTATTGCCTTGATGTATTGGTACCAATATGCTTATGTGTTGGATTGTGAAAATTACTCGGGTGAGGTAATGCCAAAAGTCCCTTGAGATGGGTGAGGTAGAGCTGAAAGTCCCTGAGGCTGGGTGAGATAAGGCCAAAAGTCTCATAACTGAGTGAGGCCAAGTCAAAAGTCCCTAAACTAAAGGTGAGGCCATCCAAAAGTCTCTAAAATTGGGTGAGGCTAGACCAAAAGTCCCTAAAACTCATTCTTGGCATTGATATGGTTTTCATGGCATGTAAATCATGTATTATATGATTGTAAATGGTTTATGCTTATTTGCATGCTTTGACTTGTTTATCTGCCTTGATTGCTTCCTTGAATGAGTGCATGAGCGCATGAGCTACTGAGATTCCATGAATCTCACCCCTTTTCCTCCCTCATCTTAACATGTTAGGTGGAGCTCAAGGAGATTCAAGTGCACACCAAGGAGCCTAGAAGCATGTTTAGATAGATGTTAGTTTATTTTAGTTCTTTTGATGTAAAGAGGTGCTAAAATGAATATGCACCTACTATTTTGATATCTTGGGTATTTTATATATGCTATGTTCATACTTTAAAACTTGTCCATGAGGTGTTAGAATATGTGGGAGGCCATTTGGACCCACTTTGAACTGTTTTGGGTGCCAAAATCGCCAAATTTGTGAGTTTCGTCAAAGTATGACCAAATGAGCTCTTCTTGATATGAAATTTGGCATGCCTCTAGATTTTGTAGAGAGCTTCTTGGGAAGTTAAAATGGGTAATACTTGGAGGTCTAGGGAATATTTGGCGAATTGTTGAAGTTATGAAATTTTGATGGTTCGGTCATGGTACTGTGTAACCGGTCTGAAAATAAATCCATGTCATTCATAGACCAAATGGAGTCCAATTATCATAAAATTTTATAAGAATAAACTAAATAACCATAGTGACCTATACCAACTAGAATCACCTAAATCGGAGGTCTGTAGAGAGAAAATGAACCTTCTAAAATTCTATATCAGCATCAGGAAAGTCATCCGACCTTCGTTACTGTTCCATCAATTTTCGAGGTCTAGGGCTACTGAACTAATCTGGACTTATTTTTTTTCTCTATTTGACATTTGTAGCTTTCCAAATTTGTATAGTTTGCCTAGATTAGATTTTTGTGGATTTAGTTATGAATTTTTGAAGTTCATGACAGTAAGCTACACCAGTATCAGGGACAGCCAGACCTCTGTCTCGTTTTTTATGTCAAACAAGATGTAAACATTGAGGTTGTGGTTGGGAATTATTTTTTGTATAAAGCTAACACCTAGAGATTTCTAGAAAGCTATGGTTTTCTAGATTCTCATTTTTCTATAATTAGTTATGATTTTCCAAAGTTAGAGCCAAAAATCTGACTTTTGGGCCCATTTAAGAAAATGCACTTTCTTGGTTTTTGGCTTCATATTTGTGGTTTATGGCTTGATTTATGATATGTATGAGTTGTATACATAAATTTTGAGTAGATAAGGTGAATGATGGGTTCACGGAACCCACGGGGCAAAAAATGAGTGTTTGAAACCCTGTTTTATAGCATGAAAATGCCACGGTTTGTACTCGTTCTTTGGAAATCATATGGAATTGAGCCCAGAGGGAGGCTAGATGGAGTTAATATCTTATGGTGTTACAAAAAGTATCTTGTAGCTAAATTAGTTAAAGATGATCCTTCTTTTGATATCTTATCATGGTGGAAAGAAAATGCAACAAAGTATAAAGTGCTTTCTTTAATAACACGTGATGTGTTAGCTATGCCAGTGTCAACTGTGGCTTCTGAATCTGCTTTTAGCATTAGTGGTCGTGTGCTTGATTCTTTTAGGAGCCGTTATCACTAAAAATGGTTGAAGCACTTATTTGCACAAAAAATTAGCTATCTCCTATGGTGTTCAGATTTAATGAGCATGACTTTAATCAATATGAGGAGTTTGAAAGTATTATTGCCACTGGTAAGCTCTATACTTTGATAAAATTCATACCTTCAATTTGCTTTTTACTTCTAATTTTAATACGTTATTTAATTTTTACAAATGTCTCAGGAGCTTCTGCTATCTCTAAAGATGTTGTGAACATCAGCTGATGTGTTTTACTTTTTAGTTAGCATGTATTTGTATTCTGAACATATATTTTGGCTTTTTGTTTGTATTTAACATATATTTGTATCCTAAACATCGCCTAAAGGCTAAAACATATGTATTTGCAATTTGATGTTGTTTGATGGTTTTAATTTAGTTTTTTTGGCTTTGTTATTGACTTAAGAACTTGAGTAGTTCTAGAAAGCAGGGTTAATCTTACTGTTGTGAAGGATGAAAAACAATCACAAACCTCTAATTTTTGAGGGGATGCGTATAAGTAAGCATGTGGTTTTAAGTATTAGTTCATTCGAATTATGCATGTTTATTTATTTAGTTAATTTTATTTTCTAATCAATATGATTATAGGAGCTACTAAGATTCCTTCTAAGTCCTCGGAAACCATTAAAATCCCTATTGCTCACTATGAATTTGGTGCAAACTTCATCGATCCAAAGGTTAGTTACCTCTTATTAAAATTAGCTTATGGTCATTTTAGTTCAAACTGTGCTCCCAATGAATGGAATTCTGTAGCTGATGCTTTTTGGAAGAGTACTTACCGATGGGAGGCTAAATGCAAGAGTTAAGTGTGATTTGATGAAAAATCTCACATTAAAGGCAAATACTCAGATGTGCTTGTTTTAATTATGGGTAATTACATGTTAAAGAATATTTCCACAGTTTTGGATCCTCAAAGTTGTGCTGAAACTCCTGGACAATGATGATGTCAGTTGTATCCAGTGTATGGATCTTTATGTGAAATTCATAGTATGATTACCATTGGATAATAATTTACTACTATTTGTACATGATTTACTAAATGGAGATTGTTATATAGAAGACACTAATATAGTAAGGAAATGATGTAAAAGAGTAGTCCTGCTTATTTATTATAATTACAATCTAAAAATGTGTAGCCCAAATTTTATTTGGAAAGAGTAATCATGAAAATCCTAATTGGGTATATCTTCAAGTTGATTACTTGCCTTTTATGGTATGATTATAGACAGATAGTCATTCATTTACTTTTAAGGATGGAAATATCAGTCATCAGAGTTGCCAAATAAAAGGAGCTAAATGCATTTATGGAATATTTTACTTTTACTTCATGATGCCATGCTGTTTGCTAATGCATTAAGTTCTAATAAAATATAATTGCTAAATTCGTAAAGTGAGATATTGTTATTCATTTTATGAGACAGAGAGATCTGAGGCAAAGTAGGGAACTATCTATCACTGAGAGTAATGATTCCTATGACATGGAAGATTTTGCAATGCCATTGCATGAATCCATCAATCATCTTGTGTTTGAGGATATTGTACATAATGGAGCCACATTTCAAGTACTGGAGTATGTGTTTCTTTACCACTGTGGATATTCTTAATTTCTTATAGATTATAAATTTTGTAGCTATTATGTAAGTTTTACTGCTCTCTGAAATAATGATTTTACTGGAATACATCAATTAGAATCTAAGTTTCTGCTCAGATGCTATTACCATAAGAATATGTAGATATTTTGCAAGTGTAAAACCCTTTTTTTGTTACCAACTTTTTTGTTGGATTAACCACTCTCAGTTTATGTCTTATACTCTTATGCATGCCAATACCCTACCTTTGAGTTGGATGGCATGTGACAGACCCTCTTTCAATATTTAAGTGGATAAATTAACTCCTTATATCTAACTAGCTTAATACTTGGCTAGCATCATGGGCATAGAGTTCATGATTTTAGTTATAAAATATATCCTGTGGATTTAACCCCTCAAATATATTTCAAAGGGTCAAATTCTGAATTTACAAATATTGATATTTCATGTAACCAAGTGTTCATTTCAATTCATTTTGGTGGACCGTTTAATTGACAGGTTACAGGTTTAACAAACAATTCTTATCTGGCTGAATCACATGAAGTGCGCCTTTGTGTACAAAAGTTTAAGATTCTTGGCAAATATGTGCTTCAAGTTGCAAAGGTAATAAATAAGCTGTGGAGATTGTGAATTTTATATTATAAAAATGTTTACCGCTTCCTAGTGTTCCTATTGTAACAACCAAGAAAAGGGAAAAGAAAAGAGAGAAAAAGAAAGAAAGAAGGAAGCTGGGAATTTTCGAAATTCAAAAATTTTCCCAAGTCTTCTTGTAATAGCGAGAAATGGTCTCGCCATAGCGAGAATGCCTGTTCGCAATAGCGAGAGTGATTCAAGCTATAGCGAGTGCGGGCAGTAGTCCATACAGAAATCAGGGAGTTGCTTGCTGTAGCGTGCGCCATAGCGAAAGTGAGATCTGGAACTGCCGCGAGTTTGCCATAGCGAAGGTTGAATCTCGCCATAGCGAAGGGAACTGATACGAGCTCGCCGTAGCGAAGGTTACACCTCGCCATAGCGAAGCCAGATAACACGAGCTCGCTATAGTGAAGGTTAATTTTCGTCGTAGCGAGGGTTAGTCTGGAAGAAAGTAAAGAGCGAGAAAATGACTTCATTAAATGCTCAAACTCATTCCTTCTCTCATTTTTGCCCTAGACTTCGACCCAAGGAGAGAAAAGAGACGTGGAAAGTGAGAGAGACCAAGACAAGGAAGGAGAGCAAGGGAAAGGTAAGTACATTTCTCTCTTTTCTCCTTAGAATTCTGATCTCCTCCCTTTGCCCTCTTTTCCTACGATTTTGTTTGTGAAAATGGTTGGATTTTGGGTATGGGTCAGAAGAGGGAAAGTGAAAAACACCTTTGAATCTTTGTGTTTTCTTTGAAAATGTTGTTTCCACTACCATGGGAGCTTGAAAGAGAGGAAGAGTTGATGGCATTCTAAAGAGAGAGAGAGAACCTCTAGGTTCTAGTATGTTAGGAGAGTTTAATCTGAAGGTTATATTCTAGAGAGTAATTCTATATTCTTGATTGTGCCTAGGCTCAAGTGAAGCACCTCCATCAAGGTGTGAGTGTGAAATTAAGAAGGGAGAAGAGAAATTGAAATGGAAGGCTTGTGTTGGCTTTAGCTTATAAGGTAGCTCTCTCTTCCCACTCTTTCTTGTTGCATTCTTGGATGTAATAGTCATTGTATGTTTATGTATATGCTTGTTGTGTGGAATATGCCATATGCTATTGCTTTGATGCATTGATGCCAATATGCTTGTGTGATGAGTTATAAGATTGCTCGGGTGAGGTAGTGCCGAAAATCCCTTGAGATGGGTGAGGTGAAGCTGAAAGTCCCTTGAGATGGGTGAGATAAGGCCAAAAGTCTCAACCGAGTGAGGCCAAGTCAAAAGTCCCTAAACTCGGGTGAGGCCATCCAAAAGTCCCTAAACTCGGGTGAGGCTAGACCAAAAGTCCCTGAAGCCCATTTTTGGCATTGTTGTGATTTCCATAGCATGTACAATGTGTGTTGGATGTTTGAGAATGGCTAAATGCTTATTCACATGCTTTGACTTGTTATATGCCTTGATTGCTTACATGATTGAGTGCATAAGCTACTGAGATTCCTTGAATCTCACCCCTTCCCCTCCCAACTTAACATGCTAGGTGGAGCACAAGGAGAGGCAAGTGCACACCAAGGAGGCTAGGAGTATGCTTAGTTAGATATTACTCTATTTTGATGTATTTTGATGTAAAGTGGTGCAAAATAAATATGTGCTCACTATTTTTTGAGATGTAACTATTGTACCAAGTGTAAATGCGTGAAATGATGATGTACAAACTATGTAAAGAGCCAAATGAATGGAAATGAGGGTTTTGCTCCTTTTGTTGAATGAATGCAATAGTGTATTTTTGGCCGTAGCATAGTGAGATTGGAATGTATGATGATTTGGACCATATGTACTTGTTATATATTCTAGTTTTATGCTTTTAAACTTGTCCATGAGTGGTTAGAATGTGTGAGAGGCTATTTGGACCTATTTTGGACCTCTTGGGTGCCAAAATCGGTATTTTTGTGAGCTCCGTCAAAATATGAACGGATGAGCTCCTCTTGCCATGAAATTTGACATGCCTCTAGAGTTTGTAGAGAGCTTCTTGAGAAGCTAAAGTAGGTAATTTTTGGAGGACTAGAGAATATTTAGCGAATTGTTGAATTTGGGAAACTTTAATGGATTGGTCATGTACTGTTCATATACACCAAAAATGAAATCTGTGGCATTTATAGGCCAAATGGAGTTCAAATGTGGTGAAATTTTATATACATAAACTAGACAACCACAGTGACTTATAGGAACTAGAATCACCTAAATTGGAGGTCTGTAGAGAGAGATTGAACCTTCTGAAATTCTGTATCAGCATCAGGGAGCTCACCTGACCCCCGTTACTGTTCCATCAGTTTCCGGGGTGTAGGGGCTACTAAACTCATCTGGACTTATTTGTTTCCTCTAGTAGACATCCGTAGCTTTCCAAATTAGTATAGTGTGCCCAGATTGGATTTTTGTGGATTTAGTTATGAATTTTCGAAAGTCATGACAGTAAGCTGCACCAGAAACAGTGACAGCCGGACCTCCTTCCCATTTTCGATGTCAAACATGGTCCAAACCTAGAGATTACGATTGGGAATTATTTTTAGTGTAAATTTAACACTTAGAGATTTCCAGAAAGCTAACGTTTACTAGATTCCCATTTTTCTCTAATTAATTATGATTTTCCAAAGTTAGAGCCAAAATATGACTTTTGGGCCCAAGTGAGAAAATGTATTTTTCTGGTTTTTGGCTCCATTCCCGTGGCTTATGATTTGTTTTATGCTATGTATGAGTTGTATAAGTGGAGTTTGAGTTGAGAATAGGTATGATGGGTTCACAGGACCCACGGGGCAGAAGATGAGTGTATGAAACCCCGTTTCATAGCATGAGAATGCCACGGAATGGTATTGTTTCTTTGGAAATCATATGGAACCGAGCCCAGTGAGAGGCTAGATAGCGGTAGTAGATTAACGTGTTACACCTATTATTACAGTTATGACATATTCTTGTAATTCTTATAGAAGAGGTTAGATGATATGTTATATGTTAGTCTTATTGAGGATCATAGAGAATCTGCCACAATATTTGCAAATGTGGTTAGTGCTCAGGTGATATCACAGTTGAAAGTACCTAATTCTAGCATGGGTAGTGTTGATAACACAGGTTAGTGTGGTATGTCAAATAGTCAGATGAGATTTTACAGTAGTTGGAGTATGATTGAAGCGCTTATAGTCTCACATGCACTCAAATATGTTTGTGGCACATAATGGGGTCTGGGGCGATCTAGGTGGGTTTCTCAAATATCATGTTTTGCATTGAAACTTAGGTATCATTTTAGTGTTAACATTTCTAGTCTGTACCATAGATTATATTAGATCTGTTTGGTGACATATGGCATTGATCATCTACTTATATTACAGGGCATAGTTCACTATCAAATTCTGAGCCTGATAACTGTGAACATTAGATAAGAAGCATCTCCTTCATAAAGACACTTAGTAAATGAAGTTTAAGTCAGGAAACTTTTCTTACTGCCTCTTTTACGTCAAGATAGAATAGCACTTTAAACAGCAGAGCAAGTAAGATTACTTTAAATGAAGTAACAGAATCTAAAGTAAGCCTATTTGTATAGTATAGTTTTTTTGTATGGATGTATCAAATATTTTCTTTTTCTCTTCTTGAACAACAATTATGTGGATTGTCGATTGATTTTAGATGACTGTGGGAAAGCTCAGGAAAGCTTATGAAGTCTATATTTCTAGTTTACGGAAGGTCCAGACTCAACGATGTACCTTTTCTTTAAAGAGAATTTCTCCAGTGAACTTTTCAAAAGAGGTAAGTTTACAAGTGTCAGAGCTGGCATAACATCATTCAGTGCACTTCTACCACCATTCTATGTGCATGAGTGGCTATTCCTACTTGGTTCACTATTTGGGTTTAGATATCCATAGCTGTCCAGGACATGTATTTCTAGCATGGGCAGGTAGTACTTGTGTTTCAAGCTACATAGAAATATATATTATTTGCACTGTGGTGGAATTTTCTACGGCATCCACTTGCAAATTGTACTGTACTTCTTTCTAAGATTTTTGTGATTTTCTAGGCATACCTTCGGGTTTCTAATGCAGTTCTTCAGCAAATATGATTTCTTAATGACCTTGATTTAGAGCTCTATGAATATGCGAGAGAGCTTTTTTCCAAGTAACACAAGAATACATTATAGAAATTTATTGAGGTACAAACTCTTCAAGATTCAGATGTTAGAGAATATTTTTCTTACACTTGGTTAAAATGTGTTTGACCAAGATAGTTTTATCCATGGGAAGGGTTCTATTGTTTTAGAGTAACTTATTCATAATGGAAATAAGAATTTGATTAAAGGTGGTGTACTGCAAAATCTGATATACCTTATATAATTTACCATATCGACATGCTTACTTGTTGTTCTCCTCTTGTTGCTTCATCAACTTTGATATACGTTGAGTACCTATTTGAAATGAAGTGAGTGAAAGAGTCATATTGAGTTTGTATTTTGAAGTGTAATTAATGAACACTGTTAAGGTCATCAGTAGTGAAGACTCAACTACTTCCCATGTGCATAAGGAGTCTTTTGCGCAAGTTTTTTGGATGGAACAATTGTAAACCAGAAAATAGATTATCGAATTTGTTTTATTAAAAACCAACCCAAAGGTGGGTAAGGAATGGCTCTCAACAAGTCAATGTTAAGAAATATAGATAGGGGAGTAGAAAGAAAGAAGGTATCAAAACTACTTTAAATTGTAAGAACAATTTGCTGAAGTAAAATTAAAAAAAGAATATATATTAACAATGTATAATCATGATCTGGAGCTATCGATGACTTTTACATTTACGATACAAAATCTTATTGGGACAAAATGTGATGCCAAAACTATATTATGATTATGATTTATGCCTTTTACTTTGATGGTCCGTGGATCTACCACATGCAATGTATTAATTTTAATCATAACATTACCCATGAGCATGTATCAGTTTCTAGTCTCTTTTGGAATTTATTTTCTTTTTTTTATTTGAATTTGACATAGGGAACTGGATAAATCTTGATTTGAATCGCTACCCTCTGATGAGGAGAAAAGTGTTTTTTCACTTGGATAAAGAATATTGAAATATAATTTTTATGTTGTAAATTTTTATAATTTTCTGCTTGGATAAAGATAAGTGTTCTTTTAGGAGACATATTCTGTTAAAGTAGATCTTTATATGACTAGCAACATGCATGAAGCCTTTTGTTTTTAATTCTCTTTTATGCACTAAATTGCAGGAAAGATGGGAAAATCTGTCAAGCATTGCAAACTGGAAGGTCCTTTCGTCAATAATCACTTTGGCCTTTCTCTTTTCGTTCTTTCTTATTATAAATATAGGAAGAAGAATGTCGAAGGCTAAGACGTGAATGTTATTTAATTGTAACTAGTGGCAGCAAAAGCTCTTAGAGGTTTCTATTTTTTTGGTCATACTCTTGGTAGGTATGAGAGAATAGATATGTCAAAATTCATGACCAGGCTGGGTTGAGTGCTCAACATAATCATGCTTAAGCTTAAAGAATGTGCAATATGCACTCATAATTTAGTGCCAAACAGCCTTGTGAAGTCAGACAGCTTTGTTGCGTAGGAAAATTCTCGCAGCTAGATGTTTGTCATACTTTTTGTTATTAGGAAAGGTTGAAAGACCTTTTCAGCTTTAAAAGAACTCTCCCTTTTAATTGGCTTTATGCTTTCTTTGAAGTATGAGAGTTAGTTGTTGATGTTTTACTACTTGGTTACAAATATAATGATGGAGTTTCATGGTTAGAAATGGTATCAAAAGTGGCCCGGCTTAGCCCATAACCCGTTTTGGCCTGGTTAGACCCAGTTTGTAACTGGGCTTTGATAGGTTAGGCCAAGCCATGGGCTAAATAAGCAACCTGAATATCAAATCGAGCCGAGCAACGGGCCTAAATTATACCCGGCCTAACCCAGTGCATATGCACCCCTACTAATGACTAGTGACTGCAAAGCATGCGTGACCTTTTATAGATGCCACTTTGCAATAAACTAATAAGTTCAATATAGCTATGCAAAATCTTATTTTTCTTTAACATCCCTCTAAACGTTTATTTCTTTTTACGAACACTAAAGAAGATAAGAAGTGGGCAAGTGCTTCAAAGTGAAAAGGATGAATCGTGAATGCCATCGCACCATTATTTATTTCCTTAAAAGGGCAACCTAAACAGTCAAACAAAAACAATTTTGCCAACAACAAATGCAAGAGGTTTAAGAGGATACAGGCTTAGACTAGGAGCCATTTTGCAGCTGCTTTCTGCTGTTTTTCCTTTTCTAAATTCATGCGTGGCCCAATTTATTAGGTATTGGGCCTAATTGGGCCCCAAATTCCATAACCATGCAATCCTATTTTATTGGGCTTAGTTACCAAGAATTCAAGCTGTCACAGAACAAGGGCTTGGGAGAAATGGATTTCCAGCTCAAACATCCAACCAATCTAAGTAGAGTTCTTTAAATAATAATAGGAATCAATTATGTAAATTTTTATTAAATTTTGTTAAAATTATACAGATTTTTTTATTTTTAAAGTATATATAAACTTCCTTTGAAATAAAAAGTTATTTTATATTTTAGTCTAATTTTAAATTTTTTAACTAAAATACCCTCCATTTAAAATTTTTTCAGTAGAAAAAATATATATTTAATGTTAATTAAGGGTGCTTTAATAAAAAATTTTAAAATTAGACTAAAATATAGAATAAATTTTTGTTTTAGAAGAAATATGTTTTAAAAATAGAAAATAAGTTTGTATAATTTCAATAAAATTCAAGGAAGGTATATGTAATCTATTCTAATAATAGAGTAAATTATGCTAACTTCTTTTAAATCTTGCTGAAATTACATGACCTTGAGTTCTATTTTAAAAATAGATGCTTGTCACAACCCACAATTTTAAGTATGTTGGCACAAAAGATAACAAATTCCCCTACCATAAATCGATTTGTATTGACATCCTCTACTAAAATTCAGATAAATTCCCTCAGTTGTATCTTCATATAAATAATAAAACTAGGAGTATCATTTCTGAATCACTTTTATACAAAACATATAAGTTTTTCTTTTATGTGACTTTTGTAGAAATTTCGGCAGAGTCTCCTCTATAATTTAGACCTCCCGATATTTCTACAATCAGTCAACTCAACAATACACCCAAAAATAACAAAATATAGACTTCTAGGGATTGGGGATATCCTAGCTATGATTCAGTGGAACCACATTCTACACTGTTCAGAACAAAATAAATTACATGCATATAACAAAATACACCGACATGAACAATTGTGGGCTCGCCAAAAGAAATAAAGCAGGAAATTAACAACTAGTAGGCAGCTCAGGGTAGGCTAGGGTCTTCACCGCTCTTTGAAAAAAATAAATTAAAAAAAGTGAGTTTGATACTCAGTGAATAAGTAATGCCAACCCATTAGAAATAGGGACAAGGCCCGTAAATATATATATATATATATATTATGCATAAAACAAGCCTTATGCAAATCGTTTCTTAAAATGCATCAGAAGTATCTAAGCAGAACCAAATTGAAACAGACGCAGAGCACACAGCTCGCGGGGAGAATAACCACAGATGCAAAGCACTTTGCTTGCGAAATAAAATGGCTCCACATGTGGTAGCTACCCACACGGGGCTAGCAAAACCCCTGCTAGCTGAGGTCCAGATCATGGTGCACCAAGGCTAACAACTACTGCTGTTAGCTACAGAGTTCTGAACAGATAACCTCTACCTCTTAAAATAATACTTTTCTCAATTTAGCATTTCAGACAAAGTACCATTCATATCAGTTCAATATCTAAGTTTCCAGATAACTCAACAGACGTAATTTTGCAAAATCTCACGTTCAAATTAATTTTCGAATAACATGCATATAACAAAACATTTAAAGATGTCTCTCTTTAAATAGGTTTCCAAATGTTAGAACACTGCAAGGAAACTTAGTAATAAAATAAGAAATATGAGTTACTCACGGTCCGCATTACTTACTCACCTTCTAAGATGATATCGAAGTTCCCTGCCCACTCCTCAGCTATGACTCAATCTCCTGAATACCCTATAATACCCGTTCACCAGATTTTAGAGTGTGAATAACTAAAAAATTTGTCTCATTAGCTTAGCCTATTTAAACAAAATTCTAGGAAAGGCAAGGAACATTAGTATCTATTCTTCATTCCCTTAGCATGCTATAGATATGTACATGATTTCAAGGAATTAAATCCACCATTCACTCATCCATTCCATGCCCTCCATACCCATACAACACACGTATATAAAGATATAGATTTATATATATATATATATATATATATATGTCCATATATGGCAGCAGAGCATTTTAAAGGCGGAAATTCGTTCAAGAGAGGAAGAAAAACAAAACCATGCCACTTTATGCCATTTTCTCCCTAATTCCACTAAGGAGCTAAACTCAACAACTAAGAAATAACAGAAAATTCATACCACCCAAGGCTATCCTTTGTCCTGCAGCAAAGCACGCTAGGGAGGAGCTTATTCTGCACAATCAAGAATTGGCAAGTAAGAAGCACAATGGAATTTGATTTTTTTTAATTAGGAGGTATATGCAGAAAATGAGGGAAATCACCATATAGGAAAGTGGAAATACTTTGTAGCATGAAGGAAATCAAAATTGCTCCAACCAACTCATCCTCTTGCACCATTTTCTTCTTTTTGCGCAACACTTTCCTCGGCTGGCCACACACACCAGAAACACATTACAGAACAAGAAAAACAGGGGAGGGAGACGCTAGGAAAATGGAACTAGCAGAAGTAATACTTGCGCAACACTTTCCCCCGCTGGCCACACACACCAGAAACACATTACAGAACGAGAAAAACAGGGGGGAAAACGCTGTGAAAATGGACCAGAAAACGTAATACTTACGGCAGCAACTCCAGACCTGGAAGAGGATTTGTTTCTGGTGTTAAATCACCAACAACCAGCAGCTCAACGCAGCACAGCCAGGAGAAAGCAACAGCAGCAGAAACTGGACTAGAAACAACAGAAAACTGAACCCAAGAACAGTAGAAATGGCAATGAACAGAGGAGGAAAGATGCGATTCTGTTCCAGCGAATTTTGCTCTTTTTTTTGACCGAAGAGATGGAAGTTCAGTGCTGCAGAAATTGTGAGAAGCAAATTACGTAAAGGCCAGCTTAAAGTGGATGAGGAAGGGGCATATCAGGAAAGTGCAGAAGGAGGAAATAAAATTGTTACGTGGCAGCCTCAAATACCCCTTTGAAAAGTCAACTTCCCCATGTATATGTATATTGCATGCACGTCGGTTTTTACAATGCTTCTCTCTTTTAAAACCAAAAATTGCAATACACTTTAGTTTAATTTTAAATTATTTGACTAAAATACATTTTATTAACTTAAATAAATATTGAGTGATTTTTTTTTTGTTGCAAAAATTAAATGCCATGTTGTTTGATAACCTAATTACCCTCATCTTTATCATTATTCTTCATCAAATTTTATCCAAATATGTACCCTAAAAAAAAGATAGATTTTGTTTTCATTAAATTTAACAAAGCTTTAAAGTAATTATTATTTATTAACTAACAAGTAATGTGACACAAGCCTTCCACATAAAAATATAATAGTTTTAAAGTTCTTTTCTTTTCCTTTTTATGCAATTTAATTAGCTCAAAGTTAATTATTGTGAATTAGCTCAAACATGAAAGTGTTTCAAACTAGGTTTTTTGCCTATCTAAAGCTCATAAGGTGCTTTAACAATTGTTTTAATTGACAATCTACTCAAAATATAGGCTGAAGTCTATAGTCCTTCTCCCCAAAGGGATTTTGATAAAGTAAAATGACTTTTTCCTACCATATCCTAAAGAGTTTTACTTCACCTCATAGTCACACTATTCATGTTAGGTGATCTTAGCATAGTGTAATGTGGGACAATTCTTAATTCTTTTAGAGATTTAGCAAATGGCCCTGGACGTTGCTCTCTTGAACAGTTATATCTATCATAGTATTTACTATCACGATTAGATCTAACATTTTTAATCTTTTTGTTGAGTTGATTCTCAACTTTAGCTTTAAATACTTTGAACATGTCCAATGCCAATGATTTTTCATGAATCAAATATAGGTATCTATATCTAAAGTAGTTATTTATGAATGATATAAAGTATTGTTAACCATTCCAAAAGGGTGTATGAAAATGGTCCATAGATATATGTGTGAATTAATTACAAGGCTTTTGAACTTTTGTGGACATCTTTATTCTTTATTTTGGTTTTCTTTTCTTTAACACAATCAATATAGACATCAAAGTATGTAAACTCAATATTAGTTTAAAATTCCATTGGACACAAGCCATTTAATTCTATTTCTAAAAATATGAGCTAATTATTTAAGCCACATTGATGTTGAATTTTCATAATTAATTTTACGCCTTGAACCACATGATGTTGCATACAAAGTTTCTTAATAGTATGCAATTATGTAGATGGAGATAAATTATTATAAAGTATTAGAAAACCAGTTCTAATAATAATTGAATTTATAGATAACGTAAATTGATTGTTTTTAAATGAACAAAAATAGTAGGATTTGTCCAAAACAGAAATTGAAGCTAAATTTCATTTAAAAGATGGTACTACAAATGTGTCTAATGAATTCAAATAATAACCAGTTCTTAATAGCAATCTAAATTGACAAATTACTTCTACTTCTATCAACTGGCCATTTCCCAAATAAATGTATCTTTAAGTATCAATTGGCTTTTGGCAGCTTAGGTAACCCTGCATAGAAACATTAATGCGAGTAGTAGCACCAAAATCTATCCACTAAGTGTTTCTAGGCACTGAGCCAAATTAACATCAGATCAAACCAAAGCAAGCAATGTAACTTTCTTGACACTCCAAGCATGATATTTAGTATAATCCTTCTTCTAGGGTCCAAGTTTCTTACGGAAGAAACATTAATCCTTGTTTTGAGTAGTATTCTTTTAAATTGGATCCTTTGTATGTAACAACCGGGAAAAAGAAAAGGAAAGGAAAAGAAAGAAAGTAGAAAGCTGAAAATTTTCGGAATTCAGAATTTTTGCTAAGTCTTCTCGCAATAACGAGAAATGATCTCGCTGTCGTGAGAGTGCCTTCTCGCCATAGCGAACGTGATTCTAGCTATAGCGAGTGCTGGCAGCAGTCCATATAAAAACCAGGGAGTTGCTCGCTGTAGCATGCGCTAGAGCGAGAGTGAGGTCTGGAACTAATGTGAGTTTGCCATAGCGAAGGTCGAAACTCGCCATAGCGAAGGGAACTGATGCGAGTTCGCCGTAGCGAAGGTTAAGCCTTGCCATAGCGAAGCAAGATAACACGAGCTCGCTATAGCGAAGGTTAATTTTCGCTGTAGCAAGGGTCAGTCCGGAAGAGAGTAAAAGGCGAGAATTAGACTTCATTAAACGCCCAAACTCATTTCTTCTCTCATTTCTGCCCTAGACTTCGACCCAAGGAGAGAAAAGAGGCGTGGAGAATGAGAGAGATCAAGAGAAGGAGGAAGAGCAAGGGAAAGGTAAGGAAACTTCTCCCATTTCTTCTTAGAACTCTGATCCCCTCTCTTTGCCCTCTCTTTCTGCGATTTTGTTTGTGAAAATGGTTAGATTTTGGGCATGGGTCAGAAGAGGGAAAGTGGAAAACACCTTTGAATCTTTGTGTTTGCTTTGAAAATGTTATTTCCACTACCATAGGAGCTTGAGAGAGAGAAAGAGTTGATGGCATTCTAGAGAGAGAGAGAGAACTCTAGGTTCTGGTATGTTAGGAGAGTTTGATCTGAAAGATTACATTATAAGAGTGTAATTGCATGTTCTTGATTGTGCAAATGTGAGTTTTGGCTGACCGAGGTACGATTCTTAGGTCATGTGATCTCACGAGACGGGGTTGTGGTTGATCCCCATAAAGTTGAGGCTGTGTTACAGTGGGATAGACCTAGAACAATCACTGAAGTCAGGAGTTTTCTAAGTTTGGCAGGATATTATAGACGTTTTATTCAGGACTTTTCTCGGATGGCCTTACCACTGACGAGGCTAATTAGGAAAGATACACCTTTTGTGTGGGATGAGAGATGTGAGAAGAGTTTCCAGGAGTTGAAACTCTGTTTGACCACTACCCCTGTATTGATTATCCCTGACCCAAGTAAACCATTTGTGGTTTATTGTGATGCCTCGGGCAAAGGGTTAGGATGTGTGTTGATGCAGCAGGGTAGAGTAGTGGCATATGCCTCGAGGCAGTTAAGGCCTCATGAGGATAATTACCCCACACATGACCTAGAGTTAGCTGCCTTAGTATTTGCTCTTAAAATTTGGAGACACTATCTGTATGGTGCGACCATAGAGATCTATAGTGACCACAAGAGTCTGAAATACCTGTTTGATCAGAAAGAACTTAATATGAGACAGAGGAGATGGATGGAGTTTTTGAAAGACTATGATTATGTATTGAAATATCATCCAGGCAAGGCCAATGTGGTGGCAGATGCCCTGAGTAGAAAAACCATCCATGTAGCCCATATGATGATTAGGGAGCAGGAGCTCTTAGAGAAGTTCAGAGATTTGAACCTCTCGTGTCAGGTGGTATCGGGTAGATTGTGTTTGAGTGAAACCCGAATTGAGAATATCTTGAGAACCCAGATCTTAGATGCCCAGAGAGAGGATGAGTTCCTGAAATGGATCAGGAATGAGATCACCCAAGGTAAGACCTCAAATTTTAAGGTGTCTGAGGATGGCATGATAGTATATCGGAATAGAATCTGTGCGCCTAGTCAGAATGAGTTGAGAGAAAGCATTCTAGAAGAGGCACATAAGAGTAAGTATACTATCCACCCAGGTGCCACCAAGATGTATCAGGATGTGAAAAGAATTTTCTGGTGGCCAGGGATGAAAAGTGATGTGACGGAGTATGTGGCTAGATGCCTAGTGTGTCAAAGGATAAAGATAAAACACCAGAAACCGGCTGTGTTATTGCAACCTCTAGATATCCCTGAGTGGAAGTGGGATAGTATAGCCATGGACTTTGTCATGGGGTTACCCAGGACATCCTCTGGACATGATGCTATTTGGGTAGTTGTGGATAGACTGACAAAGTTTGCACACTTTTTAGCTATCAGGGCTACTCATACACTGGATAGATTGGCCCAGTTGTATATCAGAGAGATAGTGCGACTTTATGGAATACCCAATAGCATAGTTTCGGATAGAGACCCCAGGTTCACATCAAACTTTTGGAGGTCACTGCAGCATGCCTTAGGGACGAGATTGCGGTTTAGTACTGCATATCACCCCCAGACAGATGGTCAGACTGAATGGACCATCCAGACATTAGAAGATATGTTGAGGGCATGTGTGCTAGAAATGAAGGGGAACTGGGATGCGTATTTACCGTTAGCAAAGTTTGCATATAACAACAGTTACCATTCCAGTATTCAGATGGCCCCTTATGAGGCTTTGTATGGGAGAAAGTACAGATCCCCTCTGTGTTGGGTTGAGCTAGGTGAGAGCAGTATGATAGGACCTGAGATTGTGGACCAGACCACCCGACAGATAGAGTTTATTAGAAAGAGGCTCCTCACGGCCCAGAGTAGGCAGAAAAGTTATGCTGATAAGCGTAGGAGGCCATTAGAGTATGAGATTGGAGACCATATGTTCATTCGAGTATCTCCAATGACGGGAGTAGGTCGGTCAATGAGGGTAAGAAAGCTCAATCCTAGGTATATTGGTCTATTTGAAATCCTTGAGAAAATTGGACCTGTGGCTTACCAAATAGCCTTACCTCCTAACCTAGCCCAAATCCACAATGTTTTTCATGTCTCCCAATTGAAAAAGTATTTACCAGACTCCTCACATGTCATAGAATATGAGCATGTGCAATTGCAGGAAGATCTTTCCTATGTAGTGAAACCGGAGAGAATTATGGATGCTAAGCTGAAACAGCTGAGAAGCAAGAGCATTCCTCTGGTGAAAGTGATATGGAGAGGTCTGACATCTGAGGAAGCAACCTGGGAATTGGCGGATGAAATGAGGCAAAAATATCCAGAGCTATTCCCTTGAGGTAAGTCTTTAAATTTCGAGGATGAAATTTCTTTTAAGAGGGGTAGAAATGTAACAACCGAGAAAAAGAAAAGGAAAGGAAAAGAAAGAAAGTAGAAAGTTGGAAATTTTCGGAATTCAGAATTTTTGCTAAGTCTTCTCGCAATAGCGAGAAATGATCTCGCTGTCGCGAGAGTGCCTTCTCGCCATAGCGAACGTGATTCTAGCTATAGCGAGTGTTGGCAGCAGTCCATACAAAAACCAGGGAGTTGCTCGCTGTAGCGTGCGCCATAGCGAGAGTAAGGTCTGGAACTAACGCGAGTTCGCCATAGCGAAGGTCGAAACTCGCCATAGTGAAGAGAACTGATGCGAGTTCACCGTAGCGAAGGTTAAACCTCGCCATAGCGAAGCCAGATAACACGAGCTCGTTATAGCGAAGGTTAATTTTCGCCGTAGCGAGGGTCAGTCCAGAAGAGAGTAAAAGGCGAGAATTAGACTTCATTAAACGCCCAAACTCATTTCTTCTCTCATTTCTGCCCTAGACTTCGACCCAAGGAGAGAAAAGAGGCATGGAGAGTGAAAGAGATCAAGAGAAGGAGGAAGAGCAAGGGAAAAGTAAGGAAACTTCTCTCATTTCTTCTTAAAACTCTGATCCCTTCTCTTTGCCCTCTCTTTCTGCGGTTTTGTTTGTGAAAATGGTTAGATTTTGGGCATGGGTCAGAAGAGGGAAAGTGGAAAACACCTTTGAATCTTTGTGTTTGCTTTGAAAATGTTGTTTCCACTACCATGGAAGCTTGAGAGAGAGAAAGAGTTGATGGCATTCTAGAGAGAGAGAGAACTCTAGGTTCTGGTATGTTAGGAGAGTTTGATCTGAAAGATTACATTATAAGAGTGTAATTGCATGTTCTTGATTGTGCCTAGGCTCAAGAGAAACACCTCCATTAATGTGTGATTGTGAACTTAAAAAGGGAGAAGAGGAATTGAAAGGAAAAGCTAGGGTTGACCTTGGCTGATAAGGTAGCTCTCTCTTCCCACTCTTTCTTGTTGCATTCTTGGATGTAATAGTCATTGTATGTCATGTATATGCTTGTTGGGTGGAATATGCCATATGCTATTGCTTTGATGCATTGAATGCCAATGTGCTTGTGTGTTGAAATGTGAGAATTGCTCGGGTGAGGTAGTGCCGAAAGTCCCTTGAGATGGGTGAGGTGAAGCTGAAAGTCCTTTGAGATGGGTGAGATAAGGCCAAAAGTCTCAACCGAGTGAGGCCAAGTCAAAAGTCCCTAAACTCGGGTGAGGCCATCCAAAAGTCCCTAAACTCGAGTGAGGCTAGACCAAAAGTCCCTGGAGCCCATTTTTGGCATTGTTGTGATTTTCATAGCATGTACAATGTGTGTTAGATGTTTGAGAATGGTTAAATGCTTATTCACATGCTTTGACTTATTATATGCCTTGATTGCTTACATGATTGAGTGCATAAGCTACTGAGATTCCTTGAATCTCACCCCTTCCCCTCCCAACTTAACATGCTAGGTGGAGCACAAGGAGAGGCAAGTGCACACCAAGGAGGCTAGGAGTATGCTTAGTTAGATATTACTCTATTTTGATGTATTTTGATGTAAAGTGGTGCAAAATAAATATGTGCTCACTATTTTTTGAGATGTAACTATTGTACCAAGTGTAAATGCGTGAAATGATGATGTACAAACTATGTAAAGAGCCAAATCAATGGAAATGAGGGTTTTGCCCCTTTTGATGAATGAATATGATAGTGTATATTTGGCTGTAGTATAGTGAATTTGGAATGTATGTTGATTTGGATCACTTAGACATATTATATAGACTATTGTTATGCTTTTAAACTTGTCCATGAGTGGCTAGAATGTGTGAGAGGTTATTTGGACCCATTTTGGATCTCTTGGGTGCCAAAATTGGTATTTTTGAGAGCTCCGTCAAAGTATGATCGGATGAGCTCCTCTTGCCATGAAATTTGGCATGCCTCTAGAGTTTGTAGAGAGTTTCTTGGGAAGCTAAAGTGGGTAATTTTTGGAGGATTAGAGAATATTTAGCGAATTGTTGAATTTGGGAAAATTTAATGGATTGGTCATGTACTGTTCATATAAACCAGAAATGAAATCTGTGGCATTCATAGACCAAATGGAGTCCAAATGTGGTGAAATTTTATACACATAAACTAGATAACCACAGTGACTTATAGGAACTAGAATCACCTAAATCGGAAGTTTGTAGAGAGAGAATGAACCTTCTGAAGTTCTGTATCAGCATCAGGGAGCCTACCCGACCTTCGTTACTATTCCATCAGTTTTTGGGGTGTAGGAGCTACTGAACTGATCTGGACTTATTTTGTTCCTCTAGTAGACATCCGTAGCTTTCCAAATTGGTATAGTGTGCTCATATTGGATTTTTTTGAATTTAGTTATGAATTTTCGAAAGTCATGATAGTAAACTGGACCAGAAACAGTGACAGCCGGACCTCCTTCCCATTTTCGATGTCAAACATGGCCCAAATGTTGAGATTTCGATTGGGAATTATTTTTAGTGTAAAGACAAAACTTAGAGCTTTCTAGAGAGCTAAAGTTTACTAGATTCCCATTTTCCTATAATTAGTTATGATTTTCAAAAGTTAAAGCCAAAATATGACTTTTGGGCACAAGTGAGAAAATGCAATTTTTTTGGTTTTTGACTCTATACCCGTGGCTTATGGTTTGTTTTATGCTATGTATGAGTTGTATATATGGAGTTTGAGTTGATGATGTGAATGATGGGTTCACAAGACCCACGGGGCAAAAGATGAGTGTATAAAACCCTGGTTCATAGCATGCAAATGCCACGGATTGGTGTTGATTCTTTGGAACTCATATGGAACCGAGCCCAGTGAGAGGCTAGGTAGCGGTAGTAGATTAAGGTGTTACATTGTAGCTTCAAGAGCTTTCCTCTTTTTTGTCCTTAATCTTAAAGGTGCTAACTAAATTAACACTTTTAATGCCATCATGTTTCAATTTTTCATCCTCTTACACAAGATAGTATATGAACTCATTAAGAGTCCATTTTTTCTTTTGTGCAAAAAGGGAAATTAATACCAAATGCACTAGTAGATTTTCAAATAACTCAAGTTTTAATTCCTTAAGCTTTACAACTATATAATATGTTTCCATAATATATTCCCTTATATTTCCTTTGTCATTGTACTTCATAGGAATCAAACATTATAAAAGTGTGCTTGTTTTCACCTAATCACTTTTGACATAGTTTTTTCCAATTCCAATAAGAAAATATTTTACATTGGTGATACTTTTAGAGATAGCACCCCTAAAGGCTTCTAGAATGCCATGCTTAATGATCATTAAACTCATGCAATTTAAGCACTCCCACTTCTCAAAGTACCTTAGTGTTTCAAAGGAACTTTTAACTGTAAGAGAAGAAGGCTGATTAGTCTTTAATACAAGATCCAGATCCATACAGCCAAGAATTATCTGAATATTTTCTTTATAATCCTTGAAATTTGTTCCATTCATATAGGAATGGAATTTAAGTTAGTAGATATCAAGGCAACTGAAATTATAAGAAAAGAACAAAAGTTAATTAGTAATCCATATAACAATATGATACCAATAAAATTGAAATAATTTTTTCCTCATCCCAATTTGCATGTAATAATATTAATATTTTGTTTTTGGACAATAATATTAATTGTAAACGGCATTCTTGTTGTGATGATTTGACAAAAATGAATGCCAAATTACAATACTGTTTTAGGATTGAATTATTATTTGCATTTTAAAACTTTGAAATTATCACATATTTATCATCTGCTTATGTAATTTGGCTAAGTATTAACCTTCCTTTAGGCCAATTAAAATACCTACATGAAGTTACATAATCACAAATATCTATTATACTTCATGAACAATTTTCACAAGAGGGGTTACTTTGGTGACATTTTGTGTTAATTAATTCATGAGGTATAAAAGAAAAAACTTTAAAGAATCATAAAAGATTCCTATAAAAAATTATTTGAAATAAATTGCTATCCAAATTTTTTTTTATTTTAAAGTAAAAATAAAATTAAAAAAAAATCATCACCTTCATGTTCATGAATGGTAGCAATAAGAAAAGGACCTTTATATTTTTTATTTGTTGTACAATATCGGGGATTGCTGGAGGGATTTTTTTTTTAATCACTTTGTTATTGATAGAGAAGTAGCAAGAAGCAATAATGGAATAGGGTGTATAGCAAGAAATTTATCCACTAGCTATAGCCATAACTTTGCCAATTCTTTGTTAATTTAGATATGAGTCTCCCTTTCTCTTCAATAGTTTCCGTGACTTCTAGAGGCCCCCCTTTTTTAAAAAGAATTACAAAATTTGAAAAATTGTGAAAATCATATATATATATATATATATATATATATATATATATATATATATATATTAAGGTTGATGCATAAACAATAAAGGGCCAGATTATTATGAATATATAAAGTCTAAATGATACCACTTAAAGGAATTTAGAGTACCAAATTTAGTCACAAATTAATACCCTAATATATAAAATATATATGACCTATATCAATTCAGAAGAATAAAATTAAAATAGATGTGAAAGTGTACATAAATCCATCATTGTAATTAACCACATAGGCTGGTTTTCTAGATTATTATAGAAACTATTTTGCCTATGGGGATACAAAGAAGTTTTTTCTAAACTTAGATAATTTATGTACCATAATTCCTTTATATATATATATATATATATATGTATATATATATATTAATATATATTAATATAACTAATGTTTAGTCCTTCATAGAATTTCAATTATACTTCTTTTGGAAATATACATATTAATCTTATGATATTGGATTTCTAAACCCACAAAAACTTTAATTTCAAATTAGATCACATTATTTGGATTTAAATAAACAAATAAACAATGACATCATATTTTAATATTCACATATGTGAGTAGGCCATCTCATAGTATTTGTTATTATAGAGGTGTTAGTGTAAGAAGCTATTTGGTGCACTAATTAATGTTATGAATGCCTTAGTATAAGATATTAAATTATAATTAAAATATATAAATGAGTATGACCATGTGTTTACTAATTTATGAATATTAGTACAATCTTTTACTTCTTATAATGAGATTCACAACCATTAGATGTGATACATAATAGATATTTACAAATGGTGAGTTCATATCCTACAAGATTATGAATGAAATTATCATAGTACTTTTATATAAAACTATGTATCTACTTAATTCAAGTATTTATGACGTTGCTGGATGAGCTTTGCCCTCTTTGTTGTTACTTCTATATATGAAGTATTTTTTAGCCAAAAAAAAATTATAATATTTAAAATTTTAAATGCCAACGTATTTTTAATTTAAAATCAAACCAGAAATGTTTCTTTTATTTTTCTAATTTGGTCTTGATTTGATTTTGGTGATCAAATTTTTTTCTAAATGTTTGTTATATTAAATTTTATAATAAAAATATTATTTATGCTGAAAATAGCCTTAATTAAAAAATAATATTTTAAAAACCTCATATATATTATTGTTTATCTCAAAATCAAAATGCTAGATTTTAAGACATTAAACATGATCTAGCAATAAGAAATATGAATAGTTATCAAGTGATCTAAAATTCAAACGTCCTAATCTAAAAGGAAACGATGGATATCCTAGATGATATTGTCCACTTGAGGAGTTGATGTTAAGGCCAATCCATTTGCCAATCAAATCCATGAACTAGGATCCTCGCTCGTGGCCATGTCTGTAGTGCCTCTCTCGTGAGTGGTCGCAGCCGTTAATGTCATCTAATGGTGCAGATAAAGTATACAAATTTGGTGGTCAAAACGCAGGTGTTTTATACACCATAAACTGACGGCCTCCAAGCTGCCAAGTTTCGCAAGCTATACCATAGATGAAGCAAAATGGAAAGGAAATTTTGCAGACCTCCCATGGAACTTTAGATGTAGATGCGAAGAGGGAGAGCTCGACATTAAAGGAATTCGAGTTCGACACCGTAGATGAAGTAAAATGAAAAGGAAAATTTGATGACCTCTTGCGTGAACTTTAGATGCAACCATATGGATTTAGGAGAGTTCAGCCATATGCAGCGAATTGGTTTCTAGATACAGTGGCATTCAAGCTCAGCCATGGCAATGCGATGCAGATGGGAGATCTCCTTTAAACAACAAATTTGGGCCTCCTTATGTTTCGGCCATGTGAGGCAAAAGCAGCGTACGTGCACAAATAAGGCAGAAGCAGTGTACATATAAAGGCATTTGCGATTTGTACTTTAAGTAAAATTCATCTAAATTTTGTTTTGTTTCTTTTCTTATTCTAGAGATTTGATTTTCTTTGATTTTCTGCGTAAAGTTCTTACCGTACAAAATACCAAAAAATTTTTATCTTACACTTGAAAAAATGGAACACAAACACCAAATTTTGATTTAGCAAAATTTCTATTTTTGGCCCAAGCACTTCAAGTGCAACCAGCAACACAGGAAGCAGCTACAGAGGTGGGAGAGAGAGGAGGGAAAACGAATGGAAAAGTATTATGGAGACACTAAAATGGAAGGAAGTTTTAATATATTAGCCTCTATAGAAAACACATCATTTTTGCATTTATCATTATCAATTTCTTTCTTGTCAAAATGCACCATTTTGTGTTAGTCAAAATTAATATTTTTAAAACCAGATCAGTCATTGAACCGATGAGATCACTGGTTCACAGTTCATTAATCAAACCGATAATAATTAAATATATATTTTTAAATTTTATATATTAAACTTTTAATATAACAAATAAATATGAGTAAATTTTAAATATTTAATTATTAACTTAATGTTTTTTAAAATGTTTGAGAGATTATTTTTTAATTGAAAAACAAAAACTACCTATAATTAAATGTTAACAGTATTTAATATTAAATTTTTGGAGTTCTAAATTATATTAAAATTTCATTTATCATTAAACAATAATAATTTTAGCCAAACATTTGTATATTTAAAAGAAATACTACTAAAAGATGAGACATAATGAAAAGAAAACATTAAAAATAACCAAGTATGTTTTTTATTTATTTTATGTTATCTTTTTTTTTAATTTTTCTATATTTTAATCTCCTTTTCTTTTTAGTATTTTCTATCTTTAATTTGCCAAATTTCTTTAACATAAATTATCCTATTATATAAGAAAAATTCATAAAAAAAAAAGAGTGACCAGTGGTTTTCAGCCGATTCGTTTAACCGGTTCAGTCGATTTTTGACTAGTTTAATCGGTTTTTGACCAGTTCTTTGCTTGACTAATTTTTTGGGCTAACTGGATTGAACCAAGGACCAATTTCCTATCTAACCGGTCGAACCAGCCGATCCATTTTGATTTTTTAAACAATGGTCAAAACGATGCATTGTGATCTGTGGGGCAAGCTTTCTCTTCTGGCCATTTGATGCATTCGACAGTGAAGATTAACCACTGCAGACAATACGGGAGACACTATGGGAGAGGATTTGATTCCTATCATCTACAGTTGACATCCATTTATTCTCCATTATTTTATTCCCTTAGCAGTATAAATGAAGGCATCCAAAGAAGGAAGAAGAAAAAGCATACAAAGATAAAGATTAGAGACATTGCAATCCCAACGGGGAGAGAAAGAATGGGATTTGGCTCGCCATTCATGGAGAGCCATATGACCATGTCTTCACCAATTTGTTCATCGTGTCACCTTTTCATTGCTTCTTCCTGCAATTCACTGAGAATTTTAAGTTAAAATATTTATATTAAAAGATTTTAAATTTTAAAATTATTTAAAAAGATTCTATAATATAAAATATAAATTACATAAAAAAATTTATAGTCTAAAACTCTAAATTAAAAATTTTTACTTTAAAGTTTTTAAAAAGAATTTAAAATTTAAAAAATTTTTAATATAAATATTTTTAATTTGAGATCTTAATATATTTTCTGTTTCAAGATTCATAAGATTATATTTTTAATTGTTGCAAGTTGCAACCCATTGTCTTGTGTTTTTATAACTCTCTTGGAAGAAGAACCACCTTTTGAAAAACAATTTTTCCTTAAACAAGTCTTTCTTAATTTTTGCTAAAACAAGCCAGACAATTCTAGTTTGAAATGTCAGGAATTTGTTTTTCCATCATCACACTACAAGAAAAAAGTTGTAATGGTTTTTCTTTACCTATAGCCTGTTAAAATCGTTGCTAAAAGAAATAGCAGTAGTTGAAACTTCCGATATTAATCCAAACGTCATTAATAAAATAACCGCACCTTTTTTTCAACCACAACACCAACTGCTACTAACATGGATATAATTGTGGTTGTCAACGATTGCTGCTAAATAACTTGCTTTTTTAGTTGCAGTTAAAAATGTCGTCGCTTTGTACTCTTTTTTTTTTAATTTTTTTTAAAACTCCTATTAACTAAATTTTTATACCACTTATATATAAACTTATGTATAGCCATAACATATAATGCATCACTCTAATAGTACACAACCAGTATACAAAAGTTAAATATTGAGTATTTTAATTAACTACTAAAAATAAGATTCTTACAATAAACATAAAAGTATTCAAAACAAAGTTAAAAAAACAAGTCTTAAAAACAATAAAAAAGCAAATTCTACAACATGTCTCTTAATTTGATAGTCCTAAATCTACAAATCTCGATTAGTAAAAATTGGAGAATGTTATGCCATACTTAGTCTAACACCACGTCCTTGATCAAGTACCTAAATGATAATACAAAATATTATTAAGAGACAAAAGAAAATTATATTACAAGCATTCAATATTGTTCAATTAATAAAATTGAATTACAATGAATAGATTATAAACATCACCATTATGGAATATAGCGAACTCATTAGGCAGTTGACTTGCATAGTTTTGCATGAGCAAAGACATTGCTGCATCCCACTTTCTTTATTACTCTGCCATTTGTGCTTGTTACTCCACCATTTGTGTTTGTTGTTGCGCCATTTGTAATCTAAGAGTATCCACCTCATTTTGTAGATCAGCATTAGAAGGAGTAGATGAGTTCATCCTACTATAGATACAAGTAAAGGCGTCTAAACACTCGGGATGGGCAAGGACCCAATCCTAAACTTCGAACATGAACCCAATGCTCCTGATTTTCTAAAGCCATGACTATAGAATCTTGATATGATATCTCCTGGAAAGAAGACCTTTTTTTTTACTCATGCATAGGAACTTTTTCTTGTATACAACAAATGTTAATATCATAACAAAGATATTTCTCATACAAACATATAGTATTACAACTTCAAATATATATTAAAGTACACAATCAATTCAATCTCACATCTATAGACAACCCAAGATAATTTCTGTAGAAAGATTCAACCAAGGAAACCAAAATGAGTTATTAATTAGTCATAGTTCAACACTTACACTATCTCTCTCGCCTCATTGCAAACAAAAGTCCCATGTACCTCTTTGTGTGAGGTTGTCTAAAATTTGCCTCTATCAATTTTATTCCCATATTCATGCTCTTACAAATTTCAAGAAGATTTTAATACTTTTATTGGTAAGAAAAGTACAATGATAGCTTGAAATGCTTGGTACCAGCATATTCCAACCAACTTATAATAGTAAAGCAAAAACAAAATAACTATAGTAATAAAATATCTTCATGGGGAGTTTTTTTTTTTTTTTTTGTTGCTTTCCTTAAACTAAAGATTACAAAAAGGACTGGAATGCAATAAGATAACTTCTTTAAAATATAAAATCTTGATCTTATCTCAAAGTTAAATGACAACGGATGTGATCTGGTATATATAAATATCTTCTTGGAAAAAGTGGAAGTTTTGTCTTGTTTAAGAAAAAAAGGAGTAAGTGGGGATGCTAGATGCCTTGTATAAATGTGAGTGTAACTTTACTATATGCCTTTCTATAAATATAAAACAATAATAAACACTTATGGTTGTTGTAATACCTTAACCTCTTTACCTTTACACAATAGTCTCGTAGGCTATTTCAATCCATGGCATGCATAATGGAGCACAATTATAAGGATATATATATATATATATATATATATATATATATATATATATATATATATATATATATTAAGCATGAATAATTGCGTTACGTAAAGCTTCATTAATTCCTTTTATGCTCCATAGATCATATGAATTCATTCATATCATTTCCTATCCACAGCATATCTATACAAGTTATAAAGATCACAAGACATCTTAAGAGCCTTGGGTTTTAAGCCACATCCCACAAAATCAATGTTTTGCTCTTGGGTTCACTTTCCAAATTTCTGACATGAATTTTGAAAATTCATAACTAATTTAAAAAAAAAATTGAAATTAAGCGAACCATACCATTTTAGAAAGCTTTAGATGTTAACTAAAGGCTAAAAATAACTTTAGACCAATGCACTAGCCTTTAAGCTACAGAAATTAATAGAACAATACCAGAGGTTGAGCTGCATTACTAGTACTGTCATGCAACTTTAAAAATTCATTTCTCCTTCTATAGAGCTCCAAATGAAGTAATCTTAGTGGCTATAGAAAAATTATGATATCTAGTTTATTCTTGTAAAATTTCATAAACATTGGACTTTATTTTCCCATGTGTGACATAGAAATATAAACTAACTATATGAACAGTAAATATACTATGTTTGCATAATTTGGCCAACTTTGAAAAATCATATTAAATTTTATAAAACTCCAAATTGAGTGCTCTTTACCTCTATAAAAATCTCTAAATGAGACTTACTTTTTGGCCAAATTTCATCAAAAAATTCACTCATTTGGTAAAGCTTTAATTCAGCACACAAGATAGTGAAATTTAAAGTTCAAATAGGTATCTTAAGGCACCAAAATACTTTCCTCTCATCCCAGAGCCACTTGGGTACATGTAAAAGCATAAATACAACATATAAAAGCATGTCAAATGATCCAAATCATCATGGAGTTTATTATCACTATGTCACTTCCTATCATACACAAGCATATCATATCACATAATGGCTCCTTGGTGGCAAAAGCATACATATTCATTCATATGGTTCCAAAATGGTTACATACATTATCTATACATACATTTAAACTTGCTCAAAGGTCTACATCATATATACATCACACGATTACAATTCTTGATATCAAAATGTAAATAAACAAGCCATTTCTTTATCCCTTTGTCAAAGTCTTGCTTCTCATGCTTGTTGGCTTTCATTCCTTTGTCCACTTGGCTCACCTAAACATGGTTAAGCATATGTGGGGAGAAGAGTGAGATTCAAAGAACCTCAATAACTTTTAACCCTTTCAAAAATATATAATGGATGTATATACATGTCAAATAATGTATGTATGACATTCAAGCTAGTAATGAGCGTACATAAAACATTCTCCTTATCACATAAACTCATATATAGTAAATATAAGCTCTCAATGGCATTAATTTAACCTCACTCATTTTTCTTAAGACTTTTGAATTTATCTCACCTACTTTCAAAGAACTTTTGACTTAGCATCACTCTTTCTTGAGGCTTTTAGCTTTGTCTCACCTATTTTTAGGGACTTTTGGCATAATTAAACTCATTCAATTCATATTGCATGTATAAACATATTTCAAGAAGCATAATAGTACCATAGCTTGTAAGTAATAGCTAGAAACATTTTTCATGGTTCAAACATACACACAAACACTCAAAGACAAGTAAACATCTAAGTTATGCATGAGAGAGAGGTTAGAGAGCTACCTTAAAGCAAGATTTACACACTTTTTCCTTGGTTGTTCTTCTCCTCTCTCGGCCACACACTTGCAACTAGGTGGAGCTTGATTTCTTTAGTCTAAACACATGAAATGGGACATAATTATATCATTGAAGTAAGCTTTAATATCACACACTTTATGAAAGCTTACTTTCTTACATGGCTACATAATAGTTCTATACAAGACATAATGAAACAGCTAGAATTCATACTCTTAGCTTTATTTTCTTTTTCTATCTAGATCTTTTGACTCTATTTAGACCTCTTGGAGTCATCATAAATTCATTCCCAAGAGTCTAAATACAAGTTGCTTCTTTAAGTCTCATTATGGACCTTACACCTTTATCACACAAAACCAAGACTTCCTTTGATGTTCTTCCATCATATTTAGTCCCTTTCTACCTTTAGAAAAATTTAAAACTCTCCCTAAATACTTTTTCTTGCCTAGGGCGAGACTATGCACACCTATAAGCATCCATTTATTTTGCAACTTTGCTTGAAAGAAATAGCACATGTGAGACTTTCTAGGTGTCTCAAGAACCTATATATACTCTTAGATAATTAGAAATACCACTAGAAAGTTTTATACATACCATGGTGCAATAAAATCTCTAGGTTTTGGAAACTTGTTTTCTAATGCTTCTTTTTGGAATTTCTTTGTATCTACTTGTTTCTTATCCTCAAAAACCTAGGTTTCATACTTGGTTTAGGTTAGAATTTTCTCCCACTTGGTTGTTCTATACTTGGCCAAAAATCATCTCCTGAAGATTAAGGAAGAGAAAGCAAAAAAAGCTATGAAGTTACCTTGATTCCTTAACCTTTTCAAGAGCTTTCTCCTTTGCTATAGGCTTCTTCTTGAATTTCTAATCTCCTCCCTTTGACCTAGACTCAAAACAGTCCCAAGTCACACACCAAAACCATAGAAAGAAAGAGGGGAAGAAAGAAAACAAGTTTAATAAAGGAAGGAGCAAAAAAAATTCATGGTTTTCCTTACCTTTTCCTAGGTTTTTCTCCTCCTTTGAAGCTCCTTCTTGTGCACCTCCTTTGGTAGAACTTCTCCTTGGTTTGAGATGAAATTTAGATTGGCTAAGTGTGGGGGCGAAGTGGGACACCTCATATATATAATTAAGGATCTATTTAAGACATTTCAAAATATCAATTTTGCTCTTTGTTCTTGGTTTCTTCTCTTAAGGTTCATTTCAACTCCTTTTTAAAAACTGTTTTTTCCATCATAAAATTTAGGTTCTCTAACCTATAAATTTCATTTGGAATCACTCAAATTAAATCTAAAACCTTCTCAAATGGAATAGTTAAAGTTCAGATCAATTGACATTTTAAAACATAAATTGGAGGGGTTCGAACCATTCCAAGGGTTGCTATAATTTTTAGGACATCTAAAAACCCTAAAAAAATCAATTTTTTGATTTAAAGATCCCTCCTTTTGGTTTTTTTTTTCAAAATATCTAAAATTATGAAAATGTCACTACATTTTTGTCAAAATTTCTTTAGCCACTCTAGCTCCAATTTCTAGGCATCTTAAACCTTAGATCCTCATTTTCTATTATTTAAAATTTTATTTGGCCTCACTTCATTCATTTTAGAAAACTCTCTTTTATATTTGACTCGTTTCTGTCATTTTTACGAAAATTGAATGTTCTAGTTATAATCCCATATGTTAATAAAGTCTATTCTTTTCTTTAATAATTAAACATTTAAGGTTATAATTATTTTATTATTAATTTTTTTTAATAATTAAACACCTATGGTTATAATTTAACACTTTTAGCCCATTCTTATTTACATAGTGGCCCAAGTTTATAAATAAAAAATATGATAGGCTAAGCCAACATAGCATAAATATAGAAGTCAATAGAAAAAATATGATAGGCTATACCTTATTTTCATACAATAAAAGAGTAGCTATGCATCCTTATCTATGGTTTTCAAATTTAAGGATTTTTTTAATAATCATTTATACCTATTCAATTGTGAAAAAAGAGTATTGCTTTGAGACTTTAAATTAAACCACTTTGTATATACCATTTGATTTTTTATATATAAGCAACACCTACAACATACACAAAGCATGTCAAATTTCATCATAAGCACAAGCAACTGATGAATGTCAATATTCAACACTTCTAAACCTTATGCATTATAAATAACTAAAACAACCCCTTGTAATTGAATGCAAGAATTCTCATTTACAAACTAGCTTAATACCACTATTCTCTTCCTTCCTAACTATCTAGTTGTTGATCCAAAACATTTGTACACATTTATTCCAATGCTTCAAAAATGATCAAACATTGGGGAAACAAAGATTGCCTCTATTTAGACACAGACACACATGCACACCAAAAATATTCTTATTAACTACCCTTTTGCCATGCAAGCTATAACTTAGGTAACTCCTCTCTTTGGTGCAAAATATATTTGTTTTCAAAATAAATTGGTCTTAAAGTCTAAACTAAGTCTACTAACTAGATGCAAGTATGAACATATTTAACATCAAAGATAAAACACCAATCATGTATATCTAACAAGTATATGCTTTGGCCACTCCTCAGGGTCCCAATATTGCTTATATATCCTAGGATGAATTTCAACATATATTTGAAAGCTCTTTTAAAAAAAAAAATCAAGTATAACATGTCTGAAGCAATCAGAATCACTTATTAGCATCTATCTTTCTACTAGATAGTGCTTGACAATCAAAATTAGTTTACAATTCAATATGAAAGAATATATCTAAACTAGTTTTAATGGCAAAATTCTAACTATACCTATGAACACTGTCTATTTGATCCCCAAAAATAATCAATACACAAGTAAAATTCAATAACCAGACTATTATAGAATATAAGTGTAACATACAATTGTCATAAAAATTAGGCAAGAATAAGTTTTCTTGGTTAACAGTCAAATAATGTCCTCTAGAATAAAAATAGACAATCTAATAAAGGAATTCATAGGGCTCGAAGGCCTAGCTCTGCTTGGCCAAATCGGGCAGAGTTGGATCAAGTGCAAAAAATAAATAAGTAAATAAAACAAAAATTTAGAGTCAAATTGGACCAGGCACCAGGTTAGTCTTGAGGGCCATATTAACTCGGCCTAACCCCAAAACATAAAAATAATTTTATTAAATATTTTTTATAAAAATTTATATCAAAATTTTAATTTTTTTAAAAATAAAATATAATTTTATAAAAGACTTATATAAAAATTTTATTTTTTAAAGGTTATTTTATTATTTTAATAATAAATCTATGCCGACTTTAAGAGACATATTGGTTTGGCTAAGCCCAAAAAAATAAAAATATTTAAAAAATATTTTTCATAAAAATTTATATCAAAATTTTAATTTTTTTATAAGGATTTATATAAGAATCTTCTTCTTTTTTGGTTATTTTATAATTTTAATAATAAATTTAAAAAAATCATGCCACCTAATGTTGGCCTAGCGCGAGAGGTTTCAATTTTAAAATTCATTTAAAATTAGGCAGAGTATCAAGTTGGGCCAAAGTCTGACCCAACCTGACCCAACCAATGAATACCCCTATAATCTAGACTACCAATATTGATAAAAGAAAATTGTTATTAATTCAAGGAAAATTCTATTGACTCAAAACATAGTATATGCACTATCTAGGCAAATTTTATAAGAACTAGCATGGTCATAAACTATAAAAGGAATAAAGGTTAAAATAGGAAGTAGTTACAACAAACTATGAGGATGTAATATTGAGCAATTTCTGATTGAACTTTAAATATTAGATATTAAAAAGCATTTAAAACCATAAACAAACAAGTAACGAACTTGTTATTTCAAAGTTCTGATGCATTTGTGACGCCCTTAGACAAAAGATCACATACAAAAAATACTAACGATGATAATTTCATTTTAATATTTTTGGAAAAGTAATCAGGTGAAGCATAGATTGACTTGCCGAATAGCTTTGCAAGAAATATATGTTGACAGTTGTTAAAATCCAACTTATTTCAAGTGCCAAGTTTTGCATCCCTCACTCAATTCATAACATCCAATACAAGTATTGGAAAAACTCAATAAGTTTATGTACATAGCCTATGTTAAACCCAGCTTACCAAGTTCACATCGATCATCGAAACATTAGCACTTTGTTGATTTATCATTAGAAGCCATGGGACAAAAAACTATTCTCTTCCAAATTGAAATGATCCGCAGATCCCCCCTGACATTTGAGAGTATTACTACCATAGTCAGAACCTTGAAGATCAAGACCCTTACGTGAACTAAACCACCATTGTTGACATTCACTAGTGCATATCTACAAGAATGAGCTCTGTTAAATTCAATGAGCTCTTCAGAATGAATTAAATTCCTGTTTCCAGTCTAGTATGCATCTTGTTTCCTACCACAGCTGAACTTAAATCAATGAATAAGATTCCCACTTTCCTAGTCTGGATGTTCAAGTCGACGTTCCTTAATCTAGACTCTGCCTTTTCTTCGTGAAACCAGCGTTCTTCATGAAATGCTTGGCTACTCACACCAATAGGCAGTGGGGTCTCGATAGGGACAGGGTTAAGGTGTCACAGATTGTTTATTTGGGGAGGGGGTAGGGGCCTTTAGAATTCTTTTTTTTTTTTTAATTTGGGCTGACATTTGATGTGCTTAACTGCAATTGTATCAGTCGCAGTTAAATACTAATTTAGCAGGGGTTGTGTCAACCGCCGTTATCCAACCGCTATATATTTTCTTTTTCCTTGTAGTGTCATATACTGTCATAGTTCTAAAATATTATCAAATAGTGTGATTTAAAACTAGATTATATGAATTTTATCAATATCATTAATTTAATCATTAACAATTTATTGGCATTACACGAATACTAAAAAATAAAATCTGGTATTACTTCTAGGAAGATATCAATATAATCAATTTAGTCATTTAAAATTTATTGCCATTAGTTTGAAAAAACTATATTATTTTAGGACTGGCATTAACAGTTTAATGCACAAATTTAAAACTTATAATATCACGTAAATGATTGTCAAACTCGCAAGTCAATTCTCAAACTTATCGAATTAATATTTTTAACTTAAAAATTAAAATTATGTGAACTCACGTGTAGACTAGAACTCACTACAAGGAGGAAGGACAGTAGACTCTCTTCCAATGAGCTATCTTGTATTGTCAACCACTATAGGCAAAGTTTTGTATTATAAAGCTTCCACCCAAATTTTATTTTTGAATAAGAAGAATTGAATCTCGGTCTTTGAAAATGACTGCCAAGGACTTTTTCCACTTAGGCATCATACACTGTTGGAATAATAAATACAAAGTTTTAATATAACATCATTAACATACATAGAGATAAAATTTGAATAAAAATTTTATTAAAATCATATTAAAAATATTCATGTACAAAATTTATTAGAATTTCTATATTAAGTACTATGAAGTATCAACAATTTTTTTGAATTAATATAATTTAGATAATTTTTTTGTTTCATATTAGATTTGGACTATATAATTATATATTTGAATAACTATTTATCAATAGAGATAAAATTTTATAAATTTACATTACAAATCTACATTACAAGTTTGTTCCTTTTTATGAATTCGTTTAAATTCACAAGTTTAACAATATTTATTATACATTTGCTTTTTATTTGAAAATATGATCCATAGCCGAGTTAAAATCAAGATTAAAATAAATTTTTAAAAATTATAACCAAATTAATTACAATAAATTTTGATTGATGAAAGATATATTTTTTTGAGAGCGAATGAATTTAGTATTGTGCAACCCCGTGTTGCGTGATACCAATATTGTTAAATTTTAAAAAAATAAAATAAAAAATCTGAACCCTTTATGGAGGTTCGGGATCTTTGCAGCATGTCAAGCACATCGTACTGCACAATAAAGAACCGAACGCTTCTTGCGATGCGGGTTCGTCTACCATATTTTTGTCCTTGGTTATTTTGGTTTCCTTCTTCCTCTAATAATTTACTCCAGTTAAGGTTTCTCTGTTTGTCACTTTGTCGGCCCTTTCTCTGTCTTAATTTCCATTCCTTTTTTCTTCTGCTTTTACTTACTGGGGGTATCAACTTTTAGGAGGATGACAAGTATGGATGAATAAGAAACTAGTATTTTGTGTGGTCTGAAATAAAGAGCTCGGAATTAAATCCAAACTCAGAACAACCTTGAATCTTTCTAGGGTTTCTGGCCTAGTGTTTCCTACTGTAAACTTCTAAATCCATTCTAGTATTCCATTACATTCCTCTGTTCTTGCCGTAACCACATATTTTATGGATTCACTGTTCTCTGACCTTTGAAATACCCTGATCTCTTTCTCTGCTATTACCAAATTTTAAAGTCCCCAGCTTTTTGGGTTGTCAATGAACTCAAATTGGAGCTTCTGGGTATCACAAGTTCTTTTAAAAATTTCTTTTTTTTTCTTTTTCTTTTTGTTTATCTATTGCAAATATTCCTTTCAGATGGTGGATTTTTTCAATATCTTATCTTTTCAAGGCCTAGCTATGGAACCAGTGACCGTTCATCTGGGTTCTGGATTTCCCATTTATTGCTTGCTCTTGTAAATAAGAACCCAAGAGAAAGATTAATTTCTGGTTTGTTACCTTGATCAGCACAAATTATTCTTCCATCTAGGGTTTGGGTGAGTAAATTAATTTGTTTGGCCTTTTTTTCTTGAGAATCTCTAAGAAATGCTGAGGGGTAAGGTTGAAATGAAAAAGATTGAGAGCTCAACTAGTCGTAAAGTGACGTTTTCAAAGCGTAGGAACAGGCTTTTGAAGAAAGCCTACGAGCTATCTGTTCTTTGTAACGCCCAAGTAGCTGTGATTTATCTTTTCACAAAGAGGCAGGTTCTCTGAGTTCTCAAGTTCTGAGTACGTTTTCCTTCACTCTATAAATGAAATGTACTCCTCAATTATTTAATCCTTCGGTTAAGAAGATATATATGCCATGATTAAATGCTAAATAAGAGAGAGCTGTGTGTTAGATATATTCAAAAAGAAAATTGTTATATATGACAAGTGAATGCTTTGCTTGATGAGGCCTAGAGTAGGATCAACGTGCTTTCCTAAGATGTTTTTCATGTTTCTGGTTTGTTCCATTGATGTCCTTAATTATCTCTTTCTCTTTCTCACTGATCAAATCTGACTCACTAGATACTAACTAGGCTGTTTCATGGTATCCTCTGGATGTTCTCAACACCTCATTTTCATGAGAGGAAAAAGTGAAGGAGATTGACTGTTTTTTCTATTGTTTTCTCTTTCCGCTACATATACTTGCCTCAGTAACTGAAGTTTTCTCCGGAAAATATTTAGTTTGTTTCTTTCCTTCTGGAGAGCTACTGAGACGGCACACACACGCCCACAAATGTTCTATCCCCTGACTGTGCGTGTATTGAAAGCCCATTAGATTTAGATCCTTAACCCTTTTCCGATCACTTCATTTTGGTCTCGAAGTATATATAAGGTTTAATTTAGAGATGTTTTTCCTCAAACATAGATATGGCTGGGCCAATATATTGGATCGATAAAGCTCAGAATGAGATTTTTTTTATTGTTAATTTGTTGATTTGTTCCAATGAGTAGGGATCTGCAACATAGGAGCCATTCCGCCAATAAAGTATCTTCACTATATATGCTCTTCTGTATGTTAAATTTGAGCTTTATCTCTCACAGGAAGATTTCTGAGCATATCTCTTCTGGGTTCTGGCCTTCCTTTTTCTTTCTTGGGAGTTCAATATCCACATTTTAGAATGGTATTGTATCTTGAAAGATGATCCATTTGTTGTTCAATAAACATCTCTTAGTGCTCCATATATATACCCTTTTGGAATTCCAATTGGGACTTGCTATATGCTTTGTTAATGCTTTGCCTCATTAGCATTAGGTGCATAAATCAGGCTCCCAAACAGTGTCTTTCCTTGTAGATGTAGTCCTCTCTCCCAAGTCCTGAGGATCAATATGCTTTAGATAATAATGAAATAATAGGAATGAAGTTAAATATGCATATGGAGCTCGGGTCCTGATGAGAGCTGCAAAATGATATGCTTGATCGTTATAAGCTTCCTTTTTCTAGGTTGTAGACTTGTAGTTTATGCGTGTTTTACACTTAGAAAGTGTGGTTTAACGCTGCAGAAAACGCAGGTTCAGAAGGCTCTATTTGGGCTGCCAAATTGATGTTAATGAAATACTGGAATCACTTAAAAATATTTAAATTACTTTAAGGAAACTCCATTTTCAAGTTTCCACATATACCTTGAAACGTGGGAGCTTTTGCAGAACAAGAAGGGGGTCACAAGCTTGCAAGAATCAGCCCTACTTTTGATCTTTGCAGTGGCCAAGAGAATATACAAATTTTTTTTATTCATTGAATAGAGGGATTTTCTGTTTTGCTTTCCTTTTATTTGTTAGAATCATCATTACTGACGCTTGTGATCCGTACGTTCCGTACACATTGTTTAGACGGTTTCTAAAAAATTTCTCCCATTTTTCTTTGTTCATTTTGCCCATTATTCTCCAATGTTTGCTTAGAATTTCGGAGTTATGAGGTGAATGAGAATTTGATACTGTTTTGGCACTTTTTGAGAAGTTTATCGATTATAGCGCAATGTTAAATTTTGCAGTTAATGATCCCTTAATTATATTGTTCGCATTGCCATAGAGTTTGTTTTTTTTTTATATAAGTTTATCCTAACTTTAATATTGAATGTATATATATTTTTATGAACTTGGCAACTGCAAATGTGCATATATGTGACCTTTTTCTATGGCGTCTATAGATTACGGGCGTTGTGTGTCCGGTGATGAATATAAGGGCAATTAATGTAATAGATATTAATAAAGTCATATTCCATTGCTTTAATAGTTTAAAATTTGAAGTTATTTTAATTTTTGACATACAATACTCAAGTTTTAATATTCAACAATTCAATCTTCATACTCATGCTCATATTTTTAGACTTGGTAATTATGAATTTATATTGTTTATGTTTCATGTTCAAAAAATGACGAGTTACAGGACCTTTCTTATCTTTCCGTTTTCAAAACTTATTAAAGTGCTTGAAAATTACTCAAAAGGTTAGAGTAGGTCGCGGAAACCATCAAAGTAAAGAATACTCAGAAATTTTTTTAAGTACATCTGAAATACATGCATTTAAATAAATTAATAGATGAGATTGAATTTGTATACGTGGAATTCATATATAGTATAAATGAGATTTGCGTGTAAAATAAATTTAAATCATAAATTATACAAATTACGTGGCGCTGACACTAAAAAATGGCAGTTGCTATGGTACCTTCGAAGGTTATAAAGGTCCGAGTAAATTTAGCTTCAGCAGAAAACCAGATGCTGTAGTACAATGAAAGATTGCTTCTGAACGACATATATTTCACGAGATCTTTACGCATCAATCCCATCCCATATATTTATTCAAAATTAATGAACGTGGAAATAGTGTCTCACTGTCTCTTCCATTAGAATGGATCTCCACCTTTTGACTGCATTCCATGCCGTTAAAGTTGATCTTAGCCATCCATGTGATCGAGGGCTTCGGGTGGTGACATTTGGCATTCTTCTTTAGTGTTTTTTTTATTTGGCAAGGAAACAGTGCGAAACACGCCGTTTCATCCCCGACTGTATTCCATGCAGTCAAAAGCTAAATGGAGAGGATTTGTACTGCTCTTCCATGTCGTTGATAATTGTGAATATAAATTTGTGATAACTTCGTCCAAATATTTCTAAAATACATTTTTTATATTCTCCCTTCTTTGGACTAATTTTTTAATAATTTTATTTGCACATAAAAAGCTCCATGACTCCTTTTGAGTGGAATCATCATTCATCAATTTAATTTCTTTTCTGTTTTCATTCTTTTATTTTAGAGCTACTTTTTATTGAGTTATTTCAAGAAATATCAGTTCAATATGTGTTTTATGAGATGATTTTTTTTTAATTTACTGGATACTTTTTCATTGTTGCTCAATGACTTAATTGTAATTCAGATCTTTTACATTCACAAATTGAATGCTTATGGTACATTTAAATAGAAATAAAAAACATAAGAGATGAGTATAGAGAAAAAAAGCAAGTCTTATATACACTTTTACTTGTTTATATCATTTTCTCTTCAAATGCATGCATGTATAAATAAGAATCCAATTTGTACTTAATTGACATAAGACGGTTTATAGGGGGCGTTGTAATACTAATTACGTTTTACTATATTAATTTTACTATTTTATGTAAATGTTGTTATTATTTATAGAGAAGTCATGTTTTCATGCTATAACTTTTAGTTGTTTCTATATATGCAAAATGTTGATCAAAACGATGGATGCATGGTATCTTTTTTTCTTTGGGGGAGAAAAAGGGGTACGTAATTTTAGAGAAGCTAAGATATCCTTTGTTCTTTTTTGTGAAGGGCAAATCATTTTGGATTTTGGTCTTGATCCTACATAATCCAAATTAAGCTTCCTAAGAATTATTTGTTAAGTTGAATTATCAATTATTAATTCGATCAGTTTAATTACTTCAGCTGGTAAGTCTCATGAATCTCATATCTGCTTGACATTAATTGAAGAACAATTTAGTTGCCATGTTTTTCGGAGCTTTCTTATTATTGCTTATTTATTACAACAAAATTTTGTTTTAAAAAATTTCAGCATCAGAAAGATTTTGGCCGTAAATACACCAAAGATGATCACGCCACCAACTTTGAAGAGGAACAATACAGCCAGGTTAGACTCCAATGTTTCAGCATTTAAACACATCGTAATCAAGAAAGATCTATATATGTGCTCTGGTACAAAACATGATCAATGGAATTTTTTTTTTTTTTTGGTTCACTACACTGTTTTGTTTCTGGCTGTTGATATGATCAAGGCAATGAATTAATGCAAAACTTGGCTTGTACTTGATTTATTGACAATTGACATCCCCTAATTTCCATATATTTTTTATGTTTATCTACATATGTGTTAGTCAAGAAGTAATTTAAGAATAGAGGGTTGAATTAGACTTTAAAATTTTTTTTTTCTTTCAAAAATTATAATTTCTTTTGAGCAATGTTAGGTTCTTTATAAATAACTACTTATTCTACCAAGTAAAACTTTATGTGTAATGTAAAGAGAATAGAAATGAGAGAGAATCAAATAATTAATTTATACTAATTTGAACCAATATATCTTATGTCTAATCTCTGAGTACAAAGTAAGGGTATTTTGTTCAACGAATGTAATCTCTAAGAATACAGATAACTTTGACTTGTAGGCTATACACCCTATCATTTACTACCTTTCTCAAGGTAATCTTCTAAGACTAAGTACTTGGCTTTTACATTTTTCTCATCACACCAGTTTTCCCTCACTTTTAAATTTTCTCAAAATACCTAAAATCTCAAACAACAAAGCAACCTCACAAAGATAATATTTAGGTTTTATAGCCTGATTTTTCTTTAAAAATTTTTTTTACAAGACACCTACAAACTTAGTTTTAGAAGAAAGAAATTCAAATTAGGCTCATGAACGTATTAAGTGTTCTCTCAAATGGAAAGAGCTAACTTATTAAGAACACTTTTGTTGTTGGAGTACAACAACTATCTCAATGTAAAAGATACTCAGCAGGCACTTCTTTTCTTCTTGTTTCACTCTTCAAACAGGTCTTCTATATATAAATAGGTAGATCTTCAATAATTATACCATTAGACAGCAACTTCCTTTTAAATGCATAAATATGCTTCAACAATTAGGAATTTATGTTTTTAATGCTTCAAATCATCTTGAAGTGGAACCAATGACTCTATTCCATATTTGGCTATTTGTAATCTTTAGTCCATTGATATCTTTTGAGTTTTATATTTTAGAAGTCAAATGCTCAAGTTGATCTTTCATTTAAAGCTTTTCCTTTTCTACTTTCTAAATTATCCTTTTTCATACCTAAGTATAACTGAAACATCAAATGATGCGTTATATTTGACCAAATGAAATAAGTATAGGGTCAAATAAAATTATTTCCATATAGATAGCTTGACCTAGTTATTTGAAAATATTCCATAAAAAATGATTTTGAAATATGAAAATGGATCCAAGAATGAGTAGGGCTAGACTGGGATTTTTTGCCCAAACCAAGTCTGGGTAATGAATGCCTAGACAATCTAGACCATTTGAATTCCCTCTAAACAGTTTAGATTTTAAGAAATTGACTTTTAATTTTTTTTGAAAAATGATAATTTTTTTTTAATCTAAACCATTCAAAGAGAATTTGGACAATCTAGATCCTTTGGATATTCTTTGTCCAGACCAAGTTTGGCCAGAGAATCCAAACTCAAAGCAGGGCTACTCATTTGACCATAATGGTCTAGCTTATTTTTTTAAAAAAGTAGAACGCAAGATAAAAAGAAATTTTTAACTATAAATTTTTTTAAAAAATGATTTTGAATAAAAAATTAAAAATTAAAATCTAAGTCATTCAAATCAAATCTAGTTAATCCAAATTTCATCTTAGGAATGAGTAGAAGATTCAAACGCCTTAAAATATTGTATTTATGATTAATTCAAAAACTTACCATATAAGGGTTCACGAGAAAATTTTCCTTAAGCATTTTTAATTCAAAAAGTTTTCTTTTAATTCAAAATAATCACATATCAAATTATATCTCATATGATTTAAAAACTTTCTTAAATGATAATTTGACTTATTAAAGTTTCTTTTTTTTTTAATACTTTCTAAAAGTAATAAGACAAGAATATTCTAAATTAAAACAATATCACATTTAAACTATATATATAAACCATATAATCAATTTTTTGGCCCAAACTAGTATTTTTATGAAATGTGTTATTGGCCTAATTCAAAGCTAAAAACCCAAAACATTTGATCCAACTATATGTTCTAGGATATGAACTTTAGTATTAATATTAATATTAATATTAGTAGCAGTAATAATAGTAGAAGAATGATTTTTGTGAAACTCATGATGCTTGTGAAATGATAAATTAAGTTGGCTTTCAATCATTCAATTTGTTGATCTAACGACGCATATGTCATATTAATTTAGTTTCTCTACTCATACTAAGTCTAGATAGAGAATATTCATCTAGATTCTCTCTAAACAATTTATATTAAAAAAAATAAAAGTTAATTTTTTTTCTTAAATCTACACCATCCAAAAAAGATTTAGATGATTTAAATTCTCTGAACATTCTTTACTTATACTTGAGCTGAGCAGCGAATCCCAATTATATTATTATTATTATTATTATTATTATTATTATTATTATTATTGACAGCAAAAATAAATTACTTTAATGTCATCGATAAAGATGCCCTTCACATAACAAGGATTATATGCAAGGTTGTTAAATTCGTGAGCTTAAGTAAATTCATAAAAAAGAGTTAAATTCGTAATGTAGACTCATATCGTAAATTCGTAAAAATTTATATTTGTTAATAATTACATATAAAATATAATATATAATAAGAAATTCATTAAAATATAATTTAAATTATACTAATTTGTAAAAAAGAAATTATTTATATTTCATCATTCATTTTTCTCAATATAGATATTTTAATTAATTTCAAATATAAATATTATTTTTGTATAATTCTTTACTCGATTGTATTGAATTTAAGAATTTTTATCTTTTTTAAATTTAATTTGACTCAATTATATGATAATTTGTCAAATTCGATTGAAAAAACACTCAATTAATCGAGTTTATTTGAATTAAAAACGAATTAAACTGAATTTGTATTGAGTACGAGTTTATAAGCGAGTTGCCATAATTTTCTTAAATAAAAACTTAAACTCATTAAAATCAGAGAGTCAATTTGTGAGTTTAATAATAATGATTACATGTATTTGGAGATTTACAGCAATAAAATATAAAGCAAATTAACTGCTAGTGTTGACGTAGTAACTTAATTCATTTAATAAAACCTAAAATTCTTGTGAGCTTTATCTTTCAAAGAATTAACCTTGGCCTTATTCAATATTAACTAAAATTGGCCAAAAAATTATTAAAAACTAAATTAACTTATTTGGTGTATTATGTTTAAAAGAAGATAAAGACTAGCTAGAGACCACAGACCAGATTTCACTTGTTTTGTTGCTTGCTGCTACTCACACTACAAAAAAACTTGGAATTTGTGGCGACAAAAGTCGTCGCTAAAACATCAGAAGTCGTGGCAAAAACTATTTAGCGACGACAATGTAGTTGTCGTTAAGTCGTCGCAATTATAGCCGTAGCTAAAGAGATTTAATGGCCAAAAAATTGTCGTTGCTAAAAAGACTTTTTGCGACGACAAAAATCGCCCCTAAATATATGTAATTTTGCCACTAAAAATTCATAAAAATTCATGTCGTCACAAAAAATATTTTTAAAGGCGAAAAAAATTGTCACTAAATATATGATTTTAGCGGCAACAAATATCTTTTGACACTAAAAACTTTTAGCGACGACTTTTACCAATAATTGTGGTCACTAAATGCATACTTTTAACGACGATCTTTTAGTTTAAAAGATTTAGCGACGACCTTTTAATGTGTTTTAATGTATTTAAGTAAACAAAGATGCTCACCAGCATTGATCCTCTTTTATTGTGATCATGACAAAGCATTTCACTTTTCCTCCCCCCTCCAAAGAAAAAAAAAAAAGTAATTGCCATTAATCTTAGTTAAAAATTTTACCTTGTAAATATAATGCTTATACATATGTCCGTGTGCACACACACGCGTGTTTATGGGTGTTTTTATCTCTACTAATCTACCAAAGTTGTACCCATGTAGCTATATCCATGTGTTTGTATCATAACATCCCTGTGTCTGGTACCAGTTTTAATAATTCCTAGAGAACTAGATAAACTTAGTTAAGAAACCAATACACCCATATAGGACATAAATATCTTACTTCAGAGAGAATATATAATCTTATGTACAACTTAGAGAATCAGGGAAATTAATAACCCATAGCAGGTACTAACAATCTACTAATCAGCCTATGGATATTTTAGGCTCCAAAAAAGACCCATCAACAGTGTTGCCCTAAACATACAAGTGAATAATTACATAGGCCCTCAGATAAATTATTGCATTTTGGTCAAAGCTGCACCTATTTCACATAAGTAACAAATGGATACTCCAAAGAATGTGTTCCAATGATAAAAACAACTATTCAAATGGGATTGCATATGCAAGATGTACAAACCTTAACTACACCATCATAGTTTGGAGGCTAAATAGTTCTTAATATAGTTACTCCAGCAAACATAGCTCAGCTTTGATTTGTTTGACATCTCAGCTACTAAATAATGAATATCAACAGAGTCATTGAACAGTGCATTAAACTAAAAAATCTTTATCTTCTTTGACACCCCAGCAGTAGCAAAATAATCCTCATCTCAGTCAAAGCTCAGAGAGCATATTACATTAGCAGAATTGTTAAAATCAGCATTTCTTAGTACACCCCAGACTTCAAACTTGCTATAACGAGCATACTTGCACAAACCATCAAAGAAAATTCCCATAGGATCTATGGTTCTATGTTTTTCTTCATCTTTTCGAGCCACACAACAGTTCTCATAAATTCTTAGTAAATCTTTATCTGGGTGAGTTGCAGAACCTGTTTCAAGAATCTGAATTTTGGATCTCATGGAAAAGTAAGCACTTTCAAGTTGGTATATGTTTTCCATCAATCTAAATTCATTCCCGTTAGAGATTGGGGGAGTTAAGGGCAGCATTTCTAAACGCAAAGGTTCTTTGTTAAGAGGCATACTCTCTTTTAGACAACTTGATTTATTCTGCAAGCTAGATGAAACCAAGGATTTTCTTGAGCTGTGCCTTTTCTCCACATCCTCAATATTTGATTCCAAGCACCTGATTTCTTCCACCAATTTGGTGGCATCCTTCTGCTTCTGCTCTTTTAATGAAATGAGGAAATGCAACAATATCTTTGATTCTGCATCCTTCTGGTCAATACTTGATGACATATCCTCATTATACATCTCATGCAATCCATTTATGACTTCAGATTATAGGATTTCCCTATTGTGCAACAAAATTTATAAGTTCAGGAAATCATAATTGCGTATAACTCAAATTTAAGGCCCACAATTCAAGGACTAGCAGCATATTTAATTAGGCCATTCCTACATGTGTATTCAATACTAGGAGAGAATTCTGTCTTCAATATACACCTTATCTCAATTTGGTCCTCCAAAGTTTGAATGTCTCATTTCAGTCCTCCAAAGAGTATTTTGTCTTCAATATTGCCCTTGTATTAAGCCCGTTAATTGATAGCTAAGAAAGATGGGTGACATAACCTCACATAAAGCTGATATAATCATTAATTGTTCAGCTGACAGAGCATCTTACCACTTGAGGTAGCCATAGCACAATACCATTTTGGTGCTCTAGCTTGGCATGTTTCAATGACAACTAGACATTTAATGGCCATATTAACTTCATGTTAGACCTTACCTCCCATATCTTTTAAATACATGTTAATGGGCTTAATGTGACAATAACATTGAAATTGAAATACCCTTTGAAAGAATGAAATGGGACAATTAAACTTTGGTGAATCAAATTGAGACAAAGTGTATTTTTCAAAGACTAAGATATCAACTAACTCTAAAGGTATTTCTACAATTTATATATATATATATATATATATATAAAGTATTCTATTAAATTTAAAAAAAATAAAGAAAGAGAGAGAGAAAGGGAAAAAAACCTGCTTAAGTGAATCTAATATTGACTATGATAGACAGCATTACCTCATTGTTGGGCGTGATGATGGTTCAGGATGCAACAACCAAAGACAAAATCCAGCTTCCTTGGGATTTTCAAATAGGAAACCTGGAGGAAGAATCCTATGATGAAGATCTGACATTGCTGCAATATGGGCTCCTTCAGAGTCAAAATGGCCAAGTAGCTGAAAGAAATGACCTAAATTTATCAGTTCAAGACTTGATGTTCAATTACAATATAGAACTATTTCAGTACGACTTGATTAAGAATTAAGATGCAATAAAATAATATGTTATAGTCACTAAAGGCTTTTCAGAAGTCAAAGCATATTATGGATCAAGTTGCTTCCAGTTATACCAAGTACTTAATTTGAATTATTGAAAAGAGTTGAAATTAATACCCACACAATCATTTTCATTCCATTTGAAATGAGGCAACCACAAAAGTAAGAAAACAACTAAATATGAAGGAAAATCATTAAAGATGAGGGGTCAAATGCAACAGATATTAGTAAGTGATAAGTCCAGCATCCATGGTGACTGATTGATGCAGAAGCAAACAAAAAAAGGGAATTCTATAAAAAATGGTGGTGAAGTCAAACACTTAACAGCAAAAGCCTAGGGGGATTGTGCCAATAACCCATTGTTGTTGATTTCAGTCACTGCAGAGTTTGACAGAACAAAGGCAAGGCCAAATGCTAAGAGCTTTAGTTTGAGCACTATCAATTTAGCAAAATAATTGAACACTAAATGTCAGTCTAGATACTCTCAATAAGAAATGCATGCTAAATCATTACACTATGGCTCATTACATTAGGACTTATTACATTACATTAGGGCTCATCTTTATAAAAAAAATCATTTAAGGTCTCTCCAAGTTTAAAGTATCAAGAGTGAAGTTTTAAATTCACATCCATAGCTGCCCCTTCACCAAAAAATCCATAGAAATCTGTAATACCTAAAATATATATATGTAATATAAATAAATAAATAATATATTTTAGAAAAAAAAATAAATAATTTTTTTTTATCTATTTTAGGTTCATAAAAAAAAAATTGTAAGGGTTTTTCTAATCTTTTTAAATATCAATTAAAGAAATTAGACTTGTTGGGGGCAAAAGTGCAATATTAGCCAAAGAATACTTTAATAATTCTTAAACACCTTCTCTCTCCAACTTTTTCCATCTGATGCAGCGTCCCACTTCCTTCTTCATTTTTCACGAAAGGCTTCCCTTCTCTTCGCTGCACCTTATATCTCCATCTTCAAAAAAGAATTCTCTCTTCTATTTTGGTTACCTCCATCACGCATCTACCACCGTTAATCCCTATTCCGGCGTGCTTCAATCCTGGTGCTTCTTCCCATCATTACAACTCTCTTATTCTTATCTTCTTCCCATGTTTCTTCGCCGTTCAGCTGCAATCTCTGGATCCTGGAGGTAGTTTTTTTTTTCTCTTCTTCCTTTATCTTTCTTTTCCATTAATATTGATCCTTTCACATGTTTTATTGAAGCAAAAATTCCCTTCATGTAGCTCTTTTCATTCCTAGTGCCGTGGGTGAGCTCCAAGATTGGGGTTTCTTGAATTTCAACATTTAAATGTAAATTAACCCTTCTAAAATTATCTTTGGAGTTCCAAGAAGTGAGTTTTAAACTTAATTTGAGTTATGGAAGCTTAGATTGAAAAACCCCAAATTTAAGGTTAGTATTTAGGATAGAAATGTATATAAGAATTTAGGGATTTATGTTTTAGGGAGTATATTAGGTTATATAAATAATTATAGATGTTATTGGAGTAGTTAGTATAATTAATTTATATTGGTTATAAATTTTAGGTGATACCAGGGAAACTCATCCAACTGAGACTCAGCATTGAACAGTAGGGAATAGGGACTTATACTATTAGTCCCAACTGGTGAGTGTGTAGATAATAGAGTGGTTTATCTATTTTATTCCGATTTATATTTTCCATGGTGAAATTTTCAATTGTGTGATTTATGTGCTCAAAACTTCAAAATATATATATATATATATATATGATGATTTAATAAATTTATTAAAAGAAATTAATAGTTGAAATGTGGTGTGATATATTCTTGTGAAACACAAAGAATGAATTGGATGGAAAGAAAGTGGTGGTGTGTTTATGTTTAGTTATGAGAAAGTATTTGGTGTTATTTTGTAATCTCATATATTATAGAGATTATAATAAAGGTTAATTTGTCTTAGTTAATTATTTATTTACCTTTTAATTCCTTATTTAATTTTGCTAACTAAATGTTATTTGAATTATTTTTATTTTATATAATGAATGGGAATCTAGTTAGGATCCTGTAGCCGTTAGCGGAGATAACGGCCTAGGTGCACCTAGAATAAGTTGTGAATTGTGATAGTACTGCGATGTGATGTATCCAGTGCTGCGATTTGATTGTGAAAGTGATAAGATTGGATGAATCCAAAGAAATGCCATGATATATGATGATTTGGTTTGATGATTAAACTCCTCTTTATAATACCCATTCTTAGAATATTTTTCTTATATTTAAGAAATATAGATTTTATCTAAAGATTTCTTTTTATTTAAATAATTATTTTTCACTTCATCCATAAATCTTATTGCCTCAATTATTTGAAAATCATTAATTTTTAAGAACTTTGATATGCACTTGTTTTCCTTTTAGGCACTTTATTGTTTATACACTCACTAAGCCAGTGGTAGGCTTACCCTTTTTCTTTCATTATTTTTCAGACCAGGGAATGAAGGAGTAAAGTGATCTGGGAGCTCGTGAGCTACCAGACTCTTAGAGTAGGTGTTTAAATTTTGTGAAATTGTGTCAGACTCCATGATGTGGTGGCATTTAGGTGTAAAGAAAGAGTTTTGGAATTGTCTATATTATATGGTCACTTATAATATGTAATATTGTTTATACTTTCCTAACTAGGCATTTTGATTATGTAACTTACTGGTGCTGGTGCTGGTTTACTGTATTTTTTCAGGATGGGATGTCCAATTTTTAGGGGAGATGCTGCCGAATTTTCGGTAGCCCCTAATGGCATAATAAACTATATATTAAATTTTCTAAAACTTGTGGGTATATAGGTTAGTTAAATTATGTGATATAATAGTTGACTTTAAATTTAGTAAGGCTTGCTAGGCTAATCTAATCTCCAGATTAATTTAGCCTATGCGCCGATCATGTCTCAGAATTTGGGTCGTGACAAAGTCATTATATTTTTGCTGAAATTATAAAGCATCAAGTTTAAAGCCATGGAACATAAAGAAGAAGAAGATAGAATAGGAATTTAAAAGGGTTACCCAACTAAAATTAATATTGCAATGATAAAAGATTAAGGCGGAGTTCAATCTTTTATCCATTCCTTTTTTTCTCTCTTTCATTTTTTTTTTCTTTCTACCTCTTTGTTGTTTACGTTGCTTCAAAAGTTGAAAAGGACCCATTAATAAAATGAATCATAGAAATGGAAATTCCAAATTTAAATATATAGATTCTTCAACATATGAAATGTTAGACATATTAATTTCATGAATTTCAAAAATTGAAATTTTAACTTCTTAAATCTATTAAATCTACTAGGTTTTTTAAACTTAATAAAAATTCTAGTTTTATTTTTTTAATTAATGATTAGTCTTATATATTTGCATATATTAATTATTAACTTTAAAAATATTCTAATTTATTTTTTATCCTGTATATTTGTATATATTAATTGATACGTATAATTTATTTTTTAATTTAAAAATTTTTAATTTCAAATATTTTTATTTAAAAATAAGTTACAAAAATATTTCATGCAAAAATATTTAATAAGTAAAAAATTTTGCGTCAAAACTTTTAGCAGTGACTATTTTAGTGACGAATACAATCAGTCATCGCTAAAAGATTTGGCGCAAAAATATTTTTATTTGACCAAAATTTTGGCGTCAGAACTTTTAGTGGTGACTAAAAAAAGGTCATTGCTATAAGATATCTTTTAGTAACAACTAAAATCAGTTGCCGCTAAACATTTTGGCGCACAAATTTTTAATATTTGAACAAAAATTTGACACCAGACCTTTTAGTAACGATTAAAGTTAGTGGTCGCTAAAAGTTGTGTTTTAGGGACGACTAAAACTTGTGGTCGCTAAAAGTTTTTTCAGACTTTTAGTAACGACCAGTTACGTTATCGCTAAATGTTATGCTTTAGTGACGACTAAAGTTTGTCGTCGCTAAATGTTATGTTTTATGGACGACTAAAGTTAGTGGTCGCTAAAAGTTGTATTTTAGTGACGACTAAAGTTAGTGGTCACTAAAAATTTTGTCAGTAATATTTTTAATGGCAAAAATTTAGCATTTGGACTTTTAGTGACGATCAGGTACATCGTCGCTAAATGTTATGCTTTAGTGACGACTAAAGCTTGTTGTCGCTAAATGTTATGCTTTAGGCATGACTAAAGATTATCGTCGCTAAAAGGTATGCTTTAGTGACGATTAAAGCTAGTGGTCGCTAAAAGTTATGTTTTGAAATATATTTTTTTATGGCGACTATGTCGATGTCGTTGCAAAAAATTTTTAGCGGTGAGTTTTTTGTTGTTACTAAATAGTTTTAGTGACTATTTTTTTTGTCGCCGCTAAAAATATTTTCAGAATCAAGAATAGTTTTTTAGCGACAACTTGTAGCGAAAACTTAATAAAGTCGTTGCTAAAAGTATTTTTCAACGACCACTTTTTTAAGTCGTTACTAAAAGTCGTGACTAAAAGTCTATTTTTTTGTAGTGTCAATTATCTAAATATATAACAGTTGAAGCCGGAAGGGTCAACGGTTTATATTTTTATTATTATATTTTTTAATAAAAAATAATTTATGAATACTTTTTTACAGTTAATCATTATATAATCAACTCTTTTAAAAAAGAATCATCCATGTGTTTATTAAAGAATTTATTAACAAATACTCAACAAACTTAATCTATATGTTATCATTAAATTATTAAATAAGAACTTCTAATGGTTTATTGTTCATATCTTAACTTTTTTAGTTTGTTGGCAAGAAAGTGAGTTTTTGTTGTGTTTTGGGTGCGTGTGCATGTGTTTCCCCCCTACATGTTTATGACATTTCGAATGATATTTTTCATTTGGATGACTTTCACGATAGCAAGTTTCATATATTACTCATTTTCTAATAGAATACTTCTGGTTTCACATGCAGCAACTGAAGTTTGAATCTGCAATCATGGCGAAGAAGGTTGAGCTCTTTAACTTCTTCAAAGGTTAACTCCTTAAAAATTTAATACCTAGTATGTCATACGACTGGCTTATCCTTGTCCACTACTCTCTCTCTCTCTCTCTCTCTCTCTCTCTCTCTCTCTCTCTCTCTATACACACACACACACACATCGACTTGAGTTGCATTGCGTACAATTGTTAGTGAATGATTTGAATGTGTTCGGAAACTAATGGGAGATGGGTTGAGTTCATGTTCATATGATAAACTCCATCCAATGAAGAAGCAGCTGGAAAGAAGTTTGCACAACGTCAGGCTCCGAAAGGTATATATGTAAAAAAAATAAAATAAAATAAAAATACACACACACACTGGTTGCTATCTTAAGTTAATGGAGAGAAGAATGAGAGACTTAATTCGATAATCTTTCAGGCTCAGCTATATAAAGAGCAAATTCAGCAACTACAACAGAAGGTACTTCATTTCCGATATCCAAGCAAACGCAAGTGCTTCAATTCATAATATTTGCTTTGGATATTCTATATTTTCCTGAATTCAGGAGAAAAATTTGCTCGACCTTAAGTAAAATGGTGAGTTTATTATTATTTTTAATTTTAATTTTGTCTGAAAAAACACGGAACACTTGCACGAACACAATTTGATATTATCATTTTTGTCTATGTACATAAAAATATCGTATAAGAATGTTTGACGTGTTGTAACCAGACTCAACCGATTAATCCAACCTGATTTGCCCTATACAAGCAATTCAAGCAGACTTTTATCTTTTACTACCATTTGGGTTTAACAACTAAAAGTTCATTCATGACCAATAGAAAATACAAACAAAAAACGCCAGCAGCCTAGCACAAACGCCATTTAATCAATTTCAACGCATATGATTTTCATTCTGCGGCACAAAACTATTAAATTATTAATAACAAACATCGTCCATTTTCTGCTTTACAAATAAACCGTGGCTTTCTCATATTAATACACGTAGGCAGGAGATTAATCTTCAGGGAATTCAATTTATCAAAAATATACAGATGAAGATAAATTATAAATAAACATAAATGCATGCGAAAAGTGACTCCTATATAAACATTTTTTTTATATTTTTTTCCATAACCAGTATAATTTATTTATTTTTGATAGATCAAATCTACTTAACTCTAATTTCTTTGTCAAAAGTGAGCTTATGAAATCTGTTGTTGAGGCATTGTGGGAAAACATTATCGCAGCAACGGGCTAAACACAAACCAGCACCCTACAGTCCAAATAGCAAGAGTTCGGACGGAGAAACTGAATTATTTCCTTTTTTTTTTTTTTCTGATTACACTTCGGTGTAGTAACCGAAAGATACTAGAGTCTCTCCTATTCCGTTCCCTTTATAATTGCTGAAAATCTAAGAGAAGATTATAAATGAAAATACTAAATTAAAAATATTTATATTGAAAGATTTTAAATTTTAAAATTATTTTAAAAATTAAAAAATTAGAAAATTTAATTTATGATCATGATCTATAATTTTTTTAATGTAACTTAAGTCTTTTATTTTTGCATCTTTTATAATAAATGTAAAATTTTTTAATATATATGTATACATATTTTTTATCTCAAGGACTTCATCTGTAATTTTTTTTTTTTAAATTCAACCTATTTGGAGCCTCTGCTTTTTATAGCCCTATAAGACCCTAAGTACGTGACAAGCTGATAACCTGAAATAGAATAGATGTCTGATCTGATAGTCTGATGATCTTTGCTTAGATTTGGATCCCCTGAAGTACTTCAAGGGATGAAGCGAGGAGAGAGACAGAGAGAGAAAGGTGAGACCCACCTCTGTCATGTGGGCCCCACTTTTTTTTTTCTCTCTATCTCTCTCTTCACTTCACCTGTAGTACTTCAGGTGATCCAAACCCTTTTTGCTTTGCATCAGTTTTCAGCTTTTGGAGTTGTTGGGGCTACGAGTCTTCCCATATGCTGCAATTTTCATACTGAAGTCTAACAAATTTTAAAAGCATAAAAATGTTCATATACTTAATAAACAAAATTTATAATTATATTATACATAAAGTTAACCCTATTTAAATTCATATCAACCAATGTTTATATGATAAAACATTATATGTTAATTGTGAGAGTTGTAATGTAAAAGATTCTCGCACGCCCATAATTGGTTGGGTGAGGGAAAAGGAAACGGAGAGTGAAAATTTGGTAAAATTATAATTTTACTTTTATAATTATAATTTAATATTATTTTTTAATTATTATCTAATTATTAAAAGTAATGGTATTATAAGTATTTTTTATCTACAAAATTATCTTTTAATTTTTTATTTTTATTTCCATCTTTAACTTTTTGTGTATTAAACGGATTACTAGTATTATTCAATTATGGAGCACCATTTTTCTTAAAATATTAAATAGTTATCAAACCACTCATTCATTTGAAGTTGAATCTTATATTAAATTATTTTTAATATAATAACGGTAAAAACAAAACTGGAGCACGAAGCTATACTAGTATTTCATATAGTTTATAACTTCTTTATTAAAATGGGGTCTACAAAATTTTGTAATAATGATAATGATTGTGATTCTATCATTTCTTCCTCTTAATTATATGAGAAAAAGAAATAGGTTTCAATTTCTAACTAAAGCTTATTTTATTATCATTCTCCATCCTTATATAATACTTGTTAAATTAATTTTAATTGTGAATTAGCATTAATATATTACTAGACTAACTAATGTATTCATATTTAATGATATTAAGTAATTAATTCCAAGTTTGCACTACTTAACATGGATTTGGTCATATAATTAGATAGTTCATAATAAGTTTGAGCTATCTATGAACTTATTCAGAAAAAGATCTTAAATTTCAACTCATTTAAAAGTCAATAATTATACATATATATATATATATATATATATATATATATATATATATATATATATATATATATATATATATATATATATAAGAGTAGTCCTTTATTTGGCAATTTGGTGAGGAATTGCAACTTGCAAGTTGTCTTTCTCTCTTCACCTTTTAGATATCCCTTCCTTCTCTTCACTTTCCTCTTCTCCTTCACTTTCATCTTGCTAATGTATCATCGAGCATGGAGCTAAGTAGTACTTGTATGCTTACATGGTAATCTCCCTCTTCTGTATGTTAGCAATATTTTGGTAGACCATCTCATATTATTTGTTATTATGGAGTTGTTAAGGAGCTATTTGGTGCATTAATTAACAATAATATGAATACTTTAGTATAAGATATCAAATTAAAATTAAAATATATAAATGTGTAAGATCATGTGTTTACTTATATATGAGATTCACAACCATTAGATGTGGTACATACTAGATACTTACAAATGGTGAGTTCATATCTAATAGGATTTTGAATGAAATTACCATAGTACTTTTAGGACATGTTTGGATAGGGGAGAAGAAAAGTGTAAGGGGAGAAAAGCAGAGAGAAAATGGACGAAGGTGAAAAGTAAGGAGAAAAATATTTCTCCTCCTGTGTTTGGATGCGACGAAAAAGAGTATAAAAAAAAGATAAATTTATTAATTCTCTTTGGACAATTTTGCCCTTATTGTCGAACTAGTAAGGTCGGACCAAATGACGCCAAAACTTCTTGAAAGCCTATTGACAAAAAAAAATGTTATGTTATATATATAAATTAATTCTTTCAGATTTGTATATATATATATACACACACACACATATAATATGTTTTAAATATGTTTATTAGTTTAGAAGCAATTAATTGAAGGACAGAATTTATATGAAATTAATGTTAAAGTGAGATTTAAAAATAATAAGCATAACTAATTCCTCTATTAAATTTAAAAAGAAAAAATATGTTTTAATGGTTTGTACTAGTTTCACATGAATTAACTAAATAACTAATTCCATATTAATTTCACCTTCACCCATGTTTAAAAGATTATTCCATATCACTAATTATTTTAGTTAAGTTGTATTTACAAACAATTAAAGTCCAAAACAATTTTTAAATATATAATTATATTTCTATATGTATGTATTGCTTAGTTAAATAATAACTATTTAAGACAATGATTTTTAAATTACATGTGAATATAATATATATATATACATCAATAATTATCTTTCCACCATACAATAGGTAAAAGATTGCTATATTAATGCAAATAAACAAAATTGCTTAACTTCACATGGGTAACTCAACTTTTTCTCTTAGTTTCTCCTTACTTGTATCCAAAATTATTTCATCCTTATCCTTGCCATACTCTAAAGCTTCATGTGAAGAGCATTGTATAATTCATATGGAGGCATGAAGCACTTCGTCCTTATCCATAGAATGGCTTAGCATGCAATGATTTGCAGGTGATAAAAAGCTTTATCATGTGCCTCGGGATATATAGGGGTGGATGAGGGGAGGACTTAGGCCATGCAATAGTTCCAGTGGAGGTGCTTTAGTATAGCAGCTCATGTGAAGTTGAAGACAAAATAATATGATGCATTTGAGCTATATATCCTTATGTAATTCTCCATTCAACTGATGCATCATATATGAGTGCTATTTTCTTATAAGGCTGACTTCTATTACTGTAAATATAGGAGGTAGTATATTTGTATAATTATTTGATGTAAAGAATGTATGTTAGGCATGCTTCTTTTATCTTCTTCTAATTTATTTTCTATGTAGATGGATAGAAGAACTTACGGAGTAGTTTTGTATTCCTAAATTATAGAAGGAGTTGATATAGGAAAACAACTTATTTACCCAATTGGAGAAACAGGGTATGGATTTTCATTTCAATATTTAAAAATAATTAGTTTAATCATAATTTTGTTATATGCATTGCTTAGATTTGGACCTGATGGAAATGATATCATTGAATATATAGTATCAGTAACAAAACATAATTACTTAGGGCCTTATAATTCGAAGAAAAAAGTTCCTGAATCAGTTCACCAATTATGGTTTAAAGAATTTAAAATAAATTTCAATTTCATAAGCAATACCAAATTTGTTATACTTGTTGTATTCGAATACATGGATTTAAGATATTTTTGGATATAATGGATAGAAATATTATATATGGCCAATAGAGGATCATCTTCAAATCCACAAAAACTTTAAAGATCGAGCAAGAAATCACCTAAAAGATTTAATCTATTATGTTCGAGATAAAGGAAAGCATTTGGATTAATAAGCACATCTAGAATGATTTATGTGTTGGTTGGAACAAGGTAGAATTTAAACAAAAAAGTGAACATGCCAAGAAGAATAGAGTTTCAAACTTTGTCCACTGGCCATCTCTCCACACTAGTAGAAATATTCCATTTACAGATCATATTGCAACTTTAGCTGAAGAATTAGGTAGGCTTATAACTTTGGTAAAGCTTCACGTTCGAACTCATCAAAAACCAATGTCTGGAAAATAGGTTGACAAAAAATCTAAAAATACTTTTGTAAATATTATATTTTTTATTTCTTTTATTAAATATTTTTACATGTATATCACAACTATGTAACATGCATTATTCATTTTGTTTTATAACAAGTATGCAAAACTTAAAATTAGCATAGCAAATGTGGCTAATGCATAGAATTTTTCATTGGCAAATAAAGTTGCTCTATGGATAGTAGCTACTAGAGGGAAAAAAATTGAGGCTCCATATATGGCTTGGGAAGTGTTGCATATGAAGTAAAAGAAGATCCAATCTTTAGCTATAACTATGGTAAAAAAAAAAAACCTATTCTCCTATCCATGTGTGGCAAAGGCCATATATCCAGGGGTCGCCTACATCTTAATATTGATCAAAAGTTAAAGGATTTTCATATGCAAATACACACCAATGAGACTTCAATATTTGAGATGCAATGTCAACTTTTCGAATATCATCAGAAGAATAAAGCTTTAAGTTCGAAAAAATCCAATAAGAAGAATTAGTGGACAAGTTGATGACAAATAAATGTAACTTTTTTTTGGATAAATTTATGTAAAAGATGTAAACTTATTTGGTACAAGTTTATGTAATTATATTGTAATTTGGATAATATAAAATAGACTATTTATTTTTCTCTTTTTACCTTATTCATTTTTCTTCCAATGAGAAATTATATTTCCTATGACCTATGCATGTTTCATCATAGTAAGATAGCCATAACATTATACATAAACTACATAGCCATTGCATATTAGATAATAAGTTTTATGACAACTCAGGGAATCTTTTCTCACCTGATGTCTTTATACTTTTACTCAGATAACAATATCTAGGAATATTTTTAATTTATCTCTTTATTGTTATCCTTATGTAAGTTAGACTTACATGTCACTCTCCTCCATGTACAATCACACACACACACACACACACATGTATAAGTGTGTATATATATTTCTATATATTTAAACTTTGCCTTCCATACCTCTCTTTTCCTTATAATGTTCTTCTCAATTGCAGCACATTCTCCAAATCCTAACTATTCATCTTAACATTCACAAAGTTGCCAAGGTAAAAAAGAAAGGTTATCATTTTATATTTACAACCATACATGTAAAATATGATTACTCTATTATCTATACTCACTTGCTTACAATCTTATTTTATAAAATTTATATTTATCATTGACATGGGTTATATTTCATTGTAAGATGTCTTCTAGAAGAGGAAGAAAGACACAAAGGAATCTTTCTTAACTAGAATCATCTATTACTTAAGAAGACACATAGCCAATCCTGCATAACATTCAACAGAAATCATATGATATGCATGATGAGCAACCTAGTGACCAAAATGAATTCTTTCCAACACTGATTAAATCTGATAGCACAGGATTTATAATTTTATTTCTACTATGTCCTGATAATTCTATATTTACGTTTAAAATGAGTCGTAATTTTTTTTCTTTCAATCCTTATTTCTATAGGTTTAAACCAAATAATAAAACTATTTGTATTTCCATTGTTACAATTTTTAAAAAATAAATATGATGGAGCATGGAATTGTTGGAGTGAAGTTCCATCTGAATATCAATAGTTATGATTCTATGAATTTAAGGTTTGACTTTTTACTCTTTTTTGTTGAGATTGAAATACCAATTAATTATATTTAACTTGAACTTCTATTGTTTGGTTTGATGTTATGTTACGCATTGAAAGAAACACTATTATTGGGACCTGGGGCATCATCATGAGATTTGACAGAACTAGAAAAATTGGGTAAAAACTTATTTGAAGGATATAATTGCACACGTCTATGACACACGAAAAAGATCATAATAGATTAGGCAATCAATTTGGGAAGAACTCTATGAGTATTAGAATACTGATAAATTTTGTTCCAACAGTGAGCAAAAAAAGAAGAATTGTGCTGGTGCTTCTTTGCACACAGGAGGCTCCACATCTATGGAAGAATATGCCAGAAGATTGGTATGGGGTTGTTACATTTATTTCATACTTTTCACATATTATTCTATCTAATCCTTCCCCATTTTGTTATAAAGGCCCATGAATTGGGAAGAAATCCTTCATTTTTAGAAATTTATTTAAAAACACACAACATAAATCTACTAACTCTTGAATAGATGAAAAATCAAAAGCTGTTTAGGTATGTGCATGATAGATAGATAGATATATATATATATATATGCATACATTTATTTTCATATTACTCACTTAAATTTATATTAGTAGGATGAATATTTGAGGCAAAAGGACAATACAGAAAATTCAAATGATAATGTATCTAACTTGAATTTATTTATTAAAGCAGCTGGTGGCAAAAAGAAGGGCGTAGTTTATAGACTTGGTAATATATTTTGTAAAATTTTAAGAGACTCTAAGATGGGATACACTTACAATCAGGAAGCATCATAAAAATATATTATGTATATTTTGTAATTATACATAAGTTGCTAGATACGAATTTATATAGAATATCATTTACCTACATCTAGACCCTAACATGAAATATTGTATGAATTATTTTAAACATTGATAATAATGGTTCGAATGGTTATTATTTGAAAATAAATATAGTAATTGACACCAATGTTTATGCGTTGAGGGTTACTTCATGTAACTATTGTATGCACATCATGTGTAGAAAAATACAGGTAAACATGTTCTAATGTATGAAACAAAAGTGGAACAAAAATCTTAACAAAATGTATAACTTTGTAGGGAAGAAAAGAAAAAGAAAACCATGTTAAAATTTTTTAGAAAAGTAAAGAAAAGAAAATCACATGTTTAATTTGTGAGAAAAAGTTAAATCATATAAATTCTAGGAAATAAAAAAGAAAAAAAGTCTGAATTAGTAGAAAAGGAAAAAAAATACAAATTAATGACATTATAGTGGAGGAATTCGATTGCATAACAATCGAACCACGGTCCAACCACAAATTGGTTGGATCATGTCTGACTGTTATGCAATCGAACATTTTGGTCTAACTATCTAACCAAAATTTGGTTGGACCTTGTACCTTGTCTGACTGCAACACTGTCAGACTAGTCGGACCTCATGGTCTAACTCTTGGCGGGTTTCGCATCTTTTGTCACTACTTTTTTTTTCATATAAGACTTATATTTTGTTTTTTTTCCTTATTTTTGCTTTTAAGACTTATATATATATATATATATATATATATATATATATATATATATATTCTACAAATTATAGAAGTCATATAAAATTAATTCTCTTAAATTATAACGTTCCAACCATATATATATATATTTACCTTAAGACTATATATTTCATTTTTTTCTTAAAAATTATACAAGTTAAAATTCTCTTAAAATTTGTATATGTTATTCGATCCAACTTTTATCCATTTTAAGTTGGTGTCAATCTCAGTAGACATATAGCATAATTTTTTTAAATAGAATAATTATAAAAATTTTAAATATAAAAATTATAGAATAATTTTAAACAGCACAATTATAGAAGATTAAAATTGCATTACTAGATGTCATTTTGGAGTCATCCAATCATCAACAAAGCAGCTTACGCCTATACAAACAAAATCGAACAACCAGTTATGCCACTACTACTTAAATTTGTCTCTAACACCACTATAACTGCACTACAAACATTATCACAAAATGACATTGGTCACTTAACAACATCAAAAAAGCATTCTATTACCATCGTCTGCTTTAAGAAATTCCAACATCACTCATCATCTTTATCAATGTTTGCAATCGCAGATGATGTGGAACTCTAAAAAAAGTTCGCTTACTTTTTTCTTCATTACAATAAAAAAAAACATTTGAACTTGTAATTTTCAATTACTCCAATTTTCTTAAGTTCTACCCATACTTCTTCTTTGTTATAATGCCGAGGCCTACTTTTCTCAAGTATTGCAAGGCCTTTTTCGGCAATCTCAACTTGTTTCTTAGCAACAATAACTTGCCTTTCAAATAATAATATAGATTTATCATGCAGAGAATTACCATCTCTCATGACTTTAGCTAATTCTTTGATTCCTAGTGTAATTTTTTCATATCTTTCTTCAATACTATCAATCATTGCTTTCTTGCACTTTTGTCCTTTAGAAGATGTAGTTCCAGTGGATTGATTTAAGTTGCCATATATGGGACTAAACAAATCCATATTAGCTACAGAGTTTGTGGCCTTATACCTCTAATTAAAATCACATTCATTGGTTATTTCATTCATTGTTGCTTCTTCAAAAGAGTTATTTAAATAAATGCTATCCTTTTACCATTGTTTTAATTTATCCTTAGCACTCTCAACATATTTTCTTGTTACTCTATTTACACCAAACAATTCATATAACTTATCATAATGTAGTATAGGTGTAGTCATCCACTTTCTTGCTTAGGGTTTTTTTTCTGCAAATACATAATAAATGTGCAAATTTCTATGTTATACCAATGTAAATGAAATCATATTCCAAACGAAGTTGTCAACAGAGTAATTAACAAAGATATCAAATTAATTAACATCAACAAAGATAACAAATTAATTAACATCAACGAGGCTAATTAATAAGATGGAATTACCACAATCAAGTCATTCTAAATTTGATTTTCAACTTCCAATATTTTTGTAATTGGACCTCATGAAAAGCTACTTAATCCATTGAATAAATCATAAAGCTTTCCAAATCATTGTGACAATGTCTTTTTTCTATTTTTCAAGTGTTGCTTTATAATATATGGCCCAAAAGAATTTCTTAGAGCTTGCAGCACATTATTATATGCAAATATTGTAAATGTCCCATCAGGACAATTTCCCTTCATTATCTCTTACAATAAAGCATTAAGAAAAGCTTCATCCATCTCAGGTGACTATCGCAAAGTGTCTTTCACTGAATCCTTTTTTTTTTGGGCCATTATTGAATTTCTACATTAAATGAAACAACATTAAGTCTCAAACAATGTAAAGAATACAATATTCACAGTCTAAGTTATCTACTTTGATAATTAAGCAAATTTTTTGAAATATACTAAACAATTTTATTGATAATATACTTTAACAATTCAAACAACATTAATATACATCGTAGAACAAAGCTCCAATTAAATTATGAAATTATTATATAAGAAATTATAATCTATTATGATAGTCATTTCACATCTAACTTGCTATACTATATCTTAAAATTGATCATTGTCTATATTCTCCTTCTTGATCGTGACTAGAGTAAGCCTCCATATTATCAGGGGGTTAAGTTGTAATTCACGATCAATTTCAACAATCAAGTTCTCATCAAGATCTACCCCTATCAAAAAATTGTGTAATATGCAATAAGCTATTACAATATTAATCATAGTTTGGAAGGAATAATGTAGTTCAGTACTACTAGCTATGATCGAAAATCTCTTTTTTAAAATTCCAAATATTCTTTCGATAACATTTCACAATGAGGCATGTCGATGATTAAAAATTTCTTTCTCATTTGGTGGTGATCGTGTCAAATATTCTTTCAAGTAATAACAAACTCCTCTGTAAGGTGTTAATAGACCACACATAAGTGGAAAGCTAACATCCCTAAAAAAAATTTCTTACAAATGCAAAACATTGATTAGCGACCAAAAAGTTAAAAAATTCTATACCTAATACTATCAATTATAAATGTATGGTTGCATACAAATCTTGGGAAATTATATGATTATCTTTTCTTGACAAAGAATTTTTTAAAATTCTTGAATCTAAAATTGTTCTTTCCCAACCAGCTAAGACATTAGTAAATTTCATGTCAAATGAATATGCAGCAAAAATATTTTACGTAGGGTAATCTTTTCGTCCTTTAAATTGAGCAGTTTCTTCTCCAGGTACTTTTGCTCGAACACGAGTTCCATCTATAATTCCCATACAATCCTATCATTTAGAATTTGTTAAAAGCAATATATTATGGAACATTTATTTTATTGATAAAATATATAGATATAAATATAAATGTATACCTTAAAATATAGGTAAAATCTATTATTGTTAAAAATTTGGACAGGAACTTCTAATTTAAAAGGCTGTGAAAGAAACTCAACTTCAAGTGAAACCATCACGCGTAAAACATTATAAAATGACAGCTAATATTCTCCCCTAATTGATGGAAGTAAAAGCATATTGTTCTATTTTTTACATTATGTGCTAATATGTAAAGAAATTTGGCAACTTGTTCCTTAACCTATTGTGAATCTTTAACTTTTCCAGTAGGTCAAAGTTTCTCACATAACTTCCTAAAAGCTTATGGGCATATGTGCAAAACATTACAGCAATTTTTTTATCTTGTAGCTTTACCATCAATTGTTTTCTCATACTATATCGATCAATATTGCTAACATTTACAGATTTATTAACCAGAGTTGACATCTCTTCTAATAAATGAATTGCATGCAAAATCAAACAAATAAGACGTACCATACACGTATGCTTATGCCTGTCTAAATCTTCTATTAAATGGTTTAAATTTGAACCTTCATTTGTCACTCCAAAATTAATCAATTACTTGACTTCAAAGTCAAAATCATATATATCTTCTTCCACATCCTTCGTGAAATTCCATATTATTGTAGTTGTTGCTCTATTAAACAATTATGCAAAGTATGTAAAGGCATACTTTATAGAAACAAAAATAAAAATCTATAAATAAGTATATACAAAGTTGCTAGGAAGGATTAATGCTATGATCAATTATGTTAACTATAGGTCATACGAGAGATAAAGATATGGAAAGTGGCATCTCTCTTTTATGACACTTCAAATACCTAAAAAGGAAGGCTATAATTGCCAATATTCCAAATAGTTTAACCACCAACATTTCACACAAATTAATGGTGTTTCTCATTTTTCCAAATTTCTTAACAAATTGTGCAACAAAGCCTAAAAATATTGATAAGTCTAGTAGCAATTTGCCTTGACGTACTTGACATTGTAATTGAGTTATAAAGGGTAATGTGGGCGCCAGCAAAAGAGAAATGTTTATTTGCAACCTCTTGTTTTAGACAGCCAAAATCAGTTGTCTCAAATTTTATAAAAATATCTGGGAGGAGGAATAATAGCAAAAAAAGTTTCTAGCCTTAAATACAGAGAAACTCATTCGTATATAGAGTAGGCCAAAGCTTGATTATTAGCTTCAAATTATATCTACTTAATCCACAAAAATATGAAATTGAAGAGGACGAATGAAACCCAAAACCATGTAATATTATGACAACAATACAAATGCATAAATATAACCATCTATTGGTAAAAATTTACTTGTTTCACTGACCTGTCGGCATAGATGTACAAAAACAAAATTTGAAATTTACAAATTTATCCTTCAAATTTCACATTATCTTTTTTTTCCCTTTTTTGCAGATCAAATTTATGTTTTCAAATAAGTCAATCGTGAAAAAGATTTTGAAATAATCAACCCACCGTACGTAAATACTATAATAATAACAACAATAAAATTTCTTCTAGAGGCATTGAATGCAATATGACATGAAAAAAGTGGAGATACCAGATGACACTACGAATCTTGGAAGAAAAACTGAAGGGTAGAGCTAAAATAAGGAATTTCTATAGAAAATGGAAGAATGAAAACTAGGGTTGTATGAGCCATTTATCGGGAATGAAGACATAAAAAAAGGGATTTCTATAAGAGGTAATTAAGGAAAATAAAAGATAGATTACGTTAGCTGACAGTTTTTCCCTCAAAATCTCTTCATATTCGAGGAGAAAAAATTCGGGTGGGACCCACTCTATTTTTTTTTCTAATTATTTTTTCTTTTTCTCCATTTTCTTCTCAATCCAAACGGGGGAAAACTCCATTTCTCTCCATTGATTTTCTCTCTTCCCTAATTTTCTCCCCATTCAAACATAGTGTTATGTCATATACTAAACTATGTATCTATTTAATTAAAGTAACTATGATGTCATGCATGATGAGTTTTGTCCTCTTTGTTGTTACTTTTATATATGAAGTATTTTTAAAACCCAAAAAAAAAACTATGATATTTAAAAATTTAAATGACCATTGTCATTTTAAAATAAAAACAAAAAGTCTTTTTCTTTAATTTTTTAATTTGGTCTTTGTTTTATTGTGGTGATCAAGTTTTTTTTTTTCAAATGTTTGTTGTATGAAATTTTATAATAAAAATATTGTATATGGTGAAAATAGCATTAATTAAAAAAACCATTTTAAAAATTTCATTTATATTTTTGTTTATCTCAAAATCAATGTGCTAGATTTCAAGACATTAAACATGATTTAGCAATAAGAAATATGAATAATTATCAAGTGATGTAAAATTCGAAACATCTTAATCGAAAAGTAAAAGGTGGATTTGAATGCAGAGATCCTGTGCATAATGGTGGGATGCACACACATTTAGACCATTTAAATTTAATTTGAATATTTTAGATTTTATAAAAAAATTTAAATTTCAAAAAAAAAAATTACTTTATAAAACATAGAATGTAGAATAAAAATAATTTTATAATTAATAATTATAAAAAAAAGAATATTTCATATCAAAAAATTAAAAAAAAATAAACTATCCAAATTAAATCTAAACAAGTTAAATTAAAATATACACAATGTACTTATCTTCCCAAATTCACAGAGAATTCAAGGTCAATTTCAACCATTCAAATTGAGATATACACAGTGTGTACATCATTTAGTAAGCAGATAAATTGGTCTCAACATCAATTCCACAAGTGGACAATGTTCATTTGTTCTCCGCTATGTTATTATAAATGACAGCATCCAAAGATACTCCAATCCTAAAGAAGAGAAAAAGAATGAATTTTGGCCCGCCGTTCGAGGAGAGCCACCTGACGATGTCTTCACCAATTTGTTCATCGTGTCACCTTTTCATTGCTTCTTCCTACATTTCGTTGCAGGTGATATTTGTGTTTTTTAATTAATTTGAAAAAATTAGATTTTCAAATTTTAAATTAAAAATATTTATATTACAAAATTTTAAAATTTTAAATTATTTTAAAATATTTTAAAATTAAAAATTTTAATTATACAAAAAATTATAGTTTAGGACTTAAGTTAAAATTTTAGTTTTAATTAAATATTTTAAAATAATTTTAAATTTTAAAATTTTTTAATATAAACATCTTTAATTTAAGATTTTAAATTATAATTTTGTCATTGACCTATTATTCAACGTTCATGGGATTTTATTTTTAATTGTTTACCTTGAAACGAATCTTCTTGTTTTTTATGACCTTCCACGAAGAACAGGCACTTTTAAAAAGATAATTTTTCCTTAAACAGGTCTGTCTTAATTATTCCAAAACACGACAGACAGTTTTAATTTCAAACCTTGGGAATTTGTATTTTGACCATCATATTGACTATATTATCATAATTCTGAAACATTAGAAAATTTAGATTTAATTCAATCATAATTTAAAACTAGATTATGTGACTTTTATATATCAATATCATTAATATAGTCATTAACAATTTATTGCCAGTACAAGAATACTGAAAATAAATTCAGATATTGCTTCTGGAAAGATTGTCAATATAATCAATTTAGTCATTTAAAATATATTGCCATTAGTTTAAAAAAAACTATATTATTTTAGCATTGGCATTAACAACAAATTTAAAATTTTCGCTACAACAATGTTACGGAATTAAGGGTCCGACCGATTCCAACCAAAATGAATTGTATTTTTTAAAAAATTTTATATGATATTCAAATGAATAATAGTAAAAAAAAAAAACACCAATTTTTACAGTTAAGAACAGCAAGGGAGGCAGATGGCCAAGTGGATGACAGATTAAATAATTATTTATTTATTTTACTTTTAACATAAATTTTCATGTATAACTTTTTTTTTGTGCATAACCTTTTTTTAACTTTTTCTTACTTATTTACTTGTATAACTTTTTTTACTTCTTAAATGTTGAAAAGTATCTATTTGAAAATAGCAGGCCAATGAATAAATCGATGGACACTTGTATAAATTACATTTTATTGTATTTTTTATTTCTCTTCTTTCTTATTTTCTCCCTCCCTTTGTTTTTTTCTTTCTCTCTCCATTGTTTCTCTTTCTCTTCTATTGCTTTTCTTCTCTTCTCTCTTCTCTTCCTTTTTTTCTCTCTCTGTTTGCATGCTCTATTTTTTTCCTTTATTATTTTACTTTAATTACAGGTTATGTGATATTACATTATTGAGCTACACACATTTAAAATTTCTGTATTTGAATAATCTATTTGATTGGAGATTATATTTGTGAACATTTATTTGATTGAAGATTCAAATTTTGTTTCTTTAAAAGATATGTATAAATATCTCTTGATAATATTTTTATAAAATATTGTTTGTTATTTAGCATTTTTATTTATTGATTATTTAATAATTATAAATAACAAATTGATCGTATTGGTTATTTATTAGTTTGAGACAATATAGTAGAGAGATACTTATTACTATAGTATTGATTAGTTATTGATATGTGATAATATTGTGAAGAAATATTTATTATTGGATAATATTTAGAAATTAATATTAAAAGTTGTTGTGATAATTTTTTTGTCATTTAATTTTTTTGTTGTGATAATATTTAAGTTGTTTATTATAACAAAAAGTAGAAATCTTTAACAATCAAAGTTGGATGTATAATAGATTAAATTTTGGACAAAAAGGATACATTGATGAATTTTTACAAGGGATAGAAAAGTTTATTATTTTTACTCGTGAAAATAGACCTAGTTCAGAAAATGAAAAAAAATAAATAAATATCAATGTCCTAAATATAAAAATAAAAATATTTTAATACCAATGATGTAAAAATTGATCTTTACAAAAGAGGATTTTAACTTGGACATTGGTATTGGACTTGCCAAAGTAAAATTGAACCATCACCAACTAACATACATGTTGGAATAACATATAGCTTACGATTAGTAAATGATGATCATAATAATAGGTATGAAATAATGATCTTTGATACAATTAGTCCTAATTTTAATGTTGGTAGTTATAATAAAGTAGATTGTGATAATAATATCAAGTTGAGGAACCTTCAAATTTAGAAGCTCATAAATTTTTTTTTGATTTATTAAATGCATATTAGCAATCACTATGGTGAGGATACACTAATAAGTTTAGGCTATCTATTGTTGTACAAATATTAAGTATTAAATTTGATAGTAATACGTCATAGTATAATTTTAATCGATTTGTAAGTTTTATATAAAATAGCTACCCCTCATGATAATGTCATACTTAATAATTGATACAAAACAAAGTAGTAAGTATCAAAACTTAGTCTATCTACTCAAAAAATTGATGTTTGCATTAACTAGTGCATATTGTACTATAAAGACAACATAAATCATGATGTATAATTCTGTAGAGCATCTCAATACAAAACCAGTCAACCTAGTAGAAAATGAAGTTTTAAGGAGTTTTCAGTAAAAAAGAATGTATTATTTACTAATTACTTCTAAATTATAAAGATTTTGTGCTTTAATAAGTTTTGCTAAGCAAATGCAATGATATTGGAATAATAGAATACGTGAAAGTATACCCTGTTATTCATCAAATGGAAAAGCATGGAAATATTTTAATAGACCATATTTAAAATTTGCCATGGAACCACAAGATATTAGACCAAGCTTATGTATAAACCATTTACTACATATAATTAATTTACCTTACTATATTCATGTTGGCATGTGATAATAACTTCTTATAATCTTATTCTTAAATTATACATGACTGCTTTTTACTTATTTTTTACTGCAATCATTCTTAGATTGCAAAATCTTAAGATTAAGATGAATGTATTCTTACTGTTATTAATTGATAAGTTAAAATTTATTATAGGAGAAAGAAGTACCGACATAAGATGTCTAAAATAAAAAAAAAATTTATATGAAAGTAGTATTAATATGAATAATAAATGACTTTCTAGTATATAAAATGGTTATCAAGAGAGAGTACTACTAGAAAGTTAGCTTGTCTATATTATATGCATAACTTAAAAACTTTTATCCTAAAATATAGGGGAAAGAACTCCTCGTTTGATTGTCATCAACAATTTCTTCCTATAAATCATGTTTTTAGAAGGAATAAAGATGGTTTTAAGAAAAATAGACTTAAAAATGATTCCCCTCCCTTGAGATTAGATGGAGAAAAATGGTGACAACATGTAAAAACCCTTTCTAGAATAGTAGATTAAGGGGTTTCTAGATTACTAGGCAACAACATAATTGAACAAATAGAGTACATTTTGAAAGCTTCCATTTTGGAAACATATATTGGCCTAACATAATTCAGATGTTATACAAATAGGGAAAAAAAAGTGTTTAACAGTATTTCTAATACTATTATGGATGTCAAGATAAAGACTAAAGATAACATGAAAGGCATGATAGATTTGAAGGAATATTATAAGTCAAGAGACTTAGGATTACAAGAATTAGCTAATGAAAAAGTAATCAAACTAAAAATCAAGTCCACTTTCATGTTTAATTAAAAGTAGGACCATCTGTGAGTGGGTAATAAGATTAAAAATACTCTATATGTATTCCTTAAATTTGTCAAGATGTATAGATTCCAAAGAAGGAATGTTATTTGAACTTAAAAGTCATGACTATCACATCTTTATGAAATGTTTGATGTCGATGACATTTAGTACATTTCTTAACCAAATCTAAAAGCTTGTAACTAACTTGAGTTAATTCTTTAAAGAACTATGTTTAGTGACATTGAAAGTGGATGATTTAATGCAAATGAAATGTAACATTCCTATCATTTTATGCAAGTCAAAAAGAATATTTTTATATTGATTCTTTAATTCTATGAAACATTTCTTAGTCCATTTGCTATTTGAGGCAAGGATTAGTGGCCCAATTTAGATGTATCCATTTGAAAGGTAATTCATACTTAGAGGATATTCTACCAATGTTTAATTAGTTTATTTTCTAAAAATTTGTTATTGTCTCTAACTACTTATCATTTGACCATGCAGGTTTTCAAATAAGTTAGAATGAATAGTTAAAAATAAAGCTCTTATAAAAGGTTATATCTATGAGGCATATTTATTATATGAGGCATCGCACTTTTATTCATACTTCTTTGAGCCACATGTACCTTCCATATGAACACAAGTCAGTCAAAATAATTGTGTGGAAGAAGCAAAGGCAAGTGAGCCAACCTTATCAATTTTTAGTAAAGTTCTTGAAAAGTGCTCTACTCGTCATTTGAATGATAGAAAAATATGTGTTGCTTATCTTTACATCTTGTTGAATTACAATGAAATCAAGCCCCATATTAAATAAGTGTAAAAGCTCTTTCTTTCTATATATTAAGATATTTTTTCATCTTAATATTTAAATGTTAAACCTCATTGTAAGACCTTTGAGTAAGAGTTAACAAGTTTAAATCAAGATATCAACTTTAAAGAAATTGACTTTATAGTTAAGCAAAACTTTGCCTTATAGTTTAACTCCTATGTATGTGATAACATTATTATTTATTTTTTGATCAATATATGTATAATTATCATTTATTTGTATATTATATATTTATTTATTTACTTGCATAATTATAATCTAATTTTGTTATTAAATAGTTTCTTAATAAACATTTAGTAAAAGTGTATAATTGAAGAATTTAACTTGGGAATCATTTAAAGAAGTGCAAACATGACTAGGATATTTTGTAAATGGATACAAGTTTCATATCAAATCTTGGAGCAATGGGAAAAAGACAACAATGGAGTTTATGTGAAAAGAATGACGGAAGATGGAAAAAATGACTATTTTAGTATCTTTAAAAAGGTGATACAATTACAATATTTAGGAGAATATGTAAAAAAAAATTGTACTATATGTTTTATTGTGATTGATTTGATCTTGTTATGAATTGTAGGATAAAGATATATGAAGAGTATAAATTTATTGAAATTAATCATATTAGAAAGTATGAAAAATTTGATTTATTTATGTTTGCAGAACAAATTATTCAAGCTTATTATGTGTCGTATCTTATGCAAAGTAGAAATAAAGTAGATTCGTAGGTTATTAAACCTAGAACAAGAGATGTGGTGAACGATAGTAATACATTATAAATTACTTATCAAGATGATGAGACTCGTGTTAATACAATAAATAATAATATATTATCTCATTCTTATAAGATAAGGGAGAAATGGAAGAAATGAATCTTAAGATATTATTGCACATTGAAGATGTAGATCTTGGGATGAAGATGAAAATTAATTATTGATGCAAAGGTAATTCAAATATTTATTTTTGTTATTAATATTAATTATGTTAGTTATTTATATTATTATAAATTATTAATTATTAATTGATAATAAATTTATTTAGTATATTAATTAACAATTATTAATTGTTCTTAATTATAAATTATTATGTATTATTTGATAAAAAAATTATTATAAAAATTATGATAATAATATAAATAAATAAATAAAAAGTAACTTGAAAACCTAAAGACACATGAAAAATTTCACATGAAAGATTCAACTTCCACATGAAAGCTGAATTTTAAAGCATTCAATGAACACTTTAGCATAAATTTTTTTATGATAATGTTATTATATTTATATATATCCTTTACATTCATTATTCTACATCCTATATGCATTTGCATTTCTTTCAAGTTATTTGTTCCTCTAGTAGTATTAAAGTTTTCAATTGAGCTATAAAAATTCTTTCTAGAATTATTTAATAATTTATATCATTGTACTTTGTTTTTTTTCCCCTTCTTATCTCATATCATACTTTAATCTATGCCAAGATATTTTTGTGGTATCAAGAGATGTCTTAAAAAAAATGGTTCAGTTTTTTATTCTCATGTTTGCCAAGAAATTTAATATGAAAGGGTATTTATCAAACCATTGCAGATAGGGGTTAATATTCTTAATTATTTACATTGTTTATTTACAGTACAAATTTTATTTATAGATTAAATTAATATAAATTTACTTTACTTATGAATTGATTCAATTAAGATGATGATATTATCAATGAATATGTTATTGCCATCATTAAACATAATTATAATACTTTATATCATCTATAATTGTTTGACATAAGTTTTTCAAATAACTAAATTATTATATTTCCAAGAGTTTGAAGTATACTTTAATCTTGTAAATCAAAATTAATTTTTCTATATTAATTCTTTAATCATTGAAAGAATCATTTTTACAAAAATATCAACCTTCTTGACTCAAGTTAAGATGAATTGAAGGGTTTGGTTGGATATGCATGAAATAAAGAAAAAAAAAAGACCAGATTGGATTAAAAAATATACTTGGAACAAATTGTGTATTGATTGAAATAAGCTACATTTTCAACAAAAAAAGTGAGAAGGATATGAAAAACAAAGTATCCAACTCTAGCTCTGGCCTATATCATCACATGAGCGGTTCTACTCCATCATGGTTGCATTGGGAGATGATGAAAGAGAGATTAGCCAGATAAGCACTAGCATTTGAGTCTCACTACTCTACTTATCGAATAAATAATAATTGGGTTGATAGAAAATTAGAAGTACATTTGTAAGTATAATTTTGTATTTTTGTATTTAATTTGTATCTTATCATTGCAATACAAACTCAAGTCTATGGAATATTTGTACAAAATAATTATATCAACTATAAAGGTGGGGAAAACAGAGTTTTACCTTTTAGTAACAATTGTCACCACAACAATTATTAGAAGAAATAGATATCTACATAAAAGTTGCTAAAAGAAAAACAAGCTGATGGGATGGTATACAATCTTGAAAGTATGTCACACCTAAGAGACGAAGATCTGACCTCTAGATTTAGATATAAAGATATTGAGTTTGATGTCAAGAATTTATTCAAGTATCTAAGAAGCTATATTTCCAAGAGGAATATTACATCCAGATGTTGTGAGTGTCTTGCACTCTCTTAACCTACAATTCCAAAAAAAAAAAAAAGATAACTATTTCATCTCTACAAGACCAAGTTGATACTTATAAAAGTTATTTAAATCTTAATAAATATGGTCAAGATAACCAAGATAATAATAATAATAATAATAATAATAACAATTAGAATGAATAAATTTTTTAACAAAATAATCTATATTAAATTTATATATTTAATTCTTAATTTGTGAGAAGACTTTTCATTTTTACTTCGTGACATGACCTAACTTTGTGTAAATTGTATAATATTGATAAAATCAAGACTCTAATCTAAACAATGTAGTAATAGAATTGAAATTTAAATAAATTGAATTTCAATATTTTATTTATACTTTTTTTTTTAATTTTTGTATATATAGCCTTACATTCTATATTGAAGCATTACACACATGAAAGCATTTTCATCTCTTTCAAGCCTTTAGACTCTCACTCTCTTAATCTCTCCCACTCCTTAATCAATCTCTTCTTTGTACAAAAGTTGATGTTCACTTATACTAATTTCATTTAATTATCTTGATTTCATATTTAAAAGATTTTTATGGAGATAATTTTTTATCTCTTAGATTATGTATTTTTTTAATCTAGATCTCTCAATGAGAGATGCAATCACACGAAAGTTGATCACAACCTCAAAACACTCATCTCTTAGTGCATGAAAAGACTTAAGCTTCAGCTTTAGGGACAATCCAAAAGTAATTTACTAATAATTTTTTTCTATTATTTAAATTATTATAACTTTTAATTATTTATAAATTTAATTGATATGTATTTATTTTATGTAAATTTATACAAAATAATGATACAATTTGCTTCTGCATAATAAATATTTTTAAAAATAAATATGAAGGGACTTGGAATATTTAGAAAGATGTTCCTTCAAAATACCAAAATTTATGATTTTTAGAATTTTATGTGAATTTTTTAATCATTTATTAGATTATTATAATATTATTTTTTATTTTATTAATAGTTAAAACCTTTTTTTTTTAGAAATATTACTAGTAGAGTCTCCAAGATCACAATCAAATTTATTTAAATTAGAAGAAAAAGTAATTGACAATTAAAAAGATTTAATTAGTAATCCTAAAAAATCCTTTAAAAAAAGAAACTTAAATGGATTAGAGAATCTGTTTGGCATGAGCTACGTAGAAAGTGGACCATTGAAGAGCCCCAGTCAAAGAGTGCACAAATGAAGAGAAATAAAGCTTTACCTCCAAGTTTGTTTTATCTCAACATATAGGATATTCTATTTTAATGTTTGAGCATGCAAAGAAATTGGCAACTAATTTTGTTTTTTCAAATTTTTACTTATTATTTTAAATATATGTTTAACTAGTAAAAATTTATTTTGTAGGCATGAAAATTTAGGAGAGGTCCAATATATTCTGAAGTTTTTCTTAAAACTCATAAATCAGGCGGAGTTTAAGTGGATAAAAAAATTGAAATTGTAAATGTAAGTGTCTTTTTATATTTAATTTATATGTATTATTATAATTTTATGATTTTGACTTGTTTTATTCAATTCCATAATAAGGGGAAGAAAAAAATGTGGCAAAAAAGTAGAGGAGAAAATATATTAAAATTGAAGTTATAGATGAAAGCTTTGAGAGAAAAAGAAAAAAGGTTTTGTGTATAGTTGAGGAAGTATATTACATAATATATTTGAAAATCTAATGTTTTAATATTCCCAATTTTAAGACCTAACATATAATCACTCTAAATATATACAAGAAATGAAAAGAAAAGAATTTTTGGCTTTTTCAACACAGAGTTGTAATGCTGAGCATAAAGAACATAGAAAACAAATTAAAGCACTAATGCAACAATTACAATTTTTCAAACAACAACGAAGTCAAAATAAAGTTGGTCTAAGTTCTAGATATAAAGCCAAATATGTATTATGTTAATAAAGATAATGAAGAAGAAGAGGAGTGAGAGGAGGAGGATGAGGAAGAAAAATGATTATTAAATTTCTTTATGTAATTTATTTGAAGGAATATTATCTCACATTTGAATTTTTTAAATTCTTATTTTGTTTACATTGAATATTGTTCGTTGTATAAATTTATATATCATGTAGGTTTGGAAAATAATATATATATATTTATTAAAGTTAATAATATATATAAATATATAAATATAGATTTTTAAGTTACGGTGAATTATACAAAAATAAAATAAAATGCATTAAAATGGAAAAATAATAAAAGGAGCAAAATTCATCTCACCAGGAAAATCACTAAAAAAAATTTCTTCCTTTCTATATAAAATTTCTTTTCTCTTATTTCATCGCATCTAGTCATCTTGCTTCTTTCTCTTTTTGCTCATTTCAGCTGTTAGATGTTTTTGATTGGTTGAATCACCTTGTCATTTTTCTTTTCGGATTTCAGGTTTTCTTCTTCATTTTCTTCTTTCTCATTTCATATATGATTATCTCTCTTTTCCAGTTTATTTTTGGTCTTTTTTTATTGATTTCTTTCTTTTTTTTTGGCATGTAAAAATTTTTATATTTAGTTAAAACATTTTTATATTGAAGTTTTGATTTGATATTAAAATTTGTAGATAGATAGAAATCAGTTTTGATTATTATTGTATTCGACTTTTTTCCCCACGTTTGCTAATCTTTTTTTTTTTTTTTACTAATATGCTTGTGATGTAGATAAGTCTTTTTATTGTTAATGCATTTAGGATATCTTTTTGATTTTTTTTCTTATTTTATTTCACAAATCTATTTTGATTATTATTGTTTTTTATCTGGATAAGAAGAAGAAATTGAACATAAAGAATCAAGAATTTGTTTTGATTATTTATTTTTTTTCGTTATCTAGTTTATAGGAGGAAGAATGAAACTGAGATAAAAGGTGTTTATTAGATACCTAAAAAACTCAGAAAATGAAAAAAAAAAAGACAAAGAATTAGATGTGAGAAAATGTATAATAATAATATACAAATAAAATAAAATAAAAATAAAAAAATATAATATGATATGATAAAATATAAATTATTATTAATTACAAAAAAATTTATTACATCAATCATTATATTAAAAAAAATTAAAAAGTAAAAAAAAGAGCTTTAAAAATTTTTTGATTCTAATAGAAGCTCTGTCAGAGATTAATTTTGATAGAAATTTAGTTGGACAAATATCTGACCGAGCATTTGTTAGAGTTAATTTTTGACAAAAAATATCTGTCCAAAATATTTATTTTTGACAGACTTGTAATATGTATGATCTTTATAAATCCAAAAATTTTTTATAAAAATTATAATTTAATTTTTAAATAATTAAATAATATTAGTTATTTATTTATTTTTATTATTTACATTTTTAATAACATTATTAGTTATTTATTTATTTTATGTTGAATATAATTTATATTTAAAATAAAAAATTGTCATTGATGTGAGGGGAGAAAGAGAAATCTATTATACTCTAATTGAAGTACAATTGAAATAAAATATTGATAATAAAAAAATTGATAAATTATTCAACTAAATTTTCAATCAAAATTCTTTAATTTCCTAATAAAATTTTAAATATATGAACTAAAAGTTCAGCAAGTAATGTTTTGGTATTACACATCTACTTTATTTAAGAATGCAATCCTCGTTCAAGTTAAAATCAGGTTTAAATAATATTTTAAAAGTTACAACTAAATTAACTACGATAAATTTTGATCGATGAATGATCCATCCTTCCGGGAGACGGGCTCGTCTACCATTTCTGGTCTTTGGTTATTTTGGTTTCCGTCTTCCTCTAATGATTTACTCCAGCTTAGATTTCTCTGTTTGTCACTTTGTCGGCCCTTTCTCTGTCTTAATTTCCTTTGCTGTTTTCTTCTGCTTTTACTTATCGGGGGTATCAACTTTTTGGAGGACAAGTATGGATGAATAAGAGACTAGAATTGTGTGGGGTCTGAAATAAAGGGCTTGGGGCTAAATTCAAATCTGGAAGGACCCTGAATCTTTCTAAGGTTTCTGGACTAATGTTTCCTACTGTAAACTTCTAAATCCATTCTAGTATTCCATTACATTCCTCTGTTCTTGCCGTAACCACATATTTTAAGGATTCACTGTTCTCTGACCTTTGGAATATCATGATCTCTTTCTCTCCTATTACCAGATTTTAAAGTTCCCACTTCCCAGCTTTTTGGGTTGTCACTAAACTCAATTTGGAGCATCTGGGTATCACAAGTTCTTTTAAATTTTTTTTTGTTTTTCTATTGCAAATATTCCCTTCTGATTGTGGGTATTTTCAATATCTTACCTTTTCAAGACCTAGCTATGGAACCAGTGGATGGTCATCTGGATTTCCCATTTGTTGCTTGCTCTTGTAAATAAGAACCCAAGAGAAAGATTAATTTCTGGTTAGTTACCTTGACCAGCACAAATTATTGTTCCATCTAGGGTTTGAGTGAGGAGGAAATTAATTTGTTTTGCCTTTTTTTATTCCTCGAGAATCTCTAAGAAATGGTGAGGGGGAATGTTGAAATGAAAACGATTGAGAACGCAACTAGTCATCAAGTGGTGTTTTTGAAGCGTAGGAACGGGCTTCTGAAGAAAGCCTACGAGCTATCTGTCCTTTGTGACGCCCAAGTAGCTGTGATTATCTTTTCACAAAGAGGCAGGCTCTCTGAGTTCTAAAGTTCTGAGTACGTTTTCATTCACTCTATAAATGAAATATACACTTCATTTATTGAATCCTTTGGTTTAAAAAATATATATGGCATGACTAATTGCTAATTAAGACAGAGCTGTGTGTTAGGTATATTGGAAATGAAAAGTTTATGTATGAACATTGAATGTTTTGCTTGATGAGGCCTAGTGTAGGATGTGCATGTATTTTTAAGATGTTTCATGTTTCTGGGTTGTTCTATTGATGTCCTTCATGATCTTGTTCTCTTTCTCTTTCTCTTTCTCACTGGTCAAATCTGACTCACTAGTTACTAACTAGAGGTTGTTTCATGGTATCCTCTGGATGTTCTCAACACCTCATTTTCATGAGAGGAAAAAGTGAAGGAGCTTGAGTGGTTTTTCTATTGTTTTCTCTTTCCACTACATTTACATACATCAGTAACTGAAGTTTTCTTCGGAAAATATTTGGTTTGTTTCTTTCCTTGTGGAGAGCTACTGAGACGGCACACACAAACAGATGTTCTATCCCCTGTGTGTGTATTGAAAGCCCATTAGATTTAGATCCTTAACCCTTTTCTGATCACTCATCTTGGTCCCGAAGTATATGTAAGGTTTAATTTGGAGATGTTTTTCTTCAAACATAGCTATGGCCGGGCCAATATATTGGATCAATAAAGCTCAGAATGAGATTTTTTTTTTATTGTTAATTTGTTGATTTGTTCCAACGAGTAGGAATCTCCAACTTACAAGCCATTCTACCAATAAAGTATCTTCACTATATATGCTTTTTCTGTATTTTAACTTTGAGCTTTATCTCTTTCCAGAAAGATTTCTAAGCATATCTTTTCTGGGTTCTGGCCTTCCTTTTTCTCTCTTGGGAGTTCAATCTCCACATTTTAGAATGGTACTGTCTCTTGAAAGATGATCCATTTGTTGTCTAATAAATACTTCTTGGTGCTCTATATATATACACTTTTGGAATTCCAATTGGGGCTTGCTATATGCTTTTTAAATGCTTTGCCTCATTAGTACTTGGTGCATAAATCAGGCTCCCAAACAGTGTCTTTCCTTGTAGATGTAGTCCTCTCTCCAAGTCTTCGGGAGCAATATGCTTTAGATAATAATGAAATAATAGGAATGAAATCAAATATGCATATTGAGCTTAGGTCCTGATGAGAGCTGCAAAACCATATGCTTAATGGTTCTAAGCTTCCCTTTTCTAGTTGTAGACTTGTAGTTTATGTGTGATTTACACTTAGAAAGTGTCGTTTAACATTGCAAAAAATGCAGGTTCAGAAGGCTCTATTTCGGCTGCCAAATTCATGTTAATGAAATACTAGAATCACTTAACAATATTTAAATTAAAAGAAACTCCGTTTTCTTGTTTCCATTTATACCTTGAAAGGTGGGAGCTTTTGCAGTACAAGAAGGGGGTCACAAGCTCGTAAGAATCAGCACGAGCTTTCATCTTTGCAATGGCCGATAGAATATATAAAATTTTTACTCATTGAATTGAGGAATTTTCTGTTTTGCTTTCCATTTATTTGTTAGAATCATTATTATTGATTGTGTGCCGTACATTCCGTACACATTGTTGGTTTAAACGGTTTCTTAAAAATTTCTCCCATTTTTCTTTGTTCATTTTGCCTATTATTCTCCAATGTTTGCTTAGAATTTTGGAGTTTATGAGGTGAATGAGAATGTTACTGTTTTGGCATTTTTTAGAGACATTTATCGAATATAGGGCAATGTTAAATTAATATTGATCACTTAATTATATTGTTCGCATTGTCACAGCTTGTTTGGATGTAGGTATATCCTGACTTTAATATTGAATGTATATATTTTGAACTTCTTCACAATTGCAAATGTGCATATATGAGACCTTTTTCTATGGTATCTATAGATTTTGGGCTTAGTATGTCCATTGATGTATACAAAGGTAATTAATGTGATAGATATTAATAAAATCATATCAATTTTTTTAGTAGTTTAAAATTTGAAGTTATTTTAAATTTTGACAATACTTAAAAGTTTTAATATTCAACAATTCAATCTTCAAACTCATGCTCATATTTTTAAACTTGGTTATTATGAATTTATATTGGTTATGTTTCATATTCAAAAAATAATGTGTCACAGGACTTTGTTTTTTTTATCTCTTCGTTTTCAAAACTCTTCGTGATAATTCAAGGTACTGGCTTAAGGTGCTTGACAATTACTAACAGGTTGTTAGCTATACAAAATTGTTAAGTATAAAAATAGAAAAAAAAAAAGATATGAATTAGAATAAAATAGATAACAAATAATTTTTATATTTTTATTTAAAAAAATAATAAAAGGGGATAGATATTATTTAGTAATAATAATAATAATAATAGAATAAATATTATAAAAATATCACGTTTTATTTTTTTATCATGCAACCAAAAATAGACTAGGTCGCGTACACCATTAAAGTAAAGAATACTAAAAAATGGCAGTTGCTATGATCCTTTAGAAGGTTATAATGGCACAAGAGTTATTTAGCTTCCGCAGAAAACCAGAGACCATAGTACAATGAAATATTGCTTCTGAATGACGTATATTTTACGGGATCTTTGCGTATCAATCCTGTCCCATTGATTTATTCAAACTAATGAGTGTGGAAATAGTGTCTCACTGTCTCTTCCATGCCCTTGATAATTGTGAATATAAATTAGTGATAACTTCGTCCAAATATTTCTAAAATAGATGTTTTAGATTCTCCCTTCTTTGAACTAATTATTTAATAATGTTATTTGCACATAAAAGGCTCCATGACTCCTTTTGAGTGGAATCATCATTCATCAATTTAATTTATTTTGTGCTTTCATTGTTTTATTTTTTTTATTTTTTTCTTTTCTTCATTGTCTTATTTTAGAGCTACTGTTATCAAGCTATTTCAAGAGTTATCAGTTCAATATATGTTTTATAAGATTAATATTTTTAAGTTAATGGATACTTTTTCATTGTTGCTAAATGAATTAGTTGAATAGGATGGTTTATGGGGTCCATTGTAATACTAATTACGTTTTACTATTTTTATGTAAATGTTGTTGTAATTATTTATAGAGATTTTAGCTTTTGAAGAGGAACAACAGAGGCAGGTTAGACTCCAATGTTCTTTCGAACACTTTGTAATTAAGAAAGATCTATATATGTTTTGGAGCAAAACATGATCAATGGATTTTTTTTTTGGGGTCTTTTTTTTGGGCGTTCAGTCTACTGTTTTGTTTCTAACTGTCAATATGATCAAGACAATGAATTGATGCAAAACTTGGCTTGTACATGATTTATTAAACAGTGACATCCCCTAATTTCTATATATTTTTTATGTTTATCTATGTATGTTTTAGGACGTGAACTTTTGTATTATTATTATTATTATTACATGGAAGAAACAAGTAAGCTTTTTGTGAAACTCATGATGTTTGTGAAACTCTTGTTGCTAAAGGTAGTTCTAACTCGAATTGTTGGAGATGATAAAATAAGTTGGCTTGCAATCATTCAATGTGTTGATTTAGATAAACACACATAAATACATATACACATATATAATAATACAAATTATTTTAACGTTATCGATAAAGGTGTCCTTCATATAACAAGGATTGCATGTATGTGGAGATCTACAGCAATAATATATAAATCAAATTAACAGCAATAAAATATAAAGCAAATTAACTATTATTGTTGACGTAGAAAATTAATTCATCCAATAATAAAACTTAAAATTCTTGAGAGCTTTATCTTTCAAAGAATTAACCTTGGCCTTATTCAATGTTAAAAACTAAAATTGGCCAAAAAATTATTAAAACTAAATTAACTTATTTAGTGTATTATGTTTAAAAGAAGAGAGAAAACTAGCTAGAGACCACAGACCAGATTTCAATTGTTTTGTTGCTTCCTACTGAATCATCCAAATATATTTCAATAGAAGAAGGAAGGGTCAAGGGTTTAAATCATGGACAAAACTGAGATACAGTGTTTTATATTTTTGTTATTCGGCTTTTTAATAAAAAATATTAATGTATGGATAGTTTTTACAGTTAAGCATTCTATAATTGACTCTTTAAAAGAAAAAAATCATCCACGTGTTTATTAAAGAATCTAATAACAAATTAGATCTACATGTTCTCATTAAATTATAACTTCTAATGGTTTATGTGTTCATATCTCAACTTTTTGTAGTGTGTTGGCAAGAAAGTCAGATCATGTTGTGTTTTGGATGTGTGTGAATGTATTTCCACCTATGTGTTTATAACATTTCGAATGATATTTTTCATTTGGATGAATTTCACGATTGCAAGTTCTATATATTGCTCATTTTCTAATAGAATACTTCTGGTTTCACATGCAGCAACTGAAGGTTGAATCTGCAATCATGGCGAAGAAGATTGAGTTTCTTGAATTTTCTAAAGGGTTAACTCCTTAAAAGTTTAATACCAGTTTGTCATACCACTGGCTCATCCTTGTCCACTAATCTCTCTCTCTATACACACACACACACACACACACACACTGCATTGGCTTCACAATGACACACACACACTCCACATGGAGAAGCAGCCGGAGAAGTTTGCATAACGTTCGGCTCAAAAAGGTATATATGGAAAGGAAAAAAAAAAAAAAAAAAGACACACACACACACACAGAGGATGCTATCTCAATGGAGAGAAGAACAAGATTAATGAGAGGCCTAATTAATTCGATAATCTTCCGGGCTCAGCTATTCATAGACCAAATTTAGCAACTACAAAACAAGTTACTTCATCCCCAATATCCAAGCAAACCCAAGTGCTTCAATTCATAATATATGCTTTGGATTTTCTCTATGCCCTACACAGTTACATTATTGTTATTGTGTTTTCCTGACGCGAGCTTAAGTAAATGGGTGAGCTTTTTATTATTATTATTATTATTATTATTATTATTATTATTATTATTATTATTTAATTTTAATTTTAATTTTGTCTTAAGAAACCTGAACAATTAAACACAAAATTTGATATTAACATTTTTGTCTATGTATATTAAAATATCGTATAAGAATGTTTGACATGTCGTAACCAGGCTGAAAAAAAAAACCGATTAATCCAATCTGATTTGCCCTGTACAAGCAATTCAAGCAGGCTTTTGTCTTTCGCCACCATTGGGGTTTAACAACTAAAAGATCATTCATGACCAATGGCAAAAATAAACAAATGCCATTTAATTCAATATCAATCTGTGGCACAAAATTATTAAATTATTAATATCAAATGTCGTCAATTTTCTGCTTTACAAATGATACCTGACTTTCTCAAATTAGTACACCTAAGCACGAAGTGAATTCAATTTATCAAAAATATACGGAGGAAGCTAAATGTATGTGAAAAGTGACTCCTATTAAAAGATGTGTCTAGTGCATTTTTATATTTTTCACATGACTGTTTTAATATATTTATTTTTGATAGATCAAATTTACTTTAATTTCCTCGTCCAGAGTGGGCTTATGGAACCTGTTGTTGATGCTGCGTGGGAAACGTTGTTGCAGCAATGTTTCTTTTTCTCGCTACAGTCCAAATGGTGATTTGTTAAAGCTAAACACAAAAAAGCAGCCTTCTAAAGTCCAAGTGCCTGTTTGGTACTGCGTTAAAAAAGAAGAAAATGTGATTTTATTTGAAGCAAGAAATTGTAACTTTTAAATAAACATAATTACAAACGTAATTTTCTTCTTTCAAACGCCCAACCAAACGCATTCCAAATAGCAAGCGTTCAGACGTAGAAAGTGAATTATTTCTTTCTTTTTCACACTATTCTGTATGCTGTTCTACGAGGATTCCATAGTCTCTCCTGTTACATCTTTTTCCTTATTGCTGAAAATAAAAGAAAAAATTATAATTAAAGATCCTAAATTAAATATTTTTGTATCAAACAATTTTAAAATTTTTGAAAGGTTTAAAAATAAAAAATGTTAACTTAAAGATCATAAATTCTAATTTTTTTTTTATACTCATCTTTTCATACGATTTAAATTTTTAAATTTTAATTTTTTAAAATATTAAAAACTTTTAATATAAATATTTCAGCTTGAGTCTTTTAATTATAATTTATCTAAAATTCAAACTATTTGGAGACTCTAATATCCATCAAACTAGATCATCTACATTTATGTATTAATATACTTAGAGAAAAAAATATAAAATTGTAAAAATATTTATAAGATTTAATTTTTTTAATGTTCATTTTTTTATTTTTTAAAATATATTATATACATTTAATTTATAAATATAAAAGATCCAAATATCTATAGCTCCATAAGACCCTAACGTGACAAGCTGAAATAGAATGGACCTGTGATCTGACAGTCTGACGGTCTTTGCTTTGCGTCAGTTGTCGGCTTTTAAAGTCGTTGGGGCCACAACCCACAATTTTCCTAATGAAGTCTGACTAGTATTAAAAGCAGAAAAATGTTCATGTACGAAATAATTTTTTTTTTATAATTTGTATTATACGTAAATATAATCTTATTTGAATTCATATCAACTAATTTTTATACGCAAAATATTGATACGTATATACTTAATTCAAGTATCTATGATGTTATGTTGGATGAGCTTTCTACTCTATTTGTTAATTCTATGAAGTATTTTTTTAACCCAAAAAAATGATATTTAAAAGTTTAATTGTCAATATATTTTCATTTTAAAATCAAACCATTTTTTTAATTTGGTCTTGGTTTTATTTTGGTGATGAAGTTTTTTTCCAATGTTTGTTATATTAAATTTTATAATTAAAATATTATATATGCTGAAAATAGCCTAAATTAAAAACTTTTTAAACCTCATTTATATCCTTGTTTATCTCAAAATCAAAATGCTAGATTTCAAAACTTTAAACATGAGGTGCATTTGATAGGTAAATGGAGAAAGCAAATCCTCTTAAATTCATTTTAAGTGGATTGAAAAGAGAAAAAAAAAAAAATTATGAATCTCACGTCTGCCATATGAATCCCACCTAGTGCATATTTGAAAATCTGATACAAAATTACATTGTTGTAAAAATGTAAAATTAGAGCTTTATGTGAAACACCACTAATGTGAGATTTATATCTCTTTTTACTTGAAGTAAAGCATCCACTTTACTGGATGGATTGGTGTCTACGTCAACTTCACAAGCGGACAATTTTCATTTGTTCTCCATTATTTTATTCCCTTAACATTATAAATGACAGCATCTATACATGCCACTCGAAGGCCCAAAAAAAAAAAGGTGCATACAGCGATACTGTAATCCTAACGAAGGGAAAAGGAATGGGACCTGGCTCGCCATTCATGGAGAATGGAGAGCCACGTGACGATGTCTTCACCAATTTGTTCGTGTAACCTTTTCATTGCTTCTTCCCACACTTGGTTGTAGTTGATGGTTGTGTTTTATATTAACTTACAAAAAATTATATTTTAAGTTAAAAATATTTATATTAAAAAATTTTTAATTTAAAAATCATTTTAAAAAATTTTAAGATTAAAAATTTAAAATTTTAAAAATTAGAATTTAAAACTCTAAGTTAAAATTTTTAATTTTAGGATCTTTTAAAATAATTTTAAAATTTAAAATATTTTAGTATAAATATAAATATAAAATTTAAATAATTTTAAAATAGGATAATTTTTCCATTATCCTATTTTTCGGGGCTCATAAGACTGTATTTTTAATTTGTTTATCTTGCAAGGAATCTTCTTGTTTTTAATAATTTTCCTCGAAGAAGAACCGCTTTTAAAAAATTAATTTTTCCTTAAATAGGTCTTTCTTAATTTTGCCAAAAGAAGACAGACAGTTTTAATTTCAAACATCGGGAATTTGTTTTTTCAACTTCATATTTACTATATCATCATAGTTCTGAAACATTATAAAATTTAGATCCAACTCAATCATAATTTAAAATTAGGTTATATGACTTTTATATATCAATATCATTAATTTAATCATTAACACTTTATTACCAGTACATGAATACGGAAAATAAATTCGGGTATTGCTTTTGGAAAGATATCAATATAATCAATTTAGTCATTTAAAATTTATTGCCATTAGTTTAAAAAACTATATTATATTTACACTGGCATTAACACACAAATTTTATTTTTTGGGTGAAAATTAACACACAAATTTAAAACTGATGGTGTCACACATCAACTTTTTACTTGAAAATGCAATCCTCATTCGAGCCAAAGTCAGGATCAAAATAATATTTTAAAAATTATAACTAAATTAATTACTATAAATTTGATTGATGAAAGATACTTCTTTTTGGGATACGGGTTAATTCGTTTACCATTTTGTTGTCTTTGGTATTTTGGTTTCCGTCTTCCTCTGATAATTTACTCCAGCTTAGGTTTCTCTGTTTGTCACTTTGTCGGCCCTTTCTCTGTCTTAATTTCCTTTTCTTTTTTCTTCTGCTTTTACTTATTGGGGGTATCAACTTTTAGGAGGATGACAAGTATGGATGAATAAGAAACTAGTATTGTGTGGGATCTGAAATAAAGGGCTTGGGACTAAATCCAAATTTGGAAAAACCTTGAATCTTTCTAGGGTTTCTTCTGGACTAATGTTTCCTACTGTAAACTTCTAAATCCATTCTAGTATTTCATTAATTCCCCTGTTCTTGCTGTAACCACATATTTTATGGATTCACTGTTCTCTGACCTTTGAAATACCATGATCTCTTTCTCTCTTATTACCAGATTTTAAAGTTCCCAGAGGGTTGTCAGCAAATTCAATTGGGTGCTTCTGGGTATCACAATTTCTTTTAAAAATTCTTTTATTTTTTTGGTTTTTCTATTGTAAATATTCCTTTCAGATTGTGGGTTTTTTCAATATCTCACCTTTTCAAGACCTGGCTATGGAACCAGTAACTGTTCATCTGGATTCTGGATTTCCCATTTGTTGCTTGCTCCCGTAAATAAGAACCCAAGAGAAAGATTAATTTCTGATTTGTTACCTTGATAAGGGCAAATTATTATTCCATCTAGGGTTTGAGTGAGGAGTAAATTAATTTGTTTGGCCTTTTCTTCTTGAGAATCTCTAAGAAATGGTGAGGGGGAAGGTTGAAATGAAAAAGATTGAGAACGTAACTAGTCGTCAAGTGACGTTTTCAAAGCGTAGGAACGGGCTTCTGAAGAAAGCCTACGAGCTATCTGTTCTTTGTGATGCCCAAGTAGCTGTGATTATCTTTTCACAAAGAGGCAGGCTCTTTGAGTTCTCAAGTTCTGAGTACGTTTTCCTTCACTCTATAGATGAAATATACTTTTTATTTATTGAATCCTTTGGTTAAAATATATATATATATATATATATGGCATGATTAATTGCTAATTAAGAGAGAGCTGTGTGTTAGGTATACTTGAAATGAAAAGTTTATATATGACTATTGAATGTTTTGCTTGATGAGGCCTAGTGTAGGACCAATGTGTATTCTTAAGATGTTTCATGTTTCTGGGTTGTTCTATTGATGTCCTTCATGATTTCTCTCTCTTTCTCACTGATCAAATCTGACTCACAAGCTACTAACTACGTTGTTACATGGTATGCTTTGGATGTTCTCAATTTCTCATTCTACATGAGAAGAAAAAGTGAAGGAGCTTGAGTGGTATTCTTTAGATTTAAATTCTTAATGCCCTTTTCTGATCACTTCATCTTGGTCTCGAAGAATATATAAGGTTTAAATTGGAGATGTTTTTCTTCAAACAGAGATATGTCTGGGCCAATATATTGGATCAATAATGATCAGAATGAGATTTTTATTATTGTTCATTCGTTGATTTGTTCCAATAAGTAGGAATCTGCAATCTAGGAGCCATTCTACCAATAAAGTATCTTCACTATGTTTTTTTGTATGTCAATTTTGAGCTTTATCTCTCCCAGGAAGATTTCTGAGCATATCTCTTCTGGGTTCTGGCCTTCCTTTTTCTTCATTGGGAGTTCAATATCCACATTTTGGAGTGGTACTGTATCTTGAAAGATAATCCATTTGTTGTTTAATATATACTTCTTGGTGGTGCATATATATAAACTTGGAATTCCGATTGGGGCTTGCTATATGCTTTGTTAATGCTTTGTTGCATCATTAGTACTTGGTGCATAAATTAGCTTCCCAAACAGTGTGTCGTGGATGTAGTCCTCTCTCCAGGTCCTCAGGATCAATATGTTTTAGATAATAATGAAATAATAGGAATGAAATCAAATGTGCATATTGAGCTTAGGTCCTGATGAGAGCTGCAAAATCATATGCTTAATGGTCCTAAGCTTCCCTTTTCTAGGTCGTAGACTTGTAGTTTATGTGTGTCTTACACTTAGAAAGTGTGGTTTAACACTGCAGAAAATGCAGGTTCTGAAGGCTCTATTTGGGCTGCCAAATTGATGTTAATGAAATGCTAGAATCATTTAAAAATATTTAAATTAAAAGAAACTCCATTTTCGTGTTTCCATATATAGCTTGAAAGGTGGGAGCTTTTGCAGAACAAGAAGGGGGTCACAAGCTCGTAAGAATCAGCACTAGTTTTCATCTTTACAGTGGCCTAGAGAATATATAAATTTTTCACTCATTGAATAGAGGAATTTTCTGTTTGGCTTTCCATTTATTTGTTAGAATCATTATCATTGATTGTGTGCCGGACATTCCGTACACATTGTTGGTTTAGACGGTTTCTTAAAAATTTCTCCCATTTTTCTCCGTTCATTTGGCCCATTATTCTCCAGTGTTTGCTTAGAATTATGGAGTTGACGAGGTGAATGAGAATATATTACTGTTTAGGCATTTTTAGAGATGGTTATCGAGTAGAGGGCAATGTTAAATTAATATTGATCACTTAACTATATTGTTCGCACTGCCATAGAGCTTGTTTTCTTTGGATATGGGTATATCCCAACTCTAATATTGAATGTATATATCTTTTTTTGAACTTCTTCAAAACTGCAAATGTGCGTATATGTGACCTTTTTCTTTGTTATCTATAATTATGTTATGGGCTTAGTGTGTCCATTGATGTATATAAGGGTAGTTAGTGTAATAGATATTAATAAAATCATATTCGATCTTTTTAAATATAGTTTAAAATTTGAAATTATTTTAATTTTTGACGTACAATACTTAAAAGTTTTAATATTCAAGAATTCAATCTTCATACTCATGCTCATATTTTTAGACTTGGTTATTAAGAATTCATATCGTTTTTGTTTCATCTTCAAAAAATAATGTGTTACAGGACTTTTTTTTTTTCCTCCTCTTTTCATTTTCCAAAACTTATAGAGATAATTCAAGGTATTAGCTTAAGGGGCTTGACAATTATTAACATATTGTTTGGTACATAGAATTGTTATATAGAAAATAGAAAGAAATTGAATAAAATGAAATAGATAAAAATAAAAGGGTAGGTTGCGTAGACTTTTATGACCCGTTTGGTTGTAAGAATTATTTTCATGAAAATGAAAATAAAAATAAGAGTAAGAATAGATTTTGATATAATAGAACTAAGTGATCTAGAATCATATTTAGTATGACATAGGAAGAAATAACAATGTCATTTTATTTGTATATTTAATTAGATAAAAATAATAGAGGATGGAAAAGAATACTTAGCAAATTACTATAATATCTCTACTTAAAAAATTAATAAAATAATTAAGGGGTCCCCAGCTACAAAACAGTCCCAACTTAGGCGCTGCATCCTCAATTGTCACGGGCTTCGTCATCGATAGGCCCCCGTCCTCATCTGGCCGTGGTTTTTAGGCATCGATTTCAGGGATGGTGGGTTTGCCAACGAGGCATAGTATGTTTGGAAACGCGGTATGAACTCCAAAATCACGTTTGATATGAAGCAAAACATTGAAGCTTCTACGTAAACGTGATTTTCCACCGCGTTTCCAAACAGGTGCATAGTGGTGTTGCTGGCAAGGGAGGTGCTTCTCAGGATTGGTAGTCTCCTTCTCAAGACAGTGGTGTTGCCGTTTAGATACTGAACTAGAAGAAGAAGCACGTTATGTGGTGGTCATGCATTGAAGAGGTACATCAGTCAATAAGCTCACCATTCTGGGAATCTAAGCACATTCCACATTTTTTTTTTCACATTCCTTAAAATGGCATAATGTTAGACTTCCTCTTGAAAGGAATGAAGGGACATTCCCAGCTACCAAGCACACCATCATAAAAATTTTGTTTCCATTAAAGTCAAGAATACTCAAAAATGGCAGTTGCTATGGTACTTAAGAAGGTTATAAAGGTGCAAGAGTTATTTAGCTTCAGCAGAAACCCAGAGACTATAGTACAACGAAAGATTGCTTCTGAATGACATATTTTACAAAATCTTTTCGTATCAATCCTATCCCGTTGATTTATTCAAAACTAATGAATGTAGAAATAGTGTCTCACTGTCTCTTCCATGCCCTTGATAATTGTGAATATAAATTAGTGATAACTTCGTCCAAATATTTCTAAAATAGATGTTTTATATTCTCCCTTCTTTGGATTAATTTTTTTAATAATGTTATTTGCACATCAAAGGCTCCATGACTTCTTCTGAGTGGAATCATCATTCATCAATTTAATTTTTTGGTGTTTTTATTCTTTTATCGTAGAGCTACTTTTATTAAGTTATTTCAAGAGATATCAGTTCAATATATGTTTTATAAGATTAATCCTTTTAAGTAAATTGATACTTTTTCATTTGTTGCGAAATGACTTAATTGAAATAGGATTGTTTATGAAGTCCATTGTAATACTAATTACGTATGTCTATTTTTATGTAAATGTTGTTGTAATTATTTATAAAGATTTCATGTTTCCATGCTAAAGTTTTCAGTTGTTTCTATATACAACTGATGCGAGAAGTTGATCAAAACGAAGGATGCATGATATCTTTATTTTTTGGGGGGTAGAAAAAGGGGTACGTAATTTTAGAGAAACTAAGATATCCTTTATTCTCTTTGTGAAGGGCAAATCATTTTGGATTTTGTTCTTGATCCTACATGAACCAAATTAAGCTCCTGAGTATTTGTTTCACTGAGTTCAATTATTAATTATTAATTCGATCAGTTTAATGTCAGCTGGGTAAATTAACCTCGTGAACCTCATATCTGCTTGACATTAATTGAAGAACAATTTAGTTGCTATGTTGTTCAGAGCTTTCTTAGCAAAGCTTATGTATAATTTTGACAAAATTTTGTTTTTAAAACTTCCAGCATCGGAAAGATTTTGGAAAGATACCGTGAATACACCAAAGATGTTCACGCCAACAACTTTGAAGAGGAACAATACAGGCAGGTTAGACTCCGATGTTTCAGCTTTTGAACACTTAGTAATTAAGAAAGATCTATATATGCTTTGGATAGTAATTAAGAAAGATCTATATATGCTTTGGAGCAAAACATGATCGATGGATTTTTTTTGGGGGGGGGGGGGGGTTTGTTTCACTATACTGTTTTGTTTCTAACTGTCAATATGATCAAGAAAATGAATTGATGCAAAACTTGGCTTGTACTTGATTTATTAAAAATTGGCATCCCCTAATTTATATATTTTTTATGTTTATCTAAGTATGTTTTAGGATATGAACTTTTGTATTATTATTATTACATGGAAAAAGCAAGTAAGCTTTTTTTTGAAACTCATGATGTTTGTGAAACTCTTGTAGGCTAAAGGTAGTTCTAATTCGAATTGTTGGAGATGATAAAATAAGTTGGCATTCAATCATTCAATGTGTTGATTTAGGTACACATATGTGATACATACATACATACATATATATATATATATATATTAACAGTAAAAACAAATTACTTTAACATTATCGATAAAGGTGTCTTTCACATAACAAGGATTACATGTATTTGGAGATTTACAACAATAAAATATAAAGCAAATTAACTATTAGTGTTGACGTAGAAAATTAATTCATCCAATAAAATCTAAAATTCTTGAGAGCTTTATCTTTCAAATAATTAACCTTGGCCTTATTCATTGTTAAAAACTAAAATTGACCAAAAGATTATTAAAACCTAAATTAACTCATTTTGTTTAAAAGAAAATAGAGATTAGGAGGGTTTATAGGCTTGGTTTAATTCAGTTTTGGACTAAAATTAAATTGAACCGATGTTGTCGGTTTAGTATCTTATTAGATCTTATCGATTTTGACTTCTACTCAGTTTAGTTTGATTTTTGTTCGATTTAATTTGATTTGGTTCATACTTTTTTTTTTGTCCAAAAGTAATTTACTTTTTTTTTTTTTAGATTGTGTTTCTTGTAATATGTAAAATTTGACTTCTAATATAATGCATATCTTAACATTCTAACTAATAATAGTGTTGAAATGATTTATTATCATATATCATTTTTTTAAAAAAAAAAGGTATCTCTTATAATTATGTTCAATTATTCTACAGTTATAATTGAATATCATATGTAAAGATAATAAAATAATAATATTTTTAAGATACCTTATTTAAATATAAGGAAAATAGAAAAACATAGTACTATTTTTTTATTGGTAAAAGGCTTATATATAATTTGGACTTAGTTAATAAACACTAAAAAAATATTGGTTAAAACCAAACCAAACCTAACAAAACTGAAAATTGAATGAAATTGATAAGTTTTATAATGCCCAAAATCAATTTTAATTTTTTTTTAATCAATTTAGTTCGATTTTTATGGATTTGATTCAATTCAATTATCGGTTTTGAACAGCTCTAATGGAGACTAGCTAGAGATCATTGACCGGATTTCACTTGTTTTGTTGCTTCCTTATGAATCATCCAAATATATTTTAATTGAAAAGGGAAGGGTCAAGGGTTTAAGTCATGGACAAAGCTGAGATACAGACTATCACCCACGTGTTTATTAAAGAATTTAATAACAAATATTCAACCAACTTAATTTATATGTTCTCATTAAATTATAACTTGTAATGGTTTATGTGTCTATCTTAACTTTTTTAGTATGTTGGCAAGAAAGTGAGTTTATGTTGTGTTTGGGTGCGTGCGCATGTGTTTCCACCTACGTGTATATAACATTTCGAATGATAATTTTATTTGGATGACTTTCAAAATAGCAGGTTTCATATATTACTCATTTTCTAATAGAATACTTCCGGTTTCACATGCAGCAACGGAAGGTTGAATCTGCAATCATGGCGAAGGAGATTGAGCTTCTTGAACTTTCTAAAAGGTTAACTGCTTAAAAAATTTAATACCTTGTTTGTCATACCACTGGCTCATCCTTGTCCACTTCTTTCTCTCTCTCTCTCTGTATATATATATATATATAAACACACACACAAGCATTGAATAGAGCTGCATTGGATGCCTACAATTGTTAGTGAATGATTTGAATGTGTTAGGAAACTAACGGGAGAAGAGCTGAGTTCATGTTCATATGATGAACTCCGTGCAATCGAGAAGCAGGTGGAGAGAAGTTTGCAAAACGTCAGGCTCAGAAAGGTATATATGAAAACACACACACACCCGCCCACCTGTTTGCTATTTTAAGTCAATGGAGAGAAGAACAAGATTAATGAGAGGTTTAATTAATTCGATAATCTTTCAGGCTCAGCTATTTAGAGAGAAAATTCAGCAACTTCAAGACAAGGTACTTCATCTCCAATATCCAAGCAAACCCAAGTGCTTCAATTCATAATATATGGTTTGGATATTCTTTATGCCTTACACAGTTACATTATTGTTATGTTTTCCTGAATTCAGGAGAAAAACTTGCTCGAAGAGAACGCGAGCTTAAGTAAAATGGTGAGTTCATTATTATTTTTTAATTTTAATTTTGTCTTAAGAAACATGACCACTTGCACAAACACAAAATTTGATATTAATATTTTTGTCTATGTATTTAAAATATCGGATAAGAATGTTTGACATGTGTTGTAACCGGACTCAAAAGAACCGATTGATCCAACCTGATTTGTCCCATGCAAGCAATTCGAGCAGGCTTTTTTTTTCACTACCATTTGGGTTAACAACTAAAAGTTCATTCATGACCAACAAAAAGAACAAACAAAAGGGCCAGCAGCCTAGCACAAATGCCCTTTAATTCAATATCAATATGATTTTCATTCTGTGGCACAAAACTATTAAATTATTAATAACAAATATCGTCAATTTTCTGCTTTACAAATGAACCTTGGCTTTCTCAAATTAGTACACATAAGCACAAGATTAATCTTCAGTGAATTCAATTTATCAAAAATATACAGATCAAGCTATATTATAAATAAACATAAATGTATGTGAGAAGTGACACCTATTTAAATATGTGTCTGACTTGTTTTTTATATTTTTTGCGTGATTGATTTAGTTTTCTATTTTTTATAGATCAAATTTACTTTACTTTAATTTCTTTGCCCAAAGTGGGCTTATAGAACCTGTTGTTGATGTAGCATGGGAAACCATTATTGCAGCAATGGGCTAAACACAAAGAAGCAGCAACCCAGAGTCCAAATAGCAAGAGTTCAGACGTACAAACTGAATTATTTATTGGACTCCCTGAAAATCGCTGATCATCATGATATCTGACTTTGTCACTGTCAGAAAATGATCCTGCTTTGCTTAATTACTTTGTGTAAAATCTGTCAACTCTCTGTTCTTCTCATCCTAAACTCAATATTCTAATCCCAATCCTGGCTTATATTTTCATTACCAATATTTGTCTGAGTTCGAAATAAACGAGGAAAAAAATAATTTTTATGTATATGAACAGAAGAGACATGGAATGATGTTTTTAATATTGCTTCAAATTTGTCTGTGTAATAGCACTCACCTACAATCATATCTTCCATTCCTCTCTATTTATTTTTGAAATTTGGAGCCATTGTTCTATGTTTATAACTATTAAGATTCAGGTTATTGTTGGTCCAACGTGGGGTCATTGGCTATGCTTTAAGGTGACATCTCTCGTGGAGATAATGGATCTTGTCCAATAAGAAACTATATAAATAAATGGCTCTCTTTTATTCCATTTCATCCAAATTTTGGCACCTGTAACATCACGTGCTACTTGGATTGTTTCGTTCCTCATCTTCCCTTCTTTTTCTTTTTCTTTTTCTTTTCCTTTTCCCATAGGACAAACAAAATTATTGCATCATTGTATTAATAGTAAAGACAAACATGTAATGTATAGTCAAGTGTACATATGGATGTTCTAATCTTTACTTTATCAATTTCTCAGTCAGGCCACAAGAATTCCATTTGTGAATTAGTTAGTCCCAATTTGAATGGCCTGTTACCTTAGCATGGATCCATTGAGGTGAGCCCGCTAATTAACCTTTAGGTAAACTCATATCTTATGAAGCATTGATAATTCAAAAACGAAGTTATATTGTATCTGACGTGTCCTACACTCGTATAAAAGACGATATTATACTTTAAATGATATTAAAACACCATGTATTTTTCTGTATCACAATATTTGTATGGTGTCAATTATCCAAGTTTTAGGCCATATTTGAATTCATCGCTTATAAGGTCATTCATGGTATTTCTGATGAAACACTCAGATAGCCAGAAAATAGATTACTGAGAAATAAAATCTAATTTATCCCCAAAAAAAATTATATTTAAAGATCTATATTATATAAAATTTATAATAAAAATTTTTTAAAATTAAAATTATTTTTAAAAATCATCATTACCATCAAATTTTAAAAAATTTATTATTAAAAAAATTATTATTGAGTACAGGAAAGTTCACTATTTTCTTACACCTAATAATAAATTTCTTAAATTGATAGTAAATTTATTAAAATTTAATGATAATAATAGTCTTTAATAATAATTTTAATTTTTAAGATCTTTTATTATAAATTTTATATAATATGAATTCTTTGATATAATTTTCACAAAGAAAAATGGGGTTCAAGACAATAGCAGCTGTCTCTATGGCCCCCACTCTTCTGTGTCTCTGAAGATTGATGTTTTTATATTTTTCTTTGAGTAAATTGAACAAACAGTAATGGGTCCACTGTGACTATTTCAGTTTCTTTGCCATACACAACAATAATGGCTGCTTTTATGACGTGTAAAATTAAAGCCATACACATTTCTTCATACCCAGAAAATACTTTCAAGCATCCATATGCTCCATCAAAATTTTTGTGTAATGTTAGTGTAAATATACGATAGATGCCATACCCCATTAGGACCCTACCAAGCTTTTTCCTTGTATTTTAAGTGTATTAGCCATACAGACGCTCCTCTTAATTTCCCTTGCTTGTCATGTTGTTATCTTACAGATCTCAGAAAGCTAGCTTAGCTTTTTTCTAGTAGAGTTGTCAATTTTCCTTTCTGATCATTGGTTAAATAGCTAGATGCCCTTTGTCTACTTTGGTCTCATATAAGTTTTCATCATTTCGAAATATAAAGAATTACTGTTTACTCTCCGTAGTCTAAAGTATCTCATTCATCAATCATGTGGATTGCTCAATTAACGCTTAATTCCCATTTCAGTTATATAAATTTTTTTACATGTTCACAGTATGATTATCCAGAATAAATACAGTTTTAATTTCAAAATTTTAACTTAATAATAACCATAAAAGAATATAAAATTGTTCAAAGTTTCGACAACAAAATTGTTCATTATTTTGACATTTACTTATTTATATTAAATTTTAAGATTAACTAGAAACATCACATGTGATTCTGGAATAATAGAACAAATCTACTATGAGTTGAAAAAAACACAAAGGTGAGTCGGAATCTTTTAGATTTCTTTTTATTGTAAAATTTTTATAAAATTCAAAAAGAAAAGAATAAAACAGAAAGAGTAGATAAAAAAAAAAAAGTTGAGTTTCACACTTTTACTCATTGTGTTATACTGTTTCTAAACTTTAAAAGAATTTTACAATCAAAAACTCAAGAATCCTTACGAAAAAAGGCAACCTGATCATAAGCCAAACCACGGGTAAACTATAATTTATCCAAATGTTCGAAAGCCAAGGAACATAGCAAATTGAAGAACATGAAGAACTTTATGACAGAATAACAGAAAATTCAAGAAATAGTGATTTTAAATAAATATAATGTTTCGGTTTTAATTTTCGGGTACCCCCGCGAACAGGACCACTTCAAAATTTGAAGCATTGTTCTCTCTCTCTCTCTCTCTCTGTGCGGATGCATATGGCATAGAATATGGAGCTAAGTGTAAGAGGGGTCAGGAATAATGTAAGGGGAATCTGCCAAGTTTTGCGCAAAAACTGAATCTTGCTCCGAATATGACTTTCATGTGCTCATTTTAAAAAATATATATATTACATTAAAATATGTAATGTTTATACTCCATAATGTTACAACGGATATATAAGATGTTCATTTTGAAATATGTATTTAAAAAAGTATTGTTTATTTGCTGAAATTTTGAAATTTGTCAAAGGCATGATTCATATATTAATTGGTTTTGAGTTTCAACCATCCCATATCGAAAGATCTGGCAAGGTGGAACGTTCGTATGTTGGAGACCATCCATTAGGTTAGTGATTAGGATTTGTAGTAAAGGAGTTGTCGAAGCATATGTCTTACCACTTTCAAAATAAAATTTTAAATTCATGAGACTGATGTAGAAGACTACATCTTTAGAATTATTTAAACAGGAAAAAAATAACCCAAATAAAATTTGAAAATAATCCATCATAATTTTTAAAAAAATTTAAAATATCTAAAGGGAGAAACTAAAAGGACACATTAACAATAGATTATGTGATGCTATTTGCTTCTAGTTCCAGGCCAACACTGACTAGCCATGAGAAGAACTAATTCTTAAAAAAAAAGGTTTATTAGGTGAGAGTATAATACAATTTAAATATTATTTTAACTCTTAATTGTTACCTAATATGTGGATATATATATATCAGCATGTTTATTGTTTAATGGTGGACTACACTACAAAAATGTTCTTTTTTCCCCCTAAATATGTGGCTTTACTTATTTGTTATTGCCATATATTGTAGTTGCCAAAGAGGAGATTGGGATTCTATGTAGTTTACAAAAGAAATTGATAATATAATTATATATATATATATATATATATATGAAGACATAATATATCAAGTTCAATACATGATTGATAATGCAATTTCATACTTCGCTTTTTCAATTGATATCATCATTTTCTTTAAGAGAGAGAGAGAGAGAGATTTGAATCTACTAATGAAATACATGGGGTCCAATGAGATAGGGTAATATGAGATCATCACAATGTAAAATAAGAGGAGAAAAAAGTTGATTGCATGGATTTGAGTTCTAGGTATGTAAGTCCATAAGAATTTTGTAAACTAATTGAATGAGAGAGAGTCAAGAAAATGAACAAATTGAAATGATTAATTAATTTGGGGGGAGGTTGAATAGCAGCAAAATTTGCAGGCAGATACATTAATTAGCTGGGAGTAGAGTAGGAGAACCATTCAATTTGAAAAACGACACCTCATTTAATTAGCAGTAGCAGCAATAGCAGCGGGGGAAATAAAGATGTGAAACTGATGTCGTATGAGGGTAGATGATAGAAACGTTTGAAAGCATAGAGATGGATGGGGTGTGGTCCCCTTTTACATGATTACTAGTGAATGGCTCATCCTAAATCTAACTGATGTAGGACCCTGCACGGCACATTTTGTGGTGACCCCCTCCATCATAAGAGCTCAAGGGGTCCATATTCATGAACTGCTCACTTGAATCATAACACGGATTGACTAATCCATGAGCTGGTTTGAGGTAAAAGAATTTGGAAAAATTCATTGGCACATTCCGTATGCTAAAAGTAAATACATTTGACCCAAATTTAATTTAAAGTAAATTATACTCTCTTTTTTTTTTAATTTTGAACAAGATATTTAAATAATGCAATTTTTTATTTATTTTGAAAATATATGCTCCTTTTCTTTGAAATAAAGAAAATTTACTACATTGACCTTCTAAATAAAAATAAGCTATAATTACACTTATTTTTATCAAAATACCTTTATCTCTATTTTTTATATAATATAACAAGTTTTAATTATATATTTGAATAATATAAAAATATTTATTTTTTTAAATTTAAAATAAAATAAAATTTTAATTTTTAATACAAAATAAATAACATTGAAATAAAAATTTGAAAAATATATCTTTAATAAGTTATATTCTAATAAAAGAAATTAATATTATTTTTAATGATATTTTTATTATATTTTAACTTCAAAGGAATTTGTATATATTTTCATAATAAATGAGTAGACTGTGTAATTTAAACATACCTATGGAAAAGAGAGAGTAATTTATTCATTAATTTATGTAAGTGTTTTTAAGTTATGTTATTTACAGATAAATACATTTGAATGAAATATTATGATTTCTCATGAATTTAATATCTCTTGTCTATTTTAAAAATATATACACACTTCTTTCACATTTTAAAAATATATTATCACGTCACCTTTTTAAAACATGATGCTTAGCATAATTATTAATTGAAATATTAGAGATCAGTCTAACGTTAGGGTCATTGGCGAGTACCACGTTTTTTATATAATGGTTTTTATATTTGAAAAGTTGTTTGAGTTTTAAATAATGTTGTTAATACATAGCCATTTGACAAATGAATTTAACATTTTGATTAACTTTTCACGTGCTAACTAACGACTACGTTAAAATAGCTTTGAGAAGGATAAAATAGTAGTATATTTTAAAATATAAAAAGTTTTGTGCGATTAATGGTAAATTCAAAGACAGACCAAAATATTTTTATTAATATATTTTGATAAACTTCTATTACTTTTTTACAAAAGTCTTGGATACAGCAAAAGTATGTCGGCAAGAATTTCTTGAAAATATTATCAATCTTATTGTTGTTTGCAGTTAAGTAAATTAGACTGGAGAAAAGAGAATGCGTTATTGAGATGATTTTAATACACATTGCACTGAATTTCATTGGGGTTTGATGGACTTTGAATGACATTGAGTTTTGTTAGGCGTCATAGAGAGGAATTATAACGTGCATCAAGTGGTCATTTTCTGAGTTCTGACATCAAATGAAAGAGTAGGATTCTCTGCTTAAGCTGCGCGTAGGCTTGAGCAGGAATTTGGATCTTTAATAATTTTTTTTATAATTTTAATTGTCTATTTTTTTACTTTAAAAAAAATGTGAGAAATAATTTAGTAGAAGTTGAAAGATTACATTCATTTTACATTTTGCTTTCTTTAAAATAAAAAAAAAATTAAAAAATTTAAATCTAATCTGAACTTAAGCAGCACGCAGAAAATTTCTATTCCAAGTGCAATAATGATTCAGTTAAATATTATGGCACCTTGTTGAGTGAATGTCGAATTCAGGTTATTGAGTAGGTGTCTCAAATTTTGATAAAATTATCATTATCATTATTAATACTAGGATTTAATATAAATTATAAGAGCTAATAATACAAAGATAAACAATATTAATAGGGATTATACAATTTGCAAGATTAAGGTGTGTTAATGCAAATGGTATTCAATTATGTCCCCTAAACATGTTTACAGTTGCTTACAAAACGCAAATTGAAGATGTTGTAGACGATTGCAATCCTCTGTTACTTGGTAAGAGCTGCTTTTGCCAAATAAATTTGAACCATTTAGGTATGATGTGAATGGTTTAAATTTTATTTTTTTTAATTCTTCATTACTTTTTTTTAGTTATATACATACATATATATATATATATATATTAAAGAAGTAAAATACAAGACAAAAATAATTTTTCAATTTCAATCAAACAATTTGATAAGAGTTGAGAAACTGTCTTCATTTTTTGATTTTTTTTAAATAAAAAAAATTATCAAATCAAAAAATTTAAAATTTGAATTGTCTAAATGAAAATTTAAATGGTTCAAATTTGCTTGACAACCAAGCAACAGAGGATCCCAATCGTGTTGTAGGACAATCATTTCAATTTTCAAGCATTTGAAGGCAAACTTAAGGACGTGTAAAGGAAGTGTCCAAGATATCTTGAAAAAGAGGTTATCATCATCTTCAAGAGAAGTGAGTTTCACAATTATAGCATTAAATAACTTAGACAATATTTTTAATTGAGTTGCAAGGAACACCCAAATCTATGTTACCTGAAAGTGAAAGTGTCTCTTTCGGGTAACTAATTAGCAAAGAACACTTTGTATTTTGTAACTTTGAGTTTAGGGATAAATATGAAAAGTAAAAAGTATAACTTCTAAGAATAAAAATTTTACCTAATACAAGACAAATTCTCTAAACTCAAAAAGTAACAAAAAAAAGTCCAAAACACGTGATATATAGTTACAGGATAAATCCCCAACTGTAGAGATCTATTTTCGCCTTGTAATAAAAGACGCTGAATTGAATAATCAAATTAATACATGAGGGGCCAGCAACTTACACTTAACTTAGAGATAGAGAGAGACAAATAGAGAAAAAAAGAAGCGACAAGAAAGAAAGAGAGGCCCATCTACTTCTCTCTTTCTCTATTTACTTCTCTCTTAAAATCTATTTAGTTGTAGGAACATATAAGAATAAAAATAAGAATGAGAATGAAACAAAAAAAAAAGTAATCTTTAATAAAATAAAATTTTGTAATCCGTAGTTATACTTGCTATTTAATATATAATATAAAAATGTATGGAAATGACTTTTCATTATGGTGTTTGGTAGGATAAAATCTTATATTTGGTCGCACGTCAGGAAAAAGGGAGGAAAAGAAAAAGTGGGGAAAAGAAAAAAAAGGGAGGGAGGATGGTACAACATAGTATCTTTTTTAGTTCCCCAAAAATTTAATTCCACTATGTTCGAGATTATAATGCAAAACTATCACTAGTCACTAAAAATAGATGAGAACTTACTAGAAATTTTTTCTTTTTAATTGGAAGGAACACTTAGATCAAGTTTTGGAGAAGTTTGTTATTAGAGACAAGTTTTTTGTGCTTAGTACCACATTCACTTACTCTTTGAGAAAAAGCTTGCCTATATATCATAATTCTTTTAAAAAATGTGATATCAATAACTTGCAAAATTATATTTAAGTTTTATGTTAATAAATACATTAAAATAATCTAAAATTAGTGTAAGTAATTAATAAAAATATTTTAAAATAAATATGTAAAATGATAAATTTACCTAACACACATTTATTTTAATAAGTTTCTTGTACTGACTTTGAGTGCAACAAACGTAAAAATTAGACTATTTTATGGAGAGCTTTTTTCTTTTTTAAATCCCTTGATCATTTTGAAATTTATATGATTGTTTCAAGATTTATAATAAATAAATTTGTATAATTATAAACATATTTTAAAATACAATCTACCAGCGAAGAGTTTCTCCTATATAATTTCATTAAATTTTAAATCATACAGGATTTTTGACAACTGATTTAGCCTTTCAGTTCCTTTATTGTTAACTACATACCTTGGGATATCAAAGCCGGTTGGTTTGAATTCCTGAATTCCCCTTCCCCTCTAACCTACAGTGATTATTTAAATTAACATCGTGTTTTCACTAATTTGTCACTATATTAAAATGAAAAAAAAAAACATGCATATATTTATGATTGATAGAGATATAAACAACTAAAGGGCCTTTTGATTAGCACAATGTTAGGTATAAAAGAGAAAAGAACTGTAAACGGCGAGTAAGTATAATAAGAAATAATATGTGCACTCCTACTTTAAAAATTGTGAGTAGGGAGAATATAAAATGATAAATATTATTAAAAATAATTAGAAGACAACAAACATTAGTGATAAAAAAGGTTACCTTTCTTATGGTTAAGTCAAACGGGTTTTAAATATAGTCATAATAAGTTGTGTACTTCACCATAAAAGAAGACTTATATAATTTTATAGAAAAGATTATATAAATAGTTCTTAAATTTTTTTAAAATTATATAAAAATTTTATCTATTTTAAAATATATACAATTTTTTGAAATAAAAATTATCTTAATATAATTTTTAATTATTTGATTAAAATATTTTCTGTTTAACTTAAATATATATTTTTTAACTAAAAAATTTTAAATGTAGATAATTTAATCAAAAAATTTTAAATTACATTAAATTGAAAAATAATTTTTATTTTAAAAAATTGTGTATATTTTGAAAATAAAAAAAATTATTGGACTTATTTAATTTTACATTATTAAAGATATGTGCAAGTCTACTTTACGTGTCTAGTAATTTACTTTTCGATTTAATTAAAGACAAATAATCCACATCAAAATTAATAGAAATATCTCAACAGCTTTCCCTCTTATATTTTATAAACAGAGCAGGTTCGCTCTGGCTGAGGGTGGACACTACAGTGCTCCAATACCATGTTTCAGTATCTAAAATTTTTCAGCTTTTACAATTTTCAGACTCCGGTCTCCTCCAGAATAAAGTCAACTCATCTTCTTCCGTCCTGATTTTTTCACCCTTCACTTTTTTTTAAGGATTGCTTCTGCTGATAAGAACCTGATTGTTTTGGTACCCAGATAAACAGGAAAATGGATGTTTACGTGATAGTTTTGAAAAGAGATAGGTTGTAGTGATTTTGCAGATCCCCAATATTACCTCGCATTAAATAACCAAAAGGGTTGGGAATCACATTGCAGTGTGAGCTCAGAGAGAGAGAGAGAGAGAGTGTGTGTGTGTGTGTGTGTGCGTATATATATAATATTTTTGTTTATCTATAACGGAGCAACAGAGAGGCATAGCGTCATCTTCCTCAATTATTAATTCCTTTACCCATCTCAGTTCCCAATAACAGAGCAGGTTTGGTTCTGGTTTTGGTCTGGTAAAACCTTGGGAGTGAGTGCGATAAGGATAAAAAGATAGAGAGAGAGAAAGAGATGACATAGTTTTCTTTACTTTTTTTGTTTTTATTAAAAGCATTCAGATTACATTACCAACTTACCATCCCTTTTATTGTACTTAATTCCTTACATCAATTGTGACCGTTTTATGCTTCAAAGGATCCGCTTTTTTCGCTTCCTCACCTGCACAATACCCCAAAAGCTTTTTTAGCTTTTGTTGCTAAAACCCCACACGCTGTTTCGCTGTCTCTATCCCTGTCTTTCTCTTAAGATGATCTGAGAGTGCTTCTGGTAATGTCATTTTCATTCTGATTTTTCTCATTTGTTTGAGAAGCCTTTTTCCAGACCATCTCTTATTTCCTGCTTCTAGAGGTCATCATCATCTTAAGGTAGACATAAGAAGTTCACCAATTATGGGTAAGGAGTGGTATTGGACAGGAAGATCCTCAAAAAGAGGCGGAGGACGAGATGCAGATGCAGAAAACCCTTCTGGCTGCATGTGTGCTTTCTTTCAGTTCTTTGATTTTCATCCTCTTCACTTTCCCATTCAACAGCAACAATCCTCTTTCAAGCCTCCCTGTAGCACTCCGGAAGACCAGAGCATCCCAAAAGGTATTCTGACTACTCAGTCGTACTCCTTAATTATGATGGTCTCAACTCTCTTTTCGTTTCTAGAGTTTTGGTTTATAGTTTTTTCCATAATTCAGGAGCTGAAGCACCTAGGAATAGCTTGGAATCAGAGGATGGTACAATGTCCTCCCTCTCAAAAGAAGATTTAAAAATCCCAGTAAGTTAATCTGTTTCAACCTTTTTTCTGTCTGTGTAGTTTATGCTGTAAAGTGAGTAATCATGATGATAACAAAGATTTTGGCCACTTTACTAATTTAATCTGTTGAAATTCCAGAAGAGTATACAAATTAAAACAAGCAGAAGAGCAAGGGGAGGGAATGGGAACGATCTTTCCTCAGAAATCAGCAGCTCTCCATGTACCAAAACACCAACTTTGGTTGCCAGATTGATGGGTCTAGATCTTCTTCCAGATGCTCAATTTCCTTCTCGTTCTTCTTCTTCTTTATCGTGTCTTTCCACTCCAAACTCACAAGGGAATTTGCATCTTCACCACTTTAGACCAAGGCAAAACATCCTAACAAAACCCAGATATAGTACAGACAATGATCTCGCAGCTTCTCGTTCCTTGCCTGCGACTCCTAGAATATCCTCTGCAAGAAGATCTGATGTTGATCATAGGCTATCTCTCCAAATCAACAAAGAGAACCTGGGTCTTGGTGAGGAGTTGGATCTCCCTCGCTTTTCATTTTCAAAAAGGAAATTTGAAGAGCAAAGTTGCAGAAGCCCAAGCCATTATGCAAGGCAAATTGTTAAACAGGTTAAAGAAAGTGTGAGCCGGAAAGTTGGGCTTGACATCACCAACACTGTCAAAAACAGACAGCAATCAAGAGAGGAACTTGTTGGCCAAATCAGAGTCAAGAAATCTCCAAAGACATCACTGAAAGCAATAGATGAATCCAGCCCAGAAAAGGACCCAAATCCATCTTGTTCTTCCCCAAGGCTCAGATTTATGGAAGCCAAGCACAAGCCAACCACCAAACCTCCATTGCCACTTCCCCCAAAAGATCAAAACTCACACCCAGTAAAACTATTATCACCTCCACCAATCAACATTCAACCACAGATTTCTGGAGTTTTAACCAAGTCAAAACCTCAAGCATTTGCAGAGCAAGAGTTGCAAAACAAGAAATCGGTCCCAAAATGCAAGAAAGTTGCCAATGAAAGGTTCAGTAGTCCAAGGCTCAGAAAACCTCATCAGATATCAGATATAATCAGAAACAAGAAAGAAGAGTCTTTTGTTCGTCCTCCATCATCACCCACCAGAGCCAATGACATCAAGAGTAAAAGCAAGAGAACAAGCAATCTTCTCAACCACACCACTGTCTCAAATCTTCTTCCTGTCAAGACAGACCCTTCTCCTCCAGCGACCAAAATACCTCAGAAACAGGTACCATAATTGAATTGCTACTATTTCCTTTTGAAATTTTTGCTGCTACGAGTAAATGTTAGCCATTTGCAGTACGGTCTACTACCTATATGGTAATAAACAGTAAACTACTTCTCTGTTTTGACACTTCAATTTTCGCGTCTCTCGCCCCAAAAAAAAAAAAAGAATAAACAGCCACAGGTATCAGATGCTCAAGAATCAAAACGCAGCTCACAGTTATCTAGTTGTTCGCGCCCAACGCACAAACAAGAAGTGAAATGCATATTCGCCAACCGAGAAGGCAAAGACGAAGAAGACGACAAATCTAACGGTGCCTCCATCACCGGAGCTTGTGGACCACCAGAGTTTGAGTACGTTACAAGCATATTGAGCCGTACTACGGGGGTAAACGAAGGTACCAGAAAAACAGTGTCTTTGGACCCTTCCATTTTTCACCATATTGAACAGTACTACTACCCCACCTCCATTTCCACTGTATGTTCTGTCAGCAATATTGTCCAAGAAAGCAATAATCAACTAGGTCTCCGTTGCAACCGGAGATTACTGTTTGATTTGGTTAACGAAATTTTAGGGGAGATTCTAAAACCATTGGTTATACAAAATTATAATTACCATGGATCAAACTTAGCGTCCCAATTAATCGTTGAAGCAGTGTGCAAGAGAATTCGAAGCTTTCCCTTAGCAAATTGTGAAGCACTGGAAGACATTGATGCGTTGATCGAAAGAGAGGATTTGGGGAAGATGATGAAAGAGGGATGGGATTGGAAAGAAGAAAAAGAAGAAGAAGAAGAAGAGTTAGTGGAAGAAATTGGAAGGAGCATAGTGGAGACGCTGGTGCATGAGGCGGTTGGGGAATGTGGCATGGTATAGTGTAGTTGGGTGGGTCCGTCTGTACGAACGTAACGGCGTCGTTTGGATGGGAGCGGGAAGACACAGTAGACAGAGACGGAGAGCGGGTGTCACGTGGATGGGTGATTTCACGTGACGCGATGGTAGGGCCCACTACTGATTTGTACACGTGGACTTTGACTGCCAGAACACTACTCGCTTTTTTGTTGATCAAATCAATTGAATGTTCATTATTCAATTACCAACGCAATTGTCTCTCTCTCCCTTCCTAAGTTTCAAGCTTTGTACATATTTCATAGCTATATATGAAACTAGCTGCTTTCTCCGGCAAATTGTAAGGTCAATATATATATATATAAACAATATATATCTGTATGTATACAGATATAAAAATAATAATTGACACATAGCCCTGGTGAAATCACACTGTAGATGACTTATTTATAGTACAGTTTATATAGATTTTATATAATAAAAGATTTTTAAAAACTTTTTTTGTTTAATTTTATGAAAAGAAATTATATTTCCAAATTTCTCTTAAAGCAAAGCATCTTTCTCTGTTTAATTTTAAAAAAATTTGTATCTAATTTTAAAATATGAAAAATAATCACGTAATTTAGGGGTTTTTAAAAAATATATAATAAAATTTACTTAAAAAAATTGATGTAAAATAAATATTATATACATGTCACTAACAAACCTCAATTGACTATTTTTTTCAGAATTTAAAAATAAAACGATATAAATTTAAATCCGATCATTTTTTGCCATCAATATAATATTATCATGTTGAGAGAGATAGATTAAAAGATTATTTTATATATAAAATTATTAGAAATAGACACGAGAATGGAAAATAAAAATAACTCTTATTTCTTTATTTTAAAAAATAATAATAATAAGTAGACATTTTTAACTAATAATTATAATGATATAATAAAAATTACATATAACTTTGAAAAATAAATATTTTTTCATACACAAACCAAACAAGTTATTATAGATCTCATATATCCTTTTTTTTTTATTGGAAATATATAAAATTTATTTATTTTTAGTTTATTTCTTTTAAATAAAAGGAAAAAAAAATGAAAAATCAGATTCAGACATATGCTTCCATGACTTTTTGGGTAAGAAGTGAATATGCTCAGAATATTTTATTGTGATCTTACTTTACGGGAGTTTGAGATTGTAAGGAAATGCGATCTTTTTCTTTTTAAATCTTTTTCTCTTTATATAACGAAATTAAGGGTGGAAAACCCGAAACAACCTTTCCCATTTCTTTTTAATTTGCAGTGAAATTGATGACCTTTGAGAAAGAATGATAAAAAATAATTAGTCTTTATCTCAATTTCAAATGTTGAGGGACTCAGTCCTAAAGCAAGGCTGCATCTTCAAAGATTCTATCTCTTTTTATTTTTCATTTATTCTTTTTAATCCAAGTGATATATATAAATAATATAATATATATTAGATATGTTTACAGGTGTCAACTGAAAGAAAGAAAAAGAATGAAATTGAATCAGTGACAGTGACAAAGGACATAACAAAGAGAAACATATTTTTTTTTAAAAAAAAAAAAAACATTTACATTTGGTTCGCTGAATTCGGACCAAGAGAATGGGAGAAAAAATACACTCATGATCACAATTATATTGATTGTATTTGATTTGTCATATAATGGAAAAGAAATACATTCATATTTATATATTTTGTTGGGAAAAGAATGTGTGAAAAGCAAAGAAAGGTGTGATTAAACACCAAAATACTCCCATCTAAAAGTTTAACAAAACAATTGGTTATTATTTTTTCAAAATTAATGACAGGCTTCTGATTCTTTCCCATCTTCTTCTATGGTTGCTTCTTCAGTGATTGGATCCCCAAGCTGGAACTCAAAATCTCTAGCAAAAGGTTTTGGCAATACTACAAGTTGATCTTCAACGATTTTCAACGAAAATCATCCACTAATTGAACTTAAACATGTTTTGAAAAGTTTCTTTCTATTCATTTCTAGAAATAGTATGAAAAGCAATCTTCAGTTTTCCTCTGTTAGTCTGGACTCATGGGTCATCCTCATTGATTGACATTCGAGCCAGAGGAGAGAGAAATAGAGGTGAGAGAGAGAGAAAGGCTATGGGCATAGCGGATCAACAGGATTTGCCTAAGGAAATGGTGCATAACATATTAGATCAAGAGACTCTGAAGTAGGTTTTTCTTGGAGGCAAAGGCGGTGTGGGCAAGACCACTTGTAGCTTCATTATTTCAATCCTTCTCCCCTAGGTTTGAAGTTCCATTCTAATCATCTCCATTGACCCTCTCACAACCAAGCCGAAGCCCCTATAGGAACAAAGAAGACGAAGGGCAAAAATGTATTTAAGCACTTTAGCTCCAATTTAGTTTCAATTTCTCGCAACAATGATTCCTACAACACCTTGCATTATGCACAATGCTTTGCATAACCAAAAGCTAAAACCAACCCACATTTTGCATTGCATCAGGTTGCCCTTCCCTTTTTCATAGTTGAACTAAACAGGGCCCAGGTGTTTCACTTAATATCTTTAACAACGTCATATAAGAATTTTTTAAAAATATATTTGGTTGGATAAGATAAAGAGTAAAGCAATGTAAAAATTTAGTAAATAGGATAAAAAATAATTTGTGTCCTTAGTTTTAAAAAAAATAATTTAATAGATAAAGTAATGATTATAACAATATAATAAATATTGTACAAACTATATAATAATATTATATTCACATTGTAGCAAACCAAACATAATCTAAATTTTGGTGCACACTCTTATGCTATATTTGATATGTGATATTATATGTTTCAAAAAAAAAGAAGTTTTTAAAAGAATTTACAAAATATTTATTATATTTTTATAATTATTATTCAATAATATTTGTCTCTTTTTATCTTTTTTTAAATAAAAACACAAGTATTATTTTTTATATCACATACTCTTTCTTATTTTTTTATTTGTTTCTCATATACCAAACATAAATTCATTTAGTAATTTTACAAAGTCCATCTCATTGTGAGACAGACTTCCAAATTCTAAATCTTAAAGTGGGAATTTTCAAACATATCAAACAATAAGAAAATTCCACTTTTCTAAAAGATTGAATTATCATTAAATGAGTATGTTAGATAATAAATTTAATAAAAATAACGGACATATTTTAACCAAAATTTTTAAAATTGTACTAATCATTCAATTGGTAGAGATTTTGGCTCACGATTTATTAATCGAATTGTAATCAAATTGATAAAAATGAAATATATATTTTTAAGGTTTTATATATTAAATTTTTAATGTAACAAATAAATATTAGTAAATTTTAAAGATTTAATTACTAATTCAATATTTCTTAAGATATTAAATGAATCATTTTTTAATTAAAAAATAAAAACTAACTATGATTAAAAATTAAGAATATTTAATATTAAATTTTTAGAGTTATTAAATTATATTAACATTCCTCTTATTATTAAAAAAAATTAAATAGTAATTTTGAATAAATACTTTGATATTTGAAAAAAATGCTACTAAGAAATAGAATATAATAGAGAACAAATATAAAAAATAGTCAAATATATGCCTTTTATTTTTCTTATATTTTCCTTTTCTTTTTTTTCTTTAAAAATTATCTATATTCCAATTCTTTCTTTTTTTTCTAGTGCTTTTTTATTTTTAATTTATCAAATTTATTTAGGATAAAGTATTCTATTATATAAGAAAAAAATCTTAAAAAAAAAAAGAAAATGTCACTAATTGGTTCAAACCAATTTTTGACTAATCCAATTTTGATTGGTTCAATTGATTTTTTTATCAATTTGACTAATTTTTGGTTAACTAATTTTCTAAGTTAATCGAAGTGAATCAAGAATTGGTTTTTAGTTGAACCAATCAATTTGATCCAATTTTGAGAACCATGATTTTAACATAACTTTTAATTCCTTTTGTTTTTTTTTTTTTTAATATTGGTCAACTTAGAGCAATAAGTGGATCAATGTTGTGTATTTCCTCATTTTAGAATAGTATTTTTAAAACAAAATTTAAAAGAAGTATTGTGAAAAAATAAAAATTGTGTTAGGGAAAATATTTGATAATTTTCTTTTTTCAATATTATTGTATTTGATAAATCTAAAAAAAAAAACTTTTTTTAAAGAGATGTTTAAATCACATAACTCTTCATTCTATTTAAAAAATCTGCACTCCACTTTTTTGATATTAAAAGATGCATTATATTGAACTTTTCTATAATATAAACAAAAAACAAAAAAAATAGCTCAAATTACACATATTTTGCCTAAAATGTTCTTATATCTATTATTCATATAATATAATAAGTATTTATATATGTATTTGATCACTATTAAAAATAGCCAAATATCAACTTGAAATAAATTAAATGTATAGTTTTCAACATAAAATAAGCAACATTAAAATAAAAGTTTGCAAATATATTTTTTAATAAGTTATATTTTAATAAAATTAATATTATTTTTTGGAGAATTTTTATTAGATTTTAGCTTTGGAATCCTTTGTAGTATTATACCATATATAGAAAAAGAAAAAAATAATATAAAAAGAATAAGAGTGCATATAAGACCTATTTTTTCTCTTTTTACCCACTTTTTTTTTTTAATCTCTTTCCAACTACATCCTATGTATTTACTTGTTAAATGCGGAAGATATTAGTACCATATTTTAGCTTCAAAGGTTTGTATATATTTTTATATTAAAGAAGAAATCTATACAATTTGAATATTTTTCCAAAAAAGAGTAACTTACTCTTAAAAATTGCTTTTTACTGTCAAATTACTAAAAATGATGTGTTTAAGGAATTCATTTTCGGTAATCATGGAGTATTGAGCACTACAATTATGTTTTGTCATGTAATTTAATTTATTTGTTTGGGTAAAAGCAACGTAATCTAATTGTAAATTATCGTTGAATTTGATCCTAAATTTTAGACAAAAATCACTCATTTTGTCAAAATATGAGTGGCGCTAGTACGAAATTTTTAACTACTATGGAAGTATAGTAAATATTTTCATATTCATATTTAAGAAGATAGATTTTAAAAAAAGTTTAAAATTAATTATAATAACTAATAATTCTAAGTGAAAGTAAGATTGTCTTAAAAAAATTATTTTTTCACTCTTGCTTGTGTTTCCAAAAAGAAAAAAGAAAAGAAACTTCAAGTTTTATGCTTTCTGTTTATAGCCCCCAGAAAAGGAAACGTAGTCAAAGACCTCATTTAACTAAAATAAATACTGTTCGAAAAAAAAAAAGCCACTTCATCTCCTCCTAAAACTTAGCCAGTTAAATAAAAACGAATTTAAATCATTAGCTGGAATAACACCTATACTGTCCTAGCAAAGTTGCTTTAAAAAAAATAATAATTAAAAATAAAAAAAATAAAAGGGGATGGCCCCTTATTTGGGAGGTTACAAGGCTCCGATGTGAGAAGCACCAACAGTAGAGGATGCAAGTGTTGAAATGAATATTTTACTGCTTCGCGTGTTGCTTTTAGGAAATTAAATTTAAATTATTCAGATCTAATTTAAATGGTCTAAAATTTAAATTTTTTTTATTAAAAAAAATCTATCTAATAAAAGTTAAAAAATTATCTTTATTTTATATTTTTACTTTTTTTATAATAAAATAAATCAAAATAAAAAATACATAATTAAAAAATAAAGCTTGTAAATTAATTATAAATTATCCAAATTTATTTCCTTAGAAGCAGCACCGGGTACTGCTTCTAAAAAAGTAGTAGAGCACTAAACTGTTAGTAATAACAGAAAGAAAATGAGCGGGAAATTCAAAAACCAACGAAGATAATTAACAGGCGACTTGTCTGGATGTGAATTTAACCATGTCTGAACGTCATGGGGAAAACAATGAAAAAAAATCTGAGGCTTGAAATGCACGTCAGAGCCTGGGTCCAATTTTACAGATTATTAGCAGTTTAGGGCAGAAACTTTTTGGTGCTTGTAGATCTGTTTGTTTCTAGGTTTCTTTTCTTTTTAGGGTTTGTGATCTAAGTTGCCGAATCTTTTGTACTATCAGTTATTTTTAGAGCTGGAAGTTTGACGAAAACTATGATTGATGCATTCATTATTTCTGAAGCATTGGTTGTGAGTAAAAGTTCATAGAAAAAGTTGACACCACTTCAAACACCAATAAAAAAAAAAAAAAAGCTGAATTCTAACCTTTTTGTTTATAGCATATATATATATATATATATATATTAATAAATTAGAGTTAAAAACAGTTTTTATATTTTTATTATTAAATTGTTTAATTAAAATATAATAAGTTTATAATTTAATTATGGAATTAAACACTTGTTTATAAAAATTATATCATGTTATTATCAATGTTTTTAAAATCGGACCGGTTATTGAACCGGTGGAAGTACTGGTTCACGATTCATTGGTCGAACCGTGGTCGAACCGGTAATAATTAAATATATTATTTAAAAAAATTTTATGTATTCAAATTTTAATATAACAAATAAATATTAATACATTTTAAATATTTGATTACTAATTCAATATTTCTTAAGATATTACAAAAATTAATGTTTAGTTTAAAATAAAAATTATCTATAATTAAAAGTTAAGAATAGTTAATATTAAATTTTTAGAATTCCTAAATTATATTAAGATTCTACTTATTATTAAAAAATAAAATAATAAATACTAATTTTAGCTAAGTATTTTGATATTTGAAAAAAATGTTATTAGAAAATTAAATATAATAAAAAGCAAGTATAAAAAATAATTAATTATACATATTTTATTTCTCTTATATTCTAAAAATTTATATTTCAACTCCCTCATCTTTTTTATTATCTTCTATTTTTAATTTTTTAAATTTATTTAAAATGAATTATTCTATTATATAAGAAAAAATTAAAAAAAAAAAAGAAAATTGCCTCTGACGGGTTCAAATCGATTTTTTCAGACCGATTTTCACCGGTTTGACCGGTTTTTTGATTGATCGGTTTTCCAACTCAACCGAACCGGATCAGGGACCGGTTCCCAATCGAACCGGTCGAACCGGCCAGTCCGGTCCGGTTCAGAAAACAGTGGTTATTATTAACAAAATTATATACTTGTTATATTTTGATTAAAAAAATAATTTAATAAAAAAATCATACTGTATATAAAATTATTTTTAATTTAATTATCTGTACTCAACTATAAATTAGATCCAAACATTTATTTCATAAAATTTTTTTTATCACATATTAAAATAATTGTTTCAAAAATTGAAAAAATTTAAGTTTATGAAATGAGCATGATTAATTTTATGTGACTAAACTACTGTTTATTTTTTGAAAGATAATTATTCTATTAATTTAGTGTTTGAAAAATAATTATCACCAAATCACTGTAAATTTTTTTTTTTAAAAAAAAAAATCCATTATATAGATTCTATGTTATGTAAATTTCATGTCGACATATATATACATGTACGTGTCTGTGTGTACCTCAATAAAAATAATTGAAAATTATTATCGCTAACCTATTTATAGTTTGACAGTTTCACTTTTTTACTTGTGTTACCATTTTTTTTTTCAAGTGATGGGGTCCACTCTAATTTTTGGGTTTTAATTGCCCATATGGGCGAATTATTTTTAGCGTAGAATGTTATTGACTAGCATAGGCCTACCTGAGTACTTGTTAACAAAAGAATATAGGCGTTTTGACAAACATCCAGATGTGTTGTTACTCCTAAACTGAAACTCAAAATGCTATTGTCTTTGTTGCTAAGTATCTAAATGTTTTGTTAATAATTATTATCAGTCACTAATGTTTTATATTAGAAATAGTTAGTTCACATAAGTAACTCCATTAACAAGGGCATAACAAAACTCACAGCAAGACCAATTGATATATATATATATATATATATTTAAAGGTTTGAAATGATTGGATTGCACTTATCTTTTAAGGACCAATAAACTAATTGAACAAATATCATTTATGGATTTAAATAAGTAGCTGTTTATTGCCAATGAACTTATAATTCACATGACACAAACCTCTTGCAAAATAAAAAATAAAATAAAATAAAATATCATTTTGGTATTTGACATTGTTGTCAAACTTGTAAATTAACTCATAAACTCAATCGAGTTTGAGAGTATAGAGTAGGAAAACTAATCAACTCACAGTCAAACTTATTTTTGGTGAACTCAGGTAAATTTATAAACTTGTTTGAGTTTATTTAGTACACATGAAATTGAACTTTTTATTTATTTTTATTTTTTTAGTGTGTCTTGAAATTTAGTTTACTTACTCTCCTCCTTCCTTTGATTCTCTATGAGACGAATACATGAGTCAAGTTTACCTGCCTCTTATGAATATATTTGAATCGGCAAGTTTGATAATCTTAGTTTTTAAAAGATATTCATACGTGCTGTCAATTTAGTTTCTAAAAGTGTTGATATCTATTTAGTCAATGTTTTAAGAAGTACATCATCTAAATTCTGACTTAGAACCTAATTGATTTTGTTAGAATCTTTTGGGGACTAAATTTACAACAATAAATTTCTTGGTCAAGACTGAAGACTAAATTAATAATAATACATTTTTAAAAACTAAATTGATTTCATTAAAATCTTTTAAGAACCAATATGATAGTTTTCTCATGAGTAGAATTTTTGGTCATTTTATTTTACACTCCAAGAAAAGGACAAGGAAAAAATTCTTTTAAAATGTTTGAAAAAAAATAACATTTTGTCTGGTTTCAAAATGAGACAATTTTAAAAAAATAGAATAAATTACGTTGATGGCACTGTTATGATCTCCCATACTTTAAACCCTGAAACAAGAAAATGAAAAAAAACAAAAACAAAAACAAAAATCATTCAAATTTTTGAAATAGATTGAAAGTTAGAAACAATAGGTGAATAACTTTGATTAAATGCAACAGTGCGACACATTTGTACTCTGTAGATGTGACTGAAGTCTGCACAGAGCATGGAGAGGGGAGAAAGAGAGAGAATAGGGGCTTCAAACTCAGAGAGGGTTTCCATGGTTGAAGGCGCAGGTTGAGACAGACAATTTTAATTGCAAGATACAGAGCAATAGGGAGTTAATATTTCTGAGCTACCAAACACTATTGGAAATTTGATAATCTATGAAAGGCCTGTCCCACCACTTGTCTGCAAAATTGCTATCATTATGGCACTGTCGTCTTCTTCGGGGATTTCCCATGAATTTCAATCATACAATGATGTTAACCATGAAAAGTTGCTTCAAATCACGTCAAATTAATCACAGTGACCCTACATTTCTAGGTGATATTTGCATATGAAAGTCTGATTTTGGTTTCAAATTTCAGTAGCATATTTGCTTTGCAAGAACAACCATTCTATTTTCATATATGGATCTATAAAACCAATTTTATCAAGACGAATGGTGAAAGCTCCACCAAGAGACATGTTTTCGTGCAAAACTGGACTCGTTTTTATTTTGACCTTTCCGATTTCTCCACATTAGCATAAAGAATTCTAACAAAGACAAAATAATAATACTCTTTACTACTTAATTAGTCTTTTTTTTTTTTTTCGGAGGTTGGGGTAGGACACAAGCATTACATTAAAATAATAAAATATATTTGAAAAAAAGGTCAAAATATAAAAAAACTCTCTCAATTTAGAGAGTTGTATAGTTTATTCTTCTTAGCTTTTACCAAAATTCTTTTAAACTTCTAATTTTGTGAAACATAACCCTCCATTAATTTTTTTTTTGGGGTCAAAAACCCCAACACTACTTGTCCATAGGTTAAAAGAGACCAAATTAATAAAAAATACATATAACCTGTCATCCTTAGTGATAAGCAAGAACTTTTTTATTACAAAAAATATAAAAGAAAGTGACAAAAAAGTCATTGTTTACCGTTAATGATGACATGTTGAATATATATATATATATATATATTTTGCTAATTTGGGTTTTAGCCTATATAGAGGTAGTATTATAATTTTGGATGATAAAGTTAAAAGAGGTATGTTGCTCAAAACTAAAAATGTAAAAGATTTATAATTAGCTGTTGAAATAAGTAAATTGTACAACCTTCTAAATTGTGAAGGATTTTGCATTTTGGCCTTAAAGAGTAACAAATTGCGTCACCAAACGTAAAAGTTCAACTGAAGTTTTCCAAGAAGTGGTTGAACTAGCAACCACTTAATCCCCAAGATGAGAGGCTTGCATAATGCTGCAGGTTTAAGCCCTAAAGAGACTCTTTGAAGCCAATATCATATGGCTTCACAGTGTGAATGGTAATTAATCTTTGCTTAGATTATTAAACAGATAGATGAGGGACACCACGCAGTTTATTAGTGTGTTTGGTTCTACGTATCATTGCCTCTAAACTACGTTTGACAACATTCTTTTGTTGCTTTTGCATTTGATAGATTGCAAACGTGATTTTCTTCCCTCCCTAACACTAATCCAAACATGCAATATACCAAAACAAAAGTTCCGTTTAAATTGACATTCCAAAAACTGTTAAATTGTAATCACTAAAAAGGGTTGCTGTGAAAGAACAGTTAAAATATTATTTAACAAAAGTGACTGTAAATTATAAATTAATAACCATATTCTGTACTGCATTGCACAAAAAGACAAACCTTTAAAAATAAATTTCATCAAAATTTTGCAAATCTTTACGTAAAAAGAAAAAAAAGTCACAACATTCTTAAAATGGGCCTAAATACATTAATTCTACTTAAAAGTAACTAGAGGTGTTCTAAACTTTGTGCTAGCAAACAGAAGGCCAAGAGGTCAGTAAATAATTCTGTATCAATAAGCTGTCCACGAAAGAATACAATTGGGGGAAGACAACATTTCCAGGTTAACGGGTAAACACTTGGTAAAAGAAAGACTGAGGAATATCCCCTGTACAGGAAAGTCACAACTTCTCATCTTAAATTGTTATTGCAGTGACATCTTATAACAGTACTCTCAAGCTCTGCCATCCACATCAAAGCCAGCACCAGTCCAACCGGGACCTGAAGATCTACCCTTGGGGATTGCACCAATTCCTTTTCCTTTTAATTGGACGTTGACCTTCTTTTTACTTTTTCCTTCTCCCTCGTTAGGAGGCTGCATATTATGTCCATTTATCACCGAAACTTTTTGGCCAGTTCTTTGGTTGGAAGCATTTTCAGCTAATTCCCCGCTTGGATCCCTTGTGTTGGGAACAGAGGAAATATCTTGGATTGTACCATCCTGAGAAGGACTTGCTGATCTCCCGTCCTAACTCAAGTGCAATATTTTAATATTTACCAGCATGATATGCTTATACAAAAGCATGCATTTGGGGAAAGGCACCATATATCTAAAACACATGATGTGCAATTGCCTATATGCAGAAATTAGAATCAACAACAAGCAAAAAAAGAACACAAGATTCAACAGAGAACTAAAAAACCCGAGCAGAGCTCATCTCCCCATCAACCCATTCCTGTCATAGTAAAAGATTCAAAGGAAAAATGCAAAAAGCCGAATTGAACTTTGGGTTACTTGCAAATAATCCTCTGAACTTTCAAAACCATAAATTATGTCCTTGAACTCCCACATTTCAAGAAATAGGTATTTTTGTCGATTTTACTCTCAACGACCTTGACTCATTTGCTGCCTCCGACTCCCAATAATTGACGTAGTAAGCTCCTACATTTGTTTTCAATGCCAGTATGTCACGTTCAGGGTGTTACAAGAGAGTCTAAAGTGGCATATAAGATGATGTTGTTAAGAGGAAAACAAATATAAGGATCTATTTCCTAGAACGTAAAAGTTTAGGGACCTAATTTCCAGTTTTAAAAGTTCAGGGACCTATTTATAAGTGACTTAAAGTTGATGAGGTTTTTTTTTTTTTTTTTCTTTTTTTTGGGAAGGGGGGGGGGGGGGGGGCAATTTTCCCAAATTTTAATTTAAAATCTAGATGCTTAATTAGAATAGCATCAGTTTTCCAGTGGGTTGCCTTACGAATGAAGCTCATTACATAAAGTTTGAAGTTCCACTAGAGCTTTTGAGTCAAACTGTACCTCTGCTGTCTTCGGACCTCAGCATCACTCCAATTTTGAGTCCTCACACTAATCATAATTGAGGAAGCACATCAAAGGATTTCCAATCTTAGGAGATCATCCTTTCAATCTTCAAGCACTGCCTACTGTCACATTTTCTGTCCCTTCAGCTTCAACAAATAACTAGGAAATTTGCTACTAGGATTATGATTAAAATCCCTGGTAGCTTTACTTCTACACTACTATTCATCCAAACCCATCTGCAGAACCCAACAGGCAAAGTGATATTCCTTTAGCTCCCTTAAAAAAGATAATTTAACCTGAGAAGTACCCCCCTAAGATGCTGAAGACAACTTGACAAGAGCATGTGCCACAGAGTAGCTTTAGCCTAGGAATAGTCCATGACGACATTTAAGAATCCTCTTAATCAAGGTGACATGACTTCTATGTATACCTTGGCCACAATTTAACCTTACCGTTATCATCAAGAATTGTCCACTAAACCTGGCCAAGGCTAGGCCCATAGACTGAATTTGGAAACTTTTCTATTAAAGAAAAGTGAGTCCACTTTGGCTCTGTAGGTCCTCCCAATTTGCACAGTCAAGATGACAGTGCTCATGCCAAAATTAATTATGTAAATCAATCATGTTGACCTTGTAAAGTTTTTGATATATGGCCAAAATTAATTCTTTTATTTTTTATATCTTGAAAAATATTTCAGTTCAAAGGCCCAATTAGTATTCTTTTTAGTATAAGATAACTATTTGGGAGGTATATCTGGCCCAAGAAAGATAAGCCGATGGGATCTGAGAAAATATTTTAGCTAGAAAAATCAGAGAAGAGAATTATTTAGACAAAGATAGGATTCTAAAACATTCATTCATCACTGGGTCCGTATGGAGGGGACCAATCTCTAGAATACACAGATTCTCTAATACCTTCAATAAATCCCATAGCTAAGTTCTAATAACCTATTTATAACAAAGACAGTTAACAAAAGAGTGGGCACAACCATAAAGACTAAAATATAGACAGTAATAAAAAAGTGTGGGAAAGTGGGAGACATGACTAGTCAAAGTAACATTATGGGCCTCAACTATCCTGAACTCCCTGCGACCTCTCTTCCCGTGCTCTGGACACAACTGATCTAGGCACAACAGTACCACGTGGCCTTTTTCTGTAGTAAGTACAGAGAGGAGGTCTTGTATGCTTATATTACATAATAACAATGGAGATTATGAAAACAACGTTCCTTGCCTTGGTCATCCACCAAAGAAATAAAGTTCACTAAGCCATCAGTTACATGATGGGGTGAACATGGGTCAAGCCAGGCCAGACTTTGGGTTAACCCGATACCCGACCCAATTTGAAATAGGCTTCAAAATTGAAAACCGTTACCCGGGCTTGAGCTCTATTTAAGAGTCGGGCGAACCGGTTTTTCTTTTTTCCTCCTTTTTTTTATATTTATTGTAAAAATTATAAAATGATCCTTAAAAAAAAGAGGATTTGATATAAGTCCTTATAAAATTATATTTTATCCCTATTAAATTACATTTTGCCCCTAAAAAAATCAAAATTTTCATATAAATCTTTATAAAAAATTTTTAAAATTTTTTTACCTAAAGGCCGGGTTGGGCTGTCTTCTTTTTTCCTTTTCCTAGCCCAACTTGGCCTGATTTGGCTAGACAAGATCAGGCACACCAGGCCACAAGGCCCAATGTTCATCCCTAATGATGCTATATATGCTATTAACTCAAAATTTTAAAATGATGAACACAATGCGAAGAAAACTTACATGATGAACAGTTGTTGATGCTCGACTTGGATTCATAGCTTCTAATCGTTTTTTTAATTCCTCCAGTCTAGAAAACTGAGAATTACTGCTCTCTTGGACCTATAAATGATTGTTAGTGCCAAAAAACCTGTCAAAAGTGGCATATTATCTCTTCATTGACAATCAATTTACCAGATTGCTCAAGTCCTGACATAACTTTTGTTTTGTTTCCTCTTCATCCCTCACTGCCTTTGATGCTGATTCCCACACCTGCAGTACAAGCAGTCAAGGTATGTACCATATTTGGAAAGGAATCAGTGACACTCATTGAAATTTTAGTAGATAAAAGCTCCCACACTCAACCACAAAATTAAGAGTCAAGATTTATCTAAGCCAGAAAAACATTCATAGTGAAATCCTGTGTTCAATTTTATCACCTAAATATAAGAGAAGCAATTTCAGCTACATAAAGAACTAAAAAAAAAAGGTAAAGAGGAACCAATCTATGGATATAAATGCAATGCTATGTTTTTTCAAAGAAAATCATGGTTCAGAAATAAAATTTCTATAACTAGGGCCCTCGTTATCAGGCAAACACAGAGAAAGTAGAGTAACTATATAAGTGAAATTATATAAAAGCTTCTTTTTATTACCATGATTAAGTGAGTTGTTGATTAAGAATCAATAAATGCTTGCTTAGGTAAAGTGAAAAAGAGGTTCTCTCCATTTGTGCGACCAGACAAGTTATTGAGCAATAATGTATCTCAATGCACCGCTCAACCCTTACTGCTTATTTTATATATGTGGCTGGTGAAAGTGCACAACATGCCAGTCAGCATTTCTACTCATCATATCAACATAAAAGTAAATTTATTTCAAGCATGTCTATCAAGCTGTTTATGATCTACCCTACGAGTTTACTATTAGTATGTTTCTCCTTCATTATCTACTTTATCACCATCTTTTAGCTTATTGTGAACAGAAGATCTGAAGTATAAGAAGCAGATAACTGCATATTGCAATCCTCAGTAGTCAGTACCTATACCCAACCAGACATTGATATTTTGAAAATTGCAGTAGAAAAGTTGGGCAAATAAAAGTGACATACCATTCGTGCCTGTTCTTCCTTTAGCTTGGCCAAACGAATTCTCTCTGTTGATGCCTCTATTTTCTTTCTCAGAAGTTCAAGTGCTTAAAGTATGCAGCATGTACAAAGAAAAGCAAAGTCAAATAATTGTACCATTGAAGAATAATATTTTTGATTTGTGCCTGAAAGAGCGGGAAACAATGATAATATGGAAACCTGCTTTCTTTGGCCCAGCTGTGAGCTTCATCTCCAATGTAAGGTTTGCAAGCTCACGCTCCACATCACGGATTTTAGAATAGTTCTCTTCAATGTATCTGAAAGTAGGATTGAAAACAATCAAGATACTAGGTTCTAGATACTTCATTACTCACAAAAAAAGTATGAAGATCTTCACTTAGGGGGCGCCATATGTTGCAGGCAGCCAAGTTCAAGTTGCATTTGTTCAACCTTGACAAAGATCACTTAATGCAGTAGTGCAAGAGGGGAGGTTCATATTAAAACTATCCAGGGCCTTGCATCGACAAGGCTATCTATTTCATGGTTTCAATTGTTGATGTGATTTAGTTGCATCAATCTAAAAGATCTTGTCTAATAGATTTAGGTTAAACACAAAATACAGTGCTTTATTCTTTCTTTATATTTTATACTAACAAGTTCAGTACAGTGAAAGTACAAGACCAGGCAAGAGAATCAACTATCCAACCGATATATGACTTCAACACCACCCTTACCACCTTTCTACGAGATCATGAGAATATATGGTTAGTTGTTACCATCACATAGGGAACATTTAAGTACTGATGCAAAAACCATCACCTTTACTACCTTCTGTTAACTTATAACTGGTAATTGAATCCCAAAGCCATCCCAAAACTTCCTACCAATAACTGCAACTTCCTTTCTTCTCCTAGGATCCTAGTACGTATTTCATCACTAAATCTTATAACATAAGTGACATATACATTGCAGCAACGTCGTACGGCACCCAAAAGAAAAAATACTGGATCCTTGTTGAAAGTGAGAAAGGATAAGAAGAATTTAATCAAAGTCTCAAGTTTCTCTCCTAGTTCAAAACCTCAAAACGCTAGGTATTATAAATAATACTCGTTTGTTCATCCTGCATTAGTCCACCACATCAATTTAGGTACAAAGATGACCGAAGACAAACAATGTAAACTAAAATTAAAATCAAATCCCTGCATAAATTCTTCGCAGATCCGAATAAAAAACAAAGCATTAATATTTTGAGAGGAAGGAAAAAGTAAAAGAGAGACAATTTACTTCTTCAATTGAAGTTGCTCTGCCTCGATGATCTGCAATAAAATCCGATAAAAAGAAATGATCAACAAAACATAGAATCAAGGCATGGAATGAAGAAACAGGAAAGGGAAAGGACCTTCTCGGTGTAGCAAATGACGGGAGCTTCTCTAGGGAGGCCGTCGGGTCCGATCTCAGGTTGAAGCGAAGGATTGTTGGAAGCCATTTCTGATTAACATTTACAGCTGCACCTCCATTTCCGAAATCGCATGTGTATAGATTTGTCCAGTTGGCCGCCGCTAGGCACGTTAGTAGGACGCGGCAAGTTGTGATTTATTTTTTTATTTATGAAATAATTTAGCATATTGGTCATTCGCTCTTCAAAGCGTTCATTAATTTAATCTTTAAAATTTCATGATCATCAATTTAATTTTAATATTTAAAAAATATATTATTTTAATCTTAATCAGGATTAAATTGACAATAATAAACTTATGAATCAAGAATAAATTGATAGCATATAACTATGATTATGAAAATGGGCCAAACCAAATGGTTTATCCCAAAAATATGTCAACTGGCCATATTTGACTCGGAAATTGACTAAGGAAAAAAATGATTAAAAACCAATCAAATTGATAAAAAACAACCCATTTGACATTAAAGTAATCAATTTTTTTTTTAAATAGAGTTTATGATAAAAATTTATAACGTTTTATAAACTTTATTTAACTTATATCATATAAATTTATTATTATATGTAAAATAATTTAACTATTTTTTATATTTTTAAATATTTATTTATTTTAAATATTATTTTATAATATATGTATAATTTTATTATAAATGTTATATATATAAGCAATTTAATTTTAATTTAAATATGATTAGATTATTAAACCATCAACTATTTAAATATTTATTGTTCAATCCAACTATTAAAACATTGCATATAATTGACCATTAAACCTGTGTTTGGATATGCATTTGGACCTTCCCAAATTATATTTTTTAGAAAGCAAAGATTGATAACTTTTACGTAAATGTGATTTTATAACGGGAATCCAAATATGCATTAAGTATTAAATAGATGCCATTTTAAATATTTTAAAAACCAATCAATAAATAAATATTTATATTATTTTTCTGGAAATAAATTACACTGCAACCTCTAAAGTTTAGACATTTAACACCTCTTTAGCCTCCAATACGAGAAATGACACTCCCTAGTCCAACATTGGATAACTATATTAATTTGCAAAATTTCTTTTACCAATTGGGTGCTCATCCCCTCTAAGGAAGATTTTTGTTTTATTATTTCTATACTTGTTAATCTCTATACCAGACCATATGGGCGTAAAACTAAAAGTAGATTATATACATAATTGTCGTAAGTTTTAGAGGAAGCAAATTAAGGCCAAAAAAGTCCCTAAGCTGTCAAACTCATGATCCTCAAAAATATGTATGGTTCCATTATCGGTGATTCGCTGCTATTACACTGTCTAAATTTCAAATTTTTTGTTTTATTTTTTAGTCTAAATTAGAATTTTTTAAAATTTATAATTGAAAGAATATTTTTATCCTATATTTTATTTCTTTCAAAATGAAAAAATATATCAAAATTAGAAATAAAAATTTAAATCATTTAGATCTAATCTAAACGATTTAGATTAAAATGAGCACCGCTTGCTCACCCATCCATGTTCTCCACTATAAGATTCTAAAGTGATTTGGTTGGATAGTAATCTCATCGATTGGTAACTGTTTTAAGGTAAATGTTTTTATACATCTACTTTGTTCCTTGAATATGTACTACCATTAGTTGAGCAAACAGAATGTTAGTCAACAGGAATACTGTGTAATATTAACACATAATGTAAGAGTAAGAAGTGTCATTTTTCAAACTGAAGGGGCGGGAGGGTGTCTAATGCCTAAACATGAGAGGATATCAATGCAGTGTATACCCTAGAAGAAACAAGAACCTGAGCATTTATCAACAACGTTGGATCCTCTGCTGCACTATACTGTGTAGCACAGCAGAGATTAAAATAAATAAATAAAGATTACCCAAGAAAAAAACGACCCCCCTGTTTAGAGGCCACCATAGCCTAAAGTACAATAGAGAATCCGACCTCATTTATTAACTACTAAGCCATAGCATTAGACCAAATAATACATGTTATCACAAAAACTTCTAGTGCTGCTATATTGCAGCCGCTTCAAGTAAGAACGGAAGGACAGCTTCTTTTGCAGGTAGCGCAGGGATTGCCCCTCTCTGGGTTACAGTGAAGGGCGCCACATACATTAGCAAAATGCAGAGCTTTTCTTAGACGCTTCTCATCCTGCCATGCAAAAATCCAAATGTAAATTCCTAAATTATTACTGTTCCATATATTCCTTTAACTTTAAAAATAAAACTGTGAATTCAATTCAAGAATATTATCTCATCAATCATTATTGTACCAGACAGAAGGAATGACAAGATTTAGATCAAGTTCTTTAGATTACATAGCAGCATATATTGTGTGTAAGCAGAGGCAGCTGCGAATTCAACTCAAAATTACTATCTCATTTATCAGTATTTTACCAAAACAGAAAAAAGAAATGACAAGACCTAGATAAAGTTTTTTAGGTATTTGCAAATGCCTAAAAACTATACCTAAGTCCCCACCCCCCCCCCCCCCCCCAAAAAAAAAAAAAAAGAAACCCTGTAAGCCCCTTCTATATCACAGCTTGAAAGAAACAAAACAAGAAGTATCATATATTCCATCTACAACGTCGTTGATGCATCTTGGTTTTACACACATCATATAATGTATGGCAAATTAATAAGCATTTGCTTCGTGTACCATCAACAAGATATTCAGAGTCCAGAATATGTGTATTGCTACAGAAGGGTGTAAAATAATAATTCACTCTTCCAGAACATGAGGGAATCTTATTTAAAGCTGTCAACTACAATTTTGTGTAAAACTTTAATCTTGCACAGTGCACCTCAACACCATACTACTTGATCATGAATTAAATGTCTGAGTTAAGCAGATCTTTCACTAGCATGTATGCTGCCACATAAGATTCTTCTCAAAAGGGGTTATTTAAAGGAAAATCTGAATAGCCATAACAGACTGATAATCTAAATCCAACAATTGTTGATTTTCAATACTGGTGATGAAAGCTTCTCCAATATTAGTTTTTGTACTCCTTCACCAACCACAGGTTGCCAAAAAAATAAGAAAAGGAAGAGAGGGAAAAGGAAAGCGAGGAACAGCAGACAGTCAAGAACTGAAATGGAAAACTTCTTGGCTGCACTGTTACACAGCTTTTCAGCAGCAACATTAGCAGAATTTAAGAAGAAAAACAAGTCATGTCAAACTATATTTTATGATATACCTATAGAACCAGGACAATTTTAACAAACAACCAGAATATATTGAAATTCTGAAGTACCTGAAGAAGAGTTTGGTCCGAAGCTATGCTGTATAGCATCCCACTGACAAATGCATTACCAGCACTAGTTGTGTCAACAGGTTTAACTTTAACATCTGTAACCCTGCCTCTAAATTTCTGCACAGAATTTTGACAATCCCAAAACCAAAAAACAATTGAAATGGTTGAATGTTGAACTTCATATCAGTTTTACTAGCTCCTAGTGGTCATCAAGCATATCACTACAAGATGAGGTTACATTGCAAAGGATTGGTTAAGTATATTCACACTCCCAGGTCATAACCATCAATTCAGCTCACTGGCCCAATCATAAATTATGGAACTAAGGGGCAGCATATCAGTTGCGTTATATATTACAAAGCATTGTTTAAGTATATTCACACTTGGGTCACAACCATCAAATCAGCACACAGGCACCACTCAAATTATTGAAGGGACAGCATATCAGTTGCGTTATATATCATGCGATTTATCAACTGAAAGTAGATACATGAACACACAGCCACACAGAATAAGGCAGATACGAGGGTTTAGGTTTCCTATTAGACACTCAAATACCATAGTCAAATCAAGCATACCTTGGTGTAATATCTACAACTCCCTCGCCCTTCAGTTACAACTAAAAGCTTAAGATTAGGATAAAAAATGCTTCTTCAACACAACATTATCATCATAAGGATCATCACCAGCAGTCAAGAATGTAATCTCATCCTCACTTATCTGCACATACGTAGAAACCCCAAATCAGCTCTACTCAAAGGGAAAAAATGAATGGCAGAATGCTTATCTTCAAATCAAACAGAAGAATCAAAAGAAGACAAAATAGATGATTAATACGTGACATTAATGAAGCAAGCTATACAAAAATCTTCTATGCACATATTTTATATCTTTATAATATCAGCTTGATCCCATATATTCATTATGCTCTCCTGAGCAGCCTCAGCTGATGGCCATAGTGTCAATCTCAAATTTGGATCGTAAGTCAAGCAGAGCTTTTAGCAATGCTCATAGGAACAAGATGAGCTGATTTGCATGGATCATCAATCAAGCTGATGGAACCATAATGAAATATTCTAGCCTGCAATCAATATGATGTTCGAATCTGCATTTTAAAATCTTGAACAGAAATTCAAAACACCTGCTTTATGAGATTTTTATCAAGTTCTGACCCATGTAGAAGCATATCAGCACTTGGATTTCGGAAAAACAAGAATTCCCACTCCCCATCAGCTGTTGGTGTAACAAAAGCTAATGCAGCTCCTGCACTAGGGTCAAATCACATATCAGATCTCTCAACATTGTTCTGCTTTAAAATGTCAGCCAACATGCACCCAAATTCATCTGCTCCAACCTAAATCAAGATAGCAAAGAACTTTTATATAGTTTTCTATTCTACTAGATTAGACAGCAATTCTTTTCTCTTTTCTTCTGTGCTCTTTTTGGTGTTGGGGGAAGAATTGAACAATATCTTCCTAGAAGGTGGGGAGACTGAGAATAGTAACAAGAAACCAAGTAGCCATTTAAAACAAGGATGAAACTTAGATACAGTTTTTATGCATTTGTTATCATGTTCTTCAATAAAAACAGGAAAAGTGGATTTTTTTCCAGCTCAACACTACATGAATGAGTGTTTTGAAAATTTTCTCCACATGTCATGTGTTTATTGGAGAACCTAATAGCAAACACCTGAAAAAATAAACTTAAGCCTTGTCCTGAAACAACAGACCTTGCCTATAAAAGCAGATGAACCCCCCAATTCAGAGATGCCTACAGCCACATTGGCAGGAGCACCACCAGGAGCTTTCTTGAAGGCAGGTGCTTCAGCAAGTGACACTCCTCCCGCTGTTGGCACAAAGTCAATCAACATTTCCCCAAAGCAAACAACCACTGGATTGGTGTCCTCCAGATCTTTCTCTTTAACATCATCAGAGTTACCTGAACAAAAGCCGTTGCTTTAAATCAAGGTGATCCATGGAATCAGAACTTTTCAGTTCACTAGTAGCCATTGAAGTGCAGAGAGGTAAAAATCGGACAATACAAGATACAGCCACCCGGTAAAACAAGGACAAAACTATGAAAACAAAGGGGGGGAGGGGAGTTTGTCTACATAATTGGATAACTGCCATTAGTTTATATTTATGTGGGATAGCATAAAACATTCATGCATTTTGCTTATTAACATGAACTAAGCTATAGCTAACACAAGGAGAGTTGATGGACACATGGCCAACCTCTACTAACAAACAGTTATGGCGTTCGAACTTGTGACATCACTTTGAACATGGGAAGTTGATGGACGGGGTGAAACTTTGACTTGCCAACGACATCATCCTATTTGTACCATCTGCTGTGTGCCCTTGCTTCCCTTAAAGCCACAATTCCTGAGATAAAAGAACCTTTGCTCTTTTAAATTTAATATTAAATGGAAATGAGCTTTCTAAACTTTTAGCCAACATGATCTTCAGGTGTATTACTCATTCAAATTCTGCACACTGCAAAAAGCCAATTTCCCCAATGCAGGTCTTAACTTACATGACCGAGCCTAAAGCAAATAGATCCCCACATATGACAAGCAATTATTTCTTTTCGCCCAATCTAATCAGATTTTTGCATCAACTGTCATACACAAAACAAATGCTAATCTTGGATAAGTAACAAATCCAATTAACAGAACAAACACTCAGACGGGCATATTAAATGGAGATCTACAATCCACTTCAGTAAACAAATCCGAATAAGATTAAGAATAGTCCGAGGACCAGGAAGACCCATATCATAGAATTATAAAAAAAAAATCAGCCCACAAATTTAGTTCCAACCGAATGTCTTCAGCTGAACATAAGAACTATGAATATAACGCAAGAACACAAAAATTAAACATGTGGGCAGCGAGAAACCTGAAGCAATAGTCGGAGCCATTGAACCAAGAAACAGAGTATTGCACAAAAGAACCTATCGTTGCCGGAGTTATATAGAGAAGAAATACAAGATTGGAGGAAGATGACCTGAATTGCAAGTAGGAGATCAATGGGTTGGTATTAAAAAGCATTGATAGTTGAAGGGGTGACCACATGGAAGGGACTATGTTGAGCTAAATTCTTAAGGGGTGACCAAATGGAAGGGACTGTGTTGAGCTAAATTCTTACTTTTCTTAACAATGTTTTTTGGAAAAAAAGAAAAGGATGGGTTTGACAACAATTTTTTTAAATATATATAAATATAAATATCATATTACAAGTAAATATATATATATATATATTAAAATAATATTTAAATTGAATATAAATATAAATATTAAATAATGTAAAATTTAGTTAAAATATTTAGTATATTGCAATAAATTTATATGAAATAAACTAAATAGTATTCGTTAAATATTATAAAAAATTATAATTCTAATTAGGACAAAAGATAGAAAAATAAAAAAATAGTACAAAATCAATTTAATGTCAAACTCAATTTACACTGATTTTATAGCTTCCTAACTAATTTGGCTACTTTATTAATGTTTTGATCAAATTGATTACTCTAATCCAATTTTTTTAATAATGGTCTTTTTTGAAAAAAAAAATTACACACAGTATGTTTTTATCTTGTTTTGTCATTTTTTTTATTTGATTTGGTAATATTAAAATATGGATTTGGAATAACATTATCACATAAAGAAAAAATTATTATAAATTAATTTAAATACTAAGTCTTATTTAAAAGATGAATATTATAAAATGTATAAATCTTGCAGACCTCATCTCATCGCTTGCAAAAGATATCATTTTCATGGGAGTGTCATTTTACTCTCTCGCATGAAAAGATACGAATCCATAAAATATTTAGTTATACGAATATATACTACTTGAGTTTTTGGATCATTGTCCAAAAACCAACAAATCACGAAACAACAAAATACGTATTTCCTTTATATATATATATATATATATATATATATATCAGAACTAATTGTAAATTGTAGCTATATGATTGCTGCAACAAATAAAAATTACAATATTTCAATATTTTCTTGAGTTAATTGTTATTTAATATCGGATCAGACATGGCATGTGATGGTGCCAAATTCTTGACGGGCTATACTTTCTTAAAATTTAATTGTTTTATAAATATTTATAATTTGTAATTGAAATTGAAAGATACAATTATCAATTCTTTATCGTACGTTAAGGGACACTTATCATCTTTTAAGATATAACTATTTAACTGATAAGTTATTACTAAAATATAAACAATAAAGTAGCAAAAAATTTAATTTTTAAATATCTTTTAATTAAATAATATTGTAATTTATACAATTAATTTTTTTTTTTATAGTTTGTGATTATTTAAGAATTTTTAAAATCTATTATATATATATATATATATATATATAAAAGGAGAATCCATTGTATTGTAGAATTTTGTTTCTAAATTATTCATGGGTCTCACCATTTTTTTTTCAATATTTTCTTCTTCTTTTTTTCAATTTTTTCTACTTTTCTTACATTTGAATTTTTTAGATTTAAAATAGATGTGAAGCCATGTAATTGACATTAGTTATTGTAAAATATTGTTCCAATTCTATTCATTAGCTTGAGCTAAGCCGAGCAATATTAAGCTGTGTTCTATTGCTATGCTTTTCTTTTTCAATTGTATGCTTATTTCCAGATTCAAATTTCTTGCCTATTCTTTCTTGAAGTTGTATCTCGCTTCTATACATTTTTAGGATTTCAAATTTTTCGCCCATCATTCTTTGGTCTACACATTTCTTGACTCTTTATTACTGCAATCTTCCCTTCATGTTTTCACTGATAGCTTTTTGACGAACTACCTAGTGCAATTAATGAGAGTATAATATAATATATAATATAAGTTTCTCAATTCAATTTTTCATAGTGTTTCCTTATTTAAGCTTAACAAAGTTACAAAATTTTCTCTGGAATTTCATAGCTAAACCTTTCTATCTTTTGTTTCCTATTACATTTGTATTTGTTGTGAAATCCCTCCTTTTATCACTTTTGGTTAGTTTTTATGTACATTGTCTATCCAAGTAGTATTCATCCTTATGTTTTTATGCATTTTGGACATTGTCTCTTGGTGGATGATGATGTGAAGTTTAATTTGCTTTCTTTTCTTTTTAATTCCTTTACTATTTAATACCTTCTTTTAATTTGCTTTTGTCATGTTCTTAAATTATGCCAAAACTTGTTTTTGTGCATGGGCAACTTTATGTAGCTATATCCAAGGTCATAAAAAAATTAAGGTTAAAGATTCTCATCCATAATTCTAACAATGAACCTTCGTCTACAACAAAAAAATATTATCTTTCAAGAATTCATCCACAAACTTAATTAATCTTTATGATGGTGACATCCTTTTCGTAACATCCTTACTTTCTTATTCTACTTTTTGTGATATTCATCTAACCTTATGGTTTTATTGATAAATAGGTATCATTAATCCAAGGCAGCTATATGTATTACTCTATACTTGCTAGTTGTTGTATTCAATTAAGTGTAAAATACGCTTTTTATTGATCATGTTAAAAGTATTGACTATATTAAAAGTACATAAAAATTCAAAATTACAAACTTATACTAGCCTTTTACATTATTCTTTCCTTGTAGGTTCTTATAACCAAGGCTGAAATTTTTCCAAATCAAATATTACTTATTCTAAAGTTCAATACAACATATTTTTTTGTGCTCACTTTATCTCATTTGGCATTTTGTTTTCGACATTATTCTAAACTTATTTGTTTCATGTGTTGAAATAAAAATCAAATACTCTACACTAATGAAAATGTTTTATCTTGGTGTTATGTCTAACAATAATCCTTATCTCTTATCATCTGCTTACATTTAAATATTTTATTCATATTTATATATTTACTTACTACAAGGAATTATTTACTTAGTAAGTACAAATACATATTTAATATTTTTTGTCATTATATTAGTAATCAATGATAAATATGTATTTCACCAATATATAAGAATTATTTTTTTAAAATTGAAAGAATTAAATTTATTATTTTTAATACAAAATAATTAAAATAAAAGCTTAAAAGATACATTTTTCATGAAACATAATTTTTAATTAAAAATAATATTACCTTTAAAGCATTTTGATTATTTATTTGCTTTGAAAAAAGTTTATGTATATTTTTCTAATATAAGGAAAAGTGAAGAAAAGTAAAAATAAAAATTTAGTTAAGACATGGAGAGTTAAGAAGAGTAAAAGTAAAAACTAAATTGAAATGAGTAAGAGTTAATGATAATTGAGATAGAAATCTTGAGGAGACACAGAAAACATGAGGAAAGACGAAAAACTTTTATTTTTACTATTCTTGACTCCATCTCTCTTTAACTTCTGTCTCTAATATTTTTAACTCTATCTCTCCTTAGATTTTCTATCTCTTATCAACTTCTGTGTCTCTTCAAATTGTTTCTCTCTCCTTAATTTCTATTTCTACTATACTTAATTCTTCTTCACTTTAACTTAACTTTTGCTCCTATCCTTTTCAACTTTCCAGACCTTAATTCAATTTTTGTCTTTTCTCTCCTTAACTCTTCCTTTTATTAAAAAAATATAAAAACTTTTCTTAAAGCAAATAAATAATCAAGATATATTTAAAGGTAATATTAATTTTTTTGTTAAAAATAAAATTCATTCAAAATTTTTCTCTTAAGCTTTTATTTTAATTATTTTGTATTAAAAATGATAAATTTAATTCTTTCAATTTAAAAAAGTAATTCTTATATATTGGTAAATATATTTTTATTTTTATTTCATTATATTAGTAATAATAAATAATAAATATATATTTCACCAATGTATAAGAATTAATTTTTTAAAATTAGAAAAAATTAAATTTATCATTTTTAATGCATAATAATTAAAATAGAAGCTTAAGAGATACATTTTTCATGAATTATATTTTTAATAAAAAATCAATATTACCTTTAAATACATTTTGATTATTTATTTGCTTTAAGAATTTTTCTTGCATATTTTTATAATAATAAAAGGAAGAGTTAATAAGAGTAAAAACAAAAGTTAAGCTAAAATACAAAGAGTTAAGGAAAGTAGAAGTAAAAGTTAAGTTTAGGCAATCAAAGATTAAGGATAGTTGAGATAGAAGTTGAAGAAAGATAGAAAACTTAAGAACACATAAAAAACTCCTAACTCTACTATTCTTAACTCTTAATTGCATTACAATGCATTTCCCAATCTAGCCTTACTTGGTTAGCCTCCCCCTATATAAACGTCAATTATTTATTATTTATTTTATAATTATATTACTTTGATATTATATTGATCATCCCTTGAATATTAATAAGTGCCAATATGCAAAGAAACATACCCATGTTATATTAGATGTGCCTACAAAATATATATTACCTAAATATTTCACTACTCTTTGCCTTTATTTATAATAACTTTCATTTATAGTAGTTAGGTCAATAGTTCACATATCTAATTAAAACTCCTATTTTTCTTTAGAATGCATAATTTGATAGTTAAATACCAAGGAACCCTCTTTTCAATCTTAAAGATATTAAAAGTTCACATTATTTCCTATGCTTAGGCTTGGGATACAGTCTATTTATCAATTTATCATCCAACTTTCATTTTTAGCCTCAATTATGCCTATATTTGTTTATTCTCATGCTTCCTTTATTCTTTCTATATGCTCACGCTGACTTTCTTCTTCAATGTAATTTGTTTATTTTGTCTTTTCTTTGTTGATCGATAAGACATATTTTAATGTCCATTAAATGTTTTTAATTTTTCATAAAGGTTTTTTCATTTTTTGTTTCTCACCAGTCTGCAACTATTTTTCTAAATTCACTATGCCAAGGTTTTGTCACTTCAGCCTATATTGCCAATTGTGCAACTTCTTTGAAGCTTCCAAGATTACCTAACTTGATTTATGCCCATTTGAAAAGCAACTCAAGTTTTTGGTACATGTTAGAACTTTTGTTATAGTGTAATGCTACCACTATCCATTCAAATTCCCAATGCTTAATTCTCCTACTTCCTTACATGTTAACTCGATCATCTTTCTTTTATACACTCACATCAACTTTATTACTATCTTTTTTCACATTTTTGCATTTACAATATAATCTTAGTTTCTTAACATTAGTTACATCAAATCCAATATATTCTGCTAAATTTTTTTCCTCTTTTTCCCATATCCAATTATATTTTATTTATGATAGGTGTAAAGGTACTGGCAAACAAGTAAACAATTTCAACAAATAAATTTTACACTAATAAGGTGGAAGATTCAACTTCCTCTCTATCTAATTTAATCATGACTTGATAACTTATTTATAGCATTAAATCTCTTTATAATAAAAAAATCATTCTATTGACATCATAAATATTTAGAACTTCATTCATTAATTGAAGCTTATTTGGATTTTATCCTTCATGGATGTAAAGACATATGACTGAAGTTGTTCATTATTTTTTTAAGGCATTGGAAGAATGAAACCCAAGAGGTTAAGAAAAACTCCAAGATCCTTGGGCATTGAGAAATTATCAGAATAGTTATCTATAAATTATGGTTGCCTTTTAATTTTGCAATGGATATATTGAAACTCATTTTTATAATTATACATTATTAATGCCTCGGAAACTCTCTTTTTGTAGGATATCAATGTCTTATCTCAATGAAAAGTTCAATGTCTTCTGAAAATTTTACTCCTTCACATTTTCAACATATAGGTGTCATTGTTCAAACCAATAGTTGTTCTCACATTACAATGATAAAGATATCAATCAATATCCCTAGGTTTTCCTTTCAGGTTTTGACATCTAAATAAGATCTTATTTCATTTGTTAACTTGTTTCTTTGATCACACTTTTTAAGAGATATTACAAACATTGAGCTTAATGATAAGAAACCAATTGATCTTTCATGCAATAGTGTGTGTTGTTTACATTGTGTCTGTTTTACCTTTTAATACTAAGTACAAACATTTATCCTTTATCTTTTACTACATATTTTTTCATAGCTAATCACAAATCTCAAATCTCCCATGTAGGATGAACAAGATGCTTGCATATATGGTCCATATGATGGTATAAAAATCTTATTTGTTGCATCAAATTTAACTTATTTATATCATTTCCTTCGTTATTATTATATGTATGAAATTATCTTTTTCATTACCATCTTATAGAGCAAAGCAATCTAGACCAGTGGATGATGCCTTGACATAGTCTGACCATATGACAAATTTACATGTACTTCTAAGAAATATTATTGTCAAAGGCCAAGAGATACCAACAACATTGCTATTAATTTAAGGCCATAATTTGATCATGTCCACTTTAGCAGTGTAGAAGCTTATTCATTACCAAGTTTCATCCTTTCCTTTTTATGTTGCATTATTTAGCATGAAAACCTTTTTCTAAATTTTTTATTTTTTTCTAAGTTTTTTCATCACTTTGATGATGATTAAATTCATTATTTTTATCTTATATACTACCACTGCCTTCATACAACATATCTAGCAACAACATTAGTTAGTCACTAAATAGAATCTGACCTTCTCTATGATCTCAACATCTCTACTCCAACCAGTGGTATAAACTTTCCATTTTTCTATACTTTTATCCCTTAAATATTTTTATCATAATTTCTCCTTTCATTTTCCTTTGTATTTCATATATTTGCATGTGGCTGTTATTTACATTCTTTCTTCCTTATAATATGATTTATTGCTTTTATATTCACACATGCATCCTATCTTTCTATCCTAATGGTGAACATGTCATATCAACTTTCATTACTGAAACTGTCCTTTATAGTAAAAATATCATCTTCAATACCTATGCAAGATAGTAGTTGAGTTTTTTTTTTCTACATGTATAAGAAAGAACTCAAGTTTGACCCTTAATTATATACTCTTTAAACAGTGTTCCTATTGTAATTTGCATTTACAGTTTACTTAGATAAGGGCAATCATGATTGTGTATATGCTTGTTGTGGTGCAAATATGTAGTATAATGAAAGAATAAATAAGTCAAGAAACTCCTTAGCATATATGCTTTCCTTATGTTCCTCTCAAGGCAAAATCTAATTCCCTTTGATTTATTCTCCTCCTCAATATTTGCAAGAACTTTTCTTTAATAAGGGTTCTCAAGAATCAAACAATTTCTCTTAACACATATGATCTTATAATGCAATGTTCAATTTCACATAAATGAGAGGTAAAATTGACACAAAAGTCAGCCACACCCCTGGACCTTATACATTTGTTTTGGGCGGGCAAAATTGTTATCGAATTAAAAGTCTTCTTTTTATTGAAGTATCACAACTAATATATTCTTAGCTTTACATCTATGACATTTAGAATGAAATCAATAACCGAATTTCTATTACAAGTTTTTTGCCACATAATGACATTCCATTTTCATCATTTTCTCTTTTATCTTTTTATCATATAATTTTTAATTAGTTCATTTCCCTTTTCATAGGTCAAAGTAACACCATTCAAACTTAATTCTAAAAATTGTTGAAAAGCTCAAGGTTATGCTTGATGAATGTAACCCATTTGTTGAGAGCTTATAAATGGCAATTGTAAGATTATCCTTTAACAGTACTTAGCAAGTTAGATTACATTTGCTCCATAAAAGAGATAAAGATGGCAGAGTCTACAACATGCCAACTTCACTTGATGTTGCAACTTTAATTGTTGGTGATCTTGATTTAAATTATGTTGAAAGGGATATCATCATTGAAACACCACCTGGCACCCACAGTGAATCGATAAATTGCATCCTTCATACCTTCCATTGCAATATCCATTGTTATTTCTCTTTGGTAATGATAATTATAGGGATGACATTTATCATTGCAATTTCTTGCACAACATGTTAAACCAATAACAAAGGTAACCATCCGAGAATTTTAGCATTCTACCCAATAATAATAAGCAAGGACTTTGAACTTTCAATCTTATTACAAGCTTAACCTCTCCTCCACCAATTCATTATTGACAACTATATAATGATTGAATCATAATAATTGAATAACATACGTACTCATCAAAAGTATTTAAATGCTGAACTTTACAAAGGTCTATGAGATGCACTTTTTAAAAGAGATGATGAAGCAACTTCTACTAGTAAATGTGTTATTTAACTATCAAGTTTCATCGAAGGAGCAAGATACATGATTTAAAACTACTATAATGTAATGGTAATTTATAGATAGACTAGTTACATTGACTTATTCCTAAGATTCACTTGCAATGCAAGTTGGCCTAAAATTAAGAGATTTTCTTAAGCACATGATCTTTAACTTAAGGATTATCTCGACATTTTTTGTTCAAATTAGAGCTGGTAAACTGATAAAGGTTCTTAAAGAATAGAAATTGTTTAACTTTATTAAAGCAAGTTATCAAACCTTCATTATTGTTTTGCTTTTTTTTTCTCTTCAAATTCGTACTGTACAACTTTATTTTTTACCATACATGATTAACATACAAAATCTTTTTGTCTTAACACCTTGTATCTTCATTGCTATTATAGATATGTACACCATCAAGTTCTAAAAAAGAGGTCTTCCATATGCACATATCTTACTATTCCTTATGCCTTAAGATAAATTTCCTTCATTTGACGACCTTGACAATATAATCTGTGCTAAAATACTAAAACCCAGTACAGTTCCATTATTATATAAATTAGTCAAATCTTAAATGATGCAGGGGCCATGTGGAGTAGTTAATCATGAAAGATAACAAATGCATGAAGTGTTTTCTTAAAAGGTTTGTTTCTTACACATTAATTGATGAAGATATGTATCTTACAAGTAGAAGAAGAGATGATGGATGAACAATTGAAAAATATGGTGTGTAGCTAGATAATTGTTTTATTGTTCCTTATAATCCTACTTTACCAAATCTTTTCCATACTCATCATAACATTGAAAAATGTAATTAGTCAAGATCAATTAAGTACCTTTCTAGATATATTAACTAAGATAGTGACTGAGTTGTTGCAACTTTGTATGACACTTTTCATGGCACTAACATACATTCTAAACTAAATAAGATTAACTATTATTTATGTTTCTACTTGTGAGGCATCATGGAGGACTTTCTCCTTTGGTATACACCATAGAAGACATGATTGAAATGCTCAGCTCCCATTTGCCTAATTAATAATCAATCATTTTTCAAGGTAGTGATTTAATTAAAGATATCTTGCAAAAACCAACAGGTCAAGAATTAATGTTCCTTTTTTAGATAGAAGCAAATAAAGAATATCTAGATGCTAGAAATCTTATATATACATAATTTCTTGTACACTTTGTCTTCAATGCCAAACTAAGGAAATGGATTCCTAGAAGAAAAAAAGAAGGTATTCGCATTGGTAGACTAAACTATATACCTCCAACTTTTGATGAATTGTATTATCAAAGAATACTCCTCAATAAAGTCTAAGATGCCACATGACTTTGATGACATAAAAAAAGTAAGAAATACTATTTATACAACTTTCCAAACATCTTGATATGTTTTAGGGCTTCTTAATGATGATTAAGAATTTGTCAATGCAATTTAAGAAGCATCTAATAAGGATAGGAGACATTTCTTGAGATCTTTGTTTGTAAGCATGTTTTTTACCCATACATTATCCCAGCTTGACATAAGTTAAAGCAAAATAGGATAATTCTTAAGATCTTTTCTATTATCAACTAAAGGACATGCTTATAATATGTTTTTTTACTACCCAATTATAACTTTCTATTTTAATTTATTATTTTGCTATTTTCCTTATTTTTCTAAATTACTTTGTCCACATCAATACTTGTTTGTTATTAATCAATTCTTGTTATTACTAATCAGTTCTTTTTATTATGCTTTTTACTACAATCATATACCTCAAACATTTTTACTCTATATATATTAGAGTATTATTTATCGTGTAGTTATTTTATTTTAGTTTTGTATAATTATAGAATTGCAATATTGTTCATTTACTTCTCATGCAGGCCTTAATATCTCTTTAGCCAATAAAATGAATGCTACATTAGTTAAGATTAAAAAATTACTGAGAAGAAATAGCCAAAATTTGTATGACTATCTTTCAATGCTACTTCCACTAAGCTCTTCTATTCCTTCTCTTTACAATAGAGTCTAGAATAGTTAAGCTTTAATCAAGATATCTTACAACTTGAATGTAACAAATTGCTAGCAACCATGACTATTAAATAAAAGTTCGCCTTGACTGGACCATGGATTCAACTCTAAACAATGAAAGTGCAATTTTCTTTGTCTATAACTATAATGGTATTGGCAAAACTTATCTCTGGAATGCTTTAACATTAGTATTACATTCAAAAGGTGAAGTTGTACTTATAATTGCATCCAATGGAATTATAGCTATGCTTCTTTTGAATAGAAAAATAGCTTACTTAAGATTTTTAATTCTCATTAACATCACAAAACACTTTCTTGTTATATTAGTCAAGGATGTGATACTACCCATCTAATACAAAAGAAAAAATTAATCATATGGGATAAAGCACCTATGGTTCATAAATATTGCTTTGAAGCATTAAATCATACACTTAGAGACATCTTACATGTCGATAATCCAAATAATGCTAATTTGCCATTTAGAGGGAAATCATTTGTAATGGGAGGAGACTTCAACCAAATACTACTTGTCATTCCAAAGGGTACTAAAGATGATATTGTGTCTTCAGCTATAAATTCATCATACAGGTGAAACCATTGTCATGTTTTAACCTTAAGTCAGAATATGAGATTATAATCTAGTCAATCTCATATACAAAATCAAGAGCTGCTTAAATTCTTTAAATGGATTCTTAGTGTTGATGATAGAAAAATTAGTGAACCACATGATGGTGAGGTTGATATTTTCATTCTTGTAGAGTTGCTCCTTACATCTTATATAGATCTTATTTTTGTAGTTGTCTCCTCCACATGTCCCTCTTTCCTTGATAATTTGTCAAACACATTTTATTTAAAAGATCATGCAATTCTTACACCAATTCTTGACATTGTTGATCAAGTTAATCATTACACATTGTCCTTAATCCTAGAGAACAAAAAGATTATTTCAACTATGACTTTAATTGCCAAACAAGTGAAAGCACTAAATTGTTTAAAATTCTTTACACTCCTAAATTCTTAAACAACATCAATTGCTTTGGCCTCTTATTGTACAAGCTAACCTTGAATGTTGGAATTTTGATTATACTCCTTAAAAATATAGATAAATCCTCAAGCTTATATAATGGAACTTGACTAATTATTATTCAACTTGGTAAATATGTGATTGAAGCCATGACCATTACTGGGAACATGGTTAGCTAAAAAGTGTTCGTCCTAAGAATAAATGTAACTCCATCTAACACATGATGACCTTTCAAATTCAAGAGAAAATAGTTCTTTACAGTCATTTCATTTATAATGACTATCAACAAAATTCAAGAGCAGTCATTATCAAATGTTGGATTGTATCTACCAAAACCTATTTCCACCTATGGACAACTTTATGTGGTTATCTCCAAAGTGAAACAAAAATATGGCTTAAAGATCCTCATTCATATTTTAGACAAAAAGCCTCTAATAACAACAAAAAATGTTATCTTTAAAGAAAATTTTCAAAAACTTTAGTAGCATGTGTAAAGGTTTTCTACTTCTTTTAACACCATGGACTTACATCCTATCTTATAGAAAACTTAATCAATGTTTTTACATTTGTATCATCATCTTCACACATATTTTGTTCTAAAACTTCACCTTTGTGTTATATTCTTGGCTTTTTTGAACTTCTTTTCTTATGTCATATACATCATTGCATTATAAAAGCAATGGGCACCCTTGTTAAGTTAGGATTTTATTTACAATTCATTTTTTTCATTTTATGCACTTTTTTAATTTTAGTTTCAGATCAACTAATTATATCTTTCAATCAATTACAAATCAATTATTGTATTATCGTAACAAACTTAGACTATTTGTATAAAAGGATTGGAAATTCAAAAGTTTATAACCAATCACACTTAAATTTTTATGACACAACATACCATGTCATATACTAAAGACAAAATTAATATTAACTCCATGAAAATAGTTAATTAAAATTACCTTTCCATGAATGTCAATTTAAATTCTACCCATGTATAATAAATATATTATGTTATTTTTTTTTCCATATTACACTCAATTTAAGTTGAGGGCACCTTAGTTAAGTTGAGCATTTGTTACATTAAGTGTACCTCTATTAAGATCATGCTACCAATGTTAACATTAACTAGCTAGCAAATTTCTTTTATTTGTATGGACCAAAATAATACCTAAGGTAAATGCACCTTTATTAAATTCAGTGCACCTACTTTGCTAAGTTGAACACATCTTTGTTAAGTTGAGGGCATTTCTATTAAGTCTAACTTTGCTAACTTGATTGCATTTCCTTTGCTGAGTTAAGTGCACCTCTTATACTAAGTTAATGTCACCTTTTGTAAGTTAAGTGTAAGTTTAGGCTAGAGGGAAATGTATTTAAATGTAATATTGATTTTTTATTAAAAATATAATTCATTAAAATTATGTCTTTAATCTCAATCTCTTCGGGATCCTCTGCCTCTGTCCGTGTAAAGGTATAGGAAGGGTAAACAAAAGAATTACGGCATGGCATGCTTTCAGGTCTAATACGGTCCTTCAAATATCGAGGTATGACTATGATCCAACTACTCGCTAGAACGATCTATTCTCTCCTGCCTTAGGCATCGCAATCTGAAGAGTTCCCCCGAAAGAACAAGGTTGGTAGTAAGTAGGGAGGAGATCTAGAATGAGGTTTATATTAAAAATGATAAATTTACTTTATTCAAATTTGATGTTATTTATTAAAATTTAAAAAATTAATTTATTATATTGATGACTCCCTAATTTTGCATGAGAAAGAGACATATTTTATGATAAATTAGGGAGTCAAAATACTTTTCTCTTGACTAATATGCAAATGAAGAAAATATCTCAATTGTGATATCTTTATCAATTTTAAGCTTCATTTGAGGATGGATTTTTATCTCAGGAGAAAGGTAGAAGATTGTAAAAAGAAATGAGAAAAGGAAGAGAAGTTGGAAAGTCAAAAGGCAAGCTTAACAAGCCCTCTCGCTACAGCGAAAACACAATTCGTTGTAGCCAAGATGCACGTTCACTGTGGCGAGAAAGTCCTTTCACCATAGCAAAGTTATGATAAATACAAATTTCAGGGAGCTCCTAGTTATAACGCAGGCAGTAGCGAGATTAGTAAAAATCTGTGCGCCTAAAACCTCTCACTATAGTGAGATCCACCCTTTGCCATAGCGAGATCGGCCACTAAAATGCACAGCTTTGATTTGCGAGCTAAAAATGTGAGAGAGAGCTAGGGCTTCAGCATTTTGAGCTAGGAAGAGAACCTCTGAAGAGGAAAATGCACCAAAGAGCTAGGGTTTGAGGAGGAGAAGCTTGTGTTAAAGATTGGAGGTCGAATCAACACAATTGCACTGAGTTTCCTTGGATTCTCCATCTTCTTCTTTATGATTCTTTGTCTCTTTGAATTTTTGAATCCGATTTCAATGTGTAGAGTTATGTCTAGCTAAATTTCTTTGATCCTAGGTTTACTTGAACTATTGCCATGTATTAAAGATTTTGCACAATTAAATTAAGTTTATTAATGATTGGAATGCTTAATCTGTCTTTATTGTTTGATGAAGAGTTTGGCCATCTTTTGTTAAATTGGGGGTTTTGAGGTTTACTTTGGAAAAAGGGAAATCTCAATAGGCCAATTGATTAAGCAACTTAGGATTGAAATTAGGTAACACTAGTTTTATTCTTAGGTATAGAAATATGCTCAAAAATTCTAAGTGGTGAAAGGGGCTGAATGTATTATATCTTATTCTTTATGAGAGAAGTCTGCAATTAATTAGATTAGAAGTCTAAATGGCTCGAAAGACATTTGGACTCAATTAATCTCTCTAACCTTTAGATTTTTGATTAATCAATTAATCGGGTATCTCAATTTATGGTAATCAGGGGATAGGAACATAGGATACTCTTAAATGGTTTATCTCATCAAAACTATCTTGACACTCAGTCTTTGTTTACTTTCATTTTATATTAACTCATTACACTGATAGTTGCACATCTTGACTTAAACAAAAGCAAATTTCCCTAGGCTTAATTGAGTTTAATTCAATTCTCTGTGGGACGATCTTGATTTACTATATTACAAAAGTGATCCGTACGCTTGCGGAATTATTTACAAAAAAATAGTGGCTATCAAGTTTTCTAGCGCTGTTGTCAGGGAGTTAAATTAGATTTCTTTAGACTAAGTAAATTCTTAGTAGTTTTAGTTCAAGATTTTTATTATATTATTTAATTTCTTTCTAATATTAGGATTTCACTTCTAAATATATTGTATTGCAGGTAATACAGTTTATGCCACCCAAGACAAAAACTAAAGTGAGAGCCAAAGTCAAGGCCAGAAGCATCCGAAATATTATAGCTGGGAGTTCACCTATAGAACTCACATTCAGTGAGGAAGAGGAGCTGGAACGAATTGGAACTCAAAAGAAAACTCCAGTTGAACTACAAAGGGAAACCTATATTGAAGAAGAAAACTCAGTTCTAGGAGGAAGACAGAGAAAAGTTACAACCATAGTTGAAGAAGAGTATGAAAGGCTGGGAGTGAATGATTTTCTTAGTCGCAACAATAGAGGATATCAGTAAGGTATCAGAATTCCAGAGTTTCAAGCTAACAACTTTGAGATAAAACAGACAATACTGCAAATGTTATAAATGAATGGACAATTCAGTGGTACCTACCAAGAGGATCCTAATAGACACCTATTAGCCTTTTTGGAGGTGTGTGACTCATTCAAGCAAAATGGTGTGCCAAAAGATGTGATCTGTCTGTGGCTTTTTACCCTTTCTCTGCAAGGGAAGGCCAAGGAATGGTTGAATAATCTGTTTGAAGGCTCAATTGAGATATGGGAGGATCTAGAAGAAAGATTTCGAGCACAGTTTTTTCCTCACGATAAGATGGTGGATGCTAGAGCAGCAATCACTAATTTTAGACAACAACTGTGTGAGAACTTGTATGAAGTATGGGAAAGGTTTAAACAGTTAGTCAGACAATGCCCAAGCCATAATCAGGACAAATGGGTCCTAGTTCAAACATTTTGTTCACGGTTAACTCCGGAGTCCAAGACTTTGATAGATTCTGTGACAAATGGAGGCTTTGGAAGACAACCAGTGAACAATGTGATAAAATGTTTGGATGACTTAGCAGCTGAGCATGCACAAAGTTCTAATGAGTAGAGACCAGTGAAAATGGTTGAAAGAAATTCAGAAGATACCACCTTTCAGATAGTAGTAATGTTGGCATCTATGAACAAGCGTTTTGATCCGTTGGAACTCCAAGTTCAGAAAAATAGCAGCTATACAGGAGTTAATGCAGTTCACATGCCAACCAATCCTTGCGACTATTGTGGGGAAGCACACCCGTCTGAATTTTATCCAACAGGGACTACCCTTAAGCTTGTAATTATACTGGAAATCCACAAAAGAGCCCCAACAACCCTTACTCCAACACATACAATCCTGACTACCTAAATATTTCATGAAGTCAAGGTGCATATTTGAATCAAGCATCGTCTTCTAGACCTAGACCAGCAGCTCCTATGCGACCACCAGGATTTACACAACAAATAAGGCAACAAGTCCCCATTCAAGAAAAGAAGTCAAGCATGGAAGAAATGATGATGCAGTTTATGGCCGAACAAAAGGCAGCAATGAAAAGCATGGAAATGCAAATTGGGCAATTAGCATCAGAGTTGAATACGATGAAGCAGGGTGGATTACCAAGTGATACAGTTCCCAATCCTTAAAGGGAAGGGAAAGAAGAATGTAAAGTTATCTCCTTGTGGAGTGGGAAACAATTGGCTGAAGTTTACAGAACTAAGGAGGACTTAGTGAGTGAAGAGAAACACACAATTCAGAAGAAAAGTGTGGAGTGGGATAAGACAGAAAAGAGAAAGGAAGAGAAACACAAGAGTGTAGAGACAGAAAATAAAAGTGAGGATAAGACAGTAAAACCTCAAAAAAGAATGCCTCCGCTTCCTTTCCCACAAAGGTTTCAAAAGAAGGCCTTAGAGGAAAAATACAAGAAATTTCTTCACATATTCAAACAGCTGCATATTAACATCCCATTCGCAGAAGCTTTAAAGCAAATGCCTCTATACACCAAATTTCTGAAAGAAATGTTAAGCAACAAGAAGAAATTAAATGAGTTGGACACAATCATGCTTACAGAAAAATGTAGTGCAATAATCCTGAACAAGCTTCCTCCTAAGCTACGTGACCTGGGTACCTTCTCAGTGCCGTGTGTCATCGAAAACAAATTCGATAGAGGAGCTCTTTGTGATCTTAGGTCAAGTGTGAATTTGATACCACTCACAATTTTTGAACAACTTCAACTTGGGGAAGTCCATCCCACCTCAGTTACGTTACAACTAGCGGACTAGAGCTTGTCTAAGCCTAAAGGGATTATTGAGGATGTTCTAGTTAAAGTGGACAAGTTTACCTTTCCAATTGATTTCATCATCCTAGACATACCAGTGGATAGGACGTTGCCTCTTCTGTTAGGCAGACCCTTCTTGGCTACAGCTCAAGCTCTAATTGATGTGGAAGTAGGCGAAATCAAGCTGCGAGTTGGGGATGAAAAGATCTTGTTCAATATGAATAAGGTCTTGAAATTCTTTGATCAGACATATGATTATTTTCAAGTTGAAATCTATGAAGAATACATTCAAGGCATCCTAGATTTATATAAAGAAAGAGACTCATTAGAAACATTGTTACATGAGTTAGAAACAATTGAACAACAAGAGCTTGATGAATGTAAGATGATGATGCATGGAAATTCCCACTGGTTGAATTCTTCAAGAAAATTTGAATCATTGGAGATGGAAGCTAGAGTGACTCCATCAATAAAGCCGTCTATTGAAGAAGCTTCACAATTGGAGCTAAAACCATTGCCTTCTTATTTGAAGTATGCATATTTGGGAACGGATGATTCATTACCTATGATTATTTCTACATCTTTAAATGAGGAACAAGAGCATAAGTTAATTGAGGTACTTAAAGCTCACAAATCAGCTATGGGTTGAACAATTGCAGATATCAAGGGCATCCGCCTAGCAATAGTGATGCACAAAATTTTGCTAAAGATGAGCACAAGAAATCTGTTGAGGGGAAAAGGCGATTGAACCCAATCATGAAGGAAGTAATTAAGAAGGAAATACTGAAATGGTTGAATGCATGGATCATATACCCTATTTCTGACAACAGTTAGGTTAGCTCAATACAATGTGTTCCTAAAAAGGGAGGAATGACGGTGGTAAAGAACGACCAAAATGAGGTTATTTCTATCAGGATAGTTACTGGGTGGCAAATTTGCATGGATTATAGGAAGTTAAATGTGGCAACATGCAAGGATCATTTCCCCCTCCCATTCATTGACCAGATGCTTGATCGCTTGGTAGGGAAACAATACTTTTGTTTCTTAGACAAATACTCTAGATACAATCAAATAGCAATCGCCCTAGAGGACCAAGAAAAGGCAACATTCACTTGTCCTTATGGAACTTTTACATTTCATAGGATGCCATTTAGGTTATGCAATGCTCCAGCCACCTTCCAACGCTATATGATGTCTATCTTTGCAGACTTCATTGAACATACCATGGAAGTATTTATGAATGACTTCTCTGTGTTTGGAGAGTCCTTTAAGATATGTTTTGCAAATTTAGGGCCAGTTCTGAACTGTTGTGAAGAGATAAATCTGGTGTTGAATTAGGAGAAATGCCACGTCATGGTCACTGAGGGAATCGTTTTGGGCCATAAAGTTTCTAAACATGGTCTGGAAGTGGATCATGCCAAAACAACGGTGATCGAACACCTCCCACCACCCACTAATGTAAAGGGAATTTGAAGTTTTCTTAGTCATGCCGATTTCTGTCAGCGATTTATTAAAGATTTCTCAAAAATTGCAAAGATGTTGTGCAGACTCTTGGAGGACATACCTTTCCAGTTTACTGATGAGTGCCTAAAGGCATTTGAAGAGCTAAAGCAGATATTGATCACTACACCCATCATTGTAGCTCTGGACTAAAGTCACCCTTTGAACTCATGTGCGACGCTAGTGATTAAGCAGTAGGAGCTGTTTTAGGTCAAAAGAGGGACAAGGTACTTCATCCCATTTACTATACTAGTCAAACTTTAAATAGAGCCCAGGTAAATTACACTACAACTGAGATAGAGATGTTGGCCATGGTCTTTGCTTTTAGCAAATTTTGTGTTTATTTGATGAGTGCTAATGTAATTGTTTTAGCAAATGATTGCGACCATTAGTTTATTACTGTCAAAACATGAGATGATGTATAATGTAATTGTACATACTGATCATGCGACCATTAGATACTTATTGAGTAAAAAAGAGTCAAAACCAAGGCTAATCAGATGGGTCCTTTTCCTGCAAGAATTCGATGTAAAAATAATGGATAGGAAGGGTAGTGACAATCAAGTGACTGATCATTTATCACGTCTGATTCAAGAGTCTGAATGTACTAATGAAACCATGATTGATGAAAGTTTTTCTAATGAACAAGTATTTCAGGTGGCAAGTTTAACTGACATCCCATGGTATGCTGATGTTGTAAATTACCTTGTGTGCAATGTTTTACCGCTTAATGTTAGTCACTACCAAAAGATGAAAATTTTGTATGATGTCAATTACTATGTTTGGGAGAAACCTTTTCTCTTTAAGAGGTATATTGATTTTATAATCAGAAAGTGTGTGCCTGAAATAGAACAACTTTCCATCCTTTATGCATACCACTCATCAGCTTATGGGGGTCATTTTGGGGGACAAAAGACTTCACATAAAGTGTTAGAATCGGGTTTTTACTGGTCCATGTTATTTAAAGACGCTCACAGCTTTGTTCTTTAGTGTGATAGATGTTAAAGAATAGGGAACATCTCAAGGCGACATGAGATGTCACAGTCTAGGAATTTAGAAGTTAAACTGTTTGATGTATGAGGAATGGACTTCATGGGCCTTTTTCCTTCATCCCGAGGTAATTATTATATACTAGTGGTTGTGAAATATGTGAGCAGGTAGGCTGAAGCATTGGCTTGTATAGCCAACAATTCCAACACAGTAATCAAATTTCTCAAGAAATACATCTTCAATAGGTTTGGGGTATCTCGGGCTATCATCACTGACGAAGGTACTCATTTTCATAATAACCAGTTGAAGAATCTACTATTGAAATATGGGGTGCATCATCGAATGTCTCTTATATATCACCCTCAAACCAATGGCTTGTGTGAGCTTATAATAAGGAAATTAAAAGAATCTTGAAAAAAACTGTTAATCATTGCAGAAAAAATTGGTCTGACAAGTTGGATGATGCACTATGGGTTTACTGAATAGCTTATAGGACACCCATAGGGATGTCGCCCTATAGATTTGTTTATAGGAAAGCATGTCATTTACCCCTGGAGCTTAAATATAAGGCATGGTGGGCTATTAAATAGCTTAATCTTGATCTTACTCTGGCAAGTACAAAGAGAATGCTTCAATTGGATGAGTTGGATGAATTTTGGCTAGAAGCATATGAAAGCTCAAGGGTTTACAAGGAAAGACCAAAAAGATGGCATGATCGCCACATTCTCCACTGGACCTTCACAATAGGACAACAAGTATTGTTGTTTAACTCAAGACTCAAGTTATTTTCTAGGAAACTTAAATGAAGATGGTCAGGCCTGTATACTGTAATTTCGATTGCACCTCATGGAGCAGTAGAAATTAAAGATGAACGATCAGGGGATCAATTCAAGGTCAATGGGCAAAGGCTCAAATAATATTTTAGGGTAGATCATTATATATAGTATCATTCTTTTGAAGAATAACAAGAGGTTTCTTTTGGCCTAAAATAAGGTGTCTTTTTTTTCATGTTTAACATATTAGAAAAAGCTAAAAAAAGAAAAAAGGGAGATAAAATGTGAGAAAATATTGTTCGGTAGGATGGAGGATTCCAAAGTTACTATTTCATGATACTATTTGTTCCGTTAGAATTTAAGAGGAAAGTTATTATTTGAAATGGAAAGCAAAGGAAAAAAAACATTTTGCCCTAATTAATAATAATGTTTAATACTAAAATATTTTAAATTTTGAAATCATTCTGAAAAATCCTAAGACAAAAAATTTTAACTTGAGATATTGAACAGTTAAACCTTTTGGTCCTTAGGTTTTTAAAATTAATTTCAAAATTTAAGGTCTTTTAGTATAAAATTATAAATATTTTCATTTTTAGGTTTTTAATTATAAATTTCCCTTTTTGTTTTATGGTAATTAACAAAAATCATTTTTTATTTATTTTTGGCTTTAGAAATATTTTGTCATTTGCTCACCTTTTATTTCCAGTCCTATACTATTTCCACTTTATCAAACATCAAAATAAGAAAAGTATTCCTATTCTTGTCTATATCTACTAAAATAATTTTAACTCACATGATTCCATTCCATTTTCATTTTTATTTTTCTTTCAATTCCCTTAAAAATCTTTTCTAAGATTACATATGAGTCAAATTGGGCCAAGTTTCTGCCTAACTCATTGTTGGGGCTTTTTTTGAATTTTTGTTTAAAATTATACATTAACCCTTGAAATTTTTTTATATAAATCTCTATAAAATTATAATTTGTCCCTAAAAAATTAAAAATTTCAAACTAGTTCCCATATATATTTTTTAAAATAAAAGGATTAAGTTGAATTGGCTTAGTTATGTGGCTCGACTTAACCTTGAAATTTTTTTATACCCAACCTAACCTAGCCTAATATGGTTGGGCCCACCAGGCGATCATGTCAGTTTTGTAACCTTAATCTTTCCACTTTAACGAACACAATTTTAATTTATTCAGAACATGGAATCATTATATAAAGTACTCTTCTTTTGGCCCAAAAAAATAAAAAAGAGCCTTCTTTTAGCCTAAAAAAGTACCCTTCTTGTGTTAGTATTAATTTATTTGAAACACCTAAAAATAAAAAGAGCCTTTTTTGCCAAAAATAAAGTATATTTCTTTTGTTATTATTTATTTATTTGGAACACAAGATCATTATATAAAGTACCTTTTCTTTAGGCCCAAAAAAAGTATCTTTCTTCTTTTTTTCACTATTTATTTTAAAAAAAGTTACATTTTAGTATATTTTGTTTTTTTAGGAAAAGCATAATGTGTCTATTTCATAACTTAAAATATCATGATCTAAAATGGCGATAAAAAATGACATAAGAGTTTGTTAAAATTGAGTTGAATTTTTGTTTTTTAAGTTAAGTTCAGACCAAGTCAAATCCAAATGATAATTAAAAATAGTTTTAAATCAAGATTTAAAATTTTAAAATAAATCATTCATAAAATAATACACTTTTAAAAATTAAAATATATTTTATCTTAATAGACCTAATCAAAAGGTATAAACTCAAGTGATATTTTTTCTTAGACATATTAGACATTATTTTTTTTATGTATAAGATTATAGGAATTCCATATTTACATTTTTGTTTATCTGTCTATCTGTCTCTCTTTCTCTCTCTCTCTCTCTCTTCTTAAATAGATTCGCTATCTGAGTCTCCTTCCTTGCCAAAATAAGAATAGAAAATACAAACTTAATTCTAGCCTCTAAGTTGATATTCAAATCACAATTTTTTTCCCCAAATTGAACTTAATCATGCATTCAGTTTTAGTTTGTCCATGATTAGATCTACAAAAAAAAGATAAAGTAAATTGCATAAATATTCCTTGAATTTTGCTAAATTAGATGGGTCTCCCCATCTATTTTTATAACACTTAGCCTTTAGAGTACTATAAAACTTGTCCCTTTACCATATTAGTAGAATTCTAGTAGAAATTTAAGTGTTAAAATTTTCATTAATTTAATTCCTCTTCTCTCTTTTATTCAAGCATTGAGACTATTTATAAGTATAGATATCATACAATTAAGTTTGTACTTCCCATATTGTCTAATTATAAGTGATTTTGATAATACTTTTGTAACAGTATATAGCTTAAGTCTAAACTACAAATTGGTTATTGCTATTACAGATACCTAACTAGTAAATTTCTTGCATCTTCATAATATTAATCTAGTCCTCAGCATTTTGTTCTACTTCTAGCACTTTAATCTACTTGCAGCTTCGAGTTAGTAGATCCTAAATTTTTGTCTAAATACATTACCAAATGTAGTGAGAATTTACATTTGTAAGAATAAAATAAGTTTTGGAACACTAGTATTGAGTCTAGCCACTACATGTGTAGAAATTATTTTTTATTTATTCTCTTGCCTAAGGTATACAAAGATAACCACACATCACAACATATAACAAATATTTAGCATACCAATATACAAGGAATACATTTACATATGTCTATTTACTTAACTTGTTCAGACTGTATGTAAACATTTCTACATATCAGGCAATTGTCTTAAACTTACCATGTCTAGGTATCTTGCATCTTATAATAGACAATACATAATTACATGCAGATATCAAAATGCTTATACAAAGTAATATATCGTATATTATTGTTGAATATCTTTTAAGTAACATATTAATTCAGCTTAATCTCTTTGGGCTCAATTAATTATATCTATTTACAACTTGAACTTAGTACATATCAATATACTTCATCATATTATGCCAATGTATAAGCTCTTTTAAAGAGACACAAATGATACGGCCTTGAAAATATTAGTGATAGAAAAAACTAACTCTTAAGTCTCATACCAACTATCTCATACTATTTGATATGAATATAGGTTTTCACAATCATAAATAATCCAATACTATTTAGTGTGAGGTCTAGGTTTTTAACACTATAAAAAAGAAAAGCTATTTTCCTTAATCTCTATGATCATCAAAAAACAACATCATAGACAAGAGTAAAGATGATTAGGGCATCCCTAAGTGTGACTCTATAAACTATAATATAAAACCTAAAAATCTAAAGCACATGAACGTCTTTCAGCCTTTAGTGACCCCCTTTCATAACCTTGTCCCCAAGAGAATCAGGGTATAAACCTATAAGGGATTCTGACTCCTTTGTTCCTACATGATTATATATATTTATATAGATACCTTTACTTCTTTATATAGATAGAGAACTATTTTTTTCTACATATATTAATTTCTACTTGATGAAGACCTTCTAATTGAAATTTCATCTCCCAAAAATTCCATCTTTTGGAGACTTATTATAAAATTGGAAATTCATAAAATCTTGTCTCCGAAGACTATCTCTTGAGGAGTGCATCCCTTAAGAACCTTATCTTCACCCTGAACTCTTTTCCTATTTTGGCATTAAATCAACTTCATATTTATAGTCATTTGACCATTTAATTATATTCCAAGTTATGGAGATTATGTTTCATGATAAACAAACTAAGCAATACTAATAATATGATTGAGAACTCATATTTAAATAAACATAGATAAGCTATATATTCCAAGTTATCTAGACCATATTTTATGATAAACCCAAATGTGATTGTAACATAATTTATAGGTTCAATGAAAGGTAGATGATTTATGTCTATTATTGCAAAAAGGAAACATGACATGTTAATCCATTGATCATACAGACCATGTATGAGTATTCTAAATTAAGCATGCATATAAACATATACTTGCATATAAACTTAGTATCACATATAAGCTTATTCTTTTTTAAATTAATATTCCAAGTCATATTCATGGCACATATGTTCTTTTTTGACAGTTATCAACTTGGGAATTAGCATATGCTTTTTAAGATGCATATATGTATCATAATAATAACTTATATATATTTCAATCAATTACAGGATTAAAAAAGAATTGGTCATGTAGACAAAAGGGTATATACACACGTAGAGGGTTATTGACTAGAATACTAAAGAATAGTAAATTCTTGGGGAACCATAACTTTTATAATGACTTTTTGGTTTTAAGTGTCTTTTAAGGTCCTTGTTCATGTACTTGAGTCTCAGGCTATAAATATGTCTACATTAATCCTTTGGGTCACAAATAAGTCAATGTCTAATCAAGATCTAGAAATTATGGTCATGTAAAAATCTTATGTGTCTTTAGTTATAGATATACTTATGTGTCTATATATATATATTTTCTTTGCCTTAGAGTATACTTAATTTCTTGTCTTTCTAATTAACTTAGAGGTACCCAAGGCTAAACTACTCCTTAAACATACACAACAGTTCACATAATAAGCTATATAAGAATTATTTTATGACTACTCTCTTATCATAGATTTTCAAGTGAGAATCATTTATCACATCACAAGATCTATGGTTCAAAATAAGTGTTTAAAACCTATCATCTTGTGTCCATTTGCTTCCCTTAAATGTCTTTAAGCTTGCCTATAAAAATATGTCATCAAAACTACCTAAAACATGAAGAAAAGAGTATAAAAACACTTAAGAAAGGGCTAGCACCATGGATTGACACTTAGGCTTGATGGCTTGGATTGTGTTTTGGGCTGTCCAGGAGTTCTGGATAGAATGTGGGTTGCTGGTTGCTTCTTGGCACTATAGCACAAGCAAAACAAAATGTGCTCAACTATGTGTTTAAACATTACAATCATGTTCTGACTCGCGCCATTCATTGTGTAGACTTTTAAGCTTTACCAAATTTGCCATAGAGCATCTTCTACATGTTAAATAAGCACTATGAAAAGCCTAGATGAAACATGATTCATTCAGCCCTTACCTTCAATTTTGTAAAACTAGTTAGGAAAGGCCTAAATTAAAGATAGGTTCATTTTCAATGTTCAGTAAGTGACTAAACAAACTACAAAATTCACAAAATTTGACATGATAATTCCTCTATATAACAAGCATAACATACTAAATTTTAGATTGTTTGGAGTGCATTTTTCCTCTACACTCAAAACCATAAATCTATTGCCTAGTTTTTACTCTTCTTTGGTTTTTCGATGATTTATGTAATGTCCAATTTTTGTTAAACGACAGAAATGGACGCGTTTTCAAAGCAAGTCCCCCAAAATGAATTAGTTAAGGTTCTAAAAATTTTAAGTAACATTCTAGACTTTTAAAAATGAGAATTCTGAACTCAGATGGAGAGAAAAACAGAGCTAGAATAAAAAAGTAATTTTTTACGAAAAACTTACAAAATGTAATGACATTTTTATAATTTTGAGCAAATTTTGGAATTCATACAAGAAGGCTTGTTAAACGAAATTTTTGAGTTCTTTCGAGTTCTCAGAGGTCTTAAAAATCATAGGAAGCTCCGAGACAGTTAAATCTCTTCCGGTGGATATTTTTCAATATCGGTTCACTTGAACTTTGACGAATTCGTTCAAGAAAGTTTTAGCTCCGATTTGAATGATTCCAAAGGCATTTTATTAAATTGGGAACCTAATTTTAAAATGGAAAAGACAGTTCTAAAAAATGAGCTAAAATAAATTAGAAACAAAAATTCCAAAAACAAAGGATAAAATGAGAATTTTTAGAATCTTTATGTTTTTTAAGCTTCTTGAATGCTCTCTCTTTCTCACACCCTCTCTCCCTCCTTCTTTGGCTGACCTTCTTCCTGCCTAAAAATAGAAAATACTCAACTCTCTTAGGCGCACCAAAGGAAGGGAGAAAGAAAGAGAAAAGGCTAAGAAAAAGGTATGGAATCTATAGATTTTCTTAGTTCTTCCTTAAGCAAAGTTATTCTCCTCCTTCCCTCCTTTCCTCTTATAGTTTTCTTAATATATTTGGTGTTTTTTTGGGGGCAGAACAGAGAGGAAAAATTCGTGTTTGGAGTGAGGCAGCCAAGGAAAGTGAAAAGCAACCAAGAGAAAGCAAGAAAAGAAAGTAAAACTTCCATTCTTTGGTATAGCTTCTTCCTTCCCCTCCTCATTGTGTGTTTCGTCCAACATGAGCCCAATCTCTAGAGGCTATTTTCTATCCAAACCAAGGAGGGATTAGAGGTTTTAAAGTGCAAAGATTAAGAATCTATCATTGGAATCAAGTAAAAGGCATTAGAAAACAAAATGGATTCATTAGGGATTCAAGTGCTCTCTTGAAAATCTGACTTGATATGATTATTCTTAGGCTTAAATAAGTACTTGGATGAGTCCCTAAGATCCCTAAGAACCTCCCAATCCGCTTCCTCCATTAAGAAAACAAACCAAAGTCCATGAAGGCCAAATTCTTCCATAGGTTCGGCCAAGTGAGTTCCACATACTTAGGGATAGTTTTAAATTTTTCTAAGCCTATTTTTAAGTCATATATGATGAATGAATATGAGGGAAAACCTTAAGAAAAATTTAGGAAGCTTGGAGAATGAGTTGGTGCTTTATGTTCCATAATATGATCTAAAAAAGTAACATATAGTTAGGCTCTTTATTTTAATTATGTGATAACTCTAAGAGGTTTAAAAGGAGTCAAGAATCATATTTGAAAGGAAAGAATGGAGCCTAAAATTTATATGATGCGTGTTGCTTCATTAGGTGCATTTTTGGAACCATAAAGGGGTTTATAGGTTGAACTAGGGTCTAAACAGGTTGTGTAGTCTTAGAATTTATTTCATGAACCTAATTAGCTTCCATAAATTATGTTTAGGCTAAGAGAAATCATCCCCACACATTTATGTGTGTGAGACCAATAAAGGGAGCATTCTTCCAAAGAGAAAAGTGTGTGGTTGCTTCCAAGGTAGCTCACTTCTCTTTCTCTCATGCATGATGGTATGCTTGACTTGTCTTTGAAAGTGTGTATGTGTGTTTTAAGTCATGAAAAGTATTTTATTATGAATTTAAATGCCATGGTACCATGATGATACAATATGTTTCTAAATAATATTATGATACTTACTTAGGTTTGCTCAAGTGTGGAGAGGCCAAGAACTCTTAATCATGGTAAGGATGAGTCAAGAACCATTAGAATTGGTTGAAACAAAGCAAAGAGTCTCCCAAAAGTGAGATAGACTCCTAAGAGTAAGGTTGAGTCCAAGAATCTTTTAAAGAATAGGTGAGGCAAGTCCAAAATCTATAAGGGAAAGGGTGAGACCAATCCATTCACCTAGCAAGCTTATAGATGCCTTGTATGACTTATTCATATGTCAAGTTTGCTTCTTGAATATTCATGTCACCTATTATATCCATGCATGCATTTTCAAGACTTGTTTAGCAGATATTATGTGTGATTAAAAGGGCGATGAGCTATTGGAATTCTTTGAATCTTATTCCCTCCTCTCCAATGATCTAATATGCTATGTGAACTAAGTGGACGAGGTAATGGAAGCCAACCACCTTGAAGATGAAATGATGACATTCAAGTGCATGATTTTTGCTATTTTAATGCCATTAAAGTGATTAATGTTATAATCTAATGTTGTATATGACTTATGACCCTTTGAATATATATAATTATGTTGATGTATCATGTATAAGTAAGAAATTATATTATGTGACCATGAGAATGCAAATCTAGCATGTAATAGCAATTTGTGCTTCTTGAAAGTTTGATGCAATTGTGTATATGTGAAAGTGGCACAGCTAAATTGAGATGTATGGGGTTTGGGACCACTTGGAAAGTTAAGAAAAGTCCTATTTATGTTTTTCGACTTGCCCAAGAGGTGCCAAATTCCAAGAAAATCCATTTGGATATTTTGGTATCTTGTATGGACCAAGAATGAACTAATTTGGAACCTTATATCACTTTTTATCCAAATGAGCTATTCTTGATCTGAGATTTGGCATGCAATTAGAGCTTGTTGAGAGCTTCTTGGAAAGCTAAAGGATATAATTTTTGAAGGTTTAAAGAATATTTGATAAATTTTTAAAATTGAAAAAAATTCTAATTTTGGTCTGATACACTGTTCACTTGGTCTAAAAATGATTTCTATTACACAAGGTGTAACAACCGGGAAAAGGGAAAAGAAAAGAGAGAAAAAGAAAGAAAGAAGGAAGCTGGGAATTTTCAGAATTCAGAAATTTTCCCAAGTATTCTCGCAATAGCTAGAAATGGTCTCGCCATAGCGAGATTGCCTGTTCGCAATAGCGAAGGTGATTCTAGCTATAGCGAGTGCGGGCAGCAGTCCATACAGAAATCAGGGAGTTGCTCGCCGTGGCATGCGCCATAGCGAGAGTGAGGTCTGGAACTGACGCGAGTTCGCCATAGCGAGAGTGAGGTCTGGAACTGACGCGAGTTCACCATAGCGAATGGTATATCTCGCCATAGCGAAGGGAACTGATACGAGCTCACCGTAGCGAAGGTTACACCTCGCCATAGCGAATCCAGATAACACGAGCTCGCTATAGTGAAGGTTAATTTTCGCCGTAGCGAGGGTCAGTCCGGAAGAGAGTAAAAGGCGAGAATTAGACTTCATTAAACGCTCAAACTCATTTCTTCTCTCATATCTGCCTTAGACTTCGACCCAAAGAGAGAAATGAGGCGTGGAGAGTGAGAGAGACCAAGAGAAGGAGGGAGAGCAAGGGAAAGGTAAGTACATTTCTCTCTTTTCTCCTTAGAATTCTGATCTCCTCCCTTTGCCCTCTTTTCCTACGGTTTTGTTTGTGAAAATGGTTGGATTTTGGGCATGGGTCAGAAGAGGGAAAGTGGAAAACACCTTTGAATCTTTGTGTTTTCTTTGAAAATGTTGTTTCCACTACCATGGGAGCTTGAGAGAGATGAAGAGTTGATGGCATTCTAGAGAGAGAGAGAGAACTCTAGGTTCTGGTATGTTAGGAGAGTTTGATCTGAAAGATTACATTCTAAGAGAGTAATTGCATGTTTTTGTATGTCTAGGCTCAAGAGAAACACCTCCATCAAGGTGTGATTGTGAACTTAAGAAGGGAGAAGAGGAATTGAAAGGAAAAGCTAGTGTTGACCTTGGCTGATAAGGTAGCTCTCTTTCCACTCTTTCTTGTTGCATTCTTGGATGTAATAGTCATTGTATATTTATGTATATACTTGTTATGTGAAATATGCCATATGTTATTGCCATGATGCATTGTTGACAATATGCTTGTGTGATGGATTGTGAGTATTGCTCGGGTGAGGTAGTGTTGAAAGTCCCTAGAGATGGGTGAGGTAAAGCCGAAAGTCCCTTGAGATTGGATGAGACAAGGCCAAAAGTCTCAACCGAGTGAGGCCAAGTTGAAAGTTCCTAAACTCGGGTGAGGCCATCCAAAAGTCCCTAAACTCGGGTGAGGCTAGACCAAAAGTCCCTGAAGCCCATTTTTGGCATTGTTGTGATTTCCATAGCATGTACAACGTGTGTTGGATGTTTGAGAATGGCTAAATGCTTATTCACATGCTTTGACTTGTTATACATCTTGATTGTTTACTTAATTGAGTGCACGAGCTACTGAGATTCCCTGAATCTCACCCCTTCCCCTCCCAACTTAACATGTTAGGTGGAGCACAAGGAGAAGCAAGTGCACACCAAGGAGCCTAGGAGCATGTAAAATGTTAGTTTTATTTGATCTTTTTCATGTAAAGTGGTGCCAAATGAATATGCACCCACTATTTTTGAGATGTAACTATTGTAGCACATGTATATGTGTGAAATGATGATGTACAAACTATGTAAATAGCCAAAGTAATGAAAATGTGGGTTTTGCCCCTTTTTATGAATGAATGTGAAAGTGTATATTTGGCCGTAGCATAGTGAGATTAGATTGTATGTTGATTTGGATCATATGGACATGTTATATACCCTAGTTTTATGCTTTTAAACTTGTCCATGAGTGGTGAGAATGTGTGAGAGGCCTTTTGGACCCATTTTGGATCTCTTGGGTGCCAAAATCGGTAAATTTGTGAGCTCCGTCAAAGTATGACCGGGTGAGCTCCTTTTGCCATGAAATTTGGCATGCCTCTAGAGTTTGTAGAGAGCTTCTTGAGAAGCTAAAGTGGGTAATTTTTGGAAGACTAGAGAATATTTGGTGAATTTTTGAATTTGGGAAAAACTTTAATGGATTGGTTATGTACTGTTCATATACACCAGAAATGAAATCTGTGGCATTTATAGACCAAATGGAGTCCAAATGTGGTGAAATTTTATACACATAAACTAGACAACCACAGTGACTTATAAGAATTAGAATCACCTAAATTGGAGGTTTGTAGAGAGAGATTGAACCTTCTGAAGTTCTGTATTAGCATCAGAGAGTCCACCTAACCTCCATTACTGTTCCATCAGGTTTCGGGGTGTAGGGGCTACTGAACTGATCTTAAATTATTTGTTTCCTCTAGTAGACATCTGTAGCTTTCCAAATTGGTATAGTGTACCCAGATTGAATTTTTATGAATTTAGTTATGAATTTTCTAATGTCATGACAGTAAGCTGCACCAGAAACAGAGACAGTCGGACATCTTTCCCATTTTCGATGTCAAACATGGTCCAAATGTTGAGATTATGATGGGAAATTATTTTTAGAGTAGAGTTAACACTTAGAACTTTCCAGAAAGATAAAGTTTACTAGATTTTCATTTTTCTACAATTAGTTATGATTTTTCAAAGTTAGAGCCAAAATATAACTTTTGGGCCCAAGTGAGAAAAATGCATTTTTTTGGTTATTGGCTCCATACCCGTGGCTCATGGCTTGTTTTATGCTATGTATGAGTTGTATAAGTGGAGTGTGAGTTGAGATTGTGAATGATGGGTTCACAGGACCCACGGGGCAGAAGATGAGTGTATGAAACCCCGTTTCATAGCATGAAATTGCCACGGATTGGTATTAGTTCTTTGGAAATCATATGGAACCGAGCCCAGTGAGAGGCTAGATAGTGGTAGTAGATTAAGGTGTCACACAAGGCTCAAATAATGTCCAATTTTCATGAAATTTTTTATGAAAAAACTAGACATTCTTAATTACTTGTGTCAATTAGAAGCACCTCACTTGGATGTCTAGAGAGGGAGATATGAAATTTTGAAGTTCCTACCCAGTATCAGGCATCCCAACTGACCTTAGATATTATTTGATTGAGTTTCGAGGTCTAGATGTGTCTAAACTAGTATGGGGTTATTTTTTCCTCTAGCTAATATCTGTAGCTTTCTAGATTGATATCATTTGTATAGATTAGATTTTGGTGGAATTAATTAGACATTTTTAAAATTTACTATAAAAACCTATGATAGCACCAGTAGGTAGCCATACCTCTAGACCTTTTCGAATGTCAAATGTCTTTTTGTTGTGTTTCATGGTCTATAACTATTTGTAGCATAAAGTAGACATGTGTAGCTTTCCAGAATGACCAAAAATACATGATTTTGATTTTTCTAAAATTAGTTATAATTTTTCAAAATTTATGACAAAAATGGCAAAATTCTGGCCAAAATACAAGTATGAGTTTTATACTTCCTTTTGGTTTCCATGAGTTGTAGGCTACTTTTAATGATGAAAATGAGTTGTATTCATGTAATTAAATATGAGAATATGATACATGAGTTCATATGGTCCACATGACATCAAATAAAATTTTCATACGCGACGCAACGCTAAAATAATTAATATTTTAATGTCATTTTCTTACCTTTCATAGGAATTACTTGATATGAAGTATGGAGATAACATGAATTGAGCTAAGAAATTGTATTGTTACAATTTCATTCTCTAAGGTTCTTTTCCTTTTTACAGCTTTAGCATAACCATAAGTGTTTTTTAAGGCAACACTAAATTTCTAGATGTAAAAGGAGAATGATGGAGCATTCTACCCATTGCAACAACCAATAAAGCAAAGAAAAGGTATGATACATAGTTTGCAACCACATCTATCATCCATATGCAAAGACATGAGATAAGTGCTCTTACATTTAACTTCTTCAGAATCTTGCTCCTCCTTCCTCCTCTTTTGTTCTTCTTCTTCTTTTATCTTTGAGCTCCTAATTTCCTCTCTCTTTCTCCCTCCCTTTCCCCCCTGATGTTCCCTCTCTCTTTCTCTATTTTTGCACTTTCTAGGCTTCTCTTTCTTTCTCTTGTGAATTTGGAAGTGTAAGGATATGGAAAAGTTTAGATGTAGCTTATGTTTTGAAGGAAGGAGATATCTGTAGAGAAAAGGTAGTTGGCTTCCTCAAGAAGCGATTCATGTAACTTCTTTTGCAAACTTCCTATAGCATCAACTTTGGTTGACAAGGCTTTGACTTGAACTTTCTCATTTTGGGTTTCAATTTGTCAAAGACTCCAATTATGGAAGTTAATCTGCAAGTTGACGTGATCGTTTTATATAAAGATCTCTTCCTAATTTCTTTGTTTTTATTTTAGAAAAAAAAAATCATATTTTGACCCTATAAAAATTGTATTTTAGTTCCTAATTAAAATTGCACGTTGAACCCTAAATTTTTAACAGTTATATTTTGATTCCTAAATTTTTACTAAAATATTTTTATTTTTTAAATATATTATATTTTTGGAATCCTAAAGGTCTAATGAATTTCTTGAAATTTTATTCCTTAAGTATTTATTCTATAATTATATATTATTTGATAATTAGAAACTAATCCCAATTAATTCCTATACATTTTAAATAATTCCTAATAATTCATAAAAATTCTCAAAAAATTCTTAAAAATTGATCGTTTAGATAAAATTCTAAAGTGTCTTAAAGCTCATAATTTACCTAAATTTTTAAGATTCTACTGGGAATTCATATTAATAACTTTAAATAATTATATTAGCCTTAATTAATTAATTAGGAAAATCAAGGATATTATAATTTTCAAAATATACATGTACTTTCCCTAAAACAAAATGTTGCATTACATTTTAGTCCTAAATTTTTTAATTAAAAACAAATGCCTTTTCAGATATATTTTTTTATGGAGGGTATTTTATCAAAAAAATTTAAAATTGAATTAAAGTATATATTTTAAAAATAGAGAATAAGTTTTTATAATTTCAACAAAAGTTATAAAAAGTTTATGTAATTTACTTAAAAAAATCATTCAATTGATAAAAAAAAATGGCCTTACATTCCAATAATATTTTAATATAAAAAAATCTTTTAAAAAGTAACCTTCCTAGTAAAAGTTAAGCTCTATTGTCATTAGAATCAAGGACAAAATGTCAACTTATTAAGAAGCCTTGCTTCTCATGTATATACTTGACTCTTGTTCTAGCTTGGGTTTTTGTTACATTTATTTTGGATGTTGAGTAAATAATTTTTTTTTTTAAAGTTTGGCTAAATTATATGATATTCCTGTTATTTCATAAATATTATTCAATTTCCTTGATATTTAATATATATTTAAAAATTTGTCCTTCAATTTACTTTTTGTTAATGAATTTAACATTTTGTACAATATGCACTTCTTTTTAGAAAAAAATAAAATGTTAAATTTCTTTTAATCCTTTAGTTTCATTTAAATTTCAATTTAGACCCTATAATTTAAACATTTGTAATTATGTCTTTATAATTTTTAATATTTCTAATTCAGTTCATTCTATTAGCCTTTTGTTTGTGTGCCATTGAATTTTGTTGACTTGGCCAATTATGTGCCATCTTAGATGGATTATTCAAGCCAAATCATCTTAGTCACCTAATATAAGTTTTATCATATGCCATACATGTGAGTTAATCTATTTTGTGGGATTTAAACCACCTTAAATCTCCTAAAGAAAATGGCCTTCATGCTTTATTCTTCTAACACACTTGAGACATTACAAACCTTCAACTCCATCTTCCTTAATTTGGAAATCCCTTTTTATTGGGGTAAATCCTTCCTCTGCCTCATCCTTAAACTTGAAAATCCCTCTATCTGAAGCCATTACAGCTTAATTAGTCTTTATCACCCTTTTAAAATCTCTTACAAAACTTCTCAAATTGCATTAAACCCCTTTTACCTAAACTCATTTCCCCTTTCTAAGGAGCATTTCCTAAAGCAAGAGAAATTTTTGACCTCTTCATCATTGCACATGAATCCTTTTATTCTATGCATCGATCTACTTGTATGTCTAGTTGGTTAGCCATAAACTAAACATCTTAAAGGCTTTTGATACTATATCTTAGACCTTTATCCTCCCAATACTCAACAACTATAACTTTCCTCATCAATGGACCAATTTATTCTCCTCTTATATAAGATTTTGCCCTTCTAAATGGCTCAAAAACCTATTATTTTTCTTATAATCTCTTTCTACCTTTTTATCCTAGCTGTGAAATACCCTTTTCAAACTATAAACCATTCTAAAGGTAACAAACTTTGATCTCCCTTCAAAACTGAGAAACTCTAATATTAAAATCTCCCATCTTATCATTGACAACAATTTTCTTTTCACCAAAGCAACCACCTAAAGTTGTATTGAAACAAAGAACTTCCTTAAAACTTTTAACAACCTCTCTTGCATATCCTTCCAACTTAGACAAATCTAAGATTTGGTTTTCTCTTACTATCTTTTCTCTCTCAAATTTCTTTGATATTAAACTTTCTAAACTTCTTGGTCACCACTTTGGCTTCCCTCTTTGCATAAACTATAAGCCCACTAACTTTCTTTTTATTCTTGATTGTTGAATCAAAGGCCCTAAGTGTTTTAATTATGTCAAATGTGGAAAAAGAATTTTTAATGAGGAATTACTTTTGGAAAATCAAAATTTACCAAGTTAGGCCAATATTAACATTATTATTCTTTTGGGCCAAAAGCCAAAGTTTTCAATATTTTGTTTAGGCCAAAATCAATATTATGTTGAAATAAAGTATGTTATTTCATAAGCCCAAATAAAATAGTTTCTTTGGTTATGAGTTATTTGAGCCAAAAGAAAGACCAATTGATGTGGGCTAATAACATGTTTCAAATGCCAAAAGTTAACTTTATATTTTTTCCTTTATGTATAAACTATTTTTGCCCATCATGTATTATCTACAAGACAAAAGGAAGAAACAAGCAAAAAGGCTTCACATTAAAAGGAAATTTGAGAACACTATTAGGGAATAATTATAAAAGAAAAAGGTGGTTTGATCAAAATGCAATATCCTTATGATAAAGCAAGTTGAAAGCTACATAAAGTTTGAACATCCACCTACCAACGATCTAACATAGAACAATACATAAGAGATTAAGGAAATTTTACAAAGAAAGAAAACTCATAGCTTAAGAAAAAGGACAACATGTTGTCACCTAATCTTGTCTCTTTAAGAATATTTTAAAGGCAAAAAGGAGTTAAAATAAGTAAAATTCTGATGGCCCTTCTTCACTTTCAAAGTGCAATGCTCTCTCTTTTCTCATAGTTAGAAACTAAATATTGAATGAAAGGAGAAGCCATGGAAAAGAAATTCCTGTAGTAAATGAAGCCAAGATGAATGTTAAAAGAAAATGCTCTTTCAATTGCAATTAATTAACAAGATTTGTAGTCATTGGAGAAGATATTATGCCTTAAAGAAGTTAAAAATACTTGCAACAATTATCTTCTTATTATTTGTATTTAAGGAGCTACATTGAAAATGAAAGATAAAGAGCTGAACATGCATTATCTTTTTAGTAAGGTTGCTAAAAACTTGTGAGAATCCTAATAGTTGGGTGATATTGTAAAAGCTTTAGGACTGAGCCTATTTATTTGGTTTCTTTGGCGATTAGGTTATAAAAGATTAAATTAGCTTAGCCTAAGTGCAGGTTATCTTGTTATTGGCTATTAAACTCCTTTGGGAGCCCTGGAGGTTGCCTTGGTAATTAGGTAGTAAAAGCTTAGTAGTTGAGCCTTTGGAAAGAGTTAACCTATTGTAATATGATTATTCATAATGAAATTCTTTTACTTTGTTCTTAGGAAGTGGATGTAAGATATTTTTCATTTGAACCACTATTAATCCTATGGTATGATCTTAATCCACTTCTTATCTTTTACATTGGTTTTATATTTTCCAAAAAGTTGAATAAAACATTTCAAACCAAGTTTTTTATCCAAGCATCCTTGTTCTCTTATTTCTTTAGAACCATTTATTTAGACAATTTCTAAAAAGCAAAATATTTTTGGAAATAATTTTTAAAAATAAACTATTTTGCAAAGAGCATAATTTAACTCCCTTTCTTATGCTTTTCTCAACTAGCATTGGCAAAATTACTAAGAAACTTCAAGGTTGGAAAAGGAGCCTCCTTTTGATGGCGAGATGGACCTACTTCATTCTCACCTTTAACTCTTCAATCCTTCTCTACTACATGTAACATGTCTCTACCTTTAACCCTCTACTTAATAACATTGACAGAGTTGATAGAAATTTGGCTTAGGATCACTCTTTCTTCTTTAAGAAAATTCATTTTATCTCTTGGAAAAAAAATTATCTATCCTAAAATTCATGATAGGCTAGGAGTCCTAAATTTCAATTTTCTTAATGCATGTTCCATGGCAAAATTCTTATGGAAATTAGCTATAAATGTTGAAATCATTTGATTTTCTTTCTTCAGACATAAATATGAATCAAACTTGTTAGAAATAGAGCAAATTCTTCTTATATTCATAAAAGTATCATAAAGGATATAAATCTCTTCAATCATGGCTCAACTTTGTTTATTAGGCTCTAATTCCTCTGTTAGTACTAAAAAAGTTTTCCAACTTCCTTCAAGAAGTCTTAAAGGCCTCATCTCAAGATTGCTTAATAAGTCAAACATCTACCTCAAAGTTAGTGATTTGATTACCCCTCTTGGTCTATAAGAAACCTTTCCTTTATCCTTTTCCTTTGTGTCTTTAGAAAAATCCAAGCAATGTTAATTGCCCTTTCCTAAATACACCTGACAATATCACTTGAAAACCCTCAACAAGTAGTATCTTTACCATCAAATCTTCCCATCAGTAACTTATGCCACCTATTTCAAACTCCTCCTATTCTTGGCTTTGGAAAACTTTAGCTCACCCATGTTAGCTTTTCTTCCCATTGAGATCTAACATTAATGGTCTTTCTATTGCCTTTAATCTTCACAACAAAAGTTGTCTTCCTTCTTTTATTTTCCTCCTTTGCTTATCCTATAATGAAATAATCATTCACTCTTTATGTGAATGTCTTCTTTTATCTTAAGTTTGGATCCTCTACAATGAACTTTTAAAACTTCTTCACCTTTACATTTTAGTCTTAGTTGTATACTAGCTGTACCTCAAGTCTTACCTACCTAAACATTCCCTAGAAAACCATCTTTACCCATACTTGCAAAGCCATTTAGCTTGAAGGAAACAATCATATCTTTAAATATGTGCCTTTTAACTAAAGAACCATTTCTAATAGGAAATTAGTCAAAGTTGCTCATTGGCCATCTTAAATCCCTTAAACCTCTTTCCATCATAAATACCCTTTAGGAATACCCTTTTTCCCTTTGGTTTAAATTAAAAGTGGATGCTTCTACTTGCAACAAAGTTATTAGTGTAAAAGAAGTCATTTGTGATCATCATGGAAATGGCATTGTCATTTTTAGCGAATTCCATAGATTAAGAGATGTTATTCTTAAAGAAGTCTAAACCATACAACAAGGGGTAAAATTTGCTCCATCTTTTGGAATTAAAAATTTGAGGATTGAATCTAATTCATCTTTGACTATTCTTATAATCAAACAAGATAGTTCCCTTTTACATCACCTTTGCAAAACTTAGTCAACAACTACAAGCATCGTTTCTCTAGGATTATTTATCATATTTTCAAAGAAATAAATTCTCTTATAGATTTTCTGGTAAAACATGGAAGGATCATGTTCCTCCCCTTGTTGCATTAGTTTTTCAAGGTCTTATACCAATGGGAAAGAAGACGAGGGTGCTTGGTGCTCATATAAATAGGTCTATTTAGTTCTAATTTAGGCATTACAATAAGCCAAGCCTTGGGTTTAATTATAAGGGTGTAATCAAGGTCTTAAGGAGTTATGAGCAAGAGAGAGTTTGTAATTTTTCTCATTAATAATTTGTAATAGTTTTATTTTAGTAGAGATATCTCTTTCGGGATGGTGGGTGTAGACTTATTTAAAGGACCAAACACGTTAAATTCTATTATTATTTTTTCTTCTTTTTCTTTTTCTCTATTATTTGTATGGTTACTTCTGCTATTGGTTTTAACAAATGGTAGTAAAGCTACGTTTTGCCATAGGGAAGAAAGAGAAAGAAGCAGGATGTTGCACATTAACAATTTAGGTGGGAGACCAATTAGTGCCAATTCATTGGGTTTTAGCACCAGCAGGGGTAGAGCTAAAAAGTTTTCTTTTAAGGGCCTAAGCTAATGCAACTAAGGCGCCCTTCACCCCCTAACAAAATTTAGATTATAGCTCTATATCAAGCTAGATTCTAGCTTCTTTGTCATTTTTTCTTTTAACTCATTCTAACTCCCATCCTTGTACTTTGAATTTTATCTTTTTTCATTATTAAATGTTCAAGAATCATGCATTGCTAGCTTTAGATTACATTAACAATGGAACTTATAAGATTAAGTCTTGATAAGAAGATCCTACTACTAAGGATCCATGATGTTCCTCATCCTAAGGTCATATACATTAGAAAATTGAAAACTAGTTTCCATTCAAGCCTAGCTTCTCATTTTAGTATTTTAAATAAACAAAAACATAAAGAAGATGTCTAGTTTATACACAACTTCAAAAGTTCACTATCATGTTAAATCCATTAGCTTGCCTTTTAGACTACACCATACTTCTTAAAAATATTGAAATAGAGCTAGAGAAGCTAAAGACTTGTGATTGCTCAATCTCATTAGCTTTAATAGACATAGAAAATTCTTCTCTACAAGTTAAGACTATTAAAGTAAGCTTGAGAGGGCTTGTAGGGTTGTATAATTGTGTCCATCAATTCCTTGATTCTCCTTCACTTAATGGGTTCTCCATTATCACTAAAAAGTTAGAGGGGCCAAGCCTCCTACATGTCCCATTGACTTTATATATCCCTAGGTGCCACATCAACAATTTTCAATAAAAGGTTGGTTTTGACTAGTTTTGATGTGTTGGTTTCATTTCTTTGGCCACTTTTCTCAAATCTAGGTTATTCTGTAGTACTTATTGCTTATTGTTTAAGTGGAAGTATTTAACTAGGAATTTATTGAAAACCATAACAACATTGAAGTATTGTTGCATTTTTTAAAAAACATATATACAAGTATATGTATCGCAACAATAATAAAGCGATGAACAGAGTATCATTCATATGAGGATCTGTCGCTAAAACAATTGCTAAGTATTAAAGTTGTACACCTTAATCTAAATCAAGCCAATAATAAAAGATAATATAAAATTAAATTAAACTAAAGATATAAAAATAAAAATAAATAAATGAGAGATACTATTCGAGATAAAATTGGAAAGCAAAATGATTTGAGATTATGACTTCCCCTAACATTTCATATGAACTAATTACTTCTCCTCATCTTACTCTTAATGTCATTAATAGCCTAAAACTGTAATTTACCTATAAGCATTTTCTAAATTACATGTAAGCATTTCCCTAACTAATCCATAATTCCTTATGCAATTAATTTAGAGGATTAATCAAGAATATGTCCTAATGTGACTATATGAGATTGGTAGGTATATTCCTATCCTATAAATGAATCAATCCACTCAACATTATAAATTTCATGAACCCATACTACCCAATCCATGTTCAAGTCCTAAAATCCATTTTCCAAATTCATTTAAGTTATCCAAATCATCTAATAGTTTCTACATACTTAGAAGTATGAAACACAAAAATTGCGTAATTAAATCATACTATTAATTGCAAATAAACATAATAATTACAATATATTACAAGTTAGAGTTTATCATAATTTCTAATCAACAAGTTTAGTTTGTAACTATAAGAAATAATAATATTAAGAGTGGAGTATAAACCAAATAGGCAAAAAAAAAAAAATACAAGGAAAAGTAAGTGAATAAGAGAAAAACTAATTTAATTAGTGAAATTTTCTCAAATCTAAGCTTTTTTCATAGCAATTGGAGCTCCAAACCTTTCTTTCTCTTCCCCAAAACCTAAAAAATGGTGGCTTCCTTCCAAGAGATGCTGAAACCCCTTTAAAACTCTCAAAAAATGTGGCTAAAAATGGTGCATTTGGCCCTTTTCCTGAAGCATTGTGGTGCAAAATTTTACGTTGCAACTTATTTTATTTCTATTTCTCTACGCGTCACGACACTTAAATAGTAGCGATTTTAAGCCCTATCTTTTTCTCTTTTTTCTTTTCTTCTTTGTCTTTTTGATCCTTTTTCAACAAATTTTCTCAACTCTTGTTGTTTTGTGTTCTAAAACTTCTAAACTTGTTTCTTTGTAATTTCAACCCTACGAAAACATAAAATTCATTTAATTACTATTTATAATCTACTAACAATAGTTAAATAATTTAACAACATAAAAATATAGATAAAAATACAAAATATTATTTATATTTAACTAATATGAAAAATTAACTCAAAACCAAAGAAATAAAACCAAAACTTATTAAATATTAAATTGATTAAAATTTATTAATTTTATATATAAAAAACAAAAAATAAGTTCAATATTCATATAATAAATCTCTTAAAATATTAAGAAAATTATGACAAATTAAAGACTTATCAAGTATGAGCTTCTATAATTTGATGGAAAGACTGATTTTTGTAGTACTACATGATTCAAGATTATTTGGTGTAGTCTCATCTTGATTATACATTCTAGGATTAAAAATTGAATTAGATGAAAGAACCATATTGAATTACAACCCAACACCCTTCACTTACTTTTTCTCTATTTCTTCGTTTGCATCTCAAACATTTTTCCAAGATTTACTTGGCTTCCTTATTCAATGTAAAAGTCACTTGTAGAGAACAAGGTCCTTTCTTGCTCTCCTTTTAGTTCTTGTATTATCCTTGTAACCAAAAAATAAATTTCATCTCATTATTTACTTCTTTTTTGGGCATAAATCATGTATATTCAAAATGCTAAAATGACATATAGTTGGTCGCATAAGCAAAGTTTATTAACACATTGATGAAGTTTAACAACAAAGACTAAATAAAAAAAAAAATAGATCTCAATCATAAATTTTTAACTATAAGGACCAATTTGAAAATGGAATGAAACTATAGGGGTCAAAGAAAAATTTAACCAAAATGAAATTATTTAACTACTTAATTATCGCATTGAGAATAAAATCATAGTTTTATGTTAAAACTTAAAATCAATTTAACAAAATTTATTATTATATTAAGAATAAAATCACAACTTTATATTGTAAAAAAATTATTTTTTAATAAAAAATAAAAAATATTTTTTTTTGCAATATATATTAAATATTAGAGTTAAATGAAAAATATTAAATATAATTTGACTACATTTTTAGAAAAAAAACTAGCATAATTAACTCTTTATATATCTTTTGTAGAACTTCAATGCAAGAGCTGGCATCTTCTTTTCATTTGAATGATTGAGACAAGGTTGAATAAGCTTTGTGAACAAAATTAAAAAAAAATGAAAGTCAATAATAAATATATAGTTTGTGGTCAACATTGAATCTAATAAATTACACTTCTTGATCTTTATTGCAAAGATTTGATTGAAAATAAATCTTTTCAATTTCTTTTTTCAAATTGCTTAAAATTGATTATGTCAATTTTAGAGAAAGATAAATACAAAATGTATATATTCATTATTTCAGTGGTACCAACATATTTAGATGGGATTTATTACTCAAGTGAGTCCCATATATTGGATTTATCTTTTTTCCTAAATTGACCATATTAATTTCTGAGAAAAATTGAGAAGAATAAAATTAGGACTTAATTACATTTGGGAGTCTGTAAAGTATTTTGCTCTTTTGTGGGGGCCCATTTTGGTTCCTGATCACCGTTCGTGTTATTGGGCTATTCTAAAGCGACTTCGTAAATTTATGGGCTCTCAGATTGCTTTGGGCATGGCTCAAATATAGGCATTAGGCCATTAATTCGTTGGGGCAGTTTTTTTAAAATTTATTTTTTTATATGAGCATGAGGGATATTTTTGAATTTTGCTTGAAACTAAATTTCATCATCATGCGATTTTCAGCTCTCTCACGTAGATTTGACACATTTAAGATCGTACTTTCAAGATGTTGCCTAAAAAAAAATTAAACCCAAATAAATAAGAGATTATCTTTACTTGCTAACCGAGTTAATTTGTTTACTAAGTGTATGTATATTATTTTCCTAATGATTGCTGAGTTTTAAATTTTATTTTATATAAGAATTTAACATGATTTTGAATTCAATTTTCTTAAGAATTAAAAAAGTAAAATTCAAATTCGTCCCATAATCAACCCTATTTATTAAAGGTGTCAATGTCAGAGCTGACCTTTTAAAGTGGCAATCTCTTAAACAATTTTTTATGAAATCCTAGCAGTTCATGCAATTTGGCTCAACTTCCTCCAAGAGTTCTTTGTTGGTTCAAATGCAAGGAACTTCCAAGCACATACTACTCATAACAAGCTCAAGAACAAGTGGACCTTTTTCAAATATAATTGTTACAGTGGAATGAATGTTTGTTTGCCATTTTTTTTTGAACTCTTTGAAGCTATTTGGTATATAAAATATTAGGTATAAAAATAAAAAAATAATAAAAAAGTAAATAGAATAGATGGAAAATGACACTTATACTTTTAATTTAAAAAGATAATAAAAAAGATAGATATTATTAAATAATAATAATAATAAAGACATAATAGACATTATAAAAAAAAATTTCTATCACTCTTTTTTCCATTACCATACTAAGCATGCCAGTAGAGCTTCAAATCTCTTTGTAATCAAAGTTAAAAAACAGAAAACAAAAAACAAAGAAAGGAGTTCTTGGAACAAGCTAGGAAGCATACATTAGATCAATTCCTTGCATTTCAAAGTAATTTTATTTCAAAAGGCATATATCATATTATTGATGGATGTTAATGGTCAAATTTTTTTTATAAGCCAAATAGCTCTATGACACTGCAAGATGTAGTTTGATATTACAGTAAATTATATAAATTTTAATTAAATTTGTTGAAATTCTACAACTCTCTCTTTTATTTTTAAAATATATACATATCTCATATGAAATAAAAAGTTATTATACTCTTTAGTTTAATTTTAAATTGTTTGACTAAAATACTCTCCATTAACGCAAATATATAATTTTTAAACTAAAAAAATTTTAAATAGAGGATATTTTAGTTAAAAGACTTAAAATTGAATTAAAGTATAAGATAAATTTTATTTAAGAAAATTTATGTATATTTTGAAAATAAAAAAGATGTTTGTGTAATTTTAACAAAAATTAAAAAAGACCTATGTAATTTACTATAGATAAAACAGCGTAATTTGAGAACTTTAGATCAATTACATCTAGCAATATTCATAACTGAAGTAAAATTTAGTACATTTTCGTCCAAGAGTTTTGGCCCAAAGGGCATCTTCTCTAGACTTGAATTGTAGGAGAAGTCTAATTTAACTCTTAATTAAGGTTGAAATATTAAGTAAAAGTTCATAAATAATTGTTTTAATTATAATTTCTAATACACTCTCTCAGTACAAAAGTTTCTTGGATTTGGAGTGTCAACAATGCACATATTCTCTGTATCTTGTACTAAAAGTTTAATTTTAATTAAGAGAAGGAAAGATAGTTTAAAAGTTGAACTTCTAACCACTTAATTATAGAGACTTTTGACGATAAGAATTATTTTAACTCAAAAATTCAAGTTATCAAATTAAATTTCATAAATAATTTTTTTTAATAGTTTCTAACATAGTACGCATCTTTGTGTGACATTGGATAGGTAAACACAACAAATTCTCAAAAATATAAGTTACAATATATACAGTTATAATATGTTAATACAATTTTTTAAAAAGAAAAGTATAATTAATTATGTTTAAATATAATCTGGTTAAAGAGTGAAATTGGCACCGGTATCTTTTCATTTTACAGTTATACAGTCATATCTTTTCATTTTAGTATCTCATTCTCATGTAAGTGAAACAAAAGCAAAGATGCTTTTGGCTGTATAGATCTATATGTATTGCATAGCATCTCATCAAAACTGATCTCACGCATACCATTTATAGTAAGCTGTCTTTGGTGTAGGCCTCTAGCTACATTTGTATTGTTGGAGCCATCTGCTTTTTAACTTCAGTTTACATTGGGAGCTTGCAGATAAATATTTGTAATGCAGGATTTAATAGAATTTTATTATTTCAAATTTAGAAATTTTCATTCTTGACTCTTATTTAATATTTAGTTATTAAAAAAATAATATGGTAGCCTGAATTTATACAAGAAAAATTCATTTGATTTTTCTTTTTCATAGACATAAAGAGGTGGATGCGATGTGCAGAAGACCAAGCAAAAAGAGAGGTAATTCTTAATCACAGATCACAAATATGAACGAAGCAACCTTATTGGGTGATCCTTGGATCTGATGATCTGGTCAGATTTCCATAAAGAGAAAGTAGCCAATCACATCTTTCCGACCAGCTTATGTGGGAAATGAGTGTACGACTAATTAAGTGATTATTTCATCCTGCTAGTGATACCAAACAAGATAGAATTGTATCAGCTAGTTCTTAATTTATTGTGCTTCTGATCTCTTACCCCAAAATGCCAAAAAACAGTTTCTTAATTCCTTTCCAGAAAAGAAAAGAGGGATATCGCTATATATATTCTATCCCACATACATTGATAATGGCAGAGGATATATACTTATCTTTGAAAATGGAAACCACTTTGAATCTATCTTGAAAGCTAATCATCTAAGGAATTCAATATATTCCCCTCACGTATATATAATAATTAACTTGGCTCTTTTTTATTGGATCTAAAGGATTTCAGATATATTACGACGCTAATGGAGGGATTAGATGTAACTTAACTAAGAAAGTAAATAAAAAGTAATGATATTTAAATGCCTCAGAAATAGATTTCATTTTTCTTTCCACCTATTATATTTAATAATGAACATATAATCGAAGTGAAAATAGCATGTTCTCCTTTTTGTATAATAAGTGGAGCACATATTGGACTTATCTTCAAGTGGGAAAAAATTACTTTGATTATAAAAAAGTCAACAATATTGTGGTTAAAAGAAAAGTAAAATGTTTTCCTTTTTTTTTTTAAATGAATTATACTGAGCTCCCACCAAGTTTATTAAATTACATTTGACATATCTCTTGTTTCAAAAACTTTTCAATTTACTTTCTATCAATCAAATTAACTTTTATAATATGAAATTATAATTTTATTCTTAGTATGATATAGAGGTAGAGCTAGTAAAGTTAATGTTAAACTCTCACAAGAGACAACAATTTTATTCTTAATAAGATAGTAAGAATATGTAAGCAATTTTTTTTTTTAAAAAAATGGTATCCATGTTATGCAGGAAGTTAATTTTATTAATAAAAAATAATTAAATTAAAATTTTTGTAATACATACCAAATGTGATAAAAGTAAAATATTATATATTTGAAATAAGAAGGGTATAGGTGTAATTTAGTCAAATCTGAGGGAAAGTGATATAATATAATTTACTAAAAAAATATAGAAAGTAAAGAGTGAGAGAGTGGGAGAATGAGTCGGACAAAAAATATGAAGACAAACAGTGGGGTGTATGTAGATACTATGGCATTTAATTTTCTTGCTGTAATTATTTATTACTTTTTATATTATTATTATTCATCATTAATTAATTACTTTTCAGATTCAATCAGGCCAAGGTATAATAACACATTTGAATTATAAGAAATTATCGATTAATTAATTGTTTACTTATTAATAGCTAACTAATTTAAAATTTGACTTGCAATATCAATATGATAATATATGTAAGCTTTAATTCATTTTGCATATATATGTATATATATAAATGTATTTGCACGCAAAAGTCTTAGCACAGAAGAGGAAAATGGAAGAAGACAAGATAAAACTGAAAAGGAAAGTGATCATACGCAAATAATTTATGGTATGTCGGTTATAAATATAATAGGTGAGAAGGGGAAAGGAATTGGGAAGAGAATGTTTCATGAAAATGTTTTTTCAGTTTAAGAGTTATAATAAAGAATTTTTAACAAACATGCTAACTTTTTTTAAATATTTTTTTGTAAGTGAAAGATTTATAATAAAATGGAAGTCGTTATTTAACTATTCAATTTGCTTCTTTGCCGTCCTTAATTTCCATTTTCTTTAAATTTTTTCCTTTTGCTCCCAACTCTTAAACTTACTTTGGCAGTTATGTAGGCATTTTGATTCTTATTTATTAAAAAAAATTGAGCTTCGCATATATATATATATTATTTAATACATTTATAATGTTTAAATTTTAAAATTTATATAATTATTTTTTTGTGTTTCTTATAAAAGAGGCAAAAGTCTTGGCAGGGGAAAGGGATGGAATAGGCGATTGAACTGAAGGACATCAAATCCCCTTATAACTTAAGAAAAGTGCCACTGGAATCAAGACTCATGGACAAATTTACATAATTGTTTTATTCAAACATCTTATGAATAAGTTGTTAGCCCAAGGGTCCTCAAAACAAGTTTTAAAAAATAAATGATTAAAGTTAAAAAAAAAAGAGGATGGCCTTCTGTTTGGGAGTCACTGTAGACAATACTGTGGTTTTAGCAGGTAGAAAATCAGGACTCAAATTTTAAGTAATTGTAAAAGTAAGTTTTCTATACACCAAATAACACTAGTAAGATTCTAAACACCGTGTGTGTGTATTCTATAGTCTATTCAAAATTTGAATTTAATATTAATATTTTATTTTATTTTATTTTCAAAAAAATTCTTATATATATTTTTGTTCTTTTAGAACAAAAATCAATTTTTTTTTTTGCTTTTCATTAATTACAAGGTTGAAAATGAACTTGGACATATTTCCTAGGTTAACAAAACACTTTGGGTATCATTCCTCTCAATTCTAACTAATGTTTTTAAAATTAAATTAGTTATTATATCCCTAAAAGTATTAGTTTATAATTCATTAATTTAATTGTTATTAAACTAATATATATTTTTAAAATTTTATATATTAAAATTTTAATATAACAAATAAGTACTAATAAATTTTAAATGTTTAATTACTAATTCAATATTTGTTAAGATGTTTAAGAAGTTATTTTTAATTGAAAAATAAAAATGGCCTATGATTAAAATTTAAGAGTATTTAATATCGAATTTTTACAATTTTCAAATTATATCAAGATTTTATTTGTTATTAAAAAACAACAAAAATAAAAATAAAAAGGCAAATGTAAGAGGAAAGAGCAATTTTGGCCAAACTTTGATATTTAAAAGAAATGCTGCTAAGAGATAAAGTATGATGGAAAATAAAAACCTAAAATAGCCAATTATAATAATTTTGTTTTTCTTATATTCTATTTTCTTTACATTTTTCTTTGTTTTAATTCTCCCTTTCTTCTATTATTTTATATTTTTATTTTTTTTAACATTTATTTAAGATGAATCGTATTTTTTTATGAAAAATCTTTAAAAAAATTAATGACCAATTCAACTAAATTTTGACTACTTCAGTTAGTCATTTATTAATTTGATCAAATTTTTGATAAGTTAATTTTATAGATTGATTAAACAGTGACAATTTATCATTTTTTTTAATCAAACTGACCAATTCCATTTGATTTTTGAAACAACAATTCTAACCTTCAAAAATTTGAAAACCAAAATCAAATTGAGATTATCCTTGTCTCCCAATATTAATTTCTGGTGGCTAAGTCTCCCACCAGACCAGACCCACCAACAAAATAATGGCACAAACAAAAATGCACCGATCAAAAGTTAGTGAACTCATATATAGAGGATATGTACGTATGAGAGGAAGGACCTGTTTTGTCCTAATTGCGACATGGACGGATACATACACACTACGTCTAGAAACTACGGTTATTGTTGCTTAGTTCCAGCCTAGTTAGGTTTTTCTGTTTCATAGGATTTTCGAGAGGAAATTAATGCTCACTAGCCCTACCAGTACTTTGCATGACACTGTGACAACTACACCATCATGTTAGTTGCCTCCACTTGTGGACCTTGACATGTTCCCTTCTGTATATCTATATCCTCTTCTCTGCCCAATATCCTTTGTCCTATAGGAATGAGAGAAATAATGTGATATTTCTGGCACTTTAATTAGGGAAAGTTTCAGAATTTCAGGGACAGATGTTGGTTATTAGGTGGAAGATGGACAACATACGGGAATCTGATTAGTATTATTATATTTTTTTCAGAAAATTTAAATTCAATATACTTGCTTTTTCATATCAGTTTACACTTGGACCACTACTCCGTTGGATAAATAAAGATGTTCAAGATAGATTCTATTTTAAAAAAATTATTAGTTAGATCAAATTAATTATAGATGAATATATAAAGTGTGTTGATTTTTTATTAAAAAAAATGTATATGTTTATATATTTATATATAATTAGTTTGTTCTATTAATATTCTGTAAGTTGAGTCCTTCTAAAATTATTTTTGGATAAATATTAACATTTAAGATATTCTTGGTACTCGAGGAATTAAAAATCATAAATAGACCAAGTAAACAATAATAAAGATGTATGTATATCAGAGGTAAATTTATTGGGCATATAATATTTATATATATTTATTCATGATTTACTCAATTAAATCTCCATCGTTTTTTTTGTAAAATTAAATTTGAATTTTGCATATCAGAAATAAGAAACACCCCACAATATCTTTTGGGATTCGAATTATTACAGATCATTTAGGGAATAAAAGATAATAGCTAGTGGAAGCATGATTAAAAATGGGGTTGATGAATTGCTGAAGATTTCAATCTTGTTGGTAACAAACTAAGAAAAAGGTTGTCGTTTCCTGTGCATGTGCAGTCTAATGTTCAAACCATGTATGATTGAATTCAGATGCCATTGATGGCATTCACTTAGCAATTTTGTTTAGAAGGTACTAGAGATGGATTTTCCTTCATAAAGTTAGGAACATATATCAGTGGGATACCAGATAGAAGGTACAAAGCAAAAGTAGGGAAGCGAAAAGCTTGAGTCGATTCACACTATAAGCTAGTGATGTTTCCATATCTGGGTTATTATATTTTTCTTTCTCCCAGAAGCAATTTTATGAGAAACATAAGGTTGCTTGGAAGAAGGCTACAATATATTTGAATGAAAAAAAAAAAAAGGTTTCATTTAGTTTTCCTTTTTTAAAATTTTCTATAAACTTCACAAAAAATCAGTTGAAGTGTTTTTCACTTCCAGAAAAAGCGATTCTCTGAAGAATATGTTTGATTAATCTGAAAGGTAAGCTTGATTTGGATCTGTTAGATAGTTATGAATTATTTTAACTCTACAATAATATGAAAAATTAGGAAGATCAAGATCCACATTTTATAACAAAATAGCAATAATTTTCCATCTAAATTATAATCTTAAATTAATTAAAAAGCGTACAAGTATCTTGAACTCGTAAAAACTTCAGTTCGTTTATTAATTTTAAGTGTAATCCTCTGACAGAACGATGCCAGGCCAAAATTCAAAGGAAAGGAATTAAAGATAAGAGTGTCAATGATTGGTATATGCTATGAATGATCCCTCAATAAACAATTTAAGAACTGAATTTTTTTAAAAATAAGAGAATCAAGGACGTGAGATAATCTACATAAATATTTATGTCTCGTTGTTTAATTAAGAATTTAGATGTCAAGTTATTATGTGTAGAGAAGTTTATTTTTTCGTGTCATCGTTTGTTAAAAAATAATAAATAAATAATTCAGATATCATTATACAATAAAACGCTTTACCAACAGTGAACAATCTTCTTCCACGAGATCTTGTCGGCAATGTGCAGTACTGGAGTGATAAAGGGAAAGGAGCTAGAATAAATATCTACATTGAATTTGGTAAAAAATGATCTTAAGATAGATTACCTATTAATGCATGCTCATTCTTTGCCACAAACTAAAAGGAGAAAAAGTTTAAATTATTATTATTTCTTATGCTTTTGCTTATTGAACTATATATACATATTCCTTTCTGAAAGTTGTCTTTTACTCTTTTGAAGAATGACTTTTGTGGGTGTCCCTGGTCAGATCGATGGTCATTTTACAGAAAGAAAAACAAAAGAAGATACCTTTTGCTGATATTTTTTCTTTTTGAATAATCTTTTCTAATATTGCTGTCGCCATTTTTTTCTCCCGGACTCTCTCTCTCTTCAGTCCCTTGCATGGGTTCTCTAATTGATGGGCTAATTTAGTCAACTCAGAAAATAACATTATATGCTGGTTTAGATACTTAAAGGACTTGATATGATCTCATGAGTCGTCAGTGTTGCCACACAGACTTTCCATTTTCAAACAATGCTTTTTTATTTATTGATACTTTTCTTTTACAAAATGAACACAGTAATATTGATCTATCTTGTCATGCATTAAATTTTTATTTTTAATTATTATAAGGAAAAATATTGAAATTTGATTATGAAAATTATTAAGAAAAACTGGTTGCTGCGGAAAATTAATTAGGAAATATATATAGACTTTGCAAGAATTTTTTCACTGGTTGCTGCGAAGCTATGGACTGGGATGTCTGCCTGGAAGACGGCTAGAGTTATAATTATTGTGATTTATAGATTGAGATCTATACCCTTATAAACCTTTAGAAACCCCTGAAAGGTCAAAATCCAGAAGAAAACCAAAAGACAAACAATGAGTTCTCCTCCACCTCAACAGATGATTTTAGTCATGAATCCCCACATCTCAAATGAAAGCGATTCCATTACTACAGAGCCAACTATACCACTTCACAATGAGGGCATTACGGACATTACCATCCTATTGACACTAAAATAAAAAGGCCACATACCGACTGAAGTGTTAGTAAGGTAAAATGCTAATTCAGTCAGATATATACTATTTTCTATTGAAAAATTAGTTATCCACTGATATTCAGTAGTTTTATTAGAATCTCCTTAAAACTTTATTTTCAATCAGGTTAACTCTTGTTATATCAAGATATTCAATGGAATTTATATATTGTCTCATTTATATAATTTTTGTAATACAACAAACATCCATTAACACAAACATCCATTAACACAAACATCAAGTTGTTTTTTATAGATAAACCAATTTTTGAGATTAGCTTTTTTGTTTTGTATTAATCTTTGAGTACGACATTGTCATGGGGGGAAACTTTTTTTTTTTTTTCATAAAACTTATATATTGATTAAAACTTTGTTGTAATATATTGTTGTTAGATTTAATATTTATCGTTCTTAAAAACAAACAAACAACTTAGATTAATTATTACATTTTGGTTATATTGGTTGTTGATATGTAATAAATCAAAGAATTTATGGGTTTTGAATTTGAAAGTTTTTTAACATCACTAATATTATTATTATTATCTATTTCATCATATGTACCATTATTAAAATTAGGTCTAACTGTATCAAAGATTATTATTTCATATCTATTATTAGGTTTTTTATTTACTAATCTCAAGTTAGATATAATTTTAACATGTATATTAGTTGGTGATGGTTCAATTTAATACCAATATTTAAATTGAAATCTTATATTATAAAGATAATCTTTAACTCCTTAGTAGTAAGATAAGTTTTATTTTTATATTCAGAACATGAACATCTATTTGGATCATTTTTCACAAGTAAAAGTAATAAATTCTTTTATGTTTTATAAAAATTTATCAATATATCCTTTACGTCTCGGATTTAATTTATTATACATCCACTTTTGATTATTAGAATTTTTCATTTTTTGTGAATTATCACAAACAATTTAAATATTATCTTACAAATATTATTGAATTAAGAAATTCCTTCACTGCATCATCAAAAAAATAATAAAAAAATATTTCTCCATTACATCATCACAAAAATAATCAATAAATAAAAATATTAAATAACAAACAATATTTTATAAAAAATTTATTAAGCAATTACTTATACATATCTGTTAAAGAAACTAAAATTGTGAGATAAAGAATATCGAACTTTAATCACCAACAAATATAAAAATGGTGATACGAAGAAACCGAAGAAATGATGAGCAGAGGAAAATAGAGCGCACAAGAAGAACCATGAAAATTGGACTCAGAGAAAGGAAATTAAAGAATAATAATAGAGGACAGAAATAGAGAACAAAAGCGAAAGAGAGCACGCTAATATATATATATATATATATATATATGTAATGTTTTCACTCTATCCAACGATTAGAAGTAGCTATTTTTGCAACGTTCAAATGTCTATTTTCATATGGCTATTTTTTGGCTGTTGTCTTTAGTTGAAAAATAAAAAAGTTAAAGTTAAAACAAAAAAAAAAAAAAGGATTTCTTAGCCGAACAAACTTCAATCAACCAACATTTTCGCAGTTTTTCATCCTATTTGTTGACTGAAGCTGTCTGAAAAATATTATTTAGTGACTAAACTTGTCTGCAGGATTACATCATTTTGCATGAATTGGTATTTTTTTATTTTTCTTTCTAAAGTCAGTTGAAAACTAGTTATATATTGGAAAAAAAATTGAAGTAGTCGAAAGCTTCTGTCTGTATTCCCCAATATTATTGTAGTGTGATGGCCACTTCGGCCGCACCCACCCAGCATCAGCAGATGCATGAGGCTCCTGAAATGCATGAGGAAGCTCCCTTGGTTGACGATCCTCCAAAACAATATCACCAAGACAACTTCAGCAAACCAACATCTGGACCGTGGTCCACATTTTATGACATTCTTCCCTCTAAATGGAAGAACAGAGTCCATGAATTCCGTTCGAAACAGTGTGTCTGTGTGAAACACTGTGTCTTTGGTCTGGTAGTGTTTAGGAAATGGTTCCTTTTAAAGTGATCAGAAATAGGTAATGGAGAAAGGCATCTTTAGCAAGATGTTGGAGTGTTGAAGGATCGGGCACTGGTGGGCTTGTGAGGTGTGTACTTTTAGTGGGTTGTCCTTTTAGAAAGTGGCTTAGTTTGGGAGAGGTGTGAATGAAGTGGATGAACTGGCCATGAGGATAATAAGCAGGGTAGTGATGTCCGTAATGCTCTTATTCTGAAGTGATTCCGTTGACTCTGCAGCGATGGAATCACTTCTGTTTGAGGAGATGTCATGATTCATGGTTGAAATCATGTGTTGAGGTGGAGGAGAAGAACTCATAGGTTGTTTGTCTTTTGGTTCCCTATTGGGTTTTAACCTTTCTGGGGTTCCTTCTTCTCTAGGGTCAGAAGAGGAATGGCTCAATTGTCTTTAGAATGTTGAGGAAGAGGGCTTGAAAGTCAAAGGCTTCGGCTTATAGGCTTCGGTAGGCTTAAATGTGGTTGTCTGTTTGGGAATAATTCATGTGTCATCTTAAAGCACTTAGAGTGATCTGGCTGAGCAGGATAGTAGTGTGAGGATGGATAAGCTGGAACATATGAAGTTTATGGGTATGGAGAGTCAAATAATTGCTGCGACTTTCTAGCCATGTCATCTTCAATCTGCTTCGGCTAAGCTTTCAGATTTCTTATTTCTATTTCTTTCCAGTCAAACTTAGGATCATAGATCCGATGTCTGAGAAGATAATGTAAATCAAGATCTAGCTAAGTAACTTGTTCTTGTAGTTCTTGATATAACTTCTAGATCTAAGAGGATAGAGTGTTGACTCTTGTCAATGTAGCTGGTTTGTGTCATAATATGTTTCATGTTGTAGTCTATGCTTTGCAGGGCCTGGTTTTGTGCGACAGCATTATGAGTATGCCGGTTCAACACTTCTTCAGCTTGGGAAGGGATCTTGTTTCCTCCCCCTAAGAAGATTTCCAAATATTAGACATAGGCTCTGGAAGAAATTCTTTTCTGTGGATCAACCTATTTTTCCATAGATGAAAAATATTGATCATTTGTCGAGAAGAAAGCATCAGGCAAGGGGAAGTAAATTCTATATCTGAAGTGGATCAAAAAATTAAGCGGATAAAAATTCATGAAGAACTTATCTAGACAATTGGCTGTTACAAATATTTTCTTCAACGAGTGTGGCATAGAAATATCACAAAAATATGTTAATATGAAGAAAATAAATAAATTTTTTGATAAATAAAAATGATGATATGACTAGCATCACTTTGAACAAATAGAAGTACTTTCCTGCAAACATCAATTGCCAATCCTGTGGATTAGACTCTGAAGTTATTGCATGTGGACCACTTAATGCAATATATGCCCCATTTATACATTGTCATGTCAATACCTAGAATTGATAATATTTTCTCTTGAAAAACTTGTAAAAATGCTTGATTTCCCTTCTTATAGAAAAAGTCAAACGTACTTCCTTCTGCTTAAATAGTACTATCAATCATAGTTTTATAATTCGAACATAATTGAATTGCATTCTGGGTTTCTGGCTAATAGAAGGACTAAAAATCCATTATAATTTATTAGAAATAACTACCATCATAAAATCCATTATAATATTTTGAATAAATAGCTTTATAGTTGATTATTAATCATGCCCATAGAGTTTTCTTACTCAAGTAATATAAAGTTAACGTTTATAAATCAAGTATATATAGTGGAACTAATTATATACATCTGGTTGCACTTTGCGAGGCAAACGAACTGTGAAGTAGTTAATAAATTGTAATCCCATCTTACAAGAAGTTTTTGTTTTAAAAAGAAATTCAAGTTTAATCAACGATTCAAAAAGGTTATTTACTGCTAACTGATAACTTACATGACACTAGCCGCACTCGATAAAATATCAATGGATACGTTAACAATTTGCTCTCTGCCCTATTATTGTTTCCACTTTCAAGGTATTGTACTTTCTATATAACAAAATATATATTATCTATTGATTGCAACATATGCTTGACCATTAATTAACACGGATTATCTACATATACATATGGACTAATATAAACCTTTATTTTTGTCCTTCATTGATGGGGTATTTTTAATTTGGTTTCTTAAATTTTTCTTTAAAATTTTTCCCTCATAAATAAAATCATTATCAACACACCCACCCACCCACCCCTATAAACTTACAAAATGAAATGGACAGGAGATAAACATTGGCATTAAAATATTAATAATTGAATTTAATTATGGTGAATTCTCTCGTTTACATTAGTAACGGCTTTTGAAATGTGTTGTAAATTTTCGCTAATGTATTGCTAACCAACTATTAATGGTAATAATATATAGTTAAAACACCTTAAGTAGTCATCTCCTCAAAGGTATTGATCATTATAAATTGTTACCATTAGTGGTCGGTTAGCTGTACATTAACGAAACGTTATAGCACATATCGAGAATTGCTACCAATATGATAGGAAGATAGTACTTATATGTATTGTTGTTCTTAATTTTTTAATGTGCACCATAGTATCTGCCTTTAATTATAAAAATCGTGAATGGCAATATATGAATTATTAGCTCACTAACTCACCTAGCTTGCTAACATAATTTGGAAAAAAAAAAGTAAACTATGATATTGATCCTTTGAAAATAATATTGTTATCAATTTAATTCTTAAAAATTTATTATCATCAATTTAATCTTATTATTTTTAAAAATATATTATCTCAATTATTATCCCAATTCGATTAGGATTGCATTTCCAATTAAAAAGTGAATGTGCAACATGGTGCATTTTAATTTTGTGTGTTAGCTTCTTCCAAACATCTACAATAGCAGATAATGTGCTGCGCTAGATAAGAATAATTTTCTTAATATTTTTATAATAGAGTTAGGGTTAATATAAAATAATATATTTTTTAAAATGTTATAATTAAATTGATGTCAATAAATTTTTAAAAACTAAATTAATGACAATAATTAATATCTTTCAAAAACAATTATAGTAGTTTATTTAAAAAAAATTAACGTTTAGTTGAAAATCTAAATGTTTAATAACCCAAAAAAAGTGATGATAATAATAATAATGATAATAAAATTAGAAATAATTTAGTAATACTAAAGAAATTATCTTAGGATAGAAAGATTAACTAGTTAATTTGAATTAAATTTTTAAAGTTTAAAAATTATCTTATAAAACCATTTCGATATCTGTCTTATACCTGATAAGATATTTTTATATCTCAAACTCTTCACATAGATTATCTTTATTAAACTCAAATATTCACAAGATTTTATTTAAATACTTAAGCTTAAAATAATTTTTCTTATATCTTATTCTAATCCAAATAGGAGAAAATCTAATTTTCTTTTTTTCTTTTTCCTCTTTCCATTTTTCCTCTTTCCATCTCTCTTGATGGCATATCACAATTTTCATCCACTAAATACAAAACCTAATTAACATGTTTTTTTTCAACCAAAGTGCAAAAGCGTAGCATCTTCCATCCTAAGAAAAAACAGTGTTGTGATTGTTTTATCTGTATCTTTGCTAGTTGAAACTTCAAGATATTGATTCTTTGAAATTTGGCCATTGATGAAGCTTGGACTTTGGGGTTTTTGGTTCTAAGCTTTTAAATACGAAATTAACATATCTATTCTTCAATTTCCTACTTCATAAGGTAACTTCTAAACTCAATTTAACTTATGAAAGATAAATTTCAAAAAAAATCTAGATCTAAAATTAGTAATAATGATAGGGAATTTAAATTAAATTTAAAACTTTAGTTATTATAATTTTCATTTAGTAAAATTAATATTATAGGATATATTATTAATAAATTTATACTCAATGTGATTTTAAACATTGTTGATGATATCTTATCAACTATGATTGTACCTTGAAATGACATTTACCATTGGTCTCTAACGATGAGTATATAAATAATAAGGTGGCATTTTTTATTTACATATTGATTATATTTTTCTTATGTCAAATATTATTTTAAATAATTCTTGTTATACTATTATAGGGAAGCAAATCTTAATTTTTTTTTTTTGAGAATCTTTAGTTTCAAAATATATGATAAATAAGGGTGAAATTTATGAATGTGTGATAGGAGAATGTTTTTATAGATAGTAAGTGTAGATAATGGCAAAACTCTTTATATATATATATATATATATATATAAAGAGTTTTGCCATTATCTACACTTACTTTATATATATATATATATATATATATATATATCTAATTTGGTTATTTTATATAATATTTTTTTTGTTTCAATTTTTTCTATATAATTTTTCTTAAATTTGATTTATTTTTAATTAACCAGTAATTATATATATGATCTATTTTATTCTAATTTTTCTTATATAACTTTCTTAGATTTGATTTATTTTTAATTAATTGGTAATTATAATATATAAATATATATATATATACTTGAATTATTTTTTATTTTTAATATTATTTTTATTATTTATTTATTTATGATATAGTATTTATTTGCATTATTTTAAAAAATAATGCTGTTCTTATGAGTAAAATGATGAGAATAATGAATCATTATTTTGTTATCTTATTTTTTTACTAAAGTATCTTTATTTATATGATGAGATTTATTTATATAAATTAAATTTTTTTGGGCTTAATATATTTTTAAATCACTTCTTTAATTAAATTTGAGTTTCTATAATAATTTTTTAAATTATTTATAAAGAGTATTTTTTTTAATCTTTGATTGCACTGTGAAAACTTAAATATTATATTAAATAGTATGGGATGCTTAATGTGTTATTTATAAAATTTAAAAATCTAAGTCTCGTATTAGGTAATATGAGATACTTGGTGCAATATTTATGGGAACATTATTTTTTTCTTTGATAGTACTTTTAAAAATGAATCATCTATGCCTCATTAGGTCCTATTATTAATCTATAATATATATTTAAAAAGATTATAAAATAAAGTATGGTGGCACTAATATGTGAAACAAGTAAAGTGTGATGGTATTGAAATATGAAATAAGTAAATGCAGTGGCACTATGAACAATAACATAATATGCCATCTCATATATTCATCCAATGAGTCTTTATTTGTTTGTCTTTAAAAAATTTATATTTTTTAAGGTTAGTTAGTACTTGAATTGAAGTCTTTATTTATTTATTTTTTTAAATATTACGAATTCATATTTCATTGTTTAATTAATGTTACTTAATTGCGAAAAACTTAAGTGCGCATGTTTCTCTTTCTGCATACGTTGTTATTTATACATTCACTAAGTCAATAATAGACTCACTCTACTCCTTTTTATTATTATTTTTTCAAATCAACAATTAGTCAAGTAAAGTGTTTTGGGACGGGTGTGCCTTTTTAGACATATTGGGTAAGCTTCTTATTAGATCATGGTCATGTAGGACTTCATGACGTTATAACTATTAAGTGTCGAGTCAAATAATGCGGTGTGGAAATTATAATCTGTTCAAGTCGTTCATTTTATTTTTCTTTACTTCTTGTTCTTTTTATTAAAAAAAAAAAGATGTTAATTACTAGATTAAGATTGGTTGCACGGATTATGAAGCATATGTACTACAAAGGAGTTTGCCATATTCTAAGCAACCCCAAATAACTTTGTGAAATAAATTATGTATTTGGAAAGTGTGTTGTAAATTTTGAGATCTTCTTAATCTTATCATAGTTAAATGAGAGTGTTTCTTTAGCCTTATTAAGCTAAGTTAACTTTGGGTTATCTTACTCTAAGCGTTAATTATAGTCAAGAATTTGGGTTGTGACATTAGTGACATAATCTTTGCAACTAGGAAATAATTTGTTTCTTGTAGTCACTTCCATCATAAAGTTAATCCTCTTTAATTACTTTAAGACATCCAAGATTATAATCCATTTAGGATGCCATTGCAATTAAAGTTTGTCATAAAATCCAAAAGCCAAAATGACCCACCAGCAAAATGATGATCCATGTGGAGCAAAAAGGAAGCCATCTTTCAGTGGAAAATGAAAGAACACGAGCCCTATTGTCTTCAAAATGGCACTTACTTTTCTACTTGTAATAGTAAAACCCAACCTCATCTTTTCATCATCTCCAACTTTCCAATGTTGGATAAAACTTATTAAGCTGCTTATAGCTATCAGGTAGCTCCTCTATAATTACAAAGGAACATGTCATTTTCACCAGCATCCTGTTTGCCACACAGCTAAGGCTTTCTATTGCTTTAAATATACGAATTAGCATTCTCCCATGTGCCCTTCAATTACAGTTCATATAAGCATGTTATAGTGAAACCAAAAGGGAGAATCTTCGTACATTAGCCGGAAATAAGAAAAGAAAATTACTCTATCTTCATGTCTATAAAACTAGATTTGTGATGCGCCTGAGCCTGCAGAAGAGTGCTGTCCAATTCATGGTGTAATAAAAATAAAATGAGAAAGTAATATAGCAATTAATTAGTGCACTTTTATACCATGCTTTACTATTGTTAAGTCCTTTAAATTCAATAACAAGAGTATATAGTAACAATGAAAGTAGATCATATATAATTATAATTGTAGGGTCATGAGATCATCCAAAGCTGCTAGCTAGGCTTATATATTATGCGATTCTACAAGCCATTGCTTAGGTAATATGTTGTGCTTTTTCAAGTCAATGTATATACTAGCATTTCCTGCAACAGAAAAATAAAAGAAACCAACCGTATGCTCTTATTATAACAAGGTATCATAAGCCCAATAAGCTCACTTCCTATCATGACTATCTAGCCTACTTGCTCTATTTTCCAAGTTCTTAGTTCCTATACGATCGGCAATCCCTGTCTTCATGTTCTTGCCTTTTCTCTAGTTTTCAATATTATTTTAACAAATGTACGAAGCAATTTGTGATTAATTATTTATTTTGAGAGATTTGTCAAATTTTATGGAAATTTGGTGTGTTAGAATTACAAAACTAGCTACTAGTTTTCCAACAATGAAAGCTGACATGGAAGATGATCATATCAAGTATACATAATATTATACCCTGATTAATTACCTTCAATTAAAATCGGATGTAATTACATGTACTTTTTTTTTCTCAACAAAATTTTGAAAATAACAAATTTGTTATGCGTATGATATTTTTGGGTTACTTAACAAAATACTAATGTCCAATAAATTTTTTATTTTTAAAGATTATTGCATACATTCATTAACTTTTAAAAAATAAAGTTAAATGAGCCAAAACTATTGAAGGACTCAAAAAATACCGTAACAAAGTTTTTTTTATTGTTAGTTTCATTAGAAAATTATTCCATGATTTTTTTTTGTTTGGATTACATGAAAAGAAAAACGACAAATGAAAGATAGTGGTAACAATGCAATGATTAGTGATGCGATGCTAGCAACAATGGTAGGTTGGATTGTGCCTCTAGCTTTTCTATTGTGCAACATGCGATGCTTGGCATGCTGTGTAGATTGTGGCTCTCCACTTAGGGGGTCATGGTTTTTTTTATTTATTTTTATTTTTTTATTAAAGATTCAATGGATCTTGCACTGCACAACACTATACCATGCGATACAAGATCCGCTTGCATTGGATTGTATTGGTGATGAATATGGTTGGTAGATTTGATCACAAAAATGGGGTTAAGCTTTTCAAAAGTACATAAAGGTTCGAGCTTGAACACAATTGTTTTCAAAATTCTTTTTTTCACCTGAGTTTAAACTGAATATAAAAGTTGAAGTTCAAACTCAGGACCAAGTAAACTTGTATTCATTTTTTATTTCATATTTTGCTTTGAGTGTGGTTTGGACATAATTATCTATATATCCAAGTTGAGATCCATATTTGAACATTTTCAAGTTTCAAAATTTAGATATGAACTTTCTCGGCCTAAATTTACAAATTTTGAGCCTAAATTTAGGGGCCAGATTTATCTCATTTTCAAAATTTCTATTTAGAGTAAAATAAAAAAGTTAGCGTCAAATCTAAGTCAATCTTACTTTCAAAATTCTTATTTGGATCCAAATAAGATATTTATGTTTGAGACTAGCTAAGGCCAAGGTGCAGTCCATGGCGGTCTTTGATGGTGATGTTAGTCTGCTATCAGAAATATATAGGGATGGTGGTGTACTTATAACAGTGGGTTGAAGTGAAAAACGAAAATAGTTTCCATACTTTCACCCTTTTTTAAAAAGAAAAAATCTCTTGGAAATTGAAGAAAAATTTAGATAATTAAATCTTCTTTTCAACAAATACAGACACAAGAAAATTTTTTCCAAAAAAAAAAAATTCAACAAAACAAACGTAGCGTAATATAAAATTTCTTAAAGCCAGATAAATATTAACTTAATGAACATTAAATATCTGAATATGTCAAAAGCAAAATGGCCCAATATGCTCATATATAATACTATTGGCTTTACATGACATGCATGTCAATCTATATTTAAAATATTTATTCTAGTATAAATAATTTATTTTTAATTCTATATTAAAATGTTAGTTATAACCTTAAAGTAGGGAAGAATGTGTGTGTGGCTTCTTCCATATAATTAAAGGATAATTTGTATTTTTCATTTGAAAATTAAGTTGAGCATGAGGGTTTTTAGAAAGGAACTATGCTTTATTAGATTTTTCTGTCGTCCCAAAAAACGCCAAATAATCCCAAAGTCATATATAAATAACTACTTTTATTAATTTTGTCTACCCATACAAATGGCCACTAAAATCTACTGAAAAATCTTGTGAACCTTATTGCTTTCAAAACATTAAATAACCAATTTCTGTCCTCCTACCCCTTCACCTTCCCCTCTTCTCTCAATATTTAAACCTTTCCACTTTAGGGTTAAATTTGACTAAAATTTTTAAAAATATTTCTATCAGATTTTCCAATAAATATTTAATATGTAAACAAAATTTAAAAGAATCAATTACATGATACTAAGTCATAAAAATATCTAGTTAACCAATTTTTAGGTCTAAAACATATAATTGACACGAACCGAGTCAAGTTTTTACGAGTATGAAACTCGAACATTTTGATATGATAGCACCTTGATAAATATCATAATAGTGTCGTAGTCAAGTTACCTCCCTAATAAATATATATCATAATAGTGTCGTAGTCCTTCGTAGTTATTTGCGTATTGCTTTCCTCAATTTGAATCAAAACCTCATCTTTGGTAGGCTAAAGAGAGTGATATTAGCATTGCTACTACCTATTATGACCACCAAGAAAGGGCCAAAGATGCCACTGGGAAACGTTTTTCTGGCCACAATACAAAAGACAAATACCATAAAAATGTGGACCATTACTTAAATAATTCCACTGCACCTACCGTGCAAATTGCTCTCTCCTGAGCCCCTCCTCTGCAAAACTTATATATTCAAAGTGAAAGCAAGCAGAGGAGTGAGAAAAAACATCTCTATATATAAGATTCCAACTTTTGTTTACCCATAAGCGGCCTTGGCTTTTCCTTCAGCCCTTCTTTCAAACTTATTTCTCTCTCTTTCTCTTTCTCTTTCTCTTTTCCTCTTTTCCACCATAGCAAGAAGCTTAAGCTTAAGACATGCAATGGCAATTGACTGCATAACAAGCTTTCCCTCCATGCCTCACCCACCAAAACATGGAACCAAAGAAGAGGAAGATGAGCCTTTGGTTTTTGATGCCTCTCTTCTAAGGCACCAACTTCATCTTCCAAAGCAATTTATATGGCCAGATGATGAGAAGCCATGCTTGAATGCTCCTGAACTAGTTGTCCCACTGATAGACTTGAAAGGATTTCTCTCTGGAGACCCTTTTGCAGCCATGGATGCTTCTAGACTTGTAGGCGAGGCATGCAGAAAGCATGGTTTCTTTCTCGTCATTAACCATGGGATTGATTCTAGATTGATCTCTGATGCTCACCGTTTCATGGATGACTTCTTTGAGCTTCCCCTGTTTCAGAAACAGAGGGCTCAGAGGAAAACAGGGGAGCACTGTGGCTATGCTAGTAGCTTCACTGGCAGATTCTCCTCTAAACTCCCATGGAAAGAGACACTTTCTTTCCAATTCTCAGCAGACAAGTATTCACAAAACCTCGTCAAAGACAACTTATGCCGAACAATGGGCCAAGAGTTCGAGCAATTCGGGTAATGTTGTTTCACCAATATAAATTGTTGATGCGTTCTCTGTGTTCATTTGTTCCCTGAGTAAAACATTATTTTAGTTCTCCAAAGATAGTTGCATTTTCAATTTCGTTGGCACCTCGAATTTCAATTTTAATGTTGTCCTTTTATTTTATTTTTATCCAAAAATTAATTTCAAATTTAACATATTATTGGCTTAGACATTTATGTTTTACCTGGTACACTAAACTCACATATCAAATTGCTCATTTTAAGTTAGCTTTAGCGTTAATTTTAATGACTGAGGGATGAAAATAAAAGAAATAATTTGCAAACGATAAAATTAAAAATGCACTTACAAGAAAAGAATTGAAATATGATTTTTTCTCTTTTATTATTTTGTTGACTAATTTATATTTTCATTAAACAGGATGGTTTACCAAGACTATTGTGAAGCTATGAGCAACCTTTCTTTAGTCATAATGGAGCTTCTAGGAATGAGCCTTGGAGTTGGGAGAACTTGCTTTAGAGATTTCTTTGAAGAGAACAATTCAATAATGAGGCTCAATTATTATCCACCTTGCCAAAAACCAGACCTCACTTTAGGCACTGGCCCTCATTGTGATCCAACCTCTTTAACTATTCTTCACCAAGACCAAGTGGGTGGCCTCCAAGTTTATGTTGACAATGAGTGGCATTCCATTAGCCCAAATTTCAACGCCTTTGTGGTCAATATTGGTGATACCTTCATGGTATGTTACTTTAAATATTGTCTTTTTTCCCCCCTCATATATAATGTTAAACTTATGTTTAATAGCCTCTTTTAGGCCTTGCACTCCTCTAGAATTTCAAGCATGACATTGGCATTTTGACTATCAGTGTTGGAGTAATATATCGTTATAAACATTTTATGTACCAGAAAAAATTATTAAACCCTTTTTCCCCCCTGCTTTAGGCTCTTTCAAATGGGAGATACAAGAGTTGCTTGCATAGGGCAGTGGTGAACAGCCAAACAACAAGAAAATCTCTTGCTTTCTTCTTGTGTCCAAAAAGTGATAAGGTGGTGAGTCCACCAAGTGAATTAGTGGACCATTGGAGCCCAAGGATGTACCCAGATTTTACATGGCCTATGTTGCTTGAGTTTACTCAGAAACATTATAGAGCAGACATGAAAACCCTTGAGCAATTTACCAAATGGGTTCAACAGAGGAATAGCTAAATTTCAAAGCACAAAAAGGGTAAGCTGTTGGATTTTAATGCTCTCAAAAGAAAGAGTAACACTCTGGTGGAAGAGTAATTGATGAAACAGAGGAGGCACTGAGAACTGAAACAAGAAAGGAATTTCTTGATGTTTTTCAATAATGAAGAAATCAAGGAACGTAGAAGAGTCATAAGAGATCAATAAACTCATTTTGTAGTTTTTATTTGAAGATATAGAATGATTATTAAGTGCAATAATTTCTGTCTTCTTGTAATGTGCATAAGAATAAATGATATGGTAAATCCAAGACACTTTTTCCAATAGAAAAGTAGCCTTTCTTTCTATTTGCTTTATGGCTAGGAGGACCTACTCTGCACTAGTTAAAGCCCACTCATAAGTTATAAGATTGTGTAGGATTCTTCACCCATGAGTAACAATCTCAAGCTTCATTTACATATAAAAAAATAGCAACCAAATAGGCCATTGGTCTTTGAGAGGTGCTTAAGAGAGGGAGTGGTATACCTTTTCCCTTTCATTCTTTTTTCTTTCCCCTTAAAAAATAAAAAAAAATGCTCTTAGTTTGAAATTGCAACAATGTGCCTCATTTCATATTACAAGTTTGCTTTTGCTATTGATTAAAGCCAACCTTTTATAGCTAGCTTCTATATAAGAATTAATGAATAATTTATGTGCAACTTTTCTCTCAAAATTACTTAAGAATTGATATTTCTAGTTTTAGAATCTCTATCCTTTTCCCGTCTTGTTTTGGAGGTTTAAAATTTTGACCTTGCAAAAAATATCCTCGTATATTAATGACTAAATGCTATCCTCTTTTCTCTTAACTCTTAGTGGAAAGAACTTATACCTTCAATACTTTAAATAATATTATGAGAGTATTTTGGATTCAACATCATATCAGCATTATTTTAGTAATTTGATTTGTACATAATTAGTAATAATAATTGATTGTATTTTTATTGTAATGTATTTTCCTTTTTAGGCTTAAAAACTCAGTTGTACATATAGGCTTGTCTATGAAACTATAAGAAACACAAGCACCTATGATCTTTTCTTACTTTCTCTATATTATTCTTTATTTGTTGTTCATAGTTTGTAACTTGGTATCAAAGCCCTTGTCATTGGGGTTTTCAGAGAAAAGAGAGAGTTTTTTCTCTCCTAGAATGAGGTATCCCTTTCTATTTTGCCTTTTCTGCTGTCTTTTGTTAATGACACCACCCTCATCACCATACTCAGAAGGCTATGATCTGTCGGCTGATCAAGTTTTGCTAACATTCAACTCCCCATGCACCCTCACGTGCCTCCTTTGCTCTTTGCACATGAAATTCACACACCACTAGCTTCCTATATCCAACCTATGACTAGGATTTGTGTCCAAGATCCACTTATTGACTTACGTGCTTAGGTGGACTTATGGTTGGCGTGTCATCCTGTCTACTTCTTGCTAATGTGGCACCTTGTTGTACACATGACATTAATACAACACACCAAACCCTACTTGAAGTTTTTTATTGAGATCTTTCCACTTTTTATGTCTTTTTTTTTCTTTGCCAATTTTGTCTTTGTGGCACTATTTTAGCATACCATATCAAATGGATAAACTTGATGTTACTCAACCTATTTTAGTTATTCTTAATGGATCTAACTATTAATATTGACTTGAAGCAATACATGGTTATTTAAAAGGCCAAAAATTGTGGAGATATGTGACAGGCGATATTAAATGCCCAGAAAAAAAAAGGACAAGAAAACCAAATAATTACTTGGTTTTGAAATTCCTCCATTTTGAGTATTCACCTTTAGTTTGAATGTCATGAGGTCGTTAAAAAGTATAGGATCACCTTTAAAACTGATACACCACCTTAAATCCATTTCATCAGTATTAGTTATTAAAAGAACTTAGTAACTTAAAGCAATAACTTGGTCAAACTATTTATGATTTCTTAGCCCAGATGGAGATTATTTAAAATAAGCTAACCCCTTTGTGAATAGACACTGAATAATGCTACTAATGCTAAAACATTTGATGACCACAATAACTGAACCAAGCTCATTGAATTCTTAATGGCCCTTACTGATTATTATGAACCTATTTGAGCATCTCTTCTTCATCAAAGCCCTCTACCTACATTTAAAGATGCTCTTCATTGTTTCAAGTCTGAAAAAATCATATTAGACCTCCTCCAACCTAAAACTAAACTTACCTTTGTAGTTATCAACAAAGAAGAAAAATTCTTTCACCACTATTGCCAGCCTAGGCATCTCCTTCTTAAGTGTCCTAATATAGAATGCAAGACTTGTAAAAAGAAAGGCCACATTGTAACTAATTGTCTTTCTCTAATATTTTGATACTACAAGAAGTAAGGACAATAAATTGAGCACTGCCTCACTTGTCCACCAAAGTTTGATCAGAACAAGTCTTAACCTCATTCTAGTTCCTCTTCTTAACTTTGTGCTTATTGCTACCATTGCCAACAAGGCCTCTTCCTTTGCTTCCTAGATCTCACTTTCCACCAGTAACCTTGAATCCCTCTTTAAGAAAGTTTTTTTTTCCATTATGGTAATACTTCTACTGCCTTAGCTACCACACTAGGTAATAATCGTTGGTATTTTGCTTTTGCTTGTTATAATCATATAACTTTGACATTTCATGCCTTCTGCTTCTTGCCTTCTTGACTTTGTTACCTACCACACTAGGTAAAAGATTCACTTAGAAATATGGTATTGGCTATGAAAAAACCTTTGCTCCTATTACTCATATCATTCCTGTCCACACTCTTGTTGCCATTATTGCCACGTGAAAATAGGCCCTTAATCATATAGATATTAATAATGCCTTTCTCAATGCTAATTTGGAAGAAAAAGTCTATACACACCTACCTCTTAGCTACACTTATCCACTTAATAAGTTTTATCATCTTTGCAAGGCTTTATATGGTCTCAAACAAGTTTTTTGAGCTTGGTTTGCAAAATTTAGTTTTGCCATTAATTAGCTTGGTTCTCATTTAGTCCTCATGACTCTGCTCTTTTAATCTATAGGATTACACAAGGTATTGTGTTTTTTTTTTTTTAATGTTGATGATATGATTATTACAGTGATGACATGGTTGGAATTGCTAATCTTAAAGCATCCTTCAGCTGCCAATTTGAAATGAAGGATCATGGTCCTCTCAATTACTTTTTAGGCCTTGAAGTCTTTTTCTTTACAAATGTTCTCTTCCTATCACAAGTTAAGTATACCTTAAATCTTGACTCTCGAGTTGTTCTTATGAATAGTGGCGTTGAATCCACTTATTTCAAGCTTAATGTCTGGTTTACACCTGTGGATGGTATTATGCTTGATAATCCAACTTTTTATTGGTAGTTGGTAGATAATATGATCTATCTCATTATTACTTAGTCGAACATCTCCTATGTTGTTCAATTAGCTAGCCAGTTCATGTTAGCTCCTTATTCCACTCATTATGCTATAGTTCTTCATATTATTTGCTATGTAAGGGAACCTTGTTTCATAGGCTTCATTTTTTTTGCTCACTCCTCTCTAACTCTACAAGCTTATTCAAATGTTGATTAGGTGAAGATCCGACTGATCACTGATCCACTACCAGTTGTTGGATTTTTTTTTTTTTTTGTGATTCTTTTATCTCATGGCAAAGTAAGAAATAGAACTTGACTACTTGTTTTAGCACCAAAGCATAGTATAAGGCCCTTGTAGATACCACTTCTAAAATCCTTTAAATCTATCGGCTACTTGATAACTTGGGTATCTATCAATCCTCTCCCATTAATTTCTATTGTGATAACTGAAGTACTATTTAGATTTCTCATTATAATATCTTTCATAAGCATGCCAAACATATTGAAATTGGTTGTCACTTCATTCAACAACATATCACTCACAATGCTCTTCACCTTCTCTCTATTAGGACTTTTGATTATCCTTCTAAATTGTTCACCAAATTTAATCACCTTGGTCATTTTTTGATTTTAGTTTCCAAACTCAAATTAGTTCCTTCTACACCAACTATGAGTTTGAGGGGAGATGGCAAAGTATTTCAAGTTTGACATCGTATCAACATTATTTTAGGGATTTGATTTATACATAATTAGTGATACTGATTGATTATATTTTTAATGTGATATATTTTTCTTTTTAGGCTTAGACACTCACTTGCATATATAAGTTTGTCTTTGAAATTACAATAAACACAAGCATTTTTTTTATTCTTTTCTCGGTTTCTCTCTTTTATTCTTTATTTTCTGTTCATAGTTCATAACTAATATGTTGTCTTTATATTGAACTAAACTATCTTTGTCTCGTTTTGCTATCTTCTCAACACCAACATAACCTATTTTAAAGAACTAAACAGACGTTGCCAGTGTCATTAAATGAATATTAATTAACGAAACTGACAATATGCTAATGAATCCTATGTCATGGCTCTAATGTATCAATCTATGATTTTTTTTTTATTTTGAGGTTCTTGGACTATTTAGGAATAAGGCCAAAAACCAGCAAATAATTCCCATGTAATAGGTGGCCCACAATTTGAATGATTCAGAGGTATAGGGAACTAAAATCCATTGAGGAATTATTTTGGTTTTATCATTCTGATTTATCATGGCCAGAAATTTGGGCGTTTATGCATATTGAATGCAAAGGAATACTCAATGCAATTGTCTCGGTACCTGTCTCTAAATGCTACAACATTCCTCTGATGATTTTTTTAATAATTATCCTTCAACAAGAAAAAAAAAAATGAAAGCAAGACAAAAATAAAAATGATAATAGTTTGGTGTCCCTTTTGAGTTCCTACATAACTATTCAGTTTATCTCACTTAAACTGCAGTTTTATACTAACAAAAGGTTTTCTTTTCCTTTTCTTTCCATTGCCTCCCTAGCACATAACCTAGCAGAGTCTAGGAGGACCCATCAGATTTTAATGACCAATTCTCCATTATGTAAGCAAATGAAGCTTTGGTTTTGGCTGAATAAAACAATCTACTGCTCAATAATTTTGTTTTGGTTATATGATTATGTAGAGACTACTTTTAATTTGATATATGATAACAGATGACTTAAAATCAATCTCTAGATATTTACATCCCTCCTATTTTAAAAGGCGATGTTTAAATTATTTTTCAGGATATGAGTATTAGAAAAGGTCTTTTTTGGTAGTAATATGATATCTAATTAAATCATTCAAATTATGTATAAGGTATTTAGAAAATGAGCAATTCTTCGGTACTCAAAATTCACCGATGTATTCAGCGTAACTAACACTATTAATCTAGAGTTAGATGAGTTTGGACATCTGCATTATCAATATCCTAAATTTTCTTTTACGCTTCATTTTGTAGGAAATTATAACAAAAATTATTTTTGGACCCAAAAGTAGTCCATAATAAATTTCAATGATTGATGTAAGCCTATATAGAGTAGGTGGCAGTAGTACTATGTAGCTTTTGGTGATGAATTAAAGTGAAAATAATTAGCGATAATATTGGTAGGGGTGCACATAAATAGAGTCAAAGTTAGATTTTTATTAGGTTGAAGGCGTAGCCTATCTTTTTGATTGGGCAATTTTTCAGCCTTGAATCCGCGACTTCCCACTTTATAATAAGGTTGAATTAAGTTTGACCATGTCACTTTTTTTAATTTAATTTTTTTATTTAACATAACATTAAAACTTCTAAGGTATATTTCTAAAAAAAAAATACATTTTAAAATAAAAATGTTTAAATAAAATTATTCTATGTTTGTACGATTTTTTTTTTGGAAAGGTTAACAATGTAAGGAAAAGTGATTAATCAAATCTGATCTTCATTATTAATTCATGTGTAAAACTAGCTATGCCCCATTGTTCTTATAGAGACAACCTCTTATATGTAGATAGAAAAGTACGCGGTATAGTTGGTGTAGCTTAATTATCTCTTTTCTGACCATTTAACTCCAAAGTTAGAAGGTGATGTGAAGGAAATTAAAGTATATTACTATCTAATTGGGACTAAATATTTCACTTTAATTATTAGTATCTCTTCTTTTCTCATCTTCCACATTGTTTACTTGTTTTTTGTTTTTTTGGGAGTTTGCAGATCAATGGAAGAAAACAGTTCAGTTGCTTTCAAATTTTATTAATTATTTTTGAAATTATTTTTACATCAATTGGGCTAAGGGTGTTCAATTGCTTAGCCAAGTTATGGTGGATCTCATTTTTTTGCCCAATTTTACATTTTGTTTTACCCGACCTAGCCCGGCTTGGTATGGTTATGTTGGGTTAGATTGATCGAGTCAATTAGATTGACAAATACTCTTAATTATAAGTAAGGATCTCTCTTAATTTTTTTTAAAATTTATATAATTTTTTTATTTTTAAAATATATACTTTAATCCAATTTTAGATTCTTTTTAAATTTAGATTAATAAAAGGTATTTTAATAAAAAAAATTTAAATTAAGATAAAGTATAGCATAACTTTTTATTTTATGAAGATTTATGTATATTTTGAAAATTGAGAGAAGATATATATAATTTCAGAAAGACTCAAGAAATATTTTTATAATTTACTCTTCAAAATAATAATAATTTTGTCATTTATTTTTAAGAAAAAATTTCTTTAAAAAATTGAAGAAAAATTTATATTGGTAACACATTTTTCTTTGATTTCTGTTTTAAGAAATCAAACATGAAAAACTTTTTTTTTCAAAAAGAATTCCAATAAAATAAACAGAGCCAAAGGAAAATTTAAAATATTCATTTCAAGGTAGCCTAAAGTTCCACTAAAAGAGGTCTTTTAATGATATTTATTTGTACAAGATGATAATTGATAAGGTCTTTTACATATAGAAAATCTCTCTAATTTATTCATACCGAAAGGTAGGGGTATTTATTGGCTCGTTAGATCCCAGTGGCTCGCCCTAACCTAGCCTAATCGAACCGAGTCAGGTTGGGCCAAAAATATAAATAGGCAGAACTTTAAATAGAGGTATATCAGGTTGGGTTGGGCCACAAGTAAAGATATGTTCTACCCAATCTACCCTAATAGTTATTTTTCTTTTAGTTATCAATATCTTGTTATCTTATATATATATATATATATATATATATATATATATATATATATATATATATTTTTCATCTGATTTTCTCTATACGCTGCAGCTTTCATTACCTACTTAAACTCTCCCTACTTCTTAATTATTTTCATTATTGATGTGCATACTTATTGATATTTCTTTTGTTGAATAATAAAAATATATATATGTTTACCTGAGGCTAATTGTGTTAGTATAATTTATATTTTGCTTGATAATACTAAGCTTTTTTTTTATTGATAAAAATAATGGGGTTCTAAAAATCCATTATTTTGAAGTATATGCCAATTAGTATGCAAAAAGATATTTTTTATATTACAAATATCAGTTCATAAAGAAGAAAAAAATGGCTCAGGTGGCCCTAACTAAACATAAAATCGAGTTTGTTCGAATCAGGTCAAGCAACGAGTATAAAAACAAGTCTAATGTCTTAATCGGGTTAGACATCGGACATAATAGATTTTCACCCTGAGCCTATCCATGAACAACCCTACTGGAAGGCACAACCGCCACAAGTAAGGACAATGACAATCTCATTCCTCTACTCACTTCCAAAAGGCCCGCATCACATGCAAACCATTTGTAGTTTCTTCTCCTCCACAACCCCCCAAAAAAAAGACCTTTCTTCAAATCCAACTCTTTAATTTGCATAATATTTATATTTAAAATGTTAAAGGATATATATAAATATTTTTGTGTTCAGGACAACTATAGAACTCTTGAAAAACGATATTTCTTAGGATTTCTATAATAGATAACTCCTTTACTCAATATGAACTGTACCATCCTTGGTTTCTATCTTCTTTCATATCTTTGTTTTCATCTTCTATAAGCGTTTTTCTTTTCTTAGCCCTCATTTTGTTTTCTTAATAGTTCGGGTTTGGCTTTCTTTAACCTCCATTAAATAATACGTATCTCTGAGATTTCAAAGCCTCTTTTTGATGAACAGATCCTTGTATGTGATATCATATCTTTGTCAAACTCAAATTAATAGAAGCATTAGTGTAAGAGTATATATGATGGTGCTGGTTTTTATGTCCCCGAAGTTAAAATTATAAATTTAAAATTAATCTCTCTAAATATGTATATAAATTGGACTCAAATGTAAATTAAACTCATATTAAAAGCACATAACAACAGTTTAATTGATCAATAATAATTAGTTAAGACGCGACTTAATTTCCTTTTTTTTTCCCAACCCAAAGAAGGAGGTAAGAGAGTGAGGGTACGGAGGGTACTAAACCAATTGGTAAATGGTAATCGTTGAAGCAGCACAGAAATTGCTAGGAGTATCTTAATTTGTAAATTCAGCAGCAAAGAGAGGACAAAACATGTGGTTGTTGACTTGTTGGTATTGGTGATTGAGTTATTATTTATAGGAAGAAGATATGGGGAGAAAAACAAATAATTATAATAACTATATAATACACATAAAATTTTAAGGCTTTAACTTTTATATATCACCCAGATATATTATTGTGAATCTCAATATTATCTTGATAAAAGTCTATCTCCTAGCTTCGGTTCTAGGGTTGTATTCATTGTTGTTAAATTCACAAGTTAACTCTTCAAGTTTAGCGAATTTAAGTTTTAATTTAAGAAAATCGTATCAACTCACTTATAAACTCGGACTTAATACAAACTTAGTTTAATTTGCCTTTAACTCAAATAAATTCAATTAACTTAGTATCTTTTGCATCGAGTTTAACGAGTTACTATATAATTAAGTCAAAATAAGTTTAAAAAAATATACAAATTCTTAAATTCAATATAATCTAATAAAAAAGAACACAAAAATAGTATTTATATATTGAAATTTTTATATTAAAAAATATGAATTATAGAATATAAATAATTTTTTAAAAAAAAATTAGTATAATTTGAATTGTATTTAAATAAATTTATTTTTATATAATATTTTTTTATGTAATTATTAACAAATATAAACTCTTACAAATTTATAATAGGAGTCTACAATACAAGTTTACCTTCTCTTGTGAGTTTATTTAAACTTACAAATTTGGCAACCTTGACTATGTTGCATAATCTTGCTGCTACTGCTAATTGTAATAAAAGTCTATCTAATTTCCATTGCATCAAACGACAAAAAAGTGATCAATAATTAAAAGACCTAAATATAAAGGAGTTCTACACCAAACCCTACTTGATTACTGAGTTTGATTATTATAGTAAATTACAATAGTTTTTTCAAAGAGTTGACTTAATTTCACTTGATATTTTGCTTTTTTTCAAAAATATCAACTCTCTGACGTTTAAAATATTTTATAGAAAATTCCTCTTGGATATATTTTCAATCAATAAATTTAGCTTTTTGTATAATATATGTTCCATTAAAAAAATGAAATTATTCAGTTGTTTTTTATTATATTAAGAATAAAATTATAATTTTATATTAAAGATTAATATCAATTTAGTTGTGTTTACTATTATATTAAGAAATAAAATCAGAGTCAACCAAAAAAAGAGAAATAAAATCAGAATTTCATATTATATATAAAGTTAATTTTATTGTCTGAAAATTAATAAATAGTATAGAAGAATTTTTTTAATATATTAAATGTTAAAAAAAAGATGACATTTTTGAAATAAGAAGGATAATTAGCAATCCCTAATAAAAAAAAAGTAATGTAACTTACTGCATAGTTTAATAAGTCAACAATACTTCCAAGATTAGATCACTCATATTTTATTTGGCTAACTTGGCCAAATGTGCACCATTAATATCACCACCACAAAAACGACAAAAAGCATGATCAAATCGAGTTGGTGATGATAAGTGAATAAAATAATCAAAAGCAGCTTTTTTTTTTTTTAATACTTTCACTTGAATTCTTATTCCATAGCTACGTGCCAGGATGTCCAACACACATAACTGCATAATCACACAGACAAAATCTTATTTCTTCCATAGTCTTGTCGTCTCTTTTGTTGTAATTAGTGGGGGTAGATGGCTAAATATGTTGGGAGAAGGAAGCGACAAAGCGTTAATACGTACATCCCCATCCTTTTCTGGACTGTTTAATTAATAGAGAAACAGTTGTGGGTTTGTTGTTTAATATGATTTTATTTGTAAATGGGTAAGATTTAGGGTTTGACACGTAACTGAGGACATAATAGAATATTGTCAGAAAGATATATATCATGTGAGTAAGCGTGTGGGAATGGCTTCCATTCGTTAGTTTTGTTCCTTCTGTTGTTTTGGTTTTTGGCTAGAAAATGGAAATTGACTCTGTCGAGAACGATGTGATATATGTCTACTTCGTGTTAAGGATAGCATTAGACATGTAACATCATATGCAAAATCATGAATATGTATATGTATAGGTTTTTGCATGGAATGTCTGTTAATCAATGTTCAGAAGAATTCGATCTGTAGTGTTTCCATGATATGTCCTAGCTAGTATCTTTAATTAAATTTTGACATCTTATTACTTTCAGACAGAGCATACTCCCTATATTGATTTAAAACATTCAGAATATTTTGCTTTATTGCAGATTATTTAAAAAGAATTAATCCAAATTGAATTGTTAATAACAGTATCATCTCAGTAAGCTGGTATCACAATAATTTAAATACCTAATATATAATAAGCAGACGGTATATATGCATGCCCAGTTGGATTTATTAGAGTTTAGAAAAAGGACAAATAACAGAAAAGCGGACAATTAAACAAATTAATGGAAACAAATACTATGGTTCCAAGTATCAGGTTTGTCCATGTGCAATTTTTTGGTTTTTCAAGGCTAATTGAGACAAGTGTTAATGTATAGTTCTGAATTTGAGGGTGACCACCAGAACCAAGGTTCATCAAAATGCCGTTTTTCGCAGCTTGCAAACCTTTTCCAATTTTCCTATTTTCTGTCTTTTAGACCACTTTAAAAGCCTTTTTTTTTTTTTTTTTTGTCTTTTAGACCACTTTAAAAGTCCCAGAAGATTATGAATCTTTTTTTTTTTGTCCAAAGAACTTGTTGATTAAATTGTAGATTTTACAGTTAGAAGTCTCTTCATCCACCCGCCACCGCCGGCCCCCCCCGGGGGGGGGGAGGGAAGAACAACTGTTAGAAATCTGCAGTAACTTCTACCTTTGTGCAATGTGTAGCCAACCATGTCAATTTACTAATAAAGTCACATAGGAAATTATTGTAATTTTTTTATTAGTTTATTTAAAAGTCATAATATGTTTATACTTTCGGCTTATAAAATTCAGTGTTATTTTGTTAGGCTCCGCATATGAGTTTTACATGCCAAATTAATTTTAATTAATATAACTTTTACATATAAAGTAAAATACTTCTTGTGAATAATTAGACACATGGTTTAATTATAGATTAATTCACATAAAATCATTATTCACATGGTTGATTTGATTGCAACACAGCCAAATACTTGGTCCGATTTTATATAAGTTAAGCATTGTCAATTTTTAATGACATTTGCATAAGAGCATGACCCATTAATTCATTTCCCGATTTCTTCTGATACTTGATTTGGACTTAAAGGTACAATTCAAGATCAAGTACTGGACGTAAACATTCTCAAATGACCCAACTATGCTTGGGCTGATAGTTGGATACCCATTAGTCACGCCTTCCAAATTCTTCCGACATACTCTTACAGGGCCCAATTTACCAGCTTCGTAGAATTCACCCATTATTTTAATTTCCCTCGAAGCTCAACACTTCCTTGCACTTTCTAGATATGTTTGGTTTGCAAATTATTTTGGATCTTCATAAGGAGAGAATGTCTCAGAAATGGTAAAAGACTATTATATTCAGGACGAAACCAAAAAAATATGGGATGAAAATATGTACTGAACATGAATACTAACAATTATTAAAAAAATGTGACTTTAAATATTTATAGAATTGATATAATAACAAAACGTGCTAAAATTAAAAACTAAATATATATAGTTTTGTGTGTGTTTTTTTATTAAAGATTGGTTATATAATTAATGATACTTTCTTATGAAATTAAGTTCAAAAAACCAACTTTCCATCTCAATTTTATAAGTAAAAAAGGAGATGGAACAGAACTTTATAGTAGAAGGAATCCCTTAAGTCCTAAACATAATTAAACTTAATATGGAGACTTTCAACATGCATCAAAATAGGAAATAAGCAATTTATAAATGAAATAATACTAAAATGAATTGTATAAACTAATTAAACTTTGAAATTGATATCAAAAGAATTTTGAAAGAAATCAAATACAATTTGATTAGAATTAAATTAAAAACTGTAAATAAGATAGTAAAAAAGCTTATAAACAAAGCTAATAAAAGACTAATTGGGGAGGTTTTAGTGTATATTACATAATAGTCCTAATTCCTAATTTATAGTACTAATTCCTAATTTATAGTATCCCTTAGCCCTATTAAATATGTTCTTCATTGGGCCATGGCTTTGTCAAATGCTTGAGTGCTTACTTAATAGCCTAGTAGTGGAAAGTGTGATGTTTAACTACTTATAATGGTTACTATTATGATAGATTTACCTATCCTATTTTATTGATATTTTGTTATGTAAGATATGGTTCTTTAGCTACTTATGGATATTTGTACTAGCACTTAGATTTCAATTAACAATCTACATCAATTGTTTCACTTAATCTTTTTAACTAAACCTCATTGCTGCCTTAACTTTTAGTCATAGTTGGTAATCTTACATTTTTTGTTAGTACCCTTATGCCTTTTGGATATAGTATAGCCATTACACAGAATATTATGAATCATGATATTTCTTTAAAATTTCAAAATACCGATCGCCACTCTTAAGTTAAAAGCTAACTCTGCCAATTTTGTCCAATCAGTCTCATTAACTTTCAGTTATCTAATCTTTTAGTATACTTTAGGATCTTTACATTAACTCTTTTACTTATTGATAATTAATTTCATGTGCTTCATATTTTCAATGAGTTAGTCATTTCAACATCAATTCCCTTATGCATCAACTTTCCACCTTTTTTCTTTTTTGCTTAATATTTCATTTTTGCCATGAACTCAGATTGTACTGTTTTAGCATCAACTACTCATCAGGATGCACTAAGTTCATCTTTCCCATTTCTAACTTCTCTACATCCCTTATTAGTGATGGATGAGACCCTAGTTAGTGTGGATTTATTGAAAAGAGCTTGTGTTCCTAAGCATTTCCTCCTTCTACCAAGACATCACCCAAGGAACTTCACTCTTTCCCAGGTCCTGCTAAATTTTACCCAATCCAAGAATAGTGTCATCACCCTATCTTTACAACTCTCTATTATCGTATATGGCCTGACTCTTCCCTTATTTTTAAGGCCTGGTACATTCAATTGTTTTCTTCTTTTGGTCATGTTTAGGATGAAGTTGGAATTGGTATTATGCTTTACCTTTCCACTTTCAACATCCCTAAAGATACTAACTTGCTAATGACCACTCTCATCTTTTATTCTTTTGTTAGCAATACTTTCTCTTTCCTTTTGGCATAGCGACACCAACTTTACTAGATATGGTAACATTAACTAGCTTGTTTGCCAATAGGTGAAGAACCTCAAATTTGTCATATAAGGAACTTGTTGTAGTTAATTTTGATAAGAAAACTATTCCTTACTCGTCTTTTCTTAATTCCTTTGCAAAGTTTGATTGTTCCCTTCCAACCTATATCGAATATGTGGCATTCCTCCTTTATTAGCTTTACCATCATTTTTTATGTACTAATTTGACTCAAGTGGTTAAGGAATTCCAGTCTCTAGCAATTAACTTGGCTAAGGGCAAGTTGATGAACATGGATTCTTATTTTCTTAGCAACTTATATTAAGGTTTACATATCTTTCAATGCAAATTCGATGAGAATTTCTATTTGGATGCCATCTTTGGCCTATTTCAGTTCCTTCAAATATGGCTTCATGTATATTTCCTTGGTTTTGGGTTCAATCGACTTCCATCTAATTATGATTCTTCTAACATTTTATACTATGGTGATCTTTACCATTAGATCTTGATCAACGATGTCCTAGCTAATGTTATGTTTGTTTCCATTTACCATAGCGACTTACGAGACCATGCTAATCTCATTCCTTTCCTTGATCAACGTTATGGTCCTTCATGGTTTTATGTGGATCCAAGGGGTGATACCTTAGCTTTCATGCATTATCTATAGGCTATTTAACTAGTATTTCAAGATTTATGACTGGAACCTCATTTTCTTTATGAAATAGCGAGCCTCGACTATAGTTGTATTATCCAAATTGCTATGCCCATTGGTTTGGTTTAATTCAAGCATTTTGGCTTATCCATTGGTATCTCGTATTCCCAATAAGTTAAGCTAAATCTTTCCTTGATCCAAAGAAGAGATTAATGAGGCCATTGCCTTTTTTACTATTACTATTAACAACCTTGACCTAGTTATTTCTATTTTCACCTTCAAATAATTAGCCTTTTTTTTACTCATGGTAGAGGGGAATGTTTGATTAGCTGTTTGCTATGGATTATTCAACAATTACCAACAAATTATTCCTTATAATTTGCTTCTCCCTTTGCCTCTTAATGATCTTCTTGTCGTTTGATAACTCCAACTTCTGACTTTTTCACCAAAGCCGCTTCCAAGAAGATGATATTAATTATACTCTATTTTTTCTTTTATTTTCTTGACAATCCTTTTATGTCTGTAGCTTAATCTTTTTTTCAGTGATTGACCTAGCTTTCGATGATTTACTGGTCATGAAAGACATTCTTCCTTAACATGCTTTTAACAAGAAGGTGGAAGCCCTGAACTTTCATCTTTAAGCTTCAAGGCTTACTCAAATCCTACGTGAGACTCTTCCTAACTCTTTTATCAACTTGGCTGATCTTATAGTATTTTGGCAAATGCCTCAGGACTTGTTAGCTAGCTCGTCTATGACTTCTGTTAAACTAATGTCTAATATCAACCAGCCGATCTCTAATCCCCATCCTTCTCCTTATGCTTCATTCATCCATATAATGTTATTTCACAACTATCTTTTCTAGATATTACTAGCATTCTCTTTCCAAGTTGGGGCTTTAAACTAGCCAACATTTAAAAATAGTTTCCTCTTTTGGCAAACTAACTTACTTAATGGATGGCTGACAAAGCAGAAGCCAAAGGCTAAATTCGTTTATTGGTTGAACATACCACTCTTGTTGATAATTACTATTTTGATAAACATTAACATGATGCACTCTTAAGCCAAAACAAAAACTATAGATAAAGCTTGGCATAACTTGCTTACAAATATCTTTACATTAGATGAAGGCTAAGGACTTTAAGGTGGATATTGATGTTGCCAAAGGAGAGTTGAAAGACTTGTGCTATAATCAAGCTAGCTTAGTGGTCAAAGGGAACCCATTAAAGAAATAGTTGAGCAAATTGCCCAATAAATGTCACCTAGAGAAGAATTTAAACTTTGCTTCTATTTAGCTTCTTGCTATTGAATAAGAGGGAATCCACATTTCTAGTAGGATTCTTTAAGGGATACCTCTTTCTATGAACCTTCACGATAGGCCTCAAATGAAGGAAAACCCTAAATAAAGGAAATTGATAAAGAATATATCTTATTTGAAGCCGAAGAAGTATTTGGTCTAATTCTTTCTTAGCTATGATTTTTTACCTTTTAAGGGGTTCTTTTTTTTGTTTCCTTGGTATTCAGCTAATGAAGTTGGATTGTGGCTTCAGTAAAATTTTGTTCTCAATTATCATTAACATTTCGAGTTATTTCCTCCTTCATGTTTTTCTCTTAAAATATAGAAGGATAATATTTCTTTAAATATTTTCCATTTATGTACTTAGCTTCTTCTGTTTCTTTTATATTGACTAGATGATAAGCTCTCCTTCAAATGCCTTGACAGATCATGAATGGTTCCTTCTAATTAGGAAGCCATTTGACAAGTTCCCTATCATTTAGCATGACTAATAATTGAGTCCTCCAAACTAAGCCTCCTACCTCAAATCTTTAAGGTTTGACTTTCTTGTTGTATATGCACATGACTTGGTTTTTATATAGTTTGATATGTTCTAGAGTAGCTAGCCAATCTTTATGCAATGTGCCTAATTCCATACACTTAGCTTAGGTGTATTCATTGACCGTCAAATTGTTTATTAAGCTATTCTCTAATACCTAACTATAATTTCTAGAGGGAGCACAACATCAACTCCATAAATAAGTTTAGGAGGAATGGCTATCTTGATGGAGTTCTTATGAGCCTATAGTACTTCATGTAACACTTGATGTCATTTCCTTGACAATTCCTCAATAGACTTCTTTATTAACCCAATCAAGGTTTTATTAGTAGCTTTAGCCTAACCATTAACTTGTACGTAGTAAGAACTTGAGTATGTGAACTTAAATCTAAATTTTTTAGCAAAAGCGCTTACCACATCACTTGTAAATGTTGTCCTTTAATTAGTTATGATTATTTAAGGCAAGCTAAACATGTAAATGATATGTTGATTTATAAGATTAATCAAATATTTTTTCCTCTCTTTTTTTTATAGGAATAGCTTCAACCCATGTAGTGAAGTAGTTTGTAGCTATAGTTATGAAATATGCCTTTTGAAGGATGTAGGATAGATCTTGCCAATTAAATTTAAAGCCCATCCTCTAAATGGCCATTCTTTGGTCCCTTTCTTTTTAGTCGTAATTTCTAATTGTTTAAGGGTTCTTTTTTTGGTTTTCTTGGTATTTAGCTAATGGAGTTAGCTTGTGGCTTTGTTGTTAGTCATCATTAACATTGTAAGTTGTTTCTTCTTTTATGTTTTTCTCTTAAAATATAGAGGGATAATTTTTTTTAAAATATTTTCCATTTCTTACTTAGTTTCTTCCATTCCTTTTATATCGGCTAGATGATAAGCTCCCCTCCTGATGCCTTGACAAACCATCAATGGTCCTTTTTGATTGGGAAGCCATTTGCCAAGTTTCTTGTTATTTAGTAGAACTACTAATTGAGTCCTCTAAACTAAGTCTCTTACCTTAAATCTTTGAGGTTTAACTTTCTTGTTGTATGTGTACATGACTTGGTTTTTACGTAGCCTAATATGTTTTAGAGTAGCTAGCAAATCTTATCTAGTATGCCTAATATTATACACTTAGATTCAGTGTATTCATTGGCTGTTAAGTTGTCCAATTAAGCTACTCTCCAATACCTAACTATGATTTCGAGAAGGAGCACAACATCAACTCTATAAACAAGTTTAAAAGGAGTAGAGCCAATTGCTGACCAATCAGAGTTCTTATAAGCCTATAGTACTTTATGTAACACTTGATGCCATTTCCTTGATAGTTCCTCAACAAACTTTTGTATTAACCTAATCAAGGTTTTGTTAGTAGCTTCAGCCTAATCATTTAGCTTATGCATAGTAAAGGCTTGAGTGGATGAACTTGAATCTAAATTCCTAAATGAAGGCCTTTACCGCATCACCTGTAAACGTTGTCTTTTGATCAACTGTGATTGTTTAAAGGAAGCTGAACCTTTAAATGTTATGTTGCTTTATAAAATTAATCAAATCTTTTTGCTTTACCTTTTCCATAGGAATAGCTTCGACCCATGTAGTGAAGTAGTGTCTAGCTATAATTATAAAGTTATGCCTCTTAAAGGATGATGAATATATCTTGCCAATTAAATCCAAAGCCCATCCTTTGAATGGCCATGGCTTTACTATATTATGAAGTTAAGTAACTAAAACATGTCTTAGGGTTCCATGCTTCTAACATTATTGGCACATGTTTGCATATTTTATGCAATCTTTTGCTATTGACAGCTACTAATATCCATGTCAATATAAAATGCCTCTCATTTTAAAGTATAACCTAATGTGCTTCATAAAGCCTCTTATGAATGTCAGTCATCACTCATTTTGTTCAGCTAGGCATATTAAAAAAAAAGCCTTCTTTGCCTTTGTTGCATAGGATATTTTCACATAAGATATAATTTAAAACCCTATTCCTCACTTTTTGGTTGACCCTAGTCAAAAGATTTTTTATATGATCAATTATTTTTATTATCTAATCTTCAACTATATCAGGTTGCTTGTAAGAGTTGGTTGTTCTAGTTGTATTTAACTATTCAAACCCTATTCTAACCTTATTTAACTGTGTTTGGTTTTATCCAAGGTAAGTTAGTTCTATCTTATTTGACAATACTTAGTTGTGCTCTAGCTAGTTCGACCTTACTACCTGTGGTAGGTCACTCTTATCCATCGTTCATAGTTGGCCATGGTTTGGCTTTAGTTTATCTATGCTAAGCAAAATATCAAGGATTCATAAGTAACATTATCTAGCTAAGATTGAAACAAGCTTCCTTTAGGACCAAAAGTAGCTTCTTGAGACTTCTTAGCTTTAGTAGGTGGTTCTTAATTTAGGTCTAACCCAATCTTTTATAAAACTTGAGCCTATCATGGTGTTGTGTTCATTTTTAGCATCGAGGGATGCCTTTTTGTTACCAAGGTGCATTCTTACAACTCTTCTTCACTTGGTTATTCTTGGTTAAAGTCCACTCAATTACTGCAAGTCCTGACTTTAGAGCTACCTATCTTATAATTGATAAGAAGATTCTGTTAAATATTTGGGTCAACATTGATAGACTAGGGACTTATAACTAAAAGCCACTAAGGTGAGCTTGTTTGCTTTCTCGTTTTCTCTCTTAGGTATTTGCATGATTCTGACATTTGTAAAACATTAAAGCTTTTCCAAAGCTAACAAATGATATTGCACTAAGCTAGGATGTATGCATTAGTATTCACCAATCAATTATTTAATCACTAACTGTGAGTCTCTTATGATTTGTACTGTAACATTCAAGGTTTCAAAAATTTTTCTAAGTTTTCCTGCTATAGCTAAGACCCCTGTTAGCTATAGTGAGGGTGCTAATTCGCTACAGCGAATGTACCAGTTTGTCATAGCGAAGATGTAGCCCGCTATAGTGATTTTGTGACCTATACAAAATCCAAATAGTTACTCGCAATAGCGTCAGCCGTGGCGAGAATAGTGGGACCTAGACCTGATAAGTTCTCACCATAGTGAAGGGGTTTCCTGCTATAGCAAGACTTGTTTTGGAAAAAAAAAATGAAAAAGTGAAATTTTGCTTTTTAAAAAACCCAGAAGCCTCACCTTTCTTCTAACTTAAATTTCATCTACTTAAGACTAAGGGAGAGCTCATTTAAGAAAGGCGCACAAAGAAGGAGGAAGGGAGAAGGAAGGAAACTAAAGAAAAGTTGAAAGAAACTAGATATTTTCATGACTTTCCTTCTTGAAATCTTGTTCTTCTCTCTCTGCTCTCCCTTTCTATAGTTTTGGTAGGTGATTTGGTTCTATTTTGGGCTTGGTTCAGAGGATGGAGATTAGAAATTCAAAGAGAAGACTAATACAAAGGGAAACACTCTTGAAGAAGGCTTGAATTCAAGGTAAATATCTATGTATCTTTGCTTCTTCTTCTTTGCTTCTTGTGTATGTTGGTTCTTCCAACTTGAGAGCTAGTAGAGGGAAGGAAGTTTTGACCTAGAACTAGCAAGAAACCATTGATTTAGAGTGTGAGAGCTTGGAAAATGCAAAGAAAATAGAAGAAAATCTAGTAAATTCTAAGAGAGAGCAACTAGAGATTCTTGAACATTTTGTGAATTTTGTTTTGATTCATCAATTCCCTAACCTATGTAAGTGTTTGTTTAAGTTTCTAAGACCTCTAGGAAGCCTCCCAAGTTCCTTTCCCTTTAAGGAAAAACTTTGAAGCTATAGATTGAGATTTGGGTTAATAGGTTTCATAATGTAACTTTAAGAAGCAACTTGTATCTAAACTCTTGGGAATGAGTTTGTGATGACTTGAAGGAGTCTAAATAGAACCAAAAGACCTAGATATGAGAAGGAAATAGAGCTAAGAACTTGAATTATGGTAGTTGCCTCATTAGAGCATTAATAGTGTGTCTAGGCCATTAATATTGAACCAATAAACTAAGTATGCTTCTTAAGTATGAGTATAATGCTTTGACTTGTTCTGAGAGAGCAATTGAATGATATTTATTGTGTCTAGACTAAAGAGATCAAGCTCTATCTAATTATGATTGTGAGAACGAGAAGGGAAAAGAGAAATCAAAAAGAAAGAATAGTGTTTGATTGCTAAGGTAGCTCTTCACTCCTTCTTGTTTACATTCTTAGATATATAATTGTCATTGTATGCTTATATGTGCATTTGTGTTATGAGACATGTCATTTGATGTTACCTTGTTGCATTGGTACTAATATGTTTATGTTTTGCTTGTGAAAATTGCTCTTAAGAGTGAAGTGGTGCCAAAAGTCTCTTGCAATGGGTAAAACGAAGCCAAAAGTCTCTAGTTATGAATGAAACCAAGTCAAAAGTCTCATAGATGAATGAGGCCAAGTTAAAAGTCCCTAGACCAAGGGTAAGGCTAATATAAAAGTTTCAAAAATTGGGTAAGACTAGACCAAAAGTCCCTAAAGCTTATTCTTGGCTTTGATATATTTTCATGGCATGTAAATCATGTGTTGAATAATTGTTAATGGTTTTGGATGTCTACTTGCATGCTTGACATATTTATATGTCTCGATTACTTCCTTGAATGAGTGTATGAATTATTGAGATTCTTTGAATCTTAATCCCTTCCCTCTCCTATCTTACCATGTCTAGGTGGTGTCCAAGAAGCTAAAGATGGAAGTCAAGGAGCTTGAAAGACTATTTCTTGACAATTGTATAGCTTGTATAGTTTCTTTTGATGTAAAAAGATGTCAAGTGTGTATGTATATATTATTTTTGAGATGTAAACATATGAGCAAGTATAAAAGTATGTATATGTAATGTATAAGCCAAATTTGGTACCAAATTAATGAGAATATGAGTTTTGGGTACTTGATGGCTTGTATGTAGTAGTGTATTATTACATGTAACATGATGAGTTTGAAATGTATGATGATTTAGACCACTTAGGCAATCCTTATAGGTTATGTTTATACTTTAAAACTTATCCAAGAGGTAGTAGAGCATTTAAAGAACCATTTAAACTACTCTCGACTCATATAAGGTGTTGAATTTGTCATATTTGTAAGCTATGTCAAGATATGACCAAATAAGCTCCTCTTAACCTAAAATTTGGTATGCATATAGGTATTTTCTAGAGCTTTTTGGAAAGTTAAAGTTCATATTATTTAGAGCTCTAGAGAAATTTTGGTGAATTTTTAAAATTGGCAAAAAATTTTCAATTTAATAGTCGTATTGTAAAAATGATTAATAGCTTTACCTCTGTCATTCATGAGCCAAATGATATCTAATGGCTATGAAATTTTATAGAAATAAACTAGACATGATAAACTTTTTGTAGCACTTGAGAGCACCTCATTTGGATCTACAGAGAGGGAGAAATGAAATTTTGAACTTCCATATTAGTATCAAGTGTGTAGCCTAACCTCTGTTACTGTTCCATAGTTGTCGAGCCCTAGTTGCTTCTGTTTTGTTCTGGACTTATTTTTTTCCTCTAGTTAACATCTGTAGCTTTATGAATTTTAGAAGTTCATATCAGTAAATTATATCAGAAACATTGGACAGTCCAACCTTTCGGGCTTTTCTGTTATAAAAAATAGTCCAAATGATGTTATTATGGCTTGAAATTATTTTTAGCATGAAGTTAACATCCAAAGCTTTCCAAAAAGCTATGGTTTTCTTTATTTTGATTTTTTTAAAAAATTTAATTATGATTTTTTAAAATTAAAGTCAAAAACTTGAATTCTGGACCCGTAAGAAAAATGTAATTTTTTTGGTTTTTAGCTTCAAATCCATAGTTTATGGATTGTTTTATGATATGTATGAGTTGTATGGATAGAATATGAGTAGAGGATGACATGGATGGATCCACGGGGGTTCACGAGACAAAGTATGAATGTTTAAACCCTGACATAATATAACGAAGATGGTTTTACTTCTTTTCTTTGGAACTATATGGAATTAAGCTTACGTAAGGGTTAAATGAGGTTAATACATTATGATGTTACATGTGCAAAGTTAGATGGCATGCTTTCTAGTAGCTCTAAGCTAATAATCAACACCTCATACTTGGCTTTGTCATTTAAGCAAGAGAACTCCAGTTCAAAATTGAAATATACCTTCTTTGGACTAATAGTGACTATGATTACCTCTACTCTAACTCTCTTTTATACACAGGATCTATAAGAAAAAATCTACCAGTATTTTTTTTTCAATGAATCTTGATATGTCTAACTTGTAATCTACCATCTCAAGGCATGGGTGTTTGGCTAAGAAATTTGAAAGAGCTAGACTTTTAACTAACCTATGTGAGACATGTTAGAAAGCATATGAGTTGAGCTTGAAAGCCACTTGGTCATATTTCCCTATAGAATCAATTGTGGCATCATATATTTAAGCAAACTAACCTTGTAAACAAATTGTACATATCTCAACTAGATGTAATACTCCAATTTGATGCAACCACAGTGTAAAAAAATGCACTTTTCAATTGGGGTACATCTTGACTCTATGTTTGTTAATCATTTATTATGATAGTATAATGCTTTCTCCACCTAGTCTTTGACATTTCAAGCTAACAATGCATTAATAGCATCGATATATTCCTTTGTGGTTAAGACATAGAGCTTTAGGGGTCTTTCAATCACTTAAGTGAATAACATTGAAGGCCTTGATAAGTACTACTTGATTTAGTTGAAGGCCGCTTTTTACTCGATTCCCCATAAAACTTTTTCCTTGTCTTTGAGTCACAAAACGGCTATAATTCATTTAATTTTGTCAGTTGAATTGTTAATAGACCTTTTATAAGAATTTGGCCTTACCTATTAAGCTTTGTAGCTCTTTTTTGTTTAATGGTGGCTTTGCCTCCAAAATGGCTTTGGCTTTATTCATGTTAATTTCAATCCCTTTTCTATGAACGAAGAAGCCTAAGAAGTTTATAATAGCTACCCCAAATGCACACTTGGCAGGATCCATTTTCAAGTTATGCTTATGCATTCACTTAAACGCTGCTATAAGATATGGTGGATGTGAATTAAAGTAAAAAAATTTGACCATCACATCATCAATATAAACTTCCAATGATTTCTAGGTTAAGTTATGAAAGATTGCATCCATGACACATTAATAAGTAGCCCTTATATTCTTTAACCTAAAAGGCATTACTACCCACTCGAAGATACCAATTGCTTTAGGACATCTAAATAATATCTTCTTAATATCCTTCTAAACTATGTTGTAAATTTGGTTGTAACATAAGTAACCATCCATGAAGGACATGATTCGATTTGAGGATGTAGCATCACTTAGTATATTAGATGTAAGTATAACATATTCATCTTTTGGTGTTGCACTATGGAAGTCTCTAAAGTCAATGCAAATGTGGATGTTTCCATTTTTTTTAACAATAAAGATGATATTTGATAGCTATTTAGTGTACCTAGTTGTGTGAATAAAGCTAGCATGCAACAGTCATTAGATTTCCTCTTTAAGTTTAAGGATGAGTTCTTAGGCCACCTTTTTTAACTATTGTGTGCACCTTAAGTGTTCAGAGTATAATGGAAGGCAATGTTCAACTAGGTCTCGAGACAAGCCTAGTATTTCATAATAGTCCAAAGTAAAATAATCTTTTGAATTATTTTAATAGTTAAACCATTCTTGTTTTTTATTTTTTATGGTAATATTAACCTCGTTTAATAGGTCATTTTTTTCTATAGAATTGACTACATCTTTAATAGGCAACTTAAGGTAGGATACTGTGACCTCATTGGCCTTTAGATATTATTGATGAAGCCTACTTCCTTCATCATCTGAAGATACAATTCTTTGACATCCCTAATTCTTTGGTCTATCATAGGCCTAGCTAAGAGGCTAAAGATTAGCCTTAGGAATGCTAATACTAAGAGGTAATCCATTTATGGTTAACTACTAAGTAATAGCAAGTTCTAGCTCTAGATTTGATGGTAGAGTTGTTGACTACATGTTGCAAGTATAATACAATGCATTCGTCATCTTGACCTTGGTGGAGAAGGGCTTGTCATCATCTTTTATAATCTTTATATCCATTTCATTCTAGAAAATTAGCAGTTGATGCAAAGAAGATAGGATACAATAATTGGCATACATCCAATATCTCCGTAGGAGTAAGGTATTAGACACTCTTTCTTCAACCATAAAAACCATAGTAATAAAAGTCTTAATATCAATAATAAGTTGTACTAGCAGTATCCCCTTAACGAGCGTAGGCCTTCAAGTGAAATTGGTCATTGCCATATTGGTTTTGACCAAATCCTTTTCTTTAATGTAGATATTAGTATGACATTAAGTGCTACACCAACATCAACAAACACTCTACAAATTGACTTGGCATTAACATGAGCCTTGATGTACAAAGGTTTGAAATGTCTTAACATAGCTTTTTCAGGTTTCTTGAAAATTGCTTTGGCCACTTCTTTAGCTATTCCTTCCTTAAGTAATTTGCCCTACTCTACCTTAAAGGCTTCAACATCTCTTTCCAACTTTGGAGGGTTCTTTACTTGAGAAAATCTTTAGAATTACTTTAATGGCATTCACAGAGAATTCTCCTTAAGATGATTTTGCATGCCCCTCAATTAAGCAATCCATGTCATTTACCTCTTTCTTGACCTGTCTTTTAGTTAGTAGAGTTACTTAGGACATCATCTGGACCCTTATTCACAATGTGGTTGCATCTTTCCTCTGCAACCTTCATAGCTAGGTTCTTATCAACTACCAAGCACTTAGCTTTTCATCATCTATTTATCATTAACTAGAGGTACTTTTGGTTTGATGAACCTTGGAGAAGTATGATTGCTAGCATTCTTGACAATTATTTTTAAATGGACACCCCCATTAGGTGATTGTCATTTAGGAACTTGCTTTTTTCAAGCATGAAGTTTTAGCTAGTCTCCTCTAAGGAAATGCTTAGTTTATCAAACATGCTTATCCTGTCCTTTTGTTCAACTCTTGGCCTAGGTTCTACTAAACTTAACTAGGTTCCTGATTTTATAAACCTTAACTATCCTCAGCTTAAATGGTATATTTTGAATTAGGTACCTCTTTCTTTATATGTTCTAACTAACCTCTTGGCATGCCTAATGGCTATGCCAGGGTTATAACATTAGTTAAAATAGTTTTTGGAAATAATTGACATCTATGACTATATCTTTCATAGTAGTTGAAATTGTCCTTCCTTTAAAGGTTTTTATATGGCCTTTTTGAAAACAATACAATTAACAGTGATGTGGCTATGAAACTTATGCCAATTACGGTACTTTCTACTCTTTGACTCCTCAGTTGTTAGGGTCTTATGCCTATAAAAAATTTTAATTTGCTTGTCTTTTAATAAATAATCGAATATTTGTTTAGCTTTGGTATTGTCAAAAAGGAATGACTTTGTGGCTTTTCTTCTTCACCATTCCTTTCCTTTAGATGGCTTTAAAATACAACAAGAATATCTTTTGCCAGCTAGAATTTTAACTATGTTAACATCTATTGAGTCTAGCTTGTTATCATAAGTCTTGACTAGTTCTTTATCAACCTAAATTATAGAGATCATGGAAGCTCCTTGTGGTGTACTGGATGCCTTCTATATTCCTTCTCCTTAATAAATAGTTCTATTCTAGACAGATTGGTGGTCAAATCCATTAAGTCAAAAAAATTCTTGGATAATCAGCATCTCCTTGAGGGACAGGTGTATCCTAACAACTATCATTCTTGTTACCTCAGTTTCTAGTAATTGCACCATGCAATGATTCTTTGTTTTTTGAAAATGTTCTATAAATTCCTTAGTTGGTTTATTGATCTTTGGTTCAAGGTAAAGATCTTAGCAATAGATACTTCTACTTAAGCCCGATAAAATTGCTTATAAAACAACCTTTTCCATATCTTGCTAGCTTTAAAAGGAATTGAAAAGTAGATTTGCATATCATGTAAAAGCTATTCCAATCAAGGATGAAAGAAATAATTACAAATTGTAAAACTCATTGTAATTAACCTTACCACATTGATCTGAAAACCTTCTAATATGTTCCAAAATGGACTTCCCATCCTTTTTAGAGAAAGTTAAGAAGTTTGGAGGCTTATATCATCTAAGAAAATTCATGGCCTTATCAACCTAATTTGGGTAAGGCTTCTTATAAATAAGTAGCTTTGGTAGATACCTAAAATACTTCATCATTGCCTTGACTAATGTGCCAAGATCTATTATGGCAATACCAAAGCCATTTGTTTGGTAAACAACTACTCTAATTGCTTGTGATGTATATACTATGGACTATTAGAATGAAACAATACCCATGGCGTATGGTGTTTGCCCTTATTGCCTATTAGAATAGAATGGCACTTGATATACTGAACTAAGGTTTCATAAGAATAACAATAGACATTGGTGACTAGACTTTTGGCTACTGTACCAACATTATGTATGGAATCAGTTGTGAAATGTTAAATTGATATCCTTAGGCATCAAATGGTCATTGGGTAGTCAAATTTTGATATCCATAGTTAATATCAACCATATCATATCTAGTACCCCTAGAGAAAGTCTAGTGTGCATGGAAGATCTATTTAGCGCTAGTACATGCTTTTTCTTAATTTATACTTGCCCAAATTACATATTGTTAGAGTATGACATCACTAAGATGTAATTTCCACTTATGAGAGTGGATCCAAATTGGATTTGTGAAGAAGCATTTAGTTGAGGGCAACTAATTGACATTTGAGATTTGAAAAGGGTATAAGTAATAGAACCACATGTTTGCACCTCGATCTAAGCTTTTTACCCACCATTCTACTTAGATGTGAGCTGTTCTCTTTCACATTCTTATACATCTCATTGACCACCAATAGCTTTAAGATGTCAAGAAAGTAGCCAATAATTTAAGCATGCACCCTTGCATTCCTTTCACCACATGATGTTTCAGGGAAGGAATTGTAATTATTATCAATGCAGATGTTCCGAGGAGCCATCCTTAAGGGAAAGGGCATCAGAATCCTTTCCTAGCTAAAATGACTACTGTTTAATGAAATTTCTTCTTTGATTAGGCTTGGGTATAAATGGTTATAAAAACTCTTAAGGCCTTCAAACATATCATTTACGACTCCATGGGTCTCACCAAGCATGCTAGATTTTCTATGGGTATTAGTGTGTTTCTTCATTTGGTGATCAACTCGATAATTGACGAGACTTTGTCAAGAAATTAGGCTTAATAAACTAACTCTTAGCCCAATTCTAGGAGTTAAAAAGAAGATAGGACATAACTTTCCAAAATAAGGGTTCCTTTAAGTCCTAAATATAGTAAGCTTATAATGGAGGTTTGCAATGGTGTATTGAGATTGGAAATATGTAATTTATAAATGAAATGGATAGTAAACCAAATTATATAAACTAACTAAGCTTTGAAATTGACAATAAAAGTTGTCAATTTCAAAGCTTGGTTAGTTTCTATAATATCCAAGAGTAGTGAAGAAAGTGATAAACAAAACTGGTAAAATATTGAGTTAAAAGAAGTTGTAAGACAAGCTTTTTAGGATATTTTAGTGTGTTTTGTATGATATCTTGGTCCCAATTTATAACATCCCATGTTAAATATATTTTTTATTGGCCTATGTCTTCGTTTAATGCATGAATGCTTCCTCAGTGGCCTAGTGGTTGATAGTGTGGCATTCAATTGCCTATAATGATTTTTATTACGCTAGATCCATGCCTCCCTGTTTTATCGACCTTTTGTTATGTAAGGAATAGATTTCTGGCTAGTTATAGATATTTTAGCTAGCACTTAGATTTAAATTGACACCTTGCATTAATTGTTTCACTAAAACTTTTTGGCTAAATCTCATTGACTACCTTAGTTTCTAACCATAGTTAGTAGTCCTATTCAGAAATAATCATAAAAAAAAATAGAGAAGTATAAGAACAACAAAATAAATATAACTGCCTTAATTCTAGAAAAGTGCAAACTAGAAGTTTAAAATGGCTTAAGAGCAAAAGCTTAAGGGTTATAGGCAATGAGTGAAGAATAATACAAAGAAAATGGAAAATACTAAAGAATGAAAGAATTGCAGAAGCCAAAAGCTTATCTACCGAAAAGAAAATATTAAAGAATGAAAAAATCATGAAGCCAAAAGCTTACTAGTACCAAAAAGAAAATAAACAATTGGTCTTTGACTCTAAGAGAAGCAAAAGCACTAGTAACGCACACAAGCTTCTCATGATTACTATTCATTCTCCTTTTGTCTCCTTAATCTTCCACTTGAAATTTGTTAAGTCCACTTGTTCGTTCTTTTTCCTAATATTGCTTAGTAGCCATTATCAGCCTTTCTTGGGAAAACTCTCATTATGATAGGTTTTGTAAAAATATTAAGATTGATTGTGGCTTATGAAATTAGTTAAATATTAATAAATTTTTTAATATTTTATTTGTTTTATATAATTCACTTTCATAGTTAATGTCAAAGGCAATGTGTCCAAAAGCATGTCTTTGAGACTTAAAAAAACTAAGGGGAACAAATTAAAAATTTCAAGGAAGGCACTAATATTATATACATATATAATACTTATGATTTTGTTTTTTAACCAATGATAGGTTGTAATAATGGGGTGCTGCTCCTAAATCTTACATTATAAGTTTATCCTTGATTTTACCCAATTTATCCTAAAATACTCTAAAAATAATAGCTAAAAAATAATTATATTAAATTATAAAATACAAAAATAAAAATATGTTATAAAATAAAATTTTAATATTATAAAGAATAAATACTAAAATATAATAAATATATACAAATATAAAGAAGGGAAAAAATATATTTTTGATCCCTTAATTTTATTTGAGGTTTCACTTTTATTCTTTCACTTTATTTTAGTTTTAATGTGGTCTTTTAATTTTATCTCATGTTTCACTTTCTTTTTAATATCATTTTCGTCCAATATAGTTCCATAATTTTTGAAAACTATTTAAATATTTCCTTCTCTTTAATACCACTAAATTAAAATACCTAACAAAAAAGTTTTATGTAACTTGTTGGTGACTTAACTCTTATATAATCTCTCACCAATTGCCAAGAAGTCACATAAGAAATTTTTAATTAAGCAACTTGGTAGTGTTGAAGATAAGTAAACAATCAAGTAGTTTTTATAAGTTAAGCATTAAATTGGAACAAAATGAAATTAAGTAACAAAAGTAAAACTTAAAATAAGGTTAGACATTATATTGGAATAAAATGAAGTCTAGAGACAAAGGGGAAATTTAAGATAAAGTTAAAGGATCAAATTAGAATAAAATAAATATAAATAAAATATATTATTTAATATATAAAATATAAATAAAATAGTTATAAACATAAAATATGTTATTTTAAAAAATTGATATGAACTAAACATAAAAATATTAAATTTTCTATAATAATGTATAATATTTTTAAACATATTTATGATAAAACCAAATGTGAGAATATTATATTCTTAGAAATATAATTTTTGAAAATCACATTTATAAAATTGTAATCCTTTCCAAAAATATAGGATTAATTTACTAACTAAGCAACCTGATCCTTAAGTATCTTGATACAATGATTATAGGATTTGTTGTATAGGCCTTATAGCCATAAGAGTCCTAATTAGCCCAATGATTATAGGATTTGTCATTCATTATCCGTTTATAATCTTTTTTAAATTATAGTCAAGTAATGTTTGAGTTAATTTAATTACTTTTTTTTAATCCAAAAAAATTATTCATATTGAGATTAGAATTTTTTTTTTTTAAACAAAACTTGCTCTCTAGAAATTGGTAAAATTAAAATTTAAAAATGGAACTATGAATTTAACTGCACATCACATACTCCTTTATGCTCATAAACAATGCCTAAGGGTACGCCAATGTATTCCAAAGCTCATAGAGTAGAGGGTTAAATTTGGTATTGTAACAAATTAAGCATAGATCACTTGTGAGTATTTTAGTTTAGGGCTTCGCATGTTGCTCGATGGCCAAATCACATCAGGCTAAGCCAAATAAATTTTAGGTAGATTGGCCTAAGTTAAGGATCAAACCAATCATATTAACTAGTTTAGTTTAATCTAACTCAATCTTATGTATTTCTTTAAAATTATTTTATATGAATTTTATTTTTTTAAAAAATTATTTTATAATTTTTATAAAAAATTATAGAAAAAGATTATCTAATCTAAGAAATCAACTCAACTGAACTTAATATTAATAAAAAAATTAGATTGAGATCAGACACCTAACTTCAAAATAATTCGATACAAAATCAAATCAAACACCAATTTAAACCAAAATTTGATTTGACTCAACTTATAAATACCTTTATTTTAACTGCAGGGTGTATTAATATATTGCTTTAGATGATAATTGGCCAAATCTTTTGATAGTCATGTGCTCAAACTGCTATGTACTATCTTAACAAATCTTTTGAAGTTAGGTGTTCCATCCCTATGATGGTAAGATAAGCTTAGCTTACAAAACCAAAAATAATAAGTAATAAAATAACATTGATTTCTTCATTTTGTCGCCATCACAAACGAAACCAGAGATTTTTATTACATTCAAGACACAAATCATGAGCTACTGAACTAGTACTACACAACGTGCATGGAAACGACAACGTTTCATACATCGGCAGCGAAAGATGAGATAAAATTCTTCACTACCCCATATAGCTCCTTAGCTTTCAAGGGATCACGATCCTGAATCCCGTGATAGTCCCCTTCAGTGAAGTGGCCCACCACTTTCACATTTCTCTCCTCCATCATCTTCGCCACCTCCATCTGTCGGTCCACCACTGGGTCCCCTCCACACCCAGTCACCAACACTCGCCATCCTAGCCGTCTAATCTTCTCTACTTTCTGCTGACCATCTCCAGCCGTCGGATTGCAATACTCATGGTCACGGTCAACTCCAACAGGCAACGACAACTCCCACATCAGGTCATTCACACACTGTGGCAAATGCGGGTCATTCATCAGCCTCACTTCTGACCCACTCCTCTGGGTCCCACCGAAAAATGGTTGAACCAATATCAGCCCTCCGATCTTCAACGGCTCAAGATGATCAACCTCCTCCGCTGCACGTAGACCCGCGTGGTACGCAATGTTTCCCCCTGCGCTGCTTCCCATTAGATAACACTCGGAATAATCAGCGTACTGTGTCAACCACCGCTCAGGATGGGTCTTGATCCAGTGCAGGGCCTCCACGGCATCATCGTACGCCGCTGGCAAGCGATGCTGCGGAGCAAGGCGGTACTCGACGGAGGCGACGACGGCTCCGAGGTCGTCCGCCATGTTGAGGCAGAAATCGTGGAACATGGTTGAGGCTGCACTGAGTACGATGAAGCCGCCACCGTGGAAGAAAACAACGAGAGGTAGCTTCTTGTTGGAGGAGGGGGTATGATCCAGTGCTTTGCGGGGTAGGAAAATGCGAAGCCAGGTGTGTTTGGAAGGGTTAATGGTGAGGTCTTTGGAAAGAACAGGAATGTGGAGGTTGGGATCAGGTGAGGGAAGGCTTACAGGAGGCTTGTTTAAGCGCGTGATGGTGCCGTTTGGGTTGAGGACGATGTTGAGCTTGTGGTAGGCATCCATTTTAGAACAAGGTGTTTGGGTTGAGGTGGAATTTGCGATGTAATAGAGATAATATAAAGAGAATGCGAGTGTGGTTCCCCAAAAGAGATTGAGCTGTGAGAAAGAAAACAGAGACATGGCAACGGAGGAAATTGGTTTCAAACGAAAGAAGATGGAGCGTTTAGCCTAGTTTTGTTCGTCGGCTACAATGGTTCACTTGCAATTAATAGTAGCTTTTTATTATATAAATAAACAATTTAATTTAAACGTCATTATTAATTAATTACTAACACAGGTCACGTTGATGACGAATTATCATTAATTGTTGTTGATATTATTAATTAAACATTCGTTAGACATTATAGAGTTGGTTATTGATTTGATTTGGTGCCCTTTGATTTCTGGACGGCAAAATTTACCTCCTGTTTTTGTTTTATCGCATGTGGGACCACAAAAGAGAAAGAACAAGTTTCACGAGAAAGAGGATGAAATAGGATTAATTCGATCATCGAGATATCTTTTTTCTTTTAGTTTTTTTATTTTATTTTACTGGTATTTCAAGCAATGATCGAGATCTGAAACTTGGAGGACGTCTATTTCTCTTGTTCAATACAGCGGAGTGTCAATGTCAATTTGGGAAGCAAACTGTCTGAAGTTTGCAAATTCAGACCGTTGGTCACATGGAGCGTTGAGATCATGCCACATGGTGGATGGAATCAAAACGCATCGTTTTCCATACGAAAAAATTGTTACATTCCAATAATTAAGGCCACTTAATAATTCTTAAGAGGATAAATAATTAAGAAAAATAACTTAATTAACCAGAAAAATTAAATAAATTAAAAAATATTTTTAATTTGCTAATTAATCCTAAAAGTATCAGATTTTAATTAATTAAGATTTAAAAATTATTTAAACATAATTAATTCCTAAACATAAGATTAATTAAGTAGACAGCATTTGTAATTTTTAAATTGTATCATGAAGCGAGTAGGCCCCACTCAGTTTTCTTTTCCTAAATAATAGAAAAAAGAGGAGAACAAGTCTGCACTTTCATCATGTTTTAGACCTTCACCCCACACTTAGGGTCTGTTTGGTTGAAGGAAAGAATGGAGAAGGGAATATAAAATATGGGTAGGTGGGAGTATCTAAGATAAGAAATGATTTTTTAACCCTTACGTTTTAAAAAAGTGATTTGATAGTTATGATTTGATAAATATAATACAAATATAAAAGTATAATAAACATTACACAATTTATGTAAAGAGAATGTGATCGCAATGCGACTAACCAAACGGAGCATTACATCCCAATTGCACGCAAGGATTATATTTTATTGGGTATTTTGAGTGCAATGCTATTTTTAAAAATAAAAATTCACTTAAATTATATTCAACAAAAAAAAATTCACCCAAATCCTATGCATGCATTAAAGTTGTGATAAATGGATTAGACTTCTAAGTTATTTCTTTCGTTTATAAGAAATTTGTTAGTAAAAAAGAGACCATGAGTAATGTAATAAACAGGTCATTATTTGCTAGTTATTAATTGTTAGATGTAATGATTAGTAATTATATGTAATAATTAATAATTAATAACTTAATATACAATAATAATTATTAATAACTTATAATAATTGATGTATTAAATAAATAGAAATAAAGTAATAAAAAATGGTATGAAGATATAATTAAAAGAAATAATTTTAAACAAATTAAAAATAATATTTAATGCTCTTTATTGTTCAAAAATATAATACTATCTTTTATAATTAACTGTATTAATATCATTGAATTTATTTTTTACATCATATAAAAATATTTAACTTAAATAATATTTAAGTTATTCCTTTTTATAACAAATTTATCAATAAAAAAGGGGCAATGAATAATGCAATAAATAGGTAATTATTTGCTAATTATTAATTCTTAGATGTAATGATTGGTAATTATATGTAATAATTAAAATTAGTAAGGTCATATGCAATAATAATTATTAATAACTTATAATCATTGATGTATCAAATAAATAAAAATAAAATAATAAAAAAATTGTATGAAGATATAATTAAACAAAATAGTTTGAAAAAAATTTAAAATAATATTTAATACTCTTTTATTATTTAGAGATATAATACTACATTTATAATTAAATGTATTAATATCATTGAATCTATATTTTTATAATATACAAGAAATAATTTATCAAGTTATGTATATAAAAAATAATGGCATCTAGTGTCGCAACAGGCCCATCACCTTTCACATTGCGACTTTCTTTGGCCCACAGGTTCTTTATATTTTTGATCCAATGAGTTGTTAACAAGATCAATCTATGGAGTATTTATTTAGTTTTAACTCACCCTCTCTTAAAACTAATGCTAGTCCATCAATGATAGGTCAATTAATGATATCAGCCTAAGAAAAAAGATACATTGTTAAATAATGAAATATTATGTTCTAAGCAAAAAATTTAAAAAAATGGCGACAAGTATTTAAAGTTTATTGCGAAACTAGCAGCACCACTCGTAGAGTGGATCCATTGTCAAATACATGTTTAATACCATCGCATGTAATCAAAAGTGTGATCCAAGGGTTTTGTAATGAGAGGCGCTTGAGATAGATGATTTTGTCATAAGTTTCAAAACTCAACAAATGTCAAGAGCTCTAGCCAGTTCATAATAATTTTTTCTTGTAGCTACAATGTGTGTTAAGCTCCTAAATTAACTGAAAGTCTAAGTATTGGCTGCTGTCAACCAAACTGGCATAACACATAATCTAACTGATACCATTTTATGATATAAAAACAAATAAGTGGCATGAAAGCTAGCCAAATGTTTCTACCCTTCAAGTAATATTGTGGGATGAGATCATAAATATTGTCTAATTCATATGGTTGCCAAATGATAAATCCACAACACATTGAAGTGTTACCATATATTCAAAAGGCAATTTAACATAAATTTGGTCATGTAAAGTGATCAAACCTTCTTCTCTCACTTTGCATCCAATAGTGTTCGATACTATTGTAAGGCCATGTCTTGTACATAGGGAGATTTGCATACATTCTTCTATCTATAATTATAAGTAAACACATCAGAACATATTAGTAGGAAAAGAAACTATATTAGATTGAAACCAAATGATTAAACCTATGAAACTATCTACAAATTATTAACTATCTTACCTGAAATTCAAAGATAGTAGAACTGGATAGATTTTCGATTGGGGATCTAGCTATGGTGGTTTCTCGAGTATTAACATTAGGAATCTATTCCATAAGCCCAAAGGTGGAGGAGAGTTAGACATCCACCTATGCCTTGTTTCGTAAGATTAGTTGCATTACAAAGTTTTCTATATAAGTGAATCAATAGTACAAATTCCCAACTACATTGGCCAGCTTGTTCAAAATCCTACAACATAGGTAAGTACATCAAATACTCCTTATGATGAGACCTGTTTAGCATCAAAATAGTACTAATCAATTTTAGTATGTATGCACGTGTAAACTAGTACACTTCTTATTCATTTGTATCTTTTAGTAGGTGATTAAAGTGATCAACTAGCTAACTAATGTCTACCCTCTACCCAAATATTTTATCTTTTGAAAGTCTCATTCCAAGTAGCCACTCATATATGTCTCTTCAAATGTAGTTCATATGAGCAATAATGGGGATCCTCATGCAAGATAGGCTCAACTGTATAGCAATATTCTCTAGAGTGATCATAGATATGAAAAGTATAGGTCTCAGATGCCATCTCTTTATAGATGTCGATACAAGTGCAGGATTATATTTGAATTGCTTTAGTTAGGCCACCCTATAGAAACCAGACTGCCATAGACAATCATTAATAGCGGACAGAAGGGGAATTTGATGATAATTGTGCATGACTCGTCGTGGGTGGAGTAATTAATTGTTCAAACAGCCTCTGAAACATGCATCGTCTAAAGGTGCAAAAGCAAGTCATCCTCTGAGCTTGGCTAAATAACCTATGCCAAGCATGCCATGCTCTAATAATGTTCTTGTAACCCATTATTTTATCTAGTTTAATAAACATTATTTTGTCATGTACAATCAACACAATAAAGCTACAAGATTTTAACAGCACATCAAACTAAGGTACAAATCTATCATAAAAAATTTAACTAATTTATACATCATTACAAGCAACATATAAGGTACAAATCTATCATAAAAAATTTAACTAATTTATACATCATTACAAGCAACATAGTTACAATTAATATAATAAAGGTATAATAAACATATGTCTCTACTTATATACAAGCAATACTTTGTTCATATTATTGGCTAACTTGGTGACTATGTAGATAGGTGGAACAATTATGATTGACTTGCAGACATAACCCACATTTGCTAGGCTATTCTAGCCATATCCAATCCATCTCGTTCCATATGCGAGACAAGCAGAGTCGCCCTTTCACTCAAATAGGTTAGAAACTCAAGCCTTGAGCTATGGGGCAATGAACCTTGCCTCCAATATGTCAAAACTTATTGCTGTATGCATTACACATTATTTCTAAATAGAAAACTCAACCCACAAACTACTGTGCATCAACGCCAATATGGGCACAAGTTGCAATAACATGTTGGTATAGGAAATGTTCGACTTAAAACTCACCATAGTCACATTTATATTTAAGAAAGTTAACCTTGCAATGCCAACAAAACGTTTCCATATGTTGTCCATCAGAATTACTCTACAAATATTATTTATTAGAAAAATGCATGATCGAGCCAGCATAAAATGTTGAATAGTGACCAACTACCTCAATAGTAATCAAATTTCTTGATTATATCATTATAAAAATAACAAATATCACAAAGGATTTCTAATTTATAAATATTATCAAATAACATTTATTTTTTCATCACATTATCATATAGTAATAATCAATAAATAACTATGTTTAATAAAATCTTAAATAACAAATAATATTTTATATAAATATTATTATGTAATTATTTATATATACCTTAAGAAGACATTAAAATTTAGAAGGTAGAAATTTGAATACCCGACTAGGAGTAGAACATAGGCAAAGAAGTAAAGAAATCTATAGGAAGAATTCCAAATAGGAAGAAAAGAGTTTCAAATAAGAAAAAGATAGAGAGAAGAGAGAACAACAAAAGGAAAGAAAGAAGAAAAGAAGGAAGTATTTATAAGGCGTGTCAATTTTATCCTTCAAAAGTATTACTATTGGAAAAAAAATTAAAAAATATTAATATTAAAACCATAAAAAGTTATATTATTAATTTTTAAAAACTAAATTAGCACCAATAATATAAATTTTATTAATTAATTAAAGCTCTATTAATTAAAAAAATAAAAGTTATTATTAATTTAAAAACTATATTAACTAGTTACAAGTTATTATTAATTACATGTTAATTTAAAACAATATACAAAATGATTAAAAAAATCCACTACAAGCTAGTCGGACATGGATTGAATGAATTGCAATTAGTCTAATGTATAGTCTGTTGGCCAAGGCCAATCTTGATTGACAAATTCTGTTTGTCTTAGTTTTTTGTTAGTCTTTTTTACTTTTATACAATATATATAATTTAATTTAATATTTAGCATATGAAAGATTGTCGAAAAAATGGGTAATTGTAAAAAAAAAAAAAACTCACATAAGTTGAAAGCAATCGAAAGTCATTAGTAAACAATCATTAACAATTTTGTAGTGTTTAAACAACTTTAGAGGGCGCTAACTTTAGATAATCCGCTTCTCTTGATTTGTGTTCTCATTGTAGTAATTTTTTTTTTCTCTTTCAAGATTCTTCTAACATTATTTTTGAAATATTTTATACATATATATAGCTGTTTATTGCAATTAAAATACTTATTTGTTTTAAGAAAATACCATATCTTAAACATTTTAAAAACATAATGATAAGTTAATAAAATATTATTCTATATTTAATACTTATTTTGTAATATTATATATTACATGATATAAAGAGGAGCATCAACAAATAGCATATTCTGATCCTAAAAGTATTAAATACGACATTATTTTTTATGCAATTAAAATTTAGGCCTCTCATGACGGGTTGACCTATAATCTAATCTAATTCAATTACTTAATTAATAATTTAATTAATTAATTAATTATTAGTATTTTGAATTTTTGAATTTTTTAAAATTCATAATTAAAGGGTTGGTTAATTGTTGGGGGAGTTAATTAATTTTTGAAGTAAGGAAACTACTCGGATGAGTTAGTGCACGATCATTTTCTCTCGCTTCTTCCCTTAACTCTAAAAACACACAGACAAGAGGAAGAGCACAAGAACATAGAGATAGACGTTTCTATAAATCCTCTTTGCCTAAACTATGTGCATATCTTGTGAATAGAGATTGGAGTCCGCCATGTAATTCTAGTCTAAACCATGTGGAATAAAGAATTCGAGAAGACTCGCTTTTGGCACAGGGAATTACTCATACTTTCCTTCATATGCAATCAATTCTTCATATCTACAGAGTTTTTGCAAAGTTCTAAGATTAACAAAAAGTATAAGATTTCAACCAAGATCTTTGATTCATATGAGATTAGAGAATTCTCTCATCGGCTATGGAAGATTGGAGATGGAACAGTCGTGACCCTAATCACAAGGAAGTTAATGTTGATATTGCAAATGATTTTCTTATAACAATTAAAGACAATCGTTTAGAAGAAATTGTGGCAAGCACTTATCCTTCTTTGTTAGAAACTTCTATGATCATATTTGCAAGAAAGAGCAATTCTTTCGCTGACTAATGGAGTTGAAATCGTAAAGATTACATGATTTTCATATTATCTGGAGAGAGAAAAAAACAATACCTAAGTTCTAATAGCACCTGTAAAGTTGATAATATTAGCAATCTTCAAAATGATATTTACACTCCTGAATTTTTTAACAACATAAGATGTTTTGGATCACTAAACCACATTTTAAGATTGAAAACTAGTGTCCCAATCATGTTATTGACGAACATAGATCAATCTAATGGTTTGTGCAATAACACCAAATAAGTGATTACTCACTAGGGAATCATGTAATAGAAACATGAGTTAAGGCCAATCTCTATTTGTTTTGCAATGAGTAATCACTTTGTTTTGCGATCTTGAACATGAGTAATCACTTTGTTCTGGGGAAGCTTTATAGAATATGAAGTTTTTATCCCTTGGATAAGTTCATCATATTCAAGATTGCCTTTTAAACTTCAGAGACAATATCTTCTAACTATTTGTTTTGCAATGACTGTAAATAAAACTTAAGGCCAATTTCTATCTCATATGGGCTTTTGTACATGCCTATACTAATATTTAACCATGGTAAGTATGTTGCAGTTTCTAGAGTAAGAGGTGGAAAATGACTCGAGAATCTGATTTGTGGCAAAGAAGGGCAACTAAAATTTAAGATCACCAATGTAGTTTCCAAAAGAAGTCTTTCAAAACTTATGAATGATAAGTATGTAATATTAATTTTCCCTTATATTGATCGAAGAAGAGCTAACTTATTTGTATATACTAAATTATTCTGAACATTTTTTATTTTGTATGTATCATTTGATATTTGCAGGCTTCAATTGTTTACTTTTTGAGGTATGGTTTTTTTTCTCGGCTTAATGGATGTGCAAGTATACATTTGATTTTTAAAATATTTTTAATATATGTTTATCCTTTTTAAAAATGTAGAAAAGAGATTCAAAGTTAAAATTAATTCTTCTTGTGTTTGTTTTACTTATTAAGAAACTCTATTTAATGTGTGAATTTCATATTAATCTTGAATAATTCTAAGGTATGAAAACTTGTATATCGTATACATCCAGTAACTGAAACAATTTATTTAGTTTTGCACAATTTTCATTCAGTTGATCCAATCAACAAGTTGGTTTTGATTGATTCTGTTTAAATCGAATTGGATCGATTCAACTGGAGTTAGAATATTTTGAATTTGCTCGCCCTATAGTATTTCTATGTTTATAGTATCATTCTTCTTATCACTAATTTTAACTTATTTGAAAAAAATTTTGTGTTATCAAATATGTTTTTTTTAAGGGAAAAAAAAGGCAAATGGAGAATTTAATTATGTATATGTTTTTTTCTCGATTTTTAGACACTAATTTATGGAATAAATATTGTGGCAGCAAAGACGAATTAGTAAGTGAGGAATACTATATTTTTATAAAATTAATTTATCTCAAATTTGTAACTTAAACAAGATTTCTTCAACTTTAAAATCTATTCTAATCTAAAAATAAGTATTTAAATTATGAGAAGGAACACCAACCAAGTAGATTTAATTAGAAGTCAAACTCATTAAAAAATAGGTTAAACCACTTCAAAAAAGTACATTAAAACTAGGCCTTAGCCCTTTTCTCCTTATTTGATTTTTTGAGTTGAGCCGGGCCCAAAAAAATGTAAGCAATCTTGGCCTAACTTGCTCCTCCTTTTATATAAGTTCTTTTAAGCTAATTTTTTCTTTTGATAGTTAGTCACTTTTTTTCCTTAAAAAAAAATGGAATTAAAGGACATCTTTAAAAATGAAAAGATTAAGTTTGTTTGCAAAGCAACATTAATATTGCTGAACATAATTTAACTATGAATAATACCTACTTTTATATTTACCAAACCCATTTATTTTTTGAAGATACCATTATTTGCAATATTAAGAAAAACTAATAATTCAAAGCATATCCAACAATTTGGAAGCACTTCAGATAATTGATTATTTGAGAGATCTAAAATTCTTAATTCTATACTTATGTTTATACTTAAAAGAGTCTATAAATTTATTGTTAAATAGATCCAATGTCACTTGCAAATATGATAAATTTGATGGAATTTAGCATTCAACAAAATTTGAACTGAACCACATGAAAGGCAAAATATTGTATTGGAAAATTTGGAATTTCACCAATAATTTGGTTCTGTGAAAGGTTCAACGTCCTAAATGAAAAATCTCAAAACTAACATGGAATTGTATTAAAAGTTTCAACATTTAAAATATCTAAGTCAAAGCATGGCTTTTGGGTTTGGAACCATATCGGGAAAGGCAGGGCCCAACTTATATGATGCTAACAAAATGGAGTGCAACTGAAAAAGAATCCATTGACGACTAATTTTGAAGACCAAGCCATTAAAAGACAAGTCCAAAACCTCTAGTTTAGAAAGTCACAAGAAATGAGTTTCAGATATGACACGTTATGTTCAATGCTTAACCACTTTTAAGTTAGATAGTTGTTCAATTCTATCATTCAGAGTTCCATTTACTCCATCGTAATCAAGATCTAAATATAGTAGAGACAAAGACTAGACAAAAATTTGGTAGTGGGCATTTTATTGTGTTAAAAAAAAAATCAAATTCAACTTATTTTATATCTAGATTTTTTTTAAATTGGTCTTCTTATTTTAAATTTTGTTTGGACTCATCTATCTTTTTGGGGGGTAAGTCTATTATATTAAACAGAGATTTTTAAACCCATAATCTGACCTTCAACCAGCCATTAAGATTTTTGTTTAAAAAAAAAAATTACACAACTTGTTTTTATTAAAGATTCGATCATCCAATAGACAATTTGCAACCAAACCACAAATAGCCAACACACTCAAAGCCCCTTTCGTTAAATTTTTCCTTTTAGGCGAAAGATTATAACAAATAAGAAAAATTCAACATTTCCTACCCAGCCAAAATGGAAACGAAACTCTTCACAAGCTCGAGTAGTGGCATAGCCTTGGAAGGCTCGTGAATCTCAAAAGCATGGTAATTCCCTGCTTCAAAATGACCCACCACCTCCACACCCCTCTCCTTCATCATCCTCACCATCTCCTTCCCTCTATCTATCAGTGGGTCCCCATCGCACCCACTCACCAACACCCTCCAGCCACGCGCCCTCATCTTCTCCCATAGCTCACGACCATTCCCCGCCGTCAGATTAAAATACTCATGGTCCAGATCACCTCCCACGGGCAACGCCAGCTCACTCATCAAGTCGATCGTACACAGCGGCACCATTCGGTCAACCACAGCCCTTGATTCCGACTCCGTCCTCCTGGTCCCACTGAAAAACGGTTGATGCAATATCAGCCCTTGGATCTTCAACGGCTCAAGATCATCATCATCTGCAAGAACACGTAGACCTGCGTGGTATGCTATGTTTCCCCCTGCACTACTCCCCATAAGATAACACTTGGAATAGTCAGCGTGGTGAGTTAACCAATCTTCTCGGGTGGTTTTGATCCAGTGCAACGCTTCCACGGCATCATCATACGCCGCAGGCAACCGGTGCTCCGGAGCTAGGCGGTACTCTACGGAAGCGACGATGGCGTGAGTCACGTGTGCTATGTTTTCGCAGAAATCGTGGAAGATTTTTGAGGTTGCACTCCACATGATGAAGCCGCCTCCATGGAAGTAGACGATGAGAGGAAGCTTGTGGGAGGAGGGATGATCCAGTACTTCGCGGAGCAGGAAGATCCGGAGGGAGGTGTGGTTGGATTGGTTGAGGGTGAGGTCTTTGGTGAGAACCGAGATGGGGAGGGTGGGATCTGGTGCGGGTGGGGTGCGTGGGTCGTTGTAGAGGCGAGAGAGAGTGCCGTTAGGGTTGAGTTGGATCTGGAGGAACTGGTAGGGATCAACGGAGGGAGCGTATGGTGACATTGATGATTGATCTGACATAGCTCAGAAAAACAAGAGACTGAAGATTAAGCTATGGTTGTCTCGTTTCTGAATCTTTGATTTGTGGTTGTTCACTCTTCATTCTTGATTGGTTTTATCTTACCCTTCTGAGATTTGTTCAACTTTAAATTATGTGGGTGTCCGTTGGAGATCCTATCTGGACAAAATTATAAATGGGGATTTAAGTTAAAATTTTTTATTAACAAATTTAAATTGTGTGAAAAAATTATATTTAAAATTTAAAATTTTTAATTTTTTAAAAATATTTTTAAATTTTAAGATATTTTAATATAAATATATTTAATTTAAAATTTTATCTGCTTTTGTTTTTGGGTGATCTAGGAATCTCAATGAAAGGACCACCACGTGGCTGCTGTAAAAAGGAAGTAGTGTGCTATTTTTTGTAACAAATATTTTAATGAAAAGATTTAGATATAAACTCTGTATTTTTATTATTATATATTTTAATAAAAATAGAATAAGTATATTTTTTAAATAAATATATAATTTTTATAATTCAATATCATATGATTAATTTTTTTTAAAAAAAATTCTACTCATGCTGTAATTTTAATAAAAAATTTAATTATAAAAATATAAAAAATTAAACTTAAATCTAGTTTTATATTTTAAAAAGTTACTGATACAAAAATTAGGATTTTTTTAAATTTCCTCTAATTTATCGATAAACCCTAAACTCTAATCTAAATCTCAATTAAAAACTCTAAATTCCAAAACTAAAAACCAAAAATCTATGTCATAAATTCTAAAGTATAAACGCTCGAAATAAAAGTATAATTCTGCATTCTTTCTACCAAATGAAGGAATTCTTTTTATGCTTATATAATATAATGAAAACTATAACATAAGATTACTTCTAAAATTCTGTTCCCGCAATGTAAAAGGCAGAAAAATCGGCTCTTTTCACCTTAGTATATTATTAAAAAATTATCTTATGATACCCTACGCTGTCAAAGTTATTCTCCTCATATGTTATATTAATTTTATTTTTTAAATGTCTCGATCAGCATCGTGCAATTGATTGATAAACCTAATTTTTAACTTTTTTTTATTTGGGGTTGGGAAGGCCTCACGTTGATAAGTTAGCACGTAAGCCAGGACACCTAAAAATTCAAATATAGAATATGTGGGTAATGACGGCACAGATTAGGCTTATTTACATTTTTTCCTTGTACTAGTAATGTCAAAAAAACCGAAAAAAATATTTGCTAAGGATAATTAAAATTCAAATATATACAAGTTATAACCATCGAGAGTAATATTTTTAAAATCGGATTGGTCATTGAATCGATAGAGGCACTGGTTCACGATTTATTGGTCGAATCGCGGTCGAATCGATAATAATTAAATCTATATTTTTAAATTTTATATATTAAACTTTAATATAACAAATAAATATTAATAAATTTTAAATATTTGATTATTAACTCAGTATTTCTTTCAATGTTTAAAAAATTATTTTTAAATAAAAAACAACAACTCCTTATAATTAAAAGTTAAAAATATTTAATATTAAATTTTTAAACTTCTTAAATTGTATTAAACTTCTATTTATTATTAAACAATGATAATTTTAATCAAATATTTTTATATTTAAAAGAAATGTTATCATGAGATAGGACATAATAAAGAGGAAACACAAAAAATAACTAAATATGTACTTTTTATTTATTTTATATCATCTTTTTTTATTTTTTATTTATTTCAATTCCCTCTTTCTTCTAATATTTTTTATTTTTAATTTATCAAATTTATTCAAAATAAACTATCCTATTATATAAGAAAAATTCAAAAAAAAAAAATTGGACTGATCAGTTCAAATCTATTTTCAAGCAGTCCAGTTTGACCAATTCAACCAATTTTTGACCGATTTTTTTAACCAACCGGACCAAATCAGGGATCGGTTCCCAATCTAACCTGTCGAACCGGTTAGTTTAGTCCAATTTTTTAATTCATGATCGAGAATATAATAAAACAAGAAGTACTAAACAATCACAAGATAGAGCGTTATATATATATATATATATATATAATGGTCTACTAGGATGTTCCTATAATATTTGTAAATGAATGATATGAATTATCGTTACGCAAATGGAGAAAGAAACAAAATTATGAACTAGACCTAAAAAAGTACATTTTGAAAAATATTTTTATTATTAAAATTTTTAATAAAATTATAACATGTAAAATTTTTTTTAAAAATCTAGATATGTAATGCTAATTCATAAAAATCATATATTTAACCTGTAAAAATGATATATTTTTATGTTATTATTGAAAAATTATATATTTATTATATTTTAATTAAAAATTTTAAAAATAAAAATAAGAAGAATCTGGATATAAAATTTCTTTATAAAATTATTGCCTATACCAAACAAAGTCTTTAGTTTGAAGGGATCACGAATCTCAGCTTTTTGACTTATATATGTAAAAACAAAAAACAAAAGACGTTTACATATAACTTTAAAAATTATTTCTGGAAATATATAATTGATTTATTTTTAATATTTACTTTTTAAAAAAAAAAATGAAACGCGAAATCGCTGATTCAGCGTTTCAGAAAAAAATTTTTTTTTTTTAATTTGAAAGGGACGCGTCCTAAAAAATTTAAAAAAAAATAAATTTTTTTTTAAATGGTCGAATCACTCAACGTTGAATCCACTGACCCAAAGGGTCAGTTTGACTGACCCACGGGTCAATTTGACCCGTGGGTCAATTTAAAAAAAAATATTTTAAAAAAAAAATATTTTAATTAATTTATTTAAAATTTATAAAAATAATAAAAAAATAAAAAGTTTAAAATATACAAACTTATTATAATAAATATTTTTAATTTATGTATTATTTAAATTTATATTAATTTTTTGTATATTTAAAAATAAAATATCTTTAAATCTTTTTATAATTTTATTAATTGTATAAGTGATAAAAACTTATATTTTGAGAAAATTTAATTAATTTTATTGAAATTTATAAAAAGTGAAATTTAAATAATAAAAAAAGTAAACAAAAATTTAATTTATTAAATAAATTAATAAAAATATTTCTAAAATTACATTTGTATGAGAATTTTTTAATTGGAGAAAAAAATATTAATCAATATATTAAAAAATACAATGACTTAATTTGTATATATAATTTGTTTAATTTTATAATTATAAATAATTTATGTGTTGAAGAATAGTAATTAATTTTATTTAGATTTTGAACAAGTAAAATATAAGTAATAATTTTTTAACAATTTATATAAGATTTCTTAAACATATAGTAAAAAAAAAAGTATTTAAAAAATCATAATAAAATGCATTTACAGTCGAAATGTTCATGAAATTTTTTTGCTTACAAAAAAAATTCTCTTATCTATAATTTGAAAAACATAACGTCTTAATTTGTGTATATTATTTTGAAAAATATTAAATAATTTTGTTTAAATTGTAAGGAAAAAAAATTAATAAACAAGTTAGTAAAAGTATTTCTAAAATTACATTTGAATGGATATTTTTTAATTGGGAAAAAATATTAATTTATGTATTGAAAAATATAATGACCTAATTTATATATATAATTTGTTTAATTTTATAAGTATAAGAAATTTATGTTTTGAAGAATAAGAATTAATTTTGTTTAAATTTGAAGAAATTAAAATATTAATAATAAGTTTAAAAAACTTCAGATTATATTTTTAAAAAATTTAATTAATTTCATTGAAATTTGTAAAAGGTGAAATTTAAATAATCGTTAAAAGACGTAAACAAAAATTTAAGTAAATTAGTAAAAGTATGTTTAAAATTTTATTTGAAGAGATTTTTTTTAATTGAAAAAAAATATTAATTTATATATTGAGAAACATAATGACCTAATTTGTATATATAATTTGTTTAATGTGATGTGCATGGGGTGGTTGCCACCCATTTTCTGGGTTTGTGATTGCTGTTAATATTCCAGGATGACAATCAGATATCAAACACAGGCCTATCTTGTTCGGTACCACTCGTCGCCTAAGGTTACTAAGAAACCACCCCCATGCCTCAAATGTTTCACCTTCAACAATAGCAAATGCAAGGGGGACAACTTTTCTAGCACCATCTTGTGAGCTGGCAATTAGCTACGTCCCTTTATATTTCCCATACAGAAATGTGCCATTTATTTGGATAATCGGTTTCAAGTGATCAAAGGCATCAATGCAAGGTTTAAATGTCCAAAATACCCTATGAAACATAATTGTTGTCTCTGTATTTGATGCTGTCTGCGGGCATTCCTTAGTCACAAATTCAAAATATGAGCCTGGATTGAAGTGTTGGACAGCAGATAACCATCTCGGGAGAACTGTATACGATCGCTCCCAATTCCCAAAAGCGATTGCAATAGCTCGTTGCTTATCCCACCATGCCTTTTTGTAAGATACCGTATATCCAAAGGTGCTATGAATCCACTCAATGACATCACAAACTGAAACAGAAGGATTTTCTGTGACCATCGATACAATAGTTGATGCTATTATATCAGAGTCTAGTTTCGGATGATCCTGTAATAGCATGGAAGAGACACAAGTGTGTGGGCCCGCATATTTTGTTATCCGCCAATCATTTTCTCCCTCAGATTGACATGCCCTTATCCGCCAATTGCATCTAGCACCATACTCAGGACAACGATACTCTACATACTTCATTGATGATTGATGCACCTTGAATGTGTAGTGTTTGCGGACTGAATAAAGCTTTGCAGCACGACTCAGTGACTGCTTATCAGAAAATCGCATGCTAACATACATCTCTTGGTCATCATTTAGATCGATGACCCCCTCCATGTCAGGTATCTCAAATTCACTCATATTGTCATTGCTGATGTGAGACAAAAAAGCAAATGCTTGCTCAGAATCCAGATTCAATGGAGTTACAGGATTCCCTTCAGTATCAGTCGCAGCAATATCATCCTCTCCATATTCATTGGCATCTGGCGGAACATCATATTCATCCTCTGCCTCAAATTCATCCATTATATCTTCAGTTGCATCTGAAGGACTGAAAGGATTGTTATGACACATCTCACCCCTCGATAAACTTGGTTGAGATATATCATTTATGAATGGTATTGGTTGAGTATTAGAAAATTGGGTCTCAAATGGATGAACATTTCCGAGATAAGAGCTAAACAAGGAAACCGATTCATCCGATCTATTAAGCTCACTTGTATTGGGATTTGTCAACGGTTCAATCATATCAGTCTCTTCACCTCTTTGGCCCACATCATTAGTTGAGATGTGTGCATATAATTCAGGTGCCCCCAGTTGAGATGGAAAGCGTCGGTTCGCTTTCCATATGGTTTGGATATCTGAATCGTCCTCTAATGTGCACGGCAAGTACCAAGTTGGATTAAGTGATCGGGGGTATCGGTACACCAACTCAGATACATACTGTTCTGACTAAAGTCGTAATTTTTCTCCAACCACAACCTTCAACTGCTCGAGATTAATGTCAGGGTCAACTCTTAATAATTTCGGCTTATCACAAACAAATGTTGTTCCTTCGTTGGTGTCAAAAATCCTTCCATTTGCATGAATACATATGATTTCCTTCCTTCGACTCATTGTCAATCTTTACTCAGTGCCTTTGTATAAATAATGATTAAACAAGTATATTAAAATGATCAAGGAAAAAAGATACCGAACATATTTCAAACGAACAAAAGTTTTCTTGTAGAATAGAAGCACCTGAGAATCTGTATAAATAGAAAAAAAACTTATCAGTATTTTCTATAAAGAAATAAAAATATAAAAAAATAAAAGATAAAATATATTTCAAAATAATTTACAAACCTCAATAAGGATTCGAAGGTTGATAAAAAAAATTAAATCTTTTACACAACTGAACCGATAGATAATATAAAAACAACTTCAAATTAAAAAAGAGGGCACCGTTTGATAACCTGAAAAAATTTCAAAGAAAAATAATTAAATTTTTCAAGAGAAAAAAATATGAATATTTGTTAAGTACAGGAAAAATAAAAATTTTTTAAACATAAAATACCAACCTTAGAATGTAGATGAAGAAGAGGAGCAAATTTACTGAAGAGACAAAACCATTCAAGCAATCGGAAGAAACAAAGGAATGAGTTGCGAAGAAGTGAGGAAGAAGAATGGAAATAATGCACAAGAATGAGGAAGAAGAATGGAAACAAAACAAATGTAAAAATATGAATTTCAAAGAAAAATAATTAAATTTTTCAAGAGAAAAAAATATGAATATTTATTAAGTAAAGGAAAAATAAAAATTTTTTAAAAATAAAATACCAACCTTAGAATGTAGATGAAGCAGAGGAGCAAATTTACTGAAGAGACAAAACCATTCAAGCAATCTGAAGAAACAAAGGAATGAGTTGCGAAGAAGTGAGGAAGAAGAATGGAAATAATGCACAGGAATGAAGATGGAGAATGAAAACAAAACAAATGCAAAAGAGACGGATAATTATATAAAAAAATTTTTTTTTTTAGACCCCAAAACGAGATCAAAATTTTTGACTCGTTGAGGGTTAGAAAACTGACCCTCAACGGGTCAGTACACTGACCCTACGTGGGTCAGCACGTGGGTCAGTGCTGACCCACATAGGGTCAGTGCTGACCCACATAGGGTCAGCTTTTCTGACCCCTTTTGAGGGGTCAAAAAATTTTTAAAAAAATTTTATAAAAAATTTGGAACGTGGAGTCACTAACTCTGTGTTCCAATTTTTTATTAAAAAAAAATTTATTTATTTATTTAAAAATTACTTACATATATCCAAAATTAATTGTTAGAGTTATGCATCTCTCTCTTTTGTTTTGTATTGCTGCATATATCCGTAAAAAAGCCCACGAATCTCAACGTCAACACCATGATGATCCCTTGCAACAAAATGACCCTCCACTTTTACACCATTCTCCATTAACATCATCACTTCCACCTGGCGGTCCATCGCTGGGTCCCCATTATAGCCTCCACTTTCTTCATAATGGTGAGAATTCTTATGTGTATGGCCTTTTATTTCGTCCAATGATATAGGAAGTTTGAATTTTTTTAATCATTTGGTTCTTCTAAAATTTGTGTGATGGATTTGGCGCTGACTTCATTCTCAATTTTCACTGATTCTCCCAACTTCAACGTTCAAGGTGGCACACAGCAAATTAGACGAGGGATCGTCCAGTTATTCTTAAAAGAGGGCGTATGACGGTTTAATTGGATCAATATTGACAGTATAACGAGAAAGAAAATATAAAAAATAAATAAATGATATAAAAATAATATTCATATATTTATTTTTAAAAAATAATATTAAATAATAATTACAAAAATATGATAAATATTATAAAAAAATTATATTACAAACTATTGCCTTCAGTCTCATATATAAAAAATAAATAATTAATTCATAAAAATTAAGAAAATTGATTAAAAATAATTAATTTTTTTAATTTTGTCTCAAACAAAAATTATTTTTTAAGAATATCTCTATTTAATGTGTGTAATTTTTTTTAAAATTAATAACAATTACTATACATAATTTAAAAGACTCATGTAATGAAAAGTATAATTAGAATAATATGAATAATATGCCTTTAATTTTTGTTTTTTAGATTAAATCAAACCCTAAAAAAATCACTTATATATAATACCAAAATTAGTATATCACAGCGGGTGAGCCAAATAAGCCAAGATTTTGTTTATGATATGCTATATATGAGACACCAATGCACTAGACTCTACCCTATTAATCATCACTTAGTGCAAATCCTCGAATGGATCATGACGAAGAAATGACCATGGTGTGCCCGATGAACATTGAAGTGAATAGGCTCAAGACCAACAAGTTCGCATAGATGTGAACGCAGATCCTCTCTGCAATCAAAAGGATGCGCAAAGGCTACGCATTGCCCATATTACACATATATATTCTTTTTATTTTTTGATTATTTTTGGTTGATTAAGAATACAGAATATAAAATATTTTTTAACTATCAACTTAAAAAACATACTAATTAATATTAAAAAATAAAATTTAGGCCGCCTATGTTGTCCTAGGTAGATGTGCAACCTCTGCACATCTAAAGATGCACAAAGGATTTGGTTCCATATAGACATCCTAGCCATGAAACAAAATCAATTCCTTTATTTTTATCTTTATCTTTTATTTTTATTTCATTTAACTCATCATTTCTTTTAAAAAAATTAGAGACAATTAATTTAAAGTTTTATTTAGTTTCATGTGTACAGAGCAAAAATTAAAAGTAAATTGTCATTTAAATGATTACACTTGATTTTTCTCGAGTATATGCTATACTATCTTAAAATGTTATTTATGTTCCTCCTTTGTTTTAGAATAATTTAGAATATAATCTATAATGACAATAGCAAATTGGTTCACATATGGCTTAAAGATTCAATTTACAAGGTCTATGAATATCGTTAAAGCATTAATAAGTTCAAAGGATATAACCAAATACTCAAAGTATCCATACCTTGTCTTAAAAGTAGTTTTTGGACATCTTCTAACTTAACCCTTATTTGATGGTATCCTAATATGAGGTTTATTTTAGAGAAAACATAGACTCCCTCAAGTTAATTTAACAAGTCATCAATTGCTTAGGATGGAATTTTATTTTTTATGATTATTTTATTTAACTACCTATAATCTATATGCAATTTAAAACTTCCATCCCTTCTCTTTAAAAAAAAGCACAAAAGTTCCCTAGGTTGATATGTTGAGCTCAATGAATTATTTAGCTAATGAATCCTCTATCTATTTCTTAAGTTCACTTAATTTGAGAAAGGACATCCTATAAGGTGTTATGGATATTAGACGTGTTTTGGGAACAAAGTTAATAGAAAATTTTACTTTTCTTTTTAGTGGTAGACTGGTTACTTTAGAGGAAAAAAAATTTTAGGATATTCACCAATATAAGGATATTGGCTACATCATGTTTAACCTCTATCTCTAAAAAGTACAAGAGAACATACCCTTGAGCCCTTTCATCTAACCCTTTACTAACTTGGGCGATAGCGAGAAATATAGATTCCTGCATTGGACAAGGTATGAACATGATGTTCTTTAATAACAGTTTAGGATTACATTATTGGTAGATAACCTATTTATTCCTAGAATAACATGATGTTTCTCAAAGGTAAACAAACTACATGGACAATGAATGGTCTATTTTCCACTTGAATAGAACAATCCAAACAAGCTTGTGAAGTCAAGACTTTTCCTCTGGTAGAAGTAGAAACACATAGATCATAGGGTAACTTAGACATAGGTAATTTTAATTTCCTTACACAATCAATAGATTTAAAGAAGTGATGAACTCCCCGGTCAAATAGTACAATTAAAGAATTATTTTTAATTGCACATGTATATTATATAAAAATAGAAGACATAGTTGCCTCTTCTCCATTCAAAATAAACACCTTCCTTTTAGTTTGTGTTCTCTGCTCAAGATTCTTCCTCTTCCTTTATGGACAATCCCTAGAGAAATGCCTTAACTTCCCACAATTGTAGCACACATTCTAACCATAATAGCATGGCCTATTTCTGTGTGCTTTACCGTACTTATTATATATAGTTGCATAGACATCTCTCTTCTTTTCTTTTCCTAGATTAAATCTAGGCTTAAGATTATTTGTCTATTTATTTTCCACCCTCTTTCTTTTCTAAAAATTTTTCTTTTTTTTTTTTTTTCATTTTCCATATTTAGTAGATTCTTTTCAACTATTTTACATTTATTGACTAATGTAGAAAACTCCTTAATTTCAAATGCAACTACTGCATTTTTTATTTCAGGTCTTAGCCTAGACTCAAACTTCCCAACCTTCCAACTCTCATCATGGTTATACTTCAAATATGAGGAAAATTTGGATAATTCCTCAAATTCGGCCACACTCTAACCAATAGAGATGTTATCTTGCTTTAATTGCAAGAATTTAATATCTTTCTCATTCTTTACACTATTAGGGATATATCTAGAAATGTATTGTGGAATGTTTCCTAGGTAATCTAGGTTTTGTAACTTGCTTGCATTCTCCTGGCACCTCTCCACCATTGTTTTGTTTCCCTAAATAACATATACATTGCAAAAGTCACTTTTATGCATCAATGCATCTTAAAATCTTAAAAAAAATTTCCATTTCCATAAATTATTCCTATACTATTTTATGGTTATAGTCACCCCGGAATGAAGGTGGCTTTGCTTTTTGAATTTGGACAAACCCTAAAAATTTAAATTCATTGTTATGTTTCTGTTCATTGGGTTTTTATTATCTTCATTGAATCTAGGGTTTCCATTTTCTTGTAAATGTTGCAAACTTTTATTTGTAATGATTGTCTAATTCTCAATAACAATTGTCATGCCCTCAAGGGTATTCATCATTTTGTGGAGAAATTTCTTTTGATTGATGCCATAATTTTATTACATATATAGAATAAATTATTATTGAGCTGATCAGTATCAATATCTCATAACTATGTCACAAAATTATAGCATTAATGTTGCACGCTATACACATCTAGCGTTGATTAAAGATAGAAGGACATGAATTTTTTACAAAATAAGAATCTAATGTTGGCCGTGATAACCAACATCAGAATATTGATGCTAGCTCCCTTTTTTGTAGTGCAAAAATTCAAAAAACTTTATGCCAAGTTTTTGAAATAAACCTAATAGTAATATATGTATGTAAGATGACATGATATATATTTTAATTAATTCATTATTTAAATGTATTTTCTTAATTAGGATAATTATAGATTTATAATTAATTATATCAAAATAATTTAAGATTAGTTATGAGTTATTAATTTTGGTATTTAGACAAAAAATTGTTATTCCTTCTTATTATTTTCCTTAGGATGAGGATTTATATTAACTAAGTATTCTAGTGTCATACCTACATTTATCATATGCTATAACTTACAATGTTGAAAGACCTTGTACTACTAATAGAAGACCTTGTCGACAAGGTTTCAACTTCCATAGTATAAAAATTCAAGATCTTGTCAATAAGATTTTAGACCTAAGAGATCTCTATTCACATACTTAGGGAATTTCTATCTTATATATATGAAAATATAGATTCATAACTTATTCTTCTAACTACCATACAAATTCGATTCCCGTTGTGAAGAAATGGAAGCTACCATGGTTACAATTTGTCTAAGTTTCTGGACCTATTTTTGTGAGATTTCTTTACCTCATCAAATGTCATCCAAAAATCATAAAACTTGGTAGAGTGACTCCTTATTATGTTAATTATAAGTCACTAAAATAGTTTTCAAAATCTCCCATAGATGACCCCTTAACCAATGCCATTTAGACTACTACCCTGCTTGGACTTGCTGCACACTATCCCTTCTATTTTTTGAGTTTTTTAACCTATTAAATGAGTTCAAAAAATTCTAAGACTTTGTAGATCTAAGTTTATATGTCTTAACTACCTTCCCATAAAATCTCATGCATCGATTCCTTCAATTACCTATTTAACAAGATTTATTATTAAATCTGCTCAAAGCTATCCCATATAGAAGCTAAGTTAAATTATTACGGCCATTTCCCTGATCTAACCTATTCCAACAATCCTATAACTTTCTAGACCTCTAATCCAAAGGATGGGAACTTATTATAAAAATTTGGACAAAGAAATCCCATGATAATGATAATTAGTTTCATGCAAAAATAGTAATTAAAGTTACTTTTCCATATAAAGTAACACTTCGGCTAGATATCATCATTAGCTTTCACTACAAGTTATACATGTATACCTCTAATCCAAAGGATGGGAACTTATTATAAAAATTTGGACAAAGAAATCCTATGATAATGTTAATCAGTTTCATGCAAAAATAGTAATTAAAGTTACTTTTCCATATAAAGCAACACTTTAGCTAGATATTGTCGTTAGTTTGCACTACAAGTTATACATGTATAATTATCCTACAAATGCACAATAGAAGATTACAAAACAACTTTACATACTCAAAACTAAAATCATGCCTTAACATTTTATGCTATATAGAGGATTTACAAAACTGGTTATAAAAACAACATGTTAATATACTAGTTTGTTTATCGAGTTTTTGCTTGTTTGGCTTCGTCTGAGGTATAACTGATACCTGAAAATAATTAGTTTTATAATGAGATAAAATCCCAGTAGATAACATTGTATTCAAGGAGCATACATATAGATAGCACTGAATACTATCCAGGATACATTTGGTGCACAATTCAAGGTAAGAGCATCTAATATCCAAACAGTAGCATATATTTGTTCGTTAGGCTAAGGTATTTCGATCATTGGCCAATAACAGTGATCTAATACTCATAAGAGTCACTTTAGTAGACATACATGCAACTATACATAGCATAGGAAATTCAAAAATTTATCCAGTGCAATTACGTAAATAACAAAATGAATACAGTGTTAACAACCTGTTTCGTTACTGTTATTCTGTCGAGTTATTCCTTAGCCTTTGTTGCCCCAATTGCTTTCCTAAAATTTCAATCACACATTACTTTAATTGAGAACAAGTCATGGTTAATATTTGCATTTCAATTAAACTATTAATTCCCTATACATAACTCCTAATTCCCTTCCCTTAGTTGGAGATTGAAATTTCTAATTGTAAAGTAGACATATTTTGTTTTCTTTTCTCCTCATTAATTAGATACCAACTGAATTGATTATGTGGATTCCAAAGCCTTAAGGTTCAGTCCCTAATCCCTATTTACATTCTAATTGATCCCTAATCACTAACTTTCCTATTCTAGGTATCTATTTCAAATTATATCAATATAAGTATGTACTTTGTCTAATAGCCCATTGTATGGTTCCATTTAGTGTGTAATTATTTCTCCTGTGTACTACTCTTTTCTATCATTCCTCTTAATCAGTTTAGAACATTTTTAACATGTTATTCTCATAGCCAACTAAGTGTACAAGATTTTCTTTCCACTTCTCTCAAATTCTCGGCCTACTTGGTTTCAAAAGGAATGATTTAAGCATTTACCTTAAAGTGTCCATGGCTCCTTTCCCAAGTTCTTCTAGTGTTTATTTCCTCGGTGTTTTATGGCTGTCCCACAATAATGAAGCATCCTAATTAATCAATTCAACTAGTTAAGTGGAAGTAGTTAAGGAGTTTAGGTGTTTTTTCTATGCTTATCTTCCAATGAGCCTTCTTGTAATTTTCTTCTGCCTACATAGTTTGCCTCTTGTTTTGCAGCTTCCTAATTTACCCGGACCTTTGTCTCCTTCCCCTCGATTCTATTCTTAGCCTAAGTGGAGCCAAAGTGAAGGAGAACCATGGCAATGAGACCTCATGCTTTTTCCCACCGAAATGGAAGTAGTGGAATCGGGTAAAACAAATTGATTTCTTCCTTCCATCGTTTGGTAGCATGCAAGGTGTCACTATCTCCATCCTTACCCTTCCAAGTCGTGTCCTTAAATGGATAATACATGATTCTGACGGTTGAACACCACCAAGTGAATGTATATGCTCTTGTATGATAACGGTATTAAAGGGAAGTGATTGAAATAATTAAATAACCATTCCACCTACTTCTCATTCGATGCTAGATAATGTGGCAGCATGTGAATGTTTCCTTCCCACCTAATTCCATATGTAAGTGATATTAAACTCCCATGGCTAAGAGGATTCAGTAACACCAAATGCAATTGTGTATATATATATATATATATATATATTTTTTTTTGCATTGTGAAGCATGAGGTGTAAGTACCTTGTTTATTGAATTTCTTTCTTCCATGGCCCACACCACCGTCCCAATCTAAATGTCCTTATTCCATATTGTCTAAGTCATTAATCCATATGAACTTCACGGCAATTCCCTACGGCAAAGTGGAGGATAGTCTCATAATCGCATAGCCTATGCATATGGTGTGTAAGTGGAATGCCAAGGTGTCAAAGTTTTGTCTTTATCCTTTGATTTGTTAGTTTCTCCCTACTCCACTTGCTCGGCCTTGCATGCATCACTAATTCTAAGACTTAATCCAAGATTTATGTAAGTTTTATCTCATGATATGCACGACTAATGGGTGGCTACCACATGACCGAATATACATACCTACATTTCCATGTATGTGAAAGTGACACAATGTTATGATATGGATGGCAAAAAGCTTGTCTTGAATTATTCCTACATGTTTTCATATTATATAAATTAACATGCTACTATGTCTTTAAGGTTTCCTAACATATATTCTTCTCTTTAGTACTAATTAAATAAGTTAACTCTTAATTAATCTTAGTTAATTCTCTAGTATTTACTTAAGTTTGTTTTGTGCTATTCTTCTTTCGTTACTTTGGTTACATTAATAGTTACAAAAAATTTGGAATGTGACATCTAGCTAATTGAATTAGGATTTAGGAAACAGCACAGATGTATATGGGATATAATTAAAATAGGAAGGCTCTTGTAGGTATATTAAGTTTACAATAGTTACAAGTATTTTAAATGTAATGTTTTCCAAAACTTCTTGTAATTTTAAAAAACTCACTGTTCAAAAAATTTAACCAAATATAATTCATGAATTTTTCTATCAAAAAGCATGAGAAACAAAAGCTAAGACAATATCAAATGGACCCTTAGTTAATTAATTTTTTTTAACTATATAAAAGTATTCTTAAGCCAGCCATTACTTGAAATTAATTAAATCTCTCTCTAAACAATCTTAATTAAGGGCGCAACTCCACGTTGGCTTAATGCATTTAAGAATATAAATTTTTCTAAGCACTAACTTTAAAGTTTGAGTCCTAATAATCAAGATAGAAAGTAAATTTTCTTAACTAATCCAACTCTTGGACCAAATAAAGTTTAAACTATGTACATTACACTAACTATTTTTGTACACATCTCTTTTATAGGAAGTTCGGCCTCTTAAAAGGTCTCAACATTTAAATAAATATCTTGAAATTTGCGATCAATACGTAATTTTTTTATGACAATACACTTATTTTAAAGTACAATATGAGAGATCAAACTTTTCATATCCTTTCTCTTTTGCAAATGAGATTGATATTTTAATTGGCGTAATTACAAATTTGATGAAGACGATTACTGTAAGAAATATAAACACAAGGGACATTGTTATTTAATCAAAATTTTAAGTAGACAAAGGCATAATTATTTTTAATGTAACAGAATTTGGTATTTACTCCCTTCCACCCTAGCAGCACGAGGGGAAAGAGATGAAAATTGACGTTGAATATAGGGTTAATTTTCCGAACCGGGGATGGCCTATATTCAAAATGGTGATATCTACAGAGCAACTATTACTCCGCATTACTTTTTTCTAAATCAATTTTAAGGGACTTGTAAATAATTTTTTGATTTTAAAATTGAAAAATAAGTCTATGAACTTTCATACACTATAAAATATGTCATTATTTCTATACTTTAATACAAATTTAATGTAAAATTGAAGGGTGATTTTTTTTAATTTTTATTTTCGATGGACATATTGGTATTTGGGATAAATAAAAATTTACCACATCAATTATAAAAAGAAAAGTTTGACATGGCATTTGAGTTAAAATTAGTAAGGAAAAATAGATAAATAGGAATATTTTCAGATTGTGAAAGGAAAATGACTTATTTTTTAATTTTAAAAAATTATAAACCTAGTTATAAGTGAATCAAAATTGAAGGGACATTTTGTATTTTTTTTCAAAGATATATGATTTAAAAGGACAAAAGCATTGAGTTGACCGCTCGTTGAGCAACCTAAAAGAAGGATATACAATATACAAAGACAGATTTAGGATTCAATTATTGAGGGGTAAAAATTTAAAAAAATATTAACATATTTATGTAGATAAAAATTTTATGTTAAAAAGTACATGTTTAATATATCTTTTTATAATTTGCAAAAACTAAGCATGATATTTTTTTCAAATCATAAAATTTATTAGTAATTGAATATGTGTCAAATTTTTTAACAATATCTCTTTCAATCTATATAAGCAACCATGTAATCTATAAGAAATTATCTTTTATCTTTTTGTTAAATTGATTTTTTATGATATTTATAGTTAAAAATAACATCTTACTTATTGTAGTTAAAATTGAAAAAATTAATAATAGGCAAAACAAACAACCAATTAAATAATAAATATTAATTTTTTTCCCAATCCTTAGCATAATTAGGAGATTATTAACAAGTTTTTAAAGAATATTGAGAAACATCAAATTCATAGTATTGTGTTTGTATTTTGTGATGAAAAGTCTCTTATTTATAAAATTATTAAGATAAATTCTTGCTAACAAGTTATAGATATAACTAACATTAAATAACTTGTAACCTATAATTATTTTATTTAAAACAAAATGTGTTTTTTATTTAAAAATTATTCAATAAGTTAGTAAAACTTTATTACGACAAATATCTTAATAAATTCAACTACATAAAATAGTTATTCTAATAATTTTTGTCCCTTATAATACTTTTTAACTTTATGACAATTTGTAATACCTTTTACAATTTTCAATGGTGCCGGGTCTGTCCATATAACCCTGTGTTTCTTCTCTTTTGCTATAATGGGGCTCCGCAACTTGTCCAAAGTAAGTTCAAAATGCCCTTTCATTGACAAGGCCTATATCAGATATTTGGGCTTGTAGAAGCAGAATCAGTCCCGTAATATACAATAATCATCATATAATCTCATCGTTGAGTGCCACCAAATCTCTGAATCGCCATTAAGTCGCCCCAGTTTGTTTTGTCAACTTATGGAGCGGACCGAATCAATTTAGACGTCGATTACATGCAAGTTTATCCCTAATCATTTAGGACGTCAATTTCATTTGCCTGCAAAGTTAATTTATACAACAATCTCATCAGCTTCTAGTGTCTCCAAAGAATAATGTATGTTGTGTGCTGCCTTCCTATTTATTTGTCTTTAATATCTTGCGATTGATCTTGTTCTCACCATCATTATCACACTACTATGATTTACTGATGCTAACCTGTTTCCCTTCATATCTTGGTTAATATTTTAGAGTTGTAGAAATCATACTATATACATAATCTTGGGTGCTCATAAATAAATATGTATACCGCGCTTCTTTTTATCAACTTAAATTTTATTTTTTTGATATTAATTAACTAAAATTTCAAATGCTTTAGATGAATATGAGAAATATGTTTTTAGATTATTCTGGAAAAAAATAGTTTCAGATAAAATATAATTTAAATCAACCCTGACGGTAAAATTTAGAAAATTATGAATAATTATTATTAATCAACTCTGATACTGAGATGCAAACTTCCGATTCTATAATAAAGATTTTCTAATACTAATAATTACCTTGTTCTTTTCTAATTAGTTTTTAGCTTATTGTTAATCATTAAACTAATTTGGATAAAGTTAAAATTCTCACATCACCATTATGAATGTCCACTATTCTTCGCACTTACTGAAAGCAAAACAAAGGAAGCATCAAATGCCACCATTATGAGAACACAAGATAAGTGCCCTCCAATATATTTTAAGCTGCTGAAGATCGAATCATGCCTATAATATTCAATTCCTATAGTAAGGCCCGAATCCTCGATTTAGTCTCTGAATAAACAATGAACGAAGACAAACTTTGATTGTTCTTTGGCGTTTTTGTTTATTTTAGTTAGTGTTCCAACCGTTTGTGCGTCTCATTGTGATTGGACGAAACTAACAAAATATATCCCATTCTGCTAAAAAATAATTAGATATGATTGGTGGGTTGGGTCTTTCGATACAACCCAAACTCTCTTAGTCTATTCTCTCCAGCTATACAGATGATTGAAGAGCGTCCAGTTAGGCTTCTTAGGCTTTTTTTATTTTTTTAGGTTATAAATTTTAAATATGAAGATAAAAATTATAATTATCAGATGAAAAATTTTAATTACAAAAAAATATACCTTAAAATATATTGTCTGATTAAAATTTTTGAAGTATAATTTTTTTATAGTTAAAATTTTTGATTTCATAATTATAATTATTATTTTTATACTAAAAATTTGTAACAAAAAAAAAAGTTTGAAAAGCATGGTTGAGCTCTCTCTATGATTCGTACAACTGAAAATCATTCCTTTTGCTTTGGATGGGGTTAGCTAATAAAGGTGAGAAGAGGATGGTGGATGATAAAAAAAATCCTTACGGCATACGTTCAATCTATGAGAAGTGGGAGTTTATCTTTGTGGACACCCATCTGGAGCTATTTGCCACTAATTTAGATTAGAAGTGCTCATAAATTTGATTTGGTTCGATTTTAGATTAAAATCAAATTGAACCAACCCTTTCGATTTAGCAATTTGGTGGAAATTATCGATTTTAAATTCTAATCGGTTTGGTTCGATTTTTGTTCAGTTTAAATTAATTTCATTTGGTTTGAATAATGTTTTTTTGGCTTGAAAATGAAAATTTATTTTATTTTATTTTTTATAATATGTAAAATTTAACTTCTAATATCATACATCTTATAAAATTTTAACCAATAATAATGTCAGAATAATTTATGATTTTTATCTTTGTTTTTTAGGTCTAAAAACTCATAAATTGACAAAAAGCTTTAAGGAGTAAGAAAAAAATAAAATAAAAGCAACATTTATAAAAAAAGAGTATAGACAACTTGTATATGTTAATTTCTTTAAACCACATAAAGAGTGTAGCTTTATTACAAATTTGATTGACAAAAGATTCTATTAATCTAAAAAGGAAATAAAAGAGAACTATTAAATTGTTAATTAATTATCAGATCTTATCTTATTATGGCCATTGGTAGTTAGATAATTAAATTTAAGTGAAACTTTGACGCATTCTTTATTTTTCTTTCCAATTAAATGAACTTAGACAAGATTAAACAATTAAGGAACTCTATTATATCAAAACAACCAATTGCCTCCTATCCATAAATTTCAATGATAACTTAGTCTTTAACCAATATCCAATAGCAACAATCTTGGTTCACCTTAAAATATTTAACTAAGTAAGCCATGAATTTCTACGTAGTACTAGTACTTCATTTTCCAAAAAGTATAATGTACAAAAGTATTCAATCACCAAGAAGTATACATAATCTTCCAAAAAATGTGATGTTCTAAAAAGTGTACTACATCATCTTCCAAAAAGTGTAATATGTAAAAGTATTCAATCACCAATCATAGCATTCACTATCACATCATCTTCCAAAAAATGTGATGTTCAAAAGTATTCAATAACTACTACATTATATCATTAATCACTTCATTTTCCCAAAAAATATAAGTCCCTACAAAAAAAGAAAACAAATTATGTTAAAAATCAACTAAATAAATTATCTCATAGTATATGAAATAAAATAAAATTCATATTGCTAACATATACATACCATGAGAAATTAAAAACAAAATAATTCAAGATCCTTAATACTCATCCTCGTCAGTCGATAATTCAATAGAGATGCAACTAAAAAAAAAGAAAAAGATAAAATAGTAATACAATTCATAATCAATGATGTCAAATTTTTTTATATCATAATAATAAAAAATATTACCAAGCTCAATTTTTTTAATATCTTCAACTTACTCTTTAGTATCACTTGACAATGGCCTAGATCAAAACTAGTTTTGTGCACAAACAAGAACTTCAACCGTCTTTGGACTTAAAGAACTTGTATATTGATTAAGTACACGACTAATAACTCCTGGTTATTCATGTTATTATACATATTTTTCCCTAGTAAATATGGTTTTAGTCTTTAATTAAAGGGTAAATAATACTTTTATATATAAAATGAACACACTTAGGATGAATAGTTTCATACTCTGCTTTTACATTGTCAATGATAGATTTTGTTTTAATTCTGAGTACATTGAGAACTAATTACACTTTGCTCTTGCTGTAAGATACATATTTAAGAGAAGATTAAATTTTCTCATGTCAAAGAGGCTTCTTTTAATGTTTTCCTACTATTTTTGAAGTTCGCCATGGCTAGACTTCATCAAGCTGCGGTTGAAAGAAAAGAAAAATGAAGGCAAGCATGCAGGGCAATTTGCACCGCGGCGAACAAATTCACGCCGTGGCAAAACTTCAACCAGAAGCAAAACATATTATGACAAGAATGTGTTAAGCCATGGCGCATATCAAGATGAGCTAAATGCCACGGCAAAAAGCATATTGAGCCGCAGCAAAACATCACACAGAAGTAAAAAGCGTCACAGCAGTAATGGTTTGCACTGTGGTGCTGAACACATCTAGTTTGCTCAATAGCAAAACGCGCCTTGGCAAGAATGTATTGAGTCGCGATGCATATTCAATCAGTAATCAGATCCATCATAGCGTGGCCTCTTAAACCACAGCGCGACACATTTTAGCTAAACATAATGTTTTTCCTTGTCTAAATTTCAAGGGTTTCTTACTTTTTATACTTTTTTTGCGGGGATAGCCATCATGCTGGGTTGATTTTGGTTTGTTCCAAGTGTGAAGAGGCTAGGGAGAAGCTAAGGAGACACCTTGAAGCAGAAGAAAGCAAGGGATTGAAGATTGAAGTTAAAACTAGCTCCATTTATGAGTTTCTTCTTTCCTCCTTCTGTTCTTATCATTTATTCTGACGTATCTAACTTTTGCTTCAGCTTTATCTTTGGTTTTCGTAGATATGTATAGTTAGACTTCCCAATATAGGATTATTAGAAACTTTTATACAGATCAGTGGTTGTTTCTCACTTTAATTTTGTAATTAATGATGAATATATGTTCATTCAACTCCATGCTTCATGCTTTCTGATTGATTGGCCAACAATTAGATTGATTTGATGCTTTTCTTGAACTTGGAAAAGGGAAAGAGAAGTAAGATCAAGAGATAAGTGGTATAAGTACTTGAAGCTTGCTAGGAATATACTCATTAACCTCACATGGTCTAATTAGGTATTGTGCTAGCAATTTGATCTCAGTTAGTTTTATAAAGAATTATGAAATTGATAGGATAACCCTATATGAGATTTGGAAAAATACTTATATGAATAATTGAAACCTAGACTAATATGTATCATCATTGAGAGTAATTGTATTGAGTGTTGGGCAAATTACTATGAAATATAAGAGGGACTAATAATCCTAGATGTTAATATTTACTCAAAAATCCAAATACTAACTCTGAACTTTGAATAGTAGATAATACATAATCATTTCTTATTTATACAATCATTTCAAATTAATTTGCTTAATTTAAATTAGGGTGTAAATTTTAGTACTTGACAAGTTTTGACAATAAATCCTCAAGGGAATGATCTTTTCTTATCACTATATTACTTTTGCGATACATATACTAGCGTGTACCTTCAAGTAAACAACAAGTTTTTGGCGCCGTTGCCAAGGATTTGCATGCCAAGATATTTTTTGGTCAATATTAATATTAGCATACCTAGTTTGAACTTAAACATTGTGCATAGTTTTACTTTAATTATTTTCAATTCCTTTTTTATTCTATTTTACAGTGGCTACCCTTTGTGAGTGCATAACCTCTTCTGCAAGAAGTTGAAAGTTTAGAAGTGGTGTTATTTCAAGAAGAATTTGAAAAAGTGTCTAATCAAGCTCAGAGAGACGAAAATGAAACTTCTAACTCAACCACATACATGGTGCACAAGGATGAAAATCGTGTTTGAACAATAAATGATTTTGCCACTTTGAACATGCAAGGATACCACTCAAGTATGAGAAGACTAGCTATTCAAGCCAATAACTTTTAAATGAAGCAAGTGGTATTATAGATGCTTCAAATAGTTGGACAATTTAGTGGCTTTCCTATGGAAGACCCAAACACTCACCTTTCTAACTTCTTAGAGGTGTGTGATTCCTTTAAGCAGAATAGAGTATCAGATGATGTAATCCCACTGAGGCTCTTTCCACTTTTACTAAGGGATAAGGTCAAGGTATGGCTTGACTCATTATTAGATAGGTCCATAGTCACGTGAGATGATTTAGTCACAAGATTTAGAGTCAGATTTTTTCTACCAGGTAGATAAGTAAAGTTGAAAAATGACATCACCTTTTTCATGCAACAAGATGATGAGCCATTATATGAAGCTTGGAAAAGATTCAAGGAATTGTTAAAAAAGTACCCTAACCATGGATTTCCTAAATGGGTATAGGTGCAAGCTTTCTATAATAGACTGCTACCCAAAATAAAAGCCATCCTTGGTTTAGCATCTAATGAGAGTATCATGGGCAATCTGAATGTCGATGTGGCCTATAATTTACTGGAAAATATGGCAGCTGACTCCCTCCAATAGTCTACATCCAGACCTCATAAGAAGAAGGTGGTAGGGGCCCATGAAATTGATGCCTTAACCACATTCACGACTTAAATGACTGCAATAAACAAGAGGTTCGATAGTCTTGAAATGTACTTTAATGCACCAATGGGTGTTAATGCTATTCAAACTCTAACCATCACTTGTGATTATTGTGCCAAAGAATACTTCAGTGATCAATGCCCTTTATTAATAGAAGTAGTTAACTATATAAACAACTATAGAAAAAATACAAACAATCCATACTCCAATACCTACAACCCAGGTTGGAGGAATCACCCGAATTTCCCTTGGAGTCAAGGTCAAAATCAAAGCCAATCATCGTCTTCTGGTATAAGAACCTCTTGCCCTCTTAGATTTTCTGCTCAAGTGAGACCACCAATGCAAGAAAAGAAGCCAAGTATGGAAGAGATGCTCACGCAATATATGGCTAAGCAAGATGCTATTCTAACCCAACAAGAAGCAACGATGACAAAACATGAGTCAGCAATCAGAAACATAAAAGTATAGATTAGTCAATTAGCTTCTTCTATAAATTTAAGATCGCAAGTGACGCTGTTCCTAACCCCAGAAGAGATGGTAAAGAGGAATGTAAAGCCATCACTTTGAGAAGTGGCAAAGAGTTGTCAAAAGCATCATCTTTAAAGCAAGACACTAAATTTAGCTAAGATCAAGGCAAATTGGAAGAGAAGCTTAAGAAGGAGAAGCCTATTAAAGAGAAGAGTGAAGTTGTGAAGAAGAAGAAAGATAATGTTGAGAAGAATAATCCGGAGAAGAGTCAAGAGAGAATTATTTCTTTATTACGATTCCTTCAACGCTTCAAGAAGAAGAATTTGGATAAACAATATTAAAAGTTTCTAGAGATCTTTAAGCAGCTCCATATTAATATTCCATTTGCTGAAACTTTGGAACAAATGTCTAGCTATGCTAAATTCATAAATAATGTACTGTCAAATATGAAGCAGTTTAGAGAATTTAAGATGGTAGCTTTAACTTAAGAATGTAATGATATTTTCCAAAAGAAATTACTCCCTAAGATGAAGGATTCGGGAAGTTTCACCATTCTTTACAGCATTGGGAAACATTTTACCAAAAATGCTTTATGTGATCTTGGGGCGAGTGTGAACTTAATGCCATTATCAACCTTCAAGAAACTTGGGTTAGGAGAGGCAAGACCCACAATCGTTACCTTGCAATTAGTTGACCGATCTTTAGCTTATCCAAATAGAGTCATTGAAAATGTTTTAATGAAGGTTGATAAGTTGATTTTTCCTGCAGACTTAATAGTTCTGGATTATGAAGAAGATAGGGATATCCCTATCATTTTGGGTAGACCTTTTTTGGGTATGGGGAGAACATTGATTGATGTGCAAAAAGGAGAGCTGATCATGAGAGTGAATGACCAAGAAGTGACCTTCAACATGTATAAAGCAATGAGGAACCTGAATGAACTAGAAGAATGTTATTTTGTGCATCTTATTACCAATGCAGTACATGAAGAGTTTGTTGAATCAACCTTTGAAGACTTGCTAGAGGCATCATTAGTTGACATGGCTAGAAAGGGATATAATGAAGTTAAAGAATGCATCAAGTTGTTGGAAGCTACTCAAAAGCACTCCAAGGCTTCTTAATAATTTGAACCCCTTGATGTATCATCTAAAGTCAAATTTGGGTTGAAACCATCAGTGGAGGAACCTCCATCTTAGAGTTAAAGCCATTATCATTTCACTTGAAGTATGCTTATTTGGGAGAAGAATGCACTTTACCAGTGATAGTTTCTGCTGCTCTAACTGAACAACAAGAAAGAAAGCTTTTCCAAGTACTCAAAAGCTTTAAGAAAACCATTAGATGGTCAATAGCAGACATAAAAGGGATAAGTCCCTCTATTTGTATGCATAAAATACTATTGGAAGACAACCACAAGAAATCTATTGAGTATTAAAGAAGGCTCAACCTTATAATGAAAGAGGTGGTTAAGAAAGAAATCTTGAAATGGCTCGATGCTAGAATTGTGTGTCCTATTTCAGATAGCTCATGGGTGAACCCAGTCTAATGCATTCCAAAGAAAGAAGGCATAACTGTAGTGGCTAACACCTGTAATAAGCTAATTTCTACTAAAACAGTGACTGGGTGGTGGGTATGCATGGATTATCAAAAATTAACAATGCCACAAGGAAGGATCACTTTCCCTTACCCTTTATTTACTAAATGCTAGATAGATTGGTTGGGAAGGCATACTTCTGCTTCTTAGATGGGTACTCAGGTTATAATCAAATAGCTATTGCCCCAAAAAACCAAGAGAAAGTAACTTTCACATGTCCTTATGGTACATTTGCTTTTAGAAGGATGCCATTTGGATTGTGCAATGCACCAACTACATTTCAGAAGTGCATGATGTTTATTTTCTTTGATATGATTGAGCAGACTATGAAAATATTTATGGATGACTTCTCAACTTTCAGAGATTCATTTGAAGAATGTCTTGCTAATTTAGAGCAAGTCCTGAAGAGGTGTGAGGAGACCTATCTAATTCTGAACTGGGAAAAGTGTCATTTCATTATGCAAGAGGGCATAGTCCTGGGCCATCGGGTCTCAAGTAAAGGCCTTGAAGTAGATAAAGCAAAGATTTTCATCATTGAGCAACTTCTACCTCTGACCAGTGTAAAAAGAGTCTGAAACTTCTTAGGACATGCGGGCTTTTATCGAAAATATATTAAGGACTTTTCAAAAATTGCTAAGCCCTTTTGTCAATTGCTTAAGAAAGACACTCCATTCAATTTTAAACATCAGTGCCATGTAGCTTTTGAAGAACTGAAGAAGAAATTGGTGTCTGCTCCTATTATTGTAGCTCCCGATTTGAGCATTCCTTTTGAGGTGATGTGTGATGCCAGTGACTATGTTGTGAGAGCTGTATAAGGACAAAGAAAAGGAAAGATTTTTCATCTGATATACTATGCTAGTAAAAATCTATCTAAGGTTCAATTGAATTACACCACTATCGAAAAATAGTTGTTGGTAGTAGTGTATACATTTGAAAAATTTAGAACTTATCTAGTGGGTACCAAAGTTATTGTTTTCACTAACCATTCAGCTATTAAATACTTGATTGAAAAGAAGGATTCTAAACCAAAGCTCATTCATTGGGTTCTTCTTTTACAAGAATTTGATTTGGAAATTGTTGATAAAAAGGGTAGTGAAAATCATATGGTAGATCATTTGTCTTGACTGAGTACTAAAACTCAGGATGGAAAAGAGAAGCAGGTCAATGAGAAGTTTCCTAATGAAAGCTTATTTTATGTAGACCACAATAGAGTACCATAGTACAAAGATTATGTGAACTACTTGGTATGCCATTTGTTACCCCTAGATTTGAACTTTCACTAGAAGAAAAGATTTCTGCATGATGTAAAATGATATGTCTAGGATGAACCATTCTTATTTAGAATGTGTGCTGATCAAATATTGCGAAGGTGTGTCCCAGAGGAAGAACAAGAATCTATTATGCAAAGTTGCCGTGCAGTTGAATATGGAGGACACTTTAATGGGCAACGAACTATAACCAAAATCGTCCAATCAGGTTTTTATTGGCCTTTTTTGTTCAAGGATGTTCAAGCTTTCATAGGGAGATGCGACAAGTGCCAAAGATCTGGTAATATATCAAAATGACATGAGATGCCCTTAAATAATATTTTAGAAGTGTAAGCATTTAATGTTTGGAGAATAGACTTCATGGGGCCTTTCACCTCTTCTCAAAACAACCAGTACATTTTTGTTGTCGTTGACTATGTAACGAAGTGGGTTGAAGCAATAGCTTGTCACACTAATGATGATATTATGTTGGTGAGATTCCTAAAGAAAAACATCTTCACCATATTTAGTGCACCACGTGTAATCATTAGCGATAAAGGGATGCACTTTAATAATGGCCAATGTGAGGTGTCTAATTCTGAAATCAAAAAGATTTTGGAGAAAACGGTAGGTCCTTCAAGAAAATATTAGGCTGAGAAGTTAGATGATGCCTTGTGGGCGTATCGGATAGCTTTCAAAACTCCAATTGGTAGTCCCCTTACAAGCTTGTCTTTGTCAAAGCTTATCACTTTCCAATTGAACTCAAGCATAATGCCTTTTGGGCTGTGAAGAAATTGAATTTTGACCTAAGAAAAGCTGGTGGGAAGAGATTGTTACAACTTAACGAGCTAGATAAATTCAGACTTCACGCCTATGAAAGTTCCAAGATCTATAAAGAAATGACAAAGCAATGGTATGACAGGAAAATTTTACAAAGAAAATTTGAGCCTGGTCAATTAGTGTTACTGTATAACTCAAGGTTTAAGCTCTTTCCAAGCAAGCTTAAGTCACAATGGTCAGGACCTTTTATGGTAGTGGAGGTATCTCCATTTGGTACTATGGAGATCATGGAGAAGGAGTCAAATAAGAAGTTCATGGACAGAGACTTAAACACCATCAAGAAGGAGAAGTGGACCGTCAAAAGTCTACTATCACCCAAAGGGGACTGCATCTGAAGTTGTTGAAAGTCGGGTTAAGGATTATAAACTTAGCACTTCTTAGGAGGCAACCCAAGTTTCTTCATCCACAATGTTAATTTTGATATTAAGAAATATGTCAATTCCTTTTTGATAACTTTTAGTTATTTATTTTGGTTTTAGGGGAATCTATTAAAGGACTGTCAAGTTTGCACAACCATGGAAGAAACACCAAATAACTCATTCAACACTCACTTCAAAAACATAACAAAACAAAAAGAGGAGTATTTCTAACTTGATTTTGATGAATTATTGCTTTTCTCATACTTTAAATTGTAGAAAGTGGTATAATTAAAGTGCGAAATGACTACTGAATTATTGGGATACATAGAAAATATGTTGGGTGTATCAAGGGAGTCATGCGTTGTAGCGCAAAACATGGAAAAAGGAGGGCCAGTAGCAAATGTCGTCGCTGCTCAATAAAACGTGCCATGGCATGCTCTAAGTCAGTATCAAAAATAGCTGCGATGCAACACATCTCGCAACGGCACCCATAGGAGGCAGAAGCTAATCTCGCCGTAGCTTAAACTCTCTGCGTCGCAGCACATATGGAGACAGTAGTGAGTTTCGCAATAGTGAACAATATCAGGCTACAATTTGAATCAGGTTTATGCACTTCCTAGGGTACTTCTTGCCATGGCACAAGGATTCAGGCCGCGGTGTGATTCATTTTAAAAAAAAAAACTGGAAAAGTTTTTTACGAAAGTTTTGTTTCCCTTCTCAAACCTACAGACCCCTCCCTCCTCGCTTCCTATCTGAAGTAGTCCGCTGCATCACTATCTCCTCTCCTCCAAAGAATTCCCCTCACTTTCCATTCTGCCCTTCAATTTTTGAAACCCCCTCCTCTATTTTCCCTCTATGCTGTTATGCCCTACGCCTTATTTCCAACCTTCGCTGTGCCTCCGTTCTCTTTCTCTCTCTTCCACCTTGCAAATTCACAGGTATACTTCTCCATTCTAAATGCATTAGGCCTTTGTTTGAATTGCTTTCTTCATTAAATGAATTGGGTCTGTGTACTGAAATTTAAGAGGTATATGTTGATTATTCAAGCTTTTTCCAATGGTGAAAGTTGTTTTTGCCCACCAAGTGTTTGTTAAAATGCTTGAATGGATGCTAGGTCTTGTTTGGCATGAATTTGAGTTAGCTTGTATCTAGAATAGCTTTGCTGTGCCTTTTTTCCTTTATTAAGCATCAACTTTCTCTTATTTTTGTCTCTCTGGTGTGATTCTTCTTCTTTTCACCCTCAATTAAAATTTGAAGGTATGGTGGTTAAGATTGTTTGTTTCCTTTGACAAAATTAAATGTTATGATTTGTCTATTTGCTTGAATTGAGAATGTTTCTGGATTATGCTCATTGTTTTATGTTGGCTGCTTGAGAAAAATTACCTAGAGGTTGCTTTGTCTTTGTCACATTTCTTTTTCAATTGTGGAAATGACATGTACATACCAACTATTTGATAGAATGCCTGAACAAAAATTATGGTTTGTGTAGCTAGTTCTACATGATCTTTTCCACTTACTTGCTCTGTAGTTGTACATAGTTGAGGGGTGATGACTTAGGGATGATAGGTTTTTCAAATTTGGAAATTACAACTATGATTACTAGCTATTTGTTCAATTCTCGAATAAAAGTTATTTCTTGTTTGGCTCTTATTTGTGTGTGAGGCTATAAGCTTTTCTTATGCTTCCTTTAGTCATAGCTATTTGGACTAGTGGCTGGAACTACATATGGCTAGAGTCTTGGTTATTACCTACTGCTCAGCTTGCCTAAATTAATTATTTTTCATTTCTTTTTTCAGACTTTCATATAGTGGCTCCCAAGAAGAAATCTAAGGGTGAAGCAACATCTTCTTTTTCAGCTTAATTTGATCGATCTCGTTTTGTCTCCCTGGAAGCTCAAAAGTGGTACAACAAAGTTACATTTCATAGAGGTCTGATATAAGGGAAGAAGTTCAGTACCATACCATTAGAGAGTTAGGAAGTTGCGAATCAAATCTCCTATAGAAGGTGGGGGACATTTTGCTTTGAGCCAGTTGCTGCCGTGGTGCCAATAGTTTAAGAGTTCTATGTTAATGCACCATTTTCTCACGAGCACTTGTACAGAGTCTGAGGATGCACAGTCATTATCAATGAGCAAGTGATTTGGGACCGATATCACTTTTCCTTTGTTCTCGATTGTGAATTTTGCAAGTATAAGATGAGTGGGAAGACTCTTGATTTGGACGATGTGGCTACTGAGTTAAGTTTTCCAAGGCAAAATATTTAGAAGATGTCACGTGAGGTACCAAAGGGCATTCTTTGCAGTAATCTGAACTGAGTGGCTCACTATTGGGCTCACTTCATATGCACCAATCTGCTTTTGAGTGGTCATTTGAGCAATGTGACTATAGATCGGGCGATATTGATTTATTTGATTATAACTGGGAGACCGATAGACGTCGGGTACATCATTTTTGAGAATATCAAGAGGATTTCTCAATCTACCATATCTTGCTTAATGCATTCTCACTTGATTACTGAGCTGTGCACTGCAGCAACAGTTCAGTTTGAGCCACATGAAGAGCTTTTCCCATTGAGGAAATCTTTCTTTATATTGATGATAGGTGATCTGAAGGCTGAGGGGGATGAGCCAGTAGATGAGCCGATTGATGAGCTAATGAAGTAGCTAGTTGAAGAGCTGGTTGAGCACCCAGTAGACCCAGATCAGCCACCCCTGTAACGTCCAGCTTTTCATAAAATGCCAAAATGAGTCAGTTTCCAAAGTAAGCTCCTTGAGATGAGTTATTTAATACCAACAAAAATTAGAATAAAAATCAAAATAATGGAAAATAAGGATTTGAACCTTGAGTTGCCCAAAAATCGGGGCTGCAGTGATTCAAAAAATTTGCTGAAAGGTCAGTGGTATTTTTGTAAATAAGTGCAATCTTGGAAAACCATATAGGAAGGCTTTTAAATGAAAGTTTTAAGTTTTTCGGGGTTCTCAGAGACCCTAAAAACTATGGGAAGCCACGGGACCAGTAAAACCTCTCCGGTGTATGTTTTCCAATATCAGTTGACCCGAATTTTGACCAATTCATTCGGAAAGGTTTTAACTCCGATTTAAGTGATTCCAAAAGTATTTTACTAAATTGGGAACTTAAATTTTATAATGAAAAAGACGGTTCTCAAAAAGAGCTAAAACAAAAATTCCATAACGAAGGGACGAAATGGGAATTTTTAGAATTCTTTTATTCTTGAAGCTTCTTAAACTCACGCCCTCCCTTGCTCTCATTTCCCATAGTCTTTCTTCTACCCAGAACAAAGAGGAGAACTAGTTCTTTTAGGCGCACAAGAAGAAGCAATCTTGAAGGGAGAAAAGCCCAAGAAAAGATAGGAAATTCCATGGAAAATCTAGCTTTCTCCTTAGCAAGTTACTTCTCCTCTTTGATGGTGTTTTTAAATCTGTTTTAAGGGCAGAATAGAGGTGGAATTTTCGGATTTGATGAGGGGAGGCTAACCAAGTGAAGCACAAACAAAAAAAAATAAGAATCTAAGGTATTTTTATTACTTCCTAAACTTAAGTCTCCTTGCTCCTCTTCTTTTCATTTCCCCACATGTAAGACCAGCCATGAGGGATTAAATTTCTGACCAAACCAAGAATGAATCATATGAATTAGGGTTTGGAAATTTAAAATATGCAAAGGAAATTAAGTAAAAGCTATTGATTTTCAAGTTAGCAAAGTATAGGATTCTTGAAGAGTTTGTAAAATCTATTTTGATTCATGAACTTTCTAGGCTCTATGAGTGTTTATTTGAGCTTCTAAGACCTTTAAGAAGCCTTCTAAGTGTGTCTCCCATCAAGGAAAAATCAAGAAGCCTATGAATCCTTCCTCCCCCTTATGTTTCAGCCTAGGCTAGTCAAATAGGTTAGGGATAGTTTTAATTTGTTCTAGACCTATTTTTGAGTCATATATAATGAATGAAAGTGAGGGGAAACCTTAGGAAAAATTTAGGAGGCCTAGAGAATGAATTGGTACTATCCATAATGTAACTTAAGGAAGCAACATGTACTTAGGCTTTTGGTTTTAATTGGGTGGTGACTCCAAGAAGCTTGAAGGGAGTCAAGAACCATATATGAATGAAGAGAATGGAGCCTAGACTTTATTTGAGAGGTGTTGTTTCATTAGGTGCATTTTAGAACCATAAAGAGGTCATTAGCCCAAGCTAGAGTTTAAGGAAAAGGTATGACTTTAGAAATGATTTCATAACCTTAATTGGCTTCCATAAATTGTGTTTAGGCCAAGAGAAACCAATCCCACATCCTTATGTGTGTGGAGCCGAGAAAAGAGGGACAAATCCAAGGAGGAAAGTGTGTGATTTCACAAAAGGTAGCTCTATCTCTTTTCTCCCATGCATGAATGAATGTCTACATTGTCTTTGAATATATGTATGTGTATTTTAAACTATGAATTATGTTTAGTATGATGCCTATGTTCTATGGAACCATAGTATTGTAGTATGTATTCAAATGATGCCTAGAATGTTTACATTGGTTTACTTGAATGTGGAGAGGTCAAGAACCTTCTATCTTTAGTGAGGATGAGCCAAGAACTATTAGAAGTGGTTGAGACCAAGAGAAAGTCTCCCAAGAGCAAGGCTTAGTTCAAGGCCTTTGAGAAAAAAGGTGAGACAAGTTCAAGAACCTTGAAGAAAGTGGGTGAGACTAATCCATTCATTTGGCAAGCCTAAATATGTTATGTGTGCTTTGTATAAATGTCAAGAATGTATTTGCACCATTTTCAATGTTAGTATGCCATGCATGCATCCTTAAGACTTGTATTATATTCTTTATGTATGATTGAATAGAAGTGAGCTATTAGGATTTTTTAAATCTCACTCTCTCCTCTTCAATATCCTAATATGCTAGGTGGAGCCAATAAACAAAGAAATGGAAGCCACTAAGTGGGAGGATGAAGCATTCACCATAAAGCTCTTAATTTTGCTTATGTTGTAACCCAAGGAATGACATATGATGTAATCTTTTAGTAGAATTGATAGACAATGAATGGAACATGTGTAATTATTCTAATAGATGATGTATGTATGAAATATGATGATAAATGGAATGTATTGCAATTTTTAGGTATTGAATGACCATTTCAAGTACATGTTTCTTAGCATATGGCTTGAGGATGAAGGATCAGATTTTGTGTTTTGAGTTTTTACACCTTTAATACAAGTTTAGGGAGTCTTTTTGGGCCATTCCCAAGTGCCCAAGTGGCCACAAGAATCTTAGGAGCTATTTTGCACACTTTTGCACCATTAAAATGTATTAAAGTGACCCAAATGGCACCCTATGGTATAATCTAACCAAATGAACGAATTTCTCCATAAAATTTGGCAAAAATGTAGAGCTCATTGAGAGCTTTTTGTGAAGCTAAAATGCAGCAAAAACGGAGCTCTACAGAATTAGTTATGAATTTTTAAAGTTGAGATTTTCAATTGGTTCTGGTATGTACATTGTTCACACTAGCAGGTTTGTTTTCTGTGTCACCCGATGGGCAAATAATGTCCATACTTGTAAAATTTTATAGTCATAAACTAGAGGTCATACTCTTTCTGTGGCCATTGAGATCACCTCATTTAGAGGTTTAATCAGAGCGTTATGTATTTTTGAAGTTTGCTGTCAGTAGCAGTAGCGTTCCCTGAGTCTAGTCACTGTTCCATAGGTTTCCAATGGCTAAAGATATCTGTTTCTTTATGGAATTATTTTTATCACAAATTCAACATCTGTAGGTTTCCATAATGACTGAATTTGTATGATTTCAATTTTTATAAAATTAGTTATGAATTTTGAAAGTTCATATCAGTAATTTGAACTAGTAGCTCAAATAGCAGCGACCTCAGTGGCTTTTAGGATGTCAAATATTCTCCCCTTAATGATTCATGAGCTGAAATTATTTTTACCATAAGTTAGATATCTAGAGCTTTTTGGAATGGTAAAGTTTGTTAGATTTTGATTTTTTTGGATTTAGTTATGAATTTATGAAATTGTGATAGAAAAACCCAAAATCTGACTGTGGCTAATTCGTGGAAATTAGTGTGTTTCACCTACTTGTATGAGTTCCAAGCCACTTTCTTAGATGGTTTTGAATTTTATTAGTGTAATTAAATATGAGAACGATTTTAATGAGTTCCCTTGGTCCACAGAATGCCGAACGAAAAATTTATCCATTACGCAACGTAAGAAAGTGTAATATTTTCATGTTTTTTTCTTGAGTAATCCTACGTTTCATGGATTAGAACCTAAATATGAATTATGGTATGATGGTATTACAACCCCTTCCACCAGTTCATGTTCTACCACCACCTTAGGTGCAAGTACCTTCATTGAGTGCTCTGTTTGCAATAATTCAGGATCTATCCCTTCAAGCAACTGAACAAGAATGTTGTTCACGCACTATAGATTACTGGTAGTACCAATATTGGAGACACTTAGCCAACCATCTCCAGTGGGACCCGTTTAAGCTCCCACCTCCTCCTGATTTTGTGCATAGTCTCGATGAGCCACCCCAAGAGCCATTTCCATAGGAGCCATTACAAGACCCTGTAATCTGATAGTCTTTATGATTCTCTTGCACCTTTTTTATTTTCCTCTATTTAGTTGTTTCTTTGTGAAAGTTAAACTATGTGTTTTGTTGTTCATTTATGTTGACTTGATGGCATACTCTTCCTTTGTTGTCTTTACTAGTTTTTTTTCTCATATTATTGTTATTTAGTTTCTGTTAACCATGTGGTTTTGCATTTTTTAAAATTAAAAAAAACTTGTTGCAATTATGCCTATACAGTCTTGGGAATTGAAGGCTTATAGTTTATATCAATTCTCCCTTTCCCTAAATTAGAGTTGACTTGATTATCTGTTCATTAAAAAAAAAATTTAGAGAAGGGGATCCCATGGAAATCACTGTTGAAGGTGCATTAAGAGAACCTATGGTATAAGTATACTATCATTTAGATTTTCTCAAGATTTTTTGTACTAACCTTGCCTTTCATTTGTAGCCACAACCTTGGCCCCATTACAAGCCTAAAAGCCCTTTTGATCTAGTAGTTTTATGGTACCTAAATTAGTGGAGAGAGGGAGAAGATGCGCTTATAAGGTTCCTATATTGAAGGTTGGTTGATACTTGTTGGAATGTAGAAAGTTGATCCTGACACTTATTTGAGATAAGGGTTTGGCCAAATTCATGCACATACTTCTGAATGGTTAAAAGTCATAACTTTATCGTTTGAACTTTGCTTCTGGCATATATTGATTATTCTTCCTATGGAAAATACTTTTTGGTGCAACAAGTGAGGACTATAGCAAGCATTGATATTCACCAAACCTATGGACAATCTAATATTGTTTTTGATTTATTTTACTCGAAGATGAGTAAACATTCGAGTTTGCAGGTGTGATAACTCCCGATTCTTCATGTTATTATACATATTTTTCCCTAGTAAATATGGTTTTAGCTTCTAATTATAAGGTAAATAATACTTTTATATGTAAAATAAATACACTTAAGATGAATAGCTCTATACTCTGCTTTTACATTGTCAATGATAGGTTTTGTTTTAATTTTGAGTATATTGAGAACTAATTACACTTTGCTCTTCCTGTAAGATGCATATTTAAAGGAGGATTGAAACTTCTCTTGTCAAATAAGCTTCTTTGTAATGTTTTCTTGCTGCTTTTAGAAGTTCAGCACGACTAGACTTCATCAAGCCGTGACTGAAAGAGAAGAAAAATGAAGACAAGCATGCAGGGCAATTTGCATCGCTGCAAACAAATTCATGTCGCAACAAAACTTCAACTAGAAGCAAAATGCATTGTAGCGAGAATGTGTTGAGCCACGACGCATGTCAAGATGAGCTAAAAGCCACGTCACAGAGCACATTGAGCCACGATGAAACATCACACATAAGCAAAAAGTATTGCAGCGGTAATGGGTTGTGCTACGGCGCTAAACGCATCCAGTTTACTCAGTAGCAAAATGCACTGCAGCGAGAATGTGCTGAGCTGTAGCGCATATTCAATCAATAATCAGATTCACCACGACGTGGCCTCTTGAGCTGCAGTGCGACACATTTTAGCTAAATGTAACATTTTTTCTTACCAAATTTTTGAGGGTTTCTTACTTCTTATGCTTTTGTTGTGGGGATAGCAGTCATTCTAGGTTGATTTTGGTTTGTTCCAAGTTTGTAAAGGTTAGGGAGAAGCTAAGGACACATCTTGAAGCAAAAGAAAGTGAAGGATTGAAGATTGAAGCTGAAACTAAGTCCATTTATGAGTTTCTTCTTTCCTCCTTCTGTTCTTATCATTTATTTTGATGTATCTGACTTTTACTTCAGCTTTATCTTTGGTTTTTATGAATATGTATAGCTAAACTCCCTAATTTAGGATTATTAGAAACTTTTGTATGGATTAGTGGTTGTTCCTCACTCTTTTTACAATGAATAATAAATATCTATTCATTCAACTCCATGCTTCATAGTCTCTGATTGATTGGCTAACAATTAGATTGATTTGATGCTTTGCTTGAACTTGGAAAAGGAAAAGAGAAGTTAGATTAAGAAATGAGTGGTGTGAGTACTTGAAACTTGCTAGGGAAAGTGGATGGTTCAATTAATGAGTATCAGTTAATGAGCTAAGAATATACTCATTAACCTCACCTAGTCTAATTAGATATTGTGCTAGCAATTTGATCTCAGTTGGTTTTATAAGGAATTATGAAATTGATGGGATAATCCTATATAAGATTTGGAAAAATACTTGTAGGAATAATTGAACCCTAGACCAACATGTATCATCATTGAGAGTAATTGTACTGAGTGTTGAGCAAATTGCTGTGAAATACAAGAGGGAATAATAATCCTAGATACTAATATTCATTTGGAAATCTAAATACTAACTCTGAATTTTGAATAGTAGATAATACATAATCATTTCTTATTTATATAATCATTTCAAATTGATCCGCTTAATTTAAATTAGGGTATAAATTTTGGTACTTGACAAGTTTTGACAATAAATCCTCGAGAGAATGATCTTTTCTTATCACTATATTGCTTTTGCGATACATATACTTGTGTGTATGCTTCAAGTAAGCAATAATGACCTCCTGTGCTAAAAGCAAATTCAGAAGCTATGGTAGACATAGGCGTAGCCTGTAATGTTCGGTTTTCGTTAAATGACGGAAACGAGCGTATTTTTAAAGCAAGTCCCCCGAAATGAATCAGTTAAGGTTCCAAAAAATTTGAAAAATATTCTAGACTCCTAAAAATGAGAATCATAACTCAGACAGAAGGAAAAATGGAGCTAGAATGAAGAAACAAAATTTGACAGAAATTCTACGAAACATAATGGCATTTTTGTAATTTTAGGTAATTTTTGGAATTCATACAAGAGGGCTTTTTAAATGAAAGTTTTGAGTTTTTCGGGGTTCTCAAAGGCCCTGAAAACCATTGGAAGCCCCGGGACAATTAAATTCCCTCCGGTGGACGTTTCCAATGTCAGTATATCCAAACTTTGACGGATTCGTTCGGGAAGATTTTAGCTTCGATTTGAGTGATTCCAAAGGAATTTTATTTAATTGAAAATTCAAATTTTATAATGGAAAAGACGGTTCTAAAAAAATAGTTAAAACGAAAGAAAAATGAAAATGTAAAATACGAAGGGCAAAATTGAAATTTTTGAAAAAGCCATTTTTCCCTACCTATATATAGGTGGCACCTCACACTCTCCCTCATTTGTCATTAGATTTCTTAGCCCCAAACCAGAAGCAAAACCTTAAGAGAGAGGCGCCCAAGAGAGGAAGAAGAAGAAAGAAGAAATCCAAGCCAAATGTATGTTTTTATGGTAGTTTTTCATGCTCTTCTCCATCCACACCACCTCTCCTTCATCCTCTTTGATTTCCCTTGATTAAAATGAAGTTTATAAATCTAATTCAAGGTAGAAATTCAAGGGAAATTTCGAATTTGAAGAGAAGAGCTTGGAGAAAACAAAATTCAAGCCAAACTAAGTAAGGAAACTAGGTAAAATTGCATCCTTTGGTTGATATCTTCCATCACCCTTCTTGTCCATTTCACCTAACCCTAGGAGCCATAGGAGGATATGATTTTCAAGCTTAACCAATCATGAATCTTAGGTATTTGATGGAGAAAAACAAGAATATGCAAAGAAAATAACAAAATAACCATTAGAATTCAAGATATAAATTCTAGAGTTTTATGTGTATCTTTTAAATTCTAATTTTCTATGATAATTCTTAGGTTTAATAAAAAGTTTAAATGAGTTCTTGAGAGCCCTAAGATGCTCCCCACAAGCTTCCTCCTTCAAGAAAACAAAGAAATCTCTAAGGAAGCCAAATTGCCCTATGTCTTAGCCTAGGCATGTTCTTGTAGCTAGGGAGAGTTTTAAATTTTTCTAAGGCCATTCTTGAGTCATATTTGATGAATGAAAATGAGTGGAGGCCTTAGAAAAAATTTAAAACTCATAGAAAGTGATTTGGTGTCTTAAGTTTCATATTATGACCTAAAGAAGCAACATGATGCTAGGCCCTTTGTTTTAATTGTTTGATGGCCTCAAGAAGCTTAAAAGGAGTCAAGAATCATATTTGAAAGGAAAGAATGGAGTCTAGAAATCATTTAAGAGGTGTTGCTTTATTGGGTGCATTTGTGGACCATAATAGAGCCTATAGAGTAATCTAGTATCTAAGTAAGTTGTATGGCCTTAGAGATTGTTTCATAAACCTAATTAGCTGTCACAAATTGTATCTAGGCCAAGAGAAATCATCTCTACCAATTTGTGGATGTGTGGCCGAAAGAGGAGGCTTGAAATCTAAGGAAAAAGTGTGTGATTGTATACAAGATAGCTCTCTCCACCTTCTCTCATACATAGATATGTGTTTAGCTTGTCTTAGAATGTATGTATGTGTATTTTCAAGTCATGAAAAGTATGCTAGCATGATTTTATATGCCACGATTTCATGATGTTATGTTATATTTTTAAATGAATGTATGATGTTTGTTTGAGTTTACTTAAGTATGGAAAGGCCAAGAACTCTTCACCATGGTGAGAATGAGCCAAGAACCCTTGAGATTGGTTGAGACATAGCAAAGAGTCTCCTAAAAGTAAAGTGAGCTCCCAATAGTATGGTTGAGTCCAAAGCTCTTAAAGAACGGGTAAGGCAAGTCCAAAATTCATGAGGAGAAGTGTGAGGCTAATCCAAACACTTGGTAAGCTCTTGAATATTTTTTATGACTTGTTCACATACCAAGCTTGCTTCTTAAATATTCATGACTTCTATGATAACCATGCATGTATTTTTAAGGTTTGCTTTGCATATATTATGTATGCTTGAATGGAAGATGAGTTATTGGGATTCTTTTAATCTCATTCTCTCCTCTCCAATGATCTAATATGCTTGGTGGACCAAGTGGATATGGTCATGGGAGCCACCAACATTGAAGGAAGGAGATTGACATCAATATGTCTAGTTTATGCTTTTTAGAACCATAATGATGCTTCATGATGTATATTATTATTATAAACAGTCTATGACCCTTGACACATATGTAATTATGATATTATGTGATGTAGAAATGAAAGAAGATATTATGTGAATGATAGAATGTGAATTGAGTATGTATGGTAAAGATAGTTTCATGAATGATTTTATGGAAATGTGCATAAGTGTAGGTTAAATGGCCAAAATGAGATGCATGAGGTTTGGAGCTATTTGGGCAGCTTACGAAAGTCTTAAATGTGCTTTTAGACTTACCCAAAAGGTGCCAAAACTAAAGGAAAGCCATTTGGTAATTTTGGTATCCTATATGGAGCCAAAATTGACCATAATGAAACCCTATGTCACTTTTTGGCCAAATGAGTTATTCTTGATCTGAGATTTGGCATGCAATTAGGTCTCATTGAGAGATTTTTGGGAAGCTAAAGATCATAATTTTTGGAGGTCTACAAAATATTTGATGATTTTTCAAAATTAGCAATTTTTATAATTTTGGTCTGCTGCACTATTCATTTGGTCCAAAAATGAATTCTGTTACACGAGGCTCAAATGATGTCCAATTACCATGAAATTTTATACGGAGACACTAGATATTCATAGTGACTCGTACTAACTAGAAGCACCTCATTTGGAGGTCTAGAGAGAGATATATGAATTTTTGAACATTCTGTCCGGTATCGCCTGACCTGAGTTACTGTTCCATTAAATTTTGAGGTCTAGGCTTGATGAACTAGTTTGAATATTTTTTTCCTTTCTAGCTAACATCCACAAATTTTCAAATTGGTATTATTTTTATGGATTGGATTTTTGTGAAATTAATTAGATATTTTCAAAATTTTATGCAGAATTCTAAGACAGCTCTAGAATGCAGTTTGACCTCTAGACTATTTCGGATATCAAACATCCTTTGTGATGAATGTTATAGTCTGGACATATTTTAGTGTGAAGTAGACATTCGTAACTTTTCAGAATGACTAATATTGTGTGATTTTGATTTTTCTAGAATTAGTTATGATTTTTCAAAATTTGGTCAGAAAAAGGGCCAAGTCTGGCCGAGAATACTCTTGCTAATTTTAAGCTCCCTTTTAATTTTCATGAGTTATGGGCATGATTTTATGATGTAAAAGAGTTGTATTGATGTAATTAAATATGAGAATGTATAGTATGAGCTCACACGATCCACGTGACACTGAACGAAATTTTTATGCACGACGCAGCGCATTTAAATGCATTATTTTGATAGATTTTGCCTACCTCTTGCATGGCTTTGATGATATAACGCATAAGAACATTATAAGATGAGCTAGAAATTATGGTGTTATATGGCCAATGCATCTCTAGCAATTTGTCCAATGATCGGGTATTTAGAGCAATTCACTTTCCACCAATTGAGGATGTCAAACTTAGATGTCATTTTCTCTCTACCTTCCATTACGTAAAGCTTTACTTTTGATTGATTATCCATACTATCACTAGCATTCATAATTTTATCAAATTCAATGGCAAATGAATCTTTTTCATTCTTTTCATGGGGAACAACTTCCATGTCTTGGCTTTAAGTAGTGACTTGACTCTTACCATGACTATGAAAAAGCCTATAGTTTTCATACATCTTATTAAATGTTTCCTTCACCCTTCAAGTCATCAATTCACCCATTTCTTTACAATAGAGTTTTTTTAAGCTCCATTCCACAAACTTCAACTTATATCTTGGATCAAGAACCACAACAATAAAAATCATCATGTTAATATTTTTAACATCTCCCTAATATTTGTCATGCTTTTTTTTTTTTTTCATTTTTTCAATCATCTGACTAAGTAATGGAGCACCACTTTTACATAGATTGTTCAAGGTATTTAACATTAAGCAAAATTTATGAAAATATTGAGATGGCGTGACAAATAATGAATTAGATACATTTTTAATGACATCATAAAATATTTTCAAGAATTTCACAAAAGCACATACATTATCTCAATCTTCACTCGTTGGAGGACTTACTTTATCCAAGACAAACTGGACATCCTTATTTTCCAACCTCTTAAAATGCCTTTTAAAATTTTAAAGCACTGTCAAGCATAACATATGTAGAGTTCCATCTAATAGGAACATCTAATTGTACAATGCCTTTCTCTTGAATTCTTACTTGTTCTACACAATTTCTAAATTTTTGCAAACGAGCAAGTGAAACACAAACATATTTAACTACATTTCTTATTCTAACTATAAATTCATGCATATCTTTCAAACTATCATTGACCACTAAATTTATAATATGAGCATAACATCTTACATGCAAATATTCTCCCTTCATTATATGTTTATTCCAATCAAGTATTTTACTTTTCACATAAGCTACAGCAATGTCATTAGAGCTAGCATTATCAACTATAATGATAAAAACTCTATCAATTCCCTAACTTAACAAACAATGCTCTATCTTAGAGCCTATTGTCTCATGCCTATTATCAGAGATTTGACAAAAATTTAAAATTCTCTTATGCAATTTCCACTCAGGATCATTGAAATGCGCAATAAGACAAATAATTCAAGTTTTACACAAAAGACCAACAATCAGTTGTTAGACAAACACTTTCATGTGTTTTACATAATGCACTTCTCAACCTAGCTTTTTTCATATAAGAAAAGGTTCCAACAATCTCTAGCAACCATAATACGTGATGGAATAGGAAATAAAGGTTGCACAACACCTATAAAATAATGGAATCCTTTTCCCTCTACATGTTTAAATGGTAGCTCATCCACAATTATCATTCTTATAAGAGCTTCCCTACATGCAGTGACATCAAAAGCAACTCCCTTCATCTTAGTTCTAACCCCTTCCCCATCTTCTTTTTTGTTTGGTTGGAATGAAAGCACGAATTGTTTTAGATCTTGATTTCCACCAAAAATATTTTTACATTTATACTTTAAGTGATAAGTTAGGTTAGAAGTTCCATTTCTTTTTTTTAAGGCATGCATAGTCTACACAACACTAATTACATAAAGCCCTATGGTATTTTGGATCATAATCTTTAATAAGTGTAAAATAAGTTCACACCCAAGACTCAGGTCTTGTAAGTTTTCTTTTACCTGTTTCTTTGTTAGACTTTCCTTCCTTCTCTTACTTTTGTTCTTTCTCTTTCTCTTTATCTGACTGCTTATCTTTCTTTTTCTCTTGTCCTTTCTCATTTTCTTTCTCCTTTACTTGGCTTGTCTTCACTTTTGTCTTTTGGAAGGCTTCCCCACATCAGAAGGCGTAGAGTTATTAGAGGCAACAACATCATTAGTTGTAGAATGCTCTTAAGCTTATTTTGGCTTGTTAGTTTTTGATTGCTCATCATCAACAACGTCCATTAACTCCACATATCTTTCTTTCTATAATTTATTTGCAAATGAAAAAAGTCACTATATTAAAAAAAATATATGTCATAACTAAACTAAACAAAAAAATCATCTAATTTTTTTAAAAAAATTACCTTAGATTCATTCATATTGACTAGACTAATAAAAATGTCACTAATTTTTCTTCCTTTAAAAATTATCTCATCATAATCTATATGCATGAAAAAATATAAATTATTAGTAAATTTTGATTGTAAAAATAAAAATAAAAGTAAAAATAATTTCTTTCATTATCATTGCAATCCACTTTTTGTTAAGTCACCACATCATCTTAAGTCAAGTGCTATTGTTATCCTCATCATGCACAAGGCACACCCTACATTTCCTTTAATGGAATCAGATTCTTTATATAAATGAATTAAAGACATTAAAATTGCAATTAACGCAAGAATTTTTTTTCTACCCATATAGATTGCTTAGACATATTCCAATCATGAGCTTGAATTGAAAAAAAGAAATTAACACTCAACTGATTTCTTAAGACATTCCAATCAAGTGCAATGGAAAAAAATCGCATAAAGAATAAAATTAAAAACAAAATAAGCAACTTTTCTTAACTGTACCGTCCAATTCAGAACAAAAACTCCCTTTAATCCTACACAAATGATGCAGTAACTCATAAATGTTATCAACTCCCAGGATATGCAAACAAGGGCTAGAAGAATACAAGAAATAACTTAGGCATATCATGATAGGCAAGTTATTAGTTAGGGTGGTCCAAAAACTCTATCAACGCCTTACAAAATCAATAACACCTTCCTCTTATGAACAAAAGCTGATTTTCTATGGTCTTTAGCTGGTTCTCTCATTTTCTTCTTTTTCCTTACTTGCCATTAACAACCTCACCTGTTCTTTCAACGAAGGAATGCCATCAATAGATCAGAATCCCACAACCTTCAACCTTTGCAGTCTTCAACGTAGCTAGCAGCACCGTGTAGCACTGGTTTCTTTGATTCAAAATCTCAAATCACAAGCCCTAGCAATAGGAAAGTAGCAGGTACTAGGTTGCACCATAGTAACATGCCAGCAGTAGCACGTTGCATCTCTGTCAGCACGTCTCGTCTCTGTGGCTCTGAGGGAGATTGAAAGGAAGTATGGGCTTCATGTTTTGGACCAATAAAACACTTTTGGGCTTATTGTAGGAGACTCACATTTTAGGCCAAAGACAGTAGAAGTGAGGGAACGAGTTTAGGCTACTATGGAATAAACATGCTTAGTGTTTCAGCCATTTTCCATCAAACCAAACCAAACTAGACATAAATCAACAACCGAACCGAATTAATCGGTTATGGAATAACAAAAACCAAACCAAGCTTCTTTTTAGTCAATTTTCTTTGGTTTTTAATGGTTTGGTTTGGTTTGATTTTATTCACCCATAATTTAGATTGACATCAAGATTAAATTATTTGGTATGTAAAATGTAAAAAGGAAAAAAGTGATTTAAAAACGTAAAAAATGATTTCAATGATAAAAATAATTTTTGTGTTTTTATTTTAAAAAAATAATAAAAGATATTATTGAATAATAATTACAAAAATATAATATATAAATAATTTTTTAAAATAAAAATTACTAAACACGTATTAAAAAATTATTGGACCCCCTTTATTAGCAATGAAAGGTAGCTCTAATTAATTCATGTATCTGTGGTCGTAAGTTGATAGCCAGTGAGCCCAACCATGAATTCATTCTGCCACATGTTAAATCAGAATGTTATAATTTAAAACCCAAAGTAGCTCTATTGTTATAATAATTAGGGTTTGATTTCTTTAAAACCAATTTAAGACTAAAATCTTAATGTATGGCCGAGAAGAAAATAATTCAGACAAACTATGTGATAGTGTGATTGCAGTAAAATATAGGGAGAATTATAATAAAGGACCAAAAAGTGAAGAAATTTATTTTTAAAGTCTTGTTGTTTTAGGATGATTACTACTGAGTTTAGCAACAAACAATTAAATCTAGTGGTAAAGGTCTTTAAAAATAAATCTGTTCACTTCTTGATCCTTAAACATAATTTTCCCTAATATATATATATATATATATATAAATTTGGGAAAGGGGTTAATCAATTATTTGAATGTGTGTCTCTGCGTGTGTGTGTGAAACGTTAGAGTTGACTCACACAAGTCATAATTAACGTCAAGTTGGTGTGAATTCATCATCAACGGTGATGAGTTATTAATAAATTCAATAGCACCTAATATTGAATAGGTGAAAAATATCTCTCAGCATTGGATCTCTGGGGATGTTTTGTTTATTTATTTATTTATTATCATTGGTCAAAAAGCCTTTTCGGAAGTGCTTACAATTTACAAATTGGATTAAGACAATTACCCCGAGAAATATAAATGCAAGGAAATTTTTTATTTAATATTGAATTTAAGTAGGCGAATACATCATTCTTTAATCTAACAGATTGTCTTTTCCACCTAAGCAAGAATTGAAAATTAATAACTTTAATTTCCAGGCTTGGGAGTTTGATGAGAATAATTATACTTAAAGATACATGACTATTAATTTGCATTAATTATTTTTAAAAGGATTAAGCCCTATATGTTCATTTTAAAATTTTGGAGAATGAAACTTCTCAGGGTTCAATATTAGCATTTCATTGTGTATATCCATCTGATTTAAAAGGACAAAAGCATTTTATATTGGAGTGATTTCTATAGCTGAAATGTTCTACTAAAAAAAAAAAAAAGCATTGACAATATCAACTTTGAGCAACATTTTTTTGGGTTAAATATAACTTATTAAAAAACTAAAGGCACCACACAGGATATAGCACGGCCCTTAAATGAAAATATACAGTATATATACAAAAAGAGAAAACATATAAAACTAAATAAGATAATGCACTTCATAACAAACTAAATGGACATGTGCAAAAAGCAACAGACTTCAAAGCACAAAAGTTACACTACATTACAATAAAATTAGTAACAAATTTAACCAAGATGTATAGATGAAATAAAAGAGTAAGAAAATGGTGCATGTTGTGTGTAATATTCAAAAAATTTTTAAACTAAGATTTTGGAAGAAATTAATTTAATTAGAAATTTAATAAGTTTTTCAAGGAAATAGGAATTTATTATAAAGTAATAGAGAACTTGGGATTTATAAAATTATATAGAGAAATACAGGTTTTATAGAATTATTTAATTTTAGAAGCTTAATTAATTAATTTAAAAAGTTCAGAATATTACCCTGAAAAAATTAATTAGAAATTTCAGGAAATTACCTAAGAAAAATTAATTAGAGCCTATTTACCTATTTAAATTAAATTAAATTAAGTTAAAACTAATTTTGACTTGAGATTTTATATTTCTTTAATTTTAAAAGTTGAAGCCCAACTCATAGATCTCAAATATGAGGAAATGAGTGGTGACAATTAGCTTAGGGCCCAAACTCAGGATCCATGACCTAGATCTAGCTTATATTCAATTTTAATGCTCTCTCTCTCTCTCTTTCCCTCCCTCCCTCCCTCCCTCACTCCCTCTAACAGAATGCAAGTTATAGCTGGGGAAAAGAATGAAAATGCAAAAGAAGAGAAAGGATGGAGGTACACTGGTTAAAGCAAGATTCGGGGAGGAAAACTTGAGTTTTGACTCTGACAAGTATTATAGAAAGTGATATACTCTTTCTCATCTTCATTTTGATCCAAACAACTTATGATTTAGTAACCATTTGTAGAACTATAAGATTATGGATTTGGAGATTTCTGGTATGTTTTTGAGCAAGAAGATGAAGTAGAAATGAAACCCAGGGTCTCAGTATGAAATTCCCCTTCATTTATAGTTTTTTCCCCCTTAATTACCTCTTTGAAGCATGATTTTGGTCTATGATTTCGTATACATACAAAAAAAGAAGGACCCGTTGGGAGAGCTTGAGATTTTAGTGTAAAGGGTTAAGGATTTGTGATTTAAAAGACTCGATAAGGTGAGTTATTGATTTTATATATTTTACTTTATAGGTGATATAGATTTCCTTTGTATTGACAGAGTGTTTTGAAGATAAATGATTATGTTAGATTTGGGTGTTTGCTTGAGACGTGTTGATAGCCGTGTAGGAAGTGGAAAGTATATTTGAGAGATAACCAGAGTTAATTCCATTCATATATGTAGAAATATTCTATTGATTGCTAGTATATGTATTATATGATGCTAATAATGATTTTAAGTATTGATAGTTGTGAGATATCATGGATAACGATTATGTCTTGGTCAATGGAGCTATGATTATGCTCTTGATTACGTATAAGTGTCATAATCATACATGGAGCCATGATCGTGCTCTTATCTATTCATATATTGTGCCAATCTTTAAGTTATTGGCCAATAATCAAGTATATTAATTTGTGGTTATTAGTATAGGATAGTAATCATTTGACAATCAAACTACTCATTTGCTTAATGCATGCTTCATTCTTTATGATAGTTTTATGTAAAGTATCATGATAGTTTATTTTATGTTATATGATTGGAATTGTATTTTAGTTACTGAGATTTTATATCTTACCCCAGTTATAGGTTATACATTTCAGGTAGTAGTTTATGGAAGAGCAAAAAGGTAAGGAAAGGTTGAAAATAGTAGTAACTATCTCTCTTTTGTCATATTTGTGTTGTGCTATGTTGTGGTAACATATTGTATTCCATGGGTATTTGTTTGGCTATCAAAGTATGTAAGGTTATTAAACAACCCTATGTGTGGTTTTGGCATGATATAAATGGGAATGCCAAGTTAGACTAAGAATGTTAAATGTAGGATCATTCATAGTAGTATTGATTGCTATAGGATTTATACTTTTGGGTTGGTACTTGAATGATCCTTAATGAATATTATGAGGTTAATACATAAGTAATCTTATATTAGTCAGGAATTTAATGATTAAATTACTAACATATGTGACTAGTAGTACAAGTGATGATCTTTAAGCTTTAATGGGAAGTGTGGGTTTAGGTTTTACCTTGACCTGTCTTATTTCTAGTGCTTTAGGGGTTTTTAAGAATTAAGCAAGTTGGTTTGAATGATGGTTTTATGTTCAAGCATATTTGAGATGAATTAGAGTTGAACTTTATATTTTGAGTTTGAGGTGGTGTGTAAAAAAAAGGTTTAAAATGGTTAAAAGTTACATTTCAACCTAAGAGTTGTACTTTATGGCTTAGACTAGTGTGATTCCATGTTTGAGACTTGTCTTAGGTGTTATGGCAAGTTATGGAAAGGTGTGACCAAATTTGTAGGTCATGGATATAATGTAACCATATTCCTTTAGTATGGATGATTGGGAAATCATCTAGTCACATTTCTATTCATTAAGGTTTGGGTTATGGTTGAACCATTTTAGGGATGATTCTAAGTATTAAAATTTACTTGAGGATAATTGGTTAAATTTAAAGAAGGTTAGAGTGCCAATCAGTACAATTAAAATGTCAATTTTTGCAATTAAGGCCTAAGCCGAACACTTTTAGTGATGTGCTCACTTAAGGTTCCAAATAAGTAGGTCTTGGTATGAATTTTGGCTTGATGTTAAATCCCGTATAGATGTTCTAACATGCCAAATTTGGTGGGAATCAGAGTAGGATGGAGTCTTCAAACAATCTCTCACAGTTTGTCCAAGATAAAGTAAAGATGTAGCAAAAACTAAGCTTAACATGTTAGGGCCATGTTGGCCATTAGCCTCTTGGCCAAAAAATAGCACAGCCAGGGCGTGTTTTAGGAGCATGGTCTGTGCTTAGTCTAGACCATACCTTTTTTGTTGTTTTGTGCATTTTTGCCCCATTTTGTTCTTTCATTAGCTGTACCTTATGCTGTTAAGCCTTAATTAGATTGAATGAAAGTAATAAGTTTCTAGAGTATCATAACAATGATTTTTAGGGAGACTTTGCTATTGTGTGAAGGAAGAATCTTAGGTAATGCAAGGTAGTTAGCAATACATCAAGTTAAAAGATTCATAATTTGATATTTTGTAGTTTTCTCTTGGTTAGTGCTTCCCAATAACTATTATTTAAGGTATTAGATTCCCTCTAGGTATATAGCTCTCTTTGATCTTTTCTTGGATAAGTTTGCAACTATTGGAAATTGGGTTGCATGTTTGAAGTTTTATACTTAACCTTGTATACTAGTGTAGAGACTTTAAATTGCTAAGTAATCCTTTTAGTTCTTGAATAATTGGCTAGAGTCCATTATTAGCTTGACAAAAATTTATCAATTATTTGGGTTGAGATTGTTATAATGAGGTTGTGAAAGACTTTAGTTAGGTTTAGTCAAAGATAGATTGTATTAATTAACCTAGTAGCATTCGAGATTGTTGATATTGTTTTATAAAAGGAATACCTTCATTAATAAGAGTATTAAGACAAAAATTTGGGAAAGGAAGGTTAATAAGAAAAATGATATTTTACTTCAGTTTTTTTAGACTTTATGTCATATTTAAGGTCCTTGCCTTATGGTGTTCAGGCTACATAATACCTTAGGTGGTAATTGACATAATCAAATTAGTTAATTGACCTAATCTTGAAAGATTTAAATTTTATTCTAAATTCTTGGGACTATATGCCTTAGTTAAGCTTCATATAAGTTAAATTCTAGTACTAATATTTAATAGGGTTTTTAAGTGTTTTTTGGACTAAATTAGATTATATCATATAACATTTGGAGTTACAACCTTAAGTATTAATCATAGTTGGTTGTCTTCTAGGTGTACTAGTCCATTATTGTTAAGATTTTCTTATCTTCATAAATTTAAAATTAGATAATCTTTCTCTAGCAAGGTCATTGGTTTGTTTTATTGATTGACTGTAAAATTATTGATAAATTCCTTAAGTTTTATCCTTTTAGGAGCTAGATGTTATATATTGTGTTGTCACTTGATTAGCTTTAGGAATAAAATGGAAGGTTCATTCTTTTTAATATCATACCAAATATATTGATAAGCCATAAGATTTCATTCCATTAAAATTTATTTTTATTTCTATTTTCATCAAAATCATTCCATTTAACCAAACAAGACCATAGAGGTCTTATAGAGAGACAACATGCTCTAACCCTTTCTAGAATCTTGTCTTTTAACAACCTTCTTTCTTCTTAATGGGCTTTAAACCTCAGCTATCATGACCTAAATCCCTAGTAGTGACTGGCTATTAAGCCAACTTAGTCTAGCAAGCCTAAAATATCACACTCATTTGACCATGATAAAGACTAAAAAAATCTCAAAAAGTTCTTTTAAAACATATATTATTCCACAAAAGTCACTTCTAGGTTGCCTACAACCTGACAAAACCTCTCCTAAAAAATAGATGTTTCTCAATTTGTACAACTAGTAACAATCCATTAACCAACACTTTTTCTTAAAGTAAACATAAACAACACAAAGTAGCTATGGCCATTCAAAGCCTACAAACATCACAACACCTACTTTATCCACCCTAACTCAATATCTAGTAGCCACATCATCATGGTCTATCATTATCAAGCAACTAGCAAAGAGCCTAACTAAGGCATTTGAGAGGTATGCTAGTCTCAAAGCATTTCACATGACTGCTTGCTAATCTAAAAAAATAAACATTAAGAGTGGGTTGAGTCTACCATTAACTTAGTTAGTACATAAATAACAAAGTTTGACAAAAAGAGAAATAAGATGCGCTCATGAATTTTTTGTAAATGAGTAAAATTAAACAAAAATAAAATAAAAGAATATATGTACAAGTTTATAAATATTTATAAAGTTAAAATAATTTGTTTAAGTAATAATCAACTTCAAAAAATAATTTTTTTAAAGATGAAAAAAATAAATAGATAAATAAAACTTATTCGATAGATATTTTGTGAGAGAGCCATTTCATGTTATCATTCATAGTGTTATTGCATTTTACTTATTTCTCATCTTAGTATCATCGCACTTTTCACATCTTAGTATCACTGCATTTTTTTTTTTTAATTTCATAGTATCATTGCGTCATTGCTCTATTTATTATATCTCATTTAATTGAATTTAATATATTTATCACATTGCACTATTTATCACATCATGCTATTTGTATAAATTAAATTAAATTAAATTTATGGTTTTAGTTTAATATATTTCTAAATCACTCTTTTAATTGAATTTGAGAATTATCATTATAGTTGAATTTCTATAATGTTTCTTTTAAATTATTTATGCATGCATGGTGTGGCATTTGAAGAGAGTTGTTCTTCTTCCTTAACATCATTATGAAAATCTAAGTCTTGTATCGAATAATACAAGATACTTTGTGTGATACTTATAAAAATAAATTTTCCCTTTAACAATGCTTTTAATGATGAATCATTGGTGCCTCATTTGGTCTTATTATTAATTTATACTATATATTTAAAAAATAATGGACAGTATATACTATAAACCTCGAAGTTATTACCTAGATAGATTGAAATGTGATTATAGAAATAAAAATACTTTAATAGAAATATAAGACAACAAAATAAAAATTCACCATTCTCATCAATTTACTCATAAAAATACTATTACTTTTTAAATAATACAAATAAATACTATATCATAAATAAATAAATAATAAAAAATATATTAAAAATAAAGATAATTCAAAGATATATATTTTATAATACCAATTAATTAGAAAAAAAATTAAATTTAAGAAAATTATATAAGAAAAATTAAAATAAGAAAAATAATTTATAAAATAAATAAATAAATTTAAATAAAATTTCACAATATAAAAAGAAAAAAATAATATATCAAAAATTTTACCATCATCTACACTTTGCATCTATAAGATCATTATTCTTATATCATATATTCATAAATTTCACCATTATTTACAATATATTTTGTAATTGAAGATTTTCAAAAGTTCAAATTTGTTTTCTTATAGCAGTAGATTAAAAATTATTTAAAATGATATTTGAGATAAGAAAAATATAATTAAGATGCAATTGAAAGATACCACCTTACTATTTATATATTTATCAATAAGAATCAATAGTAGAGGTTTAAGACAACTTTAATTGATAAGATATTCTAAATTATTCAATTGACGTCTTATATTATTAATTTGATTAAATATAACTTATAATAACTAAAACTCTAATTTTAATTTAAATTCTTTATCATTTCCAATAACTCTAAATTTAGAAATTTTTTAAAATTAAACTTTCTATATTCAAATTAAACTTAGAAATTACTTTAAGTAGTAAAAAATTGAAAATTAAAGATGTGGGTAAGTCTCCAAAGCACTTACACTGCAAAAATTTCAAGGGCACAACTTCCTCCCCCTTACTTGAAGAGTTTTATGCCACCAAGAAAAGAATTTCGAATATGCAAATTAAACAATGACTAAGTATGGAGAAAGAATGAAGTGGCGGGAGGGGGTTGTGCATTTTCTATACGGAGGAGGTACTGTAGCCTCGTGTGAAAAAGGGGGATGCAAGGAGAGAAAAAGAAAAGGAAAAAAGGAAGAAAGAGAAAAGGGATCTATGGTTTCTTACTACTAGGCTCTAATTTATATGCCAATAAATTGTTCTTAGACCCAAGAAATGAAATAAAAATTTTATAAGGATTTAGGTTCAATGAGAATAATTTATCTAAAGAGTTTAAAATACAAAAGAATCTTACATAAGATAGATATGCTAATGGCTCTATGAGATAATTTCTAGGTTCTAAAATTTACTTAAAGTTAATTAATTAATATTTTTTATCCTAAAATAATTTATTTTCCATAAACTAATTATTTCTAATTTAACCAAAAAAAAAAATAGGGGTATTACATTGGCAACTTGAACAAAAGCATATATAACATCACTATATGTGGCCCTTTTTGTTGCTGTTAATTGGGCTCCCCATGTTGTCCAAAAAAGTTGGAAGTTAAGCCCATTTCTTTGGCAAGGCATTTCTCTCCATCTGGGCTTGTAGAAGCAGAATTAGTTACACTATACACAATAATCATAGTTTCGACCAACAAAAACAATTGCAATAATCATATCATAACACCATCCGTGATTGCCACCACCCATAAATAATTAGTAGCCCAATTTGGTTTGAAAACTTATCGAATGGACCAAATCATTTTAGATGTCAACTACACGAAAGTTTGTACACACAATCGCATTTTTTAAATTATGGGGCATGTTGTGCGTTGCCTTCCTATTTATTTGTCTCTCTCTTCTTGCCACCGATCTTGCTCTCACCAAAATCACTCTACTATGATTTATTAATGCAAACTTGTGTCACTTCAAGTCTTAGCTAGTATATATTTGAGAACTGTAGAATTATAGCAATCATACTGTACACCATCATTGGTGGTTCTAGTCGTGCATGAAAATAAATGAGTACGATTGGTGAATTTGTAACATTTTATGCTATAATGAAAACTTAGTAAAACCAATAATCACTTTATTCCTTTTTAGTTAACGTCAAATATCGAATTTTTTATTTATTAGTAACAGCTATTCTTAAATTAATTTGGAAAAGTTAAAAATCACATATTACCATTGATTATGATATACCTGCTATTTTTGGTACTTACAGATCAGATCTAATATACTGCAAGCGAAACAAAGAGAGCATCAAATGCCACTATTATGACGACACAAGATAATAAGCTGCTCAAGATCGAATCATGCTCATAATCAATTAAATTCCTTCGGCAAGGCGAATCCACGATTTGATCTCTGAATGAACACCCAACGAAGACTAAAACTTTGATTGTTCTTTGGCTTCTTGTTTATTTTAGTTAGTGTTCCAACCTTTTGTGCTCTTCATAGTGATTGGAAGAAACTAACAATATATATATATATATATATATATCCCATTCTGCTAGAAAAGCGTTAGATATGGTTGGTAGGTTGAGGCTTTTGATGGGGATAGCTAATAAAGGTGAGATGAGGATGGTCCCTGTTGAATTCTTAAACGCTTACGTGTCAAATTGTGATATGTGAGAGTTTATCTTTGTGGACACTCTTCTATAGCTACTTGCCACTAATTTAGATTGACACTTTGAGATTATTGGCCACCATTTGTCGGCAGTGAGAGGTAATTCTAATTAATTCACATATTTGAGGCCACACTATTAATAATCACATTTCCAGAGTCGATAGCCAGTAACCCTATCCATTAATTCATTCTGCCACATGTTGAATCGGAATGATATTCTTTAAAACGGAAAGGTAGCTGAATTATTAAGAAGAGATACTTTCCTTAACAATTAATTAAGGTTTGCTTTTCTTTAAAAAGTATTATACAACTAAAATTTTAAATATATCATATTAATGTACGAGAGTGCATCCTCAAGATAATTTGAACTTGGTACCCTTCTTGTGATAATAATAATAAATGATATGTGTGTGTGTGTGCATCCTCAAGATAATTTGAACTTGGTACCCTTTTTTTTTTTTTAAATTATCATATCACATACAAGATATACCATACTCATTTATTAAGAATTAAATGGGGATAACTAAATTGATAAACGGGATAATTTTTCCTTTTTTTACAAACCTCAATTCATTTTTTCTAAAATTGGGTGTGTTCTTAAAATTTTAAATGTACTAAATAAAAATACCTTCTTAAAATCTTCTTGAATAAATGTTCAACTTAAAAGTATATTATGTTATTCAGTAGGCAAAATGTAGCGTTTGTGACTTTCTGCGTAGCTTCTTACGTTGTCTGGGGGCCCTATATATGTCCTATACAAATATGTTTCAAATTATTAGTTGGAACACATTATCAATTAAAAGATCATCTTCATGATCTTGGTTCCATCAACATGCTTATTTTTAATATCAACACAAATAATTTAGATGCGAACGATGCCAAAGAGAATCCTTAATATTCAAATAATGTTGGGTTATAAATGATCCATAATCTAATTATAAATTCGATTGCATCGTACTTAACCACTACCGTATACAATTACACAAATAATATATGATTATAATAGAAGATATGACAACAAAGCTAATCTTGCTTTTAACATATGCTGTTTTGGTACATTGATCTGCAACGGCATCTTCAAGATCTCATATTTAATTATAGAACTTTTTAATTATAGAATATTTTCCTTTGATCTCAAGACTTGATATGAAAGAATGATTGAATTGCATCATATATTTGGCAAATACTTTTTTCCATAGCCATACGTTTATCCAAATCCCACTAACCCAAAACTATATACAAAATTTTCTTATAGTTGTGATGCCAGACTATATATCATATATGACTGAATGAATATTTTCTCATAACTATATTTTCTTAGAACATTTTTTCTCTTTTTAGCAAGTTATCATTTGATGCATGTGGTTTGTACATAACTATATTGACATATTTGTAATAACACTAGTAAATCAAATTTCATATTAGATCTTGAAACACCAAGTATGATCACAATATTTCAAATGTGACAATGTCATTATTTTTATTTAACATAAAACTCTACAAAATATTTGGATTACTTTATACAAATCTAAATTCAACATACTCTATGGTTCAAGCATCAATTGCATTACTCTCATGAATTATTAGGATTGTAATACTATCGGTGGTATACTGCAAAAAGTTATTGAGTAATCAGAAGTTATAAATTAACGAATAATCACAATTTAATTTTTAATATTAAACAATAAATTCTATTATTATCTTAATTTTAAATAAAAATAATTGAAAAAATGAATTGACATGCATATTAGTAAATGTTAAGTCATTAGTTCATATATTTTTTTAAAATTTATGAAACCATATTATAAATCAAAATGTTATTTTACTCTCTCTTTTTTTTTTACTCTTTTATTAAGAATATTAGAATATTCTTCTACAACAATATTTTTTTAAGAAGTTTTGAAAAACCACAACATAATGCAAACCCAAACGTAGCCCACAAAACCATTCTTTCAATCTTGTCATTAGACCTGATGGTTTAATTACTTTGCTCCATGTTAAAGAAACATTAAGTAAAATTCTGATTTTCCAAGTGAAAATATTGTAATTATCATAATGTTTGCATTAACTTTCACATTTCTTGAGTTAAATGACTTCTTGTAGTATTCTAAATTTTATAACATTTGTGACAATTTCACAATAAGTTTGTTTCGGATAAATATGCATTTTTGGCGATTAAATACAACATAATTTTTTAACGAAGTAGCATTTCCAAACACTAATATTAACTTAGTCATTAAAAACATAATTTATTATTTTTCTTAATCCCAAAAGCAACCCAAACCAACCCTCGAGTTTTTTTTTTCTTCATAATAGGAAAGCTCCAGAAACGTAAAGGGGAAGTAAAGAAAATGCTTGATTTGAGGTGTTTGTTTGCAGTTAGTAATTGTCCCAAATTAACGTGAGAATTTGAAATAATATAACAAAACCCCAAAATAGAATCCTTCTTGGAAAAAATACTGTTATTCTATATTAAAAAAAAAAAAATCAACTCATTATTCCTTCACTTTCCCCATCCATCACTGAAGCTCTTTGACACTCCAGCCAAAGAGATTCTTTTAAGATTTAAGAGACATATAATGTGAAATCTGTTTCTTTTTTTTTTTTAATTTTCTTTGTTCTCAAAGTAATTTCACTTGTCAGTGAGACACAATGAGAAGAGAAACAATAAAACACATGATTATTTACACCATGCTGATCAAATTAACCAAATGGGATCAAAAAAGTTACTAAACTGATATCAAACAATTCTTGTGTGTGCTTCCATACGTCATAATTAGTATACTAAGATGAACAGAAACAATTATACATATACACACACACATACACACGCACACACACAAATATTATTTCCGCCTCCTAAAAGATGCTTGTGATATTAGTTTAGTCGTTGTAAAATAATTGATAAATACATCAATTTGATATTATTGCAAGTTTTATTGACAAAATTATTCACATGAACCATCTTTAGTGGTTGTTAGGGATGGTTAGCAATCCATCAAAATGTCTGCACTAACAAAAAATGATATTGTATACTTTGGTAAAATTTTTGTCCCCGATTCAAAACTTAGAGTACCAAGTTTTTTGTTGTCAAACATTCATCTAGATGTGTTGCTAATCATAGATGTCAAGCCGTATTACAGAAAATTGGTTCGAGTGAATGATTTTATTAATATGAAATTAACATATAACTCGCGACAAGAATGATTTAATTGTCTTCAAAAGATTTGGATTGATTTAATGATAGCTATCTTTCAATAACCAAACTAATGTCACAAGATCATTCAAAGACCAAAAATAATAGTTTTTTCTAAAAAAAGTGAACATATCTAGTGCCCTTGAACGTATGTATATCTTCAATTCCAATATTTTCTGTAGACACAAACTCAAATGAAGTTGTCAACCAACTTCATTTAGGAAATTTTTAACCACATCCATTGTATAATAAATTACTATAAGAAATGGTTCAAATTAATGAGATGCTGATGCTGGTGATTATTGATGTCCCTTTAATGAAATTAGTACTAGCTGTTTTTTTCTTTTTCTTTTAATTGTGCTTGACAAACCAGCTTTAATTAATACCACTAAAAGATTAAAATTTATCAATTAAACATTGACAACATAATTTCCCAGTGAGAGTTCAATGCACAAAACTAGTCAATGCAAAATGTACAAAATGGCTATATATGTCCAATTCACATACAAGATAACTTGGTTCTAACTTACATGGAAAAGACATCAATGAAGCCACGCGGTGCATATTCTCGCAAAGAAACTTTTCCGTTATCTAAATGCACTCTATACTTCAGGAATGATTTTTACTACATGTGTATGTACAAATGGCTCAAATTAGTAATGTCCGAGATCAGAAACTTCCTCCGTAACAACATATCAGCAGTTTTCTGGTTCAGATACAGTCTCTGCAGAAGCACCTAGCTACAATTAGTCATAGTCAGACTAATGCTGTATAAATTAATCTTCAATAAACAAAAGAAAAATAAAAACTGTTAATCATAATATCATATAAGGATTTCCTTTTGACAAGCACATAAGATTTTATTGGAAGAAGTATTACTTGTGTTCTGTAGATAATATTGCTTCAGTAAGCTTTCTTTGCAGTTCAGAGTTGTCAGTAGTACTCTCAACCATATCAGAATCCTTCAAGGAAAGTTATAAAAAATAAAATTTATAATCAATTTTTAGAACTAATTGACCATAAATAATAAGTACTATGGTTTTTGCTCAATACGACAAACTGAAATATATGGTACCTCTAACCGGATTGTGTGAATGAACCTCTCATCCGTTTTGGTATAAGTAAGGCTAACTACATTAAGCCCTTCTTTAATCAAAATACTCATCAGCGTTGACTGAGTAATTGCATACTTTCTGAAGCTATAACTGCACAGAATCTCAGCTCCACCCTTGTAAGGATGAACAATAACAGAGATTCCACTTCCAATTTTAATTAACTCATCCCTCTTTGCCTCCAATTGCTTTACCTTATTCTTTAGGCGTTTGATATAATTCATAGCCTCATACATGTGATCAGATGCTGATCGCTTTCCCTGATGATATAATAATAATCATAACTAATAGTACATTAAATTTTTTTACCATCTCCAATTTACCAAAACCCTTAATTTATTTTTAAGTGCAGAGAAAATTTGAGCAAATTAGAAGCTCCAAAATAAATTAAGGAAAGATATTACCCTGATATATTCAAGAGGCAGAACCGATCTGAGTGAGGCACAAAGGGTGGCCATTTCTTGTCTTCTTTGTCTTTCTGTCTCCCTATGCATCCACTTCTTGTTAGCATCTTTAACAATTTTAGCAGGAAATTGCTTTTGCTGCTGCTTGCCCTTGCTCTTTGGTATTACTTCACTCTTATAATTACGAAGATAGCTTTCGTAATCCTTCACTGCAGGATCATGCAAGATCTGGTCTTCTGGGATTGTTTGGATTGAGAGAGAAGAAGGATTCAGAAAAGAAATCTCGGAGAACAAATCTTCATCACCAACTGGATGCAACGGGTTCATCATATTCGGGGTTTCAAAGATATAAGAAGGAAATCTTCAGGTAATATTGTATTTGTTAGCTAGGGTTTGAGACCGCTCTTTTGGCTGACATGCTAGGATACTCAAATCCCTTCTCATATAAGAAAAGTGAGACTTCATCTCACCTGCCAATATAACAAAATGATTCAATATTTGTTTCTTGTGTTTTTATATTGATAAATTACTGCTCTGGTAGGACATGGTATTCTCCATCATCTTATTTTATAGTATATAATCTTGTCCTATATATTCAACGCAATGGAAAATATAAATCAAGAACCTTATGATGGCGGTGGCTTTTTTCTTTTTCTTTTTTCTTTAGATTAATGATTTTATTTTCCATTTCTTTTTCTCCTCATATAGGTGGTGGCTTCCTATTAAGAACCTTATGATGCAAATGCAAGCCAGCCATTCACTAGAAATTGAGGAATTGACTTTATTATTATTTTTTGTTCATATTAATCATGTGGATATTATGTGTAACACGTTTTCCACTGTTGCCATAGCGGCAGTATGTATATATAATTGGTCAACTACCATGGCTGTAATATATTAATTTTGAAAGCTTCTTTTGGAAAAGAATGACGACAAAACAAAGAGGAAAAATTATGTGAAGACGAGGTCATTTACCATAAGATTTGGACTTTCGTATTAATATTTGTCTCCCATAGTGAATTCACATTAATCTTTTCTACAGCGGTTCAAATCTATAGGATTTTGATGTTTATGGCCAGTAAATTCTTTTGTCCATCATGAATAGTGTGGCATAATCATTGAGCATAGGATTTTTCTTAAATAAGTAGTAGTTACCATATAATTTATGAACCACGTATTCACGAATGAAATCAACGTGAATTAATAATAAAATATAATTTTAATATGATAAAAATTTTTAACTAAATAGTATGTAACAAAATTTCATAAATAATGTGGTAAGTATTGTTTATCCAAAAATAATTATTGAGTATTATTATGAATAATATAATAAATTATTCAAATATAACTAACGTAAATATTTTCTACGATTTTCTACACTGAAAAGATATCAAGGTTTGATAGAAAGGGGTGGTATAAATCTCAACTATATATTAATTAAATTTATGAAGTATTTTTATGTGCATTTCTTTAATCATATTAATTAATTATTTACATACACGTTTATTCATCATTAATTCTCACCAAATTTATATGAGTAATTCAATTATTAAAATATGATAAATAAAATTTTTAGATCACTTATATTGAATATTGTTTCTGTTGATACTTGGGGTAATGGCTAAAGAGAAAGAGGCAGTTTAGTTCAGTCAAAACATATCATCGGGCTTATAATGAGTATAATTACAAATTCTTTCTTCTATAAGTTAAAAGAAGAAGGGGCAGTCTGTATCTACCAATGTACAATAACGATAATGGCTAGGTGATGAATTTTAGGAATTCTGTGTATACGAGATCACTTGTTTGAATTATGGTTTATTTTTCTTTTATAATTAAGAATCCATGCCAGTTATTGTCAGACTCCTTAGAATTAGTAGAGTTACTTTAGTGTTGTGGGCTTTGATAATGTAGACTAATTTATTTTCAACTTACAAGAATATTAGGATCGTAAAACTCTTATGACAGCTTCCTTGTAACTCGGTATTCTCACTTTTAGTTCTAATTTTTTTCCTTACTTTTTCATCATCTCGTTATTTAAAAACCTAAAAAGGTTTAATTTTAAATTGTTTTATCTTTCATCCACTGCGCATGCTAGTATCATAGTGAAGAACAACGATATTGCAATTTAATGGAATTAATTTGTATGAAATGAAATAATACTAAGGGTATTTCCTCTATCTAGCTAGACTACACCGCACGGCTGTTAAACATTTTATTCAAAAATTTCATCCATTTATGTACCCAAAATAATAATTTAATTTTACATTATCTAACTCAAGAAAAATAATAATATTTGTTCACTTGATCAAGATAATTCAAAGTGATTCAAAAAGAAATACAAAATGAGAGATTTTTTTATTTTTCGTAAAAGAAAGTAACTAAAACTGTATTTATATTCTTCTTTCTTTGAAAAAAAAAAAAAGATATGGCAAAAGTGCACACTATTGCATTTTTAAATACTTCTTTTAACATCCTACATCAGAACAATATATGTGCATGATAATTTAAGTCATATGCACTGTTTGAGTAATACTCACATTATGTGTTTTATCATTGACCAAAAGCACCTCGCTTTTCCGGCTCCTGTGTAATTCTGGCAAACAAATCTGGGAATATAATCTGACGTTATAATAAATCTTCTATTGGTACGTAACTCTTCATTATGCGATATATGTCTTTTATAGTGATATTAATGATGTTTTTGAATATTATAGGAGTCCTAGGGTTTTATCCCAAGTCTAATTTTTTTCCTTAAACTATTTTAAAGACCTACAAAGAAAAATATTACATTCTTTTATTAACTAAACTAATTTTTAGATATATTAATAATTATTAATCAAGTGATACACACAAACACACACACGCATATATATATATATATATATATATATGTAAAGTATACTAATTTTATTGAATAGAATCAGTCATAGGTACAAGTGCTTTTATATAACAACGGATATATTGTAGATCTTCTAGTAAACTTAGGAGTTTGAATATCCGCCAAATGTGATTTATAGTTTAAGACGTGTTGTATTTATATAACCATCACACGTGGCTGAAGTCTAGGTATTATTATTCATATCTAATACCAAATCTGGAGGAATTTCAAATGAAATTTTATGATCAACTGCATTTGAAGAAAAGTCAGAAGCTGCATTGGTTGTAAATTAATTAAGAAATTTCCGAGACATAAAAACATTCAAAGAACTAAATAATTATGTTTCCCATTTCTCAATATAAATTTTCGACACATCGTGTTTTTTGTCTTTATCCACGCTTTAAACTCAACCAATATTGAGTGAGGGTTGCTAATTATTATCTACTGTTTACTAGTAGTTTAAGTTTTAGAATGAATTAACTATATATCATGTATATTTTTTCTAGAATTCCAACAGCTAATGTCAAACTCATGCTTTAACAGAGTAAAAAAAACGCATCATCCGCAAATATTATTGGAAAGTAATCATTGAAAATTTACTGAAAAAATGTCTCAATATACTTTTATGTTTTCAGCAATTTAACAGAACAAAAAGAAAAGAGAAGAAAGGAAGAGTTCAAAATGAAGCGATTTGTGGATCTCACATTAATGCATTCACTATACATACATTTTATAAGCAATGTGACTTCTACGAGTGTAGGTAATTTGTTATGCTATTCTAAAGTTAGTTACAACTAATTGAAACCACTCCCCATCATTCCCCCTCAAATCAAGGACTTTCTCTACTCTAAGACTCCTTTACATTTTTCCCAACTTAAGGACCTTCTGCTACTTTGAGACTTTTCCTAAACACATTAAACTTAGTACTAGAAGTTGCCTTAGTCAAGCTATTTGCTATCTAACTACTCAATGGAATATGTTTTACATGGATATCTCCTTTAATCGCCTTTTCTCAAATGAAATGTAAATCTAATTCTATATGCCTAATCCTAACATGTAAAATGGGATTTGTAGTGATCATCATAGTGCTCACATTGTCAAACAACACTCAAGGAGGTGATCTGAAACTAATATGTAATTCATAAAACAAAGATTTTGTCCACAGAACCTCTGCAACTACTTAAGCCATACTCCTATACTCTTCTTCTGCACTCGATCTAGACATTGTGTTATGCTTTTCTAAAGACCAAGCTACAAGATTTACACCAACATAAACATAATAACCTGTGGTGCTCCTTCTGTCATCTCGGTCTGTTGCCCAGTCTGCATTATAATAAGCTGTAATCTTTTGTGAAAGCTAAATCTTGAGACAATACTTAAGAGTTTTTCCATGATACCTTAAAATCTGTTTTACTATTTTCCAATACAAATCTATAGGAGCTTGCATGAATTGACAAGCTTCGTTCACTAAATAACTCAGCTCTAGCTGTGTAAAAAGTAACATATTGCAATACTCCAACAATTGACCTATACAAAAAAGGGCCTTAAACTTTTGCCCATCTTCTTTTGACAGCTTCAAACTGGAAGTTATGGAAGTGTTAGCAGCTCTAGCATCCTTCATTTTTGCTTTACTTTACAAATCCATTTTATACTTGGTTTATGATAAAAAGAATAGCTCCATTATCAAGCCTTTTAGCTTTAATGCCAATGAAGTAACTAAGTAAACCTAAATCCTTAAGAGAATATCCTTGAGTGAGACTAAACTTAAGTTCCTTAATAGTTGTAACAGAACTACTTGTAATAAGAATATCATCAACATATACTAGCACATAAGTGGTATGCTGGTTTGTAACTCAAACAAATAAGGACTGATCAAATTTGCTTGATTTGAATCCAAACTTCATTAGAACAATTGCAAGTATCTTCAATTAAGTTCTTGGAGCTTGTTTAAGACCATATAAGGCCTTATTTAGTTTACAAACCAATTGAGAATGCTAGTTCTGAAATCTTTTAGGTTGAAACATGTAGACTTCTTCCTTGAGCTTGCCATTAAGAAAAGCATTGTTCACATCAACTTGGTGAATTTGCCAGTGACATGAAACTATAAAGATAAGGATAATTCTTATAATAATTGGCTTTATGACAGGGCTAAAAGTCTTATTAAAATCAAAACCTTTCTTCTAGTGAAAATCCTTTACAACTAATCTAGCTTTATACCTCTGAACAAATCCAAGCATGGTTTGCTTCCAGAGAGCTAAATTAAGTGCTTCTAATACTATTGATGGCTCAGGAACATGAGATAATAGTGCCTTAGGCTTGTAGATACTAGCTTTAGACCTAGTCTGCATTTGATGAGTGCTAACAATTGAAATTGGAGGAACTAATGATAACAAGTTACCAACTATATCAGATTGAACTGCTTGTGGAGGATTAAGTTCTAAATCAACAAATAGCTTTAGTGTATTCATGTACCAACCATCATTAGCCCCTGGAGCAAGAGTTGAAGTAGAGGAAACTAATTGAGGATTAGCTATAGATCTTTATTCTTTCTTTGTAGAATTTATATCAAAATGTGAAGATAAGATGTCTTACACATTAGTGTTAGTACAGAAAAAGGTTTTAAAGGTGTGTCCTGGACATTATGATCAAGTAGAGGACTAGAACTAATGTCGGATAAAAGATTTAGAGAAATAAACTTTAGTGAAGAATCATCAACAATGAGTGTACTGTAAGAGAAGGAAAACTCATTAAACTTGACAACTCTAGAGATATACATCTTTCCATTAAGTGCCCAACATTTGTAACCTTTATGGGAAGGGCTATAGTTAAGAAAAATACACTCAATAGACTTGAACTCCATTTTATGGCCATTGTAAGGTCTTGTCAAAGGAAAACAAACATAGCCAAAGGTCTTTAAGTGAAATTACTAAAGTTTTCCATTATATAGTTTTTCAAAAGGAGAAACATGCTTTAAGGAGGAAGACGGCAGTCAATTGATCAAGTGCACAACTGCCTGAAAGGCATAGGGCCAAAATAGAAGAGGCAAATAAGCATTGGTTAGTAAAGAAAGCCCAATCTCAATGATATGTCTATGTTTCCTTTTGGCAAGGCCATTCTATTCATGAGTGTATGGACAGTTAGTTTTATGGATAATTCCTTGAGAGGAAAGGTAAGAAAAAAGACTACTATATTCACCTCCCTAGTCAGATTGAAAACTCTTGATTTTTGTACTAGACTAAAGCTTTACCATTGCCTTAAATTAAAGAAAAACATTGTATACTTCAAACTTAGTTTTTAAAGGATAGAACCATGTACATCAAGTGAAGGCATCCATGAAGTTCACATAATATGCATAGCCTTTATGAGATTTGATAAGTGAAGGCCCCCAAAAATTAAAATGAATGAATTGCAAAAGGGATTTATATATTGTTTTAAAGGAATTAAATTGCATTTTATGAGCTTTTGCTAAGCATTAGAACTTACAAAAATAAAAAACTCCTTTATTTGAGGTATATTACAAGATTTTATAATATTTGATACGACAGATGAGGATGGATGACCAAGATGGTTATGCCATAAACAAAATAAGGAACAACAACTAGCGAAATGAATGATTACAAGAGTGAGAAATTGAAGATAGAATTTGAACTGGAGACTAATGCAAAACAAGCAGGGGTTGACATAAGATAGGTGAATTACAAGTTGTCTACAACATAGAGACCACCTTTGAGTGCCAAGCAACACAACTTGATCAATTTACAAGTCTTTGATTAAACAAATCTTAGGTTGAAAAACCACATAGGCGTTATTATTAGAACAAAATTTTGAAATGCTAAAAAGATTCTTAATGATGTTAGGAACAAATAACATGTTTAATAGTAGTAAAGACTTGGAAAAATGCAAAGAATGAGCTAAAATCACATAATGTCCAACACATTTTATTGCTAAACCTTTTCCATCACTAATGTGTACTGAGTCTTGTCCATTGTAGTAAGCTTTCTTCATAATGTTCTGAGCATCATGAGTCAAATGATTTGTGGCTTTTGAATCAAGATACCACTCTAAATCAATTAGTGTCTTAAGAGTTGTTAATAGGCTAATAGGGTAAATATTTGACTTGTATTTTGTCACTTGATGCCTTGATCATGGGGAGAAAATTGCTTGAAATGATTGGTCAAAATGATGCTAGCATGTTCTAGCCAAGTGACCATTCTTGCCACACAATTGATAGGCCACAGAAGATCTCTAACTACCAAAATAATCTCCTCTGCCACTTCTACCATTCACAAGGTGTCCACAACTTCCTCCTCTAGCTTGAAAATTTCTACTATCAATTGAAGTTTGAACAAAGTTTGTTGATATTATATTTGTACCCACTAACACCTTTTGAATTCTTTTTTATATGAGCTTCTTGAGTTAGTAACAATGACTTTATATTAGCTACTGAATATGGTTTCAATTTTGTGGTAATTAGGTAATAAACGAATCATACTCTTTTAATAATCCTTCAAAGATATACTTAATATGATTATTAATAGAAACAGAATGCCCGATTACAATTAATGCATTAAATAAGGCTCTAATCTTTAGCAGATACTTGTTAATAGAGGAAGAGCCTTTTCTTGTGTTCTTCAACTAAGCCTTAATTTGCTTGATCTTAGCCCTTGTCTGTGTGGTAAAGAAAGTTTCAATTCTTTCCCACACTTTTACAAATGTTTTGCATCCTATTGTTCTTGTGAGTACTCCTTCAAAAATCGAAGAAAGCAACCATGACACGAGTAGTTGATCCTATCTAAGCCAAGTGACAAATTCTCGATTCAAACACTTCTTTTTAGTTTGATCATTGCAAACAATGTACTTTGTTAGCACTATGCTCAAAGGATCAATAAACTTCTCTAGATCATAGCCAACAATGGTTGCAAGAACTCGTTGTCACCACAAAAGAAAATTATCGTCATTGAGTTTGATGGATATTCCATAAGTGAAGGAAATTACATCCTTCTTCTGGAAAGAGGATTGCAAAGAAGATTAGAGAGATGATTGCTAAGAAGAAGAAATCTCCATGCTTAATTTTGACGCTCTGATACCATATCAGCAATTTAATAAAACAAGAAGAAAAGAGAAAAAAAGGAAGAATTCAGAATGAAGTGATTTCTGTATCTCACATTACCGCATTCACATGTATACATAGATTTTGTAAGCAATGTGACTTTTACCAAAATGCATATGAGTGTAGGTAATTTGGTAGGCTATTCTAAAGTTAGTTACAACTAACTGAAACCACTCTCTATCATATGTCTACTTATAACTAGTTAGTCTAAATATCTTAGGTGAAATGAATCAATCAAAGAAAAAAATTTCAAGAAACACAATAAAATTGGAAGTAATCTTTGAAAGCCTATGAGATGAAACTTGATATTAGTTTTGAATTCTCTCCAATTAGAGTTGGAATCGTCCTTCTCGATGTATGTTAGCTGAGTTTTCTTGGTACACAGCGTTTATTAAGTTATTATAAATCATATATTAATAAATAAACAAGAATCCAATAAAATTTACAATTATAATATAATAAAATTCGTCTAAATTATGTGTCACACTCGTTCACCTCTGTAACCTACAAATACATAAGAGAAACTGAGGAAAAAAGACATCATTTTAATAATTTAATATGTACTTCAAAAGTAAGAAACATATAAATAACTGCTACTTGATGTGCTACAACCTCTGTCAAGAATATATAATTAACAAACAACTCTGCTGCCATATTAGTATACTACAATTGCCCAACACCTTCAACTCATCATTCACAAGATTCACTAGCATGAATCAAAATACAAATCTTAACCCCCAGCAAGAAAAAAAAAAAAAAAGAAACAACATTAATTGGCGCCTTGGGAATAAGGATCAAAGAGAATCCTTATATATAAAGTCTTCTCATCATCAATATTTCTGACCCACAAGCATCATATCTTGTAATTTCCAGGTAACTGCTTTTAAAGAATAATTCTCCGCTACCACTATGCCTTTAAGTCGCAGAATACACTGTAAGAAATTATATGATGCCCAGCCTGTTTCCATCAGTTTGCTAAATTATGGCTAATCATATGTCATGAATTTATCTTGTTCACTGTGAGATAGCAAGCAGTAAATTGTAATATTTCTAATAGAGCTTAACTAAATATTGTAATTCATAAATAAAATTGGAAAAATACTATCTAAGAAATTGAAAATGTTTGGTTCTTTATGTCCAAAATGTTATTATGGTGAATTAATTAGTTCTAAAACATATATAAACAATACACTAGTTGATGCATTAATTGTCCAGTCACTTGTCAACTTGTTAATATATAATGAAGCAATGTGTTTACAAACACAATACTCACATATCCTCTATTAATGTACGCTTGGTAGGTAACTAATTGATGTAGAACATAGAAATTTGAGGGGTGTATATGGAGTTGTTTGGCCAAAAACGTGAGAAGATTAATTGATTTGAAAATTACTCTTATCAGTCTTTCTTATAAAGGTAAATTAGTGATATACCTGGCCTTGAAGTTAATACTCTCACTCAAATTTGAGGCAACAAAATTCTTTGAAGATAGAAGTCAGTGGCACCTCACATTTGTTCCTCTTAATTTATCCTCTTAAATATCACACAAGCATCAGTTGACATTCTCACATCTCTTCTTTATTGTGCCGAAATTCAAATTTGCTTTGTTTTTAATGATGCATCCATGCATGATACTACTAACTACAGCAAATTGATAAGTTAGGTGTCTCTTACTTCAACTACTAAATGAGATTGACAGCAAGGAAAATTCAAGCAAATTGCAATCACCATCTATGGCACATCATCATTATATATATATATATATATATATATTACAATATAGGAAAAATGCAAATACCCTTTTCAACTATGACCCATTATTGCAAGAATCCCTTGTATTATAAAAACTGACAAATATCCCACTCAATTATGACTCATGTAAATATGCCCTTACCATAAAAACCAATAAATACTCCATTGTACTTTCATTTGTTTGCATTTAAATTCATTAGTCATACTTTTAACTTAATTAGAGTTTTCAGGTCAAATAAGCACAATCTTGCTGGTTTAGAAACAACACTTGGAAAATTATTTCTTTAAAAAAAAAATTCACACTTTTCCATTTCAGGTCAAATAACCTTCCATTTGCTGTTTCTAAGTTAATAGAGTAAGTTATAAGTGAAATTTGAAGTAAAAACTCTGTCAACTTTACTATTAGGAAAGTGGGCAAATGAATTTAAATATAAACACACGAAAGTGTAGAGAATATTTGTCAATTTTTAAAATTTAGAGGAGTATTTTTCCCTAGACGAATATCCACTAAACACTCTTGTAAAGTTCGCCCTGCGCAAGTACTTCAGAAGTTAAAAGTTAACAAACATCAAGTACCAGCTAGCTACCTACCTATAGCCAAGTTGAGAATCCAGAATTATATTATACATATTCAGATCATGCTCATTACGTGCATGAGGCACTTTCAAATGACAAATCCATCACTCGGAGTTACACCTTGACCACAAGATCGCATCATTCAGTTTCTGTTCCAGCCCAGCTACATCAAGGCATTCCAAGTTATCCACCTGTTCAACAAGTGATCTACAAGTTCATTAAACTATTGCACATACATATTTAATTAAGTGTTGAAAGAATCTATAAAGAAATCCGTCACAAGGTGCTTATTTATTAGTACCTCAGTCTTAATAGAGTGATATAGCCTCCCATTCACTTGGGTGGACACACAACTCACAACATTACATCTTTCTTGCATCAATATTTCCAGCAAGACTGATAGAGGAAAACTGCTTTCCTCCAAGACACTGTCTATAGAAATTTCCACGCCATCCGGAAGAGGCGAAATGCTCACACACTTAACCATATTTGAATGGCTTGAACTTTTAATTATTCCAGCACCAAGCAAACTTGAATTAGCCCTATGTTTGAGCTCATCTCTCTTAATTCGGAGTTCTTGGGTTTTCTTCTTCAAATCTTTGATATAACTTGCAGCCTCCCCTATGTGATCCGACACTGAACGCTTTCCCTGCAACCACATCGGGAAAACCCTAAATTAACCCATACAGCTGGGCTTCGTGTGTTGAATATGAATGTAAAAGTGAAAATCACCGTATAATATTGAAAACTAATAGAAATAGCAATGAGCTTTGGTTGAATGATATTGGAATTGTCTAAGGAGGAAGCCTCATGAATCCAAATTCGAATCTCAGCCCAAACCAAAGTTAACCGAAAAACACCGACTGAAATCTAAATCTGAATCAAGAAAACGGAATTTGTGGGAAATTTAGAAGACCTTGATGAGTTCAAAAGGGAGTAATGATTGGAGTGATTCACATAGGGAGGTCATTTGCAACCTTCTTCGCCTTTCAGTTTCCCTGTGAATGATCTTCTTCTCATTATCACAAGCACTTGCTTCATCATAATTATTGTCCGATGAAGGCAGTATAATAGGATGCTTCTTCCCCCTGCTCATTTTGGTAGTGGCAGGATCACTCCCCTCAAGTGATTGTTCGCCAAGAATCAGAGATGTTGTCGATCTCCAATATCTTGTTCTGGGAGATTTGTGGATATATTAAAAGGAGAATATTTGTTTTGGTGGAAAGGAATCTTCAAGTTTTTGTTTAGTCCCTTCCCTTTCGATAATAATTAAATAATATTAAAATTTTTAGAATAACATTAATTTTCCTCACCAATTCATCAATCTCTATTTTCACTCTAATCCCGAACAAGCGCATAATGGAAATGTACAGTTAATCAACACTATTAAATTTAACGTCTATTTAGATGATGAAATGATTATTATAATAAACTTAATAGATTAAGAGATGAACTAAAATTTTGTTTTTTGATTTGAAAATAATTTGTAAGACGAAAAGATGAGTAATAATTTTCCGAAACATTTTTTTTATGAGAATGCAAGAGCTCCAAACAAGATTATAGGATCTCTATTTTGAGGAGGGAGAGAGAAAGGAAAGGGTAGCCAAGGATGTGGTTAGGAACAAAAATTTTGGAAGAGAGGAGAGGTTATTTTATAATTATGCTCATTCACATTATGGCGGACCAGCATGTGTCGGCAGGGGGCGCGTGAAACAGGCTAGCGTCTTCGTCAAGAACAATATTATAGTAGGATGATGTGACAAAAGTGTACTATAGCTGGTGATAAGCCCTAGAAAGTAGAAACATTTGACGCTGTCCGTCCTTTTAGTTACGATTCAATTATTGCATCTTACAAATTTGAAAGTAAAACTAAGCGGAGAGTCAAAACAAAACCATGGTAGTTAACAATATGTAATTTGTTTATGGTAAAAATATTTTTCTAATTAGTTTTTTCATCAATTGGAATTAAATTTCTCTTTAAATAAATTTAAAGACATATCTTTTATATTGACATAATGTATTTAAAATAATACTTTTTTTGAAATAATGACCCTACTATTTAAGCTTGAATAATCAGATAATAAATATAATTTGGTTTAGTGAATTTTGTTAAAAATTAAACATGGTGTTTATAATAGGTTTTGGATTAGGAGGAGATAATTATAAATCAGAAAGTAATTTTTAGAATTTAAAATAATCTAACAAAAAACGAATACAACTATACATTGGATTGGATTTGAATCGTATTTCTTATATTTAATTATATAATAATTTTTATAAAATTCATAATCATTTCACTTTTCGATAAAATTTCAAATTCTCTCTCACTAGTTTGACTCAAACTTCTGCCTTTGATCAAGCTTGATCTCCAACCGTGTTTATTTTTAGTACTTTTATCACAGAACATTTATTATTATTATTCTTTATATTTGTTACATAATCTAATTTTTTAATCAAAACATTGCTTATTATTCAGTATATAAATGACAGTAACAGTAAATAATTTGTTGCTCCAAACGTTGACCCTGGCCTCTAGACGGCTATAAATCATGAAAAAGAAATACAAATAGTATAAATTGTTTATAGTAATTAATTAACTAAATAAATAGATTTTTAAATGAAGAGAATTGAATTATCTTGCATTTCAAATTTTACGAAATAAAATTCATTATATTCAAATACAACAATATCATCCTAAATTCATATTAATCACTTCAAATTGCATGATTTTAAAATTTAATTTATATGTCATCAAAAGAAACTAAACATTTGATTATCCTGATTTGTGATAAGAAACAATTCAACTCCTGTTACCGTAATTGTGCGGAGCTGCTACGCAAAAATGCAGCTAGTTTGTTTGGTGGTTTCTAGACTGTTTCCATTCCGAAGGCTACGGGTGGAGAGTACTTTTCCGTGATTCATCTTTGCCATCAATTTTTTTTTTTTTTTGGTTTTTGTCTTTCATCTCAGGGAAAAATTTTTCCTCATTTCTATTCCTTTTGTCCCAGCAAGAATCCCATGAAGTGGCATGACAACAGATATCTTCGACAAGACGAGAGATAGTCATATCTCTATAATTAAAAAAAAATAAAAATGGAGAAGGACTTTTAATATAAAATAAAAAACTTCTGAGAATGATTTCAATACTTGTTTACATTTTAAATTAAAATATGTATTAATATAAGAGAAATAATTAAAGATGACATTTAAAATAAATATATTTATACATAAATATTAAGAACACTTATATAATTTGATAGGATGAGGATTCTGCACGATAAGGGATATGATTCTCGTTTCTATTTCCAAATTATCATCGAAGGGGTTTTCTCCCTTATTTTGGTCTCATGAAAAAAAAAATCTCAAATGCAGGTTTTTAAATAGAGCAATCCCCATGGGAACCGAACTTAGAAAATTTTTGCCATCCTTGGTTTCCATACACCATAATTATGCTAGCTGTTATTTTAATTTGATAACCAAGAATTCATCCTTGCTATAATTAAAAAGTTCACCATTAAGTGAATTACTTTTTTTGTGATTTTTCGTCTTATAACAAGTAAGATGACAGATATAATTAGTTTTGTGGAAGATCAGGCTATAAGATGAGAGAGAAAACCTTTTTAGAGAGAGAGAGAGAGAGAGAGAGAGAGAGAAATTCATCCTTGCTATAATTAAAAAGTTCACTATTTGTTTAAATTGACTAGCCATGCTTAGCAATTTTAAGGTGCATCGATAAGAACTTATTGTATCAGTTTATTATTGAATCACCGTTAAATTCTTTGAACCTTCATAAAATAGATGGAATTGTCTAAGCTTTTGAAAATTTTGGATCCTGTCAGACTTTCATGACATAACATAATGTTAATTATTGGACTTTTTCTTACATGCGTAAATATGAAATGATAAAATTTGATAAAGCAACTCGGATGTGACATAAATAAAGAGGCTTGTTGATACTGTAGCTCGTACCACTGAAGATCTTGAATGTAGATTGGTCCCCTCCGTTTTATATAATTGGGAGGAGTTACTTAGCGAAAAAAAAAAAGAAAAAAATTATAAAAAATGACTCAAAGAAATTCATTTTAAAAAATCTATTATTATTAGGATCAATTTTTTTTTATTAAAATTAATGATAATCAATCATAAAATAATGATAATAAATCTTTTAAAGTAAATATTTTTAATTTTAAATTCTTAAACGTAATTCTCAAAAAAAAATTTAAAAATTTTATAACATATTATTTTGATGATGAAATCAATATATATAATTGCTATAAAGTGAAAATAACTTGATGATAACTTATGGATAATTAACAATTAACTCTTTTTATTTTTTATTAATAATCATTCATTTATGCTATATTTTCACTTTTTTTCCTTTTTAATGTCACTTACATTATTTTAGAGTAGCTAGCGAGACTGTACATTGGTTGCAGTGGACTCTTCTACATTTTTTGATAAAATGATGAAGAGGAAGTTTGAGCTTATGATCCCTTGACCAAAATTCACACTTCTCATCACCAAATCATACCTCGTGTGGCTTAGAGTTCTCTTCTACATTTAAATATAAGTGAATTCATTTTAATAAAAATGGTTTATTTTATTAATATATATGTCTTCATCACAACTTAACTTATAATCTTAAACTTATAGATAATAATAAAATATATAATTAAAAAATAATCATTTATTTCATAAATTAAAGAATTAATTATTTAAAGATCAAGAAACTAATTATTATAGACAAAAAAAAAAACATGCACACACGGTAGGGAAAGATTTTACAATCTACCGCCTTGATCGACTTTACCGTTGGCCCTATGTTAGAATAAACAAAGACAAAAGTAATTGAAATTAATCTTTTTATTTTGCATTTAAAATAAAAAATTAATATAATAGAATGTAAATTGCTAAATCAAACCTCTTATACATAAAAGTCATTTTTTTTTTAATTTCTTATGTTAACTTTATGTAACTTGAATTATTACGTACAGTTCATTCAGAATGATCTTCTAAAAATGAGAGACTATACATGGCAAATGGACCCCTTCATGTTTGGGGTTCCTCATTCTTCCCCGTGTCTCTCACAAAACTTGCTATTATTTTTTTCTCTTTTGTTTTTTGGAATGAATCTTGGTTAAAGAGAACATAAGGCAATATAAGGATCCCAAACATGAGGGATCCAAATCCTTATATATGCCTCTTCTTCCATTAGGCGGACCATCCCATTCTCGAGATTTTGACTACAGTGCAATGGAGAAAGATATAAATGCCTCATATGCATTATTGCCATTCTTTATTCTGCATATACATTAAGAAGTTCTTTTGCAACTGTGACCCATTTTATATATAAATATTTTTTTTTAATTTTCAAATGAGTCAAGATTGCCTAGCAACTATGATCCAACTGCAACATGTCATGAGGTCATTTTTGTGTGTGCAAGAAGTCATTTTTTTGGAACGTTTTATTTTTTTTATACCTGTATTTTTGTTTTTAGATCATTGTAATATAGTTATTTCTTTTCACCCAATAAAAAATTTACTTTATTTCAACATCAAGTTCAACAATACTTTATAATTGTGATTAATTTTTTAGCAATCTTACTTATTTATCTAATTTTAAGAAAATTTAATTAAGTAATTAACCTTCATTTTTTTAAATTAATTTTATAATTTTCATGGCAAATAATTTTTTATCTTTTATCAATATTTTCATTACGTAACTTACTACTCCTAACAATTTTTAATAAAAACTAACTTCACAATTATGTAAAAACCAAAATTTAATTTAAGAGTCATGGATGTCCCCAATCTTAACTCAACAATATAAAAAATTCATATTATAACTAGAAAAATAAATTATGACTCAAATAGGACAAAATTAAAAATTTTAGTTTATTATAATTTTTTTTACATATGTTAGTTATAATTTTTATTACTTTAATATTGAGTTTAATATTACTTATCAAGTATATTTAATTGTTCATTAAATTTTTTAAAAGTATTACTAATTATCACGTTTTTAAAAAATTAAAATCTATCACTTTTATTACAATTTTTTAAATCTATTACTAATTATCAAGTTTTTAAAAAATTAAAAATTAAACTACTTAGTTGTTATTTTTTTTAAATTAACTTTCATTTTTTATTATTTTTAGATCATTATAGTTGATATCTAAATTAATTATTTACTGTTTTTTATTTATTAAATAATTAAATTAATACAACTAAAATTTTTTTCAAATATTAAAATTTTAAATCTCTAAATTTATATTTAATATATAAAAAAAGCCAAATACTTTGATATTGAATTTAATATTACTTAACAAGTATATTTAATTGCTCATTCAATTTTTTAAAACTATTATTCATTTTCAAGTTTTTAAAAATTAAAATTTATCTCTTTTATTACAATTTTATTCTCCTTCAATCATTGTAAAGGAATTATTATTTAAATTATTTCAAATTTAATATTTTATCAAGTTTAAACTATTTTAAATTTAATTTTCCTAAACCATTTAGCCATTATTCTTTTAAAATAACTTTCATTTTTTATTATTTTTACATCCTTATAGTTGATCATTAAATTAATACAACTAAAATTTTTTACAATTATTAAATTTTTAAATCTCTAAATTTATATCTAATAAATAAAAATAAAAAATAAAAAATAAAATTTTAAATTCTTTTAAATAACTTAATTAAATGAGTTAGTATTTTTAGAAATAACTTATGATTTGATCTTTAATTTGTCAAGTTAATATAACTTCAACATGTAAAAATTAATAATAAATAAAATATTTTTTAAATTTAACAAGTTTATTCCACATTATCACACATTTTTTATTAAAATATTAAAAAATTAATATGTCACAAATTTATTATTTTTCATAATTATTTTGTACACTTAAGAATTTTTTAAAATTAAACTAAATAAGTTTAACAAACAACTTATTAATTCATTGCTAATTCAGACCTTATACTATAAAAAAAGAAATTTATTATATGGGTCACGGTTGAGCAATAACCGTGACCCTCTTATTTGAAAAAAAAAATAGTATGATACATCTTGAAAAAAAAGAATGATGGTTATGTATATGAAGGATTTACAATTTTTGCCATTGTTTAAAGGTCAAAAAGCCTCCCATTCTCCATCAGTTATTTTTGGTATATTTAATCACAAAAATATATTCTTCAGTTTTTACTAGCATGCAAAGAACAAAAATGGCTTTTGTCATAGTGACGAAATTTAATATAAAGAGGGGAGGAGCTTATATTATGAGAAGATAGAATTAAAATAGAAAAATGTGAAAAAGGAAATATTTAAACATATATCTTTTTATTTAATAATACACTAAAATTTTCTTTCATATCAAACAATATTTACGTTTTCTGAGACCAAATAAAAAGAAATCGAAGATTTGAAAAACTCCTTTATCTTAGATGAGTCTTCATGCTGAAGTTGATAAAACAAATTTTGGCATGTTAATGGGATAATTATTCATATGATATCAATCTTAATTTTTAAGATTGATGTGAACTTAGTGTATTTTGGCTTGGTCCTTTCTATTATCTCTTCCCTACTCCTCAAGTCATGGAGTATACGTAAGAAAAATTGACATTCTATTTATAATAAGTTGAATATTTCTCTTGTCCAAGTGCATGGCAAATCAGTAGCTAAAAATTATTTGGTTGGCAAGTTTTAAATTCATCATTAAACATGATTTATCTTTTTGGGTTCAAGGGAGATTCCACTGAGAGTCTATTAGAAAATTTAATTAAATTTAAGTTCTGTATTATCTATATAAATAACATTGACGTTGATTTGATTAAGTGGTAATCCTCCGCTACGTTATATATTAATAAGAGGAAAATAGTTGGGGACGTTATATATTACTCGGCAATTAATTTTTCTAACTGCGCCCATTATATATACTATACATACTTAACCTTTAGTTTCCAGATTTGCACCAATAAATTCTGCATTTTAATTTATCTCTCCAACTCTTCTAATCTAGATAAACTATACTATTATAACAATTACAAAACAAATCAGAGAATTCATACATCATCTGGATTTGGATGCAATTCTTTGGTAGCTTACAGATTGAATGTTAAATTAATGCCTTAAAGACATTGGCAGGAGGTTGAACATATAAATTCAACAGAAGTGAGTAACAAAAAATGCTTTAAATCCCCCATATTTTTGGGTGTGGGACACTCATGGGAAAAAAATTGCTTTGAAGAAAAAATCTCATTCGGAAAATTATGACGTAAACACAACCTAGCATGTGTCCTGGGGTCCAAAATGATTGTCCTTTCTCTTTTTATTTATTGAAGTACATCTTCCTATCAATGCACTTTCTAATATTTTATTATTGTTCATTTGATTAGATAATATAAAAAAATAAAAATAAAAATAAAAAATAAATAAAAATAGATAAATTAAAAATAATTTTTATGTCTTTATTTTTTTAAAAAAAAATTTAATAATTAAAATAATAATTTAATAAATAAAATAATAATTATAAAGATATAATAAATATTACATAAATTATATAAAAAAAAATATTTTTATGTCACAGTGAATCAAACTAATAAGGTGAAATAAAATAACCTAAAACAAATGCAATCGTACATATTAAAGGGATTAACAAATTATTGGACAAAATTTAAATAAAATTGTTTAGATGTTTATTTTTTAAATTGTTAATGAAAATATAATATTAAAAAATTCAATAATATACATTAAATATGTGTACTTGAATTGTGTTCTTAACAAAACTCACAAAAAAGTACTAAAATTTGAGTGTTGTACATGGGAATTGACCCGCGGCAATAAAGTAAACAATTCAGGTAACATGTAATAAGATCACAGGATCATGGGATGAGGGGAAAATCAAAGCCGTTAATTCTTTTTATTTTTTCTTAAGGTATCTTCTCCTTGTTGGCTAACCCTAATTAAATATGTTGTTCTTATTCATGAACCTTATCTCCAAAGCAAAAAAAGATTTATAAGAAAGTTGGACCGTACAAATAACTAATTCCTAAGAGCACAAGTTTATAAAGACTGAAAAGAGCTGGGGGAAAAAAGGAGGGGGGCGAGCCAAATTTAACAGTAGTATGTCGTGCAGCTCAAATGCTATAATGCTAACTTATACCTGGCTTTGATCCATCCAACTCAAATGGTGCAGCCTTTATTAACCTTTCGTTTAGAAAAAGCTTCCCAAAAACAAAAAAAGAAGACAAACAAATAAGACACGAGTATTGAGAGCTCAAGCTCTCAATTCTTGCTTTCATTGGTGGTTTTTAATAATATGACAATATTTTTAATGTAATATTTATTATCTTATTTATATAATAAAAATTATAGAGAGGCTGAGCGCTTCCGACCTGAGAAAAAAAAAAGTTAAAACTCCTACTTTTGACAAGTTGGGATTTGGGAGTTGAAGCGATTCGAGTATTAACAATATTACAAGAATGATTTCAGCAGTTAAGTTGTATACTTGAATCACACATTCTGTTTATAACATGTTGGATACCTTTTTCCTTTTATCTATGGAGGATTTGAAATAAGAATAATGCTAAAGCTAGAATATTAAGGGGAGAAAAATTTTATTTCTCATCACTATATTAAATGACTCAACAAGTAGAATTGAAGTATTGAAATAAGCAAGGAATGATATTCGTATTCTAATGCAAGGTAAGCATGCATATCAATTTGACGGTCTTGAGTCCATATAAAATGGTTTTGTGATATAATGACTTCACAGTATATCTTTTGAGCCAATTAATAATCTTCGGCGAATTTTAAAATGTAAATTTATGTTTTATATGCATTAATATATATATATATATGTATATAATTGCGGATAATATTTTCTTAAAGTGCTAATAACTATTTTCAATGTATTCGTAACCAATTACTAGCCGTTTAATACTCAAAGTCAATATTAATAATTCTCCATCCTGTTACCAATACTGTGAAAGGAAATTATCAGCACCTCAATATATTGATAACATGAAATTCACTTATTACTATTATGTTGAGAATATATTATCAGTAACTACATCGATCCGCGTAGATCATATTTTTGCATAGACACACAATTTTTCATATGAAGACAAAATGTAAGATGCAACTAATTTTCCTTCTATGTTTTAAATTTATCGTGTCAATTTACTTTAACCATTAATTGTACCTTTGCAGTATTCTTTACTTATTTAACTTGTTCAGAATACTCTAGCCTAGCCTGTAATTACACTTCTCTCATTCAAAGTCATATGAACAGTTAAATCGTAATTAGAGCAAATCCATCCTGTTGAAATTGTATTTTTCAATTTATCACTTCACAAACTCACGGTAGATGCGCAAAAGTATCCCGAAGAAGTTAAGCTCAAATTCAAAAACTACTTTATTACTTCATTTTTAATTGGTTTAAATTGTTAGAAAATCATTAATTCAGCTTGATTAATATACATTTTATATCTTATATTCAGACAATATAGAATAGAATCCTTATAACCTGGAATTCCATTTTTTCAAAAGAAGTCAAACTAGAGTCACACTAGACTAATTCCCTTCACACCACTCACTAATTTTTGGGTGAGTGTCTGCCAAAAGATAAGCTAATAAAATGGACTATGGAGCAGTCCATTATATATACTACATGCATGTACCAACCTTAACTAGCAAAGAGAAGTCAAACTAGGATCACTTAATAGAGTACATTTGGATCGAAGAGAATGGAAGAGAAGGAAAGTAAAAGAAAGATTTGATCATTTAGATTTAAATCAAAGGGAAGCTCTAAATTTAACCTTCTTGATTTCTTTTCCTTCTGCTTCGTCTCCAAAATCCAAACACACCCAAAAAAAAAGAAAGTTAACATTTAGGGAGAGAAGGGTTACTTGAAGATGGTGTTGCTTCTGCTAGTTTTCTTTGCAATGCAGAGGGGTCGATGCCAATCAGATCAGAAACCTGCAAATTAATGTTAGAAATTGAGCAAAAACATATATAATTCTTTTGGGAGCAAAAAATCTTCAGTGCACTGCACCAAAATTACCAAAAAAAGTACCTTTAATTTGCTTTGAAGAAACATACATAGAAAAGTACAATATTACCTCTGTGTGGATGGTGTATATCTGCCTTCCTTCTGCTTTTGTATAAACACAATTAACAACATTTAACCCCTCTTTGAGCAGTATATCCAATAGTTTTGATAGAGGCAACATTTGTGCTGTACTGAGAACAACCTCAACCCCACCCAAACATCGACTAACAGTAACATTTGTCGGTGGGTCATGAGTTTTGGTTAAGGTTGTAATTTCAGGGTCACCACCATTCAAATTAGACATCATCCTTAGTTTGTCCCTCTTGCCACCCAATTCCTTGATCCTATTCTGTAGGTGTTTGATATATTTGGCAGCCTCATTGAAGTGATCTGATATTGATCGCTTCCCCTAATCAAATCAGTCCCATGATCATCATCATGAAAGTGTTCAGGCAAAAAGGCAATACTATATTATAAATTAGTTCAATTGGTAAGAGCATGTAGTATCCTTATTAATCTTGGTTCGATTTCTCTGGGGAATACTCAAAAAGTAATATTCTGAATATAACAAGACATGATATAGGAGAGATTGCAACTCTAACATGATACAGGGTGGGAATTTAGCCTGGATAGAGTCCAAGAATGCCCCGCTAAACGAATTATTTTTAGTAGTACTATTTTACTAGCCCACAAATCATGAGCTTGTAAGTACAAATTAAGAAAAAGAAAACGAGACTAGATGAGGTTTTACCTTGATGTATTCAAGAGGCAGTAAGGATCTAAGAGAAGCAGAAAGATTGGCCATTTCTTCCCTCCTTTGTCTTTCTGTGTACCTACGGATCAGCTTCTTTTGAACATCATCATAATCTTCTTGCAAAGCAGGGGGGTTCTGCCGTCGGCTCTTTGTCTGTTTGTTCTTGTGAGGCATCAGATCTTATGGGAATTTTGTTTGTTGTTGATGAGAGTTATATAATTAAGAGGATTATTGAGTCTAAAAGATCAAGTCATCATGACTGGGTTGTTAAGGAAACAAAACCAAATTGACTTGATTCTCAGCGTAGAGCGAAGATACGGTTGTTAGGGTTTGACATCTCCCATAATAGTACATAAGGTGCTAATTAAGATTCCGCAAATCGCCCAATACAAGATGAGTGAGAAGCTCACCTGCTATATAATTTAAAGTTGTCTGTTTCTACTTTGTTCTTAATTAATATATTGTTTAATTCTTTCTTTTTCTTTTTCTTAATTCTAGTGGTAAATTATATATGAATTTCTTTTCTAACAATAGACCCACTTGTTATATACGTACGTAGGCTAATTATCCTTTTAACTTTCCTAATAAGTCAATTACATTATGTTTTGGGTGCTAGGTAACTATGTCCTTTTATTCATCCGTTTTTTTAGCACTGCTTTAATTTCTCTCACTACTTGAAATCTAAAGAAAAATCCTTAGCATATCATTGGCAAATTAACCGATGATCTTGAAATAACTTATTCTTAGTATTATTTTTAGCACCCAAAAAAAACAAACAAATAAACAAACGAAATCTCAAGAAGATGGAACTGAAAGTCTTAATTTTGATCCTTTAATTAGTTAATTAAAAAATATATACCATTAATTCACCCACAAATTCTATATTTCTTATAAGATTGAAGAAGATAGTCTTAAGAACTTCATTGACTACTATATATCTATAATTGACTTTCTTTTTCTTTTCATATAAGAGAAGCATGCAACACAAGGTTTTATTCAATAAACATGTCAATTTTCAAGAACCCAATAATATGTTGTTTTTAAATTTTTGTTTCACATCACCGGCAATGAAAAAGAAGCAAAAGAAAGAGACACTGGAAGATACAACACACACATACATATCTTCAACCAGAAGTAATTGTTTATTCCAAGTAACTTTTTGGTCCACTATGATATATTTAATAGGGTGAACATAACTAAATACTTTTTCGAAAGCGTTGAAAACATGGGAGTGAATCAATTACTAAACAATTAATAGAGATAATTAAAGCAAAATTTTAATCTCCTAATTTATTTACTAAAATTAAGCATTAAACAAATTTTTTTAACCAGGAGCAAGTTACATGCTAGAAAGCATGCCCCATAATTTGATTATTTAATTTATCAACTTAGTTGGAGGAGCTTATATAAATAGGGAATGCATCAAACCCTAATATTGTAAAGAGAAGATCTCCATGGAATAATAGGTCTAGCACTCTGCTATTATAGGGGATGGGAAAATTTTAAACAAACGGATACAAAGAACCAATATAGAAAGTTCCGAGAAAAGTTTATAATTGAGAATATAGAAAAGTTATAAAAAGAAAGCAGCCAAGTCATGAACCTATGGAGATGCCTGAATTTAAATAAAACCTCACAAAACCGACCCCTAGCAGCTTATTTAATATAGGTTGGGATCATGTCGTTGTCCTATTGAATTATAAATCTTGCTAAACGTTTCATTAAATAATTTTCACTGGGCCCCATGGTTTTCAATCCTCTAACTTTAAAAGCATAATTTAATTGAGGAAATATATATGACCCATTCAAAGCAACGCCTGTTCATAAAACTTTCGGTTTTTATTATTTTATTACTTGATATGAGCATAATTGAGCATTGATCCATTAAAAAGTATAAAATCAGGTATAACCCATATTTTAGAATATATAATTATATTAAATTATACTAGCTAAGAGATTACAGGAGGATTTGCTTAGACAAAAGAATTAAAAATGTGTCACTAGTTAATTAATTAGGAGTGAAATTTTTTGTTATTTCTTCCTCTAGCCATGCTTTATGCTGATGGGTTTAGGGTTTCCAGCTGGCAGACAGAGCAAGGACTTCATTGACCACAGGCGACTTCATATTTGGAACAAATCGAATTTTCGGTTAAACTTGAGTTTTAGACTGTTATGATTAGTCGTTAGAAGAAATAAAAGGGGGGAGGAACAAAAGCATATTATACTTACTAAAATGTTGCGGAGAAAGATATCAATTGCTAACAAAATTTAAATGAAACTAAAACCAAGAATCGAATTGATTTGATATCACCACCTGTTTTTTAAAATTGTTTAATAACAAATCGTTAAGGAAAAAAAAATTACCAAATTTTTAAAAAAAATGTATTCAAACGAAGAGTACAAAAGAGTAGGTTGCTCCCCTGCAACCTCATTTTCCTCATTTTTTTTCCTCCTAATATCCTTATTTGTTTAGTCATTTTCTGGTAATTACCAATCTTCACCAGAAGTTCTGAAAAATATTATCAGAAAGCACACAATTAACAACTTTGACCACCGACGTCCTTTCTGAGCTGAATTAAATGAATTTCACTTTCATTAATCTTGGACTCAAGAGGCCAGCATGCCAAATTCCTGTGGATTTTGTGTCGTTAGTGGGTATCAAAGAAACCTCCAAAGACAGCTCGTTGCTTTGGTGTAAAGGGGATTTTTTATCGATCCACCCATTAGTTATTGTCTTGTGGTACCAACGAAAGATAGGGAATTATTTAAGTGGATATGTTTGTTAGGATTTGTGATCCTTGAGAGGCCTAATAATTAGAAACAGGGATTCCCTTTAATGTCTGACCATACCTAGATGGAGTTCCGTCTCTGCCAGTGGACATTGATATAGGGCTACCCAATACACCCAATCACCCCAACTTGTGCTAAAATAGACCACGGCACTTCAAAATTTTGAAAATGCTCATAAAGTTTCTGTAAACCACTTGTCCATTGTTCTCGCTCCTCCTTCAATCTAATACAGTATTAGAATAAGATTATTATAAAATTTCTTAACAGAGATGGTTACAAGGTACAGGACTGTTCAAATCATGTAAAGAATTGGACTTGGCATATATATATATATATATATATATATATATGATGCATGCTCCCTGAACTTTGAAATATTTTTTGAGATAAATACTGAAATTTTTAATTTTATATCCATGATAACTTATTTGAACATATATCCTGATGGAAACATCCTTATCTTCATTTTATATAGGTAAAATGTTGATTTTTTTCCCCTCTTAATAAAAAATTATACATTTGAATGGTTGAAATATATATACATGTCAAATTATCTTTATTTTCTCTTTTTTTTTTCTTTTTTTGTGTCTAATATAGACGTATATACGTCAAGTATAACTCGAAATTTTTTGTATGACATGCTCTACTTTACGGTATTTGTCACCTTGTCCAGCTAAGTTGAGACTTATCTAATTTCATCGATCACTAGTGTTTGCTATATTCATTATCATATTTTTTGCCATATCAGCCGCGCTTTAAACTTTACAATCTACTTCTCAAATATATTGGTGTACATTAAAAGAGAAAATGTTTTATGAGTAGAATTTAGCCTTGTACATAATAAATGGTATGATTCTTGTAAGTTTGTCGGTTTTGTTTTTGTTTTTTTGTTTTTTTATGGTCTTTTAAACAAGAATGGAGATTGATGAGGACTTCAATAGTGTCCGGAGCGTCATTCACAACGCACCTATGGCTATTTAGTCAAGGAGACGACCTAGGGGACCATTATATTCACCAACCCCAATTGTTGACGGAATAAAGCATTTCAATTTTACTATGACAATTGATAATTTGTTACACCTAACAAACTTTAATTATATATAATAACGCAGTGATACATTGTAAAATATATCTTTACTATGATCAATATGACAACAGGTCTACAATTATTTTCATTATCAAAGAATGTTAATGGCATGCGTACAGCTATATATAAACGTTCTACTCTATATAGTGGCTTTCCTTGCAGCTTCAATGGCACATTAATTTGGTAAAAGTCTTAACTTTTAATTATAGACAAAAATGATATAATGAAATCCTTTTCTTATTAGATTAATAATCACACAAGTTTCATGGGCCACAAATTATATTATATTTGCATCACATTTATGTTTTGGTAAATAGAAATTTGCCATCCGAAAAGGACACAAATTTGGGTAAAGTTTCCATATATCTTTGCTTCAATATGTATAATTAATGTTCCTTCTGATAAGTTCACTTACTATAGTCAAAAATTGATCATTTACTTTTCTTCCATCTTTTTGCTCACAAATTTTCAATAGGTTACCCATGTGTATCACAATAAAGTAGGGAAGAATACGGGAAATCCTATTACTTAAAAAATGAGCAACTACTGTTTATCTTGGCTAGTAGTCTCTCAAATATATAAGACAGTTTTCTGAGGACTCGTTCACATTGCTATGACTTCTTTATCTACCAAACTTCACCATTTTAATAATTAAGATAATTAAAATGTTTTACAAGCTTGCACACGCGCACACATAAATATATACTTTATTCTACCTAATCATATATATTAGGCAGACTTAAAACACATGATGCTTCGAATAATTTATTCTGGGTAGATAGGATCATGCTCGTTAGCTAATCTATTTTGATAACATGATCAGGTAATTTATTACAATTTGTTATCAGCGATTGGACTTCTAATGTCCAAATAATAATTAAGATAAAATTGAAAAAGAATAAAGCGACTGCTAATATATAATATGGTTGCCACTAGGAGCATTCATATTCCTTAATTATAAGTTTATTTTTTAAGTTAATTTTCTACCTTTGTTGGTCCCTAGCGCCAAAAATCTGGGATTCCAAGCATATAGTTTTATCCATTATTTGGTTAAGTCAATTAATAGCTTGTGGCTATAGTAATACATCAACGATAGAGTAAGACGAATAAAAAAATTATAATGTATCGATCGACCCACGTGACATCAATTACTTAAGCACTTTTTTTTTTGGGGTTAGTTAATAGGTCATTTCAATAAGGGTCAATAAAGCTGACGCTGAAAACCCATGATTATCTCAATTTGTCAATTATTCTAAGCTAGTAACTTTGAAGGATCGATGGGTGAATTGTACAATGGCCGGTAATATCCTTATCTGCATTTGCATGCATATAAAGGTGATGAGCCACAATTTTTGACCCATCTATAAGTGCACCCGACCCAATTAGTTTTCCAACCATAAACAACATTGTAAAAACTATGAATTATTCTAATGTGATAATCCCATAATTAATTGTCTGAAAGGGGAATATTAATTAGAGGAAACTGCTAAGTGTTTTCCTAATTAAGCATTATCATATTGTTACATATATATTGGAGGAACAAATGTGGCTGAGGGTCGGAATATTTGTTATATCACTGGTAAATATTCAAATTGATACTGCCGATGTTTTCTATCATTCATGTTAGCTTTTAACGACCAAGAATATGGCCCATACATTGTATTTGGAAGAAAAAACCCAGATGATGATTATAATATATATTAGATGATCTTCATCCAAAAGGAAAAGAGCACGTGAAGAAAACAAGAGAAGAAGAAAAAGGTGTCAGTGACATTATGTCCCAAATTAGTAACCATTAACATTTAAAATAAAACTCGTACCTGAGCCTTCATACTTTTCTATCTAACAAGTTAGCTTCTTTTCTCGACTGGAGTCACAGACGCAATCACCCGAGTGCAAAACCTTGAAAAGAACAAAGTAAAATAGAGCTGTAATCAGCTAAATAGGTTTTAGTATGGTCAAACTTATTCATTTAAAATAAACTGAGCCTAAGCTTTTATCAATAACCAATCTATTTTTAAGCTTTCAAGAAGTCAATCACCAAGGTTTTAAAACTTTGCTCCTTCTACTAAACAAGTATAATATATTGATCAAACTTGCTTATTTAACAAATGAGTCAAAGTCACATTCAAATTTTTGATGAGTTGAATTTTAACATTTCATAAATAGTTCGATTCATTTGCACCCTAAAGTAAAAGTTTTCTTCCTCAAATGATAGCAAAATAGTTCTCCTTTACTTGAGAATCAAATCTAAAAAATGAAAAGTAGATTGAAAGTTTGAAAATGAATGAGAAAATAATGAAAAATAGTTAGTTGGGTCGGTTTTAGATTCAATCATTCAAATGTCAATTGGAGAAGCGAAAGGTAGAAGAGGAAATAATTAACTCCCTTCCGAATTCTCTTCATCCAACTTGTTGCTCCATATATAGGTTGTTCAACAATTGGCTTATCCGCCATGTACAACTAAAAAACCTTACAAAGATGTTAAATTGGTTCAATTTATGAAGTCTTTTACAGTAAGTAGTTGGAGGAATTAGGATAGAATCTTGCTTTGACCAATAAGGAAATGATTTAGAATATAACTGCAAATTATCATTTGTACTGTTGTAGTCCATCTTTGATCAGGGATAGATTCAGGGACAGGAAATTGTCTTGACATATTGTGTAATGCACATGGATGAAATTTTTTAAAAAAATAAAATACAAGGCCTTGTTTACTAATTTTGTTTTTCACTCTCGCTTTAAAATCATTTTTATCTACTATATTCTTTCCTTATTATTTTCTAAGTATATTTCTCCCCCTCAAGTATATTTTTTTCTTTTGAAAATTTAAGAAAGTAAAAAACAAAGTAAATAAATTCCAAATATCAATATAAGAAAGTTAATCTTTTGTCCAAAATTACATATGGGAGCTAGAGGAAAATGATAGGAAATCCTTGAACTAATTACGGTCTCATTCAAGCGAACCATGTTTGTTAACTGTGTCAGTTGTGTGGCTCTAACTAATTAATAACTGAGGCTTAGTATGTGTTTTCAAGTTGTTCATAATGATGTTAAATATATAGGACGTTGTAATTATTTACCTTATATTGAGAAAATTACATATAATTTCTCTAAATTATAGCTTAATTATAACTTTGGTATCTAAATTCTTGAATATATATAACACTTAACCTCCTTAAACTATTATAAAAAGTGAAATTGATATATATCAGATAAAATTAACACCTAAAAACCATATGATTATCAGAGAAATACAGGCTAGAAATTGTGCCACAGAGAAATTAAAAATATATATACAATGGACATGTAAGATATATATATATATATCCCTTGACAAATTACATGGGTTTTAGATGTTAAAACTAACTTTTATGAATAACTTGTTTGCTTTTTATACTAATTTAAGCAGGTAAAATACTGAATTTTAAAGTTTAAATATCAAGATTATAATTAAACAATAATTCAGATAATTATATAGTTGTCCTCATATTTTACCCATCTTCAGTAAGCGAAAAAACAAAAAGGGAGAAATTAAAGAAATGCTTAAAGTAGAGTGCTGATCCACATGATATGCACGCAAATTAATGGGGGGAGTAACCGTTGGTATATATGAACAGTGCCTCTTATGTATAATACATTTAATACCACCATTTAGGTATATATATATATATATTGCCTTTGAGGATGTATATACGTGGACGAATATCGAAGGTCCCTAAGAAAGATACCAAACCCAAAAAACATGTGCTTCCTTCAGCCTCCATAGACAAATTTTGAGGACTTTTGAGTACTCATTGAGAGAGCACACCATGTTTCCTTCACAACGAGGCAATGAGATGGTCATCCAATTTTCTAGCTGTCCCCACCACCACCAACAACACAAAATCTCAGAAGATCTCATTCTGGACGGCCATGCTCATGCTTCTCTGGATGTCATCAATTTTTCTGATAAAAAATTGCAAGGGAGCACCAACCGGCCGAAGAAACTACTTTATGAGTCTTCTGATGATAAGATTAATCATCATCGAAATTCTAATGACGAGTACAAGAAGAAGAACGAGAAGATCATTCATAGGGAGATTGAGAGGCAAAGAAGGCAAGAAATGGCTACCCTTTATGCCTCCCTTAGATCTCTTCTGCCTCTTGAGTTCATCAAGGTAAAGTATCTAAATCCCTATTTTATTTCTTCTATATATATATATACCAACTCTTAATCTTGCAAAATTCATCAAATCTGGTTAATTATCTCAATTAATGGACACCCTTTTGAGATCTGAGCCAAAATTTTCTCTCCTCAAGTTTTAGCAAACCCCCTTCCCACCCCCCCCCCCTTTCTCTCTCTCTCTCGGGTTAATTTTGCTGGGACTAGATTCAAACTTGAATTTTTCAGACTTGAAGATAATTCCAAGACTGAGCCAAAACTTAGTGGTAGTGTCTATTTAATTTTCCCCTGATAGAAAAAAGCACTGTATTTGATCTTCTACAAATTAATTTTAGGGTTTCTGTTGTAATGGGATTTTAGGGAAAGCGTTCGATATCAGATCACATGAATGAGGCGAAGAACTACATAAAGCACCTGCAGAAGAAAATCAAAGAACTGAGCGCCAAGAGAGATGAACTAAAGAAACTATCTAATAATTCTTCAAATCCAGAAACCCATCAGTGCGAAAAGTACACATCTTGCGGCTTTTTTAGTGTCCACGAGATTAATAATAGTGGTGGTGTCGGAATTGAAGTTTCTAGTGGCTTCAGAGAGGAAAGGCTTGCCCTTTCAAAATTGCTTGAACTAGTGCTTGATGAAGGACTTGGAGTTGTTACTTGTGTTTCCACCCAAGTCAACGGAAGATTAATTCGTAGTGTTCAGTGTGAGGTATGGGCTTCAAGGACGATTCTCTTTAATATTTTATTTTACTTTTTCATCATGTTGGTCTTGCTATAATATTAAAATTTTTTTTGCTTCAATTATTGTGCTTGATTCGCAGGTTAACAGTTCCGACCGGCTAGACCTACCTGCGCTGAGAAGGAAAATTGCCAGTGTAGTTCCATCATTTAGATGTTCTGATTAATTAGGCTTACATTAAATTAATCTGGGTAATTGACAGGAAACGTGCAACACTTTGTCCTTCTCTAACTGGCTAATTAGTACTTTAGATGTTTGGATGAGTTTGCCTGCAATGTTTAAACACATCGCCTTGTCTTTGTTTCAGATCCTTCTTCTTTCTTAACAATGAGGTAAATAAAAGGAAAACATTTCATTTATTATAGTCTCCACCCTCACCGCTTTTCTGATAGAAAATTGACGGTTCAATTTTCGTCTTTGTTCTTGATGTTTAAATCTGCGCATTTGTGTGTGTATGTGTGTGTTTTATAACTTCATTGTGTCGGTAGTTACATTTAAAATTGTTGAGTTAATTTACTTTGACATCTCATGTCTACCTCATGGGTATACATTTTTTGGATTTTGTGGGACTTTAGATGATTTGCTTCACACTTCATTAACTTCCACTGAGTTCATGAAATATATGTTATTAGAAAGCTTCTCTGTAACATTGATATTGCTTGTAAATTCTTATTTACCTGAGAGTTTGACTTGGATCTTGAATGTCAGAAAGTTTGCATAACAAAGAAGTATTAGGTTAGTATACTGGCCTCTACTTTTGGTCAGAAGCGATCATAAGGACACCCCCTTCATTAGAGGATGGAAGGAGTTTATAAAAGCTCATCAATTTCATGTTTTCGATGGTGAGATCTATTCACACATTCATTTTGATAAATTTTTATGGGCGCCGTATCTCTGTACACACTTTTACGTGTAAAGTGAGTGTTAAAATTTTTCTGTAGAAGTTATAGCTTATCAGTACTTGCGGAATTCAATCTGATTTAGTCATATAACCATATATATCTATTTTGATACTTTGTCGCGTGTTAAAGATACATAAGGATTGTGAAAGAAAAGTTTCATATCACTTGCAGTTCAAATCAGGTTTAAAGAAGATATTAACACATAGTTTATGGTAATTAATTGGAATTTATAAATACGGGTTAAACATTGCAAAAGGAAGCTGAGGAAATTGAAGAGTATATATTTTATTTGCTTGATATCTTCCTTTGCCAATATTTGTACTCAGATAATGATGTGTTGTCTTCACCAAAAAAAACAATGATGTATTAATTGTCAGGACAGCTTTCTATAAGGAATTAATTAAATTATCATTAAAAAAAATTTCTCCTGTATATATGATTAGTGATTAATGTTTCCATCAAAACTTTATAATTATTTGAAAATAGATTATTTATTATGAGCACCTGAAATCGCTAGCCGTAAGGAGCTTACTGGCATGAGCGGGTGGGCAATTAGGAGCTCCTTCCTGACCCAAAGTCACGTTCAAGCAATTAATGCGATTCTGAAAATCATGCTTGGGTAACTACTGCATGCATGCATTACACATAGTAATACTACTATATTTCACTGATCATGCAGCTTTACATACACAGCTGATTGTTTTTCTGAAGATTTAGAAATTTTTTTAAAAGAATAATGGTACTCTGTGTGTGTGTGCGTGTGTGTGTTGGTTGTCCACATCATATTCGGTCACCTGCATAACCTGTATGCATGTGTTGTGATGCTTTCTATATTATTCTGGTTGATGAAGAAGTGGACTTCACATGCATAGATGCGTTTGTTGTATTATTAATTGACCGTCAAGTATTATCTCTTTCCTGTGCCTGCTCATGTTATACAAGAGACTCTCCATTATTCCCGGACAGCTAGCGTATGATGGCAACTTGCTTATCGTTGGTGAACAAAACCATTACCAAAGATAGAAGTACAAGAAAAATGGGAGATGAATACACATTCAGAAAATGAGGTGAAAGTAGAAAGAGATGAAGAGGATAGGATTGAAAAACATAGAGCTAATCTTCCTTTTCAAGTAAGGAAGGAACTCAAAGCCACAATTATTCACATACAATTTTTTCTATGCCTCTCTTTCATTACCTTCCCTCTATTTAAAGAAAAATATATATATCTAACACCAGTTGTAAATAATTTTGTTATCCTCTGCCAGCTCTCTTTGTAACTACCAGCTCTCTTTGTAACTAACTTCTTTGAATGATATACTCTTCCTCGTATACTTTATCCTATCAGTGGATTTGAGATTGGAGCTGTGTAGATACAAATGAAAGGCCTTAGTTATGCTTCTACGTACATATATCAGTGATGGGTTTGAACTTGACTTTGTATATAAAGGAGCCCCCTCCTATTCCAGATCCCAACTTGCTCTCCTTCTTAATTTCTTTTTTCTCCCCAAAAAAGAGTTCATTTTTTATATCCCTATAATTGATAGGTATCGTCATTTATATATTACTACATAATCTAATATATCTTTTAATCGAAATCATGTAATTTAGTTTTAAATTATGGTAATTGGATCTTAAATTTTATGTGTACATGAATTATTTGTCAAAATATAAAGAGAGTATCAAAGGAGTACAATAAATACTTTCCTCAAAAAAGACAATAAATCTCACAAATCAATAACATTTAAGACTTAAAATGTCACCAATATGCTATATTGATAAGATATTTTAGTGTTTTAAGTTTGAGAAAAGGAGAGAACAAATTGAGACAAGAAGGGATCCAAATTCAACTGAACATGACTTGGACATTTAAAGTTATTTAGAGATAATTAAACGAACTTGAGCCTAATCAAATTTATAGGTTGCAAAGTTTTTGAACACTAATAATGTGAAAGAATTTCTCAATCCTTTTAAGTTAATTAATGATATAAAGCCTAAAATTAGTTAATAGGCTAGTAGTTGAGAGGACACCGATTAATTACATGTCTCAAGGATTCAAATCTCTACATCTACTTGTTGAAGGTTTTTTTTTTTTGGGGAAGGGGGGGGGGGGGGTTGTGAAGTACCAAAGATTGAACATCTGGCTTTTATCAAAATTCAAAAGTCCATCGTTAAAAAGTAGAATTTCTTTAAAGAAAAACATTTTATATGCATATTAAGCCTACAAAATAACAATTATAAAGATAATATACAAATTAATAAGAATGGAATCTTCTCAATTATATGATGAGAACCAATTTTTCCAAAGTAATCTTTTGGTATTTATTAACAAGAAATCGTTTTTTTTTTTTTTTGGATCAATTCAAGAAACCGTTTTTAAAATCTTTTTGGACTAGTTTTTAAATATAAAATTATTAAAATTGATACAGAAATAGTTCAATTGCGAAAAAATTTAATCAAGATAACAACCAATGTAAATCCACAAATTGGGAAGTGTATTTCTGTTTGGTCATATAATTGGGAAATGTTAGTTGCTAATTTTCATTGTGTTAATAATTTTGTTTTCTATTAGGGCCAAGATTGGGCAGGCCCTAAAAACTCGGGTTATTCAAATTAGTAATATGTCAGCCCATTCTGACTCAGTCCATTTTCAAAGTTGGACTGGGCTCACGACGGGCAGAGCCCATTTGCAAAGCTGAAGCAGAGATGACGCTAGGGGTGATAGAAAGCCCATTATCTTGATTAAAGCCCAGGATTCAAACAAGTTGTTACTGCATTAGATTTGGGGAAAATTCAGTCCCAGAAAAAAAAAAAAAGGTTATCTTCCCACTTCTTGCATAATGATGGCGAAACCTTCATGTCCTGGGACTCCAGATGGTTCAAGCTCACGAGGCACTAAAAAATAAAATTAGAACTTTGACATTTTCATTTATTCTTTTTAATCCAAACATATTCTAATCATATCTCAATTTGCATTTTAATGGAAAAGAATGGAGATCTCTTTGGCAAAAGTCTCTTCACTTCCATCATTTTCGGCAATTTTTTTATTGAATTTAGTTGACACGTTTTTTTTCTTTTTACAGTGATGATCTCAAGTCAACTTTGTCAGCCCCAGAGGAAATTCTGGGTCTTGTTGACTTCTCCTACAGGTTGTGGCTCAAGTGGCTTGATATGTTTGAATTTAGCAGTTGAAAAACTTTTACTATATTACAAGTTTGTGCTGCTGAAACACACTTATGGGCTCCAATAATTTTAATTGCACCTTTTATTGCTATGTTTATCTTGGTGTTTTATTTATTTATTTATTTATTTTTGCTATTCTTGTTTGTTATTTTGTGTTCTTGCCTTTGGATTTTGTGTTATTGTCTCCAAATTCATAAGTGGAGAGTGCCAACCTCATTAACTTCTTTTAATGTCAATTTAAATTCTTGGTTGCCAAAAAAAAAAAGAGAATGGAGGAAAATAGAAGGAAAGTGAAATTTTAATTGACATATCTTTTAAATGTAAATATTTTTTTCTCAATTTAAAATCTAATCAAACAAAATACCAAAATTAAAATCTCATTCTCCTTTCTTTTTCTTATACTCTTCTTAATCTTTTGTTTTTTTGTCTACCAAAAGAAATATATTTGTGTGTGTGTGTCTGTGTGTCTCTATGTGTGATCCTTTTTTCTTTTTTTGGTTCTATGATAATGGTATCCTCATATCAATTTACATATACTAATTAAATAATCTTTGCTAATACCGGAAAATGTAGTAGATATTTGAACTTATAACTACTTAGTTCTTACACATTGTCACCTCTTCCAATCATTTTGTTATATATTGAATTCTTAATTTATTGATGACATTTACTTTGAAAGCTTAATTGACAATTCTTGAAGAAAATTTGGTTAAGTAATTACTAATGGGCAGAGGGAAGTGACATGAAGAGAGGTGAAAAAAACAATTAACTATATTGATTGTAAGTTTAAAAAATGGAGATTAGCTCACATTTCATCATTTGAATGTTACAATATCATAATAAAATGGGATAGGTTTAAAAAAGTAAATTTTTTAAAATTATCCTTATGTAATTGAAAAAGAAAATAGAAAAAAAAAAGTGAAGTGAGTTAAAAAAGAAATAAAAATTAATAAGTAACCAACCTATTCCAAGCCTGCCAATTTAGAGTGATTGTAAAATGAAGTGTGAAATGAGTTGGGATGGGTTTCAATCTATCCTAACTTATCCAACCCACTGCCTTTTAAATATCCAAATAGTGACTAAGACACTTAAACCACCCCACCTCACTTTTAACCTATCCTTTTAATAAAACTTAATTAATTTGGGTGAACTAAAAAAAACCTTTTTTTTTTGTTGGGTAAAACAAAAGAGCAAAAAGCCCAACAACCACAAAAGAAAAGAACTATACCAATCCATAGAGAATAAGGTTCCCACCATATCAACAAGGTACATCAAAGAAAGAAAATGGGGAATGAAATCCCATACATGAAGGCCTAAAGGAAGATTAAAACTATAATTGGCAAGATGATATACGGATCTATTCTCTGTGCCAAAAAATGAGTTATCTTAAGGTACCAAGTCCTATTTATCAAGCCCCGAATGCACTTAATCAAAGGGTTTTAAGAAGTATAACTCAACTTAGCATCATTCAAAAACATAAGCAAGTTACTTGAATCGAGGTGAACCCTGAGAATTCCCATATTCCACGCCAACTCAAGACCAATTAAAGCACTTCAAGCTTCCATTCATAAGGAAAACTAGTAACCAATATTCTTTGGAAAACCCTAAATCCCACAACCATGCGAACCTCTCAAAATACCACCACAGCTAGCTAACATGAGGTTTCCTTTGCTAGCATCATCACCATTAATCTTAACCTAGTCAACATCAAAAGGCCACCAACAAATACTATAAATAAAAAATAAGGTCCAGTCAACTCTCAAAGAGTAAGCACAAGCATTCACACTTTGATAAATAAAATTTAAAATGACTTTAGTGTAATTTGAAGGGATGAACATTATCTAATTAAAGACATAGGCATTCCTCCACTTTCATAAGAACCAACACCTAACTTCAAAAACAAAGCACTACTAAATCTTGCCTCTCACTAACAAATCATCTTACAAAGTGGAGGCCAACCAAAAAGTGAGTGAGCAAGTGTAGAAATAAGCTCCACACTTAGATGTTAACAAGATTATCTGCACCACCATTGGACAATCATTTAAAAACATGAAGGGTATTTTTAGGGCTCTTGTAGTCATGGCAAATAAAGGCAATCCACTGTAACGCCTTTTCAACTCCTTACTGTAGAGTTATTTATGGGTAGTAATGCACTAAAGAAAATTACAAATTCTTTCAAGGCCAAGCCTATTCTAAATAAGTTTCTAGAAAGTGGAAAGAGTCCACAAAGTATCACTCATGATAAGGCAATAACCACTACAAACATTATACCCACCATGAGATTCCCCACTTCAATTTAGAGTATCCCCTTCAATGGTAGAAATTGGTGAGGGAATAACATGAATTTTCAAACAAGTCTCCTAAGAGATTAAATGCTAAAAATGAGACCAATCCCAATCCTTAGTTCCACTTACCACAACATAGACATTCTAATGAGCCATGTTTGAATCCAAAACTCATGGATTTTCATTGCAAAAAATAATATTTTTATCAATCCACTGATCAATCCAGAAATTAATAATCTTGCCATTACCAATTTCATGAATAAAGAAAGAGTTAAGATTCTTCCAAATGGATCCTAACAACTGCCATAAAGGAGACATATACTTACTGATAATGGGAAACTAATAATTAGCATCCCTTTATTGTATTTGGATTTGAGAATACTAACCTACAAGCTATTCTCATTATATTATAATTTCTGACCGAGCATAAGTAAACAAGCTTCATTCATAGCATTCAAATTTTTTATACCAAATCCACCATTCTTTTTAGGTTTGTACATAAGATTCCAGTTCACCAAGTGAAATTTTTTAGTATTTAGACCATGCCCTCAAATGAAAGACCTTTGCAATTGTTCCAACTCCTTGGACAACATTTTAGGTAATATTCTAGCCACTATCATTGGGTAGATAGGAATAAAACCCAAGATAAACTTGGCCAAAATTTCCTTGCCCGCTATACTAAAACAATTAGCCTTTCAACTCGAAAGTCTAAACTTTGCCTTGTTTACAATCTATCTAAAATCCTTTTTACAAGATCTCCCATGAACTATAGGCACACCCAAATACTTACCCATATTATTGTTCATACAAAATCCCGAAATCTTCATAATTTTTTAATTCATCACAAGAGTAACTTTTTTCCCAAAAAAAAAAAAGGTATTAGATTTATCCACATTAATTAGTAGAAGATCACCAAAGTAACTCTTTTAGTAATATCTATTAAACTAAGTTATATCTTAGGAGTTCAAATCATTTGTTGTGCATTGTCCATAGCTGAACATATTGTGCAATTCATATAACCTATTGTACATTATGCACAATAGAGCATGCTATACATCCAAATGTGACATTTCAACTATTTAACTTTTTTCTCTCTAAAATATTGCATTGCTACACTCACCATTTCCTAAAGCATTTATTTTGTTTCAATATTTTGCTATTCATAGTATCCTTTGCAAAATCAAAATCTTGTGTGCTCACTTGGTTTACAAAAAATTGATACCTCTTTTGTTCAACTACTTCTTCTATGACATTTCATATATACCAATTAATGCCTTTAGCTACCTTACAATTCTTCATTTAGTTTTAGCCTTTTATTGTCAAAGGTCTTTTTCCACTACGAGGCTCAATGAACCATCGAAAGGCCCATTTAAATTACTATTAAGCAAGGAGTGTTTTGGACCCACAATGCACACTTTCTTCCAATGCAATTATAGTAACTCTTTCACTAATTATATAGGTAAAATGGGTGAGTTTCTCTCAAATTCAAATTCTTAGACACTTGTCCTTTGAAATACATAAAACTAACCGTAGGCATGTGCTATGTATTTCACAAAATCATTTTTTGTTTTAGGAATGATCCTCTCTTTCTTTCGAGAAATTGAGTTGGGCTATGAGGAAACCCAAATGTTGTAGGTCAATCACATTGAGCTTCCAATGATATCCCTAGATTCATTACATGCTTAGGTTCATTTTTTATGGTTTATTATTAGGTTTTATCATCTTACTCTGCTTAACTTAGTTATGAAGTGTCTAATTGTATTAACAGCCAAAGAAATTAATGATTTGATATATTTTTGTGTGAGACAATTGGAAGGACAGATAGATCAAGCATAAATGAAATGCCTTTATTTAGTATAAAACTAAGATTTTTTGTGGGTTTTGATCAAAAGGTCAAATTGATTATCAACTAAGGAGTTCTCCATGAAAAGATTATCCATGGACTTAATAATTTGAATTTTGACAAAGGCACTGTGTCATAGGTTTGTGGATGAAATTGATAGGACAATAGACTTCTTAAACCCCTTTGATAGCATTAATCTAATCATAAGAACCAAATTTTTATGGGCTTGGTGAAGGAGACAAGGATGGCACTTGGAAGGCGTTGTCTAAGCTTTTTTGCAATTTTAAGTTATCATGTGAAGCATATAAAGGCCATGTAGAGTTCCTAAGGTCTTTTTATAAGCTTAAATGATTCAGAAATATTTTAGACAATACTAGTTTTCTTAGTATTGTTAGTGCTAACAGAGAGAGCAATTATGCATTATAAAGTAGAGTTTATCAAAGAATTAATGTGGATTAAATTCAGATGAAATATTCAAGTTCTTGATAAAAGCTCCTTTGTTCATGAGAACATTGCACATAAATTGGTGTTTCTAGTCAAAATTATGTATAAATATAGAATAAAAAACTTAGAAGTGGCAATTAGATCTACCACAAGAATAAATTGTGAAAACTTACAAAAGGTGATTGATCTGTTCTTGAGTTATAAGAAGACATTATTGTAATGAGCAAAAAGCGTCCTTAGATACCACAGGACGATCATAAATCTCCAGAGAAGAAGATGAGGTACTCAATAAGAAGAGATGGATCGCAATTAAGGAATTATTAGTTTTTCCTGCATTCCTTAGTTACAAACTAGATGATAAAATTAAGCAAAGGTTTGAAGAAAAAAGGAGTAAGAAAGGAGTGCGTAAATCTTGTTTCCTCCAATGAGTAATATTCTTAAAAAAAAAAAAGCTAAAACATTTGGATTTGAATGTATATCTTTTATAGTGATAACCTTATATTTCTAAGAACAGTAATTACACAATTAATTATTAAATATATAGTATAATATTTTATTAAATAATTACTTAAAATATTAACTTATTTAATAATCAATAGTTCTTGAAAGAATTAATTTGATTTTTATGTATTATTAAGTATAGTTATATTCATAAATCTATTAAAATAAGTAAAATATTATTCTATATTTAATAATTAATTACATAATAACTAAGAAATATGTGTTTTCAAAAACATAAAATCATCACTTTATCTTTCATGATTCATAAACAATAACAAATTTTGCTTATTGCATACATTAAAATAAGTAAATAATTGAGAAGTCAAACTTCTCACACATGCCCGTTTTCTAACTTATATATGCATGTGTATTAATTGTTCAGGCTTTAATCTCACCATTGGTATAGGGTTTTGGGGACTATAGACCCCATTTGATATACAAAATTTCTTTTAATAAAAATGGAAAGAAAATGATTAATAGAATATAATTAAATCAATTGTATTTGATATGTAAAGAAAAAAAAAAGAATATCTTTCCAAATATTTTTTTTGTATGATGGAAATAGTGATGAAATGAAAAGTAAGTGATAACAAATGAGCAAAATGCCCTTGTATTAAAAAAATAGTATATGAATGGAAAGATAGAAAGAGAAAATGACAAAATTATCCCTTATTTTTTATTGTTATTTTTTGCTAAGTGAAAAAAGTAGATACACTATTTTAAATTTCAAATTAAATAATTTAGTTATGTTTAGTTATTTAATTTAAATAATGTATAAATATTTATAATTTTAAATAATAATTATGAATAGAATTATACTAATTAAAATATATAATTAAAAAAAGTTCCCTTGAATAAAAAAATAATAATCTTTTATTAATATTTGTAGATGTAGGGAGACGTGAGCATATAAGCAAGGAACCATAAAAACTCATAATATATGAGCTTCACAAGGAGGGACGAGGGACACCCAGGAAATTTTTTAGGAAACCATCTTCGTATGCTTGACATAGCCTCCATTTACACCCTTTCCTAACCACGGAAAGCCAATACCAGAAAGTAGTTTTGCAAAAAAGAATAAATCATCATCCTCAAATCTCCTAGTATTGTTCACCCCAAGATAACCCACAGCTCTATAAACAGACTCAATGGGTAGAATCTAGAGATATACCCATATCTATCTTCCATTCCTTATATTAAAAATTAATATTACTAATTCAATACATAAAATAACAAAATGGTTAATTGGTTGCAAAATCTAGCCAATTGGTTGTAGTAGTCATTCTATGATAAAATGTGGTTATAAATTGTTAGAATTCTTAATTTGATTTCAACTATGCTTGCCATTCAATTTTGAGAATTGTTTTCCATCTTTGAATTAATCTTCACTTGCTATTTGTCTTAGGACCTTATTGAAGAAGGTGAAAGAACAAGGGACAACCATGGACTTCATGGCCCAAGATTTTAAAGGTAGTGATCCAATCAAAATCTAGAAGTTTATAGAGACATCATATTGCAGATAATGGTTTTTCAACTTCTTTACCTATAAATGCAAGTCAAAGGACTAAAACCCCAAGAATGACCAAGGCGAGATATAATTCTATACCACCCTCCCCTTCTTGTTTATGGAAAAGTGATGGTAGCACTAGCAGTGGCTTAAGAATGCTGTCGTCTAGAGAAGCAAGCCACTGATTTGGGTGAGTAGGAAGAACATGAGGCGCTCGATGAAAGAGAACAACTCGATGAAGTTGAGACCACACACAGATTAAGATAGGATATACAAGAGAAATGGTATCACTGATGTATAATAGAAAGGGGCAAAGTGGACATTTCCTTGATTTGGCTTCATAACCTATGCAATCTTATGCGCATCAAGTACCAAAAGTGCACAGTGCCTAAAGATTTTATTTCTTGTGGAACATAGGCTAATTAATGACTTGTTTGATATGTAAAAAATTAAATATAAAAATAAAAATAAAAAATAATTTTATAAATAAAAATATTTATAATATTTTTATTTTTAATGATTAAATAATAATTAATAGATAATATCAAAATAATAATTAAATAATAATTATAGAAACAAAATTAACATTTCATCAAATTTTTATTTTCTTTTTTCATTTCTCACTACTAATCAAATTTTGTTTCTCTTTTTCATTTTCATTGTGAGCCGTAGAATGCCTTTCATTTTTCATTTCTTATGGTGTACCAAACAAGGTGGTAAAAAAAAAAGATTTTTTTAAAGTTTTAAAAAATATTTATTATATTTTTATAATTATTATTCAATAATTTTTTATTATTTTTTAAAGTTAAAATTTTTTTGATTATTTTTTATTCCACCTATCTATTTTTTCATTCCCTCAATTATGTGTGGCCCCCACCAATTTGGTGGGCCTAATGATGAAAAAGAAAATTGTCACGCAGTGTGAAAAAAACCTTACTTTTAACATACCCCCCCCCCCCCCCTTTCGGTTTAGAAGGGGTGTCTGTTAATCATTTAAATAGATTTTTAAACCAAAAAATTGAAATAGTTCAAGGCCCAATTGTTAGATTTCATAGCACGATTAATGGAAAAAATTACTCACGTTCAAGGGAATTATATATAACATTTCACTAAAAATAAATCATAAAATAATTATTCCTGTACGTAAGAAGAATTATGACTGTTGCTTCCTAAAAGATTTATTCTAGAGAACAGGTACAGATCTATAAACTATAAATTGTTGAAGTTTACTAATTCCTATCACGCTAATAATTATTTCTAAACACTGTTTTTCTTGGGCTGACGTTGATTAGCAATAGGTCAGCCCAGTCTAGTTTCAAAGTTGGACCTGACTTCTCCGTAAGTAAAGCTCTAAGTAGAGATGTTGGCCCAAGATGTTAAAAAGGTCGAATGTAGTGGTACCAAGTAATTGGATAGGATTCAATTACAGCCTCAATTTCAAACCACCTTGGTTTCAACGAGTAATCCAAAGTGCAGTACAATATGAAATTATTTATCAATGCAAAAGACAAATGGTATGTGATAGGGGAGAGACAATAAAATCAATTTTATTTTAGTTCGTTTAACGAGATCTATATCTAATTTCTTTATAAAGTAAAAGATTTTTTTTATTTACTATAACCTTATTTAATCTTCGCTTATGAGTAATGAAATTCTTGAGGGTTTTCTTTCACTCACTTACAACAATAAGTTGTTTGGCTTACCTAAAACAACTACCAAATGAAGGTTTTTCCTTTCTTTAACTCATCTTTTATACCTAAGCTTCTCAAGCAAGAAGAATATTTCGACGTGAAAGGGAAAAAAAAAAAGTCGTGGAAAACTATTAATTAGTAAATAAATCAATCTTTTAAGTCATTATTTAATAAAATATTACTACATATTTAATAATTAATTATATTATAATTAAATAATATAGTTTTTTTGGAAAATATAAGATCATAACTCTTAGAGCTTATTGGTCACAAGTTTTCTTTGCATGATTATAGCAGGAAATTTCCACCATTTTGCCTCATTAGAGCTGACAGTTTCTCTTTGCTGTAAATTTATTAGCCGTTGACGAGAGCTGTCGTAAATTAGTATGCATCTTGATTTAAGTTGTTTCCTGATCAGCTTCTAAATCATTGATTTAAGCTTCCAAATTTGATTTGATTTCATTTGCGATTCTTTTCATTTGCTTCACCTAAAATGGAAAAATCTAATCATTTAACAAAGGAAGGAAATCAGCATTCAAGGTGATACCTTGAACGAGGTGATTAATGCTTTTAAATTGCATTTTAGAGAAGTTTTGCTATTATCAAAATCTTCAAATTTGTATGAACCCTGGGCTTAACAGTGATTTCCACTGCAAGCCCAAAAATTCTTGAAGTTGATCATCACATTGCCTTTTCCTGACCTGTCAATTACAATCATTTGTTACGTATCAAATTCGGTCCTAATTGAACAAGCAAACAAATTAGTCAAATTGGTAGACCCACGTAATTTAACTTTCCAAGTTTTTTAAAGTAATCAGTTAGTCCTTGAAAATATTTAATTTGTGGAAAGTTATCACTTTTTTTCAGGCATTCCATAGTCATACTATTCAAGATTTGAGTAGATTAAACTCATTGTTTTGCTGTCCCTAGTTGACATGTTAAGGTCTACTCTGTCCATTAAAATTTAAGTAAGCTAAACTTATTGGTTTACAACAAATTTATAAACTCTAGATTTTTTTTATGATTCCTAAACAAACCAAAATTTAAAAAAGGAAAAAGATAATTATTTAATTTTTTTATAACATTATAAAAAGAAGATTAATCATTAAACTAAAGAAATGAGCAATTTGTGATTTAATGGTATGATTGTGATCACACGCAATTTAAACTAGTTTAATTAATTTATTAAAAATATATTTCAAATAATTCTAATAAAAGGTTTATATGAATTCTATCTCCATTTTTCATGGTATAATATTATAAATTTGCATATTTTATTATATCAACATAAGGTAAAAAGGCTTGCTAAACTTCTCCAATTCAAAAGCTTTATATTAAATATTGCATATAATATATAATTTGAATGAAAGCTTTTTATAAAACATTACGTATAATATATAACAAGACCAGTTGGCTTAGTGGCAGAGACACTAAATTGAGACTACATGCTGAAGGTTTTATCCAGATTCCACAGCCTCTTCTCTATCTTAATTTGAAGTTGATTTTTTTGACACTCTGGTTCATAGATTCTTCTACCTAATAATGGTCTAATTTTTTAGGTGAACTGACTGATTTAATTTAATTTTGAGAATAATGGTCCTCTTCCCTAATTTGAAGTTATGAGATTTTATAATGAGAAACTTACTTTTTTAAAAAATGACTAGTTACTTGATAGGATGACTTATTTATTACGAGTTAGATAATTTGAATCCTAACTGGTACATTATTAAAAAAATCAATAACTGAAATTAAATGAATCTGCAAATTTGGGACTCTATTGTCAGGTTTCCCATTTCTAATTTATTAATAGCAGTTGGTCTTTAAATTAGTATGGATAAGCCAAAAACCTTCCCATTTTCAGTAATCACCATTACGTTCGTGTCTCAGCTGTGAGTTTTTATTAAGCTTGATATCCATGGCCACCATCTATAAACATTAATGTGGGACAGCCTTTCCTTAACATCCACGAGTTGAGGACGCTGTGACGAGTCACATCCCCAAATCAAAATATATTTTTTGTTTACCAAACAGAGATTATGCTTGCATGCATTTATTTGTATCATATGTAAGGAATGAAGTAAAGAATTTATGAGAAAAAGTTATCTGCGCAAATTCCGCAAATCCTAGTAAATTTACAAAAGCTGCGTGACAGAGAACTTCCTAGCTCAATGGTAAGCTATCATTTCAACAACACTATGCTACAGTTCATGAAAAATTGATTCTTTTTTTTTTTTAATACATCGATACAAGAAACTCACAGAGCATTTTTCCGAGGCTTGAATGGAAATAGAGATGGTGATGAAGACGAATACTCAAACGGCAATTGTGGTGGCTCTATCTCTCCACAGAGCATTCCCACAACCTCTTCCATTGAAGGACGACGAGAAGGTGACTTTGCCAAACAAAGCAGAGCCACTTTAATGCAGAGTAGAGCTTCCTCTTTCTCCAGCAATTTCATACACATACACTGATCTACCAGTTCTACAAGCTTCCCATTTCGCGCACAATGGCGTGCCCAATACAGCAGATTCCCTTTCTGAAGCTCCGACAATGGCGAACCACTCACCACCTCAATTGGGCGTCTCCCTGAAACTATCACAAGCAATAGAACCCCAAAACCATACACATCGCACTTCTCTGTTATTTCTCCGCCACTGTTAAACTCTGGAGCTACGTAACAAACCGTACCTCTCATACTTGGAGTACTACTGATTCCACCACTCTTGGGATTGTGAATTTCTCCGCTAAAAGAATCATGGCTGCTCCTGCTAACCCCATCGAACCACCAATCTATACTACTACCACGCCGTTTGCTCTTCTTTCTCTCTCCATGAAATGCTTCTTCTTCACTGTTGAATCCCTTTTTCTTGTTCTTCTTTGCCAGCTTCTCACAGTACTCCTCCCTCCACCATTCCAATTGCTTCCTGCTCTTGTTCTTCTCGTCATCGTGCTTCCTCCACCAATCCTTCATTGATCTGCTCTTTAACCTTTCACCGTTCTTCTTACCCCTGTCGGAATTTACCTCCGACGGTGACGCAGCCGGAAAATCTGTCTCCGGTGATGTTTCTGATATGGGTACTGTTTGCTCTTCAAAACCAGTATTTACACTCTCTGTTTCCTCAACCACTGACCCACAATCATCAATTCCAACCCCACCATTACCGTAAATCTCAACCTCGTACTGGGACTCCGATTTCAACCGAGCAAGTCCGTAATCCCCAATTTTTGCCGAGAAAGAAGCGTCCAATAGAATATTACTCGGCTTGATATCTCCGTGAATCACGGGTGGGTCGCAAGAGTGAAGGTAACGGATTCCCTTAGCTATATCAATAATAATGGCGAAACGCTTCTTCCAATTCATCAGTTCAAGGCACTTCCGTCGCAATAGCGCGTCCTGAAGATTCCCATTGGGCATTAGATCGTACACGAGCAAGAATCTTCGGCGCTTCCTGTCGGAGGCGAAGCCCATAGCGACGACGACGTGTTCGGAACAAAGTCTAGAAGCGAAAAAGAGCTCGTTATGAAACTCGCGCTCGCCTTGGAGGGAGGCAGAGTCCATGAGCTTGACGGCGACGGGTTTTCGGGTTGGAGGCAGGGACCCGGAGAAGACAGGTCCGAACCCGCCGTGGCCTATACGGGTCGAGAAGGAGGTGGTGGCGAGGCGGAGAAGGGAGAAGGATAAGCGATGAGGAGGCTTAGACTCGGAATCGGAAGAAGGGGTGGTGCGTTTTCTGGTGCGTCTGCGAAAACAGAGGAAAGCGAGAAGGAAGAGCGAGCAAGGTGGATATGGGTCGACGGCAACCACCGTAGACGACTCCGATGTGGAGAGTTGCCGCCGGAATGTCATGGCGGCGGGTGGTATGGGAATTGAGATTCAGGAATATGAATTGTTCATGATTTGGGGATTAGAGAAGAGAGAGGCTGAGAATGCCCAGAAAGTCTTGAATATCTGCAAGAACTAGCAGAGGAAGCACCACCAAGATGACCTGTGCTCATTTTTCTGGACCCGATGTTGGCCCCGCAAATGGTAGATTTTTTTTTCTTTTAAAAAAAATTAAAACTTTAATTTTTATTTTCGTTAAAAAATTACACATATTTTTTTAAATTTGAAATCATATACATATAATTTTTTGTTTTTTAAAATTTAATAATAAAATTCTAAATTTTTAAATTTGTTTAACTAACTTTATTATTAGTAGTTGATTTATTATTTCACTGATAAAATATGGTATGTTAAAAGATTATCTGTATATAATATAAAATTTAAAGAATTATTTATAAATAACTTAAAATTTAAGAGAACTATTTACATAAAAAATAAAAGTTTAAAAATTTATTATCATTAATATGTCACACACTGTTGATAAATTAATAGATTAATTAAAAATAAAAAGTTTTTGCATAAATTTAAAAATTTTATTATTAAGTTTTAAAAATTTAAAAATTATTTGTACATGATTAAAAAACTTAAAAATTTTATGTAATTTAACATTTTTTATTAAACAATTTAAATTTCCTGTACAATAAGGGCACCACACAAGAGGAGATTCACACTGCAATTTTCTTCTTCTATGTTCCTTTTTCACAAGTTGCTAGTAAGATGTATGCAAATTTAGGTTTTATTTTTCGTACTCTATTATTCATCGAAATTAGATCATAAATTTTATATAAAAATTATTTATTTATTAAAATATGAATAAGAGTGGTATTAAATGTTTCAATACTACTAATATTTCTGTGCCTTTTTTTGAGTTTTAATGATTCATACATTCAATACCTTCAAGATGACAAGAAAATCTTTGCCTAAATTTCACAATATCTGCTTTATATATCCGTAAAGTTTTCTTGGTACTTTTCTTTTATTGCAAAAGGTAGAGAAAAAGGGAGGTGGTTACAAAGATAAAATTTACATGCAATTTGTTGTCACGTGTTATTAAATGAACCAAAGATGCTTTATGTTATTTTTTAAATTTTATATTTTAATATTAAGTTTTTAATAAGTTGCATATAAGTTTTATCCTAATTACAACTCTAATTGATTTTATGAAATAGCGAAAATTGGCTAACAAATAGTGGGTGAATTACTTAAACACTGATAAAACCCATTAGTATAATTATACAAAATAGAGAATATTATAAAGTTATATGTAACATCATTCTGTGGGGAAAAAAAAGTATGATTGCATTGGGAAATCAAAATCAAAAGTCCTTAAAATTTTTGAATTATGAAACAATGAAGAGATGAGAAAAGGATAGAAGAGGCAAGGAAACATGGGATTGGATCATGGGTAGTGGAAGATTAGGTAGATTTGTATAGGACGCTTGTCTATACTTCAAACAGGGACTCGTGCTTAATTCTCCTATTGTGACTGTGACCACAACAGGTGGTGGTGGGAGACCAAAAAAGCATTAGCTACTTTCTTTCTGGTTGATGGATTTTGACTTTTATTAGCAGGGAAAAATTATAATTGAGAATTTTAAATTAACTATATCTATATTAAAGTATTTTCAATTTTAAAATATGCAAAATTTTAATTTAAGATTTTAAACTATAATTTTGTATGTAATTTATATTTTTTTAACGCTTAAATCTTTTAAAACTATTAGCTTCTGGTTATCAATTCATTATATCATGTTGACCGTCTACTTGGATTGCCTTTCCGGTTTGAGGTCAATTTACGCTCAAAATAAAGAAGATTTAATTTGCAAATGTTCACACCCCTTTTTTTATTTACTTATTTTTAATTGGGATTGCACCTTCTAGGAGGCTTTCCTTTTTGGTACCTAACAAATTAAAGAAAAACTTAATATGTCTTATTCATTACTAACTCCACTGGCCTTCTAAGGCATTGAAATTTGAAATTTGAAGAGAGTTATTACAATCACCAATTTCATTTTAAAATTCTTTTTTTGTGGTGAATCCTTTGAATTCCCTCTAATTAGCTATCTTTAATAGATTATAAAATCTCAAAATGGATTATTTTAAAGTTAATTACTTAAGTAATAGTTTATAGGTCTTTTTTTTTTAAAATTTGTGAGACTGATGTGAGTTTAATGTATTTAAATTTACTCTTTATTATTTTTTATTCCCCTCTTAAACCATGAAGCCTTTATATAATAAAATGACAATAAAGTAAACTTCCTTAATTTCGTCTAAAATTTAGTTAAATTATATTTGATGTTCCTCTTGTTTTAAAAATTATACTTGAATCTTCTGATATTTTAATATAATACAAAAATCTCCCTTTTAGTCTATTTTTTGGCAAAGAAATACTCCAACATGCTACTATGATTTTATTTTTAATATGGATAATAAAAATAGTTAAATAATTTTTAGCTTTGAAGAAATGAATATTGTGTTAAAAATTAACTTTAATGATAGATAATAAATTGAAAAGGAACAAAATATAATTTTTAAAATAAAAAATATCAGATATAATTTGGTGAAACTTTAAAAAGAGAAAATTAGGTTAATTTACCCTAACAATATTATAACGTATGTGATAATCTCCTCATTTAATTGAAAAGGTGAACTCTTAAACTGCATATGCATAGCGTGCTAAAAAGCACACGTGAGTTATTTTTTTAAAAATTTAAAAATAAAAATTATTTTATAAGATATAGAATATAAAATAAAAATAATTTTTTAACTGTAAATTTTTTAAAAAATAATGTTTTAATATAAAAAAATAAAAAAAAAATTTTAAACCGTCCAATTTAAAAAGCAATACAAAAAGCACACGTGAGGATTCTACTTAATAAAAAGCAATACATGCATGGAAAGTGCATTTTATCTTCATAAATTATAATCTAATTATAAAGCTAAATATATACACATTAAAAAATAAGAAAATATCCTAATGACTTTGAAATATAATAAAATACTCTCATAAAAATAATGTTTAATATTTAAATAAATGTTTTGTTACATTTTAAAAAATATATACTAATTTTATAATTAAATAGTTCATAAGATAAAATGTACTTTTTTTATTTAGACCCCATTTGTTCATGAAATAATTTTTATAAGAGTGAGAATGAGAATGAGAATGAAAATAAAAATAAAATTTGATGGAATGAAATAATTATATTTAATATGTTCTGAAAAAGAATAAGTATTTAATTTTATTTTTATATTTAGTTTGATGAAAATAATATAAGAATAGAAACAAAATAAATAAATGACTATAATACTCCTAGTATAAAAATATATTAAAATATGTATTAGTTTATTTTATTTTATTGAAAAAATTTTAAAATATTTAATATAAATAAAATATTATTTTTTATTATTTAATATTTAAAAAATAATCAAATGTAATACTTGAAGCAATGAAACGATAATAAATTCTCGTCCCATCCCTTCATTATTCTGCCATCCCGTTAAGATTTTGAAAGAATCTAAATGTCAAAATTTGTAAAAATATATTATTGTACATAATAGAATAAAAATCACTTGTTGTCAACTAAACATACATGACATTAAAATTTCATTTTTATTCCCCAATCTACAGTTAAAAAAAAAAGAAAAGAAAAGACGTATCAAACGGGGCATTAACTTTGTAAAAATTAATGAATGAGCTGAGCTCATCTTCCAGATTCTGTCAAAGAAAGATAATTCAAGAATTTGGAAAATTCAATTCTCAAAATGAGAATGTTTTAGTCAGACAACTAGCACACGTGCTTGCTCCTAATGTCAATTATAACTCCTTCGCAGCTTGCCACAATTTTTGTCCTTTTGTTTTTTCTTTTTAACTTTCTGCAACTAATTAACTTGTTCGAATTGTCATAATTATTCTAAATCATCTCCTACACGAATATTATTTAATTTTCATTCCCCGCGTGCCAGAGCTAGAAAACTTTCCTCCAATAATTAAAATATTGGACGGAAACAAGGGTTCAAATCCTCTAGACAAACACAATATACCGTGCCATGTTTATGTTGTATTGCGTAACAAGTGATTAATGTTGTTAGTATGATTTAATCAGAGTTCAATAATAAAAATAAGAAAATTGTATACCTAATGAGAAATTTATAGATACAATTTTAGTCTTAGGAGTAAGACGAAGACAGGTAAATCACATAATCTATTTTGCCCTTTTGAGTTTTAAAATGGAAAAGAAGAGGGTGAGAGAATATATTTCTAATAAGATCATGTGTATTTATAAGATTCACTCTTTTCAAATTATAATAGAAATTAAATTTTTCTTATCTTTTTCATGTGAGTCAAATTTGTGATAGAAAACTTACTAGTTACTAAAAGGCTATAGGTTGAGGCTTCTGTCCAATAAATTTATGTATGATTCAACCTATCATAAATTATACACTTTTAACCAAAACCTAATTCTTTTAGGGTTTAGTACTAAATATAAAACTAATTACCTAAATTATAATATGTATATATAATTAACCATCTCATAATTAATTAATGTTAATTCATATTTAAATATTAATTTATAAAATTAATCTAATAATCTCCCACTTGAATAACATTAATTAATTATGCATAGCTCAAATAACAATAAACAATTAGTATATATCAAGTCATAAACAAATCTAAAGAAATAACTCAAAATCATTGAATCTGATAGGGAATCAAGTGATTTATGGCACATTAACAAAATCATTGAATCCGATGAAAAAACAAATGATATTAAGCGCATTAATCAATATTTCAATATCAAAATATAGTGGAATAAAATTGCATAAGTGGTCTTACACCAAAACAAATAAGATAATTATATCTCAGACTTCCACTAAACTAAAGTTATATTATAAGATTTAACAAAACTTATATGAGTTACATGATCTTGAAATACTCCTATAGGTAAACCCTTAGTTAATAGATCCGCAAGCATATTTACACTCGGGATGTGTACAACTCGAGTATGTGATTTGGCAATCTTTTCTCTAACAAATAAGAGTTTAACATCAAAATATTTGGTACGACTAGAATTTTTGTGATTATGAGAGAAGTATATAGTAGATGAATTATCGCAGAAAATAGTTAAGGATCGTAATATAGAATCAACTAAATGCATACCAAAAATCAACTTCCTTAACTATATTGCTTGACAAGTAGCCTTATAACATGCGATATGCTCTACTTCCATAGTGGAAGTAGGTGTAAGTGTTTGTTTAACACTTTTTCACGAAATAGCTCCTTCAAACTTCATAAAAATATATCCAAAAGTTGACTTGCAATCATTTATACAAGAGGCAAAATTTGAATCTAAATAGCCAACAATTTCAAGTGTATCAAATTTTCTGTAAGTCAACATATAGTCTTTGATACTTTGCAGATATCTCATGACCTTCTTGGCAGCCTTCCAATGAATCCTTCCAGGATTATTCAAGTATCTACCAAGCACACTAATAACAAAGGTTATATCTAGATGAGTGCATACTTGTACATGCATAAGACTACCTACAACGGAAGTATAAGGAATCATATCTATTTCAGTTCTCTCATCATCATTTTTAAGGCACTATGATTGAGATAATGAATCATCTTTTTGAATAGGTACTGAATTAGATGTAGGTTGCTTGAGACAGACCCAAAGTGCTATGAGATCTATCACGATGAATCTGTATCCTTAGAGCAAAAGATACCTCACCAAGATCTTTCATATCAAAATAGTATGACAACATATGTTTTGTTTCATTTAGAAAACTCATGGAATTGCTGGCTAGTAGAATGTCATCAATATAGAGTATCAAAATGACAAAATTGCTTCCATCAATTTTCTAATAAATACATTGATTTAAATCATTCTCAATGAACCAAAGAGAGATAATGATTTCATCAAATTTTAAGTACCACTGCCTAAAGGCTTGTTTCAACACATAAATGAATTTTCATAGTCTACATACTAAGTGTTTCATTCCAAGTTCAACAAAACCATCTAACTGAGTTATGTACACTTTTTCATACAAGTCTCCATTAAAAAAAGTAGTCTTAACATTTATATGATGAATTTAAGATCAAACTGTACAATAAGGGTCATGACCACCCTGAAAGCATCATTTGTAGATATCGGAGAAAAGGTTTCTGTGTAATCGATGCCTTTTTTCTAATTGTAGCCTTTAGTTACAAGTTTGGCTTTGTATCTTTCCATTTCACTAGAACTGCCTCGTTTAGTTTTATAAACCCATTTGCACCCAACTAGTTTGCACTTATCTAATAATTCCACAAGTTCCCACACATGATTTTGATGCATCGAGCCAATCTCATCAATCATAGCCTCCATCCATTTAGAAAAACTAGAACTAGACATCACTTGTTAAAAGGATTCGAGATCTGTACCATTAATAGATCATATTCAAAATTTTGCAAATAAATCATGTAATCATTTAGTATTGTAAGCCTTCAGACTCTTCAAGAATGTATCAATTTAATGACCAGCTCACATGTTTCTTCCATAAGGAGTTCTGCATCTACTCTAATTAGATTCTTCACAACCTCATTTCTATTAGACACAGAGGGTGTTATAATAAGCACGAGCAAAATGGTGCTCTCATCACGTAAATTGATGACTCTAGGTACAGAGCTCCCACTATCCAAATCATCCTCAAAATAAAATGCCCGATTAAACTTGATGACTTTGATAGTGTAAGTAGGACAATAAAACCTACATCCCTTTGAACCTATACAATAGCCAATGAAAAATTCACTAACTGTTCTCAAATCTAATTTCTTGAATTGAGGAGTATATGGCTTCACTTCTACCCAACAACCTCATACTAAAAAATGCTTTAAGCTTGGTTTCTTTCCAGTAAAGAGTTCATATGGAGTCTTTGGTACTGTTTTACTGGGTACTTGATTCAAAATATAGACCAAAATCTTTAAAGTGTCACCCTACAAAAACTCTGGTAAAGAGGAGTGACTAATTATACTTCTAACCATGTCTATTAAAGTACGATTATGCCTCTCTACAACCTAATTTTGTTGTAGGATCTCAGGCATTGTATACTGGGCTTCAATGCCATGTTTCTATAGGAATAAAACAAATGGACCTAGATTTTTGCCTGTCTCAGTAAACCTCCCATAATACTTTCCTCCCCTATATGATTTGACATATTTTATGGCTTTGTCAGTCTTCAATTCAACTACTACCTTAAAATTCTTAAAGGCATCTAGTGACTCTGACTTCTTATGTAAAAGATCAATCCAATCATACCTAAAAAAATTATCTATAAAGGTAATATAGTATTTGAATCCACCTATAGTCACAAGTGTAATGGATTAACATATGTCAGTATGAATTAGATCTAAAATGTTTTGAGACCTATTTACCCCTTTGTTTCTAGCTCTAGCAAGAAGTTTTCCCTTAATACAGTCAACACAAGTTTCAAAATTTAAAAAATCCAAATCTTGCAACATACCTTGTCTGACCAATCTCTCCAATCTATCTCTAAAGATGTGGCCCAAATGCTAATGCCACAAAATAAAAAATTTTTTATTAATGCTTGGGTGTTTGTGCCTAATTACAACATTAATAAGAGCATTAGAAGATCCAATAGGACAATATTTTAAATTTAAACAATATAAACTATTCTATAAAGTAGTAGTACCAATAATAATAGAATCATAATAGATATTAGTCTTTCCATTTCTTTGCCAAAAAGAATAACCATAATGGTCTAAAACTGAACTAGAAATAAAATTCCTTTTCGTGAAAGGTACATAAACAACAATTTTCAAATTCATAACATGTCTAAAAGACAAACGTAAAGAAACTGATCCTATGCATTCTACCACAGCCCTACTGCCTTCAATTCCCAAGATAGTCTTCTCTCTTACACTTAGGATTCTCCTTTTTCAGAACCCTTACAAAGAATTTGCAACATGAATAGTTGCACCAAAAATAAAAAAAAATGTTTCAAGACTATTGGATTCAAAACACATTAGAGCTAGATGGGTAACAATAGAAGATGTACCTTCTTTCTCATATTTGTTCTTTAACTTATAATAGTCAAATATCTCATGACCAGGTATCTTATAATAATGGCAACTGCCCTTGAATTTCTTCTATGGACCCTTACTCTTCTTACCACCTTTCTTAAACCCAAGTTTTCTAAATTTCTGTTTCTCTTATCTCTTTCCCTTTTTATCACTACCACTTGGTTTGTTGCTTGAACCATGAGACAAATAATTCACAAATGGTGTATGAGAATTGTTCTTTTTTATTGCTTCTTCTTCTTGAGTTACTATTGATATCATTTGATAATTGACCACTCTGCTGCCTGTGAATTATAGGAAGTTCTCAAGAATGTATATTCTGATGGCAATGATTGAAGGACTCGATAAACTAAAGTGCTTTCTCCTAGGTCAACTCCATATGATTTAAGCTTGTTGTAGTAGTGGATGAGCTTCATGATGTGTCCTCTAATCCCAGACACTCCACCATAACGGCTGTTATCAAGCAATGAGAGATAATAAATTGTCTGAGTTTTGTCAAGTCTCATAAATTTTTTCCCAATAACATTTATGTACTCTAATGCAGTGTCTTTGTTTGGAATGCTATCTCTAATTCCCTTCTCATTGGTGTATTTCATCATCGCTAGACATATTCAATTTGACTCATTCTATTGCTTATGATAGGCCTTATCAGCAGATCTAGACTCAGGTGTGAGATTTCTTAACTTAAGTTCTCTGAGTGCCAAATCTTTTTCAGAAATTGTCAAGTATATGTTCAAGGACTCTTGCTTGTTATCATAATTCATTCCATCAAGGTTCTTCATCACAAATAGATGCTGAAAAGTAAGAACTGATATAACTAAAAAAATTAGGAAATAATTAATTATGTGTACACAACATAATTATAATACAAGATTCTCAATCAAAATTTTAGTCAAGCAACTATATAACAAAGTAGTGTCAAGTAGAATTCATATATGTCATAAAGATTTGACCTTTATAAAGAGTTTATACAAGATGCATTCAATACAACCATATCGAGAGGGTATAAAAAATATTGAAAACATTAAAAAAATTTGCTATTTTTCTATCCAAAAGAGTGAAATTCCAATAATGTTATATCGATAGGGTATATCCATCATCAATATAATGCATTTCTAAACATTTACTAATTAGAACACTTCCATGGTTAGTCCTTCGGTAGGAGGTGCAACTATCAAGTATAAAATTGGCCTATTACATTTCAAAATGTCCACTTTAAAGGTTCAAGAATTTATTTAGCATAGCCACACTTATAATTAGGGAGAGTGGCTATCACCAAAATGCATAATATTATAAAGCATATTCATGAGTTTTCTGAAACCAAAATGCAATAAATACGTACATTTATTTGTTGTACAAATTTTTAAAAACTCAAAATAAATTTTTCTAAGCTCTGAAAAATTACAAAAAAATAATATATAAATAGAAAATAAAAAAATAGACCTAGACTTGACATTGGGCCAAAAGGCCCGGCATGTGAGCTGTACACGCTCCCACGTGCATGGAATTGCGGGTACGCGCGACTGGAGCTAGTCATCTTCTTCCTAACTCTAGTCGTGCGCAGCAATTGCAGTTTTTCTACCATTGCTGATTCCTCAATCCTCCAAACCTTAGTTTCTTCACTGATTCAATGTCCCGAAATGCTTCCAAACATCATTCTAAATGAGATGCACTAAAAAATTGATGAAAATAAAAGCAAAATTGTATCAAACAAAAGCTTAAAGTTTTTGAACCATGACCTTTTTGATTTGCATATATGTGAACCGAATTCTTGTAATTGATTTGTGCTTCTTGTTTATATAAGTGTATGGAAGGTTTATATAACATTTAATTTCGTTATTATTGGATGGATAACAGATTCAAAATTTTTAGGGACCAAACACAAATTTGAATGCTTAATCTAGAATTACTGATGAGCAAGCTCGAATTAAATGAAATTAAACATGCTAATCACATCATTAAACTCATGTGCAATACAAATTTCATTCAATTTTATGATATTAGTTTACAATTGAAAATTCCCAATTCTTAGGGTTCTTAAGTTTTAAAATTGGGACTTTTTTTATATATTAACTGGGTTAATCAACACAATCAAATAGGGAATCATACTATCAACATTGCTTTAATATCATGTGTTGTTAGTATGATTTAATCAGAGTTCAATAATAAAAATAAGAAAATTATGTACCTGATGAGGAATTCATAGATACAATTGTTAGTCTGAGTAAGGCAAAGACAGGTAGATTTTACAACCTACTTTGCCCTTTAGGGTTTTAAATTAGAGAAGAAAAGAGAGAGTATGTATTTCTAATAAGATCATATGTATTTATAAGACTCACTTCCTCTTCTATCTCTTTTCAAATTATAATAAAAATTAAATTTCTCTTATTTTTTTCATGTGAGCCAGGCTTGTGATAGGAAACTCACTATCCACTAAAGGATTGTAGGTTGAGGTCTCTACTCAATAGACTTATGTGTGATACAACTTATCTTGAATTACACACTCTTAATCAAGATCCAATTCATTTAGGGGTTAGTGTGAAATACAAAGCTAATTGCCTAAATTATAATATGTATATATAATTAATCATTTTATAATTAATTAATGTTAATCTATATTTAAATATTAATTTATAAAATTAATCTAACAATTAATTCATTATGTTAGAAGTTTGGAGACCTTTCATCTAAATTAGCATGGGAGTTTTTAGAGAACCCAAAAATTAAGTATCATTTGTGTGTCTCTGTTATAACATCTTTTAAAAAGTTTATCCATGTGTGTCATGTTTTTATTTAAAATATTTGATAATAAATAATTGAAGAATTTTATTTTAATTTAGTTGTTTAAAAGAAGGGTTTATCCTACCACTAATGACTGTTAGTTCAACTCTCACATCAAATTATCTTTGAAACTAATGTAGACTGCTCATTCTTTTGTGGGTCGCAATGCTCATGTTTTGTCCATTCATGATCCCTTCCTTAACAGCTTTGGATCTCATCGATTATAGGATGTGTGTAGTACGCAATTGAGAACCACTGACCATTTAGATTTGATTTCATCTTTAAAGAAAAGAGAAGAGAAAAATAAAAATAATTTTTTAACTGTAAATATTAAATAAATAATGATTAAAATTCTTGACAGCCTGTAGTACTCAATTGGGCTTTGCATCACATTTTCGCAATTGGAGGGATCCAGATTACTTCCTTAACTCAAATTCTAGGACCTACTTGTACCAAAGGACAAGAAAGCTAGGTCAAAATATTATATTTAAAAAAAAAGACTCTGGTATTAAATTTTAAATAAATACCTACTTACATTTTACAATATTATACCCGAAAAATGGAATGTGGATTTTCTGCAATTACTAATGTAATGGGAGAGAGTGTAGTCAAGCAAATGCTTGAGGCCTTTGTCTTTTTGTTTTTGTTTTTTTTTCATGAGAGATAAAAATTTTAAGTATAAAAAATTTTTTGGATGTGATAAAAACAATTTTAACTGTGAGAATTAAAAATTTTAACTATGAGGACAGAAATTTTAGTTGTAAAAAAAATTATACTCCAAAAATTTTAAATGTGTGAACAAAAATTTTAACTAAATATAAAAATTTTTGTCTGTTGAACCTTTAAAATAATTTTAAAATTTAAGATTCTTCACAATAAATATTTTAAAATTAAAGTCATGGAGTGTGATTTGTTTTCAAATATTTGAATTATGAGGAGTCATTTTTTAAGCAATAATAAACAAGAATGAAAGAAAACATTGAATAAACAATAAAAAGACTTATGAATTTTATAATATGAAGTATAATTTTTTTTTATAATTAAAATTTTTATCATTATAGTTAAACCTTTTTATCTTTCTAAAGAAAAAAACAGGTGTCAAGTATTTGCTTAATTGCAGAGAATCTGTGTCTAAAAATAAAAACTTTTTTTTTTAAATTGATATACATTTAAAATAAAATCTGAGTAAAATATAATATTTTTTTTCATAAAATATGTTACTTTATAACAGTAATATATTTGGCTCGAAACATTTTAATGCCAGGTGTATGGAACATTGTAGAACAAGTTTCAAAATTCAAACTTGTAAGTCATCAATTTGCTTCCTAGCTACATCTTCCACTTTCCGATGTGTAATTTTGATCCAATTTCTTCCAACGTGCGTCTATTTATTATCTAAAGAGTCAAACAATAAATAGTAGATCGTTTAAACCTATCCAATCGAGCTCAATATTTCAAAAACAAATTTATCTAACCCCGCAAAAATAAAACAACCTTCTATCTAATAATAAGTCAAACAAGAAATAGTGTTTTTGCATCACGCATCAATGAATCAATATAAACACAACCAAACTAATAATCAGTGTCATTTTCATGACGTACTCATGGTCCAATATTTTCCAAATTCTTATATATACACATAATAATATGCCGACAGATACCTTAACTATTCATTCCTTTGGCTAACTGCTTTGACATGAGTTTCACATAAGAGGAGGCATAGTCCTGTATAGCAGCAATCACGACATGACTTCATTGAGACATATGTTTCCTCTGACGCCATGTCCTTTCACATTTCAGACTGCTTATCTCAGAGATCTTGCCTGCAGATTTCACTGAGGATGTTTTCTTGAAATTTCATTTACCTCAGGCTGAGAGATAGACGAGGTACCAGCCAGGTCATGGAGATGAAGATGCTAGCTCTTCTAGGTATAAATATTCGAAGTCAAAGGAAAGGACATGTTTATATCTACTCAAAGGAATTCCGCATTGTGGTTTTAAAAAATAGGCACCTTTTTATAAGGAGGCGTAATTTTTATGAAAGAGAATTAAAAGAATTTTATGATTGAAAATCATATTTAACATAAGGCCTTGTTTGTTACCCAAATTCTTTGGCCATAAAAATGAAAATAAAAAGATAAATAAAATGTAATAAAAAAATTTTTGTTTGGTATGAGTGAAAAAAAAAAAGTTTATATTAAATTATTTGGTAGAATGAAGATAGAATGGAATGGCAAGTGAAAAGAGTAAAATGATAAAAATGTCTTTACTTTCTAAAAAAATAAATTGTTTAAAATTTTTTTACATATAACTATTTATTTTAATATTTTACATATATTAATTTAATATTTTTTAATTTTTTAATATATTTAAATATATATAATAAAAATAATTAAATTATTTTGTAAGAAAAAAATAATATAATTAATTAAATAATTAATTCAATCAAAAATTTAGTCAGAAATTATTTCCAATTGATTTTCAATCAAAAATTAGTTCGGACCAAAATTTGGTTAGATAATTTTCGATTGAAATTCAATCATAACTATTTTTCGATTGAATTTAAGTCAAAATTGATTTTTGACTAATTTTTTCATAGTTGGAAACATTGATTTTCGATTAAAATTCAGTTGAAAATTTTTAAAATATTGCTTTCCAAAAATTTTGACTGATATCATCTAAAATTCAATTAGTTATTTTTTAAAAATTTTATATAATTTATTATTTTTAATATTAAATATTATTAATTTTATTTTTTTTCATAATTAATTACAAAAATTATGAAAATAATTTTTTTAACTTTGTAATTAGTTAAAAAATAATAAATATATTTCTATTTGAAAAATTGTATGATAGGATAAAAAAAAATATATATCTCTATTTAAAAATGAGTGCAAAAAAGACAGAAAAAATACATAGGATTTCGTATCGAATTCCATCTCTTATAATTCACGTCTACCAAATATGTTTTTTCAATAGATTCCCTTTCTTTTTCAATTTTTGTTGTCATGCCAAATGGGACCTAGGAGTAGAACTGTCACACTATTTTTATGTTTGATTAGATTAAGATAACATAAAAATAAAAAAATGAGAAAAAATCAAAATATTTTCAATTAAAAAATGATAAATGGATACGGAAGATAAAATGGTAACTTTCAATATTATTCCCAAAAAAAAAAATCAGATTCTATCCATATTTGTGTGTGTGAGTGAGAGAGAGAGAGAGAGAGAGAGAACTTTCTACTGTATGAAGGAATCTGAATTCCATCAAAAATTCAAATGTAGGATACCAAACATGTTCATTTTTGCTTTCGTGTCCCATTTCCTTTTCCTAGGCTAGATTCCTTGGCTAACAAACGTGCTCTAGTGTTTGGTTTATACCTTGTTACATCGAGTTTACTTATTTACTACATACTTAAATATACTCCCAAATTACGTTAGACATATTTTCATATGCTTCTTGTGACATATTAACATTGATGAATTTATATAATGACACACCACACACACACCCCCCCCCCCCCCTATGCTGCGTCCAAGCCTTATATTTTGAGTTGTGGTATGCCACTAGGTGTGTCACCACATTGATGTTGTAGTGCGACTCTGTTCTATAGCAGAGGTTCACTTAGTGTCTAGATATATAATAAGCATAATTTTCAGCTACAGAGCATACTCAGCCTTACAAACAAATAATGCAAGCACTGAGGAATCTGGCAAGAAGAAAACAGAGTTGAGAAACCAAAACTGCAAGGACATGGAAAATAATGAGCAAATAAGAATAATTTTAATTTTTTTTTAGAAAAACAAGTAATTAATGATGTATCTTGTTAGGGTTACTAGCAAGCACTTGCTCTCTCGTTACCAGTTACCATAATCACAAACCCTAAGCCATGTATCTATTGTTCGGGGTCTAATCACGTCATTTTAATATTACCTGAAATATGATTTTTACATTTGGTTCCTCATAAGCATTCCTTAAAATAGTTTGCTACATTCTAAGAAATTTAATATTTTTCGTGTTTGGTTTATATAAATTTTCAAAATTACATATCTTTTTTATTGGTAGAATGTTTCTAATTATTTTATAATTTATTTATAATTTTGATTATATTTTATTATTTTTATCCGTATATATATTTATTATATTTAAGTACTCATTATTTATTAGATTGAATTTTTAATTTTATAACTTTATTTTTATTTTTGTATTTATTTAATTATTTTACATTTATTGTTTTTTAAAAGCATTTTAGGATAAAAGGGTAAAATAGTCTTTTACCATTTCTAAAACATTTCCTCCTTATGAAAATCTAACATTTCCATCTCTATCCATGTGAATAAAAATTAAGAGTTTTGTGAGAACGTTGCATTCCCGAAAAGGTGACATTCCTATTAATTTTTTTTTAATAACATAAACTAAACGTGGAAATATATCATTTTTATAAACATTTCAAAAAATTCAGAAATAATTTCGTGAACCAAACACTTCTAAAAAGATCACCTTACTTCCATAGGAAGAATTGGACAATTACCCTTCCATAACATGCACAATACAATTCTTTGTGTTTTTTACTTATCTTTTTTATTTTGTTTTGACGAGGGCTTGGCAGATGACATACTCTAAGAAGGAGATCAAAACATATCAAAGTCGTAAAAATAATAAACTATCTTCTCTATAAATCATTCTTGAGAAATAATTTGGACTTATGTATTATGAAATTGTTAAGGAAGGACCCAAATACGTCAGAGTTAGTATTTTAGAAGTTTTTGCTTCTCCATCTTTAATTTTTAATTTGGCTTTTGTTGTTAAATATCTGTCAATTTTTCATTAAATTCTACTAATATAACTAATCATATACCATCTTGTTACTTTGATTATTTATAATTCAAACTAATATAATCAAATCATTAACAAGAGTTGCATTACATGCTATATAGATGAGTTAATTTCACATCATTATCTATTTTTATCTCTTTTATTAGCATATTATATATACATATATATATATTCAAAATGTTACCAAAATTTAAGAGAAAATTGATGAAAGTTTAATGATAAAAGATTAAATTAAAAATAAAATTATAAGGACTTAATTGCAATTTTTTTCAAATATAGGGACCAATTTGAAATTAAGTGAAGCTATATGGACAAAAAAAATAGTTTAACCATGTATATTTACAAATTAAACAAGCCTACCTGCGAATAAAGTTTATTTTGAAAAAATTTTAATAAGCTCTTTTTTTTTAATTATATGCATAATGTTATCTTTATGCAATCTCATGTATATTTGAAACCAAGTCTAAAGTGAAAGCTTGAACCATTGCAGCTTCTCATGACATCTATCTGCATATTTTATTCTTTAAGAAAATATTTTGAAATAAAAATTTCATAAGCTCCTTTTCTAATTATATACATAATTTTATCTGTTTGTTATCTCATATATATATATATATATATAAAAGTTAGTTCAAAAACGAATTATTAGTTATAGTTTTATTGATTTTGATCCATCAATTGTATTAGATCTATTATAATACAAAGAATAAATTGTATAGACTTTTTTTTTTATTTTAAAAAATATATACAATTTTTTAATAAAGATTTAAATCTAATTTTAAAATTTTTAAAAAGACATTCAATAATATAAATATATATTTTTTTTAACAAATAATAAAAAAATATATTTCAGTCAAAAAATAAAAAATTAAGCTAAAGTGTATATTAATTTTTTATTTCAAAAAAATTATGTATATTTTAAAAATAGAAAAAATTTGTATAATTTTAATAAAATTTAAGAGATAGATGTATAATTTACTCTAATATAAACTGAAATTGTCATGTCCTGATGGTTATTTTAATGAGCTATATTAAATTCTAATCCATATTGTATCAAAAACGGGTCATAATTTGCCAATCAAAGCCTATTCAAAAGGCAAGCTAATTAGCTTAGCCTGGCTCTCTCACGTTTTAACAACGAATGGCCCTCAATTCTTATTAAATTTAACCAAAATTTTGTAGAGGAAAATCTCCTATTTTTTAATTCAATCGATAAACAAAATAATTAGCAAGATGGACTAGGTTCAAACGCGTCTGGATTCTCTGCTCCTGCATGCTCCTATTTTGCAGGAGCATCTGAACCGTTCAGAATAAAATCGGGACGGTCTAGATTTTATTCTTACTTTTTTTAATTTTTTAAATATCAAATATTAATTTTTTTATAATTTTATAGTTATAAAATTATTTTTCTTTTATATTTTAATTTTTTAAAATTAAAAAAATACTTAAAAAATTAAAGAAAGTAATGCTCCTGCAAACAGGAGCACCGCGTGCTCCTGTTTTGTAGGAGCAGAGAATCTAGACGCGGTTCAAACCCTTACTTGGCCTTATAAAAGAAATTTGACTCAATTTCGAGCTAATAAAAAAAATTTTATAAAAATTGAACCAGGTTTGACCAGTATTTTGTTGAAAATCTCTCCAAGTTTTTGATTCATTGAACGAAACTTCTGTACTCTTTACTTTCATTGATAATTATAAATAATTGTATCACATTTTTGTCTCTTCATTCTAAAGAATTTTTTTTCAAAATAATCCTATTTATCACACACCCAGGTCGTTAAGTTTTATGGATAAGATATTGAATATATGACCCTTGAGTGTATATGAAATATAATTATACATGCGGGGTTTATGTATAAATGTGACATAGCTTTGAGACTAACTGACACAAAATGGCAAATATAGAACTGATAAACACATTCAAAAAGTAGAATGCAAAAGAAGAATGCAAATCGAATGATTCCTTTATTAATGTCCAAATAACATTATAGGTCATTTATAGATAATCCTAATCAATTTTAATAAATAAGAAAATAATCCTTATTTAATAAAAAACAAAATAAATGCCACAAAATTAAAAAAAAGCGACAAAAATAAGAAAGTGACTAAAACATTTCCATAACATATGAAAACGAAAGATTTTGAACCTTAAAATAACCTTAATTTGATAAACCTTAATTGCCACGATAACAAATTTGAAAGGAGCTTTTTACGATTATAATATTAACTGAAACTCCTTCCAAATCCAAAGTTATAGCTACTAAACAAATTTATCGATCGTTAAATTTTACAAGTTAGATTTTTATTAGTCAGCTCAATCCATAAAATTATCCACTGAACATTTCGCATCAAAAGCAATTCTGATATTTTTTATACAGATACTAAGTAGTATAATGCGCTCAAGAATTGCTTTCTTCACTACCGGTTTGTCAAACACAGTTGGCATCAAATTACTGTCATGGGTATTATACGTAACATATCCACCATAAATCATACTCCTACTTTTCAGAAAAAGAAGAAAAAGGTGGCTTTGTATGACCCTAATTATAATTATATCCATATTGATGTTGTGATTCAGATCGCAAAATGTTACTCAGTGAAGATAGTACTGATATAATAAAAAATGTTAAAGAGACACGTCATGACCTTCAATCAAGAAAACTAATGGCTGACTGGCTGGCTGGCTGGCTGTGATCTCTGACGATGCATTACTTTTAGACCACAGATTCATGATAGGCCAGCCATTCTGTAGTTGACATGCACATGGTAGCAGTTACTGTGTGTTTACACTCGGAACTCCAATTAAAATACTCCTATGACACTATGGAGAAATGCAATATATATATATATATATATATATATATAAAAGAAAGAACCTAAAACAACAAAAAGGAAAGTGTAATAAATCTTTCTACGAAATGAAATTTTCTCTGTCGTCATCGTTTAAAATAATATTTTCCATCAAATTGGATTCCTTTTTTTTTTTTGGCTGCACAGTATCCAGTTCTTCAACCAAGAGGTCCCAGTCCCACCCCTTTATTTTTATTTATTTTTAATCTAATGATTCTTCGCAGCACAAAATCTTGAGTGATTGCCCATCTTTTTCTCAGAAAAGTTAATAGTAGATTGCTTTTTTTTTTTTTTTGGAGAAAAGTTTAGAATATAGAGCATTGTTTTTTAAAGAAATTATAATTTCTCTTTAAAATTAAAATATATGTTAAATTAACTTCTTTTGTTAAAAAAAAGTATATTTATATATGTTTTGACCAAAATGCTTTTAAATATATTACTTGCAAAATATAATAAGTATTAAAAAGTATTTGACCAACATAAAAAAAATTACCTTTCCAAATTTTGAATAAATCAAATTTATGATTTTCAACACATTATGAATAATATTGAAATAAAAAAAATTAAGAAATACATTTTTTTTAGTTGGCTATATTTTTAATAAGCGGGTATTTTGATCATCTTTTGATACTAAAGGAAGTTTATGTATATTCATAATAAATAAAAAGCCTGTGTAATTTAAATATTTGTTAAGCGAACAGAGAGTAATTTATCCCCAAAAAAATTATTATTAAACTCTGTGACAAGTAAATGTGCCTTGCAAGAAAAGTTCAGGACTGGTTTTATTAATATCTCTAACATACTTGGGTTTAAAGTATTGACCAAGCAAAACAAGTAACATACCTTGTGTTGAAAAATAGTTGGCAATAGAACTTCACCCAAAAGGTAATAGAGATGACATTGGTTCAAGCAAAGGGAAAGCTAATGAAACCAAATATTTGAGTTTGAGAATCAAGCAATAATTTCCATTCTGTTGAACTTTGATGGCTTTTTTAAGCCATCCAATGCTTGAATCTGCATATGAATTACATCAGATGTCGAGCAAGATGACTCGTCCCCTCACTCAAGATAGAATGACCGGGGATTGAACCTACAGTAGATAGATCAGAAGGAACCTGCATATGAATTACATCAGAGGAGCAAACTATGTTGGTTGAATTCTAAGCTGATGAAGAAAGAGGCATGCAAGATCATTATTGGAAGCACAAATAGCAAGCATTCCCTTTTAATAAAAAAACTGGGGGATTAAAAAGTGCAGAAAAATAGCTTATTGCAAACCGAGCAATCCTACAGAACTTGCGAGAATGAGTCCCATTGAAACTCATATTGGTGGCAGCCATGTCATAACAATAGGGCTTCTCACCCTGTGCACACCATCCTTCCAAACCAGACCTCCAAACTCAGGATCAGATTGCCTAGACTTTGTAGTGAAGGTAATCTTGTACGACAGTTTCTGGTGCTTGCTGGTAAAAATCAAGATTTCAGGCTCAACTTTAACAGAAGCACCCTTGAATGGTGAAACCATAACATGGTATTTGGAGTTAGAAGGGCCAACATTGGTCACAGTTCTGTGAAGGGTTAAAGCTGAAATGGCTGTTTTCTCTGGAAACACGACTGAGATAGCGGGGTAGTTCAAGTCCCCTGGACTTGCAAGAGAGTGCCTACAAGATCTGTTTGAGTATTTAGCAAAAACTCCCAACTGGGTTGGAGTTAGCTTTTGTGTGCATAGGAAGTCAAAGTAATCTTGTGGCTCAATGTCATAGACCAAACCTGGGTCCAGAGCTTTTCTGGGGTTAATGTGTCCAGCCCCATGATCATAAGGGCTTGAAGATTCACTTGTTGAGGCATCTCTTAAAGGGTTAAGGGTATTATCATGAACATAAGCTGTGGTCATCAGGGCAGATTTTATAGCCGCTGGGCTCCATTCTGGGTGCCTTGCCTTAAGCAAAGCAGCAACCCCACTTACATGTGGGCATGACATGGAAGTTCCAGAGAGTATATTGAACTTGACTCTCCGGCGATCGGTTGGCAAACTTGAGGGTCCAATGATCTCACTCCAAGCAGCAAGAATGTTCACACCAGGAGCCACCAAATCAGGCTTCAGGATCTCAAAGGTAAGAAAATTAGGCCCTCTTGATGAAAACGCTGCCACCACAGGAGATGGCCTAATCCCCAACCTTGTGCCAAGAAAATCAAGATTTGCAGTAGCTTTCTTGCTTGTCAAGACATAACGCTTAAGCTCCTTACCTTCTTTCTCTCCTACAGAAACTGCTGGAAGGAGGTGACAATCTGCAACAAGTTCTTCCCCATGAGCTGCAGTATTTGCAAGAATCATTCCTACCCCTCCTGCTCTTTTCACCACCTGACCCTTCTGAACTCTAGGACTAATTCCTCTGTCACAAATCACAATTTTCCCCGAAACCTTTTTGGGATTCAAGGTTCCTTCCAAGCACAAAGATCTAGGGTCAAGGCTGCTTGAGTTACTACTCCCCATGTACGCCAAAGGGTATTGCTTCTTAATAGACAGCATATTTCTCCCTTTATAGAGCGAAACTCCAGTCATTCTTCTTCCATTTCCAAGCTTCACATCAGCAGGAAAATCTCTGTCCATTGTGCTTGCTCCAACCGTGGTGATCCATGGAGACACATTTGTGAGACTAACAGGGTCAGGGCCTGCATTTCCTGCAGAGCAAGAAACAAAAACACCCATCTCCATAGCCCCAAACGCAGCCACAGATAAACTATCACGGTAATAAGAGGAAGCTCCACCACCCAAAGAAATTGACAAAACATTAACCCCATCAGCCGCAGCTTTATCAACAGCTGATAGAATATCTGAACTAAAACACCCACCAGCCCAGCACACTTTATAAGCAGCAATTCTCGCTCCTGGAGCCATACCTCTTGCTGTACCATAAGCATAGCCTAAGAGATTAGCCCCATGAACTGGAGACCCAGCTACTGTAGCTGCAGTATGAGTCCCATGGCCATCTTGGTCTCTAGGCGATTTGAACTCGCTTTGCTCGTTGATTTTACCCATTGCAGCTTCATACCCGTGGTAGAACACTCTCGCACCCACAATTTTTCTATTACAGTTATGCTTTGTGAATCCTCGTCCAGTCTCGCAGCTTCCTTTCCAGTGAGAAGGTACGGGTCTCATACCTGTGTCGTTGAAGCTCTCGCTCTCTGGCCAAACCCCCGTGTCCAAAACCCCCACGATGACGTCATGGTCGGCCACCATTTCCGACCAGAGGTTCGTGCTCTGTGATGGTTCGAGCCCTAAGAACATGGGGCTTCGTGTCGTGTGAAGCTGATACTTGGTTTCAGGAAAAATGGCGAGCACCCCATCTTCTTCCTCTAGCCTCCCGGCTTCCTCTTCGCTTAGTTTAGCCGCGACGCCATGGAAGGCAGTCTGGTAGCTGTAGATTATCCTCTCTTCGTTCTCGTTTTCAGCTTCGAGGGACTTGAACAGTACTGATTTTACTTTTGAGGAATACCATTGAAGGTGATTGGAGAAGGCTTGTGGCATTGCGGATTTATCCATTTGGATTATGTAAGTTTTCTTGGCGAATTGGGCATGTGCAGAGAAAGCTAGACTGAAGAGAATATAGCTTATTAGAATGAAACCCATGTTTGTAGTTGGGGTGTCAGCCATTTTCATGCTAGAAAGGAAAGCTTGGGAGTATCGAAGAAGAAGAAGAAGAAAACACAGACGGGGTTGTGAATATTAAAGAGAAGGGAGGAAAGTGGCATTTTCTGTGACATAATGATCACTGTAATATTAAAGTTTGGTGGTTGTTTTGTGAATGCCCCAAGTTAAATGGAGGGTCAAACAAGCTACTGAATGGCTGGTACTAGAAGTTAATAAGCAATTGGTTTTCCGACAAGTACCACTACTTCGTTAATTTCGCTGTTACCTATATACTGAAATAATATCCACATTCTCGGCGCTGGGCCTCTGAATTTGGATTCGTAAATCTTCTAAAATTAAGTGAAAGAGAGAAAAAGAAGGGGGGAGAAAAAACGAAAGAGAGTAACAAAATAAAAGAAGTGAGATTTATACACAGTTTTGTTTATTATATTATTTTTTTATTTTAAGAACATTTTATATTATATTTCAAACGATCTGAATTCTATTAGGGTTTAGATAATAACGTCTAAAACATTGTGCCTACCCAGCATTTTTTTTTTCCTCCTCTTATAGTTCGGCGCAACACCTTTATATTTATCAATTGTTAATTTCAAGTAGCAAAAATTAAAAAACAATTGACTATATTATTTCTATTAACATAACAACTTTTTTGGGCCTTTGCACCCTCATTAAACCAAAAGAAGAAATTTATGTGGTGACGTTAGTACATTAGCTATAGTCGGAAAAAAAAGTTCAGTTTAGAGGAATTGCATTTTTTTTATCTTTAAAATATTTATGTTTAAATTATTTAGTCTATAAATTCTTAGCTTATTCAATTCAATCCTTTAAAAATCATGACTCGTTATACATTATTTTTTAGAATATCTATATTTATTTTATTTTTGTCCTTTTTTATTGATAAAGGATTAATGAATAGTAAGTCTAAAAACTCAAAAATTAAATTATATTTTTTAAAATTTAGAGACAAAATTGATAAAATTATTTGATTCTTGAATATGTGAAATGATAATAGCAAGGAAGGAATAAGCAGTATAAAAAGGAAAAAAAGAGTAATATTACTCAAAGAAATAGGTATTATAATGAGAGTATTTGGATCAGAATGTTAAATAATACGAAGAAAGTGTTAATTATAAAATACGATAGAGCCCTATTTATACTAAAAAAAAAGTGAGTTAATTATGATTTCGATCAAGTTGATTTTTTTTTTTAAATTAAGTCATGCTACTCATATCAATTTGCTATTTTAGTAAATTGTATATAACTTGATCACACTTGAAGCTTTGATTATAAATTTTTGAGCCTTAGAAACCCTAGGTTCTCTTTAGACATATAATGACTTGAGGTTTATAAGGCTTATTCATAATTACATGGTAATTTAGACTAAAAGAATCAAAGACGAACCTCTAAACATGTTAAAATTAAATTTTAACAAAAAGTATATTTATATATTGATACATCTATGAATAATTAATTTGATTTCCATTTTTTTCTAAACCATACAGATATCTAATTGATGATAGGTCCCCACCATTCACAGGATGCATGCAGTTGCAGGGCATCTAAGCACTGCTGGATCTGAAGTTTTCTTCAGGAGACAATAGTTGAGGGTTCGCCCATTTACTCAGTCCATTATTTAGCCTCAAGTTGCAGTAAATATATATGCTGTATTTTGGAGGAGCAATTTTTTTTTACATATATTCAAGATATATAGAAATATGATTCAGTTAGTATTATTATTATCATTTATTATTAAATGAAGTTGATGTGCTTCATATTATGATTAATATTATTATCAATTAGAAAAAATATCAATACATTATGAATGTCGTTATAAAATTCTTCATTTTCATTTCATAGATGGAAATTTTAAATAACTCAATTTTGGATGAATGTTTAAGAGAAAGAAGGAAACAGATCATCATGTTCTTAATTTTTTTAAAAAGTTATACACACACACACATATATATTTAAAAAATGGAAAAGGTTATCATATTATTAGTTCTTTAAAAAGTTCTTGTACGGAGAGAGATTATCACATTTTTAATTCTTTAAAAGAAGTTCTTTTACATACCAGAGAGAGGGAGAGAGACTTTAAAAGATTCTTTGAGACAGAGATTATCCCCATATTAATTCTTTAAACAAAATTTACAAATCATAATTTAATTAAAAATAAATTGTAATAACAAATACACAAAGAATTGCAATATGCACTTAAGTTGCTACTTAGATGAAAGAAAGATATAATGCGTGAATTTTTTTTCCTGTAATTCATTAATTCCTTTAAAATTTTTACATATGATTATTTTACTAGAAATTTTAATAGCAAATATTTTAAGTCTAATTAGTTTCTTCATAAAAGAATAAAGTGGTATAATTCCATTCAACACTTGATTCAGAGGATAAAATCAGAATGTTTGATCTCCACAAAACTCAAACATACTTGAAATGCTAAGAATCTTATTTTATGTATTAGTCTGTGCTGGACCAAATTTAGTTAAGTCTTACATGAATAAATATTTTGAGTACAGGTTACAAATTGATTGTATATAATATAATCCGAGAGAGACAGAAAAAATATATATAAAAAAAATTTATAGTACTTTTATCTCTTTTTGTTACTCTTTTTTTTAACTATATGATTTTATGGCTATAGAATATCAATTTCAAACATTTTGAACCTCCCTTTTCAAATTGAAAAAAGAAAAACCACATTATTTTGGAATAATGCTGGTCCCATAATTATTGAAGAACATAAATGTAGTGGTCATTATTGAGTTGCGTGCAGATGTAGTTGTAGTGGTCTAGTGGATACATATAAAATATTTTGTATATGGTGATAAATGAGTTTTTTTTATTTGTTATATTAACACAGCACATGTATAATTTTAGTTTTAAAATATTCCAAGAAACCAAATCCAAATTAATTTAAACCATTAGATTGCTTTTTTTTTTTTAATTTATTTCCTGCAAAAGATAAAATATTCTTATTCATATCAATCTAGATATATCAGCCTAATTCCCACAACAAGAAAAGAGGATGGTGAAGTGCGTCTTTAATGTTGGACTTGAAAAAGCAAGCTAGAAAGAGAGATCTTTTGGAGCATTAATACAAGGAGAAAAATATCACCAATCACCAATTAAGGTCCTGAGTGAGTTTCTCCCATATTTAAAAAAAAAAAAAATTAGGTACACTGTACTTTTGATGTACCTTCGGTGTATTAAAAAAATTAATAAATAAGATTAAATATGTACAAATAAAATTCATATATAATATAAATAAAATTTATATTTAAAATAAATTTTAATTATTGAATATATAAATAATGCGACGTAATTAGTGTACTTAAAAATTATTCATTTTAAAGATGTATGTAGCTCATATCTTTAAAATTAAATTTAAATTGTTTATAATCCATTTAGAATACTTAGATTTTAAATTTTTATTTTTATTTGTATTTTTTAATATAAAATATTTTTTTTAAATTTGTATTTAAAATATTATATTCTTTATATTTTGTTTTTTAAAATAAAAATTAAATTTTTAAAAAATTAAATTTAAATCATTTAAATTTAATTTAATAAAAAATGTTTGACGTCTAATTAAGTTTGCCTCGATGCTAGTTTTGATGATTCTTAATGATTTGCAGGACCAGTTTCAACAACAGCGTAAAGCTGAAGTTACCTTTTACAACATAGGATCCTATAATATAGTTTTGTAGATGTATTTTTTTTTTTATAAAAAAAATTAACATGAGAAAAATACATTTCTCTCTTCAACATATATATATATTTTTTAAATTTTATAAAAAATAATATATATATATATATATATATATATATAAAAGTAGAAGTCTTACAAACACCTGCCTTATATCTTTTTTTTTAACACATCCTTTTCTAACATGAATAGATTGTTTGTTATTCTCAAAAAAAAAAAAATAAACTACTCAAATTTAATATAAAGAGTTGAAATTTTATTTTATCTTTTTTGTATTTTTACTCTCAATTATCTATATTTTTTATTTTAGAAGAAATAAACCATAAAATAAAAATAATTTTTTGATTTTTATAAAACAGACAATTTATATGATAAAAAATAAAAAATATATTTATTTTATTTTTTAATTTCTAAAAAATAAAAAATATGAAAATTTAAATCACCTAAATCAAATTTAGACAATTAAATCAACTCTCCTTATATCAGTATGCAACTGATAATCCATTTCACCTCCACAGCAGAATCCGAAAGAGGGTCCGTTGGCCAACCCTACCATTTCTGTTTCGAACCATCGAAATCAATGTTTGTTAGATATTTGATGCTTTCTGTATTGAACTCGTGAGGTTAGTATTTTCGTTAGCACACACCGCATGTTATTAATGTTCCAAGTCACAATCACATCAAAGGGAAATGTTAGATCTTACTCTTTGTACAACATTTTATTTTTACGATTCTCGTCGCCGAAATATAGACGCACAAACTCTGCACAAGCCATTTAATGAATGAATTTAGTGGGCAAGAAAAGATATATATAGTAGGCTTTCTTGTTAAATTATTTTATTTTATTTTTAATTTTATCCTTTTAGTTTAAATATCTGTAATTAAACCCTTACAATCTTAGAACTTTTTAATTCAATCTTTATTTTTACACTTTCTGTTAAATTTTGTTGACATGATCAAGTGTACACCATCACTTGGCACTCTAAAGGTACATGGTTTAAATCAAATCATTTAAATCACTTAACATAAGTTTTATATATATAAGTTTATTTTATTTTATTATTTATTTTAATCCTTTTAATTGGCATAAATTATACATGTATATTCAGAATACCAAGAAGGTATATGGTTGGTCACAGTAGTAAAAATCTAATGTCATATTAATAGAAATTTAATAGTAAAGATTAAATTAAAATTTTTGAAATTATGAGAATCTAATGATAAATTTTTATATTATAATGACAAGATAAAAAAAATTCAATGAAATTATAGGAGTTCAAAAAATAATTTAAACTATTCTTTAATATTTATTTAAAGAATACTATGAAACATGAGTTAAGTAAAATTTGAAGTCGCCTTCAACTATAATATCAAACAAAGAAAATGTAGTAATTTTATGAAATTTTTAGAACAAACTCTCCACAGATGTAATCTTTATCTTTATAAAGAGTGAAGGGAAGCTGCATTGTTCCGAAGCTGTGAACAATGCAACTCATTTTGGGTATGTGCATGCATTTAATTATTTTTTTATATTGCACAGATTTTTGTGCAACGGGCTCTTCTAATTTTATGAAAAGAGTAGATGTATAAGAAACTAAAATTTGAAAAAAAAAAAAGATAATGAAACAAAATTTGAAATTTACATTTTAATATCTTGTTATTTAAATTAAAAATATTTTATGGTAAATAATGTTTAGTTCTAAAAATGGAAACAGTTGGCAATAGTTAATTCGGCCATTAAGAGAGCTCAACTGAACATGTGCGGTGTATCCAAACATTTATATCAGCATTCAAAGCTCCCTCAGAACTGAGGAGGAAACTGGCATCGCCTTAAAGGCACTGCAGGGCCTTTTATAGCTACTGGTGAGGCTCTCTCTCTCTCTCTCTCTCTCTCTCTCTCTCTCTCTCTCTCACACACACAACTAAAATTCATCAATTAGATTAATTGAAGTTCATTGTGTGTGGTTATACGTAAGTTGACGACTATTACATCATGTTGATGTGGATTATATACTAACTAGTCTTATAATCTTTAGCTCATAAACATAGTTATTTATACTTTTCCATCCTAATAGTGATGATAAGATTAGGGGTTAAGGTATGAAGTTAGGTGTAATGTTCATGAAAGGAATGGATAGTCCATCACTTTAGCGTATGTAAAGATGATACGGGGACAGTTTTCATAAATCTAATTGACGATAGTAGTGTTTAGCATGATTTTGAAAATTTTGGCAAATATTTAAGATAAAATTTACCCAAAACAAATTTGAGGCAAAATTGATAATAACCTCAAACTTTTTGATGGAAAATGTACTTTTGTTATTATTTTAGTTTTTAAAAGTTTTCACTATCATTAATTTAGTTTTGACTAAGCTAGAATTAGAACTAAAATGATGTATATTTTTAAAAAATTAAGACTAAATTAATGATAATAAACTTTCAATGACTAGATTGATGATAAGGAATATGTTCCAATTTTCAAGGATTAATATATATATATACTAGTTCATTTTAAAGCATTAGAGTAAATTATATTAACCTTCCCTCTTCAATAAAATTTTAAGAAAGGTGAATGTAATTTACTATAAGACTTTAAAATGAACCATTATATATATATATATATATATATATATATATATATATATATAAAGATTTCTTTAATTTATCTTTTGATAATGTAATTAGCATTGTGCACAAGGTGAGATTATCACTTTATTTTCAACGTGACATTAAGGAAAATAAGTTGATGTTAAACTCTAATATAAATAATAATTAATTATTGACATTATTATTTAGTTTTTATTTGAATTTTAAAATTCAAATTAGTAATCAATTACTATCTTAAGTGGAAAAAATAACTGAGCATACAGATTGTGGGCATTGTGTGTGTGTGTGTGTGTAGGTTAAGAAACTAATATAAGAGAAAGAAAAACTCCCAGTGCAATACTCAGAAGCTCTCTTTCTCTTATCTAAAATCCAAATACTTGGTTGATGTCTTCTGCTGAGAAAACATAGATCAAAGTCTAAAATTGTGACCATAATCTACCGCGTGGGGCAATACTTTGAAGTTTTCTATTGTTATAAATAAGTACTCGATCCACATTTTTAAAATTTTATTATAAGGATATAATTTTATTTTTAATATGATAATAAAAATAATTTAATGTCATTTCAAAAGAACATATTTTGCATAGAAAATTAGTTATATTAATCGAAAGTAAAATTGAAAGAGATTTTTGCCATATATGTCAAATGTTAGGGAATATGAATGATATTTTTGAAATAAAAAAATATCAAGTAAAATTTAATCCCATTTTATGTAATTTACTCTAAATATTAATTATTAAGCATGTCAACAGGATAAGAATGATAGCTAAACGGCTGCTAAGAATATATATATATATATATATAAGCATCTTAATTAAAAGTTTATTTATATGGAATTAAAAAAAATATACTTTTGATTTTTTTTAAATTTTTATTTATGTTAATTAAAACATGACATTGCATTTAAATGTTATCAACTTCACCAATGCATATGAAAGAAAAATGCATTTTCAATATTTTTGTAATACTAAACAATTCATATATTATTACCATTTATATATTAAGACGTAATCTATTATCATCTATAACAATATAAATAATAATATCATTAAATTTGTTTAGTATAAAAAATACAATAAATATTTTTAATAAAAATGAAAGGAAGGAAAATTTTATGACAAGGTTTGGCTTCTCCAACACAAGTTCCCATTTCAGGCGATAATAAGTCCAAGAACTTTAAAACCCTAGTAGGAAGGTGACAAAACTCAACAAGGACACACAATTCAATGCCATGAATTCATCTGCAGAAGAAGAATAATGGAATCGTGGCACCCAGCCCCGTTTCCCACAAATAGATGTACATCGACTGTGTTAATAATAAATAGAATAAACTATTGTATTGTATTTTATTTTTTTTAATGAACAATAAAAGCCCTACAACCTGATTGGTAGTGTTGAAAGAGAAGTGAGGAAAGGAGAAGGGAAATAAAATGAAGCAAAAAAAAAATTTTTTATACAGTTTAAAATTTTTATTTTTGGGTTATTTAGAATAATTTCAAAATTTAAATTCTTTTAATATAAATGTCTTTAACTTAAAATTTTTAATTGTAATTTTTTTGTTTTATATTAATTAACAAAAAATAATTTAAAAAAAAAAATATTTTTGGCTATTGGGATGTTTTGGTTGTTCTCACCTCTTATTTTTGTTCCTGTACTATTTCTATTTAACCAATCATTTAAATGAAAAAGTATTTCTTTCTTTTTCCATGTTATATCCAGCGTGCTCTTAGGTTGTATAATTTCATTTTATTTTCATTTCTATTCTCTAAACAAATATTTCTACTCTAAAAAATACCACTCTAATGCAATATGATTCAAACAATGTACATTTTATTTAAATATATACACATTTTTTTTTAATGTGAAACTTGAAATCCCACCCTTTGAAAGGGGGACCTCAAGAACAGTAAAAGCCACCATGTATTAGATTAATTGTACCCTTTGTAGTCAATTTAGATTTTAAAATTTTATTGTTAACAATTTAATCTTAATACTTTAAAATCATCACTCAGTTAAAAGTAAATTAATGACACTAAATTTTAAAAGGCGAAATTGATGATTGTTGTATTTTGCCCAATATAATAATTTACTCTAATAAGTAAATATTTAAGAACATCATAAGTATGTTTAATTAAAAATTGTTATATGTAATTTATCTATTTTTATAAAATAATTTATCTATATTTTGTTTAATTTAAAGAATTACACAAGTTACACTGCAGTATAAGATTGGCCCCCTTGCTCCTCCTTTTGTTATTGAATAGTGCTACTAACATATGGTTTTACCCAACAGGTTTATCCTTAGAGCCACTTGAATCTTCCTGAGCTAGCTAGGAACCACTTATCCTACGGTTGCATGTAATCTTAAATATAATTTTTTTAACTTAGTAATTATCCCATTTCTAATTAAGAATGAAGCGTAAAGAAGGTTAGGGGACTTAAAATAACGAAAATGGATACCCTCAAACATTTTTTTTTAATTAACAGTGTTAATTTCGTAAAAAAATAGACACAAAATGTATGTACACATTATTCAAATAGGTCTAATATATTTAAGTAGAATTTATTATTCAAATATATTATGCATACTCTATATTTATCTCTATTTTAGATTGATACTATCAATTTCAAAAAAAAAGGAGACCCAAATTTTAAAATAAATTATAATTAAAAATTTCAAGTTAAATATATTTATATGGAAAGATCTTAAATTTTGAAAATTTTTAAAAAAATTTAAGGACCAAAAATTTTAATTATACAAAAAAGTTTAAGATCACAAACTAAATTTTTTGTCATTGAATCTTTTAGAATAATTTTAAAATTTAAGGTCTTTTAATACATTAATAGAAATAAAAAATAAATAAATTGAATGAAAAATAACTATTATATCTCTACTTTAAAATAGTATTAAAATGGGACAAATATTATTAAATAATAATAATAATAAATATAATAGGCATTATATAAAGTTTTTTTAATTTTCATTTTATTTTTGTCTGGCTACCAAATGGCCCATAATTTTCGTTTAAGAAAACTCCTTGGAATTTAGGACAAGGATGTCAATGTCAAGGGAGGAGAAAGCTTTTTATGCTTGGTTCTAATTTTTCGGCTATGTCACGTTGCAAGGGAAAATAAAATCTCATAAATACCGAGATATTTGATAGGAAGTGACTTTCTATTTTATGATAAAGGAAAAGGAAGTGATTGAATAAGGAATCCCATTTCTCTATTGCTATTGTTATGTTGTTGAACATTTGGACTGTTTAGTTCAACATTGAATGGTTTAGATTTTTTGTTTTTATTTTTTTAAGTTTATAATTAGAAGACTATTTTTATTCTATACTTTATTTTTTTTAAAATAAAAAAATATAAATAAAATTTAAACACAAATTGAATCTAATTCAACAACATGATGGCAGCCGAAGGTTCCAATCGCAGAGAACCTAATTCGTTGAGTAAGAGAGTGATTTGATTCGACTGACTGCATGGATGTAGAAGTCATGACTCATGGCTTTGTTTCAGAAAAATTTTAAAATAGAATTAATCTATAACAAAATTATAAATTAAAATAACTATTAAAATTATGTTGGTAAATTTGAATGTTTATTTATAATAAATTTAAATTTATAAAAAAATTAAAAATTAAACTTACATTAAAAATAAGAAAATATTTTATTTTACTCTCTCGATTTCAGGTTTAATTATAAAATTAATTTTTGCTCACTTTTAACAATATTGAAATGTTCACATACTCACATTGGAGATATATATATATATATATATATGTATGTATAAAAGAAGTCATATGGAGATTATATATTGTCTTGCAATTAATTTTAATTAGAATATAATATTTTATTTTAATATAAAGTCTAAGAAAATATTTTTGTTATAATTTAAAGTATATATATTAATTTTGAAATTGTCCTGTGTAGTAAAAGGGGGTAAAATATATATTTTACCTTAAAAAAATTTCCTTACCTTGTGGTATGCTGAAAAGGTAAAAATTAAAAAAAAGATACTTAGGTCTATATAATATATTATGTGACTATACAATAATTTTGGCCATTTTGTGTTTTTTTCTTTCATTTAATATCTTGATTGGTTCAGAGTTCAGACACAAAGTGGCCTCTGGGGCACCTGAATTATGATTTAGCTGACATCTTACAGCTAAGGAGTTTTGGATTGGTGTTTCTAGCAGATGGCTAATGGTCATATTGTCCTTCATAGATCAGTTGGCTCAATGATGACTACAATTTTTGTAGGAGCCACGTAACATTTAATTAATGTGATGGATAACAAATTAATAGTAACATTTTAACGGACACATCAGAATATTAACAATTATTTATTAATATAATAAGAAATTGTGTGATGATAATTGACTAATGGTGACATTTATGTGAAATTATTAGCACTTTAAATAATTATTTTCAGCATAATAAAAGATAATTACTAAATTATCAATGCATTAAGTGCACTGTAAAATCCACTTAACAATTTCTCAAGATTGATATATTTAGCGTTTAATGTATTGGCATGTGTATTTCTCCAGTGAAACAAAGTTTAGTTGGTGAGAATTTCTTATAATATTTATCTTAGGCACCATTAGACTCAAAATAATAAACAGGTCTATTATCTATCTTATATCATAAGGCTTGATTTTTTTTTTACACTGCTTATAACTTTTTCACTCATGAGATTTAAGCCCTATTTGGTAGCGTAAGAGAAAAGAAAAAAAATTTTTTTTTTATAATTATTATCTAACATTTTTTATTAATTATTATTTAATTATTAAAATAAAATTATTTTTTTATTTGTATTTTTATACTTAACTTTATATATATCAAATGAGTTAAATTTTTTTTTGAATATTCCATGCATCATACACACAGTGATGTCCTAGTTATAACATATAATGAAAGTAAAATTTTTAAAAGGAAATCCAAGAGTATTAACAAATGATATCAAGTTGGGCCACTAGGCTACATGCAATAGTGGTTATTTATAATTAATTTGGTTTATCCATTAATAAATTAATTTTAACATAAAGGTGCAGGATAATCAGTGCGAGAGTCACTTGGGTATTTAAAGCATACACAAGCCCAGCAACAGAGGCTTACTAATGAAAACAGTTTCAGGCTTTGAACAATTTGAGACATAAGAATTTGGGTTAGGTCAGTTGCTCAAAATGTCTTGATGGGCGCCCTACTAACAATCAAAACCTTATTATAACAGCCATGTGACTCTTGGGCTACTGTTGAAACAGACACATCGGAATTACTTTTTCCCCACCTTTTAACAACGTACAATACATACAAAATAACCTAAAGAACTCCAACAAGTTTAGTTATAAAGGCGAGTATGTTATGTTATGACCAAAACTAATGTTTTAAAAATTAGATTGGACATTGAATTAAAATGAAAAAATGATTTATAGTTTAATAACTTGATTATAGTTGAATTAGAGTCAAATTATTTTTTTAAATACATATATATATATAATACTTTATAATTAAATTAATACATATATTATAAACTAGTATTTAAAATAAATTTAAATATTTAAAAATATAAAAAATAATTCAAGTGTTTTATATATAACAATAAATCCATGTAACATAAATTGAGTAGATCGTAAAAGTTATCATAAATATATTATAGAATGCCAAACTTTGCTCTAAACAAAAAAAAAAAAATTGATTTTTTATCAGTTTAGTACCAAATCAACCTTTTTAACTGATTTAGCTGATTCTTGATCAATTTTGTTTTAGTCGATTTTGAAGATCAAATAAATTGGTTCCATTATTGATTCACAAATTTTTCAATTCAATTAACTAATTCAATCCAATTTTTATAATCATGCCAAAAACCCAAACAAAAAAAAAGTATGTAATACAAGACTAGACGAATTGTTATTATAAATTTTTTCTTCTAATTACAAGATAGATGACTTTTGACTCCATGAGAGAAATGAATTAATAGGAGTGCCTACAAAGTCAACTCAAATCTTACTTTAAAAAAAAAAGGTTAAATGAAAACCAATGGAATTTTGACTTTTTTTTAGTAATAACATATCTGTTGGATAGCACTATCTATAATTATATAGGAACCAAACATTGTTTTAAAATTTTGCATGTTTTATTGCAGCTGTGAGTGGACATGTTTAGTTTTGGGCTGCAGCTGAATTGGAATGGATTATTGGACAGTTTAGTAGCTGTATAATTGCCCCCACGGTTCCCCCCTGGGCCAACCTTTGTAATTTTTTGTCTTTGATGATGGGAGTACACAGCATGCAGGAAGAGAAAGATAGTGATACAAGTTCAAGATTCATAAATTTAGTTTTCTAAAGAAAAATTAATTCTTAGACTACGGCATGTTTAATAGGAGGAAAGGAAGGAAAAGAAAATGAGAAAATTTTAAAATTTTTTTTATTATACTCTTGTAATTATTACTTAATAATATATATCTCATTTTGTAAATTTTTAAAAATAGAGATATAATAGTCATTTTTCATTTAAAAAATCATAATTTTTTTATTTCTATTTTCATTCTTAATTTTTGTGTATTTAACTGGCTTTAAGAAAATGGAGCTAACTTTTTCTCTTCCAGAAAAGAGGTTCCTTTGAGGCATAGGTTAGGTAAAAGATGCAATTTAAGGTTTTATTATAAGATCTATCTATCCTAAAATTCGTTCTTTATTGAGATTATTTTAATTTATAAGTCAACAATTATAAGATAAATTTAATGGTGAAAAATCGTTCCATGTGAGTAAACATGTTGGACCAAGAAAAAAAAATATAATGCACTTTTTTATTTCTCAGAGAATAGTGTTCAGATCGTAAATTTCACAAAAAGTGAAAGCCAAACACCTTTTAGTCCTCGAGAGATGGAACTCATTAGTAGAAAGCAAATCAACCCGTGAATGATTCCAGTGCAGTGCTTGTAGCAAGATGACGACAACTACAAAAAGTAAAGAACCCAACAAAATGCCGATCGAGTTTTGGCTCATCCCCTTCCTTGCTTCCATTTTGGCTTGGCTTCCATTCAAAGAATCCCCCTTCACTTTCATTTTATCTCTTGGTACTCCACCCACCAAAAGCCAAGTGACCAAAAATATCTATTTCACATACTTATATATCTAATCTAATTAAGAATTTCTTTTGAATAGACATTTATGATTATATTATTATTAAGGCTAAAGAGCATAGGCCACTGACGAACTTTTCTTCATTGAATATTAGCGAGGAATTATACACATCGACTTAACATTAAATTTTGATTCAATATAGTTATATAATCCTTGATTAATCCAATTATTTTCAAGTGTACTTTTCTCTACTTATGGTTAAATTCCCAATTGCTGATGGAGAGGGAAAGGAAATAGGAGACCAACAATCTAGAGCATCATGGGAAGGCTATGGTGCTCCTATTTTCTTCTCACACTACTTCATCTCTTCAAATTCATCATTTGTGGGCGTGAGCAAGTACCAACCCCACCACTACCCATTCTCCCACTTCCAACATATTCCCAACTGAAATGGCAACAAAGGGAGCTCATAATGTTCCTCCATTTCGGTGTCAACACCTTCACCGACAGAGAGTGGGGAACCGGCCATGAAAACCCAGAAATCTTCAACCCTTCGGGGCTCGACGCCGGCCAGTGGGCCACCGTAGCTGAAGAGGCCGGAGTTTCGTTGATGATCCTAACTGCGAAACACCATGATGGGTTTTGCCTTTGGCCTTCCAAGTACACTGAGCATTCTGTTATTAGAAGCCCCTGGAAAGAGGGAAAGGGTGATGTTGTTCAGGAGTTTGTGAATGCAGCTTCAGCAAAAGGCATAGATGTAGGGCTTTATCTTTCACCTTGGGATAGACATGACCCTAGATATGGACATGATTTGCCTTACAATGAATACTATTTGGCTCAGCTGCAAGAGCTGCTCAATAAGTGAGTTTCCCTTTCTGTTCTGTTCTTGCCTTTTGGGCGTCTTCTCTCTTTCGCAAGCAATTTTAAAAGTGCATTCGTCTGTGTCTGTTTAGTGTGCATCTAAGATTTCGTTCATACAATACTTCTGGTTAGATTCAAATTTAAGTCGATAAAGAGGTATTATCCATATTACCAAATGAGGTAATTCCCTTTGTTTTCTCTGCTGTCTTTCGTGGGAATAATTTTTCTATGGAATTTCTAATTATTCATGTTTTGATTCTCCTTCTCTCGACTGTGTCAGCGCGGTTCCTCATTACCTTCACCTCTTGGTCCCGGAACAAGATCTTTTGTTCGCATTTGATTTTTTTTGTTCACTTTAACTAACCATGCACAGTGAATTTTTGCCCAACAACTTAAAATTTTATATCAAAGTAATCTTCTAATATGGTATTAGAATCTTTATAATCAAGTGTTTTAAATTTTGATTTTTGCTCAGTTAAAATTAAAAAAAATAAAGTAAAATTTCATAAATTTTTTATTATAAGATTTTCTCATAAAAAAGCATAACTTGTGAAAGATTTTTTTTTAAAGAATAAATCATGTAATATTAAAATATGAAAAAAAAATTATTTTTATATTTTTATTGGAGAATTTAATAACAAGCATGTAAAAAATTATATCTAAGTTTTATCTATTAAAATTAAATAAATTTTTATTTTATCTACATTTCAAACTTAAAAAAAAGAAGTTAAATATCATAATAATATTATTTATCAACATCCAGTAAATAAGTTAAGCTTGAAGTAACAATTCTTCCCTCATTATTCTGCCTAGGGTTTTTAATTTGCCGTTCAAGGTTTTTCAATAGAGTTTTGCGGTAATGTTAATGATTCAAGTATTGCAGATATGGGGAAGTTAGAGAGATCTGGTTCGATGGAGCAAAGGATCCCAAGGCACAAAATGTGTCTTATTACTTCTCAGACTGGTTCTCTATGGTGAGAGAGTTGCAGATCTCCATTAACATTTTCTCTGATGCCGGTCCAGATGTTAGGTGGGTTGGAAATGAAGAAGGGTATGCAGGAGACACCTGTTGGTCGATCATTAACCGCAGCTCTCTATCCATTGGAAGTCCAAACATCACTCAGTAAGTTCACCTTCCAAGCTAAGCATTCACAAAAATAATGAAATAAAGATTTCAGTTCTCTTTCCCTCCATTACACTGAACTCTATAGTGGTCTGGTCTGACAAGAATTGAAAAAGGAAATTTGAGTGGTACTTTTTTCTTGCTTTTAGAAAAGAAGGTGCAATTATTTTTTTTAGAGCAAATTACCTAATTTGACTTAAAGTTTTGTTAAATTATACCTTATATTCTTTTTGTTTTAAAAATCATACTCAAATCTCTTTAACATTTTGATATATTATAGAAATTCTATTTCAATTTATTTTTTGTTAAAGAAACTAATTTTCTACGCAATATAAGGTTGATTTTTTTAATATAATAGCAAAGATAGTTAAATTTATATTCAATTCTAACATGAGACTAATTTTATTCTTAATATGACTATAAATATCATTAAATGATTTTATTTTTAGAAGAAAACCATATTGTGTAGAAAATAAATTTCATTAATAGAAAATAAATTAGGAGGAAGCCAAGTATAATTTTTTAAAATAAGAGGGTACCTAATATAATTTAGCTAAATTTTAGGAAAACTTATTATAATTTACTCTGTTTTCTAAGGACAAAAAGTAAACAAAACCGCATTCTTTGGTAGGAATCTATGTCTCAATCAATAGTGGGTACTAAGCACTGAAGTTAACAAGGAAAGAGAAAAACCATACTTTTCAACTGTCTAAAGGAAGGGTTACGTGGGGTTATCAAATTTAGTTGTCATTTAGCTGGACTTCATATTGGAGAGTACTATAGCATGTGATCTGATAAGGGTTAGTGCCTTCATGATATACTTGATTTGTTTGTTTTAACAACTTTTGAAATTTAAGAAGTTTAGGTACACTCTTTGCATTTAAAATAAATATAAGAACTTGATTAAGAACTCATTAATATCTATATATCAGTGAGATCTAACATCAGACACATCCATTTTGGTAAGTTTTCATGGACTCCACTCCTTACAGCTGTTGATCATAAATGCAGCTATCTCAGCATTGGAGATCCAAAAGGGAAAGATTGGGTACCAGCGGAGTGTGATGTTTCGATTAGAAAAGGATGGTTTTGGCATAAATCAGAATCACCGAGAAGGCTAAGTGAGCTACTTGATATTTACTACAACTCAGTTGGGAGAAACTGTGTGTTACTTCTAAATGTGCCTCCCAACACAACTGGCCTCATATCTGATATTGATGCTCATAGGTTGAAAGAATTTCATAGTGCAATTAACACAATTTTTCATGAGAATCTGGCTGAAAATTGCAATGTTGACGTTAGCAGCCAAAGAGGGGGAAAGGATGGTGGTTTTGGACCAGAAAACATGCTAGATAGTGATCATTTGTGGTCATATTGGGCCCCTGGTCATGATGATGATGATGAAGAACAAAAGGACCATTGGATTGAAATTTGGGGGAGATTAAGATTCAATGTGATTAGGATACAAGAAGCAATAGGACTTGGTCAAAGGATCCAACGGCATAAAATCTATGTGGATGGCAAAATGATCATCCAAGGGACCACGGTGGGTTATAAGAGGCTTCACAGGGTTGATGGGGGTGAGGTCCAAGCCCATGTTGTGAGGATCAGCTTCACAAAGTCAAGAGGATTGCCTCTCATTTCTTCTATTGGCCTCCATTTTGATCCTTTCTGGCACTCACAATTTACTATGACATGAAGATTTAAGAGCTAATGTTGAGAAATTGAGGAGAAAATAAAAAGTACCCTATTAACGTAAAGCTGGTTTGATTAACTGTGGCAAGCCACGCCTGACCAATTACTTTCACATGCCAACAGTATTATGGGTTGGAAGAACAAAATTCGCATGTGACCAATCAATCTGCTGGTTGGTTGGTAAATAAGGGTCTCAAACTTGATTATGGTCTTCATCTGTTTGAGCGAGCACAACTTGAGTTTGGATATTTCATTTTCTACTAATTTTAGGGATTGTATTCTAGCCTGTTTAATCCCTGTGGCAAATTAGGTTTTGGATGTTTTTCTCTGTACTTTTGGGTCTTTTTGACCTTGTCTTACCCCCAAAAAAAAATGAACTACTCAAGCAATTTTTAAGTATTTGTTAAGAAATTCTCTAGTACAAACATGATAAGTACATTTTTTTTTATTTATTAGCTTTATATGATTAAATATTTTAAAATAAAATATTTTCATATATCATGCTTCAAAATCATCTTCATCTAATGAAATTTCAAACAATTTGTAACTCTTTATCTAGTTTCCTCACCCTGTCCTGTACGGGCAAAATAAAAATTAATCAAGCTTTATTATTCCGCCGTATTTCAAAATATGTACATAATTATAAAATATTATTTATTATAAATTTCAAGAAAAAAACTATCAGACTTGAAAAGCTAGATCTTATAGATGTCTCTTATTCTGTGTTAAAAAAGGACACCAGTATAAAGATATATGAAGTCCCCATTACCCAATACGTCGGAAATAGAAAAAGCCAGGCTTTTGCTTTTCCATTAACAACAGAAACATAAATAACATTTTTATTTTGCCCATTGATTGGCCTGTTCTGAAGATTTTACATTGTAACAGAATGTACATGGATTTCTGAAGAAATAGTTTTAAACTACTTAATGCACGCAGCCAGAATATATATTTAATATTCAAGTTGACAGGGTAAAACTCGTTGGCGTGATAATAATGTAATTACCAGAATTTTCAAGAGCTAAGGGTTTAAAACTTTTCGGATCTATCAATGAAATAAACTTTTCTATATTATATACAAATTTTTTTAAAAGGATATAGTAATTTTACCCGAATTTTAAAAAGTTGATATATACTTTTGAGTCCAAAAAAAAAAAAAAAGAAAATTATATAAAAATCATTATCTAAGATAATATATGGTATTTTTCTTTCAGGTATAACTGCTTTAATTTTGGAATACTAATTCAATATATTAGCATTCATTGATAACTATCTATATAAAAGAAATTCAAACAAAATAATTTGCGAAAAAATATACGAATCTCCTTACAAAACGATGGGGTCCAAGCCCTAATTTATCTGCTTGGTTTTGCTGTTTGGTGCTATCCTTATCTCACTGTTGATTCTGAAAATATTCTAATATCATTATTGATGACTAGATTTTTGCCTTTGGGTTTGTTTGCTTCCTATACGTCTCTTTCAGTATTTTTCCCAACCAAAAATTAGTAATTTTTATTCCAAAGAAACATCAGGGCTTGCTTGCATGCTTAAGGCTTACTAGGTGGTTTTATCTTAAAAAATATTCCTTCATAATGTATAAAAATATGAAATGTTTTCATTTTTAGATATTGGCAAGTACAGGTATTAATTCAAAAAATGTGACACAACAGAGACATGCATAGGCATCTCAACATTAAAAAAAAATACATAATGTGTCAAACTATAGTATGTTTTAAATTTTGATGGGACACAAATGGTGGCCTTAAGTGCAGGACAACTTTGGCAAATTATCTTCCTTAGTTGATATATTCATGGGACGGTGGAAAGCTTTCAATTTCAAGGAATTAAAGGGGAAGGAGGACGATGTGGAAAACGTTGATTTTGGAGGTTTTGGCATTTATTGTGAAGGTGAATAAGATCCAGTCAACCGAATGGGTTGTTGCAGCAAGGTGAAGGAGAACTCGAGGCATCTAGTTCATGCTCGTGTTGAAGTGTCTTTTTTTGTGTACTGTGTTATAGTAAGTTAACACAAAATTATAAAGTACGTTTCGATTCACGGTAAAAAATTGTGTTTGTATAAAAATAACAATTTGTTGCTTTATGAAAAACTTAATTTTGAAAACACTACCGTCTTTCCAAATACACACATAAACTACCATCTACAGTTAGCCAAAACAAAAAAATAAATGAGTTAGTTTATGTTAATTTGTTTGGCTCATCCAGAACAAGCAATAAGAATATTATTAATAATTAAATACAAATTATATATAAAATTCTGTGCTTCTTGTAAAATTAATCTTCTCTGGTAATCCATAAGATGCAATTGAACAGAAAAAGACCAAGAGCTTGTAACATTAAAAACTACTTTAATCTTGTCCTTAGTCTATCTCTCTTCACCTACATATGATATATTTATCCGTAAATGCCGAAGATCTAAATCCATACTTCTTGTAGCTCATGAGCGGCTCCCAAGTCCCACTAAGACGGCTATTATGATTAAAAAAGCATAGTATTTGTTATTTTATCAATTCATTATCTGTCACACCCCTCAAATGCAAGTGTGATGGCATAGAAGACAAACAATTCCCCTTACATAAATCTACCTAAACTGACATCCTATTCAAAATTTACAGAACATCCAAGTTCTTAACTTTATATAATAAAACAATGTATAACATTTTTTGGATCATCTTTAAATGAAACAAATTCTTTTGGTGACTTTTGTAAAAATTTCGGTAAAATTTCCTCTGTAATTTAGACCTCCCAATATTTTTACAAACTAACCAAGTATGATAATACATCCAATAGAAATTTTTGATGTTAATCTAGACCAATCAATAAATTTCTAAGGATTGGGAATACCCTATCTATGATTCAGCAGAGCTACACTTAATATTTTTCAAAGCAAAATAAATTACATTCATATGAGCAAAATATACCCACGTGAGCAACTGCAGGCTCACCAAAAGAAATGAACAAAATATCAACTATTAATAAACTACTAAGGGTGGATTAGGGTTTGCACCACTATTTGAAATATTAAAAAAAAAAAAAAAGAGATGAGTTTGACACTCAATGAATAAGTAATGCCAATCTTTAATAGTACCCCCTTTTTAAAAAAAAAAAAAACATATGAAACATGCCTTATGTAAATCATTTCTTAAAATACATCAGAAGCATCTAAACAGAACCAATTGAAATAGACGCAGAGCACACAGCTCACGGGAAAAATAATCATAGACGCAAAACATTCTGCTTGCGAAAACAAAATAAATCCACGTGTAGTGGCCACTCACACAGGGCTAGCAACACTCCTGCTAGTTAAGGTACAGATCATGGTGTACTATGGTTAACAATTACTGCTATTACCTATAAGATTCTGAGCAAATATCCTCTTAAAATAGTACATTTTCTCAAAATAGCATTTCAGACAGAACACTTTCCACATAATTTCAATATCAAAGTTCCCAAATAACTCAAACAGACTTAAATTGCAAAGTTTCATGTTCGAATCGATCTTTTTTTTTAAACATACATATGACAAAACTTTTGAATACATAACTCCATAAATAAATCATCAAAATTTAGAACACTACAAGAAATCGTAGTAACAAAATAATGAATACTAGTTACTTACGGTTCGCATTACTTACTCACCTTCCAAAATGATATAGAAATTCTCTGCTCACTCCTTAACTATGACTCAATCTCTTGAATACCCTATAATACTCGTTCACCAGATTTTAAAGTTTGAATAACTATAATTTATCTCATAAATAACTTATCTTGTTTAAAAAAAAAATTTCCATATCTCGTGAGATAGAAGCATGGATTAAAACGAGCAACAATAAAATACGCACTTCATATGATTAAAGATTCCTCGCTACGAATAAGAGAATAGTTATGGTTGCCGCTCATAACATCATTAGCTTGGTCTATTTGAGTGAAATTCTAGAAAAGCAAGAAAGAAAAAGGAAAATTTAAAACTATGATATTATTATTTTTATTTTTAAATCCCATTGACATCTATTCTTCATTCCTCTAGCATACTATATATATGTATATAATTTCAAGTAACTAATTCCACCATCCTCTCCTCAATTTCATGCCCTCCGTAACCCACACAATGTATATATACAGAGAGAGAGATATATATATATATATGTATATGGCAGCAGGGCATTTTTGGATTCTGCATTCAAAGAACAAAATTCACTCAAGGGAGGAAAGAAAATGAAGCCATGTCAATCTTGTGCCCTTACCTCCTTAAATCCACTAAGGAGCTAAAATCAAAAACCAAGAAATATAGGAAAACTCATATCATACAGGGGCTGTCCAACTCAGCAGCAGAACACGCTAGAGGGGAGTTTATTCTGTACAAACAAACAAAAGTTGGCAAGTAAGAAGCACAACGGAACTTGGTTTTATACTAGGAAATTCATGCAGAAAATGGGAACAACCACTCTAAGGGAGGATTGAAATACATTCTAGCATAATGGAAACTAAAATTGCTCCAACCAAAAATCATTCTCTTACATGAAATTTCGATCTACACAACACCTCCACTAGCTCGTTTTACATAGGAGAAACACACTACAGAACTAAGAAGCAGGGGAGGAGGGTGCTATTAAAACGGAACCAAAAGAAGCAACACACACAACAGAAACTCCAAGCTTGGGGAAGGAACTTATATGGTGTTAATCTACCCGTAACAAAGTAGTGAAACTCAACGTGTAACAAGAAGGCGAGCAGCAAAAATCAAACCAGAGGAGAGCAAGGTGACGGTGAACAAAAGAGAGAAGGTGCAGCTCTTTCTGATGCATTTTCTGCTACTTCTTCTAACCGAAAATATGGAGGTAGGTGAGGGTTCTATGCTGCAGAAATTTGGGTTGCAAAATGACTTAAAACCCTGACTTAAATTAGACACAAGAGGGGTATATATGGGATAACAGAAAATTGCAAAAGAAAGAAAAGAATAGATACGTGGGCGGCTTCAGGATTCGAATGCAGGTCATGGAAAAAGTCAGATTCCCTTGCTTGCCACCAGCCCAAAGACATCTGCAACAATTGCTATCCCTTTACATATATATATATTTTTTCATGCACGTCTAGGTCTTTACATTATCTCACCATCTTGTGGTTCCTAGATTAACATAATCATCCCCCAAAAATAAAAACTGCCGCTTTAGACTTGAAAAGACATCTAACGTGGGAGGTATCAGATATGTGGTACATACATATAGCTGCAATGATATTTGATAGTCCTTGGCTTGTCCCCTCCCACCTTATGCTTTGTAAGCTCTAACTCTGATCTGCATAGTTGTCACATTTAACTCCGACAGTCTGCGTGTGTTGTCCTACTAATAAATTAATTAAAGGGATTCAATCCTCGTGGATAAAAGCATAAAGAGGCCAAGTATATGCCATTGGTTTTTCTTCATCACTTTTCCATTTGAAAACAACTATTAATCAGCAGGAACAAATTCTCGGTATGCCATTGAAAAAAAAAAAAAAGAAAAAAAAGAAAAGAAAAAAGAAGAAAAGAAACGCTGAGATTGTTGAGTGTTTAAACTTTAAACCCATGTTTAATGGTTGGTGACCTTGAGTTGTCTACCACCAATTTATTGACCACAGTATTCAAGTCCTTAAAATATGGACTAGAGTTTTTCGCTCACAACAAATGCAGATAAGGTCACAAGTGAATGAAGATACTAATGCTTCAAAACAGCATGAAGAAAAGTAGAATAGGAGAGGAAGAAAATGCAGGGTAAACGGGCAAGGAAGCAGCGCAAAATTTACCAACAAAGACAAAATGTTGTAAGAACAAAAATCTGTCTTTTTTTATTTTTTCAATCATAAATTGTTAGTTACCCGGATACAGAGGACAATAGGAGTTCCAATTTCTACTTGGTGGAGCCACCCGAGGTAGGGAGTCACATGGAGATATGAAGCTGAGCCGAACCACAAAAGTATTCCAGCCAGAGCTACCCCTTTCTCTTCCTTTTGGGAAAGAGACCTCAGAAACAGCAAGGAGATAGCCTGCATTGCATTGCTTCCCGTGAAAGCTATAGCAGCACTGCAGAATCAGCCTATATCCTTTAATACTTTCATAGTCAGAAAGAAGTCATGGAAATATTTTGATTCAGTGATTATAGAGAACCAGCCTATAACTAACCTTATTTGGCATTTTCCTACCATTGTTATCCCTTTATATTCAGTGCTCCACGAGATTGATTCAGCCACATCAATGGTCAATAACATTGACCCTATTAAATTAATAGCGTGCCATTTTGGGGGTGTGGAAGAGGTTGGCTCCATTCCAGTGGACCAGGAAATGTCCTCTCCTGCCACCCCCCCCCCCCCCAAAAAAAAACAAAAACAAAACATTAAATCAGGAACCTGGTCATGGCTCATTTTAAAATTAGAAGAACTTCAACTGTAAGACTTTTATAGTATCATTAACACTAGTCAACGATATATGAACTATGAAAATTCCAGTTGTAGTTCAATAGATACTGATTCTATATTACCACTCCAGAATGGCCAAAAATAAATGCTACCAGTTTCCAATATTTCAGATAAAAACAACATTATCTCAGTGAACTTGATATGTGCAATTTCAGAATATCAACACAGAGAAGCAATAACCAAAGAGAGGTCTTTGTTGTACCTAATAAGAAGCCAACCAATAAAAGGCATATAGCAACAATTTTCCCCTTCAATTTTTACAGATATATTTTCTGTCTGTGGTATAAGTTCGTGGTATTTTCCTTTGCCAGCCAAGAGCAAAAATCACATCATGATTCAAAACAAGCCTCATTTGGGAAAAAATGATTTTGCAGTACTGCACTGCTGCATATGAACGTGGGAATACAGAGGAGCTTTTGAGGGAGGCAATGCAATGCAATGCAGGCGATCAGAGTCTTAGTATTGTTCACTACCCACCTCGCTCTCCATCTGATAAGATTTATTTTTAGTCACTGTTCAGTAAACCCTATATTCCAGCCTTTCCCATCAATGAGGTCCATGGATTATCATTTTGCTACTGTACTTTGTTACTTCTTAATGTGCCTCCTAATACAACTGGCCTCTATCTAATATTGATGCTCATAGGTTGAAAAAGTTTTGCTGTGCAATTAACAGTTTCTCATACGGATTTGACTGAAGATTGAAATGTTAAAGTTGGTAGCCAAAGAGGGGGAAATCAAGGGGGTGGTTTTGAACCAGAAAACATGCTGCAAAAGCAACATATGACACAAACAACTACAGCCTCTTAAAGATATTGCAATTGTCGTTCTGCATATAACCACAGCCTCTCATCACTATATAATTAAACGAAAAATGTTTGGGAGTCGCAGAGTACATGAATTTCTATCTCAAATTATTTGATTTATGAGTTTGGGTTACAAATACAAATAATGTATTGCACAACGTTAAGGCTTGGCTCAGTTATAAGTGTTATAACCTTTAATACTTTCAGAGCTGCTGGAAAGAAGAGAAAAGAAATCAAAATAGGAAGATTTGGTATCAGTGCAGTGTTGACCAAGCAAAAAGGGCCAGTATATGAATGTAAAAATGAAATAAGCATATTGGTAATCACTCCCACCTTGAGAATTTGAATAGTTTTGACCATTTCACCCTTCTCCCTCCACTTTAAATACGAACCCTCTGTCCCCTTTCTTAGTCCCGTCTACCATACCTACAATACAAACTTCTCTCAATCTCTGCTTTTCGAGCTTCTAACCGTATATAAACTCATTGGCTGAGTTATTATGGCAAAAAATGGGAAGCTAACAAGAAATGATGCATTCATGAAGGCTATAAGAATGTCAGGCCAAAACACTGGTTTTGTTAAACATTATGTTCTCAAGGTTTTTGTCTCTGTCATCTCTGCTTCATTTTATCACCTCTATCCTCCATGCTATCCCCTACTTTAAAAGCTGACTTCTTTTGATACTTGGATTGAATACTTGTGCTGATATCATGGTTGGTAATGAGATAAGAAGAGGTATTTCTGGGAAATAAGAGAAAAGACATTTGATCTCTTCAATGTCATTATAGTCAAATTGTCTACCAAGGTCCACATGGATATCCAACCCACGTATCTGTCGTAATTCAATAGAAGTCAGCTTATGAAGTACTGGACAGTGTGGAGGATAGATAGAGGTGGTACGAGGAAGTAGAGACAACAGAGACACAAACCTTTAGAACATAATCTGTAACCAAACTAGTGTTTTGGCCTGACATTACTATGCCCTCCATGAATGCATCAATCTCAGGGTCAGGTTTAATTCCTGCTTCTATCTCTCATCTCGAAAAATCCTCCTAGAATTTAAGAGAAAGAGTTTTCGCCAACTCACTCAGAATGCAGAAAAACAAATAAAGGGGAAATAGAAAGGAGGTGATAAAGGAAGGAAGGGAACTGTTGGCTCACTTGACAACCATTGATCTCTTTGGATAACATTCAAACGTTTTCTACAGCTCTCCCTTTTGAGAAGCAATCCAGGGGTGCATCTATTTCAAGTGACTTAATGATCTTCATGTGGACGATCGAGCATGCCCGCATGGACATGAGGCTGCATAAGCCTGCAATGAAAAACAAGGATTTGAAAATATTTTTGCTAGGAAGAACTTAGAAGTGATAAAGGAGCAGGCTAGGTCTAGTCATTCCAGTGTCAGAATGTAAACTTGTAACACGACTTCTATATTGAATTTTCTTTTTAACTTATATTTGCCTTCTTTCTCTTTCTCTCCAGTTTTCTATCGGAAGGGGTACATTATTTTTTTCTTTCTTTTTCACAGTCGACAGCTTACTGTTATTTCTAGATTCTTCTACCTGGAGAATTGAGATTGAGGAGACTACTGTAAGTGGCCCCTTTAAAATGATCTTTTTGGCTCCTTTAAATCATTATTTCAATCATTTTGGGATTTTTTTTTGGCTATCTTTTAATTATATCATTTGCTCACATGTTGAAACTTTGTATATGATATTTATAGGTGAAATACTTATAACTTTATAACATGACGTTCAAATTAAATTTAACATGTTTCACATGGATACTTTGGCACCTAAACAGAAACTGATTTGTGTATAAAAAAATGTTTTAGTTACTGCGAAGAAAAGGATAGAATCTTTTTGCTTTTTTGGTAACATATGCCTTGGTTTGGAACAGAAGGCATAATTTATTTATATGATTGTAGATTTATTAATTAAAATATCTTAGATAAAAACTTATCTTGTTTTCATCATGTGCACTTCCAAATGTTTGTACAATCTAATTCACAAATGTTTCTAAATTAGATAGGTCAGTACCATGATTATGAAGTTTCTCTCAATAGATTGATCTAGTCCCATGTTTGCCTCATGAATCTTTTCTCTTAGAAAGGTATTCTGCCTCATTAATCTGGTGCCAGCATAAGACAGCATTCTGGTGGACATAGCAATAGATTAGTTAAGTGTGGCATCATTTTCATTCAAAAGAGATATCAAGTTATATCATTTCACTGGAATTTCAGTCTAAGATGCATTCTAGTACATTCCGGAAGTCTATCATCCATTATTGATCAAACAAGCCACAAGAGAATCCAATGCGTCTATTCGTCGTCAAAGAAACAATAAGAAAGAAAGAAAGGAAATAAAAGACGAACATATACGCCACATTATACTCATGTTACCTGAGATTTTCAACGGCTCCAGTGGCGAACGGAGGTGGTGTTCGACAACGGAGGGGGACTGAAGTAGTCTATGTTGAGGAAGCTAGATCGCATTTCAGATGAAGTGCGCGTGGGAAGATTGGAGGAAGATGCAAACGGCAACGGTGTGGTTTCGGAAATCCAATTGAATTTGGCGCTCTAATTTTGATATTTGCTATTTATACAGGGCTCGAATCCATTCGAGTACATGGAGCATGGTCAATTTGCCCAGCCAAGAAGATCCGCTCCAACGGCCCACTCTTGGCCAACTCTTGCTTCCTTTGTGGTTGGGGCAGAGTGGTATCAATCCAGATTTTCTTCTCTTTGATGCTAACGGGGACATTATTGTAATATAGAAAGATAGAAAATAAAAAAGGAAATAATTAAAACGAATAAAAATAAATCTTTTATTTTTTTATATCATTCTTTTTATCTCTTTTCAACAAAATGATATTAAAATGAAAAAGAATCTATACTAAGACAGTGTACAACTCAAGTTTTTCTTCATGGCCAAAGAAGCGTAATAAAAAAATTTGACTCCTTTCTCACTCTCAATCTCCAACCGTAAAAACCAAAAAAAAAAAATATTAATATAGTATATGCATATGAAAATAATATTTTATTATTAATTGAACTATTTACAAGTTTAATGAATCATGTATTAAATTATTAAGTTCTTTTTATTTAATAAATGTAATCAAGCCAAATAATAATTTTTACCATAACGGCATTATTATCAGGAAGCTAGGATTAATTTGGTGATTCAAATATCCTTTCCAAATGGCTTTTAAAATTGGACTAGACCAATTGATCCAATTACACAGTTTGTTACACTATTTAGCTCAAGGCCCGTTAAGGAAGCATTGTTGCAAAGAAGCATCTTATCTACAAGGCCCAAAGAAATAATGCCCTGTTGCATCTCTAGCTGTCTGATACATGTATAACAGTATGGGTCTGTTTTAGGGAAAAACTAAGAATTGTGTAAAATTTTGGTTCTTAGGAATTTCTTCCTTATACTTAGGGTTTATCTTATGTATTTCATCTTTTGTGATCTAAGTACGTCACAATGGTGCTTTTATTGCATCCTCCTTACTATATTTTTTAACTTTCTTTTTCTCAACTTTCAATCTTTCACACACCCATCGAAACTTGGAGCTCTTAGTTGGCTTCAAGAATGGTAAGCATCGAAGCCACAAAATAAAGCAACATCAAGATGCTATAACAACTATTAGCTCAACAATCAAGTATAGTTCCTACCTTTCTTGCTACTGCCTTATGCCATTACCACCTGAAATGGTTAAAGACAACACCTCGCATTTGAAAACCATCATCAATGAGCACATGGGATGAAGGTATTTTTCTTTCCTCTGTATCATTGTAGCTATAAGAAATATTGGGGGTTGTTGTTGATCAAACCACACATGACACAAACAGCTTTGTTTTAGAAGTCGTTACTCCAAATATTGGGTTGTGCAAACTTGCTGTAGAAGAACATACCTCAAATGATAACAAACCAACTTTCACACATGTAGATAAAGATACGGATAATAAGGATGAACTAGCATTCACAAAGGATGAACCAAATCTTGCACCTACATCTAACTTCAGACCTGCTCTACTTGGGTATATAGCTGTTGATAACGGATCACACATATCCAAATCAATCATCAAGTCCTACAAGATGATGTGATAAATGGTGTCCGATAGGTAGCATTTAAGGTGTTATAAGCAAAGAAAGAAGAAGATTGAGAAAAAATCTAAAAGATTTGTATATACATTGAGTTCTAGAAACAAGCTTATGTATAAGGAGAGTCTAAACCTAAAAAAGAGAAAAAAAATTATCATAATAATAAAGATACAATCAAAACAAGATAATTAATCATAAATTACGTATAAATTAAATCCTGAGGTATTCACACATCCCTCTTAAACTCAAGTGGGTGTGGAAGAAACTAAGTTGAGTTTGGAAACTAATGTTAGAAAGCGGCTAAGGTGATGTGGTTTGGTGAGCAAGTTAGCAGGTTGATCAAAAGTCCTAACAGAGATGAGGTAAAGAGCATTGCACATGATGTGTTGCCAAATGATGTGACAATCGATTTCAATATACTTGGTGCAATCATGGAAAACATTACTATGAACAATATGAATGGCACTTCGATTATTATAATAGAGATCATTAGGAAAAGATTAAAAAATACCCAAGTCATCAAGTAGCTAATTGGTTTAAAGGATTTCAACGGTGGTGTCAACAAGAGCTTTATACTAGGCTTTAATGCTACAGCAACAATGAAGGTTTGTTCATTATTACACAATGAGATAAGAAAATCACCAAAAAAAAAAAATACAATAATCAATAGTGGAGCAGCAATCAATGGGATCTCTACCCTAATCAGCACCTGAGTAAGCCTATAGAATCAGAGAAGAGTGCACAGAGAGATGGAACCTATGAAACAAGGTTCCCTTCACATAATGAATAATATAGATCACTATAGTATAATGAGTGGAAAAAGGAGCTAACATGAACTAGTTGACTAAGTGAACAGCATAGAAGATGTCTAAATGAGTAATAGTAAGATAGATCATATTGCCCTCCAACTATTGATAAAAAGTGGGAGTATCAAACAGAGTATCATCCATAGGTGTAAATTAGACATTAGGTTTAAGAGAAGTAGATTTAGTGTGACTATCAGTAAGACTAGCTCAAGAGATAAGATTGGAAGTATACTTGACTTATGAGAGAAAGAGACCATCTGCAGAGGAAAGAACTTCAAAGCCCAAAAAATATTTGAGAGAACCAAGATCCTTCATTTCAAACTATCAACTTAAAGATGCCTTAAGATCATCAATCCCATCCATGTTATCACTTGTAATATTGATTTCATCAACATAAAGAAGTAATAACATAAAATTTTATGCAATCTGATGGATAAAGAGCGTCAAGTCATGAGGACAAGGTGAGAACCTTAGTTGACTAATGGTACAAGTAAATTTCACAAACCAGGCTCAAAGGGCTTGATTGAGATTATATAAAGCCTTGCGAAGATGACAAACCTTGTTAGATAGATAAGTGTAGCTAGATGACGGGTGCATATAAACTTCCTTTTCCAACTCACTATCAAGAAAGGCTTTCTTGACATCCATTTAATTAAGGATCTATTTTTGGGTGGTAGCAATGGCAAAAAAGGTGCGAACAAAAGTGATACAAGTAATAAGAGCAAATATTTTTTTATAGTCAATATCATACTCCTGAGTAAATCTTTTGGCCACTAAGCAAGCTTTGCAATGATCAATAGAGCCATCCAATCGAGTTTTAATTTTGTATACCCATTTACATCCCATAAGTGTCTTACCACGAAGAAGGTCAACCATGTCTCAAGTACTTGTGGCCTTTAATGCTTATAATTCTTCTTGCATAACTTGTTGCCAATGAGGATTTGTGTAGCCCTCTTGATAAGATAACTGTTTATGAAGGTGAAGCACAGTAAAAAAAAAAGTTAATCACGAAAATAAGTGGGAGTAATTCTTACCTAAAAAAGATGCATGGCAAAAGGAACAATGTTTAATGTGAAATTGATGGGCAAGGAAGAATCATCAAAATAATTAAAATATCGGAGGTTATTGGAAACCCACTTTGAAAGTCATTATGGGAGCGACAAGCTAGAGGACTTGTATATGAAGTTCCTAGTATATTAATATAAGAAGGAAATAGATCAATAGAAAGATTAGTAAATAGAGGAGTAAAAGTGGGAGGAATGGACTTAAATTAGGAAATGGAAGAAAATATGATATCTTCTCAAAAGATGACATGACGAGAGATACAAATTTGCTACAAAATGAGATCTTAGCAATGAAAGAACTTATGTTCAATACCATAACTAAGAAAGCAATAAAGGCGAGCACATGGTTCAAGTTTAGTGTACTTATGAGGTTGAAGAAGGACAAAGCAAGAACAACCAAAGACTTTAAGAGGGGCATAGTTTGGAGGGGTATGATAGAGACATTAAAAGGGAGAGATAGTACCTAGGACAAAAGAGGAAAGACAATTGATGAAATAAATAGTAGTAAGGCCAATTTCACCTTAAGTACATTCGGGACAATAGGAGGAGATAAGAATAGCTCGAACAGAGTCAAGGATATGGTAATGTTTTCTTTTAGCATGACTATTTTGCTAAAATGTGCCAAGACAAGAAAATTCAGAAAGAGTACTTTGTTTAGCAAGAAATATGAGAAGTTTAAAATCATGATATTCTATGGCATTATTACAACAAAAAACTTTAATAGATTTGGGAAGTTGAGTCTTAACCATAATAGCAAAATTAATATAGATATGAGAAATTTTTGAGCGATTTTTCATTAAGTATATCTAAGTAAAATGAAAGTGGTCATTAACAAATATTACAAAATATCTATAGCCTCCCATAATGGGTGTGGGAGCTAGTCCCTAAATATTAGAATGTACAAAATTGAGGAGAGAAACAAAAATAAAAGTACTTTTATTAAAAGATAAAGCAGGTTGTTTTATTGTTTAGCAAATATAATGAAAAAAAATTTTCATAACAAAACCTAAAATACCTTGAGAAATGAAAGGTTGCAATTGTTTAAAGGGACTATGACCTAGACGTTGATGTCATAGTTGAAAAGTAGAGATGGTGGAAGTTGCATAAAGGAGTAGTATAGAGGATTGAGAAACAAGGATATTAGTGAGCTCAAACATTCAGGACAATAGGAGGAGATAAGAATAGCTCGAATAGAGTCAAGGATATGGTAATGTTTTCTTTTAGCATGACTATTTTGCTAAAATGTGCCAAGACAAGAAAATTCAGAAAGAGTACTTTGTTTAGCAAGAAATATAAGAAGTTTATAATCATGATATTCTATGGCATTATTACAACAAAAAACTTTAATAAATTTGGGAAGTTGAGTCTTAACCATAATAGCAAAATTAATATAGATATGAGAAATTTTTGAGCAATTTTCATTAAGTATATCTAAGTGAAATGAGAGTGATCATTAAGAAATATTACAAAATATCTACAACCTCCCATAATGGGTGTGGGAGCTAGTCCCTAAATATCAAAATGTACAAAATCAAAGAGAGAAACAAAAATAAAAGTACTTTTATTAAAAGATAAAGCAGGTTGTTTTATTGTTTAGCAAATATAATGAAAAAAAATTTTCATAACAAAACTTAAAATACCTTGAAAAATGAAAGGTTGCAATTTTTTAAAGGAACTATGACCTAGATGTTGATGTCATAGTTGAAAAGTAGAGATGGTGGAAGCTGCATAAAGGAGTGGTATAGAGGACTGAGAAACAAGGATATTAGTGAGCTCAAACAATCTATCGATTTTATGCCCATTCTTAATGATCTACCTTATTCGAGGATCTTGAACAGAACAACTAATGGAAGAAAAAGTAAGAATATAGCAAAGGTCACAAAGTTGTTTAATAAAGATGAAATTAAAATTCAATTTGGGAACAAGATAGGCATAATATAATGTAAGAATAGGCAAAGAGATGGGCACTTATGACTTACTTTCATAAGAAAACCATTAACAGTGTAAATAAAATAAGTAGTGTCTCTAAAAGATATACAAGAAAAAGCATGAGATAAAGAAATCATATGATTAAAGTAAGCAGAATCAAAATACCAACATCATTACCTTATGTAGTGGCTAAGGCAGTAGAAGTATTGTCGTTACAGGAAAAAATTTGCTTAAAAAGGGATTCAAGATCACTGGTGAGAAGTGAGATTTGTGAGATCTGAGAAGCAGAAAAGAAGGCCTCACTAGTAGTGGCAATAGCAAACACAAGCTAAGAAGAGGAACTAGAACTAAGTTGGACCTTATTTTGATCAGACATTCGTGAACGAATAAGATAGTGCTCAATTGGGTGTTTTTACTTCTTATAGTATTGACATATCAATGAGGAACAATTGGTTGCAATGTGCCCTTTTTTTTGCAAGCTCTACATTCTATATTAGGACAGTTAGGAACTAGATGCCTCAGCTAGTAGTGGCAACAGCAAATACAAGTTAAGAAGAGGAACTAGAACTAAGTTGGACCTTATTTTGATCAGGCCTTCTTTTACTACTTCTTGTAGTAAAAGAAGGCCCCACTGGTAGTGGCAACAACAAACACAAGCTAAGAAGAGGAACTGAAACTAAGTTGGACCTTATTTTGATCAGACATTCATGAATGAATAAGATAGTGCTCAATTGGATGTTCTTACTTCTTGTAGTGTTGACATATCAACGAGGAACAATTGGTTGCAATGTGCCTTTTTTTTTGCAAGCTCTACATTCTATATTAGGACACTTAGGAACTAGATGCCTCAACTAATGACAATGGTGATAGAATTTTCCTCCTTTGTTGGTAGTTGTATAGGTAAGATTAGTTTTAGGTTAGAGAAGATCCAATCAGGTTTCTTTAGATTTGGGGCAAGGAAGTGCATCCTCAAGTGTAAGTAAGGGGCTTTGATTCAAAAGAGAGGCTCAAGTAGGTTTATAATCATTGGTAAGAGCCATTAAGAATTGGATGAACTTGGTGTAGTTACAATAGTCATCAAAATTTTTAATATCAACAGCAATCTTCAAAGTCAGTTTATAAAGGGTTAGCTTATTCCAAATAAACTCCATATGGGTTAAGAAATCATAACAGGTAGACCAAGTTCTTACTTTAAGATACCAAGTTCCTTTAATAAATGGTGCTAGTGAGATAGATCTGAAGTGGTGTATTGGTTTTGAAGATAGTCCCACACTTTTTTAGTAGTCTCATAATGTCCAAACAAAAGGTGAATATTTGAAGTGGAGTATTTTAGAACCAAATTATTATCTGATTATTCTTGCTATTCCAATCTTTTAATCTATGGGCAAATTTTTCATTAGTTTCTCAATCTTTATTTTCTAGGCATGTATTTTCTTCTATCACATATCTTTACAATTTTTGGCCTTTTAAGTAGTCACGTATTGCTTCAAGCTAGTGTCAGTAATCGGATCTGTTAAGAATAACTAAAATAGGCTATTGTTGCTTTTTTTTTTTTTAAGCATACACGCAAATATACGTATCGCAACAGTAATAAAGTGATGAATAAAGTATCGTTTTCACGAGAATTTGTCACTAAAATAATTGCTAAGTACTAAAATTGTGCACCTTAATCTAAATCAAGCCAACAATAAAAGGTGATATGAAATTAAATTGAACCAAAGACATAAAAAAATGAGAGACGCCATTCTAGATGAAATTGGAAAGCAAAATGATTTGGGATTATGACTCCCTCTAATATTTCATATAAACTAATTTTCTCTCTTTATCTTGCTCTTAATGTCATTAATAGTCTAAGATTTTAATTTACCTATAAGCATCTTCCGAATTACATATAGGCATTTCCCTAACCAATCCATAATTTCTTATGCAATTAATTTAGAGAATTAATTAAGAATATGTCCTAATATAATTATGTGAGGCTGGTAGGTATCTTTCTATCCCACAATGCAATCAATCCATTCAATTGTAAGTTTCATGAACTCACACTACCTAATCTATGGTCAAGTCCTAAAATCTCTTTTCTAATTTCATTTAGACTATCCAAATTATCTAATGGTTTTCACACACTTAGAAGCATGAATCACAAGGATTAAGTAATTAAATCATACCATTAATTGTAAATAAAGAGAGTAATTGCAACATATTACAAGTTAGAGTTTATCATAATCCCAAATTAACAAGTTTAGCTCATAATTACAAGAAATAACAACATCAAAAACAAAGCATAAACTCAATAGGTAAAGAAATATAAGGAAAACCAAGGGAAGAAGAGAAAAATGGATTTAATCGGTGAAGCTTCCTTAAACCCAAGCTTCTTTCATGACATTTGAAGTTCTAAACCCTTCATTCTCCTCTCCAAAACTTTCAGAATGGTGGCCTCCCCTCGAAGAAGTGTTGGAAGCCCTTTAAAACCCTAAAAAACATGGTAAAAAGCATTTTACATTTTTTACAAACTGCACTGCGGTGACACTCAAATGCGCTGCGACGTAGATGAATTTCTTTCAAGAGCAGTGAAAAGCGCTATAGCGTGAAATTTTATGCCGTAGCCAAGTAAGCTTTTGTTTCTCCATGCGTCGCAACGCTTAATTTGTCGCCACGACACTGAATTTTCTTCAGTAGTAGTTTTGAGCGTCATCTTTTGCTCTTTTGTCTTTTCTTCTTTGTTTCTTTCTTTTTCTTTTTCTTTTTCTTTTTGATCATTTTCCAACAAATTTCAATACTTGTTTTTTGCATTTCAAAACTTCAAAACTTGTTTCTTTATAATTGTAACCCTACAAAAATATAAAATTTATTTAATTAATATTTATAATCTACCAACAAAGATTAAATAATTTAGCAATATAAAAATATAAATAAAAACACAAAATACAACTTAACTAAAACAAAAAAAAAGATCAAAAGTGAAGAAATAAAACCAAAACTTACTAAATACTAACTTAACTAACATTTATTAATTTTATAAATAAAAAACATAAAATAAGTTCAATATTCATATGATAAATCCCTTAAAATATTGAGAAAATTATGACAATTTAGGACTTATCAGCTATGTAACATAAAATTTGTCCATTTGATATGTTAAAAATAATGTCATTAGCACAATATCGGCCACGTCAAATAGAAGCGACAACAAGGATGACATGACATCATGTCATGTTAGCATATTTGTTGCCTCTATTGTCACATTATCAAGACACATCAACAGTATGCCATGTAAGCCAGTGACATGTTAGCTACAAGATATACCTTGACTTATGGGTCAAATGGGTCTTGGAATAGATTCAGGTCATTGTGGGTGTAGCGCATGAGTTTCACGTGTAAAGAGTTAGGGTGGCCTGTGATGGGGTGTGAAGAGTTAGATGTCAGTAAAATTTGACCGACTAGTAGATCGAAGCCTTTTGAAGGTAATAGTGAAAGCAATGTTGTTGACGGAGGATGATAAAGAGGCCAACAGAGAAGGATGTCTCTTTTTTATGAGAGAAAAAGCTCTATATTTTTTGAAAACCCTAGTAACAAGGACTCTAATACCATATTACAAGTAAAGAAAGAAAAAACTAGAAAAAGATCTAAAAGATTTCTATATACATTGAGTTCTAAAGATAAGCTTATATATAAGGCAAGTCTAAGTCTAAAAAAAAAAAAAAAAGATCATAATAATAAAGATACAACAAGAATAGAATAATCAATTATAGATTATATATAAGTCAAATCCCTAATCAAATCCTAAGATATTTGCACATCAATCAAATCCTGAGATATTCGCACACATGAGAGACCAAAAATCGATCATTCTACCTCTATTTCTTGTTCGGTTTCATCTACCCTTGTGGCCAATCTTGCTGTCACGATGATGGACTATGGACCAATGAAATAAGCCAAACTGTTGGTAATCCCCTGTTTCCTCATATGAGTTTGTCTTTAATACCACAATAACAAATTACATTCTCTTATGCTCCCTGATGCTAGAAGATTTTATGATACCTGATAGTTTTCCATTTTTCTCTATTATAAGAACTTGCTATGTTGATCATGCTATTAAGGAAAGAAACCAAGTCCATGTTGATGCTAGGAAGATGTTTAACATAATGCCCATTTGAGATGGGGTGTCTTGACTACTTTGATTATTGGGTACTCTCAAAGAAAATTTATTGATGATGTCTTCATCATGCTTGTCCTCATACCTGTAAAGAATGCCATAGCTTGGACAGCTATGATCAAGCCATATATTGCTATGACCATTTTATTGAGGGATATAATCACTTTTACAAAACCCGTTTGAGAATTCTGTATTCTAGGAATATCATGTCTTTGGATTGTCTAAATACTACTAGCATCAATGAAGCTCTACAATTATTTGATACAATGCCTCTTAAGATTCCTGTTTATGAAGGACTCATCGATCAAGCTCATTTGCTTTTTATATTGATGCCCGAGACAAATGTTGCCAGTTGGAATACTTTGTTTGATGGCCCTGTAAAAAATGGTAGTGACGGAAAAGTCTCTGATGCAACAAAGGAGGAATTCTTACATTTGGTAAGATCATCAAGGAATACTCAGCCACAGACTACTTCGATGGGTTCATATTGTTTTATGGGGTCATTTCAAACAATGTTCTTTACGTAGCCAATTTTGGGACTTCAAGGGCAGCTCTGGCGAGGAACACTTGGGGAGGACAACTTGATTTGGGGAGGACAACTTGATTATTTTATTGTGGCAGAATGTTTCTCCACTAATATTATTGCGGTAGAGGAGGTTAGAAAGGAAATTATGGCACTTCACCTCCACGGTACACACGTTGTAGTTTACACTCAGTGGAGTTGTTTTTGCTGCTGAAGCACTGTTTGCAGAATATGGGTAGTCAATGAAGGATTTAACAATTATTATCAAGGGTTGTGGAAAGGTGGACACATGGGCAGCAAGGCCCCTTTGTGAAAAAGGTCGAGTTAATGTCACGTATGGGAGAGTTCAGCATTTGAATCTTTCGGGAGTTGTAATAGAATACACAATTGCGGCTTCAACTAGAACGATGCATGTTAATGCATTCCACTCTGATCTTGTTATTTATGAAGGTTTCTACAATTTGAAACAGGGGGAACTCAAGCTCAAAAGTTGCCGAGGTTCATTAGTCCAAAAAATTCTAGTCCTAGATGCAAATGCTTATTCCACACCTCATTTTAGTCTGAATAGTCCATGACCTCCATACAATTTGACCATCTATCTCCGTAGCTAAGTACTGTGCTAGAAAGTTATCCAAGAACTGTTGTGTTCTTGCTGTTAATAATGGGAAAGCTACTGCCATTGGGATTTTAACTTTTCAATTGGTTACCACGAAGCCAATCGTATATCCGGTTAATAGGAATGAGAAAGATTGCCAAACAAAAAATAAGTTTCTTTTAAAATTCCATGCATGCGGTCCAGAAGCATGTTGGCGAACCAATTATACCCTTCGGCTATGTCTCAGAAGGGAATCTTGCTGATGTAGGGCTTATTGCATTGGACATGGGTGCACTGGTGGTGGGTGCAAAATACAAGGGAGAATATAAAGAGAGGTTGAAGGAAGTTCTAAAGGTAATGGAGGATGTTGAGGGGAAAATCACCCTCTTCATTAAGAAAATCATACTGAGCAAGCTGGAATGGGCTTTGACTTTGGTCAAGAGTCAGAAAACATTGTCTATTTTCTCTCTTTGTTGGGAGGCATGAACTGTGCCGCCATTATGTATGGCCTATCAATGGTTGCTGCCTCAGTAGTCGTTACTATTCGATACACTTTAAACATAAACCTCGCTTGGAATGACACACTTAAGCTTCACACTAGATACTCAAAAGTACAACTGATGGATTATGCTAGATTATTAGTTAGCTTCCACCTAATATCAACTTATCAAAACATCAAGCCAAATTGGAGCAACATTCCAGCAGCTAGCATGGTGGTCTTGGAATATACGTTACCAAAATCCATCAAGAAAATAACAAACTTGAAGATTTCCATAGTCACCAATTATGGGCCCAGCACCAAATTGTATTTCATATTCACTAGAGTTCTTTTGTTGTTATCTTATAGCTACAAACAGTGTGGGAGCACCCGAAACTGTATTTCATTCGTAGTAAAAGAAGATGCTTTTTATAGATGCCATTGGAGAAGATTCTGCCCACAAGGTTACTCATGGTTGCTTCAGACATGGCTACGATATTGGGACTCTATCTCTCCCCTTAAGGAAAGGGAAAGTAACTATCTGGCCCAAGGCCCATTAAGGAAGCATTGTCCTAAAGAAGCATCTTATCTACAAGGCCCAATGAAGCAGTGCCCTATTGCATCTCTAGCTCTCTGATATATGTATAACGGTTTGGGTATGTTATATAGAGATGATGGAAATTGTGTCTGAGGCGTTTCTTCCTTATACTCAGAAACAGGGTCTATCTTGTGTATTTCTTCCTTTGTAATCTGAGTACTAACTCAGTCCATTCACAATTCCAGTCCACTCAAACCCCAAAACTAACTAAACCAACCAAAAATCTATAAAACTAGACAACGCCAGACGAATCAGCAGATTACTTGATTTAGAATACTGATACCTTAAACCATAAGCCTACTTAAATACTATTGACCCAGTCCAGCTAGTTGTACCACAATGTTGGGTTGGCTTTCTATTTATAATCAAAGACTTCGCTCGCATCCGATGTGGGACAAGTCAAATATATATATATATAATAATAATATTAACTTGTTTTCCATGTCCACTGATCCCAGCTTGCTTTCTTCAGATTACAACCTTCAACCTCCACTCTTGGGATTTGCAATCAGAAGCACTCACAGAGAAGGAAAAACAGAAGAGAAATAATTGAAGCATCTTAGAAAGAAGAAGCTTGGGCAAGGAAGAAGAAAACCCATTTAAGAAAGAAGACACATGGAATATTGATCTGGGAAAGAAGAAGCATTTGAGAAAAAAGACTTGGTGTTGAACGCGCTCGCTAATCTCGATCTATAGGTGTGTGTATTGTTGAACCATGCATCATTATATTGTAGACTCAAAATATGAATATTGGATATTTCAATGAAGATAGCTACCTCTGAGTTATACAAGAAGAAGACGTCCGTACCTTCCTTGGTATACATGAAACAGATTGCTGGTGCTTGATTTGGCTTGGGTATTGAGTGCATATTTACAAATCTTGGAAGCCATTTGCATTGAGCATAAATTCACCACTAAGGATCTAATTCACTGCATTTATTAGGATGCAAAACCACATGCAATTTTCATTACTTTTGAACTCTTTTTAGGAATGGGGCCAATTTTCAATTTTAGTTTATTCATGTTTGAGTTCGCAAGAGATTTAGCTCTATGACTATTTTAATATTTTGTTTACAATTAAAATAAATAAATTATTAAAATAAGAAGTTTTAAAATATATTTAATTTTAAAAAATTGTGCTTAAAGTATCAAGAATGAAATTTTTGAATAAATCTTTTATTTCAAAATAAAAAGTATTGAGGATGAAATTATTAAAAATATATTTAATTATTATTAATGATCGACTAGTAAATAGTGAATTAGTAGTTTCACTTATTGAATAACTAATTTAATTTTAAAAATAATATTTTCTTTTAGATTTCTAAATTTTTCAAGTACTCATATCGGTTTTCCTTCTTTATATTGATATAGTTGTGGCCTTTTGACAAATAAGGCTGAGACTTTTTTTTTTTTGGGTGAAATATGGAAGCCAAGGGCTCAAAGGAAAGAAACTAAATAGAAATTATATGGGGCATGTAAATTCTTATCATATTAGCAAGCAAAACAGTTGATATACTACTAGGGGGTTTGGCATAAGTAACCTAATTGATTTCATGATTGAACCCTGAATTGGCAAGATGATCAATATACGTATTGGCTTGTCTCCACTTGTGTTGCATTATAACTTCCTAATTAGTTCTGATCAAATCCTTAAGTGAATTGAAAATGCCATACAAGTTAACATTGTGTTTATGAGGCACGAAGAGACTCTCCACCCATAGCTTAAAAATCACATTCTAATATGATCTTAGTGTAATCTTAAGCTTGTGCAAGCTTTAGGCCTTTAAAAATTTCCCAACACTTAGCTTTAAGCACAAAACATTTACCTAAGCTTTTTGAGAAGCTAGATATCCACTTGTCATTCTCATCCTTAATCAAACTTTTGCAAGTACATGTGCTTCCTCTTAGTGCTTCATGAGTATGGACTCTAAGCATAACCTTTCTCTCTTTTGACACCCTTACATTGAGGGGAAGTTTGACTTATATTTGCAATGGATGGTCTAACTTGTTAATTCATGTTTTTTGGTTTGCTTGTTTGTTATTTTAATGCTTTAAAATTAGACTAATTATTGAATTGAAATACAAAAATGTTCATAGTTTAATAATTCAACAATAGTTAAAATGGGATTAAACTATTTTTTGAAAAAATATAAAAAAAAAATCTATGAAAATATATAATACTTTACAATCAAATTAATATATATTGTAAAATAATATTTAAAATAGACATAAATATTAAAAAATATACTACTTAGTTAAAATATTTTATATATAATAGTAAGTCTATATGAAATGAGTTGAGTAAAATTCATTAAATATCATAAATTTCAATTGTAGAATCAAAAACTCTAATTTAAACCCAAAAAAAAAAGTAAAAATCACTTTTTGACTAATTGTTTGGCAAGTCTATTTGAAAAGGTCAAATGGATTAGAACCACAATCAATTCTTCAATTTTTTGGTATGACTAATTAATTAGTTTGATTCAAATTTTTTTATCCATAATCATTTTTGCATATATACATAAAAAAGGTCTCCGAGTGTTCTCAAGTACATATGTTGGTCATTTCCTATTAGCCGAAGCTTTAATAGATGAGATCACCCACATTTTCTTTTTTTAAAAAAAATTTATACAATTTATTATATCTTTATTATTAGATTTTTTAATTAAAACATGACATGTGTATAATTATTTAATAAAAATATGACAAATATATGATTTTTTTTCTTCCCTAATTACCTTGATAAATAAAATCAACCAAACACGTGTACTTACTTTCCCCTTTTATCATATCCAAGTTTGGCCAATAGATGAGGTCATGGATGAAAAGGATAATTTTTTTTTAAGACCCAAATATTGAAGGGTAAAACATTTAATATGGGTACTACCTAAACAACATATATCTACTTAAATGTTTGCACACATACATTTCTCTTATATGGGACTTGAAGCCTCACCCTTTAAGGGTGGGGAAGGTTGGTCCTCAAGCACAATAATAAGCTATTATTAGATTTGATTATGAGTTAAACTTATTTAAAAATGAGTCAAGTTTTGTTAAAATTTTTTTTGGTAAACTCACTTGAATTTCTCTTATATTTTTGAGCCTTGGGCTCAAGCCCAATTTTAAGGGGGACAAAAAGCTCAGACCTAAGCCTTGTTTTTTTTCCTCTCTTATTGCAAACTTTATACCTTGTTAGACGTTTAGATAATTTAACAGGTAATAGAATTAAACAAGTATTGGTAATTATTTGTATTTACTTGCTTAGTATATCAAAAATAAAAATATTGTAATACTTTGGAAGTTATGATTTGGTCTTAGAGAATTTTTTTATTATATATGATCATTATAAGTGAAAAATGAAGTCTTGGTATTATATTACTATATACCAAAAGAATTCCAGTTGAGTCATAAAAGTGAATTAACACTCACACTAGTAATTATAAAGTGCCATATTGTAAATGCCTTATTTTATTGATCTAGTGCCTCATTTTGTAGATAAATGTCTTGAATTCTAATTCATGTTTTATACACCATGTCTAGAATTTTTTGATTCACTTTTAATAGGTATAAGATCTCACAATATTTAAGGCTCACATATTTGTAATTATAAATAATAAAATAAAATAACTTCTTACATATATATATATATATATAAAATTAGTTCAAGCCTTCAAACCAAGTTGAGTTAAAAAAAAAAGAACTTGACTTATTTTACAAAATAGACTTTTCTGAATAAATCCTTTTTTAGCCTAAGTTTTATTTTTTGAGCGCATTTTTGAGTCAGGCCTGTTGAACCAATTAAACTTTCATACTCATAATCAAATCTATCCATCACACATTAAATTGACAAACACATCAATATTTTCTTTTTTTCAAAACACCCTACACAAAAATTATTCAAATAGCATATATCTTATTTTAATACTCATACGAAATCCCACCCCCAAAGAATGAGACCACCGACACGATAAGGGCCAGCACACATTGGATGAAAAGGACGGTTTAGTTTCTTGTTTCGTTTGGATTGCTGGACGAGTCCCTGTCAATCTCATATGGGGCCGTCCTTCTAAATATAGTTGTCCTATTATCTTAATCACCAGATAAGATTATCTGTTCTGTTTCATGTATGCCCAAGGCAAAGAAGACAAGAACCGAAATTTTTTGAAACAAATGTACAAATGCACCGACGATTTTATATACTCAGTAACTACTCAACACGTGTCAGTTATGTCAGACGTGTCCCTAATATTGAGATGCCACGCCCAAGCAACGGTGGCAAAGCACAATGCCACGGCTCGTTCTATAAACCGCAAGTCTTGATCCCTCTCTTTGCCATCTTTTCTTTTCTCTGTTTCTTGGATTATTCTGTTTTTAGTTATGGATTCTGAAGTGGTTCATAGTCGTGTGCTGGAACACGACGAACGTCATCCTCACAATACTGGATCAAACCAAGGTAAATATTAAGAATCTCATTGCACACTAGTAGGTTAATTTAAATAGAGACCACCTTCACTTGTGTTCTTCTCTTATGGGTTCTTTTTGCTTGTTATTTTGTATGAAGTGGCACATCATGGGACGGACGAACACCACCATGACCATGAAAAGAAGTCGGTTCTGAAGAAGGTGAAGGCGAAGGCTAAGAAAATTAAGGACACAATCAAGAAGCACGGCCATCATGACCCTGATCATGATCATGATCATCACTATGAAGATCAGCATATTCCCGATGATCATGATCTCGATGAGGAAGATGATGAAGATGATGAAGATCCTGAAGTTCATGGAGCCCCAAGTGAGTTTTTCTCTGAATTTTAAGCAATAAAATTCCAGATAAAGAAGGCATGTAATTTCTTGCTCTGTTCTCTGTGTCTGAATATTGGTGAAACATACGAGTGAAGTCTGTGTTAAATATTTCTACGAGACCCGATAGGACTTTTCAAATTGTATACAGACTAGCCTTTAGTTTCAGAAAATTTTCTTAAGAATAGTAGAAATTTGGAGTATATTTAACCATGAAAATGAAAATCTGGATTTTATGTTTGGAACTTGTTGTGCAGTTTATGAGAGTAGCGTTGCTAGAAGCGTTATTCCTGGTGAAGAAGAACCTCGTCAGGAGCCAAAGGTTGTGGTTGTTTCTCCAAATATCGAAACTCATGAAAACAGAACAAATGAATCAGCAAGAGCAAGAACATTTGTTGGGGAAGAGGGAAACGCAGGGCAACGGAATGTCAATTTGCAGGGACCTATTGGCTTGGAGGAAGATCCTGACGCCCCTGGAACTACACTTGAGGCTCATACTGCTTCCAATTATCAAAGCAAAGTCACTGATCCAACTGGGGCAGGTACCAAAGATGAATAAAAAATTACACAGGGAAAATGGAATTTGCATCCCTTGATTTTGTATTAATTTTTGAGATAGAAGATTTGATGTTTAAATCACATAAAATTCAAAATGGCACTGGTAAATTTTTTTTTAAACATTATTATTGTGAAAATTATAATTGCTTGATATTATTTCTGAAAAAAAAAAATATTTGATTAGACTTTGGTCTATAAATTAATTTAGAGTAGACCCATACACAAGGTATAAGTCCGTGAATCGCTATTTTTTTTTTTATATTTTTACTAAAAGCTATTTAATTGAAATATAATAGGTGTATAATAATTAAAAATATTATATATTTATTTTTAAAAATCATATATTTATTAAATTATATGTTATATTATTAAAAAATAATATATTTTTTATTTGATTGAAGAATTAATAATAAAAAAAATAAGGAGTTCTATATAAATTCCTTTTATGAATTGCACGTATAAACATGTTTTGTGCATATCCTATACCATGTTTCATAGTAGCCCTCAATTGGGTGACATGGTTTTTTTCAAGTCCTCTACTCTCCTAAAATAGGAAAATAAACAGGTTGGGCACTCTAGATCTTTAAGTGTCTGTCAATTTTGATAGGCTTTTGAGGTTTATCGATAATAATAAAATATTATTTATTATAAATTTTTAATCAGTCCAAGTCCTTTATAACAAAGTCTAAATAAGTATTAACTTATTTAATAATTATAATTTTAAAAAATTAATTTTTTTCTGATATAATTAATAAATATGATTATAATAATAAATTTGTTAAAATAAACAAAATTTTATTTTATTTTTAATAATATTTAATAATTATTTTCTCATAATTAGAAAACAGGATCTTTGTGAGAAATCATTACACAATAAATATGCTGAGTAGTGTAGTAAGAGATTTGGCTTTGCCTAAAGCTTAATGAAGCATCAAACACTTGGCCATCGATAACATTAGGAACAATGAATATGGCTAACTCTTTAGTCCATTTTCTGAGCCTTTTTCTGTCGTATGGCTAACAGGTGCTGCAGAAATAGACATTGCTCCCGTTCAAAAATCTTTTGCCAAAATGATCGTCCATGATGAGCCAAAACCTAATCCAGAACCAAACGTCCTTTCTACTGCAACTCAGTATCCTTCTGGTACTGCTGAAATGCATGAAGAACAGAGGCACTATGAATCAATGGACAAACCATCGAACCAGAGCAGCTATACTGATAAAATCTCATCTGATACCTCTGCAATTGCTGATAAAACCATCACTGCTGAAAACGTCATCCCTTCCAAGCTTGGCTACGATGATAAAGGTAACAGAGATCATGAGAACGAAATGAATCACGGAGAGAATCAGAGCAGCTACCCCGAGAAAATCTCTTCTGCAATATCTGCAATAGCTGATAAAACTGTTTCTGCTAAAAACGTTGTAACTTCGAAGATCGGTTATGGCGGTGGCGACGACAATGTGACAACAACCCATGAAGATCATCGTAAAAGCGAAGATGCTAATGCTTCTAGCATGTCAGGAACATCAACAACAGAATATGGAAAGAAAATTGCTGAGTCTGTGACAGAGAAATTGGCTCCAGTTTATGGGAAGGTTGCTGGAGTAGGGAGTGCACTGAAGTCCAAATTGTCTGGCACAACAAATGGAGCAGACAAAGGGGTTTCTGTGAAGCAATATTTCGCGGAGAAATTAAGGCCAGGGGATGAAGATAGGGCTCTTTCTGAGGTGATTTCAGAGACTTTGCACAAGCGTAAAGGAGAGCCAACGAAGGCTTGTGGTGATGAGGAAAGGAGATTGAGTGAAGTGATTTCTGATGCTATACATAAGCGAGATGAAGAGCCAGACGAAAAAGCAGAGCATCAACGCTTGGGGAAGGTGACGGAGTCCGAGGAGGTGAAGAGGAGGTTGGGCACTGTGGAAGAAAAGGACAAGAGGTACGAAGAGAGTGATGTGAATAGCTCTAAAAAAGGTGTGGTTGATAAGCTTAAAGATGTGGCTGGGTCGTGGTTTGGCAAAGCACAGGAGAATCAATCCTCACAAGGTGAAAATTAAATATGTTGGTATGTGAAATTTTCATGATGTTTGAGCTGGATACTGTATACATTTTATAATGTAATGGTATTATATTGGGTCTGGTTTGATAAGTCCTTGTAGGTTTAGGTCAAGTGTAGTACACGAGAAAACTATGTCATAATTTATTCTGAATTTCCGATTGGTTATTTGTTGTAGTTGCAGATGGAGAAGGTTTATCAAATAATTCTGGTGCAGAAGTAGGGCGTGTTAGCCAAGGTGAACGAAGACTTCAGGAATCATCTGACTGAAGAAATATTGATTCATATGTGCGTTTCAAGCGAGTGTCGTCATCCATGATAAAGCTGCATGCTGTCTGCAAATTTGTACACGTTAGATTGACGTAATCTAGTTGTTTTATGTTTTACTATAAGCTGTTAGTCGTCCTTCGTTTGAAAATATGTTCCATTTTCTTAAATTATGATTCTATTTTATCTGTACAGATATTGAATCTACACTTTTTTTTTTGGGTATTTGTTTGTGTGAATTATGTGTGTGTGGTTTTTTTTTTTAGCATGACGATATGGGGGATTAAATTTAAAATCTTGTGTATGTTATTTAATCTAAATTCCATATTATCTTTTTTTTTGGGTATTTTTTGTTACAATTGTTTTTTGAAAAAAAATTTGCATTCGGTCTTCATATTTTATAATTTGATCTTCATAATATATATATTTTAAATTAGTCCTTATATTATTAAAACCTTTAAAGTTTGGTCCCCGACTCTAAATTTGTAAGAACCCTGTGTATTTAGAGCTGATTAAGTTAACAAATAAGGGCATGTTACCTGAGGTGGACAAATTTTTGTCATATGGTAACCACGTAAGCCTCGCCTGAGCCGTACATGATTTGAATCCTTCGTAGTCAGAATTCGGGCTTGCATCTCAAGTATACTGGTTCTGTATTTACATTTGTCAAAATTACGTTTTTCAAAAAGCAACAATTTATTACTTTTATATAAATGTAATTTTATAATAAAAACCCAAAAACGCACCTCATTTTTTACCTACACATAATCTTAAAATGAAAGTAATATTCTATATATATATTTACATATTATTTTTTGACAAAATTTCATAGACTTCGTACTATTTTATATTATTTTATGAAAAACTATTTTATAGCTAAATTTTAATATTAAAATTGTTAAATTTTAAATATTAAAATTATTAAAATATTTAACAATGAAACATTAAGTTAATTTGTGAAACACTATTTATAAATTTAGTTTAAATGATGCTTCATTTAGCGTCAAAGAGACTTGATATCTTTGACTTCCATCTCCCTGTGTTCTGTTTCCCATGGTATATGAGACTCGAGAACCCACGTTTATGATGACGTTGCCCAGCGTCTCATTATCTGCGCCACAAGCATTCTTTTATCATATATTCTATTATCTAATATACACAAAGGTCAAGATGTCAACAAAAAAAAATACACAAAGGTCTAAATAAAATAAAATAGTAGTAAACTATAGCTATATTTTTAATTTAGTCAATTTTTTATTTGTTGATAAATTATTTTTAAATCCTTTACTCTTTTATTTTAATTGACAAGTAAAATTTTAATATAATTTGAGACTCAAAAAATTTAATATTAAATATTTTTAAATTTTAATTATAAATAATTTTTATTTTTAATTTAAAAATAGTTTTCAAATATTTCAAAAAAATATATCATTAATAATTAAATATATAAAACTTATCAATGTTTATTTATTATATTAAAATTTTAATATATAAAATTTAAAATACATATTTAATTATCACTAATTCAATAATAGTTCAATATAATCAAATCAATAGTGCTTCCATTAATTTAATGGTTGCTTCAATTTTAAAAACATTATTTTTTTTCTTCTCTCAATTTTAAGCCCTTTTCTTGACTAATATTGAAAGATAAAATATTTAATGCGAATTTTACTTAAACAATGTGCATTCTATTTAAATATTCACTTGCACCCACTTGAAGCCCCACATTTGAAGGGTGGAGTCTCAAGCATGTCAAGAAGCTTTCATTAGAATTAGTCACAAGTCGGGTTTTTGCTGATTTTTTATTTTGGTGAGCTCCGCTTGAATTTTGTTTGTATTTTTAGGCACGAGCTTGAGCCTAAATTTGAGGAAAAAAAACCCAGTTCAAATCTTTTTTTTTTTTCATAAACCTTTTTTTTTTTGCAAGTTTTATATCTTGTTAGAAGTTTAGACAATTTAGAAGGTAATAGAATCAAATTAGCAATGTTAATCATTTGTATGGTTAGTATATTAAAAATAAAAATATTTTAATACTTTGGCTTATAAAAAGTTATGGTTTGGCATTAGAGAACTTTTTATCATATATGATCATTATAAGTGAAAAATAAAGTCTTAGTATTATAATACTATGATAATATAATTCAAGTCATATAGATATTGTCATGTTGTAAAGAATAATCTTGAGTGTTTTATTTTATGGATCTAGTATCTCATTTTGTAGATGAGTGTCTTGAATTCTAATTCATGTTTCATACATTATGTCTAGAATATCTTTTAATTCACTTTTAATAAGATCTCATAATTTTTTAGGCTCACATATTTTGTAGTTGTAAATAATAACATGAAATAATCTTTTATATTAAAAAGGTAATTAGTTTGAGCCTTTGTGCCAAATCCGCTCAACCTTTATTTGAAAAAAAAAGAGTTTAAACTTAACTTTTCTAAGCAAGCCCTTTGTTAGGCAAGCTTTTTGTTTCCAGACTCGTGTGTGATTTTTTTATTTTTTTTTTGGTTAAGCCTATCAAGTCTAGAGAGTTTTTGAACTCATGATTAGATCTAACTACCACAAATTAAATTTACACACACATCAATGCTTTCTTTCTTTCTTTCTTTCTTTCTTTTTTGTTCTTTTCCCCTATTTTTGGGACATCAAATGCTAAATAGTTAAACACAAAACAAGATTCTTTGTTGTTGTGTTACTTTTGCCAAGCAGCATTTAGATCCTCCAGACTTTGATTTTAGCAATTTATATTTTATTTTTTTAAATTGACATTTTTTTTGGTTTTAAAAGAAATAGAATATATAATAAAAGTAATTTTTTAATTATAAACTTAAAATCAATAATAATTGATATTAAAAAATAAAAAATAAAATAAAATTTAGACTGTTTAAGTCAAAGTCAAATGCTTCAGATCTTAATTTAAAAAAGCAGTAAGTAATCACAATACATAAACATCTGATGCAAATAAAATTTACACACATATTTCTTTATTATGAGACTTAAAATCTCACTCTTAAAAAATGAGACCTCATTCTCAGGAAGAGCCCACCACACATCGGTTGAAAAGAGATCACCACACATTGGATGGAAAGGACCGTTTAGTTTCTTCTTTCATTTGGATTTTTGCACGAGTCACTGTCATTGCCGTTCACATATGGGGCCGTCCTAAATATAGTTATTATCTTAACCAGTGGAAAAGATTATCCGTTCTGTTTCATGTATGCCCAAAGCAAAGAGGATGAGAACAGAATTTTTTGAAATAATAATAAGAAAAAATAAACACACCGACGATTTTATATACTCATTAACTACTCAACACGTGTGAGTTATGTTACACGTGTCTCTAATATTGAGATGCCACACCCATGCAACGGCGGCAAAGCACGAAGTCACTGCCCTTTCTATAGACCGCAAGTCTTTGATATCGATGCCATCTTTTCTTTTCTCTGTCTCTTGGATTGCTCTGTTTTCAGTTATGGATTCTGCAGTGGTTCATAGTCGTGTGGACGAGTACGACGAACATAATCCTCACAATGTTGGATTAAAGCAAGGTAATATTTAAGAATCTTATTTCACACTGGCAGTTTAATCAAAATTGAGTTCCCTTGTGTTCTGGTATGGTTTCATTTTACTTCTTATTTTTGTGTGAAATGGCACATCATGGGGCAGACGAACACCACCATGACCATGAGAAGAAGTCGGTTCTGAAGAAGGTGAAGGCGAAGGCTAAGAAAATTAAGGACACAATCAAGAAGCACGGCCATCATGACCATGATCATGATCATGAGTATCACCATGATGAAGATGAACAAATGGTAGAAGATCCTGAAGTTCATGGAGCCCCAAGTGAGTTTTTCTCTGAATTGTAAGCAATGAAATTCTAGATAAAGAAGGCTTGTAATTTCTTGCTCTGTTCTCCCTGTCTGAATATTGGTGAAACGAGTCATGTCCATGTTAAATATTTGTACGAGAGACGATAGATAATATTGTTACTAATTTAATATCTTATAATTTTATTATTATTTTATTATCTAATAATACAGTGTTGTACCTCTGAAGCACAGACTAGCCTTTAGTTTCAGAAAATTATCTTCAAAATAGTAGAAATTTGGAATATTTGACCATGAAAATGAAAATCTGGATTTTATGTTTGGAACTTGTGCAGTTTATGAGAGTAGCGTCGCTAGAAGCGTTATTCCTGGCGAAGAAGAACCTCATCAGGAGTCCAAGGTTGTGGTTGTTTCTCCAAATATCGAAACTTGTGAAAACAGAACAAATGATTCAGCAAGAGCAAGAACATTTGTTGGGGAAATGGAGAACGCAGGGCAACGAAAGGTCAATCTGCAGAGACCTATTGGCTTGGAGGAAGATCCTGACGCCCCTGGAACTACACTTGAGGCTCATGCTGCTTCCAATTATCAATGCAATGTCACTGATCCAACTGGGGCAGGTATGAACATGAGTAAAAAGTTACAGATTTCATTTTTCATAATCTATTATGGAAAATGGAATTTGCATCCCTTGATTTTTTTTTTGAGATAGAAGATTCTATGTTTAAATCACATAAAAATTAGAATATCACTGGATTAAGGTTTTTTTAACATTATTATTGTGAAAATAAATTTGATATTATTTCCCAAAAAAAAAAAATACTTGATTAGTCTTCAGTCTATAAATTAATTTAGAATAAATTTCTAGCATGTCACATTGTTTTATTTTTATTATCAAGTTTTTTTAATTAAAATATAGCATATATATAATTTAATAAACACTTATATATTTATTTATAACAATGATATATTTATCTATAAAAATATTTTATATTATTATTAAAAAGTTAATGCATTTGTCATATTTTAATTAAAAAAAATTAATAATAAAAAATAAAAGAGTTATATATAAATTTTTTCTATGAATTGCATGTGTGTAAACATATTTTTTTAGATATCTTATACTATGTTGGTATATATATATATATATATATATATGAGAAAGTTGACTTAATATTCATAAACATGATTTTATCAAGTGTCTTACTCTCCCTTTAATGGGCTTTATAAAAAAAGTGAAAATTGATTTATAAATATATTTAGTATCTTATATAAAAGAATAAAAATGTCTATGTCATTCGTACATTTAATTAAATGAAAATAAAAAAGTATTGTGAAAAAAAATCAAAATATTCTTATGATTTTAACATGGATGAACAAAAATACTTCATACCTAGCACCTCCTCTCACAGAGAACCAGAAGCGGCAGGACTTGATGAAGCCAAGCCCATCCCCTAGCGCTACCTCTAAAGCTATAACGGAACCCTCAGTGTACCTCGAAGACATGGAAGAAATCAAGAGAGTCTTCAGTCGCTTCGACATCAACGGCGACGGCAAGATCTCTGTCTCCGAGCTCGACAACGTACTCAAAACCGTGGGGTCAGGAGTTTCCCAATCGCAGCTCAACCTTGTCATGGAAGACCTCGACAAGGATAACGATGGGTTTATCAACATGTCGGAATTCGCCGACTTCTACCGCTCCAACGCCGTGGGTGGCGACTCCGCCGAGCTTCGCGACGCCTTCAACCTCTACGATCAGGACAAGAATGGCCTTATCTTCGCCACTGAGCTCCACCACGTGTTGAACCGTTTAGGATTGATGTGCTCCGTGGAGGAATGTCAAAAGATGATCAAATCTGTCAATGCCGGCGGCGATGGCTCCGTCAACTTCGAGGAGTTCAAGAAGATGATGACCAATAAATCGCTCAGTGCCTCCGCCAATCCGTAGAGGGCATTTTTGTCCTTGCGTTTTTGATTCCATAACACACATGCTCTTTTCTCCAATTTTCGGATGGATTCTGCAATCCAGTAAATAGTGGAATGAGGCTTCTCTAATGGAATGGGAAGATTATGCATTCCATGAACCAAACACCAGAACTGAAGTAATCCGAATTCCTTTTTCCTTTCAAAAGCCCCATTCTTCAGAGGATCCGCTTCCCCAATGGAATTCTAGTAACCAAATGGGGCCAAAATAGGAAAATAAACAGGCTTGGCCCTCCCAGATCATAGATTCGTAGGTGTCTGTCAATTTTGATAGGCTTACGAGATTTATACGGATAACAATAAAATATTATTTATTATAAAAAAAATTATATTTAAACATTAAAGAATAAAAAAATTTATTTTTAAAAATACGTTATTATTATATTTAATTATTTATTATTAAATTCAATGATAATTATTTTAAAATAAATGATAATAAATTTTTATAAATAATTTTTTTTATTTTAACTTTTTATAATTCTCCCAATTAAACTATTAATTTTTTGTCACAAAGTTTAAATAAATATTAGTTTATTTGATAATTAATAATTTTTTAAAAATTAATTTAATTTTTATATAATTAAAGAGTATGATTATAATAATAAATTTATTAAAATATATAAAATATTATTTTATATTTATTAATATTTAATAATTGTTTTCTCATAGCTAGAGAATTGTTTGTGAGAAATCATGACTCAATAAAAATACTGAATAGTGTAATAAGAGATTTGGCTATGCCTAAAGCCTAATGAAGCATCGTACACTTGGCCGCATTAGCAATCAATATTAATATATTATAATAAAATTCGTGTGAGTCGTTATTTATAAACAATACGACTTTTATAGATTACGTGTAGGATGCCGTTGTTATCCGTATATAAATTGTGTTTGTTCGTACATATATTATTTTTTCATTTTTTTTCTTTTTTTTTTTAATTTTTCTAAATGTTTTGTGGGGTCGTATTTTTTAAATTCCTCCTCCATCCATCTTAGAGGGGGAAAAAACTAGTTACGAATATAGCTAACTCTTCAGTCCATTTTCTGAATACTTTTCTGTGGTATGGCTAACAGGTGATACAGAAATAGACATCACCCCAGTTCAGAAATCTTTTGCCAATATGAAGGTCCATGATGAGCCAAAATCTAATTAAAAACCAAACGTCCTTTCTACTGCAACTCACTATCCTTCTGGTACTGCTGAAATGCGTGAAGAACAGATGCACTATGAATCAACGGACAAACCATCGAACCAGAACAGCTATACCGATGAAATCTCATGTGCTACCTCTGCAATTGCTAATAAAGCCATCACTGCTAAAAACGTCATCTCTTCCAAGCTCAGCCACGATGACAAAGGTAACAGAGATCTCAATGAGAACGAAATGAGGCATGGAGAGAATCAGAGCAGTTACACCGAGACCCATGGAGATCACAGTAAAAGCGAGGATGCTAATGCTTCTAGCATGTCAGACACAGCAACAACAGATTATGGAAAGAAAATTTCCGAGTCTGTGACGGAGAAATTGGCTCCAGTTTATGGGAAGGTTGCTGGAGTAGGGAGTGCAGTGAAGTCCAAATTGTCGGGCACAACAAATGGAGCAGACAAAGGGGTTTCTGTGAAGCACTATTTCGCAGAGAAATTAAGGCTAGCGGATGAAGATAGGGCTCTTTCTGAGGTGATTTCAGAGGCTTTACACAAGCGTAAAGGAAGGCCAACGAAGGCTTGTGGTGATGAGGAAAGGAGATTGAGTGAAGTGATTTCTGATGCCATATATAAGCGAGATGAAGAGCCAGACGAAAAAGCGGAGCATCGACGCTTGGGGAAGGTGACGGAGTCTGAGGAGGTAAAGAGAAGTTTGGGCACTGTGGAAGAGAAGGACAGGAGGTACGAAGAGAGTTATGCGAACGGCCCTGAAAAGGGTGTGGTTTATCAGCTTAAAGATGTGGCTGGGTCGTGGTTTGGCAGAGCACAGGAGAATCAATCCTCGCAAGGTAAAAATTAAATTAAATATGTTGTGATGTGAAATTTTCATGATGTTTGAGCGAGATACTGCATACTTTTTATAATGTAATGGTATTATTCTCTTTGAACATGCAGTGACCGTCATTATATTGTGTCTGGTTTGGTTAGTCCTTGTAGGTTTAGATCAGGTGTAGCACACGAAAGAACTAGGGTCATAATTTTGGGCTAATCAAGTGTTGTAAAGGGATGAGCGTCATAGAGATATAAAATTTTGAAATATTTCCTATTTTTTATTTGTTGTAGTCGCAGGAGGGGAAGGTTTATCAAACAATTCTGGTGCACAAGTAGGGCGTGTTAGCCAAGGGGAAACAAGACTTCAGGAGCCAACTGACTGAAGAAATATTGATTCATATGTGCGTTTCGAACAAGTTTCGTCATCCATGATAGAGCTGCATATTGTCCGCAAATTTGTACGCGTTAGATTGGTGTAATCGTGTTGCTTTATGTTTATACTATAAGCTCTTTGTTGTGCTTCGCTTGAAAAGATGTTCCATTTTCTTAAGTTGTGATTCTATTTTGTCTGTGTAGATATTGAATTTACACTTAAATATGTACGAGACTAGAATGCAAGTCTTTTTTAAATTTTTCCTTTTGTATTGTTTGTGTAGATACATGTGTGCGGGGGGTTTTTTTTTTTTTTTTAACATGACAATATAAGGGATTAAATTTAAAATCTTGTGCGCGTCATTTAATCTGAATTCTATGTTATATTCCTTTTTTTGTGTTTTCTGAAAAAATTTTACATTCGGTCTTTATGTTTTATTTGAATTTTTAATTTGTCTTCATAATTATTATTTTAAAATTATTCCTTATATTTTTTAAACCTTCAAAGTTTGGTCTCTGAGTCTAAATTTGTAATAACTCTCTGTATTTAGAGCTGATTAACAAAAAAGAGCGAGGTGGACAATTTTTCGTTACACAGTAGCCGCGTACACATCACGTGAGCCGTAAATGATTTTGATCCTTCGGGCTTGCATCGCATCTTTTCCCCACACATGATTAATATTAGGAATGAATGTAATATTCAATATATGTTCCCACACATAATCTTGAGAATGAATGTAATATTCAATATATATATATATGTATGTATATATCAAATTCTCATTTTTTTAACATATTATTTTTATGCAAAATTTCAGAGACTTCGTAGCATTTTATAGCTAGTATTTTATGAAAAAAATATTTTATAGTTAATTTTTAAATATTAAAATTATTACAATATTTACCTATGAAGCATTAAATTTGTGAAACACTGTTTTTTTTAGAGCGATAATTTGTGAAACACCGTTTAAGAACCTAGTTTAAGTGATACTTCATCTAGACTTAGTGTTAGCTTGATATATTTGACTTCTATCTCTATTTTTTTTCTTTTTTCTTCTTCTAACTTTCAACCCCTCTCTTGTATAAAAGATAAATTTGTGAAAAAAAATTGCACTTATCAATCTTGTTATTTTTTCTCAATTGCAATGTCCCTATTAATATAAAAAGATCGCAATTGTCTCATTACAATAAACTATAGTTAAAAAAATAAAATAAAATAAACCAATTCAATTGAAAAATTAATAAAAATTGAATCACCGATTAGTTTAATTAAAAAATTAGTGAACTACCCATTAATCTAATTCATGAAGCCCATAAAAGTAATTAATAAAAAATTAGTTAAAAATTAACAAAATTAGTCAAAGGTAAACAGGGCTAAGAACCATTCGGTTTTAAATAAAAAAACCATGGATCTTAGTCATCCACGAGCCTAGTCTTAGGAAATACAAAGCAAAGTAGGGTTGGCTCTCTATTATAATGAGAGACATAGCTTCTCTTTTATTCATTATCTAATGTGGGACTTGGGTTATTTTTTACTAACACCTAGGAACTTCTCTTTAGACCGATACATTTCTTTTGCTTTTCTTAAGGTTTTACATACAAGAAAAACTAAGCAAAAAAGAAGCTTTTTCTCCACACTCCTTTAATGGTTGACTTAGTTTTTTCATTTTTTATCCTCAACTTTCTTAGAGATCTAACATCCTTGTCAAACACTTCTTGAATAGTTTTTGATTCTTTTGAATGCTCGCCAACCTTAGTGTTCATTCTACAAGATCTTGTTCTATGAAATCTTTGTTCTTCTCACTTAATAATCCTTTTGGCTAAGGCTTTTGAGCTACTCTTGTTGAATCATTAGTTTTTTTCTAAAGATTGATATGAGCTTACTTTGCTTTTTGGTGGAAATCTAAACTATCTTTAGCCTTTTCTGAGGTTAGTAGATTGGCTTAAGGGCAATTGAAGAAATTAGGTGCTTTTCTATAGGTTTCTTTATTGCTTTTGCATTTCTTGTGTCTCCTCTTTGCTTGTGAGTATTTTGTGGCTACTGATAAAAAGTGGAGGAGAATTAATTGTGTTGCCATGATCAACCTTATTGCTTCACTTTCTTGTAGTTAGTAGTTAGCATTTAGCATAGAAATTATATAAAGGGAAATGATTCTTCAAACAACACATAAACGAATACCACATGGCCAGTACTCACTAGTTCATATAAAATATACAACATTAATCAAAATGATCAATAAAAGCATGAAAATGTTTGTTTGTAGTTTGCTTTTTAATGTATCAAAAAAATTGTTATCCTTTATTATATTAAAATTTTTATATATAAAATTAATATATATATATATATACATATATATAATTATAATTATTATTGATTCGACTATGATTACTAATAAATTGTGAATCAGTACCTTCACCGATTCAATAATTGATCCAAATTTAAAAATACTATAATAAACTTTATATTATTTAAATTTAAAAATATTAACTACGTAGGAAAATGCTTTTCATTTTCCTTTTCATCTTATCTCCATGGCCTTTAATATAAATGTCTTCATTGGTATAAGAAAAATTTTCCTATTTTATTTTTGGTATTGAAGAAATGTTAGCTAAAATTGGATCATTTAGGCAAAGTTTCGCAAAGAAAAAAAGAAGGTTGCTTTCTAAGAGGGATTGCCTTGAATTAAGCTTGTGGTGATCATGGGAATGGAGTTAAATGCTTAAGTTCTTATGTGCCTTATGATTACATCATTAAGGTTGGTTATATGTTAAGAGATTTCTTGTAAATTATATATAATCGGTCGTTTCAATCCACAAATGTTGTTTTCCATAAAATTTGGGTTATCCTTAACTCTTGTGTCACTATATTCAAGAGCCTTTTGAGGAGATTACTTGGTATTTGTGTGATCATCATGGTTATCATGGTATTTGAATTTGAAAGGTATAGATAAAGGGGAAATAAAGAAAATGATAAAGTAATAAATAACATAAAAGTTGTTTTAATAATTCTATATGATTAAAATTTAGATGACAAGAAACTTATTCTAACAAGATTAATAATAAAATTAAAAGGGTGAATATCTTTTTGTGTCAAGTGATTTTGAAAACTAACATTTGATCCTTGTTTTATAAGCTATATGTAGCAATTCAAATTTTTTATGGAATGCTTTAGTATATTTTTGTAAATAATTAGTTTAATTTTGATTTTATAATTAAATTCTTTCTATTTTGTGTTTTATTTTTTTTTTTGTAAGAACTTATTAGTAAATAAATAAATTTCACACATTATGGAAACAATTTGAAAAAGTTTAAGAACTGGAGTGAAATTACTTTTGAAAAAGCTCATTTAAGCTTCTTGTAATAATGAGTAATAACCATTTGTTGCAACGACAAAACCTAGATTCAAATTTCATAGTGTCACTCCATCATCGTCACAAGATTGAATTGTCTGTCATGACAACCAATAAATTTTGAGGTTTTTTTTTAGATTCCATTTAATGTACAAATTTGTAGACTTTTATCACATTTTTTACATTATTTATAGTATTTTCTCTCTTCTGCTTCAACATATAAGAGCATTTCTAGCGAGGATTGTGGACTTAGAGCCTATTTGGTTACAAGATTTGGGACTTTGGAAAAGGAAAATGAAAGAAGATTCTATCGACCTTATGTCTTTGATTCATGGAATAGGTAACACCTTCTTTTCATTGGAGAATCGTGTTGCCATTATTTATTGGAATATTAATCCACCCTAAATCAAATGGAATCAGCACCTTTATGAGAGAAAGGCTTAACAAGGACAAATATGCCTTCCATTCCTTTGAGCTCCAGATTTGAAGCTAGCTATATGATGGAACCTAGTGTTAACATCAGGGATAGAAGTATATCTAAACCATTGATGGAACCCAATAAAGCTGAATCATCAGATTGAGCTCTACAACTCCATCTTTGATAAGTTTGATGGCAACGAAAGCAACATAATTGACAAGGATGTGTTCAAGTCAGAAATGAAGAAGATCATCTTTATGAAACACTGACAACCACCACTGTATAATTGGAAGAAGTGAAAGAAATTCATTGCAACATTTGATTCATTTATGGAATTTAAGTGCAAGATTTAGATTCACATTTTTGCATTTTATTTTGTATACACAAGATTCATGTTTGATTCAAATTTGCATTCGATTCATTTTTGAAATTTAGGTTTACGTTTGATTCTTATTTTTAAATTCAAGATTCATTTATGGAATTCAAGTTGCTGTATTCAGTGCTCAATTTTTTAATGTAATTCAAGTGCAAGATTGATATTACTATAGTTGTATTCAAACTAGGTTATTTTTGTTATCAGTGATTAAAAAAATGTATTTTATTATTTTTTTAACCTAAGAGTATTTTGGTCATTATTTCATTATACCTTTCCATGCTTACATTATTTTGATCTAACCAAACATAAAAATAGAATGGTCTTCCTATTCTTTTCATGACCAATGAAACATATTTATGGACCATAGGATTCATTTCCATTTTTTTCTATAAAGTTCAAATCTTGTTACCAAACGGGGCTTTTAGATAATCTTTAAAGGCATAATTTAATACTTCTATGGTAGAATTACATTGTAATAATCTATATTTTGTATTTTATGATGATTTAATTCATATTTTCATATATTTTTTAATTAGTCTTTTGTTGTTTGTTGATTAATTTCTCCAATTAAATTATGTTTTATGTTGATTAAATAGTTGTGGTGATGATTTTCTTCTAATCAATGTATAATTTATGGTGTAATTATATATGCTTATTGCTCTTATGTAATGTTTCCTATATATAATCCATTGATTGCCTTTTAAATAACATGAAAATGAATTTAGTATTTAATTAATTGGGTGAAAGTACTTGAAAATCATTTAAGTAGGGATTGGTTAGTGTTAGCAAGGCGAAAGTGGTTTATGCTAACTAATCTACACATAATGTAATTACTAATTAGCTTATACTAAATGTGTTTGCTTGATTGAGACTTGGGCAATTAGTACGAGATGTGGCATGAAAGTGAGTTACTGTGCTAGTTAGTATAGTAATTTGTTAAATGTAATGTGCATATTTTGGCTGACCATCGTATGTAACTGCAAGTTAAGACATTGTAGGATTGTTGTCTTGAGACGTGTAAACAAATAATGATAATAAAAATTAGCCTACTATAATTAGAACTTCATTAGGAATGAGCTTTGTGCTTCAAGATGCATAAAACTAGATTTTATCTAGTATTTTTCTGTTTAGAGTCTAGGTTAAGGAGTCTTTAGTCACATGCACATTAGTTTAGATTGCATTTAGGACAATGTAATCCTTTCTCCTAATAGTTACTAGTGATTAGACTTGTCTTTGGATATTAGTTAGTTTAGGTAGTGTAATTTAAGCTAACCTAAGAATAAAAAAAATAATTAAATTTGTCATTTAGATATATGTCTCTGTGGAATCGACTTCTTACTTAAGAAAATTATTTTGCTTGGAATGTTTAGTATATTTGCTAGAGTGAGACTTGATAATTTAATTAATTAATCTCATATAATTATATATTTGTATATTTACAAGCCTAACGATGCTCAATGAGTGTACAAATATATGCACACACAAGTACTCACAATCACCTTTACCTTGCCAACTTGATATCTGCTAATGTTCTGATCTCCTTTTAAAATGATTTGCAAGTACAAGTCTTCAACAACTTTAATAGCTGAATCCATCTTATGTTTGGATAATGGGCCATGCATCAGTCTTTGTAATATTAGTCTTTAAAGTGAGGCTATTTATTGATAGTTAGTGGGAAGCATTGGTTTCTAACTTTAGATCAGAGGGCAATATTATTGGCTACATGTCAATTGTTAATATAATGTGTTTGCCATTTTGATCTCAATCAAGAATAGCTTGTCTTTAGCCTTTACCACTTCTAAATTTCTTCCATTTTAGTAAATTAAGAGTTGACGTAGTGACGAGGGTATGAAATAATTGCATGTATCTAGTCCTTTCAAAGTAACAACATATATGAAACTTTGCCTTCAACTGTGAAGAACACAGGAACAAATGTTTTTCTTTTTACTATAAGTTGAATTGGAAGCATACCTACAACTAGTGTAAATCCATTGGTGAAGTTGGTCATTGCCATATCTATCCTAATCAAGTCCTTCTTGGTCTTACCTAACTTCTTGAGTATGGTCATTGGCATGAAGTTCAAGATTGCTTTGGCATCTACAAACACTTGGTTAAATGGCTTACCATTTATGTGAACTTTGATGTATAGTGGTTTCATGTGCGTAGCCACGATTTCCTTTAGTTTTTTGAATACTACCTTAGCCATTTCCTTGACCATTTCCCCTTTGGTTAGTTCATCCCATTCTAGCTTAAAGGCTTCCACATCTCCTTTTAGTTCAATTATTGAGGAATCCTTAGGCCAATAGGACTTTTGGTATAACATCTATCATGTTTACTAAAGGCTATGTCAGAGGAGACTTAGATGACTTTTCTTATAGTGTTACTTCCTTTGGATCTCTACTTATTGACTTTTTGACCTACCTTTTTATGGTTAGGGTTTCCTCAAACATTATGTGAACCCCTCTTATTAGTCTGGTCATGTGTTTTTCCTATATTCTTCATAGCTGGGTCCTTGTCAGTTCATGACTTTTCCTTCTTGGTTTTCTTAGCTTCCCATATTTACCACCCATTTGTCATTAACTAATAAGAGCTTTAGGTTAATGAACCTTGGCATTATTTGTACAAACTCATTTTTAATGGGGATTTTCAATCAAATATCCCCATAATAGGAAAACCATTCATGTATCTTCCTTTTCGGCACTCAAGTTAGAGCCCTACCCTCAAGTGCTAATGGTAGCTTGTCAAGCTGTCGAATACATTTCTTTCATTGGTGTAGCTTCCTTGAAAGTGGAGTTGGATGTTACTCAACTAGGCCTTGGCTTCTTGTTGTCTTTGTTGCCTTTTGGTTCTGACATAAATTGTTTGTTCCTGGGCAACTTTCCTTTCAAAAGTAGGCTTCTTTTATGGAAGCCATTGCTAATTAGGCAACACTTACCACATTCATCGAAGTTTCCTTTGGTAAGGGATTAGTGTTAACTAAAATATCTTTCTCTGCCAACTAGAAACATCTTTCTTTAAGTGCCTTTTGAATGGCATGTTAGAAGACAATGCAATTATTGGTCATATAGTTGATGGAGTAGTGCCACTTGTAATATTTTTTTACCTTTTACCTTTTCTGTTAAAAGGATTCTATAATTGTTAGGTAACTTTATTTGCTTATCCTTCAATAGAGAGTCAAATATCTAGTTAACCTTTGTGATATCGAACAAATATTATTTCATGACTTCTGATTTCGACACCTCCTTAGCCTTTGATGGTCTTAATGTAGGGCATGGTAACCTTTTGCCTACCAAGATCTTTGCCATGTTGATGTCAAGCGAATCTAGGCCTTTATCCTCATCTATTTTACTAGGGAACACATTTTCTTTTGCCTCAATTATGGATATCATTGATGACCCTTTGGGCATTCTAGCAAATTTCCTTTTTTCCTTCTTCTTGATAGACTGTTCCATTCATGTAGCCTTGGTGGAAAGGTCTATTAGGTTAAAGATGACTTAGACTATTAACATCTTTCTTAGCATTTAGTGTGTATGTAAGACATTTGCTATAGACCCTTGTATTTGTGCCTAGTAATACTATTTATGGAATAGCCTTTCCATCTCTTACCAATTTTGAATAGAGTTAGGAGGTACATTTGCGTACCAAGTGAAGGTTGTGTAAGTTAAGGATAGCAAGAACACCTATATCTTGTGGTACTTATTTTCGCTTGCTTCTTTACATTAGGCTGAAAATTGGTTAATTTTATGCCTTGTTGTACTAATAAAGTCTTCTTCCTATCATCATAGTGGCTATTTATTTGGAATCCATGCACCCTTAATTTTCACATTTTTTGCTCGTGGGTCTTTCGCTGATATTCTCATCAATTGTTGTTTCAACTAATTCTCTTTAGTTGGCATTCTCAGGTAACCCATTTAACGGGTGTCTTTTAGCCATGTTATCAACTATATATATATATATATATATCTCTAAGCTCTATCATTGTTTATAAGCATTAATCACATCAAATTTTTTTATAAGCTTTTAGCTCATTTTTAAAAAAGTTGATTGATTTGCACAAATCTCTATACATGTCCGATTCTAATTAATTTTTAATATTAACAAAGAGTATACATGGATTAGTTGAAAAAATGATAAGAGAATCAAAAAAAGAATATTAAATATTTATTTTAGTAATTTTATGTAGTAAAAATTTTTACATTTAGACAATAAAAAATTTATTATATTATGATTAATAGATTAGGTGGTAGATTGTAATTTTTTTAAATTAAAGAAAAATGGCAATCGATATCAACATTAAGATATTATAATGAGATTAATAAATCAAGATTAATTATAATTTTTTTAATTAAGAGAACGTTGTAATTGAAGTAAAAATTAAGGTAAGGTGGTGAAATTTTCGAATAATAACATATTAGTGAAATGATCCGTTTATGGCATTGGCTGATGCGGCAATGCGTCATCTTCTTCCATTGTCTACCTCTTCTGCTGTCTTTTATTCAATCGTGTGAGGGTTTCTTTTCTTTGTTTTAGGGTAAACAAGGAAATTGATGAGATCCCAATAGCATCATCTTCCTCCTCTGTCGTGTTAGGGTTTTCTAGAGTAGTAGTTTGCCTTCTTTTTTCACGCCTACAATTCATTCCACTGGTCATAAATACTAGATTGAAGTAAAACGATTTTGCATTCGATGTTCATCTATACCCAAAGATACTGTAGTACATTGCAATTCATCCGTAGTTTCACTTTGGAAACTTGAGAAACTGAAAAATATTGACCGTGTCTTGTGATACACTACGATATTTTATTCCTTGATTTTTATTTTGTTGAATTTTTAAGTTCAACCTACCATGTGGGCTGCTGGGTTTCAAACTAGATGGACCTTCCTTAACTTGCTAGCACTATGGATTTGAAGCTTTCAATGCAAAGAAAGTCCATTCCATATTTAAGTAAATTGTGTTTGTTGCTTATTTGTGAGTAGTAGAGATGATGGGTTTTGACCATGATATTAATAACTCTAGTAGGTTTAAGGATAGTCCACATGAATTTTTTTTGGAAGTTATATGATGATCCCTTTCATGGTGATTGGTTAAAAAAAGAATTTGAATATGTTGAAGAGCCTTTGAAGAAGATGTGGAAGTCTTCTGATGTTGATTCCATTACGAATGAAAGTTTCAATCCATATGAGGACGAGAACCAAACGCATTTTTCACTTAGAAAAGGGTTCATAGAAAACGCAAGGACAGATGCTAAAAGGGTTCTTGAAATTCTTAGACAAGATGGTCCAAGGCTTGATGCCAGATTAGTTTTAGATAAGTTGCATATAAGACCATCAGGGCTTCTTTTAAGAGAAGTTCTGTTTGAAATTTTGGAAAACATAAATTGTGAAAATAAGACCAAGTGTGCAAAATTGGCATATAAATTTTTTATGTGGTGTAGTAAGCATGAGGCTTACCGGCACACTATAAACTCCTATCACTTAATTTTGAAGTTATTTGTAGAGTGTGAGGAATTTAGAGCGATGTGGAGGCTAGTTGATGAGATGATTGAGAAAGGGATTCCAGCTATTGCTTGTACTTTCAACATTCTAATTTGTGCTTGTGGTGAGGTAGGCTTGCCTAGGAAATTGGTGGAGAGGTTTATAAAATCAAAGACATTTAAATTTAGGCCTTTAAAACACTCTTACAATGCAATTCTCCATGGTCTTCTTGTTCTAAACCATTATAAGTTGATTGAGTGGGTTTATAAACAAATGTTACTTGAAGGGTTTTCCTCGGACATTTTTACTTACAATATAATCATGTATGCCAAGTACAGGCTTGGGAAGTTGGGTCAGTTAAACAAGCTGCTTGATAAGATGGGTAGAAATGGCCTTTCTCCAGATTTCCATACTTATAACATTCTTCTTCATGTTCTTAGTAAAAGAGACAAGCCACTTGCAACTTTTAATCTCTTAAATCATATGAAAGAAACAGGTATAGAGTCAACTGTTCTTTATTTCACCACATTGATAGATGGACTCAACAAAGCTGGGAATCTGCATGCTTGCAAATATTTTTTTGATAAAATGATAAATAATGGGTGCATGCTAGATGTGGTGGCATACACAATAATGATCATAGGATATGTGATGGATGGTGAGCTTGAGAAAGCTTAGGAAATGTTTTGTGAGATGATTTTTAGAGAACAAATTCCAAATGTGTACACTTACAATTCCATGATTTGGGGGTTATACATGGCTGGAAAGTTTGATGAGGCATTGTCAATGTTCAAGGAAATGGAGACCAAAGATTGTAATCCAAATTTTTTGTGTATAGTACCTTAGTGAGTAATTTGTGAAATGCTGGAAGGCTTGCTGAAGCTCATAATGTAATAAGACAGATGATGAAGAAGGGGAAGTATGCCCTTCTAGTTTCCAGGCTTAGAAGGCACCACCGAAGATAGTAAAATAGGAGATTGTCTGGCAGAGGTATTAAGTAACCAGGCATCAACTTATTGATCTTGTTAACTGAGACCATCCACTGCTGCTTGTTCTGTTGGCATACAAGATGGAAAAATAAAGTATTTGATTTTCCTCATTCTAATATATTATTTCAATACTCATTTATTGCTGACATGTAAAAAGGGCTAGTATGCCCTTATTTTTCATAATGTGATGATATTGCTTGTTATTTATGACATGAGAGTTTCTTTTCTGTAAATTATACTATAGCATTATTATTTGCTGGATTTGTTATAAAGTTTGTAATCTTAATGTAGTAGCTTTACTCATAGATATGGTAACTAAGGTAAAATGACAAAGTAAACTGTCATTTTAAGAAACTAGTTTCCAAGGTAACCTTGATATCTGCTTGGTTAAGTTTGAATCAAAATGTTTGAATTCTTCTTTTATCTTGTGACAAAATAATATAATGGATTTTGAGAAGAGGATATGTAATTTATGAAGTTTGTGCCATTAATTACTTGATTTGCCATGTAAAAGTTATAAATAGTTGTGTGTTTAAATTGTAGCTGCAGCAGGATGACATTAGTTAGTTGTGGCAGATTCCTTTGGAGATAATAGTAGTAGCGTGGGTTAGAGGTTAGCTGGACCTAGAAGTACTATTGTACAAAAACACTTGAGATGCTATGCTGGTGTGATCAGGGTAGAGTGTGAAAATGACTATAGGGTTAGGTTAACGACAATGCTTACATAATTTTAAAATGTGGCTAACCTAGTTGCAGCTACATGCAAATTGATCTCTTGATTGGTTTATTCAAGCTATTTGTAAGGTTCTGCAAGAGACACAGTTAAAATTTGTTTGGCCTGGATAATTAAACTAAAATTTATATTGATCTTGTGGGTTTTGTAAGCCTATATGAGTGCGGATCTTGTTTGGGTGGCACGTCACCTCCTAAGTAAGTAAGAAGGTGGAAACTAAACTAGTATACGAAGAAGGAAGCTGTGATAAACTCTTTCTTCTTTTTCTCATGTATAATCACTCAGCTTTTGTTCTTCAAGAAACCTTCTATCTTTTTTTTCCTCGTATCTAAAGTGTGATATTTTGTTTGGAAAATATTATTTCCAATGAAACTTTCCTCTTTGTTTTTGCTTTTGTCTTATGTTCAAGAAGAAGCAATCATGGTTAGTACAATATAAATATTTTGGAGAGAGTGACAGCAATAGCCTAAGTATTTAACAAGTTGGGTTTAGAGGTTTCTTGGATGAATAAATGGTATACAGTTTGTGAGTTAAAGGTTCATTGGGGGTATTTCAGGACAAGGGTGGTTTGGATGTCATAGGACGACTTTCAATGGGCGCTGTGAATAATACCTATGAAATATTGTTTTTAGATATAATGGGTTTTTAAAGTAAATTCAATACTACCCGTTAATAGTCCAGTATGCTAAAAAATTCAAATCTTGACACAGATATAAAGCTAAAGATAACATATTTGAGGTTGTGAAGTAGAAAATTAACTTAGGGTTTGGTTGCATCAACCAAGAATATAGCAGTTTGCTATGATAATCAACAATATGACCATTACGTCCTTTAACTTAATCTGCAGGTATTGGGAATAGAACCCTAACTCTTTAGCATTTGACATTTTCTATTACTACTAAATTCATGAAGACAACTTGCATAGTAAAATAAAACCCAGCAACACTTATAGAATTTAAATTCAAGCTTGAATATAGATTATAACCAAGGACTTTAAAAACTACAAAAATGCTCCTAAGGCTGAGAAGTTAACAGCTTTCCTATCTTAATAACCTAAAACAATTATGGTAGGGTCAACTCTAATGGAATATTAGTATTTTATCAGCCCCATAATTGTATAAGTAAACTAGAATAATGAGAATGCTTGATCTTTAAATTCAGGCTTCATTAATGCTAGTGGATCTTGTGTCAGTCTCTAACCTAATTAATGCCAATCTTTACAATAACATTTGTAAGATAATTGAGTAGTTAACTATTGAGGATAAAACAAACTTAATAGTTCAAAATTAGTGGGTTTTTCTCTACACTCTTTAGCTTTGTTTTTCAGTCTATTGCAAATGAGTTTCATTGAATGACATAATTTCTTGGCACATGGTTCTATGAGTTAACATTTACTTTCCCTTTTGTATTTTGGCTTCTTATTTAGTATTAGAGGCAACAACTTTAGATTTTCTATTAATTTCTAGCTGTTAGGATTTGTTTTTAAGTATATTTAGGTGTGTCTATATGTATTTGTTGTGTAACCAGAGCTTAGCAGGGATTTTTTGTGGTTAGACCGAGATTTATAGGATAATATTTTTTATGTTATTATTTTGCAGATATTGCTAAAGATATTCGGGAGAGATCTTCGGCATTTATGTAGAATTATTTTTTCCTTATTTCTCTCATTTTGTGCCTCTCCTTCCTAAGCACCTCGTGTATATATCTTGGGATTATTTGTTGTGAATAATATATGAATTCTAATTGCTTAAAACCACATGGTATCAGAGCATGAAGATTCTGCAATAGAATCTAACACAAAGAACAACAATTTAGCATTTAGGTTGAATCTAAGTAGAGGGGAATCACCAAAAGGGATGAATTCTAACCTTGAAGGATCCTCAGTGTCGGATCTATGCCAAACTAATCATCCTTCTGGGTTGACTGGTAGTTTCGAAGGATCCTCTGTTCTCATGGTGACTTAAAAACTAAATTAAATGGGAAGAACTATTGGGAGTGGGCCCAAGCTATGAAACTTACAGTCAAAGGCCGTGGAAAGCTAGGATTGCTCATTGGTGAAATGAAGAAGCCAAAAGCTTTAAATGTTGTGGCTCTCAATCAGTGGCAAACCGATAATCATATGGTGTCCTCATGGCTTGTTAATGCCATAACTCCAACCATCAAGAGAATGTTTATGTTTCTGCCCACAGCAAGCACAATCCAGGAGGCAGTTCATGACTCTTATTCTAACGGTGAAGATGTATCTCAATTATATGAGATCAAGACAAAACTTTGGCAATTAAAACAGAGGGATAGAGATGTTATTGACTACCGGCTTGAAATGGCAACTCTCTGGCAAGAATTAGATCTGAATGTAGAAGAGGAATGGTCTTGTCCCGATGATGCAACAAGGTTCAACAAAAGAATTGAAAAAGAAAGAGTATTTCAATTCTTGGCTGGACTAAATAAGAATCTTGATGATGTGAGAAGTAGACTTTTAAGTTGCTATCCATTGCCATCCACTGGATAAGTTTTTTCTGAAGTCAAAAGAGAAGCTTCAAGGAGGAAAGTGATGTTGAAAGAAGATACACTAGAAAATTTAAAATCCTTTGCTGTGGTTAGCCAAAACTCTGACTAAGGGAACAAAGGCTCTAGAGGGAAGTTATGGTGTGACCATTGCAAGAAAAGTGGTAACACAAAGGACACTTGTTGGGAAAAGGCAGAAGAAGCACCTACACAACAAAGTGACGTTGACCTACTAAGTAAAATCTTTGAGATGCTAACTGCTCTGCAAAATTCTAGTCCATAATAGTCAAAGAAGCACATTGTAATAGTAGCTCAGAAAGGTAATTATTCTTTTGCTTTAAAGGCTTGTTCCCCAAAGTCAAATTGGATTGTTGATTCTGGGGCTTTCGATCATATGACTTACAACTCAAGGATATTTGACTCTTATTCTCCTAGTGCTATATATGAAAAGATTAGGATTGTAGATGGTACTTTGTCTTCTATAATAGGGAAAGGCAACATCCAAATTATAGATTCTGTAAAATTAAATTCTTTGCTACACATATTTAATTTAGACTGCAATCTACTCTCTATTAGTAAATTGACTAAGCAAGTAAATTGTTGTGCTTACTTCTTCCCATCTCATTATATTTTTCAGGATTTCTTACTGGGGAAGATGATTGGCAGTGCTAAAGAGTATAGGGGGGTTTACTATCTTGAAGAATTTGACGTGAGTAATTTGTAATCACAAATCTTGTATAATAAAGTTTCAACCTTTGGGAATAATGAACTTATGTTATGGCAAAGAGGAATAGGTCATCCAAAATTTTAATATTTGAGTCATTTGTTTCCTAAAATTTGCCCAAATAAAGTTTCTGATGTTCAATGTAATGTATGTGAACTTGCTAAATACCAAAGAACTTTATTTAAACGTTTTGACTATAAGGCCACAAAACCCTTCTCTTTGATTCATAATGACTTGTGGGGTCTTTCTCATGTGCCAAATCAAACCAATACAAAATAGTTTATAACTTTTATTGATGACCATACTTGTTTGTGTTGGGTTTATTCACTAAAAGAAAAATCTAAAGCTACCCAAGTGTTTATAGAATTCTTTACCATGATCCAAAATCAACTCCAAACAAATATCCAAATCCTTCACTCTGACAATGGTATTGAGTATTTTAATAAGTCATTAAATGGATTCCTAAAAGAGCATGGCATCATTCATAAAAGTACTTATATTAATAGTCCCCAACAAAATGGAATTGCAAAAAGAAAAAATCGACACTTGCTTGAAGTAACCAGAGCTTTTATGTTTACTTGTAATATACCATATTTCTATTAAAGGGATGTAATTCTTACTACCACATATCTTTTCAATAGATTATCCAGTGGAATTCTTTCCTTCAAAACTCCCCTTGAAAAGTTACAAGAAACCCATGTGACAACCCACTTTGAAAATAGCCTTCCCTTGAAGGTATTTGGTTGTTCAACATTTGTTCACATACATCATCATCATACCAAATTGGAACCTCAAGCTATAAAATGTGTGTTTCATAGCTGATCCTCTTCCCAAAAGGGCTATAAGTGCTATGATCCTATTTGTAAAAAGCTTTTTGTCAGCCACTATGCTTGAAACAACACCCTATTTGGCCAAGTCCTCAATTTAGGGGGGAGTTAGAGTAAATTTCAGACTTTGGTAAGAGAAATTTGATCATATCCCTAAACCCTTGTTTCCCAATCCTGAACCCGTGTGTCCCACTCAAACTCTTGACTACTCACAAAGTTCTATGCCTAAATCTAAAGAGAATTCTAACACAAAGGGAGAGAAAACTTATCATAATTCACAAGAAAAAGAATTGATGGTTTACTCATAAAAGAAGAAATAAGGTGATAAGCCGCTTGCACCAGAGGTAGTGCCAGAATCAGAATCAATAGAGGAACTTGAACAAGTAGAGGAAGAAACCAAGTTGGATAAAGTAAGTGATGATCTTAATATACCCATTACTCTCAGGAAAAAGACTAGATCCTGTACGTTACATCCTATTCAAAAATATGTATCTTATAAGGCTCTCTCACCACATTATCATGCATTTATCTTTGAATTAGATAAAGTTAAGATTCCTGGGAACATACAGGAAGCTTTGGATGTACCAGAATGGAGAAATACAGTAATAGAGGAAATGAGAACATTGGAAAAGAATGATACTTAAAAAGTTGTAGACCTTCCTAATGGTAAAAAACCCATGGGTGCAAGTGGGTATTCACCTTGAAATGCAACTTTGATGATACCATTGAAAGATACAAGGCACGACTAGTAGCAAAAAGGTTGACTTAGACATATAGTCTAGATTACAAAGAAACTTTTGCTCCCGTGGCTAAATTGAAAACTTCCAAGGTGATATTATCTGTAGTAGCTAATCTTGACTAGCCACTTTAGCAACTTGATATCAAGAATGCGTTCAATGAAGAAGTATATATGAATCTGCCTCTTGGTTTTGGTGAAAATAAGAATAACCAAGAGTGCAAGTTGAAAAGATCACTGTATGTCCTTGAACAGTCTCCTAGAGCTTGGTTTGATAGGTTCTCTAGAGTCTTAAAGGCCGAAGACTATAACCAAGGATTATCTAATGATACTATGTTTATCAAGCATAGAAGAGGTAAAAAGGCTATATTCATTGTCTATGTGGATGATATCATTCTCACAGGAGATGATGCAGAAGAAATTGAGAGAATCAAGAGTGCTCTTGCAAAAGGATTTGAGGTGAAAAATCTTAGGGAAATGAAGTACTTACTTGGAATGGAGGTTGCTAGATCAAAAAAATGAATTTATATCTCATAGAAAAAGTATATCCTTGATTTACTAAAGGAGATAGGAATGCTTGGATGCAAACCTTGTGATACTCCAATTGAAGTTAGGAAAAGTAGAGATGATAGGAAAGATATCAATATCTTTCTTACACATGGCCTGACATAGCCTTTACAATTAGTGTAGTAAGTCGACACATGAGCTCTCCAAAGGAAAAACACCTACAAGTTGTTTACATGATCTTAAGATACTTGAAAAGTATACCTGGAAGGGGGTTATTCTTCAGAAAACATGAAAGAAGATTTATAGAAATTTATACTGATGCAGATTGGACAAGCTTTGTGTAAGATAGAAAATCCACGTCTGGCTATTGCATGTTTACTTAGGGAAATTTGGTAACATGGTGCAGTAAAAAACAAAAGGTGGTTGTAAGAAGCAATGTTGAAGTAGAGTTAAGAGCTCTTGCACACGGGATATTGGAAGGACTTTGGCTAAAAAGAGTTTTGAAAGAAATGCGAGTTGCAACAAATTTTTCAATAAAACTTTATTATGATAATAAGGCTGCATTGAATATGGCCCTTAATCTAGTTCAACATGAGAGAACCAAACATGTTGAAGTGGATAGACATTTCATCAGGGAAAATGTGAAAGAAGGACTCCTATGTTTGACATACATACTTACTGGTAAGTAAACTGCTGATATCCTCACCAAGGGCCTTCCAAGATCAAGTCATGAAACTTGTGTAAGCAAGTTGGACATGATCAGTACCTAGGATCCAACTTGAGGGAGAGTGTGGTTAGACCGAGATTTATGGGATAATATATTTTTTGTTGTTATTATGTAGATATTGCTAGAGATATTTAGGAGAGATCTTAGGCATTTATGTAGAATTATTTTTTCCTTATTTCTCTCCTTATTTTGTGCCTCTCCTTCCTCGACACCTCGTGTATATATCTTGAGACTATTTGTTGTGAATAATATACGAATTCTAATTGCTTAAAATCACATTTTTTAATGTATGAATTATTAATTTTTTAAAAACATTTTTTAGCCTTAAATAATCTGTTTAATTATTATTCTCACTTATTAGATATTGAGCATTGCCATATATCAACTGGAATTTGTATGTTTATCCTTTATGATATTACTTGTTTGAGATTAAATTTTTATTGAACTGTTTTTTTTTATTTAACTTCAAGCAATGATCCACCGATTGAAACAGTGACCTGGCGATCCAGTTTCTTAAATGGGTTGATATCCAGTCAGGTCTGATAATGATTGCTAATGCTGGCTGCAGCAGTGGTATTGTGGAGATGCGGATGACTAAATCTCGTTAACATGATAATGTAAATTAAAGTAGCATGTTGGTGACCCTCACTTCTATATTATTGATTGTAGAAGTTGATTCATTGATATTAAAAGTGATGAGAACAGTACAGTATGAGTAGTAAGTCACCTGGTTGATTGGCCAATTCTGACATTTTTTTGGTTATTATGGCTAGGAGTATCCTCAGATTTTGTTCAGGCTACATTCCCTCTCCAGGTGATTTTAAAGGCACACTCTCTTACATTGGATACTGCATTTAAGATTTTGCTTCATGCTTCCCAAAGGAAACCATCCCTGCATTCTGACATATTTGAAGTGAGCAATATTTGCTGAAATTTTGAAGTAATTACCCAGTCCCAAGTGCCAAAGATGTGGTAATTTTACATTGTTGCTTTCTTGACATTTGCTTAAGTCCTTTGGTTTGTGTGGCCTCGGAGATGACAGCCATTAGTTTGCTTCAGGTGAAGAGTGAAAAGCACATCCTCTCTCTACTGTCAGCGTAATGTTCTTATGGCACATATGTCAGCTACATATGTTGTGCAGAGTCCAACCAAGGTAGGCATCTTCTGTCACCAGTCAGAATGCTCCACGCTCATTCTGAACTGCTGAATGCTATCTCAGATAAGTATGGATGCGCTATTGCCTATGCAATTTGCAACCATTACTATGCATGGTATGTTTTGTTGTAGATGCTTTTGGTGGGGATATAGAAGCTTGTTGCAGATATCATCTTCTGGTCCTCAGCCTGGACAACACTCCCTTCTGTATAGCTCATGGAATCAAAGATACCGAGCAGATGTTCTGTTTTCTCTTTCATTGTAGAATGCTATCTTCTAAATCAGCTACTTCATTTGATTTTTTTCAGTGCAAGCGTTAATTTGTATATTTAGTTAATGTTGTCTTGTTATTTGCTAATTCCCATTATTTATTTCCCCGTCACAATATACCTAGGTAGAAACCACGAACGCTGGACATTTTTTTACAGAGATGTCTGGATCTTATAGATGCTCTTATTCTTCTCTGAACCACAAAGGGACAATAACTGCTCCAATAAATTAGCTAAATACTGTATAACCCTTTATGTGATTGCATGTCACAACAAATTTATGCACTTTTTTATTTTTTGGTTCCTTTAAGCTGCCGGCTAACCATTTTACCCTTTTTAATTCCATAAATATATAGATTTGGCTACTAGCATAGTAAACCCTCTTGGGCTCAGATTTCTTTTTGCTAGCTATTCTACATTTGTTAAACTAGCCAACGGCAAACAGATTAGTCTGTCAGCTATATGTTGGTGCTCTGTTTGCTTAGAATGCAATTTCTAGAAGTGTTTTGCTCCAGTGTTTCCATCTATTATGCTTTTGGTACGGTTTAACCAATATTATTCAAGTTCCATTTTTCTTTATCAATGAGATTGGCTACCATTATAGGTATTTGACTGGGTTGGCCATTGCTGGTTCAAACTTCTAGAAATAAGATAATTGATCGATGCAATTAAGCCAAAGCTATTGGTATATCCTTGGGGGCAGGAGACCTGTAGGTGGGACTAACCAGGACCATTCAATTGAAAACATTTTATGTGTGAATACATTTTCTTAGATTACACTAAAACATTAAAATTCTAAAGAGTATGTCAATCAGATTTTTTTTGCTTATGCTAAGTTGAGAAGCGTAAGTCAGCAAAAAGAAAATTGCCATTCTTGCCCTAAATTAATCATTTACAACCTAACCTAACCAAGTGACATTAACAAACAGATTATTGAAAATGCTTATCTCATCAAACAATCTTGTGTGTAGATGAGTCATCTCTCGCTCTCAAAAGAATGATTTGAGGGACATTTTTTGTCTCCATTCATTTCTTTTATTACTTACAGGGTTGGATTCCTTGGCCCTTCTTGGACTTTGGTGCCATTCAGTTTATGGAAAATGACCCACAAACTCATAGAAAAGGATTTCGTGATGCCCAAATTTTCTTGCCATTCCATACCCACCTCTTCAGCAAACACGACAAAAAACCATCGATATTACCAGCCACAAGAGCCAATTGCATAATAAATTATTCTTTATTTCAAATAGCATTAATTGATACATCAAATGCAAACTAAATTCACACAAAATTGTCAACTATCTGAGTTTTTCCACTATTCATTCTGCAGAAAAAGGAAAATATTGTGACACCAGATTTTGAAGAGAACCCCATAGAAAAAACTATATGAGCAGTGTTTTTTTTACTATTTAGCTAGCCATGGCTTCTCTGCATACGGAAATTATAAGGGAAAAATAAAAAAGAAAAAGAAAAGGGGAAGAATTTGAAGAAGCCGACAATATGTAATTATTGCCTTTTTATTTTTTCTCCTCTTTTTTCTCGTCTTTCTTCTCTTCCTTCTTCTCCTCTTTCTTTTCCTCTTTCTTCTCTTCTTTCTTCTCTTCCTTGGCAGGTCCAACCGATATGATATCTACCTTTCCGACTTTCTTCAGCTTCTTCACTACTGCCACTGAGTCCATTTGGCCTATCACAGTCAACTTCTGATCCTTCATATCTGCAGCGATCGAATCAACCCCTAATTGATAAAATCACCAACAAAATAATCAGATGGGTCCTCAGTTAAATTCCATTATTACTATGAATTTAAGGCAGAAAATTAGGTTTTTATATGAAGAAGAAGATGGAATTTTAAGCACCATAGATATCTGCAGCTGCTTCTATTGCTTTCTGCTTTGTTTTATCATCAGTCATAGTCATGACCTTCAACACCACCTTCTGCTACAGATCCAAACACAGAGAGAGAAAATGGAAAAGAAAGTTGGAGTAAAATAATTCTGCTTTTCTGAATCATACAGATAAATAATATAACAAAGCAAAATATGAAGATCAGTAGTACCTGAGCCATTGAAAGGGGAAGAAGAGAATGAACAGTTGAAAATTTTTGTGGGCTAAAGGGGAAAGCGTGAGGTTCAAGGATTGGTGTATTTAGTAGTGTGTGGGAGTGCGAGATTACATCGAACAGAGGGACCCTTTAAATGCCAACTTCTGTTTCATGATTGTGGCTGTACGAATGTTTGACATTGTAATGGCTAGTAATGTTATGGGCCGGAAAATCGGATGGGCTTTTAGGTGTTGGTCCAAGGCCCATCATTCAAGGTTATATTTTGGTCAAGATCCATAAACAAAGATTGTTTTAACACAATATTTTAAAAATTAGATTTGTTATTAGCTTGTTATAAAAAGTAATTTATAATTTAATAATTTAATCATATTTGAATTGAATTTTAATTATTCTTTAAAATTTATATAAAAAAGTGTGTATATATAAATATTTTACAATTAAATATATAGGTATATTGTAAAATAATATTTAAAATAAATAAAAATATTTTAAAAATAAAGATTAAATAAAGTATTTATATATAACAATAAATTTATACAAAATGAACAGGTAGAATCTAATAAATATCATAAATTTCTATTATTGAATGTCAAAATTTTGACTTAAACACAAAAAAAGGAAGAAGCAAAAATCAATTTTTTATTAATTCAATACCAGATAATTTGATTTTTACTAATTTTTTATCTATTTTTTGCTGGTCGAATTTTAGGATCAATTAGACCAAATTCATGGCTGGTGTAACCTATGCCTAATTATGTATGTACACCTTTTATTTAAATTTAAAAAAATAGAAAAATTAAATAAATTGGACACAATTTTTATAAATAGAAAAATTTTTTTATATAAAATGTGTCAAAAGTTAATTAATTTTAATGTTTATATTGCTTTTTTAAAAATAAGAGAATTTTTAAAATAATTATTTTTATATTATATTTTGATTTGTTATAAAAAAAAATATAAAATTTGAAGATTGAGAATTGAAAAGAGAGCAGAATGGCTGACATAATACAAAATTAAGAAAGTTGATTGGTGAATTTGGTTTGGATCAAGTTCAGTTAGCCCTATTTGAGACTTAATATGGCTCTTAAGTTATAAGCTTAATTGATACTTACGTTTGAATTTAAGTTTATTGACATAAAAATTAAACCCTTGTCTATCCTACTAATTTTTCTCACGGGAATCATAAATTAATAGTATGTAAACTTAAGTCAACTGAAAGAAATGTACAAAAAGGAAAAAGCAAATATATAGTGGGGAAAATAATGAAAACACGATCACATGCATTGTCCAATTTTATTTAAGCATTTTCCTTCTTCTTTTGTAGTAAAAAAGTTTGAACGTTTCAATTCTTCTGTATTTTGGTACAAGATCTAGGTATGAAGTTTACTATGTTTTAAGGAGGGGCTATTATCTAAAAAAATTCATGTTTTTAAATGTACCAAGTCGATCAATATCAGGCGTGTCTTTAAAATTATTTAAAAAAAATGACTTAATTTCGATTAACATACAAGTTGGCTAAAAAATACTATTACTCAAAAAAAATTATTATTTAAGATTTAATGGTGTCACATGTAAGTAATTAACAAGTCTTAAATTTGGCAGGGTCATGTATAAAACAAAACAAATCTATTATATTTTATATCCAAACAAACTTCTATACTCAACTTGGTGATATATATTCAACAAATGCAACATTTCAAAATTTTTTTTTTCGTGAAATTTATAAAGGCTTCTTTTATACCTATGCCAACAAAGCATCAACCCAAAATTCCTTACCAAGACAAAGTGTGGTGTGGATTATATGAAGGAAAGTGTCGTCATTTCTCGGCAGAAATGGCTTACACATACATAATATTGTCTGTTCTGGAAATGATTTTATAATAATATTTTGTCATGGCGTCCCAAAACCTTTGAAAAATTAAGAATATATATATATATATATATATATATATTTAAGTCCACTTAAACATAATCAAATTTATCCTATAAAACAAAATTATCCCTTACAGCTCTCGTCATTCATCGATATGTATTTTTCCATCTTTAGGAATACATTATAGATCATATAACAAAATTTGGTCATCACTGTCTTATTAATCTCATTTTATTGCATAATGAAAGAAGTTTGCTTAGACTAGTTCAAATTACAATCCATTAAAGAAGTTAACCTCTAGTAAAAAAAGCAGCGAATCTAATTCAGTTTTTGCAAGAGATTTCATCTTTACTCACTGATCTATCCATCTTAAATGGTCTAAATTTTTATTTAAAATGCCAATACTCAATTATTAATTATTTCTTGAGATCGGAAATTATTGATTTAACTGGTAATTGAAGTGTTTTTGTGTTGAGAACTTCATTAGGAGAGTCAACTCTCAAGACTAATGAGAAAAATTGTCCCGAGAGCATCATTGGTCACCCTACAGTAACTATGTTGGACGCCAACTAGTTATTAATTAAATAACAATCAGTTGACTGATAATTCACATGACACTGCTCTAAATACATAAAATTGAAATAAATTTGGTATTAAAGATTCCAATGTCCTTTCTTTGACACCAGTATCAGTTGAGAGTAAAGTTAATTTATAAAATATATAAACATATCAAGTATACTTTTTAATGAAACTCATATTATTGGATATTTTGATCTACTTATTTTTAAAATAAAAATTGAGTGTATTTTAAAACATTTAACAGTAAAAAAATTAAATGAAAATATTTTTAAATAGATTTAATTTTTAAAAAATAAATTAATTAAAATTATAACCAAACATGTAAGTGTCCATTTTGAGTTTAATTAAGAAGTAAATTTGAAATCTTTAATATGTCTATTTATAATTAATTTTTAGTTTTACTCAACTTACTTTTGTAATCCGAATCCATCTATTTTTTTTTTATATTGGATTTGACTCAAAATATTTTTGTTTTGTCTTTTGAAAAAAAAAACAAAATGTAAACAGAGAAAGTTAAAGGCAATTAAGCAATATATGAGGCTAAGGAAGGACAATGGAAAAGAGGAGAGTGGGGGCGGGTGTGCAAGCAGATTGAATAATAATTGGTGGATTCAGTTCAAAGTTGTAGTCATGAGAAGACTCTGCCTTGGTCCCTCCTCGAGACTGGATTTTATTTTATTTAACCTTTTTTTATAAATTTTGAAAAAAAAAAGAGAAAGAAGTGGGTGAAAAAGAGAAGAAATAAATCCTATATACGTTCTTATATATTTATTTCTCTCTCTCTCTCTCTCTATAAGATTTGCAAGAAAAAAATTTTAAAGGATCCTTGCTCCGTGTACTCCCATTAAAAGTTTTACGACATAATTGATTGTAAGGAAGATTTTGAATATCGAGCATCCTTAGATCCCTCCGTTGATAAAGTTCGAAAAGCTGGGTTTGAAAACCCCACCTAGTTCAATTCTAGGCCTAACCCATTCAAATTTGTGACCTACACTTTATCTTAATAATTTGTGGGATTCAATATTATTTAACCAAAAAAATTATAAAAACAAAATGAAGCCCAACTATAATAGAATTAAGCAGTTTCATTACACTTAACAGTGTATAATTAATATTTTGTTTTTATAGTGTGGGGTGTCTTCAAAAGAAATTGAATTTAAATTGATAAGAAGTGATACTATTTTTTTTTTTGACTAAGACAACAAATCCTTTTAAATTATAATTTGATATGATTTGATCATGCCTATCAACATGTGGAAACTCAAAACATTAGGTAGATTTGGTATTTAAGTATAATTTTTCAAGTATTTAAAAACATTTTTTAAAAATTGAATATAAAATATATTGAAAAAATCGATATGCTTATATTATCAAGTTATATACAATGCAGCGATTTTAAATTTTTTATTATTTACTATCTTATAAATAAATTTTTAAACAGCTTAAAAATTCGATTTTCAGATACCAAATATCCTTGGACACAATTCAAACAAGCTTTGATTGACCAAAATTAGTTTCTTACAATCATGGAAACTTGGATATAGCTTTACATATAGATCAATATATAAAACTTCGAAGGATGCATAAAGTAATAACTCAATAAAATTCCAAAGAAACGATTAAAAAAATGGCCGACATAGAGACACAAAAATTTGCATGATCCTTAGTACAAAAAGATACCTAAACTGATCAATGACAACGTTTTTCTTTTTTTCCCACTCTTCTTTACATGATAGTGCAAGCATGAGGGTTATCATCACTGAAGAGGGAAGAAAAGGCTTCATCAGAAGCCACAGCAACAGAATAAACAGAAGGAGTGTGGAAGAAAGTGTGGACTCCATTGGATGCTTCACTCTTGCAGGAGTCATGATAGTAATGGTTGACTATGTATGTAGGGTACTTATAAAAAGAAGCAAAATGAGCATGTCCTGGAAAGGGCCATGGCTCTGCAGCTTTACCAGCACGCTTTATTGCCTTCAACACCTTCCTCTCTTCCAATCCATACCCTCTCACTGTTATCTTCTGTGCCTCCATTTCAACCTCTACCTCTTCCACTCCTGCCATCCATGGTGGTGAAAAATTTAGGTATACTTAGGGTATAAATGATAAATATACTAAGTCAATTATAAAGAATTAATGAGGCATGGATACTGACAAAGAAATGGTGACACAACAAATTATTATGTCGTGTTTAACATGATTGTCCAATATAAGTTAGACATGATGTCAAGTCCTTTTTTTTTTTTTTAAGATTTTTCAGTTCATAGACAAAGATATATGTATACATGCCAACTATACTTTTTGAAGAAAAAATTTTAGATTAATTCCATTTACGTCAAAGATAATATCAAGCATTTTCAATAGAATTCATTCACCTCTTACATATTTACGTGTTTCTTTGTAATCTGCCTAGTATATTTATCATACACAATTACCTCTTCTACTCCTCCCACTCATACATTCACCATGAATGAACAGTATTGCATGCCACTTACTGCATTCAATTTAATAATATTTTAATTAAGCCCCACACTTTTTCCTTTTTTAAACTGATTTCAGTCTCAGACACTAATTAAGTCGAGAGATAGAGAACATATTGCAAAGTCCATAATAATTTAGGCAAAATAGACTCAACCCTTGAGGAAAAAATAACATAGGAGACAATGAGGCAGCAAAGTCTAAGGAAAGCCACTTGTGACGACCCCATATTTGAAGATTTCAAAATTTAGAGGTTAACTTTGCAGGAGTTTCCAGAATCTTCTAGAAAGGGCTAGAAAACGCTGGAATACTCCAGAAGAGACCAGAGAAGTCTAGAAGCTTCCAGAGGGTGCTGGAGAATTCATGAAGGATCTGGAGATTTCTAGACTTATCTGGAATGTTCTAGAATATTCTTGCATGTTCTAGAGTTTTCCTTGTAAATACCTAGGGTAGGAACATTCTAGAGGATGTATATAAACCGTAGGATAGATTTGATCTCCACCGTCCATTAAGGAGGTGGGAACATTCTAGAATATGGGGGAGGCCTATAAATACCTCCACCCTCCTCATTTGTAATCAATCCAAGAATTGAGCAATATACAAGTGTTCTCCTTCAAAAAGCTCTCTAGCTCACTTTGTTACTCATCTTGCCTACTCGAGGGTTCGGCTGACTTAGCAAGATCAAGAGGGTTGATCCAAGCTAAGGCCGGCACGGTTAAGGATTTGGGATAAAAGTTCCAAGGCCGTGACAACGTGGTATCAGAGCTTTGGTTCGAGGGAACCTAGTTCTACCATTGGTTCGAGGGAGCCATATTTGTAGGCAAGGATGTCTGGCACAACTGAGGAAGTTGCTGTTCGTGTGGAAGGAAGGGGAAGGGAGTCCCAACTACCACACGAAGGAGGCAAGAAAGGGCGAGGCTCGAGCAAGGTTCGGGCGGAAGACTTTGCCACCTTGTCCGTGAAAGTTTCTGCCTTAGAGGATGCCATGCTGGAGATGGCTTCTAGGGTAGAAAAGGTCGAGGGCGACCTGAGTACTCTCGAGGCTCATTCTCTTGGAGAATTTGAGAGTTTGAAGACAAGCGTGGATGCCTTGCACAATGCTGAGGAGCAACGTGCTGACTCTATGCGATCACTGGAAGAAGTGGTGATGGATGCCATCACTGCTATGCAGAATCAATTAAACTCCCTTAAGGCTTCATTGGAAAGCCAAGGGAGGAGTCCATTGGTGGCTGGTACCAGTGGACCAAGGGAAGTGAGGTTGGATCTTCCCAAACCAAAGGAGTTCAAGGGAGTGCGCGACGCCAAGGAAGTGGAGAACTTCTTGTGGCAAATGGAACGCTACGCTGAAGGCTTGGGGTTGAACGATGACCAAGCCAAGGTACGCACTGCTTCTTTGTTCCTCACTGACAATGCTATGTTATGGTGGCGTCGGAAGCATGCCGATATAGAGAAGGGTCTTTACACCATTAACACATGGGAAGAGTTCAAGAAAGAACTCAAGAGGCAATTCTACCCAATGAACGTGGTCTACGAGGCACGAAAGAAGTTGAGGGAACTTCGGCATAAGACCACAATTTCAGACTATGTGTGGGAATTCACAACGTTGATGTTGCAAATTCCTAACTTGGGTAGCGAGGAGCTTCTTTTCTACTTCATTGATGGACTTCAAAATTGGGCAAAACATGAATTACAACGCCGAGGAGTGAAGGACATTGATGAAGCCATAGCAGTCGCAGAGAGCCTCACAGAATTTCAAAGGGAAAAGGGAGAATCCTCCAAGTCCAAGCCATCTGAGACTAATCATGAACAAGGTGGGGGAGGCAAGGGTAAGGAGGAAGACAAAAGGGAAAAGGGAGGCAATGGCAAGCCACCCTTCAAGAAGGCAAATGATGGTCAGAAGAGGAAGACTGACCTCAGTTGCTTTGTGTGCAAAGGTCCCCACAGAATGAAGGATTGTCCCAAGCTGGGGACACTAGCCGCCATGGCCGAGGAACGAGAAGCGCAAGAGGAAGAAGAAGAGGAGAAGGCAGGAATGGGGTCACTCCAACTCCTTAATGCCTTGGAGGCTAAGCCTACACCTAAAGTCCCTAAGGGTGAGGGGCTACTTTATGTGGAGGCGAAGTTGAATAGGAAGCCTGTCAACATCATGCTGGACACTGGGGCAACCCATAACTTCATCACTCCTGAAGAGGCCAAAAAGGTTGGTCTCAAGGTAGAACGAGGAGGAGGATTGATGAAGGTTGTCAATTCCTCTCCAAAACCAATTTGTGGTATAGCTCGAGGGGTCGAGTTATGCCTTGGAGGGTGGCGCGACAAGGTAGATCTCTCTGTGGTCCCTATGGACGACTTCAAGGTGGTTCTTGGATTAGAGTTCATGAGGAAGGTGCACGTCTGCCTTGTGCCACATTCAGACTCGATCCTTATACTGGAAAAGGGAGCTAGTTGCATGGTGCCAACTTCAAGGGGAAGTGGTGGACAACACTTGTCAGCCATGCAAGTAGCGGATGACTTCAAAAGGGAGGAAGCATCCTACTTGGCAGCCCTAAAGGATGGGGATCCAAGAGGGAAGTCAAGTATGCCTTGCCAGGATATAAGGGCACGTGAGTCACCGAAGAAAGCCTCGCCTTGTCAAGGGATGAAACAAGGCAGGCATACTCAAAAGGTTCGCAAGCGTTGGAGGAAGCATGTACCACGGATGGCAAGAGAATGTCAAGTGGATGACATACATGCTCAATGGGTCGTGCACGAGAAAGAGATTCGTCCATGCACAAAGCCCCGGTTCAAGTGGAAGGATCTTCAGTGGTTCGAAGATCATTTACCGCGATACAGAGACAATGACGAGGGCGTCATTGGAATAGGTGGGGGAGAATGTGACGACCCCATATTTGAAGATTTCAAAATTTAGAGGTTAACTTTGCAGGAGTTTCCAGAATCTTCTAGAAAGGGCTAGAAAACTCTGGAATACTCCAGAAGAGACCAGAGAAGTCTAGAAGCTTCCAGAGGGTGCTGGAGAATTCATGAAGGATCTGGAGATTTCTAGACTTATCTGGAATGTTCTAGAATATTCTTGCATGTTCTAGAGTTTTCCTTGTAAATACCTAGGGTAGGAACATTCTAGAGGATGTATATAAACCGTAGGATAGATTTGATCTCCACCGTCCATTAAGGAGGTGGGAACATTCTAGAATATGGGGGAGGCCTATAAATACCTCCACCCTCCTCATTTGTAATCAATCCAAGAATTGAGCAATATACAAGTGTTCTCCTTCAAAAAGCTCTCTAGCTCACTTTGTTACTCATCTTGCCTACTCGAGGGTTCGGCTGACTTAGCAAGATCAAGAGGGTTGATCCAAGCTAAGGCCGGTACGGTTAAGGATTTGGGATAAAAGTTCCAAGGCCGTGACACACTGCTAAACATCTTAAGAGCAGGACAGAGACAGCACGATACGTCCCACTCTTCAAGGAGTCCTTTTCTCTCCTCCCGTTCACAACGCAATTTGACAGCTTTTTTTTTTCTTTTTCTTAAATTGCGATTCTTTACTCAAATATCTATCGATCCAATCTTCTAGACTAGCATGAAGGGTGAGTGTTAGGGCTCCGCGCCAGGCTGGATATCTAGTAGGCTTAATATCTGGTCTAATTAAGATATCGGGTTTATTTTTATATTTGTAGCCCTGTCCAACTTGAACAATTCTAGATTTATGTTGGGTTAGAACGAGTTAGAGTCACTCGGGCTTTTTTTTTTATGAATTTATTTATAATATAAAAATATCTTTTTGTAGACTTATAAACATATATTTCAAAATAACAAGTTTTTAGAACCCTTATATTTTTATCAGTAATAAAAAAAAAATAGCCTGGTATTATCAAGCAATATATAAGCTATACTAGCATAATTAGTTTTAGGTAAATATATATTTTTTCATTATTCAACAAAAAAAATAATAAGTATGCACATCAATAATAAAAATAATTAAGAAATAGAGGTTTGGATAGGTAATGAAAGTTGCAGTATGCAGAGAAAATCAGATAAAATAAAAATGAAATATAAATATAAGATGACAAGATATTAATAACTAAAAAATATATAATTATTAGGACAAGTTGGATAATACATATATTTGTTCATAACTCGATCCGACCCAATATAATTTTATTTAAAGTTCTATCCATTTATATTTTTAACGTGATCTAACTCAACTTAATTCAATTAGGTCAAGTTAGAGTGAGTCTTTAAGGTTAATGAGTTAATAGACACCCCTAACGAGTGTGTAGGAGATTCTTGTGTGAAAGATAAAGTAATATAATAAGCGGAGTTCAGTAAGATTGATGTGAATTCCAGGGTTCCTGTGTTATTCTTTCTTTCACATGAGAAGCTTTTAGACATGTTTTATTTGAATGATCGTAAGATGTCACTCTCAGTACTTTGCTTCCCCAGTTCGGTTCTGGGCTGGGTTTTGATAAATGGACATTTGATGGTAGTTGATGCAGATGGGCCAAGAAAGTTATCTTACTTATCTCTGGGCTTTTTGTATATATATATTTTTTCAGCCTGAGTAATTTGCCTTGGATACTGGTTTGTGAAGCCCACACTTGCCATTTTCTGACTAGAAACAGAAGTGATGTTATTTGCTACTGTAAGCATCTTCTAACCTCATTATTACCAGTATAGGCCTTTCTTATATTCTGTTTCTGAAACTACAAAGATTGACCCCCAAAATCAAAGAAATTTCACCAAAGAAAAATGAAAACTGACGATAGAATTTGTTTGAACAACAAAGGCTCATTATGGACAAGGCAGATGATAGATGATGGCTGTATTTGAAATGGGGATTCTTTTTCTTTATGCTTTGTGGTATATATATATATATATATATATATGTTCATTTTAGCATAACTCAGGTGTAAAAGTCCCACACCACCCACCCCTGCCCAGTGAAAAGCAAAAAGTCTATGAGATGTGGTTGTTGCAAAGTACCTTTAAGCTTGAAGAGAGCTTTCTTTAACTTTGAAGCGCATCCCTCACAGTCCAGATTTGGAACTCTTACCTCTACCATCTGCATTATATCCCACAATACAACAATCTCAATTATCATAATAATTTCTCTTGATGATCATGTTTTGCCAAAACAAATACAAAACCTACAGGCACCATTTTATATATGCTTGTGTGTACGCGAGACAGAGAGAGAAGGGAGAGAGAAAGAGAGAGGGAAGGAAGAACTTACAGACATGGTTGGATTAGTTGAGAGAGAAAATGGAGAAATAATGGAATAATGGAGATACTTTGTTTTAGAGCTGTGAGCTGTGAGAGAAGAGGGTGAGGGTAGAAGTAGTGGTTACCCTTTGGCTTCGTGCAAGGTGATATATCTGCTCATACAAAACTCTCTCAAGTGTCCCTTTATAAAGCCTTGGGTTTTGAAATTCCAAAGCACACTGACTATTCTCGCGTGGAAGGGCAGAAGTGTGACTTCCCTCTTGCCGCTCCCCATTATTATCATTATTAATTTTTTCTTTATTTATTTAATCTTTGAATCTTATTTTTATACAATTTAATTTTTAAAAATTTTTATTCATTATTCATTAAATCTTAGGACAAATATACAAATTTTAAAGACTAAAGAAGAATGAGTAAAATTTTTTTAAACATTTAATTGTATAAGAATAAAATTTAAGAATTAAATAATTAAAATACATATCTTTTAAAAGCTACATTTTCCTTTTTTCCTTTCGAGGCACAGTTTCTCCCTGTAGTTACAGCTTGTGTTTTTTTACTCCTCTTTCCCTCTACCAACATAAAAATAAACGAGAATTTAAATCTTTTTAAATGAGTAAATAATAAAATATTTTCTAAGTTAAGAAAAATTAAAAAAATTTAGAAAGTAAGTTGAAAGAGAAGAAATAAATTTCATACATATTTTTATTTTTATTTTTATTTTCTGCGTCTCTCTCTATTTGAAAAACATTTTTAATGCCATTGTGAAGAACGGCTCTTTGTAGAAAGATGGAATGCTTAAACGATAACATTGGTCCCTGTTTTCTTTTGTGTTAACTGTTGGATAGAGAGAGAACATGATTTGTAGGTTGTAGCTGCAAACGTTGTAGTGTAGGGCCTTGCCTGCACATTCTCTGCGGATGCATGGTGGGTCGCCAGGTAATTTATCGATGTGATTAATGAAGATTTGAAAATCGTAATCATGTACTTCCCCACATACCTGTCTAGTTTAATAATTAAAGCATGTCATTATCTTTTTGATTTAGAACGAGCTATTATAATTGTGTCTGAAGTGGAAGTTTGCGCTACACATGTAACAGAATAAACTAAACCTATCAAAACGATGAGATATGTAAACAAGGGAATTACAATTTTTTTTTAAATTGCCTCGTAAGATATTTTCGGACTAACTTCACATTTCATCTTAAGGACACATCTCACATCCATATACATTTTAAAAAATATATTTTCTCGGGTGCTATTCCAAAATGATTTATTTGTTTCTATATAATCGAACTTAATGTAATTTATTTTATTACTATAAATAAATAAATTTTAATTAAAATAATTATATGAATATCAAAACCGTGAATAATGTTATTATTAAAAATATGTTTCACCTATATCGTTAATAATTTCATATTATTTTATGGTTATATATATTATTAGAATTAAGCAAATAATTTCAAATTTTAAATAGTAACTTATTTATAGTAGTAGCTTATAGAATATGAAATTATTCGATATATAAGGTAAAGCTGCTAGCTAAACTCTCTCAAAACAATAATTTTACAGTTAAATAGAGTTGGAAATTAAGAACTGTGTAATTAGCATTGTTCTCTAAAGATTGTGCAAAATTGATAATTCTCATAAAATTTTCTTTTCATAAGAAAAACTAACGAAAAATTTTGAATTTATTTAAATATAAAATAAAATTCAAAATTATTAGACAATCAAACCTGTCATATCATTAAAATTGAAAGAATTATAATAATGGATCTACAAATAAAAAAATTTATTTTTAAAAATTTATTATTATTTATTTTAAGATAATTATTGTTAAATTTAATAATAAATAATTAAATCTAGTGATAATAAGTTCTTAAAAATAAAATATAGGACAAATTTCCTGCAACTATCATTGTAATCAATATTATATAAAAGAGAAAGTACACTGTAAGTATATAATAGAAAAGTAGATACTGTACGTAGAGTAGGACCAAATTGATACTAATCTATAAGCAAGGGGTGAAAAAAAATTATAATTAAGGATTCTTAATTAAAAATATTTATATTAAATGACTTTAAAATTTGAAATTATTTGAAATAATTTAATAATAAAAAATTTTAATTCAAAATCTTAAATTATAATTTTTCTACACAATTTAAATTTATGGACAATGGGTCTTTAAAAATAATTTTAAAATTTAAAAATAGTCAACACAAATATCTTATATTTTGGAAAACTTAGTTATAATTTTTCCCAAAAAAAAAAAAAGGAGAGAACGATATGTAAAGATGGAGCGACTTGAAATAAAGTTGTGGCAGTGAGATTAGCTCTGGGAGTTACCCTTGAAACAAAGGCTTGAGCAAAATTTACAGTGCAAATAATTTTTTTTTTAATTCAGCGAGAGATATTTTGAAATTTTGTCAGAACTAATTTCTTTTAAAAAATAATTTAAAGAGTATATTTCTCCATACCAGTATATTGGCCTAATTTCCTTTTGGCTTGAAATTTATATTAACATGTAATTTGGATCTTTTTTTACTCAGTATGCTATTTTGTTAGAAAATAAAGAGAGAGTGTATGTGAGATAAAAGAATGAAAGTATATATAAAATTTATTTTTTATTTCTTTTTATCTTTTTCAATAAAGTATCCTGTTCACACGGATCAAGAGAGGATTTAGATTGATTAACTTAATGCATACTCTTAGTACCTGCCCCAAAAATAAAAAAAACTTCAATTAATAAAAAAAATCTTATTTTGGGTTATACAAAATATACTTTACCACTGAAGTAAAGAGCCTTCTTACAAAAGCAGAATCAGAATGGAGTGGGAATGCTCCATTAACAAAAAGAAAAAGGATGTTGCTCATTTACGCTACAAAAGTCTGTCTCAATTTACGATTAGTCAAACGTTTCCACACTCACCAACAATGTCCCCATGCAACTCAACAATGATTGTTACGCAATTGTTTTTGGCTAATTGTCACATACAGAAAAATTTATTCCCAAAATTATTTCTAAAAATATTTATCAATTACAATAACATTAAAAACAATTGGGATCGTTTCAATGGAGAACAGTTATTTTATCATAACACTAACCTTATACAAAATTAACTTGTTTTATGAAAATAAATTAACTTTTTAACAAAAGAATCACTCTATATTAATTAGAATGATGACATCTTAAAGTTCATGAAAAAGTTTTTCTAAAGCTCCTTTCAAAACATGACACCAAAATTGGGGTATTGCAAAAGACATCTAATCCTTTTTATTTTTCCCCTTGTATTAACAGGGAGTCTAGTCTATGAAAACAAGAAATTTATTGAATATATATGATTTATATTTAATAAAAAAAAATTCTATACTTTTCATATTATCATTATTATTTTTATATTCTATAGATTTTTTGCACGAAAGTACGATTCACCTTTTTCAAGTATTTTGAGAATATAATTTTATTTTAATTTTTTTCAAAACACTTAAAAATGTCATTTTCTTATTTTATTTTTGAACTATTAAAGTAATATTGATACTATTTTGAGAATTAAAAATTTGTGGAGCCAAAAAAAAATTTAAAATACAAAAATGATTAAAAAAAGAAGTTATAGATTTTTAAATTAGTAAAGACTTTAACTCTTGAAAATTAAATATAGTTTTTTTGGGGGGTAATCAATTAAAATAATTTTTTGTAGCTAATTCTCTCCCGCTCATGAAAAACGGCCATGAATGTGTATGGGTGTTCGGAAGCATAATGATGACCAGTGTGATGGCGACTTTGAGGGAGGGCCTTCACGCTTGCGAATCACAAAGTCACGTGACGTGCCTTTTAAATTGCCGTCCTTTTAGATTATAGTAAATTATGTAGATTCTTTTTGGTTTCGTTAAAAATATATAGATTTTTTTAAATTTAAAAATATATGAAATTTTTTTTAAAATAAAAATTTATCTTATACTAGAATTTAATTTTAAATTTTTTAATTAGATTATTTCTTTTGAAATTTTTTTAGTTTAAGAATATATATTTAGGTTAACAAAAATATTTTAATAAAAAATTTTAAAAATAAACTAAAGTGTATAGCAATATATTGTTTTAGAAAAATATTTCTATATATTTTAAAAATAAAAAAGATTATATAATTTTAATAAAATTTAAAAAAATATATGTAATTTACTCTTTACAATAACAAAGTTAAACAAATAGATACCCTTGTTACCCTCCATCTATTACACACTTAACAACGATTGTGTTTCAAAAATATAAGGTCTATTTGATTTTTTGTTTTCAGAATAATTTTTTATTTTTAAAAATAAAAAAATAAAATTTGTTTTTGATAATGTATTTTTGATGAAGTGTTTTATAAAAAAATAAAATTATGTTTTTGAAAATTAAAAAATTAAAATATTTTTTAAATGTTTTGTAACTTTTGTTCTACAAAATAAAAAAAACAAAAATCAATAATTTTTTAGAATAATGATTTAAACAATTTTTTAATTTTTTTTTCAAAATTTATTTTAAAAAATACTTATTTTAAAAACATTAAAATCAAAATAGAATCAAACATGCCCATATACATTCTGTTCTGTTGCATTTATAGTTTTTTTTTTTTTTTGCGGTCAAATCAATGTTTGAGAGTGAGTAGGTCTTATTTGGATGCGATAGAGTGAACTTGGCAGTGGCAAAGTGATTAGGCTTTAGAAAGGTTACTTTTTTAGGGAGATCTGTAGTTAGAGGTTGTGCAATGTTAAGCATCAAGTATTTAGATCTTTTGTAACGAAAATCAAGCATATTGTCTCTACAATGAGGCAAATGAGAGAGAAGCACTATAATTTAAAAAAAAAAAAGTCTTATAAAACACTCTAGAGGTAATATTCGAATTCTCAATATAGATGATCCAACCTCAACGAACAAACACGAGTATAAGTTAGGTTTTACCTAGATTATTATATTTAGGAATATTTCATATGAGAAAGTGTGTAATACAATAGATATGAAGTCTATATAGATAGTTCTCATTGACTTTACTTATTGTTGTCACTATGTTTTACGTGAAAAATTTTTAGACATAAAAAAATCCTCTCTTGCATAGGGTTTTTAAATTGATGTGAGTGGAAATACATTGTTTGAGCCAGGACATTTGATTTCTTTTCCTTATTTGAATTTTGGTTTGACCATGTTATAGTGCAAGCAATATCGTGTCAACTTAAATTTGGTTGAGTTGCTTCCAATGAAACGTATGTCAGTAGCCACTTTTGTGTATTTAGTTTCATCAATTATTTGAAGTTTCTTTGGAAAATTTGGCATTTAATTACTAGAGTCGTTATTAATCTATATAACTGCAGTCTGTGAAAGTATATATCCTTTATCTGTGATTAGTTTAATAACAAATTTTAGCATAGATTAGATAAATGGGGCGAGGACATTAGAGTCTAATACATTTCTTCTTAAATTTTTGTATAATTCCTTGGGTAATTAATTTCGGGATAGTCTCATCATTGGAAGTATAATTTTTCTCCATGTACATATTATACATATTTGGCTATCCTATCAAAGCACTGCAATCGAAATGTAGCTGATTGCAATCGTTATAGAGATTCAAAGTACTACAACACTGAAGCTGAGAAGGCTCTAGAGAGTGTTATTGAATAGCAAATGATGGTGAAACATAATTTAGGTGCTTTACAGTTGCATGTTGGTAATTTGATAATTTTAATGATCAGACTAGGGTTTCCTCTTTTTTTCTTTTTGGTTTATAGTTATACCTTTTCTAGATCTATCGGTTCAGTTGGGGAAGCTTTCAGAAAATCAACATAGGGGCTCCTTCACAGATGTTGTTACTCATTATCATAGTAAGAGCGTGTACAATAGAGACTTGAAGATGAAAGAAAATATATAGTGTAAATTCTGTTCTTCCTATAGTTCTTGCTTAGCATGCCATGTTAATTTTAATCCTATTCAATTCTTTAATCTTTCCTTTTATGGTCTTAAAACCTACTTCTTGATACTTTAGAATAAGTCAGTCCCAACAAAGAAAAAAATAAATAAAGATACTTTAGAATAAGTGCATTGACTAAACAGGTAATAACGTACCTATACTACTGATAAGAAAGAGAAGAAAAATAAAATTAATTTATTTTATTAAAATTTAGCTTACAAGAAATTTTTACTTTTAAGGCCTTTAATCCCTAATATCTCCCCTTCCTTTGTTTCTATCTGGCTCTTTTGCAGGAAGTTGGCCTCCCTCACACCGTAGGTGAGTGAAAGCGATGATTATGGAGAACCAATCTTTTCACTACAATAAAAATGTTGAAATCGGTTTGAATATTCAGTCAGAAAAAATTATAATTTAGTCAAAAATAATATAATTTTAATTGAAAATTCAGTTATCTTGCTTTATTAGATTTTGGCTAGTCAATATTTTTTAAACAATATATTACTTACAAATAATTAGTTGGAAAACAATGATACAAATTAACGGAGATAAAAGCTAACACATGTTGACTTTTGGTAGCTTTTTCAACTAATAAATAAAATTTTTATTAAAAAATAATTTAATGAAATATATAGTGATGTATTTTATTTTATTTATAAAAATGTATTTAATAAGAATTAATTATTATAGAACATTAATACAAAATTACTCATAATTATACTAATAATTTTTAAAATTATAAATGATAATTACAAAAATTAAAAGAAAAAATATTACAATTTAATAATATTTAATATTACAAATGGTAATTTGAATAAATAATAATGAATAAAATTAAATTAAAAAATTAAAAAAAAAAAAAAGAGTTCCAACCACAGTTAGTCGGAGTTTGTCCAACCAATCTGTAGTTGAACAAATTCTAACGGCAATCAATCAAAAATTCTAACTGAATGCAATAAAAAGTATTCCGACCAAATTTCAATTCAACTAAGTCAAAAATTTTGACTAAATCAAATTGATGTTCGGTCGAAAATTTTGATTGACTTTTAATAGAAACATTTTTTACTGTAAAGCAATTAGAATTAGTTCAATTGCTATTTGGTTGAACTAATTCTGACTATGATATGGTTGGTATTTTTTTTATATAATTTTAATTTTATTAATTTGGAAAATATTAATTTATTGTAATTATTATAAATTTAATTTTACAATTTTGAATTTTGTTTTAACCCATATTTATATTTATATTTTAATTAATAATTCAAAAATATTAGAATTTTAATATTAAATAATGTTCTTATTATTTTTTAATTAACAATTAATATTGATTATCTATCTTGGTTACTAATTTATAATTATTAATAATTTCAAAAAATAATGCATTCCATTTTATAATTATTAACATTTTAATTTATATTTTTTCAAAAAAAAATTATTTTTTTATTTTTATTAAGATTATTACATTGTCTGTATTTTTCAAAGTTTATTACTTCATTGTTTCTATTTTTTGTTTTCTTTTATATTATTCTTTGTGTGTCTGCCAATTCTTGTTTTTAATTATTCTTCTGTTTTCTATTCTATCATCATCTCTTCCATCACTAATTTTTCATTATTGTTTTTCTTCATTTTCTCTTGCTTCATCTTTTCTCAGTTCTTCAAAATTTGAATCCAACAATAAGAAAAAACATAACAAAATATTATCCTAATAAAAAAAAAGTAGTAGAAATAAAAGGAAAAAAAAGCTAGTTAACTAAATAAAAAAAAATAAAAGAAAAAAGAAAAAGCTAGTTTAAAAGAGAGAAGATGAAGAGAAAAGAAGAAAATGATATTAACACAAGCGTTAGATGCTTCAGCTCTGACAAAACCTTCAAAATTATAAAGAACGCATGGCACAAAACCTTTAAAATTATAAGGAATGCATGCAACACAAGGTGCATAAACTTTCAAAAATACAAAGAATGCATAAATATAAAGAATCCATGTAGTAGCAAAAGATGCAAAAGAGCAAACATAAAAGAGCAAAGATCAACTGAACAGAAAAGGAGAAGGAAAGAAAATGAAAACAAAAATTTTGAATGGAAAAGAAGGAAAACAAAATACCACACCATATATATAGAAAGAAAACAAAGAAAAATTATGTATGAATTTAGAACACAGCAAATTTTATAATTTGGCCAAGAAATCCAAAAAAATTGGTAAATTGCTGCCTACATTTCACATTTCATGCATTTTCCTTTTCTTCGTGAAGGCATTTTTTTCCCCTCTAGTTGTGGCTATTTTTTAATCTATTAAACTTTAATATATACTACCTCCAGTATCATACATACGAAATTTTCTTGAAACTTGATTTGATATAAAATATAAGAAACAAACTACTAGTGCTTGATATATTAATTATAATATTTCAATTATGCCCTCATTAAATAAATCTTTTAAATTATAAGTAGTAACTATCATTAATTTTAAAGAGAAAGTACACACATTAAATAGAGGCGTTCTTGTCACACCCGAAAATGTGACCGCGTGGCGCTTTTAAAAAGAATTTCAAAAGTAAAAGTAAAAAGCCCATGAAATAACTAAACAGATAAATAAATAGGGTTCAGGAGTCGCCACCAAAATTTTAATTTTTTTAAAGGCAAAACTTTGGAAAAACCTTTTTTTATTTGAAAAATGGTCTGCAAACCAGATTCGGATTCGGGAGTCGATTGTGAGTGGGGAAGGTGTTAGGCACCCCACTACACCCGTTCTTAAGAACAGTTACCCTAAGTCAGTTGTGCAAAATTAATATGGCCTCTATTCTATTTTAATTCTCCCTAACCAATCACATGCAAAGAACAGAAGAAAAAATTTTAAAGAAATAAAATTTAAGAGAAGAAAGAAATCTAAAAGCAAAACAAAAAAGAATTCAAAGAATAAAATAAAGGACATGGAATAAAATAAAAGAAATTAAGAAAATAAAATTAAGAAAATAAAATTAAGGAAAAATATTTATTTACAAAGGCGGACTTGACCTAGGATAAAAGCCTAGGGCCTACGTACCCTTTGAAAGGGATCAAAGTTCACGTAGTTCGGCATGGGAATTTATATTTGGTGGTTGTTTTTTTTTCTTCTTTGTTTCATGTTTTTTTTTTCTTGTTTTTTCTTGTCTTTTTGTTTTTTTTTTTTTTTGTTTTTTTTGTTTTTTTTTTTTTTTTTATTCTTTATTTTTTTAATTTTTTAATTTTTTATATATATATATATTTTTTGTGTTGTTTTTTTTCATGAACAGATGAAGAAAATAAATTACTTTTTCCTTTAACAAATAAAACAAATTTTGAAATTGGTTGAGGTATTTTAATTTGCTAAAGGAAAATGTAATTTTATTTTTCTTTGCATTTGTAGTTTTTTCTCTCTTTTTCCTATTTTTTTCCATTTTTCTTTTCGTTTTTATTTTATTATTATTATTATTATAGTTATTTTTTGTTTCTATTTTATTCTTCTTTTATTCTTTCTCTTTTTTTTTTTTGTTTTAGTTGTTGTTGTTGTTGTTTTTATTTTTCTATTGATTTCTCTCTTTTCTTTTGTTAATTTTTATTTTGTGTTCTATTTTGTTTTCATTTTTTTCCTTTTTGTTTTTAGTTTTGTTTATCTTTGTTTTGTCTATGATTTTTTGACTTTTTGTATATTTTTGTTTTTGTGTTTTGTTTTGTTTTTTTTCTTTTTTCTCTTTTTTGTTATTTTATGGTTTTTTGTTTGGTTTTTAATTAATTTTTCATTTTTTAGTTTAATGATTTTTTTTATATTTAATTTTCTTTGTTTGGGTGTTGTTTTTTTTTTTTGTGAAAAGACAAAGAGAATAAATTATTTTTTTCTTTAACAAACAAAATAAATTTTGAAATTGGTTGATGTATTTTGATTTGTTAGAGAAAAATTTAATTTAATTTTCCTTGCATTTTCAATTTTTCTTCTCACCTATCATTTTTGTTTTTCTATCATTTTCATTTCATTTTTTTTGGTTTGTTTTTATTACCCTTTTTTTATTTTGTTTATTTGTTTATTTAATTAATTTTTTGTTGTTGTTATTTATTCTTGTTTTTTCTTTCTTTTCATTTTTGTTGTTTTTTTTTGTTCTACTTGTATTTCTCATTTTTTTGTTTTTCTATTATTTTCATTTCATTTTTTGTTTGCTTTTTATTATCTTTTTTTTAGACTTATTTTGTTTTTGTTTCATTTTTGTTGTTATTTTTTTTGCTATTTTTCTATTTTTTTTTTTTTGATTTCTCTGTTTGATTTTTCTTTTAGTTTTGTTATTGTTGTCTTTTTTCTATTTATTCTTCTTTTTTTTTTGGTTAATTTTTATTTTGTGTTTTATTTTGTTTTTATTCATGTTTCATTTTAAATGCGATTTTTTATTTATTTGTTTTTTCTATGTTTTATTATTATTTTTTTTTTATGTTTTTATATTTTTTTTTTATATTTTTTTGCTTTTTGATTTTGGTTTTTGGTCCTTTTTTGTTTGTATTTTCAAAACTTTTTATTTGATTTGATTTTAATTTTTGACCTTCTCATTTTCTTATATTTTGCCCTTTTTTTTTTTGCTTTTGGTTTTAAGTTATCTTTTTGCCTTTTCCATCTTTATCTTCCTTTTTATTTTGACCTTTTTTTTTTCCTTTTTCCACTTTAAATTTCATTTTGTTGATTAAAAGTTATATTATTATTATTATTATGTAATTATCTCTCTCTTTTTTTTTTTAATTAATTTTTTTTATCTTGTATTTCATTTCCCTCTCTTTTTATAATTCTATTTATTTAAAGGAAGCTTTTCATTTCTACAAAATATATTTTTTATTAGGAGAAATTTTCGTTGACTCTCTTTTTTTTTTTTTATTTCTTCCCTTTTTGTGTTTTTTTTTGTTTTTACTTGTTTTTATTGTTTTTTTTTATTCGTTTTATTTTTTTTTTGTTTTTCGTTTTTTGAAGACACACATAAAGAAGAAGCAAGGAACAGAACCAGGCGTAAAGACGTTGAGTTGCACATGGAAGGACTACACACGAACAGAAAATGGAGGAAGAAGCTTTGGGTTCCAATACTATAAGCTGAAGAAAAAAAGAGACAGGGTGAAAGAGAAGAAGCTGAGCACAATGAGAGATCTAGCAACGCTGGGCAGAAACGCAAAAGGAGCATAGCTGAACAGAGGAAGCAATGTGAAACCAACGTGGGGAACATGCAGAAACAGAGAAACAAACACGAAGCAACGAGTAGAGTTACAAGGAAGTCCATGAACAGAAGCCTTACTTGCTCGTGGAGAAATTATGGCACATAAACAAACATGAGACACAAACTCTAACTATTCGTGAAAGCAGATTCTAAAACGAAGGAAAAAAAAAAAAAATGCAAACACATAACAAAACTATGGCAACCTTTATTTATGGATTCTGAAATGATGCTTTGAAAGCCCATCACTGTTCTAAGCATTCACAGATATGCATGTAACAGAATGTGAATTCTTCCATTCCTTTTAAACTACACAACAGATGACCAGGATCACACGGAAGGATAAATCTCCATCAGTACAGAACCGAATCAAGACACACAGAGACAAGGAATATTATGAAATCAGAGCACAATCTTTCACAGTACCGGAACTTCTGTAACAGTATGCTTAGAAACAAACAGGAGTATTACCTTTCTATAGATGAGATGGTGAGTCTAGCTCTCTTTCCTTGCGACTCCCTCCTGCTTCCTTGCAAACTCCAAGCCTTTCTGGTCTGCCCGATATCTGCGTGTTTCTTCCTGGTTTGCTCACTCTTTTCTTTCCTACTCACCGCTCTCCCTCTCTCGGTCTTTAGCAACCAATCTTGCTTCCCCTTTCTTTACTCTCGGTTCCTCCCTCACTCTCTCTCCCCTCTTCCCGAAAAACCACAAAACCTCCACCTTCTCTCTCCCCACTCTCTCTCTCTCTCGATCCCTAATAACCAGTAACCAGCTCTCCCTTCCTTACTCTCGGTTCCTCCCTCACTCTCTCTCCCCAAACCTCCACCTTCTCTCCTCGCTTTTATAGATAGCCTCGCATGGTCCCCCATTTTCGTACCTCTCTGCCCCACTACTCCAATGCGCGTTGCTTCGTCCCTTTTTCCTAGCTTGCGTTCAGCCGTTGAAGATTGTACGAGTAGTGGATTAGGAAGGTCTGTTGCTGGAGGATACGAAATGGGAACGCCACAGAGCAGGGGACCACACAGCTAGGGTTTTCCTTCGTTTTCGTAACATTTCCTTTTTGTTTTTTTCGTTTGAGGCCTCTTGTCCGGGTTAACGGGATGGAGGATCCGGGGCTAAACGAAAATGGGCTCCTATTTGTTGGGCCTCTCTTGCCTTTTCCAAATTCTGAGTTAGCTTTTGGGCTTGTTGTTTGTTTTGTTTTTTTTTATTTTTGTTTTTTTAATCCTTGTTTTTTTATTTCTATTATTCCTTCTTTGATTTTAAGGTGAGTGGGCCTTTAACTTGATTTATTTTGAGGCCTTAAACTAGTGCTCTTTTTCCCCCTTTTTTTTATTATTATTATTTTTTTTTTGTTAGGCTGAAAATGACCTATTTGATTTTTGTCTTTCTTCTTTTCTTTTCCTTTTCTATTTATATATATATATATATATTTTTTTTTTTCACATATTTCTTTTTTATTATTATTTTTTTTTACTTGATTTTGTCATTATTTTGGAGCTTGCTCAGACAAAATATGGTGTTCATAGTTGCCCCTCTTTACTTGTTTCTTGGGTGAAGAAATTGAAAATGCAGTTTTTATATATTTTTATACTTTCTGTGCTTAAGAAACAAGTAAAGATAAGAACATGTATTTTGTTCGATAGATTTTTTTTTGTTTTGTTTTGTTTTTTTTTGTCCCTTATTAATTAAACAATAAAGAAAAGATAAGAGCGACCCAAGCAAAATATTAATGTTTCACATATTTTTTTTTTATTATTTTTTTTTACTTGATTTTGTCATTATTTTGGAGCTTGCTCGGACAAAATATGGTGTTCACAGTTACCCCTCTTTACTTGTTTCTTGGGCGAAGAAATTGAAAATGCAATTTTTATATATTTTTATACTTTCTGTGCTTAAGAAACAAGTAAAGATAAGAACATGTATTTTGTTCGATAGATTTTTTTTTGTTTTGTTTTTGTTTGTTTTTTTTTTGTTGTTTTTTTTTTGTGTCCCTTATTAATTAAACAATAAAGAAAAGATAAGAGCGACCCAAGCAAAATATTAATGTTTACAGGTTGGTTGCCCCTCTTTACTTATTCTTTAAGTAAAGAAATCGAAAATGCAAATTTCGATATCTTTAGCTTATGAATAAGTAAGGATGGAAACATGTATTTTGTTTGGGGAGCTAATAGATCAAGGGGAGTCAACTTACCTATAAGTGCAACCCTGCTTCGACACAGGACTTCAGGTTGCTTATTCTGGTATGTTTGTGCCTATTTTGTGTAAGACTTTGGGTGCCTATTCTGTGTAGGATTTAAAGGTGCCTGTTCTGTACAGGACTTTTAGGGTGCCTGTTCTGTGCAGGACTTTGGTGCCTATTCTGTGTAGGACTTAAAGGTGCTTGTTCTGTGCAGGACTTTGGTGCCTGTTCTGTGTAGGACTTTGGTGCCTATTCTGTGTAGGACTTAAAGGTGCCTGTTCTGTGCAGGACTTTGGGGTGCCTGTTCTGTGCAGGACTTTGGTGCCTATTCTGTGTAGGACTTAAAGGTGCCTGTTCTGTGCAGGACTTTGGTGCCTGTTCTGTGCAGGACTTTGGTGCCTATTCTGTGTAGGACTTAAAGGTGCTTGTTTTCTGTGTAGGACTTTGGTGCCTGTTCTGTGCAGGACTTTGGTGCCTATTCTGTGTAGGACTTAAAGGTGCCTGTTCTGTGCAGGACTTTGGTGCCTGTTCTGTGCAGGACTTTGGTGCCTATTCTGTGTAGGACTTAAAGGTGCATGTTCTGTGCAGGACTTTGGTGTGCCTGTTCTGTGCAGGACTTTGGTGCCTGTTCTGTGCAGGACTTTGGTGCCTATTCTGTGTAGGACTTAAAGGTGCCTGTTCTGTGCAGGACTTTGGTGTGCCTGTTCTGTGCAGGACTTTGGTGCCTATTCTGTGTAGGACTTAAAGGTGCCTGTTCTGTGCAGGACTTTTAGACCCAATATTTGAGTAATACATGCGTATATGCGGAATGCATGATATATGAAGGTAGTTTCATGGAGAATGGAACCAATGGATCTGATGGATGCATGAAATCTCGTGAGTCGGAAACATGAGGCACATGGATGCTACCCCTGATACGAGTTCAACTTGAAGAACATGTGGGATGCTTTATGTGATATTTACTTGTCCCAATACGAAGGCATGCATGACAACTATGAATTATTATTTGCTGTATTTGTTTCACTTTTCTTTCCCTCTTTCTTCTTTTTTTTAATTTTAATTTTTTTTAAAAAAAATATATTTTTTTATTTTGATTTTAATTTATTACCTCTTCTTTAAATTTCTTTAATTATATTTTATAAAAAGAAATGCCAGTTTGGAGGTACTATCAAGCATTGAACTTTGAACTGGCCAACTATAAAAACCAGACATTTTATCTCTTCGAAGCACGACCCATTTAACCAGATTGTCGGTACTATGCCTTTTATCCAACAGAGATCTTTGTGCGTTGTCTTAGAGACCACAATCGTCCTTTTCACTTGTTCTCTTGGGAAGGAAAAACCCCCCACACATGTCACTCGTGAACGTCTAGATGACATTTAATGTTTTGCCCTGGTCTATCCCTCCAGCAATGACTAAGCTAACTGGTCCAATGAGGATATTAATATTGGCGTGCTAGGTAGTTGTTTTGACGAATGTCATTCCTTAGTTATTAATTTAGTCATATAAAGCGTGAATGCATGTGGTCGTAATATGAATGAATTGTAATCAGAATAGATGAGAAATTATCAGAAGAATAATCTCTAACAGAAAGTTTTATAAAGCTCGTAAGAGTTAAGACAATAAGTAATTTGGAATACAGGAGAGATGAAAGAACTAGAACCAAGAAGTTCTTTTGGAGAATGTCTTCTACAATTGTCCTCGCTCGCCCCCACAAGGCGATCCTTTGCGTTATACGAGATATGCATTTTGTAGAATCCAATTCAACATCTGCTGCTCCCATTCTTTTACCCAACTTTGAATTTCTGATTTTGCCTTTTGCCTGGGCATTTCTTCATATTGCCTAGCGGGCTTCTCTTTTCCTTTCTCCCCTTCTTTTCCTTTTCTTTCTTACTCTTCTTTTCATTTTTCATTTTTTCTTGGCTCTAATTTTTACCTAGGCTGCCCTTTCGGGTTTTCAGCCTAGCGAGCTCCCATTGTGCTCTAACTTTTGCCTAGGTCGCCCACTTGGGTTTTCAACCTAGCGAGCTTTTCTTTCTCTTTTTTTTCTTTTTTTTTTTGTGCAAAATATTTCTTTACTGCATCTGAATTGAAGGGTTTAGTCAATTCATGACCGTCCATGTCCATCAAAACTAATGCCCCTCCCGAGAAGGCGTGCTTTACAATATAAGGCCCTTCGTATGTAGGAGCCCATTTGCCCCGAGCATCATCTTGATTTGGCAAGATTCTTTTAAGAACTAGTTCACCAGCTTTGAATTCTCTCGGACGAAGCTTTTTGTCGAAAGCTCTTGCCACCCTCTTTTGATACAATTGCCCATGACAGATGGCGGTGAGTCTTCGCCCCTCAATCATATTCAATTGCTCATATCGAGCTCTCACCCAATCACTTTCATCTAAATTGGATTCGATCAATACTCGTAAGGACGGGATTTCAACCTCAATTGGTGTAACAGCTTCCATTCCATAAACCAGAGAGTACGGAGTTGCCCCGGTCGATGTACGCACAGTCGTGCGATAACCGTGCAATGCATATGGAAGCATATCATGCCAATCTTTGTAAGTGATTGACATTTTAGCAATGATTTTTTTTATGTTCTTATTTGCCGCCTCCACGGCTCCATTCATCTGTGGTCGATACGGCACTGAATTATGATGCTTGATCTTAAACTGTTCACAGAGTTTGGAGATCTCTGTTCCATTTAGGTTGGCAACGTTATCTGTAATAATTTTTTCAGGTATTCCATAACGGCAAATGATGTTCGTCTTGAGAAACTTGCAAAAGGCTTTTTGAGTGACACTAGCAAAGGAATTGGCCTCTATCCACTTAGTGAAATAATTGATGGCAACCAGAATGAAACGATGTCCATTTGAAGCCTTTGGATTGATCGGGCCGATTACATCAATGCCCCACATGGAGAATGGCCAAGGTGCTACCAAATTATGTAACAGAACTGGTGGTGCATTGATTTTGTCTGAGTATACTTGGCATTTGTGGCACTTTCGAACATGATCGATGCAATCCTTCTCTATTGTTAACCAAAAATATCCACATCTCTGGACCTGTTTAGCCAACATGAGACCGTTTGTATGTGTTCCACATATTCCCTCATGCACTTCTGTGACTATCTTCTGGGCCTCCCTCGCATCTACACATCGTAGCAATGTGCCATCATGACTTCTCTTATACAAGATCCCATTGCTGATGAAGAAGTTCATGGCCAGGCGCCGAATGGCTTTTTTATCATTTTCTGTTGCTTCAATTGGGTATTCCCTGCTAGTCATATAAGTTTTAATGTCATAATACCAAGGTTGCCCATCGTGCTCTTCCTCTATGTTTAGGCAATACGCAGGTAAAGCTCTGACTTCCACTTGGAGCGGCTGGACTTGGATTCCATAGTCGAGCCGAATCATCACTGTTAAGGTGGCTAAAGCATCTGCAAATTGGTTTTTGCCTCGGGTGATATGATGAAAGTTGATTTCTTCGAATTGTTCGATTAATTGAGCCAAAAATTTCTGATATGGAATCAGTTTTGAATCCTTAGTTTGCCATTCCCCGATCACTTGATGAATTATAAGAGCTGAATCGCCAAAAACTTCGAGGCTTTTTATACCAAGAGTTACTGTAGCATTTAACCCATTAATGCAAGCTTCATATTCAGCTACATTGTTGGTGCATTCAAACTCCAATTTAATAGCTACGGGGAATTGCTTTCCTTCAGGGGATATAATTACTGCTCCAATACCATAGCCGTGCATGTTTGCGGCTCCATCAAAATACATTTTCCACCGTGCATCATTATCGCCTCCCTCATCTTCATCCCCCTCTACAGCCAGTATGTCCTCATCAGGGAAATGGAAATCCAAAGGTTGGTACTCATCCAAAGGATTTTCAGCCAAGTGATCCGCTATAACACTACCTTTTACAGACTTTTGTGTCATGTGCTTGATATCATATTCGGATAGAATCACCTGCCACTTTGAGACTCTCCCAGAAACATGTGGGCTTTCAAAGATATATCTGATAGGATCCATTCGAGAGATTAGCCAAGTGGTAAAATAAAGCATGTACTGGCGCAAACGCCTAGTAGTCCATACTAACCCACAACAAGTTTTCTCTATCAAAGGGTAGCGGGCTTCACATTCATTAAATTTCTTACTCAAGTAATAAATTGCTTGCTCCTTCTTTCTGGAGTTATCATGTTGCCCTAATACTGCCCCCATTGATCTTAGCAGGATGGTCAAATAAAGGATCAAAGGTCATCCTTGTGTGGGCGGAACCAGAATTGGGGGGTTCAATAGATAATCTTTAATCTTGTCAAAAGCTTGCTGACAGTTATTATCCCATCCTCCAGTGTAGTTCTTTTTTAGCAATCTAAAAATCGGCTCACAGGTTGCAGTTAAGTTAGCAATGAATCTCGCTATGTAGTTTAATCGACCCAGAAAACTCCGCACTTCTTTTTCTGTTTAGGGAGATGGCATTTCCCGAATGGCTTTTACTTTGTCAGGATCCACCTCTATTCCCTTCTGGCTCACCATGAAGCCTAATAACTTTCCAGTTAAAGCCCCAAAGATACACTTGTTGTGGTTTAAGCGAAGTTTATACTCACGCAACCTTTCAAATAGTTTTCTCAAAACTGCCACATGGCTCTCCCCTTCTCCAGATTTAGCCACCATATCATCGACATATACTTCCACCTCCTTATGCATCATATCATGAAAGAGTGCCATCATGGCCCGTTGATAAGTCCCTCTTGCATTCTTTAACCCAAATGGCATCACTCTGTAACAATAGGTTCCCCATGGCGTAATGAATGTAGTTTTCTCTTTATGGTCCTTATGCATAGGGATTTGATTGTACCCCGAGTAACCATCCATGAAGGAATACCGATGGGCTCGAGCTGTATTATCAACTAACACATCAATATGAGGCAGCGGAAAATCATCCTTAGGGCTCGCCTTATTCAAATCCCTGTAATCAACACACATGCGAACCCTTCCATCTTTTTTAGGGATTGGCACAATGTTTGCTACCCACTGAGGGTATATGGACACTTGGAGGAACCCTGCTTCTAATTGTTTCATAACCTCTTCTTTTATTTTCAAAGACATGTCGGGGCTCATTCTTCTCAGCTTTTGCTTCTTTGGCTCAACATTTGGGAATAAAGGAATCTTATGGGAAGCAATCTCAGGATCAAGTCCAGGCATGTCTTGATAAGACCATGCAAAGACATCCATGTATTCCCCAAAAAGCTGGGTCATTTCCTTTTTTTCTGGATTATCTACCATTTTAATCTCCCTTTTATCTTCCTCTGTCCCCAAATTTATGTTTTCAATTATTTCTTCATGTGGGCATATTCCTTTATCTTCAGAATCGAGCATTTTCTCGAAGGTTTGGGTTAATTCTTCATTATCAGATTCGGAACCATGCATATCCGTAGTGACACATAAATCACTTAATGGGGGCTCAAGGACTTCTGCGTTGGACAGGAGTCCCGAGGAAAACGACTTCCTGGAAGAAGAAAAAGGAAAATGAACGAGTAGGAAAATGTATGGAAAGGACAGGCCTGATACTCAAGGATTTTAATTTCATTCATAAAATACCACTAACATTCATGAAGTGCTGACTGAATTTGTAAAAAGGTCTTAAATAGATTAAAACAAAAGAACAACATGGTCATAACAATTACTCTAAAGTCACGACATCAGTGATATCCTCGATTTCCCAGTTATCCAATCTTTCTCCAGAATCATCGACCCTGATCCAGGCTTTAACTCCTCGCATGACTCCGTCATCAACATTGAAATGCTTAAATAATTCAAAATCTCTGAAGGAGTTGGAAAAGTTTCTTTGATATGGGGGACTTGCTTCTCTTGCTCTTTACTTCCCTTTGTGCTTGATTGTGCCCTCAACTAATGTGGCAGTGAGGGTTCATACCCCAATCCTCGATGCTTGGAATTTTCTGGGAGACTGATAGGCCGTTCAATTCCTTGAAGCTGTATCCCCAATCCTTTTCTAGGTTCAAACCCATTTTTCTCTAACATTTTCATCACAGTCTGGTTAACATTGCCGACGACATGCTTGGGTCCATCCAATTCTAAACCTTGAAGCGGCGTTTCCATCTCTTGTTCAGCAGCTTCGATCTGGGCTTGCTCAACATTATTTCCTCTTCTCCTTTAATAGTGATTATTCTCCCCTCGTCAATAAACTTCACCCTTTGATGAAAAGTGGAAGGCACGGCCCCGGCAGAATGAATCCAAGGCCTTCCCAATAGCATTGTGTAGGACAGATCAATATCCATAACTTGAAAGTCCACCACGAATGTTTTTGGCCCAATCTCCAAAGACAGGAGAGTATTGCCAATCACTGCTCTTTTAGAGCCATCAAATGCCCTAACCACCATGTCACTTTTCTCAATGTGTGACGCCTCCATCGCCAATTGTTCAAATGTGGCCAGTGGTAATACATTTAATGCCGACCCTCCATCGATCAGAACCTTTGCAATTATGAATCCGTTGCATTTCAGCGTAATGTGTAGGGCCTTTGGCTGGTTAGAGGATGTCCCTACGATTTCTTCTTCAGAAAAAGAGATGGTGGATGCAGACTTGACGATATTCATTACACTGGCTACTTTTTCTGGGGTGACATCAGGCCGCACATATGCTTCTTCTAATACCTTTTGCAGAGCTCGACGATGTACCTCCGAGCTCATGACCAAGGACCACATTGGAATCCGTGCTGGAGTTTTCTTTAATTGTTCCACCACATCATATTCACTTTGTTTCATGATTCGCAAGAATTCTTCATCAGTACTATATTCTTTTGCCACCTTTTGGTTGCTAGTATCAATGCCTTTTCCCTTCAGTTGTTTGTCAGCATTTGTAGGAGAGTAGACCCTGCCACTCCGAGTGACCCTCCGAGCCTCACTTATATTAGGGATAAGTTCCCCTTCCGCCTTAGCAACTACTGTCTGATGCGAGGGAAATTCAATGATCTCCTTATATCTCCAAGGTACAGCACGATCACTTTCATATGAGAAAGGAGCTGGCATGTTAATAATCATTGGGGATGGTTTTGGGGTAAAAGGGACCGCCATTGACTTCGAATCATTGATAGTTAGAGTGACTGTTCTCAACGGTCTAGTAGGGATGACGATATCAACATATTTCTCATTTGTTACACAAATTTCCTCTTCCGACCTCCCTACAATCACAACCCCTAAGGTCATTAATTCTTTCAACACCTTTTGGAACTGTACACACTTCTCGACATCATGATCTGTATACTGTTGGTGGTAGTCGCAGAACACAGCTTGTGGCCCAGTGACAGTTTTAACAAACTCTTTTGGTGATACTTCCAACACATAACCAGCTAATTGAAGATTAGCTAGCAGAACCTTCAAGGGCAATCCAAAAGTATTGGGATTCTTAGAAAACCCCAACTCATTTCCAATAGCATTCACCTGGCGTTCATGACTAGGTAGGGGATTGGTGGCAATTTTTGAGTTTTCCCCAGACCTAAGTTGGATATGGTTAGACTCGATCAAGTCTAGCACGTTCTTCTTGAAAGTAACACAATTTTCAATGGAGTGCCCTGGAACTCCCATATGATATTCACAAGAGACATTTGGGTTATACCAGGCTGGGTACGGTGGTCGCAGCTCCTTCGCATACCGTGGCCCTACAAGTTTTGCCTCCAGCAATTTCTGGTACAGCTCTGCATTGGTAGAATTGAAATTAGGCCATGGACGGTAGTCCCTCGGTCGTACATTAGTTCCACTATCCTGTTGTCTCTAACCATTCACTACCGGTCTATATTGATTTTGGCTTTCACTTCCCCTACCAATCGGATAAGAGACCGGTTGACGCAGGACTGGTCTCGAGGGTTGAACATAACTTACCTCTCCTTCTTTCTTTTTCATACCCTGTCCCCTTCTGAATCCGCTCTCCATCAAAGGAGATGCAAGCTTTCCGTCTCGAATGTCTGCGTCAATTCTTTCTCCCACCTCAATTAAATCAGCAAAGTCAGTAACATGAGTTCCCAACATAATTTTGTAGAATGGATCAGATAAGGTCCGAATAAAGTAAGAGCAGAATTCAGATCCGATCATCGGAGGCTGAACTTGGGAAGCCATTAATCTCCACCTTTGGGCATACTCTTTGAATGACTCTGTTGGTTTCTTAGTCATTCTCTTCAATTGTTCCCTAGTTGGGGCTGTGTCGAGATTAAACTTGTATTATTTTATGAAAGCATTTGTGAGATCTCTCCACTTACGAATCTTAGAATGGTCTAATTGCATAAACCATAATAAGGCAGATCCAGTCAGACTTTTCGGGAAGAAATTTATCAGAAACTTTTCATCCCTTGACCAAACAGTCATCTTTGTGCAATAAGACTTGAGATGAAAAATTGGGTTACCAGAGCCATCGTACTTGTCGAAATCTGGAACTTTAAAACTTTTTCGGAATTGATACTTCGGGGGTTAAGCACAACTCTTCTATTTCTAATGACCCCCATGTGGTTGGCCCTTGTAAATCCCGCAACTGGTCTCGGACCTCCCCTAACTCTCTTTCCCAGTCCTCCTTAGCATCATTACTCTTCCCCTTGCTATCCGCAGTTGGGATCTGGAATGTATAGGTTGCATCATACCCGGGAAAATCTTGCATATCTTTTGTTTTATCACGTGAAACTGGCTTATCAGCCATCAGCATAGGAGGATCTTGTGCATTCGTGCGTTGTATCACAGGGTCAGGTACTCGACTAGAATGTTCTTCAGTTATAACCACTCCGGGTAAGCTTCTTCCCATGTGTGCAGCGATGGGTGGATGACTGGATGCACTGGGTGAATTATCAATGCCTTTTCCTTTGACAGCTTCCAACAACACCTTCATCATTTCACTCATTTGAGCCATCTGATTCTCCATAGTTGTAATGCGATTATTCAGTGTGACTGTGTCTTCCTCAACCCTCTGACTACCTTCCCCTTGACGTTCCTCCATGAGCCTAGTTCTTGAGCGTGTGTCGTATATCCTAGTAGGATGTATCTGGTTAGATGGGACGCGTTTCGGAGGCGCAATATTGTCTTTCTTTTATTTGATTCTTTCTATTCTTTTCTCTGTAGATAGAAAACAAATTTAGTGATAATGAAAAAAAAAACCTCTCATTTTATTATTATTACTATTATGTGCACATTCTTTAATTTGGGTCAACTGTTTTGGCATAATGGCAAAGGAACATTGGGACCTCTGATTCTTAAAGGATTTCATTAACCCATGTAAGAATATCAAAGTTGACACTTGACACAAGAGGGAATTAAAAACCCCTACATGACTAGGTCTTTGTATTCATCTGAGCTAACAAGCATAAGGAGCATACAACTTTTGTTTCTTCATTACATCGGAATTTTTGGAACTTAATAACTATTAAAATATTTCAACTCATTTACAATGTCATGACATAACATAAAAAACTCTGTCATTTCCTTTGGTGTATTCCATGGGTTAGCCAAACCCTCAGCTGCTTTTAATGTGCTTGTGAAATTAGGGAGAATCTCGTCAGCTAAAAGTAACAATTTCCTAAACCAGGACATGAACCTTTCCTTTTCTGTGGCTCGCTCTACATGAAGTACTTTCCATGTCTCAATCATCTCAGCTTGCTGGTTAAGCTGTTCCACCAAATTTTGCACTACCGCAGCATTATCACTTCTGACACTGGATATCTCATGCATTTTCTGCTCCAATTCCCTTGCCAGCATATCAATTTCGTGTTGAATCCCACTAGATTTAAGCTTCTGCACTTGTTTTTCTAGTATGTCTTTTTCCTTAAGAACCTTCATCAACTGGCTTCTACTGATACGCATCTTCTTTTCGTTTTCCGTTACCCGCTGTTGAGCCTTTTCTATGGTATCCCTCAATCTTATATTTTCTTCTTTCATTCTTTTCATCCTAACATGCCCCACATTTCCTTTATGCCTCTTTACCCTATCCGCTTCTGCTCGCAACACTGCACATTCACTTCTCATTTGGCTCAAACTCCTCAGGCGTTCTTGCCTTTTTTCTTCTAAACTTTTCAATTCTTCTTTTTTCTCTTCCACTTGTCTTGCTAGTTGTTTGTCAATTTCCTGCATGTCATTGCCAAGTATGGGGTCAATAGGTCCAAAAGAAGGGTTAGCCCCTTTTGTCCTTTCCTTTAGCCATTCTTGATACTCCTTGGTTGTGGCTACTATTCGCTTGCCCAGTTCGCATCTCCCTTTGCATATCACACGACTCCATGCACCTCTTATTTTTTGGCAAAGTGTCTTGGCTTCCGGATCATTATGATAAAAATGAACCAATTGTATCGCTTCCTTGGATGGAATACCTTGTTTGTATGCAAACTGTTGATGGACAATCGAGGGGTTGTAATTAATACAGCCTCGAGGGCTCATCAGAGGTACATTCAAGAATTCTCCGCAACAATACACTATTTCTTCACTTTCCCACCAAGCCAGCTTCCACCATACTGTATTCTCATCCAATTGACTGAGGGTTTGAGCCCAATCGTCGCGAGTCTTCTTTGAAGATGACAGGATAACACCTTCACGATTAAGGAAATCCCTAACAGGGTGATGTATGGTATCATGTCGTCGACCCAACTGATATTGCCTCCCATAAATATGATTGAACATCCAAACGGTGAGGAGTTGTAGGCAACACTTCAATTTTCCTCCTTTTTCTTGTTGGCAGAAGCTTAAGGTTAAGAACGTTTCTGCCAAAATTGCGGGTGTGGGATTCACGCGATGATTTTTCACCATCCATAGAACACTTACGGCCGCTAAATCAATTATTCCTACTGCTGAAGGGAATAGTATTAACCCATATATGGCTAGAGCCAGAACTCTCTTAAAAGCCACCCAATCTCCCTTTTCAGCTAAGATCTCCAACCGCCTTTCTACGTACTTCCTCAAAAGGCCTTCGGTTTGTCCTCGCTGATGTAATTGTATTTTGCTAGGATCTTCCCCTAAAATCTGAGCCACTGTACGCTTTGATGGCAAATGTCCAGGATAGTAGTAGACGGAAGCATCCTTTCCCATGAGCGTATTCATGAAACTCCCATATTCCTCTAGAGTGGGTGTAATCTGGAATGTAGAGAACGTAAAACACCTTAGTGAATTATCCCAATACTGGGCCAAGGCGGAAAGTGCTTCTGGCTGGACCGGTATTCGCAACAAATCTAAAATATCTCCATACTCCCTTCAAAAATCTCGGATATGCCTTCCAGTCAACTTCTCACTTAAGACAATCAAACTCTCGACTGATTCAGCTTCTGCCTTGATTTTAAGCTTCGTTCCCGTTGCAACTAGGCCAGTTGGTCTTGAGCTCAGGTATTGTCCATTCCCCAAAGGTTCCACCATTGTGCCAATTAACCCAGATGACTGTTCATTATTTCAAAATATCAAAACTCATTAGTTAGTGTATCATTATCGTTAGCTTGACAATTCTACCCAACTCTCAAGGAATTTATTATTCCATAGAGAATAAAGGGTATGATGATCAATTTAAGAAAGAAAAACTCTCTACACAATTGACACCGATATGCTCAGTAAACTAACACAATGATATACTGATATTCATGCAATGATATTGGATATAATGCCTCGGCATGAGAAATAATAAAAAAAATTTGCACTCCTCCTTGAGGGGCCTATTGCTCCATGGGAGAAAAGAGGCGACAATTAAATCGAGAGAAACAAGTCTTTCTACACGATTCAACGTCTTAAAAAAAAAAAATTAATTCTCTAACCGAGACATCACATCTGCTTATTAATGATATAAAACTATTGGATTTTATCATTTTCATGATTTGAAACATTCATTTTCTATTAGAAATTCATTGTTTCGCTGGGCAGGGTATATTATGCGGTGTTTATTATTTTAACTCATATCCATTTCTTTTAAGCTTTATTTTATGTATGAATGTATGCTGGAGACCTCCCCTTTCGAGGAACCATAAAGAATGCGACGATGGCCTTTTCGGGGTTAAAAACCCACTAGGCAAGGATTAGTTTAACTAATGCATACCTTCATCATAGTTAACATTATGTCTAGTTCGTGTCATAACAACCCGTCAACTACTCCAGTAATCAGTGGCGATGTGTCACTTTTCCTAGGGGTATTGTTGGATGAAATGCATGAACAATTAAAGGCGCTCTCCTTTGTCCTACTATGGATAGTTCCTAGATTGTGATCATTGGTCTATAGAAGTATGGCTCTACCTATTTAGGAGGCATCTATGGCTTAACTATCAGTGCATTTTTAGGGTAGATCTACGACCCTTAGAACATTGGTCCCCAAATTGCCCCCACCATGAGATGAGGATCTCATTATATGAATTCGACCCTGAGAGGAAAAAGATCCTACACTGGTCCAATCCATATAACAAGGTACAATTTAGGCGAGGTCTTCATGATAGCCTCAGGAAGCACAAGGCTTCACAGGGAAATCAATATAAACCTCTACTAACCTAAGGAATACTCAGACCCAGGTATAGGGCCCATAACGTGTGTGATATATTTGTGTCTCAGTGATGTGTGTGCGGAGAGCATTTACCTTTTCATCCTATGGACTACCCAACCCTCATCTGCTAAACAGATAGGCAGAATAAAAGGCAGAAAAATACATGCAGATAAAAATAAGAAGGAACATATACAAATATAGTCATCTACCCTAAGGTTTTATTCCACATGTTATCTATCCTAGCATATATTATACCCAAAATCAATGAAATGAAGCTAATAAAACAAGCATGTGAATGACATGGTATCTATCCCTAATCATGTGAGACAAACAACAAACAAAAGGAGCATCGAAATAAAAGAAGGCCATAATATTTTGCACAGCTATCTTAACTTGGGCTTGACTCTCTAAGACTGTCCCCAGCGGAGTCGCCAAACTGTCACACCCGAAAATGTGACCGCGTGGCGCTTTTAAAAAGAATTTCAAAAGTAAAAGTAAAAAGCCCATGAAATAACTAAACAGATAAATAAATAGGGTTCAGGAGTCGCCACCAAAGTTTTAATTTTTTTAAAGGCAAAACTTTGGAAAAACCTTTTTTTATTTGAAAAATGGTCTGCAAACCAGATTCGGATTCGGGAGTCGATTGTGAGTGGGGAAGGTGTTAGGCACCCCACTACACCCGTTCTTAAGAACAGTTACCCTAAGTCAGTTGTGCAAAATTAATGTGGCCTCTATTCTATTTTAATTCTCCCTAACCAATCACATGCAAAGAACAGAAGAAAAAATTTTAAAGAAATAAAATTTAAGAGAAAAAAGAAATCTAAAAGCAAAACAAAAAAGAATTCAAAGAATAAAATAAAGGAAATGGAATAAAATAAAAGAAATTAAGGAAATAAAATTAAGAAAAAATATTTATTTACAAAGGCGGACTTGACCTAGGATAAAAGCCTAGGGCCTACGTACCCTTTGAAAGGGATCAAAGTCCACGTAGTTCGGCATGAGAATTTATATTTGGTGGTTGTTTTTTTTTCTTCTTTGTTTCATGTTTTTTTTTCTTGTTTTTTTCTTGTCTTTTTGTTTTTTTTTTTTGTTTTTTTGTTTTTTGTTTTTTTTTATTCTTTATTTTTTTAATTTTTTAATTTTATATATATATATATATATTTTTTTTTTTGTGTTGTTTTTTTCGTGAACAGATGAAGAAAATAAATTACTTTTTCTTTTAACAAATAAAACGAATTTTGAAATTGGTTGAGGTGTTTTAATTTGCTAAAGGAAAATGTAATTTTATTTTTCTTTGCATTTGTAGTTTTTTCTCTCTTTTTCCTATTTTTTTCCATTTTTCTTTTCGTTTTTATTTTATTATTATTATTATTATTATAGTTATTTTTTGTTTCTATTTTATTCTTCTTTTATTCTTTCTCTTTTTTTTGTTTTAGTTGTTGTTGTTGTTGTTTTTATTTTTCTATTGATTTCTCTCTTTTCTTTTGTTAATTTTTATTTTGTGTTCTATTTTGTTTTCATTTTTTTCCTTTTTGTTTTTAGTTTTGTTTATCTTTGTTTTGTCTATGATTTTTTGACTTTTTGTATATTTTTGTTTTTGTGTTTTGTTTTTTTTTCTTTTTCTTTTTTGTTATTTTATGGTTTTTTGTTTGGTTTTTAATTAATTTTTCATTTTTTAGTTTAATGATTTTTTATATTTAATTTTCTTTGTTTGGGTGTTATTTTTTTTTTTTTTTGTGAAAAGACAAAGAGAATAAATTATTTTTTTCTTTAACAAACAAAATAAATTTTGAAATTGGTTGATGTATTTTAATTTGTTAGAGAAAAATTTAATTTAATTTTCCTTGCATTTTCAATTTTTCTTCTCACCTATCATTTTTGTTTTTCTATCATTTTCATTTCATTTTTTTTGGTTTGTTTTTATTACCCTTTTTTTATTTTGTTTATTTGTTTATTTAATTAATTTTTTTGTTGTTATTTATTCTTTTTTTTTCTTTCTTTTCATTTTTGTTGTTTTTTTTTGTTCTACTTGTATTTCTCATTTTTTTGTTTTTCTATTATTTTCATTTTATTTTTTGTTTGCTTTTTATTATCTTTTTTTTAGACTTATTTTGTTTTTGTTTCATTTTTGTTGTTATTTTTTTTGCTATTTTTCTATTTTTTTTTATTTTTTGATTTCTCTGTTTGATTTTTCTTTTAGTTTTGTTATTGTTGTCTTTTTTCTATTTATTCTTCTTTTTTTTTTGGTTAATTTTTATTTTGTGTTTTATTTTGTTTTTATTCATGTTTCATTTTAAATGCGATTTTTTATTTATTTGTTTTTTCTATGTTTTTATATTTTTTTATATTTTTTTGCTTTTTGATTTTGGTTTTTGGTCCTTTTTTTTTTTTTTTTTCCGTATTTTCAAAACTTTTTATTTGATTTGATTTTAATTTTTGACCTTCTCATTTTCTTATATTTTGCCCTTTTTTTTTGCTTTTGGTTTTAAGTTATCTTTTGGCCTTTTCCATCTTTATCTTCCTTTTTATTTTGACCTTTTTTCCTTTTTCCACTTTAAATTTCATTTTGTTGATTAAAAGTTATATTATTATTATTATTATGTAATTATCTCTCTCTTTTTTTTTTAATTAATTTTTTTATCTTGTATTTCATTTCCCTCTCTTTTTATAATTCTATTTATTTAAAGGAAGCTTTTCATTTCTACAAAATATATTTTTTATTAGGAGAAATTTTCGTTGACTCTCTTTTTTTATTTCTTTCTTCCCTTTTTGTGTTTTTTTTTGTTTTTACTTGTTTTTATTGTTTTTTTTATTCGTTTTATTTTTTTTTGTTTTTCGTTTTTTGAAGACACACATAAAGAAGAAGCAAGGAACAGAACCAGGCGTAAAGACGTTGAGTTGCACATGGAAGGACTACACACGAACAGAAAATGGAGGAAGAAGCTTTGGGTTCCAATACTATAAGCTGAAGAAAAGAAGAGACAGGGTGAAAGAGAAGAAGCTGAGCACAATGAGAGATCTAGCAACGCTGGGCAGAAACGCAAAAGGAGCATAGTTGAACAGAGGAAGCAATGTGAAACCAACGTGGGGAACATGCAGAAACAGAGAAACAAACACGAAGCAACGAGTAGAGTTACAAGGAAGTCCATGAACAGAAGCCTTACTTGCTCGTGGAGAAATTATGGCACATAAACAAACATGAGACACAAACTCTAACTATTCGTGAAAGCAGATTCTAAAACGAAGGAAAAAAAATGCAAACACATAACAAAACTATGGCAACCTTTATTTATGGATTCTGAAATGATGCTTTGAAAGCCCATCACTATTCTAAGCATTCACAGATATGCATGTAACAGAATGTGAATTCTTCCATTCCTTTTAAACTACACAACAGATGACCAGGATCACACGGAAGGATAAATCTCCATCAGTACAAAACCGAATCAAGACACACAGAGACAAGGAATATTATGAAATCAGAGCACAATCTTTCACAGTACCGGAACTTCTGTAACAGTATGCTTAGAAACAAACAGGAGTATTACCTTTCTAAAGATGAGATGGTGAGTCTAGCTCTCTTTCCTTGCGACTCCCTCCTGCTTCCTTGCAAACTCCAAGCCTTTCTGGTCTGCCCGATATCTACGTGTTTCTTCCTGGTTTGCTCACTCTTTTCTTTCCTACTCACCGCTCTCCCTCTCTCGGTCTTTAGCAACCAATCCTGCTTCCCCTTTCTTTACTCTCGGTTCCTCCCTCACTCTCTCTCCCCTCTTCCCGAAAAACCACAAAACCTCCACCTTCTCTCTCACCACACTCTCTCTCTCGATCCCTAATAACCAGTTACCAGCTCTCCCTTCCTTACTCTCGGTTCCTCCCTCACTCTCTCTACTCCTCTTCCCGAAAAACCAAAAAACCTCGAGAAAACTCCTCCTCTCCTCGCTTTTATAGACAGCCTCGCATGGTCCCCCATCTCCGTACCTCTCTGCTCCACTACTCCAATGCGCGTTGCTCTATCCCTTTTTCCTGGCTTGCGTTCAGCCGTTGAAGATTGTACGAGTAGTGGATTAGGAAGGTCTGCTGCTGGAGGATACCGAAATGGGAACGCCACAGAGCAGGGGACCACACAGCTAGTGTTTTTCCTTCGTTTCCGTAACACTTCCTTTTGTTTTTTTCGTTTGAGGCCTCTTGTCCGGGTTAACGAGATGGAGGATCCAGGGCTAAACAAAAATGGGCTCCTATTTGTTGGGCCTCTCTCGCCTTTTCCAAATTCTGAGTTAGCTTTTGGGCTTGTTGTTGCTTTTTTTTTAATCCTTGTTTGTTATTTCTATTATTCCTTCTTTGATTTTAGGGTGAGTGGGCGTTTAACTTGATTTATTTTGAGGCCTTAAACTGGTGCTCTTTTTCCCCTTTTTTTTTTGTTTATTATTATTATTATTATTATTATTATTATTATTATTATTTTGTTAGGCTGAAATGACCTATTTGATTTTTGTCTTTCTTCTTTTCTTTTCTTTTTCTATTTATATATATATATATATTTTTTTTTTTTTCACATATTTCTTTTTTATTATTATTTTTTTTACTTGATTTTGTCATTATTTTGGAGCTTGCTCGGACAAAATACGGTGTTCACAGTTGCCCCTCTTTACTTGTTTCTTGGGCAAAGAAATTGAAAATGCAGTTTTTATATATTTTTATACTTTCTGTGCTTAAGAAACAAGTAAAGATAAGAACATGTATTTTGTTCGATAGATTTTTTTTTGTTTTGTTTTTGTTTTTTTTTGTTTTGTTTTGTTTTTTTTTTGTCCCTTATTAATTAAACAATAAAGAAAAGATAAGAGCGACCCAAGCAAAATATTAATGTTTCACATATTTCTTTTTTTTATTATTATTATTTTTTACTTGATTTTGTCATTATTTTGGAGCTTGCTCGGACAAAATATGGTGTTCACAGTTCTTAACAAATAATTTTTATTTGGGATAAAATTAAGAAAATTAATTGCTTTTAACTAACTTTTTTAATTCTCACGTATTAGTTATTTATTTCTCATACATGAGATATGAGATAGTATTATATACTAAAGTTAATATATATATATATAATTTATTAAAATTTTTAATAGATCATATATAACTCAATTGATACACATTTTTTTAATTTGTAAAAATGGTTAAAATGGTTTTTATCAATTAGAAATATTAAATTTACTAAAATTGTAATAAAAATTTACATATATAAACATTTATAGTTATGCACGAAAAATTAATTATATAATAAAAAATATAAAGTTACCCATCATTGCCATCCTCATTATTTTGGTTATCTTTCACTTAATATATTTAATACGAGACATATTTGGTCTATATGGAGCTGGATCTTCTTATGATGAACTTGGACTAATTTGAGATTGAGATTATTGATAAGGAAGGTTGGTAAATTCATTTAATTATGACCTAAGTTCTTTTATTTGTGCTTGTTGCTCTTGGAATTGAACATTATAAATTTGTCTTGTATAAGTAATAAATTCATTTCTGATCATATCTTGTATATAGAAAGAGTGAGGGTACAATGGCACTTGATTGTTGAAGGATCCTTGGGTGTATCCCATACTTGAATTTTCAATTATAGTACTTGAGATATTGCTAATCCATAAACAAAGCCTTTCTTCTTTCTACTAGCAGATTCAACTGTAAATCCAAGTTTGTTATATTCTCTTTTGAATTTTCTGCATCGTATTTACAACTCTTCCTAGAATGATAAAAATGTCAAAATAAAAAGTTGTAATAATATATAAATTAAATATGAATGGAAACCTACCTAAACAGCTTGTGATTTTTTATCAACTTAGGTGTTATTGATTAGATGTTAATGTGTTCTAAGAAACACCTCAAAATATGTTGGGTTCCTCCTTAGTTCTTATGCTTGTTATGAAAAATATATATATATATCAGTAGTTGATATATATATTTAAAACAATAAGTAATTATTGAAAGAAACAAAATTAGTTATCAATCTTTTGACATATTTTTCCTTGAAAATAAAGCCTCTAGTGTGTAGAGAAGAACTGAACTTAGAGTTAGAGACTTTATTCTCTTTCCTTTGTGCACATTTTGATCGAAATTGGTGAGTGCTCTAATGTTCACACATCTCATCTCACATGGATTCTCCAATCTATTGAAGTTTTTTTCTTGCATCTCAAGTGTCACCAATCAAATATTTTAAATGATTCATCACTTTTGTCTTCTAATTTAGCCAAATCTGATGGTGATGATTGGGTATCCAATAATTATTTCTTAAAAAAAAAGAATATAATAATAAAAAAAAACAATATTATAATTATGTAAAGAAAATAATGGGAAAATTCACTTGAAATTTAGCAAACTATGATTCCTTGTGTGGTTGAGGAACTTTTGACCAACAATTTCGTAGGCCTTTATATTTACTCTTAAAAATATTAACAAGTATTAACAGCTGTCATTTGGTTTAAACCTAGCTAATAGATAAATTAAATATGTAATAATTAGATTTATGAACAATTAAAATTGAAAATGATATTTGATAATATAAAAAAAATCAAATAGTAACCCTGTATCCTGTGGTTCAATAAGTTATTTAATGATTATTCCTAACACGGTAGATTCTTCTTAGACAATAGATTCTTCTTGAACTTGATTGGTGGAGGAATATTTTGAAGTTTTGCTTGACCTCTACTAGTTAAGGTACTGTATCAAGATATCTAAATAAAATAATTTAAACAAAATTGCTAAATGTGTATGTGTTTTAATATTTTTACCTTACAAGATTGTGAAAAGAATGATTAATTAATGTTGGAGGAAGATAGAATCCTTTAAGCTTTAGAAAAGAGAAGATGAGATCAAATTTTTTTCAAATGAAGATTGAATAATGAAGAAGGCTAAGGGTGTATATAGAAATAATAATAATAATAACAATTATTCAATTGTCATTCAAATCAACTACACATTGGCATGCATTTGTCATTCGATTTTTTGAAAAGAAACATGCACAGACAATGGAGTAACATTCATGCACCGAAACATTCTTTTCACTCTATGCGTACAATGAGGGGTCATTCATAAAGCGCTTTACGTCTAATATATAAAAGAGATATGAAAAATAAAAGATGACTCATCATTTAGAAACATATCTCCTATATATGTGTGAATTGATTTCCATATTAAAAAAGGGACTATATTCAAATAAAAAAATTAAATACATAAATTTAATATAAATAATTTAAGATACATACAAATTTCATATTCATGCAAATGAAGATTAATTTACATAAATTGAATATAAATTATTAAAAATAAAAAAAAAATTATTTTTTTGGTCTTCTCATTTACTTAGAGCTACTTGGACCAATATTATCTCGATGGTATTTATAAATTTGGCATTGCATATCTTGTATTAAATTTTTATACGCTTGTAGTTGCATTTTATAAGACTTTATTATATGGTCAACATGTTTATAAAATCTTCATGCATAGAGATTTTGTGACACATGGATATGACCCCCAATTAGGCTTGAGACAATAATTATATTCGGAAACTAGATCTACAACTATTTTTGGTGAGACACTTCCCATCTCATATATCGTGCCAGCCTTTTTTTTCCCTCCACTTGCCATCATTCATAGATCTATTTCGTCTAAGGGCAAAAAATTTTGTATAGAAGTAACAATTGTACTTTAAGGCTCATATAATCATTCAAAACCCAAAAAGAAAAAACACATGAATTTATTGTGCATGAATTAAAAATATTACACTTATAAATATGACTTTAGATTTGTTATTGAGTCAGCTATTATTTGTTGATTTTTGATAGGTTTGAACGTGAAGCTCAATTGGTGTTGTAGCTTTGCCTAGTGCTTTGTCCAAATTTGTTGCATACTCTAAGAATGGAGTAAAGCCATCAATGCAAAGAGATGGGCCAAAACCAAAGCTAGAAGCTTTTTTTTTTTTTCCTTTGCTTATTCACTTCTTTGTTGGAATTGTGTAGTGTCCTAACCAGCACACAGTTCATTCTAAATAGGTTTTTTAATCCATGATGGCCTTTTGTCTTTATCTCGTGCATAATTGATCAAATCCTTCAATTGATTTCATGCTTGATCCTTGAAGTTCTTATGAATTTGAAGGTAATTTTCGAAGGTTCAAGCATAATATTTTTGTCCATTAAATAATGAAACTTTTGTATAAATAATAATTTGACAGACAATAAATCACAATTTTGTGATGCAAAGATTAAAATATTCCCGAAACTCTTAAAATTATAATTGTTTAACTAATTCAAGAACTTTTGTCCAACAATTACATGGATTATCATAATTATTTTTTATGATAACAACAATGTACTCAACAACCTCATCACCATCTGGCCAAAACTTGACTGGTAAATAAAATAAATCTTTATCAAATTAAGTTATAAATAAATAGAAATTATTTAATATTGGATAACATTGTTAATTGAGAACAATTATTCTGTTTGGCTAAATGGTTGAATTATCTTTTTTTCAAAATCCGCTTCTTTGCAAATTTTATAATACAAATTGCCACTCATCCGTATTGAACCATCTAATTAATTAAAGTATAAAATGGGATAAGAAGAAAATAACATAACTAAAAAAATGAATTATTTGTTTTAAAGATAAATACATTATAAAAAATACTCTTACCTCAAATGAAAACTTTAACAACACTGTTGAAACAAATTCTAACACAATTTTGAACAAAGATATTAGCTAAGAAAAAGAATGAAAGATACAAAGAATAAGATGAAAAAGAACATAAGGAAGAAGAAAGATATAAATATAATTTTTTTATTAAGTTGTAGGCCATTTATGTGGTTTGTGAGACCACATGAAAACCTGCGTCTTCTAATGTTGTGAAGATGCAAATGTAGGTTCGCAAGCACCTTTGCTTCATGTGAAGCTTTTCACTTCATGTGAAGTGAAATATATATATAATGTATAATTATATATAATTATAATAATTGTATATAATTATATTAGATATATTAATAACCAAAATATCTCTGAATTACTAGTTAACCTTTATCTTTGTCCTCAATTTCATCATCATTTTTTAAGTTATCATTTTCTTCTTCATCTTCATCTCCATTTTTATCTTCATCTTCATCTTCAACTTCAACTTCAATTTCAAGATCTATCTCGAATTAATCTCTTCCATTTCTCGCTCATCTTGTAAGCTATCACTTACTATCTCATTATCTATCATATCAACATGAGTCTCATCATTTTGGTAAGCAATTTCTAATGTATTACTATCATCTACCAAATTTCTTGGTTTAGTTTTAATGACAACTCATCAATTTAATTTGTCTCTACCTTTTACAGGATACAACACATAATAAACTTGTATGGCTTGTTCTGCAAACATAAATGAATCAAATTTTTCATACCTTTTGGTATGTTTAATTTTAATAATTTCATAATTTTTTTATACCTTCATTCCAGGATTGATAATAGGACAAAACCAATCATAATAAAATAAGAATAATTTTTTTTTGCAAGTTTTCCTAGATATTGTAACTATACAACCTCTTTAAAGATGCTAAAATAATCATTTTCTTCATCATCTCCATTTGTTTTACACAAACTCCATTATTGACTGTCTTTTTCCTAACACTCCAAGCTTCAGTGTGAAACTTGAATCTATTCACAAAATATATTAACCAAGTTTAAACCTTTCTATATAGTCTCCAAGCTAAGTCCTTTAAATAAAAATTGTCACTAAAAATTTATTGATTAAGAACCAGTTTGAGAACAAAACTTGGTAATGTCACCACACAAATAAGGAAGCAAATATATATTTAAAAAAAAACAATAATGATATCACTATATACAAAGAATTTAAACCACAAGCTAAAGTTCTGCTCAATCATCAAGTTAATTTCTTTAAAGATAATATTCATATGTGTTCTTCTTAAACCTAGTTTACAAGTCTTGCCACTACAAAAAAATAGCAAATTTGCGACGGAATTTTGCGACGGAATTTTGTTCTGTCGCAAATTTATCACAAATCTGTCACTAATTCCGTCGAAAAAATTTGCGATGAAATGTTCCGTCACTAATAAGCATGATAGTCAATTCCAATTTTGTGATAGAATTTTGTGACGGAATATTTTGTCACTAAATTAGTGACGGAATTTCTGTTACAAAATTTTCCGTCGCTAATCCATCATTAAATCCGTCACAGATTATTTAAATATTAATTTTAAATAATTTATATGATATAATGACTTAAATATATATGTATATATGAAACTATTGCAAATTAGTTAAATATTATTAATTGTGTGTGTGTATTTATATGTATTATAATTTAATAATTTATATATTATAATTTAAATTAATAGTTTAATAATTTCAATATGAAAATAGTAAAATGTGATAAATAGTAATGTGGTTAATTATTCTATGAATAATAAAAGGCCTCCATTCATGTTCAAAAATTAAAAAATGTATAATTTATTTATTTTAAGTCATAAATTAATATAAATATAAAATATATTTAATTAACTAAAAATAGTAAAAAATTTTACAAATTTAAAATCATGATTTAAACAACTGTGTATAAGGAATGATTGAAAAAAATATACAAAATAAATAAAAGTGAAATAAATATTTCACTCAACAAAAATCAAAAAATAAATTATATAAAAAAATTATGACATGTCTATTTTCTAAAATTTTATAAATATTAAAAATGACTCAACTCAGCCATTATCCTTCAATCACATCATGTCTCTCACCCCTTTGTGCTCCTAATCAATTTTCTCTCTGTCATGGTGTAAACTCTTAGTTAAATTCACACATTCTTCATGGTGTTTCTCTATTTTTGTTATCACCTTTTTAAGTGATCATGTCAAGGTTTTTCCTTGTTTGAAAACTAAGTCTTTCTCTCATTTAAATGTCAGATCTATCAAATTCTCTCAAAAGAAGCAAAGGCTAAATACCGAGAGGTGCAAAATCAAAAAAGAAATGGAGGGTATGATCTAAAATCTAAGATATATTATATAGCTATGTAGTTAGAGAGAAATAATAATATAAAAGAGTATGTATCCAATTTACTTTATTTTTACACCTATTCCTTTTTTCCCCCAATCTTTTTTAATTACACTATATGCAAAAACATAATTAATATCCTTTTTATTTTCTTTCATTTTCAATTGAGATTTGATTTTTGTTAGTTCATATTTGTTTCCAATTCCATTTGTAATGATTTTTCATTTCCTACTCATGAGAGTCCAAGGGATAAGAAAGCTTTTTTTCCCCTCCAAACAAAGGAAAAAAACTTGTCAAGATGACTGTTCTTAACATGAAAATTATCATAATATGCTATTAATTATAGTTTACCAATCTATTAAATCTTGCTAAGAAAATTATTTAGTTACCCAACTCCTAATTTATAAAAAATAAAAATAAGTGTTAATAAATTTAACAATAACATAATGTTGTATTCGTTAAATAATATAAAAAATAATTTTTTTGGTAGACTAGATAATAATTTATGTCGTTAAATTATAAAAAGGTATGTTATATATGATTTTGTTAATGTAAAATTTTTATATAAATTATGAGTTCATAACCTTTTTTTTTTTATTTTCACTCTCCTAATAACTTATATTGAGATTTGGCCTTAAGTATGAGTAATTTTTTTTAACAATTCAATATTATATAATTGGGCTTTAAAATAATTTTCCTTTTTGTATTATATATTTATTGAGAGATTTGAAGATAAATATCTATAGAATTTTACCTAAGTTTAGTACTTTAATATATACTTTTATGTGTGTATGTGTGAGTTGGAATTATCTATTATAGTAGAAGAAAAGTTCATAATTTCTATCCTTTCAATCTACATTGAAAGTTTTTTAATCCTGTTTAAATTGGAGTTAAGTTCATATTTTTGTTAAAGTATGTAAGCTTTTTAATATATATATATATATATATATGATAATATGGAAGTTGTTGAATTTGATATAATAAATGAATATTGACCTAGTTATTATTCGTGCTTTAACATTTTTTTATTGTTTAATAACTCTTCAATTTTGATAATAAGTTTAACTATTATTACTTTATTATGAAATGAAGATACTTTTTTTACTTCAAAAAAAGAGAGAATAATTTGTGTTTATCGGGATGAGTAATTTTTTTTTTCAAATAAAAACTTAGAAACTTGAAATTTAAAATCCATCATACTTTTATACTAAAATTTAATTGAATAACATCCCTCCAAAAAAAATTAATTGAATAACTCATAAATCAATTTCATTAGAAGAAGATGTATTTCTAGTGAATAGAATGACTTTTTATTTGTAATTTTGTATAAACTGAAAATAAAACAAATATGGTAAATTATCAAACTTATTTAAAGAAATGAAAAGGGTAATTTAAAAATAATAATAGCTAATACATATAGTATAGGGATATATTTTTTATCAAATTTTTTAATTAAAATTTGATGAGAATATAACTTTTTTAATAATAATATGATATATATATATATGGTTTTTATAAAAAAGTATATGATTCATTAATTAAATTATAGATTTATTATATTTTAATTAAAAAATCATATGTCTATTATGCTTAATTAAAAAATTTTAATAAATATTAGTATAGTTCGTTATTCCAAACTAGTAATTTGATTAATTAATGGATGGCTCTTGTGCTTTTTCGAAATTGCAAAGGCCCAAGATTTTAATCAAATGGACACAATTCTTTATTAGAATACTTGGCAAGCCAATCAATTATCAAATTATTAGAGAATCCAAGTCAAAGAAAACGCATATCTTCAACAATTACTCTGCACTTTCAATCAGCACTAATCTGCAGAGGCCATGAGAGAGCAATTGTCAGATTTAAATTCCACATCCTTCAACCTCAGATCAATAGCAATAGGGATAACTGCCATTGCTTTGGCCACAAAACCCGATGAAGCCATACAAGAAGTGGTACATAAGTTTAAAATAGTGGCTTTAGAGCCAATATTTTTATATTTAATTCATATTAATTTGTTAAAAAAAATAATGTTGGTTTTTTTCTTTAAATTATATATATGTAATGGAGATTTTAAATTATTAACTGTAAAATGCATTTAATTTTAAAAGTTAAACGTTCTATAACATTATCTTGATTTTAAAAATTATAAGAGTAAATTATACAAATTTTTATCAAATTTTATTGAAATTAAAAAAAATCTTTCATTTATTTTTAAAATATATATTCTATTCAAATTTTAAACTTTTTAACTAAGATATCTTTCATAATATATATATATATATATATATAAGGATATTTTAGTCCCAAAAAAATATAAGTATTTAAATTAATAGAAGATATTTTAGTAATTTTTTTTAATTAGATAAAATATAGTACAATTTTTTATTTCAAAGAAAATTTATATATATATCAAAAATAGATTAAATGTTTGACTAATTTTAACAAAATTTAAAATTTTTTTACATAATTTAATATTTTAATTAACTTGACTTAAAATTCATAATAACGAAAACATATATGAGTTAATAATCATTATATATCTTTACCTTCCCTTAATTTTTTTGAATGGAAGATGCTAATAAGATTTCAACTTAGTCGATGGCATGTGCCATTTAATGCATCTGAATATGTTGAATTTATATATATATATATATATATATCAAAATTTGTAATCTTTATGGGTAACTTAATTTGAGGTTTGAAGTGATTGCTTCCTGCGTGTAGGACTAAAAGATGATAATTCATTATGAATTCAGGAACACAAAATAAAGAATCTTAAGAAATAAAAAGAAAAATATATATATAATTCATATTACTCTAATCCCACACAAATTGGTTATCATTTTTAGCAAGCAGGGTAATTTTATGGAAACAATGTTGCACTTTTGAAGAATAGTTGTCGTATTAAATTTAATGTTTCCATATGGAATATTTAATGCCACAATTAATCATTTCTTGATTTTTTTTTAAGCATGTGGGTCAAAATTCCCAGTCTCAAAGTGCAGTGTTGTCTCTAAATAAACTTGCTTTTAGAGGAAAGGTCTCTCTCTCATTTTATGGATGTTTGAATAATATTATGTTACTTTCAATCTGTTAAATATAAGGAGCACATTATATAAATTTCTTTTAAATTTTATTAAAATTACTGAAATTTTTTTATTTAAATTTAGCAATTCAAGAGAGTAAATCTAGTAATAAGAAGATATAATTCTTGCCCAAAAAAAAACTCAATATATATTTGGCTAATGAAAAATATTTTAGTCAAAATTTTAAAATTAAAGTAAAAAAATACATCTTTAAAAAATAAAAAATTTATATAATTTCAATAAAATTTATAAAAAGTCATCGTAATTTACTCAAAATATAAAGATACATAAATGTATAAGTATACTTGTTCATTTTTATATGCTTTATATATAATTTATTATTGATTTAGTTCACTAATATTTGATAGTCTGAATTTTAATTTCTCTACTGTTTGATGTTATTATGATGAAGAAGAGATGTTACAATTCTCAAATCATGGCGAGACAAATCTCCTCCATCACTCCAAGCAAACACAAGATAATTATGAAGGTGTTGTCATTTACAGTCATCTTTTCATCACTTTTTTTTTCTTCTTTATTATTTCTTTATCATTGGTGGATGTAAATTATATATACATATATAGACACTTGCACCCATTTTCTCCACGCAATGAACACTGTGACACGTGCATAAGGTTAAGGGTGATTGATGAGAGAGGTTCACACCATGATGCAACTTCCCCACACATAAACATTCCCTCTCAGTAATGCGGAAAAGGAGCTTACAAGAGGCGAAAGATCAACGCAACAAATCCAATTACAAAAGCATCAATTATATAATTATATAATTAATTCTTGAATTGATAAAGTAAAATATTATTTCATTTGAAATATATATTAAATAAAAATATAATATAATACAATATAAAAAAGTATTAAATTATACATTTAAAATTTTTTTATTTTAGTCAATACAATTAAGTCCTTAATTTTTTTTTGGAAAATAACATATCTTAGTTGTCTTATTAATTATATTAAAAATAAACTCAGAACTTTATATTATATAAAAAAATTAATTTATTTGATGAAAGTAAATTAAATAAAAGATTTTTATGATATATATCAAAATATTAACGAAGTCAAATATTGTTTTTTAAACAAAAGAATATAGTGTAATTTAATCAAAGAAAATGACATAATTTATTCCCTTGTTTTTTAAGGGCAAACTAATCTGTCCACTTTCTTATTATCTTCAAACAAGTTTATAAAGTAAATTTCTATCATAATATTATCACAATATTTCTCTTTAATTAATTATGTTTTGGGACCATAAATGGAAAATAGAATTTGGAACCATAAAAAGTCTTATCTTTCAATTTTAACTACGAAGCAAATCGACCAAATTAAAAATTACATATTAATTGAGGTATATATATATATATATATTTTAATTTTAATTTATACATATCAGGACCTTCTAACATCTACATTAGTGAAAAAAAAAATACAACTTGGGCCAAAACTTCTTCCGTGCAGTGAATATATATGGTGATTCCAGCATCATCTTACCGTAGTTAAAAAAAAATCTAAAAGTATATAATTAAGATTAGCAAATCTCGTCAGGGGACTTTTTTATAAGTGTTTCTGAGACTGTCAAAATTTGACTCAAATAAAAAGGGTTGGATTCATGCACGTGTAACCAAGCAAACATTATAAAATATATATACATAATTTTCAATCAATTACAAAAAAAAGTTAATATAATTCACTCAAATATATAAAGTTGGCCATCGACAGCGAAGTCCATGTTGCTAAGATAAGGTGGAATCGTCTCTTTGTCCTATAACAATGACTCGTTCCTCAATCTGATATTCAATCTTCAATTACTTAAACATTGACGAGCATAAAATTGAGTGCAAAACAAAGAAATTAAATATAGTAATTGACTAGTGGACAAAGTCTGTTTGCTTTTAGTTAATGGTCAACGTTATCCATTTTATGATTTTTTTTAAAACATCACGGTGTAAAATATGATGATATTCAAAAATAAAATAAAAATATATCATGATATATTTTTTATTTCTAACACTTCTCAATTTGTTTATTATTTTATTATCACTTTTAATCTAATTTTTATTAAAATTGTATTTAAATTTTTTAAAATTTTTTATTGTCAATTTCAAAATTTATATATTCTGTTGTAATGCAAGTCAACACTCTTTTTTATTTTACAAGCTCTTTTTATTTTTGCACTCATTTATTTACCAATTCAACATGAGGCTTAATTATATTTAAAATTCAAAAGACTTTTTCTTCTAAAAAAAATATATTTGTGCCCCATCTTTTTTGTTTCTCTAAAAGTAAAAATCAAAGAGTTGGTTTTAAAATTTAATTTTAAGGTTGAGTTACATTGATTCCTTAGAAGATCTTTAATTAAAAAAATATACCAACAATGACAAATAGAAAATGCTATAAATTTAATAGTGAGGCAATAACAAATTTGCTTGTTCATTTGACTGCCTCGTTTGGCCTCTGCTGCTGTCGTAGTCGACAAAGTCAATTTTGATCAAAATTAATTTTTATAACAATATTATCAAAACTTGAAGGGCACTCCTGGACGCTTGAATTCAATGAATTCGAGGTCGCCTTTTCTGATTAGGGGAAAAGGAAACAATGTTTGAAACGGTTCTTCTGTGTAAATGCCACGTTCAATCTTTAATTGATTCACAAAATCCTAAAACTAAAAATCTATAGAATTAATAAATCTTCTAGACTTGATCCCCAAAAAAAAAAACTCGTATAGACAAATCTTCTAAGCATATATATATATATATATATATATGGGCTAACAAGTATCAACAACTTGATATGTTCACGGGCCAATTTAAATTGTCTGACTAGGTGATGACTTTCAATAATTTAGAAGAGTAAGTTTTGCATTTTATTTTTGAACAATATTTAGGATTGAATTTTGTCACAATTATCTGAATGTTCATATTACAAAACTAATTTGATTGACAGAATGTTAAGTATAAATATATATATAGATATATAAAATAAAAAATAAATCTCATATTTATACCTAAAAAAATGATAAAAAAGAATATGTCCTAATAAATAATTATTACAATGATATAATAAATAATGTAAAAAAATTATATCATGAATTATATTGCGAAGTTTGAACCAAATAGACTGTGAATTACATTTTGTGAGATGGTCATGAGAGATGATCACAGGAAAATATCCACGTATTATAGACATGATAGAAACTCATTTTATGAATGGGAAAAAAAATTCTAAAATTTATTCATAGATTAAGACAAAAAATAACTCTAGGGATTTGGTATGTTATGTTTAGTCGGCGGCACTGATCCAATGTCAAGTTAGTTTTTGTAGAGCCAGACCGTTAAAAAAAAAATCTTTTTGGGGCAACCGATTGTAAAAAAATTTCATTGCACATAGTTTTGTAGAAAAAGCGGAACATCGCTGAATTGGAATAAGAAAAAAATTATGACAAAAACAAAAAAGACTTTATTCAAAATATTATCTTATTTGAGTGGTTATGGAATAAACCAAAAAAAAAAATCACAAAAATGCCAAGTGACATCCAGAAAGAAAGCAGAAAGAGTTAGAAAAAAGAATTGAAAATTTGTATGTAATATTTATTATAATTATTTAATAATAACTATTTTTTTTAAAAGTAAAATGAGTATTATTTATTTATTTTCTATATCTGAGTACCAAGTGGCCGTGAATCTCATGGCTACAATTGGATGATAGTCCAAGAGTATAGAAACAGAATTACGTACAACAGAACAACATTAAGATTTGTAACCGAAAAATTAAACAAAACTAGTTGCACTTAAAATACATTGTCAGTTTGCCACTCCAGAATAGGAGGGACTGGTATCAAGCAATAAGAAATCACGCGCGTGCTTTCAAACCAAAAATTACGCTAAAAGACAAATCCCTTTTGAGTGGAGTACAGATTACGACATAATATAATACTTTCATTTGTCACTTTATTCACGTGGCTTCCAGCCCCATCGCGTGGAGAAAAATCATGGCCCTTCAGTTGATCCAACAGCCAGAAAGCAAAGGCTCTCTGTAATACAGAAGAGTAAAGCTGTGTCTTTCCAGTCCCGTGAAGCACCTATCAGATTTGTTGTGCAGCAGAACCCCTTTTGCAAACAGTGTCTTGGCCGGCAATACTCCTCCTCCTTCTCGTTTAACCGCCGGCTGACCTCCGTCCACCTCCTCCTCCTCCGCGTTCTGCAGCTGTTCCCCCCAAAAAGCAGTGCCTAACTTCCAAGAAGCCTCCCATCATCATTCGAGTCGTGGCATCTCACGGGGCTCGCCATTAAACGTCCTATGAGTCCCACTTTCAGATCGTCAGCCTCTCCTTCCCTCCAATCTTTGACCATAAACTATCAACTTAAATCTGTAGGTTTTCTTTCTCCATTTTTGAATTTATTTTATTAAGTAAAATAAATTGAATAAAGTTGAGCTAGAACTACTCAAATCTCTTGTTTTGGTAAATGAGTCAGATGATAAATGTTGATCTTTCTTTTGTGATTCGTACTACCCAAATAGAATTATTTTGGTTTATGTTTAGTTTTTTAAAATCTTATAGCCATATACATTATGAAATAAATTTTATTCTGATTTATTTATTTTACTTGTCCATACTTCATATTGTTGTAGATTTTGAAGAATTCTATGACCAATGTGATCCTGTTTAGCTACACTCTCCTTAGTCCTCCATGGTTGTGTTATTTTTCTACATTCTTCAATGTGTTGTTGATACTTTTTGAGGCATAGCATGTAAAGTCTTTGTGTGCAGCATCAATTGTGTTTGTAAACAATAAATGGGGCTTTTAACTTGTTGTTGCTGGATGGTAAAATGCAGTTTGAGTCTCTCATTAGAACTCAAATATCATTTTATTAGTTGTTGATGAGGTTTAAAGGTATTTTTACACTAATTTCAGGTTAAGTATTTTTTTCTCTTCATGATAATTAAAAACCCAATCATATAGGTCATATGTATATAAATAATTTGATAAAAAATAATTTTAATATAATGTATCTTTTAGTTTTAAATCATTAAAACTTATTTGTTTGTGCTTCTTGAAGCTTAAAAGTTATTTTTTTTTAGAGAAATACTTGTTTTTAAATTTAGTGGTATTTTGCAAAGTCTCTACAAACAAAGTGATTGTTTTTAAGTGCTAGTAGTAGTTTTTTTGCTATGAAAATTAAGTAGAAAATTGTTGTTTCTCCTTTAAACAAAATAGCAAGAGTATTTTCTTTTCAGAGGCAATTGTATCCCCATTCAAAACTATCATTTACTATACCTATCCTTAATTATTTTTATCGAACCTCTATTATAAAGTCAAACCCTTATATGTCCCTTATATGTCCTTTTTCACAATTGATTTTACTAAATATAAATTGTTCTAACTTACAACACTTGCAAAATTCTATTAAAGACAAAATTTTAAAATAAATAAAAAATCACAACAATCCCATACAACTTCATAAAAAAAAAACTACGTAATTAACCTAACTTTTAAGAAAAATGGCCTATTCTAAATTAATATATGTATAAAAATCGGAAGAAACCTACATTATTCATTGGCTTTGGAAGTGGCACACCTTCTTCTTGGATTCTATGCACTTTTTTTTTCCTTTAAGTTTCTGTGTAAATTTTTTTTTAAATAAAACTATGCAAACTTGTTGGTAGGTTCCAAGACGCATCTACTTTAAAAAAAATTGTCAAGTTGGTATTTTATATGAAATTCATGAATTAAATATAGAAATTGTACCAAGAGCACTCTTTAGAATGTTTTAATACTTTATTTAGTTAGTATTCTAACTAATTATTAAATAAATTTATATGTTAATTAGATGGTTAACGATTAAAGTGTCATCAAAATTTGAGAAAATATGTTCTTTTCTCCTTATAAAATACATATCTCAATTATTTGACTTATGAATCTTATCTTATATTATTTAGTTTTTGAGCTTAGCCAACATGATTTTAACTAAAAGCAGTTATACATAAAATTTAAAAAATTTGTTGTGTATATGAATTAGATAGACATTGATGATAGGTCGGTTTGAGGAAATTGACTTTGTTTAACTTAAAAACAATATTTTTGAATAAAATTCAATAAATATTTACATAAAACAAAATTCAAAACTTGTTTAAGAACTATTATGCGGATCCTTTACGTAGACTTCTTATGTTGATTTTCATTGTTCAAGTTATTTCTTTTTCTATAATCTGTAGATGTAATGATGAAATTATGTACCAAAAATGCATACATGGATTTCGTGGTTAGTTCTCAAATTTTGAAAGAGAATGTTTTCTGAGACTATACTATATAACTTTAATGTTACTGATGTTAGTCCTTACGATTGATGACCAGTACTTGGAATTGGACTTATTCAAATCTCTATTGTCTCCAAATATGTTTATCCAATTACTTAGCATTAAGCACATTATTAAGAGTGGCCCAATTAATATTGGGGGAAAAATAGAGTAAGTAAGCCATTCTAATATTTAGTTGCAAACTCTTTTATTTTTTTTTCCTAAAAAAGTAGCTACAAACCATTATAGTTTTGTAGATGGATTTCTGATGGCTATTGAATATTTGTTAGACTACTTCATGACTGCTTGAAGACAGATTATTGGGAGATAGAATGGAGGTGCTGGAAAATCGAAGATGGATGTATAATAGAGTTGATTTGAGTCATCGACATTTTACAAGAGAGTTCGAGCAAGGTGTCGAGGAGTTTCTTGCTTATGCATGCCGATTGCCTTCCTTTTTGCAATCAGAGAAGATTAGGTGTCCATATGCCCGGTGTAAATGCAAGAACCATCTATGTCTTGATGAGGTGAAGGTGCATATTTATAGACATGAATTCAAACCAGACTATTATATATGGACTAGTCATGGCGAAACATTGATTGACTATCATTCACCTGTGTGTCCAATGGTAGGCGTCCAACATGTCTCACAAGGGTCATTTGGGACTCATTTAACACAATATGAGACCATGGTGATAAATGCAGTTAGGCCAAGTTTTAGGGATAACTATAACCCAAGTGTTAAAGAGATGCCAAATCCAAATGCAAAAGCATTCTATGACATGCTGCATGCTGCACAACAACCCTTGTGGGAAGGTTGTGAAGAGGAGTCTGAACTTTTAGCTGCTGTGCAGTTACTAAGCATTAAGGCTGAAACTAACATGTCACAATAAGGCTATAATTTAGTGTCATGGCTTATGCGGAGGACACAACCTAAAGACACTCATATGCCTAGAGATTTGTATCAAACAAAGAAGTTGGTGTCAAAATTAGGGCTCGGTTATATAAAAATTGATTGTTGTGTGAATGGGTGTATATTGTATTATAAAGATGATGCAGATGCAATCCAGTGTAAGTTTTGTGGTGAAGCACGATATGTCGCAAGAAAGTGTGATGGAAGGGAAAAAAAATTGCAACTAAGCAGTTGTGGATTAGAAGTCATACTACCTACAATTGTCCGAATGATAAATTCCATAACCTAAGAGACACTGAAGGTTCTTATGAAGAAATAGATATGTCAACTGCTAACATAGTTTGTGAAGAAGAAGAAGATGATGATGATGATGATGATGAAGATGAAGATGAAGATGAAGAAGAAGAAGAAGAAGATGATGATGATGATGGTCATGGTGATGGCGATGATGATGATGATAATGATGTTGATGATTATGATGACGATGATGATGATGATAATGATGTTGATGATTATGATGACGATGATGATGATGATGATAATACATAAATTAGGGTTAGGTTTGATTTAATTGAGTTTATTTTTTAAAATAATATATTTCATTTTTTAGTGTGAATTTATTTAATTATGTCTTGTTCTTTTTTTAATAATATATATATATATATATTTAGTGTAAATTTATTTTGTTTACATTTTTTATTTAATTTTTGGTCAATTTATATTGCCTCAAGATTTATTGTTGCATGTGTAGATGTCAGGTCGTAGCTTTAGGCGAGGTCGTGCCCGATGGAGTACCTCTGCACCACCACCTCTGCACCCTCAACCATCTCCTGATCCTCTCATTTCAGCACCTGTATTAGTTCCTATAACGCCAGTCACATCCATTGCACCTGTATCAGCTCCAATTATGCCTGAATCATCTAGGAGACCTACAGCATCACCTATATCATCTCCTCTAGTACCATCTCCTGGCTCCCAACACTCACATCCCACTCCTCAAGGTCCTTCTGCTAGTTCTACATCAATGCCAACTATCGAACTTTTTGGCCGTGACCCCACAGATGATCGAACATGGTTGTATCTTGACAAGCATACGTAAGCCATTAAATTTATATTATTTTATTTTTTATTTAGTTAACAACTTAGTGCCATTATAACATTTTCAATCATTGCTGTTAAATGATTAGGTTTAATCCTGTTGTTGCTGTTGTCCGTAATATTCTCCCTGTAATCCAAGCAAAATTTGAACATGCATGTTATAGTTGGAAAGTAACACCTTGCGAGGTCAGACAATTATGGTTTGATGAATGGGCGGTATATATCTTATCTCATTATTATATATGTATCATGTGTTGATATTCTTTTTTTTCTCATTTTGTCTCATTTTTTTTCTACTATTTGTGCAGAAAAAGTATAAATGGCTGCCACAATATAACCAAATTATTAAACGTAATTGGAATAAAAAGTGTGGGGATGTCTTGCAAAATGCAATGCACAGAGTATGACTAGATTTAGAAAAGGGGATCACGCCTAATTGGATCCCAGACAACGTAATGGTCCAACTAAAAGACTATTGGCAGTCAGATGAATACAAGGCCATATGCCAGACAACTAAAAATAATCGGGCATCTATCACAGGGGGCATGCAACATAAAGGGGGCAGCATTCCTTCAACTGAGTATAAGAGGAGGCTGGTAAATATTTAAATTCAAATGTAATCCTCGTTTATTTAATGTATAAGATAACTAATATCAATAAATAATTACAGACTTTACAGCTTGGAAGGCCACCTACAATGTTTGAATTGTTCAAGCACATGCATTATGATGAGGCAACTAGCCAATTTGTGGACCACAGGGCAGCTGAAGTCTATGTATGTATATGTTTTTCTTTTTTTTTCTCATTGGGATTGTGCTGATGGCTAGATGCCTAACTAGTTATTGTGTAAGTCTTGATTCTTTGTTTTTATTGTAATTGGATTTGTGCTAATGACTAGAGACTTGAATAGCTATAGTGTAAGTCCTGATTTTTAGTTTTTATTGTCATTGGACTTTTGTTGATGGTCAGAGGCCTGACTAGCTATAGTGTGCATCTTGTCTTTTTTGTTTTAATTATTACTAGACTTGCGCTGACGGCCAGAGGCCTGACTAGTTATAGTGTGAGTCTTCATTTTTTGTTTTGGTTGTCACTGGACTTATGTTGACAGTTGGAGACCTGACTAGTTGTAGTGTGAATCTTCATTTCTTGTTTTAATTGTCATTAAACTTGTGCTGACGGCCAAATGCCTGACTAGTTGTAGTGTGCGTTTTTATTTTTTATTTTAATTGTCACTATACTTGTACCGATGATCAAAGGCCTGACTAGTTATAGTGTGAATATTCTTTTTTTTATCTTAATTATCACTAGACTTATGCTGACAGCCAGAGGCTTGATTAGCTATAGTGTGAGTCTTCATTTTTAATTTAGTCACTAGGAGTAAGTCTTGATTTTTAGTTTTTATTGTCATTGGACTTGTGTTGACGGTCAGAGGCCTAACTAGCTATAGTGTGCATCTTGTCTTTTTTGTTTTAATTATTACTGGACTTGTGTTGACGGCCAGAGGCCTGACTAGTTATAATGTGAGTCTTCATTTTTTGTTTTGGTTGTCATTGGACTTGTGTTGACAGTTGGAGGTCTGACTAGTTGTAGTGTGAATCTTCATTTCTTGTTTTAATTGTCATTAAACTTGTGCTGACGGCCAGATGCCTGACTAGCTGTAGTGTGCGTTTTTATTTTTTATTTTAATTGTCACTATACTTGTACCGATGATCAAAGGCCTGACTAGTTATAGTGTGAATTTTCTTTTTTTTTATCTTAATTATCACTAGACTTATGCTGATAGCTAGAGGCCTGATTAGCTATAGTGTGAGTCTTCATTTTTAATTTAGTCACTATGAGTAAGTCTTGATTTTTAGTTTTTATTATAATTGGACTTGTGTTGACAGTCAGAGGCCTGACTAGCTATAGTGTGCATCTTGTCTTTTTTGTTTTAATTATTACTAGACTTGTGTTAACGGCCAGAAGCCTGACTAGTTATAGTGAGAGTCTTCATTTTTTTTGTTTTGGTTGTCACTGGACTTGTGTTGACAGTTAGAGGCCTGACTAGTTGTAGTGTGAATCTTCATTTCTTATTTTAATTGTCATTAAACTTGTGCTGACGGCCAGATGCCTAACTAGCTGTAGTGTGTGTTTTTATTTTTTATTTTAATTGTCACTATACTTGTACCGATGATCAAAGGCCTGACTAGTTATAGTGTGAATCTTCTTTTTTTTATCTTAATTATCACTAGACTTATGCTGACAGCCAGAGGCCTGATTAGCTATAGTGTGAGTCTTCATTTTTAATTTAGTCACTAGGAGTAAGTCTTGATTTTTAGTTTTTATTGTCATTGGACTTGTGTTAACGGTCAGAGGCCTGACTAGCTATAGTGTGCTTCTTGTCTTTTTTGTTTTAATTATTACTGGACTTGTGCTGACGGCCAGAGGTTTGACTAGTTATAGTGTGAGTCTTTATTTTTTGTTTTGGTTGTCACTGGACTTATGTTGACAGTTGGAGGTCTGACTAGTTGTAGTGTGAATCTTTATTTCTTGTTTTAATTGTCATTAAACTTGTGCTGACGGCCAGATGCCTGACTAGTTGTAGTGTGCGTTTTTATTTTTTATTTTAATTGTCACTATACTTGTACCGATGATCAAAGGTCTGACTAGTTATAGTGTGAATCTTCTTTTTTTTTATCTTAATTATCACTAGACTTATGCTGATAGCTAGAGGCCTGATTAGCTATAGTGTGAGTCTTCATTTTTAATTTAGTCACTAAGATTGTGTGATCTTTTATTTAATATTTTTTACTATGTTAATTACTGTGTGGCTATCAAAATGATATATTCTTTCTATGTACCTAATTGTGTAATTTTAATATTTGATGGTTTTAATTGTAATGATTGAATATATTTGTAGTTTCACGATACTTATTTCTTATTATATGATCACACTTCATGTTAATATTATATGATAGAAAAGATGCTTAAACATGTGCATGCTTTTGGTTTTGGATGCACTGTCATTGTTTTTTTATTATAAAATTATCTTTCTTTACTTCCTTTTAACAGGCTGATTATTTAAGGCTTAAGAATGCCAGAGCTTTGACTCAAGACTCAACAGGCATAGCATCAAATGATGTAAAAGATGATGATGAAGTCGCCTTATGGTTAGAGGCTGTTGGTGGTAAAAATAAGAAGGGTCGCATTTTTGGGGTAGGATTTGAGGCTCAAGATATTGATGCTATTTGTTCTCGTGGGACCTCTTCTTCCGTTCATAACTTAGGACTTCATTCAGATTTTGAAGAGGAATTACGCAGGAGGATTGCCACAAAGACAGCACCTTTGAGACAGGAGAACCAAGAGCTTAGAGAGCAGAATCAACGTATAACAGAGCATAATCAACAAATCTTGTCTCTACTAGACCAGCATCAGCAAACACTTAATAGATTGCAAGAACTTGAATCACGATTATCTCGGGCCCCATCAGATCTTGATGATTATCCTCCATCATAAAGATGATTTTATTTCTTTTCCTTTATTTTAAGATATATGTTTTGTTAAGGATTGTTATAATTTGCTTTAGAATGGTTATCATTTAATTGAGAATCATTTTAATATATTTGTTACTTTTTTATTGAATATTATTGCGCTATTATAATTTACTAGATAGAGAGAAACACTTAAATCTAAATAATAATGTTATTTTCAATTTATTTTACTTTATTATGCTTTTATTGGATAGGTAACAAAGTAATATTGAGGTTAAATTCAAAAAAATATTTAATAATGAAACAAATTACATTAGCGACGTAATATTCCATCACAAATCCATCGCTGATTAGTGATGAAATTTTTGTCACAAATTTGTCATTGATTAGTGACGGAATATCCGTCACAAATCTATCGCTAATTAGTGGTGGAATTTCCATCACAAATCCATCGTTGATTAGCGACGAAATTTTCGTCACAAATTCATTGCTAATATTTCGTCGCAAATCTGTCACTGATTAGTGATGGAATATTCCATTGCAAATTCCTCACTAATTAGCGACAGACTATTCCGTCGCAAATCTGTCGCAAGATTAGTGACGAAATATTTTGTTACAAATTCGTCACTATTTAGCGACAAAATAATCCATGACTAATTAGTGACAGAATATTTTATTTGTAATTCGTCACTAATTAGCGACAAAAATTTTCGTCACTAATCCATCACAAATTTAGAATATGTTATCCTAATAATTAGCGACAGAATTTTTTTTTTGCGACGGAATGTTCCGTCACTAATTTGCGACGGAATGTTCCGTCACTAATTAGCGACGGAATTTCAAATTCCGTCACAAATGAATTAGTGACGGTGAAATTAGCGATGAAAAAAATCTGTCAATAATTTCGTCGCTAATTTCTGTTTTTCTTGTAGTGTGCCATGCGATTTATGTAACACCAAGAATTCTAGCTCAGTGCCCATATTTATGAAAATGTCACTGACCTTTTGACAAATTTTTCGAATCACTCTGGTCTTGATTTCTGGGCAACTCAAGGCTCAAATCCTCATTTTTTAGTATTTAAAATTTTATCATAATTTTACTTGGCCCCAATTCCTTCTCTTTCAGGGACTTCTTTTTGTATCTGACCTATTTCTACCGTTTACAGAGAAACCAAACATTGCGTTTCTCACATTTACGGAAAGGCCGGATGTTACAATTTAAATGTTAGCACATAAATAACAAGTAATCTCAACATAGTGACAAATATGTGTCTTATTCAATATATGGCTTGATTTCATTGCAATTCAACAAGATGTGAAGATAAACGATTCTAAATTCTCCATCACTTAAATAATGGTTAAAGGACTTTCCTACTAGACATCCAACTTTATTGAAAATCAATAAAGTTAACTCACTCACCTTTCCTTCATTTATACAATCATCCCAAGTAACTCTTATTCGTATAGAATGTACATGTTACTCGAAGTAGTATAAACAAAAATTTGAAACCTCCTATGCCAAATAGGCCTTGTAGATAGAACCTTTCACATAAGCTTTACTTTTAACAGTATATTTTTATTTGTTTAAAAATCTATGAAGAAATCACATGTAAATTGAGCGAGTTAAAAATTGATACAATATAAACCTAGTATAAATGATTAAAATATTACATATATATATATCAAGTACTTTTCAAAAGAATACATCCCTCAATATTGGACTAGACTGCCAACTCTAGCCTCAAATGGCAAATGGAGAGATAAATGTTTCATGGAATCAAAGAATCCAAGTGAAAATATTCTTTTTAACTTGCAAAGAATGATAGGAATGTTATGTTCAATCTGCAATAAATCGTCCATCTTTAACATTGTTGAATATAGGTCTCTAACCAATTGACTTAACTTAGTTATAGGTTTCTAGATTTGCTCAAGCAGTGCACTAAAGGTAATTGACTGCAAACATTTCATGAAGATATGATAATCATGACTTTTAAGTTTAAATAACTTTTCTCCCTTTGAATCTACACATCTAGATAGATTCAAAGAGTACCCGTTGGGTATTTTCAATTCTTTTACCTCCTTATATAATGTGAAAATAAACTTAGTTTTTAGTTTAACCACTCTCCCAATGGTCAATTATTGCTACTTTAAGTCTCTCCACCTATAATATTCCTTCAAGTTCATCTTGACTTTAGTGTTATCTTTGTTTTTCCTTTTTACATCCATATCAATATTAAATGCATCATCAAATATATTTTTCTCTATGTGCATGACATTTAAATTATGTCAAACTAACAGATATTTCCAATATGAAAATTCTTAAAATATACTCTACTTTGTGCAGTTGTGATATTTCCCATAGCCTGGGAATCTATAAGCCCATTGATTTACTATTTTAGGAAGGGTTTTCTCATATTGCCACAATTCTTTCCCATACAATCTTGGGAGAGAGGCATCATTTTTACTTTTATTTTTCTTAAAAGCATCTTTATTTTTTCTAAAAATATGGTTCATCAGCAAAAACTAATGATCACAATAGAACTAAGGGTTCTTCGCTTTAGGGTAAAAGCTTTTAAGTGGTCTATACAATAAGGATAAACTAATTTTCTAGTAGTACTCTACCTTGATAACATTTCATATGCTGAAAAGTGATTTATCGTCTATATTAATACTGCTCTCATATGAAAACTTTACTTTTTAGAGGCGTTAAAGGATAGTAGTTCTTCCTCCTATAATAATTTTAACTTATCAATTAATGGCTACAAAAATGCATCAATCTTAGTTTTGGGATTTTATGGTCTAGGAATACTTGCCATAAAAAATAAATAGAAAGCAGTCATGCACAATTCAAAAGAGAAATTGTAAGGTGTAATTGTCATTGGCCAACATAAATATAGTTAAGTAGACTAATTGTAAGAATGAACTCATTTGTACATAAACTCAGTCAAACATTTCGATGCTTTATGGCAAAATTGAAATATATCCTATTAGACTATTTCCATTATTCTCCATCTAACGAATGACACAGTACTATTCCAATATCATCTCATAAACTAAGCAAAACTCATTGAAACATAAAGCCTTTATAATCAAAAGATATTTCTTTTTACTAAAATTTCCTTAAACTTGATCTTCCATCAAGCTAACTAGTTTTATATTGAGCCGTCCCACAAACTTTTACACATTGTCATGTATATGTCATTTGTGTAATACAACATATATCCAATAATGCAAACATCAATATTTTGAGTAGATAATCTAAGTTTTGATATTAGCTTCTTTGTTTTATACCAACACTTGAAGACGATATTACAGGGTAGGAAACTTTTTTTTATCAAACTTGCAAATTGATTAAAACTTCGCAAACATATTATTGTCAAATTCAATATTTAATATTCTTACTACAATAGAAAGCTCAAACTAATTACTACATTAAGCTATAGTGACTGTTGAAACACATTTAATAAATTACAAAATTTTGAGGTTTTTGAATTGGGAAGCTCCTTACCAGGAATAATATTATCATCATCACCTATGTCATCATTGCTACCAACATAAAAATTATGTCCTGCATCAATAATCATTCTTTTGTATCTAGTATTATGTTCTTCATTTATTAGTCCTGAGCTTAATATGGTTCCAATGTTTATGTTAGTTGGCTATAGTTCAATCTTACTATGACATATCCAATATCAATATCCAGGTTAAAATCATCTTTTATAAAGATTAACCTTTACCTCGTTAATAGTAAGATAAGTTGTATTTTTTTATCTAAAATATAAACATCTTATTTTTTTATTTTTTAAACTAGATTATTTTTCATAAGCAAAAGCAATAAACTCTTTTACCCCTTATAAAAATTTATTATTACATCTTTTACATTCAGATTTTAATTTATTATACATCCACCTTCAATTATTAGAAATTTCTATTTTCTATAATAATAAACAGTTTAAATATTTTTCCACTAGATTATCATATAGCAATAATCAACAAATAACTACGTTTAATAACAATATTAAATAACAAATGATATGTTGTACAAATATTATTAAGCAATTAATTATATACTATCACAAAAATAATTAATAAATAAACATATTAAATAAAAAATAATTTTACATAAAAATATTGTTAAGTAATTATTTATACGTGCCTAGAAAAAACTGAAATTGAGATGGTAGAAATCCAAACGAAGATTAAACAAGAGAATCTAAATGGAGATTAAATGAGAGAAATAAAATGTAGAAATCCAAATGCAGAGTAACAGCAAAGAAAGATATAGAAAGTAGACAACAAGGAAGAGACACAGAAAGTAGAGGAAAAAAAATTGAAGAAGTAAATAAGCGAAAAAAAGAAGGAAATAACTTATATAACACGCCTTTTAAATAGCTATTTTTTCTTTATCCAATGACTATTTTTGTTTTTCTAATATTAAATATTAAAACTTATATATTAATTATTAATTTAAACAAATAATTTTACCATTGAAAAATGATTAAAAAAATCTTTAGCCTTAAATGTTGAAAAAAGTCAAATATATAAAAACAAAAATTTAAAACTAAGCAGAACAAAATGTAAAACAAAGCTTAAAAATAACAATAATAATAAAGGATTGACTGAAACGCAATCGACCTAAAATGTCTGCCAAAGCCGATTACCATTTACGTAGTCTTAGCTGACCAAATTCTGATTGAAGCCCTTCTTTTAGTAGCTTTTTCAGGTTTGCACTATATATATATATATAATTTCATGTTGAACGTCTGTAAATTAATCAGAAAGCAGATAAATATTTAAAAAAAAAAACCACTCATGTCAATTGGTAGGCAGTCAGATTCCTCAGTCAAAAATTATTACTATTATTGTGGTGATCTGCTAAGACAGCAACTGTTATCCTAGCGAGAATTGGTTCAAATAAAAGATAAAATAAAATAAAATAAGGAAAAAGGGACCAGGCTTTTGTTTCCCAGCTGAGGATTGCGGTACATGATTATGGTGCTACTGATAGTCATGAATCATCGTAGTGAGGGTTTTTTTTTTTATTACTTTAATGACATGTAATCCCCAAATGCAAGTTGATTGGATTCACTGTACTGGCATATACTATTGTTCTTTATTGGACATATTGCAGCATAAGCTAGTTTTACTTATTTGTTCAATTATTTTGTAATTGGAGGAGAGGAGAATGACGGTTTTTAAAACTTCAAATAGTGACAACCTTATAACAAAAGCTTATATGTTTCATAAGTTTAGCAGCTTAGCTCAAACACAGACAGGAAGTGTGAGTGATGTGTGGGGAGGGCTTATAGTGACTATGCTAAGAATTAATGATCCGGGTAGAGAGAAAAAGAGGTTATTTGATATTTCTATTTTTCTGGGTTACTCACACAGTCACACTTTTGTTGATATTAATGTTCTCTTAAATTACTGCTTCTTCCCAATAATATAAGGACAGCTACATAATGAAAAAAAAAAATTTGTAGCCTTGATAGAATAGAAACTACTGTGTTTTAAACTCTATGACATTAGTGTGAGGCCTTTCAAGTCTTAAGCAAAAATTTTTAAGGTGTTGGTAAGAAGACTAAAAATACATGTTCGTTTCATTTTGTGTTGATGGTATTTATGCAATTTATCAATGTCTCTTGAGGTTAGTACTGATGGCAAATACACAGCTAAAAGCTGAAAAATAGAAGTTTCAGAAAAAAAAAAAAAAGGGGCCCTATATGTGTGTGTGTGTGTGTGTGTGTGTGTGTATAATAATGATTTGGTGATTTTGCATCTGTTCTGCATATATACAAGCAATGACTATTATTTTTCTCCTATTATGACTGCGCGTTGCATTGTTTGTTAACCATTAGAACCTTTGTTCTTTTTTGAGCATCTATTGATGACAGAAATTGCTTGCAAAAGCAGAGCAAGTGTAGGTGGAAAATGTTGGGGATGCATCGACAATCTTTCACTTTCGATTTTTCTTTTTAATTATTCCATTATAGAGATAGTTTTTGTCTTTCTATGTTTTCACCGTATAGTTGATTCGTGATGCTTAATGTATCACTCTCTTTGTTGCAGTATATCCTAATCCATTGCAAATAAGCCAAGCTCAAGCAATTGTCAAGTGAGTCCACTGATTTTCAATTTTTCAAAGAAGTAGTTTGTTATCTTGCATTGTAATTTTTAAGCTTATATCTTATGACTTTTTCTAGTACTTAACCGCCTTGTTTTTTTATAGTCTTTTTATATTAAAATTCTTTTTTTTTTATAGGAAAAGTTTTGTGAGCCCAGAATATGTAGTTGCACAAAATATCAATGACAACTTTTCTCCTCCGTGTATGAATGCTTTTCTATGGTGGACGGTCGAGGTCCCTCAGTTTATATGTCTATTCCTTCTTACCATGTGCCATCTCCAGATTGTGCTTCGAAAAGACAGCCCAATACTCAGTGTGACTTTGTTATGGTAGTACTTCTATTAGACATTTTAGATGCCTTTTGAAGGTTGGTTCTTGATGTGTGTGAACATTTTATTTTCCACAAGTCCTTTTTTTTTTTTTGGTCTCCAATCATTTGTACTTGATCTTGGAGTTGCTGAGTTGGTGGCCTGAATCATCAAGCTCATTATTTAAGTTGTTCCTGGTGTGCATGACTAGTCAACATGAAAATGAGGATTCTGAAGAAGAGAATGAAAGATGTAAAAATTGATGCTTGAAGAGTTAAGATCTTGATTTAATTATTTTTAGTAGATGACATTGAAGATATAAATATTTGCAGTTGATGAGAGTAGATCTAAATATTTAACATGCTCATTGTTGCACATTAATTAATTCTTGTTCCTTTTACTTTGGCATTGCTGCAATCCTTCGTATTCTCACTATCACAACATTTACCTTGTCAACCTTACGACCTTCGCCATTATAATTACTTTCGTTGTCACCATCACCATCATGACTTTCTTCAACCTGCCACTAAAGATTGAAGTAGAAAAAGAAAATTTGGGGGAACCAAGTTGATAAAGCCCTTAGATTCATGGCAGCAGCTAGGCTCACAATGGATCATCCCATAATGAAAACAATCAAGTTTTAGACTTCTTACGAGTGTTTGCTGTTACCATATGAACAATTCAACTAGGTTGGATTCAACTTTATGTATTATAACTGCTCTGCCCATATGTTTTGGGTTAGAGAGCAGATCATGTAATTAAATGGTATACACATTGAGTTCTTAAAAGTGAAAAGAACTAAGGCCTTTTATGGTTCTTCAATTTACGCATTTACTCGCCATCATCACCATTATTATTATCGTGCTGCTGCCACTAATATTCTCACCATTATTATTATGATCGCCACTGTGACTATCACTATTATAACATTGTATAATAATATTTGTGTCTATAAAATTTTATTTTTATCATATCAACAAACACATGATTATAATAACATACGTATTATATACCTTAGTACAATAAATACATGATAGTATAAAAGGCTTGTATGGTGGATAACTTACACAATATTATCTAATGCTACTTATACACTATTCTGGCCTTACCATATAAGGTGCTACAAATGAGCCTAAGTCAAATTACTAAGATATCTTTCTTGTTTAACACCTATCTTGCCCCCTTCATCCTCCCTATAGTCTAAATTGCATACTAATTGATCTTTCCGTAACATATATACAACAAAGTCGAATTATAGAACAATTTTTTAGAAAAAAGATGAAGTGCATAAAGTGTTTAGACCAACAATTTTTGAACCTTATCATATGTGGGATTTATGGGACAAGAGAGGGATATATAAAATGAAAATCCATTGTGGCGTATTCAAATCAAAACATTTTTATTAAGTGAAAAATCAAGATTTCGCTGGTTCCATCCACGATGCTTGTTATATGAACTTCTCTGCCTTCCCCACCCAACCTGATCAGTTCATCATCTAACACTGTTTGACTCACTTAGACTATCATGCATGAAAAATTAAAAGATTCAAAGCGGGCAATTTACTTGATCCTTTCTATAATTGATTTTACTCTATATATGCCAAGGGAAGATGAAATAGAAAGTAAGTTAAACTTGTATTCGGAAAGATGAAGATAGAGAAGAAAATCTTCTCAAAAGTAATTTAAGAATGGAGGTGGGGATTATATTCCTTGCCCAGAAAAGTCCCTGTTCTCATTAATTTTATGTAGATACTTTTAAAAGAGCCTATCTTAATTGGTGCATCAAATGTAGAAGTTGTTGACATATTAGGTTGGTGGAAAAAAAAAAAGAATGAAATACCCAACTTTGCAAAGAATCGCGAGAGACTTTTTATCTATTTCTATCTCTACAGTTGCTTTGGAATCTACTTGTAGCCCCAGTGGTCGTGCTTTGGGTCCACAACGTAATAGGTTAAAGAAGACACAATAGAGGCGTTGATGTGTACTCTAGATTGGTTACAACATGAAATGGAAGGTAATATATTTTAATATCTATTTTTTTTCATTTTTCTTCTCCTAGAAGTCAATTTGGTTCTTTAATTGTTAGGCTCTTCAAAAGTAATGGCTGAAATTCAAACAGTTGTTCAAGATATGGATGCTAATGGTGTTGATGTAAGCGAATATGTTGTTAGATTCCTTTGTAATTTTCAAAAAAAAAGATTCCATGAAGAATACAAGGTTATATGTTTACTTTGTAGGCAAGTTGCATATAAGGATAAATGGTGATGAAAACTTTACACCTGGTGGACCAGAAGACTTGAAATTGTTGAACTTGATATTGTTGAAAACTTTTTATTTCTTTAAATTTAATTAGAGTTTATTGGAGAATTTAAACAACGTGCTTGAACTTAAAATTTAAGTGATTTTTTAGAAAATGTATATTATTTTATTTAATATTTTTTTCTTAAATTTGGGGCATCCAAAAGGAATGAGAATGGGAAAAAAATTTCCTGTGGTGGGTATTGGGAATGGGGATTAGATAAACTATTACTGTTCTGTTTGGTTGGAGGATGTAATAGTAAAAGGGATGTAAAATGTAAGTACGTGAAAATAGATGAGATCGAAAATGATTGTTTTGCCCCTACTTTTAAAAAGGTGATTTGATGAATAGAATAATAAATATAAAAATATAATAGACATTACACAAGTTATATAAAGAAAATATTTTTGCGATGCATGCAACCAAACAGAGCCTAATTGTAGAGATGGAGACTTTCCCACTTTTGTCTTGCAAATTTGTCATTTCTAAAAATTATGCTTTAAATAATAAAGATATTTGAGTAATTTTACTTAATAAAATTAAATTTAATAGCTAATCTAGACAACAGGTAATAATTTTAGTAAGATTAATTAATCAGATCATTAGTTATGATTCTTTATAAATTAAAGAAATATTGCAATTAAAGGGAGAAGTCATTGTAAATAAAAATAATTTCTTTTATTTTATTTTTTTATAACACGAGATACTAACACAATAATAACATTCTATGCTTTCAATTATACATGTATATCTATATATGTTAATGTATTAAATACAAACATATTAAATGTATTAAAGCACTTTAGATGCTTAACAAAAATGATGGTATAATTTTTTTCTTTTAATTAATAAATTGCCGCTCAAATTTTGTTAACATAAATTATCCTCATTTTAAAATAATATCTGTGCAATGTGGGAACTCTATAATTTGTGCCTGTAACAATTTATTGAATAATTCTTTCAAGACCTTGGTAATGTATTCTTGTTGGTTAACAAGAATGCTCTGTATTCCTTATTTTCAAAAACTTTATTCTAAATGCCTGTAACAAAGTTGTTGGTTAACAAGTAATTACAATGTTTTTGAAAATGAAGAATACAATTAACAAAAAAACTTTAGTTGTTCTGTCATTTCAAAATGAGGATAACTGGTAAGGATTTAATGATAATAAATCTTTTAAAATAAGTTTTTTTAATTTTGAATCTTTAACTATAATTAAGAAATATCATCACCAACAACATTTTTTTTGTATTCTTTATTTTCAAGAACTTTGCAATTTCTTGTTAACCAACAACATTTTTTTTAATCTTTAAAATGACAGAACAACTAAAGTTGTACGGTTCCTGGTTCCAACTTCTAGTAGCTAGTTACTGCCATATCTGCATTTAAATTTTGCACAAGAAAAGTTTGTTGAGGTTGCAATGAATATAGTAACTACCCCTAGAATTGCTGTTTGTCTTCCCATTTACACCAGTTTGGTATAACAAAGAAAGGGGTGGTGGAGGTTTTTTTTTTTTGGTAATTTTTATTATATTTTTGTTTATTAGTATTTAATGATATTCATTTTTTATTATTTTTAAATAACATTACAAGAATTATTTTTTATTGATAAAATTATTTTTTTAATTTTTTTCCTTTTTCATTCTTTTCTGCCTTGGATACCAAACAGATTAGTCTCCTACCAATATAACCGTATCCCTTTGCAAGTTCTAGGAGCTAACGCAACATTTTAACTTAGCAGTAAAAAATTCAACATAATAATTTTAATTTTTTTAATCTCTACTTAGTGCAAATAGGATCTTTTAAAGTTTTCTTTATTTTTTTAAATTTCTCTCTAAATAAATAAAAAATTTATGAGAAAAAACTTTGGAAGATCCAATTTTGCTTATTGCATCTTTGAACTGTTAATTCTTCTTTCAAAAAGTTTTACTTTTTTCTTTTTCTTTTTCTGAAATACATCCAGTAAATATTGGAAAAATGTTGTTAATTTACTTATTGGTTTTGGTTTTTAAATTAGGGGGAAAATTAACTTATTCATATTCTTAATAAAGAAAACCATGAGGTCCTTATCTTTATATTCTTGTTAAAAAATATTCTATGTTTATATGAATATTTGCTCAACTACTAATAAAAGAAATAAATTTATCAATACTTTTAGAATTATATTTAAATAACTAAATTTCTATTTTATTTCTATTCTTTCCTCTTTTTCTTATTCATGTTCACATATGTCTATTTTTCTTTTAGTTACCTATATCTCGTAATTTTGAAATCATTCGTTCTTTTCTTCCATGATTACTATTTTCAAAATTACTTTTGGTTTATGGTAATTAAATTCACAATTTACTTCTTTGAAAATTATCACTGAGCACCTATTGACATCTAAAACTTTTCTAGATAGTAACAAAAGGACTAAATTAAGCTCAAATTAAAAAAAAAAATAAAAAATCAACCATATATTAATTTTTGAGTAAATTACACTAACATCTCATAAGATTTAATTAAATTATACTTGATACTTTTTTTGTTTGAAAGGAAAAAAAAAAACTTTAGCTTCCCTAGCACGTGATATATGTTGCAAAAACCTCCTTTCAAATTATTTACTGTTAATGAAATGAAATTAATATATTAATATATATTCCTTTTAAAAATAAAATTACTTAGATGCCTTTATTATCATATTAAGAATATAATTATAGTCTCGTGTAAGAACTTGAGATCAGATGAAATGTTTTTCTTATCATACTAAGAATAAGATTTTAGTCTCATATTATGTAAAAAATTAGTTTCATTGGCAAAAAGTAAATAATAGAATTTTTTTTTTTAAAAAAAAAGAGGGATGATTTTATGTTTCAGAGAACACAAGTTTTTTTATTTATAACATAATTTATTATTAAATATAAAATAATATTTTATTAAATAGTTACTTAAAACATCAACTTATTTAATAATATATAGTTCTTAATTAAAAGAATTAATTTGAGTTCTTTGTAATTAATGTGTATGATTATAATAATAAATTTATTAAAATAAGCAAAATATTATTCTATATTTAGTAACATTTAAGAATTAATTGTGTTATAAATAAAGAATGTGATATTCTAAGAATATAAGATTATCACTCTTTTTTTAATATATATCAAATTTTAATAAAGTTAAATATTTTTAAAATAAGAAAGATATTAAGTACATAAAAAATTTTTTTTTTAATCGAAGTACGTCAAATTTCACTTCTAACATTTTAAGGACAAAAGTATAATCAATGATATTTTGAACCAAATTATATATTTAATTTTAATTTTTACATTTATTAATTGAGTATTCACATATCTAGACGGAGAGGGCATCTAGATTCAAAGACAGCACCGTAGCATAAAGAAATTCACCTAATTAAAATTTGTCTTTCGTTAGGCAGTAGTGTCTATCCCTTTATTCTTGTACATACGTAATTAATAAAATATTAGTGTTAATTAGCAGAATATTTATTTATTTATGTTTAATTAAAGAATTAGCAACAATTATGAAGTTAGAGTTTTTCTTTGAAAAATTATATTTAAAAATTTAGATTTTGTAAAATATATCATAAAAGATCTTAAAATTTGTAATTATCTTTAAAAACTATAATTATTATTAAATTTTAAGAGATTTATTATTAGATTTAATAAAATTACTATTAAATTTAGGAAAGTAGTAAATTTTTTTAAAATTTAATAATAAATTAATTAAAATTTAATAGTAATTATAGTATTTAAAAATTATTATTATTTTTAAAATTTTTGGTTACAAATTTTATAAAATTTGAGTAAATTTTTTTTGTTAGACCACTAAAAACTGCGGATACTTAATTATTTGCCGGGCCCGCTGGAGGATCTATATCATTTAGAATAGATATGGAGGCGCTGAGGATCCAATTACAACTAGTTATATATGGAAGAGGAAGTATGGCTTAATTAATAGTTAAAGTCGATCGTGAAGTTTAATCAAATTAATAATTAGTGGTCCATCCACTTGCAACATCATGAGTCACAGATGTTGTCGTTTTCAAGCTTCCATTTCTTTCACGATTATAGCAGTACGACAAAACAAACAACCCTTGCTATAATGCCATTTCCTCATTTTCAGACACCCAGCATGTGAACTCCCAGTCCTACTCCCTATCCCCACCCCTCCTTTTGTCATTTTACTCTCTTTTTTTTTTTATGAAAAATTATATTTATACATTTAAATATTGTAAAATTTATAATAAAAAATTTTAAAAATTAAAATTATCCATAAAAATCAAAATTACTACCATTTGTTACTAAGATTTAAAAACATTATCATCAAAATTTTAAAAAAAAAACTAATATTTTCCCTTGCAATTGCACAAAAAATCAAAAAAAAAAAAGATAACAGAAAAAAAAGAGAAAGTACGGAACTCAAAACAACGGTCGCATTGTAGATGTATCTACAGTGCAATTTATTCAGATTTTTTATAATAAAATATTATCACTAAAATTATTTAAATTATAATTTTTTTAAAACTTAATAATAATTTTTTTAGATTTAGTAATAAATTTCTTAAAACTCAATAATAATTTTAATCATTAGAACTAATTTTAATTTTTAAAATCTTTTATTATAAATTTTACAAAATCTGAATCTTTAGATATAATTTTTTTAATATATATTTTCTTTTCTTTTTTTAATAGTTTCATGCTTTTCCTTTTAACTATTACTTTTTTTTCTTATTTTTTAAGGCTGCATTATTTTTTTAGGTGAGACTCACTAAATTTTTTTTATGCTCTAGCAGCACTCTTTCAATTTATTTGAGCTAATACATTTTTTATATAGTTTATATAATATTTATTATATTTTTATAATAATTATTTTATTCACTAAATTATTATTTTAATTATTAAATTATGTTTTTAAAAATCAAAATATAAAAATTATTTTTTATCTCATCTATTTTTATTTATTGATTTTTTTATATTTTTAGCCCTTTTACATCATCCACCTATATTTTTTATGTAGCTGGTTAGAGACCGTGCATTTACACCGGATATTTGTTTATTTATTTTGTAATAAACATGAATATTTATATATACATATATATTCACTTTTTAAAAATATATATGAAGAAAATTTAGCACCGTTCAAACGACATCCATTGGACCCCACTGGGGCTCAAAAGGCTCAAATCAAACAATTTCAAATATAGAGAAGAAGAGAGAGAAGCAAAGCTTGGTCCACATAGAGAGTGTGAAATCAAATGGCTTCCCATTCCCAGGAAGACCCTACGGCGGTGGCCTCCTCCTTCGCCTCACAAATCTGCACCCACATCGCCTCCATATTCTCCACGCCTACCCATCCCTACCCACCACCCTTGGACCTCCTGATCACCGAGCTCACCAACACCGCTTCTCGAAACGGCACCGTTTTCCTCTACGGAGTAGGCCGCGAGGGCCTCATGCTCAAAGCCCTCTGCATGCGCCTCGCCCATCTGGGCCTCTCCACTCACTTCGTCTTCGACATGACCACGCCTGCTATCACAGCCCGCGACCTCCTCGTCGCCTCCGCCGGGCCCGGCGGGTTCTCCACCGTCGATGCCATATGCTCGGTGGCACGATCCTACGGTGGCAGAGTGTTACTGCTGACGGCTCAGCCGGAGTCGGGGTCGTGCGTGATGCACGCGAGCGTGGTGGCTTACGTGGCGGCGCAGACAATGGCTGATGATAAGGACGAGGGCGAAGCGAAATCTCGACCGTTGCTTCCAATGGGGAGTGTGTACGAAGGGGCTCTGTTTGTGCTGTTTGAGATGGTAGTGTACAAATTGGGTGAAGCCTTGGGTGAGAGCCCTGAAGCCATCCGATCTCGCCACACGAATCTGGAATGAGTGGACAGAAGATAATATTTTCACCTGTAAAAGTTGCTTTTATTTTTTTGGTTTTAAGAAATTAATAATTATTGAGAGTTGAGGTTTTTGTTACCTATTTTCACTGAGAACAAATAAATATGAATATTCTCTTGTATATTACGGCTATTGAATTTTCATTTTTCTCTTTTCGAATAGATTATGTTATCTAAGCAGCATGTGAGGCTGTTCGCACGGGCGGCAAAAACTATTCTGGGTCCCATCATTGAAAAAATAAAACTGACATAAAGAAAAGAAAAGAAATATATTAATAAATTGTGAATAATTTAATAACAGTGTTAATAAACTTAATTTTTATATATTGATTTTAAAATAAGAAATATATTAAAAATAAAATATTTAAAAAATAAAGAAACTTAATTGTTTGATGTCGTTTGATTTATACAATTAATTTTATAAAAAAATATTTTGTTGTTATACTTTTTATTGTTATATCTTACAATATTTGATTATTTTTTTAATTTTTTTGTTTTGAAGAAGGCGTGAATTTGGAAGGGGTTGGAATAGAGGAACAGAATATGATAAGGTTCAAATTTAAGTATATCATATCTTTATAAAGCTAAAGTTTAGAGAAGATGTTATTTGATCTAAGACATTTTGACAAATATTTGCCAATATTTTAATTTTTAAGAAATATAAATTTTTTCAAATTGTTTTGAACAAATTGTTTGATATGTGGAATTATTAGAAATGAAAATAAAGAGATAATTTTATAAATAAAAATAATTTTTATATTTTATTTTAAAAATAAAAAATTGATATTATTGAATAACATTGTCCAGAGGTTGCATTTGCAGAAGTGTCGTTTCGATTGCTTACCCACCGTGGACGCTGGAAGTTTCCAAGGCCAAACCAACATGCGCCGTATATTATCAGTTAACCAGACGAAGAAATACGAAGAGAGGGTTAAAGTCGTTACAGCCGCCACGTGTTCATGGAGGTGTCAACAAGTCAAGTGGGACCTACTTTCTTGACCTTTGCGGAGCCCTAGGAACAGATCGCCACGTGTTACCATGTACTTCAACTAGTTCGGACCACATGACGCTCATTGGTTCCCCATCTGACTGTACCTCATTATTTCTACTTTTTCTCCCAAAAAAATACACATTTTCTAATGTGTCAAATTTGTTTAGTTTGAATTAACATTTTAGTCATAAATACATTTTTTTATTTTTCAAAAAAATGAAATATGTAACTTTATGTAACTTAATATGAAGCTAATATAACATCCAGCGTTCAATTATAGCTAGCAAAATATGTAATTATAAAGCACCAAAATAGTTGTTAAATACTTTGTCATAATATACCTTTTGGTAATTATTAAATACTTAATGATCATATGTTAGATCATATGATTTATCTTTGTCAATTATTTATTAATAGACTTATTATATGGATGATATGAAGAATAATACATTTTAGATTACTAAAATTATAAAATTAAATTTCAGAACCGAAGTAAGAAAAGTGTTTCTCTAGACGACGAAAATATTAATTCACTTGTTGTCTTCTTTATTTTCAAAACTTGGATTGCTTCCACTGTAACGTAAAAAAATATGATCTTCATATATATAATTTTATAGGTAATTTTTGGAGGTTCAGCTTTGAAACCGATAATAACCACGAGGTCGTACGACATCGACGCGTACAGCCGGAGGGAGGTCGAGATCCCACTGAACTGCAGGGCATACAACCTCACCGGAAAATGTCCGGGAAACTACCCAACCTCAGAAGATGATCAGGGCCGTTCGGAGGCGCAACGTGTCCGGATTACTTCCGCTGGATCCATGAAGATCTAAGGCCGTAGGCCCATAAGTCACCAACCCTTTTACTTTCATTTATTCTTACACGTACTTAAATTTCGGGTCCAAATCTTCTACAGTTGTGCTTTCAAATAAGAGAATTGTTTCATATTTTAAAAAAATTTTAATTTTAATTTTTTTTTTCAAACTTCGACTGCCACCCAGCATGTTTTGTTTTGTGGCAAGTGACTTGTTTTGCTAAATTTTATTCAAGTACCTAAATTACAATCAATCTTCATTTAATCTCCTATTTGTCAATAAATTTTTTTTCCCTTAGAGTATATTAAGAAACATCTAATCACGAAAACATGCTGCAAAGTTGTGTTTTTTCAATAAAATTCTTTTTAAATTGATGAAAAAATATGATGAATTTTTTGTATTAGGATTAGCTTACCATAAAGTGGCATCCACGTAAAATATATAAATCTTATCGGATCTCACCCAATATTTCTGTCTTTTTCTATCAGATTAAAGATCCGTGAATGATCTATTCCCACTAATATTAGTATTAGATGTTTATGTGTTACCTATAACTCATTTGGTATATAAAAAATTAAATATAAAAATAAAAATAAAAATAAATAATTTTATGAATAAAAAATTTTTATAATATTTTTTATTTTTAATAATTAAATAATAATTAATATATAATATTAAATAATAATTAAATAATAATTACAAAATTAAAATTAAAATTTCATCTAACTTCCTTTTTTTTTTTTGTTTCACACGCCATATCAAACATAGCGTAATATTAATTTTTTTATTGTTTATATAACATTTGACTTTCTCTTTCGCTCTCCTCTCTGCTCTTATCTCTCTTGTCTTGTGTTTTTGTAAGTTTAAGATATTAATAATTTTTTTTTATATTTGGTAAATTTTGTAAACATACTTTTATTAATAAAATTAATTTTATAAAAATGAAATTTAATTTTTAATTTTAATAAATAATATTAAAATAATTGAGTCAATTATAAGTTTTAACATAAATTGTAATATTACTTTTAATATTAGTAACTTCGCATGTATTAATTTTTTTTTAAATTACTTGATCCTTTCTATAATTAATTTTGCTCTGTGCATGTTAAGAGAGGATCAAATAGCAAGCAAGTTAAACTGGACAAAATGAAGAAGAGGGGGAAATGGTCAGGATTGCAAAAATTCCCAAATTTAGGAATCTATGAGGATTGCTCCATTTAGAGACTTGCATATAAGGATTCTTTATTTTTATTTTTATTTTTGTAGAGATAGGAATGAAAAAGAAAATCTCTCCAAAAGTAATTTAAGGACGGGAATGAGGATTATACTCTTCGACTTGTAGGGTATTCGTCCCTATTAATTTTATATAAATACTCTTAAAAGAGCCTGTCTTGAATGATGCATCAAATGCAGAAGTTTTTGACATATTAGGTTGGTGAAACAAATAGGAATGAAATACAAAAGTTTGCAAAGAATTGCGGGACTTTCTAGCTATCCCTATCTCTACAGTTGCTTTAGAGTTTGCCTTCAGTACCAATGGTTGTCTTTTGAGTCCACAAGTAGGTTAAATGAAGACACATTAGAGGCATTAATGTGTACACTAGATTGGTTACAACATGAAATGGAAGGTAATATATTCTAATATCTATTTATTTTATTTTTTTCATTTTCCTTTTCTAGAAGTTAATTTGATTCTTTAATTGTTAGGTCTTTCAAAAGTAACGGCTTAAATTCAAATAATTGTTGAAGATATGGATGTTAATGATTTTGATGTAAGTGAATATATTGCTAGGTTACTTTATAATTTCTTAAAAAATATTTTTTATGAAGAATAGATGTTTATGTATTTATCCTGTGGGCAAGTTGCATAGAGGGATGAATAGTGAACACATGATGGTCCCGAAGACTTGAACTTGTTGAACTTGATATTGATGACCTGTAGAACTTACTATTATTATTATTTAAAATTTTTTGAATTTGTTTAGAGCTTGTTGGATCATTTAAACAAGGTGCTTGAACTCTAAATTTCAGTAATTTAAAAAAAAAATAATTTTAATTTAATTTAATATTAGTTTTTGTTATTTATTTTTTAAAAATGCAAGGTTCTTGTAGAGAATGAAAATGGAAAAAATTTTCCCTATAGTTGAAACTAGGGATGAGAATTAGAAAAACACTTGATGATAGGAATAGAAAGCATAGGGTCTTTCTTTTTTTTTTTTGGGGTCTCGTAGGATTGTTATTTTAGAAAATGAGGTTTAAATAATAAAAATATTTTAATAATTGTACTTAATTTAAAGTAAAATTAACAATTAATTTTGATGATAGGTAATTATTAGAGTAAGGTTAAAAAATCATATCATTAGTTATGATTTTTTATAAATTAGAGGAATACTGCAATTAAAGGAAAAAGCCATGGTAAACAAATATGATTTCTTTTAATTATTTTCATAACGCGAGATACTAATACAATATTTCTAACTATGAGATTGATGTTAAGAATCGTTTATCTAAGCCTAAGTAATGATTTGGTGAACTATGAATGTGAATAGGAACATTGCTGATATTAATTTTGAAAGGCATTAGTCTTAGAAAGAGGAACAAATTTTGAGATAATAGATTACATACTAGAATTTATGATTATGGGTAGCAAGGTTTAATAACATTTTATGCTTTTAATTATATTTACATATTAAATGTATTAAAGAATTTTAGATGCTTAAAAAAAATGATGGTACAATTTTTTTTTGTTTTCTTTTAATTAATAAATTGCCGTTCAACCTTCGTTAACATGAATTATCCTCGTTTTAATGCAAAGTGGGAACTCTATAATTTATGCGTGTAACATTTTATTGAAATTTATTTGCCCTTTGTACTTTCAATAATTAAACATCAAATACTCAATTACTAAAAATTAGAGGTATCTAAAACTGATTCAAATCAATTGAAATTAAATCAAATCAAATCAAATTAAATTAATATACATCAAACCAAATCGGCTAAAAAAAAATAAAATTGATTATAGACACTATAAAATTGATGGGTTTGATTTGATTTTTAATTTTATCAAATTTGATTCAGTAAATCAAACTAATAATTTTTTTTTATTTTCATTAACAAAATTTAAATTATGTATAAACTTTTTATTAATAAAATAATAATAATATTTTTGTTTTTACTTGACTTACATTTAGATGAGTTTAATAAAAAAAATATTACATATAATATTTAATCATAATTATAAAATAATTAAATATAGTTATGAAGGATGCTACTTTTTTAAAAAATAATATATAATAATTAATTATTTTAATATTATTATTAGTTAAAATATTAAAAAATATATTGTATTAGAATTTAAATTTTACATATTATAAAAAATAAAATTTTAAAAAACATCAAATCACTTTAAAAAAAAAGTATAAACTAAATCAAATAAAATAAAATTAAATTAAAAAAATTAAATTAATTAATTAAAAATTAAAACCAATAAAATTTAAAAAAAATATTAAACCAACAATGTCAAATCAGTTTAATTTTAATACAAAATCAAATCAAACTAAATTTATGAACATTCATCCAATTAGAAATCTTCCTGCCTCGTCAGGGAAAGAAGGTATGTATGATTGAATATAAAATGATAGAACAACCAAAGTTGTACGGTTACTGGTTATGACTGCTAGTTGCCAGTTACTGCCGTATCTGCATTTAATTTTTGCACAAGAAAAATTTGAGGTCGCAATGAATGTAGTAGTAACTACCCTTGGAATTGCCATTTGTCTTCCCATTTACTCACCTTACCAATATAACCGTTTCCTTTCAAAAGTTATAGGAGCCAACGTGACACATGCCATTTATTTTTTCCTTTTTGTATTCTGCTCTTTTATTTCTCAATCAATTAGCCACTAAAAAATTCAACATAATCATTTTTATTTTTTCATCTTTGCTCATTACAAAACAGGTTTCTTTAAAGTTTTTTTAATAAATTATTTGTAATTTAGAGAGAGATCTCTTTTTAAATTATAGAAAATTTGTACCTTTGACTTGTTAATTTTTTTAAGTAAATTTTATTAAAGTTTCTTAAATTTTGTCAAAATTATATAAATATTTTTTTATTTTAAAAATATATACAAATCTCCTCTTAAATGAAAAATTATAGTAATTTAATTTTAAAATTTGTAACTAAAATACCTTTTATTAATTTAAATATATATTTTTAAACTAAAAACACTTTAATGAATGATATTTTGATAAAAAAATTAAAATTAGGTTAAAGTGTAAAGTAATTTTTATTTTAAGAAAAGTTCATATTCATTTTGAAAATATGTGAAATGTTTGTATATTTTTAGTAAAACTCAAGATAAGTTTGCATAATTTACTTATTCTTTTTTTAAAAAGTTTTACTTTCTTTTCTTTTTTCTTTCAAATATATCCCGTAAATATCTGAAAAATGCGGTTAATTTGCTTATTGGTTTTGGTTTATAAATTAGTGAACAATTGCCAATAAAGAAAGCTATGAGGTCCTTTATCTTTATATTCTTGTTAAAAAATATTCTATATTTATATGAATAAGAGCTTAACAACTAATAAAAGAAATAAATTTATAAATGTCTTTAGAATTATATTCAAATAACTAAATTTCTATTTTATTTCTGTTCTTTCTTCTTTTTCTCATTCATATGTTCATATATGTCTACTTTCACTTACCTATATCTCATAATTTTTGTATAATTCCTTATTTTCTTCCTTGATTACTATTTTCAAAATTATTTTTGGCTTATATTAATTACGTTCACAATTTACTTCTTTGAAAATTATCATTGGGCGCCTATTGACATCTCAAAATTTTCTAGACAGTAATTAAAGGACTAACTTAAACTCAAATGCAAAAAAAAAAAAAAATCATCTACATAATAATTTCTAAGTAAATTATACTAACTTTTTATGAGATTTAATTAAATTATACTTGGATACCTTTCTTGTTTTAGAAAAGAAAAAGAATGCCTTTGGCTTCTCTGACATGTGATATTTGTTGCAAAAAGCTCCCTATAATTTATTAATTGTCAATGAAATTAACTTGGTATATAATATATATTCATTCTAAATATGAAATTACCTATATGTCCTTATTGTCATATTAAGAATATAATCATAGTTTCATGTAAGAGCTTAGCATCCAGCGAAATGTCTTTTCTACCATGTTAAGAATAAAATTTCAATATCATATTATGTAAAAAATTAATTAACTTTATTGATAGAAAGTAAATAATATGAGACATATTTTTAAGGGCGATGATTTTATATTCTTGAAACCATATATTCCCAATTTATAACACAATTTATTATCAAATATAAAATAATATTTTATTAAATAATTACTTAAAATATTAAATTATTTAGTAATTAATAATTCTTAAAAGAATCAATTTGATTTTTGTGTAATTACTTATAATAATAAATGTATTAAAATAGACAAAATATTATTTGCTATTTAGTAACATTTAATAAGTAATTGCATTATATATAAAGAATATGATGTTCCATGAACATAAAATTATCACTTTTTTTAATATATATCAAATGCCAATGGAACTATATATTTTTAAGATAACAAAGGTATTAAGTATAATTTAATCAAATTTAAAAAAACTTGTATAATTTACTCTTAACATTTCAAAGACAAAACTATAATCAGTGACATTTTGAACCAAATTACATATTTAATTTTAATTTTTACATTTATTGACTGAACGTTCAAGTATCTAGATGGAGAGGGCATCTAGACTCAAAGACAGCACCATAGCCTAAACAAATTAAATTAACTTAATTTTTTTTGGTAGGCAGTAGTGTCTATACCACTTTATTCTTGCAAGTAATTGATAAAGTGCGTGTTAGGGTAATATTTATTTATGACCACTGAAAACTATTATTAATATTTAATTATTTACAGGGCGTGCTGGAGAATCTATATCATTAATATAGAATAGATATGAAGCTACTGATGATCCAATTACAACCAGTTATGTAAGTATGGTTTAATTAATAGTTAAATTGGGAAAGTATAATCAAATTAATAAATTGATGGCCCATCACCTTGCAATATCATAAGTCACAGCTGTTGTCATTTTCAACCTTTCATTTCTTTCACGATAACACCAGTACGACACAGAAAAACCTTTGCCATATCGCCGTTTCAGACACAATGCATGTGAACTCCTTGTCCTCTCTTAAGTCCTATTTTTATTTTTTTTTTAATTTTTTAATTAAATTATATATTTATCATATTTTTACTAAAAAATTATTCGTTTATCATATTTTAATTAAAACATTTATAATAAAAATATACATAAATACATCTAAATCTAATCCTTCTTTATTAAATATAAATTTTATAATTTCATCCCTGTTATGCCTATAAAAAATAACTATTTAGGTAAACTTTCACATTTTTAAAAGTAAGAAATGTTTTCAATTTATTATCTTAAAATATTTGGCTCATCCTCCTGTTTTTTTTTCTTTGATTATAAAGGAGGCATAAGCTAGATCAGATTCCTTTAAAATCTAAGACTTTTGAACAAATATCACTTAAAGCTAAGACTTTTGAACAAATATTTGCCAATATTTTGATTCTTAAGAATTATAAATTTTCTCAAATTGTTCTCTTATTTTTAATTACTTTTGATTTAGTATTTTGTTTATTTATTCATTATCAATTTATTTTTTTGCTAATTCAAATTAAGGTTTTTCCGTTTTACCAAATTAGAGCTGAAACTACACTTCTTTATTAACTAGTATACTGATTTAAAAAATCGTATTCATAATTCAAGGCGATGGATTTAACACAATGACCAAACTAGTAAAATAATAACAATAATTAAATTGATAAAAGTAAAAAAGGAAACGCAACAATAAAATTTGTATATTTCATAGATAAAACATTAACTAAGTCTTTAATATTTAATACATAACATAATAAAATAAATATATTAAATTAATTATAAAAAATAATTAGTTACATTTTTAAATAGGACACGTATCGTTTGTGATTACCCCTGTCGTCAAGATTAACATAGTTTAATTTTATTTTTATCAATTAACAATTAATATCTTGCCGTCGACTATAGATGTACGATTAAATAGTTGAAGTTGAAAGGTGCAAATTAGGTAGACCTGGTGGTAACAAGAAAAAAGAGAGAAAAGGTAGATTTGCACCTGCCTCCAAAGTTATACAAATATAGAGAATGGTAAACTTGGGGCCAGGCCATGAAACTATATTTTCCAAAATCAGACAGGATCCGCTAAACTGGTAAGTCTCCAACTTTTGTTTGTTTCTTGGATTTTCGCCGGCAAGTTTCAGGATTTCCACCAGCACCAGCAACAGATCCCTTTTTCTTCTTTTCACCCATTTCACATAACACAATTACACAAGTAATCGCATAAATAGGAGAGTGAAGAAATCATTATACTGATCGCACCTCAAAGAGCCGCCATTATCATACTCTCTTCACTTTTCTAAGCTTCTCTCTCCACTGTCTGATTTCTTTAATTTTAATTCTCTGTTCACCTTTTTATTGACCACGAATCCTGGATCTATTCTGTTGAATCTTTTTTGTGCTTTTGATCTTCGATCTACTTGTTGTCAAAAAGTTACCACATTTTTTCATATAGGTTCTTTACTCTGTGTGCCGCCACCAAGGCATACAATCCCATTCTCTTCAACTCTGTAGAAAACAGAGAAGAAAAACTCCCAGGTTATTTCTCTCTCTCTCTCTCTCTGTGTTCTTCTTCATTCATAATTGCTTAGGTTGATGAATTTCCATTACACTAATCATACTCACCATGAATTCTCTACCTTCATCTCCAGCTACCTTCACAAAGCAAAACCCAGAAAGTAAAGGAAAAGAGACCTCTCTCTTTCTCTCTCTCTCTCATATGAGAGGGATAAACTCAGCTGAAACAGTTGGGCCTGAAAAAATTGGGCGACCCAAAGGAAGAAACTTGTGAAAGTTGGTATCTTTCACTATTCTGAGACGCAAGAAAGCTGGCTGGCACTGGCAGATCCAAAGGACAGTGCGTGGTGGGTTTGGGGGCACGAAACAGAGGATGAGAGAGAGCAACGTCATACAGAAGTTGCAGTTGCAGTTGCAGAGGTATGGGAATTTCGGATCGTGGGCTTTACGTCATTTCCCAGACACGATCTGGCGCCCATTTAAGAAGTCATCAGCCAGATCCACCTCTATCCTTGTCGTCTTCTCTGTCTTCCTCGTCGTCGGCGCGTTGTCTTGCACGCGCTTCCTGGATCCGACTGTAAGTATCCCTGCGTCCACCCTTGAATGGCACAATGAAATCTTTTGACATTAATTGTTTTCCGCGTTATTTGCTGCGTCTCAGACCCGGAATTTAGAACATGAATTTCAATTCCTATGGTCGGAGGCCCGCATTATTGAAACGACATCATCGTTTCGCCAATCGGCATTAGCAAAACGGCACAGTAGTTTAGGTTGCCGTAAACGACATGCCGTTTAGTTCTCGATGGTTTTGTGTGCTTGAAAAGTAATTTTAAAAGTGAGGGAGAAGTGTCGTTTCGGTTGATCGCGGTCGATGCTAGTAATTTCTGAGGCCTAATTAACATGCGCCGCTATTGATGGTTAACCAGACAGAGAAATACGAAGAGAGGGTTAAAGTTAATTAAGCCACGTGTTTGTGCAAGTGTCCATAAGTCAAGTGGGACCTACTTTTCTTTCTTTTAAATTTCGTGACTTTTGTTTTGGCCTGCAAATTTCCTGACTTTCACAGTGCCCTAGGAGCTAGATTACCACGTGTTACCATGTACTTGAACTGGTTCGGACCACATAACGCTTATTAGTTTCCCATCTGACTTTGCTTCATTATTTCGTGTTTTTCTCCCAAAATATTTACATTTTGACAAAGGGACGTAGATTTTCTAGCCCGACGTGTTGGTTAAGTTGAACGAATGTGTACTTAATTTTTTTGTTAAATTTTAGTGATTTATTTATTTTTATTTTAAAAGAAGCAAAATATAATATAAAGATTATATTTTAATTTATATTAAATAAAATGTTTACAAATTAAAAAATAATTTCTTCCTATGATTTATTTCTTTTAAAATAAAAACTATATCAAAATAAAAGAGAGATGGTTGAAATAAAAAACAAAAATGAAAAGTTTATCTTGCTGGTCAACTTAAACCTACGTCCTTAACAAAATTATCTGAAGGATTTAGATGTGATTAATTATAGCAAGGTTATATTAGTGTCATAATAATGTATCACAAAAACTAATGTCCTAATTTTTTTAGTTTGAATTAACATTTTAGTCATCAATACATATTTTCTTGTTTTGATATTCTATATTTTGTTTATATATAGTGATTACTTTTTTTAAAATGAACTATAAACTAATATTGCATTAAGTGTTCAACTCTATTTAGCAACATATGTAGTTATAATTATAAAGCACCAAAATAGTGGTAAGATACTCTGTCATGATATGTTTGAGTAATTATTAAATACTTAATGATCATATTAATTTTACGTTAGATATTATCATTCATCTTACAGCCATATGACCTGACAAATTAAGGTTAATTGCAGCTAATTTTCAGAGGTTCAGTTTCAAAACCGATAATAACCCCAAGGTCGCACGACAATGACACGTACCCCCGGAGGCCAGTCGAGATCCCACTGAACTGCAGTGCATACAACCTCACCGGAAAATGTCCGGGAAACTACCCAACCATAGAAGATGATCAGGGCCGTTCAGAGGGCGCAACGTGTCCGGAGTACTTCCGTTGGATCCACGAGGATCTGAGGCCGTGGGCCCACACGGGCATAACGAAGGAGATGGTGGAGAGGGCGAAAAGGACAGCGAATTTTAAACTAGTGATAGTGAAAGGGAAGGCGTATTTGGAGACGTACGTGAAGGCGTTTCAGACGAGAGACGTTTATACGATATGGGGGATCCTACAGTTGTTGCGGAGGTACCCTGGGAAAGTGCCTGATTTGGAGCTCATGTTTGATTGTGTTGATTGGCCTGTGGTTAACTCGGCTGAGTATAGTGGGCCCAATGCCATGGCCCCACCCCCACTCTTCCGCTATTGTGCCAATGATGCCACCTTGGATATTGTTTTCCCTGATTGGTCCTTTTGGGGATGGTAAGTCACCCACCTTTCCACTTTTGTTTGTTCTTACAAGCACTAAAATTTACTCAACCACCTAAATTTCACTATTAGATGTATATTAAGCTACATCTAATCGTGAAAACATATTGCAAAGAAGGTTCTGTGTGTGTGGATATTAAGCTACATCTAATCGTGAAAACATATTGCAAAGTAGGTTGTGTGTGTGTGTGTGTGTGTGTTCTCTTTTTTTCTCATAAATTTCTTTTTAAATTAATGAAAAATATGATGAAATTTTTGGGATAGGATTAGTTTATCATGTATTTTTTTTGGGAATTTGAATTCTACTTAATCATAACCTTTATACAATGAATCACTTGTGGGTTGAGCTAATTACACAAGAATGTTCTCAACATGATTATTTCATATTAGTTTAATTTACCTAACTACATACCCAAAATTTCATTGATTTTAATTCACCATTAAATAGTATTACAAATTAAGGCTATTTACATGTTTCTTTTTATATTGTCAGTCCATTTTTTTGTCTTCTTGGGATAAAATAAATTAGAGTTTAGTTGACCGAACAAAATTATGATAAATAAAAGATAAAAATAAAAAAAGAAATAATGGAAAGAAGAATTGTTTTAAATTGAATGATTTCTTTTCAATTTGGCTTGGATTCATTTGGAGAAGGCATATTGAGTATTTTATATCATTATAGGCCAGAGGTTAACATAAAGCCATGGGAGATATTACTGGAAGAGTTGAAAGAGGGGAACAAGAGGACAACGTGGATGAATAGAGAACCTTATGCTTACTGGAAAGGTAATCCAGTTGTTGCTGAAACCAGACAAGACCTCCTCAAATGCAATGTCTCTCACACACAAGATTGGAATGCTCGTTTATATGCCCAGGTCTATATATATCTCACCTTTATTTCCATTGAAAAACTTGTTGTAACAAACATGAAACAAAACTTTACATAAGTCATTGCCATTCTAGGACCATAGAAAGCATTTTAAAATATAATTTTTTCTTTTCTGGCAGGATTGGATATCAGAATCTCAAAAAGGGTTCAAGAAATCAGACCTGGCCAGCCAATGCATTCATAGGTAAACATTCATATCTTTACATATATATAATGTGAACAAGTTTGATCTTGCTAGCCCTATCTACTTGGTAATTTATTCTCAGTTACTTGATATATGTGTAAAGCAAACTCATGATGCATGCAGATATAAGATCTACATTGAAGGGTCTGCTTGGTCCGTGAGTGAAAAGTATATTCTATCCTGTGATTCTGTCACTTTACTAGTAAAACCCAAGTACTATGACTTCTTCACAAGAGGCTTGATTCCAGTGCACCACTATTGGCCCATTAAGGAAGATGACAAGTGCAGATCCATTAAGTTTGCTGTGGATTGGGGCAACAGCCACAAGAAGAAGGTAGAACTAAAGTACTAATTAAGCTTGGTTATAAATGATGTTCCCAAAAAGATTTATATCATAAACCTTACTTAAGTTTTGTCGGATAAATATTACATTAAGATCAACCTCTCTGGATAGGTAATATTGAACCTGATCAATGTTTTGTTCTATCTTCTGTTTTTGGAATTTGTCAGGCACAAGATATTGGAAAAGCAGCAAGTGATTTCATACAGGAAGAGTTGAAGATGGACTATGTGTATGATTACATGTTTCATCTTCTAAGTTCGTATGCTAAGCTCTTGAGATACAAGCCCTCTGTTAGTAAGAAAGCTATTGAACTATGTGCAGAATCCATGGTTTGTAAAGCAGAAGGGTTAGTAAAGAAGTTTATGATGGATTCAATGGTGAAGGGTCCTTCAAACACCAATCCCTGCACTCTGCCTCCTCCTTACGATCCTCCATCTTTGCATGCACAGTTAAGGAGAAAGCAAAGTTCAATTCAACAAGTTGAATCATGGGAGAGAAGTTATTGGGAGAAACGAATTGTGCAATCTTAATATATATATATATATATATATTATACATACATATATATTATATACAAGTGAATGTATTGATTCTTAAATTATGGATTTCTCAATTATAGGTCCATTTTTTCAGAGAGATAGAAATGGAACACATTATACTTTAATGGTCCTACGGATGGTTAATTTTATCATTTTGATGAGATTTTTTTAATTTTTCTAAAACAATTATCACTAGGATTATTAATCATTTTGGCTTTTTCATTTTCTATTTCTTTGGACTAGTTCAGAAAAAGCGGGCGAGGTGTTGTATGGCGAACCATGATGCAATTATACACTAAAAGATGGTTCATATAATTCAGCAGATTTGAAGCGAAGCGTTTGCATGATGTGTAATAAATTTTTAGGTACTGATTCAACATCTAGATGGGAGCTAATAAATTGATTAAAAAAAGGGTACAAATAGGCAGAGAATTGGTGTAAGGTTTACAGGAGTAGATTTGCAGAGATAAAGCTAAACTTTCCCGTACTTTATTCTTCCTTGCTCCCTTTAGACGATAAGTTGATGAAAGTTTAAATAGATTAAGTAAGATGCTTTGGGTGGGCTGCATTTGAATTACTAACATAAATATTATGGTTTAATTTATTACTTCTGATCATGGATTGAGTCTTCAAGCCCCACTTTGGCATTGAGTTGCTATTCTTTGAACAGGGACTAGAATAAAACAGAACAAGTTATTAGATTAAAGATTTCATATGCCGCCAAGGCTTAACAAAAATCATATAGGCATAAACCGTCCGATTAAAACAACTTATTATTATAGTTGCCAGACACATGCTGAAACATTAATAGAGTCTGACAAGAAGAGATAGAAAATAAAGGCACATTCTACCAAAAATCAGAAAAAAAAAAGAAGAGAGAAAAAGGCACATATTGATAGGTCAACTATCAACATGATCTGTCAGCATCCTCATTAGATTTGCGACCTTTATTACAATTGTCACATATATTTTGTCAGCTACATCATCCACATGGTAGAAGCAAGCATGCCACAAACACTTTTTGAACAATAAGGTCCCAATGACTCCTTAAAGTCGCAAACCCAATCGCTACCACAAGGGAAAATCAAATTTTTTCTGAATTATTTTCATCCTCTAGTAGTTCTTTGTTTGCAAGAACTTGATGGGAATCATCCCTAGGACATTTATTTGGCAATGGAACTCTATAGAGATAATGGTTGCCAGCAGAAAATATAGGGGTTATCAAGAGTTAATTGATTTTCTCTTGAAATTGGTCTTAAAAGGTTATTGTATGACATGTTTAAGTGACTTAAATTAGTTAGAATGGACATAATCTTTGGAATTGTGCCTAAAATCTTATTACAAGAGATGTCAAAGGATCCAAGTGATCTTACATCCTCCCATCTCTAGGATCTCTACTTTCAAATGATTGTTTGATAAATTTAGGCTATGCAATCTATTGAGTTAAGTTATTCCCTCAAGAATCAATCCTACCAAATTGTTATTTGGCAAATCCATGTTCATTACAAACTACAAGATTTTGTTATAGTCAAATTTTCTTTCCTTCATAACTTGTTTAACATCCTCATTAGGCCACATTAGTCTCATTGGGCATGCTATTCTTGGGAACAAATCCTACATCCTCATTTGATGATTCATGTTAGGTCATTGCTATGAGATAACCTATGCAATGAGGCATTGGACCTGTTAGTTTATTGCTTGCTAGGTCTAAGATTTGCAATGATGCGAATTGGCATAGTTGTGTTGGAATGCTACCATTCAACTTGTTTTGACACAATTTAAGAATTTGTAGTGAGGGAAAGTGTTTGCAGCCCATGCTAGTGTACTCCCAAAAAATTGATTCTCTTCATGATTCAAAATTACCAATTACTTCAAAATTTTCTAAGAAAATGGAAGCTCTCCTTAAAGATTAATATAGTTCAAATGCAACCATAACATTGAAAAGAGATTTCTTAATGAGTTTGAAAAAACACCAGATAGATTGTTGTAAGACAAATTTAGATCAGCATCCTTGACTTTCCCTCTAACAATTTGGAATTTCTCTAAATAATATATTCTTTGAAAGATCAAGACTATAAATTATCTCAATTTTGCATAATGAGTTTGGAATCGATCCATTTATGAGGTTATTTCTAAATAGCAAAAGTTCCAAGCTAGGCATTTTCTCACCAATATTTTTCGAGAAGTGATTGATTGATTTGGTTATTAGATATATTCAAGTATGAGATGTGCATAATTGAAGGCCATTCTTTAGTTTTTGGAATTGTACCTTCCAAAGTGTTGGAAGAAAGATCAAGTTCAACTAGTTTCACAAGTTGATCAATACTATCAGAAATGTTCTTATGTAAAGTATTTTTGGCAAGACTGATGTATCCTAGATTGACAAGATTACCAAGACTTTGAGGAATGATGCCATTCAAGTTATTATTAGTAAGATCAAGAAATCTAAGATTTACTAGTTGATCAAGCCTATTGGGAAAGCCCCCCTCTAGTTTATTACAAGCAAGATCTAAGTAACTTAGATTCACAAGCAATCCAAAGCTATCTGGAATTGTACCATTCAAATGATTGTGATGAAGTAATAGTTTTGTTAACTTTAATAGTTTTCTAAGAGGAGAGGGAATGGGACCATAGAATTCAAGTGTTTAAGATTTTCAAGTTGCCCCAACCATATTGGCAAATTGTCACTAAATTCATTACTACTCAAATCCAATTCCTTTAAATCATATTTGATGCATCTTGATAAATTGGCAGCTTCCAAATACTTTTCCTCAGAACTTATTTCTTGAGAAATCTAATATTTTCAAATGACACATGTTTCTTGGAATTGATTATAGAGAACCTTCCATAGTAGTGAATCTATTCGAAGCAAGGCTAAGGTGGAGAAGGCTCTTTAACTCACTAAACTAGGATGGAATCAAAGATTGTTTTTAGAAAGGTTAAGGTCCTCAAGAAAAGTCAAGTTTCAAAATGTATCAGGAATTGGGCCATGAAGTGTGTAACACCATAAATTCTAACTCATCATATCATATATATACATGCCTCCCATTATTATATTCATGAAGATATAAGGCAAAAGGGGAAAAATAGTAACTTTCTTTGCGTTGCGTCATACTTAAAAATTCCATTTGGCGTCACGTGTACTATGTGAGCTCATTATATACATTATCATATTTAAATACATCAATACAACTCATTTCCATCTCAAAATCATGCCCATAACTCATAAAAACTGAAATGGAGCTCAAAATAATTAAGTATATTTCGGCCAAATTTGGCCTCTTTTTTAATCAAATTTTGGAATATTATAACTAATTCTAGAAAAATCAAAATCATACAATCTTGCTCATTATGGAAATCTTGGGATGTATAATTTATGATAAAAATATGTACAAGTCATAACATCCCACACACAGAGCGTTTGACATGCGAAATAGTCTGGAGGTCGGACTGGGTCCTGATGCTGTCACAGTTTACTGATATGAAGTTCAAAAATGTTCAATTAATTCTACAAAAATCTAATCTATGCAAATGATATCAATATAGAAAGCTGTGGATGTCGACTAGAGATTAAAAATATCTTTAGATCATTTCATCAAGCCTAAACCTCAGAATTTGATAGAATAGTACTTCTGGTCGGGCAAGATTATTGATACTAGATAGAAACTTTAAAAGTTCATATCTTCATCTCTAGACTTCCAAATGAGGTGCTTCTAGTTGACAAAAGTCACTGTGGTTTCCTAGTTTCTTTGTATAAAATTTCATAGCAATTGGACATCATTTGAGTCTCATGTGATAGAAAATAATTTCGGACTATTGTAACAGTGCATCAGACCATTTTCATAAATTTTGCCAACTTTAAAAAATCATCAAATATTCTGTAGACCTCTGAAAATTATGTTATTTAGCTTTCCAAAAAGCTCTCAAGGAGACCTAATTGCATGCAAAATCTAGATCAAGACTAACTCATTTGGCCAAAAAGTGATATAGGGTCCATAATGATCAATTTTGGCTCCATATAGGATATCAAAGTTGTCAAATGAATTTCCCTTGGTCTTGGAACCTTTTGGACAAATCTAAAAGTATATTTAAGACTTGTGTGAGTTACCCAAATGGTCCCAAACTTCATATATCTCATTTTGGCCTTCTCACCCACACTTATGCACATTTATTTCATACTTTCACATTACATATTTGGGTATTAGATATTCAAATTGTATTTTATAACTCATACATCATATTCATAGCTATAAACATCACATAATAGCATTTTTATACATGTCTCAAGGTTCACAATACATATAAAACATCATATACATTATGAACCATCATTATGGTTCTAAAATAGACAAAACAAGACATAAGCTTATCAATCTTTGCTCTTCATGGTTGTTGGCTTCCTTCACCATAATTACTTAGTCCACCTAGCATATTAGATTATTAAAGAGGAGGGGATGAGATTCAAAGAATCCCAATAACTCATCTCCCATTCAATCATACATAATATGTGTAAGTAACCTTTACAAATGCATACATGGAGAAAATAAAAGCCATGGACATTTTAATAGCAAATTTGGCATGTGAACAACTCATACAAATCATTCAAGAGCTCACCAAGTGTTTAGATTGGCCTCACACTTCTCCTCATAGGTTTTGGACTTGCCTCACCCATTTCTTGAGCACTTTGGATTCAACCATACTTTTGGGAGCCCACTTTGCTTTTGGGAGACTTTTTGCTTTGTCTCAACCAAGTTCAAGGGTTCTTGGCTCATCCTCACTAAAGGAAAGAGTTCTTGGCCTCTCCACACTTAAGCAAACTCATACAAATATCATGTGCTCATTTGAAACATAACATAGCATCAAAGATCTTGGAATATAAAGGCATGCTAGCATACTTTTCATAACTTGAAAATGGACACACACACATTCTAAAATAAGCTAAACACACATCCATACATGAGAGAAAGTGGAAAGAGCTACATTGTGCAAATTTACACACTTTTCTCCTTGGATTTCCCTCTTTTGCCTCGGCTATACACCCACAATTTGGTGGAGATGGTTTCTCTTGGCCTAGACATGATTTAAGGGAGCTAATTAGGTTCATGAAACATATTCTAAAGCTATACAATTTGCTTAAGCCCTAAATTACTCTATAGGCTTCATTATGGTCCATAATGGTGCCTAATGAAGCAACACTCCTCAAATAACTTCTAGGCCTCGTTTTTTCCTCTCAATTAGAGCTACCGCACCATTAAAATAAAGGGCCTAGTACCATGTTGCTTCTTTAGGTCATATATGGAATCTAAAGCACCAACTCATTCTCTAAGCTTCCTAAATTTTTTCCAAGGCTTCCTCTCATATTCATTCATCATATATAACTCAAAAATGGGCTTGAAAAAATTTAAAACTCTCCCTAACTATGCCATCCCTTCTTGGCCAAAACCTAGGGCATAAATAGGATTTAATGGCTTCTTGATTTTTCCTTGATGGGGGAACCATTTAGGGAGGTTGTTAAGAGTTGTAGCAGGTCAAGGAAACACTTAAATAGCCCAGGGAACTTATGGATCAAATCAGTTTTTACAATCCCCTTAAGTGCTTTACACTTTTTCAACTTTTAGATTCATGACTTTTCATGGGGTTTTATTCATTTTCATGGAGGAAGAGGCATATGGGGGACCTCTTAGGGATCTTAGGAGCACATTTAAATATTTGTTTAAGTCTAAGAACATTCATGTTAAATCAGATTTGCAAGGGAGCATTTGGATCCCTAATGGTTTCATCTTGTTTCCTAATGCTCATTTCTTGATTCTATTAGTTCATTCTTAACCCTTGCCACCTAAAACCTCTAATCCTTCCATGAATTAGGTAGAAAACAGCCCATAAGACTTGGGCTCATGGTGGCCAAATTCGTGCAAGAGGAAAAGGGAGGAAGAAACTACCAAAGAATGAAAGTTTTATCTTGTTTTCTTACTTTCCCTTGGTTGCTTTTCACTTTCCTTGGTTGCCTCCCTTCAAACACAAATTTTTTTTATCTTTATTCTGCCCCCAAAACAGATTTAAAAACATCATCAAACCCATAGAAATAAGGAGGAGAAGGAGGAGAAGTAACTTGCTAAAGAGAAAGCTAGATTTTTCATGGAATTTCCTACCTTTTCTTGGCTTTTTCCTCCTTCCAAGAGTACTCCTTCTTGTGCGCCTAAGAGAACTGATTCTCCTCTCTGTTCTGGGCAGAAGAAAGATGGAGGAAAATGAGCGCAAGAGAGGGCTTGAGTTTAAGAAGCTTCTTGTTAAAATTATTTCCAATTTTGCCCTTCGCAATGGCATTTCTGGTTTGACTTCGTTTTAGCTCCTTTTTTAGAATTATCTTTTTTATTATAAAATTTAGATTCCCAATTTAGTAAAATGCCTTTAGAATCATTCAATTTGGAGCTAAAACCTTGCCAAACGAACTGATCAAAGTTCGGGTCAACCAACGTTAAAAAACGTCCACCGGAGAGGATTTAACTTTCCCGAGGCTTTCTATGATTTTCAGGGCCTCTGAGAATCCTAAAGAACTCAAAACTTTCATTTAAAAAGCCCTCCTGTATGTTTTCCAAAAAGTCCACTTATTTACGAAAATGCCAATGGTCTTTCGACAAATTTTTTGAATCATTCTGACCCCGGTTTCTGGGCAATTCAAGGCTCAAATCCTTATTTTCTATTATTTAAAATTTTATCCAAATCTTATTTGATCTTAAATAACTTATCTCAGGGGACTTGCTTTGAAAACTGACTCATTTCGGTATTTTATGAAAAATTGGATGTTACAAAGTGCATTCAATGAAAGATTTAAAAGCACAAGGTTTTGAAGCTTACCTAATCATATCGGAATTGAATTGTTTTGGTTTGTGAAAAGGTCAAGGTGTTCAAGAAAAGTTATGTTTTAAAGAGCAAAAGGAGGTGAACTATAAAGCCCATTAGCTTTAATGCTTAGTTCAACAAGCTTATTAAAGTTATCCAACATAGTGGCAATAAACTAGGAGTGTTATAAGAAAGTTCTAGGACTCTAATGGAAGTCATGTTTTGAAAAGCATCAAGAATTGAAGCCTTAATTCCATTGACACCAAGCTTGAGTACTTGAATTCTAGAAATAAAAAGGTTGACGAAGAGTGGCCAAGTTGTTAAGTTCACACATAACTAAGTGTAGTTGTAACAAAGAAGGAAGCAAGGGTACCTGGGATAAATTATAAGCTTTCCCAAGGTCAATACCACTCATGTCAAAGTGTTGTAGTGATCGAATCTAAGAAACCCATTTCATGTTATTGATGAGTAATTCATTAGAACTGATACCAACAAAGTGTAGGTTTGTTAGGTCTCCAAGACTCTGGGAACCTCTCACTAAAATTAGCACAAGAGATTGAAAAATATCTCAAATGCTCCATGGAACCAAAGAAGAAGGAAATTTGAATGGCATGGAAATTGTTTCCGCTTGAGTCCAAATAACTCAAATATTCTAGTTGTAAGAGAGATGGATTGACATAACTTCAAGAGAATATAGGTTGTAGTCACTCCAAGGACATGGAAGGTTAAGTTCCCTAGTTTGCCAATATGGTTGGCAAGGGTTTCTAAGATCAAGCTTGATAATATGCCCACTAAGATTGTGATAAATTATGCCATTCAAGAGGCAACAATCACTAGCATTCTAGCAAGAAAGCCTATTTGAAGGATTAATGAAGTTTGCTTTGAACTTGAGAAGAGCTTGTCTCTCATTCTATGCATCCCATGCTTGAATTTTCACACAAATAATTCCAACCAAGAGGAAAAGTTGCATGGCAAGTCCAACATATGCTTATCTTCCCCTGTTTGAGGAAGAAAGAAGTGTATGTTTGCAATTTAAACCAGACGAAGTTCCCTCTTTGTATGCATAGATGGGACTATTCTACACTTTCTTTAATTTCCTTTTATGTTCTTTTCAAAATTTATGATGATATTTTTTGAAGGAAAAGTCCAGAGATAGACTTGCATGTATTTGAATTTTCTCACAAAGGACACAAGAAATTTGGAACTAACTTTTCTAATTTAATTTATTAAATTAATATTTTTAAAAATAACATACAAAAATATCTTTTAAATTAATTTTCAAAAGCAATATGATTTTTTAAAACATTACTTATCATAAATATTTTGATTTGAAATTATTACGGAAAATTATATCACCAACTCTAATAGTTACCTCTAAATAATTATAACTTATTTTATAAGCAAGACAAGTAAATACAATTTCTCTACAATATTATCAAACACAAGCAAGACAAATAAATACAATTTCTCTACAATATTATCAAACACAAGTCGATACTTTTTTTTTTTGGGTAAAAGTAATCTGAATTAAAGTCATGTTTTTTAATTTTAACCCCCCAACAGAAAAAAAATCACGATTTAGACAACTCCATGTATGAGATGAGATCAAAAAAAGAAAAAAAAAGAAATGAGCATTACCACGTCATTAGAGTGGGCCACGTGAGACGACTCTATCACTTAAAATTTAATTATTTTCACAAAGAAGCTCCCACTTTTTTTGTAGCAGGGGAGCGTGAAGACTTGGATTTCAATCACTACAAGAGGAAGCGCGGTTTTCTTCTTAGCATTTATTGGTGCATGACCTATCACTTTCCAGCTCAATTTGAAGCCATTTACTCAATTTCCATCAACAAATACTAAATTAGAGCCATTCTTGTGGTGGTTTAATTCATATAAACTCTAATTACTAATTAGTATTTGTGATGCACAATTCAAGAGTGATAGTGTATGGAAATTGTAATCTTTTTGTTTTGACTTCTTACTTATTTATAAATATAGTTCATATATGATATGCTAGAGTAAGCTTATATTAAAAAAATCGCTAAATTAACTTTTTTTCAGCTTGATCTATTGCATATACTTTTTTTCAAAAAATATTTAGCAGTTCAACCACACAATTTTTAAAGTGGAAATATAATTTACCTGAAAAAAATCATCATTAGTAAAATTAAAACATAAACAATGATAAAAGAAATTAAAGTTGTAGCAACCTTATGTTCTACTTTTATAATCTATTGTGTTAGGAGAGAGAGAGAGAAAGCTGAGTCTTCAAAGTCATTCAAGACTAATTGCTGTCATGAAGTTTCTTCGCTGCTACATATCTATCACTATCTACTTGACGGTGCATAAACTAATGCGAAAATCATGTATCAAATTTAAACGTAGGTCTTCAATAATTTTGAACTCATTGTCTCTGAAGTTCAATTTTACATAAAAATACATTGTTTTATAGATGTTTATTGATAAAAACTCTTTATAATTTATCTTGAATTGATCCTTCTTGGGAACCATTGAATTTGAAACATTTACCATATACAAATTAACCAAATGAAAGAACCTAAAACATTTGACCAAGTCCTCATACAGCCTGACAGGATGCTTAATTTGCTTTGTGCTGGAAAATGATCCTCTGTTGCTTTCTCTGTCTCCCCTCTAAATCTAATTTGTACAATTTAGATTTTAATTTTTTTAATTCTCAATCATTTATTTATTTTTATTTTGATATATATATTTTTACTTTGGAAGAAGCAACTTACATTTTGTTTCTTTCAAAATTAAAAAAAAAATATATCAAAATAATAATAAATAAATTAAAATTTGAATCATTCAAATTAAATCTAAATGGTTTATATCTGCTTTTTTTGGGGCCGCAAAAGATCTAGGGGCTTTATGCTGATGTCTGAGGATATATGTACCTATAGAACCTTGCTGAAGTATCTTTCTTTGTGCGTTCTTCCGATCTGAATTCACCAAAAAAAAAAAAAGAATCCTTAAACATTTATACGGTATATAAAATTAATCTTTCAAAATTCGAATACCAAAACATTAATTAATTTTCATAATATTTGTTGATACCAATGCCCCATGATAGCAGCTTCCCTTCTTCCTTCTTATACCGCACAACAAATTCTGTTTTCTTTTGAATTTTATTTTACAATACATAAAGTTAATTCAACGAGGAATAAAGTTGGATTGCATCAAACTTGTTATTTTGTCTTGCATGTCCTTCAATAATTAGGCAAAACCATTTTTATGATCTTTTTTGCCAATAAAAAAAATCTCAAACATAGATGTAAATGTTCCTCCTTTCTGTTTTTCTTACTTACCCTTGAATCTTGATATCCCCATTCTCAAATATACTTTTAGGAAGAAAATTTGTATGGAATGAAGAATTGATTATCATTTGTTTCAGGAAATTACTATTTCACTACAAATACAATAGTAACTCATCTTGTTTGTTGGCACTACAATATCTTTTCACAAACACTAAAATGGGGTAGTGCCATATCCTTGCTCTCTTTTATGGGACTTGGATCCTTCGAAATGAAATTCAGCTTAATTGAGAAGAGAAAAAGAGAGAGAGAGAGAGAGAGAGAGGTGGCCCCTATCTCTGTATATCCCACAAAAAGTAGGGCCCACCTCTCTTTCTTTTTGTTTACTCACTTTAGAAGATCCACTTCATTCTTTTATGAAGGGGAGAATTGTTATAAAGTTTTTTGGAGTAACTTTGCATACACACAATTGAACTTTGCAATCTTGTAGTGCTAAATGGAATTATTTAAACAAGTTAATATTTGGATGAGTTGTATTTGAAGTACTAAATTAAATATGGTCAATTTTGCGAGTAGACATGAAACTTGTTTTCAACATTTAAACCTAGATGTATTTTAAAAAATTGAAAATTTGTGTGTTTAATTTGCCAATTTTAACGCTTTATTTCCCCTTCATTACTGACTAGTATCAAATGAATGTTGTATCATTGGAAAGCTTTTAGAGCAAGATTTCCAATGATATAATGATCTCAAAAGTTAGGTCATTGTTAATGTTTTTCAAAAATTTCAAACTCACTCCAACTTTGAATGATCATATTTTGCTTGTTTTTCATCCAAATTAGATCAAACTGGAAGTGTTAAAAAGTTATTAAAACAATGACTTTCCAATAATATATGATTTGCATACTTTAATAGCTTATGATAAGAAAGTTAGGCTTTCAAAATTTTCCCACACACTCCTCTCTATAACCTTCATACGTTGCAAAATTCGTGGCTTAAGATGCTCTTTATTAAATTTTGCCATTAAAGGGATTCTATGATTCAAATATAAAACATATATACAATTTGATTTTCTTTGTCCAATTTCATGAAATTAAGGATGAAAATCATATAGTCAACATAGGGAATAGGAAAGTCAAGCTAACCTAACTCTAATACTCATAAAGAGTTTTGGGGTACTAACCTATAAAGCAAAATGAATCTTCAAATTCTCTATCTCTAATAGTTTGGATTGTAATCACCAATGGAATCACAATCTCTTTTTCATGATTGATGCACCATAGTTCTAAAAGAAGAGAAGAAAATTAAAAAAGTTTCTCTATCTGTGTTTTGTTTTTCTCAAAAAAGAGTTTTTCTCGTGTCCTCTGATAATTTCACTATTAATCAATTTTTTTTTTATTTTAGTAACTCACACTGAAAATTGACAAAAATTTTAAATTTCAAAATTTAAATTAATTAATTAATTAATTAGGGCTTGGATTACTAATACAAGTTAGTCTGAAATGAGTGGCCTTGCTCTTCCAACAAAAACTAACCACCAAATATAAGGAAACGATAACAAGAGGTAGAGAATTAGAATAAAGTTATTTGGAGCAATTTTTCAAAAACAGAACTAAATTCAAACTATTTGATTTTGAAATACGTAAGCAAGATAACTTGGGTGGCTTGTGTTTGAATTTGTAGACTATATATGGTTATTTATTTTCCAACTCTGATTGTGATGTGAGTTCTCAAGCCATGGGCCGCTGCAGCATATATGCCGTATTCCTCATACAGAGACAAAAGCAAAGAAAAGCATCGATTATCCATGTATACCTTACTTTTCCTAGTTTTTGCATTATTTTTTCTGTCTTTCTCCTTTTATGTTTGCCACTACCAAATATTAGTAAAGAGAACATTGAAGTAGTTCCGATACTATGTAAAATTTTAAATTCATCCTTATCTGATTTAAATGTTTCTTAAGTAAATTAATGAAAATGTACTATTGAGATATTAAATTTAAATTTAGGTTAAGTGAAATAATATTTCTAAATTACTAAATCCCATTCTTGCGTTTACCTTAGAAAGTCGCTATATAACCAGAAAATGAATAACATATATATTCATGCTTGAAGAGCTACTTTCCTTGTTTATGTCTACTGGAACTGCAGCCACCTCTAAGAAACAGTCATACTCTGTTTTATGAGGGGAAGAATAAGCTTCACTAAGATATTGTTATTTTTCGTTGAAGGTGAAAATATGAATTACTATGATATGTTTAGTAATCTAGTCTTCAGTATGAGTTGTTTGGTAATGAACTGGTTATACATTAAGTTTATAATACTTAATGACAGACAAACACAATATATAACACGAATGTGCATAATGCAAAATGTCAAAAATCTAAAAGATGCATATAGCTTTTACATTTGTGCTTTGTGCACATAATATGTCACTGAGATTAATAGTTTTGAATAATAAAAATTTGCTAATTGACGTTGAATTATAGTAATGTAATGATAAGATGCCTAGAGGAAGAGAATTGGCATAAGGTTGCGTTGGGTGAATTTGCATATATACACAGAACTGAAGAGTCAATAACTTAAATCAAAGTTTGGGTTGTACTTGAATTACTTCATTGAAGTGTTATAAACAAAGGAAAAAAATAAAGCATAGCAAGTATTTATACAATCACCCTTTAAATAGCATATTTTCTTGTACTTAAAAAAGGTAATTTCTTTTCAAAGCATTGAACTCACTGAAGAAACTTTCTCCGCTTTTGCTACAAGACCAAGATTGCATAAAATTAAAATGGCATACATGTTATTCCAATTATTACACATGTATATAAAGCATTAATAGAGACCAACAGATAGAGGTAGAAAATGTAGGCACCTAGCAATAGGTCAACCATCAACAAAGTTTCTCATCATCCTCTTTAGCCTTGCCACTTTTATTATAATGGTGACATATACTTTGTCTACTGTATCATCCACCCACTGGAAGCAAGCATACCTCCAACTCTTCTTCAACACTAGAGTTCCAATGACAACCCAAAAGCCAATTACAAACCCAGCTGCTATTACAAAGCGAAACCAAAATTTTTCTGAATCATTTTCATCTTTAGGTAATTGTTTGCTTACAAGAACTTGATGGGAATCATCACCTGGGCATTTATTTGGCAATGGAACTCCACAGAGATAAGGATTGCCAGCGTAAATATATGGGTCATCAAGAGTTAAAAACTGGTTTTCTCTTGGAATTGGTCCTGAAAGATTATTGTAGGACATGTTTAAGTAGCTAAGAGAAGTTAGAGAGGTGATGCTGTTTGGAATTGTGCCTGAAAGTTGGTTTCGAGAGATGTCAAGGGATTCAAGTGATGTCATATTCCCTATCATTTGAGGGATCTCACCTTCCAAATGGTTGTTTGATAAATTTAAGCCATGCAGTCCAGTGAGTTGAGTTATTCCTTCAGGAATCAATCCTATCAATTTGTTATTTGATAAATCTATGTTGATAACAAATTGCAAGATTTTGGTATAGTCAAATTTTACTCCCTTCATGACTTGTTCGACATCCTCTTCAGGCCACTCTAAAAGCAAGATGCGATCCTGTGAAGATAAATTTCCAAGATATCGATAATAGGATTCCCACTTATCAGCTTCAGCCAATGACCTATATTTAGTCATTCCTTCAAGATTGCCAATGCAATGGGGTATTGAACCAGTTAAGTTATTATTCGCAAGGTCCAAGATTTGGAGTGATGTGAGTTGGCACAAATGTGAAGGAATGCTACCATTCAACATGTTTTGGTGAAGCCTAAGAATTTGGAGCGAGGGAAATGTGTTGCTCGTCCATGATGGTATACTTCCAGAAAATTGATTCTCACCAAGATTCAAAATTTTCAATTGCTTTAAATTTTTCAAAGACAATGGAAGCTCACCTTTAAGATAGTTGCTATTTAAATGCAACCATAACAATGAGGAAAGATTGTTGAATGACATTGGAAAGACACCTGATAGTTTGTTGAATGACAAATTTATTTCATCCAATCCATCTGATAGATTATCTCCCCAGCAATCTGGAATTTTACCAGATATTTTGTTCTTTGAAAGATCAAGACTGTATAGGGTCTTAATTTTGCACAACGAGCTAGGTATTGAACCACTTATGAGGTTATTTCCAAGGTTTAAGGACTCCATTCTAGGCATTATATCACTGATATTTTTGGGAAGTGATCCACTAATTTGGTTATTGGAGAGACTTAAATATTCAAGCTCCATAAATGAAGACCAACCTTTTCTTTTGAAAAAAGTTCCTTTCAAATGGTTAAAAGAGAGATCAAGGGATGCTAGGTTCACAAGTTGACTTAAACTATCAGGAATGCTCCCCTGCAAATTATTTCTATGAAGATGGAGGGATGATAGATGCACAAGTTGCCCAAGACTTTGAGGAATGTTACCATAAAAAGAATTTTTTGAAAGATCAAGGGATGCCAGATTTACAAGTAACCCAAGACTATCTGGAAGAACCCCATCCAATTTGTTATTAGAAAGGTCTAAGTCACTTAGATTGACAAGTTTACCAATGCTATATGGAATCGATCCATTCAAAAGATTGTTCCCAAGTAATAGTGATGTCAACTGTGATAATTTTCCAATAGAAAAGGGCACAGGACCAAACAACAAATTGTCACGTAGATCAATGTTTTTCAGATTTTCAAGATACCTCAACCAAGTCGGCAAACTATCATTAAGTTTATTATCAGTCAATATCATTTCCTGTAAATCATATCTAATGCATCCTGACAAATCAGAGTCACCAAATGCTTCTCCATGAAGATTGTTTTCTGAGAAATCTAAACTTCTTAAATGACACATGTTTCTTAAAATTGATGATAGAGAAGATTCCATCGTAGTGAGTCCATTTGAGGTAACATCTATGTGGCGAAGGTTTTTTAACTCACCTAACCATGATGGAATTGATCTAAGATGATTTACAGAAAGGGAAAGGTTTTCAAGGGAAGTCAAATTTCGAAAGACTTCAGGAACTGAACCATGAAGTGCATTCCCTGAAAGATCAAGAAGTACTAGATTCTTAAATTCACCTAACCACAATGGCACTGAACTAAGATTGTTTTCTGAAAGCTCAAAGACTTTAACAGAAGTCATATTTTGAAAAACATCAAGAATTGGACCATCAATTTCATTGTCAGCAAGATCGAGGACTTGAACCCTCGGAATATATGTGAAATTAAATTTTAGAGGGAGACGAGGAGGGATCAAGTTGTGAAGTCCACAATCAGCTAAGTGTAGTTGTAACAAAGAAGGAAGCATGTAAATTACCTGGAACAGATTGTGTGCTTTCTCGAGGTCAACACCACTCATGTTAAGGTATTGCAATGACTGAAGATCAGAAGCCCAATTCATGTCATTGGTGTATAAATCATTGGAACTAAGATCAAGAAAGTGCAGGTTCGTAAGGTTTCCAAGATTATAGGGGAGCTTCCCACTAAAATTAGCACCAGAGATGGAAAGATATCTCAGCTGCTTCATAGAAGCAAAGAAGAAGGGAATTGGAGTGGCACCAAAATTGTTTTCACTCATGTCCAAATAACTCAAATGTTCCAACTGCATCAATGATGAATCAACACCTCCAGCTTCTAAATAATTGGTGGAGAGATCAAGCTTGATAATATGCCCTGTAAGATTGTGACAGCCTATGCCATTCCACAGGCAACAGTCATTAGCATTCCAAGAAGAAAGCATATGTGAAGGATCAGTGAGGGTTGCTTTGAACTTGAGAAGAGCTTGCCTTTCTCGTTCTATGCATCCCACGCTAGAATTCCCACACAAACATAATTGTGCAATTTCAGACAATAGGAAGAGCACGAGCATGGCAAATCCTGCTCTAGGGTATCTAGCCATGTTTTGCCAGTGGAATGGGGACTACGATCATTGGTTTCCCTCAACACACATAACTTATTTATATAATAATGTATGCTAAGCAATTTCATGGCATGTGCGGAATGGGACCCTTATTTGCCAGATTTTTCTTAAAAAAAAAAACTTTCAATATGTAACAAGTAACAACCGTCATGTACCTCAATCAATTTAATATAAAAGGTTCTTTTCGGACCCTTTGTCTCCATGAAATTGTAACCAGCGTACGTATACGCGGTTAATGGTCTTAACGCGTGAAGAAAGTTCGGTGTTCAGAAACCACAAAGTCAAGAAAAAACACTCGAGTCAAAATAAATAACTCACGGACGCAACTAGCTACCACATCCCTTTGAAGTTTCCTTGAAATTTTCCATCAACTAAAGTGAAATGTCTAGGTTCAACTTTGGAAACAGGTGTTTAGTTTTTGCTTTTGCAGAAAAGTGAAAATAATTAAATATTTGGAGCTTTCATATTTTGGCCGTCGGGCTTGAAATCAATATGACAACTTATATAATTATGAATAAAGTCCATTGCGTAAACTTGGAAATTCCGTTCATCCGGTAATGAAAACTTTTAGGGACTGCATTTCACTATTTGAAGTCATACAAACACGAATAGTGACGTAATAAAACAGAATAAGAAAAGTTCAAGTAATTTTTAAAATTTGTGCCTAGAATATGGAATAGATATATAGGAATTACTAATGAATTCGACAAATTTGAATGATAAAAAATTCCTGATCAATGAATTGCCGTTGTCCTGTTACCTTGTCCAAAGTTGAGTTAGTTGTATTGAACATAAAAATTGAGTCTTCAAGTATAAAAGTTACTGTCAAAAAAGTTAAAACAGACTGGCCAATTTAATTGAAAAATCAGTGAATTGATCTGCTATCCAATCCAATCATGTGAATAAACCGGTTCCATATTGTACGAGTCAAAACTGGGTCTGACCGAACAGTTAAGCATTTGAATCAAGTATTGATTGAGCAATTGAACTAGCTTGCACCATCTCTTCAACTTTTTCGTGTGGCTTTTGGAAAGGATTACACCTAAGGGATTCAACCCTAGGCGTCCAGAATAGAAGTAAGTGCTACATCTATTCAACCAACAGTCACTTTGTCGTAAACGATGTGGCAAACTAAACTTATCCATGTCCCGTCTCTCTTATTAGACTATAACCTCACTAAAGTTTGAAGTACTTGATAATTCGGGTCGGCTGTGTTGGAAGTAGTGAACTATATATGGAGGTTTTCACAATTTTGATTGTGTTGTGAGATCTCAAGCCATGGCAGTACGATATTACTTTGTTCAAATCGAGAAGAAAACACAATATGTCAACGAAGCACAAGAGAGCACCAAGGCATGCTCCTATCAATCCAAACATGTTAATTGCATTTCATTTAAAATTTTCTTCTCATGAATGTTAATTGGTCTTCAAAGCACTTAAGCTTCATACAATTAGAAAAGCCACAAATGAGAGCTTTGGCAATTGAAAACGAACCTAACTACAAGAAAAACACGAGAATGATCAAGTAAACACACAACGTGTATAATTAAATCGTTTTTCACCGTCCATGCTTGTGTTTTTTTTCAATGTACGCTGGATTCCATTTACAGAAACGCTTCTGGGGGCCAAAAATTAAAACCAAGCAACATCCAATAGCTAAAACTACAAAAGTACAAGGCAGAAAAGAGATTGCCCAATAAAAAATTCCTCCCCTACCAGGGGTAATGTATCGAATAATAACTCATCAATGGTGCTATAGATCCAATCTATTGGGTAGCTAAGCTCTTTAAAAAGGTTGATAGGGTACAAAACATGCCTACCAGTAATTGTAGATCAGAATCTGTTTCACATAATTAAAAGTCATTGATGAATTTGAATTGTCTAGTGCTGAAAAGTTCAAACATCATATTGATAATATTTGCAGAAATTTTTATGTTTATTTTCTTGATTGCAAAGTAAGTCTTTTACAAATGAATATAAAATTTTTTTGGGTGAAAAAATAAATATCAAATTTAAGAATGCAAATATGTGACCAAAAGTGTAAAAAGGTGAATGAACTAATGGCTCACATGACTTTTGTCAAAATGGAATCTAACATGTTAAGAGTTCAATTAATTCTGACTCATATTTCTTGAGGAAAAAAAAGCATTAAAAACAGTTATGACTAGAAAATAAGACTAATAATTAAAAATAATTGTAGGATACAAAGTTTATTAGAAATATTAAAGACTACTCCCCTCCCTTGAACTATACAAAAATGCCGAAAAATGACTGAACTCACTAATAGTCAGAATAAGAGCAATGTTAAAAAAATAATAAATTTTATTGCTTAGTTTATATTTTAATTTCATAACTTATTTATTTATTTTGATTTAGTTGCTTATTTTTTTAGGTCCAATTTAATTAGTCTCCTAGTTTCTAATTGCGCGACATTCGTCATATTCCGTTTCTTTCGTCAGGACATTTAATATGTCCTCTTTACGGTGCTTACATGGCATTTAAGATGGACAAATAGTACAATTATGGTGCTCATCTACCATCGGAATAATCGCTTAATTTAAGGGGCTCCCAATAATATATGGTTCGGTAGATAAAAAATTTAGTAATGAAAGAAAAAAGATAAATAAAATGTAATAAAAAAATTTATATTTAATATATTTATATTTAAATGTTTGATTAGAAGAAATAAGAATTGAATGAAAAGTAATAAATGACAAAAGATAAAAATACCTTTAGTTAAAAAAAATATTAAATGAGATGGTTGGTATATATATATATATATATAAATAATTGATTATTTTTATATAATTATTTATATTTATAAATTAACATTTTAATATAACAAAAATAATTTTTATTTTTTAAATATTTTACATTTATATACATATATATTACTATATTTAAATATATATAATAAAACATAAATATTGCGCCAATTGGTTGGACAAAAATTTTTATATTAAATTTATAATTAATTTTTTTAATTTATATAATTCATTATTTTTAATATTAAATATTATTAAAAATAATAAATTATTTTTAAGTAAAAATGAATAATTATAACAGTAACTAATTAATTACTTAAAATATTAAAAAATGTTGACCAATTTAATTTTTTTTTTGACTTTTGTAAAATTCAATTGAAAGACACTATTTTTCGACTAAATTTAATTTGGTTAGACAAAACAATACCTTTTGACTGAAATTCAGTCAAAAAATACTAAATTTTAGCCAATATATATTTTTTTATTTTTTATTTTTACATTTCAACATAAAAATCTTTTATAAAATAATAAATTAAAAAAATATGTCAATTTTAATATTCAATATTATTTATATAATTTATTAATGTTAATATTAAAAAATATTTTATTATTTTTTAAAAATATAATAAGTATTAATTATTTTTATAATTAATGTTTTAATATTTTTATTTTTTATTATTCTTTTTGCAATTATTATTACTTATTTTTTAATTATAAAACAATCAATTAAAAATAATATATATATTTTTTGCCTTAAGGTCCCTATTGTTAAAAAAACAGTAAAAATATTATATGCTAATTAAAAGTAATATTTAAAAGTTATTTGATTTAAAAAAATATAAATTAAAATTTTGAAAAAAAATATTAGATATTGGTACATTCGTAATTTTAACTTAGACATGATTATTATAGACTTTTTTGACTTTTTGGTTTAAAGTATTTTTTCTCTTTGTATGCTACAATACTTGAATAATTTTTCGCACTTTTTTTTGCCTTTTGGCGAATGATTCCCTTCCCGTCATATTTTCTCATAACCAAACAAAAAATGCAATGGATTCCTTTTCAATTTTCATTTTTACCACATATTTTCTTGTAACCAAAGGGGGCCTAATAATTATGATGAGACCAAAATTTTCCCACACACTTCGGTTCATATAGGCTTCATACTTAGTAAAATTTGTAGGTTAAGATGGTTATCAAATTTTGCAATTAATGGAGTTCTATGGTTCAAATATGAACATATACGCAATTTGATTTTCTTTATCCAATTTCATAAAATTAAGGATAAAAATCATATAGTCAACACAAGGAATAGAAAATTAGAGCTAATTTGGCTCTAATATGGGTTTTGGGATACTGACCAATATAGCTAAATGAATCTTCGAATTCTTTATTTTAAATAGTTTGAATTGTGATCACCTGTAGAATCACAACCTTTTTTCCATCACTGAGACACCATAATTGCAAGAGAAGAGAAGAAAATTAGAAGAATTTCTCTATCTATGCTTTTGTTATTCTCAAAAAAGTTTTTCTCATGTCTTCTTATAATTTCAATATTAGCCAGTTTTTTGTTTTTAGTAACTCACACTAAAAATTGACAAAAATTTCAAATTTCAAAATTTAAATTTAAATAATTAAATTAATTAATTAATTAGGGTTTGGATGGCCTTGCTGTTCCAGCAAAAACTAACAATATAAAGAAACGATAACAAGGGATAGAGAATTAGTATAACGTTTTTTGGGGCAATTTTGAAGAAACAGAACTAACTTCTCCACTCATGTCCCTCCTACGCAATAACTTCATTTAATTTTGAAATACGTAAGCAAGATAATTTAGGTGGCTTGTGTTTGAATTAGTAAACTATAAATGGTTGTTTACTAAGAAGCACCGATACAGGTACGCGTATCAGATACGATATAATACGATATGTGGGATATGACAATTTTTAAAATTTTAAGATACAGGTACGGGAATATATATATATAATTATATATATATTCAAGAATCTAAGACATTAAAAAATAAAATAAATTATAAATAAGTTACCATAATATAAATAATATCACAAATTACAAACGTAAATAAGATGTTCATAACAAGTTACATTTTATACAAATATTAATATTAAAATTTCCAATCCAAGTTAATCTTCATCTTCATTTACATCCATATTAGTAACATTTCCTATGAGCTCTTGTTCTAAATCTGGTTCATCTAAAGATAAATTTGCAATCTTAAGACCTCCTGTCCCATCAAATGGCTCCTAATGATCTCCATTAAAATCCCACATCCTAGTCACTCTACTAGAATACTTTTCACTTTTTCTTGATAAAAGACAAAGATTGGTATGAACATAAACCAAGTCTTCAGCCCTTTTTGGATTCAATTTATTCATTTTTAGTGAGTGAATGAAAGAGTAAGTGCTCCAATTTCGTTCACTACAAGATGATGAACATAGTTGACAAAGAAGCTTTAATGCAAGCCGTTGGAGCATTGGGGTTGAAGAACTATAATTTAACCACCAATCTTTAGGCTCCAAATTCCACCTATCTTGTAACGAATCAAATAATGAATATGCATATGAAACTCCACAAAACATTGAAAACTCTTGAAGGACCAATTTTCTCTTCCTAGGATCTTTAAAATACATATTAAAGTACTTGGTCCTCTCGGTTGAAATTTCAACATCTAAATGTGGAGGAACTCTATTAGGTGACACATCAAGCCATTGAGGAGTATAATACCTATATAGTATGTAATAAAAATAATGAGAATTAGACTTGTTTAGCATAAAATTAAATGTGAAAAAAATATCAATAATATAAGTATGGAATATTAGTAAAACTTACCTATGATTCAATGAATGAGCAAGGCAATGAAGTGGTGTACAACTTTTTGTCCAACGATCAATTATAATTTTATACACAACTTCATAAAATCTTCAATGCTCAGAAGTTCCTTTTTCTCATGCTTGTATATTGATATTTTCACTTGTTCTATCATGGAATCCCACATATCATAAATCAAGTGAAGTGAAGGCTTATCCGTATAAGAAAATCTAAGCATTTCATAAATAGGTTTTGTGAAAGAGAGGACGTAATTAATCTTATCCCAACAAGAGTCATCAAGAATTAACTCTTTAATAGTATTAGCCTTTCCAACATCATCCTCTTTATATGTATTCCATTCTTCACTAATTACCATTGTGCAAAGAGACATTTTAATGAGTCTAAGCCTCTTTAGCATCACAATGGTTGAAGCAAACCTAGTATCAGCAATGGTAAGCAATTTCAAGGGCACAAATTCATTGAAAATGGCCAACCTCATAGAATGATTCATGATAAAAGTTCTAATAAAAATTACATCATCCCTGATTTGAGTGATCCAATGACATTCTTCATATACTAATTCATTTGTTTCAGTGTTTTTAGCTGCACATATACTTTTCAACGCGAGATTGAGCGTGTGGACAACACATGGTGTCCAAAAAATGTGAGGATACTCACCTTCAATAATCTTACCAGTAGCTTTACAAACAGGGGCATTGTCAGTAATAATTTGAACCACATTTTGAGGTTTTACTTTTTCAATTACCTACTTCATCAACTCAGCTATATAGAATTTGTCTTTGTATTCTTTAGTCCCATCAATTGCCTTTAAAAAAATAGTACCCCCATCGGATACAGCCATAAAATTAATTAATGGCTTTCGTTGTATATTAGTCCACCCATCTGTTACAATACTCACTTCCTTCTCACTCCAAATCCTTTTTATTGGTTCCAACAACCTTTCAACATTTGCCCTTTCTTGTTGCAACAGAGGACCTCTTAGTGCATTATAACCAGGAGGTTTAAAATCAGAAATCATATTGTTTGCATCATATTGATAAGAGTTAATGTAATATGGATTGCATGCCAAATTAAAAGATAAGCCACCTTAGTAGAACATTCTTGCAATTTCTGCGCATAAATTTTCCCTAACTGTTTGATTGAAGGCTTTTTCCAAAGCACCAACTGCTCTTTTTTTTCCTTGATTGTACTCACTTTAAACACCTAAAGGAGATAAACCTCTAGCTGGTGGTGGTAATGGAACTTCTTTTGGTTTTGATCTATTCTCAGTCTCCTCTTGTAAATTTTCATCTCTGCTAAACAATGAGTATCAACTTTGGGACACATAGAAATTCCTTTACCAAATACCCTCAACAAATGCTACTTAACTCTAGAATAAGATCCTTGAAATTCACGGTTACAATAATTACACTTCCAATGCTTATTTTCACCAGGATTAGCAGTTTCTCCTTCTCTACTTCTAATGATTAAAGTTACATAAGCCCACAAAGGAGTTCTTTCTTTTTGGAGAATATTACTAGAATAATATTCAGCAGAAGCAGTGGACCTAGGATTACTAGCAGAACTAGAACTTCTAGATGCCATGATACCTATGATGGAGAAGCAATATCATTTATGGAAAATCCAAATTTGGAAAGATAAATAAGCTAAACTACCCATTAATAATTAAGGAGAAATAAAATAAAACATTAGTGGAAATTGCCTCTAACAAATAAATACTTTGCTATCCAAATTCAAATCAAAGGATAAAGAATGCTCATATGGTAATAGATTACAAATCCAATAGGCTAGAAAAGGGAAGCTATTTTTTCCCTATGATAAAATCAAGAGATTTAATTAATGCTTTGAAAATAGAACTCAAAATTGAAGAAGTTCACTTAGTTCAGGCTCTAATATTTGATAACAGATTTCTATGAAATTTTGTAAAACCTTCTCTGCTCTCAGACAAAAACAGAATTGCTAAAATATAGGAAACAAAAACCTTCTTTATTCTCTAAAATCTGGATGGGAACTTCCATAGAATAAATATTTCACAAATACTGGAACTTACGTTCACCTCTACACAGAATCACAGACACATACGGGACAGTTTATGCTTGTGGAGGAGAGCAACCACGTCAGAAAATTGATAATGGAATACGAAGAAAGCAACCTTACCAGAAATCTAGAATCGATTTTTCTGATATGCTCGAAGGGCCTGAGATCTTCGAAAAGGCAGAGAAGTTCCAAATTTGAGATCCCCCTTTACAACGTTGCTGCCCTGAGTTCCAAATTTCTTCACCGTTTCTCTATTTCTCTGTGATGGATCCCTTCCTCATCCTTTATTGCTTTCCAACGATGGCAACCGTAGCTAGCAAAGCCAAGGGTCCAAATCGAAGGATCAGAGGTTGGCGTGGAGTTTGGATCCAGTCGCAGCAGGAATCATGAGGAAGGGAGAAGTGAAGCTCGAGATTCGGACGAGTAAAACGCACGCTTTATCCTCATGATGTTTCGAAGCCGTTTTGGAGCCATTTTAAGAGCCGTTTCGAAATGTTTCTGTAAGAAAAAAATGTTTCGGTATGTACGGACGAAAAAGAAACATATAGGATATGTTTGTACCTGTACGGTACGCGTATCCATACCGGATACGTATCCGATACGAGTACGGCTCCCATTTTAACGTTCCCGTGCTTTTGAGGTTGTTTATTTTCATACTCTGATTGTGATGTGAGTTCTCGAGCCATGGGCCATTGCAGCGTATATGTGCTATTCCACATATAGAGACGAAGGCAAAGAAGAGCATGAATTATCCATGGATACCTTACTTTTGCTCTTTTTTGCATTATTTTTTCTGTCTTTCTTCTATTATGTTTGCCACTACTAAATATTAGTAAAGAGAACATTGAAGTAGTTCCAATACAGAACAAAATTTTAAATTCATCCTTATCTGATTTAAATGTTTCTTAAGTAAATTAATAAAAAATTGTAATTGAGATATTAAATTTAAATTTAGATTAAGTGAGATAATATTTTTAAATAACTAAATTCCATTCTTGCGTTTACCTTAGAAAGCTGCTACTTCACCAGAAAATAAATAACATATATTCATGCCTGAAGAGCTACTTACCTTGTTTATGTCTACTAGCATCGCAGCCACCTTTTAGAAACAATTATATTCTATTTTATGAGAGGAAGAATGAGCTTCACTAAGATCTTGTTGTTATCGTTGAAGGAGAAAATATGAATGTCTATGATATGTTTGGTAATCTGGTCTTCAGTATGAGTTGTTTGACAATGAACTTGTTAAACATTTAGTTTATAATATTTGATGTTAGACAAACATAATATACAACAGGAATGTGCACAATACAAAATGTCAAAAAATCTAAAAGATGCATACAGCTTTTACATTTGTGCTCTGTGCACAGAATATGTCACTGAGATTAACAGTTTTGAATAATAAAAATTTGCTAATTGATGTTGAATTACAGTAATGCCATGATAATATGCCTAGAGGAGGAGGATTGGCATAAGGTTGCGTTGGGTGAATTTGCATATATACACGGAACTGAAAATAACTAGAATCAAAGTTTGAATTACTTAAGCAACGAAATTTGAATGGGTTGTCTTTGAATCACTTCCTTGAAGTGTTATTCATTAAACAGAGGAGAAAACAGAGCAGAGCAATTATGTATGCAATCACCCTTTAAATAGAACATTTTCTTGTATTTAAAAGGTAATTTCTTTTCAAAGCACTGAATTTGCATAAAATTAAAAAGGCACACGTTATTCCAATTATTACACACATATAAGAAGCATTTATAGAGACCAAAAGATAGAGGCAGAAAATATAGGTACCTAGCAATAGGCCAACGATAAAATTAAAACGGCACACATGCTATTGCAATTTAATTAGATTAGTTACTATAAGTATAGTTATTAAAGGGTGGGAGCACTAAAGAGACAGAAACCTTAAAAAGCAGAATGTGTGCAGAACTTCCTGAAAGCTTCGACCTATCCCACAGGAACTGCTATTGATCACGAGTTGCACATCCTATGATTTTGTCATATTCTTTTCCAAGTTCCTCATTTCTGTGTCGCCCATTTCCAATCCCCCCTTATCTAGGTTCCCCTTTCTAAATTCTCCATGTTTGGTTCTTCCATAACTCTTCCTTTGCGGTATTTGCAGTGCAGCACCAACTGGAGGATGCCTAATGGAACTCCAATCACACTTGATCCCTGTCAAAAGTTGAAGAAATGAAATATTAATCAAACTTCTTCTAATCTTTATTATGAAAATTTGAACTCAAGAGAATAAAATACAAACCACAACGAAAATGTCACGGATGACAATTCCATAAGTCATCCAGAGCACACTAGCTAGGAATGAGCACAAAGATAAGGGTAGTGGCATGAATTCCGCACTCTTGGTTTGTATAACTTGCTTCTGCAATAATGAAAATATAATTATGTTTTGATAGGCTAAGTAAGGCCAAAAGAAAAAGGCAGTAGTGGAGTAACATGGCAAAGACACTTCTCTTTTTGTTTTTATTTCAGGCTCTGTCCCCCCCCCCTCTCTTTTCCAATGAATGCGAAATAGATTATAATTATATAATTGAACTCGTCTATTCCCCTGTTTTGGTTTTGCTTGCTTCACTCTATTTCCATTTAAGTTAACAGAAAGAATATATGTAATTAGAAGGAAGTTTTTGAGCGGAAGACAAAAGATGACTCACCATTTCAACCAAAGGAGAGGCGTACAATGTTACTGAAACCACAAGGCCTATGCTACCGACGAGTAGCTTGCGACGACGATGGAGGGAGACAAGAACAGTGATGCAGAACACTAGGATAGCTGGTATCGCTGTCATGACTGCCTGCACCTGTAATGGAAAATCACGTTCAATGTCCATCTTTTCTCCACCTATACTTAAGTATGTGCAAGCATGCGCGCAAGTAAAGAACTAACTGCGAACTTCTGTCTCTGTAATACTTGATGCAGAACACATACAAATGCCTTGCACACTAATAATCTTAATCCTGAATTTATGTTTGTGAAGTCATATATTCTCTTCTTCTTGGAGGAAATTATTAACTCATAAAAAGAATGAAGTCTTTAAAAACACAATTATTAACGTAGACTGATGAAAACTTTCATACATACATATTTCCCTTTTGTAGTTCAGAAAATAAATGAAAAGAAAATGCGATAGCTTTCAGGCATATTCCTTGGATTTTTATTTTTATTCAGAACAAGCTGTAGCATTTCTAATGATCTGCAAATTAAAGTAAATTTATGTTCTCGTTTGAAGCTTAACAATTTTAAGCAAGAAGGAAGAAGAACTTAGGCTAGACGGTAGACTTGCCTTTCCTTTGGCTGAAGCATACCAGAAATAAATGAGAACATAAGAAAGCTCAAGAACAATCCCAACGCCATTAACTGTGACCATAAGGAAATTTTCCCACCTGTTGCTTACAATAGGCAATCCATACCAAGTGAAAATGAGACAGTTCAACAGTCCGATGATGTAGGGAATGCACGAGAACTCCTCCGTGCTTTTCTTCCTTATAACCCTCTTAAAGGTAACCCTGCAAAAAGAAATCATAAAGAAGCGTTCAAGGTTTCATTTTCTTCAAAAACAAAAAGATGAAAGCAACAATGGAGTACTAGATTGTTGAGTTATATAACATGCGTTGGAGCAGCATAAAGGGAAACTGTGGCAGCACTCCCTGCAAGAAACACCCAAATGGGTCACTTTCTTGTCAAGGACTCACATTAATCAGTAATAATGCTAAAGAATGATAAGGAATCAAGGAATGAAATACCAAGAACTCCGATGGCCATACGAAGGGTCTCTGCCATCTTTAGTTCTCTCATTGTCAAGTCAGATGAGACGAAGAATGTGTACCTCCAAGAACAGCCTTGAGGCTGCTATTTATAACACCTTGAGAGTACTGTTTAGTGCCTAACGCCGACTGCTAGATATAAAATATTTTGGAAAAAAATAATATAGAAAATATAAGGCTTAAAAAGGAGGAATCGCTATCTAAGGCTTTAAAAAACTTGTGGATGAAGATCTTTGTTCAATTTGAGAAGCTTTTCTCCGAAGAGGCTTTTTTTCACTTTTTATTTTTTTTAACCACTTTTAGAGCCTAGTATCCAGGTAAGACACACAAAAGATGTTTGCTATAGCCTCTGCTGCGAGAGGTAGATGGAAATGGATTTGCACCATCAGTTTTTGACATATTTTATGCGTATCATTTGAAATTTTCAAGAATATTTTGGCCAAGCAACTTCTTTGTTATATGGGTATGATTTCTCGAGTGCATTCTTCTATTTTCTTTTGGTAAAGCATGATATTTAGTTAAAGTGTTGAAAAAGCATTACTAATTGAAGTGCTCTGCTCTTGATGATGTGGCTTCCATTTTCTAGAGACATGGAATGTATTTGGCAACCGCTCAGACTAAGTTCTGGCTTCCATTTTCTAGAGACATGGAATGTATTTGGCAACCGCTCAGACTAAGTTCATTGGCAAATATATTATCTCAGATCTTCCTATTTTGAGAAAGGAAACGTTTCTCTTCCCAAGATCTTTTTTTTTTTCCCTCCCCAACGCTCGGGGTAAAATTTTTCGTTCTGGTATGTTCAAGGGGTGTGACATAGCAAAAAGTATATGTATCTGATTAATTCTTTGGTCCTACCTATTACTCAAACCAACCCCAATTCTTTGGTCCTACCTATTAGTGAAACCAACCCCAATGGGAACATTTGACGAAAAAGGCAGAAGCCACTAATCAGATTACATATTAGGGACGAAATTAAGTCATCCATTGAGCGGCGAAGAACATGGAATTTTATTATTCTGATTCACGCATCACCAAGAATTCTATGAACCTTCGAAGAAGAATTTTTTTTCCTGTTACAAGGAATAAAATTCCTCTGGTGACATTGAATTTGACAATGATGATCCTAATTATTCCTCCAATTACCAGCTTAAAAAGGAGTTTATCATTGTTGCCCCATATAATAGTAATAAATGGAAGTCTTTCCGAAGTCTTTCTAGTTCAATATTCTCCGAATAAGCTAAGTGTAAAACTGGTCAGAAAAAATTTTACTAAGATTGTGATCTTAATCTTATTCAGTGTCCTGTCAATATATTTCTTTTAACTTAATTGCCAGTTGCCTTAACAAACTGAAAATTCTATATCCTCAACGTAGAAACCAGCAATGTGTCACGGAGCCATTACCCTCCCCTCTAAAGCTAGCCGTTGAGGTGTGCAGTACTCCTACTTATATGCCCAGAATCAACCCCCAGTCTATCCGATGTGGGCTCGTGATATATTCACCCACCCAATCCGTGATGTCCTAGTCACAAATGACGCACCATTTCATCCACGGTAGATTCGGACGCCATCCACCCTAGCAGTGACTGTGGGGCTAATTCTGATATTACTTGTCACAGGATCATTACTCTCTCCTCAAAAGCTAGTCGTTGAGGTGTGCAGTGCTTTTACTTATATGCTCAAAATCAACTCCCAGTCTATCCGATGTGGGCTCATGACAAATGGGTTTCTGATACTTTTTCCATGCTTGGTTCTGCGTTGCTGATGCTGTTCAAGTAGGCAGGAGGAATCTTATTTAATGACTTAGATTGTACTTTCGTTCATCCAAAATCATCAGCAGCAACAGACATAGTGTACCTTGGAAAGTGATCCTTATAAGCATATAGAATATGTTCTTGACTTGAAAGGAAAAAATACATTTAAGATGCATTCTTGTTTGTTTTATGTCAAGCACATAATCCTCATTGACGTTGATTTACTAAGACACTGCCTTAATTGACACATTCATGGGGCTGCAAGGGAAAATAGAAATGCAGATATTTTGAGAATAACTTCTATAAGCATTTAATTTTAAAGGTAGGAAAAAGTTTGTGACAATCCATCGGTCACAATCAAGGCATAAAACCAAGTCTCAAGCCCATTCCATTATTCTTATCATATCATCTGTTTGATAAAGCATTCCCTTCTGATGAAATTATGGCTAATTTTTTTTCTCATGCTATCTGGAGATTCATCTAATTGAAATTTCAATTTTACAAGAGACACGGGATGACCAAGAAATAAAAAGATGAAAAACTAGTTGGAGAGAAAGGATAATTATAGCGGACAAAATATCTTAATTTCTTTGTCCTTTTCTTCAATGAATTGTAACATTATTAGACTATGCTGTGTGTGTTTATTTCGATTTCCATATTTCTAAAGTTGCCAATCAAGTTCCTCCAAATCCAGCCCACATGTGGAAATCTTTCTGAATTTCTAGTGATTTCTATCTTAACAACCACGATTAAGTATACATGAAAGAGAAATTCTTTTAAAGTAGGTTAGATCAATAAAATAAATAAATCATCATCAACTCACCTTTAAATAAATATAAGAATGTCATGTATAATTTTTAATGAGACATGTTTCTTATTATGTTTATATATATTTTTTAGTATTATGGTTAGAGATGCCTTCAAATTTAATCCAAAACTAAATCCCTTCAGATGATCTTAAAGCCTACTATCCCACATTAATTAAGGAATGAAACCCAGATCAATAAAAAGAGATGCTATCTCATTTTATTAACTAAACTAATTTTGTTATTTTTTTAAGGTCTTGTTAAAATTTATAATATATTTATATACTTATCTATAATTAATTTAGTTTGTTTAATTTTCATAAATTAAATGTACCTAAAAAACTACTTTTACACATAAATCAAAATCTCATCTTGGTCCCATGACAAAGTTGACCTCACATAGAAACCCATCCATTTTATATTTTAACATGAATCAGAAGCCACTAACCTAACAAACAAACCAAGGGGTCAAACAATTATTAAAATATATGGTTCTGATATTAGAGAAAGCATAACAAAAATGACTAGTATATACTCCCATGCATCGCCCTGTCCGTGCAGGTGCACAGAGTGTGGTGGGGCAAAATGACACGAGGGTTGGTATCCAGAAAAAAATTCAGGCCTTTCATTTTAACGAGGCTAATCGAGTCCTACTTAAAAGGGTCTAGTAAGATTTCCATGAAAGAGTTTGCTAGGGTTTTTAGCTTATTAATATTTGGATTATTAACTTTGAATCAACGCCGTCACTGTCTTGTGTCTTGTGGGCTAACACCTGTAATTTTGTCTTCTAAATTCTATTACACCGTTTAATTAAGTTTCCGGTTAAACCGTCCAATCACGTTCACTCATGTCCAAAACAGTGACTACGAACTCATCATCATCATCTGCCATCAATCATTTTCGTTATGTCTTCTTCTCGTTGAGCGTTTTGTTAAATTTCATTATCAATTCTTTTTATGACGATTTATCAAATCCACGGGGGTGCATTCCACCACCCTCTATACCCATTGACTGTACAAAAGTTACAGCTTGCTTGGTTTGTCAGGAAAATTCTATTTTTTCTTTCATAATTATAATTTAATATTATTTATTAATTATTATTTAATTATTAAAAATTAAAATATTATAAATATTTTTTATTTATAAAATTATCTTTTTTTTATTTTTATTTTTATCTTTAACTTTTTAAATATCAAACGAACTTGTTTAATTGAATATGAGAAAAGGAAAAGAAAAATAAAAATTTACTGAAAATTTATTTTTGTCTTTATAATTATTATTTAATATTATTTATCAATAATTAAAAATAGAAGTATTATAGACATTTTCTATTTATCAAATTATCTTTTTTTATTTTTATTTTTATTCTTAATTTTCTGTATACTAAACTACCGTAAGTATTCAGTTTTGGGTTATAAGTTTTCCGTAAGAGATCATCACATTGCTGGAAGATTGATATTAGTCCGTGTGTCACTGCCTCATAGAGATTTAATAATTGTAGCTAGTTTAAATTTCTACTATTGCAGACCATGTGAGAGCCACTTTATAGTTATTAGAGAGCCTTAAAGTACCTAAAATTAGGAATAGGAAGGCAAAGGCATGACAATGGAAAGCTGGAGTTTTCACGGACAGGGCCCCGATGTTTGTAGAAATTCGTACATTATATCCATGGACTAGGCAAAAAAAAGAACTACCCAGATATATGTTTCCCTAGTCAGCGGATTTGGAATGCATTATAAAATCTTATCCGTGTATAATATAATAAAAAGCTCTAGTGCTTTTTGCGTCAACTTGACGTGGCAAATGAGCTCTAGTGTTTTTTGCGTCAACTTGACGTGGCAAATGATGTGGCAAATGAGCATCAATATTACCATCACTGGAAATTATTAAGAAAATTGGGAGAGAATATAAATGCAGAACGCAATGAAAAAGAATATAAATGCAGAACTATGTGAAGAGATTTGAATGAAATTTTACATGGTGTGCTCATTCTGACGCTCGCATGAAGTTTGAGCTTCATGACAAGAACGTTTTAAAATCATTCTGTGCTGCATTTAGTATTATAGTTTACTATGGTTTGATGTCCTGCTTAGCCACTTTTATTAGGTGGATACCATTTGAGCCGATCTTGTTTTTAATTAGTAACGACCTAAAATTATTTATATATTCACTATTATATATATATTTTTAGATAAAATTATTATATAAAGGGGAGTGAGACATATTTATACGCCAAAGTCGTTTCTAGATGTTAGGAGAAATAGCTAAGGGAAATAAATAACCAGTTAATTAACCAACTTAAAATATATATATATATATATAAATGTTATCGGTAGTCATGTGGTCCTGGAAGTTTATCTATGTAATGGGAGGCATGATTGGAAAGTAGAATGGAATTAAGTGTACGTATGTAAGTCTAGTTGGGTATTCTTGGGCATTAGTACCCTATGGGTGATGCTCATTAGATGATTCATGTTTGCATATGTGGAGCTACATACTTCAAACTTACCACCTGATATTAGACATCGTAAGAGGCTTAGCGATAAAGATATTTACATTAGGAAGGGAATGCATGGTGCATGTTAGTCATGGGAATTAAAGTGTTAAAGTTTACATTAACAGTCACAAGCTTCAAAGGGGTTCGGCTTATCAGGGAGAATTGACCTATATGGTGAGGTTAGTGTCCATTTTAAATAGAGTAACGTAAGGAAGTTTCAGACAAATAAAGATGACGCTAGTAAAAGATGCTAATTAAGGTGAATTTTAATGGTGAAGCTAGCACAAGAGCTAATTAAAGGGTTTGGTCAGGTAAGGGATTGCTTACGAGAAAGAACTGGTTGCAATTTAAGATGGCCTAGTAAGAAGCCCCATTTTAAAGAGGTGATGTTGAAAATGATGCAATTCTCTCTAAAATCCCAGTTTATTTGAAAACTAAGCCAACGCTTGAATTTAAATTCGAGCACAGAATGAGAGAATGTAATGCCCACAACGAAAATTAAGAATTTAAAGTATTAAAATTGAAGTTAGCATTAAAAAAAAAAAAAACTCATCTCTTCTCTCATGCAATTTTTTTTAGACTTCCACCTTAGGGACAGCAAGGGTCTGATCCGCAATTTCAAAAAATTTTTTTTATAATGTATTTGGATGGGGGAGGAGAAAAGTAGAGAGAAAAGCAAGGAAAGAGAAGAATGAGAAGAAAATATTTTCTCTCCATGTATTTGGATGAATGGAGAGAAAACACAAAAAAAAAAACTTATCAATTTGTAAGGATAATAATGTTCTTAATGTCTAATATTAGTAACTTTGTTCAATAAATAGGATATTAAAAAAAAAGTTATGTTTTAAATATAAATTAATTATTTTGAATTTATACATATATATTTTCAAAAAGAAATAAGAATAATGAATTTTCAAAAAGAAAACAAATTTATAAAAACTACATTTCAATTTTTTAAAAAATTTTAGCCAAATAATAAAATAAAAAATAGTGGAAACCAATTTTAAAAAAATGTTAAATAATAGAAAAAATTATTCTTGAATAAGGTCATAAATAAATTTTCTTATTAAAAGTAAAAACACACTTAAAATTAAAAAAATTACTTCAAATAATTTTTTTAAAAAAATTTTTGACTTCATTACAGTTGAAAATTGTCTCACTAAATTGCAATTAGAATAGTTTCTAACTTTAATGTAGTCGAAAATTTTCAACTGCAACACAATTAGGACACATCAAATTACAATGCAGTCAAAAAATTGTCCTACCAAACTGCAATTGGAACAATTTTCGACTATAATGTAGTCTAATTACATTGCAATTGGAACTCATTTAATCAAATTGTAGTCAGGATAATTTTTTACTGTAATGCAGTTAGAAATTCTAACAGTTAAATTGACATTAAAAAAATTAATACATATAACTAATTATTTTAGTGAAGTTACCTTTAAAAAAAAATCAAATATTTAGTAACAAAATATCTACCGTACTTAAAAATAATTGATTTATAAGATATAAGTAATTTATCAAAGCATAAGAAGAATTCTACAAACAAATCACTATGAATTTATTAAGCAATTTAGCAAAGGAAATAAAAGAATGAAAATGGAAAAATAAAAACTAGTGCTCTATGATCCGTTTATCGAGGATGAAAAAGTGAAAATGAAAAAATAAAATATTTGTACTAAGGGTAACTTGAGAAGATAAAAAATAGATCACATTAGGTAGAGTTTTCTCTCCAAAATTTCTTTCTATTTGGATAAAATTTTTTTTGGTACAACCCACCATTATTTTCTCTCTCTCTCCTAATTTTCTCTCTAGTCTAAACAAAAGAAAATCCATTTTCTCTCATATTTTCTCATGTAGTTTTCTCTTCCTGTTAATTTTCTCCTCATCCAAACAAACTATTACTGTTTGCATTTTTCAGAAATTTCCAATTAGCCCGTTTGATATTTTGGATAGTGGTACATGTGTCCCTTTTTCCCTGGTTGGAACAATTCTAAAGCATTTTTTACCATTTCACAGTCGGCGCCCACTTGTCCTCTCTTAACATGAAACATTGGCTTCTCTCCCATGCCTCACTGTACCGCCTCTTTTCCAGCTCGTTACAACAGGGGAACCCATCTGCTTGGTTCAGTGTATTCTGGTAGCTGCATTACTTCCCTCACCCTTCTCTTTCTCTTTCTCGCCAATGGGTGTCTTGAAGCTTAGTCATCTGTGGTGGCAAGTAATAGAACAGAAGCTTCCTTGTACGCGCTCTGGTGTGTGACTCTCTTCCTCCATTCTGTCCAAGCTGTAGCCTTCCTCCTTTTTCTGTGTTGAAGCTCCTTGTTCTTCCTCGTGGGTCACGTGATTTCAGCCCATATCTTAAGCTCATTTCCAGCTTCTTTTTCTAACCCCTATCCATGTGCGCGCGCGGTTATTTTCCTTATCTTTGTGTAAGGTAGATTCTCATGTTCTGGTTGCTAAAAGATTTGCTTTCTTTCCTTTATGATTCTGACCGAAATTTCGTTGTTGCTCTTTAAGAGTTTTAGCATGTATTTTCCCTATGTGCAGCACCCTTTTTCCTTTCGTTTTATGTATCATCTTCACTTTAAATTCTTATATTACCCTCTAGGTTGCAGCTCCCAAACTGGGGCAAAATTTCCACCCATTTTCACGCTTTGTTCTATTTCCTAAAGTTGCAGTTCCTTGTGTCTCAGCCAGTTGGCCTTCTTTAAGAGATTCATTTGTTAAGCACGGACCCTGTTGGCCCAATGGTCTCTCAATCCTTTTATGTTTGATAATTCTAAAAGTCCAAGTCAGATAAAAGTCTACCCAAGCAAAACTTTTGATTGTTGCTTTTTATACAGTTTGTAGAAAGTATAACTCTGATTCTACTTTTCTAAAAAGTTGAAAGCTAACTCCATACCGTGACTATGCTTCTGCCTTATTCCAAAGTCAACTCCTCCCTTTTTGTTTACTCATCGAGAGCATAAAACCTGTTCACTCTCCTGGACATACTAACCGAAAGAAGAAATGGTGAAAAGTCTGAGCCAATGGAGTAAAGCCCCTTTGATTTTCGGTATGCATGCAAAACGCTCAGCTACCTCTTGGCTACTCAAGCTCTACTGTTTTCAAACGGTCAAGAATGAAGGAGATGAATTAACAGCTATTTTTCTATACTTATATATGTGTGTAAAAGCTCTACTTGTACTGTTACCAGAGAATAAAAAAGAAAAAGAGAGAATCTGCTTCATCTTTATAAGAATCTGCTTCATCTTTATAAAATTTTCTATAGTGATAAGTGTCTGATCTATATAAAAGTTTCTCTATAAGACTTGTGTTGATCTGTAGAATTTTGTAAGAATCTTGAATGGTATAGCACCTGTGAGAAAGAAAAGAAGGCTGTGTGTGAGCTGCAAGAAAAGAAGGCTGTGTGTGAGCTGCAAAATCTGTAAAAGTTTTAGGTAAGCTTGGAAACCTATTATGCTGGCTGTGTACTCTGATTTAACTTAGTGAAAATCCCTTGTCGTGTATCAAGGGCACTGAACGTAAGTCCTGAGGACCGAACCAGGATATATTAGGTGTTCCTCTTCCTTTACCTTGTTTTTTAATATTTCAGTCTCTGAACTAAAACCTTGTCGACAAGGTCTCAATCTGTCTCCTTGATCTTTACTTTCTAAGTTACATTTTAAAAGATCCTATCGACAAGATCTTAGTCCATCTACAAGGTCTTTGGTTTTATAACTTTAATTGAATTTGTTGGTTTTAATTGTGAAAGCACCTATTCATCCCTTTCTAGGTGCATTCTTCAGATCTTTGTTCCATGACCATAGTTTCTTCTAAAGTTGGCATTGTAAAATCTTTTTTTTTTAATTACACCAAAGGAATCCTCCAGCCGATAGTCACAGAGTAATCCCTTTCGAAGCTATAGAGATCATCAAAATGGGTAGGCTTTTCCCAACAAAGCTTTTTCCATACACATGGCTAAGAATCGATCCCTAGACAGTAGGCTTAAAGGACCTAGTTTTCTGCCTGTGTCAGGCTTTGTTGGTTTACCATCTTCTCTGGATGAACTATTTTTCATTTTTCTTTCTTTTTATTCCCTTGCCTGATTACCTCATTCAATTATGACTAATTCCTAGCAGTTATGCATGTTTATGACTCCATCCTCGAGCTATACTTTCTGCAACATTTGTTTTCCCTTATTTTGGAAATTTCAACAGCTGATAACATGCTTTCTTTCCACCTTGTGCCTTCTCTTCCAACCCTTCTATTAGGCGTGAGCTGTGTCGAGGGTCCTCGTGAAAGCTTTTCATATAGGTGTGTGTGGAAGACGTTCCAGAAGCAAGAAGTGTAGGTAAGTCATCAATTACACTCGGAGAACTTAATTGAAGGAATTTTTTTTTTGGGGGAATTATAGGGGTATTAAGATGACATTGAAATGCAACTTAGGTTGGGGCCCAATTTAACTATGAAAATGGTTGAGCTAATTCCAATTACAAGGTGGTGGGTAAGTAGCTAATAACTCATATTAACATAACCATTAAGAATGGGAATTAACCAATGGCATAATTCAATTAAAGCCATTGTGGGAAAGAGAAATAATAAAACAAGCTCAAGTCACATACTTTGTTAAAAATTAATTAAGTAGCTAAAAATTTAAATTTATCTAATTGAATCAACTTAGTTGAGCTTATCACTAAAGTAAGAGTTAATCTAGGTATGAGTTGATTAAAAAGAACTAGTGAAGTACCAATAAGGTGACAACTAAATAAAATTAATTAATTTGGCTTATAGGGTAGTGGACTAAGCAAAAGTATTTGATTGCTTAATCTCATTGCTTGATATTTTGGGGAAATTCTAAACTTTTGAAGATAATAAATGTAGTTTGTCAAATGGACTAAATAAATACTAAATGGTTAAGGGTAGGTGGAGGATTAACCATAATGAACATATATATGTGTGTATATATATATATATATATATATATATATATATATATATATAAACATGTGGGAGTTGCAGCTTATGAATAGTGCAACTTCCATAGGTTGTGTGCCATGACATTGTTTATGTCCGTACATATACTGTTCATACACTATTTTATTATTATTTTATTTTAATTTTTTTTACGTGGGACCCACTAAAATTTTTTCCCCCCGGCAGGTGCAAGGGTCGGTGCTAGTTAAACATAAAATTAGGTAATGGCTTAACTAAATGCAAGTGGGATACTAATGTAAGAAATAAGTTAACTAAAATGAATTAAATATTAAACTAAAATAGTAAGGAAATCATTTGTAAAATTAAATTAAGTAGAAATTGATTGAGTAGGAAACTTATAGTTGAGAAATTAATTAAGTAAAGTAGTGGATTAACTAATTTCAACTAGAATAAGTTGGAAGTAGGTTTAAGTGTTAATATAGGATTATGAGTTAACCTAGGATAGACTCTATTGCCTAAATTTAATGAGTTCTTAAATTGAAAAGAATTGTTAAAGGGAACATTTTGAATATTATCATGAGAGGTATGATGGTGGTTCAATGACCAAGAACCAACAACTATCCAATAAGTCTTGTGAGTAGAACATAAAGCATGATAGGTTTTTTTTTAATTTTCCATTTATATTTACTTTCTTCATATTTTTGTTTGTATTCTGCGTGTTTGTTAGGATGGGCACTTTAGGTAGTGCCTTATTATGTATATTATTAATATGATAGTAAATCTTTTAGATTATGATATTCTATACGTGTTATGTTAGCAAAATGAATATGAAATAATATGTTAACTTCAAATGTGATTTCGAAAATTCAATTAATACTAAGTTTGCCTAAGTATGCTTTTGTGTTCTTGGATAAATGTTATGATTATGAAATACAATACTATGAACTGTGTGAGTTGCTTTTTGAATTAGTTTATATGGGAGATCGTGATATATGGACTTTGTTGATTATATATATGTATATATAAGGTATGATTGTGTAAAACGTTGGTTGCTAATAGCAGTACTTTAGCCCTCAATATACCTTGGATATTACCATGTGGATTATGCGATTGAGTACCTAAAGAGGAATGAATTGAATATTCTTTGAATGTTTAAGGAATGTAAGAATGGTGATAAACAATGATGATAGTAGTAGTTGCGTTTGTGATTCTCACCTATAGTGCCCTATGATTGAAAATGTGGTTATTTACTCTCATGGGTTATATGCCTACGCTAGTACATATATTAGAACATTAGAGTTTTGCACAAACCTATTTAATAATGCATTTTTATTAAATTATTTTTGGAATAACAATTTTTTTTTGTTTAGCATTAGACTTTTAAATGTTTGAATGTATTTTTTATTTCTTTTATCTACTTTATTTATTTTTAGGATTACCTCCCATTAGTTTTATATTTTGATTAGAATGTTATATGCTTATTTGTTTCTTGTACTTTATTTCATTAATAATATCATAATAAACCAAATTTTCATTAACTCAAATTCTTTAACTTTTATTTATACTAATTTCTTTATATAGCCTTCTAATTAAGGACTTACAAATATGAACTTTTGTTTAAAAGAAATAAAATAAAATAAAATAATTATCATATGGCTTTCCATATTTAAAGATTTTGTTGTCTATTATTATGTCCGATCATTTTTTTAGAAAAACTTTGTGCTCGTTTGTCCTTTTTGGTTATTATGCTTTATTTTTTATTTATTGAATACCATGGCTCATTATATTATTTATTTTTGCAGTTAAACGATTTTGTTCAATACTCCATTGGTTAGTTTGGAAGTGTTGTTAATGAAGGATACTTAGATATCTTAAAGGAACTATAACTCATGGATTGCACATTAAACCATCTAAAACATTGTTGCTGTCAAGTTATTCATATGCAGATTGGGGAGTTTGTCCTGACACTCAAAGGTTAGTGGTAGGATATTGTGTATATCTTTGTGATTCTCTAATATCCTAGTCATCAAAGAAGCAACAAGTAGTTGCAAGGTCCAATATCAATTTTGAATATAGATCTTTAGCAACATTGGCAACAGAATTGGCTTGGATTTAATCTTTACTTCAAGAAATTGGTTTCTCTCCCAAATAAACACCAGTTATTTGGTGTGACAATCTTAGTGCAGCTGCCTTGTCTTAAAATCCTGTGTTCCATGCTCGTACTAAGCATATTGAGCTTCATGTTCACTACATATGTGGTATAGTTATCAATAAGCAATTGGCCATTCATTATATTCCATCATCACAACAAATAGCAGATTGTATGACTAAAGCACTGTCGCATTCAAAGTTTTGGGGCCTAAGAAACAAACCTGGAGTGTGTTTTCCGCCCTCCAATTTGAGGGAGGACGGTAGGACCAATATACAACAGCAGCCGAAGAAGAAGTGTGATACATATCAATAGCAGAAGGAAGATTCTACATAAGGGAAGTTACTGGTTATTTTCATTCGCTATCTTATGTGTTTTATTTCTGTTTTGTAAATATTGGCTGATTTTCTGTTTGCCACATGTCATTAAGTGATAGGAGTTCTTGTAACTAATTTGTGTACATATATATATATATATATATATATATATATATATATATATATATTCAATTGAATAATAAGAGAATAGAGCATATTCATTCATACCTTGGCTTATTGATTTCCCAGAATCACCCAGGATTGACACTGACAAGTTGTTAAGAATGTGGTATTAAACGTAAAATATCATAGAAACTCTCAAGTACACGTATATTTAAGGTCAAAATTTTATCTGTATATCATATTTTACGTGTATGAATAAAATCTTAACCACTATGATTTGTCTAAAATATGATGCTTATGGGGTCCACAAATTCTATCTCCCGACAGATCAACGGCCACGTATTCATGGTCAACGAGATCAATCCTACATGATCGTCCATGCAGGCAAGGCCAGGGTTTGGAAAATTATTGCTGACCTGGCTGATTGTTGGGAAGATATTCATGTTTCTGTAGTATATCGCGGCGCTTTTGGAGTGGGTCTTTCAGTGCCATCTTTCACTCGTGGCTAGTTGTTATTGGTGCTTTTGTGAGCATGCCTATTAAGTTTTATAGATAGATCTAAGGATTAAAATTTTCTTTATTTTAATAATTTATTAATTGAATTATGAATAAGAAAATTTTGAAAATTTGTCAACTGGTTTAGAAAAAGAAAAAAGATATATATGTTATAAGTGTGGAGTTTTACAATTTAATGTTACGTAATTGGTTTTTTCTTTTTAAAAAATTTAACTACACGCAATGATTTATTTAAAAAAATCTAATGATAAGTAAGTAAAAAATTTTACTTAAATTTTAATTGAATGAGAAATTGATCAAGTTCTTAGAGAATTATCCTCAAACAAAGAGGCCCAGAGTGGCTTGTTAAGAGTAAAAAGCCCATAAGATCCTGAAACGGAACACCAAAAAGCTATGCAAGGCAGAAAGAGGGGGAAAAAATACAAAAAAACTTAAGCATTTAAGCGAAAAATCATTTCCTAGTTGTTTAATTACTAATTAAATAGATACAATTAATGACCAAAAGAAAAAAAAAAGAGGACCAATTTTGTGTGTGAAATGACAGACATACCTTTAGAAGGCCTCGTGTTTGGTCTCTGGTCAGTACACATTCTACAGGCCCAAGGTGGGCCCTAAAGTTTTGGTCTTAAAGGCCCTTGTCCTTTCTACATGACCCCTATAATTCCCACTTCATCTTACCAAGCAATTATTTGTAGTTAGATGTTACTTTCCAATTTTTGGGATTTTGGATGTCTGTTGCTTAAACTAATACATTCATAGCTCTTTAACTAGGAACTCTTCCCTTTTATATCTTTTTAAAAAAAGATTAATGATTCTCATACTGCAGCTCAGAAAACACTTGTTCTAGTTTCTAGTATTTGTTTCTACTATTGCTCTTTTTTTTTTTTTAAATAACTTGTAAATTTTTCTGATAAAAATTGTATTTTCTATTGTTGCTCTAATCATTGGGATTGAATGAATTGATCTAATCCAGGTTTGAATGTTCCAAAGATGACGGTAAGGAAAAATACGAAGCCCAAATACAAAAATTGAAAAAATGAGGGACGTGTGTGTGTGTGTGTGTGTGTTTTTTTTTTTTAATTATATTTTTAAAAATAAAAACATGAACAAGGATGGTTTTTGAAATCAATGGAAATGGGAATGAAGTTCTGTATAGCAATTTTTTGGCGATTCGATTCCGTTTTCAAATCGATATAGAAAAAGTCGAAGAACCATATATATTCATATAAATTAAATATAAATATATAATATATTTAAAATAAGACTTAATTTACGTCTGTACTTGAACGTAATGTTTTTATTTATGTTAGTTATTTCTTACTCTTTTTTTAAAACTAATTCAGTACTTATTTAGACTTGAATTGTTAAAAATAAATTACATTAGATTTATTTTAAGTTTAAATTGTAACAAATATTTGAAAATAAATAAATTTGACCAAATATAAATTAGCTCAAAAGATAAGTCCAAAACATCAAAACCAATCATCTTTTGATTTGGTTTGTTTGGATTTTACATTATTAAACTAAATGGATCAATGCCTTTTCATACAAAATAAATCTTAATAATTTGGTTGACTCAAGTATAAAAAAGTCAATCGAATCAAACTGCTAAAAACTTTTAGTTATAGTCATTATATTTGCTCTATATTAAATAATAAAATCTACATTAGGCAGTGAAAGAAATGATAGAACCATGCCAAGCAGAAGAAAGATTGTAAAATTATTTCATAATTCCTTGAATATAAAAATGAAAGAAGTCTCAATAAGGCATACCAAAACGAACTAAATAGCTGGCCCCAAAATTAAACTTGTCATTTTCAATCGTAATTCTTCCACGGCAATATATATATATATATATATATATATATATATATATATATAATCACTTCTTGTCATGTTGATGATTGGGATCCAAAGGGTTGACTTTGGAGGATAACGCCATAGCCATTTCACAAATATTGTTAAGAGTGAACTGATATTCTTCATCAATCCTAGAATTTATTTTATATTTATTATTAATGTAATACAAGATATAAAATAATAATGTAAAAAGATATGAATGACACGACTTTGGGACTTGCTTTAATAATGGAGCAATTGCTTTTGCTTTATATTTGGATTTTGATGATCCAACCCCCTGTAGAATGAGCTGTTAATAATGACGCAGTGGGTTGATCACATACCACCAATAACTAACTAGCTCGTTCCTTAAATTGAATGAATATAAAAATTATCTATAGATTTTTATTTAATAATTTAAAATTTTAAATTAAAAATAATTTTTATCATAATATAAAAATTTTTATGATTAAATAATCAGGATGTGGTAGAATTAAAAAAATATTTATTAGATATTTTCACTTAACAAAAATTCATCTTAATATGTATTTGCTCAATAGTCTGCGTTGTACTCTTAATTTCTCATATTTATTACGTCATGATGTGTGATGAAGTGTTTACTGTATAGTAGTCATAATTACTTGTTATCTTTTGCAGCCAAAAAAATACTTCTTTTGAATTTGCTTGTTTTCTACGGACATGAGCGGCTACTATTTTTTGTGATTAGAAAACACGAGAGGCCTTAATTTATTAATGTGTTTTTTTTTGGGGTAATAATTAATATGTGTTATTAAAGCCTTTTGACTCGTGCCACCAATGATATTATATATGAAAAGATAGTTATGCATACCCAATTCAAAACTATTACGCTATTTAACTATTAAAAAAAGTTTGAATATTTTTTTATTTTAATATAAGTTATTTGTTGTGCGGAAGTTGGACAGGAGGAGAGTATTAACCACCACACACTATAGAAATAAAAAAAAAAAGAGAAAATTATATCCAACACTCAAATTTTATAAAATTTATAATAAAAGATTTTAAAAATTAAAATTATTTTCAATGACTACAATTATTACTTGATTCTAAAAAACTTATTATTAAACTTAAAAAGATTATTATTGAATTTAGAAAAATTTATCACTTTTTTAAATCTAGTAATAATTTTCTTAAATTCAATAATAAATATCTTAAAATCTAATAATAATTGTAGTTTTTAAAGATAATTATAATTTTAAAGATTTTTTATTATAAATTTTACAAGATTTAGATCTTTAAAAATAATTTTCCCTTAAAAAAAAATTGAGACTGGACATAGTGCCACACAATTGGTGCACTAAAGCCGTTCATGTGCGGAACGAGCTTTACAATTTGACATCAAAGTATAAAAGAAAGATTGAGGTATAGATTTTCTTCATTATTTTTGCAATTTTTTCCATCATGAAGTGAAAAGCCAAGATCCACAAGGGATATGTTAGTTAAAGCTTTCACATTTTGGTTTTTATTAGTTTTTTTTTCTCCCACCACATTTTGGTTATCAGCTTAAAAATATGACGTGGCCAACTTATTTAATTGTGAATCAAACTTAAAAGATTATTTATCTATATTAGCTTATGAGAACTAATGTAAAGGAGAGTTTAGTTGGAAAAAGAAAAAAAGTGAACAAGAGATACAAATGAATCGACCAGTTCGCATGCACAATTTGGATTCGATTCATATAAAAGTTCTTTTTAGCTCGATTTATTTATTAAATGAATGAGTTTAAATATAATATAGGCTTAAAAAATTAATATTTGACTTATTTAATTAATACTTAGCTAGTTTAAAAATAAAAAATATAAATATTCAAATATTAGATATAATTGTATGGATTATATATATATTATTATAAATATTTTTAGTATCATAAAAACTCATTAGACACATATAGCTCATTCATAAAAATTTTAAGCAACCTCATAGGAATTGAACCTGAGTTTTCATTAATTTTACAAAGCAAATCTAGTTTAATCTCATTTTAAACTTATATAATCTCGCGAGGCCGAGTTTGAGCAGCTCCTTCATTAAACAACCTGAGTATGAGAGTGCCAAACTCAGCTTAATTTGGTTTGACTCGTTTACAACCCTCCTTCTAAAGGTATTATTTAACATTGAAATTAAGGGACAACCACATCAATTTTATTTCCCCCTCCCCCCTTTTTTTTTTCTTGTTGGGCCAATACAAGCTTCTGTCAATTAAAGACAGCGAATGCACGAGTCCAAACAAGTATATCAACTGGCAACAAATACCCCAACGACAATAATAACAATAGACTTAAAACCTTAACAACAAACAAAACAGCACAGTCATAACCAAACAAAATAATGCAACAAGAGACCAGTGTAAAAACCAGCGTCAGGTCTTCAACCAATTCCAACTCTATCGTCAACAGAACAGGCCATAACAGAATGCCATTTCAAAATAATATTATTGCTCTACCTCTGACCCTAAAGTCATAAAATTTTGATATAATTGTTAGTTCTAGAAAAGTCTAAGAAGGGCATGAATTGGACTTTTAATAGATTACGCTCTTCTTTAAAACTTTAATAAGTATTTTTCGATTCCAATAAACTATCTAAAATCAGGTTTCTAAAATACTGAATGAATGTTGAAATATTGGCTTTCTAAAAACTTAATTATAAGTAGAAACACTTGCATATAAATGATTAAAAGCACAGGAAAAGTTAACTTCCTAAAAAACATTGTTAAAACAATAAAACTTAGAAAGTATTATTTTTTTGCCAAGTATTAAAATTACGTTCTTTAAAGAACAACTTGACTTCTGGGCCCAAAAAAAGAAAAAAACAACTTGACTTATGAAATTATGGGTTATGAAATCCCATATTATAGATTCTAATCAAGACCTTAACTCTAAAAATTGGTTTGCCAAATATTACAATAACATAGGAAAATTTGACTTAAAATGTAAAGTTCCTAAAAAGTTGTGTGAAAATCTTTTTCACAACAAAAATACGTGATTTTTTTTTTTTATAAACACAAAAATGTGTGATTTTTAAAACAATATTATGAAGAAAAACTCTGTTACCTTTTTCAAATTCCAATGTATGCAAGAAATAATAAATGGGGTTTCACTTTTGGCTTTTGGGTACTAAGGAATCAATGGGTTTGGAAAAAATCATAGTAGAGAATTTTAAGTTGAAGATATTTATATTAAAGGATTTTAAATTTTAAAATTATTCAAAAAGATCCAAGGATAAGAAATTTTAATTTGAAGTATTGAACTATAATTTTTTTAAGAAATCTAAATTTTTGGTCCTTGAATTATTTAGAATAATTTCAAAATTTAAAGTCTTTCAGTATAAATTTTTTTAACTTAAAGTCTTTAACTATAATTTTTTTGTCAATTTAGTGATGCATGTGGTAGTCATAGTCACTTGGGATCAAATATTTGTCTAAGCATTAGGGGACTACTATCCCACTTTATTACAAGATAGTTACAATTTGTAACATATTGTGTTGTAATCTAAATTAGACTTTATTGTGTCCATATGCATTGCGTACTAGTCCTTTTATGAGTTTAGATCTCCTGAAGTACGTGCCCTCTAAAGTGCACTTGAAGCACCAACGAAATGGTGAGTTTCAATTAGTAAAAGGTGACGTGGTAGATTTGAAGGTGTAGATGAAGCGAATAGTGGAGATGATGCGAATAAAGAGAAAGCAAACTTATATATAAGTTTGAGAAAGCTTAAGGGAGAATGATGTGTAAAAGTCTAATTACAATTTAGAACTCTCAAGATTCAAACTTAGACAAAAATGCACATTAGGCTGGAAAAAAGAAGAAGATAATAGCAGTCTAATATATAAGCAAGTAGGCTCAATGCTCTAAAAAAAAGGCATTAGAAAGCTGTGCATTAAGTATATGCAAGCAAACTTAATGTGCAGCTTGAATTGAGTCACAATTATGACTTAATTTGGGCTCCACTTAATGCTAGTCACAATCGTGACCACCATAACCAAATCAAAATTTTAACTACATTGCATAAGCAACATTCACATAAAGCAAAATAAAGTAATTTCAGTATATTAGAAATCATAGCAATATAGGGAACTCTTATAGTTTTATTAGCAAGTTGCAATTCCATTTGAGATGGTTTACACATAGAAGCATGAAGATGGCATATAATGAAGGCAATTGCAACTTCAATGAAGGATGGTAGATGATGAGGGGATTTGCAATAGAGCTTAAGCAAAGCTTTGAGTGAGAGAGAGTGAATGATATGAGGTCTATCTAGGTGAGGGAGAGGAACAGATCAATGGAGATAAAGCCAAGTGAGAAATTGAAGATGTTTGCTAGGGTTTTCATTTAAAACACCACATTTTTTCTTTCTTTCTCAAGCTTAATCTATGCCTCAAATCTGCCATATTACCCTCCATGAATTAAAATGCATCTTTTTGTTTGTACTTTAGGTGCACTTTGAGGATGCATACTTTAGGTAATTTGAACTTATCCTTCCTTACTTTGGACTTGTAAATTGTTAAACTTACACATATAGAACAAAAGTGCATGAGTGTATATTAAAAATATCATTCAAATCTTCTCATATTTAATATGTATTATAAAATCATTCACTTTGACTTTTTTCAATAAAATTAATCTTCTTACATTTTATCTATTCATTCAAAAAAAAATTATTTTTTTTATTTTTTTAATAATACATCAAATGTAATTAAGTTAGAATAGTAAAGATTCTTAAAAGGGAATTTTATTATTCCTAATGCACTTCCTATTGCTAATCCATGAATGGTTGAGCTGAGGTGCCATGTCTGATTGTGAGAAGGAGTAAAAAGATGTTGTGATATTTTTTATATCCTTTCTTATAATTTCAGCATCTAGACTCTTGATCATTTTAGGATTTAGTAAGAATAGTAACTTTTGGTCACCAAATATGAAGTGAAGGTTCTGATATCTCTTTTTGCTTTCTATAATGTGATTATTTAACCAAATCAATGTCTTCCTAATTGCCCAAAGAGATGCCAACCTTTTGTTTCTACTTAAATTATCTTGCATAGGTGTTCTTTATCAAGACTCCATTATAGTAGAGCAAAACCAATATGTTGATTCCCAAGTTGAGTCTCTCCTTAAAAAAAATCCCAAAATATGATCCATCCCTTTTTTCTAGTATGAGTGGATCCCGTAATTAGGGTTGCTAAACTTATAGCTTCCTTAAGCCTTTTCTTTTATTGCTTGAATTCCAAGCCATGTAAGAGTTGCTTAGTTTAGCTTTTATTTTAAGGATGATCCTTTCAGGATGGGGTTTGATATTCTCATGAACTGCCTTGTTGTAGGAATCCCAAATTGTATGAAGAGTGATTATGATGGATTTTGTACAAAAAATCTAGTGCGGATCCTTGGGCTTTCACTATGCCATCCATTTTTGGAGCTATGTCATCACTTTTTATGAATAAATAGAATCTATTATAATCATTATTAGAGATGTAAACCATATGGCTTAAGAAAGATCTGATCCATTGTATCCCTGTCATTGAAGTAGAAATGACAACTATTATTATTTCATAAGTGGTGCTTTGTCAGAATTTTCTAAAGTTAGGGTTGCTTCGTACAAGATCTTCTAAGTAAATAGGATCATCTTCACTAGTAATTCAATCTTCCTTAATGACTTCCAATATTGGTGGACATTAGTATCTAAATTTTAGTTATTAATTCTTAGTTATTCATATCCTTCCTTCGTTGAATAGCTTCCTGATTTACTTTCCTTTTATTATAGATAATCTTTTTTTCCATAGGATGAAAAAGGCTATCTAAGGATTTGGTTCCTTGCTTCCTTATCATAAAAACTGTTGACACTATTAATATCCCAATTGGTTTTGTCATGCAATATAAGATATGTCAATGTGTTGATTTGGGTTGACTAATTTGTTTGCATTGACGACCGGAGGTGATGGTTGATAGGAATGCTCTCCCTTGATCCTATTTGCCATAAAAGATTGGAAGTTATTTAAGAGCTATTTTTGAATATTCCTTTCCATATCCATGAAGTGTTAGAGTTCAATTTTAAAGAGCCTTGAGATGAGGGAATATAGAACTTTGGTGTTAAGATTTTTGCCAGGTAAGAATTGTTATTTACATCAATAATCCTCTAAATTTGTTTGGTTAAAAGTGTTTTGTTTAATTGGTTAACTAGTCTAGATCCAATGCCTTCTTCTTTTAAATGTTGATATAATTTCTCTTAATTGACAAAATGCATCCTTAGTTTGTTGTTGTTTGTTCCAAATTTCTTTTTTTGCTTCATTTGTTCAATTATAGTATATATTTTTTGGGAAAGAAAGATATAAGAAGCTAATAAATAAGGGAGAAATTAGTGACTAATTTGATCAAGGTCATTTTGGCAGCTTGGGAGAGTAAGGTGGCCTTTCAGCTTTAAAGTTTAGTGTATATCTTGGAGATGAGGTCTTGATATATCTAGCTCTTATTTCTTCCCACATCAATCTAAGTTGCTAAATAGTTGCCTAACCTTTATGAGAATTTAACATTGAAAATTTTGGACAAGGATCGTTTTTCCTTATATGGTTTGTTAGGGCTGAATATTAACTTATTGATGTTGTGCCTTGAGAAAAGAGAGAAAAACTTAATGGTCTCCTTCATTGTAAAGCACACTTTTTCATTTCCTTTAAAGAATAATATTGTGTCATCTGCGTACATAAGGTGGATGATTGCTTTAGATCCTTTGCTGACTTTGATTTCTTTTTAGTTTCCCTTTTTTTGTTTTCTAGTAACAAGGCAAGAAAGTATATTAGCATAAAGGATGAAGATGTATGGTGAAAGTGGGCCCTATTTTCTGACTTCTCTTCATGGAGAAATAGGGTTAGATGGCATTTCATTAAGTAACATTTGATAGGACATTGTAGAGATACATTGTAGAATCATATGGATCTATATGGGTAGGAAATTCATTCTCGTAAGGACTATTGCTATGAAATTTAGAAGATGTCATAAGTTTTAGAAAACTCAACCTTGAGCACACCTTTGCTTTTTTTTTTCTTTGTCTTATTTGTTTTTTGAACTAGGTGCATGATTTTAGAGACAAGGAGGATGGTATCTGTAAGAAGTCTCCTTTTGGGAAATGCACTTTGGTTTGAGGCAAAGTAATCTTTTAGAATGAGCTTCAACTTGTTGTAGAGCATTTTGGATATAATCTTATATGAAACATTGCAAAGGCTGGTTGGTTTGAAGAATTTGAAAGTTTGAGGAGTTTGACACTTAGGAATACAAGTAATGGAAGTTTTGTTCATGCTTCAAAGTAATAAGCCATTATTTTGAAAGGCTTTTACCATATTAGTGATGTCACCACATATTATGTCCTACTTTTACCATATTAGTGATGTCACCACATATTATGTCCTAGTGTTTTTGGTAAAATCTTGCATGAAATTCATCAAATCCTGGAGCACTATTGTCAAGTAGTTGGAAAATTAAAATTTTAATTTCTTGTTTTGAGAAATCTCTTAGAAGCCAAAAATAGTGGTCCTCCTTTAGAGTTAAAATATCTAGGTCATTCAAAAGATTCATTATATCTTGATAGGAAGATCTATTTTGATTAGAGAAAAGATTTGCAAAATAATATACTAAAAGGGCTTCAATTTGTTGAGGGCCTATTATCAAGAATTTTTATTTTGGATATACTATTCTTGATCTTTTTCTTGTTAACTAGAGTGTGGAAATATTTAGTATTCTTATCTCTGTGGATCATCCATAATTGTCTAGCATTTTGGGCCCATATGGATTCTTCACATTCATAAAAAATTTTTAACTTATTCCTCTTTTGCCTTTCCTTTTACATAGATGCAAAGTTTTAAATAACATTGAGCTCCTTTTCAAGATTTTAAATTCTGTGGGAGATATTGCCAATAGAGTTCTTATTCCATTCTTTGAAAGCTATCATAGTAGAGGATAACTTTTTGTATAGTCCAAAAGAAAGGCAACCTAGAACTTGTTGATTCAAAGAATCAGAGATAATTCTTTGGCAAGCTTTGAATTTTAACCAAAAGAATTCAAATTTGTGAAGTCTCCTTCTATTCATCATTGCTTGATTAGTAGAGAGAAGGATTGGGGTATGATTTAAGGTAGCAATTAGGAGGACATTCAAGTAAGAATTAGGAAACTTCATTAACCATTCTGAGTTCCAATATGCTTTGTCTAGTTAAGCCCATACTTCATTAACACCCTTTTTGTTGTTGGTTTAGGTGAACCATTGTCCTTTTTGTGGAATATCAATAAGATTGCACCTGTTGATGGCTTTGTTAAAAGATTTAACTCTAATTGTGGTTTCATTAGTGCTTTTTTTTTTTCTCATCCCTATTTGCACATTGGTTGAGATCCCTGATTATCATCCATGGGAAGTTAATGTTACCATAGTATTTTGGAGCAAACTCCATAGGATGGATCTGTGGTGCACTTTGGGAATACCATAGATGAAGGCGATATAGCAGATAAAACCCTTATTATTCATTTGAATATGAATCTAATATGGAGACATATCCAGTAGGTTACACTCAGTTTGTTGTTTGTAAGGTAACATAAGACCACCTTTTTTTTCTTCAACATTAGTGCCCTAATATTTTGAATTACCCATATAAGTGAAAGACTTACTAACCTTAGATACATGTAATTTTGGCTCTTTGAATTGTCGAGGACTTCTTAAAACCTCGACAATTCAAGTTGAGTATTTTCATGGTGAACCAGGAAGCATTTGGGTTGCTTCCCTTACCCCTTCAATAGTAGAATAATGAATTGCTTTTCCTTCCTCTCCCTTCATGATTGGTTTAAGATTGTCTTTAGTGAAGTTCCTGAAGAGACATCCTTTTTTCCCTTCACTATTTATGTAAGAAACCTAAGTCAAAATAGTTGACCACTTCTTTTTTTTGGTGAAGGTTTACTATGATTAGAGTTAGTTGGCAAGCATGATGTTATTGGACTAGTAGGGATATGTGGGAACTTTTGGCAAGATAGTGATGAAGACTCCAAATTATCATCTTGAATGAAGGATCCAAATCGGAAGATACCGCATTAATGGAGGAAGTTGTTATGTCTCAAACTCTAGTGAGAAGATGCATGGCAAGCTATCTTGTAGAAAAGATTTTATTAAATGGATGACTAAGAGCTTCTTCATATTGGCTTAGTATATAGCTAAGGAAAGGGCTTTCCTATGCAAGGTAGTCATAATTTAAAGTCCTTAAAATGTCTTACCCTTTGAAAGTTGATAAGTCTTATTTCTCAACCAAAATACCTATATTGATAGACTCTTTTTTTTATTTTCCTCTAAAGATGGACCACCATTTATATATGGCAAATGACGGGTCATGATTAGATGGGAAGCTTTACTAGTTGCAAGATACCATGGGGAAGCTAAAGATGTTTTAGGAAGGGAGGTTATGGAGTTTGAGTATATTATCTCTAATGGCCAAGTGCTTATAGGCAAGTTCTTCCAATAGATTATGGATGGAATCTTTTTTAGAAGTGAAATTTGGGTTTAAAGCATTGCTACCCAGAGCATGGATCGGTAAATCTATATTTTGTCTTTCTAATATAGTATTGGCAAGAGACAAGCTGGAGCTAGAAAAGACTGGTTAAAGGGATAAAATGGTTAATAGGATTTGGACTTGGTGGGCTTTTATTTGAAGGGATTGTAGGTTATGTTATATGTCAACAGGTGGACTTTCATTTTTTAAGCAACTGAACTCGAGGTTGATGACAGATGGAGGAAGGATTGCTTGTAGATTTGGGTTTATGGAATTGGGCTTACTGAGACTTGGATTAAAGTTTAAAGGCCAAGGAAAGTACTTAGATCAGAGTTTGAAGGCCAAGGAAAGAGGTTATGGTCTATTAACCCAAGTTCTTAGGGCAATGGTGAGTTTAAACTTCCTAACATTAAAGGTGAGTCTATATGGAATAGTGGATTATAAGCCTGGCTTATCTCTTTAAATTGTTGAAAACCTTTAATATCAGTAGCCTGTAGTATGATGGCTAGCATCTCCATTTCATTCCAATGACTTTTCGAATCTAAAGAGGGAAGATGGGTTTGACATGCAAGTAGTAACTTTCCATCTTCATCTTCTTGGAAAGCAATAGACAAGTCGTTTGAAATATTGATGAAGTTAGGTTGTCTCTTTAGCTTTTTCCCTTATGCATTTTAGATCTTTGAGTTTTTTTTTTTCAAAGTTATAGTATCTTCCTCCATAAAAGTTTGTCAATCCATTGTAGCTTTGTTGTGACTCTAACATTGTTTAAACTTAAGTTAGTAGGTGAACATGAAGCAAATGGATCAATTTCAAATTAGAAGTTGTATCTATTGAATAGACACTCCTTCATTTGTTCAAAGGCTTTGCCACTTACTTCTTGTTCCAATTGTATTCTTTCACAACATAACCAATCCTGTTGCATTTTCGACATCTTCTAAAGACCTTCTTATAGTGACAATTTATCTATGTACAGGCCTTATTGTCTGGAAGAATCTTTGCTATTAGGATTAGGGCTAAGGAAGGGTATCAACCTTAACTCTTAGAAAACTAATATACCTTTCATAAATTACTTCTACATCAAGGAAGATGGCATCGCCCATAGTGTTTCCAAGGACCTCTACCATTGAGTTGCATGGTATTGAAGTGGCACCGATATAGGAATGCTTCTCACTTGTAGCTTATTGAGGATTATATTAGGTTGCCAAAGGTCTATTACTAAAAAGGTATTACGCAGGGCTCATAGACTATTTTTATAAATATACTAGAGATCTTTTACATTATCAAAATGGATGATAAAGAAGTTGGCTTTTACTTGGAATCCAAACTTTAATCTTTAAGCATCTTGTAAAGTGGCATCAAATCTATGCAAGGGAATGTCTTTTTTATTGATAATTACATTGATTAGGCATGAGCTCTAGAAGCTTCTAGTCGTATCAATGGCAATGGTGTTTAGGTTGATGACAAAACCTTCTTGAGATGCAAATGAAGATGATGAAAAAGGGTGTTGGGACATTTTAAAGTATCAGAACTAGAAGAGAGTGGTTTATCAATGTAAGAATGGAGGATATGTTGAGATGAGTTACGCAATGTTGAAGGTGGCAATGAATGCATGTTTTAAAAGCTAGTAGAGATGTCTGGAATGAGTCTATAGCATTGCTTAACTCATAACAAGTGAAAGTAATAAAGAGGAAGCTACAGAAAACAAAGAAACTAATAGTAAGGAGACTAATCTCCAAGCAACGTAGCAAAAATTTAAACATGCAGCTTGTAAATGCAAGGACATGGATTAAACAATTTTAAACACTTTGATATGCAAGAAATTGACTTTGATATGAGAGTAACCAATGGTTCAAATAGAGAATATAAATAGGATAATTTATAAGGAAGCATGTTGATAGAGCATTAAATGACTCATGATGAAAAATCTACTTGAAAAGAAATTGGGTTGATATGCTTTGGAAGGAGAAAAGGCTTATTGGGCCAAATTAGAAGAAAATGAATGGGTAAGAGGTAGGGAATATTGATGGTGTTGGGTAAGAACAAAACCTAGGCTGATGGGTGGAATATGGGTTGGAGGACATTCGCTAAAAGGCCAGCTACTACTATTCCTTCAAAATTCTAGAAAGAGGGTGGAAACTCTGTCACTAGGAGGGATCAACCAAAAAATAAAATTATTTAGTTATCTTTACATTTATTAAGAATAAATTATAATTTCATGACAATGTCTTAGAGTTTAACATCATTTTAGCTACACTTGTCATTTTGGAAATAAAATAATAGTCTCATATTTTTAAGAATTTAATTTTATTAATAAAAAATAAATGGTAATTTTTTTTAACAATATATATCAATTGATAACAATTTCATTGTCACTCCTCCAATAATTGGCAATTTCACTAAATAATCTATTATTTAAAAGATCTAGAATGTATAACATCTTTGTCTTACATAAAGATTTTGGTATTGAACCATTTATAACATTACTTAAAAGAATTAAATTTTCCAACTTTGGATTTTCATCACCAATAATTTTTGGAATTATTCCCCTTTTGCTGCTATTAGATAAATCCAAACTCACTAGTCCCTCTAGTTTTTGAAGCCATTGTGGAAACTTTGTGCCTATATTGTAGGTTACCATTCTTAGGCCACTTAAAAATTGAAATGGATATGTTGAATTAGAATCAATCTTCACAAAAAGTTTGTCAAATCTTATTTATAAATTCCACATATTTAAAAGGCTTTCAAAGTGAATCTTGGAAATGGTTCCTTCTAAAAGGTTATTAAATATTTTTAAGGTACTTAGATTGACCAGTTGTCCAAGAAGATTAGGAATGGTTTCTTTTGACTGATTATAAGAAAGATCTAGTTCAACTAAACTAGACAATCTTCCAAAACTAGATGGAATTGACCCATGGAGTAAATTATTTGAAAGATCAAGTGTTGTCAAGTTCTTTAATTCATAATCAAGAGGTAACTTAACTATTGACCATGACTTTATGTAAATCACTAAAATGACTGGGTGTTGCACATGTAGAAATCAAGCACAATTAAAACTAAATATATATTTTATCACTAATGAAGCAATGCATTTGGTAGCAGTAAACTTGTAATCTATTCATGAAAGTATTGGGCAAAGTCAAGCTACATAGGATTCATCATTCTTGTCACTACTTAAAAAAAAAAAGTGACATTATATTGATTTTTTAAATTATTTACACATCTTGTGTTTGAATAAAATGTAATAAATGTCATGATAAGCATCTATTCCAATTTCTAATAGGAATATCATATGGATTATTACTAAATTATTATTATTTAAATCATTCCTCCATTTTGCCAATTTGTAAGTTAAACTCACATATTTTTATACTTAAGATATCTCCTCGACTTAGGCTTTTATTAGAGAAAGGTGCCATTAAAAGTTGACAACATAGACAAAATTGATTATTGATTACAACTATTTTTAACTCACTATAAAATTTACTCTAGTTGAATATCTATAATATGTGCCATTAAGAGTTGATGACACAGAAAAAATTAATTATTGATTACAACTACTTTTAACTTGCTATGAAATGTACTTTAGTTGACTACTTGTAACATGTACAACAGTTATAGAAGGGATTTGCTAACAATTAAAATTTAACACCTAAGTAAGCATCAGAAGGAAATAGGATATATGGAATTCTTGATTTTTTTTCCTAATTATTTTCAACTTAAGTTATTTTGATTTTTTTTTGTGAATATCCTTTAGTTCTTTTCCTTTCCTTTTCTTTTGTTTTTTGTGTAACACTCAGTTTTCGTAAAAATGACGAAAACAAGTCAGATATAAAAGAGAATCCTCTAAAATAAATAAGTCAAGGCTAAATAAAATTGGATAAAATTTTAAAATAATAAAAAAAATGATGATCCAAGGCTTAAGATGCCTAGAAAATGGAGTTTGAGTTGCTAAAGAAAATTTAACAAAATGCAGTGACATTTTTGTAATTTTGAGCATTTTTTAGAAAACTTAAATGAAGGATCTTTAAATATAAAATTTGAGCTTTTCGAGATTCTTAAAAGCCCTAAAAACTATAAAAACCCCTAGAATAGTTTAAATCCATTTGGTTTATATTTTAGAATATCGGTAGACCCGAACTTTGACCTTTTTATTAGGGAATGTTTTAGATCTAATTTGAGTGATTATAACAGCAATTTATAGGTTAGAAGACCTAAATTTTATGACAAAAAGACATTTCTCAAAAAGAAGTTGAAAATGAGTCTTGAAGGAGGAACCAAAGACTGAAGGACAAAATTGACATTTTAAAAAACTTCTTATAAATCCCTAGCTACATATATGAGGCGTCCCACTTCTCCCTCACACTTAGCAGACCTAAATTTCATCTCAAACAAGGGGAAAGTTCTACTAAGAAGGGCACACAAGAAGGAGCTTCAAGGGAGGAGAAAAACCTAAGGAAAGGTAAGGAAAACTAAGAATTTTCTTGTTCATTCCTTCATTACATTTGTTCTCCTCCTTCTTCTCTCTTTTTTTTTTCTATAGTTTTAGTGCATGATTTGGGACTATTTTAAGTCTAGTTAAGAGGGAGAAGTTTGAAATTTCAAGGAAAAGTTATAGCAAAGGAGAGAGCTCTTGAAAAGGCAAAAGAATCAAGGTAATTTTATGGTTTTCCTTGCTTCCTTCTTCTTGTTCCTCCATAGATAGTTTTCGGCCCCATATAAAACAACCAAGAGGGAATAAATTCTGACTTAAACCAAGCATAAAACCTAAGTTTTTGAGGGTGATAAACAAGTAGATGCAAAGAGATTCTAAAAAGAAGCATTAGAAAAAAAGTTTCCAAAACCTAGGAATTTTATTGCACCATGGTATATATGAAGCTTTCTAGTGGCATTTCTAATTGTCTAAGACTGTATATGGGTTTTTGAAACACCTAGAAAACTTTACACATGCCATTCCTTTCAAGAAAACAAAGCTAGCTCCATAGGTTCATTTTAGTGAGGGTGTCTTGGCCTAGGTAAGAGGAAGTACTTGGGGAAAGTTTTAAATTTTTCTAAGGGTAGAAATGAACTAAATATGATGGAAGAATATCAAAGGAGGGCTTGAAAAAAATTTAGAAGCCTTAGTTAGTGAGATGGAAGTGTAAGTTCCATAATGAGACTTAAAGAAATAACTTGTATCTAGGCTCTTGGAAATGAATTTGTGATGACTCCAAGAGGTTTAAATAGAATCAAGAGACCTAGATAGAAGGAAAAAATAGAGCCAAGAGCATGAATTCTAGTAGTTGCTTTATGAGATCATGTATGGAACCATAATAGAGTTATGTGAGAAAGTAAACTTCCATAGAGTATGTATGATGTTAGAGCTTACTTCAATGATGTAATTATATCCCATTTGATGTGTTTAGGCCAAAGGAATCAAGCTTCACCTAGTTACAAGTGTGTGGCCAAAAAGGGGGAGGAATAACCCAGGAAAAAGTGTGTAAATCTTGCTTCAAAGTAACATTCTAACCTTTTTTACATGCATAGCTTGGTTGTTTTTTTTGTCATTGAATGCTTGTGTGTATGTTTAAGCCATGAGAAATGTTCTAGCCAATGGTTACATATTATGGTGCCATTATGTTCCTTGAAATTTGCTTATGATTGCATTATGGCTTGCATAGGTTTAGTTGTGCCAAAAGTCCCTTAGTAAGAGTGAGGATGAGCTAAAAGTCTCTAGAAATGAGTAAGACAAAACCAAAAGTCTCAAGAAGAGTGAGGCAAAGTCAAAAGTCCCTTGAAAGTAGGTGAAGCCAATACAAAAGTCCTAAGAAAGTTGGATGAGGTTAAACCAATGCCCTTGAGAATTTATGTTTGCTATGTATGAGTAGATGTGCTAATGAAAATGATTTATATATGCTTACTAGTTGCTTGAATGTTATGCATGCATTCTTTGACTTGTATATGTATCCATTATGTATGTTTGAAATAGTTAAAATTTATTGGGATTCTTTGAATTCCACTCTTCCTCCACATATGCCTAACCATGTCTAGGTGAGCCAAGTGAACCAAAGAATGAAAGTCAACAATCTTGAGAAGTAAGACTTTGACAAAGAGATAGAGAAATAGCCTTTTTGTTTGCATTTTGATGTCAATAGTTGTAACTATGAGTTGTATATATGATGTAAACCATTGAGCAAGTTTAAATGTATGTATAGATGATATATGTATTAATATAGAAGCCAAAAGAATGAGTATGTAAGTTTTTGCCATTCATTTGCCTTTATGTGATATAATATACTTGTGTATGATAGCAAGTGGCATAGTGAGAATGAGTTTTATGATAATTTAGATTCTCTGGCATACTTTTATATATTGTATATATACTTTTGGACTTGCTCATGTGATTGTGGAAAGTGAAGAAGAGTATTTGATGCCTTGAGATACCCATTTGGACTTCAAAATTGATCATTTTATGTGCTAAACCAAAGTTTCACCAAATATTTTTGCATGAAATTTGGCCAGCTAGTAGGTCTTATCTAGAGCTTTTCATAGAGACAAAGAGCATTTAATTTGAGGTTTTACAGAATTTATTATAATTTTTCAAAATTAGCCAAATTATGTAAAAATGGTATGGTTACTGATCATTTGGTTAATTTGTTTCTTTATATCACATGTATATCAAATGAACTCCAATGTTCATGAAATTTTACAAGTATAAACTAGATATCATAAGCTTTCTATAGCCACTAATATCATCTCATTTGGAGGTCTATAGAGAGAGAGAGAGAGAAATAAATTTTTGAAATTGCATGACAATACCAGTAATGCAACCAAACCTGAGTTACTGTTCCATCAATTTTTGTAGGCTAAAGGCTACTGCATTGGTTTGGAATTATTTTCAATCATTAGTTATCATCCAGAGTTTTCTAGAATGGCATGGTTTCTTGATTTCAATTTTTTTAGAATTAATTACGAATTTTCAAAATTCATATCAAAAATCTAAAAAGTGAACCTAGGAGCAAAAAATTGATTTTGTGGAATGTGGCTGAAAACCCAAGGCTTTTGAGAGGTTTTATGAGTTATATGGATTGGTTATGAGTAGAAAATGATGTGGATGAGTACACATAGTCCATGTAAGGTAAAATGAAGCAATGAGGCCTTACGTAACATAATTAAATACCATTAAATGTTCATTATTTTTCATGTAAAGTGTATGTTTCCTTATGTTTGTGCTCCAATATATATACGAGACACGTTGAGATAGATAATGGGACCATTGTATAAGAGCTAAGAAGCTAAAGTATTACACTTTGGCCAAGTGTCAAGAGGTTCATTTTCTCTTTCTTGCTTCTAGGACTACAAAATTAATGTGCTCAACGGTTGTAAAGATACAAAAAATAGGAGTATACAATACACATTTATTCTTTACTCTTTTTTCAAGGTATTAGAGCTTGAAAAAGCAAAATTTTAAATTTACTTCCTTTTTTCTATTTTCTAGTGACTTTTGTGTGATTCCAATTATTATTCGTGGTTCATTTCTTAGCACAACCACCACCATTAGACTTAGACATTGCTGGCTAGTCACTGCCCCATCATCGAGCCTTAGTAGTCATTGTATGCACCACAATGTGCCAAAAACACTAATGTGCCTTTTTACCATGCACTGATGCGTGACATTATTCTCTTAACCTATAACATATGAGTTTTCATGGTGATGAAGACTGAAGGTTTCAGAATTTGTTTAAGTCTTCTTGCTATAGCTAGGATGCTAGTTCACTATAGCGAGAATGCCAATTCAGCATATGCCAGTTCACTATAGCGAGTTTGTGGCCTTACAAAATCCAAGGAATTTCTAATAATAGCGCAAGCTATGACAAAAACAGTTGGGAAGCTCTCACAATAACAAGAGGTGTCTCTCGCTCTTGCTATTATGAAACCTATTTAAGAAAACACTAATAAGGGATTTTTAAATGGAAAGATTAAGTTACTTAGAGTTCTTAAAGGCCTGAAGAACTATAGGAACCCCTAGAATGTTAAACCCCCTCCGGTGTACGTTTTCTAATGACGGTTGACCAGAACTTTGACCAGTTTATTCGAGAAAGTTTTAGCTCCAAATTGAGTGATTCCAAAGGCATTTTATAAGATTGAGAACCTAAATTTTGTAATGGAAAAGATGTTTTTCAAAAAGGAATTAAAATGAGTTAGGAACAAAAATGCCAAGAAACGGAAAGTAAACGACATTTAAATGGAACAATTTCTTTTTTATCCCTCCATATAAGAGGCATACCACATTTGCCCTCTCATAACTGACCTTCTTGCTACCTAAGATAGAGAGTGAGACCAAGGGAGAGAGGCGCACAAGAGAAAGGAAAAAGGGAGAAGAAAAGCCATGCAAAAGGTATGAAAATTCATAGAATTTCTTAATCTTCTTTTTAGTAGGCTTATTATCCTCCTTATCCTCTTTCTTTCCATAGTTATATTAAAGTTTTTAGTTCTATTTTGAGCTAGAACCAAAGGGGAGAAGTTCGAACTCCAAGAGAAGGACCAAAGCAAAAGAAAAGGCCCTTAAGGAAAGCTAGAAAATCAAGGTAATTTTGCTATTTCCATGCTTGCTCTTCCTTGTCCTCCTTCTTGTATATTTTGGCCAATATATGGATAGCCAAGAGGGATTGAATTTTCAACCAAACTAAAGGTGAATCTTAAGAATTAAAGTGTAGAAAACAAGAATATGTAAAGAGATGAAAGAAATAGCCATTGAATTACAAGATAGAAAAGTTAGGGGTTTGTGAACATAATCTAAAATATGATTTTATCCAAGAGTTCCCAAGCCTAATTAAGTATTTGTATGAGCTCCTAAGACCCCTAGGGAGCTTCCCACATGCATCCCCCATCAAGGAAAACAAAATCACTTCCATTGAGGCTAAAGAAAGCATTGTCTTGGTCTAAGAGGGTTAAAGCACCTAAGGAGTGTTTTAATTTCTTCCAAGCTTATAATTGTATCATATATGATGGGAGAGTATGAGAGGAAAACTTGGAAAACTTCTAGAAGTCATGGATAATGAGATGGAGTTATAGGTTCCATATTGTAGCATAATGAAGCAACACATAACTAGGCTCCTTAAAATAAATGTGTAATGGCTCTAAAGAACTTAAATGGAGTCAAGAGTTATAGATTAAGGGAGGGAATGAGCCAAGATCATGAATTTTTAAGGTTGCTTCATTAGGTGTTTTATGAAACCATAATTGAACCATATGAACAATCTAGTTCTCCTAATGTGTGTGTGGCTTTAGTAATTGTTTCAAGAGTGTGATCAGATCCCATTTGATATGTCTAGGCCAAGGGAATCAAGTCCTACCTCCTTATGAGTGTTTGGCTAAGGGAAAGGAAGAATTTCCAAAAAAGAAAGTGTGTTTTTGCATTCAAAGTAGCTCTCTCTCCTTTCTCTCATGCATGCTTGGGTGTTTTCTTATCTTTGAATGTGTGTGTGTATGTTTAAGTCATGAAAAATGTTTTTAGCAAATATACATATGCCATGATATCATAATATTTGATTTATGTGCTTAAATGATGTTTTATTAACATGTTTTAGTTTGTATGAGTTTGGTGAAGCCAAAAGTCCCTTAGTTAGGGTGAGGATGAGCCAAAAGTCCCAAAGAGTAGGTGAGACAAAGCCAAAAGTCCCTAGAAAGAATAAGGCTTAGTCAAAAGTCCCTTGAAAGTGGGTGAGACAAGTTCAAAAGTCCCAAAGAGAATGGATGAGGCTAAACCATTGTCTTGGCAAGCCTATATATGATATATGTTGCTTTTTAAATGCAAGAAATGTTCCATGTATATTTATGAATTTTAAGATCACCATGCATGCATTTTTTAGACTTGAAATTGCATCTATTATGTATGCTTGAAAGGGATAAGAGCTATTAAGATTCCTAAAATCGTACGCTTCCCTCCCTATTACCTAACATGCCTAGGTAGATCAAGTGAGTAAGGTAATGGGAGCCACAACATTTAAAACCAAAGAGAGTGATAATGGAGTTTATATTTGTTCACTTTGTAAACATAGTATTGTTAAATAATATATTTCCATGATATTTATAATGTATAAACTTTTGAACATGTGTAATTATATAGATATGTGATGTATATATAAGAATTGGAAGCAAATGAATGGAATAGCATGTTTTTTACATTGCATGGCAAGTAGAGCTTGTATGTTCCATGTGTATGTCATTAAATGGGAGAGTGAATTTGTGAGATCTGGACTTTTAGACCTTTGAGACATGTTTAGTAGGCTATTTTCATGTTTTCTCATGTGTTCAAGTAGCCCTAGAAAAGCTAGAAGCTAAATTGAACCATTTTGGACCCTTAAGGTGGCATAAAAGTGCCATGTTACAACCCTATTACACAATCTAACCAGATGGACGAATTTTCCTATAAAATTTGGCATGTATATAGGTCTCCTCTAGAGCTTTTTAGGAAGCTAAAGATCAAATTATTTAGAACTTTAGAGAATTAATTATGAATTTTCAAAGTCGCCAAAAAGCTGCTGAATTAATATAGTTACTGTTTATATGGTTAGTTTTCTTTTATATGTCATTTGAAGGTCAAACGGTATCCAATGATCATGAGATTTTACATGGATAAACTAGACATAATAAGTTTTCTATGGCCATAAAGATTACCTCATTTAAAAGTCTGAGCAGAGAGATATGAATTTTTAAACTTTGGAATTAGTACCAGTAATGCAACTATGTCTTTGTTACTTTTCCATTGATTTCTAGTGGCTAGACATGTCTGTTTTGGTCTAGACTTATTTTTAACCTAAATTTAACATTTTTAACTTTCCAAAATAGTTAGTGTGCTTTAGTTTGATTTTTTTAGAATTAGTCATGAATTTCCAAAGTTGGTAACAGAAATCTGGCAGCAGAACCTGGGACTAGTCTTATGTTTTTGATACATGAATGCTATAAGCTTGGGATTCTTATGCTATTTTGTGATGGTTTTGAATTGCATGAATGTATTTTAATTGGAGAATCATATGGGTGAGCTCATATGAGCCACAGGATGCGAGACGAAAGTTTTGAACCTTACGTAATACAAGAAAGTGTAGTATTTTAAATGGATTTTCCTTATTCTCCAATGAAATTAAGCACATGTATGTCCATAGATGATCTAGAGAGGTTAGAATTATATGATGTTATATCAACCATCGACTGCTAAAAAGTGATTGTTGACCCCTATTTTGTTAAGTCTAGCCCTTCTTTATCTCTGGTTGAGCCTTGTTTGTGGTGTTTCTTTCTTGTGTCCAAATTTTTAAACATGTCCTTGTTATTACTATATAACTTCTGTAACATTCAGCTTTTAAACTGAATTGGAACTAGTACATTAATGAAAGAGAATCCTAAAGTAAAATGAATTAAGAACAAACAAGGATAGAATATTAATTAGAATATTAAAGAGCAAAAATTGAGCTAAAGGAGCTAAATAGGGTAAATAGATATATCAATGGAAAAATCCTAATTCTGAGCGAAATTTTAAAAACTCAAAGAAGAGAGTGTTAAATGCCAAAATTAAGCTTACTAGGGTCTTCATAGGTTCTGAAAATCATATGAGATATTAGAATGGTTAAATCCCTAATATTGTATAGTTTATAGCTCCAATTAACTGTAACTTTAACTAAGCTTTTCCAGATTGTTTTAAATCTTAAAAATTTCAAAAAAATATTTTTAACAAACTAGAAAACTTAAATTTTATTATGAAAAAATGGTTTTAAAAAAAGGATACAAGATAAGCTCACATGAAGGGGTTAAATTATAGGGATATAAATGAAATTTTTGAAATTGTTTTAAAATAGCCCTTCTCCTTTTATATGTGTCAAGCTAGGCCCTCCACCATGTTAGAACTAACATAAACACTCCAGAACTAGCAACAAAAAGATGTGAGAAAGAAGAGGAAAGAGAAGGAAAGAAAAGGGAAGGAGGAGAAAAATAGATAAGGAAAAGTGCCTAATTTCGTGATATATTAGTCACCAATCTTCTTCTCCTCTTTAAGGCCTTTCTATTAATGGTTTTGGTTTCTTGAAAGAATAAATTTGGTGGCTAATTACTTGAGGAAAGGAGGAAATTTAGAGCAATTAATTGTGGTATAATAATCTATCCAATAAGCATTCAGAGAAGATATGATATAAGTTAGAAAATTTTCTATTCCCTTGGATTTATTCTCTTCTTCATTTCGGCTAAAGAGAGAGGTAGATAAGGGAGCCTTTGATAAAAAAAACTTCATAGAAATAAGGGTTTTAAAGAGGGTAGAGTAAGATCATGTAAAAGAAAAGCTATAGGAAATTATAAAGACCAAGTTAGGGCACCTAAGGTTTCAATTGCACCATGGAAGATATATAACTCTAAGAAGATGTTTTGAATTCTCTAAGACCAAACTTAAACTAGAAAAGAATCATAGATATTCCACATTTGTCAAATTCTCTAAGAGAATGACAAAAACTCCCTTAGGCTCCATTATGTGTATAGTCTCGGTCTAGTGATGGATGGAGTACCTATGGAGTGCTTTCACAAGTTCTAAGGTTTTAAGATGTCTAAATGTAAGCAATAAATACTAATGGAACCATTGGAATAAATTTAAGAACTCTATTTTGAAAGGCAAAATTTTAGGGTTAAAAAAGGATTAAAGAAGCAACTTGACTTTTGGCTTGTTTAAACATACATGTGATGGCCCTAATAAATTCCATTAGAGTTATATGGCTTATATAAAGTGAGATTTTGAAACTTAAAAATTAAATTATAAGAGTTGCTCCTCAAGGGATCTAAAATGACTTAAAATTGCATTTCAAGTTCTAATAGGCTTAGGTGCTAGCAACATGAGTTAAATTGGATCTTAATGAGTTATTTGCATTGGAAATTGATGTATGTAGGCCAAGTTAGTCCAAGCCCATTAACTTATGGTGTGAAGTCGTGAAAGACCAAGGAAAGGGGAAAAGTCAAGTGAGTTAATGGTACCTTAAGACTTCTAATTTCATAAGGTAGCTATCTCTTTCTATCTTGCATGCATTTAAGTGTATGAATGAGTTGAGATGCTTGTATATTTGGTTGTTTAATGCTTACATGGGTTATGCTTTGAAATAGCTTTTATCATAAGTTTTATGCATGTATTATGCTATGTTTAGCTCCTTGATCCTGATGGCAGAGAATTGAGTGCAATAGTTTTTCTTTAACCTAGAGTTGAGTTTTATTGATCCTAACTAGTATATTTTGATGCCATGGCTAGATGAGAATTGAAGTTTCATACCAAAAGTTATGTATAAGCTATTTGATGCATATGACCCACATGCTTACATTTGCATTCATTGTATATATTGATGTGAAATGAGATTTGCTACTGAGATTCTCCCAATAATCTCACCCTATTCATCTCCCACTAACTATGACATGTTCTTCAAGGAAGGAGAAGGAAATTAAGAAGAATTAGAGATTAGAAATTATGTAATAAAAGCTTTTGATATAATTATGTATTTGATGATGTATGAGACATATTAGTAATGAACTACAATGTATATGACAAGGACATGTAATGGTAACCTTTGTACAAGCTTGAGAACATATATATATATATATATATTATTTTGATGCATAAGATGGCAATTAGTACGTGTTTTTACATATTAGAAGCTACTTGTTCCATATGCATGGTTAGGTGTGAGCTGGTGAATTTTTTATGCTAGCCAAATTACACACAATGATTCTTATGGAAATGAAGTATGAATGGATTAAAATTTGTTCAAGGGGAAAGATTGCATATTAGAGCCCAAATAGGCCACTTTAGAACTAATATTTAGTCTAAATGAGCCATAAATTGCATCCTTATCCTTGACAGTCCAAATGTTCTACTTTTGGGTAGAAATTTAGTGGAATACTTATAGAATTTATAGAACTTTTTGACAAGCTAAAGATGGTATTTTTCTGAGCTTTGTAAAATATTTGAAGAATTTTTAAATCTAGTCCAACATTATGGAATTATATAGTTACTATTTATGCTATAATGGCCTTAATTTTCATGTACTTTTAGGAGCCAAATGGATTCATTTTTATTTAAAATTTTTACAGCATAAAGTTCAGATTACAAGCTTTTTATAAACACCTAATTTGCATAAATCAAAGTTATATAACTAAAGTTATAAATTTTTGAAATTTGGTTTATAATATGTCAAAAGAGCCTAATTTGAGTTATGTAACTCCTTTATATGGTTATATGGGTTGAAACAAATTTGTCTATAGAGTTTATAAATTAAAATGGCAATAAAATTTAATGCAGACCCCTAGAAGGTCATTTGGCATAGAAATGGACTAGAAATAGCTGCCAAAAGCATTGTAATAGTTTTTTTTAATCATTTTAAGAAGAAATGGATGTGAATTAACTATATATAGCATGTTATGACAACTTCTATCTTGATTCAATCTATTATGGCCTTTGAACTAAGACAAATTTTGACTAGGTCTTCTAAGCAAGACTTTTCCAGCCATGGTGGATTAAAAGAGTCTATTCAATTCATCATTAAACATAAATTAAATAGCCACAAATATCTTCAATGGGCTAATTTGGTGACAATGTTTGTCTTAGGTGAAGGGAAAGACAACTATCTTATTGGAGCAACTATGCCTTTAGAAATGAAGGACCTAAAGTATAAGGTGTGGAAGGCAATAATAATATGGTCATGTCCTGGTTAGTCAATACCATGGTAAATGACCTTAGGCAAGACTTCATATTCTACAACATTGCATACATCATTTATTCAACTATATAGGAGACTTACTTTGACAAAGACAACACTGCTGAACTTTTTGATATCAAAGGTGCCCTTCATGATCTTAAACAAAGAGAGTTACTTGTGAGTCAATATTTTACTAAGTTAACCTACCTTTGGCAACTATTAGATGTCTTTAAGAATCCATATTGGTCATGTTTTAGGGATGTAAGAAGATACCAAGAAATTGTTTAAAAGGAGAGGATCTTCAAATTTTTAGTAGGTTAAAATAAATCTTTGGATAAAGTCTCAGGAAGAATCCTTGGTGCTAGCCTTCACCATCACTCATAGAAGCCTTTTCGAAGGTTTGGAGAGAAGAGAATAGAAAAAAGCTCATGGGACCATTTCATCTGCTACCTCACTTAAAAGGTCTACTCTTTTATCTCAAAATGTGCACCAAAACATTGAAAATAAGCTAGAAAAGGGTAGACCTTAGTGTGATTATTATTGGAGCACAGGCTATACTTATAAGACTTGCTAGAAGATACATGGCAAGTTGATTGATTAGAAACCTACCAAAGAGAAAGCAAGCAACAGATATGTTGTCTCCTTAAAAAGAGTTGAAAAAACCTCTAACGAACTTGCATTTTTCAACAAGGAGCAAGTAGAATAGCTTTAAAAGCTCATGAGCTAAGGTTTATCATCTACTTCCATTGTTGCTACCAATACCATGGCATTGAATGGTACTTTCTTAAATGCACTTTATGTTTGAGTAAAAGATGCAGCCTCTTGGATAATTGATTTATGTGTTTTAGATCACATGAGTGGAGATGCCTTATTATTCTATGAATGTAAGCCTTACCATAATAATTATAGAGTGAGAATTGCTTGGGTCTTTTTCCACAGCAACTGGGATTAGGGAAGTAAAAAATTTTGAAACCATGACACTTGAATCCATTTTCTTAGTTCCAAACTTGTAATTTGCTGCAAATTAGCAAGCTTACTTATGATTTAAAATGGGTTGCTAAATTCTCTTCATTTGAATGTTTATTTCAGGATTTGGATTTAGGGAAGAGGTTTGGCAATGCTAAGAAGAATGGAGGTTTGTACCAAATCAAGGTTAACAATGATATCATTTATATTTATCATATCAATTCTCTAATAATAATAATTCTTAGTACACTATTATGTTATGGCACCAACACTTAGGTTAACCAAAGTTTATGTACTTGGCAAAAATGTTTCCTTTTTTATTTATTAGTAAAAGTATAAAGTTTTTCTTATATGAACTTTGTCAATTATCCAAACACTATCATAACATTTATCCTATTCATAATTACAAACCATCTCACCCATTTTCTATCATTCATTGTGTTATTTATGGCTATCTCATGACCAAAATGTAACTAATGCTTGTTGGTTCTTATCTTCTATTGATGATTACACCCATATCACTTAGGTATCCTTGTGAAAGACAAGTTTGAAACTACCTCTATTGTTAAAAATTTACATTCCATGACTAAAAATCAATTTCATACCTAAATTCAAATTTTAGAATTGAAAATGTTAGCAACTATTTAATTCAGTACTTAGGAGTTTATTTCCTTGAAAATGGTATTGTTTACCAAAGTTCTTGTGTCCACATTCCTTAGTAAAATGACATAGTTGAAAGGAAAAATATACACCTTAAAATTACCAGATCTGTCATGTTCACAAGTACTATCCTGAAATAGTTCTGAGGGGAAGCTATCTTGCTTACAACCTATCTTATCAATAAGATGCCATTAAAAACTCTCAAATTTGACTCTTCTTGCCAAGCTGTCCTTAAAGCCTTTTCCTATACTCATGTCATCAGTAACCTTCCTCTAAAGATATTTAGGTGTTTTACATATGTTTGTATTCCTTAGCAACAAAGGAGTAAACCTAATCCTAAATCTATCAAGTGTGTTTTCCTTGGCTATTCTTAACACCAAAAAGGTTACAAGCAATGTTTTAAAAGTAGGTTAGTCATTGAATTAAAATAAAGAGCAGTTCACAATTTAATAATTTAGTTATGGTTGAATCATTTTTAACATATTTGACTAAATAATATGATGATTTATATTATTATTTTAGAAAAACATATATATATATATACATTTACATATATATTTAAATAACATTCAAAATCAATAAAATTGGTAAACAAATTAAATATTTAATAACATAAAAATTGATTTAGGCTTATTACGTAGGATAATTTTTAATAGTTAAATTTCAACTAGTTATTTTTTGTTTGGTTAATTTCCTACTAATTAGTTCCATTTTAATCTTAACTATTTTATTACATCTTTGATTTGACATTGTTGACTTTGCTTGTTAAAGTTTTATCATTACTTCAATAGGCTTTATAATTGGAAAAGTCCTTTCATTATTAGCCTTTTCATTATTTCTTTTTTCTTAACTAGATTCAAGACTCTTCTTATGTTTACTTTATTAGTAAAAAATGGATTCCCTTCCTTTTTATGATAAGAAACAGAGAGAAAGAGAGAGAGGGGGGAAGAAAGATTAAAAAAGATATGATGACAAAGAAGAAAGCATGTAATGCATTTCAAACTTATATTTTTAGTTCAGTCCCTTCACTTTCATCCTTTCATCTTATCTCTTCAACTAATAATCATATCCATCTCTTCCCTTAGTTTTCTTTTTCCACTTTTAGCACTTTATTTGTTTTGGTTATGGAAGAAATCTAAGATTTGGTGGACCAAAAATAAGAAATCGATGTAAATCCAATTTGAAACTAAATCTAGTTAGTTTTTACTAGTTCATGCAACATTTGATTGATTTCTTGTGGCTAGTTTGAAAGGTCAAATGGACTGAAACTATAGGTGGTTTATTGATTTTTTTAGTTCAATTACCTAATTTGGTTTGACTTTTAAACTATGGTTACAAGTGCCCTCTACTCACAAATTTTATACCTCTATGGATGTCACTTTTCTTTAATAGGTGCCTTACTATCTAAAACCCATTTAGGGGGAGAATCTAGTCATCAGTAAGGAAGAATATAAGTTTTAAGCCTATGTTACTACTACTATACCCAAGCCTATAACTGAACCCAAGGCTCTTGAAACTCTAAACTAAAGGGCTAACAAAGATCTCAAAATGTATTTAATGCACAAAATGCAAGTTAAGCTATAGTGCACAATCTAAAAGCATTGCCAACCTAAGTTGAGTCCAACTCTTATAGAAAATACATAAAGTAATAAAGGTAATGTCGCCTCTATAGCCTTTATTAATGAATTGAGTTTATCTACTAATCTTTATCCCCTTATTACATGTAGAAAGGGAATTAGATCATGTACTTATCATCCCATCTCTCACTATGAATCCTTTAAAAAGTTATCTCATAGTTATAAGATGTTTATAACTAACTTGAATAGCATTAAACTTTCAAAAAATATAAAAGAAGCCTTTAAGCATTTAAAGTGGAAAAAAGCCATAAATGAAGAGCTCTAAACTTTTGGAAAATATAGCACATGGCATCTTAATGAAATACCTCAAGGGAAGCAACTCATAAGATGCAAATGGTTATTCAATGTGAAATATAAGGCATATGGTAGTGTTGAAAGGTAAAAAGCAAGATTAGTTGCAAAAAGCCTCACTTAAACATATAAGATAAATTACCAAAAGACCCTTGCTCTTGTTGCAAAACTAAATACAATTCAAAAGCTCTTGTTTATTATTGCTAGTCTTGATTGGAAGCTTCATTAGCTTGATGTCAATAATGCATTTCTTAATGGCAATTTGTATAAGGAAGTTTATAGGGAGATACCTTTAGGTATAAAGAAATCTAGCAATGGCAACCTAGTGTGCATGTTACAAAAATCTTTATATGGGCTTAAGCAATTTTGAAAAGCATGGTTTGAAAGGTTCACTAAGGTGTTACATAGTAGATGGATCATACTTTTTTCATGAAAACATTAAGTGGTCTTATGATCTATGTATATGATATTATTGTAACTGCAGACAATGAAGAAGAAATAACTCATCTTAAGGAAGTTCTAAGCAAGGAATTTGAAATTAAGGACTTGAAATCTTAAAGTATTGTTTAGGTCAACAAAGGGATTTCTAGATCCTAAAGAAAATAAACCTTTGATTTGCTAAAGAAATCTAATATGATTAGATGTAAGCCAGCTAATACCCCCTATGGATCTAGCAAATAAAGTTAGGACAAGGGAAAGTTCCATCCCTGTTGATAAAGGAATGTACTTAAGATCAGTTGGGTAATTGATATACCTTTCCTAAACTAGAACACACATCAGCTTCACGGTTAGTATAGTAAGTCAATTTATGAACAATCCAATAGAAGAACACCTAAAAGTAATAAATTTCATACTTTTCGTATTTGAAAATGACATCCAAAAAGGGGTTATTTTTTCAAGAAAGGAACTAATAGGAACAAAGAAATTTCCTCATATGCAGACTGGGTTGGCTCTCTTATGATAGGAGATTAACTTTTGGTTATTGCATTTGTTCTAGGGTAATCTTGTTACTTAGAGAAGTGACGGACTTGTCGTGCAACCCTCAAAATAAAACTAGGTTGACTAAATATATAGCAAGTGGCACAACCTAGGTCATCTCCCTTGGAATTGGAATTCAATGTTCAATTAGGTTCTCTAAGTGTTCTAAGATCCTAGAACTATCTAGTTTAGGGGGTTTTTGAATGAATTAAACTATCCTAAAATGAATTGAAACAAATTTCCTAATGTCTACCCAATTGGATAAATTGTGATGATAATGGTCTTGTGACTAACTTAGGAATTGTCTCTTGGTATCCACTATCCTTATCCTAATCCAATTATAATTAATTCTGGCCTAAGAATTCCTAATTATGTTCATTAGCAAATAATCTTGAATAACCATTCAAGATTCAAGAGATTAATAATCTAATGTTGAATTGAGACCTCAATCCCGCATTAAACCGTTAACTCTTGTTCTTAAGATCAATGAACATCCAATTTGATTGATTAACTAATTAATTATCTTATGATTCATCATCCAAAAATGTTTAATTAACCAACTAAACACCAAGGAATTCTCAAATAGACATTTAAACACACAACCTTACTCATGCAATTCATCGAACACCTTCGTGGCATACATGAGAGATTAGAGAGAATAATGAAAAACCAAATTCAAATTTAACCAATTAATCAACAAAAAGGGTTTCCTAATCAGTGTCTAACCAGCCACTAATTAATTACACAAATTTCTAATCAAATATAACTCAACCGAGATTATACAGAATAAGAAAAAGTGTAGGAAAAATAAGAAAATCTTAGCCATAATTTGTTGTTCATCCATGGATTCAAGCTTCTACTCAAGAGCTTCATCCCTTGCTAGCCTCAAGATGGAGATTAGATCTTCATTCGGTGGATGGATGGAGATGGAATATGGAATGGAGAATGGCGTCTATGGAGAGTGGACGAAGGGCGTGTGTGTATGGCCGAATGGTTCTCCTCCCGTGAATGAATGATGGATGCCCCTTTTATAGAGTGAAGGCGTGTAGAGAATGGGCGAAGTGACGTGAATGGAATGGAATGTGGATGGAGGCGTGTGATGAATGGAGACGTCTGGTGAATGGAGACGTATGGATGTGTATTTCTGCTCCCTTTCACGTGCTATTCATTAATCAATTCACGTGCTCAGCTTTTGTTCCATTTGCCTGAAGCTATTATGCATGAGATGGGCCCCACTTTATTATTCAGCTCATGCACCCACGTTACTGCTTCCCAGACGTAACTTCTGCAGCTTCTTCGTGGCTTTGGTTTTGCATCTTCATTTCGTTTTGCTTCTGCTGGAGTTTGTGAGCTGCTCGAGTTGTATGCTGCTGTCATTTGTTTCTTCATGCTCCTCACGCCAAAACTTCTACATGTGTTCTGTGTTTGTGTTGCTAACTCGTAGCTCTATTCTTTCTTATTTCTGCATGTGGCTTCTTCTCTATTCTGCAGCTTTTACGTGATTCTGCAACTCATTTTCTTGTTTCTTTCTCAGCCAAGCACAAAGCTCCCAGCTCTGTATTCTAGCGCTGAAATCACGTCCTCTTTTCCTTAGGTCCAGCATTTTCATTCAATCCAGCAACTCGTGCCTCTTCTTCTTCACTGCAACGTTCATCCCTGTTCCAGCAACTTCATTTCGTGGCCTCAGATCTGCTTCGTTTAGCTGCTGTCCAGACGTGATTTCCAGCTTCTTTTCGAACCAGAACCATGGTTTTCTTCTCTCTTTCTACTGGAGTTTGCGAGCTGCCTTCTTTCCACGTCAAGCTTTCTGCTGCATGTTCTGTTCTGCTTGTTCTCCACATGATTTCCTTCTTCCTTTGTGCCCAGACTTCCACGTTTCTTCTCTGTTTTGCACGTAAGTTTCTCTTTAGCTCAAGCTCATGCTTCTTTAATCATTCCTTTCTCTTCTTTAAATCAAATGCTTGTTCAATCTCCCAATTCATATTAAAATTCTGCACATGCTTCTCCTTCTTGCTTGCTTCTAATATATTTAATTTTTATTCTCTTTTACTCTCCAACTAGTGGCTTTCAAGATTGTGTTCAAAGCCCATAAAAATCTACACAAAAGAATGGAAAGTGTTAAGTAGAAATAACCACAAAATTATTTTAAAAGGAATTCAAGCAATAAAATTCAAGAATTTTGCAGTTTAATTCCTAAAGTGCAAAAATGGCTAATAAAATCAATTTCCATTCAATTGCATGCATTAAGCTACATTTGATTATTAAAATGACTAAATTAGGAGGATGAAAATAGATAAAATATGTGTTTATCAAGAAGTAAAAAGAAGTCATTATTAGCATAAAGTAAGGTTATGGCTGAATTTTGAGCTATGGCTTGTGGAATTTATAAAGGCATGTGGTTGAGGATACTCAAAGAACTTTAATTTCCCACTTTAGCTTTATAAAGTTATTATGTGAGAACTAAGCCATAATTAGCTTAACAAAAAGTTTAGTTCATTATGATTAGACTAAGCATTGGAGATTGGTCACCATTTTATCAAGGAAAATATTGAAAAAGGCATAATTGAAGTTTTTTACTCACCAATTGATAAGCAAATAACCAATATTCTAACTAAGAGTATTCCAAAAACCCAGTTTGATGTTCATTTATCTAAATTGAGCATGATTGATATATATTCCTTAGCTTCAAGGGGAGTATGGAATTCTTAAATTTTTTCTGATTATTTTTAATTGAAGTTATTTTGATATATTTTTTTCTTGTAAATATCTTTTAGTGTTTATCTTTTCTCTCTCTTCTGTTCTTTGGCCAAGTGTCAAGAGGTTCATTTTCTCTTTCTTACTTTTAGGCCTATAAATTGATGTATTTAGGATTTGTAAAGATATAAAATATAACATAGTACAATACACATTCATGATTTACTTTTTCCTCAAGATGTAGTGATATATATTCGTGCAAGATTCATGTGTTAATCTAAATTTGACAACTTTGACTTTTCTTTTTTCTTGTTTAAATTTTGGTAACTTAGCTCTTACTAATCTCATTTACATAGAAAACAAAGAAGGCATATAATAAAACTTAGATTAATCTACAACTATATGTAAATATTAACTAAATTAACAAAATGCATATCTTTCACCTAAAACTAACGTTAAGGGTAAAAAGAATTTCTCCAATTTACATTGCTTAGGCCTTTACTTCACCATATGTTAGCCACCATTAAAGATCATGCAATGAAATTTATAACTAGATATCTAAGGAGGGAATGACAAATGTGGCACTTTGACATAAAAAACCACATTAGATGGCACAACTACGTTTAAACAATAAAGTTCAAGCCATGAATCCTAGAATTACAACAAACTTGAAATCTACATGAAAGATAACTCAAATAAAATTATATGTTTCTTTCCATATACTTGAAAAGCTATATGCCTAAATATATGGAACAACAAACTAGTATCCATGCATTAATGCCAACCTATAGTGACATACATACCATGATTGAGTCTAGCTTAAAAGTCCAACAATTAAGTCAAGAAAGAGTCTAAAGGCATCACAAGCGTTAAGTCTCTCAATGAACCTTAGACTCGTGGCATTAATTTTTTTGTACCATACAAATTATATGTAACAACTGGGAAAAAGAAAAGAAAAGGGAAAAGAAAGGAAGTGAAATCTGGAAATTTTCGGAATCCAGAATTTCTGCTAAGTCCTCTCGCAACAGCGAGAAACGGTCTCGCCACAGCGAGAGAGCTAGTTCGCAATAGCAAAGGCGATTCTAGCTATAGCGAGTGCTGGCAGCAGCCCATACAAAAACCAGGGAGTTGCCCGCTGTAGCGGCGCCATAGCGAGAGTGAAGTCTGGAACTGACGCGATTTCGCCATAGCGAGTGGTAATTCTCGCCATAGCGAAGGGAACTGGCACGAGCTCGCCGTAGCGAAGGTTACACCTCGCCATAGCGAAGCCAGATTACACGAGCTCGCTATAGCGAAGGTTAGTTTTCGCCGTAGCGAGAGTCGGTCCGGAAGAGAGTAAATAGCGAGATTTAGACTTCATTAAACGCCCAAACTCATTTCTTCTCTCATATCTGCCCTAAGCTTCGACCCAAAGAGAGAAAAGAGGCGAGGAGAGTGTGAGAGATCAAGAGAAGGAGGAAGATTAAGGGAAAGGTAAGGTCACTTCTCCCATTTCTCTTCAGATTTCTGATCCCCTCCCTTTGCCCTCTTTTCCTACGGTTTTGTTTGCAAGAATGGACGATTTCTGGGTATGGGTCAGAAGAGGGAAAGTGGAAAACACTTTTGAATCATTGTGTTTTCTTTGAAAATGTGGTTTTCCACTACCATGGGAGCTTGAGAGAGAGAAAGGGGTTAATGGCATTCTAGAGAGAGAGAACTCTAGGTTATGGTATATAGGAGAATTGATTTGAAGGATTATATGACAAGAGAGTAATTGCATGCTTTTGGTGTGTCTAGGCTCAAGTGAAACACTTACAAGGTGTGATTGTGGATCTAAGGAGGGAAAGGAGAAACTGAAAGGAAAAGCCTGTGTTGGCTTTGGCTCCAAAGGTAGCTCTCTCTTTCACTCTTTCTTGTTGCTTTCTTGGATATGATAGTCATTGTATGATGTATATGCTTGTTGTATGGAATATGCCATATGTTATTGCTTTGATGCATTGAATGCCAATATGCTTGTATGTTGAAATGTGAGATTGCTCGGGTGAGGTAGTGCCGAAAGTCCCATGAGATGGGTGAGGTGAAGCCGAAAGCCCCTTGAGATAGGTGAGACAAGGCCAAAAGTCTCCAACGAGTGAGGCCAAGTCAAAAGTCCTTAAACTCGGGTGAGGCCATCCAAAAGTCCCTAGACTCGGGTGAGGCTAGACCAAAGTCCCTGGAGCTCATTTTTGGCATTGTTGTGATTCCATAGCATGTACATTGTGTGTTGGTTGATTGAGAATGGCTAAGTGTTTATTCACATGCTTTGACTTGTTATATGCCTTGATTGCTTGCTGGATTGAGTGCTTGAGCTACTGAGATTCCCCCGAATCTCACCCCTTTCCCCTCCCAACTAATATGCTAGGTGGAGCTCAAGGAGAACCGAGCACACACCAAGGAGCCTAGGAGCATGTATAGGGAAATGTTAGTTTATTTTGATATTTTGATGTATAAATGATGTAAAGTGGTGCCAAATGAAGATGTGTCCACTATTTTTGAGATGTAAAGTTTGTAACACATGTAGAAATATGAAAGGATGATGTATGAACTCTGTTATTAGCCAAAGTAATGGAAATGTGAGTTTTTACCCCTTTGATGCATGAATGATATTGTGTAAATTTGGCCATAGCATAGTGAGATTTGAATGTATGATGATTTGGAGCATATGGACATGTTAGATATACTAGTTTTATGCTTTTGAACTTGTCCATGTGGAGTGAGTATGTGAGAGAGGCTATTTGGACCCGTTTTGGACCTATGGGGTGCCAAAACTGGTATTTTTGTGAGCTCCGTCAAAGTATGACCGGATGAGCTCTGTTTGCCATGAAATTTGGCATGCCTCTAGAGTTTGTAGAAAGCTTCTTGAGAAGCTAAAGTGGGTAATATTCAGAAGATTATAGAATATTTGGGGAATTGTTGAATTTGGGAGAATTTAAGGGATTGGTCATGTACTGTTCATCTAAACCAGAAAATGAAATCTGTGGCACTTTTAGACCAAATGGATTCCAAATGAGGTGAAATTTTATACACATAAACTAGAAAACGAAAGTGACTTGTAAGAACTGGAATCACCCAAATCCGAGGTCTGTAGAGAGAGATTGAACCGACTGAAGTTCTGTATCAGCATCAGTGAGCTTATCTGACCCCCATCACTGTTCCATCGGTTTTCGGGGTGCAGGAGCTACTGAACTGATCTGGACTTATTTTTCTCCTCTAGTAGACATCCGTATCTTTCCGAATTGGTATAATGTGCCCAGATTGGATTTTTGTGGATTTAGTTATGAATTTCCGAAAATCATGACAGCAAGCTGCACCAGAAACAGTGACAGCTGGACCATCCTCCCATTTTCGATGTCAAACATGGTCCAAACGATGTGTTTGTGGTTGGGAATGATTTTTAGTGTAAAGTTGACACTTAGAGCTTTCCAGAAAGCTAAAGATTGCTGCATTCCCATTTTTCTACAATTAACTATGATTTTCCAAACTTAGAGCCAAAATATGACTTTTGGGCCCAAATGCGGAAATGCAAATTTTACTGGTTTCGGCTCTATACCCGTGGCCTATGGTTTGTGTTATGCTATGTATGAGTCATCTATATGGAGTTTGAGTTGAGGATGCTTGAGATGGGTTCACAGGACCCACGGGGTAAAAGATGAGTATATGAAACCCCGGTTCATAGCATGTAAATGCCACGGGAGAGTAGTGACTCTTTGGAAATCATATGGAACCGAGCCTATGGAGAGGCTAGGTAGTGGTAGTAGTTTAAGGTGTCACATTATACACATAACTCATACTATATGCTTCTTGTAACAACAAATGGTTATATTTACACTATTAGCAGTGAAACTTTTCGCTATTGAAGGCATCAATAACATAATCTTCACTTAACAAGGATTTCAATCATTTCTTCATTCACTTTCATACTAAAACAATTTTTTAGGTTTAAATATTCCAAAGAGAGGCTTAAAATTCATTGGTTTAACTAAATGCATCATTTGATCATTTTAACACATAAAAGGAACTAAATTTTGAAAAATTATAACTTAAGTTACATAACTCTTATTTATGCAAACTCAATAGAAACAAATAGTATATAATGGGAGCTAACTACTGTAAAAATTTCATGTTAAAATGAATTCATTTGGTTCCTCAAAAACTCAAAAAATAGAAACTGACCAAATGAACAATACATTGCAACTTTATGCATAAAACAACCAACTTTAAAAATTTACAAGATATTCTATAGAGCTCCAAAAATTATAATTTTTGGCTTTATGAAAATGTCCTCTAAATTCTTGTTAAATTTTAGCCTAAGACTCGTCTATTTGATTTGTTAAAGGTTCATGGACATATTATGGCTTAAAAGATAAAAATTTTGGTTTCACAAGGTACTAAATGAGTCATTATGCTAGGTCTCCTTTTGGGCACATTTCAAATGATAAATGAATCACATATGGCTGGATCAACATGTCACATATGCCATATAACTTAAAATCACCACCCCACTTGCCATTATACACATATATAATCAAGAACTTAAGGGGTCAAATTACATATTTCATATTGTAATCCACAAATAGTTTTTACATCATATTCTCATACTTTTAAGTGTGTTAGAATAATCATATATCAAAATATACAATTACATATTCATGTGTTCAAGAATATGTCTCAAAACATAAACTATTGTCAAAGTAGCTTTCCTTATGCCTTATATTCCTCATTTTTGCTTCCTTGAGAACTATGGCTAGTAAAAAAAAGAAAAAAGTGAGATTCAAAGAATCTCAATAGCTAATCCAACATTTTGACGTATGTGTATGGCTCACTCAAGTTTAAAAAATGCAAGTATGCATGTCATACAGCCATGTATCATTTATATTCATGCATTAGGGATCCCATGTCTCCATTAAAAATAATTACACGTTCTAAGGACTTTTGTTCTAGTTTTACCCAATGATTAAGGACTTTTGGTTTACCCTCATCTTCTTTTAGAGACTTTTAACTTAGTCTCAGTTGCTATTGAGACGAGTTTAGTCTCACTTATATTTAAGGACTTTTGATCTTACCTTATCTATTTCAAGGGGCTTCTGGCATGACCTCACCTAATCAAGAGCTAAACTAACTTCAAATGCATTCAAATACCATGTAATTACATATAATCATTAAGCAATCAATAATGTACATAATTTGCAACCAATAAATTCAAGCAATCTAAGACACTTAAGTAAACCAAGCATATAAACATAAGAATAAAGAAAAAGCTACCTTGATCCAAGAATTTCAATTAGTTCTCTTTTATTTCTTTCCCCTCTTCCAAGGCTCTCCAACCACACTTGAATGAAATCTCACTTGCCTAGCCTAGACACATTAAATGAAGCATAAAATTAACAATGGAATTAAGCCTACACTCACACTAGCTTAATACAAGTCGATTAGGATTTTAGTCACACATATGGCTTATTTGAATGGCATTATAAAGCAACTCTTATGAATCAATTTCTTAACTCTAAAACCTCACTCAATGTCACACTCGAAAATGTGACTGCGTGGCGCTTTGAAAAAGGAAGATTTCTTAAAAAGAAATTCCATTCAATTTCCAAAGAAAATGAAAATTGAAATCAAAATTAAAATAAGTAGAGTTGCCACCAAAATTTTGATTTTTGAAAAGGCAAAACTTTGAAAAAACCTTTTTATTTGGAAAATAAGAAAAATGGTCTACGAACCAGAAAATAAGTTCGAGAGTCGATTGTGAGTGGGGAAGGTGTTAGGCACCCTACTACACCCATTACTAAGAACGGCTACCCTAAGTTAATTGTGCACAATCAATATGGCCTTTAATATATTTTAATTTTCCTAACAAATCATATGCAAAATAAGAAATAGAAATAAAAGGAACAAAATTAAAAATAAAAAGGAAGAAAGAAATTAAATAAAAAAATTAGAAAAGCAAAATAAAAAAATTAAGAAAATAAAAATTAAAAAGAAAATCTTATTTACAAGGACGGACTTGACCTAGGACCAGAGCCTAGGGCCTACGTACCCTTCAGAGGGATCAAAATCCATGTAGTTTGAATAAAGATGGTGCATAGTGTTTGTTTTTGTTTTTATTGTTTTTGTTGTTTTTTTGTTTGGTTTTTGTTTGTTTTATTATTATTATTATTTTGAGAGAGAAAAAGAGTAAAAGTCATTTAGACTTTTGCAAACAAAACGAATTTGAGGTTGGTGAAGGTGTTTTTATTTGCAAAAAGCAGATCTAATTTTACCCTTTCTTCTTCTTTTTTGTTTTTGTCTTTTTCATTTTTGTTTTGCTTTATTTTTTGGTTTTTGTTATTTTTTACTTTGTGTTTTCTTTTCATTCTTTCTCTTATTTATTTATTTATTATCTTGTTTTGTTTTATTATTTTTTTGTTCTCTTTTTTTTTTTTTTTTTTTTGTTTTTTTTTATTATGTTTTGGTTGAAAGGGAAAAGAACATAAAAATAATTTAAACCATTGTGATTGAAGCGATTTGGAGTTAGTTTGTGTGTTTCAATTTGAAAAACTTAGATTACTCCCACGTCTCAATCCTTTCTTCCATTTTGATCTTTTGATTTTTATTATATATTTTTTTGATTTTTTTTTTGAAAAAGGTTTCCTTGTTTCTTTGTTTCTTTTTTGGTTTTTTTTTTTAAAAGCATTCTTCTAGGGAAAACTATATATATATTTTTTAAAACCTCATCTGGCTTTTTTCTTCTTTTTTTTTCCTTTTAGGCAAAATTAATTAGATAGGGCTATTGGAAACCAAACTTGAAAATAAATAAATAAATAAAACCAAAGAGTACTAAGGAGACTTATTGTCACACATGACACTGTGATTCGTTCCTATGAGTCTGAGGAGATAAAAAATCTCACACAGCAACTCTAAGAATTAAAAATAAAGATAAAAATAAAACCAAGATTAAAATTAAACTATTAAAATAAAATAAAATAAAATAAAATGGAAACAAAAATAAAATTGAAACATTTACAAGAGTAAAATATTCCACTAAGAGGAGATATTATCACAACACACAAGAGGGAGGAGGAAATATAAAAACCCCAAATTGTATGCCACCTTCCTGTTCTTTTGTTTAAATTGATGAGTGACTCCCCTGGGCTAGCCATGCTCCTCATATTGCTCCACATGTTAAACAACAAATAAACCAATATAAAAAGGAGGAGCAACTCAAAAGGAATAACAAACATTATATTTAATTAAACATTTTGTAGGGGATTCCAATAAGGAATGAAGCTAAAAGTAATGGGACTACGACCACCATCTTTCAGCAATACGTTAAGATCTCCATATATCATCAGAATTGAACTCATATAACAGTAGCATACCAATTTGGAAAAGCAACCCCAATGAATATGAGCATGAGATAGGGCATAAGTAATTACATGAAGATTAAATTCAATTCCTAATGAAACCATTAGCAAAGCACCTTAGGTTGAAATTTCTTCTTCTTTCCTTTCTTTCCTTTTTTCTTTTTTGTTTTTTTCAATCAAACCAAAAACTGAGCATGATAGCCCAGATTCATCGGTAGAGACTTGAGCCTAAATCTCTTATGCTAAAGACTAAGCCTTATCAGGAACATTGACTTAAAAAAAAAAATCCAATCAAGATTCTTCTATGAATCAAATATGAAAAAGTACTGAGAGAACTTCCTCTTAGAGACCAAACTTGATGACAAGCAAGCATTGTCCTGATTATAACCATAATAATCCAAGACTCACCTTCATCAATCAGGCTATTATACTTTAATGCCATTAACAATGCAATTAAAGAGGAATCTCATTATAATACCATGATACAGTAGGTGAAATTGGAAACCAAACATTCGAATTCAAAAATATGCCAGAGGCAAGGACATAAACTCAAATCCAGTTATTCTTTGCAGCAAACCACTGTCCACACAATTGAAGCCTCAGATTTAGATTCATGTTTAAGCACTAATCCAAGACACACGTAGGAGTTTTCTCATCCAAGACTGACTATTAAATAAGGGATCATTCCAAAAACAAACATCATCATCCAAAAATAATGAAACTAGACTATCCAACATCCACAAATAGCATACATATATAGCTCTGTAATTTTATAATGGAGAATGGAAAAACACAAAAAACATACATGGCTCCATGGTTTCAGGATCAAAAATGGAAAGCATAAGAAATATATTATAAGCTTTCAAAAAGCCAAGGATAAAAGCCAGATTAATACATTATGGTTTAACAGATTCAACTACAACACATGCTACAGCTATACCCAATCTTTTTTCAAGCCTTTCCTCGAATACCTAATGTGCATGTCTCCAAATATACAATGAACATAGTATTTCGAATTCTAGTTTTCCCATTTCAATTCTACATTATCAATGATCACAAACAGAGTAGACAATACGGGTGGCTTACCTGTAGGGAAGGTGGTTGAAGGATGGATTCTTTGGTTCCCTATTGTTCTCTGACCTCTTTCACTCTCCCTCTCTGTTCCTCTTCTCCAAATCTGAAGACTTCTCTCGCCTCTTCACCCTTTTCTTTTTGGGTCTCTCCCTCCCTTTCGAATCTCTTCTTTCAATTTCTCCCTCTCGTTTTCTTGTTCGCACTCTCCCCTGTGGTTCACACCCCCTATTTTTCATCTTCAAATCCCCTCGCTTCTCTCGATTTTTTTTCAGTCCCTTTGTTTCTCTTCACTCTTTGGTTTCTTTGCACCCAGTCTCCCTCTCTGTCCCAATTTTGACCTCTCTCCCTTCCCTTTTTTTTTAGGTCTCCCTCCCTCCTTTCTTTTCCATTCCCCCTGTTTCTTCTTCCCCAAATCCCCAAGACTTCTCTTGCCTTCTCCTTTTTTTGTTTCTTTCTCTCAGCCTGCCATCATGAAGGTGACACAAGAAGGAGGTTAACTCCTTAAGCCCCTCCTTGGGAACTGCTCCATTCAGACCCTCTGATAGGCCAAATGATTCTTTCTATTTTCGTGCTCTGTTCTCTGCCTCCTGTCTATTCTGCAGTTCCTTTTTTGCGTTCCATTCTCTCTGTTCCCTCCAGCGTTGTGCCTTGTGTATGTTGCCTCCCTCTTCTGCCAGAGCCACGCCAGAGAAAAGGGAATTGGGCTAGGGTTTAGTGAAATGGGCCTGTGTTAGAAAAGAGGATTTGGGCTTTAGATTAGCCCTTATTTTTTCTTTTTTTTTTTGTCTCTTACAATTTTATCTTTTTTTCCTTTTTGTTTTTTTTTAGGCTTTGGGCTTTTTTTTCTCTTTCTTTTTTATTTTATTTTTTCTTTCGATTTTTTCAATTTTTTTATTGTTTTCTTTCTTTTTTATTTTATTTTATTTTATTTTTTTAATTTTAATTTTTAATTTTTTCTTTCATTTTCTCCTAATCTTCTATTTTCTTTCTTTTGTTCTCTCTTTTTGGTTTGTATTTTTGTTGATTTTATTATTTTTGTAATTGGTTTGGACAAAATACGATGTTCACACTCAACATGAATTATATGACTCTATTAGAACTCATTAGAGCCATCATAAATTTAATTTAAGGAATCTAGTACCAAGTTGCTAAAATTTCACCTTTTAAAATAAGGCTTCTAAATTCAAACCAATAATTTCTTTAGTGTTTATAATTCATATCTAAACCACTTAAGCCTTGGGATCCTTAAAAACTCTTCTTAGGTACCACTTCTCCTTTGTGGCCCAAACACTCATAAGAATAGAGTTTTATGGAGTTTTGTGATTCCTCTTAGGATTTTTGGCACCTATGGATATTCCTTAGTTTCTTTCTAGTCTAATTATGATTTTATATGTCTTAAAATACCCTTTTGAGGTTTCAAACTTTCTAAGGTGTAATCAAAACCCTAATTGCCATATATTGCACCTTATAGCTTCTTAGTTATTTCTTTTAATTCCATCTTAATCCTCATACTCGTAAACCGCTAAAACTATCATGTTTAAGTTAAAATCAATCTTACCTTAGATCCTTCATGGGCTGGCCGAACAAAAGAAGACATGAGAGAACAAAGAAGAGTAAGTTTTATGCATGGTAATATATCTTGTTTCAATCCTTATCAAAGGGAGATTTTAGTGGCGAATTTAGTTGCCTCAAACTCGTTTCTTTCTTCAAGAGTTCAATCATCAAAGTGCTTCTTTCGAGAAGCTAAAACCACCAAAAGAACAAGATCAAAGATGAGAAGAGAGTTTCTAATTGCCATAAGGTGAAAAAAATAGACATTTGCTTACCTTTCTTGGTCTTTCTTTCTCTTTCCTTCTTAAGCATGTACAGTGGCTGGTTTTGGACAGAAGCAGGTCAGTTAGAAGCCTATTAAGAGTGTCGTGACTTGCATATAAGGAGGGATGAGTGTTTTAAAATAATTTACAAAATTCACATCATGCTCCTCAACTTTAATTGCTCCGTTTGAACTTATTTTAAATCTTATTTTAGAGCCATCTTTTTCATCATAAAATATAGGTTCCCTAGTTTATTAAAAACATTGTTTCAAATTTGAGATTTAAAATAATCTAAAATAATCCAGCTAAAGTTTAAAGCAATTGACGATGTAAATCACTCACCAGAAATTTTTTAACCATTCTAATAGTTCTTATTATTTTTTGGGCCTCTAAAAATCATATTGAACTTAATTTTACCTTTTAAAACCTGTTCCTTTAAGTTGTCAAAAATTTGTCCAAAATTACAATTTTGCTGTTGGGAGTTTAGTTTATTCTATTTAATCATTTTGGCTCCTTTTTCGGGCCATTCTAAGTGTCTTAATCTCATTTTTGAAGGCTTTGATTAGTATATTTCTTTTAATTGGCCTTAATTTACTTTGCTTTATGGCTCTTTTATATGAAAATATTAACTTTGGCATAGCTATTAGAAAACCATATATTACATTTTGCTCCTTAAAAATAAATTTTGTTATCAAAATTTAGAACGTACCTCAATTAAACAACTGTGGATATTGCCTTCTCATATCATCCTCTAACTCCCAGGTTGCCTCATCAGAAGATAGGCCCTTCCAGACCACTTTTACTAGAGGAATGCTCTTAATTCTCAATTATTTGATCTTGGTATCCACCATTCTTTCTGGTGCTACAACATAAGAAAGGTTATCTAGTAATTAAATATTCTCATATTCTATGACATGTGAGGGGTCTAGCAAGTATTTTTTCAACTAGGAGATATAAAATACATTATGAATTTGGGTTAGATTAAAAGGCAAGGCTATAGGTCCAATTCTTTCAAGGATTTCAAATAGACTAATTTACCTAAGATTGAGCTTCCTTACCTTAATAGACTAACCTACACTAATAACTTGAGATACCAGATGAATACATGGTCTCCAGTTTCAAACTCTAATAACTTCCTTCTCTTATCAACATAACTTTTTTGCCTACTCTAGGTTGTAAGGAGTTTTTTCCTAATCAATTCTATCTGCTTGTTGTTCTGGTCTACTATATTAGGTCTTATCAGGCTCCTTTCACCTAACTCAACCCAACATAAAAGTGACCTACATTTTACCCTATACAATGCTTCATATAGGGTCATCTATGTATTAAAATGGTAACTATTATTATACGCAAATTTAGCAAGTGGTAAATACACATCCCAATTCTCCTTTATTTCTACAATACACACCCTCAACATGTCTTTTAGAGTTATCCTTTCTATCTGACCATTTGTTTGAAGGTGATAGGCAATTCTAAATCTCAATCTTGTCCTTAAAGTTGCCTATAATGACATCCAAAAGTTTTATGTAAACCTAGGGTCTCCATCAAACACTATGCTATTGGGTATTGTATGAAGTCTCATTATCTCTTTTATACACAACAGGGCTAATTGATCCAATGTATATGTAGCCCTGATAGGTAAAAAGTATGTAGACTTTGTCAATCTATCCATTATTACCCAAATAATATCATGTTTAGAGGATGTCTTGGGTAATCCCATAATAAAATCCATGGCTATATTATTCTATTTCCACTCAAGGATATCTAAGAGTTGTAATAACCCAGCTGATTTTTTGTGTTTAATTTTTATCCTTTAGCATACCAAACACTTAGCACATAATTAGTTATATCTGTTTTCATATCCAGCCACCACTAAGTGGAAATGTACCTATATTTGCCATTATGAAACTAACATTGTGGGTGCTCACACAAACACATTTCTCTCCAACTTTCTCACAAAGGTAGCTATTCGATAAGGCAAAGCAGAGATTGTATTCTCTCAATATTTATAGGAAATGGAAAGGGGATTTAGCCATTCTATTGCTATAACCCTCAAAGCTCACCCATCATAGGCCTAATAAGGTAAAGGCTTACATTGTACCTATAAAATTGGGCCCATAATCATCATCCATATGGATCATATAAATAATAACCTACTTTTTTATTCAATCACAAAAATATAATTAATGAAAGCCTATAAAATTCTTACATGATTGTGACAGCCTATGCTATTTAGCTTTTTGACATCATTGTTATAGTGAGGAAAACATTTAAGGGAAATGTGCATTCACAAAAAATATTTTAACAAATGTTTAAACTTTTTTAAAGGAATGTAAAGGACTATAAAAAAAAGTCCTCTATATTCTATTTTTTATTATTATTTTATGAAATGCAGGGGTTTTTTAATTTTTTTTCAGTGGAATATGAAATGCTTTTCTCCGTTTTTCATTTTTTATTTTTTTTAAAATAAACTTAAGGAAATGTAAAGCAGCCCTATCTGCATTCCTTTTATATAATTTTTTTTAATTAGGAGAATGTAAAATAGGATTGTCAATGTTCCCTTTAATTTTTTTAATCATTTTTAATTTAATAATTTAAATGTAATAATATAAAAAATTAATACATAGTGGTAAAAAAAGTAAATGTAAAATTTTACCTACATAAAAATAAAAATAATAGAGTAATTATAAATTAACCATAACAGCTCTATGTCTCACAACAAGGCCTTCTTTTAAGTTATTGTGGTTAACACTACGTTGGCTTTTCCTTCTTTTCTTTTTATTCTAATGAATTACTATGGTTGTAGTTGTAATATTGAAAATTCAAGTCCCATTGAAGGGACTAAATAGATGAGATCAATTCATTTAGGGTGAAAAATCCCTGTTGTTGTTGATAGGATGATCCTTTCTTTTTAAAAGATGATCGACATATTTTGCACTAAATACAAGAAAATCTATAAATAATGTCATGAGTGGAACACTACTAGATTATGTAGGTTGTGCCATCAAGGTGAAAAAGGATGACTTCATAGAGAGAGATTAAGGAAATGATAGTGTCTAGTAAAAGACACTAACACCTGTGTACTCTATGTACTTCAATGCTTATTGTGACCATTGACTAGCTCTCTTTAAAGATGAGCATAATATATGGGATGAGGAAAACAAGAAATAAGCTTTCCAAAGTTAGAGCTAGATAAACCACTATCTAGCAGACAGTAGCCTTGACCGAGGGATAGAGAGATCCCCATATGATAACTTATGTATTCAGAAAGGGGTTAAGTGCAGTTCTTATATAAGGTAAATGGTACAGTATGTCTCCAATGAGCAAGACTATAAGAATAGCTAGCATCCCATCAGAGCCCAATTTTTAGCTCACATCCATCATCATTTACATGCTCATGTGATATATAGTAAGAAGGAAGTGATAATTTTATTGAAAATAACACACTTTCTATGCCGCATCATGACTAAAAATTTCATTTGGTGTCACGTGGACTGTGTGAGCTCATACTATATATTTTCATATTTAATTACATCATTATAACTCATTTGCATCACAAAAACATACCTACAACCCATGGAAACCAAATTGGAAGGTGGAAAATGAGGTTTCATTCTCAGCCAGAATTGGCCTCCTTTCTAGGCAAATTTTGAAAAATCATAACTAAATCTAGAAAAATCAAAATCATGCAATCTTTGTCATTATGAAAATTTTAAGATGTCTAATTCACACTAAAAATATGCCCAAGTCACAAAATTCATCACACAGGACGTTTGATATCCAAAAAGCTACAGAGATCGCTAGCTACTGGGTTGTTGTTCAGTTTACTGATACAAATTTTTAAAATTCATAACTAATTCTATAAAAATTGAAATCATACAAATTCAGTCATTCTGGAAAGCTACAAATGTTAGCTTGATACTAAAAATAATTCAAGAATGAAATAGATATGTTTAGCTATTAGGAACCTATAGAACAGTAACTGAACTCCTAGGGCGCTACTGGTACTGACAGTTAACTTCAGACATACATAACTCTCTGCTCAAACTTCCAAATGAGGTGATCTCAGTGGCCATAGAAATCTTATGACTTTTAGTTTATGCATATAAAATTTCACAAGTATTGAACACCATTTGGCCATCGGGTGATATAAAACTGCCAGTATGAACAGTACCCATACCAGAATCCATGAAAAATCCCAACTTTGAAAATTCATCAAATATTTCCTAGACCTCCAAAAATTATGATCTTTAGCTTTCTAGAAAGCTCTCAATGAGAATTAATTTCATGTCAAATTCCAGATTAAGACTAGCTCATTTAGCTAAAAAGTGACATAGGGTTCCATTATGGTCAATTTTGGCTCCATATTAAGTACCAAAATTGCCAAATGGATTTCCCTTGGTCTTGGAACCTTTTGGGCAAGTCTAAAAGTATATTTAAGACTTGTGTGAGCTATCCAAATGGTCCCAAACCTCATACATCTCATTTTGGCCATTCAACCCCCACTTATACACATATCCATCAAACTTTCAATTCTCATACTTTGGCATTAAATACTCAAAACATATACTAGAGGTCATACATCATATTCATACATATAAACATCTTAAACTTTAAAATTTTATTATAATTTTAGTTGGCCCCAATTTCTTCTATTTCGAGGACTTCGTTTTATATTTGGCCCATTCTGACGTTTACAGAGAAATTGAACATTGCGTTTCTCACGTTTACAGAGGGACCAGATGTTACACTTATCCATACAATAAAGTATTAGCACTATTGAAGTTTTATGTTCGATGCAAAGGAAGAAGGACCTGCACATCTAAAGTCTCCATGCATCAGTACTATAATGTAGGAAGATGATAAGACACCTGTGTCATCACCACCTCTTGTGTCATTCAACATTAGTTCCCTATCTAAGATATAATCATGACCTCTCTTTCTTAGCCTAGCCTCTAGCACTAGTTACCTCAATGAATAAGGTGAAAATGGAGTAGGTTAAAAGACCATCATTACCTAATGTTTACTTAAGGCATACAGCATGGCTCTAATATCTACACTTGCTCTCTCCCTTAACTCACTATAACCAAGTGTTAAAAGGTCAAAAATAATAAACCTATACAAATCCTCTAACAAATTATATTGTGGAAAAGGAAAATTAGCAGTTAGGTGTTTAGATAATGCGTATGCAAGCTAGCGCACATGCACATGCATACATACACATATATATAAGATGTGGAAACACATTAATCAATAGTATCCAAAACCTTACCACAAAACCCCAAAGATTCGCTCCATAAGACACTTCTCTAAATCAATCTAGCCTACAACTTATAGCCATGCATTCCATGTCATAATGAATATCATATGCTTGCACTGCCAATCTTTTTTAACTTTTCCTCTCTGTTGAAGTATATGGAAGGAGCTTACATCAAATGGCTGTTGGGGCATATGTTGTCAGCTACCAAACTAGTAGAAAACATGATTAGCATGATGGCATTTGACGATCCAAAGGTAAAGAATAAGGACAGATGCATGCTAGATGTTAGGCGATGCTAAGCAATAGTATAGAATTAACTTAGGGACACTCAATGAGTCGTATGGCCACCAAATAACCTATGCACATAAAGTAAAAGTAAAAAATACTAAAACTTTAGTTGATAATGCTAAATAACATAAATGTAGGTGTACAACTACATGCCACATCATCCTTCATTTGATCTAATAGAATCTTATATTGTTATAAAGTCTCAATGGTAAGATAAGGATTCTACTAGACACAACTCCACCTAAAACCTAGTCATGGCATCAAAGGATAGATTTCCATATATAGGTCAAGTTATATGGGCTTTTGTGGAGCAAGTTAAGGGAATCGATCCTATGCCTATAAGTATAACAAGGTCAGATAACCATCAATGTTGACTTCATCATAGTATGTTGCATTCACATTTTTCTATAAAAGTGTGTTAACATCACTGATCCCCAGTTATAGTAAACTAGCTTCTTCAAAATCTACTAGCAAAGGTAGATAAATTAGCATTATCTTATGCCCATCCTATTTGGCTTAAGGTATCTTTCAATCAACCTCAAGATGTACGCCTGCATGAATTGTCATACATCATTGTTGTTTGTATTATGCAGCATGTCTGCAAATGTGTTTGTGAACCAAGGAATGCTTAGCCTCTGTCCATCTATCATTCCTGGCAATATTGCCATACTAAGCAAATTTTGGCACACTACCTACCAATTGTATCTTATCTATCTTGAGATCACCTCCCTTAAGCAAGGTAGCTCTAGCTGAATTGCAACATATTAAAGTTTAATGGTACACTCAGCCTTGGTCAAGTGGAAGGTATGTGTCTCTAGATGCCACCTCTCCACAAGGGCTAAAACAAGTGCAACGTTGAAATCAAAGTACCCAAGTCACATTCTATAGAAACTAACTTGTGTGAGGTATAGAATGATAGTAAGCAAGGGCTTGAATAGGTGATCTCCCTACGCAATCTAATACATATGAAGTACATGATTATCTTATGACATACAGTGATAATGTTTAGACAACTAAGTCGATAATCTATACAATGATAAATTCAATGAAAATTCAGTAAAAACACTATATAGTATGGTTGTGCTAAACAATTTTGCTATATGGCCTATGATACATTATGAGATTGCAAGTATAATAAGAAATCATCCTTTGGGCCTAGATTGACAATGTATTGATGACCAACCATTTAATTCCCCTATAAATTACAAGTTAAGAAGACATATATCGGTAAAAGAAATAAATAATTTGATACATGTAAAATGCCAATTGAAATTCCATATACATAACATAGAAAATAATGTACATCATCAAGTCAAATACATTATAAAGTCAAATATGTTATTTGTCAAACAATTGTTATGGTTCCCTAGGTTGACAGGTTGGACATGTTGCTCGATTGTAATTGGTTTGTCTGAACAACCTACATCTTTGATGCTTCCTTAGACTTAGACCCTTTCCCTAACTTGGAATTGTCATATAGGGCCAACATACTTAGCCTTCATTGATTAACATTCACTCTTGTATCCATTTAATATTGTCTTTAGCTAAAAAATGTAGTCCACTAATTATAGTAGGTCAAAAGAGACCATGCCACAAGCAGCTAGCATATTCTAATAAGGATGCTTTTGCACTTAAAACTTACCATAATCAAATGTTTGATTGGTCAAGCTTACTTTACAACATCAACTATACTGCTCGTACAACTATTTAATCTCAAATTTTGATGCCCACTAATCGAAACTTCATATAGCTAAGGTAGATGCTCTATGAATTCTCATTGATAATTTTTTTCTCATATCCTCAAAAAGCTCTTTTCTAGCCTTAATCTATATGCTTACAATATGTGCACGCTCCATTAATATCTATTCAACTTGTACATGGTTACCTTGACTAAGCCAGTTATGGCCAAGTTTGTCTTCATGTGACCTCAATGCCACCCTTTATCATCATACACATGAGACCCTTTTACTCTTCAAGATATCCTCAATCTAATTTGTAGTCTCTTGATGTAATAGATGTAATTGGATCAATTATTCATCCATCATGTGATGCTTATGTAAATAAACTATGCATAAAACCAATTGTAGTCAATTAGACAAACACATGTACAAACCACGATGGATGTAACCAACTGTAAGTAAAACTTACCAATGTGCTGAAGATAGAACATATGATATGTATAAGGTGGCTGATACCCATTTTTTGGGTTAGAGATGATGGCTAAAATTCCAAGATGTTTATCAAAAATCAAGCATATTCCTTGTTTGTTTGGGGCTATGTGTCATCAAAGGTTGCAAAGGGAATAAACTCACGATTCATATATTCCTCCCTCAATGATGGCAAATGCCAAAGGTACCATCTTCTTGGCCTTATCCTATAAGCTTGCAATTAGTAAGGTATCTTTATATTTCTCATATAAAAAGATTCCATGAACTTGGATCATTGGCTTTGGATAATCGAAAGCATCAAAACATAACTTAAAGGTCCAAAATACTCAATGGAATATCACTGAAGGCTTTGTATTTGAGCTAGTCTATTGGCACTCGTTATTAATAAACTCAAAATATGAACCAGACATGAAGCATTAAATAGTAGCTAATCATCTTGGCAAAAAAGCATATGAACACTCCTAATTACCAAATGCAATGGTGATCACTTAATGCTTTGTGGACCATACTTTTTTTTGTGAGAAACATTGTGTGTCCAAAGATAGTATGCACCCTTTCAATTACTTCACAAATAGGAACTAATGAATTTTTTATCACCATTGAAACAATATGTACTAAGATCACATCGAAGTCTAACTTTAAGGAATCTTTCAATAACATCATAGAAACAAATGTGCATAGGTCCCTGTATATGGTGATCCGTCAAAGATTTTGATGCAAGACCCTCTAAGAACCTTGTCCTAAGAACCTTGTCCTAAGAACCTTCAACAAGATGACACTTTGCCCGGGATCAACTAGAAAACAAGAATGTTAGTCAAAGGAAAGACCCTACGAGAACTTGTCTTTTAGAACCCTAACCTCAAGACGCCACAAAAGAAGACTAATCCTTTGATAAGTCATATGAACTCTTAAAGAACACAAAGAAGAAAAAGCCTCACAAAGTATTGAATAATACTCAAATTCATTCATGCGCCTTCAAAATAAAGTACAATAGAAAGCCTTTTATAGGCAAAAATTTTTAAAAGTCTAAAATCCTAATAAAAGTTAAACTTTAAAATCTGATTAGAAATATTTTAAATGGTGCCTAAAATCAAGGAACAAGATTAGGATACTAATTTTAACTTAATCTCTAAGATAAGCTCTTTGACTAAGTCTTAAAAATAATAAAATAAATAAAAAACAAAATTTATAAAGAGTCTTACTTAAAACTAATCAGCTTCTTTAAGTTGTCACATGAGATGCTCATACTTTATTAAAAATCACATGGTTGACACATGATTCTTAATCTCTTACAATTGGACTTTAATTGGGCCTTGGCACTCCTCTTGTAGAATGGTTAGTATTATCACACCTTTTACATCTTCTTGAGCTCTCTTTTGACTTAAATAAATAGGCTCTAAGTTATGAAGCTTATGAATCAAACAATTAAAGGCTTCTTTCATTGCTTTGTGTAGCCACGACGAATGGCACTATGAATGCCTTATTGGTCATATTTAGGCTAACTTAAAAAAAGAACTACTAAGGGGTTAGATAACCCACAGAGAATGGGCACCCCTAGTATAAGTAGAGGAAAAGAATAGTTATGAAAGATTAGTAAGAAGTCCATGGGCCTAGTAAATGAGACTGAGGAAAGAGCTCAACACAGAGAAAGCTAGACACAGGGCTAATGAGGTTGTTGAGAGCTGCCTATGAGGGGTTGACTCCAACCTAAAATACTACCTAATGGGACACTGAATGATAGAATATTAGTGTAACCTCGAAATGACGTAAGATAAGACTACCAGTAGTAAGGCACCTAGCGAGTGGCCTAAAAAGGTGTACCTCATAGGTAATACCTAGAAGTAAGTATAAGTAACCAGTAATAGAGGCTCAGAAAAGAATGAGGATAATTAATAAGCTATAGGTCTGATAAGATAGGATAAGCATAAGCTGAAGCCTAAAGGAGATGACCAGTAGCATCGTTCCAGGTGAGATATATAAATGAAAGGCTCAGTAAAAGTTCTCCCTAGAGCGAAAACGGAAAGATGAGACATTCTAAGTTGGGGAAAACTACCCAGTAGTGGTTAGTAAAGTCCCCTAGATAGACCCCCCGATTGTAGAGTATAGTGAGCAAAGAAGCGAGGAAGAGCTGAGAAATTAACCATAGAAGATATACCCTCGCTTTAGTAACAACTAAATGTACAGATTAAGCTCAGAAAGGTAAACAGATAGAGGTCTGATAGTTAGTTAAATGAGCTCCCTAATTATGAGAATAGTACAGGGTTAAGGCACATACGTGGTCAGAGCACCTAGTAGAGCATGAGCTTCAACGAGGTAGAATCCAGAGATTGAGAATATGTGTTCAGGATTGAGTTAGCAGAACTCTAGAAATAGCATACTGTGCTCCTGGGAATGAGGCTATAGGGGCTGAACAGAGAAAAAGCCTAGCTCTGATCCGAAGAAATAAGCTAAGACAGACAGTTAGTGTCCTAATACCTTCAGGGAAGCTCGAGAGTGCTAGAGACTACCTAAGAAGGCGAGTCTCATTTTATGTAGAGAAAAAACGTAAACCTAGAGAAAGAATGTAAGCCGAAAGCACTATAGAATGACATTCTTACGATTTTATGAAATAGAATCCTCCTTACCAAGGGATGGTCTAGCTAAGAGCAGAGCAAGAGTATGAGTAAAAAGTAGACCCCCTTGATATTACAGAGAGTGATTAAGTAGAGGAACCCTAGGAAAATACAGGTGCTCTTGAGTATAAAGAAACCTGAACTGGCAACAGAAATAGCAAGTAGTAGAATATCCTTTTACCTAAGTAAGAGGATGAGAAAAGTAGAAAGAAAAGATGTGATAGTGTTCAAGCCGAGGACACATCAGATTGAAAGTAAATATTCAGTTAATGTGTTTGAGTACTTAAGAAAGCACACTTGTCCTTGGCATAGAAGCCCTTCTAACATGATATTGCCCAAAGTATAAATAGCCGGGCAATACCAAGAAATCTCAGAATGTAGTAAAGGAAGAATTCTACTTTCTCTGAGTACTCTACGAGAATAGGGCAAATAGAGAAAAGTAAAAGAGGGGTACTTTAGATTATTGAGAAACTTGCAATATACAAGCAATAATAGCGTTGAGCTCAATCATGAGGCACCCGTGTATTAGTGTTTGATGTTATGGTTTGCTTGCAACAGAGACTACGTGATATTAGGTCTGGCCCATCTAGTAGTAATGTAGCTTAAGTGCATAGCAAACGACAACATCAATCACCAAAGTGTCCCGATAATCGAAAGGCATCCTAATTAGAGAAAAAAATGAGTCAAAAAAGAAAGGTAAAGGGATTCCAATAATATCATAATAGTAAGGAAAGCATGCAGAAATGGGTCCCTAGTAGAGGATGTTTAGATTCAATATGCATAGTTTGAGTCCCTTATAGTATGTATAAATGAAATAAAGAGGGACCAGTGCATAGCCTCTCTCCTGCTAAAGATGTTAACCACACTCAGTGTGAGATGCCCTAATACTAAGGCATTTAAAAGTAGAATGTGGGCATAGTTAGAAACTGCAGAATATGAGAGGAAGACTAAAACAAGCATGTGTAAAAGTAAGTAAGTCAATAGAGGAAGAAAAGAAAGCCCAAGTGAAAAAGGGGCTGAAGTAGGAATCTGAGGATCCAATGAGGAGCGATGAATGAAAATTAAAACGCTCCCTAGTATTAGTATGATGGAATCCTAGAGAATGAGATGACACAGAACCCACTTCACACGAAGAGCATGATGTACTTCTGAGTCTAGCCTCAACTATTATAAGCGATGGTAACCAGATGTAGTGAACATATATTTTATTGTCAGATACAGTAATCTTAGGCTTTGACATCTCCCAAAGATGGATCGCAGTAGATCCCTGCATAGCATAGCGGGTTACAGTAAACCCTAACAGGGCTCTGAGAGGTCGCAGTAGACCCAGGGGTCACAGTACATCCCACAGAGTTACAGAGAGCCCTAGCCACAGCATGATAGATTTCTGGTAGATATGACAGTTTGAGATAGTTTTACAGAGTAGTTAGTCTCAAAGACTAGTACAGTTTCAGCTAACCTTTGTCTCAGAGACTACAGACCTCCTGAATCTGGTAGACCATTGCTACAGAGATATGAAGGCTTTACTCAGATAGTTAGACCACTGACTAGCTCTCTTTAGAGATGAGCATAATATATAAGATGAGGAAAGCAAGAAATAAGCTTTCCAGAGTTAGAGCCAGATGAACCACTACCTAGCAAACAGTAGCCCTGACCGAGGGATATAGAGATCCCCATATGATAGCTTATATATTCAGAAAGGGGTCAAATGCAATTTTTATATAAGGTAAGTGGTACAGTATATCTTCAGTAAGCAAAATTGTGAGAACAACTAGCATCCCATCAGAGCCCAGCAATAATCAGTGGTAGTAGCTCTTCAGTGCTAATATGAGACATACAAGTTAGGCCTATCAGTATTGAAATGAGGGACTATAAAATGCCACTGCAAGTGAGCAAAGAAAGTGAGAAAAAGTCTCAGCCTATAAAAATAGATACAGTTGTAGTAACAGAGAAACTGGGATCATTAAAAGTAGAAACTCCTCAAAGGAGTTGTAATCCCAGTAAGTAACTAAGAAATGAAGCCTATGACAAAAAGAAATGCAAATTATAATCATGGGATGAGCAAGTGAGAAAGAACGCAGAAATAAATAGTGGATGAAACATGTAAATAAGCAGACAGATAGAAACCTCTGATGGCTCTAATGATTAGAAAAGATGATGAGATGTTATGAAAAGCCATTCAGAGAGGATACGGGAGACGTGATATGAAATAAGTTGCCTCTCGAGATGTATAAATGAGTCCACTAAAAGAACATTAATCTTACGATCGGGTTAACATTAACCCAACATGATTAGTAAGCTCTCCTAGGATAGGCCTCCAGAGTCTAAAATTTCTTTCTCTTATGAGAAAGAACTAGCTAGTATTTTATAGCAATAGAGCCTTTATTAAGAGCTAGTAATTAAAGTTCCCTGGCTGAAAGAAAATTCGAAAGAATGAAATTGCTGAGAAAGCGTCTAGAGCCAAGAAAAAGGGAAAGAAAAGAATAGTTAGCTAGACTATAAGAGTAAGAGGAAGTGTACCCCTAAATTTCAAGGATGAAATTTATTTAAGGGGGGAGGAATGTAACATCCCGCCTCTCCGTAAACGTGAGAAATGCAATGTTCGATTTCTTTATAAATGGCAGAAATGGGCCAAATACAAAAAGAAGTCCCTGAAATATAAGGAATTGGGGCTAACTAAAATTATGATAAAATTTTAAATATTAGAAAATGAGGATTTGAGCCTTGAGTTGCCCAAAAATCAAGGTCAGAGGGATTCAAAAAATTCGCCAAAAGGCTAGTGGTATTTTAACTCATCAAGTGCCTTTACATAACTTAATATCATGAATCATGTGAGTTTTGCATGAAAAAGGCAAAGAAATAATGCTCATTTTAGCATTGCATTGGGCCTCAAAATTCCATTCGGTGTCACGTGGATCGTGTGAGCTCATACCATACTTCCTCATATTTAATTTCATTATCACAACTCATTCACATCATAAAAACATGCTTACAACCCATGGAAACCAAAATGGGGTATAGAAACTTAAAGATCATTCTCAGCTAGAATTGGTCCTTTTTCTGGGCAAAATTTAAAAATCATAACTAAATCTAGAAAAATCAAAACTATACAATCTTGGTCATTCTGGAAAGCTTAGGATGTCTACTTCACACTCAAAATATTTCTAGGTCACAATTATTATCACCAGGGATGTTTGATATCCAAAAAGATACAGAGGTCCGACTGAAATCTAGAACTATCACAGAATTCTGCAGAAAAATTTGAAAATGTCCAATTAATTCCACAAAAGTCCAATCCATGAAAATGATATCAATCTAGAAATATGTGAATGTTTACTAGAGAGAAAAAATATCTCTAGATCAGTTCATCAAGTCCAGACTCCGGAATTCAATAGAACAGTACTTCTGGTCGAGTAATTTGACTGATACTGGACAGAAACTTCAAAGATTTATATCTCCCTCTCTAAACCTCCAAATGAGGTGCTTCTAATTGACACGAGTGACTGTGATTGCCTAGTTTTTGTGTATAAAATTTCATGGCAATTGGACATCATTTGGGCCTCGTGTGACAGAAAACAATTTCAAACCAAATGAATAGTGCAGTAGACCAAATCCATAAAATTTGACAATTTCAAAAAATTATCAAATATTCTGTAGACCTCCAAAAATTATGATCTTTAGCTTTCCAGAAAGCTCTCAATAAGAGTTAATTACATGCCAAATTTCAGATTAAGACTAGCTCATTTGGCCAAAAAGTGATATAGGGTTCCATTATGGTCAATTTTGGCTCCATATTGGGTACCAAAATTACCAAATGGATTTCCCTTAGTCTTGGCACCTTTTGGGCAAGTTTAAAAGCTTATTTGAGACTTGTGTGAGCTGTCCAAATCCTCATGCATCTCATTTTGGCCATTCAACCCACACTTATGCATATTTCCATCAAACTTTAAACTTTCATACTATGACATTACATAATCAAAACATGAGCTAGTGGTCATATATCATTTCCATACATCTATACATCACATAATAGTAGGTTTACATATGTCTCAAGATTCATAATACATATACAACCTCATACACATCTTGAACCATTGTTATGGTTTCAAAATAGATAAAATAAACATAAGCTTGGCAATCTCCTCCCTTTAGGGTTGTTAGCTCCCATTAGCATATTCACTTAGTTCACCTAGCATGTAAGATCATTGGAGAGGAGGGGATGAGATTCAAAGAATCCCAATAGCTCATCTCACATTCAATCATACATAATATATGTAAAGTAAGCCTTTTAAATGCATGTATGGAGAAAATAGAAATCATAGACATTTTAAAGGCAACCTTGGTATGTGAATCAATCATACAAGACATTCAAGAGCTCACTAAGTATTTAGATCGGCCTCACACTTCTCCTCATGGATTTTGGACTTGCCTCACCCATTCTTTAAGAGCTTTGCACTCAACCATACTCTTGGGAGCCCACTTTGCTTCTGGGAGACTCTTTACTTTGTCTCAACCAAACTCAAGGGTTCTTGGCTCATCCTCATCTAAAGGAAGAGTTCTTGGCCTCTCCACACTCAAGCAAACTCATACAAACATCATGCACTCATTAGAAAACATAACATGGCATCAAGGATCATAGCATATAAAGGCATGCTAGCATACTTTTCAAAACTTGAAAATACACATACACACATTCTAAAAGAAGTTAAACACACATCCATGTATGAGAGAAGGTGGAGAGAGTTACATTGTATACAAACACACACTTTTCTTTTAGGATTCAAGCCTCCTCTTTCGGCCACACACCCACAATTTGGTGGAGATAGTTTCTCTTGGCCTAGATACAAATTATGGGAGCCAATTAAGTTAATAAACCACACTCTAAGGCTACACAACTTTATGAAACACTAAATTACTCTATAGGTTCCATTATGGTCTATATTGGCACCTAATGAAGCAACACCCCTCAAATGATTTTTAGGCCTCATTCTTTCTTTTCAAATATGATTTTTGACTCCTTTTAAGCCTCTTGGAGTTATCATATCATTAAAACAAAATGCCTAGCACCATGTTGCTTCTTTAGATCATATTATGGAACCTAAGACACCAAATCACTTTCCATGAGTTCTGAATTTTTTCCAAGGCCTCCCTTCATTTTCATTCATCAAATATGACTCAAGAATGGCCTTAGAAAAATTTAAAACTCTACCTAGCTACCCCAACCTTGCTTGGTCGAGACTATGCCCCTTTTTGGCCTCCTTGAAATTCTCTTTGTTTTCTTGAAAGAGGAAGCATGTGGGGAGCATCTTAGGGATCTTAGGAGCTCATTTGAACTCTTAATTAAGCCTAGGAATTATCATACAAAATTAGATTTTACAAGATGCAATTGAAACCCTAGAATTTGCATCTTGAAATCTAATGACTTTTTGATAATTCCCTTTGCATATTTTTAATCTCCACACCCTTTTTCCTTAGATTCATGCTTGGTTCTGCCTAAAAATCATCTCCTTCTAGGGTTTTCTCAAGTGGGGCAAAATGGTGGAGAAGGGGACCAAAAATGACAACCATAGAAAGAGAAATTACCTTGTTTTCTTGCTTTTTCTCACTTGAATCTTGTGTTCTTTGAGCTCCTCTCTTCAAATCTGAACTTTCCCCTCAATTTATCCCTTAAATCAGATTTATAAACCTCATTTTAACCATAGAAAACAAAGGAGAATGGAGGAGAAGAGGTTTGGAAAAGAAAGAGCATGAAAAACTACTAATTTCCATATCTTAAGCCTTTGATTTCTCCTCCTTTTCTTCCCCTTCTTGTGAGCCTCATCCCCTAGGGTTTTCTTCCGATTTTAGGCAGAAGATGGTCGTGCATAATGAAGGGAGGAGAAGGGTGCATCATATATATAGGTGGGAATAAGTTACACTTTTCAAAAATTCCTATTTTACCCTTCATACTTTGTATTTTCATTTCTCTTTCGTTTTAGCTCCTTTTTTAGAACCGTATTTTCCATTATAAAATTTAGGTTCTTAATCAAGTAAAATATCTTTGAAATCACTCAAATTGGAGTTAAAATCTTTCCAAACGAATCTGTCAAAGTTTGGGCACAATGACGTTGGAAAACATCTACCAAATAGGCTTTAGCTGTCCCGGGGCTTTCCATAGTTTTTAGAGCCTCTGAAAACCTTGGAGAACTCAAAACTTTCATTTAGAAAGCCTTCCTGTGTATTTTTCAAAAAGTGCCCATATTTACAAAAATGCCATTGGCCTTTTGGCAAATTTTTTGAATCCCTCTGACCTTGATTTCTAGGCAACTCAAAGCTCAAATCCTTATTTTCTAATATTTAAAATTTTATAATAATTTTAGTTAGCCCCAATTCCTTATATTTCAGGGACTTCTTTTTGTCTTTGGCCCATTTCTGCCGTTTATGGAGAAACCGAACATTGCGTTTCTCACGTTTATAGAAAGGCGAAGTTACACTTTGGTCCTAGCTCTTGTTATTGGGCCTCCTATGCCTTGCAATGGATCTTTAGGCACATTTGATTTGAACTCTTGGGTTTTAATTTGTAAATCACGACCTTGGACTTGAAACTTAGCACCATATCTTTCATTAGGTCCACTTCTATACTCAGCAAGGTCTTTTGATGCTATTGCATCATTCCCCCTTCTTGAAAAAGATTCACCCTCGAATCTACAATATCAAAGGAAGAGAGATCAGCTACACTAAAAGTAACACTAACATTTCCATAAGAACCAGGCAAGTCAATTCTTTAAGCATTATCATTAATCCTTTCAAGAACTTGAAAGGGGCTATCTCCTCTAAGTTAGAGTTTTAACTTCCTTTGCTCTAGGAATCGTTCTTTTCGCAAGTGAACCCACACCCAATCACTGGGTTCAAATACCACACGCCTTCTATCCTTATTAACTTGGTTGGCAATTTGCTCATTCCTTCTTTCAATGTTGGCTTTCACCTTCTCATGCAAATCCTGCACAAACTTAGCCTTCCTAGCACCATCAAGGTTAGTAAACTCATGTGAAGGTAAAGGAAGCAAATCTAACAGAGTTAAAGGATTAAAACCATAAACAATTTTAAAATGAGAGAATTTTGTAGCAGAATGAACAGTACGATTATAAGCAAATTCGACATGGGGCAAACACTTCTCCCAATTCTTAAGATTCTTTTGAATGATAGCTCTTAATAAAGTAGAGAAGGTTCTATTAACAACCTCAATCTGCCCGTCAGTTTGTGGATGTGCTGTAGTAGAAAACAAAAGTTTAGTGCCAAGTTTATTCCATAAAGTTTTCTAAAAATAACTCAAGAATTTCACATCTTTATCACTAACAATAGTTCTTGGCACACCATGTAATCTAACAATCTCTTTGAAAAATAATTCTGCCATATATATAGCATCATTAGTTTTAGAACAAGCAATAAAATATGCTATTTTACTAAACCTATCAACAACAACAAAGATACTATCTTTCCTAGTGGAAGATTTAGGCAAACCTAAAATAAAGTCCATAGAAATATCAGTTTATGGGTAAGAGGGAACTAGTAAAGGAGAATATAAGCTATGTGATTGAATTCTAAACTTAGCATGCTTACAAGTAATACATTTAGAACAAACAACAACCACATCTTTTCTCATGCCAGGCCAATAAAAATGCTCATTCAAAAGAGCCAAAGTCTTTTCTACACTAAAATGGCCCATCAATTCCCCATCATGAGTCTCTTTAAGAAGAAGCTCACGAATGGAACACATAGGAATACATAACTTATTCCTTTTAAAAAGGTACACATCAAACCTATAATAATCATTAGCACCATACAATTCACAAGATTTCCAAATATCAACAAAATTAAAATCAGACTCATACATGCCTTTTAACATCTCAAAACCTATCAATCTAGCATGCATGGAAGTAATTAAAGTGTAATGCCTAGACAATGCATCAGCTACAACATTTTCCTTTCCCTGCTTATGCTTAATCACATAAGGGAAGGTTTCAATAAATTCAAGCCAACTTCCATGCCTTTTGTTCAATTTACCCTGGGACTTAAAAAACTTAAGACTCTCATGATCAGAATGGATAATAAATTCTTTATGCCACAAATAATGTTATCAAGTTTCTAAAGTTCATTTCAAGGCATACAACTCTTTATCATATGTGGAATAATTTAAAGCAGGGCCACTTAATTTCTCATTGAAATATGTAATAGGTTTAGAATCCTGCATCAACACACCACCTATACCTATACCAGAAGCGTCACACTCAATTTCAAAAACTTTAGTAAAATCAAGCAACACAAGTATAGGGGCATTAGTTAGTTTTTCTTTTAGTATATTAAAAGTACGCTCTTGTGCTTCACCCCACTTGAATACCACATTCTTTCTTACCAAATCATTTAAAAGGGCAGCAAGAGTAGAGAAGTCCTTCCCGAATCGCCTATAGAAGCTCGCTAATCCATGGAAACTCTTTACTTCACTCGCATTCTTTAGAGTTGGCCACTCTGGGATTGCTTTAACCTTCTCCTCATCCACTTGTATGCCTCGAGCTCCTACAACAAATCTAAGAAAAATCACAGAATTAGAACAAAAAGAGCACTTCTCTAAATTGGCAAAGAGTTTATTCTCTCTAAGCATAACAAACACATCATGCAAATGACTCACATGCTCTTCTAGACTTTTAGAGTAAATCAAAATGTCATCAAAGTAAACCACAATAAATCTACCAATGAAAGGTCTAAAGATATGGTTCATTAAACTTATGAAAGTACTAGGTGCATTAGTCAAACCAAATGGCATAACTAACCATTCATATTACCCAAACTTGGTCTGAAAAGTAGTTTTTCATTCATCACCTTCTTTCATTCTAATATGATGGTAACCACTTCTAAGATCAATTTTAGAGAAAACACATGCACCATGCAACTCATCAAGCATATCATCCAACCTAGGAATAGGATAGCAATATTTTACTGTTATTTTGTTGATGGCACGACAATCCACACACATCCACCACTTGCCATCCTTTTTGGGTACCAGAATCACCAGGACAGCACACAGACTTAAACTTTCACAAACAAAGCCTTTCTTCATAAGCTCTTCCACTTGATGTTGTACTTCCTTAGTCTCGTCTGGATTTGCTCGATAAGCAAGTCTATTAAGGATAGATGCTCTTGGGATAAAGTCTATACAATGCTTAATGCCTCTTAAAGGGGGCAATCTATTAGGTATTTCCTCTGAGAACAAGTCACAAAATTCCTGCAATAAAGACATAATGCTAGCAGATAGAGAGTGATCAAGATCATTGATAATAAGATAAACATCTTTTTAAAGCAATAAGAAAGCATTTTCACAAATAAGAACTCTCTTGATCTCACTTTTACCCAAAAATAAACTCACTCATGTTTTTCTCTAATTTTCTTTTCCTTTCTACTGAGCTCTCCTTTCTCTTGCTTCTTCTCATTCTCAACACTCACACTCACTTTACCTTTCTTTTGTTACTCTCTCTTCTTACACTTTCTTTCAATTTTTAATTGATCCTCATATGCTTGAACAGGATGAAGATGGGTCAACACAATAGTTTTACCATTAAAAACAAAGGAGTAATAATTTTTATATCTATCATGTTTTACCTTTCTATCAAACTGCTATGGCCTACCAAGTAACAAGTGACCAGCATACATGGGTGATACATCACAAAGAATCTCATCATGATAATTACCAATAGAAAAAGAGATGAGAACCTATTTTGTTACCTTTACCTCCCCACTATCATTAAGCCATTGTAATTTATAAGGGATAGGGTGCCTCAAAGTAGGCAAGTTCAGCTTTTCCACAAGTAAAGTACTAACTATATTTGTGCAGCTACCACCATCAATAATCAAACTACATACCTTCTTGTGGACGAAGCAACGAATATGGAAAATATGCTCACGCTGCTCTACCTCGAGATCTTCTTTAGGTTGAAAGTTGAGAGCACACCTAGCCATAAGGGCTTCACCATTTACAGCTTTAGTTAACTCTAAATTTGAATTATCAGTTAGGGGTGGCATCTTATCCTCCTCAGACTCACTACTAGCACTAGTCACATCACCATTCTCAAGAATAATCATAGTTCATTTATTAGGACATTGTGAAGTAATGTGACTAAAACCATTACATTTAAAACATCTAACATTAGAGGAAGAAGTAATAGAGTTAGAAGATGATAAAGGCTTTGAATCAATTTTATGCTTAACCTAAAAGGGTTTTACCTTACTTTCCTCCTTAGACTTGAAATCAATCTTTGGCTTAAAGGGGATTTTGGAATCCCTCCAAGAACTCAAGCTAGATGTCACTTTCAGCTTTTGTCGAGCCCTTAATTGCTTTTCCACCTTGATAGCTCTATGCAAGAGCTCCTCTATATCCAGATAATTGTATAAATCAATTTGGGCAGCTACATCAGGATTTAAGCCCTCAATGAATTGGGCCATGGTTGCTTCATGGTCTTCCTCCACATTTTCCTTAATCATGGCAATTTCCATTTTTTGATAGTAATCTTCCATACTCATAAAACCTTGTTTCAGCTTTTGGAGCCTCTTATGCAATTCCCTATAATAGTAACTAGGGACAAACCATTTACGCATGGTAGTTTTCATCTCCTGCCAATCACGAATTGGACCTTCACCAGTACATCTTATGGGGAGTAAAAGTTAATCCTACCAGATGCTAGCATAGTTAGTAAACTCCACTACAGCAAGTTTTACTTTCTTCATCTCAATGTAAGAGTGGCACTCGAATACATGCTCCACGCTTCTTTCCCAATTTAAGTACTGGTCCAGGTCATTTTTCCTAGAGAATGAAGGAATCTTCATCTTGATGTTTCTAATACCACCATCCTTATTGGATGATGATTGTCTGCCTCTCCAAATATGGGACTCCTCAAAGTAGGACTCAGCATCATCATTAAGTTCCATCTGAGCTTGCCTCCTATGAGTCCTCTTATTAGAAGAAGACTCTATATCATCTAATCTGGCACTAAGTTTCTCAAGAGTACTTTGAACGGCTCTAACCCAAACTTTCATGCCAAAGTCACTGTGCTCAGATTCTCTAGACATCCTAAAATTTTAGTTTGTACAAAAACAAGCAAAGAAAGATATAGGACTTCGGAACTTACTAGCTTATGTGTTTACACTCATGAATAGTAATTCACTCGTGTTTACTCTCAAAAATTTGGCTTTTATCAAGATAGTATACTCTAGCATTTTATCACTTAATAATTTGCTTCTTACAAGTGTTCTAAGCAAGTCACAAGCAAATCAAAAGAAAAGATCAGACTAGTGGTAATTAAAAAAGAACTAGAATCCTAAAATGCAAATTCCCAAAGAATCAAATAAAAGAGAAAAAGGGGTGTGTAACTAAAAGGGAAACAAGGAGGAAGGGGAGGTTTTAATGGCTTGGAAGGAAGGAGAAGGAAAGGGAAAATATGAAAATAGGAACCTACTTGAGAACCAAGTTAATCAAAATAGGAAACTACTTACAATTCAAATTTAGAACAATTAAAAAAGAAAATTCTTACTTGAATGCAAATAGGAAAGTAGATAACTTAGTAGTTACTCAATGCAATCAAATTAGGAAACTAACTCCAATTAGGAAATTAACTCCAAGCTTTAAGCTTTTAACTCTGAATTGGTACAAGTTGCAATTTTGAATTCTGCAATATGAATCTTTCCTTTTTTCACTTTTTTTTCACCTTTTTTTTTTATTTTTTTTTTTTGAAATTTTTTTTTAGAGTATCGCACTCCTTTTTTTTTTTTTAAATGAAGATGGAGGCACACAACAATGGAAGATGGAAGAAGATAGAAGAAGACAAAGACGAAAATGAAAAAGGTAACACAAATGGAAAGAGAGAAAGTATGAACAATAGAAAGGAAACACAAAGATATACCTTGCACTAGTGAATCAAAGCTCTGATATCAAATGATGTAAGACCCTCTAAGAATCTTATCCTAGGAACCTTTAACAAGATGACACTTTACCCCAGACCGATTAGAAAACAAGAATGTTGGTCAAAGGAAAGACCTTAAGAGAACTTGTCTTTTAGAACTCTAGCCTCAAGATGCCACAAAGGAAGACTAATCCTTTGATAAGTCACGTGAACTCTCAAAGAACACAAAGAAGCAAAAGCCTCACAAAGTATTGAATAATACTCAAATTCATTCATACTTCTTTAAAATAGAGTACAATAAAAAACCTTTTATAGGCAAAAATTTCTGAAAGTCTAAAATCCTAATAAAAGTTAAACTTTAAAATCTGATTAGAAATATTTTAAATGATACCTAAAATCAAGGAACAAGATTAGGATACTAATTTTAACTTAATTTTCAAGATAAGCTCTTTGACTAAGTCCTAAAAATAATAAAATAAATAAATAACAAAATTTATAAAGAATCTTACTCAAAACTAATCAGCTTCTTTAAGTTGTCACATGAGATGCTCATGCTTCATTAAAAATCACATGGTTGACACATGATTCTTAATCTCTTGCAATTGGACTCTAATTGGGCCTTGACACTCCTCTTGTAGTATGGTTAGCATTATCACACCTTTTACATCTTCTTGGGCCCTCTCTTGACTCAAATAAATGGGCTCTAAGTTATGAAGCTTATGAATCAAATAATTGAAGGCTTCTTTCATTGCTTTGGCCTTAGCTCTTGTTATTGGGCCTTATATGCCTTGTAATGGATCTTTAAGCACATTTGATTTGAACTCTTAGGTTTTAATTTGCAAATCACATCCTTGGGCTTGAAACTTAGCACCACATCCTTCATCAGGTCTATTTCTATGCTCAGCAAGGTCTCTTAGTGCTATTACATCAGATTTTCTTTTGCCAAAATGATATATCCTAACCTTCCAATTACATCAAACAACATATTCAGTGCAATGATATTCCTCGTACATTGTTGATGAATAATACACCTTGAATGTGTGGTGTGTGTGCATTAAGTATATCTCCATCACATGATACATAAACTACTTATCAGTAAATTGCATGCCAATGTACAACTCTTAGAAGTCATTCAAATCAATGACATCCTCAATCTTAGGAATCTCGATGTCGTCCACTTTATAATCACTGGTATCAAGGGATGAAGGTAGACTAGTATTAATAATTAATAGTTGGGATGAACTTAGTTAGGATGTATGGTTGATGATAACAATGAAATACTACAAGTTGTAAGCATGTTAGGAATCAAATGGGAGCACATATGTTAAGTACCAGTTGAATAATTAAGCCTATTTATCAATGCCATGAAATTGGCTAGTGGATGGGGTGTCAAAAGTTCATTAACCTTATCTTGTGCTACGTTTACACACTCAGCTAGATCTTGTGCACCCAGCTAGTTTGGGAATCGCTAATTCACTTCCAACAACCAAGTATCACATTAGATTACATGAATGAGAGTACCTATATACTAACTCGAACATGAACTAATTTGAGTCAAGCCATAACTTTTCTCCAAGCACTTACTTTAACCTTACCAAAGAGATGTTATGTTCAACTCTTAATATTCTTGGTCTAACACACTCAAATGTAACACCCTTATTGCTATCATAAATCCCCTATTTGCATATATACATACAAGCTCATTTCTTCTACTCATTATAATTCCTATAATAAAATTTATGTATAAACACATGAAAAAAAAAATCTTCTTTATGTTAAGTGTGTGTCATATTTAATAAATTTCATTTTCTCTATAGATATTTTTATTTATTTGACTGGGGCCAATAATTTTTCTCCATGTGGCAACATAATCTTCCATTTCCAACAAGCGTGCACCATATAGAGCCAATCTTATTATTGGTTATAAATATTGCATTGAGATGTAAAGTTGAAAACTCATTGTTTCAGAGTGGTTAAACATATCATTGAACAATAAAGCTATCAGCTTTGCATTTTAGTGTGTCAACTTTAATTGTTAAAGCTATCTTTAGCTTAAACATAGAGCTATCATCTTTACATTCAGCTTTTAATAAAAAAAATATACAAAAATGGAATGTGAAGGCAAGCATTATGTGTGCATTAAAAAAATAAAAAATGGAACGTAGAAGGAAGCCCTTTACATTCCATAAAAGAAATAAAAAATGGAATGCGAATGGCTTCCCTCTTCATTTTAGAAAAAAATTCAACATTTAAGGAAATAGTTTTGGTAACTACACATTTTTTTAAAATGTTTTTCTCACTGTAACAATGATGTCAAAAAGCTCATGCCATTCCATTGGCATTCTAAGAGATCTTGTGAGAGATGTCAAAAGATTCAAGTGTTCTTATATATATCCTTATCATCTTAGGGATTTCTCCTTTTAAATGATCATTTAATAGTTTTAAGCCATATCATCTAATAAGCCAATTCATTTCTTTTAGAATCAATCCAACCAAAATATTATTTATACACTACCAAAAAATTTAAAAAAATAGTATTTTGTGTGCGAATTTTTTTTGCATTTCATAGTAGATACAACCATTACTAAAACATTTAGTAATGGACCAATTTTTCATCATAGACACATGCATCGCAACCATTTTGGGTTGCACTCCTGCTAACATTTTGCAATAGTGTCACCACTAAATGTAACATGTTTTCCATTAACATTAACAGCGATACTATTGTTAATGTTAATGATAAAATGCCTTAATCTTGCAGTGGTTATGCTGCTAAAATAATAACGTAACCACCTCAATATTATTTTTTGTTTTTTCATTTATTATGAAAACTTTTGGCCATTACTTTTTCATTATTTGAAGTCTTACAAGCCCAAATAAAAGGCCTAGCTACAAGTTTAATCTAAACCACAACTAGGCCATTGAGCCTAACACAATTTTTAAAACTACAATTAGGCTCAGCCTTAGCCAAGGTTTTTAACACCACAGCTAAGCACTGCAAGGAAAAAGTTGTGTTTTAGTAGTGGTTGCTTGGAATTATGCTTGAAATTAAAGTTGGTTATGAGAGATGTTGAAAGATTCAAGTAGTTTCATATATATCTTTTATCATCTTAGGGATTTCTCCTTTCAAATGATCATTTGATAGTGTTGGATCAAAGGCTTTTAGGCATTTTTGTTTTGAAATATGCCAAACATAATCAATTTTGTGAACTTTGGAAGATTGATTTAGTTAGGCAAAAATGGTAAATATTGTTTTGGGCCAATGATATTTTGTTAGATTGATTTTTGTTTGATGGGTCAAATTGCGTTTGAATTAAACTAAATGAAGATGTGGTTTTATATGGAATGGTTTTAATATTTCACTTATGGAAAGCTTTCAAATGAGAAAAAAATTTTGTCAACTATTCTATAGTAAAGTTTTTGAACTAAAGGTTTATATGATCTACAAAATTATAACAATGACTTATAAGGAATATTTTTAATTGATACATTCAAGGAAAGTTTTCTTAAATTCCTATTTGGTAAGTTTTTAATTTGATCATAATGTAACTTTCAAATTAGCTCAAAATACTTTAAGGAAAGTTTTCAAATAAATTGGTCAAGATATTTGTACAGAAAGATTTTCTATTGACCTTGCACTAATCTTTTACCTTGTGCTTTTAATGACATATCTCTTATTAGAAATGAAAAAGGAAAGTCCATGAAATCAGAAAGTAGAAAAGGAATCTAAAAGTATGAAGGAATCACAAATGGAAACATATTATTGAAGAACTATTCAAGTCCTCTAGCTTTTAGAACATGAGTTTCAAATGAAATCATTGAGCTATGCGTTGAAGATTGCCAAATATGGAATGAATATGTTGATTTCAATATGAGATGATTTGAAGCATTAAAGACACATATTTTTGAACATTGAGCATATCTGCACAATTTAAGGAAACTACTATCCAAACAGTCAATTGTTGAAGGCTAAACTATATAACAAAGAGCTTTCGAAGATGATAGACAAGAAGAAAGAAACAAAACGTTGAATGTATATACTGTGAAGTTATTCACTATACTTTAATTGTTATTGCTTTGTGTGAGTTATCCTTTTGTATTTGAGAGAACTCTTAGTGAATTTGTGAGTTTAAACTGAATCTCTTTCTTCCCTTTTAAATTTTTAAATGTCTTATGAGAAAAACCTAGAGAGTTAAACAAGTTATTAAACTATAGAGTTGATTCCATGAGATTGCCTTATATTTAAAGTTTTTAAGAAATTTGAAAAAAGCCTAGTTGAGTGGGAAAATCTATTAGAATGTATAAAAGTTATAAAAGCCATGTGTTAAACCTTATAAGGTTGCCTTGAGATATGTGGTAAAAACTAGAGCTGTGCCTATATTGTAGGATTACTTTGTATCTTTGGTAATTACCCATGGTTAATAAAAAGGGAGAATTAGAGTAAGGACCCAAAGTTAAAAGTACATTTACTCTGAAAGACCTATTATCATTGTTTTAAGATAGATTACCATTAACTTTAAGTAAAACCCCCTAAACCTAATGGTAACAGGTCTTTTAGAGCAAATTTTTTAACTTCGAGTCCTTAACTCTAATTTTCCCTAATAAAAATCCATTGCTTTATGCTTAAGGACTAGATGTAGGACATTTTGGTTTAAACAAATGTAATTTGGTTGTGTGTTGTTCTCTCTTCTCTACTCTCTTTGCTTTCTAATTAAGGCATTTTCAAAGACTAGGAACTCACTCTTTAAGAACTAATTTTCTTTAAAAAAATCATAAACAATCAAAGAAAGCAAAAATAATTTTAAAATCTAATTCAATTCCCCTTCTTAGATTACTTATAGACTAATAGATAAGTTTAAGCCATGTAGTCCAATTATAAAATCAATCTAACCAAATTATTATTTATAACAACTTGGGAAGGCTATAATGGTCAAAAACAAAGAGTGTTAGTAATTGGTCAGCTATAATGAAATTTTACAAGTCAACCTAACTCTACAAGTAATCCATATCTTCTAATTAAGAGAAATAAAACTAACTTCATAGAAAACTAATTCAAGTCACAAATAACATTGATAGTTCTTTATATATATATATATATATACACACATATATGTGAAGTAATTTATTCAACCAACTTTCTCAATTTTTACTACAAGAAGAAAGATTACACAAACTAAAAATGCACATGTTATTCCAATTACCACACAAATACACTAAAACATTTAGTGACCAAAATAAACAGGCAGAAAATAAAAGAACATAGTTACAAGTCAGCCATCAACATGGTTTCTCATCATCTTCTTTAGCTTTGCTGTTTTTATTACAATGGTCACATATATTTCATCTGCTACATCTTCTACTCGTCGAAAGCAAGCATATCTCCAACTTTTCTTCAATATTAAAGTCCCAATGACTCCCCAAAAGCCAATTATAAACCCAGCAGCTACTACAAAGTAAAATTGCACTTTCTCAAAATCATTATCGTCTTCAATGCTCTTGTTTTCATGAACTTGATCAACATCATCATGAGGGCACTTATTTGGAAGTGGAATTCCACAAAGATAAGGGTTTCCAGCATAAATATATGGATCATCCAAAGTCAAAAACTGATTTTCTGTTGGAATTGGTCCTGAAAGATTATTATACGACAAGTTTAAGTGGCTCAATGAAGTTAGAGTGGACATACTATTTGGAATTTTGCCAGAAAGCATGTTAGAAGAGATGTCAAAGGATTCAAGTGATCTAATATCTCCTATCATTTTAGGAATCTCTCCTTTCAAATGATTGTGCGATAGATTTAAGCCATGTAGTCCAGTGAGTTGAGTTATTCCTTCGGGAACAAAGCCAACCAAATTGTTATCAGATAAATCCATGTTCACCACAAACTTCAAGATTTTGATATAATCAAGTTCTGTCCCCTTCATAACTTCTTTCACATCTTTATCAGACCACTCATCAATGAAGTTAGACACTAAAATGTTGAAATCAAATTTTATTTTGGCTTCAACTGATAAAATGGGCTTGGTCATTCCTGTGAGATTACCAACACAATGGGGTATTGAGCCCATTAAATTGTTGTTTGCAAGGTCTAAAATTTGGAGTGATGTTAGTTGGCATAATTGTGAAGGAATACTACCATTCAACATGTTTTGCCGTAGTCTAAGAATTTGCAATGAGGGAAATATATTCCTTATCCATGGTGGTATACTTCCAGAAAATTGATTCTCCCCAAGGTCCAAAATTACCAATTGCTTCAAATTTTCCAAAGACAATGGAAGCTCCCCTTTAAGACTATTATTGTTCAAATGCAACCATAATAGTGAGGAAAGATTGCCAAGTGAGCTTGGAAAAAGGCCTGATAGTTTGTTGGATGACAAATTTATTTTATCCCAAGCTTGATTATCCCTCCAACAATTAGGAATTTCACCAGATAATTTGTTCTTTGAAAGGTCAAGACTCAACAAGGTCTCAATTTTGCACAATGAGCTTGGTATTGAACCAATTATAAGGTTATTTCCAAGATGTAAAGTGCTCAAAGTTGGCATTATATCATAAATATTTTTAGGAAGTGATCCACTGATTTGATTATTGAAGAGATTCAAGATGTTGAGCTGTTTAAATGGAAACCATCCCATTATTGAAGGGATCTTTCCCTCTAAAGCATTTGAAGAAAGATCTAATTCAACTAGTTTCACAAGTTGATCAAAATTGTTTGGAATGTTTCCATGTAAATGGTTATTAGAAAGACTGAGGTACTTTAGATTTGTAAGTGTACCTAGACTTGGAGGAATGGTGCCACTAAAATTGTTATTTGAAAGGTCAAGTAATTCTAAATTTGCAAGTTGTCCAAGACTATTAGGAATAGTCCCTTCCAATTTATTGAAAGAAAGACGCAAGTATCTTAGATTCACAAGTAATAGAAGGCTATCTGGAATGGATCCATTCAAATCATTACCAACAAGGTCGAGTTTTGTCAATTTTGACAATTTTCCAAGCCAAAAGGGAATTTGACCATAGATTGAAGTTTTTGCTATATGAAGATCTCTTAGATTTTCAAGTTGCCCCAACCAAGTTGGAAAATGCTCTTTAATTTCATTATTATGACTCAAATCCAGTTGCTCTAAATCATATTTGATGCATCCAGTTAATCCATAGCCTCCAAATACTTTTCCTTGTAGGTTGTTATGTGAGAAGTCTAAACTTCTTAGACAACACATGTGTCTCAAAATTAATGACAAAGAAGATTCCAAAGTATTGAGTTGATTTGAGACAAGATTTAGGTGGCGAAGACTCTTTAATTCACCTAACCATGATGGAATCAGAGTAAGATTATTTCCAGAAAGCTCAAGGACTCTAATAGAAGTCAAATTTCGAAGAGCAAAAGGAAGCGGACCAAGAAGCACATTTTGCGCAATGCTTAGATCCTTAAGGCCATCAAATCTATTCAACCACAATGGTAATGAACTAAGATTATTGAAAGACAGATCAAGGACTCTAATAGAAGTCATGTTTTGAAAAACATTAAGAATTGGACCTTCAATTTCATTATCAGTAAGGTCGAGAACTTGAACCCTTGGAATGACCGTGAAATTATATTTAAGAGGGAGATGAGGAGGGATCAAATTGTAAAGTTCACAACCAGCTAAGTGTAGTTGTAACAAAGACGGAAGCATGTAAATTACCTGGAACAAATTATGTGCTTTTCCAAGATCAACACCACTTAAGTCAAGGTATTGTAGTGACTGAAGCTCAGAAGCCCAATTCATGTTGTTGGTATATAGATCATTGGAACTAAGATCAAGAAAGTGCAGGTTCGTAAGGTTTCCAAGACTATAAGGAAGCTTCCCACTAAAATTAGCACTAGAGATAGAAAGATATCTCAGTTGCTTCATAGAAGCAAAGAAGAAGGGAATTGGAGTGGCACCAAAATTGTTTCCCCTCAAGTCCAAATCACGCAAATGTTCCAACTGCATCAGAGATGGATCAACACCTGTAGCTTCTAAATTATTGTTGGAGAGATCAAGCTTGATAATATGGCCAGTAAGATTGTGACAGCCTATACCATTCCATAGGCAACAATCATTGGCATTCCAAGAGGAAAGCATATTTGAAGGATCAGCGAGTGTTGCTTTGAACTTGAGAAGAGCTTGCCTCTCTCGTTCTATGCATCGCACACTTGAATTTCCGCACAAACATAATTGAGAAATTTCAGACAATAGGAAGAGCACGAGCATGGCAAATCCAACATTAGGGTATCTAGCCATGTTTTGCTTGTGGAATGTGGACAATGGTCATTTGTTTCCCTCAACGCCCATATTTATATGGTAATATGCTAAGCAATTTGATGACGTGCGGACGGGGGCCCTTATTTACCAGATTTTTCTTAAAAAAATACTTTTAACATGTATCACGTAACAACGATGACGTACCTCAATCAATCTAGAATGAAAGGTTCTTTTCGGACCCTTCGTCTCCACGAAATTGTAACTAGCGTACGTTTACACGGTTAATGGTCTGAACGCGTCAAGAAAGTTCAGTATTTACGCACTACGAAGTCAGGTCAAAACCCACGAGAGTCAAAATAAAGGACTCGCGGACGAAACTACCACTTCCTTATGAAAGGAAATGTCTAGATTCACTTTGGATACAGGTGTTACTTACAGCTTTTGCAGAAAAGTAATAATAAATATTGGGAGCTTTCATATTTTGGCTGTAGCGTGTGAAACCAATGTGACAACTCATTTAATTAGGAATAAAGTTTATTTTCATAAACTTGAAAATTGCTTTTATTCGGTAAAGAACACTTTTAGGCACTCTGCATGGCACTATTTGAAGTCATACGAACACGAATAGCGAGTGATCAAGTAACTTCTAAAATTTGTACCAAGAACACGGGATAGATATATAGGAGTTACAAATGAATTCAAAAAATTTGAATAACAAAAATTTTCAGGTCAATATTGAAGTGCATGTTTGGTTATGTTTTACAAAATCATATTTGTAGAGAAACATCAATTCTTTACTTCTTACAAAATGTGATTTATTTCCTGTAAATTATGATTTGTTCTTTTAAAAGTTCATCCAAACATGTTAGAATTGCAGTTGTCCAGCTACCTCGTCCAAGGTTGGCCTGGTTACACCGAACACGGAGATTGGGTCTTCCGGTATATAAATTACTGTAAAAAAAAATTAAAACAGACCAGTCAATTTAATTGAAAAATCAGTAAATTGATCTGCTATCCGGTCCAATTATGTGAAAAAACCGGTCCCATATTGTGCCAGGCAAAACTGGGTCTGACCGGCCAGTTAAGCATTTGAATCAAACATTGATTGAATAATTAACCAGTTTACACCATCTCTTCCAACTTTTTCGCGTATTTTTTGAAAAAGTTACACCTAAGGGATTCTGTTAGTCTAGAAATAATTTAAGAAATGGGATTAAATTGATTTTAAAATTATTTTATCCCATTGAGTTTTTTCAAATAAAGTTTTAACAAGGTATATTATTTGTTAATGGATAATTAATACAACATGTTATAAAAGAAATAATTATCTAGATATCCACAACTCTCAAAGAATGGTTCTCTAGGATCTCTTTTCATGTTTAATAGCATATATTTTATAACTCTCAAACAATTTATATTGTACAATTATATAGATTATTTTTTATTTATGTTATTATAACTCTTAAGTTTATATTTATAGTTAAGGGTTTATAAATAAAAGTTATGTATTAAGTATGAAGCATCTAAATGAATGAAAATTATTTTTATCTCTTTTTTTTCAATTTTCTCTCTTACTCTTGTTATATTACTTATATTTTCATTAATTTTACAATAATATACTTAATAATTTGTTTATGAATAAGTAATCTGCAAATCATCACATAGGATATTTATAGGGAATTGAAAAAATATATTTAAATATAATAAATAAGGAAATAATGTCTAATGTTCAAATTAAAAGAAAATAAAGTGACATTATGAAAAAAAAAACAAATGTCTCAAAATGTGAAAACAACTACAAAAAATCCTAAAACATGTAAAAATGAAAAAGTTTGGAATTCAAAATGACCTTAAAACCCAGTTACCATGTCAACAGGCTAAAAACAAGTCTTTCAGAAAACTATAATATTAGCCAAAACTCTTTTGAAATCAAAAGTTATAATCTTTTAAAAATCTATCAATGGTAAATGTTACGACCCTTATCTTTGGATTTCTATCTATCAGTTTGGTCTATCAAATATTAAACTAGACGCTATAATCTTTGCGTCATATTTAACGGTGGAAGCAATCATTTTTTAATTGGAACTGAGGGATCAAAGCAGGTTTGACACGTAAAAAATAAAGTAAAAACAAAAAAATAATTTTATTAATAAAAATAATTTTCATATTTTTATTTTTAAAATTAAATAATGATTGTAAAAATAAAATAAATAACATAAAAAAATTGGACGGCACGCATTTTCTGGTTGTCGTTCTCGATTGATGGACACAAGACGATTGTACCGTTTATATAAAGTGAACGGCCAATTAGATTGACGTTGGAAATGACAATGTTTTCATTTTGAATTCGTTGAATTCGTACAATTCTTTTATATTTAATTTGGCAAATAATAAGATACTGGAAACGAAAGGACGGCAATTGTCTTGATTCAACGCTTGAATATGAAAATTTATTTTCCATCGTCCAACTAAATTTTATGTTTCTTGTTAAAACACTATTTGATTACAATAGTGATTTATAAACATTATTTTAAAAATATATAACTGTAAGTTTCTAAAATTTTAGACTATATCAGTTTACGGTTCATCATATATTATAAAACTAAATAGTATTTTTAAAATGTAAAGAATACAATTTGTTTTTAATTTAGTTCTTCTTTTTGAAGTCATAATAATTTGAAAATATTTCCCAAAATGCTTGCTGAAAACACTTGTAATAGGATCGTCCGTTGAGAGATTAGTCGTAAATTGAGACATCTAGTAATAAACTCATCGACAACGAATACCAGATTATAAATCTAAAAATGAAAACACTTGTAATTTAATTTTAAAAAAATATCAGATGCTCTACGTGGAATAAAGTTTTTCAAATACAAAAAATTAACCTAAGAAATACCTCTATTAAACTTTTTAATTTTGTCAAATAAACGTATAGAATATGTACCATACGTCATTTCACACGGTCAGGGAGATAATCTTTTGACTGTTTTTATTTATTGACATTTGTACCGAGCTATTTTATACTCTGTAGTTTGTAGCATGTGAAGGCGAAGACTCTCATCCCAATTTGTAGGTATGGCCAAGAGTCCCACTACTTTCTTTTTTTTTCAAACAAGAAAATAAAAAACATTTCGGCACAGAAAAGATTCTCACGTTACTAACATAAAACAAACATGAAAGAAGAAAAATTAATGGTGCAGTTGTAGAAACCATGTCATACGTTTATTAATAATAGTGTCAACTAGACTGTAATTTTAAGTAAGTATTTCCAAATTGGATCTTTGAGTATAGAAATTATCGTCAAAAAAATTAAAACAAACTGGTCAATTTAATTGAAAAATTAGTGAGTTGATTTGCTATCCAATCCAATTATGTGACTAAATGGGTCCCATTTTGTACCACTCAAAACTGGGCCTAACCAGACAGTCAAGCATTTGAATCAAGAATTGATTGAATAATTAACCAGTTTGCACCATCTCTTCCAACTTTTTCGCATATTTTTTTGGAAAATGTTATATTTCACTGATTTTATTAGTCTAAAAGTAATTTAAAAATGTAATTAAATTGGAATTTAAAATTATTTTATCTCATTAAATTTTTTTAGGTAAGATTTTAACGGAACATATTATTTATAAATAGATATTTAAGATAGAGGGTTATAAATAGTATAATTATGTGGATGTCTATAACTCCCAAAAAATAACTCTTTAGAATCTCTTATCATATTTAATCACATATATCTTATAACTCTCAAAAATTTATATTGTATAATTTTGTAAATTAATTTTTTTATTTATGTTATTGTAATTTATAGATTTATTTTTATAATTGAATGCCTATAAATAGAGACTTTGTACTAAGTATAAAGCATCTAAGTGAATAAAAGTTATCTTTTCTTTTCCCTCTCAATTTTCTCCCTTACTCTTGTTTTATTTCTTGTATTTTCATTAATTTTACAAAAATATACTCAATAATTGTTTCATTGATAGGTAATTTGCAAACTACTATATAAGGTATTTATAGGGAATTGAAAAACCCTGGTTAATTGTAGTAGATAAAAAAATAAATTATAATTAACTTCAAATTAAAAGAAATTAAAATAATGTCATAAAATAGGAAACAAATGTCTCAAAATATGAAAATAACTAAAAAAAATTTGAAACATGCAAAAATAATGAAATTTGAAATTTGAATTACCCTAAAACCCAATTATTATAGTAAGGAGCTCAAAATGTGCTTCTTAAAAATTATAATATTAGCTGAAACTCTTTCTAAATAAAAAATTATCACTTTTCAAAAATCTTTTGACTTCTAAGGTTTATAGACTTTATGTTCAGATTTCTATGTATTAGTTTTGTCTATAAAATATTAAACTAGACATTTTAAGTGATATTTCACAATGAATGCTATTTATTTGTACTACATTTTCATCATTATTCTCAAAATTATCTTAAAGGCATGGTCTTTATGTTCATGGTGAACAAGCTGAAATTAAAATCAAACTAGACCAGTTAGTTTAACCAATACGATTGAAAATTTGACTCTAATTTAGTCCAAACAACATATCACATCCTAAAATAAGAGAGAGTGACCAACACAGAGTGTAGGATAATGCTCAAGTCTGTAAACCTAACAGACACCATTATATATGAAGAGACCTTTTGATAATGTAACACAAATAACATTTCTTCATCCAACCTATTATATTATTTGCTTACATCAATATAAGTATCCCTAGTTTTTGTAAAAATTTTGACAGAGTTTCCCTTGAAATTTGGATGTCCTAAAACTTCTACAATAGCTAAAATTCAACAATACAGCACAGGAGAGCTCCGCTCTCAACCACTAGCATTCAAAAATAACAAAAGAACAAAAGGAAGTCAAGGGAGGGGAATCCTACTTATATCAAGTGAAGTTACATCTAGAGTACTTTACAAATATCATTCAAAAATTAGTTATAACAAAACAATCATATCCTTATAGTTCAAAATAGGGCTCACCAGCACAACGCCTCAAAACCTAAGATGAAGGAGGTAGGTTAGATCTAACAACACTATCTGAAAGGTTGAAATTAAAGGAATGAGTTGAAAAATTAATGAGCAATTAACATGTTGCAATAAATGAAAATGATTAGTGATGACCAAAATAAAACAAAACATTACAATTACTCACACATGACATAATCCTTACTTAGTTAATCATTTTGACATGGAAATCATGCAAAAAAATTAGGTTAACTCCCATTGGTGGTGGTTACACCTCTTTAGTAGCTCCTTACTCTAAATAGGTGGCTACAACTAATGAGTAGTTCTTTTTCCACTTATCATTTACACATTGTATCATATAATCTGAGGGGAAACTTCACCTCATTAGCAGCTCTGTCTCTACCCAGACTTACTTTTACTTATCTAGGTGCAATAAGGCCATAATCTTGGTTACTATTGGCGAAATCCTTCATAAATCCACATTGAGTAATGAAAGTCAGGTGGGGAACATCAACAAATGAGTTACATATCGTATGCTTATAATGATTAAGTTATCACACATTTATTAAAGTAACTAAATAAGGACTTTGTTAATAATTAAAACCAAATAATTAAGTAAGAAGGTAAATGAGTAATTAATTAATATTGAATGATGAAGGAAATAATAAACAAATGAATAACTAATTACATAATAAATAAGGAAATAAAAGAAAAATTAATAAAAATTCAATTTAAACCTACCAGAATCAGCACATCAAAAGATTTGACTTATGTATGAAAGAAATATAAAATCAGTTTCTAACAAATAGGATTATAGTTAGTTTAAATCTGGGAAATACATGACTAGTATGGAACTCGTATTATGAAATCACAACTGTAATTTTCATTGCACAATATTAAATTTTATTCGGCAAACACAATGATCCTCTATCTTTATTCAAATTTCTCATACTGTCGTAAGCCTATACAATATATAGGTTTTAATATAATGCCTTGACAACACAAACAAGAATAATTACCATCATTAAGTTAACACATGAAGTTACTCCTTACTTTAACACATTTTATCATAATATTCAACCAACATACCTTAATCGTGCAAATAAAGACCTACCTCACTAATATTTACACAAATTAATCAGATCAAGATTCAAACCATTGTCACTGAATACTTACAACCATAAAAAAAATCTCATATAACATATTATAGTTATTATGCACTCATCGGCGATGCTGAATACTAAGATAACACTTATCCCTCTATACAAGTATAACTTCTTTCCCTATCAGTGCTCACAAAGCTCCCTAGTAATATCATAATTCACCATATTATTATTCAGGCTCACACAAACAATTCTAAACATTTGTCTAGCTCAATAACAGCTAATTAACTAATTAGCTGAGAGTCAATCTTTCAAGCCTTATCCCTTATCCTTATGATAAACCCATGACCTAGAGTTTTCTCATTTAGCTACTAATCTATAATTTGAACTTAAAATTTACCTAAAGGGAAGATTAATGCATGGGTAACACAACTAGAAGCTTCTCTATAGAAAACCCCAAAATTTTAGAGCTATACACGGCCTACATAAAGAGGTGAAGAAGAAGCCACAATTCAATCCTTATTAGAAATGGGACAAATCAAAATTGGGAGGAGGAAGGCAAGAGTCTAAAAATTAACCAACAAAAATGAAGAAGGTTGAGGTAAAATGGCGGAGGGGCTCATTGTAACTGACAGCACCACCTTTAGGGACCGCCAGTGGCTGAACAGACAAGGAAGAGGCTTGGGGAGGGTTAAATGACACCGATGACAGGGAATGCGATGGCTGAATGATGTAGAAACTGAAAGGAGAAACATGGACGAGGCTAACAAGAAGAGACCGAATGCAACACACAGGAAGAACACCAAGATGGAAGAAGGGACAGGAAGAATGAAGAAAAATCTAAAAAAAAAAGATCTTGTTTATTTATATATATACATTACCTCCAGTTTCATATATAAGAAATAAATAACTAACTCATGAGGATTAAGAAAAATTAGTTAAAAGAAATTAATCTTTTTAATTTTGCCTGAAATAAAAATTATTTTTCAAGAATACTCCTATTTAATGTGTATACTTCTTTTAAAAAAATTAATGATAGCTACTACTTATAATTTAAAAGATTCATTCAATGAAAGACATAATTAAAATACTATAATTAATATAATAGACATTAGTGATTTGTTTATTATATTTTAAACCAAATTAAATCTAAGAAAAAATCTCTTATATATGAAACCGGAGGTAGTATATGTGAGTACTGTTGGATTATTACACAACCCTCTAAATTGGTGTCTTTAAGAACTGATCAATACTGGTCAAGAATCGAGTTTGATCGATTGATTTTTTAAGAGAGAGCTCTGACATCTTAACCATTGCGCTGCTTTGTTCTCTTTGAGAATATTGAGCATAATATTATATAAATATAATTATAATATTTCTTATAAAATTTATAATATTTAACTTGGAAATTTATTAATTATTTTTTTATTATGTTCAAGTTTTCAAGGACCAATTAAATTTTATGTTATAAAATTTCTTTTTGGAAAAGTAATAATACCAACATCTTTACTTTAATATGTGTTTTAATACATCAATGTTTGATAATTATATTTATTAATAAATAAATTATTTTATATTTAAAATTTAAAATTAAAAAGTCATCTGAATTTAAATATTATGTTATGTTTGATTTGTTTTTATGTATGATCAACAATAAAATGTTTCAAATTTTATTAATATTTTTTTATTAAAATAAAAATATATATTTAATTATTATTAATTTAACTGTAATTAAATTAATAAAGTATAAATTAGTATTTTTATTAATTTAATAACTAATTTAATTTTAAAAATATTACTATCACTTTCCAGGTGGAACTTAAAGAATGGGTAATTTGATGTGAGCTCACGCTTGGAAGTCAATGAATGGCATGCATTTTCTGGTTGTCTGCATTGAGTGACGGATACGAGACGATTGTTCCGTTTTTATAAAGTGAACAGCTAATTCGATTGTCGTTGGAAATTGCCATTGTTTCATTTTGAATACGATGAATTCGTATAATACTTTTATATTTAATTTGGCAAATAATAAGATATTGGAAACAAAAGGACGGCAATGACTTCATTCAACGAAGTTGAAAATTTATTTTTTAATCTTTTTATTTGATATTACACAGAAGAATTGAACTCTTGACCCTAATCATACTCTTATTTTACTTTTATTTTTTAACTTTTAACTAAGTTTTATGTTAAAATACTATTTGATAACAATAGTGATTTATAAATGTCATGTTAGAAATATATAACTGTAAGTTTGTAAAATTTTAGGATATAACAGTTTACTGTTCATCATATATTATAAAACTAAATAAGTATTTTTAAAATGTAACGAATACAATTTGTTTTTAATATAGAACTTTAAAAACTAAAAAAGTTTAGTAGTTCTTATTTTTGAAGTCATAATAATTTGAAAATATTTCCCAAAATACTTATTGATAACACTTGTAATTTTTTAAAAAGAAAATACAAAATCAGATGCTCTACGTTGAATAAAGTTTTTTAAATACAAAAAATTAACTTAAGAAATAGCTGTATTAAAATTTTTTATTTTGTCAAATAAACGTATAGAATAAGTACCACACGTCATTTCACACGGCCAGGAAGATAATCTTTTTAAATCGTTTTACTGTTTTTTTTTTTTTTCTGGGGACATTTCTACAGAGGTATTTCCTGCTTTTACACTTCGTAGCATGTGAAGGTAAAAGACTCTCATCCCAATCTCAAGTATGGTTTCCAAGAGTCCCATGACTCTCTTTTTCCTTTTTTTTTTTCCTCTAACACAAAAAAATTAAAAAAAAAACATTCCCACGCTGAAAAAATTCTCATGTTTCTAACATAAAACAAACATTAAAGAAAAAAAATTAATGATGCAGTTGTAGAAACCATATCATAGGTTTATTTATAATAGTGTCAACTAGACTATAAATTTAAATAAGTATTACCAAATCTAGAGAAAAAGAATAGCTTTAATTTAAACTTGATTAAAAAATAATTTTTTATTTAATAGTTCTTTTTCTAAAGTCATAATAACTCTGAAAAGATAATCTGAATAGTTAATTACAGAAACAAGTGCTTTTGAAAAAATAAAGGAACAAGCTACTTTAATTTTAAAGAAATATTAAATAGAAAATTGTAACTAGTATTATAAAACGACTATAAAATTATAGTAAATTTATGTTCCTAAGTTTTCAATTAAAATAATTCATAACATAATATTAAAACTTCTCATATATATCTCGTGTGAAAAACATATGTACTGGATATTTTAATAAAATTATGTATCGACTTCTTTAGCAGCTTAAATGCGGTATCATTAGTTATTAGAATGGTTCAAGTGTTAGATAGCTGAAAGTTGAGATATAAGATTGCAAGTTTAATCCTTCCATCACTTTGCTATCATTTTTCCACAAAGAAGTTTTCTTTCTTTTGATAGCCCGTGAAATGTCGGAATATCAATCCCCAAAGTTGCACTTCTTAGAACCCTCGTTGCTCGTTCCCACCAAGTTGCAACTATTATGGAATTGTTTGACCTCTGTGGAGAGATGAGTCTTACAAGTCATGAAACGGAGTCAAAGCAATTTATAGGAGCCTTACATGTTTGGAACGCAAAAAAGCAATGAAATATAATAGAATTGAAAAATTAAAAAAAAAAGTGAATAAGTGGGATGAAAAATAACACTCATGTCTCTACTTTAAAAAAAATAAAAAAAATAAAAATTACTGAGTAAGGATAATAAGAATATAAAGAATATTACACAATATTTTTTTCCAAAACTTTCTAATTCCCTTCCTTCCATTACCATGTATTAGTCACAGATTTTTTACTGATGCTCAATGGAGAACAAAATCCTTATACTAGTACCGTTAAATGGGGGTTGAATTGGATTTTAAAGTTATTTTTCTCCTTTGAAAAATTCTAATTCCTTTAGCAAGCATAAGGTTCTTAAGATATAAATTTTTACTTGTTAAGAAAATGATTAAATCAGAAAACAAATAGAGTAGGAGAGAGAGAGAGCGAGCATACATCAATTTATACCGGTTCAGATCAAAATGTCCTATATTCAATCTCCATGCACACAATAAAGAGTTTTTATTGATTGTAGATAATCACTAAGATTACAACATAATCTTAAATACATGCCAAGCTCCCTGGCTTTTACTGTCTTTTTTTGACAAGCACTTAATTTTTACATTTTTTTCTTACTTCATTAGGATTTTCCACACTCCTAGCACTACCAAAAAAACCCCATACTTTTAGCAACAACCTTTAATGAAGACTAAAAAAATTGTCACTCAAAGTACACTTAGTGACATTTTATTAGGTCATTGCAAAAGATTATCGCTAAAGTGTTATTTCTCATTGCAAATAATTAGAAATAATTAACATTTTTAAAACTAGACTAATCATTGAATCGATGAAAATACTAGTATATGGTTTATTAGTTTAATCATGGTTGAATCATGATCAAATCGATAATAATTAAATATATATATATTAATATTAAAAATTTAGTATAATAAATGATGACAATAAATAAATATTAATAAAATTTAAAATATTTTATTATTAATTATATATAAAAATAAATTAAATATAATATAATATTTAATTTTAGTTGATTCTTTAATTTTAAATTTTGAGTATAAAATAGCTTATCTATTAATAAATAAAATCATCAAATATTAATGTATTAAAACAAGTATTAAAACTAAGATATTATAAAAACCTATGATTAAGATGTTGATATGCTTCTTTGGATTATTGAACACTCATATGGCTGTTTTCATGGAAAATATGCAAGCCACCAACTTATAATCCATTCACATAAAAATTTACCTACATTTGTGGAAAATGCTTTGCATATCAACTGGCGCGTGATTGTTTTGGAAGCTATGAGTACACGAGTTTGAATCCAACCAAGCACACATATGTTGGAAGCAGTCCACAAGTAATCTATTTGTATAGAAATTCACACGTACAAGTTGAAAGTGCTTTTGTAGGTTAGATGGCACAAATACATTTAGAAGTAAAGCATACGTGGGTTCGAATCTAGGCAACAACAGAGGTGAAAAAATATCAGAAGAAAACCAATTCAATATGGTTTTTTTACACCGGTTCAAGCCCAAAATCAGTCGATCAAATTTGGTTTTTGACTAAAGTTGACCGATTCTTGAAAGTCTCAATTTGAAAGGTTGTTCGGACCAGACTAGGGTTCAGTTATCGGTCCAACCAATTGAACTAGCTGGTTCGGTCTGATTCAATTATAATTACATTGAAAATAATTTACTAATGCTAAATAAATTATTTTAGGATAGAAAACATTAATTAATTAATTCGAATTAAATTTTAAAGCTTAAAATTATCATATAAAACTCTTGGATATTTGTCTTATACCTAATAAATTTTTTTAATATTTCAAAGTCTCCATATAGATTATCCTTATTAAATTTAAATATTTATAAGAATTTATTCAAATACTTGAACTTGAATATAATATTTCTTATATTTTATTTTGATCTAAATAAGAGAAAACCTAACTTCTTCTTTTTTCATTTTCCCCTCTTCTTCTCCCTTGATGGCACATCACACTTTTCATCTACTATATAAAAAGCCTCATTGACATTTTTCTTCCAACCAAAGTGCAACATCGCTATACATGAACTCATAATAGTATTATTCTTTCATCCAAAAGTGTAGCATCTTCTATCCACAAGAGAGAACAGTGTCATGATTACTTTATTTACATCTTTGCCTCAATGGTGGTTCAAATTTCTCGATCTTCCTTCTTTCAAGTTTAGCCCTTAATGAAACTTGGAATTTAGGGTTTTTGGTTCTATGCTTTCAAGTATGAATTTACCCTCAAATTTTCATTTAATAACATCCATAAGGTAATTCTTAAATTCAAATGAAATTTAAGAAGTTTCATTAAAAAAAAATTCTAAATCTAGGATTAGCGATGATGATAGGGAATTTAAAATTTGAATTTAGTCAAATTAATGTTATAGGGTATTAAGAATAGTTATTAATAAATTTATGCTTAATGTGATTTTAGACATTACTAAAAATATTCTATCAATTGAGGTTATATTTTGGGTAAAAAAGAAGGACCTATACCATTGGTTCTTATTGGTAAGTGTATAAATAATACAGTAACACTTTTCATTTGCACTTCAAATATAGTTTTCTTGCCTCAAATATCATTTTAAATAATTCTTATCATGCTGTTATGGAGAAGCAAATTTTAAACTTATGAAAATCTTCAATTACAAAATACATGATGAATAATGGTGAAATTTAAGAATGTGTAATGTAAGAATATTCTGATAGATGCAAAGTATCAGTGATGGTGAAACTCTTCATATGTTATTCCCTTTCCTTTTTATACCATGCAATTTTATTTAGGCAATCTCCTTTATTTATTTAATATAATATTTTTTCGGTTATATTTTTCTTATATAATTTTCCTTAAAGTTGATTTATTCCTAATTAATTAGTAATTATAATATATATCTTTGAATCATCTTTATTCCCATAATGTTAATATATGTATATATATATATATATATATATTTAAATCACTCTTTTAATTGAATTTGAAAATGACAGTTACAGTTGAATTTGTGTAATATTCTTTTTAATTTCTTTATGTTTGGTGTGACACTTAAAATGGATAGTTTTTTCGCCTTGACTGCACTATAAAAACATAATTCTCACATTTAGTAATATGAAATACTTAGTGTGTTAGTAAGATATTTGAAAACATATGTTTCGCATCGAGTAGTGTAACACCATAATTTTTTAACTTATTTCATGCCATTCTTATGCTTCATAACATGCATTTCATGAAGGAGCAAGGAAAAATGATATAAAATAATGAATTTCTTAGTATTGTGCTATACATAAATTTTTCATTCGGAGTCACGTGGATTATATGGACTCATGTATCATATTCTTATATTTAATTACATAAATACAACTCATTTCTATCACCACAATTGGCCTAGAACTCGTGCATAGCAAGGGGATACATAAAATTCATCAATGCAATTTCGACCAGAATTTCTCTTTTCTATTACAAACTTTGAAAAATCATAAGTAATTCTAAAAAAATTGAAATTATGCATTTTTTACCATTCTGGGAAGCTACACATATCTAATTTATGCTACAAATATGACTAGGCCATGAATCATCACACAGAAAATGTTTGACATTCGAAAAAGTCTAGAGGTTTGGCTAACTATTGGTACTGTCATAGGTTTCTATAGCAAATTTAAAAAATATTCAATTAATTTCACAAAAATCCAATCTATGCAAATGATACCAATATGGAAAGCTACAGATGTTAGCCAGAGGAGAAAAATAACTTCAAATTAGTTCAGGTATGTTTAGGCATCGAAAATTAATCAAATAATATCTAAGGTCAGTCTGGATGCTTGATGCTGGACAGAAATTTCAAAAATTTATATCTCCTTCTCTAGCCATCCAAAAGTTGGCACAAGTCATTAGGAATTTCTAATTTCTCCCTATAAAATTTCATGGCAATTGGACATCATTTGACCCCTGAGTAATATATTTTATTTTCAGACCTGAGTGAATAGTGCACTAGACCAAATTCAAAAATTTTTCCCAACTTTGAAAATTCATCAAATATCCCATAAACTTTCAAAAATTTTGCACTTTAATTTTTTAAAAAGTTCTCAATAAGCTCTATATATATGTCAAATCTCAATGAAGAAGAGCTCATTTAGATAAAAAGTGGTCTAGGGTTCTAAAATGGTCAACCTTTGCTACATATAAGGTATCAAAATGTCCAAATGGTCCCCTTTGATGTTTGGCACCTCTTGGGCAAGTTTAAAAGTATGAATATGACATATATGAACTAGCTAAGTGGTCCCAAACCGCATACATCTCAATTTGATCATTCCACTTCCATTTATACATGCATTTCCAAGATGCTAGTTTGCCATTACATATCTAAATGATACATTTTCATACATATAACCTTAACTCTCATTCATACATAATACATTAACATATTTGCACATGCTCATATGGTTACATGACAATTTCATCAAGGGATTACATCATATGCCATATAAATGGCTAAAAAGGAAGCAAAACTAGGCATATTCATATACTTTGATACTGATCTTCTTCTTCTAGGCTTGGCGGCCTCCATTACCTCGCTCAATTATTTCACCTAGCATGTTAATTTTTATATATTTTTACTCACATTGAATATTATTTTTAATGATTAATTTGAGCTTAAATGGATTTATTATTCAATATTTGAATTTTTGGTTAATTTTGGAAAATAAAATAATTTTGAATTAATTAGGAGAATTTTTGGATTTAAATTGCTAATATTTTATTTTCCATATTTCTTTGAGGGATTAAAATTTTCCAATCTCTAAAATGTTTATTAATTTTGTGCAGAATTTTTGGGCAATTAAATTGAAAATTAAAAATAGATCAAAGGAAAAAAATGGAGTAGAATTATTGTTCTTTTTATTATTTTGCTTGATGGCATTCGTGTAATTATGAATTTAGGTTTAATTTTGTTTTGTTTTTTTGGCATTCAGAGACACAGGAGGCGCCGAAAATTAGGGAGGAAGGGTTTCATTCATTTTCTGGTTGCCTCTGGTTCAGGGACTCAGCGCCGAAATAGCTGAAGCAGGAAGGTAGGAAGCCACTGTTCATTCTTTTGGTTCTTCGGGAGAAAGGATTGTTTCATTCACTGTGGGGGCTGGCTTCTGGTTCGTTGAGAGTGAGAATCAGCTGGACGCTGGACTTCAGAGAGAGTGAGACGCCGAAGAAAAAGCTGGGTAGCCTCATTTATTCATTCGGCTGGAGCTTGAGAAAACGTTGGAGCTGGAGGACGCCTTCTCTCTCACCTGGAGCTTCTTCAGACTCGACCTGGACAGCAGAGGCACACCTATAGTTAGAGAGGAACGCCTGGAGCTTGAGAAGACACTAGCTGAATGAGGAACAATTTCATTCATTCATCTCTGGATTGGACAGCAGGGAGGACGCACCTGGAGGCAGAGTCAGCGCAGAACCATCATCACTCTTTTCTCCTCTCACCAGCACGTTGCCCTTCCAGTTCAGAATCATCATTCATCCAACAAGCTCTATTCTCCTTGATCATATCTTCATGGCAGCAAGTTTGAAGGAGTTTAGAGAAACTAAATTCATGGAAGCTTAATTAAGGGGGTGGCACCAAGGTGGAGCAAGGAGGAAGATGGTTTGAGCTCTGAATTTTTAATGGATTGAAGATCATTGGAGAGTTTATTTTTTTCTACCTTTTCCTCTTTTAATTTCAAGAACTTAGAGATTTTTTAGTTTTAGGAATTTCTATGTGGATTTAAGGTTGAGACCTAATTTTAGGTTGGATAATAATTTTATCTTGAATTGTAATTGGAATTAGTGTTATTTGGGACTGAAATTATGTTTTGTGATTGTTAGAATTTTAGTTTTTAGACCTTATAATATTGATTAGATTGATGTTAGAGTTCTCTTGCATTAATTTGATTAATGTTATGATTTTAATTGTATATCTTGGTCTCTTTTACTACTTGATTGTTGAATTTGGTAGTATAGTTGCTTAATTGTTCAATTAGGTAATTGAAACCAAAAATTCCAGAATTAATTGAATCTAATTGTTGAAAGATTTGATGAAGTTTAATTGGCTTAATTACTTGCAAATTGCTTGAATTAGCTATGGGTTTCCTAATTAAGTCAAGTGATGGGCATTTGAGCTTAGGGTTCCCTATCCTCGGATTAAGTTAATTAAATTCATTTGTCTATTGTTTAATTACTTCTCTTGGTCTCAATCAATCTTTGGTGAGTAATGAGAGCCGAAATCCCCTTGCAAAACTTTGGTTGCCTCCTTATTAGTTCTTTGCATTTTCACAACTATTTTTATTTTAATTTAGAGTATTCTAGTTTAATTACTTATTTTATTTTTTTTTCTCCTTTAGTTGAATTTAAATTTCTCAATCTCAAACCCCCCATTTGCATATACTTTTTAAGTATCAAATAAATATCTAAATTCAATCTTGCTAGCCCCTAAATTGCTCCTTGGGAAGAATGACCTAGGGTTGATCTATACTGTATTAAATCAATCTTAGTTTAATTGAGTACCTAAGCGACTAAGGCAACATCAATTACCTCGCTCAATTATTTCACCTAGCATGTTAAGACATTAGAGAAGAGGGGATGAGATTCACAGAATCCTAATAGCTTATCTCTCATTCAATCACACATAAAGTATGCAATACAAGTTTTAGAATGCATGCATGGACATATTGATATATGCAATCATTTAAGAAGCTTTCTTGGCATTTAAAAAAGTTATACATAGGATACATAGGCTTGCCAAGTAAGTGGAGTAGCCTCACCCATTCTCTGATGGATTTTGGACTTGCCTCACCTATTTTTTTAAGAGGTTCTTGGACTTAACCTTACTTTTGGGAGTCAACCTCACTTTTGGGAAACTCTTTACTTTGTCTTAACTAATTTTAAGGGCTCTTCGCTCATTCTCACCATAACTAAGGGTTCTTGGTTTCACCACACTCAAACAAACCAAAGCAAGTATGATAGACCTCATCTAAAAACATAATACATCATCATAGTACTATGGCATATAAAATCATGCTAGAATACTTTTCATAACTTAAAATATACATACACACATTCAAGACAATGTAAGCACATATCTATGCATGAGAAAAGGTGGAGAGAGCTACCTTGTTAGCATTTGTACACTTTTATCTTAAGTCTTGAATCCTCTCCCTTAACCTCACATACCTAAGAAGGTGGAGATCACTTCTCTTGGCCTCGACACATCATATGGAAGCTAATTATACTCTTGAAGCAAAGTTTAAGGCCACACAATTTACTTAAACACTAGTTTAGCTCATTAGCCCCTTTATGTTTCCAAGAATGCACCTAATGAAGCAATACTCATCAAATAAATTTTAAGCTTCATTCTTTCCTTTCAAATATGACTCTTGACTCCTTTTAAGCCTCTTAGAATTATCACACAATTAAAATAAAGAGTCTAACTATATGTTGTTTCTTTATGACATATTATGAAACATAAGGCACCAACTCACTTTCTATGGTTTCTAAATTTTTTTCAAGGCCTCCTCTCACCTTCACTCATCATATATGACTAAAAAATGAGTTTAAAAAAATTTAAAATTCTCCTTAATTACACAAACCTCTCTTGGCCAAACTTAGGAAGCATTTTGCTCTCCATGGACTTTGCTTTGTTTTCTTGATGGAGGAAGCACATAGGGAGACTTCTAGGGATCTTAGGAGCTCATTCAAACTTTTATTTAGACATAAAAATCAAGGTACCAAATTAGATTTTATAAGGAACATATGAAACCTTAGAATTTGCATCTTAAATTTTCATGGTTATTTATTAATTCTTTTTGCATATTCTTAATCTCCACATCCTTTTTCCTAAGAATCACCTTTGGTTCTACCTAAAAATCAAGCCCTCCTATGACTTCTTGAGAGGGACGAACCATAGGGAGAAGAGGAGCAGGGGATAGCAACCATGAAAAAAGAAATTATCTTATTTTTCCCTATTTTCTCACTTGAATCTTGTCTTCTTTAACCTCCTCTCTTCAAATCCAAAATTTTCCCTCTGTTCTTCCTTCAAAACATATCCAAAAATTTCAATAAAACCATAGGAAGAAAGCTGAAGAGGAGAGGAACAAATTTGGAAGAAGAAGGAGCATGAAAATCTATGAAATTCCTTACCTTTTACTTGCTTTTTCTCCTCCTTTCTTCTCCTCCATGGTGCACCTAAGAGAGCTGGTGTTTTCTCTGGTTTTTTAACAGAATGGGTTGTGCAAATGAAGGGGAGAAGAAATAAGAAACTTAAAGAGTGTTTAAAAAGTTTCTACTTTCTTAAAAATTTTAATTTTGCCCTTCATTTTTGGTGTTTTTGTTTCTAACTCATTTTAGCTCCTTTTTTAGAACCGTCTTCTCCATTATGAAATTTAGATTTCCAATTTAGTAAAATACCTTTGGAATCACTCAAATCAGAGCTAAAACCTTATTGAATGAATTAGTCAAAGTTCGAGTCAATTGACGTTAGAAAACGTCCACCGGAGGAGTTTTAACTGTCTTAGGACTTTTCATGATTTTTAAGGCTTCTGAGAACCCCGAAGAACTCAAAAATTTCATTTAAATAGCCATCCTATGTAAATTCCAAAATTTACTCAAAATGACAAAAATACCCTTACGTTTCGTCAATCTTTTGTCACAATTCATTTCTTCATTCTAGCTCCATTTTTCTTTCTGTTTGAGCCTAAGATTCTCATTTTTAAAAGTCTAGAATGCTTCACAAATTTTTTGGGACCTTAACTAAGTCATTTTGAGAGACTTCCTTTTGTATTTAGTGAATTTTGTTTATTGACGGAGAAACTGTACATTACGTTTCTCTCGTTTTTAGAAAATCGAATGTTACAAATAGTATGGAATACTTGATGTAATATTTAAGGAAATAGATTTTTGCTTTGATAGCGCTTTTAAAGGGTAGATTATCTACGTCTCTTTAGGTTCTATTAATAATCTATATTTAATACACTTATAGAGTAATTGATGCAATATAGTGTGAATCCTATAGTTATTAATAAGGGTAATGACTTGAATGTGCTTAATTAAATTGGAATGTGATGAAAGGCACAAAGGTGCTTAAAATGTGAAAAGTGCAATAGCACTAAGATGTAAAATAGAGAAACTCATCAACGCTTCATTTATATGTCATATCGACTCTCTTCCTAATGTGCATCCAACTTTTATCTATCCTTATATCCTACATTAAAGCTTTCAAAGTGAGTATTTATAACTTGTTTGTAGTTATATAATAATATATCCTATGGAGCACAAGTATTTGGTTCATCAAATAACCAAATAAAGACTCCAACCCTTTACGTTCTAGAACAGTATGGCTAAAATTATGAGAACATTAAAGAGCATCATTGTTATCCAAGGCATTGCAATAACAAAATATTAAAGTAATCAATAGTGAATTGTTCAACTATTATATTCAAACAAAGGATGGAAGAAATTTACCTAAATCTCCTAAATTTTTGTTAAAATCTAAACAAAATTAAAAAAGCTTGACATGTAAATGCCGGAGGCATAAATGTATAAGAATCAATGGCTTGACTAAAATGAAAAGTGGACGAGAAGAAATAAGAAGGTAACGGAAGGGGGTAGGTGTGATGAACTTAGTAAATATTTGACTATTAATTATTTATTAAATATTTACTCTTAATTATTTATTTAATGTTCTTCATCTTTATCTTATTCTACTAATTTAACAATAAAATTTAAATTTATTATTTTATTTAATTATATTTTTATTTTTAGTCTTAATCCATTAATTATTTATAAAATTTTAAAGTTATTATTTTATCTAATTACACTTTTATTTTCAATATTAATCTATTAATTACTTATTAAATATTTAACTATTAATTATTTATTAAATATTCTTTACCCTTATCTTAAGCTATTAGTAATTTCATAAATTTTCAATTTATTATTTTATTTAATTACGTGTTTATTTTTAATGTTAATCCATTACTTACTTATAATTTTTAAAAGTTATTATTTTATTTTATTGTACTTCTATTTTTAATATTAATCTATTAATTAACTATTAATCACTTATTAAATATTTACTCTTAATTATTTAGTAAATATTCTTTATCTTTATCTTAATCTATTGGTAATTTAATAAATTTTCAATTTATTATTTTATTTAATTATGTAATAAGCTTTTAATGGTGATATGTGTTGCCACTAAATGTACCTTTTAGTGGCACCATATCTTTGTCATCACTAATAATCTTCCTTTCAAAATTATATTACCCGACAAAATTTTTCTTGCTTTTAGTGGTGATAATGAAAGCCATTAAATGCTTCTTTTAGTGGCAACAAATCTTAGTCATCACCAATGATCTTCTCTCTAAAATTTTTGTTCCAAGCAAAACTTTTGATGCTTTTAATGGCCGCTATTGTCACCACTAAAAGTTTTTCCTATAGCAAACCCTCATTATTGCCACTAATGCTTTTCTCATTAAAAGGGAAAAATTTTTCATGCCTTTAGTGGCAACTAACATTGTCACTAAAAAGGACCTTTAGTGGTGACATTTTAATTGTCGCCACTAAATGTCACCATTAAAAGTGTAGATTTAATGGTGATGGTTTTTACTAAAATGGATAATAACAGTTAGTGACAACCTCATTTTGTTGCCACTAAAAATATACTTTTAACGACAAATTTTGTTCATTGATACTTAAATTTGTCACTAAAAATCTTTTTTTTTTTTGTAGTACACAATTGAAATCAAATTGCCAGCTACCTATCATACTAGAATCAGTTAATGAATTACAATTAAAAGATAGGTTTGCATAAAACTCTTTGATCATCACTAGATAAATTTCTCCTTTTATTATGAAGAACTCAAGCCATCTTAACTTCTCAAGTAGAATAAAGCAAACAAACTTTTAGCCATAAAGAAATCCATGTTTACCTCTCGAGGTATTGGATAGCTTTAAAGCTCATAGTCTTTTTTAAATCTAACTTTTTCTTTTGCATCCTTGAAGATGCAAACCTTTTTAGTCTTGCTTCTCTTATCAACAGTACCTAAAGAACTCTCTAAACTCAATTGTTTGGATGGAGTTTTATGTTTCATTTTTAGATAGCACACCAAAAATGGAATGTAGAGGTTTGTGATGGTTTGTAATGAAAGGGATGGAATGGTGGCTTAGGTTCAATGGTAAAGTGAGAGACAGTTATGCATTGCGAGTGTATGATGCAACATTTAAAGCACATAATGCATTCCTAATAATCATGCAATGAAAAGAGAAAAGCACAAGATTTTTTATTTTAAAAATGCAACTTTTTGAAAATGGAGAATTCATGAATGGATATTATAGTAAAAAATCATAGTCAAAGATTATGCATTCAAGAAAGAGTATCAATAAATTAAATGCAACAAGTTAGGAAACATAAATCAATCTAATTATTTTCAATATGCACTTAGATCAACTAAGACATATTCAGCTTTAGCTATAGATAAAGCAATTGAGTTTTGCTTTTTGCTAAACAATGAAATAAGATAATGACCTATAAATTGACATGTATTACTAGTGCTTTTTCCATCAATTTTGCAACCTCTAAAATTAGCATCATAATAACTAAACAATTCACAAGACTCACTCTTAGGGAACTAGATTCCTAATTCTTTAGTTTCTAATAGATATTTGAATATGATTTTCAGAGTAGATAAATGGGATTCCTTAGCATTAAACTTAAATCTAGCACACAAGTATACATTGAACATGATATCAAGTTTACTAGTAGTTAAGTATAGCAATGATCTAATCATATCTCAAAACTTCTTTTGATCAATAGAAATGCCTTTTCAATCTTTATCAAGTTTGAAGGATCAACTCATAAGAGTTTTGCTTGGCTTGGCTTTGTCCATCTTGAATTTCTTTAGCAACTCTTTCACATATTTTGTTTGAATAATGAAGATCTCTTCCTTCAATTGTTTAATTTGTAGTCCAAAGAAGAAGGTTATCTCTTTTATCATGCTCATCTCAAATTCATTAATCATTAACTTGGAAAAAATTCTTGCACATAACCTTATTAGTAGATTTAAATACAATGTCATCCACATATATTGGAACAATTAAGATACTAAGTTTTAGATGCTTGATAAACAATGTTGTGTTTGTTTTTCTTTTAGAAAACCTATTTTCAGTTAAGAACTTACTTAATCTTTCATATCATGCCCTTGGGGCCTGTTTTAAAACATATAATGCCTTTTCAATTTATACATATAATTAGGATGCTCAACGCTTTAAAAACCAGGAGGCTGTTTCACATATACTTCATTTAGATGCCTAATTAGGAATGCACTTTTTACACCCATTTGGTATAACTTAAATCATTTATAACATGCAAATACAAACAAGATTCATATATACTATAATCTAGCTACTAGTGCAAATGTTTCCTTAAAGTTTATACCTTTAATTTGATTATAACCTTAAGCAACTAACCTTTCTTTATTTCTTACTGTGTTACTTGATTCATCATGCTTGTTTCTAAATAGCCACTTTGTGCCAACGATAGATTGATTATTATAATTAGGAACTAGAGTGCATACTTGGTTCCTTTCAAATTGATTGAGTTCTTCTTGCATTGCCAAAATCTAGGAATTATTTGCCAAGGCTTCATTGATGTTTTTAGATTCAATTTAAGACATAAAAGCCATGTGGTTCATTATAAAATGATATGGTTCTCCTTCCTTCATTAGGGCCTTCAATAATGAATTTATTTCAATAAGATGTATAATGTCTCCATTCTCTTGCTATTTTACTTTTATCCAGTTGTTGTTGGTCAAAAACTATTTCTTCATCATCTTTTTGTTAACTAGTGAAAGTTCTTGATGCCACATTAAGTCCTTGCTATGAACCTTGTTTAGCTTATACATTTTGAAGTTCTTGATGATAAGACTCTTGAAACGCAAATTGTCTTATACGAGCATCTTCCTCATCATTAGGTCTACTTCCACTCAAAAGGATAGATTCATAAAAAACAAACATTGATAGACTCTTCAATGGTCATAGATATTTTATTGTATACTGTATAAGCTTTCCTTGAATTTGAATATCCAATAAAGATTCCTTCATTAGTTCTAGAATCAAAATTTTCCAAGTTGTTTTTGTTGTTATTATGAATAAAACACTTATATCTAAAAGCATGGAAATAACTTATTTTTGTTTCTTTCCTTTCTAAAGCTCATAATGAGTTTTATTCAAAATAGGCCTTATTAGGCATTTGTTCAAAATATAGTAAAAGGTATTTATTGCTTCAACCCAAAAGTTCTTAGAAAGGTTATTTTTACAAAGCAACATTCTAGCTAGTCAATTAAAGTGCGATTATTCTTTCCACAACTCCGTTTTGTTGGGGAGTTCTAAGAGTTAAAAAATTTTGATTTATTCTAATTCCATTGCAAAATTCTTCAATGAATTAATTTTCAAATTCCTTCTTACAATCACTTTGAATAGAAGAGATTAACTATCCTTTCTCACTTTGAACTTGCACACAATAAATCTTAAACATTTCAAAACATCATTCTTATGAGCTAAGAAAAGACCTAAATAAATCTTGAAAAATCATCAGCAATAACGAAACCATAAGTTTTACCTTTGAGGCTTTGTATTTTAATTGGACCAAATAAATTTATATGAATGAGTTGAAGTGGTTAGCTTGTTCCTTAGATATGAAAAAGGATCTAGTTTACTTTCCCTTTTGGCATGTTTCACATATTTGATACTTTTCATACTTGAGCTTAGACAAACCAATGACAAGGCCTTTTGATGACAATTTAGATAATAATTTAATACTAACATGTCCTAATTTTTTAATGCCAAATCCAACTTTGATTATACAATGATACAAGACATGCTTATGCAAAGATGTTAATATCACACAAAATATAAATACTACATTGCCTTTTTCCTTCAATTAAGATTTCACCTTTATCTTTATTATTTGTGCATGAATAGGAATCAAATGTAACTTTATATCCTTTAACACATAATTGACTAATACTAATGAGATTATGGTTGAGACCATAAGTAAGATATATATTGTCAATTATAAGAGATGCATTGATTCTTACTATACCTCATCCAATGACTTTACCTTTCTTATTATCACTAAATGTGACAGTGCCAAATACCTTAGGAGTGAAAGAGAGAAAATTACTCTTGCTTCGAGTCATGTGATGAGAACATCTAAAATCTAGGAACCATAGATCTTTTCCAATTCTTACCTTTAGAGAAACCTACATACAATATATGAGAATTTATATATCTAAGAAACTTTGGGTCCTTGTCATGTTAGCTCTAGATTCCTTGTTTACTAATTATACACTTATACAAATTAAATTTTTTTTATTTATGTTATTACAACTCAAGTCTATTTTTATGGTTGAAAACCTATAAATAGAAGTTATGTACTAAGTATGAAACATCCAAGTGAATGAGAATTATTTTTTCCTTTCTTCTCTCAATTTTCTCTCTCTCTCTTATTATAATTTATATATTTTAATTATTTCTGCTACATTTTCCATCTTCTGACTAAGTTTTATGTTTCATGTTAAAATACTATTTGACAACAACATAATAAAATAATTGCAAGTTATATTTGATTAATAATAGTGTTTTATAAACATTATTTTAAAATATATAACTCTAAGTATCTAAAATTTCAAATATGTCAACTTTCGGTTCACCATATATTATAAAATTAAATAAGTTTTCTTAGATGTAGAGTATATAATTTTACTAGTTTGGACTTTAAAAAACTAAAAAAGTTTAGTAGTTCTTATTTTTATGTCATAATAATATGAAACGATTTCCCAAAATGCGTATAGAAAACACTTGGAATTTAATAAAAAAGTACAACAAGAAATGCTTTACCTTGAATAAAATTTTAAACACAAAAGATTAACTGCTGTATTAGAATTTTTTATTTTGTCAAATAAACGTATAGAATAAGCACCAAATCATTTCACATGGTCAAGGGAGATGATCGTTTAACTTCATTTTGACATTTCTATACAACGATATTTTCTGTGTTTATACTTCATAGCATGTGTGAGAATATGAAGACTCTGACCTCAGTCTCTAAAAGTAGTCTTCAAGAGTTCCATGACATTTCTACAACGACAAAGCCAGAACCCTCGTTCCCACCAAATTGTAACTAGACATGAGTTTTACAGGTCATCCAACGGAAACAAAGACATTTATGGAAGACTTAGTTCCACATTTTTTTAACCTCATACTTATTTCTTCACCGAAAAGTGATACCAATTCTGATCTGGTACAGAAAACTTATATATGTTTTAAAACAATAAAAACAATTCATGATTTTATATATACAAAACAAAATTTTGAGCTTTCGATCCAATACTGTAGGTTCTGCTACCGCATATACTTTTTTTTTTTTTAATTTGTATTGAATTTAAAATGTCAAATTAACTCCGCATAAATATAATATGTATGTATAATGGGATAGATATTCATTTCCTAAACTGATGCCCTTGTTAGTACATTATTCTCGGGCTCAAATCCGAAAAAAAAAACTAAATTATTTGAATTACTTTATTAATGTATATCAAATTCTCATTATTAAGCACTACATATTCAACACCCGTTTGTAAAATGCAAAATTTTCAATCAGCCAAACCCAATAGTTTAACACACCCATCAGCATGGTATCTCACCATATTCAATGTGTTATTATTAATTTAGGTTATGCTTAATCAAAAGTATTATATTATACATACAATTAAAAAATGCAAAGAAAGCATATAACGAAAGAAAATTTTTACTCTTACTGTGAATTACATTCTTATTAACAAGAACAAATGATAAATATTATTATAAAATAAAGGATCTAAACTATTATAAATTTAAAAATAAATTTTAAATTTGGAAAGAATAATTTTAATTTATGCTTTAATAAAAATTAAACTTTCTTAGATAGTTCTTGTTTCGAAAGTTATAACTAATGAAAAAAAAATTAACCGAATAGCTTATGATCATCAATATATATATAATCTTTGGAGTAAGCCAATATTATTCATCAGCTTTGGAACAGTATTGACTCCCTCTTGATTTGGGCTCCATATCTTTTTTTTTCTTCTGCGTGTTTGTTTTTTAAAAAAATTATGCTCTCTTGCCCGCAATGTGTCGGCGGCTTTCTCTAGTTATAGCAATAATTGTAGTTTTTAGAAAAAAAAAGGGCTTCAATTACAAAAAAATTCATTAAATACATACTGATAACTTTTAGTTAAAAAAAAAAAAGAAAACTGAAAAAAAGAGATAAAATTAGATAAAATTGTTTATTTATTTTCATTTCATTACAGCGGTCCAAGTGTATTTTACCCATCTGCGCTTTATGTAAACATGAAGACTGGGAGATGGCTTCAAGAGATGCTTCGGGTGCGGGCTATAAGCCATTGCTTTTCCGCAAAGTTGATATATTATACATCCAAAAATACTATTTATTTTATTTGTGACACAATATTATTAAATATAAAGCATTTTTCTCTTCAAATTTATTGGATACATTTATCTCTTCCAACGCAAGGGATTCGTTTTGAACTTAAATACGGTATCATTAGTTATTAGAATGGTTTAATGTTAGACTGCAAGTTTATGGAAGATGAGATAAATAGCCCGTGAACGTCGGAATATCAATCTCCAAAAGTTGAAATTGTTCGATGAGTCTTACAAGTCATCCAAAATTTGCAGATTTTTATACCAATGCAGATAGGACAACAAAAACCTCTTACTTATTTCGCCATGGTAAAATAATACAAATCCTGGATTATATAGAAAACTTGAGTCTTAAAACTTAAATAAAAAATTTCCTGATTTTGTATATAGAAAATAAAAATTGAGCTTTAGATCCAATACGGTGGGTTCTGGTACCGCATATAAGAATTTTTTATTATTTGATAAAAAATGAGATAAAATTATATTTTCATTAGTCCAAATGATACAAACCCGTTTTACCTATAAGTACATTATGTGAACAGGAAGACTGGGAGTCTGTTATATTTGGTGAGAGATGCTTCTAAGTTCTAAACTAATTATGGCATAATAATCATTAAATGTTATTAGATATATGATATTATCTAATTTATAATATCATCACTCTCCTCTCAAAATTTCTCAGTACTCCATTCGAATAAGCTAAATTATCACATGTCCTACTTGATTTATCACATCATTTTGTTTTCACTGTTGACTAAAATTTTTCATTCTGGCTTTTATTGTCGTTGAGAACACACACACACACAGAGTTTACAAGGACCAACTCACGCCGATGTAATAATTATTACATTTACACTTAATACTGTATTAGAAGAAGTAATTTGTATTGATCTGATTGTTAAATTAAAAGTTGTTAGTATACTGATCTTCTAGGTCCAATTTAACCAAAAGAAAAAAAGTATACTAATCTTTAATAAAGTTATGAGGCATAAAATAATTTTAAACTAATGTCAAATTTTATCAGAATGCTCTTCTATGACAAGAACCACTAATCCAATTATGAGGGACTTTTAGGGCCTGGAGCCAACTTCATGACTTGGGCCGACATCTGGCCAAGCCTATTGCTTTGGGGGTGAACCATGAGGATTTTAGTCGGACGTCATTGGAGCATCACTTTTGAATGACTGTTCGAATGAGTTTGAGAGAATCTCTCCACTGCAACGTTTTATTTGGTTCACCGTGATTTTTTTTTTTATATAATTTATAGAATATTTATTATATTTTTATAATAATTATATTATCTAATTAAATTATTAAGTTATTTTTTAAAAAATAAAAATATAAAAGTTATTATTTATTTTTTTCACTTACATTTTATATTTATTTATTTTTATATTATTCAACTAAATATACCTTTAATGAAAATACTGAGATAAGAAAAATCACTTGTTCAGTATGAATGAAGAAAATAATTTTTTTATAATTATGTATAATATTTATTATATTTTTATAATTATTACTTAATAATATTTATTTTTTTAAATAAAGACATGAGAGTCATTTTCTATCATTCAACTAAATTTACTTTTAATGAAAATACTGAGATAAGAAAAATCACTTGTTCGGTATGAATGGAGAAAATAATTTTTTTTTATAGTTATATGTAATATTTATTATATTTTTATAATTATTACTTAATAATAATTATTTTTTAAATAAAAACATTAAAATCATTTTCTATATATGAAATTATACATATTTTTCTTTTCATTCGTATTTTTCCCGAATAATTTTGTGTATCAAATAACAAGTTACCATTAAAATCATTAGCAAAGTCACCCCAAAAATTATATATATATCAACAACGACTCAGGGGCAACCTAAATTTGGCGGCCATCAATTTTTTTTTCTTTATTTAATGATCAACTTTGAATACTTCTTCTTCTTCTTCTTCTTTTTTTTTTGGTATAAACATGTTAGAGTAGGTTAATTTCATAAAATTCTAGATTTGATATATATATGTTTTTATATTTTTTTATAATTGGTGTAGATTTATTTTTTATAAAGGTAAAATCTACTTAAAAAGATTTTTGCAAAACTGGTTGGGTCGACTTTGAAGTCACGAGACAAAATACTATACTCTGCTCAAGACTATTCATAGATGGACCCATTCTATTGAGTTCAGTGTCTTATAAAATGAAGAGCATTGCTGAATTAGTAGAATTAATCACTGTCTTTTTTACTAAAGAAATTTAATTTTTAGATAAACATAAGAGTTAATTGTACTATAAATTAATAAAAATTTATTAAAATAAAATTTTTAATCGACAAGATTTATTGATATACTCAACTTTAAGAGTTTTTATGACTCGTTACATAACATTAACTAATCGTAAACTACATATAACTTTTACAAGCTTTTCTTTTCAATATAGTTTGTAAAGGAAGACGCGCCAAACAAATTAAATAAGTCTTATTTTATTTAACATCTTAATGACTAACTTTCAATGAATTATAAACTAATTTTAAGTGAAAAAACGATAAGCTCTATATTGATAATTTAATAACAATAATAATAAAAGCAAGTAAGACAATTTATCTAATTTATAGGTGAGAAGAGATTGGAGAGTTAGAAATAATACAAATACAAATGCCAAGTTGAAAGATATTAAAAAACAATAGAGGAAAAAAATTCTTAAAAAATTAAAAAGGGTGAATATTAAAAAAAAAAAAAAGTAGAAGAATGAGAAAATGAAAATAATATAAACGAAAAAGATTAAGAGAAAATGGGAGTGCTTACTGTTTCATATCTTAGTCATATATCAGATAAGTGTAAACTAAAGCTTTTTTATTTTTCATTTTTTTAAATTTTGACAAGATATTAACTTAGAAGTTTGTCTTTCTTAGTTTAATTGTTCCAAAAGACTTAAAGAATTATTAAAATAATTTGTTATTCATAAAAATTAATTAACACTTTTTATTTGAGATGCTATATTACATCAAATTAGAATTATACTCTCTCCACTTTTATTTCCTTTTGCACTTGTACCTTTTATTCATGGAAGAACACTTGGAGAACTTTGAGAATGAAACTAATGTGAAGGGCATTCATGTCCACTTTTCATTGATAACTCTTGCTAAAAGTCTTCTCTGCTTTGCTTTGTTCGTATGCATATATAGAACTTTGGGATCGAATTATTATCAGTGCCCTTCATTATATGAGTCACTTTATTAATGAGATTTAAATTAGAAGATTGAAGACAAAACTGAAACAAAGAATATAATATTAAACATACCAAATCAAAGGTTTTAAGTAATATTGGGTATTAAAAAGCAATAAATAAACTTAAAGGATAAAAGTACATACTCATTTAATGTGGTGAAAAATATTAATTTAACGTGCTAACATGTTTGAAACTGGAGATTTGAATGTAGTGAAAATATGCCAAACAAATAATTAGTTAAATTCCTTTCTATGTCCACTCTGGTATCAATTTTGAAACAATTCAATTTGTACTGTTACGAAAATACTTCACTATAAATTTTCTGGAGTCAAGATTTGGTGGCTACTTCGTTATAAATTCTGTAACTGCCAAAGGAGTCAATGCCTCTGTTGGAGAGGGACCTTCAAAGGCTAAATATTCTTTAACAGAGAATTTTCCTCAAGCTTGGATGCAGTGTTAAACTCTTCCAGTGTTTCAATGTTCCTGCTAAATATTGCAACCAGACCGATTCCATGGTGGCCAATTTTTTCTGGGGATTCAAAATGACAAACCAAGAGTGCATATGTGAATTTGGTCTAGATTGCCCTTACCAGTTTCTGAAAGGGGGCTTTGGTTTTCGTAAAATTCAACTTATCAATCATGTCCTTCTTGCAAAGCAAATATGGAGGGTTATTGATCCGCCCGAAGCTTTTATTTCTAAAATAATGGCTGCCAAATTTTTTTTTTTTTCTATTCATTATTTTGGTTTGACTCGTAATCACTCTAATTCTACATGGGTCTCGAAAGGTATTTTTTAAGATTAGGGATCTTATTTGTAATAACCTTGCTCGGAATGTAGGTGATGGCAATAGTATTAAACTATCTAACCACCAGTGAGTGGCCTATGCAAGCAAATTCTTCAGAACAGAATGGGATTAGCAAGTTCTCAAAAGATTTTATGATATTGATATGGTTAAAGAAATCATTAGGATCCCTTTTTCTTAGACTCAAGTTAATTGAACAGACTTACATAGAATCAGAGCTTATCTAGGAATTATTCGGTTAGAAGTGGATATGCTGTTCTTTTACAGGAAGATTCCAGCTTGAATCGTACTAGATCAGAAATGTTGCAGAATCAGAAAGACTCTGTTTTCAGTCCTTGGAAACATCTTCGGAAATTAAGAATGCCTATTAGAATCATAACTGTTGGTTGAGATAAGAAAATGCCAAAACATACACACTACCAATATGAGCATCAATCTTTGATGAAGCAAAGTCATTAGTGAGCAATTACAAACTTCATATGAGATTCATATGAGAAAATAATCTGAACATGCCTCCAAACGCTGCCTTACATCATTAGACCCTTGATAAGCATACAAATGAATCATATGTTTTGTGAAAGCAAACCCTGAAAAGGAAAAAAAACAATTTGAACTAATAATAAGGCAACAAACTTGAATCAAGTCAAAGTTCCCTAACTTCACATACCAAGAAAACTGCCATCTGGACTTCATGACGCACGGCTGACAGTTATGGATGAGTCCTTCACAATTGCAGCTTTGGTATATGAACAGTATAGAACACTAACCACCAGTGGTTGAAAGTTCATTTAGAAATCAATGAAAATAAGTAGTTAAAATTAGAAGTTACCTTGAGACTTGATAGTTGATAAACACCTATAAGAGGCATCTTAGTCCAGAAATCACAGAGTCATTTCCTTATATGGCGGTCTGCAAAAATTCATAGCCTCCCTTCATCGAGTCATAATCAAAAGGTTGACAAACATACCCTGTCCACCATCACAAACAAAAAAGGCTGCATCTGTTGTACCAAATTATAATATCAATAGATAATAATATAGACCGGTTTACGATGAAATAGTAAAAATAAACATTAAAAAAAAAAAAGCATGCTCTTTTTGTAAATCCCAAGAATGTGAAAAGCTAGTTGTAGACAAACTGAAGTATTTTGCACGTGACATCTCCACTGAAAACACATCTCGCAGCAAAATGACTCAATACAAGGTTAGTTAAGCAGAAAGAAGAATAAATGGTATTAGTAAAATAAATTATTAGGAGACCAACAAGAAGGTAAGAAAAGCAGTCAACAAAGTCTTGATATCATTAGAGAAATATCAAAATCCAGCCAGAGAAACATCATCAATTTCCCAGATAACAAACTCAAACATCATCTTCTTACCAGAGAAACATCAAAATCCAGCCCGCAAAGTTCTTTTCCCAGTCACCTTCAGAATCATTCATATATTCCATGAAATAAGTGCACATGTTAAATCCCCTAGATTTAACATATATGAATACCTAAATGAAGCAGATTATTTAATGAAAAATCACTTGAACAATATATTTTTGTGTTAAAGTCCATAATAACCCATTATTGTCTAGCAAAGGATCCCACCATCAACTGAGAGGCCCCAAGTTCAAACTTTGTAAAAGTCAATGAATGAGTTAGCAGGTTGCAACACATTGATCAACATCATTGCTGAATATCTTCCTTCATGTCTCTAACCAACTTTTTATGTGTTCTTTGTCAAATCAAGACAAAACTTCTAAAACACATACATGTAAATCAAATAGTTCATGGTTTAAAGAAGCACAAAAGATCTTTCTCCAGCAAAGTATTTAAGCACACTAATAGGCTTCAAAAATTACAATCAGTATTAAGGATGCCACATTAATAGTATGGAAATTTAGAAGAAAGGAAATTTAGAAAGGACCCTTCTTTCTTTATTGATTTTTCACAGAACACGGAAATTAAGCTATTTCTCTTGCATTGGAAGCAAAAAGACAATTAGTTGGCACCCATGGTGTGACCAATTTCATGTCAGAAAACAAAAGGACCTACCTTGTAGATGAACCTTTCATATTCCTTAGCTTGCTTGGCGATCATAACCGTCTGGAGCGAATGCATCTGCTTCATCTGAATAATAACACCTCTTTCATCAGAGAGGTTCTATCTCTCTCTTGACATTGGAGTCCTCCTGTAGACCAGAATCAGATTGGCAGCTTCGTGCATGGTTTTCCACAATAGAGAAAGCAAGTCAATGGGTGGGAATGAAGGAATGCAGAGTCAAAATAGAAAAAGAGAAACAAAAGGGAAAATTTCACAGATCTGCTTCTTGCGTATCACCTTCACAAATTATGTAATTTCGGAATGGGTCCTCAGAAATTATTGTTTTATAAATTCAAAAGACTTAGTTTAGTCGAGGTGGGCATGTTGGTGGGAATTGGGCCGAAATGCAGGTTATTTGACAGGTGGATGGATCCCAATGACTTCATGTCCCATATTTTACTTGAATTTATTTAATGATAAGTTCAAGCCAATAAATCCTGAATGATAACGGAGATTAATCTTTTCAAACTATTATTTGAGAGGTCAATATCTACCAAATACTTTAAATTTGAAGTGTAATATAGTAGCAATCCTTTCAAGAGTTCCTTGGTGCCCTGCTTTCCCCTATTGATCATCAAGCGGAGTTGGTCCAAGTGTGGGTAGACTGAAATTTGACTGTTTAATCATTCCTCTAAGATGGAAAATTTAAGGAGGGATTGGACCTGACAAATTATTACCTACAAGATCCATGAGTTGCAAAGAAGAAAGTAGGCGGAGGAAAAACGGAATATAACCACTTAAAAAGTTTTGGAACAATCTCAAAATTTGAAGCGCATGAAGGCTTTGGCCCATTTAAAAAGGTATCATCTCAAAAAATTGATTCCCACAAAAATCCAAAATCCCTATTTCTTGAATATTTTCAATGCTTGAAAAAGCTTCTCTTGTAGACTGTTGTTGCTTAAATTCAATCATGCCACTGGAAAAAAATTCCCAACTGAGCTTGGAACAGTGCCTGATAGATTATTAGATGATAGATATATGATTTTAAATTTGCGGCCACTCCACCGGTAGGGAATTTTGCCCGATGATCTATTATCTAATAGTTATAGAATGGAAAGCCTCTCCCTCTTACAAAGAGTGTGGTATTGAACCTTCTATAAGGTAACTTTTAAGTAATATAAGTATGGACTCTTATCACCATTTTTTTTTTTTGGAATTGATCTATTGATTTGATTGTTTGAAAGATCAACTCTTTCAGCCAATTTGGAATCAGTCCCCCTATGCCATTCTTAAACAAATCCATTGTTACAAGTTGCTCTTGTTTTTGAAGCCACCGTGGAAATTCTGTGCCTATATTGCAGGATGCCCTTCCTGGGTACATTAAGAATTGAAATGGTGATGTCCAATTAGAATCAATCTTCACATAGTGTTTGTTAAATCCAATCTGTAATATGAGTAAATTTGAGAGGTTTCCAAGGTAAATCTCGTAAAAGGTGCCTTGCAAACAGCTAGATATTTTCAAGGTACTTAAGTTTGCCAGTTGTCCAAGACCGTCGAAAATGGTTCCATTTAATTGATTATTAGAAAAATCTATTTCAACTAAACCAAATAATTTTTCAAGACTAGCTAGAATCCGATTGCAAAATAAATTATTGCTTAGATAAAGTGTTCTCAAGTTCTTCAATTCTTCTAACCAATTTAGCAAACTATCACTAATTCCACTTTGCTTTAATAATAGTTCTTCTAAATCATTTCTCGTGCAACCAAATAAATTTCGTCTACCAAAACTTATTGACGACATATGACAAGCCTAAGGAATGGAGAGAGAACATATTTTTCAAGATAGATATGATGGAGACTTCACTCTTATTGAAAAGATTCGAAGAAAGATCAAGATAGACAAGGGAGAGAAGATTACCAACCCAATTTGGAACCAAGGAAAGTTGAGGTCTCTAAGATGGGTTTGCATATTGTAATATTTACGGGATTGTCTTGTGTTGAAAACTCTATACATTAAATTGTAATATTTACAAAGAATTTCTATATTTTGTGGACAATATTTTGTTATAAATAAAAGTAAAAATGTATATTTTTAATATATAATTTACCTATTATTATGATATATAAGAAATAAATTAAGGGAATTGAGGGCATATTCAAATTATAAAAACGGTACAATGTGCATAGACAATTGTTGAATAATTAGTAATTTGATCTAAAATGTTTCTTATCAAACAAAACAAGTAAAGATATATAGACCCACACAATATTTCGCTATTAATGAAAAGATTTAGAAAGGTGTCTTTTCAAAAGGGATAGGCAAAATATTTAGACTCAATAAATATTTATAAAATGTATTCATTTGGAATTTTGTATGCAGATGAAGAATGAGTATGAATAAGCCTGAAAACTTTTCTAGATATTTTTAAAGGTGTGGGTGATATGAGACCCACTATATCCCATGCGGTATAAGTTTGTATTTATTTTTTTAATTAATTTGATATACTAGATAATAGTTATAAAGAATCACTCAACATGAATTTTTCGTATTTTAAATTATATTAACAGGTTTTTGAGATGTTTTATATTCTCAATGTGATTTTATGTAAAAAGATTTTATGTAAATAAGTCTCAAATTGAAAAGGAAAAATAAAAAAGAATTTGTTTATCTTAAAACCTTTCTAAGTAAATAGATTTGAATCTAGAAGTTTAATGATTTAATAAGAAGGAAATGAGACTTGAGTTTGTTTCACGCTAAAATATAAGTATGAAGATAGACAAAATATTTTCCTACAAGTCCAAGAAGAGAAACTATGGAATCGAATTAATATATCCAAGATCATCCTTATTTTGCATATCATTTTTTGTGCTGAACTTTTTACAGCAGTCTTTAATTTGTTTTATTTAAATTTTGCTAATTTTCAAAGTTTCTAGTTATAAACAAAAATTGAGGAAAAATAACATGAACTAAAGTCCACCATGACTTATAATAATCATGTAACAATTATTAAATATAGTACAATATTTTATCTATTTAATTATATTAATTATTACAAGTATAGTTATTAATTTCACAAAAGTCAAATCAACCTTATCTATACATTAATTATTAAATAACTTAATATTTTGAGCAATTAATCATGAAGCATTTAATAGGTCAATGGATTAATAATATTATCCTAGGTTTCGTAGTTATTTTGTTGTCATTAATATACGTAGATTTATAATATCATCACTTACAAAAAATAGTAGGCATATATTTATCATGCCTTAAGATCAGCAACTCTCACCTTTTTTATCAAAGAAATTATGTTTATTCATTAATTATGATAAAAACTATATGAAGAAAAACATAAGGAAAGAACAACAACATTTAACATTGAGAGGAACAATAGAAGGCTTGTGGAAGCACAAGATTTGGGTGCATAACAGCATACGTTGTTAATGATCAACCTGATTTCTCGAGTCTTGCTATCCTTATCATTATTTCCACATACATCAAATCAACAAAGTTATCCACATATTGAAAGCAAACATGCCTCCATTTTCTCTTGAACGACAAAATTCCAATAACTCCCCAAAATCCTGTTATAAATCCCAACGCTATTACAAAGTAAAACAACACTTTTTCCTTCTCTTCATCCTTGCCGCTTTTGTCTTCATAGCCAATACGGGTAAGCGGTTGGGTTACCCCATCAGCAAGACATACATTGGTTTGAGGATATCCACATAGATATCGATTGCGCCCATAAGAAGATGAATCAAAGGTGGAGAATTGACCCCCTTGTGGAATAAGTCCTGAGAAATTGTTGTTTGATAAATTCAAGTGACTTAGTGAAGTTAAGGTGGTCATGTTGGTGGGAATTGGCCCAAAAAGTTGGTTACTTGACAAGTCAATAGATTCCAATGACTTCATGTCCCCAATCTTACTTGGGATCTTTCCTGAAAATTTATTATGTGATAAGTTCAACCCAATCAATCCTGAAAGATAAGTTAAGCCTTCAGGAATTAATCCCACCAAACTATTATTGAATAAGTCAATGTTTACCAAATACTTCAAATTTGAAGTGTAATCTAGTTGCAATCCTTTCAAGACTTGCTTGGTACCCTGCTTCCCCCATTGATCATCATTTGTAGTTATTCCAGTTGCGGGTAGACTAAAATCTGACAGTTTAATCATTCCTCTAAGTTGGAAAATGCAAGGGGGAATTGAACCTGACAAATTATTACCTGCAAGATCCAAGACTTGCAAAAAAGAGAGCTGGCAAAGGGATAACGGAATATCACCGCTTAAAAAGTTTTGTGACAATCTCAAAACTTGAAGTTCTTGAAGGCTCAGGCCTATCCAAGAAGGTATCGCCCCAAAAAATTGATTGCCACCAAGATCCAAAATCTCTATTTCTTGAATACTTTTTAAAGCATGAAGAGGCTCCCCTTGTAGACTATTGTTGCTCAAATTCAACCATGCCACTCGATAAAAATTCCCAAATGAGCTTGGAATAGTGCCTGAGAGATTATTAGATGATAGATTTATGATCAAAACATGAAGGTCCCTCCAACAATTGGGAATTTTGCCCGATAATCTATTATTTGATAGATCTAGGACATACAGCCACTCCATCTTACACAAAGAGCTTGGTATTAGACCTTCTATAAGGTTCCTTTTAAGAATTAAGTGAGACAAGTTTCGACTGTTATCACCAAACTTTTTTGGAATCGATCCATTGATCAAATTGTTGGAAAGATCTAATTGTTCCATCCGATTCATCTCTTGAGTCCAATTTGGAATCGGTCCCCCTATGCTATTATTAGACAAATCCAATGTCACAAGTCGCTTTTGTTTTCGAAGCCACTGTGGAAATTCTGGGCCTATATTGCAGGATGCCATTCCTAGGTTCATTAAGAATTGGAATGGAGCTGTCCAATTAGAATTAATCTTCACAGAAAGTTTGTTAAATCCTAGTTGTAATTCAAATAAATTTGAGAGGTTTTCAAGGTGAATCTCAGAAAAGGTACCTTGCAAAGAGTTATTAGATATCTTCAAGGTACTTAGGTTTGCCAATTGTCCAAAATTACTGGGAATGGTTCCATTTAATTGATTATTAGAAAAATCTAACTCAACTAAACTAGACAATCTTCCAAGACTTGCTGGAATCTGACCGCGTAATAAATTATTGCTTAGATCAAGTTTTCTCAAGTTCTTTAGTTCTCCTAACCAGTTTGGCAACTTGTCACTAATTCCACTTTGCCTTAATAATAATTCTTCTAAATCATATTTCATGCATCCAGATAAATTTCCACTACCAAAACTTACTGACGACAGTTCTGAGCCATACATGTAATAGGACAAGTCTAAGGATTGGAGAGAGCATGTGTTTTTCAAGATAGACACAATGGAGACTTCACTCTTATTGAAAGAATTCCAAGAAAGATCAAGATGGACGAGTGAGTGAAGATTGCCAACCCAATTTGGAAACGAAGAAAGAGAGTTACCCGATAGGTCAAGGTCTCTAACGGAAGTCATGTTTTGAAAAGCATTAGGAATCGAGTCTTGAAAAGCATTAAATGCAAGATCCAAAACCTCAACATTAGCAAGAAATGTAGAATTAACAGGGGCATGAGTGATGTGGATGTTGGTAATTCTACAAGAACTAAACTCTGCTTGTAACAAAGAAGGAAGCATGTAAAGTACCTGGAACAAATTGTATGTCTTCTCAAGGGACACACCATTCATTGCTATGTGTTTCAATGATGATAGTTTTGGAACCCAGCCCATGTCATCGTCATGTAAATCCAACACATTGTATGAAACATCAAGAACAAAAAGGTTTGAAAGATTACCAAGATGATGGGGAATCCTCCCAAAGAAGTTACAGTAAGTGAGGTTAAGATATCTCAGCTGCTTCATGGAACCAAGGAACTTTGGTATAGGATTTGAATTAAAATTGTTTCCACTCAAGTCCAAGTAACTCAAATGTTCCAACTCCAACAAAGAAGGGTTCACATCTTTTGCATCTAATTGAGGGCGCGGTGGACCGAGATCTAGCCTGGTAATATGTCCAGAGATACCATCGCAGCCCACTCCTTTCCACTGGCAGCAATTATTTCCTTCCCAAGAACCAAGTGGTCCAAGAGAACGGTCTCTGAAACTTGCTCTGAATTTTAAAAGAGCTTGTCGCTCCCGTTCTATGCAGCCAGAGGTTGAGTTTTGGCAAAAGAAGAGCTGTGATGAATGAATGAACAACAAAAGCACGAGCAACACAACATTTGAGTACGCCCTCATGATTGTACTTGCTGCAAAACAAGTTGAGGAAGGCACTCATGAGATGGTGGAGTATATATAGATGGATTCCGGGCTACTCGTTATGTCTACAATTTATTGGGCAGAGCTGGTAGTATAAGTTTATGATCTATATTTGATAATTATTCGTGAGGGAAAAATCGTTCAAAGGAGAAGGAGAGAATTGGGGGGGGAAGAAATAAAACAGTTAAATTTAGACTTTAATAAAACAATTTTTTTAAGTAATTCGAGAGGGAAAATCGTTCAAAGTAAAAGGGGGGGGGGGGGGAGAAGAAATAAACAGTTAAATTTAGACTTTAAACAAATAATTTTTTTAAGTAATTCGTTGTTTTTAAAGTCCCCATAACTGCGAAAAAATAAAAAATGAAAATAGTTTCATTTAAAAAAAAGATTATTAAATAAAAAGCTTAGACGTTAATTATAAAAGTAATGCCTGAATTGAAAATTATCATTTTGTCAAATAAAGGTATAAAAATGAACACCACGTCTGGTCCACGGGATGCTTCTTCGTTTGTCCAAGAAGAGCTGTGAGCTGTCACTTCCTCACAAAATTTCTCCATTGTTCATTCAATTTTCATCAATAAAGCTAAATTACATCTTTTAAGACGAGCTCCGAGCTCTGTACGAATCTTTGAAGTCATCTAATAGAAACAAAAGACTTTAATATGCTCTAGACTTTTCATAACATTAACAGCTCGTTTGGTTATGTCATAAAAAAAAAAAAAATTAATGAAATTTTATTTTTATTTTTTAATTATTTTTTAATATTATTTATTAATCATTATTTAATTATTAAAAATAAAAATATTATAAATATTTTTTACCTTCAAAATTATTTTTTTTTACTTTCATTTCTATGACTAACTTTGCATACGGAACAGGTGGTAATACTACAAGACGAAGCATTCAATTAAAAAGCATTAATTGACCAACTTTAAATTTATTTCGTCCCAAAACTTTTTAATAAATATGAATTTTTCCAAATATAAAAGGGAAAACATTTTAATATTCATTACTTAATATCCTCATCGTATTAGTTATAATATATAAAAAAATTTATACTTTTACGTATTTCATGCTCAACCATCTGAGATTTTCTTTTTTTTATTGACACATTTGAAGTGAAAGATAAACATGTATGTTTTCAGTTAGGGCGATTTATAGCAAGCTTGCAGGGTTTGATTTAGTTACAAGACTTTAATTTAAAACTTGACAAAATTCTATATATAATTAACTCCGAATTTGCGCTTTCATGAGGTCCATTCTTAATCTACTATTTTGTTGTATTTTTCATTTCGAGTGTCCAGAGGCTTCTTGCTTCTTCTTTTTTTTTTTCCTTCGGGTTTGATGTTATGTTTGGCAGCTAAATGTTTGTGACTTCGCTTCTTCATTTTTGCATTGTTGGATTGTAATTCTTTTCATGTAATGCTCTTTTTTTTAATAGGTCCTTATAATTGAAAAAAATTCCTGAATTGCCCATCAGAAATACTTTCAGTATTTTAAAAATACAAGATACAAAAATTTTATTTTGAAATGATTATTCAGTAAAAGAACTTAAGCTTCTATTAGAAAAATAGCACCTAAATTGAAAATTATAATTCTAACGTATAAAATGAGCATTGCGCATTATAGTGGTCATGGTGTTGAAACTGAAGCTTGGACCCAGCAATGTACCCTCCCATGGCCTTTGCAATAGGAAATCTAGACTGTCCAAATAAATCTAAATAGTCTAGATTTATTTATTTTTTTAATTTTAAAAATAAAAAAATTTTATAAGATATAGGACGTAAAATAAAAATAATTTTTTAATTGTGAATCTAAAAATGTTTTAACATAAAAAAAATTAAAAAAAAATTGAAAATTTAAATTTAGTTTTGAATAATTCAAATCTTATTGGAGAGAAAATTAAAAGAATAATAATGGAGAGAATATGAATCCGTTGAAAGTCTCACTTTATTTTAATTTTCTTTCAAAGATGTACCAATTCACTGTCTTGCGTACGTGAAGACTGGGTTTCCAATAACTTAAGATGGTCCTCCTGTCCAAGGATGCTTCTCACAAAATTTCTCATCCCTTCATTCAATTTTCATGAAGTTAAATTAAATTTCTAAGAGGAGCTATCATGTATTATAAAGTCTTTGAAGTCAGTACTGATGGAGACAAGAATTTAATATGCTGAAGACTATTCATAAGCGAGGTTATCATGCATCTGTCATGAAGTTTCCTTGCATTCATACCACAAGACGAAGCATGAAGTAAAGTGAAAACCACAGACCGACTTTAATTTAAGTTTCACAAGTTTTTTATTAACATGTCTTTTTCCCCAAAAAAATAAATAAATGGGAAAAAAGATTTTAATATTCATTTCTTAAGATCGTCATGTTAGTTATAATATATATAAAAAAATTATACTTTTGTGTATTTAATGTTCAACCTTAATTTATATATATTATCTTTCCAATGACAGATTTGAACTGAGCGATGAGCATGTATGTTATCAGTTACGGTTGTTCATGGCAAGCTTGAGGGGTTTGATTTAGTTACAAGACTCTAATTTGAAACTTTACAAAATTTTATTGTATAATAAACTCCGAATTAGGGCAGCCATGAGGTTCAATATTCTTAATCTACTATTTTGTTGTAATTTGTATTTGAATGTTCACTTATGTTTAGTACCTAATTTTTTGTGATTTCCCTTCTTTTTTTGATAGCTAGGGCATTTTTGTGGAAAATAAATTGGACCTATAGGGTAGTATAAGTTCATAATATATCTAATTATTAATTAGTCATAAGAGAAAAAATCGTTCAAAATGGTAGATAAAAATAAAGAACAGTTAAATTTAGACTTAGTTCATTGCATTAGGTAAAGTTATAATTACTTAATAAACTAATGTTGTGAGAGTTCATGGGATTGCTAATCAATTATGTGGACTTCCATCATTTTCCCTCAAATGGCATTGACATTGTGCCCAATTTTTATCATTTTGTTGGGCTAAAAAGATTTTTAAAAATGAAGCAAAATGATATGGTTTGGGAGAGAATGACATATAGGTAAGTCCATATCATCAATGGGCTCTCATTTATGCCACCATAATGTTGAAGAAAGATTTTCCAATGAACTTGGAAAAACACCAAACAGATTGTTGTAAGATAAATTTATTTTAGTCCATTCTTGACTTTCCCTCTAGCAATTTGAAATTTCTCCTCACAAAATGTTCTTTAAGAAATCAAGACTATAAATGGTCTCAATTTTGCATAATGAATTTGACATTGATCCATTTATGAGGTTATTTCCAAGTAGCAAAAACATTTTGTCACCACTATTTTTAGGAAGTAATCCATTGATTTGGTTATTGGATATATTCAAGTATGAGATATGCATAATTGAAGGCCATTCTTTAATTTTTCAAATTGTACCTTCCAAAGTGTTAAAAGAAAGATTAAATTCAACTAGTTTCACAAGTTGACCAACGTTGTTAGGAATATTTGTATGTAAAGTATTTCTGGCAAGATTAAGGTATCCTAGATTGACAAGATTACCAAGACTTGGAGGAATGATTTTGATGAAATAATGGTTTTGTCAACTTTGATAGTTTTCTAAGAGAAGAGGGAATGGGACCATAGAACAAATTTGAGTGTAGATTCAAGTGTTTAAAGTTGTCAAGTTACCCCAACCATGTTGGCAAACTATCATTGAACTCATTATTGCTTAATTCCAATTCCTCTAAATCATATTTGATGCTTCTAGATAATTGGTAACTTCCCAATACCTTTTTTTTTTGTTAGAACTTATTTCTTGAGAAATCTAATATATTCAAATGGCATATGTTTCTTAGAAATGATGATAGAGAACCTTCCATAGTAGTGAATCTATTTAAAGGAAGGCTACAGTGGAGAAGGGTCTTTGACTCACTAAACTAGGATGGAATCAAAGTGTCACACCCGAAAATACGACCGCGTGGCGCTTTTAAAAAGAGAATTTCAAAAAAGAAATTTTGATTCAATCTCCAAAGAAGATAAAGACTGAAATCAAAATCAAAATAAGTAGTAGAGTCGCCACCAAAGTTTTAATTTTTGAAAAGGTAAAACTTTGAAAAAAGCCTTTTATTTGAAAAATAAGAAAAATGGTCTACGAATCAGAAAATAGGTTCGGGAGTCAGTTGTAAGTGGGGAAGGTGTTAGGCACCCCACTACACCTGTCACTAAGAACGGTTACCCTAAGTCAGTTGTGTAGAATCAATATGGCCTTTAATATATTTTAATTCTCCTAACAAATTATATACAGTATAAGAAATAGAGTAAAGGAAATAAAATTGAAAAGGAAAAGAAGAAATAGATTAAAGAAACAAAATTAGACAAAACTAGAAAAGGCAAAATGGAGGAAAAAGAAATTAAGGAAGTGAAAATTAAACAGAAAATTTTATGTACAAGGGCGGACTTGACCTAGGATAAGAGCCTAGAGCCTACGTACCCTCCAATAGGGATCAAAGTCCACGTAGTTCAATCAGTTGAAAAATAGATTTTGGTTGGGTTGTTTTTGTTTTTTCTTTGTTTTTATTTGTTTTTTTTTATCTGGTTTTTGTTTGATTTTTTTGTTATTTTCTTGTTTTTGTTGTTTTTTTTTAATTTTGTTTTTGTTCTTTTGTTTTTTCTAATTTTTGATTTAATTTTTCTTCTATTTAATTTTTTTTCACTTTTTTCCTTTAACGAATAAAACGAGTTTTGAGGTGTTTTAATTTGTTAAAAGAAAATTTAATTTTGTTTCATTGTTTTTGTTTTTGTTGTGTTTTGTTTTGTTTTTTTTATTACTCTTTTTCGTCTCATTATTTTGTTTTTTTTTTGTTTTGTCTTAAAATTTGTTATTGTTTTATTCTTTTTTTTAATCTAAGCTTCTAGTATTATTTCCTGGATGAAAAGGGCAAAGAGAATAAAAATCACTTTTTTTTTCTTGGCAAATAAAATGAGGTTAGAATTATTTTGGTATATATTGATTTGCTAAGAGTAGGATTAATTTTACTTCTTTACTTTTCTTGTACGTTTTTTACTCGTATGTTTGTTTACATGTTTTATTCCCTTTTTCACATTTTCATTTTTAATTTCCTTGATTTTTATTTCATTTCATTTATTTATTTTCCCTTCCTTTTTTTTGGATGGTTGATTTTGAATTTTCCTTGTTTTGGTTATTTTCTTTTTTCAACTTTTATTTTTCTTTGTTCTCATTATGTTTGCTGATTTTTTGTTTATTCCTTTTTTTTGGGTGAATAGAAAGGAGGGTGATTGAGGTTAATTTGGGCTTTTTTTTTTAAAACAAAAGGGGGTTTGAAATTATTTTAACGTGTTTAATTTGTAAAATTGATTACGCTCCTTTACCCTCCCTTCTTTTCTTTTCTTTTTCTTAATCTTCTTTGTCTCTCTTTTTAGTTAGTTTTTTTTTAGTTTTTTTCTTTTAATTAAAATTTTTTAGAAATAACTTGAGGTAGGCCATTGAAACCCAAAATGTATCAGAATGAAACTTAATGCCCAACGGATGCCAAGGAAGCTTATTGCTACACATGTTCCTTAAATCTACTCCTATGTGCCTGAGGAGACACAAAGTCCCACACGACTACTCTGAAGAAATGAAGCAAAATAAAATGACATGAATAAAGGGGAAGGGTAGTTTACAATCATGCACTAGCAAGGGATTGTGTGCGCTTTTGTGTAGCCAAAAAAAATAATAATAATAATAAAATAAAATAAAAATAAGACATCCATAAAGTAAAACACAAAACCATTTTCATTTTCGTTGAATGTGCCTTCATCCTTTAGCTTCTTCATGCTTCCCCTATCTGGATATACCGCCATGCTGTTTTGTCCTCCTATCCAATCATCCCACAGTGATTTGTACTACCACGGAGTGCTCCCCATAATGTCAGCAAGCCAAGAAAAAGAAATGCGTTAGATCTCAATTAAACAATAATAAGTAAATTAATCTTATGATTTTTAAATAAACATAATATCTATCCTTAGAATTAATTTACTCAAAATCCATAAAATCAAGGCCTAAGTGGGATCCATAATACCTATCCATTTCAAGAAACTTTAACACTATGTGAAAACTAAATGAACAGATAAAAAAGTCAGGGAGGGACTGGACTTCAAAAGAAAACAAATGCAACTAGTTTACTTACTAGGCCCCATTACAAATGCTAGACCAAATAACAATAATTCCATCAGAACATAGCAAACTATCATTGAAACTTCCTTCATCACGTTCATTAGTTCACAACAAACATAGTAAACTCAAAACCTACATAAAAGTGACACTTGACTCACCTATGGTCCTGATTCAAAGCATGGCAGAACTCAATAGACCATTAGACAAATACTTATATGACAAAACAAGGGCTAACTTAAAGATACGGGACCAAAGTTTAGCATCCTGTTATTACAATGAAAGTTGGGTTATAGCATACTGCATTCAAATCCTAATCTCCAGATCACCACACAATTATCAACAATGGTTTGAATTTCAACATTAGAGACCATCTTACAGATTAGCACTTGTCCTTTGGAAGCAAGGCTAGCTGTACATGAGATTTTAACTGATCACACATCATTTCCATAAACAAAATTCATTTGCATAAAAAACTCAAGTACCGTCAAAACCATGTGCAACATATTCAAGTATAAACCCAGTTATACACATACAACTGATATACAAATTTCCATTTTAAAATTTCTATTTTATTAATCAATGACCATCAAAATCTACAGAGGAAGGATATCATGCAAGGTTCACACTCAGTTCACAGCATGCCAAGGTTCTACAGCTTTATCAGACTCGGCGACAACATGCTAATCGAAGATTAAAATTTCATCCGGGTTTCTTTCAAGCATTCTGTCGAACACTGGCTATGCACACCTTATAGCGAGTACAGAGCATGGCTGTTCAATTATCATCCAGACCCATTCAATGTACAGATATCATTTCTTAGTTTTTTATTTCATCAACAGCAGATTCAGGGCATCTCATTCCCAGGCAAGCAAAAGAAGGGAGAAAAATGGTTCGAATCTTACCTGCAGATGCCACAACAGAGAAGTGTTATCCTCTGAATCCTTCTTCGCCCTAAATGCTCCTCCTCTTTGCTCCTTTCTTCGAACTCTCCATCTTGGTTCCTTCGATCCTCTCCTTCGATCAAGCTCTCCTTCAATCTCTCACTATCTCCCTTTTTTAATCCCAGTCTCCCTCTATTTTTCTGGTGATCCTCTTTGTCTCGTTCGCACTCTCAATCTCTCCCTCTCGTATTTTCGCTCGCCTCCCCCGGTGTTTCTAGAATTTTTTCAGTCCCCTGCGACATCCTTCGTTCGAATCCCGAAGAAGAGAATACCCTCAGCCTTTTCTTTTCTGATCCCCCCTTCCTCTTCTCCTTTTCGATTCTCCCGTCCGAAAACCAACTCCCTTTCTCCAATCTCTCGCTCAGCTTTTCGATTTTTTTTTCCCTTCTGTTTCCCCTATTTTTCGGTCACTCTCCTTCTGTTCGCACCCCCTGTCTGCTCCTCCCTCTGCCTCTTGCTGCCCCTTTTCCTCTCTGATTTTTCGGGTCGTCCCTATCTCCCACGGATTCTCCAATTTCTCATCCTCCAGTCTCCCTTCGATTCCCTTTTTTTTTGAATCTTTCCTCTATCTCCCCATTTTCGAATCCGGTCCCCTGCCTCTCGAATCCCCCTCCCTGATTCTTCTTGACTCGAATCAGAGGAAACAAACCTCAACCCCCTCGCTCCTTCGCTCTCAAATCTCACCCTCCTTCAGTTCAATTTTTTTTCTGACCTCCTCTGCTTCTCGCTGCCCCCTTTCCTCTCTGTTTGTCTCAGGGTTCTCTCTGGAGTCGTACGAGAGTGGGAGGCTGCCAGGGAAAACCCAGGTCTAAAGAACGAGTAGGGTTTAAGTGGATTCGGGTTAGGTTGATCTGGCCCGGTAAGAATTCGGCCCAAACTTTTTTTTTTACTTTGGCCCATTTCTTCTTCTTTATTTTTAGCATTGTAAAGATGGGCTTTTTTTTTTCATTCCTTTTCTATTTTAATTTTCTTAAAAAATTTGTTATTTTGTTATTTTTTTTTATATCTATTTTCTTTATCTGAGTTGATGGCCGGGTTTAAGAGAGTTGGCTACAAGTTCCTTTTCAAATTTGGGTTACGTTTCCTTTTATTTGGGCTGAAGGTATTTTTTGATTTGTTTGTATTTTTTCATTGGGATTAATGGGCTTGAATAAGTTGGGCTAGCTTGCCTTTTTTGGGATTTTTGTTTTCTATGGATCCTTTTTCTTCATTTCATTTATATATATATATATATTACTTCGTATTTGTATTTTTTTATTTTTATATATATTTCAATTTTCTCTTCTTTTTTTTTGGGTTAAAAGGCACCTCTTGATTTTTTTTCTTTTTTTTTTATTTTTGCCAATTTTTAATTTAATTTTAATTTTTATATATTTTTGCTAATTTAACTTTATTATTATTTTTAAGGCTTGTCCGGACAAAATACGGTGTTCACAGTTGCCTCTCTTTACTTGTTTCTTGGGCAAAAGGATTGAAAATGTAATTTTTAATATTTTGCACAAGGAATAAGTAAAGATAAAAATACGTATTTTGTTTAGGATGATTTAATCGCCTTTTAACAATAAACAAAAATGAGAAAGTGACCTAAATAAAATGTAGTGTTTACAGGTTGCCTCTCTTTACTTATTCTTTAAGCAAGGAGAGCTAAAATGTAATTTTTGATATCCTTAACTTAAGAATAAGTAAAGATGGAAACATGCATTTTGTTTGGGGAGCTAACTTACTTGAAAATATCACGACCTGATCAAGGAGAAAGGAAGTAATGTAATTCTGAAGAGGATGCCTGTTCTGAAGCAGAACTTTTATTGGTGCCTGTTTTGGTGCAAGGCTTTAAAAGGGGTGTCTGGCCTGTGCAGGGCTTTGAAGGGGTGCCTGGCCAGTGTAGGGCCTAAAGGGGTGCCTAGCCAATGTAGGGTTTGAAGGGTACCTAGCCAATGTAGAACTTGAAAAGTACCTAGCCAATGTAGGGCTTGAAGGGTGTCTAGCCAATGTAGAGTTTGAAAAGTGCATAGTCAATGTAGGGCTTGAAGGGTGCCTAGCCAATGTAGGACTTGAAAAGTACCTAGCCAATGTAGGGCTTGAAGGGTGTCTAGCCAATGTAGAGCTTGAAAAGTGCCTAGTCAATGTAGGACTTGAAAGGTGTCTAGCCAATGTAGAGCTTGAAAAGTGCCTAGCCAATGTAGAGCTTGAAAAGTGCCTAGCCAATGTAGGACTTGAAGGGTGTCTAGTCAATATAGAGCTTGAAAAGTGCTTAGCTAATGTAGGACTTGAAATGGGTGCCTAGCCAATGTAGGGTTTGAAAGGTGGTTAGCCAATGTAGGGCTTGAAAAATTCCTAGCCAATGTAGGGCTTGAAATGGGTGCCTAGCCAATGTAGGGCTTGAAGGGTGTCTAGCCAATGTAGAGCTTGAAATGGGTGCCTAGCAGATGTAGGGCTTGAAAGGTGCCTAGCCAATGTAGAGCTTGAAAAGTGCCTAGCCAATGTAGGACTTGAAGGGTGTCTAGCCAATGTAGAGCTTGAAAAGTGCCTAGCCAATGTAGGACTTGAAGGGTGCCTAGCCAATATAGGGCTTGAAATGGGTGCCTAGCCAATGTAGGGCTTAAAAGGTGCCTAGCTAATGTAGGGCTTGAAAAGTGCCTAACCAATATAGGACTTGAAAGGGTGCCTAGCCAATGTAGGGCTTGAAATGGGTGCCTAGTCAATTTAGGGCTTGAAAGGTGCCTAGCCAATGTAGGGCTTGAAAAGTGCCTAGCCAATGTAGGGCTTGAAGGGTGTCTAGCGAATGTAGAGCTTGAAATGGGTGCCTAGCCGATGTAGGGCTTGAAATGTGCCTAGCCAATGTAGGGCTTGAAAAGTGCCTAGCCAATGTAGAGCTTGAAATGGGTGCCTAGCCAATGTAGGGCTTGAAAAGTGCTTAGCCAATGTAGGACTTGAAAGGGTGCCTAGCCAATGTAGGGCTTGAAAAGTGCCTAACCAATGTAGGACTTAAAAAGTTTACTTTTTGTATAGATCTTTATGAGTTAAAAGGCTTTATTTTTTTATTTACCTAGGTTTTATGCAAGGTAATGTACCTATATGAAAATGCACAATGCATGCAATATGCTTGATTTTTGAGCTCAACAACTCGACTTTGCTCCAATATAAATCGGGGTCATTGTAGGTGTTAGATGTATGAAATATGTGGGATACTACAATTTATGGAATGCACGTTTTTTTCTTTGCCTCAATATGAATTTGAGGTCCACATAGTGAAAGCATATGTAGGATGTATGAAGCATACAAGATACTTTATGTCATGCAAAATGCTTGTTTTGCTTATCCCAATATGAGTCCAGCATGTATAAGATGCAAAAAGCATATGTGATATTTTGTTTCATGAAATGCAAATGTTTGCTTTGCCTTGCCCTAGTGTGAACTAGAGGCTATGCGAGGTATGCAAATATGGAATGCATGATGCATATGAGATGCAAGTTGTTCTACTTTCCCTCAAATGTATTTTTTTTTTTTTTACCTCTGTATGGATTTGGCAATATGTAATACATATGAGATGCAAGTTGTTTTTTTTCTTTCTTTTTTTTTGACTTTTTAAGCTTGAATTTTTTTATTTCTAGAATATGCACAATTTATGCAAGTGAACTTAACTCTAAATATAGAAAAAGATGAGAATATCATCTTTAAACATCCATAAATTGATTTGGAGTTTTGAACCCCTTTTTTTTATTACAAGATCACCTCAAAAGAAAGCGGAATAGAAAAAGTTTTTTTTTGAATGTTTTTAGATTGATTTCAAACTTTGAACCTCTTTTTTTTTTCTTTTTTTCTCTTTTTTTGGTAAATAGAATCATCTTGAATGAAAAGGGGAAGAAAACGAGCATTATTTTTGAATGCCCTTAAACTGATTTTGAATTTTAGACTCCCTCTTTTTTTTGGAAAATGAATTGAAAGAAATATGTTATCCTCTTTTAGTTTTTTTTTAATAGATGCGACTGAAGATGATCCTTTTTTTTTAGTTTTTTTTTTTCAATTTGACTTGAAAGGAAAAGATACTTTATCTATGTACAAATTCAACACAAGCACGTGATGCATGAAGAAAAAAAAAATCTCAAAGTTTGTCAAAATATAGGATTTTTGGCCATTTATATTTGAAAAGATTTCTCACACTAGCTCTTCGCTTGTCTTGGTGAGAAAGATTAGGCTTTTGATTGTCCTACCAAATTTGCCTTTTGTTGTTTGGATGAAGGAATTTATCAATGACTTTTGGTTAGTCAAAAATGCCCCTGAGGGAGTGTCCCAAGCTAAGAAGTCCCCAGACTCTTGCTTTGACTCATTTTTAAATAATTTTCTCCAAGTGGTTTATTTACCATCAACCTTAAGTGATTAACTTGGCAAGGCAATCTCCTCTCATCAATTCTTCATCGTTAATGCTTGAAAGGTTAATAAGTTAAATCCACACTTACTTTATTTAACAATGTCAATGCAGTGATGCATTAAGGGATACAAATACCTGAGCTTAAGACAGAAAATATCCCTTAACATTAAAGGGATGCAAGGGCTAGTGAAGAATGGGGATCATGTAAAATATCTTGGGAGTGGAGAAATGGAATAGACAATGGCTTGGCATAATGTACTAGATTGGGAAGATGCCCCAGTTCTACACTTGAAGTATTCTCCTTTGGGCAATAAAGCAGTGAGATGTTAAGGATATGGATATGATAGGATAGAGAGAAGCTTTACTTCTAGATTTAAACTCCTTTTGAAAGAAATAATGGATGTGGTTAAAAGAATTTGCTTTGAATCAAACTTTTTGCCCCAATTTCAATTATTTTGATTTTTTTTTAATTGTTTCCTTTAAGAAAATCTGCCCTATTATTTTCCAGACAAGCTAAACCTCAACAAGGACTTTTGATGCTTGTAGTGTGGCCTTGATAAAAGGGTTTATGAAATAAGAGATATTAGGTTCAAGAATTAACATCCCCCCGTCAAGTCTCCTATTAACCTCCTTCTCCGATTGCTTTAACAAAATTCTATACTCAAAATTTACTTTACAAGAGAGGAAGTCTCAAGGTTGTAATGAGGTTTAATGGGTAAAATTGTAGCTTAAGAAAGAAAGGTGACAAGGCCCAAATATTCATGTAAGTTCACAATGAGAATTTTGCCTAGTAATTGTACCATCTTGGCAGGATCAATTGGCCTATGACAGCTAACTCAACCTTTCCTTTTAAAAGATATTTTTGTTCAGCTCAACTTTCCTCTAGAGAATTCTCTCTCTTTTTTTTTTTTTTACCTCTTATGCCACATGAGATTCTTCTTTGAGAATTTTTCCCCTTGATTGCATGCTAAGGCAAAGCTCACTCTTAAAAGCTTTTGCTTTTTCAAAATTTAATCTCTGGGAGCTTTCTTTTTGAGAATTTCCTTTCTCTTGTGGTTTTCTTTTCTTCCTCCAGTTTGTTTCTTTTTTTCATCTAATCTTTCTTCTAGAAGGAATCCACTATGGTGCCAAAATGCTTTTTCTTTATGTCGAATTCTCATTGCTTCTCGGGTCTGATTCATGTTTGGTATTTAAAGAATTTTTTTTTCAAGCCCAAAGTGGTTAGCAACGGTTAAGAAGTGTTTGGATCATTGAAAAAAATTTGACCCTCTCTTGGTATTCGAATTATCAGTATAAAAGTCTGTTAAAGACTTCCCATCCCAAATGTTTCATGATTAGGGTGAAGGAAATGAACATCACTCCTGGCTCAATTGAGGTGACTAGAGATTACTCCTTTGTATTTGGGAAGACAAAGAATGCCTTGTATCCTAGACATAGTTTGCTTGTGGGACATGCATTAGTATCTTTGATTTGATTTTTTTGTAATTGAATTTGGGCATATAACTAGTCTTATATTCAACTCTTCTCCACATCGATTAGATCTTTTCATAAGGAGTTCTGGACATTACTATTTTTGGGTTTTTGGTCATTTAGGAAAGATATACAAAGAAAGATGTTATGTCAAGATGACTAATGAAATGGGAGGATGCACAGGGGGGAGAATAGGAATACATGACCATTGTATTGACAAAGTTAAATAAATAAAGATCCAATAGAAAGAATCAACTTCTATTAGCTTTAGATTTTTGCTATACAAAAGGATATTGACTAAACAAGCATTAACTGATTATAATAGGATATGCAATTTCTTTGAGAGCTCAATCACCACTAAATCCTCATGAAGTCCTATTTCTGGTGTCCTTCTATACCTTGTTCATGAAAAGGTTGCAACTTTTCTCTTTTTCTTAGAGTGCCCCATTACCTTAAGATTAAGTTCATAACTCTTTGGGCAATGCCATTTTGGGTGTGGAGGTTAAAGGCGAGTGAGGGAAGTATCTTATTTTTGCTGAAGCCGCTTATGTGAAATTGAGGTAAATAGCTAATATCATAACTGAGGCAAATGACAAGCGTTCTGATTGAGATGGCTTGTGGCGTTTAACATGGTCAAGTTTGATAGATGTTAGTGAGTTTTGAACTGGATGGCTCGAATTTCCTTGAAGTGGAGAAGAGGGAGATGGGCAATAGTCATAAATTGAAGGATATGGAGCTATGGAAAGTTAGGGAGTAATAAGCAACTCTATCAAGACCTTTGACAACTTCTTTTTGCTTAATCAATTAGCATCTCATCAATTTTTGCCCCTATGCCTCAATTTCACATTTTAGCTATTCATGAGTACATCTTTCTTTCTTTCTTTTTCAGATTTTGTTTGAGTGGATCTTTCTGTTGCAAAAGGCCAAAAATCTCATATTTCACAAATTTTAAGAATGTCTTATAACTATACATGAATGCAATCTTATTAAATTGTCTGACTTATGAATTGATGGATGTATTTGGTATGAGAGCCCCTCAGAGTCAGGGATCTTTATTTTATTTTATTTTTAGGAATCTGTTGCCTCTATAAGGTATATTAGAACTAAAAATTGTCTTGAGGGAAAAACTAGACTTCTCCCCTTTTCATTTATGGTGACCATTTCTATTATTGAACCTTTATTCTCCTCAGATGCTTATTGCACACAGGGATGAACAAAGTTGGCAAATCATCATAAGGGAATATGTTAAATTCCACATGGATGTTGTCTAGGGAAAAGTCTAACCAATATGGATTTCTTTTGACAACTTGTGAGGTCATTTTCAGATCCTCCAACTTGCTTTGAGATTTCATTATTTTTCTATAAGGGATGAGGTTAACAATATTGTTCAGCATCAAATTGAACTCTTAGCCATCTCAACCTTTGTAATCGATTTGGCCCTTACCTATTTTGGAATGGAACATATGGTATGGTGTCGAAAACTTGCTATCTTTGTATAGGTCACCTAAGATTAGCTTTTCTGATTAATCAGTGGAGTATTAGTTGATATTCTCCCACCTTTCTCTAGGAGCTTATTGATCCATAGGAAATTGTGGTTAATTACTTCGCTTAGGAAGGGATGGTCCCTTCACAGTTGATGCTTAGAATTTTGGCTTCGATAATATTTAATACAAATAAGCCAATGTAATGATCTGCTAATATTGTGTACGTGCTAATACATCATTGAAAACCATGTCTTAGTATAAAAAGGGGAAGAAAACTTTAGACTCTTTCTCAAAAACTTATTGTTTCATTGGAGAAAAAGTAGTTGACAATCAAACCGAGAGAAATATGGCTTTTCCACACGATTGATGCCCCGAGAGAAAATGATTCCAATTTCTAACCAAGACATAATATTCGTTTATTAATACGGTGAGACTTATGGGTATTATGATTTCTCAGAAATTAAAAAAAACTTTTCTTTCTTTTTTTTTATTGAAAAATTTATCATTTTATAGAGATGGAAATTTTGAACTGAATTTTTCTTTTAAGAAATAAAATTGAATTGTACATTATTTATTATTCTATTTTATTTTCTTCCCTTTTTTAATTGTATATGAAGAATATAAATGAGGGTAAATGTTTCCCTTTCAAGGGATTGTGATGAATGTGGTTGTGGATTCTTCAGAGTTGGAAACCCCACTAGGCAAACGTTGGTTTAATTAGCTCTTACCTTCATCATAGCTAACATATGTCTAATTGTGTGATGAAATCTCGTTAGCTACTCTAGTAAACAGTGATGGTGTGTCACCTTCTCTATGGGTTTCATTGGATACATGGATGTGATTAACAAACAATTAAAAGTGCCCTTCTTTGTCCTAACATGGGTAGATCCTAGGTTGTGGTCATGGGAGCCTGACTCTAATTATTTGATAGGCATCTATAGCTGCACTATCAGTGTAAACTTTTCAGGTAGATCTATGACTCCTAAACATTGGTCCCTAAATTGCCCCCACCATAAGGTGAAGATCTCACTATACAAATTTGACCTTGAGGGGAAAAAGATCCTACATATGTCAAACCTATATAATAAGGCACAATTCAGGTAAGGTCTTCATGATAACCTCAGGAAGCACAAGGCTTCACAGGGAAATCAGTATAAACCTCGAATAACCTAGGGAGCACTCAGACCTAGGTATAGGGCCCATAATGTGTGTGAGTTATTTGTGTTACAGTGAGGTGTGTGAGGAGAGCATTCACCTTTTTATCTTATGAACTACCCAACCCTCATCTGCTAAGCAGATTAACAGAACAATTGGAGGAGCAATATATATACAAATAAAAGTAAAAATAAATAAATAAATAAATAAATAAGTAAATAAATAAATAAAATGTACAGATATGGTCGTCTACCCTAAGATTTTATTCCACATACTATCTATCCTAACACATGTTACATATACAAAAAAAGAACATATAAAGCAAGTATGCGAAAGTCATGTTATCTACCCTAACCATGTTAGGTAAACAATGAACAAAAGGAGAATCAAAATAAAGAGAAGGCCATAATATCTGGTACAACTAACTTAACATTGGGCTTGACTCTCAAACTATCCCCAGTGGAGTCGCCATACTGTCACACCCGACAATGCGACCGTGTGGCGCTTTTAAAAAGAGAATTTCAAAAAAGAAATTTTGATTCAATCTCCAAAGAAGATAAAGACTGAAATCAAAATCAAAATAAGTAGTAGAGTCGCCACCAAAATTTTAATTTTTGAAAAGGCAAAACTTTGAAAAAAGCCTTTTATTTGAAAAATAAGAAAAATGGTCTACGAATCAGAAAATAGGTTCAGGAGTCAGTTGTGAGTGGGGAAGGTGTTAGGCACCCCACTACACCCGTCACTAAGAACAGTTACCCTAAGTCAGTTGTGCAGAATCAATATGGCCTTTAATATATTTTAATCCTCCTAACAAATTATATACAGTATAAGAAATAGAGTAAAGGAAATAAAATTGAAAAGGAAAAGAAGAAATAGATTAAAGAAACAAAATTAGACAAAACTAGAAAAGGCAAAATGGAGGAAAAAGAAATTAAGGAAGTGAAAATTAAACAGAAAATTTTATGTACAAGGGCGGACTTGACCTAGGATAAGAGCCTAGAGCCTACGTACCCTCCAATAAGGATCAAAGTCCACGTAGTTCGATCAGTTGAAAAATAGATTTTGGTTGGGTTTTGTTTTTGTTTTTTCTTTGTTTTTCTTTGTTTTTTTTTATCTGGTTTTTGTTTGATTTTTTTGTTATTTTCTTTTTTTTTCTTGTTTTTGTTGTTTTTTTTTTAATTTTGTTTTTGTTCTTTTGTTTTTTCTAATTTTTTATTTAATTTTTCTTCTATTTAATTTTTTTTCACTTTTTTCCTTTAACGAATAAAACGAGTTTTGAGGTGTTTTAATTTGTTAAAAGAAAATTTAATTTTGTTTCATTGTTTTTGTTTTTGTTGTGTTTTGTTTTTTTTTTTTTTTGTTTTATTACTCTTTTTCGTCTCATTATTTTGTTTTTTTTTTGTTTTTTTTTTGTTTTGTCTTAAAATTTGTTATTGTTTTATTCTTTTTTTTTAATCTAAGCTTCTAGTATTATTTCCTGGATGAAAAAGGCAAAGAGAATAAAAATCACTTTTTTTTATTGGCAAATAAAACGAGGTTAGAATTATTTTGGTATATATTGATTTGCTAAGAGTAGGATTAATTTTACTTCTTTACTTTTCTTGTACGTTTTTTACTCGTATGTTTGTTTACGTGTTTTATTCCCTTTTTCACATTTTCATTTTTAATTTCCTTGATTTTTATTTCATTTCATTTATTTATTTTTCCTTCTTTTTTTTTGGATGGTTGATTTTGAATTTTCCTTGTTTTGGTTATTTTCTTTTTTCAACTTTTATTTTTCTTTGTTCTCATTATGTTTGCTGATTTTTTGTTTATTCCTTATTTTTGGGTGAATAGAAAGGAGGGTGATTGAAGTTAATTTGGGCTTTTTTTTTTGAAAACAAAAGGGGGTTTGAAATTATTTTAACGTGTTTAATTTGTAAAATTGATTACGCTCCTTTACCCTCCCTTCTTTTCTTTTCTTTTTCTTAATCTTCTTTGTCTCTCTTTTTAGTTAGTTTTTTTTTAGTTTTTTTCTTTTAATTAAATTTTTTTAGAAATAACTTGAGGTAGGCCATTGAAACCCAAAATGCATCAGAATGAAACTTAATGCCCAACGGATGCCAAGGAAGCTTATTGCTACACATGTTCCTTAAATCCGCTCCTATGTGCCTGAGGAGACACAAAGTCCCACACGGCTACTCTGAAGAAATGAAGCAAAATAAAATGACATGAATAAAGGGGAAGGGTAGTTGACAATCATGCACTAGCAGGGGATAGTGTGCGCTTTTGTGTAACCAAAAAAAATCATAATAATAAAATAAAATAAAAATAAGACATCCATAAAGTAAAACACAAAACCATTTTCATCTTCGTTGAATGTGCCTTTATCCTTTAGCTTTTTCATGCTTCCCCTATCTGGATATACCGCCATGCTGTTTTGTCCTCCTATCCAATCATCCCACGGTGATTTGTACTACCACGGAGTGCTCCCCATAATGTCAGCAAGCCAAGAAAAAGAAATGCGTTAGATCTCAATCAAACAATAATAAGTAAATTAATCTTATGATTTTTAAATAAACATAATATCTATCCTTAGAATTAATTTACTCAAAATCCATAAAATCAAGGCCTAAGTGGGATCCATAATACCTATCCATTTCAAGAAACTTTAACACTATGTGAAAACTAAATGAACAGATAAAAAAGTCAGGGAGGGACTGGACTTCAAAAGAAAACAAATGCAACTAGTTTACTTACTAGGCCCCATTACAAATGCTAGACCAAATAACAATAATTTCATTAGAACAAAGCAAACTATCATTGAAACTTCCTTCATCACATTCATTAGTTCACAGCAAACATAGTAAACTCAAAACCTACATAAAAGTGACACTTGACTCACCTATGGTCCTGATTCAAAGCATGGCAGAACTCAATAGACCATTAGACAAATACTTATATGACAAAACAAGGGCTAACTTAAAGATACGAGACCAAAGTTTAGCATCCTGTTATTACACTGAAAGTTGGGTTATAGCATACTGCATTCAAATCCTAATCTCCAGATCACCACACAATTATCAACAATGGTTTGAATTTCAACATTAGAGACCATCTTACAGATTAGCACTTGTCCTTTGGAAGCAAGGCTAGCTGTACATGAGATTTTAACTGATCACACATCATTTCCATAAACAAAATTCATTTGCATAAAAAACTCAAGTACCGTCAAAACCATGTGCAACATATTCGAGTATAAACCCAGTTATACACATACAACTGATATACAAATTTCCATTTTAAAATTTCTATTTTATTAATCAATGATCCATCAAAATCTACAGAGGAAGGATATCATGCAAGGTTCACACTCAGTTCACAGCATGCCAAGGTTTTACAGCTTTATCAGACTCGGCGACAACATGCTAATCGAAGATTAAAATTTCATCCGGGTTTCTTTCAAGCATTCTGTCGAACACTGGCTATGCACACCTTACAGCGGGTACAGAGCATGGCTGTTCAATCATTATCCAGACCCATTCAATGTACAGATATCATTTCTTAGTTTGTTATTTCATTAACAGCAGATTCAGGGCTCATCATTCCCAGGCAAGCAAAAGAAGGGAGAAAAATGGTTCGAATCTTACCTGCAGATGCCACAGCAGAGAAGTGTTATCCTCTGAATCCTTCTTCGCCCCAAATGCTCCTCCTCTTTGCTCCTTTCTTTGAACTCTCCATCTTGGTTCCTTCGATCCTCTCCTTCGATCAAGCTCTCCTTCAATCTCTCACTATCTCCCTTTTTTAATCCCAGTCTCCCTCTATTTTTCCAGGTGATCCTCTTTGTCTTGTTCGCACTCTCAATCTCTCCCTCTCGTATTTTCGCTCGCCTCCCCCATTGTTTCCAGAATTTTTTCGGTCCCCTGCGACATCCTTCCTTCGAATCCTGAAGAAGAGAATACCCTCAGCCTTTTCTTTTTAGATCCCCCATTCCTCTTCTCCTTTTCGATTCTCTCGTCCGAAAACTAACTCCCTTTCTCCAATCTCTCGCTCAGCTTTTCAATTTTTTTCCCCTCTGTTTCCCTTATTTTTTGGTCACTCTCCTTCTGTTCGCACCCCCTGTCTGCTCCTCCCTCTGCCTCTCGCTGCCCCCTTTCCTCTCTGATTTTTCGGGTTGTCCCTATCTCCCACTAATTCTCCAATTTCTCATCCTCCAGTCTCCCTTCGATTTCCTTTTTTTTTTGAATCTTTCCTCTATCTCCCCATTTTCGAATCCAGTCCCCTGCCTCTCGAATCCCCCTCCCTGATTCTTCTTGACTCAAATCAGAGGAAACAAACCTCAACCCCCTCGCTCCTTCGCTCTCAAATCTCACCCTCCTCCAGTTCAATTTTTTTCTGACCTCCTCTGCTTCTTGCTACCCCCTTTCCTCTCTGTTTGTCTCAGGGTTCTCTCTGGAGTCGTGCGAGAGTGGGAGGCTGCCAGGGAGAACCCAGGTCTAAAGAATGAGTAGGGTTTAAGTGGATTCGGGTTGGGTTGATCCGGCCCGGTAAGAATTCGGCCCATACTTTTTTTTTACTTTGGCCCATTTCTTCTTCTTTATTTTTAGCATTGTAAAGATGGGCTTTTTTTTTTCATTCCTTTTCTATTTTAATTTTCTTAAAAAATTTGTTATTTTGTTATTTTTTTTATATCTATTTTCTTTATTTGAGTTGATGGCCGGGTTTAAGAGAGTTGGCTACAAGTTCCTTTTCAAATTTGGGTTACATTTCCTTTTATTTGGGCTGAAGGTATTTTTTGATTTGTTTGTATTTTTTCATTGGGATTAATGGGCTTGAATGAGTTGGGCTAGCTTGCCTTTTTTGGGATTTTTGTTTTCTATGGATCCTTTTTCTTCATTTCATTTTTTTTGATATATATATATATATATATTACTTTGTATTTTTATTTTTTTATTTTTATATATATTTCAATTTTCTCTTCTTCTTTTTTTTTTGGTTTAAAAGGCACCTCTTGATTTTTTTTCTCTTTTTTTTTTATTTTTGCCAATTTTTAATTTAATTTTAATTTTTATATATTTTTGCTAATTTAACTTTATTATTATTTTTAAGGCTTGTCCAGACAAAATACGGTGTTCACACAAAGTGAGATTGTTTCTAGAAAGGTTAGGGTCCTCAAGAAAAGTCAAGTTTCTAAATGTATCAAGAATTGGACCATGATGTGCATTCAGTGAAAGATTTAGAAGCACAAGTTTCTAAAACCTACCTAACCATAATGGAATTGAATTGATTTGGTTTGCATAATGGTTAAGGTGTTTAAGAGAAGTCATGTTTTTAAAAGCAAAAGAAGGTGAACCATAAAGCCTATTAGCCCTAATGCTTCGGTCAATGAGCTTGTTAAAGTTATCCAACCACAATGGCAATGATGGATCGACATACGTAGCTTCAAGAGAATACTTGTCATAGTCACTCCAAGAACACGAAATGATAAGTTCCCTTATTTGCCAAAATGGTTGGCATAGATTTCTAAGACTACTTGATAATATGCCCAATAAGATGGTGAAAAACTATGCCATTCTAGAGACAACCATCACTAGCATTCTAGGAAGAAAGCTTATTCTAGAGACATACATAACTTTAAGCGAATACTTGTCATAGTCACTCTAAGAACACGAAATGATAAGTTCCCTTGTTTGCCAAAATGGTTGGCATAGATTTCTGAGACCAAACTTGATAATATGCCCAGTAAGATGGTGACAAACTATGCCATTCTAGAGACAACAATCACTAGCATTCTAAGAAGAAAGCTTATTTGAAGGATTAATGAAGTTTGCTTTGAACTTGAGAAAGAGCTTGTGATGGGAAACAATGGAAAACATATTGTAGGTGTAGAAAAACCTAGATTATCTTTATTTTAATAACATTATTTGTATTTTGAATTTTTTTTATTTCATCAGTTAGTTATTAGCTTAAATATCTTTTATTTAGATTTGATATTTTAATTCTCTATTGTTAGGATTATAATTTACCATTATTTTTATTTTAAATTATTTTTTGTGCACTATATAAAGCCCTTAGTAATTAATTAATTGAGTTTATGATTGATTATTAATAAAATTATCTAAACTTAATAGCTGTCTCTCCCTCCCTTGTATTTCTCTCTAAATCTCCCTCTTTATTCTATATCCCTCTCCTTCTCCTCTTGTCTCTCCTTTATTTTTACTTGTTCTATATCAATTTTGGTATTAAAGCTTGGTTGCAATTCCAACCCACTTCCTTTGTTGCCTTCAATTGTCCAAAAATAAAAATACATTATCATTAGAACTATTAGAAATTAAATCCACCATTGTCTTACACCAGATCTCTCACCTTCAACCACTAAAACAAGCAACCCACCATACTATCACAACTGGAAGGAGAAATCTAGCCAAATCACTGAAACTCATTATTAGTGGCTGCCACATATGCCAATGAAGCCTCTTGCGTGTGGGCCTTACGAGCCCCACGCGCTACACGCCCTAGGTTTTACACATACCAAATACTGTTAGCTTCATTTCCTTTATTTTTCCAGTTGTTTTTTTCATTCTCCTTCAGCCTAGCTTGTAAAAACCATCGTTTGGGAGCATTAATAGATATTATTAAATTGCTATGGCAAGATGTTTATATTCTTGTTGAAACCCATCATTAATTACCTTGTTGGAGATTATTCTAAAAGTATTATTCCTTTTGATTATTTGTTGTCCTTTACCCATAACTCCATAACCATTTGTTTCTTTTAACCTAGCCTAAGAAAAAAAATCACTTATTTCATTTGACTTGACCCCAAAAAGGAAGAAGCCATTTGTTTCTTTTAACTTGACCAAAAAAAAAATTTATTTCTTTTGACCTAAGCCTAAGAAAAAAATCTCTATTGATATTTTGTTTAAATTGTTCATTGTTTTCTTCAATCAACTTAGTATTGCATTTATATTCTCTTATATGACTATTTGTCATTTATGTTCCTTTGCTTGACCATTCAAGATTTATATGATAAACAAAGCTTGTTTGACTAAGACTTTATTATTTTAAAAGCTATTATAGAACAAAATATCAAAATTATTCAAACTAGCTTGGATAATATCAAAGAGGATTTAGGTTAGCGTATCAAAGAATTTACAAATGTCATTAGCCTATTAGGTAAACAAATCGATGGTAAAACTTAGGAAAAGTCCATTAAGACTCCTAAAGAGGAAAATGTGTTAACTTATAACTAACTTGGGGCTCTACCAATGGGTTTCAATAATGATCAATAGTTTTTTATAGAACCTAGCACTAGAAATACTAGAGAAATTTCTCATAAATCTTTTAACCAACAACCTGAGTCAGTAAGAGGCCATGGGGATGATAAGGACTTTGTGGGGCACCACCCTGGGGAATATGAGATAGCCCATGGGAATGTCCAAGATAAGTTTAAGTGTGATTATGATAACCCAATCAACATTACTAGGAAGGTTAAGAGCGAATCCCATGAGTATGATGGCAAATTAAATCCTAATGCTTTTTTAGATTGTTGGCTAATATTGAAGATTACTTTGAGTGATATGACATAAGTGACATTTAGGGCATTTGTTTCATAAAAATGAAGCTTGTAGGTTTGCTAAAAGGTATTGGCACATTATTTAAAGAAACCTAAAGCATCTAGTCACCCTCAAATAGAGCTATAAGCTACAGTGAAAATGAAGGTGAAAGAAAAGTATTTGCCTACTTATTATATGAGCCAATTGATGAACTAATTACTCAACCTTAGATGAACCTTTAGTTTCTCTGACTATATGGCTTGCTTTGATGAACTTGTGGTTAGATGTGACATACAAGAAAAATAACAGGTGATGATCATTAGGTTTTTTAATGGCCTTAGGATAGATAGTTAGAGGGAACTTAAGTTGCACAGAGTCATGGTAGACTCACAGTTTTAACCTTACTAATCATTCTATAGGAGTGTTACAACCTAGGACTAATTTTATACTTCTTTCAAGCCAAATTTTTGGTCCTTAGAATAGTGTCACTAAGGGTAGTTAATCTTTAGGCTCTAGTTTTGATCTTAGTGTTTCCTTGTCACTTTAAGGGCCATATTGCATTAAAGTACCCATATTGTACTTTGCTTTTTAAGTACCAGACTAATGATTTACAAGATATATGCAATGTAGACCTAGTAGTAGAATTCTTTAAATGTCTATTTGATGTCGATGAGGAGATTATAGTTGATAGTTCTAACTAAGAATTTAGACACCTTGGTGTCATGAAATACATTCTATCTATCCCATTGCCCAATGACTCATGGAAAAAAATTAGTATTTTTCACACCTTTGTGAAATGTAGAGACAAGTTATATAAACTAGTCATTGATGGAGGTAGTACATAAAACTTAGTTCCCACATTAAGAGTTACCAGACTTAAACTTAAATCAGAACCTTACTCTGCATCTCTGCACATTGCCTGGGTAGATAAAACCTCTTTATCTGTCATTCAACAATGTCATGTTCTCCTCCGATTAAGCGACTACAAAAAAGAAGTTCTTTGTGACATTATTCTAATGGATATTGTTGTTGCTCACATCTTAGTAGGATGAATATGGCTTTATGACCATGATGTCACTAGTTATGATAGAAAAAACACCTACATATTTAAACATGAAGGAAACACAATCTTGCTACATCTTGCTAATTCTAGTACAGGAACTATATTAAGTCCAAAAGCTAAGAGAATAAGAACCACAATCTTCACTTTTTAACCTACAAACAATTTGGGAATGAAAAGAAATAAGTTAATATGATACTTATCTTAGCTCCCAAAGCTTGTTTTAGGATTACTTCTATAGTTTGTAATGATATGCTTGTGTCTGACAATTATAACAAAGCCCTGTTTGTTAGTCAAAAATTTGAAAACATTTATGTCCTTACCTCTAGAGATGTTATCTCTAAGAATATAACTTGTCTTTCCTCCATTTGTAATGATCCTTGAACTTGGCATAAGAAACTTGGACATGCAAGCATGCATGTGATTTTTAAACTATCAAAACTTGGCCTTGTGAGGGGTCTTCCTAAACTAGATTTTCAAAAAGATCATGTATACAATGCATGCCAACTGGGCAAACAAACCAAATCTTCTTTCAAAACTAAGAAATTTGTTTCTACATTAAGGCCACTTCAATTATTGTACATGGATCTCTTTGGCCCCACACAAACTTGAAGTTTTGGTGGTAAAAGTTATGCATTTGTTATCATTGATGATTACTTTAGATTTACATAAGTTTTGTTTCTAACTCACAAGGATGAAGCTTTTAAGAGCTTTGAGGTCTTTTGTAAAAAAATTCAAAGAGAGCAAGGGTATTTTATCTCTAGTATTATGAGTGATTATGGTAGAGAATTTAAGAATAAACTTTTTAAAAAATTTTGCAATGAATATGGTTTTGCCCATAATTTCTCTACTCCAAGAACTCCATAACAAAATGGAGTTGTTGAAAGGAAAAATTGTACTTTTACAAGATATGGCTAGAACTATGTTGATTGACAATGATCTTCTTAAATATTTTTGGGTTGAAGTCATAAATACTGCTTGTTATATCTTAAATCGATATCTCATTAGACTCATTTTCAAGAAAACTTCATATGAATTGTAGTAGGGAGGAAAAACCAACATAGGCTATTTTCATACATTTGGATGTAAATGCTTTATACATAATAATGGTAAAGGTATGTTAAGAAAATTTAATGCTAGAAGTAATGAAGGAATCTTCTTAGGATATTCAACAACTAGCAAAGCATATAGGGTGTATAACAAAAAAACCTTAGTAGTTGAAAAATATATCCATGTAGTATTTGATGATGCTAACCCCACTTTGAAAAAAAAACTTAAATTTAGATGATGAAGAAAATGTAGATTGTTTGCACAAATCTTAGAATATAAGACAGAAAGAAAAGACTAATAAAAATGAAGAAGAAAAGAGGAATAAAGGAGTTCAAGAAATTCCACGTCAAAGATCTTGTTAACAAGATCCTATACCTTGTCAATAAGATATATGCAGGGAAGGAGAAACTTCAAATAATCTTAAAGCCATAAACACAAAACTACCCAAAACAAATTTGAAGCTTCCACATGAATAGAGACACTCCCCATCATATCCTATGCAGTACATAATTAGAAATCCTAATGAAGGATTAAGAACAAGAGCTTCGTTCAAACAAAACAACATGGCCCTTCTCTCACAAATTGAACTCAGAACTATAAAAAAAGCTTTGAAGGATGAAGATCGGATAGCTGTAATGGAAGAAGAACTCAACTAGTTCAAAAAAAATAAAGTATGGAATTTGGTGGAACCTCCTAAAAATGCCTCAATAATAGGAACAAGATGGGTATTCCAAAATAATCTTGATGAGCAAGGAAAAGTCATAAGAAACAAAGCCAGACTTGTGACCCAAGGGTATTCTCAAATGGAAGGTATTAATTTTAATGAAACTTATACTCCAGTTGCAAGACTTGAATCCACACATTTGTTACTTACCTATGCCTCATTTATGAATTTCAAATTATTCCAAATGGATGTTAAAAGTGACTTCTTGAATGGATTTATCCATGATGAAGTGTATGTCAAACAACCTTATGGTTTTGGGGATAAAAAATTGCCCAATCATGCTTACAAATTTTCAAAAGCCCTTTTATGGGTTAAAACAAGTTCCTAAAGCTTGGTATGAAAGATTGAGCAACTTTTTACTTCAAAATGGGTTTATCAGAGGAAAAATTGACATCACACTTTTCAATAAAAGGCATGATAATGATTCATTACTTATTCAAATTTATGTGGATGATATTATATTTGTTAGTCCTAATGAACTTCTATATCAAGAATTCTCTAAGCGTATGCAAGGTGAATTTGAAATAAGTATGATGGGAGAAATGAACTTTCTTGGTCTGTAAATCAAACAAACAAACAAAGAAAACTTTATCAATCAAGCAAAATACACTAAGGAGCTGCTCAAGAAATACGACTTTGAAAAATGCAAAACCCATGGGTACTCTAATGTGTCCCTCATCAAATCTCGACAAAGATGAAAAAGGTAAAGATATTGATCAAAAGTTATATAAAGGTATGATTGGATTTTTACTTTATCTTACTGCTAGTATACTAGACATAATTTTTAGCATATGCAAATGTGTTAGATTTCAATCCAATCCTAAGGAATTCCACTACATTATTGTAAAAAAAAATTTCAGATACTTGGTAGGAACACAAGACCTTGGCTTATGGTATCCAAGATCTAACAAATTTAAACTAGTTGGATATGCAGATGTTGATTTTGCAGGTAATAAACTTGACAGAAAAAGCACCTCTGGTGCTTGGCCAATTTCTAAGAATTGCTTTGGTATCCTAGTTTAGCAAGAAACAAAGCTCAGTTGCCTTATCGACTGCAGAAGCTGAATATATGGTAGTAGGAAGTTGTTGCACTCGGCTCCTATGGATGAAGCAATAACTAGAGGATTTTTCACTTACCTTTAAGTAAATTTCAATATTCTGTGATAATACCAGTGCCATCTGCCTAACCAAAAATCTTGTACATCACTTTTGAACCAAACATATTGAAGTTAAACATCATTTCATTTGAGACCATGTACAACAAGGAGATGTAGAGGTAAGATACATACAAACTAACTTGTAATTAGTTGATATTTTTACAAAACCTCTACTAGAAAATAGATTTTCTATGTTAAGAATAGGTTTGGGCATGATTAGCTGTGATTAATCTCTATATGTTGATGATTCTATGTGTTTATTATCTTTTTGAAAACCTTGTCAATTGGTATAGAAACCTTATTGATAAGATCTCTGAGGCTATGCAAATTCAAATGAATGTTGACTATGAAGTTGTGCGCCAAAAACACTGTACTATCTTCTTCTCTAATGAGACTGTGGCGTATGGCCTATGCATTCAAATCAATAGTCTTTTTCTTCTGCAACAATTATGAAAAGCAGTGCATAAGGCACAATGTATCAAATAACATATTTGGTTTCTCTTTCTCTGTATTAATAATTGATGTGATGGAATAAGCTTTTTATACATGCCTCATCTACTCCTTTTTAAAGCAACGCTCTCACTTCCCTGAACTTCTCCAAACCCTAGTAGATCAAAACATCATCTCTACTTTCCTTTGCCTCAAAATGGCTAGAACAAAGATAGTAGCACACAAATCCATAGCGTCACAAAGTATTCAAATCTTTAACTCTGAATTTGGTAAATCTTCGGTGGATAGTGCTCAATGGTAACCACAATCATCCTTTGTGTCTACTTATTCTCACCAAAAGTGAAAAGTTGTTTACTCTAAACCATCAGAATTTGGGACTGTAAAATAAACTTCTTATCAATTTTCACCATCTCGTACTTTTGCAGAGGAACCTCCAAACCCTACTGAAACCATCGCTGTCCTAAAATCTCAACCCTCGCCTTCGTAAAAAATCTCTAGTGCTCTTAACACCAAACGTCCTTTACTTCCTCTCTCTATGTCAAAGGTAAAGAAATTAAAAAATGTCTCTAAAGAATAGTAATCGAGCGAGTCCCTTAAAGAAATCCCCCCGACTCAGGTGACTCCATCAATGCTGAAGATTTTCTGTCTCTTAGAGAAAAAGAGTGATATGAATCTAATTTTCGTTGGCGCTCAGTTGCTTGTGGAAGAACTCTCTCATTACAAAAACTCCAATCCATCCACTGTGACATCAAATAGCCTTTTGAGGAAATGGGATGGCACAAATAACTCAAGCTCCAGGAAGAGGTATATGAAGACCTTGTTCGACTATTTTATGCGAATTTGTCTATTATGTCATTTATCAAAGGTCACAAAATTTTGTTAACGAAGAAGAAATTGAGTAAGCTTTTAGGAATAACATTCTCAGGTGACTTATACTTCTTCCAAAAGACTTAGGGGAAGAACTTTCTAGTTACCTATAAGGAGGCTTGGGACTACTTAGTTGAATGATAAGACCTTCTTTCTTCGGGCCGAGTAAATGGACTTGCTCTATGTTTTGAGCAGCGTATCATGGCTCACATTATCAATACCTGCCTCTTGCCTCGATCCTGCTCCTTAGAATCTCTTAAGAAAAGGGATGTCTGCTTTTTTTACTACCTTATCACCAGGACACCCATTGATCTTGGGACTTGGATTTTGTAATTTATGGTAGAATCCACTCAAATCTCCAACCCTTCTGTAAGTCTCCCTTATGGCATACTACTTACATGAATATTCAAAGTCCACCAAGTCAATTTGAAGCATTATACATCCATTCTTGTCGACACCACATACAACGAAGTTACCTTCATATTGATGCAGTATACTCTTGTCGACAACAAGTGGATTCGTACATCAGATGCCGCTCTCCCCACTAACTAAAAGAAGCCTTCTTCCTCCCCAGATGACCCTGATCAACACCCTGTCTCGCCTTCAGCACTAGACCCCCATGGCAAAGCCCCTACTTCTACCTCTGCACCATCATCCCCTGGTCATGCACCCCCCTCATCCTCTATTCCACCACCTTCTTCATCCACTGACTCTTTTGAGATGTTGTAATAGATTCTTGAAGCCCAAACTTCGCTTAATCACATGTTTGCTACTTCTCTCCACAACATTCATGCCCAGTTCCATCAAATAACTAATCAAATGGGAGACCTCACTGCTAATCTTGGGACCATGAGGAGTCTCTTGGAAGAACATGGCCTTTTTCTTTAACATCTTCATACTGTTCATCAGGAACTTCAAGCTGCCAAAACTAGTGTCAACCTTAAAGTTGTTCTCGATCATCGCCTTCAAGACATTGACACTACTATCATAAACTCCCTTAAAGTTTTAAAAGCTATCTGCCAACGCTACTAGCTTCCTGTGTTCTCATCATTTGACTTGCTTGTGATGGTGTATTTTTTCTTAGCTTCATCCACATTTTTTTGTGGCCACTGTTGAATACTGACTATGACTGATTACCTGTCTATTCTATAATTATTACTCTATTTTTGGACAAACTTGATTTATCTTCCTTAACTGGTTTTCTATATGCTAGAATTATATCCTATTGGTTTACTTTATCTCCCTTTTACAAAAAAAAGGAGAACATAATATACATCTGATTGGATTATATCTGCTATTTGATTCTTGCTGCTGTTTATATCTAATTAATTATATCTGATATCTAATGCTTAATATCTGGTTAATGAATTTGATTAGTTAATTATATTTACTATTTGATTCTTGTTGCTATTTATATCTGGTTAATGAATCAGTAGTTAAAATTAAATTATATATATGGGATTGATGGCAACAAGTGTTATACTCTGTTAGTTTAAAGATATCTCATGTCTCTATTTTTTGCCTTTGTGCTTTGGTCCCTGTAATCTGATTATCTATTATGGGGGAGCACATACTTAGGGGAAGTTTGTCTGTATCTGCTTATCTATGTAGACTTTTATCACTTAGGTTTTGTTATCATCAAGAGGGGGAGATTATTGGCCCAATGGTCTCTCAACCCTCTTATATTTGATGATTCCAAAAGCCTAAGTCAGATAAAAGCCCACTCAACAAATCCTTTTTGTTGATACTTTTTATGCATCCTGCAGAAAGCATATAAAACTTTTATGAGCTCTACTTTATTTTTCCTGTTTGCTGAAAAGCTGAAAGCTATCTTTATATACTGGGCCTATGTCTCTGCTTTGTTTATGAAGTCAACTCCTCCCTTTCCTTGATTTATCGAAAGTATAAAAGACAACTTGTTTCATAAAGTCACATTTGCTTGCTCTTCTCCTGGACGTGTTGGCCGAAAGAAGAAATTGTGAAAGAAACTCTGTGCTAATTGACTAAAACATCTCTGATTATCTACCCAGCATGCAAAAACATTTAGCTACTTCTTGGCTACTCAGATGTTACTATATTTCAACAGTCAAAATAGAATGAGATGGATTAATGGCTATTTTTTTGTATATATATATAAAGTAGCTCCATCTGTAAAAAGATACTAGAAAACATAAAGAGAATCTACTTTGCCTTTATAATATTTCTATGTTCTTACTACTGCTGAGTGTCTAGTCTATTTAACTATTGAGAGTCTATTTGTGAGACTTACGCTCATTTCTTGGTCCTTGTGAAAGTTCTTAAATAGTGTAGCAACTGTGAGAAAGAAAGAAAAAGTTGTGTATAAGCTGTTGAGTCAGTAAAAGTTCTAGATGAGCTTAGAAATCTAATATCTTTGTTGTGTACTCTGATTTAACATTATGGAAATCCCTTGTTGTGTATTAAGGGAACTGAACGTAGGTCTTGATGACCGAACCAGGATATATAAGGTGTTTTCCTTCCTTTAATTTGCCTTTTATTCTATTTTAGTCTCTACACTAAGACCTTGTCGACAAAGTCCTATTTTGTCTCTTTGATCTTTACTTTTAGTTATGTTTTAGAAGATCCTATAGACAAGATCTTAATCCCTCTAAAAGGTTTTTGATTTTTATAGTTTTGATTCAAATTGTTGCTATTATTGTGAAAGCACCTATTCACCATTTTCCAGGTACATTCTTAAAAAATGACCTAACTTCTACCAAAATTTTAGGATATTTCCCCTAATAAGCTCCTTCTTGAACTTCCTCCTATAAGAGATATTTAGCATGTTATTGATTTGATCTTTGGTTCTTAGTTCCCTAATCTACCACATTATAGGTGAATCCAAAAGATAGGAAAGAAATCAAAATGGAAGTTAATAGGTTACTTGAAAGGGGATACATCTACTATAGCCTCAGTCTCTATTCTCTGCTTGCCTTTTTAACTCCTAAGAAGGACAAAACTTGGAGAATGTATGTGGATAGTGAAGCGATTAATAAAATCACTATTAAGTATATATTTCCTATCCTTAAACTTAAAGACATGCTTGATTTGGTAATTGGCTCTAGTTGGTTTTCTAAAATTAACCTTTATAATAGTTACTACCAAATTAGGATTAGACTAAGGGATGAGTGGAAAATTGCTTTTAAAACTTTGGATAGGTTATATGAATAATTAGTCATGCCTTTTGGCTTTGTAATACCTCTATCACTTATATGAGAGTCATGACCTATTTTTTAGGCCTTATTTAGGAAAATTTCTAGTTATATACTTTGATGACCTATTGGTGTATAACCAGTTGAGGAAGAATAATTTATCAGGTTTTTCTCAATTTATATAAGGGAAAGTCCTATGTTAACCTTCCTAAGTATTCTTTCCTTCAAAATCAGGTTATTTTCCTTATATTTATATTTTTTAAACGAAGTATAGCTATTGATCCTAAGAAATTTAAAGCCATTAAAGAATAGCCCGAGCCTAAATCCATTTCTAAATTAAGAAGCTTTCATGGCCTAGTCTCCTTTTCTAAATGCTTCATTAAGGAATTTAGCACCATTATGAACCCTATCATAGATTGCTTAAGCCTTTGAATTGATTAAAGGAAACTTTCTAAGGCCTCTGCTCTAGCTTTGCTTAACTTCACCACTAGGTGGGGCAATCAATACAATCATGAATGATCAAATTATTCTCATTTTTGATAGCCCTCTCCAACATTATCTTGTTCATTGGAAAGGATGCATAAACTTGGATGCTACTTGGATCACTAAGAAGGAGTTTCTACATTTGGAACCGATCATGTTACAATCTTACCAGTTGTTTTCCTCTTTTAAGGAGAGCTTCCCTAAGTTAGGGGAAAATGATGGAAAACAATAGAAAACATATTCTAAGCAATAAAAAACTTAAATTATCTTTATTTTAATAGTATTATTTATATTTTGTATTTCTTTTATTTCATCAATTATTTATTAGTTTAAATATCTTTTGTTAGGATTTGATATTTTAATTCTCTATTATTAAGATTAAAATTTATTATTATCTTTATTTTAAATTATTTCTTAGGCTTTATATAAAGTTTTTAGTAATTAGGCTTAATAGGTTTGCTGATTGATCATTGATAAAATTATCCGAAATTGTTAGCTACCTCTCACCCTATGTTCTTCTTCTTCCCTTGTATTTCTCTCTACATCTTCCCCTTTAGTCTATATCCCACTACTTCTCTTTCTCCTCCCATTTTTCCTCTATTTTTAGTTTCTCTACATCAGCTTGCCTCTCTCATTCTATGCATCTTTCCACACACAGTAATTCCAACAAAGAGGAAAAGGTGCATAGCAAGTCCACCATGTGTATACTTCCCATGTTTGAGGAAGAAAGAAGCGTATGCTTGCAATTTATACTAGACAAACTTCCCTCTTAATATACATAGATAGGACTATTGTACACTTTCTTTAATTTCTTTTTATGTTTTTTGAAATGTATGATGACTTTTTTGAAGGAAAAGTCCAGAGACTTGACTTAGATATATTTGAATTTTCTCATGAAGGACACAAGGAAACTCGGAACTAGCTTTTCTAATTTAATCTATTAAGTTAATTTTTTTTAAAGATAACATACAAAATATCTTTTAAATTAATTTTCAAAAGCAATTTGATTTTTTTAAAACATTAGTTATGACAAATATTTTGATTTGAAATGACTAGAGAAAATTATTTTTACCAACCGTAATAGTTACCTCTAAATGTAACTTTTTTTATATGTAAGACAAATAAATACAATTTCTATACACTATTATCAAACACAAATTGATACTATTTCTTTTTTTTTTTGGTAAAATTAATATGAATTAAAGTCATGATTTTTATTTTACTAAAAAAAAGTCGCGATTTAGACAACTAAACATATGAGATAAGACCAAAAGAAAAAATGTATCGAATGAGCATTAGAGTGGTCCACGTGAGACGACTCTATCACTTAAATTTTAATTATTTTCACAAAGAAGCTCTCACTTTTTTTATAGCATGTGAACATGAAGACTTGGATTTCAATCACCAAAAGAAGAAGTATGATTTCCTTCTTGGCATTCATTGGTGCACCGCCCATCACTTTCTCACTCAATCCAGTTGTTTACTCAATCTCCATCAATCAATACTAAATTTGACCCATTCTTGTAATTTATATAAATTCCCTAATTACTAATTGGTATTTGTGATGCAGAATTCAAGAGTTCTATTGTATTAAATTTATAATTCTTTGTTTTGAATTCTAACTTATTTATAGATGTGGTTCGTATATAATATGCTAGACTAAGCTTATATAAAAATAAAATAAAATTGCTAAATTAATGCTTATCTTGCTTGATCTATTGTATATAATTTTTTTAAAAAAATGTTTAGCAGTTCAGCTACACGATTTTTAATTTAATTTATGAAGTGGAAATATAGTTTATGCGAAGAAAATTATTTTAGTAAAATTTAAACATAAAGATATATTAAAAAAAATAAAGTCATAGCAACCATATGTTTTACTTTTATGAACTATTATGTTAGGGGAGAGAGAGAGTTGAGTCTTTGAAGTAATTTAAGACCAATTGCTATTATTGTCTCATGAAGTTTCTTTGCAGCTACATATCTTTCACTATCTACATGACAGTGCATAAACTAATGCAAAAATCATATAATTTTGAACTCATTGTCTCTGGAGTTTAATTTTATATAAAAGTACATTCTTTTACATATGTTTATTGATAAAAACTCTATAGAATTTATCTTGAATTGATCCTTATTAGGAACTACTAAATTTGAAACATTTACCATATATATACAAACATGTCCATTCTTCTTACTTACCCTTGAATCTTGATCTCCCCATCTCCCTGTTCCTAAATATGGTGTTAGGAAGAAAATTTGTATAGAATGAAGAACTTATTATTTATTTTAGGAAATTGCTACTTGACTGGAAATACAAGTAGCAGCTTACCTTGTTTGTTGGCACTATAGAATCCTCTCACAAATGTGCCAACAAGTGCAACAGTGTTATACCCTTGCTCTCTTTTATGAGGGGAGGAACTTTTTTTAGACTGGTTTTGCATACACACAATTGAACTTTGTAGTCTTATAGTACTAAATGGAATTATTTAAGCAAGTTAATTTGGATGAGTTGTATTTGAAGTCGTAATTTAAATATGGTGCTTTAATAATGAACAAGATGGTTTCTTAAATGCAAGTTCTTTTTTTTTTTTTGGCCACTGCCAAATATTAATGAAAGAGAATATAGTAGTTCCAATGCTTATAGTAGAAGCAACAATTACTACAAACATATATGGGTTGGCCCAAATGTTCCTACAAACTTAAATGGGTTGTATTTGAATTACTTCAAATGTTATTCATTAAACAGAGGAGAAAATAGAGCAGATTAAGTACTTATGCAAATAGAATATCTTCTTGTATTTAAAAGGTGATTTCCTTTCAAGGCATTGAATGATTAAAGAAACTTTCTCCACTTTTGCTACAAGATGAAAGATTGCATAAAGTTAAAAAGGCACACATTATTCCACTTATTACACACATATATGAAGCAGTTATAGAGAGAGAGAGAGCAACTAATAGAGGTAGAAAATATAGGCATCTAGCATAGGTCAACCATCAACATAGTTTGTCATCATCTTCTTTAGCTTTGCCACTTTTTATTACAATGGTCACATATATTTCATCCATTACATTATTTATTCGGGGGTGTACGTGGGCCGGGTCAGACAGGGTTTTGGCCTTGCCCAATGCCCTGCCCGATTTTAAAAGGACTTCAAAATTGAAGCCCGATGCCTTACCTGGTCCGGCCCGATTTAATACTAGGCGGGGTTTGGCTAAATCGGGCAGCTCGACATTTTTTCTTTTTCTTTTTTCATTTATTATAAAAATTGTAAAATAATCTCAAAAAAAAAATTTATATAAATCTTTATAAAATTGCATTTTATCTTTAAAAAATTAAAATTTTGATATAAATCTTTATAAAAAAATATATTTTTATTTTTTTAAATTTAATTAGACTAATATATCTTTTATGTCCAACCTAAATTTATTATTAAAATTATAAAATAATACTTAAAAAGAAAATTTTTATATAAATTTTTATAAAATTATATTTTATCTTTAAAAAAGATTAAAGTTTTGATATAAATCTTTATAAACAAATATTTTTTTAAAAAATAAAATTATTTTTCAAGCCGAGCCCGCCCAACATAGCCCTAAAGGTTGGCCTGATGCCTGGGCCAACTTGATTTTATGACCCGCCCTAACCCTAAATTTTTTAAAAAAATTTTTTATGACCGGCCCAACCTGGCCCGATTTGATCGGGTAGGGCCGGGCCTATTGGGCCTTCGGGTCCGATGAACACCCCTATTATCTATCCACTAACAGCAAGTATATCTTCAACTTTTCTTTAACACTAAAGTTCCAATGACTCCCCAAAACCCAATTGCTATCATAAGGTGAAGCAAAAATTTTTTGAAATCATTTTCATTTTCAAATTCTTTACCACCAAGAACTTGATGAGAATTATCATCAGGGAATTTGTATGGCAATGTAACTCCACAAAGATAGGGTTGCTAGCATAAATATGTGGGCTATCAAGAATTAAGAGTTGATTTTCTTTTGGAATTTGTCTTGAAAAATTATTGTATGACATATTTAAGTAGCTAAGAGAAGTTAGAAGGGCAGTGACATTGTTTGGAATTGTGCCTGAAAATTGGTTACACAAGATGTCAAAGGATTCAAATGATATCATATTCTTTATCATTTGAGGGATCTTATATTTTGTTGCTTGCAAATTTAGATTGATTAGTTAAATAGATTAACTAACTCACACATTTGATTCCTACATTTAGGCAATATGTTAAGGAAGGGATTTTGTTCCCTAGCTTTGGATTCCTAGGTTTCTAAAAGAAGTGCCTAGTTTGAAGAATGATTAGCACTTATAGTTGAAAATTGTATAAGGGAAAGTAAAGGCATGATAGAAGGGCAGTGAAAATTGTTTGGAATTGTGCCTGAAAAAAAAAATGTCAAAGGATTCTAAAATTTAAAGGCATGAATATAACGGATAAAATGTAAGGTAAATGCTTATATTTTGTTGCTTGCAAATTTAGATTATTAGTTAAATAGATTAACTTCGCTAACTCACACATTCTTCCTACATTTAGGCAATATTGTATAAGAGGTTGTCTTTTTCCAACTTGTTTTCCCTAGCTTTGGATTTAGGTAGGTTTTGTTAAATGAAGTGCCTAGTTTGAAGAATGATTAGCACTTATAGTTGAAAATTGTATAAGGGAAAGTAAAGGCATGGAATGCAATATGAGTTAAGGCAACTAATTGGAATAGCTATTGTGACTTCTTTTTGACATATTTGCTAAGGAGCCATTACTTTTTTTGACATCAAATTTTGGCTCAATCATCCTTTGTGACTTTAGTTGCTTATTATTATAGATGGTTATTTTCAAGGTAGATATACCTTCTTAACGTTGAACTTGGCTACTTGTCTTTTTCCTTTTGGAATTGGTTCTTCATCTACTCTTGGAGTTTAAAGTTTGTCAAACGCACTGCTTTTCTTCTTTCATTTTGTAACACCCCAAAATTAATTAAGGTATTAATCATGGATTTAGATTAATTAGGGATAATTAATATAGGATAAGTGGGCAAGGTTAGAGAATGGTAATTTTGAGAAATAAAGTAATAATATGAGTTGAGAATTAATTGGGATAGAAACTATATCTAGGCCCAACTTAATGTAGGGGAATCATGAGAAGGGGCTTATAAAAGCCCAATGATTCTAGATGCAAGCCCAACTCCTTATCATGAGACTTGGGCCGAAAGGGATCCCCTAGCAATAGCCCAATTTAGGTGAAATAAAGGCCCAATGACTTGAAATAATCAATATGACTTCTAGGGATCCCTGCTTTTCCAATTAGTAAAGGCCCAATACCCAATTTACATGAGCTCTTATAGTGGGCCCAACACACATTATGCAAAGTTGGATTGACTAAGCCTAACCCAATCAAATTTCTGTAGCCCAATTCATGAAACAAAGCCCAACAAGTGCAAAATCTGAACCTACAAGGAATTGGGCCATTGGGTCAGCATACCTTACTTAAACTGAAATTGTTCTGCAGCCCACTTCACCAAACAAAAGCCCAATAAGCACATATCTGAACCTAAGTGGATTTTGGGCTTTAGGGTTAGACCCAAACTCATCTAAAGGTCCCTAAAAGCCTCTCCTTCATTTTGCTGAAACTAAGGAAGAAAATTGGAGGTTTTTCCAAGGCTAGGGTTGTCTTGGAGGCTCCATTTCTCACTTCTAGAGGATGATTTAGCCAAGGTAGGTTGTCTTTGACCCTCTTCCTCCTCTTCATTTTGGTCCGATTAATTTCTAGGTTTGAGCCTTTTCATAGCTCAAGACTTAATTGTAGTTTAGGTATGTCAATCTTGTTAGATGATTGCACCTCTTCTTTAATCATATCTTTAGCTTTCATTAGTATCTTAAGCAATTGCCTCTTTTCGGAGGCTTTTTGGAGTATTTCCTTTCCATTTTAATGCATTCTCTGTTAGTTTGAGACCCCTGTAGTTAACCTATGACATGGGATTTGGTATTTCCTCCTCTTCTAAGTATGAGTTAAGGCAACTAATTGGAATAGCTATTGTAGTTCAGCTTTTTGGATATATTATGCTAGAAATGGTGATAATTATGCTTCATTTGGTGTGCACTTTTCATTATGGTAGCTATCAAGATTTTGGCTTCAATGAGGTCTGGGTTATTTTCCTAATTCCATGTATATGCTCATGTTAATCTGCTATTTGTTACACATGCTTGATTTTGAAATGTTAAATGACTGGTTGACTACTTGATTGTTATTGTGATTGGACCTTGTGAGTCCATGGTGGAGCTGTGGTGCGGCTGCCACCCGTGCATGTGCTACGATCGAGCACCGGGTATGATCAACCCCAGATGCACTGAGCCCTGGTGTGCTCAAGTGTTAATGGCCTTTAACATGTTATGTATGATTGCTGGTATGGGACAGTAGTTATTGGTAGCTCAACTAGTTCATTTGCCAATTGAATGGATAATTCTGGTATTGATGACATGAGATTGTCTTGGATTGATTGACTTGTACATATATATGGGAATTACCTTTTGTTACTGAGATTGTATATCTCACCCCGTTGTGGGCTAACATTTTCAGGGACCGGACCTCTTATGCCGAGGAAGAAATTAATGGAAGACCATTAAATGGTTTGGTAATGCATAGGCTTAGGAGCTTTGACAAAAATGTATTGTAATTAAATTGTTAGTTTTGTATCATTGCTGCATTGCATCATGAGTTGCCAAGTGTAGGGATTGTATATGTAATTCGATTATCATGGAATTGAACCTTATGATTGTAATTGGCTAATAATGGAAAGTGTATCGAATGTTAAATATTGTTGTTATTATTTCATTCTAGAAATGAGGGTGATTAGATTAAATGGGCATGTAAGTTTTGAATTGGTAATGAAAGAATAGCTAAGTAAATAAGGTAGATAAATGCCATTAGAGCCATGTAAAATGAGGGGAAGTGATCTTAGGATGTCCCTAAGGAGAGAAATAGAGTGTAGGGGGCGAAACATAGGGAAAACAGCTACAGAGGGGAGTCACGCCGCGGCCAAGAAGGCTTCGCCGCGGGCCTTGACAGTGGCGAGGTTGATGAGATATACGTAACCTCGCCGCGGTGCAAGAAGTCTCGCCGCGGCGCGAGTCGAGAAAATTAATTTGGGAGGTTACAGTAGCTTGGCGGTGCAAGAGTTCCAGGCCGCGGCGGAGGGCTAAAAACTCAGTTTTTAACCTAGACACCCGGATTTCTTGAATGCTAATGCTAAGGAATGATATAGGAACACTCGTGGGAGGTTTTTGGGTGTTGAAAATGATAAAGGGATGAATTACAAATGCTTGTATACATGTCCCTGTTTATAGTTGATTATTGATGACCCTAACAACATCAAGGTTCAAATTTCTCAGTATTTCCGCAAAGTAATTTATTGTAGCAACCCAACCTTGATCTTAATTATTAATCACATTCTTAACTCTAATTTTGCATATCATAGTCTGTCAAAAATTTGGCCTTGTGTATGGTAGACTTTAGTTCCTTCGACTATACAACTTGCTATCTATTATCTTTGTTAAGTTTTGGTGCTCCTTCTTTCACTATCCATTGTCTCTATCTCGACTATTTCCATTTATATTTTAAGGAATGAAATGGCAAGCCTGATGTTGAAACCATGTTTGTAAACCCTGTAGGAAAGAGATTTGTATCTACTGTCATTTTAGCTATGACTTTATTAGCTAGCTTAAATCTCACACCTTTCAAAGTTTTCTAGATTGCATTCTCGAAAACAATGTAATTAACAGTGGCAGGACTATATGAGTAATGCCACTTATAATTTTCTTATTATTTAGCTCCTCAGTGAATGGAATTTTATATCCATTAAGTCGTCTAATTTGTTGGTTTTTTAGTAAAGAGTCAAAAATTTGATTAGCTTTATAGATGTTGAAAAGGTACTCCTCCTTACTTTAGGTTTCATGACCTCTTTTTCTTTTAAGGGCCTTAACATTAGGTAGGAATATGACTTCCTTTTCAAAATTTCTGTTGTTAGGACATAAGCTCAATGATCTTCCTCATACTTAGCTACTCTTACCAAAATCATTAGCATAATCCACAATAGAAATTACGTGTGGACCTCTTTGTCCTCGATTGGCTTTCCTTTGTTTAGAATGAATTGCTCAATTTGAATGGCTTAAGTTGCTAATTGAGTTAACTTTGAGCATTCTTAGGCTATTAGCTTTTCCTTCTACTGAGGATGCATGTTATCTATAATTATGGTAGCATACTTGACTTTTGAGAATTGCATATGACATCTAGTTCTCAGCTTTCTGAATCTCTTCAAGTAATTAGCTATAAGTTCATCTACTTGTTGCTTTAGATTCATGAGGTTGGCTATGGTAATTTTTAGCTATGGCTTGCAATATCTATCATAAAAAAGCCTTTTCATACTTCGCTAATTCTGCATAAAGTTAAATGGCAAAGACAAATGTCAGGTGAAAGTAGTTTCAATTAATGATAAAGGAAATAAATGAAATTTATAATATTCATTTTGATTTACCTCAACACATTGGACAATAAATTTGCCTATATATTCCATGGTAGGCTTACCATCTTCACTTGAGAAGGTAGTAAAATTATGAGTTCTAAAACCTCTTAGTAAGAGCATCATTTTGCCTACCCAATTAGGATATGGTTTCTTATTATAAACACTGTATTTTTATTTAGACATGCTTTAAAAATAATAATAAAATAAAATTAACAAAATATAAAAAAAAAGAAAAAAAAAGAAAAAACTTTAAGAGGCATAAGTAAAAGAAAAAATTAATAAAAACTTTAATTTTTTTCTCCAAATTCTAAGAGCCTAAATAACCAAAATAACAGAATAAAAAAAAATAAGAACCAAAAAATAAGAAAATACAAAAAATACAAAAATAAAAAAAAAAGTAAAAAAAAAAAAAAGAAAAGAACCAACCAAAAAAAAAAAAGAAAATAAAAGAAAAACAACATCACCAATGACAAATTATTAGCCCCGGCCTTTCAACCCCATACTCAAACCAATGGAAGCCCAAAACCTAACTAGAAAAAAAGACATAACAAAAAACCAAATAACTGAAAAAAAAAAAAGAGAAAAAAGAAAAAAAACAAAACCAACAAAACAAAATAAAAAAGGGAACAAATAAAAAAGAAAAAGAGAAGCCCACATAATAGTCCCTCCAGCCTTATTGTCTTAAGCCCATATAACCCAACACCAAAATGGCCCAATACAAAAAAATGAAACCCAACAATAAAAAACAAGCCAACAAAAATAAGAAGAGAGGAAAAGGAAACAACCTAATACTATGCTGAGCCGGAAACCATTTTGATTGGCTTTGTCCTCCTCCTTTTTGGGTTCTCTTTGGGCTTTTCTAGAAGTCCATTTTGGGCTGGGTTTTATACTCCTCTCTCAGGGTTCTCAGAGAGCTTTTCCAAAAGCGTCACCCACGCGCAGAAAGAAGACGCGCAGGGACCTGCAACCAGAGCCATTTGAAGAGAGTTAGGACGGGAGAGGTAAGGAGGTAATATCGTTACAAAGTGGTCACGGGGAAAAGAAAATGGACAGAGCGCAAAGTGTCAGAAGAGAAGAACAAACGCGCATAATGTTTGGTTGGGAATTTTTGGAGAGGAGAGGAGGGGAGGGAGATAAAGTGTTTGGTTGTATAAAATTGGGAGAGAGGGAGAGGGGAGGGGAGGGAGGGAAATGAAGTCAATTTTAGCTCCCCTCCAAATTAGAGAGTTTTGGAGGGGAGGGGAGGGAGAAGGGTGGAGTATTTTTAAATGTTAATTTATTTTTTTACCTCTTTTAATTTTTTAATATTTTAATATATTAATATTTAATAAAAATTAAGATACATTTTTTTATCAAAAATTAAAAATAAAAAAAGATTAAAATTTATAATTTTTTTAAAAAATTATTAATATAAATAATTTCTTTTATAAAAAATAAAAATAATATAATATAAAAAATAAATTTATTTAAATATAATTACCTTCCCTCTCCTCCTAATCCAAACAATAATCTCTCCTTCCTTTTTTTTCCTTTTCTTTTAACCAAACAAAACTCATTAAATTCTCTCCCCTCCATTAACCTTCCCTCCCCTCCCCTCTATTAACCTCTCCATTGACCTCCCTTCCCCTCCCCTCTGTGAATCAAACGGAGCCTAGCTTTTGGAGCTTTTCCTTCGAGGCAAATAATGCACACAAGGGGGAGTGGAAATCACTCTCGGATCTGCTATAAAGTGAGAACAAATCAGTGGACAAAGAGGGGGCTGGGTGGTCTTGGGTTGGAGAGAAGCGGAGAGAAGAGAAACCGAGAGCAGAGATTCGAAGAGAAGAGGAAGAACAGAGAGAAGAGAAAGAGGGGGTTTTCGAAAATTGAAAGAGGGGAGGTTTTCGAGTCTGAGTAATTTCAGAGCAGAGAGGCTGCAAGACTCAGGAAGAGGGGGAGAAACAGAGAGAGAATGAAAGAGACATTGTTTGGTTGGAAGGGAGGGGAGGGGAGGGGAGGTTGAAGAAAGTTTCGAAATCAGAGGTTCCAATTGTGGTTGGCAAGGAACGACGGCAAAGAGGTGGTGAGATTGAACTTGGAGACAAGGAAAGTAGAAAGGTACCGTTGTCATCTTGCTGTCTTTGTGTCCCCTCCCACCTATATCTCTTCTATATTCTTTATTATTTTTCTTTATCTTCTAAAGGCCGAGAGATATAGAGATGGTTTGAGATTTTCTGGCTATCGAGTTTTATGTGGGGAATGTACGGTGATTTTGAATAATGGGTGAAATTTAGTATGAGTTATTCATCATTCGGTTCTCCGGGTACCTGTTCCCTGAATTGGATGTCAAATCTTCGCTGATGCTGGGGTGTGTTGTTGAACAAGTGATGTATGATTCTCAGAATTAGTTCTTTAAATTTCCCATCAGTATGGAGTTCTCTGTTTTGTGCATATGGGTTTAGCTAGAGTGAATTAGGGCAGTGCCTTAAGTTGAGTCAAAGGATCTTCGGTCAATTAGTTAAATGAAAATTTAAAGAGCTATCCATGGTTTTGGTTTTATTCCTTGAATTTGATGCTTGCTAAGATCTTGTTTGTGGCTTGATTTATAGTTAAAATCACTGTTGGTATCCTTTAGTTTATTTTGAAACGTGGAACTCATGTAAATGGCGCACAATATGGATTCATCCCTATTGGTACCCTGTACAGGAGTTTGGTTTGTGATTTAATGTCCCACAATGTTGCATTATATTTTCTGTTTATGTGCTGAAATTGCTAGAGAACTTTGATGCCATGCCAAGCGCGTGGGTTGCTTGCTGAAGGCAGTACAGTCTCTTGAGATTCAATCTTTTGATATACGTATTAAAAAAGGGATGTAGGGGCTGCTTCGGTTTTGTCTTGCGCTGTCATGATACTGATCATTTTTTTGAAACAGGTTTTATGTTGGTGCAAAGTTGTCCTGTTAGAAACATGATTTTGGCACAGAATCTTCAACAGTAAATCCAATTTTTATTTTAATGCGGGATCATATTTACTGAAATTCTGGCCAGTTGTGATCTCATCCTCATATCAAATGATGGGAAACTCGCTTTAGCCAACTCACCGCAGTTTTGGGATTTTATGATTTGGGTAGTTGGTTTCCTTTGCTTGGTTTAGTTTATCATATGACTTGGGAGTTTATTGTATGCGAATGGAATGAATTCCTTTGTGCGCTCTTTCTCTGCTCCGATCCAAATCTTGATATGGGCTAAACTTTCCGTATATGCATATTGAGTGTTCCTGAATTAAAGGGTTGTTGTTGATGTTATTTGAATCAAAATTCTGATATGGATTAATCTTGACTATCTGATTGTGTTACTTTGATCATTTGTACCCATAATGCTTTTGTTGGATTGCTTTTTGATGTAATGCTTGTTTGGAGCTCGGATACAATGGTGGAGTAACACACAGGGAACTCTAACTTGCAAAGCGTAAGGAACTGGCTATTGGACTCAATGAGAGGGAGGAAATGATAGGATGCAATTAAATTTTAGCCTGTACAATTTCTCTGCCCACCCTTGTAAAGGTGCTCAAATATGATGCCAAGACATGATTGGATGCGCAAGGACACACACAACCACAAGTTATTATATGTTTGTAACATTTTTTTTAATCTTTTAATTTTCATTTCATTTCATTTTTTTTAATCTTTTAAATTTCATTTCATTTCATTTTTTTTATTTTAAAAATTGTCGTGTCTTAGACACATAAGAATCAACCTGAGAGTTATAGGTGGCAATAGGCCTCTTGGTTCTTATTGAGTTTTATAATTATATTTTAACAAATTTTAGATATTAGTAGCTCATATCAAATTAGATTTGATCTCCAAAAAAAATATATTAAAAAAAAGATTTCAAAACAAAAATGAAAAAAGAAAAAAAATAAATTTCCTTTTTAAAAATTTTATAAAAATAATAAATAAAATATAGACGGTGTTTTAAAATAAAAAAATTAGCTTGTTTAACTTAAAAGAAAAAGAAACGATTAAATACCAAAAAAAAATAAGAGAAAAAACTAAAACAAAAAAAGGAAAAATCAAAGATTAAAAAATCAAAAAGTAATAAAAAAGGGAAAATGATCAATAGAAAAATAATCATCAAAAAAATAAAAAATAAAAACAAATCAATATAAAAAGTAAGAAAAACCTAAAAGAGCTATTAAGAAATCAAATAAAAAAAGAAAAAAAGAAAAAAGAAAAAAAAAATCAGAAATCATAAAAAAAAAAAAAAGAGAAGAGAAAAAGTACTCATTGAAAAATGGACTTTAAAAAAACATAAGATGTGGAAATAAAAAAAATAAAATGAAAAATTAATTAGAAAAATATATAAACAAAAATAAAAATACAAAAGAATAAAAAATTAATAAAAAAAGAGAGCCAAACAAAAGAAATTAAAAAAAAAGAAGAACTAAAACTGAAATCAAAATCAAAATCAATAAAAAAAAAAAGATCTAAAAAAAACAAATCAAAGATCTTAAAAATCAATTAAAAAAAAGGTCTTTTCATAAAAAATCATCACAAATTTAAAAAAAATAAAAAATTAAATAAGAAACTAAAAAAATTAAAGAAATAAAAAATTTAGAAAATCAATCATTAAAAAAAGATCAATAAAAAAATAAAAAATATTTAAAAAATAAAGCAAAAATAAAAAAATAAATCAAATCAAAAATAAAAAATAATCAAAAGAAATTATTAAAAAAAAAGAACAAAAGCAAAAACAAAAACCAACTAGAACAAAGTTTTTAGTTTGAATTACTGAAACTTTGATCTTTGTTCTAAGATACGTAGGTTTTAAATTCTCATTTTAGATTAAATTTGTCTTTGTAAATAAACACTTTTTTTCTTTTATTTTCTTTTGTTAATTTTTTTCCTTTGTCTTTGCATGTGATTGTTAAGAGAATTAAAATTAAATTAATGTCATTTTAGTTTTGCACAATTAATTTAGGATAATTATTTTTAAAAATGAGTGTTGTGTGGCATTTAACACCTTCCCAATATACAACCAACTCCCAGATTCGTATCTGGTTCATAAATTGTTTTTCTTGCAAAAAGGTTTCTCAAAAATTTACTTTTTTAAAAATAAAAATTTTATTGGTTACTCTACTACTTTAATTTTGGTTTTCATTTTTAGAAATCAAAATCTTTCGAAAATTTTTCTTTTAGCGCCATGCGGTAGCGTTTCGGGTGTGACACTTATAAATAGGCTTATCAAGATGCCTTAATGATATGCCAAAGTGTCTCCTTATTGTTTCAATAATCATGTTAGGTCAATCATGTGAGGCACAGCAAGTCTAGGTTTTGTAGTCACTGACTGATTATGGTTTAACAACTATATTAAAACTAGACTAGTTTGTCTTGGTGGTACAAAAGGAGTTTGAATCAGATGATGACCATTTCGTTGCTCTAACGTGTGTGGATATACAGTTTGATTAGCTACAGGAAGTGGAATTGGATTCCATGGCTATTTCTTAGCTAAATCTTTAGATACTTTGTATGTAGTCCCTCATAGTGAAAGAACTAGATTCACTCCATGGAAGATTGGTTACTTTAAGGTTTTTAGGTAGATTGGCCAATTAGTTGTTTGAGGTGGAAATGAATTCCATGGCTATTTTCTAGCAAAATTTTCTAATCCCCGAGGTGGAACAACCTTGTAACTAGTTGCAAGATAAACTGCAATGTCTTGCATATTTGTCTATAGGATGGTACCAACCGTCAAAAGATTAAGCAAAATATAAGATAGATTGAGATTAATAAGTGTGTTAGGTGGTCATTTGGCCATATGTACTTGCCCATAATGCAAAACAAACTATGGTATTGGTGCTTTTAGTGTTACCTTTTAAGATTATTTGGATTCAAGACCATAGGGGCACTTAGGACTAGAATCAGATGTTGAATTGATTGACTAACATTGAAGGATGATGTAGAATGCTCTTTGACATATACTTGCCTTTGCTTCTAAGCATTATGCACTTCATTATATATCATTGGCTTGGCAATTTCAACAAGTTGACAAGAAATTTGATACATGAGATCCTTAAGTCTTATGTTAGTTTGTTGACAGATAAAAAAGGTTGTAATTACTATGGGTTGGCTTTGTTTAACTATATCTTCCATGGTTAGAGTTGCTTGTCTCATAGTTGATGGTGGAGCTATCATAACATGTTATCACATAGCTACTGGTGTCATAACTAATGAAGATGACATGCTTAAACTTGACATAACAATAGGCTAAGAAGCCTGAGGGTTAAAAGTTTTTTAGCTACGATTCTTTTTTGTAGTTAATTGCAGAACATTCATGTCACTTAAGCTTTTTCCCGATTGCAAATGCATATGCCACTTGTATTTGTGACTAGGTGAAGAGAACTTCATTGGAAGCTCATCTTCTAGTCCCGTCGAGTGTTTTAAAGTTGTTGCTTATGAATTTAGATAGATTAGCTAAATGAATAAGCTAATTCACACATTTGATTCCCACATTTAGGTGATACGCTAAGGAAGGGACTCTAGTCCTCAGTTTTAGGTTTCTAGGTTATTAAAGGGAGCACCTAGTCTAAAGAATGACTAGCATCCATAGATAGAAATTGCAATAAAAGAAAGTAAAGACATAAAATGCAATAAAGAAAGCTATAAATAAAGAGATAAATTTTAAAATTTAAAGGTAGGAATGTAAAATATAAAATGTAAGGTAAATGCTTGTATTTGATTGATTAGATGTGTGTTTTTCTCAAAACAATTACAAATAAATATTTATAAGCCTAAAATTATTAGTTGTTAACTAAGCTGTCTGCCACTCCTTGTTAAATTTTTAGCCTATGTTTACAACAATGTGAGTTTATGGCTAACAATCTTAGTGTTAGTAGGTGCCACATCAGCTTTTTTGAATATTAAAATAATATTTTTATTTGCTAACTAACTATAACATTAACTAACTATAACACTCATATCCCTAAAATTTAAAAGAGTAGGTCTTCAAATATATTTTATGTTTTCCTTAACTTGGTCAACTCACAAACTGCTCTAATTTTTAGCTGATCTAGTCGATTGCCTTGAAAATATCTTGCAAGCCCAATTCCTAAATTGTAGGGAATTAGATAAATGGCTAAAAATAGCCAGGAAACATTGAATATTTTTTTTATATTTTAGTTGTATGTTATTGGACCATTCTTTTTAAATATTTTAAAAAATTTTATAGATTAAACATGCGAGCCAAAGATGTTATAACCTATTTTTTACCTCAAAAAGTCCAATTCAACTAACTTATCTAACAAATATGGCTCATCTTAGCTGACTTCCTCATTAAACCTTCTCCAACACTTTTTAGCCCATATTATAGCCCATTGACATATCTAGCCTATTATTTTTTGGTGCTAACACCTTTCAAATGATTGTTTGATAAATTTAAGCCATGTAGTCCATTGAGTTGAGTAATTCCTTTAGGAATAAATCCTTCCAAATTGTTATTTGACAAATCTATGTTGACTGCAAATTGCAAGATTTTGATATAGTCAAATTGTACTCTCTTCATGACTTCTTTGACATCCATATTATCCCACTCGAAAATATGCAAGATTATGAAATGTTTGGTTAGAATACAAATAATGAAAAGGAACATAAAAAACATGTGTCTCTCTAACATTTTTGCTTTAAATATATTTTTCACAAGTTTCAAAAATTTCATTTTCAACATTTACAACAATTTTGATTTTCTAATTAATCTTTGGGAATGAACTCCAACTAATATGATATTTTTTTTAACATTTATATGATTTCTGACTATTAGTTGAAAAAAAAAATTCCATTACTCAACAGTGAAAATTAAAAAAAAATCTATTCTTGACCAAAAAACTACTAAGATAGAGTTTGTTAGCTTGAATTTCAGTTAATCACACAACCAATTGAAACTTGATCAGGCCAATGTTGAGTTTTTTTTTTATTATTATTACTTTTTAACTTTCAAAAAATTAAAGATTGTTTACTTAATGAAAGAAATATTTAAAAAATAAGGATTTTAATTAAAAAACAAACACATGATAACATGAAAGAATTTTTAGAATTATAATATTCTAATTATAACATAGTTAGAATAATTATAATATAATTAGGATATTATGTAATAATAAGAAGAAGAAATATAAATACTAAATATTATGTATAAAATAGAAAATATAATTAGATATACAAATATATAAGATACAAAAATATATAAAATACAATTAGATATATAAATAGATAAAATTTAATAATTGATAATGAATGTAATGCTTTGCATCACTGATTGAAGTTTTGGTAAGGCAATGTATTGCCAAACTTCATTTAGAAGGTTTAAATTTAAATTTTTTTGTATGAATTTTAAGTCATATTAGTATATAAACTAAAATTTTAATCCTAAATTATTTTTATACTTCATTTTTTTCTTTTCTTTTTTTTTTGCATTTTATTTTCTTCTTTTTCTTTTTCTCTCTCCAAACTTTCTCTTTCTTCTAGATCTTTGTTAAGATTTCATTTTCATTCATTTTTGGATTTTTTACTCTTTTGGTTCAGCTCTCTCGTTCAAGTAAGGTTTAGCTTTCTCAACCTTTCTATATCTTTCAATTTTCTTTTGTTATTGACTATAGGTGAAAATAATTTATAGGTTTTGATTTGGTTGCAATTTTGAAAGCTTTTTTTTTTTAATTTTCTATTATTATTTCGCTTACTTGTTTTGGTTGGAATTTGGATTGATTTCATTTTCTTTTTCAAATTTTGTTTCCTTTACAGAAACAAGTGAAAAAAAATTATTTGAGGTTTGATATAGATGAATTGGAGAGATGAAAATTTAATCGAACGAAAGAAGACGAATGAATAAGAAGAACATAATGAAGAATAAGAAATCCACCAGATACCCAAAAAGAAAATGAACAAAAATATTATTTAGTTTTAAAAAAAATTACCTTTATACAAAGAAAGAAATTTAAAACAAGTGAAAAAACATTATTTTCGACTGAACTTTGGTTGAATAGAGTTAAGTTAGAAATTAAAAAGTTGCATGTAGCAGAAATTGTAAAGGTTTAGTCGTGACCAAAATATTGACAATAGAAAAAATAATTGCTTATGTGAATTAAAATTCAATAAGATATGATTCTTCAATGAAATTGATTTTTCTTTTTTCTTTTTTATTGAACTTTTAGTCGGTATTATTAATTTTTGTTGTAATGTGGTAACCTTGGTCAAGAAGTTAAAGGGAGTTTCATTGGACAGATCATAAATTATATCATGCTACTTTTATCTCCTAATTAAATTCGTCTTTCAATAAATAAATATGGACAAAATTTAAGTTTTTTTAAATGTTTGCTATTAGGTTATTCAATAACAACATATTATATGTATTTTTTTTAGGTAAGACCAAATCATATGTAATGTTGAAATATAAAAAATATCCATTAAGTCATATTCTTGATAGAAAACTTGATAATAAACACCAAAAAGGTGTACCTAAGTCTCTGGACAAGTTATATGGAACCTAGTCAAGATTGGGTTTCATTTTGTTCTATTTGTTAACTCTGGAACTCATCAGGAACAAGATATTGGAAAAGCAGCAAGAGATTTCATACTAGAAGGCTTGAAGATGGACATGTGTACGATTACATGTTTCATCTTCAAGTCCGTATGCTAAGCTATTGAGATACAAGCACTCCGTTAGTGAGAAAGCTATTGAACTACGTTCAGAATCGTGGGTTTGTTGAGATTTTTACGTCAACAGCTTTAAGATTTTCTAATAAAAATAAACTCTCCTTGAAGATTGTTATTGTTCAAATGCAGCCATGACTTTGAAGAAAGATTTCCCAATGAGTTTGGAAAAACGCCATATGTATTGTTGTATGTCAAATTTGTTTCAGCCCATCCTTAATTAATATACCTTTATTTCCCAATCAAGAATGTATTGATTTTGTCATATAAGGGATTTTCAATTAAAAAGCGACTTGTATTAATACGTCTCTCTATCTTAGCAATATTATTTGCAAATGTATTTTTTTAAAAAAGGGATTTTCCCCTCGAAACTGAAATGTAGTTCAACATAAAAAGTTACAGATTCAATGTATTGGGAAGCCCACTTGAGCATTTAAAAAGTGGAAGCAGGATGAAAATATGCAAACCCATCTAATTGTGTATCAGAGCAGGATTATAAACTCTATACACTAAATTGTAACATTTACAAAGAATTTCTGTATTTAGTGGACAATATTTTGTTATAAATAAACACAAACATTTATATTTTTAATATATAATTTACAAACATTATTATGATATATAGGACATAAATTAAGGGAATTGAGGATATATTCAAATTACAATAATGGTAAAATGTGAATAGACAACTGTCGAATAATTAATAAGTTGACCTAAAATGTTTCTTATCAAACAAAAGAAGTAATGATACAAAGACCCACACGATATTTCGCTATTACTGAACATTAGAAAGGTGTTTTTCAAGAGGGATAGGCAATATATTTAGATCCAATAAATATTCATAAAATGTATTCATTTGGAATGGTATACGCAGACGAGACGAGGATTGAGTATATGAATGAGTCTGAAAATTTTTCTAGATACTTTCAAAGGTGTGGGTAATACGAGACCCACTATACCCCAGGACTTACGGTATATATTTATATTTATTTATTTTAATCAAATTGATATACTAGATGATATATAGTTAGAAAAACAGTCGACATTAATTTTTTGCATTTTAAATTATATTAGTAGTTTTTTTAGATATTTTATATTCTTAATATAATTTTATATAGAAAGATTTTATGTAAACAAGTCTCAACTTGAGAAAAAAATTTGTTCATTTTAAAACTTTTCTGAATAAATAGATTCGAGTCTAGAAGTTTAACGATTTAATAAGAAGGCGGTGAGACTGGAGTTTGTTGTTACCCGTTAAAATATAGATGATGGACAAAATATTTTTCCACAAGTCCAAGAAGAGAAACTATGGAATCCAATTAATCCATGATCCTACTTATTTTGCATATCACTTTTTGTGCTGAACTTTTTATGGCAATCTATGTTTTATTTAAATTTTGCTCATTTTCAAAGTTTCTAGTTATATATAAACAAAAATTGAGTGAAAATAACATGAATTAAAGTCTATCATGAATTATAATAGTAATAATTATTAAATATAGTGTAATATTTTATCCATTTAATTAGATTAATTACTATAAGTATAGTTGTTAATTCCACAAAATTCAAATTAACCTTATGTAATATCAATGATTAAATAACGTAATATTTTAAGCAATTAATCTTGGAGCATTTAATAGATCAATGGATTAAATATTATCCTAGGTTTCGTAGTTATTTTGTTACTATTAGAATGCCCAGATTTATAATATCATTGCTTACAAAAAAATCGCTAGCATACATTCATCATGCCTGCAGATCAGCAACTCTCACCTTGTTTATGAAAGAAATTACGTTCATTCATTAATATGGTAAAAACTCTATGAAACAAAACATAAGGAAGAACAACAACATTTAACATTATTGGCAATTAAATAAAAAATGAAACAAAGGCTTGTGGCAGCACAAGATTTAGGTGATGCATAACAGCATAAGTTGTCAATGATCGACCTGATTTCCCTTGGTCATTTTCTTGAGTGTTGCTACCCTTATTACTATTTCCACATACATTAAGTCAACAAAGCTATCCACAAATCGAAAGCAAGCATGCCTCCAGTTTCTCTTGAACAACAAAATTCCAACAACTCCCCAAAATCCTGTTATGAATCCCAGCGATATTACAAAGTAAAACAACACGTTTTCCTCCTCTTCATCCTTGCCGCTTTTGTCTTCATAGCCAACGCTGGTAGGGGATTGGGTTACCCCATCACCAGGACACGCATTGCTTAGAGGACGTCCACAAAGATATCGATTGCCACCATAAGAAGATTGATCAAAGGTGGAGAATTGACCCCCTTGTGGAATAAGTCCTGAGAAATTATTGTTTGACAAATTCAAGTGACTTAGTGAAGTCAAGGCGGTTATGTTGGCGGGAATTGGGCCAAAAAGCAAGTTACTTGATAGGTCAATGGATTCCAATGACTTCACGTCCCCTATCTTACTTGGGATTTTTCCTGAAAATTTATTATGCGATAAGTTCAAACCAATCAATCCTGAAAGACAAGTTAAGGTTTCGGGAATTAATCCTGTCAAACTATTATCTGATAGGTCAATGTTTACGAAATACTTCAAATTTGAAGTGTAATCTAGTTGCAATCCTTTCAAGACTTGCTTGGTACCCTGCTTCCCCCATTGATCATCAAGTGGAATTAGTCCATATGTGTGTAGACTGAAATCCATCTGTTTAATCATTCCTCTAAGTTGGAAAATGCAAGGGGGAATTGAACCTGACAAATTATTACCTGCAAGATCCAAGACTTGCAAAAAAGAGAGCTGGCAAAGGGATAACGGAATATCACCGCTTAAAAAGTTTTGTGACAATCTCAAAACTTGAAGTTCTTGAAGGCTCAGGCCTATCCAAGAAGGTATCGCCCCAAAAAATTGATTGCCACCAAGATCCAAAATCTCTATTTCTTGAATACTTTTTAAAGCATGAAGAGGCTCCCCTTGTAGACTATTGTTGCTCAAATTCAACCATGCCACTCGATAAAAATTCCCAAATGAGCTTGGAATAGTGCCTGAGAGATTATTAGATGATAGATTTATGATCAAAACATCAAACCCTTTCCAACAATTGGGAATTTTGCCTGATGATAGATCTAGGACATACAGCCACTCCATCTTACACAAAGATTTTGGTATTAAACCTTCTATAAGGTTACTTGTAAGAATTGAGACAAATTAGGATTCTTATTACCAAACCTTTTTGGAATTGATCCGTTGATCAGATTGTTGGAAAGATCTAATTGTTCCATCCAATTCATCCCTTGAATCCAATTTGGAATGGGTCCCCCTATGCTATTATTAGACAAATCCAATGTCATAGGTTGCTTTAGTTTTTGAAGCCACTGTGGAAATTCTATGCCTATATTGCAGGATGCCATTCCTAGGTCCATTAAGAATTGGAATGGAGGTGTCCAATTAGAATCAATCTTCACAGAAAGTTGGTTAAATCCAATTTGTAATTCGAGTAAATTTGAGAGGTTTCCAAGGTGAATTTCAGAAAAGGTACCTTGTAAAGAGTTATTAGATATCTTCAAGGTACTTAGGTTTGCCAATTGTCCAAGATTGTTGGGAATGGTCCCATTTAATTGATTATTAGAAAAATCTAATTCAACTAAACTAGACAATCTTCCAATACTCGTTGGAATTTGACCACGGAATAAATTATTGCTTAAATCAAGTCTTCTCAAGTTCTTTAGTTCTCCTAAACAATTTGGCAAACTGTCACTAATTCCACTTTTCCTTAGTAATAGTTCTTCTAAATCATATCTCATGCAGCTAGATAAATTTCCTCTACCAAAACTTATTGACGACACTCCTGATCCATACATGTTATATGACATGTCGAAGAATTGGAGAGAGCATTTGTTTTTCAAGATAGATACGATGGAGACTTCACTCTTACTCAAAAAATTCCAAGAAAGATCAAGATAGAGAAGGGAGTGAACATTACCAAACCATTTTGGAATCGAATAAAGAGAGTTACTCCATAGGTCGAGGTATTTAATGGACGTCATGTTTTGAAAAGCATCAAGAATTGAGCCATCAAGATCATTATTTGCAAGATCCAAAACCTCAATATTAGCAAGAAATGTAGAATTAACAGGGACATGAGTGATGTGGATGTTGGTAATTCCACAAGAACTGAACTCTGCTTGTAACAGAGAAGGAAGCATGTAAAGTACCTGGAACAAATTGTAAGCCTTTTCAAGGGACACACCGTTCATTGTTATGCGTCGCAACGATGAAAGTTTGGAAACCCAGCCCATGTCATCATCATATAAAAATGAGTCCGATGTTGCTGAAACATCAAGAACACGAAGGTTTGAAAGATTACCAAGATGATAAGGAATACTGCCATTGAAGTTAGAGTAAGAGAGGTTAAGATATCTCAGCTGCTTCATTGAACCAAGGAACTTTGGTATAGGACTTCTATTGAAATTGTTTCCACTCAAATCCAAGTGATTCAAATGTTCCAACTCCAACAAAGAAGGGTTCACATAGTTTGCTACTAGTTCTAATAGAGGGGTTGGTGAACCGAGATCTAGCCTGATAACTTGTCCAGAGATGCCATCGCAGCCCACACCTTTCCACTGGCAGCAATCATTTCCTTCCCAAGAACCAAGGGGTCCATGAGAAGGGTCACTGAAATATGCTCTGAATTTTAAAAGAGCTTGTCGCTCCCATTCATGGCAGGCAGAGGTTGAGTTTTTGCAAAAGCAGAGTTGTGATGAATGAATGAACAACAAAAGCACAAGCAACATAACATTTGAGTGCGCCCTCATCATTGCACAAATTAAGATTGCACTTGCCGCAAAACAAGGTGAGGAAGGTACTCATGACTGAGAGAGGAGAAATGGTGGGGTATATATAGCTCGATTTTGGTAGCCAGGCTACGCGTTATGTGTACGATTAATTGAACACAGCTGGTAATATAAGTTTATGATCTAAGTATTTGTTAATTATTTGTGAGAGAAATTTATACCTCAATAAAATAATTCTTTCTAAGTAATTCGTCGTTTCCGAAGTCCCCATAGCAGTGAAAAAATGAAAAATAAAATTAGTTTCATTTAAAAAGATTATTAAATAAAAAGCTAAAACTTTAATTATAAAAGTAATGCCTGAATTGAAAATTATCATTTTGTCAAATAAACGTATAAAAATGAGCATCACGTCTGGTCCAAGAGATGCTTCTTTATTTGTCTAGGAAGAGCTATGAGCTGTCACTTCCTCACAAAATTTCTCCATCATCCATTCAATTTTAATCGATAAAGATGAATTATAACTTCTAAGACGGGCTCGTATACGAACTATAGCTATCATTTTCTCACAAAATTTCTCAGTCCTTCCATTCAATAACATTAGGTCTTGATTGAGAGTAAAAAAAAAAATGAATAAAATGATCATTAATAGGATAAAATAGAGTAATATGAAAGTGAAATGAGAGAGACAACTCACTCAATTAATTAAAACTTTCCACAAAATTGTAACCAGAGAATACGCCCAGTTAATGGCTTTAGCACTTGAAGAATATAATCTTGGAAGATTAAAAAATAATAGTGGTGATGATATGTTCTTAAAAATATTATATTATTAAATTATGATATAATAATAATTATAAAATATTATTAAATGTAAAATAATATTTTACCTGTTTTAATAGATTTATTGTTATAATCATATTTATTAATTACACAAAAATAAGTTAATTTTTTAAGACTATTAGTTATTCAATAAGTTAATATTTTAAATAATTATTTTATAAAATATTATTTTTTATTTAATAATTAATTATGTCATAACTAAAGAGTATAGTGTTTTTAAGAACATAAGATGATCACTCAAAAAATAAATATATAATTATATATCCTACTCAAATGTCAAAATAAATAATATTTTCATGATTGTCTTTTAACTCTATTATAAACTAAACTAACACTTTCTTGTGAAGCTTCTTTGCAACTTTCCAACAACTAAGGTGAAAAGCCTAATTCACTGTGGATATATATGTTAATTATATATCTTTTGACCAAAAAAAAATCCTTCTAGTCATTAAAAAAATTTAGAGCTTTCAAACTTTGGATATCGAGCTTAAAATATCACGATTTATTTAATTTTAAATCAAATCTATTTCATAAATTGAGTATGAATTGTTTGGTAATATATATGAATGGGGTTCAATAAATAACTGGTTAGCACAAATGTTGTAGGCCATTAAATTTTGCTTAATTAAATTTGTTACCTTAAATTAATAAAATTCAAATACTTGTTGAATTTTTCTTTATCGTTTATTCGTTGTAAGATTTCCGTGTATAAATGCATATAAAATTTTTAAAATTTAAATAATGAAGGGACTATCTATTTCCAAAATAAGTGAGATAATTATTTGAAAAGCTCAATTTCTTAATACTTCCTACAGTAAAAATTCATCATTAATAATCATTTTGAAAAGGATCCCTGCAAAATAAAAAATCAACTGCCAATTTGTTAAAAAATACAATTAAAGAACCTTATATTGATTTCCCTTGAAGCTTTCAAGAAAATCAAGTGCCTAGCGTCACCATTGCTCTCAATATCAGTGCCTTGGTATTATCAGCCATCAACACTGATGTTGTCTAGTTGTCACGACCCAAACTCTGAGCTGTGACTGGCACGTAAACCAAGCCAATATGATTGGCCAGCCTAATAAGTCTGACAACTCATTTAATACTGATATTTTTATATAAACATACATACAATAATTAGAAGTTGCCAAAAATTTGGCAGCACCTCCCTTAAAAATTGGATATTTCAATCCTGCAAATCCAACATAATCCAAAACATTTAATTTCAAAAATTCACTAATATCTTATACTTCTGAATTCTTGCCACAATATAGCATGTAAATGAGTTTTTTCGAGAATATAATCAAATGCCATTACAATAGTAAGTATATGATTTACAAAAGAAATATAACATCTACATGACTCAAAATAATATAGCACTTAGTAGCCAATATGTCTTGGAGTCCCTACACAATCCAATTGACCAAGATATCATACCATGTGTGTCTGGAAGGCATGCAAATCTCAGAACACCTCAATCTACTTCATGCTAATATGAAAATATACAAGGAATAGAGGTAAGCCTACCGCTGGCTTAGTGAATGCATAGATAACAACACAAGCAGAAGAGGAAACAAATAGGTTTAGAGTTTTTCACAATAAAATACTTAGACAAATAAAGGAAATTATATTGCCTTTAATTGTTGTATATATATATATGTATAGATAACAATTAAATTATATTGCAGGCTATCAGCAAAAGTGCAATTTAAAATGAAAGGAAATAAGATAAAATGGATATCACGTGTAAGAATTATAATCAACCTTGAGTGTCGCCACACAGGATTCAATACTACTATTAATATCACTGCATAGTATTACAATATCACCACCATCACCGAGTGCTGCCATACAGTGATTATTCATTATTCTAATTAGGTGCACCTAGGCTATTACCCCCACTAACTGTTACAGGGTTTTAATTAGATTTCCATCTATAATTTTGAAATAAAATTGTTTATATAAATTAAATATTGACAAGTAGGTAAATAAGTAAGTAAAGCTTTGATCAAATAAAAGAAATAATTTAGATAAATAAATAATAATAATGAATTAACGAATTTATATAATAAAATTATAAATAAAGTTCATTCATCATCTCCTCAACATAATAACCATATATATATATATATATATATATATATGCTTTCACACATATATTTTAATCCACATAAAGTTAAAAAAAAAAAGATTTGTTTCCCCAACAAAAGACAAATCACAAAATGAGAAGTTTAGGCTAACAATATATAAATATAAAGTAAAAAAGACTATTATTTTGCTATTTATACACTCACCTGTGGAGGCCAATAATAGAGGCCCCAATTTTCTAAAATTTGAAGGGATCTCCAATTGAAAGAGTAGTCCCAATATCACTTATAATTATATTGAATATAAAAACATCACCTTAAATTACTCCATTAGTTTCTAATATGTTCAATATAACTAATTTCACCCTCTAACACCTAAACTAATAATTATAGCTTAAATATTCTAATATTACTATTAATCATAAGTTTTAGATTTCACAAATTAATTTTCACAGTCCAATTTAAACTTTTAAAATTTAGTTTGACCTTAAAATATATTTTAAAGAGTTTAAATGAGTATGTAAGAAGTGTCAAATCATACCTAAGTGGTATAAAATAAAAAGCCCCAATCTAAAAACTTCTTCCATAGCTAAAAAGAGAAGGGAAACTGCCATTAAAGTTTGAATCACCATTAGCATGAAAATGGAGCAAAAATAAAAGCTAATGTCAAGGAGAAAACTAGCCTAAGTATATGAGAAGAAGAAGAATGAAATTAAAACTTTAATAGAGCTCACCACCATGTGCCTTCTCTTACCTAATAGCCATGGCCACCCAGTGCTTAGCCACCAGTAGGATGATGGCAGCAGCATCTTAGAGGGAAGAACAGCCAGCGAGCACAAGAACAAAGAAGAAGACAAAAAGGAAATGGAAGAAGAAGAAGAGAAAGGGGATGCATTAATGGGAAGCTACCAAGGAGGAGAAGATGCTTTTAGAAGAAAGAGAAAAAGAAGAATTGGGGGGGGGGGGAAGGCTCCTGATCAGATAGGGGTTATAGGGGAGTGTTTGGTTCAATGGAGGGGAGGGGAGGGATTTTAATGAAGGGGAGGGGAGGGGAGGGGAGGGGTTTTAATGATATGTTGTTTGGTTGATTTGAAGGGGAAGGGAGGGGAGGGGTTTTAATGATATATTGTTTGGTTGAGGAGGGGAGGGGAGGGGAGATAAAATTAAATGGACAATTATACCCTTATGATATTAGAATTTTTAATTTTTTTATTTTTATAAAAAAAAAATTTTTCTTGCTTTTTATTATTAAAAATAATTTTTTATTTTTATTCAAAAATATTTTTTATTTTTATAAAAAATTATCTTAAACCCAATTTAAAAAAATAAGATTTATATTATATTTTAAATGAAAATAAAAAATAGGGGCAATTTTGTCAAATAGGGATAAAATTTTCTCTCCCCTCCAAAAACCCCCACTTTTGGAGGGAAGGGTTTGGAGGGGAGGGGAGGGGAGGGGGTATTTTGCCTCCCCTCCCCTCCAAGTTTTTCATACCAAACAAGGGAGGGCCTCCCCTCCCCTCCCCCCCAAAAACCCTGAACCAAACAATGCCATAAGGAAGGACAGTATATTATAAAGGAAAAAGGAGAAATTGTAAAAAGGCACCCAAGGTTTTTTTTTTTAATGTAATTTGTTTAAAACTCATGGAGAATTATTCTTACATGCCTAAATGTGAAAATTAGGACCCCATAATTATTTAAAGTTTTTATATTTACCTATTTTAAAATTGCCATAATTATTTAGAGTTTCCATATTTACTTATTTTAAAATTGTGGGACATAGAAATGTTCCAATGGGTATAAGATGGATTTCAAACTAGCTCCTTAAAATAATTTTAAAGCACTATAATTATCTTAAAATTTTTTAAATATAATATTTATACCAAAAAACAAATTTGTCTAATTTAATTATTTATTTTATTATTATTATTTTAATTTGAGTTATTACCGTGGTGTTCCTGTCTCTTTTTGGTGTTGTTTTATTTTTCTCTCCTCTTCTCTTTTCTTATTTCTCCCATTTCTTTTTTTCCCCCTCTTTTTCTAATGATATTTTGCTTGTGGAATGTAGACTACAGTCATTGGTTTCCCTCAACAAACAAAAGTAATTTATTTAGTGAACTCATTTATTTAGTGATATATGCTAAGCAATTTCACGGCAAGTGCGGAGTGGGACCCTTATTTACCATATCTTTCTTAAAAAACATTACTTTCAATATGTCAGCCATGATGTAACTCAATCAATCTAGTATGAAAAGGTTCTTTCCTGACCCTTTTTCTCCACGAAATTGAAACTAGAGTACTTATACGCGGTTAATGGTCTTAACGCGTGAAGAAAGGTCAGTCTTTAGAGTTTAGGCACTACAAAGCCAAGAAAAATTACTCTCGAGTGTCAAAATAAAGGAATCACTGACGAAACTAGCTTCCTTCCTTAAGATGTTTCCTTGCAATTTTCCATCAACTAAAGTGAAATGTTTGGATTCACTTTGGATATAGGTGTTAGTTTTTACTTTTGCAGAAAAGTAAAAATAAATATTTGGAGCTTCCAAATTTTGGCCATTGGGTTTGAAATCAATATGACAAATTATTTAATTTTGAATAAAGTCAATTTCATAGACTTGGAAATTCCGTTTATTATGTAATGAATACTTTTAGGCACTCTGCATTAATTGCACAATTTGAAGCCACAAAAACACGAATAGTAATGTGATATAATAGAATCTAAAATGGTTCAAGTAAGTTTTAAAATTTGTGTGAGACTTGTCAGAGAATAAGGAAAAAAATTCATGAGAAATAATAGAAAGAAAAATAATTGCTCCAAAGGTAACAACAATAGAAATTTGGATTACATGACACCGAATTCGACCATGTCTAGGTCAACGAGACAATAAATCCTATTGCCTCGTTGACCGAGGCTGAATTCAAAACCTAAGGAAAGCTTGGGTTTCGAATTCAGCAAAGCCTTTTATAGGAAATGTGATTGGTCATTGACCAGTCAGGACACGGTGAAATTAGAGAAGGAAATTTACTATTTAGTTAACATGTGGCAACGAATAATTGGTTTAAATAGACTTTGATTGATGCATTCTGATTGCCCAAAAAATAAAATAGTGGATAATGTTACAATAAAATTATGAAAATAGCCTCTATCATTTGCTTATAAATTGATTCATTTCTTCACATTTCATTCACATTTTACCTCTATCCATCAATTCTCTTGAAAGAGTGGTTGAGAATTTCTTGCCAAAATTATCTTCTTTTACCCTTTCAATTTAAGTTCTGTAACATATTAAGAAGGAAGTGTTGTTAAAATTGTGAGTAAAGTCGCGTCTTGTAGGAAAATCTAAGATAAGTAAGAAATAACAACTAAAATGTATTTGTAATTTTATTTTTAATGTAGTATTTTTTATTATTAAGAGAGAAATATAAGCATGTTGATAAATTTGTGCAATGATAATAATTTTCATTGCATTATGAAATGTATGCATTTTCATCGGTTTTTTTGTGTAATAATGTGTAATTGCTTGTATACAATTGTTTGTTTGTTTTTTTTTGTATATTTTTTAATTATTGTTGTTATTTTTGCATGATGATGAAAAATAGTCATAGGAAAAAAAGAAAAAGCAAAAAAATTATGAAATAAGCGAGTAAAAATGAAAAAATAAAATTATGAAATAAATATATTTATAAGTAAAAAGATATTAAAAATTAGGTTAGGAGAAGACAAGAAATAATGTGTCTAAGAAAATTGGAAGCAATTATTAGAACAAAAAAATTTGTCAGAGAGAAAAAAAAATTGAAATGAGAATAAGTTAAAACAAATTAAATGAGAAAGAAAAGAAAACTTTATATAGTTGAAAAATAAATAGAAATATTTTATATTAGTAGGAAAATAATTGAATTTATATAGATGTAAAAGGAAATATATTTTATTTAATAATTACAACAAACGAAGAAGGAAAGAATTTAAATATTTGATGAATAATTGTGAAATATTTTGTATTAATAGTAAAAGAAATAAATTTATATAGTTGGTGAAAAATAGAAATATATGCTTTAGTAATTATTTAAAAAAATTTATATTATATATATTTTGTATTAATAATAACAAAAATAACATTAGAAGAAAAGAATTTAAATAGTTAAAAAGTAAGTGCAAAGTTTTTAATATTAATAGTGAAAAAAATAAATTGATATAATGGGTGAAAAATAAAAATATATGATATATCAATAATTGTAAAAAAAGTTATTATATATTGTATATTAATAAGTATAAAAATAATGTTAGAATAAAAGAATTTAAATATTTGAAAAATAAATTCAAATTTTATTATACTAATAGTAAAAGAAATAAAGCAACATGAAGTTATGTTAATAATAAGGAAAAACATTTTATATTAATAATGAAAAAAATAATGGTAGAAGAAAAAAAGGTTGTGGTTAAAAAAATAATTGCAAAATATTTTACATTTATAGTGCAATAAATAAATTTATATAGTTAGTAAAAAGTAATAAGGTCAAAGGAAATAAATTTATATGTACTAGAAGTATGCATGATTTTAAAAAAATAAGCAAGAAAAAAATCTTTAATTATGAAAGATTAATGCAAAAATTTTGTTTGCTAAAGTATGTTACAAATATAACTATTTAGAGCACGTTTGTGATTAGGATATTTAAGAGGAACGAAATGGCCAAAAGAAACGAGATTGTTTGCATTTATGCAAATGGAAGAATTTATAAAAGTGTACAGGATATTACATTTCAGTGTGCAATGTCAAAATACATAATATTTAGCACTGATATCATCTTAGAAGAGTTAAAAGAAGCAATTTTTCAAAAGCTATGCCTTCCTGCCAACCAGATTGTATCTGATTTGACATATAGGCTCCCAACAACAATAATCTAACATGATATCAAGCTATTATATTAGAAGATGATTGTGATGTGTAAAGGATGTGGCAATCACACTCACGTTTCCTCTCACAATTGAATGCAATTGAGGTATATGCAAATATCTCAAGTATTGATTCACATTTAAGCATTGAATTTTAGTTAGACTCGGTAAATGAAATATTATGCTCACTTGACCATTATATCGATCAGTAGCTTATACTCAACATTATCAAATGATGCCAACAAAGGGTAGTTTGCACTCGAGTTCCTTCTATCCAATAATTGGGTTTAATAAATCTCCTTCTCCATTGGGCTTAGAAGAAAATGTATTTGAATACTTTGAAAATAAGATGAATACGATGTGGAGCTTGACCCTGATTATAACAATAACAATAAAGATGATGACGGTAACATTGATGAAGATGATAATGATGACGCATATGACAGTGAAGGTGATAATGATGATGTTGTTGATATTGAACCAATGTCCCAATATGTTGATCTCATTACTACATTCTTCTAGCAGGTTAATTTGGCTTTATGAAGGGGTAATGAATTTGAAAAAGTGGGAAATCAAGTGCAAATGAACAATTAAGAGTTATTCATTGAATTAAAGTATTCAAAACAAAAGGCGTTACGGTTGCTATGAAATTATATTTTGTAAGGGTGCACCATAATTTTAAAAAATACTTGACAAGTAAAAAGTGTAAAAAATGTCAATATGTGAATTATGGCAATAATTGTAGATGACAAGTTATAGTGTGCAAGAAAGGTAAAGGGAAGGGATTGTTTTGGTAGATTACAAGATATCTAGGTCTATATACATGTTTATCTTTAACGATATCACAATATTATCCAAAGTTAGATTTCGATGTTATTGCATCGTGTATAATGGCAATGGTGACAAAGACACCCGATGTTCCAATCAGCCAAATAATCAAGTGGATGAAGAGTTTGTTCAATTACATTATCTCTTATAGAAAGGCATGAAGAGCAAAACATAAAGTCGCCACTATTGCTTTTGATAATTAGGAGAGCTCGTATGCCATAATACCTAGGTGGATGGCTGTAGTACAACATTTTATGCTCAGTTTGTATGTTAAATTTATGGTGGAACAAGGTTCCCAAAGTGCCTCTACTAGTGAGCCAATTTTAGTATTTAAATGCATATTTTGGCCGTTCAAACCTTGCATAGATATATTTGAGCACTTTAAGCTAATGATTCAAGTCGATGAGACATTCTTCTATGGTAAATATAAAGGGACACTATTAATGGCAATGGCACAAGATGGTGACCAACATATTATTCTCCTCATCTTTGCTGTTATGGAAAGGGAGCTACAATCAATATGGGCATGGTCCTTATATAACCTATGCAAGTGAATGGTACCTGGACAATATGATATTTGTTTGATATTAGATATACATCCATCGATTCTATCTACCATTGCTAATTCATAGACTAGTTGGTAGCCATCATATAGGTATCATGTTTTATGTCTTCATTATGTGACAAGCAACCTCTACACTCTTTATAAGTCTTTTGATATAAAACAAAAGTTAAAAAATATTGGTATCTTTATCCTTTCTAGCTAGTTATATATGTCATATATGATTAGAAACAAATAATAAAGCCATTGATTATGTTGCACAAGTTATGCATATAAGCATCGATATATTAATGAAAAGTTAGTCGAGATAAAAGCCATACATGAGGAGGCAGCCAAATAGATTACAAAAATCCTAAAAGAATAATGGACTCGTGCATATGATATAAAAGACTGATGACACAACCACATAATAATGAACCTGGCAGAGTGCATAAATGGCGCCTAAAAAGGGGCCAGGTCCTTACCCATAGTAGGAATATCAAAAGCAACATATTATCAGGTCAGCCAATATTTCATATAATGTTCTTAGCAAATTAATGCTCAAATGATAGCAGGTTAGGTTTACTCTCAGACTTTAATAAAGATTGAGGATAGCGATAAATGTGTAATGCTCTCATTCATGTGTTGTGCAGATATTCAATCAGGAAGCTGCATTGTTTAAGGTTAAATAGTAGTATGACCAAATGATCACCAATACAATTGTTACTGCAAGGTTAACTTGACTGATCACATATGTGATTACGGTGAATTTTAAGTGGAGAAGTATCTTTTCTAGCATGCTCTTGTGGCATGTGCATTAATGGCTCTTGAGCCATTTTAGTTTTTGGATCTTGTATTTCACTTGGACACAATACATAATACATCCAGCAATATGTTTCAGCCTATTGGAGGACAATAATATTAGCTACAACTAGGTGGTCCAAAGTTTATCCCTAATCCATTAATGTTTCACGAGTAAGGTCGGGCTCGCTTGACCTGTTATTAAAATGAAATAGATTTCAAGACCTTGTCATAATCAAGTAGATGCAACCTATGTAGACAGATTGGGCATAATTGATCCTCCTACCCGCATCACAATTCTGTCCTTCAATAGTTTATTAACAAAAGTTGTAAATGTCTATACAAACGTTATATTACTCATTCTCTGTATGTGTAAGTTAACAAGAGCACTATATGACTTTATGCTAGTAACTCTAAAAAAGATGATATGTTTGCTCATTCTTTATATATGTTATTCTTTAGTATTTGTTTACATCTATTTTAAATAAATATTAGTTCATTGTGTTATTTTACACATAGCTACCATGGTTGGAGTTAGGTAGCCCATTTATCTAGGTCCAAAGGACGCTTCACTTCTATACCTACAAGAGCAGCATATAGCGCAGGCCATCTAGAATGGTGAGGTAGGATAAAATATTTATTGGTATTTCCTATTTCCTTGTTGTGTGATTTATCCCTATGTTCAGGGTGATCAAATACTTTGCCCCCAATGAGTTTTATACGATAATCGTTTAGGTGATCCGCCATTAGCCATTATCAATTATTTGAGGCAGTTTAATTTTTATGGCATTGCACAAGTTAGACAGTTATACATTGCTGATAAGTGCATAGTAGAATGGTGGCATGTTGAGATACATATATTTTACACCACTCAAGGAGGGTGCACGATCACCCTCGAGGACATAGCGGTGCAATTAGGTTTACCAATCGAAGGGGACCCTGTTGTAGGCAGAACATGATTCAGTTGGCTAGAGGTGTGTCAATAACTTTTAAGAATTACACCATTAGCTGATTAGATTGATGGATAGTGACTTTTCATTACTTGGTTGGCACAAAACTTTGCACATCTACCGAATGATATGGATGATAAGACAGTGCATCAGTTCACCCATACCTATATTCTTCGTATGATTGGAGGGTGGTTGATGCTAAATAAATTTAGCTATAAAGTTTACTTGATGTATCTGCCTTTGCTGGATGTTTCTGAGCACGTTGACTATTCTAATTAGGGATCAACAATGTTAGTTTATCTCTATTGTGAGCTTTATAATGCAACCTATAAGAGTAATTGTAGCATCATTAGATGCTTAACGTTGTTACATCTGTAGGCATAGGATTAATTTTCTATGCTTGCACCTGAGATACCACCCACCCTCGACCTTCACATTGAGGAGTACCTTATACTTCTACTTCTTAGTTTCAAGTATGAACTAGCGTTAAAAATTTTCACATGTTTAATTTATCCACATTGACTATATTTATTATCCATTATTTACCTAATATGTTTATTCATTGTAACAAATAGAAGAATGTTAGATGACCTCCACGCCTAAGAGTTAGAGCCATACAGTTATACAGAGCTTTGTTAGATGCAATGAGGAATGATGAGGTATGGGCCTGACTTTAACTCATAATGTGTATCATTTTTTTACTATTTTTTATTTACTTACTATTTTATCTAATGTTGCCCACAGGTTGTATGGTGTCTATACCAACCACAACTGGTATGAGAATTGATTCCAAAGTACTGTTTGGCTTCCTCAAGAATTTGGATTGCATCTACAGCCCTTATATGCTTTTGGATCATAGAGTGGCAACATTCAAAATACATTCTACAATAATTTGGTCACCATCAACTAATTTCTTCCTTAAGAGCCAATTAGATTGGACTTCCTCTATAATTTATAATTTTGGGAAAGAATCTTAGACCAACTAGGTGTTTGAGCATAGCATTTTCATCTAGTGATAGTATGGATGGCGAGATACTATGTCTCAATCCCCCGTCACTGATGAGCACTTTAATTGCATATCTGAGTATATGTGATGGTATTAGCAATACACGTGTCGATGGATCTAAAGGTTGAGTGTTGCTATTGGATATGTGATATAGTTTTATATAATTTATCAACTTTATCATTATTGTTTTCTAAATTTATTATATGCCAATATTCAACTTATCATTTTTATTTTGTTAGGCTAACTTAATAGAAGGCCTTTATAGGATGCATTTATAAGATCATTTACCTGCGAATTTTCATAATATCATCAGCAGAGACTTTAACAATATACTATGTGCTCTTGGTGAGTAGTGATTTTCACTATTCTCTTAGTCGATTGATCAGGCATTAGATCTTTCTAGGCCTCAAATTCTGATAGGTCATTCGGGAAAGAGATGTCAAGGTTATCTGTCAACCCAATAGTCCACTATTAGAAGAAATAGCCAAGAACAATAAGGGCCAACGCAGTAAACATTCATAGTGTATCTTTGTACATTCTGACTCCAATCTAGCAAGATATTAGCATGCCTGGTCCTTCTTATTCAATACCACCAAGCTAATTTATTGACGTTGGTGGAGCAGGCTCCTCTTTTTACATGCAGCCCTCACCTTTGCCTTCTTTTGACTCCCTTTAGTAAATGTCTGGCTCCTTTGGATCATTCAAGGAGCTTCTATTTGATACATTTGCATCCAATGCTATGTACACTAGTTGCTCCTTTGAGCCTGAAGGATCTTTGCAATCATAATTTATAATGCTGAATAAACCAATACCTTCAACTTAATCCCTATCTATATATTTAAACATGAATCTCACAGTACATGAGTAACAAGAACCAAAACAATCAGGGCAACAACGACTACAGTGTAAAAGTAGAAAATCTCGTTATAGCATAGAAAGTCATTTATTATAAATATGTTTATAATATTTACAATGATATAATTTTTAATCAAATCTTACGAAGTTATTTATTTATTTATTTATTTATTGTTGTTTTTAATTTAGGTTTCTTTAAAGTTATTATTGTTTTCTATTTAATTTTCTCTTATATTAAAAAATATTAAAGAAATTTAAAATTTGAAAAGATTATTAAGAAAATATTAAGTTCATTTAATTAAATAATTAATAATTTAATTTAATAAAACAAACTAATATTTAATATAAAAAAATTATTAAACCAAATATTTACTAAAAATTAATAAATAAATATTAAGTTATTTTATTAACTTAAAATATAATAAAATTATTTATTATATTAATAAATTTTTTTTTAATTTATTAAATTTTTACTCCTTCATATTTATTTATTTTTATTTTTATTTTTTTATTAAATTTATTATTTATTTATTTTTTTCTTATGTTAAAAATTTTTCTTAACATTAACAAATATTAAATAAATTTAAAAAAATGCTACATAAATATTAAGGTAATTTAATGAAACAGATATTTAATAAAAAAGTAATAATATTAAATATTAAATTCTTTTAATAAATCAAATATTTAATGAGAAATGTTAAATAAATATTTAGTTATTCAATAAACTTAAAGTATAAAAAAAACTATTAAAGGGAATTCGAATTGTTAAATAACAAAAAGCTGAATTAGGCTACCAGTATTTCGAATTTAAAGTTTTTGTTATTTATTGATTAATATTTTTTCATGTATTTCCTTTCCATATTTTCAATATTCTAATGCTATGAGAAACCCCATATCATTACTATTGCATTTAGTATTATTTTATTGACTAAAATTGCTTAAACAAATAAATCTTCTCCTCATATTATTATTCAATAAAAATTTATCTCAATATATTACAAAATATAACAAAAAAATTAAAATTTGAAGAAAATTTTAAAATGCATCCCAATTTGGAATTAAAAATAAAAATTTTCAACCATGGAATTTGGATTGGAATTTAAAAAAGATATAAAAAACATATAGAATTTGGATGCTATACATTTGAATTCTAAAAATAAAAAAAAATCAAATCAAATAGAATTCATCCGAATTCCTAAAATAAAAAAATTAAAATCATATGGAAATACAATGCTAAGCATTCGAATTCAACTTATTTATTACCTCTAAGTAAATACTTTTCTCCCTATTACGTATCTGTTATTCTAATATACATATATTACTTTTTGGCAAGAACACCTTGTGCCTATGAGAGGGAATATATATATAAGAATTACTATTGAATTCAACAAATTTAAATGATAAAAATTTCCTGATCAATATTGATTGCTGTTGTCCATTTTCCTACTACTAGGTCAACTTAGTTGTATTGAACATAAAGATTGAATTTTTAGTTATAAAAATTATTGTCAAAAAAATTTAAAATGGACTGGCCATTTTATTGAAAAATTAGTGAATTTGTTTGCAATCCAATCCAATTATATGAATAAACCATTCCCCTATTATGCTAGTCAAAATTGGGTTTAACCCAATAGCTACGCATTTGAATCAAGTATTGATTGAGCAACTGAACCAATTTGTACAATCTCTTCAACTTTTTCGTGTATTTTTTGGAAAAAAGTTACACCTAAGGGATTCAAACTTGGGTGTCCATAATAGAAGTGAGCAGTGCATCCATTCAACCAAAGTCACTTTTTTGTAACAGTGTGGCAAACTAAACTTGTCTATGTTCCCTCTTTTATTACACTAATACTATACTATAAGTTTGAGGTACTTGATAATTTAGGTCGGTTGTGTTTGAATTACAAAACTATATATGGCGGTTTTCATGCTTTTGGTTGTGTTTTGAGATCTCAAGCCATGGCAGTACGATATTTCTATGCTATTCTTCAAATGGAAAAGAAAACATAGTATGTCAATGAAGCACAATAGAGCATGAAGGCATACTCCTATCAATCAAAACATGATAATTGCCTGTCTTTTAAATTTTTCATCTTATGTAAGGTAATTGGTCTTCAAAGCACTTAAGCTTCTAACAATTAGAAAAGCCACAAATGAAAGCTTTGGCAATCGAAAACGAACCTAATTACCAAAAAACATGAGAATGATAAAGTAAACCACAATATATAGAATTAAATCATTTTTCATGTGTGTGTGTGTGTGTCTTTTTTTTTAATCTATATATATTACATTTTATTTAATATTACATTGGATAAGTGAATACACTAGATAAAATAAAATAAGAAATAAATGTATTAGAGAAAAAGTTGATGTTACACCTATTGTGAAAAAGACTGTAAAATCATACTTTAAATTGTTTGGGCATGTGTGGAAAAACCTTATAGAAATCTCAATAAAAAGAGTAAATCAGATGGAAGGCAGTCTAATAGTTAGAGGTAGACAAAAACTATGAAAAATTATTGGTAAAACTATTAAGAAAGATTTAGATTTAAATAATTTATTTAAAAATATGATTCACGATAAAATTTTAGGGTATTGTTTGATCTATATAACCAACCCTTTTTAATGAGAAAGACACACTTTTCATAACGTAGCTTTTACAGACTGGAAAGTAATTCACATGCACACAATAATTATACAAGACAACAAGGGTCATGTTGGCAAGGATAAACTCACGGATAAGCCTTATCCTTTCTTAATAGGCTCGTGGGATGGCGACAGATTCAAATCATCATTAGTGTTGGTAGTATCAGGGTCATCAACTGTTAACTTTTTAAAGTGAGTAAAGAACCATTTTTCAAATTTATCAAGATCATTAGGAGGAAAAGGGTCTTGCAAATCTTGCATATGGATATCTTGAGGTGGTTGTGAAGGTGTGCTTGAAGTAAAAGCTCCTAGGTCATAAGAACTAGTTCCTTTGAGGAAATTAGCCATCTGAGAGGGAGTCCATATCTCAATGTTAAGAAGATTCACTTCTGAAAGTTTAGGTTCTCCAGAGATGAATTCTCTAATATAAGGACCTAGAGAAGTGCAAAAGATGAACTTGTTGTCCTAATAATTATTGATTTCACACAAAAATAATTTTAAAGCTTTTAATGCATCACAGGATTGTTTTGGCCAATTAAGGAACGTATTCCACTTATAAGCATGATCTCTTGTGAGGTGCATATTATGTCTGTTTATCTAGTATGGACACTGAAGGATGAAGATACTAGATACTTTTTGGTGTGCTTCAGCATTTTGCCAGGGGTTATGCTGCATTATGATCCTGTTAAGTTTATTGTGCCACTAGAGTCATAGCGAAAACCATTCAAGAAGGGTTCAAAGGTTGGAATCCCTTTTTTCAGAGCCTCCGCATTTGTAAGATAATCAGATTAGATTTGCTAGTAAAAGAGAGTAAGAAGGTTTTCTTAAAAATATGTCTTCTATAGAAGCTCATATGAACTTGTTCATCTTTTTTCTTCCCTTTCCTTACCTAGATCTATTCCCTCTTCCTATATATCTCATGCCTCTAACAAGATAGATAATCTTGTAGAAATTACCCATATCCTAAAAGAATCTTGTTTAAAAGAATCCATTGCTCCTCTTCTTAACCCCTATGAACTCTATCATCAAAACCATTCTTTCACCAGATCTATTCGCAGACTCTTTTCACCTAAAACACCCCTATCAAAGAAATTGTTCAAGGTACCAAACTTGATCAGTGTAGGTTACAATCCATTCAAGTTGAACAATATGTTACTTTAGAGATCCTAACTAGTTTGATCTCCCACTTGATCCATCAAGGATATACTCACTTCTATCTTGGAGCCATAAGATTAGTCCTTACCCTTCATGGAAGAAAAAGGATTATGGCTACTGCCCATGTCTCCCTCCTTGATACCACTTACACCTCTTTCCAGAATGCTCTTATCGGAGTTGTTCTTGTTACCTTAAATGGTGGGAGTGTGATCCTCACTATTGTCCCAAATTTTAACATCAAGTTGATAGATCTCATTCTTTCCACCAGATTAAAGGTATAAGTATAGATCATTGGTGCTGAACAAGTTCAAAATGCTATCCCAGTAACTCTCCATTACCAGATGATCTACCGCCTTCAAAACTATTTAGTTGATCTTCAATTTTAAAACATCACTTATGAAATTCTTTACATGGTTTCTGATAGACTTGACAATACCACCATCATCTAGATCATAAAGCAAATACCTAAAGAAGATCTACTCCAACTCATGCCTTTTGAATGGATTACCAATTATGAGAAAGAGTTCCATGGTGAGCATAAGGCTTATCATACCTCTACCCCTCTTGTTCTCGAAACACTTTCTGATGGCATTATTAAATCCACCTTCAAGAGACCCAGATCTGATGAGGGTACCTCTTCTAATTCCTCCCGAAAACTCCTTAATCACTTTATGATGCTGACTCTTGTAATCTCCCAGAAATAAGAAAAGGTCTTATTCCCATTCACTGGTTCTACCTTAATGGATCTTATGCTTACATTGGAAAAATTAATGGTCACTTTTTTTAGGATTGTGATCTATCCATATGTGACCTTGATTGTGGTTGTTATAACCTTGAAAACTAAGAAGGCCCAAAAGATAATGACAGGAGACCTTGTGACTCCTCTGTTGCATACTGGAAGAAAAAGCATCCACGACCATCTTGGAAATCTAGCCACTGTTCTCACCACCAATATGATTCAAGCACAGATGATGATGATGACCAACCACTAAAGCCTAAATGAGTTAGTATTAAAGAGCCAAAACCATGACCCAGAACCATCCATGAGTTTACTCAAGGAATTAGGTCATGAAGAGCTCCTCCTTCTTCCTCTATCTAAACTTGAACCTTTCATTCTGATACAAGCACAGTCTTAGCCTGTCCTTTGCATGATGTTCTCATTCGCATCAAAAGCCTATGACTCTAACTTTCCACCTATAGAAAGAAGGACCAATCTTGAAACAAATGTCACATATAAGCTATTTTTTATACCTACAGAAGTCACTCCAAGTGGGACTATGAGGCCAGTATCACAAACTAAATAAATTCTTAACTGGCACACGCATAATGCAACGGTGCAAAACAAAGCCCTTTAACAAATTGATTCTCGCTTAAAGAATCTTTCAAGTCAGATGGCTCATACTAATGCTCGTATAGATGGACTGTCTACATATATCCAAGAATTGTATAATCACCTCCAGCAGTAGGTGACCTTTTTAGATGTAGAACTTAAAAGTTTTATCGCTCATGGCTATATAGTTTTAGCCTTTGGCCAAAAAGAACAAGAACTCAGACATGTAAAATCTTAGATTGACCATATTGAAAAAGATATAGCAAGAGACCATTCCAAAAACATCTATGTTTTCCTTTCTCCATTCATGTCATCCTATCATCCCTATCTGACTCTACCATATTCACCTTATCCTCAAGAAGCTAATTACTTAAAATGTTTCAAAATAAACTATTAAGTCTATAGAAAAAAAAAGACTATCTTAGTCTAACTCAACTTAAATAGCTTCAACCTCGACCTCTGTAAAGACCTCCTCACTTTCCTTCTCAATATACAGCCTCACTTTCATGGACCAAACCACCTGACTAGCCTCCTTCATCAAAGTCTTTAGAAATTAAAAGCCCACCTTCTTTTCCCAAAAACACCCAATTACCTCCTTTTAATCTCAAAAAAATAAACAAGTTCAATCTGAACTACCCAAACCTTTTGAACCTATATCATTAACCATTGTAGTTATTCCTTATAGTTCTTATTCGGATTCTGACTAGTCTAATCCTATTGGTCTTGAACCACTCAGTTTTGATGATGAACATGTTGGTTATCATAAAATTCTTACCTCTTATATGGTTAACCCTACTCTTGTTAAGGAATATGATGAATCAAATGTTGAACATGAATATAATGATAAATATTAGCCATATCATACTACTTCACCTAACCATGCTCAAAACCAAACACGCCTTTCCACAAGATTATGGTATACATTTGATGATATCCCTCCTAAAAAATGGAGAGACAAATTGCATGAGTTTTCAGTGTGGATTGATTTTCAGATGACTCGACTAGCAACTAATCTTCAAGAAGTCCTTATTGAGTTTATAACCAAATTTCTAGGGACTCTCTGAGAATGGTTTCAAAGCCTAGGGGAATACAGACAATGTCTCTACATTAATGCTGCTAGTGCAAATGAACTCCTTGGATTCCTTCATAAAGAATTTCTTTGAGACTTCCATCTCGTTGACAAACAGAAACAACAATAATACTTCCAGATGCGTTGTTATTCTTTGAAGAAAAAGGACCTTGATTTCCATTATTAAAGGATGGCAGAAAGATATTATCTCCTTAATAGAGTTAATGATGTTAATCTTTGCCATACTTTTATTGCCTCCTTACCAGAAGAACTTCAACTAGAACTATTGTGAGCCATTCAGTCTCTTCAAAGTGATACAACTAACATATCTCTTGGAGAAATTTATCAGCTTATTATAGTTACTTTGAAAAAACTATGTGAACAGTACAAGATGTCTGATTCTATGATGGATGGAAAATTGCCATTATAAAAAGTTTGCAGAAAGCCTTATCTACAGATCAAATGCAAAGATAGAACAAGATGCTCTTGTACCACAAAGAAGAAATCACATTACAAGCATACTTACACTAAGCCTTACAAACCTTACAAAAAGAAAAAGCACAAATACAAATTCTATTTTTCAGAAGGAGAACAACTTAATTCAAGAAAAGGGATAGCTATTACATTTGTGGAAAGAAAGGCCATTTTCCAAAATATTGTCCTAAAAGAATAAAGAAAGAAGTAAAACTCCTTTACCAACTTCAAGCTAGCATTCCTCTTCTTGATCACTAAGAATTTGAAGAACTCTTTCCAAAACAAAAAAATGCTGATACTAGTACTATCTTTGCCTTGCCTGGCTTACAAGTTTCTGATTCAGAATTCTCTAACTCAAACCATTTAGATAATCATTCTAACATATACATCCTTCATAATTATTCTGTGCAACCTTGCAATCAAGCAAGTCATAAGGAGTCGCCAATACCTTATGTCCATATGCAGATTTTGAAGAGCAAGTATCACAAACCAATACTAGTAATTACTTATATAGATACTAGTGCCTCCAAAAACATTATGAATCTTGCAGTGCTTCCTCCAAAAGCATAGACTACTCATTTTGAATATTTTAGTGCTGCTGATAGGAAAATTTTTAAAGTAAATCTTATTACCAAGAAAAAGATTAGTATTATGATCTTTTCCAATTCTATCATTTGGACCAATATACTTGGTAATAGCCTCCCAGATAAAGACATTCTTATTGGTATGGATGTTTATTGTCAAGCAAGAAAACTTTAGATTCTCCTTGAAGGAATTCAGCACAAGCAGCAATTTAAGCTATACACTACTATTCCTAAAGTGTTTGAGCTTTCCCAAGTTCCTCCTAGTTGTGAAGATATTTGTGATTAGTTTATGCAATATTGTCCAGAGGCTTATGATTAATTCTCTCACTCCTTTCCATTATGGAAAAAGTCAAGAATTCTTCATCCAGCTTCCCTTCAAAAGAAATAAAGATGTCAATCCAACAAAGGCAACTCACTCCGGCATGAATCCTGATGATTAATAACTAGCCAAAGAAGAATGCGTAGCCCTACTTAACCAAGGCTTAATAGAGCCAACAAAGATGGGCTTGCCAAGCCTTTGATGTAAAAAAATGCTCAGAGCAATAGCATGGCAAGAAAGGATTAGTCATTGACTATAAGCCTCTCAATATATTTTTACAGGATGATAAGTTTCTATTGCCAAAGATCAATTTACAACTTAGTTTGTTAAAAGAAGCTAAAGTTTTCTCCAAGTTTGATCTCAAAGCAGGCTTCTAGTGATTAGAAATTGATCCATCAGAGAGGTACAAGACTGCCTTTTGTATTCCTAATGCTCAATACCAATGAACTGTCATGCCATTTGGCCTAAAGGCAGCACCGTCCTTATTTCAAAAGGCCATGACTACGATTTTTAAACCCATACTCCACAATATGCTCATTTACATTGATGACATCTTGCTTTACTCACAAAATGAAGTAGATCATAAATAGCTCCTCCAACAATTCTTGGATCTTACAAAATAATATGGAATAATGCTCTTCGCCAAGAAAAGCCAATTGGGCTAAGCCCAAATAGAATTCCTTAGAATGTACATTTCTAATGGGCATTACCAACCAAACCCGCATTTTGCACAGGAACTACTTACCTTTCCTAATGAGAATCTTTCAGTAAAAGAAATTTAATAGTTCCTTAGCATCATCAACTTTATCCGAGACTTTATTCTAAAAGTGTCCAATCACATTAGCTAGTTATCTAAGCTCTTTAGAAAAGACCTCCTTCCTTAGGGATCAATACAAATAGTAGCAGTGAGACACCTGAAAAAGATATCTTAGATACCTTTACCTTTAAAGATTCTTGATAAGCATAAAAGGATACTTCAAATAGATGTTAGTGAAGAATTTTGGCGTGTAGTACTCCTTGAAGAGATTGATGGAAAGAAATATTATTGTGGCCATGCTAATGGACAATTCAAAGACTCTGAAAAGCATTATCATACAATCTACAAAGAGATTCTTATAGTGAAAAAGAGGATTGAGAAATTCAACTTTTATCTGTGTCCATATGAATTTACTGTGTAGATGGACAAATCCTCCTTCCCTAAGATTTTAGCTTCTAAGAAAAAAAGTTCTACCAGATAAACAACTGTTACGTTAGAAAGACTAGTTTTCCCATTATAAATTCAGAGTAGAACATATTAAAGGTCACAACAATATCCTTGCAGATTTCCTTTCTAAACCAAAAACCTTAAGCCTCACCACCTCAGCTAAGCAAATTCCTTTGATCTATATGGCTCATTCTATCCCTGGATGTACTGTCTATTATCCCTCTCCTCAACTCAAAAAAGACTTCCCTCTAGGAGGAAAACGACTAACCACTCCTAAAGAAGTTTAACAACTTGCTCAGAACCTTTAGACTCTTCTTGAATGGTTTTTACCATTACCTTGGTGGCGCAATGAACTTAACAGGATCATAATATAGCATAACCTTTGACAAAATGCTAAAGCAAACCAAAAAGTGTCCAGTATCTTCATCTTTCACTGTCCATACTGGATAAATAGACAAATATGTGTAAAACCATATTTTCTAGCTCATCTTATGCCTTTAAATGCTTTAATATTATGAAGGATGTAAGTTTCTCATAAAAAGGCAAGAAAAATAATGGGTATTTTTGTGTTGCGTAGTATCTAAAAATTCATTTCGGTGTCACGTGGACTGTGTGAGCTCATGCTATACACCTTTATATTTAATTATATCATTACAACCCATTTGCATCCTAAAAATATGCTTACAACCCATGGAAACCGAAAATGAAGTATGGAAAATAGGAGGCCTCTTTTCTGGGCAAACTTTGGAAAATCATAACTAAATTAAGAAAAATTGAAAACATGTGTTCTGGTCATTTGGAAAGCTCTGAATGTCTAATTTATACTAAAAATATGTCTAGACCATAACACGCATCATGGAGGATGTTTGACATCCGAAAAGCTACTAAAGTCACTGTTATCTGGGCTGCTATTTTAGATTACTGATACAAAATTCTAAAATTCATAACTTATTTTATAAAAATTAAAATCACACACATTTAGTCATTCTAGAAAGGTATAAATGTTAAATTGATACTACAAATAATTCCAGAATAAAACATATACATTTAGCCATCAGAATTCTATGGAACAGTGACTGAACTCCTAGGGTGCCACTACTACTGATAGCCAACTTCAAAAATGCATAACTCTTTGTTCAGACCTCCAAATGAGGTGATCTCAATGGCCACAAAAAGCTTATAACGTCTAGTTTATGTATATAAAATGTTACAAGTATTAGACACCATGTGACTATTGGGTAATATAAAATACAAATCTACCAGTGTAAACAGTGCACATACTAGAATCAATAGAAAATCCCAACTTTGAAAATTCATCAAATATTCTCTAGACCTATAAAAATTATATTATTTAGCTTCCCAAAGATCTTAATAAGATCTACTTGCATGCCAAATTTTAGATCAAGACTAACTCATTTGGCTAAAAAGTGACATATGGTTCCATTATGGTCAAATTTGGCTCTATATGAGGTACCAAACTTGCCAAATGGCCTTCCCTTAGTGTTGGCACCTTTTGGACAAGTCTAAAAGTATATTTAATACTTGTATGAACTTCCCACAGGGTCCCAAACCTCATCTATTTCATTTTGGCTATCCAACCCACACTTATGCATATTGGCATCATACTTCCATATTGCACATTTGGACATTACAAACTTAAAGTGTATTCAAAAGCTCATACATCATATCCATAGTTATAAACATCACATAATAGCATATTTATACATGTCTCAAGGTTTATAGACTATCTACATCATCATATACATTAAGGTACATAAGTATGGTTCCAAAATAGCTAAAGCTAGACATATGCTTGTCAATCTCCCTTTTTCATGGATGTTGGCTCTCATTGGCATATCTACTTGGTCCACTTAGCATGTGAGATCATTGAAGAGGAGGAGATGAGATTCAAAGAATCTTAATAACTTATCTCCCATTCAATCATACATAATATGTGCAAAGCAAGTTTTACAAATGCATGCATGGAGACATGGAAGTCATAGACATTTTAAAAGTAAACTTGGCATGTGAATCAATCACACAAGACATTTAAGAGCTCACCAAGTGTTAGGATTGGCCTTACACTTCTCCTCATGGATTTTGGACTTGCTTCACCCATTCTTTAAGAGCTTTAGACTCAACCATACTCTTGGGGATCTCACTTTGCTTTTGGGAGACTCTTTACTTGTCTCAACCAAGCTCAAGGGTTCTTGGCTCATCCTTACCAAAGGGAAGAGTTTTTGGCCTTTCCACATTCAAGCAAACTCAAGTAAACATATACATCCATTTAAAACAGAACATAGCATAAAAAATTATGGCATATAAAGGCATGCTAGCATAGTTTGAAAATATACATACATACATTCTAAAACAAGCTAAACACACATCCATGCATGAAAGAAGGTGGAGAGAGCTACCTTGTGTATATTCACACACTTTTTCCTTAGCTTTCAAGCCTCCTCTTTCTGCCACACACCCATAAATTGGTAGAGATGGTTTCTCTTAGCCTAGATACAATTTATGGGAACCAATTAGGTTCATGGAATACATTCTAAGGTTACACACTTTGCTTAAACCTTAGATTACTCTACAACCCCCATTATGGTCCATATTAGCACCTAATGAAGCAACACCCCTCAAATGACTTCTAGGCCTTATTCTTTCCTTTCACATATAATTCTTGACTCATTTTAAGCCTCTTGGAGTCATCACATTATTAAAACAAAAGGCCTAGCAACATGTTACTTCTTTAGGTCGTAATATGGAACCTAAGACACCAAATCATTTTCTATGAGTTCTAAATTTTTTCCAAGGCCTCCCTTCATTTTTATTCATCAAATATGACTCAAGAATGGCCTTAAAAAAATTTAAAACTCCCCCACCTACAAGATCCCCTCTTGGTTGAGATATGCCTAGGTTTTTGGCTCCATTGAGTTTTCTTTGTTTTCTTGAAGGGAGAAGCTTGTGGGGATCATCTTTGGTGTCTCACCTAGGAAGTATCACATAAATTCAGAATTTGAAAGGTGCAATAGAAATCCTAAGTTTTGCATCTTGAATCCTAATACCTATTTCATGATTTTCTTTGCATATTCTTATTCCTCTCCATCAAATACCTAAGAATCATGCTTGGTTAGGCTTGAAAATTAGATCTTCCTAGGGTTTTTAGGCTAGGTCAAAATGGAGAAGAAGAGTGATGGAAGGTATCAACCATAGGATACATTTTATTTTGTTTCCTCGCCTAGTTTGGCTTGAATCTTGATTTTTCCAAACTCCTCTCTTCAAATATGAACTTTCCCTTGAATTTCTCCCTTGAATCAGATTTGTAAACTTCATTTTAATCCAAGGAAACAAAGGAGAAGGGAGGAGATGAGGTGTGGATGAAGAAAAGCAAGGAAAATCATCATGAAAACATACCTTACACTTGGCTTTCTTCCTTCTCCTTCTTCCTCTCTTGGGCACCTCTCCCTTAGGGTTTTGCTTATGATTTGGGGTTGGAAAATCTGAAGAGAAATGAAGGCAAGTGTGAGGCACCACCTATATATAGGCAGGAAAAAGTGACTTTTTTAAAAATTCTAATTTTGCCCTTCATATTTTACATTTTCTTTTCTCCTTTGTTTTAGCTCCTTTTTTAGAACCATCTTTCCATTATAAAATTTCGGTTCCCAATTAAGGATAATACCTTTAAAATCACTCAAATCGGAGCTAAAACCTTTCCGAATGGGTTTGTCAAAGTTTGGGCACATCGATATTGAAAAACATCCATCGAAGGGGATTTAACATTCCCGGGGCTTCCCATGGTTTTTAGGGCCTCTGAGAATCCTAGAGAACTTAAAATTTGGTTTATAAAGCCCTTCTATGTGAATTCCAAAAATTATCCAAAATTACGAAAATGCCATTACGTTTCATAAGGTTTCTGTCAAAATTTATTTCTCCATTCTAGCTCCATTTTTCTTTTCATCTGAGGCTACAATTATCATTTTTAGGAGGCTAAAATGTTACTCAAATTTTTTGGGACATTGACTAATTCATTTTAGGGGACTTGTTTTGAAAATATGCCCGTTTTCGTCGTTTAACGAAAATCGAACATTACAATATACTCCTCACAAGAAATCATTCTTATGGGTAGAGTACATTCCTTAATTGGCCAAAACAATCTTGTGATGTATTAAAGGCTTTAAAATTATTTTTGTGTAACATTAATAATTATCAAGACAATAAGTTTATCTTTTACACTTCACTAAGTCCTTCTCTTGGAGAATTCATCCCTATAGAACCTATACATCCAAAAGTGAATCTTTCCAACATTGAGATATGGACTCCCTTTCAGATGGCCAATTTCCTCAAAAGAACTAATTCTTATGACCTAGGAGCTTCTACTTCAAGCACACCTTCACAACTACCTCATGATATCCATATGCAAGACTCGCAGGACCCTTTTCCTCCTGATGATCTTGATAAATTTGAAGAATGGTTCTTTATTTACTTCAAAAAGTCAACAGCTAACGACCTTGATGCTACCGACACTAATGATGATCCGAATCTGTCACCATACTAGGAGCCTATCAAGAAAGAATAAGGCTTATCCTTGAGCTTATCCTTGCTAGCATGACCTTTGTCATCTTATATAATTATTGTGTGCATGCAAATTACTTTCTAGTCTGTAAAAGCTACTTTATGAAAAGCGTGTCTGTCCTTGTGTTCCCCATTATTGTAAAAGTTATTTCTCTATGTCTCATAGCCTTAACTATAAGAAGTGAAAGTTTTTCTGAAGATCACAAGCTTTATAACTTCCTTGTATTCTGGTTTCAATAAACACTTCAAGTTTTCTTATGTCTTCTCTTCAAATCCCTTTATCTTTTGAAATCTTTTATCAATAAATCTCTTACGATTATTTTGTCCAACACAAGTATGCTCTACACTTGCCTTGTATGAGGATCCTGTGTATCAGAAAGTGCTAAGGCAAAATAGTCAGGTAGAAAGTAACCCCCTTATCCATGAACTCTCTTATTAAAAGGTTTTCTAGTAAGTTCAAAAGAATTCTTGATCCTAGCAAGCTAGCCTGAGAAGAAAGCCCAGAGGAAGAGAGTCTATTAGGGCAAGTATAATTGGAAAAGGATTTTGTTAAAACTAATTGAAAAACCTGAATAGATTATTTTGTATTAAGGAGACAAGGCATAAAAGCTATCCTAAGAAGATTAAGGGATAAGTGCAAGCACCATCCTGGTTACTTTTGTCTAGATTGTCTTTCTGTTATTACTCCTAAAGAAAGAAAAGAAATAGATCACATCTGTCCTCCTCTTTCTTTAGAGTATTTTTAGGAATGTTTGGATTTCTGGATGACACCTGAAATATGTCTCTCTAAAAAAGATCTCCTCAAATGGAAAGATCTTAAGAAAGAGAGTTGGAAATGAATGTTGGTCAATCTTAGGTCAAGGTGTACCTCCATGGTATTAGAGTTATTAGAAAAGATGCTTATAAATTGTCGAAACCTCTATAAAGCATTTTCATAGTATGACCTATGACAAAGTACTGGCTCTTGGCTCTCGGGGCATGGCTTGGCTAGCCACTGAGTTGTAGGTTACATTGTTGAGAGGCAGTTGCATAAAATAGTATCTAAGATAACAAGTGTTGTCACCTAGTTGATGATAAGGCTAGATTGGGACTCCATGGTATTTGTTATTATTGTTTTTGTATATGATATATTCCATTTATAGAAAGGTTCTTGTGCTAAAAAACAAAACCAAGCAAGATCCAAGTATAGCTACAAGTACAAAAGTACAAGGCAGAAAAAAGATTGAACAGTAAAAAGTTCCTCCCTACTAATGGTAATGTATCGAATAACAACTCATGAATGGTGCTATAGATCTAATCTATTGGGTAGCCAAGCTCTTCAAAAAGGTTGATCAAGCACAAAATATGCCTACAAGTAATTATAGATCAGAATCTGTTTTTGACAAAATTAAAAGTCATTAATGAATTTGAATTGTCTAGTGTTGAAAAGTTCAAACATCATATTGATAATATTTGTAGAAATTTTTATGCTTATTTTCTTTTATTGCAAAGTGAGTCTTTTACAAATAAATATAAAATTTTTTGACACAAAAATTAAATATCAAATTTTTTAGGTGAAAAAATAAATTTCAAATTTAAGAATGCAAATATGTAACCAAAAGTGCAAAAAGGCAAATGAAATAATGGCTCACCTGACTTTTGTTAAAATGGAATCTAACATAATAAGAGTTCATTTAATTCTAACTCATATTTCTTGAGAAAAAAAAAGCATTAAAAATAGTTATGACTAGAAAATAAGACTAATAATTAAAAATAATTGTAGGATACATAGTTTATTAGAAATATTAAAAACCACTCCCCCCTTGAACTATAAAAAAATGGCGAAAAATTTCAAGATATAAAAAATTTCTACTCCATCCTATATATTGACCGAACTCAGTAATAGTCAGAATAATAGCAATGTTAAAAAAAATACTAAATTTTATTGCTTAGTTTATATTTTATTTTCATAACTTATTTGTTTGGTTTGATTTAGTTTCTTATTTTTTAGTCCAATTTAATTAGTCTTTTAATTTCTAAATGTGATACATTCGTTATATTCCATTACTTTCGTTAGGATATTTAATATACCCTCTTAACGGTGCTTATATTGCATTTAAGATGGACAAATAATACCATTAGGGTGCTCATCTACCTTTAAAATAATCGCCTAACTTAATGTGAGGACTGATCCAATATGATACATGGTATATATCTAGTCTTTGTCAAATGCATATGAAATGATCTTATTGCTCAAATTAAAGTAAACTTGAACCAATAATAAAATAGAAAATTTTTCTGAAATATTTATGTTCTTATCTGTATGTTATGGTTGCTAAGGAGGTGAAAAATTCGTCCTTTTGAGGACATCTAATAAAGCTAGAATGAGGTGAAAAATCCAACAAAGTCCAGTGTCTTCTGCGTCTTTTTCAACTTGTAATCCATTTTTTTCTTATGTAATTGAGAAAATAGGGTTTTCCTTTTTGTTTATGTTTACATTGATTGAACTAGGGAAAACTGGCAAGAAAGTCATGAAAAGGACATATTCAAAGTAAAGCAAACTCCTTGTGAACATGTAGTAATAAAATATGTGTTTGTCTAAGCTTAGAGCAATATATTTTTTTGTTTCATTTTGTTGGAAAGCGTAGTAGTTTTGGTTTTAAGTAATGCCCTATAACTATAATGGAATACTATTTCTAGTATTTTTTTGATTTATTTTCATTGCTTGTAATGCTACAAATTGTTAATAACATTATTGTAAGTTTTTGGCTTTTAGTAATGGAAAAATTAATCATTAAATTGGTCCATTTGGTTGGAGGATGTAATGCTGAAACAAATGTAAAATGTGAGTAAGTAAGGATAGATGAGATAAGAAATAATTGTTTTATCCTTACTTTTAAAAAAGTAATTTGATGGATATAATAATAAGTATAATGACATAATAGACATTACATAAACTATATAAAGGGAATAATTTTGCAAAATATTGAACTAAATGGAGCCTTAGTGTCTATAGTTTACTCTAATTTTTAATTTCGTTCCTATAATTTATTTATTTATTTTTAAATAGTTCATGTAATTTCCAACCATTACAAAGTTAGTCCTTATACTATTAAACATAAGCAGCCTAATCCTTTACCCCTCCATATGGTTGAACATATCTTATTTGGGGCTTAGGTGGCATATGGAAGTTTGAGTTTGATGCCACATAGAAGGAATAATAGCTTACAAAGACTAGAATGTAGCGGACTCAAAAACGCAAAACACAAGGGACTCCCACAAGATGGGTCAGCTTCAAGGTTTGACTAAAATACATTGCAACCCATCCCTTGAAATGTAGCTTTAACCAAGGAGAGAACTAAACGCAGCTTCAGTCGTTAAACGTAGGGCAACAAGGGCAAGACGCATAGGGGAAGACACAACAACACTTAAGAGAAATACAAATTTTAGCTGCTCATCATCCTCTGATTTCACCTTATTTAACCTTTGATTTCATTGTGCCATTCTTTCATCTTTTGATTTCAGTTGAAGCAATGTATTTTAAATTAATATAAGCACATGGGTTAGAGATTGGAAATTAGATTATTCCATCTAAAAAGACCATGTTATTATCACTAAGCTAACTTTCATTGGTCCCTTTTAATGTCATATGCAACCATGTTTATTTTTCTAGGTGTATGTTGACATGTAATTGTTAGAGTAAAAGAATGAAGAATGGAAGTGTGTGATATAAATGAGAGTTAAAAAAAAACAAACATATGCAAATGGTTTATGTTGCCCCATAAATGAGTGTTCCTATTTGAGTAAAAAATTAACTCTTTTTTTCATGCAACATTTAGCTTGTTCAAGGTCCTACATCTTAATGATTCCTATATCATCCTATATCATACAACATTTGGCTTTTTCACACTAAACTTATTTTGGTTGGTTGGGGCCCACTTGTGTTTTTAGACAAAATACACTGACCTTATAGTTGGGGCACCTTAGCAATTGTTGTGTTATGACATATACGCAAGTATACATATCGTATAAGTAATATAGTAATAAATAGAGTATTGTTTCTAAGAGAATTTGTCATTAAGATAATTGTTACATATTAAAATTATGCAACTTAATCTAAATCAAGTCAATAATAAAGGTGATAGGAAATTAAACTAAACTAAAGATATAAAAATAAAAAAAAATAAAGGAGCAGCACTATTATAGATGAAATTGGAAAGCAAAAAGGTTTGGGATTATGATTCTCTTGAGCATTTCATATGAATTAAATACATTTCTCCATCTTGTTCTTAATGTCATTAATGACCTAGGACTCTGATTTACTTACAAGCATTTTTTGAATCACCTATAGGCATTCCCCTAATTAATCCATAATTCCTTATGCAATTAATTTAGAGATTTAATCAAGAATATGTCATAATATGACTATTTGAGGCTGATAGATATATTCCTATCCTATAAATGAATCAATATAGTCAACATAACATGTTTCATGAACCCATACAATCTAATCCATGGTCTAATCCTAAAATTCCTTTTTCAAGTTTATTTAGATTATCCAAATTATCTAATGGTTTTTACATACTTAGAAACATGAAACATAATGATTGAGTAAATAAATCACACCATTAATTGCAAATAAATAGAATAATTACAGCATATTACAAGCTAGAATCTATTACAATCCTAATTTAACTAGTTTAGCTTATAAATATAAGAAAAAACAACAATAAGAATAGAGTATCAACTAAATAAGCAAAATAATACAAGAAAAAACAAGGAAAGAAAAGAAAAACTAATTTAATTGATGAATCTTCCTCAAATCAAAGTTTTTGTCATGGCAAATGAAGCTCTAAACCCTTCCTTTTCCTTGCTAAAATGTTCAAAATTTTAGCCTCTCTAAAGAAATGGTAAAACCCTTTTTAAAAACCTAAAAAAACGTAATTGAAAACATTATGTTTTGCATTTTTTGCAAAAGACATTGCGGTGCCATTGAATTTTTTTCTATAAGTAGTCAAAAGTGTCGTGGTGCAAAATTTTTATGCCTCAATGTGTTTGGTTTTGAGATTGGGCACTGTGATTCTTAAATTTGCCACCATAACACTACATTTCCTATAACAATGTTTTTGGATGTCATCTTTTGCTTTTTTGTTTTAAGCCTTTGTTCAGCAAATCCTTTCAACTTTTATTGTTTTGCATTCCAAAGTTTCTAAGCTTATTTATTTGTATTTTTAACCCTACAAAAATATAAAATTCATCTAATTACTATTTACAATCTATAATAAAGATTAAACAATTTAATAACCTAAAAATCTTAAAACACAACTTATACTCAACTAAAGTAAAAATTAACTTAAAAGTAAATAAATATAACTAAATGTTAACTTAACTAAAATTTATTAATTTTATATACCAAAAGCAAAAAATAGATTCAATATTCATATGATAAGTCTCTTAAAATAATAAGAAAAACATGATAATTTAGGGACTTATCAGGAATCTTCTTGTAGGATTTTGAGCAATCCATGCAGTGAATGTTGCTATTGGGTCACTACATTTGCAAGTCCTCCTTCCCTTTCTTCCAATTAAGGAAACATTTGAAGTCTATGACTTAATCAACTTAAAATCGAATGGGAGAAGTGATCTAGGAGATTAATAGCTAAAATCAATGAGGATTAGGCAAAATAAAAGGATGAATAAAAGGAAATGTTGAAAAGGTGAAGATGAAGATGAAGAAAAGAATAATTACCAGCTAAAATCAATGGGAATAAGCTCATGCAACTGCATTTTTACCCTCCATTATTGCATTTTGAGGCTATGTTTTTTAATGTTGAATGTAAAAAGCCCTAGAAAAAGATGAAGATGAAAATGAAGTTGCATTTTAAAGGCTATGTCTTTTAGTAAATCCCTTAAGTTTTGCATTTTTGTTAGATTTCTTTGCATTTTTTAGTCCCTTAAAGTCTTTATAAGCTATTCTTTCTATGTGATATCCAACTCAAACTTCCATCTGCCATGTAAGCCCTAAATAATAGATGTTTCACATCATGGATAAGGTAAGGGATTAGATTGTTAACATTTTAATAGTGTAAGGATTTACTTTGTAATAATTGGAAATTACATGGACTATTTTAAGAAAAAAAATAATAGAGACCAAATGATTAATTTTCCCTTTAGTAATTCATACCATGATGGAGTATTTATTCATAGGTTTTTTTTTTGTTTTAATTGTATTTTTAATCTCTATAGTTTAACCTCATTTTCAAATAGGTCATTATACTTAATTTGTTTATAGTCAACCCTCACATTTTGTTTTCATTTTCAATTGTTAGTATAAAAGTAATCCAAGAAAAAAGGTTCAATTGGATTTGTAAGAATTATATTTGCTTTTTTGAAAATTGTAATTCCTCCAAAGAACTTCAAATTCCTAGTTTTCACAAATAATTTTTTTAGTAAAAATCAAGTGCTTAAAAACAAGCTTTCTTCTTAAGTAGTTTAAAACATGAACAATGTTGATTAACAGAGTAAGTATTTCTCAGATTCCTTTAAAAGTTGTTAAGTTCCTAATTACTAGATTTCCACTCTTTGTGAAATTGATTTAATCAATAAAGTAAAGAAAGTAGGAAAGAGAGAAAGGATACAATCAATTTATCCTGATTTGGACGAAAATGTTCTATGTCCAGTCACCAAGCATCAAGCAAGAGATTTTTATTGAAAGTAGGCAACTACCAAGGATACAAAGCAACTTCAGACATAGGCTTAGTTTTCCAGCTTTTACTACCTAATTCTAAGGCAACCTAACATTGCTCAACACTTGGCTTTTACAACTTAAACACAATCCAACAAGTTTTCCTACATCATTAGATTTTTCCCAAACTTCCAAAAAACTCAATAACAAGGCAATTTAATAGGTTCACCACTCAGTTTTTACAACCTTTACTTTATCTCTAGTTTTTTCACAAGACACCAAGAAACTCTCCCTTAGTTTTTCCTTAAGACACTTGAAACTTAAATCAAAATAAGGATAGATATCTCTGATAAGCTCTAACTCACTAACAACACCTTAACACTTTTTTACATTAACTCACTAAAAGCATTATAACCTAATTAAGCATAGCAACATAGTGGTATAAATCTTAAGAATATGCATTTAACGCTCATCTTTTTAACTTCGAATAGGTGTTCTTATATAGTGAACTTTGAACATCTTTACTTCCTCACTAAATGATTTGATGCACTCTAATGAGTAGAAATCTTTGCATTAAGTAGCAAAAGGCTTGGTTTTAGTTTGACTTCTTTTCTTTATTCATTTCATCCAAGATAGTGCATTCAAAAGGGGAAATAAAGATATTTTCATCCATATGAGATTTCCTTTATCAAATGGATAAACCATGTGTTGATTAATTCTCTTTCTTGAAATTTAGACAATGAGATTCCTGATGTATCAGATACAAGGAAGATATTCAAGATATTCCATTTGTAACACCATACTTTTCTAGCTCATTTCATGTTACTTCCATATCTCATATCATGCAATTCATGGAAGAGTAAGAAAAATGGCATTAAAATAATAAATTTATTAGCATTGTGTCCAATATAAAAATTTCATTCGGTGTCCCATAGACCATGTGAGCTCATGTATCATATTTTCATATTTAATTACATAGATACAAGTCATTTTCATCACCAAAGTTAGTTTAGAGCTCATATATGGCAAGGGAATACATAAAATCCATGGTAGCTATTTCGGCAAGAATTTTTCCTTTTCTGTCATAAATTTCGAAAAATCATAATTGATTCTAAAAAAATTAAAATCATGCATTCTCTACTATTCTAGAAAGCTACAAATATCTACTTTATGATAAAAACATTTTCAGGCCATGAAATACCACATAAAAAGATGTTTGACATTAAAAAAGATACAGAGGTTTGGCTGGCTACTGGTACTGATACAGGTTTCTGCTATAAATTTCAAAAATGTCCAATTAATTTCAAAAAAATACAATTCATACAAATGATACCAATATGGAAATCTATAGATGTTAGATAGAGGAAAAAAAATAACTATAGACCATTTTAGGCACGTCTAGGCGTCGAAAATCAATTAAACAGAAACCTAGGTTAGTCTAGACACCTAATACTAGATAAAAACTTTAAAAATTCATATCTCTCTCTCTAGACATCCAAATGAGGTGCTTCTAATTGACACAAGTCACTGAGGATGTCTAGTTTCTTTTTGTAAAATTTTGTGACAATTAGACATTATTTGCCACCTGACTAACAGAATTCATTTTTCAGATTTGAGTGAATAGTACCCTAAACCAATTTCAGAATTTTTCCCAACTTTGAAAATTCATCAAATATTCCATAGACCTCTAAAAATTCTGCACTTTCCCTCCAAAAAGCTCTTAAAAAGCTTTAAATGCATACCAAGTATTAGATCAAGAAGAGCTCATTTAGACAAAAAGTGGTATAGGTTTTTAATATAGTCAATTTTGGTCCATATTATAGACCAATTGTATCCAAATGACTTTCCTTGGTATTTGGCACCTCTTGGGCAAGTTTAAAAGTATGAATATGACTTGTATGAACTGCTCAAGTGGTCCCAAATCTCATGTATCTTAATTTGGTTATTCCACTTCCATTTAAACATACATTTCCATGATGCAAGTTTGCCATTACATGTCTAAATTACACATTTCCATACATACAACCTTAAACTTCATTTGTACATTATACATTAGCATAATTATACATGTTCATAAAATCAAAAGACATATACAACCATAGATTACAACATTTTCCATCCATATGGCCTTAAAGAAACAAAATTTAAATATCTTGATGTCATACTCTTATTTCTCAAGTGGTTGGCTTCTATTTTCTTGTTCTTTTGGTCTACTTAGCATGTTAGAATATTGGAGAAAAGAGAATGAGATTCAAAAAATTCCAATAGCTCATCTCTTATTTTAACCATACATAAAGTATGCAAAACCATGTCTTACAAATGCATGCATGGGCATATTACATAACATGAACATTCAAGAAGCAATCTTAGCATGTGAATAAGTCATACAAGGCATTCATAGGCTTGTTAAGTAAGTGGATTAGCTTCACCCATTCACTTGTGAATTTTGGACTTGCCTCACCCATTTTTTAAGAGGTTTTTGACTCAACCTTAAGAGGTTTTTGACTCAACCTTACTCTTGGGAGGCCCTTTACTTTATCTCAACCAATTTTAGAAGTTTTTGGCTCATCCTCACCATGGCTAAGGGTTCTTGGCTTCACTACACTTAAGCAAATCTAAGCAAACATCATTTGAAAACATAATGTATTATCATGGTACCATGGCACATGAAATCATGCTAGAATACTTTTCATGGCTTAAAACACACATACATACATTCAAAGACAAGCCAAGCATACATTTATGCATAAGAAAAGAAGGAGTAAGCTACCTTGGATGCAACCACACACTTTTCTCTTTGAAATAATACTTCCTCCCTTGGCCTCATACACACAAAGGTGTGGGAATGATTTCTCTTGGCCTAAACACAATTTATGAAAGCCAATTAGGTTCATAGAATTAATTATAAGGCCATACAACTTCCTCACACACTAACTTGGTCTATAAACCTTTTTATATTTCCAAGAATGCACTTAATAAAGCAACACCCATCAAATAAATTCTAGGCTCTATTCTTTTCTTTCAAATATGATTCTTGACTCCTTTTAAACCTCATCGAGTCATCACACAATTAAAATAAAGAGCCTAATTACATGTTACTTCTTTAGATCATGTTATGGAACATATAAAGCCAACTCACTTCCTATAGTTTCTAAATTTTTCCCAAGGCCTCCCCTTATCTTCACTTATCTTATATGACTCAAAGATGGGTTTGGAACAAATTAAAATGGAGCTAAAACCTTCTCGAATGAATCTGTCAAAATTCGTGTACACTAACATTGGAAAACGTCCACTGGAGGAATTTTAACTATCCTGGGGCTTCCTATGGTTTTCAGGGCCTCTAAGAACCCCATAGAAATAAAAAATTTTATTTAAAAAGCCCTCATGTGTAAATTCCAAAATTTGATCAAAATTACAAAAATGCAATTATGTTTTGTAAGTTTTTCATTAAATTTCATTTTTTCATTCTAACTCTATTTTTCTTTTTATTTGAACTTAAAATTCTCATTTTTAGGAGTCTAGAATATTACTCAAAATTTTCGGGACCTTAACTAATTCATTTTGAAAGATTTACTTTGAAAACACGCTCGTTTTTGTCGTTTAACGAAAACCAAACATTACACCATTATTGTTGATGTTGAATTTAAGAGCATGTGATTTACAAGTAAAAAATATCATTCTTCTATTTATAGTCTATAAATGGTGAAAATCTTCTTTCATTTATGTGTAGATCATTCTTCAACTTCTGGGAATCTCATCATTTAATGCTCCAGACCATATATCAATTGCTTTAACATTTTCTCGTCATTTTGGACTATCTTTAATGTTGATAGCTTGACTCCATTAAATGCACGTGTTCTAGAAACCAATAGACTTGAATAATTCTTCATTGATATGTTTCTACCTCTACTTCCTTCAAATAGCAAGCTTTCTTTTTTGCTTCTTGATTTCATGAACTTTCCTTTTATGAGACACTAATTAAAGAGAACTTTATTTGCTCTCATAATTTGGATTCCATTATGAATGTTTATTTGAAATCTTTCCATGCATAGCATATCATAAAGGTGGTATCTAAATAGGGAAACAACTAATCATTATGAATCTTGATGCCAATATAGAAACAAATTAATATTAAATATAAAATCTCAATTAAGTACAACTGCATATGCATATAAGAACATTTCATATTAGAGTTATTGAAAATCTTTCCTTGTTAAAACCTTGAATCAATTAATAACATGTTTGAAAACTTTCCACTAAAGAATGCTAAAGAACTTTCCTAAAGTATATCATTTAAAAATTTTCCATAAGACCTTTGATTCAATTTGATGATTAATCTCATTTAAAAACTTTGCATATGAAATCTTTGACTCCATTAATATCACCTATGAAAATTGTTCTATAGAAGATTTTATTATCAACTGTTTATAAGTAAATTTTTTTAGAAAGTTTCCATATAACAACCAAATCATATAATATCTTCATTTTAAAACATTTGAATAATTAAAATGTGTTTTAGTCTATGTGACAATCTAATCTAACTAAAAACATATCTAGCTAAAGCACAATATTTTTCAAGAATTATAATTTTAGCCTAATTAAATATATTTTCCAAAAACACTATAATTGAGATGTTTGTCATAATTAAAATATTAAATAGCCTTTAATCCAATAGCATTGTTACACTTGTTATTTCACTCTTAACTCTGTCTCTATGATAGCTGATGTGGCTTAAACATCTTTAAGGTGGCACAAAAATTGGCATTGATTTTCACAAACTAAAAAGACCAATACAATATGCCACAACTATAGCATCCTTAACCTTATGAAATGCAACAAATAGTACCCCATTCTCTTTGTGACAACAGAGTTAGAAGCTTTAAGGTAATGAAATTATAACCATTGAATAATTTTACAGCAAAATCATCTTTTTGAATTTTTAGTTTCCTTAACTTCCACTGCATAATTTCATACCCATATTTCAAACCTAAATAATTCGAAAATGCATATTTTTTTCAATTTCTTTTCCATTATCAAGTTTGCAATGGTGAAATTAGTGACTCTAAACAAAGTTTGGATATTAGGTATGTTAGCCTCACATATCAATACATTACTAAATCAACTTTTAAGAGCATCAAACCAAAGCTAAGAAAATAGGCTTCCTAAAATGTAACTTTCTCCCACCAACCAAACAAAAGAGGGTTTCAAAATCCTCTCCTCTTTACTTCTCTCTTCTCAAGTTTTAGTAATATCCATTAATGGAATTATAATAAGGCCTTCTAGTACAAGCATACATAAAGAAACCTAAAACCATAAACTTTGAAGAAGATAATAAGAAAAATGTAGTATTTCAACCTCTTAGCATATACATAATGGTCGCATGGTCTATCCCAATCCATTCAGAGCATATTAGTTAACATTTACAAGGAAGTCAATGTTTTCCTTTATGAAGAGTTGCATGATTGGAAGACCATATTCATGATTTATGGTTTTAAGGACCATGTAAATTGATCAAGATTATTTCCTATCCATATCATATTCATTCAAGTCATAAACATCACATTTGGTCTCATTTATTTTGGGTTTGGAACCATATTGTACAAAACTAGAATTTTGCCTCGGGTTCCATATTCTAACTTTATGACATCAATTTTGGAAAATCACAATCTAGAAAAATTGAAATAAAGTAAATGATAGATTTTTGGAAATCCCTAAATGTCAAATATAGATTAAAAATCATTCTAGGCCATGAAAAATCAACTAGACCAGGATTGACAATAGAATAGCACCAAAGGTCTAGTTGCCTAAGTTTGTTGTCATAGGTTTCTAATATAAATTTTAAAAATTTATAACTAATTCTAAAAAAATCACAATCTAGTAAACCATACCATTTTGGAAAGAACTAAAGGGTAAAAATACTTCCAGACCAAGAAAGAAGCATTTATCCTACGAAATTTGATAGAACAGTACTAGAGGTCCTGCTATGTTATTGGTACTAACCATGAATTTCAAAAAATTCATATCTTCCCCAATATAAATCCAAATGAGGTGATATTAGTGGCTACAAAAAGCTTATCATGTCTAGTTTATGCTTATAAAATTTCATAGACATTGGATAACATTTGTTTCTTGGATGATATAAGAGAAGAAACTGACCATATGAACAGTGCTGTTACCATTTTAACAACTTTTTTTCAATTTTGAAAATTCATAATTAATTCTCTAGAGCTCCAAATAATGTAGTCTTGAGACTATAAAAAGCTCTAAATAAGATCAATATTCAGGCCAAATTTCATGAGAAAATTCATTCATTTGTTTAGTTTGTGACATAGGGTGCCAAGATAGGCCTTTTAGATACCAAATGGGGTCAAATTTATACCAAATGCTCTTCTACCTTGGTCATGACCTCTTGAGCACATGAGAATCGTAAAAAATAGTATGAAAAAATTGTCCAAGAGGTCTAATTACCCATATATCATAAAACCACTTCCTCACTTGTTCATATATACAAGATTTCATAACCTATATTAAACATAAAGATGTCAAGAACATGCATACTCATTCCTATGGTTCCATAACCAATACACACATGTTATATTCATGCATTTACATGTGTTCAAGTGTTACATATCATATACAATATATGTTTATATCATTTGACATTAATATCTCACAACAAAATGACTATATAACAAGTTCCTTGTCAAAGTCCTTGTCTTCATGAGTGGTGGCTTCCATTCCTTGGCTCACTTGGCCCACTGGATATAGTTAGACATTGGAGGGAAAAGAGTGAGATTCTAAGAATTCCAATAGCTCTTAACCCTTTCAATCATACATAATAGCTATATTTTCAAGTCTAAGAATGCATATATAAACATTAAGCTACTAGTAATCATACATAAAGTCATTTTCATGTGTAAGAGGCTCATACATATCATACATTGGCTTTCAAGAGCATTGGTTTACCCTTACCCCCTTTTTCTTAAGACTTTTAGACTTTCCTTACCCATTTTCAAGGGACTTTTGACTAAGCCTCACTCTTCTTAAGACTTTTGACTTTGTCTCACCCAATCCTAAGGACTTTTCGCTCATCCTCATCTTTACAAAGGGACTTTTGGCTTCATCAAGCTTATTCAAGCCATAACACATTCATAAAACATATTTTATGCACCTAATGGTACCATGGCATATAGAAAATAGCTATACATATTTCTCGTGGCATAAACATATATACATATATCTAAAGACAAGAAAACAACTAAGAATGAATGAGAGAAAGGTTAGAGAGGTACCTTGGAGCTAATGCAACTTACTTGTTCCTTGAACTCTTCCTCCCTTTTTTGGCCAATCTCTTGAAATTAGGTGGCACTTGATCCTCTTAGCCTAAACACATCAAATAAGACATATTTAGATCATTAGAATTAGCTCTAGTCTTATACAACTCCTATGTATGCTTACTTTCTCATTTGTCTCCATAATGCTTCCATATAAGACACAATGAAGCAACTCTTGAAATTTATGATCTTGGCTCCCATTTCTCATTCATTCTAGGTACTTTGACTCCCTTTAGACTCCTTGGAGTCAACACAAATTTATTTTAAGGAGCTTAATTATAAGTTGCTTCCTAATGACATATTATGGAGCTTACACCTCCATCTCACATTCCATGGCTTCTAAATTTTTTAAGGCTTCCTTTAGTGTTCTTCCATCATATTTAGTCCCAATCTAAGCTTAGAAAAAATTAAAACTCTCCCTAGGTGGCCAAACTTGCTTAGGCTAAAACATGATAATAATTTGGCACCCATGAAGTTTGCGTTTATGTTCTTGAAGGGAATGGCTAATGTAAAGCTTTTTAAGGGTCTAAGGAACTCATACAATGTCTTACATAAGCTAGAATACCTCTAGGAAAAATCAGATTTTATCATTTGTTTTAAAACTCCAAGTTATGCCAACTTGAATTTTGAGGCTCCCTTTCTATTTCCAATTGTATAATCTTAATCCTCACACCCCATAACCCTTCTTCCTACTTTCATTTGGATAGAATTTTCTCCCTTTGGTTGGGTCCATGGCTAACAAAAAATGACCCAAGAGGAATAGACAAGAAGATGCAAGGAAGAGCCATGGTTCATTCCTTATTTCAATGCTTTTTCTGTAACAACCGGGAAAAAGAAAAGAAAAGGTAAAAGAAAGGAAGTGAAAGCTGGAAATTTTCGGAATCCAGAATTTCTGCCAAGTCCTCTCGCAATAGCGAGAAACGGTCTCGCTACAGTGAGAGAGCTAGTTCGCAACAGCGAAGGCGATTCTAGCTATAGCGAGTGCTGGCAGCAGTCCATATAGAAACCAGGGAGTTGCTCGTCGTAGCGTGCGTCATAGCGAGAGTGAAGTCTGGAACTAACGCGATTTCGCCATAGCGAATGGTAAATCTCGCCATAGCGAAGGGAATTGACACGATCTCGCCGTAGCGAAGGCTACACCTCGCCATAGCGAAGCCAGATTACACGAGCTCGCTATAGCGAAGGTTAGTCTTCGCCGTAGCGAGAGTCAGTCCGGAAGAGAGTAAATAGCGAGAATCAGACTTCATTAAACGCCCAAACTTATTTCTTCTCTCATATGTGCCCTAAGCTTCGACCCAAAGAGAGAAAAGAGGCGTGGAGAGTGTGAGAGATCAAGAGAAGGAGGAAGATCAAGGGAAAGGTAAGGTAACTTCTCCCATTTCTTCTTAGAACTCTGATCCCCTCCCTTTGCCCTCTCTTTCTGCAGTTTTATTTGTGAAAATGGACGGATTTTGGGCATGGGTCAGAAGAGGGAAAGTGGAAAACTCTTTTGAATTTTTGTGCTTTCTTTGAAAATGTGGTTTTCCACTACCATGGGAGCTTGAGAGAGAGAAATGGCTAATGGCATTCTAGAGAGAGAACCCTAGGATTTTATGTGATAGAAGGGTTGCTCTGAATTAAGTTATAAAAGAGTAATTGCATGCTTTTGTGTGTCTAGGCTCAAGAGAAGCACCTTCATCAAGGTGTGATTGTGGACCTAAGGAGGGAAAGGAGAAATTGAAAGGAAAAGCTAGTATTAGCTTTGGCTCCAAAGGTAGCTCTCTCTTTCACTCTTTCTTGTTGCATTCTTGGGTATGATAGTCATTGTATGATATGTATATGCTGAATGTGTGGAATATGCCATATGCAATTGTTTTGATGCATTGATGCCAATATGCTTGTGTGTTGAGTTGTGAGAATTGCTCGGGTGCGATAGTGCCGAAAGTCCCTTGAGACGGGTGAGGTGAAGCCGAAAGTCCCTTGAGATAGGTGAGACAAGGCCAAAAGTCTCAAACGAGTGAGGCCAAGTCAAAAGTCCTTAAACTCGGATGAGGCCATCCAAAAGTCCCTAAACTCGGGTGAGGCTAGACCAAAAGTCCCTGGAGCTCATTTTTGGCATTGTTGTGATTCCATAGCATGTACATTATGTGTTGGATGATTGAGAATAGCTAATTGCTTATTCACATGCTTTGACTTGTTATATGCCTTGATTGCTTGCTGGATTGAGTGCATGAGCTATTGAGATTCCCTGAATCTCACCCCTTCCCCTCCCAACTAATATGCTAGGTGGAGCTCAAGGAGAACCGAGCACACACCAAGGAGCCTAGGAGCATGCGTAGCTAGTTATGAGTTTATGTTTTGATATTTTGATGTAAATATGATGTAAAGTGGTGCCAAATGAAGATGTGCCCGCTATTTTTAAGTTGTAAGGGTTGTAACTAATGTAAATGTATGAAAGGATATTGTATGAACTATGTTTATAGCCAAATGAATGGAAATGAGGGTTTTACCCTTTTTGATGCATGAATGAAATAGTGTATATTTGGCCGTAGCATAGCGAGATTGGGATGTATGATGAATTGGATCATATGGACATGTTAGATATACTAGTTTTATGCTTTTAAACTTGTCCATGTAAAGTGAGAATATGAGAGAGGCTATTTAGACCCGTTTTGGACCTATGGGGTGCCAAAACCGGTATTTTTGTGAGCTCCGTCAAAGTATGACCGGATGAGCTCCGTTTGCCATGAAATTTGGCATGCCTCTAGAGTTTGTAGAAAGCTTCTAGAGAAGCTAAAGTGGGTAATATTTGGAGGTCTAGAGAATATTTGGGGAATTGTTGAATTTGGGAGAATTTAATGGATTGGTCATATACTGTTCATCTAAACCAGAAAATGAAATCTGTAGCATTCTTAGACCAAATGGATTCCAAATGTAATGAAATTTTATACACATAAACTAGACCACCACAGGGACTTGTAGGAACTGGAATCACCCAAATCGGAGGTCTGTAGAGAGAGATTGGACCATCTGAAGTTCTGTATCAGCATCAAGGAGCTTACCTGACCCCCATCACTGTTCCATCGGTTTTAGGGGTGCAGAAGCTATTGAACTGATCTGGAATTATTTTCCTCCTCTAGTAGACATCCGTATCTTTCCGACTTGGTATAATTTGCCCAGATTGGATTTTTGTGGATTTAGTTATGAATTTTCGAAAGTCATGACAGCAAGCTGCACCAGAAACAGTGACAGCTGGACCTTCTTCCCATTTTTGATGTCAAACATGGTCCAAATGCTGAGATTTTAATTAGGAATAATTTTTTGTGTAAAGTTAACACTTAGAGCTTTCTAGAAAGCTAAAGTTTGCTGCATTCCCATTTTTCTACAATTTCTTATGATTTTCCAAACTTAGAGCCAAAATATGACTTTTGGGCCCAAGTGAGAAAATGTAATTTTTATGGTTTTCGGCTCTATACCCGTGGCTTATGGTTTGTTTTATGCTATGTATGAGTTATATAAGTGGAGTTTGAGTTGAGGATGCTTGAGATGGGTTCACAGGACCCACGGGGCAAAAGATGAGTATATGAAACCCCGGTTCATAGCATGTAAATGCCACGAAAGAGTAGTGATCCTTTGGAAATCACATATAACCGAGCCTATTGAGAGGCTAGATAGCGGTAGTAGATTGAGGTGTCACATTTTCAAGATCATGTTCCATTACTCCAAGCTTCTCTTTAAAACTCTAAGCTCTCTCCTCTAGACCAGACCTAAAACAACCCCATATGAGTCTTGAAAACCATAGAAAGGAAGAGGAGGAGGAAGAGGAGAGGAATAAGTTTGGTGAAGGAAGGAGTAAGAAAAACCAAAAATTTCCATACCTTTTTTTTCCTTCTCTTTCCTCCCTTTTTAGAGCCATCTCAAACTAGTATGAAGCTGATTTAGGTCATGGAGAAGGAAGGAGATGTGGTTGGTACGTGTTTTAAGAGAAAAAGGTAAAGTTATACATACTTTTTTACTTTTCATTTTAGTCCCTAAACCATGGTTTCCCCATTTGGCCTCATTTCAAATCCTTTTCAAAATTCATCTTTTTCATCATAAAATTTGGGTTCTCTAACTTATAAATTACCTTTGGTTTTACCCAAATTAAATTTAAAATCGTTCTGAATTATTCAGTCAAAGTTTTGATCAACTTATAGCCGAAATCACTCACCGGAGAAGTTTCACCTGTTCTAGGGGTTTCCATGGATTTTAGGGCCTCCGAGAACTCCAGAAAACTCAAATTTCTCATTTAAAAAGCCCTTCTGTAAGTTTTTCAAATTTGTGCCAGAAATTACAAAATTGCCCTAACTTTTTTTGGCAAATTTTCTTAGCTCTTTTGGCTTTGGTTTTCTAGCATTTTAAGCCTCAAATTCTTATTTTTCATTATTTAAAATTTTATCCTAATTTTATTTAGCCTTAAATCATTCATTTTAGGGAACTTTGTTTTATATTCAATGCGTTTCGCACATTTATAAAGAAACTAGATATTATATTTCTCACGTTTATGAAAAAGTCAGATGTTGCAAAAAACAAAAAACAAAATATAAAAGAGAAAAAGATGATCTTGTGATTCTTAAAGAGAGAGAGAGATGTAACAAATGGATGGGGGTGATGGAATTCCTAGAGAAAACAGAGAAAGGAAAGATAAAAAATAAGGAGAAGAAAGCAAGGAGTAAGCTTTTTTTTTTTTTTACTTTTCCTCTTTCCTCACTTAATACTTATTAGGATGACCTTGCTTTAGCAAATTTGAAATGAACAACTACTCCAACAACCTCTATGACTCAAGCAAGAGAAAAGGGATAAATAATGGAGAGAGGAAGACAATCTCACATAGTCACATGTTGGTAAAAGGTACAACCCTTGGTGACAAGCAATGCCATGTCATGGGTAAATTATGTGTTATCTCAGGAGGTGTTGAAGCCATATGCAAACATTGTTAGCCACATCAACCACCATAAAGACAAAGTTAAAAGTGAGTTAATGGCAAGGGTAACGTTGCAAATGAAAATAAAATGTGAAGACCTAATTACAAACAAAATAAATATACAAACCTATTTGAAAATGAGGCTAAACTGTAAGGACCATAAATATAATTAAACCTATTTTTTTTATAGGTTTTGCTCTACTTTCATTATAACATAAAGAATTTCATATGCAATTCTTAAAAAAAAAATTATGTCATATTGGGCCCATCTTGAATATTAATACAAGATAAGGATCCATTTTGAGACACTAGGAAAGGTAAAGGGCCATTTTTTTACAGAGCGAAACATATAAAAATAGAAAATTTTCAAGTGAAAAGCATGAGAGAAAATTCATAATCCCTATTAATCAAAGTCTACTATACAAAATGTCCAAGAAGGCATTTATAAGAAGTCTAATTAATTTATGAAAAAATAAAAAGAAAAATAATACCAAAGGTCACCTAAAATTGGAAAATTCCTAATAGGCCTAAAAGGTCATGAAAACAATTGAATTTAGGCTCGAAACTAAATTAAACCTAATTGGGTTTTGCCCCATTGATGTAAATTTGGGCTCTGAATAAGCTTTTTGTAGATATATAAGGAGCCCAAAAATTCCACTTAAGCTGAAAGTTATGCCTCCTGGAAGTCAAGTCACTCATTCAAACTTTTGCTTGGATTTTTGATGATCAACTTGATCCAAATATATACTTGTTTGTTACACATTCCGCATCAATTTTAAAGGTAGATAAGCACCCTTACAACATCATTTGTCCACTTAAATGCCATGTAGGCATTGTTAACTATCTTACTATAGATAACAAAACAGATTAAACATGGCACAAATTGGAAGTTAGTGGCACAAAATGGACCCAACCAAAATATTAAGAGACCAAATTAAGATAAACATATTAACTAATCTATCAAAATACTAATTAAGCATTTTAAAGAATAAAAAATACATTTAGTTTAACAAGAAGTTTCAATACTTTGAACTTGCATGAGGACAAAATCTTTTATATACTCATATTTCCTTTCTCTTTATTATTTTTGTTGAAATTTCTTTGGCAATGTCCAGTGGTCATGTCCTCCCAGGTTATATAGAGGAAGAAAACTTGTGATATTATAATGAATGCTTATAACTTAAAAGAGAACTATTAAGGTGGGTGAAAGCTCTATAAGGGAGCAGGTAGAGATGGGAATAGAAAGTTAATATGCATCATTTTAATAACAATTTCATTATGAAATTATCTATTTCTTTTTTCTTTTTTTAATCTCGAACTTGAAATACTAGCTTAAGATGAAAAGCATAATGTGGATACTAAAAACTACAATTATGTAAGAATTTGTACTCATATAGGGATTTCATTTGTATTTGAATAGGTTGAATATAAACATATATACAAGCAACATGCATACACTTATGATTTTTTTATTAAAGAATTTTTACTACAAATTATAAGAAAAGAAAGGAAGCAACAAATAAGGGTGCAACTCATGTTTGTTACAATTCTTTAACTATGGAGGTTGGAATATGTTATTTGACGTGTATTTTCTATAAAGAATTGGGCCGCTTAAGAAATAGTAGTCTTTGCTACAACATTACTTTGATTCAAACATTTCTTCCAAATGTTTTAATTGACCAATTGTCAATCCAAAATGATGCAATATTATAAGGAAACTATTTTTTCTTCAATCTTGAATTTTTAGCCTTCTAATGGTAATATGAAGGAAGCAAGATTCTTGAGGAAAGGTTTGAAGAGAAAAGTTGACAAATTAATGCATCATTTCATGCTATTAACTAATGTTAACTTGTTTCATCATTTGTGTATTTAAATTTAGTTAATAATGAGCTAGTAGCTTTAGCATTAAGATGTTTGATATTTGAATTAGTATATTAAAAATAGGCTACGCTCTTCTATAAATACCACTAGTTCTTGTTACATCTAAGAACTTGTTTAAGGTTAAGTGTAATGTGGATGCCACAAAGAAAAGAGAAAAAAAAAACTAATTCTCAAAAATAATTTTAAAAACCAATTTATTAGAGTCTTCATCAAAATTTTAATTATTTTAAAAAGTAAAATTTTGGAAAAACCTATTTTTCAAAAATAAAAATGAAAAGGTAGTATGCAAGCAAAAAATAGTTTTAAGAGTTGATTATGTGTGGAGAAGGTATTAGGTGTCACATAACACTCATTCTTAAAAATGATTACTTTAAATTAACTTTGCAAAATTAATATGGCCTTAGTTCTATTTTAATTACTGTGATAATAATACATGCAAAAAGAAAAAGGACAAAAGAAGGGAAGAAATTAATTAAAGCAAATAAATGAAAACAAAGAAAATATTTACAAAAAGCACACTTGACATAAGAAGAAAGCCTGGGGCATACATACCAGTGAAGAGATCAAATCCCATGTGGTTCAAAAGGGGGTAGAAAATTGATGTGACATGGTTGGTGACTTTTATTTATTTATTTATTGTGAAAAAAATTGAAACTAATTTGATTTCACAAACAAAATAGGCTTAAAGTTGGTTAGTGTATTTTAATTAGTGAAAACCAAGTAAATCTTTTTTCTTTTTTGCCTCCTCATTTTCTTTCTTTTATATATTTTTTAGATTTTGTAAAATATTTTTGTATTTTTTTATTTTTTTCCCTTAAAAGAAAATTGTGCAACCTAATGAACATTAGTACTTATAAAGATGTATTATCACACACGATCTACCCGTTGATACCCTATGTACTTGAAGAGACGTTAGGTCCCACACGATAATTTTAGAAATAAAACAAAGTTAAAAAAAATAAATAATAAATAAATAAAATAAAAAATATTTAAAGATTGGTAAGTTTATATAGGCTTGCAGTATCTTGTTAGCATGTGTAGTACGTATTTAAGTATCATTTTATCTTATTATGATAACACATCATATAAATAAAAGAAGAAAAATAAGAAAAACTAGTGAAATCTTCTTCTAAAGCCTATTCTTTAGCCTCCTTTTGTGGATTCTTAAGTATCCACCTTATCAATTTAAATGGTCTTCCATGCTTCACATGCAAACCCTAAAAAAATAGGGAATTGCAATGATAACTTAACCACGTTAAGAAAATTATGACTAAACCACGTCTTAACCATGGTTTTCCTTACCATGGTTAAGCTAAAATCTTAACCATGATTATTTAAAATAATGGTTAAACCATTTGGGCTTGACCATAGTTCTTTAAAATTGTAGGTAAGACTTAACTGCTTAACCATAATTTTTTAGAACCTTGGTTAAACCATTAAAGCTTAACCATAATTTTAAAGAACCATGGTTAAGACTTAATGCCTTAACCATGATTTTATTAAAATATGGTTAAATTATAGCTTAACCATAGATCCTCCAAACTGTGGGTAAGCTCAATAACATTTTTACCTAGTCATGCATGAACCATTTTTCTCTATTAGATCCAAATTTCCTCTCCATCAACAAACCTTTATTCACCAGCATCCACCATTAAAAGCTCTAAACTATTATTCTCCATAAAAAGCTCTAAACCCATTAACATTGAAAGGTCACTATTTCTCTAGAGCCCACTAAAGCTGCTCAAACCTATAACAATGTCCCAAGCCGACAAAAACCTATAACAGCAGTGGCCCCTTCGCTTAACTAATTGTTTGTGACCTTTCCAAGCTTTTTTTGTTCGTTTTATGCTGCATCTCCTGTTTGTTTACATTTATCTTCATTTTAAGCAAACCATACCACTCATTGTTTAGATTTTGTTCATATCCATAATGCTTTTAAAATTTATAAATGTGATTTTATTTTGTATTAAATTTATTTTTATATTTTTTCATGTCCATGTATTATTTTGAAACCTATTATTTAAATCCTCTTTACCTCTCATCCACTTGAGTTTACGAGATGCCCATTGGATTAAAGAATTCGTACTTCAAGTGGCCACATATAGGATTTGTTTATTAGTTTATGTTGTTAACTATAGCTCTTTAATTTGCTTATAGCAAATTATATTAGATAATCAACTTGCAAGCTTGGATGCTTACAGAACTAGGAAATGCATTATAGATCTTATGATGATTAGCCATATGAGTTATATGATGTTTATGAAATGCATGATGAATATGAGATGCATGTACATGGATAAATGCTAAATTAGGACATTTTTAGTAAGGGTAATATATGTTTTGTTGTGAATAGAGATACCTTGGCTCTACAACTCTTTTGAATGATGTATGTAGTTGATTATATAAATATATATGTATATGTTGGAGAAGTTGATCTTGTTAATTAGTTGCATAAAGTGATATAATATGAATGCATAGTCTTTATAATTAAAAAAGTAGTTTAAGTGGTCAATTTTGCTATTGATAACTCAATTATTCTCTATATTTTTACCCATTAATTTTGCACTTTTTATTCATAGATTAATGATATTTTTTTAGCTTTAATGGGATATTATTTAGTTTAGGAAATAATCCCATCTTTTGGAATTTTATTGAATAAATTAGGATTTTCAATGATTTTATTTTATTTTATTTCATTTTCTTAGATGATGATTTCATTTTTTTTTTGCTTTGATTTTTATTTTTATTTTTATTTCTTTTTACTTGGGAAAATTTACATGGAAGAAGCATCACATGGCAGCAACAAAACAAAGCTCACAGCTCCATTACACGTAGCTTACACATTCATGGACTTACACACAAACAACACATCATTCATGTAAAGGAAGCATACAAAGAAACACATAGGCAGCATCTCTCATGTAACACACATGTAAAATAGCGGCTCACGTGGTTTATAAAGGAATGGTACGGGTTTGAGGACTCCATGAAGGAGGTTTGCATGGTTGGGAGCATCACACACATCCATGGGTTGCTACATTCAAGGTTTTAAATTGTGATTGCGGATGCGGTTGTGGTTGCATTGCTGTTATTGCGGTTACAGGCATTGCGACAGTTATAATGCGGGTTGTGGTCACTGCGGCTGTGATATTTTTGAAGTTGCATAAATTATTTTAAAAATATGTATAATCATTATCTATCTCATATACATAAAATATATCATGCCTAACATTAATATTAATTAAATAAATCTTTACTTTGAACAAGAATATCAATATTACTTGAGAAAATTAAAAATGAAAATCAGATAATATAAAAACATACTTACATACTTATTACAAAGAGATAAATATAAGTGTGAAGATAACCTAAAAAAAAAAATTCAGCATACCACTAATGCTTTAAAAGTAGTGTTAATGTAATTTCTTTATAATACTATCTTATTTGTAAAAAAAAAAAATCATTATTTAATTCATCTTAAATTACACATACATACATATATATATATATATATATTGGAGATAATGAGATTAATAATATAAATGTAAAAGAATAAAAAATTAAAAAAAAAACATGCGTGACTTCCTCCTGATCCATTTATATTCCAAATCATAGAATATATATATATTACATTAAAAGAAATGCATAGCAGCTGGCTTCCTCCTCTAATATATATATATATATATATATATTCTATTAAAACAAATATATGCAACGTGACTCCTGCTTCTTCCTCATAACAGAATATATATATATATATATGATTACGACATCACGTCAGATCTGAGAATAAATAAGCTTATGGGTAGCAACAAGGAAAGCCACGGCAGATCTCAACAGGCTGCTCCAGAGGACTCATGAGTTGATCAGAGAGGACCTGTGCAGGCTTGTAGACTCATGACCAATAGGGGTAAATATTCGAATTCATAGCCCATTGAAAACCTGGTTCCTATATATATATATATTATATTAAAATAAGTATATGGTAGCGTGACTCTTAGCTTCCTCCTCATCATAATAGAATATATTATATTAAAACAAATATATGGCAACGTGGCTTCCTCCTCTCCTCTCATCACTCTCAATGTTTCGGATACAATCACAAAATCAGAGCAACAAGTTAAGAATCAAGAAACATACTTTGGGTCTTTCGATTCAAGCAAGAAGAGAGCTCCAGTCCATTGCGAGGCTTCAAAGTTTAGATTTAATTTCAAGTATCAAACCATTGTGGTTCAGCCTGCAAGTATGATTTCACCATTTCAAATTTCAAAACTTCATATCTGTTGGTTGCTTTTGTTCTTTAATGTTGTTGGCTTTTCTATTTATTCTTTGGGAAAAGAAGAAACCTAGGGCCGGCCGACAGCTTTGTTTTGAATCTACTGATGCTAAGTAGTGTTTTTTTCTTTTATATGATATGCCACAATAGATCCGTAATATCGTTCCGTTGCGGCCGCAACACCGTTATGATGTGGCCCATTCCTATGATATCTAATCCCTCCATAATTGCAATATTGCGGTTGCATTTTGTAATGCGGCCTGCAATTTGGAACCATGGCTACATTCATAAAGTAGCACATGCACCCACAGGTCCACTCTCCACATCATAAGCACATAAGTAGCTTCTCACACACAACGCGATTTTATAGGCTTGGGTTGATGGTTTATATGGAAGGAAGACATATGAAAGAAGATTTGAAAGAAAAGCTACAGTTTGGAGGGCTATACAGTAGCACACGAATGAAGAACTCACGGGGAAGACATGTTGAGAGAGGATGGAGGATTCGCATTGAAGAAGCACTGGCTTTCATGTAGAGAGTAGCTCCACGTAGCACCCACTCATGCATGGTGAACAACAGCATATCAAACACTTCTAGCAGCTCCATCACACCTATATTTCCCCGTTCCATCACTTCACATGAGTTTTTCACTTCTTAATTCACTCACATGGGAGTTTCTTTTTACACACACTCATTCAAACCCGAAGAGAAGAAGCTACTAGTACTAGAGATACAAAGAAATGTAGCTACATAATGGAGAAAACACAAATGAAGAGGCTACAAGTTAGAGGAGAAGAAGTTCAACCATGCCACAAACACACACATGCAGAAGAGATGAAGCTAGGATCAAAGAGAAGGCTCAATTTTAGTGAAAGGAGGAAGAATCTTATGAGCAAAACATGATTAAGAAGCCACTCTCTTTGCACTCGTGTTTAGGGAAGATGAAGCTGAGAACGAGAAGAAGCTAACACGTGAAAGGACTTGAGTAGACAAAAGAAATAACAGATTAAGAAGCACAATCTGGAAGCAAGAACATGTGAAGAAAAGAATTAGAAAGGCTGTAAACCATGTTTCATAATTTATCACCATCACAATGGGGCCCACATTCATATACTTAAGGAGGAAGCGCATGATTCATTTAGTGAGAAAGAAGTTAAAATAAAAGAAGAGAAGCTACGGGTAATTGAAGTAAAGGAAGCACATAAATCATTAAATGGAGCTCACGTGAAAGATTAAGGAGGAATCCATAAAGGAGATCACGCTTCATCAATCCATCATCCATTCCATTGTATCATTCATCCAGAGAACACTTCATTCATCCACACCTTCAATTGTAACTTCCATCTCTCATTTCCCCTCCATCAATCATCATTCCATGAGAGCTTAATTTCACTTTTATGGCTAGCTTAGAAAACAACCTTGGATAAGCTTAAATCTATGGAGATAACAAGGAATTGTTTGCTAAGATTTCTTCTTTTTCCAACACTTTTCTCTCTTCTTGTATTATCTTGGTTAAGATTGTATTTGATTAGGAATTTGTGTTATTTATAATTAGTGGCTAGTTAGACACAAATTAGGAGACTATTTGATTATTAATGGATTGAATTAAGTGCTAAATTTTTCATTTCCCTTTAATTTTCTATGTATGTAGTCAAGGTATTTGATGAAATGTATGAGTAAAATTTTGTACTTAATTGTTTGATTTAAAAATTCCTTGGAGTTTGGTTAGTTAATTAAACATTTTAGGGTGTTAATTCAGAGGCTAATTGATCGATTAATCACTTATTTAAGTGTTCAAAGATCTTAATCACAAGAATTAATGATTTGATACGGAGTTGAGATTTCAATTCAACATTAACTTGTTAATCTCTTGAATCTTGAGTGGTAATTCAAGTTCACTTACCATGAATATAATTAAGGACTCTTAGATCAAAACAAATTACAATTGAATTAGGATAAGGATAGTGGATACCAAGGGATAAATCCAAAGCTAGTCACAAGTCTATCATTCACTTCTTAGTTCATGCATTTAAGTAGTATTTAGGATTTTAATTCCATCTAATTTTAGCCAGTTTAATTAGATCAAACCCTATTAATAAGGTAGCTTTTAGAGTCCTTTTCAATTGAATATTGAAATCTATTTTCGAGGGAAACAATTTAGGTTGCACCCTATATTACAAAATATTATCTAACCTAATTTATTTTGAGGTTGCACAATATGACTTTTCAGTTATCTATCATTCTTTTAGAGCTTTGGTGATTTAAATAAGTTAAACATGCTATTCATATTATGTTTGAACAAATTGGGCAAGGGGTAGAACCATTTTCCCCAATTTAAGATACTTATGTCCCAAAAAGAGGATTAAAGGAGAATTTGGGTGGTTAATTTAGCAAATTGCATATAACCATTCCCTATAGTTTATAACAAGTAGGCTAATTTGCTTGTAATTTTTATGGTTGTCCCCATTTTTTATCTTCAAGTATTAAATAATATCATCATTTTCTCCCCAAATCAATCCTTAGCCATTTATTAACAGTTATTATATTTATTCTTTTAAAATTATTTTAGAGAGCATTAATTAGAAAATTGAGTAAATTAAATTAAATTCAATTAATTAAGGACCTTTAAAGTAGGAAACACTTGTATTTAAAAGTATAGGTTTGGGACCTACTTTGCTAACTGATCGCATAAATTTTTATATGTGTGTCCGCAAGTGCACGGGTCGGATCAAGTAGTTTAGTGATAAGTAAAAGTATCATTCCCACAAGGAATGACTGGAATGCAATTGGGCAGTGCACAACCTACTTTTATCCACGTTAAACAACTAATTATGAGATTCTTGATTTTAGAACTGATTTTAAAGTAAAACGATTTAAAGAAAACTTGGTTGGCAAAGGCAGTTAAGATAAAATCCAAGGTTTGAAATTACCTAGAGTCACTATTCCCTTGATACTCACTAGAACTTAATTTCTTGTTTAATTGTAATTAATTATCGCCTTGTGGGTTAAGAGTTTAGAAGCTATAACCGTCCATCGATGTAATTACAGCCCTACTCTCCCCTAGAATCTAAGTGTCCTTAGATTTAGGTTAGAATGCATTAGATACTATATCCCTCTACGAACCAATTAAGGTAATCAGGTATATGTCTATCCCAATTACAAATTAGATGATTCTAAACTTAATTTATCCAACTCTTAGGTCCAATTTAGAATCCCTTTTTCAAGGTAAATTCCAATTTCCCAAATCAAATCAAAGAGGTGGCCAATCCCTAAGAAAGCATTAAGCAAGAGAAGGATACACAAGATTCCAATCATCACAATTAACAAGACAATTAATGATTCAGTTCACATCAAGTTCATAGTGCTCTAGGTAAAGATGAATTTAGCCACACATAGCTAAATCTACAGAGAATTCCCAATCAAAACACATGGAGAAGATGAAAAGAACAAAGAAAGCAAACAAAGGGAAGAATGAGATGCAGAAAGTAGAGCTCCCCCTTTGATTCTTCTCCTCCTTCACCCTCCAAGCTTCAAGAGCCTTCAAAGACCTCCCAAAATCGCCTCCTGGACGCTCAGAACTTCCTCTGTCGCCGAATGTCCCGAACCCTAACTCAGCAAACTTCTTTTAAAGCCAGAAAATTAAAACTCTGCATTTCAGGTCCGATCTCGCTATGGCGAGGGGCGTCTCTCGCTATAGCGAGGTCTCATAAGTGCTCAGGTTTCCGCTGCGCTCGCTACTCCCACGCTATAACGAGCTACTCTCTGGAATTTCTATGCAACACGACTTCGCTATTGCGAAGACTCCCCTTCGCTATGGCGAAAGTACCATCTCGCTATAGCGAACTTCGGTCTCGCTGTAGCGAGAAGACTTGTTCAATCTATCTTGGCCATTTTCAACTTCCCTCTCTTATATTCAACTCTTTCTTCATTTTGCTACTTTTCCCTGAAATTGAAATTAAACATAAAGTGAGGCTTAAACTGATAAAAATATTATGATTATAATACTTTCTTTGTTTTGTTTGATTGAGTACACTTTTTACCATATTAATCAAGAGAAAAGTATTTTACCTCCCTAATTTAGTGTCAAATATAGCCCTTTTGGGTCCTAAATTAGGAGGTTATCACTAACCAATAAAACCCACATGAATTATAATGAACCTTTAATGGAAGGTAATTATATTCAAATTATGGTTAGGCTATGCTTGATTGGTTAAGAAAGAATTTATGGAATTAGTTATTATTCCACAGGCTAGCAATTTTAATTATGTGATTAATGATATAAAGGTTAGTATTAATAATATATATTAACAATATTATTAGACATTATCTCTAAATAATTTTTTTAACAATTATACAAAATTAATATCATTTAATAACTTGCATAAGTGTGCTTTTTGTAAGCCTTCTACCTACCCTTCTCATTAAACATGTCAAGTAAATGAACTTAGAAGAAGGTTCCTTTTTACATACCCTTGTCATTGCATATAATTACTTGATGGTTGTTTTCTCTTTCCTTTATTTTTAAATGAAAATTAGGTCTTATTGGTTTATAAATTATATGAATACATACTTAGTAAGGCAGTTCCTTTTTAAATACTAAATAATTAAGGATTTTTTTTAGTTTAAAAAATGAATAAGTCCTAGATTGCTAAGCCTCAGAATACCTATGAATATTTAGATAGGTTGGATTGATTCTTAAACTTTGCATTTGCCCATAGGAATGTTAAGGGCAGAATAATATGCCCATATCCAAAATGTTGATTTAAGAAGTGACAAATTAGATAAGATGTACATGATTGCTTGATTCTTAAACTATTCCTACAAGGGTATACTTTTTGGGATAGGCATGAGAAGAGACTTAGACATGAACCTCCTATAGAGCCTTAATCAAAGCCACAAATGAAAAAAAGAACATATATGTAGGATGATTCTATATAGGACATAGTCTATAATGTATTTAGTGTTCATAAAAACAAAAGTGTAAATGAGGTTAATGATTCAATTCCACCATTAAACCAAAGGAAAAATGATGACACAAAGAGGTTTTATGAGTTATTTAGTGATGGTCAACAAAATTTAAGTGAAGGTTGCGATAAGTACTCAAAATTGTCTTTTTGGTAAAGTTGTATCATATCAAGTGTTTATGTCGAATAAGTAAAAAGGCTATGTCAATGATATTAAAGTTGTTGGTTGATGCTTTTAAACATGTAAATATTTCACCTTCTTTCTATAAGGCTAACAAAACCATCAATAAGTTGGATTTCAACTACAATAAAATTCATGCATGTCCAAATCATTGCATGCTATATTGAAGGGAGGATGAAAATAAAGACGTGTAAAAAGTGCAACACATCAATATAGACACTAGAGATTAAAGGTGAAAAATGAACAAAGAAGCTTGCAAAAATATTCAGATACTTTCCACTAAAGCTTTGGTTACAAAGACTATTTATATTCTCTAAGATGACTAAGCATATGAGATGGCATGCCATTGATAAGAACAATGATGGCATGATGAGGTATCCAAGGGACTCTAAGCCTTGGAAGAGATTTAACATAACGAATCCTCAGTTTGCTTTAAATCCTCATAATTTATATCTTGGGTTAGCCACTAATTGTTTTAATCTGCTTGGCATTTTAAATACAAGTTATAGTATATGGCCAGTGGTTTTTATACCTTATAATCTTCCTTTTTGGATGTATATGAAATAGAATTCATTCCTTTTTTCAGTGACAATTCCAAAAAGGCAAGCATCGATGAATGATATGGATGTTTATCTACAACTGCTAATAGAATAGATTTATGGAATCTAAGATTTGAGACCTTTGATTATTATATTAGTGAAGCCTTCAATATACATGTAGCTATGATATAGGCCATTAGCAATTTTCAAGGGCTTAGAACATTGTGTGGGTGGAACATACATATTGGGTTAGCCTGTTCATTTTGCAATTTTGATTCAAGTCCTTCTTGATTTTCTCATAGTAGAAAGTGATGTTTTATAGGGCATCAGTGTCTTTAAACCTAGGATATAAATTTAGATTAACTCGAGGTCAATTTAATGAAAAGGAAGATCAGAGAAATCTTTTAGTGACATTAACTAGCTCAAAAATCTTAAGATAACTTGAGAATATTAACGTTATATTTGGAAAAGAGGTGGAAGTTGGAAGGCCGAGTAAGAAGACCTCAAAGAGCTAGTGGTGTAGATAGTGAGATGTTATAGTGGCATAAGAGTATATCTTTTAAACTTTTTATTGGATGAACCATTTGATATACCTCAGTTTTAATGCGATGCATATTGAGAAAAAAAACTAATATGGCAATATGCTATTCACTTTGTTGAATGAGTCTAGATGACTAAAAGACCATTTAAATGTATGGAAAAACTTACAAAAAAAAGGCAATAGGTCTAATCTCTGGCTAGATGACAGTGGTAGATATCCCCTGACATTGTTCACATTGACAAATGCAAACAAGGATATCTTTCTCAGACTTTAAAAAAATATGACTCATGTAACAATCAGGATTTTAGAAAATTTTCTAAGTCTGCTAGCTATAGCCAAGACCCTTATTAGCTATAATGAATGTACCTATTTGCTACAGTGAGTTTTCAGCTAGTTATAGTAAATGTACTAGTTTGCTATAGTGAGAATATAGTTTGCTATAGCAAGTTCAAGCGTTCCATACAAAATCCAAAGGGTTTCTCACAATAGCAAGCGTCGTAGTGAGAACGGGGACTTGGGACTGATAAATGCTCGCCGTAACGAGGGTTATTTTCTGCTATAATGAGGTTTGTTTCAGAACAAGCGTGAAAAAGTGAAATTTTATTTCTTAAATGTTCCAGGCTTTTCTCTCCCCCTCTAACTGACATATACTTTGCCTAAAACAGAGGAAAGGGCTGGAGAGAGAGAGAGAGAGAGAGACCAAGAGAAGCAAATAAGAAGGGAGAAATTAAGGATTTTCATACTTCTTCTTCTTGAAACCTTATTCTTCTCCTTCTAAGCTTTCTTTCTATAGGTTTGCTGAGTAATATGGTTTTGTTTTGACCTTAACTTAGAGGGGAAAAAGTGGTGTGCTAAGGAGAAGGTTAGAGGAAGTAAAAAAACTCTTAAAACAAGATTGAATCCAAGGTGAATTCTTGGCTTTGGTTTCTTTTTCCTTCTTGCTCTTCATTATGGGTGTAATGCCTAAAACTAGAACCATCTAGGGGAGGAAAGTTCTAACCTAGAGCAAGCATGAAACTCATGAATTAGAGTGTAGGAACTAGGAAATGCATAGTAAATGGAAGAAAAGCTAGTAAACTTCAAGATAGGAACCATTGAGGTTCTTGAGCATTTTGTAAAATCTGATTTTGTCTAAGAATCTCCTAGCCTTTGTGAGTATTGTTTTGAGTTCTCAAGACCCCTAGGAGGCTTCCTAAGTGCCTTTCTGTTCAAGAAAAATTTTGAAGTTTCATTAGACCTTTTATGGAAGCATAAATAAAGTATGCTTCTTAAATATGTGGTTGATACTTTGGCTTACTCTAAGAGAGTAATTACATGCTATTTGTTATGTCTAGGCCAAAAAGATCAAGCTTTATCTAGTTGCTGTTGTGAAATTAAGAAGGAAAAAAAAGAAATTAAAAAGGAAGAATTGTGTTTAAGTGTCAAGGTAACTCTTCATTCTTTCTTGTTGCATTCTTAGATTTATGATGGTCATTGTATGCTTGTATGTGCACTTATATTATGAGACATGCCATTTGATATTGCTTTGTTGCATTGGTACCAATATGCTTATATTTTGAATTGTGAAAATTACTTTTAAAGAGTGAGGTGGCACTAAAAGTCCTTCGTGATAGGTGAAGTGGAGCCAAAAGTCTCTAGGAATATATGAGACAAGGCTAAAAGTCTCATGGATGAGTGAGGCTAAGTTAAAAGTCCTTGAACTAAGGGTGAAGCCAATCCAAAAGTCCCAAAAATAGGGTGAGACTAGACCAAAAGTCCCTAGAGCTTATTCTTGACATTGATATGATTTTCATGGCATGTAAATCATGTGTTCAATGATTTTTAATGGTTGGATGCCTACTTACATACTTTGACACATTTATATGCCTTGATTACTTCCTTGAATGAGTGTATAAGCTATTTAGATTCCATGAATCTTACCCCCTTCCCTCCCTTATCTTAACATGTTAGGTGGAGCTCAAAGAGACCAGAGTGAAAGTCAAGGAGCTTGAAAAGCTATTTGTTGCCACTTTGTGTAGTTTTGTATAGCCTTTGGTGTAAAGAGATGTTAATATTCATATGTACATATTATTTTTGATATAAACATATGAACAAGTGTAAAGGCATGCATATGTGATGTATGAACCATTTGTGGAACTAAAGCCATGAGAATGCAAGTTTTGGGTACTTAGCAGCCCATTTTTAGATGTGTATTCTTGTATGTAACATAGTGAGTTGAATATATATGATGGTTTAGAACACTTGGGTAATTCATATGTGATGTATTAGTGCATTTAAACTTTCCTAAGAGGTGCCAAATACTAAAAAGGGCCATTTGAACTAAAAAGTTGCATTATAAGAAGCAAAAATTACCATATTGGTGGGTTGTGTCACTTTTTATCCAAATGAGCTCTCCTTGATCTAAAATTTGGCACTCATTTAGATATTGTTAAGAGCTTTTTGGGAAGCTAAAGTGCAAAATATTTAAAGGTCTATAGAATTTTTGGCAAATTTTTGAAGTTGATGAATTTTCTAGTTTTGTTCAGTGCACCGTGCAATTGGTCCGAAAATGAACCTATGTCATTCATAGGGCAAACGATATCCAATTGCCATGAAATTTTACAAGGTGAAACTAGACATTCACAGTTATCTATACCAACTAAAAGAATCTCAATTAGAAGTCTGTAAAGGGAGAAATAATTTTTTGAAGTTCTGTTTTAGCATTAGGGACACCAGCCAACTTTGGCTACTGTTCCATCAGTTTTTAAGGTCCAAAAACTACTAAACTGGTCTGGACTTATTTTTCACCTCTAGTTTGTAACTTTCTAAATTGGTATAGTTTACCCAAATTGGATTTTTATGGAATTAGTTATGAATTTTTGAAGTTTATATCAGAAATCTATATCAGAAACGTTGGGCAATCTAACATTTTGAGTTTTTCTATTATCGAACGTGGTCCAAACAATGAGATTGTGGTTTGAAATTATTTTTATTATAAATTTAACATCTAGAGCTTTCCAGAAAGCTATGGTTTGCTCGATTCCCTTTTTTTTAGAATTAGTTATGATTTTCCAAAGTTGGAGCAAAAAATCTGACTTTTGCACCCATGAGAGAAATTGCATTTTTTTTGTTTTTGACTTCATATCCATGGTTTATGGATTATTTCATGCTATGTATGAGTTGTATGAATGAAGTTTGAGTAAAGAATATAATTGATGGGTTCACAGGACCCACGGAGCAAAGTATGACCGTTTAAACCCTAACATAATGCATTAAATGTCACGATTTTACTCTTTTTCTTTGGAATTTCATGGAATCAAGCCTCAGTAGAGATTAGTTGAGGTTAACACATTATGGTGTTACAACTCACATGTTCTTATAGGGTAGCTCTTACCCTTTTCTATGAGAAAGACACTCCCCAAGCAAGTGTCAATAGTCTTAATTAACTTGTGCTCATTCTTCAGACAATTATGTAATAAAGTGTTAAGCATAAATAAACTTGACCAGTTTCATAAGAGAGTTGTTCTCACACTTTATCATCCAAAGATGTTAATCCCACCCTCAGTCTTTATAGTTATGGCTCATTTGATTATACACTTAATTGAAAAAGCTAAACTTAGAAGTCTCGTCTATTATTGATAGATATACCCTATAGGAAAATAATTAATACTTTCTTAATTAATATTTATTATTATTTTAAATCATGTTAATTTCAAACATGGCATTTAATGCATTATGTTTAACAAGTACTTAGGAAAGTTAAAGTCATATGTTCAAAATAGGGCATAACTAAAGGGCTCAATAATTGAGGGTTACCTAATTAAAGAGGTTTTAACATTTTGCTCCAAGTATTTGGATAAAGTAGAGATAGTTTTCAATAAGCCTGGATGTGTAGATGATTAACCCAATATTAGGCCATCCAATTTTGACACTTTTTTTCCACTTGTTATAAAACCAGTGAGTGGTTTTGAATACATTATACTTTCTCCGATGGAGTAATTATAAGTATATTGTCACACCTTAACTAACTATAAAGAAGTAAACCCTTTTCTTCAGTGAGTAAATTATATTTATTAGACTTAGTGTTTAGTACATAACTACATTATTCTAATTTCATTATGTATGTCATATGGGGAATTTAAAGACCATGTTAAGAGACAATTAAAAAATGTACACAGTTTTCAATAGGGATAAATAAAAGGGTTTATAAAAAGTTTATTGATTGGTTTTCTTGTTGTGTAAGTATATGTATATCTTTTATTTTGATTTCCTCGATAAGCACTTTAGTACTTAAGCGTCATCCTCCTTTTCTTGATTCCATATAAGAAATGATGTCAATAGCTCTCGTTCAATTGGTATGATGTTTCTTGCCTTAAGTTCACTTGATAAAGCAAAGCGGTATAGTGCTTACAATATCAATAGATTCAAATTCTGAATGTTGAAGGCGACCAAGGGTTGAAGACTTAAAATAATGGAGTCTTTAGGACTTTTAGGAGAAGAAGTTATACAGGTAGTGGTGATGGCAACATGCACCCTGACAGTGCACTATATTATAGGGAAGTGATATACATTATTGAATTAAATTATTATGGTCAATTTGTGGTAACCTTATTCAAATATATATAGGCTAACATGACCAATCCAAAAGGCATTAACTAGAGTTCAAGTCTATCAAATTTTTCATAATTGATACACATCGGTGAGAATGAAGATGATGAGCTAAACATTTAAGCCTCAGGAGCTTAACAAATTTATTATATGGAAGATGAGCTGGATAAAGACTAAAGTATGACTGTATACCTAAGGCCATGTGACTTATATGACATGGATGAAGATGACAATGATATTATACATGAGAGCAAGCCTTACCCACCTCAATAATTGGAAATATTATTACCAAACTTAAAAGTGCATTTATGCTTGTCTAGGTCAAGTGATTTTTAAGTTTTTCTTTTGCTTCAATTTGATTAGATATATATATATGTATGCATGTATATCTTTTCTTGTATATAATTATACATTATCTATTAAGTTTCTTTAGCTATAATTTATGTTATTTATTGGTAATAGTAGTCTTGTCGATGAATAAGCTCTTAAAGAAGGCTAAATCAAATAGCACTGGTAGAGGTGATGAACTCAACACCACAAGTCTTGTATTAAGTCCTCTGGTTAGTGATGGTGGTGATTTGAGTTACCTAATGCCAAATGATCCCCATGTCCATCCACCTTGCCCAATCTAGATGTCTAAGGAACCTAACTAGAATTTGATGTTAGTGACTTATTTGTAAGGGATGACTAGGAATAGGCCAAATAGCATGCATAGTTTGAATTATGATTATGGAGACAAAATTGGTTGGTTGAGGTTATTAGTAAGTAGAATAACAAGTACATTGTTGCTAATTTATTTGTTGCTAATTTGTTTATTTCTAATTTAAGTACTAACAAAAAAAGAAAAAGAAATTCACAGTTGAGGAAGGTAGCCTGAGACCTATATAGATAATAGTGTATGATACTTGGTCACTTCTTAAAGGGCAAAAGGTCAAAGTAGACTTCAATGAGGAGATCTAACCTATTAGAGAAAGAGGTGGCTTACTTGGAGTTTTTCAAGGCATGTTTAGGACTAACTTCACATCATTTCTGCTTATGTACTAGGATTGAAGGACTATTCCACAAGAGTACAAGGATGAAATGTTTAAGACTTGTAAGAACACATTGATTATTCATTTCGCTTACCACCTTAATTCATATCTTTACTAACCATTGTATTGCAACCTACATTTATTGTTGATGATGTGCATATACTAGGCAATAAGAGGAGCCAAAGATGATATAAATTGTATAAAAATGATAAGACTTGCACCAAAGAGCAGAGGAGTCAAGATGTCCTAAAGGGTATCAATAAGGATCACTAGGCAAGTTTTGTTACCTATAATTTTTAAAAGAAGACTCAAGCAATCACATTATTTTCTTAGATGTACCAATTCTTGGATGATCTTATTAATATATTTGTCAATAAGCAAGAAATTATAGAAAAGAATAAACAAAATAGAAAGAATTTAACCATGCCTTATACGAGTGGCTTTAAAAGCTTTATACGAAATAAAGCTGAGATGATAAGTTCATTTTGGAAAACATTGTCATTTGAGTTTTAAATACAATTTGAGATACATCATATGTGTCTTTAAGTTTGTAGGAAGCTAAGGGTGGTAGTCCAATCACTTAGGGAGATGTGTGAACTGCAATCCATAAACATCTTGATGGATCTTACGTCAATGATGAAGTTAGGGGTGTCTATGTAAGTATTTAAATTATGTGGATGTTTACTTCTATTTTTATTGAAAGGCTTTATTCTTCAAATGATTTATTGATTTCTATTTGAATTTATAGGAGAAAATTGCTTAATTTCTTGTCGAGGACTCCTCATCCCAAGAAATTTCAAGCAATGATTCATTGGCTAGGGCTTTGGGAATCCAAAAGCACTGTGGTTAAGTTTGAAGAATGGGATTAGGTGCTTGCTTGTCTCAAGTGTTTGGACTTTGTACTCATGGAAGTTCATCATCTAGGCCCTCTTATATAACATTGCAAAACGAGGTTGCTCAACTTAAAACATAAATAGTGAAAATAAAGAAGCAACAAAAAAAAGCGAAGGTTGAAAGAAAGAGTGACAATGCCAAATGGAAGTAGCTATGACTTTCCTCCGTCAAAATTTTTAGGGTTCATTTCCATTAAAACTTGCAGCCATACAAGTTCGAAAGGCAATTTTGTAAACTTCCTAGTTGAATTATATGAATGAACAATTTTATTTTTAGTTTTTAATTTATTACTAATAACATTTTGTTTTGATATTTAGGCACCAGGTGATTAGGATAGTGAACACTAGCCTGCTGATGATAATTATTCCCTATAAAAATGAATTTTATTGTTTTGTTGCTACTGGTTATAATAATGCTATAATTAGTATAATTTGTAATTGTGAATTTCATTGTTGTATTTTATATCTAAGCTTATCTGATTAGTATAAATGCAAATTGTTGGCATTTTGGTAAGAAATTACATTTGCATTTAAATTTGTCATTTATTTCAAGTGAGGTAAGGTTTATAGAAAGAGGAAATTGGATCTCACAAATTATAAGATATCTCAAGGTAAATTCACTTGTATTAGTCTCAAGATAAATTCACTTGTATTTCTTTTCTATGGTTTATAAAATTTTTTTTATATATTTGTTGTTGTTGTTTAGGTTAAGACATTGAAATCTGATTTTCAATTATAAGCATTGTTACAACACAAATTGAAAGACTAAAGGTAATTATGGTAATCAAGAAAATCTATTTTTCAATTATAGAGACTGTTTTCACTATAATATTATGATATTTTGAAAATAGTAATTGGTGCTGGTTATAACTCTTGGGGATTTCTTTGCCATAATGGATTATGTAAAATAGATATTTGTTTTGGGTATGTGGATGGTTATTTTGAGCTAAATGTTTAGCCTTTTATTTAGAGTATGTGCCTTAGAATGGTATTGCCACCCATTTAAGCTCCCTTCCCATGTTCCATCCAATTTTTCAGTGAGTATTGTGCAACTAGAATTGGTGACCAATTTTCTAATTGTAAAACATTTATGGATGATATTTAGTGGTTTAATGAACACTAGAAGTTGCTTGGTCATTTACTCTCGGCATGAAAGTTTTTTTGAACATTAGAAGTTACTTAACCATTTAGTGGTTTAATGAACACTAGAAATTGCTATAGTTTTCTACTATGAAGAGCTAAGTTGGTGTTTAATTTTTAGGTATAAAGTTATGTATTATGGGCTAAATCGTTATTATTGTATTATTGGTTCTTTCTACTGGAATGTTCAAAGAATTATTTCTTCAAATTAAAATATTTATGCTTCATAGTTTTTAAGTTATAATATTTTTGTCATGGCTATAACACAACGCTTTATATTATCTTGTAGGTTATCATGGTTGCATTATGCCGAAAAAGTAAAGCACCTACCTTTGCAATCTAAGCACCAAAAGTAGTTTAATAATAAGTTAGTTCAAGAAGAAAAAGAAAGTTAGTTAGGAATTGGTTGTTAGAAAATTAACACATTAGTTGTTTAGTATTTGGTCTTCTTGAAAATTGTTTAGCTAAAAATTAACTTTAGTTTTCTTGTAATTTTTGTTACAGTTATGCAAAAAAAGAAAAAAAAAAGGATAGTTAAACAAAATTATTTTGCAGCAGCGATTCAAACTATTGCCTTTAATTTTAAAGGTCTAACCCAATTGCGGTTAGATTGTGGTTTAACCTTTGTTTACATAACCATTGCTAGATTATGGTTTAGCCATAATTCATATAAACTATGGTTAGTGTGACACCTTAATCTACTACCTCTACCTAGCCTCTCACTGGGCTCGGTTCCATATGATTTCCAAAGAATCAATACTAGTCCGTGGCATTTTTATGCTAAGAAACGGGGTTTCATACACTCATCTTTTGCCCCGTGGGTCCTGTGAACCCATCATTCTCAACTCAAACTCCACTTATACAACTCATACATAGCATAAAACGTACCATAAGCCACGGGTATGGACCCAAAAACCAGAAAATGCACTTTTCTCACTTGTGCCCAAAAGTCTTATTTTGGCTCTAACTTTGGAAAATCATAACTAATTCTAGAAAAATGGGAATGCAGAAACCTTTAGCTTTCTAGAAAGCTCTAAGTGTTAACTTTACACTAAAAATCATTTCCAACCATAAACTCAGCGTTTGGATCATGTTTGACATCGAAAATGGGAAGGATGTCCGACTATCACTGTTTATGGCCCAGGTTACTGTCATGAACTTCAGAAATTCATAATTAAATCCAAAAAAATCCAATCTCAGCACACTATACCAATTTAGAAAGCTACGGATGTCTGCTAGAGGAGAAAAATAAGTCCAGATCAGTTCAGTAGCCTCTACACCCCGAAAATCAATGGAACAGTGACAAGGGTGAGGAGAGCTCCCTGATGCTGATATAGAACTTCAGAAAGTATAATCTCTCTCTACAGACATCCGATTTGGGTGATTCTAGTTGTTACAGGTCACTTTGGTTTTCTAGTTTATGTGTATAAAATTTTATGACAATTGGACTCCATTTGGTCTATGTATGACATGGTTTTTATTTCTGAACTATAGGAACAGTACATGACCAAACCATAGATTTTTCCAAAATTCAACAATTCACCAAATATTCTCTAGACCTCCGAATATTACCCACTTTAGCTTCTCAAGAAGCTTTCTACAAACTCTAGAGGCATGCCAAATTTCATGGCAAGAGGAGCTCATCCGGTCATACTTTGACGGAGCTCTCAAAAATACCAGTTTTGGTACCCAAAAGGTCCAAAATGGGTCCAAATAGCCTCTCACACATTCTAACCACTCATGGATAAGTTTAAAAGCATAAAACTAGGATATATAATAAGTCTATGTGGTCCGAATCAACATACATTCCAATCTCGCTATGCTACGGCCAAATATACACTATTTCATGCATTCAACAAAAGGGGCAAAACCCTCATTTCCATTACTTTGGCTATAAACATAGTTCATACATCATCTTGTGATACATTTACACTTGTTACAATCTTTACATCTCAAAAATAGAAGGTGCATACTCATTTTGGTACCTCTTTACATCAAAATACATCAAAATATCCAAAATAAGCTACTATCTAGCTAAGCATGATTCTAGGCTCCTTGGTGTGTGCTCGGTTCTCCTTGAACTCCACCTAGCATATTAAGTTGGGAGGGGAAGGGGTGAGATTCAGGGAATCTCAGTAGCTCATGCACTCAATCAAGTAAGTAATCAAGGTATATAACAAGTCAAAGCATGTAAATAAGCACTTAGTCATTCTCAAACAACCAACACACTATGTACATACTATGGAAATCACAACAATGCCAAAAATGGGCTCCAGGGACTTTTGGTCTAGCCTCACCCGAGATTAGGGAGTTTTGGATGGCCTCACCTGAGTTTAAGGACTTTTGACTTGGCCTCACTCATTTAAGACTTTTGGCCTTGTCTCACCTATCTCAAGGGACTCTCGGCTTCACCTCACCCATCTCAAGGGACTTTCGGCACTACCTCACCCGAGCAATTCTCACATTTCATCACACAAGCATATTGGCATCAATGCATCAAAGCAATAGCATATGGCATATTCCACACAACAACCATATACATAAACATACAATGACTATTACATCCAAGAATGCAACAAGAAAGAGTGGGAAGAGAGAGCTACCTTATCAGCCAAGGTCAACACTAGCTTTTCCTTTCAATTCGTCTTCTCCCTTCTTAAGTTCATAATCACACCTTGATGGAGGTGTTTCTCTTGAGCCTAGACACACAAAAGCATGCAATTACTCTCTTAGAATGTAATCATTCACATCAAACTCTCCTAACATACCAGAACCTAAAGTTCTCTCTCTCTCTCTAGAATGCCATCAACTCTTTCTCTCTCTCAAGCTCCCATGGTAGTGGAAATAACATTTTCAAAGAAAACACAAAGATTCAAAGGTGTTTTCCACTTTCCCTCTTCTGACCCATGCCCAAAATCCAACTATTTTCACAAACAATACCACAGAAAAGGAGGGCAAAGAGAGGGGATCAGAGTTCTAAGAAGAAATGGGAGAAGTTTCCTTACCTTTCCCTTGCTCTTCCTCCTTCTCTTGGTCTCTCTCACTCTCCACGCCTCTTTTTTCTCCCTGGGTCGAAGTCTAGGGCAGATATGAGAGAAGAAATGAGTTTGGGCGTTTAATGAAGTCTAATTCTCGCTATTTACTCTCTTCCGGACTGACCCTCGCTACGGCAAAAATTTACCTTCGCTATAGCGAGCTCGTGTTATCTAGCTTCACTATGGCGAGGTGTAACCTTCGCTACGGCGAGCTCGTATCAGTTCCCTTCGCTATGGCGAACTCGTGTCAGTTCCAGACCTCACTCTCGCTATGGCGCACGCTACGGCGAGCTGCCCTCTGGTTTCTGTATGGACTGCTGCCCGCACTCGCTATAGCTAGATCCTCGTTCGCTATTGCGAGAAGACATTCTTGCGACAGCGAGGCCTTTTCTCGCTATTGCGAGGAGACTTAGCAAAATTTCCAAATTTCAAATTTTTCCAACATTCACTTTCTTTCTTTTCCCTTTTCTTTTCTTTTTCCCGGTTGTTACATTTCTACCCCTCTTAAAAGAAATTTCGTCCTCGAAATTTAAAGACTTACCTCAAGGGAATAACTCTGGATATTTTTTCCTCATTTCATCCGCCAATTCCCAGGTTGCTTCCTCAGATGTCAGACCTCTCCAGATCACTTTCACCAGAGGAATATTTTTGCTTCTCAGTTGTTTCAGCTTAGCATCCACAATTCTCTCCGGTCTCACTACATAGGAAAGATCTTCCTGCAATTGCACATGCTCATATTCTATGACATGTGAGGAGTCTGGTAAATACTTTTTCAACTGGGAGACATGAAAAACACTATAGATTTGGGCTAGGTTAGGAGATAAGGCTATTCGGTAAGCCACGGGTCCAATTTTCTCAAGGATTTCAAACGGACCAATATACCTAGGACTGAGCTTCCTTACCCTCATTGACCGATCTACTCCCGTCATTGGAGATATTCGAATGAACACATGGTCTCCAACCTCAAACTCTAACGGCCTCCTACGCTTATCAGCATAGCTTTTCTGTCTACTTTGGGCCGTGAGGAGGCTCTTTCTAATCAATTCTATCTGTCGGGTGGTCTGGTCTATAATCTTAGGTCCTATCATACTCCTTTCACCTAACTCAACCCAACACAGAGGGGATCTGCACTTTCTCCCATACAAAGCCTCATAAGGGGCCATCTGGATACTGGAATGGTAACTGTAATTGTATGCAAACTCTGCTAACGGTAAATACGCATCCCAGTTCCCCCTCATCTCTAGCACACATGGCCTCAACATATCATCCAATGTCTGGATGGTCCTTTCAGTCTGACCATCTGTCTGGGGGTGATATGCAGTACTAAACCGCAATCTGGTCCCTAAGGCATGCTGCAATGACCTCCAAAAGTTCGATGTGAACCTGGGGTCTCTATCCGAAACTATGCTATTGGGTATTCCATGAAGTCGCACTATCTCTCTGATATACAACTGGACTAGTCTATCCAGTGTATGAGTAGCCTTAATAGCTAAAAAGTGTGCAGACTTCGTCAGTCTATCCACAACTACCCAAATAGCATCGTGTCCAGAGGATGTCCTGGGTAACCCCATAACAAAGTCTATAGCTATACTATCCCACTTCCACTCAGGGATATCTAAAGGTTGCAACAACCCAGCCGGTTTCTGATGTTCAATCTTTATCCTCTGACACACTAGGCATCTAGCCACATAATCCGTCACATGGCTCTTCATCCTTGGCCACCAGAAAATCTTTTTCAAATCTTGATACATCTTGGTGGCACCTGGGTGGATAGTATACTTACTCTTATGTGCCTCTTCTAAAATGCTTTCTCTCAACTTATTTTGACTAGGCACACAGATTCTATCTCGATATACTATCATGCCATCCTCAGACAACTTGAAATCTGAGGTCTTACCTTAGGTAATCTCATTCCTGATCCGTTTCAGGAACTCATCCTCTCTCTGGGCATCTAAGATTTGGGTTCTCAAGATATTCTCAACTCGGGTTTCACTCAGATACAATCTACCCGATACCACCTGACAAGAGAGGTTCAAATCTCTGAACTTCTCTAGGAGCTCCTACTCCCTAATCATCATATGGGCTACATGGATGGTTTTTCTACTCAGGGCATCCGTCACCACATTGGCCTTACCCGGATGATATTTCAACACATAATCATAATCCTTCAGGAATTCCATCCATCTCCTCTGTCTCATATTGAGTTCTTTCTGATTAAACAAGTATTTCAGACTCTTGTGGTCACTATAGATCTCTATGGTCGCACCATACAGATAGTGTCTCCAAATTTTGAGAGCAAACACTACGGCAGCTAACTCCAGGTCATGTGTGGGGTAATTCTCCTCATGAGGTCTCAACTGCCTCGAGGCATATGCCACTACTCGACCCTGTTGCATCAACACACATCCTAACCCTTTGCCCGAAGCATCACAATAAACCACAAATGGTTCACTAGGGTCAGGGATAATCAGTACAGGGGCAGTGGTCAAATAGAGTTTCAACTCCTGGAAACTCTTCTCACATCTCTCATCCCACACAAATGGTGTATCTTTCCTAGTTAGCCTCGTCAGTGGTAAGGCCATTCGAGAAAAGTCCTGAATAAACCGTCTATAATACCCTGCCAAACCTAGGAAACTCCTAACCTCGGTGATCGTTCTAGGTCTATCCCACTACAACACAGCCTCAGCCTTATGGGGATCTATCGCAACCCCATCTCGTGAGATCACATGACCTAAGAATCACACCTCGGTCAGCCAAAACTCACATTTACTAAGTTTGGCATACAACCTTTTCTCTCTCAAGGCGTCTAGGACAAGTCTCAAATGCCTCTCATGCTCCTCAAAAGATCGGGAGTACACTAAAATATCATTAATGAAGACCACCACAAATAGATCTAGATACGGTCTGAATACCCTGTTCATATAATCCATGAACACAGCAGGCACATTCGTCAACCCGAATGGCATCACAAGGAACTTATAGTGCCCATATCTCATTCTAAAAGCCGTCTTAGAGACGTCTTCAGTTCTCACTCTTAACTGGTGGTAACCAGATCTAAGATCTATTTTAGAAAACACAGATGCCCCAGCCAACTAATCTAACAGATCATCAATTCTAGGGAGAGGATATTTATTCTTGATGGTAACTTTATTCAACTATCTGTAATCAATACACAACCACAAGCTACCATCTTTCTTTTTCATAAACAACACTGGAGCACCCCAAGGTGAAACACTAGGGCGGATAAACCCTTTCTCTAACAATTCCTCTATCTGTTCTTTCAACTCAGCAAGCTCGGCGGGAGCCATCCGGTAAGGAGCTTTAGACACCGGTCCAGCACCAGGCACTATGTCTATAGGGAACTCTAATTCTCTCTCAGGGGGTAGGCCACTAAAATCAAACTCTCTAGGGAAAACCTCTGGGAATTCCCTGACAACTGGGATCTCCTCTATCCCTTCCTCTACCTCAGCCTGAATAGAGAAAAAGACTAGAAGCCCTTGACATCCACACTCTAAATATCTCTCAGCCTAAGTAGTAGTCATAAAAGATAACTCAGCTCCTACCCTAGGTATGGTCCCACAAGCAGGTAAGGAAATGATTCGGTGTTCACAATCAAGTATGGTATTATTTACAGACAACCAGTTCATACCAATAATCAAGTCAATTTCATGGAAAGGCATACAAACCAAATCAATAGTGGTATGACAATGGTTAAATTGGACAGTGACATTTAAGCAAGTATGGGAAGTAACCACGTGGCCTCTAGTGGGTGTAATGACAGACAAGTCAAATGGCAAGACACTAATGACCAGACCCAATTTCCTCACACAATCATAAGATATAAACGAGTGACTAGCACCCGAATCAAACATAGCAACTACAGGAAAGCCATTCACTAACAGCGTACCTCGGATCAAATTGGGAGATGCGCTAGCTTCCTGCTGAGTAAGGGCGAATACTCGGCCCTGGGTCTGTGGTCTAAGAGGAGGCGCTGTCTCTATCTGAGGAAAGTGTCTAGCAATGTGCCCCGGCTTCCCACACTTGTAACATGTCACCGGAGACTGTTGGAAAGATGACTGGCCTCGCGGAGGTGGCACACCTCGCTGTGGCTTTCTATTCCATGGCCCTTTGCCTCTCCTCTTATTATTAGGGGTCAAATTAGAACCCTCTTCTAGTTTTGGCCTTTTCAAATCCAGAACCCTCTTCTGACTAGCCGTAGTCGTAGTAAGCATAATAGCTTGCAAGTTTGTCTCAATCACCCTACTGACCTCCACAAGGGTATTAAACTTCCTGATCCGCTGTGGGGTGACTCTATCGTTAATCAGGGGCCTCAAACCAGTCTCAAACTGCTCACATCTCCAGGGTTTATCATCATACCTCTGGAGGTAAGAGGAATACCGAGACAACTCCATGAACTTGGCCACATATTGGTCCATGGTTATCTCATCCGTCTGTCTCAAACCCATGAACTCCATCTCTTTCTTTTTCCTCACTGAACTTGGGACATACTTCTCATAAAACTCAACCAAGAAAGTCTCCCAAGTTATCGGTATATTCTTGGTCTCCATCAGGGGTTTCGCACTATCCCACCATCTATCAGCTTCCTTTTTTAGCATAAAGGTGGCTACCTGGGCTTTCTGCTCAGTGGTACAATCCATCACTGAGAATATCTTCTTAAACTACATCACCCAAGCCTCCGCTTTATCCGCATCCAACTCCCCGTCAAATGAGGGTGGATTGTTCTGCCTAAACTACTTCAACACTTTCTGGATAGGCGTCTGGATCTGAGGAGCAGCAGGCTCCTGGGGAGGTACAGGTGGAATGCTGGATGTAGATGGTTGAGGTACAGGGGCATCCCTTCTGCCTTCTTCTTACCTAGCCAGGGTATCTTGCAAATGCATGATCATATCATGCTGCTGCTGGGCAATATACCTTTGTTGTTCTAGCATTTCCTGATGCTGGCCCATCATGGCCTCATACTGATCAAGTCTCTCCATGATGGCCTGCAGAGGATCCCTAGTCTCAATAGGAACCTCTGACTCAGCTCTATGAGCCCTGGGCGGTTTGCCTCTGCCTCTACCCCTGCCCCGTCTAGTCTCAACCATGTCTGAAAAGAAGTAGCAATCCTCAGTTCACAACACTATCACAACACATATGCATATGGATGCTACAACTTCCATGACCATTCACACCAAACACCAACAAATCATAGCATTCAAGAGCCTAACATTGAGCAAAAGTGCCTGAACTATTGCTCTGATACCAAAAATGTAACACCTTAATCTACTACCTCTACCTAGCCTCTCACTAGGCTCGGTTCCATATGATTTCCAAAGAATCAACACTAGTCCGTGGCATTTTTATGCTAAGAAACGGGGTTTCATACACTCATCTTTTGTCCCGTGGGTCCTGTGAACCCATCATTTATATTCTCTACTCAAACTCCACTTATACAACTCATACATAGCATAAAACGTACTATAAGCCACGGGTATGGAGCCAAAAACCAGAAAATGCACTTTTCTCACTTGTGCCCAAAAGTCTTATTTTGGCTCTAACTTTGGAAAATCATAACTAATTCTAAAAAAATGGAAATGCAATAAAATTTAGCTTTCTAGAGAGCCCTAAGTGTTAACTTTACAATAAAAATCATTCCCAACCATAAACTCAGCTTTTAGACCATGTTTGTAATCAAAAATGGGAAGGAGGTCTGACTATCACTGTTTCTGGCCTAGGTTACTGTCATGAAATTCGGAAATTCATAATTAAATCCAAAAATATCCAATCTAGGCACACTATACCAATTTGGAAAGCTACGAATGTCTACTAGAGGAAAAAAATAAGTTCAGATCAGTTCAGTAGCCTCTACATCTTGAAAATCGATGGAACAATGACGGGGGTCAGGAGAGCTCCTGATGCTGATATAGAACTTCAGAAGGTTAAATCTCTCTCTACAGACCTCTGATTTGGGTGTTTCCAGTCGATACAGGTCACTTTGGTTTTCTAGTTTATGTGTATAAAATTTCATGACAATTGGACTCCATTTGGTCTATGTATGACATGGTTTTCATTTCTGAACTATAGGAACAATACATGACCAAACCATGGATTTTTCCCAAATTCAAAAATTCACCAAATATTCTCTAGACCTCCGAATATTACCTACTTTAGCTTCTCAAGAAGCTTTCTACAAACTCTAGAGGCATGCCAAATTTCATAACAAGAGGAGCTCATCCGGTCATACTTTGACAGAGCTCTCAAAAATACCGGTTTTGGTACCCAAAAGATCCAAAATGGGTCCAAATAGCCTCTCACACATTCTAACCACTCATGGATAAGTTTAAAAGCATAAAACTAGGATATATAACAAGTCCATGTGGTCTGAATCAACATACATTCCAATCTCGCTATGCTACGGCCAAATATACACTACTTCATGCATTCAACAAAAGGGGCAAAACCCTCATTTCCATTACTTTGGCTATAAACATAGTTCATACATCATCTTGTCATACATTTACACTTGTTACAACCTTTACATCTCAAAAATAGAAGGTGCATACTCATTTTGGCACCTCTTTACATCAAAATACATCAAAATATCCAAAATAAGCTACTATCTAGCTAAGCATGCTTCTAGGCTCCTTGGTGTGTGCTCGGTTCTCCTTGAGCTCCACCTAGCATATTAAGTTGGGAGGGGAAGGGGTGAGATTCAGGGAATCTCAGTAGCTCATGCACTCAATCAAGTAAGCAATCAAGACATATAACAAGTCAAAGCATGTGAATAAGCACTTAGCTATTCTCAAACAACCAACACACTATGTACATGTTATGGAAATCACAACAATGCCAAAAATGGGCTCCAGGGACTTTTGGTCTAGCCTCACCCGAATTTAGGGACTTTTGGATGGCCTCACCCGAGTTTAAGGACTTTTGACTTGGCCTCACTCGTTTGAGACTTTTGGCCTTGTCTCACCTATCTCAAGGGACTCTCGGCTTCACCTCACCCATCTCAAGGGACTTTCGGCACTACCGCACCCGAGCAATTCTCACATTTCATCACACAAGCATATTGGCATCAATGCATCAAAGCAATATCATATGGCATATTCTACACAACAACCATATACATAAACATACAATGACTATTACATCCAAGAATGTAACAAGAAAGAGTGGGAAGAGAGAGCTACCTTATCAGCCAAGGTCAACACTAGCTTTTCCTTTCAATTCCTCTTCTCCCTTCTTAAGTTCATAATCACACCTTGATGGAGGTGTTTCTCTTGAGCCTAGACACACAAAAGCATGCAATTACTCTCTTAGAATGTAATCATTCACATCAAACTCTCCTAACATACCAGAACCTAAAGTTCTCTCTCTCTCTCTCTCTAGAATGCTATCAACTCTTTCTCTCTCTCAAGCTCTCATGGTAGTGGAAACAACATTTTCAAAGAAAACACAAAGATTCAAAGGTGTTTTCCACTTTCCCTCTTCTGACCCATGCCCAAAATCCAACCATTTTCACAAACAAAACCGCAGAAAGAGAGGGCAAAAAGAGGGGATCAGAGTTCTAAGAAGAAATGGGAGAAATTTCCTTACCTTTCCCTTGCTTTTCCTCCTTCTCTTGGTCTCTCTCACTCTCCATGCCTCTTTTCTCTCCTTGGGTCAAAGTCTAGGGCAGATATGAGAGAAGAAATGAGTTTGGGCGTTTAATGAAGTCTAATTCTCGCTATTTACTCTCTTCCGGACTGACCCTCGCTATGGCGAAAATTAACCTTCGCTATAGCGAGCTCGTGTTATCTTGCTTCGCTATGGCGAGGTGTAACCTTCACTACGGCGAGCTCGTATCAGTTCCCTTCGCTATGGCGAGATTCGACCTTCGCTATGGCGAACTCGCGTCAGTTCCAGACCTCACTCTCGCTATGACGCACGCTACGACGAGCTGCCCCCTGGTTTCTGTATGGACTGCTGCCCGCACTCGCTATAGCTAGATCCTCGTTCGCTATTGCGAGAAGACATTCTCGCGACAGCGAGGCCTTTTCTCGCTATTGCGAGGAGACTTAGCAAAATTTCCAAATTTCAAATTTTTCCAGCATTCACTTTCTTTCTTTTCCCTTTTCTTTTCTTTTTCCCGGTTGTTACAGTTAGACTATAGTTTAGCCATAGTTAATCTAACCACGATTGGACTCTAGTGTAGCAATGATTTTTCCAACAGTTAACTAAAACCATGGTTAGGGCCTTCACAACGAATGATTCAACAATGAATACAAAAACCATCGCTAAAAGGTTTAGCGAGATTTATAATTGTTGCTAAAGCCATGAAAAAACTATAGCTAAAGTTGTAATTTTTTGTAATGAAAGAAGAGAAAAATACAAGTAATTAGCCATTTGTGATAGAGAATGCTAAAGCAATAAATACAAATTTTTAAATAGAACCCAAAGATAAGTTATTGGTTAACACCTTATCTTAAATTTATAAAATCAATTAATTATTCCCTATCCTAGAGGGATATCCTTAACTAAGCAATTATTTACCATAGACATGACAAAACATAAGAAAACACTATTTGTTGCCTACAATAGTGAAATAGGAAAATTAACACAACATCAAAACAAGCAAATAAAAATATGAAAAACATAAGAAGAACAGGAAAGTTTGATGAGGGACATTACTTATTGGCAAATGACAAGAAGAATTCTTGTTAACTTGGTTTTATTCCTTTATGTTAGTTAAGAGAGCTCTTGGTTGTACTAGCCCAATGAATCCCTAGTCTAACATAAAACCTAAACTAATTAATGCCAAAAACTAGCTATTTATAAAACATAGCCAAGTTGGCCTTAATAGAACTACGATTTACATGAGAGAGAAGAAAGGTTTGCATGGCCAAAATACCTCTATATACCCTAGGAAGGCACTACAATCACAAAATCGACAAGTTTCTTCAAAATAGGAAAGTAATAACTACTTAGTCCCTAAGCATTAATGAGAGAATAGGAAACTCCCTCAAAATGCACGAATTTGCTTTCATGGTCTTCATCAAAGTTGTAGGTCTAGCTTTTCATTGTCATTGCTTTTATCTGATATTGGCTTTTGGATCACAAGTTGTATTTGTAATATCCGATTCTCCGAAAACCAGAGAAAACATGAGAAATGTAACGTACGATTTCTTTGTAAACGAATGAAATTCACCAGATACAAAAGGAAGTCCTCCGGAATGAGATAGTTAAGGTCCCAAAAAATATGGGAAGTATTCTAGACTCCTAAAAATGAGAATCTCAAGCTCAGACGGAAAGAAAAATGGAGTTAGAATGAACAATTTCTTACAAAAAACTTAAGAAACATAATGGCATTTTCGTAATTTTGAGAAAATTTTAGAATTCACACAAGAGGGCTTTTTAAATAAAATTTTTTAGTTCCCCAGGGTTCTTAAAGGCCCTGAAAATCATGCGAAGCCCCGGGACAGTTAAATCTCCTCCAGTGGACGTTTTTCGCCTAATCTTTGACAGATTCACTCGAGAAGGTTTTAGCTCTAATTTGAGTGATTCCAAAGGCATTTTAGTAAATTGGAAACCTAAATTTTATAATGAAAAAGACGGTTCTAAAAAATGAGTTAAAAGGAAGGAGAAATGAAAATGCCAAAAAAGAAGGGCAAAATTAGAATTTTTTAGAAAGTGAAAGCTTCTTGAACATACTTTAAGTTTCTTATTTCTTCTCCTCTCCATTTGCACGACCCATTCTACCCAAAAGCCAGAAAAAACACCAGCTCTCTTAGGCACACCACAAAGGAGAAGAAAGGAGGAGAAAAAGTAAGGAAAAGGTAAGGAATTTCATGGTTTTTCCTTTCCAAACCTCTCCTTCTCCATTTTCCTTTCTTTCCTATGCTTATAATGAAGTTTATAAATCTGTTTTAAGAGAGAAATTAAGGGAAAAATTCGGATTTGAAGAGGAGTTCAAAGAACACAAGAATTAAGTGAGAAAAAGCAAGAAAACAAGGTAATTTCTCTTCCTATGGTTGTTATTTTTGGTTCCCTTCTCCACCATTTTGCCCCACTTGAGAAAACCCTAGGAGGAGATGATTTTTAGGTAGAACCAAGTATGAATCTAAGGAAAAAGGGTGTGGATATTAAGAATATGCAAAAGGAATTAACAAAAAATCATTAGATTTCAAGATGCAAGTTCTAGGGTTTCAATTGCACCTTGTAAAATCTAATTTTTTATGATGATTCCTAAGCCTGAGTAAGAGTTTAAATGAGCTCCCAAGATCCCTAAGAGGCTCCCCATATGCTTCTTCCCTTAAGAAAATAAAGAAAGTTCCATGGAACCCAATATACTTTACAGCCTCAGCCTAGATGGGTTCTCCTAGTTAGGGAGAGTTTTAAATTTTTCTAAGGCCATTCTTGAGTCATATTTGATGAATGAAAATGAGGGGAGGCCTTGGAAAAAATTTAGAACTCATAGAAAGTGATTTGGTACCTTAGGTTTCATATTATGACCTAAAGAAGTAACATGGTGTTAGGCCTTTTGTTTTGATGATGTGATGACTCTAAGAGGCTTAAAAGGAGTCAAGAATCATATTTGAAAGGAAACAATAAGGCATAGAAAGTATTTGAAGGGTGTTACTTCATTAAGTGCATTTATGGACCATAATAGAGCTTATAGAGCAATCTAGCATCTAAGCAAATTGTATGATCTTAAAGATTATTTCATGAACCTAATTGGCTCCAATAAATTGTATCTAGGCCAAGAGAAACCATCTCCACCAATTTTTGGGTGTGTAGCCGAAAGAGGAGGTTTGAGGCCAAAGGAAAAAGTGTGTAATTATGTGCAAGGTAGCTCTTTCCACCTTCTCTCATGTATAGATGTGTGTTTAGCTTGTTTTAGAATGTGTGTATGTGTATTTTCAAGCTATGAAAAATATGCTAGCATGCCTTTACATTCCATGATTCTTGATGCCATATTATGTTTTCAATGACCATTTGATGTTTGTATGAGTTTACTTGAGTGTGGAAAAGCCAATAACTCTTCCCTTGGGTGAGGATAAGCCAAGAACCCTTGAGCTTAGTTGAAATAAAATAAAAAGTCTCCTAAAAGCAAAGTGAGTTCCCAAGAGTATGGTTAAGTCCAAAGCTCTTAAAGAATGGGTGAGGCAAGTCTAAAATCTATGAGGAGAAGTGTGAGGCCAATGTAAGCACTTAGTGAGCTCTTGAATGCCTTGTATGATTGATTCACATGCCAAGTTTGCTTTTAAAATGTCCATGACTTCTATTTCCTTCATGCATGCATTTGAAAAGCTTACTTACACATATTATGTATGATTGAATGGGAGATGAGCTATTGGGATTCTTTAAATCTCATTCCCTCCTCTCCAATGATCTAATATGCTAGGTGAACTAAGTAATTATGGCAAAGGGAGCCAACAACCATGAAGAGCAAAGATTAACAAGTTTATGTCTTGTTTTGTCTATTTTGGAACCATAATAATGGTTCATAATGATATGATGTTGTATATATATTGTGAACATTGAGACATGTATAAAGATGATACTATGTGATGTTCATAGCTATGGATATGATGTATGAGTTATAAAATAAAATTTGAGTATATAATGCCCAAATATGTAATTTGAAAGTTTAATGGAAATGTACACGAGTGTGGGTTGAATGGCCAAAATGAGATGCATGAGGTTTGGAACCATTTGGACAGCTTACACAAGTCTTAAATATGCTTTTAGACTTGCCCAAAAGGTGCCACAACCAAGGAAAAACTATTTGGCAAATTTGGTACCTCATATGGAGCTAAAATTGACCATAACGGAATCCTATGTCACTTTTTAGACAAATAGTTAGTCTTGCTCTGAAATTTGGCATGTAATTAGGTCTCATTGAGAGCTTTTTGGGAAGCTAAAGATCATAATTTTCGGAGATCTACAGAATATTTGATAATTTTTCAAAGTTGGCAAAATTTATGGAAATGGTCTGATGCACTGTTACAATGGTCCAAAATTTTTTTTTTTGTCATAAAGAAACTAGGCAATCATAGTGACTCGTGCCAACTGGAAGGACCTCATTTGGAGGTCTAGAGAGGAAGATATGAATTTTTGAAATTTCTATCCAATATTAGTAATCTTGCCCGACTAGAAATACTATTCCATTGAATTTTAAGGTATAGGCTTAATGAATTGATCTAGAGTTTTTTTTTCTCTCTATGTGACATCTATAGCTTTTCATATTGGTATCATTTGCATGGATTGAATTTTTTTGGAATTAATTGGACATTTTTAAAGTTCATATCAGTAAATTGAGATAGCATCAGGACCTAGTTCGACCTCCAGACTATTTCTCATATCAAACTCTCTGTGTGTGGGATGTTATGACTTGTCCATATTTTTAACAGAAATTAGACATCTCAAGCTTTCCAGAATGACTAGGATTGCATGATTTCAATTTGTCTAGATTTAGTTATACTTTTCCAAAGTTTGCCCAGAAAGGAAGCCAATTCTGGCCGAGAATGAAACCTCCTTGTCCACCTTCCAATTTGGTTTCTATGAGTTGTGGGTATGATTTTGATATGGAAATGAGTTGTATTGATGTATTTAAATATGATCATGTATATAATGAGTTCACATGGTTCACGTGACACCAAATGGAAGTTTTTTAAGTACAACACAACGCAAAGAAAGTCACTATTTTTCCCCTTTTGCCTTATATCTTCATGAATATAATGATGGGAGGCATGTATATATATGATATGATGAGCTAGAAGTTATGGTGTTACAGTACTCAAATTACCGAGACACAATAGGTAGACTAAGTTCATTCCATTTTGGTTTGTTTCATTGTCAATGTGACCTGTGTCATTTGAGAATTAGGCTTCAAGCTAAACTAGAAAGTTGTTAGGCTATGTCTTAACTTTCCATTGGTTCAATAACAGCCTTAATTAAAGATCTGTAAGGCAACATATGCTTAATTAACTATACCCTAGTCCAAAAGTCTACATGCAGTCTAGTTTTGGCTCAAATTGATCTTTCCACCTAAGCTTAAATCTTCATGGTGCAAGACTTTAAATTTGGATTTTGGGTTTCCTTTCAAGTTCATTAGCCTTTCTTAGGTTCTTGGACTCTTTGAGCTCTTCTTTTAACCTAATTGATTCAAATGATTTGTTTTGCCATAGAATGAGTGGGGTTAAGTTTCATCTTTACCTTCTTCTTTTTCTTTTAGTTTTTTTTAGTAAATTACACAAATTCCCTTGAGTTTTGCTAAAATTATACAAACCTCTCTTTTTATTTTTAAAATATATAAATCTCCCCTAAAAAAAAACTTATGCTACACTTTGATCTAATTTTAAATGTTTTGACTAAAATACCCTTCATTAACTACTATGAATTACATATTTTTTTTACGAAAAGTATTTTAGTAAAAAAAATGTAAAATTAGAGTAAACTGCATATTTTAAAAATAGAGAAGAAGTGGTGTAATTTCAGTGAAATTCATAAGAAATCAGTGTAATTTATTTTTTTTTAATTTTTTTAATAACCTAAAAATAAAATTGACGAAAAATTAAATCAAAATTGACACTAAATTAAATTAGACTCAAAAGATGAAAGTGAATTAAAAATTAAAATAAATTTGACTCAAAATTAAATTAAAATCAAATGATTCCAAAATTATACTAAAATTAACTTAAAATTAAATAAAAAATCATAGTATACAACTTCCTTAATTTCAAAAAAAAAATTGAACAAAATATGGTATTCTCAATTAATCTGTTGTGTTTCCAAATGTTGCCATTACCTTGTCTCTTTTATATACCTACTCAAGTTGCTAGTTATATTATTTGCTTCAAGGAAAAGTGATGTGTCTCACATTGATAAAAAATAGAGATATCAGATGATAAATCTTGAGCCCTACCCATTTGATAAACTAGTCTTCTAGGATGAGTTATTTTTATGACTCAAATCACATTGATTGGTATTAAAGCATCTTACCATGAAGATCAATTGTAATTATGTAGTGTATAGGTGGTGATGTTCATATTGTAATGTTTGCTTGAGGCTAAGAAATTAGTAGAAAGCTAGCATATTTGAGTACTAAAACTGTGAATCATTGTGTAATGACAAAACCAAAGGCTTGGGTCATTTAAAAAAGTGCTGATAGAGTAACTTAACACTAAGCTTCATCTAGAATTTGGCTTTGATTTACAAGTAACGAATTGTAAATTTTAATTTACTTATGCAATTTCTTATTTTCACAACAATAACATGTAAGTTCTGTGATTATTTTGCTTTTCTAAGGGATTCCTAGTATCTTGTACAACTTGATTTACATTGTTGAGGGCTTTTATATTTTCCTCAAAGAATCATTGACTATTGGTGAAAGAAGTTTATTAATGGTATAGAGATGAGTCCAAAAGATTTTAGTATTCTACTACTGATATCTCTAAGATCATGGACTTGAAAGCCAAAAGAGATAATGACCACATGTCCTTTATGCTTTTTTTTTTTTGTTTCCATTGTGAAATTTGAAAATTGGATCTCTCCTTGGCATCCATTGAATATTTTAATTTTTTTTGTCTTTTATGAAACTAAAAATAAGAAAGATGGTAATTTCTTAAATGCAAGCTTTATAATGCCTCATTTCTAGTTCAATCTATTTAATATATACTTCATAGTTGTAAATAGAGGACCCAATTATAAGATAAATGGGACAAAATCTTATAAATGAAACAAAATAATAAAGTGGTAAAAAGAATAGACACGAGATTTAACATGGTTTGGCTTTTAGCCTACATCCATAGATAAAGACGTTGAACAAATTTTACCTTAAGGAAACAAATGGAGGAAACAAAAGTGGCTTGGCTACATTCAAGATCCACACCCTAAATACACCTAGAAATATCTCACATGTAATTCATGCTTTATAGGAAAAGTAAAACCAACTCCACAAGTAACTACTTCAAGCCACAAATAACATTCATAGTTCTTATTCCTTATATGAAGTAATTACTCCTTTCAAAGCATTCAACTAACTTTCCTAACTTTTACTACAGGAACAAAGATTACATAAACTAAAGGGACACATGTCATTCCAATTACCATACACATATGAAACATTTAGATACCAACATTAAAAGATAGAAAATAAAGGAATATAGACACATGTCAAACCTCAACACGATTTCTTAACATTCTCTTTAGCTTTGTTGCTTTTATTATAATGGTCACATATGTTTCATCTGCTTCCTTACCTACTTATTGGAAGCAAGCATATCTCTAACTTTTCTTTAATAGTAAAGTCCCAGTGACTTTCCAAAAGCCAATTGCAAACCCAACAATTATTACAAAGTAAAACCACACTTTTCCATGACCATTATCATCTTTAGGGCCATTGCTTTCAATAACTTGATCAACATCATCACCAAGGCACTTATTTGGAAGTGGAACTCCACAAAGATAGGGGTTACCAGCATAAATACATGGGTCATCCAAAGTTAAAAGTTAATTTTCTCTTAGAATTGATTTTGAAAGATTATTGTATGACAAGGTTAAGTGGCTCAATGAAGTTAGAGTGGACAAATTATCTGGAATTCTACTAAAAAATTGGTTAGAAGAGATATCAAAAGATTCAAGTGATCTAATATCTCCTATCATTTTAGGAATCTCTCCTTCTAAATGATTATGTGATAGATTTAGGATATGTAGTCTGGTGAGCCAAGTTATTCCTTTGGGAACAAATCCTACCAAATTATTATCAGACAAATCCATGTTTACCATAAACTCAAGGATTTTGATATAATCGAGTTCTATCCCTTTCACAACTTGTTTAACATCCTTAGCAAGCCATTCATCAATGAAGTCAATTGTAAAAAAATTGAAATCTAATTTTACTTTGGCTTCATTAGAAAAATTGGATTTAGTCATTCCTTTGAAATTGCCAATGCAAGGAGGTATTGAACTCGTCAAGTTGTTGCCTGCAAGGTCCAAGATTTGGAGTGACATGAGTTGATAGAGTTGGGAAAGAATGCTACCATTCAACTTGTTTTGTCATAGTCTAAGAATTTGTAACAAGGGAAAAGTGTTCCCTGTCTATGGTGGTATACTTCCAATAAATTGATTCTCACCAAGATCTAAAATTACCAATTGCTTTATATTTCTCAGAGACAGTGGAAGCTCCCCTTAAAGACCATTATTGTTCAAATGCAACCACAACAATGAGGAAAGATTACCAAATGTGCTTGGAAAAGCACTTGATAGTTTGTTGGATGACAAATTTATTTCATCCCATCCTTGATTATCCCTCTAGCAATTTGAAATTTCTCCAAACAATTTGTTCTTTGAAAGATCAAGTCGATACAAGGTGACAATTTCACACATGAGTTTAGTATTGAACCATTTATGAGATTACTTCTAAGAAGCAAGTACTCTGACCCAGACATTATCTCAACAAAATTTTTAGGAAGTGATCCACTAATTTGGTTACTAAAGAGATTCAAGATTTTGAATTGCTCAAATGAAGACCATCCTTTTATAATAGAAATTGATCCCACCAAATTATTTAAAGAAAGATCTAATTCAACTAGTTTCACAAGTTAGCCAAAATTGTCTGGAATGTTACCATGTAAATCATTATTGGAAAGATTGAAGTATTCTAGATTTACAAGTTGACCAAGACTTTACGGAATGATGCCAATGACATGATTATTTGAAAGGTAAGTAATTGCATATTCATAAGTTGTGCAAGACTATTTGGAATAACCCCTTTTAATTGATTGCCAGAAAGACATAAGAAAGTTAGATTCACAAGTAGTGCAAGACTATCAAGAATTGATCCCTTTAAATGATTGTCAAGTGTTGTCAAGCATGACAATTTTCGAAGAGAAAAGGGAATGGGACCACAGAATAAGGTTTTCGATATATAAAGGCCTCTTAGATTTTCAAGTTTCCCTAACCAACTTAGCAAACCATCTTTAAATTCATTAAAGCTCAAATCCAGTTGCTCTAGATCATACTTAATGCATCCAGATAATTCATAGCTTCCAAATGCTTCTCCTTAGATCTTGTTATTTGAGAAATCTAAACTTTTTAAATGGCACATGTTCCTTAGAATATATGATAGAAAAGATTCTAATGTAATGAGATTATTTGAGGCAAGAGTTAGGTGGTGAAGGTTATTTAGTTCACCTAACCATGATGGGACAAAACTTGTCAGATTGTTTGAAGGAAGGTCAAGGACTCTTATTGAAGACAAGTTTTGGAGAGCAAAAGGAAGTGGACCAAGAAGTGCATTTTAAGCAACATTTAGCTCTACAAGGTTATCAAATTTGCTCAACCACAATGGTGATAAACTTATATTGTTGAAAGAAAGGTCATGGACTCTAATAGAAGTCGTGTTTTGAAAAACATCAAGACTTTGACTTTCAATTGCATTGTAAGTAAGATCAAGTACTTGAACCCTACGAATATAAGAGAAATTAAGAGAGTGACAAGGAGGGATCAAGTTGTGAATTCCACATTCAACTAAGTGTAATTGTGATAAAGAAGGAAGCATGTAAAATACCTAGAATGAATTATGTGTTTTCCCAAGGTCAACACCACACATGTCAAGGTCTTGTAGTGACTAAAGCCTAGAAACCCAAATCATGTCATTGAATTGGAAATCATTAAAGCTAAGATCAAGATGGTGTAGGTTGGTGAGGTTGCCAAGATTATATGGAATCCTTCTAATAAAATTTACGTTAGAGAGAGAAAGATATCTTAGTTAATGCATAGAAGCAAAGAAGAGGGGAATGGGAGTGGCATGAAGTTGGTTTCCACTCAAGTCCAAGTAACTCAAGTGTTTCAATTGGCTAAAGTCACAAGAATCAGGTGAGCTATAACACAGATTCCTTAGATCAAGCTTGAGAACATTGCCAATAAGATTGTCACAAGCTACACCGCTCCAATGGCAACAATCATTGAAATTCCAAGAAGAAAGCCTATTTGATGGATCAATGAGGGTTGCTTTAAACTTGAGAAGAGCTTTCCTCTCTCATTCTAAGCATCCTACACTTGAATTTTCACACAAACATAATTGTGCGATTTCAAATAACAAGAGAATAGCAAAACCAACACTTAGGGATCTACCCATGTTTTGCCTGTGGATTTGTGTGGCTTTCCTTTAACACAAATAACTCTTATATATGCTATGCGATTTTACTGGTGGTTGTGGGATTAATATTTTGACACAATGAAATATGCATCTCAAAAGTATAATACGTTTGCAAAGTAAGAAAATGAAAAGAAGAATAAGAACATAATAATATATTTAATAATTCATTTATTGATAGATAATTTGTACTTACATTTGAGCTTGTCAGTTAGATGCTCCACATTATATTTCAGGGTGAAAACTATTTATCTGTTCTACTTTTTCATCATTATTCTAAAAAATATCTTCAAGATATGGTCTTTATTAAAGTGGACCAAGTCAGAAGAGACTGTAGCTATACTCATATTTATTAAAGCTATAGTCTTTATTAGAGTGCAACCTGAAGTTGAGTAAATTGATGTGAGCTGAGTCTTAAAAGTCATTGAATGGCATGCATTTTCTGGTTGTATTTATTGATGCATGGATACAATTAATCAAGACGATTATACTGTTTATATAAAGTGAACATCTAATTAGATTGGAGCTTGCCTCACTCGTTCTGAGCATCCCACACTTGAATTTTCATACAAACATAATTGTGTAATTTTAGACAACAACAAAAGAATAGCCAAACAGACACTTAGGGATCTACCCATGTGTTTGCCTGTGGATTTATGTAGCTTTTCTTTAACACAGATAACTCTTATATATGCTGTGCGGTTTTACTCGTGGTTGTGGGATTAATATTTTGACACAATGAAATTTGCGTCTCAAAGGCATAGTATGTTTGCAAAGTAACTAAATGCAAAACAATAATAAGAACATAATAATACAACAACAACAACAACAAAGCCTTTTTTCACTAAGTGGGATTGAGTACATGGATCAATCGACACCACAAACACCTATAATAATAATATATTTAATAATTCATTTATTGATAAATAATTTTTACTTACGTTTGAGCTTATCAGTTAGATACTCCATGTTATATTTCAAGGTGAAAACTATTTATCCATTCTATTTTTTCATCATTATTCCCAAAAATATCAAGGTATGGTCTTTATTAGAGTGCACCAAGTCAAGGGAGACTATTGTTGTACTCATATTTATTATTGGTATAGTTTTTATTAGAGTGGACCAAGTAAGAGGAGACTATCGTTGTACTCATATTTATTAAGGTTCCGTTTGGTTCAACGGAGGGGAGGGGAGGAGAAGGGAGGGAGTTTAATGAGTTTTGTTTAGTTGGAAGGAAGGGGAGATTATTGTTTGATTTAAGAGAGAAGGGAGGGGAGATAATTATATTTGGACAAATTTATCCTTATATTATTTTTATTTTATTTTTTATAAAAAAAATTATTTATTTTTCAAAAAAAATTACGAATTTCAATCTTTTTTTATTTTTAATTTTTGATGAAAAATTATCTTAATTTTTATTAAATATTAATATATTAAAAAATTAAAAAATTAAAGAACAATAAAGTAAATTATAATTTAAAAAATATCCCTCCCCTTTCCTCCCTTCCCCTCCCTTCCAATTTTGTCCAACCAAACATCTTATCCCCCTCCTTTCTCTTTCTCTCCAAAAACCTCTAACCAAACACACCCTAAAGGTATGATCTTAACTTCCATGCCAAGGTTAGCTCGGTTAATAATATCAGCTATTAATTACATGACCTTTACTATCAACTATACAAATTAGTTCAAATTAAAACCATTTAAATTGAAAACTATAGCACTGATACCTAATGCAGTAAACTAGATACCTACTACAGCCAAGCAGTTGGGAAAAAATGTAAGGAACGAGAATTGTTAAAACTAACATTTTGAAAGATCAATCGGCCAAAATAACCTTGAGCAGCTACAATATTATAGGTTTCTTCCCCTTGAAGTTGAGTAAATTGATGTGAGCTGAGTCCTGGAAATCATCGAATGGCATGCATTTTCTGGTTGTATTTATTGTTGAATGGATACAATTAATCAAGACGATTGTGCCGTTTATATAAAGTGAACATCTAATTAGATTGACGTTGGAAATAACCATTGTCCATTTTGAACACACTGAATTCGTCTAATAGTTTTATATTAATTTGGTCAAATAATAAGATATTGGAAACGAAAGAACGGCAATTGACTTCAATCAACGCTTGAAGTTGAAAATATATGTTCCATCTTCTAACTAAATTTTATGTTTCATGTTAAAATAATATTTGATAACAATATAATAAAATAATTGTAAATTGATTACATTTTGATTAACAACTGTGATTTATAAAAATTGTTTTAAAATATATGACTGTAAGTTTTTAAAATTTTAGAATATATGAGTTTATCATATGTTATAAAACTAAATAAGTATTTTTAAATGCATAGAATATATATATATATATATATATATATATATATATATATATATAATTTATACTCTTAAAAACTGAAAAGGCTGAGTAGTTCTTGTTTTTGAAGTCATAATAATTTGAAGACGTTTCCCAAAATGCTCATTGGAAACACATGTAATTTAATTAAAAAAAAGCAAATGCTCTACCTTGAATAAATTTTTTAAATACAAAAAATTAACTTAAGAAATAGCTGTATTAAAAAAAAATTATTTTGTCAAATAAACGTATAGAATAAGTACCACACGTCATTTCACATGGTCAGGAAGACGATCGTTCCACTTTTTTGACACTTCTACAGAGGTATTTCCTGTGTTTATACTTTATAGCATGTAAAGGTTTAAAGACTTTCGTCTCAATCTTTAAATATGGTCCCTTAGAGTCCCATTAAAAAAAAAAAGTTCTGCTGAGGTAGTAATTTGCAGTGCCGTCATGGCAGAAGAAAAATCAACAAATTAATAAAAAAACTAAAAACGAGACCAAAGGAAATAATCCTCTTATTTGGGAGACAGCAACGATGCTGTGTTCTCTTAGAGTAGAGATTCACTTTCGAATCCTATAACTTGTTTTTTTTTATACAAGAAAATAAAAAACATTCTTGCGAAGAAAAAATTTTCGTATTACTAACAGAAAGCAAGCATTAAACATGAAAAATTAATGATGCAGTTGTAAAGACCATGTCATTCGTTAATAATAATATCAACTAGACCATAAATTTAAGTAAGTATTTCCAAATCTAGAGAAAAGGAATAGCTTTGATTTAAACTTTAATCTTTTATTTAATAGTTCTTTCTTCTAAAAAGGTATAATAACTCTGAAAAACCATCTGAATAGCTAATTATAGAAACAAGTACTTTTTTAAAGAAAAAACAAGAACTAATTACTTTAATAAAAAATTCAAGAACAAGTTACTTTAATTTTAAAGAATTATTAAATACAAAATTATAACTTGTATTATACAAAAAATATATATATAATTGTAATAAATTTATGTTCATAGGTTTTTGATTAAAATAATATGCAACATAATATTAAAACTTCTTATATCTCGTGTGAAAAAATATACTATATATTTTAATAAAATTATGTATCGACTTCTTTTTAAATACAGTATCATTAGTTATTAGAATAGTATAAGCGTTAGATAGATGAAAGTTGAGATAAAAGATTGCAAGTTTAATCCTTCCATCACTTTTTTTTCATTTTTCCACAAAGAAATTTATGGCCTGCACTACAAAAAAATATGGAATTTGTGACGACAAAAGTCGTCGCTAAAATATCAGAAGTTGTCGCAAAAACTATTTAACGACGACACTTAGTCGTCGCTAAGTCGTCACAATTACAGCCGTAGCTAAAGAGATTTAATAGCCAAAAAATTGTCGTTGCTAAAAAGACTTTTTGCGACGACAAAAAATATTTTTAAAGGCGAAAAAAATCGTTACTAAATATATGATTTTAGCGACAACAAATATCTTTTGACACTAAAAATTTTTAGCGACGACTTTTGCCAATAATTGTGGTCACTAAATGCATACTTTTAGCGACAATCTTTTAGTTTAAAAAATTTAACGACGACCTTTTCGTCGTAAAAATCTTTTTATTTGGTGGGGATCTTTAGCGACGACATGTACCTTGACGCTAAATTTTGCCCTGGACAAATGAAGCCTGTTTGTTCAACTATAGCATACTGTTGCTTTAAAGCTCTATTCCATTCAACAACTAAGCAATCTAAACTTGTTCCAGACAAAATCCTTCATGGATGAAGCAGACTATGTGGCACACGTGGGCTACATTTCACCAGGCAAGTCAATAGAGATTTTAAAAGAATACTGGCACACAGGAACATAATGGAAAGAACCCCAATTTTATTGATATTCAAGCTGAAAGTGAATGGAAGTAATGCTTATTTATCCAGGACTGATTTCGTTTAAATATAGAAGCAATTAAGATCAAATCTCACTTATGGTCAATCAATAATTATGCAATAATAAATAACATGCAAACACCAGACCAGAGTTGAAGGGAAGAAGGTGTGATACAAAAGAAAGAACAGAAAAAACCAAGTATTACAATGGAAACAATGGTAGAGTAGGGAAAAGTTGCCTTGTGCTTTTGAGTTTCGTTGCCGAAATTGAACTCAATGGTACAAGATTGTTGCCTCCGAAATCGAGGTTCAAGATTGCAGATACTATAACTGGGTTTAGTGATGGAGTCTGCGAAGCCTATCGAACTTGAATCTGTTGTGATACTATTACTACCTTGGTCTAGCCACCAGGGGTATGATGAACCATAAGGGTAGATCTTTGCATTTGAACTGTGATTGCTGCAGGGAGTGTTGTTCCAGTGGTTCTTAGAATGCTTGCTTTGGTGGAGACAGTGGCATAGTCTATTCCATTTTCTTTGCAATTGGGTTAATTCATCCTGAAACCATGAAGTTATCCATAAGCCACTACTTCTCAATAAATTAATCTTCCAAAGGACTTAATTTCAAGAAAAAAATTCTATTTTAGCCTCTGGACTAAAGCTTAATTACCAATTTGATACTTAACTTTAAAATGTAACCAAATTTACCTAAACTTTAGATTGAAATAAAATCTATTTCAACAAAAAGTTAAGTCAAACATTAAGAGCATGTGATCTCTTCTTCTTAATTTTAATTGGGATTTGATATTTTTATTTTAGTCCAAATTTAGAGGGAGTGTTTTGCTCAAAATGAGATTTGCTACCTTGTGATGGTCTTCGGTGCTGTGAGACTGAAGCCAGGAAGGTAACAGTTTCTTCTGGCCTAGTTTGAACAGCTGAGCTTCTTTCTCGTAACTGGAGGCACATTCTACACAGCAAGTAAGCTTATCCTGCTCCTCCTTGTCGTTGAAGGGCTTTGAATCAAGGACACTGCAAAGTCATTGCACAACCTCTAATAAACATCCAAAATTAGACAAATAGACGTCCAAAAAAGGCACTGCATTGCTTCTGTCCTTACCAAACAACAACACTTTTGACAGTATGTACTGATCAGCAAAAAAATGAAAAACAAATTAAGCTTCAAGTAGCGACATCACAAGATAACTTTCTAATGATTACATTTCCTTTTCCCTTTCTTTGACATTAGAATAGAGCAACCGAACTAAGCAATTAAGAGATAGATTACCTGGAAGCATGGAGACTCAAACCTAGTGCACTTGATGATGGAATAGGAACAGCCTGCAGAGCCCAATGGGTTTCAAGAGGTGGTTGCCTCATTTGACACCTCATGTATGTTTGACAACTTGCTATGCCCATTAGCCATACCTTATTATTATAAGCCTTTGAGCTGCGTCCATAGTCACAGAGTAACTTTCCTAAATTCATCCATGGATAACATTCAATCATCAGCGAAATTCTTTGTTCTATTACTAATTACTATTTGCTAGTTTGCCTACAACCATTAATAACAGGACAAGGGCATGAAAAGTACATCTGCTCATTTTCAAACAACAAACTAAAACTATTCAAGGGGATTAAAGAAAATTGACAAAAATAACTTGCGGTGTATACTGTACACTTTTTCAAATGAAACCTTTGTACATGTAAACTATAACCCGAATAAATTAGGCATTGTCTATGAAATGAAATACAAAATATTTTCTTTTGGATATGAGAAGAATCTATGTATCTGCTATATGTGTTATGTTTATTTGAGATGGAGTGACTATTTTTTAAGAGTGAGGGACATTTTCCAATACAACCATAGGTAAGACAACAAAGTTAGGTCCATAGCTATCAAACCATAAATTGCTGCACATAACATGATCTAATCATTCCCAGACAGCCAGATCATTTTACTGGTAATCTGTCAAAGACTTTAAGTGAACCAATTTCTTGGAGACTTTATCTCCAAAAAACAATATTCATTAATAAGCTATTGAACTATTCGTCTCCTGGTACAGAAGTGCTACATTTTTCAGATTTTCTCTGATTGACTAAGTACCTATTTAAAATTAACAAGATAAAGCCATAGTGTATTCACTGCTATATGCTAAATTACCCTTGACGTGGATCCACTATGATGAGAAATGTGCCCCCCTTAACTCGCTGTACCCCGCAAGAATTGAGGTGAGAGGTGCTAAGAAAGCACTTACCCAAGTGAAGTAAGGTGGTAAAATTAGGAGGGGGAAAGGAAAATGATGTATAAATAAAGAAATAGTAAATTACTGAATTTTAACTTGCAATATTATATAACTATTGTATTAATTAACTGCTCAAGCATGAAATTCATATATGGTAAACTTCAAGATAAAGAATGATAATAATCCATCAAAGATTCAAGTTCACAACCAAAAAAGATGTGGGTACTCTAATTTTCAAATAAGAAATATTATATGCATTTACAAGTTATAACATGTAGAACGGGGGCTGACTCAATAATCAGTCAACGAACACCTGAGCACAGTATGCAAGACATCAATTTGCAAGTCAAATAACAGTTATTTTATTAGCCAATCCATCAATCCTATGTTAGGCACCATTAAAAGTCCCAGCATCTGGAAAAAGGCAGAAAAAATCATGCATATCATAAGGTAAACATAACATCAGCAATCCTGAGAGCAGTGTAACTATCACAGATATGCAACTGTTAGTAGGGATCAAGATTTCCAATAAAATCCTCAAACTAAGTAATTTCTCCTTTAAATGTCCACAATTCCAAGTATACGGCACTGCCATAGCTACACAAGTATGGTATGAGCATGTTTGAAGTTGAGTATGGGGGGACCATACAAGATTTTATTTAAAAGAATACATGCGTTTGTTTATTTATCACAAACTAAGATTTAGTTGCATTAGCTATATAATCAGATGCATTAGCAATATAATCAAACACTCAAACCCGCATTTTTTATAAGCTGCACCTCTGTTGCTTCTCATAAATTACAGTTTTATAGTCTAGGAAGCATGAAAACTAACCTAGACACAAGACACATGAAAAAATATTCAAAGTACCTTGCGCTATCCAATAACATCACCTTCCTTGTACCCCTCCTCCCCATACTTCTCCCTTAATGCCTTATGTATCTTACTCCTATCAATATCCCTGTATCCAAAACTATTCCCATCATACCCAACTGGAGCCTGCAAATCTCCCTTCTCAGTTGACCATCCTAGGCGAGTATGCCCAGTTTCCCCCAACTTCACAACCTTTATCTCAAAGTACCACGCCCCTTCTACAACTCCTCTCGTTGCCCTCGCCATTCTATAACCCTTTGTACTCCCTGCACTCATCCTATCCTCACTCAGTTCCACTTTTTCTGCTTTGTACACCTTAGACAAACAAAGTTTCATCTCCGGAGTATCGTCGCTTTTATCGGGGAACCTTGGAACAGGGGTGATAAGAACAGTGTCCTCACCAGGGTTGTTGTTATTGTTGGTTTTACTCTTTTTCTTTCCCTTCCGAGTTGATTGTGTCACCCACACATTGTTACTCTTCTTCTTCGATTTCTTCGAATTTGTCCCTGGTCCTGAACCCGGCGTCACAGTAGTGGCATTGCTCAAACCATTATTCCCGTCAATTGCATCAGGCAATGCGGGTGATTCCTCCTTTGCAGTTTGGCCTGTAAGAGAAGAAAGCTGTTTCTGCTTCTTAGGAGGTGGATCTTCATCTTCCTCCTCATTCTCCACTTCTCTTCCGGATTTTGGCAATTTCTTAGGGTCCCTAGAGCCGTCGGAAGCTGCTTCGTCCTCGGATAGCTCATCGGAGGGATCAGGCTCCAATTTGACGTCGTTATATGCTTCAGTTGGGTTGTCGAAGCAGTGCTAGTGGTAATGGGAGGTAAATCTTGAGATTCTGTGTCAGTGCCACAGCCAACAACGACAGCGTCGGAGGTGGAAGCGGTGACGGCGGCGGCGGGAGCAGACTCCTCTTCTTCATCCTCTTCGTCTCTATACGTGGCTTGAAGGCTATCCATGTCGAAAGATTCACAGGGGGAAATTGATGTGTTAAGGTTTCGAAGTTTAAAACTTGGGTACGCGCGCGAGAGACCTTTAGTTTGGCTCCAACAATGAGAGTGAATCCTTCCGAGAAGAGGGCGAAGGGAGACGAAGGAGGGAAACCCGGAGAGCTACAGTGAACACAATCAACGCGTTTGGGCTGGACCAGATAAAGCCAGTGGGCCTCCCTATTTGGATTATTATCATCGAATGATATAAATATTATAATATTTTTAAAAAAATTTATAATTAAAGATTTTAAATTAAAAATATTTATATTTTAAAATTTTAAAATTTGAAATTATTTTAAAAATTTAATAACCAAAATTTTAAATTGTATAAGAAATTTACAGTTTACAACATTAAGTCAATTTTTTTTTATTTTGGATCTTTTAAAATAATTTTAAATTTTAAAATCTTTTACTATAAATATTTTTAATTTAGGGTTCTCAATTATAATTTTTTTTTTAAATTCCAATCCATTTTATAATGATAAAAAATAAAAGTGAAAAAATTTCTCTGGCCTCTCACCCTCTTTTTCTTTTTTTTTTCTTTTTTTAATAGAATTCTTTTTTAATTGTTTTTTCTCCATATAGGAGCATTTTCTTCTCTTTCGTAAAAGTTTTCTCCTCTTAAGAATAGGAGCTTGAGATTTCGGGGTAGTTTTTTTATATATATAAATATTTGCAACCTTGAGCATCAATCTTGAAGGAAAAAATACTTTAATAATAATAAGGCTTAATTCTCTTAGAGTTGATTTCATATTATAAATTCTTTAGGTTTTAGATAATTTTTTAAGGGATATGTTGCTTCTATTTTTAGTTCTCGCTCATTTTTTTAAGAGCGGGTCCGTCCTATTACATTGATTGCTTCTATGGACTTGGTGCCTCTTCTTTTATCTAATAAAGAATTTATTAATGCGGCTAAATTAAACATATAAACTATAGTACATTAGTTGAACTAAGTGATAAAATGATGAATAGAATATAGGTTCTCACGATGAATGATCATAAACATACTATAAATTAGGTGCAAAGGAATGAAGAATAAATGAACAATTGCATTACAATATTTACATGTATATTTATAAAATATTTATATATTTACAATTTAGTAGTTTAGGTCATTCTAATTATTAGCAAATGCATATTTGATAAGAAAGAAATCTAACTACTATGAATGCAAATACAAGAATAAATGCAAGGGAGTTAATTATTAATTATGATTTTTTAATTTTAAAATTCAAAATAAAAGAAGTTAATTTATTTTTGAATGAAGAGAGGAACTGATTATCAAGTAATAACACACTATTAATTTTTTGGATTAAATGCGCTCTCTTCTTCTTCCTCCCTCTTCTGAGAAAACCAAACAAATAGAGAACTCCTTTCAAAACTCCACACACACACAACATAGAGATCATCTCCATAGACTAGGGTGCATCTACTGTGGCAAAATGGATCAAACTCCATTTGGTGATTTAGTTTAAAATTGCATGGGACAAGCTTATGTAACTTAAAGTGTTGTTTTATGGCTACCTTATGTAACTTTTTACCAAAATGATAAAACTAAAATTTTGTATGTTAATCAAGCTTGCAAATATAAAACCATCTTGTATTCCATACTAATCACTTTCCCATTTTGAGCCATGGCACATCACAAATTTTATGCCAATCAAGAGTGAAGTTCTAAATTCACATCCATGGCTGCCCTCTCACCAAAAAATTAATAGAGTACCATGGAGCTCTTATGACCACCTTCCAGGAGACCATGCATGGCATAACCATCAAGGAAGGCTTGGACAAGTTGCTGAACGTGAGCATCAATTTTCAAACCATGTAGAAAGTTTCTATTTTAGTTTTTGAATAAGACCATGTGGTCAAAACTTATATTTAAAGAATAAGTTAGTTTCTTTCCTTTTTCTTCTTTATAGTTTTTTTTCTTTTTTTATGGCACCATTATTAACTTTCCAAATTCTTGTAATAAATCATGCCATCTTTTAAGGAATTATTTTTAGAAACTTTTAGGTCTTTCATTGCCTATATAAAGGCATCATATGTACTTAGAAAGGGAAGAATAAAATGAATAAATAGAATTTTCTTTTAGTACTTATGTTCTGTTTGTGTGAGGTTCTTCTTGCTTTTTAGGCGATGGAGTGAATTTAAGCCAGACTTATTAAAGGAGTGGTCTTCCTTTGTGACATCTCAAGGCTAAGGTTCTAAGGGACAAGTTCTCTTAGGGTCTTACCCACTTGACCAACTATCTTTGTTTATATGTGTTCTTATTCTTTATGAGTTCTTTTGTCTTCTATTTGTGTGATTGTGCTCTTGAATCTTGCATGATCTGAGTAATGTTATCAAAAAGGAGATTTATAGGACAAGTTCCTAGGGGGTCTCTCATCAAAAATCCATAGAAATCATTATATTTTTGCTAAAATTATAAAGTATCAAGTTTAAAGCCATGGAACATAAAGAAGAAGAAGACATTAATGGATGAAGAAAAAGATAGAATAGGAATTTAAAAGGGTTACCCAACTAAAATTAATTTTGCAATGATAAGAGATTAAGGCGGAGTTCAATCTTTTATCCATTCATTTTTTCTCTCTTTCATTTTTTTCTTTCTTTCTACCTCTTTGTTGTTTACGTTGCTTCAAAAGTTGAAAAAGACTCATTAATAAAATGAATCATAGAAATGGAAATTGAAAATTTAAATATATGGATTCTTCAACATATGAAATGTTAGATATATTAATTTCATGAATTTCAAAAATTAAAATTTTAACTTCTTAAATCTATTAAATCTACTAAGTTTTTTAAACTTAATAAAAATTTTAGTTTTATTTTTTTAATTAATGATTAGTCTTATATATTTGCATATATTAATTATTAACTTTAAAAATATTTTTTTAACTTAAAAATATTCTAATTTATTTTTGTCCTATATATTTACATATATTAATTGATACGTATAATTTATTTTTTTAATTTAAAAATTTTTAATTTCAAATATTTTTATTTAAAATTAAGTTACAAAAATATTCCATGCAAAAATTTTTAAAGTTTTAGTGACGACTAAAGTTTGTCATCACTAAAATGTTATGCTTTAGTGACAATTAAATATTGTCGTCGCTAAAAGTTGTATTTTAGTGACGACTAAAGCTTGTGATTGCTAAAAGTTTTGTTAGTAATATTTTTAATAAGCAAAAATTTGGCATTTGGACTTTTAGTAATGACCAGTTACGTCATCGCTAAATGTTATATTTTAGTGACTACTAAAGATTGTTGTCGCTAAAAGTTATGCTTTAGTGACAACTAAAGATTGTCATCGCTAAAAGTTATGTTTTGAAATATATTTTTTTGTGGCGACTATGTCGATGTCGTCGCGAAAAAGTTTTAGCGGCGAGTTTTTTGTTGCTACTAAATAGTTTTAGTGACTATTTTTTGTTGTCGCCGCTAAAAACATTTTCAGAATTAAAAATAATTTTTTAGCGATAACTTTTAGTGACAATTTAATAAAGTCGTTGCTAAAAACATTTTTCAGCAACCACTTTTTTAAGTCGCCACTAAAAGTCGTTACTAAAAGTCTATTTTTTTGTAGTAGTTTAAGTATAACATAAGCTTAATTTTTTTTATGTTTGGCTCATTTAATTAATACATAACTAGTTTAGAAATAAAATAATATAAATATTCAAATGTTTTGTTAAATATAATTGAATGGATTATATATATTATAAATATTTTTTTAAAGTATCATAAAAACTTATCAAACGCATATAGCTCATTTACCAAAAAAAAAAAATCTTAAGCAACCTTATAAGAGTGGAACCAAAGTTCTCATTAATTTAACAAAGTAAATCTAATTTAATCTTACTTTCCAACTTATTTAATCCCACGAGGTGAAGCTCGAATAGTTCATTTATTAAACTAAGTTTGATTCGGCTTATTTACACCCATACTTCTAAAGGTATTATTTAACATTTAAATTAAGGACAACCATATCAACATCAACAATATTCTCTTTTTTTTGGGTCAATACATGACAATAAGTACACAAGTCCAAACAAGTAAGTCAATTAGCAGCAAACACCCAAACAACAACAAAAGCAACAAACTTAACAACTTAACAACAAACTAAACAACACAGTCGCAACTAAACCAAAAAACAAAAAAAGGTAGCAAGAGAACTATATAAAAACCAGCATCAAGTCTTCAACCAATTCCAACTCTATCATCATTATCAGAACAGGCCATAGTAGAATCCCATATCAAAATAACATTATTCCCCATTGAAGTAATCTAAGAATAAAAATAATATATATGGGTTTTAAGCTCTACCTCTAACCTTGAAATCATATAATTTGATATAATTGTTAGTTTCAAAAAATTCTAAGAAGGGTGAATTGGACTTTTAATAAATTAATGCTTGTTAAAAGAAATTTAATGTATTTTCCAAATCCTGAAAAGCTATCTAAAATCAGGTTTCTAAAATAAAGTATGAATACTGAAATCAAGTTTCCAAAAACTCAATTATAAGTAGAAACACTTATATATAATACTACAATAAAAATCAAAATAGCAACTGAAGTGTTAATTGAAAAAATTGCAAATTGAATTAGACTATCATTTGAATTTTTGTTAGTCACTGAGTGTTAAAGAATAAACTTCAGTTAGTTGTTATAACTAACTTCAGAACAACCTACTGGTGTAAGGTTCAAACCATCCAAAAGGAATGCTAGCTATAGAATGTATAGATGTACTAATGTTTTGCAAGAAAAATAGAATACACAAATTTGTCTTCATCCCTCTCATTTCTCTATCTCTCTCTCTCTCTCTTTTCTTATCATCTTATTTGTAAAATATTAACATGGTATTAGAGCTAAGAAAGGGAAGCATGGAAGACTCAGCATCTCAGTTGTCTATGCAACCTTCATTACAGAAGAAAGATGTGATTGCTTTTACTCATGCATTATCCATCAAGCTCAACAATGAAAATTTTCTCCTATGGCGTCAACAAATTTCGACAACAATTATAGGCTATGATCTTGAAAAGTTCATTGATTCATTAAGTGTGGTCCTGACAAAGTACATTGTCTATAATGGTCAAACTCAGGAACAAAAGCTCAATCCAGAGTTCATTTCTTGGCTACGACAAGATCAACTGCTTCTATCCTGACTACTTTCTGCAATGACTGAAGGAGTGCTTACAAGAATAGTAGGCTACAAGACTTCATTAGAAGTTTGGGAAAGAGTAGAAACCTTCTTCAATTCTCATACATGAGCCAAGATCAAACAGATCAAGGCTCAATTAAAGAATACAACAAAAGGATCCTACCCAATCAATGATTATCTTCTCAAAATCAAAGCCTTTGTTGATGTATAAATTGCAATTGGGATCTCATTTCAGTCAATGACGACATAGAATACATTTTTGAAGGATTGTCAGAAGAATATGGTTCCTTCATCACCTTCATCACAACAAGATTAGAGCCATGCTCTATATCTAATGTAGAGTCCTTGTTATTGGCTTAAGAAGCATGAATAGAAAAGAATTCAATAGGTGTTAACAGTATCATCTCAGCACATCTTGCATAAACTTCAACAGGTGGCTGACATTCACAAAGTAGAGGAAGGAGTCGTGGTTTTCAAGCTTATGGTAGAAGAGGTAGAGGAGGTCACTCTGGTGGACAAAGATCTCTAGTAATCTGTCAACTATGTGGAAAAATGGCCATTCAGTTGGAACTGTTGGCACCATTTTGATCAATCTTTTCAAGTATTCTCTTTACATGATCAAGGTGCCAAGCTACCACCAAGCAAAGATCATTAAATTTCTGCCTTCTTAGCCACTCCTGAATCAGTAATTGACCCAGAATGGTATCTCTACTTAGGAGGAACAAATCACCTCACTCATGATGCTCAGAATCTTATGAAGAAAGTTGAATATAACAGTTTTGACTCAATGCACATCGGTGATGGAAAAGGTTTGCAAATAAAATATGTTAGACATTCTATGGTGCTCTCTTATTCTTCCAAGCCTCTTCTTTTGTCAAACATGCTAGTTGTTCCTTCTATCACTAAAAATCTTCTTAGTATTTCCAAGCTATGTTCTAACAATCATGCTTATGTTACTTTTCAGCCCCAGATATGTCTTATCAAAGACCTTAGTACTAATCAAATCCTATTGCGAAGAACTCAAAAGAGGGGTCTTTATGTTGTTGACAACTTACAATTTACACAACCTCTGTCAAGATCAAACTATTTTGCTCTCATTTCTAACTCAATTCCTATTTCTCCAACTTCAAATTCTTGTAATCATTTGTGTACTTCATCTAGCTGTTACTCTTTGTTTTGTCTATATTGTATCCATTATTATGAAAACATGTAATGTTTCTAATACTAATAAAAGCATTTTTTATTTCTATAATTCTTGTTGCTTAGCAAAAGCTCACAAAATGCCTTTTCCTTTTTCTCAAATTGTATATACATCTCCCTTACAACTTATTCATTCAGATGTCTGAGGATCCTCACCAATTAAATCCCATGAAGGATATACCTATTATGTACATTTCACTGATGCCTTTACTAGATTCACTTGGCTTTATCCCTTTAAAACCAAGTCTAAAGTGTATAACACCTTTCTTAAGACTATGGTAAAACTTTAGTTTGATATTAAAATTAAAAGTTTTCAATCTAATTGGGTAGTGAATACAGACCTCTCTCTACCTACCTATCCTCTCAAGGGATTATACATCGAACAAACTATCCTTACGCTCATGAATAAAATGGACTTGCAGAAAGGAAACATAGACATGTCACATAAATAGGACTTTCCTTACTAGCCAATGCTCACCTACTACTCTCCTTTTGGTCCCAGGCTTTTCAGACAGACGTCTGCCTCATAAACAAATTGCCATCCTCTTCCTTCAATCACATATCTCCTTTTGAAAAACTTTATCATCAGAAACCTTAATATTCTCATCTAAAAAATTTTGGTTGCTCATGTTTTCCCCTGACTCAACCTTACAACAACCATAAATTTGATTTTAGATCAGTTGAATGTATTTTTCTTGGATATAGCTTATCTTATAAAGGTTATAAATGCTAGGCTCCTAATGGAAAAATATACATTTCTCGAGATGTTCAATGTAATGAATTCTCTTTTCCCTATACACAATTTACTTCTGTTAATTCCTCTCTTCCAATATAACGATTCAGTTCTTCTTGTATCACTTCTTAGCCACTTTCAGATCATAATGTCTAACATATACGTTTATAATCCTTTTCTAATATTAACACTGTTATGTAAGACCCTCTCCCTTCCAATTCAAACGCTAATTCAGCTTCCACGGCTTATGGGCCTTTTGATACTTCCATATCATGCTCAACCACTGGAGTCTTAATTCCAGTAGCTCATGCTAGCTTATCTAATCCAGTAGCTCATGCTGGCTTATCTAAGACTACACTAGAATTATATGTTAATTTGGATTTGGATTTGGATCTCAATTCTTCATCCACCTCTCCTAATGCAACTCTTCCATCACCAAATCAAATTTCTCCAACTCCCAAGGCTAACACTCATCATATGCTAACTAGATCCAAGGCTTGGTATCTACAAGCCCAAGACACTGATGGGCTTTATTCCTGAACCATCCACTACTACAGAAGTACTTAATTCTCCTCTTTGGAAGCAAGCTATGCTTAAAGAACACAATGCTCTTCTCAAAAACCAAACCTGGACTCTTGTACCTCTACCTCCCAATAGATTAGCAATAGGTTGCAAATGGATTTTTTGAGTCAAACAAAATCCAGATGGGTCTGTCTAAAGGTATAAAGCTAGGTTGGTTGCCAAGGGATTTCATCAAAAGGAAGGTTTTGATTTTTGTGAAACATTTAGTCCTATCATTAAGTCGCTAACTATACAGATCATCCTTACACTTGCAATTTCCTATCAATGGGAGATTTACCAAGTTAATGTAAATAATGCCTTTATCAATGGAAAACTCCATGAAGTCTACATGCTCCAGCCTAAAGGATTTTAGCATCAGCACCCTCATTTAGTTTGCAAGCTCCATAGAGCCTTGTATGGTCTCAAACAAGCTCCAAGAGCTTGGTTTGAGAGGTTTGCAAATGCTCTAATCAAATTTGGTTTTAAGTCTAGCAGATGTAACCAGTCTCTCTTTATTCAAATCATAAGTCAGCACGCAACTTATGTTCTAGTATATGTGGATGATATCTTAATAACAAGCAGCTCGGTTACAGCCATCAAGGAACTCAAATTCAATCTCAATCAAGAATTTCCTCTCAAAGACCTGGGTTCCCTTCATTATTTTCTTGGTATTGAAACTAACAAGCTAAATAATGGTGTAATCTCATTAACACAGACCAAGTATATAACAAATTTATTATGCAAAGCAAAAATGGATCATGCTAAAGCTACAAATACTCCAATGACCTCTAGCTCAAATGTGTCAAAAGAAGAAGGATAACAACTTCAAGACTCCTCTTTGTACAGATCCATAGTTAGAACTTTATAATATGTGACCATTACTTGACAAGAATTGAGCTTCTTAATTAACAAAGCTTGTTAGTTCATGCAAGCTCCCATGGATGTTCATTAGAAATTAGTTAAATGAATTCTCAAGTATCTTGCAGGGACACTTGACTATGGCTTTCAAATTCAACCTTCACCAAACATGGAGATCACTGCCTATTGTGATGCAAACTGGGCAGTTGACAAGGATGACAAAAGAAGTGTCATGGTATACTATGTTTATGTTGGAGCTAATCTTGTAATTTGGTCCTCAAAGAAGTAGACCATAATTTCTAGGTCAAGCATCGAAGCATAATATAGGAGTATGGCTTTAGTTGTTGCAAAGGCGCTATGGATAAAGTCACTGTTTCAAGAGCCACATATTAATCTTAAATCATCCCCTCAAGTGTTATATGATAATCTAAGTGCTGTAATGATCTATGCAAACCCGATTCTCCATGTTAGAACCAAGCATATAGAATTGGACTTACACTTTGTTTGAGAAAAGGCAATTGAAGGTATTATTAGTGTGAAACACATTCCCTCAAGCAACCAGATAGCAGATGGTTTAACAAAGGCCATTTCTAGCTTGAAATTTAGCTCATTCAAAAAAAGTATAAGAGTAGAAAAGATAGACATTAGATTGAAGGGGAAGGTTAGAGAATAAACCTTGTTTAGTTGTTATACCTAGCTTCAGAACAACCTACCGATGTAAGCTTCAAACCATCCAAAATGCTGGCTATAAAATGTACTGATGTTTTACAAAAAAAATAGAATACAAAAATTTGTCTTCATCCCTCTCATCTCTCTATATATATCTCTCTCTCTCTCTTCTTACGATCTTATCTGTAAAATATTAACATGATGACCAAAAGATTTCTAGTAAGAAAATAATCATTTTGATAACTCTGCCACTGCGTCTAACTTCTTTGATTCTTTGTAGCTTTTTAATTTAACTATAGTAAACTAATATCTAATATTTTATTAATGAAATATAATATAATTTAATATATATTCATTTATTATATTTTTAATAAAAATTAATCATTATAATGTATTGATAAAGACTGCTTATACTTATTTATATTATATTTTTAATGATATATAATAAATTATATATATATATATATAATATTGGAGATATTAAATGGTATAAATAACAATTAATAAACTTAAAAATAAAATTAAAAGGGAAAAGGATTTCGTTAATTTTAAAATATTTAATAAAAATAAAAATAAAAATTTTATTTAAAAAACCTGATGAAATTGGTCGAATAGCATCAAACCAAGTCAGTTGGTACTTTTTTTTTCATATCTTTTATGTATAATTACATTTATATTTTAGAGTTAGCTAATTTATTATTAACTATTTTTAATTAATAATTATTACTAATTATTTTTCCATAGACTAATAAGTAATATTTATTGTAATTAGTTAATAACATTTTTAAATTTTATATTCTATATCTTTCATTTGACTTCTTTACCAAAAAGTAGCGATGGAATTTTCCAATCATCCAAAAGTAATGAAGCAAAAAATATTTACAGGTAGGTAATAAAAATGCAAAATTTAGATTGTATCAATCCGAATTTGACATATGACTTCATGGAATTTGGATTGGTTAAATCTAAATTCTATGTAACAATTTTTTAATGTTTAATGGAATTTGGACTTAACATATTCAAAATTTAAATTTTATTAAATTCAATTAAATATAAGAGAAAAATTATAAGATGAAAAAATAGTTAAAAGAAATGTAATAAATGGAAAATTTATGTAATATTTGATATATAATGATTTTAATATAAAAAATAAGAATGGGAGATTTTGGCGAGGGCTTTCACGGGCGGGCTATCAGTACTTGTATTATCCCAGAAAAATGGGAAAGAAAGTAACTTGTGGAGATTAATATACTGTTTGATATATTATGAAAAAGAATTTTTTATATTTTGTTTGTAAAAAAAATGTATTATTAATGTTTAATCTTGGCCCTCTTGAGAGCAAATTTATGTCTCTGCCCCTCATTTAAGGGTTTAAATCTTAAAAAGATGATAATTGATTGAAAGCTTTTCTAATTTGTAAAACTGAGGGCAGGCACAGATTTAGAAATAAACTATTGGGAGGCGGCGATTTAAATAACACGTAATTAATCACATTGATGAAATATAATAGTATATTGATAAAAATTTAATCACAAGAAGTTAAGTTTTAAAATTTTAAAATCATATATAGAGACTTTGTTATAAAATTTTAAAATTACTAAATAAAAATTAAGTTAAAGGGTTTAGAAACAGATCTATCTTACTTGCTTCACTTTATTATTTTAAAAGTGTATAAAAATAGTTTAGGTTTCACTCCATTTCCTACCCTTTTTCTGTTAAAATAAATAACCTATTAAGAATTATCTGAAAAAAATAGTTTAAGAACCCTAAACCCTAAACCCTAATAAAAAAAATGTAAAGATTGAACTATAAACTTACTGTTTTTGAGATTAAACCTTATTCTTTTTCATTTTTTTAATTCTTTAAGTTATTTATAAATCTCTTCTGTAATTGAAAAAAAAAAAAGATTTCATGAATATGGTCAAAATTTTATAAAATAGTTATTTTCACTAAAATTGGAATTTGGCAACAATTGATGGATGTAATATTCGTGGTTGATTTACACACAATTACTTATAATCCTTTGATAAAATTAGTCAAGGCAACCCGCATTTGTAATTAAACGTCAATGACATGATCAATACTTTATCTCAAATTATTAGAATTTTGTATCTAGGTATATTTGTAATAATTAATGCATATTCTAAAAATTAAATGACTAAATTATATGATTATTCAGTTTAAAAATATAGTGGTTACTCACGTGATGTGATTTCGTCCTACTATGGAAAAAGATAATTAAGCGTAAATTAAATAAATCTATGATTATTAAAATTTTGTTAATTAGTTTATTGATATTTGACAAATGAAAACTCTTTATTGGTATAAGGTAATTGAAGGCTAGAGTGGTTTAATAGTGATTGGACTCTTCAATGTATTTGAAAGGTCCTCGATCATGGATATAACTGCAATAGGTAGTGATGTAGGAATTGAAGAGCACCACAAGACAAGTTCGCCACTCATGGCCATCCCATATAGTTCTCTATTCTTTAGTGTCCATGTGCATCACAGTCCGACGAAATTTCTGAAATCTCAACATTTTGCATCAATTCGATCTACATTAGAGAAAGGGACATTATTTCTTTCCACTTGTATATTTTTATTTTTAAATACTTGAATATTTATTTATATAAGATAAATAAAATCTTAATATTCTTTTATTAGTTATAACATTTTAGAAGTTTGAGCGCTTAAAAATTATTGAAATGCTAACCTAGCCAGCTATCTGACAAATCTACCAAATGGTTGACATTTTTATTTTAGATTTTAAGATGCAAGTTCATTGACCAATTTTTTGCCCCCAGGGCCTATTTTTTTCCTTCCAAGATGTTGTATGCTTAGAGTTTGTTTAGTGCGCATAATAGAAATAAATATAAAAAAAATTAATTTTGTGTATGAAAATTAATTCTTATATTCTTACTAAAAAATAATAAAAATAAAAAATTATTAAATAATAATTAGAAAAATATAGTAAATATTACACACACAAAAATTATAGTTACACTCTATGAGAGAAAAAAAAAACAACAAATGATATTGAAATTGAAAAAAAAAAATTAATAACATGCTATGACTATGACGCATGCTGCAACGACGATTTACTATAATGTACAATATAAAAGGGAACAAGAATTTCATGCATAATTTTTTTTTATTTGATTTAACTCATTGTCTAATTTTCTATTAATTATATGACTAATTTTAACTAAAAAATATCAGATTTATTAATATAATTTGATAACAATAATAAAGTAAGGCCATTTACATGAAGTTTGGTGATGTATACATTAATAGAATCTTTAGCTTGGCTAGAATTGAAGGTTCAAGGTTGTTTTGAAATTACGGTTGTTGCAATGAAACACAAGTGCGTACATAAATATGCCATTGTCCTTGTCGCTTTTGCGGGTTTGTTTCCCAGCGTCCCTCAATTAATAAATTTCGATAGTCGCTGGAGTAAGACTCGGACTGTGTTGAGGAGACGGAAATTTGAAAATTCGAAGTTGAATTATAGGAATCTTGAGTTGAAATTACCTTTAGAATAAATAAATTAATTTTTTAGCTTTGTTAAAATTATAGGAGTCTATCTATTATTTTTAAAATATACAAAATTTTTAAAAAAAATAAACATAATTTTTTTAAAATTAAAGGTTATATTACACTTTAACTTAATTTTAATTTTTTTTATTAAAATACCTTCTATCAACCTAAATAAATTTTTTGGTTAAATTTAATAAAAATAATTTTTTTATTTTTTATTTGTGCATCTTTAAAAATAAAGTCTAATCTTTTTTAATTTTTATTTGTGTATATTTAGATATAATACAAATTTATATATTTAGATTTAAAATCGTGTTTTAGTTTAGAAAAATCAAAAATTGAACTAACATGTATATTTCAAAATAAATCTATGTAATTTTAACACATCGAGTAGAAATCCTTATAATTTATCCTAATTTTTAACATAACGATAGGTAAACCCTTGCCAAATTGTACAAAACCCTTTCTTAATAGAACACCATTCAAGACCCAATATAAATTGCATACGTTGTCGAGTACAGATAAGTGCTAGTTCTGTCGTGGAGGACACGCTGTGTTGATGCCTACTAAGTGCTCAAAGAAAGCCAAAATAGCAGTCCTGCCACCAAAATCTCTGGTGCTGACAATGTCTTCCTGCTGCAACAAGCCTCGTTCTTTTCTGCAGTATGATTTATGCCTCTCAAGGGACTTCTTTCATCTGAAGCTACAAAATATACAGAAACTGTCATAAGTTTTCTCTGTCTCTCTCTCTCTCTCTCTCTCTCTCTTTTTTGGAAAGAAAGTCGGAGTTGCATAAAGAGATTGATTATTACCAGGAGGACTGAAAGTAGGACTGCCAGTGGCACCACCAGTCATCATTGTCCTATTTATTTGATAAAATGCTTGAGCTTCAGGAGAGAGGGGATCCAAGTGCAGAATGGCTGGTCCAATCAAAGATCAAAACAGAAAAGTCCCGTCAAATTTTATTAAATATTTATATCAGAAGACAAGATGAGGAAATTAGAAAGTACCAGGGCATTGGGAGAAATTCTCGGGGGCTTTGCAGGCCTCAGGCAAGCGAAGGACAAGAGAGATGTTAAGCTTCAAGTCTAAGTCAGGGTCGTTGCGATCCTTGACTACGAGACAGACGCACTTATTAACGCTCTTGATGGCTTCTTTGAAGCCACTACAACAATCTGGTGTGGGTGCTTTGGCATCTCCTCCAAGATAAGGCAGACACGTGGCCAGCCCTTCCAGGTCGTCCATACATTTCTGCTTTTCTTCTGCTGAGTCTGCCATGGCGCAGACTGCAGCTAGCAATAGCGTGGATGCTGCACAGGTTAGGATATAGTGAGACTTACACGAAGCCATGGTTTTGAGGAGAAGATTTAGTTTGTATAAGGTTATATATAGAACTTACAACTTTGTGATTTCATTGGAAGAAGCCCTCTGTAGGATTGGCTATTTAATTATGGAAACGAACAGGGGAAGTCGTGTTTCATGACTGCTTGAAGAATGAAATAACGTTGGATGGGGGCAACTAATTCGTGCTTGTGGGAAAGCACTGTAAGGGGTTGTTTGGTTCAGGGTTTTTGAGGGATGGGGAGGGGAGGGGAGGGGAGGTCCTCCCCTTGTTTGGTATGAAAAACTTGGAGGGGAGGGGACTCCAAACCCTCTCCTCCAAAAGTGGAGATTTTTGGAGGGGAGAAAAAATTTTATTCCTATTTGATAAAATTGTTCCTGTTTTTTATTTTCATTTAAAATATAATATAAATCTTATTTTTTAAATTAGGTTTAAGATAATTTTTTATAAAAATAAAAAATATTTTTGAATAAAAATAAAAAATTATTTTTAATAATAAAAAACAAGAAAATTTTTTTTTATAAAAATAAAAAAATTAAAAATTCTAATATCATAAGGGTATAATTGTCCATTTAATTTTATCTCCCCTCCCCTCCCCTCCTCAACCAAACAATATATCATTAAAACCCCTCCCCTCCCCTCCCCTTCAAATCAACCAAACAATATATCATTAAAATCTCTCCTCTCTCCTTCATTAAAATTTCTCCCCTCCCTTCCTCTCTATTGAACCAAACACTCCCTAAGTGATTGATGCTTGTGTAGATAGGCGCCATATTTGTATCGAAGAATGAAACAACGTTGCATCGACATTAAATTGGTGCATATGGGAAAGCACTTAAATTGATAGGTGCTTGATAGATAGGCGCCGTATAGGCAGGTTTCTGTTTATATTATTATTATTATTATTTTAATGTTTAAAGATATCTGATCAATCTTGAAATTCTATATAATATAAGAATACGTGATAAAATAATATTTTAAGAATTGACGTGACTATCAAATGAAAGAACATATATATATATATATATATATATATATAAAAGAAGAATCATTAATATCCACTCGTTTCCTTCTCTTCAATTATTCTTTTCGGCTCATTGGTTATTTTGCCAGTTTGGTACGGGTAAGAGAAAAAAATGCAATGAAAAATAAAATAAAATAAGTGATTTTAATGATAAAAAATAATTATCAGATTTTTATTTTAAAAGAATAATAAAAAATAAAAATTATTAAATAATGATTATAAGAGTATAATAATTATTATAAAAAAATAAAAAAAATCATAAAAAAATTTATTTTTAAAATGATACAATTTGTTTGTGTTACAATATTTTAAAGACAATTATGATTTTATCGCTACATTTTATATTCCTCACCAACTTTTTACTTTAGGCAGCCACTTGATTTTCGAGATTTCTCCACAGAGACAAACAAAGTCCTTAGGCTCATTCATCTACATATATAGATATATATATATATAATTTTTTTTATCCCCAACCTTGAATTTCATATTTTAATCTTTTATTATAAAAAAAATACCTTCTTTTTCTTTTAATTATATCCCAACAACATGGTATAGCTATCTGAAAGAATCCTGATGATTTAGTCATGGCTTTATGTGATTTATACACGCTTTGATAAATACATATGAAAAGTGCTGAAATACTATTGATCTCCATGACACTCGAGCATGGTTGTTTCCTGCATCTGCTACGGACGTCCACGCATTCTTTGTAGGGCTGCAGCTTAGAAGAGAATCAATAAGCATAAGTATGAAACAATTCCAATTACACAGGTTATATAGACATCTGCTATTATGGATAAACCTTTCTCTTGGCAGCATCATGCAGATCTGGTAAGTTGGTTGTGGATAATCGCTTTACATTTAATTGCATGTTCATTTGCTACAAGTTATTAATTTGCACTGACCATCCATACTCTTTTCTTTCTTTTTAAGACTCGAAGAACTTACCAGTTGGCTAAAAAAAAAAAATAGCGGGTGTACCGATCTCACTCCAAGTGGTCCTCATTTTTTTACTAATTAATTTTGTTGGTATATTTTTTAAAATTCAAATTAAAAATGATAAGTGATTATCATTTTCTCACTAGTTACAAGTTTTCCATTTTGATAGTTTTTGGGAAAACTAGGGGTGATCATGGTGCTTGGTGACCGCCGGTTCTATCAAGCTACATTAGGCTAGGTTGGGTCAAGTTAAAAAAAAAAAAAAGATTGATTGGGTCAGGCTAGCATTATTGACTAATTTGACTTAACTCTATCTAGTGTCTTTAATTTTTAAAAAAATTATTTTATAAAGAATTATATTAAAAAATGATGTTTAGGGATAAAATATAATTTTACAAAAATTTATATAAAAAATTTTTTAGAGATCAATTTACAATTTTTACTAAATTTAAAAAAAAAATCGGTCAACCCTAAAAACTAGCCCAATTGACCCACTACTAGATCAAACTAAGCCAATCCCAAGCACCAACCTTAGAAAATGAAGCCTGATGTAACACTACGCCAGACATTAGGTTAGGTCAATGCTTGAAATAGGTCAACCCATGATCACTTCTAGTAAAATCTAATTGTTAACTTTGGCGAGATGGAGTTTTGACAAAAAGTATGTTTATTTTGTATCCCATCACATTTGTTGCCTAATTAGTTAGAAGACTTCATTGTTCCTATTGATTACTGACATCTGAATTTTGATTACTTGCTTCCAATCCTTCATCAAGTTGCTGTGCCAAAGGATAGTCTTTTGATGTTTTTTTATTTCGCCGCTTGACCATATGATTAGGTTTTGCGGACATTGGCGTTATCAAATGATGCTATATATTCAAATATGTAATTTGTTGAACCAATTGAATATAGTTTTCATACATGAATTGTTAGGAGGATTTTAGTATGGTATTTTCTGCATTTAACACATGATATTAAAGAACCTATGTAATTTGCAGAACCAACGGAGTATAGTTTTCATACGTCAATTGTTAGGAGGATTTTAGTATGGAATTTTTGACATTTAACACATGATACTAAGAACCTATTTGGCAATAGACAGGAATTTTGTTATTCTAGTGTTTATAGTATCTTGAATGTTACTGAATATAGACAAATGTGTTTACTGTTTCTCCGAAAATGAGTTATATTGTGGTCAAATTTAATTGCAATTACATAAAACATCCTACTGAGTACATTTCTTGCCCAAATTCTTGCTTTTATGTTTTTGGGCTACTTCTTCTGGTCTTATAAGTGTATATATTAATTCTATAGAAGAGCTCTTTTTGCTATATGCTCCTACTGTATCATAATGTTGACATTGATTTTACCATAACTGTTACATGTTATCATAGTTATAAAAATTGGACTGAATTAACTGATTAAACTAAAAAATCAATGAATTGACCGTAGAATTGATTCATTTGATCCTCAAATTCGGCCAAAAAAAAAAAAGTCAAGAACCGATAAAAAACTGATAAAATTAATAAAAAAAAATCAATTGATTTGGTATTGAATTGATCAAAAATTGATTTTCATTTTTTGTTTAGAATATATTTTTGAAACTCTAGATATTTATGTTTTATGAATTCTGCCTAATATATTTCACATGGATTTGTTGTTATATGTAAAATATTTTTAAGTATTTTTTATATTTTTTACAATTTTATATCTATTTTATAATATTATTAATTTAATTGTAAAATATCATATATATATATATATTATAAATTATTCAACTCTAATTCAACAATTATCAAACTATTAAATCGTAAATCATTTTTTATTATAATTCAATGGTCAGTCTAAATTTTAAAATAACGCGTGTTACTACTGTTGATTAGAAGTGATAATACGTAATTATGAAACTAATTCTTTGGAAAAGAATCCTGTAAGAAGCAGAATGTATCAATCTAATGAGCATATTGGAAATCGCGTTTTTTTTTTCAAAGGTAGAATATAGGGTAAAGTATATATTTAGTTAAATCACAACTCATTTTGTTACTGTCTAATTTGCTTTTACATTGGTTGACTACTTCTAGGGTTACGGCAATTGCTAAATGGTTTAAATAGTTTCCGGTCAAGCAAATGTTTATAGCCATCTTGCTCGATTTGCAATGTAGGTTTTAGAAAGAGTACCAATTGAAGACCCCTGCCAATCATGCTATGTAAGTAAGCTTTAAAGAATCTCCTTATGAGGGACTCTTTCGTCTACTTTGCCTTTTCCATTTTAAAACGCTTGCACCATCAATAATTTATTTACAACTAAATTTGACAAGGAGATTCCTTTTAAGTTTTTGCTTTATTGGTTAAATCTTTTAAAAATTTTTAGGTCTTGATGGTTGTCTTTTTAATTCTCATTTTAAGTATGTGAACAATTTTTAATACAAAATTTATACACTAACGTGTTAAAGGAATATTTTATTTTTGGATGAAAATATACTTTATATAAAATATAAAAAATAATTTTAAGGAAAAAAAAAACAAATACAAATTCTCGTGTATTGCATGGGTACCATTTTGGTTACTAGAACTCCCGTGTATTCTGCGTGTGATTTGATCTAAAATAAAGTTGCACTCGCCCATGATTTGAAGTGTACGCCATTCAATTTTGCCGTGTGGTCCTGTACTAAATGACTTATCCCCTCTGAAGAGGAGCCCTTGTCAACTAATTAGACAAAAAGTTGGCCATCTCTTAAATACCATGTTTGTAATTATTATGAGAAAAAATAAAAGAGAACGTTAGAAGTTCATCTAAAATCTGGAAGCCCACCGTATCATAATGGTCAAACTGATTTTGCCAAAACTGTTACATCTTACTACTGTTGATAAGAATTGACTACTCGCTAGAAAGAGTTATCCACTCTCTTAATAATTTTTGTCATAAGAAAGGAAACTAAATCAATAAAACGGTTAATGATACGTAGGAAGCTATTATCATGAAAATAAGAAAAGAAAGTAGAAGCTTAATTAAAGAATTTAATTTTGTTAAACAAATTGAAAATTTTCTGACAATTAAACCTATTCATTATTCAAGTTTTAATCTGTTTATCTTGTTTATTGACATAGAAAACAATTTCTAGTTTCTTTCTTTGAAAGAAATGGGAACAACGGGGAGAAATTCTAGTTTCATTTTGCATTCGTGAGAATGAATGGGAAAAAAGGAGGATCAACTTGGAAATTTCGTTTCTCTCCACACTGGTAATGTCAGTAATGGACAAATGGTCAAAGAAAAGAAGAAAAAATGAAGGGAAAGGACTGACAAAAACACGTGGTAAGTGGAAGACTTCGAGTGAAAACACAATATCCAAATTGCGGGACGAGGCTTTGCCAAAATTAACGGAAAGGACATTGCAAAATTAGAAAACCCAAATCCTACCGGTTTCTGTGGAAGCCCTCAAGATTCACGATGCTCATTATTGCTTATGAGAGAGAAGGAGATACATTGAGAAGAGTAGGGCCCCCCTCTCATAAATTGATCATCAACTTACTTGGTAAACTGACGTAAAGTTTTCACGCTTGAAGCGTTATGATTTTTTTATATAATACTATTTGTGAACTGTGAACTACGTACCAACATCAAACCACCTTCGGAGAGAACCCTTCTCAGGCAAATTGATGGCAGCACCATGTGTAACTAAAGCCCTTCTTCTTTTGGCCATTCTAGCAACTCTCAACATCTGCTTATGCAAGGAAGAGCTCAACAACAGCACCTGCAATGAGCAAGAAAGAGATGCACTCCTCACCTTTAAGCGAGGACTCACTGACCCATCAAACAGGCTTTCATCTTGGTCCCATGAACTGGATTGCTGCAAATGGCTTGGAGTTCGCTGCGACAAATTTAGTGGTCGAGTCATGGAGCTCAACCTCAGCAACCCCCCCAGCTCTCCTTTCAGGGATTTGACTGGTGAGATTAGCCCTTCTTTGATGGAACTAAAGTTTTTGAGGCATTTGGATTTGAGTTATAATTATTTCATCCTTGTTGAGATACCAAGCTTTCTTGGCTCAATGAAAAGCCTGAGACACATAGACTTTAGCTTTAGTTCCATGACAGGACTAGTCCCTCACCAGCTTGGAAACCTCTCAAACCTCCAGTATCTTAATCTTGGATACAATTTTGGCCTAAGTATAGATAATCTTCGTTGGATGACAAGCCTTTCATCCTTAGATTACCTTGACTTGAGTGGCATTGACCTTCACAATGAAGATTATCTTCACGTAATGAGCAGTCTTCCCTCCCTTTCAGAACTGCACTTGGAGAACTGTCAAATTAGTACTAAGATTCCACCAAATTGGCAAGCCAACTTCACATCTCTTCAAGTTCTTGATCTTTCTAATAACAATCTAAATCAAGAAATCGCCCCTTGGATTTCCATCTTTAGTGTATCTCTAGTACAGCTTGAGTTGCGGAGCAACTTTCTGCAAGGTGACCTACCACCAATGATATCAAACCTTCAGAACCTCAAGAGTCTAGACCTACAGGGCAACCAACTCACTGGGAGAATTCCCGAAACTTTAGGGAAGCTTAAGCTTCTTGAAGTTCTGGATCTCAGTAACAACACCTTTTCTGGTCCAATTCCCTCATCATTTGCAAATTTAACATCCTTGAGGAATTTAAATCTTGGTCACAACAAACTCAATGGCACTATTCCCAAGAGCTTTGGGTTGCTCAAGAACTTGCAAGGATTATATCTTGGAGATAATACCCTGACTGGTGCTGTACCTAAAACCCTTGGAACTCTCTCAAATTTAGTGACATTAGACCTTGGATCTAACTTATTATTAGAAGGGCCAGTAGATAAAATGAGTTTTTTGAAGCTCTCTAATTTGAAGGAACTTCGCTTGTCCTCAACAAATCTTTTCCTTGGTGTCAATTCTAGTTGGCTTCCCCCTTTCCAACTCTCATTTCTTCTGTTGAGCTCTTTCAAAGTGGAGACTAATTTTCCAGCATGGCTACAAACGCAAAGATCGCTCAAGATATTGGCAATGTCCAACTCAGGTATCTCAGACGAACCTCCAAGTTGGTTTTGGAATTGGACTCTACAACTTGATTTTCTTGATCTCTCTAACAATCAGATAAGGGGCGATCTCACTAATGTTTTTCTAAATTCAAGTACAATAGATTTGAGTTCCAATCTTTTCAAGGGTCAATTGCCAAGAGTGTCTGCACAAGTGGAAGTGCTGAATATTGCCAACAATTCAATTTCTGGGCCAATTTCTCCCTTTTTCTGTGAAAGAGTGAGTACGACAAATATGTTAACTGTGCTTGATTTATCAAACAATCTGTTGTTTGGTGACCTTGGTCACTGTTGGGAGCATTGGCAATCTTTGATGCATTTAAACTTGGGGAGCAACAAGTTATCAGGAGAAATTCCCAACTCCATTGGGCATTTGTATGAACTTGCTTCTTTGCAGTTAAACAATAATGGATTTTCTGGATATATCCCTTCTACTTTGCAAAACTGCTCTACACTGAGATTCATTGACATTGGTGACAACCAGCTTTCTGGCACATTACCAGTTTGGATGTGGGAAATGCAAATTCTAATGGTTCTTCGTCTAAGGTCCAATCAGCTTAAGGGCGACATTACTCAAAAGTTGTGTGAACTTTCTTCCCTCATAGTGTTGGACCTTGCCAATAATAGCCTATCTGGAACCATTCCAAACTGCTTAAACTATATGCAGGCAATGGTTGGAGAAGATGATATTGTGTCTAACCCTTTACAATACTCCTATGGTAGTGACCTCAACTATGATATTTACAGAGAATCTCTTATTTTGGTTCCCAAAGGAGGTGAGTTAGAGTATAAATCCAACCTAATACTGGTGAGAATGATTGACCTTTCAAGTAACAAGCTGTTTGGGTCTATTCCCTCTGAAATTTCAAGCCTTTCTGCTCTGCGTTTTCTGAACTTGTCTAGAAACCATCTATCTGGAGAGATTCCAAATGGCATGGGGCATATGAAGTTGCTGGAATCCCTTGATCTATCAGTGAACCTAATTTCAGGTGAAATACCTCATAGCTTTTCCGATTTGCACTTTCTCAGTTTCTTGAATCTATCATACAACAATTTATCAGGCAGTATTCCCATAAGCACCCAACTTCAAAGCTTTGATGCTCTGAGCTACACAGGCAACCCTCAACTCTGTGGTCCTCCTTTGACAAAAAACTGCACAATAGAGGATGTGAATGAGGGTGGTTCTCAAGTGGGAGAAGCTGATGAAGGTGCTTTTGAAACATCAGCACTTTATATGGGGATGGGTGTTGGATTTGCAGCCGGCTTTTGGGGTGTTTGCAGTTGTTTGTTCTTCAATAGATCTTGGAGGGGTGCTTATTTTCGGTTTGTTGACTACTTGAATGATCAGTTATACACGCAAGTTGCCCTGAGGGGGAAATTGTCCCTGGGTAAGTTAAGAAGTAGCCTCATTCGTAGGTGAGAGACATCACTTCTAGTCCTCTACAAGTGTCTAGTTTTAGGCTGTGACATGCATGGAAATATTTGCTGTTTCTGCTTTAGTTTTATATGTGTAGTTAAATAATCTCATGTGAGGTAACATTCTACAGAGGACTACATGTCTTGTGGACATAGGAGGGAGCAAAACTTTAAATGTGTTATATTTTATGCAAGAAAATAACACTATTTATAAAGAATAAAATTCATATAAGCATTTGATAGGATTTGGATTCTTGTGCCCGTATATAACTTCATTTTTCAATTTTATACCTCAGTTTGATCCCTTATTATCTCTAAATGGAATATTGAGATTTTGTGCTTAGTGACGATAATAATGAGTGATATTCTAAAAATTAATTATATGAACAGGCAGTAGCTTGTCATTTTGGATTACAATTCCAGAATTTAATTGCTGAACAAAGCCATTGGCTGGAGACTGAGGGCTCTGCGTCTGGGCCACGCCATTCATGTCCACCCTCACCCCACCGCCCACGCTGCCTTTCTTTTTCCTCTTGGCTTATCTTAACCAGTTCATGAAATTATAAATATGAATTTACTATTTAGTTAACAGATTACTTTTATACGTTAAAATTTAAATATATTCTATATTATTAACAAAAATCATATGTAATTTTTTATCTTTATTATAAAAAATATCTAAATTAAAAAATTGAAGAAAATTATAATTTAAGACCCTAAATTAAAAATATTTGTACTAAAATATTTTAAATTTTGAAATTATTTTATGATAAAATATTTGAACTACGTAAAAAAGATTATAGTTTAAGATTTAAAATTAAAATTTTTTGTTTAAGGGTCGTTTTAAATAATTTTAAATTTTAAAATTATTCAATACAAATATTTTTAAAATTAGTGTCTAAAAGTCTAATTTTTCCTAAAAATTGTGTGCATTATTGGAGAAACTTCACGTTAGACCTTAGTGACTCACGATTTCTTTATTGAAAATTTATTCTTCTACTTTCGTTTATTTTCTCCTCAAATGTTATATCAACAATTGCTAAGCCATGTTGCCCATTGCCTTAGCAAATTGACAATCACCTAAACATCTTTGTCAACCCATAACAGTCAATCTGATTTGGACCCCAAATAGAAAAATTAAGAACCTTTAAATTGATTTCATATTACAAATCCAAGAATCAAATATATCAACCATAATGAATTCAAATGAGAAAAGAAAGAAAAAGCACAGAAAAATGTTTTTGGTAGACCGTTGTCTCTTTGTCCATGCACCGCATGACTCTAAAAGCCCCACCCAAGAGAGTAATAAGGAAAGCTCAGAAACAGAATCTGTTTACTCACTTGAATGCCACATATCAAAGGAAGAGAACCATTTGCATGATGAACTAAAGCATGAAAGCGCTATAAAAATTGCCTCTTAAAAATTCATCAATGAAAGAAAAGAAGTAGGCTTTGGGAACAGAAAATTCATCAATGAAATTGCCTCTTAAAAATTAAAATAAAAATTTCAACCATTTTGTAAGGTCTGTCAGATGGCATGTGGCCAGGGTCAGCATTTCAATAATTTTTAAGTGCTCAAACTTTTATTTATGAGATAATTAAATATTAACATCTAAAAGTTTAAACTTTTTATGCTTAAAATGCCATAAGAATACTAAGTATTTATTTATCTTATATAAATAAATACTTTAAGTATTTAAAAATAAAAATATATAGTCAGCAAAATATACAAGTGGAAAGAATTGATGTCCCTTTCTCAAATTAATGTAGATCGAATTGACGCAAAATGTTGAGATTTCAGAAATTTCGTCGGAATGTGATGCATATGGACACTAAAGAATAGAGAACTGTTTGTTGAACTTATCTTCTGTGGTGCTCCTTTCAGTTCCTTCATCAGTAGCTATTGCAGTAATATCCATGATCGAGGGCCTTTCAAATACATTGAAGAGTCCAATCACTATCCCAGTGTGATTTATGCTTAAACCACTGTAGCCTTCAATTACCTTATAGCCAATAAAGAGTTTTTCGTTTGTCAATAATCAATAAGCTAATTAACAAAATTTTAACAATCATAGATTTATTTGATTTACGATTAATTATCTTTTTTCTATAGTAGGACGAAATCACACATGTGAGTAATCACTATATTTTAAAACTGAATAATCATATAATGTAGTCATTTAATTTTTAGAATATGTATTAATTATTACAAATAGTACCTACATACAAAATTCTAATAATTTGAGATAAAGTACTTAATCTGATCATGTCATTAAAATTTAATTACAAATGCGGGTTGCTTTGACTAATTTCTTCAAAGGATTTTAAGCAACTGTGCGTAAATTAACCACGAATATTGCATCCATTAATTGTTGCTAAATTATAATTTTAGTGAAAATAGCTATTTTAATAAAATTTGCCCACATTCATGAAAATTATTTTTTCAATTACATAAGAGATTTATAAATAACGGAAAGAATAAAAAACGAAAGAGAATTAATAAGGTTTAAACCCAATCACATTAAATGTATAGTTCAATCTTTAAATATTTTTTTTTATTAGGGTTAGAATATTGTCAAAGTCAGATGATTTTTAAAAGGTTATTTATTTTACCAGAAAGAGGGTAAGAAATGGAGTGAAACTTAAGCTATTTTTAAATACTTTTAAAATAATAAAGTGATATGAGTTAGATACGTGTTTCTAAACTCTTTCACACTCTTACAGTCTAAATTCCAAATCATCTCCCATTAGCATTGTTGAACTCTTCTTACTTTGTTCAATTCCATCGCATTATTATTATTTTTTTTCACGGTTAGAGTATTTTTTAGATTTCTTGCTTGAGACTACTATTCTTTCTGAAAGTGACTTTAAAATTGCACTCCTTCACTTTAATCTAACACGCTTAGAATTTTGTTTTGAAATTGAATACTCTTCAAAAAAAAAAATTAAACCTAGATTATTGAAGAAAAAAATATTTCTTTTTACTAACTGAGTTATTTGATCCTATTGGTCCACAATCACAACACTCTATTAAAAATTATCTAAAAAATGCAAATATACACCATTAATTTTGATTCATTCGCCAATATCCCCTCAATTTAAAAAAAAATAGAAAAATATCTCAATCAATTATCATCTTTTAAGATATAAACCCTTTGATGAGGGGCAGAGACATAGATTTGCTCTCGAAGGGGCCAAAACTAATTGCTAATAATACATAATATTTTTTTACAAAAGAATTATAACTACACTCTTATGAAAGAAAAGAAAAACAACATATAATATTGAAATTAAAAATATTAATAGCATGCCATGGCGCATGCTGCAATGCTATAATGTACAATACGAAAGAGAACATGAATATTTCATGCCAAAATTTTGTTTAATTTATTTGATTTAACCCATTTGATAACAATTATAAAATAAGGTCATTTATCATGGAATTTACTGAAGTGTACATTTTTTAGATGGCTTGAATTAGGTTCAATTTGCTGAAGTGTACATATGTGAGTCATTTTATGTCTTGGCCCCCAATTAATACATTTCCACTAGGGAAGCGGATCGTCTGAAGTGGGGAAGTGGGGAAGTGTCTCTGAAGTGTGAAATCCAACGATCCAAAATGCGCCACATGGAAGCACAATGGTCCAAAATCCAACCGTCCATATAGCATAGCAAAACGCATCATTTACCGTCCATATATCAGCCAAAAAATCCAAATTAGAAAATACTTAAGAGCCTTTGTTCCTCAATGCCAAAGTTGTCTCCTTCGCGTCTCGACGGTAATAGCCTGTGTTTCTCTTCCGTTGGCTTCTTCCAAGGAGAATCCCCTACAACAAGTGCAGCTACCCTGCATAAACACGAGATCTTCTCTTTCCAGTAAAATTTTCTTTACGTGACCCATGGATTAAATTCATATTTGGAGAGTCCAGTAATACATGCTTCATCTGCTTGTTCATGGAATAGTTTTTCTTACCTTAGGAAGTCGAGGCTATCATAGGTTTCTGCACTAGTGGATCTCTTCGGGACATTCAACCGTAATTCTTTGAAAGTTTTATTACCACTTTGATTTTCTTTTTCTTTGCAAATGTGCAAAGATCTTGAATTGGCCTTGGGCTGTGTTTAAACTGGGACTAAAACGTAATGGTGACAAAACGCAATGAGAGATGAACTGGAAGCTATTTCAAAGGAAACAGGAAACAATTGGCATTCAGATTTTACATTCAAAATGTACAAAAAAAGATTTTCTATTCATCACTTTTACATTCAAAATTTTTTTATCATGCAACCAAAAGAAAAAAGGCAAGTTTTGTATATCCTAAATAAATGTTTAAACTTAGAAGAAATTTGTGTCAGATGTAAAAGCTGCTTTCATTTGATCTTTCTTTGCCATGTTTCACAAAATCTCACTTAGGTTGAAGATGAAGGCAGAGCTGTTTTACTGCAAAAACGGATCCCGGCCATTCATCTCATCAATGGATCATTTATGAGCCACGTGGCTCATATTATCCAATCTTTCAATGGCCTAGATTATAACGCGTCAGTTGCCAGATCCTATGCTATATGGATGGTTGGATTTTGGACCGCTGTGCTTCCACATGGTGCATTCTGTCATTTCTTTAGAAAAACTTCACTGCTTCTCCACTTCAGGATTGTCCTTCCACTAGTCACTGAAGTATGACTTGGACCGTCTTTGGAGACAGCAACTTGAAAATTCGAAGTGGAATTAAATCTTAACTTATTTTTAGAGTAAATTATATAGAATTTTTTTTTGGTTTTATTGAAATTATGTAAATATATTTTTTATTTTTAAAATATATATAATTTTTTGAAATAAAAAATTATGCTATACTTTAATTTAATTTTAAATTTTTAACTAAAATATTTTCTACCAATTTAAATACTTTTTTAATAAAAAATATTCCTTTCTTATTTGTGCATAGTTAAAAATAAAATATATTTTTTATTTTCATATTTAGTGGAATATGTATTTGTATAAGTTTAGATTAAAGAAGAATATTTTAGCAAAAAAATAAAGTTAAATTAATGTATATATTTTGAAAATAGAATAAAAATATATATAAATTCAATACAACTCAATAGATGTTTGAATAATTCACTCTAATTTTTGACATCACAATGGAGAAACACTTCCCAAACTATACGAAACCCCTTCGTAATAAAACACCATGCAAGACCCGATACAAATGCATATGTTTTCATGCACAGGGCAAGTGCTAGTTCTGTTGTGGAGGACAGATAGTTGTGTTGACGCCTATTAAGTGTTCATAGAAAGCCAAAGGAGAAGCCCTGCGACCAAAATCTCTGGCACTAACAATCTCTTCCTTCTGTGACAAGCCTCGTTCTTTTCTGCAGCATCACTTATGCCCCTCAAGGAACTTCTTTCATCTGAAGCAACAAAATATACAGAAGCTGTCACAAATCTCCTCTTTCTTATTCTGTTTTTTTTTTAATACAGAGTTATATAAAGAAATTGATTATTACCAGGAGGACTGGAAGTAGGACTGCTAGTGGCACCACTTGTCATCATTGTCCTATTTATTTGATAAAAAGCTTGAGCTTCAGGAGAAAGGGGATCCAAGTGTAGAATGGCTGATCCAATCAAAGAACAAAACAGAAAAATCCCATCAAATTTTCTTGAATATTTATATCAGAAAACAAAACAGTTGAAGAAATTAGGAGGTACCAGGGCATTGGGAGAAATTCTCAGGGGCTTGGCAAGCGTCCGGCAAGCGAAGGACTAGAGAGATGTTGAGGTTCATGCCCAGATCAGGATCGTTGCGATCCTTAACGATGAGACACACACACCTATTAACGCTCTTGATGGCTTCTTTGAAGCCCCTATAACAATCAAGTGTGGGTACTCTGGCATCTCCCCCAAGATAAGGCAGACACGTGACGAGCCCTTCTAATTCGTCCATACATTTCTGCTTTTCTTCTGCTGAATCTGCCATGGCGTACACTGCAGCTAGCAATAGCATGGATGCTGCACAGGTTCGGATATAGGGAGACTTACGCGAAGCCATCGTTTTGAGGAGAAGATTGAGTTTGTACAAGGTTATAGAACTTTCAATTTTGTGATTTCATTGGAAGAAGCTTTTTTTGTTGGATTGCCTATTTTAATTATGAAAATGAATAAAAGAAGCATATATGGATTGGGAAATCGTGTTTCTTGACTGATTGAAGAACGAAATAACGTTAGATGGACAATTAATTGGTGCATGTGTGGAAGCTCTGAAAGTAAGGTGCTTGATGGGGGCCACACTTGTACGCTTCTGTATATATTATATTATATTTTAATGCTTGAAGATTATATCTGATCAATCATGAAATTCTATATAATATAGGAATATGTGGTTGTAATATTAAATATACATGGAAATGATATCTTTCTGAGAAATATTCTTATCGTATGACTTACATTATTTGTCCTCGCGTTTCACCTGTCTATGAAATAAAATAATTTATATATCTATAAAAGAAGAATCATTTATATTCATGTGTCACCTTCTTATTAATTTTTTTTTTCTCGCCATTGATCCCTCTTGTGCTAAGAAATCATTTCTTTAGTTGATACAATTTGTTCATTTAACAAAATTTTTTAGAAAATTATGATTTTATCCACTACAAGAAAAACAGAAATTAGTAACAAAATTTTTCGTCGCTAAATGTGGATAATTCTATCACAAGCAAATTAGCAACGGAATTAGTGACAAATTTTTTCCATCACTAATTTTATCGTCACTAATTCATTTGTGACGAAATTTGGAACTCCATCACTAATTAGTAATGGAACATATTACTAGAATAACATATTTCAAGTTTGTGATAGATTAGTGACGGAATTAGCAACGGATTACAAACAAAATATTCTGTCACTAATTTACCACGGACTAAAATCGATTATTCTGTCACTAGGTAGTGACGGATTTGTGACAAAATATTCCGTCACTAATCCTGCGATGGAATAGTCCATCATTAATTAGAGAGGAATTTGCGACAGAATATTTCATCGCTAATCAGCGACGGATTTGAGACAAAATATTAACGACAAATTTGTGACGAATATTTCGTCGCTAATCAACGATGGATTTGTAATGGAATATTTTGTCACTAATGTAATTTGTTTTATTATTAAATATTTTTTTGAATTTAACCTCAATATTACTTTATTACCTATCCAATAAAATACAATAAAAGTATAATAAAATAAGGTAAATTGAAAATAACATTATTATTAAATAATAAAATTTTAGGTGTAAGTGTTTCTCCCTATCCAGTAAAGTATAATAGCGCAATAATATGCAGCAAAAGAGTAATAAATATATTAAAATGATTCTCAATTAAACGATAATCATTCTAAAACAAATTATAACAATTCTCAACAAAACATATATCTTAAAATAAGGGAAGGGAAATAAAATCATCTTTATGATGGAGGATAATCATCAAGATCTGATGGGGCACGAGATAACTGTGATTCAAGTTCTTGCAATTTATTAAGTGTTTGCTGATGCAGGTCTAGTAGAGACAAGATTTGTTGATTCTACTCTATTATATGTTAATTCTGCTCTCTAAGCTCTTGGTTCTCCAACTACAATGCGATCAAAAATCAAAAAGTCTTAATTTAAATTAATTAATTAATATTTCAATTACTTAATTAATTACGTTGTAATTATTTATTTAAATTTTTTTATAAAATTAATTAATAATAAATATATTTTACAAAACAATAATATATTTTTTAATATTAAAATCAATAAACAATTTTTTTAAAAAAAGTACATAGACCATAATGCAATCAATATACTACGACCAAATTTTCAACGGCTATTTGATCAGTATATATATATTATATTTGTTTAATATATAATATTTATATATTAATATATAATATTATAATATATTGTATATAATATATAAATATAATTAAAATATATATTATATTTATATATATTATATTTAAATAAATTAATATATATTAAAATAATATTTATAAAATTTTAAAATAAATAATCATATTTATTGTATTAAAATAATCATATTTAATTATTTTAAAAAAAATAAAATTAATTTTAAAAAAATTATTTTTTGAATATTTTTTTAATTTTAAGTGTGTTTTATTTTAATAAGAAATATTTTTTAATCTTATTCAAAACTTAAGTTAGCTTAATTAATTAATATTTCAATTAATTAAGCCATTAATTAATTGTTTATTTATTTAAAGTTTTATTATAAAATTCATTAATGATAAAATATATTTTACAAAATAATAATATATTTTTTAATATTAAAATCAACAAATTATATATATATATATATATATATATAAACCTATGAATGCATTATAATCAAAAGACTGTGACCAAATAACAGTCAAATATATATTCCAACTAATATTCAATTGGAACATATATATAATACATTGTCCTAACAATGTATATATATATTGTATGCTTGACAATGCATTATATATATATATATATATATGGTTCTAGAAACAATGCATTTTATATATAATATATAATATTTATATATAATATTAGAATAATATATTTTATATAACATATAAATATAATTAAAAATATTTATTATATTCATATATTATATAAATATAACAATTTTTATTTATTTTAAACATATGAAAATATTTTTTTTCTCTCCACTTTTTTATATTTTTACTTTTCTCCTCCCAAACATAATGTAAGTGGCGAGTTGATCATGTCAATGCATTAGTGTCAATCATATTAAACTCAATAACACTGTCATCGAGTACATAAAAAATTATGGAAAATTAAGTGGTACTCCCAAATTTGAAAAATGTATAGTATTCAGACATAATATTTTTTATGTTGTAACATTTAACTCATTAGATTTTTTTGCAACATATGGCTTAACACTCGGAGGTTCAAGTGTCTTGAGATGATCTAATTAATTTTTTACTTTTTTTTAAACATAACTCAAAAATTAAACCTAAATTACTATATCTCAGATAGTGAAATCAAATTAAACAATTCGAAGAGATGGTTACAGGTTCAAATTATTTATATACATATGACCTACATGATTGGGTTTTTAATTATCATGAAGAGAAAAAAATACTTAACCTGAAATTAGTGCAAAAACACCTTTAAACCTCATCAACAACCAATAGAATGATATTTGAGTTTTAATGAAAGGCTCAAACTGCATTTTACCATCTAGCAGCAACAAGTTAAAAGCCTCATTTATTGTTTAAAAACGCAATTGATACTGCACACATAGACTTCACATGCTATGCCTAAAAAAATATCAGCAACACATTGAAGAATGCAAAAAAATAACACAACCACAGAGGACTAAGGAGAATGTAGCTAAACAGGATCACACTGGTCGTAGAATTCTTCAACATCTACAACATTATGAAGTATGGACAAGTAAAATAAATAAATGAGAGTAAATTTTATTTCATAACGTATATGGCTGTAAGATTTTAAAAAACTAAACATAAACAAAAAAAAATCTGTTTGGGTAGTACAAAATCAGTACAGACAAAAGGAAGACCTACATTTATCATCTGACTCATTTACCAAAACAAGAGATCTGAATAGTTCTAGCTCAACCTTATTCAATTTCTTTTACTTAATAAAGTAAATTCAAAAATGGAGAAAGAAAATCGACAAATCTGAGGTGGTAGTTTGCGGTCAAAGATTGGAGGGAAGGAGAGGCTGACAATCTGAAAGTGGGACCCATAGGACGTCTAACGGCGAGCCCCACGAGACACCATGACTTGAATGACAGTAGGGGGCTTCTTGGAAGTCAAGTGCTGCTTTATAGGAGGAACGACTACAGAACGTGGAGGAGGAGGCGGACGAACGTGGGGCATAAGTCGGATGTCAGCTGACGGTCAAACAACGAGAAGGAGGAGTATTGCCAACCAAGACACTGTTTGCAGAGGGAGGTTCTACTATCGCAACAAATCTAAAAGGTGCTTCACGAGACTGGAAAGACGTAGCTTTACTCAAGTGCTTAGCTGTATTACAGAGAGCCTTTGCTTTCTGGTCGTTGGATCAACTAAAGAGCCATAATTAAAAAACTTGATAAAAAATAAATCCCTATACTATATATATTAGCTATTATTATTTTTAAATTACCCTTTTTCATTTCTTTAAATAAGTTTGATAATTTATCATATTTGTTTTATTTTCAGTTTATAAAAAATTACAAATAAAAAATTATTCTATTCACTAGAAATACATCTTCTTCTAATCAAATTGATTTATGAGTTATTCAATTAATTTTTTTTGGAGGGATGTTATTCAATTAAATTTTAGTATAAAAGTATGATAGATTTTAAATTTCAAATTTCTAAGTTTTTATTAAGAAAAAAAATTACTCATCCCAATAAACACAAATTATTTTCTCTTTTTTTGAAGTAAAAAAGTATCTTCATTTCATAATAATGTAATAATAGTTAAACTTATTATCAAAATTGAAGAGTTATTAAATAATAAAAAAAATGTTAAAGCACTAACAATAACTAGTTCAATATTCATTTATTATATCAAATTTAACAACTTTCATATTATCATATATATATATATATATATATATTAAAAAACTTACACACTTTAACAAAAATATGAGCTTAACTCCAATTTAAGCAAGATTAAAAAACTTTCAAAGTAAATTGAGAGAATAAAAATTATAAACTTTTCTTCTACTATAGTATATAATTCCCACTCACACACACATACACACAATAGTATATATTAAAGTATTAAACTTAGGTAAAATTTTATAGATATTTATTTTCAAATCCCTCAATAAATATATAATACAAAAAGAAAATTATTTTAAAGTCTAATTATATAATATTAAATTGTTAAAAAAATTACTCATACTTAAGGCCAAATTTCAACATAAGTTATTAGGAGAGTGAAAATTAAAAAAAAAAGAGCCATGAACTCATAATTTATATAAAAATTTTATATTAACAAAATTATATATAACATACCTTTTTATAATTTAATGACATAAATTACTATGTAGTCTAAAAAAAATTATTTTTCATATTATTTAACGAATACAACATTATGTTATAGTTAAATTTACTAACACTTATTTTTATATTTTATAAATTAGGAGTTGGGTAATTAAATAATTTATTTAGCAAGATTTAATAGATTGGTAAACCATAGTTAACAGCATATTATGATAATTTTCATGTTAAGAATAATCATCTTGATAAGTTTTTTTCCTTTGTTAGGAAGGGAAAAAAAGCTTTCTTATCCTTTGGACTCTCATGAGTAGGAAATGAAAAATCATTGCAAATGTAATTGGAAACAAATATGAACCAACAAAAATCAAATCTTAATTGAAAATGAAAGAAAATAAAAAGGATATTAATTATATTTTTGCATATAGTGTAATTAGAAGAGATTGGGGGAAAAAAAGGAATAAGTGTAAAAATAAAGTAAATTAGATACATACTCTTTTATATTATTCTTTCTCTCTAACTACATAGCTATATAATATGTATTAGATTTTAAATCATACCCTCCATTTCTTTTTTGATTTTGCACCTCTCGGTATTTAGTCTTTGCTTCTTTCGAGAGAATTTAAGAGATTTGACATTTAAACGAGAGAAAGACTTAGTTTTCAAACAAAGAAAATCTTGACACGATCACTTAAAAAAGTGTTAACAAAAATAGAGAAATATCACGAAGAATGTGTAAATTTAATTGAGAGTTTACACTATGACAAAGGGAGGAAACCAATTAGGAGCATAAAGCGGTGAGAGACATGATGTGATTGAAGGATAATGGTTGAGTGAAGTCATTTTTTATATTTATAAAATTTTAGAAAATAGACATGTCATAATTTTTTTTATATCATTTATTTTTTGAATTTTGTGGAGTGAAATATTTATTTCACTTTTATTTTTTTGTATTTTTTTGAATCATTCCTTATACACAATTGTTTAAATCATAATTTTAAATTTGCAAGCTTTTTTACTATTTTTAGTTAATTAAATATATTTTATATTTATATTAATTTATGACTTAAAATAAATAAATTATATATTTTTTAATTTTTGAACATGAATGGAGGCCTTTTATTACTCATAGAATAATTAACCACATTACTATTTATCACATTTTACTATTTTCATATTGAAATTATTAAATTATTAATTTAAATTAAATTATAATATATATATATATATATACACACACACACACACACAATTAATAATATTTAAATAATTTGCAACGGTTTCATATATACATATATATTTAAGTCATTATATCATATAAATCATTAAAAAATAATATTTAAATAATCTACGACAAATTTAGAGACAGATTAGTGACAAAAAATTTTGTGACATAAATTCCATCGTTAATTTCGTCACTAAATTAGTGATGAAATATTTCATCACAAAATTTCATCACAAAATTGGAATTGACTATCACGATAAGTAGTGATAGAACTTTCCGTCGCTGAACTCTGTCACTAAGTTGATTTGCGATGGATTAGAGATGGAAATTTTTGTCACAAATTCTGTTGCTAATTTTTGCGACAAAATTAATGACAAATTTGTGATAAACTTGTGATGGAATAAAATTTTGTCACAAATTTGCTGTTTTTTTGTAGTGATTCCTACATTTCATATTCCTCATCAACTTTTCACTTTGCTAAAACTATGTGATTTTTGAGATATCTCTAGAAACAAGTAAAGTCCTTCGGCTCATTCTTCTATATTTTATTTCAAATCTTAAATTTCAATTTTTTTTTCTTCCTCACCGTATATTAATTTCTTTGTTTTCTATTATCAAAAAATATCTTTTTTTTTTAAATTATATCCCAACATTTCCGTCTGTGTCCAACATGGTATAGTTGTCTGAAAGAACTTTGATGATTTAATCATGGCTTTGTACTAATTAATATATACATGTCTTGATATGAAAAGTACTTAAATATTATTGATCTGCATAACACTCAAGCATAGTTGTTTCCTGCATCTGCTGACGTCCATGCATGCATTCTTCGTAGGGGCTGCAACTTAAAATGAAAATCAATAAGGGCAAGTATGAAACAATTCCAATTACACCATTGCATTGCAATTCAAACAACACTATGTATAGATGAATCTTTCTCAAGGTAGCATCATGCAGGTCTGATAAGTTAGCTGTGGGATGATCACTTTTCATTTAATTGCACGTTCATTTGCTATAAGTTATTAATTTGCATTTTCTATTCTTACTCTTCACTTTTTTTTAAGACCTAAAGAAATGGCCCAAAAAGAATTTACTTTTGGTGGGTGCGCCAACCTCACCTCAAGTGGTCCTCATTTTTCCACTAATTAATTCTACTGGTATATTTTTTAAATTCAAATTTAAAATGATAAATAATCATCATTTTCTCACTAACTTCAAGTTTTGCCATTTTGATATATGTGAAAATTAATGATGAATAAATAATCATTATTTTGACAGAGGGTCTGTTCTTTAATTGGTGAGACACGTGAAGTTCTCTTATTGATTTTTCTATTGAGAGGACTCCTAATTAAAAGGCAAACTCTTCCCTGTTATGTGTCTCCATCACATTTGTTGCTTCGTTAGTTAGAAAACTACTTCAGATTTTATTATTCCTATTGATTGCTGACATATGAATTTTGATTACTTGCTTCCAATCCTTCATCAAGTTGCCATGACAAGTTTTGCTATATATATTGTGTGTGTGATTGAAGTGTGCACCATTTAATCTTGGCTTGTATTCCTACGGTCTTCCTATATTAAATGAATGACTGACCGACTCTAAGTGCGTTTGCTACATTGGAAGAGGATGGCGAGAAAAGGAAGAGGGAAATTTTTTTAAAAAAATTTTAATGTTGTTGGGCACATTGAAAGAAAAAAGATTGATAGATTTTGTCCCATACTTTTTATGATGTTGTTTATTTCATCCAAATTACATAAAAAAAATTACTATTGAAGATAGAAAGAGAAGGAAAAATATTATTTTACTCCAAATGACAACAATATGTTATACTGAAGGATATTAAAATTTGAAATTATTTTAAAAAATTCAAGGACAAAAAATTTTAACTTAAAATCCTAATTTGTAATTTTACTGCACGATTACAATTTTTGGTATTTTGATCCTTCAAAAAAATTTTAAATTTTAAATTTTTTATATAAAATTATAAATATCTTCAACTTGAAATCTTCAATTGTAATTTTTTCTTTCTCTTTGTTTTATGTTAATTAACAGAAATTAATTTCTCTTAATTAACTAAAATTAGTTTTTCAATATTTTTTTACTCCAAGAATATTTTAGTCATTTACTTGCATTTCATTTCTAATATTCATATAGTATTTCTACTCTACTAAACATCAAGGTGGAAAGGTATTCCTATTTATTTCTATGATCATATCAAATATGATTTTAGATCACAAAATTTCATTCAATTTTTATTTTTATTCTCTTTTATATTCTTTTAATTTTTTTTTTTTACTTTGCCAAACAATGTTAAATGCCACGCTTATGAGACCACTGCTTTTTTTTTAAATGTTACTTAATCAAATACATGAGTTTAAAATATTATAAAATTATTTAAAGTATAACTGAAATAAATTTTTAATATTTACCTAATTTTTTTAATTAAAAATTTTAAATAAAAAATATCACAAAACTATTATAGAAAGATAGAATAAACAACAAACAATTTAAGTGAAATATTTTAAATCATGGAAAGCAATTGATATCTGATCCAACCGTCTTAAAGTATATTATTATTAACTTACATAAAAAGTACTTAACTATAACTCATATCTTGATATAGAAAGTTATAATTAACCGAGTGTTTTAGCTGACTTGAAATCATTCTTAAATGCACATTATAGTTTAGTTTTAGCTCTTGTGCAAGCATTTTTTGTTAAATTTATTTATTTATAACTATTACAACTATTTTGACTTAATTACTCTTTTATTTATTTATTTATTTATATAATAAATATTAAATATATATTTAATTAGATAATCACTTTTTTAATTTAAAATAAATTAATTTTATAATTGTTAGTATAAAATAAATAGCATGAGACAAAAATTTAAAAAAAAAATTCTCTTAATAAGTTATACTTTTAATGAAAAAGACTAAAATTATTTTTAAAAGTATTTTGATTATCTTTTGACGTTAAGAGAAATTTGTCTATATTTTTATAATAGAATACAAGATTATATAATTAAGTATCTTTAAAAAATGAGAGTAATATACCTTTAAAATTTGAGATGATCAACACCCAAGCTACAAAATTAATGCTCTATGGAACTTAATTACTATATGATCAAGCAAAAACTGCAGAGAAAAACTTCCCAAATTAATGATATATATATTGGCTTTTTATTTTAATACTACCAAAAAAAATAAGACATCAAATGTTGTGTCAACAAAATATTGCTTCCATATACTGGATTTTTTTCATATAGGTATTTTTTTTTTTTTTGGCCTTGTTAATGATAATCTTACAATTTCATGTAATGGAAAATTTTTAAATTATTTTAAATATTAATTAAATATTCAATATACATATTTTTAATTTTTAATTTTTGATTTCTATTTCAAAAATTTTATACTAAGTTAAATTAATTGGTGTTATTTTGTTTCCTACAAACATTAAACATCATATATCCCTACATATGGTATTTCATATGGTATTTCATATCTACAACATGAAAAAAATAAATATAGTAAACTCTAACCAGGATTTTGTTTATTTGGTTTAACATTGGTTTAAAAAAAATATTCCATTAGTTTAAAAAATTTTGCACTTAACATAATATATAATACATTAAATAATATGTATTTAATTCATTATTTAACATAATGCATATGTATATATACACACACTTTGAGTTAGTATATATTGTAATATAATATTTTAATACTTTAAATAATATTTAAGAAATCGTTTTGAGAAGAAAATTTAGTTTGCATAAGGTTATACGACTTTCAATTTTGTGATTTCATTGGAAGAAGCTTTTTTCGTTGGATTGGCTATTTAATTACGGAAATGAATTGGGGAAGTCGTGTTTCTTGCCGACCTGAAGAATTAAATAACGTTGGATGGACAATTAGTTAATGCATGTGTGAAAGCTCTGAGTGATCGGTGCATGGTGGGTACTATACTTGTACCCTTCTGTATATATTATTTTTTCATGCTTGAAGATATCTGATCAATGTTGAAATTCTATATAATATAAGAATACGTGGAGGTACTATTAAATACATGCGGAAATATCTTAAAAATTGACTTGAGTATGAGATGAAATAATCTATATATGTATATATACACAAAAGAAGAATCATTAATATCCACGCGTTTCCTTCTCATTAATTTTTTTTTTTTCCCCAGCCATCGGTTCTTCTGTTAAGAAATTTATTTTCTTTTCAAATGATACAATTCGTTTGTTTTACAATATTTTTTAGAGTTATGATTTTATCCCTACATTTCATATTTCTCACCAACTTTTTAATTTCTTGGAGCTGCTTGATTTTTGAGATTTCTCCGCAGAGACAAATAAAGTCATTAACCTCATTCATTTTATATTTTTTTTTAATCTCAAATATTGAATTTCAAATTTTTATATTATATTATTAATTTTTATTATAAAAATATCTTTGTTCTTAATTACATCCCAATAACATGATATGGTTATCCAAGAAAACTATGATAATCATGTATTTGCACGTAGGGGTGTTCACTAACCCGTTAGATTAGAGATACCTAAGTCAAACCGAACTAATCAGGTCAAGTCAAGTTGGTCCAAAAATAGAATAAGCAAAACTTTTTAAAATGTTTAAAGATAAATACCGAGTAAAACTGATATAAACCTCTTTTTTTCTTGGGTTAATCCATTCCAAGTTCACGGCACGCTTCTTCATTCCGTTACATTACATATCTTTTTATCATTTTTTTTTTTAATCTTTATCCAAACCCTCTAGCTTCCCTTAATTCCTTCCCCACCCAAACCCTCCCTAGCCCTACTTCTGCAATCTGCATCTTCTCTTCATGACTTCATCCACCTACCACCGGGGGTTCAATACCAAGCATAGCATAGACATCGCCCCCACTACACTGCATCTTCTTTTCGACCAGACTGCTACGCACACAAAGCACACTATATCTTCTGTTTTTCACTCGTGTCTCCTTGCTACTCAGCCGTGACTGCTCCAGGTATGGAATAAACAATTGAACAATCTTATAGATCTTATAGATTTCTTTGTCCTGTCGCTTTCTTGTCCCCCACAATCCCTATTTCTCCCTCTATCCTCAACTCCACTCATTGATCGATTTGTTTTATTAGACTTGAATTGACATGTTCAATTTTTTTTTTCTTTTTTCTTTTTTTTTTTTTTGGGAAGATTCTTAATCCATTAGGAACATTCTCTATCTAATATTGAGTAATAAAAATTTCAATGGGGACAAACATTTGGCAGCTCAAAATTTAAATAAAATACATCAAATCACTTCAAATAATCTAATAAATATATACGTCATTGGCCATGGTTGACCTATCTGGAGATAGCAGACAGGGATGGTTTATATGTCCCCAGCCTTGGATCCTTTATATATGTAGTAAATGAAGCATTTTGTTCTAGGTTTCCAGTTATATAAATGAGAAAATGAAACACATTTTCTCCCTCATTTTTTTTTCAATTGTGTGATGTTAGGTTTCTCAAAATGATATACATATATATATATATATATATATATATATTTTATATATATATATATATATATATATATATATATATATATATATATAATTTTCGAACTTCCTTTAGTGATGGATATTAGAATTAGTCAAATCACTATTAAAAAAGAAAAAAGAATTGAAATATCTAGAGGTGAATTAACCTCCTTTAATTTATCCATCAGACTTTCAGAATGTCTAATTTATCCATCAAACAAAGCTCTAGTCATAATACTAAGAAATTCACCAAACTCTTGTCACTAGATTGCTGAACTTCTATACTAACACCTATGAAATTGACATAATCAAGTGTTTCAAGCACTAGATAAAACTGATAATATAACAATTATGCCCTCTAGAGCTCCAAAAAAATTAAATTAAAAATCACACTTCATTTAAACTAATTTAATTAGTAATATATCTCCTAATAAATATTTGTCATAAGTGAAGAAAAAATTTATTTTTCTATTTCATCATTTAAATTTTACTTCTTATGATTATTGATAGTCATGATTGATTATGTTTTGTTTTTATTTAAACTTCATTTTTGTTGATATCAATCATATTTTTAAGGACAAAGGCACCAATGGCATATCATAGTATTGAACAAATTCAAGGCTAATTCCAATCTCAATCCCAATCCTAACCTAGCAATATTCCCAACCAACAATGTCCTACTTTAGATGTTACTACTACTACAATCTCTACTGTTATACCTTCTACAAATATGGGTGGAAAGAGAAAACTTCTTATAAACAAGTCTAGTATTTGAGAACATTTTAAAAAACTTTCATTAGATAAAACTGGAAGAAAACATAAAGCTGTATGTAAATACTATAAGGCTTACTATGCTTGTCACCCAACCAAACATAGAATGAGTTCTTTGAATAGACATTTGAAAACATGTACTAAAAACTCATATAGGAAAAAAAAAAACAACCTATTTTAGCATACACTCAACCTTTTAAGGGAGATAATGTAGGGGGTTGCAAAAACTGTGATTCCTCACACATATAGTATAGATGAATATGAAAGGGCTCTTAGTGGGAATATGGCTAAGAATATGCAAAAGAAGTATTATAAATATTGGGAAAAACTAGAAAATATGAATTCTTTATTAGTAATAAGGGTGGTCTTGTACCCCAGGTATAAACTTGTTTATGTAAACATTGCTTTTGACAATATATATCTTGATCATGATATATATGAGGTGATGAAAAAAAAAATCAAAGATGCCTTATATCGTCTATATGTGCAGTATTCTATGGGAGTTGCTAATGAATCAATTGAAACTAATGATAATCGTAATGGATCCGATGGAAGAGATATATTGGAGAGGATAACAACATATGTTCATCCAAAAAATAAGTAGATTACATCAAAGAAACTAAAATTAACTTATGAGTAAAAAATGAAGTTGGATAAGTATCTTACAGCTGAGGAAGAAAGATCTTTTCAATATCTTGTTAAGGTGGAAAGAAAATTCTAGAAAGTATAAAATACTTTCTATAATTTCACATGATGTGTTAGCTATGCCAATGTCCATTGTAGCTTTTAAATTTACTTTTAGCACTGGTGGATGTGTGCTTAATTTATTCAGGAGTTCATTATCACCAAAGATTACTAAAGTATTCATCTACGCCCAAAATTGACTATCCCTTAAAGTGTTTAATCTTAATGATCGTGACTTTGATCAATATAAAGAGTCTGAAAAAATTATTGAATCAGGTAAGCTCCATACTTCTAAAATAAATTAGTTATGATGCATTTTTTTTCTTATGAGTTCAACTTTCTAATTTTTAATTGTTTTAATTTTTAAAGAGGTTTCAAGAGAAACAAGTGTTACCAAAAATATCACAAGCATCGATTGATATGCTTTTGTTTAACTTTTCTAATTTTCAATTTATGTATTGTATTTTCTATTTTTTGACTCCTAGTACAATGTATTTTGGATTTTATATAGTCTCATTTGATTGTTATTTATTAGAATTGATGGTGATTACTTGTAATCACAATAATTTGCATATTGATGTGCAAAAGGTTCTCCCTTTTTATTTTGGCTATATGTTCAAGAATTTTTTTTCTTTTATTTGATTCTCAATTGATTGATTTGGTGCTTGCTGAAAATGCTGGTAATTAGCACTTAGATGGGAATGATAACTTTGGCAATGCAATAATAGATAATTATTAGTCTTATAAGATTAGTTAATATTTTCATTCTTTTCTACATCTTTAGTTATTTTTATTTTTGTAGTTTTAGTCTAAAATTGACATTGATTTTTCTATGGTTGATTTGCTACTTGCTAACATAAAAGTGTCATGTATGAGTACTTTGATAGGGATAATGACTTTTTAAGGATAGAATGGATTACTTAATATATTTTGAAGTTTGTTTGTGTTTTAATTCTCTTAGGAATTTTTGTATATTTTCTTTCCAATGGTTGATTTTTTACTTATTAGAAATATTAGGAATATACACTCTGATAGAAATGGTGACTTTGGTAAGGTAAATAGTAAAAGATTACTTTTATTTTGAGGTATGTTATTGTATTATATCTTTATAATAATTTTAGTCTTTTGTCTTCTGAATTTTAATTTAGAATTTAATGGTTGATAAGTGCCTTTGCTAAAAAAAAATTATTAACTCTATGTTTAGGAGTATTAACTTTTGTTTTGAATGTCTTCATTTTTGTCTTGAATTGCCTTTTAATTCTTGAATAATTGATTTGTTATTTGCTGAAAACTTATATATATATATATATATATTCTAGGTTTAATTTAAAAAAAAAACTACTTAGCTCGACATAATACTAAGCTTTTTCAAGTTGGGCAAAGCCATGGATATAAAAAAAATAAACCTAATATCTTAATTGGGCTAAGTATCAAGCCTATTAAATACTTAACCCAATCCTACCTATGAATAGCCTTATTTGTGCAATTTATACATGTCTTGATAAATACACACACAAAAAAGTATTAAAATACTATTGATCTGCATTACTTCCAAGTATAGCTATTTGTATTTACTCTTACATCTACTATAGACATCCACACATTTTTAGGAGGGCTACAACATAAAAGAGAATCAGTAAGCATAAGTATGAAACAATTCCAATTACACAAGTCACAGAGACATGGGCAGTTCAAATAGCACTATCAATAGATAAACCTTTCTATTGGCAACATCATGCAATAAGTTAGTTATAGATGTGTTGAAAAAAGAAATCCCTAATTATGTGGCCTAATAATGGAAAATTAATGGATAATATTTTCCATTTAATGTGACTGGTTATATAATTGGCTAATTTATGGAAATATGTAATTAATTTAATGAGTGTATCAATAACATAATGAATGTAGTCCATTCATCTAAATACTTAATGGACGTATAGGATTAAAAGTTAATAGATATAAATTAATCATTTTCCTACCATTATGGACATAATTAATTCATCAGTTTTGTGTAACCTAAAATGAGTAAAAAGGTTAAAGAAGAGAAATCAATTTATGAAAAATAAGATACAACTAGCCTTATGTTTCGTCTTCCATTTCAAGTATGTATTATATTTGGTATCAGAGCTTTAGTGATTTCTGCCTACCTAATTGTAAACCTTAATATGATATATGTGATTGGAAGAAAGTTTTTTCGATGCAATTAAAGATCTAAAATTTTCCTTGAAATCATGCATATTAATGATTGGCTATGTACATAATTCGTTTCAACTAATATAATCGTATTACTTTTATGATATTCATTTATATGTTGTTATTCGAGTTCATGAAAATCAAGCCTCCATTAAAGCTTATGTTAATGTTTTTTATCTATTTATTTTCTTGCATGTTTTAGATAGATTAACAATTGAAATCATATTGCTATGATTATATGTTAAATTTTATACCCAGAAGTTTGCCCTTTGTTTCTAACCCATTATGTTAAAAAAAACAAAAACAAAAACAAAAAAACTAGTGAGCCTATGATAGTAGGCAAATTATTAGATTTAGGGTCATAAATTATTGGGCTATTTTAAAACTTTTTTAAAATTATATTCTAGCCCAAGAACATTTCATTATTTATGTTATGGCCTAGTAATGTTTTATTAATTTTTTTTTGGCCTTTATATCCCAATAATTTCAAAAATTTTATTTTAACCCCTAAACCCTAAATTTTTAAAAATTCTATTTTTACTCCTATTTTTTTTCAAAAATTTTATTTTGATCCCTTAATTTACTAAAAATTATGTTTTGATCCATAAATGTTTTTGGACCAAATTAATGGTATGAGAATTGTTTTGTGATCACCAATGACATTAAAATATCATTACTTAATATTATATGCATGACTTATGCTTTATATAAATATATAGTTTGTTATTACCAAAGTAATCAAACTAGAATGATAATGATTACATATCATGCATATATATATAGAGTCATTTATCCATTATATTAATAAAATGTTAATTATTAAAAATAGATGGATAAATTGACATTCACTTGTTATTAGAACTTCCAGATTTACCTAAAGATAAATTATCATTATGTGATCAATGAACATAATGAAGATGGAATAGTATTTTGGTAAGATGTATTTGTATATCCAAATATAACATGTATGCTATGCTAAAATATTTAATTACCTTATGATAATTTTTATGAAATTTATTAGATGATGGTATTTATAGTTTCTACCCAAAAGAGAGCTATAATATGCACCGATGATGTATTTATCTAAATATATTATGTGACTAATTAACGAGTATTTATGTGTTGATTGTAGCTGTATCACCTCATTCGTGTGCTTCTTCTGTAACTGTGTTCAATGGATTAAACTTTTTTCGAATGATGTGAACAAATCAATTTTCATTTAGGTGTTCTAGATCTTGACTTGGCACTATTAGAAGATAAATCTACTACCATTATAGATTTGAGCAATGAGGAAAAAATTTATATCATAAAGCATGGACACAATCTAATAAATTGGGCCTTATATTTATGCAGATGACTATTGCCAACAACATTAAAACCATTATTCCATAGACAGAAGTGCTAAGAAATACCTTAAGTTTGTGGAAGAAAGATTTCATTATGCATATAAGTCACTCGCTAGTATTCTTATGGCAGAACTCATGACAGTGAAGTTTACTAGGTCGCAAAGTATGCAAAAGCATATCGTTAAAACGACTAACATTACAGCAAGGCTACAGACCTTAGGGATGACAGTGGATGACTCCTTCTTAGTGCAATTCATTCTTAACTCACTATCTCCTTAGTATAGACCATTTCAAATTAACTATAACACTATTAAAGATAAGTGAAATATTAGTAAATTCTCTAGTATGCTTACTTAAAAGGAAGCGAGACTAAAAAAAACAAAGAAGTCATTCTGTCAACTTTATAAGTCAAGAGGCTAGTAAAGCACTAAAAGTAAAATCTAACAAGTTTAAGAAGAAGAAGAAAAAGCTTGCTAAAATTTCATAGGCAATGCCTGCTCACAAGTTAATCAGAAGGAACAAAAGGCAAATAAGTGGCATTCCTATCCTTTTAGAAAGATTCCTTGAAACATAAGATTGAGATCAAAAGGAAAGGTAAAACTAACATTTATGTATGTTTCAAATCAAACCTAACTAAAGTTCCTAATAATACATGATGACTTAATTCTAGTGCTAAGAAGAAGAAGAAGAAGCCTGCTAAAGTTTCATAAGCAATGCCTACTCACAAGTTAATCAGAAGGAACAAAAGGCAAGTAAGTGGCATTCCTATCCTTTTAGAAAGATTCCCTGAAACATAAGGTTTAGATCAAAAGGAAAGGTACAACTAAGATTTATGTATGTTTCAAATCAAACCTAACTAAAGTTCCTAATAATACATGAAGACTTAATTCTAGTGCTGCGTCTCATGTATCTATTGTGATGCCCAATTAGTAGAAAAAAACCCACGACTCCTTGGAAGGGGTCCATACGATCCAAACTATAAACCCAAATGAAAACTTTTTGTTCATAGGGAATTGTATGAAGGCTCATATTTAAGGCATAAAGACTTATTGTTTAATTCTAGATACAGGCCATCATTTAGACATATTTCAAACTCTCTATGTACCTTCAATTTCTAGAAAATTGATTTCTTTTTTAAAACTTGATGTTTTTAGGTTTTCGATTAAATTTGGACATGGATGTTTTAGTTTGTGTAAGAATACTTCTTTAATTAGTTATGGTATTCTTACTAATGATTTATACAAACTAAATCATAGTTTTGTTGAATCCCTACTTACTGTTTATAATAATGTTAGAATTAAGTGTAGCATTTATAATAAAAATTCTGCTTTCTTATGGCATATATGTTTAGGTCATATATCCAAAAAAAGGTTGAAAAGATTTGTAAAGAATGAAATCCTTCCAATTTTGGATTGTACAGCCCTTCGCATATGTGTGAATTGCATTAAAAGCAAGCAAACTAGACATTATCATAAAAAAAGCCACAAGAAGCACACAGCTTCTTAAAATTATACACACTAATATATGTGAACTTTTTGACATACCATCTTTTAAAGGAGAAAAGTATTTTATCACCTTTATTAAAGATTATTCACGCTATAGTCATATCTATTTGTTTCATGAAAAGTCCAAGTAGTTAATGCTCTCAAGGTGTATGTTAATGAAATTGAGAAATAATTAGATAGAAATGTGAAAATCATAAGGTCAAATAGATATGGTGAATATTGTGGGAAACATAATGAAACAAGACAATGTCCTAGTCCATTTGCAAATTTCCTTATGACACATGATATATGTACACAGTATACTATGCCAAGCACACCTTAACAAAATAAGGTGGCAGAAAGGTGAAATTTGACATTCATGGATATGATTAAGGGTATAATGAGTAACTTCTCATTATTGAAATCATTGTGGATGTATGCATTAAGAATTATTATATATCTATTAAATAGGGTTCCTAGTAAGGCAATCTCCAAAACTCTTTTTAAGTTTTAGACTGGTAGGAAACCTAATTTAAGATACATGCATGTTTGAGGTTGTCCAGTAGAAGCAAGCATCTATAATCCACATGAAAGGAAATTGGATTCTCGAATGATTAGTGGTTATTTTATTAGTTACCCAAAGAAATCCAAAGTATACATGTTTTACGATTTTAACCATAGTCCAAGAATTGTTTAAACCAATAATCCTAGATTCATTGAAGATGGTGAAGTTAGTGGAAGTGATAAAAGACAAAATGTGGATATTAATGAAATAAAGATAGATGTCCAACTACTCTTAAGTGTTCTTTCATTCACATATATTCCAAGTGTAATTCCAGTTGTCGAACAGCAGATTGACAATTCGAAACAACACTTAGATAATGAAACACCCCATGACACAACCAACTTAGGATCATCTAACATGAATGAACAACAAGGGATACCATTAAGAAGATCTCAAAGACAAAGGAGATCAGCTATTCTAGATAATTATATGGTTTATTTGCAAGAGGATTGTTTTGATGTAAGAATCAATAAGGATCCGATTTCATTTTCATAAGCCATAGAATGTGTTAAGTCAGATGGATTAGTGCCATGAAAGATGAATTGAAATCCATGGAACAAAACAAACTCTAAGATCTTGTTAAGTTCCAAAGAATTGTAAATGAGTCTTTAAGACCAAACGTGACTCAAACAGCAACATCAAGCAATATAAAGCTAACCTTGTTGTCAAAGGTTATACTCAAAAGGATGACATTGATTATAAAGAGACATTATCACCGATCTCAAAGAAAGACTCATTAAAAATAATTATGACTTTGGTAACTCATTATGATTTAGAGTTGCACCAAATGGACAAGAAAACAACTTTTCTTAATGGTGATCTTGTGTAAGCTGAAGAAGTCAACATATGGATTTAAGTAAGCTTCTTGGCAATGGTATATTAAGTTCAATAATACAATCACATCCTCTAGTTTTAAAGAAAACACTGTTGACAAGTGTGTATACCGAAAGATCAATGAGATTAAGTTTATATTCCTAATCCTATATGTTGATGATATCCTTCTTGTTGCCAATGAATTAGGCATATTACACGAGACTAAAGATTTTCTCTCTAAGAATTTTGAAATGAAATATATGAGAAAGGCATTCTATGTAATAGGAATTGAAATATTCCATAATAGATCACAAGAATTATTAAGATTATCTCAGAAAGCCTATATCAAAAAAATTCTTAAAAGATTTTGTATGGATAAGTGTTTAGCTAAAATTGTTCCAATTCAAATTTAGCTTCATGCGATGTCCAAAGAATGATGTAGAATGAAAGGAATGGAATCTATTTCATACGCTTCTATTATAGGTAGTCTGATGTATGTGCAAACATGTACATAACCAAACATTAGCTTTACCATTAAGATGTTAGGAAGATACGAAAGCAAGCCTACCATGGATCATTGGAAGACTACAAAGAAAATATTAAGGTACTTGCAAGGCACCAAAGATTAGAATAAGAGATCCAATCAACTTGAAGTGACTAGATATTCATATTTAGATTTTGCTGGATGTCTTAATAATAGGAAGTCTACCTTTAGTTACCTATTTCTTTTATGTGAAGGAGCAGTATCATGGGAAAGTGCCAAACAATCTGTTATTACTTCATCTATTATGAAAGCAAAATTTGTGGCATGTTTTAAAGTTACAATTCATGCATTATGGCTATAGAACTTTATTTTAGACTTGAGATAGTCGACACCATTACCAAGTTATGAAAATTTATTGTGATACCTATGCAGTAGTTTTCTAAAAATAGTCAAGAGGTTCCAAGCATATGGAATCAAAGTATTTTGCAGTTAAGGATGAGGTTCAAAAACAAAGAGTATCTATTCAACACATTAAAATTGATTTGATAATAACTGATCCCTTCACAAAAAGCTTATCACCAAACATTTATGAAACATGTGCACAAAATGGGTTTTGGGCATAAAGAATAATGTTTTATAAGGTATTGGCACTCTAAACTCAATTATATGTTTTTGACTCATAATGTTATTCACCTGTTGATTATATTAGTGTACACATGATGTTTTGCTATAATAGGAAAAATTTATGTAGACCATTGAAAATTTATATCACTTAAGGACCTATTTTAATAAATTGCAAATGTCAAGATATTGAAATTAGGTAATAATGTTGAATGTAAGGATTTAATTCTTTATGCACACTAATGATGGTGTTATTAAGAATTAATGTTGTCTAATTGTCATGCCAAGTGAAAAAATGTTGGAAAAAAATCCCTAATTATGTGGCCTAATAACGGAAAATTATTGGGAAATATTTTCCATTTAATGTGATCAGTCATATAATTGGCTAATTTATGAGAATATGCAATTAATTTCATGAGTGTCTTAATAGCATAATAAATCTAGTCTATTCATCTAGGTATTTAATAGATATACTATATTAAAGTTTAGTAGATATAAATTAATCCTCTTCCTATCATTATAGACACAATCAATCCATCAATTCGTGTGACCTAAAGTGAGTAAGAAAATTAAGGAAGAGAAACCGAGTTATGAAAAATAAAAAATGACTGAAGGTTCAATGAATATACGCTCCACTTTATCTTCTGTTTCAGGTATGTATTACAAGATGATCACTTTACATTTAATTGCTTGTTCATTTGCTACAAGTTATTAATTTGCACTTACCATACATGAATTGTTAGGAGGATTTTAGTATGGAATTTTCAACATTTAACACATGATATTAAAGAACCTATTTGGCAGTAGACAGGAATTTTGTTTTATTAATGTTTACAGTATCTTGAATGCTACTGAATATAGACAGATGTGTTTACTGCTTCTCCAAAAGCGAGTTATATTGTGGTCAAATTTAATGGCAATTGCCAAAAATATCCTCCTGAATATAATTCTTGTTGGAATATGCTCCTATTGTATCATAATGTTCAAACTGATTCTATCATAACCAATGTTTTTAAAACTGAACCGGTCATTGAACCAGTAGAGGTACTGGTTCACGGTTCATTGGTCCAACCGTAGTCGAACCGTGGTCGAACCGGTAATAATTAAATATATTATTTAAAAAAATTTTATGTATTAAAATTTTAATATAACAAATAAATATTAATACATTTTAAATATTTGATTACTAATTCAATATTTTTTAAGATATTACAAAAATTAATGTTTTGTTTAAAATAAAAATTATCTATGATTAAAAGTTAAGAATATTTAATATTAAATTTTTAGAATTTCTAAATTATATTAAAATTCTACTTATTATTTAAAAATAAAATAATAAATAATAATTTTAACTAAGTATCTTGATATTTAAGAGAAATGTTATCAGGAAATTAAACATAATAAAAAGCAAGTATAAAAAATAATTAATTATGCATATTTTATTTCTCTTATATTTTCTTTCTTTTTTCTAAAAAAATTCATATTTCAACTCCCTCATCTTTTTTATTACCTTCTATTTTAATTTATCAAATTTATTTAAAATGAATTATTCTATTATATAATAAAAAATTAAAAAAAAAATTGCCTAGGACCAGTTCAAACCGGTTTTTTCAGTCCAGTTTTCACCGGTTTTTGACTAGTTTGACCGGTTTTTTGATTGATCGATTTTCCAACTCAACCGAACCGGACCAGGGACCAATTCCCGGTTGAACCGGCCGGTCCAATCCAGTTCTGAGTTCACTGATCATAACCGTTACATGTTACTATTGTTGATAAGAATGGACAATACATAATAATGAAACTAATTATCTGGGAAAGAATCCTGTAAGAAGCTGAATGTATATCTATCTAATGAGCATAATGAAAATCGCATTTTTTTTTAAAGAAAAAATATATGGTAAACTATATATTTAGGTAAATCACAGCTATTGAGATCATTATGTTACCGTCTAATTTGATTTTACTTCTATTGAGTACTTCCAGGCTTAGGCTAATTGATAAATGGTTTAAATATTTCCTGTCAAGCAACTGTTTATAGCCATCTTTGTGGATTTGCAATACAGTTTTTAGAAAGAGTACTAATTGAAGACCCTGCTAATCATGCTACGGAGTAAACTTTAATGAATCGCCTTATGAGGGGCTCTTTTGTCTATTTTTCTTTTTCCATTTTAAAACTCTTGAATCATTATCTATGATTTATTTACAATTTTGATTTCTCACCGGTGACTGAAACGGAAGCAAACATGAGCAATTTCTTAAAGCATTTTTCAAAGAATTAATGTTTTCATGGCTCTTCAAAAAGCTGCCAAAGACAGCCATCTCATGAATAGTTATGCTCAAATTTAATGCGGAAACTCCTTTTTAAGTTCTTAGCTCTACACAGTTTTCTTTTTAATTCTCATTTTAAATAGGTGAACAATTTCTAATACAAAATTTATACACTTACATATTTAAGGAATATTATTAAATGCTTTCCATATTGTTTGTAATTTTCTATTTCCAAAAGAACTATGGGATGAAAACATAATTTATGTAAAGTATAAAAAAGAATTTTAAAAAAAATCCCGTGCATTGCACGGGTGCCACGTTAGTTAACTATGATTTCAAAACCAAATATTATATATATATATATATAAGTTAACTATGATTTCAAAACCAAATGTTTATATATATATATATATATTGTGCGTGTGATTTAATCTAAAATAAAGTTGCACAACTTATAATTTGAAGCGTACGCCATTCAATTTCGCTGCGCGGTCCTGTACTGAATGACTTATCAACCCTGAAGAGGGACCCCTGTCAACTAATCAAACAAAAATTTGATCATCTCTTAAATACCATGCTTGTAATTATTATGAGAAAAAATAGAAAAAGAAAGATAAAAGTTCATCTAAAATCCGAAAGCACATTCTACTCGCTAGAAAAACTTACCCACTTTCTTAATAATTTCCGTCATAAAATATTAAACCTATTCATTATTCAAGTTTCAATCTGTTTATCTTATTTCTTGACACAGAAAACAATTTCTAGTCTCATTCTTTGAATGAAATGAGGATAACAGGGGAGGAATTCTAATTTCATTGTGAGAATGAGGTTGGGAAAAAGGAAAGATAAGAGAGGAAGAAAATCCCCATCTACTGTAATCGAGGAATTAAGAAATTGATTGCTGCGTTGTTGTTAGCGATGATCTACTTGGAAATTTCATCTCTGTCCACACTAATAATGTAAGTAATGGACAAATTGTCAGAGAAAAGAAGAAAAGATGAAGGGAAAATACTGACAAACTAACAAAACCCAAATTGTTACCAGTTTCTAAGAAAGCCTTCATGATTCATGAAGCTCATTATTGCTTATGTGAGTGAGTGAGTGTGAGAGAGAGAGAAGAAGAAGAAGAGTAGGGTCCATCTCTCATAAATTGATCATTCAACTAACTTGGTAAACTGAAGTAAACTGTTCACACTTGAAGCGTTATGATTTTTTTATATAATACCTTATTTGTGAGCTACAAACTACGTACGAACACCAAACCACCTTTGCAGAGAACATTTCTCAGGCAAATTGATGGCAGCACCATGTGCAACTAAAACCCTTCTTCTTTTGGCCATTCTAGCAACTCTCAACATCTGCTTATGCACGGAAGAGCTCAATAACAGCACTTGCAATGAACAAGAAAGAGATGCGCTTCTCACCTATAAGCAAGGACTCATTGACCCATCAAACCGGCTTTCATCCTGGTCCCACGAAGTGGATTGCTGCCAATGGCTTGGAGTTCACTGCAACAAATTCACTGGTCGAGTCATGGAGCTCAACCTCAGCAACCCCCTTGGCTCTCCCCTCAGGGGTTTGAGTAATGACATTAGCCCTTCTTTAATGGAACTAAAGTTTTTTGAGTCATTTGGATTTGAGTTATAATATTTTTGTCCATGTTGGGATACCAAGTTTTCTTGGCTCAGTGAACAGCCTGAGACACATAGACCTTAGCTTTTGTTCCATGATGGGACTAATCCCTTACCAACTTGGAAAACTCTCAAACCTCTAGTACCAAGGGTACAATTTTGACCATGGTATAAATAATCTTTGTTGGGTGCCAAGCCTTCTTCCTTAGAATACCTTGACCTCACTGGCATTCACCTTCACGATGAAGATTGGCTTCATGTAATGAGCAGTTTTGCCTCTCTTACAGAATTGCACTTGGAGAACTGCCAAATTAGAAGTGGATTCCACCAAATTGGCATGCCAACTTCACATCTCTTCAAGTTCTTCATCTTTCAGATAACAATCTAAATCAAGAAATCACCCCTTGGATTTCCATTTTTAGTGTATCTCTTGTACAGCTTGAATAGCGCAGCAACTTTCTACAGGGTGAACTACCACCAACGACATCAAACCTTCAGAACCTGAAGAGTCTAGACCTACAGGACAACCAACTCATTGGGAGAATTCCCGAGACTTTAGGAAGGCTTAAGCTTCTTGAAGTTCTGGACCTCAGTGACAAGACTTTTTCTGGCCCAATTCCCTCATCATTTGCAAATTTAACATCCTTGAGGAAGTTAAATCTTAGTCACAACAAACTCAATGGCACTTTTCCCATGAGTTTTGGGTTGCTCAAGAACTTGTAGAGATTATATCTTGGAGATAATGCCCTCACTAGTGCTGTACCTAAAAACCTTGGAAGTCTCTCAAATTTAGTGACATTAGACCTTGGGTCTAACTTATAATTAGAAGGGCCAGTAGATGAAATGAAATTTTTTGAACCTCTCAAATTTGAAGGAACTTTGCTTGTCCTCAACAAATCTTTTCCTTAGTGTCAATTCTAGTTGGGTTCCCCCTTTCCAACTCTCATTTCTTCCGTTGAGCTCTGTCAAAGTGGGGACTAATTTTCCAGCATGGCCACAAATGCAAAGATCGTTCAAGATATTGGCAATGTCCAACTCAAGTATCTCATACCAACCTCCAAGTTGGTTTTGGAATTGGACTCTACAACTTGATTTTTTCGATCTCCCTAACAATCAGACAAGGGGCGATCTTAATGTCTTTCTAAATTCAAGCATTATAGATTTGACATGCATGGAAATATTTGCTGTTTCTGCTTTAGTTTTATGTGTCGTTAAATAATGTCATGTGACGTAACATTCTGTCGAAGACTACATGTCTTGTAGACACAGAAGGCAGCATGTGAGTGAGAGTGAATATATACGTGCATGTTTTTTATTCAGAATACATCAATGGATTCAAATCTGACTTGCTGTTGTTATAAATAGGGATGGAAACAGGCAGGTTTTTCACTCTCTTTTCCTATCCCGTTCTCCCCTGCCCAGCCCAATAGCGCTGTGTATTTTTTTTTTCCTGCACCGTTCCTAAACCTGCAGGAATTACGATGCTCCCTACCTTACCCGCCCAGTCCTAAAAACAGTAAAAAGGTATTAAATTGGACAACAATCCACTAAAAAGTTGGGCGTCAACAGATAAAAATGCCAAGTGGGACATTCAAACTAAATGTTAACCATTGTTAGGAATATGCAACAGATAATTATTATCATTTTCTTTGAATGACCCTGTTACAGGCTTTCTTTGAACCTTAACACGAACAGGAAAGCATGAGACAGAGGCAAAATATAAATTCATGCAGTAAAACATACAAGAATCTTCAAAAGAAAGCAATCAAACAACTGTGAAGAAATCAAACACAGATTAATCGTAATAGAAATGCTAATCAAAGGTCGCAAAAAGAAGGTATTCTCGCAGAAATTACCGGTTCACCTGCAGAAATTATTCTCGCGAATCAAAGTTTGCACTGTCGACCCCAATGTTCAGGGTTGGCTTTTTGAGGAAGGCTGCTTCTGCTTGGGGTGGCACTTTTGCTATTGTGGGGGGCTGCTTCTGCGCAGAAGAACCGAGAAAATAGTGCTCGAGGGAGGTAGGGTTTTCTTTTTAATTTGGAAAAATTGCATAAAGATTTAAGTTTTATAAAATTTATACTAAAAATTTTAAAAATTAAAATTATCCTTAAATTTGTTATTAAAAAATTTAAGAAATTTATTATTAAATTTTAGTAATAAATTTTTTAAAATTTTATAACAACTTTTTTAAATTTTAATAATATATCTCAATAATTTTGGTTCTTAGAGTAATTTTAATTTTTAAAATATTTATTATAAATTTTCGAAAAGTTAAGTTTTTTAATACGATTTTTCTTTTTAGTTTTAGGAATATTGACAAGGACAATTTGAAAACCGAATACAGACTAAGTAAAAAATATTTATTGGAAAAGATTCTATTTTAAATTTATTTTAAAATTTTAAAGCATAAAAAATTTTATTATAAAAATAAAAATTTTAATTATGAGAATAAAAATTTTAACAATTAAAAAAATTACATTTAAAATTATAAAATCCATAAGCCCATTTCATTGCTGAGTCAATTTTTTTCATTTTTATTTATTTTTGTTCAAGAAATAACTTGAGTTAAAAATTTTTATTTTTTGGACTTTTAAAATAATTTTAAAATTTAAAGCCTTCTACAATAAAAATTTTCAAGTTATGATTTTTAAATATAATTTTTTCATATAAAAATTTTTTGTTTAAAACAGCTAAATTCTTGTTATTAATATAACTAATAGAAAATAAACAAAAGTTAATATGATAATTAAAATATTTAATTATCATTATAAAAATTTCTTATGAGACCCTCATTAAATTTAACTCAAAAATATATTGATTATATTGTTTAAAAATAATATTATAATAGAAGTAAGATATTGATTAAATTCTTTGAAAATAATTGATATTTTACATTTTGTTTAATTATGTTTAATATATTAAGATCATAATAAAGATAAGATATTTAAAATATCATGTTTAATATAATAATTAAAATTTAGTATAAAGTTCAATGAAGATTAACCTATGACTTAATAATACATAATTATCTCATTTTAAAATTTGATTATTATTAGAATTTAATTATCTTATTATAATAGAAGTAATATATTCTTTTAACATTTTGCAATTAATTTTTTTTAATAAAAGGGGGGCAAAAGCCAAAAGCAAGAAATTAGCTTTTGATGCAAAGGGAGTAAAAGACTCTAAGATAATTTACATGAATCGTGGCCATACAACACTAAGGAGGGGACAAGAGTTATTGCAACTCAACAAGAAAGTACCAGGCACTATGTCGCTGAAGTAACTCATGCCATACTCCTAGAAAAAGCTTAAACGACCTTTAACAAAAAGGTATCTGTACCTGAAATTGACACAAGTGGGTAAGTAAATCTAAAATAATTAATAGTAATAAATTAATAATTATTATTTTAATAATAAATAATTAATTCTAAATTAGATTAATTATATAATAATAAAATTATATATAAAAAATTAAATATTTAAATATATATAATATAGAAAAATATAATCAAAAATATATACACTAAAAAATATTAAAAAATATATACAATAGTATCTTTGTATTGTATTCGGCTTAATCCTTTTAGTAAAAGATTATTTATAAACATGTTAGATCACCATATTCCACCTCCTTTCAAATTATGCTCTTACTTTTAGAGGTAAGGTTAAAACATGAATGGTTAGTGGGACAGCCACTCGTGACAAAGATAACTACCACTAAAGAATCTGCTTAGATAATCATTTGCAATTGGTTTTGATCCAAAGCACCCTAAGGCCAAGCAAAATGCCTAACAGCTCAACAACCATAATTGAGTAGTACCCCAAATTGCAACCAAAGCCAACAACCTATCTTCCTAAGTCATCATGCATAAGCCCTCCATAAGAAGCTTCACCTTAAAGGTCCATAAATCCATCCTTCGTAACCACAAGCCACCCTACCATAAGAGGTTTCCAATGAGTGAGGTGTTCCATCTTTCTTTGACATAGCGCCCCATGTTTACACTTTATATTCAAGATATCCATGGCCATGGCCGAACACCTGTGCACCAAAGAGTCAAATGAGGAAGGCTTAGAAGGGAACATCATCTTGCATCTAAAGGTCTATAAAAACCAATAGCTCAAAGTGAAAACTGTGCTCCACTTAGTTTTTTTTTTTTAATGTTCAAGTTAGGTGTGTTGTGGTTCCACATCATCCACTCACGAGGTTGAAGGAAGAAGAACGAATTTTGAAAATCAGAAGGGATAAGTTTAGTTCAGAAATTTGTGGCTCTAGTATAATCAACATACAATGGGTGGTAGTTTTGGCAAGTCCACACCTAAGAGAGCAAGCACTAGAAGAGGAAAGTCCTTAATGACATTTGAGATCCATCATATGAAGACGATCACAAGTGAAGAGCCATAGGAAGCATCAAATTTTCTTGGGAACATCCCACTTCCAAATGAGCTCCCAAATTCTATCATTGTTCACCTACATGGTAGGAGAAAGCATATTATAAGTAGACTTAATAGAAAATTGAGCATCATGTGTACCTTTCCAAACAAGTATGTTAATCCTACTTTAAATAGAATGAGGTAGGGTATTCTTAGTCACTTTGTGAAGATTCCTAGGCAATAGATGGCCAAAAAAGACCCACTTCCATCCACCTAAAGAGGAACAAAAAGCATCCACAATGACTTGAGAGAGGTGAGTGGGAACATCTTGCACAATAGAGTTAGTGAAAGGCTCTAACATGGGGGTCCAATAATCTTGCCAAAAGTGAATTAAGGACCCATTATGGAAGACCCAACCCATCCCTTATAAAAAAGAGTTCCGAACCCATAAGATACCCTTCCACATCATAAAAACATTACCTTGACAACCTGTCTTTAAGATGCCCACAGAACTGCAACAATCCTTGTTACAAACATAAGTGGGTAAGGAAATCATTTGCATAACATAAGAGGGAATAATAGAAATAACTAACTTAATAAGTATAATGTGCCCTGCCATACTCAAAATTTTCCTTTTTTCAGTGAGATAATCTGTTATGAACTTTGTCCAAAATGAACTGAAAGCTAGCATTCAACGTTTTTTTATGGAAAAGAGAAATACCAAGATACTTCCCTAAGTCCCCAGTGAGAGAGACACCAAGGATGTGGTTTAATTGAAAAGCCCCTGAGAAATAAACATTCCTATGGTAAAAGAGTTTAGCTTTGACCAAATCCATCTTTTGACTAGAAGCAGAGTAGAAAATGTTTATGTAATCATGAACAACCTCTATTTGTTCACTAAAGCCTCCTCAAAAAGAAAGAGGTCATCAGCAAAGACATGTGAGAAATGGGAGAGCCCCTTAGAAAGCTTAATAGGTTTCCATTTCTTATAATTCACCACCCAACTAATACAATGGTTGAGTCTCTCTATGCAAAGAATAAATAAGCACAAGAAGAGCGGGTCCCTTGCCTCACCCTTTTAGTGGGAGTGAAATGGTTGGAGGCCTCATTATTCCAAAGAACTTACATGCTACAAGTAAAGGAACATTGCATAATAAGATTAATAAACAAGGTCAAGGCCAATATCCACAAAAGTGTCTCTCATAAAGGACCAATCAAGGCAGTCATAAGCCTTTTTGAGTCCACTTTAATAGCAACCAAACCTTTTTGGCCTTTTTCAAATTGCATCATATGAATAACCTTTTATGCAATGATGACGTTGTCATAGCTATGTCTACACTAGATAAAACTGCTTTGGTTAGGGGAAACCAACTTGCCAAGGACCTCTTTTAAGTTATTAGTCATGATTTTTGTCACAATCTTAAAAATAACATTGCATAAAAAGATAGGGCAAAACTCTTTAAGAGACTTAAGTTTATCCATTTTGGGAATTAGGAGAATGTGGATTTGATTAACCCAACTAATAAAACTAGTATCAAAGAAGATCTCCTAGATAATTTTACACACAGTATCACCAATGGTAGCCCATCAAGCCTTGGAGCTTTGAAGGCCCTAATGCTGAAAGTAGTGTTTTTAACTTCTAGATTCGTGGCTTTCCATTAGATAAAATCGAGATTCCATTTATCAAGCCTAAGAAGTAGTTAATTTTTATATATCTATTTATTTAGATAACATGAATTTTTTAAGTGATAAAGGAAGCAAATAAAATTGTTATTAATTTTTCCTAAATTAATTAGAAAGTAAATTAATATATAAGAGAGATGACATAATTAAAGTATTATCTTATTTGATTTTCTTTTATCCATAATTTCACTTATCCCAAACTATATAATTGGGGAAGATCATTTTGTACAATGATTAAATTAAGGTGGATATTTGAAAATACACAAGATACATTATTTTCAAGTGTACTTGGAAATTTATATAAAAAAATTAAGTGAATTGACATTTTGGTTTTGAAAATGATATATTATTTTTTTTAGTTTATTTTTCAAATGTTTTTATTGCACAATAAGGTTAGACTAATTTGTGTGTCAACTGGACTAAATGATTAAATATAATTCTTCATAAAAAGATAAATTAATAAATGTTAAGAATATATTTATAAATAATTAAATAGTATGTATATATATGTAGTAGAAAAGTATTAATTTAATTTGTTTGTTTTTATACTATATATTGCACTAATATAATAAGATGCAATCTTGAAGTCATCATATGGAGGCATAATTCACGTAAAATGGCATAAGTTTGAATCTTCTCATGCCTTCTTTTGCAAAGTTAAATTATATAAGGTTAAAAGGTATATAATAAATGAAGGTGAACAAACATACTTTCGAGTTTTTCTTGAAACCACCCCATTATCTGGTCAAATGTTAACTTATCTAACCCAAACAAGGTGGAACCAGTGGATGCAACATGGAACAAAATTGTCATCCTTATAAAGTATTCTACATTGTCTAAACCTTTCCCTCTCCCATTCTAACTTATTAATAAGGAATTGTGGTGTAAACAAATTAGATAGCAATTCTTAACAAGTTCATTATATGTTCTAAAGTAGCATGTTATCCCATGGTCTAACTGGGCAATTTACACTAGTGTCTCACGATTTCCTTTTTGGAAAATTTATTGTTCTACTTTTGTTTACTTTCTCCTCAAATGCTATATGAATAATTGTTAAGACATGTTAAACACTACCTTTGCAAATTGAGAATCACCTTAACATCTTGTTTAACCTATAATAGTCAGTTTGATTTGGATCCCAAATATAAAAATTTAAAAACCCTTAAATTAATTTTATATTACAAATCCAAGAAGCAAATATATCAATGATAACAAAACCAAATGAGAAAAAGGTTATTAGTGGATAGTTGTCTTTCTATCAATGCATTGCAAGCTTCCAAAAGACCTACCTAACGTGTGCTAGGTGAAGAATGCATTATAAAGAGAGTAAAAAGGAAATCTCAAAAAATAGAAGACTTACTTAAATGCTTGATGAGAGGGAGAACAGCTTAAGGATAAGTTGGAGTTTGACTATGATTATAAAGAAATGATTTAGGCTCAAAAAGTTAGACAAACTTGATTAGTCCTAAGGGAAAGAAACACCAAATAATTTCACAACCTAGTCAACTTCAAGAGGTCCAAGAGCTTTATTCATCACATAAAAAATTCTCGAATGATTGGATGGAAGATGTAGCTCAAATTAAAGACCTTGCTTTTTGTTATTTCAAAGATATTTTCATGATCAATGATGACATGCTGCTACCTAATACCTTAGAAGCCCTGGAAGAAGGCTGACCATCCTACTCTCAATACTTCCCATCATCATAATTTCTTGGAAGAAGCTTACCTTAATGGCTTTCATTCACACTTTTTTCATCTTTATTAGGAAATAGTTGGCTAGGATATTCTAGAGATGGCTTGGTATTTTCAAACAAATGATTTTCTCCTTAAAATATGATCCTCAAATATATAATCCTCAATCCATGAAAGACTTTAAATCTATCAACATTTATAATGTGGTTTATAGAATCTCTAAGGTCTTATATAACATGCTCAAGCTTATTTTAAATGGTTACATAGCTCCCAAACAAAGTTCCTTTATCAAGGGTAGACTTATCTCAAATAATATCCTTCTAGCCTTAAAAGTTAAGTAATAGATCCACAAAGACAAAAGCTCTAGTAACAAAAAGTATGCTCTTAAGATGAATATCTCTAAAGTTTGTAATTTACTTTCCTAAAATTTTACTAAGGTTGCCCTTATTCAGATGAATTTTGTGACGACCCTAATTTCTAATCTCGTTAATTAAGGTCAAACACGTGATTAATCACTATAGGACATGAAAATATGGAAAAGTTAAAACTTTAATGTGATTAGAGTCATCAATCATACAATTAGATACACTTATGTTCATAAGGGAATTAACATCCGTTTATAAGCCTTGGATTCTATTACTCATCAATTATAACTCATCCTAATGACTTTAGATCATCTCTTATGGTTAACATATGGGAAACCAAGGTTTTCTAGTTAATATAAGTGTTTCAGCATATTAGCCGCGGCCAATTCCCTTCTATTTTACCCTTTTCTTTTTCAGTAGTTTCGCCGCGGCCAACCTACATGGCGCCGAGGCGAAGAAGCCTCCTGGAACTTCCTCGCTCGCCTCTCGATATTGGCCGCGGCCAATTCCACTTTTCGTCGCGGGCAATTCCTCTCTGGAATGCTGGGGACATTTTCTTAAATGTTCGCCGCAGCCAATTTCCTAATTCGCCGCGGCTAATTCCCCTCTGGATGACTCCTAGTTTGACCTCTCAAATTTCACCGCGGCCAATTAACATTTAGCCGTGGCGAATTCCTTTCTAGAACTCTCCCTTGGCAACTTCGCCACTATTGGCCGCGGCCAACCATATTTTAGCCGCGGCTAAACTCCTCCTGATCCTATAACTCCGAATTTCTTGCCTCCTACTCTCCACTCTCCTTCCATTAACACCTAGGGCTCCTCTATCTTCATTGTGGGGCTCAAATGTCCTTCATTAGTCTAATTTAACCAGTTAATCTATCCTCTCTAAATTAAGATTTAATGGGTCATTTTCTTTCCTCTAATTACCCTATGTCAGTAAGTCCATTTATCAGCAATTTGTAATACAATAATAACCTGAATTCCACAAGGCTCATTCAGATAACATAAATCCATACATCAATCTCTAATTTAAAGTAAGGTCTACTCCTTCATAAATGCACATTACCTTATCAAAATACAGACTCCTACACTTGGCAATACAGATACATGATGATGCTATACAAAACTTAACAAAATTAGCATCTACCCTATTACATTCAGACCAAGTGTAACATCCCCACACTGGGTCTCAACTCATGGATGTTCATCCACTTGCTTACCCTTATCCTTACCCGAAGAACATTCACCTGAAATTGTAATCCCATAAAACGAAGTGAGATATAAATCTCAGTAACCAAGATAATTCCATCATATAATCCAGTTTAATTAACATATATGCATGAGTCAAAATCAACATCAGAATCATATCAGTCATCTCAGCAAATGAGATAATTAGGCTATCATGATTACTATCCCATACTAGCAATCATATTTTAATATGTTAAAGGCCACTAACACTAGGAGAGGCCCGTCTACGGCACCTACTCCCCATTGAGCACAACCAGGGCTCAGTGCATTTGGGGTTTGATCATAACCCGGTGCTTGATCGAAGCACATGCACGGGTGGCAGTCGCACCACAGCTCCACCATGGACTCACAAGGTCCAATCATCATACAATAGATAGCCAACCAATTCATTCAACATTTCAAATCATTTATATACAGCAAGTATGAAATTTAAACCGACATATGCATGGAATTAATATAAACCCCGATTACTTCACTTGTAGACAAATTCGCAACAGCCACCACAAATCCCAAATTCAGACTCAAGTATCTCCCACCAGAATTCTCAATGTTTCACCCAAAATCCTAAGCAAATTCGTACCAAATTAATACCCATAATATAAATAAGCTATAGGGGTCTCAAACCATCAAAGAAAGCATCAAAATGAGGGGTTTAAACTCACCTAATGTCAGCCCTAGCCTCAACCTACGAATTTCATCAAGAAAACCACAAATAACCACATTTTAGATTTTAGGTAGGGTGAAAATCCTCCAAATGAAAAACTAATCAGACCAAATTAAAGAGAAAGGTGAGGGGATTAAGTTGTATAACTATTACCTTAGCTAAATCTTACTCCAAATGTGAAAAAAGATGGAATTAAGTCAAGAACCCTAGCCTCTCCTCCTCACCTCCGAATTTCTCTTATATTTTTGTGTTTCAGCAAATGGGGGGAAAAGTGGCTGAAGCATTAGGGTTTTAGGTGGGTTTAAGTTGGGTCAAGGGGTTGGGTCATGGGTTGCTCCAAGTCCAAATCCAATTGGGTTCCAGATTTTGCTTATTGGGCCAGTTTTCAATTGTTAGGCTGTAGAATTTCATTGGGCCAGTTTTTATATATTGGGTTGCTGAATTTTAATAGGGTTTGGGCCTAATTTGAAGGGCTCAAGGGCTTGGGTCTGCACAAGGGTAATTGAGCCACTTATAAGGGTTTATACAAAGTGGATCTTGGGCCTCTATCACATTAAATTGGATTGGGTCTGCACCTAACTCATTGGGCCTTCATTAGCCTCTTGTCATATTTCATTAATTTGGGCCTAGGTGAAGTTTTTATCCCAATTAAATTCTCAAACCCATGTTAACAATTTATCTCTCTAAAATTTCCATTCACTAACTTGCCCAATTATCCTCTATTAATTATTCTTAATTAATCTTAATCCATGATTAACACCTTAATAAATTTTGGGGTGTTACAAACTTCCCACATAAGTCAATAGATATGATTCTACAATGTGTGACTATTATGTCCTATCAAGACATCGTTAATGATAACCTCAATACCAAATTCCTTCCTTAAGGGTGCCTCAAATAAGGAAACTCAATTTCTCTGTATCTTTTTATTCTTTGTCACTATTTCTTTGTATCTTTTTATTCTTTGTCACTAATGTCATTTCTTGTATCATTGCCAAAAAAGAGAAGAATAGTCTTTGTTCAAGGATCAAGATAAGGTGATGATATAAGGCAATCACCCACCTTATATATATAGATGATACCATCCTATTTTTTAAAGGCTCCACTTAAGCTTACAACCTTGTCAAAGGCACTTTAGACTTTTACGGCAAACTTTTAGGCTAGGTCATCAATAAATCTAAATTAGAATTAGTTTTCAATTCGAACACCTCTCACAAATTTAAAATTTTCTCACAAGTACTTTTAATATCAAATTCTCTACTATATTAAGGAAATATCTTTGTACTTGGGTTGACATAGGTCAAAACAAAAATCATATCTACAAGGAAATGGTAAAGAAGATTGATTCTAAACTTCAGATGTGGAAAGCTAATCTCTTGTCTCAAACTGCCAAGATAACTTTAATCAAGTTGGTTCTTAATTCTACTTTGATTTACTATAACTCTCTTGTATTAATGTGCCTCAAAAGTTTTGTGCCCTCTTACATGCCGATTTTACCAACTTGTTTAAGGCTTCAATAGTGATAAAGTTAAGATTCATTTACTCAATTCGAAAAACTATGTCTTCCCATTGGTTAAAAAGCTGTTGGCTTTAGGCCTATTGGCCTTTTTAATAAGGCCTTACTAGCTAAACAAGTTTGAAAGGTTCTCAATTTCTACCAAAATTCCCTTCTTACTAAAATATGTTGTCTAAAGTATTGTAATAAGGCTTTCTAGGGCTTTCCTCATCATCATTCTAATGCTTCATGGTTGTGGAAAGGAATTGCCAAGACAAGTCTTATTATTTCTTCGTAGCTTCAATGGCAAATTGATTTTGGTAATTCCATCCCTATCAATCACCATTTGTAGTAGTCGATGCAGTCAAGTTAAGATTGTCATCTCCAGACAATCTCAAAGCTTATTTTACATAACCAATGTAATTAGAATCATGCAATTATTGATAGACTTTATCCATGACATGTTAAGGACCAAATCTACCTTCAAGCTTTTTCAATCACAAATAAGAGAATTGTCTTCTTTAGATGGGGTATAGTAGTGGCGTTTAAACTACTAAAGATACCTCCAAACGTTTGAAGGAAGACAAAGAGTTGATCTTTTGCCACCTGCTTTCCCCTCTTAGAAGACTATTTTAGTGAATTAAGCTCTCCATGAAGGTGGTTTTCTGATTGGAAATTAATGCAAAAGGCCACTCTTGTTCTTGATATCCTTTAAGGACATCACCTTTAGACTAATTAGATCTGTCCTTCGTGCAACATCTACCCTAAAAGTCATATCTTCTTACAATGTGATTTTACTAGAATTATTTGGTTTGCTTCTCCCCTTACTTTGAGAGTGGATGCTTTCTAGGACCAAGACATAATCAATTGGCTTCACACCTAGTTCCCACAGAGTGATATACATCTTGGTCTGATGGAATCCTACTTAAAGCTTATCACACTACTCTTTATGACATTTGGAATACTAAGAATGATATCACCCATGAGTACTTTGGCTGACTCCATTAAGCTCATTGCTCAAATCAGCCTTTAGATTAATTCTTTTACTTGGTTATCTTTGAAAAAATGATCATGATCACAAGCACAATTCTCAAATGAGGAAGTCAGCTATTAGTTCTTGCAATCTCCAAGAAGATGGCTGGCCTGTCATATCTTGCTTTGGCAATTCTAGGAAAAGGCAGAAAAGGATAACAATCTATTTCTTTATTCTCTTTAAAAGGGAGGTTGTCAAGACCGAGATTGGGAAGACAAGGGTCCTTCTAGAGGTATGTCAATTCTTTGGGCTATCAGGAAAATTCTCTCCTTGTTATCTTTGGTTGACATCATCCATCATCCAATTGCTCATCATCTCCCATTGCTATTTTTAGATCTGAACTTGGCACACTTGCTTGATCAAGATCATGTCAAGGGTACTAATTCTGAGATTCTTAGACATGATATTCATCGCATGGGGTCCTCCTTCCTCTCTTTCCTATCTTGCGTTTTCTCAAATAGTGAAAAGATTGTTTGGCTTGAGAAGTTTTTATCTTGGCCTATAGTACTAGTATATTTTATTAACGGTTTGTTTTTTCTTTTTCTTCTTTTTTTGGCATGTTATTATGAAAAAAAATAGTTAAAAAAATCACTTGCCAGATATGAAAGGAGGAGAACCATTTTTATGATGGACTAAAGCATGAATGCTTTAGATATAATACAGTTTCGAAGATTTCATTTTTTTTTTTTTTCAATACTGTCACTGAAGATTTTTTTTTATTTTCCTTCTAGGTCTACCCCTATTTTAATTCACCAAAGCACGTACTCTCTCCGCCTTTCACTGAGATAGAATTGGCAATTTTCAACTATCCAAATTAAAGCAATATATATAAAATAGGTTCTTCGTTTGATTTTTGTTAATTCTTAAAAAATTTCAACTCAAAAGTTTAGAATTTTACATGTAACATCCGAAAGTTGTCCAATGATTACGTTTACTTTAGACCTTCATTTACCAAATCAGGCAACACCCAAAATCAATTATAAGCATAATATAATTTCCATCACTCTTTTTTTTTTTGGGTCAAATTTCAGTCAATTTTAATTTTTCTCTATTTTTAAAAATATCAATATCTTTTTAGACTTAATTTCAAGATATCCACTAACTGAATATGTTATACTGTGTCAATTTTCTGTTAATTATTTTTATTTAAATGTATTTGAATAACAAAATAAACTGTAATTATGTTTACTAAAAATAATAAATTAATTTTAAATATTCATATTTTATGTGGATAATATTTTTTATATTTTAAAAGTAAATAAAAAATAATCAAAAGTTCATTAAATAACTACCCAGTTCTTTATCAAAATTTATTCATTTATTAAATACTGTTCTCCTTTTTATGTTAGTTGTCAGACCCTACTAGAGCCTAAACACATTAATATAAATATGTACAATGACATTAATTAGGGTAATGATTTTTACAAAATTGAAACAATGAAAAATTAAAGGAAAGAAATAAATTTTCATTGAAAGATAAAGCGTAAATTATTCTGTTTTTATTTTTATGAGAGATATTTTATTTACACAATTCTCTCCTCTATTATGAAAATATATACAACTTTTTAAAGTAAAAAAAAGATCAAAAATACTCTCAAAGATAATATTAATTTCTTTTATTAAAAATATAAGTTATTAGAAAATATATTTCTTGAGCTTTTATTTTAATATTATTTATTTTGGATTAAAAATCATAAATTTAGTTTATTTTGAATTTGAAAATATGCTTATTTTATATTTGTCAAATAAATATTTAATGTGTATTATATTATATAAGTGATAAATATAAAGTATTTTGGTCAAATTAGGTGTAATTACAACTTTTTTTTTAGAAAAAAACTTAGATACATTTTTTATATATTTGTAATCAAGTTATCCAATAAAAATATAATAAATGCATCATTTTTAAAACTCAAAATCACATGATTGGTTCGTTTAATCATTCTTGACACACATTATATTTTTATAAGAAAATTCAATAGTAAAAATATTAAAAACTATATCTAAATCCAACAACAAGAAAGTTCAACATAATATATTTTTTAATTTTAATACAAGAAAGTATAATTTTTTTTAAAAAAATAAGATCTTGTAATTTAAATATCACTGTGAAAAGAGGAGCGTAGATTGACAAGTTAAAATATATCTTAGCCCTTCCTGACCCATACATGACATAGGACAGCTTAGGTATATTTGGTTTGATATAATATTAGATATAAAAAAATAAATAAATGAAAAAGATAGCCTTCATATTCTTATTTTTAAAAAAAGGTAATACAAAGAGATAAATATTATTAAATCATAATTATAAAAGGATAAAAGACATTCTAAATAATAATGCAATTTCTTTTATGATACCAAACGTTCCTGGTAGTCATAATCGCTTGCAAAGTACGTGTGCCGATAGAATCTAGGCTCACACAATAGGGAAATGTAAACAAACAAACAAAAAGGCTTGCGGCTGAGGACAAACAGTTTTGTGGAAGTCTAAAAAGGCCAAATTAAAAGCCATGCAAGCAAAATCTCAGGCACTAACTTGATGTTGCTGCTGTAACAAGCCTCGCTCTTTACTGAGGCACCAGTTCTTTTGCCTTCAGGGAAAGTTTCAGCTGAACCCAGAAAACATACAGAAACTGTCATAAAGTTTCTCTCTTTTCAAAGAGAGATTACAAAAAGATTCTAATAGTATTACCAGGAGGACCGGAGGTCGGACTGCCAGCACTAGTAAAATTTCTCTTCACTTGGTTATAAACTTGAGCTTCAGGCGAATTAGGATCCAAGTGCAAAAGGGCTGTTCCAGAAAATAAAGAAAGCAGAAAATTCCCGTCAGTAAAATCAAAATTAGGAGGGTTCATCGGTTCACTTCAGTCGACTTTAGACTTAATTGAACAGAATCAATTGGTTTACTAAAATATTCGACCTGTTCAATTTTGAAAAAATGACTCGACCAAACCAAACCATTGCCAACCATTTATATAAGTTTTGTCTATTATGAAAATATGTATAATAGTCATTTGGTTTGGTTAAATTCATTCTATAACACTCATTTTTTCTCTTAAAATAAAACCAAACTAACTGACTTTAATAAATTTTGATCGGCTTTCTTTTATGTTTGTTTTAATGTGATCAGTTTAGATCAGTCTTGAACACCCCCTAATCAAAATATAAATACTGAAATAGTTATACCAAATTAAAACCGATCAGGGAAGATAGTACCTGGACACTGGGACAAGTTCTCAGGGACTTGGCAAATAGAAGGCAAGCCAAGAGCGAGTGTAATGTTGATTTTGAAGCCAAGGTCAGGATCGTTCAGATCTTTAAGCATAAGACATAAGCACTTGTGATTGTTCTTGATGGCATTCAGACCATTACAGCAATCTGACGTGGGTGCTTTGGCATCTCCCTGAAGATACGGAAGACACGGTGAGGCCTCTTCCAACTTCTCTGCACATTTCTGCTTTTCTTCGGCTGACTCTGCCATGGCAAAGCTGCTTATTAGCAACAGCTCTAGGAACAGCGTGTATGCTGCACATGTTCTGATGTAGTTTGACATGGTGAAGGCCATCTCTGGTAGTGCTTAAACAATGGTTGGGAGGAGAAGTAAGCTGTTGAACTACTCAATAGAGAGTAGTTGTCTAACGGTACCATACATTGTCAAGATTTCTTTAGTTGACTATTGGATTAAAACTTAAAAAGGCTAAGGAAAGCAACAAGAACCTAATTGGAAAATCAAAGTCAAGTCCCCCCCCCCCCTTTCAATACATGGTCACAAACCTATCATTAATACTTGGTAATTACGTTTCTTTTTGTGAATTACCGTTGCACTTCCAAATACCAGTTACTTTTTCAGTACGCTAACACATAACACATCAACTTCTTTGGGTGAAGACTTGTGCAAAGAGTATTGGAGGAAGCGCATATACCATGAGATATTTTAAGAAATTTTCTTATTTTAAACTACATTCAGTAGCTGCAGCTGAGACTTGAGATCAACTAGACGGGCTGTCATGAGTAAATATTTAGATGTGTATTTGAAGGTGATATGAAACATTTGAATTTTACGTTCATTTCGCAGGTAAAATTTATTTTTGGGTCAATAATGTTTCATCATCAACTCTTGGGTTGTCAGGACCAAGAAGCTGTTTTCCTACATTCACTCCTTTGATTAAGGAACAATGAAAACTCTCAAGCAATCAGAGAGAAAAAAAAAATAGAGTAGATACGATGCAATATGAAAATTGGATCCGTCGTATTGACCTCGTTCCATCAGGAAAAAGGGGGTTGGATTGACCAGGCAGGTCCAGTTGGTGTTGCAGTGTTCATCGGGTAGAAAAAATCAAGTTAATACTAATTGCCTTGTGGAACACTTCAATGTTCTTGTTAGCAACATCTACCAGAGCCTTCACGAATATCATAGATAGGATGCAACGTGAAAATTGGATCCGTCCTATTGATCCAGTTCAATCAGGCAGAAGGAAGCCGTATTGACCAGGCAGATCCACTTGGTCTTGCGGTGTCCATCTGGTCAAGTTTATACCAATTGCCCCGTGAAAAACTTCAATGTTCTTGTTAGCAACATGCCAACATCTAACAGAGCCTTCACGAATATTATCACTGCTTAAATTGACTGTATACATCAGATTGTTTTCAGTGGTTTGATGACGTCTCCAGACAGTAGCAGAGGATTGGAGAAGTTCTGTCTTGTCTTATACAATTCACAGTTCGCAGAGAAACACTTGGATTTTTGTGTAATGCTTTACAACACTAAGTGGAACTTTCTCCCGTGTCAATTAATTGCTTCCTCATGGCAGCACCATTTGCTTCACAAGCCATCCTTCTTTTGTCTATTCTGACAATTCTCAACTTCAGCTTATGCAAGGAAGAGCTCAACAATAGCACTTGCAATCAACAAGAAAGAGATGCACTTCTCACCTTTAAGCAAGGACTAATTGACCCATCAAACATGCTCTCATCTTGGTCCCATGAAGTGGATTGCTGCAAATGGCTTGGAGTTCGCTGCAACAAAATCACTGGTCGAGTCACAGAACTCAACCTCAGCAATCCCCCCAGCTCTGCTTACATGGATTTGAGGGGTGAGATTAGCTCTTCTTTGATGGACCTGAAGTTTTTGAGCCATTTGGATCTGAGTTATAATTATTTTGTCCATCTTAAAATACCAAGCTTCCTTGGCTCAATGAAAAGCCTGAGACAACTGGACCTTAGCTCTAGTGCCATGATGGGACTAGTCCCTCACCAGCTTGGAAACCTCTCAAACCTCCAGTACCTTAATCTTGGGTACAGTTTCGGCTTTTACATAGATAATCTCAATTGGGTACCAAGCCTTTCTTCCTTAGAATACCTTGATCTGAGTGGCATTAACCTTCAAAATGAAGATTGGCTTCATGTAGTCAATACTCTTCGTTCTCTTACAGAATTGCGTTTGGAGAGCTGCCGAATTAGCGGTAAGATTCCACCAAAGTGGCAAACCAACTTCACATCTCTTGAAGTTCTTGATCTTTCAAATAACAATCTAAATCAAGATATTACACCTTGGATCTCCAATCTCAGCGTATCTCTCGTGCAGCTTGAGTTGCGAAGCAACTATCTACAAGGTGAACTACCACCAATGATATCAAACCTTCAGAATCTCAAGGGTCTAGACCTACAGCGCAACCAACTCACTGGGAAAATTCCTGAAACTTTAGGGAAGCTTAAGCTTCTTGAAGTTCTGGATCTCAGTAACAATACCTTTTCTGGTCCAATTCCCTCATTATTTTCAAATTTAACATCCTTGAAGAAGTTAAATCTTGGTCACAACAAACTCAATGGCACTATTCCCAAGAGTTTTGGGTTGCTCAAGGACTTGCAGGGATTATATCTTGGAGATAATACCCTGACTGGTGCTGTACCTAGAACCCTTGGAACTCTCTCAAATTTAGTGACATTAGATCTTGGATCTAACTTATTATTAGAAGGGCCAGTAGATAAAATGAGTTTTTTGAAGCTCTTTAATTTGAAGGAACTTCGCTTGTCCTCAACAAATCTTTTCCTTAGTGTCAATTCTAGTTGGGTTCCCCCTTTCCAACTCTCATTTCTTCTGTTGAGCTCTTTCAAAGTGGGAACTAATTTTCCAGCATGGCTACAAATGCAAAGATCGCTCAAGATATTGGCAATGTCCAACTCCAGTATCTCGGGCCAACCTCCAGGTTGGTTTTGGAATTGGACTCTACAACTTGATTTTCTTGATCTTTCTAACAATCAGATAAGGGGCGATCTCAGCAATGTTTTTCTAAATTCAAGCACTATAGATTTGAGTTCCAATCTTCTCAAGGGACAATTGCCAAGAGTGTCTGCACAAGTGGAAGTGCTGAATATTGCCAACAATTCAATTTCTGGGCCAATTTCTCCTTTTTTCTGTGAAAGGGTGAATACGACATATAAGCTAACTGTGCTTGATTTATCAAACAATCTCTTATTTGGTGAACTTGGTCACTGTTGGGAGCATTGGCAATCTTTGATGCATTTAAACTTGGGGAACAACAAATTATCTGGAGAAATTCCCAACTCCATTGAGTATCTGTATGCACTTGATTCCCTGCGCTTGCACAAAAATGGCTTGTCTGGATACATTCCTTCTACTTTGCAAAACTGCTCTGCCTTGAGATTCATTGACATTGGTGATAATCAGCTTTCTGGCACATTACCAATTTGGATGTGGGAAATGCAAATTCTAATGGTTCTCCGTCTAAGATCCAATCAGCTTAAGGGCAACATTACTCAAAAGTTGTGTGAACTTTCTTCCCTCATAGTGTTGGACCTTGCCAACAATAGCCTATCTGGAACCATTCCAAACTGCTTAAACTATATGCAGGCAATGGCTGGAGAAGATGACATTGTGTCCAACCCTTTACAATATTCATATGGTAGTGGTCTCAACTATGACAATTACAAAGAATCTCTTATTTTGGTTCCCAAAGGAGGCGAGTTAGAGTACAAAGCCAATCTAATACTGGTGAGAATGATTGACCTTTCAAGTAACAAGCTGTTTGGGCCTATTCCCTCTGAAATTTCAAGTCTCTCTGCTCTGCGTTTTCTGAACTTGTCAAAAAATCATCTATCTGGAGAGATACCAAATGGCATGGGGCATATGAAATTGCTAGAATCCCTTGACCTATCAGTAAACCAAATTTCAGGTGAAATACCTCAAAGCTTATCCAATTTGCATTTCCTCAGTTTCTTGAATCTATCATACAACATTTTATCAGGCTGTATTCCCACAAGCACCCAACTTCAAAGCTTTGATGCTCTTAGCTACACAGGCAACCCTCAACTCTATGGTCCGCCTTTGACAAAAGACTGCGGAGCAAAGGATGTGAATGAGGGTGCTTCTCAAGTGGGAGAAGTTGATGAAGGTGCCTTTGAAACATCAGCACTTTATATGGGGATGGGTGTTGGATTTGCAGCTGGCTTTTGGGGTGTTTGTAGTGTTTTGTTCTTCAATAGATCTTGGAGGCATGCTTATTTTCGGTTTATTGACTACTTAAATGATCAGTTACACGTGCAAGTTTCCTTAAGGGGGAAATTGTTCCTGGGTAAGTTAAGAAGTAGCCTCATACGTAGGTGAGAGACACCGCTTCTAGTCCTCTACAAGAGCTTCATTTTAGGCTGTGACATACATGCTAATATTGAGCTGTGTTGTAGATATAGTGTGTTGTTTCTGCTACTACCTTATGTGTAGTTAAATAATGTCATGTGATATATATTCTGCAGATGACTACATATATTGTAGGTAATATTAGCGTGTCCAGACAGGTGGGAGCTTGTAAGAGCGAATATGTGCATGTTTTGGACTCATAGTATATGAATGGAAGTAGTTCTGAATTGCTAATGTTGTAATGTATTCTGCAGTGTCTACTTGATTAGGAATGCTGGTGTAGAACCCTAGACAGCAAATTTATAACAGGCTCAATATTTGTTCTGTAAAAGTGTCATCTCATGTTCTAACCCGGCAGATGGCATGACTCTAAGTTGTTCTAGTTAGGCATGGCTGAGAGTGCTGGTCATCTGATGGTTGCAACAATGTCATTAGAAAGAAACACAAAGAGTTATTCATTAGCTAGCATATCTGGCACTGGCAGGATGAAAGTTGTGCGCATTATTAGAAAAACCCTATTGTCCCACAATTCCGTTTTTTGAAAAAATTTTCTCCCACTTTAGCTATATTTCACCCTTAATGCTTAAACAACAAATTGTTAAACCATGTTGACTATAACCTGAACAACTTGACAGTCACCTCGACATCTTTGCAACCCAAAATAGTCAGTTGATTTGGATCCCAAACAGAAACATTTAAAATCCTTTAAATCAATTCATGTTTCGATTATTGACATGGTCATTTATTCCAAATTTTGAAAAATATAAATCAAACACACACAGAGAAATGGTAATTGGTGGTCTCTTCGTCAATGTCTCTCGTCCCCAATCTATATCGTCTTTCAATGGAACTGCCTTTGGTATTGTTCAACTATCCAAATCAGAGCAAACGAAAAGCCATTTTATGGAGTGGTTTCCTCTATCTGTGTTAATTTAAAAAATGTACCTGTACATTGGGAGAAATTCCCGGGGGATTCGCAAACATAAGGCAAGCGAGGAGCGAGTGCAATTTAATCTTCAACAAGCCCAGGTGAGGATCGTTTCGATCCATAACGACAAGACACGCACACCATTACTGTTCTTGATGGCTTCTTTAAGCCCGTTTACGACAATCTGATATGGGAACTTTGGCATCTCCACCAAGAAAAGGTAGATCCGCTCTGATCCTTTCCAATTACACAGTGCTATGAATAGCTTGTGGTGAGACTTGGACGCCATGTTTCCGGTAACAGGCAGTGCTTGAAGGATGGTGCTTTGATTATATGCCTTGGTTACGGTACTAGTCTATAGGTACAGGGTTGATATGCGCGCCCGCTCTAGCCAGTCTAATCGGTCGGGTAGGGTTAGATTAAAAATATTAAAAAAAATTATATTAAATATATTTTATGTATTCTACTTTAATAATTATTTTTTTAATTATTTATATCGGTTTATTTTATATTTTTTTTTTATTTTATTTAATTCTCTTTATATATTATAATTTTTATTATTTATGTAAATATTTTTTATTTTTTAATTATTTTTATTATTTATGTATATATTTTTTAATATTTTTTATTAAATAATAAAACTACACATATTTATTTAAAATTAATTATATTATTATAGTTTATATTTTGTTTGATAATATTAGATTATTTTTTATTAGTAATAAAAATATAAGAGTTTTAAAAATATATTATTTTAAAATATATACCTATGAGTCTATAAAAAAATATTTTTATATTATAAATATCAATTTATTAAAAAAAATTCAGACAGCCTAACTCGTCTTATAATCGAGTTTATTCGGCCCGAGTCGGATTATAGACGTAAAAATAAGTCTAATATCTTAATCGGATAGGATATTGAGTCTACTAGATATTTAACTCGACTTTATCCATATACAGCTCTAATAGTCTCTATACTTTTTTTTTTTTTTGGCCATTATGATTATGGTAGTCTACATACAAAATAGTTGTTTTGTGAGATTTTGAACAAGTTTACATCTGTTTTATAGGCGAAGCAAAGACGGTGAAGGAGAGAAAAAAGTGGGAGGCCCATGTAGGTGAGATATACAAGCAGACATGGATTTCACTTTTTTCTCCTTTCTTCCTACGTCCCTTAGAATATTTCATGGGATTTGAGTTTGATTTTAAACCTACTATTACAAATAAAATAATGATAATATTCATGCCACATTCTTGCAAAGACAGTTTTTAAATACTCACCTTCCACTTATATATTTGCCCAACTTTGATAATATTGATATCAAAGTAGGGTAAAGCATTAATATTTGCAATAATATTATTTTTTATTATCATTTTGCTATTATTTATTATATGAGTTATTTATTTTCTAGTTTTAGCTGCTTAAAATTCTATATGATTGAATAACTATATTTTCTACTACTAGCTTTTGTTTCGGGTGTCGGCTTTGTATGTTAAATTTTTTAAGAGAAAATGGTTGCTCAAAATGGTTTTAGGAATCTTAGATATGATTAAGCTAGAATTCGTAACTTGCATAAAAAATAAGTAAATAAAGTATGATAATATCATCTATAAACATAATTTGTATATGGATGAAAAATCCAAACATAATTTGTTTTAAAAAATAGATAAAAAAATTACAAAAAAATATAATGAAGTAGTTAATCATGTAAAAAATTATAATTTAAAAAAAAATTCTTCAACCAAAAACTCTAGTTGACGATGGAAAAATGCTTATACTATATTATGGAAATAGAACATATACTTCAGAGGAGAAACCATCTAAAGAAAAACCAAGACAAAATGAGGAAGAGTTTGGATATGCAAAATCTTTAGTTGAATACGGGAAAAACCAATATTTACATATTAGTAATTTTAAGTAAAGAAAAACTAAAATGGTTTTAGGAATCTTAGATATGATTAAGCTAGAATTCGTAACTTGCATAAAAAATAAGTAAATAAAGTATGATAATATCATCTATAAACATAATTTGTATATGGATGAAAAATCCAAACATAATTTTTTTAAAAAAATAGATAAAAAAAATTACAAAAAAAATATAATGAAGTAGTTAATCATGTAAAAACTTATAATTTAAAAAAAAAAAATTCTTCAACCAAAAACTCTAGTTGACGATGGAAAAATGCTTATACTATATTATGGAAATAGAACATATACTTCAGAGGAGAAACCATCTAAAGAAAAACCAAGACAAAATGAGGAAGAGTTTGGATATGCAAAATCTTTAGTTGAATACGGGAAAAACCAATATTTACATATTAGTAATTTTAAGTAAAGAGAATTTCTATTAAAAGCTATCCAAGGCTTTTATTTTATAAATGAATAGTTCTTTGAAATTCATAATTATCACTATTTTCTTTAATATGATACAACATATATGTCTAGCAAGGAGGAAAATAAAAACATAAATGTCAAAAGAAGATAAAAGTTTTGACTCTGAAGCTAAAACTAAGAAATCTAAATCTAAAAAAAAATTAACCAAAATTTGCTGCAAAAAAAGTACTTCTACAACAATAAGTAGAGGAAAAAGAAAAATAGGTAAAGAAGATTATCTAAATATAAATCTAAAAACAACACATGATACTCAAATTGAATATGAGCAAATATTTGTTAAAATTGGAAATATCATTTCTTATAGGCAAACTATACAAACTAGTGATGGACCAATTCCAACTACAAATAATAGAATGGATTATTTAAATTTTAAATAAGTAAAATGTAGTTGTCTATGATACACACCTATACTTAAAAAATATTTTCTATAATCAATATGAACAAATTATTGAGGATTAGCATAATTCTTGTCTATTGCAGTAATCAAATACAAAGATAAATGGTCTAAAGCATAATTTTTAGACTTTTTAGTTAAAACATTACAAAGAGACACTTCGCAATTTCTTAGAAAATAAGAAGACTTCATATTAGGTAAAGCTCAAAAAACAAAAAGAGTTACTAAATAATTTTCAAAGTTTTGAACAAATCTTTCAAAAAGCTTTGAAAATTATTTTTTTTTTTAAAATGAAATTTTGTAAATCAATGGATGATGCTTGTTATAATTCAAACATTAATTACATCCCCACAAAATTAAAACTATATAATATTAGGGATTTAAACAAATTCTCTTAACATTTTCAATATCATTACTACTAGCATTACCACCAATTAAATTATGTAGATTCAACATTTTGATTAAATCAATATTTTCATAAATTACCACTCTCTTAAAATGAAATATGCAATAATAATTATAGAGACTTTGTAGAAAAATTGAATGGATGTGGTGCTAAGAAGAAATGCAATGCAAAAATAAGTAGAACATTACTTAACTAGCAAAGTAACTAAACAAGTTAAAAATAAAATATGAGATAAATATTATTCTACAATTCTAAAAAAATAATTGGGAATTTAGGTATAGTGAACCTTGACGTAGAGCAAGAAAATGTAAATGGAAAAATTTGGAAAACCTAAATATATTAATAAAAAGGAAAGATATGCTAGGAAAATATCTTTAAAAAAATTTTTGTAGATGTTATATCAGTAAGAAGGAAGGTCACATAGCTCCTCAATATCTTAAAAAAGGAAATGGCACTAAGAAATGATAAAATATTAGATATCAATAAATTATAAATATGTTTTAATAAAGATATTTCTAATAGTGAATTAATTTTATATGAAGTCACAAGTGCAAGTGAAAATGAATTAGATAATGAGTTTGATTTTATTTACATGATGAATACTCATCAATTTAAATCAATACCTAAAGAAGAAAATTTAGCAATAAAAAAATTAGGGAAAAAAATAAAAGAAGATATGATTGTAGAAGATAGCCAATTAAATAAATTAAAAGAACTTAACAAATAAGAAGTCTACAAAATTTCAAAAATGAAATTTTAGGATGCTAAACACTTTGAACAATTTAGTAGAAATAATATAATAAAAATTGTGAAAATGGAACTGTTGAAATTTCAATCTTTGACAAAAATAAAGTAAAAAAACTTACGAAAAAAAAAACCTCGACTTAGAGATATGTGTGTGTGTGTGTGTGTGTGTGTGTGTGTGTGTGTGTGTGTGTGAGAGAGAGAGAGAGAGAGAGAGAGAGAGAGAGAGAGAGAGAGAGAGAGAGAGAGAGAGAGAGAGAGAGAGTCCTCATGTTAGAGATATGTGTGTGTGAGTGAACATCAAGGCACTTATTTTTTGGGAAAGGGCGGGAGGGGTTATTCAAGTTGAAATAACAATTTTATTCTAAAAAATAATAAATACTCCTACATTAATTATCATATTAGTAAAAGATAGATAAACTATCTAATATAATATGTTATAGGTAGAATCCAATCCAAACTAGTAATAAGAATAGTTTTTAAAATAAAATAAAATTATTTTATTTCAATTACAAATCCCAATGTATAAAATAATATACATTAAGGATTCAAACAAAAAATATTGCTATGAAAGAGGACAGTCATAATCTAGCTATAAAATGGACCATGAACTAACCAATAAAGCCAAAACACCTATAAAAAAATAGATAGTAGAACAATTAAAATATTCGAATCATGAGAATTTAATATTGATATCTAACCCAAATTAATAAATATTAGAGATTTAGAAATTCCTACATGATGGTTATTGAATGAAATTATTGGCAAACTAGAATATGTTGCTATAGAAATGATCACCTCAAAATCAATTCTCTATCTAAAAGATAAAAGAACCTTTGTAGGAAAAAGACTACTAGTAAGCTCTTCTAATAAAAAAAAAAAGGTGATAATGAATTTGAAAATTCAAACAATTCTCATGTACCTATTTTTCTTGGTAGAAATGATACTCAAAGAGTAAATATGAATATGGTAACTGTATTACATAAATTAAATTAAAAAATAAAGAAATACATTATTCTTATAATAAGAATAAAAAGTATTATACTTATATATTAGGATATTTTAAATTTAAAGAATATAAATAATATCAATTAGATATTTGAATAGATAAAGGTGCTACAATAATGCTTGTAGAAAAAATGCTATACTAGTAGAAATGAAAAAAAGTTGAAAAGACTCAAAATGGCAAGAGCAATAGATGGAAAAGAAAATTTATTAGAATATAAGGCTAATAATGTTTTAATATGGTTAGGAAATAATAAGTTCTTATACTAAAGTTATTATGTTTTCTTTTTATGGATGGAGATTTTCTTTTAAGAATAAACTTTTAAAAGAAATATTATCTAATAAAAATAAATCATAATAAAGTATGTTTTAAAAAAAGGAGATTGAAAATATCAATACCTATAGTAAAAAAAAACCATGCAAAAACAAATGTACAAAATTCTATCTTCAAACACAAGAAGAGAAAATAAATGAATTGAATACTAAACATTAAATTTATCCAATATTAGAAGAAAAATTTAGTGACAACCCATTAAAGTTATTTTCTAGATATCATAAATATTGAGAATTAAAATTAAAAAATCCTAAATAATTAAAGTCAAACCTATGGTTTATACTTAAGAAGATATGGATAAATTTAAAATTCAAATTCAAATAATTATTAAAAAAATAATTAATTGAACAAACAAATAGCCGACATTGTAATCCTAATGTTATGATGAGAAATCATGCATAAATAAAAGGAAAAAAAGTTAAAATGGTAATTAACAACAAAAAGTTAAACAATAATCTAAAATTGGATGGATATTCTAATCCTTAAAAAAGTCTAAAAAAAGTGTTTTAGTTACACAAACTAACACAATCTAAAATATTTAATGTTTGATGGAAAATCTGAATATTATCAAATCAAATTATTAACAAAGTCAAAACCTATGACTACATTTTGCATTTCATATGAACACCACCAATGAAACATTACACACATTTTTCAAAGATGAATTGATGGAATCTTTAAAAAACTTTAAAGATTTATGTGTAGTTTATTCAAAGAACATTTTGGTTTTCTGTAATACAAAAGAATATTATTAAAAAAAACTAAAATAGGTATGTGAAAATTTTAAAGAAATAGGAATAATATTAAATCCAAAAAAGGATTGAAGCAGATAAAAATGATAATGAATATTTTGGATTAAGACTAACAAAATTTGAAATAAAATTGCACGATCATATCATTTCAAAAATCTTTTTAATTAAAAGAAAACCTTTGTTAGATAAATTAGAAAAGAATAAAAACTTGAATGGACAAAGTAAGATATAGAAATAGTTAAGATAATAAAAGAGAAAATTAATAATTTACCTACTATTTCTTTTCTTAAAACAAGAGATAAATTAATTTTAAAAACAAATGCCAATAATGAATGCTTGGTGGTGTTCTTAAAGCAAAAGTAAATAATCAAAAATTAATATATGGGTACAATTCTGATAAGTTTAAACCAAATGAAATAAATTATATTACTTACGAAAAATAATTGTTAACCATAAAAAAATAAAATAAAATGTTTTCATATTTATTTAGCATTTGAAATTTTAATTATCAAAACTAATAATCAATTGGTGAAACACTTTTTTAAAAATAAGACAAATGAGGAAAATCTAATAAGGATTAGATGGTATAATTTTTTTTGTCATTAAAATTTGATATTGAACGTGTTAAAGCAACTAACAATTTCCTTGTAAATTATTTAAGATAAAATCTTAATCATAGATAAAGAAGAAATCCTCAATCAGAAGGAAGGATCTTGGTAAGAAAGAATCCCAAAAAGGGAAGAAATGAATCCAAAACTTATAAAAAAAAAATTTCAAACATCAAATGTAAATCTTACATTAGTACCACCATAGCAATTTTATGCTCTATTAGCATTCCAATATATGCCAAGTTCTATCTAAGAAATATAGAGTTTATATTCTCAAAATCCTTAAGAATCATATAGCTCTCAAAGTTTCAAAATAGTACTACAAAAGCATAAAAGTTGATTATACCTTTTTAAAATTTTGAAGATAAACTAATCTCAAATTTTGACAATTGTAGTTTATCTTCTCATCTTTATAAGTTTATCAATGGTATATGGAAAAGTTTTATAGAGGGATAAAAAGTTTAGTACAAGAAAAATCTAACAAACGTAACACTATAATGTATTAGCCTTAACTAGTCCCCGCTTAGGCTTGATTTCACATGATTTCTAAAGAAAAAGACCTAACCGTGGCATTTTGATGCTATATATCAAGGTTTAAACGCTCATATTTTGCCCCGTGAGTCCTATGAACTCATAAATCACATACTCTACTCAAAATCCATTTATACAAGTCATACATAGTATAAAACAACCCATGAACCACGGATATGAAGCCAAAAACCCCAAAATGTAATTTCTCAAAATGGGCCTAAAAGTCTGATTTTTTGCTCCAACTTTGAAAAATCATAACTAATTCTAGAAAAATGAGAATAAAAAAAATCATAGCTTTCTAGAAATATATAGATGTTAAATTTACACTAAAAATAATTCCAAACCACAATCTCAGCATTTGGACCATGTTTGACATCAAAAAAGAGATAGAGATCTAGCTGTCCTTGGTACTGATGCAGCTTGTTGTCATGAACTTCAAGAATTCATAACTAATTTCAAAAAAATCTAATCTAGGTAAACTATACCAATTTGAAAAACTATAGATGTTAAATAGAGGAAAAAAATAAGTCCAAATTATTTTAATAGCTTTTAGGGCTCGAAAATCGATGGAATAGTAATGAAGGTCGGATAGCTTTTCTGATGCTGACACATAATTTTAGAAAGTTATTTCTCCCTCTACAGACCTCCAATTGAAGTTCTTTTAGTTGGTATAAGTCACTGTAGATGTTTAGTTTATACTCATAAAATTTCATGATAATTGAATACCGTTTGATCTATGAATAACACAGATTCATTTTTGAACCCATGGTAACAGTGCACTATCCAAAACCAGAAAATTCTCCAACTTTAAAAATTTACCAAATATTTTCTAGACCTCCAAATACTTTGTACTTTAGCTTTCCAAAAATTTCTTAACAAACTCTAGAGGCATGTCAAATTTCATATCAAGAAGAGCTCATTTGGTCATACTTTGATAGAGCTCACAAATTTAGCAATTTTGACTCCCAATATGGTTCAAAGTGGGTCCAAATGGCCTCCTACATGTTCTATCATCTCTTGGGCAAGTTTTAAAGCACTACTACATCACATATGGGTTGCCCAAGTGGTCCAAACTATCATACATCTCAAACTCACTATGCTACGGGTAAAAATATACTACTACATATAAGCCACAAATGAGCTAAATCTCATAATTTCATTACTTTGGTTCCATACATGGATCATATATCATTGATACATACTTTTACACTTGCTTAAGCATTTACATCTCAATATATATATATATATATACATGAGCACTTTGGCTTTCTTATGCATCAAACTATGCAAAAGTGTCAAAAAGGGTCATCTATGTCTCATGACCTCCACTCTTAGGCTCTTGAGTTCCACCTGGACCATATGAGATAGGAGAGGGAAGGAGGTGAGATTCATGGAATCTCAATAGCTCATACACTCATTTAAAGAAGCAATCAAGGCATATAAATAAGTCAAAGCATGTAAACCATTCATAATTATACAACACATGATTTACATGCCATGAATATCATATCAATGCCAAGAATGAGGTATAGGGACTTTTGGTCTAGCCTCACCTTATTTTAAGGACTTTTGGATGGTCTCACCCTTGGTTTAAGGACTTTTAACTTATCCTCACTCATTCATGAGATTTTTAGCCTTATCTCACCTATTTCTAAGGACTTTTGACTCTACCTCACCCATCATAAGGGCCTTTTGGCACTACCTTACCCAAGTAATTTTTATAGTCCAAAACATAAGTATATTGGTACCAATGCATTAAGGCAATATCAAATGGCATATCTCGCAATACAAGTACATACATAAGCATATAATGACTATTACACATCCAAGAATGCAACAAGAAAGAGTGAAGAGTTGCCTTATAAGCTAACACAAGCCTTCCCTTTCAATTTCTCTTCTCCTTTCTCGGTCTCATAATTACAACTAGATGGAGATGCTTCTTTTGAGCCTAGACACAACAAGTAGCATGCAATTATTCTTTTGGAACTCAAACAATTATTCATAAAGCCTAGGAGATTAAATCCCTAGTTTCTCCCTCTTAAATTTTACTAGCCCTTTTCCTAGTTCTTTTGTATTTCTCAACTTCCCACACTCTAATTCAAGGATTTCTTGCTTGCTCTAGGTCAGACTTCCTTCCTCTCTCAAGCTCTCAATGGTAACTGGAATGGTAACTGTTATTATATGCAAACTCTGCTAATGATAAATACACATCCCAGTTATCCTTCATTTCTAACACACATGCCCTCAATATGTCTTTTAAGGTCTGGATGGTCCTCTCAATCTAACCATCTATTTGGGGGTAATATGCAGTACTAAATCGCAACCTGGTCTCTAAAACATGTTGCAACGACCTCCAGAAGTTCGATGTGAACCTAGGGTCTCTATCCGAAACTATGCTACTGGGTACTCCGTGAAGTCGCACTATCTCTTTAATATACAATTGGGCTAATCTATCTAGTGTATGAGTAGCTTTGGTAGTTAAAAAGTGTGCAGATTTCGTCAATCTATCTATAACTACCCAAATAGCATCGTGTCCAAAGGATATCTTACGTAACCCCATAACAAAGTCCATGGCTATACTATTCCACTTCCACTTAGGGATATTTAGAGGTTGCAACAACCTCGCCGATCTTTGATGTTCTATTTTTATCCTCTGACACAATAGGCATCTAGCCACGTAATCCATCACATCATTCTTCATCCTTGGCTACCAAAAGATTCATTTTAAATCTTGATACATCTTGGTGACGCTTAGGTGGATAGTATATTTACTCTTATGTACCTCTTCTAAAATGCTATCTCTCAACTCATTCTGACTAGGCACATAGATTCTATCTCGATATACTATCATATCATCCTTAGACACCTTAAACTATGAGGTTTTACCTTGGGAAATCTAATTCTTGGTTCATCTTAGGAGCTCATCTTCTCTTTGAGCATCTAAGATTTGGGTTCTTAATACATTCTCAATTTGGGTTTCACTCAAATATAATTTACCCGATACCACCTAACAAGAGAGATTCAAGTTTCTAAACTTCTCTAGGAGCTCCTACTCCCTAATCATCATATGGGCTACATAGATGGACTTCCTACTCAAGGCATCTGCCACCACATTAGCCATGCCCGGATGATATTTCAACACATAATCATGGTCTTTCTGGAATTCTATCCATCTCCTTTATTTCATATTTAGTTCCTTTTGATCAAACAGGTATTTCAGACTCTTGTAGTTACTATAAATCTCTATAGTAGCACTATACAGATAATGTCTCTAGATTTTAAGGGCAAACACTACGGTGGCTAACTCCAAGTCATGCGTGAGATAATTCTCCTCATGAGGCCTCAACTGCCTAGACGCATATATCACTACTCTATCCTACTGCATCAACACACATCTTAACCCTTTACCCGAGGTATCACAATAAACCACAAATGGTTTACTAGGGTTATGGATAATTAGTACAGGGGCAGTGATCAAACGGAGCTTCAACTCTTAGAAACTCCTCTCACATCTATCATCCCACACAAAAGGTGTCTCTTTCCTAGTTAGCCTCGTCAGTGGTAAAGCCATTTCAGAAAAGCCCGGAATAAACCATCAATAGTACTATGTCAAACTTAGAAAACTCCTAACCTTGGTGATTGTTCTAGGTTTATCTCACTGTAACACAGTCTCAACTTTATAGGGATCAACCATAACCCCGTATCATGAGATCACATGACCTAAGAATCTCACATCGGTTAGCCAAAACTTACATTTACTAAGTTTGGCATATAACCTCTTATCTTTCAAGGTCTCTAGGACTAATCTCAAATGCCTCTCATGCTCCTCAAAGGATCTGGAGTACACTAGGATATCATCAATGAAAACCACCACAAACCAATCTAGATAGAGTCTGAATACCTTATTCATGTAATCTATGAATATAACGGGCGCATTCGTCAGCTCGAATGGCATCACAAGGAACTCATAGTACCCATATCTCATTCTGAAGGCCATATTGGAGATGTCTTCAATTCTCACTCTCAACTAGTGGTACCCAGATCTAAGGTCTATCTTGGAAAACACAGATACCCCAACTAACTGATCTAACAAATTATCAATTCTAGGGAGAGGATATTTATTCTTGATAGTAACTTTATTCAACTCTCTGTAATTGATACACAAACGCAAACTACCATCCTTCTTTCTCACAAATAATACCGGAGCTCCTCAAGGTGAAATACTAGGGCAGATAAACCATTTCTCTAACAATTCCTCTATCTGCTTTTTCAACTCAGCAAGCTCAGTGAGAGCCATTCTGTAAGGAGCCTTGGACACCGATTTAGCCCCAAGCACTATGTCTACAGGGAACTTTAGCTTTCTCTCAGGAGGTAGATTACTAAAGTCAAAATCTTTAGGGAAAACTTTTGGAAATTCCCTGACAACTAGGATCTTCTCTATCCCTTCCTCTACCTCAGCCTGAATAGAGAAAAAGACTACAAACCCTTGACATCCACATTCTAACGGCCTTCTTCTCTTATCAGTATAGTTTTTCTGCCTACTTTGGGCTGTGAAGAGTCTCTTTATAATCAATTCTATCTGTCAAGTGATCTAATCCACAATCTCAGGTCCTATCATACTCCTCTCACCTAGCTCAACCCAACACAGAGAGGATGTGTAAGGCAATTGGGTTTGGCTGTTAGTATCTTGCCATTTGACTTGTCTATCACTACACCCACTAGAGGCCACGTGGTTACTTCTCATACATACTTAAATATCACTGTTCAATTCAATTATTGTTATACCACTATTGATTTGATCTGTATGCCCTTCTATGATATTGATTTGATTGTTGGTATGAATTGGATAGTCGCAAATAATGTGGTACTTGATTGTGAACACTGAACTATTTCCTTACCTGCTTGTGAAACTATACCTAGGGTAGGAGTTGAGTTATCTTTTATGACTACTGCTTAGACTGTTACAACAAATCTCACCTAAATTTTTTTAATATAAAAAAGAAAAGCAGGTAAAAGAACTTATCCTAAAAGATATTATAAAAAATGATAATAATTATACAAACTTTGATCATATTAAATTCATTATGGATTTGATAAATTTATTGAAGGAATAGGAATCCTATTTTTGAAAACATTAAAACAATTTATCTTTTTTGAAAATGCCAAAAATAATTCACCATCATATGTATATGCTCAAATCATGAGACACATTAATTTTGATCAATTTGAAAGAATTAATGAAAGGTTTAAACAAAACATTTTATAAATTATTCTTATTAATTATGATATTCCTAAAATTACATATTTTTTTTAAACATGATACATGAAATATTTCAGATATTGAATGAGGTATTATTAGTAAGATTACTTTTCAAAACCAACCCTGGGGAATAACTCAACAATTTTCCTTGATTTATTAAAACAATAATTTACCATGTTATAAAAATTATAGATTTATGATTTTACATTACTAATAATATTGATGAAAGGGTTAGAGGAAAATTTTAACAACCCTGTCAACTTTGAGAATTAGACAAAACCAAAGAAATAGATTTTCAATTTTATAAATAAAACAAAGATGTTAACTTTAAATAAATTTATTTTTGATCATTTTACAAACTAAAATCTTTTATGGTTAAGTAGGGAAACAAAGTTGATAAGGCAGGGTATAGATTTTAAGATAATAGATAGAAAAAGAATCTTTTTTATTTATCTATCATATGACTATTAGACTATACTAGAGCACCAAGATGGTGTCACTTACTTATTCATAATTTGCTATATATACAAAATCTAGATCTACCTACATAAAGAATCATCAAAGCAAAAAACTTGGATAAGGATAAACACTTTGCAGTTGTCATGGCAAGTAATTAATAATCTAATAGCCCAGCAAGTAAGTAATCTTAAAAATATAATGGAACCATGACACATGTACAAAAGTACTATCAAAATATTTCCCATAAGAGATAAATCTATACTCAACATATAAGATATAGAAAAAAGTAAATAGACGGCATAAGAAATGCGGCAAGTTTTTCCTTCTTCGTAACAAAATATGGATGGTAGGATAACTTTTAGTACAGATATTTTATTATTTCCCATTTACCAAAGTTATAAGTCATGTACAAAATGGTGAGTCGTGTCCTTTATTATTTGTCAAAATAGGCCAGTCAGTCTCCTAAAAAGTGTCATGAAGTCATGCTACGTAGCATGAAGATAGAAATTTAGGAATAATATAATTTTTATCTTATTAGCAATGTTTTTAAAATAGGTTCGGTTATTGAACTGGTGGAGGTACTGGTTCACGGTTCATTGGTCGAACCGTGAACGAACTGGTGATAATTAAATATATTATTTAAAAAAATTTTATATATTAAAATTTTAATATAACAAATAAATATTAGTAAATTTTAAATATTTGATTACTAATTTAACATTTCTTAAGATATTACAAAAATTAATGTTTAGTTTAAAATAAAAATTATCTATGATTAAAAATTAAGAATATTTAATATTAAATTTTTAAAATTTCTAAATTATATTAAGATTCTACTTATTATTAAAAAATAAAATAATAAATAATAATTTTAGCTAAGTATCTTGATATTTGAGAGCAATATTATTAGAAAATTGAACATGATAAAAAGTAAATATAAAAAATAATTAATTATATACATTTTATTTCTCTTTTATTCTCCTTTTAAAAAAAAATCATATTTTAACCTCCTCATCTTTTTTATTACCTTCTATTTTTAATTTGTCAAAATTATTTAAAATGAATTATTCTGTTATATAAAAAAATTAAAAAAAAAAAAGAAAAATTTGCTTCAAACCGGTTTGACCGGTTTTTTGGTCTGATTTTTTATTGATTTTTTATCGATTTTCACCGGTTTTTGACCGGTTTGACCGGTTCTTGACCGGTTTGACCGGTTCTTGACCGGCTTTTTGCTTAACCGATTTTTCAACTCAACCGAACAGGACCAGGGACCAGTTTCCGGTCGAACCAATCGAACCGGCCGATCCGATCCAATTTTCTAAACATGGCTTATTAGGGGTTAATTTTATATAAATAGCACTGATCTTCCATTCTTGCAAAGGCATGGAGTGAATAATAATATTTAGATAGAAACCTTTTCTAAACATTACTCTCTTTAGCAATTTTCACCTTCCACTCTTGTAAAATATATCTGCTAAAACTATTTGCCCTACTCGAATAATATTGGCATAGAGAAGTGTAAAGCAGTAATATTTACAATATTATTGTTAGTTTTCTATCATCTGTCTACTATTATTTATTATTTAAATTATTTATTTTTTTATTGTCTAAAGTATTTAATTTGTATATATATTTTTCTTTAAGTGGCGCATCCTTTAATAGGATTTAGGGTTTAAGGGACGCATCCTTTTTAATTTTTTTTTTTAAAAAGACACGTTTTTTAATAAAACGCATCCCTTTTAATTCTTTCTTTCAAAAAAACTTGCACTATAAATTAATTTTTTTCTTTAAACAAGGCCGTGGGTGCTTTTTTGTTAATAAATAATTATTGTTATGGCTTTGTTATTTATTTTTAATTTTTATGTTTAATCATAATCTTACAAATTCACATGAATAACAATTTGGATTAATATAACATAAATAAAATTGTAAGATATATATATACACCTATGCATCATAATAAATGGTCCCCCATGTCTCACAAGTTGATATATATATATATATATATATATATATATTTTCTTCTTCTTCTTCTTATTCTCCAAGAACTACTAACCGAGAAACATAAAAAGAAAAGCCAAAAATTAACAGACATAGAATCTCGCAATAGATGATTTTGACGTGCGAGTATATGACATGACCAACTTGATTAGGCTATAATGCAAACGAAAACACTAAAAAGGAGTAGTGGCCCATCAAGGGAACGTGTTTCACTATCAGAGAAGCTAAAGAAAAGGAATAGACAACAGCGAAGAGGAACCCGCAAAAACCAACCCAAAAAACTTGATTTACAATTCTTTTTACTTGCTTTCATTTATTTACTCGTTTTATTTATTACTTTCGGCAATTTATTTTCATCCTTTGGCTATCTTTTATTTAAGTTATTATAATCAAGTTTTTTAATTTTTCTTAAACTGTTTGTTATCAATTCAATCTTGTATACACAATTCCTATTATATTGTAATCGATTTGTTCCATTTCTAGTTCATATCATCTTCTCTTTCATTACAATTTTGGAACCTCTATTTTTTTTTTTTCCAATGTCGAGCTTCATTTACGACAAATTCACATCCTCTACCGTGGCGGTTCCCTAAACAGGGAGCCATAGCCTTTGTTGCCTTTTGTTATTTTTCTTTTTAATTTTTTCAAAATTTTCTACTGTCTCAATAAAGAATTTATTCTCAGACTTAGGAGAACTTGTCACTTGAAAGTTAAGTCTCATCTCTATTTGCTGAACATAGAATAGAGACCGTTAGCCATTTTGGCTAATGTTTTTCGACTACACAGTTGACAGAAATTTTGATCCCAATACAGTTAAAACCAGTTAATTAAAAAATAGAATAATTATGAACGCAAGTTTTCAATCATACTTAAACGTGGAATGCAGGGATAAAGTTAAAAAGTGAGGTGGAGAAACACGCAAGTTTTCAATCATACTTAAACGTGGAATGCAGGGATAAAGTTAAAAAGTGAGGTGGAGAAACTTGCATGATTTTTAGTTTGATTCCTTCTTAATGAAGAATACATTTTGAGGGAAGTGGATAGGTGCTTTTGTAAAAAAATAAAATTAAAGATAATTAAATTAATTATATATTAATATCAAATGATTTCAATAAAAAAAAAAATTTGGTAAAGAGTAGTGGTGTAAAAATCTTATAACCAAACTAAGATCTTATTGATAGAATTTTTTAAAAGATAACTGAAAAGTAAAAATTATGAAGATAAAACAGGATATTCTCTACAAGATTTTAGTACAGAGGCTGAAATAGAATAAAAAGTAAAATAAAGGAAGGAAAACATATGATATATACTAGTTCGGTCCTCAAAATTTATGTCCAGTCCCATTGATACATAATAAGGGATTTCCACTATAAAATTAGAGTATACACCCATAGAATCTAGGTTTCCAAATCCACCTAAAACTTTTACAACACTTGGATTCCATACAAACTTACCCAAAACTTACTTTCCCCACACTTAAGAAAGATTTACAGAAGAATGATATGGGGATATATTTAAAATCCTTATCAATAAAGGATTACAATAAACTCACTTTTAAAAGCTCTCACAAGTTAGATTTACCAAGAAACTAAGCTCAGAAGATTTAAGATGAAGAGAATAATGAATACTATAATATAACTTAACTTTTCTTTCTTTACTTCAGTTCTCTATCCGCTTCAGTTCTTCATCTTACTGTTATATAGTGGCTCCAAAAAAAAAATATATCCGTTGGAGAGTTCAACTTCACAAATATAGCCACTGTAAGAGATATGAAGGTAGAGAAAGCTAAAGGAGTTATACTTTCAGTTGCACAGTCTATTTTCGTCTTTTTGATTTTGAATCCTTGACCTTACTTTGCTTCTTCTCTCTTCTGTTATTTTTCTTTCACTTTTGCTAAACAAAGTACTTGGTTTTGTTGATAAAGAAGAATTACACTGACACTCTTTCATATATACATACTTTTTCTTTGTATCTTTTCTATGAGTTTGTGCAGTGTATTTCTTTGTTTGACTTTTGTATTATTTTGAAGATCAGAAGATTAAAGAAAAACGCAATGACCGTTGAGGCAAGATTCTTTAGCTTTCCTCTTTCCCATTTTTTGTCTTTATCTTTTGCTTTTCCTCATTAAAGCTTCTAATAGAAAACTTTTAAACAGTCATCTATCTTCTTGCTCATTTCACAAATTTGCCTTTATAACTTTAGAGAAAGAGAGCTTTAGAAAGGATTTGAACAATGTGACTTTGGAGAATTTCTAATATTTTTCTTTGATTCTTGAATAAGGAATTTGTGATGTTGTCACTGGTTTGATGAATCAGAAAATCCAAAGGAAGAGTTTGTATTGTTTTGGTTCTCATACTCCTTTATCTCCAACAATAGTTTTTGCTTCTTTATCTTTGTTGTTCTTTTCTTCTTTCTTTGATAAAACTTTTTTAATTGGTGTGGGATGGAGACTTGCTTTTATTTTATGGCATCAAATTCCTTTTATTGTTTCTTGAGCTTTTGTTTTGTCCAATGTGTTTCATTAAAATTTATAAAGGGATGTGATAGCTCATTTTTACTTTTCAATGTTTCATTTGTAAAGGGTTTTGATTTAATTATTTTGATGATAACACTTGGGTGGGTTACCATTAGCATTTCTAATTAAAAAAATATTAATATAACCTTTATCAAATTTTTTAATTAGATCACATTACTTTTTTATTGGAATTTTTAAAATCAATATTGTAGATCCAATTAATTCAAATAAAGTACATTGGAAACCAATTTAATAAATTTAAATGAATACTATGAAGAGCAACACCTCAACTTTTTTACTTTAATATTTTTATTTTTATCTAAAAATTATTATTCATCATAAAAATAAGTATACATCAATAAATTAAAAGTTAGGTTAAATTATGTGTTTTAACTCTATAATTTTATTTAATTTTTAATTTAATTTCTATATTTTAAAAATTTACAGCTAAATTTTTATAGATTTAAAAATTTTAATTTGGCAAATATCCTTAAATTTCTGTCAATGCTAATAAATTATGTTTAAATATTCAGCTATTTGTTATCTTGACATTGTAAATAGATATGAAGTCAACAAAAGAAATGAAAGTAAATAATTAAGTCAAATTAACTTACAAGTATTATTATACAATGTGATGTAATTTATGTTAACTGATTTGAATAAGTTGATTTAAATTGTATATACTTTGAATGTCACAATAGCATCTAATTGACCACATCCACAAAACTTAATAACACATAAACGAAATTTTAAAATTAAAAAGGATAATTATAAATTTTTAAATTATGAAAATAAGAATAAAATTAAGTAAATGTTTTGCCTTGAAAATTATAAAGAATAAATTATTTAGACATTTTTTAAATTTTTTTAAAATTACATAAATTTTCTTTCTTTTTTCAAGACATACATAGATTTTTTTCAAAAATAAAAGTTTCTTTATACCTTAGTTTAATTTTAAATTTTTTAATAAAAAATATTATTTATTAAAAAAAATTTAATTCTAAATAGAAAGTATTAAAATTAAAAATTTTAAAATTAGTCTAAAATATAAAGTCATTTTTGCTTTAAAAAAATCAGAAATTTATATAATTTTCACAAAATTAAAAAAAATCAGTGAGTTTATTAAATTACAAAAGGGGACACATTTATATTGCTATGTCAACATTCAAACCCTTTGTCCGCATCGACGCTGTAGAGGGTGTAACTCACACTGCACATTCCTAGGAGTTGCTTCTTCAATCGCATAAAATCGAATATTAATTCCCTTCATTGACCAACAATCTACCTAAATGCATTCGTATTCGAAATCTAAATGCCCATAAATGTCATTTGATTTCTCTTCCACAACGTTTTCTCATGAAGCATGGACATCTTGTACACGCTTCATTCCCACGTCGTTTTGCTTTCTATTTCTCCTCCTCGCTTCCTCTCTCCTCACTCTCTCTTGCTTCGTCGGAAAATCCGTAAGGGACCCAACATACCCTCCAGTCAAAGCCACTGTCGTTGGCCAGCTCTTCTACTTCACCAAACTCCATGACTATTTCTCTGAAATTGCCAAAACCCATCTGAATTTCCGTCTTGTCGCTCCTGGGCACGGCGAATTGTACATTACAGACACGCGAAATATTGAGCACGTGCTGAAAACCCAGTTCGATAATTACACGAAGGGCCAGTATAACCGAGAAGGGAGTGAATAGGTATGTTGTGCAATAAATATAAATATTTGATGTTTCGAAGGTGGAGAAACAAAAGTACTCTAATTTAGTTCGTGAAAAGTGGAAGATTTGTGCGGATAGAAAAGTGAAAAATCTGTATACGGACAAATAACAAAAGAAGAGTAAAGGATTACAACACAGTAATTTATCTTAGTTCGATCAAATTGACCTATATCCAATTCTTTTAAAATCTTAAGAGTTTTTCTCTACTCAATAATAAGAATTTACAAGACGTAATAATATCATCTTACACTTTTTAACCTTTAAGTGATTTTTTAGTAAAATTTTTATACAGTTCACCCTCAATTTACTTTAAAACTTACAATATATCTATATATACTCACGCACTCTCTCTTTGACTTGCATCTTATAAACAGATATGATAAGTAAAATTAGAATACTTTTCTCCTTTTAGTGCATTTTCTTAAAAATATTATCAATTATTTTTTTATTCAAAAATTTCAAAGGTTTATATTCATCTTAATTCATTTATCTGTTAGATACATTTCTGATTTCACCGGCTCCTTAATTTTTTAAGGTTAAAAAAATATCTTCTCATATGTTACTTATTTTCAAAATCATGACTAGTTTTTTCACATTTAATGTTAGCTTCTTAGCTTAAAATAAAGACAAATGTTTAACCGCATTTTTCACTTTAAGTCACTGGTTCTATTTTACCTGCTCTTCCTTAATACATTTACCCATTATTTGTTTATCTTTTATATATAACATACTCTATCATTTAGTTCATAAGTGAAACTCATCTATTTATAATATTGAGCTTATGAATATTGAACCAAAATTCAGTATGGGCTTTTTACAAAGATTTAATAAAGAGTTTTGTTATCATTATTAAAGTCATTAGTCCTGATTACCTTGGGTTGAGGATCCAACACCAGCGATCTTTTTGGATTAGGGATTTTCGCCGTCGATGGTGACAGGCGGAGGCAGCAGAGGAAGCTAGCTAGTTATGAATTTTCCACGAGAGTTCTAAGGGACTTTAGTTGCTCTGTCTTCAAAAGGAAGTCCCCAAATTGGTGGGAGTTATCTCGGAATTTTCCCATGCCGATCAGGTGTTTGATATGCAGGTAAGTGGTTTAAAACATTGAAGATGCTTAATTACATAATCTTGAGAGTTAGTTAATTTTATACATGAGTTACTAAGAAGCCCGACACTATACAATATGGACACCTGACATGAGAAAACATGCAGTGGTTAAATGCAATTTGAAGTGTTGTGTTGTGTTATGTTTAATAACCTAAGCTAGTGTTTAATTATTCGAATAATAACCTAAGCAAAATAAGTAGGTGAATTACAAGGAAACTAAAAAGTTGCTTTGATGGAGTGATTTTTTTATTTTACCAAATATAACTTAAGTTGTCTTAGAAGATGCCCTTGCTGTTCATTTACTAGGATATGCTGATGAGATGCACCTTGGTCTCTATTTTTAAAGTTGGGTTTGGAGTGGAATTGAATTGCTTGGAGGGATCAAGCAAGGAGGGAAGAGCATTCATGAAGGCCTTTGATGATTCAAATGCTATAGTGTATTGGCGCTCTGTCGATCCATCCTGGCCGCTCAAGAAGTTTCTTAACATTGGTTCTGAAGCCACCCTCAAGAAGAACATCAAATTAATGGATGATTTCGTGCACCGACTCATTAAGACAAGAAGGGAAATGCTGGCTATTCAGCAGGATTCTGTGAGTTCAATAGCTTCCATTGCATCCTCAGCCTTTTCTTCATGCCATTTGAATGAACTCTTTTGCTAGTTTTAAAATACAAAATTTCAACACTAATAACTTGCATTGCATCCCCAGATTTATTTATTATTGTTAGTTTTGAGTGAAAGTGAAACTCTTGATCTTGTAATTGAAACTTGAAAGTTCTTTGTTGATAAATGTCAAAACTTGTGGTTTCCAGAGTGATAAGGAGGATATACTCTCAAGGTTCTTGGTAGAGAGCAAGAAGGACCCAGAGAATATGAATAACAAGTATCTGAGGGATATAATTCTGAACTTTATGATTGCTGGCAAAGACACGAGTGCAAACACTTTGTCATGGTTCTTCTACATGCTCTGCAAGCATCCTCTAGTACAGGAAAGGATTGTACAAGAAGTCAAGGATGTCATTTGTTGCCAGGAAAATGAACTTGACATCGATGATTTTATGGACAAGATAACTGATTCCACCATCGAGAAAATGCATTATCTTCATGCAGCATTGACTGAGACCTTGAGACTGCACCCTGCAGTCCCTATGGTGAGTTCTATAAACTAGCTCAAAAGTTGAAGCCACCATCAATTGTATATTCTTAGACTTTTATTACCACATGCTACTTACTTATTTTGAGCTATTAATTCCATAATTATCTAGTTAGACAAACTGACTTGCATAATCTGTTTATATTGCTTATTGCCTTCCTTGGCTCACACTGGCTTCAATTCCTATCATGTTATGCTTACATAAACGACACCAAATCTACATCTTGATGTATTTTTGTTTGGTGTGGTTCTAGGATGGGAGGATGGCAGAAAGAGATGACATTCTTCCCGATGGCTACAGCGTGAGGTAAGGGGATATAGTATTCTATATGCCCTATGTTATGGGCAGAATGTCCTACATCTGGGGGGATGATGCTGGAGAATTTCGACCAGAAAGGTGGCTTAAAGATGGAGTTTTTCAACTAGAATCTCCTTTCAAATTCATAGCTTTCAATGTTAGTATCATTGTTCTCTCAGTTAAGAATTTCGTGTGTATGGTATCTTGATTCTTGAGCTTATCTATGGTGTTGCGGGCAGGGCGTCGTATCTGCTTAAGGAAGGACTTTGCTTATAGACAGATGAAAATAGTATCAATGGCTCTTCGTTTCTTCTGGCTTAAATTGGCAAATGAAACAAAAAATGTGACTTATAGAACCATGTTTACACTTCACATGGACAAGGGCCTCCCTCTTTGTGCAGTTCCAAGGTAGTATCACGAAAGTCATAACTTATGATGCAAAATAATCTATTTGAAAGGGCATTCCTAGCATGTTGAATATCGGTGCTTGACTTGCTGCTGGGGTCTATAAACTGGTACTGATTTTTGGTATTTGTGAGAAGTGAAGATGCAACCTCTCAGAGTCGAATGAACTTGGGGGAATGGAAGATAAAGGAACAAAATTGGAGAGGTTGGTATTTTGTACATAAAAGCACTACTTGAATATCCTCATGGGTAATGAGAGAGTTTGATAAATATGTGCAAATCCTTGGCATAGTATAGCACCGAATCTTGCTGTTCGAGATTTTTACATATCATTAATACCCACATAATTTGATAATTTATGATGTTCAAAGGCATGATGGAAAAAAAGGAAAAAAAGTTTGGAGTTTAATTGTTGTTTAGAATCAAGTTATTGCCACCGATTCATCATAAAATTTATATTTTCGCAATTATCTGCCAGTTTGCTGAGTGGAAGACTTTGATTATGGGGTAGAGCCAGATAATAACAATGATATAATTTGAAACTTGAGGCCTAGAACCACTATTGACCATTGTAAACAAGAAAAAGTGGAAGGTTAGTTGAAGACTTTGATTCCGGGGTACAAACCTATTGTTGCAGAAGAAGGCATGACAATTTTGACCGGAGTTCTCAGCATCAACACCACAGGTATAATACCTTTATTTTCATTCGTTTAGTTTAGGCCTTCATAAAAAAGTTATTGGCTTCAAGTAGTGAGTGGTTTAGGCCTTGATGGATAACCACACTACGGAAACTGTCAAATTGATGACATAGTACCATCAAAGGCGCACCCAAGGCCACATCTCTTCAAGTGCCTGATCTTTCAGACAACCATCTCAATAATGAAAATTTTTTTATTGCACTCCTGGCACAGCATGTTAGGTGAAGTTAATAAAAATTTATCAAAATAAGTATTAATGACTTTCATTATTTGAAATATTTGTTTTAGTGGCGCAACGGTAAGTTGCCGCTAAGTGATTTGGAGGTCACGAGTTCAAATTGAAAACAGTCTCTCTGTAACAAAACAAGGGTAAGACTGCGTACATCTACCCTTCCCAAATCCCACTTAGTGAGAGTCTCGTGCACTGGGCCACTCTTATTAACTCTTTGTACAATTAACTAGTAAATTACATCTGTTCTTCAATACTAGAGGTCTAAAACTCATTGGCAATCAACTTAGAAATTTATGTAAAAACATATTTCAACATAAATCCCACTAAGAAAGGGATTTCAATAAAGACATTTTTGTAGGATCAATTTCAACACAAACAATGCTAATCACAAAATTATTTGACCCACAATTGATCTCAACTATTGATGGAGTTCACAACTTCACATTGTCAGATTGTGCATCATAAATTTAGGGTATTGCATGTACATACAAGTAAAGTACACAAGATTTTTTTCTTTTCTTTTTTTTCGGGTTGAAGAAAGAACTAGGTCATAGTGAAATACATTTGACATTTAAAAGCATAACAATGTGGTGTGTACAATTAGCCAAGACATCTAATGAGTCTGAAATGCATTACAAAGAGTATTTTAGATTCTTAGTATTACATAAAACTACAGGTTTAGGATATAGGACAATTCAACAAAAAGAAGAAAGAAAACAACAGAAAAGGGAAAAGAAAATTAAGAATGCTGCAAAAAGTGTGTGTTAGGGAAAGATTGAAACTTTTATGGAAATCACTTCATGATAATATTAATATGCCCTTGATTTTATGATGTCAATGCTCATTTCACTAGGATCAGTTGCTTGCAATTCAAATTGAATGCCATCAAGTTCCCTCTTGAATCTGTCTTTGGAGCTGGCATACACCATTTTTTGTCTCACTTTTGATGTATCCGGAGACCTTCATATCAGAGACAAAGATGAAGTAAAATCCATGAGGAGAAACAGATATCTCATAACTACATTGCTATGAATCCGGAGCTCTGTGCCAATCTTTTTCTTTTCTTTTCTTTTTTCCATTTCTGTGTAATTTTAAAAAACTAAAAAAAAAAACTGTATTAATTGGCCTCATTATCCGTGGATTTACACAAGCCGCTCCCTAATTTCAATATATGTCATCTGATATCAAAATATTTTACTAAAAGCCTGTTTAGCCTAGTTTTTGGGGCGAAAAGGTTATTGTTATTAAAAATATATATTTTTTAGCTTTTATATGTGTTTGGTCAAGGCATAAATTTATTTTTAAATAATAGCAAAATATATATTTTTCTATTGTGAGAAACACAGGAAACATAAGAGATTCTCTTTTAAAGCAGACCTCGAAAAGAGAAAATGTTTCTTGAACAAAGGCACCCTCACAGAAAATAAAAGAATTATAAATATTGCTCAATCTTAATCTTCTTAAAATGCAATTTTTAGTAATATGATGCAAAAACTAAAAAGTACTTTTTTAAAATACTTGTCAAGAATAAATAACATTAATAGAAATCCTTATTATATGATTTGATCATACACTAAATGGTTTTTTGCTATAATGCTAGAAACTAACCTTAGAAAGAGCAGTTTCGAAATAATAATAATAATAATAATTGTTGTTATTATTATTATTGAAAGCAAAGCCGAAGACACAATATTATTTGTTTTTTTTTTTTTCACTTCAAAACAGAAGGCCTGAAATGAGAAAGTGTCCTTATGAGAGTTTCATAAATTTCTAGTAGCAATTTTAGAGAACCTATATGGTTAAATTTACTACAATATGTTATCAGAAATTCACATATAGCTTAATCAAACTAAAGTAAATTACACAAATTTTTCATAAATTCTTTTACTGAAATTATACAGATCTTCTATCTATTTTTAAAATATATAGAAATATTTTTTGAAACAAAAAATTATTTTATGCTTTAGTTCAATTTAATTTTTTTACTAAAATACCCTCTATTGAATCAAAATAAATATTTTTAATTAAAAATTTTAAATAGAAGGTATTTTTATCAAAAAAAATTAAATTTGACTAAAGTATAGGATAACTCTTTGTTTCAAAAGATATTGTGTATACTTTTAAAAAAAAATTTTAAAAAGTTAGTATAATTTCAATAAAATTCAAGAATAATTTGTGGAATTTACTCGTCAAACTATGATACAATAATATGTAAATGAACTTAAAATTACCATGCGACAAAGAAGATCTTGCTTTTCTGGCAATTCTCATCAGTGATGAACTCAAAATCAAAGATAGCATAACGGCACTCATTAGAAGGAAGAGACTGAGTAAAATCCTCATAGGTTGCATCAGGGCTTCCAACTTTATCCACCACCACTTCCTGATCCTCAATTTTGAACACAATGAAACGATAGTTTCTCTTTGCTTTTAGTTCTTGGAACTTAAGTTTACATTCATCATTCACAGCCATTCCAGATACCGCGTTCGCCTAACCCAAGTTTATTTTGGGAAAAATAAAAATGATAGATGTGTATTATGCTTGATTTTCCAATATATAAATACGATTAAGAAACTTAATGCACTCTTTTTTTCAGGTCTATGGGCTTAATCTGAAATTAAATTTCTTTCAAGATGAATTATTGCGAGATGTAAACATTGTTTTCATCACTTTTATTCCCATTGACCAGATCAATGATAAAAGAGATATATTTGAAGAGACAATTGGTCATAGAAGTTCTAATATCATACTAAAGACGATTTCAACTTAAAATCTTAAACTATTAAATGAATATTTATAAATTGTTTTATTGTAATTTTTAGCATGCTCAACATATTTATATGTTTCTTTGTGATTAATTTATTTTATATGTATTTTTGAAGATGAGGTTCATCTAACAATTTTTCAGCAATTCTCTTCTTACGTACACTCTCATCATTCAAGAAGGGTTCAAGGAGCCAATAAAAGCATCCAAATCAGTGTATCAGTAAAACTTATCACCTAATAAAACATTTACTTTGGTGAATTTTCATTAACTCCTTTAACCTATCTAACACGCAAGAAGTGTGTTTAAGAATTTTTCTATTATACCTGTTAATTTCCTTCATAGTTTGAATTGTTTTTAGAGATTCTTCTAACAACATAGAGAATGATGAAGAATTGAATGAGATAAAGATTGAGAGGGAACGTACCATGTTGTCTCTGACGATAGAGAAAGCCTAAGGAGAAGTGAGAAAATGAGAAAACAATTGAGGAAGAAACAGAAAAGTGAGAGAGACAGAGGAAGAGATCCTTATTCAGGGGAAGACAAGGATAGCTTGAGAGAAAAACGGAGAGAAGGAGTATTTTCAGGAGAAAACAAGGGTTGAAGTTACTCTAAACTTCAAAATGGATAATCATGATTGTTATGTGTGTGTATATAAAATTGAAACGTTATAATTGGAAAGTAATTTTCATATGAAATAAACGATATATAATATGTCCTTTTTTTTCATTTTCATTTTCGGGTTATATTTATAATGAAATTTTGGTTTGCTTATTTAACAAATCTTAATGATGGAAAATGTTGGGATGTTAGTGACAAAATAGAATAGAAATTACTGAGACTAACATCCATCTTTATCTTAGTTTACAAATAGTGAATATTTGTCGTCACATGTCACATATGTTCTCAAGAGCTTCATGCACAGGTTCAAATCCCTCAAACTATTAACACTAGTAAACTTTTTTCTTTAAAGAATAATAATAATAATAATAATAATATACTACGCTAAAATTATTAGTCATAATATCAATAGCATATATAGGATCATTTTTTTTAGTCATTTATCCATATTTGTCAAACCTTAGTAGAGGACTAGGTACTAAGGAATTTCTTGAAAGAATTGATTACCAGCATAAGCTTTTGATGTCGAGAAAATTTGAACTCACGCCACCACTATTTTTTGAACTCACCAGAGGATCTCTCCCGGACCACAATACTCTTCATCAGATTCCTTTTGCTAATTGAACCATTTCGTGTCAGAGTATTAACAGTAAACTTTCTTTAGCGAGGAGTTAATAGAAAATCTTTCACATGTCACTAGCGCTTACCAAAGAACCAAACTTTTGAGTAGGGGTATTCATTGGCCCGATATGTCCTAAGGGTCTGCCCTAACCCGATCTAATCAGGTCGGGCCAAAAATATAAAAGGACAGAACTTTAAACAGAACTATATCAAGTTAAGTCAAGCTACGGGCGAAGGCATGTTCTGCCCAACCTACCCTGATAATTACTTTTTTTTTTAAATTATTAACATCTTGCCATCTTATATATATATATATAAGATGGCAAGATGTTAATAATTTAAAAAAAAAAGTGTATATATATATATATATAATTCTTATTTCATTATTTTGTCTTTTTATTACCTATGCAAACCTTTCTTATTTCTTAATTGTTTTTATCATTGACGTGTATATTTCCTAACATTTCTTTTGTTGAATAATGAAAATACACATATTTACTTAAGGTTAATTATGTTAGTATATCTTATATTTTATTTGATAATATTAGATTATTTTTTTATTACTAATAAAAATATAAAAGTTTTAAAGGTCTATTGTTTTAAAATATATAAATATGAATATGTAAAAAAATATTTTTATATTACAAATATCAATTTATTAAAAAACAAAAAAAAATCCAAATCGCCCTAACCTGCCTTAAAATCGAGCTTATTTGGATCAGGTCGGGCCGAACTATGGGCATAAAAACAAGCCTGATGTCTTAATCAGTCAAGACATCAAGCCTGCTAGATGTCCAGCCCGACCTTACCCATGTACAGCTCTACTTCCGAGCAATTAAGGAGCGCATGAATGAACAACCAAACCAGAACACATGCATCAGATACTGCCAAGGAAATGGGGAAAACTATTGTAAAGGACTTTTGCCTGTACTGTTTATGGGGAAAAAATTTCATTATTCATCGGTCTTATTGGTTATTCATTACTCAATAATGAATTTAATAATTGTAGTTATTTTGTTCAAACGTCTTCACCCACTTGACCTTTCAATGATTTTTCATTGCCAAGTCTCCCTGAATTCTATAATTTCTTTATCATAGGCAAAAATTAGTACACTTGGGACAAGAAAATGGAGAAAGATTCCTAAAGCTACACATCGAAAAGAAAATGGAAACCAATATCCCCAAAGCATATTGAGATATCAATAATCATTAGGTGAAGTTTACAACTTTGGGACCCTTCTTCTTTGGTTTTTCATTAACATTTTTTGATTTTGAGGACTTGTCAACATTATATACGTCATCTGCCATGAAGTCATCCTCAAGATCATCCCCGCTCACAAGTTTGATGACCTGATTTCTGGGCCTTTCTTCAGTTCCAATTGCTGTAAGAAAGAAAATAAAATGGAACAGTGATATCAGCCTTGGTCAATTTTACAAGCAGACTTTCTTCAAATGACGAGATACTTAGCTAAACCCAATCTACATACACCAAGCTAATGGAAGATAGACATTTAGTGGGACCCACATCTGAGACGTCTATGTATCCATTACGATCACCGGGTGTTAGATTTTTCCCAGACGACCAAAATTTTTAGCAAAGGAGAAGAAATTGTAACTGGAAGCAATTGAATAGGAAAATACAAGAAAGAGCTTAGGAGTAGGGGCAAGAGGTGCCATATATCATTTTCAAAATTACATCCAAAGCTCAATTTACTCCAAATTTGAATCTATATTTCATTTGTGTGAGAAGGGCTTGTTATCTTTAGAGAAGACTCTGAACACAATCTTTAAATGGATGAAATCTCAAACAAGGACCTAACACCTGAAGGGACTAACTAGGTAACAAGAGATAGTATATCTCTCCTTATCAACGTGGGTTTGATTCCTTTGAGAAGCACTCTACAAATAAAATCGTCGAAGAGCCCAAGCAAAGTCTGAGGATACCCCTCACCATAATACTACTAAAAAAAGGATCTAAACAACAACATATGTGACTTAAAATATGAATGCTTGCACTGATAGACGTATAAAACTAGATGGATCAGATAAAATAGTTAGATCAACACTAACAAGATGGATGGACTATCATTTCCTTCACTACTCAACCTACGATAAATCATTGATCCACTAACATCTTAAAGACTAGATTCTTAACACCGCAACAAAAGCTTACATTAGGCAGATGATGCAATCTAATCTCAAGTGGAAAGTTCAAACATAATTTATAAGCCTAGCACCACCAACAGTCAGGAATTTGATTGAATCAGACTTTTTCCAATATTAAGAACCCCTAATTTATCCAGGACAATCAACCACCTTAAGACATCCTGGTTGTAACATGCAGTATACACTAGTATCTCTTTTGGAATACTAGATTTTAGAGCAAAATATCACCATTCCTGGAGCAGACGCAACTGTTCTAGTTCATCCAATGTAACAAACGACTAAATCTGGTACCCACTACCCACCATCCTCCACTGCTTGGAGCAGCAAAAGAGGGACTAGGATTAAGTTGAATTGTCAGAGAAGCAAATAAGTATAGATAACATATAATGCAAAATTGCAGCACTTTTACATCAAAAGCAGAAACATAAAAGATGATAAAACAATTAAGCTTCTTGTAGAAATCTTACCAGCATTCACAGGCCCATTAGCAGCAGCAGACTCTTTTTTCCCTTTGTCAGGACAATCCTTTGCCAAATGTGTCACACCACCACATATCTTACAACAACCGCCCTGAAGAAAACAAATGGTAATAAGAGAGTAGACTCTAATTTACAAGGGAAATGTTGTGTTAATGCATCAAATAAATCACATCAGCTACACTTAACAAAGAGTCGCTGAACTTCCTCCCCAAAAGAAAAGAAAGAAAACAAAATATCATCATCATACTCTGACAAAGTCTAACATATATGCCATAATTCCATTAAAAAAATAAACATATATGCCACAATAAATACCTTTGGATAAATACCATGAGCATTTTGAGGGCAGTTTTTGCTCAAGTGTCCACGACCATTACACACAAAACACTCAGCAAATTTTGTTCCCCCTGCATCACCAACGAAACAATTTTATATCACAAGAACTAAGAAAACAAATAAAAGAACAGATTAACATATCAGCAAAGTTATTTGAGAAGTCGAGATTTTATCAAAAGGCAGAAATTAACAGCCCCACCTTATGGGAGGTATTTTACAGTCTTAAAAAAATATTACAGAAGGTAAATCACCATACAACTAACAGCCACATGGATGATTCACAGAACTATAGTCCTACTACGGTGTAGGATGGGTATACATAAGAATAATTAATCTGATCCACTGCCACCCAAAAAAAGGGGTAAATTGCAAGCTTTCCACCCCCACGTAATCAGTAATTAAATGGTTGCCAAAAAAGGAGAAAGTTTTGTCAAAACAATAGTATAATAAACCATCAAAAAAAAAAAACAAAGATAAAAGATATTAATGTTTATTCATCTTCTTCCTCCATCTCAAGCAAACCAAACTAAGAAATAAACCATCAGAGTTTAAATTCATATCCAAAATTGACTGAAGTAAGCATGAAGCACTTCAATTTCTCATCCTTTACCTTTACTAGAGCTAAATCCCTTTACTCGTCAGTCCTCACAACTACACTTCATTCATCCAATTCACATAAGGTGCTAATCAAACTGAAGGCAAAGATAGACACAAAGAAACCAGCAAAGGTGCTATAAAAGGGCTGTAAACAGTGCCTTTGAAAAGCAACTTTAGGATTTGATGGGTATTAGGGCATATATGAAGAAGGTTAGTTCAAATATGAATGGAAGTGGATCTGAAGAAACGTATCAGATAAGATGGAGAGAGAAAGATAGAAAACCCTACCTTCACACGTAGCTTCTTAGGCACCACAGCTAAGAGACTCATCATATGTTCACTGATTAGGCATTTTATAGGATAAAATCTTATTTGATCCTCTAACAACAGATTAAATCATTCAAATAGTTGCAGTGCTCAAGCATTCAAACTTAGGGACAAACAAGTTCAATATTAAGTGCCAAATTAATAACCAGCTACTAAATACCAATAAATATGACAAATGGAATTTGGCTGTACCCCTCTTTCTTCTACTATATTTCCCTAATCTCCCAGGGAAGTAATAATGTTTTTAAAATATCCAAATCATTACGTTAATTATAAAGGAGTATAATAGGACTTTTACTAGAGCATCTCGATCATACTTTCCTAGAAGGGATTAAAAAGTGTATGTGGAGTGAGCTTATATTGCAATGATTTATGTTATTATACTCTTCAAGCACCATATACAATTACCAAGAAAACGTTGTCTCATATAAACCCATTACCGGCATGAATGTATAAAGAAAGCTAATTGCATGTCTTCCCAAATATAATATGATTCTATGAAACAAGTCTAGAACTGAAGTAACGATATTCTCTCCTAGAGTGACATGCCATTGTACAACCATAAGGTCATTTCAGAGACCTTTTTATCTCCTAGACAAAGTCCATGCGGATAGATTCAAAACCCAAAGAAGTATATTGCAACCTCTTATATATAGTCAATTCTGAAAACCTTCAGCAAGGTACAAAGCCGAAGACGATCAATAATATTCCACGATTTTTTTTTTGGGGGGTACAAATTCAGTGCTAATTAAGCAAAGCAAAATACTTAGTATTCAGATCAGATCAAGACCCCACCTATGCCCATAATCACTGCAGATTTTAATTAAAAACAGCAAACAATTTCTGTACAATAATATACATATCCAATCAAGTTATCATATTCAGAGATGATGCAAATATGCAACCATATAGTAAAAAAGCATAAAATTTTTAAATACCATCTTGAAGAGGCTGTGGACAATTTGAGAGTGAGTGTCCAGTTTCCCCACAATTATAGCATAGTTTCCGGTCCTTGGGGCCATCTTTCACCTGAGGGCAACTCTTGGCTCTATGACCACGCTGTCGACAACGCAAACATATCTGCAAGGACCAAACTAACCATTAAAACACACCAATGTGACAAATCTGGTTATATTAATTTAATAGTCATATTATTCTTTTTGCAAAGAAAATTGTCTTTCTTTAGGCACCGTCTATTATTATAGTAAGGACACTTGGAGAAAGCAATGTCGAAGTGATTAAGTTCCCTTCAAACCTTGCATCACGCAAAATCTAGCTCCAGCTTCAACATATGTCCCATGACCAAGCGCTTAAAAGTACAATATTTACCGAAAATAAAACTATAAGGGCGAACCTTATTCTTTTCCCACTCAGCTTTCTCGGAACAGAACTTGGCAATATGGTCTTTAGCTTTGCAGATGAAACAACTCTCACCGGGCCTCATACCTGGAACTCTAAGTGGGTGCTTTCTGGAACTCTTTTTAAAGGGTTTACTAGTGATACCGAGTTCTATTGATTCTCCCTTTTTGCGCTTGTGCAAACTCTTCGGTTTCTTCTTCTTCTTCTTCTTCTTCCTGTCAGGGTCTTCTAGGGGTGTTGGCTCTGGCTTTGGGAACAGTTCAGGGTGCTCTGCCTTGAATCTTTTCAGAGCAAGTCGCTGCCTCTGGCTCACCATCTTAATCTCCGAGACTCACAATATTTGTAGCTACGAGAAGGAATTAAAGGTTTTCGAAGCTTACTGCGGCGCAGGCGACCGCACCACCACGGTTGGCCAGCGGCGAGGCAAAAGGGTTCTATTTTCCTTTCTCCAAATCGAGGGGTTCGTAAACAAAATGATACTGGCATCGAAGACCGGGTTCGACTACTAGAGAGGTGCAAATTAATGCCGTATAAGAATTAAGAGACATTAAAAGTAAACAAAAAAAATGGAAAGATCAAAGAATTAATGTTAACATTGGTGTTTTTATTTAAGATTATAATATGATCTTTTTTATAAGTATTATAAAGATGTTTTTATCTAAGGATAATAATAAATTTAAAATATTTTATAATATCAAAAAATCAAATTATATTTTATAAAATATAAAAAAATAATTTTAAAAAATATCAATAATAACTTAGATTTTTAGTCAAATGAATTTTGATTTTTAAAGTTCTTTAATATTATCTTTATTAAGTTATAGTCATTACATAGAATTTTCTTTTTATTACATCATGCTCTTTTCAGACTAAAAGTGTATAATTATTTTTTGGACCGAAAAAAATGTATAATTTTTTAAAATAAATATATGATTTTTATATCTAAATATATTGATTGAGAAAATCAAACGATAAACTAATCATGGTTTTGATTTAGTTAATTCATAAAATTAGTTGGACAATAAATAGACAAAAATTGATTAAATGAGTTAAAAATTGTAACAGTTTTGCACTGATCCTGTCAAAAATCAATTTTTTTTTTTTTTGGGTTGAAGTAAAAAAATTTGGCATTTTATAATAAAAGTTTATGATATTTATTAGACTTTACCTGACTCATTTCATATAAATTTATTATCATATATCAATACTTTATATAATTTTTATATTTTTAAATATTTATATTCATTTTAAATATTATTTTTAATATATGTATCTAATATTATTTATATTAATGCTTTTTGTTATATATTTTAAAAAACAGTTTAACCTTACTTCACTCATAGTCAAACTATTAAACCATGAATTGTTTCTTATCTCAATTTAATGATTAATTCAATTTTTAAAACATTATATTATTTTTTTTTAATATAAGTATCATATTTGTATTAGACTAAAATTCTATTTTAGTTATTTATAGATAAAGATTTATTAATTTAATCTCTTACAAAATTATCTGCTCATTTAGATATGGTGTATTTTTCAATGGCCAAAATGTATAAAATTTTTAAACTTTAAGTCATTTGCATTTAATCCTCTAATCATTAAAATTTTAAAATGAATCTCCCAAATTTGATATTATGTATAAATACCCCTATTGTTAATAAGTTTGTTATTTTACTAATAAAAGTGTGACATATCAAGAGAATAATTTTTAATATTTTAAAAAACAAACCAAACATTTGAACCAAGATAAAAAGCAGTTCATAATTCAATGGTTTGAATGTGATTAAACCAAGATTGAATCGTTTTTTTAAATATATAATATATACTATATATATATATATATATATATCTTTAAAAATATAAAAAATAGTTTAAAATATTTTATATATGATAATAAATTCTTGTAAAATAAATTGAGTATAATTCATAAAATATTTATTACAAAATGTCAAAACTCTATTGTAACCCAAAAAAGAATCTGAAACTAATTTTTTATTGATTCAATGTCAAATTGATCAAATTTTGACCAATTTATCAATTCTTAACTAGTTTTTTTTTGGGTTAATTTTATGGGTCAAATAAATTAGTTTCATGATTAGTTTACTAGTTCTCTAGTTCAACCATTCGATTCAATTTTTATAACTATATATACACCTCTTTAAAAATATAAAAAATAGTTAAAACATGTTATATATAATAATAAATTCCTGTAAAATAAATTAAGTATAATTCATAAAATATCATAAATCTTTATTACAAAATGTCAAAACTCTATTGTAAATGGCAAAAGAAACAAAAATTGGTTTTTGACTTAGTGCCAAATTAGTCTAGTTTTGAGCAATTTAATCAATTCTTAATTAATTTGTTCTTTGATTAATTTTGAGAGTCAAATAAATTAGTTTTATAACTAGTTCACTAATTTTATAGTTCAATTACTCAGTTCAATTTTTATAACTATAGTTATTTGCATATAACTCAAAATTTAAGTCTTAAAAAAAAAAAGAAAGAGTTTATGGGGTATATTTTTAAGTTTTGAAGGCAATGAGTTATTTGCATATAATCTAAAATTTAAAAGGTTATGTGCATTTTGGCCCTTTCAAATTGAGTCCCTTATAAAATTATTTTCTTAATTTAGTCCTTTACATATGAGTATTTTTTTAGACTCATCTCTTAAAAATAATATCATTATCAATAATGTCTTATATAATTGCATACAAAATATTTTTTTGATAGGCTATTCTTTAATCACCATTATATAATTTTATAGATTGATTGTTAGTTTTATCAACAATAAATTAATTGTAAGACATTATTTATAATGATTTTATTTGTAAAAGATCATATTAAAAAGAAAATTTTTCAACACATCAAATTATAAAATATTCTATTTGTGAGGGATCAAATTGAGATGACAATTCTATGATAGATTAAATTAAAAAAATATTCCATTTACAAAGGACCAAAATAGATGTAAAATACAACCCTATAAGAAAGTTGACTTAAATTCCATTTTAGTCCCTCATGGAAAAGATATTTCTAAAGTCTTTTATAGATTTTTTTTTATAATTTAATTCCTTACATATAAATATCTTTTAATTTAATCCTTTGTGAATAAAATTGTTATTAATAATGTCCTCTTTATCAATTCACTATAAATTTGGTACTAAAGAAATATTTTTAATAAAATTAATAGTAGATTGATCAATATATATTATTAATAACCTATAAAAAAATATTATATGTTATTACCTATATTAATTTAATCAATATTTTTAAAATCGGACTAGTCATTAAATTAGTGGATGCACTGGTTTACGATTCATTAGTCAAACTGTAATTAAACCGTAGTTGAACTAGTAATAATTAAATATATATTTTAAAATTTTATATACTAAAATTTTAATATAACAAATCAATATTACTAAATTTTAAATATTTGATTATTAATTTAATATATTTTAAAACATTTCAGTAATTATTTTTTTAATTGAAAAACAAAATTATTTATGATTAAAAGTAAGACTATTTAATATTGAATTTTTAAGTTCTTAAATTTGTATTAAGATTCTATTTATCATTAAAAAATAGTAATTTTAGCCAAATATTTTTATATTTCAAAGAAATGTTGCCAAGAGATAGTATATAATAAAATGGAAATACTAAAAATAACCAAGCATGCATTTTTTTTTATATTCTTTTATTTTTTATTTTTTATTTTTTTTATTTCAAGCTCCTCTTTCTTCTAATATTTTTTATTTTTAATTTATCATATTTATTCAAGATAAACTATCCTATTATATAAGAAAAATTAAAAAAGAAGAAAATTATATTAACCGGTTCAAACTGGTTTTCAATGAGTTTGATTTTAACTGGTTTAGTCGATTTTTGACCAATTTTTTAATTGATTAGTATTTTGAACTAATAGAATCAGACCAAGAACTGATTCTTGCCGACTGGTTCAGTTCGATTTTTTTAACTATGAATTTCATTTACACATATTGATAAAATGATCTTATTAATAAATATTTTATTTGTAAGAAATCAAATTAAAAAAAATTCATAAGTAACATACTAAATTAAGAAGGTGTTTTTACAAGAGACCAAATTAAAAAGCCAATTTCTTGAAAAATTCAATTAAAAATTTTATTTATAAAAGATTAAAATAGGTTTTACCTTAACAAAGTTGGTCCCAATGGAAACACGTTTTCTTTTGCTTTGCCACGTTTGAGATTAGTGATGTGTTTGGTTATAGGTTGGTCGCAGGTTATTAGGTTGGGCCAATGTTATAGGTTTATTTATTTATTTTTTGTTTGTTAAAAAGTGTTCATATTTCATAATTTAAAAAAATGGATGAGCTAAACAAAATTCATACGTCTAATTAACCAATAAACAAGAATTTTCAATTTCAATGTTTCTTAGACTTTAATTATTTTTTTGTAATTAATATCTCGGCTTTTCCACTCATTGCATTCATTGGTTTTTTCCTTTTTCTTCAGAAAATATTATCATAATTTTGCATACTAGAGCTTCTTTGCTAACAGGAAATTTATTTAAAGCAATAAGAATTAGATTATTGTTAAAATATGAGTAAAGGGGTGAGCTGAGTTTTTTTCCTTAACGTTTCCTCAGCTACAATAAATTTGGGCCTCAAAAAAAGATACTCAACCCCTTGGCCCAAGGGTAATAGGTTAAATCTGTGATTGTTTTGCAAGCCTTATAAATTTATTTACAAAACAAAGCACAAACTTGACAAAAGTTTGAAATGTTTTAAATTTGCATCCTCTCATTATTGTAGAAAAATTCATATCCTGATGAACTCTCTTACCTTAAGATATGCAACATGATTTAACTTTTTTTTTTCCGTGGTATATAACAAAGCAAGTATTTGATCCTAGGATCACTTTTTTAATTATTTATATATTTTATGGCTCGACCACCACATAATGACTTAACATGGATATCAACTATATAATCCTTATTTATGACAAATTCCAAAGTCATGTTGTTATTTTTAAATGCACATTCCATACACACACACACACACACACACAACTTGATGACGAGTTAAGTTCCATGCTTTATTTTGTGCAAGAATTTTTCTCCCAAAAAAAAAAAGTGTATAAGAATTTGTCACCTAGGTTTTAAATTCAAGCGTATTTAATTAAAGAAAATCAAATCAACAACCTAGCTCATGATAAACTCCAGTATTTACTTCACAAATAGCCCTTAATTATCCGTCTTAAATTTTGCTTTCAATTATAATACGTCATCCAATAAAAAACATCACAACCAATATATATATATATAATTTCGTGGATGGCAATGTTCAATAAGTATTGTTTAATAACGTCACATCATGGATACGGTTTATCTACTTTTATTTTTATTTTTAATTGAGAGTTACATTTTTTTAATCTTGTGGGACCCACAATTTTCTTTTTTCTTGAATGCCCATTGCAAGATGCAAGGGTAGATCCTAGTTATATAAAATTATTGGAATATCATTCCTATTATTTAATTCAATTTAATTTTATATAATTGAGAGTTTCATATTTAATTCAATCATAATATTTCTACCTCCATATTCGATAGCTTCTCTCTGAGCTGAAATGCAAAAGTTTTTCACCATGAGAGGATTCAAGAACACACTGCCTCCTTTGCATACATGGAAATCCCATCTAAGGTTGCTTGGTATACCGGCATAATCCCACACCTTTTTTGGTACCCATCTCATAGCTTGATGCTGCCTATGATGATAAGTAATGTCAAGAATGCTTTTTGATGAGAAAGTGCAACCAGATTCTCTCAAGTTCAATTCTCTGACAAGCCCTTTGCTTGTTCATGTGTGTATGCTAAAGATAATCATAGAAATCTAGGTTTAGAATAATGGGGATGTAACTAGGCACCTCAGTTCTTGCCTTATATAAATCACAACAACTTCTCTTTTATAATGATTGATTTTTGTAGTTGAACATTGGATCCATCAAAAAGAGAGAATGGAACTCTTTAGCTTTGTCATGAAGGGTTCTCTGATCACTACCTCCCTTCTCACTTGATGTCACTTTTGGATTACTCCTTTGCTTCTTCTTCTTCATGAATATGACCCTACTTCTCTCTCTCTCTCTCTCTTTATATATATATATATATTCTACATACGGATCCACCATCAATCTCTGTCTGGAGTAAAAGGAAAGTTTGGATAGTCAATAATGGATCCCTTCAATACACTTGATGCACATTAGGGAGCAAATGCAGCCTTAACTACTTAAAAGAAAAAAAAAAAAAAGCCAAGGAAGCATATTTGAGATTTTAATTTTAGAGTATTTTTACAAAAGTGAAGAAAGATATCGTTGTCTTTTTTTAGAACTGAACTAACACATTTTGGTGGGATTCATATTTTTCTGTATGAGTTTTTTTTTTTTGAACAACAATTATGGGTATTCATAGTTTAGGGTTATCATATACTTCAAATTTAAATGGATGGATCAAGTATAATCTGATCAACAGAAATGAGCAACTATATATGATAATACTCTCAAACGACAAGTGATCAAGGATTAGATGTCAGATTTTATCTTTTATATTGAATCTTGCGGAATTATATACAATTAATCTCTTCAAAACTTAACAATTTTAAGACATATTGCAACTTAGGTAAAATCTATCACGCAAATACATTTTATTATGATCACGTTTGGTGGAAGAATCTATTTATAAAAAAAAAATTGAGCATGAGATATATAAAAATAATATATTTATGTATTATTTAAGACATATACAATACTTTAAATTTATAATATTTGGCATACTCAAATATATTATAATTATTTTTAAAAATTTCGAAGAAATTATGATTTTCAAAATACCAAACAGAAGTTAAGAATTTTCTTTGGCTTGAAAATGATACTTTCAGCCATGATTCTGCAATCTTGATAACAAGCAGACGGGTGTAGTTGAATTAAATAGTAGTTGATACGATGACACAATTATGCTTGGTTCAATTTTGAAACATTGATAATGTAAAGAAGAAGAAAAATAAAATGAATTCTATACAATATAGTAGATAATATTAACTAGCTTATCAAATTTTTCACTATCTGAAAACAGTTAATTAAGGTAATGCTTGTTTTATGGTGCATGCATGAATTGAACTAAGAGGAATTGACATTAACCATTGATTACCCATTACCAAGTTACAATAGAACAAAGTGGTTTGGATTACTTAGGTATTAATTAATTCTCTAAGAACATTATGTGATATTTGATTAAGTAATTATTATATAATGACTTTTGTCCCAAAAAATCATCATATAATGATTGTTGAACACATTGAAATGTTTCACTAATTGAAACTAATATTCGTATATGTTATATATACAATTCATGCATCATCTGTAAAAAAAACACAAAAATGGTTAATTAGTTTGTCTGGAAATGCTTTAATTATAACTTTTACAAGGATTAGTTTAAAACAAATGATTTATGAATTCTATAAAAAAATTATAGAATAATTTATAAATCATTAAAAATTGCACTCAACATTATTTATGAAAATTGATTCGTTAAACTAATTATTTTTTTCTAGATAAGCTCCTTACAAAGAATTAAATGATGTTTTATCATAAAAATTCCAATTGCAGGGGCATTTAGTTTGAGAAATCATCTTTAAATTCCAATTCCCTTATCATCTTTAAAGGATGATATATTTTCATGCTTCATTCAACTTTTAGAAAAATTTCAATAATATTCTAACAAAATCTTCTATTTTTATGCATATAGGAGGAAGTGGTAATGTGGATTTTCAGGAAGAGAGAATATTTCAGAATTAGTAAAAAGATTATTTTATTCTTTTTTATCTTAAAATAGTTACAAAACTAATGAATATAAAATAAATATATTTAATTATATATCATAAAAAATAAAAAAATATAATAAAATAAGAATGTTACAAAATAAAATCTAAATATATCTAAATATAATAACTAATGACTACCAAAATATAAATAAATTTTGATATATAAAATAATAAAAAATATAATATATGTAATTTTAAAAAAGTGATATGAACCAGATATAAAAGTATACATTTTCTAAAATATAGTAAATTATTCTAAAGAATGCTTATGATGAAACAAGTGTAAAAATGTCATATTCTTAAAAAATATAGTTCTTCAAAACTACATCTCTAAAATTATATTCTATAAACAAATAATCCTGAGTGGTCTAGGTTGTATGTGAAAAAGAGAGAAGTAGATATAATTTTTTTATAATACTTATTATATTTTTATTTTTATTATTATATTTTGTTAATTTTTTAATATAAAGATATAAATGATATTTACTATCAATTTTATTTATATTCTCTCTTCTATTTTCATTTTTATTTTTATATTTAACAATAACAATTCCGTGGATAGTATAAACAAACCGGGTCTTTCTCAAGATTTTGTTGTGACTTAAAGTGCCACTCACATGACTCAACCCGGAATCACGTGCAACTCCTACCAACTTTCATGTGCCTATAGCAAAATTCCCCCTTGTACAGTTGTACTACACTAATGAACTAGGCGCGTCTACTTCATTCGCTATAATAGGAGCGTGACCACTCCATTCCCAAACCGTCTTTCTCTGGTCTCAATGCGCCTTTGGCTAAAAGGAAAACCGTCTCAATGTATGTCAGCGGCATCTGATTTACTCGTGAACAGCAAAAACCGGCTCGAAATCCAACCAATCCACACCACCCACGTGTTTTTATCTCCCAGTGGAACCAGATCGATGGCTATAATTTCGTCTATAATTGAGCATGATCACATATGATAAGTGCCTAAAGAGATTCAAAATTTTGGCTCCTTTTTCAAAATTTAAATTCCCCCTTAAACATAACGGCGTCGTCACCCTTCTCCGTCAAGTCAGAAAACCCATTTAACGCCGTTAAAGATCCGTTACGTCCCACCTATAAAAAATACTCTTGCTTCTCTTTCATTTCTCAGACTCCATTCGCCATCTTTTTTACTGTCTCCTAAATTCGCTCTCGTTTCTCTCTCTACGACTCGCTCTTCTTTCTCTCTCTATAGCTCGTTCTTGAAAACTCGGCTTTGAAGATGCGTGAGATTCTTCACATCCAGGGAGGCCAGTGCGGTAACCAGATCGGAGCCAAGTTCTGGGAAGTAGTTTGCGCGGAGCATGGCATCGACTCGACGGGTAGGTACCAAGGCGACAACGACTTGCAACTCGAGCGAGTCAATGTATACTACAACGAGGCGAGTTGTGGTCGATTCGTTCCGAGGGCGGTGCTCATGGATCTGGAGCCAGGAACCATGGACAGCGTCAGATCTGGTCCGTACGGGCAGATTTTCCGACCAGATAACTTTGTGTTCGGGCAGTCAGGGGCAGGGAACAACTGGGCCAAGGGGCACTATACCGAGGGGGCAGAGTTGATCGACTCAGTGCTTGATGTTGTCAGAAAGGAGGCAGAGAACTGTGACTGTCTTCAAGGTATAATTTGTTTAGGGTCCTTGGTTAGAGTATAGTGGCTTATCTCCAATTTAGCTTCTACGCAATTGTTTTTTGGGTTTTGGTTAACTACTTGCTTCTGTTCTTCATTGCTATACTGATATTTAGGTAATTTTCGGATTTGTTTTATGATTGACAATTATCTGTGTGAATGAGTATTCAAGCTCTTAGAATGCAAATTCGGTAACCTGCCGTTGTAATGTTGATTGCGAAGTCTTAGATATGGAAGGAAAAATTGTAAAAAGATCAACTCAGTAAACTTGTGCTATAGCTGAAATGCAGAGATTTTGATCGTTCTATTGTGGTTATTGTATTTCTTATATTGTCGTGTTTGTACCATGCATATTTTTTCTGCGTGTAATTATTGGTGCTGCAAACTATTCGGTGGATCTGGTGTCTATATGTTTTAACGAATAGTGCATCTTTAGCTGTTGAGCAAATTGTTTTAAGCTTTTTTGAGCTTCGTTTCCTGTCATGTTGTCTGGATCGGTTGAAGTAATTCACAGAAACTGATGTTTTGCTACTTGTTCAATTTGCAATTTTTTATTTTAATTTAATATGTGTTATTTTGAAACAAGAAATTGATTAGGACACGCTTTATAGTATGAATAATTGCAACTATTTATAGTATGCTCTAATATTGAATCCTTTTGTTTCCTTCAATAAAATTGATTAGGACACGCTTTCTTTGTCTAAGTGGTATTAAGCTTTGTTGAGCTTCGTTTCCTGTGATATTGTTTTGAATATAGGAGAAGCAAAATCGGTCGAAGTAATTCACACAAATTTGTGTTTAGCTACCTGTTCAATTTGCAATTAGTTTTTTTTCTAAATATGTGCTATTTTGAAACAAGAAATTAATGAATAATTGCAACTTTTTATTGTATACTCTAATATTGAATCCTTTTGTTTCCTTCAATAAAATTGATTAGGACACGCTTTCTTTTCTAAATGGTATTGTTCTACCTGCTATTAATATTTCTGCAACTGAAATTTTGCATCTTAATTCAGGGTTTCAAGTTTGCCACTCCTTGGGTGGAGGAACTGGTTCGGGGATGGGAACACTTCTGATTTCCAAGATCAGGGAAGAATATCCAGATCGTATGATGCTCACTTTCTCTGTGTTCCCATCTCCAAAGGTCTCTGATACTGTTGTGGAACCCTACAACGCAACACTTTCTGTTCACCAGCTGGTCGAAAATGCTGATGAATGCATGGTTTTGGACAATGAAGCTCTTTATGATATTTGCTTCCGTACTCTAAAGCTCACCACTCCAAGCTGTGAGTTTGTTTTCTGGCTTCTAGTTAACGCTCGGTGGGGTTTCCTTTTATTATATCTTTGATTACTCAGTGAAATTGTTCTATTATTTTTGTCACAGTTGGAGATTTGAACCATCTAATTTCAGCCACCATGAGTGGTGTAACATGTTGTCTTCGATTCCCTGGTCAACTAAATTCAGATCTTCGCAAACTAGCTGTCAATCTCATTCCCTTCCCTCGGTTGCATTTCTTTATGGTTGGTTTTGCTCCACTCACATCTCGTGGGTCACAACAGTATAGGGCACTCACTGTACCTGAATTGACTCAACAAATGTGGGATGCTAAGAATATGATGTGTGCTGCTGATCCCCGTCATGGTCGATATTTGACTGCATCTGCTATGTTCCGAGGGAAGATGAGCACGAAGGAGGTTGATGAGCAGATGATTAATGTTCAGAACAAGAACTCATCTTACTTCGTTGAGTGGATCCCCAATAATGTCAAATCCACTGTATGTGATATCCCTCCAACTGGTTTGAAAATGGCATCTACATTTATTGGCAACTCTACTTCCATTCAAGAAATGTTCCGGAGGGTGAGTGAGCAGTTCACAGCCATGTTCCGCAGAAAGGCTTTCTTGCACTGGTACACAGGCGAGGGTATGGATGAGATGGAGTTTACTGAGGCTGAGAGCAACATGAATGATCTTGTTTCTGAATACCAGCAGTACCAAGATGCCACTGCAGATGAGGAGGGGTATGACTATGAAGATGAGGAAGAACCTCAGGAGGAGCTTTAAGTTGTGTTTGAACACTTTTGCATCATCTACTTATGAAATTTGTTTGATGTTTTTTTTTTTCTTCCCTATACCTGAATATCTTTTTTCTGCCCTTGTTTGCTATAGTTGTTGTAGGTTTTATTTCTGAGCACATGTTTACATTCCTAAATTGTTTACATTCTCACTGGTTATGGGAACGGGTATGTTGGTACATTCCACTGGTTTGAACTACCTGATTTCTGGCTTGCTGCAGGAATTTATTTGCTGACGATTATTCTAGTATATGGGCTGAGAGAATAAAAAATAATTTCGTAGCTCAATTCTCTATCTGGGGCACAAGATATCTCATGTCTAGAAAACTTAGTATTCTACCAATCACTTGGCCACCAGCGTTCTTTTGTACATCTGCACATGTGCTCATGGACGTTAATTGTCTAATATATACGGACATTAATACATACATATACACATGCACAGATAGTTGATGCCCACGTTATCTCACCCTTCACCAGTCACTTTGCCCCTGGCTTTTATTTGTTGCCTTTTTTTAAAAAAACTATATAATTCAAAAAAGATGATTTTGAAATTTTTTTTGACAAATTAAGTAACAAATTTTGTTATAGAATTATTTTATTAGAAATAAAAATTTCATGTCACAGTTTCCTAGGGAATAGGAAAATGGCGCTTGCGAACGAAAATGCGTAAGGTGTAAAAAATGAGACTACAAAACTGTCTTATCGGGATTTGGCTTGAGTTTATTTTAGCTTTCGAAACAGGCGGCATTTAAAAAATGTGCAGCCATACAATTACGCGAAAAAACGTAATACTAGAAGCCCACTTAGCTAAAAAAATCGAATTTAGGCTTAAAAAATTTTGGCGTGAAGAAAATTCGAACCTTTTTATTAATTAGGGTCGGACTCGGGCTTTAATTTAAGATTTAATGCTTCAAGGCCAGCTTGGTCAAAACAAAAGGGCTCGAAATTATATTGGCCTTGGGTTTAAATTGGGTTGGAGCCTTAATCTTTTTTCCTCTCCTTCAAAATGTCTGGTTTGACCATAAAGTTCGGCTTATGAGAAGGTTTTCGGTGTGGATTGGCGGATGGGCTTTGAGTGTTACGAAGAGAGGGGTAAAAAACGACTTCTCGTTAATTTGAGTTTGTTTTCTTTTCTTTTCCTCTTTGGATTCCTTCACTCTTCTCCTTTTTCCTCTCAACTTCAAATTTGCTTCAAGAAAACTGCCTGCTTAGATATCTTCGTCCTTGGGATTCTATACTGGACTGCAAAACCCGCTGCTTCATTGGAGAAATCAATATGTGGCATTTCTAAACGCAAATTTATTTAATGATATTAGACAAATTATTTATAAAAAAAAAACCCTGAGAAATCATCTGACCCAAATGTGCATAACACATCATTCTTAGACATGATGCTAGAGGAAGGGCATTTCATTCCTAAAACTTCGGCATAGTTTTTTGTGTTCTCAGTACATTGTTGTCCCCAATGATGTATTTAACTTCTCACACCTCACAGTTCGCCAACTTATAAATATAAGTGCTTTTCTTATGTATATTATATCATTTATAAGCTAGACTTATAAATATGTAAAAAATTAATAATAACATATAAAAAATTAATATAAAAAAAATCTCTTAAATTTTGTGTGATAAAATTATAAATTAATGTCATCTATAAATAATGTTATAAACACAAATAGCACCTAGGAAATATAAAGTAAAAGTGATGACATATTACTATAATAATAATAATAATAATAATAATAAAGACGGATGCCCACCTCTTATTGAGAGTTTGCATCTTTTCCTGTTGGATGCGTAGAATATGTTGAAGAAGAATAGAAAGAAAGAGAAAATAAATTATATATATATTTTATTTATTTGTGTCATTCTTTTTTCATCCCTTTCAATAAAATAGTAGATTGAAAAAAGAATCCAATTATCTTATTAGCCTTGTATTTAGGCTCGGAAGTTGAGGATCTTAATTTTGAGAAACAAAATGTTCAGCTACAAGGCGGCGTGGGGACTTTAAAGGATGCAAGATTGTTCTGGTAAAATCTTACGACCACTTCCTCGTCAATTTCTGATCCTTCTCTTGCTATTATTGCACAATTTATTTGCCATAAAGGGGAAAAATAACATATAAATGCCTCTTTCAACCACCAAAATTGTAGGATGTTGAACTAGTATTAGATAATAAATATTGCGATGAATAATGAAGAGCTTAGGTACTTGGAAGTCAAACAGTGAAGAGGTAAAAAGTTTAATGTTAGATAGGTGATCAATTTTATGTCAAAAGAGAATTTTATAAGTAGACATGCATGTTGGATAGTTTTTTTTTTTTTTACTAAAATCATTTTTGATATATCTATATGTTTATTCATAGTTTAACCTACTCTATCTTTTACTTAAAAATTTTCTCATGTCAATAAGAAAAAATTTTATATAGACTAAATTTGTCAAAAGATAAATAGACTATATTATTCATAAGAAAATGTATATATGTATATCTATATATTAAAAGATGATTATCTCGAGAGTTCTTTATTAAATCTTATATATATATATATACACAGTTCACTAAAATACACCTCTGATTACCTTAGAAATTTTTTGATATGTTCCAATAAATAATATGTGATTTTATCTATTTACCTTTAATAAATTAAGTATATTTTAAAGGAAAAAATTTATATATGTAATTCTTTATACTATTATTAGATTTTCTAATTAAAATATGACAAATATATGATTCTTTAATAATAATATAAATTTTTGCAAATAATTATATAATTCTTTAATTAAATTTTTTTACAATTGAATGATTCTTCTGCAGTTTCAACTTTCAACTACATATAAATTCCTGGAAACTCGGAATGTTTATATGTTGCTTTCTACCATCGAAAAGCTTTTATGGCGCTTGTCATTTTCCCACAAGAAGAGCTGGTAGAAGGAAAGTGATCAACTTCTTTTAGGAAAGGAGGCCTTTTCGGTTGGAAGAGGCTTAATTATCGCGTTATTTATGGTCTATACTTGCATTAGTTTGTTATGCAATATTTATAGTTTCACTAAATTAAAATTAAAGATTTTATTATTAACTTTTGCTCATTTATGGGCAGAATTTAGTTCATAAATGATATAATAAGCACTATTTATCTAAAACACATTTAAAAAAAACATTAAACTAGTAATTTAATTTCTTAATTTATAAACCCATTTATCTTTAAATTTTAAAAATTAATAAGTGCGTAAAATATTTTTTAAAAATAGATCGTTGCACGTGAATTATTAAGTGTAGTGACACAAGAATGCCCAAAAAAAAAGCGATGATCTTATTGTTTTGAGAAACAAACTAGGATAATCATCAATTTTCAAAGAGTAAAATTAAATAAAATCTGATAATTCAAAAATTGAATTATTAATATACAGAAGAAATTATCAAAATGGAAGTTTTAATATTATGGGCATCCAGATATTTGGTTTTAGTGTATAGCCAGCAATTAACAAGAGCCAGAGACAGTGGCAAGAACAAAATTATGGACTCCTCACAAACAAATGAAATCTTCTCTGGTAGGGCTGAAGACAATCCTGTCCCCATCTCTCAAGTAGTGTTTTCTTGTACTCCACGAATGGTTGGTGATATGATATGATTGGTCCATGAAATTTAAGAGAGAAAGTGACGAAATTTTAATGATACAGAAATAATCCCCTTAGCTTTCAGTTAGACGTTTCCCTCATGTTGTAGCAAAAAAAGGGTCGTTTCCCTAATGGTAGGAGTCTCATCACAGTGATCATTGATAGCTGAAAGCCAAGTCCTAACTAATGCAAAATTGGTGGCCCTTACTTACACAAGCCTAGGAAATTTATGTAGGGTCATTTTTTTTAAAATAATTTAATTATATATGAAAAGATATTTAATGTATGGGACATATTTCTATTTTATAAAAAAAATTATATTTTAAAAATTAATAGCAAGATACTAGTCAGGTAATTTTAATTTAATGCTTGACTTGGTTTAATGTTAAATTTGTAAAATATTTTTTTTCTAATTTCAAAAAATTATTTTTAGTCTAAAAAATTAACTGAAATTTAATATTTTGATTTTAATTTAAAATTCAGGAAGTATTTTATAATGTTTTCAAGTCTATATACTAAATTTATAATTATATCTTAATTCATGAGGTAAAATGTAATTTTTTTAATTGGTGAAATTGAATGAAAAATTTTCAAATAAAATTATATTATAAAACATTACTATACTAAATTAATTATAAATAAACATATAAATATTTTAATTTACTTTTTAATGATACTTAATTGTAACAAGTTTAGAAGTTCATCTAAAATAAGTTTGATCTGTTACTTGCTTTTAGTGGACTGGTCTATTTAAAAAATTTTCAGGTACAACTTAAGTATAATTAACTTAATATATTTATCATTTTGTAAATTAAATATCGATTTGCTAAATTCAATAGGATGATTAATTGATAGCAGATTTGCAAATTTTGAGAAAGTCTGCCTAAAGGGGGCGCCATGCAGTTTTGCAAATTTTAATTACATTAGCTACTACTGCTACCCTTTGTACAGATTATTATATACACCATAGGAAAGAGGGTAATGTTATAAACTTGAAGCTAATCTCACATTTAAAAGAAGGTAATGATTTTATTTTGAAAAAATTATAATTAAGGATCCAAATCTTATAAAACCTACGATAAAAAATTTTAAAGGTTAAAATTATCCTTAAAGTTTTTACACTCAGTAATAAATTTTTTAAAATTTAAAAATAATTGTAATTCTTAAAAATAATTTTATTTTTTAAGAATTTTTATTATAAATTTTATAGAATTTAGATCTTTGATTGTAATTTTTTCACTTATTTTTGTACCAGCTTCTGTATGATGATTGAAAGAAGAGAAGGAATATATTATGCTAACTGCTCAGTATCCTGCCCATATGGTCCTTAAATAAATGTGATCTCTTGGCTAAACCACCTAGCTGTAGTACGTCTTCATCCACATGGACGACGAATAACGGAACCTCTCACTGCATATATTCTTCATTGGAACTTGTAAAATTTTACAGTCATTATTAACTGGAGGCCAATAAAAATTCTCAAAATTTATAAAATAAAATCTTCATTGTTATGCTGACAAATCTGTAAATGTGAAACCGGCGAGGTTGTATATATAATTATATGACCGTCTTTCATCTATTTTAATAGAAGAATTCTTTCTTACTTGGAATCATGAAGATTTATCTTTATGGGGAAAGGTGAGTTCAGTTAGAATACTCTGAAGCATTCAATTTAGCTTTTGCCGAAGAGAATAATATTTGTGTTTCAGTTCCTTCCTTTAATTTTCTTCTTAATTGATATAAAAGTCACTGATAATTAAAATACAATTCAGCGAACGAGTGATCCGTCCAAAGTTCAAGTAATAATCATATAATTTTCTAGGTAGCGTAAACGCATACTATACATAGCAACCTTCACTCATTTTTCATGTTTGTATTTTTAATTAGGGACGTTTAAATGGCTTAGTGACTTGGTGTTATCTAACCAAGTCAGGCTCGGTTGGGCTAATGAAAATAGACAAATTAGAAAAGGTTAGACTAGGCTAACCATGCTTACCAATTTGGTCTAACTTAGCTTCAAGGTAGACGTGTGTGTGCACACGTGCACGCGCTTTTGACTTTGAGGTGTATTTGTGCTTTTGTGTAAAAAAGACCAAACTAAATTTTTAGTAGTCATTTTGTAATTTTAGTTAACAATTTTTAAATATATTTTACAAATTATAAATAATTATAGAAGATAAAATTTTTTCCAAGTCCTTCCTAAAAATGATCATAACATCTAGACATAAGATGACGAGATGAAATATATATATTTTTAGAGTTAAAAGCAAAAAATTTAAAATTAAGACAAACATGATATTTGGGAAAAATAAACAAGCCAAACTATACTTGACAATTTGTATCATATTTGTCTTGAGAAATTATCCAAAAATTTTTTAAATATTATTTTATACAGGCTACTAAATTTTGAGTTATCACTTTTTGAAGTTTTACCTTTTACACTTACATTTTTTACTTATTTCTTTTTTTTGGATCCACATTTTTTTATTTTCATTGTGTAGATTTTGCAAAAATGTATTAAAATGAGTGGTCATATGCTTAAAATGGTTAAATCACAAAAATTTGAGCATTAAAATTTTTAATTTTTGTGTAATACAAAACCTGATTATGGCTTGCCTTGTTGAGCCATGGCAAAGGAAAAAAAAAAGGTTAGTTCAAACTAAAATTTGGTCTGGCCTAGATTGTGCATACCCTTATTATTAAGATATTAAAATTCAAAAAATAGTAGTCTTTGTAACCATTTGTTGAATGGGTCAATGTTTAGGATTGTGCATTTATGGAATTAAACTGGCATGTTTTGTTCCTTTTCTCCTATTTTTGTGTATTTTTGCAATTTTATTTGTCTCCTTTGGTTTATGCAAGAGCACCCTTTTAAATATTTAGTAAATGTTTTTCATAATCAAAATTACCTAAATATAAGTAATGCTCCATGTTTGGAAAATCGGACCGGATTGGCCGGTTCGACCAGTTCGACCGGGAACCGATCCCTGGTCCGGTTCGGTTGAGTTGAAAAATCGGTCAAGAACCGGTCAAAAACTGGTGAAAATCGGTAAAAAATCGATAAAAAATCAGACAAAAAAATCGGTCAAACCAGTTTGAAGTAATTTTTCTTTTTTTTTTAAATTTTTTTATATAACAAAATAATTCATTTTAAATAATTTTGAAAAATTAAAAATAGAAGGTAATAAAAAAGATGAGGGGGTTGAAATATGATTTTTTTTAAAAAGAGAATAAAAGAGAAATAAAATGTATATAATTAATTATTTTTTATATTTACTTTTCATCATGTTCAATTTCCTAATAATATTGCTCTCAAATATCAAGATACTTAGCTAAAATTATTATTTATTATTTTATTTTTTAATAATAAGTAGAATCTTAATATAATTTAGAAATTTTAAAAATTTAATATTAAATATTCTTAATTTTTAATCATAGATAACTTTTATTTTAAACTAAATATTAATTTTTATAATATCTTAAGAAATGTTAAATTAGTAATCAAATATTTAAAATTTACTAATATTTATTTGTTATATTAAAATTTTAATACATAAAATTTTTTTAAATAATATATTTAATTATCACCGGTTCGACCACGGTTCGACCAATGAACCGTGAACCAATACCTTCATCGGTTCAATGACTGGTCCGATTTTAAAAACATTGGTAATGCTTAGTTATATTACATTTGGTTCATTGCATTGTAAACGTGTTTCTTTCACAAAACTTATATAATATTTATATCTTTGTAATCATTATTTAATTTATTAAATTACTATTTTAACAATCAAATCACTTTTTTAAAAATAAGGACACAAAAGTCATTTCATATTTCACTTACTCACTTTTTATAGTCTTTTTTATTTATATTATCTAACCAAACATACTATCATTGTCTTTCCCCCTGCGCGTAATGAGTCATTGATCAATATTAAATTTGGCATAAATGTGGTTTTTATTGTTAATGTGTTGGCTTGGCCTAAACTATATTATAGCCATATTGGTATTTTGCTGGCAAAATTTTAAATTGCTATAATTACAATAAGTTGCCTTTTAGGCTTTATTATTTTGTTCATTTTGACCATTTAAAATAAGCTTGCTAAGAATGTGCGTGGCCATGGTATTACCTATGAAAAGGAAATGCTAATGACCAATTAACTTGTAACATGGGAATAGTATAAGCAAATACTAAACTTACGTAGTATGGTATGAATAAGTAATAGATATGAATCACCTTTCTATTTGGAAATTAACAAAATGAAGAGAAAGAAAAGGAAAGGGACTATGATTGCTGTCTTTTACAATGGGTTATTGATTAACACAATAATGAGATGATAAACCAAGGTTTTTTGATTGTGTCATACATAAGATGGTTTTGGCTTTCTCTTTTTGCATATGATATTTGAAGTTTATGTCGTAGATATTTGATTATGTCATAGGTAATTTGCAATAATTTTTATGCACATCTATTTTAAAAACTGTCCATGTATTGCACGAGGCGCTATACTAGACCTATGATTTGAGTGATCTCACTGGGGTTTCTTTTGATTTGTTGAAAAAGAAATGAGTTTTCAATAAGGATGTTTAAAGATTCGGTTTCATTCAATTTTGAATCAAAATCAAACTGAACCAAGCAAGTCAATTTTGTAAAATGAAAGATTTATTCAATTTTAAGTTACAGTCGATTTAAATTTAGTTTATACCATCACAAGCAAATCAAACCAAATCCAAAATTAAATAGATTAAATCATTTTTGACATGTAGAAATCAATTTGGACTTATTATTTTTTGATTATTTTTTGGTTTTGGCTAATTTGATTCAATTTTAAACACCTTTACTTTTTAATGGGGGCTTCAATGTATAGAAGAGTGACAAAGTTTGTTCAATTCCCACTCCCTTTTTGTCTGTGAATTAGAAATAATTGGTTGATTAGAGACAAGTCTTCTTTTTGTTATTATGCGGGCACCACCAACATGGAAGATGGTAAGCAAGGATAGACAGAGTTGTAGGAAACAAAGGACCTTTATCTTGACACATTCAATAAATCTTTTCAAACATCTTACTAAATTTGTTTTAACATAATGGGATTTTCACATTTAAATTTTACCAAACAAAAACTTCTCACTTGCCAGTCTTTAGTGCATGAAATGATAACTAAACATTCCCTTCCTTCATTTGCTAACATATGCCACCTTAAGTTTCGAATGTAAAAAGGGATAAAAGAGGATATAAGAGGTCCCCAGCCTCTCTCCCATCTTTGGCATGAATGGGACATCCAATTAAGCCATTTTGGCCTTTTTTTTTAAATTGAAAAAATTAAAAGGCCTACTTCTCTCCCCAACTAGACATCTTGCTCTTGCTAAGAATGAGAGAGAAGTTGCAATCTAGATCCTCTAAATTTTCAAATTAAATGCATAAAAGAAAAAAAAGAAAAGAATAAGTGTAAAGAGAGAAGTTGCAATCTAAATTCTCTACATTCACAAATTGAATGCATAAAAGAAAAAAAGAAAAGAATAAGTGTAAAGAGAGAAGCTGAGTTCTATACTTATCTTTATGATTTTATGTTACTTTCTCTCCGTACATATATATATATATATATATATATATAAAATTCAATTTTGAGAATTTGGACTTAAGCAAGAAATTGTTAATGGGGGAAGAGGTGGGTTTAATGTAACATGGAGTAGATGTGTTAGTGGTGGAATTTGGGGATTAATGAAACAGGTGGGGCCCGTTTTTAAGCAACACCTTTATAAAACAGCCTTTTGGCCAGAGTTTTAAAAACTATATTTGACCAGCTGGTTCAACAGGGGTCCGATTCCTGTTTCGATTTAGTTGACCTAAAAAATCGATAAAAAATTGATTTAACTGATAAAAAATCGATTGAATTGGTCAACATCAGATTGGTTAAAAAATAGTTTGAAGTTTTTTTTTTCCTTAAGATTTTTTCTTATATAATGAAATAATTTATCTTAAATACATTTAAAAAATTAAAAATAAAAGATGCTAAAAGAAAGAAGAGGTTGAAATATAGAGAAATTAAAAATATATATAAAAGAAACAAAAAGTGTGTACTTAACTCTTTTTTGTTCTTATTTTTTATCATGTCTCATCACATAGTAGCATTTCTCTTAAATATCAACGTATTTGATCAAAATTGCTTTATATTTGTTTTTATTTTTTAATGATAAGTGAAATTTTAATATAATTTGGGAACTCTAGAAATTTAATATTAAATACTTTAACTTTTAATCATAGGTGGTTTTTGTTTTTCAAAAAAAAATTTCTCATATCTTTAAAAAAATATTAAATTAGTAATAAAATATTTAAAATTTACTAATATTTATTTCTTATATCAAAATTTTAATATGTAAAATTTTTAAAAATATATTTAATTATTATTAATTTCACTATAGCTCGACTAATAAACTATAAACTAGTATCTTCACTAGTTCAATGATCGATTTAGTTTTGAAAATATTACTTTTGGCCTTATAGTGGAATGCAAATGTTGATAGGTAATTCGGATCATTATTCTTGGAATTAGATCGAACTAGGATGTTTGACTGGTCAAATAAGGAATGACTCCCTAATTTGATTCAATTAACCCAAAAAATCAATCTACTAAAGAACGAATAAAAAATTGGCTGAATTTGTTTAAAGATTTTTCCTTATATGGTAGAATAGTTCATCTAAATAAATTTAAAAAGTTAAAAATAGAATGCATTATAAGAAAGGAGGGGTTAAAATATAGAAGAATTAAAAAATATATATAAGAAAAACAAAAGATGCATACTTGGTTGTTTTTAATGTTTACTTTATGTTAAAACCCATCTCATAGTAGTATTTCTCTCAAATATTAGTAGGTTTGGCCAAAATTATCATTTGTTTCTTTGATTTTTTTTAATTTTTTAATGATAAGTGAAATTATAATATAATTTAGAAATTTTAAATATTTAATATTACACACTCTTAAATATTTAATATTAAATTCTATTAAAACCCATCTCATAGTGTGCATTCCATTATCTAATTTGCTTTATTTTATTTATTTTATGTATTTCTTATAATTTAAAATTGTTATTATATTTTTATAGTTTTTTTAAAAAATTTAGCCTTTATTGTTAAATTTTTGATAATATTACATTGAATCATTTACATACGATTAATCATGTGTCATCTTAGCATTAAATGTAATGATTTATGTCAATAAAAAAATAAAAATAGATCATAAAATAAAATTAATTTACAAATATGATATGCGATGCAATATATGTTAAATGATTTAATTAAATTAATTTGAATCATGCATAATTAAGATGCTAAACGGGTGTATGATTGGACTCATTAAGAAAAATTTAACATAATACTAATCAAACTCTAATAATATAAACTAAATTATAAATTTTTAAAATTATTAGAATTTGAATATAAATTTTTAAATGAGAAATATCAAATTAAAAATTAGATAACTAAATTAATTTTATCATTCCTATAAAGTTTGAATTTGTATAAATTTAAGTTGACATAAATGAACAAGATGAAAATGGTAAAAGCAATTAGAGATAATTGCAAATAAAGACCTAGAATTAATAAAAATTATTTTACACGCTATCACTAAATATTATTAATTTTAGTTAAAAGCAGTAATAATTTATTTAAAAATAATGACAATAAATTATATAAAATAATTTTTTTAATTCTAAATTCTTGATTATAATTCTCCCGAGCATATTTATCTGTGCCTTTGTAAATGCACATTGAGCAACAGAACCTCAAAAATAAACAAATGCTGCTTACACATATTACTCAAGTACAAATCAAAGTGAACCTGTGTCAGAAATATACTCCACTTTTAAATGGAAACAAATCCATCTTATTTCATTATGTACAGCCAATTACTTCAGCATGTAGCCGTGGATCTCACGGGTCCAAACACTAGTTAGATTATAAAAACGACCAGTTGCAGAAACATCTTTCCCTATATTCTAACATATTACTGGAAAAATATAATAAAATAAATTAAGGTAGGGCGACTCCCACCTCGCTTATTGGCCATGTATTCAGGCTCGAAAGTTGAGGACTTTCAGTCTCCGAAGCTCATTTTTGAGAAATATAGTGTTCAGCTACAAGACGGCGTACGATCTTGCCACTGGCAGTCTTTGGAAAAGAGTCAGTGAGGAACACCTTTTTGGGGACTTTAAAGGACGCAAGATTCTTCTTGCAAAATCTTACCGCCTCTTCCTCGTCAATTTCTGATCCTTCTCTTGGTATTATCGCACAATTTATCTGTAATAAAGGGGAAAGTAACATATAAATACATGTCTCAACCTGCAAAATTGTGAATATGAATCCTTCCTAGTTGACACAAAAGTCATGGATAAAAAAAAAAGAAACATGAAAATTAAAGCCTTACATAAGTAAATTTTATTGAACCCGTCCAGTATTTATACATATTTTTTAACGGATTCTTGCCCTGATTACCTCATAAAACTTTTGATATGTTTTACTAAATAATATGTGATTTTATTTATTTACTTTTAATATAATAAATATATAATTCTCTAATAATAATTTTATAGATGTATAATTTTTATAGATAATTATATAATTTTAAATTAAATTATACACTTATAATAATATTATTAAAGAACTATATATTTAATATATTTTAATTAAAGATTTGATAATAAAATATAAAAAAATGATATATAAATATAATCCTAATTTAAAATTTTCAATAAAAAACACCAACCGTCGGGCTGGACCAGCAGCCATTCAACAAAGAACCGTTTAATCATCTAGTAAGCCCCACCATACCTGAGCTTGCTTTGCATTTATGGTTTGATCCTACGAGCCCTTGTATCCTCTGGCCATTACAAACAAGACAAAATACGAAATTTGTTCTATCCCAGGGCAAGTCATATACATCTGTGTCAGAAGCTATGCTCTTTTCGGCCAGAAAAAGAGCTTATTTATTCTTCTGCAGTTTCAGCTTTCAACCTTCAACTTTCAATACTTATAAATTCGTGGAAATTCAGGAAGTTTATTATTTGCTTTCAGCCCATTAAAAAACTATCGTAGGGCTTGTCACTTTCCCACAAGAAGTGGGAGGCCTTTTTGGTTGACAGACGCTAATCGCGTTCTTTACCTATGGACTAGAATGTCATTTTCCCACAAGTTGCATTAGTTTGTTACGAAATATTTATAGTTTCAGTAAATTAAAATTAAAGATTTTATTATTAATGCTCATTTATGAGCAGAATTTATACACTGTAGTCTATAAATGATATAATAAGCATTATTTATCTAAAAAATATTTTGAAAAATATTAAACTAATAATTTAATTTCTTAATTTATAAATTCATTTAGCTTTAATTTTAAAAAAATTAGTGAGTGCATAAAATAATTCTTAAAAATAAATCGCTGAAGATGAATTATTTTGTGTCGTGAGACAAGAATGCCGAAAGAAAAAAAATTAATGTGTGATGAATTTATTGTTTTGAGAAACTAACTAGGATAATCATCATTTTCAAAGAGTAATTTAAAATTTGAATTATTAATACACTAAAAAAAACATCAAAATAAAAGTTTTAATATTATAGGCATCTAAATGTTTGGTTTTGGCATATGCCCAAAGCATATGTCCATCGATTGACAACAACCAAAAACATTAACAGGATCAAAACTATGAGTTCCCGTAAATAAATGAAGTGTATGTTTGGTTTAATTTTTTATTTTTTTTTAAATTATAATTTTGACTAAAATAATAAATTATAACTTTTATATTTTGTAAATCGCAAACTTGATTTTCTCACCTTCTAACACTAAACCAAACATATACGAAATCTTTTCAAGCGGTGTTTTCTTGTACGCCACAAATGGGTGGTGGCATGACAAGTACATGATCCTTGACAGAAAAGTTGACAAAATTTTAATGATACAGAAATCTTCACCCTAACTTTCAGTTAGACGTTTCCCTCATGGAAGGAGCCTAATCATGGTGATAATTACCTATGCAAAATTGGTGGTCCTTGCTAACACTAATTTACACGGAAACAAGTATCCTATATATGGACTAGGAAATTTAGGTAGGCTCATTTTTTAAAAAATAATTTTATTATATATGAAAAGATATTCAATGATGGGACATATTTCTTATTTATATAAAAAATGGGGTTTAAAAATGTAACAGAAAAATTCTAATTACGTGATTTTAATTGTAATAATAATTCTTGATTTAGTTCAATATTAAATTTGCAAAAGATTTTTTTACTTTCAAAAAATTTATTTTTAGTTTAAAAAAATTAAATGAAATTTAAAATTTTCATTTTAATTCAAAATTCAAAAAATATTTTATTAAGTTTATGTATAAAACTTATAATCATATCTTAATTTATGAGATAAAATGTAATTTTTTATTGATAAAATTGAATGGGGATTTTTAAAATAAAATATTGATATATAAAATTAATTATAAATAAACATATAAATATTATAATATGCTTTTTAATAAAACTTACTTTCAACAACTTTATAGGTTTATCTAAAATAAGTTTGATAATTGTTTTGAATAGACTGATCTGTTTAAGAAATTTTCAAGTAAAACTTAAGTATAATAAACCTAATATGCTTATCATTTTGTAAATTAAGCATCGATTTGCTAAATTCAATGAGGTGATTAATTTATGGCAAATTTGCAACCATGAAAGATGGCCAAATAAAAGAGACACAATAATATCGGCAAAATAAATAAATAAATAAAATAGAGACACAATGAAGAAAGGACTGGCCATACCTCTTCGCCGTATTTGTCATCTGGGACTCCGAAAGCAACTGCCTGAGCAATGTCTGGATGAGATAATAGAACTGCATCCACTTCAATGGGTGATATTTTCTCCCCTGAATCAAAGCCCTTGATTAGATGATATATTCTAAAGAATTTATTCAACTTTCCTGAAATATTCCAAGCCCTTTTCTGGAATTTGTTCTACCCTTTTTTCAGCCATTAGAATATATTCAATCCGAAAACATCACTATCACGGTACCTTAAACTGGTAAAAAAGAACTTGCCAACCTAGGTGCCCTACAATTATTAAGGGAAAATTATTTTTGATTAAAAAATATTTATATGGAAAAAGTTTAAATTTTAAAATCATTTAAAAAGATTTATAGATTAAAAATTTAAATTTTACCCAAAAAAATTTAGAACTTTAAATTAAAATTTTTAATTTTTAAATATTTTAAAATAATTATAAAATTTTAATTCTGTAAATATAAAATATTTTTTATTATAATTGTCCCACTTAATTATCAATGATCATTTATTTACCCACTAAACTCGAATCATAATGGTTTATGCATCAAACGAAAGGCTTCCTCCATATTAGGGGAGAAAAACGACAGGTTGACAATTCACATCAGTGATCTCAAGGTTGTTCATCATTTTGCTACCGACAGAACTAAAGTATAACCGCTAAAAAATGCTTAGTGCACCGATTCCCGAGGCGTTTGGCGACGAAAACCTTGCGCGAAAATTTGTCAGTTGACCAAACATAAAACAGATTCTGAACAACTTCAGAAATATATTTTTAATAGAAATATGAATTTTTCTTTTAAAAAAATCCATGAACTAACCCCTAATTTAAAAACAAAGATTTCTAATAAATAATAATAAAGCATAAATTTCATGAGCAAATTAGTATTACCTCCACGATTAATGAGCTCCTTAATTCGTCCCACCAGATGCAAATACCCATCCGAATCAAAAAACCCAAGATCACCGGTGTGAAACCAACCAAACTGAAACGCTGTCGTATTAGCTGTCAGGTTATTTTTGTACCCTTTTGTCACATTCGGACCCCTAATACAAACCTCTCCCTCCTTTTCAGTCTTCTGGATCTCTCCGTTCTCATTCAGTATCGCCATTTCTTGACCCACGGGTTTCCCAACCGACCCGGGTTTGTGTGGCCCGTCCTCCGGTAACGGGTTCGATGCCATCAGATGGGTCGCCTCTGTCATCGCATACGCCTCTAAAACCGGAGCCCCGAATGCCTCCTCCATCCGAGCCAATATAATCGGCGCGAGCGACGCGCTGCAACTACGGATAAACCGGAGTTTCGGGTAAACGCGCTCGGGTTTGCTCGAGTGACGATCCAGGATGATCTGGTGTATGGTAGGGACCGCCGTATACCACGTCGCTTTATAGTTCAGCATGTCTTGCCAAAACGTTGAAGCCGAGAAACGACCCGCCGCAGGCAGCGCCACAGCGGCACCTGCTCCGAGTGAACTCATTAACCCCGCGATGAGTCCGTGGACGTGAAAGAGTGGTAGAACGATCAAAGTCGAATCTGACTCAGTGAGTCTGTACACGGACTTTATGTTCTGAACCGAAGCGGCTAAGTTGTGCTGAGTTAGAGGCACTCCTTTGGGCCCGCTTGTGGTGCCGGAGGTGTGGAGGAATAGGGCCACGTCGGAAGGGTCGTTAACGAGTTTGGCGATCGAGTAGGTTCGTGACTCGGACTGAGTCAGCGAGAGACTGAGCTCGGCGTCGTCGGCTTTGGAAAGCGAAGCCGTTGCGTGAGGGATATTAAGCTTCGATGCTGCGGCTTGAGCCGGTGCGTTTCCTTCTTGGGACGTCAGTAAGAGCTTCGACTCCGAGTCGGATAAGTAAAACTCGAACTCCTCGGCCGTATAGGCTGGATTCAGCGGCGCAGCCGTGGCTCGTGCTCGAATTACAGCCAGAAACATTATGACAAACTGAGAAATATGGAAAAAAATTAACATGATATTGAAATAAATGAGAAAAGAAGATTTTAAGAAATATGAAAATTAGATTTTAAGATTCCAATGAAACAGTGTGATATTTTCTTTCATTTTCTATCCTTTTCTGATCGATCAATCACGGAATAAGAACAGAATGAAAATCAGACCTCGACGGTGTTGGGGAAGGTAAGAGCGACGACATCGCCGGCGCTGATTCCGGAGGAGACTAAACGAGAAGCGGCACGTTCGATGAGTTCGAGAAGGCGAGTGTACGTAAGATCGAACTTACCGGAAACGGAGATGGCTCGACGGGAGGGGAATTCGCTGGAGATTCGATTCAGCAACCCAGTGAGTGTCGTACCCTCCATTGTTTCCGATGAATTAATTTAGAAGAGACAATTGAGAGGAAAACGCGAGTGCCATTGTGACATCGAACGCAATATATAAACGCGGTTCCTTCCACGTGGCAATTTTTGATACGTCGAGTCCTGAAGAGCAGAACAATTACATTTTTGAAGCATTTTTTTCTAAAGGTTTTAAATTGAGCCTTTCGGTCTATTTGAACCCTCTGCTTTACCCATACCTTTCGGCTACGTGTGTGTGTGTGTGTGTGTGTGTATATATATATATATATATATATATAAAAGCATGCTGGAATAAGATCTTACGAAAAGCTTTTAAATATAATTAATACACAAAAAAGGAAATGAAATTATTTACCCATAAATGTATTAAAAATAAATTTTACTAAAAGTAATATAGTTAAATACATATAAATCTCGTTAAGTTGGGTAAGCTCAATGTTATATCAAGTTTAATTAGGTGGGGCCTAGTTAGGATTTTTTTTTTCAGTTCAGTAAATCAGAATATTATTGAATGCCAATTATAAAGAAAAGCGCATAAGAAGAATGCATATCCAACCTAAGACAATTTTGAATAAGAATAAAAATTCAGAATATTATATTCACCGATTTATATGGCCAAACCTACCATATAATGCTGAGCAAACAACATGGCCAATGTTTGTGAATGTTCTTGTCCTTTTTCAATGGTGACAGCTTGCTCATATAAACAACATGCATCGCCAAATCTCCTTGCAAATTCAAGTAATGAAAAATGCCAGATGTCTCCAGAGCGCTCAAGCATACCAAACTCGCAAAGTGAAACAATAGTTTAAAACTTCCCTCGTTAACAAATGTAATTCATTTATATACCCTACGTACCCTTTGTCTAAAGATGAATCCTTTAGTAATCCTCCAGGTTTCTTTATGATCTAGATAGCTTCTAAATTAGGGCTTCCCTGCATGAATTTATTATTTACTTAGCATTTTGCACTCAAAACAAATTAGAAGACTTCTCTGAAATTACAAAAATTCTGCAGCTGTTGAATCCATCAGTGACTCATCTAGCTCAGTGAATCAAGTACTCCCTTGCTGCATATTATACAGTAATTAATTGTTAATTCACTGCTTTAGCCTTTAAGATTCTACTTTTCTCATGTTCAGATATGTCGCAATTGGGACAAAACAGGTCCTTCCTCTTGCACGTACATATCCACTATAGATGAAATTACTAACTTTTGATCCTTGCATTTTTAATTTGTTTGTGCAACTGGTCTGGTCTGGCGGGAGGCTTAGCCATCAGAAATTAATATTGGGAGGCAAAGATAATCCCAATTTGATTTTGGTTTTCAAATTTTTGAAGACAAAGATTAGGTTGATACCCAGACATGTAACTGATGAAAAGAAAAAACAGTTTTTCGTTTAAAGATGGTTAAAAAGTATAGATTTTGAAATTAAAATAAAATATAAGAATTTAATTAAAGATTTGACATATATATATATATAAGAATTTGCAAATCAGTACGATTCTCTTCTTTTAAGTACGTACATTTAATTTAAAAACTTTTTGATTCTTTTTTAATTTAAATTTAATTTTGGTGTCATGGTAGTCTGCCCTAATTTGATACATAATAATATAAAATTGTAATTTAACTTGTAATTTGACTCTTTTTGTATTGTTTATTTATAGCGTTTAAATTGTATTGTTTAAATTCATTTTTGCAACCCCTTTTTAATATTATCTTTCTGTGGAACCCACGAAACTGTGGGTCCCATGGAAATTTCTTTATCGGCCCGACCATTCGAAGGGATGAGGTGGAAATATTTGTAGCTAGGCCTAATTACAGGTCAAACTTATAAAAAACTTCACAAAAAGTATAGGTTAAGTCAGCATTGTTTACAAATAAAGGGCCATGAATTCAAACTTGACGGTATTATCAAAAGAAAAAGAACTTGATGAATGCAACCGGGGACAGAATTGCTGGGGTAACAATAACTAGTCTAGTCTATGACCCATTCAAACCTCTTCAAAATTTCACCTCTTCATTTATATATATATATATATATATATATATTAAGCAATAAGTAAAGAATCAAAGGACTTGATTTTATTTTGGTTTTAATATTATTAAAATAGATATTTTTAAAATAAATTTTGAAAACAAAAAAACAAAAAAATTTGTTTAAATATTATTCTAAAAAATTGTTATTTTTTATTTTTTATTATTTTACATAATAAAAGTTAATAAAACATCTAAATAATGTTATGATTTTTTTTGTTTTTGAAAATATAATTTTATTTTTATATTTTACAAAAAATTTTATTAAAAATACATTATCAAATAAATTTTTCATTTTGTTATTCTTAAAAACGAAAAATTATTCTATAAACAAAAAATCAAATGGGGTTAAAATGACTTCGACTCTTTTGAGGTGAACTTCAAAAAAAAATTGAAGAGAGAGAAAAGGGTGAATTCTACCTTTGTCATGTTAGTTCCACGTAAATGAGACCCACTTTTTTTTTTCTCTCTCTCTTTCTCCCCAAACTTTTTGCGAATAATTTTAGAAGATCCATTTTCCATGGTGATCGTATTTCAACTTGAGGATGATCAGAAGCTGAGAAGTTGCCTGTTGAATTGGTTTCCCCTATACAAGGCGAGATCAAATTGTATTTAGACAAAGGTGCTGCTTCAAAGCCCTTCAAGGTGTAGGCCCCACGTGTTTTTGAGCATATGTGGAGCGAGTTTCAAGGAAAATGGTGTCTCTTTTGTTGAGGGAATATAATAAATAGTTTTTCTAATAAGCAACTTGGCAGCTTCTTTCAATCTCAGAATTTCACAACTTTCACAGATCCTAAGAGGTGCAATTTATTGGCCATATATATATTATTAGTATTATTGACTAATAATATATAAAAAAATTAATTACAATATTAGCTGGGATTGGGACGTGAGCCGAGTTAAAAAAACAAAACCTGAATCAACCTGGTTTATATTTAAATATTTTATAAATGAACCTATTTTTTCATTGAATTTTTTTAATTCATACCTATTTTTTAAGATCAAATGAAATTTGCTCAGGTCTACTTGTGGCATACGTAAGAATTGGCAATGTGAAGTGCACACTGACGATGGGGTTCGCACGTGTGTGTGGTTAAGTTGTCGTTTTACGGGACGGTGATAGGCTTTTTATGAGCAAATAACAATACGGGGATGCTCTGGGTTGTCGCTATCATTTGTGCACGTGGCAAGATGATCGACGTTAGTCCTAATTGAGACTTTAACGCGTTCTTCCGGCAAAATTTCAATTACTTTCTATTATCATAATCTATAAAATATTAATGCCATATTCTACTGCATTATTTTTTTAAATTACCAATCGTTTTTCACCAATTTATAAACTTGGTTTTCTTTCATAAGAAAACTTTTAACTTATCACTGTAATTTTCAATTTATTCAGCACTTTGTTAAAATATGTTATTCATTTTCTTAGATCATATAATGTAATTATTTCTTGATGTAGGGTGTATTTGAAAAGTCGGTAGAAAGTTTAAAATCATATTTTTTGAACTCACTTTTATTAAAAGCTATATTTTCTTGCTTCTCACGAAACGCGATTTAAAGGACGATAATATTTTTTTAAACATGCACGTACTTAATATTTATAGACATTTTTCTTACATACTCTATATTATATTCAAAATATGTTTTGAAAGAATTTAGCAATTACTAATTAGTTTTAATGCTGTTGGAACATGTATTAAAATGTCAATGTTGGCGGAGAAGGAAGAAAAATAAATTTCGTTCATTCTGCTAAAGGGAAAAAAAGTCAACTTAAAAAGAAGGAAGCTTCAATTGGTCTTGTTTCAATGTTGGCGGTGAAGGAAAAAAAATCAATTTCGTTCATTCTGCTAAAGGGGAAAAAAGTCAACTTAAAAAGAAGCAAGCTTCAATTGGTCTTGTTTCTTGTGTTGGAATATTTTAAAATTTTGAATTTTAAAAATATGAAGGGGTCCCATCTTACACAATCACAGACTCCTAACTTCTTGGATGTAGGAGCCCAGACTATGTGAATGAAAATTTTACTCTACTTGTGACGGTTTGAGGATTGCTTCCCTTTCTTCAAACTTCAATTCATATAAAAAAAAAAAAAATCTTTGATCAATGATAGAGCAAGATAATTCTAAATCATATTTGAGAGATTCCTTAATTTGCGTTAAAAAAGCAATGTCACTCCATCATTGTCAAATTGACTATGATCCTTTTTTGTCTGTGAAGGTCCCATAAAGCACTTTTTACCTCTAATAAATTATGAACTAGATTAGAATCATTTTTAATAATTCCATAAAAAGTTATTCCATTCTTTTTACCATTTAATTCAAAGTTTTGTATTGACTTCATTTTGAGAGGTTCCTTGACAAGAGGTTTTCTTTCCCCGTTTTTGTACCATCACTTTAATTGCCTAACTTGTCAAAAGACTGTTTTTGATTACTCATTCTAGTATTTTTGCACTTGGAAATTTCTTGTGTTTCTAATTTTATTCAGTCACATTATGGTTGGAGGTATGTATGAATTATTTATCTTTCCATTGCAAATTCTATTCTATAATCCTCTTATAGATCAAAATTTATTTACCTATGAAAATTTCATAACTATTAGTTTGTATGATGAATTATGGACTGCCAAATAAAAAAAATGTAGAATAAAAATTCCTTAATTCAAAGAATAATAATTGCAATTAAAATAGAGAACTTACCCCCAACTTTTTTTTTTCCTCAAACTCTTTGTGGAAGTCTAAATGTTTTCTAAAAAATTCTTAGGATTTTTCCCTAACCTTCTATTTATAGACCTTTTAAGTAGATTCTTAATAAGATAGAATACTTATTCAATTGATGAGATATATTCAACTAATTAATAAGATATAACTCCCTATTTTAAAAATTAAAAAAAATTAGCTATTGAATAATTAATTATCTCAACTTCCTATAAGATAATAAATAATTCACTAAAACAAATGATTTCAGCCATAGTTATAACTATCGCTAAAATCTTTGTTAATAGATGGTTCAACTATGAATTTTATAACTACAGCTAAATTATATAGTGACAATTATAAAATTTGAAGCTAAACTATCTATCGACAAAGATTTAACCATGACATTTACAAATTGTAAGTAAAACTGGAGCTAAATTACAATTTAACCAAGGTTATATAAATTGTAGCTATGCCATGGCTTAGTCATGGCATAACCATGACTATTACTATGTCATATTTTAACTACAATTATTAATAACCATGGCTAAAATGATAACTGCTGCTATATATATATATATATATATATATATATTTACCATTCTAATATATTACACTATCTAGTATTTTTTTTTTCCTTAAACCTATCCTAACAATTTTTAGCAAACATATCCAACAACCAATTTCCTGTTATAAATTAATTTTTAGCCAATATATCTAGCAACAATGACTAATTTCCAATAACAACGACCATATGCTATTAAATCCTAAATTTATCTTCAACTACATATAATAATTATGGATAATTATGATAAGCAGTAACATTTAAAAATTTGTTTAGTGAATAATATGGACCCTCACAAATAATTGGATTCCAATATGCAAAGATGACTCAGAGGCATATAGTGTAAAAATGAGAAAGCTTGCCTTAAAGATCCTTAAGGTAATGGTGGAAGCACTTGAAATGGAGCCAAAAGAAATGAAAAAGTTATTTGATGAAGGGTGGCAAAGGATGAGGATGAACTATTATCTACCACGCCCTCAGCCAAATATAATCTAATTCCTTATATATAATCTAATTACCCACTCACTTTGCCTCTGCTGGTTTTACTATTATTAAAGTAAGAGTATTAATAAATGCTGAATTATAGACATACAAGGATGTAGATCAAAATAACGCATGTAGTTGTAACTAAATTTCCATCACCAAGCAAAATGTGTAATGACTTCATTCTCTCTCTCTCTCTCTCTCAATGCATATGGACAAAAAATTTTCAACCTAGTGAATGAAGATATAATCTAATTCCTTAGACCTTTAATTTCAAAGCCTTTCTAAAACCATTAATTATATGCCTACCTATCTTTAAATAATAACTACTCTATTTTCTTCTTAGAGTGGCAAATAATTAATTTAAATTAATAGGCACAATTCTATTTAGAAATCACTTTCTTTTTCCTCAAACTTGATTTCAATCCTACCTAGCTAGCAAGGTAAGAAAAATATGAGGTTCTATATATAAAACTAGTATTTTGACCATAAAAGGGAAAAGTATTCCCTCTGTTTCACTCTTTACAACTTTATAACAGTTATATCTTAAAAATTAAGAAGCGCCGAATATAAATAGGCTTACATTGCAAATTATAGTTAGGGAACAAGGAAGAAGAATGCCAAAAAGGGAAAAAATGGCACCAAGAAAATCTTATAGTTAGTTAACAATATGTCACTCAATTAGTAGTCATAAATATTGAAAATGCTATTAGGAATAAAAAAGGAGGCATAGGTAGAAAATGTGAAGAAAGAAAAACAAGGACATGTGACCAGCTATAATATGAGCTAGCTTAAGGTGGTTATACATTCGAAGGTGATTAGATTTTTGAAGGTTATAAAAGTGAAGCTTCCCATCAGTGAAGTAGACAAATAACACCACCAGGATCATGTACCAATGAAAATCAAGTCATTAATAATCTAAGAATTAAGCTTCACCTAAGAAAAGACAAATGATCCATATATATTTTGGGGGGGGGGGGGGAGAGGAGGGAGGCTAGTTTGTTACTCCATTTTAAGTTTCAACTACATTTGCACACAAAAAGTATTTTTCCATCTTCTAATATATATCTTATTATATCAATAATGTTGTTAGACATCGTTACAAAATCATCCTAAAGACTTGGCAAAAGAACTGTGATAAATTTCTTATAAAGGCTTTCACCATGAAATAGGGAGAGAAAGGAAGAAATTCCACAGGTATAAAACTCTCCAAATTCTTCTCTAAGTCTAATAAAAAGCCTAAATAAATAGTAGTAGTAAGTTTCTTTTAGAAGCAAGTGAAACCAATTCTATTGTTTTATCTATCACACCACATCCTGCATAACTAACTTTATAGAGTGAGTTTATAAGCTAAATCTTTTTACATTATACATAACTTATCCTTATTGGTCTAATGTAAGTCATTCTTTTAAGTTCTTTCTAATTTGATAAATGAATTTCCTCTTTGACTTGGATGCATTGCCTTTTGGAAGCCCTCATATTTGACTTGAAAATTCAAAGCCAAAGTCCTCATATACAACATTATAGTAACAAATAAACAACACACTCACTTAGAAAATATTTATTGTAGTTTCATAAAATATTTAGACTAAAAAACAATGTTAATGAACAAATTTGAGATTAAGAGTACCTCAAAATATTTTTAATATAGACCAAAAAAAGTTAACAAATTGATGGATCATATGACACATGTATCAATTTTCTAATATATGAACCATAATGTGGTCTAATTATTCTTTTTTGGTGGTTCAATGAAATTTTCAAAACCCCTGTTAAGCATTTTAGAGACACAAAGATAAAAGTAATTTAAAAATTATCATAGAATTTGATCAAGTGATGCTTCCTACCATTTTTGGTTTTGGAAAGGCTTTGATCCATAAGATTTGCTTCTTTTTATGACTCCTCATATCCAAAAGCTACAAATTCTTTATTCCTTCTAAAGTGCTTAACTATGTTTCAAAATTAATACACTTAGAAAAGTTGATGAAATCTATAATATATCAATTATGTTCAGCTGGTATCCCATTTTATACACTTAGGAGCATTCAATAAAAAAAGAAATCTTAAGTTAAAATAAAATTATATACATGAAATAAAGAAAAAAAATAAAAGTAAAAGGTAGCATCTTGTTTCATAAATGGCTAAGGGATCTGAAGCTACTTGAAAGGTGATGACAATGTGGAGGGTGGCAGTGAGTGAAGAGCATAGCTCATGGACTCCTTTGCAGTGGTGAAAGAAGATAGTTATCTAGTTATGGAGAAGACAACAAGCGATGACGAGTAACAACCAAGGAGAAGGGACAGTGCGATGTCAAGAAATGACAAAGGAGAAAGGAGATTGACAGCAAGGAAGAAAAAAGAAGAAAGGAGAAAGGGGTAATGCAAATTTGCCAATTGGGAGGTGGGGGAAGGGATTAGGTAAAGGCCCATAATAAGTGGGCTTAGCCATTGTTAGTAAAATAACTGTGGCTATCAAAGCAACTTACTAATTGCAAGTCACTTCCCTGATAACATAATTTGTAATAAGTAGCACTCCTTAAATATCTCATAATTTTCTTGACTACCTGCTTATGCTCTTATCTCATATTGGATTGAAAATGGCTTAGAAGACCTATAGTAAAGTGTTATGACAATTCCACAGGTGCACAAGTCACACAAATAGTAAAAAAATGAGTACAGTATCGTTCTTTTAAGAAAGAAATTCAATTACGAATTATCAAAAATTTTCCTATTATCTAAATTATCATATAGGAATTAAGACTAATAAATGTAAAATTAAAATAATAAGATTCATTAAACAAACATCGACTATATATGAATGTAAAGACTTTGGAATTTAAAATCTCGTATTTACTTTCCTAAACATTACTCAGAATGAACTCTTGTAACTAAATTCAATTAAATTAATGACAATCCTACTAATATGAGAGAAATTCGTTTTCAAGATATGTTACCGTGCTTATATCAAGCTTATGTCTACTTTCATAATCTTATACATAGTACAAACCTATTTGTAATCTTATACATGGTACAGCCTCTCCCTTAAATTGCTTCAAAAATTCCCTTTTTTTTTAAGTCTAAAATGGGTAGCCTATGTCAAAATCACCTAATCACACAGTCTACTTGTGTTTGAAACAAGTTGCACTAATAACTTTATGATCATTAACATGGCCTGCCCACGTCCAATACTGCCTAAGCTAGAAAATCCTTTTTTCTTGCATGCATATGTTGATTTACACTGGAAGCCATGTAAAACACCAAATTGTCTTTCTTTTTAATTAAAAAGGCTCACAAATTACTACTAGCAACTCATGATTTATGATTAAAAATATATATAAATTGTATAAGATTCAACTAAATTAATCATATAATTCCATATTTCCATGCATTTAACTAGGTGTAATTCACACTTAACACAAAATAAATATTAGGTCTTGTACACATCATTGAATACATTAAACTCCCAATTAAACTGGAGTAAGGGACTCTATTTATGGCATTTTGTTCAAACTAAGCCTTAGGACATATTTTGTAGTTTAAATTGTGGCTTTTTGCCATAAGAGTATTTTAGGTTTGCAATGCTTTATCCTAAGCTACCAAAGAATTTTCTTGATATATGACTCTTGTGATAGAGCAATCAATTGATAAAAGTGATCTGTCTAGATTTTAACTCCAAGGATATACTACATTTCACTTATGTCTTTTATTTCAAAATTAAAGAAAAATATATTCTTAATGGTATATTTATAAGAATAAGACTATTACTAACTAGGAAGTGTATTGTCCACATAAAGGAATAGTATTAGTAAATCTTTTTCATGCCTTTTCACATACACATAATGGTCTTTCTTATTATTTGGAAATTATAGGACGTAATTATTCAATGAAATCTTAAATACTATTGCTTTGATGATTCTTTAGGTCTATAAATAGACATTCCTAGTGTACAAACTTTAGGCTCCTCACCTTTTTGGATAAAACCCAGTAGTTTTTTAATGTAAATTTTTCATCCAGTTCTCCACTAAGAAAAGCAGTCCTCACATCTTTATGATGTAATTCCAAGTTCAAATTTGTGACTATTGCCAGAATAAGTATAATTGAACTGAATCTCACTATAGGCAAAAAGATATTTTCATAATCAATAATTTATTGTTGTGTATATTGCTTGGTTATTAAATAAGCCTTATATATTTCAATAAAACCATTTATTTTTCTTTTAATTTTGAGAATCTAGTTGTTCCTAATTGCCTTTTAACTTAGTGGAAGTTTAATCAAGTCTCACATATGGTTAGTCCTCAAAGACTCTGTTGTTTCTTGTATTGCTTTTAACCATTTTTCCTTAGCGGGGCACGAAAGAGTCTCCTGTGCTAAATTTAGCTTTTCATCATCCTATGTAGTTATTATTAATGTTGCCCCTTCAATCTCGAAACGATATCAACGAAATATCCTTGATTACTCTTACATGGCTATGTCACTTGTAAATTAACTTTTAAAGGAAGTATCCTCTAACTTGGATAATCGAGTGGAGGTACAATAACTTGTTCCTCATTTGTTTGGTTTTGATTTTCTACTTGTTGATCTATTAACTCATAAAATTACATAGTTCTATCTATATCCCATTTGTTAGAAAAATCTATTTCCAAAAATATGGCATTACATGATTCAAATTTTGTTATAGTTTTACTTTCATTTTCTCTGACGAAGACATAACCTTTTAAGTGTTTAGAATATATGATGAAGATGCATTTCTTACCTTTTGGGCTTAACTTCCCATACTTATGTAAAGTTTTATGCACGTAAGCTGCCAACCCCCAGGGTTGCAATACACTCAAATTAGGTTTTCTACCCATTCATAATTTATAAGGTGTAAAGGCAATATATTTAAAAGACACTTGGTTGAGTATAAAAGTTGCAATAATCAATGTATCTCCTGAATAAGATACATAGAGGTTTGGTAGTGCCATCATGGATTTAACCATTTTAAGTAAAGTCCTATTCTTTTGCTTTGCAATTTCATTTTGTTGTAAAGTGTCAAGAACTATGAATTGTCTTATGATTCCCTTTTCATGGCACATATCCTTAAATTGATCTGATAAATACAGATGACCATGATTAGTTTTGAAGGTTTTTACCTTTTGATTTAATTGGTTCTCGAGTTAATAAATTTTCTAAAACATTCTAAGCCTTTAGACTTGTGTGAGATTAAATAAGCAAGATTGTACTAAGTGTAATCATCAATGAAAGTCAAGAAATAAAAGGCTTCATGCCTTGCCCTCATACTCATATTACTATATATGTCAGAATGGATTGATTGCAATAAAAACTCAACTTTTAGTTCCTTTATTGAATAGTTTATTAGTTATTTTTTCTACTAGGCAATGTTCACATATTAACATTTTTAATTTTAGCTATGGTTATTTAAATCACAATTAAACTATCCAAGGAGACTAGTTTAATTGTGGCTTAGGAAATTATAAAGTATACTGCAACTAAACCATAATTTAATTATAGTTATTCCAAATTGTTATCAAGTTTTGTGAATGTTTTAGTCAATATTGAAACCTTTAGTAAATTAATTCTTTATTTTTAATAAATTTAGTAGCTTATGCATTAACTACCTTATTTATAATAGCAATTTTACAAACCTATACAAGTGTTCAATCATAATTTACTATTGAAATTTAATCACAATAGTAGTTTCAAACATACTCAATCGTAATTTACCATTGAAAATTCACTTCTATTCAATTATAATCAAAGTTCAAAAACAAATTGAAAAAAAATTATCCTTGTTACATAAGTTTTGTGACTGAGTTGCAACTCTAGGGTTTCCACTTTAATGACTTCTTGGTGCCTAAATATAAAAGTGGAATTAATAAGTAAAAATATCAAAACTATATAAAATAAATATTCATCTATATAATTTAAGTAAAATGGAAAAAGGTTATAATATTACCATAAGAACGTAGAGATTAGTAAGTTTAAATGGCAATTGACCTTGAAAATTTTAAAAGAGGAAAACCATAGCTGTATTTCTTTGTTGTTGATGTAATATGCTTTGTTGTTGTCCTCTTTTAAGTTCTTACACCTTATGTTGCAACTCTATGTAAGAAGGCTCAGAAGATGGAACCCTTTTATGGAAACAAGTAAATTGGCTAAACACTTGGGACGAGCAAGCATCTAATCCTTATCCTTGGACTTAACAAGGGTGCTTCTAGCCTCCTAAAGCGAGGGCCAATAAATCTTAGCTTGAACTTTCTTAAGAAGAAGATCCCCAAGTTTGATGCTTTGATATTTTCTCCTATAAGTTCAACAAAAATAATAAATAGTCTAGTAATTTAGCAATGAATCTATTCAACTAAATTAGGAGTCAAAACTTTATTTATACATAGCTCCATACTTATAATGACTGCTCTAGTTTCCTTATTCATTGGAGTTCCATCTTCTTCTTCTTCTTTTTGGTTTAATGTGTGGCACTCCCTACATCTTTTGTGATGATTAGGGCCCCATGCTCAACCTCCAATAAAATGTAAGACAAATATTGTAACATACTACATATCTTATCAAAAATTTGGTTATACTATTTACCTGTTTTCTACCATCTCAGTCTTTTTTTTGTAATGCTTTTTGGTCCATTAATACGAGGAATTGTCTGCTTCCTTGTTCTTTTTTTTTTTCTCCATGATCACTTGGTGAGTGACAAAAACACTTTAATTATATCCATAAAAAATGCTGAAAATATTGTAAAGAAATGTTAGGCCTATTTGATTTTTTTTTGTTTTAATATTTTCAAAACAGATGTTTTTTAGAACAAATTTTGAGAACAAAAAAATTAAAAAAATCTGTTTGAATCATTATTATGAAAAATAATTATTTTCTATTTTTTTTTGATTCTGCAAAATAAAAGTTACAAAACATATAAAAAATATTCTGATTTTTCTATTTTTGAAAACAAAATTCTATTTTTTTGTTTTACAAAATACTTCATTAAAAATACATTATCAAACAAGTTTTTTTGTTCTTAAAAATAGAAAAATGTTCTAGAAACAAGAAATCAAATAGGCTTGTTATTTTTGTGTTTAAGTCTTTTTGGTACTAAATGTACAATACCCATTCCTCCCTTAAAATCTTATCTAAGACCAGATGAAAGAGCTCATCTTTCATTTTTGTACCATCTTGCCTTTTGTTATATAGGTCCTTTCTCTTCTACCTCCACTTGCCTCTCATAGACTTAAGACATAAGTTGTTATGCTCTTCATCATTGAGGACAAAGTATGTTTGTAATATAAAATATAGTTGTTAATTAATACAACTGGGCAAAGCTATAAAATAGTTCAATAATTAATGTGCTATCCATGTAGTATTCTTGTAAATGTCATTCTTGTATTGAGCTAGAGCGTTCTTCCAACTAGGGTAGCTTATAAGAAATGTTGTGAAGTTTTTAGCAACATTCCTTAGAAATCACCCAACAGTCCACTTCCCTTTCTAATGGTTTAGATTGGTACATTTCAATGCATGGTAACTCATTGTCCTTCAAGAATAAACCAAACCTCTTCGAACGTTATATTCCTAAGGTTAACTTGTCTTTCCTCAACTATGAAAATAAAATTATTGTACAAACTTAGATTAAACCAATTCAACACACTAGAACTCATTGTCTTACCTTCGATTTTAACCATCCAACTTCTTTTTTTATTGTCACGCAGGAATTCACCAACCTATTCTTGTTGCCTTTCCTTTTCATTGACAGGAAGTCATCAATATCATCAATGTTGGGCTAGGTGGCTAGAGCCTTAGTTGTTGAATCTATGTACCTTGGATGGCCACCAACATTAATAGCTAGATTATACATAGAGTCTTTGATGATAGGGCTTGAACTACTAGTACTGCCTTTGCGAGTGGGGCCTAAGCTACTTTTCTTCTTCAAAAATATCTTTCTCTTTAAAATTCTTGCCCAAAAAAAAGATAAAAAAGAAATTATAAAATGTTAAAAGATAAACTTGAAAAACTAATTTCAAGCTATAACATGAAAATAAAGTGTTTAATTTATCATAACAAAATTTAAGGAGAATATAACATTTCCCAACAATATATAGAATGAAATTACGTCTCTCACTAATTTATTGATTCAAAGAAATTGTATTTGAAATATGAACTATTAAGGTGAGGATGTAAACTTTTAAAAATACAATTTCAATAAATTTTCAAAATATAAAAGTATCTTCTAGCTTCTAGTCAAAGAAGATAAAGGAAACATTTACTTCAAAATCTATTATTTGTACATGAGTATTGATAGTGAAAACCGAAATTTTAGTCAATGTACTATTATGTTATATATATATATATAAACTCCTATTTTGATGTTAGATATGAGAAAAAAAATTGGAGACTTCCATTGTGCTCAAGAGTCATAATCATTTGTTTTCTTCCTCTCGAAATTACATTGAGCAATAAAGCTATGTAGTTTAATTTAGTTTTTCTTATGTTACAGTCACTTAGACTACAAATGTCCCATTAATGGCCCACAACATTCCCAATTAAAGGACATTTTGTCAAAGATGAAAGTAATTAAAAAAAAAATTGATGATCGAATAAAATGAAAAAAAAGATAGAATAAGGAAAAGTGGAAGTCAAGTTTGATAAAAGAACATGAAGGCCTTTTGACCCAGAGGAAGAAAGCACATTCACTTTCAAACTTGGTTTACATATAATTTTCCATTTGCGTGCACAACTCAACATCTCACTTGTTCGTGTTCTACCCTCCTACCTTGTTCAATTACCACCTAACAACTCATCTCATTCGCTATTTCTTATCTAAAATCTCACTCCAACAAATTCATTCATAACTCTTTCATCTTGGATTTATTGTTGGTAATGACAAAAACAAATGATTGGTTGAGCTTTGTTATATTTTAAAAAATGAATTTTTCAACATCAAAACATTTAATATCATCGAGCTTAAGAATTAGTTAAGCTAAGTTGTATTGCTGGCTTTTTTCTTTCTTTTACTCCTCAATTACTTTGTATGTATAATGTAGCTACAATAAATGGAGTGCACAATAATTTAAGAGTTAAATAGACTATTATAAGTAGAGTACATAATAATTAGTGAATATGACTTTTTGACACTATGGTGTCTGTGGGTTTCCCTTTCCTTTTTTTTTTTTTTTTTTTGTTTGTGGGGGTGGACAGGGGGTTGGGGTTTCTGGTTTATAGAAATAAACACCGATCAATGTGAGAATTGTAGACACTTTGAATAAAAAACTTGGTTTAAGATTGTTCAATTTATACACCTCTTCTTTTGTTGGCAACACTCATCAGTTTAAAAAGGTTTTGTTTAGTAAACTCTTCTTATAGTAAATCAATTTAATGAAAACACAATTTTACAAATATACATTTACGATTAAATTAATAAGTTCATCTTTAAAGTTTCACATGATTTTTAATTTGTTAATGATATTAAACTTTCCATTGTTGTGTTATTAAATTATGATGACATTGCCAACCATATATTAGTTTAGCACTTTGAATATGAATAATTATGGTCAACAAAAAGAGTAAAAGCATATGATAGAATAAAATCTATTCACATATGCAGCATGTGATATCACTTAGATTAAGAATATGTTTGAAATTGTTGTGAATTTTTATTTATTTTAAAATATTCTTTTTCATGGAGTTTTAAAAGTAAAGCATTGCAAGATAGAAGTAATTTGCGTTTTGCAAAGTCATTTGATGAGTATTTTTATTAATATTATTCTGTTTTACAATTTTTTTAAAAGAAGTGTTTCTTATTGTCAAATTACTAAAAAAAGACTTTAATATATGTGTGTGTATATATATATGATTTTACAATTAATATCATTTAAATGGATAAGTGATTTTATATATTAATCATGATTAATTTTAATTAAATTTTTTATTTAATAGAATCATTTACAGTGAGTGTGAATGTATGTAGATTTGCAAGCAGCTGATACTTTTAATTTAGCATTGTTTTTCATTGATTGAATGATAATATACAAATACACTTCATTATTTGATTGGAATAAGATTAATATATTATTAGAGATTGTATATAAAATCAATTATAATTGGGTAGGTATTTTGCCCCAGTGGTTTTAATTTGGTGCAAGAAAAAGAAAAAGGAGCATATCAAATAAATTAAAAATATAAAAGATAAAATGAGAAGCAGTGGCGAAGACAAAGAGTGAAATAAGAATATAAAAGAGGTTAGCCTGTGATTAATGATTTTAACGAGTTTATTTTTATTTTTGAAAAATAATTTTTTATTTCTGATTTTGCTTTAGATGAGAAGCTCCAATTTCCTGCCCAAATGCAGCTTAGGTGAGTTAAGCTTGAATTTACAGTATCAATATGCCAAAATATTTTTCATATCAACAAAATTTAGTGATATATTAATGAAAGTTCAATTATAAGAACTAAATTAAAAATTAAGTAAAGCTCTAAGGACCAATAGAATAATCTAACCTTAGACCAAAAAAAAAAAAGAGAATAATTGAACTTATATTTAAATACAAAATTTTATTCAAATAAAACAAATACTTTTTGTAAATGGCTGCTAGCTTGATTATTTAAAGGTCAAAACAAAGATGTGCAAGGCTTCCAGTATTTATGTTGTTGAATTAAATTACAATAATGTATTTTATAAAATAATTATAATAACTAATGAACGATTTTTTAAGGAGTTTATGATATTATGTTGACTTAGAAAAATTGTTTATATATTATATTTCTGAAACAAAAAAATTGGTTCCCCAGTTTATTTACTATAAGTGAATTAAATTGATCATATATAAACTCGTAAAATATTTGTTACTTTGCACATCTTCTTTTGTGGATGTTAAGCATACATTTTTTTTTTAAAGATATCTTCATTATTAAATCTTATCTAATTCTATCAATAAATAAATAAATAAATACATCTAATCTAATTTTTTTAATATTTTAATTTAATCTCATAATGACAAATATTTCTTTTTGATATAACAAAGTGGTCTAAGTCCAAAAAAAACAACAGACAGAAAGTCTTCCTTCTTTTAACTTCCAGAACGCTTTGGTAGACGAGAGTGATGACGATTGCAATAGTGAGGAATCACTCTCAATGATCAGTTGCCTTATTTTTCTTTACCACGCTAACTCTGCCAGTTCAAATGCCTCATGCTTCTGCAGTGCTTTGGGGCCCAAAAAAGAAAATGCTGCTTTAGTTGGTAATGAAATTGTTTTTTCGGTTTGCACGATGGAAGACGAAATTGAAGCTTCTCTCTTCTAAACTATAAGTTAAAAAAAAATATTTTTTAAAGATAAAAATCATTAATAACCATATTATATATATATTTTTTTCTTTAAACCTGTGGGTGCGTCTTTTCCTATTTATATTGCTCTTCTATGTCGTCAATCTCCAAAATCTTGATCAATAACAAATTTTAATTATAATAAGAGTTTTGATTATCAATTTTATTTTGGTAAAAAAAAAAAAAGAGGACTAGAAGTCCAACAAAACAAGAAGAAAAGCCATTTGCTTCGGGAAAGAAAAATCCCTATACAATAAAAAAGAAAAGCTAAACTAAGGCTAGGAGGAATAAAGGACTAGAAATATAATTTCAAAGAGATATCAAAGTTATAGAATTATCCATTTTTTATATATTTATTTTGATGTATTTTGATAAATTTATTTTATTTTCATTAAAAAATATATAATTAAAAATTAAAAAATAAATTAAAATTAACAATAATGGATATTTAAAATTATTTATCCATTCAAACAATACGAACTACAAAGTCATTTCTACATATATATAATTAAGAGTAAAACGTATTTTTGGTTTGCAAGATTAGCCAAACACAATAATATTAATAAAAGTGCTGATATGAGCATTTGTCCAAGCAATAAATACTTCTTTTTTATAGTTTTTTTCTTATGAAACTCTATTTTTAGAATAAAAACTTAAAATATTCCAAAATAGGCCTTAATGGCTGATTTGGCCATGTTTCTTGGGAGAAATAAGCTGCTTATTTTTCTAATTAAAAATACTTATTTTAGTTTTCGGTAGTGTTGCCCCATACCAAAAGTAGGAGTCGTTTGATCAAGGCTGGAAAGTCATTTTTTTAAATTTGAAAATAAAAATTATAATCAAGAGGTAAAAAATTATACATATAAAAAAAATTATACTTCAAAAATTTTAACAGTGCAATATAATTAAAATTTTTAAAATATACTTTTTTTATAATTAAAATTTTTAATCTCATAGATATAAGTTTTATTTTCATACTTAAAATTTGTAATCCTAAAAAATAGCTCTAAACTTCCTATTGCACCTATCTCTGCTGCAAAAGTTGTTTAGAGAAGTAATAGAATTTATTTTTTTCGCTATAGAAGGGAAGGGGAAAATTAGACCTTCTGCTTTAAGGTGGAAGTAAAAATTAAAAAAATTATTTTTTAAGACAAAAACACTCTTATTTAAAATCTTTAGTTACAAACTTATCCCTTATTTATTTTGTCCCATTTGTCCTCATTCTCATTCTCTTACTTTGTCACGGCCCCACAGGTTCTCTCTTGAAATATTTATTTTCACGTTGTTTTATTTTATATTTTAAGCAAATGAAAAATTAGAAACTAATAACTATTGCAAATATTTAACAACATTTAAACTATTATATATATTATATTATTAATAACTATAATTTTAATATTTTATAAAAAATTATATTTAAAATATTTAAAAATATATGTCTAAAATAAATTAATTCAACTTTGCTCACGATTTAATTATTAAATTATAAGTTCGTCTTTCTTCTGATGTGACAGGTCCCATTTCTTAAAACACTGGCAAAGCCAAGAGGTCGGTCCTAAGCGACTCAGCAGCACAAGGAAGATGAAGCAATGAAGATTAGCCGACCAACGTGATGTCAGCAACTTACTTGGAGGCTTCTGGAAGTCAACCTTATTGTTAGATGATGAATCAAATTCCTACTTCTCTGTGGCTTTGAGCATGATGTATCTTTTGCCCTCACTTTAATGTACGATGATTTTTTTTTTTTTTTGGGAGAGGGGGTGACAGAGGGAATGGGTTAAACCAAAAAACAATTTATTTTTTGCCTAGTTGGCAATGTCCACGAGAGTCACGTTGTGCCACTTGGATATTTAAAGGCGATGAGGGAAGTGTTTGGAAGAATTTGTAACTTTGGGATTTGAAAGTCAAATTTTGAAATTGAGGGAAAAGTTTAAGAGCAATTTTTACGTGATTTCAGTGTGCTGCGATATTTATATATTCAATAATTAAAATTTATTTTATATATACATCTCACTTGTATTATAAATGAATCTCACTTGTATAAATTTAATCTCATCTATTAATTTTTTAAACATACTATGCTCTAAATGCACTTTAAAAAATTTTAAAATTAAAAAGAAATAAGATAAATTGAACAAGCCTTTGCGTCAAAAAAAGATTTGGTGAATTTTAGCCATTAATCAAATTTTATCACTTTCTTTTTCTTTTTTCTTTTTGGCCAGAAAATTATGTCACTTTCAAACGTGGTCAAATAATGAAACCCAATTAAATTTGTACAAAATGTAATTTATTTCAAATTCAAAAATTTTTTACATAAAATAATTCATTTGAATTTGTTAATACAAATTCAATCGAATTCTTGACAAGTTTGAATCCGAACACCCATACAAGGAAAAGGATGAAAAGAAAACGGTTAAAAATCCTTACAATTGCATATAAAGCCATAGGATATAATGCATAGAATTATTGATAGATTTATAAATGGAGTTACATAATGATGGTCATTGGAAAAGAAGGATAGCAAATGTTGATTAGCCAAAACAAAGCTTTGTCTCTTGCAGTTTCTACTTCTTCTCTTTTACACGTAGGAATATTGTCTGATGATTTTATTCAAATTTTTATCCACCTCATCGCTTATATATGCTGTATCTATTAGAAGAACAGGTCCTTCAAATGCATGGGGTTTTTTTGGGCTCAAAAGTAAGGAGGCTGGCCAAACAAGCGAGAAAAAGGTTCACCACCTTTGGAAAGCCGTTGGACATGGCTAGTATGTCCGCTTATAACTGCTGCAAATGATATTTCAACCAATATTATGCCTATAACATCCCCTTTCTTGTCCTGAAATTGATCATTTAGGTGTTTGGCCAATCCACATGCATCAAACGACAAAGATTTGCTTTTGGTTCCCATGATTGTGTGAGACGAAAGGTGTAGGCATGCTGAGAAGATGTCTACAATCATCTCTTCTTTGACGCTTTCTTTGGTGTAAGCGACATCCCTTTTATAATCTCTTCTTATTAGACTCTTTTATTTAAAAAATTTAATGGTAGAGGTGGGTACGGCTGGTATTTGTTTTAACATGAGTCCCGACCAAATTTCAATTTCAAGATAAATTTTTTGTCTTAGGTCCAGCCCGGCCCAACGCTGGCCCAATTATAATTGGGTTAGGGTCGAGTAAGGTCGGGTTAATTGAAACAACATGTTAATTTTTTTTAATTTTTTTTAAAATTTTTTTAAAATTTATATTTTTATATTTGTTTAATTATTTTAGGCATATGACTATTTTTTTAATATATATATATATATTTTAAATTTTAATAATAGACATAAAAAAATATGAACTCAAAAGAGAAAAAAAAAATATAGTAGCTAAAATTTGAAAAAAAATATATTTTTTAATTTTATTTTTCTTACATGAATATGATAATTATATTTAGTAGAGTTTTAGTATAAATTTTGATCCCTCTAATTATTTATAATTTATAAAATATATTTAAAATTTTTTTGCTAAAATTATAAAAAAATCCTTAAAAAAAGAATTATTTTTAATTTAGTCTCTATCTTTTTATATAAAAATAAATATATATAGAGATTTCGGGCGGGATTAGGCCCGATGGGGCTAAAAGATTATCCCAAATTCCTTTTTGACTCGAAATACCATCCCGACCCGACTTTATTTCAATTTTTTTTTTTAAAAACAATTTCTCAATCCGTCTCTGCCCGATTGTGCATGGGGTCAAGACGGGCTAACCGAGTTGAGATAATTTTACACACCCCTACTTAATGGTGTTAGTACAAGTGTCTTGGAACCTGCTCGTTTGTCCAATTCTTGCCACCTCAGACATCATATTTATCATTGTTGAGAAAATTATATAAAACTAGCTGATTAGACAAGAAAATCAATGAATTGATCCTAATTCTAGTTCAATTAACCATAAAAAGTAATTAAAAATTATAAAACTAGACAATTTAACACTAAATTAATCAAAAATTAGTTTTTACTTTTATTATCTACGTTAAAATTTTGGCATTTTACAATAAAAATGTATTATATTTATTAGACTCTACCCAATTTATTTTATATAAATTTATTATTAGATGTAAGTATTTTATCTAAATTTTGTATTTTTAAATATTTATATTTATTTTAAATATCTATTTTATTCTAAAATATTATACATATTTGTATTTTTATATATATTCCAAAAAATTAATTTAATCACAGTTTAATTATAATTAAACTATTAAACCATAAACCAATTTTTATTTTGATTTAATAATTAGTCTAATTTTTAAAATATTAATATTTGGTTGCATGATTAAAAGGTGTATCATGTAATCTGAGAGAAGCTTACTACAAAATGATGATAATAATCAGCACCATCAAAAGCATCATGCTCATCAACTCAGCTCAATACAGCAAAAAATGCTGGAAATGGATGGCTACAAAAGTTGGAGTCGGTTGCTCGGTGTTCTGTGACGCGAGAGAGTGTACCGTAACGCAGGTGATTATATTTATCAAACATTCCGAAACGCCCACACATGCTTAATTTGGTGGACCTACATTGTTGTTTTTGGGGACTATAGGACCTACGTTTTTGTTTTTGGGGACTATAGGGCCTACTTGGTAATGAGCTCTAAATGGCCGCAAGGTCCAAGGATGGTGTCGTATACGAATTTGGGCCTTTCCATTGTCTGGGAAGTTATGGCAACTAGCAATACAACGTTGGGCGTTTTGGTTACTGTTTTTCAACGCTGCTCTGCGTTACTTGCGGGGTCAGAGGCTTATACACACACACACATGATTTTCTCCCTCGAGGACCATGAAATATCATGACAGACTTTATATAAGATTGCATTTGTTTTTTTGGGGTAATAAATTTCTCCTTTCTCTTTCAATAAATATCCAAATTATATAGCTTTTCTTTTTATTATAAAAATATACATAATTTTTTTTTTGAACTCAAATGGAGGCCAAAATACTTTCAAAAATAATGCTAATTTCTTTTATTAATAATATATTAAAAAATGCATTTTTAAATTTTTATTTCAATTTATTATTTATTTTGTGATAAAAATAAATTTAATCTATTCTAAAATTTATAAATAAACTATTTTATATTGGTCAAATGCTTATTTAATATTTTTTATAATATATATGCAATAAACATAAGAGTATTTTAGTCAAAATATAGTGTCTTTTAATTTTGGGAGAAATGAGTATAATTTTTTTAACTATAAGAAGGGACCATCTATATAATTTAACCATTTAAAAAAATTAATTTTTTTCTTTTTTTAATCAAATATTGTTCCTTCTTCCCTAACAACGTGTAACACATTTGCGATACTAATCTTGGAATAATATTTTGAGCACTTAACGAACGAATAACACATATACAAATACAACGATTCTTCTTCGCTTTGCTTAACTGAATAGTTTACCCTTCTTGCCCATAAAAATGCCAAAATTAGAGCATTAAGTAACAATTCAATAGCCCTCTATACGTATAATAGGGCTCTCCTTTTGCGGGAGCTCCTTTTTAAAAAAGACATAAATTTAGATAGTGTTATCACTATTTTTAGAGAGAATATACTAATTTTTAAATTGTAATTAAAAATTATGGTGTTTATATTAATATTAATTTTTACATAAAATAAAATTTGATAGATAATTAATAACAATACTAGTTGCACAAAATAATGGTACATTGTAAATTGAAAAAGAAAAAGGTTCAATAATGAAACATTTTACGCTTGTCATTGGATTATGATGCATGATCCTCAATAGTTTTACTTCTATTTGTAATCAAATGCTGTATCTTCATTAGAAACGCGTAACATTTGTGATATACCAATTCTGAAATAATATTTTGAACATTTTACGAAGAAAAAGCAACCAAAAAAAAAAAATGCTCTAAATAACTTAGCCTCTTCTTGCCCATAGTTACGGGTTCCAATAAAAAAAAATGTCAATAGTAAAGCAGAAGTGACAATTCTAGGATTGTGTTTTCATTATTCAGAGAGAGTGTATTTGCTAATTTTGAAATCATAATAGAAAAACAGTTTATAGTATTATATAATGTACCGATAAAACATTAACATTAATCAATGAAATAAAAATAAAGAAATTTATTTGATAATTAATAATAATACTAGGTAAATAAAATTTTAGTTTATTTTACGCCACAATAAGATATAAGAATAATGTTTTCCTTTCCCAATTTTTTTTTTTGGGGGCCAGATTCAATGTTTTATCTCATTTCATATCTTTTGTCAGTTTTTCATTTTCTGTACTGTTTGAAGAATTGCATTGGATCCGACTTTCCCCCGATTCGGGCCCACTTTTAAAATCTTTGGCCATTTGCCACAAAAATCTTCAGCAAAAAATAAGTAAAATTAATTGGCGAATTTTTATTTTTATCACTGTCATCGAGGGGAAAATAGAGGGCATGGGGGTAAATTAACAAAAAATATTATTTTTTGTCTATTAGGCAATTGTGCATGTGTCATACTATGCCCCTTAGATATTTAGAGGGGAAGAGGGATGGTTTAATGTAACGTGGAAGCGTTTGGATAAATTTGTCAACGGAATGAACATACAGCACATATTTGTAATTTTGGAGCCCGATAATCAAGTTTTATAATTGAGGGGATGGGAGAAAGATAGATTGTACAAATTTCTAAGGAGTTTATGTGAAATTTAATCTTTAATTAAAATTTATCACTTTAAAATGTAGTCAAATAATGAAAACCAATTAAATTTTGTACAAAATATATTTTATTTTAAATACAAAAATCAATTACATAAGAGAATTTATTTGAATTTATCAATACAAATGAATCAAATTCTTGATAGAACAAACCCATATAAAATGATAAAATGAATGAAAAAAAAATGATTTAAAATGCTTATAATGACACATAAAGTCCTAGGATATAATGCATAGAATTATAGATAAATTATCTAAATGAAATTACGTAATTATAGTCATTGGAAAGGAAGGATAGCAAATATTGCTTACCCATAACAAAGCCTTGTCTCTTTATAAGCAGTTAGTTGGTTTTGTTTTTGGTTAACATGTAGAAACAATGTCAGATGATTTTAACCACATTTTCTCCCACTTAAAATTGATGCCTTATCTCTACCTTCAAAAGTAGAGAGGCTAGCCAAACAAACGAAATAAATTCTCCCCCTTTAGAAAGTCGTTGGACATGAAGGCTATTAGTGTGTTTGATTTTGCGGTGGAAAAACTAAAAATCTCATTTGTTCAACCATAATACATAAAAGTAACAATTCATTGTTTTATTTAAAACCCGTTCATGCCTGCCTATTACTTCCCATTTCTGGCCCTGGGATTGACTATTTAGGTCTTTAGCCAACCAACATGCGCCAAAGATCCAGATTGGGGTAATTCTTCACTCGAGAGGCTAAGAAGACGTCTGCAAGACTCCTTTTCGACACTTTCTTTATTGCGAGTAATGTAATATTTCATAAATTATTTAAATTAAAATTTTACAGAAAATAGGGATTTTTTGAAATCATAGAAGAAATTAATTTACTTTAAGGGTTAATTAATAAATTTGAAAAAAAAATACCCAACATTTGAATTTGAAACTAAATAAACCTTTAAGATTTGTTTATAAAAATTGTTGTCCCATAAAATTTAAAACATACTACCCGTGATACATAAAGCATAATACTCATTTTCAGAGAAATTATCACTTTATACGTTTAATTTACCTATAATATGTTATTTGGCAAAATATATTTAGGTTAAGTGGGTGAATGTTAAAATGTTTTAATTTAATTATCATTAAGATAGTTTAAATAAAGGTATATTAAGATATTCTGTATGCTTATTTAAATTTTAAAAATTTTAATATTCTAATAGTGGCCCAAAAATTAAGGGATTAATTTTGCAGATAATCTAGTTAGTAGATGAGTAAATTTAGTAAGTTATTTTTTGAATAACTAAATGCATTATTCTTTTTTATGAAAAGATACCATTTATTTTCTAATTGATCCATTCTGTTGAGGAAAGCCTTAACAAGAGAGAATCCCTCAAAAAATTATCGTCACCGAGGTATTCTAACTTGTCAGAACAAGTTTTTGACAAGCTGAAATTTATCTTTTCTTTTTTCTTTTTTTGTGTTTACAAATTATAGATTTGAAAATAGGTTTTGTGAATTTGGATTTCTTCATCAGATTTATAAGCATAGTTGGAGATATTTGTGATATTTTACTACTTCCACTAAATTTTGGTTGAATTGTTACTCATTTAAGTAAAATTACATAATTAGACTAACAACCGTGTCCTCTCGATCCCTTAATTAAATATTTCTCACTTTTGGCTTCACAACTGGGCAAGAGTAACGATGAATTAAGTAGGAAAGGAAAGGGTTCTTTTGATGCTTTTGTGTTTAAGGCTGTTGAAATATCATGACCGAATTTATATAAGATTGCATTTCTTTTTTAAATTATTTTCCCTCTTTTAATAAATTTTTACATTATACAACTTTTTTTATTATAAAAATATGCATAAACTCCTAAAAACCAAAAATTGAACAAAGTAACTCTCAAAAGGTAATATTGATTTCATTTATCAATAACATAACTAATTAGAAAAGTATATTTTTTAATTTTTATTTTAATGTCATTTATTTTGTAGTAAAAAAATTATAAAGTTAATTTATTCTAAATTTTAAAAAACAACTATTTTATATCGATTAAATATATATTTAATACTTGTTATATTATATAAAAAATAAATATAATAATAAAATACATGAACGTCTCTTTAATTTTGCTGAAATTATATGAACTTTCCATCTATTTTTAAAACTTACACAAACTTCTTATGAGTTTTGTTAAAACTACATGGATCTCCCCCCTAGTTTCAAAACCAACACAAATCTCCCATAAGTTTCACTAAAATTACACAAATTTCCTTTGGGTTATTCTAAATTACATGGACCTCCCTTTATTTTCAAAAATATACATAGATTTCTCTTAAAAATAGAGGGGAGGTCCATATAATTTTAGCAAAATTTTAAAAAAAATTTGTGTATTTTACTCTAAATATAAAGGCATTGTAGTTTAAATATGTGTAATTGTATCTTATCTTTTTTTATTTTTGCAAAAGAAGTCAATATATCATATCTTTTTATTTTAAGAGAGGATAGTATAATTTTAAAGGCTAAAATACACTTTTGGTCTCTTAACTTTATTTCAAGTTTTACTTTTATCTCTTAATTTTATTTAATTTCAAATTAGTCCCTTCATATTCTCTTAATTTTCATTTTTATTCTTTAATTTCATTTGATTTAAATTTGGTCTCTTAATTTTACCTTAAGTTTCACTTTTTTCATTTAATTTCATTTAATTCCAATATAGTCCTTTAACTTTATTGTAAATTTTATTTTTATCCATTAATTTTATTTTGTCCAATTTGCTCTAATCTAACTAATGGTTTCATTTTACTTTATCAATGAACCACGTAGATTTCTAATAAGTATTTTAATTTTAATAGTATTAGAGGAAAACATATTTAAGTAATTTTTGAAAATTTTAATGGTGAAATTAAAATAAAATGAAATTAAAGAATGAAAATAATATATGAGATAAAGTTAAGGGATTGAATTAAAACCAAATAAAGAATAAAAGTGAAATTTAAAATAAAGTTAATGGACAAAAATTGAAATTAAATAAAGTCACAAGATAAAAATGAAATCTTGAATAAAATTAAAAAAATCGGTGTATTTTTGCCTTTTATAAAATATAAGAGAGAGTCATGTATATAATTTCAGCACCTTTCAAAAAAAAAAAGAGTAATCTTTTAAAGTCAAATTCTGTTCCTTCCTCGCTAACAACACATAACACAATTGTGATACCAATTTTGGAGTAATATTATGAACACTTGTTAAAGGAACACCACAACAAATCCAAAAGATTCTTTGCTTTGCTCAACTGAATAGTTTACCCTTTTCTTACCCAAAAAAATGCCAAAATTAAAGTACAAGTGACAATTGCCAATTGTAAAACTTCAAAGATATAATGGGGCTCTCTTCTTTTGCATGGGTTCCTTTTCTCAACCCTTATATTTAGAGTGTGTTATATCACTTATTCAGAGCGAATATAATTATTTTGAAAAGTTACTCGGGAAAAAAAAAGTTATCTCGCGTACATATTAATATTAATTATTGATAAAAATAATAAATTTTGATTGATAATTAATAACATTACTAGTTGCACTAAATATTGGTACAATGATGAAATATATTACGCTGTCATGGGATAATGATAAGTGAGTTTAATTTATATAAAATTGCATGGCCCTCAATAGTTTTACTCCTGTTTTTAACCGAATATTGTACCTTGGTTAAAACGTGTAACACATATCTGGTACCGATCTTGAAATAATATTTTATACACTTCATGAAGAAAAAGCAACCAAAAAGATATATATATATATATATATATATATATATATATATATATATATATATATATATATATATATATATATATATATATTGCATTCTCTTTGCCATGCGTCACCAAATTTTTTACCAATAAGAAATTTTAATTACAATCAAAATTTTAATTATCAATTTTTAATATGCTTATTCTAATATAATTTGATATATTTATTTTAATTTTATATATTATATATGTATTGTTATTTATTCTACATATTTTAATTAAAAATTAAAAATTAAATTAAAATTAAAATAACGAATATTTAAAATATTTATCCATTCAAATAATACTAATTACAAAGTGATTTCTACATATATCGTTAACACTTAAAAAATATTTTTTTTAAAAATTAGCCAAACATAATAATATTAATCAAAACACTTATATAATAATTTTTTCAAACATAAATTGATTTTTTTTTACAGCATTCCAAAACGAGTCTTAAATGCAGATTTGGATCTTCTCCCATGCTTTTTCCGTGTTTGGACGGTTTAGATTTAATTATTATTTTTTATTTTCAAAAAATAATTTTTTGAAAGAGAGTAAAATACAAAATAAAATTATTTTCTTAATTATAAAATTTTTTAAAAAATATTATTTAACCCTAAAAAAACTAAAAAAAATTTGAACCGTTTACATTAAAATCTGAATAATCCAGTTTTTAAAGAAGAGAGAGGCATGAGAGAGGATCTTTTTTTCCTTAAATGTTGGTTTGACCTAGCTTCTGGGAAAAAAATAAGCTCTTTATTTTTTTTAAAAAATATTTATTTTAGTTTTTGGTGATGGCTGACCCATACTAAATGTTGCTTTTGAGAGGTGACAGAATTTTTTTTTTTACTGTAAAAATGTAGAACTTCACCTCTGAAGTACCAGAAGCAAAAATTATTATTTTTTAAAACAAAAGTACCACAACACAAAATCTTTAATTGAAAACTTATCCCTTCTCTATTTTGGCCCAGTGTCCTCATTCTCATTCGTTTACAAACACTCTCTTAATAGTACATTTATTTTGATTTTATTTTTTAAATTTAATTAAATATAAATTTAAAAATTAATTAAAATTAATTACAAAGAATATCTAATATTGTTTATTTTTTTAGTAAAAAAAGAGCCCTAATATAATGATAATAAAACTTTTTATGAGATCATTTTGTGAAATTTTATTATAATTGTTTTTTTATCGTACTTCTAATGAAACTCTATTAAAAATCATCGCAATACCAATCAGGCCTAACCAGCTAACCCACTCAACCGTGACGAGGGAACTGGGGGAAGAAAAAGAATGGAGATTTGCCGACCAACTTGATGTCAGCAACTTATTTGGAGGCTTCTGGAAGTCAACCTTATTGCAAAATGATGAATCAAAGGTGAAATTTCACGTAACTTTCTACTTCTCTGTGGGTTTGAACATGATGTATCTTTTGCCCTAACCTTAATGCAAGCTGAATTGAGGGGAAATAGAGGGAAAAGGGCTAAAATAAAAATAAAAATAAAAAATAAAAATAAAATTTTGCCTTTTCGGCAATGTTCACGTTATGCCACTTGGATGTTTAGAGGTGATGAGAGATGGTTTAATCTCACAAGAAAGGATTTGGATGAATTTGTTAACAGAATGGGCAAGTAGCACAAATTTGCAACTCTGGGATCTGATAGACAAGTTTAATAATTGAGGAAGGGAGGGGAGTAAATTTAGCGTTTAATTATAATTGAGGGAAAGGGAGTTATGTGAAATTTAGCCTTAAATTAATTCTATAACTTTTAAATGTGGTCAAATAATGAAGCCCAATTAAATTTGTACAAATACAATTTATTTCAAATTCAAAAATCAATTACATGAAGGAATTCATTTGGTAACCGCATCATTAGCTGCTTTGTATGTAACTACAAGGATTTTTAACTGTTTTCATTTCATTCTTTTTTCTCATTTTATGTCGATGTGATCAGATTCAAACTTCTCAGGAATTCAATTGAATGCGGTTACCGTTGGAGGAACAGATTCTTCCAGTTGGTGCGATTTCTCCAGCTATTAGATCCTTTATTGCATTGCTCAACTTTAACAGCAATTTTAATTGTTCATATAGATCTAAGATGGTTTTAATTTCAATTTTTTATTATTTTTTAAATCTGATCAGCCATCCAATTTTTTTTTTAATTTTAATATTTTATTTTATTTTGAAGGATGTAAAGTGCGAGATGTCTGTTTGGTAAAAATTGAAAAATAGCCTTTATTTTATGTTTTGCTTATTTCAAAATTAAAAAAAATAAATAGTTGAAAATAAAAAAAAAGATGGTCTAAATTGCTACTTAACCAAAGCAGACGAGGTTCAAGGCCCCTTTATCCACGTTCAAAAGTAACAAGGCTAGCCAAACAAGCGAAATAAGTTCTCCACCTCTAGAAAGCTGTTGGATATGGCTATCTGGTCTGCTCTTACCTGCTGCAAATGACAACATTTGAACCCATATTGTGCCTATAACTTCCCATTTCTTATCTTGCAATTGATTTAGGTCTTTGGCCAACCAACATGCTTCAAACAACAAAGATTTGCTTGTGGTGGTTCCATTGCTTGTGCTCGGGAAGACAGGCGTAGGCATGCTAAGAAGACGTCTGCAAGCCTCCTTTTCGACGCCTTCTTTATTGCGAGTAGCATTCCTTTCATAATCTCTTATTGTTAGATCCTTCTTTCTAAAGAACCTAATGGCCTCAGCACAAGTGTCCCGGAACCTAGTATGTCCAATTCCTGCTACTTCAGACATCATATTTGGTTGCATGAGTAAAAGGTACAGCATGTAATCTGAGAGAAGCTTACTAAAATGACGTTTATCAGCGCCATCAAAAGCATCATGCTCATCAGCGTAGCAAAGATCAGTGACAACGTGCCACAATATGAGAATTCTATCAAAAGCATATCCTTGGTCCTCCTCATGGGTAGGTCCGATACCATGTATCAACTTGTCTATGCTTTCATGATTTAGCTTAGCTCGGTCTCCTGCAAAAGATATTATCCACTTCAAAGTTAACCCGGGCCCCGTGGGTGGTTGCGTAGTTTTCAGCTCAGTGAAGATCAACCGCCACAGCTCTTCAAGGAATGCACTCTTTGCTTTGTACATTGACAGCTCGAGGAGTTCTTTAGCACCAAGATAATCAGCAAATTTATACGTAGTACCTTCTAGGAATTTCACTAGTTTGAAGCGCCAACCTTGGCTCCTGGGAGGACACTGGCCAAGACAGTATCTTATCAAATTTTGCCTTGAGATTGATCCACACCATCTGCGAAATAGTAATGGAGTAGACGACTCCTTAAATTCGGTATAGGGCATCTCCTTACATGGAGACCACCTTTGTCTTTTGAGGCTAAGGACATGTTCGACAACATTGACTTGATAAAATTTAAGAAGATGACCCATGATTGAATTTTCTTGAGATTCATTTGAACAGATAACTATCCGTTCAGAGAACATGAACCTCGAGAGAGATGGTTTCAAGGGAGAGTGCACCATACAGAAGTGCGTAGGTAACTTTAACATCAATTTTGTCAAAATGCTTCTCAATTGAAGTTAAAAGTCCCAGGGCTACCACAATGGAGTTGAGGGCTACAAGACGAAGAAGGCAACCTACCTTGTTATACAAAACTGGGGCCTTGGTGTAGAAACTTCCATACATAAATTCGAGTATAATCTCGACAAATCCAAGAGCTTCGGCTGGTGTTATGGTAAGGGAAATTTTACCGCGCGTTCGAGGATGATGTGATTCATATTGCCAAACTTCGTCATCGAGAATCCTCAAGTCAAGCTGTTTTAATAATTTGTAGTATACATAGGCATCTTTCACCAACTGGGCTTGGTCCCTTTCGCCCATTTGAGCTCCTTGAACACCTTCATCGTGAATGTCACTATCATCAAGGGATGATGGAGAATAATTTTCCACGATTTCCTCATAATCAGGCCCAAGATCTGCGTCTCGATCCTCAGGTGTTTCCAGGAAGGAATTGTTGCTTGCAAGGTACAAAGCACGAATCCTCTCAGTGCATTTGATAATTCCAGCGAGGAAAATGCAGACTGTTGGGGCCCAGAGCGTGTTTTCGGAAGAGTTTGAACAAACACATAAGCCGATCCAACCACCTGTAACAACAACTTAGGTATTTGCCTCAACCACAGATGGTTGTCCTCCATGGCAAAAGCAGTGATAGTATCAGCACCACCAAAGTGTAGCAACAGAAATGGGGCCCAGAATGCCATTGTGTTATTCTTATCAGCACAAGCAGCATCATAGGCGCGGATGCATTTGTCGGAGATGAGTCCCATACCGAAGGCAGCAGCCCAATCGGCAAGCAGGTAAGCAGACCAAATGGAGAATACTACCAACATTTTGTCTGAGTGTTGTCTGAGTGGAGCAAACAGGACCAGAGACACCTGTAGGAAGAGGCTTAAAAGGATACTTCCTTAGACGCTCCATTTCTCCCATATCTCCACGCCTATACTGATGATATCACTCATCTCCTCTCGATCCCTTAATTCAATATTTCTCACTTTGGCTTCACTCGAGGCCAGGGGTAACAATGAATTCAATAGGAATGGGAATGTCTCTTTCAATGCTTTTGAGTTTGAGCACATACGATGAAATATCGTGATTGACTTTATGCAAGATTGCATTTTTTTTTAAAAAATTAATCTTCACTCTTCTAAGAGAATATTTAGTTTATATATCTCTTTTCTTTATTATACAAATATACATAAATTTCTTTTAAAGTTAAAAGATGACTAAAATATTCTCAAAGATAATATTAATTTCTGTTATTAATAATATAACTTATTAAAAAGGTAATTTTACACTTTTATTTTAATGTTAGTTATTTTGTGGTAAAAAAACATAAAATTTATTTCTTTTAAATTTTAAAGAGTAAGTATTTTGTAGTGATCAAATATATATATATATATATATAAAAAAAAATACTTGTTATATTATATAAATAATAAATATAAGAAAATTTTTTCAAATTATGTGTAATTATTGCTTATCTTTTGTTATAAGAAATGTCTGCAAAGTGCGTTTTTTAATTTTAGGATTAAAAAATGTATAATATTTCAAAATATAAAAGAAGGCTGTAGCATTTTTTTAACAAAAATAGATAATTTACACTTTTTCTAATGAAAAATGAGATTAAGTCTTCTAAATTTCCTTTAAACAAAAAAAATTAAAGGATCCATTCATCTTGTCGAATTCTTATTCCCTCTTCGCTATCCACATGTAACACAAATGTGATACCAATCTTCGAATAATGTTTTGAACACTTGTCGAAGGAATAAAACACACACACACAGAGACAAACCATATACTCTTCTCTCTCTTCTTCTTTCTTTTTCTATCTAACTTTATCTTTACATTTAATTTTTTAAATGTAAGAAATTTATACACATACCACACGCACCACACACACAGACGCGCACTAATAGTGTGTTAATTAACATAATTTTGATATCAATCTTGTCATACTTTATAAAAGGGATACCTATCTTTGCTTTGCCTTCTTTTATTTTTGGACAAACCAATAAAAAAAAAAACTTCTTTGCTTTGCTCAACTGAACAATTTACCTTCTGTGGCCCAAACTGGTTGTACGAAGAAGCTTACAAGGATAGCTCCTCGGACATTCCAAATCTCCCATATCTTCTCCACACTTTTGAGGATGAGAGTAACCATGACCTCACAATCCTTAATTGAAGTTCACGCGAAGCCAAGAGTAGCAATGAATTCAACAGAAATTGGAAGGTTTCTTTCAATGCTTTTGAGTTTGAGGACGATGAAATGTCATGACTGAATTTATATAAGATTGCAGCACTTTGTTTTTTATTCAATTACTTTTCTCTTTAAAAAAATTCTCAAATTACATATATAGTCTTTTTTATTATGAAAATATATACAAATCTTCTTTAAAATCAAAAGATGATCAAAATACTTTTAAGGATAATATTATTTCTTTTATTAATAATATAATTTATCAAGAAATGCATTTTTAAATTTTTATTTCCATATTATTTACTTTGTGTGGGGAAAAACATAAGTTTAATTTATTTTAAATTTTAAATAATAACTATTTTATATTGATTAAATACATATTTAATATTTTTATATTATATAAATCATAAATCTAAAAGTATTTTAATCAAAATACGTGTAATGTAATTTATCTTTTATTACAAACAATGTTAGTGTAACATATATTTTAATTTTGATAGAGTGGATTGTAACTTTTCAAACTATAAGGAAGGACTGTGTATGTAATTTTGGACATCTTTTAAAGAAAAAAAAATTTATTCTTTTTTTTTTAAAATAAATACTGTTCATTCTTTGCTAACAACATTGTAACACCTATGTGATACCAATTTTGGAATAATATTATAAACACTTGATGAAGAAATAACACACAGACACAAGAATTATTCTTTGCTTTGCTCATCTGAATAGTTTATCCTTTTCCTTCTTCACTAATGGATGACACATTTGTTATACTTGGAATAAGATCTTGACGGAGGAATAACACACACAAAAGGATTATTTTTTGCTTTGCTCAATTGAATAGTTTACCCTTTTCTTGCCCATAAAACTGTCAAAATTAAAGCACAAGTGACAATTCTATATTTCGATATGCATAATAGGGAGAACGTGTAACACATTTGTGATACCATTCTTGAAATAATATTTTAAACACTTGACGAAGGAATAACACACAGAGACACAAAAGGATTATCCCTTGACTGAATAATCTACAATTGCTTGCCTATAAAAATGCCAAAGTTAATGCACAAGTGACAATTTTACAACTCTATATACATAATAGGGAGAGTAATTTACTCTTCTTATTTCTTTTAATCAAATATTGTTCCTCCTTCGCTCACAACATGTAACACATTTGTAATACCAATCTCAGAATAATATTTTGAACGCTGGACGAAAGAATAACACACATAGCTAGAAACAAAAAAGGATTCTTCTTTTCTCTGCCCAACTGAATAGTACCCATTTCCTGCCCATAAAAATACCAAAATTAAAGCAAAAGTGACAATTCTATAACTCTATACTTGTAGTAGGGCTCTCTTCTTTTGCATGGGTTCCCTTTTTGAACAGACATAAATTTAGATTGTGTTATCACTATTTTTAGAGCGAAAATATGATGTCTATGTTAATATCATTTTTGAAACAAAAATAATAAAATTTGATTGATAATTAATAAAATTGATAGTTGCACAAAATATTGGTGCATTGTAAATAAAAAAATTGGTACAAAATAATGAAATATATTGCGCTTGTCATGGGATTATGATCAGTGAATTTAATTTATATAAGATTGCATGATCCTCAATAGTTTTTACTTCTGTTTTTAACCAAATACTGTATCTTCATTGAAACGTGTAACGAATTTGTGATGCCAATCTTGAAATACTATTTTGAACCTTCACAAGGAAAAGGCAACAAAAATTACCATTCTTTTACTTTGGTAAACTAAATCATTTTCTCTTTTCTTGCCCAAAGTTGCAGGTTCCATAAAAATGGCAAAATTAAAGCAGAAGTGACAATTCTAGATCTGTGTTTCCACTATTCAGAGAGAATATATATGCCAATTTTAAAGTCATAATAGAACAACAATTTATGGTATGTATAATGTACAGATACAACATTAACATTAATAAATAAATAAAAATAACGAAATTTATTTAATAATTAATGACAATACTAGTTATATAAAATTTTAGTACATTTTACCCCACAATAAGATATAAAAATAATGATTTTGTTTACCAATATTTTTTGCCGTTCCACATCTTTATAAGTTTTTTATATTCAGGACTTGTTGGAAAATTGCTTCATATCGGACTGATTGGTCCATCAGATTGAAGAAAATGAACTAGGGTATGTTTGGTATACTGTATAAGGCCTGATAATATAAGCTAATACAATATATTATGAACTTATTACTTGTTTAGTGCATATAATGTATTATATAAGCTTATACATCATATATTTTTTATACATTTAAATGGTGTATAACCTAATCATGCCTTGTGGGATGGGATTAGGCCTGATTAGGTTTTAATATATAAAACCTTATCAATACTTTCTGATTTTAAATGATTAGGCAGAATCAGATTTAATTAATACTAGTTTGGATTGAATTAGTTGAGTTATTTTTTAATTTTTTCTCAAAATTATAAAATGATCATAAAAAAATAAAATTTTCATATAAGTCCTTATGAAATAATTTTTTATAAAAATTATAAAATGATCTTAAAAAATAAAATTTTTATTTAAGTCCATATAAAATTATATTTTATCACTAAAAATTTTTTATGTAAGTCCCTATAAAATAATTTTAAAAAAATTAATAGGATTGAGATAAATTATGCAAAATTTATTGTTAAACTCAATTTAATTAGTTTAGTATAAGGTTAGAATAGATTGATTTCTTAAACTCATTAAGCCATTTTTTAAAAATATTTGGTAAAAATTATAAATTAACTCTTAAAAAATAAAAATTGCATATAAGTCCTTAAAAATTATATTTGGCTCTTAAAAAAAATAAAATTTTCATTATGCTAGCTGAAATTAGCTAATATGACCAACTTGACTTAGTATACACAATTATTTTTTAGTTATTTAACCTGGTGTGACCCTACAAGATCAGGTCACTAAGTAACTGTGCACTTAGCCTTATTCATTATTCTTTTGTTCTAAAAGTTAAAATAACACAATAAATTTATATAAATATAGTATATTTTTTAAGTAAAAGATATTTTTGTTAAAATGGTTATTTTTTTCATATCCAATATTATATAGTGCATTATCAAATAAATAATAATATTATTTTATACGATACATTATCTTATAAAGTATCATACCAAACACTTTATAGTTTTAATATTTTATCATATCAAGCCTTATCCTATCAAGTCTTATACTATCAGGCCTTATCCTAAACATCGTACCAAACAGGCCTATAGTTTTTCCACTCGCTAGGGTCCACCTTTAAAATCTTTAGCAAAAAATATGTAAAAGTCATCCACGAATTGTTATTTTTATCATTGCCACTGAAATGAAATTATTTTCGCTATTTTTTGAAAATTTTTCAATTGAAAACAATGTAATTTTGGACTTTTTTAAAATACTAATTACTATCTAGTTGTATTCATCACTCTTTCACACACAATCACATATATGCTGGACATAATGATAAAATTAGTATGTAATCTTTTTTAAGTAACCTAAATTTTGGGATGAAATTTACATCATAAGGCACTTCTCGTTAGTTCTTTGCACCACGCATCTTTGATCTTTGCGTAGCAGAATTCCCATTGGCCTTGGCTTTTTGCCCCCCTCCCCTGTTTGTCATGAACGTACATTGGTCTCAAATTCTCCAGTCCCATTTGCCTACATACTTAAGACATTAATTAAATTTTCTTAAGATTAATACAACCCCCTTGTAATTAACAATATGAGCAATGCGGAAAAACATTCCCTGACGTTTTTGCTGGTTCTAGTCAATCTAATTATTTATTTTCTTTTCTTTTCTTTTTTCATTTTTGTGTTAATTTTGGTTTAAATAGAAAATTGAACTCCAATCCTTCAATTTTTTTTTAATAAATATAAGTATGATACTCACTCCAGTAGGCCCAAAGCGTGTGTGTATATATATATTGTTATATTTTCATATATATATATATATATATATATAAAGGAAGTTTTCGGGTACCTACTGTAACACCATATATTTCTAACTTGTTTCTTATCATTTCTAAGTTTCACATGATGAATTACACAAAAGGAAATAGAAAAATGGTATTAAAATAATGCCTTATTTCGCGTTGCGTCGCGTATGAAAATTTCATTTGGTGTCACGAGAACCATATAAGTTCATACATCATATTCTCATATTTAATTACATATATACAACTCATTTGCATCACCAAAGTTGACCCATAATTCGTGGAATTCAAAAGGGAGCATTAAATTCACACTATTATTTTTGGCTAGAATTTCAGTTTTTCTGTCACAACTTCGGAAATTCATAACTAAATTCACAAAACTCGAAACCCAACAAACTTTACCATTACAGAAAGCTTTGGATGTCTACCTTATGCTAAAAATAATTTTAGCTCATGAATCATTAAGGAGAGAACATTTGACATCTGAAAAGCCACTGAGGTCATTACTATCTGGGCTACTGATTCAAACTACTGATATGAAGTTTCAAAATTCATAACTAAATCTACAAAAAATTGAAATTGTGCATTCTTGGCCATTCTGGAAAGCTACACATGTCTACTTTATGAAAAAAATATGTTTAGGCTATGAAACATAATGCAGAAAGTGTTTGACATGCAAAAAATGGTAAAGGTTCAGACAGTTACTGGTACTGATTCAAGTGTCTGCTATAAACTTTGAAAATGCCCAATTAATTCCAAAAAAATCCAATCCATGAAAATAATGCCAATTTGGAAAGCTATGAATGGTAAATTTATGGTAAAAATATACTCAGGCTAGAGAAAGCATGTTTAGCTACTAAAATTCAATGAAACAGTGACTCAGGTCATGCTGCACTACTGTTGCTGTTCCAAAAATTCAAAAATACATATATCTTAGCTCAGACCTCCAAATGAGGTGCTTCTAGTTGCTATAAGTCACTGTGATGCCTAGTTTCTACATATAAAATTTCATAGCCATTGAACTACGTTTGCCCCTCAAATGACATAATTTCACAACTGACCAAATGAACAGTATTAGTGCAAATCCAAAATTCTGATGCCAACTTTGAAAAATCATAGAAAATTTCATAAACCTCCAAATGACCTGATCTTTAGCTTGCCAAAAAGCTCTAGGAAAGTCTAATTTCATGCAAAATTTTAAGTCAAGAAGAGGTCATTTGGTCAAACTTTGCCATAACTTAATATTATGGCAATTTTGGTTCCAACAAGAGGAAAATTTAGTTCAAATGGGCCATTCATTGTTCCACACACATTTGAGCAACTTAGAAAGCATAAATATAGCACAAATAAGTCTCTCATAAGGTCTGAATCCTTATACAACCCAAATTGACCATGTCACTTCCATAAACATACATGCATAAGTGGGCTCCCAAGTGGTCAAAATATACAATTTTATTCATTAAATTCTATTCTTGATTCATACACTAACTTTACATAGTTTTATACTTGTTCAAAGTGTCATGACTAAAAAATAACATATACATATATTCTTTAATATTCTAGTACATCAAAACTAGCAAAATGTGCCAAGAGATGGAGATTTAAGCTCCTTAGCCTCCATCCTTTGGATCTTGGACTCTACCTAGATCATATGAGATGAGAGAAAGGAGGGGGTGAGATTCATTGAATCTCAATAGCTCATACACCTATCCAAGCACATTTTCAAGGCATACAACATGTCAAAGGCACAAGTATGCAATCAATCAATCAATTCATGAAGCATTCTACTTTCACATTTTTGTGTCACAAACTCATGTCAAGCATAAGAATGAGCTCTAGGGACTTTTAGTTTGGCCTCACCCCATTTCTAGGACTTTTGGATTGCCTCACTCTTGGTTCTTGGGACTTTTGACTTAGCCTCACCCATCTAAGGGACTTTTGGTCTTGTCTCACCCATGCCATGAGACTTTTGGCATCTCCTCACCTACATTAAGGGACTTTTGGCACTACCTCACCCTTGTGAGCCATTTCCACAATTCAATGACATTCAAGAAAGTATATTGGTATCAAAATAGCAACATAGCATCAAGTGGCATGTCCTAAACATACAAATATACACACAAGCACTCAATGACATATATGCAACAAGAAAAAGTGGAGAGCTACCTTGGTGCAAATTCAAGCCTTACTTTGCTTGTTCTTTCTCCTTTTCGGTTCCACAAACACAAGGAGGTAGGGTTTCTTTGGCTTATTTACAATAAACAACACTTAATTATACTCTTGAAATAAGTTATAACATCCAACTCACTCTTAAGACTACACTTTGTTCTATTTGTCACAATATGGTTCCATTAAGGACCTAATGAAGCAACTACCACAAGTAAAATTCTTGGTTCCATTCTCTTACCATATTTAGACCTTTTGACCTCATTTAAGGTCCTTGAAGCCATCACACACTTACTTTCACAAACCTAGGTCCATGTTACTTCATAAGGTTACATTATGAAAGCCATTGCCTCATCTCCCAATCTAAGGGTTTTAAATTTTTTCCAAGGGTTTCTCCTATCTTTTTTTATCATATAAAGTCCCAAATCAAGTTTGGAACTATTTAAAACATCCTCTAGCTATCTCTATGGGTTTTGACCGATTTATGCTTCCATTAAAGATCCATGGAGTTTAGGATTTTTTCTTGATGGATGGGACACTTGGGAGCCTCCTAGGAGTCTTAGAAACTCAAATAAACACTCACATATGATGGGGAAGTCTTGAATTAACCCAAATTTTAAACTATGTTCAACACCCTACATTTTTTCAACTTGAGTTTTACTAGTTTTCTATGCATTTCTTTAATGTAATCCATCTTTCCATGGCTTAATTTGATGGATTCTTTTGGATTATAAAATAGAAACTCTTCCCTCTTCATGGTTCTATTTGAGCCATCTCACCATGGAGGAGGAGAAGGAGAAAAAGAAGCAACAAGGGAAGAGAAACTACCTTGAAATCAAGCTTCCTTCAAGAGCCATTCTTCTTCCTTCTTCCTTCTCCTTAAATTTTGAATTTCTCTCCTCTGATCTGGACCCAAATCAGCACCAAAAATTGAATTAAAACTATGGAAAGATGAAGCAAGAATGGGAGGATGAAGTTTCAAGAGGAAAAGTAGCAAAAAATCCTACACTTTCTCACCTTTCCTTAACTTTTCTTCCTCCAAAATTCCCTCTCTTTGTGCACATAAGACAGCATCTCTTTTTCTGAGATTTGGGCAGAAGAAATTCGATTTAGAGAGGGGGAGGCAGAACGTGGAGTCAAAAGGGGCATTTAGAAGCTTCTTTGTGTAATTTGTTTCCATTTTTGCCTTTCCATAATGGCATTTCCGGTTTGGCTTCCTTTTAGCTCCTTTTTGAGAGCTGTCTTTTCTATTATAAAATTTAGATTTCTAATTTAATAAAATATCTTTGGAGTTACTCAAATTGGAGCTAAAACCTTCCTGAATAAATCGGTCAAAGTTTGGGTCAATCAACATTGGAAAGAGTACATCGGAGGAGCTTTATCAGTTCTGGGACTTTTCATGGTTTTTAGGGCCTCTAAGAACTTTGAGAAACTCAAAATTTCTATTCAAAAAGCTCTCCTAGGTGTTTTTCCAAAATTATACTTATTTACAAAAATGCCACTGGCCTTTCGGCAAATTTTTTGAATTACTCTGGCCCCAGTTTCTGGGCAACTCAAGGCTCAAATCCTCATTTTCTATTATTTAATATTTTATCCAAATTTTATTTGACCTTAAATCACTCATATCAGGGGACTTGCTTTTCAAACCGGCCTGTTTCGGTGTTTTTACAACGTACCAGCCGTTACACCTACTTTTTATGGAAGCAAATCTTGCTGGATCTCTCTCCCATGCAATTTTGATTGGAGTAACCAGAGGAACTCTAATCTCTATTCACAACAGATTTACACAGTCCAAATGGAGAAGGGGGAACTTCAAAGAGATTCTAGAGTCTTTGTGTTTTGTGTTTTTCTAAAAGCAGAGAAGGAGAAAAGAGAATTGATCATGCTTTAACTTTCTTATTAGTTTCCTAATTATTTAGCAAATATTAATTCCCCCAAAATTAATTAATAACCAACCCATTTAAATTTTGAACTTAAAAATTAAAAGTTCAAATTCAAACAATAATTTAATTAATAAATCTTTTGTTAATTAGTTACTTAATTAATTGATTTTCTTTATTAGAAATTAGGTTAGGGCATGGGTTAGAGTATCATGAGCACCCCAATATATTCTAACATCTCCTTTTGAACTTTCATAGTGGGTGCTCATTGTGACTATTCAGGTAACGTTCATTCTTAATTATTCATGTTTTTCTACACATTCTTACTTGATATAGAAGCTAAATTGTTTAATTATACAACAAATACATGCATAAGTAGTGTTTAGAGCTCCATGTTTTTGTTTTAATACATAGATGACAAGTTTGGGCTTATTTTTTGTTACATTAAGAATTCATCACAAGTTGTCCCTTTATAGGTTATAAATACCTAATAATATAAGCTAGAATCATCTTGGATCTTGATCCTTATAAGCCTAGAGCTAAGGTGCACAAAAGAAGTTGAAAATCTCCTATTAGAGGTTGAGGTGTCACAACATCATGTGAAAATCTCATTGCTCAAACATAATGAATAGCACCATAACAATGCTTGCTGAAATTGAATGCTGTCATTTTGAGACTTTAGTTTTTGGCTGAGTTTGAAGATATAACCCTAAGCAATGATATTTAGCTATCATTCTGGGTTTTCTTGGAGGTATTGAAGTAGCTTTAGAGCATTTTTAGAGGCAAGGAAGCTTGGGACTTGAAGAGGAGCAAGAACACCATTTAGTTTTCTCTAAATTCTCTCCTTCCTTTGTTTTCTTTGATGTTTTTGGTTTATGTATTGGCTTTGTTAATGGATTTTAAAGTTATGTATGGCTAAACCCTATAATCTAGGATTATTATGAACCTTTATATGGATTAGTAGTTGTTTCTCACTCTTGCTTTGTGATATATATATATATATATATGTATCTTTATTTAACCTTATGCTTACTACTTTCTAATTGCTTGGCCAACAATTAGATTGATTTGATATTTTACTTGAACTTGGTAAAGGAAAAGTGGAATTACATCTTAGGTTGAGTTGTATGAGTATTTGAAACTTATCTAGACAAGTGGATGGCTTCACTAATGATATAGGAATATACTTATTAGCCTTTCATAGCCCAATTAGGGATTGTACTATTGAATTGAGCTTGTTTGATTTTATGAAGCATTATAGAATTAATTAAGTAAACCTATATGAGTATTTAGGTGCAATTGAATCTTGAGCTAACATGTATTACCATTAAGAGCAAGGCTAAGGGTGTTGAATTAAGCCACTTTGAAATACTTGAAAGATTAATAATTCTAAATGCCTCTAATCACCTAGTAATCCAAATATATTTTTGATCTCCAATTGGGCATAGTAAATATTTTTTATTTGCTTTACATTACACATGCACTTGAAATTAATTTGTTTAATTTAAGTTTGGATGTGAATTTTGGTAATTGACAAGTTTTGACAACAAATCCTTAAGAGAATAATCTTTTCTTATCACTTTATTATTGTTATAATATGTACACTTGTATGTATGCTTTGAACAACAACAATTTTTTGGCATTGTTTTTAGGATTTATGTGCCAAAATTTTTCTTGTCAATATTAATACTAGCATGTCTAGTTGTAACTTAAGCTTTATGTATAATTTTATTTGTGTTACTTTCATTTCTTTTTCCTATTCTATTTTATAGTGGTAACCTCTCTTATGTGAGAAGCTGGAAGTTTATCATAGTAAAAAAAATGTATTTTGCAGTGACAAAAGTCATTGCTAAAGCACTAAACGTCATTGCAAAAAATATTTAGTGACGACAATGTAGTCGTCGCAAAGTCGTCGTAACTACACTCTTTGCTAAAAGATTTAATGGGAAAAAAAGTGTCGTTGCTAAAAAGACTTTTTGCGATGATAAAACTTGCCCCTAAATATATATAATTTCGCTACTAAAACTCCTAAACTTTTGGGGTCATGGCATTTAAAAGCAACAAATTTCACCATTAAAGGTTCATCAAGGTTCATGTCATCACAAAAAATACTTTTAGATGAGAGAAAAGTTGCCACTAAATGCATAGTTTTAGTGGCGACAATATCTCTTGACATAAAAAACTTTTAGCAATGACTTTTACTAATAACTGTGGTCACTAAATATAAACTTTTAGCGATGCCCTTTTACTTCAAGAGATTTAGCGGTGACTTTTTTGTCACAAAAATCCTTTTATTTGGCTTTTTAGAAAGCCTCCATTGGGGATTTATAATGACGATATATAACTTGACGCTAAATATTATTTTAGCAGCGACATTAGTAGCCGCCAAAATTCTTTTTAGTGGGTATTTAGACGAATTAATGGTGAGTATTGTTGTAGCTAAATATATACTTTTAGTGGCAAAATATTTGGTGACGCTAAATGCCTATTTTTGCGATGAATCATTCTTTTGCCGCTAAAGTTTTCTTTTAGCATCAATCTTTTGTGTCGCTAGTAAATATATCTTTAGCGTCAACTGTTATCAACAATATTCGTACACTATTAGCAATGACTTTAGTTACCGCTAAAGAGGTTATTTTAATTTTTTCAGATTTGTAATATTTTTCTTAATTGTTTTCTTCATTCCTATTTGCTAAAATAGATTTCATAATCTTATAAATGGTGAAAAATAAATCTTCTAAATCTCTAATAACATATATCATTTTACAAAGTCTAACATTTTAAAATACATAAGCAAAAAGAGAGCAAATTAAACTTTGCTAACAAGTTTCATATATACATTACTATAGTGGTCCATCCAACAAGTATAAATGCAAAAACTTGTCATATGAATAATTTTTTAAGCTCACTCATACACTCCACTATTCAATATTTAAAATAGCATTACAATGTTACTAAACAAAAGGACAAGAGCAATAAGTTGGCATGGGCAATTGCTTGAATCTTCATAATTCAAGGGAGGGGCACTAGCATTCAATCTAGACACTTCATTTTATTTTGTAAATGCCAAGACTTTCTCCATTAAAGCAATCACCTATGTGACAAATTGAGACGACATTTCAATTTTAGTAAAGCATAATGTTTGAAAGACTATGTATGCCATAAACAAATTAATGTCAAAAGTTTAGAAGAAAAATGGTGTTATAAATTAAGATGTATTATTTGTGTTAGTTGAATAATCAATCATTAAAACTTCTAATTACTCATAAAATTATTGAGTTTCTCCACTTGAAGTATTGTTCATCAAAGGTACATTTCCTTGCTACAAAGAAATATAACACTAAGTTTTTTAACATTGAAAAGAAAAAGAGAAGTGCAAAAGTTACCTGTTGGAATGTGGCCATGAAGGCAGTCATTTGAGCATGAATTTTAGCTTGTATCTGTGCTTGCATTTAGGCTTGCTCCTTTTGTAATTTTTGTTCCATTTCTTGGCACATTTCTTCACGTACTTGTTCTATTGTAAAAAAAACTCCGGACTCCACTTCATATTTATTGATGCTTATCTTTCTCAAGGTTTTCTTCCCATACCCTTCCCGCACATATACCCCAATCTTTCCCCTGGTACGACAGCTAATATCTCATCTCCAATAAGGCGTGACTCTTCATTTGTTATTTTTTGTTGAATAATAAGATCATGAATGCGTGACTGTAGTGTAGGACATGAGTTAGAAGCTTGACAAATGGTGTAAATAATTTGTTTAAAGTTAATGAATTTGGGAACATTACATGGATCTCCTAGGACTTCAAATCAGCCCACACTATCTTCCCTTCTTTTGTTTGACGAGTGTGTTGTGCCTCCCATACTCGATCAATTGTTGCTGGTTCCCCTATTTTTAGGTCCCTCTATAAATTTTTTGGACATTAGTATTTAAAGCTTTTTAGCATAAAAAAAGTAATTGTGAATGTAAAAATGAATTTCTCTTAAAATACAATGAGATGCTCACCAAAGACTCCTCAACCTCTGCAAATGAGTGGGTCCCATATGTATGTAATGTTACTTGCTTTGACCTATTTCTACTACTTGCAGCCTGCATATAAAGCCAAAGTGTTGTTAATGATAATTTTAATTAATAATAGTACAGTTGCAATGAAGTTTGAACTAAGAACCTGAAACTTATCAGACTTAAAGTGTTGAATTAGCCAATCCCAATCTTCAAGGCTAACATCCTTTGGTTTTGCTACTTGCCTCTCCTCGTCAGTTGTATAGTTCTTATATATTTTTGACAATGAAGACTTCTAATTCTTAAAGAGTCATTGCATTGAGTCCATGCAGTAAGACTTGAATGCCCTTTTCTATTGAGGATCGCGAACTTCAAATTTATCCTATGCATTAAGAATATAATAGCAAATTCAAATTATAAGTAGTTATAAATGCAAACATAATATAGGTATTTGTAGATTAATTAAAGATATGCATTTAAAATATGTAACTTGTTACCTTCACTTTCAACCACATGGTGTCCCCATCTTTGTTTGTAATATCTTTCCAATCACTATCGCTTAAGGACGCAGTAGTCCACATCACCTAACAAATGTAACTAGATAAGTCTCGATCCCTATTTCCAATCGGTCATTTAATGGTCCTAGACATGGTAATTAAGATCTTGTTGCCAAATTTTGTTTTAAGGTCAACTCCTAAACACTTATACTTCCTCCGACCCTTCTTAATAGTATTGTAAGAAGCTGAACAATATGGAAAAAAGAAAATGATTAGATGATGATACATAAAAAACAAATATATCTATATATGACACAAGGCAAAAATTTAACCAAACACTTATATTGTTTCTTTTGCTTACCTACACTACTTTGGTTTCGTGATGGCTGGGTAAGCGATGAACCATCTTATTCTTTCTCACCAACTAGCTCTAGTGGCAATGGAGAATATTGAGCTTCTAGTGCATCATGCTCAAGTTGCCCTCTCGTACATGGTGGGGATGCAACATCACTCGTGTTATTATGCCTCTTCCATCTATTTCCACGTCCTAAGCCTCGTCTAGCCCTTCTTCCATGCCCAGCACCTAACATTTCCTAGATCATTCCACATTTATTATAAGAACAAGGTAGTTGAACAATGTAAATTTATAAAATTGTAAAACTTTTAAGCAAAAGATGACTTACAAGAAGGGAAGTTCTAAAAATTTAAGAGAATGATAATAATAACAACAATATGATAGAAACCATCATAACTATTGCTTATTATATGTTATAACTTATTATGATAGAAAACCTTATTGACAAGGTATTGGTCAAGTCGACAAGATCTTGGCTTTTCTAAGTTTCTTAATTAAAGAATATCTTATTGTAAGATAACAAATTCTATTGATTATGTTTCAAACTTCTTTCTACTGAATTTAGGACCTTGTCGATAAGATTTTCAATTGTGTCACTAACATATTATCTAGCCATTGAATTTAAAGATCTTGTTGACAAGATCTTCTACATTATCGACAAGATCTTTAACCTTGTCAACAAGATATTATCTTAGCCCTTATATTAATATAACTTAATATTGTTTCAATCTTTGTAGTGGAATAAATTCATATACATAGTCATATCCACATTTTTATCTCTAGAAATATCAAATTTTTACTATAACAAGGTCATTAACATGGCTTTACATAGTGTTTTCATAAATAATGCTCTATTTAGAAGTTTAGCTTTACCTAGAATAATTTATTTCACTCTTTAAAAATTGTTTTGAATTACCAAATCATAGAATATTACCGAAATAGAAATGGAAACAAAAAAAAAAGAATACTCAATGAAATAGGATACTACCTACGGATTTAATATTTTAGTCATTTATTATATATATTATTAAGTACCATAGAATCTTAGTTAATCTTGGTTGATATTTGTGGTGTCAGTATCAATTTCATCATCCTCCCTAAGTATGTCTTCTAAATCTCCTTTGTCAGTGGACACATCCTCATCATTGTCATCAATGAATTCATGTCTTGCATTAATTGTACTTGGCCACTTTGTTTGTGGGCATTCGCTTGAATGGCTTAGAGTCTCTGGGGCAACATCATTCCTCTGCAACTAGACCGCAAAGTCATTTCTCACATTATCATCAAGAACCACAAATAGTTTGATCTCATCTTGTTGATACACCTCATCGATAGGCCTTCTTTCAATGTCCCCACTGACGTCATCATCAGTCACCTCAAGCATATTGAATAGGTCACGAGGATTTGTCTTGACAATAATGAGCTAATTTGTATCAACTATTTCATTTAAATAGAACATTTATTTGGCTTGATATGCTAAGACAAATGGCTCATTAAAGTTAAGTAAATAATGGGCATTCATGTTAGTGATTCCAAATTTATCAACCTTGTATCCTTTTCTTAGATGAGCCATATCCCACTAATGACACTTGAACAAATGCACTTTTTTATGCCCAATATATGACAACTTATATATGTCCTTTAAGACACCATAATACTTTTTACTCTCATCTTCATTATCACCCCTCACAAGTATTCTACTATTATCTATTCTTTGGCCTAAAGCACGATCTTTACTGTGGAATCTAAAGTCATTCATTGTAAATGCTAAGTAGTAGTGAACCACTTTGAGTGGGCTAGTTGCTAAACTCATGAGGTCATCACTAGCCTCACCTTGTGCACTTAACTTTGCAACCTACAGTGAGAGACAATCACTTATCACCATTGATAAATTATATTATGATAAAAATTTATCATATAATTCATACATCCTAGCATGTTGTCTAGAAACTAACCTATTCACGAAACCATTTTAGGGACTCTCTAACTATTGATCTATGCATTTCCATCTGCTTCTTGTGTTCCCTGCAATAAATGATATAGTTAAGGCAACAAATTCTTGAAGAAATTATTATTTAGAAGGAGTTACCAAACTCCATGAATGTACTCTATGAATGGCCAAACCTTCTTGCAATTATGGAGCACATATATACAAGCTTGATTAAACTCCATACTAAAGAGAAATCTTGATTCGTAACCTCCCCGAGCTTAGCCACTTTTATTGAAGATGGATGTCTCATCTTGTCCTATAGGTCCATCATCATTTCTAGCAAGCCTATTGAACTTGGTGGGAATGTCTTTCAAGTAATGGGAGCAAAAAGCAAGACATTCATTTGCCAAATACCCTTATACTATTGAACCTTCTGGTCGAGCCTTGTTGCGAACATATGTTGTTAGTGTCGGCAAATACTTAAATACATAAGAGGATTTGAATAAAGAATTTAGCATAGAGTATTAATGAAATTTATAAAAGATATATCTAGTATAGTAAGTTACCCCTCGATAGGGCACATCCACCTATATTATACGGGCCCACTGAGCTTTACCTCTCTTGCCAAATGGATAGGTAAGTGGATCATGATATTAAATAAGGTTGATGGGAATACCATTTCCAATTTGCATAATGTGCTTGCAATTTGAGATTCAAGCCAATCAAGAGCTTCGATTGTTAGGTGCTTGGAACATAAATTCTTGAAGAATTTACCCAACCCTAATATAGGCTCAGATATCTCATTAGGCAACAAGCCACGTAATGTTATAGGAAATATATCTTGTAACAAAACATGGTGGTCATGGCACTTCAATCCATAGATTTTTCACTTACGAATGTTGATACATCGTGAAATGTTTGAAGAGAAGGCATCAAATACTTTCAAAGTAGCTAGGAAGTTATAAACTTTTAACTTCTCTTCTGGGGACAATGCATAATAAGCAATTGGAATCAAAACTTTGTTTCCTTCTTTTATTGGGTGTAATTCTGATCTAATTCCTATGTCAACTAAGTCATACCGACTCTTTACTGTATCTTTTGTCTTTCTAGCTAATCCCATAATAGTTGACATAATGTTATCTGAAACATTTCTCTTGATGTGCATAACATCAAGGTTGTGTCGGATCAACAATGTTTTCCAATAAGGTAAGTAGAAAAAGATGCTTTTCTTCTTCCAATTAAATACATTGGAGATGTGGCCGCACTTTTGCTTTTAACCTTTCCCCAGAGTTACATTACCTAATACTCATAATTGACAAAGTGCCTCATCACCAGTTAAAGGAGAGGGTGAAACTCTATACTTAACTTTTCCATTAAATGCCTTTCGATTTGGTAGCCATGGATGATTGGTTGGTAGGAAGTGACGATGGTCCAAGTAGCATAACTTATTTGGTAATGAAATAGAATAAGTTTCTTTATGGCACTAGGGGCATGCAAGCTTTTCTTTTGTGGACTATTATGATAGGTTCCCATATGTTAAGAAGTCATTAATTGTCTATAATAATGCTACACACAACTTGAAATTAGACTTTTTATAGGCATTATATGTCTCTACTCCTTACTCCCATAATTCAAGCAACTCCTTAATCATTAGTTGGAGATACACATTTATGTCATCACCTTGACTATTGGGGCCTAGAATTAGAAGCGATCATAAAATATGAGTGCTTCATGCATTGCCATGGTGGCAAATTGTATAGAACCAATACAACTGGCCAAATACTATGATTAGTACTCATATTTTCCCAAGGCTAGAACCTATTACTTGCTAGGCCCAATCGAGCATTTCTTGGATCATTAAAAAATTATAGATGCTGTTGGTCAAACGATTTCCATATAATAGAGTCAGCTGGATGCTGTAAAACACCATCGTCAATGCATTCCTCATCATGCCACCTCATCTCCTTAGTTGTGTGGTAAGACATGTATAGCCTTTATAACCTAGGTTTTATAGGGAAATGTCGTAACACTTTATGAGGAATTTTCTTTCCTTTATGACTATTTGACCTTCATCGAGACATATTACACTTAGGACATGATTGAGCATTGGCATACTCTCGCCAATATAAGATGCAGTCATTTTCACATGCATCAATCTTGATGTAATCCATTCTTAACTCTTGAATAACCTTCTTTGCTTCGTAGTAGGAGTTAGGTATTAATGCCCCCTGTGGAAGAACATCCTTAAATAAGAATCCATGGATTTATTGCTCTGATGGTTAAGGTACTTAAGGTAGAGTGGCCTGACTATAAAAGAGAGTTTCGAAACTTTATCACAACCTCGATAGAGTTCAGTCTGAGCATCTTGCAACAAGTCAAAGAACTGTCTCGCCTACACATTAGGTGGCTCATGGTTCTCTGATCTATGGTTCCCTTCATTTGAACCTGCGTGACCATATGCATAATGAAGCATCCCAATAATGTTATCTTCTTCATCAGTATCATTAGCTACCTCACCACCATTATCTTGATGTAATAAACTATAAGTATTAGGACAAACTTCTTTATGTGAGTCCCACATTTCATAACTTGGGTTGAAATCCTTCCTCAATAGATCTGATTTTACGTCAGTGTGAATCTTCCATTCTGTATTCCTATAACCCTTGTATGGGCATTGAATCATATTCATCACCCTTGGCTAATTAAAGACCCATTGTAAAAACTCATCAACTCCTTGTTTATATGCTAGATTAACTTTATTATTGATCTTTATCTAACTTTTATCCTTCTTTGCTACTTTCTACATTTTAATCAATATAATTGCAAGTTAAATCGTGGACAGGTCAAACCCTTTTACATGTAAAGAATTGTATACATATGTTAAGTCATGAGCTTTAAACTAGGCTATCCCTATTTCTAAATTTTATATTTGAACCAAAACCAAACTTTGTTCTAGTGTAAACTATAATGAGGGATAGGTTCTAGTCATCACCAGAATGAGCCATTAGGATTCATAAAATCACACTCTCTTTTATATTACTTCTAACCATGTCTAGGAAATTGTAAATGAGGTAAACATGGAAGCTAAAGAGTATGAATGGCATTACTTTGATAATAGTATAGGCTTTGATGTAATATGTTGCTCATAAAAGGTTGTACATGATATATTTGTAATGTAAACATTCCTACAAGTGTAAAAGTATGAGATTATGATATAAATACCATTTTTGAATGTAAATGTGCAAGAATGTGTAATTTGACTATGTGTGTGCCTAGGAAAGTATATGTATAATGGCAAGTGGATGAGTGATTTTCATTTGCATGATGTTTAAGACATGATGAAATAGTCATATATGCTGTATTTCATATTTAGAACATGCTCAAATGGTCACATGACATGAGGAAGCTCTTCTTGAACCATTTGGAACCATATTTGTCTCATTTTAAGCCATATTTTGCTCTTGAATCAAAATTAAAACAAATGAATAAATTTTTAGATGAAATTTGATAAATATTTAGATCTCATTTATAGCTTTTCATAGAGTCAAAGACCATAATTTTTTGAAGTCTGTACAATTTATTATGATTTTCTAAAGTTGGCTAAAAATTGTAGAATTTTTTTGGGCACTATTCATATGGGCAAATCTAGTTTTTTATGTATTTATGGGGACAAATGGACTCCAATGTTTATGAAAATTTTATAGATATATAGTTGGCATTATAAGATTTCCATAGCCACTAAGTTTTCATAAAACAAAGCTGTGTAGCCAAAGATATGCATATTCAAATTTCTGATTTTGATATATATCCAAGAACAGTGACAACTACTATTTTATTAGATTTTCATATCCTAAATGAGCTTGTTTTGGCTTGAAATTTTAATAGCTTATAGTTCATATCTTAAGCTTTCCATAGAGTTCTAATTTGTATGAATCAGAGTTATGTAACCTAAATTATGGCCTTTTGAACTTTAACCCATATTATGTCAAAAGAGGCTAAAAGTGGCTATAAGAGGCTATAAGACTCTATCATGCCATTAGAGTCTATTTTGAGTGTTCAATTGAGTTGATTTGAATGTGTTTATAGTGTCTAGGAATTGAAACAGATCTCAATTTTAATTTTGGGCCCCTATAGTTCCACTTCACCTGTGGAAAGGTTGTGAGACCAATGCTAAACATTGAATATGGTTGTATTTTGATGATTTTGAAGGAAAACGATGTAAGAATGTGTAATGAATGGTTTTTTGTTATAAAACGTCAGAATTGAGTCCTATAAAAGCAACTCCCCTAAGACGAGTGATTTAATGCTAAATAAAAATTTGATAAAATTTAAAATAATGAAAAATGAGGATTTAAGTCTTGAGTTGCTCAGAAACCGGGGTCGGAGTGGTTCAAAACAATTGTCTAAAGTTTAGTGGCATTTTGATAAATATGGGCACTTTTTGGAAAACTCATAAGCGGGCTTTTTAAATGGAAAATTTGAGCTTTTCGAGGTTCTCAGAAGCCCTAAAAACCATAGAAAGTCCTAAGACAGTTAAAACTCTTCCAGTGTTTATTTTTAAATGTTCGTTGACTCAAACTTTGATTGATTTGTTCGAGAAGGTTTTAGCTCTAATTTGATGGAAAAGATGGGTTTCAAAAAGGAGCTAAAATGAAGCTAAAATGAAAATGCCACATACGCCAGATGTAAACATCATTTTTGGAAACAATTGCTTGTTGAATTCTCTTTAAAAGTGGCGTCCAGAATTCCAGCTTCTTCTAACCAACTTTCCTTTTTCCAAAAATAGAGGAGAAAGATAGAGAAAGAGGCTCACAAGGAGGCCAAGAAAGAAGGGAGAAAATTAAGGAAAAGGGTAAAAAAATTCAAGAAAATTCATAGTTTCTCTTCTTGCAATTTCATTTTCCTCCTTTTGCTCTATCTTCCTATGGTTTTAAATGCTTAAATGGTTCTATATTGGCCTTGAACCAGAAGGGAAGAGTTAAAGATTCAATGAGGAGGCTAAGGCAAAGAGACCCTCGAAGAAGCCTTGAATTCAAGGTAATTTCCTTCCACTTGGTTGCTTCTTCTTGAGTGTTTCATCCAACTTGTGAGAGGGGGATTTTTTGGCTTAGAGCAAGCATGAAACCATTGATTTAGGCTATGGGAACTTGGAATATGCAAAGAAATTGGAAGGAAAACTAATGAAAATTAAGATAGGAAAGTGTGAAGCTTGTAACAACCGGGAAAAGGGAAAAGGAAAGAAAGTAGAAAGCTGGAAAATTCGAAATCCAGAATTTCTCCAAATCTTCTTACAACAGTGAGAAAGGGTCTCGCTACAGCGAGAGTGCCTGTTCGCAATAGCGACAGTGATTCTAGCTATAGCGAGTGTGATTCTAGCTATAGCGAGTGCGGGCAGCAGTCCATACAGAAACCAGGGAGTTGCTCGCTGTGGCGTGCACCATAGCGAAAGTGAGGTCTGGAACTATCGCGAGTTTGCCATAGCGAAGGTTAAATCTCGCCATAGCGAAGGGAACTGATATGAGCTCGCCATAGTGAAGGTTACACCTCGCCATAGCAAAGCCAGATAACACGAGCTCGCTATAGCGAAGGTTAATTTTCGCCGTAGCGAGGGTTAGTTCGGAAGAAAGTAAAAGGCGAGAAATTTACAACATTATACCACCCAACTCATTCCTTCTCTCATTTTTGCCCTAGACTTCGACCCAAGGAGAGAAAAAGGCGTGGAGAGTGAGGGAAACCAAGAGAAGGAGGAAGAGCAAGGGAAAGGTAAGGAAACTTCTCTCATTTCTTCTTAGAACTCTGATCTCCTCTCTTTGCCCTCTCTTCCTACGGTTTTGTTTATGAGTTTAGTGAGGTTTTGGGCATGGGTCAGAAGAGGTAAAGTGGAAAACACTCTTGAACCCCTTTGTTTTCCTTGAAAAATGTTATTTTCCACTATCATGGGAACTTGAGAGAGAGAAAGAGAGAGAGAACTCTAGGTTCTGGTATGTTAGAAGGTTTGCTCTAAAGATTACATTCTAAAAGAGTAATTCCTTGTTCTTGATTGTGCCTAGGCTTAAGTGAAGCACCTTCATCAAGGTGTGATTATGAACCTAAGAAGGGAGAGAAGAAATTGAAAGGAAAAGCTAGTGTTGGCTTATAAGATAGCTATCTTTCCACTCTTTCTTGTTGCATTCTTGGATGTAATAGTCATTGTATGTTTATGTATATGCTTATTGTGTGAAATATGCCATATGCTATTGCTTTGATGCATTGATGCCAATATGCTTGTGTGATGAATTGTGAGAATTGCTCGGGTGAGGTAGTGCCGAAAGTCCCTTGAGAATGGGTGAGACAAGGCTAAAAGTCTCAACCGAGTGAGGCCGAGTCAAAAGTCCCTAAACTCGGGTGAGGCCATCCAAAAGTCCCTAAACTCGGGTGAGGCTAGACCAAAAGTCCCTGGAGCCCATTTTTGGCATTGTTGTGATTTCCATAGCATGTACAATGTGTGTTGGATGTTTGAGAATGGCTAAATGCTTATTCACATGCCTTGACTTGTTATATGCCTTGATTATTTACTTGATTGAGTGCATGAGCTATTGAGATTCCCTGAATCTCACCCCTTCCCCTCCCAACTTAACATGTTAGGTGGAGCACAAGGAGAAGCAAGTGCACACCAAGGAGCCTAGGAGTATGCTTAGCTAGATATTAGCTTATTTTTAGTTATTTTGATGTAAAGTGGTGCCACAATGAATATGCACCCACTATTTTTGAGATGTAAATGTTGTAGCAAGTGTATATGTATGAAAAGATGATGTATAAACTATGTTGATAGCCAAAGTAATGCAAATATGGGTTTTGCCCCTTTTTATGAATGAATGTAATAGTGCATTTTTGGCCGTAGCATAGTGAGTTTGGAATGTATGCTGATTTAGATCATATGGACATGTTATATATACTAGTTTCATGCTTTTAAACTTGTCCATGTGGAGTGAGAATGTGTGAGAGGCTATTTGGACCCATTTTAGACCTTTTGGGTGCCAAAACCGATAAATTTGTGAGCTCCGTCAAAGTATGACCGGATGAGCTCCTCTTGCCATGAGATTTGGCATGCCTCTAGAGTTTGTAGAGAGCTTCTTGCGAAGCTAAAGTGGGTAATATTCTGAGGGCCAAAGAATATTTGGTGAATTTTTGAATTTGGAAAAATTTGGTAGTTTGGTCATGTACTATTCCTATAGGTCAGAAATGAAATCCATGTCACACATAGACCAAATGTGGCCAAATGTCATGAAATTTTATACACATAAATTAGAAAACCACAGTGACCTATACCAACTAGAATCACCTAAATTGGAGGTCTGTAGAGAGAGATTAAACCTTCTGAAGTTCTGTATAAGCATCAGGGAGCTCATCTGACCTCTGTTACTGTTCCATTGGTTTTCGGGGTGTAGGGGCTACTGAACTGATTTGGACTTATTTTTTTCCTCTAGTAGACATCTGTAGATTTTCAAATTGGTATAGTATGCCCAGATTGGATTTTTTTGGATTTAGTTATGAATTTTCGAATGTCATGACAGTAAGCTGCACCAGAAACAGTGACAGTCGGACATCCTTCCCATTTTTGATGTCAAACATAGTCCAAATGTTGATTTTGTGGTTGGGAATGATTTTTAGTATAACGTTAACACTTAGAGCTTTCCAAAAAGCTAAATTTTACTAGATTCCCATTTTTCTACAATTAGTTATGATTTTCCAAAATTAGAGCCAAAATGTGACTTTTGGGCACAAGTGAGAAAATGCATTTTTCTGGTTTTTAGCTCCATACCCGTGGCTTATGGTTTGTTTTATGCTATGTATGAGTTGTATAAGTGGAGTTTGAGTTAAGAATGTGAATGATGGGTTCACAGGACCCACGGTGCAGATGATGAGTGTATAAAATCCCGTTTCATATGGAACCATATGGAACTAAGCCCAGAGGGAGGCTAGATAGTGGTAGTAGATTAAGGTGTTACATTTTTTGGTATCAGAGCAAAGGTTCAGGCACTTTTGCTCAATTTTAGACTCTTGAAGTATGTGAATTGCTTGTGTTTGGTGTGAATGGTCATGGAAGTTGTAGCATCCTTATGTATAGGTGTTGTGATATTATTGTGAACTAAGAGTTGCTACTTCTTTCAGACATGGTTGAGACTAGACGGGGCAGGGGTAGAGGCAGAGGTAGACCGCCCAGGGCTCAGAGAGCTGAGCCAGAGGTTCCTGTTGGGACTGAGGATCCTCTGCGGGCCATCATGGAGAGACTTGACCTGTATGAGGCCATGATGGGCCAGCACCAAGAGATGCTGGAACAACAGAGGTATATTACCCAGCAGCAGCATGATATGATCATGCATTTACAAGACACCCTGGCTAGGCAAGAAGAAGCCAGAAGGGATGCCCCTGTACCTCAACCATCTACATCTAGCATTCCACCTGTACCTTCCCAGGAGCCTGTTGCTCCACAGACCCAGACGTCTATCCAAAAAGTATTGAAGCAGTTTAGGCAGAACAATCCACCCTCATTTGACGGGGAGTTGGATGCGGATAAGGCGGAGGCTTGGGTGATGTAGCTTAAAAAAATATTTTCGGTGATGGATTGTACCACCGAGCAGAAAGCCCAGTTAGCCACCTTTATGCTAGAAAAAGAAGCTGATAGATGGTGGGATAGCGCGAAACCCCTTATGGAGACCAAGAATATACAGATAACTTGGGAGACTTTCTTGGTCGAGTTTTATGAGAAGTATGTCCCGAGTTCGGTGAGGAAAAAGAAAGAGATAGAGTTTATGGGTTTGAGACAGACGGATGAGATGACTGTGGACCAGTATGTGGCCAAATTCATAGAGTTGTCTCAGTATTCCTCTTACCTCCAGAGGTATGATGATGAACCTTAGAGATGCGAGCAGTTTGAGACTGGGTTGAAGCCCCTGATTAGCGACAGAGTCACTCCACAGCGGATCAGGAAGTTTAATACTCTTGTGGAGGTCAGCAGGGTGATTGAGACTAACTTGCAAGTTATCATGCCTACTGTGACTACGGCTAGTCAGAAGAGGGTTCCGGATTTGAAAAGGCCGAAACCAGAAGAGGGCTTTAGTTTAACCCCTAGTACAAAGAGGAGAGGCAAGGGGCTATGGAATAGAAGGCCGCAGCGAGGTGTGCCACCTCCTCGGGGCCAGTCATCCTTCCAGCAGTCTCCGGTGACATGTTTCAAGTGTAGGAAGCTGGGGCACATTGCTAGACACTGTCCTTAGATGGAGACAACGCCTCCTCCTAGACCACAGATCCAGGGCCGAGTGTTCGCCCTTACTCAGCAGGAAGCCAGCGCATCTCCCAGTTTGAATCGAGGTACGCTGATAGTGAATGGCTATCCTATAGTTGCTATGTTTGATTCGGGTGCTAGTCACTCGTTTATATCTTATGATTGTGTGAGAAAATTGGATCTGGTCATTAGTGTCTTGCTATTTGACTTGTCTGTCATTACACCCACTGGAGGCCACGTGGTTACTTCCCATACCTGTTTAAATGTCACTGTTCAATTTAACCATTGTCATACCACTATTGATTTGGTTTGTATGCCTTTCCGTGATATTGAACTGATTATTGGTATGAACTGGTTGGCTGCGAATAATGCCATACTTGATTGTGAACACTGAACCATTTCCCTACCTGCTTGTGGGACCATACCTAGGGTAGGAGCTGAGTTATCCTTTATGACTACTACCCAAGCTGAGAGATATTTGGAGTGTGGATGTCAAGGGTTTCTAGTCTTTTTCTCTATTCAGGCTGAGGTAGAAGAGGGATAGAGGAGATCCCAATTGTCAGGGAATTCCTGGAGGTTTTCCCTAGAGAGTTTGATTTTAGTGGCCTACCTCCTGAGAGAGAATTAGAGTTCCCTATAGACATAGTGCCTGGGGTTAGACCGGTGTCCAAAGCTCCTTACAGGATGACTCCCGCCGAGCTTGCTGAGTTGAAAGAGCAGATAGAGGAATTGTTGGAGAAAGGGTTTATCCGCCCTAGTGTTTCACCTTGGGGTGCTCCGGTGTTGTTTGTGAAAAAGAAAGATGGTAGCTTGCGTTTGTGTATAGATTATAGAGAGTTGAATAAAGTTACCATTAAGAATAAATATCCTCTCCTTAGAATTGATGATTTATTAGATCAGTTGGCTGAGGCATCTGTGTTTTCTAAGATAGATCTTAGATCTGGTTACCACCAGTTGAGAGTAAGAACTGAAGACGTCTCTAAGACGGCTTTCAGAATGAGATATGGGCACTATGAGTTCCTTGCAATGCCATTCGGGTTGACGAATGCGCCTGTTGTGTTCATGGATTATATGAACAGGGTATTCAGACCGTATCTAGATCAGTTTGTGGTGATCTTTATTGATGATATTTTAGTGTACTCCCGATCTTTTGAGGAGCACGAGAGGCATAGGAGTATGCTTAGCTAGATATTAGCTTATTTTTGGTTATTTTGATATAAAGTGGTGCCACAATGAATATGTGCCCACTATTTTTAAGATGTAAATGTTGTAGCAAGTGTATATGTATGAAAAGATGATGTATAAACTATGTTGATAGCCAAAGTAATGCAAATATGGGTTTTGCCCCTTTTTATGAATGAATGTAATAGTGCATTTTTGGCCGTAGCATAGTGAGTTTGGAATGTATGCTGATTTGGATCATATGAACATGTTATATATACTAGTTTCATGCTTTTAAACTTGTCCATGTGGAGTGAGAATGTGTGAGAGGCTATTTGGACCCATTTTGGACCTCTTGGGTGCCAAAACCGGAAATTTGTGAGCTCCGTCAAAGTATGACCGGATGAGCTCCTCTTGCCATGAGATTTGGCATGCCTCTAGAGTTTGTAGAGAGCTTCTTGAAAAGCTAAAGTGGGTAATATTCTGAGGGCCAGAGAATATTTGGTGAATTGTTGAAATTGGAAAAATTTGATAGTTTGGTCATGTACTATTCCTATAGGTCAGAAATGAAATCCATATCACACATAGACCAAATGGTGGCCAAATGTCATAAAATTTTATACACATAAACTAGAAAATTACAGTGACCTATACCAACTAGAATCACTTGAATTGGAGGTCTGTAGAGAGAGATTGAACCTTCTAAAGTTCTGTATCAGCATCAGGGAGCTCATCTGACCTCCGTTACTGTTCCATTGGTTTTCAGGGTCTAGCAGCTACTGAACTGATCTGGACTTATTTTTTTCCTCTAGTAGACATCCGTAGCTTTTCAAATTGGTATAATGTGCCCAGATTGGATTTTTTTGGATTTAGTTATGAATTTTCGAAAGTCATGACAGTAAGCTGCACTAGAAACAGTGATAGTCAGACATCCTTCCCATTTTCGATGTCAAACATGGTCCAAACACTGAGTTTATGGTTGGAAATGATTTTTAGTGTAAATTTAACACTTAGAGCTTTCCAGAAAGCTAAAGTTTACTAAATTCCCATTTTTCTACAATTAGTTATGATTTTCCAAAGTTAGAGCCAAAATATGACTTTTGGGCACAAGTGAGAAAATGCATTTTTCTAGTTTTTGTCTCCATACCCATGGCTTATGGTTTGTTTTATGCTATGTATGAGTTGTATAAGTGGAGTTTGAGTTGAGAATGTGAATGATGGGTTCACAGGACCCACGGGGCAGATGATGAGTGTATGAAACCCCATTTCATAGCATGAAAATGCCACGGATTGGTATTGGTTCTTTGGAAATCATATGGAACCAAGCCCAGAGGGAGGCTAGATAGTGGTAGTAGATTAAGGTGTTACAAAGCTCTTGAATGTAATGTAAAAACTGATTTGATATATAAATTTCCTTACATGTGTGAGTGTTTATTTGAGCTCCTAAGACCTCTAGGAAGCCTCCTAAGTGTGTCTCCCATCAAGGAGAAATCAAAAAGCCCATAGGCTCTTCCTCCCTTCATAGTTTTAGCCAAAGCTAGAGCAATAGCTTAGGGGATGTTTTAATTTGTTCTTATGTTGGTTTGGGACTTCATATGATGGTAGAAGATGAGAGGAACCTTTGGGAAAAAATTAGGAGCTATAGATTAGGAGATGAGGCAATGGCTTCCATAATGTAGCCTTATGACACAACATGTATCTAGGCTTTTGAAAGTGAGTATGTGATGGCTCTAAGGACTTTAAATGAAGTCAAGAGGCCTAGATATAGGAAGAAAATGGAGCCAAGAGTATAATTATGGGCATTACTTTGAGAGCCAAGAAAATGGAGCCAAGAAAATGGAGCCAAGAAAATAGAGCCAAGAGTATAATTATGAGCCAAGAAAATGGAGCCATTAATAAAGCCATTATGTGATCATAAGACAAAGTATGTTTCATAAGAGTGAGTTTAATGTTTTAAATTGTTCCAAGAGTATAATTATGGTGTCTAGGTTAAGGAAATCAAATCCCATCTCATTGTGCTTGTGAGGCCGAGAAAGAGAGGAATAATCCAAACTAAAGCTTGAATTCTTGCATTCTTAGTTATGTATTTGTCATTGTGTGCTTGTATGTTCTTTTGTGTCTTGTGAACATGCCACTTGATGTTATGATGTTGCATTAGTACCAATATGCTTTCTTAAATGTTATTGATTGTGAAAACTACTCATAAAGGTGAGGTGATGCCAAAAATCCTTTGATATGGGTGAGGAGATACCAAAAGTCTCAAGATATGGGTGAGATAAGGCCAAAAGTCTCATGGATGAGTGATGCCAAGTCAAAAGTCCCTAGGCCAAGGGTGAGACAAATCCAAAAGTCCTAGAAATGGGGGTGAGGCTAAACCAAAAGTCCTTAGAGCTTATTCTTGACCTTGTTGTGACTTTATGGCATGGAAATGTGGATTGAAATGCTTTATGACTATGTTAGCTTGCATACTTGTGCCTTTGACATGTTATATGCCTTGAATGTGTGCTTGAATGGGTATATGAGATATTAGGATTCCATGAATCTTACCCTTACCCTTCTCCTATCTCATATGACCTTGGTGGAGCGTAAGAGCCAAGGAATGGAGGCCATGAAACATAAATGGCATTGTATTGACCATGATGTAATTTATATAGTCTTAAAATGTGTAAAACTAGTCAAAATACTCATGTACATGATATTTTTTGAGTATTTTGACTTGTAAACATTTGATCAAATGTAAAAGCATGTATGGATGATGTATGAACCATATTTGGTGCCAAAACAATGTAAATATGAGACTTGGCTATGTGATGGCATGTAAATGCTTATGTATTCTTAGATGTGGAATGACCAAATTAAGATATATGATGATTTAAGCCACTTGGGCAGTTAATATATGCTATAATTATGCTTTTAAACTTGCCCAAAAGGTGCTAGAACATAAAGAAGACCATTTGGACCAAATTGGTGCCTTATGAGATGCAAAATTGACCATGGTTGAGAGCTATGGCAAAATTTGTCAAAATGACCTCTTCTTGGTTTAAAATTTTACATGCATCTAGATCTTGTTTAGATATTTTTGGAAAGCTAAAGTACATATTATTTAGAGTTCTATAAAATTTTTGGCGAATTTCCAAAATTAGCTAAAATTTCACAATTTGATAGTGGCACTGTTCATATAGTCTGAAAATTTGCCTCCACCATTCATGGGTCAAATGATGTCCAATGGCCACTAAATTTTATAAGAATCAACTAGACATTCACAGTGACCTATCTCAACTAGAAGCACCTCAATTAGATGTCTGTAGAGGGAGATATAAATTTTTGAAATTTTAAATTAGTGACAATAGTGTGCTCTATTGATTTTCAAGGTCTAAATGCATTTGAACTAGCCTGAACTTATTTTTTTCCTCTATTTAACATCTATAGATTTCCAAATTGGTATAGTTTTCCTAGATTTGATTTTTGTAGAATTAATTATAAATTTTTGAAGTTTATATCAATAAGTTGTATTAGAAACACTAGACATTCCGACTCATGTCCCTTTTCTATTGTCAAGCATGGTCTAAATGATGTCTTCTTGGCTTGAAATTATTTTTAGTATAAAGTTAACATTTAGATATTTTTAGAAAGATATAGGTTATTTGATTTTAATTTTTCTAAAATTAGTTATAATTTTTTAAATTTGCTAGCAGAAAACTGAAATTTTAACCCAAGGCTAAAACGTGGATTTTTCTGGTTTTTGGTCTCTAACCCATGGTTTATGGATTGTTTTACGATGTTTATGATTTATATGGATGTAATATGATTAAAGAATGTTGTGAGTGAGTTCATGGGGTCCACAAGGCATGAATTGAATTTTTAAACCCCAATGTAATACTAATAAACACAATATTTTATTACTTTTCCTTTAGAATGGGAAGAGATAATGCTTATGTATGTGACATTGAGATTGAAGTATTATGGTATGACAGAATGAATATGTAGAATAAGTCATCCTTTTTCCAGAGCTGGTAACAAGATGCTGTTAACAAGACAAATCATGTTATTAATAAGGTGTAAGGTGTTGTTGACAGGGTTAAAGATCTTGTTGACAAGATCTCAAATTTAACAAAGAAAAATTTAAGACCTTGTCGACAGGATCTTCTACCTTATGACAAGATAATCTTTAATTGAGAAGCTTTGGAAAAACGCAAAGTTGGGCAACTCCTCTAGAATCTTCTCTATAAGATCTCAATTATAGAAAGGTAGAATACATACTATATGATGTTATGGCACACATAGATATAAAAATTAGACCAAATCTCATTTGAGCACCAAGTTTGCAGCACTTAAACAACTTAAGCACATGTTAGAACTCATCCTCAAAAAGGGAATTAACACTAGACTTTAGTGGTATCATAGCAAACTATCACAACAAATCTAAGAATTAGACTAAATATGATTTAGGCACCAAATTTACAGCACTTAAAACCATTTCATCCTAAAAAAACTTAGGCACATGTCAGAATTTAGGTAGGCACACAAGTAGAAGAAAGAATTAGACCAAATCTAATTTAGGTACCAAATTTATAGCACTTAAAAAAATCATTCCACCTTTAAAATACTTAGGCACATGTCAGAACTTAAAACCATTTTATCCTTATCCTAAAAAAAGGAAATAAATGTCACAGCAGTATCACAGTAGAATTGATGCAAGGCAATAGCAAAATATCACAGTAGTAGTATCACAACATCAAAAATGATGTAAGGTAACAGCAAAATATCACAATAGTAGTATCACATGCAAGGCAACAGCAAAATATCATAGCATCAGTATCAAAGCAGCAGTATCACAACAGAATTGTTCCAAGGTGATAGTAAAATATCATAATAGCAGTATCATAACAACAGAATTAATGCAAGGCAACAACAAAATATCACAACAAACTATCAAGGCAACAGAAGAATTAATGCTAAATGTCATAGCAAAATATCACAATAGTAAGCTTGATATCCTCTGAGGGAGGGACACTTTCAATTATTGTAATTCTTTTCAAATGATTGCAGACTATTATCATAACCCTAAATTACCTTTATGATCTAGCAGCTATAGTGAAAGATCCAAGGAGCCACATTTGATATTGTGTGAGGAGCTGGCACTTGAGAATTTGTTTTGCATGAAATTATTTTCAAACACAAGAAGAAGAAGAAACTTAATTCCTTAAGAAGATAAATAGCATGCCCTTTATTCATGGTAAAGGAATTCTAAACATATTTTTCACTTTTATTAGATTACCTAGTTATTACAGATAAAATAGACAAAGATTGCTATATGACTATTCTCTAGGATGGCATACAGCATAATGGCCCTATTATGTGACTAGTGTGAATTAAGATGTTTAGCAATATCTACTGTAAATTTACATATTAGAACTAAGTGCAACAAATTCATAGAGGCTAGAAGTAGCCATCAAAGAAGGAGAAACTAGCACAAAAAAGAAGAAATTCTAAGAAAAAGAAAGTAAATTCGATTCAAAAGTGGCATTACTATCTAAGCTTATTCACAAAAACCTAGTGGGCATTATTCAGTTCTAATAGGAGCAAATGATGGACCTTAGCCACAGTCACAGCCACAGCCACATTCACAACACTCATAACATAAAATCAATTAGATAAAGAAAGAGCAAACAATAGACTAGATTACCACTTACATAGCCTCCTTCCTCTTCAGTTTTTGTGTTCTCCTATTTCACAGCAAAATCAGGTCATAAGATACTTTTTTTTTTGTGCACAAAAGGTTTTTGTTGGAATAGCTTCACTCACAATGAAATCGACCAGAAGGGTGTATTGGAATGAAGATTGAGAAGGTTCTGCAAAAGGTTTGCCAACATATATGAAGAAAGTTTGAAATTGGGAAAGGGGGAAAGATTTCAGCAAGTGAAAATGAGTCTAGGTTTTCCAAACTTCCTTCGTTTTACTATTTAGCTTCAGCTTCAGCCATTATTTACAATGATGTAATATTATATAATATGTATATATAATTATATGATATCATTTTAAATATTATGTTATTGATAATTAACTAATAAAAAAAGAAACAATTGATAATTTTAAATTATAAAGAAAATATAAGATTGGAAGGCAAAACTTCAAAAAGCCATAACTTTGAGTACTGTTGTCCATTTGAGGTATTTTTTTTTCAATTAGGGTATTTTTTTGAGATTTACACACGATGAATCGCCACAAGCAGTTCAGTCACTTATTTTTACCAAAAGAGCATGTTTAGGCCTTCAATTTTGAGATTTTTATTTTTCACTACCTTTTACCATTAAAACAAGCCTACAAGAGAAGCTTTCTATAATTACACAATGCTTTTCATAATTTACTTAAGTTCTAAATTTAAGTACTTGATCAATAATAAGAAGGATAAAAATTAAGAAATATATAACTCAATTTAAAAATTAATTAAGAATTTAGAATATTTGTTCTTAAGTATCCTAATGTATCTTTTTCTATAATCTACCTATTATATTTTTGTTCCAACTAAACCATTTAAAGCTCTTAATCCTAAACATAAGTTATGCTCCAACTATCCCTCATGAATTTGCATATGTGGTTGCCTCAACAGGAAATGCATGCTAAATCATTACATTAAGGCTCATTACATCAAGGCTCATTACATTGGGGCTTATCTTTATTAAAAAAAAAACATCATTTAAGGTCTCTCCAAGTTTAAAGAGGCATCATCCAACCATTAAAGTATCAAGATTGAAGTTCCAAATTCACATCTATTGCTGCCCTCACCAAGAAATCTATAGAAATCATTATATTTTTGCTTATTACCCAGACCAAAAGGAACTATAATAAGCCATAGAACTTGAATATTAAACTAATTTACAAAGCTTAAAGTTTATGCTTCCTCAATCAATTAGAACCACCTTTGGCATTAATGAATTAAGAAGAAGACAAAATAGGAATTTAAGAGGCTTACCCAACTAAAATTAATGTTGTAATGACAAGAGATTGGGGTGGAGTTCAATCTTTTATCCATTCCTTCTTCTTCTCTTTCATTTTTCTTTCTCTCTACCTCTTTTTTGTTTATTTTACCTCAGAAGTCGTGTAACGTCCGGTACATTATAAAAACATCGTAATGAGTTGATTTGAAAAGCAAGTCCCCTGAGTGATTCAAGGCTAAACAAAAATTGGATAAAATTTTAAAAAATAAAAAATGAGGATTGGAGTCATGAGTTGCTTAGAAACCGAGGCTGGAGTGATTCAAAAAAATTATCGAAAGGCCAGTGGCATTTTTGTAAATATAAGTACTTTTGAAAAAACACATAGGAGGACTTTTTAAATGAAAATTTTTAGTTGCCCAGGGTTCTCAGAGACCTCGGAAACCATGGGAAGCCCCGGAACTGGCAAAGCTCCTCTGGTGTACTTTTTCCATGGTGATGAGCCCTAATTTTGATAAATTCGTTCGGGAAGGTTTTAGCTCCGATTTGAGTAATTCCAAAAGTATTTTATTAAATTGGAAACCTAAATTTTATGATGGAAAAGGAGGTTCTCAAAAAGGAGTTAAAACGAAGAAAAACCAAAAATGCCATTACAAAAGGGCAAAATTAGAATTTTTTCAAGAAAAGAAGCTTCTTGAACCCTCTTTAAAACTCATGATTCTTCTCCTCTCTCCCACATGATTCTATTCTACCCAAAATACAGAAAAGAAGGAGCTTCTATAGGTGCACAAAGAGAGGGAGAAGAAGGAGGAAGAAAAGCCAAGAAAGGTAAGAAAACTTAGAGAATTTCATGCTCTTCCTTCTTCCAACTTTGCTCCCCTCTTTCTAAGCTTTCTTTCCAAGATTTATTTGAGTGAAATGGTTCTGTTTCTAGTCTAGAAAGAGGGAGAACAGTTTGAAATTCTTGAAGAGGAGTAAACTAAGGAGAAAGACCATTAAAAACAAGCTAGAATCCAAGGTGATTTCTTATCTTTGTTGCTTCTTCCCTCTTGATTCTTCTTGTGGGTGTGATGCCTCAATACAGAACCAATTAGGAGAGGAAGGTTTTGACCTAAAACTAATGAGAAACCATGAAATTGGAATGTGGGAATTAGGAAAACACTAAGAAATTGCATGAAGAGCTAGTAGAAATCAAGTGGAAAAAGTGTAGTGCATTTAAAGGAATTGTAAAAGCTGATTTAATCTATGAATTTCCTTGGCCATTTAAATGTTCCATTGAGCTCTTAAGACCCTTAGAAACCTTCCCAAGTGGCTCTCACATTAAGGAAAATTTTGAAACTCCAAGAACTCCATTCTTGTCCATAGTTTCGGTCAAGGCTACTTGGAAGGGTTAGGGAGTGTTTTAAATTGTTCCAGGCTTGGTTTGGGGCTTTACATGATGTTAAAAGATGGGAGAAACCATTGAAAAAAATTTAGGAGCCATGGTTTGGAAGATGGGACAATGGTGTACATAATGGTGCCTTAAGAAGCAACTTAGTTTTTCAATTGTGCAAGTGAATATGTGAGGGCTCCAAGGACCTTAATTGAATCCAAGAGGTCTTGAAATAACAAGAGAATGGAGCCTAGAACTTGAGATGTGAGACTTGCTTCAATAGACCATTTATAGAACCATTCTGCCACTTATGGAACCAAGTATGTATTTAAGAGTGAGTTTAGTGTCTTGGCTTGCTTCAAGTGTGTAATTGTGTGTTCTTTATAGTGTCTAGGACAAGAGAACATACATCCACCTAGGTGTGCTTATGGGACCAAAAAAGGGAAGGAAAAGGATTAAGAAAAGCTTGCATAAATCCAAGGTAGCTTTCCAACTTATTCTCCTTACATTCTTGTATGCATATGTATGTCCTTGTGTGTTTGTGTATGCTCTTGTGACTTAAGAACATGCCACTTGATTCCTTGACATGACATTGGTACCAATGTGTTTCCTTGAATGGCTTTGGTTGTGGAAATAGCTTATAAGGGTGAGGTGATGCGAAAAGTCTTTTAATAAAGGTAAGGAGATGCCAAAAGTCTCATGGCATGGGTGAGACAAGGCCAAAAGTCTCTTGGAAGGGTAAGACCAAGTCAAAAGTTCCTAGGCTAAGAGTGGGGTAAATCCAAAAGTTCTAGAAATGGGGTGAGGTGTAACACCATAATTATATAACTCATCTCATTTCCAAGAATTTCTTGAGTTTCTAAGGAAAAGGCAATAAAAATAATGAATAAATTAGTGCTATGTGAGGGATGAATTTTTCATTCAGTGTCCCGGGGACTATATGAACTCATTCAACTTATTCTCATATTTAATTACACTAATACAACTCATAACCATTTAAGGAAGTGGCCTAAAACTCGTGCAAGTGAAAGAAACACATAAAATCCTATAGTGTAATCTCGGCCAGAATTGCATGTTTTCTATCACAAACTTTGAAAATTATAACTAATTCTAGAAAAATCAAAATCATGTATTCTTTACCATTCTGGGAACTGAATTATGATGGAATAGTACTGGAGGTCAACAGGCGTTACTGGTACTGATAGTAAACTTCCAAAATTCATAACCTTCTACTTAAACCTCCAAATGAGGTGATCTTAGTGGCCACAGAAAGCTTATAACCTTTAGTTTATGCTTATAAAAGTTCACAAGCATTAGATACCATTTGACTATCAGATGATACAGAACACAAAACTGACCATATGAATAGTACATGCACTAAAACAACAAAAAAATCCCAGCTTTGAAAATTCGTAATTAATTTTGTAGGGCTCTGATTTTTCTGCACTTTATCTTCCTAAAAATCTCTCAATAAGCTCTACATATATACCAAATTTCATGGGAAAATTCATCCATTTGGTCAGTTTGTACTATAGGGTTCTGGTTTGGTCATTTTTATGGTCTCAACTAGCATTAAAGTGTCCAATTTTGCTTCCTATGCTTATGGGGCCACTTGAGCACATGGGAATGCACCAAAATGACTCTCCAGAATTGTTTCAAAGGTGCATAAACCCATATTTCTCAAACTCACTCATCCACCCCATGATACACACAATTTTCCATAATGCTAATCTTGCCATTACATACCTAAATTGCATTGTAACATTCACACAACATAAATGAGATGGTACATTAGCATAATTACACATGTTCATGAGGTCATAGGATATACACAATAATGGTTAACAATATTTGCCACTCATATGGCCATAAAGAAGCAAAATTTATGCACTTTGTTGTCACACTTTCATCTTCTAAGTTGTTAGCTCCCATTACCTTGTCCTTTTAGTCCACCTAGCATGTTGGAACATTGGAGAGGAGGGGATGAGATTCAAAGAATCCTAATAGCTTATCCCCCTTTTAATCACACATAAAGTATGCAATATAAGCCTTAAAAATGCATGCATGAGCATATTGAAATGTGTGAGCATTCAAGAAACATTCTTAGCATTTAAACAAGTCATACATAGCATACATAGGCTTGCCAAGTGAGTGGACTAGCCTCACCCATTCACTTATGGATTTTAGACATGCCTAATCCATTTTCTCTAAGAGGTTTTGACTCAACCTTACTTTTGGGAGTCAACCTCACTCTTGGGAGACTCTTTACTTTATTTCAATCAAGTCTAAGGGTTCTTGGCTTATCCTCACTATGGCTAGAGGGTTTTTGGCTTCTCCACACTCAAACAAACCAAGGCAAGCATATAAAATATCATTTGAATGCATATAACATTATCATGGTACCATGGAATAAAAGCTCATGCTAAAATACTTTTCATAGCTTAAAATATATATACACACATTCAAAGACAATATAAGCACACATTTATGCATGAAAGAAGGTGGAGAGAGCTACCTTGCTTGTATTCATACACTTTTTCCTTAAGTCTTGAGGCTTCTCCCTTGACCTCACACACCCAAGGAGGTAGAGATCATTTCTCTTGGCCTAGACAAGTCATATGGAAGCCAATTATATTTTTGAATTAAATTATAAGGTCATATATTCACTAGAAAAGTTAGGTGACTCATAAAGCTCTTTTATGGTTCGATAATGCACTTAATTAAGCAACCTTAAGAGAATATCATCTTGGCTCCATTCTCTCCATCTATTTATGATTTTTGACTCCATTTAAACCTCTTGGAGTCATCACACAATCAATTCAAGGGGCCTAGCTAGGTGTTGCTTTTTTAAGCTATAATATTGAACATATAATACCATCTTACTATCCATGGCTTCTAAAATTTTTCCAAGGCTTCCTCTCATCCTCTTCCATCATACATGACTTAAAACTAAGCTTGGAACAAATTAAAACTATCCCTTAGTGCTTCATCTAGCCTAGGTCGAAACTATATACTATATGAACACCAAGTGAGTTTGCTTCCTTTTCTTGATGGAAGATGCATATGAGGAGCCTTCTAGGGATCTCAAGAGCTCATCCAAAGATTCATTTAGGCCTTTAAATAATTGCATCAAATCAGATTTTTAAGGGAGCTCATGAAACCCTAGTTTGCTATCTTAAAAATCAATGGCTTTTACTTGAATTTTCTTGCATATTCTTACTCTCCTCCCTTAAATTCCTAGAATTCATCCTTGGTTCTCCATAAAATTCAAGCCCTTTTGTAACTACATATATAGGGCGAAATAGGGAGAAGGGGGAAGGAATAACTACTATAGGATGGAGATTTTACCTTATTTTTCCTTATTTTCTTGCTTGATTCTCACTTTTCTTGGCCTCCTCTCTTAAAATTCAAATTTTTCCCTCTACTATTCCCACAAAACATATCCATATACTTCAATAAAACCATAGAAAAGAAAGGAAAATGGAGGAGAAGAGGTTTGCTAAAGAAAAAGCATGAAAAAACTAAGAAATTTCATACCTTTCTTGCCTTTTTCTTCCCCTTTTTCTTTCTCTCTTGGTGAGCCTCAAAGAGTTACTATTTTTCTATAATTTGGGCAGAGGAAGTTGTGCTTAAGAAGGTGGGAGAAAAAGGGAGAAGTATTTGGGAGCTTCTAGAAACACACTTTTTTAAAAATTTCAATTTCGCCCTTCTATAATAGCAATTTTGTTTCGGCTTTGTTTTAGTTCTTTTTTGAGAACCATCTTTTCTATTATAAAATTTAGGTTTCTAATTTAATAAAATGCATTTGGAATCACTTAATTTGGAGCTAAAACCTTACCGAATAAATCTATTAAAGTTCGGGCTCACTAATATTAGAAAATATCCACCGGAGGGGTTTTAACTATTTCGGGGCTTCCCATAGTTCTTAAGGCCTCTGAGAATCCCAGAGAACTCAAAAGTTTATTTAGAAAGCCCTCCTGTGTGAATTCTAACATTTACTCAAAATGACAAAAATACCCCTATGTTTCGTCAGCCTTTTGTTCAAATTCGTTTCTTCATTTTAGCTTCATTTTTCTTTCCATTTGAGCATGGGATTCTCATTTTTAGGAGTTTAGAATTCTTCCTAAATTTTTTAAGACCTTAACTAAGTCATTTCGGGGGACTTATTTTTGTATCTGATAAGTTTCGTTCATTTACGAAGAAACTATATATTACGTTTCTCAAGTTTTCTCTCATTTTCAGAGAACTAGATATTACATGAGGCAAAACTAAAAATTCCTAGAGCATGTTCTTGGCTTGAATGTGAATAGGTGGCATGGAAATTGTGACCTTGCATACTTTATGGTTGTTAAACATTCCATACATATGCTTTGATGTGTATATGCCATGAATGTGTATGTGAATGGGTGTGTAAGCTATTGAGATTTTAGAAATCTCATTCTTCTTCCCTCCATTATCTTGAAATGCGTAGGTGATGCTCAAGAAGCAAGGAGTGCAGGCCAAAGACCTTGAGAGATTGCATTTTGTCTATTATGTAATCTTATTTGTAGTTGGATGTCAAAGTGAGCTTGTACATATCATTTTTGTGATATAAGACCATAAGCTAATGTAAAATGATGGATGGATACTATATATACCTTATGTATTCTTAAATCAATGGAAGTATGCAAATTGGCTCTTGGATGGCTTATATGTAACTATGCATTATTGGATGTAGGATGGCCAAATTAAGATGCATGAGGTTTGGGACCACTTGGGCAACCCATAAAAGTCATATTCATATTTTTAAACTTGCCCAAGAGGTGTCAAACATTAAAGGAGGCCGTTTGGACAGATTTGGTATCTCAAATGGAGCAAAAATGGCCATTTTGGTAAGCTATGCCACTTTTTGTTCGAATGAGCTCTTCTTTATTTGAAATTTGGCATGAATTTAAAGCTTGTTAAGAGCTTTTTGGGAAGTTAAAGTGGGTATTATTTGGATTTCTATGGAATATTTGGAAAATTTTTGAAATTGAGAAAATTTTCTAGTTTTGCCATTGGTACTGTGCAATTAGTCCGAAAATAAATCTATGTAATCATGGGGCAAATGATATCCAATTGCTATGAAATTTTATAGAGAGAAACTAAACCTTTTCAGTGACTTGTAGCAACTAGAATCACCTCATTTGGCGGTCTAGAGAGGGAGATAGGAATTTTTGAAATTCCTATCCAGTATCAAGTACACAGTCAGACCCGAAGTACTATTTAATTAATTTTCGGGGTTTGAATACTGGGTTGGAATGATTTTTTTCCTCTAAATAATATTCATAGCTTTCTAGATTTGTATCATCTGCATGGATTGTATTTTTGTGAAATTAGTTTAACATTTTTGAAATTTATATTAAAAAACTGTATCAGTATCAGAATGTAGTTAGACCTTTATGGCTATTTCATTATTAAACATGGTTCTAATGCTATGTTCATGACTTGAATTTATTTTTAATGTAAAGTTCACACTCAAAGCTTTCCAAAAGGCTATGGCATGGCAGATTTTGATTTTTCTATATATAGTTATGATTTTTCAAAATTGCCCCTAAAATCTGCTATGTGCTGTCCTCGAGCTTAAGTGTAGATTTCAGGGTTTTTGACTTAGAAACTGTGGATTGCTGGATGTTTGGAGTTGATTGTGATTTGTTCCAATAATAAATGACTAGAGAATGTTGTTGGATAATCCACGGGGCTCACGTAACATGAATTGAAGAATTTTACCCCGATGCAACACAATAAAAGTGCACCAATTGCCCTGAATGTAAGAGTATGATAATATAAATATAAGGTACGACAAGTAAAAAAGGACACATTAATAAAATGAATTCTAGAAATTGAAATTGAAAATTTAGATATATGGATTCTTTGATATATGAAATGTTAGACATATTAATTTCATGAATTATAAAAATTAAACTTTTAACTTATTAATAAAAATTGTAAATAATAATCTATTAGGTTTTTTAAACTTAATAAAAATTATAGTTTTATTTTTTAATTAATGATTATAACAAAAATATTTTTTTAGTCTTATATATTTGCATATATTAATTATTAACTTTAAAAATTTAATTTTTTTGATAAGTATAATTTACTTTTTTAACTTACAAAATATTTTAAGTTCAAATATTTTTATTTAAAAATAAGTTACAAAAATATTTTATATAAAAATTTTTAATGAGTAAGAAATTTTTTGCCAAAATTTTTGGTGGCAACTATTTTAGCCGCCGCTAAAAGGTATCTTTTAAGGATGAACACAACTAGTCACTGCTAAAAGTTTTGGTGCAAATATTTTTAATTGACTAGAAATTTGTTGCCAAAACTTTTAGTGATAACTAAAATCAATCGCCCTTAAAATGTTTTGGTGCACATATTTTTAATTGGCAAAAAATTTGGCTCTAGATGTTTTAGTAGCGACAAGATAGTCGTCGCTAAAAGTTATATTTTAGTGACAATTAAAGCTGGTAGCTGCTAAAAGTTTTGGTGTAAATATTTTTAATTGACAAAAAATTTGGCATAGGAGCTTTTAGTGATGAGGAAATTAGTCACCGTTAAAAGTTATATTTTAGTAACTACTAAAACTAGTCGCCTCTAAAAGTTTTACCGTAAATATTTTTTATTTAATAAAAATTTTACACCAGAACATTTAGTGACGACAAAAATAGTCGCCACTAAAAGATACCTTTTTGTGGCAATTAGAATCAGTCATCATTAAAATTTTACACAAATATTTTTTTTATTGATAACAAATTTTGCTCCAAGACTTTTATTGTCGACTAGAATCAGTTGTCACTAAAAGGTCGTTTCTTAAAACTTTTAGTGGCGAGACTGGTCGCTACTAAAAGTTCTCTTTAGTGACATTATCAGCTTGTCGCCCTTAAAAATATGTAGTGACGACTTTTTTGTCACTACTAAAAAGTTTTAGTGGCCATTTTTTTTGTCGCCAATAAAAATATTTTCAAAATAAAGCATAGTTTTTTTGCGACAACTTTTAGTGACAACTTAATAAAGTCACTACTAAAAATACTTTTTAGTAATGACTTTTTTTAGTTGCCACTAAAAGTCATTTCTGAAAGTCTATTTTTTTGTAGTGTTAGAAGTTGTGTTATTTCAAGAAGGATTTGAAGAAGTTTCTAACTAAACTCTAGAAGAAGAACCTCATACTTCTGAATTGATTAGAAATATGGTGCAAGAGGACAAAAATGAAGTTAGAATAGTCAAGGATTTTGCCAATTTGAATGTGCAAGTATATTCCTCAAGCATAAGAAGGCTAGCAATTCAATCGAACAATTTTGAAATGAAGCAAATGGTATTGCAAATGCTCTAAATAGTAGGGCAGTTTAGAGACTCAACTTTAGAAGACCCCAACACTCACCTGTCAAGCTTTTTAGAGGTGTGTGACAATTTTAAAGTAGAATGGACTATTTAAGGATGCAATCTAGTTGAGGCTTTTCTCGTTGTCACTTTAGGGTAAAGCCAAAGTATGGCTTAACTCATTGTAAGATAGATGTATTACCACTTGGGATGATTTAGCTAAAAATTCCAAGCTAGGTTCTTCCCACTAATTAGATCAATGGACTTGAGAAATCACATCACATCCTTTATGCAACAAAAGATGAACTGTTGTATAAAGCTTGGGAGAGGTTCAATGAGATGCTAAAAGAATTCCCAAACCATAGATTTCTTAAGTGGGTTTAAGTTCAAACTTTTTACAACAAGTTGCTATTAGAAACGAAGGCCATCCTTGACTTAGCATCCATTGGTAGCATTATAGGTAATTTAAATGTTAAAGCCACCTATAATTTGTTGGAAAGTATGGTAGCCAACTCCTTTTAATGGTCCACCTCTAGAACTTCACAGAAAAATGTTGCAAGGGTCTACAAAATTGATGCATTGATCATAATCTCCACTTAAATGGCTGCAATGAACAAGAGATTTAATAATCATAAAATGTGTTCTAGTGTAAATATGGGTGTGAATGCCATACAAACTCTAATCATAAATTAGAAGTATTGTGGAAAAGGATATTTCAATGATCAATGTCCTTTAATAGTGGAAACAATTAATTATATAGGTAATTATTGGAAAAAATTAGAATAACCCATACTCAAACACTTATAATCCATGGTGGATGAACTATTCTAACTTTTCTTAAAGCCAAGTCAAAATCAAACTCAAGCATCTTCATCTAGAGTGAGACCATCTAACCCTCTTGGGTTTTAAACTCAAGCTAGACAACTAGTAAAGAAAACTATTCACTCGCAATTGTAAAACTGGCCAAGATTATTGATTTTTCGTTGGTTTACAATATAATGCTCACGTGTTGTCTCCCAAGAAGCTTTTAATTAAATCAATTAGTTTAAAAAACCATAAAACTAAAATTAAAATGAATGGGATTTTAATATAAAATTGCAATAATTAAACAAAACAAAAAATCAATTAACAAAATGAAAATCAATCAAATGAAACATAACCAATTCAAAATCCTTCCCCTGATATTTTCCCTTCTTTGTCACCTAACAATATTTTTGGGTTGATTTTAATCTTCTCGTTGTTAGGATTTAATGTTCCTAAACTATCATCTAGGATGTTAATTGGTTTATATCAACAGTAGAAATGAATTCATTCTACATGAAACTAGAAATGCATGCAAAATCCAAAAACATGGTTCAAAATACATTTATTGATTTAATCAACCGATTTAATCAAATGAGTTCTCGATAACTCCATCAAAATAGTAATCATGTAAATAGAATCATCAAACTAGAATAATACAAAATACATAAAAACATAAAAAACAAAAATGAAATTCTTTTAAAAATAAAATCAAACTAGTATTCAATACAACCTTGGACTTAGGTTTAATATCAAGTTCAATCTCTAAATTAATTACAGAAGGAGATTAGAAAGCCATGGAAGAAAAATGAAAACAGAGAGAATGGAATGTTATTTTAGTGACGGCTCCCTTTGAATGAATGATGTCCATAAGCCATTCCTCTAACTAAAGATGACCTAAGGAAGATCTAATGGTTCAGATGGGTTGGGTACATCCAATGGTCTAAAGAAAATTGTTTTAAAATAAATATAATATCAATTCTGAAATAAAACAGAAAAACAGTCCAATTCTGAAATAAAATAAGCCCACTTCTTTAGCCTAATACAAAAATGTCCAATTCCTTCCATTGATTCATATAATCTACAAAATAGAAGTACAAGCAATTGGACTTTCGTTGGAAAGATTATAATAACAATTATTCAAACCCAAATTTGATAATAATGTAATTAAAACCCATTAATTCAAATTTAGCCCAATTAATATAAAATAAACCCAAAGTCATCAAATTAGCCAGAATGAAATATTATTAAGACTAAATATGAAGGATATAAAATAATATTATCAAATTATCCCACATTTAATTTTTTGCAATCTTGGGTAAAACACAAAAACCAAAAACAAAAAAAAAATGTAAAACTACGAAGCGAAACACAATTCAAGCTATTCTAAAATTCAACAGTCAAAGTATAAAGTCCCACATTGGTTGGAAGGGGCCTGTGTCTAACCTATATAAGTGGGGGAGAATCCCTCCCCACCAAGGTGTGCTTTTCCTATTGGAAAGGACAAACCCCAACGAATCGGGAAGGTAGGGTCAAAGAGCCATGAATCAAAAAAGAAGGGACAATACCTTGGTAGCTCTGTATATGTTGGTATCAGAGCAATCCTGGCCCATGTGCGACTCGAGGACGGGTCGGCCCAAAAGGGGGGTGAATTGTAAAGTTTCACATCGGCTGGAAAGGGCCTGTGGCTAGCCCATAGAAGTGGGGGAGAATCCCTCCCCACCAAGGCATGCTTTTCCTATGGGAAAGGACAAACCCTAACGAATTGGGAAGGCAGGGTCAAAGACCTACGAATCAGAAAGGAAGGGACAATACCTTGGTGGCTTTATATGTGTGCCCACATTAGTTGGAAGGGGCTTGTGGCTAGCCTATATAAGTGGGGGAGAATCCTTCTCTACCAAGGCGTGCTTTTCCTACAGGAAAGGACAAACCCTAACGAACCGGGAAGGCAGGGTCAAAGACCCACGAACCGGGAAGGAAGGGACAATACTTTGGTGGCTCTATATATGTTAGTATCAGAGCAATCCTGACCCATGTGCGACCCGATGATAGGTTGGCCTAAAAGGGGAGTGGATTGTAAAGTCCCACATTAGTTGAAAGTGGCCTGTGGCTAGCCCATATAAGTGGGGGAGAATTCCTCCCCACCAAGGCGTACTTTTCTTACGGGAAAAGACAAACCCCAACAAATTGGGAAGGCAGGGTCAAAGACCCACGAACCAAGAAGGGACAATACCTTGGTGGCTATGTATGTGTTAGTATCAAAGCAATCTTGGCCAATGTGTGACCCGAGGACGGGTCAGCTCAAAAGTGGGGTGGATTGTAAAGTCCCACATCTATTGGAAGGGGCCTGTGGCTAGCCCATATAAGTGGGGGAGAATCCCCCCCACTAAGGCACGCTTTTCCTACGGGAAAGGATAAACCCTAATGAACTGGGAAGGCAGGGTCAAAGACCCACAAACTGGGAAGGAAGGGACAATACCTTGGTGGGTCTGTATGTGTTGGTAGCAATACATACAGAGCCACCAAGGTATTATCCCTTCCTTCTCAGTTTGTGGGTTTTTGACCTTGCCTTCCTGGTTCATTGGGGTTTGTCCTTTCCCATACCAACACATACAGAGCCACCAAGATATTGTCCATTCCTTCTCGATTTGTGGGTCTTTGACCTTGCCTTCTCAATTTATTGGGGTTTGTCCTTTTCGATAGGAAAAGCATGTCTTGGTGGGGAGGGATTCTCCCCTACTTATATGGACTAGCCACAGGCCCCTTTCAGCCGATGTGGGATTTTACAATTCACCCCCTTTTTGGGTCGACCCATCCTTAAGTCACACATGGGCCAAGATTGCTCTGATACCAACACATACAGAGCCACCAAGGTATTGTCCTTTCCTTCCTAGTTCGTGGGTCTTTGACCCTGCTTTCTCGATTTGTTGGGGTTTGTCCTTTCCCATAGGAAAAGCGTGCCTTGGTGGGGAGGGATTCTCTCCCACTGATATAGGCTAGCCACAGGCCCCTTCCAGCCGATGTGGGACTATACACAAAGGCAATCTTTCTCGCTAATAAAAAAAAAAGTAGCACGGCAATTTCATTTAATGAAAAGGAATCAAAATGGTAGCCTTTCACATAAGATAAGTGTTTACGCTCAACTTTCAAGTGGTTAAGGGCAATGTGTATTACTTAAATTTCACTTATTAAAACCTCACTACCATAAACTTGTTTATTTTCTAACTCTCCACCACCTATGCCTAAATGAAATGCATAAATTAAAAGGGCTTTATTCAAGGTTATAATGGGGTTAGGGTATGAAATGGATGGATATACAAGAACAAAGAAAAACAAACAACAAATAGATACTTTAGAACCTTAAGACTAATAAAAGGAAACTCATGATAGAAAAATGTGCATTTCAAGGGCTTATTTCCAACTACAAACAAAACTCAAAACACTTCTTTGTTTGATATTTCTTTTTTTTTTTAATTTTGATTTTATTCATTCTTTTTTTTTCTTCTTTATTTTTTTAGACTTTGAACATCTTCCTCAACTTTTGATGACAATAGCCTAAATGATGCAAAACATACATTCATCCCATCCTAATCAAATACAATGCTCTTGAAATCTTTAAGGCATCTTTAAACAAGGTGGAAAAATATTTATTTTCACTTTTCATAGCTATGGGTTCAAAAAGAAAATAAAATAAGGTTCAAAGTGGCTAAACAATGGATAAAATACATGTAAAGGTTGGCTGTTTGGTTAAGTAGCTATATAAAAGAAATGAATGCCTTATCATTTTTATGCATGCAAATGCAAATGTGTTCTTAATAAAGAATTAAGACAATTTCTAGAGTGAAAGTAATGATCGGTGGATGTTCACATATGAAAGAAACATTATAAGGGCCAAATCCTCACAGGTCCAAAACTATCATAATCAATCCATTAAAATCAAATTTATTACCAATTTACTTGAATTCAAGAAAACAAGATCAACTCTTAATCATGTTGAAGTACTTCCAAGCCTAAATTACTCCAACTTGTAAGTTAAAATTTTTTTTCACTAAAAACAAAGCTAAAATATATAAAAGGCAAGAAAATAAAAAGAAAATAATAGAAATGACAAAATAAAGACCACCCAAATAACAAGAGTGAATTCTTCCCCCACACTTAAATTTTATATTGTCCTTAATGTAAATAGCAATCCAATCCAATAGCCCATTTAAGGACATGAAAATAGAAGGAAAGGGAAGCAAATACAACAGGGTGGGTTAGTTGTACAAAGTATTGTAGAGATGAAACTCCTCTACTATATGCTTCTGAAATCCTTCATGAAAATGTTTCAGCCATTGCCCATTCACCATGAAGGTATTGTAGGTTGATTCATTCATAATTTCCACTGCACTATAAAGAAAAAATATGAGTAACCATAATGGACCAATCCATTTAGAATGTAACTGTAACATCTGGTTCTTTGAAAACAAGAAAAAACGTGAGAAACGTGACGTACGATTTTTCTGTAAACAAACGAAACTCACCAGATACAATAGGAATCCCCTAAAAAGATGTAGTTAAAGTCCCAAAAAATTGGAGAAGCATTCTAGACTCCTAAAAATGAGAATCCCAGGCTCAAACGAAAAGAAACAATTTCTTACGAAAAGCTTACAAAATGTAATGGCATTTTCGTAATTTTGAAAAATTTTTGGAATTTACATAGGATGGCTTTTTAAATGAAAATTTTAAGTTCCCCAAGGTTTTCAGAGGTCCTGTAAACCATGGGAAGGCTCGGGACATCTAAAGCCCCTCCGGTGGATATTTTCCTATGTCAGTGTGTTCGAACTTTAACGGATTCATTCGGGAAGGTTTTAGCTCCAATTTAAGTGATTCCAAATGTATTTTACTAAATTGGGAAACTGAATTTCATAATGGAAATACGATTCTAAAAAAGGCGATAAAACGAAGGAGAAACAAAAATTCTAAGAACGAAAGGCAAATTAGGAATTTTTGAAAAGTGTAACTTCCTCCCACCTATATATATGATGGGCCCTTCTTCTCCCTTCATGTTGCATGAACTAGAAGAAAACCCTAGGGAGAGTGGCGCATAAGAGAAAGGTAAAGAGGAGGAAAAATCAAAGCTTTAAGGTATAAAAATTTAGTAGTTTTTCATGCTCTTTCTCTTCCAAATCTCTTCTCCTTTATTTCCTATGATTATAATAAATTATATGGTCTATTTTAAAGGAGAAATTGAAGGAAAATTCGTATTTAAAGAGAGAAACTTAAAGAACACAAGATTCAAGTGAAAAAAAGCAAGAAAATAAGGTAAATCTTGCATTCCATGATAGCTACTCCTCCCCCCTTCTCCATATTTTGCCCTATGCATGCAGATGTTAGAGGGTTGGAATTTTGAGGGGAATCAAGGGTGAATTCCATGAATTTAAGGGAGGAAAGTAAGAATATGCAAAGAAATTCAAGAAAAAAGAATGGATTTTCAAGGTAGCAAACCTAGGGTTTCATAGGTTCCCTTGAAAATTTGATTTGATATAATTATTCTTTGCCTAAATGAATGTTTAAATGAGTTCTTAAGATCCCTAGGAGTCTTCCCATATGCATCTTCCGTGTAGAAAACAAAGCATACTCTATGGAGGCCAAAAGAGGACATAGGCTCGGCCTAAAGGGGATGAGACACCTAGGGAGAGTTTTAAATTTTTCTAAGCCCATTTTTGAGTCATGTATGATGAATGAAAATGAGGGGAGGTCTTAGGAAAAATTTAGAACATATAGAAAGTGAGTTGGTGCTTTATGTTTCATATTATGACCTAAAGAAGTAACATATAGTTAGGCTCTTAGTTTTAATTGTGTGATGACTCCAAGGGGCTTAAAAGGATTCAAGAATCATATTTGAAAGGAAAGAATAGAGCCTAAAATTTATTTGAGGGGTGTTGCTTCATTAGGTTCAATTATGGAACCATAATGAGACTTGTAGATCAAACTAGAGTTCAAGCAAATGTGTGGCCTTAGAATTATTTCCATAAACCTAAGGCTAAGAGAAATCATCCCCATACTTTTGTGTGTGTGTGTGTGGCTAAAAAAAGGAGTTTTCCTTCAAGGAAAAAGTATGTAGTTGTATCCAAGGTAGTACTCTCCACCTTTTCTCATGCATGATTGTTTGCTTTACTTGTCTTTGAATGTGTGTATGTGTATTTTAAGCCATGAAAAGTATTCTAGCATGACTTTGATTTCATTGTGCCATGATGTTACAATATGCTTTCATATAATATTTATGATGTGTGTTTGGGTTTACTTGAGTGTGGTGAGGCTAAGAACCATTATCCATAGTAGATATGCCAAGAACCCTTAATATTGGTTGAGACAAAGGAAAGAGTCTCCCAAAGGCAAGATGGGCTCGCAAGAGTATGGTTGAGTCCAAGAATCTCTTAAAGAATGGGTGACGTAAGTCCAATATTCACAAGAAATTGGGTGAGGCCAATCCACTTGCTTGGCAAGCCTTTGTATGCTATGTATGACTTTTTCAAATGATGAAAATGCCTCTTGAATGTTTGTACATGTCCATATGCCATGTATGCATTTGTAAGACTTGTTTTCCATCCATTATGTATGATTGAATAGGAGATGAGCTATTGTGATTCTTTGAATCTCATTTCCTCATCTCCAATGTTCTAACATGCTAGGTGGACTAAGAAAACAAAGAGATGGAAGCCAACCACTTGAGAGATGAGAGTATGACATTGAAATGTATGAAATTTGCTTCTTTAAAGGCCATCAAGGTGGCAAATGTTGTCATCTATGGTTGTATATGACCTATGACCTCTTGAACATGTGTAATTATGTTCATAAGTGATGTATGAATGAGAGTTAAAGTTGTATGTATGAATATGCACATGTTAGTTATGTATTGGCAAGTTTTCATTATGGAAGTATGTGTATAATTGCATGTGGCACAGTCGAAATGAGAGGCATGGAGTTTGATATCATTTAGGCAGCTCACACAAGCATTAATTATTCTTTTAGACTTGCAGAAGAGGTGTCAAACCCTAAGAAAAGCCATTTGGACATTTTAGTATCTTATATGGAGCCGAAATTAACTATAATGGAACCCTATATTACTTTTTATCCAAATGAACTCTTTTTGATCTGAAATTTGGCATGAAATTAGAGCTTGTTGAGAGCTTTATGGGAAGGCAAAGAACATAATTTTTGGAGGTCTACAGAATATTTGATGAATTTTCAAAGTTAGCCATTTTTCTGATTTTGGTATAATGCATTGTTCACTTGGTCCAAAAATGAAATCTGTCACACAGGACTCAAATGATGTCCAATTATCACGAAATTTTATACAAAAAAAATAAAAATTTATAGTGACTTGTACCAACTAGAAGCACCTCATTTGGATGTCTAGAGAGGGAGATATGATTTTTTAAATATTTTGTCCAGTATCAAGAACTCCAGCCGACCTCTATTACTGCTTGATTGGATTTTGAGGTCTAGGCATGCCTGAGTTGGTCTGGAGTTATTCTTTTCCTTTAGATAACATTCACAAATTTCCATATTGGTATTATTTTTATAGATTGGATTTTTGTGGAATTAATTGGACATTTTTGAAATCTACTGTAGAATTTTGTGACAGCACCAGTGGACAGCTTGACCTCTGGACCATTTCACATGTCAAACAATCTCTGTTGCATGTTATGGTCAGGACATATTTTTAGTATAAAGTAAACATGTGTAGCTTTCTAGAATGCTAAGAATTTATGATTTTTTTCTAGAATTAGTTATAATTTTTCAAATTTGTGACAAAAATGAGGACAAAGTTGGTTGAAATTATATATGTATGTTTCATGCATTTCTTTGAGTTCCTTGAGAAGTAGGTCACTTTTTATGATGGAAATGAGTTGTCTTCATGTAATTAAATATGAGAATGTGATGTATGAGCTAATGTGGTCCATATTGCACCGAATGGAATTTTATATATAACCCAACGTGAAAATTATCAATATTTTTTTTGCCTTTTTCATTAGAAACTTATATGATTCATGAAATTGAGTCATTTAAAGGCATGTGATGAAGTAGAAATTATGGTGTTACATTTATTGGTATTAGAGCAAAGTTCCAAGCTCTTTCAGGTTGGATTTGGCTTAATGATGTAGAAATAAGGCTATGTAAAGATTTGTATAGATATGTAAAGTCTTATATGAGACATGGTAGGTGTGTGAAAGTAGTTTGTAGCTTTATTTATGATAAATAAGTTGTAGAATGGTCTTAGAGTAGTTAGTGGACACCGAAAAAGAGTGACTTCTAGAGTAGCTTTAGCAGAGTTAAACTTGAGCTGAGCTTAAACAAAGTTAAGGGATCTGACGGCTAGAGCTTTATAAGACGTGATAGCTCGTCGAGATCAATGACAAGCCCTAGATATAAACGATGAGAAATGATCTTGTTTATATGAAGAAGCTTACTAGAGAGAGTACTTGAGGCTTAATTCTCCCTGGTAGTCATACTCAGACCATTCTGAGATGTCTTGCTTAATGCAGAAACAAGTAAGGTGTAGTGTAGTATGAAATGAGACTACAGTTGCATAAGATTAGTTTAGAGGGGAAGCGAGAAAGAGAGTTATCCCCTAGCCACAACACCTAAATGTCTATATAAGTATTAAAGCCTGAAAAGCTAATTCCCTCAAGCCAAAGGTTGACCCTAGAGCCTGATGGCCCTGAGATGATAAGTAGTTATGTATAAATGAAATAAGAGGTAGAACCTTCTAGCTTGAAGAGGCAATGAGGCTCAGGTTGATAGCTATAGATGAAAATCTAATCCTCGAAAAAGTGAACCAATCAGAGGCCATTAATCACAACCAATTAATTACTTAGCTGCGGCCAATTTATTTCATGAAAGCAATAAGGTAATCCAAAGAGTTCTTCACCACGGTCAATTAAGAAATTAGCTGTAGCCAATGCTCAGACAGAAAAATTAGGGTGAACCCAAGGTTGATTAGTCGCGGCGTTAGCTTTGGAGAATGGTAGTTTGAATGCCTTATTAGTTATATTTAGGCCAACTTGAGGAAGGAGTTGATAAGGGGTCAGACAATCCATAGAGAGCAGGAACCCCTAGTATAAGTAGAGAAAAGAGTAGTGAATGGTCACAGAAGATCAGTAAGAAATCCATGGGCCTTATAGTTAAGACTGAGGAAAGAGCTCAAACTAGAGTAGGTCAGACACAGGGATGATAAGGTTATCGAAACTCGCCCTTAAGGTGTTAACTCTAACCTAGAATGTTACCCTGTGAGAACTAAATGATAGAATGCTAGTGTAGCCTCGAAATAATGTAAGATAAGACTACCAGTAGCGAGGCACATAGCAAGTGGCCTAAAAAAATGCACCTCATAGGTAATACCTAGAGGTAAGTATGAGTAGTCTAGTAACAGAGGCTCAGAAAAGGAATGAGGATAGTTAGTAAGCTACAGGTCCTATGAGATGGCTAGCCTAGGTTGAGCATAATCTAAAGCCTAAAGAAGATGACTAGTAACATCGTTCTGAGTGAGATATGTAATTAAAAGACTTAGTAAAAGTTCTCCCTGAATCGAGAAAGGAAAGATGAGACATCCTGAGTTAGAGAAACCACCTATTAGTGGCTAGTAAATTCCCTTAGATAGACCCCTTGATTGTAGAGCATAGTGATAAAGGGAGCGAGGAAGAGCTAAGAAATTAGCTACAGAAAAGATGCCCTCACTTTAGTAATGATTGAATAAGTAAACTGAGCCAGAGAGGTAAACAGATAGGGGTCCGATAGTTAATTAGATGAGCTCCCTAAGATAAGAATAATATAGGGGTTAAGGCACATGCAAGATTAGAGCACTCAGTAGAGCATAAGTTTTTAGTAAGGTAGAATCCGGACATTGAGAGTATGTGTCTTAGATTAGGTCAGTAAAACCCTGAAATCAATATATTGTGCTATTAGGAATGAGTCTAAAGAGATTAAATGAAAAAAAAAACCTAACTCTGATATGAATATAAAAATGAGTTGAGATGGACAATTAGTACCTTAGTACCCTCAGGGAAACTCGAGAGAGCTAGAGACTGCTTGAGAAGGTTAGCCTCGTGTTATATAGAGAAAGAGTGTAAGCCGAGAGCGCCATAGAATGTAATCCCTGAGATTTTATAAAATAGAATTTTTTTTTACTAATGGACAGTCTAACTAAGAGTAGATTAAGAGTATGAGTGAAAAGTAGACCCCCTTAACGTTACAGAGAGTGAATAAGTAGAAGAACCCAGGAAAAGTGCAGGTGCTCTTGAGTATAGAAAAAATCGAACTGGCAATAGAGATTGCCAGTAGTAGAACATCTTTTTACTTAAGTAAGAGGATAAGAAAGGTAGAAAGAGAAATTATTACAATATTCAAGCCGAGGACACACTAGATTGAGAATAGATATTCAGTTAATGTGCTTGAGTGCTTAAGAAAGCACATTTATTCTTTTTACTGGCAATAGAGATTGCCAGTTGTAGAACATCTTTTTACTTAAGTGAGAGGATAAGAAAGGTAGAAAGAGAAATTATGACAATGTTCAAGCCGAGGACACACTAGATTGAGAATAGATATTCAGTTAATGTGCTCGAGTGCTTAAGAAAGAACATTTATCCTTTGCATATATGCCTTTTTTTTACATGATAATGCCTAAAGAAAAAATAGTCGGGCAATGTTGAGAGATCTCAGAATGAAGCAGAGGAAAAATCCTATTTTCCCTTAGTACTCTACGAGAATAGGGCAGATAAAGAAAGTTAAGAAACGAATACTTTAGATTATTCAGAAACTTGTAATATATAAGCAAAAGTGGCTTTGAACTCAGTCATGAGGCACCTGTGTATTAGTGTTTAATGTGATAGTTTGCTTGCAACAATGGTTACATGATATTGAGTTTGTTCAACCTAATAGTAATGTGATTGGAGTGCATAGTAAATGATGACATCAATTACTAAAGTGTCCCGATAATCGAAGAGTATCCTATTTAGTTAAAGAATGAGATGAGTTAGAAAAGAAAGGTAAAAGGATTCCAGTAATATTAGAATAGTAAAGAAAGTATACAGAAAGGGATCCCTAGTAGAGAATGTTCAGATTAAGTATGCATAGCCTAAGTCCCTTATAGTATGTGTAGATGAAATAAATAGGGATAAGTGCACAACCTCTTTCCTGCTAGACATGTTAATGACACTCAGAGTGTGAGATGCCCTAGTGCCAAAGCACTTAAAAGCAGAACATGGACATAGTTAGTAACTGCAGGATATGAGAGGCAAATTAGAATGAGTACACATAAAGTAAGTAAGTCAATAGAGTAAGAGAAGAAAGCCCTAGCAAAAAGAGGCTGAAGTGGGAATCTAAGGATCCCATGAGGAGTGATGAATGAAAATTAAAATCCTCTTGAATATTAGTATGATGGGATCTTAGAGAATTAGATGACATAGAACCCATTTCACATGAAGAGCACGATGTACCTCTGAGTTTAGCCTCAGCTATTATGAGTAATGGTTACTAGACTTAGTGAGGATGTATTTTACTGTCAGATACAGTAATTTTAAGCTTTGACGTCTCCCAGAGATGGATTGCAGTAGATCCTAGCATAGCACAGCGGGTTACAGTAGACTCAGGAGTCACAGTAAATCCCACAGAGTTACAAAAGGCCCTAGCCACAACATGATAGTTCTCTGGTAAGATGACGGTCTGAGATAGTTCTGCAGAGCAGTTAGTTTCAGAGAATAGTACAGTTTCAACTAGCTTTTGTCTCAAAGATTACAGATCTCCTGAGTCTGGTAGACCATTGCCATAAAGATATGAAGGTTTTACTCAGACAGTTAGATTACTGACTAGCTCTCTTTAGAGATGAGCATAGTATATAGAATAAGGAAAGCAAGAAATTAGCTTTCCAGAGTGAGAGCCAGATGAACTACTACCTAGCAGATAGCAGCCCTGACCGAGGGATAGAGAGATCCTCCACATGCTAGCTTATGTATTCAGAAAGGGATCAGGTGCAGTTTTACATGAGGTAAGTGGTACAGTATATCTCTAGTGAGTAAAACTGTGAGAATACCTAGCATTCCACCAGAGCTCAACAGTAGTCAGTAGTAATCGCTCTTTGGTACCAGTATGAGACACACATGTTATGTCTATCAGTATTGAAATAAGGGACTATAAAATGCCACTATAAGTGAGCAAAGAGAATGAGGAAAATTCCAGGCCTACAGAGACAGAAGTAGTAGTAAATAGAGAAGCAGGGATCATTGAAAGTTAAAACTCCTCAAAGGAGCTATAATCCCAGTAAGTAATTGAGATAGGAGACCTATGACAGAATGAATGTGAATTTTAATCATGGGATGAGCTCGTAAGGAAGAACACAGAGATAAGTAGTGGACTATATATGTAAATAAGTAAATAGACAGACAGAAACCTCTGATGGCTGTAATGATCAGAAAAGATGATGAAACGTTATTAGAAGCCATTGAGAGAAGATACGGGAGATGTGATATAAAATAAGTTACCTCCTAAGATATGTAAATGTGTCCCCTAAAAGAAACATTAATCCCTACAAACAGGTTAACATTAACCCAATATGATTAGTAAGCTCTCTCAAGATAGGCCTCCAGAATTAGAAATTTCTTTCCCTTATAACAAGAATTAGCTAGTACATTATAGTAATAGAGCTTTTATTAAGAGCTAGTATGAAAATTCCCTAGCTGAGAAAAAAATTTGAACGAGTAAAATTGCTAAGAAAAGTATATAGAGCCAAGAAGAAGGGAAAGAAAAGAGTAGTTAGTCAGAAAAGAAAATAGTAAGAGAAAGTGTACCCTAAATTTTGAGGATAAAATTTATTTTAGGGGGGAGAAATGTAACATCAAGTTCTCTGAAAATAAGAAAAAATGTGAGAAACGTAATGTACAGTTTCTTCGTAAATGAACAAAACTCACTGGATACAAAAATAAGTCCCTTGAAATGATGTAGTTAAGGTCCCAAAAAATTTGGAAAGTAATTTATACTCCTAAAAATGAGAAGCCCAGACAAAAGGAAAAATAGAGCTAGAATGAAGAAACAATTTCTTATGAAACATAATGGCATTTTTGTAATTTTGACTAAATTTTAGAATTCACATAGGAGGGCTTTTTAAATGAAAGTTTTGAGTTCCCCAGGTTTCTTAGTGCCCAAAAAATTATGGGAAGGCCCAAACAGCTAAGGCCCCTCTAGTGGATGTTTTCCAATGTCAGTGTGCCTGAACTTTAACGGATTCATTCGGGAAGGTTTTAGCTTTGATTTGAATGATTCTAAGGGTATTATACTAAATTGGGAACCTAAATTTCATAATGAAAAAGATGATTCTCCAAAGAAGCTAAAACGAAGAAAAAATGAAAATGCCAAGAATGAAGGATAAAATGAAAATTTTTGTAAAGTATAACTTCCTCCCACCTATATATATGATGTACTCTTCTTCTGCCTTCATGTTGCACGACCAAGTTCTGCCTAAAACAAGAGAAAAACCCTAGGGAGAGTGGCACACAAGAGGAAGGCAAATAGGAGGAGAAATCAAAGGCTTAAGGTATGAAAATTTAGTAATTTTTTATGCTCTTTCTCTTCCAAACCTCTTCTCCTTCATTCTCCTTTATTTCCTATGATTATAATGAAGTATATAGATCTATTTTAAAAGAGAAATTGAAGGAAAAATTTGGATTTGAAGAAAGGAACTCAAAGAACATAAGATTCAAGTGAGAAAAAGCAAGAAAATAAGGTAAATCTTGCATTCCATGGTAGCTACTCCTCCCTCTTTCTTTTCCATATTTCGCCCCATGTATGTAGATGCTAGAGGGCTGGAATGTTTAGGGGAACCAAGGGTGAATTCCATAAATTTAAGGGAGGAGAGTAAGAATATGCATAGAAATTCAAGAAAAAGCTATGGATTTTCAAGGTAGCAAACCTAGGGTTTCATGGGTTCCCTTGAAAATCTGATTTGATATAATTATTCCTAGGCTTAAATGAATATTTAAATGAGTTCCTAAGATCCCTAGGAGTCTTCCCATATGCATTTTCCATGTAGAAAATAAAGCAAACTCCATGGAAGCCAAAAGAAGACATAGGCTCGGGCTAAAGGGGATGGGACACCTAGGGAGAGTTTTAAATTTTTTCAAACCCATTTTTGAGTCATATATGATGAATGAAAATGAGGGGAGGCCTTGGGAATAATTTAGAACCCATAGAAATTGAGTTGGTGCTTTATGTTTCATATTATGACCTAAAGAAGTAACATGTAGTTAGGCTTTTAGTTTTAATTGTGTGATGACTCAAAAGGGCTTAAAAGGATTCAAGAATCATATTTGAAAGCAAAGAATAGAACCTAAAATTTATTTGAGGGGTGTTGCTTCATTAGGTTCAATTATGGAACCATAATGAGATTTGTAGATCAAACTAGAGTTCAAGCAAGTGTGTAGCCTTAGAACTATTTCCATGTACCTAATTGGCTTCCATAAATTGTGTTTAGGCCAAGAGAAATCATCCCCACACTTTTTTATGTGTGTTGTAGAAAAAGGGAGCTTACCTTCAAGGAAAAAGGGTGTACTTGTATCCAAGGTAACTTTCTCCACCTTCTCTCATGTATGATTGTCTGCCTTACTTGTCTTTGAATGTGTGTATGTGTATTTTAAGTCATGAAAAGTATTCTAGTATGACTTTGATTCCATGGTGCGATGATGTTACAATATGCTTTCATGTGATTTTATGATGTGTGTTTGGGTTTGCTTGAGTGTGGTGAGGCCAAGAATCCTTAGCCATGGTGAGCATGACCCAAGAACTCTTAAGATTAGTTGAGACAAAGCAAAAAATCTTCTAAAGGTAAGATGGGCTCTTAAGAGCATAGTTAAGTCCAAGAATCTCTTAAAGAATGGGGGAGGCAAGTCCAATATGTACAAGACATTGGGTGAGGCCAATCCACTTGCTTGGTAAGCTTTTGTATACTATGTATGACTTTCTTAAATGTTGAAAATGCTTCTTGAATGTTTATACATGTCCACATGCCATGCATGCATTTGTAAGACTTTTTTTCCATCCATTATGTATGATTGAATAGGAGATGAGCTATTGGGATTCTTTGAATCTCATCCCCTCCTCTCCAATGTTCTAATATGCTAGGTGGACCAAGAGAACAAGGAGATGGAAGCCAACCACTCTAGAGATAAGAGTATGACATTGAAATGTATGAAATTTGCCTCTTTAAGGCCATCAAGGAGGAAAATGTTGTCATCTATGGTTGTATATGATCTATAACCTCTTGAACATGTGTAATTATGTTAATAAGTGATGTATGAATGAGAGTTAAAGTTGTATGTATGAATATGCACATTTTAGTTATGTATTGACAAGTTTTCATTATGGAAGTATGTGTATAATTGCATGTGGCATAGCCAAAATGAGAGGCATAGAGTTTGGAACCATTTAGGCAGCTCACACAAGCCTTAATTATGCTTTTAGACTAGCAGAAGAGGTGCCAAACCCTAAGAAAAGCCATTTGGATATTTTGATATCTTATATGGAGCCGAAATTGACTATAATGGAACTCTATGTTACTTATTATCCAAATGAACTATTCTTGATCTAAGATTTGGCATGAAATTAGAGTTGATTGAGAGCTTTTTGAGAAGTTAAAGAAAATAATTTTTGGATATCTACAGAATATTTGATGAATTTTCAAAGTTGGTCAATTTTCTAATTTTGGTCTGATGCACTGTTTACTTAGTTCAAAAATGAAATCTATCATATACGACTCAAATGATGTTTAATTATCACAACATTTTATACAAAGAAACTAGATATTTACAATGACTTGTGCCAACTAAAAGCACCTCATTTGGATGTCTAGAGAGGGAGATATGAATTTTTAAATATTCTATCCTGTATTAGGAACTCCAACCGACCTCTGTTACTATTTGGTTAGATTTCAAGATCTATGTGTACCTGAGCTAGTCTAGAGTTATTTTTTTCCTCTAGCTAATATCCACAGATTTCTAGATTGGTATCATTTTTATAGATTGGATTTTTGTGGAATTAATTGGATATTTTTGAAATTTGCTGTAGAATTCTGTGACAGTACGAATGGACAGCCTGACCTCTGGATCATTTTGCATGTTAAACAATCTCTTTGTTGGATTTTATGGTCTAAAAATATTTTTATCATGAATTAGACATGTGTAGCTATCAAGAATGGCCAAGAATACATAATTTTGAGTTTTGTAGAATTAGTTATGATTTTTCAAATTTGTGATAGAAATGAGGACAAAGCTAGCCGAAATTATATATGTATATTTCATGCATTTCTTCGAGTTCCTTGAGAAGTAGGCCACTTTTTATGATGGAAATGAGTTGTATTCATGTAATTAAATATAAGAATATGATGTACGAGCTCATGTGGTTCATGTGATACCAAATGAAATTTTATATACGACGCAACACGAAAATAATCAATATTTTTATTGCTTTTTTCATTAGAAACTTATATGATTCATGAAATTGAGTCATTTAAAGGCATGAGATGAACTAGAAATTATGGTGTTACAATAACTTACTAGACATCAGGTTGAGGTGGGAATTGTAAAGAAAGACTCTTTCACTAGCATGAAATTCTTTTCTTTTAACTATCTTGTCATGTATAGCCCTGGTTTTCTCTTTGTAAATTCTAGAGTTCTTATAGGCTTCTAACCAAATCTCTTCAAGCTCTTGAATTTCTAATTTTCTCTAAGAATTAGTTTGAAATAGATCTATATTACACTTCTTCATTGTCCAATAGGCTTTATGCTCAATCTCAACTGGCAAGTGACATGCTTTGCTAAAAAGCAACCTATAAAGCGACATGCCTATGGGGGTCTTATATGCAGTACGATAAGCCTATAGTGCATCCTCTAATTTTTTGCTCCAATCCTTTTTATTAAGCTATACTGTCTTTTCTAGAATTTGGTTTATCTTTTTATTTGAAACTTCAATTTAATTGTTTGTTTGTGGATGGTAGGAAGTAGCTACTTTATGTATCGCATCATACTTGTGGAGTAGGGATTGTATGTTTTTGTTACAAAAATGGAAGCCTTAATCATTGATGATTACTTTTGGTATGCCAAACCTATAAAAGATATGAGATCTAACAAAGTCCACAACAATAGAAGAATCATTAGTCTTGGTAGCTTTTGCTTCCATTCACTTTGAAACATAATCAATAGTTAAAAGAATATACATGAAACCAAAAGAAATAGGAAATGATCATATGAAATCAATACCCCAAATATCAAATATTTCACAAAACAACAGTGGTTGTTAAGGCATCTCATTCCTATGAGAAAAGTTACCTGTCTATTGGTATCGTGCACAATTCTTATAGTACTCATATGCATCCCTAAATAAGGTAAGCTAGTATAGTCTAAAATCTAAAATCTTCCTAGCAGTACGCAGAGGACTAAAATGACCACCACATGCAAGTGTATGACAAAAATGTAAAATAAATGTAAACTTGTGATTTGGAACACATCTCTTAATAATCTAGTCATTACACTTGCACCACAAGTAAGGGTAATCTATAACATAATATTTTTCCTCACTCTTAAGTTTACTAATTTGGTGCTTTTTAAAATAAGTAGGCAATTTAGAAGCAACTAAGGAATTTACCATATCCATATATTAGGGATCTTTACCATGTAATAAATATAGCTATTCATATGGAAAACTATCCCTGATAGCGGATAATTCTGAGGAGTGAGGGATTCTACTCAAACAATTAGTCATAAGATTTTTTGTGCCACTCTTATCTTTGATTTTTGTTTCAAATTCTTGTTAAAGCAATATCCATATAATGAGCCTAGGTTTTGCATCAGGCTTTTGAGAAGGAACTTTAAAGTTGTATGATCAGAATAAACAATGGTTTTAGAGCCAAGTAAATAAGAATGAAATTTATCTAAAGCAAAAACAACTAAAAGTTCTTTTTCAGTAGCTGTATAATTGGCCTGAACCTCATTCAAGGTGTAGAATGTATAAAAGATCATATAAGACTTCTTGCTAGCCTTTTGAGAAAGAATTGCACTTACAGCAAAGTTGGAAGCTTCAAACATCAATTCAAATGGAAACTTCCAATTGGGAGGTGAAATGATGGGTAGGGTGGTTAGCCTTCTCTTCAACTCATCAAATGCTAATTTGTATGACTCATCAAAATTAAAATTTGTATCATTTTGAAGAAGTCTAAACAATGGTAGAGCAATCTTACTAAAGTCCTTGATGAATTGCCTGTAAAACCTACATAGCCAAAAGAAGAATGCATTTTCAACATACAAATAGGGTAAGGTAAAAGGTAATCACATTAGTTCTATCAACTTCAATGCCATTTTTAAAAATCACATACCCTAAAATAATTCCTTGCTTTATCATAAAATAACATTTTTTAAAATTTAAAACCAAAATTTTCTTAATGCATATCTCTAAAACTTTGCTTAAACTCATTAAATAGACATCAAAGGAAGTACCATAAATATTAAAGTTATCCATGAAAACTTCCATTAATGTTCAAGGAAATTAAAAAAGATACGTATCATACATCGATAGAATGAGCCTGGAGCGTTAAAAAGTCCAAACGGTATCCTCTAATAGGCGAAAATGTCTAATTCCCTCCATTAGTTCATTAATTTGCAAAACAAAAATACAAGTAATTGGGCTTTTGTTGGAAAGATTATAATAACAATGATTTAAACCCAAATTTGATAATAATGCAATTAAAAACTATTAATTCAAATTTAGCCCAATTATAATAAAATAAATCTAAAGTTATCAAATTAGCCATAATAAAATATTATTAAGACTAAATATGAAGGATATACAATATAATAATGTTGAATTATCAACCACTAATGAAGGAAAAGAAGCCAATCATGTTGAAAATGTTCGTGAAATACATAGCTAAGTAAGATGTTGTTATGGCTAAGAAAGATGTGGTAATGACCAAGCATAAGTTAGCTATTAGAAGCATGGAAATACAAATAGGCCAATTGGCCTTATCTACAAACTTAAGGCAACATAGGGGTCTTCCAGGTGATACCATTCCAAACCTAAGAAGAGATGGCATAAAGGAATACAAGGCCATTACATTGAGAAGTGGTAAAGAATTGCTCAAAGTATCCCCTCCAATCTGAGAAAAAAGTATAGACAAGATGAAGTCATGATTGAATACGAGCATGAGAAGGAGAAACTTGTTAAGAAGAAGAATGAACATGTTGAGAAAAGTAATGATTACATTGAGAAGAAGCATCAAGAAAAGAGTTAAGATAAGATTATTCCTTTATTACCATTTCTTTAGTGCTTCAAGAAGCAAAACTTAAACAAATAGTATCAGAAGCTTTTAGAGGTCTTCAAGCAACTCCATATAAACATTCCATTTGTAAAAGCCTTGGAACAAATGCCAAGCTATGCTAAATGTATAAAGATGTGCTGTCAACGAGGAATCAATTTGGAGAGTTTGACATGGTAGCTCTAAATAAAGAATATAGTGCCATATTATAGAAAAAGTTAACCCTTAAAATGAAAGATCCTAGAAGTTTTACCATCCTTTGTAACATTAGGAAACACTTTACTAGAATTGACCTATATGCTCTTGGGGCAAGTGTGAATTTAATGCCATTATCAATCTTCTAGAAGTTTAGGCTAGAGGAGGCTAGACTAATAATAGTGACCTTGTAATTAGCTAACATGTCTTAAGCCTACTCAAATGGAGTCATTGAAAATGTTTTAGTTAAGATTGATAAATTGATACTGTTAACAAATTTCATTATCCTAGATTATAAAGAAGATAGAAACATCCCCATCATCTTAGGTGGACCTTTTTTCACTACAAAATGAACATTAATTGATATGTAAAAGGGTAAGCTGACTGTGGTGAATGATTTAGAAGTAGCCTTCAACATGTACAAAGTAATGAAAAGCATAAATAAGGCAGAAGAATGTTGTTTTATATGGCTAATTGCCAATATAGTGCATGAAAAGTTTCATCAATTAGCCTTGAAAGACCCTTTGGAAGCATTATTGTCTGGGGTGATTATGAATGAGGAACATAAACTCAAGGAATGTGTCAAGTTATTGGAAGCCACTCAAAGCAGTTTAAGCTCTACAACAGTTTGAATCGCTTGATTTATCATTCCAAATGAAGTTTATGTTGAAACTAATAGTAAAGAGCCTTTAGAACTAGAATTGAAGCTATTGCCCTTCTATTTGAAATATGCTTTCATTGGGGAAGAATGTACCTTACTTGTGATAATTTTTTCTTCTTTGACTAAAAAACAAGAAAGGGATCTTTTCCAAGTATTGAAAGAATTCAAGAAAGCTATAAGGTGGTCTATAGTGGGCACAAAAGAGATAAGTCCTTCCATTTGTATACACAAGATAGTTATGGAAGAGAACTATAAGAAGTCTATTTAACACCAATAAAGACTTAATCCCATAATAAAAGAGGTGGTTAATAAGGAAATACTAAAATGACTTGATGAAAGGATTTTTTATCCCATCTCAGATAGCTCATGGGTAAGCCTAATTTAATGCGTCCTTAAGAAAAAAGGCATGAATATAGTGACTAACACCCACAATGAGCTAATCCTTACAAATCCTTATAAGAATTATGATTAGATGGCATGTTTGTATAAACTACTAAAAATTAAATAATGCCATAAGAAAATAGCATTCCCCTTTATCCTTCATTGACTAAATGCTGGATAGACTAGCAAGAAAGTGTCTTACTAACCTGGCATGAGTGTTGAAGAGGTGTGAGGAGACCTATCTGTTTCTTAACTAGGAAAAGTGCTATTTCATAGTACAAGAAGGCATAGTCCTTAGGCATCGGGCCTTAAGTAAAAGGTTAAAGGTAGACAAGGCAAAAATAATCATTATTGAGTAACTCCCACCTCCTACTAGTGTTAATGGTGTAACGAACGTAAATTCCGTAAAATGATGAAATAAGCCATATAAAAGTAAGTCCTCTGAAAAGAGCTAGATAATATCTCAAAAAATTTGGATAGAGTCCTAAGCTCCTAAAAATGATAATTTCAGGCTCAGATGGAAAGAAAAATAGAGCTAGAATGAAGAAACAAATTGTAATGGAAACTGACGAAACATAATAGCATTTTCGTAAATAAGTGCAACTTTTGGAAAAACATGTAGAAGTGCTTTTAAATGAAAATTTTGACTTGCCTAGGGTTCTTAGAGGCCCAAAAACCATGGAAAACCCCGAGACTGGTAAAGCTCCTCCGGTGTACGTTTTTCAATGTCAGTTGACCTAAACTTTAACTAGTTTGTTTGGTAAGGTTTTAGCTCTAAATTGAGTGATTCCAAAGGCATTTTATTAAATTAGGAACCTAAATTTTAGAATGTAAAAGACGACTCTAAAAAAGGAGATAAAACAAAGCTAAAATGAAATTGCCATTACGGAAGGATGAAATTAGAATTTTTGGAAAAGTATGCTTATAGAAACTCCCACACACTTCACCTTTATTCCACCTTCTTAAGCACAAAATTTTCTACCCAAAATACAAAAAATGCTCAACTCTCTTAGGCACACAAGAAAAGGAAGAAAAAGAGGGGAAAAAGTAAGGAAAAGGTAGGTAAATCCATGGAATTTCATGCTCTTTCTTCCTCTAACCTTGCTCCTCTCTTCCATGCTTTCTTTCTACTGCTTTCTTAAGATGATTGAGTTTATTTTTGCTCTAGCACATAAAGGGAGAGCTCAAATTAATTGAGAGGAGGCTAACCAAGGAGAAAAAGTCTTGAAAACAAGCTTAAACCTAAGGTAAATCCTTGCTTATGTTACTTTCTCCTTGTGTATGATTTCGGCCATGCATAAAACCATTATAAGGGAGGGAGTTCTATCTAAAAGCAAGAGAGAAAAAAGGATTTTAGGCCATAGGGAGATGGAATATGGCAAGAAATTCCAAGAAAAATGAATAGAAATCAAGTTAGGAAAGTGTGAAGTTTTCTAGGGTTTTGTAAAATCTGATTTTGTGTGAATATTTTCTTAGTTATTTGAATGTTTCCTTGAGCTTCTAAGACCTCTAGAAACCCTCCCAAGTGGTTATCCCATTAGGGAAAAATCAAGAAGCTTGTGAACTCCTTCCTTTGTGCATACCTCGGCCTAGGCTAGTTTATAGAGCTAAGGAGTATTTTAATTTGTCCTAACCTTGGTTTGGGACTTTATATAATGTTAAAAGATGGGAGAAACCATTAGAAAAAATTAGGAGCCGTGGAATGAGAGATGGAGCAATGGTATCCATAATGGTGCTTTATGAAGCAACTTGGATTTCCAATTGTGTAAGTAAATGTGTGATGGCTCTAAGGACCTTAAATGAGTCCAAGAAGTCTAGAAATAATAAGAGAATAGAACCTAAAAATTGAATTCCAAGAGTTGCTTTATTAGACTAATTATGGAACCATAATGCTAAGTGTGAAATCAAGTGTGTGTTTAAGCTTTAGTTTAGTGTCTTGGCTTACTTCAAGTATGTGATTGTGTGTTCCTTGTGATGTCTAGACCAAGAAAACAACCAACCGCCTAAGTGCTCTTGTGAAATCAAGGAGGGGAAGGAATTAGCAAAGTAAGCTTGCATAAATTGAAAGGTAGCTCTCCACCTTATTCTTTATACTTTCTTGTGTGCATATGTATATCATGATGTGCTTGTATGTGTTCTTATAATTTAGTAATATGCCACATGATCTTTTAAAATTGCATTGGTACTAATGTATGCTCTTGAATGCCTTTGAATATGAGATTGACTCTTAAGGGTGAGTGATGCCAAAAGTCTCAAGGTATGGGTGAGACTAGGCCAAAAGTCCTTCGGATGGGTGAGGCTAAGTCAAAAGTCCCTAGGCCAAGGGTGAGGTACTTCCAAAAGTCCTAGAAATAGGATGAGGCAAAACCAAAAGTCCCTCAGGTATGGAAATGGTTTGATGTATTATTGTGACATGGAAATGTGGCTTTGCACACTTTATGCTTGTATATTTGTATTTTTTATGTATGCATGCCTTGAATGTATGTGAATGTAGGTGCTCACTCCTCTTTCCCTCTCACTCTTGAAATGTCTAGGTGATACTCAAAACCAAGGAAATGCAAGCCAAGAACGTTGAATGACTACACCTTGTTCATTTTGTAGTCTAACTTGTAATGAAACATTAAAGAAGCTTTGTATATATTATTTTTAGTAGTGCAAGACCTTGAGCACTTGTAACATGATGTATGGATTCCATATAAACTTTATGTAACATTAAATCAATGAGATTGTGGATTTGGACCCTTGAATGACATGTATGTTTAGTGTATTAATAGATATTGAATGGTCAAAATGAGATGTATGAAGTTTGGGACCACTTGGATAGCTTACCCAATTCATAGTTATACTTTTAAACTAGCCCAAGAGGTGCCAAACTTAAGAAGAGGCCATTTAGACCAAAGTGACTCTTGATAGGGAGCAAAAATGACCATTTTATGAGGCTATGTCACTTTTTAAACCAATGAGCTATTCTTGGCCCAAAATTTGGCATGCATCTAGAGCATTTTGAAAGCTTTTTGGAAAGTTAAAGTGTAGAATTTTTTGGAGTCTATGAAATTTTGGTGAATTTTCAAAGTTGAGAAATTTTCTGATTTTTGCTGCTGTCACTGTAGCTTTGGTCTAAAATAAAATTCTGTCACTTAGGGCCCAAATGATGTCCAATTGTCACAAAATTTTATAAGTGAAACTAGACATTCCTAATGACTTGTTCCAATAAGAAGCACCACATTTGGATCTCTAGAGAGGAAGATATGGGTTTTTAAAGATTCTATACAATATTAGGCATTCAGACTGACCTCAGGTACTATTTGATTAGTTTTTTATACTTGTATGTGCCTGAAATGGTCTAAAGTTATTTTTTCCCTCTATCTAACATCTGTAGCTTTCTAGATTAATATCATTTGCATAGATTGGATTTTTGATGAATTAATTGGACATTTTTAAAATTTGTAGCAGGAACCTATGATAGTACTAGTGGCTAGCTAGACCTCTACATCTTTTCGAATGTCAAATATTTTCTATGTTATATTTCATGGCCTAGACATATTTTTAGAATAAATTAGTCATGTGTAGCTTTCCATAATGACAAAGAATGCATAATTTTGATTTTTTTTAGAATTATTTATAATTTTCCAAAATTTGTGATAGAGAAAGGGAAATTCTAGCCAAAATAATATCTATGGATTTTATGTACTCCTTTGCTTTGCATGAGCTCTAGGCCAATTTAGGGGATGGAAATGAGTTGTACTTATGTAATTAAATATGAGAATATGATATATGAGCTCACATGATTCATGTGACACTAAATAAAAAATTTATAAGCGATGCAACACTAAGAAATGCATTATTTTAATATCCTTTTTTCTTGTCTCTTCATGAGATTGATGGCATAAGACGTGGAGATAGTATGAAATAAGTTAGGAATATATGGTGTTACAAATAGAGTCCATAACTTTTTAGGGCTGGCAAGCTCTACAAAAGGTTTATTAAAGATTTTTCTAAGATTGCTAAGTTACTTTACCACTTACATGAGAAGGATGCACCTTTCAACTTTGATTATAATTGTCTTATGGCATTTAAAGAGTTAAAAAAGAGACTGGTATCTACTCCTATCATCATGGCTTTAGATTGGACCATCCCTTTTGATGTGATGTGCAACATTAGTGGCCATCTAGTGGAAGTAGTTCTAGGGTGGTAAAAAGGAAAAGTTGTTCATCCAATCTAGTATGCAAGTAGAACTCTATCTGATGCCCAATTAAACCACACCACCACAGGAAAAAGTTACTGGCAGTGGTCTTTGCATTTTATAAATTTAGAGCCTATCTTGTAGGGTCCAAGTTAACCCTTTTCACTGATCACTTCACCGACAAGTACCTAATATATAAGAAGGACTCCCAACTAAGGCTCATTAGATGGATCTTTTTCCTATAAGAGTTTGATGTAGAAATTATGGATGAAAAAATGAGTGAGAATCAAGTGGCAAATCTCCTATCAAGATTAAGCATTAAAGCTCAAAGTGATGAAAAAAAGATGATAAATGAGAATTTTCCTGATGAAAGGCTTTTTTGTGTAGATTACAAAGGATTACCATGGTATGTAGATTTTGTTAACTATCTTATTTGCCATGTGTTGCCTCTAGAGTTGAACTCTCAATAAAAATAGAGGTTCTTGCATGATTGGAATTGAATGTATATGATGAGCCTTATTTGTTTAGAAGATATGTTGATCACATACTATAGAGGTGTATTTAAGAGGAAGAGCAAGAATTAATTTTGCAAAGATGCTATGCTTTCGAATATGGTAGCCATTTTAATGACTAAATAACTATTGCTAAAATCATCCTATCAAGTTTCTATTGGCCTTCACTATTTAAAGACACCCATGCATTTGTGATGAAATGTCATAAGTGCCAAAGATTTGGAAACATTTCTAAAAGGCATGAAGTGCCTTTGAACAACACTTTGGAAGTTAAAGTATTTGATGTGTAGGGCATTGATTCAAGAAACAATCGAAACATTCTTATGGTTGTGGATTATGTGAACAAATGGTGGAAGCCATAGCTTGCCACACTAATGTTGCTAATGTGGTGACTAGATTTTTGAAAAAAAAACATTTTCACTAAATTTGGTACACCACAGGCCATTATTAGTATGGAGTTTACTAGATTTGGTGTATCATAATGCTAATGTGGTGACAAAGGAACCCACTTTAATAATAAGTAGTTCAAAGAAGTTTTGAAGAAGTATGAAGTTTAAGACAAGATGGCATTGGCATATTGTCCTCAAAGTAATGGCCAACTTGAGGTTCCTAATAGAGAAATTAAGATGATTTTTAAGAAGAAGGTAGGTCCCTGATAAACACATTTTTCTATATATTTTATTCTCCTAAAGTTGGGATTTTAATAATGAATTATGGCTCTAAGACTTTAATTAGATAAGATTTATTTTAGTATTCATTTCTATATTTTAGGAGTTAATTTGCAAAATTTTGGAATTTTAATGCATAAATCTTTTTAAATGAATTTTGTTAATATTCCTTATTTCATCTGTTTCATTCTTTTTGTACAGATTTTCAATGAAAATTGGAGCTTGAATGGGAAATTAAATTAAAGGAGAAATGGAACTTCAAGTGTGTATTTCTTAGAAAATAAAATTTAAAAATAAGATAATGAAAAGGAGGTAGCACAATCATTATCATCTATCTTATTCATGAACATTCCATGTAGGCACTCCACTTCATTCACAAGCTCCCACACACTCATGAGCAACTACCATATCCAAAAGAGAAAGAGACTTGGATTTTACATGGAAAGGAGCTTGGGTATAGATTATACACACACAGAGTAGCAGCCACGGGTTCCCTTCCTTTACTTGAAGCAAACGAAGAAGGCAAAGCAAAGAAATAACATAGAGAAGGGCTGCAGAACATGTAAAGGAAGAAGCTTCAGAGAAAAAGATGGTGAGAGATATGCATGGAAAGAAATGAAGAAGGCAAAGTAAAGAGCAACGTGGTATGGTGTGAAAAAGAAGAAGCATGAGGGAGAACTAGCTAAGGAGCTGCATGAAGACATTGGAATAGGAAGAAAGAGCTATGTGCTGGGCTGAACTTGCTGACTAGGGGCATAACGCATGAGGAAGAGTATGGGTAGAATGTGGAAATGAAGAAGTTGAGCTCACATGGAAGAAACATAACAAAAATATGAAGCCACAAGTTGAAATTCATACATGCAGAAGAGAAGCTTTGAGCCAGCAGAACAAAGCACATGAACAGTGCAGCGCATGAAGAGAACTATGTGAAGGAGATTTAAATGAGGCTCTAGTTAAAGAAGTTAGGTGGAATGGGAGGAAGAGAGCTTGGGTAGCTCTCATGTAAGCTCGAGTTGCTGGTTGTAGAAGTATGAGTAGATTTTAAAGGAGCACGTGACACACACAAAAGAAGGAGGAAAAGCCATGTGGGGGGACTAACAAAAATGCACTAACTACGGGTTGCAAACACATAAAGAAACGTGGAAGACGAAGCTAAGAAAACAAGCACACGTTTGGCTAGCTACTTAAAGAGAAGATGGAGTGGAGATTTACATGATGAAGTAAGACAAACACATAAGCCAGAAGCTACGAGGTTGAGGAGAAAAGATCTGTAGACCACATGGGCAAGACATGGAAGAAGCAGAGAGCAAAACACGAAGAAAAGACAGAGTAGCTAGTTGAATAACGACACAAAAAAGGAGCTTGGTTTTGATGTAAAAGAAGCAAAGTGAGCTGAACCATGCAAGAGAAGATGCATATGGAAGGATGCATGAAGCAAGAAGAAGAGGAAGCACATGGAATATTATAAAGGAAATAAAATGGGACCCACACTTATTCATATCAAGAAGAAAAAAAGCTATGGGTAATTGGCACAAAGGCTGAGCACATGGAAGAATTAAATGAATAGCTGAAAACGTAAGAGGGGAGCTGGGAGGAAAATAATGCTGGGTTGTGACATCCAAAATACGTGAAAAAAGAGCATGTGGAATGATTAAAAAAAAACACGTGATGCTGGATCAAACACACTCGGGCAGAGGCATAATACATCATCCAAAGACCATTTTTGAATCATCGAATAAAATAACTCATCCATCATCATTTACATTCGTGTCCACTCCATCAGTGACCACACCATTCCATTCATCTCATCCTTTATTCATATTCCATCTCCATTCAAATGAAGCTCTAATTTCCCTTGTGGCTAGCTAGGAGGAAGATCCTTGGTGGAAGCTTAAATCCATTAGAGATAACAAAGGATTTTTGGGCTAAGATTCTCTTAATTTTCCAGCACTTTTCTTTTCTTATATTGTCTTGGTTAAGATTGTATTTGATTAGAAATCTGTATTGTTTACAATTAGTGGCTGGTTAGACACTAATTAGGAAACATTTTTTGTTGATTAATTGATTAGATTAAACACTGAATTTTTATTTTTTCTCTAATCTTCCATGTATGCTGTAATGTCCCACATCGGATGGAATGGTCCTGAGAATGGCCCATATAAGTGGGAGTAGTACTCTCCCAACCAGTGGCGCACTTTTGGGCTGAAATTAGAGTAAGCCCAAGGGACAAAACCCCTCCCTTTCCAGGTGAAATGAGAATAGCCTGACGGGGGGGGCGTAGGGGACAATACTATTGGAGGCTCTGTGTGGTGTTGGTATGTAACACCATAAATTCTGACTTATTTCATAACATTCATAAGCTTCACATCATCATTTCCATGAGAGCACATGAAAAAGGGATCAAAAATAATGGGTTTATTTACGTTGCATCATACTTAAAAATTTCAATCGGTCTTACATGGATTGTGTGGTCATGCTATGCATCCTCACATTTAGATATATCATTACTACTCATTTGCATCATAAAATCATGCCCACTACTCATGGAAACCGAAATGAAGCATGAAATGGGCTTGTTTAATTTCGGCTAGATTTGCTCCATTTTCTGACTAAATTTTGAAAAATCATAACTAAGTATAAAAAAATTGAAAACATAAAATCATGGCTATTTTGGAAATCTTAGGATGTCTACTTCACAGTAAAAATATGCCTAGACCATAACATGCATCACAGAAGATGCTTGACATCCAAAATTGTCCAAAAGTCTGATTGAATTTTGGAACTATCACAGAATTCTACAGAAAACTTTGAAAATGTCTAATTAATTCTAAAAAAAATCCAATCTATATAAATGATACCAATTAGGAAAGCTGTAGATGTTAAATAGAGATAAAAAATATCTCTAGACAGTTCATCAAGTCCAAACCTCGAAATTCAATAAAACAGTACTTCTGGTCAGGCAAATTTACTGATACTGGATAGAAATTTCAAAAATTCATATCTCCCTCTCTAGTCCTCCAAATGAGGTGCTTCTAGTTGGACGAGTCACTGTGATTGTCTAGTTTCTCTATATAAAATTTCATGGAAATTGGACATCATTTGAGCCTCATGTGATAGAATGCAAATTCGGACCAAATGAATAATGCAGCAAACCAGAAACCATGAAAATTTCCAACTTTGAAAAATCATCAAATATTCTGTAGACCTCTAAAAATTATAATCTTTAACTTCCCAAAAATCTCTTAATAAGACCTAATTGCATGCCAAATCTCAGATCAAGACTAACTCATTTGGCTAAAAAGTAATATAGGGTTCCATTATGGTCAAATTTGGCTCCATATGAGGTACCAAACTTGCCAAATGGCTTTCCCTTAGTGTTGGCACCCTTTGGGCAAGTCTAAAATTGTGAGCTGCCTAAATGGTCCCAAACCTCATGTATCTCATTTTGGCCATTTAACCCACACTTATGGACATTTCTATTAAACTCTCAATTTTGCATACTTTGGCATTACATACTCAAAATATATGTTAAAGGTCATACATCATATTCATACATTTAAACATCACATAACATCATATTTACACATGTTTCAAGGGTCTCAGACCATTTACAACATCATATACCTTGTGAAGCATCATTATAGATTCAAAAAGAATAAAAGCTAGACATATAGTTGTCAATCTCCTTCTTTCATTGTTGTTGGCTCCCTTCACCATAACTACTTGGTCCACCTAGCATGTTAGATCATTGGAGAAGAGGAAATGAGATTCAAAGAATCCTAATAGCTCATCTCCGATTCAATCATACATAATATGTGCAAAGCAAGCCTTACAAATGCATGCATGAAGAAAAGGGAAATCATGGACATTTTTAAAACAAGCTTGGCATGTGAACACATCATACAAGACATTCAAAAGCTCACCAAGTATTTGGATTGGCCTCACACTTCTCCTCATAGATTTTGGACTTGCCTCACCCATTCTTTAAGAGCTTTGGACTCAACCATACTCTTCGGAGCACACTTTATTTTTGGGAGACTCTTTATTTTGTCTCAACCAAGTTCAAGAGTTCTTAGCTTATCATCTCCAAAGGGAAGAGTTCTTGGCCTCTCCACACTCAAGCAAACTTAAACAAATATCATGTACTCATTTAGAAACATAACATGGCATCAAGAATCATAATATATAAAGGCATGCTAGCATACTTTTCATAGCTTGAAAATACACATACACATATTCTAAAACAAGATAAATACACATCCATGCATGAGAGAAGGTGGAGAGAGCTACCTTGCACACAATCACACACTTTTTCCTTGGATTTCAAGCGTCTTCTTTCTGTCACACCTACAAATTGGTGGAGATGATTTCTCTTGGCCTAGATACAATTTATGGGAGCCAATTAGATTCATGAAATACATTCTAAGACTACATAACTTGATGAAACACTAGATTGCTCTATAGGCTCCACTATGGTCCATAATTGCACCTAATGAAGCAACAACCCTCAAATGATTTTTAGGCCTCATTTTTTCCTTTCAAATATGATTCTTGACTCCTTTTAAACCTCTTGGAGTCATCACACCATTAAAACAAAAGTCCTAACATCATGTTGCTTCTTTAGGTCATAATATGGAACCTAAGACACCAAATCACTTTCTATGAGTTCTAAATTTTTTCCAAGGCCTCCCCTCACTTTCATTCATCAAATATGACTTAAGAATGGCCTTAGAAAAATTTAAAACTCTCCCTAGCTACCCCAACTTTGCTTGGCCGAGACTATGCCCCTTTTTGGCCTCCTTGGAATTCTCTTTATTTTCTTGAAGGAGGAAGTATGTGGGGAGCATATTAGGGATCTTAGAAGCTTATTTAATCTCTTAATTAGGCCTAGGAATTATCATATAAAATCAGATTTTGGAAGGTGCACACAAAACCCTAGAATTTGCATTTTGAAATCTAATGATTTTTTGATAATTTCCTTTGCATATTCTTAATCTCCACACCCTTTTTCCTTAGATTCATGCTTGTTTCTGCCTAAAAATAATCTCCTCCTAAGGTTTTCTCAAGTGGGATAAAATGGTGGAGAAGGGAACCAAAGATGACAACCATAGGAAGAGAAATTACCTTGTTTTCTTGCTTTTTCTCACTTGAATCTTGTGTTCTTTGAGCTCCTCTCTTCAAATCCGAATTTTTCCCTCAATTTCTCCTTTAAAATAGATCCATATACTTCATTATAATCATAGAAAATAAAGGAGAATGAAAGAGAAGAGGTTTGGAAGAGAAAGAGCATGAAAAACCATGAAAATCCATACCTTTCTACCTTGAATTTCTCCTCCTTTTCTTCCTCCTCTTATATGCCTCATCCCCTAGGGTTTTTCTCTGATATTGGGCAGAACATGGTCATGCATAATGAAGGGAGAAGAAGGGTGCATCATATATATAAGTAGGAATAAGTTACACTTTTCAAAAATTTCCATTTTGCCCTTGGTTCTTGGCATTTTTGTTTCTCCTTTGTTTTAGCTCTTTTTTTAGAATCGTCTTTTCTATTATGAAATTTAGGTTCCCAATTTAGTAAAATGCCTTTGGAATCACTCAAATTGGAGCTAAAATTTTCCCGAACGGATCTGTCAAAGTTCGGGCACACTGATGTTGGAAAATGTCCACCGAAATTTTCCATAGTTCTTAGAGCCTCTGAGAACTCTAGGGAACTCAAAATTTTCATTGAAAAAGTCTTTCTGTGTGAATTCCAAAATTTGCTCAAAATTATGAAAATGCCATTACGTTTCGTAAGGTTTTCGTAAGAAATTGTTTCTTCATTCTAGCTCCATTTTTCTTTCCGTCTGAGCCTGAGATTCTCATTTTTAGAAGTCTAGAATACTTCTCAAATTTTTTGAAACTTTAACTGCATCATCTTGGGGGACTTCCTTTTGTATTCGATGAGTTTTGTTTGTTAACAGAGAAACTGTACGTTACGTTTCTCACGTTTTCTTTCGTTTTTAGAGACCGGATGTTACATATGCCATCAAGGTATTTGATAAAATGCATGAGTGAGATTATGTGCTTAATTGTCTAATTTGAGGATTCCTTGGTGTTTAGTTAGTTAATTAAACATCTTAGGGTAATGATTCAAAAGCTAATTAATCAATTAATCAATCAAATTGAGTGTTCATTGATCTTAAAGACAAAAACTAACGATTTAATGTGGGATTGAGGTTTCAATCCAATATTATTTTATTAATCTCTTGATTTTTGAGTGATAACTCAAGATAACTTGTTATGGACACAATTATGGACTCTTAAACGACAATTAATCACAATTGGATTAGGACAAGGATAGTGGATACCAAGGGATGAATTCAAAGCTAGTCACAAGCCCATTATCAACCATCATTCATCAATTAGGTAGCAATTAGGAATTTTAAGTCGGTTTCATTTTAATTAGTTTAAGTCAATCAAACCCCCCTTAGTTAAAAAATTTTTAGAGTCTTTTAACACTTAGAAAGCCCAATTAAATATTGAACTCCATTTCCAAGGGAGATAACCTAAGTTGTGCCACTAACTATAAAATTTAATCCAAATTAGTTTTATTTTGTGGGTTGCGTGACACGACCCGTCAAAATTTGGCGCTGTTGCTGGGGAATTGAATTTTTAATTGTTTAGAAAAAGTTTTCTAAGTATTTTAACTCTGTTTTAGTATGATTTTTGTTCTATTTTGGACTTAGATTTTGGTAATTTTGGTGTTACATGTCAACTATCATGCTTGCTGGAATTTTTGTTTTAAGTGCCCAGAAAATTCTCAAACTTTGTTTTCCAAGGTTCTTGGGTGTTTTAAGCAAAAATAATAGCACAGCTATTTGGCGTACCATTTTTTGCCCAAATTTCAACGTTTAAGGCACTTTTTCTAATTTTTTAGTATTTTCTCAAATTTTTTAGGATTTTTTAGGATTTAATTTCTTTATTTTTTATGAGTTCATTTTGTGTGATTAACCTCTATTTTGGAGTGTTTTTTATTGCTAGGAAGTTCTTAGTTTCATTTGAATTTTATTTTCTTAATTTAGAGTTAAGATTAGTTCTAATTTCTCACTAAATTGTTTTGTGCAGAAAGTGATTGAACTTCTCATTTTATTGGCTTTAAATGGATCCTTATTATTCTAATCAAGGTGTCTCTGATTCTTGTGCAAATGATAGGATTTGCTAGAAGTTGGATGAAGCCATTTCAATATGTCGTGGCGTTCTTGAACGACAAAGACAAGCACAATAAAGCCAACAATACCAACAATTCCAATAACCATGCTACCAACCATACTATCATCCATATGAAGTTCATCCAAATTACCACCATCATTATAAGCCATACCACAACTTCCATGTGCAAAAGCCAAAATATCATTCTTATAACTATTATGAGAGATACATGCAATAGGAGCCCTAAAGGCAACCAAGTTGGGAAGAAAGAAGGATACAGCAAATGGACACGTATAATTTTCAACTTCAATAAGAAATTGAACGGTTGCATCTTGAAAATCAACAAAGGTTTGACAACCTCATAAAGGATTCAGGAATTCAAATGAATTAACCGAATTCAGGTGCTACTGAATTGACTGAAGACAAATTAGAAGTGAATGTATAGAGGAGGAAGAATCTTATTCATTAGGTAATATCCTTCCATCTTCTAATACATTGTAATTTGTTGGAATTGACACTAGTTTGCATGATAGCATTATGACCACTAATGTATATGATTGTGTTGATTCTGAATTGCATGATGATGACGTAGATGAAGAAATTATTGTTGAATCTCCTGATTTGGTTGATTGTGGTAACTCATTAAGCAAAATTGACACATGTGTTGATGTTCATGAACCCTTGTGTACTAATGCACTTGGTATGTTTACACCTAGTTGTGACCAAAGTGTTAAATTCATTTCTGAACTAATTGATGAAGCAAAATTGATTGTGGTAACTCATTAAGCAAAATTGACACATGTGTTGATGTTCATGAACCCTTGTGTACTGATGCACTTGGTATATCTACACCTAGCTGTGACCAAAGTGATGAATTCATTTCTGAACTAATTGATGAATTTATTGAGTCTAGGGTAGTAGATAAGTGTAGGGGTGACATGGTATGTGATGATATGACTGATAAAGCTATGAATGTAGCATGTGATAATGATATAGATAGTGAAATTGTTAAACAACTTGTTGTTGATGAATCAGACTCTAATTTGAAATGCTTATGTGATGATATGCATACAAGTCTTCTGTGTGTTGAGATTGATGAGTTTTTAAAGTCTGATAAGTCTGTTGAATTCGTAGAGTCCTTTGTTTGCACTGAAATTATTGATAAAACTGATTCTTCTAATAATACTAATGTTGATGAAAGCATGCATAAAGATAGTGCTGATGTTGAACATCCTATTGATGCTTGTGCTGTTATTAATACTAGTGAGAGACTGAGTTTTGTTGTTGATCATTGTTTAGAATATTGTGAGCCTACTGATGTCTTTTTGGTCAGGGAAGATATTGTTTCTCTTGTTGAGAGTCCTGAACAGATTCCTGAAGTTGTTGAAGTAATTCTCAACAAGCCACAGACTCTCCCAGCGGATTGAGTAACTGCCAGATGCCTCGAACTGAAAAGATTGTGAGAAGTTCTAATTAGATTCTTCTGTGAATGCAGTGACTCTTACTGATGGGAGTCTAACTAATTTTATTGGTTTTGATAGATATTTAGAGAGTCTAGAGTCTAGTATTTTTAAATTTGATTTTAAATCTTCTTTCTTTAGTTTTGAATTTTCGAAATTTGATTTTTCTTCTTTTACTACTTTTGAACATGCTGAATCTAATTTTCTAAAACTACTGATGGTTGAGGAAGTCTATGAGTCATCACTAGATGATCAATCAAAATGCTTTAAAGTAGTGAAACTTAAAATTGTTCAATTAAGAAAGAATAAAGCTATTTTAATTTTGGTTTTTAATACTTATGATTAGTTAGTCTCTTATATAGTTCTTTTTAGTTTAGGATTTAGTTATTTTTTCTTTTCCGCATTACTATTCATTTTGTTTATGCTTTGTAGGTAATAAAAGGTTGCTAACCAACTACATGGGAATCTAAGCCGCCTTTGAGATCTTCGATTCAAATTTATTCGGTTGTATACTTTCCCTTTCTACTCTTTATATTGTACTATTTATATGTTACTGGATTGTGTGCTGGCATTGAGGACAATGCAATATTTAAGTGTAGGGGAGAGGGGAGAGCCATTCCATTTCATCTTCATCTCTTTGCTTTGTCTTGTAAAAAATTGAAAATTTTTTAGAAAAATTTTGAAAAATAATGTGATTTTTTTTTTAAAAAAAAATTTTGTGAAAGTTTCAAGTTGAGATGATTGTAGCTTGGATTCACTTAGACATGATAAGTGATGGATCTTATGTCTGATTCAAGTGAAGTGGCAATGAATTTGATTATAATGAATTATTTGATAGCCATTAGCTGGTGAGAAATTAAGCCTTAATTGTTCAATTCTAGTGTGTATTCACCTATCTTTACTTTCACTCTAGAATTTATCTTAATTCTTTGTTGAGACCACATTTGCATTTGCTTGCATGAAAGTGATAAGGCATTCCTTTCTTTTGTAGCTAGATAGTCAAAAACCCAACCTACATGCACTTTATCCATTGTTTAGCCACTTTGAACCTTGATTTTATTTTCTTTGTTGAACCCATAACCATGAAAAAATGAAAATATATTCCCACCTTGTTTGAAGATGCCTTAGAGATTTCAAGGAGTATTACACTTGTTTAGAATAAGAAAAGGTATGTCTTGCATCGATTTAGGCCATGGTTATTAAAGGTTGAGGAAATTGTTGTTAAAAAAAATGGAAAGAAAAGAAGAGATAGAAAAGTAAAAGAAAAGTAATGAAAATAAATAAAAATTAAAAATTAAAAAAAGGAAACATTAGAAAATCAAAACAAAGTAGTGTTTGAATTTTGTTCGCTTTTACTATTATTAGATGAAAATAAGGCCTTGAATATACATTCTTCCTTATCCTAAATCCCCTTTGATTGCTTTTGAAGTCCTAAGGTGTTCCTTTTGTTGTTTGTTTTCCCCTTGTTTATGTATCCATTCATTTTTTTCCTTAGCCTCATTAGAACCCTGAATAAAGTTATATTGATTTATGCATTGCATTTAGCATTAGTGGTGGAGACTCAGAAGCTTGACAAGCTTATGGTAGTAAGGTTTGGATAGGTGGAGTTTGGGTGAAACACATTGCCTAAACACTTGAAAGTTAAGAGTAAACACTAATCCATGTGAGAGGATAAGCATTTTGATTCATTCTTTTCAAATGAAATTGCCATGGAGCTTATTTCTTGATGCAAGTGAAGTTGCTTTGACTGTTGAAATATTGAAGAGTTATGATCATTTTCTATTTCATGATTTTTACTTTCCTTTTTCATTTTCATTTTTGCACTTGCCATTCCATTATCTTTTCCTTGGATTTTGAGCTTTTCCCAAGAGTGCAAAAGTTTAAGTGTGAGGGAGTCCTTTTAAAGAGGATTAGTTTGATAAGTTGAATGATGCCTTATAAGCTTACTGAATAGCATATAAAACTCTAATTGGGATGTTTTAACACAAGCTAATCTTTTTTAAACCTTGTCTTTTGGTGGAACTTGAACATAATACTTTTTGGGCTATTAAAAAGTTGAACTTTGACTTTAAGAGAGTGGTTAAAAAGAGATTGTTGCAACTCAATAAACTGAATTAATTTAGAATTTAAGCCTATGAAAGTATTAAGTTTTACAAAGAAAAGATAGAGAAGTGGCATGATAGGAAGGTTCTCATTAGAAAATTTGTGTTAGGTTAATCAATGGTACTATACAACTTAAGGCTTAAGCTATTTCTTGGGAAGCTTAAATCCATATAGTTTTGGCCTTTCATTGTGGTTGATGTTGCACCTCATGGAGCCATTGAAATTATGGAGAAGAAATCAAATTGTAAATTCAAAGTCAATGGCCAGTAAGTAATATTTTATTGTAGAGGTGAGGTGGACTGTCAAAAGTCCACCATGATCTTAAGAGATGTCATTTGAAGCTAAAGGAGAGTCAAGTTAAAGACAATAAACTTAGTGTTTCTTAGGAGACAACTCAAGCTTTTATTTTAGTTTTGATTTTAAATATTGTTGTATTTGTATTTTTGGTGATTTTTGGTTGTTATGTTTTAGATTGGTTAGTTAGGAAATTTTTCAAGGCCAAACAAGCTTATCAAAGAAAAAGAATGCATAAACATTAAGTTTGCATGAATTTTGAGAACCAAAAGTTGGATTGAAAAAATTAGATGACAGGGATTAAACTTATGAATGTGCTTACTAAAGGATGTTAAATCTATAAGTTTATGGTATAGGATTAAGTTAGATATGTAGTAGTGAGGGATTGAGGGATTGATGTTACAAAGTTGTGGCATTTGGCACTCCTATGAGATATCGCAATGTCCTTTATACAAAGGCAAAAACATCGCAGTGCTCTAATGATACACTACAATGTTGTTCATTGTGACGACCCTAATCTCAATTCTCGATAATTAAGGTTAAACATACAATTAATCCTCATTAATTATGAAAATATAGAAAAATTTAAACCCTAATATGATTAGAGTCATCAATCGTTCAATTACATACTCCTATGTTCATAAGGGAATAAAACATCTATTAATAGGCATTGGATTCTATTACTCATTAGTTATGACTCACCCTAGTAACTCTAGATCATCCTTTATGATTAATCCATGGAAATCTAGGCTTTTCTAGTTAATATAACTGTTTTAGCATGTTAGCCGCGGCCAAATCACCCCTTAGCCGCAGCCGATTCCCTTCTGGTTTTACCCTTTTTCATCACAAATTTCGCCGCGGTGATAGCCGCGGCGAGTTGGATCTTCGCCACGGCCAACCTACATGGCGCCGCGGCGAATAAGCCTCCTGAAACTTCCTCGCTCGCCTATCGATATTGGCCGCGGCCAATTTCACCTCTTGCCGCGCCCAATTCCTCTCTGGAATGCCGGGGACATTTTCTTAAAAGTTCGCCGCGGCCAATTCCCTGATTCGCCGCGGCGAATTCCCCTCTGGATGACTCCCAATTTGACCTCTCAAATTTCGCCGCGGCCAATTACTCTCTGGAACTCTCCCTGGGCAACTTCGCCACTATTGGCCGCGGCCAACTCCATTTTTAGCCGCGGCTAAAGTTCTTCTGATCCTACAACTCTAAAATTCTTGGCTCCCACTCTCCTTTCTCCCTCCAATCTCATCCTAGGGCCCCTCTACCTTAATTGTAGGACTCAAATGTCCTTTATTAGCCTGATTTTAACAAGTTATTCTACCCATACTAACTCGTGACTCAAGGGTCCCTTGCTTTCCTCTAATTACCTTATATCAGCAAATCCATTCATCAGCAATTTGTAAAATAACAATGACTCGAGTTCATAATCTATCAACAACTATCACTTGGCACCCAATCAATTGAGATTCATAGTAATAATTCCAGATTTCATTTCTAATAACAAGATACATCAGAGTTCATCAAAGCTCATAACTGATATCGTAAGTTCATACATCAATTACCAATTTAAAGTAAGGCCTAATCCTCAATAGGTACACATTATATCATCAAAATTACAGACTCCTACACTTGGCAATGCAGATACATGATGCTATACAAGACTCAACAAAATTAGCATCTATCCTAATACACTTAGACCAAGTGCAGCTCCCCCACATTAGGCCTCAGCTCATGGATGTTCATCCACTTGCTTACCCTTATCTTTACCCGAAGAACCTTCACCTGAAATGTTAATCCCATAACACGGGGTGAGATATAAATCTCAATAACCAAAGCAATTCCATCATATAATCCAGTTTAATCAACATATATGCATAAATCAAAATCTATATCAGAATCATATCAGTCATTTCAGCAAATGAAATAATTAGGCTATCATGATTACTATCCCATACTAGCAACCATATATTTAACATGTTAAAGGCCATCAACATTGGGAGAGGCCCGTCCACGGCACCTACTCCCCATTGAGCACAACTAGGGCTCAGTGCATCTGGGGTTGATCATACCCGGTGCCCGATCGCGGCACATGCACGGGTGGCAGCCGCACCACAGCTCCACCATGGACTCACAAGGTCCAACCATCATACAACAGATAGCCAATCATTTCATTCAACAATTTCAAACCATTTAAATACAGCAGATATGAAATTAAACAGATACATGCATGGAATTAATATAAACCCTGGTTACCTCAATTGCAGATAATTGCAACAGCCACCACAAATCCCAAATTCGGATTCAAGTATCTCCCACCAGAATTTTCAATGTGTCACCCAAAATCCTAAGCAAATTCGTGCAAAATTAATGCCCATAATATAAATAAGCTATGGGGGTCTCAAACCATAAAAGAAAGCATCAAAATGGGGGGTTTAAAGTCTCCTAATACTAACCCCAACCTCAACCTACGAATTTCACCAAGAAAACCTCCAAACACTCCCTTTTCAGATTTTGGGTATAATGAAATCTCTCCAAATGAAAAACTAATTGGACCAAATTAAAGAGAAAGATGAGGGGGTTAAGTTCTATAACTATTACCTTGGCCAAATCTTGCTCTAAGTGTGTGGAAATGCAGAATCTTTACCCTAAACCCTAGCCTCCTTCTCAACCTCCGAATTTGCCTCTTGAGTTTCAGAAAAATGAAAGTGTGGCTGAAGCATTAGGGTTTAGATGGGTTTAAGTTGGGTCAAAAGGTTGGATCATGGGTTGCTCCAAGTCCAAATCCAATTGGGTTTCAGATTTTGCTTATTGGGCCAGTTTCCAAGTGTTGGGCTGCATAATTCTGTTGGGCCAGTTTTCACACATTGGGTTGCTGAAATTTAATGAGTTTTGGGCCTAATTTGAAGGGCTCAAGGGCTTGGGTTTGCACAAGGATCATTAGGCCACTTAATTGAGCCTATACAAGATAAATCTTGGGCCTCTATCTCATTAAATTAATTTGGGTCTACCTCTAATTCATTGGGCCTCCATCAACCTCTCATCATGATTTAATTAATTTGGGCCTAGAGGTAAATCTCTATCCTAAATAAATTCTTAACCCATATTAACAATTTATCTCTCTAGAATACCTTTTCACTAACTTGCCCAATTATGCTTTATTAATTATCCTTAATTAATCTTAATCCATGATTAACACCTTAATTAATTTCGGGGTGTTACAGTTCATACATAGTCAAAAGCATTACATTGCGCCCATGAGGTGCCATAACATCCTTTTAAAAAAAAAGGGCAGCTACTTAAGGAAAAGCATCATAGTGCTACTCAAATAAAGGCTAAAACGCCACGACATAGTTTAAATAGAGGAAAAAGCAGTATAACATCTCTAAGGCATTCCACAATGCCTTACCTTAGAGATTGGCTTAGCATAATTTAAGTCATGAAGTTAATGCTTAAGCATCGCAACACCAATCAAACTTTATTAAAAAGAAAGAAAAAAAGTATTTTTTTAGCTCTAATCTATAGCCTTAACACCCATGACCTATTTAATTTTCTTCTTCATCTCCTCTAACCTTTGTTGTAGCTTCCTTTCCCTTCCATTCCTCCATTCACCACCATTGGCAACTAACTCCTCCACTTCACATCTTATCACCATTCGTCTTTTCTATTTTTCTCTCTATCTTTCTTAGTCATATTTTTCACCAAGTGATTTCTTTATTTTTCCATTTATGGTTTATTCTTTTCTTTATTACTGCCATGAATGATTTTGTATAATGCCTTTGAGGCTTTTTAGACAATACTTCTTAGGTATGATTTCTCTCTTGTGAATGTCTACAATTTGGAGTTCCGGGTATAAATAGAATATTTCAATACAAATTTTATTTCTAGTTCACAGTTCTGGGTTTTATTTCTTTGCTATTTCTTTGATCTTTTAGTAGAAAGTTTAAGGGTACTTGATGGTTTAGTTTATCATTATTTGGCCACATAAGTTGTTATATTTCATTTGTTTATGCCTTCTAATCATAAATGAATGCTATGTTTAACTTGGGTACTATCTTTCTTCTGCTATGAGTCTTAATGCTTCCAAGGACTATTTTGACTTCATTTGACGAAAGCAAAGATAATGGGGATTCACCTAATAGGCTTATTTGGTGATTATTTAGGGTAAATAATAAGCATCGACTTAACTGGTATTCAAATTGATGATTGAATACCATTGTTCTCTAAATGGCTGATGTTTTGCATGTGCACTTTTAATGAAAAGTGAGCATAGTGGATCCCTAGTTTTTGAACTTCAATTTCACTTTTACCTTCTTTGCTTCATTTACCTAAATTGGGGTCACTTGTTTCCTTAGTCTTGGCTTAAGCTTTATTAGGGTGATGTTGCCCGCTAAACATAACTTTGGTTATTTTTCTTTTTCAGGCATAGTCATGGCACCTAAAAAGAAGGCTAGAGTAGAAGCTTCTTCTTCTTCTTCTTCTATTAAACACAATTGAATGAAATTTTTATCATCATACACCTAAGAGAGATACACAGAAATTACTTTGAATAAGGGGTTCATTCTAAAGTGAGGGCTTGGAAACCTTTCGATTCTCAAATAAGACATAGCACAACAAGTCAAACAAAAAGGATAGTATAACATTTATATTAATTCTAATACAGTAGTGAGGTCCTTAGGCCTCGTTTGGTACAAGGGATTGGTTTATGATGGAATGGAAATGGGAAATAGAATGGAAATAGAAAGGAATTTTGTACCTCATAGTTATATTTGGTATGATGGAAAAAAATATATGAATATTTTTACTTTTTTATATTTGAAATAGAATGAAAGACCAAAATATCCTTAATTATTTTTTATTGTTAATAATTATAAAATATAATAAAATAATTATTTTTAATTATCAATAAAAATAAAAAATAAAAAAATAATTATTTTTTATTTTTGATAATAATAAAATAATAATATTTTAATTTAAAAAAATTAATTTTAATTATTTCTACCACCAGAAATTTAAACACACAAGGTAAGATAGTTCAAAAATTTACTTTCCCTCAAGGTAGATTACTTTCCATCAAAGATATGAAGGATTGCATTCTCCTATGTTTGAGGGTTTCAACTCTCTTAGGGAAAAAGTCACCCTACATACCAAACATGTTTTCCCTGCTCTCCCATTCCCTTTCCCATTCCATGAATGCTCTCTCCCATCTACCAAACGAGGCCTTAGTGCATGAGTTGTATGCTAACACATCATTTAGGCCAATCAAGCAATTTTATCGCTTAACAACAGTGGAAGCCTATGAGTTCAAGCATTTCATGGAACATAATGAAGGTCTTGACTTACAGGTAGTCATAGAAGCTCTTACCAAGACTGGGCAAACTTATTGGAAGGCTTTAAAAGTGGTCCTTTCTTCTATACAGTGCAACAACTTAAACCATGACACATGACATAAGCTCACTTTATGTGTGCCAAACTTATACCTAGCATGCACATGAGTGATATTACCAAGGATAGAGCTATTTTGATTTCCTTGATCATGTTAAGAGAGAGCAGTTGATGCCATGTATGTCATCCTTTCTAACATTTTGAAGGTTGCTCGCTCTCCTTTGACAAGTTTAGACCATCCTTATTTAATTATGGAGTTGTGTGTATTAGCCAAGGTCCACGCTAACTCACATGAGGAAACGTTCCAGCCAAAGCCTATGATAGATTACAATCTAGTTAAGAAGTTGGTTGGCACTCATATTCCTATGCCTATTATTGCTCTTGACCTTCTGTCTCCTTTTCCTCTTAAGCCTCTAGCGCCTCCCACATTGTGGACTCTTGAAGATATTTATATGCTAGTCGAGGAGTCAATGCAACAATCAACTAAGGCATTATACTAGATGCATCAATGGTAGTGCCAATGTTAAGACTAGTTATATGTTCAACATGACTGGGACCTAGCCAATCTGCCATCACTTCTGCTTTCTTCCAAATGCCACTAGTTGCTAGTGTGTTGATGGATGATCCACCACTAGATAACATGCCTCTAGTGGTTAATCACCATTTTAGCTTACATTTTATTTTTAGTTTCACAATGTTCTGTTCTTCAAACCCTATCATATAATGTCCTAATGTCCTTTTATTTTGTTAGTACTTTCATTTCTTTTTATTAGTTGTTACAATTAATTTTTAGTTTAGTTTATCTTTCCCTTTTTCATGTCTTTTGTTGTTCATTTTTTTTTATTTTAAAAAATGTATATATTGCATCTAGGTATAGCTTAGCTTGCTAACATATGAACATCATCGAAATCATGAAACTGCATTTAGGGGAGTCCATTTTTCATCCTCAACATGACATTTTTGCTTTTGAACTTTTCAATTGTTACTTTATTTTTCTTTTGGTCTAGTTTGTTGACTTGCTTACTGGAAATTATGTCTTCTTTCAACGATAGTAGTGTTGCATTTGGGTATGTGTAGTAGTAGTTCAATGCTAATAATGATTTGTGCTAAGTTCAAAATTTAATGTTGCTATTTTTTTTTGGTAACTTTCAAGAATTTTATGCACTTTTTGCCCAAACATAATTCAATTGCATGTGTTAGGAGAAAAATTTTTTAATTTAATTTGTATATTCAATCTTAACCCTAGGGCTTTAGAACCTGTCTAATAATTTCTCAAAGCAAATTGTTAGGTATTGAATGATTTTGAGAAATAATTTATGTATTTATTTACTACAATTGTGCTTTTCAAGCCTAACCTTTATGTAATTATGTTCTCACTTGAACCCTTTCTTAGCCTATTTTAGAAAATCCATATAACTTTGTGATTTGTTTGATTTACCCACATTTACTACCTAGCTTGTTTAGCCTATAAAACTAATTATTTCTTTTCCTTTTCTTGAGAAAATTGGAGCACATTTACTTATGCCAAGGAAGTTAAGGTTGAATGAAGAGTTATGAAAAGATTAAATGTGTATGTTTGGAAGAGTAATCATGCTCTATGGTTTCCATTCCTTTTCCCTTGAACTATATTTTGTACATACATACATTTATGATTATATTCCAAAAAAAAAAAGATACATAGTAGGCTCTAAAGGGCTAAATGAAGTTAAGAAACTTGTACAAGAGGTTAAAAGGACCTGAGTTTAGGGGAAGGTGATGAGAAAAAGAAAATTTGGTCTTTTAAAAAGAAAAATTGGTAATAGATTGAGTGAATTTGTGGTCATTATGCATTGTGCTTTCATGTAAAATTTTTTAAAGATTTTTGCACTGTCCAATATCCATTTTTGGATTAGCCATAACCTTAAGCCCATTATAAGCTTGAAAACCTTTTGATCTTGGGGTTGTGTGGTGTATATTTTAATGGAGAGAGAGGAAAAAGGTAGACATATGAAGTTCCTATATTTTAAGCTATTTTATACATTTTGAGGTGCAAAATGTTAATTTTGACACTTGTGTGATGATGACTATTTGGCCAAGCATACACACACTTCAAGGTTGCTAAAAAATGCTAGCATTATTGTTTGAACTTTGTGCTAGCAATTATTACTTGATCTTCCTATTAGAGATATTGTTTGATGAAACACATGAGGATAATAGCAGTCATGATTTTTAAGTACACATATGGTCATTCCAATTATTTTTCTAATTTTTTTTACTCAAGGATGAGTAAAAAGTTCAAGTTTGAGGGATGTTAACTCCTAATTATTCATATTGTTTTATACATTTTCACTTGAACATAGGTGCTAAATTGTTTAATTATACAATAAAAACATTTAACATTACGAAAAATGTGCAAAAAGTAGTGTTTAAAGTTCTATATTTTAGTTTTAGTACATAGATGACAAATTTTGGCTTATTTTTTGTTAAGTCAAGAATTGATTTCAATTTTTCCTTTTTATAGGTTGTAAATACTAAAAATATAAGTTAGAGTCATCTTGGAGCTTGATCTTTGGAATCTTAAAGCTAAGGCACACAAAAGAAGCTAGAAATCTCCTACCAGAGGTTAAGGCATCTTAATGCCATAAGCTAGTGCTGTAGTGCCGTGCAAAAATCTCATTGCCTAGAAAGAACAAATAGGACCGCAGTGCACTATTCGCTAAATTTGAATGCTATCATTTTGAGACTTTATTTTTTGGCTAAATTTGAAGATATAACCCTAGGCAATCATATTTGGTTGTCATTTTAGGCCTTAGAGGTATTGAAAAATTTGGAGCATCTTTGGAAGCAAGGAAAGGACTTGAAGGGGAGCAAGAAAACCATCTAGTTTTCTCTAACTCCTTTCCTTTCTTTGTTTTCCTTGATATGTCTAGTTTATGTGCTAGTTTTGTTGAAGGATTTTGATGTCATGTATATTTAAACTCTATAATCTAGGATTCTTATAAACCATTGTATAGATTATTGGTTATTTCTCACTTTTACTTTATGATTAGTGGTGTGTGTGTGTGTATATATATATATATATACATTTATTCAACCTTATGCTTTATACTTTTTAATTGCTTGGTCAATAATTAGATTGATTTGATATTTTACTTGAACTTGGGAAAGGGAAAATGGAATTAAGTCTTGGATTGAGAAGTGTGAGTACTTAAAGCTTGCTTGAATTATTGGATGGTTTTGCTAATAAGATAGGAACATACTTATTAGCCTCACATAGTAAATTAAGGATTGTGTTATTGAATTAAGATTGGTTAATTTTATAAAGGATTATAGAATTAAGCTTGGTTGTTTTAATTGGAAAAATACTTATAGGTGCAACTGAATGCTAGGCTAACATGTATCACCATTAAAAGCAAGGCTAAGGGTGTTGAATTAAACCACTTTGAAATACTTGAGGGATTAATAAGTCTAGGTACCTCTAGTCACCCAATAATCTAAATTTAGTTTTAATCTCCAATTTTGCATAGTAAATAGTTTTTATCTACTTTACATTACACATACACTTGAAATTAATTTGTTTAATTTAAGTTAGGATATGAATTTTGGTGATTGATAAGTTTTGGTAACAAATCTTCGAGGGAATGATCTTCTCTCATTATTTTATTATTATTGTAATACATATACTTACATGTATACTTTAAGCAACAACAGGCATGATCTTTAGGAACTCTTATACTAAAAGTCCCATTATAGGACTAACTTAAGAGAAACATCCCTTAGGCATACTTTACACACTTATTTATGTGTCCTGAATGCCTTAGATTTATTCATATACACCATATTCTATACTTACTGTAATACTCGATCTTCTTAAACTGAACTATAATCAATAAAATATAAAAGGAAGCCCTTAGAATAAAATGAATTAAGGTTAAGCAAGGCTAGAATAATAGTCTACACATTTAAAAATGAGGATATAAGGTTAAAGATGACCTAAAATTGGAGGTAGGATGGTTAAATAAATTTAATTGTATATGCAGTGGCAATTTCATAATTTCGAGTAACTTTTTAGAAACTCAAAGCAGGAAGCTTTTAATGGTAAAATTAAATTTCTCAAGGTTTTTAAAGGCCCTAAAAATCATAGAAACTTTCAGAATGACCAAAACCCTTTTGATATATATTTTAGGATATTAGTTGACCTAAATTTTGACTTGATGATTCAGGATGGCTACAAACCCCAAAAAACTAAAAGTGAATGTTTTTAATAAATTAGAGAGCCTATATTTTTATAGGGAAAAGACAATTTTCAAAAAAGCGTTGAAATGAGTGAAAATGGAGAAACAGAAGTTGAAGGGCATAATGGAAATTTAGGAAACTATTTAAAACACCCCCTTTCCTTCTTAAATCATGCCAGCCATATCCTCCACTCTCCAAAAATGACCTTGAAGTTTTTGGACCAAAACCAAAAGGTGCATAAGAAGGGAAAGGAAAGAAGAGAAAAAAAAAGGCAAAAAAGGTAAGATTTTAGCCATTTTTTATGGGATTTCATTCACCAAACTTATTCTTCTCTCAAAGTTCTTTTTATTGATAGTTGTAGCTTATTGAAAGAAGTATTTTTGTGGTTGAACTTTGGAAAGAAGGTAAAGATTTGAGGAAATGAATTGTAGCATCAAATTCCTATCTTGTTAAGCTTTAAGAAAAGGTATGCATCCATGGCTAAAACTTGCTTCTTTTTGGTTCTCTCTTCTTGTGTGTGTTTGGCCTAACCAAGGGGAAGTAGAAGGGAGAATATTTTTTACCACAATAGATTAGGAAAAGGAGTTTTGAGGCATAGAGAGTTAGAATATGCAATTAGAATCAAGAAAGGAGCATTAAAAAATAAGATAAATAAATTAGGGTTTCAATTGCACCTTAATAGTTTTGGAACCGTAAAAAGATATTCAAGCTATATTAAATCATGTTTAGGTTAAAGAAAAGCCAAGAAACATAGGTATGTATCAAACTCCCAAAGAAAAGAAGCAAAACTCCATGTAGCCTCCTTTGAATTGGTGTCTCGGCCAAGGAGTAGTTGAGCAACCTAGGGAGTGTTTCTTTGAGTTCTAATGAATTTATAGACTTAGATATGATGAATAAATAATTATGGAAGCATTGGATTAAATTTAGGAGCGGTAAAATAAAAGTTAAAATTTTAAGAGCTTAAATGAGGTAAATAAAATAAGTTAATTTTAAACCCCTCTAACCAATCATATAATGATTCAAATGAGTTTCTTGAGAGTTATAAGACTTGTAGCAAGAAAGAGTTTGGGGTTTGGAAAGCAAAAACCAATGGTTGCTTCATAATAGACTTAAACTAGTCTTAATTGTCATCTTGAGCTCTTATAATGCCTAGAATGAGTTCCATTAGATTAATTTATCTTGAAATTGTCATGTGTAGATCCATCTAACTCCACTTCACCTAAGTGTGATTGTCAAGTAAGTAAGCCAAGAGAAAGACCAAAACCAAGTGACTTAGTAGTGCTTGGAGTTTTACAAGTCCTAAGGTCACTTTATCTCCCTTTCTTGCATACATTTGAATGCTTGAATGAGTTGAAATGCTTGTTTGTATTGTTGTTTGATGCTTTTAGGAAAAGTGTCTTATTATGTTTTCATATGAGCTATATGAATACTACATATGCATAAAAGTTTTATGAGATGGCTTTTAACTCTCTTAAGGCATGGAATTGAGTGTAGTAACTCTTCCTTGGCCTTAGGTTGAGAACAGTTAAGCCTAGCAAGTTTATGATGAAGCCATGGCATGAGAATGAATGAATTTCCATGATATATGATGCATTTGATTTACATGAGGCATATGTATAGCTTCTTTGCACCACATGCATTGCATTCATTTATAGTATTCTTGTGTGTATTAAATTGGTTGAGATTAACTACTATGATTCTCCTTAAATCTCACTCCCATGCTCCTACTAACCATTTCAGGTTCACCAAGCAAAGACAAAGATGTCGAAAGAGCTTAGACAATAAACATGTATTAGGATGTCATTATGCACCAAATTTTGAATTATGTATCAACTATGACACACATGATGTACATATGACCATTTTGGTGTAATATAATGTAAAACCTTATGTTTTAAAATGGAAATTTATATATTAGCATGAGAATATCAATGTATGACAACTTATGGCTATGTATGAGTATTATAGTAGAAAATAACATATAATACGATATGATATAAGTGTGTATATTTAGGTGTCAAGGGGTCAATTTTTTATCCATCCCTTTTTGCATATTATGGAATAGTTAAAAATGCCAATTATGATGAAAGAAATGTACTCAAAGTGGAAGAAAACCAATTGGATACCAAATGATCCAAATCGGAACCAAGATTGGTCTTAAATTTGCCATAAACAACTCCTATATCAAAAATGGCTTAAATGACCTAGTTTGATTCTAATATTTTGCGTGCATTTAGAACCCTATGAAAGCTTTGTAATAAGCTAAAAACTATAATTTTTGAAGTTATACAGAATATTTTATGAATTTATGAAATTCTACAAAATTTTTAAAATGGTCCTATTACTGTTCACCCAGTGTATATATGATTTTTTGTGTCTTTGAGGGGCTAAATGAATGTCAATGCTCATGAAATTTTATAAGTATATATTTGACATTATAAGATTTTCATGGCCATTGAAATTACCCAAATTGGAGTGTGTAGCTCAAAATATGCTTATTCAAAGTTTGGGTCTATCATATGCGTTCTTTATTGAACTAGATTACTATTCCGTTACATTTTGTGTGGCAAATGAATTTAATTTTATCTAAAATTTTTATAGCATGTAATTCACATCCTAAGGTTTCCATAAACACCTAATTTACATAAATTGAAATTATATAGCCAAAGTTATGAATCTTCACAATTAGTGCATAATTTTGGCCACTATGTCATTTTGGGTTTATCTCCATTTTGACGCATCCCACAAACTAAACATGATGGAATGGTTATGAACAAACTTATTTATGATAAAAATGAATAAAAGAAAAGAAAGAATTTAGTTTGGTCCCCTATAGCTCTATATGACCCTTAAATAGACCAGTTTCGATGTTAGAAAACCTATAAATGGATGTGAACTTTACTTTGATCTTCATGCTTTGTATGAATGAGTTAAGTAAAGCTAAGTATGACACTTAAAACAAATATAATCCCTTTTGAGTTTAATTTTACTCAAATTGCCTTCTCATATGCATAGTATCCACATTTATAATGTTACTGAAAACAATTTTATAATGGGTATGCCTCAAATACTAGCATAATTGTGTATATCTTAGGTAATCTTCCTTTCTTCCACATACCATTTAAATTAGAATCAAGTGCTTTCCTAGTAATAGTCCTTTAAATCATATTATCATATGCATGCTAAAGTAGTAAATATTAACTCATCTCCTTATGATAATATCAATGTCATAAGGGTATCATTTAAAGGATTTGTTCTTTTCTTGAACTCACACAACAATGAAACATAAATTTATTCACTTACTTTCTAATTGTAGTTATTAAACACATGAAGTATGAATTATATGCTATGATATTCCTCTTATTTCATAAAAGTGTATGTCGATTTGATTTATTTATCAACATTGTATAGATCTTAGTCAAGACACACTCTATGCCTAACTTGAGCTTCACCACTCTGCTTGCCTTATATAATGCTAGAAGAGAATTTATATTTGGCTACTGGTATTATAGATGGTAGGAATCCATAATTCTATATGTGTGTGTGTGTGTGTATTTGGATTTCATCTTGACCTTTTTCTCCTTTTGTCGAGGTGACATATTTGTATTTTATGTTGTTCCTTTTTGCTCTATTGGCATTTCCACTACCTCGCATGGTGAACACAAATGTCTCATCTTTACTTTCTCCTTGTGAGCATCAAAGGTGGTTGCTCATATGAGAGAGTCAACGTATATGATATACTATCATAGTGTATATTGTAACACCATACTTCTAAGACTCAATTCATGCAATGTCCTATGCCTCATCTCATGTTTGTTCTATAGGAGGCAACATAATGGCATTAATTCTTATGGATAAGTTGCATTTTACCGCAACATAATGGCATTAATTCTTATGGATAAGTTGCATTTTGCCATGTATAAATTTTCTCTTTTAGTATCCCATGGTACATATGGATTCATGCATCATCTTATCATACTTAAACACAGATACAACTCATTTCTATCATTAAAATTGGTCTAAGGTTCGTGTAACGCAAAGGGAAGCATAAAACATATATATGCAATTTTAGTTAGAAATTGCCCCTTTCTGTCACAAACTTTAGAAAATCATAACTAATTTTAGAAAAATTAAAAATATGTATTCTTTACCATTTTGGAAAGATATACATGTTTACTTTATGCAAACCATGAATCATCACATAGAGGACGTTTGACATTCGAAAAGGAGCAGAGGTCTAGCTGGCTATTGGTATTGTCACAAGTTTCTGCAACAAACTTTAAAAATGTCCAATTAATTTCAAAAAAATACAGTTCATGCAAATAATACTAATTTGAAAAGCTACAGATGTTAGCTAGAGGAAAAAAATAACTTCAGACCAGTCCAAGCATGTCCAGGCATAAAAAACCAATCAAACAATAACCTGGGTCAGTTTAGATGCTTGATGCTAAACAGAAACTTCAAAAATTCATATATCCTTTAAACATCCAAATGGGGTGTTTTTAGTTGGCACAAGTCACTGGGAGTGTCTAATTTTTCCTTATAAAATTTCATGGCAATTGGACATCATTTGCCCTTTGAGTAATGGAATTCATTTTCGGACCTCGGTGAACAGTACCCTTGACCAAAATTAGAAAATTTTTCAATTTTGAAAATTCATCAAATATTCTATAGATATCTGAAAATTCTATACTTTAACTTCGTAAAAAGTTCTTAACAAACTCTAAATGTATGCCAAATCTTGGATCAAGAAGAGCTTATTTGGATAAAAAGTGGTATAGGGTTCTAAAGTGGTCAAATCTTGCTTCATATGAGGTATCAAGATGTCCAAATAGTCTCCTTTGATGTTTGGCACCTCTTGGGCAAGTTTAAAAGTATAAATAAGACTTGTATGAACTACCCAAGTAGTCCTAAACCTCCTGCATCTCAATTTGGCCCTTCCACTCTCATTTATACATACATTTCCAAGATGCTAGTTTGTCATTAATTGAATGCACATTCTCATGCGTGTGACCTTAACTCTCATTTATACATAACATATTAACATAATTACACATGCCCATATGGTTACATAACAATTTCATTAAGGGATTATATCATATACCATATGTATGGCTAAAAAGAAAGCAAAACTAGGCGTTTCGAGGGACTTAACTAAGTCATTCTAGACTTCGTAAACATATGTTACATTTCTTCCATTTTCTCTTATTTTTAGAGGATTGGATGTTACATTTCTCCTCCTTTAAATAAATTTCATCCTCAAAATTTGGGGTGTGCTTTCCTTTTACTCTTTTCTTTTCTGGCTAACTGTTCTTTTCTTTCCCTTCTTCCTGGCTCTATATGCTTTTCTCGGCGATTTCACTCATTTGAATTTTCTCTTAGGCAGGGAATTTTTCATTACTAGCCTTTAATGAGGGCTCTATTATTATAGAGTACTAGCTAGTTCGTCTCATAAGGGAAAAGGCTTGTGGCATTTTCATAAATAAGTGCAATTTTGGAAAAACACTTAGGAGGGCTTTTTAAATAGAAATTTTGAGTTGCCCAGGGTTTTCAGAGGCCCTAAAAATCATGGGAATCCCTGGTACCAATAAAGCCCCTCTGATTATTCTTTCCGAAGTCAGTTGACTTAAACTTTGACTGGTTCGTTCGAGAAATTGAGAACCTAAATTTTAGCATGGAAAAGATGGTTCTTAAAAAGGAGTTAAAATGAAGCCAAACTGAAAATGCCATTATGAAAAGGGCAAAAATGGAAAAAATTGCAAAAAGGAAGCTTCCAAATTCTCTTTTTAAGTCACGTTCTTTCTCTCCCTCCCTAAACCAACTCTCTTCTACTCATTTTCAGAGAAAATTCTCAGCTTCTTAGGCGCATAAAAGAGAAGGAATTTTGGAGAAAGAAAAGCCAAGGAAAGGTGAGAAAGTGTAGGATTTTGCTACTTTTCCTCTTAAAACTTCATCCTCTTCTTCTTGCTTCATCTTTCCATGGTTTTAATGTAATTTTTACTGCTAATTTGGGGTCAGACCAAAGGAGAGAAATTCAAAATTTAAGGAGGAGGAAGAGGGAAGAAGAAGGGCTCTTGAAGGAAGCTTGATTTCAAGGTAGTTTCTCTTCCCTTATTGCTTCTTTTTCTCCTTCTCCTCTTCCATGGTGGGATGGCTCAAACAGAACCATGAAGAGGGAAGAGTTTCTATTTTATAATCCAAAAGAATCTATTAAACTAAGCCATGGGAAGATGGATTACATCAAAGAAATGCATGGAAAACTAATAAAACTCAAGTCAGAAAAGTGTAGGGTGTTTGAACATAGTTTAAAATTTGGGTTGATTCAAGACTTCCCTATCATATGTGAGTGTTTGTTTGAGTTTCTAAGACTCCTAGGGAGCCTCCCAAGTGCCCTATCCATTAAGGAAAAATCCCAAACTCCATGGGTCTTTAATGGAAGTATAAATCGGTCAAAATCCTTAAAGATAGCTAGAGGATGCTTTAAATAGTTCCAACCTTGATTTGGGACTTTATATGATAAAAGAAGATAGGAGAAACCTTTGGAGAAAATTTAGAAGCCTTAGGTTGGAAGATGAGGCAATGGCTTCCATAATATAACCTTATGAAGCAACACGGACCTAGGTTTGTGAAAGTGAGTGTGTGATGGCTTCAAAGACCTTAAATGAGGTCAAGAGGTCTAAATATGGCAAGAGAATGGAACCAAGAATTTTACTTGTGGTAGTTGCTTCATTAGGTCATTAATGGAACCATATTGTGACAAATAGAACAAAGTGTAGTCTTAAGAGTGAGTTGGATGTTATAACTTGTTCCAAGAGTATAATTAAGTCTTGTTTACTGTGCATAGGCCAATGAAATCCAATCCCACCTCCTTGTGTTTGTGGAACCAAAAAGGAGAAGGAACAAGCAAAGTAAAGGTTGAATTTGCACCAAGATAGCTCTCCATATTTTGTTGTTGCATATGTGTCATTGTGTGTTTATGTGTATGTTTATATGTTTGAGACATGCCACTTGATGTATGTTGCTATTTTGCTACTAATATGCTTTCTTAAATGTCATAGAATTGTGAAAATGGCTCATAAGGGTGAGGTAGTGCCAAAAGTCCCTTAATGTGGGTGAGAACATGCCAAAAGTCTCATGGCATGGGTGAGATAAGGCCAAAAGTCCTTTGGATGGGTAAGGCTACGTCAAAAGTCCCAAGAACCAAGAGTGAAGCAATCCAAAACTCCTAAGAATGGGATGAGTCCAAACCACAAGTCCTTAGAGTCTATTATTGTGCTTGACATGAGTTTGTGACATAAAAATATGAAAGATGAATGCTTCATAAATTGATTGATTGCATACTTGTACCTTTGACATATTGTATGCCTTAAAAATGTGCTTGAATAGGTGTATTGTAACATCTGATTTTCTAAAAACGAGAGAAAATATGAAAAACGTAACGTACAGTTTCTCTGTAAATGAACGAAACTCACTGGATACAAAAGGAAGTCCCTCAGAATGAGATAGTTAAGCTCCCAAAAAATTTGGGAAGCATCTTAGAGTCCTAAAAATGAGAATCTTAGACTCAGACGAAAAGAAAAATGGAGCTAAAATGAATAAACAATTTCTTACGAAAAGCCTATGAAACGTAATGGCATTTTCATAATTTTAAGTAAATTTTAGAATTCATATAAGAGGGCTTTTTAAATGAAAATTTTGAATTCTTTGGGGTTTTTAGAGGCCCTGAAAGCCTTAGAAACCCCCAGAACAGTTAAAACCTCTCTGGTGGATGTTTTCTAACGTTAGTATGCCCAAACTTTGACAGATATGTTCGGGAAGGTTTTAGCTTCGATTTGAGTGATTCCAAAGGCATTTTTCTTAACTGGGAACCTAAGTTTTATAATGGAAAAGACAATTCTAAAAAGGAGCTAAAACGAAGGAGAAATAAAAATGCAAAGCATGAAGGGTAAAATGGAAATTTTTGAAAAGTGTAACTTATTCTTACCTATATATATGATGCACCCTTCTCCTCCCTTCATTATGCACGACCATGTTCTACCTAAAACCAAAAGAAAACCCTAGGGGATGAGGTGCACAAGAGGAGGAAGAAAAGGAAGAGAAATTTGAGGTAGAAAGATATGGTTTTTCATGGTTTTTCATGCTCTTTCTCGTCCAAACCTCTTCTCCTTCATTCTCCTTTATTTCCTATGATTATAATGAAGTATATGGATCTATTTTAAAGTAGAAATTGAGGGGAAAATTCGAATTTGAAGAGAGGAGCTCAAAGAATGCAAGATTCAAGTGAGAAAAAGCAAAAAAATAAGGTAATTTCTCTTCTTATAGTTGTCATCTTTGGTTCCCTCCTCATCCATTTTACCCTACTTGAGAAAACCCTAGGAGAAGATGATTTTTAGGCAGAACCAAGCATGAATCTAAAAAAAAAGGGTGTGGAGATTAAGAATATACAAAGGGAATTATCAAAAAGTTATTAGAAATCAAGATGCAAAACCTAGGGTTTCTAGTGCACCTCTCAAATTCTGAATTTGTGTGATGATTCCTAGGTTTAATTAAGAGTTTAAATGAGTTTTTGAGACACCTAAGATGCTCCCCACAAGCTTCCTCCTTCAAGAAAACCAAGAGAACTCCAACAAGGCTAAAGAAGCCCATAGTCTCGGCCAAAGAGGGTTCATGTAGTGGGGGAGAGTTTTAAAATTTTCAAAGGTCATTCTTGAGTCATATTTGATGAATGAAAGTGATAGGAGGCCTTGGAAAAAAATTAGAACTCATAGAAAGTGATTTGGTGTCTTAGGTTCCATATTATAACCTAAAAAAGCAACATGATGTTAGGCCTTTTGTTTTAATGGTGTGATGACTCCAAGAGGCTTAAAAAGAGTCAAGAATCATATTTGAAAGGAAAGAATGAGGCTTAGAAATTATTTAAGGGGTGTTGCTTCATTAGGTGCCTTTATGGACCATAATGGGAGTTGTAAAGCAATCTAGTGTTTCACCTAGCTATGTGTCCTTAGAATGTGTTTCATGAACCCAATTGGCTTCCATAAATTGTATCTAGGCCAAGAGAAATCATCTCCACTAATTTGTGGGTGTGTGGACAAAAGAGGAGGCTTGAATTTTAAGGAAAAAGTGTGTAAGTGTACATAAGGTAGCTCTCTCCACCTTCTCTCATGCATAGATGTGTGTTTAGCTTGTTTTAGAATGTGTGTATGTTGTATTTTTAAGCTATGAAAAGTACGCTAGCATGCCTTTATATGTTATGATTATTAATGCCATGTTATGTTTCTAAATGAGTACAAGATGTTTTTTTGAGTTTGCTTGAGTGTGGAAAGGCCAAGAACTCTTCCCTTTGGTGAGGATGAGCCAAGAACCCTTGAGCTTAGTTGAGACAAAGTAAAGAGTCTCCTAAAAGTAAAGTGGGCTCCCAAGAGTATGGTTGAGTCTAAAGCTCTTAAAAAATAGGTGAGGCAAGTCCAAAATCCATGAGGAGAAGTGTGAGGCCAATCCAAGCACTTGGTGAGCTCTTGAATGTCTTGTATGATTTGTTCATATGCCAAGTTTACTTTTAAAATGTCCATGACTTCCATTTTTTCTATGCATGCATTTGTAAAGCTTGCTTTGCACATATTATGTATGATTGAATAGGAGGTGAGCTATTGGGATTCTTTGAATCTCATCCCCTTTTCTCCAATGATTTAACATACTAGGTGGACCAAGTAACTATAGTGAAGGGAGCCAACATCAATACAGAAGGAAGAATGATAAGTTTATGTCTAGCTTTAGCCATTTTGGAATCATAATTGTGTTTATTGATGTATATGTGATTGTAAATGTACCATGACCCTTGAGACATGTATAAATATGATATTATATAATGTTTAAATGTATGAATATGATGTATGACCTTTAGCCTACATTTTGAGCATGAGTTGACAAATTATGCAATGTGAAAGTATAATGGAAATGTGCATAAATGTGGTTTGAATGGCCAAAATGAGATGCATGAGGTTTTTGACTATTTGGGCAGCCTACACAAGTCTTAAATGTTCTTTTAGATTTGCCCAAAAGGTGCCAAAACCAAGGGAAAGCCATGTGGCAAATTTGGTACCCCATATGGAGCCAAATTTGACCATAATGGAACCTTATGTCACTTTTTAGCCAAATGCATTAGTCTTGATTTGAAATTTGGCATGCAATTAGGTCTCATTGATAGCTTTCTGAGAAGCTAAAGATCATAATTTATGAAGGTCTACAGAATATTTGATAAATTTTCAAAGTTGGCCATTTTTTTGGTTTTGGTTTGCTGCACTATTCATTTGGTCTGAAAATAAATTATATCGCACGAGGCCCAAACGATGTCTAATTGCCATAAAATTCTATACAAAGAAACTATACAATCATAGAGATTCGTGCCAACTAGAAGCACCTCATTTGGAGGTCTAAAGAGGGAGATATGAATTTTTGAAGTTTTTGTTCAGTATCAGTAATTTTGCCCGACCAGAAGTATTGTTCCATTGAATTTCGAGACCTGGGCTTGATGAACTAATTTGGAGATATTTTTCATCTCTATTTAACATCTACAAATTTATAGATTGGTATCATTTTCATGGATTAGATTTTTGTGGAATTAATTGAACATTTTCAATTTTTTCTGCTGAATTCTGTAACAATTCTAGAATTCAGTCAGACCTTGGGACCATTTTTTATGTCAAACGTCATCTATGATAAATGTTATTATTTGAGCATATTTTTAGTGTAAAGTAGATATCCTAAGCTTTCTAGAATGACCAAGATTGCATGAGTTCAATTTTTTTAGATTTAATTATGATTTTTCAAAATTTACCCAGAAAAGAGGCCAATTATGGCAAAGAATGAACTTCTATTTTCCATGCTCCATTTCGGTTTTCATGAGTTGTAGGCATGTTTTTGGGATGAAAATGAGTTGTAATGATGTAATTAAATATGAGGATATATAGCATGAGCTTACACGGTCCACGTGACACCGAAATGAATTTTTAGATATGACGCAAAGCAAAATTAATCCCATTTTCCTTGCTTTTGCTATGGGAAACCTATATGGATCGTGATAGAATGTTTAAGAATGACATGAAATGAGCTAAAATTTATGGTGTTACATGTATGAGCTATTGAGATTCAATGAATCTGACCTCCTCCTTTCTCTCATCTCATATGATCTAGGTGGAGTTCAAGATCCGAAGGATGGAAGCCAAGAAGCTTAAATCTCCATCTCTGCAAATCTTTCCATTTTTGGTGTACCAGGATGTTAAAGTAGATATGTATATGTTATTTTTAAGCCATGACACTTTGAACAAGCGTAAAACTATGTAAAGTTAGTGTATGTATCAAGAATAGAGTTTAATGAATAAAATTGTGTATTTTGACCACTTGGGAGCCCACTTGTGCATGTATATTTATGGAAGTGGCATGGTGAATTTGAGTTGCATGAGGATTCAGACCTTATGAGAGACTTATTTATCCTATATTTATGCTTTCTAAGTTGGTCAAATGTGTGTGGAACAATGGATGACTCATTTGAACCAAATTTGCCTCTTGTTGGGACCAACAGTGCCATAATCTTGAGCTATAACAAAGTCTGACCAAATGACCTCTTCATGACTTGAAATTTTGTATGCAAGTAGATCTTGCCTAAAACTTTTTGGAAACCAAAGACTATATCATTTGGAGGTCTGTGGAATTTTCTATGATTTTTTAAAGTTGGTATCAGAATTTTGGATTTGCACCAGTACTGTTCATTTGGTCAATTGTGAAATTATGTCATCCGAGGGGCAAAAGTGGTCCAATGGCTACAAAATTTTATAGGAAGAAACTAGGCATTCATAGTGACTTATAACAACTAGAAATACCTCATTTGGAGGTCTGAGCTAAGAGATATGAATTTTTGAATTTCTGAGCTAAGAGATCTGAATTTTTAAATTTCTGAGCCATTGTTCCATTAAATTTCAGTGGCTAAACGTGCTTCCTCTTGTCTAAGTCTATTTTTACCATAAAGCTAACATTCATAACTTTCTAAATTGTTATCATTTGCATGGATTGGGTTTTTTGGAATTAATTGAATATTTTCAAAGTTTATAGTAGACACTTGCATCAGTACCAGTAGCTGTCTGAACCTTTGCCCCTTTTTGCATGTCAAATGCTTTATGTGTTATGTTTCATAGCCTAGACATATTTTTTTACATAAAGTAGACATGTGTAGCTTTCTATAATGTCCAAGAATGTATGATTTCAATTTTTTTGGATTTAGTTATGAATTTTTGAAATTGTGACAAAAAAATTGAAATTTTGGCCGAAAATAATAGTGTGAGTTTGATGCTTCCCTTTGAATTCCACAAGTTGTGGGCCAACTTCGGTGATGCAAATGAGTTGCATGTATGTAATTAAATATGAGGATATGATGTATGAGCTCATATGGTCCGTGTGATACCGAATAAAATTTTCATACGCGACACAACGCATTAAATATGAGAATGTGATGTATGAGCTCATATGGTCTGCGTGACACCAAATGAAATTTTCATACCTAATGCAACATGAAATAAGGCATTATTTTACTGTCATTTTTCTATTCCCTTTGTGTAATTCATAATATGAGACTTAGAAATGATAGGAAGCAAGCTAGAAATATATGGTGTTACACTATTTGAGTACTATAGGATTTTTTGCAATATGCATCTAGGAAGTACTGCAAAATGAAATAACAATGATTTGAAGTTAGGTGACTGGAATTATTCAAATTTTAGAAGTATTTTTTTAAAACAAGTTCTATATTAAAAAAAACCTGGCAGTATAACGGTTTAAAAAATGAAATTCTCAGGTCATAAGCCCTCTTTTTGCAGCAAATTATATACTAATACCACCAAATACAACTTGTAAAAGTAAATTACTAGTAACTGATACCATCATATATTTAAATTTTATTACAAAAGGAAACATAGAGGCAAGGAAAACCATCTAATCATTTAAAGGAACTGAATTACATACCGTGTCTGGGATCATTAACTGTCTGTGTATGACGATATCTTTCATGAATCTCATCATGTAGTACCCATAGTCTATGTTGTTTGGTTGTTTTTGACAATGTAAAAATCCAATAAAAAACATATTAGATTTAGGAAATGGTGTGCTCAATAATTTCTTGAATATTAATAAATACCTTTACTTTGTTCCATTTGTATAATGTGGCAAGTGTTTTTGATATCGGCACCTTAAGCCCACGATTTACTTTCCAACCTCTCAAACATTTCAAGACAATCTTGAAGATTCATTTCAACCACATTTGTCATCTCTTCAAGATGATCAACCTCGTATGTATCTGTGTTGAAATCATTTGAGGCATAACTCCCATTATACTCTCAGTTACTATGCTTATCCCTTGTCTTGCCATGCTTTGTCCAACATGTATAACTTTGGTCAATCCCATTACACATTGAATGATCTTCCAACACAGCTGCACTAATTCACTTCACATGGCAGCAATTCAAACAAAGGCATATAATTTTACTAGAATCTTTTGCATGCTTAACTGTAAACTTAATAAACTATTTCACTCTGTCCTCATATTCCCTAAATAGATGATTGGCAGATATGCATTTCTAATCTATATCTTTTCAATTTAAAAAGTACTAATTTAAGAGAAATATGATTAATGACTTTCAATTTGCTTGGACTCCTACCTATTACTCTACTAAATATAACTCTATTTAATAATTCTTTTGTCGTAATTTATATCTCAAAGAAACACCAGCAGCATAATGGCATACAAATAGAAGTTTCCAAAGCCTAAAACAATATTACAGTAGTCCATAATCAAAGAATAATGATAGAGTAATTTTTCTCTTCTTTTATGTAAGTTGCAACTTAGCTATATTATATTTTGCACATTCTATCGTACCAAAAGATTTATTTTGTAAACATTATCTTAATAAGTCACCAAAAAAAATAGTCCAAAAAAAAAGTACAGATGCAAAAATTAAGGAAGGAGGATGGGAACCCAAAATGGAGAAAAACAATTACAACATAATTTATTTAAATAAAAAATACATTAATTAAAACAAATTAATTTTGTAAAAAATAAAAATAAAAATAAAACATGGGATGAACTTACAAGAAAATAGAAGGGGAAGAAGCAACAAAGCAGAGGTGCACAAAGGGTGGTAGAGGCGAGCCGACGGTGGTAGAGGAGTGGCAGATGTAGATAAGGTCGAACGGTGGTAGAGGAGTGGCGATACGCATGTCAGTCAAAGAGGCAGAGCTCTTAAAGAAAAAGGAGAATAAGGTAGTACGGCGCAGGGAGAATGTTCGCGGGTGAGCGACAGGAGACACTTGAATGATGGCAAATGGAAAAACAATAAACAGCGACACATGAACGAACAGATGGAATAACAATGGCGCACGGTCTTCTTAGAAGAAAGTATGCATGTGCGTAGTTTTAGAAGAAGAACTCGAAAGGGCAGACGTGACAAGGAAAATAGTGGGATTTAAATTGATAATCCTTTTATTGGCAGTTCATTATAACTGTTAACAAAGGTCTACCTTTGTTAGTGGTTATTGGTAAACCACTTAAAAAGATTAATGACCTTTGTTGGCGATTTACTTAGAACCACCAACAAAGGTCCATTTTATGTATTTTTGTTGGTGGTTTCTATGAACTGCCAATTATACTTTACTTTTGTTGGTAGTTTTACAAGAACTGCCAATGAATGTACACCAACAAATCCTATTTCTGTAGTAATGCTAAAAGAACTTATGTTCATATAAGTGATGACAAATTTCAAATCTCTGTTAGTTTTAAGTCATCAATTTCAAGACTAAGTTTATTGAAATTTTGGGAAACTAAGGTTTGTGACAAGGTGTTATGTGATATTTTCCCATTGTGGGTGCCTTGTTAAAATTTGTTGGATATGGTTAGGTATGATTGACCATCACTAGTTGGGCTCCCACTTTGCCTTTGTAGCCTGAGTCTTTCTTTCCCTAACCTTTGATTTTAGACTTGTATATTTATTATTTTTGTTCATGATCTCTTCTCTTTCCTTACCTTTGAGTTTTTCTTTCTTCTGTCAATGAAAAATGTTGTGAAGAAGCAAATAGAGCAAAATCAGGGAAACTAAAAGGTGCTTAACTTGCATTTCTTTCATTCTTCCTTTTTGCCTCCATTGCTATATTTCCTAGTGTTCATCCTTTGTCTTGGCATGCTTTACTCTTCTCCATAACTATATGCCCTCTTCTTTCTCTTTCCCACACTAAAATGCACTCTTTTACTTTATCCCTACAATCATTACCTCCACCATTTTAACTCTCAATTATCTCCCTCTTGCTCTACTATATCTCCAATTCCACATTACTTTGAACAATTTATTTATCAATCTAATCAATTGTTACAAGTGTTAGGGGTTAAAATATTTAGTTTCAAATTGTAGGTATAATTCTGATTTGTATATACATTGATAGCTCACTTTTTGATATGAACCTTGTGCATTGAGAATTATTAAACATACAAGACATCAAATTCAAGAGGGACAATTTTTGTTATTTATTTCATTAATGTATAAAATAAAAAAATCCATATACAACTAAGCTCAACTATATCTATACCTATATATATATATGTGTGTGTGTGTGTATATATATATGAATTCCAATGTATAACTATATATATTTATATCTATAATTGCAATTAGAATATATACCATACATCCAAAACTTCTAAAATGGGAAATATTTGGCTCCTGATTAAAAGCAAATTGTCATGGTGAAAATTTATAATAACTTGTTAACTTGATACATATAAATATTGCTATATGTAAAATTGCATATCTCAATGTTGAATGGAAGGTTTTATTCTTATAAACATTGGTCTAGCTATTAATTGGAGGCATTTCATAAATTATTTTGCTAAATTATTTTGAGTGAACATAAGCAACAGGCTTTTTAACTATTATTACAATATATATAAAATAATCATTAAAAGCTTAAGATGTAAACTCACTACCATTATGAAGATGAATTGTCAATTGTGCTCTTAATCAAATTACTTAAGCAAATAATCTTGCAAATGCCATGTTGTAAGTTGATGATATGCACACATGTGACTATTTTATAGATGCATATATCAAAGTCATATAATATTTGAATGGTCTGCATAGGGAATGAATGGGCCTCTATATATCTATCACCTTGGAAATGTAACAAAAATGCAGGGGATTCAATCCTAACTTTAGCTAGTAATAGTTTAGTAATTAACTTATTATTTTGAGAACAAGTAACACATGAGAATTCTTTAAATTAGAGAATCTTTTAATCCTTCAATAAATGTCCATGTAAATTTTTAATAATTTTTTGCATCATAATCAATTGGGGATGGCCTAACTAGTCATGCCAAATAATAAATGTATTCACATTGATAAACTTTTAGTTTATCGTAATATGTGTTTCAATTATACTAATATTTATATAGTATAAACCAAAAGACAAAGTAGACAATTTTTCCAATACATATTTCTTTCTTAATACAATCACTCTAATAAATAGGTATTCAATATTTTTCTTATTTATAGTCTCAACATGATATCCATTATAACAAATATCTTTAAAACTCAATACATTTTTTAAGACTTAGTAAAAATTAATGTGTCATCAATAATAAACTTCGTCTCCTTGGTAATAATATAGTAGCTCTTTCAGAGTCTTTAATAGTTCTGTACTATCCGATAAAGTATAAACATTAACATCACCTATTGTCAAATGAGAAAAATATTTTTCATCTTTAAGTATTATCTACAAGACGTATGTCTTCTCTATAGTTCTTGTTTCCAACCATATAATGAAAAATATCTATATTAGTTCTTCAGAAACTAAATCATACTTTATCATGTATAGTTTTTCAAAAGCTAACACACACTATATTTTTCATTTATATTATCACTTTACATTTGTTTTATTAATACTATAATATCAACTACTTCAATCTTATTATTATAACAGCACATTCAAAGTATAAAATATGAAGTAATTAAGTTTTTCTACAAATAATTTCATAATATCTCTTCTTAGGAAAAATTATCACTTTGATGTATGTCTTTTTTCTTTAAATTATTACAAAGATTACAGGTCTATTTATGGAATATTTTTCATCCAATTGGACAATTTGCACATCTTACAAGAATGCTTGGTTTTCTTGCTTTAAAGTATTTTCAAGATTGATAAAATGAACTTAACATCGAATACTTGTAATAAGTATTTTTCTCAAAAGCTAGGCAAAATGAATTCAGACTTTGTAATTCTTGATATTCTACAGTTAATATAAGAAACAAAATAGTTTAATTAAAAGATAAATAAAAAATCTTAAATAATAAAAACGCATACATTTTTTTAATTCAAGTGTCAAGTGTATACAAGATATATTTTTTTTCAAGTGATATGTATAAAAAATTTAATTATATGTAAGGAATAAAAATTAAAGTACAAAATGTATACACTTTGTTTTCGTTTTCTATTATTATAAAAGTTACTGATCATATACATAGGAAGAAATTGCAATTAGTTTTCTCACTTAAGATTTTAAAATTTGCAAATATATTGCTACAATAAAATATATTATAATAACAATACGAACATTTAACATCTTATATATAGTCTTCTAGGCTTTATTATCACTTTTGACATTTTCAAGTTTACGGCCACTTGTCTTTGTAGCTTCTAGCTACATTGTTACCATTACTCATAATTTATTTCCATAACCATGGTTAGTTATTATCTACCTTTAATGCTCAATTTGCACAAGGATCATAAGTAGTTATTAACTTATTCATAAGCATGTTGAATTTAGAGAGTTTATAAAGCTTTTTGCTGGCATAAAGTATATAAATTATTAGCTTTAAAGGCTATAGTAAAAATATCTTTAATAGCTATTAATTTATCAAAATATGCTAGAAACCTTTCTATATATAAATATATACACTACTGAATTAAACAGTGAAGTCATCGGTTATAAAAGAACTAAAACCAAAAGTAATGTGACTATCAACAATCTAATCATGTTTAACCTTTTGTTTTTAAGACATTTGCCAATATCAAATTGATAATCATATTATGAATATGAATAAGCATTAAATTTATGCATAATATAGAGTATTGAAAATAAGAATAATATAAAATAAGAACAAATTTTTTTTTTATACCTTAATATGATGACACCATGCTTCAAGGATTGATGTCTTACACCAATTTTGTAGAAACATGTGCTAATAACATGTTATAAACTAATGGACATATAAGAAATCTAATAAGAGTAAGAGAGAACATTGAAAGGAGAAATGAAAAGATAATTCTCATTCACTTAAACATAGCCTCTATTTATAAGTTTTTAATAATAAAGATTAACCTAAGAGTTACAATAAATAAAAAAATTAATTTATATAATTGTATAATGTAACTTTTTTCAAAGTTATAAGATATATACTATAATGTCTAATTTTTGTAAAAATGACAAAAACAGACGCGTTTTAAAAGTAAGTCCCTTGAAATGAATTAGTTAAGGTCTAAAAAAATTAGAACAATAATCTAGACATTAAGTAATGAAATTAGAAGGCCAGGGGTACCCTGAAATAGAAGTTAAAATAACCAGACGAAATTTAACAAAAAGCTATGTAGCATAATAGTATTTTTGTAATTTTGAGCAAATTTTGGAATACTTACAAGAAGGCTTTGTAAATAGAAATTTTGACTTCTCCAAGGTTCTCAAAAGCCCTGAAAATCATGGGAAGCTCCAAGACAGTTAAAACCCCTCTGATGTACATTTTCTAATGTCGATTAACCTAAACTTTGACTCCTTCATTCGAAAAGGTTTTAGCTCTAATTTGAGTAAGGCATTTTATAAGATTGAAGACCTAAATTTTTCGATGGAGAAGACGGTTCTTAAAAAGGAAGTAAAACAGACTGGAAACGAAAATGCCAAGTTTAAGAGACATAATGGAATTTTTGGAAACAATTTCTAAACCTTACCTATATATACCCCACACCTCACTCTTCCTCTCATTTGGTTGATTTCAACTTTGCCCTAAACTAGAGAAAGGACCAAGAGAGTGAGATGCACAAGGGAGGAAAGAAAGGGAGAAGAAAAAGAAAGTGAAAGGTATGGATTTTCTTAATTTCTCCTTAGCAAACTCCTTCTCCCCCTTCTTATCTTCTTTCCCATGCATTTTATTAAAGCTTTTGGGTCTGTTTTGAGGTTAGAACAAGAGGGAAAATATCAAAATTTAAGAGAAGACGCCAAGCAAAAAAAAGAACAAGCAAAGGAAGCTAAGAAACCAAGGTAATTTGCTATGTTTTGAGCTTGTTCTTCCATTGCCTTCCTTTTTTGTATTTCAACCTATATATGACCATCCAAGAGGAGTTGAATTTCTAGCTAAACCAAGATTGAATCTTAAGAAAATGAGTGAGGAGAACAAGAATATGCAAAGAAAATTACAAAACAATCATAGAATTTTAAGATAGCAAAGTTAGGGTTTCAAGTGCTTAACCAAAATTCTGTTTTGATGCAAGAGTTTCTAGGCCAAAATGGATGTTTGGATGAGCTCCTAAGATCCGTAGAAAGCTTTTCACATGCATCTCCCATCAAGAAAACAAAACAAGCTCCTTTGGTGTTTCCATGAAGTATAGCCTCAACCTAGATTGGATGAAGCACCAAGGGATAGTTTTAAATTCTTCCAAGTTTAGTTTTGTATCATATATTATGGGAGAGGATGAGAGGAAGCCTTGGAAAAATTTTAAAACTCATAGATAGTGAGATGTAGCTATAGGTTCCATATTATGACTTAAAGGAGCAACATATAGTTAGGATCTTTAAATTAATTGTGCAATGGCTCCAAGAGACTTAAATAGAGTCAAGAATCATAAATAGAAGAAAAGAATGGAGCCAGGAACATGATTTATGGATGTTGCTTCATTAGGTGCATTATGGAACCATAAATGAACCATAGGAACAACCTAGCTTTTGGAATGAATGTGTGGCTTTAGAAATTATTCCAAGAGTGTAATTGACTTTTATATTATGTGTCTAGGCCAAAGGAATCAAGTTCCACCTTCTTGTGAGTGTGTCTCCGAGGGAGAGGAACCAAATTCAAAGAGAAAAGTGTGTTGTTGTGTACCAAGATAGCTCTCTCTTCTTTCTTTCATGCATGAGTGAATGTTTATCTTGTCTTTGAATGTGTGTATATATGTTTTGAGCCATAAAAGATGTTTTAGCATGTATTTATATGCCATGCTACCATGATGTTATGTTATGCACTTAAATGATGCTTTATGAACATGTTTTGGATTGCTTGAGTGTAGTGAAGCCAAAAGTCCCTTAGCTAGGGTGAGGATGAGTCAAAAGTCTCCAACGATGGGTGAGACCAAGCCAAAAATCTCTAAAAAGTGAGGCCTAGTTAAAAACCCTTTAAGAAAATAGGTGAGGCAAGTCCAAAATCCCCCAAGAGAAGTAGGTGAAGCTAAACTATCTTCTTGGTAAACCTATGTGTGCTTTATATGACTTCTTGAATGTAAGAAATGTTCTATGAATGATTATGCACTCTATGATATCCATGCATGCATTTTTAGACTTGGATTTGTATTCTTTATGTATGGTTGAAAGGGAAAAGAGATATTGAGATTCCTAGAATCTCATTCCTTCTTCCCCATTGCCTAACATGTCTAGGTGGACCAAGTGAACTAAGAAATGGGAGCTACCAAGCTTGAAGAAGAGAGGTTGACAACAAAGTGTGTGATTTTGTCCATTTTGTAGCCATATGAATCACATATGATGTAATCTCATGGTGAATATGTTGTATAATCATTTGAATATATGTAATTACATGAATACTTGATGTATATATGAAATTTGATGTCATATGAATGATATAGCAATTTTTGGACATTGAATGACAAGATATAGCTTATGTGTTCTTGTGTATATCTTGGGGTGAAAATATGAGTTTGTGAAATATAGGTTTGTGCAACTTTGATACATGTTTAGTAGACCATTTTGGTGCTTTCTCATGTGCTCAAGTGTCCATGAATGTCTTAGAAGCTAATGTGTACCATTTAAGACCCTTAGAAGGCATAAAATTATCAATTTTGCAATCCTATGGCACATTCTGACTAAATAAACGAATTTCCTCATAAAATTTTGCATGCATATAGATCTTATCTAGAGCTTTTTGGGAAGCTAAATATTAGATTATTTGGAGCTCTGTGAAATTAATTATGAATTTTCAAAATTACCAAATTTAAGCTGTTCTAGTATAAGTACTGTTTATACAGTCAGTTTTTTCTTCTGTGTCATTCAAGGAACCAATGATGTCCAATGCTCATAAAATTTTACAAGCATAAATTAGACATGATAGTATTTCTATGGCCACTAAGATAACCCTAATTGGATGTCTGAGCAGGGAGATATAAATTTTTAAAATTTTGTGATAGTACCAGTAGCGTCACATGAGTCTAGGTACTGTTCCATCAATTTTCAATGGCTAGACATCCTTGTTTTGGTCTGAACTTATTTTTATCATAAAATATACATCTGTAGCTTTCTAGAATAGTATAATATGCTTAATTTTGATTTTTCTAAAATTAGTTATGATTTTCCAAAATTCATAACAGAAAGCTAGAACATGTAATTTTTGTGTATATGGTTCATGAGCTCGAGTTTTTGGCCACATCTTAAGATGATTTTGAGTTGGATTTGTGTATTTAAATAGAAGAATGAGATGGATGAATTCATATGATTTACATGACACGAAATTAAAATTTTATCCATGATATAACACAAAATAATTGAATATTTTAATGGTATTTTCTTTGGAAACTTGTGTGATTCAAGGAAATGTGATGAGAATGGCATGAGATAGGTTAAATAAATATGGAGTTACATATACCATTTAACATTAAAAAAAAATCTTAAAAGATCATTCGTCAGGGTTGTAAATATCTCCATTACTATATTATTTACAACAAAAAATAGTTAATTTTACTTTATTATTTTATGACTTATAGACAAATAAATAGAGGTCCAGTGTACATTTGTATGATTTTCTAACCTTTAATAATGAATTTAAATTAGTATAGACATAATGGTAGACATATATGTTCCTTTACCAGCAGTGAAATTTATATATATGATATGGGATATATATATTGGTTAGGGGGGATGTGTAAGTTAAGTTTTATTCTTTGGAAAAAAAATTATCAAGTAGATAGCTAGTGTTAATTAACTTAAAAGATATTTTAACTAACCCAACTCGATTTTATTAATTATGTTAACTCTTATTAATTATGATATGTACATATCAACTAATTATGCAAAAAGTTAATAAAAATTTCGGTGTTATGAAAAAAAAATTAAACATTTTGAAAGGTAAAATTTTCTTATTTTCAAGCTTTCAAATAAGGATGAATCTAGAAATAAATTATTGGGGTGAAAATTAAAAAAAAAATAACAAACTCATAATTTATATAAAAATGTTAGGTTAAAAATATATATAAACATACTTTTTTATAATTTAATGATATAAGTTACCATGTAATCAACAAAGAAATAATTTTTTTGTCTTGTTTAACACACAAATACAATATTATGTTATAGTTAAGTTTATTAATACTTATTTTCATTTTTTATAAATTAGGTGTTAAGTAGTTAAATAATTTATTTAGCAAGATGTACTAATAATTAACATGGCATTATGATAATTTTTCATGTAAAGAACAATTATTTTGGAAAGATTTTTTTAAAAAATGAGGAAAAAAAAGGGCCTTCTTATCCTTCAGCTATCATGGGTATGAAATGAAAACCCATTGCACATGTAATTGGAAATAAATAGGAACAAATGAAAATAAAAACTCAATTGTAAATGAAGACAGAAAGGTACCCATTCCTACCAATTTAATTTTTGTTATATACCACTCTGAGCTTCACTTTAAGCCTACATTACTTCTTTTTTTATATTCTTTTTAGAATTATAATTTAAAAAATTAAGATTTTATTTCAAATTAAGTGTTTTTTATAAAAGATTTTAAAGACATATCTTTATGTCTTAATTAAGTGTATTTAAAATTTTATTTTTAAACTGTTATATAAAAGAATTAAACTAGCTAAAAAAAGACTACTTTATTTTACTAACGAAAGTAATTCAAATTAGATATAAACTAGAATGTTGTATAGTGATTTAGAAAATGTCTTATGGGTTATACCAGGAAAAAAAAGCAGGTCTCACATGAAAAAAAAATAGTACATAAACAATGTATAAATATAAACATTGCAATATCCATGTAACCTAATGCAAAAGCCACATAGTAAATAACTTGTCTATAGTATGGTTTTCACAGTTTTTTACATATATAATTGATAATTGATTACTTCTTTTATGTTAATGATGTTTAATGTTACTTTGAAAATTAGAGTGATTAATCAATTAGTAGGCGAGGATAAGAAAGGAATATGTGATGAGATGCGAAATCTATTGGCCGGTGTAACACCATAAATTATAGCTCATCTCATCATATACACATGCTTCACATCATTATATTCATGAGAGTATAAGGAAAAAGGGGAGTAAAATAATGAATTTTTTTATGTTGCGTCGTATTTAAAAATTGTCATCAGTGTCATGAGGACCGTGTGAACTCATACTATATATTTTCGTATTTAAATACATCAATACAACTCATTTGCATCACAAAATCATGCCCATAACTCATAAAAACCGAAATAGAGCTCAAAATAAGCAAGTATATTTTCGGCCGGATTTGGCCTCTTTTCTGGTCAAACTTTGGAAAATTATAACTAATTATAGAAAAATTGAAATCATATAATATTGGCCATTCTAAAAAGATATGGATGTTTTCTTCATATTAAAAATACTCTTGGACCATAACATTCATCACAGAGAATGTTTGAAATCCAAAATAGTCCAAAGGTCAGACTGTGTCCTGGAACTGTCACAGAATTTTGCAGAAAACTTTGAAAATGTCCAATTAATTTCACAAAAATCCAATCTATATAAATGATACCAATTTGGAAATTTGTGGGTGTTAGCTAGAGAAAAAAAAAATCTTTAGATCGGTTCATCAAGCCCAAACCTCAAAATTTAATGGAACAATAACTCAGGTCAGGAAAAATTCCTCATACTGGATAGAATGTTCAAAAATTCATATCTCCTTCTCTAGACATCCAAATGAGGTGCTTCTAGTTGGCATGAGTCATTATAAATGTCTAGTTTCTTTTTATAAAAGTTTATGGCAATTGGACATCATTTGAGCCTTGTGTGATAGAATCTATTTTTGGACCAAATGAATAATGCAGCATATTGAAACCATAAAATTTTTCAACTTTGAAAAATCCTCTAATATTCTGTAGACCTCCAAAAATTATGATCTTTAGCTTCTCAAAAAGCTCTTAATGAGACCTAATTGCATGCTAAATCTTAGACTAAGAATAACTCTTTTGGATAAAAAGTGATATAGGGTTCCATTATGGTCATTTTTGGCTTTATATAGGGTACCAAAATTGCCAAATGACTTTCCTTTGGTTTTGGCACCTTTTAGTCAAGTCTAAAAACACATTTAGGACTTCTATGAGCTACCCAAATGGTCTTAAATTACATGTATCTCATTTTGGCCATTTAACCCACACTTATGCACATTTCCATCAAGCTATTTATGAAGTTATCTTTGCCATACATACTCAATTCACATTCCATCATTCACATAACACATTCTCTCATTTCTATATCACATAATATCATAATTGCATATGTCTCAAGGGCCATAAGCCATTTACAACAATAATATACATTATTATGGTTCATTATGGCTTTAAAAAGGTACATGCTAAACATATGGATGTCAATCTTTTTCCTTCATTGTTGTTGGCTCCCATTAACATATCCACTTAGTCCACCTAGTATATGAGATCATTGGAGAGGAGGGAATGAGATTCAAAGAATACCAATAGCTCATCTCCTATTCAATCATATATAATATATGCAAAGCAAGCCTTAAAAATGCATGCATAGATATAATATAAATCATGAACATTTAAGAAGCAAGCTTAGCATGTGAATAAGTCATACAAGACATTCAAGAGCTCACCAAGTGTTTGGATTTGCCTCACACTTCTCCTCATAGATTTTGGACATACCTTACCCATTTTTTAAGAGCTTTGGACTCAACCATACTCTTGGGAGCCCACTTTACTTTTGGGAGACTCTTTGTTATGCCTTAACCAATCTCAAGGGTTTTTGCCTCATCCTCACCATGGTGAAGAGTTCTTGACCTCTCCACGCTCAAGCAAACTCAAACAAACATCATGTACTCATTTGGAAACATAACATGGCATCAAGAATCATGGCATATAAAGGCATGCTAGCATACTTCTCATAGCTTGAAAATATACATACACACATTCTTAAATAAGCTAAACATACATCCATGCATGAAAGAAGGTGGAGAGAGCTACCTTATGTACACTCACACACTTTTTCCTTGAAATTCAAGCCTCCTCTTTCGATCACACACCCACAAATTGGTAGAGATGGTTTCTCTTAGCCTAGATACAATTTATGGGAGCCAATTAGGTTTATGAAATACATTATAAGGCTTCACAATTTGCTTAAACATTAGATTGCTCTATAAGTTTTATTATGGTCCATAAATACACCTAATGAAGCAATGTGACACCTTAATCTACTACCACTACCTAGCCTCTCCATAGGCTCGGTTCCATATGATTTCCAAAGAGTCACTACTCTCCTGTGGCATTTACATACTATGAACCGGGGTTTCATATACTTATCTTTCACCCCGTGGGTCCTGTGAACCCATCTCAAGCATCCTCAACTCAAACTCTATACATATGACTCATACATAGCATAAAACAAACTATAAGCCACAGGTATAGAGCCAAAAACCAGCAAAATTTCATTTTCTCACTTGGGCCCAAAAGTCATATTTTGGCTCTAAGTTTGGAAAATCATAAGAAATTGTAGAAAAATGGGAATGTAGCAAACTTTAGATTTCTGGAAAGCTCTAAGTGTCAACTTTACACTAAAAATCATTTCCAATCACAAACACATCGTTTGGACCAAGTTTGACATCGAAAATGGGAGGAAGGTCCAGCTGTCACTGTTTCTGGTGCAGCTTTCCGTCATGACTTTCGAAAATTCATAACTAAATCCAAAAAAATCCAATCTGGGCAAATTATACCAATTTGGAAAGATACGGATGTCTACTAGAGGAGAAAAATAAGTCTAGATCAGTTCAGTAGCTCCTGCACCCCAAAAACTGATGGAACAGTGATGGGGGTCAGGTAAGCTCCCTGATGCTGATACAGAACTTCAGACGGTCCAATCTCTCTCTACAGACCTCCGATTTGGGTGATTCCAGTTCCTACAAGTCACTTTAGTTTTCTAGTTTATGTGTATAAAATTTAACCACATTTGGAATCCATTTGGTCTAAAAGTGCCATAGATTTCATTTTCTGGTTTAGATGAACAGTACATGACCAATCTATTAAATTCTCCCAAATTCAACAATTCCCCAAATATTCTATAATCCTCTAAATATTACCCACTTTATCTTCTCAAGAAGCTTTCTACAAACTCTAGAGGCATGCCAAATTTCATGGCAAACGGAGCTCATCCGGTCATACTTTGACGGAGCTCACAAAAATATCAGTTTTGGCACCCCATAGGTCCAAAACGGGTCTAGATAGCCTCTCACACACTCTCACCCCACATGGACAAGTTTAAAAGCATAAGACTAGTATATCTAACATGTCCATATGATCCAAATCATCATACATTCTGTTTTTACTATGCTACGGCCAAAAATACACTACTACATCCATGCATCAAAGGGGTAAAAACCCACATTTCCATTCATTTGGCTATAAACATAGGTCATACAATATCCTTTCATACATTTACACTTGTTACAACCTTTACAACTCAAAAATAGTGGGTACATCTTCATTTGGCACCACTTTACATCATATTTACATCAAAATATCAAAATAAAACTAACATTTTCTTATACATGCTCCTAGGCTCCTTAGTGTGTGCTCGGTTCTCCTTGAGCTCACCTAGCATATTAGTTGGGAGGGGAAAGGGGTGAGATTTAGGGAATCTCAGTAGCTCAAGCACTCAATCAAGTAAGCAATCAAGGCATATAACAAGTCAAAGCATGTGAATAAGCATTTAGCTATTCTCAAACATCCAACACATAATGTACATGCTATGGATTTCACAACAATGCCAAAAATGGGCTCCAGGGACTTTTGGTCTAGCCTTACCCGAGTTTAGGGACTTTTGGATGGCCTCACCCGAGTTTAAGGACTTTTGACTTGGCCTCACTCGTTTGAGACTTTTGGCCTTGTCTCACCTATCTCAAGGGACTTTCGGCTTCACCTCACCTGTCTCATGGGACTTTCGGCACTACCGCACCCGAGCAATTCTCACAATTCATCACACAAGCATATTGACATCAATGAATCAAAACAATAGCATATGGCATATTCCACACATTCGGCATATACATATCATACAATGACTATCATATCCAAGAATGCAACAAGAAAGAGTGAAAGAGAGAGCTACCTTTGGAGCCAAAGCCAACACTAGCTTTTTCTTTCAATTTCTCCTCTCCCTCCTTAGGTCCACAATCACACCTTGATGTAAGTGTTTCACTTGAGCCTAGACACACCAAAAGCATGCAATTACTCTCTTGTAATTTAATTTAGAGCAACCCTCTATCACACACAACCTAGAGTTCTCTCTCTAGAATGCCATTACCCCTTTCTCTCTCTCAAGCTCCCATGGTAGTGGAAAACCTCATTTTCAAAGAGAACTCAAGGATTCAAAAGAGTTTTCCACTTTCCCTCTTCTGACCCATGCCCAAAATCCGTCCATTTACACAAATAAAACCGCAGAAAGAGAGGGCAAAGAGAGGGGATCAGAAATCTGAAGAGAAATGGGAGAAGTGACCTTACCTTTCCCTTAATCTTCCTCCTTCTCTTGATCTCTCACACTCTCCATGCCTCTTTTCTCTCTTTGGGTCGAAGCTTAGGGCAGATATGAGAGAAGAAATGAGTTTGGGCGTTTAATGAAGTCTAAATCTCGCTATTTACTCTCTTCCGGACCGACCCTCGCTACGGCGAAAACTAACCTTTGCTATAGCGAGCTCGTGTAATCTGGCTTCGCTATGGCGAGGTATAACCTTCGCTACGGTGAGATTGGGTCAGTTCCTTTTGCTATAGCGAGATTTACCACTCGCTATGGCAAAATCGCGTCAGTTCCAGACTTCACTCTCGCTATGGCGTACGCTACAGCGGGCAACTCCCTGGTTTTTGTATGGGCTGCTACCAGCACTTGCTATAGCTAGAATCGCCTTCGCTATTGCGAACTAGCTCTCTCGTTGTAGCGAGACCGTTTCTCGCTATTGCGAGAGGACTTGGCAGAAATTCTGGATTCCGAAAATTTCCAGATTTCACTTTCTTTCTTTTCTCTTTTCTTTTCTTTTTCCTGGTTGTTACAAGCAACACTCCTCAAACCATTTCTAGGCCCCATTTTTTCCTTTCAAATATGATTCTTAACTCCTTTTAAGCCTCTTGGAGTCATCACATCATTAAAACAAAGGGCTTAATATCATGTTGCTTCTTTAGGTCATAATATGAAATCTAAGACACTAAATCACTTTCTATGAGTTCCAAATTTTTACCAAGGCCTCCCCTCATTTTCATTCATCAAATATGACTCAATAATGGCCTTAGAAAAATTTAAAACTCTCCTTAGCACCATGAACATGGTTTGGCCAAGACATAGCATGGTTTAGGGCTTCTTAGAGATTTTTTTGTTTTCTCAAAGGAAGAAGCTTGCAGGGAGCATCTTAGATGTCTCAAGAACTCATTTAAATTTTAATTAAATCTAGGAATCATTATACAAATTCAAAATTTGGAAGGTACACATAAAACCCTAAGTTTTGCATCTTGAATTCTAATGGTTATTTCATGATTTTCTTTGCATATTCTTATTCTCCTCTATCAAATACCTAAGATTCATGCTTGGTTAGGCTTGAAAATTAGATCCTCCTGGGGTTCTAGGTGTGTGTCGAAGTGGAGAAGAAAGGGAGATCAATATAGCTACCATAGGATGCATTTTTACATTGTTTCCTTATTTAGTTTGGCTTGATTCTTGCTTTCTCCAAGCTCCTCTCTTCAAATCCGAAATTTTCCTTGAATTTCTCCCTTGAATCAGATTTATAAACTTTATTTTAATCCAAGGAAATAAAGGAGAAGGGAGGAGAGGAGGTGTGAATGAAGAAAAGAAAGGAAAATCACCATGAAAACATACCTTAAGCTTGGATTTCTTCCTCCTCCCTCTTCCTCTCTTAGGTGTTCCCTTAAGGTTTTGCTTTTGATTTGGAGCTGGAAAATCTAAAGTAAAATAAGGGCAAGTGTGAGCACCACCTATATATAGGTAAGGAAAAGTAACTTTTCCAAAATTTTTAATTTTGCCCTTCGTACTTTGCATTTTTGTTTCTCCTTCATTTTAGCTCCTTTTTTAGAACCGTCTTTTCCATTATAAAATTTAGATTCTCAATTAAGAAAAATTCCTTTGGAATCACTCAAATAGGAGCTAAAACCTTCCCAAATGAATCCGTCAAAGTTTGGGCACACTGACATTGAAAAACATCCATCAGAGGGGATGTAACTATCCTAGGGCTTCCCATAGTTTTCAGGGCCTTTGAGAACCCCGAAGAACTCAAAACTTTCATTTAAAAAGCCCTCCTATGTGAATTCCAAAAATTGCCCAAAATTATGAAAATGCCATTACATTTCATAAGATTTCCATCAAAATTTGTTTCTCCATTATAGCTCCATTTTTCCTTTCGTCTGAGGCTAAAATTCTCATTTTTAGGAGGCTAGAATGTTACTCAAATTTTTTGGGATCTTAACTAATTCATTTCGAGGGACTTACTTTGAAAACACGCTCATTTCTGTCATTTAACAAAACTCGGACATTACAATTATCCTCCCTTTAAAACTTTCGTCCTTAAAATTTAAATAACATACCTCATGGGAAGAGTTCTAGATATTTCTTCCTCATATCATCCTCTAGTTCCCAGGTGGCTTCCTTGGGAGATAACCCTTTCCAAACCACTTTCACCAACAGTATTGTCTTATTCCGTAACTGCTTGATTCTAACGTCCACGATCCGATCTGGTGATACTATGTATGATAGATCATCCTGTAACTATATATTTTCATATTCTATGGCATGTGAAGGGTCGGGCTGATACTTTTTTAGCTAGGAAACATAGAATATGTCATGGACTTGGCTTAGGTTCGGAGGAAAGGCTAGTCTGTATGCCACAGGTCCTACTTTATCAAGAATCTAGAAAGGACCTATATACTTTAGACTGAACTTTTTGCTTTTGATGGACTAACCTATTCTTGTGACTGGAAACACTCTAATAAAGACATGGTCTCTAATCTCAAACTCTAACGACTGTCTACGTCGATCTGCATAACTTTTCTATCTACTCTGGGCCGTCAAAAGATTCTTTCTAATAGTTTCTATTTGTCTAGAGGTCTGACCCACTAACTTTGGGCCTACAAGGCACTGCTCTCCTAGCTCAACCCAATATATTAGGGACCTACACTTTCTCTCATACAATGCCTAATATGGTACCATCTGTATACTTGCATGATAACTATTATTGTAGGCGAACTCCGCTAGAGGTAAGTATATATCCCAGTTTCCTTTCATTTCTAATGCACATGCCCTCAACATATCCTCTAGGGTTTGGATGGTTCTCTCTATCTGTCCATCCGTCTAAGGGTGGTAGGCTGTGCTAAATCTGAGTCTGGTGCCTAGAGCATCCTGTAATGATCTCCAGAAATTCGATGTAAATTTGAGATTTTTGTTTGATACTATGCTCCTAGGCATACTATGCAGTCTAACTATCTCGCTGATATACAGCTGGGCTAACTTATCTAGGGTGTAAGTGGCTTTCATAGGTAGAAAATGTGCTAATTTTGTTAACCTATCTACTATTACCCATATTGCATCATACCTCGATGATGTCCTGGGTAAGCCCATAACAAAATCTATAACTATGCTATCCTATTTCCACTCTGGGATATCTAGAGATTGAAGTAACCTAGCTGGCTTCTGATGTTCTATTTTCACTCTCTGGCACACTAGACATTAGGAGTCCTCCTCTGCTATGTCTACTTTCATCCCAAGCCACTAGAATATTTTCTTCAAATCCTGATACATTTTATTATTGCCTGGATGAATGGTGTACTTACTTTTATGTGTCTCATCTAATATTTTCTCTCTAATTTCTATGTTTTGAGGCACATACAACATATCCTTGTACCTCACTATGTCATCCTCAGACAAATTGAACTCCTGAATACTACCCTGGGCTATCTGGGCTCTAATTTTATTCACATGATCATCTGTCTGCTAGGCCTCTCTTATCTGATCCCTCAGGTCATTTTCTATTCGGGTTTCACTCATTAATAATTTTTCTAAATACACTTTACAGGAGAGACTCATGTCTCTAAATCTCTCAATCAATTCATGTTCTCAGATCATCATACAGGCCATGTGTATGAATTTTCTACTCAGGGCATCAGCTATCACATTAGCCTTACCCAGATAGTATTTCAATGTGAAATCATAATTTTTCAAAAATTATAACCATCTCTGTTGCCTCATATTTAATTCTTTCTATTCATATAAATATTTGAGGCTCTTGTGGTCGTTGTAAATTTCTGTTGCTGCCCCATACAAGTAGTGTCTCCATATTTTCAAAGCAAACACCATTGCGGCTAACTCTAGGCCGTGTGTGGGGTAGTTTTTCTTATGAGGTTTCAACTGTTTAGAAGCATAAGCTACCACCCTCTCTGCATAAGCACACATCCTAACCTTTTCTTAGAGGTATCATTGTATACTACAAAAGTTTCCTTAAGGTTAGGGAGTACTAAAACTGGGGTCGTGGTTAACTTGTGTTTTAGCTCTTGAAAACTACTTTCACATTTCTCATTCCACACAAATGGCACATTCTTTCTAGTAAGTTGGGTCAGTGGCATTGCTATCTGAGAAAAGCCCTGAATGAACCTCCTATAATAGCCTGTTAAACCTAGAAAGCTCTTGATCTCTGTCACTATCTTAGGTCTCTTCCACTGTAATACTGCCTCTACCTTATGGGGATCTACTGCGACCCCTGTTTGGGAGATTACATGACCTAGAAATTGAACCTCAGTGAGCCAGAATTCACATTTACTAAGTTTAGCATACAACTATCTCTCTCTCAGGGTCTCCAAGGCTAATCTCAGGTGCTGCTCATATTCTTCTCTACTTTTTGAGTAGATGAGGATGTCATCTATGAAGACCACTACAAATTTGTCTAAATATGGCCTGAAAACTCTATTCATATAATCTATAAAGACTGCGAGTGCATTCGTCAACTCGAAAGGCATAACTAAAAATTCATAATGCTTATATCTAGTTCTAAAAGCTATCTTGGGAATATCCTAAACCTTTATTCTAAGTTGATGGTATCCCGACCTGAGGTCTATCTTGGAAAATACTGACGCTCCTGCCAACTGATCTAGGAGATCATTTATGCGAGGAAGAGGGTACTTATTCTTAATGGTTATTTTATTAAGTTCCCAGTAGTCTATACATAGCCTAAGGCTACCATCTTTCTTCTTCACAAGTAGGGTTGGAACTCCCTATAGCAAAACACTGGATCTGATAAAACCCTTCTCTAAAAGCTCTTCAATCTATTTCTTAAGCTTTGCTAGCTCGGTGGAAGCCATCCTATACGGGGCCTTAGACACTGGACCTGCCCCAGGTACAATATCTATAGGAAACTCTACCTCTCTCTCTAAGGGTAGTCTGCTAACTTCTTTAGGAAATACCTTTGAGAACTCCCTCACTACAAGAATCTCATCTATACCCTCTTCTACCTTAGCCTGAACTAAAAAGAAAACTAGATACCCCTGAAAACCATACCCTAAAGATCTCTTATCCTGGGAGGTGGTCATAATAGATAACTCAGCCCTACTGCTAGGCACAGTCTCACACTCAAGTAAAGTAATGCATCTGTGACTACAATCTAGTGTGGCATTATTTGTAGACATCCAATTCATGCCAATGATTACATCAATATCAATAAGAGGCATACAAATCAAATCAAAGGTGGTTAGGTAATGATTAAACTGGATCACATAATTCAAACAAGCATGGGAGGTAATGGCTCAATTTTCTGTGGGGGTAGATACATGCAACTCATATGGCAATATATGCATACTCAGACCCAACCTCTTAACACAGTCATATGATATGAAAGAATGGCTAGTACTCGAATTAAATAATGTAGTCATAGAACAATCATTTATTTTAATAGTACCTTGAATTAGACTCGGGAATTGGCTAGCCTCCTGCTATGATAGGACAAAGACTTTACCCTGGGTCTGTGGTTTGGGAGGAGGAGCCATCTCCCTCAACTGTGTGAACTGTAATGGAGTCTGTAGAGGAGCTTGACTATAATCCCTAGCCATGTGCCCTAGCCTGCCACATCTGAAGCATACATTTTGCCCCGCATAGCACGGTCTAGTGCTGTGGTTCTTGCCACACTGGGGACATATAATAGGTGCAGCACTGCCTTTGTTGGACTTAGTCCTCCATCTCTTATCTTTTTGGCTCCACTAACTCTTTCCACCTCTACGACTCATAACTACAGCCTGGGAACTCTCTTTAGGTCTCTTGGGCTTAGGGAGGGGAAGGGGGTGGTCTAGTGCTGGAAGTAGGCTACATCATCTTGAGATTTGTTTCTATTACTCTGTACACTTCAATGAGGGTGTTAAAGTGCCTGATTCTCTGTGACACTACCCTTTCTCTGATCTTAGGGAGTAAGCCCTTCTCTAATCTATCTGCCCTCCATTGCTCATCATCATGTCTCTGTAGGTAGGAGGAATATCTAGAGAGGTTAACAAATTTTGCTACATATTGGTCCACAGGCATCCCCGGAGTCTACTTAAACAAGATGAATTTTGATTCTTTCTTGTCTCTAATAAAATCAGGGAAATACTTCTCGTGAAACACCTTGAGGAATGCCTCCTATGTAATTGGGGAGTTCCTCGCTTTCAAGATAGGCTTGGTGCCCTTCTACCAATAATTTTTTTTTCCCTGTAACTGGAACAATGCCATCTTGGCTTTCTGCTCAGATGTGCACTCCATCACCTCTAATATTTTCTCTAATTCCATGATCCAGGCCTTAGCTTTATCTGAGTTCATCACACCATCATAGGTGGGAGGCCCAAACTTCTTGAACTAGGTAATAACTTTTCTGGTCGATGGATGCTACTGTACAGAAGACGTCTGAGCTGGTGGAATTGGGACAACCATCTGTGTGTGTGGCTGTGCATCTGGGTGAGTTGCCCTGAATGCTCGGGATGATCTGAGTGTGGAGGTGGCTGAGGAGTAAGTGTAGGGCCCTGACTATCTCTCTCAGCAAGTCATTTCTATAATTGCATAATAATGCCCTACTGCTGATCCAGGCGAGCCATGATAAACTGTAGAGCTCCAACAATTAGATCACTAGGCCCGGCTTCATTTGCACGAGCTGCTCTAGAGGGCCAACCTCTCTTAATGTTCACCATTGTGCTAAAATATCATAACAAACTGTAACATAAGCTAGGAAACACTCCCACCATTAAACACACTCAATTCATCTGAAAACAAGCTCATATGCATCTAGGCAACTCATAAACACAAGCCATAACCCACATCAAGAGCCTGAACCTTTGCTCTGATACTAATAAATGTAACACCATAAAATCTAGATCATCTCATCATATACACATGCCTCACATAATTATATTCATGAGAGTGTAAGGAAAAAGGGGAGTAAAATAATGAATTTCTTTACGTTGCGTTGTATTAAAAATTGTCATCGGTGTCACATGAATCGTGTGAGCTCATACTATATAATTTCATATTTAAATACATTAATACAACTTATTTACATCACAAAATCATGCCCACAACTCATAGAAAATGAAATGGAGCTCAAAATAAACAAGTATATTTTCAGCTAGATTTTGGCCTCTTTTCTGGTCAAACTTTGGAAAATCATAACTAATTATAGAAAAATAAAAATCATACAATCTTGGTCATTCTGAAAAGCTATGGATGTCTACTTCCAAACTAAAATATGTTAAGACCATAACATTCATCACAGAGGACGTTTAACATCCAAAATGGTCCAAAGGTCAGACTACATCTTAGAACTATCATAGAATTCTATAGAAAACTTTAAAAATGTTCAATTAATTTCAAAAAAATCCAATCTATGTAAAAGATACCAATATGGAAATCTATGGATGTTAGCTAGAGAGAAAAAATATCTCCCAACTAGTTCATCAAGCCCAAACCTCGGAATTTAATAAAACAGTAACTCAGGTTGGGCAAAATTCCTTATACTGGACAAAATATTCAAAAATTCATATCTCCTTCTTTAGACCTCCAAGTGAGGTACTTCTAGTTGGTATGAGTTACTATGAAAGTCTAGTTTCTTTATATAAAATTTCATGACAATTGGACATCATTTGAGCCTTGTGTGATAGAATCTATTTCGAACCAAATGAATAATGCAGCAGACCAAAACCATAAAAATTGCCAACTTTGAAAAATTATCAAATGTTCTGTAGACCTCCAAAAATCATGATCTTTAGCTTCCCAAAAAGCTCTTAATGAGACCTAACTGCATGCCAAATCTCAGACTAAGAATAACTCTTTTGGATAAAAAGTAAGATAAGGTTCCATTATGGTCATTTTTGGCTCTATATAAGGTACCAGAATTGTCAAATGACTTTCCTTTAGTTTTGGCACCTGTTGAGCAAATCTAAAAACACATTTAGGACTTGTGTGAGCCGCCCAAATGGTCCCAAACTGTATGCATCTCATTTTGGCCATTTAACCCACACTTATGCACATTTCCATTAAACTATTCATGAAGCTATCTTTGTCATACATACTCAATTCACATTCCATCATTCATATAACACATTCTCTCATTTCTATATCACATAATATCATATTTGCATATGTCTCAAGGGTCATAAGCCATTTACAACAATAATATATATTATTATGGTTCATTATGGTTTTAAAAAGGTAAATGCTAAACATATGGATGTTAATCTTTTTCCTTTAGTGTTGTTGGCTCCCATTAGCAAATCCACTTGGTCCACCTAGCATATGAGATCATTGGAGAGGAGGGAATGAGATTCAAAGAATCCCAATAACTCATTTCCCATTCAATCATACATAATATATGCAAAACAAGCCTTAAAAATGCATGCATGGACATAATACAAATCATGAACATTCAAGAAGCAATTATGAGCAAGTCATACAAGACATTCAAGAGCTCACTAAGTATTTAGATTGGCCTCACACTTCTCCTCATGGATTTTGGACTTGCCTTACCCATTCTTTAAGAGCTTTGAACTTAACCATACTCTTGGGAGCCCACTTTACTTTTGGGAGACTCTTTGCTATGTCTCAACTAATCTCAAGGGTTTTTGGCTCATCCTCACCATGGTGAAGAGTCCTTGGCCTTTCCACACTGAAGTAAACTCAAACAAACATCATACTCGTTTGGAAACATAACATAGCATCAAGAATCATGGCATATAAAGGCATGCTAGCATACTTCTCATAGCTTGAAAATACATATACACACATTCTAAAACAAGCTAAACACACATCCATGCATGAAAGAAGGTGGAGAGAGCTACCTTGTGTACACTCACACACTTTTTCCTTGAAATTCAAGCCTCCTCTTTTAGTCACACACCCACAAATTGGTGGAAATGGTTTCTCTTGTCCTAGATACAATTTATGGGAGCCAATTAAGTTCATGAAACACATTCTAAGGCTACACAATTTGCTTAAACACTAGATTGCTCTATAAGTTCTATTATGGTCCATAAATACACCTAATGAAGCAACACTCCTCAAACCATTTCTAGGCCCCATTTTTTCCCTTTCAAATATGATTCTTGACTCCTTTTAAGCCTCTTGGAGTCATCACACCATTAAAACAAAGGGTCTAACATCATGTTGCTTCTTTATGTCACAATACGAAACCTAAGACACCAAATCACTTTGTTTGAGTTCTAAATTTTTTCCAAGGCCTCCTCTCATTTTCATTCATCAAATATGACTCAAGAATGACCTTAGAAAAATTTAAAACTCTCCCTAGCACTATGAACATGGTTTGGCCGAGACATAGCATGGTTTAAGGCTTCTTGGAGATTTCTTTGTTTTCTTGATGGAAGAAGCTTGTGGGGAGCATCTTAGGTGTCTCAAGAACTCATCTAAACTCTCAATTAAACCTAGGAATCATTATACAAATTCAAAATTTGGAAGGTGCACATAAAACCCTAAGTTTTGCATCTTGAATTATAATGGCTATTTTATGATTTTCTTTGCATATTCTTATTCTCCTCTATCAAATACCTAAGATTCATGCTTGGTTAGGCTTGAAAATCATATCCTCCTAGGGTTCTAGGTGTGTGTCAAAGTGGAGAAGAAAGGGAGATCAATATAGCTACCATAGGATGCATTTTTACCTTGTTTCCTTGCTTAGTTTGGCTTGATTCTTGCTTTCTCCAAGCTCCTCTCTTCAAATTCAAAATTTTCCTTGCGTTTCTCCCTTGAATCAGATTTATAAACTTTATTTTAATCCAAGAAAATAAAGGAGAAGGGAGGAGAAAAGGTGTGGATGAAGAAAAGGAAATAAAATCACCATGAAAACATACCTTAAGCTTAGATTTCTTCCTCCTCTTTCTTCCTCTCTTGGGCGCCTCTCCCTTAGGGTTTTGCTTCTGATTTGGGGCTAGAAAATCTGATGTAAAATGAGGGCAAGTGTGAGGCGCCACTTATATAAAGGTAGGGAAAAGTGACTTTTTTAAAAATATTAATTTTACCCTTCGTACTTTGCATTTTTGTTTTTCTTTCATTTTAGCTCCTTTTTTAGAACCATCTTTTCCTAGATTCTCAATTAAGAAAAATGCATTTGGAATCACTCAAATCGGAGTTAAAACCTTCACAAATGGATCTGTCAAAGTTCAGGCACACCGATGTTGAAAAACATCCACCGAAGGGCATTTAATTGTCTCGGGGCTTCCTATGGTTTTCAGGACTTTTGAGAACCTCAGAGAACTTAAAACTTTCATTTAAAAAGCCTTCCTATGTGAATTCCAAAAATTTTCCAAATTTACAAAATTGCCATTATGTTTCATAAAATTTCTGTCAAAATTTGTTTCTCCATTCTAGCTCCATTTTTCCTTCAATCTAAAGCTAAAATTCTCATTTTTAGGAGGCTAGAATGTTACTCAAATTTTTTAGAATCTTAACTAATTTATTTCGGGGGAATTGCTTTGAAAACGTGTCTATTTCCGTCATTGAACAAAAATCGAACATTATAGCCGACACCGCACTTTAAGTGTAAGGAGGTTTGGTTTAGTTTAGGATCTTTTCCTTTTTTTTCCTTTTTTTGCCACCTGGGAGGTTGGAGGAGCACCACCTTGGCCCTCTTGGATTCGTCCATGCTTTCAAAGAAGTTGAATTTGCATTGCAACATTCTAATTGAAAACCCACAAATGAGTCATACATACACATTAAATGAATATGTAAGAAGTATATACGCAGAGTGCCATGGAAGGTGAAAGAAAATGTAAAAGCAACTATTATCAACCCCTCAAGCTAATGTAGGAGGCGATGGAGGAATTAAATTCAAAGATAAATTACATAAAAAATTCATTTGAATTTATCAACACGAATTGAATTCTTGATAAGTTTGAATCCGAACTGGGACAACCATATAAAATGATAAGCAGAATACATGAAAAGAAAATGGTTAAAAATCCTTATGACTACATATAAAGTCATATAGAGGATATAATGCATAGAATTATAGATAAATTATATAATGAAATTACATAATTATAGTCATTGGAAGGAAGGATAACAAATATTGCTTAGATATAATAAAGCTTTGTCTCTTCATAAGTAAAGGGTCTTTTTTTTTAACATGTAGAAACCATGTCAGATGATTTTATCCAAATTTTCATCTACTTAACCACTTATAACACGATTGCTCTTGGAGGGACAGGTGCTCCAAATTGATGTTATATCTTTACCCTTAAAAGTAAAAAGGCTAGCTAAACAAGCAAAATAAGTTTTCCACCTTTTGAAAGCTATTGGACGTGAATACTAGGTCTATAAATAGCTGCTACAAATAATAACATTTCAACCCATATTAAGCCTATAATTTCCCATTTTTTGCCTTGGAATTGATGATGTGGGACATTGGCCAACCTACATGCATCAAACAACAAAGATTTATGTATGTTGATTCCCTTACTTAGGTTGTTGTCAACTGTATATACCCTAAGAAGACATATGCAAGCCTCCTTTTTGACTCCTTCTTTATTACGAGTAGCATCCCTTTCATGATCTCTTGTTAGACAATTCTCTCTTAACAACATAGTGGCCTCATCACAAGTGTTTTCAAACTTAGTATATCTAATTCCTGCTAACATCATATTTGGTTGCAGGAGTAAAAGGTATTGCATGTAATCTAAGAGAAGCTTACTAAAATAACATTTGCTAGGACCATCTAAAGCATAATCCTCTTTAGCATAGCAAAAATCAGTAGCAAGATGCCATAATATGAGGATTCTATCAAAAGGAAATGGTTTCTCCTCCTAAATAGATTCTATAACATGCAGTAACTTGAGCTTGTCTTCTTGATCTAGTCCAGTTCGCACTAGTGCAAAATCTATTCTATCCTTCAAAGTTAACCCATCCCCTATGAGTGCTATCATAGTTTTCAGCTCATTGAAGATAAACTTCCACAGCACTCTAAGGAATTCCCTCTTCTTTTTGTATATTGATAGCTTTAAGAGTTCTTTAGGACCAAGAAAATGAGCAAGTACATAGATAGTACCTTTTAGAGAATCCCCTAGTTTGAAGTAAAAACCTTGGTTCTTGGGAAGACACTGGTTGAGACTATATCTTACCAAATTTTGCACTGAGATTGATCCATACCATCTGCGAAATAGTAATGGCATGGACAATGCCTTAAATTGGGTATAAGGCATCTTCTTAGATGGAGACCACTCTAGTCTTTTGAGGCGAAGGACATGTCTGGCAACCTTGACTTGATAAAATTTGAGAAGATGACCTATGTATGACTTTTTTTAGATTCAATATTTGAACAAGTAACCATCCATTCAGAGAACATAAACCTTAAGAGAGAGATGGTTTCAAGGGAGAGTGCACCATACAACAATGCATAAGTAATTGTAACATCAATCTTGTCAAACTTGTCTGAACCATTCTTCTCTATTAAAGTGAAAAGTCCCAGGGCTACCATGACAAAGCTAAAGGCTACAAAGCAAAGAAGGCACCTTACCTTGTTATGCAAAATTAGGGTCTTTCTGTAATAAATTTCATAAATAAGTTTGAGTAGCTCCTCAATCGCTTTGTGAGCTTCAACTGCTATTTTGGGGGTGAAATTTTTAAAGTTATTTCGATAGCAATATTTCCCATTTTCCACAATAAGAGGCTTCAAGTCAATGAGAAATGGTTTGAATTGATAATAAAGAAAGAAAACTTTAATCGACTGGACTTTTAAGAATCGATATGCAAATTCTTTCCTAAAAACTTTGTTGCTTGCAAGGTACAAGGCACGAGTCCTCTCAATGCATTTGACAATTGCCACAACAAAAATGAGCAGTGTTGGGACCAATAGCGTGTTTCACGAGTTCGAACAAACACATGAGCCGATGCCACCCCCTGGAATAGTAGCCCAGGTATTTGCCTCAACCATAACTGATTGTCCTCTAAAGTAAAAGCAATAATAGCATCGGGGCCACCGAAGTGTAGCAATAGAAATAAGGCCCACAATGCCATTATGTTTAGGGAGAAAAGGTAATACACAAAGGACAAAACAATGAAAAGCTGAACTTACTTTATTACTTGAACTCATAGTCTTTATATAGACTTTACACTTTAACAATATATCCGAAAAGAAGACCCATTAAGTTACTGGCAGAGATTTAAAAATTAAATAATAAAATAACAAACTGACCTATTAGCAACTAACTTGACTGACACTTCAAGAAAACACTAAACTTAGTAAAAGATATGGACTATATGGCTATACTAATTTTGAATCAGTGTTAACACATCCCCTTGATTCAGAATTGTGGACACCTAATTGCTTCCTAAAATAAACATGTTTGGACTTAGATAGCGACTTGGTAAATAAATCAGCAACTTGATCATTTGTATTGCAATACTCAAGCTTGATTTCTCCATTTGCTACAAGCTGGCGAACGAAATGATGCCTGATGTCTATATGCTTTGTCCTGCTGTGGAAGGTTGGATTTTTTGTCATTGCAATTGTAGCTTTGTTGTCACTCTATTGTAGTAGATTGTTCTTGACCCAAATCAGCAAGTATTCTTCTTACCCATGTTGCTTGACATGCTGTAGCCATTACAACCACATATTCAACCTCTGAAGATGATAATGCTATAGTTTCTTGCTTCCTTGAGCTCCATGAGACAGCTCCTGACCCTAAGCTAAAAACATAGCTTGAAGTGCTTACTTTATCTTCTAGAGAACCTGCTCAATCACTGTAACACCATAATTTTATAGCTCATTTCATGCTATCTATATGCCTCACATCATGCAACTCACATAAGAGGCAAGAAAAATGGCATCAAATAATGATTATTTTAGCGTTGTGTAACATATAGATTTTTCATTCAGTGTCCTGTGTATCGTGTGGGCTCATGTATCACATTTTCATATTTAATTACATATATCAAACTCATTTCCATCACAAAAAGTGGCCTAGAACTCATGCAAAGGCAAGAGACACATAAAATGTCATGAAGTAATTTCAGCTAAAATTTTTCTTTTTCTGTCACAAAGTTTGGAAAATCATAACTAATTCTAAAAAAATCAAAATCATGCATTCTTTACTATTCTTTAAATTTAAAAATGTCTACTTTATGCAAAAATATGTCTAGGTCATGAAACACCACATAGAAAAAATTTGACATTTGAAAGGGTGCAGAGATCTAACTAGCTACTGGTACTAATACAAGTTTCTATTATAAATTTTAAAAATATCTAATTAATTCTACAAAAATCCAATTCATGCAAATGATATCAATATGGAAAGATATAGATGTTAATAGAGAATTAAAATAACTTTATATTAGTTTAAGCACATCTAGGCATCAAAAACCAATCAAACAGTAACCTAGGTCGGTCTGAACGCTGGATACTAAATAGAAATTTTAAAACTTCATATCTCTCTCTCTCTCTAGATATCTAATTAAGGTGCTTCTAGTTGGTACAAGTCACTGGGAATGTCTAGTTTCTCCCTGTAAAATTTTGTGGCAATTGGACATCATTTTCCCCCTAAGTGACAGAATTTGTTTTAGGACCTAAGTGAACAGTACCCTGAATCAATTTCAAAAAATTTTTTAACTTTGAAAATTCATCAAATATTCCATAGATCTCCAAAAATTTTGCACTTTAGCTTCCCAACAAGCTCTCAACAAGTTCTAATTGTATGTCAAATCTCATATCAAGAAAAGCTCATTTGGATAAAAAGTGGTATAGGTTTCTAATATAGTCAATTTTGGTCCATATTAGAGACCAAATATGTCCAAATGACTTCCCTTAGTATTTGGCACCTCTTGGCAAGTTTAAAAGCATGAATATGACTTGTATGAATTGCCCAAGTAGTCCCAATCTTCATGCATCTCAGTTTGGCCATTCCACTTCCATTTATACACAAATTGCACAAAGCCATCAAAACACCAAGCTTGTCATTACATGCTCAATTTTCATACATATAACCTTAGCTCTCATTTATACATAACATATTAACATAATTACACATGTTCAAGAGGTCATAGGTCATATATAATAATAGGTTACAACATTTGCCACTTTTATGACCTTAAAGAAGCAAATTTCGTACACTTCAATGTCATACTTTCATCTCCCAAGATGTGGGCTCTCATTGCCTTATGAACTTGATCCATCTAGCATGTTAGAACATTGGAGATGAGGGAATGAGATTTAAAGAATTCCAATAGCTCATCTCCCATTTCAACCATGCATAAAGTATGCAAAACCATGTCTTATAAATGCATACATGGGCATATTACATAACATGAACATTTAAGAAGCAATCTTAGCATGTGAGTAAGTCATACAAGGCATTCATAGGCTTGCTAAGTAAGTGGATTAGCCTCAGCCATTCACTTATGGATTTTGGACTTGCCTCACCTATTCTTTAAGAGATTTATCACTTAACCTTACTCTTAGGAGTCAACCTTACTTTTGGGAGACTCTTTACTTTGTCTCAACCAATCTTAAGAGTTTTTAGCTCATCCTCACCATGGCTAAGGGTTCTTGGCCTCACCACACTCAAGTAAACCCAAGAAAACATTATAAATATTATTTAGAAACATAATGCATTATCATGGTACCATGGCATATGAAATTATGCTAGAATACTTTTCATCAAGGTTTAGAAAATCGGACCGGACTGGCCGATTCAACCGGTTCGACCGGGAACCGGTCCCTGGTCCGGTTTGGTTGAGTTAGAAAACCGGTCAAGCAAAAAACCAGTCAAGAACCGGTCAGACCGGTCAAAAATCGGTGAAAATCGGTAAAAAATCGGTAAAAAAACCGATCAAACCGGTTTGAAGCATATTTTCTTTTTTTTTTTAATTTTTTCTATATAACAGAATAATTCATTTTAAATAATTTTAACAAATTAAAAATAGAAAGTAATAAAAAAGATGAGGGGGTTGAAATATGATTTTTTTTAAAAAAAGAGAATATAAGAGAAATAAAATGTGTATAATTAATTATTTTTTATATTTACTTTTTATCATATTCAATTTCCTAATAATATTGCTCTCAAATATCAAGATACTTAGTTAAAATTATTATTTATTATTTTATTTTTTAATAATAAGTAGAATCTTAATATAATTTAGAAATTTTAAAAATTTAATATTAAATATTCTTAATTTTTAATCATAGATAATTTTTATTTTAAACTAAACATTAATTTTTGTAATATCTTAAGAAATGTTAAATTAGTAATCAAATATTTAAAATTTACTAATATTTATTTGTTATATTAAAATTTTAATACATAAAATTTTTTTAAATAATATATTTAATTATCACCAGTTCGACCAATGAACCGTGAACCAGTACCTCCACTGGTTCAATGACCGGTCCGGTTTTAATAACATTGCTTTTCATGACTTAAAACACACATACACACATTCAAAGACAAACCAAGCATACATTCATGCATGAAAGAAGGAGGAGTGAGCTACCTTGGAAGCAACCATACACTTTTTCTCTTGGATTTGCTCTCCTTTCCTTGGCGTCACACACACAAAGGTGTAGGAATGATTTCTTTTGGCCTAAACACAATTTATGGAAGCCAATTAGGTTCATAGAATTAATTCTAAGGCCACATAACTTCCTCACACACTAACTTGGTCTATAAACCTCTTTATATTTTAAGAATATACCTAATGAAGCAACACCCATCAAATAAATTCTAAGCTCCTTTCTTTTCTTTCATATATAATTCTTGACTCCTTTTAAGGCTTTTAGAGTCATCACACAATTAAAATAAAGAGCCTAACTATATATTACTTTTTTAGGTCATATTATGGAACATATAAGACCAACTCACTTTCTATGGCTTCTAAATTTTTTCCAAGGCCTCCCCTCATCTTCACTCATCCTATATGACTCAAAAATGGACTTGGAACAAATTAAAACTATCCATAGAGCCGAAATTATGAAGTATTATGGCATCAATGGACTTTGTTTTGTTTTCTTGGTGGAGGAAGCATATGGGGAGACTTTTAGGGGTCTTAGGAGCTCATTTAAACTCTTATTTAGGCATAGAAATTAAGGTACCAAATCATATTTTACAAGGAGTATATGAAACTCTAGAATTTGCATCTTGAATTTTCATCGTTATTTGTTAATTCTCTTTGTATATTCTTATTCTACACACTCTTTTTCCTAAGATTTACCCTTGGTTATGCCTAAAATCCAAGCCCTCCAATGACTTCTTGAGTGGGGCGATATATGGAGAGAAGAGGAGCAAGGGGTAGCAACCATGGAAGAAGAAATTACCTTGTTTTTTCTTATTTTCTCACTTGAATCTTGTCTTCTTTGGCCTTTTCTCTTCAAATCTGAATTTTTTCCTTAATTTCTCCCTTAAAATAGATCCATATACTTCAATATAATCACAAGAAAGAAAGAAAAATGGAGGAGAAGAAGTTTAGAAAGGAAAAAGCATGAAAAACTACCAAAAATTCATACCTTAAGCCTTTGATTTCTCCTCCTCTTTGTCTTCCTCTTGTACGCCACTCTCCTAAGGTTTTCTCTCTATTTTAGGGCAGAAACATATGAAGCTAAATGAGTGAGGAGGTGGGGCGTCATCTATTTATAGGTGGGAGGAAGAAATACTTTTCAAAAATTTCTATTTTACCCTTCGTTCTTGGCATTTTTGTTTTTGATTTGTTTTATCTCCTTTTTAAGAACCATCTTTTTCATTATAAAATTTAGGTTCCCAATTTAGTAAAATGCCTTTAGAATCACTCAAATCAGAGCTAAAACCTTTCCGAATGACTCCATCAAAGTTCGGGTACATTGACATTGGAAGACGTCCACCAGAGGGGTTTTAACTGTCCTAGGGCTTCTCATAGTTTTCAGGGCCTCTAAAAACTCCGAAAAACTCAAAAATTTTATTTAAAAAGCCCTCCTATGTGAATTCCAAAACTTGCTCAAAATTACAAAAATACCATTACATTTCGTAAGTTTTTCGTTAAATTTTGTTTCTTTATTCTAGCTCTATTTTTCTTTCCGTCTGAGCCTGGGATTCCCATTTTTAGGAGTCTAGAATGTTACTCAAATTTTTTGATACCTTAACTAATTCATTTTAGGGGACTTGCTTTGAAAACACATCTATTTCTGTCGTTTAATGAAAACTGGATATTACAATCACTGTCAGTGTAGCCAAATAATTCAATCTCTGATAAGTTAGAGTGTAGTTTGAAATTTGATACTGTAAAGTACCTAATCCCAAAGTCAAGTGTTCTAGCAATATATCTTAAGACTCTTTTAACAGTTCTAAGGTGATGCTTTGTAGGATCATGCATAACAGAGAATGCAATGTCAGGGTGTTTATTTGTCAAATAATTCAATCCACTAATCAACTTTTGAAAATAGGTTGTATTAGCCTTTTTAGCGCCATCTTCATACTGCAATTTTTCACTTGCATTCATTGGTGTGGAGATCTTGTGGTAATTCATCATATTGAACCTTTTGAGCATATTCTTTGCATAACTCTATTGAGAAATCAATATGCCATCTGTAACAATCGGGAAAAAGAAAAGAAAAGGAAAAGAAAGAAAGTAGAAAGCTGGGAATTTTCGAAGTCCAGAAACTGTGCTAAGTCTTCTCGCAATAGCGAGAAATGGTCTCGCTGTCACGAGAATGTCTTCTCGCAATAGCGAACGAGGTTCTAGCTATAGCGAGTGCGGGCAGCAGTCCATACAGAAACCAGGGGGCAGCTCACTGTAGCGTGCGCCATAGCGAGAGTGAAGTCTGGAACTGACGCGAGTTCACTATAGCGAAGGTCAAATCTCGCCATAGCGAAGGGAACTGATACGAGCTCGCCGTAGCGAAGGTTACACCTCGCCATAGCGAAGCCAAATAACACGAGCTCGCTATAGCGAAGGTTAATTTTCGCCGTAGCAAGGGTCAGTCTGGAAGAGAGTAGAAGGCGAGAACTAGACTTCATTAAACGTCCAAACTCATTTCTTCACTCATTTCTGCCCTAGACTTCGACCCAAGGAGAGCAAAGAGGCATGGAGAGTGAGAGAGACCAAGAGAAGGAGGAAGAGCAAGGGAAAGGTAAGGAAACTTCTCCCATTTCTTCTTAGAACTCTGATCCCCTCTCTTTGTCCTCTCTTCCTACGGTTTTGTTTGTGAAAATGGTTGGATTTTGGGCATGGGTCAGAAGAGGAAAAGTGGAAAACACCTTTGAATCCTTGTGTTTTCTTTGAAAATGTTGTTTCCACTACCTTGGGCACTTGAGAGAGAGGATGAGCTGGTGACATTCTAGAGAGAGAGAAAAAACTCTAGGTTCTAGTATGTTAGGAGAGTTTGATTTGAAAGATTACATTCTAAGAGAGTAATTGCATGCTTTTGTGTGTCTAGGCTCAAGAGAAACACCTCCATCAAGGTGTGATTGTGAACTTAAGAAGGGAGAAGAGGAATTGAAAGGAAAAGCTAATGTTGACCTTGGCTGATAAGGTAGCTCTCTTTCCACTCTTTCTTGTCACATTCTTGGTTGTAATAGTCATTGTATGTTTATGTATGTGTGAAATATACCATATGTTATTGCCATGATGCATTGTTGACAATATGCTTATGTGATGGATTGTGAGAATTGCTCGGGTGAGATAGTGCCGAAAGTCCCTTGAGATAGGTGAGACAAGGCCAAAAGTCTCAAACGAGTGAGGCCAAGTCAAAAGTTCTTAAACTCGGGTGAGGCCATCCAAAAGTCCCTTAAACTCGGGTAAGGCTAGACCAAAAGTCCCTGGAGCCCATTTTTGGCATTGTTGTGATTTCCATAGCATGTACAATGTGTGTTGGATGATTGAGAATGGCTAAATGCTTATTCACATGCTTTGACTTGTTATATGCCTTGATTGCTTACTTGAATGAGTGCATGAGCTACTGAGATTCCCTGAATCTCACCCCTTCTCCTCTCAACTTAACATGCTAGGTGGAGCACAAGGAGAAGCAAGTGCACACCAAGGAGCCTAGGAGCATGCTTAGCTAGTTGTTAGCTTTGTTTTGGCTATTTTAATGTATTTTGATGTAAAGAGGTGCCAAAATGAGTATGCACCTTCTATTTTTGAGATGTAAAGGTTGTAACAAGTGTAAATGTATGAAAAGATAGTGTATGAATTATGTTGATAGCCAAATCAATGGAAATGAGGGTTTTGCCCCTTTTGATGAATGAATGTGATAGTGTAATTTGGCCCGTAGCATAGTGAGATTGGAATGTATGTTGAATTGGACCACTTGGACATGTTATATAGACTATTTTTATGCTTTTAAACTTGTCCATGTGGAGTGAGAATGTGTGAGAGGTCATTTGGACCCATTTTGGACCTCTTGGGTTTCAAAACTGGTATTTTTGAGAGCTCCGTCAAAGTATGACCGGATGAGCTCCTCTTGCCATGAAATTTGGCGTGCCTCTAGAGTTTGTAAAAAGCTTCTTGAGAAGCTAAAGTGAGTAATATTCGGAGGTCTAGAGAATATTTGGTGAATTGTTGAATTTGGGAAAAATCTATGGTTTGGTCATGTATTGTTCTTATAGGTCAGAAATGAAATCCATGTCATAGATAAACCAAACGGTGGCCAACTGTCATGAAATTTTATACACATAAACTAGAAAACCAAAGTGACCTGTAACAACTAGAATCACCTAAATCGGAAGTCTGTAGAGAGAGATTGAACCATCTGAAGTTCTGTATCAGCATCAGGGAGCCCATCTGACCTCCGTTATTGTTCCATTATTTTTCAGGGTGTAGGGCTATGGAACTGATCTGGACTTATTTTTCATCCCTAGTAGACATCCGTAGCTTTCTAAATTGGTATAGTTTTCCTAGATTGGATTTTTTTGGATTTAATTATGAATTTCCGAAGTTCATGACAGTAACCTAGGCCAAAAACAGTGACAGTCGGACCTCTTTCCCATTTTCATTGTCAACCATGGTCTAAACGCTGAGATTGTGGTTGGAAATGATTTTTAGTGTAAATTTAACACTTATAGATTTCTAGAAAGCTAAAGTTTACTAGATTCTCATTTTTCTATAATTAGTTATGATTTTCCAAAGTTAGAGCCAAAATATGACTTTTGGGCACAAGTGAGAAAATGCATTTTTCTGGTTATTGGCTCCATACCCGTGGCTTATGGTTTGTTTTATGCTATGTATGAGTTTTATAAGTGGAGTTTGAGTTGATAATGTGAATGATGAGTTCACAGGACCCACGGGGCAGATGATGAGTGTATGAAACCCTGTTTCATAGCATGAAAACGCCACGGAATAGTAGTAGTTCTTTGGAAATCATATGGAACCGAGCCTAGTGAGAGGCTAGATAGCGATAGTAGATTAAGGTGTTACACCATCTGCACCTTGTTTTACCTTATGCCTAAGAAAATAATGCATCAAACCCAAATCTGTCATCTCAAACTTTTCTTTCATCAAAGACTTAAAATTTTCCAACAAAGATTCATTTGTACCAAAATAAATCATGTCATCAACATAAAGGCATACGACAAGAAAACCATTTTTCCCTTCTTTTTTTAAATACAAAGTGGGTTCATTTTCACTTCTTTCAAATCCATTTTTAACAAAATAGCTATCAATCTTGCTATACTATGCCCATGGAGCTTGCTTAAGTCCATAAAGAGCTTTTATCAACTTAAAGACTTTGTTTTCATGGCCTTTTATAACAAAACCTTCAAGTTGAGAAATATAAACTTCCTCCATCAATTATCCATTCAAAAAGGCAGATTTTACATCTAATTGGAAATAAAGAATAGATAAATGAGTAGCAAAATTAAGCAAAATTCTTACAATTTCAAGACGAGCCACTAGTGAGAAAGTTTCTTCAAAACCAATGCCTCTTTGTTGAGTATAAACCTTTGCTACAAGTCACACCTTATACTTTTGTACACTTCCATTAGTATTATACTTAGTTCTAAATACCCACTTGAGCCCAATTGCTTTCTTTCCTTTAGGCAACTCTACTAGTTGCCATATATGATTTTTTTGAATTGAAACCATCTCTTCATTCATGGCAATGCGCCATTCTTCCTTTTCCATTACTTCTTCATAACATATTGGATCTGAAACACATAAAGCAAAAGCACTAGATGCATAAATTTCCTTCAAGGATCTAAATTTCCTCGAAGAAAAGGAACTTGTACTTTTAGGAGAGGAAGAACTACTGCTTGGAGATGAAGAAGCTTCTTGATGTGGAGGTGGCGATGGTGGTAAATATTCATAATTGTCAATTGGTATGGGAACTTCATTATTTACCTGAATATCTTCCCAATTCCATACTGCATCTTCATTGAATTTCAAATTTCTACTAACAACAATTTTGCCATTTATAGGATTATATAGCCTATATGCTTTAGATTAAGGATAATAGCCAATAAAAATTCACTTTTCAGATTTTTCATCAAGTTTAGGGCGAGACTGAGAATTAACTAAAGCATAGGCTATGCAACCAAAAACTCTTAAATGATTAACCCATGGCCTCATGCCTTTCCATAACTCATAAGGTGTTTTATTCATAATAGCCTTTGCAAGAGAAAGATTCAAAATGTATACTGCTATTGCAACTGCTTCAGCCTAAAAAGAATTTGAAAGACTCTTGGCCTTTAGTAAGCTTCTGGCCATCTCCACCACTGTTTGATTTTTTCTTTCAACAACACCATTCTACTCTAGTGTGTATGGTGCAGTAAGTTGCCTGTGAATACCAAATTCTTCACAAAATTCATTAAAATCATTAGATACAAACTCACCCCCTCTATCAGTTCTAAGGCATTTGATACTTCTTCCACTCTCATTTTCCACTAAGGCCTTAAACTTCTTAAAATGGGCTAAAGTTTCATATTTTGATTTCAAAAAGTAAACCCAATTCATGTGACTATAATTATCAACAAACAACAAGAAATATATATTTTCACTAAGAGATTTTATACTCATGGGCCCACATAAATCAACATGCACTAAATTAAGACAATAATTTGCTCTTATAGATTTACCAATAGGGAAAGACTTTTTACTTTGCTTACCCAAGACACATCCTTCAGAAAAATTAAAAAGATTCAATTACAGGTAGTCTAATAACCATATCCTTTTAACTTAATAACTTCAAACCATTCTCATTCAAATACCCATAACACATATGCCATAATTTAAACCCATTAGCTTTACTAACAACAAAAACATAATTATCACACTTAGAAACATCAAGTGGAAACATATTGTTAGGGGTCTTTTGAATACAGACTACAGTTTGACCAGACTTCTTATCATAGATGATGCATGTATTATCATCAAACACAATTCTATGACCAGTGTTCATCATTTGGCCAATACTCAATAAATTATATGTCAAACTAGGAATAAACTGCACATTAGACAAAAGCTTAGTGTTATCATAGTTTGTGTTAATTGCAATTGTACCTCTCCCTTCTACATGATACAGCCAGTCATTACCCATTCTCACATCTAACTTTTGTGTTTCATCAAGCTCTTTAAAGAATGATTTTTTGCCTGTCATGTGGTTAGAACAACCACTATCCATAAACCAAACACTATCAATAGCATGTTTATAATCAGATTGAGCCATAAACAACATACTCTCCTCTTCTTCCATAACTTTTGCATGCTTGTCGTCATGCCTACCATTCTGCTTTTGCTTAGTCCAACAATCAGCTTCTTTATGACTTAATTTGCCACAATGGTAGCACTTAGTAGGCCTTTGACTATTCTGAAACTACCCTTGCTCATCAGTTTTGGACTGCCTTTGATCACCAAAATGTCCTCCACGACCTCTGCCTTGACCACAGTGACCACCACGAAAAACACCTCTGCTAGAAGGTTCACTTTTCACCTGAAATGCCTTTTCTTCACTTCTAGCAGAAGATTTATTCATCCTGTCTTTATAAGCTTGCAAAGATCCCATTAAATCATTAAAAGAATAAAGAGATAAATCTTTAGACTCTTCTATGGCAACAACCACATGATCAAATTTGGGAGTCAAACTACGTAGTATTCTAGAAACAATAGTCTTATCAGAAATTTTTTCACCATATGCCCTTATTTGAGAAACAATAGTAGAAGCTCTAGATAGGTAAGTTTGAACAAATTCAGAAGAACCCATTTGAAGAGTTTCAAAAGACTTACGAAGAGATTGAAGCTTCACTGTAATTACCTTCGATGAGCCCTAAAACTCTGTCTTGAGAATTTGCCAAGCACCTTTTAAAGTAGTAGCAGATGAAATCCAAGAAAAAATTTCATCACTGACAGCTTGTTGAAGAAAGAATAAAGCCTTGGCGTCTCTCTTCTTGTTCTCATGTAGCCGCTGCTCCTCATCTGAGTTTGTGTATCCAAATTCCACCAAATCCCATAGCTCATGGGATATAAACAGTGTCCTCATTTGAATACTCCAAAATTCATAATTATCCCTTTTAAATAGCATAATCAAGGGTTGACAAGTGGTTGTTATTCCATTTGCTGCCATTAGTGCCGTATGCGTGGCTAAAAAATTTACTACGAAAGGTTTCTACTGCTGCATTGCATGATTGTGCTGCAGTGCACTGCATGGCCATTTAGCTTTTAAAACAAAAAGGAACTAATGCAAGTTTCTCTCTTTGGCCCCAGAAAGAAAAAGGAAAGGCTCTGATACTAAAATATGTAGGGAGAAAAGGTAATACACAAAGGACAAAACAATGAAAAGCTGAACTTACTTTTTACTTGAACTCTTAGTCTTTATATAGACTTTACACTTCAACAATATATCCGAAAAGAAGACCCACTAAGTTACTAGCAGAGATTTAAAAATTAAATAATAAAATAACAAACTGACCCATTAGCAACTGACTTGACTAACACTTCAGGAAAACTACAAACTTAGTAAAAGATATGGACTATGTGGCTATACTAATTTTGAATCAGTTTCAACATATGTTTTCCTTAGTAGTATCAATGCCATTGTTATTGGTGATGAGTCCCATGGTGAAGTTGGCAGCCCAATCAACAAGCAGGTAAGCAGACCAAACAGAGAATCCTACCAACTTGCTATCTTAGCATTTTCTGAGTGGTGCAAACAAGACGAGAAACATTTGTATAAAGAAGCTTAAAAGGATAGCTTCTCAGACATTCCAAATCTCCCATATCTTCTCCACTCTTTTGGGGATGACAGTAACCATGTCCTCTCAGTCCTTTAATTAAATATTTCTCACTTTGGCTTCACACAAGGCCAAGGGTAACAATTAATTTAATAGAAATGGGAAGGTTTCTTTCAATGCTTTGATTTTGAGGAGGATGAAATAGTGACTGAATTTATATAAGATTGCATTTCTTTTAAATTGCTCTCTTCTTGTCTAAATTACATAATATTCCTTTTTACCATAAAAATATGCATAAACTCCTTAAAATAAAAAATAAAACAAAATAACTCTCCAGGATAGTATTAATTTCCTTCATCAACAACGTGACTTATTAGAAAAATATTTTTTGAATTTTTACTTTAATGTTATTTATTTTGTCATAAAAAATAATTAAATTTATTCTAAATTTTTAAGAATGATTATTTTATATTGATCACATATATATTTAATACTTGTTATATTATATAAAAAATACATATAAGAATATTTTAATTTAAATATATGAAATTGTAACTTATCTTTTTTGTAAGAGAAGTTAATGCAATATAATTTTTTAAGTTAAAAAAGGTAATATATATTTTTTAAAATATAAGAGAGCTGTGTATATAATTTCAGCAACTTTTAAGAAAAAAGAGTAATTTATTTATTTTTTAAGTCAAACACTATTCCTTCTTGGCTAACAACGTGTAACACATTTGTGATACTAATCTTGGAATAATATTCTAAGCACATGGTGAAGGAATAATAAACAGAGATACAAAAGAATTATTTTTTGCTTGGGTCAACTGTATAATTTACCCTTTTCTTACCGCAAAAAAATGCCAAAATGAAAGTACAAGTGACAATTGTACAACTTCAAACGTATGATGTAGCTCTCTTCTTTCGCATGGGTTCCTTTTCTGAACACATAAATTTAGATTGTGTTATCACTTTCTCAGAGTGAAAATATAATAATTTTGAAAAGGCGCTAGGAAGAAAAAAAAAATTATAGTGCACATATGAATATTAATTATTGATAAATAATAAAATTTGATTGATAATTAATAACATTACTGGTTGCACAAAATATTGGTACGATAATGAAATATATTACGCTTGTCATGGGATTATGATAAGTGAATTTGGTTCATATAAAATTACATGATCCTTAATAGTTTTACTTCTTTTTTTAACCAAATATTATGGTGAAAAACGTGCAACACATTTGTGATACCATTGTTGAAATAATATTTTGCACACTTCAAGAAGAAAAAGCAACAAAAGGAAAAATTATTCTTTTGCATTGGTTCTCTTTGCCATCTATCACCAAAATTTTGATCAACAATAAATTTTAGTTATAATCAAAATTTTGATTATCAATTTTTAATATGCTTACCCAAAAAACCGCTTTTTACTTTTGAGTTTGAAGACGATGAAATATCATGACTGAATTTATGCAAGATTGCATCACTTTGTTTTTGTTTTTTTTTTTTCCACTTGCTCCCTTCTCTCTTTAAGAAATGCTCAATTTATATATATAACCCTTCTCTAAAAATATATAAAAATCTTTCTTAAAATCAAAATATAACCAAAATATTTTTAAGAATGATTTTTTTAATTAATAGTATAACTTATAAGAAAACATTTTTTTAATTTTTATTTCAATATTATTTACTTTATGTGGTAAAAAAACATGACTTTATTTTATTTTAAATTTTAAAAGTAACTATTTTATATTAATCAAATATATATTTAATACTTATTATATAGGTAATAAATATAAAGATATTTTAGTTAAAATACACTACAAAAAAATAAATTTTTAGTAACGAATTTTAGTGGCGACTTAAAAAAGTGATTGTTGAAAAAATATTTTTAGCAACGATTTTATTAAGTTATCACTAAAAGTTGTCACTAAAAAATTATTCTTGATTCTGAAAATATTTTTAGCAATGAAAAAAAATAGCTACTAAAACTATTTAGTAGTAACAAAAAAGTCACCGCTAAATATTTTTTGTGGTAACATCGACATTGTCGCTACAAAAAAATTACATTTCATGATAATCTTTTATTTGCCACTAAAATGGTCCTTTAATACCGATGACCTGATTGTGCCACTAAAGGTAACTTTTAGTGATGACCAGTCTCGCCACTAAAAGTGTTGCTAAACGACCTTTTAGTGACAGTAGATTCTAGTCATTAGTAAAAGTCTTGAAGCAAAATTTGTTATGTGTAAAAAAATATTTGTGTAAAACTTTTAGTGACAATTGATCTTAGTCGCCACTAAAATTGTACCTTTTAGCAACAACGTTTTTGTCGTCACTAAATGCTCTAGTGCATTACTTTTGTTAAATAAAAAAAAACTTTATGACAAACTTTTTAACAATGACTAGTTTTAATCGTAACTAAAATATAACTTTTAGCGACAAATAGTTTTAGTCATCACTAAGATATAATTTTTAGCGGCAATAAGTTTTAGTAGTCACTAAAACATAACTTTTAGCGGCGATTGATTTAGTCATTACTAAAAGTCCTAACGCCAAATTGTTATCAATTAAAAATATTAATGCCAAAACTTTTAGCGGCCACAAGTTTTAGTCGTCACTAAAACATAATTATTGGTAGCGACTGATTTAGTCGTCACTAAAAGTCCTAATACCAAATTTTTTATCAATTAAAAATATTAATGCTAAAACTTTTAACAGTCACTAGCTTTAGTCGTCATTAAAATATACCTTTTAGCGATGACAACTTTGTCGTCACTAAAAGGTCTAACGCCAAAATTTTAGTCAATTAAAAATTTGTGTGCCAAAATGTCAAAATAGTGCATCTTTTAATTTTAGAAAATTATATTATAATTTTTCAAATTATAAGAAATAATTGAGTACATAATATTTTGGACATCTTTGAGAAAAAAAAGTATTATTATTGTTCTTTTTTTGCTAACAACGTATAACACATTTGTGATACCAATCATGAAATAATATTACACTTGATGAAGAAATGACAAATAGACACAAGAAATATTCTTTGCTTTGCTCATTTGAATAGTTCATCCTTTTCTTGCCCATAAAATTGTCAAAATTAAGGCATAAGTGACAATTCTACAACTCATATATATATATATATATATGGGAGAGTAATTTACTCCTTTTTTATAATCAAACAAAGTTACTTTTTCACTAACAACATGTAACACATTTGTGATACCATTCTTGGAATCATATTTTGAACATATGATGAAGGAAAACATATGATGAAGGAATAACACAAAGAGACACAAAAGGCTTATTCTTTGTCTTCCTTGGCTGAATAGTTTGCCTTTTTCTTACCTATAAAAATGCCAAAATTGAAGCAGAAGTGACAATTCTACAGCTCTGTATGTATAATAGGGAGAGTAATTTATTCTTCTTATTTAATCAAATATTGTTCCTCCTTCGCTATCAACATGTAACACATTTGTAATACCAATCTTAGAATAATATTTTGATCAAGTGAGGAAAGAATAATATACATAGCCAGAAACCAAAAGAGATTATTCTTTGCTTTGCTCAACTGAATAATACCCATTCCCTGCCCAAAAAAATGCTAAAATTAAAGCACAAGTGACAATTCTACAACTCTATACTTATCTCTTCTTTTGCACGGGTTCGTTTTGTGAACAGACACAAACTTATATTGTGTTATCACTATTTTTAGAGCGAATATAATGATTTTGTAATTGTAATAGAAAAATAAATGGTGTATATATAAATATTATTTTTTGAATAAAAATAATAAAATTTGATTGATAATTAATAAAATTGCTAGTTGCACAAATTATTGGTAAATTGTAAATAGAAAATGGTACAATAATGAAATATATTACGCTTGTCTTGGGATTATGATATGTGAATTTAATTTATATAAGATTGCATGATCCTCAATATAGTTTTTACTTCTGTTTTCAACCAAATAATGTATCTTCATTGAAAACGTGTAACGCATGTGTGATGCCAATCTTGAAATACTATTTTGAACGTTTCACGAAGAAAAGCAACAAAAAAAGTATTATTCTTTTGCTTTTTTCAACTAAATCATTTATCCTTTTCTTGCCCAAAGTTGCAGGTTTCGTAAAAATGACAAAATTAAAGCAGCAGTGACAATTCCAGCATGGTGTTTCCACTATTCAGCGAGAATATATGTGCTAATTTTAAAATCGTAATAGAAAAACAATTTATGGTATCTATAATGTACCAAAACAACATTAACATTAATCAATAAATAAAAATAAGAAATTTATTTAATAATTAGTAACAATACTAGTTACATAAAATTTTAGTACATTTTGCTGCACAATAAAATATAAAAAGAATAATTTCATATACCAATATGTTATCTCATTCCATATCTTTGTAAGTTTTTTATATTCAACACTTGTTGAAAAATTGCATCATATCACACCGATCGGTCCATCAAATTGGAAAAATTGAACTAGATTTGCACTTGTTTGTGTCCACCAACTGCTAAAAAAAATTATATTTTAGCTATAGTTATTATAATTTAACTGTGATTTAAAAATTGAACTAGATTTGTCACTTGTTTATGCCACCACCTTCAAGAGCCCGCGGGTGGGCCTTGCTTTCACACAATTAGAGATTGTCTTCAGCTTTTGGTAAGTTGGGTCTAGGTTTGCACCTCGGATCCTATGAACTCAATGTGAACCGTTCATGCAATACACCATTTTCCTGTCCCAAAGACAATTTTGGAACCTAATCAAACTTCTCCTTCACCTAAAAGGTGAGATTCGAAGATTTAAGGCTAGATTGAAGAGATTTTTTAGATTTAAAATCTAAAAAATTTCTCCTCCAATTTGGCACTTCTCTTAGGGATTTTAATGCAATCAAAGCATCTAAATTAGTTTCAAATCATGCTTAAAAGCTTTTGCACACAAGAATTGCACTAAAAAAATTCATATATTGCATGATCAAATTTTGTGTCAAGAAACTGAAATTTTTTTAAAAATAGGGAATTTTAACCATGCAATTTGAAATTTGAGGGTCTTTACATTAACGCAAAATTTCTAAATCAAGAATTGAAAGCCCCAAAACAATTTTTGTAGAGGAATCAAGAAGGGGAAGAATTATACTTGTACATACCCTAAGCTCTTATACATACCCTAAGTTTGTACATACCCTAAGCTCTTATATCACATGTAAGCTCTTATATCACATGTAAAATATATAAGTGAATTATCAATTTTGTAATGCCAATCTTTATATATGAGTACAATAACACAATTGATAGGATTTAGTGTATAAACAAGAATACATATACACTTTCATAACTATAATTATGAGAAACAATAAGACTTGCATGTTAGAATTATTGTAGGCTATAATCAATTAATTTTTGTTTTAAATAAAAATGGGTTAATTTATGATCCATGTGAGATGCATTTGGGCCTACTTATTAAGATTAGTAATCTTATTATTTCAGGCTGGATATCCAATTAATTAGTATGGATAAAAGTATGGGCCTTAACCTATAGGCACATAGTGGGTGGGTACTAAGATTTATTTAAACTTGATTAAGTTCCCTTTATATTCATATCAAATTCTAACTCCACAACTTATCTCATTATAAGTTGTGATTAGGAGTGTGAATTATAGAGGAAGTCCTACTTTCTTCAAACTTTTAAGGATTCAGAAAACGGGATATTTTGAGTCTGACACCTTGTCTTCTACAAGTAATCAATTTAGTATTCTAATTTCATGTAATTGTTATGGATTTATTCTTACATTTGGTATCAGAGCTGGTCCTCTTAATGGCAATTAGACTAAGTCTGTTGGATCTCTTCCATTTGGCTAAAAACTCTTTCTGTTCAGTTGTACTCTTCTCATTCACTTTAAGCTTACTCTCACATAATGCTAGATCAAGATTGGCAATTCTTAAGAAGAATTCTAAGTCTTGCTTCAATTTGTTATAATTTGATCTAATCACAATTTCAATTTAAGTAAAACAATTATTCATGGAAAAAGTAACTGTAAAATAAGAATGCATTAGAATAAATAATAAAGATAATTTATACATAACTTTAATTAAAATAAGCTATTATAATGAGGCCGATATAATAGCACATTCCCTTTTAGGCAAAATGTACAAATCAAGGTCACAATCCTAAATCAAAACCTCAGATGAGTTAATCAATGAAAATATACTAAGTTCAAATATCTATCTCCTTTAGATAGATAAATATTTTTAACCAATGCATTCTCCAATAACTTCATCCCAAATTAACTCCTAATTATACCATACAACAACTCCCTTTGGACAGGTAATAGCGTAAAATAATTATAAGCCTTCCTCAAATTACAAAGAAAATTTCATGAATTAATATGAACAATTTCACTTTGGTGACAATTATCTATAATAATTCATAAAATTCCTTGCACGGGAATTAATTTTATTTTGTCCAAAATTATGATACAATTTATAAGGAGATGTAACAAATATAACACTCCTACTGACCATAAACAAATTTCATGGCATTTCTAGAGAAGCTCTATGCATATACAATTAGAATTAGATCATATTTTTCCAAAAACAAGCATATTTAAGATATATATTTTAAGCTGAAAGTATATAAATATACATTATCATATAGAGAGAGTGAACATTATCACTAGGTCTAGAATATGACAAATTATTTTTTCAATGCATCACTTTTTAGAATATTATCCAAATAAATACTAAAATATATTTGATATATTAATATTTATATAAAAAATATTTATAGTGGTTAAAAAATTATAAAATATATTCCAAAAAGTCACATTTAAAATAAGGATCACAATGCAAAAAATGACACTAAAAAATTCCAATTGTGGAGAGCACACTCTCCCTCATTCTCTTAGGTCGCGAGTAGGCTTGCATTTGGAGGTTGTCTTCCTCCTCTAGCGGGTCAGCTGACTTGTGTGAAACAAAGCTCTATTAGGAGTATTTCTGTTGTGTTTTCTTTATGATTCCCACTCAAATTAGGCTCATAATCTCATCCTGAATTCATCTAGCCTAAAAGCCCCAAATTTTGTTGAGTATTTATCGATTTTTCAAAGCAAAAAAGCTCCCTTTTAGCCGAGCTTCGTTTATCTCCATTCTGAGCATTTTTCATGCAATTGTTCTATGCATTTGATTCATAATTTCATGCAAAACAAATCAATACACGAAGCTCAAAATTTAATCCAAGAATTACATTGTTTTAATGCATTGTATACTGCAAGAAAAAATGCCTCTTATCACAAAAAATTTTTGAACAAAATTGCCATGGAGATAATTAATTTTTCATGTAATTGTTGTGTGGGTTTATCTCATATGGTTATAAAGATTACAATATTTGAAAATTATCTGTCAATTTGAAGTATTTTGTAAGAATGAAAATTCAATCTTAAAACCCTAACTAAAGATTTCAAAAATTGAAATTTCCATGGAATTAAACAATTTGATGCAATTGAAACATCAGTTCTACATACATGATTAAGGGGAACTTAATAATCAAAAAAATTGTTCATCAATTATGGCTATTTTGTGAGAATTCAAATTGAACCTTAAAACTCTAATCTAAAATTTCAAATTCAAAATTCTCCCTCTATAGTGCATGAAAATTCACAATTCAAGTGTCAATTGATTCACAATTTTAATATCTCCAAAAGCTCTAAAATTTTAAGTTCTAATTTTTTAAAAATCATCAAATTAAAATATCAAAACTTATATGGATGAAAATTGTGAAAGAATAAAATTTTTAAGCATGTATTCATGTCTTCAAACCAATTATCATATTGTAAATCATATAATTCTAGTTTTGATACCAAAAATTCAATGTATTATTAATTAGTCGGAATACAAATCATGTAAATATCTAAAATATCTAAAGAAAATGTTCAACGTAACAAGAAAATAATATAATCTCAAACTCCCACTAACCAAACATATCAAAAGAACTTACAATACTCATATTCTCAACGTATTTTTTAAACATAATGGACCCAAGTCTTTTGGTTAAGAGATCAACTAACATAAAATCTGTGTGTATATATTTAATAACTATTTTTTTGTTCTTTATTAAATCTCTAACAGTCAAATACTTCAACTCTATATGCTTGGAACTACTAATAGTTTTATAATTTTAAGTATAAAATATTGCAGCACCATTATCACAATAAATCCTTACATTGCATGCATACTTGACTTCTCTATCTGTTATTGAACTACAAAAGAATTAATTAGTTCTTCCTCCCTTCACCCTAAACATTATAGTAGCCATTATAAGAGAGTAGACAATAAATTAGGGTAAAAGAGAAAATCTAGCCTTAAATAATTTTTTACTGAGTCTTTTATTATGGGCTTCAATAAAACTGGTAATCCAAACTTTTATGACAACTAACCAAACTTAAATTTAATATTTTAATGTGTGTCTAACTTAATTATCAAATGATCATTTTAATAAATAATATTGGATTTAAATATCTTAATGGACCATTCATTAACCCATATATTTTAAAAAATAAACCAAAGGAGATAATTAATGTTAGCTCACACAAAAAATATTCCAACAAAAACAACTTTTAAGCTCACTCTACCATTTCAGAGGAGATTTTCATTTTAGAAGATCCCCGTTCGGATTATGTTGCGCGCTATATCATTTATATTGGGCTTAAATGGATTTTTTTTTGCAGGAGGACCAAAACAAGGGATGAATTCGTTCTTTTGTGTGAAAATTAATAAACATAGTAAAATCAAAATTATAATAATATTGGACAAACATGTATTAAAATGATAGTCATTATGAATAAATTACTCTAAATAATATCTGAAATCATGTATAATAAAGTGAAAGTAGAATCATCGCATATATATGACGTTGTTTTAACTATCGCATCCCCAACAAATTATACACGAGAGAGTAAAGGAACAGTCTAAACAAAGAACCAAAATATATATATATATATATATATAATTTAATCTTAGATAGGTACTGACGAAATGATATTATTTAATCATAATAAAATTGTTTTGCTTGTAAATGACATGAATTTTTTTAAAATGCAAGTAAAAGACATGAGTTATTTGTAACTCTATTTTCAAATCAATTACTTTTCGTATATAGTTTTCATTTTTCATGGGATGTGCATTAAGTTAATTACCATTATAGTATTTATTGCTTCTTATATATTTACCATACATAATTCATATCCAATATCAAAATAGTGAGAAACACCCCTTATTGCTGTGAAGACCATCGGTCAGCACATAACTAAATTGTACAACAAATATGATCATGGTACATTCAAAGCGCCTTTATGAAGCTCTAGGTGCAACTGCATCATTACATTACAAACCAAACAAACTAGTAAGTGCTTAAACTAATATAATATAACGTAATATTACTCCACATATCCGAGATGGAGGTCTAAAATTGCAGGCAACTTAGCTTTATTAATTGTACCAAAGCTTTACTTTAGCCTATTATATTACTTGCTTGCAATTTCTCCCGGTGCAAAAGTAACAAGGCTAGCCAAACAAGCGAAATAAGTTCTCCACCTTTAGAAAGCTGTTGGACATGGCTAGTAGGTCTACTTTTACCCGCTGCAAATGACAACATTTGAACCCATATTATGCCTATAACTTCCCATTTCTTGTCGTGGAATTGATCATTTAGGTCTTCAACCAACCAACATGCACCAAACAACTAAGATCGTCCCTTGATTCCTTCCCTCGAGAACTTACGTATAGTCTCACTAAGAAGATGTCTACAAGCCTCCTTTTCGACACTTTCTTTATTGCGAGTAACATCCCTTTCATGATCTCTTGTTGTTAGACCCTCCTCTCTAAAGAACCTAATGGCGTCAGCACAAGTGTCTTGGAACCTAGTTTGTTTAATTCCTGTTACTTCAGACATCATATTTAGTTGCATGATTAAAAGGTATAGCATGTAATCTGAGAGAAGCTTAATAAAATGACGTTTATCATCACCATCAGAAGCATCATGCTCATCAGCATAGCAAAGATCAGTAACAACGTGCCACAATATGAGGATTCTATCAAAAGCATATCCTTGGTCCTCCTCATGCGTAGATTTGATACCACGCATCAAATTGTCTATGCTTTCTTGATTTAGTTCAGCTCGCTGAATTAGTGCAAAATATATTCTCCGCTCCAAAGTTAACTCGTGCCCCACGAATGGTATCGTAGTTTTCAGCTCATCAAAGATGAACTGCCACATCTCTAAAAGGAATGCCCTCTTTGCTTTGTACATTGACAGCTTAAGGAGCTTCAGGAGTTCTTTAGCACCAAGATAATAAGCAATTTGATCGAAAGCACCTTCTAGAAATTCCACTAGTTTGAAGCGCAAATCTTGGTTCTTGGGATGACACCGGCCTAGGCAGAATTGTGCCCTGAGATTGATTCAGACCATCTGCGAAATAGTAAGGGAGTAGACAATGCCTTAAATTGGGTATAAGGCATCTTACATGGAGACCACCTTGGTCTTTTGAGGCTAAGGACATGTTCGACAACATTGACTTGATAATATTTGAGAAGATGACCCATGTTTGAATTTTTTTGAGATTCATTTGAACTGGAAATTATCCATTCAGAGAACATGAGCCTCAAGAGAGAGATGGTTTCAAGGGAGAGGGCACCATACAACAATGCGTAGGTAACTATAACATCAATCTTGTCAAACTTGTCTGAACCATTCTTCTCCAGTGAAGTGAAAAGTCCCAGAGCTACCACCAGGGAGCTGAAGGCTACAAAGCGAAGAAGGCATCCTACCTTGTTATGCAAAATTGGGGTAGTACATTTCATAAATAAATTCGAGTAGAACCTCTATCACTTCAAGAGCTTCACCTGCTTTTTTGGTAGTGAAACTTTTAAAGTTCTTTCGATAGTAATATTTTGCAAGTTCCACACCGAGAGGCTTCATGTCACTGAGAAACTCTTTGAATGGATTTTCGGCGAATAGATGGAGAGCTCCTAACGGATGCCTGAACTCCTCTGTTGCTTGTCGAATACCAACATTAGGCCCAGGTTCTTCTGGGTATCGATACACCGATTCCCCCTCAAAATTGTTGCTTGCATGGTACAAAGCACGAGTCCTCTCAACGCATTTGATAATTCCCGCAATGAAAATGAGGAGTGTTGGGACCCACAGCGTGTTTCGCGGAAGAGTTAGAACAAAAATATAAGCCGATGCCACCACCTGGAACAACAGTCCAGGTATTTGCCTCAACCATAGCTGGTTGTCCTCCAAAGCAAAAGCAGTGATAGTATCAGTGCCACCGAAGTGTAGCAACAGAAACGGGGCCCACAATGCCATTAGGTTATCCTTTGCAGCATCATTGCCATTGTTGTTGGTGACGAATCCCATAGTGAAATTGGCAGCCCAATCAGCGAGCAGGTAAGCAGACCAAATGGAGAATACTACCAACATTCTGTCTGAGCGTTTTCTGAGTGGAGTAAACAGGACCAGAAACATTTGTACGAAGAAGCTTAAAAGGATTGCTCCTCGGACATTCCAAATCTCCCATATCTTCTCCACACTTTTGGGGATGATAGAAACCATGACCTCACGATCCCTTAATTAAATATTTCTTACTTTGGCTTCACGCAAAGCTAAGGGTAGCAATGAATTAAATAGAAATGGGGAGGTTTCTTTCAATGCTTTGAAGCTTGAGGAAGATGAAATATCATGACTAAACTTATATAAGATTGCATCATTTTGTTTTTTCTTCAGTTACCCTCCTATTTCTTAAGAAATGCTCAAATTACGTATATAGCACTTTTTTATTATGAAAATATATATATATATATATATATCTCCTTTAAAATTAAAAAAATTGATTAAAATGTTTTTAAAGATAATATTGTTTCTTTTATTAATAATATAACTTATAAAAAATATTTTTTTTAAATTTTATTTTCAATGTTATTTACTTTGTATGGTGAAAAGCATAAATTTAATTTATTTTAAATTTTAAAAAATAACTATTTTATATTGATCAAATAAATATTTAAGCTTGTTATATTATATTGATAATAAATATAAAGATATTTTGATCAGAATATGTGTAATATTGTTTATCTTTTATTGCAAGGATATTAGTATAACGGATATTTCAATTTCAAAAGAGTGGATTGTAATTTTTCAAACTATAAAGAAGGGCCTTGTATATAATTTTGGACACATTTTAGGGGAAAAAAGTGTAATATTTACTCCTTTTTTTTTTAATCAAATACTGGTTATTCTTTGCTTATAACGTGTAACACATTTGTAATACCAATCTTGGAATAATATTTAAACACTTGGCGGAAATAACACACATAGCCACAAGAATTATTCTTTACTTTGCTCATTGGAATAGTTTACCTTTTTCTTGCCTATCAAAGTGCCAAAATTAAAGCACAAGTGACAACTCTACAGCTTATATATATTTATATATATATACATACACGCACGCACGCACACAAATAATTGGGAGAGCAATTTACTCTATTGTTAAAAATCAAATACTATTCCTCCTTCACATATATGTGACACTTGTCTTGGAATAATATCTTGACAAAGGAATGACACACACAAAAAGGATTATCTTTTTGCTTTGCTCAATTGAATAGTTCACCCTTTTCTTGCCCGTAAAAATTCAAAACTATAGGAAATCATTGGCAAGAGTATGCTGGCCTAACCACGGGCTAAAAAACCATGGTTAACCTATGGCTTTAACCACGGCTACCTTAAACGTGGTTAAACTATAGCAAATAACCACGGTTACTTTGTAACCGTGGTTATTTACCCACGATTTGACCAAACCATGGCTAAGGTTGAAATTTAGCCATGGTTTACTCAAACCGTGGGAATCATTACCACGGTTTGTAAAAACAATGGAAAACTAGCCACGATTTTTACCAAATCGTGGTTAAATAACTACGATTTTTTAGTAAACTGTGATTATTTTTTGTTTTAACCATGGTTATGTCAAAACCGTGGTTAAGACACAATTTTTTGACTGTTCAATATTCCCATTATGAGCGATACGTTTCAACCAATTAAACCATAAGCCCCTATGGATCTCTACATTCACTCACTTTGGGAAGAAAAGGAGGCCCTTGCTCTATCTGCTTCTTCCTCTTCTCATTGTCTGTCACTTTCATTTCCATTTACGTTTTCTTTCTTCCTTCGATTTCCTTCTGCTTCTTCGCCGTTCTACATGCGCCATTGCTTCATTGTTTCAGTTGCTGGCTGTTTGTGCATCTTCGTTTAGCGTAGGAGGTCTATTGGGTGGCATTGGTTCTGTGAGTTATCTAAGTCCATTTTTGTGTTAGTTTTAGTTTTTTTTATCTAATTTGAGATTCTGGTTTTAGTTATAGCATGGAAGCTTTTTTTTATTGAAATATTGGATAAAATGTGGTTGAGATTTTGATTTGGATTCTAAAATGTGGTTGAAATGTTGAATAAAATGTGGTTGGATTTGTGGTCTGAATTATTATTGCTTATATGAAAAAAAGATATTTACTTAAAATAAAAAATATTCATGATTTTGAAAGTAATGTTTTGACATTTATATTTGAAATGCTAAACCATAGTAAAATGATAATATATTTTATCAATTTGAATTAATTATTTTGTTTTATACCTTTTGTTAGAAATTTTGCAAATGTTAACTTCTTTTAATTAAATAGAAACATATTGTAATTAATATTTAAGAGACTATTGTATAAAAAATATAAGAAAAAAAATTGGGAGCTCATCCTTGTGAATGTGTGATAGACTTATACTTGAGAGAGAGAGAGAGAGAGAGAGAGAGATTGTTGAGTTTAATCATGAGTATAAGTGAAAAAAAGTTTTATATTAGATAAAACTAGATAAAAAAAGAGATATATAATTAGAAATAACTCATATATTCAATGCTTTCAAAATTTATGTCAAAAGGTGGTGTCAATCCCACTTATATAATTCCTCTCAACAAAGATTTTAAAAAACACAAAATGTTGATACAAGATTTATTAAGAGGAGTAAAACATCAACCAAATGAGATTCTATACCCAAATTGGTTATGGAATTGGATTTGTTTTCATTCAAGTATAGGTTTATGGTAGAGAAATATTGAATACATTTTCTTAAGTTATTAATTTTTATTAATTATTTTAAAAATTAATATTATTTTAAAATAATGAATAAACTATATATACCTCTATTAAGTTTTGCTAAAATTATATGAATCTCTCATAAAACAAAAAATTATATTATACTTTAGTCTAATTTTATATTTTTTAACTAAAATACCCTTCATTAACTCTCTTATATATTTTATAGAGGATATTTTAGTTAAAAAAATCAGACTAAAATGCATATTTTAAAAATAGAGGAAAAATTTATATAATTTAAATTTTGTATAATTTATTATAAAATAATCTATTTAGATGATGAATTTTCAAGATGCAAGATTCTCTTTTGACTAAAGAGTTGTATAATTTACTATTATCAACTTTAAAAGTTAATCAGACAAGTAGTATTAAGATTTTGTATAGAATTGACTAAAGGGTTGATGGTTATTTTTTAAAGTTAAAGAAGATAAATTACACAAAATTAATAAGGTCTTTTTTTAATTATTAAAGATGTTTCTTTTTCTCTTTTGAAGGTTATATAAATGGACAAGTCTTGAACTAATAAACCTCGAAATACCCGTGAATACGTAGATGGGTTGAATGAATTTTTAGACTTTGTATTTGTTAATGGAAGTGTGGAAGGAAAAATCATATGTCCATGTCCTAAATGTTAATTCAAAAAATGGCATATTAAAGAGGTTGTGCATGATCACTTGATTGTTAAACCTTTCCCACAAGGATATACGTTTTGGGTTAAACATAGAGAGAAACTTAGAAATGAACTTGTTGTAGAACCTCAGTCACAGCCACAAATGAGAGAAGAACGAAGTTGTAGGAATGATCCTATACAAGACATAGTTGTTGATGCATTTAGTGTTCATGATAATGAAAACATAGAGGAAGTTAAGAATCCAGTTACACCAGTAAACCAAAGTTAGGTAATGATGCAAGAGAGTTTTATGAGTTAATGAGAGATGGGCAACAGAATTTATTTGAAAGGTGTGAAAAGTATTCAAAATTATCTTTCTTAGTTAAACTATATCACATTAAGTGTTTATGTGGAATAAGTGATAAAGCTATGTCAATGATATTGAAGTTATTAGCTGACACCTTTAAACAAGCACATATTCCACCTTATTTCTATGAGGCCAAGAAAATAATTAATAAATTGGGACTAAATTATACAAAAATTCATGCATGTCCAATGATTGTATGTTGTATTAGGGAGATGATGAAAATAAGGACATGTGTAAAAAGTGTAATACTTCTAGATGGAAACCAAAAGCTAAGGGCAGAAAACGGATCAAATGGCCTGCAAAAGTATTTAGATATTTTCCATTAAAACCATGGTTGCAAAGATTGGTTATGTCATCTAAGACTACGGAGCATATGAGATGGCATGCCACTGATAAGAATAATGATAGTATGATGAGGCGTCCGAGGGACTCTAAAGCTTGGAAGCTCTTTGACATGACGCATATTTAATTTGCTTTAGATCCTCAAAATGTACATCTTAGGTTAACCACTAATGGCTTCAATCCGTTTGGCACTTTAAGTACAAGCTATAGCATATGGCCAGTGGTTTTTATACCGTACAACCTTCCTCCCTGGATGTGTATGAAACAAAGCTCATTCATTCTATCAATGATAATTTCAGGAAAGCGAGCACCAGGCAATGACATTGATGTCTATCTACAACCATTAATAAAAAAGTTAATAGATTTATAGGATGTGGGAGTTGAAACCTATGATTCTTATACTGATGAAGTTTTCAATATGCATGCAACTATTATGTGGACTACAAGTGATTTTCCAAGGCTTGGAACATTATCTGGTTGGAATATATATACTGGGTTAACTTGTCCATCTTGGAACTTTGATTCAACTCTTATATGACTATATCATAGCCAAAAGTGGTGTTTTATAGGCCATCATCATTTTTTGAACTTAGGACATAAATTTAGATTGATTCAACTTTGATCACTTGAAAATGTTAATGTTGTATTCGAAAAGGAGGTGGAAGTTAAAGGTCAGGGAAAGAGACCTAAAAGGGTTAGTATTATAGATAGTGATACTCAACAGTGGCGTAAAAAGAATATATTTTTTAAACTTCCCTATTGGGTAAATCATTCAGTGTGCTGTAATGCACATTGAGAAAAATATTTGTGATAATGTACTATTCACTTTGTTAAATGATTCTAGCCAATCAAAAGATCATTTAAATGCACGGAAAGATTTAAATCAAATGGGCATTAGGCCTGATCTTTGGCCTGATAACAATGGTAGATACCCCCCGCTGTATTTACTTTAACAAATGCCAACAAAGATGTATTCTTTAGGACTTTAAAAAATATTACCGTTTTAGATGATTATTCAAGTAACATTTCTAGATGTATTAATTTGAGACAACGTAAGATTGGAGGGTTGAAAAGTCATGATTCACATGTTCTTATGCAGCAACTCCTACCTTTAGCTATGAGAAACACACTTCCTAAGCAAGTGTCAACAGTTCTGATTGACTTATGCTCATTTTTTAGACAATTTATGTAGTAAAGCATTAAGTGTGAATGAGCTTGATCAACTTCAGAATATAGTTGTTGTTACATTATATCATCTAAAGATGTTATTTCCTCCTTCATTCTTCACAGTTATGATCCATTTGATTGTATACTTAACTAATGATGCTAAACTTGGAGGTCCTGTCCAGTATCGATGGATGTATCCTATAGAAAGGTAATTAATACTTATCAGATCCTTTGTATTTGTTCCAAATCATTTTATCTCCATTCGTGATAATGTAATATAATGTGCTTAATAGGTATCTAGGAAAGTTAAAGTGTTACGTGCGAAACAAGGCACAGCCAGAAGGTTCCATAGCTGAGGGTTACTTGGCTCAAGAAGTTTTAACGTTTTGTTCGAGAAATTTGGATGGAATTGAGACAATATTCAATCGACCTAGACATGTAAACGATGAGCTCGATGTTGGTCCATCCTCTGTTAGTACTTTGTTTCCACTTGTTAGAAAACCAGTGGGTGGTTTTGAATACACTACTCTATCCCCTAAGGAAAAATTGCAAGCACATCGTCATGTATTAACCAATTGTAGAGAAGTGGATCCTTTTCTTCAGTGAGTGATTTATATTTTAAATTTAGTATTAACTATATAATTTTGATGATCTAATTAGTTTATGTATGTCATGTAGGGAATTTAGAGATCACATTAAAAGAAAATTAAGAAGTCGTATGCGATCTTCATCAGAAATTGATAAGAGAGTTCATAGAGAGTTTGTTGATTGGTTTTCTTGCCTTGTAAGCACGTGTATATCTTTTACCATTTTACCTTTCATAAGGAACACTATAATTAAGCACTCCTTTTGTTTTGTTCCAGACAAGAAATGATGTCAATAGATCGCATTCCATTGATATGAATTTTCTTGCCATAGGTCCACTTGATAAAGCAAGGCGATATACTGCTTATAATGTCAATTGATTAATTTGAACTTTAGCTCAAGACGAAGGATTGAAAACTCAAAATAGTGGAGTCTTTGGTTTGTTTTGAATAAGAAGTTATGCAAGTGGACGCGACAATAACATGCACTTTGGTGGTGTACCATATTATGGAAAATTGTTTGACATTATTGAATTAAATTATTATGGTCGATTTGTAGTCATACTATTCAAGTGTATGTGAGCCAACACAACTAATTCAAGAGGCATGAAGAAAGATGATTTCAGATTCACTTCTGTCAATTTTTCACGATTAATACATACTGGTGATAATGAAGATAATGAACTATACATTCAAGCCTTTGAAGCTCAACAAGTATATTATGTAGAAGATGAGTTAGATAAAGATTGGAGTATAGCTATGTATTTAAAATTGCGTGACTTATATGATATGGGTGAAAATGATGAAGATATTTATGAGAGTGAGCCAAACCAACCTCAGTGAGTAGAGACACTATTCCTAAACTTGGAAGTCTATTTATACTTGTCTAGGTCAAATATTTAGTCTATTTAGTTTTTTCTTTTTTTGCATTGTCATTAAATAGATATGTTTGTATGTTTTTTATCTCCATGGATTATATAAGTTTATATGTTTTTTTATTGCAATTAACAGAACCTCAGAAGATGAAGAAGTTTTTTAAGAAATCTAAATCAGTTAGTACAAGTGGAGCTAGTGGGTCTAGTAGCAATAGTTCGATGCCGAATGTGCCTGTCAATGATGGGGGACATCTGAGTTACTTGGATCCTATTAATTCAACAAGCACATTGACATTACCTATTTCAGATGTTCCTGATATCCCCGGTTTGTAGCCAGATTTGAATGTTGAGGATCTATTTGCAAACGATGACCAAGAGGCATGCGAGCAGCCTACAAAGCCCGCACGATGACCACGAAGGAGAAATTGGTTAGTTGAAGTTTTTGGTAAGTAAATTAATAAGTATTTTAGTGTTAATGCTAATTTACTTATTTCTTATTTGTATACTAACTTTAATTCAATAGATGAGGTCAGAACAATGACACATAGGCAGATGACTGTATATGATGTTTAGGCCCTTCCTCCTGGCAAAGGATAATAGTATTACGGAACAATTTCCTTCAACCGATTGAAGATTGTAGTGGATTGTTAGGTGTTTTTCTAAGCATGGTTGGGACAGATTTTAAATCATTTCCACTTATTTACCCAGATTGGAGAAATATTCCTCAAGAGTACAAAGATCATGTATATACCAATATTATTCAGGTAGTAGCATATTAATATTCATTTCTTATCATATTAAGTACATATATTAACTAATTGTGATATTTTATTTTGTAGACTAAATTTGTTGTTGATGATATACATAAGAGATATATTCTACAATCATTGGGAGCTAGATGATGACATGCACACTATGAATTATATAAAAATGATGGGACTCACACTACAGAACAAATAATTGAAGATGTCTCAGATGGCATAGATAGGGACTGTAATATCCAGTTTTTCAAAAATGAGAGATTATGGTAGGTGACCATTAGAATGTATATGGAGCATGAAGTATGGCAATGGACCAAGTTAATTTAAGGGTTGAAATAATATCTCATCACCTGGGTCGAAGATCTTGTTGACAAAATCCTGTGTTCTGTAATGCAATTTCTAAGGCCTTGTCGACAAGGTTTTCGCTAGCAAGTACAAGGTCTTTTTGTATAATGTGTTAAAATTTTTATGGTTTGGAATTGAGTATAAAGGCTTTTTAAATGAAATTTTTGAATTGCCCAAGGTTCTCAGAGGCCTTGAAAACCATGGGAAGCCCCGGGACAGTTAAATCCTCTCCGATGGGCGTTTTCCAATGTCGGTGTGTCCAAACTTTGACAGATCTACTTGGAAAGGTTTTAGCTCTGATTTGAGTGATTCTAAAGGTATTTTTCTTTATTAGGAACCTAAAATTCATAATGGAAAAAATGATTCTAAAAAAGGATCTAAAATAAAAGAGAAACGAAAATGCAAAGTATGAAGGGTAAAATTAGAATTTTTGAAAAAGTCCTCTTGCCTTAGCTATATATAGGTGGCGCCTCACACTCTCTCTCATTTCACTTTAGATTTTCCAATTCCAAATCAGAAGTAAAGCCCTAGGAGAGTGGCGCACCAAGAGAAGAGAAAAAGGAGGAAAAATTCAAGTCTTTAAATATGAAAATTTGCTTGTTTTTCATACTTTCTCTCTACCAATCTCTTATCCTCTTTTTCCCTCTTCTTCTCCATGATTTTTTTGAAGTTTTGGGGACTATTTTAAAGGAAGAACAGATGGGAATTTTCAGATTTGAAGATAAGAGCTTAGAGAAAGCAAGATTCAAGCCAAACTAACCAAGAAAACAAGGTACAAATGCATTCTATGGTAGCTATGTTGATGTTCCTTTCTTCTCCATTTCGACCTACACTAAGAACCCTAAGAGGATCTGATTTTCAAGCCCAACCAAGCATGAATCTTAGGTATTTGATAGAGAAGAACAAGAATATGCAAAGAAAACAACAAACTAGCCATTAGAATTCAAGATGCAAAACCTAGGGTTTCTAGTGTACCTTTCAAATTTTGAATTTATGTGATGTTTCCTAGGTCCCATTAAGAGTTTAAATGAGTTCTTGAGACACCTAAGATGCTCACCATAAGCTTCTTCCTTCAAGAAAACTAAGAGAACTCCAAGTGGCCTAAGGATGCTCATAGTCTCGGCCAAGGATGGTTTTATGTGTGGGGGAGAGTTTTAAATTTTTCTAAGGCTATTCTTGAGTCATATTTGATGAATAAAAATGAAGGGAGCCTTTGGAAAAAATTTATAACTCATGGAAAGTAATTTGGTGTCTTAGATTCCATATTATGACCTAAAAAAGCAATATGATGTTAGGCATTTTGTTTTGATGGTGTGAAAAGCTTAAAAGGAGTCAAGAATCATATTTGAAAGGAAAGAATGAGGCCTAGAAATTATTTGAGGGGTGTTGCTTCATTAGGTGCAAATATGGACCATAATAGAGGTTATAAAGTAATCTAAGGTTTAAGCAAATTGTGTAGCCTTAGGATGTGTTCCATGAACCTAATTAGCTCCCATAAATTGTATCTAGGCTAAGAGAAACCATCTCCACCAATTTGTGGGTGTGTGGCCAAAAGAGGAGGCTTGAAAGCTAAGGAAAAAGTGTGTAAGTGTACACAAGATAGCTCTTTCCACCTTCTCTCATATATAGATGTGTATTTAACTTGTTTTAGAATGTGTGTATGTGTATTTTCAAGCTATGAAAAGTATGCTAGCATGCCTTTATATGCTATGATTTTTTATGCCATGTTATGTTTTCCAATGAATACATGATGTTTGTATAAGTTTACTTAAGTGTGAAGAGGCCAAGAACTCTTCTCTTTGGTGAGGATGAACCAAGAACCCTTGAGCCTGGTTAAGACAAAGTAAAGAGTCTCTCAAAAGCAAAGTGGGCTCCCAAGAGTATGGTTGAATCCAAAGCTCTTAAAGAATGGGTGACGCAAGTCCAAAATCCATGAGGAGAAGTGTGAGGCCAATCCAAACACTTGGTGAACTCTTGAATGTCTTGTATAGTTTATTCACATGCCAAGTTTGCTTTGTGAATGTCTATGATTTCCATTTTTCCATGTATACATTATAAAGTTTACTTTGCACATATTGTGTATGATTGAATGGGAGATAAACTATTGGGATTCTTTGAATCTCATCCCCTCCTTTCCAATGCTCTAACATGCTAGAGGGACCAAGTAGCTATGGTGAAGAGAGCCAACAACAATGAAAGAAGGAGATTGACAAGCATAATACCTAGATTGACAAGCATAATGCCTAGCTTTATCCATTTGAAATCATAGTTATGTTTCTTGATGTATATAATATTGTAAATGATTTATGACCCTTGATACATGTGTAAATATGATATTATGTGATGTTTAAATATATGAATATGATATATAACCTCTAGCATATGGTTTGGGTAAGTAATACCAAAGTATGCAAATTGGATGCTTGATAGAAATGTGTATAAGTGTGGGTTGAATGGCTAAAATGAGAGGCATGAAATTTGGGACTATTTAGGTAGCTCACACAAGTCTTGAATATGCTTTTAGACTTGCTCAAAAGGTGTTAACACCAAGGGAAAGCTATTTGACAAATTTGGTACCCCATATGAAGCTAAATTTGACTATAATAGAATCCTATGTCACTATTTAGCCAAATGAGTTATTCTTGATCTAAAATTTGGCATGAAATTAGGTCTCCTTAAGATCTTTATGGAAAGTTAAAGATCATAATTTTTGGAGTTCTACAAAATATTTGATGATTTTTCAAAATTAGCAATTTTCATAGTTTCTAGTTTGCTGCACTATTTATTTGGTCCGAACTTAAACTCTATCACCCGAGGCCCAAATGATGTCCAATTGCCATGAAATTTTATACAAAGAAACTAGGTAGTCTCATGCCAACTAGAAGCACCTTATTTGGAGATTTAGAGAGAGATATATAAATTTTTGAAATTTCTGTCCAGTATCAATAATTTTGCCTGACCAGAAGTACTATTCCATTAAATTTTGAGGTCTGGGCTTGATGAATTGATCTGCAGATATTTTTTCTCTCTAGTTAACATCCATAGTTTTCTAGATTGGTATCATTTACATGGATTGGATTTTTTTTTAATTAACTAGATATTTTCAAAGTTTTCTACAGAATTCTGTATCAGTTCCAAAATTCAGTTGGACCTTTGGACAATTTTGGATGTCAAACATCCTCTATGATGAATTTCATGATCTAGGAATATTTTTAATGTAAAGTAGACATCCAAAGATTTCCAGAATGACCAAGATTCCATAATTTTGATTTTTCTAGAGCTAGTTATGATTTTTCAAAGTTTGGTCAGAAAATGAAACAAATCTAGCCGAAATTAAACAAGTCCATTTCATGCTTCATTTCAGTTTCTATGAGTGGTGGACATGATAATGTGATGCAAATGAGTTGTTTTGATGTAATTAAATATGAGGATGCATAGTATAAGCTCAAACAGTCCATGTGACACCGATTACAACTTTTAGATATGACGCAACGCGAAAATAATCCCATCTTCCTTGCTTTTTCTACGGGAAACCTATATGGTTTATGAGATTATGCCATTTAAAAGCATGAGATGAGCTAGAATTTATAGTGTTACAAGGACCACTGGGCATCACTTATAAATCAGCGCTTTAGCAAGAGGTCTCAAGTAATCTCATTTAATTTTTTAGATGTACTACTTTTTACATTATAAAGCACTTTAAGATGTACTAATCACATTTAATATCTTTCTTAATAATTAGAGGATTGCAGCGATAAATAAACAGAACAAAAAGATGCTAACCATGCCACATACAAGTGGTTCAAAAAGCTTTGCACGGAAAAAAGCTGAGATGGTAAGGACTTTTGAATTATAAGTCATTTGAATTTTAAATACAATTTAAGATATGTCACATATTTTTAATTTTGTAGGAAGCTGAGTGTGGGGGTCCAGTATCACATAGAGATGTGTGGGCTGCAATTCATAAACATGATGATGGATCTTATATCAATAACGAAGCTAAAACTATCTATGTAAGCATTTGAATATCATAGGTGTTGACTTTTGATTTTAATTAAAGCCTTTTTTTTTCCAACTGATTTTTCACTCTATATTCAAATTTGTAAGAACGGATTAAAATGTTTCAAATTGAGGACTCTTCTTCTCAAGAAATTTCAAGTGATGATTCATTGGCCCTAGCCTTGGGAAACAAAGCACATTGCGGTTGAGTTCGAGAAATGAGATTTGGTGTTTATCCATCTCAAGTGTTTGGATGTTGGGCTCGTGAGAGTTCATCCAGACCTTCTTACGCAGAATTGCAAAATGAGGTTGATCAACTAAAAGCAGAAATGGCTGAGAGAGATGAGTGACAACAACAAGCAGAAGTTGAAAATGTTGCAATAGTTTAGCGACAACGACAAATAGAAGCAACCATGGCTTTCATACTCTAAAATTTTCAGGGTACATTGCCATCAGAGCTTGCAGTCTTACAAGGCCGAGGGGTAATTTTCCAAATTTTCATTCTAATTGCAATCATATCAATTAATAATAGCTAATATTTTATTTAAAATTTTAGGGACCAAGTGATCGGGACAGTGAACATCAACCAACAAATGGTAGTCACTCCCCATAAAATTGGAGATATTGCTTAGATAAGCTTGTTTGTAGATTATTAGTCCATCAATGTATTTTTTTAACTCCAATGATATTATGGTTGTTATCATTAAAACATGGATGTTACTATTGAATGTGTTGTGCAATATTACTACCTTCAATGTATTTTTTTCATTTCAATGATATTATGATTGTTATTAAAAAATAGATTTATTGCTATTGAATATGTTCTTGAACATTGTTATTAGAAATTAATTGTTAGATATATCAATTAAAAGATATAGTTATAAATAATAATGCTGCTTAGCTAGCCATAACCATGGTTTCACTAAACCGAAGCAATCCCATGTCTTAACCATGGTTATCTCAAACTGTGGTTAAGACAAAACATAACCACAATTAAATAAAACCGTGATTATGTCATGTCTTAACCACGGTTTTCCTAAACTATGGTTAACACATGGGATTGCCACGGTTTAGTGAAACCATGGTCATATCTAGGAATTGCCATGATTTTACTAACAATTTAATTAAACCGTGGTTATATCTTTCTCCACGAACGATTTAACCACAGATTTCATAATTATGGCTACGGTGCTTTACCACAATTAAAACCGTGGTTAGGATCAATAAAAAATCATGGTTAAATCCACTTTTTTTGTAGTAAGTGACAATTCTATATCTCTATATGTATAATCGAAAGAGTAATTTACTCCTTTTTAATCAAGTAGTGTTCCCTTTTCCCTAACAACACGTAGCTCATTTTTTATACTATCCTTGGAATAGTATTTTGAACACTTGAGGAAGGAATAACACAGAGACAGAAAAGGATTATTCTTTGCTTCCCTTCACTGAATAGTTTACCCTTTCTTGCCTATAAAAATGCTAAAATTAAGGCACAGCTGGCAATTCTACAAATCTATATGTTTAATAGGAAGAATAATTTACTCTTCTTGATTCTTTTAATCAAATATTGTTTTCCTATAAACATGTGACACGTTTGTAATACCAATCTTAGAATAATATTTGGAACACTTGACAAAAGAATACCACACACATAGCCACAAACAGAAAAGGATTATTCTTTGCTTTGCTCAACTGAATAGTACTCATTTAATTTCTTGCCCATAAAAATGCCAAAATTAAAGCACAAGTGATAATTCTACGACCCTATACTTATAATAGGCCTCTCATCTTTTGCATGGGTTCCTTTTTTAAAAAGACATAAATTTAGATTGGGTTATCACTATTTTTAGATCAAGTATAATGATTTTGTAATTGTAATAAAAAAAATCCGGTGTATGTATTAATATTTTATTGAATAAAAATAATAAAATTTGCGTGATAATTAATAAAATCGCTAGTTGCACAAAATATTGGTGCATTGTAAATAAATAAAATAAAATTGGTACAATGATGAAATATATTATGCTTGTCATGGGATTATGATCGGTGAATTTAATTTATATATGATTGCATGATCCTCAATAGTTTTCACTTCTGTTTTTAACCAAATACTGTATCTTCATTGAAAACGTGTAACACATTTGTGATGCCAATCTTTTTTTTGGCCAAACACAAGCAGCAAAACCACCTAACACGGGTGGTATGCATATTTGCGGAATGTCTGCTTATATAACCAACATACACATTTAATTCCACCAATGTGAGGACTAAACCCCACCCTTAGCAGGGTGGGGCCTAGCCACGGCAAAAGCCATCACACACCAATTTTACGCATGCATGCATCAAACATTTCTTTTTTTTTTTTACCAAATACAAACAACAAAATTACTTAACGCGGGTAATTTTTTTTTACCAAATACAAGCAACAAATATGTATACTTGCAGAATGTCTCCTTATATACCCAACACACACACACACACTCAATTCCACCGACGTGGGGACTGAACCCCACCGACAGGGTTTGTGATGCCAATCTTGAAATATTATTTTGAACACTTCTAAAAAAAAAAAAAAGCAACAAAAAATATTATTCTTTTGCTTTGCTCAACTAAATCATCTACCCTTTTCTTGTCCAAAGTTGCAGGTTCCGTGACAATGAAAAAATTAAAGCAGCACTGACAATTCCAGTGTAGCAATGAAAAAATTAAAGCAGCACTGACAATTCCGGCATTGTGCTTCCACCATTTAGAGAGAATATATATGTTAATTTTAAAATCATAATAGCAAAACAAGTTATGGTATTTATAATACACCAAAACAACATTAACATTAATCAATGAATAAAAATAAATATATTTATTTAATAATTAATAACAATACTGGTTACATAAAATTTTAGTACATTTTGCCGCACAATAAGATATAAAAATAATGATTTTGTATACCAATATTTTTTCTCATTCCCCATCTTTGTAAGTTTTTTATATTCAGCACTTGTGGGAAAAGTCCATCATATCGGACCGATTGTTCCATCGGATTGGAAAAATTGAACTAGATTTTCCACTCGTTTGTGTCCACCAACTGCTAAAAAATTAAGTTTTAGCTATAATAATTTAATTGCAGGTAAATAAATCACAGTTAAAAAATAATTTAACTGTGATTTTAAAAATCGTAGTTAAATCATGTGAATCTACTACAGTTTTAGTTAAATTGCAATTAGATCCATGGACTATCTATTTTTTATAGCCCCTACCCCTGCAAACTCAGTTTCGGATTTGAGACCTGAACCTTTTGATGCCGCGTAGACCTCTGTCCACACCAGCAGCGCCGTTGCAGCCTCCGTCCATCGTTGAGAGTGTCGTCGTCGCCAGTGAAGCCTCTAGTCCGTGACAGCCACTGTTGTTCCTCTATCGCAGCATATACGAAGGTCACTCTTCAAGAAAAGTTCACAAGAAGACAGAAATCCTAAGGTTAGTAAATTTCACTATCCTGTTCTGTTTGATATGAGCTTCTTAGAAATTTGCTAAATCTTCCATTTGTATTGAGAAATTTCCAAGATTCTCCATGAATTTTCCTTCGTTAGTCTATTGTATATCCTGTAATCGATACTTTTGAGTTTAATTTCATCTTTCACCCATGATGAGTACCAAGTTATAATTTAGTTCCAGAGTTTGATTTCATCTACTGTATATCCCGTTTTCTTCTTATGGCCTTTTCAAGATTTGCATTGGACTGTTGTTCTTACATGTGCATGCTCCGATTAAATCAAAATCTGTAACCTTGGTGCAGCAGAAATCGAGGATGAAAATCCTGGAAACATGCATCAACCAGTCAAAATGATTTAGCTTGAAAAGTAATAAATTTGAGGATAAACTAACTTGAAACTATAGTTGACAATGTCGGTGTTCTTGAAAACAAAAAACTAACTTCACTCTGTTCAAGCTCTCTGAATTTTGTTTTCTTTCCATTTTTGCTTGGCCGAGGTTGTTTTGTGCTTGATATACTCAGTCTTATTTTATATTATATGTTATGTCTTTATTGATATTCTATGTTTATTAAAATTACTCCTGCTTAGTTTACTTAGGATAGTTTGGTACAGCTGATTGTGGGAAGGTGGAAATTGGATGAGTTGAAATAAGAAGTCCCTTATTCTCATTCTTCACTCTATGGGGAGTGATATTTGCAAACCAATTCCTGCTTGTGATGTTTAAACATTGGTTTATCTAGATGCATGTGATTCAGGAGGAACTCGATTCTGATAATGTTATTTTAGCTGGATTGAGGGTTTTCAGTTTTTATATCTTCTATAGCTTATGTTATGTCTTGACTCTTGACTAGTTTTTTTTTTTTCTGCGAGTTATGAAATGTTATCATTATAATTCTACTGGACCAAACTATCTTAGCATCTAAAGCGACTGCAATTAACTTTTTTTTTTTTTGGTTACACATTCAATTGAATCTTTAGCATAACTATTTGAGATCAAAATATAAAATATCGCATTCGTTGAACATTAGTCATGTCTTTGTTGCAATGCATATTGTTTCATTTGTTAAGTTTTGGTTCCCTGTTGCATCATTGGTCATGTCTTTGTTGCAATGTGCAGATTGTTCATATAAAATTCTTTATACTAGTTTGTGCTTAAACTTTTGGATTCACTTCTTGATTTAATGTGGATAACAAAAAAAAGGCATATTAATAGTAGCATATTACCCTAGGTGAACAACTTTACTTGATTTAACACATGCTTACCATCTAAAAAAATTACTGGTTAGTTACCATCAAAATCAAGAACTGAGCATCTTTTTTATACTTGTTTTAACACATACTTTCTTGAATTAATTTTGTAAATGTTTTATCTCTTTTTCTTTTATAAAATGGATAGGTCTTAGATTGTTAAGTCTCAAAATACACCTAAATATTTAGAGGGAATGAATGAACTTTTAGATTTTGCATTTGCCAAGGAGGGTGTTGAGGGTAGAATTATATGTCCATGTCTAAAGTGTTACTTCAAAAAATGATAGATTAGAGAAATTGTGCATGACCACATAATTGTTCAACCATTCCCACAATGGCTACACTTTTGGGTTAAGTACAGGGAGAAACAAGTTAGAAAAGAATCTCTTACAAAATCTCTATTAAGGCCATAAGTTAGAGAAGAAAGAACTTGTTAAGCTGACCCTCTGCAAGACATGATTCGTGATGCATTCAAAGTTCATCATGATAATGGAAGTGTGGATGAAGTTAAGGATTTGACTCCACCATTTAATCAAATGATAAATGAAAATGCTAAAGAGTTTTACAAATTAATTAAGGATGGCCAACAAAATTTGTACGAAGGGTGCAAAAAGTATTTAAAATTATCTATTTTAGTAAAACTATATCACATTAAGTGTATGTGTTACACAAATATTAAAGCTATGTCAATGATGTTAGAGTTATAGACATCTATCTTTGAACATGTAAAGATTCTACCTTCTTTTTATAAGGCTAAGAAAATCATCAATAAACAAAGGCTGGACTACAAGAAAATTTGTACATGTTTGAAGGATTATATGCTATATTAAGGGGAGGATGAGAATAGGAATCGGTGTAAAATGTGTAACACATCTAGATAGAAACCAAAAAGTAAAGGTGAAAAGAGGGGAAAAAAATTTATAAAAATTTTCAAATACTTTCCACTAAAGCCATAATTGCAAAAATTGTTTATGCCTTCCACGAGTGCGAAGCACATGAGATGGCATGCTATGGATATGAATAGTAATGGCATGATCAAGCATTCCAGAAATTCAAAGGCTTAGAGAAGATTGGATATAATGAATCCTTAGTTTGTTGCAGATACTTGGAATGTATGCCTAGGGTTGGTTATTGATAATTTCAATCCATTTGGCAACTTAAATACAAGTTATAGCATTTGGCTAGTGGTTCTTATGTTTTACAATCTCTTTCCTTTTGTGTGTGTCAAACAAAGTTTATTCCTTCTTTTTATGATAAGTCTAAGAAGGTGAGTACAAGGAAATAGTATACATATCTATTTGCAACCAGTAACAGAAGAATTGATAGATCTATGGAATGTGGAGGTTGATACCTATAATTCTTTCAATATGCATGTAGCTATGATATAAATTGTTAATGATTTTCTAGATCTCATAATATTGTCTAGGTGAAACACACATTGGGTTAGTCTGTCCATCTAATAACTTTAACTCAACTCCTATTTGAGTTTTCATAGTCGGAAGTGGTGTTTTATGTTACATCATTATTTTTTAAACCCAAAACATAAATTTAGATTGGCCTAAAGTCAGTTCAATGATAGAAAAGAGAAGAGAAATCCTTTAATAGCAATAACTGGCATTGAAATTTTAAAATAGCTTGAAAATATCGATGTTGTATTTGGAAAAAAGGTTTAGTTGAAGGTTGAAGAAGAAGATGTTAAAGAGCTAGTGGTGTCGATGGTAACAATCAACAATGGCGTAAATAAAGTATATTTCGTAAGCTTCCCTATTAGGCAAATAATTTGCTACATCATAATCTTGACATGATACATATTGAGAAAAATGTTTATGACAATATGATATTTACTATGCTTAATGAATTTAGAAGATCAAAAGACCATTTACATGCACAAAAAGACTCACAAGAAATGGTCATTCGATTTGAGCTCTAGTCTGATGATAGTAGTAGATATCTATTGGTTTTGTTCATATTAACAAAAGCCAACAAGGATGTCTTTCTCAGAACGATAAAGAATATCACTATACTTGATGAATATTGAAGTAACATTTCTAAATATATGCATTTGAAATAATGTAAGATTTGATGATTGAAAAGTCATAACTCATGTCTTTATAGAGTAATTACTACTTTTGGCCAAAAGAAAGACATTTCCTAAGGAAATGTCTATAGTATTGATTAAATTGTATTTATTTTATAAAATTGTGTAAGGAAATGTTAAACAGGAATAAACTTGATAAGTTCTAGAGCTTAGTTGTCCTCACACTTTGTCCTAAGAAAATGATATTCTCATCTTCGTTTTTTATAATCATGGTTCATTTGATTGTATGCTTAGTTAAAGTAGTCAAGATCAGAGGCCTTGTCCAATATGGATAGATGTACCCTATAAAATGGTAAGTATATGCACAATTTTCAAACTTATCAAATCTTTTAAATATTTTTATTTGCATCAATAACTTGAATTGGATCTTTTTAATAAGTACCTAGATAAGTTAAAATCCTATGTATGAAATAGAGATTGGTTGGTGTCATGACCCAAATCTCTAACTGTGACTGGTACATAAACTAAGCCAACTCAAAGTTAGCTTAAAGCCTACAAAAATATCCTTACTTGACCATGATAAGACTAAGAAGATATTTTAAAAAAAAAAATATGCCATGCTTTCAAAATACATTATTTATTTCACCAAAGATATCATTTAAGGGTTATAAAAAATCTAACAAACCTCTCATTTAGTATGAATACTTCACAATCCGTATAAACAATCTCAACCTAGTAGTTAAATTTCTTTTGTTTTTACAAATAAAAAGAATGAAAAGAAGAAAAACAAATAAAATAACCAACTTAAACAAACTACAACTCTCACACTATACTATCCAACTTGATACTTCGTAGCCATGATGTTACAAAGTCTTACATCACTATCATCTAGTAAGGAATCTACCTAACATGTCTAGAAAAACATACGAACCCCCAAAGCACTTTGCTTGACTATTTGCTAATCTTAAATAATAATAATGAGTAAAGTGAGTCCACCATTGATTCAGTGAATACATAAATTACAAGTTACACAAAAAGGGAAACAAGTGCATTTGAATTTTTCGTAATCGAGTATCATTAATAAAATAAGATAAAATATCTATTCATAATATTCAAATAAATAACTAACTAAATAAATTTTTTTTTTTTTGAAGTAGTAACCAACTACTAAAAACATATAAAATTTAAAAACAAATCAATAAAAACTCATTTGATAAATATTGTGTAAGAAGGCATATCGCATTACTTCTCACAATATTTTATACTTTACTTATTTCTCATTTCATTACCACCTCACTTTTCACATTTGAGTGTCATTATATTTTTCTTATTTCACATCTTAGTACTATCACACTTTTCACATTTTAGTATCATCACATTTCTTATAATATCATAGCAACATCCTATTGTTTGTCACATCTCATATTGTCTTTGTACCTTTCATCATATTTTAACTTAATTTAGCATATTCAGGCCATTATCCTCACTAACAACTATAGGATTCAGGCTATATCTCATTCATTATTTTTTTAAAATATATAGTATATATTAATAATAGGATTTAAGGAAGTGTAGATGATCCATCCTTAAAACCACTATCAAAGGAAAAAAAATGATTTAATAAATACTGCACCAAGTATTTCATATTACTCAATGCCAGATTTATATTTTCAAATTCCGTAAGTAACACACTAAGTATCCCATACTACTTAATGTAAAACTTAAGTTTTCATAGTACAGTCAAGAAAGAAGAAATACTTTCCTTAAATACTATACCAATCATAAATAATTTAGAAAAATTATTAAAGAGATTTAAATTTAATTAAAAAATTGATTTAAAATTATATTAAACACAAATTTAATTTATATGAGTAAATCTCCTTAAGGAAATAAAGATACTTTAGTAGAAGTATAAGATAACAAAATAATAATTCATTATTCTCATAACTTCACTAATAAAAATATCATTATTTTTTAAATAATGTAAATAAATACTTTATCATCACAAACAAATAATAATAATAAAGTGATATAAAAATAATTCAAAGATATATATTTTATGTTATAATTATCAATTAATTAAAAACAAATGAGCTTTAAAAAAACTATATAAAAAAATTAGAGTAAGATAGGCAATATATATATATATATATATAATTACTAGTTAATTAAAAATAAATCAAATATAAGGAAAATTATATGAAAAAAAATTAGAATAAGAAGAATATTATATAAAACAATTAAAGGAGACAATTTAAATAAAGTTCACAATATAAAAATAATAATAATATATCAAAGTTTTATTATTATCTATACTTTGCATCTATGATAATATTCTCATATTACCCATTCATAAATTTTATCCTTATTTATCATATATTTTGAAAATGAAGATATTTAAAATTTTAAGATTTGTTTCTCTATAGTAGGAAAATAAGAATTATTTAAAGTAATATTTAAGAGAACAAAAATATAATCAAAATATAAACAAAAGATGTCACGTTGCTATTTATACACTTACTATTAAGGACTAATGATAGAAGTACTTTTTAGGCACAATTTCAATGGATAGAAAATTTTTACCAATGTCTAAAATCACATTGAGCATATATTTATCAACAACTATCATGTTGATATCTTATAATATTAATTTGACTAAATGTAAATTATAATAATTAGATCCCCAAATTTAATTTAATTCCTTATCATCATTACTAATTTTAGATTTAGATTTGGATTTTTTCAATTAATTTCCCATAATTTAAATTGAGTTTAGAAATCACCATATGGAGTAAAGAATTGAATAATAGATATGTTAATTTTGCACTTGAAAGCTTAGAACCAAAAACCCCAAATTCCAAGCTTCATTGGTAGCCAAATTTGAAAAAAGGAAGATGTAGAAATTTCAATCAGTAAAGATGCAAATACAGCAATGAAAATAATATTCTCTCTTGGAGATGGAAGACATTGTAGTTTTGGATGAAAGAAGAATGCTATAATGGATTCATGTACAATGATAAGATATAAGGAAAACTACTTTTCAGCTTAAGTATTTAAATAAAGTCTTATAAATATTTAAGTTTGATAAGGATAATCTATTTGGAGAATTTGAAATATAAAAGAATTGTATTAAGTATAAGATGGATATCCAAGTAATTCCATAAGATAATTTTTAAGCTTTAAAATTTAATTCAAATTAATTAGTTAATATTTTCTATTATAAGATAATTTATTTAGTATTAATAAGTTATTTTTAATTTTTTATTATTATCATCATCACCATTTTTTTTTTGGATTATTATAGTCAAAAGACTCAATAGCTCAAAGGTATTTAACTAAGGAGGTCTTAACTTTCTACTCGAGGTATATGGATTAAGTAAAGAGAATATTCAATTGTCCTACATGTGTTGATGACCAATCCAATGTTGATTCAGTTATTGAAGGCACAATCTAGCAATTGGAAGATTAGTTAGTGGTTTTGAATATTTCATTTTTTCTTTTGAACAAAAACTACAAGCACATTAACTAAGCTTTGGAATTTCTTACTATGCTAACTAATTGCAGAGCAGTGGATCGCTTTTTTGAGTAAATATATTATAGTTATTAAGTTAAATGTTCCATAATCATTGCAACTATATACTTACTTAAGACGTTTTTCAAATAGAGAATTCAGAATTGTGGTGAAATGATAATTAAAAAGTTGTTTACGATCATCTTTTGATGTAGATAGAAGTGTTTATAGGAAATTTGCTAAATGATTTTCTTATTTTGTAAGTGCTTGAACACATCATCTTTAGTGTCAACAATTTATTTTATGTGAAAGTATTTGCATAACAAGAAGATTGTAATACCTTCACCTTTTAGCTATTATACCATAGTCTCATTATTTATCTCAATGTATTTCATATGGATTGGAGCACAATTACAAGAAACCATGCACCTCACATGAAAAGTACAATAAATTTAATAGTATTAATTGCATTACGTGAGATCTTATTTATTTAATTTATGCCCCATGGATCATGTGATCTCATCAATATCATTTTCTATTCATAACACATCCATACAAATTATAACTATTACCAAATATCTTAAGAAGCTTGGGTTTTAAGCTACATCTCACAAAATCAATGGTTTGCTCTCAGGTTCAGATTCCATCTTTTTGATACAAATTTTGAAAATTTATAACTAATTTTAGAAAAATCAAAATCAAGCAAACCATACAATTCTAAAAAGTTATGGATGTCTACTTTTTACTAAAAATAATTCCAGGCCAATTCAGTAGCGATAAGCTATCAAAAATCAATAGAACAGTAACACAGGTCAGGCTACGTTATTGGTACTATCATATAATTTCAAAATTTTATTTCTCCCTTCATAGAGCTCTAAATGAGGTTATCTCAGTAGTTATAGAAAGATTATAATGTATAGTTTATCTCTGTAAAATTTCATGAGCATTGGACTTCATTTGACCCATGTGTGATGTAGAGAAGCAAACTGACCAAATGAACAGTAATCATACCATTTCTACATAATTTGGCCAAATTTAAAAAATTGTAATAAATTCTATAGAGCTCCAAATTAAGTGTTCTTTAACTCTATAAAAAGCTCTAGATGAGACTTATTTGTTGGCCAAATTTTATGAAAAAACTCATTCATTTGGTTAGACTTTAGTTCAACTCTCCATTTAGTCAAATTTGAAGTCTCAAATGACATCTCAAGACATCAAATGCTCTTCTTGACTTTCCACAACCACTTGGGCAAATTTAAAAATATAAATATAATATATAAAAGCATGTCAAATGATCCCAATTATCATGGAGCTCAATCTCACCTTGTCACTTGCATACATACACATGTACATCATATCACATAAGGGCAAATGAGTGGCAAAAACTCATATTCTCATTTATCTAGCTTTCACATTGGTACCTACGCTATTTATACATACATTAGAACTTGATTAAAGGTCTACATCGTATATATAACTCATGTTACATATTTTGATATCAAGATGCAATTACAAGGCTCATTTCCCTATCCTTTTGTCAAAATCTTGCCTTTCATGGTTGTTGGCCACCATTTCTTGGTCTTCTTGGTTCACCTAAATATGGTTAGGCATATATGGGGGAAGAGTGAGATTTAAAGAATCTCAATAGTTCTTAACCCTTTCAAACATACATAATAAATGCATAAATAAGTTAAAGAATGCATGCATGACATTCAAGCAACTAGTGAGCATACATAAAACATTTTCTTTGTCACATAAACTCATACATAGCAAACATAAACTCTCAAGAGCACTAGTCTAGCCTTACCCATTTTTCTGGGGACTTTTAGATTTCTCTCACCTACTTTCAAAAGACTTTTGACTTAACCTCACTCTTCTTAAGACTTTTGGCTTTGTCTCGCCCATTTTTAAGGACTTTTAGTTCATTCTCACCTATGCTAAAAGACTTTTGGTATGACTAAACCCATTCAAGCCAAAATGCATTCATAAAACACATTTCAAGATCAACATGGTACCATGGTATGTGGGTAATAGCTAGAAATATTTCCTATGGCATAAACATACATACAAATACTCAAAGACAACCAAACATCCAAGCCATACATGAGAGAAAAGTTAGAGAGCTACCTTGAAGCAAGAACATAACACTTTCCTTTTGAATTCTTCTCCCCTTTCTCAGCCAAGCCTTGCAATTAGGTGGCCCTTAGTTCTCTTGGCCTAGACACATCAAAAGAGACATAAATCACTTATGAAAACAAGTTTTGGCATTATACACACTCTATGTGAAGCTACTTTGTTCTATAGCTCCATTATGCTTTCATACAAGACCTTATGAAGCAATTACGAGAATTCATAATCTTGGCTCCCATTTCTCATTCATTTTAAGTCTCTTGACTCTATTTAGACTCCTTAAAGTCATCACAAATTCATTCCCAAGAGCCTAAACATAAGTTACTTCTTTAAGTCTCATTATAGAGCCTACACCTCTATCTCACAAACCAAGGCTTCTAAATTTTTTTCAAGGCTTCCTTTGATGTTCTCCCATCATATTTAATTCCTTTCTAGCCTTAAAAAAATGTAAAACTCTCCCTAGATGCATGAAGAGCTCTTGGTCGAGACTATGTAAGCATATAGCACTCATAGAGTTTGCTTGCTTTCTCTTAAGAAATTGGCACTTGTGAAGGCTTCCTACATATCTTAAAAACTCATATATACTCTTAGACAACTTAAATTACTACTAGGAAGTTTCATCTTAGCCTAGGTGTAATTAAATCCCTAAGTTTGCTAACTTACAGTATAATGCTTGTTATTCAATTTCAATGGCATTTTCTTAATCCTCACTCTCCATAACCCTTGATTCTATCAAGAAAACATGAAGAAAAACTCTCCTCCTTACTTTTTCTCTCTAGGCCGAAGCTTAAATGGCTTAAAAATATAAGATTTTGCAAGTGTTTTAAGTAAAATTTTACTTTTAAACTGAGTTCTCTTCACGTAAATTATTTTTCACCGATTGGTTTTTGGAAAAGAATTCCTTTTTGGCTTGGGTTAGACCTAAATCTTCAAGTTTTCAAAAAAAGAAAATAACCATTAGAGAGCTCTTAGAGAGAGGAACAACTTTCTTAATTGGCATAGGATAAAACTAGCCGTTTACTTATCTAATCGAGAGTTTAAACTTCTTCTCTCTCCCTTCCTTTAATGTCATGCCATAGCTACTCAAAATTCTAAAAATGGAAGCTTGGAGAAGGTGATGAGGTATAATCTTATTTAAGAAGCCTCTTTTATAATTTTTTAAAATGACCATTTTGCCCCTACACATCTATTTACTCTGTTTACGTTCATTTCAATTCCTTTTTTAGAACCTCCTTTTTATCATAAAATTTAGTTCTCTAATTCATAAAATGTCTTTAGTTTCATCTAAATTGAATTTAAAACCTTCTCGAACGAACTGGTCAATGTTTAGGTCAACTGATACTCTAAAACGTAAACCGGATGGGTTTAAACCATTCTAGGGGTTTCTATAGTTTTTAGGGCTTCTGAAAATCCCAGGAAACTCATTTTTTTCTATTTAAAAATTTATCTTTTGAATTTTCTAAAAATTTTCTAAAATTACGAAAATGCCATTCCATCTTCGTTAAATTTTATTTGGTTATTCTGGCTCCATTTTCATAGCATCTTTAGCCTTGGATCCTCATTATTTGAAATATAGATTATTGCTCTAATTTTATTGGACTTCAAATCATTCTATCTGGGAGAGTTCCTTTTATATTCGGTGTGTTTCATACGTTTACAGAGGAACTGGACATTACATTTCTCACGTTTACGGAGGAACCGGATATTACAAAGATCTTTTTTTTTTTTTGGTTCAGATAAGAAACAATGTGAATGACTCCCATTTAGTTGAGATGAAGTTACTTGCCTTAGGTCTAATTGATCAAGCAATAAGATATAGTGCATGCAATGTTAAACAATTCAAATTTTGTATTATAGAACAAAACTAAGGGTTGAAAACCCAAAATTATAAAGTTTTAAAGACTTTTAGGACAAGACTAAGGGTTGAATGACTCCCACTTAGTTGGGATGAAGTTACTTAGTTTACGTTTAATTGATCAAGGAATAAGATATAGTGCATGCAATGTTAAACAATTCAAATTTTGTACTATAAAACAAGACCAAAGGCTAAAAACTTAAAATTGTAGAGTTTTTGGGACTTTTGGAACAAGTTATGTAAGTAGTAGTAATAGTTATATGCATTTTAAAGGTGTGCCCTATTATGAGAATTTGGTTGACATACTTGAAATAAACTATCATGGGTGATTTATAATAACATTGTTTAAATGTATATGGGCTAATACTATCAATCTTGAGAGGTATCATGATTGAAATAAACTATCATGATTGATTTATAGTTTGTGTCTATCAATTCTCTTATGCTAATTTGTGATTTCTTTTCTTTTCTTTTCTTTTTTTGTAGAAATCTTAAAGATGAAGTTTCTTAAGAAGAGTAGTTCAAGCCTCACTTATAGAAGCAATGGAGGTAGTTCAAGCTCAAGCACTAGAGGTTTATAGCTAAGTTTGGCTTTTAATGTTGGTGGACAGTCGAGGTACATAGATTCAACAACTAAAGTTCTATCCATCTAGTCTTCTATTGATGATATTGAGGACTTCCTCATCAATAAAGAGGAAAGGCAACAAGAACCAGCCCTGTGAGCTTGCACAACATGAAAAGAAAAAGAATTGAATGGTTGAGATCAAAGGTAAAACAATGAGATCTAGTGCGTTAAATTAATTTAATATAAGTTTGTACACTAATTTTACTTCTACAAATGAGTAAGGATAAGTTAGACCCTACCAAATAACATCGAGGGATGTTTGGCCTCTTCTAGAGTCATTGTGCACTGGAACAAGTGCATCCATCCCATTTGAGAAGGAGGTAGATTGTTGGGTATGTTCTTAAGAAATATTGCCAAAAGCTTCATAACATTTCTCATTAGCTATCCAAGCTGGAGGACTATCCTAGTTGAATACAAGAATGACATTTGCAAGAATACTATACAGGTACTATATTGATTATTATAATGTTTTATGAGTCATTCATTTTTACTTATATTAATTAACAATTATATGTTATACTATATACACTTTGTCCTTAGTAATAAAGAGCATAAGAGCTTTTGTCTTATGTCCATGTGAGGTAATTGACGACAAGGAGGAAGGAGTTGTATGACCATAAACAAGATGGTACAAAAACAAAAAATGAGCTACTTGCTGCCATCCTAGATGAGATCCAAGAGAGCTATAGGCATCCTTCAGAGAGTATTGAGAAGACTCAAGAACAAAAGTAGTAAAGTTTTTTTTAAATAGTACTTTTCTATTCTTGATAGATATCATTAATGTGTTTCTGTTAGTCACCAAGAGATTGTGTAGAAAAATAAAGAAAATAGGCAAAAGCAAATGATCCTCCACATTGGTGGATCAAAGAGCTTTACAAAGAACTAAGATGGCAATAGATATTGGTAAATAATATGACTAAATTTTTAATGTAATTTGAGATTTGTTACAATTTTTATCTTAAGCTTTGTAAGAGGTTGAATATGGAGATCCAATCACCTAAGGAAATGTGTGAATTGCCACACATAAGAGGAAAGATGAAACTTCAATCAATAAGAGAGTTAAAGCAATTATTGTAGCTATATGAGAAACAAAGTGTTCACTCCTAATTTAGTTGAATAGATACATTATTGAAATTATGTATTGTTTTTTATTTTGTTTGAACTTGCAGAAGAAGATATCAAAACTATCAAATTTAAGGATTTTCTTTTTAGGAGATTTCAAGTTAGAATTCGTTGGCTTTAATTTTAGGAAGCCAAAAGCACCTTAGTCAAGTCTAAGGATTGAGACAAGGTGCATGCCCGTCTTAGGTGTTCAACTATTCTGCTCGCTTCCATAGAAGAATTCCACCTATTGGGTCTTTTTGTGAAAAGTTGCAACATGAGGTGCAAGAAGATAGCAAGAACAAAGTATATTAGAGTATAAATAGTTTAGATTACAACAATAAGTTCAGTTATAACATTCTTCTTCCAAAACTTCTAGGGTTAATTGTCACTTGAACTTGCTAGTACAGGTGTTTGAGTGGAACCATTATTAGTTTTTTTTTTCCTCTTAAATTATATAAATGAACATATATTTCTTTTACTCTTTAGTTCATTGCATATTTATTTCGCTTTTATATTCAAACACTAAGTAATTAAGATAATGAAAACCTTAAGGCTGCAACTTAGTTATCAAATTATTGCAATAGGAATTGAATAATTAGTTTAGTGAACTCTTGTATTTGAACTTTGATTATAATTAAATATATTTGAATACTAATAGCAAATTGTGATTGCATATGTTTGAATTTCAGGTGTATAGGTTTGTGGAATTACTTTTTTATATGGAGGTCACCTAATTTATGAACTATTGTATTTTTAAAAAATATATATAAATTTAGCGACGATTTAAACCTTCTGCAAAAGCATCAGCTAACTACAACTTTTCCTGTTATCCAAAACTGTAGTTAAGCCAGTATCAACCAATGATTTTATTGCAGTTTCGGAAACCGTAATTAAATCCCTCAATCACAGTTTAAGCCGCTGTTAAACCTAAAAAAAATCATAGCTGAAATAGGTTTTTTTTTTATTTTTAATAGTGACCTTTTAAAGTCTTTAGTAAAAAAAATGTAAAAATATTTGATGTATTATTAGTTTTATCATTGCCACTAAAATGAAATTATTTTCGCTATTTCTTCAAAATTTCTTTTTTTTTTTTAACTAAAGACAATGTAATTTTGGACTTTTTTTTTATACTAATTACTATCTATTTACATTCATCACTCCTTCCCCCCTCCCACCCACAAACACGCATACGCATACATGTACACACATGCTAATACAAAATGATAAAATTGCTATTTAAGGCATTAATTAAATTAGCTTAAGATTAATGCATACAGTCCCCTTGTAATTAACATTATGAACAATGGGGGAAAACATTCCTCGTGTTTTTAATTGGTATATGTTCTAGTCAATCTTAGGCTTTTCTTTTTTTTTTTTGGTTAATTTTGGTTTTAATAGAAATTTGAACTCCAATCCTTCAATTTTTGAGGCAATTCTAATACTATTGAACCAAAAATTATTAATAACTCTAAGAGATAGACAAATTACCCAATTCCTATGGGTATCATAAAATTTATCCATTTAAATTTGGGTATGAAAAATTTTTAAAATATTTTTATGAATAGAATACTCACTCTTGCCCGCATCCAAAGCGCATGTTTGTATATATATGTTATGAAAAATAAAAAAAGATATATCATTCAAATAGTATTGACTTATATTAATAATTGTTTAAAACATTTTATTTTTTGTTGTGATTTAATATGAACAAATGTTATGTAAATGAATTTGAACTTAAAAAAGACTTATATTAATTTTAAATTTTTTCAAGTAAATAAATACAAAATTGAAGATTCAAGAATTTAATGAAAATGCATAATTTTTTACTCACTAAATATCAATCTGAAAATTATATATAACTAGATTATTCTACCCATAGGTCTCACGGTCAATAGGTCCCATGACAAGATATATCAATTTATAAAAATATTACATAGAAATTAAAATTAAATTTAAAAAAAAAAAGGCACAGAGTCATATCTAGAAGGGAACTAGTACTATTCTTTTTTTGATTAATTCTTTTCTATTCTTTTCTTTTTTTTTCTTCTTTTGATCAATAGAACTAGTACTATTCTGAAGTCAATGAATAGTACCAACTTTCTCCAATCTATATATTGATACTTTATCCATAATTTTCCTAATAATTTTAGATTTTTCAGGCACCCTATATGATCTATAATGGCTAAAATGAATTTTTCTAGCAAGAGGACCAAAACATAAGGTGAACTCGTTCTTTCTTTCTTTTCTGAAAATTAATAAACATAAAATCAAAATTAAAATAATAGTGAAAAATATATTAAAATAATTTTCAGTATGAATAAATTACTCAAAATAATATGTCAAATTATAAATAATAACGTGAAAGTACAATCGTTACATAGGACTTTGTTCTAACTATTACACCCTCTGCAAATGTAAAAAGAGAACAATATATATATATATATATAATTAAATCTTAGATATGTAACGAGGAAATGATATTATTTTATCATAATAAAATAAATTTGCTTATAACTAACAATTTTTTTAATGCAAGTAAAAGGCATTAATTATTTGTAACTCTATTTTCAAATCAATTACTTTTCATTACTGTAGTTTTCGTTGTCCGTGGCGTGTGCGGACGAGTTAATCACGCTTATAGTCTTTATTGCTTCTTTTATGTTTGCCACACGTGAATCATGTCCAATATGAAAGTAGTGAAAGTCGCACCTTGTTGCTGTGAAGACTATTGACCAACTCATGAATTCTATAACAAAATATGATATGTTACATTCAAAGCCCCCTATGTGGCTCTTGGGGCAATAACTTCATTATTACAATACAAACCAAGCAAACTATTAAGTGCTCAAACTAATATAATATAATATAATATTGTTTCGGGTATAACTCTAATTAGAAACCTAATTAATAATATGGTGGTGAAGCCACCGGTTGTTCAGCAGTGAGCTGGAGAGAGTTCAGAGTTAGGGGTTGAGGAGTTTCAGCCGTAGCGAACTTCACAGGGTGCACAGGCGCATGTGCCACAGTACCAGAGCTTCGCAGTTCAGCCATTCCTCGACGTGTGCTTGCCCCTTCTACCTCACACAACTTGGGAAGAAACACACCTATTCACAACCAAAAGGGCAAAAAAAAAAAAAAAATGGTTAATATTCACATAAGCCTTAAGCCATACCTAACCCGGCCCATCAATGGACAGAATCGTGTATATGAGCATGTCCGTACCTTCACCAGCGGCGAGATTGAAGTAGAGGTCAACGACGTTGGGGCAGTTGTGGTAGCACTGAGGAGAGCAGAGGCTGCGGGTGAAGCCAGACTCCACAAGATAGTCCGTTGAGATTCCCAGTGTTTTTCTGTCCAACCCACAAGCCTTGATGCATTGGTCGCTTTCCACGTGGTCCTTCACTTTGTCAGCTTCGATCTCCGATGTTCGACACGTGTACGCTTCCTGGCCGCTCCTCTTCACTTGCTTCTCAAGCACACACCGTTTCCCCATGCACGACACCGCATACGAGCACGTCTCCTCGTCCAGATTCTCGCACTTTATCCCTCCTCCTGCATGCAGTTTCAGTCTTCCATGAGCTAATAATGCTCAATTAAAGGGCCCTTTTTTTTCCCTTAGTCTTGATAACAGGGCATCAGAAAAATATTTATTAAATGAATTACATGTTAACTTGATGAAACTTCAATTATATATATGATATTGGTTATTCATTATATATATATATATATGGAGTTTAATTTTTTTTCTTTAAAAAAATTATGAAGTAGATAGCAGGTTTTGTTGACTAATTTAAGATATGTTAGGTAATAATAAATAAATAAACTCTTGTTAATTATGATATGTACATACCGGTTGACTATGCAAAAAGGGAAACAAAATTTATGGTTCTATGAAAAAATTCAACTTTCGTAAAGGTTAAGTTTCCTTATCTTTGAAATTTTATTTTTGTTAAGCGATTTGTGATCATATTTTATCTGACAGGAGTATAAGTCTACAAGTAGAAATTTCAAGCTCTTAAGAAGTTGAATTTCCATTACAACATTCTAAAAGCTCGCAAAATGAGTCACACATAAATGGGTGAATTTTGATTGGCACTTTCACCCTAAACGAATGTGTAAGAAGCATATATGCAGCAATTTTTCACTTTGTAACGAAGATGATTTTGTAAATTGAGTTGTGCAAGAGAAGACTTACCGAGAGTGCCTTGAAAGGTGAGAGAGAATACAAAGGCGAGTACTACCAAACTTCTCAGGCTAATGTTGGAGGCCATGGATGAAGCTAAGAAGGATTCCAAGAGTGGCCAAAATTAGCTGAGAACTTTGGAAAGTTGGGACTAGCAACTGTGTTTGTGCTTGGAGCTAGGAATGTTTGTGAGACCTTCTGGCAAAATGAGGAGTATATTTATAGGGATTTCTTAGCGGGCAATTAGGGGGTTTGAAATTCTCTGAAAAAGAAAAATTAAAAAAAAAAAAAAGTAGGAAGGTAGACCTTTCAATGTGAAGAAACATCCAAATTATACAGTTTTATATTTTAAAAATCTATGATTTTTTAATTAAAAAAATGCTAGACTAACTTTTATTATAATAAAAAAATAAGTTACAATTACACATATTTTGATCAATATACATATACATATATATATTATTTATATAATATAACAAGTATTAAATATATATTTAATTAATATAAAAATAATAAATTATCTAAATTTAAAATAAATTAAATTTATGATTTACAATACAAAAATATAACATTAAAATAAAATTTTAAAATTTATTTTTTAATGATTTATATTTTTAATCAAAGAAATCAAAATTATTGTTGAAGATATTTCAATCTTATTTTAATTTTAAAAAAATTTGTATATACTTTTTAAACAAATGAGAAAGGCATATAATTTAAACATCTCCAAATGTGTAGAAAAAAATAATTTATGCTAAAAATCTGAAAATACTTTAGATGTTTATTATAGAAGGTGGCTTTTGGTCATGGCCTTAGATTTGATGGGGAGCCTCGTCAGCGAGGCGTGCTAGAGGGGGTCCTACTTGCGTTGGGTGGAGGAATTGAGATCTCTTGGTTACTAGTCAAACCAACGCCGCGATCAGTGGCGGACCTTACTCCCTGTACAATCTCCATCCATTGAAATATTTATATTAAAAGATTTAAAAATTTTGAAATTATTTTAAAGAGTTCAAGAATTAAGAATTTTAGTTAAAATTTTTAATCTTTAAATCTGTTAAAATAATTTTAAAATTTAAGATTTTTCAATATATATATTTTTAATTTAAAATTCTTAAATATAGTTTTTCCTTTCAAATAACAAAAAACTACACTTTGATGAAGACACCACAATAAATTAAGTTAAATAAGACAAGATTTGGTTTGTAAGATCGTTTCAATTTCATTTACCATTTTCGTGTACTAATTAATCATGTACTTCTTTAGCCTTTATTATATAATTTTGTTTCTTAAAATTTATTCTTATTTTTAAGTTTGTAATATTTTAAAAATATGTATATTTATGTGAAATTAATTACAATTTTTTCTTTATTTTTAAATTAAGTCGACTTCTATGATTATAAATTTTATTTATATGGTTTATATAGCAATAGAATGCATTTTTTTAATAAAATTACAAAGATATCATCGGTCATTTAAAAGAAACACTGAGTATGAAAAATATGGTTGATTTTAAAAAGATTTTTTATAAAAAATTTTCCCAAATTCTATTAGACACATTTTCATTCATATTTTTTTTCAAAAAATTTAAAACAAAAACAAAAACAAAAACTTAAGAAACCAAAGATTTAATGTTATTCTATATCATTTAGCTAGTTTTGATGTTTAATGGTTCCCTGGAAGGAAAATTAATGCCGTATTTCTCAACAAAATAATTACTTTTTTCCTGAATCTAAAGTTAATCATGAATATTTTTAATAAACTTTACTAGTATAATTAATCAAAATTTGAATTTATATTTTAAACAAAATTTTGAGATGGATAAGATACTTCTCTTCAGCGTGTCTAATGAATTTGAAGAGCTAAATAAGACGAAAAGATTTAATATACTTCTGCAGTATTAAAAAATTTGATATTATTTTCATTTCTATTGTAACAAAATAATAGTCCTTGTTTAAAATTTAGAACTCAACTTAATCATAATTTAAAATTAGATTACATGACTTTTGTTATTAAAAAAAATTAACGTAGCAAAATATATAAGGGAGTAGCTAGTATTAAGTGCTTAATTACCTAACAAAATAACTTAAACACACCATTCAATTACGTCCCCACCTAATTTAAGTCTAATTTGTTTACGAATACTGTTTAATTTATTTCTTTCTCTTTGGATTAATATTCTTCTTGGCAGTGTCAGGAAAACAAAAATGAACCGGCTTAATTTGTACCTTTTGTGGGAAAGAGACGACCAGGCAATGCACTTTCTTGCTAAGCAAGGCATTCAATTTTTGTTTTCTTTTTCTAGAAAAAACCCTAAAATCATATTGATTATAAGCGTATGGTTGTTAATTTAGATTAACCAATTCAATAACTTAGATTGATATCAGAACCAAACTTAATGCTATGTGTACGGCAAAAATAAAACACTTTTAATTATGTCATGCTCAAGGAAGAAAGTGGCCTAGAATCAATTCTAGCTAGTTTCTTGAAAGCTTGTTGTTCAAAAACAAGGGGCAAAGTGACTTCTTTATCAGTTTGTATATTGATTTGTATATATTTAAAATTTTTATATTTAGTATGATAAAAATTTTTAGATGCTATACCTTTTAAAATAAGTACTAAACCGAAGGGATCTTATATTTTATTATTAAATTTTTTAATAAAATTATAATATGTGTAAAATAACACTTCGGATAGCATATAATTTTATATTTAATTCAATAACATTATCATGTTTTGACATAACATAATTTGAAAGATTTGATATTCAAAATATTCACATACAAAAAGATACTACTTAAAAAACCTATTCCAATATACGCGAAAATGACAAACAAGAAATTAAAAATTTTAAAATAGGAAAAAAAATTTTGCCAAACATTTATGGATTCTTCTGTCATTGAATCACCATCACATTGAATCACCGTCACACTCTTGAACAAGAATATTCAAAATATTTCCTAAAACATAGCCATGACAATGCATTTAATAGAGTTAAATTCAAAATTCTCCATTTTTTTAAATACTAGGTCAGATTACTTTACTTTACTTTAAGTCATATGTGACATTGGTTATAACGTAAATCACAACCTTATTTAGTTAAGCTCATCTTAACTTGAATCCTACCTTGTTCAATTAAATTTCATCAAATTAATTAGTGGTTTAACAATAATTCTAGCTTTTTTTTTTTAAGGTTTAACTTATTTTAATTACTCTATTACCTAGTTCAATTCTTATTTCCAGTACTAGTGCGAACTAGAATTATAATTCATATCAATTAATTACTATATATATACACACTTTCTAAGAAAGTATGTAAGTTTACTTACCTTGCCATTTCTTATTCCTAGAACTAACTCTAGGTTATTACTCAACTTACATTATGTAAGAACCCGACGTGCATGATTTCATTTGCATGGAAGTTGACTTTTCAAACAAAATGCTGGAGCTGCCACGTAGGAATTTTTGCTGCCTTTAGCAAATTTCTGAAATACCCTTCTCTCATTCATTTTTGTGCATGGGTTTTAGGTAATTTGCTTCCCCAATCTCTGCAGCACCGAGACCATACCCATGCCCATTCCTTCGGTCAGAAAAAGAAGCAAAACTCGGCTGAAACAAAAGCTTCATCTTCTCTCCCCTGTTGCACGCCATTTTCGCTGCTCCTGGACTCAACTTTCTACTGGTTGCTGTTTCAAATCCTGCTGCTGTTGGTGGAGGAATTTAACGCCAGAAACAAGTCTTGTTCCAGGTCTAGAGTTTGTTGCTGTAAGTATTGCATTTCTGGTTCCAGTTCATAGCTTTCCCCTCCCCTGTTTCACTTGTTTTGTGCTGCGTTTCTGTGTGTATGGCCAATTGAAGAGAGTGTGTGCAGAAAGAACAAGAGAAAGGGTGCAAGGGAATGAGTTGGGTAGACTGATTTCCATTAGCTTCAAAGTTTTTCCATTTTCCTCTTACCCATTCCTGATTATGCTCTCTCTTACTCTCTCTCTCTCTCTTGAATGAATGAAGTTAAGCCTCCCAATGATCTGCCACCATAGAGGGATGCCTACATATATATATACATATACCTGTATCATTGTACATGTGTGCTATATGATATGGGAGGCAAGAAGGAGCAGAGGGGGGTATTAGCCATGCCGGGGCGAAAATGGAGAGGTCAGCTGGAAGCTTTCCAGAAAATATTTCGCCGCGGCTAACGATTCCAGAGAGGAATTGGCCGCGGCGGAAGGAGGTATTGGCCGCGGCCAATATCGAGAGCTTGAGCGAGGAAGCTCCAGGAGGCTTCTTCGCCGCGGCGCCATGTATGTTGGCCGCGGCGAATGTCAAACTCGCCGCGGCGATAGTGCAGTAGAAGGGGGTTAAACAGAGAAGAATTGGCCGCTAAGAGGAAATTGGCCACGGCTAACATGCCGAAATTTTCAATAATGCCTAGGAAACCTTAGTTTTTCATATATTAATCCAAGGGAAAGAAGAATTGACATTAATGTTAGGTAGGCTAAGTTATTAGACAATTTTGCTGGTTATTCACGCTCTAAAATCTGTTGAACGGGTATTGTAGGATATTCAGGAAATTGAGTTAGAGCTGAGGGCTGAGCAGGGAATATTGATACCGTCCTAGGAGGTGAGTAAGTAATGCGGACCGTTTGTAACCTCAAATCCTTATTTTCTTACTAGTTTCCTTGAAATGTCTGACTTTTGGAAATTTTATTTATGAAGAGACGTTTTTAAATGCTTTGCTATATGATTGACTTAAACATGAAATTTTGCAAATTGATGCCTGTTGAGTTATTTGGAAACTTTGATATTGAACTGATATGGAAAGAAATTTGAGAAATGTACTAAACCTAAGAGGTTATCTGTTCAGAACTCTGTAGCTAACAGCAGTAGTTGTTAGCCTTGGTGCACCATGATCTAGACCTCAGCTAGCAGGGGTTTTGCTAGCCCCGTGTGGGTAGCTACCACACGTGGAGTTATTTATTTCGCAAGCAAATTGCTTTGCGTCTGTGGTTATGTTTTCGCGAGCTGTGTGCTCTGCGTCTGTTTGAATTCAGTTCTGCTTAGATACTTCTGATGCATTTTTAAGAAAACGATCTGCTTGAGACTTGTTTTGCGCATGATGAATATTCATCTATACAAATATTTTTACGGGCCTAGCCCTTAAGATTTTTAAGGGTCGGCGTTATTTATTCACTGAGTTTTCAAACTCACTCTTTCTTAAATTATTTTTTTCAGAGAACGTTGAAGACCCTAGCCTACCCTGAGCGGCCGACTAGTTGTAGACCTATTGTTTTGTTTCATTTGGTGAGCCCACAATTGTTCATGTGGGTGTATTTTGTATTATGAATTTGTTTTGTTCTGAACAAAATAGAATGTGGCTCCACTGAATCAGAGTCAGGACATTTCCCCCTCCCTAGATGTCTATATTTTGATATATTTTGGGATGTATTGGTGAATTGACTGGTTGTAGAAATGTCGGGAGGTCCAATTTATAGAGAGGACTCTGCCGAAATTTCTACAAAAGTCAGAGATGATACTCTTGGTAAATGGAAAGGGGATTTGTTGTCTTTTGTTCAAGCATAATAAATATATGGGTCGTGAAACATTAATTAATTTACTGTCAAATTTTAATTTCTATTTCTAATAGTAGTTTTAACTAGATTTATTCTTCACATTATTTTACAATTTTGGATGGCTCGCTAAATATCTACTTGTGCGCTGCCATGGATTCGATAGTCTTTCCTTGAAATTAACCACATGGTGTCAATTGGGACGATGGAAAGCAAGGTTCATGTTGGTCTTAAACAAAAGGAACAAGAAGAACATTTATAATCATCTAACGTGCTGGGCCTTAACAATTAGAATAGAAAGAGCAATTAACTCGCCTACCACCCAATGCCATAGCTCATATCCTTCAAGCCTATGACCTGATACATGGAGAAATAAGGGAGTGTAAGTTCTCAATTAACCTTTACTCAGATGAAGAATCACAGACCTAAGCTGAATTGCTCATACAGAGGAACGGAGGATAGGTGGCTCTTCACGGACATAGCGACGAAAATGAAGTAAGAGAAGTTGAACCAAATCAGCTGAAATGAGGCTAGAGGAACAAGCATAGCCACCATACTAAAAGATGAAGGAAGCTTCACGAATGGTAGATTCATCATGGCCAAAAGTCTCATAGCTGGGTCATAAGAATAGTTCTTTTCCCTACATTCTTGGGTACTCACAGCAGCAGGCAGAAAACGAAAGTTAGAGGGATGCTTCAGAAATCACAAGAGCAGAGTTGTAATGTTTGAGGATGAAAGGAACTCGAAGCTTGAAGATGCATCTAAGATGAAGTGGTGGTAAGTCTCAGCAGAAAGACGCTTGGACGAGCTTCATAGCAGCAACAACAATCGAGAGAGGATGGAGGGTTCCAAAAGAAAGAAGGGAAGGCATCTCTCTCTCACACAGAGGTTGGACGGAAACCTTGAGGGACAAAACCTGTTGTAGTGCACCATGAGAAACAGAGCAAGAATAAGGAGGAAAGGGAGTAATTTCTTGGATCTCTCACACTCCATGCACGATTGTTACAGGCATATTAGAGCAAGCAAAGCGGAAGAAGGGGTTGAGGAGGAGCTTCATGTGACAGGTGCAAAGGGAAGCAGAGTAATCATGTGGTGGAAAGAAATATATTTCACGATCTAAGAAATAGCAATGTGAAAGAAATTTCCACTTCAGAAAATATCACTGGGTCAAGTGGAAATTTGTTATAGGGCCAATAAGCAATTTAGAGATAACGTAAGGGCTGGAGGACAATTTTAAGAAATAGCAATGTGGTCCCTCCTTTCTATAACTACAGCCATCAATAGAAAGTGAAGAAGGAGAAGAAATTTAAGATTGAAAAAAAAAAAATTACAAGTGAAGCCACCCAAGATACGACAAACTTGTGTCTTGTCTTATTCTTTTAAATAGTTATATTAGTCATATTTTCATTTCTCTTTCTCTGTCTCTTTTATTGGGTCTTTACATCATATATAATAAAGTGAAAGTATAATTGTTACATAAGACTTTGTTTTAACTATTGCACCCTCTACAAATGTAAAAACACAAAAAAAATATATATATATATATATATATATATATATAATTAAATCTTAGATATGTAACGAGGAAATGATATTATTTTATCATAATAAAATAAATTTGCTTATAACTGACAATTTTTTTAATGCAAGTAAAGGCATTAATTATTTGTAACTCTATTTTCAAATCAATTACTTTTCATTACTGTAGTTTCCGTTGTTCGTGGCGTGTGCGGACGAGTTAATCACGCTTATAGTCTTTATTGCTTCAGTTATGTTTGCCACACGAGAATCATGTCCAATATGAAAGTAGTGAAAGTCGCACCTTGTTGCTGGGAAGACTATCGACCAACTCATGAATTCAATAACAAAATATGATATGTTACATTCAAAGCCCCCTATGTGGCTCTTGGGGCAATAACTTCATTATTACAATACAAACCAAGCAAACTATTTAGTGCTCAAACTAATATAATATAATATTGTTTCGGGTATAATTCCCATTAGAAACCTAATTAATAATATGGTGGTGAAGCCACAGGTTGTTCAGCAGTGAGCTGGGGAGAGTTCAGAGTTTGGGGTTGAGGAGTTTCAGCTGTAGCGAACTTCACAGGGTGCACAGGCGCATGTGCTACAGTACCAGAGCTTCGCAGTTCAGCCATTCCTCGACGTGTGCTTGCCCCTTCTACCTCACACAACTTGGGAAGAAATACACCTATTCACAATCAAAAGGGAGAAAAAATGGTTAATATTCACACAAACCTCAAGCCATATTGGGCCTTAGCCCAAACCTAACCCGGCCCATCAATGGACAGAATCGTGTATATGAGCATGTCTGTACCTTCACCAGCGGCGAGATTGAAGTAGAGGTCAACGACGTTGGGGCAGTTGTGGTAGCACTGAGGAGAGCAGAGGCTGCGGGTGAAGCCAGACTCCACAAGAGCGTCCGTTGAGATTCCCAGGGATTTTCTGTCCAACCCACAAGCCTTAATGCATTGGTCGCTTTCCACGTGGTCCTTCACTTTGTCAGCTTCGATCTCCGATGTTCGACACGTGTACGCTTCCTGGCCGCTCCTCTTCACTTGCTTCTCAAGCACACACCGTTTCCCCATGCACGACACCGCATACGAGCACGTCTCCTTGTCCAGATTCTCGCACTTTATCCCTCCTCCTGCATGCAGTTTCAGTCTTCCATGAGCTAATAATGCTCAATTAAGGGGCCATTTTTTTTTCTTAGTTTTGATTACAGAGCATCAGAAAAATATTTATTAAATGAATTACATGTTAACTTGATGAAACTTTAATTATAAATTTGATATTGGTTATTCATTTTATATATATATATATAGAGAGAGAGTTTAATTTTTGTTTCTTTACAAAAAATTATGAAGTAGATAGCAGGTTGTGTTAATTAATTTAGGATATTTTGAGTAATATTAAGTAAATCAACTCTTGTTAATTATGATATGTACATACCAGTTGACTATGCATAAAGCGAAATAAAATTTACGGTTTTATGAAAAAGATTCAACTTTTTTAAAGGTTAAGTTTCCTTATCTTTGAAATTTTATTTTTGTTAGAGATTTGTGATCATATTTTATCTGACAGGAATATAAATCTACAAGTAAAAATTTCAAGCCCTGAAGAAGTCGAGTTTCCATCACAACACAGAAAGAACTCACAAAATGAGTCACACACAATTGCGTGAATTTTGATTGGCACTTTTACACTAATTAAATGTGTAAGAAGTACATACAAGAAATTTATATTTGTGATGAAGATGAATATGTATAGATAGGGAGGGTAAATTGAGTTTTGCAAGAGAAGACTTACCGAGAGTGCCTTGAAAGGTGAGAGAGAATACAAAGGCGAGTACTGCCAAGCTCCTCAGGCTAATGTTGGAGGCCATGGATGAAGCTAAGAAAGATTCCAAGAGTGGCCAAAATTAGCTGAGAACTTTGGAAGGTGGGGACTAGCAACTGTGTTTGTGCTTGAAGCTAGGAATGTTTGTGAGGCCTTATGGGAAAACGAGGAGTATATTTATAGTGCTTTCTTAGCGGGCAATTAGGGGGTTTGAAATACTTTGAAAAAGAAAAATTAAAAACAAAAAGTAGGGAGGTAGACTTTTCAATGTGAAGAAACAACCAAATTATACAATTTTATATTTTAAAAACCTATGCTTTTTTTAATAAAAAAATATGCTACACTAACTTTTATTATAATAAAAAAATAAATTACAATTACACATATTTTGATCAAATATATATATATATACTCTTTATATAATATAACAAGTATTAAATATATATTTAACTAATATAAAAATAATAAATCATCTAAATTTAAAATAAATTAAATTTATGGTTTACAATATAAAAAATTTTAAATTATTTTTTAATGATTTATATTTTTAATTAAAAAATTCAAATTATTTTTGAAGATATTTCAATTGTATTTTAATTTTAAAAAACTCATGTATGTTTCTTAAATAAATGAGGAGAAGTATATAATTTAAACATCTCCAAATGAATAAGAAAAAAATAAGTTATGCTAAAAATATGAAAATACTTGAGATGTTTAATATGGAAGGTGGCTTTTGGTCATGGTCTTAAATTTTATGCGAAGCGTGCTAAAGGGGGTCCTACTTGCGTTGAGTGGACGAATTGAGGTCTCTTGGTTACTAGTCAAACCAACACCGCGATCAGTGGCGGTCCTTCCTGACTGTGCAATCTCCATCCATGGAATTTCAAATAGGAAAATTACGGTTAAGAATTTTAAATTGAAATATTTATATTAAAAGATTTTAAATTTTAAAATTACTTTAAAGAGTTTAACAATTAAGAATTTAGACTATGTAAAAGAAATTATAATTTAGAATTTTTTGTTAAAATTTTTAATCTTTAAATCTTTTAAAATAATTTTAAAATTTAAGATTTTTCTATATAAATATTTTTAATTTAAAATTCTTAACTATAATTTTTCCTTTCCAATAACAGAAACTACACTTTCATGAAGACACCACGATAAATTAAGCTAAATAAGACAAGATTTGGCTTGTTAGGTCGTTTCAATTTCATGTACCTATTTTCGTGTCCTAACTGAATATGTAATTCTTTAGCCTTTATTATATAACTTTGTTTCTTAAATTTATTCTTATTTTCAATTTTTTAATATTTTTAAAATGTGTATATTTTGTAAAATTAATTACAAATTTGTTTTTCTTTTTTTTTTAATTAAGTCGACTTATATGATTATAAATTTTATTTATATGGTTTATATAGCAATAGAACGCATTTTTTTAAAAAAATTACAAAAATATCATCGGTTATTTAAAAGAAACACTGAGTATGAAAAGTATGGTTGATTTTGAAAAGAATTTTTATAAAATATTTTCCCAAATTCTATTAAACACTTTTTCATTCATTTTTCTTGAAAAATAAAAAACAAAACAAAAACAAAAACTTAAGAAACCAAAGATTTAATGTTATTCTATATCATTTAGCTTGTCTTGATGTTTAACAGTTCTCTAGGAGGAAATTAATGTCGTATTCCTTAACAAAATAATTAACGTTTTTCTCTGATTCAAAAGTTAATCCTAAATATTTTTAATAAACTTTGCTAATATAATTAATCAAAATTTGAATTTATTTTTTAAACAAAATTTTGAGATAGTTAAGACACTTCTCTTCAACCTGTCTAATGAATTTGAAGAGCTAAATAAGACGAAAAGATTTAATATACTTGTGCAGTATTAAAAATTTTAATATTATTTTCATTTATATTTTACCAAATTAACAGCTCTTGTTTAAAATTTAGAACTCAACTTAATCATAATTTAAAATTAGATGACATGACTTTTGTTTTAAAAAAATTAACGTAGCAAAATATATATGGGAGTAGCTAGTATGAAGTGCTTCATTGCCTCACGAAATAACTTAAACACACGATTCAATTACGTCCCCATCTAATGTAAGTCTAATTTGTTTGCGAATGCCATTTAACTTATTTCTTTCTCTTTGGATTAATGTTGGAGGAAACACGTGTGGCTAGAAATCAAATATATATCGATCGTCTTGGCAGTGTCAGGAAAACAAAAGATGAACTGGCTTAATTTGTACATTTTGTGGGAAAGAGACGACCAGATAATGCAATTTCTTGCGAAGCAAGGCATTCAATTTTTTGGTATTTTTCTAGGAAAACCCTAAAATCACATTAATTATAAGCTTATGGCTGTAAATTTAGATTAACAAATTCAATAACTTAGATTGATATCAGAACCAAACTTTGCTATGTGTACGGCAAAAATAAACACTATTTTATGTCATGACTAGCTAATTTCTTGGAAGCTTGTAGTTCAAAAACAAGGGGCGAATTGACTTCTTTATCAGTTTGTTATATTGATTTGTTATACATTTTCTTCCATCTTGGATTGATATATTTAAAATTTTTATATTTAGTATGACAAAAATGTTTAGATGCTATACCTTTTAAAGTAAGTACTATCTTATATTTTATTATTAAAGTGTTTAATAAAATCATAGTATGTGTAAAATGTTTTTTAAAAAGTTCTAATCATATGAAGTTAAATTGTAAAATGTAAAAAATATCCACTTATTTGCAAAAATGACATACTTGTTATGTTAAGTATTATCAAAAAAATTGTATACTTTTTTATATTTTAGCCAGGAAACTTAATAGTAAATATATAAACAATTACATGTAATTTTTTTTCTTAAAGTCATATCATTCCGTGCTTATTTTTTTAAATTTCACCAACTATCTTGAAACTTACTATATCAAGTATAGAAGTCAACAAATCTTAATGAATAATAAATATGATTTATGGCTACATAAACTATTGAGAGAAGTTCTAGATTTGGTCCAAGAGCCGGGCTGCTAAGTAAAAAATTTATTGAAACTATTGAATTCGGAATACAATAAAATAGCTCCTAGTGGGGAAATGAAACTTCTCTTTGATGGGGGGTTGCAATAATTGTGTTTGCGATATTTTTATCTATTATTTTAGAAATTTTCAATTCTTTCATTGAACGAAATTTCTATGAATTGAATTCACAAGAACGACTAACTAGTTTTCCAATACAAAGTCAAGCATGTAGATATTAAATTTTTAGCCCATGTGCCTAAATTTCAAAATATTAGAACGAAAATGATTGTATTTCCCCAAAAAAAAAATTCAATGACCAATAAATTTTGACTTCATAGTTTTAGAACTATTTTCAAAATTAAAAAATCTAAACTCGAATTCAAATCCAAGTCCGAAGCTGAATTCCACGTGGCTGATCAAGGACTGAAGAACAAAAATGTAAGAGGAAGACTAATTTTCATGAAATCTGCCCCGTTGTTTGCGGAACAAATAAAGAAAGTGCTGCATACTGTGCGACGCCATAGACTTCGCCGCCGAAGGTGGTTATGCATTGACCATAAGAACTTGGTGCGAATCATGCACTTCCCATAATTGGGGAGAACGACTAGGAGAGCTAGCTTTTGCAAACTCTTTCAAGCTTTCGGCCCCGAAACTTTTGAGAAATAACAGAATGATGGAAGTGAAATTTGCCTAATTTTTCAGACTTCCTTAGATAGAATTTTCAAAGAAACGTGACATTTGATGAAATATTGTTTTAAAATGTTAATATATAACGTGATATTGAGTAACGGAATTTGTTCATATATTATATTCTATTTAAAAACTTATAACAAATATTTTATAAAAAACCTAATCCGTGTTATTAAGTCACTTTCACATTTAATGATAATTTTGAAGAGTTGAAATCTCTGCAATTACTGACAGAATAACTAATAGCAAGTGCACCTTATATAGGTAGGTTTTATTGAATCTTACATATTTAATCACTCTTTCTCCTTATATCTTATCTCTTTTATTACAAAAAATTCTAATTTATACCTTGTTCATTAGAGGGAGATGAAGAAAATATCTATTTTTACTTCTCATTTAGTAACTGAATATTGTCTAAACATTAGAAAGGAAGATGAAATTCATTTTTTTTAAATAAGTGTATGAATTGAAAGTAATTATTATGTCTAATTTATGCAAAGTTTCTTTTAAATAAAGGAGTTTTTGTTATTTCTACATCCTCATTATTATTTTTTATTTGAACACAATTTTTAGCTAAGTAAATATATAAATAAAATAATTTTTTTTTATATTATACCAAACATTATTATTCTATTTCATTTATATTCTTATTTTATTTCCATTTTTTATTAAAAAATTATTTTATGCACCAAAAAACGTGTCAAATTTTGGGCTGAGATCAAAGAGACCAAAATAGTTTGGGGGAACGGATGCTTACCTACCCCTAAACTATGGATTAAATTAATACGACAAAGTCAAAAGTAAGAATCTAACTGTATTCCATACAATGGATCCAAGTATGCACATTCTTGGCTTTTTTTTTTTTGAATGGGTTAAATTTTCAATTTTAAAATTTTTAATTTAAATCAATATTTTTTAAAATATGCAATTAGAAAATTATTTTTATTTTGTATTCTGTTTTCTTTAAAATAAAAAAACATAAAATCTTTGAAAAAATTAAATATATATATATATATTATCCAAATCAAATTTAAAAGATTTAAATTAAGATGTGCACCCGGGCAATATAGTTAATAGTTAATAATTTAATATACAAATCCCTTTACGTTCATTGGCCGAAAAAATAGAAAGTCAATTGTGCCTCTTCAGCATGTGAGAAATCAATCACTATACTATAGAGAGGCATCCCCTATAGGCTTAGTCCTAGGCTCCTAGCCGCTTTGGCTAAATAGTAGAGGAAGATAAGCAATACTGTTTTAAAAAAATATACGTGAGAAAACCCATTTAAACAAGAAAAAAAAAATATTTAGGTGTATCTTTTAGATTTTTGTCATAATTTTTTTTAATGGAATAATGGTATGTAAAAGAAATTTCCAAAAAAATCAATAATTTCAATTTGATATTTAATTTAAAAGATATTTACTATTATATTCTTATTAAAATTAAAAAATTGATGAAAAACACTAATAAATTTTATTAAGGGTCCCTTTAAAAATATTGTGATCTTTTTAAAATTATTGTTCTGTAAATGTTGTGAAAAATGTTACTATTTAGAAAGGATAAAAATAATTTTTATTTGATAAAAATTATTTTCAAAAATAAAACTAATTGATTTAGTACTTGATAATAATTTTTAGAAGTTACTATGAATAAAAGCCACGTTTGGTATGCAAATTCTTTGATGATGGAAATGGAAATGGAAAGATAAATAGATTGCAATAGAAAAATTTTGGTTGGATAAGAATATAAAAGAAAAAGGAATATGTTTGTATTAAGTTATTTGGTTAGATAAAAGTAGAATGAAATAAAAAATAAAAAGAATGAAATAACAAAAATGTTCTTATTTTATAACAAAAATGGATTGTTTGACAATTTTTTTCATATATAATTATTTATTTTAATATTTTAAATATATTAATTTAATATTTATTAATTTATTAATATATATTAAATATATATAATAAAATAATAAATTATTTTAGAAGTAAAAATAATAATATAATTAATTAATTAAGTAATTTAGAATTTTCAACTGAATTTCAGTCAAAACTATTTTCTGATTAATTTTTAGTCAGAAATTCTGATTGAAATTCAATCCGAATCATTTTTCAACTAATTTTCAATCAAGAATTTTGATTAAAATTTAGTCAAAAAGTTTTCATTGATTAATTGGTCGAACAAATTCAGTTAAAAAACTTTGTTTTCTAAATGAAATTTAGTCAAAAAATTTCAATTGATGAATTTGTCGAACAAATTCAGTCTGAGAAACACTGATTTTTGATTGAAATTCAATCAAAAATATTCGACTGATAGATTGGTCAAACAATTTTAACTAAAATCTAGTTAAAAAATACTGTTTTTTCAATTAAAATTCAGTCAAAATTTTAACTGATGATGAACTTTTTTGATTGATGGATTAGTCAAATTTAGTCAAAACTTTTGAACTCAGTGATTTTTTTAATGTTGCTATAACACGTTAAAAGATTTTTAAGGCTGAGGGTAGGCTAAATGGGATATGTAAGAGAGTAAAATTGTCACAATATTTTTATTTAAAAGATGGCAGACAAAAATAACGTAATTTAGAAAGGAGAGTGTACAATGTTCTTACTTTCTGCATGTGTTTTCATTCTGTATCATTGATACGTACCAAATATATTTTTGTAACGGAATCTCTTTCTATTTCAATTTACATTGCTCTACTAAACGGGGCCAAAGAGAATGACGATGAGTTAACCTCCAAAATCCAATCACGCCTAAGTCTTATGTATTAAACATTGGGCTAACCAAGTGGGGTTATACCCTGAATCCATATATATAAGGGCTCACATTTAGTCCACCTAAAAAACACATTTTAAAATTATAAATAATTAAAAAAAAGAGTTAATTTTAATTTAAACCATAATTAAATAAGCCAAACCTATAATAAATCCCGAATAATTTTAGCTTAAAGATTATCTCAGATGAGATATGAGCATACATATAGAGAAAGTGGCATGAAGCAAAAGAGAAAATAATTTAAGCGAAAGGGGTAAATTGTCATATATTATGCTTGTCATTTGACATGCACTAAGTTTTTTTAAATTATTTCAAATGAATTACTTAAATAAAAAATTAAATTAATTTTTTAATATTTATAATAAATAAAAGGAATAGTAAGAAGTTATATCACTTCCCATTTTCTATTTATATTAATAATAACGTCTTTATTAATTGGCGTTATATTTAAATTTATTTTATTTTATCTTTTTATTTATATGTGATTTTGAGACCAATGATCAAACAGCTCCAAAACTATATATATTAATGTCGATAAAAGAAACACATTGAAATTATTATAGATCATAAAATAAGGTAAAAACATGAAAGCGATTTTGTATTTGATCTAATAACGGCATAATAATGGATAAGCCCATCACCGATATTTTCTTTTTAATCGAATCCGAACATATTATGAGATCCGAAAAAGCCCATTCTAGCGGATCAAAAGTGATTTGAATGTGGTCCACGAGGGCAAGCTGGCAAGAGAAAATGGGCTTCTTCCTTTATCCCTCATTCATCAGGGGCTTGAATATAATTTTCACCAAAATTGACCAAAAAACCGAGAGGGAAAAAAAAAAGAAAGAAAAAATTACATTGAGGGATCTTAAATTTATAAAAATTATTTTTGGAAGAATATTATTATAATTTTGGGAAAATATGGTTGTAATTTTGGAAAAACTCAGTTATAACAAAGTTTTTCATTATAATTTTTGTAAACTTAAGTTTTTTTATTGTAATTTTTCAAAAAAAAAAAAAGAAATGAAACACATATGTAAATCCTTTTTCTGACTGAGTTTCGAATGACTGAAATAATTGATAATTTCTCAAGATCTGGTTTTATGAAAAGTTGAATTCCGAAAAGGAGAAAATTATTCCTTATTTATCCTAAAAGTAATAGACTTGAACGGAATTAAAAATGGAAAAATGATATAAGATAAAAACAAGAAAAATGATTAATCATTTTTCAAATTGATTTTTGCCTTTATTTAATGTTTCTTCTCTCTTCAAAATAAAAACCCAACCATATAAATAATAATTTTGATAAAATAGATGTATGACTTTGACCAATAACTTATGTTGCGGTACATTTTTAGTTTTAAAGGAAATTCATGTAAAATTTCATATATAATTAAAAAGAAAATCATGTGATTAAATCATCTCTTAAAAAAGAAAGAATATTTTACTCTAGTTGTGTGTCAATATATATATTCTTTCACTTGGAAATCTAGATTTTAAATTTGTTTTTCTCATTTAATGTTATTCTAAGGGGTTTGTTAATGCTATAAAGTTTGTGATGACAATGAAAGCTGAGAATGAGGAGACCACATTCTCCTCAGTTAGAAGTAAATGCACAATGTAAATTCATGAAAAAAGAAATAAAAGAAAAAGGTTGTGTGTGTGTGTGTGAGAGAGAGAGAGAGAAGAGAAATAGAAAGAGACGGGATCGTCTTCTTATCTCTGCTTCTCCCTCACTATATACCCTACAGTACTGTGAGAAATCCAGTGACGAAAGTGAAAGGGGACAAAAGATGAGGCAGCTTTGGAAAAGAAAGAAAGAAAGATGACGCGTTACCAGTACTATAAGAACCAACCTCCACTGGAGTTGTAAGAATAAGACAGAACATGCCTATAGCATAACACCACGCTGCATTACGTATATGTCTTTTCTTTTCTTTTTTTCTCCTCCTGGAATTGCAATTCACAAGAGCGAAGCAAGCATGTCATGTGCCTTTCTGGTGAGAATAGTTTTTGTTTTGGTGCAAATTCTGGTGAGAACAAATAATCAGTGACAAGTGTACTATTCCTTTGAGTGGCTTCAAAAGGCTAAGATATTTTGTAACATTGTTTACATTCCCATACTTGTGCATTTCACACTAAAATGTGTGACTAAGAAACACCAATGGATCATTCATTGCTATCAGTATTGGATCTCACAATAATGCTGTGGAATAAGCCAAAAAAGTACACGAAAATAATATTTTGAGTTATAGTGTTTTCGCGCCTTCGCCCTTAATATTTGTTGTTTTCTTTTGTTACATGAGATGTCTATGACTCAAGAAGTTGATTTAAAAAACAAAAATAGGAGAAGAAAAATGATAAAGATAAGAATCCAAAGACATCAGATTTACTTCAATTTTAAACAATGGTGTCAGCTTATCTGTTCCCTTTTCCTTTTACAAGTCAAAATATGATATTTATCTTCCCTAGTTAATTAATTTTGTCATTAGAATTCCATCTTGAAGTATTTTTTGTCATATTTGGTGCCGTAATGGAGGCAGAGAATATCCTATAATTCCTAGAACAAAATCATATAAAGACAAAGCGCATGACACTTATGATAAGCTTTATGCAGATATTTCAAATTAAAGCATGTCAAATTTCTCAAAATTATTAGTTATTTACCCTAAACTATATTCGGTACTGTTGGCAATATTGGATCCAATGGATTTGGCGGGCATTTACACCATTCAAAATGCACAATAAATTTAGTTTGAGAGCTGTTATGTACATAATCGCTATCGAGTATTTAAGACCCATTTGGTATATAGAAAGTTAGGATATAAATAAAATTAAAAATTAAAAAAGTAATTTTGTAGATAAAAAATATTCATAATATCTTTACTTTTAATAATTAAAAAATTATTATTAGAGAGTATTAAATAATAATTATAAAAATAAATTATAATTTTTCTTAACTTTTTTTTTTTCCTTTCTTTCTTCTTTTCCCACTAAATCGAATGGACTATTAATTTTAAGATTTACAGTAGTCTTTCTGAACTTCATTCTTTTAGCACTGGGTTTCTACTTTTATCCCTTTATCAAATTTTGGTTAAATTACATTTTTCTTTAGTGGAAGGTGTCTAAATTATAAGGTTTTTTTATTTGAAAAAATATATTCTCTTATTTTGAAATAAAAAAATTGTTACATTAATCTCTTCTATAATAAAATATGAGATAATACAACTACATCTATTTTGACTAAAATACCTTTATATTTATTATTTATATAATATAAAAATATTAAATATATATTTAAGTAATATATAAATAGTCAATCTTTTAAATTTAGAACAAAAATAAATTTAGAGTTTTCAAAAAAAATAATAATATTTAAATAAAAATTAAAAAATATTTTTTTTGATAAGTTATATTTTTAATAAAAGAAATCATTATCATTTTTGAAGGTATTTTGATCATATTTTAGTTTTAAAAAAAATTTATATAACATTTTTATAATAGAAAAAAAAAGTTCTGTAATCGAACCATTTCAAAAAAGTAATTTACTCTTAATTTTAGCTTAACAGGAGAAAAAGTAAGGGAAAGCATATGATAGGAGGAAAGGAGTTTACAGCTAAAATTTACAATGAACCTTCAAATGCATATTAATTATAGTAATAAAAAGAAGATTGGTTAGGATTTGTCTTTTCCTTCTAAATCATTCCAGCCAAAACCTATACATTACGTTAAGTTCAGATACTTTTAAATCTTTTTCTGAGTTATATGCTAAGAAATCTGAATAATCTCTCATACAATTAAATTTCTGAAAGCACATAAAGAAAAGCATCGAAACACCGTGGAAAGTAAATTTCTAGCGATGGATTTGACTTCACACTTCACAAGAAAACAAATTGAAGAATTGACACTCGAATCTTGCTTCACAAATTAACACAGGAAAAGGATTTTCATTTCCACTGTTCTTACAGTCCTTGTTATATGTATATATATATATATATATATATATAGTACTTCTCTTTTATTTGCGGAGTAAGATCATTCACAGAAGCTGACGCATATGAAATTGTAACTACCACCATGATTGATATGTTGATATTTTTAAAAGCTCAGCTTATCTGCCTAAATAATGCTATACTAACATAAATGTTGCAACCATAATTGCATATTACTGTACACAAAGTGACTAGTAATTTATTATTAAGTATACCAGTCACTAGTTCAAATATTTGTTGAAATTATAAGTTGTAATAAATTTTACTGTAAATCTCAAGTTTCCACGTGAGTGGTCATGTCTAACTTTAATTTGATTGGAAAAAATACATGAGTTGATTTGTGTATATAGTAGTATCAAATGGATAAATTTGATTGGTGATGGTTTATAGATTTAATCATGGATTAAAAAATTTACTCAACTCAATAAGTTTGGTTTAGAAAAATGAATACAAACAGAAAGAAAAAACTTAACCAAAAAAAAAAAGACAAGTTTTAAATAAGTTTGAATAATTTTTTTAAAGTTTAACTCGAGCTCAATTTGTATAATAATAAAATTTATTATTATTAATCAATAATATTCATATTTTATCATATTTTCATTTTACCTTTCCCTCTACTTTACCCTAGAAAGATGTCCAAATGCCAAAACAAAAAGTGCGTTGTGTCTGAAATTAAATTCAGATTCATATATCACGGGTTTTTGCGGTTTAGTGTCTTCATAAATTATATTTGTTGATAACTCTGAAATTTTTAAGAAGAGCTCCTTATACTCGTTTAGGACATTGCTGGAAGTACAAATCTTAATAGGGACCTTTCTACAATTTTAAAAAGAATAAAGCTAAACTTATTCTCTATTGGCAGAAGTATTGGATCTATATTTTGCTCCTGCAAAACCTTTACAGTTAATATTTTCTTCAACAAATATATATGCAGTTTATCTCAAAATTTATGGAATAACAGTAATATATGAAACTAATAGATTATTGGCTCGCATTTTCTCACTAGTGTATCTCAATAAAAATACTCCTCTATATTGTTTAAGCTATACATTAAATTAATTTCTGTATGCTATTAATTATTGGTTTCTGTATGCTATTAATTATTGGCTTCCATCTTCTCACTTGTATATCTCAATGAAAATACTCCCCTATCTTGTTTAAGCTATACATTAAATTAATTTCTGTATGCTATTAATTACTGAATTCCATCTCCTCACTTGAAGTTTTTTTTTTTTTTTTAACTCCAGATTTTTATAAACTGAGCCAAGCCTAGCTTGTTTTTAACGAGGATGTGCTAGGGACTGAGATGCAATCAATTATGTTGGACCAAGCCCAGTTTTTAATTTTTTTTTTTCACGGAGTTGGCTCGTGATCAGATCTAATAGTACAAGGTTAATTTATTTCTTTAACGGGTCAATATATACAAACGTAAAATTGGTCTGAACGGATTATAATTAAATGGGGCGACTTATGGCCTTCTTAATAAATAGGCTAAATAGAATTTTGGTTTTTTTTTTTTTTCTCTTTCATCAATTTAATAGGATGACCTGAATTATTTTAAATTTGGCTCCTTTGCATTTATTATACCAAATATAAAAGGTAAATTTAAAGAGAGAAAGAAAGAAGAGGGAGTAGGTCCTCTCTTCTTCTATCTTTCTCTAAATTTACTTGATATATTTATTTAATAATAATACAAAACATCGATTAGATTATATTATTTTACTTATACTTGTCAATTAAACAGGGCAACTTCCTTAAGTCTGATGGCATTTAAACATGCCTAACACTTTTATGCTCAATACTGTTCAATTAACAAGATCGAGACCCATTTTGACTACACCATAGTTTGTGCAAGGCGATCCACACCATTGAATTATATATTAACTTCAAATAATTTTATTTAAATGTACTTTTCTTAGATATATAAGAACATGAATATAATATTATAGTGGTTTGTGATTTAATGTTTGGAGCAGCACACGTGCATACGCACCACACAGCCAGGTTGAATTGGTACAAGTAGAGAGTGAAGACACAAAACAAAAAGCAAGCAACAAATATTAGATTGAAGCATGATAAAGGGTGTGTGAAAATTACTAGTTAACCGACATGTTTGATTGATGGTTTTGTCAGATGGGGTACCCTTGTTGGGGTTTGATGTGATCGAGATCTCATGCAAGTCTTTCCTCATACAGTAATAATAAGTGGAAATGGAATACCCCGTCAACTCAATTACTGTTTAGCTTAATTCACTATGCTTAACTTCACCAAATTAGTATAACAATAATTGATTATTACTTATAATAATATGCTGAAATTAACTACACTATCTGGAAATATAGTACTGTTCATTTTGTTACATGTAATTTAGTTTGATGCTTGGTTATATGTCTGTGGACAAATTGTGGTAATACTTTTCAACCTTCTTAATTAAGAAAACTTCATTTTCTGAATATTCTTCGACTTTATTTTTTTTGCTTAGCTACTTTTAATTAGTAGACAAAAAGAGAAGAAAAATGAAGGATCTTATTTTATGAAATAAAAAATATAACTTTAAGTGGAATTGGGAAAGTGCAAGGTGAAATTTTATAGAAAGAAGATTAGAAAACAGAAAAGTTAAGGTACCTTTCTTCATCTCCCTCTAAATTGCCGTTAATAAAATGATAATATATATTTAGAGAGGTATGGGTTTTTCTTTCTATTCTCCATGCTCTACGTTCAAATAAAGACTCTATGTTGCTTCTCCTTTCTTCTCATCTTTCTTCTTCTTTCGCAATAAAGAGATTATGATCAAGAAAATTATATAAGATACACAGCAAACGTACATACGTATATACTTTTTCTTTCTTGATTATGCACCGAAGTAGTTTAAAAAATATATATATGAAAAATATAGACAGTATGGAAATGATTAATCTGAGATTAATAGAAGATTTACAGATCTAGGAATAAAAAACTGCTTCTCTTGGTATGCAATTCAGCTGTAGAAAAGAAGAATCAATATAGAGAACGTAATTTCAGGGTTAAAACTGAAAGGGATCAGCAGGAAGAGAGCAGAGATTTTTCATTATTATAAAGATTAAACAACCTCAACGTTTATCATTTATTAATTAATTAATTTCTTGAAGTTCACCTAAAGGGCATGCGCATATATATGTGATCCTTGAGTTATGATATTCCAACTTCCAAGCACATCCAAAAAATAAATGAAATAAACTAGCAAGTGAAATTTGAACCACAATCATGAGATATAAAATCATATCAAGCAGCATCAGAGAAAGATATAATCTCATCCTTATGCACTAAAGAGAGAAAGAAAAGCCACCGGAGAATAACTCAAGGTGTTGTGACCTGAGAAGGCAAAAAATTAGGGTAAAAAATCGCAAGTTCGATCTTTTTTTTTTAATTCGGAAAAAGAGAGAGATAAAGATGTTATCGATCTTACCTCGAAGGAAGAAAGAAATCAAATTTCTAGAGCTGATGGAAAATTCCTAAGGGATCGCATGATCCAATCTTATCAGGAAGCCCTAGGCAGAACCAGGAATCGTATAAACAAATTAGATCAATGCGATCCCTTTGGAAGCGTCCACCTGCACTAATTAAGGAAACCTCATCTCCATCATGAGCTTTTGGAACCAAGAGAGAGAAAGAGAGAGTGAAAGAAGCTTCACCTGCAAGTGTTGGGTTGGGACCATAACACAAAGAAGAGAGCTTAATTGTCTATATGTTGTGGTCCAGAAAGTAATTGTGAGTTGGTCTCTGATTTATAGAAGAAAAAAAAGGTGGGGGCTATTCTCATGCCTTTGGTTTTGCCATTGTCTAGCTTGTTTCACCGATCACATGCACTTGGCGTGACATGAAATTATGTGTAAACGTGAGAACGTACGTAACCTCCATTGCTAATTCATATCTGAACATATATTACTCTCTGCAGTATCTTTCAATAGTATATTTCTTTACTTGGAAAATTTCTAGCTCCTACTGATTTTTTCTTGCCTGGTTAATATATGGATAGATTTAAAACCTAAACATTGGTTTTTCACTTTTCATTTCGCTTCAAATTCTCTGAAAAATTATTTTCTTCTTGTTTAAGAATAAAACAAGCAAACATGGTAGTGGTGTAGACCTGCTAGTAGATATATTAATTAGGTACTAAAACTACATTTTCAAAATTTACTTAAGTAAAAAAGGATAGTTAAGGTTAGCAATTATAAACAGCTTTCAAAAGGTCAATTTGTTTTATTTCATCAAAATATAATTAACATTTTTAGTTTGGTATACTTTACACACACACACACACAGAGGAAACTACATATATTTGCTGTTTTACTCCATATATACTCTTTGGCATTACTTACGTTTTGATGTCCGTTTTTAATTATAAAATGAAAAAAAAAAACTTATTACTTGCTGGCAAAGTCTTATTCTACTGTTCCTTTAAAGGCAATTCTTTTTCAAAATGTTTTCGATTTTAGACTTGTCATGCATAAACAACCGTTTTGTATTTTTTAAAAGGTTTTGTGGATGCTGTGTCTAAATTCTAACCATTTATTTTACAATTTAAAACATTATAAACGAAAATTATATTATAACTATTTTATCATTTAAAAACTAATTAAAATTTATATTTATTAATTCCTAGTTCACAAAATTTTCTATCATATATTCAATTAACAATAACCTTTTAGAAAAATGAAGCATCACCCACAGTATAATTGATTCGAGATTTTATTTGGAATGGTTTGAGAATATCTTCGTAAGTTAAATTACCTTAGTTGCCCCATGTTTTGAAGTACATATACACTTTTTTTGTACAAAATATTAATGCAAATAAATTACTTTAATATTATCGATTAAGACGTCCGAAATTTCCTTTCAAACACTAACTATAACACTCAGGTATAGACATAAGCCTTAAATCTGATATAGATATACCTAGTCTGACTTTTCAAATTAGAAATTAAGAGGAAGATGATGCGTTCTAAACACACAAATCTATAGGTCCATTAAATGTGCGGTGAATTGTGTTATTAAAAATTGGGACCGACAAGATAATTATGGAGGATTATTTGGTTTATAAGGCAGCTCAAGGTTGCAATCACACAGCTAATGCTGCTGCCCATGACCTAGGCATTTTGTCAATTACGATTATGACTCATTCCTATCCTTAACAATATTTCTTCCTTATATATATACATATTATTCTATGGTTTTGCTTTAACCCAATTAATTTTTATCTATTTTCTAATTCTCTCTCTATATATTCAGATTTCCTATACCATACACGTGTTAGAAGCTTAGTGGTACTCGTATGATCTACACTTGATTGACTAGTGGCTAGCTACCTTTATTTGGTTCGCCTCCTAAAAAATTGCTCAATTTTGATTTGTTCATATCATTACTAATATGTGAAGATAAGGGCATGTATAACTTAAAAGAGAATTAATAAAATAATGTGTTTTTAACTGGAAAATAAAAAAGGGACAACAGAGACAAATATGAAAAATGTCCATAAGGATCTTCTAAAGCTGCAAGAGAGTATCTAACGTGTACAAAATTTAACCATTTATAAAATTAAATAAATGGTTGAGATTGTCACAATTATATATTTAAAATATTTAAATTTAAAAATAAATACAAACTTAAGAATTTATTTTTTCTCTCTCCCCTACTATTTTTTCCCATTTTTTTCCTCTAATTATCTTCTATATCTCCAATTTTTGTTTCTTTCCTTCACCCAATAGAGTTCAATTTTTTTTTCTTTTTCTAATTTATCTCTACATTTTATGGTTTTAATTGATATGAGCGTGGGGTTTGGTACCTTATATCCGAAGGATGAAGTATCATTTGTTTGAAATTGTATACTCTGCCGTGATAAATGGGATATGGAATAATAACCATGAAAAAATAAAATTTATTGAACACTCATAATTTATCTAGCATCTCAAAGCTTTGTTTAGGGAATAGATTTAGATACACTTTCTTATATCTTTGTTATCAGATCTTTTAATAAAAATATTGCATGTTAAATTTTTTTTTAAATGACTCAATCATATGATACTTAAATATAAAAACTATATATTTATTATGTTTTTATTAAAAATCTGATGACAAGAACAAAAAAATTATATCTAAATTTTTCTTATGAGTCATGCTCTTTCCTTATTACGTTTAGTCCAGAAATATATCAGTTTCTATACTGTAGGGTCTCTTATTTTTCATTCTTCTAGTATAGAATATCCATATTGAAAGCTTCTTACTTAAATCTCAGTGAAAACATTGACACAGTCAAATCAATTTCTTGACCCCTTCCTTTCTCTTGGAGAAAAAACGTTGATTTAGAGCTTGTCAGTCCAGAGATGCTAATGACCTTGTTGACAGCAAAGTAATGTTGCACTTATTTTTAAATTTTAAATATATAATTGAGATAGTCTCAAGTCTCAACCATTTACTTTGCAAGTAGTAAAGATTTGTGCCCTTTACCCTTTAAAGTGCAAACTATACCTAAGAGAATCTGATCCAAAAAAATATAACCTTATAGTGATGATATTAGAGTATCTATCCTTTTCCTTTCGTATTTCCTCTACTTTAAAAATTCAAACTATTAATCGAGGAATATAGGATCTAATCCTCGATTGATCGTTGGAATTATGTACTAATTCTTAAACATTTAGAATGGGAGTTTGAATTTAAAAAATAGAGGAGATTTGAAAAGAAAGGGATAGATGTAAATCTAAGAACTCTTAAATAAACCATATGGTGCATGAGATATACTGTTGATTGCGATGGTGCCTGATCTTATAAAATAGGAGACCTACTACACGACGCCAAAGAATTAGGCAGAGGTGGTAGTTTTAGACAGAGGTGATATTTGATAAGTAAGAATTTTTACTTTATTTTAAGCATTTACTTATTTATTTATAAAATATACAAAGATATTAAAAGTTTTGTATTAATTATGATATATCAAATATCATAATGTGGAAGCCTATTAGAGTTGCGAGAGATAGCCCAAAAATATCACATCTTATGTTTATCGATGATTTCTTATTGTTTGCTTTAGCTAATATGAAGCAGATAAAGGAGGTTATAGAATGTCTTAAATGTTTCTATGATTTGTCTGGGCATAAACTAAGTGTATCTAAAACCTATATATATTTTTTTCGACTGATGTCAACAAATCTCTCCAAAAAGAAATTTGCAATTTTAGTGGGTTCCAAACAGTTGATGATATTGGATTGTATCTTGGTGCTATGAGCACTAAGAGATACGAATATCTTCCTTTTCGTGCTGTTGTATTTTTATGAAAATTGTCATGAAATGCTTTTTCTCATTTACATCCATTCTTTGGGAGTATCATTTGAATATTAAGGACTGTTGTCCTTTTTGTTATTCACCTGAGAAATTTGTGAATCATTTATTTTTGTTATTTCCTTTTGTATGTGCAATTTGATTTGGATCTCTGCTAATTTTGTGAGTGAATCATTTGTCTTCACTAAAAATAACTGCTTGGAGTGAATTTGTAGTCGTTCTGTGAATGTTGGTAACAAACCAACGTTAATTTTTGTTGACAATGTGTCTAGTTGTGGTCCGTAAAAATGGGATCCATATTTCATGTTCCAACTTCCACCGAGTTGCATTGCTTCTTTGATAAGAAGAAGCATCTATCATGCAATATATAAGAACATAGGTCCTCAAGTATGGTTATGTTACAAAAAAATCATTTAAAACAATATACACCATCACTTAATCGTAATAGAGAACTTGGAAGCACACACCTTTGTGTTACTTAACAATGGTATCATGTTCAAAATCCACATAGCAATGGCTAAAGGTATGTTTCTATATACTGATTCATTTGGATATCATATAATGTGTTTTCGTATATCCTTTACCTTACATTTGGTTTAAGAGTACTGTTTAAGCCCCTATCTTTTTATTTTTAAAACTTGAAAAAAATGAGTTTTTCTATTAAAATTCAAGTTACTTTCAATATGTTTCGCTTTCATATTGAGAGATTTTTGTTTCGGTCGAAATCTAATTGGGTTAACCCAGTTGGATGTTAAGGGATAACCTATATGACAAGTCATTTTGGTATTAGCCTAAAGCTTTGCCAATTATGCCACACTCTGTGATTGCTACTATTTGCATTATTTAATATATATATATATATATATATATATATATATATATATATAGCACCATCTATTTTATGGGCTTCATTTTAAATAATGTTTAATGGATCATTCATTCTAAGCTTGGTGCATTTGTCTTTTAAACATGTCTTTTGCACATTTGGATAGCAAAATATTAATTGGCTAAATTGGTTATTTTAGACTTATTTTGGCATTATGGATTATGAACCTCTATGAATTTCATTCATGGGCAATATAAGAATTTATTTTAAACCTTTTCGGTTTAATATTTAATTCAAAATTGGAAATTAATTATTTTATTGTCCAGTTTTGTCTAAAATTATTTTATGTCATTTGAGTTTTATTTTTTGACAACTTGAATTTTGGGCAATTTAAGTTTTAATTTTGGATAATATTTGTGAAACTTTAGTCCAAAATTTTTATATAAATTATGGTGCCGTTTAATTTATGCCTAATATTTGGATATTATTTTTGGGCATTATTTTGGCATAGTTAGATTAAATTAATTAGAACATTTTTAATTAATTAATTAGTCACATTTAGTCTAATTGATTAATTAATTAATTGTTTAGATCTCATTATGTTAAACTTGTTTATACATTAATGTTTGGTCATGTGCAAGCATTTAGTTAAGATTAAGATGTCATGTGATTTGTGTAATTTTGGTTTAATTAGAGTTTAGCCATAAGACCTTTAATTATTATAAAATTATAAATCGTGTCATAATCTTATTGTAGTAAAATAACATCAAATTGTAATTAATTTTATTTAATATGATAATCATTATTCTATAAGAATGTTATCATATTTTATATGATTAATTAAGGTGAGATAGTGAATTTTTCTTTACATTAATTTGCCCATGATAATTAAGATAAGGGATATAATTTGCTAATTTCTCCATTTTGTACATGAATCTAATTAAATAAAATTAAGTCCACATGCAATTTTATTTGTTACTACAAGTGTGGTTTGATAGACATGTTCTACATTGGTAAGATATGTCATATGGAATGTTTAATTGTCTCAAATTATTGATATAACATGTAAATTATGTGTAGCTTTCCAATTCTTAAATATCTCCGACTTTCAAATTCCTGAATTGACTAGTGGTAACTTTAAGATTTAGAAGGAGAAAATTCTTCTCTTTAATGGGTGGATGGATGTTAATGATACAATTAGAAAAGATGAACCTTTTAAACCCGTAATACATTTGTAATAACTCCTTATGAATGCTGGGAGAGATCAAATTGCCTTAACATAAGGTATATTAAAACTAAAATATTAGCTAATATTCCTAGGTCTATCAGAGAGCATCAAAATATTAAAAGCTTGAACAAGGCTATTGACAAATAGTTCGAATCCTTAGACAATGCTTTGATAAGCACCATGATGACGAGGTTATCATTCATGAGGCTTACTAACATAAGAGGTGTGCTAGAACATATCATACAAATGAGGGATATAGTGGTTCAATTGAAAATACTAGAGGTTGAGATGTCCAAGTCTTTCCTCGTACACTGTATCTTAAATTCTCAGGCATAGTAGTATGGGCTTTTTAAGATCTCCTACAACATATATAAGGAGAAATGGTCCATTAATAAACTTTTGAACATAAGTGTTCAAGAGGAGGGAAGACTTATAGTAGAGATAAGAGGAAGTGTATATATGACTATGCAAGGAAAGAATAAAAAACAAGCCAAACCAAAGGAAAAAGGAGAGGCACCTATTCAAGCTAACATAAGGAAGGAGTCCAATTGTTTTTTTTGCAAAAAGAAGGGGCATATGAAGAAGGATTGCGTTAATTAAAGGCTTGGCTTAAAAAGAAAAGTAACTCAATCTCACTCTTCTGTTGTGAATATAATATGATAGATGTTAGTAGTAACGTGGTGGATAGATTCTAGTTCTACAATTCATATTCATATCTCTAATATTTTGTACGGCTTTCTAAATTAAAGGAAACTAGTAGACAACAAGCAATACATTTATTTAGGCAACAAGATGGGCTCATTAGTAGAAGTTATAGGAACTTGTAAATTAACTTTAGACACTAGCTTTAGTTTGATTTTGGAGAGTACCTTTTATGTACCAAGTTTTTTTAAAAACTTGATTTCTATTTCAAAACTTATATCTTTTGGATACTTCTTTGAATTTTCAAATAATATGTTTAAATTATTTTATAAATCTAATCTTGTTGGTAATGGTATAATTTCTAATGGCATTTTCTAAATTTAAGTACAAAACAGTACATTTAATGATCCAATGCATGTTTCTAGTGCATAGGTATTAAGAGATGTGTTACTAATGAAAATTTCTTTATGTTAGTGACACCGTAGGCTAGGTCATATCTCAATAAAAGAGGGTCAAGATGTTAGTAAAAGATGAAGTATTTAGTACACTTGATTTTTCTGACTTTGATACTTATATAGACTGCATTAAGGAAAAGCAGATTGATAAGACTAAGAAAGGTGCCAAGAGAAGTACTATCACATTAGAAATTTGTACAAATAGACATTTGTAATTTAGATCTGGACCTTAGTAGTCTAAAGTATTTTATTACCTTTATTGATGATTACTCATGATACATGTATCTCTATCTACTAAATAATAAAAATAAGGTACTTAATGCCTTTAAGATTTTTAAGGCAGAAGTAAACAATGTGATAAACAAATTAAGGTATTGAGATAGATACACTAAAGGGACAAACACTAATATCATTTGCTAAATTTCTTCAAGAGTAAGGGATTATTCCCTAATACATTATGGCTAGGTCTTTAAACCAAAATCGTGTAGTTGAAAGAAGAAACCGACCGTTATTGGGCATGATGTAGAGCATGCTTAATAGGTCCAAACTTCTTAAGTCATTGTGGACTAAAGCCTTTAAGGTGGCTATGTATATTTTTAACTAGGTTTCAACTAAGGTTATTGAAAAGACGTCATTTACGTTGTTCAAAAGTTAGAAATTGAGTTTAAGATACATGTGTGTTTAGGGATGCCTATCTAAGATTAAGGTTTACAATTCATAAGAGAAGAAGCTAGACTCAAAGACCATTAGTGAGTACTTCATTGTTTATACTGAAAGATCCAAGAGATATAGATTTTATTATCCATCTCATAGTATTAGGATTTGAAATCAAGAAATGCAAAATTTGTTGAGAATTACTTAATCAGTGGGAGTGATTAAACTTAGCACTTAGATACTAAAAATAATCATTCTAGTTCTTAAACTTCCATATCAAGTGATAAATTGGTTGTAATCTATACCCCTCAGGTACGAATAGGTATTGAACAACTAATCATTAAAGATCCTTAACTTATTGACCATGACCAAGTTTATTCAATTATTAAATGATTACTAGAAACTGTTGAGCAACGAGTTGAAAAACATGCTCCCGAAGAGAATGTTAACCCAACATTGAGAAGATCAACTAAGATAAGGAGGTCAATGATTTCTAGTGATTGTACTATGCACTTACAAAAGTTTGACTACAAGATAGGAGCAAAAAATGATCCTGAGACATTTTCACAAACCATCAACTATAAAGAATCTGAAGTGTGGCATAATGCCATGAAGGAAGAGATAGATTCTATAACATTTAATAGAATTTAAGATCTCGTCAAGTTGCCCAGTGATTCTAGGGCCATTGGATGTAAATGGGCCTATCAAACAAAAAAGGACTCATTAGGCAATATCAAGAGATGTAATGCAAGACTAATGGCCAATAGATTCACTCAATAGGAAAAAATCAATTACATAGAGACATTTTCTCTTGTATCTAAAAAAGGTTCTCCCTATGTGATAATCACATTAATTACTCATTTTGACTTGTAATTGCATTAAATGAATGTGAAGATAGCATTCTTCAATAAAGACCTAAAGAAGGAGATATATAAAAAACAAAAAAAAAGGATTCTCCTGAACTACTGGTAAGCACTTGGTATGCAAGCTCAAGAAATCTATATATGAATTGAAATAGGCCTCCCACCAATGGTACCTTAAGTTTCATGATGTTATCTCCTTATTTGGATTCATAAAGAATGTCATGGATCAATGTATATACCAAAAGATCAGTGGGAATAGAATATATTTTCTTATGCTGTATATAGATGACATATTACTTGCAACTAGTGATAAAAGATTGCTATATGAGGTGAAACAATTTCTTTCTAAAAATTTTGACATGAAGGATATGGTTGAGGCATCTTATGTTATTTGCATTAAGATCCATAAGGATAGAACTTAATGTATTTTAAGTCTATTACAAGAAACTTATATTAATAAGGTCTTAAAGAGATTTTAGATGAAGGACTATTCACCAAATGTAGCACCTATTGTGAAAGATGATAAATTCAATTTGAATCAATGCTCGAAGAACGATCTAAAACGGGAATAGATGTGTAACATTCCATATACTTCTGTGGTCAGAAGCCTTATATATGCTCAGGTTTGTACGAGACCTAGCATTATATTAGTGATAGGAATGTTAGGGAGATATTAAAGTAATCTAGGTATAGATCACTGGAAAGTTACAAAAAAGGTGATAAGGTACCTTAAAGGTGCTAAAGACTAGTACCAAAGACTAGATGCTGATGTACAAATAGATGGAGAATCTTGAGATATTTGTTTACTCATATTCAAATTTTATAATATGCATTGATTCATGATAATTAACATCACGGTACAATTTCATGTTTACTAGTAAAGCCATGTCTTGGATGAGAGCAAAATAGACTTTGATTGCTACTTTAACCATATGAGTGAGTTAGTATCATGTCTTAAGGCAATAGCTAAAGAGTTTTATTCTTGGGCTTAGAATTATGGATTAAATTTTTAGGCCATTGATGATTTATTGTGAAAACTCAACTGCTATTTTTCTGGTTAAGAATAATAAGAACAAAAGTCAAAGCAAGCACATTGACATAAAGTACTTACTCATTCGAGAATGTGTCAAAGAGAATGATGTCATCATTGAATATGTTAGTACTGAGTTGATAATAACATATCTTTTAACAAAAAGCATGTCACCATCAATGTTGAAGGATCATGTAGCAAGAATGGGACTTGGCACCATATTGAGTTTATTATGTATATATTTATGTTATTTGTAATAAAGCTCCTATTCAGTTTGAGTTGGTTTTTTATTTATTTTAGTGCATACATTTATGTTTAAAGAAAAGTAACATCAAGAAGACCCAGAATAAGTATTAGGCTTATTTATTAAGATTTTGGTAGGTTGAAGAAGCAAAATGTATTGTAATACATAGAAAGTAATACTCATAGATAGAGGACCTATTGTTATAATTTGTGCATTGAGTTTTCTCTTCTTTGGAATATATTTGTGTTTACAAACAAAATGGGAGAATGTAGTTATTTTGTGAACATTGGTAACAAACCAATGTTAATTTTTGTTAGTAATATCTCTGGTTGTGGTCCATAAAAATAGGATCCATATTTCATGTTCCAAATTCCATTGAGTTGCATGGCTTCTTTGATGGGAGAAGCATATATTGTGCAATCTACAAGAGCATGGATCCCCAAGTTTGTATATGCTACAAAAAAATCATTCAAAACAATATACAACATTGCTTAACTGTAATAGTAGTATCACGTTCAGAATCCACATAGTAGTTGTTAAAGTTATGTTTTTGCATATTGATTTGTTCGAATATCATATAATGTGTTTTCATATATCTTTTAGCTTATAGAATTAACCATTCTAAACATATCAAGGATCAATCTAACAAAGTTATAGTAATTACCATCCTAGTTTTATATGTGATATAGTTATGTTGTAATTCAAAAAATTTTTAGAATTCTTAGTTGGGTCATAAAGTTGCATTAAGTACAGTGATAGTCTTTTGTGGCTATTTAGTTGTCTGTCTCAAGTACAATATCAGTCTTAACATTTGCATAATCTAGGCCTCCTTAGGTCTATTGATCATGTGTCTCACACTAAAGGTTGGCAATTATTGTTATAGTGTGAACCACAATACAAGCATCAAGTTTTGATATTCATTTAGTTTAGACAAACTATTTAAGAAATGGGTTTGGATGGATGAATTTTATCAATGATGTCCCAAAGTCTTTTTAGAAGTAGTATAGCTTGCTCTATATTTTGTTGCTAAATAGGAGTTGATATGTCATGCTCAAAACTATCTAGTAAGTGTTTTAATTCTTAACAAATTGCAATACCAGCTTCTAACTCAAGTACCCATTCCCTAATGACTTTGCAAATTTTTTTGGATGAATTTTGTGTTGGAAATATTAATTTATTATTATAAATCATTATTAATTAATTATTAGATTAATGGATTATATTTTATTAATATCATAATAATTAATTTAACAACAATCACTATGTAAATATATTAGTTTGCTTAGCATATTATGGATAGTCTGTAACAAGTGAGCTATCATAAATTCATTTAGGGAATACAAATCCTACCCATAACTCTCTTAGAGCTAGTTACCCTATTTGTGCTAGCTAGGATTAGATTTTATGATACAACACAATTTTGACCTACCCTCTGAAACTATTTAGATATTGTGGGTTGCAATCCTTACTTTTCCATTTATCTCTATGTGTTGCTATTTTATTTGCAAGAAGTCATGTCCATGGACTATTGTGTTATATTAGGTACCATTTAAATTTTAATCTCCCATCTTTTAACAATTGGTATTAGAGTCAAAGGTTCTAATATTATTTGTGTAAATATTTTTTTCCACTTTTGATTGATCTGCTATATCTGTATGATGATTTCGATTTTGAATCTTGATATAAGCTCGATCTGTATTGAAAGAAATATAAGTTTAAAAATTTTGCATTGTTCATATGTGTGCAATATACTTTATTTGAAATTTGGTTTCTTCTTAATGCAAGATTATGAATTTTTTGTTTATGGTTCTCATTGTTTACACATCTAAGGGTTCAATTTTATCTGTTACTAGATTTTGTTGTACTAGAATAATAATAAAAAAAGAGATTTAAGACTCTAAAATTGGAATCTATTTTTTGAATTTGTATAAATTAATATGGAATTTTAATCTTCTTATACCAATTCTAATATGATCCACTCCATAGTTCTTAGTTCCATTGTACTAGTTTTTTTAAGAACAAAATTCGAAACTATACATGTACTAAATCTTGTAGCAATTTAGAGCACTTATTTTGGGATTTGATTTTATTGGCTTTCTGATTTATATTATGAAAAGCTTAGAATACCATATTTGCATCAAATTTGGAATTCATAAAAGGAGATGGGGTTTTGATTTTTTAAATAAATAAAAACAAAAGGATGAACTCGCAAAAAAACCTCAAATTTGTATATAGCTAGTTTTAGTCGAAAGTTTTCAAAAAATTAATATGAGCTAATTTTTGAGCATTTTAGACATTCTTTTTGGACAAAAAAAGCAATTATGGTTTACTATGTTAAACGTTGGATATTTTGCTTTTCTAAACTCATTTGGGTGAGAATTTTTTGTGCAATACATATGAGGCCATTTTTTTGTTCATTTTGAATGAATATTTTGCCAAAAAAAGGGGTCTATTTTTAGGTATTTAAAACATTTAATTATTTACCATTTTAGAATTTTGGACAATTCTTTTCTTCAAGCCTTGGAAAGAATTCAATCTTGGATCTTTTGTACATTTTAATAGCCTAAAACAAGTTGTTTAGTCCAAAATTTTATGAAAAGTTGTTTTAATGCCATTTAAATTTTGCCCTATGGAAAATTATTTTTACATAGTATTTGATAGAGTTTTTTGCGATGAATCTAAAAGGAAAATATTTTAATTGAAACGAATTTTTTTGTAAGCAATTATTTTAATCTTGAAAGGTTTTTAGTAATGGAAGTGAATGTTTCTTCATGGTGAACCACTCATGAAATTACTCATACTTTTATATAATCAACTCCATATTATTCTTCACAATTATCTGATTTTGTTTGCTTGGTTTAACTCATGATAGTTATTTAGTAATTCAATCTTTTGATATTTCTTGTGAGACATGCCTTTTATAAATAAAAGTAGAGAAACTCTTAGAATTGTGATAATATTTTGATAATTGCCATATGGGAGGAAGATGTTATAAAATTAACATGTATTATTGATAGTGTAATAAAATTATAAATAGATATTTTAGACACAATTTTGTTGATAATTGGCTACTTTTCTTAAATTTGCTATTAGAGCATGGCTTACTTTCACAATTTTGATAGTAACATATGTGATACTCCATACCATCCAAATTGCATGTTCATACTCTCATGTGCACTATTGTTATGAGATATTAAAGATATCAATTTTGTTGAATATGATAACATGTCATTTATTTGCCTATAAAATAATTTTGGCTACTAACACTTTGTGACTATATGCTTGCCTATTGTGAGACTAATCACAAGGGTGATTTTTAGTTAATTTGCTTGAGGCATTTTATTTTAATTGATATGTAAATGTTTATATATATATATATATATGGTAATGCCTCTACTATTTTATATTGCACAATAATTATTAGGTAAATTGTATTGACAGTGAATATACCTTATTAGTATATCATTGTCAATGTAATCTATTATTATAGGGAGCCTTTTATATAATTTTTTAAAAATTAAGGACATATTTATAACATCATAATTGTACAATTTTTGGTGTTAAGTGTATCATAATATTTTAGTTTGCAATGGAATCATAGAACTTTGTGAAAGGCACATAAACCATTTATAGCAAAGATATATTCTTTTTTAATAGATTATATAAATTGTGTTTAACCTCTCAATAATAAGTATTTATCTTTAATGTTGAGAATTTTACAGTTTTAAAATTTATAGCTCAGAAGATTCTTTTTTTTTTTTGTGGCAATAAATATTTTATTTTGTTAATAAGTGTATGGTGAATACTTAAAGATAATTATGTTTTAAAATATACTTAATCCTATTTCTTAAGATATTTTTAGGTGACATTCATGAAAGGGATTCTTATATTGTCTAGTTGTTTTGGACACATTTATGATTGATAACATCATATGATTAGATGAATACCTTTTGAATTATTATGTGTCACTTGAATATGAGAATGAACATGTCACTTATGGTAATCCAATTCTGTGTAATTATATTTTTTGAATAACTATGCCTCCACTTATTGTGGAACTAGTCACAAAATTTGTTACGTGAAATATAATGTTTTTTAACTTTGGTTATTGCATTACATGGGATATATTATATAAGTAAGGAACATACCCTATCAGTATGATATTATTTGGTATAATTTTGATAATAAAGATTATGATGAATAAGAAATTTTTTAAAATGTCAAAAGATTGATTGTGTAAGGTTTTTGTATCAATGATAAATTTTATTTTAGTACTATGGCAAATTTCACTTGATGTTTTAATATTTCTTATACTCAATCGATATGGAAGTATTAAAGATATTAGTTTCTTTTTTGGTTATCTTTAAGATGCCTATTGAATTTTCTTGGTTTATTGTGATCCAAGACGGTTAAACGAGATTATGATAAACAAAAGTTTTGTATATAAAATTGTATTAGTTGGATTTTGAAGGGAACTATTGTATATGATTATATTGTACACATAATTCATGTTTCCTTATGTTGTTACTATTCCAACTACTATGCCTATACAATTATTTTTCTATGAGAACTTGGAATGGGACTCATAATAAGGATTTATAAATTGAGTTTCTTGATAAACATCCTATTCAACTTCTTATTTGAGTAATTAATTAAACCATGTTAAGGTTTATGAGACTAAGAAAGCAAAGCAAGATAATATTGTAATTTTGTACATTAGTAAACCTCATTTGAGAAACAAGAAGGTACTTTAGCATAATAAATAATTTCCATTGGCTTGATATATTCCGTTAGTTTAGTGAAATATTGTTAAATATTTCTTACCAAAGTCAAGTGAAAGTAAGTTTATTTTGTATAAATTTCTATCTCTCATTTGGTAGGATTTTTGTGTGAGTGGTGTTTTTTGCTTGCACTTTTATGTCAATGTGACTCCTTTAAAATAGGGAGAAATACTCAACAATGTTTGACATCCATAATAACAAATAAAATAAGTCCCATTTCTTCCACTGTGTAAGTAAATTTGGGAATTCAAAGAAGTTAATAATTGGTTATAAAACCATTAGCTATAAGTCACTCTTTAAGATCTATTATAGGGCTACACTAGATATTATAAAATTTAAGGTTAGATTGATTAAAATGGCCATAAAAAAAAAGAGATTTGGTTATATGTGACTTCTTATTGGTGTTTAGTAAAGACACTTTTAGAAAGATCATGACATTAATTGGATTTCATTTTAGGACCCCACTAATAGGATACTTGGATTGACCTTTTTTGTGTTAAAGCTTATTTGAGGATGTTTACATGATTTAGTAAGATGATTTTGTAGAATTATAGAAAGAGCAATTAATATGTAAATCAAATGATTCATTTATGGGCTGAAACAACCTTATAGGCATTACTATCTAAAATATGACAAGTTGTAGCCTTTTATGATTTTACTGTGAGTATTGCAGAACATTGTATTTTTAATAAATTAGATATCAAAATCTTGTTAAGACCTCTTATGTTATTAGGATATAGATCCATCAAGATAGGTTTTATGATATTTTAAGTTTGCCTTAAGAAACTTTGGTTGATTTATAAAAAGTTCAATTTGCACTCTTATTATGTTTATGATATACCTATTATGATAGGTGAAAAAGTACTAAATCTTAGTGTCTTTAACATAACATAAAGAGGACTAAAATGGAAAGTATTCCATTTCTCACTTCCGCTATTGGCAACTTGATGTTTGCTTGAATGTACACTCATCCAAACACAACTTTTGTTAGTAGTGTACTTGGTAGATATTTGAGTAATCTTGTTTGGGATTTTTTGGAAAGTTGCTTTGGAAAATCCACTTGGTACTTACAAATACTTAGAATCCCATCTTGTGTTAGATTAGGTCTAATTCATTTGTAATTTTTGGCCTTATTAGATTCATATTATGTGATTTGTGTAAATGCCTTGAAATCTACTTCTATATACATCTTATGATATTTTGGAGGAGTTGTTTTGTAAAAACTATCATGTAGACATTGATAGATGTTTTAGCCTCTGTATACATTTCATGATATTTAAAGGAGTTATTTTATTAAGAGGTGTCAAATGAACACTTACAACTAATCATTTAGTTGTAGAATATGTTGCTTGTTGTGTGGTTATTTTTAGGTTACAAGGTCAAGAAAATTAATTTATGTTATATGTGTTATTAAATGCATATTTTGGATTTTAACAATTTGGTTGTGATAACGATCTTTCCATTTACTTCTTTTAAAATCACAAGAATTTCATATGCACAAAAATTTGATATTAAGTTTATATTTTGTACTCAAATTGTATATGTTTTATGGATAATATCTTAAGTTAATCCATTAACCACAGATTACTTATTCGCATTTTGTTGAAAAACGTGTGACTATTAAGTGTTGTGAAATTTTTTTTAATATATACTATGATTTAGTGGAAGTGTGACTTATGTTTTTTAGGGATATTTTGTTTTGGGTAGTTCATATAATTTTGTATATATTTCTTTTTGATATTTTGTTTTATTCAAATTCAGAATCTTGCCAGCATTTTGGCATTATTTTTCCTACGGAATTTAATGTTCTTGATTCATCATTTTATTTTTGAAATTTTTTATCACAGTATGCATATTAATTATTTAATATTATTAGTATTCTTTTATGTGTTAATATGTTCTTATTATATTTATGTTACGACCCAATTTATGAGCCACGACTGGATTAGGTTAGCCTAGCAAACTTGACAAAATCTAAAGTAAACTATTATATCATATATTTAAACTAACCCATATAATCCACAAGTTTTAAAAAATTTAATATTCAATTCATTATGTCATTAGGGGTGATCGAAAATCCAGCAGCATCTCCCTTAAAATTTTGACATCCCATCCTCAAAAATAAATTAAACCAGTATCAGCACCAGTATTAACAAGTTACATATGACCAAAATGCCTAGTTAGAAAAGTATAAATAATATTTACATATTATAAGTGACCATATAACATGCATAATTTCAAAATTCTTTCTTTACACCTAAGTGCCACTACATCATAGAGTTTGACACAATCTTACAAAATTAAACACCTACTTTAAGGGTCTGGTAGTACATGAGCTCCCAGATCACTTCACTCCTTTACTCCCTGGTTTAAAAAATAAGAAAAGAAGAGGGATAAGCCTACCACTAATTTAGTGAGTATATAAATAATAAAGTACACAAAGAAAAAAACAAGTACATACAGGAGTTTTTAAAAACCAATGATTATTGAATAATTTAAGTAATAAAAATTATAGTTGGAATGAAAAATAATTATTTAAATAAAAATAAAAATAAAAGTAAAAATAAAACTTATAAGTAAAATCCATATTTCCTAAGTTTAAGAAAATGTTATGGAAATAGGTATCATAGAAAGGAACCAAATTATCAAACTACTGCATCGTATATCTTGTCATTTCTGTGGGTTCATTCCATTATATTACTTTCATAGTATACGTTGAGTATCTCATATCATAACACTGGACACATCACATCGCAGTTCTATCACAATTCACAACTTATTTTAAGTGCACCTAGCCCGTTACCTCCGCTAACAGCTACGAGGTACTAACTAGATTCCTATCCATAAAAATAAATACATAAATAAATAATTCGCTAAAAGTGTTTAGCTAGCTAACATAAATAAGGGATAAAGGGAATAATTAAATAAGGAGAGTTCACTTTCAATAACATCAATGTAGCATATAAAACCACAAAACAAAATAAACATTTCTCTCACAATTAAATACATATATACCACTACTTCTTTTCTATCCAATTCCTTCTTTTGTATTCCACAAAGATATATCACGCTACATTTCATTTATCTATTTGCTTTAATAAATTCATTAAATCATTATCTGAATATATATACCTATTCTGAAATTTGAAAATACCAATTTGTTTTCCCAAAGAGTAGAACACATAAATCACACAATGGAAAGTTTCACCATATAAAATATAAAATGGGATGAAATAGATATGTCACTCCATTATTTACACACTTACCAGTTGGAGGACTAATAGTATAAGTCCCAAATTTTTATTGTTTAGTGCAGAGTCCCAGTTAAATGAGTTTCCCCGGTATCACCTAAAATTATAATCAACATAAATTATTTTGACCATTCCAATAACATCTATAACTATTTATATAACCTAATATACTCCCTAAAATATAAATCCCTAAATTTTTATACAGTTTTCTATCCTAAATACTAGCCTTAAATTTAGAATTTTTCAATCTAAACTTTCATAACTCTAATTAAATTTAAAACTTACTTCATAGTACATGATAATTGGAGGTAGGAATATCAATTTTTTATTTTAAAGATTCAATAGTGAAACCCCCTTCAAATGTCTAGCCATGGCAACCACCATATGAAAGGAAAGAATTGAAAATTTTAGAAAAGAAATTGAATGGAAAAAAATGAGGAACAACAAGGGAAGGAAACCATTAGCACAAGAGAGAAAAGAAATCAATACCAATTGCTTTCTTTCTTCTTCCACTTCCTCTCTCTCTCTTCTTTTTTTTTTCCCTCTCATGGTGGTTCACGGTCAGCCAAAGTAGAGAACTCACCGATGATTAGAGCTAGTTGGAGCTTGATGGAGGTGGTTGCGTAATGGTTGGAGATCCACCGTTGTAGCGTTAGAAAAAAAGTGAGGAGAGAATGAGAAACATAGCAAAATGGGAGAAGCTGCAAGAAAAGACGCTGAAAGTGGCAAGTCTCCGGTGGAATTAAATGAATGAAAAGGTGAGATACTAATGCTTTAATAATCTTTGGCTACAATTGCATTTTAGCCCCTACAAGTTTAATGTGATTTAATTTGGTATCTAAAATGATTTAAAACGGACCTAAAAAATTCTAAAAACTCCAAAAATGATTTTAAAAAAATTATTCAGGTTTTTTTTAATAGCATAAAGTAATTTATTTTATTTTATTGCTTTATTATTATTATTTATTATTATTATTATTATATTATTATTTAAAAGTATTACAATTTAAGAATTAATTAATACTATCTAAGTGGGAGATTATTGAAAATATTAATTTATTATTATGTATTAGCACTGATTAATTATTAAACTAATTAAAAAATTCTATTTTATTAATATTATAGTAATTAATTTAATAACAACCATTGTTTAAATGGATTAATTCTCTTGGCAAATTATGAATAGCCTATAAAAGATTGTAAAAGATAGGTTATCCATAAGCTTATTTAGGGATTAGAAATCCCACTCATAGCTCACATAACGCTAATTATTTTATTTATATTAGTTAGGGTTAAATTTTATAATTTAACGCAATTTTGATCTACCCTTTGAAACTATTTGAATATTGTGGGTTGTAATCCTATTCTTTTATTTATATTCATAGACTATCATGTTATATTAGGCACCATCTTAACATTTTGGAGATTGGAATCACATTTCACATCAATGCAAGTTTTGATCATTGTGGATTCTCTGAATGATTATTTACATCATAAGTGTAAAAGCTGAAATTAGTTTTTATACTTTAGGTTCATATAATATAGATTTGTAATTAAGATGTTCTAGGAAATGAAAAAAAGTTGTCTCAACTTTAGAATAAATAATTCAATCAATATATAATTAGAAATAATTTTCTGCTGTCACATGGTAATTTTAGTTATTCATTGAAAAGAAATATAACAATATTAGTTAACCTTTATGTCAATGTCTAAAATTAATTAAATTTGACTTAAAATTAAGGTATAATTTAAATTTTATGAGTAAAGTTTTTTTTTTTTAAAACAAGTAGTTGAATAATTGTCAAATAAGTTCTACAGTACTTCAATAATGGCACAAGATAAAATTGATGCGTATGATGTAAGGAGTTCAATTTTCAATTCTACCTATTAAAAAAAAAATTCACTCATGATTTATTGGCGCATTTGGTTTAAAAATATTCGAAAGGTTTCTGAGTTCCCCCTTTTAAAAAATAAGAAACATAAATAATATAATCAAACAATGTTCAAAAGAAATCAGAAAATAATAAAATAACATTCAAGAAATAAAATAATGATAAAATAATATTCAAGAAACGAAATAATAATAAATTAATGTAACAAATTTGGTTTGAAAATATTTGAAAGGTTTATATGGATGCCACGTTTCAAAAAAATTAAAAAAAAGAAAAAAATATAATATAGCATATTTCAAGAAATAAAATAATTATAAAATAATACTAGAAATGAAACGATAATAAAAAATAATATTCAAGAGAGAAGATAATAATAAAATAATAAAATAAATTACTCTTTTTTCTCTTAAAAAAAGGTTCGCATTATATAGTCCTTCTCTTTGATTTAAAAAATATATATTTATTTCTTTAAAAAAATGTACTATATTAACTTTGTTGAAGGAAAAGATAAGGTATAATTATACTTATTTAATTTGACCAAACTATTGCTATATTTATTACTTATATAATATTATAAGTATGAAACATATATTTAACCAATATAAAATAATTGATTTTCTAAATTCAAAATAATTGATAGATAATAATTTAGTTTGAAAAATACCATTTGCATTAAATGAATATTAATAAAAATAAGCATTGTTTTAAATTCAATAAGTTTTTAAAATAAATTAAATTTATTCAACATAAAATAAATAATATTGAAATAAAAAATTTGAAAAATAATTTTTAATAAGTTATATTTCTAATTAAATAAATTAATATTGTTATTGAGACTGTTTTGATTTAGGAAAGTAAATGTATATTTTAAAAATAAAAAATATGATCATGTAAATTAGACATATTTGAATAGAAGGAAAATAATTTACTCAAGATTATATAACAACAGGGCCCAACCGGGTTCGAACCGGTGACCTCTTGATCTGCAGTCAAATGCTCTACCACTGAGCTATGGACCCTTCGCGGTGGCTTGCTACTTCTAGATTTTAGGTCACTGAAAAAATCTAGACTAGGTAAATGTCTCATTCCCTTCCCGCCTCTTTCCTCTTCTCTCCGATCTTTATTTCTCCGCCGTTCTCTCTCTTTCTCTCTCCGATCAGTCTCCGACGCAGTGCACTCCAGTAAAATGGTTACGCAGTACGGCATCAAATTTGCCGTCCATCTTATCGCCAATCACTTTGGCAATCTTGTCGCTGTAATTATCTCAACCCATAGCATCTTCTTGGTCATTATGCTCAATTTGGCTTCAACGTTGTGTGTTTGTGCAGAAAGTATGTGAAGATCTTCTTAGGAGGGGACCCCTCACTTTGGAGCAATTGATTCGGTTCACGGAGCTTACTAAGGAGCAAGTCAAGAACTCCCTACTTGTCTTAGTCCAGCACAACTGTGTTCAAGCATTTATTTTTGAACAAGAAGGTATATAAGTTGAAGGAACGATTTAAGTTAAAGTAGTTTATGGTTGGTTGGAACTTCCTTTGTCACAATCGTGAAGAATTGGCATTTTGTTACTGACTATTGGGGGTTTGATTGAGGCCCGACATTTATTTTTTCATAGAATCAAAACGAATTGAAATTTCAAATGAGAATTTTAAGATTGTGCATATGAATGGGTATCATTTATATCAAATAGCAAGCCTGTGTGAATCTGCCCGGGCAAAGATTAGAACTTTTCTTTCTATTTTAATCACTTTAGACATTTCATGGATGTGCTACAACAAAGCAGGTGAAAATAATCAAAGCCTATAATTGACGAGAATTCAAATAAAACACCCAAGTTTTTGGTAATTGTATTTAATTGCAATTTTTAAGTTGTTCAAGTGTGTTAGAATTGTGCACATGCTTCTCATAATGGTTGAGAATCTAGCCTAACGACCTTGTGCATGGTTCTATCAAGTCCAATCTTTTGAGTCCTTTTCCCCACACCTTTGTCTAGATACACTCATGTAATAATTATTTGTTCTTTTCATCAGAAAATGCACAAATAAACAAGCTTTAAATAGTAATATAATGTTGTTGAAGTCTAAAGGCTTGTATATATGGAAAATGTGTAAATGTTCATTTAAATAATAGGAAAAGATTAATTTTTACTTAACATTATTCAATGAAAAAAACAAAAATGAATTGAGAGAAGTTAACACATCTGTGCCTTTTTCACTGGTAAAATGATGAATGCTAGAATCAAAAGCACAAAACAGCGGAAAGCAAAACTACAATATTATAGGCCTGGTTGTACAGCGTGATATCTTATTCCATGCAAAAGAAATTTTATTGACCTTATAACATATACTTGAGTTTTTACATTATCATAAAGCTAATGACTGTGTGAGGACTTTCTATCTGGGTGAAACCTTGTGGTAGCTGACAAACCATAGTCTGCCCTCAGAAAGGGGCAACTGGATTTAGAGTTCATGCAACCTGAAACCTTGAGGAAACAAAAGTAATAGAATAAACATGTTTTTTGTGGTATAAGGTAATAAACACTAATGCCGCCAAAAAATTCCCATTTCAATGTACAATTATGCAAGATAACCTTAATGTCATTTAAGAAGAAAGAAAAGTATAGACGCATTCTCTGTTGAGAAGCAGCTTGTAAAATTTATTTGAGAGAGAATTAGGTGACAGAAGTGCATGGTAGTTCTATATAAGAGGGAATGTGGATGATAGATACACTTCTAACAACAGTAAGTTTCATGTTCCTACCTTCTAAATTTGCAAAATTATGGAAATCATGCAGGTTTATTGGCGTAGACCCTGGTTTCCCTTGTAAAACAAAGCATGCAAATTCTTTAACGGACTGTTGACGATGAGCCAATGCTCTTACTGATGAAGAGCAGAAATAGAGAACATAACTGAGATATGGGGAGGCTGTTCTTTTAGTAGGACTCAAGATTGAATATAAGGATAAGAAGGTTGTTGCTAAATAGAATGTGGGTGACATATGTTTATCTAAAAACTTTGTTTTTCAAAATTTGGATAAGAATCATTTGACAGAAAATAGAGAGTAGGGCTACCAAGAAAATTTTGAAAGTTGAAATAAAATGTAAATATGGTCTAGTTATACTTCATCAAGTTGGATTTTAGAGTTTAAAATCAGCTTAAAAATGTCAACACCAAAGTTGCAAGTTTTATTTTTATATATATATATATATATATATTATGCCATACAATTTAGTGTGTCTTTGTTTATTTTTTTTATTTTTTGATGTTTTCTTTCTTAATTACATATATTATGGAATGATGTCCTAACTAATCATAAATGTAGGTGGTGACAGAGAAGGATCAAAAGTTAATACACAGTACCTGGCACTATTTGATAACATACTCCATCGATTGAGATTTCCCAAATTTTTGGAGATTGTTTCTCAGGATCTTGATGATGAAGTTAGTTTTATCATGATCCTTATGTTTCTAGAGGGATTTTCAATTCAGTTTAAGCTTAAATGCTGAACATATTGGTGATTGGTATTGCAGTGTGTAGAGCTTCTTGAGGGATTGCTTCGTGATGGTAGGCTTACTCTGAAACAGATGGTTGACAGAGCAAGCCAAAGAAAAGGTAACTCTTCCATGATGCATATGCTGCATTGAGTATCTGGCTTATATTAATATGAAAAAAGAAAACCCTAATGTGAGAGGGATACTTTCTTTCTTCAGTTGGCTTCACCTATTTACTGTTTTGGTGTTTTTGAGCCAATGCTCCATGTAAAAATATGGTTTTGGTAGATGCATTCATAAAGCATAAGGATTGATTGACAAGGTACTAATCTTTATTTCTTTCTTAGTCTTAATGCAAATATTATTTACAAGAGTTGTGTAACGTACCAGTTAGTTAGGCCCCAAATTTGGCTGTTCAGGTTGCACATGTTGTGTTCTCCTCTAAATGATAGTTGTATTTATCTGGTCAAGCAAATTTACAATAGAAAATGAAATTTTATGACAAAATAGTTTAGTTTCTTTCCTAAATAAAACAAAATGCAGATTCTAAGATGGAATGCTGATTGACTGGGGATTCCATCAAACATGGGAAGATTAGAGAGTTTAACTTGAGGGTTTATCCTCATATGGTCTTCTTCAAGAGTCCGAGTTGAAGTTTTAAGATGGTTGGTTGATTATGAGTCTTTAATAGTCCAGGTTTAACACATTTGTAATGTTTGTGGTATGTGAGTTGTCTTCATGGCATTTTTTCCTTTTTCACAGATTTTATATATATATGTGTGTGTGTGTGTGTGTGTGTGTGTATGTGTATGGAGAAATATCATTATAGAGAAGAAAGGAGTGCTGAAATTTGAAAATAATGGATGATATCATATCTTCCTTGACAAAGGTATGGAATTTAAACGGAATAAAAACAATCGATGTTATCAATGCAATAAAGCTCTCCAATCCCTTCGTTAGATTTGTTAGGGCGAATCCCTAAAAGAGACCATGAGCTGAACATGAAAGGGGGGTCCATAGAAAGATCCTATTTTATAACAAATCTAAGAATAAAGAAGAGCCTTTCAAAATAAGAGCTTTTCTCTCTTGCCAAACACACCACCCTAAGTAAGCATGCTACCCTGAAGCCTTTCTTTCCTTACTCCTGCCAAAGCCTTTGGAACTTGTTAAAAGAACATGCTCCAAAACTCAAAGGACCCATGCAAGATTCCCAAAACTTGCAAATGGTTGAATGCCAAGCTGAAGTGGCCACTAGGCAAAAACTAAAGTGGCCACTAGGCAATGCAAAAACAAACAGGAAGCTGTTTCCAAACGTAGAACAGCACATAACACACATATAAGGTAAAAGAGCTTTGTGGGGTCTCTGAATCTGTGATATCTATAGTATTGACTGTGTTGAGTACTGCTTTCCAAATGAATTATATGAGCTTAGAGGGAGCTTTGGATTCCATAGAGGGTCTATCAAGGAGCAAATTTTCTCTATTTGGAGAGTAGGTAAGAAGCTTGAAGAGCAACTGAAATGAATAGTTGAATATACAGAAGGAGAATGAAGAGTCTAACCTCTTCCATCCAAATTGAAAGATGGATGAATAAAATCAAGTAAGAGTTAAGGGAATTTTAATTCAAAATTTTCTCTAGGGTGTTTGGAGATTTGAATCAGGATAATTGGTGGGTTGTTTTTGTCAATAGTTGTCCAAAAGTTTTTGGATTTATTTCTATAAAGAACTTGCTTATGTTTGTGATATTTGTATTTTGAACTGGGGAATTTTAATTCAGAAAATTTGCCTTGGGTGTTTGGAGATTTGACTCAGGGTAATTGGTGGGTCATTTTTGTCCATGGTCATCCAACAGTTAGTGGATTTATTTCTGTACAGAACTTGCTTATCTTTGTGGTATTTGTAGTCTGAACTGGTGCTTGGAAAGAGGGACTTGAAAGTTATTAGATAATCCATTAGGAAATTTTGTGGCTATAAAATTTCCTGCTTTACGTTTTTCCACTGCAGAGTGGCTGTCTACTTGTGGGATAATTTGTTTGGGGTCTTTGGTGAGAATTGGATATAACTTCTCTCCTTATATAGTTCAAATGTTTTGTACAGAAGAAAAAAGGTGGGGGGAGGGGGGGGGGGGGGGGGGGGAGACTGTGGCAATGTGCGGTTTTTGCTGATTTGGAACATTTGGTAGGAAAGGAATGCTTATATCTTCAGGGATGTCTCTTTGACTTTAGATGCCTTATGGGATAGGACAATTTTTGTGGTCTCTCATTGGTGTTTAGCTCACAGGTTTTTTAAGGGAGTCACTTTATTAGATATGCAGAGGGATTGGGGAGCTTTGCTGCATGATTAAGTTTCTATCTTTTAGTCTTTTCTGTTCTTGTTTTGATTCTAGCACTTTATCTTAGGAGGATACTGATTTCTACTCTCACGTATTTATTCTTCCTTCTTAATATAATTTCTTCTTTTATCTAAAAATTTCCTCAGTATGCATGGCTTTGATAATGTTGTTAGGAGGAGTGACCCAGGGATATCTCTCTTTCCAATTGCTGTTTTCCTTCATCTGTTAATGGGTTAACTCAGTTGCTTCTTGTTTCTCATAGTAATGGACTCTTGTTTTTAGAATTTTGGGTACACAGTTTTCTTTATTTGATCCAAGAGGTGCTTGTGCATTATATTCCTTGTATTTTGGACTTAAACAGGGTTCTCCAGACCCTACTTCGTTGATTGAAGAATATCTGGTTTAAATATAAAAGCCATAGCGGCTGCAATTACCTGGAGTGTGGTATGATGTGGGTTGTGGTACAGGGATAGGGTTTTGGGTGTGCCACTTAGCTAGAATTGTGGTACATAAGGAATGGGTGTAATTGGTTTGCTATTTCAAGGTATGGTATGCTTGAAGGTTTTACTTGGGTCTATCTAAATAATGTAAAAAGGAGTTATATAAATATACCAATAATATGAAGAGTATAGTCAGAAAATTAATTTGAGGATTTACTTCCAAGTACTGTATTTTAAATGTGGTTTAGCACACCTATATGCCACAAAACAGTAAATCCTCTTGAATTAGTATATCTCAAATTAATGTACTTTCACTTTCAGAAAATCCTGTGGCTATAGATGTTGTACAAGAGAGCCTTCATAAACTCTTAATGGTTCGTTATGTGGAACGCTGCCCTACCCCTGAGCCAGTTGTTTCTCATCCAGTTGAACAGGATACTAAAAAGCGAGGTGCTAAGTCCAAGGTAATTGTTTCTTCATGTTAAATATCTTTAGTTAATCTTATTTTACTGTCTTTGATTAAGGATTAATAGGTTGATTGTTCTTGTGCAGTTACCACTTTTATATCAGTCAGTAGTGCTAATACAGTTATAACTTTCTTCTAGTCATGATCAAAGACTCTGTGTATTGGAATTGTAATGGGACCTAGCACAACGCTGCTGTTGAGATTAATACCTGGTTATTGGAGATGCCTATCATTGTAATATTTTTAGTTGTCACAGACTCTCAGAAAATTTTTATGAATGATTTTTGCCAACAATGGCCTTGCTAATGAACCACTTTTGAAAATAAGTTGCATAGTAGTGTCTATTAAGAGCAACTAGGTTCAGATAATGTGAGCGACGAGTGTAATTTACATTCTAGCTGTTGTAATCTATCAACGACCCTTTTGGTGGCCCGTGGTACATGGGTATTCTAATTCACTAGGGACTTGGAAATCTATATATAAAAATATATTAAAAAAAAATCAATATCCTTGTGTTAATTAAGACATATACAATGTATAAATTTTAGTTTTTTTTTATATTTATTATTCCCAAAAATTTTATAAATAGATTTCAAAGTTTCTGAGAAACTAAAATTTCCACATATTGAACACTACCTTAAGCATTGCTTCCTATTTTGGATGCTTAAATCCAACATCTGGTTCATCATTTGTATGAATGACCAGGTGAAAATATTCGCTCACTAGTTCAATATTTTGGCCTCTAATCAATCTGGTTGAACTGTTTCTTGTGAAAATAATATAATTATATTTTTTATATAAAAAATGAGTAAATTACACTTCTCTTCCTTGAGAGGTGTTTAAATCACATAGCCTTTCCCTCTATAATGAAAATATACATGGACCTTTCTGAAGCTAAAAATTGACTAAAATATCCTTAAAAATAATAATGATTTCTTTTCTTAAAAATATAACATTTTTCAATAATGTTTGTTCTGTTAAAAACTGTAAATTTAATTTATTCTATATTTAAAATATTGACTAATGTTATATTAATTGAATACATATTTAATACCTATTATATTATATAAATGGTAGATATAAGGGTATTTTGGTCAAAATAAGTGTAATTGTAGCTTACTCTTTGTTGTAGGGAAGATCACCATAGCACATCTTTTGATTTCAGAGGAGAGAGAATAGATTTTCAAAATAAAGGAGAGGGTTATTTAATTTAGATATCTCTTGGGAAAGGGAAGTGTAATTTACTCAAAAAATTTATCTATCTATATATAATACAACAATAACAAAAAGTTTTTTTCCACTAGATGGAGTTGGATATATGGATCAATTCACGCTATAAAATCCTATCGTGAATCATGTTTTTAAACAAATTATTTAAGTCTAAATCTTTTTTAATAGTTTTGTTCGTAATTTTTGTTTTTTGGTCTCCCTCTGTCTCTGGCAATTAGATTACTCTCCAACTGATTTACTTTCTTTACTGGAGTTTTTATAGATTTTCTTTACATATGCCTAAACCATCTAAAGTGCAACTATACAATCTATCTATATATAATATATAACAATTTTTTAAAAAATTACGAGTTAATTAATTAATTACTTGTAATGAAAGTTAAACTTAATATATATATTTATTAAATTTTGATACATGAAGAAAAATAAATTTTGTTTTAAAACAAACAGAACTGATACAATTTGATACAAATAATTTAATATTTCATTTTGTTAAATATTTTTATTTTAATCAAATTCCGTGGTTGTCGATACCCAAAAAAAAAAATTACCGTATGGGCATTGGTGTTGACCCAAAAAAAAAAAAGAAAAGGGTCCCACGTCAGTGGGAAGCAAAAGAAGTTATTGTTTTAACCTATCTAATAAGATAATGTGATATAAAATGTAGCCAAAGTATCTTAACGTGGGTATTTTATGGGCAAGGGTGAAGATGAGTTTTAAATCTCTCATACCCAAAGAGATTTAACTGGTGAAAGTTACGCTTTTACCATTTTTTAGGTGGCAAATGGTCCAACAATGGAACTAAACTGAACTGGTGGCCGTTTTGCTGCTTGCTAGTCGGACTGGCCACCAATCTGGTTTGTTTCCATCGTTGGACCATTCTCTCTCTCTCTCTCTATCTTTTTTTTTTTTTTTAAGTAATAGCGTTTCACTGATTCAAATCTCTTTGATTAAAAGACATTTAAAACTTGTTTGAGTACTTACCCATGAAAAAGCCTACATAAAAGTAGATTTGGTCACTTTGCTATCGCATTATCTTGTTATATAGGTTGAAACATTAACTTGTTTTGACATTTCACTGGTGTGAGACTTAGTTGCATGTGTTTTTCTTTTTTTCCTCACCAGTACTTGTCCATTCCGTGATGTGCTATGGTTACATATAATATGATAATACTTTTTTTCTGAACAACTATTAAACTTGATAAAAAAAATATCTAATGAAATTATATATTAAATTATGTCAGTTTGTTTATTCTAAAATAAATTTTCTTTTATAAAGAATTATTTTTCTATGTATTAAAATTTAATCAAAGAATATTCTAAATTGAATTTCATTTTTATTTAATTTCTTAAGATGAAAAACAACTATTATCATACATCTTTCATAATTATGTTTTTTAATATTATTTTAATTATAAAAGGTTCATTTGGTTTGATTAGTGACCCAGCAAATAAACCAATGACTTGAAATCTTCACCGGGTCCATCACTGTTCCTGTTCCAATAACTACATGTACTGGTTCTATAACAATGAATCAATAATTTGATATCATCTTTTGCACTGAAGCTGTAACACCATAATGTTCAATTTTGTACCCCCAATATAAGTTTTATTGATGCTGTCTTTTGGTAATTCATGCTTATAGACAAATGAAGTACTAGAGACCATAGAACATCGAGTTTTAGAAGCAGCTGTGCCTGTGGAAGGAATCAGGTTTTCTCTCACAGCAAATTCTGAATTAGTAAATAATTCAGACAATTCCCCCATGATAGGTGTTGGAGAAAATGTTGGTAAGACTGCTGTCATCTTGAGTGATCAGACTAACTCATATTACTTATTTCCTGCTGACAAAAATTATAGCAGAAGTATGATTGTTTAAAGTGCAGCACAAGAGGATTTAACTCTTTTTCATGCCAATTTTGAGGAGTTTATACGTCGTCGTAGGCACAAGGTTGGTTTACCACATAATGTCCCATTGCAACTTCATTCAATTGCTACCCTGCAAATCCTATCTTAAATGGCTTGCCCTTTTCTTTAAGAAAAAAATCTCTATGTTTTGATGTTGGCTTTGGTTTTTCTTGGCATGGGAATTTGAATTTGGGACCTCCTTGATACAAATAGGTTGTAATATGCATTTGCTATGTTCTAGCATGGTTTAGTGAGTGGTGGAAGTTGAATTTAAGTTTTTTCTTTCTCTCAAAAAGCAATCAGTGCAACTTGCAAGTTGTCAAATGCATACTTTTCATTGTTGAAAGTCAATGGGACATAACCTAGCATAAAATCCCATGGATAACCTGATTGGCATTGAATTACTTTTCTCTGTTAAGTCTACCATATTCTCTTCTTGTTTGTATTTTGGATGTGGCAACCTGGATTAAACTATGTTCAAATGTTGTCTGTACTCTTGATTTTCTTTAGTATTAGCAAAACATCACAATATTTTCATGGATCTCACACGCACAAATTTATTCTGCTCTTAAAAGCTAAAACATTTTTTTCTCTAATTTGTTTTTTCTTAGAAAAGCATTATCAATATTTTTTATTGAAAGAATGCGCTTAAAATATTTCTATGCCTTTTTTAGGTATTGATTGAGAATGTTAGAACACGACTGGATGATGGAACTGCTACTATCTTAGGTGCAATACTGGAGGCAACTAGAACTGCAGAGAAAAAAGTGAAAATGGAGAATTCAGGTGAACCAGATCCCTTGCTTTGTGAATTTAGAAACCTAAATATATATTTAGATGGCTATCAATTGGTATCATTTATGGGGATTTGATTAATTCTGGTTCCATGCTCTTAAGTCTCAGGTGAAACAGATTACTTGTTTTATGAGCTTGGGAACCTATATTTATTTAGATAGGGATGGCTACTTAAATTGTTATAAATCATGAGGATTTGACTAATGCTGGTTCCATGCTCTTGCCTGTTTTGCAACTCAAAGAGTTGTGGCCAAAAGGGAAAATGAGTGGTCAATCATTTGGATTTGTCTGTCCTAGATTTGAACTCATTTCTACCATATCCAAGGTGTTTTGGTTACTTTGTGCATAAAATTTAATCTTATATAATAAAAATTGCAATTTCAGTAGCCAGAGTAAGAGCAGTAGGATGGTAAAACCAATAAATTATATATATATGTATGTATGTGGATTGACAGCTATGTACTGCATTATTTCTGTATATGCCATTTTATTATTTCTTTTACTGGTATGATCTAGAAATAACATTTTCCATGTATATGGTTTAGAATTAAGTCACGCCTAATGTGACAATAGTTTTCAATGGTGCACCATTTTTTTAATTCCTCATAATTCCTAATTGATAAAGCATGCCTTTTAGATACCGTTGACATCAATTGAACATGCTAAACCTCTCAAGGTAAAATACTGTTTCTTGCATTATGGTAAAAAGTAGTACAACTTTTAGAGCCTTTCACAGATTAAGCAGTGGTATAATGTTTTAGGAGCATGAGGTCCACATTGGCTGGGTGTGAGACTTGGAACTCCATTTATAGTGGAGGCTTTCCTCTATTGGCAGCCTGGCTTTAACAAGTGGGTTCTCTGCAACCAGTGGTATCAGAGTCCAGTTTGTGCACCCCCGGCTATCCTGGATCTGCTGTTACCAACCTATTGATGCAAGAGCATGAGTCCCACATTGGCTGGGTGTGAGACATGGAACTTCCATATGCAGTGGGAGGCCCTCCCTTCTTTGCAGCCTGGCTTTTAGGAGTTCATTCTCCTCTACATCAAATATCCTTAACAACAGTGAATATATAGATATATATATATATATATATTGCCTCCCTAGATAAGAAAAGCCCTTGCAACACAATGGTGTTTGATGTAAAACAATTTCTCTAATTAGATGGTTGGGGTATATTTTTGGTAATCCATATTATCATTATATGCGTGTGTTTTGAGATTAAGACTAGAACCATTAGGGATATTGGGGCGGGCATCTGTTTCTGTAATTTGAGAACTACTTTAAGTAATTAATACATCATCATATGGATAGGTTCTTTCATTATGAAGGAATATAATGTTAATAGTAAAATCTCCAGTAGATAGATTGGTTGTAGTCTAGTATTTTGTTGTTTGGTCGAATTGTGTAGTAATGTTTGTTGCTTAATGTTAACTTGTTATCAAACAAATCAAAGCTATTCTTTTTCCTCTTTTATGCGTATCATGTATCAACGTTCTGTTTAATGATGTTTATTGCAGTTAGTCTTTATGACACACATGTTCAACCACCAAATTTTATGATATACTTGTTCAAACACCAAACGTTTGAAACCAAGTTCTCCTTTTTTTTTTTTTTTTTCAAATCTCATACTTTCATTTTATTCCAACAGATTCTTTTACTTTACTTCCCCTTATTTTGTTAATCTTAAACAACTATGTTTTTCAAGATTTTTGTTTCTTTTCTCTGTAATAATAAATTCTGAAAAGGGAAACCAAAAAAAAAAAAAAGTTTCCTGTGTCTTCGCTACCATGACTACTGTTCATGGTACTCTAGTGACTTACGCTAGTTTTCTTTATGTTTCAGTTCCGTTGACACTGGATACTATTTTCACAGAGGTGGTGAAGACTGAAAATGGTCGTACAATGACCATAGATCGTGTTAGATCTTCTCTTGTCCAGCTGGGTTGTCCACAGAGGATGTTAGATGATTCATATAGTATTGGTGCAAATCTGATCTCTTTACCTCATGTTATGGTTTATTCTGTGATATGAAATAACCACTTCTTAGTTGATTTATTTATTCCTGTCAGAGAACTCCCGCTTTTCCTTTATATTTATTTCTCTAATAGTTTGTTATTGACAATTCATTCTTTTCCTTTTCAGATTTGAAGAAAATTATTGAATTAGCTCGAAATGAAGAGGTTTTCATATCTGTTATATTACATACATATCAAAATTGGCTTATGTAGGACTGTCTCATTTCTTGTTCTATATTGCAGGTTGAGTCGATTGTGTTGAAAAGGTATGGAAGGGATGCCTACAGGATGTTCAGGTTGCTGTCCAAGGCTGATCGTCTTCTTGAGACAGATAAGGTGGTTATCTCTTATTGGCAGATTTAGGTTCTAATTCAGTTAATGAGAATATGATGCTTCATATGTTAGCTGCAGCGATGCACTTGGATTGTACAGGATGTAACTATTAGAGTAACGACATTGAAGGCGTGTTTGATAAAAATATTATGTAACTGAAAATTCAATATTCAACTTATGTTTTTGAAAAATTTAAGCACCGAGTATGTAATTTTGAAAAAGTTTAATTGGAAGTCTTGAATGTGTACCAAAGGAAACTATTGAGATTTTGTAAATTAAGTGATGTAATAAAGGAAACTAGAGTCATGCACAAAATTTTAATGGGAAAGGCTTACTGTTTAAATCATTTAGTGACCTCTTATATGCTGAATGTTTTTACTTCTTTTCCACTTAAGTTCTGGTTAAGTATTAAAATAATCACTAGCAAACTTTCAATGGTGAAACTTACAATTTTCAGCACTTAATTGAGTTTTTAAATAGGTCCTTAGTCTTTGATAAAATATAAAAACCTTACCAAAAAAATGTGTTTATAAAATGTATAGGATTGACTCTATCTTACAGTTATGTTTATTTTATTACTTTTTCTTTCGCCTAAAGTCAAGTTTGAAATTAGAACTTGTAAAATGACCAACAATCTCTGAAGTATAAGATGTATAAAAAACTTAATGCTTAGACATCACTCCAAAACAATTGCTTTGAATGCACCAGGAAACAATTAATATCTATATAAGATACTGAAATAAATTATGAAAAATCAAAGTTACCAAAATTAGAATTAAAATGATAACTACAAAGAAACAGAACTAAAATGTAAGCAAATAATGAATATTTACGGGAAGGGAACTTGCAAGACTTGAGCATATAACTGTAGAAACAATGGGTATCTTCATGTTAGAAAATTTTTAGCAATTGCGAGGATGAGAATTTCAGTGACTCAGTGCATGTTATGTTTGAATTTTGTGGTATCTGATAGTTCTGCTGGAAAATTTTTGTTTCTTTTTGCCCTTTACTAGTGCTGAATGAGCTGCTTCTAATGGGAGTTAGAGTTGATTTTGTTGCTTGAAGGACCAAGAAGGGAATATGGTGGGCACATACCCAAATTATGAATATTATATGTAGAATGATGTGGAAGGGCTCTCTTTGGTATTTACTTATTATTAGGCAATGTTACAAATACCCATAACTGGTCTTTGACAGACAAGCTAATGAAGTTGGCACTGTTGCCTTGTTGAATATGCTTCAGTTTCAAGAATTGTGATTGAAAAAGTCCTATTTGAAGTCATGCTATCAGTTAATGAGTTCAGTTAAAAGTTGATTAAGAATCAGTTTTCAAATCTGTAATATTCAACACCTTGAAGGTGTGATGCAACCAGGAAATTGTGTTAGTTGATGAATGGTAACAAAGACCATTTGACTTGGATAAAGGATAAAGGTTGGAATAAACAGATTAAGTTCTGGAAATATGGGGGGACTGGGAGGAGTCTTCCACCTTGGACATATCATAAAAATGAGTCTTATAATCAAAGAATTATGTCTGAATTTTTCTGGAAATTCATGTCAGAGAAATCAGAAAACAAATGACTGTTTCACATTGAAAAGAACATCAGCATCTCTGCTCACTTGTTAGTTATCTATTTGCTAAATCAAACTAGGATAATTTGAACTTGGTGGTAACTAAAACTGACTAATTATGAAGTGTTTGATAATAACAATATAAGATTGGGGGGGGGGGGGGAAATTCTTCGAGAAATATCTTATCTAGTATAGATATAGTGTGCTGGAACATCAATTCTAAAGAGAATACCTTAGGATGCTAATATTTACATTACCTGGAGTAAGAAATTTTGTTTGTATTAAGTTTTGCAAATTTTAACTCCTGTGTATGGAAGTGATATCCAATTTCATCAAGCAAGTTCTGCTTGTATGCTGTTTTCTCAAAACACAAGGAAAGGAAAAATAAAAAGAAAGGAGCACACAACTTATATTTGTGACTTCTCTTGTTTCCGAGGGGCTACTTTAATATAAGTGTGCAGTCATTCTGCCTTAAGCTTATTCTGAGTTTGTCACATTATTAATGTTATGGTAGTTCAATCATTACATATACCTCCATGTCCTTATTCAAACACTATATTATGTTATTATCATGACCTTTTTATACTTCTCCTTTCCTCGTAGATAGCAGAGTCTACTTTTGTTGAAAAAAGGGATGCTCCAAAGATACTATACAAGTTATGGAAGGATGACTACCTGCATATGGAGGTGACCAATCTCCTTTTTAAAATCCATAACCCACTAGAAATCAACAACTTATATTTGTGGACTGATTTGTTATCCCAACATAATCTTCCTTGCAGAAGTTGGTTGTGACAGGAGCTAGGCAATCAAAGTTTTTGTTGTGGAAAGTCAATAAGCCTATTTTGTGGGAACATGTACTAGATGAGATGTATCATGCTGCCTTAAATTTGAGCCTACGACTGGCTTATGAGCAGGAAAAGGATGAAGAGGTTAGTAGCACATGGATATTAAGCTTTCTAGGTTGCCTTTCCTTTAAACTGTTTTTACATGCACTTTTCTTTTTGCGGTTCTGAAGCGTTTATTATGTTCCACAACAACTGTAGTTATATTGGAAAACTAATTAAATATACAGATATACTTGTCTGTCTTGCCCTGCTTGTGGATGCTGCTTAAGTACCAATTTTCTTCTTTGGTGCTGGAGCACAAATTAAATCTGATGATAGTCCAAAGCAAATGAGTGATAGCAGTTTTTCTATCAAAAGTAGCAAGTATAACGCTTTTGTTATTTCTATTTATTCACAGCTCCAAACCCTAATGTATCACTAAAAATGGAGTTTTTTTCCTCCTTTTTTTTTTTGGTTGGTTTGGGTAAATACCAGTTTATTCCCATTTGGTTTAATGTCTCTCATTCAATTCCTCTGTGGTTTGTTCTATTACCATTTAATCACACTTGTATTTTCAATCTTAATTTTAACAGAAATTATCGCTTGGATGTTAAAATGGTAAAAAATTTTACTTTTGAAAGTGTTTATTTTATACATTGAATAATTTCAGTCTTTTATGGTTATTACTGGGATTAAGCTAACATTCTGAAATTAAAATTATCCACAAAATCTCAACAGTAACTTTAGAACACAGGGAAAATGTTCAAAATATAAGTGAAACAAACGTTGATGAACTATCTATCACTTAAATATTCACGTGATTGTTTTTGTTATAATTTGAATGTAAAATATCACAGGATGGTTAAGATGCATCCAAACTGCCTGGCTTGATGCTGATTTGACACCTCCAGGCGGATTTGCTTGAGTGTATGTGTTTTCATAATTACAGCTTTTGTAGACAACAATCTCGGGTTAATATTGTGGTTATTGCATGGAGTGTGGCATGTATTATATGGTTGGTCTGATATTAGTTTAATATATAACACCTTGGTTATATATATATATATATATTGAAAATTTAGGATATAGAAAAATGATTCTCACTCTTAATTTTCATTCTATAATACAGAGAAGACAAAATAAATACAAAGGTATTCAAGTAAATTTAGGGTATTGACATCATTTTATGCATAACAGATGTAAGACTATGAGGGAATGACCTTGATACCCATATACTTATTTTGTCTCTTATTAGAAAAGTGAGGAGTTTTTTTGACTAAAACAAAAATATGGAGGTTGCTAACCTCCACAACAATAGTGAGGATGTTAGTATCCAATGATATTTAAATTCTGGTTGGATATTGGCAAGTCTCAATATGGCAAGAGCCGGTAGAAAGGATTCCCGTTCCCCTGTTCCCAAATTGTTTGTTTTGCATCAACTTATAACAGAACTCTTATTTGAGTTGGTTGATTTGTTATATGATTTACCATCTTACTGCTTGGATAAAGAATGATTTACCAATAATAAATGAAAGTCTGCCAGAAGTACCAGCAGCAATATTAACATGACTGGAAATGTTGTTTCCTTCATGACAATTTGCTACTTGACATAACAAGTGTCAGAAAAACTGAGAAGATTGAGCTATTTGTCATAAAATGATCAAATTAATATTCATTAAATTACTTTTGACCTTGTGATATACCAATTTCTCTTGAATTCTGGTTGCACCATAAATGGCCTCCCCGACAAAAGGGGGAAAGAAAAGGATATTAACATTAGAGTAAATTACTTTCACCTCCCCTAAAGTTATTAAATCTGACACTCTCGCCTGTTTCATTTATACTATAATCTCCCCTTGAGTTAATGAAACCCTCACTCACACCCCTTTTAGTTTTAAAAATATTACACTAACTCCCTTGCTTTAAGTTTTCCTAAGCATTAACTTGGCTTTTCGATAATTTGTGCTGCACCAAATTAGGCTATTGAATGTTTTGAGGAGAAAGGGTATCTAGTGTTTCGAAAGTGTAAGCTCCATTAAGAGTCCTGTAGAGGGGAGGCTTCAGTATAAACTAAAGCTAAATCAAGTGAGTGTAGTTCTTATAAACCTCAGGAGAGGCAAGCATAGTTTATTTTAACATTTAATATGAATTTTAACACTATCCAAATATTCTTGCGCTTCAGCTCATATGTTTAAAGTGAGTGTATGATATGGTTCGACTTTCTTATTGTGGTGGTAACTGCATGTGAACAGGTGGTTGCAATGCTCTCAATTTATTTCAATCTATTATCCTTGTGTCCTGCATTAATTTTCAATGGCGAGCCATTGATTTGTACTGAACATTCTATTGCTACTTTGTTCCAGCTTTTGAATGTCCCTAAAGACAAGATTGTGGGGCAGTTACAGAAGAGATACAAACGGCTGAGAAATGTCTGGTTACTGCTCGAATCCTCATTGATGAAACTTGATGATGCTCTGATGCTTTTCCATGATTTCTGAATGTAAATTTTGTTACAATAACTTATTTTGATCTCTATGTGAATCCGAGAATGTGCAATGGAAAAGAACTTGTTTTTTCATGGCTTAAATAGAATACGTTAAGCAGTTAGGAAGAATGGTTTGAAATAGCCAAAAGATAGTTGGGTGTCTGCTTACACGTTTTTATGGTTTCCCTTAACATGAACTTATTTCTTGAAAAATGGCGTCAATCTGACAGAACATCGCTCTGAAGGACTGCCTGCAAGCATTTTGTATCAATATCTGCTTTTTATAATCCTTATAAAACCTTAAGAAATTTAGATAGGTTGTTGTTAATTTTGAAGTAATGAATATTTGGGAGGGGATCTATAACCATTTTCTTTTCACCAGATATGATGATTTTCCTTTTTACAAGATTTAGATAAAGTTTATGCCTTTGTTGTCAAGTACTGTAATAAAATTATAACGCGAGCATTTTCTAACCCTTCAATATTACATTATTAACTCATTAAGGTTGCGTCACATGTCTTGATTTCATTGGAGAATATGATGGCAATCATTTTTATTTTTGTTCAGCATATTATAATCACATGACTGCAATAAACATAGGAAGTCTTGGTTCCTGTTTGGACCATGTTTGGGCCGTTGGCATTGGGCTAGCATTTGTTAAGTAAAATGTTCATACCCGGAAGAAACCACAAAAGAGATAGGAGCTCCTTACCTTGGGGAGTTCTCCCCATAAAATCCTTGGTTCATAATCTTTTATCAAATTAATTATCAGTTAATAAAATGTGACAGTTAATCATTAATTTTTCTACTGATATCATTTTGAATATTTTTTTTTTTCCACAACTTATGAGAGGTTTTAAAATGTATATAATAATTAGTTGTACATCAATGAAAACTCGAGTGTTTTTAGATGATGCCGTTTAATGACACATTTTAATGAATTTTTATTATATCATTGTACTAATTTATGTATATTTTTTAATTCTTTTCAAGTGATGTATGTTAATACGTTGTTTAATCAAACCTTTTTCTTAATTATTTTACATTTTTATTGCATTAGATGTATAAAATTTTGGAAGTAAGTTTATATTAAGTACGGAGAAAGAGGATAAAAAAGGTAAACAAATCAGATATAAAATAATTTTCATATTTATATTTTTTAAAAAAATAAACAAAATTATTAAAAATGTAATAAAAATATAATAAATATTGCATTTTACATTGCATAAATGAAACCAAACAAACCTAAAGAATAAGGGAAGGACAATAATCATTAGATTTTAATGCAAGTATAATAGATTACCTAGATCGTTAACCCAATTTGAAATTCATGATATGTGGACTATCGGTGGCCAAGTACTTGTAATATTGATATCCAAAAGTGGCCCAACTTGTATACCTCGTGAACAGCATGATGACTCTCCCTCCACAGCATCATTTCTCTTTCCAATCTCTGCTAAGCATTCGCCTTTGACATAAATGTCATGATCTGCAAAAAACTCAAAAACCTTTTTTCACGCCTCTTCGTTGACTAAAAAAAAAATGAAAAGAAAAAAACACTCCTTTTTCATGCTTTTTTCTTCTTTTGCTTCGTTAGAAAAAGATATTAACTAGCATAGTCTTGGCTTATGACACGATGATGTTCAACATGCGTCATGTCTTATATTTTTGTAGTGTTTTATAATCGTGGAGAATTGTGTTCCACATGATGTATAAGTGGAAAAGCGTAATTTTAATTCAGAATTGTTTTTTTTTAATATGCTGAATTTTGTTTACATTGATTTATTTAAAATTTACACTTTAATTTTTAATTAATAAAATAAAAATTTTAAAGTGAATCTGGATGTAAAAAAAATTAAACTGCATTTTGTTCTCGTTTTCTATTGTCATATTGAACATAAAAAAATGACTGAAAATGTGTTTGATGGAATTTAGGAGAAAATATATTTTAGAAGAGGTTGTAAATCTAAACAAAAAATAGTTTAAAAAACGTTTTTACCATTTCCAGAACTTGATCGGTGATAATTTTATAAGAGATTCTAAAATAATTAATAACTTCATACTTACTGATGTAAAACTCAAAATTTAACAAGTATATATGGTCAACTAGATCGTTCTGATTTGAAAATAAAGATGAAATTTTTTTTAATTATTTAAAAGAGGCTTAATTGGTAAAAGAAATAATATTTCCTTCAAACAATTTGCTTCGATTTTATTAGAAAGTACTTTAGATTTAAAAATCATAATTGCACACGAAGTCAATAAAGAGGAATATATCTTTAAAATCTCTTAGGCCTTGTTTGATTCAAAGGAGGGGAGGGGAGGGGAGGGATTTTAATGGAGGGGAGGGGAGGGAAGGGAAGGGATTTTAATGAAGGGAAGGGGAGAGGAGGAGATATATTGTTTGGTTCAGGAGGGGAGGGGAGGGAAAATAATAGTATATAGACTATTTTACCCCTTATATATTTTAAAAGTAATGATAATACAATTAATTATTCTTTTATTTTTAAAAATTTAATATTTTCACCACCAAATTAAACAAATGTCAAAAATTATTTATAATTATAATTATTTAAAAAAATTTGTAAATAAATAAAATTAATTAAATAATTATTTCAACAAATATATAATTTAATATATTTTATTTCATGAAATTAGAATGTATCTGAGTTAGGAACATTGACATGTTTATTTTTTTCTCAATATGACAATATACCTGTGTTAATTGGTAAGTTAAAATTTTTCTTCAATCATACTTATAAAAAATTTAGAAAATATAAGATTAATAATCAAGATAAGGGTATTTTAGTCTTTTTTCCAACTTTCCCTCCCAATCCCCCCTTAAACTTTCCCTTCCCTCCCCTCCAAAAACACATGCCAAATAAGGGGAGGGATCCCTCCCCTCCCCTCCCCTCAAACCAAACAAGGCCTTAGAGAAGGAATGGTCGGCTAAACAAAATTAGAGGATATCTTGTCTGTAATAACCAAATAAAAAAAAAAGATAAACACATGTTTAAATTCATAAACCAATTCCTTTTCAAATAATGAAAATTTACAAATAAAAATAACTTTTAAGAAATAAATTTAGAAAAACTAAAACCAAATCTTAGTTGTGAAAAATATGCCAATTGTGTATTTATATACGTGTACGTAAGTATATAGTTTCCACCCGTTTTCCTTCTTTTAGGTCAATGTTTAACCAAAGGCTCTTAGCTTTGAAGAGAAGATATTAAAAGAAAAAAACAACTAATTTTATCTACGTGTGTGTACATTGAATATAGTCCATGCATAATAAATTAATGCTTAGACAGAACTACAGTAAACCAACTTGGGGTAGTGTCGTAGCTCTTTTTATTGTTTTCTCTTTAACATGTGCGAAGCATACGAAGATGCACGTTTCCAATGTTTGTAATAAAGATCAGAAAACTTCCATTTAAAATGACTTCTTACCAATTCTGTGAATGAGGACACTTTGCCACCAAAATATGAATCTTTGTCGGGGTTCAAGCTCTTAGTTAATTGATCATTTCAAAATTTATATTATACTCAGTTCTCCTGTCAAATCCCTTTTTGTACGCGGCACTCTGCACAATCTATACTTTCTTATATGCTCGTTTTGCCATTGAAATTCTCGGATAAATTATGTTTACTTACCATAAATAGATTAAACTAATGACAGGTGATCAAATGAATATAAATGGTTTTAATAAATTCCACATTTGAAATGCATGCTTATGAAACGTATACCATCGTAAAAGAGCCAATGCGATAGAGCCGCGGAACAGGGTGGATTCACCTTTAAAGTTGATGGCGTAAGTTCTGTTATGTGTTTGACTACTAATAAGAATTCATATGGAATGAAAAACATGGAGATATATTAAGGCACCTATATCTATATCTATATCTATATAGGTACTTATTTATCAATAATTGGAAATTAATAAGAGAGGCAACTATATGGAACATATTATCAAAAAAAAAAAGGAATAAAATATACAAATCTTCCCTAAAATAAAAAGTTATATTATATTTTAATTTAATTTTTATTTTTTTAACTAAAATATCCTCCATTAACTTAAATACATATTTTTTAGATTAAATTTAACAAAAGAAAAATATATTTTTTATTTGTATTTTTACATATTTAAAAATAAAATCTACTTTTTTTATTTTTAGTTGTCCATATTTGGATAGATACATGTGTCTATATTTATGTCAATAGAAGGAATTTCAATTTTTTAAAAAATGTAGAGTTAATTACAAGACATTCCCTTAGTAATTTTGTCAAAATTATAAGCTTTTCTCTATTTTCAAAATATATACTTTAATTCAATTTTAAATTTTTTTTATTAAAATGTACTTTCCATTAACCTAAATACACAAATATGTATTATATCTAAATATGCATCAATAAAAATAAAAGAGTAGGTTTTATTTTTATTAAATGTAACAATATATATTAGATTAAAATGTAAAGTAACTTTTTGTTTTATAAAATATTTGTGTATATTTTGAAAATAAAAAGGTTCTGTAATTTAAGCAAAACTGAGATAAGATTTGTATAATTTACTAAAAAAATATAATAATATACTAATTTTTCCTCTAAAAAATAAGATTCATTTTATTCTAATGAAAAAGAAGATATAAAACTTCTTACAACAATAACTTTAGGGAGGGTTGGAATAACTTAAACTACATCCTTGCTTATAGAGGAGCCCAATATTTAAGATGTAGGATGTGACCTCAAGTCTCTCAAAAACCAAAAAAGAAAGAAAATAGCCTGAACGATAATTTTTAAACCTTCCGATTTACTCCAAATAGCCTTCAAAACAAGGAACAGAGTTTGGACTAAGGTCGCTTTGTCAGTAAAAGACTCAACTAATAAATTATTATTATTTTGGCAGTTTTGTTACCCACTTGAATTTCCTCTTTTTCAAAGATGATGATATCTTCTTCCTCTTGACTGAAATTCATTGGATAGAGGCTGAGGGGATCGAGTTTTCGAATTTATCGATTGAGGATTTAGCTGCGGATCAGATCTTGGGGTTTGATTATAAAAATGCCAGTCGATGCAAGGGGAGATTTATGTGTAGAGATGAGGGTTACAACCAGCGATTGTTTCCCTGGATGAGCACCATTGTTGGTAGGGGTGAAGAAAGCCATAGAGACTAGGAGGGAGCGGACAAAGTCGATTGGGCCAGAGGGACTTAAATGACGGCCACACACCAAAATCTCAAAACCTAGTGACGCTAGAGAGAAAAAGACTTGGGGCAAAAAAAAAATAGTATAAGAACATACTAATTTATCTTCAGCAAAAAATAAGTCTTAATTTGTTCACTTTGTATACATTTTCTATTGTTAATGAACAAACTTGTTGAAGACTGCACTTTGTATCAGTTTTCCTGTATGTACTATTATTTAGTGAGAGATTCATTTAATCTTTTAATAAATTCAGAACTTAATCTTTTTAAAAAATACTACTTACAAAGTTTATCTTGTAAAAATTTAATGCACAGTTTAATTTTTTTATCATATAATTTTGAAATCAACTTTTATTATGTGAAAAAAATAATAAAAAGAATAGCTTATTTCAAAATTATTGATAAACACCAGTGGCATGCTTAGGAACCTAAAGGGGCAAGTAAGGACCTAACCTAAAAGATGACCTCCGAAGATCTATTTTTAGTCTCTAAAGGAGGCTACTCAACTAACCTCTAAGAGAAATCTGCCAACGGGGAACCAGAATTTTAATCAGTGCTATGTATATGGAATAGAGCTCTCAGACCAGGTTCCGCATTAACCACAGGTTCTTGATGTCCACAACCGAGAGTGACCATGGTAGATTAAACACATAAAGCTTCTTTTTGATGTTGGTTTCCTAAGTTTTTCTTCTGTTGCTGCCTCTTGCAGAGTAGAGCATAATTCAAAGCAAAGCCTTGCGCTGGTGTTGATGGATGAGAGCGTGGGAGAGGAGACGGAATGGGAAAGGGGAAAAAGAAAACCGGAAAGCATTTGCATTTTTTAACTTAATGAAAAATTTAAAGGTTTAATTTTCTTGATAAAAAATATTACTTCAAAAAATTGATAAAACTCAATCCCAAAAAATTACTTTAAATAAAAATCCTTCCAACCTTTAGTTAAAAAAAGAAAAGAAAAAAATGTGAATTATAATCTGATCTTTGATTGAGTGTTTTAGCATTGTTTTGAAATTTTCTTTATTTTATACCTATATTTTAAATGAGTTTTTTTTTTTCCAAAGTACTGTAATAGAAAAATAGTTAGCATTTGGACAAGTTATTTAATAAGTAATTTTACTAATATCATTAGTATTTGATTAATTATACAAAAAAAAATTATTGTTAAATTATTAAAAAGGAATACTTTGACAATTAATAATTTTGAATGAAGAAATAATTTTAAATATTCAATATAATTAGTTTTATTAAGTTTTTAATTTTATTTAAATAAAATATAAAAAGATTTGATCATAATAAACATATATAAAACTATACAAAATATTTATTTTTGCACATTTGTTTTAAATAAAATATAAAAAGATTAGCACATTTATAGACTTAACTAAAATATTTATTTTTAATTTATATTTTAATTCTAATATCAACATAAATAAAAAGATATATTATGCTATATCATTTGTTAAATATTTTTTTTAAAAAATAATATTATAAGAATAAATCAATTAAAGTAATATGACTATCCTTTTTAGTAATTTTACATTTAAAAGTGATTTTGTTATATAATATCCAAACAAAATCAATTCTACCAAAATTACTTTTCACCTTAACTTCCCAAACATAAATCACGTTCATGTAAACTCACTTTTACACAAAATCAATTTTACAAAATCAAGGTTTGAAAAATCAATTTTACTCACCATCAATCCAAACACATACTTAGTCTCTAAAGGAGGCTACTCAACTAACCTCTAAGAAAAATCTCTTTAAGAAGGGTTAACCACTAAGTGGAACTACTAGTCTAATGAATGATTTAAACTTTTTCTTAAAGATATAAAGGTTTAATCTGAATCCCCCCAGGCCTCAACTACTTGATCCAATCGGCGTTAACATTTTGAAATTAATTTAGTTCTTAATTGTGTGATCTAATAGAAGGACCTAATTAAATTCCAATAAATAATGTAAAGACACTCAGATATACACTATTTTAAAAACAAAATTGAAATTAAAATATTTTTAAGAATTAAAATGTGAAGTTAGTCAGTTTTTCCATGTGCGAGAGGATTGTGTTAGGTCAAATATGATGTAAATTACTGTATCCCAACATTGTTGCATTGAGTTATGAAACACCAAATTAAATTTTTTATTGTTATAACTAACTTATGTAAAAAAAAAAAAACACTATATTTTCCCACATTATTTTTAACTTAAGTGAAATTTATCATTAGATTGATACCTTTAAGATTTTTTTATTATACAATACTTTTATTATATTACAAAAAAATAGATTTTTAGTAGTAGCGACTAAAAGAAGTCATTACTAAAAATATACTTTTACAGACGGCAATGATAGATTCTCATTAAAAAGTGTCACTAAAAAATAGTTTTTAATTTTTAAAATTTTTTTAATAATAACAAAGAAAAGTTGCCATTAAAAATTGTTACTAAAACTTTTTAGTGACAACAAAGAAATCATCACAAAAAACTTTTAATGATAACCTCAACATAGTTGCCACTAAAATTGATGTTTAGTGGCGACATTTGGTTGCAACTATAGGATTATTGGAAGGAAAATTATGTATCACTTTTAGTGGCAACAAAGCATAGTCATTAAAAGTGACTTTTAGTGACAACAAAAACTTATTATCACGAAGAATATTGTAAATGCTTTTAACTTTTAGTGATAACAAAAACCTGTTGTCACGAAAAGTACTATAAATACTTTTAGTAGCGACTCTTCTCACTATTAAAAGTTTTTATCAATATTTTTAAAATCGAATTGGTTATTGAACCGGTGAAAACACTAGTTCACGGTTCATTGGTCGAATCGCGGTTGAACCATGGTCGAACCGCAGTTGAACCGTGGTCAAATAGGTAATAATTAAATATATATTTTTATATATTAAAATTTTAATATAATAAAAAAATATTAGTAAATTTTAAATATTTGATTATTAACTTAATATTTTTTAAATAAAAAACTACTTATAATTAAAAGTTAAAAGTATTTAATATTAAATTTTTAGACTTCTTAAATTGTATTAAAATTCTATTTATCATTAAACAATGGCAATTTTAGTCAAATATTTTTATATTTAGGAGAAATGTTACCATGAGATAAGACATAATAAAAAAGAAACATCGAAAATAATCAAATATATGCTTTTTATTTATTTTATATTATCTTTTTTTAAATTTTTTTAATATTTCAATCCCCTCTTTCTTCTAATGTTTTTTATTTTTAATTTATCAATTTTATTCAAGATAAATTATCCTATTATATAAGAAAAATTCAAAAAAAAAAAAAAATTGGGCTAACTAGTTCAAACTGATTTTCAGGCGGTCCAATTTTGATTGATTTAGTCGGTTTTTAATCGGTTTGACCGGTTCTTTAATGGACCAATTTTCTGAATCAATCGGATTGGATCAAGAATCAGTTCTCGGTCCAACCAGTCGAATTGGCCGGTCTAGTTTGATTTTTTAAACCATGATTTTTATATCTTTTTGAAAATATAAAAATTTATTTTTCAAATATTTAGTAATAACTAAACATGTCACCACTAAAAGTGTCTTTTAGTAGCGACATAAGGTGCTGCCACTAAAAATTTTGCCACCAAATTTTTTATCAATTGAAATTCTTGCACCAAAGCTTAGTGGCAACAATCGATCACCACTAAATGCTTTAACACGACATTTTTAATTTAAAATTTTTTGGTGCCAAATTTAAAAAGTGTCTACACCAAATCTTTTTAGTGGCAGCATTATGAGATTTCAATTTAGACATGATAATGGTTGGAAAATGAGGATTGAAGCTTGCAATGAAAGAGTTTTTAAAATTTGTCAGCAATGTTTTTGCATTAGTCATATCACTCAAGATTGTAAATAAGATGCTCTCCAAGTCTTTAATATTAAATTAATATATAAAGAAAAATATATTAGTTTCCACCTTTAAGTTTGGGCAAACTTTAAAAAATATTTTAGTCTTACCCATTTTACAAGACAAGTTATTTTAAACAGGTTTACTTTTTAATTCTTTATTTTTTTTTGAGATTAAGCAGACTTTTTGGCTCATAATTAAGTTTATAATAATGGGTTGAGTCAAAAGTTAAAAATAGTTTTCTTCACTTTTATTTAAAAAAAATTCTTTAAAAAGTGCAGTAAATTAATTAATTGTTCTTGTTATACTTCTTGTGTAATAATTTTCTGAAGTTTTTTCTTTAATTTTTAAATTTTTTTTAACAGAGAAAAGGGTGTCGGTTTGTAAGTCAGAGTACGGTAAGGTAAATAATTCAAGTATAGGCACAGCCCTTATGTTTTGGGAAATCCTGCCTAGACCACTAAACGAAAATGAATTCAAATCAAATCATTTTTTTGTGTTTCAGATTGACTATTGACTTGGAAAAATTGACACAACTAATTTTTAGCAGCATATTTCAAGCCTTCCCTTCTCATTCTTTTTGTTTTAACATGAAGGAATCTGCATGTTTTCACATATCAGAAGCATCTTCAAGTTTTATTCGGGTTGATTTTTTTTTTTTTTCAATTAAGCTATCCCAAGGATGCACTCACTCATATTGGCCTGATTATACATTTAAAATTTTACTCTCAGAATGTGCTCTAAAGAAATTGATACTAAATTGTTAAGGGGAGATATCATTTCCTCTAATCGGCTAACTCCTATAGGCATATAAAGAGGCGTATAGTATACTGTGATCTTAACCCTATCATCTCACATATTATGATATCTTGGATGCCAAAATTGGACGACGTGTCTAGTACGTTGTTATGGGGTCATAACGTAGTAACTAAGATAATACTATGATATCACATCTTATCAAAAAGGGTATTATATAGCCAAAGTATTTTGTTATCTCACTTCACAGTGTAGAGTGTGTGATTTTTTTTTTCTTTATGTTACCTATTTTGTCTCAAACTTTTTATTGTAAATAACTCCAGGAAAAAAGTTATTTTAAAAAATTGTAAGAAACATGAAAAATATAATACACATTTGAAAAATTACAATTTTTTTGTTATACAAATACAGAGGGAATGTGAATACCGTATTTTGTCCGGACCAATTATAAAAATAATAAAATTAAAAAAATCAAATTAGCAAAAATACAAACCAAAAAGAGAGAACAAAAGAAAGAAAATAGAAAATTAAGAGAAAATGAAAGAAAAAAATTAAAATTAAAAGTTTAAGAAAACAATAAAAAAAAGGAGAAAAAAAAAAAGCTCAAAGCTTAAAAGAGAAAAAAAAAAGAAAGAAAAAAACAGGAAATTGTAAGAGATTAAAAAAAAAAATAGGGGTGCAGGCCCATTTTACCAAACCCTAGCCCAATTCCCTTTTCTCTGGCATGGCTTTGGCAGAAGGGGGGGCAGCATACAGAAGGCAGAAGGCTGAAGAGACCAAAAAAAAAGGGAAAAAGGAACAGACGGGAGGCGAGACACAGAGAGGCACAGAGCTTCGAAGCACAAAAACGAAAACCAACATCCAGCGGCTCAGAGGGTTGCAGTGGAGCAGACCTGCAGCGAGGGGCTCAAGGAGTTGATCGCCTTCTCTCATCCCTTTTGCCACCAGAGATAGGGGAACGAGAGAACGGAAATTAGAGAGGAACAGAGGGCAACTTTTGGAGATTTGGGGAGGCCAGAGAGCGGAGGAGCAGAGGGATAAAGAGAGAGCAGGAGAGCGCGAAAGGAGGAGGGAGGATTTTTGGGTCTGGAGAATGGGTTTTTCGGAGAAAGGGGGAGACTGGAATTAAGGGGGGGACTGAGGATTGCTTTTTAGGATTCGAGTGGGGAGAATCAGAGAGGGGGAGGCTGAAAAATCGAGAGGGGGAGCAAGAGACTGGGAGTGACTAGAAAAATCGAAGGGAATCACGCAAGGAAAGAATAGAGAGAGAGAACTTTTGGGGAGTTTTTTTTTGGGAGGTATTCGTATTCCGGAAAGGGGAACTAAAACTGCTCGAACAGAGAAGGAAAAATGGAAGGGAAAAAACGAAGAGGGGAGTAGTAGAGAAAGACATCAGGAGGCAGGAAAAATAGGAGGAAAAAAATGGAGACTCGGGGCCGGGTCTGAAAGTGAAGTTGCATGCATGAGTACGAAAAGAAATTTTGGGCCTATTGTCTTCTCCCTTGTCAAGGTAATGTCCCTGTTGTTGCTGTTATGATAAGCTCCCATTAGATGATCTTGTTTCAATTTCCATTTCTTGTTTGTTGGTGCTATAAATGGATTTAGTTCTGATTGCCATTGTTTGGTATGTGGTGCTGCTGAAATTCCATATCACAGAGTGTTTACCTAGTGTCTATATTTCGAGCATAAGATTCTATAGTGTGGGCTGGAAAAATTTTGTATAGTTCATTGCTCATGTGCTAGATCTATGTTGAACAGATTCTTCGATCACCCGATATTGTTGTTGCCTACTTTTTATGCTTAAGATGGTGTTGGTTGATTGATTGACATTGAATGAGGTTTTCGGTCATAGGAGCATGGCTTTAAAACATTTCATGCTGCCCTAAGGATTCTGACACAATTTTTATATAGCTCTTCAAAACTAATATGCACCAAAATAATGAAAAAATATCACATGCTGTCTCTAAGACTCCAATGGGATTTAGTCCCCTAAACTCCTCAAGTTTATGTGTGCATGGTTAGGATTCATTAGGTTCAGATAAAGTTCCTGCAGATTGGGTTTGGGTTTGTGTTCAATGAATATGGGAGTGGTTTGAGTAACTATGATTGTTTGCTTGAATTTGAGTTGAAAATCTCGTTTTGTTCATGTATCATCAGAAACAGGAGTGTCATTTGGTTATTAGCTCCTCTCTTTCATTTTGGGCCATGATGATAGGTGGATCTGGGCAACCATAATGTCTAAAGTCCTGTTCAATCAGAGATTTGGTTTGCATTTCATGAAATTTTTCTCGAAAATTCTAAGTCTACATATACCTTGGTTTGTTGAGTACAATGGGAATTTATTCATGACCTTTTATTCTCTGATTGGGTATGTCTTGGATGGCTACTTGTTATTTTGTGATCCGTTGGCTATTAAGATTATGTAAGTGTTGAGATTTTTTTTTAACCATAAGCTTACCATCCTCCTTTGCTTTTGTCACACGAGTGAGACCTCTAATTTGGCGGAGTAGCAATGTGTGAGAAGCTGGTCTTCCTGTTGACTGGTTCATGCAATATGAAGATGATGCAGCATATGCTTGGAATGACGTGATTGTTTGACATGGAACACGAACACCCGCAACCACGAGTTGCTGTGTGTTCCAATATGAGGAGCATGGTTAGCTTAGAGGAGTCACTCATCAATTTAAACAAAAGGACAAGAAGGTGGCATACGATTTGGGGTTTTTATATTTCCTCCTTCCTCTTGTGTGTTGTGATACTATCTCCTCTTGGTGGACTATTTTACTCTTGTAAATGTTTTAATTTTTAATTTTTTAATTTTATGTTTTTTTTCCATTTTATTTTATTTATTTTATAGTTTTATTTTAATCTTAGTTTTATTTTTATCTTTGTTTTTAATTCTTAGAGTTGCTGCGTGAGATTTTTTTTATTTCCTCAGACTCACAGGAATCAACCCAAGTGCCATGTGTGACAATAAGTCTCCTTGGTATTTTTTTTGGTTTTATTTATTATTTATTTTATTTATTTATCTATGTGCAAGTTTGGGAGTTCTAATGACTTTATCTAATTAATTTCGCCTAAAAAAAAAAGAAAAAAACCAAATGAAGTTTTAAAAAATATATATAGTTTTCCCCTAGAAGAATGTTTTTAAAAGAAAAAATCAAAAAGGAAACAAAGAAATCTTTTTCAACAATTGGTTATTGGTTAAAAAAAAAGGGGTTTAAGGTTCCTTAAAAAAGTAAGGAGTTAGAGTTTCAAAAAGTAATTATCCTTTTTTTGTGTAGTAGGTCTTTTGGAAAAAGAAAAATATGATTAAAAAAAAAGAAACTATACATAAAAGGAAAAGCAACTAATAAAAATAGAAACAAGGAAAAAAAAGGGAAATAAGCAAGTTTTTCATACTTATGCATATTTAGAAAAATTAAAAGTACAAGAAAAGTGAGAAAGATAAAAATCAAAAATCAAAAATTAAAAAAAAAATCAAAAGATCAAAATGAAAGGAAGGATTACGAAATAGGAGTAATTTAGATTTTGCAAATGAAAATATACAAACTGACTCCAAAATTGTTTCAATTGCAAAAGTTTAAATTATTTTTATGTTTTTTTTCCTTTTAACCAAAACATAATTAAAAACAAAAGACAAAGCAAAAAAAAAGAACAAAAAAAAAAAGACAAAAAAGAAAAGGAAAGAACTAAAATTGGTTCTACCTTTTACAAATAAAAACACTTCAACCAATTTCAAATTCATTTTGTTTGCAAAAGACCAAATGATTCTTACTCTTTTTCTCTCTTAAAAAAAAAAATAATAATAAAAAATCAAACAAAAGCCAAATAAAAAAAATAAAAAATAAAAAACAAAAACAAAACCCAATCAAAACATATTTTTCAACCATTCGAACTACGTGGATTTTGATCCCTTTGAGGGGTACATAGGCTCTAGGCTTTCATCCTAGGTCAAGTCCACCCTTGTAAATAAAATTTCTTGTTCAATTTTCGTTTTCTTAATTTCTTTTCTTTTATTTCATTTTTTCCTAATTTTGTTTCTTTAATTCCTTTCTTCCTTTTCATTTTTAATTTCATTTCTTTTATTTCTTATTTCACATATGATTTGTTAGGAGAATTAAAATAGATTAAAGGCAATATTGATTGTGCACGATTAACTTGAGGTAACCGTTCTTAATAACGGGTGTAGTGGGGTGCCTAACACCTTCCCTACTCACAATCGACTCCCGAATCTATTTTTTGATTCGCAGACCATTTTTCTTATTTTTCAAATAAAAAGGCTTTTCCAAAGTTTTGTCTTTTCAAAAATTAAAATTTTGGTGGCGACTTTACTACTTATTTTAATTTTGATTTCAATTTTCATTTTCTTTGAAGACAAAAAATAAAATATTTTTTTCAAGAATTTCTCTTTTAAAAGCGCCACGCGGTTGCATTTTCGGGTGTGACAGTATAGCGACTCCACTGGGGATGGTTTTAGAGTTAAGCCCAATTTAAGTTAGTCGTGCAATACATTATGGCCTTCCTTTATTTTGGTTCTCCTTTCTGTTTATTGTTTGCCTCACATGTTTAGGGTAAATGATATCCCATTCACATGCTTGCTTCATCTGTTCTATTTCATTGATTGTATATATAACATGCATTAGGATAGATAACATGTGGAATAAAACCTTAGGATAGATGACTACGTTTATGCATATTTTACTTCTTTTGTTTATATCTGTGTATATACTTCTTTACTTTTTGTCCTATCAGTCTGCCTTGCAGGTGAGGGTTGGATAACCTATAGGATAAGGAGATAAATGCTCTCCTCACACACACCACTATAACACAAACATATCACACACATTATGGGCCCTATACCTGGGTCTGAGTGCTCCCTAGGTTAGTCGAGGTTTATATTGGTTTCCCTGTGAAGCCTTGTGCTTTCTGAGGCTATCATGAAGACCTCACCTAAATTGTGCCTTGTTATATGGGTTTGACTTGTGTAGGATCTTTTTCCTCTCAAGGCTGAATTTATATAGTGAGATCTTCACCTCATGGTGGGGGCAATTTAGGGACCAATATTTAGGAGTCATAGATCTACCTAGGAAATTTGCACTGATAGTCAAGCCATAGATACCTCATAAACAGGTAGAGCCAAATTCATACGAATCAATGATCACAACTTAGGATCTACCCATATTAGAACAAAGGAGGGCATTTTTTTTCTTGTTTCATCACCAATTCCATGCATCCAATAAAACCCATAGGGAATGTGACACACCGTCACTGTTTACTAGAGTAGCTAAGGAGATGTCACTGCATAATTATACATACGTTAACTATGATGAAGGTAGGAGCTAATTAAACTAACTTTTGCCTAGTGGGGTTCCAACCCCAAACAGGCCACAACCGCATTCATCATAATCTCTTGAAAGGGAAACCTTTAACATACGTCTGTCACATGCATAAAAGAAATAAGGTAAAATAATAAAGGATCCACAATCTAATTTTGTAAAATATATATATATATATATCATATTTTTTTTAAAATTTTCCTCCTTGCAAAATAACAAATCTCTCATGGAAAAGGAGTACTTTCAAAGTTTTAGGGGATCACAATATCCATAAGTTTCGAAGCATTAACGATTGAGTATCATATCTTAGGTAAAGATTGGAACCATGTTTAGGACATCAATTGTGTAGAAAGGCATATTTCTCTCAAATTGATTGCCAACTACTTTTTCTTTAATAAAACAATAAGTTTCTCGAGAAAAAGTATAAAGTTTTTATCCTCTTCTTATACCAAGACATTATACTCAACGAGATATGCAATATTGAATCCATCATATACCAGTGAATTGTTAAATTGGCTTTTTTTTTTCTTTTTTTTTCTTCATCAAAGCCAAAGCTCTAAACACCAATTGTGTAGGAACCGCCTGTTCTCAAGTTGAGTGATAAGCCACAACTCTTTACATAGCAGTAGGCTCTTATTAGGACAAAAAAAAAAAATATATATATATATCAACTAACACTAATAACCTACTAACTAATTAAAGAAAATAATTTCTAATAATAGCCACAAAGATAATAAGTTTCAACACAACGCCACTAGTTTGGTGTTAAAAATAAATAAGAATCAAGTTGATTGCAAGAGTCAAGCTGGTTGAGAGTCTAACTTGAATTGCCCACAAATGAATTGAAACTTTTTGAGAGTTAATCTTGTTAATCTCATTCCTTATAATAAAACTATACAGTCCTGAAGGAAGTTGAAGGATATGAAAATGACCTCACAAATTGTCAAAAGAAATCTAGATTGGCTAGACCTTTCCCTAGACAGCATCCATGTGGAATTTAGCGTATTCCCTTTAGGATGATTTGCCAACTTTGTTCATCCCTGTGTGCAATAAGCATCTGAGGAGAATAAAGGTTCAATGATAAAAATGGTCACCATAAATGTAAATGGGAAAAGCCTAATTTTTCCTCTTAAGTTAATTTTTATTTTTAATATTCCTTATAGAGGCAACAGATTCCTAAAAAGAAATAAAGATCTTTGACTTTGAAGGACTCTCTTACTAAATACACCCATCAATTCATAGGTCAGATAACTTAATAAGATTGCATTCATGTATAGTCATAAGGCATTCTTAAAATTTGTAAAATATGAGATTTTTGGCCTTTTGCAATGGAAAGATCCACTCAAACAAAATCTAAAAAAGAAAGAAAGAAAGATGTACTCATGAATAGCTAAAATGTGAAATTGAGGCATAGGGGCAAAAATTGATGAGATGCTAATTGATTAGGCAAAAGGAAGTTGGCAAAAGTCTTGATAGAGTTGCTCATTACTTCCTAACCTTCCATACCACCATATCCTTCAGTTTACGACTATTGCTCACCACCATCCTATCCACTTCAAAGAAATTTGAACTATCTATCTCTAAACTCATCAGTACCTACCAAACTCGACCATGCAAAGCACCCCAAACCATTTAAATTGTGACACGAGCCATTTGCCTAACTTTCACATAAGTAGCTTTAACAAAAGTAGGATGCCTCATTCACTGGCCTTTAACCTCCACACCTAAAACAGCATTGTCCAAAAAATGGTGAACTTAATCCTAAGGCAATGGGGCACTCTAAAAAAAAAAGAAGAGGAAAGTTGCAACCTCTTTATGAACAAGGTATAGAAGGACATGGGAAATAGGACTTCATGAGGATTTAGTGGTGATTGAGCTCTCAAAGAAATTTCTTGTCATATTATAATCAATTAATGCTTGTTTGGTCAATATCCTTCTGTATAGCTAAAATTTAAAGCTAATAGAAGTTGATTCTTCCCATTGGACCTTATTTTATTTAACTTGGTCAATACGATGGTCACATGTTCCTATTCTCCCCCCTCTGTGCATCCTCCCATTTCATTAGTCATGTTGACATAACCTCTTTCTTTGTATGTCTTTCTTAAATGACCAAAAACCCAAAAATAATAATGTCCAGAACTCTTTATGAAAAGATCTAATCGATGTGGAGAAGAGTTGAATCTAAGACTAATTATATGCCTCAAATTCAATTATCCAAAAAAAAAACCAAATCAAAGATACCAATGCATGTCTCACAAGCAAACTATGTCTAAGATACAAGGCATTCTTTGTCTTCCCAAATACAAAGGAGTAATCTCTAGTCACCTTAATTGAGCCAGGAGTGATGTTCATTTCCTTCACACTCATTATGAAACATTTAGGATGGGAAGTCTTTAACAGATTTTTATACTGATCATTCGAATATCAAGAGAGGGCCAAGTTCTTTCAATTATCCAAATACTTCTTAACCGTTGCTAACCACTTTGGGCCTTACAAAAAAAAATTCTTCAAATACCAAACATAAATCGAACCCGAGAAGCAATGAGAGTTCTACAAAGAAAAGCAATTTTGGCACCATAGTGGATTCCTTCTAGAAAAAAGATTAAATGGAAGAAAAGGAAACAAATTGGAGGAAGAAAAGAAAAATCACAGGAGGAAGGAAATTCTCAAAAAGAAAGCTCCCATAGATTAAATTCTGAAAAAGCAAAAACTTTTAAAAGGGAGAGTCACCTTAGCATGCAATCAAGGGACAAAATTCTCAAAGAAGAGTCTTATGTAGCACAAGGTCAAAAAAAGAGAAAAGTCTCCGGAGGAGAGTTGAGCTGAACAAAAAATATCTTTTAAAAGGAAAGGTTGAGTTAGCTGTCATAGGCCAATTGATCCTACCAAGATGGTACAATTACTAGAGCAAAATTCTCATTGTGAACTTACATGAATGTTTGCGCCTTGTCACCTTTCTTTCTTAAGCTACATTTTACCCATTAAACCTCATTGCAACCTTAAGACTTCTTCTCTTGTTAAGCGAATTTTGAGTATAGAATTTTGTTAAAGTAATAGGAGAAGGAGACCAATAAGAGACTTGATGGGGACATGTTAATTCTTGAGCCTGATATCCTTTATTTCATAAACCTGTTTACCAAGGCCACACTGCAAGCATCAAAAGTCTTTGTTGAGGTTTAGCTTGTTTGAAATAATAGGGCAGGTTTTCTAAAAAAAAAAAGAAGAATAATTAAAAAAAAAACTGGAATAATTGAAACTGGGGCAAAAAGTTTGATTCAAAGCAAATTCTTGTAACCACATCCATTATTTCTTTCAAAAGGAGTGAAATTCAGAAGTAAAGCTTCTCGCTATCCTATCATATCTATATCCTCAGTATTTCACGTCTTTATTGTTCAAAGGAGAATACTTCAAGTGTAGAATTGGGGCATCTTCCCAATTTGGTACATTATGCCAAGCCATTGCCTATTCCATTTCTCTACTCCCAAAACCTTTTACATGACCCATATTCTTTACCCGCCCTTGCATCCCTCTAATGTTAAGGGCTATTTTTTGTCTTAAGCTCAGGTATTTGTATCCCTTAACACATGACTGCATTGACATTGTTAAATAAAGTGAGTGTGGATTTAACTTATTGACCTTTCAAGCATTAACGATGAAGAGTTGACGAGAGGAGATTGCCTTGTTAAGTTAATAGTCCAAGGTTGATGGCAAACAAACCACTTGGAGAAAATTATTTAGAAATGAGTCAAAGCAAGAGTTTGGGGTCTTCTTAGCTTAGGATACTCCTTCAGGGGCATTTTTGGCTAGCCAAAAGTCATTAATAAATTCCTTCATCTAAACAACAAAAGGTAAATTTGGTAGGATAATCAAAAGTCCAATTTTTCTCACCAGGGCATGTGAAGAGCTAATGTGAGAAATTTCTTCAAATACAAATGGCCAAAAATCTTATATTTTGACAAACTTTGAGATTTTTCATGCATCACGTGCTTGTGTTGAATTTGTACATAGATGAAGTATCTTTTCCTTTCAAGTCAAATTGATTAAAAAAAAATTATTAAAGATCACATTATTTCTCATCAATTCATTGTCCCAAAAAAAAAAAAAGAACAAAATGTCCAAAATTCAAAATTGGTTTAAAGCCATTCAGAAATAATGCCCCTTCTCTTTCTTTTTTCATTTGATATGATTTTGTTTGCATAAATTAAAAAAATAAAGGGTTTAAAATTCAAAATCAATATAAAAACATCTAGAAATGATGCTCCTTCTTTTCCTTCTTCCTTGGAGATAATCTTATTTGCATTAAGAAATGGGGTTTTCAAAACTTAAACTCAATTTAAGGATGTTTAAAGATAATATCTCTATTTTTCTCTTCCTTTGGAGTTAACTTTGCTTGTATAAACTGTGCATATCTTGAAAATAATTTTTTTTTAAACTAAAAAATTCAGAAAATGTACATCCCATAAATTACAACATCTCATATGCATCATGCATCTCACACTCGCATACATCACATAATCCTAGTTTACAGTGGGGCAAAGCAAAAGCAAACATTTGCATCTCATGAAACAAAATATCACATATGCTTTTTGCATCTCATTCATGCATATAGTATGTGAACCCTGAATTCATATTGGGGCAAGCAGAATAAGCATTTTACATGTTATAAAGCATCTTACATGCTTCATACATCCTACATATGCTTTCATCATGTGGACCTCAAATTCATATTGGGGCAAAGAAAAGACAAAAAAATGTGTATTCTATAAATTGTAGCATCCCACATACTTCATATTTCGAACACCTACAATGACCCCAATTTATATTGGAGCAAAATTGAGTTGTTCGCATGCATTGCACATTTTCAAGCTCTGCATAGGCCAAACACTTTCCAAGCCTTGCATAGGCCGGCACTTTTCAAGCCCTGCATAGGCCAGGCACCCTCTCAAGCCCTGTATAGGCCATGCATTTTTCAAACCCTGCATAGGCCAGGCACCCTTTCCAAGCCCTGTATAGGCCAGACACTCTTCAAGTCCTGCATAGACTAGGCACTTTTCAAACCCTGCATAGGCCAGACACTTTCCAAGCCCTGCATAGGCCAGGCACCCTTCAATCCCTGCATAGGCCAAACACTCTTCAATCCCTGCATAGGCTAGGCACCCTTAAAGCCCTGCATAGGCTAGGTATCCTTTCCAAGCCCTGCATAGGCTAGGCACTTTCCAAACCCTGCATAGGCTAGGCACTTTTCAAGCCTTGCATAGGCTAAGCACCCTTTCCAAGCCCTGCATAGGCCAGACACTTTTCAAGCCCTGCATAAGCCAGGCACTCTTCAAACCTTGCATAGGCCAGATACCCTTTTCAAACCCTACATAGGCCAGACACCCTTTTCAAGCCCTGCATAGGCCAGACACTTTTCAACCCCTGCATAAGCCAGGCACCCTTAAAGCCCTGCATAGGCCAGGCAGCCTTTTTCAAGCCCTACATAGGCCAGACACCCTTTTTCAAGCCCTGCATAGGCCAGGCACCCTTTCCAAGCCCTGCATAGGCCAGGCACTTTTCAAGCCCTGTATAGGCTAAGCACTTTTCAAGCCCTGCATAGGCCAAGCACCCTTTCCAAGCCTTGCATAGGCCAGGCACTTTTCAAGCCCTGCATAGGCTAGGCACCCTTTCCAAGCCCTGCAAAGGCCATGCACCCTTTCCAAGCCATGCATAGGCCAGACACTTTTCAAGCCCTACATAGGCCAGGCACCCTTAAAGCCTTGCATAAGACAGGCACCCATTTCAAAGCCCTGCATAGGTAAAGCACACATTTTAAAGCCCTGCACAGGCCAAGCACTCCTCTTTAAGCCCTGTATAGGCCAGGCACACCTTTCAAAACCCTGCATAGGTCAGGCACCCCTTTCAAAGCCCTGCACAAAAGCCAGGTAATCTCTGAAAGCCCTGCAATGGCTAGGCAATCTCTTTTAAAGCCCTACACAAGCCAGGCAATCTCTTGAAAGCCCCGCAATGGCCAGGCAATCTCTTTTAAAGCCCTGCACAGGCCAAACAATCTTTCTAAAGCCCTGCATAGGTCAGGCACCCCTCGAAGCCCTGCACGAGTCAGGCACCCCTTTTTAAAGCCTTGCCTCAGAACAGGCATCATTTTCAGAATTACATTACTTCCTTTCTCTTTGATCAGGTTACGACATTTTCAGGTAAGTTAGCTCTCCAAACAAAATACATGTTTTCATCTTTACTTATTTTTAAGCCAAGGACATCAAAAATTACATTTTTACTCTCCTTGCTTAAAGAATAAGTAAAGAGGGGTAACCTGTAAATACCATATTTTGTTTGGGTCACTTTTTCATCCTAAACAAAATATGTATTCTTATCTTTACTTGTTCCTTATGCAAAATACTAAAAATTACATTTTTCAATCTCCTTGCCTAAGAAACAAGTAAAGAGGGGCAACTGTGAACATTGTATTTTATTCGGATCAGTTACAAAAATAATAAAATTAATAAAATCAAATTGACAAAAATACAAACCAAAAAGAAAGAACAAAAGAAAGAAAATAGAAAATTAAGAGAAAATGAAAGAAAAACAAAACAAAAAATTAAAATTAAAAGTTTCAGAAAACAATAAAAAAAATCGAAAGAAAAAAATAAAAAAAAGGAGAGAGAAAAAAAGCTCAAAGCCTAAAAGAGAAAAAAAAGAAAGAAAAAAAAAGAGGAAATTGTAAAAGATTAAAAAAAAAAGTAGGGGCAATCAGAAGCCCAAATCCCTTTCCCTCGGTGCAGGCCCATTTTACCAAACCCTAGCCCAATTCCCTTTTCTTTGGCATGGCTCTGGCAGAAGGGGGGCAGCATACAGAAGGCAGAAGGCTGAAGAGACCAAAAAAAAAGGGAAAAAGGAACAGACAGGAGGCGAGACACAGAGAGGCACAGAGCTTCGAAGCACAAAAATGGAAACCAACATCTAGCGGCTCAGAGGGTTGCAGTGGAGCAGACCTGCAGTGAGGGGCTCAAGGAGTTGACCGCCTTCTCCCATCCCTTTCACGACCAGAGAGAGGGGAATGAGAGAACAAAAATAAGAGAGGAACAGAGGGCGGTTTTTAGAGATTTGGGGAGGCCAGAGAACGGAGGAGCAGAGGGATAAAGAGAGAGCAGGAGAGCGCGAAAGGAGGAGGGAGGATTTTTGGGTCTGGAGAATGGGTTTTTTGGAGAAAGGGGGAGACTGGAACAGAGGGGGGGGACTGAGGATTGTTTTTTTTGATTCGAGTGGAGGAGAATCAGAGAGGGGGAGGCCGAAAAATCGAGAGGGGGAGCAAGAGACTGGGAGTGACCAGAAAAATTGAAGGGAATCACTGAGGAAAGAATAGAGAGAGAGAACTTTTGGGGAGTATTTTTTTTTTGGGAGGTATTTGTATTCCGAAAAGGGGAACTAAAACTGCTCGAACAGAGAAGGAAAAATGGAAGGGAAAAAACGAAGAGGGGAGTAGTAGAGAAAGACATCAGGAGGCAGGAAAAATAGGAGGAAAAAAATGGAGACTCGGGGCCGGGTCTGAAAGTGAAGTTGCATGCATGAGTACGAAATGAAATTTTGGGCCTATTGTCTTCTCCCTTGTCAAGGTAATGTCCCTGTTGTTGCTGTTATGATAAGCTCCTATTAGATGATCTTGTTTCAATTTCCATTTCTTGTTTGTTGGTGCTATAAATGGATTTAGTTCTGATTTCCATTGTTTGGTATGTGGTGCTGCTGAAATTCCATATCATTGAGTGTTTACCTAGTGTCTATATTTCGAGCATAAGATTCTATAGTGTGGGCTGGAAAAATTTTGTATAGTTCATTGCTCATGTGCTAGATCTATGTTGAACAGATTCTTCGGTCACCCGATATTGTTGTTGCCTACTTTTTATGCTTAAGATGGTGTTGGCTGATTGATTGACACTAAATGAGGTTTTCGGTCATAGGAGCATGGCTTTAAAACATTTCATGCTGCCCTAAGGATTCTGACACAATTTTTATATAGCTCTTCAAAACTAATATGCACCAAAATAATGAAAAAATATCACATGCTGTCTCTAAGACTCCAATGGGATTTAGTCCCCCAAACTCCTCAAGTTTATGTATGCATGGTTAGGATGCATTAGGTTCAGATAAAGTTCCTGTAGATTGGGTTTGGGTTTGTGTTCAATGAATATGGGAGTGGTTTGAGTAACTATGATTGTTTGCTTGAATTTGAGTTGAAAATCTCGTTTTGTTCATGTATCATCAGAAATAAGAGTGTCATTTGGTTATTAGCTCCTCTCTTTCATTTTGGGCCATGATGATAGGTGGATCTGGGCAACCATAATGTCTAAAGTCTTGTTCAATCAGAGATTTGGTTTGCATTTCATGAAATTTTTCTCAAAAATTCTAAGTCTATATATACCTTGGTTTGTTGAGTACAACGGGAATTTATTCATGACCTTTTATTCTCTGATTGGGTATGTCTCGGATGGCTACTTGTTATTTTGTGATCCGTTGGCTGTTAAGATTACGTAAGTGTTAAGATTTTTTTTTTAACCATAAGCTTACCATCCTCCTTTGCTTTTGTCACACGAGTGAGACCTTTGATTTGGCGGAGTAGCAACGTGTGAGAAGCTGGTCTTCCTGTTGACTAGTTCATGCAATATGAAGATGATGCAGCATATGCTTGGAATGACGTGATTGTTTGCCATGGAACACAAACACCCACAACCACGAGTTGCTGTGTGTTCCAATATGAGGAGCATGGCTATCCTAGAGGAGTCACTCATCAATTTAAACAAAAGGACAGGAAGGTGACATACGATTTGGGGTTTTTATATTTCCTCCTTCCTCTTGTGTGTTGTGATACTATCTCCTCTTGGTGGACTATTTTACTCTTGTAAATGTTTTAATTTTTAATTTTTTTATTTTTTGTTTTGTTTCCATTTTATTTTATTTATTTTATAGTTTTATTTTAATCTTAGTTTTATTTTTATCTTTGTTTTTAATTCTTAGAGTTACTGCGTGAAATTTTTTTTATCTCCTCAGACTCACAGGAATCAACCCAAGTGCCATGTGTGACAATAAGTCTCCTTGGTATTTTTTTGGTTTTATTTATTATTTATTTTATTTATTTATCTATGTGCAAGTTTGGGAGTTCTAATGACTTTATCTAATTAATTTCGCCTAAAAAAAAAAGAAAAAAACCAAATGAGGTTTTAAAAAATATATATAGTTTTCCCCTTGAAGAATGTTTTTAAAAGAAAAAATCAAAAAGGAAACAAAGAAATCTTTTTCAACAATTGGTTATTGGTTTAAAAAAAAAAGGGGTTTAAGGTTCCGTAAAAAAGTAAGGAGTTAGAGTTTCAAGAAGTAATTATCCCTTTTTTGTGTAGTAGGTCTTCTGGAAAAAGAAAAATATGATAAAAAAATATACTATACATAAAAGGAAAAGCAACTAATAAAAATAGAAACAAGGAAAAAAAAAAAGGGAAATAAGCAAGTTTTTCATACTTATGCATATTTAGAAAAATTAAAAGTACAAGAAAAGTGAGAAAGGTAAAAATAAAAAATTAAAAAAAAAAATAAATCAAAAGATCAAAATGAAAGGAAGGATTACAAAATAGGAGTAATCTAGGGCCTGTTTGGTTTCCTGTTTTTAGAACAGTTTTTTGTTTTTAAGAACAAAAAAATAAAAAAACTTGTTTGATAACGTGTTTTTAATGAAGTGTTTTGTAAAACAAAAAAACAGAATTTTGTTTTCGGAAACAGAAAAATCAAAACATTTTTTTGATGTTTTGTAATTTTTGTTCTGCAGAATCAGAAAAAAAACAAAAAACAAATACTTTTTAAAATAATGATTCAAATAGATTTTTTGATTTTTTTGTTCTCAAAATTTATTTTACAAAACATCTGTTTTGAGAACATTAAAACAAAAACAATTTCAAACAGGCCCCTAGATTTTGCAAATGAAAATATACAAACTGACTCTAAAATTGTTTCAATTGTAAATGTTTAAATTATTTTTATGTTCTTTTTCCTTTCAACCAAAACATAATTAAAAACAAAAGACAAAGCAAAAAAAAAGAACAAAAAAAAAAAAAAAAACAAAAAAGAAAAGGAAAGAACTAAAATTGGTTCTGCCTTTTGCAAATAAAAACACCTCTACCAACTTCAAATTCGTTTTGTTTGCAAAAGACCAAATAATTCTTACTCTTTTTCTCTCTAAAAAAAAATAATAATAAAAAATCAAACAAAAGCCAAATAAAAAAAACAAAAAAAACAAAAAAATAAAAAACAAAAACAAAACCCAATCAAAACATATTTTTCAACCATTCGAACTACGTTGACTTTGATCCCTTTGAGGGGTACGTAGGTCCTAAGCTTTCATCTTAGGTCAAGTCCGCTCTTGTAAATAAAATTTCTTGTTCAATTTTTATTTTCTTAATTTCTTTTCTTTTATTTCGTTTTTTCCTAATTTTGTTTCTTTAATTCCTTTCTTTCTTTTCATTTTTAATTTCATTTCTTTTATTTCTTATTTCACATATGATTTGTTAGGAGAATTAAAATAGATTAAAGGCCATATTGATTGTGCACTACTAACTTAGGGTTACCGTTCTTAATAACGGGTGTAGTGGGGTGCCTAACACCTTCCTTACTCATAATCGACTCCCGAACCTATTTTCTGATTCGCAGATCATTTTTCTTATTTTCTAAATAAAAAGGCTTTTCCAAAATTTTACCTTTTCAAAAATTAAAATTTTGGTAGCGACTCTACTACTTATTTTAATTTTGATTTCAGTTTTCATTTTCTTTGAAGATAAAAAATAAAATATTCTTTTCAAGAATTTCTTTTTTAAAAGCGCCACGCGGTTGCATTTTCGGGTGTGACAGGGAATAAATTCCACATTATTTGTTTAAATTATGTTTCTATTCACAAAGAGTAAAAATAATGTAAATTTATATGATCTAATTTAGTCAAACATAAAATTATATTTTTGAAAATTGAAAAAGTAAATAACATTAATTAGCATATGCAACCAAATGTCATATGCAAGATATTTTGATATCTGATATTAAGGTATAACAAGCACCTCCGATCCTAAGTAATCTCTTTAGATCTGTTGACTTCTTGTCTTCGAAGCAGGGATGGGCAAAATACCAAACTCAACGGGTACCTACAATATTTACTTGCTTGAATATGGGTATATATAAAGATGAAAACTGGTAGGGGTCATGATTTTTTTTGAGCATTTTTAAGTTCAAGTCTATATCTAGGTAGTATAATATCCAGCCCACCTTAGACTTGTACTTTGTATATATGTGTATATGTGTATTTTAAGATTAAATATACATTGATGCCTTGTGGTTTAAACGTTTGTATTTGAGTGGCCTGTGATTTAATTTGTTAGCACATTAATATCTTTTGGTTACATTCTACTATTTGTAGAATGGAATATATTAACATTATATAAATTTTTAATTTTTTTACAAAATCTCTAATTTTCTACATAGTGAAAACCGAAATTCCTTTCTTAGTTAATTAAAAATTGAATTTGACTAATACAATACAATATCTTTTCCAAAATTTTTCTTTGAACAAAATCTATAATTTTGTCCAAAATCTCATTTCCCTATAAAATATCTAATTTGGTTTAGAGAGTTGGGTGAAATTGTGATAGTTTGGGAATTAGATTTTTTTTTTAAATATCAAATTCTGTCAAATTAAGACATGTTAGGGGTAATGTGAATTACATGTTCTATTTTTTGTCTGAAAGATAACAAAATGAAACCATAGGGTAATCAAGGTTGTCAAATTCATGAGTTTAGGCAAACTCATAAAGAAGAGGTAAATTCATAACGTAGACTAGTATCGTAAATTTGTAAGAGTTTACATTTATTAATAATTACATATAAAATACAATATACTAAAAAATTCATTTAAATACAATTCAAATTATACTAATTTTAAAAAAATTATTTATGTTTCATAATTCATATTTCTTATAACATTCTATTCCTCTGTAAACGTGAGAAACATAATATTCGACTTCTCCACAAATGTGCGAAACTTACTGGATACAAAAGGAAGTCCCCCACATAGAATGATTTGAGGTCAAATAAAATTAGAATAAGATTTTAAATAATAAAAAATGAGGATCCAAGGTCTGAGATGCCTAAAAACCTAAACCAGGGTAGTTCAATAAAATTATCGAAAGTATAGTGATATTTTCGTAATTTCTGGCACTTTTTGGAATACTCAAAGAAGGAATTTTTGAATGGAGAAAATGAGTTTCCCTGGGTTCTTAGAGGCCCTAAAAACTATAGGAACCTCTAAAACAGTTAAAATCCCTTCGGTTGACGTTTTACAATGTTAGTTGATCTGAACTTTGATAAGTTCATTTGGGCAGGTGTTAGATCTAAATTTAGTGATTTCAAATGAATTTTATAAGTTAGAGAATATAAATTTTATGATGGAAAAGACGATTCTTAAAAAGGAGTTGAAATGAGACTAAAATAAAAAGGTACAAAATGAGAGGTAAATGGAATTTTCAAGCAGCAATTTTAAGACTTTTTCCTTTTAAGGTGGTGTCCCACTCCTCTCCTTTTTCTAACTGACATATCATCTACCCAAAATAGAGAGAGAGACCAAGGGAGAGATGCACACAAAGGAGGGGAAGAAGGAGGAGGAAAACAAGGCAAAAAGGTAAGGAAAAGTTTAGAATTTCAAGCTCCTTCCTTCTTTAAAGTTGTTTTCCTCCTTCCTACCTTTCTTTTCATGGTTTTAGTTATTTATTTGGGACTATTTTGGGCTTAGTTCAAAGGAGGAAGATAAGAATTTCAAGGAGAAGGCTACAACAAAGGAGGAAACACTTGAAACAAGCTAGAAATCAAGGTACATATCCATGCTACTTTGCTTCTTCTTCATTGTGTGTGTGTTTTGGCCTCATATAGAATAGCTAAGGGGGAGTTAATTTTGACCCAAACCAAGTGTGAAAACTATAATTTGGAGTGTGGGAAACAAGATAATGCAAAGAAATCCAAGAAAGAACCATTGAAATTCAAGATAAAATTGTTAGGGTTTCACTTACACCTTGACTTGTAGGAAGCTTTCTAATGATAATTTAAGGTGTCTAAGAGTTTGTGTGAGTTCCTAAGACATCTAAAAAGCCTTTTAAGTACATCTCGCATCAAGAAAATAAAAAAAACTCTATGGGTGCCAAAGGGAAGCACAGTCTCAACCTAGACAAGAAGGGGGACTTAGGGAGTGTTTGAAATTTTTCTAACCCTAGATTGGACTATATATGATGGACGAACATGAGAGGAAGCCTTGCAAAAATTTTAGAAGCCTTGCAAAAATTTTAGAAGCCATGGATAGTGAGATGGAGGTGTAGGCCCTATAATGTAGCATAATGAACTAGCTAGGCTCCTTAAAATAAATTTGTGATGACTCTAAGGAGTTTAAATGGAGTCAAGAGACTTAGATGGAAGGAGAAAATGGAGCCAAAATCATGAATTCTCATAGTTGCTTCATTAGGTCCTTTATGGAATCATATTTGATCTTAGAACTAAGTAGGCTTCCATAGAGACTGTGTGATACTAGAGTTTGATTTAATGATATAATTGAGTCCTATTTGATGTGTCTAAGCTAAAGAAATCAAACTCCACCTCATTATAAGGGTGTGGCTGAAAGAGGGGAAGAGTTTTCAAGAGAAAATTTGCAATTCTTGTTTCAAGGTAGCTCTTTAGCCTTTCTTTCATGCATTCTTAGATGTTCTCTTGTCTTTGGATATGTGTGTGCATGTTCATGCCATTGAAAATGTTTCTAGCAAATGTTTATATGCCATGGTACCACTTGTTATGCTCTTGAAATGCATCTTATGAATGTGTTTTGATTTGAATGGATTTGGTGAAGCCAAAAGTCCCTTAGGTAGGGTGAGGATAAGCCAAAAGTCCCTAAAATTAGATGAGACAAAGCTAAAAGTCTTTAGAAGAATGAGACTTAGTCAAAAGTCCCTTGAAAGTGGGTGAGGCAAGTCCAAAAGTCTTAAAGAAAATGGTGAAGCTAAATCATTGCCTTCGCAAGCCTAAGTATGATGTGTATGAGTTTTTGAACATGAGAAATGCTTTATGTATGTTCATAAGTTGTAAGATTGCCATGCATTCATTTTTAGACTTGTAAATGCATCCATTATGTATGTTTAAAAGGGTGAAGAGCCATTGGGATTCTTGGAATCTCACTCTTCCCTCTCTATTACCTAAATATGTTTAGGTGGACTAAGTGAGCCAAGAAATGGAAGCCACCACTCTTAAAGGCAAAGAGATTGATAAAGGAAATGCTAAATGGTCATTTTGTAAACATTTTGTTATCAAAAGATGTAACCTTATGTTGTATATGATGTGTAGCCACTTTAACTCATGTAATTATATGGATAAGTAATGTATGCATTGGATTTGGAAGCATGGGAATGAGAATGAATGTTTTTTATATCCAAATGCCTTAATGAGCTTGTATACTCTTGTGTATAAGAATAAGTGAGGTAGTGGTTTTGTGATGTATGAGTGTGTAGACCCCTTGGAGAAGTTTAGTAGGCTGTTTTTAACCTTTCTCATGTAGTCAAGGGGTCATGGGTAAGATAGAAGCACATTTGGTTCACATTTGACCCTATATGGTGCCTAAAGGGCCATTTTGGCATCTTATGTCACAAACTAACCAAATAGATGAATATTTTCATAAAAATTGGCCTGCATATAGATCACATCTAGAGCTTTTTATAGAGCTAAGAACCATATTATTTGAATCTTTAGAGAATTAATTATGATTTTTTAAAATTGGGAAAAAGCTGCTAAAATGTTCATTACTTCATATGGTCAGTTTCTTTACGTATGTCATTTGATACCTATGAAATTTTATAGACACAAACTAGACATGATAAACTTTCTAAAGCTATTAAGATTACCTCAATTGGATTTATATTAAGGGAGATATGAATTTTTGAATTTGGTGGTTAGTACTAGTAATACAGCAGGACCTCTGGTATTATTCTATCTATTTCTGTGAGGTAAATGCTTCTTTATTGGTCTGAAAATATTTTTGACCTCTATTTAACCTCTATAGCTTTCTAGAATAGTATGTTTTGCTAGTTTTTGATTTTTCTAAAATTATTTATGAATTTTTGAAGTTTATATCATAAACTTGTGATAGCAAACCTAAGCAGCTAGACCTTTAGTGCTATTTTATTGTCAATCATGGTCAAGTTAATGTTTTCATGGCTTGTAATGATTGACATTCAAGGATTTTGAGAAAGCAATCATTTGTTTGATTTTGATTTTTATAGAATTAATTAAAATTTTTTAAAGTTGATGACAGAAATATGGAAGGCTAAACTTAAGGCCAACTTGTAATTTTTCTGATGTGAGGCTTTTAACCCAAGTTGTATGTGATATTTTATGTTGTTTATGACCTGTATAAATGGATTATGAGTAAAGGATGGTATTGAGAAGTTCATATGGTCCATGGAGTAAAAGATGAAAATTTAATGCATTATTTTTATTAATTTTCCATGGATATTGTGTATGAAGCTTAGTTGTGGTAAAGAAAGGCTAAAAGATGGCAAGGTATTACATTTCTCAACATAAAAATTTCAATCAAATTTATACTTAAATACTATTTTTTGCATCCTTCTTCACAGGATTAGGCTGGGTTTAAGAATTTTTGTTTTTTTAAAACTCAATTTGACTTATTTATATGATAATTCATCAAATTTGATTCAAAAAATACTGAATTAACTAAGTTTACCTAAGTCAAAGACAAGTTAAATCAAGTTTGTATAGTTTACAAGTGAATCGACACGATTTTTTTAAGTAAAAACTTAAATTCAATAAACTCAGTGAGTCAGCTTGTGAGTTCAACAATAATGAGGGTAGCAATATGTGCACAGTTTAATTAAACATTATGCCATTCAAATGCAAACTTCATGGTTCTAGAGTACAAAATGGCTAAACCATAAGATACCAAAATATATTTTACTCTATAATAAAAGTTGGGGTATGCATTGAATTATTATAAATGGATAATCTTAGGTCACTCTATTTTAGGTAACTCTTCATATATTCTTTTTAAAAAAATCTTACTTACATTTGGTATATCACGTCATTTATGTACTATCTAATATAATAGAGCCAAATTATATAATTGGGCTCCACACAACCCTCGTTTATGTGATAGTGTATCAATGTAAACCTCACATAGCACTCCATTTATGTAATAGTGCTATAGTAAATAATGGAATGTGAGACACAATGTAAATTTATCACATAAATAGAATACTATGAGATCCAATTATATATGATTTGGGTTCATGTTATTAAATAATGTATAAATGACATGGTATGTTAAGTGTAGTAAGAATTTCTCATTGTTTCACATAAATGGCCACATGGATGCTCAGACGGATATTTTAAAAATATTACAATATCTAAAAAATATAAATGGAAAGGAAATTAAAAAGATGACTAAAGATATAAACAAACCAAAACGATAGTCGTGTAAATTTTATAATTAAAAAGGAATTATCTTATTTATAAATTTTTTATAAAAAGGTAAATGAAATTAAATTAAATAGTTTGAATATAAAATAATACAAATTATCAAATTGTTAAAAAGATAAAATAAGTCAATGTATTTAAATGATGATTATATTATAATGGGATTAACGAAAGGAAATTAAAAACATTGATCAAAATATATAAAAAAAAAATAGCGAGATAATTGTGTAAATCATATGTATATTATAAAAGCTGGTTATACGCACTGAAATTGCAACAAATGGCGCGTCAAAATTATATAGTAGGAATTATTTAATTTTTAATAGGATTAATAAGCAGATAATTGAATATATATAATTTTTGATAGAAAGATAACTTAAATTAAACCTAAAACTGAACTATGTAATTGATTATGCACGGTATTATGAACGTTAGGCCTTTTTTTGTTTTTGTGTGTGTGGGGGGGGGGGGGGGGGGGGTGATGGTGAAGAGGAGGCCGAAGCCTGGACGAGAAGAAAAACTTAAGACATGTTCACACGATGGAGTACACGGCTGCCCAGAACATCATCAATCAAGATACTCGAGATACTATCGAGGGCATCAAGCCAAAACTTGGAGACATCTTCCAGGGAGGGACTACTACGGACTAAAGCATATGTGACCTTATTTGCTAATCTTAAAATATGCCTGAAATTGACATACTGGCTCCTCTGCAGAAAGCACAAGACACCGTGTAAAACTTGGTTCTTAGGAAACTTGTAGGAATCAGTACTAGTGATCATATCAACTACAGTCTTCGAATCAGATTCCACCACAGTGTTATGATACCCACTCTCCCCCGCCAAAACGAGACCCATCCTTATACCGTTAGTCTGAGCCGTTAAAATGGAGCAAGCCCCCAGCTTCCTAGAAAAGCCAAACAACCAATCACCCTTCTCATTACGCAAGAGCCGCCACAACCTACTTCTCTAGAATTGGGAATTCTTGAAACATCACAGTTTAACTTACACCAACCATTAAGAGGAAAGCTCCACCGGTGATCAACACTAGAAACGTCGAAGCATCCCCCAATAGAACTTATTGGAGGAACTAACCATGTCTCGAGCACACCTTAAAGTTGCTATAGGATTATAGCAGCGTTGAAACTCTCATTCGAACGAGCTGTTGTTCCTCCATCTCCATAAAAGCCAAACTCTAAGCCGCCACGTGATACTCCAAGGAACATTGGTATCAATGTTGGAAATAACTAAACTTGAATATTGTCTATTCCTATTTGTATGTCTAGAAAGGAGTGAAGGCTTTTAGTATTACGAGTGATGAATTATTATTTTAAAGTATATGATTTATATGAAAATGTATATGTCATAAATATAATAGTTAATAAAGAGAGTTTAAGAGTCATGAAATATTGCTATAAATAAAAAGTGAGTGTTAGTACATGAGATCGAAAAGTGAATTTATAAAATAATTTATAATATAATATAAAGTGCAGTTTATGTATATCTTTCTTCCATATAATATTGTGATAGTGCTTCTCATATATCTCTATCTTTCCCTCCACCAAAGTGGTATCAAAGCCTAGTTGTATGAACTTGAGTATAGGTTGAGGAAGACAAAGGTTATTGTGGCGATATTTTCAGATTGAGAGAATCCGTTGATAAAGTTGTGAAGTCTCTAGGTTGAGAAGACTTGTTGAGAGTGTAGGTCGTGAAAGGCGATGCCATAAAGGAAAATAAAGAAGATGTGAAGATATAAAGAGGTTGATAAGATAAAACCTCTTAAGGTTTGTGCAGTAGCCAATAATGGTCATGGAGAACAAAGGAGCACAGGTTCTAGCTAAAGTAATTTTTACAGATAAGCATGGGAGGAAAGAGATATACAAATACAAGGCATTCATAAAAAAAGAGGTAAAAAATAAAGTTGCACTTTGAGCAATATGACACTTGTAGTGTTTCTACAATATTGTGATTAAAGATGTGAATTTAAGAGAATTGCATAACATCAAATATGAATTGGAAGATTTGAAAGAGGCTCATAAAGAATTAAGACAAACTTATGAGAAAGTCAAAGAAGAATTACCAATTCTTAAACAAAAAAAGAAGTTGAGGGATCTAGAAACAATGAAGAGGCCATTACAAAGCAAAGGATAAGAAACATAGCATTTTCTATTTGAGATTTTCCTCCTGTATATGGTCTACACCAACATCATTAATTGCAATAGAAACATTTGAGTTTAAGGGGGCTGTTGGAAACAAGTAAACTTAAATATTGTCCCTTGGTATTTTTATGTTTAGGAAGGAGTGAAAGCTTTTAGTATTACATGTCATGAATTATTATTTTAAAGTATGTGATTCATATGGAAATGTACTTGTCATAAATATAATAGTTAATAGAGAAAGTTTAAGAGTTATGAAATATTTGAATAAATAGGAAGTGAGTGTCAGTATATAAGACAAAAGAGTAGATTTGTGAAATAGTTTATAATATAATATAATATAATATAAAGTGTGGTTTATATATCCCTTTTCCAGATAATATTGTGATACTGCTCTTCATATATCTCTATCTTTCCCTCCAGTAATCAATACCAAACATATTAGTAAGGTCAACCTTAGACCATTCTCGCAAAGAATAGTTGAAGAATTAGGCATGCTGAGAAGGTTTCACCAAGGGCTTCCATAAGCTTTGAGCATAATGACAATCTTGAAAAGCATGAATGCTGTCCTTAGTGATCCCTGGGCACCACAAACAATAAGGATTTGAATGTTTCCAACTATTCCTATGCTTATTAGTTAGTAATCTATCATGGAAAGTTAGCCATAAGAAATAGCAAATCTTCTCTAGGCCATTCCACTTCCAAATAAAATCCTAGATGAAGGTACCATTATGGCTAAGAGTTCCTATAAGCAGAATCATAGGCACTTTTCATGGTAAAGTTTCCCCTGGGGTCGCTATTCCAAATACAGCAGTCTTGCCTACTATCCATATGAGAAAGAATAATGGCCAAAAGCTTTGAGGTGATAGTTAGGTTGAAGAACTTCTTGATTCTTTCAAAATCCCAATCCCCCTATATGAGATCCAATCACTAACATTGCTAGTCAATAAGTTCCCACTGATTTTAGCATCAGTGACATCAAAATGTCTCAAGTTAGGCTTAGCCCAGTAATTCGTGAAGAATTTTACAGCTTAGCCGTTTTTTATTTGCCAAGAGGAGCCAAATTTAATAAGGTCAACTTGTTGACATTTGAACTTTTAGAGAGGAGAATTTCCTTGTTTATAAGCAAAGGTACCATTGTCCTTGTGAGTAATATACTTGCTATACAACACGTTAAACCATAACCCAATGGAATAAGTAGACATTTTTTGAATCAGCTTAGTGATACAAGCTTTATTCATAGCCATATTCCTGAAGCCTAGTCTACTGAGCCACTTAGGCACACAAATAGACTCCCAATTAACTAGATCAACTCTCCTCAAGTTGTTATTGTGACCTTATATAAAATTTCATTGAAGCCATGTAATTTGCTAATAAATAGCCATAGGAATTCTCAAGACTTGCATGGAATAAATTGGAATAGCATTTAAAACTAACTTGGCCAGAATAATGCACGCTGCTATTGATAAACAGCAAGCTTATGCTGCACCTTCTAAACTACATAAGAGTAATCACAGTTAGAAATCCTATCCTTGCTAAGAGGGACCTTGAGATATCTACCTAAGTTTATCTTAAAGCTAAAGGCCATGGCCAGAGAATTCCTTAGAGAGTGAGAAATATTACGTAAAAAGAAAATCGAGGACTTACCTCTATTATCCTTCCCAAAGAGGTTACAAAAAAGTTTCAAGCAATAGTTGATGCATAGCGCTTGCACCATAGAAGTTTTACCAAAAAGGAAAAGGTCATCTAGAAACATAATATGAGAAATATTATGGCTCAAATGAGCAAATTTAAAAGGCTTCCAAAACCTTTATTAACTTTATCATAGATTAAGTAGGATAATTTGTCTATACACAGCACAAAAATAGAGGAGGAGATGAGGTCACTTTGTCTAACCCCTTTAGTAGGATTGAAGAATTTAGTTTGATCTCCATTTTGCAGCACATTCAATAAATAGGATATGTTAGATTGCACAATAATATGATCAAGATTCATGCTAGTATTGACTTTTTTAAGAACATTTGCAATTAAACTCTATATGAGCTTATTATAGCCTTTTCCAAATCGATCTTGATAGTAAAAAAATCTCTTACCATTCATATACTTCATTGAATGTATAATTTCTTAGCCCATAATAATGTTATTTCCAATACATCTCTTTGGGATAAAGCTTGATTGAAAAGGTGAGATTGTAATATCCTATGATTCAGAAATTCAAAATCATTCTTAAAGAGTGGAATGAATTACTTACAGGGGTCACAGGCCTAGTGGAAGCCAATAAAAATTATGAGAAACTAAAATCAAAATTGTTTGATTAATGAATGAGGACCTTAGAGTAAAGTGAACTGAGGCTATTTGAGATATAGATATTAATTTGAACATCTAAAAATATAGTTAAGAGTCTCAGGATAGCCTGGAATCAAAGCCAAAACGGCTAAACAGAGAGTTACAGAAGTCAGTGGCATTTATATAATTTCGGGCAACTTTTAGAAAACTCAAATGAGGAAGTTTTAAATGAGAAAATTAAGTTTTTCAGAGTTCTTAGAGGCCCAAAAAACCATGAGAACTATCATAATGGTTAAAACCCTCTTGGTGTGCATTTTCGATAAAGAGTTGACTAAAATTTTGACTAGATGATTCGGGATAGTTTTAAACTCCATAAAATCAGAAGAGCATGTTTTATTAAACTAGAGGACTTAAATTTTTATATGGAAAAGATGGTTCCAAAAAAGGAGCTAAAACGAGCCCAAGCAAAGTATCGAAAGTAGAGGGACGTAATCAGTATTATGAGAATTATTATAAAAATCTTCCTCCACCTTTTAATATAATCAAGTTAGCCCTTCTACCCTTCCAAAATGACACTTGAGCTTAGAAATAGACCAGCCGTGGCATCCAAGAGAGATGGAGGAGAGAGAAAGGAAACTAAGGAAAAAAAATATGAAAATATATGGAATTTTGCAACAAGTTAGTTATGAAACTTTCTCCTCTCTTCATTCTCTTTCTCTTGATGGTTTTGGATTCTTGAAAAGGGGAGTTTGATGGCTTACTTCTTGAGGAAAAGTGAAAGTTTGAAGCAAATAACTATGGCACAAGAATCACCACTTAAACAAGCTTTCAAATGAGGTGTGATATAAACCATGATATTGCCATTTCCTTAGTCTTCTTCTTCTTCTTCTTCTTCTTCTTCTTCTTCTTCTTCTTCTTCCATAATTCAGCCTAAAGAGAGAGAGTAAGAAGAAAGCTTTTCTTTGATGAAAATTTAATAAAAATAAGTGCTTAGAAGTGTGGAGAGTAAGATTATGCAAAAAGAAAGCCATAAGAGGCTATAGGTTGTAAGTTTCCATACCTAGGGTTTCACTTGCACCTTAGGAAATATAAAACTATAAAATGATATTTTAGACCATCTAAAAGCATGTTTAAGTTCATAAAAGGTCTAGGGAGTTTCATGGGTACAAATTTCCTAGGAAAACAAGCAAAACTATATGGGCTCTTTTATGTGTGCATGTCTCGGCTAAGGGGTTTATGAGGTGCCTAAGGAGAGTTTTCTTTGATTCCAAATATATAAATGGCCTAGAAATGAATAATAAACACCAAAGGAATCATTAGTTTGAATTTAGCAACCATATCTTGAAAAGTGGAAGTTTGAGTTCCATTATGTACAAAGAAGCAACTTGGTATTAGATTTCTTGATTTGAGTTTGTGATGACTCTAATGAGCTTAAATGGCATCATGTGACTTAGATTGAGTGAGAAATTAGAGCCAAGAAAATGGATTGTGTGAGTTGCTTCAGTATGCTACTATATAGAGCCATATAAAAGCCTAAAGCTAGAAGTAGGTTATATAAGGCTTTTATAAGGCTAGATATGGTTCCATTGATACCTTTGTGTGTTGTTTGATATGTCTAGGCCAAGTAAATCAAGTATCTCCTAAGTCTGCTGGTGAGGCCAAGGGAGGAAAGCGGGAAACCAAGGAAGAAAAGTGATGCTTCTTGAAAAAGGTAGCTCTCCATCCTTTTTTGTATGCATTTCTTGGTTGTTACAAGTAATATATCCAGGTTTGAGGGCAACAACCACTACAACTAACTCTAAAACATATGTAGGATATTTCTCAATGTGTGGCCTTGAATATCTAGAGGCATCTACCACTCTACCCCTTGTTTATCAATACATATCCTAACCCTTTCCATAATTATCACTGTAAACCATACAACTTACTAGGGTTACGTATATCAAGCACAATCAACATAGGGGTAATGGTCACATGGAGTTTCAACTCCTAGAAACTTCTCTTACATCCATCATCCCATATAAACAAAATCTCTTTCCTAATTAGCTTCTTCAATGGTAAGGCTATTTTGAGAGAAGCCCTATATAACCTTTTATCACATACTACTAAACTTAGAAAACTTCTAGCCTTAGTGATGATTTAGGCTTGTACCATTGTAACACCATCTTAACTTTATGGGGATCAACCACAACCCCCATCTGTGACAACACAGGACCTTAGAATCTCATTTTGGTTAGGTAAAAATCACATTCGTTAAGTTTGGCATCCCATCTTATATTTCTCAAGCTCTTAAGGACTACTCTCAAATACTTCTCATGTCTCTCAACTCCCTTGGAATATACTAGAATATCATCATTGAAGACCACTACAAAAATTTCACTTAAACACAGTCTAAATACCTTATTCACATTGTCTATAAAATAGCCAAGGCATCACTCAAGCCAAAAGACATGACCAGGAACTTGTAATATCCATATCAATTTTGAAATCCATTTATCTTTATTAATATTGTCCAAATCTAAGATCTATCTTAGAAATTACTGATGCCCCTAACTGATTCAAAGATCATCAAATTCTAGAGATGATACACATCTTTAATGGTAACTTACCAATTTCTCTATAATTTATACCCAATTTTTAGGCTACCATTTCCCCAGGTGACACATTAGGGTGTATGTACCCTTTCACTAATTGTTCTCTCAATTGCCTTTTTAGTTCTACTAGCTTAATGGAAAACAACCTATAAGAAGCTTTAAAGCCAGTCTTAATCCAGGCATAATATCATTAAGGAACTTTGTCCCTCTCTTTCATGGGGTAGGTCACTAGGATCAACATCTTTACGGAAAACTCTTGAGAATTCCCCATGATAAGGACTACTCATATAGAAGGAACAATTAGCAGCCTTGAATATCTATGCTCCAATCATCTTTCAACCTGGATGATGGACAAGAAAACAACTCAGCTCCAACACCCGTTTCATATTAGGTATGGTTCCCTATTTAGGTACAATGATGATTTGTATATTCACATTCAAATGCACTACATTACCAGCCATCTAGTGCACGCTAAAAATTAATCATGCACCACGAATTAGTAGTAAAGAACAATAATCAATTTACACAGTGACATTCAATACATGTAGGAAGTACTCATATGGCTTCCAGTAGAAACAAATGCAAACAAACCATAAGGTAGAGTATCAATACATAGACCTAGTTTCTCATATGATAATCATGGGACAATACTCAAATCAATCACAATAATTAGAGGGAAACCATTAACTTTATCATACCTCTAATTAAACTGGGAGATTCACCGATATCATATTCTCATAGCTTTATTCAAACTAGGAGACACCACTAGCCTCCTATTCTATGAGAGTAACTATTCTGCCTTAGGTCAAAATCTAAGTGGAGGCATCAACATTATCAACATCAATCTCAGCTAGGTATATCTTAACTTCCCAAGTCCATAGCATGTCACCTATGATGGCTATTCCTTTATCAAACTGAACTTATTCCCTTTCAAGACTTTACTATCCCAACATACTTTACCTTTCTTCTTATTACTAGCAGAAACATTCATTCCATTGTTTCATCTTAACCCCTTTTCAATTCCAGGGTTTCTTTTTTGCCTAGTCTTTTACCTGCATCATATCTTGCAGGTTATCCTTAATTTCTATATCAATCTCCCCAACAAGGTTACTCAATGCTCTAATTTCTAGCAGAGTGACTTTATTTCTAATGGGGTGTCTCAATCTCTTCTCTTTTACTCACACTTCCCACTTCTCAATCATCATACTCATGCATTTAAGAGAAGTGCCAAGATACTTTTATGCACATGGAAATATACTAGTTACTATCAACTCTTCTCCTTTAGGGTGCACAAGTGATTTGTCATAAAGTAGTTACTGTGGTTCTGAGGCATTTTTCTTATTATCATTTCTCTTTCCTAGGGCATTTTGTAGCTACAGTATTGCATCTTGCTGTTGCTACACACATACTATTTCTACAATCCCATCATAACATATTATTACCTTAGGCAATTCACAACAACATAGGACTTTTAAGGTTTGCTCTAGCAGGTCTGCCTTATCTAATTCACCAAATCAGCCAAAAGAACCACAATCTCAACATATATACATAATATCATAACACAATTAATAAAACTATTTCTGACAAAGTCACATTACATTTACAAACAATCCAAATGCACTTAAATTCCCTTATTCCAAAGTCTAAACATAGAGCTAGATTGCCTGAACCATTGCTCTGATACCAAAAATGTCACACCATTAAACCATTTGCCTTAACATACTATAATAGAAGACCTTGTACTATTGGCAGAAGACCTTGTCGACAAGGTCTTAGAATTTACACTATAGAATATAAGATTTTGTCAACAAGATTCTGGGACCTGTTGACAAGATGTTATCTTTGTAACAACTGGGAAAAAGAAAAGAAAAGGGAAAAGAAAGGAAGTGAAATCTGGAAATTTTCGGAATCCAGAATTTCTGCCAAGTCCTCTCGCAACAGCGAGAAACAATCTCGCCACAGCGAGAGAGCTAGTTCGCAATAGCGAAGGCGATTCTAGCTATAGCGAGTGCTGGCAGCAGCCCATACAAAAACCAGGGAGTTGCCCGCTGTAGCGGCGCCATAGCGAGAGTGAAGTTTGGAACTGACGCGATTTCGCCATAGCGAGTGGTAAATCTCGCCATAGCCAAGGGAACTAGCACGAGCTCGCCGTAGCGAAGGTTACACCTCGCCATAGCAAAGCCAGATTACACAAGCTCGCTATAGCGAAGGTTAGTTTTCGCCGCAGCGAGAGTCGGTCCGGAAGAGAGTAAATAGCGAGATTTAGACTTCATTAAACGCCCAAACTCATTTCTTCTCTCATATCTGCCCTAAGCTTCGACCCAAAGAGAGAAAAGAGGCGTGGAGAGTGTGAGAGATCAAGAGAAGAAGGAAGATCAAGGGAAAGGTAAGGTAACTTCTCCCATTTCTTCTTAGAACTCTGATCCCCTCCTTTTGCCCTCTCTTTCTACGGTTTTAATTGTGAAAATGGACGGATTTTGGGTATGGGTCAGAAGAGGGAAAGTGGAAAACTCTTTTGAATCCTTGAGTTTTCTTTGAAAATGAGGTTTTCCACTACCATGGGAGCTTGAGAGAGAAAAGGGGTAATGGCATTCTAGAGGGAGAACCCTAGGTTGTGTGTGATAGAGGGTTGCTCTAAATTAAATTACAAGAGAGTAATTGCATGCTTTTGGTGTGTCTAGGCTCAAGTGAAACACTTACATCACGGTGTGTCTGTGAACCTAAGGAGGGAAAGGAGACACTGAAAGGAAAAGCCTGTGTTGGCTTTGGCTCCAAAGGTAGCTCTCTCTTTCACTCTTTCTTGTTGCTTTCTTGGGTATGATAGTCATTGTATGATTATGTATATGCTTGTTGTATGGAATATGCCATATGTTATTGCTTTGATGCATTGAATGCCAATATACTTGTATGTTGAAATGTGAGATTGGTCGGGTGAGGTAGTGCCGAAAGTCCCATGAGATGGGTGAGGTGAAGCCGAAAGTCCCATGAGATGGGTGAGGTGAAGCCGAAAGTCCCCAACGAGTGAGGCCAAGTTAAAAGTCCTTAAACTCGGGTGAGGCCATCCAAAAGTCCCTTAAACTCGAGTGAGGCTAGACCAAAAGTCCGTGGAGCTCATTTTTGGCATTGTTGTGATTCCATAGCATGTACATTGTGTGTTGGTTGATTGAGAATGGCTAAGTGCTTATTCACATGCTTTGACTTGTTATATGCCTTGATTGCTTGCTGGATTGAGTGCTTGAGCTACTGAGATTCTCCGAATCTCACCCCTTTTCCCTCCCAACTAATATGCTAGGTGGAGCTCAAGGAGATCCGAGCACACACCAAGGAGCCTAGGAGCATGCGTAGTTAGAGATATTACTTTCTTTTGACATTTTGATGTATATATGATGTAAAGTGGTGCCAAATGAAGATGTGCCCACTATTTTTGAGATGTAAAGTTTGTAACACATGTAGAAATATGAAAGGATGATGTATGAACTCTGTTATTAGCCAAAGTAATGGAAATGTGGGTTTTTACCCCTTTGATGCATGAATGATATTGTGTAAATTTGGCCATAGTATAGTGAGATTTGAATGTATGATGATTTAGAGCATATGGACATGTTAGATATACTAGTTTTATGCTTTTGAACTTGTCCATGTGGAGTGAGAATGTGAGAGAGGCTATTTGGACCCGTTTTGGACCTATGGGGTGCCAAAATCGGTATTTTTGTGAGCTCCGTCAAAGTATGACCGGATGAGCTCCGTTTGCCATGAAATTTGGCATGCCTCTAGAGTTTGTAGAAAGATTCTTGAGAAGCTAAAGAGGGAAATATTCGGAGGACGAGAGAATATTTGGTGAATTATTGAATTTGGGAAAAATTGTTGATTTGGTCATGTTACTGTTTCATAGGGCAGAAATGAAATCTGTGGCACTTTTAGACCAAATGGATTCCAAATGTGGTGAAATTTTATACTCATAAACTAGAAAACCAAAGTGACTTGTAGGAACTGGAATCACCCAAATCGGAGGTCTGTAGAGAGAGATTGAACCGACTGAAGTTCTGTATCAGCATCAATGAGCTTTCCCTGACCCCCATCACTGTTCCATCGATTTTCGGGGTGTAGGAGCTACTGAACTGATTTGGACTTATTTGTTTCCTCTAGTAGACATCCGTATCTTTCCGAATTGGTATAATGTGCCCAGATTGGATTTTTGTGGATTTAGTTATGTATTTTCGAAAGTCATGACAGAAAGCTGCATCAGAAACAGTGATAGCTGGACCTTCCTCCCATTTTCGATGTCAAAAATGGTCCAAACGATGTGTTTGTGGTTGGGACTGATTTTTAGTGTAAATTTGACACTTTGAGCTTTCCAAAAAGCTAAAGTTTGCTGCATTCCCATTTTTCTACAATTAATTATGATTTTCCAAAGTTAGAGCCAAAATATGACTTTTGGGCCCAAGTGAGAAAATGCAATATTACTGGTTTTTGGCTCTATACCCGTGGCTTATGGGTTGTTTTATGCTATGTATGAGTCGTATGTGTGGAGTTTGAGTTGAGGATGCTTGAGATGGGTACACAGGACCCACGGGGTGAAAGATGAGTATATGAAACCCCGGTTCATAGCATACAAATGCCACGGAGTGGTGTTGAATCTTTGGAAATCATATGGAATCGAGCCTATGGAGAGGCTAGATAGTGGTAGTAGTTTAAGGTGTCACATTTTTGGTATCAGAGCAAAGGTTCAGGCACTTTTGCTCGATGTTAGGCTCTTGAAGTATGTGAATTGCTTGTGTTTGGTGTGAATGGTCATGGAAGTTGTAGCATCCTTATGTATATGTGTTGTGATATTATTGTGAACTGAGGATTGCTATTTCTTTCAGACATGGTTGAGACTAGACGGGGCAAGGGTAGAGGCAGAGGCAGAGGCAGACTGCCCAGAGCTCAGAGAGATGAGCCAGAGGTTCCTACTGAGACTAGGGTTCCTCTGCAGGCCATCATGGATAGACTAGACCGGTATGAGGCCATGATGGGCCAGCACCAAGAGATGCTGGAGCAATAGAGATACATTGCCCAGCAGCAGCATGATATGATCATGCATCTGCAAGACACCCTGGCTAGGCAAGAAGAAGCCAGAAGGGATGCCCCTGGACCTCAACCATCTACATCCAGCATTCCACCTATACTTCCCCAAGAGCCTGCTGCTCCACAGACCCAGGCGCCTATCCAAAAAGTATTGAAACAGTTCAGACAGAACAATCCACCCTCGTTTGATGGGGAATTGGATGCGGATAAGGCAGAGGCTTAGGTGATGCAGCTTAAGAAAATCTTCTCAGTGATGAATTGTACCACTGAGCAGAAAGCCCAGCTAGCCGCCTTTATGCTAGAAAAGGAGGCTGATAGATGGTGGGAGAGTGCGAAACTATTGATGGAGACCAAGAACATACCGATCACTTAGGAGACTTTCTTGGTTGAATTCTATGAGAAGTAAGTCCCAAGTTCAGTGAGGAAAAAGAAAGAGATGGAGTTCATGAGTTTGAGACAAACTGATGAGATGACTGTGGACCAGTATGTGGCCAAGTTTATAGAGCTGTCTCGGTATTCCTCTTACCTCCAGAGGTATGATGATGAACCCTGGAGATGTGAGCAGTTTGAGACTGGTTTGAGGCCCCTGATTAGCGATAGAGTCACTCCACAGTGGATCAGAAAGTTTAATACTCTGGTAGAGGTCAGTAGGGTGATTGAGACGAACTTGCAAGTCATCATGCCTACTGCGACTACGGCTAGTCAGAAGAGGGTTCCGGATTTGAAAAGGTCGAAACCAGAAGAGGGCTCTGGTTTGACCCCTAGTACCAAGAAAAGAGGCAAGGGGCCATGGAGTAGAAGGCCGCAGCGAGGTGTGCCACCTCCTCGGGGTCAGTCATCCTTCCAGCAGTCTCCGGTGACATGTTATAAGTGTGGGACGCCGGGGCACATTGCTAGACACTGTCCTCAGATGGAGACAGCGCCTCCTCCTAGACCACAGACCCAGGGCCGAGTGTTCGCCCTTACTCAGCAGGAAGCCAGCGCATCTTCCAGTTTAATCCGAGGTACGCTGTTAGTGAATGGCTTTCCTGTAGTTGCTATGTTTGATTCGGGTGCTAGTCACTCGTTTATATCTTATGATTGTGTGAGGAAATTGGGTCTGGTTATTAGTGTCTTACCCTTTGACTTGTCTGTTGTTACACCCACTGGAGGCCACGTGGTCACTTCCCATACTTGCTTAAATGTCACTGTCCAATTTAACCACTGTCATACCACTATTGATTTGGTTTGTATGCCTTTTCATGAAATTGACTTGATTATTGGTATGAACTGGTTAGCTGCAAATAATGCCATACTTGATTGTGAACACCGAACCGTTTCCTTACCTGTTTGTGGGACCATACCTAGGTTAGGAGCAGAGTTATCCTTTATGACTACTGCCCAGGCTGAGAGATATTTAGAGTGTGGATGTCAAGGGTTTCTAGTCTTTTTCTCTATTCGGGTTGAGGTAGAAGAAGGGATAGAGGAGATCCCAGTTGTCAGGGAATTCCCGGAGGTTTTCCCTAGATAGTTTGATTTTAGTGGCCTACCTCCTGAGAGAGAATTAGAGTTCCCTATAGACATAGTGCCTGGTGCTGGACCGGTGTCCAAAGCTCCTTATAGGATGGCTCCCGCCGAGCTTGCTGAGTTGAAAGCGCAGGTAGAGGAACTGTTAGAGAAAGGGTTCATTCGCCCTAGTGTTTCACCTTGGGGTGCTCCGGTGTTGTTTGTGAAAAAGAAAGATGGTAGCTTACGGTTGTGTATAGATTACCGAGAGTTGAATAAAGTTACCATCAAGAATAAATATCCTCTCCCTAGAATTGATGATCTGTTAGATCAGTTGGCTGGGGCATCTGTGTTTTCTAAGATAGATCTTAGATCTGGTTACCACCAGTTGAGAGTGAAAACTGAAGACGTCTCTAAGACGGCTTTCAGAACGAGATATGGGCACTATGAGTTCCTTGTGATGCCATTCGGGTTGACGAATGCGCCTGCTATGTTCATGGATTATATGAACAGGGTATTCAGACCGTATCTAGATCAGTTTGTGGTGGTTTTTATTGATGATATTTTAGTGTACTCCCGATCTTTTGAGGAGCACGAGAGGCATTTGAGGCTAGTCCTAGACACCTTGAGAGAGAAAAGGTTGTATGCCAAACTTAGTAAATGTGAGTTTTGGCTGACCGAAGTGCGATTCTTAGGTCATGTGATCTCACGAGATGGGGTTGCGGTGGATCCCCATAAAGTTGAGGCAGTGTTACAGTGGGATAGACCTAGAACGATCACCGAAGTTAGGAATTTCCTAGGTTTGGCAGGGTATTACAGACGATTTATACAGGACTTTTCTCGAATGGCCTTACCACTGACGAGGCTAACCAGGAAAGATACACCGTTTGTGTGGGATGAGAGATGTGAGAAGAGTTTCCAGGAGTTGAAACTCTGTTTGACCACTGCCCCTGTGCTGATTATCCCTGACCCTAGTGAACCATTTGTGGTTTATTGTGATGCTTCGGGCAAAGGGTTAGGATGTGTGTTGATGCAGCAGGGTAGAGTAGTGGCATATGCCTTGAGGCAGTTGAGACCTCATGAGGAGAATTACCCCATACATGACCTGGAGTTAGCTGCCGTAGTGTTTGCTCTCAAAATTTGAAGACACTATCTGTATGGTGCGACCATAGAGATTTATAGTGACCACAAGAGTCTGAAATACCTGTTTGATCAGAGAGAACTCAATATGAGACAGAGGAGATGGATGGAATTTTTGAAAGATTATGATTATGTGTTGAAATACCATCCGGGCAAGGCCAATATGGTGGCAGACGCCCTGAGTAGAAAATCCATCCATGTAGCCCATATGATGATTAGGGAGCAGGAGCTCCTAGAGAAGTTCAGAGAGTTGAACCTCTCTTGTCAGGTGGTATCGAGTAGATTGTATCTGAGTGAAACCCGAATTGAAAATATCTTGAGAACCCAGATCTTAGATGCCCAAAGAGAGGATGAGTTCTTGAAACAGATCAGGAATGAGATCACCCAAGGTAAGACCTCAGATTACAAGTTGTCTGAGGATGGCATGATAGTATATCGGGATAGAATCTATGTGCCTAGTCAGAATGAGTTGAGAGAAAGCATTCTGGAAGAGGCGCATAAGAGTAAGTATACTATCCACCCAGGTGCCACCAAGATGTATCAGGATGTGAAAAAGATTTTCTGGTGGCCAGGGATGAAAAGTGATGTGACGGATTATGTAGCTAGATGCCTAGTGTGTCAGAGGATAAAGATTGAACATCAGAAACCGGCTGGGTTGTTGCAACCTCTAGATATCCCTGAGTGGAAGTGGGATAGTATAGCCATGGATTTTGTCATGGGGTTACCCAGGACATCCTCTGGACACGATACTATTTGAGTAGTTGTGGATAGACTGACGAAGTCTGCACACTTTTTAGCTATTAAGGCTACTTATACACTGGATAGATTGGCCTAGTTGTATATCAGAGAGATAGTGCGACTTGATGGAGTGCCCAATAGCATAGTTTCGGATAGAGACCCCAGGTTCACATCGAACTTTTGGAGGTCATTGCAGTATGCCTTAGGGACGAGATTGCGGTTTAGTACTACATATCACCCCCAGATAGATGGTCAGACTGAAAGGACCATCCAGACATTAGAAGATATGTTGAGGGCATGTGTGCTAGAAATGAAGGAGAACTGGGATGTGTATTTACCGTTAGCAGAGTTTGCTTATAATAATAGTTACCATTCCAGTATCCAGATGGCCCCTTATGAGGCTTTGTATGGGAGAAAGTGCAGATCCCCTCTGTGTTGGGTTGAGTTAGGTGAGAGGAGTATAATAGGACCTGAGATTGTGGACCAGACCACCCGACAGATAGAATTGATTAGAAAGAGGCTACTCACGGCCCAGAGTAGACAGAAAAGCTATGCTGATAAGCGTAGGAGGCCGTTAGAGTTTGAGATTGGAGACCATGTGTTCATTCGAATATCTCCAATGACGGGAGTAGGTCGGTCAATGAGGGTAAAGAAGCTCAGTCCTAGGTATATTGGTCAGTTTGAAATCCTTGAGAAAATTGGACCCGTGGCTTACCGAATAGCCTTACCTCCTAACCTAGCCCAAATACACAGTGTTTTTCATGTCTCCCAGTTGAAAAAGTATTTACCAGATTCCTCACATGTCATAGAATATGAGCATGTGCAATTGCAGGAAGATCTTTCCTATGTAGTGAAACCGGAGAGAATTGTGGATGCTAAGCTGAAACAGCTGAGAAGCAAGAGCATTCCTCTGGTGAAAGTGATTTGGAGAGGTTTGACATCTAAGGAAGCCACCTGGGAATTGGCGGAGGAGATAAGGCAGAAATATCCAGAATTATTCCCTTGAGGTAAGTTTTTAAATTTCGAGGACGAAATTTCTTTTAAGAGGGGTAGAAATGTAACAACCGGGAAAAAGAAAAGAAAAGGGAAAAGAAAGGAAGTGAAATCTGGAAATTTTCGGAATCCAGAATTTCTGCCAAGTCCTCTCGCAACAGCGAGAAACGGTCTCGCCACAGCAAGAGAGCTAGTTCGCAATAGCGAAGGCGATTCTAGCTATAGCGAGTGCTGGCAGCAGCCCATACAAAAACCAGGGAGTTGCCCGCTGTAACGGCGCCATAGCGAGAGTGAAGTCTGGAACTGACGCGATTTCGCCATAGCGAGTGGTAAATCTCGCCATAGTGAAGGGAACTGGCACGAGCTCGCCGTAGCGAAGGTTACACCTCGCCATAGCAAAGCCAGATTACACAAGCTCGCTATAGCGAAGGTTAGTTTTCGCCGTAGCGAGAGTTGGTCCGGAAGAGAGTAAATAGCGAGATTTAGACTTCATTAAACGCCCAAACTCATTTCTTCTCTCATATCTGCCCTAAGCTTCGACCCAAAGAGAGAAAAGAGGCGTGGAGAGTGTGAGAGATCAAGAGAAGAAGGAAGATCAAGGGAAAGGTAAGGTAACTTCTCCCATTTCTTCTTAGAACTCTGATCCCCTCCTTTTGCCCTCTCTTTCTATGGTTTTAATTGTGAAAATGGACGGATTTTGGGTATGGGTCAGAAGAGGGAAAGTGGAAAACTCTTTTGAATCCTTGAGTTTTCTTTGAAAATGAGGTTTTCCACTACCATGGGAGCTTGAGAGAGAGAAAGGGGTAATGGCATTCTAGAGGGAGAACCCTAGGTTGTGTGTGATAGAGGGTTGCTCTAAATTAAATTACAAGAGAGTAATTGCATGCTTTTGGTGTGTCTAGGCTCAAGTGAAACACTTACATCACGGTGTGTCTGTGAACCTAAGGAGGGAAAGGAGACATTGAAAGGAAAAGCCTGTGTTGGCTTTGGCTCCAAAGGTAGCTCTCTCTTTCACTCTTTCTTGTTGCTTTCTTGGGTATGATAGTCATTGTATGATTATGTATATGCTTGTTGTATGGAATATGCCATATGTTATTGCTTTGATGCATTGAATGCCAATATACTTGTATGTTGAAATGTGAGATTGGTCGGGTGAGGTAGTGCCGAAAGTCCCATGAGATGGGTGAGGTGAAGCCGAAAGTCCCTTGAGATAGGTGAGACAAGGCCAAAAATCTCCAACGAGTGAGGCCAAGTCAAAAGTCCTTAAACTCGGGTGAGGCCATCCAAAAGTCCCTTAAACTCGAGTGAGGCTAGACCAAAAGTCCGTGGAGCTCATTTTTGGCATTGTTGTGATTCCATAGCATGTACATTGTGTGTTGGTTGATTGAGAATGGCTAAGTGCTTATTCACATGCTTTGACTTGTTATATGCCTTGATTGCTTGCTGGATTGAGTGCTTGAGCTACTGAGATTCTCCGAATCTCACCCCTTTCCCCTCCCAACTAATATGCTAGGTGGAGCTTAAGGAGATCCGAGCACACACCAAGGAGCCTAGGAGCATGCGTAGTTAGAGATATTACTTTCTTTTGACATTTTGATGTATATATGATGTAAAGTGGTGCCAAATGAAGATGTGCCCACTATTTTTGAGATGTAAAGTTTGTAACACATGTAGAAATATGAAAGGATGATGTATGAACTCTGTTATTAGCCAAAGTAATAGAAATGTGGGTTTTTACCCCTTTGATGCATGAATGATATTGTGTAAATTTGGCCATAGTATAGTGAGATTTGATTGTATGATGATTTGGAGCATATGGACATGTTAGATATACTAGTTTTATGCTTTTGAACTTGTCCATGTGGAGTGAGAATGTGAGAGAGGCTATTTGGACCCGTTTTGGACCTATGGGGTGCCAAAACCGGTATTTTTGTGAGCTCCGTCAAAGTATGACCGGATGAGCTCCATTTGCCATGAAATTTGGCATGCCTCTAGAGTTTGTAGAAAGCTTCTTGAGAAGCTAAAGAGGGAAATATTCGGAGGACGAGAGAATATTTGGTGAATTGTTGAATTTGGGAAAAATTGTTGATTTGGTCATGTTACTGTTTCATAGGACAGAAATGAAATCTGTGGCACTTTTAGACCAAATGGATTCCAAATGTGGTGAAATTTTATACTCATAAACTAGAAAACCAAAGTGACTTGTAGGAACTAGAATCACTGAAATCGGAGGTCTGTAGAGAGAGATTGAACCGACTGAATTTCTGTATCAGCATCAGTGAGCTTTCCCTGACCCCCATCACTGTTCCATCGATTTTTGGGGTGTAGGAGCTACTGAACTGATCTGGACTTATTTTTCTCCTCTAGTAGACATCCGTATCTTTCCGAATTGGTATAATGTGCCCAGATTGGATTTTTTTGGATTTAGTTATGTATTTTCGAAAGTCATGACAGAAAGCTGCACCAGAAACAGTGACAGCTGGACCTTCCTCCTATTTTCGATGTCAAACATGGTCCAAACGATGTGTTTGTGGTTGGGAATGATTTGTAGTGTAAATTTAACACTTAGAGATTTCCAGAAAGCTAAAGTTTGCTGCATTCCCATTTTTCTACAATTAATTATGATTTTCCAAAGTTAGAGCCAAAATATGACTTTTGGGCCCAAGTGAGAAAATGCAATATTACTGGTTTTTGGCTCTATACCCGTGGCTTATGGGTTGTTTTATGCTATGTATGAGTCGTATGTGTGGAGTTTGAGTTGAGGATGCTTGAGATGGGTACACAGGACCCACGGGGTGAAAGATGAGTATATGAAACCCCGGTTCATAGCATGCAAATGCCACGGAGTGGTGTTGAATCTTTGGAAATCATATGGAATCGAGCCTATGGAGAGGCTAGATAGTGGTAGTAGTTTAAGGTGTCACAATCTTAGCCTTTATATTAACATGGTTTAATACCAATTCAGTCATAGTATGTTTGTTCAACTAGAAGCATCACCAAGTAAGGCATAAAGCATTCATTATCAAGAACTTTCATGCCTTTAGCAAGGGAAATAATCTTTATCAAAGGCCAAAATAATGAAATTTTAACCATATAGGCCATATGACCTTACCAATATCATCTTCCATCTATAACATACTTAATAGACCAGAAACATCATAAAGAAGCATGGGAATCGAGTCTAGGGTCAAGCATCATAAGTTGGCACAAGTACATTTTCCATGTAATTCACATCTTTCTTAGGTTTTCAAAACATAGTTTTGGCTACACAGGGTTCATTTAGAGCTATAGGGGTCCAATCCTTAGTCTTTCCTTTCCTTAATTTATTTTCATCATAAAAATGATTGTTCATACTCATTTTAGCATGTTTAGCTCAAGGAATGCACAAAATCTTCATAGGACCTAAATTGACAACATACATATAAACTTTGCACTAACTTCAAAAATTCATAACTAATTCTAGAAAAATTGAAATAATACATATGATAGCTTTCTGGAAAGCTCTATATATTTAAAAATAGCTATAAACCAAGACAATAACATTTAACTTACAAAAAGTAATAGAACAATAGATCAGGTTTGGGTGGGGTCCTACAGCTGAACCAAATTTTCAAAAATTCATATCTCTCTCTACACATGTCCAAATGGAGTGCTCTTAGTGGATATGGAAAGATTATGATGCTAGATATATGCCTGTAAAATTTCATAAGTATTAGATTTCATTTGACCCTCCAAAAGTGTCAAAAACCAGACTATCCAGAACACAATGTCATGATAGTTTCTGCATAATTTGAACAATTTTGAAAAATCATAAGATATTTCACAGACCTCCAAAAATTATACTATTTAGCTCTGTGAAACACTCTTAATGATATTGGTAAGGTCATATGGCCTATATGGTTAAAATTTCATTACTTTGGCCTTTGATGAAGATTATTTCCCTTGCTAAAGGCATGAAAGTTCTTGATAATTAATGTTTTATGCCTTACTTGGTGATGCTTCTAGTTGAACAAACATATTATGACTGAATTGGTATTAAACCATGTTAATATAAAGGCTGAGATAAGATCTTGTCAATAGGTCTCGGGATTTTGTCGATAAGATCTTGTATTATGTAATGTTAATTCTAAGACCTTGTTGATAAGGTCTTCTGCCAATAAGTACAAAGTTTTTTACCAGTAGTACAAGGTCTTCTATTATAGTATATTAAGGCATATGGTTTAATGGTGTGACAGAGATGACTTTATCAAAGAGAGGCTTGAGATGATTAGATAAAGCTTTTGTGAATCATTTATAAGAGACATTGCATAAAGAAATGGAATAAAACTTAGTAGGAAATTCTAGTCTCTTAACTTTAGGGATCAGAGTAATAAGAGTCCTATTAGCCTCTTCTAATGACATCTTACCATTAAGGGCATTAGAAATAAAACTAGTAAGAATAGTCCTTAGAACATTCCATTGGGACTAATAAAACATTGGAGAGAAGCCATTTGCCTTTGGAGCTTTGAAGGCACTTACAAGGAAAGTAGTAATTCTAATCTTTTCAACAAGAATAGGTTGCATCATCCCCTCTAAAGAATCTTGATCTAGAGAAGGATAAGAAATAGGAGTTAAGAAGTACTGTATCTAATTATTTTCTTAACAAAATAGGGATTTAAAGTAGTTGACTACATGAGCTTGGAGGATGCTAAGTTCATTAATCCAATTCCCTCTAGAAGATAGGATCTTATTTCTTTTCCTTTTAGTTGTGGTTTTAACATTATAGTATTTAGTATTAGATCCCCTTGCTTAACCAAAGTAGTTCTCACCTTTTGAAACCCTAAAATGTCTTCTTGGAAAAGCAATTCATCTAATTCCTCTTAAAGAGTAACTTCTAGATTTTTAAGGTACAAAGAGTGATAAAAGGAGGGTCTATTCTAAATACCTCTAAGATGTTCAAGGATACAATTCTTCCTCCTTCTAATATGCCAAAAAAAATCTCTACTCCATATTAGAATATCATCCTTCAGAAGCTTCAAAACATCCTGGAGGTTCAAGTCACCTCTCTAAGCCATCATCAAGAAAGCCTCATAATCCTTATGCTTTATCCAAGAAGTTTTGAAATGGAAGGGATGATTGCTCCTCATAAACATTATTGAGCTATTTATAGTAATGAGAAAAGGGTGATGATCCAAAAACTTGATACAAGCCAAGGTACTAACCACACAATTTGGGAAGGTCATGAGCCAAGAATCATTACCCAAAGTACAATCTAGTTTCTTAAACAAATGATCTAAATTTTACAACTTAAGGCCTATCTAGGTCAAGTGGGACTTGAAACCATAACTATTAACTTTACTCGAAAAGAGGTTACAACTAGTTAAATTGGTAAAAGTGCCACCTTTTGTTTTTCATTATGCTAGCAATGTTGTTGAAGCCTCCTACAATTAGCCAAAGGGAGTATGAATTGTCCGTAATGTCAAAAGGACCCTGTTAAAGATGCTCTTTATGATTAGAGCTGGGAATAATGTAGATAACAGCAAAGTGGAAGCTTCTCATTTCATAACAATTCATAAACAATAACAATAGTAATAAAAACTTTAGACTTCTTCTAAGTTATCTAAAGCCCACTAGATCTACCATCATTGGGAACAAAAGAACGACTATCAAATCCAATTCTTTAGAGCTTCAAAGAGGCCTCACCCTTTTACTTTGAGTCTTTATAAGAGTAACTACATTAGGAAAGGAAGAATCACAAAGTTGTTTCATATAACGATAAAAACCCTTGCTATTGATACCTATGATGTTCCATATTAGGATTTTATTCATAGGAAAAAAATGAGATTAAGATCAAGCAACCTACTTATCTATATAGTCCGTCTCATCTACAAGAGATGTTTCTTTAACACGTGAAATGAGGTCCAAATTATCAAGTTCTTCACGGTCCATTAAGTCAGCAAGTATATGACCAATATCTTCCTTTATTAATTTGAGAGGATGACCTGAAGCAAGAGCTAGGCTTGAAAGATCTCAAAGCTCACTATAATTCTTAGGCATTCCCATTTTGATCAGGTTCTTGGGAATCTGCAAAGAAACAACTTTGTCTCCCTTAAAAGCACACTCAAAACTATAAGGATGGATTATTAAGTTTTCCTTTCCTTGGCCTGACAACAAGATGTACCTTTTAGAGTTAATGTGAATGTGTCATATTTTGAACATCTTTCCCATTTAACCTACAAGATAAAGTTTTCATATTAGAGGTTTTCTGTTAACTACTAATTTAATGAGGTTTTGTGCATATTTTTTTGGACATATTTTCATAGAGTTTTTATTTTAAAGGCCTAAAGTAGTTAGTGTAGATTTTTCAAAGTTTAAAAAAGAAGAAATTATGAAACATCTATTCCAATGAATTCTACAAAGGCCAAAACAATAGTTGTTTATAATAGGCAAAAAGACATTACTCTAACCCTAAAGAACTTACCATACATAGTTCTGAAAAATAAGGAAATAAATAGTAGTAATAAAAAAGGTGACAAAACACTGAAATTTAGCTAGGCCAAGAAAAAAAAGAGGAAATAATTGACTAAACATAAAAAGAAACAAATAAAAAAAATCATGTGCTAAATAAATAAGTCAAGTCTGAAACTTAAAGGTGAAGAAATGATGAACACCAACACTCCCCCTTAAGTTGAGGATGGATATTAATCATTCCTAACTTGTCGCTTAAGCTTTTAAACTTGACTTTAGGAATAACCTTGGTTAGCACATTAGCCACTTAAGATTGGTAAGAGTGTGATGAAGCTCAAATACTCTTAAATCCTATTTCTCCTTGATGAAATATGGGTCTAACTCAATATGCTTGGTTTTATCATGATGAACCAGATTTTTAACAATGCTTATTGTCACATTTAGTATTCTATACTGGGCTAAACTCCCAAAGAGGATAAGAGGAAGGATAAAAAGGGGTTAGAAGTCCAATCAAGATGAAGGATTGGGACTAGAATGAGACAAAGGCTTGGAAGAGGTAAAGGTAAAAGGTTTGTGGTGTAATAATGGAAATACCAAAAAAATGAAAAAGGCATATCTTGTATTTTAATTTGAGTATAAACCGCTTAATAAGTCAGAAGGATATGGGAAAAGAAGAAAAATGCTAACTAAAGAAAGAAAATAAAGAGAAAAGTAGGAAAAGAATAAAAATTAAGTACACCTAAATAGGGGTTGCTAAAAAAAAAAAGTGGGAATATAGGAATTTCAATAAAAGGTTAATTAAAGTATGTTAATGGTATTTCTCCCTATATATGAGTTAGATGAGCTACTTAGAATATGCAAAAAGTATAAAATAGGTCAAAATATTAGTGGCACAAAAAAGAGAAAGCTTGCATCATAATGCCATTTTGAATTATTTTATGTTATTCTAAGCCCTTGTAGCCTAGGAAAGTTAGCCTAAGGGTTTTCAAGACCTTTTAAAATAGATTATGGGGCTAAAATTAGTAGAACTAGAATGCAAAAATTTTAAAGACTAGAGAAGGAAAGGCAAAATGGTTATAAAAAGTCAAAAACTCAACCACTTAATGCCAATTTTTTAATATATCGTATATTTTGATCAGCCCTCTTTATGCACCATCTCAACTGAAATTTCTAGTAGCTTTAAGGTCTCTTCCATGGTGTCACTTTGAGAGGAAGAAAGAGAAAGGAAAAGGCAAGTTTTTATGTATTATTTTGCTCTCATTTGTACTTATGATAGTTAGGAAAATGATTCCTCTCATTAAGAGCTTCAAGTTGATAGTTTCAAATTTTGTTTAGGGACATTTAAACTACCACCAAAAGGAAAGAAAATCCTCATTTCATAATTTTAGCCAGGGGAAAACATAAAGCATAGAGCAAGCTTTAAAAGAAGGTATAACTTACTATATTTTAAGCTTGATTTTCTTGAGTTTTCCTCCTTCCTCCTTTCGTGTAGAGAGAGAAAGTCTCTCTTTACATTCCCTTGCATGCATTTGATCATATAAAGCATGTAGAAGTCATCCAACATGAAAATTTGGAGAGAATCGTCATAGAAATCGAATAAAACTTAAAGTAGCCACCTTTAGTGATGCTTTTGGCTACTCCCTCAAAAAGTGGTCCAAATGAGCTCATTTTTACAATCTAGCATAATTAGAGGTCCTCTGGAGAATTATAAGGGCTAGTAAAAGTATTAGTTTGAATTGTATAGGCTATATGTTAAAAGGTCAAATTTCTATGCACACTTGAAACCTTAAGTGCTCCATATAGCCATGCATGAGTTTAGCCTAGTGCTTGTAATGAGTTTAATGAGAACCTAATGAGCTATCTAAGAAGTTAGAATAAGTCATAGATGCATAGTAGTGAGATTTCAACAATGTCCATAAGGAATCTAATACACCAAGTATGGGAAATGACCAAACGAATAGTAATTCACCATATGAATAGTAAAAGTCTAGTTTTCTCAGATTGAGAATTTAGGGAGCTTTAGTTACTTAAGAAAACTTGCCCATGAAATACCCTAAGTTAAGGCTTCAGAGAAGAAAAATTGAGAGGACCAAGTAAAGCTAGTAAGAATGAGAAATAACAACCTCTATGTTAAGCTAAAAAGTGAGTAATGTGAGCTTAAGGAATATGGCCAAAAATCTTTGTAAGAAAAGCCTTAGAAACTAAACTAGAAAATAAACTAGAAAATACATTTTAAAGCCTAAGAAGCATTAAGCATGGCCTAGAACTGCATGTAATTAGCATTTTATGGCCCTAGCTTTTATATGGGTGTCATTATGTTATTATAGGTGATCTTGCAAGTGGATGGCCAAGAAGACAGTCTAAGAAAAGAATAAGAGCAAGATTAAGTAGCATTGGGGTTATTCTTTAGTACAGGTAGCAATTCCTTTCCTTTTATATGTATTTGATTGCTTAAGTGCCCTTGCTATTTGTAGTCTATGTTTGCTGTGCTTGACTATGTTTTATGAGTTTTGGTCATGTTAGCTAAGTTTTCTTAAGGTTGGCTAAGAGAAGAGGGCCAAGGAATAGAGCACATTAGTTCTTCCCTATCCTAAGTATTGAAGCCACTCAGTGAGTCCAGTAAGTATGGCCACCTTTTTAGTTACATGTATGCATATTTTCACATGTTACAAAAAGGTGCATACATGCATACTTGTCTGCTTTGTGTGCTTGAGTGACTGATACATGTTAGAGTAGGGATTTGTTGATGAGATTCTCCCTAGAATCTCACCCTATTGTATTCCACTAACCTTTGCTAGGTGAAAGATCTAGCAAAGATAAAGAAAAGTCAATAGCACTTTGAGGCCTAGATTTCTAATTAAAGAATATAATGTTATGAGCTATGTAATTAATTTTGAGATAGATGTGCATATTTGCTATAAAGTTGTGTTTAATAATGTTCTTAATGGATTAGTAGATGTATGCACAATTTCTATTATAATATATGATTATCTTAGATACTGAGTATTGTATGCTTTGTTATGTTTGCACAGTAGGTCTAATGGGCTAGCTGATATCTAAGCCCATAAGACCTTTGTGAATGGATATTGTAGTTGTCGATGTGTTGTAATCGTTATGTAAAGCTAAGATATGGCTAGAAGATAAGGCTTTAGTACTTGGGTAGCCTAATATTATAAGTTGCTATGTTGCTGAAATTTTTATGCTTTTAACTACTTAAGTGCTTTGGTTGCCTATATGATGTGTTTGCTTGATATTTGAATGAGTTTTATGAGATTTTTATGAGTTTGAGTTTAGTAAGAGAAGCTTCACTTAATGTTGGCTAAGAAAAAGGCCAAGGAATTTAACATGGTAGTTCTTCCCTATGTTAAGAATTAAAGCCCTTTTTAGAAAAAGTCTAGTAAGCTTGGCTAGATTCTAACTTCATAGATACATATTTTTGCATGTTAGAAAGCTCAAATGATAGAAAAAGTTGCATACATGCATACCTGTATACTTGAATGGTTGATGCATATTAGAATAGAATTATGCTATTGAGATTCTTTCCAAAATCCCATTCCTTTATCCACTAACACCATGCTAGGTGAGAGCAGTAGGATAGATCAAAGAAAGACAATTGCTTCTTGAGGATTTTATGTACTTATTGTAGTATTTTGTTATATGCCTTGTAGAATTATACTTTGAGAATGACTTGTACCTGATGATGACGATGCACATGATTGGAGCTTAAAGACAATAGTTTAGAGATGAACTAGAAAATGTATGGATACTTTTAGTAATGTAAATGTCTACTTGATTTAATATAAGCATCCTGATATTCTAGTTATTTGATGAAATCAAGTCTAAAAGCTAGTTAATAATTAAGCCTCAGGAATATTAAATTGAGTTAGAAATGTATATTTTATATTTGAGTTATGTTTAGGCAATTGACTTCAATAGAAGATAGGGCTTTAGAGCTCAGGTAGCATTTAATTTCTAACCATTATATTGTTGGATTTTTCAATAAATTAGAATGCTTGATCATATAATTTAAGTATAGATATGAACTTGAAATACCATATTTGAGTATGTAATGACTAGAAGAGAGGTTTAGTAGCCCAGAAATAGTTCTAGACTATTGAGATCCGCTTTTGCCATTGACTTTACTCCAATGTACTAGCTGGGTATAATATAAGGGGTAAAGTTATGCATATATTACTATTCATTGATAAAGAGGTTACAAAAGACAAAGTTTTAGTAATTTTGTGATTTTATCATGTTTTAACACTGGTAACCTTGATAATATTATTTACTTAAACCTGATCTGGGCATTAATATTAAGGTCTAAGGATATTAGTTAAAAGAATAACCTATATTAAGATTTGAAACTTTAACAGTAAGAGTGTTCAAAGGTTCAGTTTAATTTGGTTTTGAACCAAAACCAAATTGAACTAAGCAAGTTGGCTTTACATATTTTTAAACCTTGTTGGTTTTGGAATGTAATCAATTTGGTTTGATTTGGTTCATGCTAATTTTATTTTATTTTCCCCCCAAGTGATTTGGACTTTATTTTTTAGATATTTATTTTGAATTGATTTCAAGACTACTTTTTATACAAATAAAGAGAAAAAAAATAAATTTTAATCATTGACAAGCTTTTAATTTGACCATTAATAAATAATTTTTTAAATTTAATCTTTTAAATCATTAAAGAGTTTATAATTGTATATTTTTACCATATTTTTATCTAAAATTTGAGGCAAAATCTGATTTTTTTAATAATTTGAATGTTATTGAATGATAAATCTAACTTAAGTAATAAATGGTAAAAAAATAACAAAGCCCAATAGTGTTGAATGTTTTATGAAAGTAAAATGAAAGGATAATATATAAATATTTTAATAATTAAAAGGATAAATTAAAAATAATTATGGAAGATAAATTAAAAAAATTATTTTTTTATTAAAGACTAAAAATCTAAAATAATGTACACTTCCAGTTAATGCAAAGCAGTCATGCATAGCTAATAAAAGATTCATATGATAGGTAGTAATGCAAAACAATTGGATTCAATAAAAGTATTCAAAAGGAAAAAGGACGCATTAAAGGCAAGTAGTATGAATCATATCCATTGAACCAATAAGCTTAGCATTAGTAGTATGAAATGCACCATTTAGGATTAGTGTTGATGGGAGAATATATATATATATATATATATATATCCCTATTGGTTTAATTTTAACCAAACCAAGTTAAAAATTGAACCAATTAAATTGTTTTTGACATGTACAATACTTATTTGGACCTTTTTTTTTGGTAGTTTTGTTTGGTTTTGAACCCCCTTCCTTAATCAGGTCTGGTGTAATAAGAGGAAAAAGAGTTACGATGGACTTGATTTCTTGGATAATATCATAAAATGTCCTAGTGCTGGTATTGAACAATATTCTACTCATGTTGGAATTAAGTTTGATGAATTTACACATGCTAAAGCCATTGAAGAGATTATCGAAAAACAAGCTCCTACTAATGATGCTCACACTGTTTATGCATAACATTAGGAAACTGCTACATACTATGAACCAACTTGTCATACCTCTTGTTCCTAAATTGAATTCATCTACTCACCTTGAGGTATTTTACATTTATTGTGCTCCTTATGTTATTCTCCTTAATCTGCCATTTATTATTTTGACCCACATGAAAGTTGTTTCAAATGTTGATGTCATACCTAGCTTCATTTACATTTAGTTATGCCAAGTATAAGTTTTAGCAACTCTTTTGGCAATCATTATTATACTTTTAACAACAGATTTTTTTCTGTTCACAAGCCCATCGAGGCTATAGGGGTCAAAATTCAAATCTTTCTTTTCTATCCCTCATTATCATCTTAAAGAAGTTTATTTTAGCCCATTTGGTCATAAAATACATCTAAATTGCCTAAGAAGTTCAAGTAGCCCAAAAATGGGTCATTTTTCCATATTATGCACCAAATTTAAAAAAATCATAACTTGAGCTGAGTTATGTAACTCCAATTCATGCAAATTAGATATTTATGAAAATCTTATGATGTAAACTATATGTTGTAACATTTTAAGTAAAAATGAATTCATTTGACCCCTCAAAACATGTGCAAATAGTAGCTGCATCAGAGTGAACAACATTAGCCATTTCTATATAATTTTTCTAATTTTGAAAATTTATAAAATATTTTGTATAGCTTAAAAAATTCTCATTCTTAACTTGTTAGAAATCTCTATAAATTGTCTAATTATATGTCAAATTTTAGCCCCACATTAAGTCATTTGGGCCTTCAAGGATAGAGGTACAGTTTATGACTCATTTAGACCATAATTTGGTTCGAAAGTGGTCTAATTGGCCTTTAATATGTATATCTTCCTTTGAACAAATTTTAATCATCCTAAACATTCGTTCTATAAGGTTTAACATGTAAGAAAAGGCTTGAATCAAAATATGACCATGCCCATGCCCATGGATACATATAGTCCACAAAGCATGTCATATGGAAAACCATTTACTAAGGGCTCGTTCATGAATGCCATATAATTATGGTCTTATACTTATACATATATTCCTATCTCATTACGTTAACATTTTCACAAGATTCATCATATGCACACATGCTTACCATCTATTCATACATGTATAAACAACATATACACATAGTTGCATTTTATATTAAAATGATCTATACATTAACATGCTCAAGCTCATACACAAATTAACATCACATATATTTTTGCCATACATGAAGTATATCATTGCTAGTGTATCATATTCATTTTCAACTTTATAATTACAATGAAGGCTTCAAGTGCATGAGTTCTAATCTCTATTGCTTCTCATTTTCTTTCTCCTTGCTTGAGAATCTTGAAATGGTTAGTATGAGGTACATGGGTGAGATTTTAGGGAGAATCTCAGTAGCTAATCTCAACCAAATTAATGCATATACAAATGCTATGAGAAAATGCAATGCATGTGGTGCAAGTATGTGATTCTCATGCATTATGAAACTTAAATGCAACTTTTTGCATGAAAACTCATTTCTTAACAAGCCATGGTATCTCAACATACTAACTGGGCTCAATTCAGCTCAACTTTGGGCTAAGAAAGAGTTATTGCACTCAATTCCTTGCTATAGGGAGCAAGGAACCAAAAATATATGAAACTCAAACATAAAGCTCATAATGGGAAGTATATTAAAGCATAGCCTAAAAATATATCGAGCAATAACACATGCAAGTATCTCAACTCTTTCAAGCATTCAAATGCATACAAGATAGGGAGATAAAACTACCTTATGGAGTTAGAAGTCTTAAGCTACCACTAACTCCCATAAACTTTTTCTTTTCTTTAGTGCCTCACCCCTTCCTTTTTGGTTCACGCCTCCATCAAGTGAGCTTGCATTTGTTTGGCCTAACTATAATAATGTGTGATGCCAAATAGCTTATTAGAATCCATTTCAAGTCTTGTTATTAATACTTTACTTCCTTAGAACCTAGTATGCAATTTTAAGCCATTTAGGTTCCTTAAGAGGCCATTCTTGGATTTCACCTTTTAGGCTCGATAATCTCATTTGATATAAGCTATATAACTTTAATGAAACTCATTTGGACCCTTGTTTTCATGATTACATAAGTCTACAGCCAACTTGCTTTTTTGGGCTCTTTAGGTGCTATAAATATTCACCTTTCAAAATAAGGCTTCTAAATTCAATCCAATTGTTCCATTAGTGGTTATAATTCATATCTAGATCATTCATAACCTTAGAATCAAAGAAAACACTTCCTAGATGCTTCATCTTGCTTTGGTCGAACCTATACTTCAAGGAGGGACCATATGAGCTTTTGTTTATTTCTTTTGGAATTTTGATGCATGTGGAGGCTCCTTAACTTCTCTCTAGTTTAATTATGATCTAATATAGCTTGAAATATCCTCCTAGGGCTTTAAAATTCTCAAGGTGCAATGCAAACCCTACGTAGTCTATCTTACATTCTATAACTTTTCATGGCATTCCAATTGCATAAGCTTAATCTAGACCCTTCAAAACCCTTGTTACTCTCAAGTTTTTATCAAAATAAACTCTTTTCCTCACTTTTTCTCTCTAGGCTGAATTGGAGCTAGGCAAAAAGCTTAAGAAGTAGCAAGTTTTTTACACATAGCATACCCTATTTAAAAGCTTGTTCAGTTGTAATTTCTTTACAATATTTGGTTGTCTCAATTTCCTTTATTCTCCCAAGAGCTTAGCCACTAAAATGGTCTTTTCAAAGAACCAAAACCATCAATGAAAAGAGCATGAAGAGTAGAGCAAGTTTGCTAACTACTATGGCATGAAATTTTGTATATTTCCTTATCTCTTTGGCTCTATTTTCTTCTCTCTCTCTCTTCCCCTTTCTTGGACATCATAGCTACTAAATTTATAGGTCTTCAAGTTGGTTTGAAGAAGAAGGAGATGTGGCATGGTCATAAAAAAAGGGCAGAAAGGATATTTTATCTTTTTCGTATAATTACACTTTTGCCATGATGCTTTAACTGTCTCATTTGAGCTTGTTTTAAATCTTTTTTGAGAATCATCTTTTCTATATAAAAATTTAGACCCTCTAGTTTATTAAAAGTATTTACTTTGAAATTTTTAGAATTTAAAACTATCTTGAACAGTCATCAAAGTTACAGTTAATTAACGTCTTAAAGCATGCACAAAAAGGGTTTTAACCATTCTGATGGTTTCTATGATATTCAAGGTCTTTGAACACCTTAGTGAGCTTATCTTTGACATTTAAAACCCTTTCCTTTAAGTTTTTAAAATTTCACCTGAAATTACGATTTTGCCACTAGAACGTCAGTTCCTTCGTTTAGGCATTCTGACTCTGGTTTTGTGCCATCTAAAGGTTCATTACCTCATTTCTTGATGCTTTGATTAATATTTGACCTTCGGTTGTCTTTAATTCATCTTACTTTAAGGTCTTCTCTTATTATTTTATTAATTCTAGATTAGTTTCAAAGAAACCAAATGTTACAGGTGAAGTTAATGAACTTCCTTATGGATGATTATGACTCTTATAGCAAATATTTTTTAGTTGATTAAGCACCTTTGATAAAGATGTCATTAGTTTAAGTGATTTCAATTCAATTATACTTCACTTTGCAAATGAACATGGTTGGTTTGAACATATGAGTACCTACTTAGAAAGCTCTGCATATGAGTCAATTATGTCACTTAAAGAAATGAATACCATAGAGATGAGTATAATCAAGATAGATGCTAAACTTAATGTTACCTTTGATATGTCTTTGGATACAATCTTAAATACTATTGAATGATTTCTTAAAATCTTTAAATCTATGTTCCAGAATGCTTTTAATCATGAAAAGGCTGTGAATGAACTAAATATTTACTTTGGCACTAATGAAGGAATTAATTAAAGATCTCAAAGATTTCATAATGAATAAGCTCATTATATTCATTGCTCTGTTTGCTCTTAGACCTCTTTGACCATTACCCCTTAAACCATCTAGCTTTTAAGATCTATCTGTACCTCTATCCACTTAAATCACATCATCCTGCTTATTGTATTCTGTTTCTCATATTTTATATTTTTATTGGATGACTATTATAACTATATGGTTTTTGGCTTCACTTACTTTGATAGGACCACTTAGGACTTTAGTTGCAAGCTATAGATACTTTTGAACTTGTTATGACTTGCTCTACATGCTAAGTCACATTTTTCTTAAGTGATATTATCTTATTTTGCTTTGATATTTTTAGTAAAAAGGGAATTTTCTCTAATATGATATCTATTAATTTTTTGTGTTATCTTACTTCTACATTTTTGCTTCTAGCAAAAGGGCAAATTTATGTGAAATTATTGATCAAATTTGTCATGAGTTGTATCTTTGTGAGTTGCAACAAGTTTTAAAGGAAGCATAAAGTAAGGGGGTTTTTTTCCTCACTAAATATGTGCTTTATTTAAAGGAGAGCAAATGGCTCCTTATTATCTATGAAAGGGAAGTGGACTCAGCTCTATACATTTTAGACATTTCCAAATTATATGCTTTCTAAATTTTTAAATGTTTACCATAATCAAAATAGGGGAGAATGTTGAGAAAAAGACTTTTTAGTTTTGACTAATATCAAGCATGTTTAATTCTAGAATTACTAGAAAATTGAGTAAATGGGCTAGAAATGTTATTTGGTGAATTTATGGGCTTAGGCTATTGGATCAATAGGTTATTTGATCAATATGTTTTAATTGGCTTAATCGTGTTTTATCTTTAATTACCAAGGATTGAATTTTACGGTTAAATATTTTATTTATGATAAGTTTTCAAATATGATATTGATTGAATTGAATGTGTTATAAGGAATGTTTTTATATAAGCTTCATGGGATTTTTAAAATCTTATATATGGGAAGTTTTTGAATGTGCACATAAAAGGAACAAAGCTTAGAAGCCCCATGTGGAATGTTTTTAAATTAATTTTGCACATTAATAGAAATATTTTAAGAAATTTTTTCAAATAGTTTAGGTCAAGTTAATATATGATGATATCTTATTTGGATACATTAATGAATTAATCTATGTGTTTAGTTACAATTCGAATTAAGAATATAAAAGGCAAGTCTACGTTTTAAAGGAAGTAAAAATGCAATCATGTTGATAAGAACCATTTCAAATATGTTAACTTCTAGAAACATAATATGGAAACATTAACTTGGATGTTCAATAGCTACTTTATATAGAAAAGGATCACTGTAAAGTGATATGGAGCATTCAAGATAAAATTTTCATTAGTGAGCATATTTATGCAATTTAAGCAAGTTGCAATCAATAGTCACACTACAAAAAAATAAAATTTTAGCAATGACTTTTAATGGCAACTAAAAAAATCATCACTAAAATTTCACTTTTAATGTCGAAAAACTTAAGTTGTTGCTAAAAGTTGTCATAAATACTATCATTTATTTTAACAAACACATTAATGGCGACAAAGAAAAGGTCATCACTAAAAATAACTTTTAGTGGTGACGTTTTATCGTAATTAAAACTTTTGCAAATATTTTTATGCTAAAACTTTTAATGGTAATCCAACGTTGTTACTAAAAATCACTTTTAGTGGCAACATATGTATGTCACCACTAAAAGTTTTGTATTTTTTTGGGGGCAAATTTAAGCCCAAAAAAGAATCACTTAGTGGCAACACGCATATGTCCAAACTAAAAGTCATTTTTAAAAGTTTTGCATATATTTTTTTCTTTTTTTTTTTTCAAATTTACCCCAAAAACATTACTCCTAGTATGAACATACGCATGTTGTCACTAAAGGTCACTTAGGTCATTACTAAAATTTTTACAATTTTTTTTTGAAAATTTATGCCTAAAAAATACTTTTAGTAGTGATATGCATATGTTGTAACATTCGAGTTTCATAGAAATAAGGACTTAAGGTTTCAGAATTTTTCTAAATCTCCTCGCTATAGCTAAGATCCTTGTTTATTATAGTGAGAGTGCTAGTTCATTATAGTAAGGATGCTAGTTCATTATAGTAAGGAAGGTAGTTCGCTATAGTGAGTTCGTGGTTAGGAAATTTCTTGTAATAGCGCCAATTGTGGCTAGAACAGTCGGGAAGCTTTAGCAATAGTGAGAACGGTCTCTCATTATAGCAAAACCTATTTGAGAAAACACCAAGGAAGAATTTTTAAAAGAAATATTGAGTTGCCCGGGTTTCTCAGAGGCCCTAAAAACTATAAAAACATCTAGAATAGTTTAAACCCTCTTCGATGTACGTTTTTAAACGTCAGTTAACCCGAACTTTGATTGTTTCATTCGGGAAAGTTTTAAATCCAAATTGAGTGATTCCAAAGCTATTTAATAATATTGAGGACTTAAGTTTTATGTTGAAAAAAATGGTTCTAAAAAAGGAGCTAAAATGAACTTAAAATGAATTAGCTAAAAGTTGGGACGTAAATGTCATTTTTAATGACCAATTTCTTCTTTTTATTCCTTATAAGAGGCGTTCCCCCTCTAACCGACTTTGTTCTATCCAAAAGAGAGAGAGAGGCCAAGGGAGACAGACACATAAGAAAAACCTCCAAGGGAAAAGAAAATCAATGCAAGAGGTATGGAAAATTAAGGTTTTTCTTAGTTCTTCCTTTACAACTTCCCTTTTCCTCCTTCTTCTCTCCCTTTTCATGGTTTTGGTGAATGATATAGGACTGTTTTGGCCTTGGCTTAGAGGAAAAAGATTAGACTTTGGAAAAGGAGGCTATACCAAAGGAAGAAGCTCTTGGAGAAACAAGGGAATCAAGGTAGATATCCATGTATCTTTTCTTCTTCTTCTTTGCTTCTTATGTGTTTTGGTTCGGCCAACTTGAGAGCTAGGAAAAGGAAGGAATTTCTAACCTAAAGCAAGCAAGAAAGCATTGATTTGGAGTGTGGGAACCAAGGAAATGTAAAGAAAGTGGAAGAAAACTATTGAATTTCAAGATAGCAAAGTTAAGGGTTCTTGAACATCTTGTAAAGATCAATTTTGATTCAAGAATTTCCTAACATATGTAAGTATTTGTTTGAGTTTTTAACACCCCTAGGAAGCTTCTTAAGTGCCGCTTTCATCAAGAAAAATCTACAAACTCCATGGGTCCCATTTCCCTCCATTATTTTGCCCAAGCATGGTTGATAATGCTAGGGATTATTTTAATTTGTTCTAAACTTATTTTGGGACCATCTGTGATGGAAGAAGATGAGAGAAAGCCCTGGAAGAGATTTAGAGGCCATATTTTGAGAGTTAGAGATATAGATTCCATAATATGACCTATAAAAGCAACATGTGTTTAGGCTCTTACAAATAAGTATGTAATGGCTCTAAGGATTCCAAATGGAGTCAAGAGGCCAAGATATAAGAAGAGAATAGAGTTAAGAGCTTGAATTATGGTAATCACTTTATTAGGCCTTTTATGGAACTAATATGTTGTAATGCCATAATATATTAACCTCAACTAGTCTCCGCTTAGACTTGATTTCATGAAATTCCAAAGAAAAGAGCAAAACTGTGGTATTTCAGTGCTATATATTGGGGGTTTAGACCGTCATACTTTGCCCTGTGGGTCCCATAAACTTATTAATCATATTTTATACTCAAACTCCATTCATACAACTCATACATAGCATAAAACAACCCATAAACCACGGATATGAAGCCAACAACCAGAAAATGCAATTTTTGAAAACTGGCTCAAAAGTCAGATTTTTAGCTCTAACTTTAGAAAATGATAACTAATTCTAGAAAAATGGAAATCCAACAAAACATAGCTTTCTGGAAATCTATAGATGTTAAATTTAAAATAAAAATAATTCCAAACCACAATCTCAGCGTTTGGACCATGTTTGACATCAATAAATGTACAAAGGTCTGGCTATCCCTGGCACTGATACAGTTTGCTGTCATGAATTCAAAATTTCATAACTAATTCCTAACAAATCTAATCTGGGCAAACTATACCAATTTGGAAAGCTACAGATATTCAATAAAGGAAAAAAATAATTTTGTATCATTTTAGTAGCCTTTGGACCTCGAAAACTGATGGAAAAGTAATAAAGGTCGGCTGGCATTCCTGATACTGACATAGAATTTTAGAAAATTATTTCTCCCTCTATAGACCTCCAATTGAGGTGCTTCTAACTGGTATAGGTCACTTTGGATGTCTACTTTATGCTCATAAAATGTCATGACAATTGGACACCGTTTACCTCATGAATGACATAGATTGAATTTTGGATCCATTAGCACAGTATACTAACCAAAACCAGAAAATTCTCCAACTTCAACAATTCACCAAATATTCCTTAAAACTCTAAATATTCTATACTTTAGCTTTCCAAGAAGCTCTCAACAAACTCTAGATGGATACCAAATTTCATATCAAGAGGAGCTCATTTGGTCATATCTTGATAAGGCTCACAAATTTGGCAAATTTGACCCTATATATGGTTCAAAATGGGGGTAAATAGTCTCTTACATGTTTTAGCACCTATCTTAGGCAAGTTTTAAAGTATAAACACAACATATACAAGTTTGCCAAGTGGCTTAAACCATCACACATCTCAAACTCACTATGCTACGGGCAACAATGCTACTACTACATACAAGCCACCAAGGGCCCAAATCTCATATTTCCATTACTTTGGCTCCATACATAGATCACACATCATTTATATATACTTTTACACTTGCTCAAATATTTACATTTCAAAATGAATATGTATACATAAGCACTTTGGCTTTCTTATACATTAAACTATGCATAAGTGTGCAAAAGTGTCAAGTGATGGCTATTTATGCCTCATGGCCTCTGCTCTTTGGCTCTTGAGCTCCACCTAGATCATATGAGATGGGAGAGGGAAGGGGGTGAGATTCATGGAATCTCAATAGCTCATGCACTTATTCAAGGAAGCAATCAAGGCATATAAATGAATCAAAGCATGCAAGCAGGCATCCAACTAATCAAAATCATACAACACATGATTTACATGCCATGGAAATCATATCAATGCCAAGAATAAGCTCTAGGAACTTTCAGTATAGTTTCACCCTATTTTGGGGGCTTTTGGATTGGCCTCACCCTTGGTCTAGGGACTATTGACTTGGCCTCACTCATTCATGAGACTCTTGGCCTTGTCTCACTTATTTTTAGGGACTTTTAGCTCCACTTCACCCATCATATGGGACTTTTGGCACCACCTCATCCAAGTAATTTTCACAACCCAAAACATAAGCATATTGGTACCAATGCATCAAGGCAATATCAAATGGCATGTCTCACAATACAAGCACATACATAAGCACACAATGACTATTATACATCCAAGAATGCAATAAGAAATAGTGAAGAGCTACCTTACAAGCTAACACAAGCTTTTTCTTTTGATTTCTCCTTTCCCATCTCGGTCTCACAATCACAACTAGGTGGAGCTTGATTTCTTGGGCTTAGACACAACAAATAACATACAATTACTCTCTTGGAACTTAAACAATTACTCATAAAAAGCTAGGAGATTAAATCATTAGTTTCTCCCTTTTGAATTTCACTAGCTCTTTTCCTAATTCCTTTACATTTTTCAACTCCCCACACTCTAATTCAAGGGTTTCTTACTTACTCTAAGTCAGACTTCCTTCCTCCTTCAAGCTCTCAAGTTGGTAAAACTAACATACACAAGAAGCAAAGAAGAAGAAGCAAAGATACATAAGTATCTACCTTAAGTTCTAGCTTTCTTCAAAAGTGGTTCTCTTCACTTTTATTCTCCACTCTCCCTCTTCTGAACTAAGCTCAAAAGAAAACTAATTTAACAACCAAAACTATAGAAAGATAGGGCAAAGAGAAAAGCACAAAATTTTAAGAAGGAGAGCTATGAAAATCTCAAGTTTTGCTTATCTTTTCTTTGGTTTCCTTCCTTCTCTCTTAGCTTTTCTTGGTTTCTCTCTTTCTCTCCCTAGCCTTTTTCTCTATTTTGGATGAAGTATAAGTGGGTTAGAAGAAAAGGAGAGGATCTAGACTCTTTAAGAAGAAAAATTCTCTTTTTTCACTCTTTTTTGGACTAAGCCTTGCTATAGTAAAAAATAACCCTCGCTACGGTGAGCACGTATCAGTCCCAAGCTCCTGTTCTCGCTACAGTGCACGCTATTACGAGGAACTCCCTGGTTTTTGTATAGGATGCCTGAACTCGCTATAGCTAGAAGCATTCTCGCTATAGCAAACAAGTATATTCGCTATAGCTAGGTGGATTCTCGCTATAGCGAACAGGTACATTCTCTATAGTTGGGTTGTAGCCAGCAGATTTAGAAAAATTTCAGGACTTAGAAAATTTTTAGCAATTCTGGTTGTTATATTTCTACCCCCTTTAAAAGAAATTTCATTCTCGAAATTTAAATACATACCTCAAGGGAATAACTCTGGATATTTTTGTCTCATTTCATCCTCCAATTCCCAGGTTGCTTCCTCAGATGTCAGACCTCTTCAGACCACTTTCACTAGAGGAATGTTCTTGCTTCTCAGCTATTTTAGCTTAGCATCCATAATTCTCTCTGGTTTCACTACATAGGAAAGATCTTTCTGCAATTGCACATGCTCATATTCTATGACATGTGAGGGGTCTGGTAAGTACTTTTTCAATTGGGAGACATGAAAAACACTGTAGATTTGGGCTAGGTTAGGAGGTAAGGCTATTTGGTAAGTCACAGGTCCAATTTTCTCAAGGATTTCAAATGGACTGATATACCTAGGATTGAACTTCCTTACCCTTATTGACCGACTTACCCCTGTTATTGGAGACACTCGAATGAACACATGGTCTCTAATCTCAAACTCTAACGACCTCCTTCTCTTATTGGCATAGCTTTTCTACCTACTTTGGGCCGTGAAGAGTTTCTTTCTAATCAATTCTATCTGTCGGGTGGTCTAGTCCACAATCTCAGGTCCTATCGTTCTCCTCTCACCTATCTCTACCCAACACAGAGGGGATCTACACTTTCTCCCATATAAAGCCTCACAAGGGGCCATTTGACTACTGGAATGGTAACTGTTATTATATGTAAACTTTGCTAATAGTAAATACGCATCTCAGTAACCCCTCATTTCTAACACACATGCCCTCAACATATTTTCCAAGGTTTGGATGGTCTTCTCAATCTGACCATCTATCTGAGGGTGATATGCAGTGTTAAACCACAACCTGGTCCCTAAGGCATGTTATAACGACCTCCAAAAGTTCGATGTGAACCTGGGGTCTCTATCTGAAACTATGCTACTGGGTGCTCCGTGAAGTCGTACTATCTCTTTAATATACAACTGGGCTAATCTATCCAATGTGTGAGTAGCCCTGATAGCTAAAAAGTGTGTGGACTTCATCAGTCTATCCACAACTACCCAAATAGCATCGTGTCCAGAGGATGTCCTGGGTAACCTCATAACAAAGTCCATAGCTATACTATCTCACTTCTACTTAGGGATATTTAGGGGTTGTAACAACCCAGCGGGTCTCTGATGTTCTACTTCTAAACTCTAACACACTAGGCATCTAGCCACGTAATCTGTCACATCATTCTTCATCCCTGGCCACTAGAAAATCTGTTTCAAATCCTAATACATCTTGGTGGCACCTAGATGAATAGTATACTTACTCTTATGTGTCTCTTCTAAAATACTTTCTCTTAATTCATTTCGACTAGGCACACAGATTCTATTCTGGTATACTATTATACCATCCTCAAAAATCCTAAAATTTGAGTTCTTACCTTAGGAAATCTCATTCTTGATCTATCTTAGGAACTCATCCTCTCTCTGGGTATCTAAGATCTGGGTTCTCAATATATTCTCAATTTAGATTTCACTCAAATACAATTTATCCGATATCACTTGACAAGAGAGGTTTAAGTTTCTAAACTTCTTTAGGAGCTCCTACTCCCTAATCATCATATGGGCAAATGGATGGATTTCTTACTCAAGGCATCGGCCACCATATTGGCCTTACTCGGATGATACCTCAAGGTATAATCATAATCTTTCAAGAATTCTATCAATCTCCTCTGTCTTATATTGAGTTCCTTCTAGTTAAACAGGTATTTCAGACTCTTGTGATCACTGTAAATCTCTATGGTGGCACTATACAGGTAGTGCCTCCAGATTTTAAGAGCAAATACTATGGCGGCTAACTCTAGGTCATACGTGGGATAATTCTCCTTATGAGGCCTCAACTATCTAGAGCCATATGCCACTACTCTACCATGCTACATCAACACACATCCTAACCCTTTACCTGAGGCATCACAATAAATCACAAATAGTTCACTAGGGTCAGGGATAATCAGTACAGGGGCGGTGGCCAGACAGAGTTTCAACTCCTGAAAACTCCTTTCACATCTATCATCCTACACGAAAGGTGTCTCTTTCCTAGTTAGCCTCGTCAGTGATAAGGCCATCTGAGAAAAGCTCTGAATAAACTGTCTATAGTACCCTGCTAAACTTAGGAAACTCCTAATTTCGGTGATCATTCTAGGTCTATCCTACTATAACACAGCCTCAACTTTATGGGAATTAACTGCGACCACATCTCGTGAGATCACATGACCTAATAATCTTACCTCGGTTAGCCAAAACTCACATTTACTAAGTTTGGCATACAACCTCTTATCTCTCAGAGTCTCTAGGACTAATCTCTAATACCTCTCGTGCTCCTTAAAGGATCTGGAGTACACTAGGATATCATCAATGAATACCACTACAAACTGATCTAGATACAGTTTGAATACCCTGTTCATGTAATCCATGAACATAGCGAGCACATTCGTCAATCCTAATGGCATCACAAGGAACTCGTAGTACCCATATCTCGTTCTGAAGGCCGTCTCAGAGACATCTTCAGTTCTCACTCTTAATTGGTAGTACCTAGATCTAAGATCTATCTTGGAAAACACAGATGCACTAGCTAACTGATCTAACAAATCATCGATTCTAGGGAGAGGATATTTTTTCTTAATGGTAACTTTATTCAACTCTCTGTAATCTATACATAAATGCAAGTTACCATCCTTTTTTCTCACAAATAACACCAGAGCTCCCCAAGGTGAAACACTAAGGTGGATAAATCCTTTCTCTAACAATTCATCTATCTGCATTTTCAACACAGTATGCTCGGTGAGAGCTATCCTATAAGGAGTTTTAGACACCGGTCCAGCCTCAAGCACTATATCTATAGAAAACTCAAACTTTCTCTCAGGGGGTAAACCACTAAAGTCAAAATCTTTAGGGAAAACCTCTGGGAATTCCCTTATAACTAAGATCTCTTCTATCCCTTCCTCTACCTCAACTTGAATAGAGAAAAGACTAGAAACCCTTGACATCCACACTCTAAATGTTTCTCAACCTGGGCAGTAGTCATAAAGGATAACTCAGCTCCTACCCTAGGTATGGTCCCATAAGCAGGTAAGGAAATGGTTTAGTGTTCATAATCAAGTACCATATTATTCACAGTCATCCAGTTCATACCAATAATCAAATCAATATCATGGAAGGGCATACAGATCAAATCAATAGTGGTATGACAATGATTGAACTAAACAGTGACATTTAAGCAAGTATGGGAATTAATCACGTGGCCTCCAGTGGGTGTAGTGACAGATAAATCAAATGGCAAGACACTAATAGCCAGACCCAATTGCCTCACACAATCATAGGATATAAATGAGTGACTAGCACCCGAATTAAACAGAGCAATTATAAGAAAATCATTCATTATCAGTGTACCTCAGATCAAACTAGGGGACGCATTGGTTTCCTACTGAGTGAGGGTAAACACTCAGCCTTGGGTCTGTGGCCTAGGAGGAGGTGTTGTGTCCACCTGGGGACAGTTTTTAGCAATGTGCCCTGGCTTCCCACACTTGAAGCACGTCATTGGAGACTGCTGGAAGGATGACTGGCTCCGAGGAGGCGACATCGGCTTGCCCCGTTGTGGCCTTCTATTCCATAACACCTTGCCTCTCCTCTTGGTGCTAGGTTTCACACTAGAACCCTCTTCTAGTCTTGGTCTTTTTAATTCTAGAGCCCCTTTCTGACTAGTTGAAGTTGCAGCAAGCATGATAGCTCGCAGGTTATTCTCAATCACCCTGCTGACCTCCACAAGGGTATTAAACTTTCTAATCCACTGTGGAGTAACTCTATCACTAATCAGGGGTTTCAACCCAGTCTCAAATTGCTCACATCTTCAGGGCTCATCATCATACCTCTAGAGGTAAGAGGAATACCAAGACAACTCAATGAACTTAGCCACATACTGGTTAACAGTCATCTCTTCAGTCTACCTCAAGCCCATAAATTCTATCTCTTTCTTCTTTCTTACCAAATTAGGGAAATATTTCTCATAAAACTCGACAAGAAGCTTTCCCAAGTGATACGTATGTTCTTGGTCTCTATCAGGGGTTTTGTGTTACGCCACTACCTATCAGCTTCCTTCTATAGCATGAAAGTGGTGAGTTGAGCTTTTTGCTCTGTGGTACAATCCATGAGCGAGAATATTTTCTCCAACTCCATAATCCAAACCTCCGCCTTATCTGCATCCAACTCCTCATCAAACAAGGATGGACTGTTCTTCCTAAACTGATTAAACAGTTTCTGGATAGGCGTTTGGGTCTGAGCAGGCTCCTGGGGAGGTGCAGGTGGAATGCCAGATGTGGATGGCTGAGGTACAAAGGCTTCTCTCCTAACTTCTGCTTACCTAGTTAGGGTATCTTGCAACTGTATGATCATGTCATGCTATTGCTGGGCAATGTACCTCTGCTATTCTAGCATCTCTTGGTGTTAGCCCATCATGGCCTCATACCGTTCAAGCCTCTCCATGATAGTTCGCAGAGGATCCTCAGGCCCAACTGGAACCTCTGGCTCAGCTCTCTGACCACTGGGCAACTTGCTTCTACCCCTGCCCCATCTAGTCTCAATCATCTTATCTGAAAAGAAGTAGCAACCTTCAGTTCACAATTGTATCTCAAGCATATATGCATATGTATGCTAGCACTTCCATGACAATTCACACCAAACATAAGCTATTCACAACATTTAAGAGCCCAACATTGAGCAAAAGTGCTTGAACCTTTGCTTTGATACCAAAAATATAACACCATAATATATTAACCTCAACTAGTCTCCGCTTAGACTTGATTCCATGAAATTTCAAAGAAAAGAGCAAAACTGTAGTATTTTAGTGCTATATATCGGGGGTTTAGACGGTCACACTTTGCTCTGTGGGTTATATAAACTCGTTAATCATATTTTATACTCAAACTTCATTCATACAACTCATACATAGCATAGAACAACCCATAAACCACGGATATGAAGCTAAAAATCAGAAAATGCAATTTCTGAAAACGGGCCCAAAAGTTAGATTTTTAGCTCTAACATTGGAAAATCAAAACTAATTCTAGAAAAATAGAAATCCAGAAAACCATAGCTTTTTGGAAAGCTATGGATGTTAAATTTAAAATAAAAATAATTCCAAACCACAATCTCAGTGTTTGGACCATGTTTGACATCAAAAGATGCACAAAGGTTTGGCTATCCCTGGTACTGATACAGTTTGTTGTCATGAACTTCAAAATTTCATAACTAATTCCAACAAAATCCAATCTGGTCAAACTATACCAATTTAGAAAGTCACAAATATTCAATAGAGGAAAAAAATAATTTTGTATCATTTTAGTAGCCTTTGGACCTTGAAAACTGATGGAAAAGTAATAAAGGTCAGCTGGCATCCTGATACTGACATAGAATTTTAGAAAATCCCTCTGTAGACCTCTAATTGAAGTGCTTCTAGCTATTATAGGTCACTTTGGATGCCTAGTTTATGCCCATAAAATTTTATGACAATTGGACACCGTTTGCCTTATGAATGACATAGATTGAATTTTGGACCCATTAGCACAGTATACTAACCAAAATGAAAAAATTCTCCAACTTCAACAATTCACCAAATATTTCCTAAAACTCCAAATATTCTGTACTTTAACTTTACAAGATGTTCTCAACAAACTCTAGATGCACACCAAATTTCATATCAAAAGGAGCTCATTTGGTCATATCTTGACAAGGCTCACAAATTTGGCAAATTTAACCCTATATATGGTTCAAAATGGGGGTAAATAGTCTCTTACATGTTCTAGCACCTCTTAGACAAGTTTTAAAGCATAAACACAATATATACAAGTTCCCCAAGTGGCCCAAACCATCATACATCTTAAACTCTACTACGGGCAATAATGCACTACTACATACAAGCCACAAAGGGCCTAAATCTCATATTTCCATTACTTTGGCTCCATACATGGATCACACATCATTTATATATACTTTTACACTTGCTCAAATATTTATATCTCAAAATGAATATGTATACATAAGCACTTTGGCTTTCCTATATATTAAACTATGCATAAGTGTGCAAAAGTGTCAAGTGATGGCTATTTATGCCTCATAGCCTCTACTCTTTGGCTCTTGAGCTCCACTTGGATCATATGAGATGGGAGAGGGAAGGGGTGAGATTCATGGAATCTGAATAACTCATGCACTCATTTAAGGAAGCAATCAAGGCATATAAATAAGTCAAAGAATGCAAGTAGGCATCCAACCAATCAAAATCATACAACACATAATTTACATGCCATGAAAACCATATCAATGCTAAGAATAAGCTCTAGGAACTTTCAATATAGCCTCACCCTATTTTTGGGACTTTTGGATTGGCCTCACCCTTGGTCTAGGGACTTTTGACTTGGCCTTACTTATCCATGAGACTTTTAGCCTTGTCTCACATATTTCTAGGGACTTTTGGCTCTACCTCACTCATTACATGGGACTTTTGGCACCACCACATCTAAATAGTTTTCACAACCCAAAATGTAAGCATATTGGTACCAATGCATCAAGGCAATATCAAATGGTATGTCTCATAATACAAGCATATACACAAGCACAAAATGACTATTATACATCCAAAAATGCAATAAGAAATAGTGAAAAGCTACCTTACAAGCCAACATAAGCCTTTTCTTTTGATTTCTACTTTGCCTTCTCGGTCTCACAGTCACAACTAGGTGGAGCTTGATTTCTTAGGCTTAGACACAACAAATAACATCCAATTACTCTCTTAAAACTCAAACAATTACTTACAAAGGCTAGGAGATTAAATCCTTAGTTTCTCCTTCTTGAATTTCACTAGCTTTTCTCTTAATTCCTTTGCATTTTTCAACTCCCCATGCTCTAATTCAAGGGTTTCTTACTTACTTTAGGTCAGATTTCCTGCCTCTCTCAAGCTCTCAAGTTAGTAGAACTAACATACACAAGAAGCAAAGAAGAAGAAGCAAAAATACCTTGAGTTCTAGCTTGAGTTCTCTTTTGAGTTCTAGCTTTCTTCAAGAGTGGTTCTCTTTTGCCTTCACCTTCACTTTATTCTCCATTCTCCCTCTTATAAACCAAGTTCAAAACAAAACTAATTCAACAAATAAAACCATAGAAAGAGAGGGCAAAGATAGAAGCACAAAATTTTAAGAAAGAGAGCTATGAAAATCTCAAGTTTTGCTTACCTTTCCCTTGGATTCCTTTCTTCTCTCTTAGCTTCTCTTGGTTGCTCTCTCTCTCTCTCTCTCTCTCTAGCCCTTTTCTTTGTTTTAGACAAAGTATAAGTGGGTTAGAAAAAAAAGAGAGGATCTAGATTCGTTAAGAAGTAAAATTCTCCTTTTTCACGTTTTTCTGGATTAACCCTTACTATAGCAAAAAATAACCCTCGCTATGGCGAGCACGTATCAGTCTCAGGCCCTTGTTCTCACTACGGTGTGCTATTGCAAGTAACTCCTTAGTTTTTGTATAGGATGCCCGAACTCACTATAGCTAGGTGGATTCTCACTATAGTGAACAGGTACATTCGCTATAGCCAGGCTGTAGCCACCAGACTTAGAAAAATTTCAGGACTTAGAAAATTTTTAGCTATTCTAGTTGTTACATATGTTACCATGAAGCCAAGTGTGCTTCCTTGGTGTGTATTTAATGTTGTGGCTTACTTCATGAGTATAATTAGATCTTTTTTGTTGTATCTAGGACAAAGAAATCAAGCTCCATTTATTTGTGGGTATGAGACCAAAAAGGAAAAAGAGTAATCAAGAGGGAAGCTTGTGTTGGATTGCAAGGTAGCTTTTCACTCCTTCTTATTTGTATTCTTGGATGTGCAATTATCATTATATTCTTGTATGTGCATTTGTATAATAAGACATGCCATTTGATGTTGCCTTATTGCATTGCTACCAATATGTTTCTTGAATTATGATTTAGTTGTGAAAATTGCTCTTAAGGGTGAGGTGGTGCCAAAAGTCCTTTCAAATGAGTGAGGTGAAACCAAAAGTCTCTAAGTATGGGTGAGACAAGGCCAAAAGTCCATTGGATGAGTGAGGCCAAGTCTAAAGTTCCTAGACCAAGGGAGAGGCTAAATTCAAAAGTCTCAAAAATAGGATAAGGCTAGACCAAGAGTCCTTAGAGTTTATTCTTGACTTTGATATGTTTTCATAGCATGTAAATTATGTGTTGAATGATTCTTAATGGTATTGGATGTCTACTTGTATGCTTTGACAAGGCCTTGATTGCTTAATTGAATGAGTGTATGAGCTATTGAATTCTTTGAATCTCACCCCTTTCCCTCTCCTATCCTAACATTGGTGGAGTATAAGAAGCCAAAAGTGGAAGCCAAGGCACTTGATAGACCATACTTTGCCATTAATGTAATTTTTTATGTAAAGAAATGTCAAAGTATATATGTACATATTATTTTTGAGATGTGACTATGTGAGCAAATGTAAAAGTATGTATATGTGGTGTATGAACCAAAATTGGAACCAAGTCAATGAGAAAAAGTGTTTTAAGTACTTGGTAGCTCATTCTTAGTTATGTATTTTTGCATGTGGCATAGTGAGATTATAATGTATGGTAGTTTAGACCACTTGGAAAGCCCATACATGCTATGTTTATGCTTTGAAACTTACCCAAAAGGTGATAGAGAAGTTAGGAAGCCATTTGGACTAACTTTAACCCTTATATGGTGCCAAATTTGCCATATTCATGAGCTATGTCAAGATTTGATTAAATGAGCTCTTCTTAACCTAAAATTTGGCATGCATATAGTCTTGTCTAGATCTTTTTGGAAAGCTAAAGTGCATATTATTTGGAGCTTTAAAAAATTTTTGGTGAATTTTTAAAGTTAGCAAATTTTGACAGAATTGGCATTGTTACTGTACAAATAGTCAGATCTTTTACCTTTGCCACTCATAGGCCAAATGGTGTCCAATAGTTATAAAATTTTATAGATTTAAACTAGACATGATAATCTTTCTATAGCATTTGAGATCACTTAATTTGGATTTATATAGAGAGAGAAACGAATTTTTGAAATTCCAAATCAGTATCAAGGGTACAACCAGACCTCCATTACTATTCTATAAGTTTTCATGACCTAGTTGCTTTTTTTTTAGTTTGGAATTATTTTTTTTCCTTAAGTTAACATTTATAGGTTTCCAAAATGGTATGGTTTGCTAAGATATGATTTTTCTAGATTTAGTTATGAATTTTTGAACTTTATATTAGTAACTTGTGATAGCAAACCTGGGCAGCCAGACCTTTTGAGCTTTTCTGATGTCAATCATGGTCTAGTTGGGTTTTTATACTCTGAAATTATTATTAACTTATATTTAACATCCAGAGCTTTCCAAAAAGCTATTATTTGCTTGATAATTAATTATAATTTTCCAAAGTTGGTGCCAAAAGCTTGAATTTTAGACCTGTGAATAACTTGCAATTTTTCTAGTTTTTGGTTCCAAATTCGTGGTTCATAGATTTTTTTATGACATGTATTAGTTGAATAGATGAAGTATGAGTGGAAAATGATGTTGGTGTGTTTATATAGTCCACGTAACATGAAATGAAAATTTCGGGCCCTACGTAATGTAATAACATGCTACTACCTTATCCCTTTTTTTGGAAATTAAATGGAATCAAGCATGAACACTAGTCTAATGAGGCCAATGCATTATGATATTACATATGTTGCCATTAAAAGTTTTGCATTTTTTTATGAAAATTTAAACAAAAAAAATAACTTTTAGTGGCAACATGCATATGTTGCCATTGAATGTCACTTTAAATGTTTTGCATTTTATTAGGAAATTTATGCAAAAAAAATCACTCTTAGTGGCGACATGCATACGTTGCCATTAAAGGTCACTTGGGTTGTCACTACAAGTTTTTCAGTTTTCTTTTTTGCAAATTTAAACCTAAAAAAATCACTTTTAGTAGTGACATGCATATATTGTTGCTAGAAGGTTTGCATTTTTTTTCACAGAGTTACACAAAAAAAAAAGACATGCATATGTTCATATGTCGCCATTAAAGGTTACTTTCAATGGCTACCCAAGGTTGCCACTCAAAGTGTTGCTTTTTTTAAAGATTACTGTTAAATGTTTTGTTTTGTTTTGTTTTATTTTTGCAAATGTGTGTCACCACAAAATGTCATTTGGGTCGTCATTAAATGTTCTGCACATTTTTTTATAAATTTATGCCTAAAAAATCATTTTTATTGGCGATATGCACATGTTGCCACTAAAAGTTTTTTATTTTTTATTTTCCAAATTTAAGCAAAAAGAATCACTTATAATAGCGAAATATTACCACTAAAAGTTACTTTTAAAAATTTTTGAATTTTTTTGGCAATTTCATGCAAAAAAAAGTCACTCTTAATGGCGACATGCATATGTTTCCAATAAAGGCTTCTTGGATCACCACTAAAAGTTTTGCATTTTTTTTGCTAATTTATGCCTTAAAAAAATCAATTTTAGTGGTGACATGCATATGTGGTCAATAAAAGTTTTACATTTTTTTTCACCAAATGTATGTTAAAAAAAATTTTAGTGGTGACATTTATATATCACCACTAAAGGTCACTTTTTGTGGTGACAAGTATTGCATTTTCTTTTTTAAGAAATTTTAGACAATAATAATCACTTTTAGTGGCAACATGCATATGTTGTAATAAAAGTCCTTGGATTGCCACTAAAATTTTTTTCACTTTTTTTTTTATCAGGGCAAATTTATGCCCAAAAAAGTTACTTTTAATGGCGACACACATATATTGCCACTAAAAGATTTGCATTTTTTTTTTTACAAATTTAACTAAAAAAATACTTTTAGTATTGACATGCATATGTTGCCACTAAAGGTCACTTTTAAAAGTTTTGCATATTTTTTATTAATGGAAATTTATGCCAAGAAAATCACTTTTAGTAGTGACATGCATATGTTGCCAGTAAAAGTCATTTGGGTTGCTACTAAAAGTTTTGTACTTTTTTTGGAGGCAAATTTATGCCTAGAAAAATCACTTTTAGTGATGACATGTATATGTTGCCCTTAAAATTTTTTCATTTTTTTCTTTACAAATTTAAGCAAAAAAAAAAAATCAATTTTGGTGGTAACATCCATATGTTGCTATTGAAGGTCACTTTTAAAAGTTTTGCAGATATATATATATATATATATTGCAAATTTATACCAAATAAATCACTCTTAGTGTCGACATATATATGTCACCACTAAAGGTCACTTGAGTATCCCTTTTAAAGTTTTGCATATTTTTTAAATACAAATTTAAGCAAAAAAAAAAAAATACTTTCAATGTCAAGATGCATATGTTGCCACTAAAGGTCACTTGAATTGCTACTAAAAGTTTTGCACATTTATTTTACAAATTTATGCAAAAAAAAAAAAAAAATCACTTTTAATGGTGACATGTATGTCACAACTAAAGGTCACATTTAAAAGTTTTGCATGTATATATATATATATATATATTGCAAATTGACACCAAAAAAATCACTCCCAGTGGTGATATGCATATGTCACCACTAAAGGTCACTTGGGTCATTACTAAAAGTTTTGCATATTTATATATTCTTTTAGGCAAATTTATGCCCCAAAAAAATCACTTTTAATGGTGATATGCATATATTGCCATTAAAAGTTTTGCATATTTTACAAAAAACAAAAAATCAGTTTTTGTGGCAACATCCATATGTCGCCACTAAAAGTCACTTTTAGTGGTAACTTAAGATTGCTACTAAAAGTGTTGCATTTTGCTTTGGAAAATTTATGACCAAAAAAATCACTTTTAGTGGCAATGTGCATATGCTGCCATTAAAGGTCACTTTCTAAAGTTTTGCATTTTTTTGGGTAAATTTACGCCCAATAATGGTGACATTTATATGTTTCCAATAAAACTCCTCAATAGTGACCTTTTACAAAAAGGTTGCTGTCATTAAATAGTTTTAGTAGTAACTTTTGTTTCCACTAAATGTATTTTTTTTTTTCAAGAAAAAGAGACAACTCAATATTAATCATTTTGCGATAAAGTTATTCTAGCTGTGTTTTAATGAGTTATTACTATGTGTGAGTTAGTTATTGTATTTTAAGAGAAACCTTAGAGAGTTTTAAGGCTTACCTTGAATCATTTTTTGATATGGAGTTTCTAGGTGTCTTAGGAAAGACTTGTGATAAAGTTTTGAGTTATCTTGAGGAAAAAAGACCTTGGAAAGAGTTTTTAGGAGTCTTGTTGAAAAACCTAGTGTGGGAAAATTGTGTAGAAGAAAAGTGTAAAATTTGTAAGCTTGGCCCTCTTAAGTTACCCTTGAGAGATTGTAAAAGTAAGAATGTTGTACCTATGATTGCAGGGTTACTTGTATCCTTAGTGATTATTCACAACTAATAAAAAGTCTCTTATTATGTGCTTGGGAATTAGATATACAATTTGGTCCAAACTAGGACAAATTGTTTGTGTGACTCTCTCTCTCTCTTTCTATTCTATTTAGTTTATGTTGTATATCCTTTATCTTATGGAGTAGAATAACATTCTTTAGAAAACTGACAATATATGAAGAAATCACAAATCATATAAAAGAAGGAAAAATATTCTTAAAATCTAATTCAATCCTCTTATTAGATTACTTTAGACTAATGTGATACCATGATTTATTAGCTCCATACTATCATATTGAAAGTTAATCTCACAAGAATTTCTACAATTCTAACAAAAAGGAATAAAAATAATACATTTTATTGTGTTACGTAGGGCCTAAAATTTACATTTCATGTTGTGTGGGCCATATGAACCCATCCATATCCTCCTCTATTTAAAATGCACCAATACAACTCATATACCTTATAAAACAACTCTGGACCATGGATTTGGAGGCAAAAGACCCAAAAAATAACATATCAATCTTGGGTTCAACTTGACAGACTTCTGGTGCAATTTTGAAAAATCATAACTAAATCTTAAAAAATCAAAATTGAGCAATGCATAGCTTTCTGGAAAGCTCTAGATGTTAAATTTATATTAAAAATAATTTCAAGCCATGAAAATATCATTTAGACCACGTTTGAAATAGAAAATTAACATAGGTCAGACTGCCCTGCATTTATGATATAATTTACTAATATAAATTTCAAAAATTCATAACTAATTCCAAAAAAATCCAATTTAGGAAATTTAGAAAGATACAGATATCAACTAGAGGGAAAAATAATTCTAGACTAATTCAGAAGCTTTCAGATCCTAAAAATTGATGGAACAATAGTTGAGGTCTGACTGTGCCCTTAATACTAACCTAGAACTTCAAAAAATTAGTTCTCCCTCTACAGACCTCCAATTGAGGTGCTTCTAGTTTGTATAGGTCACTATGAATGTATAGTTTCTTCTTGTAAAATTTCATAGTCATTGGACACTATTTGGCCCATGAGTGATAGAGGTGAAATTACTGATCATTTGTACAATACCACTGTCAAATTAAAAAAATGTTGCCAACTTTGAAAATTCACTAAAAATTTCTTAGAGCTCCAAATAATATGCACTTTAGTTTCCCAAAAAGCTCTAGACAAAACCTATATGTAGGCCAAATTTCAGGCTAACAAGAGTTCATTTGGATAGATTTGGCTATAGCTCACCATTATGGTCATTTTATCTTCATATTAGTGCCCAACTTTGTCCAAATGATCTTCTACGACCTCTACCACACCTTGAGCAAATTTTAAAATATAAAAATAGTATGTATGTGGTTCTTAAATGGTCTAAACCACCATATATCATGAATTCACTATGTCACATGCCATAATACATAAGTAAGAATGGGCCTTCAAATACCCAAATCACATTCTACCATTGATTTGCTATCAAGTTTGGTTCATACGTCACTCATACATACTTTTGCACTTGCTCAAATATTTACATCTCAAAAATAATATGTAAATATACACTTGGACATTCTTTTGCATACAAAACTACACTATTGTCAAGATATAGCCAATTATGCTCATTGGCTTCCATTCTTGGGCTCTTGAACTTCACTTAAACAAGATGAGATGGGAGAGGGAAGGAGGTGAGATTCATGGAATCTCAATAGCTTAAACACTCATTCAAGTAGGCATTCAAGGCATATAACATGTCAAGGAATACAAGTATGCTTTCTAACATAACATAAAACATTCATTTCAACATTTCCATGCTATAAAATCATATTAAAGTTAAGAGCTAGCTCTAGGGACTTTTAGGTCTTGCCTCACCTCATTCTTGGGACTTTTGAATTAGCCTCACCCTTAGTCTAGGGACTTTTTACTTAGCCTTATTCATCCAAGAGACTTTTGGCTTCACTCCACCTATATCAAAGGAGTTTTAGCACCCTTCACCCTTAAGAGCAATTTTCATAACCAAAACAACATTCAAGAAAACATATTGGTATCAATTCAATAAGGCAACATCATATGGCATGTCTCATGATACAAATACACATACAAGCATCCAAAGGCATGTACAAAACCAAGAATGCAAACAAGAAAGAGTCTACCTTGGTGGAAATCCAAGCTTTTAAACTTGATTACCTTATTCCTTTTCGGTTCTACACCCACAAATAAATGGAGTTTGATTCCTTTGTCTTAGACACAACAAATAAGATTTTATTACACTCTTGAAGTAAGCTAAAGCATTAAACACACACCAAGGAAGCATACGTTGTCTAATAGTTACATCATAGTTCGATTAATGGCCTAATGAAGCAACTACAATAATTCAAGTTCTTGGCTTCATTCTATTCTCATATCTAGACCTCTTGGTTCCTTTTAGACTCCTTGAAGTCCTTATAAACTCATTTCCAAGAGCCTAGGTATAAGTTCCTTTTTAAGGCTACATTATGGAACCGATTGCCTCATCTCCCAACCTATAGCTTCTAAATTTTTTTCAAGGGTTCCTCTCACCTTCTTCTATCACATAAAGCCCCAAACTAAGCCTAGAACAATTTAAAATACTCCCTAACCCATTGCTCTTGTCTTGGTCAAACCTATGAAGGAGAATGGGATCCAATGGGTTTGCAATTTTTCCTTGAAGGGAGAGGCACTTGGAAAGCTTCTTAGAGGTCTTAGAAACTCAAACAAACACTCACATAGGTTAGGAAATTCATGAATCAAATTAGTTTTTACAATAGGTTCAAGGATTCCATACTTTCCTATCTTGAAAATCAATGGCTAATACATGGCTTTCTTTGCATATACATGTTTTCCACACTCTAATTCCTAAGATTCACCCTTGGCTCTACTAAAAAACAACTCCCTCTTGGTTGTTCTATAAGAGGCCAAAATTCACCCAAAAAGAAACAAGGAAGAAAAAGCATGAAAGTATGGATGTTTACCTTAGTTTCTACCTTGTTTCAAGTGCTCTTTTAAGTGATGAACTTCTCTTCTTGAAATTCCACTCTCCATCCTCTGAATCAGACCCAAAATAACACCAAACACCTCATTAAAACCATAAGGAGAAAGGTGGGAAGGAGGAGAATCAACTTGCTAAAGGAGAAGCCAGGAAATTTTATCAATTTCCTTACCTTTTCTTGGTTTCTTTCTCTCCTTCTTTCTCTTCCTTGGTGCGCCACTTCAAGAGCCTTGAGAATCTATTTTTCAGCTAGCCAAAGTTAGTCAAAATGAGGGAGAAGGAGCTGGATGTTTTTAAGAAGTCCAAAAGTCACTTTTTATTACTTTTCTTTTTTGTAATTTAGTCCCTCTTCTTAGTTTTGTCCAATTGGACTCATGTCAACTCCTTTTCAAAAAATTTCTTTTTCATCATGAAATTTAGTTATCTAACTTATAAAATGACTTTGGAAGCACCCAATTTAGATTTAAAGCCTTCTTGAATGAACCGATCAAAGCTCTGGTCAACCGACATTCAAAACCATACACCAGAAGGGTTTTAACTATCTTGGGGCCTCCCATGTTTTTTAAGGCTTCTAAGAATCCCAGAAAGCTCAAAATTTTTATTTAAAAAGCTCTCATGTGAGTTTTCCAAAAAGTATCCATATTTGTGAAAATGCCACTGGACTTTCAGCAAAAATTTTTAACCACTCCAGCTCCAGTTTCTAGGTAACTCAAGACTCAAATCCTTATTTTTCATTATTTAAAATTTTATCCAAATTTTATTTAGTCTTAAATCATTCATCTCAAGGGACTTGCTTTTCAAACTGACTCATTACGATGTTTTTACGAAATACCGGTCATTACAACTAACGCCAAGTAAGCTCTTAATTTAAAAAGGTTAGATATTTGATGATTTGTTGAACCAAAACAAGAAGTTGACTAGTTGTGTAGGAAAAAGACTAAACTTATATATATTTTTTCATATATTCTTACTATTAGGTTCCTTAACAAAAGAGGACAACTGTATAATTTTCCAATAATAACATAACTTGTCATGTTTTGATTAAATAACTATATATATATATATACATATATATATATTTATAGCATGTTGTCAAAATATAAATGAAAACGATAGAGGCTATGCCATTGAGTATAAGTCCATTCGAGCATTTCATAAAGTTGAAATGATATAGAATAGAAAATTAGTATGATCATTGAATACAAAAATACTATTAAATAGGACCAAATTTTAGGTGTATTTTTAAAATTTTATTATCAAAATTTTCAATAAACATATAATAAATAAATATTTTTGATAATTTAATATTACATTATTAATTGTCTAAGCAACTTATGTAATATAATTTTATAATAAAAATCAATTAACCTCTTTTTAATGTTGCAAAATTCACCTCACATATTAGATTATCTCTAATCCTCCTCACCAAACATTGATATTGACATTGTTTGCACTTTCTTTGATGCCATCAATGTGTTTGTACTTATTATAAGTGAGAACCCTATAGTTAGATTTGTACATTTATTCTAATATGCCATTATCATTTATGGGAAAAATTCATAATTTCTTTTAATATTGTTTGGCTGGATTTTGTTAGATAAGGCAACTTACATCTCAAAGGAGGGGTGAATTAGGTATTTACAATAACTTGATTATTGTTCAAACTATTTTTCAAAATACTTTTTATTAAGGTTTCTTTGAAGAATATACCAGTAAAACAATAATTATATCAATCAAAGAAAACTTTATGATGATGCTTGGAGAGCACAATATTTATTTTAAAAATATAGCACTTAACAATATATAGTTAAACTTAATGTAAAAACTTATTTCCAAGTAAGATAGAATAGCCTTTACAAACTCTTTAACAATTGATTGCTTTTTTTTTTAAAAAAATAGATATAAGAGAATATATCTAGTAATAAATAATTAATACTTCATGCAAAATATTAAAATAAAAATAAAGCATTAATCAAGCAATTTAAAATGTAAAGAGTATTAAAAAAGAAAAGGCAAACTCCAAGATTTATCTTAATTTTGATCTAATCCAAATCTACATCAAATTTCCAAGCTTCCACTTGAAATTTCTCCATTAAATTAACAAGTTTAATAGGAATTTGTGAGCCTGTACAACCTTCAACTCAATTAATAATTGTTTCTCACTTTGAAATAGAGCAAACCTCTCTTCCCAAAGGTAAATCACTTGAAGGGCTTCCCCACTATTGTTTTCTCTCACAATGGATACACCTATATTGGCTTACAAAGATTGTAAAAGAATAATATTACTGAAATAAATTTTGTCAAAGAGCCGATACACAAGATGAAGCTTTAATAGCTTAAATGACAAAGATTTTGCAAGTTTTGGTTTAAAAATGATGATTTCTCTTTCTAAAACTTAAGAGCAAACTTAAAATTACATTATAGCACTTGGTTTTGCTTAAAAGCATATTTTTAAGGTCATATATATATATATAGTTATATGAAAAATAGTCATTAGACATATATATGCTTAAAAAAAAATTATAATGCTTCTAGTCAACTATCTAAAGCTACCAGTCAGCTACTTAAAATATGACCATTATTTTTAACTTTCAGTCTACTAGCCATTAGTCATGTGTAGCAGTTAAGGGTGCTTAAAACTGAACAAAATCAATTGAACTGAACTAAACCAAAGTAAATCGAGAAAAATAAGTCCAAATCGATTTTTTACATGTCAAAATTGATTTAGTTGGTTTCATTTTCAGTTTGGTTTGATTATAATCAAATTAATGAGGTTATATATATATATATATATATATATATTCTCCCACCATCAATAATCCTCAATGGTGCATTTCATACCACTAGCACTAATCCTATTGCTCCAATGGATATGATTCACACTACATGCCTTTAGTGTTTCTTTTCTCCTTTTGTACACTTGTATTAAATTCCACTGTATTTCATTGCTACCATTGCATAACACATATCATGTGAATCTTTTATTAGTTGCACATGTTAACAAATTAGTAGCATTGTTGCCATTATTTTGCATTAACTGGAAGTGTATTTTATTTTAGATTTTTAGTCTCTGATAAATAAATATTTTTTAAAATTTATCCTTCATAATTATTTTTAATTTATCCTTTTATTTATTAAAATATTTATATATTATTCCTTCATTTTGTTTTCATAAAACATTTAACGCTAATCAATTCAATGATTTTGTTATTTTTCTTACCATGTATTACTTAAGTTAGATTTATCATTTAAGAACATTCAAATTATCAAAAGATTATAGTTTACCTTAATTTTTAGATAAAAATATGATAAACATATATAGTTGTAAAATATTTCCTGATTTAAAAGATTAAATTTAAAAAATTATTTATTAAGGGTCAAATTAAAGGTTTAGCCATATGTCAATGATTAAAATTAAAATTTTTCTTTTTATTTGCATAAAAAGTAGTATTGGAACCAATTCAAAACAAATATTTGAAAAACAAAAATCAAATCACTTATAAAAAAAGAAAAATAAAATTAGCATAAACCAAATTAAATCAAATCAAACCAAACCAAACCAATTACATTCCAAAATTGACAAGGTTCAACAGTGGGCAAAACTGGCTTGCTCGGTTTGATTTGATTTTGGTCCAAAACTGAACCAAGACAAACTTTTGAAAACTCTTTGTAATAGTCAACTAGTTGCTTTTTGGTGGACAATGTGGAACTTCTAGAGTTTTATTTGTTGATTATTGCATAGACTCAACTTTAAATAGTTATAATTTTTTCATTTGAATTCTATTTTAAGTAAATGGCCTATCGTTAGAAAACTCTTTAAAATTATTTTCAAATACAATTTAATTTTAAAATTTTATATGGTTGGTAACATCCAGTATTTTATAAAAATACTGAAATAAGTCAGTTTGAAAAATAAGTCCCCTGAATTAAAAGATCTGAGGCCGAATAAAATTAAAATAAAATTTTAAATAATAAAAAATGAGCATCCAAGGTTTAAGGCGCCCGAAAACCCAAGCTGAGGTAATTCAAAAAAAAAATGCCAAAAAGCATAATGGCATTTTCATAAATATGGACAACTTTTGGAAAACTCAAATAAGGGCTTTTTAAATGAAAAATTTGAGTTCTCCAAGATTCTAAAAAACCTTAGAAACCATAGGAAACCTTGGAACAGTTAAAACCCTTCCGATGTATGGTTTTAAATGTCAGTTGATCCAAAGTTTGACCTTTTCGTTCGGGAAGGTTTTAAATCTAAATTGAGTGATTCCAAAGTTATTTTATAAAATAGAGGACCTAAATTTTATGATAGAAAAAACGGTTCTAAAAAAGGAGCTAAAATGAACCTCAAACGATTTAGCCAAAAGATGGGACGTAAAAGGTATTTTCAGGAACAAATTTTCTTCTTATTTCCTCCACATAAGAGGCATCCCACTTGAAGCTTCTTCTAACTGACTTATTCTGCCCAAAATAGAGGGAACCTTTGCCTAAGAGAGAGACACCCAAGAGAAGGAGAGGTGAAGGAAGGAAACAAGGAAAAGGTAAGAAAGGCTAAGGTTTTCATGGATTTTCCTTTACATATCTTATTCTCCTCTCTTTGCTCTTTTTTTCCATGGTTATGGTGGATGATATAGGTCTATTTCGGCCTTGATTTAGAGGGAGAAAGTTAGTCCTTGAAAGAGGAGGTTAAGGCAAAGAAAGAAGCTCTTGAGAAAAGCTAGAAATCAAGCTAAATCCATTGCTTTTCATGCTTCTTCTCCCTTGCTTCTATGTATGTATGTTTCGACCACTTATAGGATAGCTAAAGGGGAGTTATTTTTGAACCAAACCAAGTGTGAAACTTAGAATTTAGAGTGTGGGAAACAAGATGGTGCAAAGAAATCCAAGAGAAAACCATTGAAATTCAAGATACAATTTTTAGGGATTTTGTTGCATCATGGTTTGTATGAAGCTTTCTAGTAGTATTTTCAATTGTCTAAGAGTTTGTATGAGTTCCTAAGACATCAAAGAAACCTCACACATGCATCTCCCATCAAAGAAACAAAACAAACCAACAAGGAGAATGGTTTCGGCCTAGAGGGGAAGTAACACTTAGGGAATGTTTTAACTTTTTCTAAGTCTAGATTTGCATCATATATGATGGAAGAATATAAGAGAAAGTCTTGGAAAAAATTTAGAAAGCCTAAAATATGAAATGGAGGTGTAAGTTCCATAAAGTGACTTAAAAAGGTAACATATAGCTAGGCTCCTTAAAATGATTGTGTAATGGTTCCAAAGAGTCCAAATGGAGTCAAGAGTCATAGATAAAAGGAGAGAATGGAGCCAAGATCATGAATTCTTAAGGTTATTTCATTAGGTGCTTTATGGAACTATAATTGAACTAAATAAGTGTAACAACCGAGAAAATGGAAAAGGAAAAGAAAGAAGAAAGTTGAAAATTTTCGAAATTCAGAAATTTTGCTAAGTCTTCTCGCAATAGCGAGAAATGGTCTCGCTATAACGAGAGTGCCTGTTCGCAATAGCAAAATGGCTTCTAGCTATAGCGAGTGTGTGGGCAGTTCATACAAAAACCAGGGAGTTACTCGCCATAGCGTGCATCATAGTGAGAGTGGGAGTCTGGAACTGGTACGAGTTCGCCATAGCGAAGGTTAAATTTCGCCATAGCGAAGGGAACTGATACGTGCTCGTCATAGCGAAAGCTAAACCTTGCCATAGCGAAGGCAGCTGATACGAGCTCGCCATAGCGAAGGTTAATTTTCGCCGTAGCGAGGGTCAGTCCGGAAAAGAGTAAAAGGCGAGAATTTGACTCCTTTAAACGCTCCAACTCATTCTTTCTCTCATATTTGCCCTAGACTTCGACCCAAGGAGAGAAAAGAGTCGTGGAGAGTGAGAGAGACCAAGAGAAGGAGGAAGAACAAAGGAAAGGTAAGCAAGTTTCTCTCATTTCTTCTTAAAATCTTGATCTCCTCTCTTTGCCCTCTCTTTCTATGATTTTGTTTGTGAGATTAGTTGGATTTTGGGCATGAGTCAGAAGAGGAAAAGTGGAAAACACCCTTGAACTCTTTGATTTCCTTGAATATGTTGTTTCCACTACCATGGGAACTTGAGAGAGAGAAATAATTGGTGACATTTTAGAAAGAGAGAGAGAACCCCTAAGTTCTTGTATGTTAAGAGGGTTGCTCTGAAGATTACATTCTAAGAGAGTAATTCCATGTTCTTGATTGTGCCTAGGCTCAAGTGAAGCACCTCCATCAAGGTGTGAGTGTGAAATCAAGAAGGGAAAAGAGGAATTGAAAGGAAAAGCTAGTGTTAGCTCATAAGGTAGCTCTCTTTCCACTCTTTCTTGTTGTATTCTTGGATGTAATAGTCATTGTATGTTTATGTATATGCTTGTTGTGTGAGATATGCCATATGTTATTGCTATGATGCATTGTTATCAATGTGCTTGTGTGATGGATTGTGAGAATTGCTCGAGTGAGGTAGTGTTAAAAGTCCTTTGAGATGGGTGAGGTAAAGCCGAAAGTCCTTTGAGATGGGTGAGACAAGGCCAAAAGTCTCATAATCGAGTGAGGCCAAGTCAAAAGTCCTTAAACTCGGGTGAGGCCATCCAAAAGTCTCTAAACTCGGGTGAGGCTAGACCAAAAGTCCCTAGAGTTCACTTGTGGCATTGTTGTGATTTTCATGGCATTTACAACATGTATTATGTGATTGAGAATGGTTTAATGTTAAATTGTATGCTTTGACTTGTTATATACCTTGATTGCTTCCTTGAATGAGTGCATGAGCTACTGAGATTCCATGAATCTCACCCCTTCCCCTCCCAACTTAACATGCTAGGTGGAGCTCAAGGAGAAACAAGTGCATACCAAGGAGCCTAGAAGCATGTGTAACTAGACTTTAGCTTTATTTTAGTCTTTTTGATGTAAAGTGGGGCCAAAATGAATGCACCCACTATTTTTGAGATGTAATTGTTGTAGCAAGTGTAAATGTATGGATATATGATGTACAAACTATGTAGAGAGCCAAATTAATGGAAATGTGGGTTTTGCCCCTTTTGTTGAATGTATGTGATAGTGTATTTTGGTCGTAGCATAGTGAGTTTGGAATGTATGATGATTTGGACCACTTGGACATGTTATATAGACTATTTTCATGCTTTTAAACTTGTCCATGAGTGGCTAGAACATGTGAGAGGCTATTTGGACCCACTTTGACCATTTTGGGTGCCAAAACCGTTAGTTTTGTGAGTTTCATCAAAGTATGACCAGATGAGCTCCTCTTGCTATGAAATTTGGGAAATTTTTATGGTTTGGTCATGTACTGTTTCATTAGTCCGAAAATGAATCTGTGGCATTCATAGGCCAAATGGAGTCCAAATGTTGTGAAATTTTATACACATAAACTAGAAAACCACAGTGACCTATACCAACTAGAATCACCCAAATCGGAGGTTTGTAGAGAGAGAACGAACCTTCTGAAGTTCTGTATCAGCATCAGGGAGCCACCTGACCTCTGTTATTGTTCCATCAGTTTTCGGGGTCTAAGGGCTATTGAACTGATCTGGACTTATTTTTCTCCTCTATTAGACATCTGTATCTTTTCAAATTGGTATAGTGTGCCCAGATTGGATTTTTTTGGATTTAGTTACGAATTTTCGAAGTTCATGACAGTAAGCTGTGCCAGAAACAGAGACAGTCGGACCTCTGTCTCATTTTTGATGTAAAAAATGGTCCAAACGCTGAGATTATGGTTGGAAATTATTTTTAGTATAAAGATGACACTTAGAGCTTTCCAGAAAACTATGGTTTGCTAGATTCCCATTTTTCTCCAATTAGTTATGATTTTCCAAAGTTAGAGCCAAAATATAACTTTTGGGCCCAAGTGAGAAATTGCATTTTTCTGATTTTTGGCTCCATACCTGTGGCTTATGGCTTGTTTTATGCTATGTATGAGTTTTATAAATGGAGTGTGAGTAGAGAATGTGAATGATGGGTTCACAGGACCCACGAGGCAGAACATGAGTGTATGAAACCCCGTTTCATAGCATGAAAATGCCACGGATTGGTATTGATTCTTTGGAAATCATATGGAACCGAGCCCAGAGGGAGGCTAGATAACGATAGTAGATTATGGTGTTACAATAAGAACCTAAGCTTTTTTAGAGTATGTATAATGCTAAAATTAGTTGACTTTGACATGTTTTGATAAGTGGAAAATGTGGGTTGTACAAATCTTGTTTATGTTGGATGTATACTTGTGTTCCTTGACATGATTATATATCTATATACTTACTTGAAAGAGTATATAAGTTATTGAGATTCTTTGAATCTCACCCTCTTTCCTCCTTTATCTAACTATGTCTAGGTGAAACCCAAGAAAGCAAAAATGGGAGCCAAGGAGCTTAGGGTGCTACCTCTTGACAATAGCTTATTTTTTTTGTGTAATTAAATATCAAAATTTGTATGTATGAGTTATTTTTGAGATGTAAACACTTGAGCAATTGTAAAAGTATGTAAATGTAGTGTATAAATTATATTTGGAACCATATGAATGAGAATATATGATTTTGGCTTTTGAAAGCCTATTCTTAAATGTTTATTTATGCATGTGGGATAGTGAGTTTAAGGTTCATGATGATTTAGACCATTTGGAATGCTTATATATGTTGTGTTTATACTATGGGACGTGCTCAAATGGTCATGGAGGTGATAGAAGACCATTTAGCACATTTTTAACCCAAATTGGTACCAAAAAGTGCCATATTCTTGAGATGAACCAAAATCTAATCAGATAAACTAGTCTTGGCATTAAATTTGGCATGAATATAGGTCTCATCTATAAATTTTCACAGAGCTAAAGAGTACTCAATTTAGAACTCTAAAGAATTTATTATGATTTTTCAAATTTGGAAAAATTTTTGCAAAAATGGTAACGACACTATTTATATAGTCAGTTTCTTCCTTTATGTAATTCAAGGGCCAATGATATCCAATGCTCATAAAATTTTATAAGTATACACTAGACATGATAATCTTTTTGTAATACTTGAGAGCACCCCAATTGGAGGTCTGTAAAGGAAGAACCAAATTTTTAAAATTGACTAATAGTGTCAGTAATACAGCTCGACCTTTGGTACTATTCTATCAATTTTTATAGGCTAAACACCATTTTCTTGATTGAAATTTATTTTTAGGCTTTGGTATATATCTAGAGCTTTTTATAATGGTATGTTTTGCTTGATTTTGATTTTTTTAGGATTAGTTATAAATTTTCAAAATTCTTATCAGAAACTTAGAACACCAACCTGAGGCTAAAAATTTGATTTTGTGGAATATGATTCAAAGTCTGTGGTTTGTGTAATGAATGGTGATGTTTCTAATATGATTTAGTATTTTATGGAAGGAAATGATATGAGGATAAGTTAAATGACTCTTGTAAGTAATAATGAACAATTTTGGTGTCCGATATACAATGTTTCCATTGTAAAGGTTGCTAAAGACATGTAATTATGTATGGTTTGCCTTAAATGTTGTAATATGAGGCTTATGATTTATGGTATTACATTTTTAGCATTAGAGCAAAGGTTCTAGAAATTTTGCTCTGTGATTGGCTCTTGAATTATATGATTAGTCTATGTTGCAGTGTGAGTTGCTATGGAATTAGTGGAATGTATATACATATCTGCTTAAAATGCAATTTTATACTAAAGGTTGTGGTTGTTTTCAAATAAGATGGTTGATGCTAAACAAGGCAAGGGAAGGCCATTTAGGGTTTAAAGGGTTGAACCTAAGGACCCTTTATGCACCATCATGAAGAGGCTTGATAGACAGAAAACCATGATGGGCCAACAATAAGAAATGCTAGAACAACAAAGATACATTATGCAGCAACAACATGATATGATAATGCAGCAGTAGAATGCCCTAGCCAAATAGGAAAAGATAAGGAAAGAATCCCCTGCACCACAGCCATCTACCTCTAGTATTCCACCTACACCTCTTTAGGAGCCAGCTCAGACCCAAACGCCTATTCAGAAATTACTGAATCAGTTTAGAAAGAATGATCTGCCCTTATTTGATAGGGAGTTGGATGAGATAAAGCATAGGCATGGGTCATGCAATTAGAGAAGATATTTGCAGTGATGGATTGCATTTCAGAATAGAAAGCTTAGCTCGCCACTTTCATCCTAGAAAAAGAAGTTGATAGGTGGTGGCATAGCACGAAACCCTTAATGCAAACCAAGGATATTTAGATTAATTGGGAAAACTTCTTGGTGGAATTCTATGAAAAATACTTCCCTAGTTTAGTGAGAAAATAGAAATAGATGGAATTTATGGGCTTAAAGCAGACGAATGAGATGTCTATAGATCAGTATATGGCCAAGTTTATTAAGTTGTCTCAGTATTCTTCTTACCTCTAAAGATATGATGATGAACTCTAGAGATATGAGCAATTTGAGACGGGGTTAAAGCCTCTGATTAAAGATGGAGTTACATCATAGCAGATTAGAAATTTTAATGCCTTTGTAAAGATCAACAGGGTATTTGAAAATAACTTACGAGACATTATGCTTGCTGTGACCTCAGTTAGCTAGAGAGAGGCTCCAGAAGTGAAAAGATTGAGACTTGAAGAGAGTACTAGCGTAGCACCTAGTAGCAAGAGAAGAGGCAAGGTGTAATGGAACAGAAGGCCACCGAAGGGTAAGAAAAAACAGCCTCCCAAGACCCAGCCATCCTCAGTGACGTGTTTTAAGTGTGGGAAGCCAGGGTATATTGCCAGAAATTTCCCTCAGACAAATACAATGCCTCCACTTAGGCCATAGACCTAGGGAAAAGTGTTTGCCCTCACTCAGTAGGAGGCCAGTGCGTCCCCTAATTTGATCTGAGGTACACTTATAGTGAATGATTTTCTTATAATTGCTATGTTTGACTTAGGTGCTAGTCACTCATTTATATCTTATGATTGTGTGACAAAATTGCGTTTGGCTGTTAGTGTTTTACCATTTGATATATTTGTCACCACACCTACTGGAGTTCACGTTGTCACTTCCCATGCATGCTTGAATGTCATTATATAGTTTAATCATTGTCATGTTATCATTGATTTGATTTATATGTCCCTCAATGACATTGATTTGATTGTTAGCATGAATTGGATGGCTGCAAGTAATGCTATGCTTGATTTTGAATATAAAACCATCTATTTACCTACTTGTGGGACTATACCTAGGATAGGGGCTAAGTTATCTTTCTTAACTACTGCCCAAGCTGAGAGACATCTAGAGCATGGATGTTAAAGGTTTTTGGTCTTTTTCTATATATGGGTTGAGGTAGAGGAAATGATAGAGGAGATCCTTGTGGTTGGGGAATTCCCAAAAGTTTTTCCTAAAAAATTTGATTTTAGTGGTCTACTTCTTGAAAGAGGGAGAGAGTTCCCCATAAACATAGTACCTGGGGCTGAACTGGTATCCAAAGCTCCTTACAAGATGGCTCCCATTGAGCTCATCAAGCTAAAAAAGCAAACAGGGAAATTATTAGAAAAAGGGTTCATATGCCTTAGTGTTTCAACTTGGAGGGCTCTGATATTATTTGTAAAAAAGAAATATGGTAGCTTGAAATTGTGTATAGATTATAGAGAGTGAAATAAAGTTACTATCAAAAATAAATATCTTCTCCTTAGAATAAATGACTTGTTAGATTAGTTAGTTGGGGGGGTCTGTATTTTTCAAGATAGATCTTAGATTTGGGTACCACCGATTGAGAGTAAGAACTGAAGACATCTTAAAGATGGCCTTTAAAACTAGATATGGGTATTATGAGTTCCTAGTGATACCATTCGGGCTAACGAGTGCCCTATGATATTTATGGACTATATGAACAGGGTATTCAAACTATCACTACAAAAAAAATGATAGATTTGCGACAAAATTTTGTGACGGAATAAATTTTCGTCGCAAATATATGACAAATTCGTCACAAATTCCGTCGCAAAAATTTGTGACGGAATTACTGACGGACAATTTCCGTTGCAAAAATTTGCGATGGAATTTCTGACAAAAAAGTTTCGTCGCAACTAGTTCCGTCGCTATTCCGTCGCAAATAAAATTAGCGACGGAAATCAACGATGGAATTTTCTGTTGATAAGGAGCAGAATAGCTTATTCCATTATTGTGATGAAATTTTGCGATGGTAAATTCCGTCGATAAGTTGCGATGGAATTAGCGACGGAATTTCCGTCACAAATTTTGTTCCGTCACTAATCTATCACAAATTCCGTCGCAAATCTTAATTTTAATTTTTTAATAATTTATATGATATAATGATTTGTATATATATATATATATCTCTCTCTCTCTCTCTCTCTTGGAAATGACTTAAATATTATTAATTTTATAAAAACTTGTAATAATTTATATAATATAATTTAAATTATATATTAATAATTTAATAAAAAATGAGATAAATACTAATATGCTTAATTATTCTATGCTCAATTAATATGGGGTTTTTTTATTTAAAAATTAAAAATTCACCATTTTATTTATTTTAAATCATATATTAAAATAAACATATAATATATATAATTAATTAGAAATAGAAAAAACTTTTCAAATCCAAAAGTGTAATTTAAATAAATGAATATAAAGAATGATTTTACTAAAAATATAAAAAAATGAAAAGTAAGAAATAAAAAAAAAATCAAATAAATATTCAACTCAAAAAGGAAAAAAGATAAATAATATTAAAAAAATGTGACAATATGTTTCTTTCTCAAGATTTTACAAACATTAAAAATGGCTCTATTCATCCAATATGCTTCAATTATACCACCTGTCGCTCACCTCTCTCCTCTTCTAATTAGTTTCTCCTCTTTGTTATGCTGTTAACTCTTAGTTAAAATCATACTTTCTTTTGTGTTTTTATTTCTTTCTACATTTACTTAACTGATCGTGTTAACGTTATTCTTTCTTCGAAAATTAAAACTTTATCTCATTTAAATATCAAATCTGTAGAATTCTCTCAAAAGAAGCAAAAGACTAAATACCCACTGTCAAATGAATGGAAGGCAAAATCTAATATGTATCATATTATAAATTTGTGGAAGGAGAGGAAATTTGCCCCGTTCAAATAAAAGTAACTAAATTTTCATTGTTAATAAGCTAGTTAATTTCGTATACAATCCTCCCCCTATTTTTGAATAAATTCTATTTATATGAAATCTTAAACAAATTGATTTGATCAAAAGCTCCATAGAAGATGACTTGGTGGGCACACGATTGCAAGCTAATTACTTTTACTAATGTTTGCAGTTTGACAACCATAAGTAAAATTTTGGTGCCATTGCTGGGAAGCTAATTAATTATAATCAATTAGAATAAAAATTGTATTGTTTTCAATATTAATCTAGCTTTCTTACTTTGTTTCTGTAGCCTATTCCAAAGCCTACAAATTTGATATTTTGAAGTAATTCTACATAATACTAGTTATAAGAGTAATTAACTTCGATTGAGTTAAAATTTGGTATATAGGTTTTAGGTGTTGTGAGAAATAATATTCATAAAAATAATTATTTTTAAATTTTATAGTACTTGATTAAGGTTTTAAAAAAATGAAAGGATATTAGAATCGAATTTTTTATTGTAGGATTGAGCTGAAAATTAGAATATTTTATTTCAAGTAAATCAAAAGCAAAAGATTATTTTTCTATTAAAATATCACATTCACTCAAAATGATTAAATTCATAATTATTTTTAATATTTTTACTTATGGTTTTGAATATATGCCCTTTTAAGTGCAATTTATTTTTTTGGAAAATTTGCAAAACACAAAAAGGAAAAACTTATCAAATGATTTGGTTAAACAAATGAGTTTTTGTTAAGTGTGCTTTGTGAAATTTCATTCCAAAAAATTTTAAATTAAACAAAATTTCACAACAACCTCAAACATGCGTTTAACTCAATTATTAAATTCATTAGACTATGATTATAATAATTATTTTTCACGTTGGTAAAGATTTTACTTTGTTATATATATATATATATATATATATGTTCTCTTGGAGACAAACAATTCATGTTTACTTTGTTATATATATATATATATATATATATATATATATGTATATATGTTCTCTTGCATTTTTTAAGAATATTACACATAATATGACGGGCTGGATTTCATATAAATTGTTCGAACACAATTATATTAGCGAAGTTAAAAGCACATGTAGTTAGTGAAAATTAAAAAATTTAATGATTTATAGAGAGGACATAAATTTTTTTAAAAAAAACCTTTTTAAGCATTTGATGTGTTATATCAAATGAGTAAAACTCTAACTCATCTTCATCTGTGTTAGATCATTAAATGTGTGAACCTAAATCATTCACCTAAAAAATTTAAAAGAAATTATTTGTTCTCAAATGAAAATATATATTTGTATGAAATTAATTCATATACAATTACAATAAAATTTTATATGTCTTAAATATCAAAATTTATAAAATATTATTTAAATGATATATTTTAATCATATATATTATCATTTTAAAACAAAATAAGGATAAGCATAAAATATATTTAGTACTTGTCTTATTATCCATAATTATCTTTAATTATTTGTTTCATTTTTAATTTAGTACTTATCTTGTTATTCACAAATAAAATAGTTTATTGATTTTAAAAATTATAAATAAAGTTCGATAAAATCAAATGTAACATTTTGAAGTTAATTAGAAACTAATTTTTAATTAAATAAGTAATGTTTTGTGTTGGTTAATAACAACACTTAAAATCTAAATATAATTTTAAAAATAAGAAAGGCTAATAGTTATTCTTAACAAAAGCTTGAAGTGAATGATGTAATATGATTATTATAAATACACTAGTTTAAAATATTCTAGATCATACATTCACTTTAAATGGCGAATACATTCCTATTTAAATTAGGATTGTGAATAAAATAAAATGTCTTTCTTTAATATAAAAATTGAATGGATAATAAATATATAGCTTTAAGGACTGAATAATAATCCATGTAGTAAATAAGACAACCAAGGCCTAATAACTTCAAATTCTTAATTGAAAAAATGGTCAATAAAGAAAATCAATGTGCTATATTTCAGATAAATCTCGTACAAAAATCCTCAAATTTTATTAATTTTTTTAAGGCTTTATTTCAAATCTTGAACTCCTCTCTCTTAGCAAATAATATATTTTCTAAATTTTTATTGTTTATCTTTATTAATTTTTATTATTCAATAATCAAATTTTTATTGGTAAAGAGTTAATAAAACAACAAATTACACTTTTAATACGTTGTTAAATAATACGTGAAAAATTTTTGGAATGAATGGTAAAAAAAATCAGTATTAAAATCATTTTTGAAGGATGAAAACGATGTTTTTGTTTAAAAAATTTAAATTTAACAATAATCATATTTAAATTTTGAAGTACACCCAAATACTTGTATATATTTTTGAATTTTCCCTACATTTTTCCTATTTATATTTATCCCATTGAATTGTTGTATATCCTTTTCCCCCTTTTATTTTTGGTTTTTGCCAATTTAGCAAAACAAAAGGAGAAATATCCTAACATAAAATTGTATAATACAATCTTTGTAGACCCTAAAGTAGAGAAAGTTAAAAACAAATATAAATAAAATTAAAAGAAAACTACCTTTTAAAGGATAATGTTTGGCTTGTATATGTAGTGAAGTGATTTCTTAGTCTTTTTTTTTTATACTTGTGTTCTAAATAATAAGTTTAAAAAATAATATAATTGAAGGACAAAAAAGTATAACTATAAATAAAAAGTACACTTAAAAAAATTAAATTTGTTGTATAGTTACAAATTCTTGAATAATTCTTATAAATAATTACAAATTTTGACCTTTCAATCATGTTTGTTTTTTCGAACTTATCATTTGATGCTTAAATATATATGATTTAAAAAAATTGTTATTTTTAACCTTAACTAGATCCCTATAACCCACCTCTATAGGATTGCAAGGAATCCAAATCTCAATTAATCTGTGTTTACTATTGAGTATTGACATGTATTGACATTTATTTTATTTCTATATAATATATGCAGATATGCTTGATTACGATCTATATTTTGAGTTTAATTATTTTAAGTAATAATTCTTTGTAATTTTATCAAATTTAAATCTTCCATCCGATCCATAATTAATAGAATCTTATTCATTTGAAATAAATAGGTTAATTGATATGAGAAATTACTGTATATCAAGATCTTAAGTAATTAAAAAATAAAACTAACAGCTATGGCATTTGTAGACAATTAACCGCAGTTTTAGTTAATGGTTTGAATTGCATAACTCAATTGGGACGTAATTTGTAGAACTCAAAAACTTCAATGTAAAGTGAATTTTTTTTTTATAAAATTACCCTTTCTCCTATACCTTCACGTCCATAGAACCAAGTACTAGTAATTGGTGATTGGTACAATGTGAAGTTGTGTAGTGTAGATGCCATATTCTTGGAAGCTCAGTTAGTGATTATGAATTGACAATAATTATAAAGGAAGGTATTGACGAGAATGTAGAGACTAGTCTTGTTTTAATTAAGTGAGGCCAAAATGAATACTTTAATTTAATTTTTAATTTTTTTATTAAAATGTTCTTTTTAGGAAAATATATAAAAGTGGCTAATGAAAAATATTTTAATTAAACCATTTAAAATTAATTTAGAATCAATTTTGTTTCATAAAAAATTCATATATATTGTAAAAATAAAAGAATTATGTAATTTTAACAAAATTAAAAAGAATATCTATAATTTATTCAACATTATTATAAGGAGGCTCGTATGCTGTTCATTGTTTGGCTTTTTTGCTTTGGACTCATGCCACGTCTGAACAACGAAAGTATGAAAGCCACTTTGAGTCTTGTAGGCTTTGTGCTTTCCTCTTTCTTTCTTAAACTATTATGAGAAAAACTATTGATATCATTTTAAATAAAACTTCGTTTTCTCTAATTAAATAGTACATATTATTGACTTATTTTTTTGAAACAGATAACACAAGCTAACTTTTAAGGTATCAAACCTTAATTTTTATTAATAATATGATTATTAAATGTTAAATATGACAAATAATCAATAGTTTTATTTTTTATGATAGTTCATGAGAGACAAAGTGTATTTTAAAGTTTAAATATTAATATTATAATTAGATTATAATTCAAAAGATGGAAAGCATTTTTCCTTAAATCTTTTAAAGCTTTAGCGCTAGTATTTTTAATAATAGGATTTATTAATTTTAATCTTACATATATCAATGGAACAAGCACCGTGTTTTAGCTAATGATGATAAACACAACGTACAGGGGCTTGGTGCGGCGTGAGGTATCATTTGGGTTATGTGGCACCTAATCCACCTTGTATAGATTACAGGGTAGGCATCCCAGCCTCGATTAGACATATTAGTTCAGATCTCGCATTGTTAATCCGTTTATGCACTGTAGGCGATGACTTTGAAACGTTCGAAAATTATAAGGATTAATATTAAACAGAATAAATTTACAAAAATGGATTTGAAAAAAAAAAATTACAAGAACTAAATTGAAAATTAATGCAAATTGTAGAGATTAAATGATTAATTTTCCTTCTAATATAAATGTTAGTATTTTTATTAAAAGTTAATAATAAAAATATATAAACTATACTTAAGTTATACATATATATATATATATAGAATATGAAAATGTCTTAAATTTCCCTTGCAAGTTACGCGTTAACATTAGAAATTAAAGAATCATTAACGTCAAGGCTGGTGATTGTTTTGCATGTTCCGAGTAATTAGTGGCATCTAGGATTATTAGTCCTCTTATATTTCATAGTAGTCAGCTCAACATTCAATACTTTTGCTATCAATGGTAATACATGCTGGTCTAGGATTAAGATGTTCCTATATATATTTTTCCAAATATTATATAGGGTTCCTAGTTCCTTTTATAATTCCTTACAAAATTAACTAAGATCAAACTATTATCACTATACCTACTTGGACCATGTAAGGTTATTGAGTATATTCCTATCTCAATAACTAAACTATCCACTTATCCAGGCAAGTTTTAAGTACCCACACCACTCAACTTTTGATCTAACCTCCCTTTCCCTTTCCCAAGTTCAAGTTAGGTATCAAATCAATCTAATTGTTGGCCAATCAATCAGAAAGCATGAAGCATAAAGTTGAATGAACAAATATTAACCATTGATTGCAAAGTTAGAATGAAGAACAACCACTAATCCATACAAGAGTTCCTAATAATCCTAGATTAGAGAGGGTTTAGCTATACATGATCATAAAATTCCAAGACACGGTTGAAGCAACAATCAGATACATCAATAAAATGATAAAGACAGAAGAAAGAAAGAGGAAACTCCCAAGACGAGATGGTTTGAGCTTCAATCTTCAATCTCCAGCCTCACTTTGCTTCAAGATGCCTTCTTAGCTTCTCGCTTAGCTTCTACTCACTTGGAACCACACAAAAATGACCCAGAATGCTCAGAATGATGGCTCCTCGACACTCCAACACATATGAAGCCTCAAACCCTCAAAACATTCTAAAAACAAAACGTTGTGTTCAGTTAATTCGAAGTGCGCCGCGGCTCATATTTTTGCGCCGCGACGAGGTTGAGTTCTGTCTGACTGAGGGCCGCGGCGATGACATGTTATGCCGCGGCGAGACTTGGTTCTGTGAGCTTCGGAGTGGCATGCAGATTTTTCGCCTCGGCACACACAGATTTTGCCGCGGCGTATCTTGATTCTGTGAGACTCCATGCTGCGGCTCAGCATCTTGCGCCGAGGATTTTTGCTTCATTCGAATAGCACCGCAGCTCCTCAACATCGCGCCTCGACCAGTTTTGCTTCTGACTGTGCTCTGGGCGCGGCGATGACATGATCCGCCGCGCGCGCGAGTTGCATTCTTCACTTCCGGCCGCGGCGTGAAGGCGCTTGGCCGCGGCGAGACTTGTAAACTCACCATTTTGAAGCCTTTTTCTCCTGAGACTGCTCAATATCCTTTGACACATGCATCCTGTATGAAAAATGAAATGTAATTAGTCATCAATATACTCAAAATTAAAGTATAAATGCTGATTTTTCAAATAAGTATTGAGTATATGGCTATTCATTCTAAGTATGTTCATTTTCTTTTGTGTAAGTGTCATTTATCCTATAAATGGAGGTTAATCATTGTATTTACTGAGAGAAAATATGTCTAATAACATGAATAGTTGGAAATTATCACACCCCCAAACTTGAACTTTTACTCATCCTCGAGTAATACAAACCAAAAACGCTACTAGAATGACCATTGCCTTACAAACATTAGCAACTGCTATGGTCCTCACTTGCTGCATCAGAGAGCATAATCAATAGGAAGAACAAATTATATATGCTAGAAACAAAGTTCAGATGATAAGATTAAAGCTTCCAGCCATTTCGAAGTGTGTGTGTGAATCTGGCCAAACACTCATCTCAAGCAAGCATCAGAAGCAACTTTCTGTACTCCAAAAAGTATAACCAGCCTCAACAACAGGAACTTCATAAGCTCACCTTTTTCCCTCTCTCCACTGAATTAGGTACCACAACACCACTAGATCAAAAGGACTGCTTATAATGGGGCTAGGGTTGAGGCTACCAAGGATAGGCAAACTCAGTACAAAGAGTCTTGAGAAAAGCTATGTGATGGTTTACATAAACTAGAGATCCTCTTAGTGTACCTTCAGTAATGATTTAGAAGGGATCCCTATCTCAAATCTATTTTATTTTGTTTTTTGTTTTGTTTTGTTTTAATTTTTTTTTTGAACAAATACCCATATGGCTTGCTTCTTTGTTCTCATACATGCACTACTATCTTATTCTCAAGACAAGGGTAAGATTATTGACTTCTATAAGGCCAGTCAAGTTAGGTGCTCCTTTTAGTGACTCCGGGCAACAGAATGAAATACCATCTCCTACAGTTTTTTTTTTTTTCACAAGGCTCAAATAAGGTTCAAGCGTAAATGTAATTGCAATAAGATCAGGCTAAACAGGCACAATCTCAACCAAAGAATGCTTGAATCATCTCTAAAAGTTATGCCATACCTAATGATTTGCCTCAAGAGGGTAGTAGATAAGTTCTAAAATCCTGAATTTGAGACTAGCTTTACAAGTTAGATTACAAAAAATTTTCTCTAGAACTAGCAATTGATTTGTGAATTGGCCAATGGTGCATATCGAAACTTTCAAAATAGATGGATTCCTAATTTATACATTTGAACTAAGATCAGAGCATAGATAGTATAGATTTTCTACCAAATATCTCTTGACACCAGACACTATCATTGGAAGCAGGCGAAACAAAACCAACAGGCCAATAGACAAACTAGTTTGAAACAAACTTCATTTCAAAAATTTTGTTTAACAAGAAAAAGTTCAAGTACAAAATTTCATGTTATTCCATTGATTTGCTTTGACCAAATTATCCTACCCCCAAACTTAAAATCAACATTGTCCTCAACGTTGAGGAACACAAAAAGCAAAAGAGACTAACGGTAGAAAGCTTTGTGCAAAAAGAAAATTTTTGTTGTTGTTGTTTTTTTTTTTTTGAAACAAATAATGACAAACACATAAAACATAAAACATTAAGAAAAAGTCGAATGACAACACAATTAACAGAAACAAAGAGGGTGTCAGATAGAGGGGTCCTGTGGTGGCTGCTCGGGCTCTGGAGGCGGCTCCTAAGGTGGCTGCTCAGGTGGGGATCTGGCAGGACTAAGCACAAAGTCCAGAGGAGGTGGAAGCTCAGATGGGTCCCACTGTAGACGGCTGGCTAAATGTCTCCAACATTGGTATTGCCAGTGGTCCATAGCCTGAGCCCGCATGGAAAGATCCTGCACCATCGTGTACAGAGCGTCCAAAGAAGGTGCCTGAGCTGGAGGTGATGGCTGATCCTGAGCAGGCAGTTGGGGGGACTAAGCGTGTTCAACAGGAAACTCCACCGGCTCCTCAACAGGCGGCTCCATCGGCTCATCAATGGGCTCTTCTGCTGGGTCATTTCCCCCAACCTCCAAATCACCAATCATCAGGATAGAAAACGGCTTCCTCAGAAGGAGGAGCTCCTCATGTGCCTCAAATGGAACCCCAGCATCGGTGCACTACTCCGTAATCAAATGAGGATGTACCAGGCTAGAAACTGTAGAATGGGAGATCTTCTTAATGCTCTCAAAGATGATATAGCCGACATCTATCAGCCGCCCAGTCATAATCAAGTAAATCAAGATCGCCTGGTCAATGGTCACATCACTCAAGTGACCGCTAGGAAGCAAATTGGTGCAGACGAAGTGGACCCAATAACGTGCCACGCGATTCAAATTAGCCCGCAAAATGCTTTTGGGCACCCCTCTAGACATCTTCCAAACATTTCGCCCCGGGAGCGTTAGTTCTGCACAAACATCATCCAAATCGGGGGTCTCCCCACTCATCCGGTATAGGCAGAACTCACAGTCATCTACCAACGCAAGGCAATATTTGTCTTTGATTACTTGTTCATTGATAGTGACTGTACGCCCGCGGACTCGATACAAGCTCTCGCGACAGAACTGGGCGTTGTCATAGAATTCCTGCACAATGGGCACCACGGCAGCAACGGGATCATAACAGAATGTTCCCCACCGTCTAGCGGAGATTTGATCTGCTACTTTTTGACTTTCGGTAGGTGTAGTACTAAACTTCCGTCCTGGAATTAGAGCTCTGTGAAAAGTGACTTCATTGTAGCGCTCTTGAGCTGCCAAGGACACGAAGCGAGTACGATCAAAAGGAGTAGCAGAGGAAGATGAAGCTTCACCCTGAGCTTTCTTTTTAGGAGCCATTGAGTAAAAACCTGCTAGAAGAATTTAGATACAATTAACAGGGGCAACTAAGCAGCAATTATGCAAGTTGACTTCAATAATCCCAGCAGCCACAAGATGGAGTAGAATTACTGTTTAGATAATGCAAACCAGAAGAGTCACAAGGAGAAGCCATAGTTTTACCCAAACAAAAGCAAATCAAGAGTTTATTTTCTTTCAGGCATTTAAGCAAATAGTTTGTGTGCATAGGGGCAATTGCAATATTAGAAGAATTCAAAGCATCCATGCGACAGTATCCAGAAACTCTATGCAACTAAGGAGGGAGTAGAGAGGCCAAATCATGCAGAATTTAGCTACACACACTTACAAGCTCGTTCAGGCATATTCACAAACAGGTGGTGTGCATAACTCTACATCTCTATTGCAATGCTCAAATCAACCCAAAAATTTTCCTCCAATCAAACAGCACCATCCAGCAAAGAGAAAAAAATGCAGCAGCTGAAGAAATTACCGAATGTAGCAACGAAAATTTGTAAGGGAAACTTACCATGGAGTGCAGCTATGGATAACCAGCGAAAGGGAAGAGAACACATACCAACTCAAAATTTCAATCGGATGGAGAGATAGTTGAGGGGAAGACGTGGGATAGAGGAGGAGTTGGGGGAAAAGTGGTTGGAAACGGAGGGAACAGGGACGATGATGGGAAGGGGAAGGAGAGCCAGGAAAAGGACGGAAGGGCTGAGAGAAACGCACGGCGGAAACACGAGCAGTTTGTCCCTTTTTTTTTTCTTTTCTGAATTAAACGACTCGCGCCGCGGCTTCGAAATTTCGGCCGCGGCGAACATTGCCTCTGTCACCCGCAAAAGTGCCCCGCCCGACTTACGCCGCGGCCTGATAAATCAAGCCGCGGCCATTTTTGCTACTGGACTGGAGAAGGCCGTGGCTTGAATCATCACGCCGTGGTGACATTTGCTACTGACTCCAGGCGAAAATTGCCTCATGCAATTCACGCCACGGCCTAAATTCCTACGCCGCGGCAAGACTTGGTTCTGTTCTCAATCACGCCGCGGCTGATTTTCTAGAGCCGCGGCAAGTTTTGCCACTGAGTTCGGGTGTGCCGCGGTGCAGATATTTGAGCTGCGGCGCATATCGGACCTGATGCAATTACTTGAACATTTTGCCTAATTTCACTGACTTTATATTTATGAGTTTCCAGCTGTGGCTTTTTTAATGAGATGGGCACGCAGACATAAAGAAGACTTTCTCCGGCAGATGATATAACACACTTTAACTTTATTATTATATTATTAAAAACCCTAAATCATCCCCCCATTCCAACCCATCGTACTCTCCCATTCGCATTCCTCTATTTTTCCATTCCATCGACGCTCATCAGCTATCTTTCTCCCTTATTCGACCAGTAGCTCTACTGCAGGTCAGCCATTGCTTGGGACTTTTGCTAGCTGCGCCCCAGATCTACACTTTGCTTCTTGTCTTCTTCTTCCTGGTAAGCCACATCTTGGGTTCCTGAGGTTGATCTGTTCAGTTATCTTTCTCCTTTATTCGACCAGTCGCTCTACTGCAGGTCAGCCATTGCTCGGACTTTTGCTAGCTGCGCCCCAGATATACAGTTTGCTTCTTGTCTTCTTCTTCCTGGTAAGCCACATCTTGGGTTTCTGAGGTTGATCTGTTCAGTGCATGTCAATGTAACATTTTCATTCTTTGTTTAACTTGAATCTAGCTGTCGTTGCCTCCCAAGACTGACAAACAAAGATTTGTGAAGCAAAAAAAGTGTGCCTAGGTTTGAAATAGTGAAAGAAATAGTTAGGGTTTAAAGCCAAAATCAAACTATAATTGTTTGGGTTGAGATTATGTGTTTGGATGTGAAGATTTGCAAATACTATAATTTTAATTAATTAAAATTTAATTTGCTTCCAAAAAAATTTGCTTCATTCCTATTTTTTCACACAAGCAGGGATTTATACAGATTCCCATGTGTCTCATCTTCCATCTAGATGGAAAAGAAAATTGAGTTAAAATTTGAAATAAAAATAATTATAAAAGAAAAAGAGAAGTGTGGAGAGCCATTGCATATATGATGATATGATCATTTTTGAGATATTTGTATACGGTTATTTGAATTCGAGTAAAGATAATATGTACTTTTTTAAATCCAATCACATATTATTAACTCATCAATGGCTGTGATTGCGCTAATTGCTCCAGCGACTGTGGCGACTGTTTCTGGCATGCACTATAACTATTTTGCTTTTTTCTCTATGGTTTTTCCGATTTTTTCAGCAAACAAACAGAACGAGGATCAGAGATATTTGACTTGAAAGATTGATCCATCTTGTTTTGGGGATATTCAGGTGGAGTCAAACTATCTGCTGCATATTCACCCACGAGGTATAGAGTGAACTTGCCCAAACGACATCAGTGGTTGTGTTTTACTTTTTACTTCATCGTCGCCACCCAAGAGGGATACTGCAGGTGTTGTTAAGGTATCTGAAGGAGGAGCCATTTCTTTCTCTCCAGATTGGCCCATTCAAAAGGTACCATACCTTAAATTCCATTTTTTTTTCTAATTATTTTATAAAGTAGTTTTGATTTGTTATTACAAATAAATTAATGTATGCAGCTTAACGCGTGTATAATAAGCGTGGTACTGTTTGGAAAAAAAAATGTTAGTAATAATAATAATAATAATAATAATAATAGAGTTGGATAGAAAGCACTTAAAGCTGCATATGAATTATGCCACCCAGGCGATGAGAGATTAGATTCTCTCCAGCTTGTGTGACACCTATCTTTTGATACAAACAATTCTTTTGTGTGACCCCAATCTCTTTTGAAAAATCTCATTCTCCTATTCTAAGTCTTCACACATTATAAATTTTTTTAATATGAATATAATATTTGAATAATTTTTACAACATCATATTATTTATTTTCAATAAATTCACTCTTCAAATAATAATTCCATTAATGGAAAAGTTGAATGGAAAAGATACATATATAAAAAATTTGGTCTTTTCCTTTTATATAACAAAAAAGATTTATATTATGTCTCAGACCCTGATGCTATTTTCTGTGCTTTTGTAGCAGAAAACTGTTAAGGTGGGGTTTCGTTGTTTTTGCATATAAAGTTTTATTAAGCTTAGTTCCTGTTCCTATCCTTTTTCTTGTTGTCTTCTTGTATGATTTTTACGTATGAGGAGGATCATCTAAAAATGCTTTGTTGATCAAGTAGTTTTATTTATTTTATACTTTAGTTTAATTTTAAATTTTTTATTAATTTAAATATATATTTGTTAAAAGTAAAATATTCAAATAAAGAGTATTTTAATTAAATTTTTTTAAATAAAACCAAAATATAAAAATAATTTTTTTATTTTAAAAAATAGTTGTATATTTTTTTAAAAAAAATTATATAAAAAAAGTTATATAAAAAGAAATTATTTTTTTTTTTCGAATAGACACATTTTGACCCTTTCGATATGCATTGCATGCCCTGAGGAGAAGACATTGAAATTTGGACCAAGATTCCTGTTGTAAGAGAAAAAATTGTTTTATATTATTATTTTTTTTAGCTTTTCTTTCTTTTATTTTCAAAGTTATGATACTGCTCTCTCACAAATACATGGCACAATTTGCGCGAAAATGGAAGAGAAGCTGCGCCCCTTAACTGTTCGTCTTCAGTATTGATATATACACATGTCAATAAGAGTTTTTTCGTCTTCAGTCAAAAAAATTTTAACAAATATTTACTAGTAGTCAAAAGTTAGTCAAAGGTCAGTCAACATTGATTAACATTGTTGTAATGATATATTAATTACCATAATTATTTCATTTCCAGATTATTAGACTGAATGTCAGAAGGTTGAACTGAGCAATATAGATTTTTTAAGGAAAAATTTTGAGCCTCATATTTTAGGTTCCTATATATTTTTCAAAGGTTTGGTAGATATATATTAGTTTGAAAGATCACACAAAAATTTACACAGAAAAAAAACTAATTTGGTTACTCTCTCTATCTCTCTCTTTTTAACAAATATTTGTACATTGTTTAGACATGGGACTAATTTTGTTTGGGATTCATGATTGTCTTTCTCAACAACCATAACATATAGGAATTTTTGCAAAATTTAGACAACCGCATATTATAAGAAGGCCACCCTAAACCATAGGGATCAACATACTTGCTTTTAGTACCTAATATTACAAACGTGCAAACTTTTAACTCTAAAAACTTAGCCAAAACTTTTTATATAGGTATACTATCATCAAGTCTTTACAATCTTTTCATATGGATTAGCCGTAATTATCTGCTATGGGTATTAGCGACCAGATTAAAAAAATCTCATGAGATTTATCCACAGTTTTATAGATCTCACATAAAGATATATATAAAAAAAGTAAACGATACAAAAATAATAAACTGAATAATAAAATACAATGATTACATCTTTTAATTAATATATATAATAGATTTGGACTTGCATGAGTGTTGTTTATTCTCAAACAACATTGTTTCACTTAATTTTTCAAAGCCTATAAGGTTTCACATGATGAAAGAAATAAAACAAAATGACGCGATTTGATAGAAATGATACTTAGATAAGTCTTGGTAATGTGAACAAAGAATTCACAAAATAATCGAGTGAAAACAAACTGTAAAAGTGAAAGACCTTTCTGTAAATAATACAAAGTGCATAAATTTTGGTAGTTAAGTTAATTTTTCAACTAATATTTCACAAGTGCATAAATTTTTTTTTGGATATTAGGCTGAGATATTGGATTGCTTTTTTCCATGTTTGACTTCTTTGTTTTTCTATTGCATTAATTTCTATTTTAGCTTTATCCTTCTACTTTGTGCTTGTCCTTCCTTTGAGAAAAATCTGTTACACATAGTAAGAGCTATTTTGTGGATTATTTATATAGGATTTTTATATTGTTTGTATCAAGTTATTTCTTTCTCGCAAATTGTAGATATAATGATGAAATTTTGTATGAAAGATGTATACATGGACTTCACGATTGGTTCTCAAATTCTAAAATACAAAAAAATTAGATGTCAAGTTGTTGTTACTAGTTTTTTTTTGGTACTACACTGTATAACTTTAGCGTTACTGACTCTAGTCTTCATGATTAATGACCCCTACTTGGAATTGGACTTATCAAATCTTTACTCTCTCCGAATATTCTTATCCAATTACTTAACATTAACGATTATGAAGAATGTCCTAATTAATAGTAAGGGAAAAATAAAATAAGTAATCCATTTGAATGCTCCCTTGTAAACTCTTTTATTATTTTCTTCAAAAATATAACTACAAACCATTATAGTTTTGTAGATGAATCTTTGATCATTATTAAGTATCTATTGGACTACTTCATGACTACCTGAAAACAGATAGCTTCGATTGAATGGAGATGCTAGAAAATCGAAGATGGATGTATAATAGAGTAGATTCGAGTCGACAATATTTTACAACAGAGTTCGAGCAAGGTGTTGAGGAGTTTCTTGCCCATGCACGTCGATTACCTTCTTTTTTACAATCAGAGAAAATTAGGTGTCCATGTGCCCGGTGTAAATGTAAGAACTATATATGTCTTGATGAGGTGAAGGTGCATATTTATAGGCATGGATTCAAGTCAGACTACTATATATGGACTTGTCATGGTGAAACGCCAACTGCCTATCATTCACCTGTATGTCCAACGTCAGACGTCCAACATATCTCACAGGGCCCGCTTGGGAACCAGTTGTCACAATATGACACTATGGTGATGGATGCAGCCGGGCCAAGTTTCAGGGATAACTATGATTGCTCAGCTGAAGAGATGCCAAACTCAAATGCAAGGGCATTTTATGACATGTTGCATGCGGCACAACAACCCTTATGGGAAGGTTGTGAAGATGAATCTGAACTTTCAGCAGCTGTGCAGTTACTAAGCATTAAGGCAGAAACCAACATGTCACACCAAGGCTACAATTTAGTGTCACGACTTATGCGGAGAACACATCCTAAAGACACTCGTATGCCTCCAAACTTGTATCAAACAAAGAAGTTGGTGTCAAAATTAGGACTTGGTTATATGAAAATTGATTGTTGTGATAATGGGTGTATGTTGTATTATAAAGATGATGCAAATGCAATCCAATGTAAATTTTGTGGTGAAGCATGGTATGCCGCAAGAAAGTGCCATGGAAGAAAAAAGAAAATTGCAACCAAGCAGTTGTGGTACCTACCAATAATTCCTAGGCTTCAAAGATTATTTGCTTCTGGAAAAACAGCAAAAGAAATGAGGTGGCATTATGAGAACCGTCGAGCAACTGGCATCCTCACTCACCCCTCTGATGGAGAAGCATGGAAGGTGTTTGATAGCACATACCCCGACTTTGCGTATGATCCACTAAACGTTCGCCTCGGGTTGTGTACTGATGGCTTTACGCCATTTGGCCAATATGGAAGAAAGTATTCTTGTTGGCCAGTTATTGTCACTCCGTACAATCTACCACCGGCGATGTGCATGAGACAAGAGTATATGTTTTTGACACTGATTATCCTTGGTCCTAACAATCCCAAAGGAAAAATTGACATTTATTTACAACCATTAATAGATGAATTAAAATTATTATGGATTGATGGTGCCCTAACATATGATGTCTCATTGAGACAGAATTTTCAGATGCGTGCCGCATTATTATGGACAATCAATGACTTTCCAGCATATGGCATGTTGTCTGGTTGGATGACAGCAGGGAGATTGTCATGCCCTATATGTATGGAAAACTCAAAGTCATTCCAATTGAAGCACGGGAGGAAAACATCTTTCTTTGATTGTCATCGACAATTTCTTCCACTAGATCACCCATATAGAAGAAATAAAAGCTCTTTTTATAAGAATAGAGTTGAAAACTCAATCCCTCCACCACGGTTAGATGGAGAGCAAGTTTGGCAAAGAGTGTGCAAGCTGCCAAAAGTGACTGAGTGTGGAAAACTTGTAACAATCGAAGGGTATCATGACACTCACCATTGGACGAAACAAAGCATATTTTAGGAATTGCCATATTGGAAAACCAATCTCATTTGATATAATCTTGATGTCATGCATATTGAGAAAAATGTGTTTGACAATGTATTTCACACTGTTATGGACAAAAAAGGGAAGACTAAAGATAATACACAAGCTAGGTTGGACGTGGAAGAATATTGTCGACGAAAAGAATTAGAACTTGTTAACAATGGAAGCAAAGTTTTGAAGCCAAAAGCACAATATACTTTGAATATAGAACAAAAACGAGCAGTTTGTCAATGGGTAAAGAACCTAAGACTCCCTGATGGGTATGCGTATAATTTGGCCAGATGTGTTGACTCAAAAGAAGCAAAGGTATATGGAATGAAGAGTCATGATTGTCATGTATTTATGCAACGCTTGCTTCCCATTGCCTTTGATACTTTGCCTGAAGTTGTGTTGAATCCGATAATTGAGATTAGTCAGTTCTTTAAAGAACTTTATTCCACTACCTTGATGATGACTCAGTTAAAGTTGTTGGAGCAGAACATTATTGTAACCTTATGCAAGTTAGAAAAGATCTTTCCCCCTGGGTTCTTTGACTCAATGGAGCATCTACCCATCCACCTTCCTTATGAATCAAAGGTAGGGGGACCTGTTCAATATCGATGGATGTATCCATTTGAAAGGTAATAAAGCCTTTTACTATATGCTTCAAATGAATATATGTTTGAAAGGTAATAACACTTGTTCAACTACTCTTTATGTAGATTCCTCCATACCTTGAAGCAAAAAGTCAAGAATAAAGCTCGAGTAGAAGGATCTATATGCGAAGCTTATATAATTGAAGAGATCGCAACATTTTGCTCGCATTACTTTAAGCATGATGTGCCATCAAAAATTATGAGACCTCCAAGAAATGATGATGGTGGAGAATCAGGCCTACAAGCACTTTCTATTTTTAACTATCCTGGAAGGCCTTCTGGAAAATGCAAGTGTCGTTTCTTAAATGATCAAGAAGTAGATGCCGCTACAAAATATGTTTTAATAAACTGTGATGAAGTGCAACCTTATGTCAAGTAAGTGACATTACTTAAACAATTCTTTTGTTTGTATATGCTTAACACATTCCTTTACTATGCAGTTTATTTGTTCATGAGTTAGCTTTGTCCAATCCTCAAATTGTAGATGTTGAGATAGAAGGTCAGATTGAAGCAAATTTTTTCACATGGTTTCGAGAGCATGTACGTAGTAATAAATTGTAACTAAGTATGTATTAAATCTAACCTCAACTAACATAAAATGTTAAAAAATGTCACACAGGTTCAAAAGCCAGCCAACAATATTTTGGATTCATTTTTACATGATATTGCTCGAGGACCAAAGAGAAGCGTTAGAACTTGGCCTATTTATTTTGTTAATGGGTATAAATTTCACATACATTCATTGAGCCATCGGAAATCAACAATAAATAGCGGTGTATGTATTAAGGGGACTGACTTTGCACAATCAGAACATGATTTTTATGGCATTCTAGAAGAGATTGTGGAGATTGAATACACAGGGGTTCTTGTGAAGCGATTAGTATTGTTCAATTGTCAATGGTATGATCTTTCACCTAATCATGGTATGAAGGTTCACAAACAATATGGGATTGTTGAAGTTTACGAATTAAGGAGGTATAACAAGTTTGATCCATTTATACTTGCACAATAAGCGACGCAAGTGTATTATGCATCTTATCCTAATTGCCATCAGAAAGCTAATTGGTTAGCCGTAATCAAGGTTAAGGCTCGTAGCATAATTGATGCTTCTTCATCTGAAACAAATATAGGGCCATTTCAGGTGGATGAATTGGAAATCATATTACCTACAATTGTCCTAAATGATGAATTCCATAACCTAAGAGACACTGAAGGTTCATATGAAGAAATAGATATGTTAACCATTAACATAGTCTGTGACGAAGAAGAAGAAGAAGAAGATGATGATGATGATGATGATGATGATGATGATGATGAAGATGATGATGATGATGATGATGATGATGATGATGATGAGGAGGAGGAGGAGGAGAATAAAGATAATGATTCTGAAGATGATGATGATAATGATGCATAGATTAGGGTTGGGTTTTATTTAATTTTGAGTTTGAGTTTTTTATAATATATTTTCTTGTTTTAAGTGTGAATTTATTTTTGTTTTCATTCTATTTAATCTTTTATTAACTTATACTGACTCATGTTTGTTATTATATATGTAGATGTCAGGTCGTGGTTCTAGGCGAGGTCGTCCTCGATGGAGTACCTCTACACCACCACCTCTGCACCCTCAATCATCTCATTGTCCTCTGACTTCAGCACCTACACCAGCTCCTATAGTGCTAGACGCTTCTACTACACCTGCATCAGCTCCAACCATACCTGAATCATCTAGGAGACCCTCAGCATCACCTGTATCATCTCCTCCTGTACCATCCCCTGACTCCCACTACTCACATCCCACTTCTCAGGGTCCTTCCACTAGTTCTACACCAATGTCACCTATCCAACCTGTTGGCCATGACCCCACAGATGGTCGAACATGGTTATATCCTGACAAGCATACGTAAGTTATCAAGTTTATATTGTTTTATTTGTTATTCATTTAACAACTTAATGCCATTATAATATTTTTAATCATTGATGTTAAATGATTAGATTTAATCCTGTTGTTGCTGTTGTTCATGATATTCTCCCTATAATTCAAGCAAAATTTGAACATCCATGTTATAGTTGGAAAGTAATGCCTCCTGAAGTCAGACAACTATGGTTTGATGAATGGGCGGTATATATCTTATTCCATCATTATATATGTATCATGTGTTGATTTCTTTTTCCCTCAATTTGTCTTAATGTTGAGTTTTCTGGTGCTTATGTAGAAAAAGTATAAATGGTTGTCACAATATGACCATGTCATTAGACGTAATTAGAACAAAAAATGTGGAGATATCTTGCGAAATGCAATGCACAGAGTACGGTTAGACCTGGAAAAAGGAGTCACACCTAATTGGATCCCAAATAATGTAATGGTCCAATTAAAGCACTATTGGGAGTCAGAAGAATATAAGGCTGTATGCCAGACAGCTAAAAACAATCGAGCATCTACCACAGGAGGCATGCAACATAAAGGGGGTAGCATTCCTTCAACTGAACATAAGAGGAGATTGGTAACTATTTAAATTCGAATGTAATTATTGTTTATTTAATGCATGAGATAACTAATATTAATAAATAAGTGCAGACTTTAATGCTTGGAAGGCCACCTACAATGTTTGAATTGTTCAAGCACACGCACTATGACGAGGCAACTGGTCAATTTGTGGACCATAGGGCAGCTGAAGTTTATGTATGTATATGTTTATTTTTTTCCTTTCTCTCTAAAATTGTATTAATGGCTAGAGGTCTTACTAGCTATAGTGTGGGTCTTAATTTTTTTATTTTAATTATAATTGGATTTGTACTGACGGCCAGAGGCCTGACTAGCAGTAGTGTGAGTCTTTATTTTAAGTTTTGATTATAATTGGACTTGTGATAGTGGTGAGCGGTCTAACTAGTTGTAACGTATCTTCATTTTTTGTTTTAATTGACATTGGACTTATGCTGACGACCAGAAGCTTGACTAGCTTTAGTGTGTCTTGATTTTTTCCTTTAATTATAACTATACTTATGCTGATGGCTAAAAGCTTGATTAGTAGTAGTGTGGGTTTTTATTTTTGGTTTGATTATAATTAGACGTGTCCTAATGGTCAGAGGTCTGGCTAGCTATAGTGTGCATTTTTTGTTTTGATTGTCATTAGACTTGTGCTGATAGTCGAAGACTTGATTAGCTTTAGTGCAAGTCTTTATTGTTTGTTCTGATTATAATTGGACTTGTGCTGATGGCCACAGGCTTGACTAGTTACAATGTCTTTTTATTTTTTATTTTGATTGTAATTAGATTTGTGCTAATGGCCAGATGTTTAACTACTTTTAGTGTGAGTCTTGGTTTTTTTTTCCAATGTAATTTAACTTGTACTGATAGCTAGAAGCCTAACTAGCTATAGTGTGGATCTTTATTTTTAGTTTTAATTATAACTAAACTTATATTAACGGCCAAAGGCCTTAATAGCTATAGTGTTAGTCTTTATTTTTGGTTTTGATTATCACTGAACTTGTATTGATGACCAAAGGCCTAAATAGTAGTAGTGTGCTTTTTTATTTTTTGTTTTGATTATCACTGAACTTGTATTGATGGCTAGAGATCTAACTACCTGTAGTGTGAGTTTTTATATTTTGTTTTGATTGTCACTACACTTGTGTTAACGGCAAAAGACCTGACTAGTTCTAGTATAAGTTATTATTCTTTGTGTTTGATTGTCATTGGATTTGTGCTGACAGTCAAAGGGCTGACTAGCTGTAATTGAATCTTGATTTTTGATTTTGACTATCATTGAACTTGTGCTGATAACTGAAGGTCCAACCATTTTTAGTGTTAGTCTTTATCTTTTTATGTTGTCACTATAATTGTTTGATCCTCTATTTAGTGTCTTTTACTTATTTTATTACTTCGTTGCTAGCAATATCATTGCATATTCTTTTCATATACCTAATTGTGTAATTTCAACATTTGATACCTTTGATTACGATGGCTTAATATATTTATAGTTTCAAGATACTTAGTCTTTCTTATATGATGACACATTATGTTGATACTTTATGACATAAAATGCACTTAAACATATCCATACTTTTGCTTCTAGATTAATTGTCACTATTTTCTTTATTTTAAATTTTTCTTTCTTTGATTCTATTAACAGGCTGATTATTTAAGGCTTAAGAATGCCAGAACTTCTACTCAGGACTTCCCAGGCATAGCATCAAATGATATAGATGATGATGATGATGAAGTTGCCTTATGGTTAGAGGCTGTAGGTGGCAAGAATAAGAAGGGTCGTATCTTTGGAGTAGGATCTGCAGCTCATGATGTTGATACTGTTTGTTCTCGTGGGACCTCTTCTTCCATTAATAACTCAGGACTCCATTCAGATTTTGAAGAGGAATTACGTAGGAGGATTGCCACAGAAACGACACCTTTGAGACAGGAGAACCAAGAACTTAGAGAGCAGAATCAACAAATCTTATCTATGTTAGACCAGCATCAGCAAAAACTTAATAGGTTGCAAGAACTTGAATCACGATTATCTCGTGTTCCATCAGATCCTGTACCGGAAGAATCAGCAGTTGAGAAGACAGGCCCCGACGATTGTCCCCTTTTATAGATGTGATTTTATTTTTTTGTGACATTTTAAATTATGTATTTTAAGTTAAAGATTGTTATAATTTGTTTTATAAATGTTTAATTGAGGATCATTTTAATCTATCTATTATTTTTACTGAATATTGTTGTGCTATTTTATTTTATTGGATAGGTAGCACAAGTAATATTGATGCTGTATTAAAAAATATAATATAATACAAAAATTAAATAAGCAACACATTTTTGTCGCTATTCTGTCACTAATTTAGGCTAGATTAGTGCCAAAATAATCAGTGACAAAATATTCCGTCACTAATTTGTGACAAATCAATGACAATATTTTATTGCTAATTATTGATGAAAAAACTCATCACTGATCCGCCACAAATTAGTGACGGAATTTTCCATCAATAATCCGTCACAAATTAGTAATAGAATACTTTATCACTAATCCATCGCTAATTAGTGACGGAATATTCCATCTCTGATCCGTCACTAATTAGTGACGGAATATTCCATCGCCGATCCGTCACTAATTAGTGATGAAATATTCCATCGCACATTACTGACGGAATATTCCGTCGTTGATCCGTCGCTAATTAGTGACGCAATTTTTCGTCGCCGATCCGTCACTAATTAGTGACGGAATATTCCATCACTGGTCTGTCACTAATTAGTGACGGGAATATTCGTCACTAATTCGTCGCTAATTAGTGACAGATATTCCGTCACTAGTCCGTCGCTAATTAGTGACAAAAAAATTCGTCACTGGTCCGTCGCTAATTTGGAATAAGTTATACTCATAATCAGCGATGGAATTTAGCTCAGCGACGGATCATTCCGTCGCAAATTAGCGACGGAATTTTCATTTCAGTCGCTAATTATTTAGCGACGACAAAATTATCGACGGAATTATCCATATTTAGCGACGAAAAATTCCGTCGCTAATTCTTGTTTTTCTTGTAGTGTATACTAAGATAAATTTGTTGTAGTCTTCATTGATGATATCCTAGAATACTTTAGATCCTTTGAAGAGCACGAAAGACATTTGAGACTAGTCTTAGAAATGTTGAAAGATAAAAGGTTGTATGCTAAACTTAGTAAATGTAAGTTTTGTCTAACCGAGGTGAGATTCTTAGGTCATGTGATATCACAAGCGGGGGTTGCTATTGATCCCCATAAAGTAGAGGCTATGTTATAGTGGCATAGACTTAGAACTATCACCGAAGTTAGGAGTTTTCTAGGTTTGGTAGGGTATTATAAATTATTCATTTAAGGCTTTTCTCAAATAGCCTTACTACTAACGAGGCTAACTAGGAAAGAAACACCTTTTATGTGGGATGATAGATGTGAGAGGAGTTTCCATGAGTTGAAACTCTGATTGACCACTGCCCCTATATTGATTATCCCTGACCCTATTAAACCATTTGTGATTTATAATGATGCCTTGAGAAAGGGATTATGATGTGTGTTAATACAATATGGTAGATTAGTGGCATATGCCTCTAGGCAATTAAGGCTTCATAAGGAGAATTATCTTACACACAATCTAGAGTTAGCTACAATGGTGTTTGCCTTCAAAATCTGAAGGCATTATCTGTATAAGGTTAAGATAGAAATTTATAATGACCACAAGAGTCTAAAATACTTGTTTGATCAGAAAGAATAAAATATGAGACAGAAAAGATGGATGAAATTTCTAAAAGATTATGATTACACTTTGAAATATCATTCAAGCAAAGCTAATATGGTGGCTGATGCCTTGAGTAGGAAATTGATCCATGTAGCCCATATGATGATTAGAGAATAAGAACTCATAGAGAAGTTTAGAAATATGAACCTCTCTTGCCATATGGTATTAGGTAGATTATATCTGAGTGAGACCCAAATAGAGAATAATTTGAGAGCCCAGATCATAGATACTCAGAGAGAAGATGAGTTCTTAAGGTAGGGTAGGAGTGAGATTTCCCAAGGTAGGATCTCAGATTTTAGGGTGTCTGAGGATGGTATGATAGTAAATCGAGATAAAATCTACATGCCTAACCAAATTGAACTGAGAAAAAGAATTTTAGAAGAGGCACACAAAAGTAAATATACTATCCACCTAAGCACCACTAAGATGTATCAAGATTTGAAATAAGCATTATGGTGGCCAAGAATGAAAAATGATATAACCAACTATATGGCTTGATGCCTAGTGTGTCAGAGGATGAAAATAGAGCATTAGAGACAAGCTGAGTTGCTACAACCCTTAGATATCCCTGAATGGAAGTAGAATAATATAGCTATGGATTTTATTATAGGATTACCTAGAACATCCTCCGGACATGATGCTATTTGGATAGTTGTTAATAAATTGATGAAGTCGGCCCATATTGACAATGAGGGCATAACTTCTTTTTTTTTTGTGTTGAATTCTGATTAGATGTTGTAAAATATTCTAGATGTAACTCCATTCACTACAAAAAAAAAAGACCTTTAGTGGCGACAAAAGTCACTGTTAAAAGTAGCCAAAGTCGACACTAAATCTTTATAGTGGCGACAAAAGGTCGTCACCAAGTTGTCACAAATACAACTATAGCAAAAACTCTTTAGTGGCGATAAAACAGGTCGCCACTAAAAGTGACAATTAGTGGCGACTTTTGTCGCCACTAAAAGAAAGTCGCCACTAAAAACTTGTTAATTAGTGAAGAAAAATGCTACAATTAGTGGCGACCTATGGTTGCCACTAATAGTGGCAATGAGAAGTCACCACTAATTGTTATAGTTTTAGTAGCAACCTATTGTTGCCAGTAAATTATCGAAGGTTTTAGTGGCGATAGATGGTCGCCACTAATTATGCTATTAGTGACGCCAACAGTCGCCACTAAATCTTATAGTTTTAGTGGCGACTTATTGTTGCCACTAATTTTACTAGTTTTAGTAGCAACTCAACGTCGCCACTAATTCTTATAGTTTTAGTGACAACTGGTTGTCGTCACTAATTCTTATAGTTTTAGTGGCGACTTATTGTCGCCACTAATTTTACAAGTTTTAGTGGCAACTCGGAGTCACCACTAATTCTTATAGTTTTAGTGACAACTGATTGTCACCACTAATTCTTATAGTTTTAGTGGCGACCTATTGTCGCCACTAATTTTACGAGTTTTAATGGCAACTTGGAGTCGCCACTAATTCTTATAGTTTTAGTGACAACTGGTTGTTGCCACTAATTCTGATAATTTTAGTAATGAATTCTAATTATGTTGTCACCATTAAATTTATTTTTGAAACATTTAATGACAACCTATTATTACTGTTATGGGTGACAGAATCTTTTTTTAAAACATTCTATTTGTAATTGCACGTTATTTGCCTAAAAAAATAATAAAATTCAAATGGTTCTAAAATCAACTTCAGAAGATATAAGAGGACAATGATAAAATTAAAGTACAATAACTAAATTGAATTATGTCAAAAGAAAATTTTGATTAAAAACAAAGAGTAAACTAAACAAAGTCATAGTCAAATACATAATCAATAATGAGAAAACAAAAGTTACAAATTGTACATTCACTAATAATAATTGTTGAACTTCTCAAAAAAAAAAAAACTAGTGAGGTGAAATATATTTAATATGCTCTGTTATTCTTTGAAGCACACTCAACCTGTAAGAAGAAGGAAAAAAAGAGTTATCGAATTTAATACTAATAATTACTTTGGGCTAAAAGAGAAACAATAACAGTTAAAATATCAGATAGCATTTAAATTAAAATTTGAACTTTGAACCATGCTTAAATAAATATTTAAACTAGTAGGAAAGAAGCAATGATTTATAAACATACCTCTATTTATCTAAATTCATTGAGCTGGTCTACTTGAAATATTGCCACTTAAAGGTAAATGTCCCTATTAGAATTTTAAAAAAAATGGTAAGTATTGTTTATTCTTAGAAATAAGAAAGAAAGTGTGTTATATACCTGCTGTTGTAATGTGGACAACAAGGCAGCAACTTGTGCGCGAACTTCATCCTGCACTTGTTGGGCCATCTGAGATCGCTCTTGCTGGAGCTTCCGTTCAAATTCTTCTTGCATTTTTTGCTCCATTTCTTCACGCTCTTGGGCCATTTGGGCACGGTCCTCCTCCCATTTTCCGTTCCATTTCTTCCCAAACTTGTCTTATTGCAGATAATACTCTATAATCGACATCAACTTGGTCAACGGGTCTCTTTTTAGGGGTTTCTTTCCATAACCCTTTCCACGAACAAACCCTGATCGTGCACCTAATATAATAGATAAAATTTCATTTCTAGTCATGCGAGATTCAACTTCAGATGATTGTTGTCGAATAACAAGCTCATGTAGACAACCCTTCAGTTTAATTAACAAATTAAAAACATATACAATAAATTGTAATTAAGCAAAGATAAAAAATTAAAAAATGTTGAAAAGTTACATGAATTTCCTGTGACTTGGGATCAGCCCACTCTATCTCCCCATCCTTTGTACGACGAGTGTGTTGCACCTCCCATACCACGTCAGGTCCCGCTGGTTCACTAGTAATGGGATCCCTCTAGAATATTTTGTAAAAAGTATTATTTCATCTTATAATGGAGAAAAAAATTCTTATATAGAAGTACATTAGTAAATAAAAAATGAAGATTCCATCCTTACCAGACTATGCTCTACCTCCGCAAACGACCGTGTGCCACATGTATGCTTAGTTACTTGTTTTCCTCTATTTAGTTTATTTTTATTACTCATCACCTACAAGTGGATAAAAAGATTTATTATTATTTAAAGATAGTTATGAGAATTGTATATAAGGAAACAAGGTCAAACTATATTATAGAACAAAAGTACATTACCTTAAAATCTTCAGTAGCCCAATGCTGGAGCAACCACTCCCAATCTATAGATGCATATCAGCCGATCGAACTGCACGCTTATCTTCATCTGTATCTAGAAATTTGACAAGATCATGTAACTTTGTCTTCCAACTCATAAACAATCTCCGTAAAGTGGTAAGAGTGAAGCACTTCATCAACGACTTAGCTTGACCCTCTCGTTGTTCAAATTTATCCTACAGACCACAAACATAAATAGTTATAGTTACATATGTGAAGGGTTTAAAATTAATAAAACAAGTTAGTTTGTATAACTGTCTATATACAAACATATTACCTTAACTTTTAACCATATAATATCTCCATATTTTTCTTGTTGGGCATGGCTAGTCACCATCTCTAAATAAATAAGTGGTCTGAACCACCAAGCCACAATAACTGGAGAACTCTCGAGCGCCATCTCCAATAGCCCGCTTGAAGTCTTTAGGGATGTCAATAATAATCTTTCTACCATGTTTTGTCTTCAAATCAACAGACATACACTTGTATTTCCCTCGACCTTTCTTAATAGTGCTACAAGAAGCTGAATAAGACATGTAAGTCATAAAAAATCAGTACACTTAGATAGACATGTGTGTGTGTGTGTGTGTGTGTGTGTGTGTGTGTGTGTGTGTGTGTGTGTGTGTGCATGTGAGGGGGGAGAAAAAAATAAATCATAGTTAAACAAAATATAAAGGTGATTATGCCTGCACTACTCTGGTTCAGTGATGGCTACATGGGTGGAGAATCTTCGTGTTCTTGTTGTGTCACAGATTAGTGTGGGTGGAGTAGACTCCCTACTCTTAGAAATATCCCCTATGACAAGTCGTGGTGGTGATGTCACATCACCTGTGTGGTCACATTTCAACCGACCACTACTGCCACGTCCATTTCCTCTTCCCCCTGCCTCCAACTCTGCCACGTCCACCACTTGACATTTTCTGTAAAATTATAAATAAAATGTGAGATATAGTAGCTTAAATTCAAATACTAACTTGAATATATAAACATAAGGGAATATGTTTGTAAGTACACTACCAGAAAATATTTAATCTAAGCTATAAGTAGTATCATTTGTGTCGTTTGTATCATCATCATCAAGTATATCCTCCTTATCCTCTTCATCAGTGGACATATCTTCATCAAGTATGTCTTCTCCATCTTCTTCATCAGTGGATACATCCTCATTATTATCATCAATGAATTCATCCACCTCAGCAATTACACTTGGCCCACTTGGTCGAGGGCGTTCACTTGAGTAGTTTATTGTTTCTGGTTGAATGTCATCCCTATGTAGGCAAACTACTTGGCAAACTACTAGGTCAATGCCTACATCACCACTAGTAGTCAAATCTACTTCAATTTCAATCTGCTGGTAAGCCTCATCGCTTAATAATTCTTCATTGTCCCTATCTACGCCATCATCAGTTATCTCTGGCATATTAAAGAAGTCACGAGGATTTGTTTTTACAACAACAAGCCAATTTGGGTCACAATTGTCCTCTAGGTAAAATACCTGTTCTGCTTGAGATGCCAAGACAAATGGTTCATTTGAGTTCAATGAGTATTGGGTGTTGACACTTGTAATTCCATATTTGTCCACCTTGTATCCTCTTCCTAAATGACTCACATCCCACTAATGACACTTGAAGAGATACACTTTCTTATTCCCAATGTATGACAATTCATATATATCTTCTAAAATACCATAATATTCTTTTGTCTCATTTGAATCATCACCCCTCACAAGGACTCCACTATTTTGTGTTCTTCTACCAAAGGCTCGGTCTTGAGTATGAAATCTAAATCCATTCACCATAAATGTGGAATGACGATGGACCATTTTTAGCGGTCTAACTCCAAGACTCATAAGGTCATCACTTGCGTTACCTCGTGCACCTAACTCTAAAACCTATAAAGGACAACATGTATGAATATCGTAACGTTTAATCTAACTAATAGACATACGAGGTCAAAACATACCTGTGCACAAAACCATTCTGGGAACTACGTAACCATTGAAGCTTGTGTTTCATTCTCCATCTTGTCCTTCCTGCAATGTATGATCTACTTAATTAAAGGTGATAATAGAAAATTTTTTAGGTAAGTGATGGCTAATTCCTATAAACTTACTCAATAAATGGCCAGATGTCTTCACAATTTTTAAACATGTACATACAAGCTTGATTAAACTCTATATCTGATAGAAAAATTGATTCATAACGTCCCCTCGCCTGTCCACTTGGATTGAAGATAGAAATCTTATCATATTCCATATGTCCATCATCATTCCTAGGAGGTCTATTGAACTTCGTTGAGACATTTTTCAAATAACGCGAACAAAAAGTAAGGCATTCATCAGCTAAGTAACCTTCAGCGATTGAACCTTCTGGACTAGCCTTGTTGCGAACATAAGTTTTTAGTGTTCGTAAGTACTTGCATTAGTATGAATAAGGTCAGACATTTTTTTAAATAATAGAAAAGACATCATAGCTTAAGGTCAACCTTACCTCTCAATAGGATACATCCATCGATATTGGACAGGTCCACCAAGCTTAGCCTCTCTTGCTAAGTGAACAAGTAAATAGACCATGATATCAAAGAAGGCAGGTAGAAACACCATTTCTAATTTGCATAATGTGATTGCAATTTGGGTTTCCAATACATCAAGATCTTCAATTCTCAAGCACTTTGAACATAAGTTCTTAAAAAATTTCCCCAACTCTATTATAGGTTCTAACACTTCATTAAGCAACAAACCACGTATTGCAAGTGGAAATATGTCTTGCAATAATACATGGTGGTCATGACATTTCAACCCAGAGATTTTTTGCTCATGGACATTGACGCACCTTGAAATGTTTGAAGAGAAGGAGTCTGGCACCCTCAATTTAGCCAAGAAGTCATAAACTTTTGCCTTCTCTTGTCTCGACAATGTATAGCATGCTGCTGGAATCAGGATTTTGTTACCATTTTCTATGGGATGCAATTGTTGCCTAATCCCTAAATCAACCAAGTCATATCGACTCTTCAGTATATCTTTAGTCTTTCCAACGACACCCATCAATGTCGACATTATGTTATCTGACACGTTTTTTCTATATGCATAACATCAAGGTTATGTCGGAGCAGCAGAGTTTTCCAATAGGGCAATTTGAAGAAAATACTCTTCTTCCTCCAATTGAAAGCATCATTGGTGGGGAAATGCTTTCGCTTTTGGCTTTTCCCAAGACTCACATCTCCCAATGCTTGAAGCTGTATAAGTGCTTCCTCACTAGTAAGAGGTAAGGGTGCAAGTGAATGTTCAACTTTCCAGTCAAATGCCCTCCTATTATTGCGCCATGGATGATTGGGAGGAAGGAAGTGACGATGCCCTATGTAACATAACTTATTCCATAAAGAAATGGAATATGTGCCCTTGTGGCAACAAGGGCATGCAAACTTTCACTTAGTGGACCACCTTGAGAGGTTCGCATACGTTGAGAAGTCATTGATTGTCCAAATGACAACAGCACGCATCTTAAAATTGGACTGTGAATAGGCATCATATGTGTCAATACCATCGTTCCATAACTCCTGTAACTCTTCAATCATGGGTTGCAAATACACATCAATGTCATTACCAGGACATTTAGGGCCTGGAATAAGAAGTGTCATCATAAAATACGAGTGCTTCATGCATAATCAAGGTGGCAAATTATATGGAACTAGCACAACCGGCCAAATGTTATGATTAGTACTTATATTTCCATACGGCTAGAACCCATCACTAGCCAGACCCAACCGTACATTTCTGTAATCACGAGAGAAGTCAAGATACTGGTTATCAAATGATTTCCAAGTAATTGAGTCAGACGGATGTCGTAAGACACTGTCGTCAATATGTTCTTCCATGTGCCATCTCATATCTTTAGCTATTTGTTGAGCCATGTACAGCTGTTGCAACCTAGGCTTTAATGGAAAATGTCGTAACACTTTACGGGGCACTTTCTTGCCTTTGTGACCATCCAACTTCCATCTAGACATGTTGCACTTAGGGCATGATTCTACATTTGCGTGTTCTCGCCAATATAAGATGCAATCATTTTTACATGCATCAATCTTAGTATAACCCAATCCGAGCTCCCTAACAACCTTCCTTGCTTCATAGTAATTGTCAGGTACTAGTGCCCCTTTAGGTAAGACATCTTTGAATAAACTCAACAATGTATCCATCGATTTATTACTCCAATGGTTGAGGCATTTCAGATGAAGGAGTTTGACAATGAAAGATAGCTTTGTCACATTATTACAACTCGGATAAAGTTCGATTTGAGCATCTTCCAACAATTCAAAAAATTGGCTAGCCTGCAAGTTAGGCGACTCAGTTGAATATGTTTCACCGAATGCATCATGTAACATCTCAATGATGTCATCATCTTCGTCATTATCCGTAGGTGCTTCGTCATTTGCATGCTGGAGGGGACTATGGATACTAGGTCGAGCTTCTCCATGTGAGTCCCACACTTTATAACTTTCATTGAATCCCTTCTTAAACAAATCTACCCATACTTCACTTCTTATTTTCCACGCTGTATTCTTGCACCCCTTATGTGGGCATTGAATCATATCAATCACCCCACCTTGGCTAAATGCCCATTGGAGAAACTCATCAACACCTTGTCTATATGTCATATCAGCCCTATTCCTAATGTGTATCCAACTTTTATCCATCCCTAAATCCAACATGAATGTTTTCAAAGTGAGTATTTATAACTAATTTGTAATTATACATGTCTATATTATATAGAACACTAGGAAAGAGATATATTTCTCTTTGGCATACACTACATATACTCTTATATCATCTAGAACACAAGTATCTGGTTCATCAGATAATCAGACCAATTCAAAGGTGAAATCCTCGACAAACAACTAGTTCATTTCATAACTTCCTTATGGCAAACATGTATCTATGTAAATCTAAGGCATGAAGAAAAATAGACATGTATGATACAATTTTGTATACAATCAGCCAAGAAGATTTGAATAATTTAACTACATGTGATAAAGTTTATCCACATAAAGTAGTTCAACAGACAAAGTCATTTAGCTATTAATTTGTCATAGCATAACAAGATAATTTTACATAGGCCATCAGATGGTGATTCCTACAAGATCTTTTACACATGTGGAAGGAAATCGTCCCATGTAACATAACTTAAACCCATTAACAAGAGCAATAATAGATTCCCCAACATGATAAAATTTCATTTTTCAATTAGAATAGACAAAGAAAATCCTACAGTTATTAATTTTTTATGCAACATTAGCTCCTAATAGATTATGAAATATTTTTATCTTTAGCTTAATCAATCAGTGTTTTATGAAAAAAAAAATTAATTGATTTTAAGACTATATTTGAATCTCTTAATCGAATAAATACTAATCAAATTTTAAATTTAGTATTTTATTTAATTACTCATAATCCTAATTATTTGTTAAATATTCTTCATCCTCATTTTAATCTATCAATAATTTATTACATGTTTCATTCATTATTATGAAATTAAATTTTTCTTTTTACTCTTAATCCAGTACATACTAATTGTATTTTGAACATTTTCCAATCTTAATTATGCTTTTCCTTCATAAGTCTTTGCCATCCATTGCTTATCAAATTGCAAAGGTGTTTTTATTTTTAATCCCTTTTTACTTTTAGTACTTACCTATTAATTTGTTATTCAATCTTTTATTTAGTTAATGATTGAAAATTTAATCCTAAAAATTTGCTAAATATTCTTCATCTTCAATTTAATTTATTAGTAATTTATTGAACATTTGATTCAGTATTTTGAAGTTAAATTTTTTCTTTTATTCTTAATCCAATAAAAACTAATCAAATTTTAAATTTTGTAATTTACTTAATCATGTTCTTATTTTTGACACCTTAACCATCAATTGCTTATCAAAATCTCGAGTTGGTATTATTTTTATTTGCTTTTTACTATTAGTATTAACCTATTAATTTCTTATTCAATATTTCATTTAATTATTCATTGAATATTTAATTCTTAGTATTTGTTCAATATTCTCCATCTTTATTTTAATCTATTAGTAAATATCTAAATGTGTCATTTATTATTCTGAATTTAAATTTTCATTTTCACTCTTAATCCAATACTCACTAATTAAATTTTAAACCTACTATTTCATTTGATCAAATTTCAAAGTCAAAAATTATTTAAGAATTGCTTTTAGTTTTAGTAGTAGCTTAGTAATTTTGTATGCAAAAGTTCACTATTATTTATTTATTGAATATTCAATCCTAATTACTTATTAAATAACTGTCATCTTTATTTTATTCTAGTACCCATTTAGTAATTGTTTAATAGATTATGCTTGAAGTAAATGTTCATTTTTATCATAATCAAATAATTACTAATTAACTTTTGAATTTAGAATTTATTTAATTATAAAATTAAATTTGTACCTCGTAATCCACCAACTAATTATCAAATCTTAAAGTTATTATAACTGTTAATTACGCTTTAACTTTTAGTATTTACCTATCAAATCTTATAGTTTATTTAACTACTATTAGCATATGATTAGGTTAAAGAAGCAATTCTAAAACTAATCTCCTTCCATATATAATGTCTTAAATCACATTTTTATCTTCTACCTTATATTTTTTCAGCATTTAGTTCCATATATATATATATATATGTATATCCTAAATCATATTTTTATCAGCAGAAAGGTATGAACCAACAAGAAAATATCACCTGGTTGCTCCAAAAAGTGCTGGTAGTGAGTTGTGAGGAGGAATAGAAGATTTAAAGATAGCTTGTCAAGTTAGACCTGCACCCAAAAGTAGCAGAAAAATATTGTCAACCGGATTTCTGTGTGAAAAGGAAACAAATGCATCAATTATTTTGTGTCAATGCAAAGATATATATATATATATATGTGTGTGTGTGTGTGTGTGTGTGTGTGTGTGTGTGTGTGTGTGTGTGTGTGTGTGTGTGTGTGTGTGTATGTCTATATACATATGGATATATATATATATATATATATGTGCACCGACCTTGCTTATTGGAAATAAAAGCTAAAATTGATAAACTATTTTCCCTATAATATAGTGCTAGGTTTGACGAAGAAGTTAAAAATTCAATTTGTTTGACGTATTTTTTTTATTTAGGTTTTTTTATTATTTTGTTTATTTTTTTGTTTGTTTGTTTTTTTTTTTTTTGTTGTTTTTATTATTTTTTTATGACTAAGCTTTTATTATTTTTTGAAAGGTCAAAGAGAATAAGAATTACTTCTCCCTTAACAGATAAAATGAATGTGAAAATTGATTGAAGCGTTTTAATTTGTTAAAGATAAATTTAATTTTACTTTTCTTGTATTTTCAACTATCTTTTTCATCATTCTTGTTTTTTGTTTTTTTTTTTCTCTTTTCTACATCTTTTTTTTTTTTTTTGTTGCTTGCTTTCTTTACTCTTTATTTTAAATGACTAAGCTTTTATTATTTTTTTTTTGGGTGAAAAGACAAAGAAAATTAAAACTACTTTTCCCTTAATAAAGCAAAATTGGTTTATGTGTTTTGATTTGTTAAAGCAAAATTTAATTTTACTTTTCTTGCATTTTTAATTATTATCACTTTTTATTTTTTTATTTTTTTTGTCTTTCATTTTTTCTCTTTTTTTGTTTTCCCCTTTTTTAAATTTATTGTTTTGTTTTTGTTGATTTTCCCTTACGACTGTAAATTGTCATTTTCTTTTTTTTACAAATAAACTTGAAAGTATTTTATGAGTTTTAATTTTGCAAAAGGAAAAAAAAAGCAGAATTTAATTTTACTTTTCTTGCATTTTTAATTATTATCACTTTTTATTTTTTTATTTTTTTGACTTTCATTTTTTCTCTTTTTTGCTGTTTTCCCCTTTTTTTTTTAAATTTATTGTTTTGTTTTTGTTGATTTTCCCCTTATGACTGTAAATTGTCATTTTTTTTTTTTTACAAATAACCTGAAAAGTGTTTTATGAGTTTTAATTTTGCAAAAGGAAAAAAAACCTCAATTAATCCTACTCTTTGACTTTTTTCTCCCTTTTTGATGATTTTCATTAATCTTTGATTTTCTTTTTCTTATCCCTTTTTTTTTTTTTTTTTTTTTCTTTTTTTCAAAAAAGACATTTTCACCATTGGCTTACTTTTTGAATTTTAGTTTATTCTCATAATATTTTTTTTATTTTGCTTCCTATTCCATTTCACTTTCCAAGTAGCACACTTTAATTTCTATTTTTTTGCCGAAAGAAGATTTGAGAAAATTTTAAGTTTAAGAAGAAAATCAATTCTTTTGATTTGTCCCTTCTAGGGAAGCAACTTTTTTACTTTGTCTCTGTATTTTTTTTCTCGTGGTTCTTTTTAAAAAAAGTAATTCAATTGATTTGATTTTTTTTTTCAATTGTATACCTTATTAACATTTAAATTTTATCTAATAATGTATAAAATGGCTTCCCAATCTGAGGTTAGGTTGGCCACTAACAGTGTGTTTGGAAATGCGGTAATTCCTCCTAAAATCACGTTTGACATACACCTGCCAATCCTAAAAGCTATAGGCAAAATTTGGAACCACTCTCACATTACGAGGTAGAATTTTATGTTAAGCAAGCATTAGTTGTATTCGATGTGTTAATCTAAGGTTGAATCAGAACACACCAAACGTGTTGGATTAGGGGACAACAACGAATCACAGCCAGAACCAAACTTATAAACCAGGATGGAGTAAAAATTTACACAGAACTACCCATGCAACAGCCAGCAGAGGCCACATCAACTACTCAGCAATGAATCAAAACTAAAACAATCTCAACCTAAGTTTGGAATTAACGGAATCTGCACTGAGATCCTATCATTGATAGGAAATTAAGAACAAGATCAAACCATGTAATAAACCATCCAACCTCAGCGATTTCCGGCGATAGAAGTTCAACACATAGTCACTTATTATCCAAAGAAGGGTTGGGTTACAGGGTTAACACAGCATACTCACAGAGAAACAAAAAGCAAGTAAACTTAGTTAATCGACTGATTTCAAGATATAGCCTCCCCAACAGCCAGCACACAACTTTTTTGGCAAAAATTAATGGGGTACCTCTGTGAGCTTCCAAACCTTGGACTCGTTTCCTCGTGCCTCGAATCTCCAATTCCTCTGCCTTGATTCGTCACAGCGCTCCTCCTCCTTCTTCAACTCGGAATCCCTTCTCTCCTTCTGCTCCTTCGAACCTCAGGCCTCCCAAATCTCGAAAAGCCTCCTTCGATCTTTTTTCGGTCCTCTCGTTCCCCCCTCGGTTTTTCTCCTCTTCCTTTTTCTTCCTCCGACACTCCTCCTCCTCCCCTTTGTCTCTCAATTTTTTGGTCCCTCTCGTTCCCCCTTGGTTTTTCTCCTCTTCCCTTTTTGTCCTCCGAAAAATCCCCTTCCAAATCCGAAAGAACCCTTTTTTATCTCGAGACTCCTTCTCCCTCGATCTCCTGGTGATCCTCTCTGTCGCTTGATTTGTTATTTTCGGTTCCCCTCTCTGATTCTCCCTCTGATGCCTCCTCGATTTTTTGAATCTCTCTCCCTGGTTCCAATCCGAAAATCCTTTTTCGTCATTTCCCCCCAATCTTTCGCTCTCCCTCTGATCCTTTTTCTCGCCTCCCTCCCTTTTTGGTCTCTCACTCCCTCAATCCTCCTTTTCTCTCGCCTGTCTCTCCCTTTCCTGTCCTGTCCCTTTTGTGGTCTCTCACTCCCTCGATCCCAGAACCATCTCCCCATGATCCTAGAACCATCTCCCCATAACCCCAGAGACGCGTCCCTTTCATCTCCGGAGCTGTACGCCTGCTGCTCTTCCCTTTCTGTCGTTTTTCTGTCCCTGTGTCTGTGGAGTCGTGCATGAGTGAGAGGCTGCTAGAGGGAGCCCAGGGCCAAAGGTAGGGTTTTGAGTGAATGGATCCGAGTTACTGACTTGGATTGGGTTACTGACTTGCTCTTATTATTAATGGGCTCAAGAAAGAGGTGGTGCTAATGGGCCAAGCAAATTGGACTTGAGTTGCTAACTTGGTTTGCTCTTTTTTTTTTATATATATATAAAATTGAGTTTGAATTTTTTTTTTGGGATATAAGATTAATGAGCTTGGGTTGACAAACAAAGTAATTGGGCTTTTACTTTTAAGTTGTTTTTTGTTTTCTTTTTTTTTTTTTTTTCAATTTTTTGATGATTTTTTTTTTCAATTTTTGCTAATTGGATTTTGTTATTATTTTTGAAATATTTTATTTTTACTTTATTTTTTATTTTATTTTATTTTTTAAGACAAAATACGGTGTTCACAGTTGCCCCTCGTTACTTATTTCTTGGGCAAGAAAATTTAAAAAATATAATTTTTAATATTTTTGCATAAAGAACAAGTAAAGATAAGAACACGTATTTTGTTATTTTTTGTTATTTTTGTTATTTTTAGTTTGTTGGAGTTGATGGGCTTGTGGTGTATTTTTTTTAAAATTGTTTTTGGGCTGACAGTTTTTTTTTCTTGCTTAACTTTGGTTTCATTTTTCATAATTTCTTTTTTTAATTTGGTTATTTGTTTTTCTTTCTTTCTCTAGTTTTTTTTTTTCTTATTTTTGCTTTTTCATCTTCTTTTATTTATTTTCTTTTATTTTTGCTTCTTCTTTGGTTTTTCATTTGATTTTTTTTCCTAGATTTCTCATTTGATTTTTTATTTGTTTTATAATGGTTTTTCTTTTTCTTTTTTTTTTATTAAATATCCAGACAAAATATAGTATTCACAGAAAAGTTTCATTATATTTATTGCTCTGACTCAAGATTGGACGTATAGTTGTAGCTATTCAATGATTTTAAAATTCAAAATTGCAACCCCTATTTAGTGTGTTTAGGATTTTGATAGAAAGTTAGCTAGGGATGCAAAAAATAAACCAAACCCAGATGAGATGGGAATATGGGAATACCCTTGTGAACAGTCTTCCCTCACTTTAAATTTCACTGGAAAGAAAATGAATATTATGGAAGGCCTTGCTGTTAATTCTTGCAACAACGTGGACTCTGGATCTAAAAATGACAGCCTTGAATGCTTCAGTCGATTCACAAATTATGTCACTTGACTCTGAAATTAAATATAGCCTTTAAATTGTTCTAGCCGTTCAAAAGTTATGTCAACGAGAGTGGTGCTCATTGGTTAAAAACAATTAAATTATGCATTAGGTAGAAAGTGAAAAGAAAAAAAAAATTATTGAATAATCTCATTTAGTATATATTTATTTTCATTCTACTAACAGGTGAATAAAAAATAATTATCATATTTAATTGATGTAAAGTTTTTTTTTGTAATTGTCTTTTTTTTCTAATACTATTTTTAAGTAGAGATGTAAAGATAATTCTTTATTATAATTATTATTATTTTCATATTTGTATTATTTTTTTATAACTCAATATACAAATGAAATGACATTTTTATTTTAAATTATTTTAATTGTAATTATCCCAATAGTTTTTCTTTTTATTGAAAATTACTCATAATTTTCTTTTATAAAAATAGTATATTATTTACCATTCTGTGGTATAATTTTCTTTTCTTTTTTATTTTTATTTGAGGGTGGAAACAAATTTTTGGTTAACCTTTATTGAACTTTCAACGTGCCTTTAGTGAAAAGACAAAACAAGACTTATAATCTAAAGTGTGCTTTCACTAGGGGCTTTCAATCAACATATATTGCCTCATTAACTTTGTCCAGAAATTATATGCTCTTCTTATATACTAACATTGCCCTATCGTTCTGTTTTGTTGATTGATTTTAGACATATGTTGTATTTATTTAATTGATCACATTTATTTGAATACCATTTTTTTTATTTATCACTTCAGGTTATACACTACAAATTTCAGTTTATTGCAAAAGAACTCTTTATGATCAAGTTCAAGAATGGAAGAAGTAATCATATATATTGTCTTATCCTGTAACTCTATTAGATGACACTTAGTGAACTTATCGTATACTTTTTTGTATTTTGTTATTGGCATCCATGAAATTAATGACTAATAATTATTCCTTTAATTGTGGATTTAAACACAGCCTCCTATAAAATCCAGATCGTGTGCTCCATAGTCACACTCCACTAGATGGTTCATAATAGTTCATAATATTTAACTACCCATATGCTCAACACTATCAAGCATGCCACATATATTATGATTCAATATTTTTTACCTATAACTTTTACAAGGTTTTTTTTTTTTCATTTTGCTTTTCTCAATTTTAACTTCACCCTTCACAATTCAAAATGTTAATAACATTTGTGAAAGTAATCACAAGTACTTGAACAATGATATTGAATAAAACCATTTCATCCATTTTTTTTTCAGAGAAAAGTTATTATACTCAAATCTACAACAGCATCTTCATATGTTTTTACATATAAAAAAAATCTACCATCAAATTGATAAGTTATTAAAATTTTGAAAATGCAATCAACGATTAACTAATATTTTCATTATGTAGGTGAATTATTAAAAAAAAAAGTTTAAAATTGAAAAAGAATATATAAATTGATATAAATGAAGTGATAGGATTTGTAACTCATCACACGTTACACTTAATATGATGTATAAATTAATTGAATTCTACTTGATTTGTTTACACAAGTTAAATATTATTTATAAAAAGTTGTTTTAATGATATAAATAGTAGCATTCTGCTTGATTTGCTTACATCTAAAATTCTAAATGAAGGAAGAGCGTAATTCTTGACTTCAACGATTTATATATAGTTTTATCTTCAAATATTTTTAATTTTGTTGTTTATATTATATATCATTTAAAAAGTAATTTTATTATTATTTATTACATCTTAATTGATTTAAATTTCTTATTAGCTTGAAATAAGATTATTAATTATTTAATAGTAATATTTATTATTAAATTTGTTAACAAAGTGTTAATGATTTTTATTGTTTAATGATTTTTATCAAAGCATTAATGTTATACTTGTATTTAACTAGATAGAGAATAATTAAAAAGAAAGTCCTAGATTTATATTATTGAGATCGTTTATCCATTTTATTGCATCAATTAGACAAAATAGATTTACTAATAATTATTAATATTTCATTTAATATAACAAGTAAATTTATCAAAAATATAATATAACAAATAAATATTAGTAAATTTTAAATATTTTATTGTTATTCACGTTAAAAAGTTTAAGACATCATTTTTTAATTGAAAAAAGAAAATTACCCATGATTAAAATTTAAGAATTTTTCATATTTAACTTATAGTATTCTTAAACTATATTAAAATTTCACTATCATAAAAAATATAAAAAACAAAGGGTTTAGATATAATAAATTAGGAAAAATTAATATTGGAATGAAATAAACTTAACCAAATTGAAAATATGTATTATAATAATATATCATATATATATTTATCATTATTATTTCTTATATTATATATGTATGATATATAATTTTGTGTTATATTATTTTCTTTTGAACTATATACATATATTAAACAATGCATAGTATACTTAAAACTAACTTATGAACCAATGAACTAAAGTGTCAATAACTTACTTTAAGCATTTTCCTTCGAGTCTCAATGATGCCCCAATTTATGATTGGGGTTAAAAAATTGGTGATTTCAATATTGAAGAGTTTAGTAATACTTTGATATCTCAACTTAATAAACAGACACACTAAGACTCAATAATAATTTGAGTATTACTTTTGGTTATAATTTTTTTAAAATCTATTAGTAAGTAATATTAATTTTGGTTACTAAAAATAATTTTAATTTTTACCTTTTATTATAATAAAATTTATAAAATTTAAAATTCTAAGTATAATTTTTCTAGAATAAAATAAATATTTGGCAACCAATATGAAAGAAAGTGAGAGAGATAAATGTTAATTGAGCTTTTCATAATAATAATAATAAAATAATTTAAGAGAGAGAAAAAGAGAGAGCAATAGAAGCAGGTTTAAAACAATATATCCAAGGCCATTTGCTATTATACAAGTTGACATTCACTTTTTTCTTTTCTTGGTAATTCATTATTGCTTGGCAACTACATAAATAGGTGATAGAAATATCACATTAGAGGTGCAATTGAAGATCCTCTCAATGCATCTTTTAGGTCTCTTTAATTGAATTTCAATAGTGTAATTATCAAATTACACAACTTTTTTTAATTTATTAAAATTACATAAATTTTATATTTATTTTTAAAATATATACAAGTCTCACTTGAAATAAAGAAATTTATTTTATATTTTAATCTAATTTTAAATTTTTTTTATCAAAACTCTCTTTATTTAAAATTTTTTAGCTAAAAAATATATTTAAATTAATAGAGAATATTTTAGTGAAAAAAATTTTAAACTAATATAAAGCATAGATAATATTTTGTTTTAAGAGACTTTATATATATATATATATATATATATACATATATATGAAAAATAGAAAGAAAGTTAGTATAGTTCTAACATGTCTCAAAAAAGGTGTATGTAATTACTCAATTTTCCAATGATACACACTTGGGAAAAAAATAATAATTGTCATCATTCTTCTAATATGTTTTCTAGACCATCAACTAAATTGAAGGTCACTTAAATTCTTATTTATTAAAATACCTCATGATCTTTGATGGAATTGCACAAGGTTCAAGCACTTGGAACAAAATAATGGACTTTACTTGTATGAAACATGTAAAATAAGATACTTTTCAATCAAAAAGAAAGTGATACAAAAATGTGAAAATATATATGGAGCTCATCTCTTTTCCTTACACTTATTTCCTCTTTTCTCTTTATCTTTGCTTTGACTGTTTAATTAATTTATAACTGCATAGGATCTAAAGAGAATTCTATCTTCAATATTGCTTTCTTATTAAACCCATTACCATATAGTGCCATGTTTTAAGGTGAATTTGTCATAACTATTAAGTGCCAACCTGTTATTCAAATATACCATAAATGCATATCAAGATGATAATCCTGTGGCTAGTTATTCAAATGGTATAGTTCTTTGTTATAGTATCTTGTAGTGACAGCTAATTAGTATTGAATTGTTACATTATTTTTATTTTATGTTACGTCGCATTATCCATATTTATTAATATGCTTAATGTGAGGATAATCAATATCTTGAAGATGATATTTTACAATAAAAATTAGATAGTTAAATTTATATAAGGGATCAAATTCAAAAAAATGATGGTCTTATATTTTTGGGATCACTATATTCTTTCGTTATCATACAACTATTTATTAAATATAAGATAATATTTTATTAAATAATTATCTAAAAATAATTTAAAATATTAAGTTATTTATTAATTAACAATTCTTAAAAGAATTAATTAGATTTTAGTGCAAATAACGAGTTTGATCATATTAATAAATCTACTAAAACAAGTAAAATATTGTTACATATTTGGTATTGTTTAATAATTATTGTGTTATAATAAAAAAACATAGTGTTTACAAGAATATAATATTGTTACTCAATCAAAAAATGATATATTTTGGGGGGCCAAAAAAATAATTATAACAATTTGTAATCATTAATAATTCCTTATGATGCTTTTTTGTCATAATCTTAACTAATTTTCTTAAAATCAATTTTGGAGTGCATTTCTTCTTCTTCGATTTGTATTAATTACCTACAACAATTTTTCTTTTACTTTCCTATAATCTTGCACTTTTATTGCAATTTTTTAGTGTCAAATTTGCCCTAAGGATTTTTAGCCATTTTTCCCATATATAAATCTTATTTTATTTGGTAGAAGTTCTATATTATTTATTCCTTTCAAAAGTAACTCTTCCCATCATTCATTGTTTGTTGCCACTAAATGTTAGCATAAAATTTTTTAAATAAAATTATTTAAAAATATTATTTCAAAACTTTTAGTGGTGATTTGTTGTCACAGAAAAATGCATTAAGTGGCAACACAAACATGTCACCACTAAAAGCTTTTATGTGAAAAATTTTAACCTTATAAAATCAAATCAGAAATTGTTAATTGAAGCAAATCTTTTAATGGCGACATAAAGGTTGCCACTAAAAATTTTTGTGCAAAAAATCCATCCCTATAACTTTTTTTAATCAAAATTTTCTACACAAAGACTTTTAGTGGCGACATATATATGTTGCCACTAAAACCCACTTTTAGTGGCGACAACCATGATTGCCACTAAAGGTTTTATAACAAAATTTAGTGACGCCACAGGTCGCCACTAAAGGTAACTTTTTAGTGGCAACGAATCTTATTGCCACTAAAGACTTTTAGTGGCGATAAAACGTTATCACTAAAGATTTATTTATTTATTTTCTCATTATTAAATTTCTTTCTTATCAAAACTTTTAGTTGCAAGTTCAGAGTCGCCACTAAAGTTATTCTTTAGTGGCGACTCTCTATTTGTCACCACTATAACTATTTTATGACAATTTTTTTATTGCCACTCAAGAGTATTAGTGGCGACTTTTTGTGTCGCCACTAAAAAGAATGTCAAAATTAATAATAGTAATATAGTGGCAATGTTTTATGGTCGCCACTAAATGTGTTCTTTTAGTGTCAACTTTTTATTGGTCGCCATTAAAAGTCACCACTAAAAGTCTATTTTTTTGTAGTGATTTGACATAGGCAAAATCCCTTTTTTTGTGTTTTTTTAGACATTGTAATAGTTGGTAGTTGAAAACAGAGCTCTCCTTTGCCATTGTTACTAGACTCTAACTATTTGTAGAAATTTTGGGATGTCTAAATTTCAAAGAAGACTCTACTAAAATTTATACAAAAAGAAAAGAATATTTATTGAGGTAATGAGACAATGTAATCTATTTGGATAAGATAATGTTATATGTAGAACCACTAAAAGACCCTCTTTAATTATGGATTGTATCTGTTAGGGTTACAAATATGAACCTCACCTTATTCTTCGTGTCGATCACCTCTTTTTTCTTGGGGTGTGATATGCTTTCTTCAACTATAAAATTAATAAGTTGGCAAGTACCTTCTTCAACTATGACTTAAGTGTAAATACTCTCTTGAACAATAAAAATCCATAAACATCCCCTTGCACTTTCTTATGTTTTTATTTAAGTTTGTGTGTTCATTTTTGAGTTTACAAGTTTTTATGTTAAACTCCACTTATGACCTAATACATGCAATCATGTTGGTTTGAAAACAACTTTTGGACAATTTGAATAATAACTTTGACTTCTATTATATTGGATTTTTCTGTTTCTCTTTTTTAAATGAACTATCCATTTGTCATTTCTAAGTCAATAGAATAATACTAAATCATAAATAGAGTTTTATGTGAAAACTCTATCAACTATGTTAACAAAAAAGTGAACAAATAAATTTAAATATAAACATGTAAAAGTGTAAAGATATTTGACTGGTTGTGTCGCACAACCTTAAAATAAATTAGGTTGGAAAAGATTTGTAGCTAGTGGCACAACCTAGATCGTTTCCTTGGAAATAGATTTCAATGTTTAATTAAGTTTTCTAAGTGCAAAAGGAAATCTAAAAGCTACCTAACTAAAAAGGGGTTTGATTGAATTAAACTAATTAGCCTAAATTTAAATTGAATTAAAATTCTAACTATTAACTAATTTGCATGAGTTAAGAGGCAACTAATAGACTTGTGACTAGCCTTGGATTCATCACTTGGTATCTACTATCCTTATCCTAATTTAATTATTATTGGTTCTAGTCTAAGATTCCTTATTTGTGTTCATAGCAAGTGATCTTGAGTTACCACTCAATATTTAAGAGACTAGTAATTTGATGTTAATTGAGACCTTAACTCCCATTAAATTACTAATTCTTGTGATTAAGATCTTTGAACACTTAAATGAAAGATTAATTAATCAATTAGCCTCTGAATTTTTATCTTAAAATATTTAATTAACCAATTAAACGTTGAAGAAACTTCAAATTAGGCATTCAATGACTCAATTTTTCACATGCATTTTATCAAACACCTTGATTGCATACATGGATAATTGTAGGAAATTAAAAATCTAGCACTTAATTCAATCAATTAATCATTCAAATACTCTTCTAATTAATGTCTAACCAGCTATCAATTACAAACCACACCAATCTTAGTTAATTATAAGTTTAAGCAAGCAAGTTCAAGAACAAAAATTTGATGTAGTAAAAGATAGAAATCTTAGCCAAAAATCCCTTGACAATCTTTTTAGATTCAAGCTTCAATCCAAGGTCCTCCTCCTAGCTAGCCACAAAAGAGAACTAGTGCTTCATGGAGGTAGAAGGAGATGGAGGAATAATGGATAGATGATGGCTATGGCAATAGATAGAGTGAATAGAATGATGCGAATGGAATGTAAGGAAGTGTAAAATGGATCGTGTATCTCATAATCTGGAGCTACCCGAGTCTTTATTCTCCTTTAATGATCTTGTGCCTTCCATGCTCTTTCACGTGCTTCATTTAATATTTTACACATCAACTTCTTGTGTGTTATCCATGACTCTCCACCCATGCTTCTCCTTTTTATTATTTCCCAGCCTCTAACTCATGTGCGGTGACTTCATTTGTTTACTATTCACGTGCTACAGTTTTGCATGTTCATGCAATTGAGATGAGAGCTTCCCTCATAAGAATGTGATCCCATGGCTTCACCTCAGCTTTCTTTTTATATGTTTCTTCCACGTGAATCCGTGTATCTCCTCTCTCCTCTCCTCCTTGAAATTGTGGCTCTCATTCTCCTTGATGACTTCCTATATGTAGTCGCTGTGTAAGTATATGAAGGTGCTAGTATGTGCTTCTCCTGTGTCTTCCTCCCACAAACCCAAGCTCCTTCTTCACGTTCTCTCCCCCTTAATCACGTGCTCTGCAACCTTCACCCAATGCTCTTTCTTTCTTCTCCAGCCTGTGGCTTCTTTTGTGTGTTCCTTCTACATCTGCTTTAGTTCAGCTCTCCAAACCCAAGCCTTGTCTCGTATAGTAGCTAATGAACTTGGGGAACCCGTGCCTGTGTGTGAAGAGAGTTTGCCATGTGGATTGAGTGAGTGTTACTCTTTCACTCTTTAGAACTTGTGGCTTTTGTCTTGTGCTACTACATGCAAGTATGTGGAGAGAATGACATGAGTAAATGGAAGAAGTTAAGTTGTGTCTTCATGTGAGTGGGTGGCTGCTCAGTAAGGGGAAGGGATATACAACCCATGCAAATGAATAAGTGTGAAGTTGTTGGATGTATGTGTGATTTGGAACATGTAATGCATGCTTGAAAGAGAGTTTGAGAGTGTATGGATCTGTCTACGTGGATGCATATGTCAAGGAGAAGCTCATGCATGCATAAATCCAAGTGTGAGTGCTACGTGTAAATGTGTGTACCCAACCCGTGAGTGAAGTGAGTTGGTTTCATATGCTGAATTCATTCCCCTACACTCTATCATGTGAGCTCGTGGATATAGTGAGACCTGGTGATGGATTTCTTTTCTCATACTTAAACCCTTTCCTATTTGTTGCTACGTGGAAAGTGTTCTGGTGGTTGTGCTACAACGTGAAAGTCATGAAAAGAAACTCGTGCTTATGTAGCTATGTGTGAGTGTACTTATGGATTGTATTCAAGTGAGAGGAAGGCGTGGCTAGACCTGATGACTCGAACAAAGCAAGTTATGTGGAGCTGTTGCCTTCTCCCTTCTCTTCATGATGTATGAGTGTGCGAATCAATGTGAGCTGGAGGTTTATTTCCTCGTGTAACCCGTGCATATGAGTGAATGGATGAGAGTGTTTGGTAAGAGTGTGAGATGGCCTCGTGCATGTGAATGTATGCATCAGGTACTAAACGAGGACGTGCGGGTGCATATGTGTGTGATAACCTCCCTTGCCATGTGATTGTATGAGTCAAAGCTGGGCATGCATGTGTAGCATGATTTGGTGTAGCTTCCTAGACTTGGAAAGCCTTCCTCTCCTATATTTTTCTCTAACTTTTAAATTTAATTTGCCCAAAGTCTACATAAAAACAATAGAGACAATAAAGTAGGAATAATTTTACAAAATTATGTAAACAAATTTATGCATTAAAACTAATAATTTTGCAATTTAATTCCTAAAGTGCAGAAAATGGCCAATAAAATTAATTATCATATAATAAAATGCAATAAGCCATATTCAATAATCAAAGTGCCTAAATTAGAAGGATTAATATATATATATATAAATAGTATTCATCAATATTTGTCAATTTTTATTATTTAGGGGGATTGCAAATAGATGAGAGTTAAAGTAGGGTATGTCATAACCCAAATCCTTAGTCACAAATGGCATATAAACTAAGCCAACTTAAAGCTAGCTTAGCCTAGCAAGCCTAGAGAAACATCCTTACTTAACCATAATAAGATTAAGAAGATCTTAAAAAAATTATACCACACTTTCAAAATACATTATTTATTTCATCAAATATATCATTTAGAGGTTTCCCAAAATCTGGCAAACCTTCCTTTTAGTACTAATGCTTTACAATCCATACAACTAATCTCAATCTAGTAGTTAAATTTCTTTTCTTTTTTCCAAATAAAAAGAATGAAAAGAAGAAAAAGAAATAAAATAACTGACTTAAACAAACTATAATTCTTATACTACGCTCTCCAACTCATTACTTAGTAGCCACAACATCACAGAGTCCTACATCATCATCATCTTATAATCTACCCAACTTGTCTAGGAAGATCTACTAACGCCTAGAGCATTTTGTTTGACTACTTGTTGATTTGGAGGGAAAAAAACATAAAGAGTGGAGTGAATCTATCACTGACTTAGTGAGTGCATAAATTACAAGATGCATAAAAAGGGAAACAAGCACACTTGAATTTTTCACAATCAAGTATCATTAATAAAATAAGATAAAATATCAATTCATAATATTCAAAAATAAATAAATACTATCTTTTCAAGTAGTAACCAACTATTAAAAAAATTTTAAAGAAAAATAAATAAAAACTCATTGAATGAATATTGTATAAGAGGACATATTGTGTTACTTCTCATAGTATCACTGCACTTTACTTATTTTTCATTTCAGTACCACCACACTTTTCACATTTGAGTGTCACTGCATTTTTTTCATTTCATATCTTAGTGCCATTGCACTTTTCATATTCTAGTGCTATCACACTTTTTTTATTCCATAATATCAAAATGTTTCCATGCCATTTGTGACATCTCATAGCATGTTTATATTGTTCATCACATTTCAATTTAATTCAACACATTCAAATAGTTATTCTCACTAACGGTTAGAGGATTCATATTATATCTTATCCATTACATTTTAAAATATATAGTATATATTAATAATGGGATTTAATAAGGTGTAGATGATCCATCCTTAAAAGCACGATCAAAGGGTAAAAAATGTCTCCATAAGTATTGCACCAAGCATATCATGATACTTGATATGAGACTTAGGTTTTTAAATTTCATAAGCATCACATAATGCTTAATGTAAGACTTAGGTTTTTATAAAGTAGTCAAGGAAGAAGAAATACTCTCCTTAAATGCTATACCAAATATAAATAATTTTAAAAAAATATTACAAAAATCCAAATTTAATTAAAGAAGTGATTTGAAAATATATTAAAAAGAATTTAATTTATATGAATAAATCTCTTCATGGAAATAAAGATACTTTAGTAAAAGTATAAGACGATAAAATAATAATTCATCATTCTCATTACTTTACTTATAAAAACATCATTACTTTTTAAATAATGTAAATAATTACTTTATCTTAAACAAACAAATAATAATAAAAACTGATATTAAAAATAAAAATAATTTAAAGATATATATTATAATTAGCAATTAATTAGAAAAAAATGTACTTTAAAAAATTATATAAAAAATTAAAATAAGATAAATAATATATATAATTACTAGTTAATTAGAAATAAATCAAATATGAGAAAAATTATATAGAGAAAATTAGAATAGGAAGAATATTATATAAAATAACTAAAAGAGACAATTTAAATAAAAGTTCACAATATAAAAAATAATATATCAAGAGTTTTACTATTATCTACACTTTGCATCTATAAAACATTCTCATATTATGCATTCATAAATTTTACCCTTATTTATCATATATTTTGAAACTGAAAATTTTTAAAATTTTAAGATTTGCTTCCTTATAACAGTAGAATAAAAATTATTTAAAGTGATATTTGAGGCAAGGAAAAATATAATCAAAGTGTAAATGAAATGTGTCACCTTACTATTTATTTGCTCACCATTAGAGAGTAATGATAAAAGTCTCTTCAAAGCATAATGTATGTTGATAAGATATCCTCAGTAATGCCAAAAATTATATTGAGTACAAATTTATCAAAATTATCCTATTGATACTTTATAATATTATTTAATTAACTGTAAATCATAATAACTAAAGCCCAAATTTAATTTATATTCCTTATCATCACTACTAATATTATATCTATAATTTTTTTAAAATTAATTTTCTATAATTTGAATTGAGTTTAGAAATTACTTTATGAAGTAAAAAAATTAAAGAATAGATATATTAATTTCACACTTGAAAGCTTGGAACTAGAATCCCCAAATTCCAAGTTTCATCAATGGCCAAGTTTGAAAGAAGGAAGATGTAAAAGTTTCAACAAGCAAAGATGTAAATAAAACAATCAAAACACTATCCTCTGGAGGAGATAGAAGACATTATAGTTTTGGATGAAAGAAGAATGATATTGTAAGTTCATGTATAATGATGTTGTACTTTGTTTAGAATAAGAATGTTAATTAGGTTTTGTATTTAGTGGAAGAAAAATGTGATGTGCTCTCAAGACAGAGGGAAAGAGGAAAAAAAAATAGGTTTTCTCTTATTTGGATCAGAATAATATATAAGGAATATTATTTTTAGGCTTAAGTATTTAAATAAAGTGTTATAAATATTTGAGTTTGATAATGATAGTCTATTTGAAGATTTTGAAATACAAAAAAATCTTATTACGTATAAGATACATATCCAAGTAGTTTAATAAGATATTTTTTATGCTTTAAAATTTAATTTAAATTAATTAATTAATATTTTCTATCATAAAATAATTTATTTAATACTAATAAATTATCTCTAATTTTATTATCATTATCATTATCATCATCACCTTTATTTGGGGTTATTATAGAGTATTTATATTTTCCCCTAACCAAAAAAAAAATACTGGATGCATAAATAAGGTATAAGGGATTTGTAAAAGTAGTGAGTGACCTGACATAATAATTAAAGCAATAATTTGAAAAGAAATTCCTATATAATTTACCATAAGATAAATATACATTCATAATTTTATTTGACCGAAAGATGGTGGTGTATATTATTATTATATAATATGAAAAAAAAAGGCACTATTCCAATTGAGATGTCAGTTTGATATATAATTTGGTTATATCTAACATGATGTCCTTTCTTTCTCTCTCTTTTTTTTTGGGTCATGTTCAAAGATCATCCCATGACATTGACGTTCTGACATTCTAATTACGTAACGCTGGTCAAGCTGAGATTCTTAATGGGATTGGTCCAATTCACAACAAATTCGAATAAATCAAATCTAATGTCTCTGTCTCTGTGTTGTGTTCCTCATTGTCAACGTGTATTTAATTTGCACTGAAAAATCTGAATTTAGGAAGATCAAGAACGCGGAAGAGAATGAAAATGGCAAGTGGTTCGCAGACTTTTTTATAGTATTTCTTTGTCTAGGTTTGATTTAAAATTAATTTATCTTCTATAATTTAATATATGTTATCTAATTCTTTATGATTTATTTTGCTATTACTTAACCTTTATGAACAATTTATTTAAGTTTTGACAAAAATAACATTTTAAATATCATCTAAAATCAATTTATCCACCTTTAATTGAAAATGTGAGCCTAACAAATTAAATGGAGGAAAAAAAAGGCTTTGAAATTCATGCTTTTAATTTCTAAACGTCTTATTCTTTGCAAGAATATTATGAACCGGTTTCAAACACAATTGAAACGAAGGTTCAAAATTACGATTTTTTTTTTAATTGTAACATTCACACGATTATATTTGTTAAAATATTAAAAAAATAAATATTATAACATAGTTAAGTAGTAATAAAATAAATTACTTGAAACGGAATGATAGTTTAAATTATATAAAATTTAATGGACATTATTTGAACCATAATAGAATAAGTTGATTTTAAGTTAGACTAAATGAAAATAAAATATCATAAACATTCACCTCAATTGAATAATTAGTACTCCAATTCTGCAAAACAACATCATCGTTTTTTTTTTTCTCTCTTTTTTTTTTTCCCGGGTGGGGAGGGTGTTTTATTTCTTGTTTCATGAATATCACCTGGACGGCAAAAAAGGACACGCATAGAAAGGAGAAACTCATGCATGGAACGAAAATTTGGTAAAATTGTCTTTTAAAGACCTTCTGAATGCACATGTGAAAAGAACATGGAGGCTGTTCAAGGTTTGCAAGATATCGTTGAATTTCAAAGATAAGAATATGAGAATTGTTATTACAATTCAGGTTTATTTGATTAATGTCAATGGTTTATGTCTGATAACCATATACCTTGAATTCCAATACTTATATAAATGTGACTAAGCAAGTGGGGTGGTGAATAATTCTTTCAATTTTTTCTCAAAAATTGATGATGTCAATTTTGAAAAGAGATATTAACATAAAGTATATAAGACTCATTATTTTAGTGAGTCCCAAACATTTAAGCAAGACTCACCATTTAATTGAAAATTAGAAATGATAATATGGTGTATCTCCATTATCGTCAAGGTCCTGATAAGAGTATGTGGGATAAAGAATTATTAAAACTAAAATTGTCATCCAGATTAAGATTGGCTTTTACCTCTGATGTGCATCTTCTCACATTAATGTCAATTGAGTTTGTATCAAAGGAAAAACATATATTATATTAAGGCACGTATCTTTTAACTAACATTTGATGCCAAAACTTATTGTTGACTAAAAATTAGAAGCTTACTTTTGATAATTGAGAACAGTTAATATATCTTCTCATGCACACACAACGCAAACATATCTCGTCAACTTTCATACGTTTCATGAGAAATTTACGAATAAGATTCAGAATATTTAATCAATGTGTCACGTAAAAAATTTTGCATCAAAACTTTTAGCGACGACTATTTTAGTCCTGCTAAAAGTAACTAATCAGTGACAAATACAAAATGTCGTCGCTAAAAGATTTGGCGCAAAATATTTTTATTTGACCAAAATTTGGCGCCAAAACTTTTGTGTTTTAGCGACGACTAAAGTTAGTAGTCGCTAAAAGTTTGTTAGTAATAGTTTTAATTCGCAAAAATTTGACATTTAGACTTTTAGTGACGATCACATGTGTCGTCGCTAAAAGTTATATTTTAGTGACGACTAAAGCTAGTGGTCGCTAAAAGTTTTGCCAATAATATTTTTAATACGTAAAAAATTTGACATTTGGACTTTTAGTGACGATAACGTAAGTCGTCGCTAAATGTTATGTTTTAGCGACGAGACGACTAAAGTTTCTCGTCGCTAAATGTTATGATTTAGTGACGACTAAAGTTAGTCGTCGCTAAAAGTTATGCTTTAGTGACGACTAAAAATTATCGTCGCTAAAAGTTATACTTTAGTGACGACTCAAGCTAGTAGTCGCTAAAAATTTGGCATTTGGACTTTTAGTGACGATCACGTATGTCGACGCTAAATGTTATGCTTTAGCAACGATTAAAGTTAGTCGTCGCTAAATGTTATGCTTTAGTGACGACTCAAGCTAGTAGTCGCTAAAAGTTGTGTTTTGAAATATATTTTTTGTGACTACTATATCTATGTCGTCGCAAAAACCTTTTAGCGGCAAGGTTTTTGTTGCTACTAAATAGTTTTAGTGACTATTTTTTGACCTCGCCGCTAAAAATATTTTGAGTTAAAAATAGTTTTTAGCGACCACTTTTAGCGACAACTTAATAAGGTCGTTGCTAAAAACATTTTTTAGCGACCACTTTTTTTAAGTCGTCGCTAAAAGTCGTTACTAAAAGTCTATTTTTTTTGTAGTGCCTTGACAAGTAATGATGACTGTTTTTCAATAATTTAGATTACATATTTAGTGACACATGATAATTTCTTAGATTTAAGGTGTGTAAATGAACTGAACTATTCGTGAATTATTCAAATTTGACAAGTGAAAGGTACGAACTAAGTTTGACTTATTTATCAAATGAATGAATTTGATCAATATATTGAGCTGGCTCAGTTAAATGAACGAAGTCTAAAATTTGATGCTCAATTTGTTAAATTTGAAAATAGCTTAGCTTAGTTAGTAATACATTATTATTTTATTTAACATATATATTGTATTCATATATGATTTTATTAAAAATAAAAAATAAATATAAATATTTAACATCATTAAATTATTGTAATATATACTTTTATAAAAGTTTCTTGTATACAGTATACAAATTTATAATTTATAATTTTATTTAATTTATATGTGTTCACATAAATATATATTATATTTATAATAAGCTATTTGATTACTTTTTTGGTTTAAAACTAAAAAGAAAACTAGTTTTGATCGTACAAAAATTCAACATGACTCGCTTATAACCCTGTTTAACCTTAATCGTGGGATCCCTTCAAAAAGGTAATAAAAAAAATTTTATTATTCTGCACAAACCTCCAAACACAATTGAACGGCTAATAACTCCACGTGCTATTAAACTGGACGTGTTTTGATGCTAACCTTTGGATTTGGGAATATATGTTATAACTTCTTCGAAAGATGCAATGGAAAAAAATGGAATAGAAAATTGAATTTAAAAAAGTAATTTTAAAAATAAAAAATAACTTTCATATCTCGATTTTAAAAAATAATAAAAATGATAAAAACTATTAAGTATTGACTATATAAATATAATAAATATTGCACAAAGTTTTCAGAAATGAATTCTCCTTTCTGTGAATTTTCCAACAATATACCAAACAGGCTGTCAATTTTTGTTTTTTGTTTTTCTTCTTGAAAGATTCTGGAGTTAAGATCTTACATACAATAAGCCAAGTGTAAAAACTCATCCTGGAAAGGAATTTAATCTCTCAAAGCTCGAAAGCACTCTAACCATAATACCAAAAAAGAAAAAAAATAAAAATAAGACTAAAACCTTGCAAAGCCATGTGGAAAACATGAAGCCATTTTCTTTATTTTGTTCTCATACTCCTAAAAATTTAACTTTTGAAGACAACATATAAGACTTAAAATTTCATGAAACACGAGCAGCGAGACAAGTGGATAGGCAAGGAAAAACGAATCTAGAGGAAGATGATAGCCAAGCAGAGTTCCTATTGCACTATGTCAAATATGCAAATCTGAATACAATAATAAGTAACCATTTGTGGTGTGGGAACATAACACAAGCCCTTTTGAGCTTATGCGCTCTACTATTTCACTTCCTCCGACCATAGTTATGGCGGCAGAAGTCAATGACAACTTTGCAGTCCCTTCATCCGACTGCCATGCTAAAGGATCGGAGGTGCACCCAAATACCCAAGTTCATATATAAACCACCAACCATGTTACAGCCATGATATGTGATCTATGATCGGGGGAGGAGAGTGATCGAGATCGAATCCAAGATATCCAATCCCACCTCAATATTAAAGATTGAGGCTGATGTTATATAAGCTACTAGCTTATTGAATTGAAAATATCACTTTAATGTTACATTTTTTATTTTCAAAAAATAAAACCACCTAAGTTAAAGGACATGTCTCCTAACATTACGTTCCAATAGATCCATGGAAAAACCCATAAAAGGGGCAGGCTTGGGGGAAAACGCGCATGCATCCACTGTCTCTCATATGTAGCCAAATGAGTGCATCCGATTTCATCAAGCAAAGAGAGCTTTAGTTCATAGAATTTCATTTTGGCTCGTTCTGCATCATCTTGAATCATGTGGATCAGTACCTGTACCTACCGAGGGGAGAGAAGGCTGAAATAAAATTGTTTAAGAAATTAACCTACCTCAGCAGAGTCCCCTTTTCACAATCCCAAATCATCACAAAAATAGAAAAACGCTTCCAGATGCAATTGGCATCAAAAGACTAGCTTAATTAGTACAGATTACCTAAATATGATCTATCTTGCCAAAAGTTTTATTCAATTCACAAATTAGAAATGATAATGTGTGGAGTTACAAAGGAATCTGATTGCTAAATAACGAACAAAACTACCAATTCCAAAAACCACGTAGGTATTAGTGTCATATATTCAAGCCAAGTACACCTTTACCTCATACAGCTCATCTTTTCACCAGAAGAAAGATATCGAGAAATTGCGATACAAGGTTGCGACAGGAAGGACACACTTCTATTTTATGATGAAATAACCATATTTTTATTTTCAAGTTTATCATGGAATAATTATATTCCTCCTTGCATCGTTCCATAACACCATACAATGAATGCAGATTTCAGTTAAATATGGAAATTAATTTCAAACATCGTTTAAGTTGTGTTTGGATGGGGAATTTTAAAAATCTATGAAATCTGAAATGCAAGATTGAATTGCTGCAATTCAATTTCTGTCTTTGATAAAATTCCTTATTTGGATAATAAAGAAATTTGCACTTTCTAGATTTTTTTCATAACATTTCTTATAGCCGTGGGAGCTGCGGTCCTGGAGCAGGTCTTGTCCGAAGCTGAGGTCGAGTCTGGAGCGAGGTGTTGAGTCTAGTCCAGTTTGTTTCAAGTCCTACTAGAAAAAGTGAAGTGTTTGAAATTCTTTATTTTTGAGAATGATTCCATGATTAAATTACTTGAAATTTCTAAATTACTTGATTAGAAACCCAAGCAAAGTATTTTTTGTCAAAAGTATTTCAAATACTTTCTAAAATTACATTTCCCCCTTATATTACTTCACCGAAATACTCAGTTAAACTCTTTTACCTAACTGAAGTGTTTAAGGGTGGCTAAGTATGTTTGGAGTTTGACCCACGCTTTCTTATATTAGCAAAAGTACCAGTCGAATTAGATGTGCTGGTGAGGCTAGAAAATCCAAAATATGACGAGGAAGAAGGAATTCAAGGATACTGTTAGCAATTAAAAAATTGAATATTGAGTGGTCATCCATGGATTCAATTTATGCAAGATGCAATAGACTTGGTGAATGAATTCCAAATTATTTAACAAAAAATACCTTTAATGCTGTCTCAAGCCTTTGACAACGCCTCTCCCGTATCACTAGGAGGATTCTATATTTGGAGGACTTCACATCAACCCACTTCTTCAATTTATCGAAGTTCTCTTCAAACAAGTCTGGATGAGTGCCATCGTCTGGTGCTGATGGCTTATCAGACTCAGGGTCCACAGATTTTTTTGCTCCTGGCTGAAGCCAAGGATTTCTCCACCTCCTTTGACAATATACACCAAGTCAAGTCTGCCAACTTTTATTTGATAGAAATAAGAAAATAAAAATTTACCACCATCATATGAGAAAGCATGATTTATTTAAGGTTGCTGACTCCTTTGCCATCTTCCACAAGGGAGTAATGCAAATGACTCAAACTGATAAACACAGCTAAGGGGCATGAATAGATGTGTGGTGCAATAAATGCAATTTTTCGTGAATTTTGAAAGTGGAGGACCAAAGGTCCTCTAATTCAATTAGTTGAAAAGTGAAGGACCTGTGTATGGAATAGATAAGAAGGAAAAAGTAGAGGACCTTAACACAGATGATTTATCTTGATTCGGTCAACTTTGACCTACGGTCAGTTCCCTTTGAAATCTTAAGAAATTTTTACTAAATAATGAAAAATTTACATAAATGTGGTTAATACCACCTTACAGCTTTCACCGTCAGGTGATCTCTCAATAGGATTTTTAACAACTCACCCTCAACTTCTTTCAAATCTTACAACACTCTTCTGTTACTAGTACAATGAATTATAATCTCTCTTCGAATTACTTCTTACAAGCAGATATATGTAATAAAAGAAAATGATAAGTAATCTAAAATAGTTTTTCTTTCTTAGCGTCTTATCTCAATATGTTTAAACCTCCACTCTTCAATATTCATATCTTCAAATATTTATATGCATCTTGATTTTTCTATCCATTAAAGACATTTTTGACTTCACCGGCTCCTTCTTGATTTTGTTTCTAATGTTCAAAAATAGCCTTCTCAAATTTTGTTTATCCTCATAATCTTGGCTGGTCTTCTCACATTGAATGCTGGCCACGGAACTCGAAGCAAGATTGACATTCGATCATATTTTCAACATTAGTCACTATTACGACTTCTCTACCTGCTCTTACTTAATGCAAGAACTCATAATTTGTTTGTCTTTTATACATAATATATTTTGTCGTTTAGTTCATAAGCATAGCTTTTTAGATATGAATCAACACATTAGTTCAGAAACATTTTAGAATAAGTTATTGGGCCGATGTAAAGTATAGGCTTTTACAAAGGTCTGATAATTGTTTTGTTGTCATCAAAGTCATTGGGCCTAATAACCTTGGGCCAATAATCCAACACAAACGAGAGATAGGAGAGTGTGTGAAAGCTGCTGATTCAAACCAGTCATGTAGTTATATAAGCACATGCGGGCAACAATCAACAATAGATTATGAAAGTTATTGGTTCTATGTTTAAAACCTAATATAGTACTTATCTTGATTAAAAAACTAGCATTTATGCCACATGATACTCATGGTTGAGTTGATGAGAAATTTGAACTCAACCATTGCATTCAAGGACATTTCTTATTTTCAGAGAAGCACTTGCTAATTTTACAAGATCAAAGCCTAAACATAGCTTTAATGTAACAAGCATTCAATTTAATCTAGCATAACAGGTTTAACACTTCAATATTGCAATATCATTAGCATGACCTTGATTTGCCCATGATAAAAAATAGGTAAAATCTCTAACCTTTAAAAACTCAATCTCTGCCAGTGCAAGCCCCTTTTGGTACAATGCCTTTGCTAATTAGTCACAGGTTGACTCATCTTTTTATTGATTTTCTAGGGTAAAAAGATTAATCGATCATAGAAAGACTCTGAAGAAGAAAGAATGTGTGGATGAAGAATACTCTCAGTCCCTACTGCTGAGAGGAATGAATATAATATTATTTAACATTGTTTCTGTTACAAGGTCACCAATCAGAGAACAATAGCTTGGCAAAAATAAAGAACAATCTACAACTACCTATTAATATGTGTATTGTGCTACCAGCTAATATAACATACCACTACTAGAAATAATAAGAAAATTAAATTACACCATCACAGATAAGTAGCTAATATACTAAATCTTTATGTCATGACAGCCCCCCTCAAACGAGATGGTGTAGGAGACAACCCAAGTTTGTCACGCAAGAAGCTGAACTGAGAATGTGAAAATGCCCTAGTCAAGCAATCAGCAACCTAATTAGAGGAAGGTACATAATGAACTGAGAGTTACCTTACTAATACTTGATCATGAACAAAATGTAAGTCAATTTCGATATGTTTTGCTAGGGTGTGATGAAATGGATTTATAGCCAATGCATTTGCACTCAAGTTATCACACCATATGACTAGTATTTCTTTAAGTGTAAACCTAACTTCATTTAACAAGGAACATAACCAAACAATCGCGACTATCAAATCTGCTAAGGCTCTATATTCTGATTTTGCACTAGATCTGGAAATTACCTTCTGCTTCTTAGAAGACTAAGAGATTACTGTGTCTCCCAAAAATACACAATATCTAGCCATTGACTTACGATCATTAGGACATAAAGCCCAGTTAACATTAATAAAACCCTGTGATACTTAGATGTGTAGATGGCTTAATGTGTAATCCATAATTCAAAGTCCCCTTAATATATCTTAGAACATGTTTTACTGCTTGTAGATGAATTGTGGTAGGACAACTAAGAAATTGGATTAACTTACTCACTGAGAAAGAAATGTTAGGTCTGGTACATGTAAGATATTGAAAGGCACCTATAGCTCTTCTGAACACCATGGGATCCTTCAAGGGTTCACCATCATTGATTGAAAAAGACCTACCTGTGACCATGGAAGTACGATAAGGAAAAGCATCTATCATGTTAAACTTCCTCAATAAATCAAAAGTATATTTTCCTTGACTAAAAAACATACCAGCCTCATCTCTAAACACCTCAATACCAAGAAAATAATGTAGAAATCCAAGATCCTTAAGAGCAAACAAACAATGCAAACTTGTAATGAAATTTTGCAATTGTTTTAGACTGTTTTCAATGACTAGGATATCATCTACATATATTAATATGTAAATCACCAAATCTTTGGTTCGAAGAAAGAATAGTGAATTGTCTCCCCTCGAAAGCCCTATTTGACTAAAATTGTTTTCAACCTGTCATACCAAGCTTAGGGGCCTATTTGAGACCATACAAAGCCTTGGATAGCTTACACACATGAGAAGGCTTGTTAGGATCTTCAAAAACTTTAGGTTGATGCATAAACACAATTTCTTGGAGAAAGCCATTTAGGAATGAATTATGTATATCCAATTGTCAAACTTCCCAACTCAAAGAGATTGCTAAAGTAAGAATTAATCTCACAGTAGTTGCCTTGACCATTGAACTATAGGTTTCTCCAAAATCTACCCCAGGATCCTATTGAAATCCTTTTGCCACTAACCTGTCTTTATGCCTTTGGATTGAACCATCATAATTATATTTTGTTTTAAACACCCATTTGCAATCCACCACATTCTATTGACAAGTAAAAGGCACAAGAGTCCAAGTGTCATTCTTGACCAATACTTCAAACTCAATCTTCATAGCTTCCTTCCACTTCGGACTCTACAATGCTTGTTGAACACTAGTTGGTTCTGTTTCTGAGTGTAGTACACTCTGAGAAATGCCAACAAAGGGATATCTTGGTTTTAAAATACCACTCTTACTTCTTGTAACCATTAGGTGTTTTGAAACTTCATTTTCTTGTTCTGGTTCTAATTCTGGAATAGTGTCAAATGAAGTAAAGTCTCCACAATGTTTTGAAACTTCATTTTCTTGTTCTGGTTCTAATTCTGGAATAATATTATATGAAGTAGAGTCTCCACAATCATTGTTAGTTACTTGACCTATACTAGAAAAGGATGTTTCGTGATGACTAAAAGAATTTATTAATTCTTAAGCCATGTTAGGCAAAGGATAGTCATAACATTAATTAAACTAGAAGCACAAGAAGATTCATCAGTACTTCAAAGTGAAATTGGAATTGGATATGTTGGTATGATGACAAGTTGAGAAGAATGCTTTGTATTCAAAATGGCAAGCTAAAAAGGAAATTCATGTTCATTAAATATGACATGTCTAGAAATATACACTTTGCCAATGGAACTCAGACATTTAAACCCTTTATGGGAGCTACTATAACCAAGAAAAACACATTTTTTACTATGAAATTGTAACTTATGTTGATTGTAAGACTTTAAACATAGGTAACAAGCACATCCAAAAGGTTTGAATCCTTTATAATCAGGTTCTCTTTTGTACAGCTTAAATAATGGTGAGCTTCCTTTGAGAATCAGTGTTGGTAATCTATTTATAAGATACATAGCAGTTTGAAAAGCTTCCAACCAATAATGAAGAGGCATCTTGGCTTGTGCTAACAAAGTAAGTCCTAACTCAATGACATATATGTGTTTTCTTTCAGCTCTTCCATTTTGGGCTTATGTGTAAGGACAAAATTGCTTAAATTCAATTCTTGAGGTTTGTACAACTGAAAAAAAGCTTTTAAATTCTCCTTCCTAGTCACTTTGAAGAATTTTTATATTTCTGTCCAGCTATTCTTCAACTAAATTTTTAAAATGAATAAAAGCATTCATAGCTTTTCCTTTAAGTTTGAGTGGGTGTAACCAAGTATATCTACTATTATCATCAATAAAATGTATGTAATATCTATAACCAGAAACAAAAATGATTGGAGCAAGTCCTCATAAATCAATGTGCACAAGATCAAGACAATTTTTGGCATGTGATTGAGAAAGGGAAAAGGGAAGCAAATGAAATCTGCCAAACTGACAAGCTCGGCAGAACACAAAATTTTCTTTTTCATTCAACTTAATATTACATTAATTCAAATTTTGATTTAGTATCCTATCTGAAGGATGTCCCAATTTTCTATGCCATTTTTCTTTTTTCTGACAAAAGTGCTGTATGAAATTCAGCAGTTATAAACTATTTAAATCAAACAAGTAAGCAATAGATGAGTGTAAACTGTTAGGTGTAGCATCAAATCAAGCTTTGTCCACTTGATAGAGACCTTTTGTGAGTTTCCCTTGTAACAAAACCTTCCTTGTGAGTTTGTCCTTCACAACACAACCAAATGAGTGAAATTCAATAACCATATTGTTATCAACAATAAGTTTTGACACACTCAGTCAATTTTTAGGCACTTGTGGCACATGTAATACCCCATTCATCAATAGATCCTTATTACAGCAATGCAAGACAAAAGAACCAATATTTTGGACCTCAACATGATCACCATTTCCAATAATTAAATTGACCTTACTAGTATGCTTGTTGAAATTATTGATCTGACTAGCATCGTTGGTCACATGAGTGGTTGCACCACTATCCAGATACCGAGAGGAATCACCAACAGTGTGAGAAGTGGCTACAAAACTTTGTTCAAAATTATTGTTTTGTTGTTTGTTTTGCTCAATAGGAAAACCCATATATGATCTGTCAAATATGAAGAAACAAGTTATAGCAGCATGACCTTGTCTGTTACACACTTGACATGTTGGCCAATTGTTCCCCTTAAAGCTTCGTCCACAATTTCTTCCTCCTCCTCGATTATTCTTGAACCCAGATCCTTCTCTATTGCGTTTGATTATAACTATCTAGCTTGTTGATAGCCAGATTGGCAAATTGTTGCTGAGTGGAGATCACACTATAGCTATTGAGCTACTCTAATTGATTCTCAAATGTTAGCAAAGCAACCTATAGCTTAACCTAGGTCAATCCTTCTTTATCTATAAGTTGAACCATAATTGGGTTATATTCAACATCCAAACCATCTTGTGTAAACATATCATCAGTCGAAATAGGGTTTCCACCATTAAATGATTGTTAAAAATGCTTTTCATTTTGGCTAAGTAAGCTTACATTTTCATGCTTCCCTTCCTGGTTCGTTGTAACTCGTTCTTAAGAAGTGTGACTCAGGACTTGGTTTGGGCACTTGACAAATCCTTGGCAACTTCCCAAAGTTCTCTCGAGGTGCAACAATCCAACATCTGTGAAGCAATTCCCGAAGTCATGGTGTTGAAGAGCCAACCCAATAGGAGTTGATCCATCGTGCTCCATTCCTCAAATGCCAGATTTAGTTTTCTGTCTACTCCATCAAAGAGAAACTCTGGACAGCATGACAATGTACCAAGAACAAATTCGTCAAGCTTGTTCCCTACAAGAATGGGCAGCGTCATTGATGACCATAGCAGATAATTATCTCTGTCCAAGCACATCTGACTCAAAGAGGTAATTAGAGTAAAAGAGCGAGCAGCGAGAGTAGGCACGTGAAATTGAGATGTTTGATTTTCATTGACTAGAGTAGAGGTTTGCCTAAGAGCTAGCTGAAGAATCCATGGTGAGAGTTGTGGTTCTAGCTCCGATACCAAGAAAGACTCTGAAGAAGTGTGGATGAAGAATGCTCTCAGCCCCTACTGCTGACAGGAGTGAATAGAATATTATTTAACACTATTTTTGTTACAAGGTCACCAATCAAAGAACAACAGCTTGGCAAAAATAAAGAACAATCTACAACTACCTATTAATACGTGTACTGTGCTGCCAGCTAATATAACAAACCAATACTAGAAATAATAAAAAAATTAAATTACACTATCACAAATTAGTAGCTAATATACCAAATCTGTATGTCGTGATCATTAATTGCCAACTATTTGCCATATAGAATGAAGTTTCAAAACACATTAAATTAAAAGCAATTATTTTTAAAATATACAAATACTGGCTCAACTGTTGTTTTTGGGGCTTGGCACTTAAATCATCTTACACTTTTGACAGCACCATTACCATGCAGTTTGGCTTCCATCTTTTGATGAGTGATTAATTATTAGCATTACGCATTAAGTTCAGTTTTCTCTTGCTTTTGTCCCCCCCACCCCCCAAAAAAAAGAAATTCTCTTACCTATTCCTGTTTGCCTTTTCTCCTCTATCCTCTATCTATTATTTCTCTCTACATTTTTGTTTTTTTTTTTTTTAAATCTACATCAACTCAACATGAAATGGTGGTGATATGACAGATATGAGAAGGTGAAACAGTAATATGGAGCATCCCGACAGCACCAAGGAATGAGGTTTATGGTGCCAAAAGCACAGGTGGTAAAAGGAACAGCAAGCAGGACCGTGAGCATCAACAAAACTTGCAGCTTGGCAACAATAGGGTGGGACTCAAATGGAAGAACAGCTAGTGGCTGTGACGATGGATTGAAGCTGTTCTTGGGACCGTGCTGTAAATTATAATTTTTGGTAATCATCTTACCAGGTTTTAGTTGCATATATAGAAGGAAATTTTTTCTACAACAGAAAAATTGTAATTTACTAAAATCATATTTATTGAACTCATTATGCAACTATTTTCTTAAAAAAGTACTCTAGCCCTCCCTCTGGTACCATTTGCTCTGTAGAATTCTCGATATATTTTACACTATAAAGAATTATTCAAATATTAGATAGTGTATAGATGATGTGATAATAGTTAAAAATTTCTCATTTTCTCACGTAAATGGCTACAGAAACATTTTTAAAATATTATAATATCTAAAAAATATAAATTCAAATGAAATTAAAAAGATGACTAAAGATATAAACAAACTAAAATGATAACTGTGTAAGTTATATAATTAAAAAAGAAATTATCTTATTTTTAAAATTTTAATAAAAAGATGAATGAAATTAAGTTAAATAGTTTGAATATATATTAATTACTAAAAACTATCAAATTGTTCCAAAAAAATAAAATAAAACAAGTAAATGTATTTAAATGATGATTATATTATAATAAGATTGATGAAAATATTATGAAAATAGGGGGATAATTGTGTAAATCAGATGTCTATTAAAAAGTTGGTTATACGCACTGAAATTACAACAAATGGTGCGTCAAAATTATTTAGTGTGGATTATTTAATTTTTAATAAGATTAATAAGCAGATAATTGAACATATATAATTGTTGATAGAAAGATAAGTTTTAATTTAAATTAAACTAAAATTGAACTACCTATTTGATTATGCTTGCTATTATAAACGTGTGGGCCTTTTTTTTAAAACTTCTTCCTAAGTTGCCAACCTTTGGCCATAGATTAAATCTTTCTCTTAGTATACAAGTTTTGTTTCTTCTCTTTATATGCATCATTTAGTTATGGATGAGTTTTTTTCTTCATTTTTTCTCAATTACATGTATATATTAATTTTCTCTTTTTTCTTCCAATTAATAAAAGTCAGTGATACACATGAACAAAAAGTGCGACAAATAAATGTCTTTCTTCGTATTTTCATAACTATCTCATAACATATTAATTTTCATATATTTTAATTATCTATAAAATATAATGTTCACTTTAATTATATTTATTGATTTATTTCAATTATTAATTTTTTGTTCTTTTTTTATTTTTTATATGTTTAATTGTATTTCAATTTTTATTTATTTTTAAATGAATTTAATCATATATTTATATTTACCTATAAACTCTGTACATGTAGGTCACAAATATAAAATATTGGAGATAGTGTCAAGAAAATGTATGTAATTTACTCAAAGAAAAATTATAATTACACGTTTCAACGTCAAACAATTACCAATTGTATAATTTTTTTTTATTGATGTATGATTTATGTCAATTTGATTGTTAAACCACCAAATCCCTTTCAATCTATTCCCGGGTCAAATTTTAATTGGAAGATAATCAAAGTACAAAACTTTGGGCTCACTGAACATGGTTTTACTGAAAGTTTACAGGAAACTAAAGTGACATTCAGGGGGCTGCGGGAGATTTTGTCGATGAAAAGGAGTTGAATTCTCAATCATAAAATAATTAATATAAAAATTAATATATTAGTGTTGTATACAAATCGACAAAAAAAAAAAGGAGTCTACCTGTCATTTCCCTTTTCTAAAGTGTTAAAACATTTATATTGTATAAAGAACTTAAAATGTTTCATAAAAAGAGAATTTTTTTTATTATCAAGTATCTGGTAAAGTGCATAGTTAAACAAAAAAATGAGGCAAAAGAATTATTGTGATGTTTAATTGCTTCTAATCACACCCAAAAGTCGACTGCTGGTCTAATTAAAAAGAGAAAAAAAAAAAAGCAAAGGAAAATTAAGTGAACCACTTATCATCGAATAAATAGGTCAAGAATCATCTTCTATCTTGGTGGAAACAGAAGAGGATAGTATCTTTCTCCAACTGCTCTGAAATTTTTTATATCTTTATAGTATTGCAGAATTTTTTTTTTCATTTCAACTGCACACCGGACATGACAAAATTAGCCAGTCAAATTAAAAAAAACAAATAGTCATAAATGGACAAATCATTAAGTTACCCGGTATTTTATAATAGCAGTAAAACAAAAATGTGGACCGAACACTTCATTAATCACCTGGCCCACTCCAATTAAGTATGCTGAAAAATTGGGTTTTGTTCTCTATTTATAAATAGAATTTCCTCCTTTCTTTTATTTTACTCGATATGCGACAAGTTACCTTTTCTTTCCCATAGCAACTTTTATTTCTTGGTGACATATGATCTTTCATCCCTCATACCAGAACCTATAAAAGTGCAGATTGTTTATTCTAAACTCTGCTCTGCTCTTTTCTTTCTTGTTTCTCTTTTCACAATGCAAATTTTCTTGCTGATCGTCTCACAGAACTACAGAAGCCATGGAGCAAGTGACGGGAGCTATGTCTACCATATACACTATTTGCTGCCTTCAGGATATTCTGCTCTAGTGCTTCTGAATTCTTCCAAGCGACTGTCACCCTACGAGGATTCATTCCAACACATCCAAAATGAGAAGCTGAATAAGCAAAAACTGTGATGTCCATAGCAATTTAATATACAAGATAAAAAGCCCAGAAAAGTTAGCGTAGAGAACAAAAGCATTCAGGAATGAAATATTAAATAAAATTTCAAGAAGAATAGTTATTTAAGATTGATCAAATCTAAATCTAACATTCAAACCTCAAATCAACCCATTTTTACAATATTATGCTATTGTCGTTAAATCTCTTGGAATTTATGCTTTCCCTGTTCATATTGCCATAATATATTTGTATTTGCCAAAAAAATTTAGAATAAATTACATGACCCTTCCCTTAATTTTGTTAAAAACACACGAATTTTTCTTCTATTTTTAAAATACCCCTTAAAACAAAAATTTATGCTATAAGTCCAACTTTAAACTTTTTTTTTTAACTAAAATATCATCCATTTAGATTTTTTTTAAAAACTAAAATGCTATCTTACACATTTTTTAGGGAATTTTAGTAAAAAAAAATTAAAATTAGCCTAAAGTGTATATTTTTAAAATAAACAAAAAGTCTTGTCATTTTAACAAAATTTAAAGAAAACTTGTATAATTTACTCAAAGAATTCGAATTACACATTTCAATTAGACCTGATCATAAGTTGAAAAGTCCACCAATCTCATAGACCTAATGCAAAAACATATTGATATGAACCTAAAAAAAAGACCTAGCTTTAAAAAATTGTTTTCAAAATGGGTTGAGCTTAGGTTTTTTTTTTTTTTTTCAAGCTTAGCCTGGCCTGAGCCTAATCCAATTTTTCTGAATAATTATATTAATATTATTAAATTTCATTCATTTCTCTTCTATTGTTAAGTTTAAGTGCTCCATTGATTTAACATGATAAGTTTACCTTTATCCAAACATAGATTTTAGTATGATGACTTTACCTTTCTCATTCACATGCTTCACCCAGAGAAAATGATAAAGGTATATATTATTGTTTTAAGAGTCAATTGTTGGAGTTTTTTTTTTATGTGAGTTCATATTAATTATTTCTTTTTATTTTATTTTCTAAAATATGAGTTCACAAATGGTCCACTAAAGTATTTAAGTCCAAAATTATTGTTAAAGTGATCAATTAATAATTCGACTAAGCAAACATAAAAGTATTAAATCTAAGTTTAATTAGTAGTTATAAAAGTATAAGTTACAAGTCTTACTGAAACTCGTAATGGAAGGATCTAGTTAAAAACTATTTAAATTAAAACTAGATCCCCTTTCTAACCTTAATTTTAATGTTTGCTTTTCCATAATGATTGCTATAGCATCTAAGGTTAAGGAAGAAAGAGCTAACTGAATCTATTATCACTTAACTCACTAGAGAAGTTAGGTATGTATATAGGTTTGATTGTTTCTAATAATTATAGTTATACAATCATTTATATGTTGTTGTTTATGCACTAGATCCTATTAAATTGTTATTGCATTTTATACTTGTGATTGTTAGTGTAAAATCAATAATTTGTATATCTTACATGTGGTATTAGAGTCTTGGGTGTGCATAAATTTAGAACTTTTTTATTATATACATATTAATAAAATTTTCTCCCTTTATAATCTTTTTGCATAAATTCTTTTAGGAGTTTTAATATTTAATTTTGAAATTTTATGTTGACATATAAATTCTCTATTTTCAAATTTGCATAACTAAAATTCCTTTTTCCCTAAAAATTATGGATTTGATTTTGAAATATATAGATTTTCTAATGCAATTCTTGTGTGCAAAAAGTTTTAAGCATGATTAGAAACTCACTTGGATGATTTAATTGCATTTAAATCCTTCCAAGAAGTCCAAGATTGAAGAAGAAAAGTTTCAGATCATGAAACTTCTTAGATCCAAAAAAAAAAACCTTCAATATGGCTTCTTTTGATTCAAATCACACTTCTAGGTGAAAAAGAAGGTTGATTGAATCCCAAATATGCATTTGAAAAGAAAAAATACTCATAAAAAAGGTATGAAGGTCGCAAGTCACATCAGGTCCACAAAACCCGATTGCAGACTTGCTACCTAACTTGCTAAAGGTTTTAGACAACCTCCAACTACGTCACACATAGGCCCATGCATGGGTCCTCTAAAGGGGTGGCGTGTGTGGGCTACCCCTAGCCCCTTTTAATATATTCTTCATTGCATTTTACTCCTTTTATCATCTAGAATCTTTTAGTAATTTTATTTTATTTTGTTTTTATCATGCTTAAAAAAATTATTTTTGATGTATATGTCTTTTCCTATATCAAAATCAAGTATTTTATTATTTTTTTTTTAGAGATCAAATGGTATTAGAAAATTACCAACAACAAAAAAATTGAAATGGTGCTTTCAACCATAAGGAACCTAATTTTAGGTTGTACTCTCACTAGATGGGTGTATGAAATTCATACTCTCGTGCCTAAGCTTGCATAACTAAATATTATAAAATTTGGCACCTAATTCATAATTAAAGTAATTGTTCACTTTTTAAATGCACTAATGACTCATAATTTGATATCTTACATTATAGTCAATATAATATCCAATTTGATCAATCAAATTTAAATTTTCTCCTAATTTGGGAAATTAATTTTGTCGGCTACGATGAATGTTTATCTCCAAAGTGATTCCTCCATTAAAGGTTTATAAAATTGACTAGTTCATTTTGTTGATAGGAGTTAAGGCAATTATTTTAATCTAATCTAGGAATATTATTTTGTAGATTTACAAAATCATTCACTTACTCTATTGATGGAATTGTTTTGAATTATTAGACATAGTTACCTGCTCAAAGGGGTGATCATGTATATTAATTTTTGCACCATATGAAGTGTGTAGGTGGAAATACATAGTTGAAAAGGCTCATTTGCTCAAAGGAGATGACTCCTTTTAGTTCATATATTTCCTTGAACATTTGGAGTATAGATATACATATATTGAATGGTTTTTTTGCCCAAAGAGGACAAATTGTTCAATGTTATAGATATTCCCTTTTATTATTTGCTTCATATAAAAGAGAAACCAAATTGCATGTTATGCTTTTTACCCAAACAGAAATTCATAATGATGTACATGATGCTTTTTATGAATAGCTTATTGGGATTTAAGCTATATATAATAATTGCCTGTTACACCATGTTGCATTTTCTGAAATAGTTTCTTTTGCTGTGAATAACAACACCACCATTATAGAGGTACTAACTGATTCCAATTATAAGAAATGGAAGCAAGATATGGAGTTTTCCCCTAGAATAATGGATATTGACATGGCATTGAAAGTGAACAAACTTCTGAAACCCACTAAAACAAGTATCACTGAGGAAAAGGAGTATTATACTAAATGGGAGAAATGTAATTGCCTTAGCCTCATAGCCATGAAAAGGTCTATTTCTAAACATCTCATGAGTAGGTTACTAGATACCACTAGTGTTAAAGAGTTCTTCACTATTATAGGAAAGAAATTTCACTTAACAGATAAGGCTGAAGCTAGGTAATTGATGAGTGAGCTAACATCTATGAAATATGATAGCATTATGGGAGTAAAGGAATACATCATGAAAGTGGTAAATGTTTAAACTAAACTTGAGGCACATGATATTCTTTTTCTTAAAAGTTTTGTCATTCATCATGCACTTAATTCGCTTCTGCAAGAGTTTAGTCAAATTAAGACCGCCTATAACATGCAAGACTAGACAAAGGGTATTAATTATCTGATTTCCAAATGTGTGGCTAAGGAAGAAAAGCTTAAGAGAGTGAAGAGTGAGATGAATTATTTTGTTTCTCATAGTAGGCTAAGTTTCCACAAAGGAAAGGGAAAGTTAGAAAAGTTGAAGCCTCATCCTCCCAAGAAAACCAAGGATTCAAAATGCATGGTAATATTGGGAATAATAACAATAGAAGGATCAAGGACATTAAATAACTTAAAGTGCTTCTTTAGCAAGAAGAAAGACTAAAAAAAGGTCAATTGTTTCAAGTACAAGGCTTAGCTAGAGAAGAAGAATAAGGAACAAGGTGAGTTATTGTTATATGTTTGTTTTGAATCAAATGTTGTTGATGTCCCTATAGACTCTTAATGGCTTAATAGTGTTGCTTCTATTCATGATACATCTACTCTACAGGGTTTAAGAAATAGCAGGAAATCAAGCTAGCAAGAGTCTAGAAATGGAGCTAATGTTGTAGTGGAACTTATTAGAAGTACAGTTTTGTTGTAACAACCGAGAAAAAGAAAAGAAAAGGAAAAAGAAAGGAAGTGAAATCTGAAAATTTTCGGAATCTAGAATTTCTGCCAAGTCCTCTCGCAATAGCGAGAAACGGTCTCGCTACAGCGAGAGAGCTAGTTCGCAATAGCGAAGGCGATTCTAGCTGTAGCTAGTGCTGGCAGCAGTCCCTACAAAAACCAGGGAGTTGCTCGCCATAACGTGCGCCATAGCGAGAGTGAAGTCTGGAACTAACGCGATTTCGCCATAGCGAATGGTGAATCTCGCCATAGCGAAGGGAACTGGCACGAGCTCGCCGTAGCGAAGGTTAAGCCTCGACATAGCGAAGCCAGATTACACGAGCTCGCTATAGCGAAGGTTAGTTTTCGCCGTAGCGAGAGTCAGTCCGGAATAGAGTAAATAGCGAGATTTAGACTTCAATAAACGCCCAAACTCATTTCTTCTCTCATATCTGCCCTAAGCTTCGACCCAAAGAGAGAAAAGAGGCGAGGAGAGTGTGAGAGATCAAGAGAAGGAGGAAGAGCAAGGGAAAGGTAAGGAAATTTCTCCCATTTCTCTTTAGAACTCTGATCCCCTCCCTTTGCCCTCTCTTTCTGCGGTTTTAATTGTGAAAATGGTTGCATTTTGGGCATGGGTCAGAAGAGGGAAAGTGGAAAACTCTTTTGCATCCTTGTGTTTTCTTTGAAAATGGGGTTTTCCACTACCATGGGAGCTTGAGAGAGAGAAAGGGGTAATGGCATTCTAGAGAGAGAACCCTAGGTTTGTATGTGATAGAAGGGTTACTCTAAATTAAAGTATAAGTGAGTAATTGCATGCTTTTGTGTGTCTAGGCTCAAGAGAAACACCTCCATCAAGGTGTGATTGTGACCCTAAGGAGGGAGAGGAGACATTGAAAGGAAAAGCTAGTGTTAGCTTTGGCTCCAAAGGTAGCTCTCTCTTTCACTCTTTCTTGTTGCATTCTTGGATATAATAGTCATTGTATGAATATGTATATGCTTGTTGTATAGAATATGCCATATGCTATTGCTTTGATGCATTGGTGCCAATATGCTTGTGTGTTGAATTGTGAGAATTGCTCGGGTGAGGTAGTGCCGAAAGTCCCTTGAGATGGGTGAGATGAAGCCGAAAGTCCCTTGAGATAGGTGAGACAAGGCCAAAAGTCTCAAACGAGTGAGGCCAAGTCAAAAGTCCTTAAACTCGGGTGAGGCCATCCAAAAGTCCCTAAACTCGGGTGAGGCTAGACCAAAAGTCCCTTGAGCTCATTTTTGGCATTGTTGTGATTCCATAGCATGTACATTGTGTGTTGGTTAATTGAGAATGGCTAAGTGCTTATTCACATGCTTTGACTTGTTATATGCCTTGATTGCTTACTTGATTGAGTGCATGAGCTACTGAGATTCCTTGAATCTCACCCCTTTCCCCTCCCAACTAATATGCTAGGTGGAGCTCAAGGAGAACCGAACACACATCAAGGAGCCTAGGAGCATGTATAGGAAAATGTTAGTTTTATTTTGATCATTTTGATGTAAAGTGGTGCCAAATGAAGATGTGCCCACTATTTTTGAGATGTAAAGTTTGTAACACGTGTATAAATATGAAAGGATGATGTATGAACTATGTTATTAGCCAAAGTAATAGAAATGTGGGTTTTACCCCTTTGATGCATGAATGTAGTAGTGTATTTTTTGCCGTAGCATAGTGAAAACGGAATGTATGATGATTTGGATCATATGGACATGTTAGATATACTATTCTTATGCTTTTAAACTTGTCCATGTGGAGTGAGAGTGTGTGAGAGGCTATCTAGACCCGTTTTGGATCTTTGGGGTGCCAAAATCGGTATTTTTGTGAGCTCCGTCAAAGTATGACCGGATGAGCTCCATTTGCCATGAAATTTGGCGTGCCTCTAGAGTTTGTAGAAAGCTTTTTGAGAAGCTAAAGTGGGTAATTTTCGGAGGTCTATAGAATATTTGGGGAATTTTTGAATTTGAGAAAATTCAAGGGATTGGTCATGTACTATTCATACAACCAGAAAATGAAATCTGTGGTATTCTTAGACCAAATGGATTCCAAATGTGGTGAAATTTTATACACATAAACTAGACCACCACAGTGACTTATGGGATCTGGAATCACCCAAATCGGAGGTTTGTAGAGAGAGATTGAACTGATTGAAGTTCTGTATCAGCATCAGGGAGCTTTCCTGACCCCTGTTACTGTTCCATCAATTTTTGGGGAGTAGGAACTACTGAACTGATCTAGACTTATTTTTTTCCTCTAGTAGACATCCACAGCTTTTCGAATTGGTATAGTGTGCCCAGATTGGATTTTTTTGGATTTACTTATGAATTTTCGAAAGTCATGACAGAAAGCTGCACCAGAAACAGTGACAGCTGGACCTCCTTCCCATTTTCGATGTCAAACATGGTCCAAACGCTGTGTTTGTGATTGGGAATTATTTTTAGTATAAAGTTAATACTTAGAGCTTTCCAGAGAGCTAAAGTTTTCTAGATTTCCATTTTTTTGCAATTAATTATGATTTTCCAAAGTTAGAGCCAAAATATGACTTTTGGGCCCAAGTGAGAAAATGCAATTTTACTGGTTTTTGGCTCTATACCCGTGGCTTATGGGTTGTTTTATGCTATGTATGAGTTGTATGTATGGAGTTTGACTTGAGGATATGAATGATGGGTTTACAAGACCCACGAGGTAAAAGAAGAGTACATGAAACCCCGGTTCATAGCATGCAAATGCCACGGAGTGGTGTTGAATCTTTGGAAATCATATGGAACCGAGCCCAGTGAGAGGCTAGGTAGCGGTAGTAGATTAAGGTGTCACATTTTTGGTATCAGAGCAAAGGTTCAGGCACTTTTGCTCGATGTTGGGCTTTTGAATGAGGTGAATTACTTGTATTTGGTGTGAATGGTCATGGAAGTTGTAGCATCCTTGCATAAATGTTGTGATATTATTATGAACTGAGGATTGCTATTTCTTTTCAGACATGGTTGAGACTAGACAGGGTAGGGGTAGAGGCAGAGGCAGACCGCCTAGGGCTCAGAGAGATGAGCCAGAGGTTCCTATTAAGACTAGGGATCCTCTACAGGCCATCATGGATAGACTTGATCGGTATGAAGCCATGATGGGCCAGCACCAAGAGATGCTGGAGCAACAGAGATACATTGCCCAGCAGCAGCATGATATGATCATGCAATTGCAAGATACCCTAGCTAGGCAAGAAGAAGCCAGAAGAGATGCCCCTGTACCTCAACCGTCTACATCTAGCATTCCACCTATACCTTCCCAGGAGCCTGCTGCTCCACAGACCCAGGCGCCTATCCAGAAAGTATTGAAACAGTTCAGGCAAAACAATCCACCCTCATTTGACGGGGAATTGGATACGGATAAGGCGGAGGCTTAGGTGATGCAGCTTAAGAAGATATTCTCAGTGATGGATTGTACCACTGAGCAGAAAGCCCAGCTAGCCACCTTCATGCTAGAAAAGGAGGCTGATAGATTGTGGGATAGCGCGAAACCCCTTATGGAGACCAAGAACATACCGATCACTTGGGAAACTTTCTTGGTCGAATTTTATGAGAAGTATGTCCCAAGTTCAGTGAGGAAGAAGAAAGAGATGGAGTTTATGAGTTTGAAACAGACGGATGAGATGACTGTGGATCAGTATGTGGCCAAGTTTATAGAGCTGTCTCGGTATTCCTCTTACCTCCAGAGGTATGATGATAAACCCTAGAGATGTGAGCAGTTTGAGACTGGTTTGAGGCCCCTGATTAGCGACAGAGTCACTCCACAGCGGATCAGGAAGTTTAATACTCTGGTGGAGGTCAGTAGGGTGATTGAGATGAATCTACAAGTTATTATGCCTACTGCGACTACAGCTAGTCAGAAGAGGGTTCCGGACCTGAAGAGGTCGAAACCAGAGGAGGGTTCTAGTTTGACCCCTAGTAATAAGAGGAGAGGCAAAGGGCCATGGAATAGAAAACCACAGCGAGGTGTGCCACCTCCGCGGGGCCAGTCATCCTTCCAGCAGTCTCCGGTGACATATTTTAAGTGTGGGAAGCCGGGGCACATTGCTAGACACTGTCCTCAGATGGAGACAGCGCCTCCTCCTAGACCACAGACCCAGGGCCGAGTGTTCGCCCTTACTCAGTAGGAAGCCAGCGTATCTCCCAATTTGATCCGAGGTACGCTGATAGTGAATGGCTTTCCTGTAGTTGCTATGTTTGATTCGGGTGCTAGTCACTCGTTTATATCTTATGATTGTGTGAGGAAATTAGGTCTGGTCGTTAGTGTCTTGCCATTTGACTTGTCTGTTGTTACCCCCACTGGAGGCCACGTGGTTACTTCCCATACTTGCTTAAATGTCGCTGTCCAAGTTAACCATTGTTATACCACTATTGATTTGGTTTGTATGCCTTTCCATGAAATTGATTTGATTATTGGTATGAATTGGTTAGCTGCAAATAATGCCATACTTGATTGTGAACACCGAACCATCTCCTTACCTGCTTGTGGGACCATACCTAGGGTAGGAGCTGAGTTATCTTTTATGACTACTACCCAGGCTGAAAGATATTTGAAGTGTGGATGTCAAGGGTTTCTAGTCTTTTTCTCTATTTGGGCTGAGGTAGAAGAAGGGATAGAGGAGATCCCAGTTGTCAGGGAATTCCCGGAGGTTTTCCTTAGAGAGTTTGATTTTAGTGGCCTACCTCCTGAGAGAGAATTAGAGTTCCCTATAGACATAGTGCCTGGGGCTGGACCGGTGTCCAAAGCTCCTTATAGGATGGCTCCCGCCGAGCTTGCTGAGTTGAAAGCGCAAGTAGAGGAATTGTCAGAGAAAGGGTTTATCCGCCCTAGTGTTTCACCTTGGGGTGCTCCGGTGTTGTTTGTGAAAAAGAAAGATAGTAGCTTATGGTTGTGTATTGATTACAGAGAGTTGAACAAGGTTACCATCAAGAATAAATATCCTCTCCCTAGAATTGATGATCTGTTAGATCAGTTGGCTGGGGCATCTGTGTTTTCTAAGATAGATCTTAGATCTGGTTACCACCAGCTGAGAGTGAGAATTGAAGACGTCTCTAAGACGGCTTTCAGAACGAGATATGGGCACTATGAGTTCCTTGTGATGCCATTCGGATTGACGAATGCGCCTGCTGTGTTCATGGATTATATGAACAGGGTATTCAGACCGTATCTAGATCAGTTTGTAGTGGTCTTTATTAATGATATTTTAGTGTACTCCCGATCTTTTGAGGAGCACGAGAGGCATTTGAGACTAGTCCTAGACACCTTGAGAGAGAAAAGGTTGTATGCCAAACTTAGTAAATGTGAGTTTTGGCTGACCGAGGTGCGATTCTTAGGTCATGTGATCTCACGGGATGGGGTTGCAGTGGATCCCCATAAAGTTGAGACTGTGTTACAGTGGGATAGACCTAGAACGATCACCGAAGTCAGGAGTTTCCTAGGTTTGGCAGGGTACTATAGACGGTTTATTCAGGACTTTTCTCGAATGGCCTTACCACTGACGAGGCTAACCAGGAAAGATACACCGTTTATGTGGGATGAAAGATGTGAGAAGAGTTTCCAGGAGTTGAAACTCTGTTTGACCACTGCCCCTGTGCTGATTATCCCTGACCCTAGTGAACCATTTATGGTTTATTGTGATGCCTCGGGCAAAGGGTTAGGATGTGTGTTGATGCAGCAGGGTAGAGTAGTGGCATATGCCTCGAGGCAGTTGAGACCTCATGAGGAGAATTACCCCACACATGACCTGGAGTTAGCTGCCGTAGTGTTTGCTCTTAAAATTTGGAGACACTATCTGTATGGTGCGACCATAGAGATCTATAGTGACCACAAGAGTCTGAAATACCTGTTTGACCAGAGAGAACTCAATATGAGACAGAGGAGATCGATGGAGTTTTTGAAAGATTATGATTATGTGTTGAAATACCATCCGGGCAAGGCCAATGTGGTGGCAGACGCCCTGAGTAGAAAATCCATCCATGTAGCTCATATGATGATTAGAGAGTAGGAGCTCCTAGAGAAGTTCAGAAATTTGAACCTCTTTTGTCAGGTGGTATTGGGTATATTGTGTTTGAGTGAAACCCGAATTGAGAATATCTTGAGAACCCAGATCTTAGATGCCCAGAGAGAGGATGAGTTCCTAAAACGGATCAGGAATGAGATCACCCAAGGTAAGACCTCAGATTACAAGTTGTCTGAGGATGGCATGATAGTATATCGGGATAGAATCTGTGTGCCTAGTCAGAATGAGTTGAGAGAAAGCATTCTGGAAGAGGCCCATAAGAGTAAGTATACTATCCACCCAGGTGCCACCAAGATGTATCAGGATGTGAAAAGAATTTTCTGGTGGCCAGGGATGAAAAGTGATGTGACGGATTATGTGGCTAGATGCCTAGTGTGTCAGAGGATAAAGATAGAACATCAGAAACCGGCTGGGTTGTTGTAACCTCTAGATATCCCTGAGTGGAAGTGGGATAGTATAGCCATGGATTTTGTCATGGGGTTACCTAGGACATCCTCTGGACACGATGTTATTTGGGTAATTGTGGATAGACTGACGAAATCTGCACACTTTTTAGCTATTAAGGCTACTTATACACTGGATAAATTGGCCCAGTTGTATATCAGAGAGATAGTGCGACTTCATGGGGTACCCAATAGCATAGTTTCGGATAGAGACCCCAGGTTCACATCGAACTTTTGGAGGTCATTGCAGCATGCCTTAGGGACGAGATTGCGGTTTAGTACTGCATATCACCCCCAGACTGATGGTCAGACCGAAAGGACCATCCAGACATTAGAAGATATGTTGAGGGCATGTGTGCTAGAAATGAAGGGGAACTGGGATGTGTATTTACCATTAGCAGAGTTTGCTTATAACAACAGTTACCATTCCAGTATCCAGATGGCCCCTTATGAGGCTTTGTATAGGAGAAAGTGCAGATCCCCTCTGTGTTGGGTTGAGTTAGGTGAGAGGAGTATGATAGGACCTAAGATTGTGGACCAGACCACCCGACAGATAGAATTGATTAGAAAGAGGCTCCTCACAGCCTAGAGTAGGCAGAAAAGCTATGCTGATAAGCATAGGAGGCCGTTAGAGTTTGAGGTTGGAGACCATGTGTTCATTCGAATATCTCCAATGACGGGAGTAGGTCGGTCAATGAGGGTAAGGAAGCTCAGTCCTAGGTATATTGGTCCATTTGAAATCCTTGAGAAAATTGGACCCGTGGCTTACCGAATAGCCTTACCTCCTAACCTAGCCCAAATACACAGTGTTTTTCATGTCTCCCAGTTGAAAAAGTATTTACCAGATTCCTCACATGTCATAGAATATGAGCATGTGTAATTGCAGGAAGATCTTTCCTATGTAGTGAAACCAGACAGAATTGTGGATGCTAAGCTGAAACAGCTGAGAAGCAAGAGCATTCCTCTGGTGAAAGTGATCTGGAGAGGTCTGACATCTGAGGAAGCAACTTGGGAATTGGCGGATGAGATAAGGCAGAAATATCCAGAATTATTCCCTTAAGGTAAGTTTTTTAAATTTCAAGGACGAAATTTTTTTTAAGAGGGGTACAAATGTAACAACCGGGAAAAAGAAAAGAAAAGGGAAAAGAAAGGAAGTGAAATCTGGAAATTTTCAGAATCCAGAATTTCTGCCAAGTCCTCTCGCAATAGCGAGAAACAATCTCGCTACAGCGAGAGAGCTAGTTCGCAATAGCGAAGGCGATTCTAGCTATAGCTAGTGCTGGCAGCAGTCCCTACAAAAACCAGGGAGTTGCTCGCCGTAGTGTGTGCTATAGTGAGAGTGAAGTCTGGAACTAACGTGATTTCGCCATAGCGAATGGTGAATCTCGCCATAGCAAAGGGAACTGGCATGACCTCGCCGTAGCGAAGGTTAAGCCTCGCCATAGCGAAGCCAGATTACACGAGCTCGCTATAGCGAAGGTTAGTTTTCCCCGTAGCGAGAGTCAGTCCGGAAGAGAGTAAATAGTGAGATTTAGACTTCATTAAACGCCCAAACTCATTTCTTCTCTCATATCTGCCCTAAGCTTCGACCCAAAGAGAGAAAAGAGGCGAGGAAAGTGTGAGAGATCAAGAGAAGGAGGAAGAGCAAGGGAAAGGTAAGGAAATTTCCCCCATTTCTTTTTAGAACTCTGATCCCCTCCCTTTGCCCTCTCTTTCTACGGTTTTAATTGTGAAAATGGTTGCATTTTGGGCATGGGTCAGAAGAGGGAAAGTGGAAAACTCTTTTGCATCCTTGTGTTTTCTTTGAAAATGGGGTTTTCCACTACCATGGGAGCTTGAGAGAGAGAAAAGGGTAATGGCATTCTAGAGAGAGAACCCTAGGTTTGTATGTGATAGAAGGGTTGCTCTAAATTAAAGTATAAGTGAGTAATTGCATGCTTTTGTGTGTCTAGACTCAAGAGAAACACCTCCATCAAGGTGTGATTGTGACCCTAAGGAGGGAGAGGAGACATTGAAAGGAAAAGCTAGTGTTAGCTTTGGCTCCAAAGGTAGCTCTCTCTTTCACTCTTTCTTGTTGCATTCTTGGATATGATAGTCATTGTATGAATATGTATATGCTTGTTGTATGGAATATGCCATATGCTATTGCTTTGATGCATTGATGCCAATATGCTTGTGTGTTGAATTGTGAAAATTGCTCGGGTGAGGTAATGCCGAAAGTCCCTTGAGATAGGTGAGACAAGGCCAAAAGTCTCAAACAAGTGAGGCCAAGTTAAAAGTCCTTAAATTCGGGTGAGGCCATCCAAAAGTCCCTAAACTCGGGTGAGGCTAGACCAAAAGTCCCTGTAGCTCATTTTTGACATTGTTGTGATTCCATAGCATGTACATTGTGTGTTGGTTGATTGAGAATGGCTAAGTGCTTATTCACATGCTTTGACTTGTTATATGCCTTGATTGCTTACTTGATTGAGTGCATGAGCTACTGAGATTCCCTGAATCTCACCCCTTTCCCCTCCCAACTAATATGCTAGGTGGAGCTCAAGGAGAACCGAGCACACTCAAGGAGCCTAGGAGCATGTATAGGAAAATGTTAGTTTTATTTTGATCATTTTGATGTAAAGTGGTGCCAAATGAAGATGTGCCCACTATTTTTGAGATGTAAAGTTTGTAACACGTGTATAAATATGAAAGGATGATGTATGAACTATGTTATTAGCCAAAGTAATAGAAATGTGGGTTTTACCCCTTTGATGCATGAATGTAGTAGTGTATTTTTTGCCGTAGCATAGTGAAAACGGAATGTATGATGATTTGGATCATATGGACATGTTAGATATACTAGTCTTATGCTTTTAAACTTATCCATGTGGAGTGAGAGTGTGTGAGAGGCTATCTAGACCCGTTTTGGACCTTTGGGGTGCCAAAACTGGTATTTTTGTGAGCTCCGTCAAAGTATGACCGGATGAGCTCCATTTGCCATGAAATTTGGCGTTCCTCTAGATTTTGTAGAAAGCTTTTTGAGAAGCTAAAGTGGATAATTTTCGGAGGTCTATAGAATATTTGGGGAATTGTTGAATTTGGGAAAATTCAAGGGATTGGTCATGTACTGTTCATACAACCAGAAAATGAAATCTATGACATTCTTAGACCAAATGGATTCCAAATGTGGTGAAATTTTATACACATAAACTAGACCACCACAGTGACTTATGGAAACTAGAATCACCCAAATCGGAGGTCTGTAGAGAGAGATTGAACCGACTGAAGTTCTGTATCAGCATCAGGGAGCTTTCCTGACCCCTGTTACTGTTCCATCGGTTTTCGGGGTGTAGGAGCTACTGAACTGATCTGGACTTATTTTTGTCCTCTAGTAGACATCCGTAGCTTTTCGAATTGGTATAGTGTGCCCAGGTTGGATTTTTGTGGATTTAGTTATGAATTTTCGAAAGTCATGACAGAAAGCTGCACCAGAAACAGTGACGGCTGGACCTCCTTTCCATTTTCGATGTCAAACATGGTCCAAACGCTGTGTTTGTGGTTGGGAATTATTTTTAGTATAAATTTAACACTTAGAGATTTCTAGAGAGCTAAAGTTTGCTAGATTCCCATTTTTCTGCAATTAATTATGATTTTCCAAAGTTAGAGCCAAAATATGACTTTTGGGCCCAAGTGAGAAAATGCAATTTTACTGGTTTTTGGCTCTATACCCGTGGCTTATGGGTTGTTTTATGCTATGTATGAGTTGTATGTATGGAGTTTGAGTTGAGGATGTGAATGATGGGTTTACAGGACCCACGGGGTAAAAGAAGAGTACATGAAACCCCAGTTCATAGCATGCAAATGCCACGGAGTGGTGTTGAATCTTTGGAAATCATATGGAACCGAGCCCAGTGAGAGGCTAGGTAGTGGTAGTAGATTAAGGTGTCACATTTGTTATTCAATTTTAGTTGAGTTGGTTTTAAAGAACATTTTTTATATTCCCCCCTGTAGGAGGAACTTAGTTTCTATTTATTTACTTGATAACGCTAGATATTATTTTAATTTTAGAAATAAAAGAGTATCTATTTTTTTATAATTTTTTGCATTTTGGTCGATGGATTGTATAAACTATGTTTTTCTCCTATTGATAAATGTTTGTCCTTCAAGATGGAAAAGTCTACAACTAAAAGAACCTTAATAAAAAGGAAATCCTCAATGTTATGGCATAAGTGTTTATGTCACATTTCAAATGACAAAGTTAAAAGCTTGATTAACAATGATATTTTACCCTTTCTTGACCAAGGTGAAGTAGGGACTTCTGTTGATTGTGTAAGGGAAAAATTGACAAAATCCAACAAGAAGAGTGCAATGTGTAGTAAAAATCTCCTAGAAGTGATTTACACAAACATCAATGAGTCACACTCTACTACTATTTGTGATAACAAATATTTTATCACCTTCATCAATAATTTTTGACATTATAGTTATATTTTTTAATTAAAGAAAAGTATAATGCTTTAAAAATATTTAAAATTTATTGCACTAAAGTTGAGAAACAATTAGGAAAATTATCAAAATAATAAGATCCAATTGTGGTGGATAATATTATAAAAAATATGATGATAATGGGTAATAAAAGGGGTTTTTTGCTAAATACTTACAAGATTGTGATATTATAACCTAGTATACCATGCCTAAAAGTCTTAAACAAAATGGTGTAGCAAAGAGATGAAATTGCACACTTATGGATATGGTAAGAAGCATGGTAAATAGGTATAACCAACCCATTTTTTTATAGGGTGAAGTAATAAAAATTGTCCTTACATTCTCAATCGTGTTTCCAACAAATCTATGCCTTGTAAACATTTTAAATTATAGATTGGTAAGAAGCAAATTCTCAATTATTTTTGTGTTTGGGGGTGTTCTACTTAAATAAAGATCTATCAAAAAATTCCAAAACTTCACACTAATTTTTCATTGGATACCCAAATCACTCAAAAGGGTACATGTTTTATTGTCTAACTTAAGGTACCATAATTGTTGAGTCATTAACAGCATAATTCCTAAAACTGGATGTAGCATATGAGAGTTATTCTTGAATCTTTGAACTTAGTGAACCAAGTAACTCTATCGCTATTTCTTTATCACAATTCAATGACATCTTTACACCTATGAATGTAAGGGAAGAAATCATGGATTTGACTATGCAAGCTAAGGCTCTTGTCATGGATGAAGTTCCTTGAGTACTTGAACCGATTCTAGAAACAATTAAACCAACCTACAAATACAAGATTCAATCTCGGAAGTGTCTCTAAGGAGTTCTCATAGAGAAAAAAGACTAGCAATTTTAAATTATTATTATGCCTACATTGGTGGAGTAGGACATTAGTCAAATTATGGATCCTCTCACATTCAATGATGCCATTAGTAGTCCTCAATTAGACTAATGGGTGAGTGCAATGAAGGATGAGATGACTTCTATGAAGAAGAGTGAAGTTTGGGAGCTTGTTGAACTACCTAAGGGTTATAAGCCAATTGGTTACAAATAGGTATTCAAAATCAAAAAAGATTCTAAATGACAGATTGAAAGATTCAATGCTACGTTGGTGGCTAAAAGCTTTTCACCCAAAAACAAAAGAATTAATTTTACTGAGAAATTTTCATCTATATCTACCAAAAACTCCTTTAGAATCATTATGGCCTTAGTGGCCATTTTAACTTAGAACTTTATTACATAGATGTAAAGACAACTTTTCTTAATAGAAACCTTGGTGAAGAAGTGTACATAGAGCAACCAGAAGGTTTTAAGGAAAAAGGCAAAGAACATATGGTGTGTAGGTTTAAAAAGTCAATGTATGGTCTTAAACAAGCTTCACACTAGTGGTATTTGAAATTTGACAAGGTTATGGCTTCATTTGGCTTTGTTGAAAATAAATTTCATTAGGATGCATACATGAAGACCAATGGGAGTAGGTTCATTTTTCTTACACTTTATGTGGATGACATTCTCCTTACGAGTAGTGATCTGAGTCTGCTTTAAGAAGTAAAACTTTTCTTGTCTAATACTTTTGACATAAAAGATTATGGAAAGGCCTTTTACATTCATATATAGATTGTGTGTTGGAGTGTTTTAACATGCAAAATTATGGGCCTGGAAATGTGCCTATCATTAAAGGTGAAAAATTAAATGAAACTTAATGTCCAAGAAATGAAACTAAGAAGGAAGCCATGAGGAATATCCTATATACTAGTGCAATCAAGAGCTTGATATATGTATAAGTGTGCATTCAACTGGATATTACTTTTACAATAAACATCTTAGGTCAATATCTTTCTAATCTTAATCTTAATCATTGGGTTGTAGATCCAAAAGTTATAAGACACTTATAGAAAACAAAGGATTTCATACTTGTCTATAGAAGGGTTAAAAATATTAAGTTATTAGGTTATTTAGACTCTAATTTTGCAAGTCGTCTAGATAATTTAAAATCCACTTTTGGTTTCATTTTCACGCTTGCTGGAAGTGCAATTTCTTAGAAGAGTATGCAATTTCTTAGAAGAGTATGAAACAGAATTTGACTACATCATCAACCATGTATGTTGAATTTATTACTTGTTATGGAGTAGTACAACAATCTGTTTGGCTCAAAAATTTTATATCAGAATTTTGTATGATTGATTCCATTACTAAACCACTAGTCATTCATTGTGATAATAATACAACTATGTTTTACTCTAAAAATAATAAAATTTGTAGTGGGTCTAAGCATATAGAAATTAACTATCTCACACTTAGGGACTTGGTGAAGAAGGGCAATATTGTTATAGAATTTATAAATATAGAACTGATGTTAGCTAATCCCTAACTAAAGGACTAAGACCCATATAGTTTAAGAAACATGTTGAGAGCACAGATGTTCTGAAGTCTTTTGATTTTTTGGGTTAATGGGAGTTTGGTACATTTTTATTTTTGTATTGACTCTTGATAGTATTTTTTATCATGTGGTTAATTTTCACTTTGCCTTGGATTTTTATACACAATGCATTATATTGTTGCATCGTTAATTTGAATATTTTATTAATATTCATTTATATAGTGATGCTTTACTTGAGTAAAGATGAAATACAACATGTATTTTAAGAATAAGATATAGTGTCTATCTTAGCATGACTGTTATATTAGCTTTGATATGTCTTAGTCAACATTATACAGTATTTTCGAGATAAAGGATATTTAAGACATATGGACTTTTTAAAGCCTATTGGCTTCTCATGCCAATTGAGCATAAGGATTTTTGAAAAATCATATAAAGAACTGATAAGAAATAGTATATTATCGATTACTTGAAAGTTATTTTTTACCACACTTCTAGACTTGTGATCCATGTCAGCACGATCATCAGCATATGTGAATATGGATGCAGAGTATGTCAATAAAGCACATATAATTGCCGTTATCCCATTTTGATGGTTGTATTGGTTGGATTGTATTTGTTGTATTAGTTAGGGACCATTTTCAAAAATGCACATATAAAGTTATTTCGTTAAATCAAGAGTTGTTTTACAAAATAAATAAATTTTTTTATAACAATTGATGTGGCCCAAGTGAGAGAATATTGGAGTGTTTTCTTCTGTGGGCTCACATTAATTATTTCCTTTTATTTTATTTTCTAAAATGTGGGTTGACAAATGATTTTAAGGTATTTAAGTCCAAAATTATTATTAAAGTGATCATTTGATAATTGGGCTAAGCACACATTAAAATGTTAAATTTAAGTTTGGTTAGCGATTATAAAAATGTGAGTTATAGGTTTTATTGAAACTTATAATTGTAATGGGAAAGCCCCGTAAAAAACTATTTAAATTAAAGTTATGCTCCCTTTTTAACCCTAATTTCAATGTTTACTTCCCCATAACAACCGCTATAGCGTCTATAGTTAAGAGAGACAAAATTAGCCAAGTCTGTTGATGCTTAACTCGATGGAAAATTATATACGCATATAGGTCTGATTGTTTCTTATAATTAGAGTTATAAAATTATTTATGTGTTCTTATTTATGTACTTGATCCTATTAAATTGTTATTGCATTTTATACTTGTGATTGTTACTGTAAAATCAATAACTTATATATCTTGCATCAATTATAATTAAATTTTATTTTTCTTGAATATTTTTCTAGATATAATAATACTGTAATAAAATTACATAAATTGAACTTTTATTAGTATTTAAGTATATGTTAGTCTATAAATTTAGCTCTAAAAAAGTTTAACAGATTGGGCCAAGCTTGGTCATTTTTTACCGGGCTTAGGCTGGCATGTTTTCTATGAACTATATCAAACTCTACCTTGAGCCTTATTTTTTATTACTTTTTTCTTATAGCTCAACTCGTTTTTATATGAGCTTGACCCATGATCACGGTTTTCATTGTCAAAAATATTACCAATTTTACAATTTTTTCCTTCTTGATGTATTATTTATGTCAATTTGATCGTTAAACTACCATGTCCCTTTCAATTTAATTAATTGATCAAATTTGAATTGGAAGATCATCAAAGTGCAAAACTTTCGGCTCACTGAACATGGTTTTCCTGAAAAGTTACGCGAAACTAAAGTGACATCAAGGGGGTTGTAGTAGATTTTGTCAATGAAAAGAAGTTGAGTTCTCATTCATAAAATAATTAGTATAAAAATAATATATTATTATTGTTATATACAAATCGACAAAAATGTTTGAGTCTACCTGTCAGTTCCATTTCGTTAAGGTGTTAAAACATTTATATTGTATAGAGATCTTAAATGTTTCATAAATAGAGAAATTTTTATTATCAAGTAATTGGTAACGTACATGATTAAACAAAAGGACACAAGATAATGCAATTTGCTATACTTTTATTATTAAGTTACTCAATTAAAATATAATAAATATAGAGTTCTCCAATAATAACATAATAAATGTATGATTTTTATATATAACTGTATAGTTTTTCAATTAAATTATATACTTATTATATTATTATTAGAGAATCATATATTTATCGTATTTTAATTAATAAAACTAATAGTAAAAATATAAAAAACTATATTTAAATCTAATCTTAAATAAAATATGAGGCAGAAGAATTATTGTGAAGTTCAATTGCTTCCCATCACACCCAAAAGTGAACTGCCTGTCTAATTGAAAATATATATATATATATATATATTAACTACTTACAATCCGATAAATAGGTCATGGATCCTCTCCTATCTTGGTCGGAACTTGGGAGCATCCGGTCTTTTTCCAATGACTTTAAAATTCTTTACGATGGAATGTTAACTTTTTTTTGTATTTAATAAATATATCTAAATATCTATAGTGTTTAGATTCTCTGTATTTATTAAATAAATTTAAATCTTTGTAGTGACTGTACATGACCAAAATGGCCAATCAAATTTAAAAAAAAAAACAACCATAAATACAATCCTTGTTAACCACAAAACTCAAAATAAGCAGCCAAGTCATTCAGTTACCCACTGTTTTATAATAAAAATGCGGACTGTACGCTTTCTTAATCACCTGGCCCACACCAATGAAGAACGCTGAAATGTTGGGTTTTGCTCCCTAATTATAAATAGAGACTCTTCTCCTTCCTTTTATTTTACTTGATGTGGGACAAAGCATCATCTTCTATTTATTGGTGACGTGTTCTTCACAATGCAAATATTTCTTGCTAATTGTCTCACAAACTACAGAAGCATTCCGCTTTGGCTTTGGAGCAAGTGACGTGAGCTATGTTTACCATATATACTATTTGCTCTCCAAGCAACTGTCACCCTAAAAGAATTCATTAATAACACATCCAAAATGAGAAGCTTAAAAAAAGGTGTGATGCCCATAACAATTTGACGTACAAGATAAAAAGCTTGGAAATGTTAGTATAGAAGAATAAACACAAAAACATTCAGGAAAGGAATATCAAATAAAATTTCAAAAAGAGTAGTTATTTAAGATTGATCAAATCTAGATCTAACCCTTTTAACATTCAAACACCAAATCAACCCAACTTTACAATATTAATTGCATAAATTTGAATAAATTCAATCTAAAATTCCATCGAATCCAAAATTCACACATTATTGAAAGAAGAAAACACAAACTCACTTGCAAGCTTTTTCAATCAATATCAAACTAGTGCTCTTACATTTTACTAAGCTTTTAGTTTCAATATATGAATAATTGTTCATTAAAAAACGGATTGAATGAACTACTTGGTTGTTATTATTTATAATATTGGAATTTTAATATATTAAATAAAATATATAGTTAATTATCACTAATTTAACACGATTCAGTTATAATCAAATTAATAAATTATAAACTAATTCAATGATTAATTTAATTTTAAAAGTATTGCTAGATATAAAAGAGAGGCTCTCACAATTGTGGTTATCTATATTATTCTATGCATACTAATAAATTAATGAATAAAAAAACAGTGGTTGGATGAAATCTATAAAAATTTTAAGAACAAAATTTCAGGATTGTTGGAGGATAGGATCCTCTCTTGTTAGGAAGCAGTTTCTCTACTCCTCCTTCAAAACAGGAGCATGCATGCTCCTGTTTTGAAGGAGCATTTTGACTGTTCAAATTTAAATCTAGACAGTCTAGATCTTATTATATTTTTATTATTTTAATATCAAAAATTATTTTTTAAAAAATATATAATTATAAAATTATTTTTATTTTATATTTTATTTTATTTAAAATTAAAAAATTTTTAAAAATAATAATAAAATCTGAACAATCCAAATACTCTTTCAAAACAAAAGCTCACGATATTCCTGTTTTGAAAGAACAAAGAAACCGCATGCCTCCCGTTACCGCCAAGATAGGAGAAGATTGGGTTCCAATGAATAATTAGGAACCAACTGCACCGTACAAGCATTAAAACCATCCTTAGCTTCTTCAGTTCTCACCAACAAATTGATTGCATCACCTAGTGCCCAACTTTTAGACTCAATAAAGTTTCAGACTAAAATTTATTTTTTAAACATCATTATATATTTTTTAATTATAAATTAAAGAATATATTACGTTAAATTCTCCTTACATATATATTTGTTTAAAAAATAACACTCAATTTCTTTTTAATTTATTTTTTTGTAAATAAAATTAACTTTCTATACAATATATATTTCTTCCAAAAATAAAATTATTTAATAATTTTTATTGTCATATTATAAAAACAAAATCATAGTCTCATATGTAAAAAGTTAACTCTTACATCATAAAATAAATTAGAGAAAAAATTTTTGCAATAAATAAAAATTTAGGAAAGCTAGGTATAATTTTTGAAATAATGAGTATCAATTGATTAAACTTTAAATGAAGTTAACGTCATTTACTCTAAATCTAACATAAAATAATTGAATATTAGATATAAAAAATGTAAAATTAGTGCGAACTTATGAAAATAGGAAATCTAAGAGTTACATTAAATTAATGAAAAACTATTCTAAAGTTTTTGTGTTTTCCATCATATTCATCTCTTTAGTTTTTAAGTACCTTGTTTTACAATTTCTAAAGAGTGAGATAACAAAAATCTAAATTAAAGATTTTAATATTGTAACAAGATTAATTTTATTCTTAAAATATAAATTATTAGAAAAGCATTTTAATATTATTAAAACAATTAAAAATGTAATTATATATATTTTTTAGATTATTGCCAAGTTCGATGTCACCCAATAGATTTTGGCCTTGGGCTAGATAGATTAAAAATTCTAAATATATTTTCCCTTAATTTATCATTAATTTTTAATTTTACCTTTTAAATTTTATTGATTTCAATTTTGTTATTTATTTTTCAAAATATTCTATGCTTTTCTTTATATTTGATTATGTAAAAATTACTAAGAGAATATCTTAGACAAATAAAATGATACATTAGATGGCCTACAAGAAAAACAAAAATTAGCGATAAAAATTTTCTTTCACTAAATGTGGATAATTCTATTGCAAATAAATTAGAAAATAATTCGTCGTTAATCCATTAGCAGAGAAAATTTCGTCACTAATTAGCGAAAGAATATTTCATCGCTGAAAAGAACTCCATTGCTAAGTGTGAGGATAGCATATCTCGAATTTGCGACAGAATATTTTGTCATTAATCAATGACGGATCATTGATAGAATTTCATCGCTAATTTGCGATAGAAAATTTCGTCGCTAATGATATTTGTTAATTTAGTCTCAATATTACTTTGCTACCTATCCAATAAAGTATAATACAAGCACAATAAAAGAAGACCAATTGAAAATATTGTTATCATTAAATTGATTAAAATGACACAACAATATTCAATAAAAAAGTAATAAATATATTAAAATGATTCTTAGTTAAATGATAACAATTTTAAAACAAATCATAACAATCCTTAACTAAAAACACATAACTTAAAATAACATGAAGAAAAATAAAATCATCTTTATGAAGGAAGACAATCATCAAGGCATGTCTTCTTAGCAGCTAATTCTTCTGGTATAGGATCTGATAGGGCACAAGATAATTGCGACTCAAGTTCTTGCAACCTATTGAGTGTTTGTTGATGTTGGTCTAGCAGAGACAAGATTTGTTGATGCTGCACTGTTATACATTATTTCTACTCTCTGAGCTCTTGGTTCTTCTATCTCAAAGGTGTTATCTCTATGGCAATTCTCTTACGTAATTCCTCTTCAAAATTTGAATGGAGTCCCAAGTTATGAATGAAAGAAATGGTCCCATGAGAATACGCAGCATCAATATTGTGAGCCTCAAATCCTACCCTAAAAATGCAACCCTTCTTATTCTTACTACCTATAACCTCTAACCATAAGGCGACTTTGTTATCATCTTCTACATCATTTGATGCTATATCTGTTGAGTCCTGAGTAGAAGCTTTGACATTCTTAAGCCTTAACTAATCAGCCTATTAAAGGAAGCAAAAAAAGAAGAAAACAATGACAATGCATCCAAATCCAAAAGTAGGCACATGTTTAAGCATCTTTTCTATTATATAGTATCAACATGAAGTGTGATCATAAAATAAAGAATAAGTATCTTGAAACTACAAATACATTCAACCATCACAATTAAAGTTATCAAATATTGAAATTACACGATTAGGTGTATAAAAGAAATATGCAATGATGTTGATAGCCACAGAGTAATTATATAAGTAAAAAACATTGAATAAAAGATCACACAATTCTAGTGACAAAACAAAAAATCAAGACTCACACTACAGGTAGTCAGGCCAAATGCAAAAAAGGAAAGCAATCAGCATGCATAGGCAAGAAACTCCTTGACACCTTATTTGAACTCTATTGTAAAACTTCGATGAATTGAATCTACTCTATTATACATCTATCTTCGATTTTCCAGCACCTTCATTCTATCTCCCAATGATTTTTTTTCATGTAGTCATGAAGTAGACCAACAAATACTCAGTAACCATCAAATATTACCTACAAAGCTATAATGGTTTGTAGCTCTTTTTTTGAAAAAAAAAAAAAGAATGAAAAAGTTTACAAGGGAATATTAAAGTGGATTACTTACTTTATTTTTTTCTCGAATACTAATTGCTACCCTCTTAATAATAAGATTTAATATTAACTAATTGGAAAAGCATATTTGGAGATAGTAGACATTTGAATAAGTCTAATTCCAAGCAGTGGTCATCAATCATAAGAATATAGTCAATAACATTAAAGTTGTATAGTGTAGTCTCAAAAAACATGCTGGTAACATCAACTTTATAAGACATTATACTCATAACAGTCATGGAAAACAATTCTTATTATGAGAAGCATGTTGTACACAAACATGCTATAAGTTTTTAGCCAGCATGACCATATGAGAAGCAAACCCTCAATCTAAAGATGAACTATTTTTATTCTATCAAGTATCAACACAACAATATAGATGAAAAGCTATTAGATATTAAAACATCCCTATAATAGAATGATGTAGATGTATGCATAATACCATAATTGAAATATAGAAGTATGAAATCAAAACCATTGAATTGATATAACGGTTGTACAACTTCAACACCATTAATAATCTTGTGAATTTAGTATAGCCAGAATACAATAGCTTTTTTACATACTTTTCAAAATCTTAAAGATCCTATTTAACCACATTTACCATCTCTTCAAGATGGTCAACCTCATATGTACTTATTTTAAAATCATTTGAGGTATAACTCCTACTATACTCCCAATTACTATGCTTATCCTTTGTCTCACCAATGCTTTGTCCAAAATGTATAATTTAGGTCAATCCCATTACATACTAAATGATCTTCTAACTCGGTTGCACTAATTCGCTTCACATGACAGCAATTTAAACAAAGGCATATAATTTACTAAGGTCTTTTGCATGCTCAACTACAAACTTAATAAACTCTTTCACTCCATCCTTATATTCCTTGGACAGATGACTGGTAAACATCCATTTCTAGTACATACCTTTTTTATCTAACAAGAACCAATTTGAGAGAAATGTGGTTAGTGACTCTTAACATGCTTAGACTCTTACCTATTACTCTACTAAATATTTCCCAATTATACTCCATTTAATTATTCTTTTGTTTCAATCTATATCTCAAAGAAAAAATGGCAGCATGATAGCTTAAAAATGGAAGTTTCCCAAGTCTTAAGCCCTTTCTTCAAATTGAAACCCTGCATTAATATAATATTTCAGTAGTTCATAATAAAAGAACAATGACAAGAAATGTTAAGAAACTTTTGCTTTATAATTTCTACGAAAAAGGAACTTTAACACTTAAACCTTGAGGGAGTTGATATTTTATTTCTATCCAGCAACACACATAAAGCTGGAATTAATCTCTCATTTTATCTCCCAATATTGGCAACAGGCTGTAACAACCGGGAAAAAGAAAAAGAAAGAAAGTGAAGGTTAGAAAAATTCGAAATCTGAAAATTTTGCCAAGTCCTCTCGCAATAGCGAGAAACGGTCTCGCTACAGCGAGAGAGCTAGTTCGCAACAGCGAAGGCGATTCTAGCTATAGCGAGTGCTGGCAGCAGTCCATACAAAAACCAGGGAGTTGCTCGCCGTAGCGTGCGCCATAGCGAAAGTGAAGTCTGGAACTAACGCGATTTTGCCATAACGAATGGTGAATCTCGCCATAGCGAAGGGAACTGACACGAGCTCGCCGTAGCGAAGGTTACACCTCGCCATAGCGAAGCCAGATTACACGAGCTTGCTATAGCGAAGGTTAATTTTCGCCGTAGCAAGAGTCAGTCCGGAAGAGAGTAAATAGCGAGAATTAGACTTCATTAAACGCCCAAACTCATTTCTTCTCTCATATCTGCCCTAGTCTTCGACCCAAAGAGAGAAAAGAGGCGTGGTGAGTGAGAGAGATCAAGAGAAGGAGGAAGAGCAAGGGAAAGGTAAGGAAATTTTCCCCATTTCTCTTTAGAACTCTGATCCCCTCCCTTTGCCCTCTCTTGCTGCGGTTTTATTTGTGAAAATGGATAGATTTTGGGCATGGGTCAGAAGAGGGAAAGTGGAAAACACCTTTTAATCTTTGTGTTTTCTTTGAAAATGTGGTTTTCCACTACCATGGGAACTTGAGAGAGAGAAAAAGTCGATGGCATTCTAGAGAGAGAGAGAGAGAGAACTCTAGGTTTTGTATGTTAGGAGAGTTTGATCTGAAGGATTAAGTTATAAGAGAGTAATTCCATGCTCTTTAATTGTGTCTAAGCCCAAGAGAAACACCTCCATCAAGGTGTGATTGTGACCCTAAGGAGGGAAAGGAGACATTGAAAGGAAAAGCTAGTGTTAGCTTTGGCTCATAAGGTAGCTCTCTCTTCCACTCTTTCTTGTTGCATTCTTGGATATGATAGTCATTGTATGAATATGTATATGCTTGTTGTATGGAATATGCCATATGCTATTGCTTTGATGTATTGATGCCAATATGCTTGTGTGTTGAATTGTGAGAATTGCTCGGGTGAGGTAGTGCCGAAAGTCCCTTGAGATGGGTGAGGTAAAGCCGAAAGTCCCTTGAGATAGGTAAGACAAGGCCAAAAGTCTCAAACGAGTGAGGCCAAGTCAAAAGTCCTTAAACTCGGGTAAGGCCATCCAAAAGTCCCTGGAGCTCATTTTTGGCATTGTTGTGATTCCATAGCATGTACATTGTGTGTTGGTTGATTGAGAATGGCTAAGTGCTTATTCACATGTTTTGACTTGTTATATGCCTTGATTGCTTACTTGATTGGGTGCATGAGCTACTGAGATTCCTTGAATCTCACCCCTTTCCCCTCCCAACTAATATGCTAGGTGGAGCTCAAGGAGAGCCGAGCACACACCAAGGAGCCTAGGAGCATGTATAGGAGAATGTAGTGTAATTTTGATGTAATTTTGATGTAAAGTGGTGCCAAATGAATATGCGCCCACTATTTTGAGTTGTAAAGGTTGTAACATGTGTATAACTATGAAAGGATATTGTATGACCTATGTTTATAGCCAAATGAATGGAAATGAGGGTTTTGCCCCTTTTGATGCATGAATGAGATAGTGTATATTTGGCCGTAGCATAGCGAGATTTGAATGTATGATGATTTGGACCACATGGACTTGATATATACCCTAGTGTTATGCTTTTAAACTTGTCCATGAGTGGCTAGAGTGTGTGAGAGGCGATTTGGACCCGTTTTGGACCTTTGGGGTGCCAAAACTGGTGTTTTTGAGAGCTCCGTCAAAGTATGACCGGATGAGCTCCGTTTGCCATGAAAATTGGCATGCATCTAGAGTGTGTAGAAAGCTTCTTAAGAAGATAAAGTTGGTAATATTTGGAGGACTAGAGAATATTTGGTGAATTGTTGAATTTGGGAAAAATCCATGGTTTGGTCATGTACTGTTCATATAGTTCAGAAATGAAAACCATGTCAAACATAGACCAAATGGAGTCCAACTGTCATGAAATTTTATACACATAAACTAGAAAACCAAAGTAACCTATACCAACTAGAATCACCTAAATCGGAGGTCTGTAGAGAGAGATTGAACCGACTGAAGTTCTGTATCAGCATCAGGGAGCTCTTCTGACCCCCGTCATTGTTCCATCGGTTTTCGGGGTGTAGGAGCTACTGAACTTATCTGAACTTATTTTTCTCCTCTAGTAGACATCCGTAGCTTTTTGACTTGGTATAATGTGTCCAGATTGGATTTTTGTGGATTTAGTTATGCATTTTCGAAAGTCATGACAGCAAGCTGCACCAGAAACAGTGACAGCCGAACCTCCTTCCCATTTTTGATGTCAAACATAGTCCAAACTCTGTGTTTGTGGTTGGGAATTATTTTTAGTGTAAGGTTAACACTTAGAGCTTTCCAGAGAGCTAAATTTTACTAGATTCCCATTTTTCTATAATTAATTATGATTTTCCAAAGTTAGAGCCAAAATATGACTTTTGGGCCCAAGTGAGGAAATGTAATTTTTCTGGTTTTTGGCTCTATACCCGTGGCTTATGGTTTGTTTTATGCTATGTACCCATGGCTTATGGTTTGTTTTATGCTATGTATGAGTCGTATGTATGGAGTTTGAGTTGAGGATGCTTGAGATGGGTTCACAGGACCCACGGGGCAAAAGATGAGTATATGAAACCCCGGTTCATAGCATGCAAATGCCACGGAAGAGTAGTGATTCTTTGGAAATCATGTGGAACCGAGCCCAGTGAGAGGCTAGGTAGCGGTAGTAGATTGAGGTGTCACATTTTTAGTATCAGAGCAAAGGTTCAGGCACTTTTGCTCACGTTTAGGCTCTTGAAGTATGTGAATTGCTTGTATTTGGTGTGAATGGTCATGGAAGTTGTAGCATCCTTGCATAAGTGTTGAGCCTGCTGCTCCACAGACCCAGACGTCTATCCAAAAAGTATTGAAACAGTTTAGGCAGAACAATCCACCCTCGTTTGACGAGGAATTGGATGCGGATAAGGCGGAGGCTTGGGTGATGCAGCTTAAGAAGATATTCTCAGTGATGGATTGTACCACTGAGCAGAAAGCCCATATAGACACCTTCATGCTAGAGAAGGAAGCTGATAGATGGTGGGATAGTGCGAAACCCCTTATGGAGACCAAGAATATACAGATAAATTAGGAGACATTCTTGGTTGAATTTTATCAGAAGTATGTCCCAAGTTCAGTGAGGAAAAAGAAAGAGATGGAGTTCATGAGTTTGAGACAGACGGATGAGATGACTGTGGACCAGTATGTGGCCAAGTTTATAGAGCTGTCTCGATATTCCTCTTACCTCCAGAGGTATGATGATGAACCCTGGAGATGTAAGCAGTTTGAGACTGGTTTGAGACCCCTGATTAGCGATAGAGTCACTCCACAGCGGATCAGAAAGTTTAATACTCTGGTGGAGGTCAGTAGGGTGATTGAGACTAACTTACAAGTTATCATGCCTGCTGCAACTACGGCTAGTCAGAAAAGAGTTCCAAATTTGAAAAGACCGAAACCAGAAGAGGGTTCTAGTTTGACCCCTAGTACCAAGAAAAGAGGCAAGGGGCCATGGAATAGAAGGCCGCAGCGAGGTGTGCCATCTCGTCGAGGTCAGTCATCCTTCCAGCAGTCTCCGGTGACATGTTTTAAGTGTGGGAAACCGGGGCACATTGCTAGACACTGTCCTCAGATGGAGACAGTGCCCCCTCCTAGACCACAGACCCAGGGCCGAGTGTTCGCCCTTACTCAGCAGGAAGCCAGCGCATCTCCCAGTTTGATCTGAGGTACGCTAATAGTGAATGGCTTTCCTGTAGTTGCTATGTTTGATTCGGGTGCTAGTTACTCGTTTATATCTTATGATTGTGTGAGGAAATTGGGTCTGGTCGTTAGTGTCTTGCCATTTGACTTGTCTGTCATTACACCCACTGGAGGCCACGTGGTTACTTCCCATACTTGCTTAAATGTCACTGTCCAATTTAACCATTGTCATACCACTATTGATTTAGTTTATATGCCTTTTCATGAAATTGATTTGATTATTGGTATGAACTGGTTGGCTACGAATAATGCCATACTTGATTGTGAACACCGAACCATCTCCTTACCTGCTTGTGGGACCATACCTAGGGTAGGAGCTGAGTTATCTTTTATGACTACTGCCCAGGCTGAGAGATATTTAGAGTGTGGATGTCAAGGGTTTTTAGTCTTTTTCTCTATTCAGGCCGAGGTAGAAGAAGGGATAGAGGAGATCCCAGTTGTCAGGGAATTCCAAGAGGTTTTCCCTAGAGAGTTTGACTTCAGTGGCCTACCCCATGAGAGAGAATTAGAGTTCCCTATAGACATAGTGCCTGGGGCTGGACCGGTGTCCAAAGCTCCTTACAGGATGGCTCCCACCGAGCTTGCTGAGTTGAAAGCACAGGTAGAGGAATTGTTAGAGAAAGGGTTCATCCGCCCTAGTGTTTCACCTTGGGGTGTGTTGTTTGTGAAAAAGAAAGATGGTAGCTTGCGGTTGTGTATTGATTACAGAGAGTTGAACAAGGTTACCATCAAGAATAAATATCCTCTCCCTAGAATTGATGATCTGTTAGATCAGTTGGCTGAGACATCTGTGTTTTCTAAGATAGATCTTAGATCTGGTTACCACCAGTTGAGAGTGAGAACTGAAGACGTCTCTAAGACGGCTTTCAGAACGAGATATGGGCACTATGAGTTCCTTGTGATGCCATTCGGGTTGACGAATGCGCCTGCTGTGTTCATGGATTATATGAACAGGGTATTCAGATCGTATCTAGATCAGTTTGTGGTGGTCTTTATTAATGATATTTTAGTGTAATCCCGATCTTTTGAGGAGCACGAGAGGCATTTGAAACTAGTCCTAGACACCTTGAGAGAGAAAAGGTTATATGCCAAACTTAGTAAATGTGAGTTTTGGCTGACCGAGGTGCGATTCTTAGGTCATGTGATCTCACGGGATGGGGTTGCGGTGGATCCCCATAAGGTTGAGGCAGTGTTACAGTGGGATAGACCTAGAACGATCACTGAAGTCAGGAGTTTCCTAGGTTTGGCAGGGTATTACAGACGATTTATTCAGGACTTTTCTCGAATGGCCTTACCACTGACGAGGCTAACTAGGAAAGATACACCTTTTGTGTGGGATGAGAGATGTGAGAAGAGTTTCCAGGAGTTGAAACTCTGTTTGACCACTGCCCCTATGCTGATTATCCCTGACCCTAGTGAACTATTTGTGGTTTATTGTGATGCCTCAGGCAAAGGGTTAGGATGTGTGTTGATGCAGCAAGGCAGAGTAGTGGCATATGCCTCGAGGCAGTTGAGACCTCATGAGGAGAATTACCCCACACATGACCTGGAGTTAGCTGCCGTAGTGTTTGCTCTTAAAATTTGGAGACACTATCTGTATGGTGCGACCATAGAGATCTATAGTGACCACAAGAGTCTGAAATACCTGTTTGACCAGAGAAAACTCAATATGAGACAGAGGAGATGGATGGAATTTTTAAAAGATTATGATTATGTGTTGAAATATCATCCGAGCAAGGCCAATATGGTGGCGGATGCCCTGAGTAGAAAATCCATCCATGTAGCCCATATGATGATTAGGGAGCAGGAGCTCTTAGAGAAGTTCAGAGAGTTGAACCTCTCTTATCAGGTGGTATCGGGTAGATTATATCTGAGTGAAACCCGAATTGAAAATATCTTGAGAACCCAGATCTTAGATGCCTAAAGAGAGGATGAGTTCCTGAAACGGATCAGGACTGAGATCACCCAAGGTAAGACCTCATATTTCAAGTTGTCTGAGGATGGCATGATAGTATATCAGGATAGAATCTGTGTGCCTAGTCAGAATGAGTTGAGAGAAAGCATTCTAGAAGAAGCGCATAAGAGTAAATATACTATCCACCCAGGTGCCACCAAGATGTATCAGGATGTGAAAAGATTTTCTGGTGGCCAGGGATGAAAAGTGATGTGACGGAGTATGTGGCTAGATGCCTAGTGTGTCAGAGGATAAAGATAGAACATCAGAAACCGGCTGGGTTGTTGCAACCTCTAGATATCCCTGAGTGGAAGTGGGATAGTATAGCCATGGATTTTGTCATGGGGTTACCCAGGACATCCTCTGGACACGATGCTATCTGGGTAGTTGTGGATAGACTGACGAAGTCTGCACACTTTTTAGCTATCAGGGCTACTCATACACTGGATAGATTGGCCCAGTTGTATATCAGAAAGATAGTGCGACTTCATGGAATACCCAATAGCATAGTTTCGGATAGAGACCCCAGGTTCACATCGAACTTTTGGAGGTCATTACAGCATGCCTTAGGAACCATATTATGGTGTAGTACTACATATCACCCCCAGACAGATGGTCAAACTGAAAGGACCATCCAGACATTAGAAGATATGTTGAGGGCATGTGTGCTAGAAATGAAGGGGAACTGGGATGCGTATTTACCGTTAGCAGAGTTTGCTTATAACAACAGTTACCATTCCAGTATCCAAATGGCCCCTTATGAGGCTTTGTATGGGAGAAAGTGCAGATCCCCTCTGTGTTGGGTTGAGTTAGGTGAGAGGAGTATGATAGGACCTAAGATTGTGGACCAGACCACCCGACAAATAGAATTGATTAGAAAGAGGCTCCTCACGGCCCAAAGTAGACAGAAAAGCTATGCTGATAAGCGTAGAAGGCCGTTAGAGTTTGAGGTTGGAGACCATGTGTTCATTCGAATATCTCCAATGACGAGAGTAGGTCGGTCAATGAGGATAAGGAAGCTCAGTCCTAGGTATATTGGTCCATTTGAAATCCTTGAGAAAATCGGACCCGTGGCTTACCGAATAGCCTTACCCCCTAACCTAGCCCAAATACACAATGTTTTTCATGTCTCCCAGTTGAAAAAGTATTTACCAGATTCCTCACATGTCATAGAATATGAGCATGTGCAATTGCAGAAAGATCTTTCCTATGTAGTGAAACCAGAGAGAATTGTGGATGATAAGCTGAAACAGCTGAGAAGCAAGAGCATTCCTCTGGTGAAAGTGATCTGGAGAGGTCTGACATCTGAGGAAGCAACTTGGGAATTGGCAGATGAAATGAGGTGAAAATATCCAGAGTTATTCCCTTGAGGTAAGTTTTTTTAAATTTCGAGGACGAAATTTCTTTTAAGAGGGGTAGAAATGTAACAACCGGGAAAAAGGAAAAGAAAGAAAGTGAAGGTTAGAAAAATTCGAAATCTGGAAATTTTGCCAAGTCCTCTCGCAATAGTGAGAAACGGTCTCGCTACAGCGAGAGAGCTAGTTCGCAACAGCGAAGGCGATTCTAGCTATAGCGAGTGCTGGCAGCAGTCCATACAAAAACCAGGGAGTTCTCGCCGTAGCGTGCGCCATAGCGAGAGTGAAGTCTGGAACTAATGCGATTTTGCCATAGCGAATGGTGAATCTCGCCATAGCGAAGGAAACTGACACGAGCTCGCCGTAGCGAAGGTTACACCTCGCCATAGTGAAGCCAGATTACACGAGCTCGCTATAGCGAAGGTTAGTTTTCGCTGTAGCGAGAGTTAGTCCGGAAGAGAGTAAATAGCGAGAATTAGACTTCATTAAACGCCCAAACTCATTTCTTCTCTCATATCTGCCCTAGTCTTCGACCCAAGGAGAGAAAAGAGGCGTGGTGAGTGAGAGAGATCAAGAGAAGGAGGAAGAGCAAGGGAAAGGTAAGAAAATTTCCCCCATTTCTCTTTAGAACTCTGATCCCCTCCCTTTGCCCTCTCTTTCTGCGGTTTTATTTGTGAAAATAGATAGATTTTAGGCATGGGTCAGAAGAGGGAAAATGGAAAACACCTTTTAATCTTTGTGTTTTCTTTGAAAATGTGGTTTTCCACTACCATGGGAACTTGAGAGAGAGAGAAAGAGTTTATGGCATTCTAAAGAGAGAGAGAGAACTCTAGGTTCTGTATGTTAGGAGAGTTTAATCTGAAGGATTAAGTTATAAGAGAGTAATTCCATGCTCTTTAATTGTGTCTAGGCTCAAGAGAAATACCTCCATCAAGGTGTGATTGTGACCCTAAGGAGGGAGAGGAGACATTGAAAGGAAAAGCTAGTGTTAGCTTTGGCTCATAAGGTAGCTCTCTCTTCCACTCTTTCTTGTTGCATTCTTGGATATGATAGTCATTGTATGAATATGTATATGCTTGTTGTATGGAATATGCCATATGCTATTGCTTTGATGCATTGATGCCAATATGCTTGTGTGTTGAATTGTGAGAATTGCCCGAGTGAGGTAGTGCCGAAAGTCCCTTGAGATGGGTGAGGTAAAGCCGAAAGTCCCTTGAGATAGGTGAGACAAGGCCAAAAGTCTTAAACGAGTGAGGCCAAGTCAAAAGTCCTTAAACTCAGGTGAGACCAAGTCAAAAGTCCTTAAACTCAGGTGAGGCCATCCAAAAGTCCCTAAACTCGGGTGAGGCTAGACCAAAAGTCCCTGGAGCTCATTTTTGGCATTGTTGTGATTCCATAGCATGTACATTGTGTGTTGGTTGATTGAGAATGGCTAAGTGCTTATTCACATGCTTTGACTTGTTATATGCCTTGATTGCTTACTTGATTGGGTGCATGAGCTACTGAGATTCCCTAAATCTCACCCCTTTCCCCTCCCAACTAATATGCTAGGTGGAGCTCAAGGAGAGCCGAGCACACACCAAGGAGCCTAGGAGCATGTATAGGAGAATGTAGTGTAATTTTGATGTAATTTTGATGTAAAGTGGTGCCAAATGAATATGCGCCCACTATTTTGAGTTGTAAAGGTGTAACATATGTATAACTATGAAAGGATATTGTATGACCTATGTTTATAGCCAAATGAATGGCAATGAGGGTTTTGCCCCTTTTGATGCATGAATGAGATAGTGTATATTTGGCCGTAGCATAGCGAGATTTGAATGTATGATGATTTGGACCACATGGACTTGATATATACCCTAGTGTTATGCTTTTAAACTTGTCCATGAGTGGCTAGAGTGTGTGAGAGGCGATTTGGACCCGTTTTGGACCTTTGGGGTGCCAAAACTGGTGTTTTTGAGAACTCCGTCAAAGTATGATGGGATGAGCTCCGTTTGCCATGAAAATTGGCATGCATCTAGAGTGTGTAGAAAGCTTCTTGAGAAGCTAAAGTTGGTAATATTTGGAGGACGAGAGAATATTTGGTGAATTGTTGAATTTGGGAAAAATCCATGGTTTGGTCATGTACTGTTCATATAGTTCAGAAATGAAAACCATGTCAAACATAGACCAAATGGAGTCCAACTGTCATGAAATTTTATACACATAAACTAGAAAACCAAAGTGACCTATACCAACTAGAATCACCTAAATCGGAGGTCTGTAGAGAGAGATTGAACCGACTGAAGTTCTGTATCAGCATCAGGGAGCTCTTCTGACCCCCGTCACTGTTCCATCGGTTTTCGGGGTGTAGGAGCTATTGAACTTATCTGAACTTATTTTTTTCCTCTAGTAGACATCCGTAGCTTTCCGACTTGGTATAATGTGTCCAGATTGGATTTTTGTGGATTTAGTTATGCATTTTCGAAAGTCATGACAGGAAGCTGCACCAGAAACAGTGACAGCCGGACCTCCTTCCCATTTTCGATGTCAAACATGGTCCAAACGCTGTGTTTGTGGTTGGGAATTATTTTTAGTGTAAAGTTAACACTTAGAGCTTTCCAGAGAGCTAAAGTTTACTAGATTCCCATTTTTTTTACAATTAATTATGATTTTCCAAAGTTAGAGCCAAAATATGACTTTTGGGCCCAAGTGAGGAAATGTAATTTTTCTGGTTTTTGGCTCTATACCCGTGGCTTATGGTTTGTTTTATGCTATGTATGAGTCGTATGTATGGAGTTTGAGTTGAGGATGCTTGAGATGGGTTCACAGGACCCACGGGGCAAAAGATGAGTATATGAAACCCCGGTTCATAGCATGCAAATGCCACGGAAGAGTAGTGATTCTTTGGAAATCATGTGGAACCGAGCCCAGTGAGAGGCTAGGTAGCGGTAGTAGATTGAGGTGTCACACAGGCAATCACTTATAATCTTTTTAATCCAATAAGAAACTTTGGCTGGAATTCTAAATGACATAATAAAGGGGGATGCTAGACAAAAAAGCCTGAATAATTATAATTCAAGTTCCTACCCAAATGGAATTCCTAATAAGTTTAGAACTTGAGATATCACAATAAATCCCAATAAAATCACTTTGTTAGATTGGTCTTTAAGCTAGATACAAACTGTAACAATCAGAATTTTTGAAATTTTTATAAGTTTGTTGGCTATAGTCAGAACCCCTATTGCCTATAGCAAATGTACCTATTTGCTGGAGCGAGAAGCCAGTTAACTATAGCGAATGTACTAGTTTGCTATAGCGATAATGCATTTAGCTATAGCGAGTTCAAGCGTCCTATATAAAAATCAAGGAGTTTCTCGCAATAGCACATCGTAGAGAGAATAGGGGCCTGGAACTGATATGTGATCGCCTTAACGAGGGTTATTTTCTGTTATAGTAAGGGTTATTCTGGAAAAAGCGAGAAAAAGTGATTTTTACTTAAAGATTCCAGAAGCTCTCCTTTTCTTCTGACCGACTTATGCTTCAACCAAAACAGAGAAAAAGGTTGGAGAAAGAGAGAGAGACCAAGAGAAGCCAAGAGAGATAGAAGAACAAGGAGAAAGGTGAGCAAAACTTGAGATTTCCATAGCTTTCCTTCTTAGAATTTTGTTCTTCTCTCTCTGCCCCCTTTTCCTATAGTTTTGGTTATTGAATTGATTTTGTTTTGAGCTTAGTTCAAAAGAGGTAGAGTGGAGATTTAAAGGGAAGGTAAAGGCAAGGGAACCACTCTTGAAGAAGGTTAGAATTCAAGGTAAATACCTATATATCATTGCTTCTTCTTCTTTGCTTCTTATGCATATTGGTTTTACCAACTTAAGAGCTAGTAAAGGGAAGGAAGTTATGACCTAGAACAAGTATGAAACCTTTGAATTAGAGTGTGGGAAGTTAGGAAATACAAAGGAATTAGAAGAAGAGCTAGCGAAATTCAAAAAGTAGAAATTAAGGATTCTTAAACACTTTGCAAAGTTTATTTTGATGTAAGAATCCTTTTACCTTTGTGAGTATTTGTTTGACTTCCAAGAGAGTAATTGCATACTACTTGTTATGTTTAGGCCTAAGAGAATTAGCTCCATTTAGTTATGGCTATGAGACCGAGAAGGGAAAAAGAGAAATAAAAAAGGAAGGCCTGTATTGGCTTACAATATAGCTCTTCACTCTTTCTTGTTACATTCTTGGATGTATGGTAGTCATTGTATGCTTGTGTATGCACTTGTATTGTAAGACATGCCATTTGATGTTGCCTTGATGTATTGGTACCAATATGCTTATACTTTGGGTTGTGAAAATTGCTCTTAAAGGGTGAGGTGGTGTCAAAAGTCTCTTATGATGGGTGAGGTAAAACCAAAAGTCCTTAAGAATAGATGAAACAAAGCCAAAAGTCCCATGGATGAATGAAGCTAAGTCAAAAGTCCCTAACTTAAAGGTAAGACTAATCCCAAAGTCCCCAAAATAGGGTGAGGCTAGACCAAAAGTCTCTAGAACTTATTCTTAACATTGATGTGATTTTCATGGCATGTAAATCATATGTTGTATGATTTTGAATGGTTGGATGCCTACTTGCATGTTTCAACATGTTTATATGCCTTGATTGCTTCCTTGAATGAATGTATGAGCTATTGAGATTCCATGAATCTCACCCCCTTCCCTCTCCCATCTTAATATATTAGGTGGAGCTCAAAGAGACCAAGGTGCAAGTCAAGGAGCCTAGTTAAGCATGCTTAACTAGTTGTATAGCTTGTTTTGGTTCTTTTGATATAAAGAAGTGCCAAAATGTATATGTAAATATTATTTTTAACAAGTAAATAGATGAACAAGTGTAAAATCATGTATATGTGATGTATGAACCATTTGTGGAACCAAAGTAATGAGAATGCAAGTTTTAGGTACTTGGTAGTCCATTCCTAAATGTGTATTCTTGTATGTAGCATAGTGAGTTTAAGATGCATGATGGTTTGGACCACTTGAGCAATTTATATATGATGTATTAGTGCTTTCAAATTTGCCCAAGAGGTGCCAAACACTAAAAGAAGCCATTTGGACCAAAGAGTTGTATTATGAGAAGCAAAAGTAACCATATTGGTGGGTTATGTCACTTTTTGTCTAAATGAGCTCTTCTTAATCTGAAATTTGGCATGAATCTAGAGCTTGTTAAGAAATTTTTAGAAAGTGGCCATAATGGTGGGCTACATCACTTTTTGTCCAAATGAGCTCTTCTTAATCTAAAATTTGGCATAAATCTAGAGCTTGTTAAGAATTTTTTGAAAGCTAAAGTTTAGAATATTTGGAGGTCTATGGCATATTTGGCGAATTTTTAAAATTAGGAATTTTTCTGGTTTGGTCACTGCTACTGTTCATTTTGGTCCGAAATGAAATTATGTCATTCATGAACCAAATGGTGTCCAATTGCTACAAAATTTTATAGGCAAAAAATAGACATGCACAGTGACCTATACCAATTAGAAGCACCTCAATTAGAGGTTTGTAGAGGGAGAAATAATTTTTTTTTAATTTGTTATTCTGTTCCAGGTGCACTTTTAAACCTACGTTACTGTTTAGTGTGAAGTTAACATCCAGAGCTTTACAGAAAGTTATGATTTTCTTCATTCCCATTTCTGGAATTAATTGAACATTTTTTAAATTTATGACAGTAAATTGTATCAGTACTAGGGACAGTCGGACCTTTATGGCTATTTCATTGTCAAACGTGGTTCAAAGGCTATATTCATGCCATGAAATTATTTTTAATGTGAAGTTAACATCCAGAGCTTTACATAAAGCTATGGTTTGCTTCATTCCCATTTTTTTTAGAATCAGTTATGATTTTCCAAGATTGGAGCCAAAAATCTGACTTTGGAACCCGTTTGAGAAATTGCATTTATCAAGTTTTTGGCTTCATATCTGTGGTTCATGGATTGTTTTATGCTATGTATAAGTTGTATGAATGGAGTTTGACTAGAGAATGTGATTGATGGGTTCACGAGATCCACAGGGCAAAGTATGACCGTTTAAACCCAGACACAAAGTTTTAAAATGCCACAGTTTACTCTTTTTCTTTGGGAATCATATGGAATCAAGCCTAAGTGGAGACTAGTTAAAGTTAACATATTATGGTGTTACACAAACAAAAAAATTTGAAGAGTATTTATATTCACTAAACATGAACAGAAGTTGGATAAAGTTCAATTAACAATAAAGATACAAACTAAAAAAGAAAAATAACAAAGTCCACACTGTTTATATGCAATGCCATGTAAATAGAGTAGGCAATCTTGATACAACTATAGATGAGATGAGATAATTACCTGATATTGTCAATCAAAATTGTCACTTCAAAATTCAGGAAACCTGTATATAATTCATTTTAAAAGAAAATCCTTCTAAATTAAAGAACATTAAAGAACAAAAAAGAAATTTACATACCTTGTAGAAGGAGAGCTGAGAAATGTCATGAGAAGTGCCAAGAAGAGGATGAGTTGAAGAGAGGAAGAGGGACCACTACACTGTGAGTGAAAGATCGTGGAGTTATGGAGGAGCCGAAAATGGCGAGTGGGTGGGGTGTGAAACTGGTACGGCTCATATGGAAGCCATTAAAAAAGGAATGAAGCAACCAAGAATGGGGAGAGAACCACTGAGGGATGGCATTGAAGAAAATGAGTTGGGGAATGGAAGTTCTATAAATAAGGACGAACTGTTCTAATGCAAAAATGGGTTTAGGTTACAAATTTAAAATGGCCTTAGTTGACAATTCTATAAAAACTGACAACTTTAATGTGATTTTTGTTAATCGTTAATATAAAACTACCAACTAATATCAATTAGATTTTTAAATGTTTTTAGAAAAACAATTATATGGTTGGCGGTTTAAAAGGACCCGCCACTATATAGATTTATATTTAGCGATTTATATAAAACCGCCAACTATAATAATATAGTTGGCAATTTTTTAAGAACCGCCAACTATATTTATTTATTTTGTTGGCAGTTTTATTTATAACTATTAATAAAATTTTATAATTTGGCGATTTTAAAATAACTACCAACAAATGCGGGTCAATATATATTATTTATGTACCAGTGAAAATTTAATAAAAGTTGAGATACACACAAAATTGCCACAGGTTCCATTTATATAACTCTTCTTATATCATGTCACATGAATGCTGCATAGATATCCCCATGGATATTAAATAAATTATATAAATGAAAAAGAACTCATAGAAATAGAATTTATTCAAAACTGGAGAGGTTGTATACCGAATTAAATGACTAATTAACAATAAAAATTCAATTACATTTATTTAAGAGTGGGTAGATCCCCTCTCCTCCCTTAAATTTGTAAACGAGATACCTATTGAATTTTAGATCATGCCCTCCACTCCTTTTCTAATTTTATGCCCATTGGTTATCAATCTTTACTTCTTCCAAAAGAATTTGAGAGATTTGAGATTTAAATGAGAAAAAGTTTTGGTCCTTGGAGAAGGGCAACTTGACATAATCACTTAGGTAAGCATAGAAAGAAACAGAGTGACAAAAGAAAGAAGACATGAATTTAATTTAGAGTTTACATACAAAAATTGAACTCTCACAATAGAGAGGGGAATCCAATTGGGAGAGAAGATAGACGAGAGATAAGTGCCATAATTGAAATATAATAAACAAGTTGAGTCATTTTTAATATTTGTAAAATTTAGAAAAAGAGACATATTGTTATATATTTTTTATATTATTTATCTTTTATATTTTTTTGAGTAAAATATTTATTTCACTTTATTTATTTTTTATTTTTTTATATTTTTAATAAAATCATTCCTTATATACATTTGTTTAAATTATGATTTTAAAATTGTGAGGTTTTTTACTATTTTTAATTAATTAAATATATTCTATATTTATATTAATATATGATTTAAAATAAAATAAATTGTAAATTTTCTAAATTTTAAATATAAATGGAGACCTTTTATTGATTATAGAATAATTAAGCATATTAGTATTTATTGCATTTTACTATTTTTTATATTAAAATTATTAAATTACTAATTTATAATTTAAATTATAACATATAAATTATTAATTTATTAAATTATGATATATATATATATATATATATATAATTAATGATAATTAAATCACCTGTGAGCAACAGACTAGCGATGAAAGAAAATTCCGTCGCTAATTAGTTGTTTTTTGTAGTGTTACTATAGTAATGTTCATAATTTTTTACAAATGTTGCCAATTGAATTCTAGCAAATATGATAATTTTTTTAACTATTACATGATTTTTAACTAAATTTCAGTCAAGTAAAAAATTTTAGTCCTTTTGCAATGCTAAATAGTAAAAGAACAAAAAAAACTATGCCAAAAACTAAGGAAAAGTTGCAAATTTTAGGCTTTTGTTGGCCTCTTTGGGCTAACTAAATTTTTTCATTTTTGAAATTTTTTTCACTTTTAAAAAATAAAGATTTTTTTTACTTAAATTTAACTGTTGTTGAGTATTTTTAATGTTAAAAACTAACCATTTCAAAAAAAAAAAAGTCACCTAATCAATACTTATATAAACTATTCTTTTCATATTTTATTCTTTATTTCTCTTTCTTTTATTTCTTACTTTGTGTTTGCAATGCTCTTTTGTGGTTTTAAGCTCTCTATTTGTTTTTATTTTACTACATTCATTCAAGATTTCTTCATCTTTTTCTAAAGATTTGTTTGATAGGAGTTTTGGTTTAATTTCTCTAAGAGGTATGTATAAATAATTGTTTGATAATGTTTTTATAAAATATTATTTGGTATTTAATGTTGTTATTTATTGATTATTTTTGTGATAATATTTTTGGTCATTTATTGTAGAGAAAATTTTTTTATTTGATAATATTTGTAAAATAATATATAAATTGTTTATTGTTATAGAAAATGGAAATTCCTAATAATTGAAGATGCATATATAATAAATTGAATCTTCGACTAAAAGGATATCCTAATGAATTTTTACAAGGAATAATTTATTTCTTTCACTATTGAAAATGGACTCAATTGAGGAAATAAAAAAATATAGATGTCTATATTCTAAACACAAAAATAAAGCATATTATAGTATTGATAATGCAAAAATTGATCTTTATAAAAGAGAGTTTCAACTTGATATTGGTATTGGATATGCCATGACAAAACTAAGCCATCACCAACTAACATGCACATTGGAATAACATCTATCTCATGATTAGTAAATCAAAATCATAATAATAATTATGAAAAAATGATCTTTGATGCAATTGATCCTAATTTTAATGTTGACAACTATGATAAAATAGATTATGATTATGATATTAATCATATTAAGGAACTACCAAATTTAGAAGCTCAACAACCATTGTGGCCTTAGCAATAATTAGTCTAAGCTCTCTATTGCAATATGAATGTCAAGTATTAAAAGTGACAGCAATATATCACAATGTAGTTTTAATCAATTTGCAAGTCTTATGAAAGATAGTTTCCCATAGGATAATGTCATACCTAATAATTGGTACAAAATGAAGAAGATAGTATCAAAACCTAATCTATATGTTAAAAAATTGATATTCATGTTAATGAGTGTATGTTGTATTATAAAGATGATATAAATGAGATTATGTGTAAATTCTATGTAGCACCTCAATATAAAACTAGTCAACCTAGTTGAAGTTGAAATTCTAAGGAAATTTTTGTAAAAAGAATATATTATTTACTAATTATCTTTCGATTGTAAAGGTTTTATACCTCAATGAGTTCTTCTGAGCTTATGTGATGACAATGAAATAATAGAACACATAAAGGTGTACTATGTCATTTGTCATATGTAAAAGCATGGAAACATTTTGATAAGACAAATTCTAATTTTGATATGGAACCACAAAATATTCGACTTGATTTACGTACAGATGAGTTCATTCCTTACAATCAATCTACTTTACCATATTCATATTGGCCTATGATAATTACTCCTTATACTCTCTCTCTTGAATTGTGCATGACTACTCCTTACTTGTTTTTTACTACAATCAATTGTAAATTGCGAAATCCCAAGACCAAGATTGATGTATGTTTGCTATCATTAATTGATGAATTAAAATTATTATGAGAGGAAGGAGTATTAACCTATGACGTCTCAAAAAATTAGAATTTTCAAATGACAAAAGCAATAACATGAACAATAAATGACTTTTCAGCTTGTGGAATGTTGTTAAAGTAGAATATTGCTAGAAAATTAACTTGTTCTTATTGTATGCATAACTCAAAGGTTTTTGCCCTAAAGTATAACGAAAAAAACTTTTGGTTTCATTATTATTGATAGTTTCCATTTATGAATTATGTTTTAAAAGGAATAAAATGCTTTTAATAAAAATAGAATTAATAATTATCTCCCTCTCTTAAGATTGGATGGAGAAGAATTGTGCATGGCAACATGTGAATACCCTTCATGTGCTTGCTACAGCCTTTTTCATGTCCTTTTTTATGTGAAAATGTGAAAAGGCTACCATTTATTATTGTTTTATTATTATTATTACTTTCTTTATATATATATATATATATATTCTTATTTCTTATCATTCATCTCTTTTTTTTTTTTTTGGTAACCTTCAAACTTTCATCCTTCAAACCTTCAAGTTGTTTCAATTTTTAAAGTTAATTTAAGTCAACACATCTAAATCTCAAATTTGCTTTTAACTAATTCTTTTCTTTCTACCTTTGTAGATGTCTTGAAAAGTACAAGGTTTATCTCAGTATTCTCAAGTTCATGAAGGATCTTATTTAATAATAATAATAATAATCAAACTATACAACAAAACAAGGTAATGCTCTTCATCTCATTACGTTGATTGATTACAATACAAATTTTGTTTATTTATAAATTAAATTAATATAAATTTAATTTACTTATCAATCAAATTTCGACTAGATGGTAATGTTGGCAGTGCATACATTATTGAGATTATGCAAAATAAATATAATGGTCCATACAATTATTTAAAAGAAGTTCCTTCAGTAATTGGACAATTATGGTTTGAAGAGTTTGGAGTATATTTTAATCTTCATGTATCAAAAAAATTTAGTTTCTTTTGCGTTAATTTATTGATAATTAGAGGTATGATTTTTAAAAAATATTATTATCGGTACTGTAACGCCCGGTACATTATAAAAACATCGAAATGAGCCAATTTGAAAAGCAAGTACCTTGAGATGAGCTATTCAAGGCCAAATAAAATTTTGATAAAATTTTAAATAATAGAAAATGAGGATTTAAGCCTTGAGTTACCCAGAAACCGAGGCAAAAGTAATTCAAAAAATTTGCCGAAAGGTCAGTGGTATTTTTGTAAATAAGTGTAATTTTGAAAAAACACATAGGAAAGCCTTTTAAATGAAAATTTTAAGTTGCTTAGGGTTCTTAGAGCCCTAAAAACCATGAGAAGCTTCGGCACTGGTGAAGCCCCTCCGGTGTACTCTTTCCGTCATCAGTTGACCCAAACTTTGACTGGTTTGTTCGGAAAGATTTTAGCTCCGATTTGAGTAATTTCAAAGGTATTTTATTAAATTGGGAACCTAAATTTTATGATGGAAAAGACAATTCTCAAAAAGGATCTAAAACGAAGCCAAACTAGAAATGTCATTATGAAAGGACAAAAATGGAAACAATTTGCAAAAGGAAGCTTCTAAATGCCACTTTAAAGTCCACGTTCATCCTCTCCCTCCCTAAACTGACTTTCTTCTGCTCATTTTCAAAGAAAACTCACAGCTCCTTAGGCCCACAAAAGAGAGGGATTTGTGGAGGAAGAAAGCAAGGCAAAAGGTGAGAAAGTGTAAGATTTTGCTACTTCTTCCTCTTAAAACTTCATTCTCCTCTTCTTGCTTTATCTTTCCATGGTTTTAATGAACTTTTTGGTGCTGGTTTAGGGTCAGACCAGAGGAGAGAAATTCAAAATTCAAGGAGGAGGAAGAGGGAATAGGAAGGACTCTTGAAGGAAGCTTGATTGCAAGGTAGTTTCTCTTCCTTTGTTGCTTCTTTTTCTCCTTCTTCTCTTCCATGGTGGGACGCCTAAAATAGAACCATAAAGAGGGAAGAGTTTCTGTTTTATAATCCAAAAGAATTCATCAAACTAGGCCATGGGAAGATGGAATACACCAAAGAAATGCATGAAAAGCTAGTAAAATTTAAGTAGGAAAAGTGTAGGATTCTTGAATATAATCTAAAATCTAGGTTGATTCAAGAATTTCCCATCATATGTGAGTGTTTGTTTGAATTTCTAAGACTCCTAGGAAGCCTTCCAAGTGCCCCATCTATTAAGAAAAAATTCCAAACTCCATGGGTCCTTAATGGAAGCATAAATCGATCAAAACCCATAGAGATAGCTAGGGGATGTTTTAAACGATTCTAAACTTGATTTGGGACTTTATATGATAAAAGAAGATAGGAGAAATGCTTAGAAAAAATTTAGAAGCCTTAGGTTGAGAGATGAGATTATGGCTTCCATAATGTAACTTTATGAAGCAACATGGACCTAGGTTTGTGAAAGTAGGTGTGTGATGACTTCAAGGACCTTAAATGAGGTCAAGAGGTCTAAATATGGCAAGAGAATGGAACCAAGAATGTTAATTATGGTAGTTGCTTCATTAGGTCATTAATGGAACCATATTGTGACAAATAGCATAAAGCGTATTCTTGAGAATGAGTTGGAAGTCCTAGCTTGTTCCAAGAGTATAATTAAGTGTTGTTTCTTGTGAATAGGACAAGGAAATCCAACCCCACCTCATTGTGCTTGTGGAACTAAAAAGGAGAAAAAACAAACAAAGTAAAGCTTGAATTTGCACCAAGGTAGCTCTTCACCTTTTCTTCTTGCATTTTCTTATTGCATATGTGTCATTGTGTGCTTGTGTATATATTTATGTTTGAAACATGCCACTTGATGCTATGTTGCTATTTTGGTACCAATATGCCTTTTTGAATGTTTTTAAATTGTGAAAATGGCTCATAAGAGTGAAGTAGTGCTAAAAGTCCCTTAATATGGATGAGGAGATGTCAAAAGTCTCATGTCATAGGTGAAATAAGGCTAAAAGTCCCTTAGATGGGTGACACTAAGTCAAAAGTCCCTAAAACCAAGAGTGAGGCACTCCAAAAGTTCTAGAAATGGGGTGAGGGCAAACCAAAAGTCCCTAGACCTCATTCCTATGCTTGACATGCGTTTGTGATATAAACATGTGGAAATTGAATGCTTCATAGATTGAGTAGTTGCATACCTGTACCCTTGACATGTTGTATGCCTTGAAAATGTATTTGAATAGGTGTATTAGCTATTGAAATTCAATGAATCTCACCCCTTCCTTTCTCTCATCTTATATGATCTAGGTGGAGTTCAAGATCCAAAATATGGAAGCCAAGGTGTTTAAATATTCATCTCTTGGCAAATTTTGCTAGTTTTGATGTATTAGAATGTCAAAGTATATATGTATATGTTATTTTTGAGTCATGATACTTTGAACAAGTGTAAAACGATGTAAAGATAGTATATGTATCAAGAATAGAGTTAAATGAGTGGAAGTGTGCAATTTGACCCCTTGAAAGCTCACTTGTGCATGTATGTTTATGGAAGTGGCATGATGAATTTGAGTTGCATGATGGTTCAAACCTTATGAGAGACCTATTTATGCTATATTTATACTTTTTAAGTTGCTCAAATGGGTGTGGAGTAATGTAGAGCTCATTTGGACCAAATTTGCCTCTTATTGGGACCAAAAGTGCCATAATTAAGTTATGGCAAAGTCTAACCAAATGACCTCTTCATGACTTGAAATTTTGCATGCAATTAGATCTTGCCTATAGCTTGTTAGAAAGCCAATGATCAAGTCATTTGGAGGTCTATGTAATTTTCTATGATTTTTCAAAGTTGGTATCAGAAATTCTGATTTGCACCAGTACTGTTCAATTGGTCAATTGTGTAATTGTGTCATTCGAAAGGCAAACGTGGTCCAACTGCTATAAAATTTATAGACAAAAATTGAACATACACAATGACTTGTAGCAACTAAAAGCACCTCATTTGAAGGTCTGAGCTAAGAGATATGAATTGTTAAATTTCTTGAATAGCAATAGTAGCACAACAAGATCTGAGTCACTATTCCATTGAATTCTAGTGGCTAAACATGTTTGTTTTGGTCTAAATCTATTTTTACCAGAAATATGACATTTATAGATTTCCAAATTGGTATCATTTGCATGGATTAGATTTTTTTGGAATTAATTGGACATTTTTAAAGTTTATAGCAGACACTTGCATCAGTACTAGTAGCTGTACAAACCTTTGCATGTTTTCGCATGTCAAACGTCTTTTGTGTTATGTTTCATGGCTTGAAAACATTTTTAACATAAAGTAGACATCTATAGCTTTCCAGAATGCCATAGTATCCTAGATTTTGATTTTTCTGTAATTAATTACGAATTTCCAAAATCGGTGACAGAATTGACAAAATGCTAGCTGAAAATATAAGTGTGAGTTTAATGCTCCCCTTTGATTTCTACGAGTTGTAAGCCAATTTTGGTGATGCAAATGAGTTGTATTCATGTAATTAAATATGAGAATATGATGTATGAGCTCATATGGTCCATGTGACACTGAATGAAAGTTTCATACGCGACGTAACACTAAATATGGCATTATTTGAATGTCATTTTTTCCATTCTCTTTGTGCAATTCATGATGTAAGACTCAGAAATAATAGGAAGTAAGCTAGAAATATATGGTATTACAGGTACCCCAAAAACACTTTAAAATTTATGAAAACTTTATGTATTATATAAAGATTAAATTAAAGGGTAAGCCATAATTTGAATAAAGAAATGACTGAAACAAGAAAAATAAAGTGTCAACCTCTAACTATGGCCTATCCTTTCACATTGGGAGGTTCTACTCTAGCCTTGTTGCAATGGAAGAGTTTGATGCTTGAACTCAATAGACTCACAATGCTAGCTAAGCTTCACACTAAACCCATCTAAAATCGATAAATAATAGCTGGGTTGATCAAAAGTTAAAAGCCAAATTTTTAAGGTAATTTTGTATTTAATTTATGTTTGTCACTACATAAAAAAATTCACATATTTAGTCTTTTTGTTTAGAATGATTATATCAACCTTAAAGGTGTAGCAAAGAGTTCTACTTCTTTGCAACAATTATCACTATAAAAAAAATAGATCTCTAGATGAAAGCCACCAAAAGAAAAAAGGCTGATAACATCGTGGATGGTCTTAAAGGTCTATCACATCAGATAGTCAAAGATTCAATCTTTGAATATAAATACTCAAAAGGGCTAGATGAGTAGACATTTTCAAGTGTCCAAGAAGCTGTATTTCCATAAGGGATAATATTTGTGTTTAACTCTTATGGCATGCAACTCAAAGAAAAAAAAATATATAAATGCAAGCCTTGCAAGGCCAAATTAATACATATAAGAGTTACTACGAGAATTATCATCAAGAAGACCACGTCGATGATGACGATAATGATGATGAATAAATTTTTATATTTTCTTTAAAGAATTTGTATCAAATTGATGCTATTTAATTTTTAATTTGTTAAATGATATTATTATTTAAGTTTTAATAATAAATAATTTGTGCATTTTACTATTGATCTCACTGTTTATGTTGTTGTGCTCCCAACTTTTCATAATGGATAGATGTATGAACTGAAAAGGGATTTAGATTGAATGGTTGGATTGACATGATCTAATTTCAAGATTTTAATTATATATTTTTATGTGTGTGTATATATATATTTAAGTTTATTCATCTTCTCAATTCACACTTCTTACCTTATAGTCTCTCAATCCTATCAATTTCTCTTTTTTTTCCTCAATCTTCTTAAACTCTCTCATTTATTTTTGACGAAAGTGCACAATAGCTCTCATTTTTCATTTCAAATGCAAAGGTAAAAATTGATGAAGGATACTTCTATACTAATTTTATTTAATTACTTTGATTTTATATTTAAAAGGATTTTTAAAAAAAATATCTCTATGTATAATTCTTCTTCTTTAGATGTTTCAATGGGGATCATCATCGAGCAGAGGACAATTACAACCCTAAAACACTCTTCTACCAGTCCATGAAAAGTTTGATGCTCCAAGAATAATCCAAAAACAATTTATTGAATTAGATGGAATGAGTTGGTATTTAGTTTTTTCAATTGTTTACTATCATTATAAATTTTAATTATTTATGAATTTAATTAATAAATATTTAATTTATGTATGAATCAAATTTAAACTAGACAGCAGGACAATTCATGCATGCATAGCAAATATTTTTAAAAGTAAACATGAAGGGTCTTAAAATAGTAAAGAAAAGTTCCAAATGCATATAAGGAATTATGATTTATAGAATTTTAGGTGAATTTTCATAATTATTTCTCACATATTTATAATATTGTGTGTTTTATTTTATTAATAATTGAAATCTCTATTTTTTTTTTTTAGAAATATTACTATTGAAAACTTGAGGATCACTTTCAGATTCAGAAAAACTAAAAGTGAAGAGTAATTCCTTGTTTCAAAGATCCAATTCATGATGCTCAAGAATCTAGAAAAAAAATTGAATGGATTGGAGAATCCTTTTGTGACTTGCTATGTAAAAAGTGGGACACTCCACAATTCTAATAGAAAAGTAAGGAAATGAAAAAAAATAAAGCATCTACCTTCGAGTTTAGTTCATCAATGCACAATGGAGCTTCCACTGCATCAGGAAAAAGTTTTGTTTATGGTTATTTTTCCCTTTTATGGCTATTCGTAACTACCAACAATTTAATCACCAACAAAAAAGACCAATATTTATTGGCGGTTTAAAACTGACAACAAAAAACAATTTTGTTCGCGGTTATTTCTAATAACCGCTAACAAAAATATGGCTTTTGTTGGCGATTATTTTTATAATCACCAACAAATATTTTCACTTTTGTTGGTAGTTATAATAATAACCACCAACAAAGATACTCACTTATATTTGCGACTATAATAATAATCGCCAATAAAGACTTTATTGGTGATTCAAAACATAATCGTCAACAAAGGTATGGAATGTGTTTCTTGGCAGTTTGAAATAAAACTACCAACTTTTTTTTTTAATTTCTACTTCCAATTTAGGATTTCAGTTTGTTTTTGTTCTACGCTCTTGCTAGCCATCAATTATTCACTAACTCAAAACAACCAATTAGTCATTTAGGAAGAACTATTATAAAACAATCAAAGAGCAATTATGTAATACCAAATTATTCTAGTCTTCCTTTTTCATTTATCTAGTTATGCTTCCTTGGCTTTACAACTTTATCAAGAAAAATCAATAAAAATAATGAATTTTCTTATGTTGTGTAGGGTTTAAAATTTTCATTTCGCATCTCGTGGGCCATATGAACTCACTGATATCATCCTCTACTCAAAATAATTCATACAGGTCAGAACCATCACTAAACAACTCATCCTTCCCAAGTTTAGAACCTCCATACATAAAAGAAATAGTTTGGCCTCAGATTTACTGATACAACTTTTTGGTATAAACTTTAAAAATCATAACTAATTGTAAAAAAATTGAAATCAAGTAAATGATAACTTTTTGGAAATCCTTGAATATCAACTATAGGTTAAAAATTATTTTGGACCATGAAAATATCAATTGGACCATGATTGACAATAAAAAAGTACCAAAGGTCTAGCTACCTAAGTTTGTTATTACTAGTTACTGATATAAATTTCAAAAATTTATAACTAATTTTATAAAAATTAAAACCTCGCAAACCTTGCCATTCTGGAAAATAGTGAATGTCTACTAGAGACTAAAAATAAGTTCAAACCAAAAAAGAAGCATTAAAGCTAAAAAAAACTAATGGAACAGTACTAGAAGTCTTACTGCATCCCTGGTACTGTTATGAAACTTCAAAAATTTGGTTCTCCCTCTATAAAGCCCCAAATGAGGTGCTCTCAAGTACTATACTATGTTACTTTCTCATATGGTTCTATTATGCTTTCATATAAGACACAATGAAGCAACTTCTAAAATTCATGATCTTGGCTCCCATTTCCCATTCATTCTAGGTCTCTTGACTCCATTTGGATTCTTTGGAGTCATCATACATTTATTTTAAGGAGCCTAACTATAAGTTGCTTCCTAATATCATATTATAGAACCTACACCTCCATCTCATATTCCATGGCTTCTAAAATTTTTCTAAGGCTTCCATTAATATTCTTCCATCATATTTAGTCTCATTCTAGCCTTACAACCAATTAAAACACTCCCTAGGTACATTTTCTTGCTTAGACCGAGACACCTTCCATATTATGCACCCATGGAGTTTCATTCAATTTCTTTAGGTAATTAGCATTTGTGAGGCTTCTTAGGTGTCTTAAGAACCCATATACACTCTTAGACAATCTAAATTACCATTAGGAAGTTTCATCTTAGTCTAGGTGCAATAAAATCCCTAACTTCCATATCTTGAATCCTAAAGCCTTTTAATTGATTTCACTTGCATATTCTTGTTCCTTATGCTTCTAAACCCCTAATTCCATCAGGTTTTAGCCAAATTCACTTCCCCTCTCTAGTTTCTCTCTCTAGACCTAATATGGAAGCCATTAAAATTCAAAGAAAAACAAGTTTTTCTATTGCATAACATACTTCATTGGAAGCTTGCCAAATGGAGATTCTCTTGCTATATTTGGTTGCTTCAAACCCTCACTCTTCCTCAAGAGATCATCCACTAAAATGATCCTTTCAAGAAACCAAAGCCATCAATAGAAAGAGCTCAAAGAGTAGAAGAAACTTCCTAACTAGATTGTAGCAAAATTATGTATAGTTTCTTACCTTTATGGCTTCCTTTTTCTTCTCTCTCTTCCCTCCATTTTTCATGCCATTTTCATCCCATTTAGCACTGGTTTAGGTCGGTGGAAGTGAAGAAAAAGTGGCTCATGCATCATAATTAAATAGAAAAAGATATTTTGACTTCTTTCCATAATTATCAATTTGCCACTATATTTTGACTATGTTGTTTAAGCTCGTTTTAAATCTTTTTTTAGAACCATTTTTTTTATATAAAAATTTAGATCCTCTAATTTATAAAATACCTTTGGTTTCACCTAAATTGGATTTAAAACTTTACCGAACCATTCAGTCAAATTTTTGGTCAACCAATGGCCAAAATCACTCACCAGTGGGGTTTTAACTATTCTAGGGGTTCTTATAATTTTTAAGGCCTCTGAGAACCCCAGAAAACTTTTTTTTTTTCATTTAAAAATCTCTCCTTTGAGTTTTCTAAAAAGTGCACGAAATTATGAAAATGTCATTATACTTTCAACAATTTTATTGAACCACTCTGACTCTGGTTTTTGGGCACCTTGAGCCTTGGATCCTCATTTTCTATTATTTAAAATTTTATCCTAATTTTATTTGGCCTTAAATCATTTATTTCAAGGGACTTGCTTTTATATCCGATGGGTTTCGCACGTTTATGGGGAAATTGAACATTATGTTTCTCATATTTATGGAGTAAATGAACATTACGTTTCTCAGGTTTATGGAGAAGTCGGGTGTTACAAATTACAATCAATAATCAAATGTTACTAATAAATTAAAACTAGTAAAAATTAACATAAGCTAATTACGACTAAATCAAGAGACACTATTGGAACACATATTGAAACCATTCTTCCTTAGGTTCATCTATCTAAGTATCAAAGTACTCTTTGTATTATACATCTTGGAGTAATACAAAATGAAATAACAACAATTTGAAGTTAGATAATTGGAATTTAGTCCAATTTTAGAAGTATTCTTTTAAAGCAAGTTCTATATTAAAGAAAAACTAATAGCATAACAACTTAAGAAACATAGATTCTTCAGGCTTTAAGCCATCTCTTTACAGCTAATAATAGCAAATTACATATTAATAATCAAATCCAATTAGTAATAGCAAATTACTAGAATCTTAGTACACAAGGAAATATACAGGTAAGGAAAACCATCTAATCACTTAAAATAATTGAATTACATACTATATCTGGGATCACAGACTGTCCATATATGATGATATCTTTCATGAATCTCATCACGTAGTATCCACAATGTGTGTTGTTTGGTTGTTTTAGACACTGTAAAAATCCAATAAATTGTAAATTATACATGCATAAGGATGGTGTAGCTAACAATTCACATCATTTTGCACATTTATGAGAAAACATTATGACCCATAAGCACACACAGTCATGGACAAATATATTTGTGTATGACAGTTGAATATCCAAGTTCTTCTTTTCAATCATACCAAAAGAATTAAATTGTAAAAAATATCTTAATATGTCACAAAAAAAAAAAGAAATATTTCCCAAAAAAAGCACATATTCAAAAATAGATAAATGGAGAAAGGGAACTCAAAATGGAGGAAGATAACTAGCAATTAATTTGTTCAAAGAAAAAATGCATTAATGAAAATAAATTAATTTTGCCAAAAAGTTAAAAAATAAGATAAACTTATAGTAAAATGGAAGGAGAGAACCAGCAAAGATTTCGAATCAACAATGACTAAGGAGAGAACTAGGCGCCGACTATAAATAGGAGGCAGACACAAAAATGAAGAAAACCAGGTGTCGACTGTAAACAAGGGGCAAACATGAAAATGGAGAGTTTATGCTACATAGACAGTGGCAAAGGTTCTTCTTTCTCAACGTCGATGATGCCGGGGACACTAGATACTTTTTCGCACTGCTCGACGATGTCGAGGATGCCTGATAGCTTTTCGCACTATTCAACAGTGTTGGCCAAGGGTGCGATTAGTAGGGACAATTAATGACCAAAGCCTCTAGCCAACCAAAGGGAAAGGATAGCAGAGGAGAGAAGGGAGGCTCACTATAAATAGGGGACAGACGCGAAAATGGGTTTTTGAAAAGAGTTTAAAATGGAATTAGTTTGCGGTTTTAAAAAAAAAAAAACCCACCAACTAAAATCATATATAGTTGGTGGTTCATAAGAACTGCCAACTATATCGAAGCTTTTGTTGACAATTCTTATGATTCACCAACTATATTTTAGTTTTTGTTGGCTGTTCTTATGAACCGCCAACTATATCGATGCTTTTGTTGGCAGTTCTTAAGAACGACCAACTATGTTTGACTTTTTGTTGGTGGCAACTATATTATGGTTTTTGTTAATGGTTCTTTAGAACCACCAACTATATTTTCAAATTTTTTGGTAGTTTTTTAATAACTACCAACTATCTATTTATAGTTAGCAATTTTACAAGAACCGCCAACGAATGTGTGTTAACATATTCTATTTTTGTGGTAGTGTTCCATTTCAATGATAAAGTATGATACAAGATTAGTAATTAATTTTATTTCTTCAAATAATTACTTATCATTTGAAAAATGTATTTAACTAGTACTATTTTATTGTGTACATAAAAGGCATGAGAATTAGGGAGAGATCCATCATATTCTATGTTCCTTGAAATCCATAAAAAAAAGAAGGTATTTGGATTGACAAAAAATTAAAAGATGTATACATAAGTGTCATTTTATATTTAATTTATATATATTATTACAACTTTATGATTTTGACCTTTTTTATTTTATTTTAGAACAAGTATACCCACCAAAAAAAATGAGGTGGAAAGCAAAGGGAAGAGTATACAAGAGTTGAATTTATGGTTGAAGGCTAGTAAAAAGTAAAAAAGGCTCAATGTATGATCTAGGCAATATGTCACATATAGTTGGAAATCTAACTATAGGATACTCCCAAGATCAAAACCCATCATATACTCACCCTCTGTATATATAAGAAATAATAAGAAATGAATTTATTAATTATGTAAGACAAACTCATGATGCTAAACTTGGATAGCATAAAGGACAAATAGAAGAAATACAACAACTATTAAATATATATATATATATATAGGAATTTTTATCAATAACACCTCCAACAACAAGGTGCTGGCCTAAGTTCAAGATCACAGAAATATCAGCCAAATATCTCTTATATCAACAATAACAATACAGATGATGATGATAATGAGTGATTGTTGATTTTTTTTTTCATGTAAGTTAATTTATATAATTTAATTTTATTAAATTATCTTATATTAGAGTTTTTTTAATTTTTATTTTGTTTAAATTTAATATTTTTACTTCATAAAATTACATATTATATATTTTAATAATATTATATTAACTTAATATATAATATATTAAAAAAATCACAAGAAATGGCAAAGGTAAAGGCACCAGTTGAAAAGTGCAAAATTTCAAAACTTGCCAAATTATAACCCACCAATTTTTTGTTTTTCCTTTCTATAAATTTGTAAGTTTTATTTTTAGTTTTGTTTTTCTTTCAGTTTTGTTTTCTCTTTCATTTCCCTTTTTGTTTTTGCTTTTTCTATTGCCTCTGCTTCTTTGTGGTTCAGCTCTCTCAACTTCTCTCATTCATCTCTCCATTTTTCTATACCTGAGCTCGCGGTTGCTTTTTCATTTTTTTTCAAATTTTTTTATTTTTTCTTTTATATGTTTCTACTGATTTATTTATTGTCTTTACTTGTTGTAAGAAAATTGACAAATTGGTTGATAAACAATGGTAGATTGGAATCTGGTTGATCGTATTGTTGATTGGAATTCGACTAATTCTTAATGTATCTGTTTTTTTTTTCTTATTTCATATCCTTTACGGATACAAGTTTGATATATGTTAAAGTTCAATTCACTATTTAATTTGATTTGATATCAAATATTAGTATTTTTAATGCATTAGAGACATGAAAATTTAATCAAACACAATGGAGCCAAATGACTTGATAACACATTGCAATCTAGGTTATCTGGATGAAAAACATGAATGAAGAACCCATATAACATGAAGAACAGGGAGAACACGAAGGTGATGAAATTAAAAAAAAATCATAATAACATAATAAAATTTAAAAAAATAAAATAAAATAATATACTTTGAAAGAAGTTAAATAAAAATAAAGATATTTATTTTTTGAAATTGAAATAAATATAAGACAAATTATTATTAACTATAAACAAACCCCAATATAAAATTTACAAATATTAATAATTAAGTATAATATGTATTAATTATTAATATATATAAATAATTAGTATATTAATAAAAATATTATTTAGTTTTAAAAATATTTATATTTATAAAGAAATAAAAAAACATCAAGGAAAATTAACAAAACGAATTGTTTCCAGACATATTCAGCCAAAGTTTAGTCAAAAATGATTCCAACTGAATTATTCATTCAAAAATTATCATTTTTTTACTAATTCTTTTCAAGAAAATTATGATTTTTGTAATAAATAAATTAAAATTAGTTAAATTTTTAATTTTGATTTTTAAAAATTCTTAATTAATATTACATCAATTAAATTAATTATCATCAATTTTATTAATATTATTTAATAATTAATTTTTATTTTTAAATATTTTTGAAAATTATATAATGTATTAATTAATGTATATTAAATAAAAAAATTTCAATAAATTAAAAAGATGCATAATGTGACAAAGTGAAAAGAGTGCAGAGGTGGCAGATGGCTGCTATGCTGCATTGTTTGATGATTGAATTTTTGACTGAACCAAATTACCAACCGAGAAAAAAGGTAATAGATTATCCAGCTAAAAGTTCAATAAAAAATATATGATTTTTTATTAAAATTGCCAATTTTCTGACTAAAGTTTCAATCGCTATTTCCAATTTTCGTTGTAGGGTCTAGAGCTTAGCTTAGGTGTCTTTAATGTCCGAAAATTTTGATGTACATGATTTTGCTTATTATAGTGCTCCTTTTTTTTACTCTCAATTTTTCTAAAATTTTGTGCCTCCTTTATAACAAGAAAATATATGTCAGATATTCTATTGATGATTTTTATAAAATTGAATGAAAAAAATATTGACAATATTTGAAAAATTAAAAAATTTAAATTTAAAGGAATAAAAGTTAAAATCACTAGAGATGTAACAAAAAAGGGCCTTTTACGTTAATATTTAAAAAATAATTGCCCAAAATTCTGTGTCACTAAAATTATCCCCTCATATACTATACCAACTTTTAAAAAAAAAAATTCGGGTGTCTCGATCCATTTTATATATATATATATATATATATCCCATGGCATTCTTAGCGTATATACCTTAATATTTTGCCCCTCCTCTCATACATAGGCCCCCCATTAAGTGAAGTGGAGTGGTCATTTTCATCTTTTTTTCTTACCCTACTTAAGTGAAGCATCTTGTATATATGTAATTTTTTTAACTTGTGTTCATAACTTATATATATTTTATTTCATTTAATCACTAGATTATCATGAAATTATTATTATTGTGGCATGAGATTGAAAATTTGTTTTATTTGTCAAAGGTTAGTCATGTATATGATCCCATAATGTAAAAAAAAGCAATGCTCACTGTTATTGTTTAGAGAAAGAATGAAAAACCTCTTTAGTGGCTAATATGTTTATTTTGTGGATATTATAATTTTGGAATGTCATGTTTTTGGATTTGTGATATTTAATGTTTGCAGTAAATAGTGTGGTACAAAATAATTTTGTTTAGTATAAAAATTTGGTAGTGCTAAAGTCGTGAAAAAAAATTGACTCAATGTTCAAAATTAAGAATTGAAAACATCTCGTGTCTTAAATATTGTGTAGAAAAATAATTAATTAATAATGTCAAAATCAGAAAATAATACTTAATTAATTAATAGTACTTAATTTGAAAATAATAGTAACAGTTTCTTTTGAAAATAAATAATACATTGAAAATAATAAATAAAAATAACAATTATTTAAAAAAGTAACAAATTAATAATGGTAGTAATAATATAATCAAAATAAATAGAAAAGCATAATAACTAATGGATTCAAAAAGATATTAAATACATAAGTAATATTTATTTTGAATTTTTGAAAATTTCTTATTTAACTAAATATTAATAAAAATAACTAAATATTAATATATTTATAATATAAATTTCGATAAATGAAATTAAAAAAGGTGTTAACATAATTAATTTTTATTTAAGATTATTGAAAATCAACAATTTAAATATACATTAATAATAATTAAAATCTGTTGTATTTTTTAATGTAGTTACAATATATTTGTAATATAAATTTCGTAGTAAATAATATAATGAAGATAAATCGAAAGAAATAATAACAATTAGGAATAGAAAATATTAAATAAATATATAAAAATGACACGTTAGAAAAGAGTAATATTTTAATATTATCGTCAAATAAATTATAATTAATTTTTTTATAAAAATATGAAATAAATGATAACACATGTACTAGCAATAACTTTTTTTTCCAAAATAATTATTATATTTTAGTGAAAATAATTAATAAATGGTAAAATAGCTTTATAGTTTCAAAAATATTTCATTAAAAATAATAGTAGAATTAGAAATTAATAAAAAATCAATACTTGTGAATTGTTGAAAAACATTAAAACTAGTATTAAATAAAATTAATAATAATAAATAATGTAATTAAAGTAAGTAATAAAAAGTAGTAAATGCATAACTAATATTTATTTTAAAGTTTTGATAATTTATAATTTAAGTAAATACATACTAATAGTCACAAAAATGGTTATATTTTAATATAGTTGTAATATAAATTTAATAGTAAATAATATAATCAAAATAAATATGGTTACAGGTCATTTACAACATTATTTTTTGATTCATTAGCATTCAGTAGAATATGACAATTAGTATTTGGAACTTAGAGAGATCGTCACATGAACAACAACAGCAGGGATTTATGACATCAAATCATCTGATTTCCTTCACTTCAATCCTCTCACTAGGATTTGAATTTTTTACCAACTGTCAATATAAACAGAGTTGGTGTATCAACAACAAAGTCAGTATAAAAAAAAGTCTCAAGAAGCCATTATTTGGATGAATAAATAAAATTGATGACAGAAAAAATATATACTTTTAGAACAACAAGCGTGGTACTTCACTTTTGTGTCATTTCACTTTTTTTATGTATGATCCACCGAAAACCAATTTGAAATAAAAAACAAGGAGTCCGCCACCCCCCCCCCCCCCCCCCCCCCCCCCCGGGGGGGAAAAAGCAGAAAACAGAAAGTGTGGTCCAGACGGCTCAACAGAGACAAGACGCGTTTGAAAAAAATAAAAATAGAAATAAAATTCAAACGTACCCAATGCGTCATTATCATAGTCAAAAGCACCGACGCATAACGTATTCGCCTACGCCATTCTCCTTCTATAAATACCCCATTTTCATCACTTTGCTTTCCACGACCAACTATCATATATAGAAGATTGAGCTATATATAAGTGCTTCAAATCTATCAGAGATGGAGTTTTTAGGCCTACCTTTGGCTCTTGCCTTCATGGCAACTTTAGCTCTCTTCTTGCTCTTGAAACTAATATTTTCTTGGTGGGTTTTGCCTATTCTAACACATCAGAAGCTTAAGAGATGTGGGTTTAGAGGGCCAAAACCAAGTTTTCCACTTGGAAACATTCAAGAGATGAAGAAGAAGAAGAACAATATTAATAGTTCTTCTAATTCACTTGATTCCTCAAATGATCTCACCCATGATATCCACCCCACTGTCTTTCCCTATTTCTCTCGCTGGCAAAATTCTCATGGTAAGCCATACCTATACATATATACATGAACTAACACTACTTACTATTATTATTAGTATTATGGTCAGAGATGCCTTCATGACTTTGTCTGAACCAAATTTTTTTTCTCAAGATAATTGTAACAGCACATTTTCAACAAGAGCTTGATTTATTTAGAATAATTAAGAGGTTCATTAATATAGTTGTGGTTTTAATGATTTGTTGTCCAGGGAAGGTCTTTGCGTACTGGCTGGGGACAGAGCCATTTTTGTACATAGCAGACCCAGAATTGTTGAAGAAAATGTCGGCGGAGGTGATGGCGAAGAGATGGGGAAAGCCAAGTGTGTTCAGAAACGACAGAGATCCAATGTTCGGAAATGGTCTCGTCATGGTCGAAGGCAACGACTGGGTTCGTCACCGCCACGTTGTGGCCCCTGCATTCTCTCCCCTTAACTTGAAGGTATCTCTCTCTCTCTCTCTCTCTCTCTCTCTCTCTCTCTCTCTATAGGTATAATCCAACTTGGAAATTGAATATTTAACACACTAATTTCAAATTAACCATAAACTTTGAATCCTTGTGGCTTTTCTAAGCAAATGTTGGTAGGTTTTGAAAAGTATAGATTTGTATTAAAAGATTGAGGTAGTGATAGATTTCATCGTTTATTGCCATAAATGGGTATTGAACCTGGTTCTGCTTACGCACTCGCTGACCTCAAAATGAATAATAAACAACTAGGTATATCTAGCCGCTAGCTAAGTAATAGCACTAGCACATTAAAAATCTACTAAAAGTTGGCCGGAAAAACAACAAAATTAAAAGACTTTTTCTACGAAGTATGGACAAATATCTTTCCTTGATGTTATCATCGTGATGAGAGATGATAATATTCCTCAAGGAATGTAAAATACAGCAACTGATAGAGCAGTTTAAATTGAGACGTACTATCTATATATATATATATATATAATCCTGTGAAGTCGTATGGTTCATGAGTTGTTTACTGTGCAATTTTTATCAAACTGCCAGTCGTTATACTGTTTATATACAGTATACGTCTGTATATGTATTGTTTACACATTGATTTTTTTTTTTTTGTGAGACTCACGGGACATTTTCTGAATGAAGGCAACTAGTTTCTATAAAGAGTCATTCTAATTATTTGTCTATACATGATCCTGTGTGTGACAGGCCATGGCAAGCATCATGGTGGAGTCTACAAAGCAAATGATAGAGAGGTGGGCCAACCAAATAAACTCCGGCAGCCCGGAAATCGACGTAGAAAGCGAGATTGTCGCAACCGCCGGAGAGATCATAGCAAGAACAAGCTTTGGCATGAAAGGTGAAAATGCGAGGGATGTGTTTAAAAAACTAAGAGCCCTCCAAATGACCCTTTTCAAGACAACAAGATACGTGGGAGTTCCATTTGGCAAGTGTTTGAACGTCAAGAAAACCCTAGAAGCCAAGAGACTGGGGAAAGAAATCGACAAGGTCTTATTATCCGTCATAAGAGATCGTAAGTCGTCTACTAATGTAACGCAACACGAGCAAGACTTACTGGGGCTCTTGCTTCAAGAAAACCGCCACCCATTGACGACACGAGAGCTTGTTGATGAGTGCAAGACCTTCTTCTTTGGGGGACATGAGACAACCGCACTTGCTATCACATGGACTTTGCTGCTTCTCGCTACGCATCAAGATTGGCAGATCCAATTGAGAGAGGAAATAAGAGAAGTGGTGGGTGATGATAGTGATAAGTTTGATATCAACATGCTTTCTGGGCTCAAAAAGGTAAGATAAGCTTCCTCTCTTTGTATCTATATAATGTCATTCACGTTATGTTTTTTGGGAAAGTACTCATAGGTCTTGGTGAAATTTGGAAAAGGTATCAAAAAGTATCTTGGGAGATAACTATAAAATTATGAGTGTCGGTAAAATTTAAATGCAAGATTTTAGGTATTTGTAATTAAATTTTTGAATAAAAATTAAAACATGGTTTTTTCTATTAAAAAAAAACTTAGCAGTATATTATTGACTTCTTTGTAAAAGTTTGTTGACACATTTTATTTTAAAAAAAAATTATGTAATCAAATACTTAAGTATTAAATTTCTCCGTTTATGATATAAACTTCATTATTATGCCATTGATCAAGTTGAAATAGACTATGATTATTTTTTTAATTAATAGAAGTGTAAGTTAGATGAACACGACTCTAAAATTAAAATAATAATAATAATAATATGCTTTTCTCATATCATCTATTGTGTTTTTGTCACTCTATGGTTCAGGTATATAGTTGTTGGTCAACGAAGTTTCTCTCTACGTTACTAGTTTGAAGAAAATTTTTGAAGTCTTGTACCATTAGTACCTAGTTGTTTCCTGGAACTACACTTTTATACCGATGTGGTCAAAGTAGATACATGAGAATCGCGAGGAGATTCTTAGGTCTGCAGTCCTCGACATACCCATAGAAAGGAATTAATCAAATAACTAATTAAAAAGTCCAATGTCCACTCCACGAGAAGCCTATGAAGCTGGATCGTGTTAGTCCTATATTTAGAGCCATATTAGTTTGCAAGACGTGAAAAATATGAAAAGTAAAAAGAAAAATGTTTAATGGTTCAACTAGAATAATATTTTTAATAAATTTTATTTTTGAAAAAAATTTCCTTCACAGAACAATTGGCTATATAGGTTAGATTAACTTTCAATATTATCTACTTTTTACATTACCTTTAACAGGTCTTCTTAGATCTAAGAGCAACCTCAATTTTCTAACCTTGTACTAGGACTGACCTATACATAAACACGCCGAAAGTCAGAGGAAACATAAGAAGAATGCAGAAGGCATCTGATATTAATTTGACTAAGACTATATATAATATTAATATTGGTAAGAAAATTGAAGAACCTTGCTAATTAAACCTGATTATACAATCATATTCAAAGTCATTGTACCTAAAATGGGTTGGCAAGCGAACGTGTGAAGTACATAATAACATTTTCGAATCCAATAGGTGTGCCAATTTGTTTCAAACCAGGCCATAAAAAAAAAATTTGTAAGACAACTTTATTTATAGATTTAAGTATTTGTCATCAACTTATTTAATAAAATACTATGACACATTTTTTTTTTACAGCTCTACACTATGTAATTGAATCTTTTCAAAAAGTTTGTTCTTGAACATTTTAATATAACAAAAACACTTCAAAAAATTATTTAATTTTTATCTTTTTTTTCTTTTCTTTTTTTTTTTTTTTTTTGCATAAGTTGCTCCCAACATTACCTGATTGCAAATTTGCAGTTTACTATGATTAAAATTTTACGTGAAATTAATGATCGTCGACCATGTTAATATTGCAGATGAAGTGGGTGATGAATGAAGTTCTAAGACTATACCCTCCATCCCCAAACGTTCAAAGACAAGCAAGAGAAGACATCAAAGTAGGTGATAATCTAACTGTGCCCAATGGAACCAACTTGTGGATCGATGTGGTGGCGATGCACCACGACCCGGGCCTATGGGGTTCGAACGTGAACGAGTTCAAACCGGAGAGGTTCATGGATGATGCAAATGGTGGGTGCAGCCACATGATGGGGTTTCTGCCCTTTGGGTTTGGAGGGAGGATGTGTGTGGGCAGAAACCTGACCTTCATGGAGTATAAGATTGTGCTAACCCTACTTCTCTCTAGGTTTAGCTTTGAACTCTCCCCTAATTACCATCACTCTCCGTCTATCATGCTCTCCTTGAGGCCCTCTTGTGGACTTCCTCTCATTGTTCAGCCCCTTTAGAAACATTGATTGATATATAGATTCAGTTGTATAAGTAGATTACAAGGCACATTACTATTAATTTCTTTTACTTGTTCTTACTCAATAAAAGTAATTTAATCTTTTTTGGTTTCAAGTTGAGCAATCCTTGTGCTTCTAATTTGTTTGTTTAAGTAAGTAATTCAGTCTTTCCTTTCAATCAAGTTAATCTTTTTATCTCTAGATATTTGAAAAACAAAAATAATTAATGACAAATTTAAATTTTATTTTTATGAATTGATAAAATTACTCCATGCCCTATTATCCTTAATTGCCTTAATCGAATAATTAGAGGGCTAATATTACTTTAATTAACAATAAAAGGAATATATTGTTGTAACTAACAAGACGGGCAACATTGGTCTATTTGAAACATAAAAAAAAGGACAAAATTGCTATCTTAATAAAATATATAGAGGGACTAAAATGTGCAATTATTAAACCCAGAAGTTAGAAAATAATAATTTTAAAATTTGACAAAATGCGATGTTATGAAAAGTTCTACTTCTTGAGAGGTTGAATGATTTTATCATTTGATCTTTATTTTTATTTAGAGATGTGTCTTATTTTATTTGGTAAAAAAAAATTTTGTTGTACAAAATTAAAGATCCAAAAGTGAAAATACTCATTCTTTCAAAAGGTTATTGGCCTAAAAAAATCTTCCAAAAAATTGAGTGTTTTTATTGACCAGTGACCAACAAGTTAAGACATCAATAATATTTGATACCGAAAATTTCAATTTTTGTATATCGACCCAAATATTAATTACAGGGTTTTTGCATGAGTATTCGTATTCGACTTTCTATATTTGACACACTAATAACCAATGGTCATTATATGCAATCAAAACCAAGCAAGTTTTTCTAATTCAAGAGATCATTGGATTTGACTCTGCTTAACCAAAATGAGAAGCTAGCTAGCTATGTGGGAAACGTAAGCCAAGTAGCTTTTGTTTGGTTATCGTTGTAACATTTTGTCAAAACCTAAGTGAAAATGATAGAGGCTACGCCATTATTGAGTACAAAGGTATTATTAGGCCTTTTTTTTTTTTGGCTACATGAAGTTGCAAAGATTTAAATTTAAGATTTTTTTATATTATATGATAAGAGTATTTTTAGGTTAACTTGTGCATCAAGTAAAACTAGATGGTTCTTCAAGCAATCTTAAGAAAACGCCTTTACATCAGTGTATTTTAGAAAACAAATTTTCTCAAATGCTGGCCTCAAAGTTTAAACACAAGTGCTTACATCTCCTTAATCACTAATGCCAACCTTGGGGTTGAATTAAAAATTTTATTACTAACGATTCAAACCCCCCACATTTTTTAAATTATATCTAGTAGCTTAATTAGGCGTAATATTTTTGAATCTCTATTGTTAAAATTTTAATAAACATATAATATATCAACATTTTTATAATTACGTATTACATCACGTACTTTAAAAAGTAATCACATATTGCAATTTTATTAAAAAAAAAATCATACAACCTCTTCTAAGTGTTGCAAACCTCAACTTTCATGATAATAACCTCTTAATCTCTAATCACCTCACCATACACATTGATATACTGACATTGCAGCACTTTCTTCGACACCATCATGTGTCTATAATTAGATCTATTCATTTCCAATGACATTATGACAATGGGAAAGGCTTTTATAATTTTATATTATTTAGGAGGATGTGGAATATTTGATAAACTCAAAAGATTAAAAAAAATATTATGTTATTATTCTGGTAATAGTGTCAACAAAAATTTAAAAAAAAAAGTGATATCTATCACATTAATAAATAAAGTTTGATAAATATCTGATAGGTGATTAAATATCACATTAATTAATTTAGTCTCTCTAATTTTAATTAAAGCAATTTATATCCTTCAATTCAATTAAATCAACATTTCACCACTAATTATTTGAAAAACAAAAGGTAATTGATGACAATTTTTTTTGAAAAAAACTTGTGAATTAGTAAAAACGAGTTTCTTTTATCTAAATATTATTTTCTAGCTGTCTTAATTTAGTAAATAAATAGATAATATTAGTGAATTAACACATGAAAAAAATATTGTTCTAATAAACGAGATGCCTGGGCAATGTTACTGAATAATTAGAAGAAGAGGGATTAAATTGCATTATTCTAATTGAAATGAAACACTAAATTTCTCTCTTGAGTAAAGTTGAGAAACTAAAGTTGTAATTGAGAAGCAAAGTAATTTTAACAATTGATGAATCCCCTAGCTGCCAACAAGATATCCGTAATATTTAAGACGGATACTGAAAAATTCAATTTTTATATTTTCATCCAAAGATTATGTACAATGTTGTTGCATGAGTATTTTTCCATGACTTATTCAACTTTCTATAGTGCGCACACATTGGTCATCATACACAATCAAAATCAAGCAAGTTTGTTCTAGGTGGACCCATCCTTGTTTGTCCGTAGATTCAGTCTCCGTTGATTTTTGCATCAAAGTTATGAGTTTAACAGACGGAATTGTAAAGTTAAAAAAATTTCGTGAATGTCAAAATCTCCTTACTAAAAATATTCAAGTAACTTATTTTTATTATTTTTATAAACCAAAAAAATTTCCAAGCAAGTTCTTGATTCAGGAGGTTGGATATTTGACGACCTGCTTAACCAAAACGAGAATCTAGCTAGCTGTGTGGGAAAAATAAGCCAAACATTATAGATTTTATTGGAAATCTCTCTCTCTCTCTCTCTCTCTCTCTCTCTCTCTCTCTCTCTCTCTCTCTCTCTCTCTCTCTGTGTAACATATTGTCAAAATCTAAGTGAAAAGGATAGAGGCTACGCCATTGAGTATAAGTCCCTTCGGGCAATCGATAAAATTGGAATGATACAGAAAAGGAAATTAGTATGATCATTGAATACAAAATATATACTTAAGACAAATTTTAGGTGTATTTTTAAACTTTTATTATCAAATTTTTCAATAAACACAAAATGCATAAATGTTTCTGATAATTTAACATTACACTAATTGTCTAAAAAATTCATATAATATAATTTTATTAAAAAAAATGATATAACCTTTCTTAGTGTTGCAAACTTCAACTCGCATACTAGATAACATCTGATCCTCTTCACCAAACACTGATATTGACATTGCACTTTCTTCGACGCCATCAATGTGTCTATACATATTATAAGTGAGAACCCTATGGTTAGATCTATTCTTTTTTTTTTTTTCCAATATGCCACTATCTTTTAAGGGAAGACATTTACATAATTTTTTTAATATTATTTGGGTGGATCTTTTTGGATAAGGAAACCAACACCTTAGAGGAGAGATGAATTGAGTGTTTATAAAATCTTAGATTATTTTTTGAACTATTTTTCATAATATTGTTATTAAAATTTCTTCGAAAAATATAAAAAATTCACTAAAATTGAATTAAATAAAATATAAATTAAAGAACAAACAAATTTGGCAAAAAGAACTGGACTAATTAATGATAAAGAGCTCTAAGATTTGGGTTTCACTGTCACTTTCTATAAATAAATAGGATTAACTCATGCAATTTATTTTTGTCATAATAGCTTATTTCTTAAATTATGTGAAATTTCTTCTTTTAAGATAAAACACATATATTTATATTAAGCCTATGTCTACTTTTGTGATTATACACCTTAACACAAACCCATTAAGCTTTATGAAATTAGTGTATTCTTGCATGTAGTAATTTGGCATGCATATATGTTATAATCTACTTAGACAAAATTATTATCTCTAAAAAATTTAAACATAAGTTTACCATTCAAGTGATCTTCTATAATAATTTATCTTTCAATTCGTCTTACTATATATTAGATTTCACAATAAGTAATCAGCAAATTTCAAAAGAAAATATAACTAAATAATAAATTAGTCAAATAAAAAATCATTACATGTGTATGTCATATTCAATAGACATATCCATTCAAATCCCAAATCTTTGGGATTTAGCTACTCATAATGAAAAATAAAGATCTAGCCTAGAAAATAATTGAATCCACAACAAATAAAAAGAGAAGTAGAAGTAAAGGAAAACTATGAAGCTAGTGTAGCAACCTCTAGATAGAAACTCCAATTTTCTCAAGTGTTAATCAAGATTTATATAGCTCTCTCCAAAATTATTATGTGCCATAAAAAATGCTTCTCAGAATGCTTTCAGCATTTCTAATTAGGGTTTCCCAAAAACTTTCCAAAACCACCCTAAAACTTTCATTAAAACATGTTTTAGCTAATTCATAGAGCTAGCTGTGTCAAATTACCCTTTCACCTATGTCACTTGTTGTTTCTTATTATGATTGCAAGATCAATGTACATGGTCATGTAGCTCTACACAACTTACCCATGCGGGCAGCTATTTTAGCTCAAAAATCACCTAACTACATGCCCGTGTACTCCAACATGGCTGAGGCATGTGGCTTGTTGTATATGAGTGATTTTTTTACTAAAATTCTCATACATTTTCTCTTCCACCCATTCCTAATCAAATCACATAGAAATTACATAAAAATCACATAATTTAGATTTAATCACTCACTTTTAACTCTAGAAAAGCATGATTAAATTAGACCCATCAAACTCTGTTAAACTTGAACAACTACTTGTCCTCGAGTAAAAGGAAGATAGTACAAAATAATCAAGCCCTTCACACTTTGAGTTATCCATAATCCATTAGCACAAGGCCAACAAAATTTCTGAATTCATCTTGTTTAATCAAACAATTCTAAACTCAGCCATAAAAATTGCAAGTTAATACCAATATGTCTTCAATACACAATTGATGCAATACTAAACATTAGGTCATGCAATTTTTTTATCCAACATGATCACTTTCAAATTTTGTATTCTTCTTGATATGACAAACAAGTTAATAGTATATAAGCCCTTCGTTGAGTCTTGTCCCTAGGTGCTTTCACCTTTGCTCAAATCATTCTTAGCCTCAGTGACAAATATGAGATGCTATGCATACTTATAATTCAAACTATTCAACTCAAACTATTTTTTTTTTCAGAATTAAATAGCCTAAAATAGCGGAGTAGACTTGATCGTGCTCTAACTATTTTAAACTTAGCTTCAAACTATGCCAAAAAAATTAATTAGCCTGTCATTGTTTTACATGTTTAACACTTTGATTATTCATTTGTTATTTTCCATGTTTTAGCTTATTTAGTGCAATTTTATTTATAGCCTCTAAGAAATTTATGTAGCGTATATTAGATATTCATTAACAATTCTAACAATTGAATCTAAAATCAAATTTTCCAACAAAAAAAATTAAATTAAGTTGATCCTATGTAGAATAATTGTATAGACATCCAAGCATTCAAGCCTAATCACTTCAAACTAAATATCTCGTCTCAAGACCAATTTGTAGACCATCCCTAAACTTAAATACAACAATGTTGTCAATACAAAAGAAAGTAAAATAAGAAAAAGTAAGAACAGAAAATCAAGAATTGGTTAAATGACTCCCCTATAAGCATTGCAATTCCATCAATTAAAGGGGTGAAATAGCCACTAAAAATCCCTACGGAGAAAAACAAGCACTAAACTCCAGAGTAATTAGTTATAGGAACGAAATTAGAATAGCAGAGCTAGCAATAAGTTAGATACCAACACTATAGCAACAAAGCATCAATGTAGAGATAATAAGATAAAGACAACAAAATAAAGACAGATATTATGTACTAATATTATGCACTGAGGACATTTACTTTAGAATAGGGATCAATTATAAGGTGGTAATGGTGAGCACTGTGGATGCAGGAGAGTGGCGTTTTGGGCTTCTAAAGAATCGAACCATGGATCATGATAGGCAAGATGTTGGTGAATTTGAGCAAAGCCCTAGTGAATAGAAGTGTCAATGCACTTTAGCCTCGTCAAAATCTCCTCAAACATAAAAGTACATATGACTAGAGTAGGAAGCAGCTCAAACGGCATTGTAGACATGACTAAAGAAGATTTTAGAATAATCTTTAGATCTTGTGGTACAAGTTCCTCATAAGATTAACAACTTTGCGATTAGTTAGGGGTAGGTCCCTAAAATGATTTAGGTACTAGCAACCCATTGCAACAAGTGCAAAACTTCATAGTATGTAACATCATAATATTGATCCATTTGTTGCTCTTAATGCAAGTCAATAGAAGATCAACATAATCAAAAAGATGCAAGCATTCTGCAATGTATGTGATTAAGCCGCCAACAACAATTGGCCTCATATTGCCTATGGCAACATGTTGCCAATGCTTTAACAATCACACATTGATGTTAACCTAGGATCCCAAAGTTATACAATGCATAATAAACAGCTTATGTTAGTTCACAACTTTGGTACTATCTTTGAGGCCAAGTAATGAGTAGACCATAAAGTGATACAATTATTGATAGGGTGAGGCTATGCAATTTTTCAGTCTTCAATTGAATTGGGTAATAGATGCTCTCAAAAGAAATGGCTTGTAAAATATTACTTAAAACAAGGCTGAAGGGTGCAAATAGATCCCCATCATTATTGAATTTAAACATGGCATTGATCGCAAGCAGAGTAAATGTAAACTCTTGATCACTCAAGGAAAATCAGACTATCCTTAGGTTAAAATGGTTGACCGCATGAAGCTCTAAGGAGAATTATTTAAGGAACTTAAGTGTGAGCTCACAATAGGTGGGTGGTTAAGTTTACATGAACCAATTCTAGCCAGCTACATGGAAAAGCATTGTCATACTTCCTTTAATAAGCCTACCTATGCTAGAGTAGACTCATTGATGTATTAGTAAACACTAAAGGGCTACTTGGCCAAAAAGGTGTATCAAGCCTTTTTGGCCTTGTTATGGAAAATGATGCCATCAAGGTTGGATGGGACCAAGAAGGCAACAGTGGAAATGCAAGACCACTTCTTTAGGGGCCGTGGATAATACTTGAAAAGAGAAGGAAGAGTAGTCCAAATAGTAGGTAGACATAGCCACACATGGAGCAAACCACTAGGTAAGGTAATAACAAGTAGTGATAGAGTAGAGCACATGGTCAATGGAAAATGCAGGGTATGTGACCAATCAACATGTAAAGATGGAGACATAGGCACTATAAGGAAATTGAGGCATGTACAAGTGAAAAAATAAAAATTATGGCCAACTAAGATTAAAGCAAAAGCATCCATCACAAGGGAGTAGCATAACAAAATAAGGGATTTTAGCAAAGCCAAAAGATGTATAGCATACAAAAAATAGAGCAAAGAAGCAAGATAAAACAATAATGACTAAAACCTCAACAAGTTAACCTAATGCTTGGGGATCCAAAAAATCAATAACAACATCATAACCAAGTCAAATTCACATAAGAAAATGTAAGAGTAGGTAGCCAACTCCAATACACAAAATAAAGAGTAAAACAAATGAAATGTAAAAATATAACCTAAACAATGTGGAGGCAAAAGGTGCAAGAAAAGATAAACAAATTTGGTACCATACTTAACAAGGTAAGACAAGGAGTAGACCTTGATTCAGTGAAGAAGCTAAGGGGGAAAAAGTGGGGATAAAAGATGGCATCACAGAAAGAGGAAAGGGTAAGGCTAAAAATAGGGATGGGTTATGGGTGAAGAGGGCTTAAAGAGGGGGCAAGAGCAAGAAAGAAGGTGAAGGTGGTTGAAATTTGAAAGGGCCAAACGACCAAGATTTCAATTTACCTGAGAAGAGTTTAAGTCACAAGATAAAAAGTAGCATTTGCTATCTTTTCTTCATGATATGTTTGTCATGCTAACTCTTAGTTCTCTCCTCGTAGGTCTCATATGCCTCTAAATGTAGCTTCTCTAGCTCACTAAGTGCAACATTCACTTTTCACCCATAAATTTGAGATCAAAATTCAATGCCTTAATGCCCTAGTATGCCTTATGCTCAAGTTCCACAAGTAAGTAACAAGCCTTGCCAAATAACAACTAGTATAAAGACATGCCGATTGGCATCTTGAATGTAGTGCACTAAGTCTATGAGGCATCACCTAACTTTACAGACTAATGTTTCCATGAGGAGTTAACAATTTTCTCTAAAATTTTCTTTAATTTACAGTTAGATATTTCAACTTAGGCATTAGTCTAAGGGTGGTATATGGTGACTATGCAATGATGCATCACATAGTTTTTGAAAAGTGCTTCTTAATGGTGATTATAGAAGTGTGTACCCCCATCACATATCAAAGCTTTTGAGACTCCAAAGTAAGAGAAAATATTTTTCTTCAAGAATCAGATCACAACCTTAGAGTCACTAGCGGGAGTAACAATTGTTTCCACCCATTTAGAGACATAATCAACCACTATTAAACTATATGTGCTGCTAAATGAAGATAAGAAAGGGCCTATGAAGTCTATACCCTAAACACTGAATAATTCAACTTCTAATATATGTGTGAGGGGAATTTCCTTCCTTTTTTATATATTCCCTATCCATTGACATCAATCACGAGTAAGAATGAATTTGTAGGTATGTTGGAACATTATGGGCTAGAAAAACTAGATTGTAAAATTTTTGCCACTATTAAAAGACGCACTAAAATGGCCTCCACACTCTTTTGAGTGGCAATGCTTAATAATATTGCAGGCTTCTTCTTAAGGGATACATTGGCAAATGATGCCATCTAAACAATGCTTACAGAACAATAGCTCTTCCCAAAAATATAATCTAACATCATAAAGAAATTTCTTCCTTTGTTAGAGCTCAAATCATGTGAGATGATATTTCTCACTAGATAATTCACCAAATCCACACACCATAGTGTAGTGATGCTAAGAGAAATAGTTTCTTGTCTAGAAAATCTTCAAGAATGGGTAAACCAATCGCTTCATCCTAAACTGGGCTTTCCATATGGGATAAATGATCAATGACCATATTTTTAGTTCCCTTTTTGTCTTTGATCTCCAAATTTTACTCTTGCAGCAATAGCATCTATCTTATCACTCTCAGCTTTGAATCCTTCTTGGATAATAAGTACTTGACAGCTATGTGGCCAATGTAGACAATTGCCTTGGACCCAGTCAAGTATGAGCAGAATTTTTCAAAGGTAAACACTATCACAAGCAGCTCATTCTCAAGAGTAGCATAATTTGGCTAAGCATCATTTAGTGTCTTGCTAACATATGCAATGACGTGCAACCACTTATTTTATCCTTGACTCAGCACCACGCCTAAGGTGAAATCATTAGTGTCACACATGAGCTCAAATGGAAGGGTCTAATTTTGAGCCACAATGATTAGAGCTAAAGTTAACTCTCACTTCAACCTTTCAAATGCATACAAACACTCATCATTATAATTAAATTCCACATCAAATGCATGTAAACACTTATCATTAAAATTAAATTCCACATTTTTATCAATAAATTACATAGTGGTGTAGAAATTTTAAAGAAGTCCTTAATGAATCGGTAGTAAAAGTTAGCATGGCCTAAAAAGTTCCATACACTCTCGGTAGAGATAGATGGTGGCATTTGCTTGATAGTTGTAATCTTAGCTTGGTCCATCTTAATTCCTCACTCAGAAACCTTGTGACCTAAAACAATGCCCTTTGTTAAAATGAAATGGCATTTCTCCCAATTTAGAATTAGATTGGTCTCTGTACAATGCTACAAAACAAGGGAGAGATTAGCAAGATAATTATCAAAAGAGGAACCAAACATAGAAAATCCATCCATGAATATTTCCATAATTTTCTCCACATAGTTGGAGGAGATTATCATTATGCAGTGTTAGAAGGTAGCAAGAATGTTGCACAGACCACCGAAAGGAAAAAGTATGATAAGGACATATAAATGTGGTCTTCTCTTAGTCCTTTGGAGCTTTGACAACTTGATTGTATCCAAAATAGTAGTCAAGAAAATAATAGTAAGAGTGCGCCACAAGCTTTTCCAATATCTAGTCGATGAAGGGCAGTGAAAGTGGTCCTTACGAGTACTGCTATTTAACTTTTTGTAATCAATGCACACACACCATCCCATCACAGTTTTAATAGAGATTAGCTTATTGTTCTCATTTTTTTTATCATTATCATTCTACCATTCCTTGGTACCACTTGCACTGGGCTCATCCATGAGTTGTGAGAGATTGGATAGATAATGTCTATATCCAATAGCTTAAGAACATCTGCCTAAACTACTTTTTGCATATTAGGATTGAATTTTTGCTAGTGTTCAATGCAGGGCATGTGGTTATCCTACATAAGAATCCAATGCATGTATAGTGATAGACTAAATCCTTTCATGTTAGAGATAGTCCAACTTATAGCCTTTTTCCTTTCTCTCAACACTTGTAGTAGCTTTTCCAATTGGGAGTTAATCAAATGAGTAGATACTATGGTAAGCAAGGTTTTAGTCTCCCCTATATAGGCATGCTTCAAGTGATATGGCAGCAATTTTGGCTTAAGAGTCAATGCTTTTTCAATTGAAGGAGGTGGAAGTGGCTTGTCCTTTCACAAATCTTCAAACTTATGCCTTCTCTAGAATGGCACAAATGGAATCACCTCTATAGTGTAGGCTGCAACTGCAAGATCTTCATCAATGTCCCTGGTCATGGTAGCTAAAGAGAGACATGCTTTTAATGGATGTTGTATAGCTTTTTGGCTAAAAGCATATTGTAGAACTTATTTACCACATCCACCCAGCAACACTATTCTTTTACTTATGGGTTCTTCATGGCTTTGAATAGATTAAATTCAACTTCTTCGTTTCCCACCCTCAAATTCAACTTGTTGACCTTCACATCAATTATTACCCCAGCTATGGCCAAGAAAGGTCTTTCAAAAATCAATAGCATTGTAGAATCCTTTTCCATTTCTAACATAATAAAGTCAACTAAGAAAAAGAACTTTCTAGCCTTTACCAAAACATTTTCCAAGATGTTGACTGGATATTTTACCGAATGGCCTGCTAATTGCAACATGACTATTGTAGGCTTCAGCTTACCTAAGCCAAGTCTCTTGCACATAAAAAAAGGCATCAAACTCACATTGGCACCCAAATCACACAAAACACAATAAAAAAGAACATCACCAAATAAACAAGGAATGGAAAAACTCCCTAGATTAGCAAGCTTCAGTAGAAACTTATTTAGAATAATTGCATTATGCTCCTCATTAAATACAATGGTGGCATGCTTCTCAATCTTTTATTTATTGGATAAGATCTTTGTCAAAAACTTCACATAATTGAGCATCTGTGCTAAGGCATCTACAATAGGAATATTTATTTAAAGTTTCTTAAAAACATTGAGAAACTTAACAAACTACTTATCTATTTTCTGCCATCTTAGTCTTTAAAGAAAGGGTACTAGTGGAATTGAAGGCTTCATAGATATTGGTACTGATGATTGAACTACCTCAAAGCCTATCCTTCTCATTCTGGATTAGAGGGTTCATGGGTTCCACATCATCAGCATTATCTTGATCCTTAGGCTCCGTTTGGTTCAACAGAGGGGAGAGAAGGAAGTTTAATGAGTTCTGTTTGGTTGAAAGGAATGGGAGGGGAGGAAATGGGAGATTATCATTGGGTTTAAGAGGGGAGAGGAGGTAATTATATTTGGACAAATTTATCCTTTATATTATTTTAATTTTATTTTTTATAAAAAAAGTTATTTATATCAATATTTTTAAAAAAAATTATAAATTCTAATCTTTTTTATTTTTAATTTCTGATAAAAAAATTATCTTAATTTTTATTAAATATTAATATATTAAAAATTAAGGGACAATAAAATAAATTATAATTTAAAAAATACCCCTCCCCTCCCCTCCAAAACCCCCCAATTTGGAGGGGAGGGAAATTTCTCTCCCTTCCCTCCCCTTCCACTTTATTCAACCAAACATCTTATTTCCCTCTCCTCTCCTTCAAAAACCCCCAACCAAACACACCCTTAGGTAGTGCATCCTTCTCATCAATATTTTTAAAATTGGAATGGTCAACGAATAGGTAGAGGCACTAGTTCATTATTCATTAGTCGAACCGTAAATGAATTATAGTCAAATCGGTAATAATTAAATATATATTTTAAAATTTTATAGATTAAAATTTTAACATAACAAATAAATATTATAAATTTTGAATATTTGATTATTAATTCAATATTTCTCAAAATATTTGAAAATTTATTTTTTTTAATTGAAAAAAATACCAATAATTAAAAGTTAAGAGTATTTAATTTTGAATGCTTAGAATTCTTAAATTTTATTAAGATTCCACTTATTAAAAAATAGCAATTTTAGCCAAACATTTTTATATTTGAGAAAAATGATGTTAGAAGATGGGATATGATAAAGAGAAAATATAAAAAATAACCAAGTATGTTCTTTTTATTTCTTTTATATTCTATTTTTAAATTTTTCTATATTTTAACCCTTCTTTCTTCTAATATTTTCTATTTTTAATTTGTTAAATTTATTCAAGATAAACTATCTTATTATAGATGAAAAATTCAAAAAGAAGAAAAGAAAAATTGTACTGACCAATTCAAATTGATTTTCAACTGGTCTAATTTTGACTAATTCAGCTGATTTTTGACTAATTTAATTGATTTTTTATCAGTTCTTTGATTGAATAGTTTTTTGGGCCAACCAAACCAAGCTAGGGATCGGTTCCCAATCTAACCGGTCTAACCAACCAGTCCAATCCCCTTTTTCTAACTATGCTTCTCATTAACGCTCTATAATTGCTTGCTACTTCTTAGAGTGACTACCCTGTAGTACTCTTTTGGGTTGATCTCAATCTGATAGGGTAGGTTCCCTTAAGGCCTACAATTAGATGCACCAAACAATTGACCCAACTGTATTTCTAAGCTTTCTTATGGCTAGCTAGTTGATCCATCTTGGATTCCAACTTCTCACACTTGTTAGTATTAGCATCACAAAATTTCTCGAATGCAACTTATTTAGATGACTTACTTTCATTATGATGGTGACCACCTTGATTTCTAGGCTAAAAATTTTGTCTGGGTGGCTTACCATGATTTATTAGATTACCTTAGTTACCATAGTTACTTTAAGCCAAGTTAGGGTGATTCCACCATCCAGGGTTCTATATGGCCGAGTAGGGGTTATTCTATTGTCTGGGGTTAATTGAGACATAATGTGCTTGTCCAAATGCATAAGAACCCACAAAGTTAATCATTTAACATTCATTGTATGCATGACTATCGCCACAAAGTTCACACCCAAGAAAAGTGCTAGTATTAAATACTACATTTACACCAATCTAATCAAATCACTTTATCACAATGTCAAGTTTATTATTTATTGCATGCATTTGATCCATCTCCATAACACTAGTAGCTCTTTAAGGCATATTTCTTTCACTAGACTAGTTGTAGTAGTTGGTAGCCATTTCCTCAATTATTAAAACCACTTTATCTACTAGTTTCGCCATTAATGATCTATTGGTTGTAGCATCTAAGTTAACCCTGAGTGATTCGTCTAACCCATCTTAGAATGTCTAAACCAACTAGTCTTGGATGTCATGATGTGAGCATCACATCTAAAGGTCTCTAATCACTCATATGTCTTATACAAGGATTCACTGTCCATTTGCACAAAATTCTTAATTTCGTTTCTCAACTTAGTGGTCTTGTCAAGTGGGAAGTATTTGGCTAAAATAGCTTATGATAACTTATCCCACGTGCAAAAGGAATTGGTTGGCACAGATGCCAACCACAACTGAGCCTTGACTCTCAAAGAGAAGAGAAAGAGCCTTAGGCTAATGGCATCCTTAGAAATCTTGTTGATTTTGTTTGTATTGCAAATTAGAAGGAAATGGGCAAGATGGACATTTGGATCCTCAATGACTCCTCCCCCAAACTCATTATATTGGACCATTTGGATCATCATAGATTTGATCTCAAAGTTGTTGGTAGTGATCATTGGGTTGATAATGCTATTGTTTATCTCATGTGCATCTGGTACAGTAAAATCCTACACACATTGGCAACGATTAAAGGAGGCCATAACTTCTTGCCATAAATTATCTACCTGAGTCTCTTTTGTTGCATTTGCTTGCCTTCTTTGAGAGTAAAGTGTGTGCTTTGGCTTTGGGTCAGGCTCTTGAAGAGTAGCACTTGATGAACGACTCATAAGTCTCAATCACTTGAAAAAGAAAAACTAGAAAATCAACCAAAAAATCAAAAATAAAGAAAACAAAAGTAGAAAATAAAAGAAAATTTTCTAAAGTAATAAGAATAATTTTCAAATTGATATTCATTATGCCTTCCCCAACAACAGTGCCAAAAACTTGTTATGAAAAATCTATAAGCGCACGAATTGCACAAATAGTATAAGAATAAGTAGAGTATCATTCCCATAAGGAAGGCTTATCAAGTACTAATTTTCCAAATTACTCATATTATTTAGAAAAATCATTAAATTAAATTAAATTAACTATGAACTAAAGACAAGCAAAATTTACAAAAACAAAAAACTAAACTATTTAATGATAAAAGGGCTCTAGAATTTAGGTTTCAATGTCACTTTCTATGAATGAATAATATTAACTTATGCAATTTATTTTCAACTAAGTTAATGGCTACTTTCCTAAATTATGTGAAATTCCCTTTCGAGATAGAACATGTATATTTATGCTAGGCTTACATCTACTTTCATGATCATATATTCTAACACAAACCTATTAAGTTCTATGGAATTTATCGTACCCCTGCATGTAACAGTTTGGTAGGCATGCAAGTTATAATCCACCTAGGCAAGATTACGATCTTTAAAAAAATTAAGCCAAAGCTAACTATTCAGGTGATCCCTTATAATAATTTTCTTGAATGTCAATTAAGATTTCTAAAGCTCTCTCCAAAACCGTTGCATGCTATCAAGAATGCTTCTTAAAATGCTTTTATGCATTCCTGCCTTAGGGTTTCCTAAAAACTTTTCAAAATTGCCTTACATCTTTTAAAAAAATGTTTTTGCTAATGCACATGGGCTAGCTATGTATAATTGCCTTGTCACACAACTTGCCCATGTCGCTTGCTATTTTTTATTATGATTGCAGGATCAACATACATGACCATGTAGCTCCACAAAGCCTACCCATGTAGGTTGCTATTTTAGCTAAGAAATCACCTATTGCATGTCCATGTACTCCAACACAACTAAGGCATGTGGCATGCTATATATGAATGATTTTCTATTGAAATTCTTAGACTTTCTCAATTCCATCCATTCCTTATCAAATCACATAGAACTTGCATCAAAATCAATTAATTTGGATTCAATCACTTGTTTCCAACTCTTGAAAAGCATGTATAAATTAGACTCATCACTTTCACTTGAGATTTTTCCATTAAATCAACAAGTTTAATTAACATACACTTTTGAACCTTTACAACCTTCAAATCAATTAAGACTTGTTTCTCACTCTGAAACAAAGCATGCCTCCATTCCTAAAGGTAAACCACTTCAAGAGCTTCTCTACACTCTTATTTTTTCTCACAAGAGATACACCTCCATTGCCTTACAAAGATTGTAAAAGAATAATATTGCTCAAATAAACTCTCTCAAAGAACATATACACAAGATAAAGCTTTACTAAGTCAAATGATAGAGGTTTTGTAAGTTTTAGCTCAGAATTATTATTTCTCTTTCCAATACTCAAGAATAAGTTTAAAATCACATTATAGCACTCGGTTATGCTTCAAAATGTGCTTAAAAGGTCATATATATAAGGCTATATGAAAAATAGTAGTTAAACACACACAAAAGTATACATTTAAAAAAATGGTCCTATGATTCTACTAGTCGACTATTGGGAGCTACCAATTGACTAGATAAAATACAACCATTATTTTTAATTTTCAATCTACTAGATGATTGGTCATAAGTAGTAGTCAACTAGTTGCTCCTGGGTTGATAATCTGGGACTTCTAGAGACAATTGTTGCCCAAATTCAACTTTAAATAATCATAAACTTTTTTATTTGAACTTTGTTTTAAGTAAATGATCTCTCTCTAAAAAGCTCTTTGAAATTATTTCCAAATACAATTAAGTTTTGTTTCAAATTTCCATACAAATTATGAGATATAATCAACATAATGACCAAAGATCAAAATAAAATTTTAGGTAAAATTCATATATCCTTATCTTTTGCGTCCAAACAAATATTTTGAGAAGTAAAAATCTTTAAGCCAATAAATAATAATTTAAATCATTAAATTTCACATTAAAGCTCCTAATCTATGATAAATATACCTGTTGGAATACATTTGCCATCTTGATACAACCAAGCTTCCAAATCTTAAAATATTTAAATTTTTCAATTCTTGAAGCATCTTTTTTGCTTTCTTTATATATATACATATATATGTAGAGAGAGAGAGAGAGAGAGAGAGAGAGAGAGAGAGAGAGTAAAGCATGATATTGATACTCTATTTTCTTCGCTTCAATGCTCACCCTTTTTTTTTTGGGGGTCATCCTACATAAAAAATATTTAACTTACAAACCAAATAATTAGTCCAATTCGTATTTAACAATATACATTACTTAATAGTATTTGGTGCAATATAAACAATCTTACCATGCATTTGAGATTTTTATAATCATATATGCAATTTAGATTGCATGTATATGGTATTTCGAGAAAACCTATTGAATATATTACAAACAAATATGCATATCTCATACACAAGAGATATAGCATTATTCAAATATGTATATGGTAACCATCAATTTGTTAGTACTTTGAAGTATTTAAACTTAAGGGAAGGTTCAAGTTGAAAGATACTTATTTTTATGCAAATTTTATGCATTAGAGAAGATAGTTAGTTTTTCAATCGAAGTGGGAATTTTTTAGGATAACTAGCTTGAAGAAACTAAGTTATGTATGCATGTGTTGGATTGAAACAAATCCAATGGCTCACATTTATTTCAGTTTTTAATTTCTCTTGATCAGGTTTACAATTTGAATTTCAAATAGATACAAACCTACAAATACAAATATAACTTTTTAGAAATGGGTTGTGTTTGTATAGATTCTTATTATAAATAAGAAATGATTATAGATTAGAAAATAATTGAAAAATATAGAGACTAATGTATTTCCTCTTCCTCAACTCTTTCTTCTTTAAAATTTTAAACTTTTCTTCAGAATAAATTCTCGAAGTTGTTGTCTATCAATCTTGTGATGCTTGGTATAAATCCTAAAGATAATTTGTCATCCTTAAAGATAGTGTGATTTTGCATACGTTTCTAAATACAACTTTCATCTTCTTCATATTATTTTATTTTACCTCACGAGTCCAAAAACTATAACTTTTGGCTTAATGATAAAAGCTCAATCCAACATTAATATTCCAATTAATTACATTTTAAATAATTTGAATTAGGAAATTTCTTCAAACCCTAAATATCGTTACTATATATATATATGATATCACAAAAGTTGTTATAGAAAAAGGAGAAAAAAAGAGAGAGAGAGAGAGAGAGAGAGAGAAGGAATGCACAAATTAGAAAATGAATTATTGACGATTAAAGAAAGTTTGTAACCGGCTATGAAATGAATATTGTTACTTATGCTTATTTGTGGGGAGGACAAATTAGAGAAAGTACCACCTACAATTTATCCGTTACAATTATTTTATCTCCAATTTAGGATGAAAATAAAATATTGAAAAAGAACAGTTTCCATCATCTAATTTTTTTCATCTTTGTTAAGGATGGATAGCAAAACTAAGATGCTTTTTTCTTCATAAATAAAAATTCTCATTATTATTGATAAATTCTTAAATATACCAAATCAATACAAAGAAGTGAAATCTTCAAATAAAGTTTTAAAATATCCTAACTATAATAACAAAAAGAAAAAATAAAAATAACAGTACTATCAGTTAATAATATCGCAACATATTATTATGTACGTAATTCTTTTTATATATAGTTGCTCTAGGAACCCAATTAAAGTGTCAATAACATACTAGAAATTTCAAAAAGTAGATAAAAGTCCAACCACTTGAGACATGGCATATTTGTGGCGTCTGTTAAAATATAATGTTAAAGATAATTAAAATCACTATATGATATATTGTTTTAATGCATGACTAGGTTATATTTTTTAAAGAGATATTTACCCCTACATGTAGTTGATAAATAATTGATGATGATACTCTTTCAAGATATAATGAAGTCTTTATAAATTTTTTAATTAGCAATATCAAGAAGGTTCCTAACACTCTTGGAAATATTTTGAGCTTATAAAACATTATTTTCAACTATACTTCATAAAGTCAAATGGTTTTTCATCTATACTTCACATAGTCATATAGTGATTTATTTATATTTAGTAAGAGAGCCTTTTTATATCTTCTGTTTATTGTACATAAGGAGATGCATTCATCCTTTTTTCCATTATACATGAAGAGATGCATTCAGGTCTTGTTGGTTGGATTAATCAATGAACGGGCATCTTACTCTTTAGTCATCAATACATATTCATGAAACACTTTTAAAGTTGTTCATAACTAATTAATATACATCTCCCTCTTTATTTATTAGAACATGTACATGAATTTTCTTATTGAATGATCCACACAAATTTTAAAGTTGCAAATCGTATAAGAGGGTCTACATTATTACGTCACAGCAAGTTGATGAAAAATATTATGACGGACATATTAATTAAGTAACCCCATTTCTCTTTCCGGATTTAAATAGTCACCTAATCCAGTTTTCTCTTAAGACTTTCAATCATCTCTCTCTTTTTTTTTTTTTCTCCCTTTATCTTATAGCGCTCCACACTTCTTATATTCTTTATTTTTTTTCTTCTTCTCTCTTTGTTGTCTCCCTCAAGGAGTGCATAATTCAATTTGCTGATAGAGAGTAATATAAGACTGCAAAAATAATGGCTAAAGTTTTTAGTTTTTTTTTTGTTTTGCGGTGCATGACTACAAGAAATAGACAATAAAGAAATCTTGTTCAAAACTATTTCTTATATACTGATGCAATAATAAATTAAATAAATAACATATAAAATTATTAATAGTGTAACTTGATAAAGATTAATAAAAAAAATTACTTGTTGACTTCTCTCAAATTTTTGTATGTATAGGTTGATAAAAATTATGTTCAAGTCTTGATAGAGATTCGAGAATACTAATTTCTAAATTCAAATAAAATAATAAATTAAGCCCATATTAAATTATTTTATTGGGGTTAATCCTCAATACATAAAAACGAGGATAAAAATGTAAGCTATGTAATAAATTGGGGTCAGATTTCAAGTTTCACTGTAGTAGAGTACCTATTTTGTAATCTTCCTAACTTTTGTTATAGCAAGTCAAAAGTGTTTAATTTATAAGTATTCACGTATCTAGGACTTGTGACACCTTAAAAATCATCTTTTTAATTAACTATTTAAAAATTAGCTTAAAACGGTCAATTGAATTGAAAAACTGGTAAATTGACCACTAGTTTAATTTGCTTCCCAATTTGGCATCTCCCCACTGGTTTGGCAGTCCCTGATCACATTTATTTCAAAATACATGAATTGATATATTGCTCAGAAGTTACAAAAATGAAGTTTAAATAACATTCTTTTTAAGTTCTAATTTCTACTAACCTACTTTTTTCTTATATTTTTACGTTACCTTAAAAATAATTTTAAAAGTTATTCAATATTCAACTAGTACACTATATGTGATTAATAAAAGAGAAAAATATGAATACATCCTTTAATTATGACCCATTTGTAAGAGCATTCTTCAACTATAAAATTAAGCTAACAAATACCTTCTTCAACAATGACTTACACGTAAATACTCTCTTGAACAATAAAAACCGACAAACACCCCCTAGCACTTTCATGTATTTGTGTTTAAATTTATTTGTTTACTTTCGAGCTAACATTAAACTCCACTTATAACCTAGTACATAGAATCATGTTAGTTTGAAAACAACACCTGGACAATCTGAATCACAGCTTCGACCTCTCTCAAGTTGAATTTTTCTTTTTCTCTTTTTTAAATGAACTATTCATGTGTTGTTTCTAATTAAGTTAATAAAATTATATCAAATCACAAGTAGAGTCTAACATAAAAATTCTATCAACTACATTAACAAGAAAGTGGGTAAATAAGTTTCAATGTAAATATGTAAAACTGTAAAGATATTTGCCGGTTTTTATTATTTAGAGGGATTGCAAATAGCTCAGAATTGAGGTGCAATAGTATTTATATTTTTTCGCTAACCAAAAAAAAACTTGGATGCATAAGCAAAGGTAGAATAATGGATTTGTAAAAAGAAGAATTATCAAGAAAGATCGAGAAATAAAAAAATTTATTCTGAAATACCTATTATTATTGGGTTTAACTATTTTTTGTTAAAATTAATGATAATCACCTCTAAAACAATGATAATAGGTTCTTCAAAGTAGATATTTTTAATTTTAGGTCCTTAAACATAATTCTCCTTTTTGTAAAAGTAGTAAGCTACCTGACATATTAATTAAAGCAATAATTTGAAAAGAAATTCCTATATAATTTAAGACATACATACATGCATAATTTTACTTGATACCAAAGATGGTGTATATTATTATCTTATAATATGAGGAAGAAAAAAGGCCATACCTCTCCAAGTGAATGTTCATTTGATATATAATTTGGTTATATCTAACACTACTAGAAAAATTAAATTTTTAGACGAATTTTAGATGAGTTTTAGATAGTTTTTAGACAAAATTGAGAAAAAATTTGTATTTCAAATAGATTTCAAATAGAATATATTCTGTCTATAAAAGTCTTTTCACTAAACTAATTCTATCTGAAAATTTGTTTGAAATTAATTTCAGACAGATTTTAGATGAAAAAAATTGTTTTGGATGGATTTTTGTAAAAGTATTATTTTGAATAGTATGAGTAATTTAAAGACAGATTTTAGATGGAAATAAACATGCTTATCAAAACCAAATCAGACCGGCCGGTTCAACCAAAAAATCGATGAATCAGCCACTTGTCCGATCCAAATGTGCCTCAAAACCAGCCTAACTCAGAACTAATCAAACTCGATCAAGAACTAAATTGAACTAGGTGATTTGAGATGAAAACATGCTTTAAAGTCATCGTTGAACTAGTCTACATTATTTATGCAAAATTGCAATGTTCCACATCTCAAACCTCTGCCTCCCTCAAACAAGAAGAACACCTTCTCCATTGAGGAGGTGAATATATTCAATCATGATATGCAATATTTAATATTTATTATGATTCTATTTCATTTAGTAAAGCAAAATGGACCAAAAACTTATTCAAACCCGTGACCACTTATATGGCTACATAGCACCCTTGCCATTAAAAGCAACATTGTGGTCTTGCACATATTTGCAAAGTTTTAATATATTAAATAAAAAATTAAATAAAATTCATATAATTCTTAATAAAATTAAGTAAATGTATTTTTTAAAATATTAAATATTAAATATTATATTAGATTTGATTTATTTTTATATATAATTATTCATAACATGTTTTAAAATATATTGATATTTATTTGTTATTATTTATTATCTTAAATTTTTAATATAATATAATATAATATATATATATATATATATATATCCATTTATTTATTTAATCATTACTGAGTCAATTACGGTTTAATCACGGTTAAATCAATAAACCGTGAACTAGTAATTTTATCAATTCAATAACTAATCTAATTTTAAAAACATTGAAAATAAATAATTTTTGTTTGTTAAATATATTTATTTTAAATGAATTTTAGATGAAAATAAAAATATTTTTTAGATGAATTTCAGATAAAATTTAATAAAATAATTATTTAATTTATAAATTTCAGACAAATCATGTCATGACATGATGGTCCTCCTTTTTTTTTCATGTTCAAAGACATGACATTGACATTCTGACGTTCTAATTACGTAACGCTCGTCAAGCTCAGATTCTTCAATGGGATTGACCAGTTCACAACGAATTCGAATAAATCAAATCTAATGTCTCTCGCTCTGTGTGCGTTCCTCATTGTCAACGTGTATTTCTTTTTTAAATGGACCCTCATGCAGAACGTGGAAGAGAATGAAAATGGCAAGTGGTACTCCATGTTTGGAGACGTCTTATAGTATTTCTTTTTCTTTTTTTAGTTTTGATTTAAAATTATTTTATCTTCTATAATTTAGTGTATGTTATTTAATTCTTTATAATTTATTATGCTATTACTTAACTTTTATGAACAATTTATTTAAATTTTAACGAAAAAAGCTTTAAAATTCATGCTTTTAATTTCTTAACGTCTTATCCTTTGCAAGAAGATTGTGGAACGGTTTCAAAATATAATTGAAAGAAGGTTCAAAATTACGATTTTTTTTATTGTAACATTCACATGATTATATTTGTTAAAATATTAAAAAAATAATATTATAAAATAGTTAAGTGATAATAAAACAAATTACATGAAACTGCGTGATACTTTAAATCATATAAAACTGAATGGACATTATTTAAACCATAGTAGAATAAATTGATTTTAAGTCAGATTATATGAAAATAAAGTATCCTAATCCTTAACATTTACCTTAATCAAATAATTAGTACTCCAATTGTGCAAAGCAAAAGTCATCGTTTTCTTCCTTTTTTTTTTTTTTTTTGGGGGGGGGGTGTGTTAAGGGAAGGGTATTTTATTTCTTGTTTCATGAATATCACCCACAAACCTGGACGGCAGAACAAGGCAAGCATTGAAAGCAGAAACTCATGCATGGAACGAAAATTTAGTCCAATTGTCTTTTGAAGACCTTCTGATGCACACGTGAAAAGAACAAGGAAGACGTTCAAGTTTTGCTAGAAATCGTTGAATTTCAAAGATAAGAATATGAGAATGGTTATTACAATTCAAGTTTATTTAATTAATGTCAATGGTTTATGTCTGATAGCCATATACCTTGAATTCCAATACTTATATAATGTGACTAAGCAAGTGGGGAGCTGAATCATTCTCTCAATTTTTCTCCAAAATTAATGATATTAATTTTAAAGAAAGATAAATACAAAGTATATAAGACCTGTTACTTTAGTGAATCCCACACATTTAAGTGGGACCTATCACTTACGTGGACCTCATACACTGTTACTAAGATCTTGACATTAATAGAGATACAACATATTATCATTTCTAATTTTCAGCAGTTTTAATAATTCTTTTTGTAGAATTTATTTATTCGCAATTTGAATGAACAATTCAGCTTTTAAAAAATAAAATTAGCATCAAGATTAAGAACGGCTTTTACCTTTGATGTATCTTCTCACATTAATGTGAATTGAGTTTGTAGCAAAGAAAAAGGGAAATGTCTTATCTTAAGACAGCTATCTTTTAATTAACATTTGATGCCAAGACCTATTGTGACTAAAAATTAGAAGCTTACTCCTGATAACAGTTTATATATCTTCTCATATACATACAACGCAAACATATCTCGTCAACTTGCATACGTTACACGAGAAATTTACGAATGAGATTCAGAATATTTAATCAATGTCATAACGATGACTATTTTTTAATAATTTAATTTACATATTTAGTGGCACGATCATTTCTTAGACTTAAAGGAGTGAAAATGAACTTAAAACTCAAGTATTTGCGAATTATTCGAATTCCACTGGTTAAATGCTCGAATTAATCTCGACTCATTTATTAAATGAATGAATTTGATCAACATATTAAACTCATTTAGTCAAATGAACAAAGTTCAAAAATTTATTGTTCATTTTGCTAAATTCGCAAATAGCTTAGCTCTGGTAATAATGATTTTATTTAACATATATTGTTTTCATATATGATTTTACTAATATAATAAACAAACATAAATGTTCTTGCATCATTGAAATGCTGTAATATATATTTTTTAAATAAATATAAATGTTTACGTCTCATTGAAGTATTGCAATATATATTTTTATAAAAGTTCCTCCTACATATAGATATATATGGTACACAAATTTATAATTTTATTTTATTTTATTTATATATGTCCACATAAAAATATATAGCATAGTCATAATAAGCTATTTGATCACTTTCTTTTTTATGGTTTAAAACTCAAAAATGAACAAGTTTTGATCCTACGAAAGTTCAACCTGATTCGTTTCCTTAATGATCTTTTCAAGATTGTCATAAATTATATTTTTTTCACTTTGCAGAAACCTCAAAACACAATTGAACAGCTAATAACTCAAGCTCCAACTGTTTCCCGTGCGCTTAAACTGGGTGTGTTTTGATGCCAACACTTGGATTTGAGAACGTACGTTCAATTCCCCCCCCCCCCCTTTTTTTCAAACACTAGAATTAAGATCTTACACACAGTACATCAAGTAGAAAAACACATCCCAAAAAGGAATTTAATCTCTCACAAAGCTTGAAAGCAATCTTACCATAATACCAAAAAAAAAAGGGTTGCAACCTTGCAAAACCATGTGGAAAACAAGAAGCCATTTTCTTTATCTTGGTCTCATAAGAATCTAACTTGTAAAGACAACAGATAAGACTTAAAATTTCACGAAACACGAGCGAGACAAGTGGGAAAAAAAGAATCGAGAGGAAGATGATAGCCAAGCAGAGTTCTTATTGCACTATAATGTTGACTACACAAATCTGAATACAATAATAATTAAACATTTGTGGTGTGGGAACATAACACAGGCCCTTGTGAGCTTATGCGCTCTACTATTTCACTTCCTCCGACCATAGTTATGGCGGGCCAAGTCAATGACAACTTTGCAATTGCTTTCATCTTTTTACCAATGTCAGGTAAATTGCAATCCCTTTATCTGACTGCCATACCAATGGATTGGTGATGCACCCAAATACCCGAGTTCATAAACCACCACCCATGTTACGGCCATGATATGTGATCTATGATCAGAGGAGGAGAGTAGGAAAAGGGCGAAGAGTCGAGATCGAATCCAAGATATTAAATCCCACCACCATCTTAAAGATTGAGGCTGGTGTCATATATAAGCTACTAGCTTATTGACGTGAAAATGTCACTTTAATGTTAAATCTATTATTTTCACAGAATAAAACCACCAAGTAAAAGGACATGTCTCCTAACATTACTTTCCAATAGACCCTTACGAAGACCTAAAAAAGGGGCAAGCTTGGAGGAAAACGCACATGCATCCACTGTCTCTCATATGTAGCCAAATGAATCCATCCGATCTCATCCAGCAAAGAGAGCTTTAGTTCATAGAGTTTCTTTTTGGCTGGCTCCGCATCATCTTGAATCATGTCAATCAGTACCTGTATCGAGGGGAGAGAAGGCTGAAATAAACTTGTTTAAGAAAGAAATTAACCTACCTAAGCAAAGTCCCCTTTTCACAATCCCAAATCACCATAAAAATAGAAAAACCCTTCCATAAGCAATAGGCAATAAAAGACTTGCTTTGTTAGCACAGATTACCTAAATACGATCCATCTTGCCGAAAGTTTTATTCAATGCACAAATTACAAATGATGATGTAAGGAGTTACAAAAGAATCTGAGTGCTAAATAACAAACAAAACTACCAATTTCAAAAACCACGAAGGTATTAATGTCTTTTATTCAAGCCAAGTACACCTTTTATCTTATACTGTTCATCTTTTCACCAAAAGAAAGATATCCAGAAATTGCTAAGATTGGAACAGGAAGGACACACTTGTATTTTATGATGAAGTAACCACATTTTGATTTTCAAGTTAGTACGGAATAATTTACAATGAATGCAGATTTCAGTTAAACAGGGAAATTCAATTCAAATCTCGTTTCTTGTTGTGTTTGGATGGGGAATTTTAAAAATCCATAAAATCTAAGATGCAAGAAGATTGAATTGTTGCAATTCAAATTTGTCATTGAGAAAATTCCGTATTTGGATAATAAAGGAATTTGCACTTCCTATATTTTTTCACAATATATTTTATAGCCGTGGAAGCTGGGGTCCCAGACCCAGGTGTTGTCCAAAGCTGAGGTCCAGTCCGGAGCCAAGTGCAGAGTCTAGTTTAGTTTGTTTCAAGTTCTACTAGTAAAAGTGAAGCATTTGAAATTCTTTGTTTTTGAGAAAATGATTCCATGATTAAATAACTTGAAATTTCTAGAATCCTTTGACTAGTAACCAAAACAAAGTATTTTGATTCAGAAGTAGTTCAAATACTCTCTAAAATGACTTTTCCCCCATATATTACTTCATCCAAATACTCACTTAAACTCTTTCACCTGACTGAAGTGTTTAAGGGTGGCTAGAGTATATGTTTGGAGTTTGAGCCACACTTTCTTATATTTGGAGAAGTTTCAGTGGAATTAGATGTACTGGTGTGGCTAGAAAACCAAAATATGACAAGGAAGAAGGAATCCAAGGATACTGTTAGCAATTTAAAAATTGAATATTGAGTAGTCATTCATGGCAACAACTTATGCAAGATGCAATAGATGGGTGAATGAATTCTAAACTATGTAATCAAAAATACCTTTAATGCTGTCCCAAGCCTTTGACAACGCCTCTCCCGTGTAACTAGGAGAATTCCATACTTGGAGGACTTCACATCAACCCACTTCTTCAGTTCATCAAAGTTCTCTTCAAACAAGTCTGGATGAGCGCCATCATCCGGTGCAGATGGCTCATCAGTCTTGGGGTCAACAGATTTTTTTGCTCCTTCTGTTGCAGCTGAAGCCAAGGACTTATCCACCTCCTTTGACAATATACACCAAGTCAAGTCTGCCAACTTTTATTTGATAAAAAAAATAATAAAAATTTACCACTATCATAAGGGAAAGCATGATTTATTTAAGGTCACTGACTCCTTTGCCATCTTCCACAGAGGGTAATGCAAATGACCCAAACTACAGACAGGAAAGTGTATGCAAAAGCTGTCGATTCAAACCAGTCATGTAGTTATATAAGCATATGCAGGCAACAATAAGCTATGGATTATGAAAGTTATCAGTTTGATCTTCAAAACCTAACATAATACCTATCTTGATTAAAAAAGTAGCTTTTATTCCACATGACACTCATGGTTGAGTTTATGAGAAAAATGAATAGTATCATTGCCTTCAGCTACTAGGATAAAACAAGTATTCAAGTTAATCTAACATAACATGCTGAACACTTCAATATTGCAATAGCATGATTTCTCACCCTGATTTGCACATGATCAGAAACAGATCAAATCTCTAACCTTTAAAGATTCAATCTCTGCCAGTGCAAGCCCCTTTTGGTACAGTGCCTCTGCTAATTGGTCACGGGTTGACTCCATCTTTTTCTTGATTTTCTACAGTAAAGATTAGACAATCATTAATTGCCAACTATTTGCCCCACAGAATGAACTTCCAGAACACATGAAACTAAAAGCAGTTACTTTTAGAAAATACAAATACTGGCTCAACTGTTGTTTTAGGGTTTGGCACTTCAATCATCTTACATTTTTGACAGCACCATTACCATGCAGTTTGACTTCCAGCTCTTGATGAGTAATTAGTTATTAGCATTAAGTTCAGTTTTCTCTCACGTTCCCCCCCCCCCCCCCTCTCTTCCCAAAAAAAAAAAAATTCTTACCTATTCCTGTTTGCCTTTTCTCCTCTATCCTTTATCTATTATTCCTCTGTACATTTTTACTTTTTTTTTTTAAATCTACATCACTCCAACATGAAATGGTGGTGATATGACAGATATAAGAAGTTGAAACAGTAACATAATGCATCACAACAGCACCAAGGAATGAAATGAGGTTATGTTGCCACATGCACAGGTGGTAAAAAGAACAGCAAGTAGGAGCATAAGCATCAACAAAACTTGCAGCTTGGCAACCAGAGAGTGGGACTCAAATGAAAGAAGAGCAGATGGCTATGACAGTGCTATAAATTATAATTCTTGATAACCATCTTACCCGGTTTTAGTTACACAGGAGGAAATTTTTTTGCAACAGAAGATTTGTGGTTTACTAAAATCATGCTTTATTGAACTCATTATCCACCTATTTAAAAAAAAAAAAAAAATACTCTAACCCTCCTGTAGCTCCACCATGTGCTCTGTAGAGTTCTCAATATATTTTTCATAGTATAAAGAATTCTCCAAATATTGAATGCTATAATACGTCTTTCCCACAGAAAAAGCAACAAAACTCTGGTTCTGCTTAAGTGGGGAAGGAAAAAAGAATACAACTTAACAAACTACTAAAGTTAAGTGCCAAAATCAAAATTATGTGCGTAAAATCTAGAATAATTATCACTCAGCCAATATGTCAGTGTTTTGCTTCTTGCATATGTAAAACTTCAATGAATTCTAATTTAGAAGTGGCTGAAGGGGACAACTAGACTACTAGAAGCATGGGGGACAACAATACCTCTCCTTCCTCATCTTCTGGATCATTTTTTAGTGCAAAAAATTTTGCTAACTCTTCCTTGTCAATACTGTCAACCACCTCATTTGCTGCATCAATTATCTGCAGAGTATAACCATGAAGTAACACAGAATTAGCCTTTTCAGATGGAGGTGCAATTTCATGAAATACTTAAACTGCAGGTTGTACATTTACACACTTCAAAAGATAGTGGAAAGCAGAAATCAAATCATAGGACATCCAACCATGAAAGACTTAAAAGGGCATGCTGTCTCTATGAGACTTTGCTCATGATTAAAGACATGGACACTGATATAGCGGCTATTCTATTGTCCATAGCAAGGGCGAAAAGCCCACTTTTCGGTAAATCCATATGACAAGTTTTATCCTTGGAAAATACACAAGGGACGCATGCAAATGAACACAGTTATAACAGCAGCATTTTTCCTGGGCATAGATCATCATGTTGTGTCCAATAGTACGAGTCTCTTACTTATTGTAATGGTGTTGTTAGTCAACAATATAGGCATCTTTCCCAAGAACAAATTATGAATATTCTCATTAATCAAAGGTATCTTGCATCAAAGTCATTTTACATCAAAGTAGAGCATGACAAAACAGAAAGTCAATCAAATATTTAAAGTTATAAGATAAAATAAATTCTCAAAAGATACATCTTAACTTCACCATTTAGAACACAGCAGGTACAAGAAAAAGAACAGTGGCAACAACCATTAGGTGACAATGCTTGTTAGTTAAGCATCTCATGAAAACACTGCAATGGATATGGTTCCTAGAAAATCAAAAGCAAATATCAATAATTTTCATTCCTTTTATAACTAGTACTACCCAACATGGACAAAATGTTTATATAAAGCTGTAAGTTACAGTTGTTTCTTCTCATTTTCCTTGCATGAACGACAAGGGGCAGGTTTTAAAAGCGAGTAACCAGAAGAACAATTTTTGGGAAGCTACCATGCTCAACTTGATATAAATATTAGCTATGCAGTATTTTTCCTCTTTATTCTTCTCTTCATTGATGATATGGAGAAAATAGAATTTTTAAGACATTCTTCAGTGTCATGACATAGCAAACTAAGATGTAGAATATATACAATAAGTTTATTTAGTTGAACAGTGATAACAACTTTGCAGGTGTCAAAACACACACACACACATAATGTACTTGATAGGTATGTATCTGTATTACTTTCACAATGATACAAAAACATTGCAACCTTAAGATTGCACAACCCATGAAAGTGAAATTCCAACAGAATAAAAATCCAAAAGCTCCAGAGACCAGCTCAAATACATTCTAGTTTTTAACAAGTAAAATTATGAAAATATCATTATGGAAAGAAAAAAAAATGAGTGAGGGAGGATGATAATTCATTTTAATTACTTGATGCCAACAAAATGTACCTCATCATAATGGCGTATTTTGTCTTTGATATTATTCCTAGAAACCAAAACCTCCAAAATCTTTGCAAGTAATGGAGTATACTTTGGATATTCAGACTGCAAGGGAACATAACAAATTTCTGTATTATCTGACCATAATAGCCTAGAGAAACAGTTGAATACAATTTCAATGTTTTTTCTTAAAAATATCAATAAATCTTGCAAAAAGAAGATAACATATGAGTTTAAAAGACTAAATTAGTACATTGAAGGAAAGCAATTTTAATCTACTGACTTTAAGCGAGGCAGATAGCTTCTTCCATTCCAAGCTCTCTTCATCACTTTCTTGTTTTAAGCCTCCAAGAACTTTTATTTTTGCATCCCTTACCTGACAGACAAGTGAAGGCCAAAGTAACAAAAGATAGAAAAAATTAAGAAATCTCTAAAATCAACATTGTGATGGTTAAGAATGGTGAGAGATTGCACACACATTTACACATGCACACATCATCCACTTATTACAGCCAAGATTCGTCCTTCTCTGATTAAATTATTAATCAATTTGTAATCTGAAAACTCGCTGAAAGGGATTGTTTTATTCATAAACACCACACCTATTTATACACAATAGGTTTCTATAAAATAGGAAACTCTATAAATGCTAATCCCTATATTCATCCTAATTCAATCTCTATGATAACATACACTAATTACAAGAATATTTCCTATTCTATTTACAAGAATATTTCTTATTCTGTAACACTCCCCCTCAAGTTGGAACATAGATGTCGATCATGCCCAGCTGGTTACAGATGTACTCAATTCGGCCTCCATTTAAGGCTTTCATGAAGATATCTCCCACATGATCTCCTATTTTAACATATCCAGTAGAGATGAATTTTTCTTGTATCTTTTCATGAACAGAAAGACAATCGATCTCAATATGCTTGGTTCGTTCATGAAACACATGATTAAAGACAATATGAGGAGCAACTTGGTTGTCACGCCATAGTTGGCAATGAGGCCTTGAGAGCAACTTCACTTAATAGTTGATATATCCATACAATTTCACATACTGATTGTGCCATAGCTCTATATTCTGATTCTACACTAGAACGAGATACTACATTTTGCTTCTTACTTTTCCATTAAACTATATGTCCTCCCACAAAAACACAGTATCCTATAGCAGATCGCTTATCAACCTTGGACCTACCCAATTCACATCAGAAAAGCATTCAATATTTGTGTGCCCATAATTCTCATACAAGATGCCACATCATGGGGCTCCTTTCAAGTAGCATTGAATTTTTTCTAAAAGTGCTCAACGATTGACTGTTACGAAAGACATGAACTAACTTATAACACTAACGAGGTATGCAATATCCAAACGAGCCACTATAAGATAATTCAATTTCCCAACAAGTCTTCTGTATTTCTCAAGATCTTCAAATAACTTATCATCATCTTTTCCAAGTTGCAAGTTAGGAGTCATTGGAGTACTACATGGCTTAGCTGTCAATTTTCTTGTATCTGTCAACAAATCAAGAACATATTTTCTCTAAGATAGAAAGATACTTTTCTTATTCCTCATGACTTCAACTAACAAGAAATATGTTAACAATCCCAAATCCTTTGTCTGAAACTGAGAATGAAGGAAGGTTTTAAGAGATGAAATGCCAGAAATGTCACTTCCATTAATCACAATATCATGAACGTACACAACAAGTAAGATTAGGCTAGCTTTAGATTGTTTATAAAATACTGAGTGATCATATTTGCTCTTGCTCATCTTACATTTTAGAACCACTTCACTAGATCGGCCAAACCAAGCATGAGGACTTTGTTTCAAGCCATATAAGGATTTTCAAAGATGACATACTTTCCCAGACTCCCTCTAAGCAACAAACCCAAGTGATTGCTCCATATATACTTCCTCCTGAAGATCACCATGTACAAAAGTATTCTTGATATTTAATTGGTATAAAGGCCAGTTATAGGTGGCTGCTATAGAAATGAATAACCAAATAGAGACAAGCTTGGCTACGGGAGAAAAAGTACCTAAATAATCAATACCATGAGTTTGAGCATATCCTTTAGTAACAAGATAAGTTTAAGACGAGCCACTGAGCCATCAGGATTTACTTTAACTACAAACACCTATTTGCATCCAATAACCTTCTTGCTAGTAGGTAAAGCCCCTAAACTCTAAGTGCCATTATTATCAAGAGCAGCCATCTCTTCCCTCATAGCAGCATGCCAAAGGAAATAGGATAAGGTACAATAATGTTTACCTTTTCGAAAAGCAATAGGAAGATCAAGACTCGGGTCAGCATCAGTTGAGGCTGGATCCAATGATGAAGGGGATGGTGAAGGGCATGAGTTTGGACTGGAGGTAGGAATCTTCTATTGCCTCAAGGAATGTTTTCATGAAAAGTGATATCTACGAAGACATGATAGCGATTAAGGGTAGAAGAAAAATACCTATATCTTTTCTGAAGATGGGTAACCCAAAAAAAAAACACATTTAAGTGACTTTGGATCTAGTTTGGTCACTTGGGGACGAACATGCTGAACAAAACAAGTACTACCAAAGATCCTAGGTTCAATAGGAAATAGAAGCTTTGAAGGAAAGAGGATAGTATATGGAATATTACGGTCAAGAACAAAAGACAGCATCCAATTAATCAAGAAACAAGCTGTAGAAATGGCATCTACCCAAAACTGTTTAAGAACATTCATTTGAAACAAAAGGGCTCATGCAACCTCAAGCAAATGTCTATTTTTCTATTTAGCAACCCCATTTTGTGATAGCTTATCAACACAAGAAGACTGATGAAGAATGTCATTTTAAGCCATGTAAGATTGAAAAGAATTTGAAAAGTATCCTTTAACATTATCACTTCGTAAAGTGTGCACAAAAGCATTGAATTGAGTTTTTATTTCAGCACAAAAGAAACAAAAATAAGAGAACAACTCAAATTCCACCTGCCTTGTTACCACCCCGATCACTCTTAACGTCTAGGCTCATAACCACCACAACTTATAAGAGCACTATTGTTGTTAGTAGATTGATGTGTCTGTAAGCTTTTGGTATGCAAAACTCTAGCAAAGTTATCTTGCAAAGGAGAAATCTCAAAATCAAATAGAATTTGAGATTTAACAATCTCAAACTCTAGAGAGAGACCAATAAAAAAACTCATAACAGCTATTTTCTCCCATTGAGCCTATTGAACTTTCACATTAGGACTAAAAAGTAACAACATATTAAGTTCCTCATAAATCCTTTTAAAGTCCATAAAATAAGTTGTCAATGACTTATCCTGCTTCTCTGCACAATAAAAAGCTTTACACACCTTATAAATACGCAAGATATTCCCTTTAATATAAGTAGTCCAAATAATCCATCAATTCCTCAACAAACTCACCATGATTGATCAAGCCAATTACCTCATTATCAATAGAATTCCGAATCTGTAAAAACAATCATGCATCATCCCTCAACCACGCTTGCCTTGTATTATCTGTAGGAGGGGCATCGATAAGATGATCATCCTTGTCAATACTTCGTAGGTACACTCAAAATATCTTACTCCAATCCAAATAGTTGGACATTAAGTTTGTACTCAGTAATCTTCGTTACCATAGGAATTACATCAGCTATGACCGTAGATTTACTTTCTGCCATTAGAGGATCACAACTCCAAACAACCAAAATAATACTAAAACATAATCACAAACGATGCATGACAACCAACAAGAGCACCAAAATAAAGAAACAAATAGCTTCCACCACCAAAACAGAGAGGATGGAGCCGAATGCAACTAAAGAAACAGCTAAACAAAACACCCACACCTAAGAACCAATTGGAAGAGGCCGGAACAGAGGAGTCAACACCAGCGGAAGAGACCGAAGTGGGAGTTCGTCTCACATGCCCTCGTGCGCCGACGTGTGAGAAGACGAAGAATCTGTGAAGTGGCACATGACAACCACACATGCCACCACCGATCGCTGGATTTTGGGGAAAGGCCAATCGGTGCATTCTAAGCCTCCTAGGATTGGCAGTGGCACCTAATGAGCAGCCTCTGTAAGTGAATTAAGCACCCCAACACACTGATAGATTTCCTTGGCTCTGATACCATGAGAACTTGCTAAAAGGGATTATTTTATTCATAAACAACACACCTATTTATACACAATAGGTTTCTATAAAATAGTGAACTCTATAAATGCTAATCCCTATAATCGTACCAATTCAATCTCTATGATTACGTACACTAATTACAAGAATATTTCCTATTCTGTAACATAATCATATAATTGTCTAGTTTGTGATTTTATATAGAAGATGATGTGCAGAAGATTCCATGAATACAAGTTTCCATTTCCAAAAATTAAAAACATAATCAACATATAGAAATGTTGTAAAATGTTAGTGAGTTTAAACCAGAAAGTTAATCAACTTCATTGATAACTGATGCAGTTATAAATTATAAGGTCTACTAGCAAATTTTCATCTCCACAACATTTTTTTTTTGGGCCACAATATCTCCACAACATTAATAACTAGTATTTGTTGAAATTACTATTAGACATTACCATTTTACTGATATCTTTTTTAAGTACACATAATATGGCTTGCAACACAAAGGACAAACACAGGCAAACAATACACGAGTAAATGCCACCAAGAGAAAAAAAAAAAAAAGTAAATATTGGGCCAAAGTATAATAAAATAAGATAAGAAACAAAACAAAACAGAGGAAGCTCATTTGCTGAAGTATAGGTCACATACCTCTTCTTCTAAACGCTCAGAAACTGTCTTCTTGCCAGATAAGGAAGAGCCTTTTCCCTTGTCCTCATCAACCTTTCAATAAAAACTGACGTAATTAGAAAATCTTTTAGGCTTTAGAGCACAAATTATATGATAGTTGATAATTTGATACAACTTCATTGCAGCTTGGTGCTTCTTCACACTTTAACAAGTATGTGCAACTATAAAGCATACAACAAGACCTCAAGGAAGTTAACTTTATAAGGCAGAATGGAACCTTGTTCGGCGGAACAATATAAGAAACCCGATATGATACAGGGTGCTTTTCTGGATTTTTATTCTCCCCAGTTGATAGTTTCCCATATGATATTGCTCCCACTAATACAGATCCTTGTGGAGAATTCTGTGAAAAATTTAACAGATGTTATTACATTCTATCAGTGGCAATATCTAAATGGAAATATATGGAGAAAAATATACCTTGGGAAGCTTATCTTTAGGCGGTGGACCCAAATAAATTGCCTCTTTTATACTATCAGTAAACAAAAATCAGCACCAAACAGAAGATGAAATTTAAAACTTAGGAATTAGTCACCCAGACACATACCCTGGAACTAATGCTGAGGATTTAAAGGTGCCATTTCCAATCAATGGACCATCTGGTTGAGAGAAAAAACATAAACGAATGGCATCCTGGAAAAAAATATAATTCATAAATAAATAATTAAAGGGAAAAAGATAGAAGTGAAACATCTAACAGATCTTTGAGATTAAATAATAGTAGTTAACAAAAATTAGTAATCCTGATAAAGCTATAGATTCTAAAAGTGATTTCCCCATCTATAATCCAATTTTACAGCAGTATATAAGATTTAACTCTTTGTAGGTGCACTGTTCAAGTTAGCAGAAGCAATGAACTAAATAAGGGGGTGTAAATTTGAAAGTTACCAATATATTTTTTTTTCCAAAATATAAAAGCATAGTAACTCATACAGAAGCATGTTATGATTTTCACAAGCTATGAAAACTATGACCGCTTCAAATCTTCCAAAACATGTAGAATGTAAATAAACAACTTGAATACTGATGGACCTGCTATTACTGGAACCTACCGTCAAATTAATAAGGGAGGGAGAAAGGGCTGGGCCTGCAGGTGTTAATCCAATCAAAGCAAAAGAGACAATAGTCTACTCTAAAGGAAAAAGAGGGCAGAAAAGCAATTGCATATGGGGATAACTAGCTCTGACTGATTATGAGGTGGTGTACTGGCAGAGAGAAAAAGTTTGGAGATGGAATATTAGGGACCCCAAAGGGAAGGAGTATGATCACTCTGGTAAAGGCAATCTGGGAGAGATTATAGCCTCTCTAAAGCTACAAGCCATCATTATGGTTTTCTGCATTTTCCTTCTCTTTTTTGGTTCTGTGCTCTGATTTTACTACTGTACTGATGAGTTTATATTTCCATACCATCAATTCTGCCTATTTCCATGTATCGGCAGAACTGTTTCCCTGTTTTTTTTGGCTTGAGTAATACAAAGCAGAGTTCTATCAGATACTCTTTCTTAACTAAGCACTCCTAGGTCCTTTTCATCGTTTACTTTTCTCCCTGTTGCATTCATTTACTTTTTAGAGAGACAAACCTGAGCAAAATTACTAGGTTACAAATAATAACCCATCTTGTGTGTCAGGTTCTTAGGTCAACTATGAAGACTTGTTTGAATTTGTTCATTTGGAATCTGGACTCTTCTACTTCATTTTTATTGACTCTTTCTTTTTCTTTTCTGTTTTGATTTCTTTTTTATTTCCTTCCATCATCCCTTACCCCTTGTTTGGTTTGAGGGGAGGGGAGGGGAGGGGAGGGATTCTCCTCCCCTCCCCTTGTTTGGCATGTGTTTTTGGAGGGGAGGGGAGGGAAAGTTTCATTAAACTTTCCCTCCCCTCTCCTCCCCTCCTCTCCTCTCCCTCCAATTTGGGGGGATTGGGAGGGAAAGTTGGGAAAAAGACCAAAATACCCCCCTCTTGATTATTAATTTTATATTTTATAAAATTTTTATAAGTATAATTAAAGAAAAATTTTAACTTACCAATTAATACAGGTATATTGTCATATTGAGGAAAAAATAAACATGTCAATGTTCCTAACTCAGATACATTCTAATTTCATGAAATAAAATATATTAAATTATATATTTGTTAAAATAATTATTTAATTAGTTTTATTTATTTACAAATTTTTTTAAATAATTATAATTATAAATAATTTTTTATATTTATTTAATTTGGTGGTGAAAATATTAAATTTTTAAAAATAAAAAAATAATTAATTATATTATCATTACTTTTAAAATATACAAGGGGTAAAATGGTCTATATATTATTATTTTCCCTCTCCTCCCCTCCTGAACCAAACAATATATTTCCCCTCCCCTCCCCTCCCCTCCATTAAAATCCCTCCCCTCCCCTCCCCTCCTCTGAACCAAACAAGGCCTTAAGTCCCACAGGTTTGATCCCATTAACGATTTATAAGGAGGGAAAAGATATACTTATAGCTCATTAATTGTAAAATATGCTTGTATTAACAATGTCAAACTTTTTTCATTAGGAATTTTTTTTTTCCCCACTAAGGTCTCTCCCATGGAGACCCAAACTTATCTACAATCAAATATACTGCCAAATCAGAAATAATGAATAGTAGTTGAAAAACTATATATATTTTGAAGAAAAGAGAGAAGAATAAAGCTGAATAATACTTGTTCTTCTTCTTATTTTCAAAGAGAGAAGATACAAATAAATAGGTTTAGGGCTAGCATCAGCTGCAGCCCGTTACAATCAGCACCACAAGAGAAAATAATGAGAATCAAATACGATAGGAAATTAAAGGGAAAAACAAGAAAATGAAAAAGGTAACAAGAGGAAATAAATGGTTGACCTAAATCCCTTAAATCGAGGAATTAAAGGCAGCCCAAGAAGGAAACAAAAATCACAGACAGAAAGAGAAGCAACAGTCAGAATAATTAAGGCAAGAATAATCACTCATTTACCAACATATATATATGGTAAGCTACCTTGTCTTCCAAATTTCTCTCAATAAATAACACCAACTGCTTCATCTTTTCCAAAATCTGGACGTTATCATGCCTGAAACAATAAATTATCATGAGTAGAGGACAAGATTGAATTAAGTCTAAAAATTACAAGAGTCTAGAAATGTTCCACTTGTAATCCATGCTCCATCATTCTTATAGCAGGTTCCAATAACTAAAACAAGCTTTATTGTCCTCAAAAATACACTAGGTCAATAGACTCAATACTAGTTTACAATCACTATTTATGAATTTATAATTTGTTTGAAGGATACAATGGCAGAATATCTACCACCTATTAAACAACAAGCTCCACAAGAAACAAAGTCGTGTGCCCATTAAGGATAAATGCTCAGAAAGAGTCAAGTACCTCAAATATAACTGTAAATTGTATTCTCCCTTGGGAAGTTTTGTTGAATTTGGGTAGGCATCACCACTTGAATATACACGCTATAATCCAAAAGGAGAAAAAGCAAAATAAGGACAAAAATTATGTGAAGCAATTAAGGAATTGCCAAAAAGAATGTCAAAATCCACATAATAAACAGTGACAATATATTGGGAAGGGGGGGAAAATGGCACTGCATCTTTCTATCAATAATTAAAGGAGACACAAGAACTAGAAGATATTTCGGTTCGGTATATAAAAATTTGGAAATTTTAGAATCCCTATATCTGCAATGACAATTGGAAGATACAGGATCTTAAATTTGCATATATTTTATACACAAATGTGAGGATCTAAGATACTTTGGATTTAGAATTTCCACATATGAAATGAATCTAGAGTCAAAAGGTAATTGGTAAAGTATAACTTGCAAAGTATAAGCAGAATTTGAAAATATGAGCACCAATTCCCTGCAGCTTAATATATGATTGAGAAATAGAAATCTCCAAATCTTTTGAAAAGCAAAAAAGAAAATTAAAGTACCTTATTTGAGTCAGAAATCATATAAAATTGAGATTCAAATTTAGTGTCATATATCCGATCATTTAGTAATGCTATTTGAGGTTTTACTTCAGCTCCATCCTCCAATTTGACCTTGTAGCTACAAAATAAGAGTACTGAGAATAAGCTATCTAAAAGCACAAACAAATGAAGCAAATAATGGAATTTATAACAACTCACGTTAAGGTCAGTGCCAGTATCTGCTTTCCAGAGGGAAGTCTGTCGCGATCTGTTGAAAGTGCAGTAATTTTTGCATCTATTGGTCTATATGGAATTCTTATCTGCATGTTTAAAACTAGGGTCAAAAGGCATTGTACTGAGCATAATGGAAAAGCACAAAAAGGTAGAGGGGGAAAACTTTTACAATAGAATACACATGAACCAGATAATTAGAAAACACAACAAGCTTCACCTTGTTTAGAATTGCCACAGGTGCAAGTTCCTCAGAAGCTAGTAGCGCTTCAGCTTCAATTCTGACTGGTGCTTCACTCCCATCAAGTAATATTTCCTCTTGATTGACTTTTATACCATGAAACAGGACCTAAAATCACATATAATTCAACAAGCCGTATCTTTAACAAAGAACAATACAACATATAATATTCCTGTTTTCATAATTTTTTATCAATAATTGGGCATCCGTGAATAAATTAGATTCATATAAGTCACAAAGACAGGGTGATGGAGAAGGGGAAAAAAATAAGAAAGCTATTATTAATTATTTTTAAATTATATATTAAAAATAAATATAAAAAATAATATTTTATTAAGATTAGGATTAAGAACTGATATTTAAATTTTGTTTTATTAGTTACTTTGTTTTATTAGTTATCTTTAGTGATATTTTTGTTAGGCTTTAATAATTATCTTTTTATTAGGATTAGAATTATCTCTTACAAAGATAAGGATTGAACATTATTTTTCAAACCTATTAGGAGTTATCTTATAAGCTCTATACAAAGTCCTTAGCAATTGTACTCGAAGGAACTTAGCCTTAAATAATAAATAAAGTATTTTCAAATATTCCCCTTCTTTTTTTTTTATATCTTCCCCCTTTCTTATGCATCTCCCTTCTTTCCTCTTCTCTCTCCCCCTTTTCCTCCATTGTTCTACATCAAATGGTATCAAAGCAAGGCTCTTGTTCCAATCACACCTCTATTGCCTAAGATTCACCAAAACTTCACTGAAAAATTGACAAATGCCTCTGTCCAAACTAGATCTCATGCCTCTAGCCTCTGAATTAGCCAATTTACCACACCATCAAAACCACAAGGCAAAAACTAGCCAGTCCACCAAAGCCTATCACCAGAGACCACTACATGCATTGTCACGCGCCAACGAGGTGCTCTGTATGTGGGCCTCAGGTGCCTACATGCACTAGCAGCAAGGAATTTTTGTTTTTCAGCCATTTTTTGTCTTGTTTTCCACCCTTTCAACCTTAGATTGCAAAATTCATCATTTAGGAATATTATGAGGTTAATAACATTAATTTTGGCTTTCCAAATTGCCATGTTAATGTCTACCATAAAACAAAATACTGAAACTATCCAAACTAGTCTACACAATTTCAAAAACAAAAAATGTGGACTATCATTTTGAAGAACTTACAACAAATTAATAGCAAAAATTTAGAAGAACTAAAGGCAAAAGAAGAATGTCGTCAAGAGCCCAATGCATTAAAGGAAACTATCTTAATTGAGTTCGATGTTATCATTGTAGAACCCCTGATTATCCATCAAACATTGATGATACTAGTTACATCATAGGGTTTCAAGAACAGTTGGAAGTAAATTTGGGATGTGAGGATACTGATTTTGACCAATAGTCTAGAGTTCAACTTCAACTTGTAGAATGTTACGTTCAAATTCAATAGGCTTAACTGCTTTACCCGGTTGAATTTGTCATTCCAAATGCGTTGGTCAATCCGAAGTTATCTTGGCTACTGTATCTTAAAGTAATAGCATTCACCCTACATGAAGCTTCAAGATTAATTATTTTAATCCTCCTCCATTTCAAAACTCAAGGGTTGACTTTTCTCCAGCTAGGGAAGAATAATGGAGAATAAAAAAAGAATAAGAAAGCTATTATCAATTATTTGTAAATTATGGATTAAAGATAAATATAAGAAATAATATTCTATTAAGATTAGGACTAGGAACTAATATTTAAGTCACTTTGTTTTATTATTAATCATTGGTTATTTTTTTATCAGACTTTAGTAATTATCCTTTATTAGGATTAGGCAATTATATTTTACTGACTAGAATTTAATATTATTTTTTTAAACCTATTAAGAGTTATCTTATGGGCTCCATATAAAGCCCTTAGCAATTATATTAGGAGGAACCTAGCCTTGAATAATAAATAAAGTATTTTCAAATATTTCCTCTCTATTTTTTTTGATATCTTCCCCTCCTCTTCTTCTCTCTCTCCCCTTTCCTCAATTGTTCTACATCACAAGGTCTTAGGCCATGAAAGATAAATATAATGTGTTTTTTCCCATCAAACAGTGTAGCTAAAGCGACAAATAAAATCCTTGTCCATAGATCATCCAAAAACACTGAGACACCACCTAAAAATATGACAATTCTACTTTAGCCATGCATTCCAAATTCCACTTTAGCCATACATTCCAAATTAATGCATAAACCGCACATTGCCACAAGTTCTTCATCATTAAAGAAGATGGAGGAAGAGCTCCAAAGAAGTGCATTTCTATGCCTCCTGTTGGCCAAACTCAACCATGCCTCGTATTGGCCGAACTTGGCCATTCAAAATAGGGCACACCTCTTGGGACTCTAATATCATGTAGAAATTTAGGGTTTAAACTTCCTCTAAAAGCAACATTACATTTATACATGATAAAAGAAAGAGCGAATTCCTACTCCAACTAAAAGACATACTTTAAAAAATAAAATAATTTTATCGTAATCAAAATAATTAAAATCGAAAACTTAAACTAACCTTAAACACATAGAAACATTATTCAAAACTAACTAAAAATAACTTAATTAAAATCAATAATAATTTCCAGCACTCCCCCTCAAGTTAAATATTCTAGCTTGGAGCTCATCGTCTAGCATTGTCAATCTTATTCTTTCTCAATAGTTAGAGGTTAGCTGAAAAATTTCTTCGTTCTCATTATTTTTTTTATTTTGGTTTCTGACTCTGTCATCTTCTTCCTCTCATTTTGTCATAAGGTTCTTAATTTTCGACATCCTCTCCTTAACTTTTGTAAGGTAAAGATCTTATTTTTTGCTAACCATCAATGTATGGTTTTCTCACGCTAACCATTAATATATGATTCTTTATACTAACTACCAACATGTGGTTTTCATGCTAACCATCAATGTATGGTATTTTTCACTAACCACCAACATACAATTTTTTTTTTAATCTATAATTGGTTCCTTAACTCTGCCTATGACAAATTTTATTGGTCATAGCCGGTCCCAAGCCCGAAAAAAGAGGAGGGTTGTGTTAGGCAGTCGACAGCCAACGTAAAACTTTGTCGAACCTTTATGACATGGACAATCAATATATTAGACGTAAGGCTAGGTCGTTGCCTGTAAGTAACGCACTGTATAGCTCGAGTACAGTGAGAAGTGAGCAAGAGCCACTGCATCGTCACCTTGATGTAGTGAAAAATAAGCAAGGGCTACCACATTTTCGTGAACGAATGTGGCTAAAGAAGTTAGTTCATGAGAGTAGGATTCGTTTTAGAACTTGGAATATAAGTACACTTACGGGTAAGTCTATGGAAATGGTAGATACTATGATTAGGAGAAGGATTAATTTTATGTGTTCACAAGAAACTAAATGGGTAGGAAAAAAAGCGAAAGAATTAGATACTTCAGGTTTTAAACTTTGGTATACTGGTAAATATAAATCTAGAAATGGGGTAGGTATAATTGTAGATAAGTTTTGGAAGAATACTGTAGTAGATGTCAAAAGGTTAGGAGATAGAATCATTGCATTAAAATTTGTAGTAGAAAAGAAAATCTTTAATATTATTAGTGTTTATGCACCACAAGTAGGGTTAGAAGAATCTTAGAAGGTAAAGTTCTGGGAAGATTTAGAATGTTTAGTTCAGGAAATACCATTAGGAGAAAAGATTATTTTAGGAGGGAATCTAAATGGTCATGTGGGAAGGGTATCTTCAGGCTACGAGGGTGTTCATGGAGAACATGGTATAGGAGAAGTAAATGCAGGGGGTAAAACTATTTTAGATTTTTCATTAGCATTCGATCTTATATTAGCTAACACTTGTTTTAGAAAGCGTGAAGAACATCTTATCACGTATAAAAGTGGCAGGGTATGTTCTCAAATTGATTTCTTTCTTATAAAGAAATCGGATAGAAAATTTTGCATGGATTGCAAAGTTATACCGGGAGAGAGTTTAACTACTCAACATAGAGTTTTGGTTATCGATGTAAGAGTTAGGAGGAGAGTAAAAAGTAAATGTGAAGGTAGAGTGGTAAGGACTAAGTGGTGGCAACTAAAAAGGGATAAAGAAAAGAATTTGCAGAGAAGGATTATAGAAGAAGGACCTTGGGAAATACAAGAAAGTGCTAACGATATGTGGAATGAAATGGCTAAAGAAATTAGGAAGGTGGCAAAGGAAATATTAGGTGAATCAAAAGGTTTTGGACCTAGGGATAAAGAATCTTGGTGGTGGGATGCAAGTGTACAAGATAAGGTTAAAGTTAAAAGAGAGTGTTATAAAGTGTGGTCATTATGTAAGAGTAATGAAAATTGGGAAAAATATAAGGTAGCTAAGAAAGACACTAAGAAGGCAGTGAGCGAAGCGAGAGCGAGGGCATTTGATGGGTTATACCAATCTTTAGGTACTAAATTTGGAGAAAAAAGTATTTACAAGTTAGCTAAAAGTAGGGAAAGAAAGACAAGAGATGTGGATCAAGTGAAATGCATTAAGGATGAAGACGGGAAAGTGTTAGTCACGGAACGAGATATCAGAGAACGATGGAAGGGTTATTTTCATAGGCTTTTTAATGAAGGGCACGAGATTTTATTGCAATCAGATAGGCTAGACACGGAAGAAGAGGATCGAAATTATACTTTTTACCGTAGAATTTGTGAGGTAGAGGTAAAAGAAGCATTAAAGCGAATGGAGAATGGCAGAGCAGTTGGACTGGATAATATACCCATTGAAGTATAGAAGAGTTTGGGAATGAAAGGTATAAGTTGGCTCACAAAGTTATTTAATGGAATAATGAGATCTAAGAGGATGCCAGATGAGTGGAGGAAAAGTACTTTAATCCCTATTTATAAGAGTAAAGGGGACATTCAAAATTGTGCAAATTATAGAGGAATTAAACTCATGAGCCACACTATGAAATTATGGGAAAGAGTAATTGAGCGAAGGTTGAGGAAAGAGAGTCAAGTTACGGAAAATCAATTTGGTTTTATGCCAGGAAGGTCAACTATGAAAGCAATATACTTGTTGCAAAGATTAATGGAGAGATATAAGGAGAATCAAAGAGATTTACACATGGTGTGTATTGATTTAGAAAAAGCATATGATAAAGTGCCAAGAGGAGTTCTATGGAAGGCTTTGGAGAAAAAAAGAGTTCGTATAGCTTATATTCGAGCAATCCAAGACATGTATGATAAGGTTACAACTAACGTAGTAACAAAAGGTGGACTTACAGAAGATTTTCCGATAACTATTGGTTTACATCAAGAGTCAACTTTGAGCCCTTATCTTTTTACCTTAGTTTTGGATGTGCTTACTGAACATATCCAAGAGCCGGTGCCACAGTGCATGCTTTTTGCAGATGATATTGTCCTAGTTGGAGAATCGAGAGAGGAAATGAATGAGAAGTTGGAGAGGTGGAGACAAACTTTAGAAGCTCATGGCTTTCGTTTAAGTAGAAGTAAAACGGAGTATATGGAGTGTAAGTTTAGTAAGAGGCATACCACTTCTAGCGTAGAAGTAAAAATTGGAGAACATATCTTACCACAAGTCGCACGATTTAAGTATCTTGGATCCATCATACAACATACTGGAGAAATAGAAGAAGATGTAAAGCATAGGATTCAAGCGGGGTGGATGAAATGAAGGAGTGCTTCGGGTGTTATTTGTGATAGAAGAGTACCACTCAAACTTAAGGGTAAATTCTACCGCACAGTTATAAGACCTGCAATGTTGTATGGAACTGAGTGTTCGACAATAAAAAGTCAACAAGAAAATAAGTTTAATGTTGCAGAGATGAGAATGTTGCCGTGGATAAGTGGACACACTAGACGAGATAGGATTAGAAATGAATGCATTAGAGAGAAGGTGAAAGTCGCACCTATTGTAGAAAAGATTGTAGAATCGAGACTTAGGTGGTTTGGTCATGTGGGAAGGAGACCTATAGAAGCCCCCGTTAGGAGAGTAGATGTGATGGAGAATAGTCCAATAAGTAGAGGTAGAGGAAGACCAAAAAAAACTATAGGAGAAATTATTAAGAGAGATTTAGATTTAAATGGTTTGTCTAGAAATATAATTTATGATAGAGATTTATGGCGTCAATTGATCCATGTAGCCGACCCCACTTAGTGGGAAAAGGCTTTGTTGTTGTTGTTGTTGTATAATTGGTTCCTTGTCATCAGCAACAATAACTGTTCTTTATTATACTTTTTTAAGCTTCAATTTTGATCTAGTGTCATAATGCATTGAATTTTCATCAACTCTACCGACAAACTTTCAAAGGAGGCTGAGTTGACTAATTATGGGAGAATAGTACCAAGGACGGCATGTCACACACTCATGACCGATGCGTGGGATGGGTTCCAACTGCATGTGGTGGCACATGACGGCACGTAGAGAGGCGGCCGGCCGTTGAATTCTAGGATTTGGCCTACTGGGGCCTTCTAAGGACAGTGATAGGCCTGTGATGTCTTCCATGAGAGCAAAATGGTGATTCCAAATTTTGGATGTTTCCATTAAAAATGTGAAAAGCTCTAAAGCAGTGCATTCCTTTGCCTCTTGTTGGCCACACTTGGTCATTCAAAATAGGTCAGGCCTCTTGAGACTCTGATACTATGTAGAAATTCAAACTTTTATTTTCCACTAAACTTATTTTATTACATGAAAGCAACTTTATATTTATAGATGATAAAAGAGAAAGTAGGTTTTTCTAACTAAAAGACATAACTTCAAAAAATAAAATAACTTTATCCTAGTCAAAAAAAGATATCTCTATCCTAATTAAAATTGAAAACTTAAACTAATCTTAATCGCATAAAAATATTATCTAAAACTAACTAAAAACAAATAAGCCTTAATTAAAATAAAACAAATTAAATAACTTAAAAACTTAAAATCAACAGTAATTTCCAACAATAGGATATACAAGTTTTGTAAGTTGTTTATTGAAAAATTCAAAAATCCCCTCCACAGTAATTGTCACACACATGCAATAAGAACATAGCAACCATCAAACAAGTTAAAGCAATAAAGGAACTGAGATCCACCTAAATAGCACCCATTAAAGAGTAAGGAACAATAATCACATGCCTTTGTCAATTCAAAAACTAGGATTCAGTTTATTTCATAAACAAAAATTATCCAAAATTCTGGGAGGGGATACAATGTCATACAAATATGAATTCTGTTACCTCAAAATCAACACTAGTGGTCTCATGACTTCCTATTCCACTTGACCAAAACTGAGCTATGACTAGTTCCAATGTCTGACCACCTACTACCTTAAAGGCAAAGCTTTTGGTAGCAGGAGAAGAAAATGTTACCACATTCTCCCATTTCAGAGGTCTTTGCAATGGGCATATCTGGACACAGAAAGCATGTTAACAACTTTCCACATAATCTGACATAGTTGCAAGCTGCATGCTATACCTGAACAGTGTCCACAAAAAATCTTCGAGCTGTATCAAAACCTGATGTTTTCATGGTTGCTTCAACCCAAGATGCGCCATGTGGGACTTCTATATATCTCCTTTCTATAAGGCCTAATGAAGCAATAATTTATGAAAAAATAATTGTAAGCCTTAATTTTACAATTAAAGACAAGAAACTAGAACCAATAAAGCAAAGGCAATGTAATAAATAATTTAAGACACTAAAATTTTCAAGAACAAAGTCTGCATTAGGGATAAGAAAAGGCCCATGGGCAATAGTTCAAATGGTAAACTCAGGATGCATTCAATGTAGATCTCAAATTCAAACCTCATTAGGTCACCAGCAGAAAGAACATAAGAGATTGTTTTCACACATGCACACCTGGCTGGAATAACATTTTTGAAAATAAAACTTGTGGAGGCTGGTTTGTTACAGCCTTGGGCTTGGTTATCGTTACTGGAATTCTGAAAAGAGGACCACGCCATGGTGCTTTGCAGTCAATACCATAGACCTCATAATAGTGCAGACCATCACTGAGATTAGTAGGATCAACAACTATGCTGAAAGTTGGAAGAAATCCACTTGTAAGTCACTCATAAAATGAAAACTATCAATTAGAATCATTGAACAGAAACTCAGTTCAACAAATAGAAAAAGAATATGTTTTAACGGAAAAAGTACATGTCAGCAGGCAGCAGCACAGTTTAAGGAAGATGGACACAGTGCTATGGCAATTAGGAAGACATATTCAATGAACATAGGAAGACGCACAGTTGCACTTCCTTACAAGGGCATATACAACCACCAGCATCTCTGGAAGTTCAAATGTTGAAACAAAGTTGCTAGTGCACTAGGTGCTTGAATTCAGCAAATGAATTATCAGGATGAAGAAACGTATGCTTAATGTATCATTAACGTGTTTGGTGATTTGTTCACAGATAACCCAACAGGTAGTAGATTTTATTTTCCGAAATATAATGCAGAGGAAGGTCAAAGAATATTCAATATATTAACTAAGATACAGAAATGGTTAACAAGAGCTTGGACAAAATAAAGTGCCTACCTCAAAATAACTCTTGCCATATAAGCATAATTCTACCAAGGAAAGGCCACAAGTATTATTAGTTATGAGACAGGTTTGACTAAAGCAATCATCCATAAGAGATTTCCCATCTTTTCAATGAGGAATTTACAGCAAACTTCTAAATTATTCAGTCCCTCCAAAGTATTCGTGCAAACAAATTATGCCAAGTTTCAGCCACAGGAAACAAAAAATTCATATTGTTAGCCTCTCAAGACAAGAGGCAGGGACCTAATAATAGTTCACTTTGGCAACAAGCAATTGCTTCAGAAAATTTCCCCACAAAGGAAGGAGTGACGTAACTGTTAAACACATAAGTAGGATTACCATAACACCAGGCAGGAACAACCACTTTGACTCCCCATATAAGCATGTACATATGGTAAGTATATGTATTTATGAATATACATAAATATCAAGGCTACTATTTATCAATAACGGAGCATTTTCAGTTTGGTTTTGTATAAAGATAGGGAAGAAAGTAATGTGAACATATGGCCAATCCACGCTAAGGATAAAAGAGTAAACATGGTAAAGGAAAGCTGCCTAACTTGAAAGTGCGCCCATTATGAGTAAGCAATAGATATTCAGGAGCCTTCACAACTGTGTTCTCAGTAGAATGTAACTCGATGCACTCCTCAAACGGAACCAAATCCTCAAAATTGTTGGCATCTTCATGAAATTTTGGACCAACTTGCACTGTCCACTGTCAATAGTGTACCACCACAAGTTATAAAGAAAACTACCAAATAAGAGCACAAAAACATCATTGAAATTTAGTTTTACATGATAGAATTTTACAATATACATTTTTTTTTTTTGGAAGCAGAGACAACCAGAGAAGGAACTCAAAAAAAATTTGAGGCTTATACTGTATCCCAACATGACTCTGATATATTTGTTGGATGCTTTTTGCATGCTAAACTTACAAAAGGATAGAGATAGCAATCAATGGCTGACTTGTTAAGATCATGATAAAACAAAATGTTCAAGATTAAGAAAATAAACAGAACCCATGACTAAAGAATATCAGGAAATAAAAATTATGAGAAAATTGCCTGGTAGGAGCTAATGGGAACAAAAGGTAAAAGAAAATGTTGAAAATATAAGATAAAATGCTATATACAATACTTGTTACCATAGTAAGTAGAATGATTGCAAAAAGGAGCTATCAAGATTCATTATATACCTCCTCTTCAACTTTTTTACCAAACAAAATTGTTATATATTGATTTGACTCACTTTTACTTGTCTTATTATGAAAAGACCATATGCATAAATATAGTCACCCTGGCAAGCAATGTTAACTACTATTGTTTGTTAATACCTTAACTTCCCAACATTCTAACCAAGTATGAGCTAACAAAAGTCAGATCTTATCATCTTGTGTCAGTTTTATCCTTTCCCATTTTTTGAATTTTGATCTATTTTACAAATCACATTCTTCAAAGAGAAGACCTCACTCAAAAGTATACTGTTATCATTAATGCACACCAAATTTATAAATGGCCTCACCTCAGTAGGTTGCCGGCAAGCACTAGCCTCCCTCAGGTAGATCCCCCGTGCTGAAGGATCTGCCATCAGAAAACAAATAAAAGGATATAATTTTGCCAGTTTCATATAAATGACCTTCGCTTGATGTAAATGCTTAAAAAACAAAAGTTACATGCATATGTAAACTATATTTTAATTTCATCGTTTTTTCTATCCTTTATTATGCACCAACTCAGCAATAGCATCAACTTACCAACAACAGAGGTAATGCAGCGCTTATGCACACATTAGAGGAACTATATCCTGTCCAGAAGCCAACACTATGCAAGAAGAAACATTTATACACATGTTTTAAGGAACGTATGTGGGAGTTGTTAGGCCACTGTTATTCTAAACATTTGAATATTTTTTCTTAATCCGACCAGGTGTCATGTGGTTTGCACTCAAATTTTAATACTAGTTCAACTTTATTATCAATGTTGAAGCAAAACAGAACCTAATTTTTCAAATACAAAACTTATAATAAGTAAATTATTTGTTCGAGAAAAATATCTGGTCGTGTACAAACAAATTTAGAGCTTGATGCTGATTCAAAATTGAGCTGATTTTTTAACTAGTAACGAAAGGTTTTCAATGCCCAAACCTTGAAGGTAGACAATAACTATCACGATTAAAAGATGAAACTAGATGGCTCTTTTAACTATTTTAGGTCTGCTTTTGGTTCTATAGAAAATCAATTGTGTCCTAACAAGTAAATTTGTTGCTGTCATTGACAAGAAATCCCATTAAAAAAACAAACATGTAATGTGCCAGATATTGAATAGAGCTCCCATTAGGAGGGTGTATAGACTCAATTCAAGGCAAAACAAAGCTCAACTCACACAGCTACATACAGTTACACAAACTTTTTAAACATTAACTTTCATAATATTTAACAGAATGCCCAGACTCCAGAGCCTCTTCCCCCCCCCCCCCCGGGGGGCCCTTTTTTTTTCCCCCTCTTAAGGTAGTCATTGGTAAGTAGACATCTTAATTTCTCAAGTGCTTGGAAACCTATTCATAAGCCATGAAACACGGACACTTCAGAGAAGGAGTGGTATCCATGTCCAGCCTGTGTCAGGCACAAGTAAAACTTCATAAAGTCCAGGAATTTTTAGATATTCCTACATTGCAGTGACCATGTCCACATCAATGTTCATGTGTCTTAATTTTTAAGCTTTTTAGGTAAACGATATGGAAAATTTTCAAGATTTTTAAGTTTAATATATCATAAACAACATAAAAATTTTGAACTTTTCATGTAATTCATATCCAAATATCTTATAAATAGGTTTCCAAGTAATTAGGAATTAGGAAACTAGGATATTTATTTACCAAGTACCACCTAAGTAGTTAACTATATATACTGCAAAACATGCTACACCAATTGTATAAGCACAGGTAGATGCACTCGGAATAGGCTACAAGATTATGTCTTTCCTTCTTTTTATCTTGGAAAGGGAAGGGCAGGATGACAAGAAAAGAATGTAAACTTACTTTCTTTTCCACATTGCTTAATGTTTACTTGATACCAAACACGTGGAATATTTTGAGACTGCCGTATATATTCATAAGCCCTGTCATTTAGTAAATGATTCAATACCAAAATCTTATAATTTTACCATTTACTACAATTTCCATGAAGATAAAGACTGGGAAGAATATCTAACTTGTCAACTTGCATAAGCCCTTGTCCAGTGGATAATTTATCCTCGGCCGAATCACCTATGGGAACAGATGTATTCTCAAGGGCCTTCCTCACACTATATGGACTTACAGGACTTCCCTCAGCCTGCACATAGTATAGATATCAGAAGATTATGGATATGTATGCAAAGTAGCAACAACTAACCCAGACAAGCTACAACAGAATCACAAGCTACAACAGAATCACATCCTAGAACCTTCATTGCACTTATGAGCAATGCAATTCCTCCACAGGCTGATGGTGATGCCATTGATGTCCCATTCATTAGCATACGCCGTTGAAGAGTCCATGTAGGAACGGGAGCAACAGCGCCACCAGGAGCACTTACGCAGACACCAAGATCTCCATCAGCTGTTGGTCCTCGGCTAGACCTGCAAATTGTTTCAGTCAATTCTGCATGATAATAAGGCAAATCCAGAAGAACAAAACCAAAGATAGGAGGGTATAAGAAGAAAGTCATCCAATGAGAAAGCTTTCACAGAAAAGCAAGTATACCAAGTGTATTCAAGCCCATCAGACAGAGGTTCTACTACACAATGTGCACCAGCCGCCATAGCTGGAGAGACATATGCACCAACACCTATGATGCTTGAAGATGTGCCACCAGGTGCACCAACAGTGTTCAATGCTGGCCCACTATTACCAGCACTGCTCACAAATATCAGACGATGCTTGTCTACCGCCTGAATATAAATCATCAAAACATCCATGGCATTTTTAGAAAGAGGAAATTAGCAAAGATATGAATAGCCCAGATGGTAAAGCAAGGTCTAGAATATACTTCATTCACAAGGTCAACAAAGCGTCCATAGTCCGGTAGCAATGTTGGCTCACCATAACTCATGTTGATTAGATCACATTTATGCTGCAATAGTCATATTAGAAAATGCTAAGAGCCCAAGATAAAAATTGTTGGAACATCCAAGACAACCACGCATTCATGCAAAGAGTAAAACATATTGAAGCACCTCCACAGCAGCTATTATTGCCCGAGTTAAACCAGTTCCTGTTTCCATTGAACCTAAGCGAGAGTCCCCAATTTTACAAGATATTAATTGTGCTCCAGGTGCAACTCCATTCAACAAGGGCTCCTAACAACAGTATCATATGTCAAATGGTATACAGTTCATTGAAGATCTGCACTATATGAATGAAATTATATCAGTACCTTAGGATGGAATGCAGTAGCAATACCAGCAACATGGGTACCATGAGGGGAGCTGTCTGTTACAATACTTAAGATGTTCCCATCATTATAGACATTAACAACAAATGTACAAGCATCTAATTTGCTGAAGACACCATACTTCCTCTCTATCCTGAAAGAATAGTTTGACATTCAAATCATCTAAGATTATAATCATAGTTATCAAATCACGATTCGAATTGTAAATTAGAGGCCAATTTTTGAATCATGAATTGTAAATCGTATCAAATCATACAATTTAGAGAAACAATGAAAAATAAATTTAAAATATTTCATATAAATGATGTACACTATAAAAAATATAAAACAAGAAATTGACAAAAAAAGTTAACCATAAGTCTCAGAAAATCATAAGTCATAACCTAGTAACTGTCTAACTAACAACTCATATATAAGTTAATAAATAAAAAACCACAAGAGCAACCAAGTCCAAAACTAACTATTCTCCTATTCATCAAGACTAATGTCATCAGTATCACTATCATTTTTGTCATCTCCCAGCATGACTATTCCTCCATCCTCTTCCTCCTCAGCATCACCATCATTTCCAATGTCTTGTTTAGCATTATCTGATATCTGAATGCTTTTCTTTTTCTATCATCAGCCTTGCAGTTGAAAAGTCTTAAGCTCTTGATAATACGACTCTCAAGTAAGCCAATTTTAAAACAAAAAAAGAAAAAAGAAGAAAAGAAAGAAATCATCACACTCAACTATCAAGTCACATTAGTCACAAAGGACCCTTCATGACCCCATGGAAAAGCTTGTTATGAATTGCCAGAGCATCGCAAATTGATGTTTCCAGCTTGATTCATATGATTCCAGCAATTTAGACACTGATTCGAGAGCATTTCCAATTCATCTGATGATTTGTATTGGTGGTGATGCGAATTGACTTTAACCATTTGTCTTGAATAGCAAATCAGACGGTTTCTACAAGTTAAATTATAATAGCTATCATAATCACCAGAACTAAAATGGCAATTGCTTAAATAGCTAATCCACATAAATTTGTACACCGGGAATTGATTATTCAATTCAGAAGTAACTCAACCTCAATAAAGATGACAAACCTTTGAGCCCTTCCTGCTTAATCGTCAGGGTAGTAATTTTCTTCTGGAACCTAATCATTTTCACTGTTCACTTTTTTTTTCCCCTTTTTTTCTTCTTTTTTCATTTTTACTTAAATCACTAACAAGGCTAAACATGTCTGTAGTAGAGAATGCAGATACTTTGAAAGGTGCTGTTTCCTGAAATGTCATTTAAACCATTGAATGATGTATATAACATTAAAGTTATCAGTCAACTGCTTCAGAAGAAGGAAGAAAAATATTTACACGTACATGAGAAGAACTCCTTGCATTGTCTATCCCATGAAGATCCCACTCATAATTTATTCAGCTTAAGTGGATCATTTGATCCTTCAGGGAACTTTGAAATTAAGACAGTAAGGATAGTCATTTTCTTTTCTTTCCTTTGTCATTATGCTGTACATCTTTATGGACACACTATTACACACTGCAGAATCCCACTTGATAATTTCACAAAGTATGACTTGTAAGAAACCAAGAATTATGAAAATACAATATCACGTCCTTTTGCATCTCAGTGCAAGGAAATAGGGTAAAAAACATGGACAGTGTTTTATGCAGTGACAAACAGACTGAGGTTTGACAATGTCTTATGTGTATAGCACATAGAATCTTGAAAGTAGGAAATTATTGTCAAAATCAAGAGTATCTGCCAATTTCATGAGTGACTGTGTAGAAAAGATATCAACTGAGATAAGCATATAGACTAAATATTAACACCAGCAACAATCTGTACCTATAATTAGTTAATGGAACAAAGTTAGCAAGCTTCCCACTATCTGAATCATCCTCAAGACTCTGAGTGTCAAGAGCCACCCTCCAGATCTCTCCATTATGCCAAACAACAGCATCTATGACAGGTCCTTTGTCATCGTAGCTCTAAAATATAGAATAGCAATGCAGCATTACATTATCAGAGTTAGGCCAATCAACATAAAAACATAAAATTATCTCATAGTTTGAGAGAGGAAACATGAATTTTGTGTTTCAATAAAATAATAATAACAATAACAACAAAAATAATAATAATAATAAAGTGCTTTTTGGTTTTATTTTTTCTATGTAATTGAAACAACATTGTTTTAGCTCCTTTTTAAAAAAAAATTTGAGTAATTTTCATATCTTTCAATATCAACAAATATTATATATGTATTTAATTTAACGTTTTCGAGATTAAAGATGTTATTGATTATTGAATATTATATCATGTAAAATTGTGAAGTTGTTTTATGTACAATGGCGTTATTCAGTGATGTTTCAAATACATTAATATATACTACTTAATTATTTTCATCTTAATTACTTATATATTTAATATTTACATATTATATGTTTAACATATTGCTACACACACACATATTATTTACCACCATTTCAACCACTAGCCAGTGAAACATGAACTTCTCCCTCTAGTAGTTCAATGACTGCTCTAGCTTTTGAAACATTACCTAGAACAATTTTGATCCGTTATGGTTTTAGGATTTAGGTATCCCACATCTAAATAGTTAATAGATATGCGCTTTTAGTTATCCTAAAATCATAGGGTATCTAACATCCACAAAACAAAACATCCCAGAATTATATATAACACATAAAATTCATAAATTTTGGGTATAATTTTCAGGTATTTTCTTGGTACCCTTTTCCAATATTTAACACCAATACTCAATATCCATATATGCTACATGGTTTTTGGTTAATTTAGTCATTCTCAATATCAAGCATTTTGTTTTGATTATTAGAAATAAATTATTTGGCCGATAGGGATTGTCACAATTTGTAGGACTAAACTGCTTTGACCAAAGGGTCTTGATAGCGATTGGGTAATATGGGATACCTAAACCCCACATTGAGTAGTAAGGGATGCTTTCTGTGATATTTAAGGAGAATGGTTCTTCCTCCTTGACAGTACACTTTTAGAGGTGGGTTCCCCGCACTTTTTTGGATCCTATCATTTGGTATTGGTATCAGAGCTAGTTGGCCAACAGTATGGAGAGGGCTATCTGCGAAGGGTTCTGACTGGCAAAAAGACCAAGTGAAATGTTGCAAAGTATAGCCACTAGGATGTCAACTCTTCAAGGGCAGTGCTATAATAGGGACTGGGTAATATAGGATGCCTAAATCCCAAATCAAATAGTATGAAAGGCTTGGTGTTGTACTTTAAAAAAAGTAGTTTCTTCTCCCTTGATAGTGTGCTTTTAAGGGTGCGTCTCCATGCCTCCTTAGGTCCTATCAGGTCCTCAATTCGATTCTTGCTGGTGATCCTTTGTAGGTAGGCATCTACCAATTGCAGTAAACCTTTCTTTGGAAGTGAAACAACCTATCTAACTCCTAAATTTGTGTCGCACCAAAAAGAAATAAATAAACAAATAGATAAATTATTCTATTTTAGTTAAATTTAGGATGTATGATATTGTTTCAGTTTTTGATACCCAAAATACATTTGATATCCAACCATTTGCCATCACAAACTAATCATGCTCAGAAATAGGATTGTTTTACATAGATTTACATAGGTAGCAAGCTCTTTTGTATTAATGATCTTGTTAGTGGTTTCTAACAAGTTTCTATTGATTACAGCCTCGCTGTTTTTGTTAGTAACCTTGTCTGAGGAGGATTTTTATCCTCCTATGTATTTATTCATTTCTTTTAATAGAATTTTTCTCTCTTATCCAAAGAAAAGATACCCTACCAAGCAATCATAGGGTGATTCTGGCCACAAAATAAATAACATGGAGTTATTCCCAGGGTGAAGCCTAGAACACAAGTATACCATAAAAAACTGCAAGGGAACCACTATACATCATTCACCACCATAATTCTACCATTGTAACCCATTGCTACATTTCAAACATCAAAAGCATGAAGAATATTTTGAATAACAAACATATCTAGAATATCATGTAATTAAAAAGAGATATCAACTAAATGAATTATTTCCTGCATCAAAGAGTAGAAAAGGCAGCAAAACCCAAAGAGCAACAGAAGTGATGTCACCTCAGATTGCCTTCTAAGAATGTCAAGTCTATTCTGGATATCTTCACGAGCCTTTTTAAGTTTTGCACCCTCCACCTTGATGTGTTGCTGGAAAATGCATCATAATTTGTCATCCACATGATCACATGGTATAGCAAATAAAAACGCACTGCAAGCAAGCACATTAAATAACAAAGTTTGAAGGAGCATAATAGGTAACTGCTAACTTGATCTGCTAAAAAGCAAAAATAATAAGAAGCAATCAAATACATGATTTCATTTTTATAGAAGAGTAGCCAAAAGGAAATAATTGTGCATCTCATAGTGCTAATTTATATTCATGGGCTCCATTTTTCATTTCCTTTCTCTTTTCTTACCTTTGTTTTTAAGGGGGGAAAAGAAGCAATCTTTCTCTGGGCATTTCCAAATATATATATATATATATATATATTACAAATGTGGCATGCCCAAATACCAAAAAAGGCATTACTATTGTCACCCAAAGAGGGGGAGAGTTTTCCCTTTCATATATTGTCATGCAAGCAAAAAGAAAGGGAGCAGCAAGGAAGAAACGACTAAAAAAATAAAATTATGCATTGATAATAAATTGACACACATGATACATATAACAACTCGCCTTCGTATTAATTTATCTGTACTACACAAATTGTTAGAGTTGTGAATACATCATATACAATTTGAAGTACTAGCATATGTAAGCAGGATCAAGCAAATTTTCCAAAAACCTTATCAAAATCATCAAGTTCTTTCACAGCCTTAGCAATTTCCTCCTGGTTTTTCTCGTCCCACTTTTTCTTTCTTTCTTTCTGCCAATAAAAATTTAAAGGAGAATAAGGGAAATTGCATACAGTAGTCATGAATATGAGGTCCAAAGTTAACTAAAATATTTCCATGAAACTAAAATATTACCTTTAACCTAGAAGTCAGTGTTTCTGTGAAGAGCTCATAAACCAATTTATAACCCACATGCCATTCACCAGAAGGATTTTTCCATGAAGGATTGATAACCAAAGATGATCCTGTACATCATATTTATGGTCATTTAAGCACAGGCAAGAGCTCAATCCTTTAATTATTCATATTGGCATACTTAGGGAGAACACGCACTCAAACATGCTTGACAGAGAGAGGGGGGGCACCCCAAAAAAAAAAAGCATAATTCCATAATAATATTATGAATATATGAGGAATAAATTAGGGCTACAGGACAGGATACACATAATACATCAAATTATTATAGTAGTAGTGGACAAAGTAAAATACATATCGGTCACTAGAATCAAGTACTTCAAATTGAGATTGTCCTACTCAGCCTCGGTGTAACTGCTTTATGCTTATAATGGATACCCAAGTAAGGTGAGGAACCCTCCTCCAAAAGCTAACTATTGAAGCGGAAGAATCACCTTACTTAAATACTCCATTGAGCATCCTATACTACTCAATATGAGACTTTAACATCCCATACTATCTTAGTCTCTATTAGTTGGCCACCTTTAATAAGCTAACATCTTGGCAACTACACTCTATAACACTTCACTAAGTGATACTTCACTTAACCTTTTGCAAGTTGGAACCCTCCACAAGTAAGCTTTTTTGTAGCCACCAACTACCAACACTGATACCAATTGATGGGCATCCAAACAAGGTGGAGAACCCTCCACTCAAAGCTAACTATTGAGGTAGGAGAACTACCTTACTTAAATGCCCCATTGAATATCCTATTATACTCAATGTGAGACTTTAACATCTCATACTAACTTATTCTCCATCAACTTATCGTTAAACTTCCTTTATTATTCTATAATGAGATGCATGAAAACTTCCTTTATTATTCTATAATGAGATGTATGAGAACCTACAAATAGTCAATTCACTAATCCGTTCAAGTATTAGTTTGAGAATAAGCAGCTAGCAGTCACCATGATAGTAGGAAGAAGAATAGAGTGTAGAAGAATAAGAGAAAGAGAGAGATAGGATACTGAAAACTCCAAAACAACTGTCATAACTCCCTTTCAATCCTCAGATACAGCTATATAGGTTAGTTAGTAACTAACCATTCTAACAGAATATAACAGCCATTTTGTTTATTAACTACTTCTTAATTCCTCTTTTACATGCCTAACACACCACAAGAGGAGCATGAGGAGATTTCATTAGTTCTCTCACATGCAATTACTACAATCTATTGAAGAAAGCCTGAACCATGAAAATTTAAAATATCCTTCTAGCAAATTGTTTTCCTTGTAGTTAGTCAAAGGCTAATTAATATGCTCTAGCATAACCACCTTCAAAGTAATCTGCAATTAATACAATCTAATGAAGAAAGTCTGAAAATTCAAAATATCTTCCGAGCATATTAACATGCTTTGCAAATTACGGACCGCTGAACATTCCCAAGCACTAACCTGATGCCCCACAAATACAACCATCAGCATCAGCCTTCACCACCTTTGAGGTATCAATATCTCCACTCCCAGTGCTGAAGGGAAAGGCATCAGATATTTATTGGTAAACCCAGAAAAGAAATTCTACCAGAGATAAATCCAACATCAAATAATCTTCCACGTACCAATCAAGAACATCAACAACTTTTGGTTTCCCATCTGAGGTAACCTGTAATCCAGCAGCAGCTGGGTCTACACCGGAATCTGAAAACATGCAAATACCATAAATGAACAAAGTCGTCACACGATCCAGTACCAAACTACCAATTATAGCATAGCACAAAGACATATCAGAATACATGCAGTTTTGATGTTAATCTCCAAAACTTCACAGTAGCAGCACATTACATAGGCATCATGTCATCAGAACGAAGTGCAACTGAATCTACTCATATTAACTAATGAATAAGAAGCGAGGCAACCTTCAATAGAAGGACTAGAGAGAGAACAACAAACAAGATATAATGCAAGCTATGAACACATGCTTACACATCTCAAGATGTATGTGTGAATGTTTATTAGTAGCATGGATGGAGTTATACCAAATGAAGACTCAAAAATATAAACCCCAGTAGTGGTGACACTGATATGACACAAAAGTTAATAACATTCTTCAGAAGTACCTATTTCTGAAGCACCAATAATCACTAGCCCAACTGCCCATCCCAACGGCCCCATTTCAAATAATTTTTGTTTAAACAAGTTCTTAATTTCCAATTCTACGGTTAAATTTTGTTCTCATCTCATCCGTTTGCATCAATAGGCAATCGTATGCTAGAACTGAGATAACTGGGCGTCTGTATCGCTTTCTAACATCTATCATCCATTCCAATAAGTCTTTCCCTTCTAAATACTAAATAGAAAAAGAGATGACAGGAAAACAAAATCCCAAACAGTCCTTATATTCCTTATTTTCGCCATTGAAAATCCGTTTTAAAGATTTATAAGCTAAATAATTTTAGCCCAACAAATATTTTGTTTTAAGAAACTAATGCTTTAAATCCTCTTCCACCTCAAAATACTGGGTCATATGTTTATCTTCCCTATTGAGCCCACACCCACCCTAACCCATCTGACACGAAACAACTCAATTATGAAACCTTTTGCACCATTTTCTCTTCTTCAAAGTTCAAATTGCCCTACCCGTACTCTAATTGAAACACCAAACCATGTTCAGTGGACGAAGAAAAACACAAAACCAACAAAATCGCCATTCTAAGTCAACGCAGTGAGTGAGTGATGAGCGGAATGGGGTGGACAGATACCGAAGATAGCGATGACAACACCGCGGCCATCATACTCCGGGTGATCATCGAGGAAGCGATCAGCACCAATCTCTTTCTTAGGCATGAGGGAAGCCAAGAAAGTGGACTCGTTCAGCTTGAAATTGCGAAGAGAGCCATTATTGTTGTTGTTGTCACTATCGTCACACCCAGATTTGAAAGAAGAAGAGGCAGGCATTGCCTTAAGAACAACCCAATTGCACCTATCCCACCTCGAAGCTCGCTGAGAGTGTTTCTTCCTCCTCGTGCTCTTGCTGGTGAGAGTAGAAAAAGTGGCAGAGAAGAGTGTAGGCGAAGGAGGAGGGGAAAGAGGCAAGGTGGGGAATCTGAATAAAACGGCTGCGTTTTGGTTTTGCATAGTACGGGGGATGCGTGTTGGAAGGTTGTTTTGGTAATTTCAGGACGAGAAGGTGGTGCTGCTGCTGGGCTTGGGTGCAGGTGGTGCACCGGGTTTAAGGACAGGTGGTGAGGTTGAGACTTGAGAGGATGGGTCTAGGGCGGATAGAAGGATATGGCCTGCGTGGGATCGTCCTTTTTTTTGTGAAATTACATAACTAGTCCTTTGAGGAAACGTGATCACCAAACCAGGGTCGCGTAGATCCATATTAATGGGAATTAGATTCTTAATGTGCCACTTAAAAAAGAAAAAAAGTAAATTCAGACCTCTAAATTTTAATTTTTTTATTTCGATATTTTTTAATATTCTGAAAAAAATAAAATCAAAGGAGAAAGACAGCTTATTTGATAAAAGTTAAAAAATTATTTTTATTTTATGTTTTTTTCTTTTTTAAAATAAAAATTTAATTAAAATAAAAATAAATAATTTTTAAAAAAATTAAATTTAAATTATCTGAATCAAATTTAAACAATTTTCAAATCTACTTCTAAGAAGCAGCACCAGTAGAGAATCTCAATCATATCGGCAGCATCTCCTTTTTTGGTCAAAAAGATTACGCTAATAGGAGTGGTAATTACTATTTAAGGAGCTGTAAAGTTATGAACTAAATTAAGTACTTTAGTTCTCGAAGAATTTTTTATCATCATTGTACAGTTTTGCCTGTCTTTTCTTTTAAAAAATAAATTATTGTTTTTATCATTAAAAAATAATTAATTTTTCAATTTGCTCTTTCAAAATATAACCCTCCCAACTCAGGCCCTTAGTAATTTTTTAATCATTTTTGTCTTTTTGTTTATTAAAGTTAGAATTTACAATGCGTTCGGATGAAAAGAAAAGAAGAGGAAAACGGAATTTTTTTTTGTTTGGTTCGAAGAGAAAATCAGAGAAAAAAAAAAATAAAAAATAAATACAATGGATCCCATGTAAAATTTTTCTCTCCATATTCAAAGGGATTATGAGAAGAAAATAACAAATTTCTTTCCTTGTCTCGCCTTTTCCAAAACATATATATAATTTTATAAAATTTAAAAATAAATAATTATATTTATTTTATTAAAATAATAATTTATAAATTTTTTTTAAAATAAAATGTAATTAAATTAAAATATATATTTTCTAAATTTTTTTAATTTTAAAATCAATAAATTATATAAAAAATTATAAAAAAAGTTAATTTAAGAAAAAAAATTTATATTTTAATTAATTAATATTATAATTATTTATTTAAAATTTCATTATAAAATTAATTAATAATAAATATATTTTATAAAATATTAATTTATTTTTTAAAAATAAAATAAATAAATTATATTTAAAAACAACAACAACCCACTATAAAGCAGTCGATTGTTGTTGTAGCTAAAACGTACTCGGATACTAGTTCGATTACGTTTTGGTCAAATGATATGAATTATAAGCATTGCCATATCAAAAAGAAAAGAAATAATTATACAAAAAAGTTAATCTAAAAAAATTATATTTTAATTAATTAATATTATAATTATTTATTTAAAAGTTTATTATAAAATTAATTAATAATAAATATATTTAAAAAAAAATAACAACCGACTACAAAGCAATTGCTTGTTGTTGTAGCCAAAACACAATTGGATTAAAATCTATATATATGCATTGCCACTATATATATATATATATATATATATATATAATTTATATTTTAATATAATATATAGTAAATCATATTACTTCATTTCATTTAAATGCATAATAAATTTTTGTTTATCGTTTTCTGTCCATGGATATGATTTACTTACTATTTCTTTACTATAATCTAATAATTCGATTTTAGCATAAGATTTAGATTTTTCCTAATGAATTAAAAGGTTATCACTATAATTATCTACTAATCTTTGTTCGATTGTTTTATTTCCTTGTATATGAGATATTGATCGTTTAGCTTTAATTTCTATTGGTTTATTATTAGGTAAGAATTGTATTTCATCATTAAATTTCTTTTTTCTAAATATCGTATCAGTCCTATTATAAGGGTTAGTTATCCTAATTGCACATGCTTGGTGTTTACATGGTATAGTTAATACTAAAGCTTTTTGAGTAAAAATGTAAAGGCATATATTGTTTTAAGAAGTCCATTCCTAATGTTATGTCGGGAGTAGTTTTATTATATTGGTATAATATTGGGATTTTTAATTCATATTCTCCTATTTGTATTGGAATATCATTCCTAATAATTCTATAAAATGAATTTCTTTTCCTGCATTACTCATTATAATAGATTTTTCTTTTTTCCATAATTCAGAAGGTAATATATTATATTTAGCTGTTGTGATATTGGCTCCTATGTCTATCATGGCATGATATTTTCGTGATTGATATTTGACATAATTAAATCTTACCAAAATGTAGTAAAATTTCATTGTTTCAGATAATCTTATTTTGTTAAGAATTACTATTTGATGGTCTATATTAATGAGTATCCTATTATCCTGAATTTGATATGGTGATACTTTCTCTAAGAAATCTTTTCATAATATGATTTTATGATTTTGAGTATTATTAATTTCAGGTTCCACATGCAATTTTACCTTGATTATATCTCATTTATTAAACATAAGAATAGTTTGAGCTATTGTTTTTTCTTCATCAATTTCAATATTATTATCAGTATATTCTATTCGAATGGTACTTTTAGTGATTTCTGGATTTATTAATGCGATAATTGCTATCCACTTTCCTTCTTGGATTATTTCTAAGAGAGTAAAATTTTCTAATCTTTGGGTTAAATCTATTTCTAGAATGTTTTGTTGGATTTAAGCTAAATTGGATCTTATAGGGATTTCTGCTAATTGATTTGATTCATAATTACCATGACTTCGGGATCGTATTAGTGGTCTGTTTATAGGTCTAGCTTCCTGTATACTTCTTCGAGGATTTATGTTAATGTTAATATCATTAGGAGTTTGTATTTGAATACTTCAGCTTCCTAATCTATTGTTAACAGTTATTTGAGAAGGAGTTTCTTCTCCTATTTTGTGTGTATTATCTAATTCTAATTGTAATTATCTAGGTATTATAATTCTAGATCTATCTAATGGTAATTCTTCTAATACTAGCATAAAGCGTTTATCAATTATTATATATTTCCTATATTTCATTTATAGATTTTATGTTCGTTAGAAAATACAAGTCCTACTATTCCTGTTATACTAATTATTCGACTACTCGGTGGCATTTTTATTCCTTGTAATTTATGATATATTACTAAGGTTTTATTCATATTAGTTTTGACTCTAGATATAGCAAAATTAGTATTTACAATAAGTTTTAATTTTTGATATGTTAAATTTCTATTTAATACTCTTAAAATACTATTAGGTACATTATCAATAATTCTATTATCAGTAATTAATAATTCTATTGGTGTATCTATTCCTACTTTAAAATAAGCTTTGATTAATAGTTGTACTCCTAGAATATATATTTCAGTTATTTCATCTTTGATATCTAATTTTTGAATTTCTTGTTCTATTAGAGTTTTACTGATTATAGGAATTCTTAATATTTCTTCAGTTTGAGTTACTTCAATCGGATGTTCTTTTCTATTACTATACAAGCAAATTTTTCTTTTTTCTTAGATTTTATAAGTTTACTTAATTGTTTAATAATACTATTTTGTGTGAGGTCATTAGGTGTTAAATCTAATTCCTTGTCTCAGATCTTATTATATTGTTTTAAATTAAACATCCTTCTATAAGGTTTCGTAATTCTTGGAATTCTTCATATTCATCAGGTGTTTGTTTTTTATTACTACTTTCACCTTGCATCATATTAATTTCATCTTCTTCAGATATATAATTAATCTTGTCAGAGTTGTTACTAGTAGAATTAATACTTGATTTAGAGTCGGATTTTATTGTAGACCTTCCTCCTTCAGCTTAGTCTAGCACAACCTTCCTTCGTTTCCTACAAGAGGTATACTATTCTTGAATATAAATCACTATTTAATGGATCTCTAATCCTCATTCCAGTATTGACACACAAAGGATCAATTCATCTTTAGAGGATAAGTTCAAAAATACTACACTTAGTCTTCTTAGAGGAAATTAGAAAGACATACATTTACTCATCAAAAATATTCTTTATTGATATTGTTGAAGTACACAAGAGAGATGTAGAGAATTTAAAGAAAGATTTAGAGAGTGAGTATGGATTACTTGATCGCTTGCTTCTTTTGAGGATTATAGGGCTTTTTATAGGCGAGGCATTCCCCTACCTTTTCCTTATTCTATTTACATAATTGACATGAGATTCCTTCGGATCTTCAAGATAAGGGACGGTTACTTTAGGTCACATCTTCTTTTTTCAACTTCGTCTTTTTATCTCTTTTGGAATATACTTTTTGTCAAGTCATCATGTTATTTTGTCGATTTCATCTTTTTATTTGTCACCTTTTATTGTCACCTTTTGTCATCTTCATCTTGTCACCTTTTGTCATCCTTTACTTGTCATCTTTTGTCACCTTCATCTTTTTATCTTGTCTTTGTCGGCTACTTTTGCTTTAGTGGCTTGCTATTATTGTCGGCATCTGGTTATGCTTCCAGGATATTGATGGATGTTGGCAGTTCATCATAATCTTTACTTTTTTCATTATCTTTGCAATAATTACATGAATGGCTAAGATATTCAGATAATTACTGGCATATTCTTTTCTTTGTATCTTCCAAATTATCCATTTTATTTATCTTAAGTTTATCATAAAAAGTAGTAAATAATCTGTTGTTTCTACTTGTTTTTTCTACTAAGTAGATACATGTTGTAGGTCCGGTGAAGTAGGTCTATTGGACCTCATCACTAGTTATGTTTTATTCATCTCCATGAATATTGTGTCTATTTTTTGGGCTCTAATTCGGGAGATCATTACTTGGAATTTATCTTGATCAATAGATGATTTTTTCACTTCTTCAAATTCGAAGGGCTGTTTGGTAGTGCCAAATTTGATCAAATTAATGGGATGATAGAATTTGTCTGGTGTTATTTCTGCTACTGTAGAGTAACATCTGATATACATAGTATATTGGGTGATAATTTAAAGATAATATTTGGCAGCTTCCTGGATGGCTTTTGGGAGCTGGTTTAATTCTTGGAGATTTTTTTAGGGATATATGCAGTGAGTTAATCCATAACTATATAAGGTGTGAACTAATTGGGGATTAGTACCAGGATAAATAGCCATTTTATTAATCGCATAATGGGAGATATATTTGATTGTAGGTGTAGAAATTTGGCAATGGTTAAGTTTATCTATCACTAATTAGAAATATTGGAATTGTTCAAGGAGTTTGGATTGAGTTTTGGGTGGAGGAGTTGGTGTAAAGGCCGTAGCTATTTGTTTTTGTTTTTGGGCTTGTTTTTCATGTTCTAAGATTTCATGTTCTAAGATTTCAACAAAAGAGGGTGGATTAGATATTGTAGATGGGCTTGGTAGTTAGCTTTGTGGTGTTGTTGATGGAGAAGGAGACTGGCTCATTACTTGTCGTTCTAATTGTATTATTCTTCGTTTTAAGTCATTAATATGGGTACTAAGGTTTCTCACAGACTGACTTAGATCATTAATTGTAGCAGCAAAACTATTCGTCTGGTTATTCGTTTGAGAAGAAAGAATATTCAAGTTTAATTCGAGAGTATTCATTCTAGAACTTAACTAATCATTACTGAGTTCTTCTGTAAGAGGGTTACTGGTGACTTTACTTGTTTGGGAAAACTGTTCTATCCCTGCTTAAGAAATTACCAATAAGATTATTTTTTTCTTTGACATATTTAACCTCATAATCATAATAAGATAAATCAGCTTACCATTTATATAACATTTTATTGGACAATTTAGTTAATCGCAATCCTCTTGATAACCAATGTTTTACTTCTGTATTATCAGTGTGAATAATAAAATGAGTATTAACTATCAGTAATTCAAATTTTTCTACTACTTTAACTATTGCTAAAAATTCTTTTCAAGTGGAATGATACTTACTTTGACTTGGATTAAATTTTTCACTAACATATCTGGTAATTAATTCATGACCATTTTGATTTTCATGATAAAGGGCGGCACCCCAATAATTTTCAGAAGCATCAGTATAGAGGATCCATTTAATATTATCTTGAGTTGGGATTGTTAATTTGGGTAAATTATTACACATATCTTTTATGTTTTGAATAATCTTTTCTTTTGTGTCATCCCAGTGCCAATTAGTTTTTTCTCCTGCAAATTGAGATATTTTAGCCGTATATTTAAATAGGTTCGGGATAAAATTTCTAACTTAGTTTACAAGTCCTAAGAAAGATTGTAATTCTTTCTTGGTACTAATTTTTTGAAAATCTTTTACTTTTTGACTAATATATTCTGGAACTCTGTCATCTTTCATGCAAAGGTATTTTCTATGGTTTTATAAAACAACATGAGCCAAAACTCATAAGCCAAGACCTTCCTTCTTCAACTTAGTCCAGCACAACCTTCCTTCGTTTTCTATAGGAGGTGTACTATTCTTGAATATAAATCACTATTTATGGGATCTCTAATCCTCATTCCAGTATTGACACACAAAGGATCAATTCATCTTTAGAGGATAATTCAGAAATACTACACTTAATCTTCTTAAAGGAAATTAGAAAGACATACCTTTACTCATCGAAAATATTCTTTCCTAAGAAAACTCACAGATATAGGAAATATAAATTACCATATAAAAAATATAAATATAAATTCAAAAAATATCCTAAATCAAAGTTTCAACAAAAAGTTAAATTTAAACTTCAAAAATATTTTAAGAAAGGAAAAAGAAAGATAAACTATACAAAATATCCCTCTAAATACCAATGTCATAATTGTGAAGAATTAGGATATATAGCAACAGACTGTAAGAAACCTCGAAACAAAAAGAATATGAATATTATGGAATTAGCTGATGATTATGAACTAGAACCATTAGAATTCAAAAACTATATTGAGTAAGAATTAGAGTATTCAGATATAGAAATTTACAAGTTAACAATAGAATCTTACTTTGAATCAAGTATTAATTCAACTAGTAACAACTCTAGATTAATTATATAGCTGAAGAAGATGAAATTAATATAATGCAAGGTGAAAGTAGTAAACAAAGACAAACACCTAATGAATATGAAGAATTCCAAGAATTACGAAACCCTATAGAAGATATAGTAGAAAAAAGAATCATGAATAACTTTTAACAATAGATTAGGAAGCCGAAATATTCAAATACAAACTTCCAATGATATTAATATTAACATAAATCCTCAAAAAAGTATACAGGAAGCTAGACCTATAAACAGACCACTAATACGATCCCGAAGTCATAGTAATTATAAATCAAATCGATTAGCAAAAATCCCTATAAGATCTAATTTAGATGAAATCTAACAAAACATTTCAGAAATAGATTTAACCCAAAGATTAGAAAATTTTATTCTCTTAGAAATAACCCAAGAAGGAAAGTGGATAGAAATTATCGCATTAATAAATCCAAAAATCACTAAAAGTACCATTCAAATAGAATATACTGATAATAATATTGAAATTGATGAAGAATAAACAATAGCTCAAACTATTCTTAGGTTTAATAAATGAGATATAATCAAGGTAAAATTATATGTGAAACCCGAAATTAATAATACTTAAAATCATAAAATCATATTAGGAAAAGATTTCTTAGAGAAAGTATCACTATATCAAATTCAGGATAATAGGATACTCATTAATATAGACCATCAAATAGTAATTCTTAAACAAAATAAGATTAATCTGAAATAATGAAATTTTACTATATTTTGGTAAGATTTAATTATATCAAATATTAATCATGAAAATATCATGCCATGATATACACAGGAGCAAATATTACAACAGCTAAATATAATATATTACCCTCCGAATTATGGAAAAAAGAAAAACCTAACAACATGAAATGCATCTAAATCAATTTATGGATCTTGTAGAAGAAAAAGGAATTAATATATCCCAAAAAAAAAAGCAGAACTAATGAAAGAATGAATAGCTTTCTCAGGTCATTATATTTCTTCTAATGGAATAGAATTACAAGAACATATTAGTTAAAAAGTAAAAGATTTTCAAAAAATTAGTACTAAGAAAGAATTACAATCCTTCTTAGGACTTGTAAACCAAGTTAGAAATTTTATCCTGAACCTATTTAAATATATGGCTAAAATATCTCAAATTGCAGGAGAAAAAACTAATTGGCACTAGGATGACACAAAAGAAAAGATTATTCAAAGCATAAAAGATATGTGTAGTAATTTACCCAAATTAACAATTCCAACTCAAGATAATATTAAATGGATCCTCTATACTGATGCTTCTGAAAATTATTAAGGTGCCACCCTTTATCATGAAAATCAAAATGGTCATGAATTAATTACCAGATATGCTAGTGAAAAATTTAATCCAAGTCAAAGTAAGTATCATTCAACTTGAAAAGAACTTTTAGCAATAGTTAAAGCAGTAGAAAATTTTGAATTACTTATAATTAATACTCATTTTATTATTCGCATTGATAATACACAAGTAAAACATTAGTTATCAAGAGGACTGCGATCAACTACATTATCCAATAAAATATTATATAAATGGCAAGGTGATTTATCTTATTATGATTATGAGGTTGAATATGTTAAAGGAAAAAATAATCTTGTTGCTGATTTCTTAAGCAAGGATGGAGCAGTCCTCCCAAACAAGAAAAGCCAGCAGTAACCCTATTGCAGAAGAACTCAGTAATGATCAATTAAGTTCTAGAATGAATGCTTTCGAATTAAACTTGAGTATTCTTTCTTCTTAAACGAATAACCAAACAAATAGTTTTGTTGCTACAATTAATTATCTAAGTCAGTCTGTGGGGAACCTTAGTACCCATATTAATGACTTAGAACGAAGAATAATACAATTAGAATGACAAGTAATGAGTCAGTCTCCTTCTCCACCAGCAACACCACAAAGCCAACCACAAAGCCCATCTACAATCTCTAATCCACCCTCTTTTGTTGAAATCTTAGAACAGGAAAAACAAGCCCAAAAACAAAAACAAATAGCTACGGCCTCTACACCAATTCCTCCACCCAAAACTCAATCCAAACTCCTTGAACAATTCCAATATTTCCAATTAGTGATAGATAAACTTAACCATTGCCAAATTTCTACACCTACAATCAAATATATCTCCCATTATGCGATTAATAAAATGGCTATTTATCCTGGTACTAATCCCCAATTAGTTCACACCTTATATAGTTATGGATTAACTCACTGCATATATCCCTAAAAAAATCTCCAAGAATTAAACCAGCTCCCAAAAGCCATCCAGGAAGCTGCCAAATATTATCTTTAAATTATCACCCAATATACTATGTATATCAGATGTTACTCTACAATAGCAGAAATAACACTAGACAAATTCTATCATCCCATTAATTTGATCAAATTTGGCACTACCAAACAGCCCTTTGAATTCGAAGAAGTGGAAAAATCATCTATTGATCAAGATGAATTCCATGTAATGATCTCCTAAATTAGAGCCCAAGGAATAGACACAATATTTATGGAGATGAATAGAACATTAACTAGTGATGAGGTCCAATGAACCTACTTCACCGGACCTACAACATGTATCTACTCAGTAGGAAAAACCAGTAAAAACAGCCGATTATTTACTACTTTTTATGATAAACTTAAGATAAACAAGAAGGATAATTCAGAAGACACGAAGAAAAGAATATGCTAGTAATTATCTAAATATCCTAGCCATTCATGTAATTATTGCAAAGACAAAGAAAAAAGTAAAGATTATGATGAACCACCAACATCCATCAATATCCTGAAAACATAACCAGATGCTGACAATAGTAGCAGCCACTAAAGCAAAAGTAGCCGACAAGACAAGATAAAAAGATGAAGGCGACAAAAGGTGACAAGTAAAGGATGACAAAAGGTGACAAGATGAAGACGACAAAAGGTGACAAATAAAAAGATGAAGTCGACAAAAAGTAGATTCCAAAGAGATAAAAAGAAGAAGTTGACAAAAGAAGATGTGACCTAAAGTAGCCGTCCCTTATCTTGAAGATCCAAAGGAATCTCATGTCAATTATGTAAATAGAATAAGGAAAAGGCAGGGGAATGCCTCGCCTATAAAAAGCCCTATAATCCTCAAAAGAAGCAAGCGATCAAGCAATCCATACTCACTCTCTAAATCTCTCTTTAAATTCTCTACATCTCTCTTGTGTACTTCAATAATATCAATAAAGAATATTTTCGATGAGTAAATGTATGTCTTTCTAATTTCCTCTAAGAAGATTAAGTGTAGTATTTTTTGAACTTATCCTCTAAAGATGAATTGATCCTTTATGTGTCAATACTAAAATGAGGATTAGAGATCCATTAAATAGTGATTTATATTCAAGAATAGTATACCTCCTGTAGGAAATGCAGAAAGATTGTGTTGGACTAAGGTGAAGGAGGAAGGTCTTGGCTTATGAGCTTTGACTCGTGTTATTTTGTAAAGTCATAGAAAAGATCTCTGTATAAAAGAGGGTAGAGTTCCTTCCACGACTCAGTTTAGTCTCAGTCGATCATATTCTTAACTATAAATTACTATTGAAAGGATAACTGATCTCGCTCATTCCAGACTGTCCCCCTTATGGTATCAGAGCAATTAGGATAATCAAGATAAAATTACATGTGGAACCTGAAATTAATAATACTCAAAATCATAAAATCATATTACCAAAAGATTTCTTAAAGAAAGTATCACCATATAGAATTCAAGATAATAGGATACTCATTAATATAGACCATCAAATAGTAATTCTTAACAAAATAAGATTAATCTGAAACAATGAAATTTTACTACATTTTGGTAAGATTTAATTATGTCAAATATCAATCACAAAAATATCATGCCATGATAAACATAGGAGCAAATATTACAACAGTTAAATATAATATATTACCCTCTGAATTATGGAAAAAAAACCCTATTAGAATGAGTAGTGCAGGAAAAGAAATTCATTTTATAGAATTATTAGGAACAATATTCCAATACAAATAGGAGAATATGAATTAAAAATCTCAATATTATACCAATATAATAAAACTACTCCCGACATAACATTAGGAATGGACTTCTTAAAACAATATATGCCTTTACATTTTACTCAAAAAGCCTTAGTATTAACTACACCATGCAAACACCAAGCATGTGCAATTAGGATAATTAACCCTTATAATAGGACTGATACGATATTTAGAAAAAAGAAATGATACTTACTTTGACTTGGATTAAATTTTCCACTAGCATATCTGGTAATTAATTCATGACCATTTTGATTTTCATGATAAAGGACGGCACCCTAATAATTATCAGAAGCATCAGTATAGAGGATCCATTTAATATTATCTTGAGTTGGGATTGTTAATTTGGGTAAATTACTACACATATCTTTTATGTTTTGAATAATCTTTTCTTTTGTGTCATCCTAGTGCCAATTAGTTTTTTCTCCTGCAATTTGAGATATTTTAGTCGTATATTTAGATAGGTTAGGGATAAAATTTCTAAATTAGTTTACAAGTCCTAAGAAGGATTATAATTCTTTCTTGGTACTAATTTTTTGAAAATCTTTTACTTTTTGACTAATATGTTCTTGTAATTCTATTCCATTAGAAGAAATATAATGACCTAAGAAAGATATTCGTTCTTTCCTTAGTTCTGCTTTTTTAAGGGATATATTAATTCTTTTTTCTTTTACAAGATCCATAAATTGATTTAGATGCATTTCATGTTGTTTTTTATCTTCTGAAAATATTAAAATGTCATCAATATATATATTACTGCAAAATTATATTAATTTCGGCTCTAGATATAGCAAAATTAGTATTTACAGTAAGTTTTAATGTTTGATATATTAAAATTCCATTTAATACCCCTAAAATACTATTAGGTACATTATCAATAATTTTGTTATCAATAATTAATAATTCTATTGGTGTATCTATTCCTACTTTAAAATAAGTTTTTATTAATAATTGTATTCCTGGAATATATATTTCAGTTATTTCATCTTTGATATCTAATTTTTGAATTTCTTGTTCTATTAGAGTTTTACTGATTATAGGAATTCTTAATATTCCTTCAGTTTAAGTTACTTCTATTAGATGTTTCTTTTCTATTACTATACAAGCAAATTTTTCTTTTTTCTTAGATTTTATAAATTTACCTAATTGTTTAATAATACTATTTTGTGTGAGGTCATTGTCACACCCGAAAATGCGACCGCGTGGCGCCAAAATTAAAATCAAAATTGAAATTGTAAAAAGATAAGAAGAAATAGGGTTCAGGAGTCGCCACCAAAATTTTATTTTTTTAAAAGGCAAAACTTTGAAAAAATCTTTTTTATTTAAAAAATGGTCTGCAAACCAGATTCGAATTCGGGAGTCGATTGTGAGTGGGGAAGGTGTTAGGCACCCCACTGCACCCGTTCTTAAGAACGGTTACCCTAAGTCAGTTGTGCAAAATTAATATGGCCTCTATTCTATTTTAATTCTCCCTAACCAATCACATGCAAAGAACAGAAGGAAAAAATTTAAGGAAATAAAATTTAAGAGAAGAAAGAAAATTAAAAGCAAAACAAAAATGAATTCAAAAAATAAAATAAAGAAAAGGGAATAAAATAAAAGAAATTAAGGAAATAAAATTAAAAAAAAATAAAATTAAGAGAAATGTTTATTTACAAGGGCGGACTTAACCTAGGATGAAAGTCTAGGGCCTACATACTCTCTGAAAAGGATCAAAGTTCACGTAGTTCGGCTAGAGATTGTATTTGGTTGGTGTGTGTTTTTTTTTTATTATTATTTTTTGGTTTTTTTAGCTTGTTTTTTTTCTTTCTCCTTTTTTTTTGGCAAAAAGACAAAGAAAATAAAAATTACTTTTTCCTTTAATAAATAAAACGATTTTTGAAATTGTTTGATGTGTTTTGATTTGTTAAAGGCAAATTTAATTTTACCTTTCTCGCATTTTTGCTTTTTCTCCCCTCTTTTCTTTATCATCTTTTTGTTTTTTCATTTTCTCATTTTTGTCTTTTTTTTTGTTTTGTTTAATTTATTGTTTTGTTTTATTGTTATTTATTTTATTTTTGTTTTTACCTCTATTTTATTTTATTTTTTTGATTCTATTTTGTTCTTTTTCTTTTTGTTTTTATTCTTCGCCTTTGTTTTTGTTTTTATTTTGTGTTGTGTTTGTTTTTGTTTTGTTTTTGTTTTTTGTTTTGTTATTATTCTTTGTTTTCTATTTTTTTCTATTTCTATTTCTTTTGGTTTTGTTATTGTTTTCTTTTTTTTGTTTTTCTATTTGTTTCTCTTTTTTTTTTTTTTTGTTAATTTTCATTTTTGCGTTCTATTTTTTCTTCTCTTTGTTTTAAATTCGATTTTTTTAATTTTTTTGTATATTTTTATTTTTGTGTTTTCATTTTTTGTTTTTATTATTTTTCCCTTCATTTTTTTTGGTTAACTTTTATTTTGTGTTCTATTTTTTTCTTCTTTTCTTTTACAATATTTTTATTTGATTTATCAGTTCTTTTATTTTTATTATATTTTGATTTATTTATTATTTTTTTATAATGAAATTTTAGTTTTAATTAGATTGTTGATTTTTTATTCTTCCATTTTTTGTTGAATTTCATTTTTAAATATACATTTTTGTACCTTTTTTATTGGTATATATATATGTGAATTAAACAAGAAAACTTTTGATTTTGTGAAATATATTTTTATTAAAAGAAACTTAAAAAAAAAGGCCATGAAATCTCAAGAAGTTTGATTCTTACTTTTCATGTTTTTCTTTGTTTAGATTTGTCCTTTTTTATTTTTTTGTTTTTCTTGATTTTCTTTTCTTTTTTTTTTTATTCTTTTCACGAAATATTTTCTTTGAAAAATCATTTGCGGGGGCCGTTGAAACCCAAAACACTAAACGTATGTTCAAGGCCCAAAAGGCATCAAGGAGGCTTATTGCCACACATGGCCTTTTGGTCTATCCCTATGTGCCTAAGGGGATATGAAATCCCACACGGCAATTCTAAAGAGAAAATAAAAACTAAATTATAACAAAAATATTCACAGGCTTGCAACATTTGTTTTGATTGTGTGTGCTTGTGTCCAGTCAGCTAAACAACATATCGTAATACATTTCAAGAATAGGAAAACAAATTCAAACCAATTGACTCTGCTATGCTATCCGAATCCGGTTTCATTTGCTATAGTGCAACCACCTCTTTGATCTTTGCTCAATTTTTGGTAAGTCTCCTCAATTGTTTAACATCCTCGAGCAGGGTTCATTCAAAAGAGATAAAAAAAGATAAGGGGGGTTAAATTCAAGACAACCATTGGTTTTTTTTTCAATAATAATTAAATCAATGCATCAATATGCACCCACACATAATGGTGAAATATTTACAAGCATGCTGGAGATTCGCAAAATAATTCAAAGCACTGTCCAACGAATGAAATTAAACAGAAATTGCATCAAGATTTCAAACCCACGCATCCATAATATGAATATAATGTTTTAGGCAGCAAAAACTTCTGATAAAATACGTAAAAACTTCATATTTCCGTATTAACATTGGAATATAACGAGGACGAGTAGAAGGCTGACTTTGGACATTCCACATTTTCAAAAAACAACTCTTAGCTTAATTCTGTATAAGACACTTCGGACTGAAACATTATTCATTTAACTACTAAGCAAGATGATTAGACCCAGATGTTCCTGCTAGTGATGAGGAAGCACAGTAAGAGAGAGTGCATAACAAAAAAAGAACCAGATCTCATATTAACCGAACATAACAAGAAGTTTAACTCAGCAATTCTTCCTGTCTCATAAGATCATAATGGTTCACTACCTGAGCCACATTTAGACTCTTTTTCTTTTGAGCATTTTATCAGATACCTACTGAGCACTCTTTGAGAACCATACAGCGAAGGATTCTATGTCTCACCCTGACCACCCAATATATGCCGTTTGGCAACATTATCGCGACTCATAGTTCAGCACTCAACATTATATTCCAAACAACAGGGGAGTTTTAAGACTAATTTGATTTTCACTGCAACTACCCAGTTTCCATTTTCTGCTTGACAATATCAACATTCGTAAAAGAGGTCCCTAATGCATTGCTGATGAAAAGGATGCAAGGATGAGACAACTCATTGAAGGGATAAAAAATCAGATGGCGTTATAGCATTCAGCACTCAGATAATAACCAAACCATGCCTTGAAACGAATTGAAATTACATCAATCAGAAATGAAACAAGCATAAAGCAACTTATTAAAACAGCTACTCAGATACATGATTCCACAACCTGAGATCAACTGAGTTATATCTTGAAAGCGAATTGAGATTAAGTCAATACCTGATTGAATTCGTGGTTACAATATGAGATCTTCATTCTCCTTCGAGCTCCAACTAGCTGCTTTCTCGGTTCCAGTAGCATTCTCTCACTCTCCACTTCTTCCCAGTCAGAATTCCCCTCTGTTCATCGTTTTCCTTTCATATCTTTCTCTCTCCGACTCTCCGTAACCCCCCTTTGAATTTCCCAGACCCGAAAACAGCAACCCATTTGACCTATTCCCCCTCTGAAGCCACCTCTCTTTTTTCCCTCCCTGCTTCTATTTTTGATCGCCTTTTTCAGAAACACTTCTCAGCTTCCTCCCCTCAAATCCCAACAGGAACTCTCTTGCTCCTGAGTCTCTCTCAACCTCGCGTACCTTTCCCCTTTCTCCGTTTTTCTGAATCCCGCATCTCTCTCTCAACTTCGTGTTTTTACTCTCGGCTCCTCCCTCGGCCTGGCTTCCCCATGGATTCGGGAAGAGGCACGCCGGGAAGCGAGCAACTCCTTCGGTCCTCCCTCCTGCCTCAGAGTGTCTGTCTCCCCTCTCAGCTCTCTCTTTTTTCTGGACCAGAGGCCTCTGTCTCGCCCTCAACTCCTCTATCTCAGAGCTCCCTTCTCTCGCATTCGTCGTCCTCTCGGCCTCTCTCTAATTCGAAGCCTCACCGGCTTCCTTTCCCGACAAAAACCCTCAAAGCCCCCTCGCCTTTTCTCACCCTCTCTCCTTCCTATCTCGATCCTCCTCCTCCTCTTTTACCCACGCTCTCTACTTCCATCCCTTTTCCCTCTCTCCTTCTGTGTGTCTCCGTCTTCTCCTTTTCTGTGTGTGTTCGTCCCCAGCTTCTTTTTTGCATTTTCGTTCGATTCCCCTTTTTATTCGAAAAAGGCGAGTCCCCTGCCCCTCGCTGCCAGCCTCGCGTCTCTCTGCCCCCTCAGTGCGTCTGTGTGTGTTTTTGCCCGTCTGTCTATACGTCCCCCTTTTCTGTGTGCCTCCGCCTGCTTTTGTGTCTGTCCCCATCCTTCAGAAGCGTGCTAGGGAAAAAGAAACGGGTAGGGTTGTGGTTTTGGGCCTCAGACATGGGTAGGGTTGTGGTTTTGGGCCCTAGTCTTGGGATAGAGGGTTTGAGAGGTTGCTGGGCTTGAAGGAATGGGCTCTGCCATTTTTCTTTATTTTGTTTTGTTTTGTTTTGTTTTTTTACCCATTTTCTTCTTTTCACGTTTGGGCCTTTGGGTCTAGAAGGATTGGTAGACTCTTGTTTGTTTGTTTTTTTTAATCATTTGTGAGTAATAAACTCTCATGGGCTTTTTCTTTTTATGGTTTGGACGCTCTTAATCTTTTTTTTTGTTTTGGGCTTCCCTTTCTCTTTTGCCTCCCAATTTTTTGATTTTGTTTTTTTTGTTGTTTTTTTTAATTATTATTCTTTTAGTTATTATTTTTTTATTAACTTGCTTTTAGTCTTTTCTCTCTTTTTTTTTTTTGTGGGTTTTAATTTTCTCTCTTTTTATTCATCATTTCTTTTCTTCCCTTTTTTTTTCTTGGTCCCTTTTGATTTTTTTTAATTTTATTTTTTGTTAGATTTTTGTTATTCCCTCTTTGATTTCTCTTTTAATAGTTTTAATTTTGGATTAAATGGGCTTTTACTTCTTCTTTTTTATATTTGTTTTTAATTTTATTTTTGGTTTCTTTTCCTTTTGATTTTTTTTTGAGCTTATTGGGCTAAAATGACCTATTTGATTTTTTTTCTTTCTTTTTTTTTTCTATCTATTTGTTTTTTTTTTGTTTAATTTTCATATATATTTTTTCAATTTAATTTTGTTATTAGTTTTGAAACTTGGTCGGACAAAATACGGTGTTCACAGTCATTAGGTGTTAAATCTAATTCCTTGTCTTGGATCTTATTATATTGTTTTAAATTAAAACATCATTCTTTTTCCTACGATACCTTCTATAGGGTTTCGTAATTCTTGAAATTCTTCATATTCATCAGGTGTTTGTCTTTAATTACTACTTTCACCTTGCATCATATTAATTTTATCTTCTTCAAATATATAATTAATCTCGTCAGAGTTGTTACTAGTTGAATTGATACTTGATTCAGAGTCGGATTCTATTATTAACTTGTAAATTTCTATATCTGAATACTCTAATTCTTCCTCAATATAGTTTTTGAATTCTAATGGTTCTAGTTCATAATCATCAGCTAATTCCATAATATTCATATTCTTTTTGTTTCGAGGCTTCTTACAGTCTGTTGCTATATGTCCTAATTCTCCACAATTATAACATTGGCATTTAGTGGGATGTTTTGTATAGTTTATCTTTCTTTTTCCTTTCTTAAAATATTTTCGGGGTTTAAATTTAACTTTTTGTTGAAACTTTAATTTAGGATATTTTTTGAATTTATATTCATATTTTTTATGTGGTGACTTATATTTCCTATATCTGTGAGTTTTCTTATTCTTATATTTTCTGTCAGGTTTACATCCCCATCCATGAGGAGTTTCAAATTATATTTATTATATTAAAATAAGTATGAATAAATATTTTTTCAAAAAATAGATTTCAATTAATTTAAATTATGTTTTTTTTAATTTAAGCTTATTTTTTTATAATAAATTATTTTGATTATATTTTTAAATAATTTTTTATTTTACTATTTTTTACAATTGTTTTTTATTTTTATTTTATTATTTAACTAAATTTTTTTTAAAAAAATTAAAATATAATTTTCATAAATTTTTTTAAAATTTATTATTCTTATTTCTTTTAAAAAAATATGTGTCTAAATTTAAGGTAATTAATTTATATTGAAAATATAATTTTTTAAAAATATAAAAATTATTATTATTATTATAAATTAATAATTTTTTTTCTTTTTCATTTTCTTTCCATCCATCCAAACATATCGAGGAAAACATTTTCTCTTCACTTTTTTTTCCTTTCCCTTCCTCTTGTACTTTTCTCTTCTTCCATTTTTCTCCTATCCCGTCCAAACACAGCGTTACTTTCCAATTATCAATATAAGAGCCCGTTTGGAATCCAAGAATTGGCCAAAAAAAAAAAAAGAGAAGAAATTTTTTTTTATAATACTTATTTTGTTCTTATAATCATTACTCGATTATTATTTAATATTATATATTAATTATTATTCAATTATAAAAAGTAAAGATAATAATTTTTTATTTTTAAATTTTTCTATTTTTATATCTAATTTTTTATGTATCAAATAAATCGTAAAATTTGAAAAAAAAAGAATATTCTCAGCTCTCGTGCTAAGCAATGAATTCCCTCATCCAACAGAAAAGAAATAACAATTAGCAAAGAAAGTTCATGTGTAATAGGTTCCGCAGAGCATGCAACTTTGTGTCACCTCTTAACGGGCCTTCCAAAGCAATGACAATGATTGAAGAAAAATAATTAAAAGAATAAGTTGAAAAGAGTTATATTTTGAAAGATCAAATTAAAAAATTAATCGCCTTTTAAAAACAAAAATAAGAATTTTTTTATTAAAAATTTGGTAACTAATATATGAATTTGTGACTGTCCTTCTAATTACATCGCATGCTTTTCTTTTTCAGTATAGGTATGATTTTTATCAATTTTTAATATATACAAGTTTAAAACCCAATAACTACATCACAATGATTTTTTTTTAATAGAATTTATCCTCTTTGTGCAGTTTGTATGTACATGCTTGCCTTTATAACTAGGTCAATCTCTTGGAATTTGTCATCCTTTTTAATCGTGGGTATTACTTTTGTGAATTAAAAAAAAATTAAGAATATTTTGACTAAATGATTTCATATTATGTTGTTGTTTGTTTAATTAATATTAATAATTGCAAGACTTTTTTATATGATTTTATATAAATAAATTTCATGTAAACAAATCTCGAGTTGAATATATATATATATATATACTTTAAAATTTCTTCAAGTTAATAAGTTTAGTTTTGGAAATTTAAGAGTTAAATATATATATACATCACTAATGTTTGAGTCTAAGATAAGGACTATAATGTCTCATCCATAATCATTTTATATCTAAGAGAACTACAATTTTTTATGTTATACATTTTTCAATATGAAGTGCCTATGCAATGAAATTTAATTATGGTGTTGGTAAAATTGAATATGGACTAAATGGATTTGGGTTTTCTCCTTTTAATATACCATGCAATGGTGAAGAAAGGAAGAGATCTTACATGTGTTTACCTTTCTCTCCACCATAGTATAGTAAGACAACGGATCTAAATTCTGATAGAGTGGAGGTAAAAAGGAGATTCAGATCCTCTCTCATAATTGTCTCTCTATTATCTCTCCCATGAAATCTAGATTGTCTAAATTGAGATATAGATGGTCTAAATATATTTTTTAACTTAAACATTATTTTTTCAAGTTTATAATTAAAAAATTATGTTATTCTATAATTTATTATCTTTTAAAATACTTATTTAAAAAAATTAAATCTGGAATTTAGAAGGTTTAAATTTTGTATTGGAGAAAGCACAAAGAGAGGATGTGAAAAGATCCGTCCATAGTAAAAATATTGAAAACTGACATTGTTTTTGAAAATATACTGCACGGTTTGTTACATAGATAATCTTCACTCTCTTTCTCCTACATTTCCATTTTCAATCATAATTGTATATTAAGGGAGCTCACTTTGCTTGCTTAGACAAAGGCCCTAGTTCAAGAAAAAAAAGTGTAATTGGAGAAACAAAAGCCAAATGGTAATTTATTAATTGATTGAAAAAATAATAAGCAAAGAATGTGATTGAATCAAGAATTATCACTAAAGCTATACTTTTCTCTTTTAGTTCTTTTATCGTCTATTCTTGATCCTGTCAAAGAATTTGCTATTTGCCTATGTCACTCTATACTTGTATAGCTCTTTACCTAAAATACTTCAAGAATCCCTATCTCAGAGAGCTTCTCAACAAGAAATATAGAAGCTTAAAGCTAAATCTTCACTCCAATCTTCTCAGCAACCTACAACATTTCAACTTGAGTCAGGTTAGATAAATGGACATTAAGGCACCAAGACATCAACCAAAATGAAAAAGAAGAAGAAGAAGAGTAAAGTAATAGTTTGGTCCTAAATTATTAGGAGTATGTATGTAGAGTTAGTTTTTGAAAATAACAAACATATTGTATATTAATCTTTTAATTAAATACTGCATAAATGCCAAAAGGACTAAGGAACAACAAGTATATTATTTTCAAGGCTAAAATAAAATTGGTCTAACAATTTAGAATCAAATTATTAATTTATTAAAAAAAAACAAGCATATAATTTTAATATCAAAGGCATTACCTGAGCCTATGGTATAAGATTATGACAAGTTGTATCACATGGATATGCACAATCTATTTCCTTGATTTTGTCTCTACTAAAATACCAATCTCCAACTGCTTCTGCAATAGTCTGTTAAAGATAGACCAATTCAAAATTATCTTGATTTAAGTATAAACTTCAAATTTGAGTAAAATAATGAAACTTTAATAGTACTAAAGTAGAATTGATTGTGGAGCAGGTCTTAATTTTATTTTACATAAAATTATATCAATTTTTTTAGGTCAAATCGACAAAATTCAAGCTTTCAATTTGATCTGAATGATCAAGTCTTCTTAATTGTATACTTTTTCAATAACAAATTCAATAGACTGCTTTTAGAATTATAATATTTAGTTTCGAGTCCCTTTTCCTATATTTCACATAGTATAAGCTTAACAAGTAATTAGAGTTAGTTGACTGCTATGCAGTTAAGCATAAATAGTAACCTAACAAATAAATTTAAAACTCAAATACTATGAACATAATTATCATCATGTCTCTCCATTAAAGAGTGGTACCTTCTTGTTTATTCTTGGGGAATCATCTCCAAACCACGTATCTTGGGATTCACTTTGACAGTGGGCAAAGCATGAATTAATGAACATTCCCCCTCTTCTTGAAAATATATAGAATGGTTTTAAAACTGTAAGCATGTAGCTCCTAAAACCTGAATAAAACATATTAAGTAAAGAGAGTCAGTGAAAAATTTGTTTTATTTAGAAAAGAAGCATGTACGTTGAACATATATGGAGTAGACTAAATAGTTCTTTAACAAAACACTTGACATGTCTAAAAACAAGAAAGAAACTAATTGGAATTGAGATTCCCTCTTAAAAATTTAGTAGAAAACAGCCCAATTACAGTAAAAGAATAAAGGGGAAATAGAAAAATAAATAATAATAATAATAATAATAATAATAATAATAATAATAATAATAATACAAAAAATATTCTAATTCTTCTAGGGACTAGACCTCCTACAAGAATGCCCAATATTCTTCAATAGAGTTATAACATATCCAAGAATATTTTTTGAGTGGTCAATGATGTTGGTTGGTAATAGAAATGACCAAGTGTTACAATTTTATTAGGAAACTTGAAAGCAAACATTTAAGTGTATGTTTCAATGAGAAATAATGGAGGGAAAATGAAGGTTTCATTGAAACCTTTCCTTGTTTGGGAATTTTTAACAAGGATAATGAATTATTTCAACTAACTCTCCAAAATCCTCCAAAGAGCCCTCTCCTTTATAGTTTTAAGCTCCCCCAATTTTGGAGATTTTGGAGGAGAAAGTTTGACCATCCATTCCTCTTCCTTGTCTCCCCTCCCTTTTTCTTTAGATTCCTTCCCTTGCCTTCTCCGCTCAACTCCAAGACATACCCTAATTTAAGAACTTTACCTAAGCCTTGTCTTTGAAAAATTATAAGGAATTAAAAAAGTGCCAAGTTGATTAGAGAAAGATATTAAAAGAAAAAACCTAACCTTGCAGTATATCAATTTGGTATGGAGTGCATGCTGCTGGGTTTATCTTGCAGTGATTCCAATGTCCACGCAAATCAGCAGAAGTTGGCACCAATATATGGTGAAACTGTTGACATTAGAATTTATATTCATTCATCATAATATGCAAGTCATTATAACAAGATCATATGAGGAAAACATGTCAGAAAATCTCACTTGGAATACATCATAAGCGGAGTTCAAGATGAAATATGGTGTTGTTATGTATTTCAATACATACTGCGGGAAGAAGCACTGCATGAAAACACTACACAAGTCAAAATCTTGTACTCAAGAAACTGCAATTTTCCCAAGCTAATGATCCAAGTTCATCCAGAAAACTTACCAAATCTGGAAAGTACAGGGAACTCGTACAGTTTTCATTTAGATTCTGCCCTATCCCCTGTTGAGCAAAAAGTGTCAAGTAAGACTGCATTTTAAGTTTGAATAAAGAACAAAATGTGGGTTCCGTTTTCTTCTTTATATGATCTTGAATGATTTCAGTAAATTGCATTCACCCCCTTGAGGTTTTCGAAGCCTACTTTTATACTCCCCTCTGATGCAATTTATACGGAAATCTCTCCTCTATGACCAAAATTGTTATAAGGAGCTAATTCTCTCCGGACACTGGATGCATTTTTCCTCCGTAGAAACTCTCAATACAGCCTAATTCAATGCAGCACAAATCACACAAAAATACCAAGTTAATGCTTATGAAAACTTTAAGTAAAGGAGTTTAATGCAATATTTTTAAAACTAGAGGAGGTTTAAGCGTAGATTTTATAAACTTTGAAGCATGTAAATGTAATTTACTCTAATTAATGTTGACTAAATGAATAAGGGACAGTTGATCATTGATCATGCATTCATTTCCACTTGAATCATTGTTACATCTGTTTGAGCATCACAAGACAAATGGTGTGTTTGGAAACGCGTTACTGTCTCTCAAAACCACGTTTCACACAAAGCTCCGATTTTATGCTTCTACGTCAACGTGGTTTTGTAGTGAACTCCCAAACATGCACAAATTCACTTCTCTCTCTCCGAAAGCTCAAATTGTTAGTCAAGGTGTGGCGAAAGCCTAATTGTAGGACCTGAGTTAGAGTCAAAAGTATAACATTTGAATTAAGTACTAAGTTGCGTCTTAATTAATAATTATAACTTGTGGTAGAGTAGTAAGTACTCAATCCAATACAAATAGAAGAATGGAAAAAGGCATATGTTGTATGGTGATGACAAGTATCTAAGCTCAAGTTCTGTATATGTTGGACTCAATGAAAGTGATAAACTTCAGCTACAAAATGAAGTTTTTCAGCAAAGTATTTTGGAATGGCATGCTGCAAATAGTAGCTCCTCTACATTCTCTACATCAATTACGTTTTCATAACACGAAAGGGAGAGAAGGAACTAAAATCTTCGTAAAAGCTTAGTCTTAAAAGTGAAGCAATGGCAACCCTTTTATTAAATATAACGTTTATGATTTTACTAGTTTTCTTCCTCTCAGCATATTCATCTTTCCCAAATACAAATACCAAGTTTCCTCATATTGTTGCTTATTTTTATGGTTTGGTAGCTCTGCATCTTTGCTATCAAATGCAAAGAACAGTTGACAATCTTTATGAAATTATTGGGTAATTTTATAGAGAGTTCTACCTTTCAAGAACTCTAATTTTCTCTTTAATACATGTTTAGATTCTCAACTTACTAATCAAAAAATGAAAGTGAGAATATCAAAATACATCTAAAGGAGAAAGGTTCAACATCTTGAGAGGAAGAATTCTCGCCAACGTATATAGCCAAAGATTTGCATCGGAAATAGGGCCTTTACGTGGACTTCTTGATGACTCATGGAATAGATATAGTAAATTTCTGTTAGTTAAGAGGAATGTGTTGCTTATGTTTTTTATTATTCTACTAATCTCATTTAACTTAAAAAGGTCAAAGAGAAGAGAGAAGATGAGCTAAACGCACATAACCTCGTGCTTTTCACTTTTCAACCAAAAAGACAATAATTTATTGTCAAATGATCAAGCAACACAATGCAAATGAAACTCTCAAAGTGTATATATGTGTAATGTGGGTCATGTATTGGAGATTTACCTGCAATGAAACGAGGCTTTTGAAGAAATACCTCATACTGTGGTTCAAAGCGATATCTCTTCTGCACAGAGGAAAGGGAGAAAATGTATATATATATATATATATATATTGAAGTGATACAGGTGAAGTTTGGATTGGAATGATTCAAAATAGACTAAACTCACCCGTCAAGAAAGAAACCAGCATCGCTCAAGCATTTAACGCTAGCATTCCTTGGCAAGTAGTTGGTGAATCTGTCACAATGGTGAAAGGTCGCTAAACCTCCTGCAGAACAACCTGAAAGCAAAGCCTACACAGGAGAGATAATAGACAAGTATTAGATATTTCTAGTTCATACGACGCTTCTAGGCTCATAGTTCGAAATTAGTTGCACAGCAAGTCACTTGCCTCACTTTTATGTGAGAAAAACTCTATTTTCGTGCTGAGAAAAGAAGATCACTATCAATTTAATACTTACAAATATTTTGTACTAGACACATAAGATTATGATTCCGTTCTCATTTCATCATTCTCAAAAAATTAAAAGAATACTCACATCGTCTTTCAAGAACTAAAAAAAATTTGTATAGTTGGAATAAAACTGTACTCTTAATTTAGTTCTTTTTTAATTTAATTCATGACAAATATCATTAAAATGTTTGTAATTTTGCTCTTTCACACAATTTTGAAGCAAAATTTAACGAAAAACTTAACAATTGACTTAAATGATACTTATTTATCTGATTATATTAACTCACACTTGAATTGATATATAACTTTTAAGTCAACAAGTTGTTATATGTGCATTAAATTGAAAAAAAATGATATCAAAAAGTAACATTACAAGTATTTTGATAACCGAGGGATTAAATTATGAGAAATAATACCGAAAAGACTAAATTAAAAATTCATCATAAACCGAACTAAAGTTTTCTCAATACTAAATTCATAAAGACACTAGGGGAATCAAAGCTAAGCTTTTGTCTATTAAAATATGATTGAAGCCTTGAAGAAATATATAGAGGGAAAAAAATATATAGAGTAGCATACCTTGCGTGCCTGCCCCAAACCTTTAGGCAGTAGGTCACGAATGATTGCTTCCCAAATCTTTTGTCCTTTGAAATAAAGCAATGTTGTCTGTTGTTCATTTCACATCCTGTCTTAACTTTCATGCTTTAACCGAGAAAATATAGTAAGAAAGGGGAAGAAAGAGAGAAAATTACCCCGTTGTTGAACGAAGCATCTCCAGTAAATGAGCCTCCATCACAATATCTAAGCTTAACACGGTTCCAATTGTAGAAATCTGGGATACCGAAGATACAAACATGAATCAAATAAATTCTGAAGAGCAAATGATAAAAATTGAAAAAGTTTGGAAACATGTATTTTGTAGTATATTTAGTTCTCATCGGCAATATCTACATCATTGTTATCAAATTTTTAATTAAAATAAAATAAGTATTTAATTTTTTTAATAATAACATTATACGTGTATATAGTATTAAAAAAATTCTTATTTTATTTTGAACAAAATGGTTGCAAATTGTTAGAGAGTATAAGTCACAAAATATTCAACCAATCACGTACAAGAAGAAACAAATATGAATATAAATAAAAATAAAGATTATAAAGTAGGGAACTATTTAAGAAAGAAAACAGCATTGACTTTAGCCTATTAACTGAAAAAAAAACTCATGTGATTCCTATGAAAAAAATCTACCCACTAAATATTTTAAAATTGTGGCCCATTTACTAGCAAACATAAGCAAATAAATAAAGATATTAAAGTTTTAAAATAAGAAAACAAATAAAAGTATTAAAGCAATAATTCTACATTAAATGTAATTTTTAACAATTTTAATTAAAAAAATCATATATTTATTTATAAAAATTATATATTTGTCATATTATTATTAAAAAAGTATACATTTATTATGTTTTGATTAAAAATTTTAATAACAAAAATATAAAAAAAAATGTATATAAATATTCTCCCTTCCCCCAAACTGCCATATATACCAGAACTTTTAGAGTACATAGGGGTAAAATTTATAATTTTTATTATTTTAATTACTAGTAATTAACAAATATCTTTACATAACAGTACTGGAATTGAAATTTATTTTATTTAATTGTTAATTAATATACTCCTTTAATTGAGATTGAAAAATTAAACTACTATTAAACCTCACCTGTTTACTCGTATGAAAAATTGAGATAGATCTATTGGCATAAGAATGTCTTGTGTCTGGTCTCTTGGTTGTTTTCCTAGGAACAAATCTAGTTTAGATTTAATTTTTTTATTTTTAAATATTAATTATTTTTTAAAAGATTACCTTCTCTCTGTAAGTAAATATTATTTTTTATTATGTGTTTTGTTTCTTTAAGAATTAAAAAAATAAAATAAAAATTTTAAAACCTAAATTATCTAAATTCAAATCTACTCCATAGCAGAGGATCTGTCTACCAATGTACAAGGGTCACGGATCTAGAAATCAAATTCAATGAACTGCGGTGGATTGGTCAACATTTTATACTAAATAATTAAGATTAGAAACATGATTTGTTACCGACAGCTAAGCTGAGCAAAATGATTGATGATGTGGGGAGGAAAACAAATGATTAAATAATCAAAATAAATATATAAAACATTGTATGAAACGGAATGGCAATCACTTATGTCTTGGTAGTCAATCATATCCAAAAAATTTCCTATTGTCTAGTCTTCTAAATTGGTTTTAGTTCATTCTTCAATAATTTTTGCCTCTCTACTAATTTATACTTAAAAATTTTAACAGGTGTCATGAAATTAAAAAATACAAGTGTGAAACCGAAGGAAAATTAAGCATATGTTCACATACATTTCAAATTAGTAATAATGAAGTAATTTACATTTATTATCATTTTTTATTAAAAAAATGCAAAAGAAAGGAATGAAACTAAATTAAAATTTATTTAGTAAATATTATTGAACAATTTTTTTATAAAAATTAATAATGTATTGTTGAATTATAAAAAAAATTATATTTCTCATGTTCTCATTAAATAATCTAAAATAACTCTTAATGACATTTGGATTTTCTATTGTGCATATAGAATACAGTAGATTTTTTTATTTTTTAATCCCAAAATGTAATTAAATTTCAATATTAATAAGATCTGTAATATTCCATATATATATATATATACACACATATATATCTGGTTTATTTAATAGAAAAAATATCCAATATAGTAATTTTTATTAATAATCATATCTTAAGCTATTTTTTTATAAATCTTACATTATATATATAATTACAAATATTACTTATATCGAATTTAAATAAATTTAAGAAAATTAAAAAATCTATTTTACTCTAAATGTAGGAAACGGAGATGGTATTTTTGTCATTTTATCCTTACAAAATCCAAGGAGCCAGGACAAGGAAAACAACCAAGATTGGAAAGCTTTTTGCAGGAGAAAACATACACCTATACAGGTCTATGGTAGAGCAGCTGGCAAGTACGGAAATGGGCTTCCGGTGTAACAAGAGCACGTGAAAGAATTGGCGGGGAATCAAAGGAAACTGAAGGGGGACACTGTCGTGGAACTTCCTCGTTGCTTACCCTTTTCGTCAAAAGGAAAGCCGATGGTGGGTTGTTAGCTGTTATACCATTAATTTATAGGGTAAATTACATTATTTTCTTAAATTATATTTATTTTTTAAAATTTATACTTGACTTTTTTTAATTTATCTTTAGTTAATGAAGTAATTTTTTATAGAATTTTTTTCTTCTAAAAATAAATTTAATTAATTATTTTTATTATTATATTACAAATAAAATCATAATTTTATATTAAATCTCAATATCAACTTAATTATATTTATTGTTATGTTAAAAATAAAATTACAATTTCTATTATTCAAAAAATTAAATTTTATGATAAAAATTAAATTAAAAGAAAATTGTTATAATATATATTAAAATAGCAAATAACGCGAATGTAATTTTTAAATCAAACAAATATAATGTATTTTAATTAATCTTCAAAGGGACAGTAACATATTTTAATCTATATTACACTAATATTTACTTTTTCTTTTTTTTCTTTTTAATTTTAAACAACCTCCGCAGGTGTAAGTCATAATAAAAGACAGCCAATCATGGCTGGAACTGAGCCTTAAGAATCCAAGTTAGTGTTTGGGTGGCAGAATCAACGATTGTGATTATGGGTGTAAATCGGCCGGCTAACCTGGCGTATTTGGTGTAGCATGGCCAAATTAAGCCAGGCCAAGATAGTTTAAAATGATAAAAAAGGGTTAAACTAGGTTGCGCTGGTCAATTTGGTTCTACCTTGTATAATAATAAAACAATAAGAATTTAAATAAAAATTTTATTTTAAAGGTCATTTTATAATTTTAACTAAAAATTTTTAAACATATTTTATAAATTATAAAAAGTCAAGAGAGGTAAAGCCCTTATTAGTTTATTCTTTATTATGATTATTATATTTAAATAAAAAAGATAAAATAAAAAATGCATATTTTTTAGTTGAAATAAAAATTTTAAAATTAAAATAATAAATGTATATTTTTTTAAAAAATAAGCTAACAAATTACTTTCAGCGTTTGCACCAACTTTATTTTAAAAGTAACAATAGCAATAAAATATTTTCTCAATAGGTGAAATTAATTACATGGATCAGATAAAATTTTATCATAAATTATATTTTTAAATTAAAAAAAAATTCAATTTCATCTTAAAAAATTACCTAAAATTAAAAAAAAAATCACTAAACAAACCACTAGGTGCCTCAAATGATAACCTGTTATAAAAATATAAATATTTAAAACTTCTAAATCCTTCTAAGTTAAAAAAAGAAAAACCCTGGTTAAACCTAATTAATCTAACCCAAGCTCATAGGACAAGCCGGGCACCAAGCCAAGCACACAAACTCTATCACATTTAATCTTGATGGTTACAACTAGAATATGCTATTAGCAAAGAGAATGTGAGAATAATTATATTTTTTAGTATTTACACAATTTTATTTTTACAAGATATATTACTTAAAATTTTAATCATTGAATTTATTTCTTCATGTGATTAAATTTTTTCAAACTTTTAATTTGTTAAATATTAAATTTTTCATTAGACCAAATTTTATATTATTTTATTTTAAGGGAATAATTTAATATATCATCTAATGAATTTGGATTAATTCATATAAAAAACAAATTTAAAAACTAATGCGTAAAGAGATATATTTTTCATAAATTAAATATATATTTACTTTTTATATTTATAGAGAATGCATGTATGAATTTGTAGGCATTTGTACTAACTTAATTCAGTGGAGTACTATAAGCTCAAAAAATTGATAAAGTAAATATTTAAACACGTAACAAGTCATCTAATCACAACACATATGCTTGCATCTACCAACAAATCAATCATTTAAGGTTAAACATACATTTTTTCTTGAATGATGTATACAAATTTGTGAACATATATAAGAAGCATATAAAGTCATTAAGAGTGGATAATTGAGAATTTTGTATACTTTACTTAAAGGGATTCAACTTTTGTGTAATTATACTAAAAAAAAAAAGAATTAAAATAATAGAACTTCAATAAAATTAAAGGCGGGCGCTAATGATGGATGATCACCTGCTTGTTGGAAGTGAATAGAAAAGTAAACATGTTCTTGAAATGTGATTATGTGAAGGTGACCAGACAATAATCAGTCAGCAGAAAAAAAGAAAACTGAAAAATCTATCTTATATAATAGGACTTGGTTTTACTTGCACTATTTATAACATATTCATTGATAAAATATGTAATTCACTTTTTTTTTCTTTTCATTTATTCAAATTCAAATGACACACAGACCTTCTTACAGTTGTACACATGCCACCACCCTAGTTTACACATAAACTAAAGGAGGTGAGTCATCACATACAATTTTTGAGAAAATCTACAACTAAGATGAATTCTACACATGATGGTAACGATTGTAGCATATTGGGATGGACAAAATATTCAGATGTTGTAAGTGTTTGTAAAATTTATCATTTGAGTTTAGATATGAAAACTTTTGTGGTATTTTAAAAGTTTGTGGGGTTTGGGTAGTATAATAGTCATTCGACTCTGGACCTTAAATTTTTTTTTATTTGTTTTATCATATATTTTTATATATTAATCAATATAACATTTTTTTTCAAAAGTATCATCCACATAGCATTGTATAGGTTTTGAATTATATCAATAGTAATTGAAAACATTTTATTCTTTATCGAAATTTTATATAAATAAATCTCAACTTAAAAAAAGCTTATACGTGAATATGGGTCTATGAATTCATCAAGAATTCAATGGGGATGAAAATTTTTCAAACCATTAAATATGGTCTAAAATAAAAACTATAATACTCTACTCATGATCATTCTTATTAACCTATGTATTTATTGAAAGATAACATCAAAATGAGTTTTATATATTATATGATTAATGTTAATTAAGAGTTAGACATATTTTTTCTAATTAATTATAAGATTAGATTTAGATACAATTTTTTTATATTTTTTCTATCATATTTTTCAATTCAAATATAATAACTATATAATTTTTAATTAAAATAGAATAAATGTATAATTTTAATTGAAAAATTATATACTTATTTGTAAAATTCATACACTTGTCATATTATTATTTAAAACTTTAACACTCATCATTTTTTATTGAAAAATTTTATAGGAAAGATATAAAGAAAATTTTCCATAATTATAAATATATTCAAGCAAATCAAATAGCAAAAAGAACAAAATATAACACTCTCAATGCCTAATTTTACTTGGTATAGTAGATAACTAAACAACGTCAGATCCAGGACCTCAGGTTAGGAAGAGTGAAGTTGACATAATCTCTTTTATAAATGTATTTTTTATATTTTATCTCAGTCGATGGGAAGATATATTGAAATTTTAATTTATTTTTCTAAATTTGATAACAAATCTTCTAAAACTGTTTATTAAAATTAGAATAATGAGATTTAAATAAAAATCGGTGCGTTGATATCATTTTTTTTTTAGAAATTTCATATCTTATTTTTAAAAAATTATATATTTATGGTATATTGTTTAAATAAAATACCAGAAATTGAAATTATAAATTTATTTTTTTACTTTTATAACAGTAATAGATAATAAAATTATAATATAGCAAAAAGTCTCTTGAATTAGAGACTTAGCATTTAAAATTAAAGTAATTCAATTGAACTTCCAAATTTTTAATTGAGTTTTGAGATTATTTCAAGGAGCTAAAAATTAAAAATTAAAGTTGTAGTATCATGAAATTTACATCTAAAGAAAAAGAAAAAAAAAAGATAGAGACACATTAAAGAAAAAAAAAAAAAAAGAAAAAAAAGAGGAAATAATAATAATAATAATAATAATAATAATAAGATTTTCAAAAGAATTCTATACATAATACATAGATAAGTTTAGTAAATTTTAAAGTAAAATATCAAATAATACTAAAAAATTACATAATATATATATATTTCAATTGATCTAAATTAATATATATATATATATATATATGCATAGCCTCAAAATTTAATACCTTCAACCCTAAACAACACCACCTCCCAGGGGCCCAAACGCAGCTCTAACTATATGTATATATATAGATATATCTACCTAAATCATGTACGACGATTTCTAGTCACATGTTCTTTTTAACACTTTGCCATGAATGGCTTACCTAGCACACATAACTTTACTGTCCTAAATATTAACTCGGTAACATTAAGGAGTTCAAGAAGTTAATGCCGAAACAGAACTACTACCCTTTTAAAGTTATATTCTCTCTCTCTCTCTCTCTCTCTCTCTCTCTCTCTCTCTCTCCTCTCTGTTCGTTGAATTCTCTTACTCATTTTTTCTACGCATCTTAGATTTGATAAAGAATTTATAGGATTGTTTATCATATTTAATCTTCAGATATAATCTTTTTACTGCCATATTTAATTTAGATGTTTATATATTTTATTAATTATAATTATCCCATTCTCTTTAAAAAATTATAAATCTATATTTTTTTAGCTAAATACTTTACTAATTTAATAAATTAATTCTGTTATTATTTTAATAATATTTAATTTATACTAAGCTTTAAAAAATTAAATTTAAATATTATATATTCAAATATTGAGGCTTGAGGCCCCTCACACGAACATCCTCATGTTTGAGCGTGGGGAACTGTACAGATTCAACACATTCCTTACTTTGAAAATTAATTTAATTAGAAAATATAAAATTCTAATATTATATCAATAACTATTTTAACATAAAAAATTAAACTGCCGAAATAATTAACTTAAGTAACACCTCTCTTGAACTAAAATAAATCCCTTATAATATTGTACAAGATGTAATTAAAAAAATTAAAATGTTTAAAAAGTTAAAAATTACTTCTAATATTAGTTCTACACTCTCAATTTATCTCTGTGTAGCTACATATTGTATAATTACTTGCTAAATGCAAAATATTCAGATTACTTTTAGACATAAGTGCCAGAGAATCTTGATGGACCAAAGTTTGATTCCTACATCATTCGTTTTTATTTTTTATTCTATCTCATTTATAACTAAAAATAAATTTAAAAAGATTTATACCTGATTTATAACTAAACAAATTAAAGTAGAGACTATATATTATTTTTTATATAATATCTAACACATATCTAATAATTATGATGGATCATCGTTATCCCTACACCACAAGAGTCATAAATGGTAATAATTTTTGGGCTTAACTGCAATAGTTAAGATGGATAATTGTTTAGATAAATTGTTAAATTAAAAATTTTCATTCACGAAGAACAAGAGATTTCGTAGATATTTCAATCAAATTCAAACTAAAATACTTCTTAAAATTATAAGAAAAATAGAAGTTACCTGGGTTAAGGGAGGCATTGTTACTTAAGATGCCAGAGAAGACCTCCCACTTGGTCATGTAGCTAGTTGAACCCCTGCGAGAATTTGCTCTGGCCAAACATGATTCCACGTCATTGCACCACCCACCTCCCTGTTATGCACCATAAATTGACCATGTTCATTATTCATGATTATTCAATGCAGAACCGTTCCTTCCACATTCAGTTTCTTCGATTAGGCCTTAGGACCCACCAAACTAAATTAACTGAATCAATTATATGTTGCACCTGAAGTCTTTGCAATGCAGAATGTTTGCAGTGGGGAACAGAGATCTATTTATTTTTGCACAATACTCCATTTCGTAATTCATTTGTTTTTTATCTAACCTAGAAATTTTATTACGCAACAACATAGAAACCACATAACTGAGGGTCCGTTCACCTATATATTTGATCTAATGTCCCTTCGGTCATCACACTTCATCATTTCATGCCTTTGCTTCAATTTAAAGTTTGGTATGAAGAGACTTTATTCTCCAACGTGACACTTTATTGGTCTAACTTCAAGTGTACGTTATGGGAGCAAACAGCTCCTACACAAAATGAATCTTTCCAAGAATTTTTAATATAAATAAATTGGACCCACATTAAAGTTAAAAAATTTCTAATTGTATGTTTAATATGAAGAATGTCTTCGAATTTGAATTAAAATTAATTCTTTTGAACAATTTTAAAGATTCACTCATCCATATTAGATTGTATTTATAATTTTTATTTATAGTGTTTTTAGCTCAGTTAAAAAGTGGTCCAAATTTCGTACATTTCTTTTATTTTCTCCATCAGCTTACTAAAACGTGAACACCCCCAAATCTTAAACTTAATAGCAGGATTTTTTTTTTGTTGAGAAAAAAAAGACATTATAATTACTGGTATTAATTTCTTGTTAGGAATTTTTAGTCAGTTGAAGAGGAAACACAGTGATGTCGCGTTTGCTAGCTTGGACTACTAGTTTTATACATAATTTACAGAATAAACTTTATAAACTGCACTCATACTTTGAAAAAATGCAAATTTAATAAATTTTATTTTAGGCTTTTTCTTACATCACTGTAACATTTTTATACATATGTTGCAACATTAGAAACCAATACGATTAGCACCGGGCATACTAAAATTCTGCTGAGTCATGATTTGACCAAAAAATTTAAATCTTTAAATTATTATTAGTTTTTAAAAACTAATAAATAGACAAGTTAATTCATAAAAATAAGAAATTTATTGTACTATAGTATTTTTAACTTTCTTGGTTAATTTGATAGAGGTTTTGACTATGAAAAATTCAAGTTTTTTTAAAATTTATGCTCTTAATCATTAAATGTATTTTATATTTTGTATAAGTTTTTTTAATTACCATACGCAAATTCGAGGTCCGTCCAATGATTGGAGAGTTCAAACTCCCAATCATTTTTATTTACAAAATAAATAACATCTAATAAATTTGTTATTTTTAAAATTAATTTGAGTATTTAAACATTTTTATATTAAATTTAAATGAGCTTAATAATAAATTTAATAATAAAAATTACTCAACTACCAATTAAAAGTGACCACGTCATCGGGAATTGCGTCGCCCGCGCGGAAATGAAACACCAGATTCCAGTTCCCAAAGAAGAGCGCGCGCAAAACTCCATAAAGACGACAGAAAAGCATTGTCGTATAGGATTTCGAAACCAACCAATCATCACATTTCGCCCCCAAAATTAAAAACCACCGCCATCACTTATCCACACCCAACACTTAAAAACAAGCCCTTCCCAACTTACCGGGTGCCTGCCTAGTCCTAATTTAGGAGTAATTTGGCTTAAATATATATTTTTTTCTTTTTAATTTTATAAAATTTTTAATGTAGTCTCTTAATTTAAAATTAAATAATATATTTTAAAATTTAATTTTATCTCCTGTCTTATAATTCATTCAAAATTAAATATTAAGTTTTACAATATATTGATTTGCACATTAAATTTGAGTATGAGTTGATAATATTAACAAATAAATAAAGTTTACGTCGATAAATTATTAAATTTAACATTAAGTTTGATATAAAATATAGGGTAGAGGAGTAAAATTAGATTTTTTTTTTGTATTAGAGGAATCAAATTAAAATTTTTATGAAACTAAAAGGATTAAAAATGTAACTAAATTGTGTAATTATTTTTGTTTTTATTATTAAGTTTTATAATAAAAAAGTAAAAAATAATTTTTTTTAGATCTCATGTTTTTATTGGTAAATTAATGACAAAGCTATAAAAATTAAATCTAAGTGTAGTTCATTTATTAATATAATTTAATTTCTATAAAAGTATTTTTAAAAAAGGAACGAAAAGGATAAAAAAGGAAAGTTCAGCGTACCTCAAATTGTAAAAGCCAGTTGTTGGCTCCCGCACCGAATCCTCTGTGCAAATGATACGCCGGTAAACTCCCATCCAAACAAACTACAAATGTTATTTAAATATAAATAATTAGTATTATATATTAATTTCTATCACAAAATAAAATTTTAGGGATAAAAAAAAATTCAGTGCTTACGAGCACCAAGAGCTCGAGCGTTTTGAACCAGAGTCATATTCACCAGAAGCCTCTCTTCCGAGAGTACGTGCCATGGCACGAACGTTAGGAAAGCGAACAATGCCAAAACAGCGACGGATTTCATTTCCGAAATCAATATTCCCTGGATTTGGAATCTCTCGGAAATGGGAGAAAGAGAAGGAAAAGTGAGTGCTCTGTTTTCAGGATTTGGTATTCAGAGATGGAAACGAAGAGATCTAGTGGAGATAAAGCTTGAATAAATATTACAAGGCCTCATGGATTGCAAAACGGAGAGAATTCAATTACGAAAGGGAATCAGCGGCGTCGCCGTCAGGATAATAATGGTGAAAAGAAAAGAGTCTACAATTATCAAAAGGAGCAAAACGAAGATTATCCGAAGTTCCGAATAAACTTGAGGGAAACGGATTCGCAGTAGGATCCGAGTTTTCCACCTTTGCGTGAAGAAGACGGAGGGAAAGTGAAGGTCTTTCAGATGAGGAAGGAGTGAGGGAACGTGATGAAAATTAAGGTGCTCCTTGTCGTATTGAGAAGAAGGGGACAGAGGGAGGAGAGATTAAATAGCTGAAAATAGGTTTGAAAGAAATTGACGGAAGCTTTTGGTTAGATGCATAGAAATTCTTTAGGTAGACTATCTTCCTATCACACCAGGAAAATTAGTTATAAGTATATATTTAAATATTAAAAATTATATATAAGTATATTAGAGATGTTTAGTCGAAAAATGTGTTTGCTTGTGTCATACATGGAATCGCATACCTAAAAATCTCTCGTATGTTTATGGAATAATTTGTTAAGTTTACGATTCAAATGAAGGAAAAGGAGAATGAGAAGATAAAAAGGAAGAAAGCAAAGTGAGGGATGAAATGAAAAAATGATATTTATATTTTTTTAAAAAAATTAATAGAAAAGGTTGATATTGTTAAAATAATGATGCAAAGTTATAATGAATATTTTTTTATTTCCATCAATCTGCAAGAAGGGGGTACCAAATGTGATTGTGCTAGCATTGTGGAGCAAAAATATAATATAATAAATTTGGTGAGATAACAAATGATTGAGGATTCTTCAAATTGACTTTATTTTATAGTTAGGGATCCTATATTAGTTATTGTTTATCTCTTTAAAAATTATATGAGATTGTTTTAATAATATAAATTTTAATCATGTGAATTTAATTATTTTAAATTTACGAGGATATTGAACCTATAAAGTAATTTAATTTAAAGTTTGATGAATTAATACGTAACAAATTTGTTACTTTTGAATTAACTTGTGTAATTTATTTTTAATTTTTTAAAAATTAAGTTCAAATAAACCTAATAATCATGAGAACTAAATTCTCAATTCATTATATGTTTAATTTTTTATTTCAGAATATTTGGTAAGTTGGAGGGGTGGGACTCGGCACGTAACAGAATGGAACAAGATTGAAAGGGCGTTTGGTCCTGCGTGGAGCCGATGTGCTAGACCACTGGCCCAGTGGGGGGCAGCTTCAAACGCTTTAGGTGGCTAACCTCTGATCTAGTTGAAAGTGTGTGGATTCTTTGCTACTCAAGTCTGCGCACCAACTAGAATTATTGAAATAAATTTGGATAGTTTAGATTTTAATTTTTTATTAATTTTATTTTTTATTTTGAAAGAAGCAAAATAGAAGATAGAAATAATTTTTTAACTTTTACTAAAAAGAATTGTTTATTTGGTGAAAACTGAAAAAATATTTTTATCATATATTTTGTTTCTTTTAAAATTTTAAAAAGTAAGAATAAAAACAGATAATTGAAAATAAAAAATATTAAAATCTATACCTTTCAAATTTACATAAACAATTTAAATGATTGCTCAAGTTGAATAGCAGAAAGCCTATCCTCTGATTGAGGACTTTGTCAAGAGACTCGAGTGGGTATGGTGTTTAGGGAGTGTCGAGATGCAATCACGGCAGGTCCATTCGGTTGGTCAACTTGCTCGTGACAGGCGGGTTGAGTGATGACTCAGGAATACTCCCGTCAATTTTTTTTTAAATACAATTTGGGAATGTCAATTTAAAAAGAAATAAATGCAAAGTGAATAGAATTATATATTTAATGAGATTTATTATTTAAGTGAGATTTATAATTTAAATGGGGTCTCATTATTCTAAGTCTTAAGATCCAAATCAGAGTCGCCTATGCATGAATGTGCCTTGAGGATTTGGATTTGGACTACAAATTAGGCCTCGAAGAAGGGCATTTCAAACGGATTTTTCTAACTGCATTATGGATAAAATTTGAAGACTGAGAATAAGATTTAGGAGGATTCTTTATGTGTTATTTCTTTTTCTTTTAGATATTATTGTTAAAAATATTCCCTGATTTTACTCAAAATTATTCTTAAATTAACATAATTCAATTACAAATTGAATTAATAAAAATATCCCTAATCAAGCTTAAACAATATAATATTAGGTAAACTGCTAAGTTCTCTTGATTGAATACACAAATTAAAACGACTTACCATTTTTCATTAAATTTCTTCTTGTGAAATGCGTTTAAGATAAAATAAAGACCCTTGGGTGTCAAATTATATCCAAAGATCTTCATGTGAGGTGGTTTATAGCTCAGACTCAGCTTACATGTGAATTATAAATTTAACCCGTGATTAACAAGATGTGAAAGGAACAAGATCCTCTCTTGTAATGCAGAAAATCTTATAATTCATCCACTTCTCTATCCTAATAGCAGAGAGTTTTAGGAATAAAAGAATGGAAAATTCGGATTTAAAGCGTAAAAGATCACTATAATTATTTGAATATATTAAATGTACTTATTTTCAGTGTTCCAATTTTTTTACACATCTTATCTATACATTTCTTTAAACATATCTAATTTAGATAGTCTAAATCTTTATATTTTAATTTTTTTATTTTAAAAAATACAAAATATAAAATAAAAATATTATTTTAATTATAAATTTTAATAAAATTAATTATTTAATAAAAATAAAAAAATAAAAATATAAAATCTAGACTATCCAGATAAAATATGGATAGTTTAGATTACACATAAAAAAAGTGCATATTTTGCACATCCTCAAGACATGCAGAGAATTTAAACCTCTTTTTTTTTTTTTATATATCATTAGTAACTCATGCCCTTTTGAATGTAAAATTTCAAATTACATGATATTAAAAACTACATGAGAGTGGGTGGCGGGTTATGCTTATAATTTGGGTGTTTGTTCAGCGTTCAAAGCTGAACTATAGGGATTGCTGTGTGGTTTGGAATTGGCGCATAATATGGGGTGCTCCAGAATTCAAGTTGACTGTGACTCTTTGGCACTGGTCTAGACCACCAATAGTAAAGGAAAGGGGAAGGCCAACTTATTGAAAGAGTCACAAGACTTTTGATTATGGATTGGAAAGTTTACTTTGATTACATCCACAGAGAAGCCAATCGTGCCCTGATGCCAATCTCTAAGTCTAGGTTGGGGTCACTATTATTTTCTAAGTCCACCAAATGTGCTTGCCACTTTGCTGCCTGGTCCCATTTGTTTCCAATTCTGCTTTATTAAGGAGAAAGAAAGTAACGTAAAATAAGTGTGTATGATTTATTTTTCATGTCATCTTTTTAAAGACATTTTATCACTTGTTTACTTAAAAAAATGTAGTTCTCCTTAGTCTTTTTGTTTTTGGCTTTTCAACCACCTAGTCTTGAGTAAGATTATTATATCCAATAAATTTAATTCAAGTGATATTTTTTTAACATAAATATTATGTCTTAAGACTCTTTTGGTACTCAGAAAGTTAAATATAAAAATTAAAAAAAAAATAATTTTGTAAATAGAAAATATCTATAATAATTTTACTTTTAATGATTAAATAATGATTAATAGATAATATTAAATAATAATTGAGTAATGATTATTAGGATAAAATTGTCATTTTATCTTCTTTTTTTTTTCCATTTCTCAAACATGCTGTTAATTTCTATGAGTTTCAACTTGACTTTATTTGAATTTTATTATTAAGATTTTGTACAAAAAGAAAGTTATTATGCTAGTTTATGATAGATTATATGCAAAATTGCAAGTAATTAATTTGGAAAATGTTGTTCATATATTTGGTGCCAAGCACACTATTTTTATAATTTTGTTGCATTTAAAATTTTATTCCAAGAATGACTTTTAAAAAGTTTTACCTTATGAATTAATAACTCGTGCTAATTAAATCGCTCCAAGGGCATGTTTAGTATGTTAAAAGAAAATGAAAAATATTATATAATGTCTATTTTTTTTATAATCATTATTCAATTATTATTGAACACTATCTATCAATAATTATTTAATTATTAAAATACAGACACTAAAATTATTTTTTATTTATATTTTTATATCTAACTTTTTACATACAAAACGAGTTACAAAAATAATAGCTTATTATTCTTGGTTTTGATGCATTTATTTCATTTAAAGCAAGCAGTCTTTTTATTTTTGTAGACAATGCAACATACATGCATATAAGTAAAATTGAACAATTTCGGAGACCTTTTTAATATATAATATCATTAAAGTTTGAATTTACAATTATTTACAAATTATGTCTAAAATTTTTTGTTTCCACATTACACTTGATAAATTAAAATTTAGAAATAAAATTATCATGAAGTAAAAATATTAGGTTCCAATCACTAAAGAATCAACAATTGTATATTCAAATAGTTCCTAAAAAATATTTTCAATATAGAAAATATGGTAATAATAAGAACCACATATTATACTAGTGTATATATAGTTTCTGTTAAATAGAGAGATGGATACCTAAATCTGAATGTTTTCTGCGATAGATGGAGATAATGGGAATGAGCGAAGGTATAATAGCCAGAAGATGAAGATAGAATGAATCAAAATAAGAAAATCATGTAGGGGCAATAACAGGCTTGTGGCTTCTCTCCTGTCGTCTCTTCCTATTTAGTCAGTGCAATCAATGTACTAACCTTTTTTATTGTTTTGTTTTTATTTTTTTTAGAGAAAAAAAAAGAAGTGGAAAGAGGCTGAATGTTTGAGACTTAATAAACTAGACATATGTTGGATTGGAGAGAAGCTGCATTCCAATAATAAGACAAGAAAGCAGATTATATCAAATAAGTAGACCATATCAAGTAATTTAGCTATCTGTTTAATGTTATGTTTGAAAACATAAGTTTGACCATAAATCAGAGTTAGTTTTGTTAGCTTTGATCCAAGTTAAGTGGTCCTATAGCCCGTTTTGTAACAATAACAGGCATTTTTTTAAATTTGGTATTCAGTTAGGGAAGGAAATGAAAATAAAAAAATGATTTTATGAATAAAAAATAAATATCATATTTCTACTTTAAAAAATTTATAAACAAATAAATACTATTAAACAATAATTATAATAGGATAATAGACGTATTGAAAATTTCTCTCCTTCCCACCTCCCATGAATCAAACCCTAAACTTCAATATGATTGATTTGTGAAATCTTATACTTTTAAAAATAATTATATTCTTAAAAATGTAATATTATTTGGAATATGATATTCTTAGATTTAGTACATTATAAATATTTTTAGGAATATTTTGTTACATTTTTTTAAAAAAATCAACATTTTCATAAAAATTATTGATAATTTTTCAAAATTTTCTTTATCGATGTTATAAATATTTATATCATTTTTATATTTATTACTATAATTATTTAGTATTGAAATTTATTTTTCTTAAGAAAATTGCTACAATCTAGTTCTTCCATGTATTAGTTTAAAGTATTTAAAATATACTCCCATAACTTAATTTAAAAAAACAGAAATAGATAGAGCATGGATATTGAAATTTGATGTGTCTGTGAAGCTCGATAATAGTTGTCTCGAAATTTTAGGAAGATGGTCCCATAGGGCATGATATTTCAAAAAACCTCAAGCAACAATGATGTGTAGTTAGGAACATTATATTTAAATATTATTGGGATAAAATTACAAAGAATTTTTTAATGAATTACATGTGTAGTTACACCTTCTCACATGGGTAGTTAGACCTAATGTAAAAATAATCATTGATCGATTTAAAAAATATATATATTAATTGAGTCACGCATAAATTGATCCGATCAATGTAACACCATCAAAGAAGAAAAGAAAAATCCATCCAAGAAAAACAGCAGCGGCATTTGCTAAAGTAATGGTTTTTTTTTTTTTTCCAAAATACTAAACTTGTCACAATGTTGTACGGTGGCATAAAGAATTCGAATCATCATTGCATTAAGGTCTTTAAAAAAAAAGAAGAAGCTAAATCATTCTAGAAAAAACAGAGCAACCCTCCATTACTATCAACTCATTCCATGAAGCCTGAAAGTTATACCGACCCGACACCTTAACAAAAGCAACGTAGAAAAGAAAAAATTGAAACAACCTGGAAGTAGAAAGAGACTCGATTAGGGATGTACAATGTACGGTCTGATATGACTCAGTCCTTTTAATAAAATGAAATATAGGGATTTATCTAAAAATTTTAATTTTTAAAAAATACAATGTAATTTTATAAAAATTTGTATAATTTTTTTCAGAAATTATTTTATAATTTATATCAAATATTAAAAAAAAAATAGCTTGGAGAGCACCAGATTTTAAATTTGAAACTTAATCCAAAGTTGGACTAAATATCGGATTAGGCCAATGATTGACCTGACCGGTATTTATGTCCCCCTAAACTCAATAATGGAACTCAAAACTTCACAAACAAACCAAGGCTCGCATGCCTAAAGTGTTTCACAACTCATCAAGGAAAACCAAATGGAATGAAAAAAATAATAATAATAAGGAGGAAATCCTTAGTTGGCTTGAAGAGTAAGTCGGAATGGAATTCAAGTTACCAAACTAACAAAATCATAAAGACTAAAACAAATATTGTCTTGTGAGTTATGTTTAGAATTCACTGAGTCTGGATTACCCTAAAATTAAGAACCTAAAAGGAATGATTATGCTTTTGGGCCCTCGATGATTTGGGTCTTATTGTGAGTGAGTTGAGTTGGGTCCAAGAAGAGGGACGTCATGGGGCCGAAATGAAAGAGTATAACTTCCATTTGAAATGGTAAGGCCACCATCCCCGTATCTCACACTGTTTGAAATGTTCCTCTCTTCCTTTTGCACAACTCAAAGATCGTTTACAAGTGGTCGTCCATTGTTGTATTGGATGCACTTCTGAATCCGAGGAGGTACTACTATTGGGCTCCGGAGACGGCCTTGTCGTTTATCGCATATGCTGGACTCAAATTCCGTTGATCCACCCAAACAAGCAATTAGTTCATCCTCCACCTTCTCTCCCGCATTAAACCCCGCAGGGGGGAAAAAGAAAACAAATGAAGTAACAATATATTTTTGAGTAAATTATACAAAATATTATTGAAATTATATAATTTTTTTTTTAAAAATACACACTTTAGTTCAATTTTAAATTTTTTTTTACTAAAATGACCCTCTATTAATTTAAATATATAAATATATATTATATCTAAATATGCACAAATAAAAATAAAAATAGATTTTACTTTCAAACATGAACAAATAAAAATAAGAAGTGTAGATTTTGTTTTGATTAAATTTAACAAAAAAATTATTGAGATTAATAGACAGTATTTTAATAAAAAAGTTGAAATTAGACTAAAATATGATATAACTTTTTTTTAATAGGAGGTTTATGTATATTTTAAAAATATAAGGAAGACCAGTATAGTTTTTGTAAAAACTTAGAAAAATTTTATGTAATTTACTCTATATTTTTTTAGTTTGATTTTTCATAATTTAATCATTTTATATTAAATCTATGAGTTTTTCTCAAGTAACACTTTTTAGTAAGTGTTAAGAGAATCTTGATAGATGTACGTGGGTTCAACTTCTACCTCACTTTTTTTTTTTAAATTTTATACTTCTATAATTTTATGTCTCATTTGTAATAAAAAAATTATATTACATTGACTTTTGTCCTCACATTAAAATTGTTGATAAATAATTAAAAATGATGAATGGCATGACATGGGGTGAATTGACATGATCCTCTAAGTATTTAACTGATATTGAAATACGACAAAATATTGTACAAAAGTAATCAGAGCATTATAACAATTTTGGTGTTTTATTATGATATATCTAAGTAATAAATAAACACTTTACAACCACATTATTTTTATTTAATTCACATTATTTATGTCTATTGATTATTTATTGACAAATATAAAAAATAAGTATTTTTTAAAAATTAAAATAAGTTTTGAGAAATCAACACTGAAACAATTCCCAAAAAAATGAAAAAAACACACCGGGGGAAAAATTGGAAAAGAACTCAAATCTGGGGGCCACACGGAAAAATCAGATGAGTTACTTTGCTTCTTGTTTTGTATAGCTCGAGAAAAGGGTCATCGTTGAGCACAGAGAAGGCGAAATAGGTCTCTGGAGCTCTGCCAAAAGTCCAAGGTTTGTCATTCTGAAAACACTTCACCGATGGTTTTGGATAACCATAATTTTCTTAAATTTCGGTTCATTTTTCTTCCAGATCAGACTTAAATTAATGGATAAGGTGGGTTTTGACCGAATTTTGGAGACTCACTCTCCGATTTAAAAATTTCAACTCTTAGGTTGTTGTGGGTGTTAGTGTTTGTCGTTGCTCTGGTTAATTGATGGAGTCGTTAGCAAGAAGAGAAGATAATTGACATTTTGAGTACTATGCTCTGTTTGATTGCTTTGTTGACCCAGGACGGGACAAAAATCATAGAGCATCGATTTAGTTACGTATAGGGTAAATAAAACAGTCTTGTAAGATTGTTCAGGTGGTTGTGTAAGGCTTAGATGCCTGTTGACTTTGGTTATGTTGGGTCTTGAAAGAAATGCAGGAACTTTTTTTGGGCGCTGGAAGTGAAAATAGAAATGCAGGATTCGATAAAGAAATTATTTTTCAGAATTTGTACTTGACAACCATGGAAGCTTCAGAGTTGTAGGCTTACTGTAATTCTAGGATCTGTTGCTTTTGGTTTATAATTCCTTGTTTATTGTTGCTTGCCTGCTGGAAAAAGTTAGGCGGAGAAGGTTAGAAGAATTTCCCCCATTTCTTTTTCAATTTGTCATTTGTGCATGTTTTCTGGGAAAATTTATAAAACTGGACATGGGCATGTTTAGCTAGACAAAGTGGCCATCTATTTCTAGATTGAAGAACATGAGGAACAACTCTTTTCATCTATCAATGTGTTCCTTTAAGATTTTTTTGAAACACAGTAACAACCCTATTTATGGGAGTATCAATTGGTTCTTTTTTTCTGTGTTTCAGTGTCTGCATCTAATTTAAAGGAATGAAATAATGGAAGAAATGAGAATCTTTCTCACATCATGCTTATAGTATTCATTTCCAATTTTTGTATTGATTTTAACTCCCATTATAAGCCTTTAGCCTCCACATGTTTTGGGAAAAAAGAAAGTCTTTGTTCTTGTTAGGTTAGCTAAGCTTCCTTCTTCCAATTGATCTTTAAATCACCAGTTTTCCAATTAATATGTATACATGCACTTACAAGCTTCTTTTGATGTCTGCAGGTTGCATGGTTTTCTCTGTTGAGAAGTTTGTCAAAACTATGCAACTTTGGTTGCAAAATTATAGGTCTTAGCTTGTATATCTATGCATGAAAGCCAATTTTAATATACTTTATCCCTTATAAGATGGAATCCCTTTGGAAACTTTTATATTTGCTGGAGCCAGCACCTGTCACTCTTATCGTTACGGCTGTAGCTGTGACATTTGGCTCCGCATTCCGAGCTTTAAACTATGGAAAAGAAATGGAGCGTAACCGTGACTTATCAGAAGTATCCATTACGTTGGATAGGTCCCAAGCATTAATGATCCCAGTAATGAGCTCTTTCAGCCTGCTTTTGATGTTCTACTTGTTCTCATCTGTCTCACAGCTTCTCACAGCATTCACAGCCATTGCTTCTGCATCGTCACTTTTCTTCTGCTTGTCTCCATATGTTGCCTACGTGAAGTCACAATTTGGATTAGCTGACCCATTTGTTTCACGCTGTTGCTCAAAATCGTTTACTCGACTCCAAGGACTTCTATTGTTGGCATGTGTTGGTACAGTGGTGGCTTGGCTTGTTTCGGGTCATTGGATATTGAACAATTTACTAGGCATATCTATATGTATTGCATTTGTAAGCCATGTGCGTCTTCCAAACATCAAAATATGTGCAATGCTCCTTCTTTGTCTATTTGTATATGACATTTTCTGGGTTTTCTTCTCTGAAAGATTTTTTGGGGCAAATGTTATGGTGTCAGTGGCAACACAACAAGCATCGAATCCTGTTCACACTGTTGCTAATAGTTTAAGTCTTCCTGGCTTGCAACTGATCACAAAGAAATTGGAGCTGCCTGTGAAGATCGTTTTCCCAAGAAATTTATTGGGTGGAGTTCTCCCAGGGGAGAATGCAATGGACTTCATGATGCTTGGTTTAGGAGACATGGTATGACATCCTCATTCTCTTGAGTGGTATTATTGCAAGTCCTTAATTGTTTCCAAACCTTGGAAGGTCATTGCATTCAGTAAGTGTCACAGATAAGTAGTATGTACCATGTTTCATTGGGTTTATAGCATGCAGTGTCATTGGGAACTATGGAAGGCCACTGTAATGGTGATCCTCCTTTCCTCTTGGTCAACTTAAATCAGTTATGTTAGAACTAATAACCTGTCCGTTGGTCTTCTGTGGGACCATAAATTCATATGTTTTATATGGGTTGTCATTTATTATGGCTTTTTATCCTTTTAAGGGGAGACCTTAACCATTTTATATTGAAATCTGAATTTGGAAAAAAAATTTTCACCTCAAAGTGGTTTTTTCTGTGTAAAATTCAACTAATATATGAAAAAGTATCAAGTTAGTCTACTGGTGTTTCAACTGGCGTATGTAGTCAAATTTAAACCAAGTGCACACCTAGGGCCTGAGGCATAGCAAGACCCTTATCCAGTGCTTTTAGGCTCAGTGTGGGGTGCCTGCAGTCAGGCATGCACCACACTTGAAGATTTAGCTCATAAGGCACATGTTTTGAGGATTGCTTTTAGGTTCACAGGGAATTTACTGTAGAGGACATAATGGTCCCCTCTTATCACTGGGGAAGGGTGGATTGACTAAGCTCAACTTTTTAACCAAAATGTATAAATGTGCTTGGGACCTGTAACACTTGTCTATGGTTTGTAAAAACATGCCTCATTATTGAAACTCTGGTTCTCTTGAATTCATATAGCCTATATCAGGCTGTAAGCAAATTAAACTTTTATCAAGCTATTTTATGATTTTATCATAGATTCCATGAAATCTTCAAAATCAAAGCAAGCTAAAAAGAAAAAGGAGAGAATATCTGGTTACTATTTGATCGCAACTTTAGATTCCTGCATATTCTATTTGAAGGCTCACAAGTAGAATTCAGTTACTAGAAAATTAAACTTTTTTATGCACTTGTATATAAACTTACATATAATGATACACAAAACCATGATTATAATTTTTTTTTTCCAAGAAAGTATGAATTTGTTTTGTATATCTATATTCCATTCAACATAAGGTTATATATAATTTTAATTTTATTACCTTATACTACTCGTACGTATAATTGTAGCAAAATGTTATCAATTTTGAGCTCTAATTTGAATACTTTGATTGGTTCAACCAAATTTAAGTCTAAACTTGAATATAATATGAGTTAAAATCATGCTTTGAAGGTTTTATGGAAAATTAGACTCAAAGATCTAGAAATTTGATTTGGTTTGGTTTGATTATGGGTCAGATATCACTGAGATTGCTCCTTTTACTTTTGACTGAAGTTAACAAATTTTGTATGACACATATGCCTGTCTCTTCATCAATTCAGACTTCTGATTAATTAAACACCCAGGTTAAAAATTGCTCAAATGGTCATGTGATTCATGTTATTGTAGGCTATCCCGTCAATGCTTCTGGCTTTGATCCTGTACTTTGACTATCGAAAGAGCAGTAACACAGTAAATCTTTTTGAGTTACATTCCTCAAAGGGCCACAAATACATATGGTATGCCCTACCTGGGTATGCAATTGGCCTGGTAACTGCTTTGGCTGCTGGTGTCTTGACTCACTCACCTCAACCTGCACTGCTCTATCTGGTACTTCTGTTTTTGCTATTTTTTCTTGTCATCTTACTGTTTAATCTCAAATCTCTTCATTAATTAATTTAAACATTATTTGGTATTTTTTTTCCCCTTACTATTGTGTTTTATTAACTTATGCAGTGTATTTTAACAATAGTCAACATGTAATATTTATATGTAGAAATTGATTAAGACTGGCTTACCTGCGCTATTTTATCTGGTATATTTGATTTTTAAGCAATTTCTTGTTGATGTCTAGCTATCTTACTGGCTAACTTACATCTGATAATGAATCTAGACATAATGCATATATTTGTATTTCTTTTTTTGATAAAACATACATTTCTAGTTTTCATTTACCCTTTTCTTGCCCTCCTTTTTTTTATTTTCTGAAGGCTAAAAGTACATTATATTCAATTGAAAAATCGCAGTCTAGCTTTTCTAACTGAACATACATTAGACTGGAGTATATATTTGTGGGTGATTCTATGGAGCTTTTGACCTCTAAAGAGGTTGAGTTTTACACTGATACATTCACATACAGATTCTTATCTTAATAATTCATTGGTTCAATTATTATTTAAAAAAATCAGATTGATAATCTCAAGGCAACTCTAACAATGAAAGAGTTCCACCTCTTGAGAGCTCAAGCTCTCCATAGAAACAGACTGTGATTTTATTAGTTCAAAGAAATAAAAAGCTGTTACTGTTGTTTAATGTGGACTGCAGATATATTCATGCATCCACTATGTGAAGTTGTTATTATTGGCCGGTTGGTGGTTGATACAAGCATATGCAGTTATGTTGTTGATGACCTTTGGTTGTAATCACGTGGCTCATCTTGTAATTACCTATAGAGTCTATGCACTTAGCTTTAAAAAAAGATAATAGGTGTTATTAAGGTGTTCAACCGATTTGCATACCAAGCAGCAAGTTGATATTGTTCAACATGGTTAAGGCTTAAAGCCACCAATTTCTGATTTCGGTGGTGCATATATGACTGCTTGTTTGATATTTCTAGTAAAGCGAGGTCCTTTCGAATCCTATCATTGTTACAATGTTCCGTTTGTAAGAAGATACATACATCTTATATTAATTCATCTTATCCAATGTTCTAATACTTTTGCATGGGTATTTTAGCACTGATAGCCATGACTGCGACCAATTATAGTATGGTTTACTGTTGATGATTGCCTTGAGCCCTGGAAATTTTGGAGAAAAATGGGAACATTTTCCTGGATGTGATATGTGAAGAATTGAAAAATGAAGCTAATGACAGCCTTAAAAGAAATTGTTAGTATATGTAATCAATGCCAGTGCCGTGACCCTCTTGTAGCATGGCTTCCCTAAAAGATTCCAAGTTCTGATATCCTTTTTATTCCCTTCTAGTGCTTAGATATGTCTAAAGGATATATTTAAGGAAAAAACTTAGATGTAGTTCCTAAGTGTTTGTTTCTTAAGTTTTCTTATAGAATTAATTTTTTTGAGAGAGTCAATAATGTGTTCAGTTTCAAAAATTGTCAATGTGTTATTATTATTATTTTTCTTATTGAAGAAGGTAATAAAAAACACTTAAGAAGGACTTATAGGATCTTGTTCTGTTTTTAATACTAAAGGATCTAAATCAGGCGATGCTGGTCCAGCTAGCTTGATCTTTGAGTGTCTTTTATCTTTCGTTTATTACGAGGGTTGAAGAATTTTTAGATAGATTCAATCTACAAAAAATAGATAAATCAATTTTATCATGAGCAGACATGTAAGCATATTCAATAGGATCCATATTTGACATGCTTCCATGTTTTGGGAAGTAACTGTTCCACCTCCTTTTAACATTGTTCTCCAATATGGCAAATGTAGGTGCCTTCGACTTTGGGGCCCGTTATTGTCGTCTCTTGGTTAAGAAAGGAGTTGATGGAGTTGTGGGAAGGAAGCATGCCAAATGTTAGTGATAAAGCTCGCCAAATAGAAGTTTAATCTATCATAATCTTGGTGGCCAAGGCAAACACCGAATGGGTGCTTACTGCTTTTTATAACCAATATCAGAAAGTTGTATATTCACTGAGGTTCTTCTATCATTGTGGAGACTCAACAAAGCTTATTACATTATGTTCATGTTGTTTCATCTAGATGTTTCTACTTATATACCTTCCATAATTTAAGCAAAAGAAATTTACATGTGCCTCTTGTATGTTGTTATAACTTCCAACGCAATCTCTTGGGTCTGCATTTGAGACGAGGAAGGATCTTACAGCAGAGGATCCTTTCTCCACCATTGCAGGCACGAGGATTCCTTGCTGTGCAGTCTCACTGCTGTGCAACAGGGTGAGTTTAAAAGAAGAAATAAAAGAAAAATTAATCTTTTGATCCTTATAATTTATCTCAATTTTAATATGATTTTTATAGTTTAGGTTTTTTAAAAATCTATTTCAATACTGTCTAAAGTTTAAAAATTAGTCCCTGCCGTTTATTTCCATTGCAACTCCGTTAGCTTCCATCTGACCAGATTCATGCTAGTTGACTGGGAGAGCCATGTGGGTGCCAACTGTGCCTTTTCAACATTATTATATGTATGGGCACGTGGGTTGCTTGGAACATTACATAACAACAGCAAATGCCAGCATAGCTACTTCCTTGTACTCTATTTCTATCTGCAGTTTATTTCTTTCCCTTCACAAATATTGTTAGGCTCCATGGACGTGGCTTTGAAGGGCTTGAATGCCTCTTCTTTGTCTCTAAAGCATCTTCTGTAATTTAGTATACGCTACCTCACGCTTTTTTTTCACTCATTGGACCCCTCACCAAATCCTCCACGCTAACTTTGACACCTCACGACCCTCTCTAGCCCACACTACACTTTGCCTCACTTATGGATTGCTTCTTGCTGCACACAACTCCACCCGCCACACATTCTCACTTCACACCTCACACTGTTTCACTCCACTCACTTTGCTACTATCGCTTCACATATGCTACACTCAACACCGCCTTGCTGCGACACGCACGACTCCACTTGGGTTTCACACTTGCTGCCATGGAGACTCAAGCTTTTATATAGACAAGTAGGTTGGCTAGTATACATAGTCTTTCTTCCATCGCCGATGTAATATTTAATCTTTAGATTTTTCTAGAAAACTTATTGACATTACTGCAAGATTTTTAGCTACCAACTTCTTGATACTAATCTTAATAGAAGCTTTTCTTTTCCGTGATGATTGCATACTTTTTCAGCTTCTAGATACTGCCATATTTTGAGTGCTTCAATGGAGATGCTTCTAGAGAGAAGTCGATGAGCTTTAACATCTTCTTCATTCATCAAGTTCAGTAATTATGTTTTGTACTCTGTTTCAGAATTTCAGTCATGCAACTTTGTTATACGATGCTTTGCTTCATATGCCATCAGTTACTGTGAAGAGCAAAACCTTTTATCTGCACAAGAATTTCTTTAAATGCATATTCTGCGATCTAGTTTATTGTTATTAAATTTTGTGTTTGAGTTGTGTGAAACTTTATCTCAAGCTTCAGACGTCTGACAGTAATTTAGCTTCAAACGTCTGACAGTAATTTGGCGAGTTTCAGACTTGGTTTGCACTCTTTGCTTTGTTGTTGCTACGTTTCAGGTGAGGTGAGATGCAAGGGGAAAAAAGGCAATGGAGCCCCAACGGATCGGCATGGGGAATCAGCTGAGATGCAGAGTTATGGACTGTGCTATCACGTGGCTCTCCACTTCGGCTCATATATGCTGGCTCAGATGAAAGCAAACGGAGTTACAATGAAAACAAACTATGGGGACTGATTCTTAAAATTCGGAAAGTATAGGGAAGGATTTAAAAAAAAATCATATTATAAAGACTAAATTAAAAATGAAGTACATTATAGGGATTAAAAAATTAATTTTTCAAAAAAAAAAAAATCAAATGATATGGTTCCTTATTTAGAGGGTCAGGATTTGTACAACATGCAGTCTGAATACCCAATCTAGTATAAATTAGCTACAATAATAACTCATTTTGTATTAGACAAAATTTAAATATGGCTTTTAAGGTTTATTATAAGATTTTGAATCAAGGTTTTTTGATGTGGTGAAATTTGGAGAGATGAAGAGTGTTTTGTCTTTTTTTTTAAGTGAATCCCACTTTCCTCTCCTTCTAACTTCATCACTTTACAGCATCTTTTACTTCAAAAGATTTTGATTCTAAGATCTTTCCATAAAAGTATGACATTATATATATATTTTTTTATATTTTAGAATTATGTGATTGTTTTTTCAAAAAATAAAATTCTTTCTTGTTATGTGTTTCTATTAAAAAATTTAATAGCAAATTTTAGTTTTCTCACAGCCTCCACATGAATTGTTACCATACAAACTATCCAGAATCATATAAAGGTATGCTTAAGCAATTAATAAACTGAATATAAGTTTTCCAAAGAAGGAACATCTGAGTATTTTGCAGTGGTAAAAAGCGCGACAATCCGTGTTCAAATCATCATCCAAGATATCCTTTAAACTACGTCCATTCTGCAGTATCGGAAAACTTGGTGGAAAGAGCAATAATACCGGGTGCTCAGAATGGACTCTTTCTTCTGGTGACATGGGAGAGGCTGTGTCAACCTAGAACCTTTTATAATTAACTTGCACCTGACTATTATTTCCTTTATTTTCAGCTTATCTAAGACGTAAAAACAGATCACAAAATCATCTCAATCAAGGCAATCTCTCAAGTCTAGAAGAACATTTCTTCAAGTTGTTTAATCATTTTGAGAAATCTTTGATTGTTCAATACATTTCATAAGCGTTGTTTGATTAATAATTTTAATATTACACATCATATCACAATCAAAATTTCTCCTGCACTTAATTTTAGTAAATGCGAGAAGTCGTTTTTAATAATATACATACATATATATATATGTATGTATATGTATAATATATCCTTTATCTTTGTATTCTTCTGGAATCTTTTTTTTTTTCCATTCCTCTAAAACATTGCTAAATTAAGTTTGGTAAAGTAATTTACGTGCGATCTTTCGGATGTCTCCCATTGGTAGATTTAATTAAGGGGTAATTGGCAATTATAAATTTGAAAGTTTCTCCGGCATCGTATAACCATATATCATATTTCCTATCATTTTATTATAATCTGTAAGGAGATTTACGACTAGATTTATACTTTGGTCTTAAAAAAGGATCGTTTTATAATGTCAAAATTTTGGTTGTGGCTACTAAAATAAACTGGGAGATAAGTTTAAATCATATCAGACTTAATATTAGAATCTATGATCAGACCCAAGATCAAAGAGAGAGACTATAGTAGCTAGAAAGCAAAAATATATTACAATTCACAATAGTCTAAGAAGGTCAGAGATTCTGTTAATATTGCTTCTGAATAAAACCAAACTTTTAACTAGAATAAATAAAATAATTAGTATTAAAATGAGTTATAAGTTAAGGCTTATTTTTTTAAATAAGTTAATGAATAACCCAACCTATTACAAACTATTTATAACACATAAACCCAATTTATATATACAGTGTTAAATATGTAATTAATTATTTGATATTATTAAAATTAAATATGTTAATTAGTCTACTAATAGATTAATGCTAATTCATAATTAATTGATATTCCAACAATTTTCTACTTGGATAGTAGTAATTAATTGTTAGAAAAAATCTAGACATATTGAAAAGATTTATTAGGAATATCAAATAATCAATATGCATTGTAATCATAAAATTAAAAAATGAAATGGCAAACCAAAGATATTGAATCCAATAAAAAAAACAATGTTAAAATACCAACAAAATTTCATGACTGAATTATATGAAATAATAAATAAAATATATTCAAAACATTTATCTTAACCAAATGTCAGAATTCATCAATGTGTTCTTAAAGAACATAACTTTAACTTAACTTTAACTTTCACTAAATCAAGGCATCAACAAAATTTTACAACACCTTAAAGTCACCATGTTTCCTGAAAAACTCCAATGAGTAAGCATATTGATAATGGATCAACTAATATATCATCCATGAAACATGTATAACTTGAGTTTGAGATTCATAAATCTTTTTTTCATAAAAAGGAGCTTAATAACAAAATTTAGTATGATTAGAATTCTTATATTTTTTAGAAAAGCACAAGTAGTATCATTTTTGTAACTAAATGTTGAAGATTTAATATATGCATTCAACAATACACATAATAAAAATTAATTTCCTTAACCATATATCCTAAATAATAGCCTTATAACAAGTGAAATATTCTACAACCAAAATGAAATAGCTGTTAATGCTTATTTGATACTTTTCAACAAAACAACTCTTCCAAAATATCATACGATGTATGTGAAAGTAGATTTCAAGTCATATACATGAATCACATAATCTTAACACTAGAAAGCCAATTATTACAAGTGGATCAAATATACTCTATCAAGATGCAATCTTAGATTCCTTGTAAGTATCACATGACTTTCTATGCAGTTTTTTGAAGATCTAAAACAAGATTACTCAAGAATATACCAAGTACACTATTAGCAAAAATTATTCTATTTGGTATATGCTTGAGCATATATAAAGTTGCCAACAACAAAAGCAAAAAAGAAATTCTTTTTCAATTTAGTTCTCTTTATGTAATATTAAGGACATTAAATTTTGGATAACCTCCTAAAGGAACAAAAGTATAAATTTAATTTCTTAAGGACTAAATCAACAAAAAATTCCTTAAGACAAACTCAAAGTACCATGAGACTTATCATTATAGATCTGTATGCCAATAATATAAGAGGTTTTACCAATATCTTTCATGTCAGAAGTAACAAAAAAGCATATGTTGTCTAACAACAAAAGGTTAAAGCCAATGCAAGCCAAAATTATGTCATTAACATACACTATAAGAATAAAAGAGTATCTTTATCCAATCTTTTAAAGATGCATTGATTTGAAATGCTCACAACAAAATTAAGAGAAGCGACAACCTCATTAAACTTTATATGGTACTTCCTAAAAGCTTGTTTCAATCTATAAATTAATCCTTTGATTTCACATTATATAATCTTTTTATAATCCTATAAAACCATCTAATTATACCATGTAAACATCCTCAAACAAGTTTCAATATATAAAAGCAAACTTAATAACCATATGGCTGGGTCCCAGAATAAAATTCAAATAATGCATAATTACACATGTAATTAATTCTTTTTCCCTGATTATAGCCATTACAATTAGATTGACCTTAAATCTTATAACTATTATTGCAACCCCATGATAGGTCTACGAGACCCATTTACAACCAATGACTTTACAGCTAATGGTTAACTCTAGAAGCTCTCAAATATGATGATAATCCATAAAGATTCATCTCTAATGGACTTTAACCATTTGGGTGAACCTATATGATATAGCTTCTTGATAGGAAATATTATTCATTATGAAATCATGTTCTTATGAGCAAACCATGTAATTACTAGAAATTTTAGGTCTGTAGATCCATAGAGATCATTTTAAAAGAATAATATTAACCATAGTAATAAAATCCTTAGTATCAATAACATATGGTTTTCCTTAATCATCATTACTATTTTGAACATCAATATCCCTTATAAAAGAAACATACTCTAATGAAATGCATTCCTAAGTAGAGGCATGATAGGTGTCATACTCTCAGATGTTAGAACACGGACCACCTGACTCCCATTATCCATATCGCTTTAACACAAATAGATTTAAGAGATTTAATGATTCTAGTAGAAAGGATGGAACAACTAAATTTATAGCCTTTAGAGCCTATACAACAATCAAGAAGAAACCATTAATATATTTAGTATCTAATTTCTTAAGCTTTGAATAATACATTCTTATTTTCGTTTTACAACTCCATACTTACAAAAGGTGTCATGTGTGGCATACTGAACCTTAACAACATATTCTAGTAGAAATACAACCAAGGACCTAAGGTTTTTACTAATATCCAAATATTTACCATAATATTTGACACCTACAGTGCACTTACTAGTCTACATCTCAATGGACATTTCCTAAAGGTGTATAACAAATCTAATTTTCATGTAGAAGAACTATTCATTATATCAAGAATGGTTATTAATGAAGGTGATGAAGTGCACACATTTTCTTAAGTTAGGAATGAAGCATCCACAATAATATGAATAATTTGATCCAACAGGATTGACTCCTACTTGTCCCTTTACCCTATCTATAGGAGGGAATTTTCCTCAATACAATCTATACAAAAACCTAAAAATGAAGAGAACTATGATATGAAAAACAACTTGTTTAACCCATCTCAATAACCTTTCATAAGAAATGTTGCTTAAATATTAATGCTATAATATCAAAGATCATTTGGATTTATTAGTGATAGAAGTACTAAACTAAACAAGTGAAAAACTTTAAATTGAATACATATAGATCATTACTTAGCACGTAGTGAGACCATTAATGCCAATGATAGTTTCTTCATGCTACTCCAAATAGAAGTGGAAATCAAATACCTCTTTGTAGACAAATTTCTACATGAACAACACCTTATAATATAAGTACCAAGAATAAGATAGATTATAACACCACTGGGTTTAGAATAAGCTAGAGCTAGAGGGACAAACACAATTGTCACATAACTTACTAGCAACTTTCTTATCACAAATTGAAACCTAGGCATTTAACCCTTGGTTAAACTCACATGAGACAGTTCCAAATACAAGAGTAAAAAAATTCACAATAAGAGCTAAGGTATTACCATTTTCCTTGATTTCCTCTTATCAAAGAACAATCTCAATCTTTTGATCATAGCCTATTCAACTTGCTGGGAAAAATGACAAGCCTTCAATACTTGTGATAGAGATGGAGGTATACTAAAATGCTAGACATGAAAACCAACTTCTAAAGCAGCATTAAAGGACTTAAGCTGATTATAGTAAAACACAAGTTTTAAGATGTGTTCCTTAAACTTTAGACACTCTATCACATTATGTGTTTTTCTAATAAGGAGAAATGATGACCCTTTTAAGCTTTGACAAGTTAATTAAACTTGCTCCCTAATAACCAAAAAAAATTCCATTGCAATTTCCTTTTCAAGAATTTATTGCCTAAGCACATATCAAAGATATGCTATTATTCACCAAAGGCTTTACTAAGATTAGTGGAATAACTATTAAATGCAAGAGGTGCATCTACCTTTTGGGTTAAGGCCACAATGCAAATACCAAATTTCAAATCTAGGGACTATTTTTAGTCATCTTAACTAGTCCCATATAGAGTTTTCACATTTGGTAATCATATAAACGTAGAAGCTAGAACAAAAATAACATGAATGTAAATGGGTCATGTGTACAACATATTTAGAAATAAAAGTTTCCATAAGCTCTTGCTAATGCAATTATACACATAAATATATTGTTTATCACAATCTTGCCTAAAGGTCTTGGATTAGAATAAACCAATAAAACTCAATTACACATAAAAAAGCCTATAAACTTAAATGTCTCTAACATCTTCATATTGATAGGGTACAAGAGGCATTAAAACATCAATTTAAATATATCTCAATAGCAATAGATTACATTAACAATACTACATTAACAGAACATATTCATTGGTAATGTAATTTACCTAACAATTATTATGCAATATAAAACAATAGAGGTATTACTCTATATATATATGTCAACTAAAATAAATGTCTTAATCAAATTAACTAAAACACTCTTGTAATTGGTTTTATGATAGATGAGCACACAACCACAAGATGTTAATAGTTAAAGTGATTGTTATGGTAAGCAAGAATCTTAAACATGTTTAACAATCATTAACATTAGTAATTACTTATAATAATGATGTACCAAGAGTGTGAGCATGCAAATAAGATGATATGGTATTCAAAATTGCATAACTAATAGATAAGATTACAAAACAAACCATGCATGGCCATAAGATTACAAAACAAAACATGCATGGCCATAAATCATGTCAAATGCATGGTTACTTTTAATTAAGTTTATCAGACATCCTTATGACTAGACTTACACTAGGTAAGCTTATGATTATAAAATTTCAAATTTTCATTATCATAATTAACATAATCAAATCCTTGAAATCCACACCAAAATTAGGCTCAAAAATCAATTTTAGCATAATAAAAAATATGAAAGTGCATAGATCATCAAAAAATTATTTGACATACTAAAATGCATCACTACTGAGGCTATAAAACATATATTGTACAAAGATGCATGTACATTATGAACAAAAAATTTTAGCCACAATTCAGAGAGTACACATATGAAAAACTATGTGAAATATTATGGAAATTTGAAAACTTATATTTTGGGCATTTAAAAAATTAAAAAAAATCACCATTAAATAAGAGACACAAAAAAAGTGTAAGAGGCTTAAAAATTAGGCCAAAATGGGCCCAACCAGGGGGCCCATATGCTTACACGGCTCCTTTGGTTTGAGTAGGCAAGAGAAGAGTTAGCTTTTTCAACCTTGAAGAAGTCGCTTCATCCATGGTGGAAAAAGATGCCATTGCTGTACAAGGAAGCTATAAGACACGGGTTTTCACAATACCAAAACACCCAAAAATGCTTAAACAACTAAGATGCATGGAAGAATCAAAGAAAAAACATCATTTCATGGGGAAATCCGAGAGCTTGAAAACAAGAAACTTTCCTTTTCAATTTGCCATGGATCCAATGAGTTTCCAGGAAATTGAAGGAGTCTAATGCCAATATAAACATACGAAGAAGATAAAACATATGAAAATTGAATAAAAAAATATCATACAAATTTAATGTTATATATGTATGAAACTTTCCCATTTCAAATTTGATACTTTTTGAAATTTTTTTCCTTTTTCAATAAAGCTTGATTCAAGAAGCATGGAGTACATTAGGTTAAATCATGTTAAAGGAAGAACAAAAGTTCACATCATTTTCATCTATTAAAAAACAAATCAAATGCAAAAGTTTCACACAATAGAGTTGCAAATGAAAAGTAAAGCTCTAATACCAATTGATAAAATAAAATGATGATAAGCCTAGATCATACCAAATTAGATGTTAAAATCCATGATCAAACCCAAGATTAAAGAGAAAGATTGTAGTAGCTAAAGAGGAAAAAGAATGAATAGGTTACAACTCATAATAGTATAAGAAGGTTGGAGAGTTTGTCAATATCCCTCTTGCGTAAAAACAAACTCCTAACTAATATAAATATGCTAACTAGTACTAAAATAAGTTGTAAGTTAGGGCATGTTTCCTAAATGAGCTAATGGATGGCTTAGCCTATCACAAGTTATCCATAATATATAAACTCAATTTATATATATAGTGCTAAATATAAAATTAAATATTTGATATTTTATGAAAATTAAATATGTTAATTAATAATTAATTAATATTCCAACAGAGGTATCACATGTTATAAATAGAGGAGTAATTAAGGCTTGACAAGTGGCGTGTCTACATAGTCTATTTTCTCAGAAAAGAAGTTACATTAGATGTAAGAAAAATTTCAAAACCAATATATATCTTTTGTAAACTACAAAAGTACTTCATTTACTTATTTTCATGTGTTGACACTTGACATATGAATAACCTATAATGTTTTGAAAATTAAGTCAATTATTGAATTGAAAAAGAAAGCAATTCATAGTTTAGTGGTAGATTATGATCCAACTAGTTCTATTAAAATATTTTAAAAAGTATATTTTTAAATATATTATATATTATGATATAGTTTCTACAATAATTAAATTATTAACATAGGTGTTGAAGTAATTTTTTCTTTTTCAAAGTCATACATATAATCATTTGCGACAAATTTTTTAATAAAGTGATATCGGCTGGATGAATGTGTTGATTAAGAGGTTGGATCTTTTCAATTTTTCTTTAAATTTGATAGTGTCAATTTTAGAGAAAAATAAATTAACAAAAATATATGAGATTCACTTGAGTGGTAGGTTTTATTTAAATATTTGAGACCTACTTGAGTAATGGGTTTCACATACTCTATATTTATCTCTTCAAAATTGAAAATATCAATTTCATAGAGAAATTGAGAGGATTTACACATAGTGACTTGGTTCTATTATGTTGACCTAGGTTCAAATGTGCAACTTTACTTCTTTTTTCCAGTGCAGTAAAAGTGTACCACTATATTTTTTAGGATATTTTTGTGCTACAAGCCTAGATGAACCAATATACTTCTCTATCTCTCTTTGTTGCCTTAGGTTTGAGTTGTAAAGATTAAAAGGGAAGTGAAGCTCTAGAAGATGTCTTCAAAGAACTATAATCCTTTGTTGCTTTTATCCAAAGTAGCACAGTGTTGCTTTGGATCTAAATAGTAAATTTGATCTAAATGATTCAAAATTTTTTTGGAGTTTTGATATCTCAATCATCATTTTTTTAAGTTCATTGTTGGAAGATTGTTTTCATTTAATGTTTTACTAAATTTAAAATTAAAAAATATAAAAAATAAAGTCTAGACCATCCTGATCTAAAATGGATGGTCCAAATTCAAAATGGCACTATGCTGCTTTCAGCAAAGGATCACATTTCCAACTTGTTGAAGTTTAAAGCAAAATAGTGTGTTTTTAGGCCAATGTGGCTTCATATTACTTATAGATGCAAGACTTCTTAGATTTAATAGCTAAGATGAAATGAACTATGCATGGTAAATTTCTCTTGGAAATTTAAGGGCTAATCCAAAACAAGGAGACATGAACATGATTCATGAATTAGTTAATTGATGACATGGATGGTCTAATAGCATACAAGAGACAATTAATAATATCTTACAAGTAGAAGGTATTTACACCAACTCAAGTTTCTATGAATATTTTAAAATGATCTTTTAAGTTTCTTAGAATGTTTTAAAATAGTTCTTTGAGATTCAAAGGTGTTTTATATTAGTCCTCCATGTGTTCATCTATCGAAAATAATTTTTGGTGAAAAGATTAGATTAGAAGTTGAAGTAAAGTTCATAGTTCATATGTAATTTGTTCAAAGATTGTCTTCTCATACATATTTGCATCGATGCCTTTTCATTCTTCTGGTAATATGTGACACATTTTAGGCATATAAAGAATAGGAAAGGAAACCAAATTGCACGTGAACTAAAAAGATTTTTATCCTCTATTTGTATCACTTTAATTTTTTTTTTTTTGAGTACAAGTAAGACCAATATGGGTCTTGGGATTTAGAAATGAGAGTTATGGGGAGATTAAATGCCTTACCTAAAGCTACCTGTTGCCACTTAAGGCTAGGGGAAGTGCCACTAGATATACTAGGTGATATCATCATTTAAAAGATGCCTTGCTCCTTATAAAAAAATTATAATTTGATGATTTGTTAAATGTCTAAGTTTATTGGTCCGATTGGGTATTTTTCATTTTACTCTATTTTTTCCCTTCACTTGAAGAGACATATCTTAATTGTAAAATAGTGGTCTAAAGCTAAACTAAATGCTTAAACTCATATGCTATTAACTACAAAATTAATTAGAGGTATCATGAAAGCAAATTTAATGTATCATATAGATTTAATATATATGTGTGTGTGTGAGAGAGAGAGAGAGAGAGGATACATGGGGCTACAATAGAGTTATAAAAACACAAAAGAATTATTAGGAAATTATGCAATGTTGGAATAAGAAAATCATAATAGAAGGCTTTAAAATGTGTATTAAACATATTGTCCTTAAAGTGATATTTGCACCCACTAATTGATACTAGATCAATTACAAGAGTAATCTTAAGTATCATAGACAATTGAACTTAGCAATTATGAAGTCTTCTTTTTAAGAACACTTATAAAGGGTTCAGAGAACTAAGAGACTAGAAGTAAGAGAGATAATTTTGTTATATCTATTTTTTTCTCCATTATGCATTCAAGCATTCAAAAGACTTTGACAAAATCTAAATAGCCATGCCTTTTCATTAGAAACTTTTTTTTTTAAAATTAAATTTTAAATTTCCATCATGTTCTTTGGTGTGTTTAGAGAGTTTATAGATCAGTCTAATGGTCATTTGATTGTTATTAGTGAAACAACATGATCTAAAATCCAATAGTCATTTTAACTATCAAAATTTTCAAATTTCTCACAATTATGGTTTCAATTAGTCAACTGTTCAAGTCCATTAGTTGATTGTTCACTTCTAGAATTCTTCAAAATTACTTTTTGCAATCCATCACTTGACTGATGTGTAACACCATAATGTATTAGCCTCATCTCGTCAAATTGTGACATTTTCCTGCTATGTATTGGGGTTTAAACACTCATAATTTACCCCGTGAATCCCGTGAATCCATCAATCACATGCTCTACTCAAACTCTATTTATACAACTCATATATAGCATAAAAAAACTCATGAACTACGGATATGAAGCCAAAAACTAGAAAATATAATTTCTCAAAATAGGTCCAAAAGTTAGATTTTTGGCTCTAATTTTGAAAAATCATAACTAATTCTATAAAAATGAGAATTAAGCAAACCATAACTTTCTGGAAAGCTCTAGATGTTAAATTTATATTAAAAATAATTTCAAACCACAATCTCAGTGTTTAGACTATGTTTGACATCGAAAAAGAGATAGGGGTCTGGCTGTCCTTGGTACTAATGCAGCTTGCTGTCATGAACTTCAAAAATCCATAACTAATTATAAAAAAATATAATATGGGCAAAATATACCAATTTAGAAATCTACAGATGTTAAATATAGGAAAAAAATAAGTTTAGATCATTTTAGTAGACTTTGGATCTCAAAAACTAATGGAATAGTAACAAAGGTTGGATGGCTTCTTTGATGCTGATGCAGAACTTCAGAAAGTTATTTCTCCCTCTACAGACCTTCGATTGAGGTTCTTCCAATTGGTATAGATCACTGTGGATATTTAGTTTATGTCCATAAAATTTCGTGATCATTGGATGCCATTTGGTCTATGAATGACTCAGATTCATTTTTGGACTAGTTGCACAATACAATAACCAAAACCAGAAAATTCTCCAACTTCAACAATTCACCAAATATTCCCTAGACCTTCAAATATTACCCATTTTGGCTTCCTAAAAATATTTTAACAAGCTCTAGAGACATGCCAAATTTCATATCAAGAAGAGCTCATTTGGTTATACTTTGATAGAGCTTACAAATTTAGCAGTTTTGACACCATAAATGATTCAAAATGGGAGTAAATGGTCTCCTACATGCTCTAGCACCTCTTGAGCAAGTTTTAAAGTATAAACATAGTATATATGAAATGTTCAAGTAGTCTAAATCATCATACATCTCAAACTCACTTTTCTATAGGCAAAAATGCACTACTACATACAAGTCACAAAGAGGCCAAATCTCATAATTTTATTGCTTTGGCTTTATACATAGTTTATACATCATTTATATATACATTTACATTTGTTTAAATATTTACATCTAAAAAATAATAGGTACATATTCATTTTGGCACCTCTTTACACCAAAAGAACTAAGACAAACTATACAACCACCTAAACATGCTCAACTAGGTTCCTTGGCTTTGATCTCCTTAAGCTCTACCTAACATGTTAAGATGAGAGAGGGAAAGGGGGTGAGATTCATGGAATCTCAATAACTCATGCACTCATTCAAGGAAGCAATCAAGGCATATAAATAAGTCAGAGCATGCAAATAGGCATCTAACCATTTACAATCATACAATACATGATTTACATGCCATGAATATCATATCAATGCCAAGAGTAAGCTCTAGGGACTTTTGGTCTATCCTCACCTGATTTTTAAAACTTTTGGATTGGCCTCACTATTGGTTTAGGGATTTTTAACTTGGCCTCACTCAGTTATGAGACTTTTGGCCTTGTCTCACCCATCCTCAGGGACTTTCGGCTTTACCTCACCCATCACAAAATACTTTTGGCACTACCTCACCTAAGCAATTTTCACAACCTAACACATATGCATATTGGTACCACTACATCAAGGCTACATTGAATGACATGTCTTACAATACAAGCATACAATGACTATTACACATCCAAGAATACAACAAGAAAGAGTGGAGAGCTACCTTACAAGCCAACACAAGTCTTCCCTTTCAATTTCTCTTCTCTCTTCTTGGTTTCATAATCACAACTAGATGCAGCTGCTTCTCTTGAGCCTAGACATAACAAATAGTATAGAATTACTCTCTCATAACTCAATAATTACTCATAAAGTTAAGGGATTTTTCATCAAAGCAAACCTTACAAAGGATATAAGTGTAACACCTTAATATACTAACTCTATCTAGCCTCTCACTGGGCTCGGTTCCATATGATTTCCAAAGAACCAATACCAATTCATGACATTTTCATGCTATGAGACGGGGTTTCATACACTCATCTCCTGCCCCGTGGGTCCTGTGAACCCATCATTCACATTCCTTACTCACACTTCATTTATACAACTCATACATAGCATAAAACAAGCCATAAGCCATGGGTATGGAGCCAAAAACCAGAAAAATGCATTTTCTCACTTGGGCCCAAAAGTCATATTTTGGCTCTAACTTTGGAAAATCATAACTAATTATACAAAAATGGGAATCTAGCAAACCTTAGCTTTTTGGAAAGATCTAAGTGTTAAATTTACGCTAAAAATAATTTCCAACCATAAACTCAGCGTTTGGACTATGTTTGACATAAAAAATCAGATAAAGGTCCAGCTATCTCTGTTTCTGGCGCAGCTTACTGTCATGAACTTAGAAAATCCATAACTAAATCCAAACAAATCCAATCTGGGCACACTATATCAATTTAGAAAGCTACAGATGTTTACTAGAGGAGAAAAATAAGTCCAGATCAGTTCAGTAGCCCTTACACTCCGAAAACTGATGGAACAATAACGGAGGTCAGGTGGCTCCCTGATGCTGATACAGAACTTCAGAAGGTTCATTCTCTCTCTACAGACCTCCGATTTAGGTGATTCTAGTTGGTATAGGTCACTGTATTTATCTAGTTTATGTGCATAAAATTTCATGACATTTGGACCCCATTTGGTCTATGAATGACACAGAAATATTTTCAGACTAATGAAACAGTACCATGGCCAAACCATCATTTTTTTTCCCAATTTCAATAATTCACTAAATATTCTCTAGACCTCCGAATATTACCCACTTTAGCTTCCCAAGAAGCTTTCTACAAACTATAGAGGCATGCCAAATTTCATGGCAAGAGGAGCTCATCTGGTCATACTTTGACGAAGCTCACAAAATTAAGAGTTTTGGCACCTAAGAGGTCCAAAATGGGTCCAAATAGCCTCTCATTCATTCTAGCCACTCATGGACAAGTTTAAAAGCATAAAAATAGTCTACATAACATGTCCAAGTGGTCCAAATTATCATACATTCCAAACTCACTATACTACGGCCAAAAATACACCATCACATACATTCAACAAAAGGGACAAAACCCACATTTCCATTAATTTGGCTTTATGCATAGTTTGTACATCATATATCCTTACTTTTACACTTGCTACAACATGTACATCTCAAAAATAGAAGGTGCATATTCATTTTGGCACCTCTTTACATCAAAATTACATCAATATAGTCAAAACAAAGCTAACATCTAGCTACACATGCTTCTAGGCTCCTTGGTGTGCACTTGTCTTTCCTTGAGCTCCACCTAGCATGTTAAGTTGGGAGGGGAAAGGGTGAGATTCATGGAATCTCAATAGCTCATGCACTCATTTAAGAAAGCAGCCAAGGCATGTAACAAGTCAAAGCATGCAATATAGCATCCAACCATTTTCAATCATATAATACATGTTGTACATGCTATGAAAATCACAACAATGCCAAAATGGGCTCCAGGGACTTTTGGTCTAGTCTCACCCGAATATAGGGACTTTTGGATGGCCTCACCTGAGTTTAGGGACTTTTGACTTGGCCTCACTCGGTTATGAGACTTTTGGCCTTGTCTCACCCATCTCAAGGGACTTTCGGCTTCACCTCACCCATCTCAAGGGACTTTCGGCACTACCTCACCCGAGCAATTCTCACAATCTATCACACAAGCACATTAGTAACAATGCATCATGGCAATAACATATGGCATATCTCACACAACAAGCATATACATAAACATACAATGACTATTACATCTAAAAATGCAATAAGAAAGAGTAGAAAGAGAGCTACCTTTGGAGCCAACACCAGCCTTCCCTTTCAATTTCTCTTCTCCCTTCTTAGGTTCACAATCACACCTTGATGGAGGTGCTTTACTTGAGCCTAGACACAATCAAGAACATATAATTACTCTCTTAGAATGTAATCTTTAGAGCAACCCTCCTAACATACAAGAACTTAGGGGTTCTCTCTCTCTCTCTAGAATGCCATCAATTCTTCCTCTCTCTCAAGTTCTCATGGTAGTAGAAATAATATTTTCAAAGAAAACAAAAAGATTCAAAGGTGTTTTCCACTTTCCCTCTTCTGACCCATGCCCAAAACCTCACTAATCTCACAAACAAAACTATAGAAAGAGAGGGCAAAGAGAGGAGATCAAGATTCTAAGTAGAAATGAGAGGAACTTGCTTACCTTTATTTTGTTCTTCCTCCTTCTCTTAGTCTCTCTCACTCTCCACGCCTCTTTTCTCTCCTTGGGTCGAAGTCTAGGGCAAATATGAGAGAAAGAATGAGTTGGGTCGTTTAACGGAGTCAAATTCTCGCCTTTTACTCTTTTCTGGACTGACCCTCGCTACGGCGAAAATTAACCTTCGCTACGACGAGCTCGTATCAGTTGCCTTCTCTATGGCGAGGTTTAGCTTTTGCTATGGCGAGCACGTATCAGTTTCCTTCACTATGGCGAGTTTTAACCTTCACTATGGCGAACTCGTGTTAGTTCCAGACTCCCACTTTCGCTATGGCGTACGCTACGGCGAGCAACTCCCTGGTTTCTGTATGGACTGCTGCCCACACTTGCTATAGCTATAATAACTTTCGCTATTGCGAACAGGCAATCTCGCTATAGCGAGACCATTTCTCGATATTACGAGGAGACTTAAAACAGTTTTCTGGATTTCAAAAATTTTCAGCTTTCTACTTTCTTTTCCTTTTCCCTTTTCTCGGTTGTTACATTTCTACCCCTCTTAAAAGAAATTTCGTCCTCGAAATTTAAAGACTTACCTCAAGGGAATAACTCTAGATACTTTTTCCTCATTTCATCTGCCAATTCCCAGGTTGCTTCCTCAGATGTCAGACCTCTCCAGATCACTTTCACTAGAGGAATGTTCTTACTTCTCAGCTGTTTCAGCTTAGTATCCACAATTCTCTCTGGTCTCACTACATAGGAAAGATCTTCCTATAATTGCACATGCTCATATTCTATGATATGTGAGGGGTCTGGCAAATACTTTTTCAATTGGGAGACATGAAAAACACTATAGATTTGGGCTAGGTTAGGAGGTAAGGCTATTCGGTAAGCCACGGGCCTAATTTTTTCAAGGATTTCAAATGGACCAATATACCTAGGACTGAGCTTTCTTACCCTCATTGACCGACCTACTCCCGTCATTAGAGATACTCGAATGAATACATGGTCTCTAATCTCAAACTCTAACGGCCTCCTTCGCTTATCAGCGTAGCTTTTCTGCCTACTCTGAGCCGTGAGGAGCCTCTTTCTAATCAACTCTATTTGTCGGGTGATCTGGTCTACAATTTCAGGTCCTATCATACTCCTCTCACCTAGCTCAACCCAACATAGAGGGGATCTGCACTTTCTCCCATACAAAGCCTCATAAGGGGCTATCTGAATACTGGAATGGTAACTGTTATTGTATGCAAACTCAGCTAACGGTAAGTACGCATCCCAGTTATCCCTCATTTCTAACACACATGCCCTCAACATATCTTCCAATGTCTGGATGGTCCTTTCAGTCTGACCATCTATCTAAGGGTGATATGCAGTACTAAACCGCAACCTGGTCCCTAAGGCATGCTGCAATGACCTCCAAAAGTTGGATGTGAACTTGGGGTCTCTATCCAAAACTATGCTATTGGGTATTCCATGAAGTCGCACTATCTCTCTAATATACAACTGGGCTAATCTATCCAGTGTATGAGTAGCCCTGATAGCTAAAAAGTGTGCAGATTTCGTTAGTCTATCCACAACTACCCAAATAGTATCGTGTCCAGAGGATGTCTTGGGTAACCCCATAACAAAGTCTATGGCTATACTATCCCACTTCCACTCAGGGATATCTAGAGGTTGTAACAACCCAGCCAGTTTTTGATGTTCTATCTTTACCCTCTGACACACTAAGCATCTAGCCACATAATCCGTCACATCATTCTTCATCCCTGGCCACCAGAAAATTCTTTTCAAATCCTGATACATCTTGGTGGCACCTGGGTGGATAGTATACTTACTCTTATGTGCCTATTCTAAAATGCTTTCTCTTAACTCATTTTGACTAGGCACACAAATTCTATCTCGATATACTATCATACCATCCTCAGATACTTTGAAATCTGAGGTCTTACCTTGGGTAATCTCATTCCTGATCTGTTTCAAGAATTCATCCTCTCTTTAGGCATCTAAGATATGGGTTCTCAAGATATTCTCAACTCGAGTTTCACTCAAATACAATTTACCCGATACCACCTGACAAGAGAGGTTCAAATCTCTGAACTTCTCTAGGAGCTCCTGCTCCCTAATCATCATATGGGCTACATGGATGGATTTCCTACTCAGGGCATTCGCCACCACATTGGTCTTGCTCGGATGGTATTTCAACACATAATCATAATCTTTCAAGAATTCCATCCATCTCCTCTGTCTCATGTTGAGTTCTTTCTGGTCAAACAGGTATTTCAGACTCTTATGGTCACTATAGATCTCTATAGTAGCACCATACAGATAGTGTCTCCAAATTTTAAGAGCAAATACTACGACGACTAATTCCAGGTCATGTGTGGGGTAATTCTCCTCATGAGGCCTCAACTGCCTCGAAGCATATGCCACTACTCGACCCTGCTGCATCAACACACATCCTAACCTTTTACCCGAAGCATCACAATAAACCACAAATGGTTTACTAGGGTCAGGGATAATCAGTATAGGGGCAGTGGTTAAACAGAGTTTCAACTCCTGGAAACTCTTCTCACATCTCTCATCCCACACAAAAAGTGTCTCTTTTCTAGTTAGCCTCGTCAATGGTAAGGCCATCTGAGAAAAGTCTTGAATAAACCGTCTATAATACCCTGCCAAACCTAGAAAACTCCTAACCTCGGTGATCGTTCTAGGTCTATCCCATTGTAACACAGCCTCAACTTTATGGGGATCAACCGCGACCTCGTCTCGTGAGATCACATGACCTAAGAATCTCACTTCGGTCAGCCAAAACTCACATTTACTCAGTTTGGCATACAACCTTTTCTCTCTCAAGGTGTCTAGGACTAATCTCAAATGCCTCTCGTGCTCCTCAAAAGATCGGGAGTACACTAAAATATCATCAATAAAGACTACCACAAACTGATCTAGATACGGTCTGAATACCCTGTTCATGTAATCTATGAACACAGCAAGCGCATTTGTCAACCCGAATGGCATCACAAGGAACTCATAGTGCCTATATCTCGTTCTGAAGGCCGTCTTGGAGACGTCCTCAGTTCTCACTCTCAACTGGTGGTACCCAGATCTAAGATCTATCTTGAAAAACACAGATATCCCAGCCAACTGATCTAACAGATCATCAATTCTAGGGAGAGGATATTTATTCTTGATGGTAACCTTATTCAACTCTCTGTAATCAATACACAAACACAAGCTACTATCTTTCTTTTTCACAAATAACACCGGAGCTCCCCAAGGTGAAACACTAGGGCGGATAAACCCTTTCTCTAACAATTCCTTTATCTGCTCTTTCAACTTAGCAAGCTCGGCGGGAGCCATCCTGTAAGGAGCTTTGGACACCGGTCCAGCCCCAGGCACTATGTCTATAGGGAACTCTAATTCTCTCTCAGGGGGTAGGCCACTAAAGTCAAACTCTTCAGGGAAAACTTCCGAAAATTCCCTGACAAATGGGATCTCCTCTATCCCTTCTTCTACCTCAGCCTGAATAGAGAAAAAGACTAGAAACCCTTGACATCCACACTCTAAATATCTCTCAGCCTGGACAGTAATCATAAAGGATAACTCAGCTCCTACCCTAGGTATGGTCCCCCAAGTAGGTAGGGAAATAGTTCGGTGTTCACAATCAAGTATGGCATTATTTGCAGCTAACCAGTTCATACCAATAATCAATTCAATATCATGGAAAGGCATACAAACCAAATCAATAGTGGTATGACAATGGTTAAATTGAACAGTGACATTTAAGCAGGTATGGGAAGTAACCATGTGGCCTCCAGTGGGTGTAGTGACAGACAAGTCAAATGGCAAGACACTAATGACTAGACCCAATTTCCTCACACAATCATAAGATATAAACGAGTGACTAGCACCTGAATCAAACATGGCAACTACAGGAAAGTCATTCACTATCAGCGTACCTCGGATCAAACTGGGAGATGCATTGGCTTCCTACTGAGTAAGGGCGAACACTCGGCCATGGGTCTGTGGCCTAGGAGGAGGCGATGTCTCCATCTAAGGATAGTGTCTGGCAATGTGCCCCGGCTTCCCACACTTGAAACATGTCACCGGAGACTGCTGCAAGGATGACTGGCCCCGAGGAGGTGGCGTACCTCGCTGCAACCTTCTATTCCATGACCCCTTGCCTCTCCTCTTGGTACTAGGTGTCAAACTAGAGCCCTCTTCTGGTTTCGGCCGTTTCAAATCTGGAACCCTCTTCTGACTAGTCGTAGTCGCAGCAGGCATGATAACTTGCAAGTTAGTCTCAATCACCCTGCTGACCTCCACTAGGGTATTAAACTTCCTGATCTGTTGTGGAGTGACTCTGTCGCTAATCAGGGGCTTTAACCCAGTCTCAAACTGCTCACATCTCCAGGGTTCATCATCATACCTCTGGAGGTAAGAGGAATACCGAGACAACTCAATAAACTTGGCCATATATTGGTCCACAGTCATCTCATCCGTCTGTCTCAAGCCCATAAATTTCATCTCTTTTTTCTTCCTCATCGAACTAGGGACATATTTCTCATAAAACTCGACCAAGAAGCTTTCCCAAGTTATCTGTATATTCTTGGTCTCCATCAGGGGTTTCGTGCTACACCACCATCTATCAGCTTCCTTTTCTAACATGAAGGTGGCTAACTGGGCTTTCTGCTCGGTGGTACAATCCATCACCGAGAATATTTTCTTTAGTTGCATCACCCAAGCCTCCGCCTTATCCGCATCCAATTCCCCGTCAAATAAGGGTGGATTGTTCTGCCTAAACTACTTCAACACTTTCTGGATAGGCATCTGGGTCTGTGGAGCAGCAGGCTCCTAGGGAGGTACAGGTGGAATGCTAGATGTGGATGGTTGAGGTACAGGGGCATCTCTCCTGGCTTCTTCTTGCCTAGCCAGGGTGTCTTGTAAATACATGATTATATCATGCTGTTGCTGGGCAATGTATCTCTACTGTTCCAGCATCTCTTGGTGCTGGCCCATCATGGCCTCATACCGGTCAAGTCTCTCCATGATGGCTCGCAGAGGATCCTTAGTCCCAACAAGAACCTCTGGCTCAGCTCTTTGAGCCCTGAGCGGTCTGCCTCTACCCCTGCCCCATCTAGTCTCAACCATGTCTAAAAGAAGTAGCAACCCTCAGTGCACAATAGTATCACAAACACATATGCATAAGGATGCTACAACTTCCATGACCATTCACACCAAACACAAGCAAAACTCATTATTTAAGAGCTTACCATTGAGCAAAAGTGCCTGAACCTTTGCTCTGATACAAAAAATGTAACACCTTAATATACTAACTCTATCTAGCCTCTCACTGGGCTCGGTTCTATATGATTTCCAAAGAACCAATACCAATCCGTGGCATTTTCATGCTATGAGATGGGGTTTTATACACTCATCTCCTGCCCCGTGGGTCCTGTGAATCCATCATTTACATTCCCTACTCACACTATATTTATATAACTCATATATAGTATAAAACAAGCCATAAGCCACGGGTATGGAGTCAAAAACCAGAAAAATGCATTTGCTCACTTGGGCCCAAAAGTCATATTTTGGCTCTAACTTTGAAAAATCATAACTAATTATAGAAAAATGGAAATCTAGTAAACCTTAGCTTTCTAGAAATTTCTAAGTGTTAACTTTATACTAAAAATAATTTCCAACCATAAACTCAGCGTTTGGACCATGTTTGACATCAAAAATCAGATAAAGGTCCAGTTGTCTCTGTTTCTGGTGCAGCTTACTGTCATGAACTTCGAAAATCCATAACTAAATCCAAAAAAATCTAATCTGGGCACACTATATCAATTTGGAAAGTTACAGATGTCTATTAGAGGAAAAAAATAAGTTCAGATTAGTTCAGTAGCCCTTATACCTTGAAAACTGATGGAACAGTAACGGAGGTCAGGTGGCTCCTTGATGCTGATACAGAACTTCAGAAGGTTCATTCTCTCTCTACAGACCTCCGATTTAGGTGATTCTAGTTGGTATAGGTCACTGTATTTATCTAGTTTATGTGTATAAAGTTTCATGACATTTGGACCCCATTTGGTCTATGAATGATACAGAAAAATTTTTGGACTAATGAAACAGTACCATGGCCAAACCATCATTTTTTTCCCAATTTCAACAATTCACTAAATATTCTCTAGACCTCCGAATATTACCCACTTTAGCTTTCCAAGAAGATTTCTACAAACTCTAGAGGCATGCCAGATTTCATGGCAAGAGGAGTTCATCTTGTCATACTTTGACGAAACTCACAAAATTAACGGTTTTGGCACCTAAGAGGTCCAAAATGGGTCTAAATGGCCTCTTACTTGTTCTAGTCACTCATGGACAAGTTTAAAAGCATAAACATAGTCTACATAACATGTCTAAGTGGTCCAAATCATCATACATTCCAAACTCACTATGCTACGGCCAAAAATACACCATCACATACATTCAACAAAAGAGGCAAAACTCACATTTCCATTAATTTGGCTCTATGCATAGTTTGTACATCATATATCCTTACTTTTACACTTACTACAACATGTACATCTCAAAAATAGAAGGTGCATATTTATTTTGGCACCTCTTTACATCAAAATTACATCAATATAGTCAAAACAAAGCTAACATCTAGCTACACATGCTCCTAGGCTCCTTGGTGTGCACTTGTCTTTCCTTGAGCTCCACCTAGCATGTTAAGTTGGGAGGGGAAGGGGTGAGATTCATGAAATCTCAGTAACTCATGCACTCATTTAAGAAAACAACCAAGGCATGTAATAAGTCAAAATATGCAATATAGCATCCAACCATTCTCAATCATATAATACATGTTGTACATGCTATGGAAATTACAACAATGCCAAAATGGGCTCCAGGGACTTTTGGTCTAGCCTCACCCGAGTTTAGGGACTTTTGGATGGCCTCACCTGAGTTTAGGGACTTTTGACTTGGCCTCACTCGGTTATGAGACTTTTGGCCTTGTCTCACCCATCTCAAGGGACTTTCGGCTTCACCTCACCCATCTCAAGGGACTTTCGGCATTACCTCACCTGAGCAATTCTCACAATCCATCACACAAGCACATTAGTAACAATGCATCATGGCAATAACATATGGCATATCTCACACAACAAGCATATACATAAACATACAATGACTATTACATCTAAAAATGCAATAAGAAAGAGTGGAAAGAGAGCTACCTTTGGAGCCAACACCAGCCTTCCCTTTCAATTTCTCTTCTCCCTTCTTAGGTTCACAATCACACCTTGATGGAGGTGCTTTACTTGAGCCTAGACACAATCAAGAATATGGAATTACTCTCTTAGAATGTAATCTTCAGAGTAACCCTCCTAACATACAAGAACTTAGGGGTTCTCTCTCTCTCTCTAGAATGCCATCAATTCTTCCTCTCTCTCAAGTTCTCATGGTAGTGGAAACAACATTTTCAAAGAAAACAAAGAGATTCAAAGGTGTTTTCCACTTTTCCTCTTCTGACCCATGCCCAAACCTCACTAATCTCACAAACAAAACTATAGAAAGAGAGGGCAAAGAGAGGAGATCAAGATTCTAAGTAGAAATGAGAGGAACTTGCTTACCTTTCTTTTGTTCTTCCTCCTTCTCTTAGTCTCTCTCACTCTCCACGCCTCCTTTCTTTCCTTGGGTCGATGTCTAGGGCAAATATGAGAGAAAGAATGAGTTGGGTCGCTTAACGGAGTCAAATTCTCGCCTTTTACTCTTTTCTGGACTGACCCTCGCTACGGCGAAAATTAACCTTCGCTACGGCAAGCTCGTATCAGCTGCCTTCGCTATGGCGAGGTTTAGCTTTCGCTATGGCGAGCATGTATCAGTTCCCTTCGCTCTGGCGAGTTTTAACCTTTGCTATAGCGAACTCATGTTAGTTCCAGACTCCCACTTTCGCTATGGAGTACGCTATGACGAGCAACTCCCTGGTTTCTGTATGGACTGCTGCCCGCACTCGCTATAGCTAGAATAACTTTCGCTATTGCGAACAGGTAATCTCGCTATAGCGAGACCATTTCTCGCTATTACAAGGAGACTTAGAACAGTTTTCTGAATTTTGAAAATTTTCAGCTTTCTACTTTCTTTTCCTTTTCTCTTTTCCCGGTTGTTACAATAAGAACCCCTAGTTTTCTCCCTCTAGAATTTTATTCGCTTTTCTCCTACTTCCTTTGTATTTCTTAACTTATTACACTTTAATTTAAGGGTTTTTGTGCTCATTCTAGATCATAACAAAGCTATCTTACTCAATCACCCATTGAAAGGAAGCTTAGAAGGAGAAGAATAAAATCAAGAAGAAGAAGCATGAAGATCTTTAAAGGTTCTTACCTTTCTTCCTTGGTTTCCTTCCTTCTCTCTTAGCTTCTCTTGATTTCTCTCTCTTTCTCAAGCCTTTTTCTCTGTTTTGGATGAAGCTTAGGTCAATTAGACGAAAAGGAAAGGATTTAGACGCTTTAAGAAGTAAAATTCTCTTTTTTCACACTTTTCTGGACTAACCCTCGCTATAATGGAAATTAACCATCACTACGGCGAGCACGTATCAGTCCCAGACCCCTGTTCTCACTACAGCGGGTGCTATTATGAAGAACTTTCTGGTTTTTGTATGTGATACCCGTACTTGTTATAGTTAGAAGCATTCTCGCTATAGCGAAAAGACACATTCGCTATAGTTAGACCATTTCTCACTATAACGAACAAGTACATTCGTTATAGCTAGGCCATTTCTCGCTATAGCTAGCAGACTTAGAAAAATTTTAGGATTTCAGAAATTTCAACAATTTTCTTGTTTGTTACATGATGGACCTAAAACAGTTAACTGATGCCTTCGATAAATGAATTAGTAAACTGTTCCATTCTATTAGTTGTAATACTTGACATGTTCTAAAAGTCTTAAACCAAAGAAAATATAAAAGAAGGTCCTTTAAATCGAATGACTGAAGGTAAAATAAAATTAGGATAAAATTCTAAATAATTGAAAATGAGGATACAAGGTAAAAGAAGCCCCAAAATTGGAATCAAAATAATTAAATAAAATCAAATGAAATTTAATGGCATTTTCATAATTTTGGGTAACTTTTAGAAAACTCAAAAGAGAGATCTTTAAATGGGAAAAATGAGTGTCCTGGGGTTCTCATAAGTCGTAAAAACCATAAAAATCTTTAGAATTGTTAAAAACCTTCAGGTTTATATTTTAGAACGTCAGTTAACTAAAACTTTAACCGATTCATTTAAGAAGGTTTTTAATTCAATTTGGGTGAAACCAAAGGTATTTTATAAATTAGAGGACCTAACTTTCATGATGGAAAAGACAATTCTTGAAAAAGAGTTGAAATTAGCCTAAACGAGAAGAACTAAGAGAAGGGACAAAATGAAAATTTTTAAAAGTGTCTTAAATTAGCCCTTTAGTCCTTAAATTGCGTCCCACCTCTATTCTCTCCTCATAATTGACTTCCATTTGGTTTAAACAGATTTGAGGATAGTTCCAAGATCTGCACAAGAAGAAGGGAAGAAGGGAAGAAGATTTAAGCCAAAAAGTGTAAGAAATCCTTACTTTTTCATGTCTTCTCCTTCACTAGGCCTCTTCTCCTCTTTCTCCTCTCTCCTCCCATGGTTTTATTGATTTATTCGAGGTTGTTTTATGGCTGGTCTAGCAAGTGAAAAGAGGAATTGAAGGAGAGGGCGAAGGCATAAGGGAGCTCCTTGGAAAAGCATTAAATCAAGATAAGAACCATGGCCTTTCTTGCATTTCTTGGTTTGCTTTTCTTGTGCTCTTGTTTGGCCAGACCTAGGACCAATCAATAAGGAAGGAATTCAACCTAAAACAAGGTAGAGACAAGGGTTATCAAGTATGAGGAATAAGAATATACAATTTGATTCAAACAAAAAGTATTAGAAAACAAGTTATGTGACTTAGGATTCTTAGTGCACCTAGCCATTTTTGAAATTTTCTAAGGATGGTTTTGCCTATGTAAGAGTATGTAAGAGATCATAAGATATCTAGGAAGCTTTACAAGTGCCATTTTCCTAAGAAAAATAATTGAAACTCTATAAGTGACTAATGGTGTATATGTCTTGACCAAAGGGAGATGAGGCACCTAGGGAGAATTCTTTTCAATTTTAAGGATAGGGATAGCCTGGATATGATTAATAAATATCAAAGGAACTAATGATTTAAATTTAGAAGCTATGATTTATGAGATAGAAGTGTAGGCTCCATTTTAAGATATAAAGAAGCAACTTGAGTCTAAGCTCCTTGAATTGAATTGGTGATGACTTTAATGAGTTTTAATGGAGTTATAAGTCTTAGATTGAATGAGAAATTGGAGTTAAGATCATGAATTCTAAAGGTTGCTTCATTGTGCCTTATATAGAACCATAAAGGTGTCATAAAAGAAAATAAGCTTGTATAGAATTCATGTAAGGTTAGAAGTGGTTCCAATGATCAAATTGTGTCTTGTTTAATGTGTCTAGGCTAAGTGAATCAAGACCTCCCTAATTATGTGTATGTGGTTGAGAAGAAAAAGGAAAAAACTCAAGGGGAAGTATGAAAGCAAAGGAAAAAGCTCGAGTTTCTTTGCACAAGGTAGCTCTCTAACATTTTTTTTATGCATTTCTTCGATATTTTCTTGTCATTAGATACTTGTGTGTATAATTGAACTATGAGATATGTTTTTAGCTATTGATTACATAACATGATGCCATTATGCTTCTTGAAATGTATTATTGAATGCAAAGTGGCTTGAATGGGTATTGTTATATCAAAAATCCTTTAAAATGGGTGAGGATAAGCCAAAAGTCTTTAGGAATAAGTGAGACAAAGTCAAAAATCTCAAAAAAAGTGAGGTTAAGTCAAAAGTCCCTTGAAAGTGGATGAGGTAAATCCAAAAGTTCTAAAGAAATTGGGTGAGGCTAGACTGACACCCTTTAGAGCCTATGTTTGACATGTAGAGTTCACATGATAAGGAAATTGATTAATGTATGTTCATGAGAAGTCTTTATGGCATGCATGTATTCTTTGACATGTAAATGTATCATATATATATATTATGTTTGAAAGGGTAAAGAGCTATTAGGATTCTTGGAATCTCACTTTTCCCCCACATATGTCTAACTATGTTTAGGTGAGCCAAGTGAACCAAGGAATGGAGACCAAACATCTTAAAGTATGGGACTTTGACAATGGAATAGAAATTTTAGGTATTTTGATGTCAAAGTTTGTAACCTAATGATGTTTATGGGATGTAAATTATTGAGCATGTGTAAGAGTATATAAATATGATGTTTGAATCTATTTTGGAACCAAATGTATGTATATGTGAGTTTTTGCCATCTACGTGCCTTGATGTATATGTGTATATTAGCAACTAAGATGGTGGTTTTGAGATATATGAGGATTTGGATTATTTGGGATGCTCTCATAGGCTATGTTTATACTTTTGGATATGCTCAAATAGTTATGGATTGAGTAGAAGACATTTGGTGCCTTTTTATCCCTTTATGGATTTCAAATTGACCATTTCCTTAAGCTGATCCAAAGTCCAACCAAATGGATAAGTTTTTACATGAAATTCGGCAAGTAAATAGGTCTCATCTAGATTTTTTTCATAGAGCTAAAGAGCACTCAATTTGGAGTTCTGGAGAATTTATTATAATTTTTCAAAATTTGCTAAATTATACAGAATTGTACTATTCAAATAGTCAGTTTACATTTCTCCATCATTGAGGGGTCAAATGAAGTCCAATACTCATGAAATTTTAAGACATATATTTGACATTATAAAATTTCTAGGGCCACTGAGTTTGCATGAAAAGGAATTGTATAGAAAGAGTTATAAATTTTTGAAATCAGAGATCTGGTGTTACTTGAGTACTATAGTAGCCTTTGATATGCAATAGATTTCATGAGCCAAATGAACTCATATGCCTTTGAAATTTTTATAGATATTAGATCTCATCTTAAACTTTCCATATCCACCAAGAGCACCTCATTTGGATATGTATTAAAGGAGATATAAATTTTTGAAGTTAGATATTAGTTGCAGGATGCCCCTATACCAGTGTTATTGTTCCATTGAATTTTGTGGGATAAACCTAGTTGTGTTGATCTAAAATTTTTATGGTAATTAGAGGACATCCTAAGCTTTCCAGAAAGTTATAGCATGTATAATTTTAATTTTTCAAAAATTAATTATGATTTTCCAAAATTCAAGTCTGAATATGGTGTTTCATGGAAATGGCAAGTGCGATGTGCATTTCAAGTTCTATGGCTTGGACCCAAATTGTGAGCTTCAATTTGTTATAGTTCTGCTTGAACAAATGTGTTATGAATGGAAAATAAGTTTGGTAAGCTCACATGATCCATTTGGCAATTAATGAGTTATTTTGACTTTTAATAACGGTAAATACTACTGCCAAAGGTGCTTAATTTATGAAAATAAACCCTTATAGCTAATTGTGATGTAAAATAGATGCTACGTATGTATGGTGTTACATTAGTCAACTATTGGTTCTTTGTTTCCAATCCTTTTCTCTTTGCACCAATTAACTAATAATTGTACACTAGTCAACTAATTGCTTATAGGCACCTTTTTTTTTTTCAAATTATTTTCAAAAATTGTGCACTTAGTTTGAAAAAAACTAAGTATTCTCTCTTTATTTAGAATCATGCATAAAAAAAGTATCTTTTGATTTACACCTTCTATTAGTGTAAATAATTCAAAGTTTTAACAAATTATTGGTATGATTATTCCTTGAACTATAATTCTTTAGTTAAAATAAAACTACCACAAATAGGAGTCTAAATACCTTTAGCATAGCTCAAAAAAATTTAGCATATATTTGGCTATGTGCTGCCCTTTAGATTTTATAAACATCTCCAAAACTTTAATTTCAATTTTTATGAAGAGTGGCTCCACTCTTTTGATGTTCATATGGGTGAAATCCTTTAAAACCTTCAAGGTTTACCTTAATTTTATTAAGAGTATAACACTCACCCTTCAAACCTTATTTACGCACTATGTTGAATCAATTAATAATTCCTTAGTACTTCTAGCCACTTACTAGTAACTTGCTGTTACCCATTGAGCTGCTTGATTAGATTTAATCAAGGAAAGGGTTAGGTTTCTATCACTAGCGACTTTATGTTATAGGTTTTGATCCCATTTATTTTGTGAGTTTTTTTTTTTTGAAAGCACATCTACTAAGTTAGTTTTTCGGTTTCAAATGTTGAATAGTGATTAGTTTATTACACACCACTAAGACATATTTCAAGCAATTATGTCCAGATGTTTGTTAAAATCCACAATATGCTAGACGTATATTGCTTTACAAACACAATACAAAGGAATAATAGCTTTGGTTGTAGCCACAAATCTTTCCTTATTCTTTGACAATTTTTCTTTTCATCCATTGTTTTATATATTATTAACCCAAAGTCTTTGCAAAATAAGCCATACACATCTTTCTTTCTAAGAGTAAATTTCTCCTTTGACCATAGATAAACTTTAACAAGATGTAGACTAATTCATTTGATATATACTAGTTATCTAACTGATCAAATTTATCTATCTAGTACTGCATAAAAGTGTCTAAAATTTTAGTCTTATATTCATTTCAATATATCCTAAGACAACCCATCATTTTTAATAACCAAACTTGTCCTTTATCTTATAGTTTGTAAATTATGAAATATATTTACTTTCAATATGACTCAAACATGCATGCACTAAAAAAAAAATCTAATGACATCAATGATATATGATTGGCTTCACATAAAGGGTCTTTTATCTCTTAAAACCAAGTTATTAAAATTGAAGATCTTTAATAACTTAAAAGATAAACTCTCGCTATGTCTTTTACTTTAAATCCAAAATAACATCTATCTCACAAATTTTCTATTTCATTTGTTATAATAGATGTTTCCTAATTTGTTCACACTAATCCATTTGTGTCAAAAAAATAATCATCTATAATACTAAGCATAGAAAAATCAATGATCAGATCTTATCTCACAAATCATTGTTTGGATAGTTAAAATATTGTAACATGAAGTGGTTTAGAACCGGTTCCCAAACCTCTCCTACCTACCCTATATCATAATTTTCAAACTCCTTCACATTGAATGATTTTGTTTAGCTCCGCTATATATTTTTTTAATTAGTGCCTTATACATATATATATATATATATATATATATATATATATATTTCGAGTTCACTTCATTCTATTAATTAGTAACTTTCAGACTATAGAAAACAATAATCTCTTTCTTTAATTATAAACTTCCTAATAATAGAGTGGTACGAGTAGTGTGGGAACTCTCCCATTTCTTTTTTCTTTTTTTCCTTTTCATTTCACCCATTTGTTCCAATAACGATCACTCCACTTTAATGTTTTCAAAACTCAAACAAACTTTAAACTCTTATGCTCTAACTAAAGACCATAAATAATTTTTAGTGTAAGTAATCTTTAATACACCCTCTCAGGCAAAATGGCATTGGGTTTGAAGTGCAAAGTCCAACATATTTTGTAATTAAAGATAGATTTAATTAAAATAATAAAGATAGAAAAATTTACATATTAAATTACTTGGTTATAAAAACCTATACCATACTATTATTTTAATCCAAAACTTAAATTTTAAAAAGAAATTTATTAATAGCTTTATTATAATTTCTATTCAAAGCTATTAAATTGTAGTTGTGGCCTCCAACAATAAATACCCACTAATTTATATAATTAATCGAATTTTACTACTGTTTTATTTTATTACAAGATAACAAAGACTATATTCCAATTAATATTCAATTAATCTTTCCTGACCAATCAACTCATACGTAACTTTTTCAAATTAAAACAAAATCAAAGGCTAGGGTAATCCAATTGGTTAATTAATTAAACTATCCAATAGAAATCAGATATAGATGACGTAGATATTTATGTGGCTAATGACCCATTAATCCATGAACACATTATTTTGGGATCCTAATCGAATAAACAACTAAATGTTTTGATAGACACCCTTTCTCTTTTCTTTGTGTGTGTATATGTTTTAACCGTTGAATAAGCAAACCATAAAAGTATTCTTTCTTTGCTAAGCATACATTTACTCGTCATCAAACATTAACATTTAACTAAGATAATTAATTGGTGCAATGAAAGCAACTGCTTTGGATGCTTCTGTGATTCAGTAGCACATTGACCTTAATTTAATTTGTTTCTGGAATTTTATTACTATTTCTTCTGCGTCGGAGCTCACTTCTTCTAGCTATGAATATTTTATAGGATAAATAAAATTGATAAAGTTAATTGTAGCGCTCATTATGTTGCTACAAGTGGTAATATATAATCTTTTGGCTTCAGAGTGTCCATGTTAACAATGGCATCATGTCATTATGTGTGCGTGTGTGTTTTCTTTTCCAATGGTAAGAGTATTCTAGGATTAGCTTGAGAGCGTTAATTGAGACTAGATTCCTCTTGGTTCAGGCAATTTTAAAAATACATCCCCCACATCGATTTGATTGATTTAAGAGAGTAAATTTCTTTGAAATATTGACCTTAAAATTTGAAGCCAAAGGGTCAAAATAAAGAGTATAGTTTCTTCACCACAAAACTAACCTCCTTGGTTATATAAGTTTTTTGTGTTATTAGATATTGCGTAATATAAAATTAAATGTTAATATATAAATTAACGTATTGCACACAAGAAATCGTCAAAATTTACATAGTTAGATCATCATATAATTGTTATATGCCTACAAGGATTGAAAAATTTTGTATGAGTAACTCTATATAAGGTGAAAATTGATTGATATACTTTTAGGCTACCTTTACTATTGGGTACAAATGCCCTAATATGCTATATGTTTTGGTAAGGAAAAAACTTAGGTGCAAATTTAAGGTTTACTGCCAGTTTCTTCAATTGAAGAAAATGATAAGTAGAGATTTTTTTATAATTAAGAAGTAAATGATTAGGTCATTTAGAAAAGTTTCTCAACTTTTGGTGTTTTAATTAAGAAACCTAATAATAAATATATAAAATTTTTTACCTAAGTCTTATTTCTTTAGTATAGGTCTTCTTCTGCCTTCAATTCTTTATCTCTAACCCTAAATCCTCAGTGACATAATATAATGGTTAGGATTGGATAGTTACTTGCAGTGGATCTATTTCTCAATAAATTGCCCTATACGATTTGATCTGATCACGATTCAAACTCCAATAAAAAATTCACAGTAGATACACTAATTTACTAGAGGAGATTGATGAAGGTTTTCTCAAAGCAAAATTTTTTTAGTGTTTCTTTAGAGAGTTTTTCTTTTCTCTGTCAGTTTTCTAAGAAAAACCTTTTTGCGCTCCACACACTTATACATAATCACCCACTTTAGGATTAGTGTAGTCAGTTTTCAGATTTACCATAAAAATATTAATCAATTGACAGTTTGATTTTGAATTCAAAGATTCAAAATTCAAATGTTAATTAATTAATAATCAAATAATTAATTTAATATAATTAATGAAATTAATTACTGACTAGGCTTTTATTTGTAGATTTAGGTCAGCCCATTATAGGCAATATAATAATCTAACATTTTCTACTCACATATGATAAGATGAACAACATAGAACTTTCTTCTTCTCTTAACCTTTCCTATTGGGTGCTTAGTCATGACTGTCTGGGCATAACATTTGAGAGCTTTTATATTGGAAATCCTATTATAGGACTAATATAAGAGATTACTACCATTGGATTATATGTTAGGCACTTATTTGTATGTCTCGAATGCTCTAAATTCACCTATATATATATATATATATATATATTGCTTATGGAAAATCTAATCCATTCTTAATTTCAACATTACTCAAATTGCATTTTTCTCATATGCCGAATATCTATATTTATGATGTTACCATATTAACTTTATAATGGACATGTCTTAAACACTGACATAGTTTTGTATATCTTAGGTGATCTTACTTTTTCCTACACATCACTTAGATCAAAATCAAATGCTTTCCTAGCATTAATCCTTTAGGTGGAATTTATATTAATCATAGGATGTATGTTAAAGTGGCAAGCACTAACTCATCTCTTTATGATATTGTTAAAGCTATAAGAGCATCTTTGAAAAGATTTATTCCTTTCTAGGATTCACATAGCTATGAACAAAGATCTATTCACTTCCTTTCCAATTGTAGTCCTTAAATGCATATAATAGAAATTGCATGCTATAGTGTTTCTTTTATCTTGGAAGAGTGCATGTCAATTTTATTTATATATTAACACTATACAGATCTTACTCTAGACATATGTAGAATCTAACTTTGAATAATACCATTCCTTTTGCCTCCCAAGCAATTCATGAAGAGAATTCATATCTATTTCATAATTTAATCCATATAATTATATTTTCAAATCTTATCTCGGTATACTTCTTTTCCTTTGGTCAAGGTGACATATTTCTATTTTGTGTTCTTTTTTTTGTCATATTAGTGCTTCCACTACCTAGCATAATGAACATAAATGTCTAATCCTTGCTCGCTTCTCAAAAATGCCAAAGGCAATTGCTCATATAAGAGAGCTAACCTTATCAACTTGCATAACATATTATTGTAGTATGTATATGTTGTCTATGATTATGACATTATATTTAAGAGTAAAAGAAACACATTAAATTCATTCAGTAATTAATTGTTGCATAGTTTGTGTTACGTTATATTTTACATATACGAAGAGATTTAACATGTTCAATATATACATCTCCAGGTATAAGCTTTGTTAGGGGATTTGCTAATATTTTGCATAGAAATATACTATATACGAACATTGTTATGTGCTATTGCTCATCTAATAAAGTTATATTTAGTGTCTGTGTGTTTCATCTTGCCATGATACTTGGGATTTTTTGTATAAGCTATAACTACTTGACTATCACAATTCCTCAATATTAGACTTAATGTCATACTAGTGCTCCCCAGATATTCCATGAATCTCTTCAGCCATCTGCAGAACATGCAATAAACTTTGCTTCTATGGTTGATAGTGTTATGCATGTCTACTTCTTGTTGCTCCATGACAAAGCTCCATTGTTTAGCAAGAATGTATATGCGAAGGTCAATTTCCACTCATTTAGATTGCCATCCTAGTCTGAATCAAAATATCTTACCAAGTACAAATCACTTTCTTGATAATATAATGTATAGTTAGTAACACCTTTCAAGTATTTCATAATTCTCTTGATAGCTTTCTAATGCTTTTGACCTAAATTCCACTGGTGTTGACTTATAATGCTAACCATATAAAAAATATCCAATCTTGCACATATCATAGCATACCCTCCAAGTATCTTTATAACTTTCTTTTCAAATTTGGTATAAGGGCACACCTCACAACTTGGACTTTGCCTCTTACTACAATAGTATCTATGGATTTACAATCTTTTATATTTAATTGCTTAAGAATTTGATTGATATAATTCTCTTGTGAAAGAGAAATTAATTCCCTTAAGCAATTTTTTTGGATTTTAACTCTAAGAATACACTCTGCTTCATCCATATCTTTCATCTTAAAGTTTAGAGATAGCTAATCTTTAATAACTAAAATTAACACTAGACTATTCCCAGCTAACAGTATGTCACTCACATAAAGAGATAATATTACAACATTACCTTCAAATTACTTAATATAAACATAGCGATCTTCATCAATCATTTGAAATTGATGCACAGTCATTGCTTAATGAAATCTCAAATACAACTATATAAATGGTTATTTAAGTCTATAAATGAATCATTGGACTCTACAAACCTTTTGTCCTATTCCTTTTTCAATGAAACCTAAGGTTCTTTTATAGAAATTTATTCATCTAATTCTGCATTTAAAAATGTGGCTTTTTACATCCATTTGATGTAGTTCCAAGTTTAAATTTGCAATAATAGCTATGATTGATCTAATTGAATTAAAATGCACGAATGTTATAAGGAATTTTTGTAATCTATACCTTATTGTTGTGTATACTCCTTAGTAACTAAGCAAGCCTTATATCTTTCAATAAGCCCATCTATTTTCCTATGTATCTTGAAAATCCACTTGTTCCCAATTGCCTTTCACCTATATGTAAATCAACTAAGTCTCAAACTTTGTTTATCCTTATAGAATCCTTTTCTTCTTCCATTGCTCTTTTCTATTTTCCTTTAGTAGGGTATGATAGAAAGTTAACTCTTTGTCATCTTATGGAGTAATTATGCATGTTACCCTTTTAATCTCATTCTAGCGTTTGGGCACACTTTCTCAGTTACTCTTATGCAATGGGGTAGCTAGTGCAACATTTTCACTTTGCTCTATGCTTTCATATTGTTGCATAAAGCTCTCACTTAGAATAATAGATTAAGGTATAATTGTTTATTCCTCACTTTCTTGGTTAGGTGTCTTACAAAGGGATACACTTCTATCAATCTCCCCCTTAATAGGAAAATTATTTTTTAGAAATTTGGTGTCTTTACACTTAATTTCAATTACAGTTCCATCTTCCTTCATAATAATAAGGACATACCTCTTTGATTGCTTTAAGTATCTATTAAAGATATATTTCTTATCTCTTAGGCCTAATTCCTATACTTATGGGAAGTATCATGGATATAAGTAGTTGACCCTTATGATCTTAAACTACTTAAATCTAGTTTTTTACTTGTCCACAACTTATAAGGCGCGGAAGTAACTAACTTAAATGGTACTTTATTAAGTATAAAGGAAGCAATTAGCAATGCATTGCCCCAATATGAAATGGGCAAATTTGATTGAGCCATTATTGACCTAACCATATCAACTTATGTCCTATTTTTCCTTCCACCAACTCTATTTTATTATGGAGTGTCAGAAATTGTTAATTGTCTTATTATTTCTTTTTCTTCACAAAGCTTTTTAAATTGTTGAGATAGATATTTGTATCTTTAAACAATTTTTAATGCTTTAATTTTATTGTTTAATTAGTTCTTAACCACATTTATGTAACATCTAGAGCATTCCAATGCTTCTTACTTATGAGGAATCAAATAAACTGACCATATCTTGAATAATTGTCAATAAACATAATGAAATACTATGCTCCATATGTTGCCATCACACTTGTTGAGCCATATATATTATAATGAAAGAATAGTAATAGATATTTAGCTTTAGTTCCTTACCCAATGGTTTTCTAATTGCTTTACCCAATATGTAATGCTTACATAAAAACATCTCTAAACTAGAGATTGATCCCAGCATTCCTCTTTCGCTAGTCCACTGATTCATTCATGGCCTATATGGCCTAGTCTAACATGTCCAATACTCATTTCTAAAATTGAATTGGAAGTAAAAGATGTAATAACCACTGATTCATTCATGGCCTATATGGCTTAGTCTACCATGTCAAATATTCATTTCTAAAATTGAATTGGAAGCAGAAGATGTAATAAAGCAATCGTGTTTGTTCACATTTACAAACATTATCATAAACTATATTTATTACAATAAAACCATTTGATAAAAAACTAAAACCATAAAAAGATTGTCCTATTATAAATGTCTACTGAGCTTTCATGAAACTTAACATTGAAAGCAAACTTAAGAAGAGCAACTATGGAAACTAAATTTTGTCGAATTTCTTGTGCAAATAAGACATCGTATAGGATTAGGGTTCTTCCACCATGTGAAATCAACTTACATGTTTTAACCTTCTGGACTTCCATTTTTGTGTTGTTTCTTATATACAATCATATGCTTCTGAATGTTAGTCCTAGGTATCCTACAAAGGATCTTTGATCCTTAGTTACATGGTTTGTAGATCTTTTGTCTACAATCTGCAAAAGGATGAGATTCATCATCTATTAATATAGTACTTGAAATATAAATGAAATGTGAAAGTATATTACATGGTATTACCTTGTTTTACTCAGTGTAATCACGAGCAAAATAACCTATCTTTTAACAGGCATAACACTGACTTTAGCCATGTCAAGTTTTCTTCCACCATGATTGCCTATCTTCTTAAACTCTTTCTTAGCTTTCTTGAACTGTTAGCTAGATCCTTTCTTTTTATGAAAGTGCTTGCCTTACTTGCCCTTAAGTTTTGAAGTTCTAGCATTCTTTGTCATATAAGCATGACTAAAGGATCTAGTAGCTTCAAGGTGCTTATCTTCAAGCTCTAAATGAGAGTAACATTATTAAAAGTGGTGATGTTCTCACTATGGGTGAAATTTACTTTCATATGCTCTGAATTAGCAAGGGAAGGTTTTATGACAACTTGAACTTTCTATTGATTAGTAAGGACATGTCTAATTACCTTAAGCTCTCTTATCATATTTGGCATCTCTCTTAGATGCTGCTTCATAAAGTTATTAGGTTGTAGCATATACATGTCAAACTTAATAATTAGCCTTCTAAGTGTGGTCATAGAAGTACTACTAAACTTATCTTTATGGGCAATCCATATCACTTTTGCAGTTAAGTAAGACTCAAACTTGCACATCAAATTATCAGCCATACAACTGAGCATTGTAATGCGAGTTATACTATTTTTCTTTTTAAATTTGGAAAGCCTCAAGATCTCTTTTATACTGAGTTGAATTTTCATGTTTAGGCTCTAGCATGACATTATGTTTTGACTCCTTAGTATCTTGTTCTTTAAGGATGTATGAAACTTTATGGCGCCATATTTCCCAATTGTCATTGTTCAATTTCTCACCTATGTTAAGCTTAGTTATTATAGTTTTAGTGGCCATATTCACTAGTTTATGTATCTACTTAGACATAGTACAAAAGTTAAAACACATGCAATACCATTTATTTGCAATAAATTTCTACTAGTCCAATAATGACATTATAAAATTTATGATTAGAAGTCTACATTTGTCATACTTCCATCATATGAATCTAAAAAAATGTCATTATTTTTTTATCAAATTTATGTGTAAATTTTCTTTTAATTATAATTCTCAGATGACCCTAGGTCTACTAGTTTATGAACTCCCCACTCAATTAAACATCTCTCAATTACAATAATTATAGTATAATGTATGCTAGAAGAAAAAAAATAACACATAAAATAAATAGCTTTTATTGAAATAGAAAAATAAACATGTAGTCTTTAATTAGTCAACATTAATTATTTTCTTACTAATAATGATTCAAATAAATTGAGATATAAAGATGCTTCATCTTATCGATAGGTATTTCATCCATCTTATAATTAATGTTACTTTGTAATTGTTAATGGGAATATTTAGTAATTTGAATAAATACTTTACATGTCTAATCACTCCTTTAAGATGAATCCCCTTCACATGTGCATTATGCCTAAACTTTGATGCATTTTTCACATTTGAAAATTGTAAGAGTAAAATTGATCACCTAGTGTTTGCAATAAGGTGATGTTCTTATGCGAGTTCTATCTTAGCAACACATTGATAAAAATTAAATCCATTCCAACCTACTTTTTTTGTTAGGCTTATACTTTTCTCTCAATTCTGCCTTGATTGAAGTCCAATAGTGGTCATTTAGGAGTCAGTTGATCAAGCGAAGGACCTAAGAGTAATGAGGAAGTTTAGTTCCTTGCTGCTTTAGGTTAGTCTAAAAACTCCTCATTCTTTATATGTGAGTTTGAATATTTTCATATGGGTCTATTTTATGAATATGAAATGTCTCTATGTCCATAATGACCTATTAAGGATGAACAAAACAAAGTAATTTAATTCCAATTTTTATGAATTTTAATATATAAAAACATTATTTTACGGCTAAAATATTACAACAAAATGACCAACAATAGTCTAAAAATAGGCAAATTGTATATCAAATTGAATTTCTTGAATTTAGGGATTTTTAAAGTAAAAAATTAGCACTAAAATCTTATGTATGCGCCCTTTACATGCCCTGTATCTCTCTTTATTTCAAAAAAAAATTTATAACAAAAATAAGGGGAGGAAATGGTCATATACACCTAGAATGGTGCATGCTAGCCACATGCTACCCTATAGGCCTCTTTCGGCTATGATAATTCTACCATTCTCTCCCTCTTGCCTTTCTCTTTTTGTTAGTACTAATTTTGGGCCAAATGGTGATAGGGGTGGCTCACATGCATACCTTTTGACTGGTCAAGAAACTTCATCTTTAACCTTGCACCCTTCATGTTTCAGAAGGAATTCCATATTTGCATTTTTAATAAACCAACTTCATGGCTTTATATCTATCTTATTTTGCATCCATTTTAGACAAATTAGATGTCATTGGAAAACTTGTTCTATAAGCTTTCTACTCATATAAGATTTATATCTCATGGTACATAGTCTTAAGAATGACAACCCTTAAAAAAGATTATTCAAACATACAAAAAAGAGATTTTATATCCAAAAAATCTCTCAAATGATCTTTTGGTTTCTATTAAAGTTTCTACTATAAGTTCCTCTCTATGTGACCTCACTGTAGTCTAAAAATAGTGACCTATAATTGTCTTTATAGAGTTTTACCATGAAAGGTCATCTATGTACAAATTTCATAATTGTAATTTTTATGTTCATATCATAGCAATTATATCAACAAAAGTTTAATAAACATGAAATCACCATGGGAAAGGAATTAAAATGAGCCCAACCTAGCTATGATACTAATGATAGAATATAAAGGTTAGGATTGAGACTTGTGAGGATTTGTTGCTCAATAAATTGCCCTATATGGTTCAATCTAGGTCGCGATTTAGACTTTGATTAGAAATTTACAGCAGATACACTAATTCACCAAAAGAGATTGATGAAGGTTTTCTTAAAGGAAAATTTTTTTATGTTTCTCCAGAGAGTTTTTCTTCTTTGTTAGTTTTTTGAATTCAACTTTTTCTCACTCCACAAATTCATACACGATCACCCATTTTGACCAACTAACAAAATTTGATTTTGAATTCAAAAAATTCAAAATTCAAAAATTAATTAATTAATTAAATTAGTTAATAATCAAATAGTTCATTAATACAATTAATTACATTGCTTACTAATTGGGCTTTTATTTGTAAATTTGGGTTAGCCCGTTATATGCCGCCTAATAATCTAACACTTAGAATCTAAATTAAGTGTTGAAGTCTGTAATGAAGTCATTTACTTTCTTATAACTTTGACTAACCTTTATTTTGCAAGATTAGGAGCTCAATCACCTACCACTTGTATTTTAAAAAAAAAACCAAAATCACCTAAGACCATTGAGTACTACTATCAATAACTTATAGAGTGCAACAAACAAGTTATAAAGTTTTAGTAATACCAATTGTTGTTACTAAAATTTTCATTGGTTGTGCAATTGAGAGTGATTAACTAAAATAAGGTATTAGCTATCTACTATTGTCCTTATTCTATGATCTACAAATGGAGATGAGACATAACTTCTCCAATAACATGCTTCCTTGGGTTTTAAACAAAGCTAAGCTTAGGAAAAAGGTTCGAAATCATAATGAAAGATGAGATGGTATGAATTGAAAGTGGAACAAATTGATAGAAATGGAATTTCATATACAAAATGAATTGACAATAAAAACTTAAAAAAAAAAACTTGATAGCAACTCAAATAAAGGATTGATAAAAGTTGTAAATAAATTATACAAAGTTGTAAATAAAATAAGTAAATGAATGAAAGTAAATAAAGGAATTGTAAATTAAGTTCTTTGTGTTGGACTTTGTGCCCCTTTCTTTGTTGTCGTTTGTTTTCTTTTTAGCTCATCTAAATATTAGAATTTGAGCCACATATGATGGATTGACCTATAGCCCGAGTTGACAATCTAAGTTCATAAATAAATAAATTAATTAGCAATTTGTTTGTTTGTTTAATTAATTATCAATAACAAATAGTTAATTATTATTTTGAATTTTTAAATTAAAAAGGATTGGTTATTACTATGGGAGTTAATTTTTGAAAATAAGTGTGAAAAAATTGATCATAAGAAAAAGTTCTATCTTTCCCATACTTAGACTCTTTCTCAAAAAAACTTTACACAGAACAAAAATAAGAACAGAGAGAAAAATGTGACTTCTCTCTAACATATTAACATATAACCATTCTCTTAGGCTATGGTGCATTTATTATGAATAAGTGGGCGGAGTTTGTCTCATAATTCTATCTAAATTGCATGGGACAAAGATTTGATAAGACCTTTTTGCTCTGCATATGAGTACCTTGATTCCTTTTATTGGTATCAGAGCCTGATTAGCTCAATTTCTTTATTCCCTATGTTAAATATGTTTTATTTGTGTTTAATTTCATGAAATTGCATAAAGGGAAACTTGGAATTGCATGTATGTTTATGTTTGGACCTAGAGCACCATTTAATGGAAGATTATGATAAAGACCATCCTAGGCCAAGATTTTTTTATTGTAGGAAGCCTTTATAGAAAGGAGTGTGTGTGCTAAAAATTTGAGATCAAATGGATTAGTCATTAGAGAGATATAACAAATTTCGTATTTTGAAAAACATGGTGAAAAAATCCATTTTCAAAGCTTGATGTCTTTACCATAGGCCACTAATTAATGCAAATTTTATATTGTTGGAAAGTCAAACAAGCTTTTTGACACCATTAATTTTGTCTAAATTAGATGAAAAATAAGTGATAGATGACTTTATAAAGTTGGTTAGTTGGACATGAAAATCTTTTTTTTTTTAGGAAAAATGTTAAAAGATGGTGGTTGAAGATGAAGAATGAGTCACACAAGCAATGACGATGCATGTCAATTACCTCTAATTTCAATTGGCCAAGCAAGAGTCCTAACTTATAGATCAAGTTAAGAGAATCCCAATCATGGTGTCACTACCATTGAAAAGGCTGCTTAAAGCGATGCATTGTATATGGAAACAACATATTTTTCCATTTTCTTTCGTAATTTGTTTTTAAGCAACAGCTTCTTAAAGCATGTGAAAGCATGTGTGGAGTCCAAATTGGGAGATTTTGGTCTCTAAAAATTTTTAAAATCATACTCTACATGTCGATATATTATTTGGTCATGTTTGGACATTATTTCATAGTGTTTAAACACACATCAAACATTTAGGGGATCATATAACTGACTTAAAGATAAAGGCATTTCTTGTAGGTCTTAGATTTGATCAATTTATTCCTTAATGATCATTATTAGACATCAATTGAGGAGGAATGTAAGGAGAAATTTAGAAAACCAAATACTTGTCCTTTAATTAGTGTACATCAAAGATAAATTTCCTTGATAAACATCACATTATTAAGAACTTTGGTAAGATGCTTTGCTTTATCATTTTTCAAATATAATAAATATAAAAATTGCTTTCGACATAATGCACACAAAAGAGTATTTATTGTAAGAGATTGATCGAATATGTGAAACATAACTTTTTCAATGTATGGTAGAGTAACATTTATAATTAGAAATAGGCCTATGATTATAAGGCCAATGAAGAGGTGTTTAAAAAGGTAAAACATCATTAGGGTGAGATCCCTTTAAGTGTGATCTTAAAATTAATGTAATTTATAAATGTTTGGAATTTAAAAAAAAAAGAATATATAAGAAATATTTTGTTTAGTGGAAGTTCTTAGATTAGTAGACTTAAGCTCATCTAAGAATTAAATTTAAACAATTAAATAAGAAAAGATGATGAAAATTCTGTTGAGTGGGAGTTTTTGATTGATAACATAAGACTCATCCAAGAACTAAATTTAACAATACTTACAAATGAATTCACTAAAAGGATAATGACATTTTAGGATAAATCTGATAGAAGTAAGACAAATATTGACTTCCAATCATGAATTTAACAATGTCATTATTTGTCTAGTCAAAGTTTATTGCAAAAAGATATCATGTATTTATTATATGTTATATCTATCTAGATATCTGATTATGATTATAATTACTAAGAACATTGTTACTTAGCTTGTTAAGTGACAAAAGGAATTACAACGATTAAGAAATTTGACACTATAAGATTTTTATATCCATAAAGAATAAGATACTAAAGAACCATTGAACAATGTCATGTTTGAGCTTGAGCATAGAAATACAACTATCATAAGAGAAATGTAAAAGCTTTTCAAGCTTAGAAAATGAAAGGATAATATTGCTCACATAATGTTAAGCAACAATATTTTTGATGACTTCATGTGTGAATACAAGTCTTATCTGATTGCTTAAACCATATGAATTGCCTTTAAGAATAAACTTGATAGTACTTCTATAATCAAACTAAGAAGGTTGATTATCAAGTTTGACATCTATATGTTTTGTCCAATAAGACTATAAAGCAACATTTGAGAAAAAATATCAAATTTGATAAGATATATAGTTGAAGTCAGTTGGTTATATCCTTATTAATGAACAACAAAGTTTAGGCTATTATAAGATATCTTCCTATTAGTTAAGAATACATAAAAATGAATTTAACCAACGATGAGAGTATAAACATTTCTGATAATGTTATTTGTCATATAAAGCTTAGATGAGCATTTAGAAGCTATTATATCCTTTGAATATACTTATATAATTGAGACTACTAGGACTTCAAAGTCTAAGCATAAGAAGGATAACATTTTTATAATAAAAAAGGATCTGACCAACATTTCATGTAGTCAAGAAATGATTTAAAAAGAAAGGCAAGTGGAAAAGAGCTTGACATAGTCAATGTCAAATATTATACCTATCAAAGAATTGATTATTTTACTTATGATTATACTAAGCAAAATATGATTAAGAGGTCATAAACTATATAGCTAGGGGTCAAGGATCATTTGTGGAGTATCATTAGCTGTTTCTTAAAAGCAAACATTTTTTATTAGAAATAATGCAAGGATTAAAGTTAAAAGGATCAGAACATGCAAAAGTTTTGCATAAAAGTTGAATTCTTATCCTACATGACATTTTATATGCTATAAAGATTCAATGGAATTTAGTTTTTATTATTTCTCTTCTTAAATTAAGATTTAATGCTAATTTCCATGACAACTGTATTGAAATATGTAATAGGACAATGTGTAAGATGTTATTTATCTTTTAGATGGTTATATTGTGCAAGGCAAAATTTATGACAATTTTTGTGATCATGATTGCTTTACCTTATTCTCTACTTCCAACTGAGGTTTAGAAATGAATGATTGACATGTTAGGCTAAACCATATAGACCATAAGAGAATTAGTAAATTAGAAAAAAAAGAAATGCTAGGATCCATTTTTAATTTAGAAACCTAGTGGATAAAGTAATTAGAAAATCATTTCCAATTGAGTTTTGGAAATAAATGATTGCCTAGTGGGTAAAGTAATTAGACAATCATTTGAAAAATGAACTAGGGCTAGCTATCCAATGTAACTAATTCATTCTCAAATATGTGGTCTAAAAAGTGCAAGGGTAAGACATAGAGTGTAGTATTTCAATACATTTATTGACAATTATTAATGATATGATCAGATCCATTTAATCTCTTATATATTGAAAGCACTAGGGGGCCTTAGAAGCTATTTGAACAAGGTTGAGAATCAAATATATTAAAAAAAAATCAAAAATTTGATTTTTGATCGATGATGTAAATATTTGTTAGAATAATTCAAATAACTTTATAAAGAAAAAGGAATTATGAGACAATTGATGATTCTTGGCATTCCATTACAAAATAGAGTTGCTTAAAGAAAGAGTACAACATAACTTGAAATGATTAGGTTGATGATGCCTCAAGTAAATGTATTCATTCCTTATTGAGATGATATGCTATTAATTGTTGTCTTTATACTTGACTGAGTGACCTCTAAATTAGTTACTTCCATATCTTATGAATTATGGATGAATCCTAAGCCATAGTCAAACATCCTGAGATTATGGAGATAAGCTACTTATGTTCATGACACTTCTTATAAATATGAGAAATTGGGCGCAAAAGGTAAGGAAGGTATCTTTATTAGATACTTGAAATAATCAAAGAGTTATGTTTTTATTGGTAAAAACAAAGATGAGAACATAACTAAAATTATATCAAGAGATATCACATTTTTAAAGAGTGTATTTCTTAGCAAAGGAGAAATTGACAAGGCTACATCTTTTTATGAGACACATATTTAAGGTAACAAGAAACAAGTAGTTGTGCCTTGACTTGTCGATCTAAGTAAGAGTTTGGTACAAGACAAAGATGTTGTACTAGAAGCCCTATTATTTAAAAGTAACCAAAAAATTGTACCTAAATGCCTATTTGAGATTGAAAGGGCAACACTAAGAGGTGCTCCACAAGATAATAAGAAGCCAAACATAGTTAAAGAAGCTCAATCATGCCTTGCTAAGGAAAAGTTAATGAGAGCAATGGAAGAAAAGGTGAATTCAATGAGAACAAATCATGTTTAGGACTTAGTTGGTCATTTGTATGGTTGAAGGGCATTGAGAACAAATGGGTTCTTAAAATAAATAAAAAAGTATATGGATTAATAAAAAAGATATAAGACATATTTAGTTACTAAGGGTTTATACAATAAGAAGGTATAGACTGTGAAAATACATTTTCACTTGTTATAAAATTTAATTCAATCAGGGTAATTTTAATTATAGTTACAAGTTTGGACTTGAAACTATATCAAATAAATGTAAAAATTACATCTTTAAATGTAGAACTAGATGAAAAAATCTTCATAAAGCAACCATTAGGTTTTATAGAGAAAAGAATAAAGCGTAAAATTTGTCATCTCCAAAAGTCCATTTATGATTAAAATAATTATCTTGACAATGGTATTTAAGATATCATCAAACAATTACTTTGCATGAATTTTAAATGATTAATGAAAATTATTGTGTTTATATTAAGTGGCTTAAAAGAAATGTCATAATATTCTCTATTTAGGTGAGTGATGTAACCATATATTTCTAGCTTGCTCTTTATCATTTCTATGTCTCACATGATGAATTGCACAAAAGGGAATGGAAGAATGACATTAAAACAAGTGATATAATATTAGTTAGGAATAACATGGATTCTTTAATAGTTATTAAAAAATAGTTTCCTTGAATTTTAAGATTAAAGATATGGGTGAAATAGAGCATATCCTTAAAATTAAACTTTTAAGAAATCAATAGGAGATATTAATTACTCTTTCACAAGAAAATCATATGTAGAAAATTCTTGAGCAATTCAACATAAAAGGCTATAAACTTACTAATATTCTTGTAGTAAAGAGCAATAATCTAAGTTGTAAAATATATCTTCAGACTGACTTTACATTGAAAATTGTAAAAAAAGTCCCTTATTCCAACATTGTAGACATAATGTATACAATAATGTTTAGAGATGTTTTATTAACATTTGGCATTATGAGTTAGTAGTAGTCAAATTCTAATTAAAAGCATTAGAATGTTATCACAAGAATCCTAAGATATTTAAAAGACATTGTAGACTATGCATGACATTATTAAGAAAGTGATTGTGCTTGAAAAGATACTCCAATGTGAATTCAACATTGTAGGCATAATGTATACAATAATGTTCAAAAGGTTAGACATTAACAATGGGCATTATGAATCGGTACTAATCAAATCCTAATTAAAAGTATTAGAATGTTATCAAAAGAATCCTAAGATACTTGAAAGACACTGTAGACTATGCACAACATTATTAAGAAAGTGATTGCATTTGAAAAGATACTCCAAAGTGAATTGGGGAAGAGATCTAAATGTGCGAAAGTTAACTTCTAAATATACATTATGCTGACTAATGGTGTCATTACTTGTAGTAGCAAGAAGCAAACATGTATTGTGTTATTCATCGTGGAAGTAGAATTTGTTTCATATTCTATAAAAGTGCAAAAGGTTATATGGTTGAAGAGATTTGTGAAACATTTATGGATCATTAGTGGGATGCTGAGTTCAATATTGATCAATTGTGATAGTTGAATAGCCATAACTTACACTAAAAATCTTAAGTATTATAACAAGACTAAGCACATGGAGAAAAGAGCATGAGAAATGTAATAGTATACAGAATATTACTATTTCATATATCTCTATGTATAATATATTAGTTAATCTGTTGATAAAACCCATACTTAGACATATGTATGAGGAAGATGTAAAATTTCTTGGTATGTATAGAATATAGAATATCACGCTCTATGTATAACTTAAATGTTGACTAAATAGATGTGTTATGCCATAATTATAGATAACATAACATATATACAATGATAGATGTCATAGAGGTTGATAAAATTAGCTCTCTCATATTAGCAAATGCCTTTTGACACTTATAAAGAGTGAGTAAAGATGAGACATTTGTTTTCGCCATATTAGACAATGGAAGTGCTAAATATGGCAAAGAAACACAACATTTAAATATATCATCTTGACAAAAGAAGGAAAAAAAAGTCAAGATGAGATCTAAGTTATATAGATCAAACTATGGATTCCCATAATCTATAGTACATATAACTAGACACAAATTCTTTTTTAGATGTTATGGAGGTGAATATGAATGGTAGAATTCATGTTAGACACTCTATATGTCTAGAGTAAGATTTTTATGGTGTAAATAAATCAAATCGACATATACTTTTATGAGATAAGAGAGACATTATAACATACAATTCATATTGCATATGCTTAATAATCACAATTAGAAAGTAAGTGAATAAACTCCTATTTCATTATTATGTGAGTTCCAAAAAGGAATAAACTCGTTCATTAATATTCTTATAACTTTGACAATATCATGAGGAGAAGAGTTACTATTTGTTACTTTAGCGTATATTCTATGGTTATGATAATTTCTAAAGAAGTATTGCTATGAGAGCAATTGGTTTTAATCTAAGTGGTGTGAAGGCAAAAGGAAGATTACCCAAAATATATACAATTATGTTAATATCTAAGGTATATCCATTATGAAGTTATTGTAGTAACATTATAAGTATAGATATTATGCATATGAGAAGGGAATTTGAGTAAGATTAAATTTAAGAGAGATTAGATTTATCATGAATATAGAATATAGTGTATGTAGGTGAATCTGGCACACAAATAAATGTATAATATATATATATATATATATATATATATATCTAAGGAATAGATTTCTTATACTAATTTTATAATAAGATTTTTAATATAAGAGCTCATAAATTTTATACCCAAATAGTTACAACATAGCCTTTGATAGAAAGTCCAAAAGGGGCAAAAAGTTCTATATTTGCACATTACATTGTATGTGAGTGAGAAATGTTAGAAATTTAGATCACCTATAATTGGTTAGCTTATAACACAACCTGACAATCTAAGTTAATTAATTAATTAACCACCTAACTAATTAATTAATAATGTAATTAATTAATTAATTAATTAATTAATGATTAGTTAAATATTATTTTGAGTTCTTAAATTTTGATTATTATTATGGGAGTTAATTTTTGAAAACTGGGGCAAAAAAACTAATCATAAAAAAGAGTACCATCTCTTTCTCATTTAAACTCTCCCTCAAAAAAACTTTACACACAAAACAAAGATAAGAGAAAAATATGGCATCTCTGTAATAGATTAACACATAATCATTCCCTTGGACTATAGTACATTTGCCGCAAAAACAAGTGGTCAGAGGTCATTTCATAATTCCGATCCAAATTGTGTGTCATAGAGAATTGATAAGGTTCATCCACTATGGAGGTAAATACCCCAGTTCTTTTCATTGGTGGCAAGACAAGTCCTATATTCGACCACTACTCCTTTTCTAGTGTCTTTGCTCATGTTGTAGTCTTATTAAGATGTCATGTACCCGCTCGCTGGCATTGTCTATTATAAGAATTTACATTTCTTTATTTTTATTTATTTATTTATTATCTTCTCAGCTAGTGTCTCGAGTGGAGATCCTTAACTGCTGCCTCCCTTGTGTTCATCTCGGCTAATATCATCAACTATAGATTTCATATACTAACACCTATTATTAAATAATAAAGATCAATGATAAAAAATAATAATAAATATTACTATTATATCTTACTCTCTCCACTCTCTAATATAAGTTACTAATACCTACCTCACAAATATAAAAAAAAAATTAGCTAAAGATAATTTAACTAATTAAATTTGTATCAAAGTATAATTTTTTTTTTATATTTACCTATAATTAAAAAGTTTATCTCCATTCTTAGTAAATTGTATTAGTTTTAATTACTTTTCATTTAATTAGAAGTATTTAAAAAAAATCATTTAATGATCCAGACAACTTAAAGAAAGTGACTTATATTTTGAACCAAGATAACACTCCAATAAGTAATTTATATTGGAAATCGAAGAGAGTAGCTTTTTAATTTTAATTTTTTTAATTATATTTTTTTTACTTATTTGCTGTATTATAATGTTTACATATTATCATTATCAAATAAAGCAACTTAAAGGTATTGATTAAAAAGTTTTCCAATTTTTGTTTAGAAAACTGAAATGTTTCTCTTTCCCTAATTGGCTAGGTTATCTTACAATTTCTATCTGTATGGTCTTGGGGAGACCAAAAGTCCAGCAAACGATGAAAATTGAGTAGTTTTTCTACTGTTACCCTTTACCTTCAAAGGGACAACAATGAAAATGGAATGGGATTTTTTTTAGGGGGGGGGGGGGGTTAAATAAGTAAGTTGTAAATAAATTGTTTCAGCTTTAAGACACAAAAATGTATCAGAATTAATAAATACTCACCAATAAAAAAGTATTAACAGAAATTAAATCTAAATATTTTTATATTGATGCAACTTGATCTTAAGATTAAGCCAATTTTAATTTTTGTTGGTGAAATTAACAACCATCTGTTGCTATCCTACTGAGAAAAAAATAGATGGAGACTAAATAATCATATAATATATAAATCATTGACTTTCTATTTTTGTCCCATTATATAACCCATCCTTTTCAAGTGTTATATAAAAAGAAAGCATTATTCTGTTCATAGCATTAAAATTTGAACATGGGACTTGCATTTTAATATGCAGTAAATTGAATATATGATAGTGAGAGATGCTATTCACGTAATTCGTTGTTAATATGATTGTATCTAGCGTGAAAACAGATTTAAATAAAATTCCTCGTGAAATAGCATTATTAATCTACAATTATATGAATTGTTTTTGTGCAAAACTTGTACTTCCTTTAATAAGATAACAATATTGTTTTAACATCTTTATCCATTTTGACTCTTTCATTGTTGCTTTTTTTTTTTTTTGGGGGGGGGGGGGGGGGGTTGTGGTCAGATTCATTGTTGCTTATTGAATTATACCACTCGGAGAATGTTTTTTAAGATATGAGTGGGGGTTTAAATTTTTGACGTGGTGAGTATATGATGGGTTATACATTTAATGAAATACGGATTACTTATGATATTATTAACTTTTGAAAAAATAAAATTTATATACAATTATATATTTTTCAATTAAATTATAACACTTTTTTTTTTTTTGGAGTAGAAGGAAAGACTAAAGGCCCAGTGATGCATAAACTTATGAATTTATAGTATAGTGTAGAGTTATAAAAATTATAATTATATTTTTATTAGAAGCTTCAATAACAATTTTTCTTTAAAAAAAACTTTAGCTAAATCTTATTCAAAATAATTCATTAGAATAACACCGGAAAACAAAAAACTTCACGGGATACTATTAAAAATATTACTTTAGAATAAGCCAACTCAACTTATGAATTCACAGATGAATAAATCTATTAGTTCTTTGAATATAAGGCTTCAAAGCTCACTTAAAGAAAAAAAAAGTGTATAGGCACTTGAGTACTTAAGTAAAATAGTCTTTTTGTTTTTATATCACCTACATTGAGTTTTTTTTTTTTTTGGGTGAAAATAGGCCTAGGGCTTAAAAAAAAATATGATGCCTTCAAATTTCAAAACTCAAGTCCCACATCGGATAGAACTCAAATGAGAAAGGAATTACTCATATATAAAAGAGGGAACAAGTCCCACATTGAGTAGAATTGAGTTGGAAGTGGGATTGTTTATGTATATAAAGAGAGCTTATATATCTATACCTTGTACCTTGTATCATTTAGTCTCAATAGTATAAAGTTTTTTCTCCCTGCCCATAGACGTAGGTCATATTGGCCGAACCACGTTAATTTTTTGTGTCATTCTTTCTTTTCTCTCTACTTTCTTAATACCGCCAATTCATAACAATTGGTATTATAGCTTTTGGCTTAAGTTTTTTTTTTGTTGAAAGAAAATGGCGTCTCACAAATTAAATATTAAGAAATTTAATGGGTCGAATGATTTCACATTGTGGAAGGTGAAGATGCGGGCAATTCTCGTTCAGCAAGGGTGCGCGACTGCAATAGATGGAGAAGGAAGGTTGCTAGAGAGTTTGAAGGTGGAGGAAAGGGAGGAGATTTTGGCGAAGGCTCATAGCGCCATTCTATTGAGTTTGACGGATGAGGTCTTGAGGGAGGTTGTAGATGAGACTTCTGCGACTTCGTTATGGAAGACATTAGAAAGCAAGTACCAGAAGAAATCCCTGACGAATTGGTTATATCAGAAACAGCAGTTATATACCCTCAGAATGTCAGAAAGTACACCGATAAGAGATCATATTGACAATTTTTACCGAATTATTTTAGATCTTCAAGGGGCCGGGGTTAAAATTAAGGAAGAGGACCAGGCAATAATTCTTTTATGCTCGTTGCCTAATTTATATGAAAACTTTGTTGACACGATACTTTATGGGAGAGACACTATCTCGGTTGGTGATGTAAAGGATGCTTTACGATCAAAGGAATTAAAGAGGAGGGTGTCTGGGTTCGGTGAGGAAGCATCAGATATGGGTTTGGTAGTGAATAGAGGCAGGAGTAAGGAGAAGGATGAAGGTAATCAAAGTAAGTCCTATTCAAAGTCAAGATCTAAGGGGTAACTACGGTGTTTTAAGTGTAAGGAAAATGGGCATTTCAAGAAGGATTGTTCACAGTGGAAAAAAGAGAAACAATCAGAAGGAATCAAATGGTAAAGCAAGTGCCTCAGTGGTTCAGGACAGTTCAGATGAGAGTGATAATGGAGATGTTCTGATGGTTAGTACCTTAAATTCTGCAAATACCTGAGTCATGGATACTCGAGCTTCTTATCACATGACCTTCACAAAGGAACTGTTTATTTCTTTTAAGGAGTGGAAAGGCAGTATGAAGTTCAGGAGCTTAGTGTTGAAGGCAGTGGGCCAGTACAGGTAAAAATATTTAATGGTATGGTTAGAACATTTGATGCATGGTATATTCTTGGGCTACGAAAAAATTTGATTTCTTTGGGTGCCTTGGACAAGCAAGGATGCAGTTTTTCTGGTGAGGGTGGATAGGTAAAGGTTTCTAGAGGTGCTCTAGTGGTGATGAAGGGTATACTTCAGCATAGAGTTTATATACTCTTTGGAAACTCGGTAATGGGTACTGTAGCATTTTCTAGTTTTTTGGAGAAGAACAATGATCAAACAGAGTTATGGTATCGACGACTGGGGCACATGAGTGAGAAAGGACTAGCAGTGTTGTGAAAATAGGGGTTGTTGGAGGGTATGGAAACTGGAAAGTTAAAGTTCTGTGAAACTTGTGTCAAGGGCAAGCAACGCAGAGTCAAGTTCAGTTCGGGAAAGCATACCTCTACTAATATCCTTGAATATATACATTTAGACTTGTGGGGTCCTTCTCCAATTAAGTCTTATGGAGGGTGCAGATACTTTGTGACATTTATTAATGACTACTCTAAAAAAGTGTGAGTGTATTTTCTGAAGAAGAAGGATGAGGTGTTTGAGAAATTTAAGGAGTGGAAGACCATGATTGAGAAGCTTACTGGGAAGCAAGTCAAGACACTCAGAACTGATAATGGGTTGGAGTTCTGCAATACACCATTTGATGAGTTTTGTAAGAAAAAAGGTATAGTGAGACACCATACTGTACGACACACACCACAACAAAATGGTGTAGCAGAGCAGATGAACCAAATACTTTTGCAGCGCGCAAGATGTATGCAGCTAAGTGCTAATCTTCCTAAGTAATTTTGGGTTGAAGCAGTTAACATTGCAACCTATCTAGTGAATAGGTCTCTATCAACTGCAATTGATCTGAAGACTCCACAAGAGGTGTGGTACGGTACACCTTCGAATTATTCTAGTTTGAAGATATTTGGGTGCTTGGCATATGCTCATGTGGATGATGGTAAACTGGAGGCGAGGACAATGAAGTGCATATTTCTAGGGTATGCAACTGGTGTGAAGGGGTATAGACTGTGGTGTACAGAACAGGACAGGATCCCAAGATTCATTATTAGTAGAGATGTGACGTTTGATGAATCTGCTATGTTCAACCAGAAGAAGGAACTTGATGATTTTGTAAGAAAAGATCTGGGTGTTAATCAGAAGGTGGAGTTTGAGGTAGAGACCTCAAGGACAAACAAGAGCTCTGTAGATCAACCTGGAGATTTGCAGGAAAAGCAGCAGAATATAGCAACAAGAAGAGGAAGAAGAGAAAATAGAAGACCTAATTGTGTGAATTTTGTTGATACTAACCCTATTGCATATGCACTTACGATGGCAGAAAGCATTGATGCTAAGGAGCCGCAGTCCTACAAGGAGGTGGTTCAAAGTAAGGAGGCAACTGATTGGTTACTAGCTATGAATGAGGAAATGCAGTCCCTATCAAAGAATGAGACTTGTGAGCTGGTACCTCCATCAAAGGGTGTAAAGCCTGTAGGATGTAAGTGGGTTTACAAGAAGAAGGAAGGGATTCCTGAAGTTGAATCGGTAAGGTTCAAGGCGAGACTTGTAGCGAAGGGGTTTTCACAAAAGGAAGGGATAGACTACTATGAAATATTCTCTCCAGTTGTGAAGTATAAGACCATTTGGGTTCTTCTAGTCACGGTAAGTGCGCTTGATTTGGAGTTGAAGCAACTTGATGTGAAGACAACATTCTTACATGGGAATCTGGAAGAGGACATTTACATGACTCAGCCTGAAGGGTTTCAAGATCTTAAAAAAGAGGAGTATGTTTGCCTGCTGAAAAAGTCCTTGTATGGCTTAAAGTAGTAACCCAGGCAGTGGTACAAGAGGTTTGATGGTTTCTAAATAATTTACTCGTAACCCATTTGATAGCTGTGTGTATTCCCGGAAGTTGTCAGATGCTTCTTAGATCTACTTGTTGCTGTACGTGGATGATATGTTGATAGAGGCAAAGAACAAGGCTGAAATTAACAAGTTAAAAAGGTTACTGAGTAGTGAGTTTGAGATGAAAGATTTGAGTGCAGCCAAGAAAATCTTAGGCATGGAAATTTGGAGGGATCGAAAAGCACGCCGATTGTATGTGTCACAATAGAAGTACATTGAGAAGGTGTTGCAATCTTTTCAGATGGATCAAGCCAAGCCTATGAGTACCCCATTGGCAGCACATTTCAAATTGGATGCTAATACATTACTGAGCACAGATGAAGAGAAAAACTACATGAGTGAGGTCCCTTATACTAGTGCAGTTGGGAGTATGATGTATGCGATGGCATGCACAAGACCAGATTTAGCCAATGCAATTAGTGTTGTGAGCATTTTATAGGAAATCCAGGGAAGACTCATTGGGAAGCAATAAAGTGGATCATGCGGTATTTGAGAGGTACAATTGATGTTTGTCTAGTTTATGGTAATAATGGATTTGCTGGTGGATTGGTAGGTTATACAGATTCAGATTATGGTGGAGACCTTATGAGGCGGAGATCGTTGACATGCTCTATCTTCATCCTATATGGATGTGCTGTTAGTTGGAAAGTAACTGTGCAGTCTACAGTTGCTTTGTCGACCATTAAGGTAGAGTACATGTCCTTGACTGAGGGAGTGAAGGAAGCAATGTGGTTACATGGCTTGATTGGAAACCTGAAATTGAAGGTTCAGATGCCTGAGGTGTATTGTGACAGTCAAAGTGCGTTGAGCCTGGCAAAGAACCCAGTTTACCATGAAAGGTCCAAGCACATAGATGTCAAATTGAATTTCATTAGGGATGCCTTAGAAAATAGGGTGGTGACCATAGAGAAGATACAAATAGTAGAGAATCCAGTAGACATGTTGACAAAGCCATTGCCTGTTGACAAGTTCAGGCATAGCTTGGACCTGGTGCGAGTACGAGCAGCATGAGGCCCTACAGGGCATAATGACAGGGAGATGATCGAATCAGACGTCTGGAGATTAAGTCAAGGTGGAGAATTGTGATGATGCCTTCAAATCTCAAAACCCAAGTCCCACATCGAATAGAACTCAGATGGGAAGGGAATTACTCATATATAAAAAAGGGGACAAGTCCCACATTGAGTAGAATTGAGTTAGAAGTGGGATTGTTTATGTATATAAAAAGGGCTTATACATCTATATCTTGTACTTTGTATCATTCAGTTTCAATAGTATAAAGTTTTTTCTCCTTACCCGTGGATGTAGGTCACATTGGCCGAACCATGTTAATTTTCTGTGTCATTCTTTCTTTTCTTTTTACTTTCTTAATACCGCCAATTCACAACCAAAAAAAGAAGAAGAAAAATTACAAAGTAATGAGTTATGATAAAAATAAACTTTCTTAAAATCTTTAGCAAAAACACATTATGGCTTAAAGAGAATTTTTAAAACTCAGACACTTGCAAGTGACATTATGATTGGCAAGCTAATTTGTATAACGATTTCTTTCTCTTAAAATTTCCTAATTAAATTTCATCAAATTTTAAAATTTTTAAGAGGTGATTATAACCTAAATTAATACACTTTCCTTTATATTTTAAAAGATAGGTGCAACACAACAACTTTTCAAAACATCCATCTTAATATTATTTTAGTCCAAATACATTTAACTATAAAGCCGTCATGGGATTCAATTTATTAGTGCAAGAGTGATTGCACCCTTAGAGTAATATTTCAATCAATACTAAAAAGGTTAATTAACTTAGATTTATATTGTATTTAAATAATTTTTTGTAAATAAGTTTTAACTTAAAATAATATGTTTATTTTAAATTTTCTAGATAAAAAATTTAGAGATTCAAAAATTTAATAAACAAAAGGTTAAATTTATTACCCATTAAAATATGAATTAATTTTTTTCATAAGTTCAATAATAAAATTATAACATCCTGACTCAGTTTCAAATGACTAGGTGTAAAATACATCTGCATGATAAAGTCACCGAGGAGGTTTTTCGTTGTTCAGGTTCTTCTCTTTCTGCGTTCGGCGTTCACTTTTCTCCTCCAGTTGTGTCCAATATTTTCTTCCCCGGATAAGCCTATCTCTGTTTGTTCTGTACTTCGTACATGGGACTCCCCAACTTTGCCTAGTGGTTTGAAAAGGTTGCCAACAAAAGCGACGCAGCTCTGAGGGCCCCGCCTTTTCGTAGTTGGTGTTCTTTGGGTTTTAATTCTTCAACAGTTTAATCTTCTTTGTCACGACTTGCAAGTAGAAGTAGAGCCGTCGTAATTTTTAACGTGGAATCATACTCTTTCCTTCTGCAATTTACCCATTAACTCTTCCGTATCCCTTTTAGCTTTCTCTTCTTCACACCCAAATTTACCTGGAAAATAGAGGCCCCAGAAAATGTCGGATTCCGAGAAGGAAAATCCCAACTTTGCTCCCAAGTCAAAGCCCACGACGGAGGAACCTGGGGCCGTCATGGATTTCGATCTCGACCTGGAGAGTTCTTGGCCGTTAGATCAGATATCTTTCGCCTCTAGCCCTTTTTCCCCTTTTCTTATCTCCGCCACCTCGGAGCAACCTTCTTCGCCTCCCTGGGTTTTCTCAGACGTTGACGATGATAGGCAAGGAAGACTTGCCACTTCAGCTTTCTCCGATGGCCATCAGTTGTTCACCTGTATGTTTTTGGTTCGTTTCAGATTCGTTGTTATGGATTTTGCAGTTTTCTTCAAACTTTTTGAGATATTTTTCATACTTAGTTTTCATGACTTACATCTTATCAAGTTGGCTGTAAATTGAATAGCCGCCACTGAACGTGCTTTAATTGATTTGAAAATGTAGGAGGGTCAATGGTCATTTTTTTGCAAGGATTTTTGTTGATAGGGAATTTTCTTTGCTTCTTATTTGGCCTAGAATCTGTGTATATTTTAGGAGGTTCCATATTTTTTGTTGCTCCCTACTCCCTTGAAGCTTTAATTATTTTTGGTAGCTGAGATAACTTGATTAAAAGGTATAAATGAAATAACAATGGAGCTTTGGCCCATTGATTGTGATTTTCTGTGCATTTCCCAATTCAATGAAGTTTGCTACTTGTCCCTGTGATTAAGGTTGGAAATTCTTCTATTTTGCTCTTGTAACCCACATAGCTGAACTCGATGGCTTCATATTTTTATCCTCCTGTCTTTTTACTCCTTTCTTTAGCTTTCAGGCAAGCTGATATTTACAGTCCAGAGTTTTGTTTATACTTTCTTGTCCATTGGATTTCTTTAAAAGTTGCCTATATTTTTAAGATGTTATTATGATGATTGGAGTATTTATACTTTTAGAAGTTCTATTCTAAATATACCATGATACTGAGCTCCAAGGCGTTAGCACTAAAACTGTAGACTTTTATAGGCTGCTCCATTTCTTCTGACTGAAGTTACTGTTTTCAGGCAATTCGAATTCAGTTGCTGCAAAACCAGTGGAAAATGAGGAGACCAATAAACTTTCGTCAACCTGTGTGGCTTTGCCAACACTAGAAAATCCAGATAGTTATTGGCTAATTAAAGAAAGGATGACACAAGCACTAAGGTACTTCAAAGAATTGACTGACCAGAATGTTCTGGCTCAGGTTTGGGCACCTGTGAAGATTGGGAATCAGTATGTGCTTACAACTTCAGGGCAACCCTTTGTTCTTGATCCGCATAGTAATGGACTCTATCAGTATAGAACAATCTCTCTGATGTACATGTTTTCGGTGGATGGGGAGAATGATGAAATCTTGGGACTTCCTGGTCGTGTTTTTCAGCAGAAGTTACCTGAATGGTCTCCCAATGTTCAATATTATTCTAGTAAAGAGTATCCTCGCTTAAATCATGCTCAACATTACAATGTTCGTGGAACCTTGGCTTTGCCTGTGTTTGAACCTTCAAGGCAGTCATGTGTTGGTGTGCTGGAGTTGATAACGACTTCTCAGAAGATTAACTATGCTCCTGAAGTTGATAAAGTTTGCAAAGCTCTTGAGGTTGGGTTTCTTCCACCCTTGCTATCCATATTAAGTTTTTTGTTTTGCTCATGTAGTCATGTCAGTTTGGTGTGTACTGTGTGATGGTTTTACATTTTCAAGATTGATTTCAACAACACCCATGACATTTTATACTCATAATGCTAGCATGTTGGAAAATGTATCATGATTACAAACATTTAAGAGATTCCTCAGTTACCTGCTGTCAGTTTTCCTGCAGGCAGTAAATTTGAAGAGTTCAGAAATTTTGGAACATCCATACACACAGGTGATTTTTAAATATAATATATTCGTATCTGGTATATACTGAAAGGTATAGCTATTTATGGTGTTGTATATCTTACCTTTCTATTCTCACAGATATAACTTGGCAATGCTTTTGAACCAGATTTGTAATGAAAGCCGCCAGAATGCATTAGCAGAGATTTTGGAGATATTGACAGTGGTGTGTGAAACTCATAAATTACCTCTGGCCCAAACATGGATTCCCTGTAGGTATCGGAGTGTTCTGGCCCATGGTGGTGGCCTGAAGAAGAGTTGCTCAAGCTTTGATGGTAGTTGCATGGGGCAAGTTTGCATGTCTACTACTGATGTAGCATTCTACGTCATAGATGCTCATATGTGGGGTTTTCGTGAAGCCTGTGTTGAGCATCACTTACAACAAGGTCAAGGGGTTGCCGGGAAGGCATTTTTGTCTGGCAATATGTGCTTCTGTGGGAACATTACCCAGTTCTGCAAAACTGAGTACCCCTTAGTACATTATGCTCTCATGTTTGGCTTAACCAGCTGTTTTGCAATCTGTTTACAAAGTTCTCATACCGGAAATGATGATTATATATTAGAGTTTTTTCTGCCTCCTAAGATCACAGACTTTAACGAACAAAAGACTTTGTTTGGATCTATATTAGCAACAATGAAACAGCATTTCCAGAGTCTTCAGATAGCTGCTGGTGTTGAACTTGAGGAGGAAGTTTCAATTGAAATAATTGAAGCAACAAATGAAAGAGTTGATTCGAGGATTGAATCTATTAGAATTACCCAACCTACTGAATCGCCACCTGGACCTGATGCCTCGCCAAATATGGGGGAGATGGTACCTCTGGATTCATCAGAGCAGCAAATGATGTACTTTGATGATATAAACTGTGGAGGGAGCCTTGGTGATAAAGCAGGTGGAACCTTTGATCAGATATCTTCCTTAGAGACTAAAAGCATAAAGAAACCCTCAGAGAGAAAACGGGGAAAAACAGAGAAATCAATAAGCCTCGAAATTTTGCAACGTTATTTTGCTGGGAGTCTTAAAGATGCTGCAAAGAGTCTTGGTGGTACGTTCATGCTCTAAAACATAGTTATTAACAATGTTTTGCTTCGTCTCTATGAATCTGCTGCTAGCTGAAAACATATATTTTTTAAAGAATATGCATCCAAAACATATAAATGGTTACTGTTTTTCATTATCAATAGCAGCTTATATATATATATAAAAGACTCTTTTTAGCAAAGAATATGTTAGCACCAGATTTACGGGAGAAATACTTTCGTGGCCTCCCTGAGGGTTTCAGCAAATGGCCTTTCCAGAGGGTTTTTCTCTTGTAGATTTGCAAAGGGATTGAAAAGCTCTTTTGAGCCAATAAATCCGCGATTTTATTTTTTGTTTTTGGATTTAAAAACTCTTTTCTTTGAAAAATTCTTTTTTCTATAAATATTTTTAGTCTCAGCTACGTTCTTGCTGTACAGTTTGCCCTACTACAATGAAGCGTATCTGTAGGCAGCATGGGATATCCCGCTGGCCATCTCGGAAGATTAACAAGGTTAACCGTTCCCTGTCCAAGCTCAAGCGGGTCATTGAATCTGTCCAAGGTGCTAAAGGGGCGTTTGGTTTGAATTCTCTCAGCACCAGTCCGCTTCCCATGGCTGTTGGTTCCTTTCCCGAGCCTTCAAACAAGTTCAGCCAACAAGCCTCATTAGGCACTCGACTGTCAGAGCCTCAGATGAAAGAGAATGAGTTGGATGCTTCCAAGGTATTGGAAACAAACAGACAGGCTGGGGAACATCAATTGCTTGGAGGAGGGGTACAAAGTCCTGAGATAGTGATACAAGAAAAAAGTGGGTCCAGTCAGGAGTTTGGTAAAGGCACAAAAGGGTCTAGAACTGGGAGTGGCTCAAGTGAAGATAGTGCAAACCCTACTTCTCACGGCTCATGTCATGGTAGTCCCCCAAACGAAAGTTCACCCATAAAAGATATGTTCATTACAACCAATAATGATCAATGCGTTGCAGTTGGGGGATCGCCAGAGTTGAGACTGCAGCCAGCTAATAAACTAAACAGTCCACCCACGTACGCCATACCCAACCTTGTGGCCACAGAACTTCAAGAGCCTTTTGGAGGAATGCTAATAGAGGATGCTGGTAGTTCCAAAGACTTGAGAAATCTGTGTCCTTCAGCAGCAGATGCCAATTTGGAGGATCAGTTACCAGAAGCTTGTGGGGCTAATCCTCCATGTTCTGACTCGGGTCCTAAGCAATGCATTAATACTCTTGGCAACGCAATGACACCTTTTGCTGCTCGGAGAGAAATGAAGACTGTAACTATAAAAGCAACATATAGAGAAGATATTATACGGTTTCGTATCTCCTTGACCTCTGGCATTGTGGAGCTGAAAGAAGAAGTTGCCAAAAGACTGAAACTAGAGGTGGGTACATTTGATATCAAGTACCTGGATGATGATCATGAATGGGTTTTGATAGCCTGTGATGCAGACCTTCAGGAGTGCATGGATATCTCTAGATCATCCGGTAGTAACATAATCAAGCTTTTGGCACATGATATAACATCCAATCTCGGAAGCTCCTGTGAGAGCTTACGGGAGTGAGGAGTGGCTGTACATAGGTTAAGTTTGTACTCAGTTATTTAGATTTTTGTAGTCTCACGACATAGGAAAAGAAATAGATTTTGGTTTCAGATATGCTAAAATTGTGAGAAGCTTCACATTAGAATTTCTTCAATCATTGTTATAACCCAAAAGTGATAAATTTGCCTTGTGAATAAGATGGTATTCTTCCATGATACATTAATGGGATCAGCTCTAAATGTAAGATCATATTGTCACTGAGTTCTAGAAATATTCTTAACATACGTTTGATGCAAAGAAGGTTGTTTTGTGGGAAAGAAAACTAAGGTCGCCCATTTTCAAATTTTAGGGACATGTTTTGACTGAGGGGGAAAAAAAAGAAAAGAAAACCATTTTAAGACTATAAGTATGATTTACTAACAGAGTGTTAATTCATCTATAAAAAAGAAAAAATAACTTCAGTCTGAACTCAGAACTGGACTCCTGCAGTAAATTACAATGCCCTAAAACGAAAATCAGTGATTTAAAGTCGTACCTTTTAAGACACGTCACCTGTGACCTTATTTAAGTAGTTAGATTTAATAAAAAAATAATCTCAAGTAGAAATAGTTTTGCCTACAAGGGCCCGTTTGTTTGCTCGAAACGGACCCTGAGGAATGGGAAGTCCATCAAGATTCCTACCAATTTTTGTTTGGCTGGAGTTCAATAACTCTTTTTCGGCGAAAGTGACAGATTTCGCCATAAAGAAATGCAGATTGCCTTAAAAAAAGGAAGCAAGGAGGAACTATGCGAAGGAATGAAACTGCTTTGGACAAAAATGCCCTCCGCCATGCTACCTGACCAGCTAAAGTCCCACAAAGAGCCACGCTGTTTACGGCCACCGACACGGCGAAGAAGCCCATACCGACGATGGCGGTGAACAGAGTTCAAGAAATCCTTCCATCCGACGACTTGGGGGATGTGATTAAGGATATAACTCAATAAATTGTGGAGGAAGAGGAGCCAGAGGAAGAGTTGAAAACCATGAAGGCAAGAAATTGCAGAAATGGAGACAAAAGCAGAAGATGAAAAAGCGCAGAGGCGGTGGTGGGTCTGCCACATTGCCAGTGGAGAAGCCAATCGGAAAGCAATTCTCATTAACGTTCTAGTCTGTGGTGGAGGATGCTCTGATTCACGTTCTGATCTGATAACGAGGACAAGGCAATTCCTGGAGCTATTTTGTTGATGGATGTTAAAAAATTTATTTTATTATTTTTCAATCTAAAAGTCATTATCTTACTGTTCACATTTTAATATAATTAAATATAAAAATAAAATAAAATAAAATATTTATTTCTTTTTATGACATGCCAAATATATTTACGACCGGCCGAATTTTTTTCCATTCATTTTCATACAATCCATTTCTATGGGCCCTAAGGCGGGACACCAAGGCGTTGACTAATTTTTTTATTCTAGAGCAAGATATGTCAATTAATAATTGTATTAATGATTGAGATTTGAGACAGTCATACAAACAAGCACAATTAAAAAAGTTCTTGTAGTATACTCTTCGACCATAACTTTTCTTGCTCTTGCAAATATTTAAAAAAAAAAAATCTTGTGCGGTTCGTATATGAAATAAGGTTAGAAGCTCGCAATTTAACTAGCGTATAATTTTTTTTGGACAATATTTTTGGAGTGATTACAAGAAAAAGGCTAAAAGGATAACTAGGACCGTTTTGGTTTAAGTTGTTCTGTTATAAGATACAAATCAATTATCCAATAATTTTTTTCAGTCAATGAACTGTGATTATAAACCGAATTATTCAACTCTAATCTGCTTCTGAAATTATCCCTAATAGTTTTTAAACAGATTCATTCTATGCACGTATACTTTCAATCTAGTATATCAGTACTGCAAGTAAGAATTTGCAGAATTTGACAAAAGGATGAAGCTTACACGAGGAGCCTATTACACTTTCTATTTCAAATTAATACAGATAGCAAAAATGCTTGATCCATGGTTGAAGATTCAGCAAGGCATGCAACTGACTGCAGTAGAGTTCATTTTGACTCTCCAGATGCTCAGATGACTAATGTAAAGTTGAAATAAGAAGACTGAGATGATGCAGCGTTCTCTTCTTTGAAAACATCGAAAGGAAAGTTTGCAATATTTGTTGGCCCAAAGCTAATTGGGTCAATAACTTTAAGGATAAAAACATATAATATTTATTTACGTAAAAACTCATTTATCTCTATTGGATCATATAAATATTTGTCATGATTAATTAAAAGACAAAATTCTTAATATGTAAACAATAAAAAGAGGATAACATATAATATAAAGTTAATATGAAACCATAATTCTTTTTTGTCTATCTATTGCAACTGTTTCTTTATATATAAAGACGATTCTTTTTTCCAAAATTATGTATTAAATTTTGAATAGCATTAATTACGATTAGACCAAATAAGTTGTATCTGCCAATATTTGCAAAGGTAAATGCTTATGAATGCTAGAGATACGTCCTACATGCTCCAGTCAAGAAAATCCTACATGATCAAATTTATTTCTAACATGGAGCTACTAAAAATATATAAATACATCAGAAATTGAAGAACAAGACAAGAAAAACAAGAAGAGTTTGTTAAGTATTATTGTGCTTATTGTATTTCTTAATCTTTGGTTTATTAGCTTATTAAAAGCAATTCTTGAACTTAGAATGAATCTCATAAAAGAAAGAAAATATTTGAATTTCTATTATAAATTTCTGAGTGATTTAATTAAAGACAAAATGTACAAAATCTTATAAAAAGTTCAGAATGAACTTGTAAAACTTATGTTAGTAGTGAATATATAAAAATCATTATTAATATAAAATTATTTTAAAGATTAAAAAAAAATTCTTAAATGTTTAAAGGATGTAAATTTAAAAAGTTCAATTAGAATAAATAGTTGTATGTTTCTTTTATCTTTAATCTTTTTTATTTACTACATAATTTACCTCCTCCAATATTGGAGAATCCTCCACTCGCATATCAAGTTATTTTGTTAAATTCACTTTTTGATGCATTTACTTACTCTACTTATTCTCTGTTATTTAGCACCTCTATGCTGTTACTTGTCTCCTCCACTAGTAGTATAGTACGTTTTTATTTAAGTTATTAACTTGTCACCTTATTTGCCTGTCACGTGTTGTATTGTGATCATTTAATTTATTTAATTATTGTTTGTTCGCTTTAATAAGTGTCTACTCACTCCACCTTGTGTGTCCACTCACTCCACCTTGTGTGTCCACTGCTTTCAATCAATAAACTTTTAATTAATTAAATTTTTTGCATACAACACTTATTTACGTGTCTATCAATAATCTCCCAACTCTCTTACTCAAACCCTGTTTCATCTTGGATCCATAGAAGCCGTGGAGTTACCAGAGCATCATTGTGCCCTCGTTTAAGCAAAGTCATTTCTTAAAGTATGATCTATAATAGCCTAAAATAGAGAAGAAAGGGAAGGAAACAGGTCCATGATTGGCTAATGCATGTTTCCTATAAAATCTAAAGGAAACAAAACTCTGAACATAGATATTGATGAATTTTATAGTAATCCTCACCCAAAGGGACCTTCAATGACCTTCAATAACAATTTGCTGAGTACCAGAACCACCACCCTATAAATTGAAAATATAGTAATCCAAAAATTGGGCAAATATCAGCCATGCTAGTGTTTAAAATTGATCTTTTTTTTCTAATAATTTGCAGAAATTGAATGAATATTCAGAAGAAGCACTTGCCTTTCGAGTTGCATCCCCGACCTTCCGTGTAGTTACATATTCATCATACCGCAAAGCTCTACCGGCAAACTCCTCCTGTATAGGTTATCTAGCTTACAAAAGTATTAATTCACTGTTTCCTTAATATTTTTCACTCAAGTCTGGATAGCAGAACAGATTGAACAGCGTTTTCACCAATTTTTGACAGACCAAACAAGACAAGTTGCCATGGGAAGTACAACTACCAAGATCAAATACACAGCATGTCTGCTGGGGAATTAAATGTAGTATTAATCCATGTATTGAAGGCAAATCCTAGTGAGGGAATAATGGGGTAACTATAATGTGAGATTTACCAGAACACCCCTGCTAGAGAGAAACTGCTTGAAATCTGCCAATTTCAAATCACCAACAAGGACAGATGTCTGTGGAGGAGCAGCAACTGAAAGGGGAAGCAGTGATAGCATGCCATTTTCTGTCTTTCCAACTTTAGCATCAACCCAAGCCATTTCATAATCTCCTAGCTGCAGGTGAATGAATACACAATATAAGGAATGAGTGACAACTGACATGCATATAAAATGAAACAGTTCAGACCTAAATTTACCTTTTTGAAGAGTTCATTACTCATTAGCTTCTCGGGTAATTGAACCTATAACCAGATAAACATGACATGATTAACACTGACATCTTGGAATTTTCGTTAAAAGAAAAATGAAAATTTTGACATTGTTGTACCTTATAAGTGTTATCAATTAATAGCTGCACAAGGAATTTGTCAGAATAAAATAAATCCGAACCGTGTACAAGGACACTGTCCTTGAGAGATGTTACGCCACAAGACGGCACTCCCCAGGACTAAACGAATTCTTCTGTGATGTCACAGGGAAGCAGAACAGCAGAAATAAGAATTCAGGGACGAAGAGAGGAGGAGAGAACAGCTCGAATATTTCCGGAACTGTGGTGCTTAGAACCCAATGAGCAACGCGGTATTTATAGGTACACAAAAGCAACGAGACGTTGGACCACGTTTAATTATATTAATGAGGACGTTTCTGAACGTTAGGCAGTTTTCGACATGAGGATTAATCATTAAATCAGATAATAAAAACCAAAAACGGATTAGTAATTACTGGTAAATGATGACCAACATTCAGAAACGTTCACATTATAAACTCATAACCGAAGCCTTAAAATTGTGGATATTCTGGAAGGCTATGTGAAAATATTCAATTTTCAAAAAATAAATTCTGGCAACGGTAAAAATTGTCCAACACCGCGTATATTTTGCGCGCAAAGGGGGAAAATCGCCGAATTTCAACTAAACTCGACTATGTTGGCCCAACTTTTTATGCGCGTGAACCCATTTGCCTCCTAGGCCCATTTTGCTCTTCCATAATCACATATTAATATTTATACTCTTTGGCCTTCACTTATTTGAGCAATGTGGGACTCCTCTTTTTCTCTTCCCCTTTTGACACACACACACATATTCTCCAACAATAAGGACATAAATCAGAGGTGACATCGATTGTCTCTTCGATTTGTGGAGCATAAACAAGAGAGCAAACATACTTCAGGCAACGTTGCTTTAAATGCTCTGTGGCTTCGGCTGATCCATGCATCAGAACTTCCCAGACAGAACATAAATACAAGCATTTAAATTAAAGTAATTCAAAATCCAGCTTACTTAGTAATGGATAAACTCTACATCATCATGTATCGTTCAAGAACAAGAGAGAAATTAAAATATAAGTTGGCTCAAGCCTGCAAGCCAAGATCGTGTCAGAGACAGAGTCAGCTAGACTGCAATACCTAAATATTGCAAAGCATGCAAAAATAACTTCCACTGACTGTCAATACACATATACATGTCAAATTGATTGGGCACATGTCTACTGGATTCCAATTTTTCTAGACCTCGATCAGCCCAAATAGTTTATGATAATTTATTTAGTTCAGTAGGCTGTTAGCATCTTTTAATGTAAGTTTTCCTGGTTTTTATTCCAGGAAAGCTCTAATAGTTTCTGGTCAGGGGTTGTAACTGAGCAAGGTTTTAACCTTATCTTGGATCTCATTATAATATTTGAGTACTAATTATGGGTCTTCTAAGGTTATCATTGGCAAAGAGTGTAAGGATGTAATAAGCAATCCTCTATTGAGGTTTGTATTCTTTGGAGGATACCTAATCCTTTTCATTTGTATCTTCTTTCTTAATAAAATTCTTCTTCCACCTAAAATTGATTAATCCTCTATTAGAGATTGGTTTTTGAGAAGACTCAACATTTCAACCTTGGTTATGTGGTTAAAAAAATCATTGGAGGAGATGCCTGGAACTTGGGATGAGAATCAAGTGATGCCTTTCCTTAACATCTTGCACAATTGTCCTCATTTTAAGACCTTCCTTGATGCAATAAATCTCTGAAAATTCTGTTTCAAAACCCTATCTCAGTTTCCTCAAGCTTACCTCAAAACTGTTCAGCATCAAAAAAGGAGATAACTGTTAACAAATATTATTCCTAGCATTAGAACAGCCTTGAGTTTGATCTCAATTTTCCTTTCTTAGCTTACAAACCAACACCAACCCATAAAATCTAAACGAACCTCCAATTTACATATTTCCAGCTCCTTTATCAATCCTAAATCTAGCCAACTAAAATCTTAAAGCTTTTGATATACTTATATAGGATAAGATATAATAGTATAAAAAACATTGGGTAATATTGTATAAGTTATTTATGATATAGTACTTATGTGTTTGTTGGTGAATTGTACAAGATTAAATAGGATACAAATTTTAACTACTTGGACAAACTGCTTATAAATAAAAAAAAATATTAAATTCACGTTGTAATGTGATGGTGATTGTTATAATAATAGTGATGGTGATAATAACAGCTATGACAGTGGTTGTTTTTGTGTTTGTCTATGCTACAATTAAAGTATTAAAAATAAGTGCAAAAAAGAACAAGGTTAGATTTTTTTTAAAATTTTTCACATAATATGATGGAAACCTATGATTCCATATTTGGATTTACAGTAGAAAAAGAGATAAACAATCAAAGAAAACAATGTAACCTAGCACTTTGATGGGCTAGAACCCTCCCACAACTTTTCCCCAAACTTCTACCTCATTTGCTCCCTGTTAAACCCTTTCTTTATTTTTATTTGAGTAAATTATTTTTCTTCTCAAAAGAATGTTTAAATTACACAGCTCTTTTTTCTATTTTAAAAAATTAAATTTCCTTTTTCTACAATTAGAAGATATACTACACTAACAATTCCTTCATATTTATTACTTATATAATATAATAAGTATTAAATATTTATTTCACCTAATATAAAATAGTCACTTTTTTAAATTTAAAATAAATTAAACTTATAATTTTCAACTCAATAAATAACATCCATAAAAGTTTAAGAAACATTCTTTTAATTAGTTATATTTTTAATAAAAGAAACCAATATTATCCTTGAGAGTATTTTGATCATCTTTTGACTTCAAGAGAAATTTGTATAAATTTTTATGATAGAAATTGGGGTTGTATGACTTGAACATTTCGTAAATGAGGAAAGTTCCTAACAAACTCCTTCTAAAATTTCCCCTACATAGCCTGCCTGTGTCTCGCTTCTCCCTTGGATATTTCCTAAGCCATTATCCAGCACTTTGCTGCTCAAATAATCCCTTAACAGCCTACATTAATTTGGGCCCCATCATAATACCTTACACAGGATTCCGTATTTGGGTTTTTCCCACCCCTTGGGGAGATAGTATTATACAGTGACAGTCATCTAAAAGGTTCTAACTAGGTAAGCTAATACAATCCATAGTGCAACCCAAATATCATATAAGGTCAGGTTGTATTTATTTATACAATCTAGTCCGTGCACCAATGGGAGCCTGATTCCTTGTTTCCAACCAAAATTCTTGCAGCCAGAGGATCAAATTATCTTCTAGATTGTTTTTAGCAAATCATGGGCTTTCATTTTACTACTTAAGCTTTTTGATTGAAGTAGTTTTTAATATGGAATCAAAGCTTGTATGACCAAGTTGTCAAAAATTTGATCCTTGCCACCCCTATTCTTTCCATTTAAATTGAAATTTCATCACATAATAATGAAAGAAGGGGAAAAAAAGAAGGGGAAAAAATCAAAATGCTCAACATGTTTTGAAATCATGTATGCAGTTCCAACTCCATAGCCAACCTACATCTATTTTTTTTTTCTTCAATTCTGTTAAAACAGAAATTTACTTATAGGAAAACGAAAAGATGTGAGAGATAAACATAGAAGAAGAAGATCCTTATCCCACCATAAAACAAATGAGAGGTATGAAACAAAACCAAGTCACAGAAAGAATAAATCATAGAAATCAAACAGATGAAATAGCGTCTTTTGTAAGATCTCTAGAGCATGCATATCTATACTCCTTGTGGAAGTAATACATGTAATCTTAAAGGGTGAAAAAGGGCAATACCATATTAAAGACTTAACTCGGTTCGATATGCATTAAAATTACATTGAAAATACCTTCAAACAGATTTGAATGAATTTACAATTTACAATTTATAACTAACAGGAACATCAGAATATAAGAGAGATGCTGCAGCTTACAGTTCGCTCGTCAGATATGACTTTTGATGGCTTTGTGTCAAGTATCAAATTTGCAGCAGCCTTATCTAGTTTGCCATCCATATCACCAACCTGACAAGAAAAACAAAATGATTATGATTCATCACATATGGTCTAAGCGCAGATGAAGGCATGAGCTTCTATTTACCAATAGAAAAACTCTCGTGTGGAATTTAAGAAGATATTTTACAAATAAATGCGGGTGTTACCGTCCATCTGAATGTTAGTGATATAAAACTGGACAAAACGTCTGGAAGTAACAAAGCAAAATGGCAAATAGATTATAACAAGTCGTTAAGTTTGCAAAAATTCAGGGTTTAATTTTTCCATGAACTTGTTTTGTTGAATGAAAATAATTGAACATAGGAAATGAGACAACAAACTTTGTTATTTAAATTCCAATAATAAATAATGATAAGACTTAAACTAAAACAGACAATAAAATATTTTATTTGAAAACTTCTATTATTATTTTAAACAAAATATGTAAAATAATCTTATTATAATTAATACAAATTACAATTTAAAATATGATTATCTTAAAATAAGATAAGAAAAACTTAACAAGATAATGTCTTTTAGAACAAATAAAAACTAATATTAAAAAGCTACTAGATTACACATGTTGTGTACATGTCTTCTTCATAATATTTTCAAGCAATCTTCTTTATATTGTTCTCCAATATTTCCCCTCAAGTTGAGAACAGCTTGGAGAGACAATTTCGCTAATTTGTGCAGTGAGTTCAATTTTATTGGTTTATGCAGCGATTTCACTTTTGCTAGTCTATGTAGCAGCTTCAGTTTTGCTAATTTGTGCAGCAACTTTAATTTTCAACATTCTTTCCTCAGTTTTTGTAAGGTAGAGATTTTAGTTTTCGTTAACCATCAGCATATAATTTTCTTTTTTTTTTTACACTAACTACCAACGTATTTTGTTATTCAAGTCTTATAAGCTCTAATATGCCATGCAAAAATTCAGGGTTTAATAATCCGTTGAACTTATTTCATTAGATGGAAACAACATTACATCTATAAACAATATAAGAGAGAGTAGACTCCTACTCTAACTAAAAGATATAACTCTAAATAAGATAATTTTATTTTAATCAACATAGGACAACTCTATCCTAATTAAAATATAAAATTTGAATTAATCTTATCTTAATCAAAATAAAACAGTTAAACTAATCCTAAACATATAAGAACATTATCCAAAACTAACTAAAAATAAGTAAGCCTTAATTAAAATAAAACAAATAAATTAATTTAGTTAAAATTAATGGTAATTTCCAACAATCTCCTTTAGGTTAGATATTCCATCTTGGAGCTAATCTTATAACATTGCTAATATTCTTCTTTCTCAATGTTTAGAGGTTGTCTGAAAAATTTCTTTGCTTTTGTCATTTTTTGATTTCGATTTCTAACTCTATCTTTTTCTTTTTTTTACTTTGTAGTAAGGGTCTTGATTCTAGACATTCTCTCCTCAACCTTTTTTTCTTTCTCAAGAAGAGATCTTGGTTTTCACTAATCATCAACATATTGTTTTCTTATATTGACAATCAACATATGGTTTTTCATGTTAACCATAAACATATGATTTTTTACATTAACCACCAATGTGTGTGTGTGTGTGTGTGTGTATATACGTATTTTAATAGTGCGTAAAGGGGTGGTTGATTGCTTGATTCTGAGATTTGGTTGATTGGGGCCTTCTACGGATAATGATAGGGTATGTGGTGTTTTCCATAATAGTAGAATAGTAATTTTAAATTTTGGATGTTTTTGTTGAAAAGAAGATGAAAGAAGAGTTTTAGAATAGTGCATTTCTGTGCCTCCTATTGACCAAAACTAGGTCATACTTTGTGTTGGCCGAGTCAACCATTCAAAATAAGTCAAGCCTGTTGGGGTTTTAATATCATGTAAAAATTCAAAGTTTAATTTTTTTTAAACGTGTTTTGTTAAATGAAAATAATTATATATATATATATATATATATATATAGGAAAGGAGACGACAAACTTTGTCACTCAAATTTCAATAATAGATAATGATAAAATTTAAACTAAATTAATAATAAAATATTTTATTTGACAATTCCTATTAATTGAGACTCTTATTTTAAGTGAAATACTTAAAATAATCTTATCCTAATCAATATAATTAAAATTTAAAATATGATTATCTTAAAATAAGATAACAAAAATCTAGCAAGATAATATCTTTTAAAATAAATAAAAACTAATACTAAAAAACTATTAAATTACACATGCTGTGTGTATGTCTTCTTCATGTTGTTTATATTATTCTCTGACAAAGCTTTAAGATTCCTACAGTGGTTTTTCTTCGGATAGCTTCCTTTTGCCTTGTGATATCACCATTGACGTCATCAACCTTGATGTTTTACAAACTGCAATATATTTCATCTTCTCACTTTAACTACTAAGCAGTGCTAAAATACACAATACAATCAGTTTTGATTACTTTTTAGCCATATACAATTGATTTAGGTGTTACTCCATTACCATGTTTATTTACACGGTTTTAGTTCAGATAACCAGCAGTGATAGAATTTCTGAAATCAAGGGGGACAACTCAGGTTAACCTCAAATCATGCTGCATGCCAATATACTACATAATTAGGTGACAAATCAAATATTTCTAACTTATAGTCTATTTGAGAATGGAAATAAAAATGTGCTTTGGTGGACAAAAATATTTTTATGAAGGGTTTTTACCTTTTTACCTTTGAGAAAACGTTCTTTCTCTCTCTCTTTTTACTTTTTATTTATTTTTGGTTTTTTAGTTGTTTTAGGAAAATTCCTTATCCTCTGCTTTTGTATGCTTCTGTTTATGATGCTTATAAATATTGAACAAGTGACTGCGCTACTAATATCTGAAGTTTTAATAAAAACTATCAGCAACTAAATTGTATCTTTGTGATATTCACAATTAAATAAATAACATTATATCCAATTGAACGTCCAAGTTCTAATTCAGATGACAAACATGAGATAAAGATTAGCATAGATCAAATTTCATAGTGAAATGGCTAAATTATACTGAATAAGGAAACTAATGAGACAGTTTTCTAAAAAGGATGTTGCTTGCATTGCTGTGTGGTCCATATCTTCATCCTTAATCCCATAATCATCTGGATTTATCACTTCACCATAGGCATCCCACTCTGATGTATTTTCGTGATGGGGAAAAAATGGGGCAACACCTTGCAAAACAAATCCGTGTGTACTAGCAACTGCAAGTGCAAATCAAAATACTCTTCAAATCCTAAAAGACTTGTCCAAAAATTCCACCAAAGATACATGCCAGTTGACAAATTCAATTCCCTGATATGTTTATAAATGGTAAACACCAATTAGCTTTTACATAGCAGAAAAAAAAATTCATTAAAAAGAACGAAGAATACAAGGATGGAAAATAAGATATCCTCTTAACACCACAAGAAAGCGCAAAGCAGAAAACACTTCCCTGTCCCACACTAGATGTCAAGGCAGAAAGATAATATAAAATTGCGTAATTTCCCTCCAACCAAATACACCAAACCACTGCAAAAACTGCACAACACCAAAAACTTTTGCCTCCTTACCAAAATCATATTATTTTATCAAAAGGAACTGTTCCAAGGTCAAAAGGCAAACCCATTCCCCAAGTACTCCAAACAACTTATTCCATAAAAGGAAGTGACCAGACAACGTAGAAACAAAAATGTATTGCTGATTCAAAGTTAGACACACACAAGATACATATATTAAGAGATAAAGCTGTTTGTCATTAGTATTAATCCTATTGACTATTGAGTACTACAGTCCAAACCAATGACTTCACTGTAGAAGGAACATTAGATTCGAAATGTGGAACTAGAAAAGAAACATAATCTAATTAGGAGAGTAAGATATTTAAAAAGGACTCACAGGATTAAACACCAAAAAAGTCAAGATTCTAAATTATCCTATCTATATTGGAAAAAAAAAACTATATGGAATCTAAGATAAGTGAAAAAGGTTGTAGATCTTGAACATACCTAACTACCTATCACTTGTTGAAAATAAGTAAATTTAAATATTATCTCTTAGTGTTTGGTGAGCCTATTAGGTGTTTATGTGTTTAGGAACAAGAGAAGACTTTTAGTATTATGTGTCATTAGTTATTATCTTAAAGTATATGGTTTATATATATGGAAATGTGTGTTTAATAAATATAATAGTTAATAGAGTGAGTTTATGGGTCTTGAAACATCAATATAAATAGGAAGTGAGTGTTAGTATGTGAAATAGAAGAGTAGATTAATAAACCAGTTCACAATACAAAGTGTGGTTTGTTTATCCATCTTTCATATAATATAGTAATAGTGCTCCTCATATATCTTGTTCTTTTGTCTTCCAACATCACTAAGATTCACCACAAGTTATAAATTCCAAGAAACACATAGACCTTGGACAAAGCAGAAAGTACAAACTAAAGCATTATCTAATGAGGAAAGATTATATATGTAGGCAAGGAAATGCCTCCATCAAAAAGGTATCTCCCACCTAAATGTCCTTCCAAAATCTTATGCAAAGCCTTTCTCTCAATCTTCAAGAAAAAAACTACTAAAAGGAAACATAGCACTGATAAATAAATTGTCAAAGACTTGCATGAGTTGCATTTAGTGCTGGATTGGCATCCTGTCCATTTTAATGAAAAACCATACTGCAGATTGCTTGATTCCATAAAGTAGCATCAAGAGGAAAGCATTTAGGCATGGTATCACATTAGTTGGAATAACATGTATAATATTAAGAATTTATTCCCTCTATATCTAGATTTTCACATACAGCTTTTATTATGGGCGTTAATGGCTTCTTTTCCCTTGTGTTTCCTTTATTTTATGTGATTATGTCTATGCTATTTAGTTATTCCCTTTTATTTTCTGATTTATTTCCTTTCTTAGAGAGTGATGCAGCTCGGCCCTTATTCTGCTCACTCTATATAAATGTACTCTTAATTTTCAAATAAGATAGAAGCTTCAAAGAATTTATCTCTAATTAGTTCATGGTATCAAAGTGGGATCCACCATAACAAACTCCACCATGTAGTTCAGCCAATTTTAACCCTTGACCATTGAAAAAGGGAGCCTTTTCTAGAGACATTATTTAGGCAATCTCCCATGGGTCCAGTGACAACCCGCCCTTCTCATTGTTGGGCATCATCTTAATGGAAGCAACTACTTGTTATGGTCCCACACTATGCTAATGCACATCTGTGGTAGAGAAAAGGAGAAATACATCAATGATGTTACCAAACAACTTGACCTAAGTGATTTCAAATATGACATATAGTTTACAGAGAACAATCTTGTTATGTTATAGCTCATTCATTTTGTGACTACTAAAGATAATGAGAATTCCATCCTCTATTTGCTATGCAAAATCTGTGAGCACATAAATTACAAGAATAGTATAGGTTGAGCAAAGTATTGTCCCATGAGAAAGGTTGATTCAATTACCAATTTCCTAAATTATTTTTATTATCTAGAAAATCCATTAGAATTAAATTAAAGAAACTAAGAGTTAAAGATCAAGTAAAGTTTACAAAAATAAAGAATTGGACCATCTAACAATAAAAGCTTTGGAATTTAGATTTCAATGTCACCTCCTATAAATGAATAAGATTAACTCTTATAATTTATTTTACCCTAATTAACTACTGATTCTTTAAATTATATGAAATTCCCTTTTGAAATAAAACATGTGTATTTATGCTAGACTTATGTCTACTTTCGTGATCATATGCTTTGACACAAATCCATTAAGCTCTATGGAATTTAGTGTATCCCTACATAGAGTGGCTTGGCATACATAAAGGTTAAAATCTACCTAGGTAAGATTATTATCTCTAGAAAATTTAAGCCTAAGTTTACTATTCAAATGATCCCCTATCGTAATTCACCTTTTAATTCATCTTACTACATATCAAAATTCATAATAAGTGGCAAGCAAATTGTAAAAGAAAATATAATTAAATAATAAATTAATTAGATGAAAAGTTATTATATGGGTATCTTAAATTCAAGCATAATTAGTAGATATATCCATCCAAACCCTAGATTTAAATGGTCTAGCTATTTATAATATAAAATAAAAACATAAACTTAAAACTAATCAAATCCATAACAAATGAAGAGAAAAAAAAGAAGTAAAGGATAAACTATAAAGGTGGTGCAACAATCTTTGGATAGAAACTTCAATGTTCTTAGGCATCAATCAAGATCTTTAAAGCTCTTTCTAAATTATTGCATGTCTCTTTCTAACATCAGATAGCATTTTTTATCAAATTCTGACCTAAAGGTACTTACTTTTTTCCAAAATTTCCCTTAGTCTAACACAAAATAACATCTGTTTTGCTACATATAGGCTAGACATGTACAATTGCACAATTGTGTAGCCTACTCCTGTTGCTCTCTAGTTTTCATTAATGTTTCACACGGCCATGTAACTTTATACGGCTACCTATGTGGATTGTTGTTTTGGGTCAAGAATCACCTAATTGCACACCCATGTACTCTAGCATGGCTAGGATGTGTGGCTTACTGTATATGAGTGATTTTTTGCTAAAATTCTTATACTTTCTTTATTTCACCAATTCCTGATCAAATTAATATAGAAATTGCATAAAAATCAAATAATTTAGATACATTCATTTTCAAGTCTAAAAAGCATGTATAAATTAGATAATCACTATCTTACTACTAAATAGTTTTGAGATGTTGCCAAGGAGTCTTACTCGTCCTGTGAAAATTCAACAATGTTGTTTGAGGTTGAATCCTTTATCAATGATTTGAAACAAGGGGAACTCGCCGTCAATCAATACTTTAATACCATGATGTGCTATTGACAACAATAAAATACATATGAGGTGTGCAATTAGTCTTACCCAACTAATGTTGCCAATTATAAGAAAATTATAGAGAGAAAGAGGACATATAAATTTCTAATGGGATTGAAAAGCACCTTTGAAAAGGTTAAAGGAAAAATTTTGGGCACTAAACTCCTGCCATCTATCAAGGAGGTATTATTAGAATCAAGGCAAGAAGAGAGCAGAAAAAGGCTTACTCAAAGACCTCAACCAAATGTATGAATCAAGTGCCATGGTGCTCAAAATGTAAACTTGAACTCCAAACCAAAATCCCAAAATAAATCGTAGTGTGACCACTGTTAAAAGCCTGACAATACTAATGATGTTAGTTGGAAGATATACCGAAAACCTAAGAATTGAAAGCTTGGACAAGGCAAGGGATATGTGACCAGAAGTGAAGAAAAGGCCTAGAGTAATTTGTCTCTATTTAATAAAGAACAAATGGAGCTGCTCTAAAAGTTATTTTGGTATAATGTAAACCTTGTTGAAACTATTGCTAATATAGCCTAATCAAATAGATTTCATTTTGTCTAAACTCCCAAACATAGCCTAATACCTTTTGGATTGTTGATTAAAGAGCAATCGATCATATAATTGGTAATGCTTCCATTATTGATTCATTAGGATCATGTGAAAGCACTTTGATGGTAAAAATTGTAGATGGGTCACTATCAAAGGTGGAGGACATAGGAAATGTTACACTTTCTAAAAAACTAATATTAAATAATGTACTATTTATGTCAAATTTAAATTGTAACCTGCTATCTATAGGCAAGCTCTTAAAGGATTGTAATTGTGTTGCTAAGTTCCTTTTTAACCCAGATGGAATGAAGATGATTGGCAATACTAAAGAGAGTAAGAGGCTCTATCTCCTTGAAGATGCTGACCTCATAAAGAAGAAGGGTGCTCACTTATTTAATAGCTCATCTATACCCTTAAGTGATCTTATACTTTGGCATTTTAGGCTAAGACATCTTAATTTTTAGTACTTAAAAATCTTTTATCCCCATTTATGCAATAAAAGTATTATCCTTTTTCATGTGAAGTGTGTCAATTGTCCAAACATAGCAAGAATTCCTACCCTACCCATAAACACACACCCACTCAGCCTTTCACTATTATTCATAATGATATTTGAAGACCTTGCAATATGAATTTATTAGGTGCTAGATGGTTTATTGCATTTGTAAATTACCATACTAGATTAACACGGGCATACCTTATGAAGGAAAAGTCTGAAACCACCACCATTTTTGAACATTTTCTTGCTTTTGTACAAACATATTTTATACCAATATTAAAATCCTTTATTTAGATAATGCCTATGATTATTTCAATTCTATCTTTAGCTTATCTTTCCCATCATGGAATTGTACATCAAAGCTTTTGTGTAGATACTCCTTAATAAAATAGGGAAGTTAAGAAGAAAAATAGTATCTTTTAGAGATAGCTAGATCTTTCTTGATGACCACTAATTTTTCTAAATTTTATTTTAAGGGAAAGCAATTCTCATGGTTACTTATCAATAGACAAACCTAAGATAATACTTGACTTCAAAATCCCTTGTGAACAATTTCTCTAAGCCTTCTGTCATACACGAATTCTTTCCACCTTATCCCTTAAGATTTTTAGCTACACTATTTTTGTCCATATACATCATCAGGACAAGCTTGACCCAAGATCCTATAAATGTATTTTTTTAGAATATTCATCCACCAAGAAGGAATATAAATGCTACTCACCCATAACTAGAAAATTTTATATCTTCATGGATATAACTTTTTTTAAACAATAGCCTTTCTACCTTGAAACACCCATTCAAAGAGAGAGTAAGATAGCTTTAGAATGAGATTGTGGCATATACCCACACCTATTATTGCCTTTGAAATTAGGACTAAAATAGAACAAACTGAGCCTGGAAATATCATATATTGCACTTGCCCCTAATCTTCGCCATATACCTAAGAGTCTTAAACCCACTCAAAATAAGCAACCAAGTACCAATGCTAAATTTAAAGATAACAATACCAATGTACAACAATTAGAACTCATTGTGTACAAGTAACAAAAAAAAGGAAAGAATATGAGATTGAGCCTAGTGCACCTCTAAAGCCAAATTCCTATCCAAATCCAAAGAAAGATAATTCTAATTTACCAATTGCTTTAAGAAAAAAGGGTAAGATATTGCACTTAACGCCCTTTCTGTAATTGCATTTCCTACAGTAAACTTTTGTCAAGTTATTAGAATTTTATGGCTAGAATGTCAAATGAACAAATTCCTAATAATGTCACTGAAGCTATAAGGAAGCCTGAGTGGGAAAAGGCTACAAAAGAAAAGATGAAAGCTCTTGAGAAAAGTGGCATGTGGGAACAGGTTGATTTCCCAAAAGGGATGAAATTATAAGATGCAAATGAGTATTTACAATCAAGTATAATATCAATGGGAGTATTAATTGTCATAAAGTAAGATTGGTGGTGAAAGGTTCACATAAACCTAAAGAGTGGATTTCTAAGAAACCTTTACTCCCGTTGCAAAATTTAATGCCATAACTTCTTTCATTAACAGGAAACATGTACTGGTCACTCTATCAACTAGATATTAAAAATACTTTTCTAAATGGTGACTTACAGAAAGAAGTGTATATAGAGGCATCTAATGGTCTAAACAGCAATAGTTAAAAGGTCTACAAACTTTGAAAGCCTTTTTACATAATAAAGCAATCCTTATGAGCATGATTTTGGTAAATTGACTAAAGCAGTGAAGGGATATAAGTACACATAAGGCCAAGCAAATCATGCACTATTCACAAGGTTCTCAATTGATGGCAGAATCTTTATTTTAATTGTTTATGTATATGACATGGTGATTATAAGTGATTACACTAAAGAAATAAAGAGACTAAAGTGTGCTCTTATTTAAGATTTTGACACAAAAGACTTAAAGAATCAAAATATTTTTAAAATATGTAAGTGGCTAGATTTAAAAGTAGCATAATTGTGTCCCAAACAAAGTATACATTGGATTTTCTTGAAGAAACAAGAATACAAGGCTATAAACTAGTTAAAACTCCAATAGTAGCAAATTATAAGATTGGGTTGAAACTTGATAGAGCCCCAATAGACACAAGTATGTACCAAAGACTAGTGGATAAGTTGATTTATCTCTCACATGTTAGACCAAATATCAACTTCCTAGTTAGTGTGGTGAGTTAGTTTATAAATAAGCATAATCAAGAGCATTTAGAAGTAGTTTATAAAATACTAAGATATTTGAAAATGACCCAACAAGGGTATTTACTTCAGGAAAGGCACAAATAAGAATGTGTAGTTATACACGAATGTAGATTAGGCTGGTTCAATTACTAATAAGAGATCTACCTCAAGGTATTATGCATTTGTTTGGCATAAACTTGTAACTTAGATAAGTAAAAAATAAGTTACTGTTAGAAGAAGTGTAGAGGCTATGTTCAAGGCACTAGGTTGACTAGACTACTTAAAGAACTTTGAGTACCCATAAAAGAACAAATGAAAGTTATGTGTGACAATATAGCTATAATCAACATTGCTAAAATCCTATTCATCACAACAGAACTAAACACATGGAGATTGATTGCCACTTTATCAAAGAAAAATTATAGATAAGTGTTATCGAATTAATATACACTCCATCACAATTCCAAGTGGTGGATATCTTGACAAAGGTTATACCTAGAACTAAATATGAAGACTTGAGTTACAAGTCAGGTATGTTTAACATATACAACTTAAGTTAAAGGGAGTGTTGGAATATTGTGTATAATATCATGAATTTATTCCCTTTAGATTTGGATTTTCATGTGTGGCTTTTATTATGGGTGTTAACAACTTCTTTCCCCTTTTTGTTTCCTTTAATTTATGTTTATTAAGTGTAGTTGTTCCTTTTTTTATTTTGATTCATTTTTTTTCTTAAAAAGTGATGTTGGTTAGTCTTTGTTTCACTCGCTTTATATAAATGTAGTCTTGATATTCAAATACATAGAAGTTTCAACACATTTTATTCTTTGATTTGTTCAACATTAAAATGTTTATAACATGGTAAGAAGAGTTGCAAAGAAATTGAATTTCACATACTAATTTTGTTTATTTAGTTTTACATTTGTAGAAAATTTGCAAATATAGAGAAAAATTAGTTAGTGCAAGCTGATGCTTGAAGGAATTAGATGGGAAAAAAATTGAATCAATTATTAAAATTATTAACAAGCAAAATAGCATTAGGTGGAAAAAGGTAATACTTTAAATGATCATATAAAAAATAATTATAAAACATATATCTTCTTCTGAAACATGAATTTTGGTAAAGAAGACAAGAATCCTGCCATTTAACTCCTAAAAATCAGCTACAATAAAGTCACCATAAAGGCAACAAAATCCTAAAATCTAAAGAAGGAAAGAAAAAGAGATTGACAATTCCTAATAAATAACATGATCAGACATAATAAAATAGAGCAATAAATGCATACAAAGGCCTAATTAACAGATAGATTCACACCCTCTAAAAAAAGAAATAAATAAAATAAATATCTAATTAATGTTTAATTACAATCATTTAACAAGAGAAATAATATGTTAATCGAGCTAAAAAAATTAAAAAACAAATAATCACATGTTAAATGTAATTTGCAACAAATAATCTTACATTAAATATGATTTCCAACATTTCTTCTCAAGCTACAAAAAGTTTGGGGCTAACATTGCCATTCTTCTTTCTTGGCATTTGGAGGTTGTTCAAAAATTGTCTTCCTTGTTATAAAAATAAAGACCTAATTAAGGTATAATTTTCTTCTTTGTCTTTTTCATTACTTCTTACTATGGGGTTTCCATAATATTTTTTAGTTTTGGGCATCTTTACCTCACTTCTTACGAGATAAAGGTCTTAGTTTTCTCACACTAACCATAACATATAGTTTTCTCATGCTAATCACCAATGTATTTTGTCATTTAAGCCTTGTAAGTGCTAATACCATGAAGAATTTAGAAAATAATGACTTTAAAATTTCTTATTTCATTCATGGTAGGAGAAGAAAATATATAGCAAAGTAAATGGCAACAATCCTATCATTTAGCTCCTAAGAACTAGCTATAATGAAGCCACAACAAAGGTAGTGAAATCCAAAGGTCTAAAGAAGGAAAGAAAGACGTTGACAATCCATAATAAATAACATGATCAAATACAATAAAATAGATAAATAAATGCATAATAAAGGACTTAAGTAATGGATAGATTCACACCCTCTAGGAAAGGAAAAAAACATGGAAATAAAGACATAATTAAGAACTAATTACAATCACTTGAAAAAGGAAATAAAAATATTGACCCAATCAACAAAATAAGAAAAGAAATAAAGACATTAAAGTATAAGAATAATCACATGTTAAATATGATTTATAGAAAATAATCACATATTAAATATGATTTCCAAAACATTTAATGATAAGAAAAGGGAGGCAAAGTAACCCAAGGTATGATATATGCATTACAAAGGATAAGGGTTAGATAAGAAAGCTAGCCAAATTGGCCTATGGAAGAAGCTTTATTCTAAATGTGCATGCTAGTTTTTGCTATATGGAGAAGCTCCATATTCCCACTTCTCTTTCACAATAGTAAAATAAATACTACTTCCTTAAAGACATTTTGGTTAGCGCTTGTAAGCATTACAATATTATGTCTAAACAAGCACATGTCTTGGAGTTGGCTGAAAGTAAAAGGTATCAATCCAAAATCTAATATTCTTGATTATCCTTGTATCATGGTGATACACGAGGGAAATATTAATAAAGTATTAAGAGTTAGTAATTAGCTAGAAAGAGTTAGATATTAGTTAGTTGAGAGGGAATAAAAAAGTATCAAGTTAGTTAAGTATAACTAATTGATTGTAATGCACTAGTAGTACTATTAACAAGAACTTTTGTGTATAGTGATATTTTGTTAAATGGGTTAAGAAATAATGTGAAGCTTAGTTCAATTGGTATCACAATCCAATAATTGGTATCAGAGCAATCTTTGGGACTAATGGCAATGGAAACCTATTTGCAAGACCGAATCAAAGAGATTTGGGCAAGAATTCAATTAAACAAGAGTAAAGATGATACAAACGAAGGAAGATGTAACCTAGTTGAAAAGCTTTATGACACAAGTGGAGAATTTGTTAGTAGAGATGGAATTGAAGGTTGGAAAATTAAGATCAAGTTTCAATGGCAACATAAACAAAATAGCAAATAGAATGAATTAGATGGTATCATTGAACAATAATAAGATAAGACAAAATCCATCATTTGGATTGTACATTAAGGCTTATTTAGGTAACTATGCATTTCCAAACAAATTTGTAAGAATTGAGCCTCTCGATTCAATGGAGAGGATTTCAGAGGTTAGTCATATCAATGCAAGCTATTCTTTAAAGTAGATAAGGCATCACTAGACTAATGCATCAAGCAAGTGAGCATCCACTTGGAAAGCTGCATGTTGTGGTGGCATTAGAATTACATGAAGAAGAAAAAGCCTAGAGAAGTTTGGTGGAGGGAATATATGGAAGCTTTAAGTCTTCATTTTAAAGATGAGATGCATGTTAACCCCATGACAAAGCTTAAGAACTTAAAGCAAGAAAGTTTTGTTACTAATGACCAAGAGAAATTTAAAGCATTAATGGCAAAAGTAGAGCTTTTAAAGGAAATAGTTATGAGTTAGTTCTTAGATAGCTTGGGAAATGAGATTGAGGCCTTCATCTAAATGTTTTAGCTTAGTAGATTGGGAAGTTCAATGCATTCAACAAAGTTGTAAGGAGCTTGTTTATAAGCCATTCAAAATCAAACAGCCATATGCTCCAAGACTATAAACTATTCTAAGAACCTACCTTAACTTTTTTGAGCCCAAAAACTTTCAACTTCATGACCAATTTTGCATATAAATCTCAACCAAACCCAGTAAACTAGAAAAATTCCATAGACCCTGACAAGACATACACCCAAAATACCTAGAACACCCAACCTAACAAAACACATGTAAAACTTGTGCAACAACTTACTAAGAGAGAAATGGATGAAAAAAGGAAGAAAGCATTGTGTTACTAGTGTCTTGAAAGATACACATTAGACCATAGGTCTAAGATGAAGGAGTTAAGAAGGTCACTAAAGTGCAAAAAGGAGAAGATGAAGGACACTGTGCTCTTAGAAAGGAGGTTGTAATATCACTAAATGATACAAAGGGAGAGAGTGGATATGTGGTATTGAAAGTACAAGGACTCATCAAGAAGCAAATAATAATAATGCTACTTGATATAAGAAGTACCCATAACTTCATAGATACCTCCATTGCAAAGAAATTAAGGCTCAAGTTCCATTGTTAAAAAGAAATCAAAGTTTTAATAGCTAATGGAGAGAAAGTAATTATGAAGGCCAAGTGCAAGGAGCTATGTTGGACTATGCAAGGAGAGATATTCAAAGCAAACTTCCCAGTAATGACATTGAGAGGATATAACATGGTATTGGGTATTCAATATCTCTCTACCTTGGGAAGAATTTTATGGGATTTACAAAAGCAAATTATGATATTCTCTTTGAGTGAAAAGGTGTATGAAATTAAGGGAGACAAGCAACCTAAAAAGATATGGAAGAAAGGCACATTATAGAAGAAACAACTAAATAAAAATAATCAAGTGTGCTTGCTATAAGTGACTAATCAGCAACAAGGAGAAGAATAAGGGCTGAAAGTTCCAAAAGGGTAATTGGAGAGAACACAAAGACAAGCATTGGAAGAATTATTAGATGAATTTTTTAATATTTTTCAAAAACCAAAATTGCTACCACCTTTAAGATCTCTTGGTCATGCTATACCATTATAAGAAGAACAACCTATAAGCCTTCATCCTTATAAATATGGACTAATATAGAAAATGCAATAGAGGAATTAGTTCAAAAGATATTGAAGAATAAAGTTATAAGGTCAAGTAACAACCGCTTTGCTTCCCTTATAGTTTTGACTAAAAAGAAAGGTAGCACATGGAGATTTTGTATGGACTATAGAAGGCTAAACAAGCAAACCATGAAGAACAATTTTCCTATACTAGTGATTAAAAAGCTCCAATTATATAGAGTGAGGTTCTTCTCTAAGCCGGACCTTAAGGTAGGCTACCATCAAATAAGAATGCATCTTAAGATATCTAAAAGATAACATTTAGACTCACAAATGCCTATATGAGTTTTTGGTCATACCATTTTGCTTAACTAGTGCTTTAACAACATTTTAAGCCTAATAAACATAGTATTCAAGTCAATCCTTAGAAAATTTATTTTGGTTTTTGTAACAACCGGGGAAAAAGAAAAGAAGAGAAAAAGAAAGAAAGTAGAAGCTGGAAAAATTCAAAATCCAGAAACTGTGCTAAGTCTCCTCGCAATAGCGAGAAAGGGTCTCGCTATAGCGAGAATGCCTGTTCGCAATAGCGAGAGTGATTCTAGCTATAGCGAGTGCGGGCAGCAGTCCATACAGAAACCAGGGAGTTGCTCGCTGTAGCGTACGCCATAGCGAAAGTGAGGTCTGGAACTGACGCGAGTTAGTCATAGCGAAGGTCGAATCTCGCCATAGCGAAGGGAACTGACACGAGCTCGCCGTAGCGAAGGTTACGCCTCGCCATAGCGAAGCCAGATAACACGAGCTCGCTATAGCGAAGGTTAATTTTTGCCGTAGCGAGGGTCAGTCCGGAAGAAAGTAAAAGGCGAGAATTAGACTTCATTAAACGCTCAAACTCATTTCTTCTCTCATTTCTGCCCTAGACTTCGACCCAAGGAGAGAAAAGAGGCGTGGAGAGTGAGAGAGATCAAGAGAAGGAGGAAGAGTAAGGGAAAGGTAAGGAAACTTCTCTCATTTCTTCTTAGAACTCTGATCCTCTCTCTTTGCCCTCTCTTTCTACGATTTTTTTTTTGTGAAAATGGTTAGATTTTGGGCATGGGTCAGAAGAGGGAAAGTGGAAAACACCTTTGAATTTTTGTATTTTCTTTAAAAATGTTGTTTCCACTACCATGGGAGCTTGAGAGAGAGGAAGAGTTGATGGCATTCTAGAGAGAGAGAGAGAACTCTAGGTTCTGGTATGTTAGGAGAGTTTGATCTGAAAGATTACATTCTAAGAGAGTAATTACATGCTTTTGTGTGTCTAGGCTCAAGAGAAACACTTCCATCAAGGTGTGATTGTGAACTTAAGAAGGGAGAAGAGGAATTGAAAGGAAAAGCTAGTGTTGACTTTGGCTGATGAGGTAGCTCTCTTTCCACTCTTTCTTGTTGCATTCTTGGATGTAATAGTCATTGTATGTTTATGTATATGCTTGTTGTGTTGAATATGTCATATGCTATTGCTTTGATGCATTGATGCCAATATGCTTGTGTGATGAATTGTGAGAATTACTCGGGTGCGGTAGTGCCGAAAGTCCCTTGAGATGGGTGAGGTGAAGCCGAAAGTCCCTTGTGATAGGTGAGACAAGGCCAAAAGTCTCAAACGAGTGAGGCCAAGTCAAAAGTCCTTAAACTCGGGTGAGGCCATCCAAAAGTCCCTAGACTCGGGTGAGGCTAGACCAAAAGTCCCTGGAGCCCATTTTTGGCATTGTTGTGAATTCCATAGCATGTACATTATGTGTTGGATGACTGAGAATAGCTAAATGCTTATTCACATGCTTTGACTTGTTATATGCCTTGATTGCTTGCTGGATTGAGTGCTTGAGCTACTGAGATTCCCTGAATCTCACCCCTTTCCCCTCCCAACTAATATGCTAGGTGGAGCTCAAGGAGAACCGAGCACACACCAAGGAGCCTAGGAGCATGCGTAGCTAGTTATGAGTTTATGTTTTGATATTTTGATGTATATATGATGTAAAGTGGTGCCAATTGAAGATGTGCCCACTATTTTTGAGATGTAAAGTTTGTAACATGTGTAGAAGTATGAAATGATATTGTATGAAATATGTTTATAGCCAAATGAATGGAAATGAGGGTTTTACCCCTTTTGATGCATGAATGAAATAGTGTATATTTGGCCGTAGCATAGTGAAAACAGAATGTATGATGATTTGGATCATATGGACATGTTAGATATACTAGTCTTATGCTTTTAAACTTGTCCATGTGGAGTGAGAGTGTGTGAGAAGCTATCTAGACCCGTCTTGGACCTATGGGGTGCCAAAACCGGTATTTTTGTGAGCTCCGTCAAAGTATGACCGGATGAGCTCCGTTTGCCTTGAAATTTGGCATGCCTCTAGAGTTTGTAGAAAGATTCTTGAAAAGCTAAAGTGGGTAATATTCGGAGGTCTAGAGAATATTTGGGGAATTGTTGAATTTGGGAGAATTTAATGGATTGGTCATGTACTGTCCATCTAACCCAGAAAATAAAATCTATGGCACTTCTAGACCAAATGGATTCCAAATGTGGTGAAATTTTATACACATAAACTAGAAAACCAAAGTGACTTGTAAGAACTGGAATCACCCAAATCTGAGGTCTGTAGAGAGAGATTGGACCGTCTGAAGTTCTGCATCAGCATCAGGGAGCTTACCTGACCCCCATCACTGTTCCATCAGTTTTTGGGGTGTAGGAGCTACTGAACTAATCTAGACTTATTTTTTTCCTCTAGTAGACATCCGTATCTTTCCGAATTGGTATAATGTGTCCAGATTGGATTTTTTTGGATTTAGTTATGTATTTTCGAAAGTCATGACAGAAAGCTGCACCAGAAACAGTGACAGCTGGACCTTCCTCCCATTTTCGATATCAAACTTAGTCCAAACGATGTGTTTGTGGTTGGGAATGATTTTTAGTGTAAATTTGACACTTAGAGCTTTCCAGAAAGTTAAAGTTTGCTGCATTCCCATTTTTCTAAAATTTCTTATGATTTTCCAAACGTAGAGCCAAAATATGACTTTTGGGCCCAAGTGAGAAAATGTAATTTTTATGGTTTTCGGCTCTATACCCGTGGCTTATGGTTTGTTTCATGCTATGTATGAGTCGTATATATGGAGTTTGAATTGAAGATGCTTGAGATGGGTTCACAGGACCCACGGGATGAAAGATGAGTATATGAAACCCCGGTTCATAGCATGTAAATGCCACGAAAGAGTAGTGATCCTTTGGAAATCATATGGAACCGAGCCTATTGAGAGGCTAGGTAGTGGTAGTAGATTAAGGTGTCACAGTTTTCTTTGATGATATTTTGGGGCTTAGTGAATCATGGGAAGAGCATCTAAGACATTTGAGGACCACCTTGTAAAGCCTCAAAGACAATACCTTGTTTGCAAAGAGAAGTAAATGTACATTTGGGGCCAATCAAATAGACTACTTAGGTCACATAATTTTAAGGGAAGGAGTAGCAACAAGCTTAAGAAAGTTTAAACCTCTATTATCTTAACCCATTCTTAATAGAATCAAAGCCTTAAGATTTTTTCTTGGCTTTATCGACTATTAGAGAAAATGTATGCAGTACTATGGTTCTATTAGCAAGCCTTTAACCAAGCTGCTTAAAAAAAATTATGAATTTGCGTGGAGTACAAAAGCAACACTATATTTCAGAAACTTAAGGAATTGATGTCTTCAACCCTAATGCTAGCATTGCCTAATTTTTCTCAACCTATTACCACAGAGTCCAATGCATCCAACATTTGAATTAGAGATGTTTTTTTTTTTTTTTGCCCCTTTTAAAATCGCCATCCTATAGCCTATGTAAGTGAGGCACTGTGTCGACCAAAAGATCTTTTTTAGCATATAAGAAAGAGTTGCTAACTACCATCTATGTAGCTAAATAGTGAAAACTATACATCTAAGGGTAACATTTAATCATAAAAATTGATCATTTGGCCTTAAAGTACCTTTTGGAGCAAAAAGAGTTATATGTAAGCAATATAAGTATGTTTATAAGTTATAGGGACTTGATTACAAGATTATATATCAAAAAGGTAAGGGCAATAATATAATGGGTGCATTATCAAGACATAAAACATGATGAGGAGCAACAAGGACCTTGTTGTGCAGCAATTATTTCCAAGATGAAGGAATCTTGGGAACATGGCAGCAAGTTTAAAAATCTCATCCAACATTTGGAAAACAATCCCCAAGCATATCCTAAGTATTCCTGGACACATAACATGTTAAAAAGAAAAGGGAGACTAGTGGCGGGGAATAATAAAAAGCTTGGAAGAAAGTTATTGCAGGATTTTCAAATTGATGCCATTGCTAGACACTTTGGTATGACCCCTAATTATAAAAGGTTGTTTTCATTATTATATTGAAAGGGAATGGAATGTGATGTTAGGAATTTGGTAAGAGAATGTGTAGTTTGTCAGAGATATAAACCTATTTATTTTTAGCTAAATGGTCTAAGTAATTTACTCTAGACCTTCTATTACATTCATTGATGAAATTAGGTTACAAAGGACAAAAGGGCTTGACCTGCTAGCTAAATCACATAATAGGAAAATAATTAAATAAAATATTAACTAATTCTAATAAACTAATAGGCTAAAATAATAAACAAAAAACCACAAAGAACAAAATGTAAAACACTAATGTAGAATAACAACCAAACAGAATATAAAATGGCAATCAAATAGCAGCCAAACAATACGATCACCAATGCTCCCTCACAAGTTGGAGGGTAAAGATTCTGCATTCTTAGGTTACTAGTCTAATTCTCAAATTTAACATGTGGCATAGCCTTGGTGAAGAGTTTAGCTACTTGAAACTGAGTAAGTGTGCGACAAAGTTTGAAAATCCCATTGTCAAGCTTCTTTTTGATTAAATTCTGGTAAAGTTCCACATGCTTTGTTCTATCATGATGCACATGGTTCTTTATTATACTAATTATGGCTATATTATCACAGAATACCATCATAGGTGCTTTAAAAAAGATCCTTAATTCACTTAAGAGATACTTCAATCATAACCCTTTACAAATCTCCTGTGAGAGTGCCCTATACTTAGCTTTTATGCTGCTCCTTGCAACTATTGACTACTTCTTACTCTTCTAGGTAACCAAATTACCCCATTTATAGGTATAGCACCTTAAAGTAAACCTCTTATCAATAATGGAATCTACCCAATTAGTATCAATATACACTATTACACTTTTCTCAATACCCTTCTTAAAATAAATACCACTTTCTAGTGTTATCTTTAAGTACCTTAAGCTCTAACAATAGTGAACATTTGCTCCTCTATAAGTTTATTCATACACTAGCCACCCATATTTACCAGAAAATTGATGTCAGGCTTGATATAAGGCAAATAAATCAATTTCTAATAAGTTTCTATTGTCTTTCAATGTCCACAAGTGGACTACCCTCTTAGAACCTCATCTTGTACATGGTTTCCATAGGAGTCTTTGCTAGCTTACAACTCAACACACTAATCTCTTCCAAAAGACTAAGGGTATGGTTTCTCTATGTGATAGTAATTTCTTTTTTTTTTTGGAATGGATAACTTCCATACTCAAGAAATACTTTAGATTGCCTAGCCACTTGATTTCAAGCTTTGTTGCTAAAGCATATTTTAGCCACTTAATTTCTTCTTCAAAATCACCAATCACTATTATATCATCCACGTAGATAATCAAAATAGCTATTTTACTTTCAAGAAAAAACTTGGGGAACAAAGTATGATCTAATTGACCCTAATAATAACCACAACTTCTAATAACCTTTGTGAACTTGTCAAACCAAGCTCTAAAAGGTTGTTTAAGGTCATAAGGAAACTTGTGCAGTTTACACATCTTTGTTTTTCTACTTGTTTCAAAATCAAAGCCAGTAGTATTTCCATATACACCTCTTCATCTAAATCTTCATTCAAAAATGCATTATTTACATCTAATTAGTAGAATGGCCAATTAAAATTTACAGCTAATGAGATAAGTACTTTAATAATATTAAATTTAGCCATAAGAAGAAAAGTCTCCTATAACCCACTCTATGGGTTTAAGTAAACCCTTTTACCACTAGCCTTGTCTTATAGTGATTAATGCTCCCATTTGCATTATACTTGATTATGAACACCTATATGCAACCAATCCATTTTTTTTTCCTTTAGGAAGATCTACTATCTCCCAAGTTCCATTCTTCTCAAGTGCATTAACCTCCTTTTGAACAATCACCCTTCATTCAACTATTTATAAAGCTTCATCAATACTATAAGGTAATTTATCCTATGAGATATTGACAAGAAAAGTTTTGCAATCTAAAAGATAACTTGTCAGAAGAAACATACTTTCTAATAGGATGAAGAGTACAAGAACTAACCTACTTTCTCAATGTAATAGGTACATTTAACTTGTCATCTATATTAGTTGGACTTAAAGGGGACGCATCATGCTGTCCTTGAAGTGTGTAGGGTTCTAGGTCATTTATTTCCTTCCTTTGTGAGTAAACTTATAGCTTTTTTTTTTTGTGGCCATTCTCCTTATTTGGCTCAAGTTCAAGATGTGAAATAGGTTCAGGGGCTGTAATAGTGGAGGAAGATGGTTTAAAAGGATAATCATGGTATTTAGGGGATGTAACAAGAAAATCTAGGCAGGTTTGAGAAGAATCAAGGCTATGACGACTAGTTGAAGGCTTAGATGAAGGAAGATGTATATGAAGAAAGCATCATTCATATTGACTCTCCCCCTAAAAGGGTGTTTTGTGAAAGTAAGTTTGAGTTTTAAGAAAAGTCACATCTATAGTGATAAAAAAACCTATTAGTGATAGGAGAATAATGCTTATATCCTCTTTTAGTTGGGTCAAGTATCTCTCTATGGTAGATATGCACAAATGCCAAGCAATGAAAAATTTTTAGAGGTAAAGAGTAAAAGGTTTGAGTCCTTGGGTAAGATTTTAAGAGTTGATGATAGGAGTGACATAATGTAAAGTTTTTGTGGAGAGTCTATTTATGAGATAAGTGGCTATGATAATAGCTTCCTCCCAATAAAGTTTAGGTATATGTGATGCAATCATTAGAGATCTAGTAATCTTTAAAAGGTGCCTATTTTTTCTTTCAAAGACTTTATCTTATTAGGGGTTGTCAACACATTAACTTTGTTATAAAATACATTTTTCTCTTAAAAATTCACCAAGGATAGCATTTAAAAAAAAAATCTCTCAATGTTTGTATGAAAATGATTTTGAATTAGAGAGCAAAAACTCTTATACAAAGCAAGTACTTTAGATTTTTCTTTCATGAGATAAATCTTGGCAAGACAAGTATGGTCATCAATAAACATTATAAACCATTTAGCCTAAAAAATTATTTTGATTTTAGATGGGCCTCACACATCACAATGTATTAAAAAGAAAGGTTTAAAGAAAATGTAAGGATGAGAGTATAAGAGGATATAAAATGCTTAGACAAATGGCACACTTCACATTGAAAAGAAAAAAAAGAAAGTTCATTAAATAATTTTAGATACAATTTCTTGAGATATTAAAAATCGAGATGACCTAAATGATAATGTAAGAGTATCACATTACTAACACTGGTCCTAACAAAAAGAGCTATTAAATTATTCTTAATGTTGCCATGAAGAAAGTAAAGGCCCACACACTTCTCAGCACTACCAATCATCCTCCCTAAGGCCAAGTCTTGAAATTTGCAACAAATAGAAAAAACAAAAAAACAAATTAGCTATGTAATTTAAGTCCCTAAAAAGCTTGCTAATTGAAAGTAAGTTACAAGTAAAGTTGGGGACAAGGAAAATCTTTTTAAGAGTAATGAAATCACTCAATTTAAGTATACCAATTAAAGTAACTTTTATGAAAGAGCCATTAATAATTTTTACTATAATTCTTCATTATACAGTATAAAATTGTAAAAGCATAAGGATTACCTATTATATGTTAGTGGCACTAGAATCTGTACCTAGGTATTGCCTCGCTAATCTTATGTGTTTAGTGCAATGTAGTAATTACCTAACTGACCACACCTACTTCCACTACTTTGTTAGGTTGAGTTTATTGCCTAAATATGCGATGTAACAATTCAACGAGTTCTTTATTAAGTGATAAATTTTCAATTGGTTTCTAGATTTCATTGGTTACAACATACCCCTTCACATTTTGCTTCTATTTTCCTTTATAATTATTCGGTTTGCCATGTAGCTTTTAGTAACTATCTTTATAATGCCCAACCTTGTTACAATGTTCACACTAAGACCTATTTTGACATTTCAGCCAATAATCACTTGAGTTGGAGCCCTTAGCTACTAAGGTAGAATTGTCAACAGTTTTAATTGGGGGCTTTGATATGCCAAATGTTAGTCTTTTTCTACTTTCTTCTATTTTGACCATATGAAAGACTTCTCTAAGAGATGGCAAATGATCAAGGCTCAAAATTCTGCTTCTGACTTCCTTAAATATATCAATTAGGCCAAGAAGGAATTTATAAATCTTTCTCTCTTCTTTCAACTTCTCAAAGTAGGTAGCATCAATGTTATATGATCATGCATGTGTCTTAGAAGGATTAAGTTGCTACCAATGTTTAATGAATATTTGCTAATATTAAGTAGGGGTGAACAAAATTGAACCAAATCAATTAAATCAAACCAAACTAAACTAAATTGCCAAAAACCGAATAAAATTGATTAAAAATTAGTTTGGTTTAGTTTTTATGATTGTAGAACCGATTAAATCAGTTTAGTTATCAGTTTTTTTATATTTGGTTCGGTTAACCAAATCAAACCAAACCATTAAATTTGTAATTAATTAAAATTTAATATTTTGTTTCTTTTTAGATTAATGAGATCTTTTGTCAATTAAACTTGTATCAAAGCTACATTTTTTATGTAATTCAAGAAATATACAAATTATTTATACTGTTTTATTATAAGATATTGCTCTTATTTTTTTCTCACTTTTTTAATTTTTTTTGTGAATGTATGAAATTTTTTTAGGCAAAAAAAAAAAGAGATAAAAATAATAAATTATTCCAAAGTTATTATTGATCAAAATTTTAAGAGATGTAGGATATTAAAAGTTAAATTCTAGATATTACAAGGAACAAATTTTTTAAAAAAAAATTATTTTTGGGGAAAAAAAACATGAACCAAACCATATCAAATCGAACAAAAATCGAACCAAATTTATTAGAATTTAAAACCAACAAAGTCCAACAAAATGTTAAACTGATTAAGTTGATTCAGTTTGATTTTGACTCAAAATCGAACTAAACCAAACCTTTGAATACCCCTAATACTAAGTAATATTATACTTTCTTTACTTGAACTCCTAAAAAAAACTTTCTACTTTAAAGATGACAATCTTGTTCTTAATTGAGGAGTAGCTTTCTCTTATTAAATCCCATACTTCTTTAGCAGATTTGTAAAGAAGATAAGTCTCCTCAATTTCAAGTGTCATTGAGTTAATTAATCAAGCCATCACCATACTACTATCAGCCACCCAATTCTTGTATGCAAATCACTGACCTCTGGGCACATAGTAGCACTGGTTAGGTAGCCTTCTTTTCCTCTACCTTTTATATACAACATGACATTCGATGACCATTAGAGATCATTATCTCTATTAAGTTTGAGGCCTGTTATGACCATAGGGGTGGAATTATAGGTTATTTAAGTAATAGTGATAGACAAAGCTCCTTGGCCTCCTTGGCTTTAAGCCTTTAATCCTTTCATGTGGCCAAATTGAATAAACAAAGAAGTAACCATTGTACATTAAACGTTCTAGCTCTTATACCATATTTATTTTAAACTAAATGGTCTAAGTAATTAACTTGCAAAACTTTTAGTTTATTCTCAATTGAGGTTATAAATAAGTGCTTGAAGTGCTATCTTTATGTATGACTAGGGATCACTCCAAATAATGGTTAAAGTGGTTGCCATTAATTAAATTTTGGTATAATACCAATCATGGAATGTCACCCTTCCAAGCAATACATGGAATTCCTCCACTAGTGCATTTACCCCCATCTAGCCAGTGATTCAGCTAGTGAGTTGATAAATAAAAGCTGCCATGAAAAACAAGTGACAATTCAATTGCTAAAGCATCATCTTCACAAGGCCCAAAACAAAATGGTTTAATTAGATAATAAGAAAAAGAGTGACAAGGAGTTTGAAGTGAATGATAGGGTTTATATTAGCCTTCCTTTTTTTAAAAGGAACTTTCTTAATAATTTCTCATTGCATGAGCTGGCAACTAAGTATGATGGGCCTCTTTAGGTGATTCATAAGGTGGTTATAATGGCATATAAACTTCAACTACCAAAGAACTCAAGGATGCATATGACATTCCATGTGTTCTTATTAAAGAAGCATTTGAGGAACAATTTAATAGCTAGTTCAAAGTTGCCTTAAGTAGATAATCAAAGTTATTTTTCACTAGAGCCCAAGGAGATCTTAGTAAGGAAGGTAGTTAAAAGGTTAACTTGCCTATAACTCAAGTTTTTATCTGTTGGAAAAATTCAAATAGAGAAGGTGCTACTTGGGAGACTTGGCAGTGATGCGTGAGTAGTTCCTTGGCATTCCTATTTCTGCATAGAATCTCAATCATTAAGGACAAGGATTTCTTCAAATGGAAGGAGGTATTAATATATGAAGGAAATATGAGTAAAGAATTAAAGGTTAGTAGTTAGTTAGAAAGAGTTAGAAATTAATTAGTTAAAAGGGAATAAGTAGTGTCAAGCTAGTTAAGCAAAAATAATGATGGTAATGCATTAGCACTGCTATTAATAGTGATCTCTATGTATAATGATATTTTGTTGAACGAGTTAGGAAATAATCCAAAGCTTAGTTCAATTGGTGCAACTCTACCACACAATCATACAAATAAGTTGGGAGTACAAGAAGCAATTATTCAACTCCTAACAATTATTAAGTTAAGGAAGTAATGAAGCTGTCCTTGGCAATTAAAATATGTCTATTAGAAGAAATGGGAATAAAAAAAAATTCCAAAAGAAAGATAACCATAATACTACTTTCCTTTTATGTCATAATCGTACATCACTTTTTTTATAATTGTAAAAGATGATTTCCCCCACTCTATCCAAAGACATAAGAGTATAGAAAAGATAACGTTAGATTCCAACCTAAAACTAATTAGTATGAATTGTAGTTGCTTAACAAGTACATAAATCGTACCCAAGAGATAGAGGAAGGCAATGTGAGACTTTTAACACACCCCTCCATAGATGCTTTCTAGAATAGGCAATGTGCGACAGAGATGCTTAGTCAAAACAGGAGATGTATGACAAAATTAGGCGTTGATACTATATTAGATTCCAACTTAAAATTAATTGATATTAAGTGGAGTTACTTAACCAATATATAAACTGCACTCAAAAGATAGAGGTAAGTAATGTGAGACTCTTAACAAATAACATTCTAACCAATAAAATTTCTCCTTATTTGTCCCAATTAAAACTTCTTAATGCAATAAAGATCCTCAAGATTATCAAACTGGAGTATAAGGCTACACCTATTTGGTTTCTTAACTAGTTGAACACATTAAACAAATCTAGATTAAGAGCTTTATGCGAACATCAACTATTTAACAAGTAATCATTCTATTTTATTAACATGAAATTTTTTCAGAGTAAAAAAAGTCATTTTTTTTCACTTTTTGATAAGAGCTAGAGACAATAGTTTCCTTTAGTATTGCATTTAAAAATTGAAATTGTGATGTGTAAATCACAATCTCAAAAGCACAACATATAAAAGGTGATTGCATTCACCCAAAAAATAATGAGTATGATTCCATTTTAAGGATCAGATGAAGTGGCTTAAGGAAGATAGATCAAGGATTAAGCCAAAAACCAATAAACTTTCGTGTAAAGACGCTATGAAGAAACAAAAGAAAAGAAGAGAGAGAAAGAGAGAGAGATAGATAAAAGAAAACATAATTAACACACACCCTAAGAGTGGGAGAGGAAAGTGAAGAATAGATTGAATATTTATTTGAATTCTTTTATAGTAGATGTGTACAAAATATGATACAAAACTAAGTCAGAAATAGGAGTTAATGCTCTTTAATTTCTCATACTAACCAAAAAGAAAATAATTTGAAAAGAAATTGACACTGTATAATATGTACAATTAATGCTAATTAGGATTAATTTCACACTTAAATCTGTCCTTCTTGTGCCAAATATGTACAATCAATACTAAGAAAGTATATAGGGTCGCTCAAGTTATTTCATTTTTTGTTAGGATGAGAAATCAATTGTTCTAGAAGCCGCATATGTAAGAAAGTATAGGGGGTTGCTCAACTTACATAAACACAAAAATCTTATTTCAATAAAGAAAGGAAAGAGACTAACCATAGGTTTTTTGTACCAATTGATTTCAACGTCAGAATAATTTCTAGCACACATCCAGCTGTTTCAACAGGTAGTAATATATTGCCACAATTTCTTAGAGTTTTCTTAATGGTATCTAAATAATAATAAAAAAATCCTTCAAACTTTCTTCATCTTCATGGTATTGATTTTTAATACATGTTGGTCACATCTATGATTATCTTATAGTATAAGGGTTATGAAAAAGTGCATTACCAAGCAATACAAAGGTAGGCACCTCCAATTTCCTTGTCCTTTTGCCATCTATAAGGCTACTTTTTCAAAGCATTATATGAATAAGTTATTAGAACAGCTATCCATACAAAAGAACCTAGAACAATTCCATTCATATGCCAAAACAAGGAAAAAGAAGTAAGAAAAACACACACATTGAAAAGCAGCTTCTTGTTTGCCCTCTAAAGATATATGACATCAAATTTAATGACAGGAAATTAGAAGGGTATAGCTTCATAAACAAAACTATTAATAGAGGAGAGGTTTTTGTAAAAATGCTTGTTTTACAATCCATAGCGATGTGAATGTAATTTTCTCTTTTTCATACATGTCAATGCAGACTTTAGAGTATGTTTGTTTTTCCTATCTCCTGCTTTCATTTTCATTGAAAATATAAAATATGACTAAAAATATGTTTGGTAAAGTTTAAGAGAAAATTTTTGTGTAATTATTTTCTTAAATAGGTTAAAAATAGAAAACATCAACAAATGATTTTAGCATTTCCGCACAAATGAGTAGCAGCATTGTGGCAATTTGCACTTTACAAGAGAGTTTAAAATAATTATTAAAAAAAATGTCAAAATGATCATAATGATTTCAAAATTATTGATGGGCAAACTCAAAAGTCAAATAACATTTACAACAATTTCTCTCAATTTGACATAAAAATAAAAATGAACAAATTGTACTAGAGCTAGCTCAATTGATAAGAGAATATAATATCCTAAATTATCAAATCGAATTTAATTCCTTGAGACCATTCAAAATCGAAATCCTAAAAGCACTAGACCAAATAAAAATAAAAAATAAAAAAAGATAAATAGATGTTTAACTTCACAAAAAAAAATGTATTTTCTGAATAATGAAAATTTTTTCCAATAAAAATTAAATTTATAAAATGAATATGGAATATGAAAACTGAAAATATTTTAGAAACTGAACACACTCTTAATTTTACAAAATCAATCTATTTATACAATTAATCATCCAAACTTCTATAATATTGATATATGTTCCATTTCTACTAAATTTTTTAAATACTAAAGGTAATAAAAAGTTTTCAAAAATTAAAAAATTTACAACTGACTAGATACTTTCAAGTTTGAACTAGTAGACTTGCTTAATTACAATATTCCACATTGAAGTATGTGTTATAAATTAAAGTGCTTCTCACATCGAATTATTTTTTGAAAAAAGCTCTTATTTTGCTAGTGCAAATAATTCAATACGTGGTTAACTAATGACATGTGTAAAGTAATAATTGTTTTTCATTCACCTTTTGAATCTTCAAAATACAAATGAGATGCTCTCATTAAAAATATGGTAAATTAATGGGCCAGCCATTACTAGATCTTATAATCGAGGAAATAGGGAAAAGTGAAAAGGAGTTAGGCCTAATCTAACCAAAGCAAAGGAGACAATGATCTATTATAAAAAGGGAAAAAGAGGATAGACTAAGAAAAGGACAAAAAAGGAATTGCATATAAGAATAAGTAACTCTGGCACATGATGATTGTGAGGTGGTGTGCTGGCAAAAAGAGAATGTGAGGTGAATATTAGGGACTTTGGACACTAGAGAAGGGTTACGTTCATGGTGGGAAAGGAATTCTAAAAGAGTATCTAATCTCTCAAAAGCTAGATTCTATCTTTACAATTTATGCATCTTGCTTTTTCTCTTTCTTGTTATATTGGGTTTTGTTTTGTTATGTTTGCTAGTTTATGCTTTATATCCATAATTCTGCCTATTTCCACATGCTAGTAGGATTGTTCTTCTGTTATTTGAACTGAATAATATGTAGACAATATAAATCTATCACAAATTCAATAATTTGGTAATATATATGTTTTACATTGCATAGTGCTCATGCTATTAAAAAGTATAGTTTAAAATTCAAAATATGTTATGACATACGAAGTAGAATAATATTACTCCACTTCAACTTTTGGAATGAAATGTTACTTAACATGATATCTAAGTTTACATGACTAAGTGGTTAAAACTTAGATCATTACTACTCACATTCTCCAAAAGATAAATTAATTTTCAACATAAGGTAGCATAAGATATCACAGGCTTGATGTTTGTACAAGCCTAAAGAGCTTTTACATAAAAAGGCATGTTAGAGTTATTAATAAAATCATTTCAAGGCCTTTTAACAACTTAAGCTTTTAAGATGAAATAGTCTATGACATACTTAATGTAAGGAAATAAACCCAGTTTATCTACAATTAGATTGAAGGAAATTTTCTTTTTTTATAAAAGAAGTAAATTTATAATGAGAGAAGAATTACTTAAAAGGAAGATACTTCAAAGCTTGTAGATACTTCAAAAAACATCATCTTGCCAATTGTTAGACGTGGTTAGACAAAAGAATTCCACCAAATAGGCTAAAAAATAATCCATTTAAAAATACTTTGAAGCTAATAGTAACATAACATTCTATCTCAATAAGATGAACAAGGGGACTACAGAGAATAAGAATTTGAAATAAGAGACCTACATAAAAGAAAATATATTTTTCTTCTTCCTTTACCAAGGATAGTGCTTAAATTGCATTGAAAGATAGAAAAGAAAACAATAATGAGAAGATTTCATTTTTAATTATAGTCCAAAGTTAATTTTCCTCCTCAAAAGCTTTCTCAGATGTTACAAACTAAAGTTAATAAGGAGAGATAACCCATTTTACCAACTAAGCTAACCCCTTTACCTATATGAAAAATTTCTTTTGCCCTGAGTCTACCCAACTCCCATTGAGTTCATATGAACTATCATTTTAGCCTACTCTCAATTGCTCTTTGGATCCTATAGATAAGAGCTAGCCACATCACATTTGGGCTTAAAGAAATGTAGTGTTTGTTTACTTGAGCTAGCCACACCAACCAGTGATGAAGGAGAGAAATAAGAGTGATTTTCTAACTGAGCGAAGAAGTCATCTGTGATATCAACATTGAAGACTTTTTGAGTTTCATAGCTAACAAAGAAGTTAATGGAAATTCGAAATTGATTTTGAAACAAAAGTCAAAGCAGAAAAGGGAAATACCTTCTACGATCACTAAAACAATATTGCCTAAGAAATTTCAACATCTAGTACTACCATTAAACAATTATACATCCCAAGTTGTGAAAAGCCTTATGAAGATGAACAAGTGGTTGAAAAATGAGTGTGTCTACAATTTGAACAAAGAGCCTTGTGATTTATTATCATTGCCATCTTCCTCGTCAACTTTTGTTCTTAGATACAGTGGTGGAAAGTCCACTGAATTTGTTGAGTGGGTAGCCATAGTAGAATTGAAAGAAGAAGAAAGGTTCTTGCTCTTAGATTCTTCAAAATTTATGGGTTATTGCTATTCAGATTGTGAGGGACATTCCAATCAATTGCCAATGAGATTTTGAAGGACATTCCATTTTATGTTGATGATGATTTTGAACCTTCCAAATAGGTCATTTATAATTACTTTTAGGACCTGTTGCCTTTGCAATGAAACATCAAAACTGAGTTTACGAGAGGAAATTTTGTGCCAATCAAGCTAAATGAAGGTTAAGGTCACATAGGATCCTAATCCAAGGAAGCCTCTTTTGCCTCATTGAGTTCTTTGCACAACACATTCATCTCCAGGAGTGCCCATCCTCCTCTGCTTCATTGAATTTGAGTCCAAATTCACTTAAATTAATACAACAACTTAAGTTATCATTTTGGTCCAATCTTAGCTACTTGTTGGATCTTATACAAATACACAGCTTATGAGTATTTATGTAAAACTAATCTTCCTTATATAAAAAGAGGGGATCACTGTTCATTTGCACTATTCACAATGTCGTGTCGATATCACTGTTCATTTTACTGTGCTATACTGTTTGCATATTGTGCTGAATTGTTTATACATATTTTTTTCTTTTTTATTTTCTTTTTTATTTTCTAGTTGTATGACCCACTTTTTTTAAGAAAACCCCTTGGATCTACAAGGGTTATTGCTAGTTTAAAAAAAAAAACTACAAGATAGGAAGTATGATTTCTATTCCTATCCCAAAACTATCATCAGGGTTATTGCCTCCCTTAGTCCCATTTTTGCAGGATAAAAAATTCCCAAATAAAACACATCCTATGAAAATCACCAAATTTAGAGAATTTTTGCAATCCTTAATTTTAAACAAGTTAAATATTATTTTTATATACTTAATGATTGATCATTTAAAGCTTTTTAAGATCGGATCTACAAAATTTCTGCTTGACACTTAATAAATAGGGTTTTATGCTAAAATTAATTTCTACAAAATCTTTTTTTCTTTTTGGTCCTTTTGTGCTACAAGAAATCTCAACCTGTTTTTGCTACAAACAGAATATAATACCTTTACATTTTACTTAAACTGCTTATCACAGTGAGTAAATTAGAAAAATAAGAGCTTGTAGTATTTTTTTTTTCTTAAAATTTTCTCCTAATAATAGAATCATGTAAAGTAGTTTTCAAATCAACAAAAACCTTCCAAAGCACAAATTTTCACTTTATCTTCTTGAACATAAGATACATTTACCTTCACATTGATTATATATGTTATGATAAGTCAAGAGGCACAAGTTGAAATAGAGTTTCTCATGAAATTTTACTAATACCATCTTTCTTATGCATACTAATGCCATTATTGAGGTACCATTATAAGATTATTTGAAGCACTAAAAATAAAAATATGTAATCTTTTGGGTCTATCTCTCCCTTTATATATTAACAGAAAATATAGGTATATTCTACAAGCAAAAAAATTTGTAAATACCTTTTTCAATTTAGATTATTTGTAAATATTCTGCTTCAATTTTTCAATTATTTAAAAATAAAAAAAAATCCCTTAAACTATCACCTTCAAAACTTATATTCTCTTGTTTTGCCAACAAATTCTTCCTCATCTAAAAAAATTTATTGGAGAAAAAAAACATGAATTAAAACTATATCTTTTTTTCTCTTACAAAATCCTCTACTAAATTGGTAAAGATCCTAGTTCTTCTACCTAATTCCTGGCTATCAACTGAGAGTTAAAAGAAGACTTGATATCAAAAGAAAAAGAACGAGAGAAAAGGGAAAGAGAGAAATGAATACAGTAATCCAATTGATAATGCTATCCATGTAAGGATAGTTATCAAAGTCAAATCAAATCAACCCGTTGAATCGAAAATCCAGTGAATTAGCTTCTTGTCTGATCCGAACTGACTTTGCATGTAATCTGACAAAAACACTAATCAATTTGTGAGTTCTTCAAATGGAGCCGCATGAACCTAAATGGAGAAACAATCATGAAATGATTCTCATCAAAATAAAAATATTATTTGATATGAGTTTTAACACTCAAATTGGTTTTCACTAATGGTACCAGTAAAAAATAAAAGAATTTTTTTAATCAAATTTCTAAAAAATTTCTTTTTTTAATTTAATCTCTCATAGATAAAACCTCTTAATTCAATCTTTCAAAAAATTTTGCCAAATTAAAATGATTTTTTTATTAAAAAAAATTCACAATTATTTAACAAATTTGTTAGTATAGCATAAAAAGGAGTTCATGTGACTTTTAACTTATGATCTAGACTTATTCAAGTAGCATTTCCTCCCAAAATAATATTATTCTAATAGTCATTTGACTTTGCAAAATTTACCTAAATGACACTATTTTAAGAGAAAGTGTTGTCTAAATAAGTGCAGATTATGGGTTAATAATCACATGAACTCTTATTTATGTCAGACAATAAATTTGCTAAGTAACTGTAAGTTTTGTTTGATAAAAAGAATATTTTGACTGGGTATAAATATTTAAAAGATTAAATAAAAAGATTTTATTTTTTTAAAATTAAATTTAAAATAATAATAATAATAATTTAGGAACTATATCATTAATTTATGCTAAAAATGAAAAGAAATGTACATTTTATCTCATAAACTATAGTTTAATTACAAAATTGGCGTGGAAACTTTAAAAATGTAATAAAACACTCCTATGAATTTTAAAAATATAATGAAACGCCCCCCATGAAAAGTTGTGTTTTATATTTGATGTCTAGATGAGTGTTTTGCTACACTTTAAAGTCCATAAGAATGTTTTGTTATGTTTTGAAATTTATGTACTAATTTTATAATTAAACCATAATTTTTTATGTATTAATTTTATAATTAGATCATAATTTGTAAGAGAAAAAAATAAAAATAAGAAACTCCGCCTGTTATAGAGTTGAGACTTGAAAGCATATTCACTTCCTTACTTTTAGGGTATGGCATTTCACTAAGAGTTGAGGGCATCTTCACATTTTTACTCTGCAATGAAAGAGCTTGGCATTTCATTAGGTCTGATTAACACAGTAACATACTAACATCATATTCCAAGCTTTCAATTTATATGTTGTTTTTGTAAAACTGAAGTCTTTCTGGGCAGCATGGCTCCTCTTTAATCGTTTCAGAGGATGCAATGGGGGTTTAAAGGGACTTTTTTTTTAAGTTCAAATTGGAAGTTTAAAAATAAAAATTATAACAGAGAAGGAAAATATTGTAATTGAAGAAAATTATACTTTTAAAATTTTAATTGTATTGATTTTTAAAATATAATTTTCTTTTACAGTTACAATTTTTATTTTCAAACTTAGAACTAAAACTTTAAAAAAAAAATAGCTTTGACTGCATCATCTCCGATCATCCGTATGACTGGATCCATTTTACTTTTTCAGATACTTCACTCAAAGCCATTGACTATGTCCAAAATAAAATATTGATTTACATCAAAACAAATGTTCTAAAAATGTTATTAAAATTTAAATGAAAATTAATCATAACATATATTTTACATTTTAATGTATTAAATATATTAAAAATAACCAATTTTATTAGTGACCTGATAACCCAATTCTCTCATCAATTCCGTGCCCGAGCTAGTTCCATCAACGATGCATACGAGTGCCTTGTATATAGAGAGAGGGATGTATAACCAACATAGGTATAACAAACTTGCTAATCACTGACAACTAGCTAATTGTCTAACTATAACTTGATTCTTTACATTCTTCTGAAGAGATGATAATTAAGAGTTTAATGAAATTTTAATCAACATTGTCACAGAAAAAGGATCTATATCCCTATTAAAAAAATGACGGTTTAGAAGGGTAACTTGCAAGAGAAAAATTGACGTAATAACCCAAAGTTGGAAGAAAAAATACATTCCTTATTATACTAAAATATAGTCACATACTAAAATTAACTTCAATGAACTTCATACGCTGGTCCTTAAAATTAACTTCAATGAACTTCATATGCTGGTCCTTAGGTTCATTTTGATTTTATCCTTTGACTTCCATCCAACTGATCCTCTAATACTAACCTTAAAAACTGAATCATAGATATCTGAATGCATACAAAGCAACTGCCCTTGTATTACTTTGAAGGGTTGTCAGAAGCTTAATTTCGGGTGGCTAAATATCATTTATTTGCTCAATCTACCGTGGTGAAGCAATTCAATGGCTGATAATTTGGAAATAAAAAATTAAAAAAACGGCTACTAATGACGCCTTTCTTAACATCCATATACAGTCCTGTCACGCAACACAATCGGGAAATATCTTTCCACACGCAATGGTCTTTAATCATTTGGCTAGAAAATTGGCTGCTGCACTACGATCAAAACATAACCTGAAGCCTCGCATGAATTCAGAACCAAGCATCCCTTCAGATGGATGCAATACTATTTGACAACATAGCAATCGTCAACAGGTAGATGCAGACTAAACAGAGAAAACATTCCATGTTAACCATGCTGAAAATATTAGATTGAAATAAACAAAACTAGACAAGGGTACTTGCCATTCTTCATTTCTCAAAAAACAAAACACACTTTTAAAAGTATCAAGTGTTGTATTGAAAAAACTTGAATTACACAATACAAAGCCTTCTTCCAGTGAAAATGGAAAATTAGGTAACCTAAGCCTTCTTCTTCTCTCCACCTCCACCAGCCCTGTCATAATTACAAAAAACATAAGCAAAAATATTACAAACAAGTTAACCTTCAAGAAATAAAAAAGCCAATTTATGAACCTATGCTATAAACATAAGTACAAACACATCAAAAGATCATGGAATAACCTCATCTTTCGGAGAGTATTGGACATCTCCTCACGCTTCTTCTTAGCTCTCTTATGAGTGCCTAACTTCCTCTTCGCCACCTTCAATGCTCTTTTATCTTTACCTACCTTGAGAAGCTCAGTTATACGCTTCTCATATGGTGCCAACCCTGCAACTTCGCGTATCAACGACCTCACAAAATGGATACGCTTGCTTGTTTTCTGTTTGTACCAAACAATTAGTTCCAAACCAGCCGTACTACTTAGTGGTTTTTCTACTTTTATGCACTTTCTATGAAAATAAGACAAGGCGTATGTAGTGCAAGGGAGATGAACTTGCAAAATAAATACAATTAAACAGTTAACATTACAAATTTTAAACGTGTAACATGATCCAAAAGGTTCTCCCAGGCACGCTTACAGTACATGCCCAATAATTTATTTGAAAGAAAAAAAACGCTGATGATGCAAACGTCTGATCCAATAACATTCATCTGGAACATCGAATGCCTCTAGATATCAAATATTGTGCAACTGGTATCTTGTCAGTTAATAACTCCCGAGTAAACAAGCATTAGTTATACATATAACTTATCAATCCATAGAGATTTTGTGACATTAATCTTGGCATTAGAAATGGTAATTCGTAGTAAGTGGCTATATACATCGACAGAATTTGTCAATTTCACTGTATTTTGAGCAGGAAATTTCATCTAAAGACAGATACATCTCAATTATCGATCCAATAGAAACAATAACAATAAAGGACCTCAGTGCGCTGCTTTATTATTTAGTACAAAAGTAGCAACCAAAGATACTTATATCATTTAAAATATTTTAAATGTGCACACAAGGGACCAACATTGGGGCCATAAAAAAACAACTCACCCCCTTGCGATCAGATGGGCGTGGAGCCAAATCCTTCTTGGTCACAACGTGACCCTTGTTTAACCCAACAAACAGGCCCGTATTTGGCTGCTTAGGAGCCATTCCCTGAGCCAAAACAAGAATTTCCATTCAAAATAACACAAAGCTTCACGGTTGAAAAGAGATGGTAAGAGGAACAAACAACATGAATTCATAAGCTTGACTGCATGTACTCGTCAAAAATTACTTAAAGTTATCACAATTAATACAAAAAAACGCACGGCGAAGGGCTCCTATAACAAGAAAAAATCCAACAAGGACGAAAACATAAACCATATGGAGACGGGAGTTATTGTACCTGTATGATTTAAAAAAAAAAAAACTCCGCAAAATCGAATTAAATCCCAAATGTAACGATATTCTAGCATTTCAATAAAGAAAAAATGAAGCTACTCCACAAAGCAATCACTACGCCTCAGATCCTAATTTTCTTTGGCTTTCCGAACGATTCTCAGCAAATAAACACAAAAATACTGATCCAAAGCGTGAAGTAAAGGATTACGAGACAAGCCTTTACCTCGTTGCTTCTGAAAGTGCAACAGCCGAAAGAGAGGGTAGGAGAAGCCGAACTAGGGTTTTACGTATTCGCATCGCTTTTATAGTGAAGCTTTTAGGTTAAGAGGGATGGGGAGAGAGGCGGAGCACAACTCTTTTTTTTTTTTTTAACGTTGTCATGGTCTCATGGATCCACTTTTTTTTGCTTGGGCCAATTATGGACCCATTTTTTACTTTGTTCATTCTTTTTGGTCTAAGGTTTATAGTGGTGGTGGATCCACTTGTTGAGGTAATGGGCTCTTGGGACCCATTACAAAGATCACCCAATCCCATTACCCCCAAACAAAATAAGAAGGTGAATGCTAGGAAGTAAATTTTGATACATCCCGGATCCCGTTTGGCCTTTTTTTTTTTTTAAGGATTATAAATTTTCAGAATGAAAATAAAAATTGTAATTATGGGATCAAAAATTTTAATTATAAGAAAAAATTGTACTTTAAAAATTTTAACTATGTATAATTAAAAATTTTAAATTATAATTTTTTTCATATAATTAAAATTTTAATCTCACAATTATAACTTATCCTTTATAGTCGCTTCAGCGATTGTGAAAAATCCTTTTTTTTTTTCCTTTTGGGAGAGAAAAGAGAAGGGTGCGGATAGGGGAGGGGTTGTCAAAGACATTCTCATTTTACATTCTTTTTTACTTTATATTATCACTCTTATCAACCAGGCTGACGAAGGAGATGTGCTACTGCCGAATTTTCTTTCTATCCAAACATTATCATATTTTATTATTGGTTTGTTTCTATTTCTCGTTTCTAATTGTGTTTAAAATTCTTTTGGTTTCTTATTTATTTTTTCAAGTTTAACAATATAAATATAGATATCCTTATCTATAATTCGTAAGGATGGCATTTTGGTCTTCTACTTTGTATATTCAATGATACTCAACCAAAATAAGTATTTAATTCCCGATAAATAATAGATGTTGGATAGATTTATTTTAAAAAAATAAGAAAATGGATTGTGGTTTCAAAAATCTAGAGCTGAATGGCTTAACCAGAAGGATAGAAAAACCACTTATTATCATACTAAAACAACCATTCGAAGAAGAAGAAATAGAGTAAGTTCTGTTCCTAATAGAAATATCTACAATAATATTATTATCATCATTAAAGAGCTAATGCCCTCTATGAGAAAGATGAGGGGAAACAAGACTTCATGGCGATTAAAGTGAATTTTTAATAAAGCCTATGATAGAATTAGTTTGCAGCTCATTAGGAATTGTTTAAAAGAGATTAATTAGCCTATTGGTTTTATTGATCATGTGAAGAGTTATGTTACTGCAACAAGAACTATGATCATACGGAATGGAGAGAAATTTGATCCCATTTTGCCTTTTAGGGGAATCAAGCAAGTGTAATTTTTTTTATAATTAAAATTTTTGAAATATAATTTTTTATTGTAATTAAAACTTTTGAACTCAGTTATGATCTTTGTCTTCATATTTAAAATTTGTAATCTAAAAAAAAAAAGCTAAAAGTCTTGATCACAGCCTCTCCAAATTGACTGAACAATTAGAGAAAATCTATTTTAGAATATGAATACATAATTAAAAGATTGAAATCCATGACAGTGAGTAAATTGAGCTTGCTTGACTTGATTTAGCAAATTGAGCTTGCTTGACTTGGATCATTGTCTCCCCTAAAATTAACTAGGTTCGAGGATGGCTAGCAAATAAAGCATCATCTTCGTTCGAATGAGCTAGGTTCCAAGATGGTTAGTGAATATATATATATATATATATATATATATATATATATATATATATATAGATGGTTCTATGGTGACACTTGTGGCACTAATTCCATAATTAAGAATAGTAACAAATTTAAAATAATATTATACTATTAGAAAGAGATGATTTTAACAAATATTAATGATAACTTTAAAAAACAACAATTTATTTCTTCAATCGTTTAACAGAATTTTAACTTTTAAAGCCTTCTAATAAAGTTTGTTCTAAGTTATTATTTTTAGATCCAATCTTTTTTTCTTCCTATGTATTTTCTTAAATACTGTTTCATGAGCTCACCAAAAAATTGAATTGCCTGAGTTATATAGCTGAGAAATCAATTTTGGATACATGTAAAATTTGAGTTATGTGGATGAAGTTTTATTAAACAAACACTTATGTTTGATATGTATTACCTGTCTTTTACTAAATTCCATTGTTATTTTTCATGTCATGCATGATAAATTTTATTAATAAAAGAAGGGTTCCAACGGTCATTTTTTATTTCAAAAATAATTTTCAATCTTTTAATTTTTTTTTTCCAAAAAAAAACCATTTTAAAAGATAAAAATTAAAAAAAAAAAAGGGGACTCAATGCATTTATTAAAAAAATGGCTTTGAAACATCTTTTCGAAAGCACAAGGGATTCTTCAACTTTTTCTCCAAGTGAATCAAACAAATTTTTTATTTTCATGTTTTTAAAACGAACAAATTTTCTTATTCTTTTTTATTTTTAAATATATTTTTGAAACAAACGATTCAAACGTTTTGTTTTTTTAATTTCTTATTTTCAAAACTTGTTTTAAAAACAATTTGACAAAACTGTTTTGAAAACATGAAAACAAAAAATAGAAACAAATAAGCCCATAAAGAACTGGCCATTTAAAAAGCAAAGCGTAAATTAAGAAGCTGACAAATGAGAACCAGAATTTAATTAGGAATACATGACACTTTCTTAATACGGTCATTTCAAGCTTTCAACAAGGACCAAAGAATAAAAGAAGCTTGAGAGAGCCATTCAAACTGTCCTACAATTTTTTTTTTTTTTTGGTATGAGGACTAAACCACTGCAAGATTGCGCATTTATCTCCATAGAAAATTTTTAATCTTCATTGGATCTTTTAGTTTCTAAAGCAATTTCCGCATTTTGATTATGAAAATTACCAGCAAAAAAAAAAAAGAAAAAAAAAAAGAACTTTGATTGATCTAGAGAAGATGAACAGTCGTTTTGTACTTGGATTGCATATTGTTGCTTCCACTTGATGAAGAGTTCATATACCTTTATCTTTACCTCTTGCTTTTTATTCGAGGATGCCTTCTGCAAACTGGAAAAAAAAAAAAAAAAAACTCTCATTCTATTTTCTCTCCAACATCTCAATTTTTTATCAATGAAGAAATTTACCAACAAAGAAGGGTCTAACGGATTGTGGGGTCCTTGAAACATGAAAGGAGAAAAACTAGAAGCTAAGAAATTCCAACATTAAAGCAGAGTTGGGACCCTTTTTTTGTCTTAGAACCTTCCTTAATAATTTTGCTTCCTTCTGGGATACTTTGCAATGCCCAGGAGATATTGTTTCCTAATTTTGCCAGTGAAAAATGCTTGAAAAGAAAGTGTTTCATTTTGAAAGTTCTATGTAAGGATATTTAAAGCCGGATCAACTTTGTCACATTGAATTAGGTTATATCTATTATTGATTTGTAGATCTTGTATGAAGAATCAAAATACTAACTTTAAGATTTGAATGAGAACATATCTATAGTTGCCATTATAGTAATTAAGAATGCTAAGTCTTCCTCTCTATCATCTTAAATTAAAATGAATAGCTTTGTGTTATCGAAAAATAAAATAAAATGAATAGCTTTCAATGGGAAGCAGATCCTCTGAATTATAATTGCATGAAGTGCTTCTGAAGTGAGGCAATCTTGGCCGTTCATCGTATCAAAGGAGAAGATGGAGCCACATGTCCAATTTGTAATCAAAACACATTGTTTGAAGCACCGTCTTCTCCCCTTTCCAGTCGCATATGAGAATCGGTTTATTTCCCTCGATCTCATATTTGCGATCGAGAAAGCTTTCCTTCATTGAAGATGGAGTGCCCCCAGGATCTGAATGCAGCACACGAACCACCCAGGGAAGAAGAGGAAAGGAAAAGAAACCCCATCGTCGTCGGTGATTGCAGAAAATCCTCCAAATAAAATTTTCACAGATTGAAATTCGAGGAAAGAGATGAGTGTGAAGAAGGTTCTGATAGTAGAAAGCACTGGATATTTGGGTCAACGTCTATTACAAGGCTATGCAAAGATTAATGAAGGAGCTTATGATCTGGCATTCACCTACCACTCTGCTCCCCTACCTTATGCTTTGTTGGACGCCATTTCTGGTTCACTTGCTTTCCCCATAGACTTGAAATCGGGAAGCAGATTTGAAGCTATTTTAAATACAATCAGTTAGGTTTAATCGTTAATACCCCAAGCAGCAGCTGAAAGTGGTTCTATTGTTTTTTGTCTCATGTATTCTGATTAGTTTGGAATGAAGGAATATGAATTTTGTAAAGGGGGGTTTTTGTTTTTCATACTTGTCTAAGAATTATATGATTCTTTTGGATAAAATTTTTGGCTTTTTAACATTGTTAGCTTGTTAGGAGCCTTGATTCCTTATGTTAAAAGTTAAATGCTTCACTGGGCCTGAATGAAGGACTAATAGATTGTAGCTAAATACTTCATAATGTAAGTTGCTGGATTTGGAATTTGATTGTTTGAAATTTAATATGGAAGACCTACCACTTTTCCTATTGGCTGAAATTGAATAGCTTGTTTATAGCTTAACCATAGCAGTATTTTGAGCGGTTTAATTAACGTACTTGCTATATATTGCTTATGTATATCCTCAGATGCCATGCAAAATTTGTGTTTCCCAGCATGAAAAGCAAGATGCTTTGGCAATTTATTATAAACACTTGGTACCATTAACATAGATGAATCTTTAACAACCAATGAAGAAATGGAGAAAGTATTATAAATGGATGATTACTCTGAGCATAACTTAATGTTTTTCAACCATGAAATTGATATTTATAAATACAATATGGACAATTTTTAAAATATTTTGCATGCTTTTAATTTCAAAGGAATTTGTTGTTAAGGAACCAAGAGTGGCAATGAAACCAAGAGCTTAAATTAATCTCTTCATTACAGTTTAAATTTAGATAATGTACAAAAGCTTAGCCCAAATATTATAACATAAAGCCATGCATAGGGCCATGGCATTTTTACAACTCTATTTAGTAATCCTATATCCTTTACATTCACCAATTTCTCCGCCACAAAGATTAGCATCCAATATCCACTTTTGTTGCTTTCCTGTATAGTCCAATCAATGTTTGACCATCTACCAAAGAAAAACACAGCATGACAAGTATTGATGCTTCTGATTCAGGCTAGTTGCAAATGAAAAGGTTGTAAGTTTTCTTTTCATATTGGAATCATTGCACCATAGTAAGAAATGAAAGCATATTCAATAAACTTGGGATGATATGGAAGAAATGGAACCAGCCAATAGAAGGGGGATAATATGCTTCATAGACATAAGAAGCAACAATGTTCTCATATCTCAACCACTTTAAAATTCAAAATCTACAAATGAAGTCCACTAAGTAGTTGTTCCAATTTCCCAGAATTAACAAAATAAATTGATCACTAAAATTAGTGCCCATTTACAATGCCTTCTTTTAAGTACTAAACCAAAGATAGAGGTTATCCCTAAAATAAAGTGTACGAATTGAATTAAGGAAAGTGAAGATGATTTTAAGGCACTAACATCAGTTGTTCCCATTGCCTAAAAAAAAAAAAAAAGAATGCTAACATTAGGCACTAATAACATCATACGAAAAAAAAAAAGTAAAATACACCTTGAACCTGAAGCCTATAATTTGTGGTGGTTTATGTGCTTTACAAAGACGTGGGAAATTATATTTAAAGCAAAGATATCATGGTTGATTAGCTTAAGTAAAAGAAGTATAGCTGTGCAATATACAAGTTGGCATGCTTTATATTTATGTCTATATTGATTCACTCCCTTGTACTCAGAGTGAATATAAAAAGCACATTCTCTAGCCCTTTTTGTGTTTACAGTAGGAGGGTATGTAAACAGAACGACATTCTTTGTGTTTAATTCACTTTATGTTTAAACAAAAAGGTAATGCTATCATATATTCAAGTCAGCAACATGTATATGGTGTAATGGGGGAAAAGAAACAAATACCTTATCCTTAATGCAAGATCTTTCACCACCTTGGTATGGGTAATCTTCCTCAGTGTCATTCCCATGGTTATTAATGACAAATTGATAAGCATAATGCACTAGTCCATCCCCATAATCGTTGTTATCTAAACATTTATAAGTTAAGCAGTACAAAGAACTTAGCTTTGAAAGAGAAAAGAAAAAAGGAAGAAAAGTAATCAAGTGGGTAAAGAAGTAGAAAGGCATGGAGTACAATACCCCTGAACCCAACAACAATCTTTATGAACAAAAGCTTCATTCCTGGAATTGAGCCTCCTCTTTGTCCAACCTCCATTTTAAGCTGATATAGCTTTAGGCACCTTCAATTTGTGAACAAAAAATCAAAATAAAAAAGTCATGGCATTAGAGTAAAGCATCAAAGCCATGGCCAAATCTTAGAAGAAACCAAGCATCGAAGCCATGGCCCAATCTCAGAAGGATGCTACTAAAGATGTAAATAGTAGATCCAATAGCGCAGAAGCAACAGATTTTAGAAGTGAAGCATTAATGGAAGAAGCTCTGCCAATGGCTTTGTTTTTTTGGCTTCGCTCTGTTGAAACGCAGCGTTCACTCGCCAATAATCAAAACGCCTTATTTTTTCCTCACTTCAGAGGCACTTCAGATGGGATCCACTTCAGAGGATCCACTTCCCTTTCAATGGGACTATACACTCTCTATTAGACTTAGAGAGGACCTAGATTTATTCAATGTTGTCTTATTGGGCTCTATCATTATGGGTTTCAGTAAAACTAGTAACTCATATTCTTAACTGCTCGTCAGACTTATAATTAAATGTGTGTTAAGGCCCATTAACTTTATAATCACTTAAATAATAATTAGGTCTATAATAAGCTTTAGTATACCATAACCAATCCAAATTTTAAAAAATATTGAAACAATTAATGTAAGCCTACGTATAAAATTTAAAATAAAATTTTCTAATATTCTCTCGCTTGGGCCACATTAATTTGATTTTAAAAAAAATTATTTTATTTTGTCAAATGACTTTTGAATTGACAAGACAACAGAAACTATATGTGTGAACTTTGCTTTAAAGACATGGTCTTAAGACAACACAGTGTACACAATTTGTCCAATATAACCATCAATAAAGAATAATGGCAATCACCATACCTATTAATGACAAAAGCCAGTCCACATTCATACGTATTGACATTATATTAACATGGATCATAAGTCTAGATATGTAGTTAGAAATAGCTCTCAAACTAATCAATAATACACTATTTCTTATCGGTATTCTGTATAATTTCTCAATATATGTATGCTAAACCAAGTGAGAAATCATATGACTTATAACAATTCTATATGTCATAAATACTTTATCTCAAGAGCACAGTATAGTACCACATGAGACATATCACAACAAATATAATAACCATCTTTAAAACTAGTATCATGTCTTAAGATACATATTGTATTCAATCCTTACATAAGCAAAATATTAAATGATGATCATCAATAAAAATTTAACATATCAAATATGTAAAAGTTCATGAAAATTTATTGATATAAGCAAAAGACATCCACAAAGCCAAGAAATAAAATAAAAGCAAAATACATAAACTCCTACTAATTTAAAAAAATCAAGAGATCCTAAGATACTCATTTTCAACATGTTTATTAAACTGTATAAGCATTAATTCTTTAGTTAGAGAATCAATTAACATTGACTCGATGTTTATGAGTTCTATAGCAATGTCTCCTTTTGTTGACTAAGTCTTTGACCGTAAGATATTTTATTTCTATATGCTTAAATCCACTACTAATCTTGTTATTCTTGGAATAAAACATTGTCGCACTATTATCAAAATAGATAACTAGTGGTTTAGTGATTGAGTCAATTACACGAAACTCAGATATAAAATTCTTGAGTCAAATAGCTTGTAAAGTTGCTCTATAACAGGCAACAAACTCAATATATATCATTGAGGATGCAATTAAAGTTTGTTTCATACTCTTTTAAGAAATTGCCCACCAACAAATATGAAAATATAACCAAAAGTGAATTTTAGATCATTTAGACTACCAGCAAAATCAAAATCTAAGTGCCCCATTACTTCAAGGTTATAACCTTTCTATAAATAAGAATGAAAATTTTCATTTTCTACAAATATCTCATGACTTTCTTGGCTGCAACCCAATACTGAGATCTAAGGTTTGAAAGATTTTGACCAAGAACATTCACAGCAAATGCAATTTCAAGTCGAGTACATACTTGAGTATACATCAAACTACTAACTGTACTAATGTAAAGGGTATTTTTCATAGTTTCTTTTTTAACTCATTCCTTAGGTACTAACTTTTGCTAAGTTTGTTATTTTTAATAATAGGTACATCCCCAGGCCTACAATCCTACATATTAAATCATTTCAACACATGATATATATAGGTTTTTTAAGAAAATTCCAAAATATGGCATGATCTATCATGATGTATCTCAATACCTAGAACATATGAGGCCTTCCAAGGTCTTTCATTTAAAAACACAAGATAAGAAAACTTTAGTTTCATGAAGCAGATTCAAATCATTACTTGCAAGAAGAATGTTATCAACATAAAGTACAAGAAAAATAAATTTGCTCCTACTAGTATTCTTATAAATATATTGATCAAATTTATTCTCGATAAACCCAAATGAGGTCACCACCTCATTAAATTTCAAATACCATTGGCGAGAGCCTTGTTTGAGATTATATATTGACTTTGTTAATTTACACACCATATGCTTTTTTTCACTTTCTTTAAAACCTTTTGACTGTATCATGTAAACTTTTCATTGAAATCTTCATTTAAAAAAGATATTTTAACATCTGTCTAGTGAAATTCTAGATCATAATGAGTCACTAATGCTATAATAATTCTGAATGAATCTTTAGTAGAGACTGGTGAAAACGTTTTTATAAAACCAATGTCTTCTCCTTATGCAAAACTTTTAGTTACTACCTTAGCCTTGAATCTTTCAACCTGGCATTTAGAATCTTTTTTGGTCTTGGATATCCACTTACAACCAATTGGCCTATAACCAGTAAGCAATTCAACAAACTCTTAAACTCCATCTTTGGACATAGAAGTCATCTCGTCACTTATTGCATTCTTTCACATGTATGATTAAGGACTACTGATAGCTTTAGTATAAGTTAAAGCATCCTCAATTTCACCGATGTCATAATCTACTTCTCCCAAGTAGACATAATTATTACTTGAGATTGCTAATTTTCTTTTTTTTTTTTTTTTTTTCTAGGACCTCCTTAAGGGAATTTCTAAAATTGGTTAAACATTTCAGGAACTATATCACCTATCTGAGGAACTTCACCCACAATGGGTATTTTTATCTAGACAAGTAAATCCACAGCCTCTTCCTTTACATTTGTTGGTATGACTACTGCATCTATAAGTTGCAAAAGGAATTGAAACTATATCATACTGTTCATTTATTTCAGAAACTTGAAAGCAACTTCCTTCAGTAACATCAAACTTTAAGAATTTTGCAATTAGTGATTCAACAATTCTAGTACCTCTTATAGGGCAATAGAATCTATACCATTTTAAGTAATTTAGATAACTAATGAAAAAGCAATAGGAACTTCTAAAATCAATTTTCTTTAAGGAAGGACTATAGATTTTTACTTCAGTAAGACACCTCCAGACACAAAAGTGATTAAGATTAGACTTTCTACCAATTTATAATTGAAAAGGTGTTTTAGGAATAAATTTACTAAGAACTCAATTCAAAATATAATTAGTAGTTTTTATTACTTCTCCACATAAAAAAATTAGGTAAATTAGATCAACTCATCATACTTCTCACATATCCATAAGCGTGCAGTTTCGTCTTTTTGCCATATAATTTTGTTCAGAACTACTAGGCATGGTATACTGGGCAATAATCTCATAATCTTGTAAATATTTAGCAAAAGGCCCCTTTTGTTATCCTTTTTCATCATATTTTCTATAATATTCAACACCACGATTGAACTTAACTATTTTGATAACACTCCCCAATTGCTTCTCAACCTCAATTCAATAAATTTTCAACATATCATGGGCTTCATACTTTTCTTTAATGAGGAAGATATAACCATAATAGGAAAAATATCAATAAAGGTTATAAAATAATTTTTGTTGCAAATAGTTAAAGGATAGGATCTACTAATATCTATACGTATTATTTTTAGGAGGCTTTCATTATGAGTTGCACCCTTCTTCATAGTTTTGGTTTATTTTCCTCTGATAGAATCAACACATGTGTTTATCTCTTCTAAGTTAAGCAAGGGAATTATGTCATCTCTTATTAATGTTTCAATTCCTTCCTTTGAACTGTGACCTAGTTATTTGTGCCACAATAATGAAGATTTCTCCTTAATTAAGGGTCTTTTAGCAACAGAATTCTCAATATTAGAAGATAAATTAATAGTTTTGGAATTCAAGTATAGTCTGTATAGTCTATTAGATGAAATGCATTTGCCAATTACATTAGAATCATAAGAAATTGTAACTCTTTTATTTCCAAAATTGAAAAAATATCTAATTTTATTAAGCAATGAAAGAGAAACTAAATTTTTTCTAAATAATGGAATATAAAAAATATTTTTTAAATAAAGTCGATAACTAAATTCTAATGACAAAAAAATAGTTCTTATATATTCAACTTCAATATCAGCATCATTTTCCAACTTTCAACACGAACTCACTCTCACTTGGCTTCTTGTCATTTTTAACCCCTATAAGGAAGAAGTGACATGAATAAAATTATCACTGTCAAGTCACCAAGAATCTAAATGACATCAATAATGTTTGATTCAAAACAAACATAAGCCAACAATTCACCTTGGTCTTTGCCCTTCTTTGCTAATCTTTATATTTAATACAATTAGTCTTCTTATAACCCTTCTTCTTACAAAAATAACAACTCATGTCCTTCATTTTATTTCCATCACCAATAACTCAATGCTTACCATGCTTTCTGAAGTCCTAATCTCTTTTAGGAGAAATTTCCTTTTTCCCTTATTAAAATTCAGCCTATTATGGGAAACCAAGTATGTAATCTCATTATTTTCCCTCTTCAGCTTTTCTTCTTCGGCCACACATCTAAAAATCAAGTTATTAAGATTACAAACCTGATCTTATGTGTTATAAGTAGTTTTAATCTGATTGAATTTTTATGGAAGAGAATTAAATGTGTGATGAATGACAAAACTATCTGGAATCAAACTATCATGAGCCTTAAGTTTAGTTTAAACATGCACCATCCTTATGATATATTCCCTAACTCCCTTAGTGCCATCATATCTTATGCTTGTCAACTCACTTATAAGTTGTCTAGTCTCAACCTTGTCAAACACATTGTACTTTTTTCCCACAACATTGAAGAACCTTTTAGCATTTGTAGTTCATAGGAAACCACTCATGAAATGTTCAGTAATTGATCTCTTCATAACTATGAGATTGAAGTGATTGAATCTCTCCCATTTAGCATAGTATTCTTTTTGTTCAGCAGTATTATTCTAAGTAAGTTTCAATGGTTCACTCTCACGTAGTGCTAGATCTATATTTACTATTCCCAGAGCAAATTTAACATCTTATTTCCACTTCTTATAATTGGAACCAGTCAGAAACTTAATGGTGGCATTATTGTTGCTTACAGCAAAGGAGACTGTTCATAAAAATGCAACATGGTCAGCAAAGTAGACAATTTCAAAATAGTTTAAATTGAACAAGTTATCTTTAAAGAGCACTAAGTGTATCATCATGAACTCTCTTTTAGGCAGAGAGCATAACATGCATTTGACCTCTCTAACATAAAGTTAATATGAAAGAGAATACATAGCATTACAAGTCTTATCTCTTTTAGGCAAATAAGTCTTTCAAACATGTATCTCAATCCAACAAAATATATAGTCTTGAAAATTCTATCCCCTTTGAGTAGATAAACTTTATTAACTATACACTTCCATAATCACACTTCATGCTATATTAGAGTTAGTATATATAATAATCCTCTTTAGGCAAGTAATTATATAAAGTAACTCAAAATTTCTATTAACAAAGGAATTAAACAATTTTGTGTATTTTGATGACTCTTTGGTGACATATACCCATAATAATATACAAAATAATATTCTTACACTAGAATAAAAAAATTGTCTTACCTCCTATCAATAAAAAGAATTGAGTAATTTTAATAACTTTAATAAATAAACCACTTTGGTAATTATTATTTCCAACAGTTTATTAAAACAAAATTCCTAGACTAGGAGAAAATTTATATTTTATTAAGATACTTTCACTGTATATATCCTAAAAAATAAATTATAAACCATGTTTGCATAAAAAAGTGAATAACAACCATTTATCATTAAATAAGGCTATTGATGTTTCATTCCTTAACTTAAGAGTATAATTTTTTGCATATGCTTCTAGGGAGAGTATACTTAAATTTTATGCTCTATATATATCAAGATGTATTCCCAAATTTTTCTATAATTTTATGAGGCCATTTGTTAGCTTAGAATAATAAAAAAAATGTTATTTTTAATTAAAAAATATTTAAAAAAATTAATAAATAATTTTTCTGAGCCTTAAAAAATAAAATAAAATAGATAAAAAATTACTTAATTTAAAAAATAATACAAAAAGCATGCCAACTGGAGCTGAAGGTGGCTTACATGTACCACTCCTTGTGTAAGCCTACGCATGGGCCTTGTTTAAGCCCAGTTAGAGATTATCTTCAATATCCAATTGGGTCATATCGGGTCTAAAATGAGTTTACCAAGCCTATTTGTGACCCAACATTATTTCGATCTCTTTTAAGACTATTTTGCTTCGATTTCTTCATACTTTTCAATGCAATCGAGATTTCTAAACCATCTAATTCGATAATTGTCCAATAAATCAAATGAAAACTAAGAATTCACCAATTGTTCATCATGTTTTCAGCAGTATGGTCCCTCATAACCCATTTTGTAATTTGAAGCATTTTATCATAAAAAAACATAGAGTTTTGATGTAAACTAAGGTCTCTAATATATCTATATCATTAATTAAGCAAATCAACAAGAGAAACAAAGGAATTTCTTTGTGTATATGCATAGGTTTCGAAGCATGAACCCTAACCCTTTCCTTTGAATTTCCAACCAATACAATGAATTTTAATGTAATTAAATATTATATTGAGGTTCACAAACACGAAAAGAAGTATTCTTATACAACAAATCAAATTAAAACATCATATTAGAGCAAATCAAGATCGAGCATATCATATGAACATTCAAACTTTGACCTTTAAATTCTTTTTACACAAATTGAATTAGCAAGCAAACTACACATCATAAGAAAGCTTGTAATCTAGAAAGTATAAGCTTGAAACTAATTTGGCCAATTAACAAGCAATAATGAAAGAATTTAAGGTTAAAATAGTGTGAATGAATATGAAATTTTTATCAAAATTATTAATTTAGGTTCTAAATTTCATACAAAACCCTACTCTGATACTACTATTATTGATTTTGTGGATCTTGTATGAAGAATTAGAACACTAACTTTAAGATTTGAATGGGAACATACCAGTAACTGGCATTATAGTAATTAAAAATGTTAGGTCTTTCTCTCTATCATCCTAAACTAAGATAAGCGGCTTTCAATGGAATTAAATACTCTCTATTAGGGTTAAAGAAGGGACGTGGTTCTATTTAATGTTATCTTATTAGGCCATCCTATCACGGGTTTCAATAAAACCAATAGCCCACTGTAACAACCCTAACATTTAATTATAGTAATTAAAATTAATTAAGAAGTTAATGATCATAGATCAAGGCCTAAAGTCTTTATAATTAATTAGATTAGGAAAAAGTGAGAAAAATTTGAACCTTAATATTATTAAGGTTATTAGCTAAACAATCACAACTATTGAGTTCACAAGTGATTCTAATTATCAAGTAAAAGCCTTTGATTCATTTTACTATTGATTTCAACTTACAAAATCATCTTATAAATATTCCTAAGTCATTACATAATATTATAATAGTGAAATTCGAGATTTCTAAGTCAAAATAAGAATTTAGAAACCTTTAATGCTACTTGGATTCTCTTCATTGTGGCTAAGTTAGTTACTGGACTTAAGAACCAAGTTTGGGAATTTGCACCATGACTTGGTATGCCCATGTCGCAGTGTAAGTGGCTACTAGAACTCGAGATCAAAAACATACATTTTGCACTGTGACTTAGACCTTCCACGCTACGACAAGATTTCCCTTTGGAACCTATGTTTAAGTTTCCTAATCCCCATTGCGATGAGGGGAGCTACTAGAATGCTCCCTTTGATTCTCGTTGCAGAAAAGCTACTCACTGGAACTCAACCCACATAATTTCTCAAATTGCGCTGTAGCAAGCCATCTTGTGTTGTGGCTCTCCTAGCCCTTAAAACTCTCTTGGGTGCGGCTCAAGTGGTTTTAGCCTCTACTCAACTCCCTTTTATACCTAAATTCTCTAAATTTCATCTCACATTCCAACTCTTGCTTTAGCAACATTTTACTGTCATTCTACTTTAATTTGTAAGGTTTTAATAGCATCCTACTATCTAAATTTCTTAATATACCAATTCTAATCAGTTCAAAACTTAGATGTTGATTTATACCCATCCATCTACCATATACCAACAAATCATGAACTTTGACAACAAAGAATGCATAAGTCACTGACAACATCATTCAAACATATATTTTAATAAGGGTTCCACATAGTCGCTGCAGCACTTCTAGCCTCTGAACTCCCTTGGGCATGACTCAAGTGGTTTTGGCCGCTGCTCAATTCCTTTCTACACCTAAACTCTCTAAATTTTATCCCATATATTTTAACTCTCCCTCTAACAATGTTCTACAGTCATTCTACCTTAATTTATAAGGTTTTAATAGCATCCTACTATCTAAATTTCTCAACATACTAATTCTAATCAATTCAAAACTTAGGTGTTGATTTTTATCCATCTATCTACCATAAACCAGCAAATCATGAACTTTGACAACAAGGAATGCATAAGCCACTGCAACATCATTCAAACATATATTCTAATAGGGGTTCCACATAGTACTAATTCAAAATTATCATGCAAGACAATGCATGATTATATTCTCAGGTGATAAGTGATATCTCAGTATCAGCAAGGTTTCACATCAGGTTACAAAAGAATCCATACATCATATTGTAGCTAATATAAGGTCTATTCTCCTGTTAGTTACACTTTGATTTCAAAACCCAAAAGCTTTTACACTTGGCAATATAATTACACGATAATTCTATACAAAAAACAACAAAATTAGCATCTACTCTAAGTTAGATTAACCTAAGTGTATCATTCCCCACACATGGTTTTAACTCATGGATGTTTATCCAATTGCTTCCCTTTATCCTTACTTAAAGAGCTTTGACCTGAAATATTTAGCCTATGAAACTGGGTGAGATGTAAATCTCAGTAAGCAAAGGTCAATTCCATTCATATGCTTCAAATTAATTGATATATATATATATATATATATATATATATATATATATATATATATATATATATATATATATATATATATATATATATATATGTATTAAATCAGATAAGCATCAGAAGCATCATAATATCAGCAAAATGCAATAGTTGAGCTACCAATTATTATTATCCCATACTAACAATTACGTACAACATGTTAAAGGCCATTAACACTGGGAGAGATTTATCCATAGCACCAACTCCCTAATAAGCATAACCTAAGCTCAGTGCATTCAGAGGTCTGATCATAACTCAATGCCCAATTGAAGTATGATACACGAGTGGTAGCCATACCATAGCTCCACCATAAACTCACATAAGATTCATTCACAACATATCAGATAGCTAATAATTCATTTAGCATTTAAAATTATATATGTGCAATAGATATAAGATTAAGTTGATCGTATGCAAGAAATTAAAATTAACCTCGGTTACCTCATTTTGTGGAGAATCCTTGAAGGCTAATAACAGTGCCATTGACCTAATGATCACAAAGTTAAATAATTACTACTCTTAGTTATTATTTATAACAACAAACCAAATACCTAAAGAGTTAAACTATCAGTGATTACTTAAAGGACACTTACCCAGCCACTAAGATACTCTAAGTTCGTATTTGGTGTTCCCCACACTTGAAACTCCAAAATACCACTTAATTTTTTGGGTAAATTTGCATAAAATCACCATTTATATTATAATTCAGTTATATGGGTCTTAAATCAGCAGAAAATATATCAAAATGATAAGGTAATATTTACCTAATATTCCTCATAGCTTTAACCTCTGAAAATCCACCTTAGAAACACCAAACAACACATTTTAAATTTGGGTGTAATGTGAAAATATTTCAAATGAAAACTAATCGGGTTAAATTGAAGAAGAAGAAGAAGAAGAAGAAGAAGAAGAAGAAGAGAAAATTGAGTTTTATGAAGGTTACTTTGGTTGAATATTACTTTAGAAGTAGGAAATGATAGAAATATGCAGAAAACCTTAGCCTCTCCCTTGGACCTCTAAAAATTTCTTGCCCTTTAAGTGTTTTTCTACAGAATGGAGTAAGGGAGAAGAGTTTTTAGGGTTTCAATTGAGTTGTGAGTTAACCCAAAGACCCAAATCTAAGTGGGTTCAGATTTTGTTTGTTGGGCCAAGCTATAAGAGTCCATTTAAATTGAGTTTGCACAAAATCAATGTTGAGCTTTTAAGAAATGGAATTGGACCTTCTTATAGCTAAGATTGGGCTTTTATATTTAGCTCAAAACATAATTAAATAGATCATAAGGTCCAAATTAAATGTCTAAATTAATTATGGGCCTAAATTAAATTTATATCCTAATTGAATCTTAAATCCACATTAATAATTTATTTCTCCATAAATTCCTATTCCCCGTAGCTTGCCAAATTATTCTCATAATAATTCTTCTTAATTAGCCCAAATCCACAATTAATACCTTTAATTAATTTCAAGATATTACACCCACACTCTTAACCATTCACCAAATTTATAATTAAATATGTGTTAAGACTCATTAACTTTATGATCACTTAAATAATGATTGGGCCTATAATAAACTTTAGTAGACTATAACTAACTTAAATTTTAGAAAACATTGAAACAATCAATGTGAGCCCACATATAAAATTTTAAAATAAAATTTTTTAACAATACAAGGCAAAAAAATTATATATAAAATCAAGCTGAGCCATGTGATTAAGTAAGGATAAATATTGAGCATGGCCAATTTCCACCCAACTTAAAATTTATACTACTCTAATGCTACACATTAAAGTATTTGCATTAGCCACAAATTTTCACTTTTGTTTCCAAGTAAAGTTGGATTCATAAAGTTATCTTATTCATCAATTAGGGGGATTAATGGCCACCATTGATGATGACTTGGTAGGATGGTAAGGATGATCTAAGAAATGTCAAAAAATAATCTTCATCAAGTTTTTTTATAAAATTTAGTCATGGGTGTAAAATTTGTAAGGGATACAAAGATTTAACACAATTAGATGGTCAAAAAGTGGAAAGATATGGTGAGAAATTATTTTGAACTTCAAAAGTGCATCTCTTAAATTGTTAAAAATATATTGCACAAACAAAACCCAGCAAATTGAGGGAAACAAAATATACCACCAAAGGCCAAAAAAGACAAACATTGCTATAGAAAATCGACAAAACTATAAGATTGCACATCAATAATAACTTGTAGACCTTAGATTATGGCGGATGGATTCTCTGAAGTTTCATTCCTCTGAAGTTTGCTGTTTACTATTTTTTTAAATATAATTTTCTCTTTTTTTTTAAGAGAGAGAGATCTTGTTTACGAGGCACTCCACCAACTTTAGAGAAATAAAATTTCAAAAAACCTAGATCCTGTATTATGAGAGGAGTGTTGCAGTAGAAAATTTTCGTCTCTCAATTGATGTGGTATGTTTTTAGGCTATAGCACAAAGATAAAGACATCCTGTAACTATTTTAAAACAAAATAGTTAAATAACCATCTAATTACAAATAAATGAATAAAAAAAATTTATTTTGGTCCTATAGATGGACTTTTAGTTTGGTCATCTGTAGATTATTCTTTTATTCTAACTTTTTAATTATCAAAATATTTGAAATGTTGTTATTTCATTCCATTTTCATATAAAATTTAAAACAAAATTTAATATTTTACTAATGTAGATATCAACTATGAAGAGTGAGTTAGTGTCAAGCAAACAATGTTTAAGTTAATGCAGTATTAAATTTAACCTTAAATTTCGAATTAAGATATATTGAAAAACCAAAGTTGCAAGGATGTATTTTAATGATTAAATTAGATTAAAAGAATAATGTATGAAAAATAATGTTGATAATTTACCACCAAAATAAAGATTTTCCTCACAAAGGAATCTTGGAAACGAAGTGAAGAACTTTCCAGACAGAAAAAAGAAAAGGAAAATAAATATCGCGAGAGAGAGAGAGAGATGTCAATTAATTTGGCAAGGAATTGAAAGCCCCGGCAGAGCATGAATCGTGTCACAGGTTAGAAGGCATACTTGCATTATTCCTCTGGGGTTGATCTCATTTCTACCTGGGCTTCTTCTTCCCGACCAATAATGGCGTCTCTCATCACTGTGTTCTTGCTTTCGGTGTTTGCCTTCCCCCTTGGAAGCTATTTTGCGGAGAGGTGAAATGCCCATTCATTTCTCTCTTTGCCTCAATTGTCTGTGAAAATTGAATACGGGCAGTTTCCTTTATTCTTTTCCATTTGAATTCCTAGATTAACTAACCATCCCAATGTGAATTATATGGTTTCCTCAGTTGTCTAGTTTCCGCTAGATCTTTCTTGATGTTCCATGGATATGTATAAATCTAATTATGAAAATTGGACTTAGTGATTTTGAATAAGATTACATAACTATTTCAATGTGAGAATTTCATATTTTCCGGCAAATGGTACTTTGGGTTTTTTTTAATATATAAACCGTATTGTCTTGATCACTCTAATATCTAATGTAGGTGAGAATGTTGTCAACACAAAAGTACTTGTTGAATTTTCTCATCGTCATAATAACATTGATTTTGAAATTTCGAGTATAGAAAGGAAATGGTTTTTGTGTAAGGATAACACATAATATGAACCGCAAGATTTCTTCTTCCCTATCTATTAGTGAGATTGTACAAATTGAAGGGGAAAAGGGACAACGGAGAAGTAATAATAACTAGCTCATGATTCATGAGTGTAATGTAGATGTAGGGTTGATAAAAAGGCATGCTTAACCTATGCTTCCTGATAGTAGGGCAAGGTGATTCAGAAGTTTTCTTGGGCTGTGTTCCAACCCTAGGTAAAGTGTTAAAGAACATGTACAGGAAGATACTGAGATTATATTTAAGCCGTAAGATTGTTTTTCTTCTAAATACTAGATATCCCTTTAGTGCTTTTACAAAATTGGGCAATCTAGACAAAAAATTGGGATATTCATGGTGTTCTTCTCATAATCTTTTGGCATGATTGATCTAATTTATATCAAAATCTTCTGTAATCTATTGAATTTTAATATCCTTGGTATGCATGGAGAACTGGAGATGCATGCATGAATCGAAACAGTTTTACACCAATTTGATGTTTGTGGTTTTTTCTTTTTCTGATTTTCTGTTAGGTTAAGTTTTCACAGTATTAAGCAAAAAATTTGGAGTAATAAATTGGGATAAGAATGGCTGCCTTAGGTGTTGTGCTTGTTTGTATGTGTATGTGTGTATGTGTGTACGTGTGTAATATGTACATATGCCTATATGTGCTGTGGAATCTTTGGTTTGATGATATGTTGTCCATATAGGTGAAACATTGCCCTGTGGCTTTCCTAGGCAAAGATTACTTCCTCTTGCCAATGGAGAATATATTTCCTTTCATATGGTTATCATCATTCGCCATTACTAATATACAATGTTATATTGCTGTCTTTTTTTGCATTATTAGCCGAAAGGAATTAAGGGATAAGGAGTTGAGCCAGAAAACTGCCTCACAATTGGACCACTCAATTTATCCCAACAGAATTGACCCATCACGTGTTCACCAACTCTCTTGGCGACCAAGGTCAGGTACTTTTGAAAACTTTCCTCTATTAATTATTCTGTGATAGGTTATCTCTTTGGAATGGCTATGCTACAGGTTTAGATATACAGTCTTCTATTTACTTTAACTTGTTTGCATATTCACTGTTTTTCTTGCTTTTAAACTTTGATGTTGCCCCTTGTGCTATAGGGTCTTTCTATATGAAGGTTTTCTGTCAGATAAGGAGTGTGACTACCTTATTTCTTTGGTATTATTCAGTTCTGTTACTTTGTGTATTGGTTCATTATGCTTGAGCTAGTCTTTGAATTTAATTATTTATTTTTCTTAGGCACAAACTGTGAAAGAAAAATCTTCAGGGAAGGATCATCATTCAGAGGGAGATGTGGCAAACAAGAAGCTTACCTCAGAAACTCTATTGAATATAGAAGTGAGTCTGAAATTTTGCTTATATAGTTGGATGACCTTAGCAGTTGCTTTTTTAAAAATTGTCAAATTAGGTTCTATTTGTAGTCATATTTGGGCTGTGCTTTTCATGCCTTCAGTCTTAAAAAATTTTTGTATATGAAGGGGTATTGTGTTAATTCTTGTATTTTTTTGTTGTTTTTATTGATGGTGAAGTGTTTGTGTTTGTCTGTTTTTAAAGTAAGCCGCTATGAATCAAAATGGATTTTCCTGTTGTAAAAATCTTATCAACTGGACTATCCTCATGTGAACCATAGTAAGAAGTTTTCTAAAGCAAGCTACTGTGTAGGTTTCTTCAATGGTTAGTCATATTCTTTTCACTTTGCCATTTCTGGATATTCCTCATGTTACTTGTTCTTGCCATTGTTTTCTTTTATAATTTTCTAGCTTTACTAGTCAACCAATTATAACTTATAAGCCATACCAAGCAATGGGCTTACATTTTTTCTTCCTTTTTTTTTTTTATCAAATGTTTCACTTGATGTCTATCCATTCACAAGTATGGTACATTTCTAATACCGATAATCATTTGTTCTAGGTTACATAGTGGAGCTTGTATCAATTTTTTTTTTTATCCTCATAACCATCGGAACTCACTCTTTTTCTTATAAAATATTTGCTGCTTTTGAGCTTTCCATTTTAAAACTTGCATGCCATCTTTTATAATGTGTACTTTTCTTTTTCTGTATAACTTTCCCTCTTTTCCTTCCCCATCTTCTGGTTGTTATTTTTTTTTCTTTTAACTGTAGAATACCTAGGTTAAATTATGTGACAACAGTCAATATCTGTTTAGATAAGAACCTGCTTTGATTCTTGGCTTATGGAAAGCATAAAGAAAGAAGAAAGGAAAAAATATATATATACACATTTGGCACTCCAGAGATAAAAGCAACTAAAAAGAAGAGCTATATAGTGCCCTTTATTTTAGGAGATTTCTAAGATATCTGCAAGGGAAACTTCAAGTATCAAACTGCCAGTAACCAACTTGAAGATTCCAGTTTTAAGCCTGCACACTCTACGTGGGAGAATTTAAACCCAAATTGGGAAAAAGCAAAACAGGCATTGTAGAGTTCGTGCATGCATATATACTTCTTTCTATCTGCTAGCAGTCCTGCTGCCTTCCTTAACTATTGAAAGTGTTTTAACTTTTCTTGTTATGATATTTTATGAACTTTTATCCTTTACATCAAACATTGTAAATTACTGCAATAGAATACTTGAAAGGTTCTTTTTTTTTTTTTCAACATAATTTTCTTTTGTGCTGTGATTGCCACAACCATAATTGCTTGTTTTAAGCTTTTTCCTTGACCACCTACTCTCATAGACACAATTTTCTGGATATTGTTATGGTAATGTTCTACATTGTTTTTAGGATGATATTGTTGCAAGGATTGAAGAAAGATTTTCAGTTTGGACTTTCCTTCCTAAAGGTATCACTACAATTGTGTCATTCCAGACCATTGTTTATCTGCCCGTTACTTGTGATGCACATTCTAATGTATGGTTTGTCTTGACTTCTTGATAATAATTTTCACCAGAGAACAGCAAGCCTATGCAGGTCATGCAATATGCACTTCAAGAGGCTGGACAGACCTCAGACATTTTTAACAAATCCAAATTGGAGTTGAATAGATCTTTGATGGCAACAGTTGTTTTATATCTCTCAAATGTCACTCAAGGGGGTCAAATTCTCTTCCCTGAGTCACAGGTGAGTGAGCCCATTCCGTAACATTTTTTACATGTGCTATATCTTTCTATTCATCTGGTTCTAAACCTGTCTTTACTATTTAATCATACTGAATGCATTGACAGCCCAAGAGTGGAAACTGGGATGACTGTAGAAAAAGTGATAATGTTCTCAAACCAGTCAAAGGGAATGCAATTCTGTTTTTCTCTCTTCATCCTAGCACATCTCCTGACAATAGTAGCTTACATGCTAGATGCCCTGTCCTTCAGGGTGAAATGTGGTCTGCAACTAAATTCTTCTATACAAGACCAGTTAGTGGGGAAAAGGTCTCATCCACCTCAGATGGAGGTGATGAATGTACCGATGAGGATGATAATTGCGCCTCGTGGGCAACCATGGGAGAATGTCAACGAAATCCCGTATACATGATTGGCTCTCCTGATTACTATGGTACATGCAGGAAGAGTTGTAATGCATGTTGATCAGAAGCGGAGTTTCCACTTTCTGGTGATAGAGTGTTTTTTCATTATATTCTAGAGTTCCTGCATTCCCCTTCCTTTTTTTCTCCTTTTCTTCACCCAATGTTTTGGGAAGTACATGTGGAATTACGCTGTTATATATCACATCAAAAAATTGTTAGCTACACACCTTGCATGGAAAATAGGTGTAAAGAGCAATGAAACTCATAAAAATAGGTGTTTCAAATGATGGGGTTTACTAACAGTACATTCAGTTTGATAAACTTTATTGGTTTAATGCATCTTTCTTTGGTGCAAGGTGGTATATCTAAGAATTTCTTGCGTCCGGTTTTTCTATTATTCAAACTGAGCAGCAGAGTTTGAGTAGTAATTTTGCACCCGTCGAACACGGAGTTGTCTGCTTTATATTCTTTTTTTTTTTTTTTCATGTTGCACAAATTTCATATGTCATGTCACATTGTAAGTTCAAAATTTGGATGCTCACTGTTACTAGATGAGGAGAGTACATGTGGAATTATGCATTTTCTATGTCAATTCACAGCCCAAGCTTCATGAGCTGCGCATCCAATGGTGTTCGAGCTTAGTTGTGAGATGATGAAATTTAGAAATTTGAATGTTCATTGTTATTTTAGCCAGGTCCTTGTATCTATGTATTGCACCCTCATACAACGTAGTTTTCCTTTCAAAAAAAAAAAAAGCTAGGGTTATGGTGAAGATATAAACGGACTACTCAAAAATAAAAAATGTCGTATATTGAATTTGAATACAATACACGTACGCACGCGCACACATTGATATATGTTTTGCGATTGAGCTTTTAAAAATGAAAAACAAATTTGCAATTGTATTAATCATGCACTGTACCAAAAACAACCTTTGGAATCAGCTAGCTATGACGTTCAAATTTTATGTTGCTGTGTTCACTTTCATACTAACAATAATAACAACTGTACATTCTTTCACCAAAAATTACAAATAAAAAAAATTATATTGCCGCCTGGGACTCTATGAGCGTAGAAGAATATGCAAATATTTGAAATCTGCTTCCAACGGCATTGAATTTATTTGAAAATTAATGTTAATTTGCTGGCCCGGTCCATGCTATTACCACTTTACTAATTAATACTTAAATTGAAAATGTTGAGACTCAAAGGGTTTATTAAATGGTAAAAAAAAGCATGTGTGATGAGATATATTGTCATAAATTTAAATTTATATTAATTTTTTGAGATTAAATCGCAAGAAATTTTTTAATAAATATCTTTGCCGCATTGATAAAAATTTGAAGTTTCAACACTTGCTTCTACTAACCTACTAAACCATCTATCAATTCTGTACAATTTCTTTGCGAATTTTTTTCTGAGGAGATACAAATAACTCATACCTCGCTAGAGATGCATGTGACATTTTCTATTCTAGTTTTTCATTAATTAATTATTAAAGTGATAATTCTAAAATTATATTTTAGAACTAACTATATTCTAACACCTTCGAGCTATTTTAGAATAATACTGGGAGATTTATTTTAAATATTTGGACTCATTTTTTTTTAGATCCCTTATAAATTTTTTATTTGGTTTCTCATATGAAATATTTTTTAATTTAGCTTCTTGCAAAATTTTCTTTTTAATTCAATCCCTCACGTATAAGTATTTCTTAATTTGATATCTTACAAATAAAACCAATAACTTATTAAAAAATATATTACACATCATTAGATTTATTAATTTCATTTATAGTAAATTAACAAAAAGCGATTTATTTATAAGAAGTTAAAATAAAAATATAATTTCATAAAGAACTAAATTAAAAAATATTATATTTTTGAGAAACTAAATTAAAAAGATAATTTAATAAAAGATCTAAAATAAAGTTTTACTTGAAATATTAGGGTAAAAGACTAAGATAAATTTTATGAGACACTGTTTTGAATTATAGTGCCTTTTTCTTTTGTATGTGAATGAAATTAACTTTATATTTAATATATAGATAAGATCTTATTATTATTATTATTACCTTTTTATTTATTTTTTATGAACATTACCTTTTTATGTTATAGGTGCTATGGTAGGAACAAAATGGCAATGTTGTGACAGAAAGTCTTCATTTGATCAAACATACTAATACCAACTTCGAAAGTTTATCTCTCTCTTTTTTTTTTTTTTTTGATAGACGAAATTTTATCTCTTTTTCCCAATATAAATTGCACATATTTTTTCTCATGATAATTCCCAACTCATTATTTTTTCTTTGATGCAATGATGACAAGAATATTTAAAATTTCTTGCAGAAGATGAGCAATTTTAATGTTCACAAGGGTAGATTGTAAGGAATATGTTAAAGCTTTTAAGAAAAAGTTGTGGTGTTATAAATATAATTTTTGTACAAAAATAACTAATAAATAATTTAGACATCAAATTCACCTTCAAGATGAATATCAAATTAAAAATTACAAGAATTAATAATTAAAAAATATTTAAGTATCCCGTGCATGTTCACGCGTACTGACTAATTCTGTAAGAAAGTTGAGATCAAAATTGAATTAAAAAAAAAAATTTTAAAAGCCTTTGACGCTTTCAAGCTATATGAACAAGTGTCTGATACTTCCAAAGAAACTTTCACCGGCAAGGAAAATGATAATGATAAAAGACAAAAGGATAGACGACATGATAGTAAGTCAACAAACGCGTTTAGGGGATCGGAATACGGAAGCAGCAATGAAGCGCCGTTCTAAATAATATAAAAGTGCGTTTCACCAAAGAAAAAACAAATTATGAAATCATATGCGATGATTCATAAGTTTAAAAATATGTAAAAGAAAGACATAATATGATTAAATGATAGAGTATAGTTTGTCGCCAGCAAAGCGGAGTAGTTGATAGCGGGTTTGATATATTTTAATGGTATATTTGAAGAGGGAGGTGAGAAAAGTGAGAAGAAGATAGAGAGTGTCAAAATGATGTTTGACAAGTTTGAAGAAGAGTAGTAAAAATATTATAGTATTTTAAATAACAGTGATATTTTATTTTTGTTTGAAAAAATTACAGTTAAAATTTAAAAATGAATATATTTAAGAATTTTAAATTTTAAAATTATTTTAAAAAACCTAAAGATTAATATCTTAATTTGAGATTTTGAACTGTAACTTTTTGTATAATTTACATTTTTTATCTTTAAATCTTTTGAAATAATTTCAAATTTTAATATCTTTTAATAAAAATATTTTTAACTTGAGTTCCTTACCTATAATTTTTTTTATTTTATGTTAATTAAAAATTTTAATTTTTTTAAAATATTTTGACTTTAGGGCTATTATAGTCATTTATTCATATTTCATTTATATTCTTGTATTATTTTTATTTTACCAAACATCTAAGTAAATAAGTATTTCTATTCATTTTCATATCATATAAAATATGATTTTATATCAGAAGATTATATTCTATTCTCATTTCTATTCTTTTTTCATTCTTATAAAAATCTTATAGTCATTTATTCATATTTCATTTATATTCTTGTGTTATTTTTATTTTACCAAACATCTAAGTAAATGAGTATTTCTATTCATTTTCATATCATATAAAATATGATTTTATATCACAAGATTACATTCTATTCTCATTTCTATTCTTTTTTCATTCTTATAAAAATCTTTACTCTATTAAATATAACCTTAGTTCATTTAAAAAAGAGTAAATTATATTGATCTTTTTACTTTAATTGAGTTATGCCTAATATCACTTTTGTTTAAAAAATTATGTGTAATTTTTAATTTACTTTTTGTTAAGAAAGTTAATTTTTTTGCACAATATGCATTTCTTTTCCAAAAAAAATAATTTAACTATTTTTACCATAATATTAAGAATAAAATCATATCTCATATTAAAGCTCAACATTGATTTAACTGTTTTTATTACTATATTAATAATAAAATCATGTTCTTACGTAGTGTAAAAAGTTAATTTTATTAATAAAAAATAAATTAAAATATAAATTTTAAAGCAAAAAAGATATTTAATGTAATTTAAGTAATTTGAAAAAAAAAAACTTGATTTACTCTCTATTAATCCTTCAAGTTGTAGGCTGTGCTTTGCCCTTGTTATGTGTAGACATATTTTTTGGGATGCTCAGTTTGTTTTAGTGAGAAAGTAAAAGTGTTTTACAAATTTTTCCCGAAAAGGTTTTTATAAAGAAACTTTTTATTGTTTGTTTCATAACAAAATCTTTTATGAACTTTTTTTTATTTAAACCCAAATGTTAAGTTATGATAGGCTTGAATAATAACATTAATCTATGGTAAATGACAATAACAATAATAAGCTTATAAAAAGGTACATGAATTTTTTACCTGTTTTTAAGAATTTTTTTTTCTTTGAACATTAGAAAAAAAATTAGATTGGTGGGTAGAAATTTTTTCTTTTCTTACAAATCTATGAAAAGAATTTCTTTTTATGAAAAAATTTCCAATGAAACAAACAAAGCCTAAGAAAAAAATTATTCACAATTTTTAAATATTTGTTATTAATTAAATATTTTCTACAAAATATGACAAATTAATTTGTTTAATGCACACAAGTTTATATTTTGTACAAGTAAGCACTAAATTTTTTTTTTAGACATGTGTTTCTTATGAAAACTACTGAAAATATTTTATTTAAAATTTGTCATTTCTTAAATGATTATTTCTGTTTTTAGCCAATTCAACGTTAAATATATATATATATATATATATATATATATATATATATATATATATTATACCCTACGCGTAAGTTTATAATCTGAACTCCGTTAGTAAGAATATTTTCTATTATTTGATATTTAACGATTTTGTTAACATTAATGCTAAAACAATGAAAGTTATAACGTATTTTTTAAAATATAAGAACAAGTAAGCTTGATGTTAATATTAGAGAAATCAAAGTATTTATTCTAAACTTTTAAAATTTTCAACAAATCAAATTTTCAAAATGCCAAAATGCTAAAACCCCCACAATTAATTGATAATATAGTTTATCCATTTCAACTATAAAAGATGACCACAAATTTGCTAGATTTTTAGAATTGTAACAGTATAATTTTTCAGTAATTTTTTGTCTAGAACTCTAACACTGTTTGTTCATGTAAATTAAAAGACATCAAATTGACCCCCAAAAAAAAAAAATCTTACCTCTCATCCTAAGTGAGAAAAAATGACTGTCAGAGGGAAAGGGTGAAAAAAAAAATCTTCTGCCAGTTGGAATAATAGATCTTATATATTTATTGTTAACTTAGTTTATTTCAACTTACATAAACAAGTAATATTAGAGTTTTTGACGAAGAAATTAAGACAAAAAATTATGTTGTACAAAAGTTAAAATTTAAGAAAACTATAACCATCTCTTATAATTAAAAAATAAATAAATTACATGACCCCTAAATTGAGGAGGAATATTGTTTACATTGTCGCACCGGAGCGCTTTGAAATGGTTAAGATTTACTCTGCACGTTGCCATAAATCCCACCTGTACAAATTAAATCTTAGCCATTGATTGTTCTTAGAATATGGTGCACTAAGTGCACCTCAGAAAAATTCTACATGGTCGCCTTTGAAAAAGTTGAAACGTTGCCCTTAGTCCAACGCAGTAATCTAAGAACTCATGTATATATAATTGACCCCTCCAAGCCCATGACAATGAACCAAGAAAACATGTTCCCTTCGACATTAGCCATCCCCATAATCTTCCTCGCCTTCCTATTCACATTCCTTCTTTCAGCCACCTTAAAGGCGCGCCGTAAAGATGATCGGAAACAACCGCCCGGCCCACCCGGCTTCCCGGTGATCGGCCACCTCCACATGTTAGGCGAACTCCCACATCGCACCCTCCAATCCCTAGCCAAAACATACGGACCCATCATGAGCCTAAGGCTCGGAAATGTCCCAACCATCGTCCTGTCTTCCCCGGAAGCCACCGAGCTCTTCCTCAAGTCAAACGACGCCGTTTTCGCCAGCCGCCCTCTGCTCCAAGCCTCCCAGTACTTCTCCTACGGATGCAAAGGGTTGGTATTCTGCGAGTACGGTCCGTACTGGCGTAGCATGAGGAGACTGTGCACTCAGAACCTTCTTACTGTTTCAAAGGTTGAGTCTTTCGCTCATCTGAGGATGAAGGAGGTGGAAAATTTGGTGAAGGTGGTTGAGAAGGCTGCTATGGCCGGTCAGATTGTGAACCTTAGTGAAGTGGTTCATGACGCTTTGGAAAGTATGGTTTATAAGATAGTATTGGGGTGTGATACTGGGAAGGATGATGGGTTTGATTTGAAGGGGATTGTTCAAGAGGCGATGTGTCTTCTTGGTACTTTTAACCTTGCTGATTATGTGCCTTGGCTTGGGGTGTTTGATTTTCAGGTATGGTTTATAATCTACGTACTGTGGTGAAACAAATTTCATTTTTTTTTAATTTAAATTTACAAAGGATGTACACTTCCAAAATAACATGGGAGAACTTAGGAATTCACGTACAAATTACAATTTTGATGCAAGTTTTCCCCATTTCAAATAAATTTAAAAAATATTCAAAGACGTTAGCTCGATGATCAAGAGAAGACTGAATTCAATTTCTTTAAGGAACATTTTGGACAAAGGTGAAAGAGTATGCCCCACCTAAAAAAAAAAAAAATCCAATTTTGAGCAAAATTTAAACAAATCTTTAACTGTAATAACAAAAAATTATATATTTTGAAATGGTCTTTGTGTTGAGATTATTTTAAGTGGACACAATTTATTTTACATAAGCTCAAGTTCAAAATTACAACACATGATTTTAAAGGAGTTTCACTGAAAAAAAGAAGAAGAAAAGCAACTTTAATTTTGTATTGTTAACTTTCACTCCAAATGGAGTCCAATATTGATGCAGTAGGACGTGCTTACCCAAAAAAATCCCTACTTTAAAAAATAGCAAGAGATTCTTTTATTATATGTGAGTCAACCATTATATCATCAAAAGATATACTTAGCCAATAAGAAGCAAATATTTATGTTTATATGTTAGAAAAGATTTTTCATTTAACCCCAATTTTCATATCATAATTGTCATTGACTATATTAGGGATTAAGAAGACGTTTCAAGAGAACCAGCAAAGCACTCGACGAAGTGTTGGAGAAGATAATAAAGGAGCACGAGCAACATTCCGGTTCCAACACAAACCACAAGGACTTCATAGACACACTACTTTCGCTGATGCATCAAAACGACGACGTCGGCGATGAACAAAACCACTTCAAAGTCGATCGAACCAACATCAAGGCCATCGCACTCGACATGGCCGGCGCCGCATTCGACACCTCCGCCGTCATCATCGTGTGGGCCGTATCGGAACTACTGAGAAATCCAAGAGTCATGAAAACCCTCCAGCACGAACTCGACACTGTAATCGGAAGAGACAACCTCGTACAAGAGAAACACATAGGAAAATTAAACTACTTAGAGATGGTGATCAAAGAGACCTTCAGGTTGCACCCAGCGGGATCGTTGCTACCTCGGGAGACACTAGAGGATGTTGAGGTTGGTGGGTATTACGTAAAGAAGAAGACGAGAATCATAGTGAATGTGTGGGCGATGGGGCGCGATCCTAAGGTGTGGTCGGAGAAGACGGAGGAGTTTTGGCCGGAGAGGTTTCTGGAGACGGAGGTGGATTTCCGAGGACGAGAGAGTCTGATGTTTGTGCCGTTTGGGTCTGGTCGGAGAGGGTGTCCGGGGATACACATGGGGTTGTGGACGGTGAAGCTGGTGGTGGCTCAGTTGATGCATTGTTTCAGATGGGAGCTTCCGTGGGGAATGGCTCCAGAAGACTTGGACATGAACGAGAAGTTTGGTCTTTCAATGCCGAAAGCCGAGCACCTTCTTGCTGTCCCAATTTGTCGTCTTCCTACCAAATCTTAGAAGAATGGATAAATATTACTGTATTCAAATTTGTTGTTTTAAAATATTATTTTATAATCAATTTTAAATTTGTAATGACGGTGGGCTCGTTTGTTGAGTAGGTTTGAGCCCGAATTTGTGATCATGTACGCCCGTGTGGGAGAGAGAGAGAGAGAGAGAGAGAGAGAGAGAGTGTGTGTCTGTAGTAGTATATTATAATTTTTTTTAGCGATATAAACTATTGCATTTATTTATAATTTTTTGCAATTTTTCATTTTAAATTTTTAACCAAACAAATTTAATATATTAAGATCAAATATTTAATTGGTAAATAGGTAAAATATTTAATTAGTAATTAGTAAATAATTGGCTTAACTGTAGAGTTTTCTTTTTTTTTTAATTACGAAATCATACACTTTTTTTTTTAAATCAGAAGATAAACTAAACTATCCCTATTTTAACTAAAATACCCTTATATGTATCACTTATTTATTTATATAGTATAACATGTTTAAATATAAATTTAATCAATATGAAATAATTATTTTTATTAAATTTAAAAAAATTAAAATTATTCAATAAAAAGTAAAAATATATTTACAAAATACATTTTAAAGAAATTTAAGCCATTAAAAAATAATTAATAATATTTAGTTTCAACAACAATATGTGTGTTAAATATATATATTAATAAATATATTAATGCTTAGGTTATGGTAAGAGGAGGCTTGTTTCAACAATAATATATTGTATGGTTGAAATAAAAGGGTCGAATTATAAACTTTTTCCTCTGTGACATAAAAGGATAAAGAAAACAATTTTTCGCTGACAAAATATAGTAGTGTATTTTTAGCAAGATTTTAAATTCTAAGAATTGTGTCCTAGTATTAATGTATGGTTTGTGGCTAATGAGGATTAATTTTCCTTTTTACGCGAATACTTTCCAATTTGTGCAAGCGCTCGTTAGATTTTTTAAGATAAATAAAGTTATCCTAGTAATATAAATCCTAACAGCATGTGCTTATTCACTTTAGGTTTACAGGAGTATTACACTTGTAAGACACTCATAACAAAATATAGGCGTAGTCATAAATTTAACAAAATTCTAAAATAAAGCAAATTTATAATTTTTAACAAAAAATAAATAACATTGAAATAAAAATTTGAGAATAATTTTTTAATGTTATAATTTTAATTAAAAAAATAACCTCATCTTTGAGGTATTTTGGTCAAGTGGATGATTTTAGAATAAGTTTATATATTTTTTAATATTAAAAAAGAGAGTCATATTATCATATAATTAACCTATCATTTAGGGGAGAGTAATTAATTCTTAATAAATAAAGGCTTAAATGTATTTCTATCCTTCTAATGTCATAAAAGTTTTGATTTGATTCTTTTGGTTTAAAAACAAACAATGTTACCTTTTGATTTTTTTTATAATAATCCAATTATGCAACCCCTCTCACATAAACCATCTAATATTAAATGCTAAATTTAAAAGTTTTACTAACTTAAAACAATATTTATTTATTTCACGTCGTTGCCTTACAATTAGATTTTGCATTCAGTTTTGGATGAAAGTATAATAGAAGAATGAAATTACATCGTTATAAAAAACTAAATAGGCAACATTATCTACTTTTGAACTAAAATAAACAAATTAAAACTTCTAAAAAACTAAAAGGTCTAAAAATATACGTAGGTCAAAACTAACTCACACAGCTTGTTCGTATGAGTTAATGTACGGTTGAAGCTGGGAGCTTCCGTAGGAGATGGGCCTTAGGACTTGAACATGAAAGAAAGTTTGGGCTGCCCATGCCGAAAGCCGAGCACTTGCTTGCCTTAACTGAAATTAGAAAGATCAAATTAGGTTTTTTATAAATAAGGACTATATATATATATATATATATATTTAAGCCTTAAGTAAATAATAATATCTATCTTCTTGTAAATGCAAAACTTTAAATTTATACTAGATTGGTTTGTTTGGTGATATTAGTAAAAATATAAAGTGGCAGTTACATTTATCCCCATACAAAATAGTTTTTAAAAATGGATGAAATAAAAATTAACATGGTAGTAAATAAAGTTTAATTAGAAAGAAATAGTCATAGATATTTTTCCTTCCATACATTCTTATGCTTAGAAAAACTATGAGTATTTTATTTCTATTAAATTTGCCTCTTTTGTAAGAAACCCAAATAGAAAAAAAAAAGTGTAATTTATTGCCTGATTTTATACTTACCATTGTACTAATGTTAGCCACCATTGTTCTCACTCAAAACAGAATAACTTTTAAAAATTTTCACGCTCATACAAATTATATTTATACTATAATTTATTATTTATTAATTACATACCCCATACAAATTAAATTTAGCCTTCACACCACCTTGTCATGGTTAAAGGTTGAATTTGGTGGTATTGCCATCAAGTTCTCCATATTATTTGGAATTAAAAAAAATTAATAATAATACTACGAATTCCCCAAAAGCAATATTTTTAAAATTGGATCGATCATTGAACCGGTGGAGGTACTGGTTCACGGTTCATTGGTCGAACCGTAGTCGAACCGGTGATAATTAAATATATTATTTAAAAAAATTTTTATGTATTAAAATTTTAATATAACAAATAAATATTAGTAAATTTTAAATATTTGATTACTAATTTAACATTTCTTAAGATATTACAAAAATTAATGTTTAGTTTAAAATAAAAATTATCTATAATTAAAAATTAAGAATATTTAAAATTAAATTTTTAAAATTTCTAAATTATATTATGATTCTACTTATTATTAAAAAATAAAAATAAAAAATAATAATTTTAACTAAGTATCTTGATATTTGAGAAAAATATTATTAGGAAATTGAACATGATAAAAAGTAAGTATAAAAAATAATTAATTATACACATTTTATTTCTCTTATATTCTCTTTTTTTTAAAAAAAAAAAATCATATTTCAACTTCCTCATTTTTTTTATTACCTTCTATTTTTAATTTGTCAAAATCATTTAAAATGAATTATTCTGTTATATAAAAAAATTAAAAAAAAAAAAAAGAAAAATGGCTTCAGACCGGTTTGACCGATTTTTTAGTCTGATTTTTTACTAGTTTTCACCGGTTCTTGACCGGTTTGACCGATTCTTGACCGATTTTTTACTTACTCGGTTTTCCAACTCAACCGCACCGGATTAGGGACCGGTTCTGAGAAGTATGCCGAAAAGTATAGCATTTTTTTGGCAATAATTTACCAGAGTAAAATTTGACAATTTACATTTTGGTACTGTAGCTTTTGGCTCAAAAATTTATTTTTATTTAATTTTTAATTAAAATTATTGTCCCATTATACTACAAAAATCTATTGAACATTATAAATTTTCAAAACTTGATTTATGTATTGTGAAAAAATTTGGTCTTAAATATTATAAAAATAATAATTAATTTTTTTCATAAAAACCATTTTTAATAATATAATTAATATATAGTGTGTTTGGTAATAAATTTTAGACCAAAAAATCCTGAAATCTTATACTACTTACAAATAACTCTTTAGAAATCAAAATTTAAGTTATTCAACTTTCACATTTTAACAAATAAGTCATTTGGCTTATTTTTCTCCTACCAGCATTTACTCACTTGCCACCAAACCCATCCCCATAATTGATGTGAAAAACTTCCATTTATTTACAATACCAATATGATAATTATTTAAGTGACAAATGAAATAACGTTGTTAAGAAAAAATTAAATTGAATAATCTATTTCTTAGAATGTAAAACTTGAAAAATATAATTTTTAATTTTAAAAATTCTGGAGCTATTTGCAAGTGACTCATAATTCAAAGGGGCATTTTGAATTTTTTAGAACTTCAAAAAATTAATGTAAACAATTTTTTTTTATTCTTATTTCTCTTGCGATATCCCACGGGAGGACTAAAACGCACAGTTTCAGTAGCGTTTCAAAGAAGACTTTGCAGGGAGCGGGAGCAACAGAATCCGCATCCCACAATAAAGCTAATAATTTGAAATGCTCAATCTCCTAACGGCTACTTCTACTTCTCCATATAATATAAATTTGGAAAACAAAATTAAAAAAAAAGAAAAAAGAAAAGCAAGAACCCAACAAATCAACTCCTTGCTCTGCACACTCCAGAGCACGCTCTCTTTCTTCTTCTTTCGCTGTTCTACACAGAATTCAAGCGTTTTTTAGGGATCGAGTTCTTGAAAATCTTGAGTGATTGGGGAGGCAAAGTCTTAATTTCGATGGATTCGATTCATCTGAAGCAATTCGATGGCGCCAAGGCCAAAAACGCAGGACCGAACCCGTTTCGAAAGGTTCGGGTCGTGGCCAAGGTCAGGGGCTATACGTATCCGGAGGCCGAGACTCAGAGTGGGTCTTCGAGATCGGTGGACTGGATTTCGGTGAACAAGCCTCACGGAGAGAGTTCCGAGGGAGTCGCAATCTCCTTCAGCGGACAATTTTCCAGGTACTTCTTCAGTTAGCTTATGGTACTTGTTCAAACATAAACCCTTTTCACCTCTTTGGGTGCTGGACGAACGTTGAAATTGAGATTTAGAATTTAATTTGGGCTTTACTATTTTTCAACAGCGTAATTCGTAAGAATTGGAACTTACAGGTTAATATAATACTAATAGTTGTTCATTGATATAACCCCTTTTCACCTGTTTGGGTGATTGGCGAACGTTGAAATTGAGATTTGGTGTTTAATTTGGGGTTTAGTATTTTGAAATGTGCAATTCGTGGGAATTGGAACTTATAGATTTTAATATATTATTCGTTCAGTAAATAACCCCTTTTCACCTGTTCGGGTGCTGGATGAACGTTGAAATTGAGATTTGGAGTTTTGGGGGTTTTATTATTTTTGAATGGTGCAATTTGTGAGAATTTTACTTGTTCAGTTGTATAATCCCTTTTTACGTGTTTGGGTGCTGGATGAACGTTGAAATTAAGATTTGGAGTTTTGGGGTTTATTTTTTTTTAATTGTGCAATTTGTGAGAATTGGAATTTACAGGTTTTAATATATCACTTGTTCAGTAGTTTACCCTTTTCACCCGTGTGGGTGCTGGATGAAGGTTAATATTGAGATTTAGAGTTTTGGGGTTTATTATTTTTGAATTGTGCAATTTGTGAGAATTGGAACCGACAGGTTTAAATTAAAGATAGGGGCGAAATTTGGACTATCTGATTTTTGTTGCTTCATTCTTTTGCAGGAACAAAGACTAGTGTTACAATAATCGATTATTTAATTTTAGGACGAGATTTGTTTCGTACCAAATGTTGCATTGGAAATCTTTCATAACGTTGAAATTTTTTTGATCATAAGTTCATGACCGGTTATTTTCTGGCTGCGGATGTATTCTGGCATAACAAAGGGCTCGATTTAATGAAGCTTTATACTTCTAAGCTGTCTAGCTGTAGTTAAGCCATTATGTCTCAGTCATTGTTTTGAATGACTCTGCATAGTCATTGATTTGAATGACTCTCCTTGAACCCTTCATAAACAGTTATCTCTAGCTCACAAGCTAATCTTTATGCTGCAGTCGTAAAGAGTCATACTGGGTAGACTATTGCTATGGGGACAATGAAGAAAATGAAATGATCTATTCAAGAGACGTGAGGCCTCTTATATCAGCAGTTTTTGAAGGTCATAACAGCACTATTATCGCATGTGGAGCAAGAGGAAGTGGGAAGACTCATGTAATTCAGGTTTGACTCTGTTGTTCATCCTAGATTTTTGCCCTGAACAATCGTGATTGTTAGCTTCGATTAAATTCTGTTATATGTATTAATAATTAGTAATCCTTTGATTTTCAAGGGTTCTGCTGAAACACCTGGTTTGTTAGTGCTTGCTATCTCAAAGTTTCTTTCAATGGCTGAGCAAAATAAGAAATCTATTGCTGTATCATTCTATGAGGTTGATCATCAGGAGCATGCTTTTGATTTATTAAATCCAGAAAAACCAGCCATTTTAGTTTTTGAAGACAGAGGCCGAATTCAATTTAAAGGGCTTTCTCAGGTAATTATTTGGCAATTGGTTCTTACTAGTTTATCACACACTACAGAAAGAGAAATTTTCAAACATGGCACTGTATAAATATTACGGGAGAGTTGTTAACGTTTATGTTTTGCAGATCCCTGTGAAATCCATTTCAGAGTTTCAGAAATCATACTTCGCTGCTTGTGCTGCTCGAAAGGCAGCCGTGAAAAAAGGGTGCGAACGTCCTCGTAGAAGCCATGTGGGACTAATAGTGCATGTTTTTTCCGATGCCGGCAGCACAGAAACTGGTTATGTGGGCAAAATGAATTTTGTTGACTTAGCAGGTTATAATCTTTTATCATATGATATTAGTTTTTTTTCTTGGCTATGATTGCATGTTTAAAGTTGACCCACTGCTCTATACTTTTCTTATCAGGTTATGAAGATGCTAGAAAGAAGAATAGTGATAGCTCTTGCCTTGCTGAAACTAATAAAATTAATAAGTCCATGTATGCTTTATTAAATGTCTGTCACGCTCTAAGCACCAACGAAAGTCGTGTTCCCTATCGTGAAAGCAAACTTACGCGCATGTTACAGGACTCTTTGAGAGGGACTAGCAGAATTTTGATGGTCGTCTGCATGGTAATCCCCATGATCATCCCTTTTTTTTAGTTCAAATTTCTGATTCCTAGCTTCCTCCATTCTTTTCAATTACTAATTAAGTTTCTGTATTGGTTCTTTTCTTATCTATTCTGTAAACATAGAACCCCTCTTTTTGCCAAGACACTATTTACGTGGTAAGCTTAGTGTCACGGTCATGTCAAGGGATTCATCAGGCAATCTTAGATTCCGCAAAGAAAAGTGGAAGTTGTTCAGCAAGACAGATGATGGTTACATCTCATAAGAGTAACGTGCTCAAGGGCGTTTCTTCCACAGCAAAAAAATTAACTGGCTCTAGATCGCACATATATGAAAAGAAAGCTGCTGATGTTATAAAATCTGCAATAAAAGGAAGGTTTGTGGTTAGGTTTTATGTATATTTGGTTAAAATCTAAGTTGTTACTCTTTCTTTATATGCATGTTTGGACACTAAAATTCCTTTTTTTTCCCACCTTTTCTTTTACTTGAAGGAAATTATTCGATGAAGCAAGTCATTCTGCTAAAGCGGAGAAGGTATCGATATATCTCTCTCCCCTCTCTCTCTCTCTCTCTTTTTCCCTCTAAATATGTAATACTCTTAAATCACCAAATATATCCTATAAAGAAGGACACACATGAAGCAGAACAGGCACTGCCCTGCAGTGACAGTGTCATCTCCTTTCTGTCCCAATATTTCTATTGCTAAAGCAACCATGGAAAATAGAACAGAAAAAGGAGAGGGAAAGGGGGGAAAATGGATATGAAAAAGAAGAATTGATAAAAGTTAGATAGTCACGAGGATCAAGACTAGTACTGTGCTCTAGTCTAGTTTTGTGCTGAAACTTGGAAGCCATGTTTCAGATAGAAGGCTACATCAGCAAATATATGGTTATCCATTTTTGATAGATGAAGACGGTTATCAATTTGATCTATAGATAGGAGCCATGTTTAGGGAAGGAAATATGGCCAATGACATTTCATTTTAAAGGATTCTTGTTTTTTTTTTCTGGGGCGAGGAAATTAGTCTATTAGATACTAACTACTAAGTAATCTGTATAACTCAGTTTTATTAAGTCTTAATAGACTTTAATGCAGGGAAGGTTGTCAGATACCAGTTCTACTGTTGAAACTTCCATGCAGGAAGAGGTAAAGGTTTTCAAACATTTTCTTTCTAATTGATAAATTAGGACTGTCGATGTGGGCAAGAAATTAGCATAATATATGTAAGCTTATTTTCTTTTGTGTAGGAAAACTCCATTGCACATGTCACCGAAGCCTTAGTGCCTTCGTCAATGGTAATGTCTTTTATTTTATATTACTTGATGCTATAGATGAAAGTCTTAGCTTGCAATGTTCTTGTTGATACCTGATATCCTATGTCACCGAGGAAGTTGACCAAAGGTTTTATGCAGGATAACTCATTTACAGATGCTAGGTATTACATGGAATTCAAATCCATAGAGGAAAATGTAATTAACTAATCTAGAATCTAAATTTGATCCCGGCATTCTTCTGATTAAAACATTTGCAAAGTTGATTGAAGCACTTGTTGGTTCAGGAAATTGATGAGAATCTTCTATGCAGGATGACTCAGTTTCAGATGCTAGGTATCAAGCGGAACTTGCGGTGGAAAAGGTAATTGAACCAACGTACCAGAAGCTTCTGTAATATTCCCTTAAAATAATCAAGACCATTGACAAGGAAAATTTATACAACTTAGTTGATGCAAGTTTTTTTGCACTGCCTAAATTAAATATGGAAAACACGTCCTCGTCTGTTTTCATAGGTTGTCCCTGAGGAAATTGAGGATCATCAACAGGAACATACTCCTAATTCTGGCAAGAACGTGAAAGCATTGCCTACAGACTCTATAGTTCAGGAAGGTAGGTAGACTTGAATAGACGAGGTGCTTGAAAAAACATGTGTTGAAGGTCATAGCTGCATATTCTCACGGATTTTCTATATCATCACAGGTCATAAGATGGACAAGGAAAACGATAGTTTCATTGCTAACATAGATAAATCACCGCCTATTAGCGCTCAACTGCGTGAAGTGTCAAACAATTTGAAGCTTCTCTTTTCTTCAACTCCATTATGCGTGAAGGTACCGGAACAGGAATGCCTCATATCAATTGACAATCAGGTGTCTTCTAGTGATATTGTGGAACCAAAAACTCCCGTCACAGAACAAACTGTAAGAGTTACTGATAGATGGGATGTCATGAATGCCAAAAGTCCTTGGGAAACATACAGTGTGCGCAATTCTGGAATGAAGGTTTGATCCTCTAACCATAATATTGATCGATCTCTTTTTTAATTGCTTACTTTGATACTTACAGATTCTAACTCTTGAGTTTTGCTATGTCGTAGAACTCTCTTGTTCAAGAATATCTTAAGTTCTTAAACACTGCTAACAAGTAAGTAAACAACAATACATGCAATGTTTGAATATACTTTTCTATCTATATAGGAGGTGCTAATTGAATAATCATTAATTATCATAATATATGTTACAGACTTCTCATTTCATATCTACTGTGACAAAACTGACAAGTTCCTTTTTTATTTTGTCAATATTAACAGGGAAGAATTAAAAAGATTAAAGGTCAGGAATGCTCCACCATTAAATGTTAAGATGGGTTTTCCTAACACCTCATGAACTGACTCGTTTTTTTCCTTACAGGGGATTGGAGAGAAGAGAGCGACCTACATCCTTGAGCGTCGTGAAGAATCTCCTGAACCTTTCAAGAGTGTAAGGCTTTAGAACTAGTTCATTATTGGGAAAAACTCTACACTACCTTTTTTCTCTGCCAATAATTTCTAGGTGGTGAAATTTGTATATACAATTGACATAATTTTGGGATTCTAAACTAGTTTTTCTTTTAACAGCTTGATGATTTACAGGACATTGGACTTTCAGCAAAGCAGGTGTCTCTCTTCTCCCTAAGTTTTTCTTAATATATAGCAGATTGCTGAGTTTCTTTATATATATATATATATAATTCCTGAAAATCACCATTTCTTATTTTGAGATTCTGGAGTGTCCTAAATTTTTATGAATAACAAGAAGAAAAGTTCAACTGGCAATTGATATCTGACTGTGGATGTTTCGATTCTTACCCAGATTAAGGGGATGATGAAAAAGGAAGTTGGAGAGCTCTTCAATTAGCCAGGAAAGCCGTTGGGAGTTACTTAATTTTCCTGTCATTCGTTTGATATTTGTATGATCATCATCTTTGTGATGGCTGTTTCTAAATAGATTTGTACTGGCAATCTAAAGTTGTCCTTTAGTTGTATAACTTAAATGATGAACAAAGGTATTTTGTATGTACTTGTGGTTATTTGTCCTTGTTACTTTATACCAAGCATAGATGTTGATATTAGAGACAAAAAATGAAACAGAAAAAGCAGATACGAGACACAAAAATAAGTATTTTCAATCACAATAACATTATTAGTCAATGGAAAATTCATAAGTTAAAACAAGTATTTTTCTTATTAATTTCTTTCCTATAATTTGTTCTTTACAAAAAGGTTGCAAATTATTTAAATTATTTTCTCTTTTGAAAAAAAAGGTGACATTGTTTAACTAATTTTTCCTGATGATGTTATTGCTCTTTTAACTTTCTTAGCTGCAAAATAATTACTAAAACCATAATTTCATTGCTACTTTTATAAGAAGTGCGTCTAAGGATAAATCTAAGTATGGATCCTGTTAAAAACATAGTCTCCAAATGACATACAGAATAAAATTTTAGTAGAAGAAAATTTAAATGCAAATTTAAAAGTTTATTATTATATTGTTTAATAAAAAAAATTGATAAATAAAATTTTCTTACAATTTAACATTGATTAAGTCATTTAACAAAATTTTACATGTCATATTTTAATTTAAAGTTACATAATAAATACCTAAAAATATTTAGAATGTTGAGAGCCACTTTCATTTTGAGCTAATTATTACAATGTTGAAAATTCTAGGACAAATATGCCCTTCTCAACTAAAAACTTCTAGAATCTACAAGAAAAAGGGTGACTAAGTGAATTGTTACCCGGAAAATTGAGTTTCAAGATCAACCAATTGGTTTTTCATGAAAAAATCTTAAGAAAAAATCTACATGAAAAAGGTGACTAGATGAATTGTTAATCTAAAAATTTGAGTTTTCATATCAACAATTTGCTTCTTCAAAAAATTCAGTTCTACACATTTGAATGAAGTAAGGCATCTATTTTACGTAACATTTGTTTTTTTTTTTCGAAATTTCCAACTCTAGTGTCTACAATGCTACCAAAGTTTAATTTAAAGACTTTCCACGGCCAACGTATGTGTCTCACTTTATGGGTATTGTGCTTCCTTTTCTCTATTATCTCTAATTGTCTATTAGTCCTTCAATGAACTAACAGTGTTTAATAGCTTTGCTGTTAGGTAGCTGTAGAGATCTTGTACAGCTCCTTGGGTAGCCATTGCAATCCTTACATGTTCTTCTTTTATTCTTAATTTCCCATTTACGATTCTCACACTCGTCCATCCGCTGCCGAAGGAGCACGAGATTCTCCTCCGTCGCCGTACACTTGGATCGAAGGATCCAACAAGATTCACGACGGAGAGAGGTTCCACCTCGGAACGAAGACAATGGTCGGAAAATTCCACGAGGGCCGGTGGTGGATGGGAGGGTTGTTCAGTATTGCATAGAGTAGTGGGAAATTGGGGATCCAAGTGGAACAAGAAGCGGAAAAGGTTAGAAGCATCGGAAAGAGAAGAGAGTTTGAAAACTAACAGTCAAAGGGTGGAGAGTGTGATGAGTGCAGGGTGGAAAGGAAATGCTGAGGAAGGGGGCTGGGGTGTTCATCAGTGTTCAACTTTTGGCGGGGAAGGTGGGTAGGGGTGTTGATAAAATTAGCGTTCTAAGATTTGGCGGGGGACTGCTCGGTACTAAGCTTTTTTATTGACTTAATTATTGATTTCTTCCCTTAATTAATTTATTAATTTTAACTTTATCCTTTGCTTTTTTTTTATTCAATTTGATCTTTTCATTTTTCCATTATATCTATTAAGGGCTATGCTAGAACATGGAATAAAATTAAAGAATTATCTTGGAATATTTAAAAAAGCAAGCGATTATTTGAAAACATTTAAAAAAATAAATAATGATAAGTTTAGAATATCTCTATTTCTTTTTTTTATTTTTGAGAGATATTGACGTAGAATATGTAGAATCTACTTAAATGATAAATCTTATTTAAAATATGAGATTTACTTGAATGATGAGCCCTAGATGCTGTATATTTATCTCTCTCTAAAATTAATAAAAAACATAAAGAAGAGAAATAGACATATTTATGGTAAAATGGAATTTTGACATTCTTTTACTCTAAAAGTACTCTTTAGAAAAAATTGAACCTTTACATTAATAAAATTTTATATTATCTAATTTCTTATTATAAGATTTTAAGACATATTCTTTATATTAGCTAGTGGGTGACTCCTTCCAAAATTTGGCACGTCTCACAATGAAAAAAAAAAAAAAGCAGTCATACCTTGTTACAAGATATAAATAGTAAATCAATTGGATTTAAATTTTGGAATACTACTTGAGAGAATTTGTTATTCTAAATACATGTGTAAAGAAGAACTTAATCTCACTTGACTTACAAATTGACTTAGGAATTAACATTCGGATATCCTTATCATCCAATCCAAAAAAAAAAATGTTACATATAAAATTTTACTTTGAAAATGTTTTTTTTTTTTTGAAAAAAATCCAACTTAAATTAATAAAAAGATATAGGCAAAAGTTCACACTTTTAGCCTTAAAAATTTATTTTGGTTCAAAATAATCATCAAGGTTTAAAAATGGTTTAATATTGTCATTTTTCCTAATACTATCAGCTTTATTAATAGAAGCGTTCAATGTGGCACCACATGTGATTTTATGAGCTGAATAAGATAATAAAATGGCAACTTAAACCTAAGCTACACCCTTTTTTCTTTTTCTAATGAGTCTAAAACCTAAAATTCTATCTCTTTTTCAATTTCCTTTGTGCCTTAGTCAACCATTTTTTAACTATAGATCTAAGTTACTATACTAATAGATGAGGTGTTTTTCAGTTTAGATTTATACTGATTTGATTTGGTTATTTTAACTAATAAAGCCAGTCTAATTGGATGTTTGAAAATTTTGTCCAACTAATTTTACCTTAATCGATTCGAATTAGATTAAATATTGAATTTTGGAAAAAAAATCTTGAAAGTTTAAAAAATTCAAAATTAAATATTTCTTCAATTTAAATCATAAAAATAACATTTCCAATAACAAAATTTACATCAAGAATATTTCAACACAAAATTTAAATGAGTGATGCCTAGTCCACTTACAAATTAAATATTAAATAAAATCAATTTGCAATGCTATTTTGTTCCTAGTTCATAAGTAGAGGGAAGTAATTGGATACTTACCTATAGAAGTAGATCTTGCTGGATCTATCTGTCCCATGAGGTTGTAGAGCAAATCACCATATAGAATTCATCATTTTTCCACAGCAAATACACTATAGACACCAAAAAGGAGGAATGAATTTTCCCTTCAGTGTTCTATATATGTTCTCATTAAAGAAGTTTCCATGTTTTCTCAATTAAAAGGGAGAGAGGGATATCTAAAGTTATTGTGTTAACAAGCTCTAGCTAGTTTCCCATTTTCTTTAAATTAAGATTCCCCTAAAAATAACAATTAACAACTCATTATTTGAATTTTAAAATTCAAACATAATTAATAAAAATTTAATTTTTAATAATTAATAATCAATTTCTCTCTTGGGTCAAGTCATGGCATAGGTAAACTGATCAAGGAGACCCATTTTCTAATATCTTTCACTAACATATGATGGGATGAACAATATACAATTCTTCTTTCTTTTTAGACTTTCATACCTAAGTGCTTTGTTGGGACCACTCAAACATAATCTTTTAAGAGATTTTATGCTAAAAATCTTATTATATGACTAGCATAAAAAACACATCTCTTAGATGTACTATACACACTTATTTATATACCTCAGATGTCTTAGATTTACCAATATATATCGTATTTTATACTGACGACAAATTTAATCTCTTTTGAGTTTCAATTTTATTGAGATTACCTTTTCATATATATAATATCCACACTTACAATGTCAACATAATAACTCTATAATAAGTATACCTTAGATACTAGCTTATTTATATATATTTGAGGTAATCTTCCTTTTGCCCATATATCATTTGGATCAGAATCAATTACTTTTCTAGTAATAATCCTTTAAATCAAATTATTATAACCATACAATGTATGTTAAAGTAGTAGATGCTGACTTATTCTTTCATGATATCATCAAAGTCATGAGGGCACTATAAAAGGATTTGTTCCCTTTTGGGACTCACATAATAATGAAGTCAGGATTTATTCATTTGCTTCCCAATTGTAGTTATTGAGCACATATAGTATGAATTACATGTTACGATGTTTCTCTTATTTCACGATAGCATATGTCAATTTGTCTTATTTACCATCACTGTATAGATCTTTACTAGACATACACAGTATCTAACTTAAGTTCTGCCATTCCACTCGCCTTCCATAGCACCTTAGAAGAAAATTCACATCTAGTTATAGCTATTATAAATAATGGGAATATATAATGTAATCCATATATATTTATGCATTTAGATTTTATCTTAACCTTCCTTTTCTTTTTTATCAAGGTGACATATTTATATTTTGTATTCCTTTCTATTGGCACTTACACTGCCCCAAATGATGAACACAAATGTCTTATCTTTGCTCATTTTTCATGAGCATCAAAGGAATTGCTTATATGAAAGAGCTAACCTTATCAACTTGTATAACATATTATCATTGTCTAAATGTTATATATGATTATAGTATAATATATCTATTTAGTCAACAATTAAGTTGTATATAAGGTTTGATACTCTATGTTCTATGCTTACCAAGAAACTTTACATCTTTTTCATGCATGTCTCTTGGTATGGGTTTCATTAAGGGATTGAATAACATTTTATGCATAGACATGTTTTAGAGTAACACTCTTTTATGCTATTAATCTCTCTCATTCTTATGTCTGTCTATTTACTCTTACTATGATACTTAAGGACTTTAATGTAGGATATGGTTTCTCATTTATCATTATTAATCTAGATTAGACTCAATGTCCCACCAATGATCCTCAATTTTTACAATTCTCTTTAACCATGTAACCTCTTGCATTATTGTAGAATATGCAATAGACTTTGCTTTTGTATTAAATAATACTATGCATGTCTATTTTTTGTGGCTCTAAGATATAATATCATTATTCAGCAAAAAACTGTGTCCAAAAATTAATTTTTCATATTTGAAACTTCTCTTTAATATAGTGCCTAGTTTACAATGTCCTACAAAAATTTAGCAGTCTTTTAATAACTATGATGCTATTGACTAGAATTTGATTAATACCTGTACACAAGTTTAACCATTATAAAATTTTTGACTTTGTACATATCATTGCATACATTATCCAACAACATTTGAGTAAAAGAATTTTTATATAAGTTTTTAATATAGATTCAATTTGAAAACATATTTCAAGACTTATAGTATCACCTTTTATTATCAAGATATTAATGGATTTACAATATTTTATACTAAACCATTGAAAGACTTTTAAATTATAATTCTTCCTTGAAAGAGCAATTAATTCCTCCAGATGATTCACTTGGATCTTAATTCTAAGGATATATATATAGATATATATTTTCATGTCTTTTATCTCAAAATTTAAAGATAATTATTCTTTAATAACTATTAAAAAATCTTGACTATTCCCAACCAGCATATTATATACATAAAGGGTAATATTACAAATTTCTCTTGAATCGCTTAATGCAAATACAGTAGTCTTCATTAATTATTTAAAATTCATACGAGGTTGCTACTTGATAAAGTTTTAAATGTCATTGTTTAATGATTTTTTAGTCCATAAATAAACTTTTGGAGTTTATAAAACTTTTGCTCCATTCCATGTCTATGGAACTTAAAGGTTGCTCCATGTATTTTCTTTATCTAGTTCTCCATTTGAGAATATGATTTTTACATTCATTTGATGTGATTCCAAGTCTAAACTTGCACCTATAGTTAAAATTAGTTTAATTGAATTAAATCATACAATAGATAGAAGAATATCTTTCATAATCTATACCTTTCTATTCTCTGTATCTCTTAGCAACTAAATGTGTCTTTATCTTTTAATTTAGTTCATCTATCCTTCTATTTATCTCAAGAACTATTTGTTTTAATTGCCTTTCAATCAAATGGATAGTCAACTAAGTCTTAAATGTGATTTGTCTTTATTAGCTCTATTTTTTATTTCATTACTTTCATCCAATCTTCTTTAATATGGTATGATTAAACCTTTTGTATTGTCTTTGACTTCTTAGTATCTAGTAGAGTATTTTTTAGCATTAGTCACTTTAATCTCAAAATGATGTTTAAGCACACTCTTGTGTTACTCTAAAATAATGGAGTTATCTATATAATATTCTTGTTTTGCACTAAGCTCCCACTTAGATTAACATGTCAAGGGATAGCTACTTGTCTTTTTTAACTTGGTCCTATGTCTCACAAAAAGATGTATACTTGTTATTTTCTCCCCTACAAAGAAATTCATTCTCTAAATGTGTTGTTCCTAGACTCAATTTTAATTGTGAATTTGTTGATGGCTTGTTTAACTATGACTATTGATTCATTAGTTTTCTATTTCTATCTTCCTCCCTTTTGCTATTGACAAAAAAGAGGAGATCAATATGCAAAATGATTTATCTATTTGAATCCTGTGCTTAATAGCTGTGTTATGCATGGTTGTTTTGCGTTCTGCTTTGTATAGTTATTCTGTGACTCCACTAAATCTTATTGATTGGTTCTCATGCATAAATTTAAGGGAACATAAAATAAACTTCTATATAAGTCTTTTACATAGTAGTTTTCTCATTATCAAAAAGAAGAGATTATTGGGCCAAGGTTGCAAGCTAAAAACTTTGATAATAACAAAACCTAAATAATATTTATGTAAAAGCCTATTTAAATTCTTTGGCCTATCTCATGGATTTTATATGGTCCAATATATATTGTTTCAGTCAACAACGTATTTGATTTAAGATGTTAGTCCAGTTGTGCTAATTAACTAAATTACAAAATAATTAATGTACAAACAACAAAAGAGTTATGACTTTCACATAAAGTAAGGATAAAACATAAATGTTTTTTGTTGTGGCTTTCTTGATCTTTATGTAAAGATGAAATGTTTTTCAAAATCATGCATGGAGCCTCATAAGAGCATTTATGATGAGTTGACCAAATAAGTCGCATGGGAGGAGTTCCATTGCTGATGGTAGCTGCAACACTAAAAGTATTTGAGCATTAGAACTGAAACAAGGTTGTTCCAGTCAAGAAGAATGTTATAGAATCATAATTATTTCTAACAACTAAGAGATGCAGAAAGCTTATATATACAACCAAATTGAAGTGCAAAGGTAGTAGAACAGGTATTGTATAGAAAAATGAAAAGAAAGTGGATTAAAAATTCCTTGCTTAATGTTTGGTATATTTGCTTTCTAAAAGCAAAGTCTTGAGCAATGATAAAATGTAAAATAAAAGATAAAATTTCTTCAGTTATTCCTTGTAAAAATTTGAGTCTTATAATTGAGAGTTAGCCATATAAAACCTTGCTGAAAAGTTTAAAGTGAGTTTAAAAACCTATGTTGATGTTGAGCACGAAAAAAAACCATTATTTTTGTAAGTTGATTAATTTTTAGTAAAAAAAATTCCTTAAATTTTTAAGAAGATAGGACGTAAGCCAAAGATATCCATGTGATTTTTCTCTCCTTTTACTCTTGTTTATAATTTGCTAAGCTTACCTCCTCTACCTTTGGAAGACCTCAATTTAAATTGTTAGTTTGCATATGTGCTAATCTTACTCACTATACTCTTCCATTTCAACTTGCAGCTCTATATTAGTATCATTTAGTTTTTGTGAAGATTGTTATTTTATATACTTATCTGCCTATCTTTTACTAAATTCATTGGTTTTCAATTGAACATTGTTTACATCATCTACTTTTTGAGTATTTAATTTTTAGAGGTTATTTGGTCCCCCACTTTACTAAAGCAAAATTTTCATTTTTTATACATCACATCTATTCATCCTCCTTTTAGGTGTGATTATAACTTTTCATATGAATTAACATATGTACAATGTTTTTAAAATCGGACTGGTCATTGAATAGGTAAAGGCACTGGTTCACGATTCATTAGTTTAACTGTGGTTAAACTGGTAATAATTATATATTTATATATTAATATTAAAAATTTAGTATAATAAATAATAATAAATAAATATTAATAAATTTGAAATATTTTATTATATATAAAATAAATTAAATATAACATAATATTTAAATTCAATTGAATTTTAATTTTAAAATTTGAGTTTAAAATAATTTATCTATTAATAAATATAATCAGTAAATATTAATTTGTTAAAATAAGTATTAAAATTAAGATATTATAAAAATTAATTATTTAATATATTAATTTTTTATTATTACATTTCCAAAAAATTTGTATAATAAAATTTAATTGATTATAAAAGATTTGAATATAATGTAAACAAAAAATAATAGTTGATTAAATATTGTAAAATTTAAAAGAAATATTATAAGTATATATATATATATATATAAAATCATGTACATCACTAGCAACAAGCGGATGATGGTATAGTGGTTAATGCCTTGGGCTTTCTACATGTCACAGGTTCGACGCTATTGGAGTCCACTTTTATTAAGAAATGCCCACAATCATTTATAAACTATATATATATATATATATATATACATACCAATTTACACATATAGATTGAAGATGCATTGAAGACGTGATGGCAACTGTGTATTTTGGATGCGTGAGGTAATGGCTTTGAATCCTGTAGCTGACGTCTGAAATTTTTGAAGGGAAACCAATCCAAACCGGTTCATTTACATTGATTCCTTCCTTAAACTGGTCGGTCAAACTTGGTTTTTGACCGAGGTTGACTGGTTTTCAAGGCCACCAATTAAGGGAGTCTTTCGGACCAGACCAAGGTCCGGTTCCCAATCCAACCAGTTGAACCGGTCGATTCGGTTCAGTTTTAATTACACTGCATATGTATGATCTCCTATATATATTGTTATGCTGTGATGTGTTTGTTATCCTCATGTGCTACAAACAAGAGGGAAAGAGAAAAAAATTTTTTTTTTGCACATATAGTAATTGGATGATTATTAGTTTTCAAAATTGATAAGTTTTCTTATTGAGAATGTAAATTATCAATACATTTGGTACTATATTCAAATGGAGATCAAAACTTGTTGCTTGAAACTGGTCACTGATAGACCATATCATAGTTATATAAAAGCATAGTGCAATAGAGATAAAGGAACCATGCTTAGTTTCGTAGTTAATCTGTAAAAATAATTAGTTGATGTTTACTTATAGTCAGAAATTTGTATTGTTTAGAGATCCTGTAATATATTTGAACATGTGAACTTATTTTTTTGTGTATAGATAATTGGATACAAGGATAGTTCCAACGTTTACATGTTCAATTAATTAAGAAAAATTTTATGATTAAAAATTTCCTTAATAATTATACAACATAAGTAAAGTAAGAAGTTTAGTAGCACTATAAAAGCGAGGGTGTTATAGTGTTCAATAAAGTCTAAAGTACTTAAGTATTTCTGACTTATGAGAGACTAAATGGATTTGACCATATTGCAAATAATTGTCTTGCCTTCGCTTCTTTTAGACCACATATATTAAAATGAATTAATTTACAATGGTTTTTCAACTCTAGTTCCTTTTTCTAAATAGTTTCCCAAGTACTTTACCCTCTAGGCAATGCTTACACAAAGATATTTCTAAACGAAAAATTAATCATAGCATTTCTTTTATTGTTAGTCTTACTCATTCTCTCTTGGCTTATAAGATTTAGCATAGCATATCTATTATTGATATCTAAAAATAGAATAGAAGTAGATTATAGGATAAAACATTTTTGTTTATAATTGTGTCTAACACAATAACATTATCTTAAAGGAAACTAGAATTGTATTCTTTATTCCTTTTTCTAATGTTAATAGAGTTATGAAAAATTAACACTAAAATCTCAATTTTAAAAGAGAGATCATAAATGTTTAGTTTTGTTAGATCTTTAAGTATATAAAACATTCTATAGGATAAGGGTTTGTTTTCCATGTAAAGCTAATTTTGCATGTTCCTATCCCTTTTTTATTTTAATTCTTACATTCTTTTTTACATAGAGCTATTTACTTTAAAAGTAGCTAACAGTATTTTTTAGAGGATTCTTGATCCTTAGCTAACTAGTTTGTGGCCTTTAACTTATTTTGCCAATTGTAATTGTAATTATGAGTAAAGTGACTCACTCACTGATAAATATGATACTTAAGCTTTACTAAATCAAGCTTTTTTTCATCATTTTTGCCTTTTTTCTTAAGTTCTTTTTTTGGCCTTATTAAAATGTTAGCTAGATCTTTTCTCATTATGAAAGTATTATTCATCTTTTGTTTGGATTTTGAAGTCATAATAGTTTCAATCATATAGATATATCTAGGAATATTATTGCTTCTAAGTACTGATCCCTAAGCTATATATGACAGACAATATTATAAATTGAAAAGAGTGACCTACATGTCCTTAGAGTGGTGCATGTAAGCCAATGGTGTTTTCGGTAAGGGAGCTCCCACCAATCCTTCCTCTTATCGATACAAAGTTTAAGTCATATGGAGGTTAGGGTGGAGCTCACATGCCACTCCTAAGAGTGGTTAAAACCACTTCATCTTTACCTTTTAAAGTTCTTCTAAGTGTAGAATTTTTATAAATTTCAATTTTGAGGAGCCAATTTCATGACACCATGTATCCTTCAATTCTTGTTCAAATGGGACAAATTATATGTTATTGGAAAGCTTTTAAAGAGATTTTTCTAATGATATATAGTTTGCAAAGAGTAATGGTTTGAGGAAGAAAATATAAGCCTAACAAATAGTTTGATTGGTCATATTTTTTCTAGAAAATAAATTCAAACCCTCTACTTTAAATTGTCATAACTCACTCATTTTCCATCTTGGATGAATGGTGGCGTTGGAGAGCTTATTCAATGGGCTTTCAAGTTATACATGATTTGTTTCCTATGATAGTATGTAGTACAACGTTGACCTTTGAAAGTTGGCAATTCCACCATAGTTTTTCAACAACTTTGAATCTCAAAAGCTCCCTAATAGATAATCTGATTTCTACCATACAATCATCATATTATGGTGCTAAATTTATGGTCTGAATTAGTTTCTATCAAATTATGCTATTAAAGCATTCTTTGATTCATAAATGAAATTTTTATGCAACTTTCACTTTTTTACTTTAATTGTAGATTGTAGAATAATTAATGCCCAAAAATTGTATATACATCAATGGAAATAACATACATGAGCCAATGTTCTTTGATTCATAAATAAAATTTTTATTCAACTTTCACTTTTTAACTTTAATTGTAGATTGTAGAATAATTAATGCCCAAAAAATGTATATACATCAATGGAAATAACATATATGAGCCAACCAGGCTCTAGTAACAATGAAAGGAGGTAATAAGATAATTATTTGCAAAAGGAAATCTTGCTAAATCTCTTTATCCCACGCAGTTTTCGAATAGATTATTATATGGAGTTCATTCTATTTCCACAACAGATACACGCATAGACACTAGAGAGGAGGAATGCTTTTTCTCTCCTATGTTCTATATATGTTCTCTTTAAAGGATTTTTCTTGTTTTCTAAATTAGAGAGGAGAGAGGGATATTTAAAATGATTATGCATTAACATACTCTGTCTAGTTTCTCATTGTCTTTAAATTAAAATTCCCTGAAAATAATAATTAACTAACTCATTATTTGAATTCCAAAATTTAAATATAAATAATAATAATTAATAATCAATTAATTAATTTCATTTTAGGCTTGCTATGGCATATATTAGGCCATCAAGGACAATCCATTCTAACCCATTTCCCAACCGTTAGCTCTAGAATCTTCAATTAATAGACAAATCTATATACACATAATTAACACAAGTAACCTACTCCTGAACTGCACCAAATAGTTATTACAGAATAAATAATACTAATCTCGTTCTAAATACATAATATCCAAGCAAAGATATGTCCTTTTGTCTTTGTTTTGTTTTTGTTTTTTCTCTTACCTTTTCAAATTTAAAAAATATATAGAGAGATTGAGAAGAGGGAAAAAAAAAGAGAGAAAGATTGGAACTTTAGGATATTAGATATATGATAATTCGTATATTAAATTTGAAATTTAATACATAAAAATTTTAATCAATTAGTTGGTTTAGATAGAATGTTTAATAGACACATGGAAGCCGCAGCTAAGAGTGCATCCTTTTATTCATACTACGGTACGGTTCAGTGTGCTTGCAATTTCTATATAATTCATAAGGCGGCTTTGATGTGTTTAAGTGAAGATCACGTGCAGCGCATCAAACACGCACGTCTTCCGCACTCCTCCTAATAGGAACATGTTGGCTTTTGTACCAAAATGGTATAAGCCAAAAATATCAGTGTAAAAAAATTGCATTAAGATATTATACATCGCTTCAAATTTAATAATATTGTGACTGAATTTGAAATGTTTTGCTCAAATATGATAGTATTGTTACAGAATTTGAAGCACAATGCATTATTTGAAATTTTCTAGACAGACTTTTCAAGAATTTGATGACGGCTAGTAATTTTTAGAAAGAATGATATACGGATGTAATTTCTTGTATACTGTAATATCTAATAAATATTTTTTTAAGTGAATTGTTGATAATCAAATCTCGGTATACGTTACGTGCGTCCAACCAAATTCTTAGACACGTGCTGTCACGCACGACATGAGCGCGTGTATTGAACCCATCGTGAACCCCTACTACTGCAGAGAGAGAGGTTTCTTCCATATTGGGCAGCCTTCGTATTTTCTTACAACTCATCCCTCCTTCCCACCATTTTCGTTAACATTTATATGAACTTTTCTTTCTTCTCTTCCCGAACCTTATCGGCCGGTCACTCTCTTGCTTGCATTTTCTCGTCGATTTTCCTTTCCGCCAAACACTCTGAATCTCGTTGCCGCCGCTTGTGATCCCCTCGGATCATTGGAGAATCTCGTCTGCTTGGAAGAGATCTCTTTCTCGTCATTCCTTGGCGGTGCGTGATCTACTATCACTCTTCTAAGTTTCTCAAGAGTATTGACCTATCGGATATGATACTCGATCGCAGATTATGTTTTTTGGGATTCCTTTGTTTTTCGTTTGTCTTATACCAGATATTTTTCCACGAGTTAAACTTCTACTATAGTTGATGATGAAAGAGAAGCTGGAATATGTGAGGTTCTTTTTTTTTGTTTTTTTGTTTGGATGGGCAGGGATTTGTGAAAGTTTGTGTTGACTATGTTCGATACTAGTGTTGTGACTTGGTATGATCATTTGGATTTTGTTGGCAAAGATGCATTTTTAAGGTCATAATCCATGGAGGCCATGAGAATTATTTGAGTATAAATGGACTATTTTTGTGATATATAGTTTGCCCTCTATGTTTAGTTGTAGTTTATTGATCTGAAATTACAATTTGCCAGAATTTGGCAATGCCCAAGTCTTTATGAAGGGTGTGATACCTAGAATGGATGAACGACTTCCTTTTAAGTATTTTAACGACTTCCTTTTAAGTAATCTGATATGATGTACGAAGATATCTAGGAGATTTGTGCTCTCTGGTCTGGACTTTAGTTTTTAGGTCTCCATTCAAGGGCAGCGAGAAAAAGAGGGAGACTTGCATTGTGCTGTTTTCTTGTTTCTGTGAGAGTATAATTATTCATTTAGGGGTAATTTTATTAATCTGGCATTAGTCTAGCAGTTTATGGCATGTTGTCCGTGTTTGCATTATTGTGTCTCGACCTTACTTGTTCCCTTGTTTTTTGATTTGTTAAATAAGAAAAGTTTCATCTTTGTTCTTTTTTGGTTTTTTCTTTTTTGCTCTCTTTCTTTTCTTGGTGTTACATTTAGGTGCAGTCCCATTTTTACATGTTCTATTTTATACTCTCTGCAGTGGAGTCTTGTAGCGGGCCTTGGATAAGCTTTAGTGCAAGTAGATGCCAGTTGCAAAACACAAGGTTTTTGGTACCCCAGATGTCATGAAAGCAGAGGATGGAAATGACTCCTTAGATACCATAATCAGAAAGGCAGTTGGCAGAGAACCTTTCCTTTCTTTTCCAAGGGCTAGTGACAGTCCCGTTCAGTGGATACAATTACTTCATGCATTAGATCAGCAAGGTATTAGCATTTTTTTTTTACAGGTTCAAAAAATAATCATTTTTGGAGGGCACATTTTCAAAAGCATTCAAATGAGATCAATTTGTATGCATTTGATGTAAATTGCATTAAGGAATGTGTTAGCCATGTCCATGTAATACAGGTAGCATGCCTGAAATGGTAAAGTTTGTGTAAAAAAGTGCAACAGTTTAAATTGTTCAGACTTCTCTTGTCTTTGCACTTGCTTCTTCAAGGCTGCTGCAGAGTGATATCACTGATATGTGAAATGTATCATAATTGGTTTTGGCCTTGTTACAGGTGCATTTATTTCTAAATCCACATATTCTGATATTACTGCTCACTTTTGACAGAACTACCAGGTTGGCCTTTGCTCTCTCCTCTGAAGGTTCAGTTGCAGAAGTGTGAAAAGTGTTCACAAGAATTTTGCTCTCCAATTAATTATAGAAGACATATGCGTGTTCACCATCGGTTGAAAAAGACTGATAAGGTTTCCTTTATATCTTATAATGTAATCAAGTATCTATATATAATTACTCCAATTTTGTTGTTTTTGTTGATTTTATATTTTCCTCACGCGTCAACTGGATGACAGCATGTTTCTTATTCTCATTTCTTCGGTATTGTTTGCATTTTGTAGGATTCTACAAAAGATAGAGATCTGTTAGGAGCATATTGGGATAAGGTAATTTTTCATCATTGTGACTTTTACTTTGATTGGGGGAAAAAAAAAAACTTGTTTTGATGAGCTGATATATACATAATTTGCGTAGCTATCTGTAGAAGAGGCGAAGGAGGTTGTATCATTCAAGAATGTGATGCTGGAGGTAAAACCTTACTTGAACATTTTATTTGTACAATAAAGTTATTTAAATATAAATTACCTTGCATGTAGAACTGCTGATATGTCAAATATAGAGAGTCAAAATAAATCTTGTTTCTTTGTTCATGCAGTACTTTCCTGGGCATATTTTCTTGTTTTGTACCCTACATTTATGTTATAGGTTTATGTGTTGTATTTGTTTAAAGTTCTCTCTAATTGCTATGTTGGATAAAAAATGTTCTTGTTTGTTTGGAAGGTTGTAGCTTCCTGTCAAATGTGAAAGGGTATTTTAAAATGCCTTTTCCATCATTTGTCCTTTCTACAAATATTCTTAATTATATATTTTATTCATTTGTCCTTTCTAGAAATATTTTTAACGGCCAAAAATAAAAGATAGATATACAGCATAATTCTTTCGGTTTCTCTTTTTAATTGTTTTCTGCTTTTCCATTTTCTTTAGTTTATCTAAGTATGCTGCTTTTCTTCATTGGCAATGCTTTCTAGGAAGTTCCAGGGTCTTCTATTTTAAAAGCGCTGACAACTCTTATTTGGAAACAAGGATTTTCTTCATTTCCGCAGTATTATCTGAAGGCTGGTTCTGCCCTTTTGGTATGTGACATTATGGTCTGACTTATCAGCTATTCTTTCCAATTATACCTTATGCTCTGTAAAATTTTAGATTAGAATAGAAATAAGGTGAATGAGGAGGCTTGCACAGAGGTGGAACTCACATACACACTGTGGCAGCCCCTCTCCCTTTAATTTGTAATAATATGAAGATACAGATGAACTACAATATAAACTCCTAAAGATAATGATAAAGGATAATTAAGAATCCTCCTAAATAGTAATAAATTCTAAGATTCTAGATAATGATAAACTCAAAAAGATAAACTCCAAATCCATCAGGAGTTCCACTTAAATAGGTTTCTCAACATGCTCAACACACACACACACACACACACACACATACATATGTTCTGGTTTGAACATTTATTTAGTTCATTAATGTTTTATATCTGAATTGTATGCAGGATATTGTTCAAGCTAGATCATCCATTTTTTCTATATCTTCCAAGGAGTTGTTCAGTATCCTTGACAGTGCCAGTGAAAAAACATTTTTATGTGGGACGGCAGTGTTAACGCAAAAATATATTTTTGATGGAGAGCCAGGAAAGATTGGCCTTGAACCCAAAAACCTAGTTGCATGCACAAGTTTCTTGCTAGAACAGAAATTGGTAATTTTTTTCTTGAACTCTTTCTGTTTATATATAACTTCTCTCTTCCCTGGTCTCCTCCTCCCTCTCTCACACTCATGGGGTGCTTTCTGTATTTAGCTTCAAAAGATGCACTTTTTCATACAATGCCTTAGAAGGCGACCAGGTGTTCACCCAGATGTACACGAGATGTAGATAAATCTTGAATAATTAATAAATTGTTCATGAATGATATTGGATTTGTATTTTCTGTTAATATTGGCTTTCAGTTGTTGCTGGATATTACTTTTTACTCATTGAGGAGGGGGTTTTCGACATGGATGTCATGTTATGGGTATCTTTAATTCTGAGTTCTGTTTTAGATTCGTTGTTTTGAGATTAGATTTTGCAATAGCAGGGAAGTTTTGAGTCATGTCGGAACCTTGGCACGATATTTTCTCCGATGTATTCTTAATTATGATCCTTGATTCCTTAGAAATAGATTTTGTAAGAGTTACAGATCTTCTATTTAAAAGAACAATTCCTTGTTCATAGAACTTTAGTATTTGTATTGCGGTTGCTTTGGGTCAGTGGATAAAAGATGGAGATTGGTTGGGAATTAGGATGATACGTGGAAGGAACCAGCTGATGAAAGAAGATAGGAATATGTTTTCTGTTTATTCAGTGGTACTTGCCTAGGGCTATGATAATATATTTTTTATGTATAGCTGTAAATAGAGCAGTCCTTTGATCTGATTTTCTTTCTTATTTTATTGATGCTAGGATTGATTGGGACAAATTGTTACACTCTTCTCTAGTCTGCTTGACAGGGAGCGTTAGACCCATATTCATGCTATGTTGCTCATAAAATAGTTGTCATGGAATAATCCAGTAGTGGTGTGGAAATGCGCTCCCTTGTCAACACTTGTAATCTATTATTGGAAGTTTAGGGAGGTTGAGACCTGAGAGTTTTGGATGCAGACATGTACATAGAAACCCTTCTCTGCATGCACACATGCATACATGCAAAAGAAAGAGAGACAAGAGAAGGGAAAAGTTAATTTAAAATAAAGACAATTGCATCTGGGCCTATTGAGAGGCAATGCAATTTAAATGTAATTTCTCATTTTGGTAATTGACACTTGGATCTGGCAGATTGATAGGCCCAATCTTGATGGGCCTTAGTTGATAAGAATGTATAGCAGGAGGAAGAGAGGGAGGATAGCAAATAGTAATATATGAGAGGGAACACGTGAGGAGGGACGAGAGTAACTAACTATGACTTGGAAGAGAGAAAAAGAGGGAGGCATGGAATGAGTGCATGATGACTAGGAATATAGGCTGGTAAGAAGAGTGGAGGGGAGAGAAAAAAGTGGGTGGATTATCTAGGGGAGTACTTACCTCTCGAATGCATGGTGAATTTATCTTTTCTTTGATGTTATCTACTATTTGCTAAGGACTATATTTCTTTGAGTTGTAATCTTTCCATCATCATCCTCTGGGAAGAAATCCAGTTGTTAATTCAATAAAATTACATCTTCAAAGATTCCCAATAGTTTTGGTATCAGAGCTGTTTTTTCTAAGGGATGGTTAACACCATAATAAAGCAAAGAGTAGATGTTGTGGAGAAGGGTTGGGATGAGGTGCGCAATCAACTAACAAATGTGATGGAGGTTTTGATGGATTTGCGAGATAAGTTCAATGAGAATTACAATGCAATGCAGAGACAGGGAAGGGGAAAGGGAATCAAGACGGAGCATCTAGCAGCACAATTGGAAGCTAGAGGAGGAACTGGTGAAGCTACAGCGAAAGAGAAAGATGTATCGCAATTTAGGAGATTGGAGATGCCTCTATTTTTAGGGTATGATCTAGTGGGATGGTTGTTCAAGGTGGAACATTATTTTTCCACCAACAGAGTGAGAGAAGATGAAAAACTCAAAGCTGTAGCAATCTGTATTGAAGGAAAAGTGCTCAACTGGATTCTGTAGTTGGAAACGTGGAGCCCAAGGAAAAGTTGGATTAAACTCAAGAAGGAAGTGTTGGTATGTTTTCACATAAGGCAACTAGGAGATGGGTACAAAATGATTATGGCTCTGAGGCAAGAAGGAACTGTAGCTAAATATAAGGAAGACTTTGAGTTTTGTCAGCTACTATGATTAAGGCTCCAAGCTAGATGCTCTTAGGAGCATTTAAAAATGGTCTTAAGGCAAACTACTTCCTTAAAACAACTAATGGACCTAGTTTTTCAAGTGGAGGAAAGGAACCTAGTGGTAGAGCAAGCCAGGGAAAGGAAAATTTTATCCAATGTGAGCCTCAGGAGAATCTAGGTGGCAAGGAAGCAAGCCAAATTTTCCTAAAACACAAAGCTCCATAGAACCACAAAAGAGCACGTTACCAACTATAAAAAAATCACAGCCCTGACAGCAAGGGAGGTGGGCAATCAAGGGAAAGCAGTGAGTCAAGTGTTAATATACCGATAACCATCAAGGGAGGAAGTGTGACTTCCAAAAGGCTTACTAAAGCTGAAATTAACAGAAGGAGAGAGTAGGGACTTTGTTTTAAATGTGAAAAAAAGTTTAGTCCCAATATAGATGTAAGAGCAAGGCATTGCAGCTGCTAATTCTATTCCCTAGAGAAGAAGAAGAGGAAGACGAGACCTTGGAATTGAAGTAAAGGAGGAAGAGGATCAGAACATCCACACAATGGAGTTGTCCATGAATACAATAGTGGGCATAAGGGAGCCAAAATCAATGAAGTTAGTGGGCATTCTAATGGGGGAAATGGTGCTAATATTAATAGATAGTGGAACCACTCATAATTTTATTGCCTCAAAACTGGTGGAGCGTTTGAATTTACCCATACAAGAACGAATAAGTATGTCACCACCATAGACAAGGGACACAAGATCATCAGATAGGGAATGTGCAAGGAAGTGGAGCTAGAGTATCAAGGAGTAAAAATTCAGCAAGCCTTTTATCCTTTTGATTTGAGTGGGGCAGAAGTTGTTTTGGGGTTGGAATGGCTAGAGTCCCTTGGAGAGGCAAGAGTAAATTGGAAGAATTCTACTATGAAGTATAAGGTGCACAAGCAATGGATTTGTTTAAAAAGGGATCCCTCCTTAACTAAATCTAAGGTGTCTCTAAATGCATTATTTAAAATCTTGAAAGAAGAGGGACAAGGCTGCTAGGTAAAATTTTACGAACTTATTGTATGGAAGGGACAACCAGAAGAAGCTCCAAAAATTCAAGCATTACTAAAAGAATTTGAAGACATTTATGAGACACCTAAGGTCTACTTCCACAACGTTCAAGGGATCATCCTATTCTAATTAAAGAAGGATCAGTAGTGCCCAACATCAGACCCTACCGTTATATACATTCTTAGAAAACGAGATAGAAAAAGTAGTAAGGGAGATGCTCATTGCTAGAATTATTCGTAGTCCTTATTCCAATACAGTTGATGAAGAAAAAAGATAGGAGTTGAAGATTTTGTGTTGACTATAGAGCCTTGAATAAGGTTACAGTTCTAGATAAATTTCCTATCCCTTGCATTGATGAGTTGTTGGATGAATTAGGGGGAGCCTCTATTTTTTCTAAATTGGACTTAAAATTCGGATATCATCAAATTTGGATTAAAGATGGGGATGAAGGAAAGATACCTTTTAAAACGCAGGAGGGTCATTTTGAATTCTTAGTGATGCCCTTTGGTTTGTCAAACACTCCTCTCACCTTCCAATTCTTAATGAACGACATTTTCAAACTCCATTTGAGGAAGTTTGTGCTAGTTTTCTTTGATGATAGATTGGTTTACAGTTTTGATTTTGAGACCCATATGAAGGTTGTCTTTGAGATATTACAAAAGCATCAATTGGTGATTAATAGAAAGAAGTGTGTGTTTTTGGCCAAGTCAAATTGGAGTACCTAGGACATGTTATTTCAGCTAAAGGAGTTGAAATAGATCCTACCAAGGTGGGGACAATGATCTCTTGGCTTGTATCGAGGGTTATCAAAGCCTTGAGAGGGTTTTTAGGCTTGATTGGGTATTACCGAAAGTTTGTGTGGAACCATAACAAAATAGTTGCTCCTCTCATAGAATTGCTGAAGAAAAATGCCTTCACAAGTGGGAGGAAAAAGCCCAAGCAGCCTTTGAGAATCTTGAGAAGGCAATGTCTTTTGCACCTGAATTGGCAATGCCCAACTTTTTACTTCCCTTTGAGCTTGAGACAGATGCTTCCCGTAGAGGCCTTAGGGCTATTCTCATGCAATAAGGATGACTCATGGCCTACTCTAGTTAGGTTTTATCCAAAATGGCCCAGAAGACCTCAGTCTGTAAGAGAGAACTTATGGCAATTGTGCATGTGGTGAAGAGGTGGAATCATTATTTAATAGGGCACCCATTCATCATTCTTACTGACCAAGAGGCTTTCGAATTTTTGCTAGATCAAAGGCTTGTTGCACCAGACTAGCAAAAGTGGATCTTCAAGCTCATGGGATTCAAATTTGAGATAATCTATAAACTTGGATTCGAGAATAGAGTGACTGATGCACTCTCTATGAAGGAGGAACTAATGGAATTGAAAGCCTATGTCCTCTGGAATTGTGAAGAGATGGAAGCTTTGGATCAAGAAGTCAAGAAGGATGCAAAATTAGCTGTGATTGTGCAGCAATTGATAACAGGACAGGAGCCTCTTGCTGGGTATAGTTTAAAAAGTGGCTGCTTATGTTATCGGGACAAGGTGGTGCTACCTAGAAATTCTCCTCGGATAGGAGCACTACTGAAGGAATTTCATGCATCTCCCATTGGAGGACACTCAGGATATTGGTGCACATACAAGAGGCTATCAGCAGTAGTCTACTGGGAAGGAATGAAAAGAGATGTACAAAATTTTGTGGCTGCATGTGAGGTGTGTCAAAGATGCAAGTATCAAGCTATGCACCCAGCTGGGTTACTCTAGCCATTACCGATTCCTCGAAGAGTTTGGGAAGATTTAAGCATAGATTTTATAGTGAAGTCACCCAAGTCAGAGAAGTTTGACACCATTTTGATGACGGTGGATAGGCTTACTAAGTATGCATATTTCATTAGTCTTTTACATCCTTTTTCAACAAAAGGTGTAGTTGAACTCTTTGTTAAAGAAATGGTTAAGCTCTACAGATTTCCAAGGTCAATTGTATTTGACAAAGACAAACTCTTTGAGTCCATTTTGGCAAGAACTATTCAAAATGGCTAGTGCCACCTTGCATTATAGTTCTAGGTATCACCCTCAAACCAATGGTCAATTTGAGGTGGTGAACCGAAGCTTTAAAACTTATTTGCATTGTTTTGTAGGAGACAAACCTAAGGAATGGGTTAAGTGGTTATTATGGGTTGAATATTGGTTTAACACTTCCTACAGCCGTTCCATAGGAATGATGCCTTTTAGAGGAAGTCAATGAAACCATCAAGGCTAGAAATTTGGTTCTGGTTCAATAAAACAGAATCTGGAGAAAGCTCAAGAGTATATGAAGGTGCAGGCTGATAAGTCTCGTAGGGATGTGTCTTTTAATAAAGGAGACATGGTGTATTTGAGGATCAATCCTTACAAACTTTGAGCTTTATCCAAAAAAACTAACAAAAAACTAAGTCCTCTGTTTTATGGTCCTTATAAGGTATTGGAAAAGGTGGGACAGGTTGCCTATCGTCTTGAGCTACCACCAACGACCAGAATCCACCTAGTGTTCCATGTGTCCCACCTTAAACGATCCTTGAATGCTACTGAAGCTTCACAACAAATTCCTCCTTTTCTATGTGAAGAACTAGAGTTATAGGTTCAGCTTGAAGTAGTTAGAAAGGCAAGGAGATTGACCAATGGAGTGCTGGAGGTCTTGATCAAATGGGTTGCATTATCAGAATTTGAAAATACATGGAAAGACTAGGACGTAATACACATTCAATTCCCCGAATTCCACCTTGAGGACAAGGTGAAAGTGGTTGGGGAGGGTAATGATAGGCCCAATCTTCATTGGCCTCAGGTGATAAGAATGTATAGTAGGAGGGAGAGAGAGAGGATAGCAAATAGTAATATAAGAGGGAACACGTGAGGAGGGACAAGAATAACTAACTATGACCTGGAAGTGAGAGAAAGAGGGAGGCATGGAATGAGTGCATGACAACTAGGAATATAGGCTGGTAAGAAGAGTGGAGGGGAGAGAAAAAAGTGCGTGGATTATCTAGGAAAGTACCTGCCTCTCAAATGCTGGGAGGATTTATCTTTTCTTTGATGTTATCTACTATTTGCTAAGGACTATATTTCTCTGAGTTGTAATCTTTTCATCGTCATCTTCTAGGAAGAAATCCAGTTGTTAATTCAATAAAATTACATTTTCAAAGATTCCCAACACATATATTATGTGATAAGATTTGGTTTTGAAGAAAGAAGAGGTGCTTGTGAAACTAGAGGTCAAGGCATAATTTGCACATAATCATATACAAACATCCTACCTGCCTCTTATGAGAAATTTAAAAATCATAAATTTTCTTAATCTCAGTCCATGATTGTAATTAATTAATTCTTAAGAAGTTTCTCACATTAATTCTTTTGAGTTATTATTATGATTAAATAAGAATTTCCTTTCACTTAGGTGAAGGCATGGCTTGCTGACAAGGAAGCTGAAGCATTGAGGTGCCAGAAGCTCCTAGTGGAGGAGGAAGAAGCTGCTCAGAAAAGGTATCTCCAGTGTTTTAACCATTTTTCCCTTTTGATTTTCACCTCTTATGTTGTGTGTGTGTGTGTGTGTGTGTTTGTCTGTCTGTCTGTCTGTGTCCATGTGTCTGTCTTTATTACTTGTTGATATTAGTTCTTAATGGTAAGCCTTATGTCTTGATGCTCAGTTCGATTTTTAGGTTCTGGAGCAAATATAAGGGCCTTTATTTTCTCTCTTCTTTGAAATGTTGGGGAGGGTTTGGGGGTTGAGTTTGACCGATTGAATAATACAATTTGTTAGTTTATTCTTTTATTTTCTTCTCTTTTGAATTTTGACTTCTTGGTTGAGTTATGGGTGCTTTATTTTTTCCTCCTCCTTAAAAAGAGCTGTCACTTTGATGGAATGCAATATAGGATAGAGCCTGAACAGAATATTTTTTTTAATAGTGAATCAAGGAAATTCATTAGAACAAAAAACCAGTATGGCTAAGAAGTAAGAAACGAAAAATAAAAGAACCTACACTACTTGTGATTACAGGCCCTTACTTCAGGAGAGTAATAAACTCCTTATGAGTCAGTAAAAATTAGGGGACCAAGAAAGCTAGGGACATCACCAAACAGCACAAAATTCTCTTGCATATTGTTTGCAAATATCGCTTGTCCATCTCCGCAAACAGAACTTCACAATGAAACAAGTTAAGCTAAGATGATGATAAATTTATCTTTGTTCTTTGACTTGTTTTTCTACTAAATATAACGAAATGCATCAGAAAGTGCATTCTCTTGAAAACTAGCCATTTTTTAATTGTGGGACGCATTGTTTAATTTTCTACTATATTCATAGACAAGCTGAGATTTTGGAGAGAAAACGCCAGAAAAAGCTTAGACAAAAAGAACAGAAGGCAAGGGAGCAAAGACTTGAGGATGAGGCAGAAATTAAAGAGAATGATAGCAACACAGTAGCGGATGGTTCATCAGCAGAAGCATCTTTAAGTACATGTGACTTTGAAGCACATAATCCAGATACATTTGCAGACCATGTTCCTTCGCTACCTGTCTGTTTCCAGCGCACAGACACTAATGAAGGTGTAGATGGGGATTCTCAGTCAGTGTATGATTGTGGCACTGATCAGAACATCGAGCAAGAGACATCCCAAGGACATATTCGTCAACACGTTGTGGTTGCTCAACCAAAATCACAATGGACTGTAGCTAATGGTTTCCATGCAAGTCAAAACTCTCAAATTTCCAAGCTTGGAGTCATTCAAAAGCGTGGAAGCTACTGCGATCAAAGGGCCACTCCCATACTTAATGGTAACAAAGTATGGAGCCGAAAGCCTAAACAAAAAATTGTTGGGGTAAATTCTAAAGCCAGACTAGAGAAAGAACCAGACGAAGGTAAGAACCATAAAGTTTTGATAGGGTCTATATCTGTTACTCTTGGCAATTGCAGCCAATCTGAGGATAATCTGGTGGCATCTGGAGAGGACTGCATGGTAGGGAATTTAACCAAGCATAGTAGTGCTCAGGAAAAGCCATTTAAACCTGATTCTGTACAGATTGGTAACAATCGGTTAACAGTTAAAGCTGTTAAGCTTTGGAGGCCAGTTAGTCAACATGGAACTAGATATTCATTACCACTTCAAAGTGGTGGTACAGAAGCTGATGCAATAGTTGGAGAGAGAGATGATCAAAATTTGTCGGATCAAAGTTGTTCAAGGTTGTGTGACTTGGGCAATAGTGATAGTAGTTTTGGGAATAATTCCTCCCATCTAGAGGACCGAGTGGGTTCAGGAAGCTTACAGTTATCCAGTAAGGCTGCGAAAGCCTTTCTCGCAGAAAGTAAGCTTTGCTACTTATGCATTTTTCTTGGCTCTTCTATTCCACTGACACACTGACCAAATAATAGGCTTGGTTTTAATATTCTTTGTTTTAATTAAGTACAATTATCATGCAGGATGGAAAGAAGCTATCTCATCAAACCATGTGAAATTGGTTCTTTCACCTGAATCTGAGCCACCTGGGTGCCTGGAGATACAGGACTGTGAACTAGCAGCATGTCAATCTTCAAATGTTGACAAATGCCGTATTCTTGCAAGTGCAGAGAATCGGCTGTCTGCAACCCCCGGAGCATCTAAATCCAAATTCAGAATGAGGCCCGAAAAGGGTGTCAAGATAAAGTACATTCCCAAACAAAGAACAGCTACCTAATAGGAAGAAAGAAAGAAAGAAATTGGATTATTTTATTATACGGATACATATTTGCAGTTTGAATTCTCGCCATTAATTTCCTAGCAGAGGTTCCAGTTTTACCGATGGTCTTCTGTCAGACAATTGAAGGTAGGTTTTGCCGGAAAGTCTTTTTATATTCCGTCCTTTTCCTTCAGGAGATGGCAATATGGCATAGGGGATTGAGCAGTAAGGCTCTTTTTCCTTGAGTTTTACCGTTATGGCATGGGGGAATGAGTAGTCAGGCTCTTTTACCTTGCGGTGTTATTACTCGAGTTTTTGTGTAATAAATTTGCTTACTTAGTGATGTTCTTTCTTTTTTATAAGCAGAGGGGTTCCCTTCCCTTTTTGACATAATTATCTAAAATCGTGTAATTCTATTTTTTCACATGTTATTCCTTTCCCTTTTGGTACAATTGTCTAAATTCGAGTAATAATTCTATTTTTGAGACGATACAAAGGTCCCTAATTTTGTGCCTTACCATTTTCCTCCCCTGGTTTCAGTGCAACTTATTAAGGCAGCGTACGAGTCCAATTCTAATTTTGGAGAGATGAACATATAGCATTTGATCAATGAACTCTGATTCTTAAATGTGGATTTTACATGCAGAGTGTTTTTTTTTTTAATTTTTTGAATTACACATTAAGAAATTTAAATGATCCAATCTCTGCTTGTAAAATAGTGGTGTGTCTTTGCTGGAATATCATAGGACAGCCAAGAAAATTATTAGGTAGATATGGTATATTATTTATTTCGTATGATGAAGCAATTTGAAATTGGTGAGTAGTTTTACACTCATCGAATGCGTTCCAGTAACTAGATTTTGTCAAACTATCAATAAATTTGATTGGCTTAGTGCACAAATTAAACATGTATGTGTATTCACTGCCTTTAAAACTAATGGCAACGAGATTAAGCTCAGTCCATGTCAGGTTTAGGAGCACACGTGCCTTAACGCGCCGTGAGCTATCCCCATTTCATAATGTCAGTCATTGCAATATTATGAACACTAAGCTCGTAAAGTAGGACTGGTTTATGTAAAATAAATACTAGATTGTAAATTGTTGGCACTGTGACGAATTGGGTTTCAATTTTGATGATTAATGTGTTAAGAACTTTAAACGTTTAATAAATAACACATTTGTCAATGATTTTTTAATTTCTTTTTTCAATTATGTTTTTGTAATACTTGTGATGGTTAATAGAGTCGCAAAGAAAAATTTTTGTATAGAATTATTTTATTAAAATTAATTAACTGAATAAAAAAATTAATGATTTGCATATGTTAAATAATTTTTAGGAGTATTCGTTTTTAATAAATGTCCATAATTGTTTTTATTGATTTAATTTACTTAAGAGTGAGAGCAAATTATGCTATTTTTCTCAGATTTAACCATATGTCTGATAATTTTTTGTTTTAAAAATATTATTTGACTATTTTAACATTTGATATATATTATAAAATTTTTTAATTTATTTTGTTAATAAAATTAACTTTTTTTATATAACATAAATTATAAATCTATTCTTAATATAACAAGAAAATAATTAAATTTATATTAAATTTTAATATAAAATTATAATTTTATTTTTAGTATAATAATAAAGATTTATTATTATTATTAAAATATCATACAGACCTATCACAAAGCACCGAACGCCTAGCAAGCATCAACAGCGGACAAATGTCAAAGGTTCGTAACCAAAGCCTCCAATACATCTTAACTGCGCCACGTATTATATTTACCTTGCACCATGTAAAAAACTGCCACCTGTCCCTTTTCTTCGCCCCAAATATCCTCGAACCTTATCTTCCTTCTTCTCCTACTCTTCACCATGCCCAGCCTTAGATTTTTCTTCTCACACGCCTCCTTCATTTTCCTCCTTGCTCTCTCCAATTTCCTATGATTCTAATAATCTTTCGTTCAGCTCGACAGAAGAAGGGCCAAGTTTCCTCAATATAACCCTCCAATTCAGTGCTAATTTTCTGTTTTTCAGGAATACTCAAAGGTTCCCTCATTTTACCTTCACTTTCTCAGCTCAGAACCATAGAAAATCCAAGTTCCCTTAATAACCCTCAATTTTAGTGTCAATTTTCTCAGTATCTTCACGAAAATGTCAGGTGGGGTTGGTGTAACTGGGTCTAATATTACCTTCCCAAAAGAACAAGAACTTGTACACAAAGAAGACCAAGACCCTAATTATTCCCTCAAAACCCCCCAAAATTCCACCCCCAGTACCCCACAAATTAAGGCCATTTTCCTCTCTTTCCCTCATCTCAGTTCCCTAGCAGTCATAATAATCCTAGCTTCAAGTGGAATGGTAAGCCTAGAGGACTTCTTCTTCGTCCTCTTCTCCCTACTATACCTCTACTTCATCTCAAAAGTAGCCTTCCCTTCAAAACCCAACACTACTTACCCCTCACTCTTCAACCCCAAAAACAAGCGTCTTCGCCTCTATGTCACCATCGGGGCAATTGTAGGACTCTATGCCCCAATAGCCTACATCTTGGAGGGCACCTACGAGGGCGATAAGGAAGGGATAAAGGCAGCCTCACCCCATTTGTTCCTTTTGGCAAGTCAAGTCTTCATGGAAGGAATAGTTTTCGTAGGGAGATTCTCACCCCCAACAAGGGCTTTTGTGCCTGTGTTTTATAACTCTAGGAGGATCTTCACTATTGTGGAATGGCTTAGGACTGAGATCTATAAAGTTGAAGCAGAGCACAGTGGGTCTGATAGGAGAGTGCTTCTTGGTAGGGTCCTAGCTGTGGCTAACATGGCCTTCTGGTGTTTTAATCTGTTTGGGTTTCTCTTGCCTGTTTATCTTCCTAAAGTTTTTAAGGTGTACTACTCCGGGTACAAAGAAAAAGAGTGATCAAAGTTGCTTATGCGTTGTATAATTAATGTATTTAGAGTATGGCATTTTAAGTTTTTGTGTTAAGGTCCTGATGATCCAAAATTTGCTTGTAGGCCTATGATGTAGCATATACATAATATTTTTTTTTTTCGCTGAAAATAATGGCAATGAGGATTGAAGCAAACAGTGCGATGTGCAAATGTTCTTATAGTTCTACATACATGTCCTTTGCCTTTGGTATCAAATATTAGTATGTCCGCTCCGGAGAATCTGAATTAGCGAGGAGATTGTTAGGTCTTCCGATATTAGAGTTACAAAAAAATTATATTAGTGGGATTAGTATTATATCTTAATTAAAAAAATTTTAAGTGTTTTTTTAACTTTTATACTCTTTTTTCACTTTTAAATTTTATCTCATATAAAACTTTTTCACTTATATATAATATATATATATATATATTCAACTTACTTTAATCCTAAATTCACACTAGTATCTATTTTATCTATATATATATATATATATATATATATATAAAAGTCGTGGCTTGGCCAGTGTTTATTTATATTGTTCATAATATGGCATCATAAAATTTTATATATGTGCTGCTTTGTAATATTATTCTATTATTATTTATGTACTGTTTATTATTATTGAATACTATTTATCTGTATTTTTTTTATTTTTTTCTGTAAGACTCACATTTTCTTTTTAATTTTCTAGTAGAATTCATATTTTTTGAAAAATTCCTGGATCTCCAGGATTAATGCTAGTTAGTAGAATTAAAAAAAAAAAACACAAAGGGCTTCAATTTGTGCTTCTATTTTTAAGCTCTTTCCTCTTTCTAGTATATAATTAACGGGCTTGGAAGTGGAATACGAAGATCATTAAAAGAAGGTGAAAAGGAAAAGAAAAAAAAATTATTGAATAATTCATTTGATGCATATTTTATGAGATTGAAAAAAAAAATTATTTTAGTCCTATAAATACATGAATTAAAAATAATTATTATGTTTAATTTATATAAAATATATTATATTTTTGTTATTACTATTTTTTATTTTAATAATATTTTTAAATAAAGATATAAGATTTATTTTTTATTATTTTTCTTATATTATTTTTATCCAACGAAATATGTAAGTAAAATGATATTTTTATTTTTTATATTATATTAAAAAAATTATTTTATTTTAATAATATATTCATTTATTTTTATTTTTTATATTTAATAATTTTATATATCAGATGAGATATTTTACTTATTAGGTTTAGTTCCTCGTCGTGTTAAAGACCAAATATGAATCCAAGAATTGACGAGAGAGGACAATACGCCAGGTGGCTTCTTGCCACCGTCACAACCCGGATAAAGTCCCTTCAAGGGGAAAAAAAATTATAAAAAAAAAAAAGTTGTTACGTTTGACTTAATTATGGGCCGCGATTGGACCCCATGTTTGGCACATCATACAACAATTTGTATAAATATTAAAGAGGTCAAAATTTAAATAAATTTTTTTAAATAGTGTTATCAAATTTTTTTGATAAAAATAGTATATGTGGATAAGTTTTATTATTCAATATCATATTATTATATTTGAGGCAAGAACAAGAAGGCGTAGGTGTGATTAATTGTGACAAGAAGTAAATCATTTCAATAGTTTAAGTCAAGTAACTATATTAAGGACATGAAAATTAAACATTAACTTATTTAAGATTAATAATAATAATAATAATATCTCTGATTTATTTTAGTACATAGAACCATGTTGCTAAAATGTTTATTAAGGCACTTTCATGACCAAAATTTTAATTTTTTTAAACTTGCCAAAATGACATTTTATGAGCAACAGGTTTGTAGGTGATTTAAGAGTTACATTCTTCATTATGCGAAATTAGATTCTTTATAGTCGTATAGTCATGTATTTAAAAAAATGGTAACGCAAAATAATAAAGTATATATAAGATTTACTTTCTTTCTTTACACTTGTTTCTTTTTTTTTTTTTTTTAAATATATCTCTCTTTGACTATGTTATATGTAGTCAATTTGTAATTATAAAGAATCTAAACTCTCTTTGTGCAATGTCAGGCAACTATAGAGCTGCAAAACAAGGGGGTGAAAGTCATAGAGAAGTTATAGTTTTGACATTGACTTTGATACCTAAGGTAGAGACCAGTAATAAGAAGTGAAGAGAACAAGAGATCAAAATGCTTTCCTAAGGAGCCTCTATGAGTATTTATAGTAAGCCTCAGGGCTCCTATGGTAATTTGATTCAATTGGATAGTAACATGTGGAAAGCATGTGACAAATACTTGTTAGCATTTGAGCATGTTAGATAGCATTATGTCTCAACAAGGTATCATGACCATTTGTGATTTCTCTAGGTGCAGTGATTCAATGTGATTGACTTTAATCTACATTCAACCCAATAAAATGAAGGAGATTAAGTCCTATTTGAAAACTCAGTTCAATGAAACCAGTCCAAATAGGTGAGACCCAATGCTAACATCTTATATCTTAGAACTTAACTTGGGAGTATCAAACACAAGTATAAAAAAGGAGGATGTTAGGGGTGACATATATTTGCTTGATATGGTGAGTGTCACATAAGATATTTTATAACACTTACTTCATTTAGTCTAGTTAGTAATGGCTCATGGTTTGACATGTGTTTAAAAATTGCCTCTACCTATATGGCCAAGCTTGGAGAGAAGTAATTTATATTCTAAAAATGAATGTTTTGTGACATGTTGTAATGTCTGATCAAGCTATTTTAAAATAAATAAACTACTTTTAAGTTATAATATAAGTAAGTTTTATGTTGTTCTAAGGAAGCAAAAAATTAAAATTTTCTTTATTTCTTAAAAGTAAAATAAAAATTGTTTTTTTAATAAAAATACTATAATTAACATTTACTTCTTTTATCTATCTTGTTAAATACATACCCTTTTAATCAAAGGAAAGAAAAAGGTAGCTAGGTGTTCATTAATGAAGGTAGCTTATTCTATTAGACATGACAATTTGTAGCAGGCATAAATTCTCCTACATTCCTGCTTTACCTAATTATGCGACTGTGCCTAGTATGAGGACTGAGTTATCTGTTATGACCATCTCCCAGGTTGAGAGATCTTTAAGGCATGGTTGTCAAGAATATCTAGTTTTCTTTTCAGTCCAAACTGAGGTAAAAGAGGGTATAAATGAGATTCTCATAGTGAGGGAGTTCCTTGAGGTATTCCCTAGAGAGATTAGCGGACTACCCCTAAAGAGAGAGGTAGAGTTTCTTATAGACATTATACCTAGGGCAAGTCCAGTGTCTAAGGCCTCGTATAGGATGGCTCCCATCGAGCTAGCTGAGCTTAAGAAACAGATAGAAGAGCTCTTAGAGAAAGATTTTATCAGACCTAGTGTCTCGCCGTGGGAAGCTCCAGTTTTATTTGTAAAGAAAAAAGACAGGAGCCTTAGGCTATGTATAAATTACCAGGAACTCAATAAGATAACCATTAAGAATAAGTACCATTTCCCTTACATAAATGACCTCTTAGATCAGTTAGTAGGAGCGTTAGTATTTTTCAAAATAGACCTCAGGTCGAGATACCATCAACTTAGAATAAAGGTTGAGGACATTCCCAAAACAACTTTTAGAACTAGATACGAGCATTATGAATGTTTAGTTATACCCTTCGGGTCGACGAATGCACCCGCAATAATTATGGATTACATGAACAGAGTCTTCAGGCCATACTTAGACAGATTTGTAGTTATCTTCATAGATGACATTCTCATCTACTCAAAAAGTAGAGAGGAACATGAACAGCATCTGAGATTAGCCCTAGAAACTTTGAGAGAGAGACAGTTGTATGCTAAACTTAGTAAATATGAGTTCTAACTTACTGAAATTCAATTTCTAGGTCATATGATCTCCCAGGCAGGGGTCGCAGTACATTCCCATAAAGTAGAGGCAGTATTACAATGGGAAAGACCTAGGACAGTGACAAAGATCAGGAGCTCCCTAGATTTAGCAGGTTATTATAGGAGGTTCATTCAGGACTTTTCTCAAATAGCGATGCTACTAACTCGGCTTACTATAAAGAATATACCATTTGTGTGGAATGAGAAATGTGAGAGTAGTTTTCAAGAGTTGAAGCATAAGTTAACTACGACCCCAGTTTTAGTATTCCCTAACTCTAGAGAGAATTTTGTAGTCTATAGTGATGCCTCTAAGAAAGGGTTAGGATGTGTGCCTATATAGAAAGGCCGAGTGGTAGCTTATGCTTCTAAACAGTTGAAACCTTATGAGGAAACTACCCCACACATGACCTAGAGTTAGCCGCAGTGGTTTTTGCTTTGAAAATATGAAGACACTACGTATACAGGGCAGCTATAGAAATTTACAGCAACCACAAGAGCTTGAAATATTTATTTGAACAGAAGGAGCTAAATATGAGACAACAAAGATGTTTAGAATTTTTAAAAGATTATGATTTCACACTGAAATACCATCCCAGTAAGGCTAATGTGATAGCTGATGCCCTGAGTAGAAACTATATACACATGGCCTGCATGATGATTTGAGAGCAGGAATTGGTTGAAAGATTTAGAGATATGAGTCTCTTTTGCGAGGTGTATTCGGGGAAACTATTAATGAGTGAAACCCGAATAGAAAATAACCTGAGAGAATAAATAAAAGAAGCCCAGCAAACAGATAACTATGTAAATAAGATTAGAACCCAGATAGCCCAGAGTAGCATTCAGGAGTTCAATCTGTCTAAGGATGACATTGTAAGATACAGGGATAGGCTGCCTAAAAATACAGAAATTAGAGAAAAAATATTAGATGGGGCATATAAGAGTAAGTACACTATTTATCCAGGTAGTAATAAAATGTATCAGGATTTAAAGAAAATGTTTTGGTGATCTAGAATGAAAATAAACATAGCAGAGTATGTCTCCCGATATCTAGTATGCCAAAGAGTTAAAATAGAACACCAGAAACTAGCTAGATTACCTCAGCCCCTAGATGTCCTGGAGTGGAAATGGGATAGTATAGCTATGGATTTTGTCATGGGTTTACCTAGGACATTATCAGGGCATAATGCAATATGGGCAATAGTGGATAGGTTAACAAAGTCAGCATACTTTGTCAGCACATTTCTTAGCCATGAAAGCCACTTATGCCCTTGACAAATTAGCCCAGTTATACATCAGGGAGATAGTTAGATTACATAGTGTGTCTAGGAGCATAATTTCATATAGAGATCCCAGATTCACATTGAATTTCTAGATATCATTATAGGATGCTCTAGGTACCCGACTTAGATTTAGCATAGCCTATTATCCCCAAATGGATGGAATACATTGTTTACTTAGCTCAAATTTGGGGGAAGGACTAATATGTAAGCTTCATGTCCTACTTTATCAAAAATCTAAAAAGAACCTATGTATTTTGGATGAGTTTTTTACTTTTTATGGACCGATCTATCCCTGTGATTGGAGACACTCTAATAAAGACATGATCTCTAATCTCAAACTCTAACGGTCGTCTATGTTTATCTGCATAACTTTTTTGTCTACTTTGAGCCGTTAGGAGTTTCTTTCTAATAGTCTCAATTTGTCTAGAAGTCTAATCCACTAACTCTATGCCTATAAGGCTCCGCTCTCCTAGCTCAACCTAACACATCGAAAACCTACACTTTCTCCCATACAACGCCTCATATGGTGCCATCTGTATGCTTGCATGATAGCTATTATTATAGGCAAACTCTACTAGAAGCAAATATGTATCCTAGTTTCCTTTTATTTTTAAGACACATGCCCTCAATATGTCTTTTAGGGTTTGGATGGTTCTCTCCGTCTGTCCATCTTTCATAGCTCAAAAAGTACCAACCTGACCCTTCACATGTCATAGAATATGAGAATGTGCAGTTACAGGATGATCTATCATATATAGTATCACCAGATCAAATTGTAGACGTTAGACTCAAGTAGTTACAAAATAAGATGATACCACTGGTAAAAGTGATTTGGAAGGGGTTATCTCCCGAAGAGGCTACCTGGGAGTTAAAAGAAGAAATGAGAAAGAAACATCCAGAACTTTTCCCATGAGGTATGATATCTAAATTTTAAGGACGAAATTTTTTAAAGGGGGAAGAATTGTAACATTCGATTTTTGTTAAACGACGGAAACATATGTGTTTTTAAAGCAAGTCCCCTGAAATGAATTAGTTAAGATCCCAAAAAATTTGAGTAACATTCTAGACTCCTAAAAATAAGAATTTTAGGCTCAGATGGAAAGAAAAATAGAGTTAGAATGAAGAAATAATTTCTTACCAAAAACTTATGAAACGCAATGGCATTTTCATAATTTTGAGTAAATTTTGGAATTCACATAAGAGAGCTTTTTAAATGAAAGTTTTAAGTTCTTTAGGGTTTTTAGAAGCCCTGAAAATTATGGGAAGCCTCGACACAATTAAAACCCCTTTAGTAGACGTTTTCCAATATCGATGTACCCAAATTTTGACGGATTTGTTTGGGAATGTTTTAGCTCTGATTTGAGTGATTCCAAAGGTATTTTACTAAATTGGGAACCTAGATTTCATAATGAAAAAGGCGATTCTCAAAAAGGAGCTAAAACAAATTAGAAACGAAAATACCAAAAGCGAAAGACAAAACGAAAATTTTTAAAAAAGCTATTCTCCTCTACCTATAAATAGGAGACACCCCACTCTCCCAATCCTTTAGTCTCATATTTTTCTGCTCCAAACTAGAGAAGAAACCTTAGGAGAGTGGCGTACCAAGGGAAGAAGAAGGAGAAGAGAAATCAAGGCTTGACGGTAAGGAATTTTGGTAGGTTTTCATACTTTCTTCCTTCCAAACCTCTTCTCCTTTATTCTCCTTTATTTCCTATGATTATAATGAAGTTTGTAAATCTTTTTTAAGGGAGAAATTAAGGAAAAAACTTAGACTTGAAGAGAGAAGCCTAAAGAAGATAAGATTCAAGTGAAAAAAATAAGAAAAATAAGGTAATTTCTTCTTCCATAGTTGCTATCCCTTACTCTTCTTCTCCACACATTTTGCCCCACTTAAGAAACCCTAGGAGGGCTTAGTTTTTAGGCAGAACTAGGGGTGATTCTTAGGAAAAAGCGTGTGGGGATTAAGAATATGCAAAGAGAATTAACAAATAACTATGAAAATTCAAGATACAAATTTTAGGGTATCAAGTGTTCCTTGCAAAATCTGATTTTATGCAATAATTTCTAGACTTAAATAAGTGTTTGAATGAGCTCCTAAGATCCCTAGAAGTCTCCCCATTTGCTTTCTCCATCAAAAAAACAAAACAAAGTCCATGAAACCTAAAATCTTCCATTATCTCGACCTAAGTGGGTTTGTGTACTTAGGGAGAGTTTTAAATTTTTTTAACCCATTTTTGAGTCATATATGATGAATGAATATGAGGGGAAGTCTTGAAAAAAATTTAAGAAATTTAGATAATGAGTTAGTGATTTATGTTCTATAGTATGACCTAAAGAAATAACATGTAGTTAGATTTTTTATTTTAATTGTATAACGACTCCAAGAAGCTTAAAAGGAGTCAAGAATCATATATGAAAATAAAGAATAGAGTCTAGAATTTATGTGAGAGGTGTTACTTTATTAGATGCATTTTTGGAACCATAAAGGGGTTTATAGGTTAAGTTAGAGTCTAAACAAGTTGTGTGACCTTAGAATTAATTTCATGAACCTAATCAGCTTTCATAAATTGTGTTTAGGCCAAGAGAAATCATTTTCACACCTGTGTGTGTGTGAGGCCGAAGAAGGGAGAAGAAATCCAAGAGAAAAAGTGTGTGGCTGCATCCATGGTAGCTCACTCCACCTTTTCTAGTGCATGATTGTTTGCTTTACTTGTCTTTAAATATGTGTATGTATATTTTAAATCATAAAAAATGTTCTAGCATGAGCTCTTATTCCATAGTACCATGATGATACATTATGTTTTCAAATGATATTCATAATATTTGTTTTGGTTTGCTTGAGTATGATAAGGCCAATAATCCTTATCCATGGTGAGGATGAGTTAAGAACCTTTAAGATTAGTTAAGATAAAGTAAAGAGTCTCTCAAAAATGAGGTTGACTCCTAAGAGCAAGGTTGAGTCCAAGAACTTCTTAAAGAATGGATAAGGCAAGTTCAAAATTTACAAGTAAATAGGTGAAACCAATCCACTTGCTTGGCAAGCCTTTGTATGCTATGTGTGACTTGCTCAAATGTTGAAAATGCTTCTTGAATGTTTGCACATGACAATATACCCATGTATGCATTTGTAAGACTTGTTTTGCATCTTTTATGTATGATTGAATGAGAGATGAACTATTGAAATCTTTTGAATCTTATCCCCTCCTCTCCAATGATCTAACATGCTAGGTGGAACAAGAGATCAAAGAAATAGGAGCCAACCACATGAGAGATGAGAGTTTGACATCAAAATACCTAGATTTTGTTACTTTAAGGCTTTATGGATGGCAATTGATGTACTCCATTATTGTATATAACCTATGACCACATGAACATGTATAATTATGTCATTGAATCATGTATAATTGAGAGCTAAAGTTGTGTGAATGGAAATGCACATTTTAGTCATGTAATGGCAAGTTTGTATTATGAAAGCGTATGTATAAACGTAAGTGGGATGACCAAATTGAGATGCATGAGATTGGGGACCATTTGGGCAACTTGTAAAAATCATAATTATGCTTTTAGACTTGCCCAAGAGATGCCAAACATTAAAGGAGAATATTTGGACACTTTGGTATCCTTCATGAAGCCAAAATTGACCATATTGAAACCCTATATCACCTTTTATCCAAATGGGCTCTTTTTTATCTCAAATTTGGCATGCAATTAGAGCTTGTTGAGAGCTTTTTGGTAAGTTAAAAAACATAATTTTTAGAGGTCTAGAGAATATTTAATGAATTTTGAAAGTTGGAAAAAATTCTAATTTTGGTCTGATGTACTATTCAATTGGTCCAAAAATGATTTCTATCACATAGGGCACAAATGATGTCCAATTGTTACAAAATTTTATACAGAGAAACTAAGCATTCCCAATGACTTGTGCCAACTAGAAGCACCCTGTTTGGATGTTTAAAGAAGGAGATATGAATTTTTAAAGATTCTGTCCAATATAAAGTGCTAAAGCTGACCTTAGGTATTGTTTAATTGATTTTCGATGCCTAAACGTCCCTGAGCTGGTCTGGAGTTATTTTTTTCTCTAGCTAACATTTACAGATTTCTAGATTGGTATCATTTGCATGGATTGAATTTTTGCGAAATTAATTGGATATTTTTGAAATTTGCCATAGAAACCTGTAATAGTACTAGTAAATAGCCAGACCTCTAGATTGTTTTGAATGTTAAATGTCTTTTGTGTTATGTTCCATAGTCTAGACATATTTTTAACATAAAGTAGACATGCGTAGATTTCCAGAATGGCCAAGAATGCATGATTTTGATTTTTCTAGAATTAGTTATAATTTTTCAAAATTTGTGACAGAAGTGAGGAAATTTTGGTCGAAAATACATATATGTATTTTATGCTTCCCTTTACTTTCCACAAGTGGTAGGCCACTTTTGATGATAGAAATAAGTTGTATCTATGGAATTAAACATAATAATGTGATGTATGAGCTCACATGGTCCACGTGACATTGAATGAAATTTTCATACGCAACGCAACATTAAAAAAATGCATTATTTTATTGTCATTTTCTTTGTTCTCTATGAATTGCATGATATGAGACATGGAAGTAGTATAGAATGAGCTAAAAACTTATGGTGTTATAGTATGGATCTAGACCAAGACATGGTGAATTCAAACAACCCCTCTCTTAACATGAGTGAAGCCACATCTACCATGCAAAAGAGGAAAAGACAAAGCTGTGACAGCGCAGAGATCTTGGTTGAAGGGCTACAGAAAGTAAGTTCGGCCATGGATGAAAGCATGATGGTGGTTGCAGAAAACATTTGCTTCGGAATTAACAAGTTGGCCCACAATGCAAACCTTAATGAAAAAGTGTGGATTTATAGGTTGACCTTCTCAAAGTGGATAGGTTGAGGTTTGTGCTACTTATCGCCATGTATCACATGACAATAGGTTGTTAGTATGCTTCCCAACAATTCTTAATGCATTGAAGCCTGATTGGATTAAGTAGTTGATTAGGTAAATAGACTTATGTTGGGCTTAGTGTACCCTTTGTTGTGGGAAGTTTTTTAGCATATGTATCTCATAAGCCTTGGCTTTTTGCATATGTGTATCATAAACTTTTGGCATATCTTTTGTATATGGGCAGATGGATCCTAGTTAGGTAGCTGTATGGTTGTAACTTTGTGTAGCAGATTGGCTAAGTAGATGTCAGGGATCTGTTATGAGTAGGTAGGTGGATGCTTCTTGAGTAAATGGCTTGTAAAAGCTTTTTCTTTGGTCTCATCTTTTAGTTTGATGACCTATATATAGTGCTTACAAAATTAGCACTAACTTGCATCTATTATAAGATAAATTATTGGGTTATAAAAGTTATGATGTGCATTGAATTATAATATGGTTGTGTTGACATATATATATATATATATATATTGTTGGGTGGGATATGTATGACACCAGTTTAAATGGTTTTTGTAAAGGTTGAGCTTCAGCCTAACAGAATAATGGTTCACATTATGTAGCCACTAGCTTCATCTTTTCCAGATTTAGCATGAAGATAGTATATGTAATGTATATATTGTAAATATGATTTTGTGCAATATATATATGTAATCTAAGTTGTAATGGTTGCATGCATTGATCTTCATAATGAATGTGGTAAGTGCAGATGTGATTGTCTAGTGCTATGTAACCAAATAATGAATAAAATGGTTACATAAACATATATATGATCACCTTTGTTTTGCAAATGCAAGACATAGATATTGGTATTGATATATTAACTTTATTAATACATGAAAAGGGTATGCAAAATTTACATTAGAAGCTAGTGCACATATTATTTTCCATTATACCTATAGCCATATACCACAACATATTGCTTATGCCAATAGTACATAATGCTGCACCCTATACATTACACACTTCTTAGTTATTAGACTAAGCCAAATTTCAACCTAATACAATACTAGTTTATAACAAATGTAATAAGAAATCTATTGGGCTAATTGTCAAGTACCTTTTTCGCATTTTCCAATGTTCTCTTGGATGCCTTACTAATGAATCCCTTTGTCTTGAAAGATACGTTGCATTGGCTACTTTTCAGTTGCATATATTACACTTTCTTTAGCATCAATTAGTGCTTGAGTAAGGTAAGTAAGGTGTGACTCCAATGATTTGCTATGTAGTTGGGATGAGGCCATTTGTTGTTGCACCAACTATAGCATTGTCCTGAGTCAAGAGGCATCATCTTTCATGGTTTGAAGATGTAGTTGTGCAACTTCAACTAAAGCCTTGGTTTTCATATACTTAGCCTGAAGGTTAGCCAAAGTTAGTTACTTGTTCAATATACATTGCCAAGCATCTTTAGTACACAAATCCATGGGTCACCATCTTGCAATTTAGTATTATCCATGATCCTGATGCACAATATTCATAAACCTTTATGATAAGTTAGATCACACCAAAATAACTATACTTAAAACTGTCACTGAATATAAATATTCTTTTTATGTCAACTTCAACAATAGAAGGTGATTGAAGTTTCTGATTCAACATTCATGCCTTCACCTACATTAATATGCATGTGTGTGTTCTCAACGACATACCATATAGAAATCAAGCAAAATGTCTAACTAAACATCTGGTGTAATTATATCGAAGACATGTGCATGAAAATAATATCAAAGACAAATGCAAATTAGTTAATTACAAAAAAGTAAAGCTTCTTTTTCAATAGACACAGCATATATGTCATAGTGGTACTTTCTTAGAATCATAATGCAAAGGCTTTCACAATGCAAAAATCTATAATGCAAAAAATCTATAATGGAAGGGCAATTCTACAAAGGCTTTCAATCATAATGTAACCAAATATAATTATTGTTCTCTGTCTTATGTTATGGGAATGCGGACTTGTTCATTCCTCACTTACTATAGAGACCATTAGGAATTTATCTCTCTAGTGTGGCCTTTTATATATGCTTATATGCTAAACCTTATGTTTATATGTTTCTTTCTACGGCACAAGTTTGAACCATAATGTAGACTTTGTTTTTATATGTATGCTAATGGTTTACAATTGAGGGAATAATTCAGTAGTGAAGTTGAGAGGCAAAGCTCAACCCAATGCAACCCTATTATTGGATTATGAGATTTGAAAATTATGAGCATGCAATATCATTTAGGTTTCATTCAAATTTGGCCACTTGTAACATCCCTTGATTCTAAAGTATAAACTATAGCATTATTTAAAGAGCAAATATGCTAAAGATTCAAAGTATTTTGAGAAAGGAGGAAGATAAGTCTCGATATCCTATGTCTTTTGATTATGATATATCTACAATCAATTTAAACAAAACCACAATCCTTTGTATGTTGTTTTTTTTTTTCCTTTGATCAAAGGAGTGCACTCTCCACTTGTAATGGAGTTCTTTGATATGTATAGTGCATTCTCCATTCCTAAAAGATCTAATCACAGGCTTGAATGAGATACAGTGATTGAAGAAGGTCATATTGGTCATACCTGTAATGATTATGGACGACTATTGAATATAGACATAAAAAACTCCGTCGGTAGCTATTGGTGGTGTGCCTTGTTTAGCGGAAGATCTCCATTTGGGGCAATGTGGGTCATCTTTATTGGATCCTTGCTATTGATCATTGAAATCAACAAAAAGAGTGGTTGATATACAATTGTTAGGGTTAGGTCATTGTTTACAGGAAAATATCCATATGTCAGTTTTTTTCCTTTATTTAAAGGAAGGGCATTTTAGTATTTTTATAATTTACTTTCTATTCTTATATCATTTCCATTATACCAAACTAAAGAATTTTATTCCCTTCTTTGTCATACTAAATAATTTTTTTTCCTTTCCTTTCCATTCAACATTCCTTTTCCATTTCCATTTAAATATTTTTTGTATATCAAACAAGCTGTTAGTGATTGAAAGTGAAAGCAAAAGACCTACAGTAGAAAATTTTATGTTATTGCTTAATGTAAAACTTCATGTTATTGAAAGCAAATGCACTGGCAAAGGGAAATATCTGAGGAAGAAGGAAGAGGAGGCAAGGGTCTACAAAATGGTGCATTGGGAGGTAAAAGCTTGAAAAAAAGAAGAAGCTAAATGTTGCATTTTATTAATCCCATATCTCTTCATTTGTTAGATTGCTTGGGCAGCTAGGATTTCACCAAAATATCCTTCTCATTTTTTTTTATATTACATTGGAGGGATCGAACCCCTAATGCTGCTCATACCTCAACCACACTCTTACCACTTGGACTAGTCCTACGTGGTTAATGTCCTTCTCATTTTGCTGCTTCAAATGTAGTAAATTGAGACTTGATTCATTGAGCTTGAGCACATCTTTCACTAGTTTTGATGTGTAGAATTTGACAAGGAAATTGAACTTTTACATACCATAAGTTGAAGATATTTGTTATTAAAATAATTTTAAAATTATTTTGAATGATCTAAAAACTTCACATTTTTAATAATAAGATAAAAATATTTTTATTTAATTATTTAGGTTTATTATTTTTAAAATTAATAGTAATTTCTACTATTTTTATCACATAACTTGCATTTGTTATCATGTTCTTCTAACATTTATATCTTATTTTATTGATAAATTAAAGTAGTAACAAACACAAATCTTAGTAATAAAATAAGAAAAAAATCACTTGTAGTTTTTGAAAGTCCAAATTATAACAAATTTGCATTGCAATTAGTGGCCCTGAGGTAAAAATATTAGAAATTATGGTAATAAATAAAAAAATAATAAAAATAGTAAATATCACTTGTAATTTTAAGAAGTTTGCAAATAAAAATATTTCTATCCTACCACTAAGAGAATAAGATTCCTGAATCTTCTAAAATAATTTTAAATTTTTATAATAAATATTTTAAACTTATATTATTTAATTTTTAATTTTTGCTAATTTAATCCCAATCTCATTCTCTTTTCCCATTATCTACTCCCAACGTAGTTTACACCTTACAATTTGCGAGAAATTTTAGAGTAAAATTTCCGCACTCGTTGCTTCCCAAAAATAATGGTTTACATGACAGGTTTGTGAGAGAAAAAATATATAATACAGCGTAGAATTTTTTTTATGCACACGAAATCACGTTTTTTAACATAATTATTATCATATGTAGTTATTTTTCATGACTTTGCATTATATTAAAATGAAATATTTACATGTTATATTAATTTTATTAAAACTTTAACAATAAATACCTAAAGTTTTCCCCTAAATATTTTTTTGGGAAAAACAAACGTGGAATTGGCGCAATCCTGAACTGAGAAAACGTTTATATACTAGGCAGAAGGTAGGGAAAAGTTGGAAATTGATTACAGAATTATAAAGGAGAAGGAAAGGGAAAAAGGAAAAAATGTGGTTGTTCAGCAAAAAGGGGCCGTCTGGGTTCTCGGCTTCTTCTACGGCTGAGGAAGTCACTCAAGGAATAGATGGGTCTGGCCTCACTGCCATTGTTACAGGTCAATATTAACCTTGGCTTTCTGTGGTTCTATTCTTGCTTTATTTCGTTATTTAACCAAGAGCAAAATGGGTATGAGCGTGCTCAGATATTGTTATTACTGTAATTATTCTTGTAGTGCTTAGCATAATCTAGAAGGACCTTCTTACGGTTCATGGGATTACTCAGGTTACTGATCGCTGCCGTGTGTTTGGATTATAGAAAGACACGGTAGGAGAAGAGAGATAAAGGGAGAAATTCTCTTCTTCCACTTGATTCGTTTTATTGTTTTTCAGTTTACTTATGATGGGCTTCTTGTTCTCATGATATGTGACGTGATGAAAATTGTCCTTGATGTCATCAACCTAAACTTGAAATTCACGGGTATAATTAATTCAAACTGATAAATGTTTTCAAATTCAACATCTGTTTCCAAATTTTATTATGATGTCTGTGGGAATGATTATAGGGGGAGGAGTAACGAAGATGAATACATGACCTGCCAGAGTCCTTCTATAATAGTTTTTGACCATGCTGTCTTCAGTGTACTTGGGTAAAAATTATGCTTCTGTTGCCCCCATGCTTGCTAGAAGTTCTAATATATGTCTTCTTATGTTTGAGACATACATTTGTTGTGCTTTATTTAATTAGTGGTGAAGCAATATGATTATGATCTGCAAAGACATGAAGTTAGTGAATTTCTGGTATTGGTACATATGTTCTTACTGTTAGCTAAAATATGATGAGTGTCTAGATGGGTGTGTCATCGATGTTTTTGTTGATATGGCCTACTTGATGAGGGAATTCACCATGGAGCTCAATGTGTTTCTAGTTCTGCTACTCTTCCCCTCCCTCTCTCTCTCTCTCTTTCTTGGAGCATCTGGTATGGATGACTCATTTTAATCAAGTAGGTCATGTTGCTGCAGGAGCAACCAGTGGCATTGGTGCTGAAACTGCACGTGTACTTGCATTATGTGGTGTCCATGTAGTTATGGGGATTAGAGATGTTAAAGCTGGTAGACAGATCAAGGAGGCAGTGATAAGAGATAACACCAAAGCAAAAATAGATGTCATGGAACTGGACCTGAGCTCAATGGAATCAGTGAGAAAATTTGCCTCGCAATTCAATTCTTGTGGTCTTCCCTTGAATATACTAATGTAAGACACTGCAAGTACTTAGGCAATGGCAATAGATGCTTTCCTCTTTCTTGTGTCCTTTTTGTGACTTCATCCATTCATCAATATCATTTTGTGTTCTTAGTCTGTCTTTGAGAAATTTCTGCTTCCTCCCCCTGCCCCTCTTCCCCCCCCCCCCCCCCCCTCTAAAGTAATAATGCAGGAATCATGGCAACACCATTCAAGCTTTCCAAGGATAATATAGAACTACAATTTGCAACAAATCACATAGGTGAGATTTGCGTGATTGAATACAAGGAATTTGGTTTACATATGTACATAGAATTTGATACATCATGTATAATCATTTAATGGCTTATAATATTTATTATTTAGAATAATTTTGAACTATGTAAAAAATACTGACGATACTCCCATAGCTCTGTCAAATACTTCACAATTATGAATTTGTATATCCTATTATTATTATTATTATTATTATTATTATTATTATTATTATTTCCTTGCTTTTTTTATAGAGAATAAATGGCCATCATTACTATCATTGTGACACATGCAGAAACATGCAACCTTACTGCTTTATGAGGGAATTTGAGATGTGAGGACCTCTCCTTGCAGGTCATTTTCTTTTGACAAACTTATTGTTGGATACAATGAAACGAACTGCTGCTGAACATAGAAAAGAGGGAAGGATTGTAAATGTTTCATCAAGACGTCATCATTTCTCATATCCTGAAGGGATCCAATTTGCTAAAATCAGTGATAAATCAGGGTAACACTATATTAGGCAGTCTGAACTGCAGTTCAGTCCATTTTTAAGACGCTATCTTTTTCAACATATTTTAGGCAAGATGAATGCACCTTCTGCTCTCCCCCTTCTCTTAGGTAAGTTCTATATGAATTTGAACAATTGATAATATCAATGCTCTTTGCATTGTGCAGGTATAACAGTGTGTCTGCATATGGGCAGTCAAAGCTTGCTAATGTTTTGCATGCTAATGAGCTTGCAAGACTTTTAAAGGTGACTGACTTACATGAGGATATTGTTAATAGGTAATATCTGCTAGCAGTTTGTCTGTGTATGAGAATAATAAAGGGACCTTGTGTGGCATGCTCTTTTTTTCAACCTGAGGTATTCATTTTTCCCCTGCATCAAAGGCAAAGATTGGCTGAAACTTTCCTCCTTTTTCATGAGAGAAGGTGGAGGGGGATTGATTCAGTTTATCAAGAAAATGATTATGAAAGTGGACGACTAACAACAATTTATGAGATGGTGATACTCTTTATCTGTGTGTTAGATTCATGGAATTTGTTTGTGGAAAAAATAGGAGTAATCTGAGTAGATGGGATTCTTTATGAAAAGCAACTTTTCAGTTGGGATTAATGAGATACTTTCCTAGGAGTGTTTGATGATAGAGTTACCTTTCATACTTTAATGATTTCTTTCCTGATATCTCTCTCTGATCTGTTTCCAGTTGTTATGGATAAACATGCCACTTCTTATGTGGAATGTTTAATAAATTTCTTTTAGTTACATGGATACTGTATGTTGGAGGATATCGTACATTTTGTTTGGACAGCCTCACTAATAAGCACTGTGAGATTTAGGGAGAGACATGTTCTGGGTCTTGGATGTTTGTCTCTAAGTAGACAATAAAATATTGAATTAACCTTTTGGTTTATTGTTGCCAAGTGAATGGTGTTTCCAATTTTGTTATTTCTTGGGTTATGCAACTTTATAAGATCTCAAGGCCTATTGGAATGGGAGATTTGGTGTTGGCTGTGGCATAGTTGCCAGGGGGGGACACTGATCTGTGCAGTCTGACCTAGTTGGCTTAATTTTTAAGACCAGAGTATTTTTTTAGAGCAAATTAAGAGGATTTTCCTGGTGCTTCTTCTACTAATAAACCATCCAACCTTCTTTTGGATAGGCAATGTTTTGCTTCCAGATATTCTGACCTGAGCGTGACCCTTTAGTAAATTGATTTTGTATATTTACTTAGCCTTTCAGCGAACCTTGTATCATGGCACATTGGTCTACCCCCTGACTGCCTTCCTATATACTTTATTAACAGGTGAGAGAAAGGAGAGAAAGAAGAAATTGATTTCTTTTATCTTCTTCCAGAAAAGAAAAGAGGGGGGGGGGGGGGTGGTTTACATCAGATACTATCACAGCTTGAACCTTGTTAGCTAGAATTTTTTTCCCTCTGCATGCTACTCACTGGTTTTGCCAAAATTTGACTAGTTAAATGAGCAAAAATGATGGAATATGAGGCTCCATTCAGCTGTGGTCTTCTAGTTCCTGTACGATATAACTACCTGAAGATTTTGAGTGAAAACAGAGGGAAAATTGGTCTGAATGTCTTATTCTTTCATTGACGAAATTCAAATACATATATGGGCTGAAGGCATCAGACTTGCCAATCAAAACCCATGAATATAGCTTACAATAAATTAGAATAATACACTCTACCATAAGCGAAATACAAGGGAGGAAAATAAGGAAAGAAGATGTTGACAAAAGAGAAGCAATGAAGAAAACAAATAAAGGACATAAAAGCTGAGAAAAAAATATGTAGAATGTATTTTTCAACGCTTCCTCTCAAATCAAGCAGTAAATGTTAATTATGCCTGGGTTGGAACTTAATTCTTCAAACTTTATCCTTGCTAAAGCCTTGGTAAGTCAGTCAACCACCTGAGCATTAGTTGGTGTGTACACTAACTCCATCATCCCTGAATTAATCTTCTCCTTAGTGAAATGGCCATCAATCTTCATGAGTTTTGTCCTATCGTGATGTATAGGATTTTTGGCTATACTGATGGTAACCATATTATCACATAGGACTTTCATAGGGTTTTCAATGCAAACTTTAAGCTCTTTAAGTAATCTATTAAGTCAAATACCCTCACATATCCCAAGTGCAAGGGCACGAAACGTTACCTCAACACTATTCATGGCTACCATGTGTTGCTTCTTGCTCCTCCAAATGACTAAGTTGCCCCATATGAATGTATAGTACCCTGTAGTTGATCTCCTGTTTGACAAGAACCTTGCCCAATCAGCATTTAAGTAAATCTCTACTCGTCTATGTGTTCCTTTTTGGAAGAATAGTCCCTTGCCTAGAGTCAATTTTAAGTATCTTAGAATTCTATAGACTACCTCTAAATGCTCTTCATTTGGTTTATTCATAAATTGTCTCACAATACTCATAAGGAAGTTGATATTAGACCTTATATGGGATAGATAAATCAACGTTCCCACAAGTCTTTGATATATCCTATTGTCAACTGGAGCATAATCTTGCTTTAGGCCGAGCTTGTAACTAGCTTCCATGGGAGTGTCAGGTGGTTTTTCTTCTAGTAAATCTAGGGTGTATTTTCTTTGGGAAATAGTTATGCCTTTCTTAGACCTTGCCATTTCCATACCCATGAAATATCTTAGGATTCCAAGGTCTTTTCCCTCAAATTCAGTAGGAAGAGACTTCTTTAATCTTCTCAGCTTCTTAATATAGTCACTTGTGATCACTATGTCATCAACATAAACAATAAGAACAAGTCTCCTGTTAGAAGCAAATTTAGTGAACAATGTATGGTCTATCTAACACTGGTTATACCCATAGCTCTTAACAACTTTGGTAAACCTATCATAACCAGATCCTAGGTGACTGTTTTAAGTCATATAATGTCTTATATAGTTTACACACTTTATTGTGATTGTTACTTGATTCAAGTTTAGGATGGATTTCCATGTAAAACTTCTCTTCTAAGTCCCCATTTAAAAAGGCATTCTTCACATCTAATGGATGTAGATGCCAATCAAGATCAGAGGCAAGAGAGAGCAATACCTGTATAGTATTAAATTTGACTGTAGAGCAAATGTTTCTTGAAAGTCAATGCCTTGGGTTTGTGTGAATCCTTTGGCAATGAATGTTGCTTTATGCCAATTAACACTTTCATCTAGGTTATATCTGATTGTGAAAATCTATTTACATCCCATTGGTATTTTCCCTTTAGGTAGCTTAACAATTTCCCAAGTTGCATTTTTCTCTAGGGCCCTCATCTCTTCTTGTATTTTTGCTATTCATTTTGGACACTTTATAGCTTCATAGACATTCTTAAGGATATTCTTAGGTAATTTTTCAATAGAAACATTAGCCACAAAATCTTGCAAAGTAGGGAATAATCTATCATAGGAGGTGAAGTTACTTATGGAATATGGAATGCACGACCTTGCCCCTTTTCTTAATGCAATTGGTACATCCAAATCTCCCTCCTTATTGTCAGATTCAGTGCTTGAAATTGGAGGAGATAATTGGCCTTACTCTGGGGGTGCGCACTTGTGTTGCTCCATGCTTTGCTCTTGGAGCTGCTGACACCACTTCTTCCTTGAGTAAACCATCGGCTCCTTTTCTGTGTGATATTAGGACAGGTCTTGGGTTTTTTACGATTTGTTGTGTGTGTTGTTGAGGCATGGCTAGAGGTGGATGGAGATTGAATGTTGGCTGGAGTAGGTATGAAAACAGTAGGAATAGAAGGAACTCTGGTTTTGGGTTCAGGGCAGTGGTTTTCAGGTCCGAACAGCCATTCCTATGTGATTCAGTCTCCCCTTGAATGGGTGTTTTGGGGTAGTATGGCTGGTTTTTAAAGAAGGTAACGTTTTGTGATGGGTGAGTAGCATTCGTAGCCTCTTTGGTGGGAGAATATTCAAGAAAAATATATGTAAGGGCCCTAGGATCAAGTTTACTCCCACTATCAATATTAAAGAAATTTAGAAGTTTGATGCTCTGATTCTTATTATTCCAAATATTCAAGTTGTACATAAACAGATGGGTTGGAGATTGAAAGATTAGCCTATCCAAATAGCCTAACTAACTTACAAAAAAATTTAAAATATAACTATCCTATCATAATAGAAAGATAAGATAATAAAAACCAAATAAAATAGTGTCTTCTATAACAAAATAAATTGTTGGTAAATGAGTGATTATTCTTGCCTTAATTATTCTGACCTTTGCTCCCTTTTTTGTCTGTGATTTCTGTTTCCTTCTTGAGCTGCCTTTAATTCCTCAATTTGAGGGATTGAGGTAAACCATTTATTTCCCCTTTGATTCTTTTTTAATTTCCAGTCTTTCCCTTAATTTCCTATTGTATTTGATCTTGTTTTGTTTTGTTTTTTGTTTTTTTCCCATTTTCTGGTGCCGATTTTAACGGGTAGCGGCTTATGCTTGCCCTGGACCTATTTCTTTTGTATTATCTCTCTTTGCAAAGAATAAGAAGAAAAGTATTATTCAGTTATATTCTTCTCTCTTTTCTTCATGGTATTAGAGTCATATCCAATTTACCTCCTATCATTTGTGGCTGTATGAGGGCCCTTAATACTGAATCTAGCGAATAGCAGAACACATCTGCTTCTAGTACCGCTATTGGTAAGCCTAATACTTTTGGGGGTTCTGCCAGTAGTATGGTACCTTCCAATCCCAATTCTAGCGAGTCACCCGTGATAATTACTGGACATAGACTCAATGGAAATAATTACACACAGTGGCCTTCTAGTGTCCCATGTATGTAAAGGGTAAAGGAAAATATGGCAATTTCCTTAGAGCTACACCTCAACCAAGTCCCTTTGACCCAAGATCCTTTGTCTGGGATGCAAAAAATAATATGGTAATGTCATGGTTAATCAATTCCATGACACTTGATATTGGTGAAAATTTTATTTCCTCAAAATTGCCAAAGATTGGGAAGCAACTTATGAGACTTACTCGACTAGTAAAATCACTATGAAGTTATTTGAAATTGAAGGAGTACTTCATGACTTGAGTTAAGGGGAGTTAACCGTGATACAATATGCCTCTCTTCTCAACAAACATTGGCAACAACTTGATGTTTTTGACACAACTACCTAGAATTGTAATGAAGATGCTGCCAATTATAGACAAATTGTTGAGAAGAAGAGGACTTTAAAGTTCCTATTTGGTCTTATTGACAAAGATGAAGAGGTGCATGGTAGGCCCATTGGGATCAAGCCTTTTCCTATCCTTCGTAAAGCCATTTCAGAGGTTAAGAGGGAGGAAAGTTGTAAGAAATTGCTTCGCGGGACTCGCAATGTGCAGTGTTGAGCACACTGGCTTAGCTGTTTGTGGCCCTCCAAGACAAAATTTTTTAACCATAAACAGAAAGGGGACAGCAGGCCATGTTATGAACACTGTCAAAAATCTGGGCATACTAAAGAAAAGTGCTAGAAGCTTCATGGTAAGCCTTTGAATCTGAAATCTGAGCCTAAAGGTAAAGCTAAAGGGTACAATGCTATTGCTGAAACTGTCTCATTGAGAGATCCTTCTCTCTTCAACCGAGAGCAGCTTGATCTGCTTTAAAAATTATCTGTTAGCCAAAACACCACTTTTAGTGAACCTCCGAAAACCAGTCACTACTATGGGAATATTGCCTAGTTAGGTAAACTCTTTGCCTCGAACACTTGCGAACATTTGCATGATATATAATCATACTTGGGTAGCAGATTTAAGAGTATTAGATCATATGACTAATGACTCATCTTTATTTGATCATATTTACCCATACACTATGCCTTTAGAAGTAAAAATAGTTGATGGGACACATTATATGTTTTGGGTTTTGTTACTATCAGAATATTAGATCAAATTACTCCTAAAAGATGTGCTTTTAGTTCCAAGTCTTCAATGCAATGTACTATCATTAGTAAAGCTATAAAAGATAACAATTGTTTTACTAATTTTGTAGATGGTGATTGCACTTTTCAAGACTTAGCATTTGAGAGGGCGATTGGCAATGCTAAGGAAATTGCTGGACTCTATCTCATGGGCATGGCACCTCATAATAAAACTGGGTACAGAGTTAATAATTGTACTAATTTACTCCTATGGCATTATCACCTAGGACATCCTAATTTGCAATATATGAAATGATTGTATCCTAAACTTTTCAATAAAGAATCCGTTGATCTTGAATGTGAAATCTGTCAATTTGCTAAGCATACTAAATCTAATCATTAGCCACACTTACCTCTTCCAACTCATTCATAGTGATGTTTGTAGTTCCTCAAAAGTCCAAGGACATTCAAGAGTTAGATGGTTTATTACCTTTGTGGATGATCATACAAGAGTGATGTGGGTATACCTAATGAAAGAAAAATTTGAGGCATCAAAAGTTTTTAAAAATTTCCTCCATTTTATCCAAGCACAATTTCAAACTTTTATTAAAATCCTTTGCTTGGATAATGGCAAGGAATATTTTAATAACTATCTTGGTACCTATTTGGTTGAAAATGGTATTCAACATTAAAGTTATTGCATTCATACCCTGTGGCAAAATGGCCTTGCTGAGGAAAAAAAATTAGCACTTGCTTGAGGTGGCTAGATCTCTCATGTTCACAACTCATGTTTCTAAAACTTTATGGGGAGAAGTTATTTTGACTTCAGCCTACCTTATTAATAGGACCTACTAAAGTTTTAAACTACCAAGTAACTTGCACTACCCTTCTCAAAGTGTTTCCACACACTCAAATTGTCAATTCCTTAGCCATCAAAGTGTTTGGGTGCACTACTTTTGTTCATTTGCACGAGACTAATAAACTTGACCCAAGAACTATCAAATATGTCTTTGTGGGTTATTCCTTAAATCAAAAAGGGTACAAGTGTTTTTCCTATGTTTAGGAAATTTTTGTCTCTAAAGATGTCACATTTTTTGAAAATTAACCCTATTTTAACTTCAGCCTACCTTATTAGTAAGATGCCCACTAAAGCTTTAAACTACCAAGTGCCTTGCACTACCCTTCTCAAAGGGTTTTCACACATTCAAATTATCAATTCCTTACCCATCAAAGTGTTTGGGTGCACTGTTTTTGTTCACTTGCATAACACTAATAAACTTAACCCAAGAGTTGTCAAATGTGTCTTTGTGGGTTATTCCCCAAATGAGAAAGGGTACAAGTGTTTTTCTTTTACCTTAAGGAAAATTTTTATCTATAAAGATGTCACATTATTTTTGAAAATCAACCCTATTTTTCTAAGGCCTCCATTTAGGGGGAGGACATGAATTGTCATGAGGAATGGAGCCTCTCTATTGATTCTCATATCCAACCTCAAGATCCGATTGCTATTTCTGCCATTGATATTGTTCATGCCACTGTTATTGACACTACAACAGAAGAGGATAGAAGTAATTGTGACAGAAATGACTATCCCAATAGTCCCAATACCATTCTTGAGGAACCCGAAATTGAACATGGTCTAAATGAGAAAAATCAAAAGGATATTGTCACCTACACTGGAAGGAAGGTTTATGAGATTGAGGTCATTCCAAACCTTCAGCAAAGCACATCCTTTAATGCTAGTCCAAATATGAACATAGACACAAGTCATGCTAGTCTAAATAAAGACATAGACACAAGTCAAGGTACAGGTATAATTTCTCAACCAAATGATTTGGATTATGATTTAAATATTCCTATTGCCTGGAGAAAAGGTGTAAGAATCTGCACTTAGCAGCCCATTGGGAATTTTATTGCCTATAATAAACTCTTGTCATCTTAGTGAGCTTTTATTGCTAAGATTTCCGATGAAAAGGTACCTTAAACCATCTACGGAGCTCCCAAGCTAAAGGAGTGGAGACTAGTTGACAATAAGGAAATGAATGCACTCGGGACATTGTAGACCTCCCAAAGGGTAAGAAAGTGGTAGGATGCAAATGGATTTTTAACATCAAGTACAATACTGATAGTATCATAAATAGGTATAAGGCCAGATTGGTTGCAAAATAGTTCACTCAAACTTATAGGATTGATTTCCAAGAAACTTGCTTTTGTGGCCAAATTTAATTCCATAAAGATATTATTATCACTTGCGGCTAACCTTGATCGGCCTTTGTACTAGCTTGATGTTAAAAATTCCTTCCTAAATAGTGACTAGGAAGAAGATGTCTACATAACTATACCTTCTGGTTTTAACATAGAAAACAATGGTAAAGTATGTAAACTAAAAACAAAAAATCCTCTATGGCGTTAAACAATCTCCTAAAGTTTGGTTTGAGAAATTCATTATTGTTGTTAAAATCCAAGGGTATATTCAAGGTCAAGTTGATCATACTACATTCACTCATATTTGAACTAACAAAAAAATTTTTGTTCTCATTGTGTATGTAGATGATATCATAATCACAGATGACTTTATAGATGAGATATTTAACCTAAAGAAGGCCTTTGCTGAACAATTTGAAGTCATGGACCTTGGAACATTGAAATATTTTCTTGGAATGAAAGTTGCCAGATCTAAGGAAGGCATGGTCATAACCCAAAGGAACTACACTCTTAATTTTCTTAATGAGATAGAAATGCTAGGGTGCAAACCAGCTAAGACTCCTATGGAAGTAGACTACAAGTCAAAGTTCATACAAGATAGTCCTCTTGTTAACATTGAAAGATACTAGAAACTAGTGGTAAAACTTATTTACCTCGCCCCCACTAGACTTGACATAAGCTTTCCTATCAACGTTATAAGCCAATTTAAGAGTAAACCAATTGAAGTCCACTTTGAGGTTGCTTATAGGATTCTCAAATATTTAAAGATGACCCTTGGCAAGGATATCTTCTTCAAGAAAAGTACTAAGAGGGATGTGGAAATAAGTCGTAATACAGACTGGGCCTGATCTATTACTGATCGAAGGTCCACTACTGGTATTGCACCTTTGTCTAGGGAAACTTAGTATCTTGGAGGAGTAAGAAATAGTCTGTAGTTGCAAGAAGCAATGCCAAGGTTGAGTGTAGGGCCTTAGCTCAAGGTATATGTGAAGGATTATGGATTCAAATGATTCTTGAGGAATTAAAGATTAATTGTAATGGACCAATGAAGATTCTCTGTGACAGTGTAGCTGCCATCATCATAGCAAAGAACCTTACTCAGCATGATATGACTAAACATGTTGAAATAAATTGCCACTTCTTTAAGGAAAAATTGGATAATGGTCTATTCTCTCTATCTTGTATCCGCACAAGCCTTTAGATTGCTAATATTCTCACTAATGCCCTTATTAGGGCTAGATTTGAAGAACTTAGAAACAAGTTGGGGATGATTAACATCTACTCCCTAACTTGAGGGGGAAGTGTTGGTAAATGAGTGATTATTCTCGCCTTAATTATTCTGACTGCTGCTCCCTTTCTGTCCATGATTTTTGTTTCCTTGGGCTACCATTAATTCCTCAATTTGAGGGATTAAGCTCAACCATTTATTTGCCTTTTGTTTCCTTTTTCATTTCCGGTCTTTCCCTTAATTTCCTGTTGTATTTGACTTTTTTTCTTTCCTTTTTTGGTGCTGATTGTAATGGGCAGCAGCTTATGTTTGCCCTGGACCTATTTACTTTGTATCCTCTCTTTGCAAAGAATAAGAAGAAAAGTATTATTCAGTTTTATTCTTCTCTCTTTTCTTCATAAATAAAAGACCAATCTTAAAAGAAAACTAGTAAATGACACATGTTGTAAAGCATATCTTTTCCTATGTGCATTGTTACACTCACCCTCAAGCTGAGAAGTAAATATTAATCATATCCAACTTGTAGTTAAGCTTCCTAGCATTGCTGATGTTCTTCCCTGACAAGTCCTGCTTGAGCAGTAGTGCTAGACCCCACTTTTTTTTTTTTTTTTTGAAGTGTTCTATTCCTTATTTCCAAGTAATTTTGGTAACAACTCCCATTGTTCTTTGCTAAAAAGATTTGTCTTAGACTGGCTTTTTTCCTCATTGGTCACCATTAAGTCACTGGTCTGATCTCTTGGTCTTGGTTTCCAATTTGCTGGTTTCCTGTGTATTTTCTAACAAACGTCCTTTGTATGGCCAGCCTTATTGCAATGATCGCACCATGGCTTTCCACCCTTTTTCTGCTTGTTGTCACTGTCTTGAGTGCCATGTGCCATCAAGGCTGATGTTTCAGTTACTGATTGGGAACATGGGAACTTGAAGACCCTTGAATTGGTCTCTTCCTATTCTTTTCTCTTTTACTATTGAAAAAGTTTCTCTTGGGGAAGGTAAAGGATGAATGCATGGTTCTTCCCTAAACATCTTCAAATATTGGATTTAGGCCAAGTAGAAGTTTATAGACTCTGTCTTGCTCCACAAGTGTTCTGTAATATGTTGCCTCACTGTTGTAGCTCCATTTGTGTGTCTCAAACATATCTAGTGGCTGCCAAAATATACAAGGGTGTTATAATATTGTGTAACACTTAAATCATCTTGCCTTAATTCATGAAGTTGACTTTTGATCTCAAATATACGTTTCCTTGACAGCTTCCCAGATATCTTTTGCTACCTTGTACAGAAGGAAATTCCTCCCAATTTCATTCCTCGTTGAGTTGATCAACCAAGACATAATTTGGTTTACTTGGGGTTGTTAGAACTTGGTGGGGCAACATCATCAGCGATGTAATCCTCCTTGCCACCTCCTATGATATACATAAGTACGCTGTAGGGCCATTGGAGGTAATTGTTACCATCCAATTGGTGCCGAGTTATCATGATTGGAGAGCTTTCATAGATCAAATGAACATCCAAGGTAATTTCCTCATATGAAGTCACTTGTTTCTCTGTATTTAGCACCATCATGGAGCCAAATTTACTATGGAAACATGTCAGGCCTTTTAGGCTCTGATACCATGAAGAAATTCATGGATTTGGTGCTCTGATGCTTGTTATTCCAAGTAGTCAAGCTGTGCATAAATATATAGGTTAGAAGTAGAAAGATTAGCCTATCCAAATAGCCTAACTAATTTTAAAAAAAATTTAAAATGTAACTATCCTAAGATAATAGAAAGATAAAATAATAAAAGCCATACAAGATTATGTCTTCTAGAATGAAATAAATAAAAAAACTAATATTAAAAAAAAGAAAAATTAAATGACAAGTGTGGTAAAGCACGTCTTCTTCAGTTTGTGTTGTTCTTCAACAAATATGAATGAAGGATGTGCAGCCAAAAGCATTTTGTGGTAGAGTGGTCATGATGTGATTATTGGGGTAGGTTTCAAGCTTTTGTTAAGGTGTGTCAAAGTTTAAGGTCCTAGATGGCATTTGGTTTTTGAGGCATGTGGTTGTAAGAATGGCTTTCCCCTAGAATATGTTAAGCATATTTGAATTAAGTATGAGAGACCTTGCAACTTCAAAGAAATGCGTGTTTTTTCTCTCTCGGATAGCCCATTTGTTGTAGGGTATTGACATTAGAACTTTGGTGGATGATTCCTTGGTTGGCAAGGTAAATTCCAAGGACATAATAAAAATAGGCCTTGGCATTGTCAAATCTGAAAATTTTAATTTCAGTTTAGAATTGGTTTTGAATCAAAAGTGTGAAAGATTTTGACAGTGTTGGTAACGTCATTATTCTTTAAGGAGATATATGCAGGTCAAACATGTATGATCATTTATAAATGTGACAAACCACCTTACACCATTAATATTTTTGACCCTAAGAGGACCTTGTATATCACTGTGAATAAGTGTGAAAAGTTGAGTTGGTTTATGAATTTGAAAAGGATAAGAGCTTTTGACATGCTTGGATAATTGGCAAATTTCACATTGAAAATAAGAGACATTTTTATTGATCAAGTTTGGGAACATCGGTTTGATGTAATTGATGTTGGGGTGTCCTAGTTTATAATGCCAAAGCATCACATCATCAGAATTAAATCTAGTAGTCAGAGCTTTCTTATGCTTCTCCTTAGGTCCAGAGATGCAATATAGTCCAGCTCACTCCTTAGCACAGTCAATCATCTTCCTCGACAGTCAATCATCTCCTTCGACTTAAAGTCCTAAAAATAACATCTATTGCAATAAAAATTAGTCATGCAATTAACGCCTCTTGCAATCTTGCTAAAGAAAAGCAAGTTGTTGTAGTTGGCTGTGGGATTAAAAAAACATTCTCTAAAATCAACTTATTGGATAATCTCATAGAACCGGTCCTTGTAACTTCCCTCAGCAATTCTTACTACCATTTTCTCAGTTTAGGGCACAAACTCATCAAGAACTGTGGCATTCCAGCTATGTGGTCCGTAGCACCTAGTTTACAATTCATGTATTAGTATTCTGAGTTTTTGTGCTTAGAGCTATAAAGGATTACCTACTTGAGTAACAAGACCAGCCCCTTCAATCTTTTCATTATTGGAGAGCTCTTGACCTACAAACGTTCTTTGTAAGAGCTCCAATTGCTCCTTGCTGCATAGGTTGGAATCAGCCTTCATTTTCTCCTCATTGCTCACCATATAGCCTTGGGTCTCCACTTTGGGTCTTGGTCTCAGATTGGTTGGCCTTTCATGGAGCTTCTAGCAGGCTTTCTTTGCGTCCTGTCTTGTGACAATGATCACACCATAGTTTCCCTTGCTTCTTTTGCCTATTATCATGGATTTGAGTTCCATGTACCACCAAGGCAGTTTCAAGTACCACTTATGAATTTTGCACTCATGAGTTAACCACTTCCTGCTTTTTTCATTCTTCACTTCGAAAAATACTTATCTTAGTGATGGCGGTGGGTGAGTGCCCATTATGCTCCCCCTTCTTCAAATTATATATACTTCTTCTCTTTGTGACCTTGTAATACACATTGTCTGTACTACAAGATGAGCATGAGTCTCAAATAAATCTAACTGTTACCAATACCTTGTATGTTATAGTACTTAGAAGAAGCCCTTAAGCACCCAAAGTGGAGAAAGGCCATTAATGAAGAGCTTCAAACTCTTGAAAAGAATGGCACTTGGCAACTCACTTAAAGACCTCAAGGGAAGCAGCTTGTGGGATGCAAATGGTTGTTCAATGTGAAATACGAGGTGGATGGTAGTGTTGAAAGATACAAGGTGAGACTATTTGTAAATAGTTTCACCTAAACATATGGGATAGAATACTAGGAGACTTTTACTCCTATAGCAAAACTCAATACAATCCAGGTGCTTCTATCCATTGTTGCTAATCATGATTGGAAACTTCATCAACTTAACGTCAACAAGACATTCCTCAATAGGGATCTGGATGAGGAAGTGTACATGGAGATACTTTTGAGTTTGAAGAATTCCAACAATGACAATTTGGTGTGCAGATTACGAAAATCTCTATATGGGCTGAAGCAATCTCCAAATATATAGTTTGAAAGGTTTACTAAGGTAATTAAGCAGCCTAGGTTCATATAAGGGCAGATAGATCACACTCTTCTTATCAAAGCATCAAGTGGTAAAATCACTGTTCTCATTGTAACCTTTCAGTTCATATTACTGTAACTAGGAACAATAAAAGAAAAGTCACCTAAGCAAGTATTTTGGGATTAAAGACTTGGGAGTCCTAAAATACTTTTTGATTATGGAGGTGGCTCAATTTTGCAAAGAGATCTGTATATCCCAACAGAAATATACACTTGATCTGCTAAGGAAAATCTATATGCTTGGTAGTAAATCTATTGATACTCTTATGGATCCATCAAGATATCAAAAAATTCATTATGTCTTCATCCTTATATGATTTGAATATAAAACTCCAATCACATTGGTAGGGTAAAGCATGCCTATAAGGGTTCTCTTGCATATCATGAATTGGAAATTTTTTTCCTATAATTTTGAAATTTAAGCTTCCTTTTTCTGAGAGTCTTTTCAGTATCAAATGGAATTTAGCACTGTTCAACAGCTGTCTAACTATTTGATGTTTACTTGTAACAGGACGAGGGTGTGGAGATAACTGCAAACTCACTTCACCCAGGAGTAATTGCCACTAATCTATTCCGTCATCACAGCTTGATTGATGGTGAGTTCTTTTTTGTGGTGTCCTTCACTTTCAAACTTCTTTTTGTGTGGAAAATTTAAGACCATCCCTCATACATCAATCTTATATTCAAGGGTTTAAACTTCAGATGTAAACTCTAGGCTTGCCATAATTTTTTTAATGCATGCAATCGCTGTCATCCATTTTCCATTAAAGTGATGATCTCTTAGGACACATGGATTGTATGCAACTTAAATGCAACTTTTTTCTATGAACAATTTTAAATCTTCCTCATTTTATGTTGCACTGCGAAAACGTACACCCAAGTATACATATTACAAAAGTAATACACTGAAGAGTAGAGTATCGTTCCTATGAATATTTGTCACTAAGTTAATTGCTAAGTACTAAAATTGAATAACTTAATCCAAATCAAGCCAACAACAAAAGGGATAAGAAATTAAACTAAATTAGAAATATAAAAATAACAAAAATAAAAGGAGAAACATGATTCTAGACTAAACTGGGAAGTAAAAGGGTTAAGATTGTGATTCCTCCTACCATTTCATAGGAAACCAATCAACCTCTCTCTACATTGCTCTTGATGATGATCTTTGCTAACTTAGGTCTTATATTTATTTACAAGCATCCTTTGAATTACTTATAGGTATTGCCGTGGCTAATTTATAATTCCCTATGTAATTGATTGAGGGATTTAATTAAGAATGTGTCCTAATCTGGCTATGTGAGACCGGTGGCTATTTCTATCCTACAAGCAAATCAATTCATTCACCATTGCAAGTTTCATGAATTCATACTACCCAATCTATGATTTAGTCCTAAAATTCTTTTTTCAAGTTTATTTTGGTTACCCAGATCATCTAGTGATTTTCACATACTTAGAAGTATAAAGAACAAGAATTCAGTAAATAAATCATACCATAAATTGTAGGTATAGAGAATAATTCCAATGTATTATATGCTAGGATTTATCGCAATCCTGAATTAAGATGTTTAACTCATAAATACAGTATAATCCAACATCAAAATCAGAGGAATCAGCAGAAACATCATGGATTACAGAGAAAAGAGAAGGAATAGAGAAAACTAGGAAATAATCTTTGCTTCTCTTCAACCCAAAGCTCTCCTCCACTCCTAAGATGCTCCAAGCTGCTCCTTAAACCCTGAAGGTAGTCAAAATGACAGCCAAAAGCGAATAGAAGGGATCTAAGTTGCAAAACCTAACAAAAACTAAAGTCAAAACGGTAGTGTTTCAGCTTTATGCATGACTTGGCATTTTGGAGTCACGACTTCATAACTCTTTGGACAATCCCTGAATTTTTTTTCTTTTTTTTTTTTTTTTGCATGAAGTCACGTCTTTGAAATTGAAGTCGTGATTTGAGAATTGAGGTTGAAGTCACAACTTTGAGCTGAAGTCGCAACTATGTAACTTGAAGTCATAACTTTATACCTTCTTTCTTCTAAACTCCAATTTTGAGGCTTTTTGACCTTTGTTTTCTAGCGTTCTTGCTCTAAGGTGACTCTAGCTCAATCTTTTTTTTATATTTACAACCTGTAAAAATAGCCAAGGTATGAGCAATTTACAATTTAATCAAAATTAAGTCAAAATTTGTCATTTATAATGTAAAAACTTGAGCATGGAGCTATATATAATATTAATGCACATTTTTCTTAGAGTTAGTCATATTTATTGTATAATTAGAACAATAAATACCTGTTTCTTAACAAAAATGTGTAAAATAACATGAATGCATGTTAACATTTTATATGCAAGCTGCAAAACAGAGGAATTTTTATTTTATTTTATTATTCCTTTTTTTTAATGTGGATGTTTGCTGTGTAATGCTTTTGAAGCTATTAATTTGATTATTCACTCTAGTAATTTTGGTGAATTGGTTGAAGGGCAGTATATGAAGAGTGCTTCTAATAATAAACAGTAACTAGCAAAATTCACCTGCATAAAAGTCAAAGTTGAATTTTTTCTTTGGACCTAGTTCTTATCGCTTGTCTGGTTATTTCATCTTAATGTAATGCCTTGTCAGCAACTATGCTTTTCTTTCGGCACCACCCCCCCAACCAAAAAGAAAAAGAAGCAAGTATACCTTCCATACTTTACTCGATTAGCAAACACCACCTTCTATTCTGGTATTATTTACTTATGCTTTTCATATGAAAAATAAAATTCAATGAATCACAGAAATTACCTCTACAACCCATTTCCAAGAGACAAAAAGATCCGAAATATGGAGGCCTGCTTAATTTGTATTCATTGATGCAGCAACTTGAGGGTCTTCCTGGAAAAATAACGTCAGTAAGAGTTAATGCTATAATGTATCGTCAAGAATGAAATTGGATGATTAGAGTTTCTAGAAATATAATTTAAGGCCAAGGAAGGGGAATATAAGATATTATCTCAACTTTGATATAAAAGCTTTTTATACTATAAACCTTGTAGATTGAAGATCATGATTAGCTAGGCAAGTATTAATCTAGCATTAAATCACTCTAATATCTCAAAGACCAGGTCATTAAGACTCAAATGCAATGTACTTATTGCTTATACTCAATAACACAGCCTTAAATCACCTGTTTATCAGAATCAGAACTAAATAATACACCTAGGTCTGAAGTCTGAACACATATTACAAAACCAGGGGTGGAACTAAAATGTCATGTACGCATGTATGGGCAGGGGTGTGCTTCAAAAGTTATGAAAATCTAGTGTGCGCATATCTATATGTACTATAATATTTTTCTTTAATAAAAATGAAAAAAATCGAAATTTCCTCAAATTTATTGCAAACCAGTCAAGATTTTTTTTAGTTGTATTAAAAAATAATAATAAAGTGCAAATAGGACTTTGAAAGAAGATAACTAAAGTTTTACAAACTATCTTATCTGAAGATGTAAAAAGTGGGCTAATGTCTATGCAAAGAAAACAATGAGCTTTCTAGGCAGCTAATTAAGGATTAGATTTAGATGTATTTTCTTATATCTTTACTACTAGATTTTCTAATTAAAATAGAACATATATATGATTTTTCAATCAAAACTTGACAAGTGTATAGTTTAATCGAGGAACTATACACCCTTTTGCATAATCATATATATGTTATGCTGTTATTAAAAAATTATACATTTGTCATATTTTGATTGGGAAACCTGAGTTAGGATATAAGGAACTGCATCTAAGTTTTTTTCCATAGATTAATATCAAGATGAATAATGATTTATGGCAGATAATTGCCTATAACTTTATCGTGGACATACTAAATGATAGATGGATCCAAATTATGAAGATTAAGGGTCTTAAACTCCTAGGTCATTCTTGTTATAAGCATTATTTTTGTCTAAGGTCAAGTATAATATCCTTTTACAAATCTTAAATAGCATAATATTTATTACATATGCATAAAAGCAACATTGATTTCAAATTATTTGGTATTGAGGATGTTATCATAATGCGTCCTCATGAAATCCGTCATACATTGTTACTTTTTGAGCTGTGAATGACGTGCACGCCAATTAATAAATATTATCCTTTACCATTAGAATGGAAACCTTGTGGGGTGTGTGCATATGTGTTTGAAGACGTCAAATCTATTTAGAGAATTCTGAGCCCAGATGCTTTGACCTTGTTTTCTCCTGTTCCTGTCAGATTTATCAAGGGGAAATATTTCACTCAAAGTTAATGGTATATAACGCTGATCAGCACAAGCTTAAAGACAGGATAGGCTTGAAACAGCAGAGAGAATCTGACCGATAATCATCCTTAGAGCCTCTATATCTTTTTCTTTCTTTTTTTTGTTTTTAAGTAAATAATTATTTCTCGTCAACACTATGGATAAGTTAGATTTTAGTCTGGTCTTTCATCCATATCACATATATCATGTTAGATATAACATTGTTTTTTGTTTTTTCTTTCATTTCTTTTTTTTTCTTTTTTAATTTAAAAATGTGATAGTAATTGGTGAGCTTATTACACTGAGAGTTTGGTCTTATTTTATGCAGGCTTAGTTGGTCTCCTGGGAAAATATGTGATGAAAAATATGCAGCAGGTAACGGATGTTTATGAGATACAAAAGAAAGAGAAGATAGAGGTCTAAGTAAACTGAGTTATTCATTAAGTACCTGGGTTTTGGTTTGTAAATGAACAAGTTTGGGTAACATATTAAGCTTGTGTGGTTTTTTTTTTTTTTTTAAATAAAAGAAGAAATTGTATTAAGACACAGAAAAAGAGTACAGAAAGTTTGAGGATAAGAAATTCTCAAACAAAGAAAACCAAGTAAAAACTCAACAGAAAAACCAAAGAAAAGCTAATAAAAAACCGGTGAGTAAAGAACAGCTGTCCAGTCTCTTTGCTTGTGAAAAAATAGTGAAACCCTTAAAAAGCCATGTGCATTAAGCTTGCATTGTTAAATGAGTCAAGCTTGAGAATTTGGATGTTGATTTACCTAGGTTAAGTTATAAATAAAATAAAAATAAATTTTATATGTTATTTTGTATTTATAACAAAGTTTAATCATTTACATATAACTTTCTCTATATCATCAATAAATGCAATGATTTGAGTCATTTATAATTGTAATATTTTCTTATAAAATTTTTCACTTATACAGATTGAAAAGAATCCTAGAGTACATTAGACTCTGTTTAACATTTTTTTTTTTTCACAGCATCTTATTTATGATGCTATTCGTACTCTTTTATAAACAAGTCGAGTTTGAGCGCAAATATACTTTAAACAGCGTGGTATATTCGTACTTAATATACTACAACTGTACCAGTTTGAACAAACTTGGCTTAGCACCATTTAGTTACAGCTCTAATGGGAACTTACTAAGTCTGCTTTTTCCTCTTATCATATAGGGGGCAGCAACCACATGCTATGTAGCTTTGCATCCACAGGTTAAAGGGATGACTGGGTGTTACTTTGCAGACTGTAATGTAGCTGAAACAAGCTTACAGGCAGCAGATCCAGATTTGGCAAGGAAACTCTGGGATTATAGCTTAAATTTGGTTAAAAGTGGATTTCAGGTTCCCAAGGGCTAATATCTAATTTTAGCTTCTGCCATGTGAAGATTAAACATTCCCAGTCACAGTGCATTTGTACTTGTATCTCATTTTCGCAAGATCTGCTTATCTTGCTGCATAACATCACATCTTACCAGATATTTGAAAGCCTGATTTGATGTGGGAAATAATTTTCATGTCTAAGAGATGACTTAGGCTAGATATATGCTTTAAGATTTTGTAATACCAGTTTTCCATAATCACTTTTGCCATTGTGTTTCAGACAAAACCCTCTGCCACTCTAGGAAGATTATTGTCAGAATTGTCGTGCCTTTGCTATTTATTCCTTTTTTTTTTTGGGCATACTTACCTAGTTAGGTCTTTCTTTTTTAATTTACAAAGGAGGCATAGATTTTGGGAGGAGAGAGCAGGGAAAGGAATTCGGGTATGGATCAAGTATTTGATATTATACTCACTTCAATCTCAAAGACTATAGTTAGTTTCATGTGAACTATTTATTCAATGGCTAATCAAGTCTTTACTATTAACTGACCAGTAACCAAATGTTCCATTCATTTTTGTTGCCGGGAAAATAATTAAATCGAAACATATTTCTAACGAGTCGTGTCTGTGTTCGTCGCACAGCCCATAGTGCGAAGGGAAATTCAACCGTAACTTACAGCCTCACTTCACTGATTTCTCTTAGGTGTATGGAGAAATTTTCACACACACGTCTTGCCCTGAAAAGTGTAAGAAGCTAATAGATATTCATTAAAATGGATTTGTTTATAAATTTCATTACCTAAAATATAAACAGTTTTTGCTAACTCGGCATCCGTAGTGAATGCAAAAGGTATACTTAATAATTATTCTTGGACTAGTGATAAAATAATTTATTGTATTTTTTTTCCTGGTTTCTTTAAGATGAATTGGGTTCTAGAGGCAGATGTTGTATCATTCAAACAGGAAGCTAGTGTATTCTCGTTATGCGCAGATGAAAAAAAAAAGTCTCCAAGATGATAGTTAATAGTTATGATTTAGAAAAGTAAACTCTTCGGAATTTGATGCTGCCTTTTTAGCCATGTGGTGGTTATAGTGTAAACCCGTTTCGTTGGATCAACGCTGAATATGTAAATATATATATATATATATATATAGACAGAATGAAAAATAACAATGTTAAAATAAAATTATAAAAAAATAGATACTAAAAAATAATTACAATAACATGATAAATATTATAAAATAGATTATATTATATTATGAACTAGTCACGGTGAGCAAATCAAATGAATCCCGAGTCACCAGACATGTTTGAATCCATCCAGTTTAATGCTGGTAAAAACAGCTTCCAACAAACAATACCGATTGAAGAAATTTTAGGTAGATTCAAATATATAAAATAATAATAATAAAGTAAATCACCGTAGATGAACATATATAACATCAAAAATAAATCTCATTAAAAAATATATTAATATATTTATATATCCATTATTAATTGGTTTAATCTACCAAATTTTTGGTAGATCGGTTCTATCTAAAATTTTCATATCTTGGATGTTGCCAGCAGATTAGTCTTGTATGTATCATACATGCAGAGATTTATAATGAAAACAAAAGGTTCACCCCAACAGATAAGCCCTGTACAAACCGGATGAGAGGATCATAATATCAAATTTCATCGATTTTACTTCAATTAACAATGTACATAATTGATCCTTTAATAAGGTGTTCAATGACAGTAATACACCTGAACCCGCATTAAATACACGAAGAGATGAACGGGTTCTTTAAATCTTTGACTTCACATCAACAAATGCAGGATCACAATCCAGCTTCCTATCTTATGTACCAATATCTGACCTCCCAAAATTGTCCAGAAGCTAAATTTTTTACCAATTTAACTCTCTTTGCATCTAAATCATCCCAAGTTCTCAACTTTTCATGAGTTGATGGTGCATCTTAAATATGCTAGATACAACTGCAAGCTTCTTTGCCAGAACGAGTATTTGTAAGCTGGTATGGACGAATCATGTCAGAAAGTTTCATAACACGGCCTAGTTTGCTTAACATGTAAAGATCTGAACTCCACAAGCCTGAGCCTGAAGCCAAGGAAAACGGACTATGTGGCCCCAACAAGTCTATTCCCAGATCCAAATTTATTACATTAATTCTCCCGTGCTTTGGCTCCTTATTGTACAATTACTTCCTCAGCAATTAGAACAATGAACAGATCTGTGCAACTAAATGGTCTTCTGACAAACTTCAAGAATAGCTTGGACAAAGTGAGCCCAGGAAAATGACTCATGTCATATACCATTTGCCCGGCTGAGCAAAGGGGAGTTGGGACTCAGATCCAGGGGTGGGTCACTCTTAACATGATCCCCCAGTAACTGCCGACAAACACGATCAGCCAAGATTGACTGAACATCATAAGGCTCAGCAGGAGGAGGCCTAGCAAAATGCTTCCCCCGAACATCATTTTCACTAGGAACCAATTCTGTGTGAGAACCCATTTGCAGTGCACGAAAAATGTCAACATTTGAGTCATGATGAGCAGGGGCATTAATGTAGATACCATTTGAGTGCTTTGGCAGGCTTCCAAGACCCTCTTGATAGTAAGCTGACTGTTTCAGGTGATTACTAAATGGAATGGCACCACTACCCCCAGTGAGAGGTGTGGATGCACCAGAAACAGTACGAGGGCTAGATATAGGAGAGGGAGACATTCTCCCATTCATGTGCTGTGGTGATCTTGACCGCAAAAGTGGGCTTCCAATGGGAGAGACAGGGCAAGATATATTCCTCGGAATATGGATTTCACTGAAGATTAATGAAATTATTTCAGACCACCAAACATTAGCAACCTTGTGTGTGCATATGTGTGTGTGTGTGTGTGTGTGAGTGAGGGAGAGACCTGGCATGCGGATTAGTTTTCAACACCCTAGAAGAATGAACAGAAAGTCTGTCGGTATCCAAGGCAGAGTGGTGTCTTCCTTGTCCAATACCCTGAATATTTATCAAAGATGAATGCAATTAATATAATAACAACAGGAAACAAAAGGAGAACCCATATATTAAAAATAACTTCAACTATAACTCTATTGGTCTTACATTTGAAAACTAGTTCATGTTATGGTCTCTCATCTTCTATGGGATAAAGTAGCCTTGTGGCTTCCTTATGGTTCTCAGCTAATGGTTTCTTTTCTCAGCGAGGTCTCTGATAGATATGATTAGCAATGGCAAACAATATTCAGTTGGTTTACCCTTCAATTTTAGTTTGTTTTTCAAGTTCTTTCTTCTTTTATGTGGATTTGTTATCCTCAACTCCCCTACTTTCTCTAATCATATTCTAGCATATGAAAATCCGAAAAGGTCTTGTGAAGGCCTCACCCAGAAGCAGTTTGGAGCCTCCACGTGGAGATGGGCATACCAGACATGATAATACAACTACAAACAACATTTGTCTTCCGGCTGAAATAATAATCCTGACAAGTCTTAGGATGACAACATTCTTAGCTTTTTCTTTTTCTCCAAATCAAATGCGTGATTTTTACTCCAAGGTAATATTCCAGCTTGATCTAATGGGGAAGTAACTCAGTCTAATTCCTACCTTACCCTTTATAGCAAGGAATTGCTTCATATACTTTGTCTTGCCGTCTTTATCATTTAAAAATAATAATTCTGCTGAAATCAAACATTAATTGAATTATCCATTTAAATACACAAGAATACAAGAACTACAATCCTTTCCTCTTCATAAAGATACAAGAGATTCTTATACTTCAGTATCTGTGTGTCATCAATCCAAAATATAAATTAAACCAAGGTTCACTATATGTTTAAACTGCAAAAAACCCTTTATCAGGGTATAATAAAACAGGATAATGAAAAATGTCTATCTAGTATATTCTCCCCACCTCCAAATAAAGGAGTCATTCTGCCTTACAAAGAAATATGTATAGTTTCCATACTACCATATTTGGAGGAGGGAATGGGAATACAGGTCTTGCATTTTACCTGTATATTTTAGTCTCTGATAGATCTACATACCAAGAACCAGTCTCAATCTTAAGGAATATAATAGGATGAAGTGCAACAAATTTTATATATATATATATATGTATATTATAGATAATTCTTATTCATTCCTATCATGAATAGGAACAAGAGAGAGGGATAACTTGATACAAAATGAAAGACAAACAGGCTTACCCCAACTTTATCATCGGAATATGGAAATAGCACACAAACAAAACAGTTACTATACATTATATAATGGAGATAGAATAGTACCAGAGCTTTTGCTCCATGTGCAATACCAGAGACAGGATCCGACACTTCAGGGCCCAGAATAGGTCTTTCCAAAGGGGCAGCAAATTTTACAAAAGGGTGGTCCAATAGTACCTGAGCTGAAGGACGATCATGGGGGTTACGTTGTAAACATTTCCGAACAAAATCCTTTCCTTCATTTGAGAGGTGATCTGGGATTGTTGGGAGTTCCTTGCTATTACCAATCTTAAACATGGCAGCAACCTATTATGACAACATGCAAATTCATAAAGCCATAAGAAGAAGGAATAATTTATTAGCATATCTATAATACCAAAAAATTACACACACACACACTAATATGACATTGGGACCTTTTGGTGTCTTTGGTCCCAAATTAGCCATTTTATTATAGATTATATTTTATGTATGAATAATCCTCCACATGCCGCTAGATTGCTACAAACACTAATGCCATAACTTCCCACCATTTCCCACATACCATATTATGATTTTAAAATTTTAAAATATTATTTCTAAAACTAAAAGTGTGTATGTGGAAATGGAAAAATGTAATGCAATTAATTGACAAAAATAACTACCCCTTCATACTGACTCCAAGGAGGCTTAGTTGTAGCCATTTCCAAAACTGTGCATCCAAGACTCCATATATCCACAGCAAGGTTGCAACCACTGGAGTTCTTTATGACCTAGATAAGCAGAAAACAAAGATACTGATTCACAAAATTAAAATATAATTACATGTATAGAGAGTTGAACCTAAAAGAACAAAAATATAACCTCAGGAGCCATCCAATAAGGACTTCCCTTGAATGATAATGGACATGATTGCCCTGTTATCTGCAAACCATACAAGGTATAAGTTAGGCAAACAGAATAAATCATGCAACCCCATGATTAATTATACCATAAGCAGAGGGAGAAAAAAAAAGAAAAAAGAAAAGGAGATATATTATTTCCAATTGCAACATAATTTGCAAATCTCAAATAGCAGTGATGTAGGAAATTTTGTGAATTATAAAGATCAGAAAAATCTAATTTCTAGGAAATAAGAGTTAAACATGTTAAACTGGAAGGAATTGAGCTAATTGATTGTTCTTTACAACATTAAATGTGGGCTACATGGTTAATAACACCATCGCAAAAGGCCAGCAGTTCTAGGTGGGAGAATCAGATTTTCTTGAGTTACCTTTTTATTTTTTCTTCTACATCGATTGTGGTTTCTGTCATTCTCTTTTCTAGGTAGAAATTATTATTATTATTATTATTATTATTATTTTCCTGTTCACTTGTTTAGCTTTTTATGAGTTTCCCTTTGTAAACTTGTAAAACTGTAGTTCCCTCTTGGCATCTTGTCATAACAATTTTACTTAACCCTACCGAGAAGCCAGAATCATCAAAATTAGTGGAGTGAATTAATGAGCTTTTAGCCTTAATTCATGATATAAGCAAGCACCAGAATGAAATTTACATATCTAACTCATTTAGTCTCAATGCAGATAATAAGGATAGTTAATATCTCCAAGCTTACATGCTTTGCCATGCCAAAGTCTGCCAACTTGATGACCCGGCCATTTTGATCTACAAGTATATTTGCTCCTTTGATGTCCCTTTACATGTAAATTCAATTTTAGGGATAGACACATCAATCTTTTAGGGAAACAACATTACGCAACAAAGTACAAGTTTAAACTTTTCAAATTATGAATAGGCAACATAGTTCACCTGTGGACAGTATTTTTAGCATGTAAATAAGCAAGCCCCGACAAAATTTGTTGAGTATAAGTGCGGATAGCTAATTCACCAAATTGCCCATATTCTTGAAGAAGTTTATAGATGGAGCCTCCAGATACATACTCCAGGTATATGTAAAGCTTGTCATCTACCTGTTCAAGAAATATTATTTCACAGCTTCTATAAGTACATTACAAAAAACACATACTGCTAACATATTTCTACTACTGTGCTGTTAGGTAAACCACCAGTAATTGATAACTTATAACTAGATGCATACATTACAAATGGCCAGTCTACAGAAAAATCCAAAAATAAATCACATGATCAGTCACACACAGCTAAGAAAAACATCAGAATGTGAAAGCAGACATTTCTTAACAGCACGGATTTAATAAATTAGAAATAAAAGATCAAACTTACTGTTTCAGAACCATAATACTGCACAATATTTGGATGCCGTAAACGACTTAATAGAGCAATTTCCTGCCAGAAAGTTTGGAGTAAGATTTCCAAAACTAGGCAAATTTTGAAACAAACTAGAAGCTGCTATATTGCCCACAAAGATAAAGGATTATTCACCCACATGAAAATTTTCTATGTCTAAAATGTAATCAAATTACCTGCATTAATTGCTTAGCGCTTTCCTTTGACTTGGCATCATCTGAAAACAGTGTTACCTCCTTCATTGCACACATCTCACCACTTTCCCTATCAGAGACAAACATATTAATTTGAGTATATATTACATGTTACATGCATGGGAAAAATAGAATATCTTTTGTTTGGTTTAAAATGAAATTAAGAACTTCTTGTCCAAAGTACACACCTATTGAAGCCAACATAGACATGTCCAAATGTGCCTCTTCCTAGCAGCTTTCCCTTTTTCCACCGAGAGCCAGGGCTCAAGGGGTTATCTGCTCTTCCTGGACTTCTTGGCATAGATGGAGATGTTGCTGCTGAATTCGAATGAGAGAAAGGTGAGGAATTGGTAACTGTTAGGGGAGGAAGAGGGAGACGATGACTCTGTTGTTTCCCATCATCAACCCATCCAGTCTGTGACTCAGTGGGTGTTGCCCCAGCTCTAGGATGAATAGGTGTGACAGCTCCGCTCTGAATCCTAGAGCTTGGACCAGGACTAGTCATTCTGGGACTAGGAACAGGAGAATACTCAGGGCTACCCCTGCTTGGTTGCCAAAATAATTGTCCTGTCATGTCCCCTCCCATTGAATTATGCCCAGAGTTCTGACCAGAACCTGGACTGGAGCAGTGCCCAGATCCAACCAAATTGACCTCTGAATATGGCTTTCCAGCCCAAAAAGCAGAGCTCAACACTTGTTCTGTCCCAAATGCTCTCAATGGACTTCTTGATGGACTTGACATAGAGCTGTCAGGAGCACTAAAGAAGGCACCATGAGGAGGAACCTGCAGATTTGGCACATGGTTGCTTAAAGGTCTCCGTTTTGGTGAGGTAGGAGGTATATGATTACTCAGAATGTTTGCTGGCTTTTTGGCCTCCCTTGAATTTAGTTGCAAAACAGTAGATGGTTGATCCTTGAGCATCAAGCTTCAGAAATAAGGCAATACTTTTGTCAGGGATGAGTAAAAAGCAAATTTTTTTTTTTTTTAAGAAGAAAAAAAATCCACTGCAAGTATATTCAATCCAGTAAAATTATGGTTATTGTTTGTTAAGGCTACCTGGAAGGACTGCCAGCAGCAGTTCTAGTCCCAGTCTCAGAGTCAGTTGCCAGAGGACTACGATGACATGAGTCCGCTGGCTCATCACTATCAGCAGAACTCTCACTAGAGATAGAGGCAGTGATAAGATCTCCATCTAAATCTGCAGAGTTCAGCCCATTACGCATACATGCAGGTCTTGGAAGTGGCAGATACAACGTTGGCTTGGAGCCCTTCTCCACTCTTGACTTTGATGATATGCTAATTTCAGAATCTGTTCGTCCGACACATGAACGCTGCAGCCCAGGAAGTGGTAGTGGCTGAGCTTGAGGCCTTTCAGCAAAACTTTGACACCTTGCTACCTTGGATGGTGAAGGAGATCTTGATTCAGCTGGAGACTGAGCTCCCTTTTCAGAAATTATGTCATTGCAGTTTCTACGGGGTCCTCCAGACCTACTTCTCACCTTACCTTCAGATGGGATTTTAAGTTTTCTCTGTAATGTGTCAATGAAACTTTCTTTACTTCCTTTCTTCTTGGTTTCTTTTGATGATGATTTCCCCCACCATGAAGGCATATTTGTCTTTTATATATTGAGGTGTGGCAAGCAAATTTCTTAAGAGATTCCCATTAATAGTTTGAAGATTTAATCATTACCATCAGGAGATGGAATAATAAATGTTATGATCCAGTCATAAGCTTCACCAAATAAGGGATTCAGTAACACCAAAAGAAGTAGCTCTAAAATGAAACACAAAACCTGCAAGAGAGAAAAACGTGCATTTTCAATCAGTCCCTGAGTCTTTTGTCTTTAAGTTTTATACATGCAAGTTATATATTTAATCAATAATTCTATAATTACAAGACTATCCAAGTAGATAAATTGCGGAAGTTATGCTAGTGCCAGTTACTAACGTTTCAAGGTAGTGACATAATGTGGTACATAAACCTCCTGCACCCAAGATTAACTAAGCAATCTAAAGGTCAACAAATCCATGAGAACTCCACCAGCTAGTGCTCCACCCAAGAGACTTAAGCGTAAATTTTAAAACCATGTCTATGTCAAATAATGAGATTTGAAGTTTTGAGCAAGAACATTTTACCTAACCAACCTTACTAATCAATACAATTAATGCAGCATAAATTCCTAGGTTCCAAAATAGGATGATAAACTAAACGAAATTATAGTTTGGACCATCATAAATTATATGAGATCGTCAAAGCAAAAGAGTGCCAGCCCCCAATTAAACTAATCTGCAAATATGGGTTACCTTTTTGTGAGTGCTCCAATACCCAGATTCCAAAGACCCAAGAACTTTAGAATGAAATTTCAAACTTTCGTATTCACTCTTTTGCTTCACCAAATTTCTCGGAATCTCAAGTAAGATTATCATCCCAAATTGCTCACAAGAATAACCTCAAAGCACAGATCCACTAATAACATATTACTGGGCAAAGAAACAGCTAAATCAACTAACCTATTGATCATACACTGAAATTAGCCACGAGATGAAACCAAAATGCACAAAAGAAGAAGACTTACTCTCAATACTCAACGGTGTGAATCTGAACTCAACCCACTCAATAATTTTAGCTCAAATCTGAGTAAGAACATTCCTGAATCGTTCAAAACTCCGCGAGAGAGCCCAAACAAGACCCATAAAATCTACAATACAAGAAATAGAGAAGGATTTTGCAGTGATGTATGATGATATTTCCGAATTGAAAGGCAGTGAAAGAGATCGCGTACAGAAGGAAAGAGAGAGATATGGCGAGATAGGAGAGAGAGAGTGTCTCCAGGCCAAGACAGGAAGGTCACTGAGCGTTGATTCTTAATAATTGAAAAAAATAAGTAATAAAAATTAAAAATACTAATTATTATATTTCTCCTCTCCATATAATTACAAGGCCCTTTAAACACTTTTTTATTATTATTTTGATGGGAGGCTGATTTTTAATTTACTTTTGAGAGGAATCAAGTTATGTGGCACTACACTATGCCATCATGGGATTGGCATTTGGACTTGATTCCTTCAACCAACGTTGATAATTTTACAGACCATTGAAATAAATAAAATGTGATGGCTGGTTCTTATAATAGTTTTTTATTTAGAAAACGGTTTTTTTTTTTTTCAAATAATGTAAAAGAGTTCTTTTTAGGATATTATACTGCGTACTAAGTGTTTTCAAGTACTGTTATATTTAGTCCTAGTATACAATAATTTCAAAAAAAAATTATAATATTATCAGTAGGCGTGTCAATTTTTTATTTTTTATTTTATTTAAAAATAATTTTATATAACATCCATCTTTACATTTCAGTAAAATTTAGTATGATCTAAGTTAGTAACTTTCTTTTTTATATATTTTCAATAATTTCTTTTCAAATTTCAGCTTTTAATATTAATTTTCTTATTTTATCATATATTTACATTTTTTTTGGAACTAAGACAAAAAATTTCAAACACATACTAATATAGGTAAAGTCGTGTAATCATTATTAAAAAATAAAACTTATATCATATATTTTATTTTTAACAATAAATTATAATTGGATGGTTAAATTTTTTAATAAATCATTATTCTTTTACAACGATAAGTACATTATTAATTAAGAATATTTATTGTCCACATTATTTGAACTCTATCATAATAGTAATTGAAGTTTTGCTATATAACAAAATATCTCAAAATTACATAATGAAACATCTTGTCCTCTTTCGCAATTAATAATATCTACTTCGTGAGAAAAAACTATAAATTAGAAAAGAAAAAATTATACTAGTTTTACAATATAAACTCTTTTTTTTTTAAGAGTTTTACAATATAAACTCTAACAAAGTCAACTCATATGAATTTATTTCTTATGAATATGATTTAATAATATAAATGCTTGGTTGATTAAAAAAATAGGGATTATAAGTAATTGAACTGGATGAATAGGCACAATTATGTCCATTTTCATATAGATAATAAAAAATTTATAAAGGGTCCTAACTATGATAAGTCCGTGAAGGCTAGCAGCCATTTTTCTTTTTATTATGAAGGGATTAATGCAATTATACACCCTCAAATGGATGCTTTGCAATATAGTATCTTATGCAATTAGATATAGAAAAAATCAATCTTCCAACTACACTAGGTGCAATTTTTACAAAGAACCCAAATTAGTTATGCACCATGTTTTCAAAACCAAAAGAAGATAAAGTTAAAACTAAAGGGCTCTCTTTCCAACTTTATAAGATGTAATTACTGCAAAAGATCCAAATTATTTATGCACCATGTTATCCAAACCAAAAGAAGATAAAGTTAAAAGTAAAGGGCTATTCTCTAACTAAAACAAAATCACAGTACTATCAAGTAACTTAAAGGGGATTAGCAAAATTTATTGAATATAATATTTTATTTTATTTTTTATTAATATGCATTTGACTTTTTTTTCCATTGTAAGTAATTTTGGCTAAGTTGATGTAAACGAGCATAATCCTTATGATTTTTTTGGAAAAAAGAATTTATTTCAAATATAATCTAGTTAAGAATTGTATTATGGAGGTCTCATAACCATAGAATTTAAATTGGCCAACTCAATCCAACTCATTTGTAGAAAGCCCAAAGACTTAAGGGCTTCCATTTATCAAGTCTTATACAAGAAGTTGACATTACAAGTTATACAAATCACTTCGAACAAAATATTTCTAGTATAATAAACCAACCCTGATTAGATGGCTTCTACAGTTCTATTGGGCAACTTAACTTGACAATTATTATTAGCATACTGATCATGAAGCTTATAAATAGAGACCCCAAACAGCACATTGGAAGAGGCCTAAATCCACCCCATCCCACACAAGCTTACTAAGTTTAAGAGATATTATCCTTTACTTTATCTTATTATTATATCCCTCTTTAAAGACCTTTATACTTTATATATCATCTTTACGTTGATGTCTCCTCCCTTAATTCCTTCTTTGTATTGATCTCTCAATCTCTTAATTCCTTCTTTGTCTAAATCATGATCTCTTAAATTGAAATATATGGCATGCTAAGTGGGGGCTCTTATCCTCTTTCTTTGTTTCATTTCAAAAGTCATGATGTAGTCAAAATTATATCACTCTTCTAATTAAAAGAATAACCAAAGAACAAGACACAAAGTGAAATTCACCCCCAAAATTATCACCAAGCATCTTACAATACAATAGGAACGAGCAGCATGAAAATGGCAACATTTCCAAATTGAACCAACCTTCTTAACCAAACCAAGGCCATAGTGGTATAGATAAACCCTTTAACCTACATCATTCACCCATAACACATAAGATGTACTTTTGAAGCTTTACCAGTCAATAGGTTCACCCATCTAAATGCACAAGGACATAACACTAGCCTTACTTGAGTTCATGTCTTATGAGATGGAATCACTCCTGACTCACGCCTTGAGGACAATTCATGGCATAACATTTTTAGTCATAAGTTGTGCTTGCCACACATTTCCATGTTATATTATGCCATTTCCCATTATAGAAAAATCATACTTCTATTCATTATTATTAACTTTATTAGGAAAAATTATATTTCAAATACAACATTATTAGCTTTGAATGGAAGAAATCATTTTGCCAACAACAACCTTGCTCCTAGTCATATCACCAAACTACTTCATGACAAACCCCTTACTTCATTTAAAAGAGGGAGAATTTAGCATAAATAGAGCATAACAACTTAACATTAAAACACAAGGAAGCAAACATTAAAAGGTTATCACTTTATTAACTTTAGAGTAACTTTTAATTTTATATTATTGTCTTCTTAAAATAATCATTATATAATTTTTATACTTTCAAACTTATTTACCTTATAAAAGAGCACTATGACTTGGATGAAGTACCATCTTAATGAGTATAAAATCAGCATGTTTTTAAGGGTACTTATTATGGTTTTTCAATGGTTTTAGGCCTTTTTACATCAATATTTGCATTATTTCAAGAATTTTGAATGATGTAATTTGGTTTTTAATTAATTAAATTCCCAAAATTAGGATTAAATTGTAATAATTTCAAGTCATTAACATTTGCTTGAAAATTCTTAAATGTGTAGTTAATTTGTATTTTGTGAAAGCCAAGTTTACTATCTAGTAATTAAATTAGATATCAAATATTTTAGTTGTTAACTACTTAATTTTATTGATGTTATTTGTCATTTTAGTTTAATTTCTTTTGTTTAGAGACTTATATGTAAATAAATAAAGATTTGGGCAAAGGAAGGAAGATTCATGAAGCCTAGGGATTAAACTGTAAAGAAATATTTGGAGACCAACATAGTGTTCTCGTTGTGACCAATTAGATCTCAATTGCAACGAGTAGAAGTTAAAATATGGAAATGCTGGTCATTTCACACTGTGATGGATTACTCATTGGCTACGACAAATAGGATCTATGTAATTTTTTACATAAATCCTTACCTTATATGCAAAAATAAAAGTTTTAGCTTTCACTTTGATTTTTCTTAGTATTTTTAGGCTAGGAGGAAGTCTTAGAGCTTAGAGTTTTTGTGAAAAGAATAGAAGCTTGAATGTCTAGGAAATTTCCTTTGAATTTTCAAGGTTAGTAGTAAGATTTTTTTTTTTTTTTGGATATTCTATTAGTGATTTCAATTTCTACCTTGATTCCTAATTGGCGTTTTAGGATGATTATCATGATTAAAAGCATTAATTAGATTGGATTAAATAGATTAATATTGAGTTTGGATCTTAATTGGTTAGATAATATGTTGATCACAATAATGATATAGTTACTAATTAATCATAGGTTAAGTGTTTGATGAAAAAACCAAAAAGAATTCTCATAACAATTCACTTTCTTGAAAGGCTAAGAATGTCCTGGGGAAGCTATAAGGAGATGCACTATATTAGGCTAATCTTATGACATAACTTGGAGTATAAATGAAGATCAACCTTAGTTTATGATTAAGTATGGTTATAAGAGTATTAGTAAGATGCATTCAGTTGAAGTTAATGTCTATTATGTCATATGGCTATTGTGTCTGATGCATCTAGTGATGAGTTTAGGTTAGGCAATTTTGTATAGAGTATACTTTCCTAAGATAGGAGCTAGCTAGATCGAAGCATCTTTAGGAAGCACTAATAGGCTAAAGCTACTGACTAATTGGTATTAATAATAATTAGAAGTCAATTACTTTCTTAACCTAGTTCATTATCTAATTTTAGAGCCTAAGTGTCTTTTTAGCTTCTTAACCTGGTTCATTCTAATATAGATATTCTAATATAGATTCATTCTTCTAATTTTCTGGTTACTAGGGATTAGATTAGCTATGACATTAGTTTAAGTTAATTCACTAATAATTAACTGAAAACTCATTCTCTAAAATAAGTACTAATTGTTATCGAAAATACTTTCTCTATGAGATTGACATTCAAATACTTAAGTTTTATTGCTTGAACAACTAATATAATTGCTAGATATATTTTAGGGAGATTGATTTAAGTGATAAATGCCATTGCCTACGTTGAGTTATTAAGTTGTCTAAAGCAATAGGTGGTTTAAAGCTTAAGAACTTATTTTGCTAATGTCATTTACAATTTTAAAAGTCCATCAAGTTATTAGCATCATTATTTAACGATTTTGCAAATTTGTTTATCAAGTCCTATTTAATATGAACACCAATAAATGTGTATATTATAAAATCTATGCTCTATACAGCATAAATTCCCAAGCCATAACCTCAACAAGGTTATGGCCTCAAATATATGCCATAGCAAATGCTCTTTGATTAAGGAAAATCCCTAACTGCTCTATATAAAAAGCAAAAGCAAACCACATTCTTCTTCCACTAGAACTATAAGAAAAAACCAAAAAGGTTAACTACAATTTACTTCCCCACAATAGCTTACTAAAGAACAATTCATCCTTAACTAGTTGAATAAGGAATAGAACACAATAAGATTTGGACCTCATCCTTGAAACCAAATCGCGAAATGAGAAAATTTTTGAAAGAGAAACAATAGGCCTTTCAAACCCTAGGTTTTCTATTATTTCAAAACAAAGAACATGTTAGACCTTAGATCTCATATGACTTCAAGATCTCTACTCTAAGATGATAATGTATCTTTAATCTTGGCTTCACAACCAAACCATAGGAAACTTTTGAAATATGACAAAAGGTTTTTAAACCTTGGGTTTTCATCGCTTTGGAATGAAGAACATGTTAGACGTTAGCTCTTATGTGACTTTAGGACTTTAAACTTAAGGCAAAAACAACAGAATTTATATTGTATTCGGATTCATAAAACTTCACATGAAGATTATAAAGTGGCTTTTGAAAGAAAACAATGATTTTATGTAACCATGGGGTACTATAACATTGGATTTATGACTAAAGATGATAAAACAAACAAAAGTTATGGCTAGACCTTGATGAGCCATCAAGTGCACCTAGGAAAGAGGATTTTGAATAAGCTTTTTTTGTAAGCTCAATAGATCTTCAAATAAAACGATAGGAATTGATTGACAAGACTTTTTTTTCTCTTAAAAAGCAAAAGCTGTGAACCTAATTAGGCAAGAAAAAGAACTCTTTGAAACTTTTTTTATAATAGGATAACATAGGGAAGAATTCAGGCCTATGACATAAAATAGACAACCTCCCTTCCACCATAAAAATGATGGCTTTTCTATCAAAAGTTCAATGTGGACTCAAATCCTAATAACCTTGAGCCTTACAAAAAGTATTCTACCATCAAAGTACGATCAAATATGCACACACACATACCCGCACTTACACAAGATCAAAATTCAAGTGTATTGAGCTAAAAGGAAGAATAGACTACAATCCAACGTATGAAATAAATTACCTATAGTAATGTACATGGTGTGATTAAAGAGAAAAAGACAAAATAGCTTTTAATGTTAGAAGCTTCTCTCTTTAACTTCTAATTTTAGAAGCTACTTGACCCCACATCTTATAGTCTTCCTCTCTCCAACTGCACAACATGTATTTATTCTATAAATGTAAGAGATATTGATTACCTAACGTATAACTAGTACTTAATGTACAACTTGAGCTACACTTTTTGAAATATTCTTAATAAGAGGGATATAAATTGATAAAGTATACATTTTTTTAATCATCTTATCTATTCATAAATAGGATGCTAAAAGATGTACTTTACTGCACCTTGGATATCATCTTTATGAATATCAAGTGCCATAAGACATACTATGTCTTTGGAAAATATCAAAATACATTATTAAGAATACCTTATATAGCATTTGTTAAAAGACAAGATGCATTCACCCTTAGTGATGAAAAAAAAAAAACATAACTATCTAAGAAAAATCCAAAAGATAAAACTTTAACAATAAAACATGTATAGCAAAGTGACCACATTTGCATAATTATACCAAAACCTTTCCAAAATATTCTCACATAATAAAATCTTTTGACATGAGTAAAATAAAAACACAAACACTTAAACATAAGGATTAGAAAAACTAAGAGCCTTCTCACCTTCACCTTTTTTAGATAACTCCTTAGATGTAAATCCAAAACATTTGCTAGCCTAACCATTTTGTAGAAATCTTGATATTTACCCACATATGTTTCTTCTTTACAAAGCCTAGAAAATCCTTTCTTACCTTTTTCAAACTAATGGCCAAATCCCCAGCACCTTTCTTAAATGCTTCTTTCAAGTGGATAAAATGTTCCTCTTCAATAACTTTTAATTTCTACTTAGCCTTCACAAAAAATGTTGAAGTATCCCTTTCTCTTACTCATTAAATTTAATTTGCTTTAGAAATTCACCTTTCAATTTAGCAAAATTTACCTTCTTAACCTTCGATTGAGCTAGTTTATCTTTCAATAGCCCCACTTTAGCAAAAAGATCATTAATAGACTTCTCTAGCCTCTCTTGAAAAGGATTAAGGTGGGTAAGTGGCATTACAAATTGAACCAAAACCTACATTAAATGGAAAGACAAGTATAAAGAATGATTATCCGAAACATAAAAACATCAATTAAAATTTTTACATACCCCCAAATTTGCCCTTATGAACTTCACCTCTTCAGCCATTAATGTAAGTCTCCTATAAAGCTCCTTTTCACCAATTGCCTGTATTTATCACAAATAAACAAATGATCGAATAAACTATTAAAATTCTCTCTAAAATGTTGGAAGAAATAGTGTAATTAGAAAAATCCTTCATTGAGGGTTTAACAATCTTTGGTGATGGTATTGACACATAAGCCCTCAATTTTGATACAATAACTAGTCAATTGATGCACAACTCCCTTGATCTCTCACTTGTAACCTGAGTTTCATCTTCAAAAATTTCAAGCAAACCTCTTGTTTTTAGCGAATCTTAACATCTTTCATTTAACTTCTTCATTTTTTCTTGACCAAGATCCTCCGTGGATAAAGCTCTTCTCTTTTATATATCTATCTATGAAGCATTGTTTGCATGGTTAGATTTGGTGCCATGTTAAAGCCCACTACAACCTTGGTCAAAGGAATGTCATTGGACATTCTCAAAACTTTCTTATTCAACGTCCTTTTTTGAAAAAAAATTTTATCCCTTGAAGTAAAGGGAGTACTAACTTTAAGCTTTTCACCAAAGTATTTGAACTACTTTCAAGGATTACAGAAACAAAATATCCAAGAAAAGAATAAAGATATAAGAAATTTATAAATAAAAATTGCACTACAAAAATATACCACCAAGACCACATAAAAGTCCCAAAATCACCAATCCTTCCCAAATGCCTTGATGGCACTAGCAATTTGACCTTAGAATAAGACAAATAAAAAGTAGTTGCACAAAAATATGAATATAATTTAGAACTTTAAAATCTCTATGATCAAGAAATAAGATTTAGAATAAAAAGCTACCAAAAGTTTTGAAATGATTATTTTATAACTCAGAAGGAGTTACGGGACTCAACCCATTGCAAATCAAAAGTTTACAATTGGTTAGATACTCAAATATATCCTTAGCCTTTACAAGAATAGGCAAAATTTTAATAAAACTCTAAATTTTGTGAAATTTTGCATTTATTGACAACAATTTTACCCCTCCCTATTTTTTAACATTTAAGATTAACCTAACCACCAAGAAGCCCAAACTCCATCCTTACACCATTAGCTTGTAAATCCTCCACCCAAAAGAAAGCATGCCTCCATTCCTGAAAAATCCAATTCATCAACTTACCTTAAACCTCTCTGTGACCTCGAGAAGAGGTAAAATAGTATTAACCATAGGAAGGGTGTAAGATAAACACAACTAAATAACTTAAGCAAGAAGTGACTTCAACTACAATTTTCCTAATTGCCAAGTGAAAAAGTACCAAAGAATAGATAATATCAATCTAGTAATAAAAAATGAAGGCCAAATTTTGCATAATCGGCATAATAGTAGAAAGTAAAATTATTTGATAAAACATGATTTGCATGCCTACCTATAAGAATAGATACCATAACACCCTTAGAAAGGTGTAATGTAGAAGTTAGATCACTAGCATTTTCTTTCAAATATCTAAATAAAGGATTCATACCCTTTCTACTACCCTCAGCCATGATTAGTAACCTTACTATATTTATAGCTAAAATAACAGAGAAACAATCTTTTTATGAAAAATAAAAAACTTACCTAACACTTGACTAACGAACGTAAAGCCTGAAAAATAACAATGAGCCTTAAATGCTCCTACTACCACTAAAGGGTAAAATGAGAAGACATTACACAATCTCTCTTCATATGTCTCGGCCATGAAAACTTTCATCTAAAAAAAAAAAACTTAATATGCAAAGACTTAAACAAAATCTTATTATTTATTATATTTCTTTTGCACATGTCATGAATTACATAATATCCTTTACACTTAAAGGAAATCCTAGCGCCCCATATGTTTTAGCACAATAGGAAGCACCTTTATAGTAAGCCACGAGCCCTTCCTTCTCAAAATCCTATTTTAGTCTAGCCTATATCTTTGCCCTAAATTTAGACACTTTGACACCCAAACTTGGTGCAACAACATGACTTAATTGTTGTTCATACTCTTTCACCTTAAGCCGTGACTTATCTCTCTCTCGATGATACATTCTGCTTTGCTTAAAATGCACAATCACTTTTGTATTCACACTTAACAATCCACTCTTAACTTGAAGACTTCATTCTTTAATGCTTTCACTTCTTCCTTTGTAACCAAACAATATCTCAAGGCCTCCACTTCTTTTTTTGTCCTAATACTTAAACAACAAGATAACTCTTCCAACTCCTTTTTCTTCTCTATGCACAAATGTCGCACAGTCATAAGAAGTTGGTCTCCTTTTAAAATTAGCTTGTGATAGTTCTTACCATGAGTACAAATCCTATTTTCAAGAACCATCACCTCTAACCTTGAAGACAACACTTTAACTTCAAGGGCTTTCTCTTTCTCATAATAAAATAATAAGAGTGGAACCAAGCCTAATGAAGCTCTTGCTTAATTTCCAAAATAGATGAACCTTGACCTTTCTTACATATCTAATACTACAAAGAACTAGAAAACCTCTCTTCCCCTCCCTTACAATATGATGTAACCTTAGTACCTCAAGGCTTGGACTAAACTTTAAAGGCCAGTAATCCCTTTAATCTAAATAAAATATCCACATGATTATGAAAGGTTACAGAAAAATAAAAACTATTGATTAAAAAAAATACACATGCAAGAAACCTACAAAAGGAAAGTACAAAAAAATACACACCTACATAGCCTATTGTAACTTGCTTGGAAATAATAACTTTCATAAGTTCTGAGCTTATAAAGCTCCATGGCAACCCATAATGGATGAAACTCCTAACAAAATGTGTTAAAACTTTAGGAATCTTCCTTAAACCAAAACCCAATAAATCCTCAAACCAGAATATTTCCTTTATGCCATAAACCCTAAATCTACGCTTATTGATTCACAGAAGGCTACAAATAGAGGAATCATTCTGTGACATTTAGGATGAGTTGACTCAGGGATACCCCTAATGATGCTACAATTGAACTAAACTTAGCATTCAGTAGAAACCAAAGTCTAACTTTTATAAATTCTTGAAATACCCCTTATTGTGGCACCATCTTTCTTAATAATGACAATGCTATGCTCCAATGACAAAATAGCCACACTCACAATTTCTAGGAAATGATATTTCTCTAACAAAAGAAGCCATTTATTCTCTAACAATATACTTCTAAAATCCCTCATATGCTTGAAACATCTATAACTTTCTTTCTTGCTTGTGATGCCATAAGAGAAAAGTGAGAACAAGAGACAATTAAATGCACAAGAAGATAGGGGAATGAATGATTTGCTAGAAAATGATGCTTGGTATAAATGATGGCATAAAAAATTATCAAGAAAAAAGAATAAGAACAAAACTTCCTACCCATGTAAACACAAACCCGTGTTAGCCAACTAACGACTAAAAAACAACTATCTTTGCGTGATCTCTCACATGCCTCGTTATAAAATTCTTTTCAATTTCAAATAGAAACTTTACCAACTTAAGAATAAGTGATAAGGTTATATAATGATTACATACAATATGATAACAAGGGAAAAGTTAGTAATCTTATGGATAAATAAGTAGGCAATAGAGGAACCTAGTCATGATGACATTGGATGGTGGTAGTGTTAATTGTGAATAAGGTGACAAAAGAACTCAATGAAGTTATGATAGAAAGACAGAGAAAGATTTAGACATACTAGAACTATAGAAACTTAACTACTAAACAATGTCTGATTTAAGGACTGTTTAATTTGAATAGTAGAACTTTAGCAATTGAACAATGTTGATAAAGAGCTTAGTAGTTGAACAATGTTGATTACAAGTTTAGTTGATTAACAGTGTTAACTGAGGAAAACATTAGTACAAATTTGGTTTAAAGTTTAGTTGATGAACGGTGTTGATTTAGTTCAAGTTTAGTTGATGAACAATGTTGATTAAGAAGAACTTTAGTTTGTATATCATAAAATTATGCCAAACCAATGACTTTGACAAAAGTGAATATGACTACTTAATTTTAGAAAACTTGCATTGGGAAGAAGGAGAGTAACTAAGTTCAAGAAAACCATGTGCCCCATAAATAACACTTTAAAGTTAGATATGATGTTATTATATGTACATATCTACACTTGCAAGGATAACGTGATATATATAACTTCGTGTAAGACCCAAGGAGGTAACCTAACTTGGTACACACATTGAATTATGGTCTATGCAACCTTGCATTATGACCTAAAGTTAAATAACTCACTCGATGAGTGTACCCAGAATGCTCAATATAACTGTAGAAATAACGCAAATAGAAACAAGAAGATATTGGTACTTTGACATATAAGTACTTAATAAATTTATTATTGATATTTCATATAATTTATTACATATTGCATTATATCCTTTAATTATCATGAAGGCCCAAATTTAAGCATGCTTCATTAGCTTTTTGGACCCTTACCATAAAACTACTAACATATGCAAATCACCTTAGCATAACCTCATTAGAGCTCACTTCCAAATACTTTTTAAGCTTCCTTAAGTTAGCCTCTTAACTCTTAGATGAAGGCATAAGCACCTCTTCCTTTGCAATGTCATCCCCAAAATCACAAGATGACTCTCCTGCCTCTCAATGGCCTTTTTGCAACATAAACTCCTCGAAAGACTAAGATGAACAAGTCACAAACAAAAAACTTGTTGGAGGAGTAGCAATAGAAGGAAAGATCGGATAAACCACAAGTATATAGTTAAGCTCATCTTGGCCAATATGCCTCAACGGTTGTGTAAGCACTTCATAGTTACAAAAACATGGCTACAAAAACATGAGAGAACTAGCATATCACACTAGTTCATAGAGGAAAGAACTTGTAATTCTACCATTTATTCTAATCAATGCAATAAATCGTTACTAGACTAAGCCCCTTCTTTCATTCCTAACCATAGTCTAAGCACCAACAAATATTCTCTCATATTTTTTGTAATATTTAAAATATGCATATTAATCAAAATATAATTAAATTGATAATATATATATATATATATTAATATTTATTAAAAATTAATATATATATATATATATATATGTATAATTTCAAAGATTCTTATATAATTTTAATAATTAGAATAGCCAAAACATCCCAAAAAAAAAATTTTATGGTGATATTTTTGACTAAAGTGGTGTATTAAATAAGTTCTTATTTAGATTGTGTACATACATACATGGATAAATGACTATATACCTCCAAGCATCCAAAATATTTTTACATTTCTATGCATCTTTTATGCAAAAATTTTATAATTTGTATGATAAAATATGAAAAACTTTCTAAGTTATAGGATTATGTAATTTATCTCTTTAACTTTAAAAGTTGACCATGGATCCCCAAACATTTAATTTTTGTGACATAATCCTTTGCTTAAATTTTTCTGTTAAAAATTCTAACTCCACTCGTCTATATAGGCCAAAAAAAAAAGTCAACAAAAAATACATCCAACATATTATCCTAAATGCTAAACAAAAGCTTTTTTGTTAAAAAAATTTGGTAAGGAAACGAGAGAGTAAATTATAAAATTTAAAATTTAAAAGACTTTAGTCAACTTTTAAAATTGATAAAATAAATTACACTGAATTGAAAGAAGTTCTCATTCAAACCTAATTTATATAATATATTGATATTCCATTTAATTGATAATATCATTGGTCATTAAGTAAACATTAAATTTATCTAATAATTAATAAAACTATTGGTTAAATGAAAAATTATGTTCATATTTTCAGGAGGAAGAATTGCCCTCTCATTCTCCATATGTATTTTCTTCTTATTACAATTATAAGAGTATCATATAAGTTTTTTTTGAAAACTAAATTATTTTTTAGAATCCGTTTTTTTACATCTATGATACATTTAAAATCATAAAAAAAAATTAAACTCAAATTAATAAAACAAAATTACTATTATTTTCATCAACTGAAATATTTAGGTTGCATATATATATAAAGAATTTTTTTTAAATTGAACTCTCAATTGTCTAATTATTTTAAAAGTTATAATAAATAATATTTTATTATATATGAATTAAAAGTAATTAAATAATTTAAAATTCAAAGTTCGAAAAGCACGATTTGTCTATGACTAAACCTTACGTATCTCCCCGAGGGATATTAGCCCGAGCTGCTTTGAGAGTGAAAGCACGAAATGGTCAAATATGATGCCTGCGATATATAAGAGAAGGGGAAGGGGAGATGTATGAAGCCGTTTGGTGGGACCCGTGGAGCCCACAGTGACCCTTGCACGCACTATGGTCCTACAATTCCTTTGTGATCATGTTTGCTGGCGACTAGGCATTGGTCACTTCTAATTCTAAACCCTGCATATAGTCATGCACGTGGTCTCAGGCTTGCACGTTTTAATTTCTCATATTTAAGATTGAGGAAATAATATTAGTCAGTTAATTAGTATTTAAACCCCGATATACCAAATGCTTTAGTAAAATATTCATTTTTAAAATTAATTAAATTTTTAAATAATATAACAATTTTATCTATACAATTTATAAATATAATCAACATATGAGATTGTCGAATGCAATATGATTTTAAAATATAAAATGATATATGCGATAATAGGTTACAAACATCTTATCTAAATAAATACCTGACATATATCGTTAAAAAATTTTTAATACACAAAGTTAACAATGCTATTTGAAGGATTGACTTTTTTCTAAATAGTAAGAATCTTTAATCTACTTCTATTTCGTACTCTCAAAATTGTGCCATACAATATAAAAAAGAAAAACCTACCCTTCAAATTGTTTCATTTTAGCTTGAAAGGTAACTTGGAGTCCGAAAAGATTGTGATAACCATCCCAGGAATGAACACTTTCTGATCAATGTTGCTGTACATAACTTGAGCCTCCAAAACATTTTTGCCCAACCTGCTAATTATCAATCTAGTGCCATTACACAAACCCATTAACTCGTCAATATTTCTAAGCAATATATAGAACCCAACCTTCAACTTTATCATATGATTAGAGAACTCTCGCTTGAAAGTAGTTTAAGTTATCCAAATTTTGTAAGAAATTAGGATAATTGCTACTTACAATTGCCGATATTTGATTGTTTGTGTTGTTTATGATAATATCCTCTGGAATATTCCCTATCATTGCTTTCATTTGTTACTCTTAATATCCTCTGGAATATTCCCTATCATTGCTTTCATTTGTTACTCTTACTCCTATATTAAGGATTCATTGAGAAAAATCTTTAATTTCCTCGTTTATGCTATGACTAGCTTGATTCTAGTTTCATGTTTTTGGTTAGTGTCATTACCTTGCAAAAATTCCATATGTAGGAAGCATTGGTTGTAGGAAAAACAAAAAGTCTTCTCTTCTGCCTTTTGGTATAACCGATAATATTTGTCTGAAGTTACCATCAAATAAGACCACTTTACCTCCAAGAGGCCAATCACCACCAAATATTTTATATAATCTTAATTTTTTAAATTATAATTATGATACTTGGACGTCTTTACAATGAAGTAGAATACTTAAATATGCACTTTAATGTCACTGTGTCTTGTAAAAAATAAAGGATTAGTGGAAATTAGCAAATTATTTAAATGCCTTTGACTCTTCTGACCAATCTTTCTCACTCCTCTCCGTTTATCTGTAACCTCACTCGCCAATTATGCCTTTGACTATCTCATTTTCTTTTACTATATGGTGTTATGTCATTTATCACGCATTTATTATTAGGGACAATGCTTTAGTAAAATTTTTGACGTAATTAGTTAGTTCTTCAAAAATAGCATATATCACTCTTAATGTGTATTTTTTCATTAGACTGGGTTGAGCTGATAAAAAAAAGGTTGGGCTTGTTTTAAAAAATGCCATTAAAATTAAGTGTAGGCCCAGCCCGACTTGCTTACTTAGTTGATATTAGATTGTTTTCTTTTGGGCCAACGTTCCTCTTTGGTAATTAAATACTCCTTTTCACTAAAAAAGAATCGGTGAAAAATGCATCTTCTAAGAATTCAAAATTGAAAAGATTAAATCTGTTTGCAAAATAATATCAAGCATTGGTAAAGATGATTTAGTTATGAATAATAGCCAGTTTTATATTTACCAAACCCATCTATAAATGAATGATATGGAATATACTGGTTATATTATTTAAAAAACATAATTTTTTTTGCCAAAAAAACATATTAATTATCCACCATCAGTTAATACTTATTTAATTTTTTCTATTTCAATTATGTGACTTTATTATTTTCACATTTGACATATATAACTTAGTATTTAAAATTTAATTATAATGATATCAATAATGAAAATTATGTTCTTCTTTGAAATTATATTAATAATTGATTCTTAAATTTCATTCATGAAGAAAGAATAAAGTAAAAGGAAGGAAAATTAAAAAAGATCTAGATAAATTTAAAAATATTACAATAAAATAATAATAAATTTGTTTAGATCGATCTTAAGTTTAGGCTAAGTTTTAAAAAAAAAAGGCTCAAGTTTGATTTATTTTATATTCAAAATATTTTTAAACAAGCCTTTTTTTGGAATTTTTTTGAGGTTTATAACCATTTTTTTTTAAAATTAAGCCTGCTAGGTTGGAATTGCTTTCTATCCATGGTCAAGTTTACTCTCCATATCTCCTATTATCTTTCACGTTATCTCTCAAATTTTTTTAAATAAAAGTGATATGCATTATGCCATGCAGAAATAAAGAATTAAGGGAAAATTATGAATTAATTGATTGCCTTTGACTCTTCCCATCAATCTCTAACTCCTTTTGTCATTCTAAATCTTTTGTAGTTCACATGTGCACTGCACATAATATAGTCAAAAAAGAAATGAATGTTAAGAGAAGAAGTGAATTCTAAAAATATTTCACCTTTTTATATCATTGTCTCTCTGACTGCATAATTGTATATCTACAAAAATTTCAATTTGCTTCTCCTGCCATACTATCTCTAATTCCACCCATCGATCACACCTTTAACTCTCTTTTACCATTTATCAAGCTATTTTTTTAATTACCAATTAGCATTTATCATTAGAAAAAATGCTTCACTAAATTTTTTAGTCAATACTCTAAAAGTAACAAACGTCACCATTAACATATATCTCTTTATTTGTTTTCCTCTATCTCTTATCATGTCTCTCAAAATATTTATATAGAAGTAATATGCATTATGCCTTCCAAAAATGAAGGATTAGTGGAAATTTCAAAATTAAAAAAATATTTAGTGAAAAAAAATGCACAGGGATAAACTTTTCACTTTCAAATCTAAATTTTTGGCTACAATATTGTTGTTCTCAAAAACATTTTAATTAATTACTGATAGCCAAAAGCGAAGAGAAATTTGACAAAAGTTATTGGGAAGATGTATAATTATTAACTATGTCAATTACTGATGCAATATATGGAGTCTTGATGGGCGATAGCTTTAAAGTTACCTTTATATTAGTTATTATGAACTGAATTAAAAGATAACATTAACTTTAAATTTAAAATTTAAATAAAGAGATTTAACCCAAAAAAAAAAGAATGCACACGGATAAAATTCTTACTTTTGTTTATTATAAAAAAGATCAAATGTCTGAATAGCTAAAATATAATTATTCTCAATATAATTTAATTAATTCAAGAAAATAAAACTACTACATTTTCTCTTATAGGTAATATCTATTCAAGAAAGTAAAACTACTACATATTCAAGAAAATAAAACTAGTACACTGGATGAAAGGAGGACAGAAATATCATCCATCCTATTTTAGCACTCAAAATTTGTTTACAGTGACATTTAGTGAACAACTTAAATAAATATTGGAAGAAATATTGAACGAAAAATTGACAAACCTATGCATTTTGTCATGTCAAGAATCAAGATGCTTGCGAAATTAATGTTTCCTATACTAAAATCTAAGCTTCACCTCAAAACTAGCGGCAGAGAAGGCTCCAAAACTTTTCTTGTTTGTTCTGTTTGTTCAGATCAGTCTGTTAGCACTCAAATTGATGATTAATTAAGAGCCCGAAAGTTCATTTCCAATGGTTATCTATTGTAAATTAACACACAAATTGAATTTAACATCTTCAAAGCTAATAAAATATTTCTCCCAAACTCTAAATAAGTCATTTATTAAAAGATTGTCTTGGTCCAAAATATAAATTACTTCTTCAAATTGTCTTTATTATTATTTTTTACTTTTTTCTTAAATATTCTTAATTAAATAGAGAGTCATTAAAACTAATATAATTTACTAAGAATGGAGGTAAGGTCTTTAATTATAGACAAATATAAAAAAATTTTATACTTTAAGACAAATTTAATTAGTTAAATTACTTTTAATTAATTTTTTTAATATTTGTGAGGTAAGTATTGATAACTTATATTGGAGACCGAAGGTAGTACTTGATAAATAAAATACATTAATCTTTCCTTCAAATTGCAGAAGATTAGCATTGAACTAATTTTTTACACAACCATTAACCCATTTGGCAAGTGAGATGGAGAACATGAACAATGATCTAAAGTAGGATTGTCTTCTAAACATGAAGACAACATTGTCATAACCTGACCAAACTGGATATAGCCTTTGAACTTACCCTGAATTTGTAAGAAGATTCAGCAATTTTCCTTCTAAATAAGTCATTGACAATTATATTAATCGAATGAGGATGAATTTGGTTCATTTGCAAAAGGTCTTAAGTCTTCGTGCGACCATTTGTACCAAAAGGAGAAATAAAATTGTAGACGAAGAGACATACCAGATCATTCGGAGCTGCTAGTGTTGTCATTCCCTCGTGGGTCCACTGCAAACAAAGATGCGGTAATTTTGATAACTTTTGAGACATGTATAGTTGGATGGAATGAATACGTGAGAGAATGGAAATAGAAATAAAAATAAATCAAACGAGCCCTTATACTTTGTTTGATATATATAATTTGTTTTAGTAGAATTGGAATATGAATGTGAATGTGAATATAATGGAAACTATTACATTTGGTATGATATAAAAATAAAAATAAAAATATCATTTGTTTTGTATGTTTAGTTAGGTAAAAATAATATAAGAATAAAAAGTATTATTGAACAAATGACAAAAATACTCATACTTAAAAAAAAAAAAACTGAGTAATTATAACAAAGACATAATAACGTTTATATAAATTAGGTTCCATAATTTCAACCTATGCTGGCTATTGATTGATGAATTCCATGGCCAAGTGGCTACCAAACGGCCTCAAATTTTCCAACCGGGGCGAGCTTAGAAGAGTAAGATGTAAATATGGTATATCCTTTCCGCAACGTATGGGGCTACAATTACCATGGAAGCAGACTCATTGTTTGGGTATGACAATGGCATTCTTCGCCTTTTTAAGCCCAAGTTTCATGTGGGGCTCTTACTGAAAAAAGTAAATCCAAATATTATACTAAACGATCGTTGTAGGAAATATGCTTATTGGAAGACATTCATGTTTATGGTACTTCGAACACATCTAGGCCTACTTGAAAAATTGGATTGTCTCAAATGGTCCACAAGGGCATCTTCATCAATAACAGGCCCTCTACTACGGTTTGTAAGAAATGCTTCCTCTGATAGAAATAGCATCACTGACAGAGAGAAGAATACTTTTAACTACATCGATTAAATTATTATGACTTTGGCAGATACCCAAGGAAGGATAGGCTAAGCATCACACTATTCAAAAAAAAAAAAAAAACTCTATTCCCGCTGGTTTGCCAAATATTATGTCAAAATCGTCCAGTTTCAAAGTAACAAAATTGCGTAAGACATAGCAATGCAATCCGGTCATCTTCTGTTTGCCACAGATTTTTCTCAGTGACCAAGCAAACGGTATGATGAAAAGCAGAATTTGTAGACAAATACATCGACAGCTGAGAATGTAGAGCGCAACAGAAGCAAAGGGCTCACCAATTTACCGACGATATTTATTTATACATTTTTTTTGGTTTTAATATAAAAAATAACTTAAGTTTCAATCATGAAAGTAATTTTTGTTGTATCTTTCTTTATATATATATTGGTATTTAATTATTTATTCATGAAACTTATCAATAATTCCAACACTAATTATAACACAGTAGGCAACGGTTTTTTTTTTTGGGGGGGATTTCTCGAAACGCATTTCATTCTCTTAGTCTTTTTTTTTTTTTTTGCCTTTCCCATTCCATTCCATTCCCCAGAGAGATTTTATTAGTGAAATCATGCTGTTTTCCACTCAACATATTAAACAAATAGATATTAATACTCGAAATCAAAGTTAATTAATAATTATACATATCACGAAAGAGTCACATAAGAAATTGATTAGCATTTAATATTTTTTACTTTAGGTTTGAATTTGTTTTTTCTTCACAGCATTTGGTTCGGGATTGTATTTCACATTTTCTTTACAGAATAAGAGATTGATCATTACACAAAACTTAGACAAACTTCTTTTATGTATTTATTATGAAGTTTTTTTTATTAAAAATATAACATGAAAAGCTTTTTTAAAAGATCCAGTAAAAAATCTTCATGTCATGTTTTTATTTAATAATTTAATAATAAACACCTGAAATTTATGCTCAAATCTTGTCCCTTGTTGTATCTCATTACCAATAGTATGTAAAATAAAGCTGGCCCATTAATCTTTTATGAAACATATTACACTACTCACATAAATGGATGATCAATTATCAATGCATTTTTATAATAGTAAATTACTTTCTTTACCTCTAAAAGATACTCAAATTATACAACTCTTCTTCTGTTTTAAACACACACTTACTCTCAAAACTAATCTCCTACTCAGTGTTACTGAACCTAGGAAGACATATACTTAGTTTGAAATTATGTTTTCCATTCAATCGAGTCACATATTATACATATTATCTTATGAGTGTCAAACCAATAGCAGTGACCACAAGAGTAGAAGGAAATCCAAACTTGAGATGGTTCCAGAAGGTCAGATTGTAAGCAAGGTTTGGTGCTCTGCGAGCTTGCTCACACACAATCAAGTTGGCAGCTGATCCCAAGAGGGAGAGATTCCCTGCAACTGTGCTCACCCAGGCTAAGATGAGCCATGCCTTCTTCTCTTCTGCTTTTGAGATTGCAGCAGCTGAGGCTGAAATCCTTACTCCAAGCAACAGAACTATATATATGAAAAATGAACACAAGAATAATCATATATATGGATAAAATCAAAATGGTTTTTTTTACAAAGATCGATATCAGTTGAGTATAAGCCATCTAGGCCAGACTGCAAATAATGGTACATTACAGTTTACACTTGTGTGGTTTGGCGTGAAATAGGTTGTTTAATTTCAACCTTTACGTAGTTTATTTTGTTATCACTTAACCACCTTGTGTTATTTTTCATTCAAGTTTTAATAAAAATAATCATGTGAAAACAATTTTTTTTTTTTGGTTATAAGTATGTTTAACATATGCCTTGATGCCATTACTAAAATTAAAATGACATTTGGAAAAATTGTCAGCTTAATCCTATTAATAACTCAGAATATTATAAAATTGTTCAAAATGTAAGGGAAACAGACTTTCAACATTTAATTTTCTACATTTGAACATTCATGTGATTATTGGGTGAAAAATATCGCAGAGTAATCAAGTGATAACAACAAATTACAATGAGATTTAACTAACACACTTCAAGAAACAAAATGATTGTGGAATAAATTGTAGTCTAACTTATAAATAAAGACAACTTCGTGACTATTTAACAAAAATACGTGAATACAACTTAAATATCTTTCAGAAAGTCGCTTACTTTCATTTTTCCAAAGAAATAAAGGGAGAATAATTTTATTTTCAGAAACTTCAATGTAGATCACATTATATAGCACAATCATTTACAACATAATTATTATGGTTTCACTATGTCCTATCCATGTTCTTTTCTGCATACCAAGCGACTACAAGAGGGAAAGGGTAATCTGAACATAGTTCTTCTGTGCATGCATCCATATTTTCAGAGTGAATGCAGTGTAAAGCCTCAAAGACTCTCTACAGTTCCACACCACACAACCAAAAAAAGAAAGGAAAGGAAAAAGAGAAGCAACCGTTCGATTAACTTTATATTCTGAATTGGAAAACCTGAACTACTTGATAAATCATTTTGAAACTGGCACTTGTAATCAAAACAGAGTTGGACAAGAAACATTCAGGTCCATAGTCACTTGAAAATCAAAGATCTGTGCATTTGAATTGGGTTACACGGAGAAATCAATTCTTTAGCTGGTTATATAAGCTGATGAGGTAAGATCCTAAATTCCCCAAACAATGAAATTGAATCACAGAGTTCTAGTTTGACAAAAGATCATCTTATAAGATGAAGTATGTTTGGCAACCCGTCGACTTGTGTTTTTCCAAGTTTCCATGTTCTGTAAATTTGTGCTAAGTACACAGCTGCTATTTGGGTTAGTGGTGAATTAAATAAAAAGTGTTTAGAAATTTACTGGCTCGCCTTTCTAAAAAATTGTCCTGCTGAACAATTTGTGAATCCTTACTTCAATTTGTTACGGTGAATCAGTACCACAAAGCCCCCTGTCCCTATGAAATTAACTTGTTTCAGCTCAAAGTTGCTCATTCAATTACATTAAGATAAAGGCCAACCATCAGCAGTGTGCTTAAGCTTCAAAAGTGTAGGGTCAAGCTCATTCTCAATATTGTGCAGCTAGCCCTTGAGCAGACATTTTAGTCACAGTTTCTGTCCCATTCCGGTATGCTTTGCTTGATTATTTCTACACACAATTTTGCCGCCAATAATAGGTCGTAACTCGTAAATGATAGAAGTTACTATCTTGACAATCTCTACGCCTAAACTTGACTAAAAAATTCCTTAACTTACAGTTTCAAATGCTTTATTAATTTTTATAAATAACTCTTGCATACAACTGTTTTATGTGTTCTGCAATTCACAATCAATGAGTTTTTCCTTTTTAAGAATTGATTCAATGAACATGGAGAACACAGATATCACTAATCAGGTTACTAAACAAACGAGTTTATGCATTCAATTTTAACAAAATCCGTATGACATGCCAGGCAGAATAAAAATGAAGAAGAAAACAGAAAACAGATGGCAAAATTATACTGGAAGGAAATTTCTCAACGTACCTGTTGGTACATTTGATGCTAAATTTGACAGGACAAGTATGACTATGGCAAGTACTGCTATTCCAGAGGCACGATTGACTCGAGAATAGGGCTCCATAAAGTCCCAAAAAGCACTTGGAATTCCAGTTTTATTGAAGCCATCTACCGTGATAAACATTCCACAGAAGAATATCAAAAGTGAATATGAAACCTGTACCAAGGAGAAAAGTTAATTCTAAGTGGTCGTACAATGTTCAAGAGGCAGTAGAATAAGTGTAACTGGAGTTTCAAGGGGGAGAGAAACAAAAAGATAGAAAGGAGATCTCTTGCTAGTTATAGCCTTTACCTTCTCTAAGCTTGGCCCAGCATCCTTGAAATCAAGAACCACCAGAGCAAGTGCAGCAGTAATTGCAGTCCATGACATATTCAAGCCTACAAGCAAGGCAACCAACATTCCTAATGTTATAATGTAAACACAAGCTTTCCACAGCGAGCCTTTCCATTTTGCGTTTAAGAAGTCATTTCCTTCCCAAAAGTATGTATCACTTGGTCTATCTTCTACTGTAATAGTCTTTGAAGGACTATTTTCCTCCCTTGTCTGAGATGGCATGACAGTCATTTCATCCTTCGATGCATTTGGGTTTCTTGCAGAATCCACTGCGCTGCTGGGGACCCATTGAATTTCAGCTGCGCTTGCTCGGTTTCTTAGACTCTGAACCCGAGGGGAGTTTTGAATACTAATAGATTCTGAACAGTTCCTTTCTTGAGAATTAAAGGATATAAAGTGAGACATTGTGGCCGGAGAAAACCGATGAGAATTGACTTCCTCTTCTGCTACAACTTCTACAGCTGCATCTTCTTCATCTTTATGGGTAGATAATACTCTCCAATACATAGACAGAAGAATTAAAGCATTCATTACAATTCCCACAAACATAGCAGGAAGAATCCCAATCAGGAATTCACCAAATGATATGTCACTCTCAACAGCTATTACCAGATTTTGGGGGTTGCCTATCGGTGTTGTTGAGGACCCAATATTAGCACTTGAAGCAAGGGCTAGGAGGAATGGATAAGGAGGTAAATTATGCTGCCTTGCAACTTTCAATACAAATTCAGTCAAAACGACACAAGAGGTGTCATTGGTGAAGAGAGCACTTGAGACAGCAGAAATCAGACAGATTCGACAAAGTAAGTCCTTTGGTCCTTTACTTTTCCAAGAGAGTAACTTCCCTAAGTACTTAAACATGTCTGCTTTTTCAAGATATACACTCACAACCATTGTCCCGAAAAGAAGACCGAGAATTGCTAGATCGATGGCGGCATAAGCTTGATTTGGAGAAAGAACTTGAAATATGACCATAAGCATGGCACCTAATAGGGACCCAGCAGTTCTACCTATAGGTAGGAAAGGCACAGCTGGGAAAAGTGCTAATATCCAGAAGATTGCAAAGGCAATTGAACCTAGGATCACTTTAGGAATGGAAGCTAGTGCCATTGTTGTAGCCAGACAAGTTGAATAATGGTTGCAACTTCTCTAAGAGGCTTAAAGAGATTTATAGGAAAACATAAATATAATTTAGAACTTTAAAAATGCCCTATGATCAAGAAAAGAGACTTAGGTTCCGTTTAGTTTAATAGGGGGAAGAGAGGGGAGGTTAATGGAGTGGAGGATGAGTTTTGTTTGGTTGGAAGAAGGGGAGGGGAAGGGGAGAGGAGAAAGTTTAATGAGTTTTGTTTGGTTAAAAAAAAGGGGAGGAGAGGGAAGAAGAGATTATTGTTTGGTTTAAAAAGGAGAGAAGAGAGGAGGGGAAGTAATTATATTTGAATAAATTTATATTTTATATTATTTTAATTTTATTTTTTATAAAAAAGTTATTTATATTAATAATTTTTTAAAAAACTTATAAATTTCAATTTTTTTTAATTTTTAATTTTTGATAAAAGATTATCTTAATTTTTATTAAATATTAATATATTAAAATATTAAAAAATTAAAAGAGGCAAAAAAATAAATTAAAACTTAAAAAATATCTCATCCCTCCCTCCCCTCCAAAACCCCCCAATTTAGAAGAAGACAAATTTGGCTTCTTTCCCTCCCTTCCTTTTTAATTTTATTTAACCAAACACTTTATCTTTCTTCCCCTTCAAAAACCCTCAACCAAACATACCCTTAGAAAAAAAAACCCACCATAAAGCTCGAAAAGATTATTTTGTAATTCAAAAGGAGTTATGGGACTCAATCCACAATAAATCAAAAGAATACAATTTGTTAGAACCTTAAACATATCCTTAGCCTTCATAAGAGTGGAAAAACTTTTAATAAAATTTCAAATTTCATTAAATTCTGCCTCCAACAATAATGATTTTATCCCTATCTGCTTTTTAACATTACCCTAGCTACCAAGAAGCCCAAACTCTATTCTTACACTATCACCTTGTAAATGCTCCACCCGAAAGAAAGCATGCCTTCATTCCTCGAAAATCCTATTCTTCAACTTACCAAAAACCTCTCTTGACTCTAAAAGGAGGTAAATTAGTATTGACCAAAGGAAGGGTGCAAGGTAAATGCAAAACCTAATAACTTAGGAGAGGAGTGACCTTAGCTAAAATTTAGACATACAAATACTATAGAAACTTAGTCGCTGAGTAGTGTTTGATTTGAGAATTAGTTGATATATAGCATTTGATTTAGATAATAAAAGTTTAACAGTTGAACTCTGTTCATTATGAGCTTAGTAGTTAAAAAATGTTGATTACAAGTTTAGTCGATAAATAATGTCGATTAAGAAAAACTTTAGTACAACTTTAGTTGATGAATGGTGTTGATTGATGAAAACTTTAGTTCGTATAGAGAACACCATTGAATTATGCTGAACCAATAACTTTGGTAGAAAGAAATATGACTACTTGACCTTAGAAAAAAGAATAGGACTACTTGACCATAGAAAACTTGCATTGGAAAGGAGGAGAATGCACCAACAAATAATGCACCAAAGTTAGATACATTATTATTGCATGCATACATCTATACATGTAAGGATAACATGTCATATGCAACTTTGCACCATGACCTAAATATGGTAACCTTACTCGGTATATGCATTGAAATACAATCTACATGACTTTGTGTGAGGTGCTTGATATGTACACTTAGAATGTTTAACATAATTGTAAAAACAATGCAAATGTAAACAAGAAGCTGCTGGTACTTCGATAGATAAATACTTAATAGATTTATCATTAATCTTTTGAAAGCCCAAATTTAAGCACGCTTCAATAGTTTTTTGGATTCTTTCCACAAAACTATTAACATATGCAAATTCCCCCAATATAGTGCGTGTTTAGTTTGGCGTTTGTGAAGTCTGGAAGCCCGTTTTCTATATGAAACGTGAGTTTGTGGAAATAAAAATATGTTTGGTTCGATGTTATCCCACTCTATCAAATTCCCCTAAACAATTTCATCAGAGCAAGAAACTTATTACTAAACGTATTTTTTCACTTCCAAACGGGCCACCTTTTAAGGTTGCTCAAGTCAATCTCCTAACTCTTAGATGAAGGCGTAGATGCCTCTTCCTCAATAACGTCATCCCTAAAATATCAAGATAACTCTCTTGCCTCTTGATGGCATTTTTGCAACATAATCTCCTTGGAAAACCAAGATAGAAAAGTTGTGTATAAAGAACTTGTCTGAGGATCAACAATTAGAGGAGAATTCGAAGAAGTTGCAAGCTGATGCTCAAGCTCATCTTGGCTAGTATGCCTTAAAAGTTGTGTAAGCATTTTATTGTCCTGAAGCTTAGCTACATTAACACGAGAGAACTATCATATCACGCCAGTACATAAAGAAAATAACTTGTGATTCTACCTATTATTCTAAGCAATACAATATATTGTTACTAGATTCAACTTCCTCTTTCATTCTTAACTATAGTCTAAACACTAATACATATTCTCTCATATTTTTTTTGGTAATATTTAAATTTTGTATATTAATTAAAATATAATTAAATTGATAAAAAATACATAATTGATATTTATTAAAAAATTAATATATCTAAAATTTCAAAGATTTTTGTACTTTTTTTAATAATTAAAATAGATCAAAGCATCCAAAAAAATTAATTTATGGAGATATTTTGACTAAAATGGTGTATTGAATAAGTTCTTATTTAGATTAAGTACATACATACAATTTTAAATGACTATAAACGTCAAAGCATAAAAAATTAGCTTGAATGATATTTTAACTAAAATTTTCCATTAAATATCTTCTTATTTATATTATTCCTAAATATTTTTCATTTCTATGTATTTTTCAGACAAATAAATTTTACAATTTGTAGGATAAAATGCAAAAAACTTTCTTTTTATATTGCAGGACTATATAAAATACATTTACCATGTCATCCCAAGTAAATAAAAAAAAAATTTTGTTCCAAAAATTGGTAAGGAAATGAGAGAGTAAATTATAAAATTGAAAGTTTATCAACTTTTAAAATTAATAGAATAAATGACAGAATCCCCTAAAATGAGGGGAGTTCTTTTATATTTCAACCTGATTTCTATAATACATTAATATTCTGTTTTATTGATAATATCATTAGTTATTAAATAAACATTAAATTTATCTAATAATTAATAAAACTATTGGTTAAATAAAATATTATGTTTATATTTTCAGGAGGAAGAATTGCCCTCTCATTCTCCATATGTGTTTTCTTCTTATTACAATTATAAGAGTATCATATAGGTTTTGTTGAAAACTGTATTATCTTTTAAAGGCCCTTTTTCACATCAATATGACACATTTAAAATCATAAAACATAAATAAACTCAAATTAATAAAACAACATTACTATTTTTTTCATCAACTGAAATATTTAAGTTGGATGTATATATATATATATATATATATATATAAATATTTTTTTAAAAGAATTTGAACTCTCAATTGTCTAATTATTTTGAAATTTATAATAATTAATATATTATTATTATAATGAATTAAAAAATAATTAGGTAATTTAAAATTTAAATTTCGAAAAGCACAGATAGGTCCACGACTAAGTGCGTATTTAGAATCCCATTTCAAAATCACATTTGTGTAAAAGTAATAAATTATTACTTCCTTACAAACGTGATTTTGAACCTCCCAAAAGCAGAACCAAACACACCATAAACCTTATCTATAATCTCGAGGGATATTCGTCCGAGTTGTTTTGAGAGAGAAAGCACAATGGTCGAATCTGATGCTCGCGGGAAGGGAGGGGGAAGGCCAGATGTGTGGGACCCTCGGAGTCCACAGTAACCCTTGCACGTGCCATGGTCGTACAGTTACCTCGTTGTCGTGTTTGCTTGCGACTGCATAATATAGGTTATAGGTCAATTTTCTCCGGCCACATGGGTGATTGGAGTGGGTAAAAAATGGTTTTTTTTGCTTTTTATTGGTTTTAGATTCTAAATTTTAAATTTGAAGATAAAAATTATAATTATAAAATAAAAAATTTTAGTTGTGAAAAATATTATACTTAAAAAATTTTAATTATATATGTTTTAATATTTTTTCTAGTTTATTGAACTTTGATTTGATCACTTTCTGTCTGTATTATTTTTCTTATATATGCCATTCATTATAATAGGAATAGCTACTTTGTCCACAAAAATGAAATCAACTTGGAATCCATAGGAATGAGGAGAGGTAGGCAACAAGTGTCAATAAATGTAGAACTGACCAATGTAGTCTTTGTTAAGTGTAATCTCAAATGTTTGAAACTTTATGTCGGAAAGATATTTCATATACAAGCTTGAAATGGAAATAAGCAACAATTATAGAAGAAATCGAATAAAGGATGAAAAGGGAGAAGAGGGAATATCACATGAAAAGATAAGAGGGAGATAGCATCCCCTAATCTGTAGGCCGCAAAGCATACAGAAAGGGACAAAGGGCATTCAAATACATGAAAATGGAGTTTGATTGAAAAGTCAATACTCAATCAGTCTAATGACAGTTTGCTAAGCTTCTTTCTATATATTATTAATCACACTAACAAGTTCCAGTGGATGTTCAAGTATAGAAGATGCTCTTTATATTTCCAATTGAGAATTAACAATCAAATAAAACTAGTACATTATCTCTGATAGATAAAATTTGCTCAAGACGCACTTTGCAATGTCAAAAAGTATAAATGCACTATTGGAAGCTTCCCGACAGAAGGCGAAGACAGGCACTCTACATTATTGATGGAATGCTCCACAGACTCCCTTGATGAGTTATTGTTGCTTTTCACAAAGGTTGACCCAAAAAAAAAAATTACGATGAAACTATTGAATGGTTTAAATCAATGTTTTAAAAATTAAATTACTCAATGAATCGAAATGAAAAATAATTTATGGTTTAATAGTTTGATTGAGGTTGAATTGAGGTTAAACTATTTTTCAAAATATATATGAAATATATATATATATATATATATATATATATAAAAGACACATATATTGTAAGTTAATATTTAAAATAAATATAAATACAAATATTTAAAGATATAAAAATTAGATAAAGTAATCACTTATGATAACAAATTTATATGAAATAAATTAAGCAGTGTCCAATAAATATCATAAATCCCTGTTATAGATTACAACAATTTTTTATTTAGGCAAAAAAGGGGCAAAATCTAGGTTTTTACTAGTTCAGTGCTAAATTATCCTGTTATTATAGGTTTTGACCAGTTTACTTGCTTTTTGCTTTGTTGGTTTTCAGAGTTAATTAGACTAAAACAATAATCGGTTCACTAAGTTTTTAGTCTGATCGACTGGTTCAGTCTAATTTTTTCAACCATGGATTAAACTTGAAAAAGATGTCTTTCATTTCATATTGGAAGAAAGGTTATTACTTGCAATTTTGTAGTGTATATTACAAATGGGATAATTGGATAAAATAGCAAAGTTCATGATTAAGATTGTTCCTTAGCTTGCCATGTTCCTTTAGTAAGAAGTGAATTGGGATAAAGGAGGAAATAAATATTATCCATCTTATTTTCAACACTTCTAAAATTTTTCTAAATTGATATTTAGGGAACAACTTATAAATATTGAAAGAAATATTGAACAAAAGATGTACAAGCTCATGCATTTTGTAATGTCAAGAATAAAGATGCTTTCAAAATTAATGTTTCTTATACTAAAATTTAAGCATTACCTTTGAATCATATAACAGATGGGAAGGTATTATCATAATATATATCTTTTTGTTACGTATACCTCTAAGCAACTAGGAGTGTCTTTTATCTCCTAATTAATTTATCAGCCTTTCTTTTTATTATATGAACAATTTGTTTTTAATTACCTTTCAATCAAATGGATGATTAACCAAGTCCTAGACATTGTTTATCCTCATCAATTCTATCTCTTATTCCATTACTCTTATTTAATCTACTTTAGTAGGGTATGACTAAGCCTCTCAAATTGTGTTTAACACCTAAATGTCTAGTAGAGTACATTTGATTGTTACCCTTTCAATTTGAAACTGATGTTTAAATAAGGGAGTTGTCTATACAACATTCTCGTCTTTAACCAAGCTCCCACTTGGATCAATAGGTCGAGGTATAATTATTTATCTTTATTAACTTAATCTTGTTTCTCATATAGAGATATATACCTATTAATCTCCTTTCTACTTAAAAATTCATTCTTTAAATGTGGTTTTTTTTTTCTTGACTCTTCTGCTTTCATTTTCATTAAGAAAGATATACCTCTTTAATTATTTTGAGTATCTTATAAAGATATATTCCTTACTTTGAGTCTAATTTCTATGCTCATAGGAATTGTCATTGACATAAATAGCCAACATCATGATCTTTAGATGCTTAAATTTAGCTTATTAATTTAGAGGGCACTAAGTTAAGCTTGGAGGCATCAGTTTGTAACTTGTCACCCCAACAAGAAATAGGTAAGTTTACTTGATCCATCATTAACCTTAGCTATTTTGTGCAAGGTTTTTATTATCCCTCTTAGTATCTCTATTTGTTGTAGAATGTTAAGAAATTGTCAATTGTCTAATGATTCCTTTATCTTCATACAGCTTACTAAACTAATTTGTTAAATATTTACATCCTTGGTTATAACTCAAAATTTTAATTTTCTTAGCCATTTGTATTGTGAAAAACTTGTGAGTCTATGGTCTAAACAAGTAACATAGAAATGAGTCATAAGTCGTCCCACTAAAAAGGTAGGTCAATTTCTAACTTTCTCAATTACTTTTATTATTTAGAAAATCCATTAATTTAAATTAAAAAAATTAAAAGATAAAGATGAGCAAAATTCATAAAAATAAATACTGAATTATTTATGGATAAAGGCTTTGAGATTTGAATTTCAATGTCAATTCTTGAGAATGAATAAGGTCAACTCATGAAATTTATTTTCTTCATAATTAATGGCTGATTCCTTGAGTTGTGTGAAATTCCATCTTAAGATAAGTTAATCATATTTATGCTATACCTATGTCTACTCTTGTGATCATGTGCTTTAACATAAACCCTTTAAACTCTATCGACATTAGTGTACTCATACATGTAACAAGTTGGCATGCATATAGGTTAATCTGCCTAGATTTGGTTGTTATCTCTAGAAAACCTATGCCTAAGTTTATTATTTATGCATATTATTCAAGTAATCCCTTATAGTAATTCATCTTTTAATCCTTCTCACTATAGATCTAATTTTATAATAAGTGGCTATCAAATTGCAAAATGAATTATAAATTGATTAATAAATTAATTAGATGAAAGTCATTACACGGGTATCTTAGATTCAAACAAAATCAATAGACATATCCATCTAAACCTTAGATTTGAGAGGTCTAACTACTCATAGTAAAAAATGAAGATATAAACTCCAAATAAATCAAATCCATGCTAAAAGAAAAGAAAAGAAAATAGAAATAAGGGAAAACTATAAAGGTGGTTTAACAATCTTCAAACAAAAACTCTAATTCTCTCAGACTTTAATCAAGATCTCTAGAGCTCTTCCTAAAGATGTTACGTCCCCTAAAAAGTGCTTTTCAAAATACTTTTATGTGTTGTTACCTTAGGATTTCTCAAAAAATTTCTAAAAATGCCCTAAAATCTTGTAAAACATATTTCTATTAATGGATATGACTTGCTCATTTTAAGTCATGTATTTACATGGCTAGGCTGTGTTATTCTCTAGTTCTTTAATTGTTTTAGGGTTTTTAGACATAGGCATGCATATCCAAATGGCCTTCCCATGTCCATTACTATTTTGACTCAAACTTCTCCTTCTTTAATGCCTTTGTACTCTAGCATGGCTAAGATGTGGCTTGCTGTTAATGAGTGATTTTATGTTGAATTTCTCCTACTTGCCTAACTCCATCCATTTTTAATTAAATCACATAAAATTTGCACACAAATAAGATAATTTGTCTTTAATTAACCATTTTCAAGGCTAGAAAAATATGCATAATTTGGACTCATCAAATTCCCCCAAACTTGAATGATTACTCATCCTTAAGTAAAAGAAAGATGGCACTTAAAAAAAAAAGGCCTTTCATACCTAAAGGTATCTAAAATCCATAGGCATAAACTTAACAAAATTTCTTAATTCATTTTGATTAGCCAATTGATTATAAACTTAGTCATACGAATTGCAAGTGAATACCAAAATGGTTTCAACACATAATTAATGCAAAACTAATTATCAAGCCATGTAAATTCTTTATCCAACATGCTAACTTCCTAAATTATGTTCCTCCTAATACAATAAGTAAGTTAGTAGTATAAAGTCCCTTCCTTAAGTCTTTTTACAAGTTCTTTCACTTTTTCTTCTAATTTATTCCTAACCTTAGTGACAAAGATGAGTTGCTATCCATACTTTTATTTCAGGCTATTTGACTTTTTTTTTTGGCAGAGTTAAGATAGCCCAAAATAATATAGTATAACCATTATCGATACTTTATGTACTTAAAACTCAACTTTAGATTATACAAGGTAAATTAACTAGTTAGCCATTTTTCATATTTTCACACTTTTATTAATCATTTATTTTTTATGTTTTTTGCTCATTTAATGTGGTTCATACACAGCCCTTAAGCAATTCATGAAACTCATATCAATTAATAGTTTTAAGGGTTGAATAAGATGATTAAAGTAAAAAATTAAAATTAAAATTAAAATTAAAATTAAATTAGGCTTATGCAAAAGAATCTTAGATAAATAACCAAATATTTAGGCCTAATCAATCCAAACTATTATTCCCAACTTAGGACTAAATGGTAAGCCTCCCTCAAATTGAATCAATGTAGTGTCCTTAATGTTTAAAAATGTAAAATAAGAACAACTAAAAATAGTAAATGAGGTAGGGGTTAAAAATACTCCCTTATAGTCACTGCACAACTAACGGTGGATCAGGGAAGAGGGTGGATGAATCAATGATTGAAATGCTAACTAGGAAAAGGAAACATGTACATAAAAGCCATTGGTCATAGAAACCAAATCAGTATAATATAACAAGATAGAAGTTAGAAAACAATATGACAGCAACATAGCACAATTTAGGGAGACAAAAGAAAAAATAACAAAATGAAATGGAAATTATACTATAGGGACATATATGCAAATAAGGGGAATTAGCTGTCAGGTGGTAATGGTGAGCACGATAGAGGCATAAAATCAACTAGTTGTGCCTCCAAAGAATCAAGTTAGACCTCCTCTAATAGTCCAAGCTGTACTAGTGTTGACTCATCAATGTAGCAGCAGGGGATAATAGGACACTTGGCCAAGAATGTGCAAAAGGCCTTATACTAAAAAACTATCCCATTAGGGTTGGTCAATGCCAAAAAGGTGACTGCAGACTTTTAAGAACATTTCTTGAGGGACATGGAGAGTTCTTGAAAAGAAAGTCAAGATGCAAATTAGAACGAGAAGATATCAAGGCCAAGCCACAAGCAAATAATTCCATAAATTAGCAAGAAAGCAAAGGCATAAGGATGAGCAGTGTGAAATGGCAAGATAAATACAAGGAATGGGACAAGCAGAGTAAGCCTAAAGAAAATAGAAGAAGAAATGCAAGGGTAAATAAATATAAAGGGCCTAATTTAGGAGTTAAAAGTGCAATAAAAAGCAAGTAGCATGCAATTATAAAATAGGAAGCACATAAGGTGTAATACTTTAATAATAATAATAAAGCAATAAAATAAAATAAATTACTTTATGCTATTAAAAAAAATTGAATAATTGTTCTTTTAAATTAATTTTGGAGTTTATAAAATTTTTTATGACCCTTTTTAATCATTTTAAATATCAATTAATGCATATTAAACTTTTTGGGGGGCAAAAGTGTAATATGAGCAAAAGATAGTTTAATATTTCTTAAGCACACTCCCTTTCCATTTTTTTCATCTGACCAACGTCCTTTTTCTTTCTTCATCTTTTCTCTCTCCCGAAATCAACCACTTTCAGCGTCCTTTTCTTAAGCTTCCTTTCTCCTCTATTTTTCATTTTTTTTCCCATTCTTCCTTCAATGCTACACCCATGGATCTTCAACCATCATGCAACCACCTCCATCGAGCACCAACTAGCTTTAACCATTGGTAAGTTCTGCTACTTTGGCTGATCGTGAACCACCATGAAGGGTTTAAAAAAAAAACAAGAGAGGAAGAATGGGAAGAAGGGGAAGAAAGAAAGGAAGCCATTGATGTTAATTTCTTTTCTCTCTTGTGCTAATGGTTTCCTCCTTTTGTTGTCTCCTTATTTTTCCATTCAATTTCTTTTTTAAAATTTTCAGCTCTTCCCTTCCATATTGTGGCTGTCATGGTTGGACATTCAAAAAGGGGATTTCACTATTAAATCATTAAAATAGCAAATTGCCACTCCTATCTTCCATTATCATGAAATATAAAGTAAGTTTTAAGTCTAATTTAAGATATAGGAGCTTAGATTGAAAAAACCCCAAATTTAGGTTTAGTATTTAAGATAGAAAATTGTATAAAATTTAAGAATTTATGTTTTAGGGAGTATATTAGGTTATATAAATAGTTATAGATATTATTGGAATGTTCAAAATAATTTATATTGGTTATAATTTTAGGTGATACCGGGGAAACTCATTCAACTGGGACTCTGCACTAAACAATAGGAATTTGGAACTTATACTTTTACTCCCAACTGGTGAGTGTGTAAATAATGGAGTAACATATCTATTTCATCCCATTTTATATTTTATAAGGTGAAACTTTCCATTGTGTAATTTATGTGTTTTACTTTTTGGGAAAACAAATTGGTATTTTCAAATTTCGGAATAGGTATATATTCAGATAATGATTTAATGAATTTACTAAAGCAAATAGATAAATGAAATGTGGCGTGATGCATTTTTATGGAATACAAAAGAAGGAATTAGATAGAAAAGAAGTAGTGGTATATATCTATTTAATTGTGGGAGAAATGTTTATATTGTTTTATAGTTTCATATGCTACATTGATGTTATTGAAAGTGAACTCTCCTTATTTAATTATTCCCTTTATCCTTTATTTATTTTAGCTAGCTAAATACTTTTAGTGAATTATTTATTTATTTACTTATTTATGTATTTATTTTTATGCATGAGAATCTAGTTAGGACCTTGTAGCCGTTAGCAGAGGTAATGGTCTAAGTGTACCTAGAATAAGTTGTAAATTGTGATAGCATTGCGATATGATGTGTCCAGTGCTATGATCTGAGATACTCGACATGTACTGTGAAAGTGATAAGATGGAATGGACCCATAGAAATGACAAGATATATGATGCAGTAGTTTGATAATTTGGTTCATTTCTATGATACTCATTTCCATATCATTTTCTTAAACTTAGGAAATATGGATTTTTCCTAAAATTTTTATTTTTATTTTTATTTAAATAATTATCTTTCATTCCAACTATAATTTTTATTGTTTAAATTATGCAATAAATCGTTGATCTCTAAAAACTCCAGTACGCACTTGTTTTTTTTCTCTTTATGCACTTTATTATTTATACACTCACTAAGCCAGTGGTAGACTTGTCCCTCTGCTTTTCTTATTTTTTAGACCAACGAGTAAATGAGTGAAGTGGTCTGGGAGCTTGTGAGCTAATTTTGTGAGATTATGTCAGACTCTATGATATGGTGACACTTAGGTATAGAGAAAGAATTTTGAAATTGTACATGTTATATGGTCACTTATAATGTGTAAATATTGTTTGTACTTTCCTAGCTAAGCATTTTGGTTATATGTAACTTGTTGTTGTTGGTGTTGGTGCTGGTTTAATTTATTTTTCAGGATGGGGTGTCCATTTTTTTTGGGGAGATGCTGTTGGATTTTCGATAACCCCTTAGTGACGCAATGAAATGAATACTTAAATCTTTCTAAACTTGTGGGTTGTATAAGTTAGCTTAAATATATGATATAATAGTTGACTATAGAATTTTAGACTTGCTAGGCTAATCCAATCATCATATTAGTTTAGCCTACATGCCAGTCGTGACTTAGAAATTGGGTCATGACAAAGTTGGTATTAGAGCCGTGGTTATGTCTAGGTCCTCGTAGCCACAGGATTGGGAAGTAGTAGAATCTTGTGTGTAATTGTGTGCTTGGCCAGCACACTTTACATGCGGGAGGCTATTATTAGTAAATCCTAATCATGGATTCTCACATCATAATTTGTGTGTAGTTTATATTTAATTTTTATGCTTTTGTTAAAATTATCAATCGTGTGCATGTTACTTTTATTTTAGGACAATGCCACCAAGAAAGAGGATGGTACCTAGGAGATATATTCCTGATGAAGCTTCTAACTTGCCTCATAACACTGCTCCGGCACCTAGAGGCCGAGGGCGAAGTGGTGGTAGAGGTCGCGGATGCGATAGTGGCCGTAGACCTGAAAATGATCAAAGAGTTGAAGCTGCTGAAGGGCAAAGGTTGAGGTGCCTGAGGCTGAGCAAGCCAATCCAACATTAGCTGATGTTGTAGCTGGGATGCATGCAATGTAACAGACTATGATAGTAATGTTAGGTATGATGCAGCAGCAGCAACAACAACAGCAACAACAAGCGTAAGAACGACATATGGATCCTAGGCCTGAACAAGAACCTAGGCTATAGGGGGAGCAGCCAACTCCATAGGAAAGGGGTAAAGAAGTTTGGTTAGCTGAATTTATGAAACTCAAACCTCCTTCCTTCTCGGGTGCAAAAGCAAGTGAAGATCCACAGTACTTCTTGGATGAGATAGGCCAACTTTGTCAGGGCACTGAGGTGTACATCCACTAGATCAGTTGAATTAGCAGAGTTTTGTTTAGTAGATATGGCTCGAACATGGTATGAGACCATGATGTAAGGAAGGCCACAAGATTCACCTCCTCTGCGTTAGGGTGAGTTTTTAGAATTATTTATGAGGCGGTTCCTTCCACATATTTTCAGAGATGCTAGAGCAAGGGAGTTTGAACTTTTTAGGTAGACAGAGGATATGACAGTTTCAAAATATGATATACTTAAATGTTTGGATATGCTCCACACCTGGTGGCTACTGAAGAAATGCTGGCAAAACAATTTGTTTAGGGTCTTCTAGATTGTTTATTCCGATCTGTAGCGAGGACCCACTATGATTCATATGAAGAGGTGGTTGAAAGTGCTAAACTATTTGAAGCTCGTAGTAAAAAGAGTAAGGTATTACAAGAGCCGCGTAAACAGTAATGCACCGAGAGTACTCGAGGCGGCTATCAAGGCCAAGGTAGTGGTAATGCATCAAGAGAGATTGGGGTAAGCTATCAAGGCCATCAGTGAGGTTCTTGGTATTAGGGGGCTATAGTAGTTATTCATCTAGTATGATACCAGTTAATGGAAATGATCAATTACGCTCCTTTCAAATCAACCGTGATAGAGGGAGATCTTTTAGGACTTTCCCCTCTTGCCGTACTTGTAGGAGAGTTCATACTGGAGTTTGTTTTGGACTAAGGAAAGTGTGTTATTAGTGTGGTCAACAGGGCCACCTCAGAAAAGATTGTCCTACATTATCAGCTCGACCATCCTTTAGTCATGCATCAAATCCTCTAGCGTTACTGTCTTCTCCAATTCCTGCAGCACCTTTAAGGCAGATTAGGGGTTCTGGAGGTTAAGGTTCTAGTGAGGCCCAGTCTAGTGGTAGAAGGTTCAGAGGTAGAGGTCAGGGACAAGTTAGAAGAGGTGAAGCTCATGTTTCTACTATAACCCGTCAGGATGCTTAGACATCAAATGCAGTGGTTGCAGGTATACTTTCAGTTTGCTCTTTTGATGCATATGTTTTACTCGATCCTGGGGCTACACATTCTTTTGTATCTCCATTCTTTGCATTGCAATTTGGTAGAGATGCATCACCTCTTGATGAACTATTAGCGGTAGCTACACTCATAGGAGATGTAATTATAGCTGATTATGTGTATAGATCATGTGAAATTCTAGTAAAAGAAAATAAGTTACTAGTAGACTTAATAGTTCTCGACATGACGGACTTTGATGTGATCTTGGGTATGAATTTGTTATCTTCTTCTCATGTCATACTTGATTGTCATAATAAAGTCATGAAATTTAAATTGCCAGAGGGAGGAATTATTATTTTTCAAGGTGATCGAAGCTGGCACCTAGTAATTTAATCTCTACTTTGGATGCTAGAAGGTTATTGAGAAAGGGTGCAAAGGCTATCTAGCAATAGTTAGAGACACACGAGTGACAGAAGTAAGTTTAGAAGAAGTACCTGTAGTATGTGAATTCCCTAATACTTTTCCAGAAGAGTTGCCAGGTTTACCACTAGACAGAGAGATTGAGTTCTATATAGATTTGATTCCTGGCATTTCATCTGTTTCTATACCCCTATATCGTATGGCTCCAGTAGAACTTAGAGAGTTGAAAGAACAATTGCAAGATTCTCTTGATAAAGGCTTCATATGCCCTAGTTCTTCTCCTTGGGGTGCTCTAGTGTTATTTGTGAAGAAGAAAGATGGATCTATATAGCTGTGTGTTGATTACAGGCAATTAAATAAGATGACAATAAAAAATAAATATCCATTGCTACGAATAGATGACTTGTTTGACCAACTTCAAGGAGCTCAATGCTTTTCTAAAATTGATTTGAGGTTAGGGTACCATCAATTGAAGATCAGAGGAAAAGATATTCCAAAGACAGCTTTTAAGACTTGTTATGGGCACTACGAGTTCTTAGTCATGTCTTTTGGGCTTACAAATGCTTCGGCAGCTTTTATGGACTTGATGAATCGAGTTTTCAAACCATATTTAGACCACTTTGTGATTGTATTTATTGATGATATTCTTGTATACTCGAAGAGTAAGGAGGAACATGAACAACATTTACAAATGGCCTTACAAACCTCGAGAGAGCATCGTCTGTATGATAAGTTTTCAAAATGTGACTTTTGGTTAGACAGTGTAGCTTTCTTAGGACACACAGTATCCAAGGTTGGGATTAGTGTGGATCTGAAGAAAATAGAGGCGGTGCAGAATTGGCCTAGATCTACTATGGTGACAGAGATATGTAGTTTTCTTAGATTAGTAGGATATTATCATCGATTTGTTAAAGATTTTTCTAAACTTACAGCTCCTTTAACCAAGTTGACAAGGAAGGGCATAAAATTTCAGTGGTCAAATGCTTGTGAGCATAGTTTCCAATAACTAAAAGACTGTCTGACTTCCACACCGGTGTTGTGACGACCCTAGATTCTAATATCAGTGATTACAGCTAAATACACAATTAATAGATAATGATCAAGGTTTGGAGTCATCGCAATTAATTACATTAAGAAAATATAGGGGAAATTTAAACCTTGATACTACTAGGATCATCAACTAACAACCATAACGGGAACATGCATAAAAGGGATTTGTACCATCATTAAGGGTTTAGGATTCATCCATTAATCAATTTCAACCCACAAAAACATCCCACCAATGTACTCATACTATTCCCTAACATTAGCCTTATTGAAATTAAGGTTTCTAGGTCGAATATAGGAGTTTGGGGACCTGCGCCGCGACTTGGAACTTTTCCGCCGCGGCTAAGCTAGGTTCTGGAGCTTGAAAACTGAGTTTTTAGACTTGCGCCGCGGCCAAGTTGCTCTCGGGAATTTTTCTGACTTTCGCCGCGGCGAGTTGGACCTGCGCCGCGGCCAACCTATGTGGCGCCGCGGCGAGTTTTGCTACTGTAACCTCCCTAATTAATTTTCTCGACTCGCGCCGCGACGAGACTTCTTACACCGCGGCGAGGTTACGCCTTGTCACCTCCTGGGCGATTATTTTCACTCCGCGCCGCGGCGAGATTTCTCAAGCCGCGGCGTCCCTCGCCACTGTCACTTCCTAGGCCGCGGCGTGATTCCCTTCTGTCACTAGTTTCACTATATTTCGCCCCCTACACTCTATTTCTCTTCTTAGGGACACTCTAAGGTCACTTTCCCTCATTTTATATAGCTCTAATGGCATTTATCTACCTTATTTACTTAGCTATTCTTCCATTACCAATTCAAAACTTATATGCCCATTTCCGTTCTCTAATCACCCTCTATTAGCAAGTTTATAAAATAGCAACAACAGAATATACATGAATTACCAGCAACTATCCTTTAATACTCAATCAATAGGGGTTCCATACAATGGGGGTTCATACCAATATCTCAAGAGTTACATTTCCATTGACAACCATATTATAGGTCAACAAAGTTTACAGCAGATCATAAGAATCCATACATCAAATACTAAGTCAAGAGGGGGTCTAACCCTTTAGTACATACATTCTCAATAAATTAAATGTTCAAGCCTACACTTGGCAATGCAGATACATGATGATGCTATACATTAAGGAATACAAAATTAGCATCTATACTAGCTAAGTCAGCCCAAGTGTAGCCATCTCCCCATAGGTTGAAGCTTATGAATTTTCATCCACTTACTTACCCTTATTCTTACCCGAGGAACCTTCACCTGAAATATTGATCCCATAACACGGGGTGAGATATAAATCTCAGTAACCAAAACAATTCCATCATATAATCCAGTTTAATCAACATATATGCATGAATCAAAATCCATACCAGAATCATATCAGTCATTTCAGCAAATGAAACAATTAGGCTATCATGATTACTATCCCATACTAGCAATCATATTATCATATGTTAAAGGCCATTAACACTGGGAGAGGCCCGTCCACGGCACCTACTCCCCATTGAGCACAACCAGGGCTCAGTGTATCTGGGGTTGATCATACCCGGTGCCCGATCGTGGCACATGCACGGGTGGCAGCCGCACCACAGCTCCACCATGGACTCACAAGGTCCAATCATAATACAACAGATAGCCAACCAATTCATTTAACATTTTAAATCATTCATATATAGCAAATATGAAATTAAATTAGATACATGCATGGAATTAATTAAACCCCGGTTACCTCACTTGCAGATAATTGCAACAGCCACCACAAATCCCAAATTCGGATTCAAGTATCTCCCACCAGAATTCTCAATGTTTCACCCAAAATCCTAAGCAAATTCGTACCAAGTTAATACCCATAATATAAATAGGCTATGGGGGTCTCAAACCAACAAAGAAAGCATTAAAATGGGGGGTTTAAAGTCACCAAATACCAGCTCCAACCTCAACCTACGAATTTCACCAAGAAAACCCCCAAACACTCACTTTTCAGATTTTGGGTATAATGAAATCTCTCCAAATGAAAAACTAATCGGACCAAATTAAAGAGGAAGATGAGGGGATTAAGTTGTATAACTATTACCTTGGCCAAATCTTGCTCCAAATGTGAGAAAAGATGGAATTAAGTCAAGAACCCTAGCCTCCTCTCCTCACCTCCGAATTTCTCTTCTATTTTTGTGTTTCAGCAAATGAAGGGAAAGGTGGCTGAAGCATTAGGGTTTAGGTGGGTTTAAGTTGGGTCAAGGGGTTGGGTCATGGGTTGCTCCAAGTCCAAATCCAATTGGGTTTCAGATTTTCCTTGTTGGGCCAGTTTTTAATTGTTGGGCTGCATAATTCTGTTGGGCCAGTTTCCACACATTGGGTTGCTAAAGTTTAATGGGTTTTGGGCCTAATTTGAAGGGCTCAAGGGCTTGGGTCTGCACAAGGGTAATTGGGCCACTTAATTGGGCCTATACAAGATAAATCTTGGGTCTCTATCTCATTAAATTAGTTTGGGTCTACCTCTAATGCATTGGGCCTCCATCAACCTCTCATCATGATTCATTAATTTGGGCCCTAATGAAGTTTCTATTCCAATTAACTCTCAAACCCATATAAATAATTCATCTATCTAAAATACCTATTCACTAACTTGCCCAATTATCCTTTATTAATTATCCTTAATTAACCTTAATCCATGATTAACACCTTAATTAATTTTGGGGTGTTACAGGTGTTGGCTCTTCCATTTGAGAGTGGGGGGCTATACAGTCTATTGTGTTACTTCAAAAATAGGTTTAGGTTGTTTCTTAATGCAACATGGAAAGGTTATAGCTTATGCATATAGGAAACTTAAGAAGTATGAGTAAAACTACCTTACTCATGATCTGGAAATGGCTGCAGTGATTTTTGCTTTAAAAATATGGAGGCATTACTTGTATGGCGAGACTTGTGAAATTTAAACTGATCATAAGAGTCTCAAGTATATTTTCCAACAGCGAGATTTGAATTTAAGGCAAAGGAGATGGATGGAGCTTTTGAAAGAATATGATTGTAACATTTTATACAATCCTGGTAAAGCCAATATAATTGCAGATGCATTAAATAGAAAATCAATGGGTAGTTTGGCCCACATAACTGAAGTTAAGAGGCCTATGGTGAAAGAGTTTCAGAAGCTTGAGGAAAGTAGAGTAAGGTTAGAGATCACAGGATCCTCATTAGCTAATGTGCAACTCCGTTCTAGTTTGGTAAATAGAATCAAGGCTACGCAAGACCAAGATCCTCAGATGAAGAAGATCATTGAAGAAGTTCATGAAGGAAGGCTACAAGAGTTCTCAGTGGACTCTGAAGGCATTTTAAGGGGTGGTCATAGGTTATGTGTGCCGAATGTAGAAGACTTACGGAGCAAAGTGTTAGAGGAAGCTCATTATTCAACTTATACCTATCATCCAGGTTCTAATAAAATGTACTAAGATTTGAAGGGGTTATATTGGTGGAAAGGGATGAAAAATGATGTGACGAAATTTATATCTAAATGCATAGTGTGTCAACAGGTGAAGGCTGAGCACCAAAAACCCTCAAGCTTGCTTCACCAAATTGAAATACTGGAATGGAAGTGGGAGAGAATTACTATGGACCTTGTAACTAGATTGCCTAAAACTATCAAGGGTTATGATTTAGTATGGGTGATTGTAGACCGCTTGACCAAGTCTGCTCACTTCTTGCCTGTGAAGACTACTTGCAGTGTAGCTCAATATGCTAAGCTTTACTTGGATGAGATTGTCTCTCTTCATGGTGTACAGGTATCCATTATTTCAGACTGTGGCCCACAATTTATGGCTAAGTTTTGGAGGTCTTTTCAAGAAGCACTTAGAATCAGATTGGATCTTAGTATTGCCTTTCATCCTCAAACGGATGGGTAGTCTGAACAAATAATTCAAATATTAGAAGACGTGTATTTGTTTTAGACCTTAGTGGGAGTTAGGATAAATACTTGCCTATGATGGAATTTGCTTACAATAACAATTATCAATCAAGCATTCAAATGTCTCCTTTTGAAGAGCTGTATGGTAGGCATTGTAGGTCGCCTATCGGATGGTTTGAAATGGGTGAATCAAAACTATTAGACTCAGACCTAGTTTAGGAGTCAATGACCAAGGTAAAGTTAGTCCGTGAAAGGCTATTGATTGCCTAGAGTAGACAAAAGTCTTATGCCGATCACAGGAGACGTGATTTAGAATTTACAGTTGGAGATCTTGTGTTCCTATAAGTATCACCAATGAAAGGTGTCCTAAGGTTTATTAAGAAGGGAAAGCTAAGCCCTAGGTACCTTAAGCCATTTGAGGTTCTTGAAAGGATAGGAAACGTAGCTTATCGTTTGGCTTTTCCATCGAACTTTGCAAATGTTCATCTTGTCTTTCATCTATCAATGCTTCGGAAGTATTTACCTGATCCTTCTCACATGCTTCAACCACAAGCAATACAGTTGGATGAACAACTCTCTTATGAAGAGCAACCTATAGCTATAGTTGATAGGTAAGTCAAGAAATTAAGGAACAAAATATAGCTTCAATGAAAGTGATATGGCAAAATCATTTTAAGGAGGAAGCAACATGAGAAGTTAAGGAAGTCATACATGAGAAGTATCCTTATCTCTTTAAATCTTTTGGTAAGAAGCTTGTTTAAAATTCAGAGGACCGAATTTTTTCTAGGAGGAGGATTGTAATACTTTAAATAATAATAATAATAATAAAGCAATAAAATAAAATAAATTACTTTATGCTATTTAAAAAACTAAATAATTGTTCTTTTAAATTAATTTTGGAGTTTATAAAATTTTCTATGACCCTTTTTAATCATTTTAAATATCAATTAATGCATATTAAGCTTTTTAGGGGGCAAAAGTGCAATATGAGCCAAAGATAGTTTAATATTTCTTAAGCACACTCTCTCTCCATTTTTTTCATCTGACCAACGTCTTTTTCTTTCTTCATCTTTTCTCTCTCCCAAAATCAACCACTTCTAGTGTCCTTTTCTTAAGCTTCCTTTCTCGTCTATTTTTCATTTTTTTCCCATTCTTCCATCAACGCTACACCTGTGGATCTTTAACCATTAGGCAACCACTTCCATCGAGCTTCAGCTAGCTTTAACCATTGGTAAGTTCTGCTACTTTGGTTGACCATGAACCACCATGAGGGGTTTAAAAAAAAAATAAGAGAGGAAGAATGGGAAGAAGGGGAAGAAAGAAAGGAAGCCATTGATGTTAATTTCTTTTCTCTCTTGTGCTAATGGTTTCCTCTTTTTGTTGTCTCCCCATTTTTCCATTCAATTTCTTTTTTAAAATTTTCAGCTCTTCCCTTCCATATTGTGGCTGTCGTAGTTGGACATTCAAAAAGAGGATTTCACTATTAAATCATTAAAATAGCAAATTGCCACTCCTATCTTCCATTATCATGAAATATGAAGTAAGTTTTAAGTCTAATTTAAGATATAGGAGCTTAGATTGAAAAAACTCCAAATTTAGGGTTAATATTTAGGATAGAAAAGTGAGAAAATTAGGTTATATAAATAATTATAGATGTTATTGGAATGTTCAAAATAATTTATATTAGTTATAATTTTAGGTGATACCGGGGAAACTCATTCAACTAGGACTTTGCACTAAACAATAGGAATTTGGAACTTATACTATTAGTCCCAATTGGTGAGTGTGAAAATAATAGAGTGACATATTTATTTCATCCCATTTTATATTTTATATGGTGAAGCTTTCCATTGTGTGATTTATGTGCTTTACTCTTTAGGAAAATAAATTGGTATTTTCAAATTTCGGAATAGGTATATATATTCAGATAATGATTTAATGAATTTATTAAAGCAAATAGATAAATGAAATGTGGTGTGATACATTTTTATAGAATACAAAAGAAGGAATTGGATAGAAAAAAAGTAGTGGTATATATGTATTTAATTGTGGGAGAAATGTTTATATTGTTTTGTGGTTTCATATGCTACATTGATGTTATTGAAAGTGAACTCTCCTTATTTAATTATTCCTTTTATCCTTTATTTATTTTCGCTAGCTAAATACTTTTAGTGAATTATTTATTTATTTACTTATTTATGTATTTATTTTTATGGATGGGAATCTAGTTAGGACCCTGTAGCAGTTAGCAAAGGTAACGGTCTAAGTGCACTTAAAATAAGTTGTGAATTGTGATAGCATTGTGATATGATGTGTCCAGTGTTATGATCTGAGATACTCGACATGTACTGTGAAAGTGATAAAATAGAATGGACCCACAGAAATGACAAGATATATGATGCAGTAGTTTGATAATTTGGTTCCTTTCTATGATACTTATTTCCATAACATTTTCTTAAACTTAAGAAATATGGATTTTTCCTAAAAGTATTAAGTTTATTTTTATTTAAGTAATTATCTTTCATTCCAACTATCATTTTTATTATTTAAATTATGTGATAAATCATTGATCTCTAAAAACTCCTGTATGCACTTTTTTTTCTTTGTGTACTTTATTATTTATACACTCACTAAGCCAGTAGTAGGCTTATCCCTCTTCTTTATTTATTTTTTAGACCAGCAAGTAAATGAGTGAAATTATCTGGGAGCTCGTGAGCTACCAGACCCTTAGAGTAGGTGTTTAATTTTATGAAATTGTGTCAGACTCCATGATGTGGTGGCACTTAGGTGTAGTGAAAGAATTTTGGAATTATGCATGTTATATGGTCACTTATAATGTGTAAATATTGTTTATACTTTCCTAGCTAGACATTTTAGTTATATGTAACTTGTTGTTGCTGGTGTTGGTGCTAGTTTAATTTATTTTTTAGGATAGGATGTCTAATTTTTAGGGAAGATGTTGCTGGATTTTTGGTAGCCCTCTAGTGACGCAATGAAATGAATACTTAAATTTTTTCTAAACTTGTAGGTTGTATGGGTTAGCTTAAATATATTATATAATAGTTGACTATAGAATTTTAGGCTTGCTAGGTTAATCCAATCATCATATTAGTTTAGCCTATGCGCTAGTCGTGGCTCAGAAATTGGGTCGTGACATAAGGATGAGGTAGCACTAAGGGAGTACAACATAGGCCTAAGAATAAAGTCATATATAACCAGATAAGCCCTTAATCATAATTAAAAGTCTAATCTTAGGAGTGCATAAAACCAAAGATATTTGTAGCATGCCAAAAATAGATTAAAAGGCTTTGATGAAACCAATGACAAAAACAAGGTGCAAGCAAGGTTACAAATAAAGTGCAAACTAAATCCAACAATAATTAAAAGAAAAAAGCAAACCAAAAGCACAACTACAAAAGGGAAGAGAAAAAGAAAATAAGAAAAGAAAATAGAATAAAAGGAAAAAAAATAAGTGGGGTAGAATGGGGGACCAACACAATAGCATATGAAAGACTAGAAAAAGGAAGCAAAATTTACCTCTAAGGTAAAACTAATAGAAGAAAAGAGAGTAGAAGATGAAAGCCTCTGATGAGTTAAGGGAGAAACCTATGAAAATGGAGGTATAAAATTAAGGGTTAGTTTTCAAAAATGAAAAGGGAAAAGAGAAAAGGTAGAAGAGAAGTTGAAAGATGGGAAAAGCGGAGGGGACAAACAATGACAATGAGAAGGGAATATAAAGAATCGGGGCTTGACAATTATGAAAGAATGAGGAGTGGGGTAGCAAAATGGGGCTAAGGCTTTGAAAATTTGAAAAATTTGAAAGGGGGGTGGGTTTAGGGTGGCTTATGGGTGAGTGGATTGGAGGTGGGTGGGGTGTAAGTTAATGAGCTATAAGGATTATGGGGAGGAAAGATGAGATGGGTATAAGTTAATAGGCTATCAGGAAAGGGGAGGGAGAGGTGGGTTGGTAACTTTGGATCTTATAAGTTTATTTATTTTTATTTTTATTTTTTTATTATTGGGGTGTAGATGAGCTTGTGGAGTAACATGACTTACTTGTGCCTTTTGCTACCTTACTCATGCTTTACAACACAAGTAAGCCATGATGTTAAGTATGAGCTGTGTTAAAACCCAGGCAAATAGTCATGCCTTTTTACATGGTCTACCCATGTATGCCACTATCTTGGCATGATGATACAAGTGAAGGGATATACGACTGTGAAGACTCATATGACCTGGCTATGCGACTCTCGACCATACTGAATACACACAACATGAACTACCTAAAAAACCCTATAAGACATAACACAATGCAAAACACTAAAAAACTAAAGAAAATGAGAGGGAGTAAGTGACTTCCTTGGGATTGGTAACCTTGTTATGATCCTTAAAGCTTCATGATAAATATATTATCTTACATTTTTTATTCTCTTTTTAACTAGTCTATTTAGTATAATTTATGTCTTATTATGATTATTAATGTTCATATTTATGTTAAGGACATAAATTAAAAATTAAGAGTAGTTAAGCTTAAAACTAGAAAATTTCAACATTTTATGTTTCCAATCTTTTTTTCTTATTTTAAGTTTTTCACTAGGTTACAAGTTTAGATTGTGAATAAGGCCTTTAGAGAAGTTGAAAAGGACATCCTAAGCTTTCCAGAATGGTATTATTAGCTAAAATCCACATCTATTAGACCTCCAAACATGACCCCAAAGTCTAGTATAATAAGCTATCCTAATCTTGATAAGGGCAAGATTTCCACTCAACCTCTAACTTAAAAAAAATGTATATGAGGCTTCTAATGTTGGAATCTTGTGATTTAAAAGCCCAACATCATATTCACATCTAGGTCTACAACTTTAATGAATGTCTAAGTTAAAATAAGGTTGTTTTGAAGGAGTAAATAGGTTGGGAAGTTGAGATATTTTGACTGGGTAGACTAGTTAAGGAAGAGGTTTTTAGTTTATAACTTAAACTATAGGCTTTATTTGTTGTAAAATCTAGTGTGTTGGAAAGCTAACAATTAGGTTACATCTTTTGTGAAAGGAAAAACTTTTGAAGAGGCCTGCATCTTGTTCAAAAGAGGTAGTTAAGTCAAAGAATAAAATTAGAAAATTGAATCCTAATTGAATTAGGATAATTCCTTATTCTTGGAAAGTTTTGGGGTATTTTTGGAAACTTATTGGAAAATCTTAAGGCAGTAGTGCATGAAAGCTTTCTTAGAAGCATTATTGATGTGCTAACATTGGATAAGAAGTTCTAGAGAATGACTATGACATAAGATTTAGAGTTCTATTCGAAGATGGCTGCACTATAGTTTTCCTTTTCTTCTCTTCTACTTTTTCTTTTATGAATTTGATTTCTTTTAGTTTTAAGATTTTATTTTCTATTATGAGTAGCTCAATCTTCTTTTGTGGTTTGGCTAGGGATGCTTATGGATTGTATTTAAATTAGAATACTTATGCGAGTCAGGTATGCATTAATATCATCATGTATTCCTTCCCTAAACTCATTTTGCTATACCATCTAAATCATTCCAGACTTGATCTTAAAGTCATTAGTTGTAACTATTAAGCTAACTATACGACTATTCAACCTATTTGCATTTGGCATGGCAAAATCTTGCATAGGTCGATAGCGATTAAGGGTAGTTATAGCTTTTTATTATAGATTATAAGCTTGAGCCTCTTGCTTATTTGTTGTTTAAGTCTCTTATAGAGCATCTTTTTACCTTCGTCTAAAGTTGAAATGTGCACTCTAGCTTTAAGTCATGCTCCAAAAGAGGAACACTTGATGAACAACTCATGAATCTCACTCACTTGAAAAAGGAAAATAGAAAAAATTAATAATAAAGAAAATAAAGGTAAAAATTAAAAACAAAATATCTAAAATAATAAGAATAATTTTCAAATTGATAGTGATTATGCCTTCATTTGTAATGGTGCCAACAACTTTTTATAAAGAACCTGCAAGTGTAAGGTTTGAACAAGTAATATAGAAATGAGTGCCAACTTGTCCCATAGGTAAGATAGATCAATTACCCATTTTCTCAATTATTTATATATTTAAAAAGTCCCCTAATTTAAATCAAGCAAATTGAAAGCTAAAGATGAGCAAAATTTGCAAAAATAAATATTAAACTATCTATGGATAAAAGCTTTAGGATATAGTTTTGATGTCACTTCCTAATCATGAATATGATTAACTTATGTAATTTATTTTCATCATAATTAAAGGTTAACCCCTTGAGTTTGTATCACTTGGTCTATTTGCTACCATAATAGTCCTTTAGTCCTGAAGGACTATCTTCCTCCCATTGTCTAAGAAGGCTTGACATTTATTTCATCCTTTAATGCATTTAAGTTTCTTATATAACCCACTACATAACTAAAGACCCATTGAATTTCACCTATGCTTGCTTAGTTTCTTAGACTTTGAACCCAATTAGAGTTTTGAATACTTATAGATTCTAAATAGTTCCACTACTGAGAATTAAAGGATGTAAAGTGAAATAATGTTACTGGAGAAAACTGATGAGAATTGACTTCTTTTTCTGCTAGAACTTCTATAACTACATTTTCTTCATGTATCTTCTTCATTCTTATGCATAGATAATATTTTCTAATACGTGGATAGAAGAATTAAAACATTCATTACAATTCCTACAAGTATAGCAGGATAAATTCTAATCAAGAATTCACTAAATGACATGTCACTCTTAATAGATGTTACTAGATTTTGGGGGTTGTCTAACAATGTTGTTGAGGACCCAATATTAGCACTTGAAGTAAGGGCTAGGAGGAATGGATAAGGAGGCAAATTATGCTACCTTGCAACTTTCAATACAAATCCAATTAAGACAACACAAGAGGTAACATTAGTGAGATAAGCACTTTAAGATGCCAAAAATTAGGCACATTTGACAAAGTAAGTCATTTGCTCCTTTACTTTTCCAGGAAAGTAACTTCCCTAAGTACTTGAACATATATGCTTTTTCAAGATATACATTCACAACCATTGTCCTAAAAAGAAGATTGAGAATTAGAAGACCAATAGCTGCATAGACTTGATTTGGAGGAAAAACTTGAAATATGACCATAAGCATGGCACCGAATAGAGACCCTGCAGTTCTCCCTATGGGTAGGAAAGGCACAATTAGGAAAAGTGCTAATACCTAGAAGATTGCAAAGGCATTTGAACTTAGGATCACTTTTGGAATAGAAGCTAGTGCCATTGTTGTCTCTAAAAAAGTCAAAACATAGTTGCAACTTCTTCGAAAGGTTTAAAAAGATGTGTAGAAAAAAGTAAATATAATTTAGAACTTTAAAAATCCCTATGATCAAGAAACAATATTTAGAGCAAAAATCTACCAAAAGGCTCAAAAAGATTATTTTGTAACTCAAAAGGAGTTACAACATTCAACCTATAGTAAATCAAAAGCCTACGATTTGTTATAACTTTGAACATATCCTTAGCCTTTACGAAAAAATTAAAACTTTTAATAAAGCTTCGAATATCATTAAATTCTACTTCTAACAACAATGATTTTATCCCTCCCTGCTTTCTAACATTACCTTAATTGCCAAGATGTTCATACTCCATCCTTACACCATCACTTTATAAATCCTCCGCCCAAAAAAAAAAATGCTTTCATTCCTCAAAAATCTTATTCATCAACTTACTTAAAACCCAACCATGACCTTGAAAAGAGGTAAACTAGTATTGACCGTGGGAAAGGTGCAAAGTAAACACAAAAGTAAATAACTCAGGCAAAGAGTGACCTTAACTAAAATTTAGACATACTAGAACTATAGAAACTCAGACATTGAGTAGTATTTGATTTGAGGAGTATTTAATAGACAGTATTTGATTTTGATAATAAAAGTTTAGCAATTAAATAATATTGATTATGAGCTTAGTAGTTCAACAATGTTGATGACAAGTTTAGTCAATGAATAGAGTTGATTGGGGAAAACTTTAGTACAAGTTTAGTTGATGAATGGTGTTGATTGAGGAAAACTTTAGTTCAAGTTTAGTTGATGAACAATGTTGACTAGGGAGAGCTTTAGTTTGTATAGAGAATATCATAAAATTATGCCGAACCAATAACTTTGGTAAAAAGGAATAAGATTACTTGACCTCAGAAAACTTGCATTGGGAAGGAGGAGAATAACTAAGTTTAGGAGAACTTTGTGCCCCACAAATAACACTCTAAAGTTAGATACATTGTTATTGCATGCATACATTTATACATGCAGGGGTGACATGATATACACAACTTTGCACCATGACCTTTGTGTGGTAACCTTACTTAGTATGTGCATCAAAATACAGTCTACATGACCTTGCATTAGTACTTCGACAAATGAGTACTTAATGCATTTTTTATCGATCTTTCATATGATTTATTACATATTACATTATATCCTTCAATTATTGTGAAGGCCCAAATTTAAACGCACTTTAATAGCTATTTGGATCCTTTCCATGAAACCATTAACATATGCAAATTGCCCTAATATAGCCTCACTAGCTATCACTTTTAAAGACCTCTTAAACTTGCTCAAGTTAACCTTGTAACTATTAGACAAAGGCATAGATGCCTCTTCCTCAACAACGTTATCTTTGGAATTGCAGGATAACTCTTCTGCCTCTTAATGGCATTTTCACGACATAAGCTCTTCGAAATACCAAGATGGAAATGTCATATATAGGGAGCTCATTAGAGGACCAACAACTGGAGGAGAATTCGGAGTAGCCATAGGCTAATACCTTAGCCAGTATGCCTCAAAAGTTGTGTCAGCATTTCATGGTCTTGAAGCATGGCTACATAAGCATGAGAGAACTGACATATCACACCAGTACACAGAAGGAAGAACTTGTAATTCTACTCATTATTTTAAGTAATACAATACATTGTTACTATATTAAACTTCCCTCTTTCATTTTTAGCCATAGTCTAAGCACCAACACATATTCTCTCATATTTTTTGAACATTTAAAATTTGTATATTAATTAAAATATAATTAAATTGATGAAAAATACATAATTAATATTTATTTTAAAAATAAATATATCTAAAATTTCAAAGATTCTTATATTTTCTTAGTAATTAAAATAGATCAAAACATCCAAAAATTTATTTTATGGAGATATTTTGACTAAAATTACGTTAAATAAGTTTTTATTTAGATTAAGTACATATGTACAAGTTTAAACGACTATAAACGTCAAAGCATCCAAAATTAGCTTGAATGATATTTTAACTAAAATTGTCTATTAAATATATTCTTATTTACATTATTCCTAAGTATTTTACATTTCTATGTATTTTTCAGACAAATAAATTTTATAATTTGTAGGATAAAATGTAAACAACTTTCTTTTTAAGTTATAGGATGATATAAAATACGTCCAACATGTCACTCCAAGTAAACAAAAAAATGGTTTTTGTTCCAACAAATTGGTAAGCAAATGATGGTGTAAATTATAAAATTGAAAGTTTATCAAATTTTAAAATTGATAGAATAAATTACACAATCCCCTAAAATGAGAGGAGTTCTTTGTATTTTAACCTAACTTCTATAATATGTTAATATTCTATTTAATTGATAATATCATTCCTTATTAAATAAACCTTAAATTTATCTAGTAATTAATAAGACTATAGGTTAAATAAAATATTATGTTTATATTTTCAGGAGGAAGAATTGCCCTCTCATTCTTCACATGTGTTTTCTTCTTATTACAATTATAAGAATATCATATAGGTTTTGCTGAAAACTAAATTATCTTTTAAAGCCCTTTTTTTTTTTACATCTATATGATACATTTAAAGTCATAAAACAAAAATAAAATCAAATTAATAAAACAGCATTAGTATTATTTTCATCAACTAAAATATTTTGGTTGGATATATATAAAGATTTTTTTTAAAAAAATTGAACTCTCAATTGTATAATTATTTCAAAATTTATAATAAATAATAATTTATTATTATATTTGAATTAAAATAGTTAAGTAATTTAGAATTTAAATTTCGAAAAGCACAGATTTGTCCATGAATAAACCTTATCTATAATCTTGAGGGATATTAGTACAAATTGCTTTGAGACAAAGCACAAAATGGTCATATCTGATGCCAGTGGTCAGAGGAGAGGAACGTGAAATGTATGGAGCCGTTGCGTGGGACCCGTGGAGTCCACGGTGACCCTTGCACGTGCCATGATCATTCAATTCCTTTGTTATTGTGTTTGCTTGTGACTAGATATTATTGGTTATAAGTCAATTTTCTCCAGTTGTACGGGTGGTTGGAGAAGGTCCAATTATGGTAAAAATGTTCTTTTTTTTTTTTAAGGTTTTAAATTTTAAATTTAAAGATAAAAATTATAATTATACGATAAAAATTTTTAATTAAAAAAATTATATTTTAAAAATTTTAACTATACATATTTCAATGGTCTTTCCATTTTGTTAGACTTCGACTGGATTACTTCTTTGAATTATTTTTCTGGTATATGCCGTTGATTATAATAAGAATAACTACTTTGTCCAAAAATATGAAATCAACTTGGAATCCATAGAAATTAGGAGAGGTTAGCAACAAGTGTCTAACTGTAGAACTGACCAATGTAATCTTTGTTAACAAAGTGTAATCTTAAATGTCCGTAACTTTATGTTGGAGAGATATTTCACATATGAGGTTGGAATGGAAATAAGCAACAATTATAGAAGAAATGGAATAAAGGATGAGAAGGGAGAAGAGGGAATAGCACATATGAAAAGATAAGAGGGAGATAGCACCCCCTAATTTGAAGGAGGAAAAGCATACAGAAAGGGACAAAGGGCATTCTAATATATGAAAATGGAGTTTGATTGAAAAGTCAATACTCAATCAGTCTAATGACACTTTGCTAAGCTTCTTTCCATATATTATTAACGGCACTAACAAGGTCCACTGGATGTTCAAGTATAGAAGATGCTCTCTATATTCCCAATTGAGAATTACCAATCAAATAAAACACTACATTATTTCTAAACTTTTGCTTCAAGACGCACTTTGCAATGTCAAAAATATAAATGCACTACAAATTTGGAAGCTTCCCAACAGAAGAGGAAAACGGGCACTCTATGCTACACAAACTCCCTCGATGAGTTATTGTTGCTTTTCACATCGGTTGACCCAAAAAAAAAAAAAATCTAATGAAACTATTGAATGGTTTAAACTAGTATTTTAAAAACTGGACTGTACATTGAATTCAGATAAGAAGTGAGTTGTTATTTAATAGTTTGACCACTGTTGAATTTGGATCAAATTATTTTTGAATATATACATAAAGAATAAATATATATATATATAATATTTTACAATTAAGTAGACACTTGTATTGTACAATAATATTTAAAATAAACATATATATATATATCCAACTGCTTATATAAAACTATATTTGAATATATACATATATATATTCTTGAATGATTTAAACCAATATTTTAAAAACTAGACTACTCATTGAATCAAGATAAAGAGCAATTTATGATTTAATAGTTTGATTGAGATTGAACTGAAGTTAAACTATTTTTAAAAAAATATACATGAAAAAGGTATAAATATATATAATATTTTACAATTAAAAAGACACATATATTGTAAATTAATATTTAAAATAAATATAAATATTTAAGAATATAAAAATTAGATAAAATAATTACTTATGATAATAAATCTATATAAAATGGATTGAGCAGTATCCAATAAATATCATAAATCTCTATTATAAAAAAACAAAAATTTTGATTTAAACAAAAAAAAATGCAAAAATTAGTTTTTGACTAATTCAATGCCAAACCATCCTATTATTATAGGTTTGAATTAATTTAGCCAGCTTTTTGCTTAGTTGGTTTTCAAAGTTAACTAGATCGAAACAATGGCCAGTTCATTGATTTTTTAGTCTGATTGATTGGTTTAGTTCGATTTTCTCAACCATGGTTTAAGTTTGAAAAAAGATGCCTTTCATTTCATGTTAGAAGAAAGGTTATTACTTGCAATTTTGTAGTGTATATTACAAATGGGATAATTGGATAAAATAGCAAAGTTTGCGATTAAGATTGTCATTCAACTCACCATGTTCCTTTAATAATAAGTGAATTGGAACAAAGGAAGAAAGAAATATTATCCATCTTGTTTTCAACACTTCTAAAAGTGTATTAAATTGACATTTAGTGAACAACTTATATAAATATTGGAAGAAATATTGAATAAAATATGTACAAACTTATGCATTTTGTAATGTCAAGAATCAAGATGCTTTCAAAATTAATGTTTCTTATACTAAAATTTGAGCATTACCTTTGAATCATATAACAGAAGGGAAGGTATTTTCATAATTTATATGTTTTTGTTATGTATATCTCTTAGCAACTATGAGTATCTTTTATCTCTTACTTAATTTATCAGCCTTTCTTTTTATTATATGAACCATTTGTTCTTAATTACCTTTAAGTCAAATAGATGATCAGCCAAGTCCTAAACATGGTTTATCCTCATCAGCTTTATCTTTTATTTTATTATTCCTATCCAACCTTCTTTAGTAAGGCATCAATGAGCCTCCCCAATTGCATTTGGCTTCTAGATATCTAATAGAATACCTTCAATTGTTGCCCCTTCAATTTCAAATTGATATCTTGGCATAGTCTTATAGTTATTCTTTGACATATAATGGCTTATCTTCATCAACTTAATCTTGTATCTCATGTACAAATGTATACCTATTAATCTCCTCCATACTTAGCAAAGCATTCTTTAAATGTAATTTTTGTGATTCAATTTTAATTATACTTCCACTTTCATTCTCATTAATGAAGATATACCCTTTTAATTATTATGAATATCCTGTAAAGATACCTTCCATACTTTTTGAGCCTAATTTCCATGCTCATGGAATTATTATAGACATAAATAGCCAATCTTATAGTCTTCATATGCTTAAAACTAGCTTTTTATTTTGTCCACAAATCATCAGGTTTGAAAGTAATTGACTTAAAGGGCACGGGGTTAAGTTTGAAGGCATTAATTTATAACTTATTACCTTAATAAGAAATATGTAAGTTTACTTGAATCATTATTAGCCTTAACCATTTTGAGTAAGATTTTTATTTTTTTTTCTTAGCATCTTCATTTGCTATAGAGTGTTAATGAATTGTTAATTATCTCATGGCTTACAAAACTAATTTGTTAAATATTTGAATCCTTGGTCATAACTCAAAGTTTTATTTTCTTGTCCATTTGTGTGTTGTTAAATACACTTAAGTTTATTATTTAGGTGATCCTCTATAGTGATTCATTTTTCAATCCTTCTCACTACAAATATGATTTTACAAAAAGTGGCTATTAAATTGTAAAATGAATTATAAACTAAATAATAAATTTATTAAATGAAAGTTATTACACAGGTATCGCAAATTCCAACAAAATCCATACACATATCCATCTGAACCTTAGATCTAAGAGGTTTAGCTACCTATAGTAAAAAAAATGAAAACATAAACTCCAAACAAATCAAATCCATGCTAAAAGAAAAGAAAAAGTAGAAAAATAAAGGAAAGCTATAAGGGTGGCATAACAATCTCCAAAGAAAAAAAAATCAATCAAGATCTCCAGAGCTCTTCCCAAAGTTGTTACGTCCTTTTAAAAGTGCTCTCAAAATACTTTTATGTGTTATTACCTTAAGGTTTCTCAAAAAGCTTTCAAAAATGCCTATAAACTTTCCAAAAACATATTTCTACTTATGTACACAACCTGCTCGTGTTAAATTGCCCAATTACATGGCCATGTTGTGTTGTTCTCTACTTCTCTAATTGTTTTTGGGCTCTTGGACACAAGCATGTATATCCATATGGACTACTTGTTTCTACTACTATTTTAACTTATACTTCTCTTCTTTAAACACCTGTGTACTCCAGCATGGCTAAAGTGTGTGGCTTGCTATCGATTTATGCTGAATTTCTTCTACTTTCCCAACTCCATCCATTCCTAATTAAATCACATAAAATTTTTACATGAATCAGACAATTTCGCTTCAATTAACCATTTTCAAGGCTAGAAAAATACGTATAATTTAGACTTATCAAACTCCCCTAAACTTGATTGATTAGTCGTCCTCCAGTAAAAGAAGGATAACACAGAAAAAAAAGGCCCTTCATACTTAGAGGCAACCAAAATCTATAGGCATAAATTCAACAAAATTTTTCCATTCATCTTGATTAACCAATTAATTCTAAACTCAACCATAAGAATTATATGTGAATACCAGAATGCTTTCAACACACAATTAATGTAAAACCAATCATTAGGCCATGTAAATTCTTTATCTAACAAACTAACTTCCCAAATTATATTTCTCCTAATATGACAAGTAAACTAGTAGTATAAAGGCCCTTCATTGGGTCTTGTCACAAAGTACTTTCATTTTTTCTTTCAATTTATGTTTAACCTTAGTGATAAATATGAGATGTTATACATACTCATAATTTAGGCTATTTGACTTTGAATCAGCAACTTTTTACCACCTGTAGAAACAAAACAGAAAATCAAGAAGGAAACAATTAAGAATCTAATGTCAGGTCAAAGTCTAATGTTGATTGATTAACTAATAGCCATCCAAAAATGTTTAATTAACCAACTAAACACCAAGGAATTCTCAAATAGACATTTGTTTAACACACAACCTTTAATTTTTTGGTCAAAGTTAAGATAGCCCAAAACAACAAATTAGAACCATTATTTGCTCCACCTACTTAAAACTTAAGTTCAGATTATGCAAGAGAAACTAACTGGTTAGCTAGTTTTCACATTTTTACACTTTTATTATTTATTTATTTTTCATGTTTTGACTCATTTATTGTAGTTTATACATAGCCCTTGAGCAATTTATGAAACTTATATCAGACAATTATCAATAGTTCTAAAGGTTGAATCTATAATCAGATGATTAAAGGAAAAAAAAAAAAAGAAATTTAAATCAAATTAGGCTTATACAAAAGAATCTCATATTAGCAACTAAGCATTTAGGCTTAATCAATGCACATTATCATTCCTAACTCATGACTAAATGCTAAGCCTTCGCCAAATTGAATTAATGCAATGTCCTTAATGTATAAAAAAAGAAAAATAAGAACAACTAAAAATAGTAAATGAGGTAGGGGTTAGAATACTCCCTTATAGTGATTGCACACCCACCAGTGGAATAGCGAAGAGGGTGGATGAATTAGCAACTAAAATGCTAACTAGGAAAAGAAAACATGTAGCATGAGACCCATTAGCTGTAGAAACCAAAACAACATAATATAACAAGGTAGAAGTTAGGAAACAATATGATAGAAACATAGCATAGTTTTGGGAGAGCAAAAGAAAAAATGCAAACTAAAACAAAAACTATGCTATGAGGAATATATATGTAGGAATGGGGAATTAGCTATTGGATGGTAATGGTGAACATAGTGAAGGCATAAAAGTAACCGGCTATGTCTCCATAGAATCAAACTGATAGTCATGCCTTAAAAGATGCTAGAGGATTTGAGTAAGACCCTGGTGCACATAATTTCCAAGACATTCCAATCTTATCAGGATCTCCTAAAACATGAATGTATGTGAGGTTAAAATATGAAACTGCTAAGACAATGTGGTAAACATAGATGGATAAGAAGGTAAAATGATCTTTGGATGCTGGGTTACTTACTCCTTTTGAGGCTTAGTAACCCTATGGTCCATTGGAAGTGAGTTCCTATCATGATCAAGTAAGACCAGCACTTCATTTTGGGAGATGTAAAACTTTATACTAGGGAGCATCATAATGTCTATCTACTTGTTACTTGCAATGCAAGTTAATTGGAGATTACGACAATCAAGAAAGTGCATGCACTCTACAAGATAGGTGCTAAAACTACCAATAGTGATCAGCCTTGTAGTGTTTACAATGATGTATTACCAATGCTTGAGCAGCTAAATGCCTATGTTAACCTGAGAGCCTGTTGTCATGTAATGTAAAATGAAAAACTCATGATGGTTTAGAACCCTTGTATTATGACCACAGCCAAGTAAAGATTAGGCTGTGAAGTGATATAGATAGAAATGGGTGAGTTTATGCAATATAATGGCCTTTAACTAGCTTGAGCAATACATAAATTCACTAGAAATGTCCTATTAAATGTGACTTTTGATAAGGTTAGAAGGAGCAAACCTCACTCCTTCATTTGTGAACTCAAACATGACATTGATTTACCATAGTGTAAAGGTGAACTCCTAACAACATAGGCAAAAATGGATTGTCCTCTGGTTTGAAAGATTGATATGAGTGAGCTCTAAGGAGAATAAGCTAAGGAACTCAACTGTCAGCTTGTGATAGATGGGTAGCCTAATTTGAAAGAATTGGTCCCAGTTGGCTACATGGACAAGTTGGCCAACCTCCTCTGATAGGCTAAGTTATGCTAGTGTTAACTTGTCAATGTAACAACAAGGGATGATGTGACCATTAACTAAGAATGTGTAAAGGGCCTCTTGGGCCTTATTATGAAAATCTATCCCATTAGGATTGGTTAGTGCTGATGAAGTGGCTGAAGACTTACAAGAATGCTTCTTAAGGGCTATAGAGAGTTCTTGAAAAGAGAGTGAGGACGTAAATTATAATAGGAGGATATCAAAGCCAAGCCATAAGTAAACACTTCCATAAATTAGCCAGAAAGTAAAGACGTGAAAATGAGCAACATGAAATGACAAGAAAAATGCAAGGAATAGGAAAAGCATAGTAAGCCTAAAGAAAATAGAAGAAGAAACGCAAGGGTAAATAGATATAAAGGGCCCAATTCAAGAGTCAAAAGTGAAGTAGAAAGTAGGTAGCATGCAGTTATAAAATGGGAAGCAAATAAGGATAAGGTAACACTAAGGGAGTACAACATAGGCTTAGGAATAAAGTCATATGGAAAGAGATAAGCCCACTAATCATAATCAGTAGTGCATAAAGTGAAGATAATACCATAGAATATGGGAGGCAATGATAAATCAACAAAATAAGAGTGCATACCAAAATATAATCAGGTGCATAAGGTCACAAATAAAGTGTAGAGCAATAAATAAAAAAATAATTAAAAAATAAGTAAACCAAAAGCAAGACTATAAAAAGGAAATAAGGTCACAAATAAAGTGTAGAAAATAAAAAAATAATTAAAAAATAAGTAAAAAAAGAAGAATAAAATAAAGAAAAGAAAAAACATAAAAGGAAAAATAAATAAATGGGGACTAGATTGGGAGACTAACATAATAGCATGTGAAAGATAAAAAAGGAAGAATGAAACTTACCTCTGAGGTAAAACTAGTGAAAGAAAGAAGAAGTAGAAGATGAAGAATGAGAAGCTCATCCTTGGCTCATATGAAAATCTATCCGTTAACTCTTGTGCTTATAAGATCAATGAACATCTAATTTGAAAGCCTATAAAATAGAGGTATGAAAATAGGGAGTGGTTTTTAAAATGAGAGGAGAAGAAAGAAAAGGTGGAAGATAGGGAAAATAGAAGAAGATGGACAATGACAATAAGAAAGGAAAGCAGAGAAAAGGAACTCAAAGAATATGAAAGAAGGAGGAATAGGGCGATGAAATGGAGTAGGGGTTTGCAAATTGGGGGAAAATTTAGTAGTAAGGGGTGGGTTTAAGGTAGGTCATAGGTGAACGGATTAAAGGGTGGTTGGGTTATGCAAAATTGGTTTAAGGACGAGAGATGAGAAAGGTATATGTTAATAAGTTATAAAGAAATGAAAGGGAAGGATGGATTAGGGACTTCAGATCTTATGGGTTTATTTTATTTATTATTTGGATGCACATGGGCATGTAGAGTAACACGACTTACTCATGCCCCTCATTTCCTTGCTCATGCCTTATAGCACAAGTAACCCATGTTTTAATCATAAGCAGTTTCCCAAGATGACTTGCTTTCATTGTATTGGTGACCCTTTTGATTGCTAGGTTGAGAGCTTTATCTGGGTGGCTCATCATGATTCCCTAGATTACCTTGGTGACCTTAGTTATCCTAAGCAAAGTTAGGATGATTCCTCTATCGAAGGTTATAAGTAGCTGAATAGGGACAATTCTACAATTAAGAGTTATTTGAAACATATTGTACTTGATTTACACATAAGACCCCATAAAGTTATTTAGACATTCATTGTATGCATAATCACTACTACAGAGTTTACAATTAGGGAAAGATGAAGAATTAGAAGTTGCATTCACATCGAGCTTATTAAATCACTTCATCAAGTTGTCAAGTTTATTGTTCACTGCGTTCATATAATCCATTTCCATAACATTAATAGCTGTTCAAGATACATGTCTTTCATTAGACTAGTTGTAGTGATTGGCAATCATTTTCTTAATTGTTTATCACTTTATTAATTGGCTTTGCTAATAAAGATCTACTGGCAGTAATATCTAAGTTAACCCTAAATGACTATTCTAATCCATTATAAAATGGGTAAACTAGTAGCCAATATTGGATGCTATGATATGGGCATTGCTTCTGAAAGCCCTCGAATCACTCCCATGCCTTATAAACGGATTCACTATCCTTTTACATGAAATTCTGAATTCCACTTCTTAACTTGGCAGTCTTGTGTGGTGGAAAGTATTTAGCTAAAAAGCTTATGAAAGCCTATCCCATATGGTGAAGGAATGAGATAGCATGGAATCCAACCATGTTACAACTTTATCTCTTAATGAAAGTGGGAATAAGTGAAGCCTAATTGCATTAGTTGATGCATCATTTATTTTTATTATATCACAAATTCTCAAAAAAATGTGTTAGGCATACATTAAGGTCCTCATGTATTCTTCCCCTAAACTCATTCTGTTGTATCATTTGAATCATTCTAGACTTGATCTCAAAGTTATTGAGCTACTAGGCTAACTATATTGCTATTCAATCAATGTGCACTTGGCATGTCAAACTCTTGCACAGGTTAGCGATAATTAGGGGCAACTATAGCTTCTTGCTGTAGGTTGTTTGCTTGAGTCTCTTACTTGTTTTCTATTTGAGTCTCATATGGAGCATCATTTTGCCTTCATCTAAAGTGAAGTGTGTGTTCTAGCTTTGGGTTATGCTCCAAACAAGGAGCACCTGATGAGCAATTCGTGGATCTCACTCACCTAAAAAAGGAAAATCAAAACAATTAAAAAAATATCAAAAATAAAGAAAACAAAGGTAAAAATTAAAAAGAAAATTTCTAAAGTGAGAATAATTTACAAACCAATAGTGATTACACTTCATCCAACAATAGTGCCAAAAACTTGTTGTGAAGAAGCTGTAAATGTACAATCTGAATAAAATGTGTCCTAAGTTATCCCATAGGGTAGATAGATCAATTACCAATTTTCTTAGTTACTTCTACTATTTAGAAAATCTACTAGTAAAAATTAAAGAAATTGAAAGCTAAAGATGAGCAAAATTCACAAAGATAAATACTAAATTGTCTGTGGATAAAAGCTCTAGGATTTGGATTTTATTGTCACTTCCTAAGAATGAATAAGATCAACTCATGCAATTTATTTTCATTCTAATTAACAAATGACTCCCTAAGTTGTGTGAAGATAATTCATGCATATTTATATTAGGCCTATATGTACTCTCATGATTGTGTGCTCTAACATAAACCCTTGAACCTCAGTGTACCTTTACATGTAACAACTTGACATGCATGCAAGTTACAATCCACCAATGTTAAATTACTATCTCTAGAATATCTACTCTTAAGCTTATTATTCAAGCAATCCCTTATTGTGATTTATCTTTCAGTCCTTCTCACTGCAAATTTGATTTCACTATAAGTGGCCATCAAATTGCAAAATGAATTATAAATTGAATAACAAGTTAATAGGATGAAAAGTCAATACATGAGTATCTCAAATTCAAACAAAATTACTAAACATGTCCATCTAAACCCTAAATATGATAGGTCTAACTACTCATAGCAAAAAAATGAACACATAAACTGCAAATAAATCAAATCCATACTAAAAGAAAAGAAAAAGTATAAATATGAGAAAACTATAAAGGCAGTATAGCAATGTTTAGACAAAAACTCTAATTCTTTTAGGTGTCAAGTAAGATCTCCAAAGCTCTTCCTAAAGCTATTGCATCCATTTAAAAGTTCTTTTCAGAATACTTTTATGTGTTCTACCCTAGGGTTTCTCAAAATGTTTCCAAAGACACCTCTAAACTTTCCAAAAATATATTTTTTGCTGACACACAAGACTTGCCTGTGTTCAATCATCTAGTTACATAGCCAATGCCCTATTATTTTCTACTTTTCCAATTGTTTCAGGGTTTTCAGACATGGGCATATAGATTTACACAACCTGCTTGTGTCTACTACTATTTTGACTTAAACATCCCTTCCTTGCACACTTATGTACTCCAGCATGGCTAAGGTGTGTGGTTTGTTATCAATGAGTGATTTTCTACTAAATTTCTCCTACTTTTCCAACTCTCTCCATTTTTGATTAAATCATATAAAATTTGAACATGAATTAGACAATTTGACTATAGTTAACTATTTTCAAGACTAGAAAAATATGTACAATTTGGACTCATCAATTTGATTTTTAACATATAATGTCTAAAGCACTCAAGTACTTTTTACTTATAAAAGATTAAATGGACTTGACCATAGTATAAACAATTGTCTTGTCCTCACTCTTTTTGGAACACATATATTAGAATAAATTAATTTGCAATGGATTTTAAGTTCTAATTTCTTTTCCAAATGGTTTCCTAGTTGCTTGATCCAATAGAAAATATTCAGACAAAGACATTTTTAAACTAGAGATTGATCTTAACATTCTTTCTTTTACTAGTCTAAGCATTCTCTCTTGGCCTATAAGAAATAGTTTAGCATATTAATCATTGATATCCAAAACTAGATTGAAAATAGACTATTTGGTAAAGTATTCATGTTTATAATTGTGCCCAGCATAATAACACCATTTTCGAGGAAACTAAAATTATATTAATTATTCCTTTTTTAATATGAATGAAGTTGTCGTGGAAAAATAATACTAAAATATCATATTGAGAAGAGAAATAATAAATATTTTTAGTTTTTTAGATCTTTGTAGTATATAAAACAGTATATAGGATGAGGGTTTATCCTTTACGCAAAACTAATTTTGAATGTTCTGATCGTTTTCACTTCAATTCTTGCATTTCTTTCTACACAAAACTATTTACTTTCAAAAAGTAATCAATGGTATTTTATAGAGAATTTTTTATCCTCAATTATGTGTTGTGTGTGACCTTTAATTCATTTTGCTCAATACAATCATAGGTAAAGTGATCTCACTAACAAATATGATACTTGACCTTTTCTATGTTAAGCTTCTGTTCATTATATTTGTCTCTCTTTTTAATTTATTTCTTGTCCTCATTAAAATGTTGGGTAGATATATTTCTATTATGCAAATGTTGCCATTTTTATGCTTGGACTTTGAACTGAAAGTAGTCTTAGTTATATAAGCATTTCTAGAGGGTCTGGCAACTTCGCAGTGCTCATCCTTAAGATCTATATGAAGAGTAACATCATAAAAAGTGATATTCTCTTTGTAGGTCAAATTTACTTTTATATATTCCCAACAATGAAAAGAGATCTTATGATAGCCTAAAGTTACTGTTCATCAGTAAGAATATAACCAACTAACTTTAGTTATTTGATCTTTAGTTTTCTTAGTTTAGTTATAAAAGTATAACCAAATTCTTTTTAAGATCTATCTACATAGCTTGTATAGTTGGATACAACTCACACTTATATATGAGGTTGTCAATTATATTTCTTAACACTATTATACAAGCAATATCTTTTCTTTTTCTAATAAAGATTTTTAAATGTCTCATTTGCTAAGTTATATTTCCATGTTTAAACTCATATTTGTTTAATAGTTTCATAGTATCATGTTCTTTTTTAGGGTATAAGAACCTTATAATATGAAATTTCCTAATTGATACCATTTAGCTTGTCTCTTGTCAAAGCTAGACAATGATGCTTTTAATAGCTATAGTCATAATTTGATTCTCTACATAAACATAGTATAAAATGATTACATATACATAACATTATGTATATATATTTGTAATAAACTTCAACTAGAATGATAATGATACATAACGTTACGTATATATGTTTGTAATAAACTTCGACTAGAATGACAATGACATTGTTAGGTTTATGATTAAAAGAATACATTTGTTTTTATCACATGTATCCTAAAAATATTGTTATCTTTCTATGGAATCTATTTGCAAATAAATTTTTTTAAGTTATAATTCTTAGATTAGCATAGGCTATTTATCTTAGAATTTCTACTCATTAGAGTATTTTTGACATTTTTTTTAATTAAATTTAGTTTTCAAATAAACCCAAATTTGTCAATCTAAGAACTCTTTCTTAATAAGTTATTTTAACTATTTTTTATTTAATTTAATGCTTTCATAAATTGTATTAATATTAAAAACACACTTAAAGAGACCTTACTCTAAAAATTTTTATCTTCTTAAAAAAATATCTTCTTTTTGGCCATCACAGACTTATTTCTAATTTCATTCAGCCAGTACAAGCCTTCTAGTTAGAGGTCACTAAAACTTATTTGAGAGAATAAATTTGTACATTTGATTAATCTCTTACAATGAATACTTTTTTTTTGTGCATTATGCCTAAAGAATTCTCATGTTTCTTATATTAATTAATTTCCTTTAAAAAAATTAGTTCAAGTCATGAATTAACCCATCAAGAATGCCCTATTTTCTAACAAACTCAAAATTAGTAGCGGATTAAGGCTCCAAAACATTTCTTGCCTACTTTGTTTGTTTAGATCAGTTTGTTAAAACTCAAATTCATAATTAATTAGTAGTGAAAAGTTCATTTCTAATAGCTATCTATTGTAAATTAACATACAAATTAAATTTAAAATCTTCAAGGATGATAAAATACATTAATCTCCCTTTCAAATTGCAAAAGATTAGCATAAAACTAATTTTTTACACAACCATTACCCATTTGTCCCAAAAAAAAAAAATCTAATAACATGTAATCCAACTAGAATATGAAGATGACATTGTCATAACCTGACCAAAATAGATATAGACTTTAATCTTACCTTGAATTCATAAGAAGATTAAGTAATTTTCCTTCTAAATAAGTTATGGACATTATATTAATCACACGGGGATGAATTTAATTTATTTGTAGAAGGCCTTAAGTTCAAATCCTTGTGTGACCATTTGTACCAAAAAAAGAAAAAATATTGTAGACGAAAAGGCACACTAGATCATTTAAAGTTGCTAGTGTTGACATTGTTGGAGTATATGTGTGTGTGTCAAAAGCTTAAGTCCCACATCGCTCAAGATAGTGAGAACCTTAATGTATATATACTAAGATGTATTCATGAGCAAGTAAAATGGGCCAAGAGAGGGTGGGCTTGCGTGTATAAAAATTAGGCCAATGCAGGTGAAATTTTTCGATTTCCCCTCTGCGCGTGAAGTGAAACACATTAATGGACATTTTTTTAGGAAAAATATTATTATTATTATTTATTTAACAAAAGCCTTACCAGAAAATCCTTATTTTAAATGGTTTTGATTTTTGGTTTTCATGACTGCCATTTTTTACCTCTGATTATTGCTTGGTTATTTCCAAATGTTGGAGGCCATTGATGATCCGTTTTGATAGTCCCAACATTTAGAAATTGACATCTTCAATCACCATTAAGTTGTCCAACGTTTTGCTACATTCTATGCCTATAAATAGAGGGCTTTATAGTGGAGATCGACACACCCTATCTCCTCTCTTCTCTGCTTTCCTACTGAGTTCTTCATTAGCTTTCTACTGTTATCCTTCCTTGCAAAATTCTGTAGGAAGGATCCGTTTAATCTTGGGAAGTGCCATCTTGTGGCAGAGTAACTCTTAAGGATAGTACCTTTATGCGTGACTCAGATCGATTTTTCTGACCTTTTTACCTCTTGCAGATAACAATCTTAAGAGTTATGGAGTCACAGAATAATAATGCTGCTATTCCCAATCACTCTGGTGTTGCTGTTAATGTTGCTGCTGCTAGTTCTACTAAAGGACTTTCTATCTACATTCTGATTGTTGTGCCAACAGTGTAGCTACCGAAGCCGTTTCTAGATATCTCTAAGATTGAGATGTTTGATGGCAAGAACTTCAAATGATGGCAGGAATGATTTTACACAGTTCTTGATATGTACAGAGTTGCTGTTGCACTAACACTGTCCCAACCTTCTGCGAATGTTGACCAGACATAAAAAAATATATAGGAATATTTGAACAAGATATGCAGACACATAATCATTGGTACACTGTCTAATGATCTGTTTGATGTCTACTATGTCTATAAAGAGGAAAAGAAGATTTGGGAGTCACTGATCTCCAAATACACTGCTGAAGATGCTAGAAAACAAAAGTTTGTTGTTGGAAATTTTTACAAATGGGAGATGGTAGAAGACAAAGATATCAAGCTGCAAATTAATGAATATCACAAGCTACTGGAGGAGTTACGTGCTAAAAAAATCAACCTCCCTGATGAGTTAATTGCTGGAGTTTTGATTGAAAAGTTGCTAGAATCATGGAAAGACTACAAGTAGTAGCTGAAACATAAATAAAAATAACTCTCACTCTCAGACCTCATCACTTACATCATCATTGAAGACACCGACCAAAAGGAAATACAAGCTGCTAAGGGCAAGGAGATAACTTCAAAAGCGAATCTAATAGAGGCAAAATCACATAACAAAAGGTATGACTCTAAAACAAAACCTGATTACAAGCCCAAGAATGCTAACCTTAAGTTCAAAAAGAAAGACAATTGCTATGTTTGTGGAAAACCAAGCCATCATACTACACAATGCAAAAAGAGAGCTAAAAATGACAATCCTCCTAGGCCAAAGAAAAATTTGGTTCAAGGAGATGAAGATGAGATCATTGTTGTGGTCATTTCTCAAGCTCTCTTTATGTCCAATATGAGAAAATAGGCGGTAGACTCTGGAGCTACCAAGTATATCTGTGCTAACCAAGAGATGTTCACCTCCTATAATCTGATTAAGGAAGGAGAAGACTGTGTTTGCCTTATTGATTCCTGAACTACAAAAGTTCTAAGGAAAGGAAAAGTTGATCTCAAGCTCACATCTAAAAAGACTTTGTCTTTTAATGATTATTTACATGTGCCTAATGTTAGAGCAAATTTAATTTCTGTAACTCTATTACGTAAGGTTGAGGTTCAAGTGTCATTCAAATTTGATAAGATTGTAATAACAAAGAATATTATGTTTGTGGGAAAGAGTTATTATACTCAAGGACTGTTTGTTCTTAGTATTACTGATATGAATGAGAATGCGTCATCTTCTGCCTACTTGCCTATCTTTATGATTGATTCATTTGATACATGGTATACTCGATTAGGACAAGTTAGTAAATCTTATTTAAAGAAAATGCAAAAATTTAGTTTAATTTTTGAAATTAAAAATTATTTTCTAAATAAATGTGAAGTTTGTGCAGAAGCTAAATTAACTAAAAAAATCTCATTTTTCTATATAAAGAGAAACTGAGTTACTGAGCTTAATACATACTGATTTAGGCGATTTGAAACAAGTTATGACAAAAGGTGGCATAAAATATTTTGTAACTTTTATTGATGATTCTTCAAGATATACTAAAGTATATTTGTTAAGAAATAAAAATAAAACCTTTGATAAATTTCTTTTATACAAAGTTGAGGTAGAAAATTAATTAAACAAAAAGATTGAAAGAGTCAAGTCAGATAGAGGAGGATAATTTTTTTTTATTTAACAATTTTTGTGAAAAAGAAGGAATAATTCATGAAGTGACTCCTCTATATTCACCTAAATCTAATGGTGTGGTAGAAAGGAAAAATAGAACTTTAAAATAGATTATGAATGTTTTGTTTGTAAGTTTATCTGCACCAGATAACTTATGGGTGAAACTTTATTATCTATTTGTTTTTTATAAAATAGAATACCTTACAAAAAGTTAGAAAAAACACCTTATGAATTGTGGAAAGGTTTTACACTAAATATTTAAAAGTATGGAGGTGTCTTGCAAAAGTTTTATTACTTGATCCTAGAAAGAGAAAAATTGGTTCTAAAACTTCTGATTGCATGTTTATTGAATATGCTGAATATAATGCATCTTATAGATTTTTAATGTTAAAATGTGATGTTCTTGATCATAATACTATTATTGAAACTAAAGATGCCGAATTTTTTGAACATATTTTTCTATTAAGGGTTCAGCATATTCCTCAAACAACAAAAATATTTCCTTCTTCTTCTAAAAGTGAAAATTATGTTGAAAAATTAAGGAGAAGCAAGAGACAAAGGAAAAAAACTTCATTTGAAAATGATTTTTATACTTTTTTGGTACAAGGTGAGCTATCAAATTTTTTTGAAGCTATTTCATCTTTCGATACTCATATTTGGAAAGAAGCTATTAAAATTGAAATTGATTCGCTTAATCAAAATAAAACTTAGATTTTGGTAGACTTGCCTTTAGGAGTAAAGCCTATTGGTTGTAAATAAGTTTTTAGAAAAAAAAATACAATCCTGATGGGTCTATTGACAAATATAAAGTGACGCTAGTAGCTAAAAGATTTATTCAAAAATAAAATGTTAATTATTTTGATACTTTTTTTTTTCAGTAACAAGAATTTTTTCTATTAGAGTTTTGATTGCTTTAGCCTCGGTTTATAAATTGTTTATTTATCAAATGGATATTAAAATAGCTTTCTTAAATGGTGATTTAGAAGAGGAAATTTATATGATATAACCTTAAGGGTGTGTTACTCTTGGATAAAAAAATGAAGTTTGTAAACTTATTAAGTCATTATATGGTTTGAAACAAGCATCTGAACAATAGCATGAGAAACTTGATCGACTCTTAACAAGTGATGGTTTTTCTATTATTGAAGTGGAAAGGTGTGCTTATACAAAAATTGTGAATGATGATTGTATGATTATTTGTCTATATGTTGATGATATGCTTATTTTTGGTACAAGCATAAATGTTGTAATTGAAACTAAACGATTTTTTTCTTCAAAGTTTGATATGAAATATATGGGTGAAGCAAAGGTGATATTAGGTGTTAAAATCATAAGGAGTGAAAATAACATTTTATTATCTCAGAACATTATGTTAAAAAAATATTTTAAAAAGTTTAAATATTTTAAAAATATACTTATAAGCATTTCTTATGATGCTAACACCAAATTAGTTAAAAATAAAGGTGATCCAGTGGTTCAATCTATATATGCATAGATTATTGGGAGTTTGTTGCATTTAATGAATTACTGATATAGCATATGCTATGTGTAGATTAAATAGATATACTCACTATCCAAGTACTGAACATTGGTTAGCTCTGAACAGATTAATGAGTTATTTGAGAGGTATTATAAATTATGATATACTTTATAGTGGATTCCCCATTGTATTAGAAGGATACAGTGATGTTAATTAGATTTTAAATTTAGAAGAGACCAAATCCACTAGTGGCTATATATTCACTTTTGGTGGTGGTGCAGCAACATGAAAATTAGCTCAACAAAATATTATAGCGAGATCCACTATGGATTCAGAGTTCATTGCTCTGGAGTTGACTAGTAACAAGGGCTGAGTGGTTGAAAAACTTTTCAGCAAATATTCCATTAGGTAAAAAGCCAACACCATCAGTGTCTTTACATTGTGACAATCAATCAGTGATAACCGTTGCTAAAAATAAGACCTACACTGACAAAAGTAGATACATTCATTTGAGACACAATCTTAAAAGACAGTTGTTAAAAAATGAAGTTATATTGATCGATTTTGTAAAATTAGAAATAAACTTAGCAGATCCCTTGCCCAAGCCCTTAGAGAAGAAACAAATTTTAGAAACATCGAGGGGAATAAGACTTTAACTGATTTGAAATTAACAATAATAGTAACCCAACTTCTGTGATTGGTGATCCCACGAAAGAGGTTTATATGGGTAAGAACAAATCATTTGTTAATTCTACTAACGCTTAATTCTTTAGTCCCTTCTTATGGTGTGAGAAAAGTGCTAGAATACATTGTTGGTGAGGTTGAACAAAATCTCTTAATGGTTTCATATTCTGGTGTATTCATTACAGATACACTTGATGAATTTACCTATATGAATGTGAAGTGGGGCTTCTCTTATGAGATTGTAGCAAAATCTCTAGAGCATTCATTAAAACCAGGCTCGCGTATGGCGGTTTAAAAGGCAAAACTACAATAATAATAGAAATTGTGGGGGTATAAGCTAGCTAATTGGGCCTCTAGTACACAACAAACAAATTGTTGGTCATAGAAGCTATAAGCTTCACCAACAACTCTATGTATTAAGCCTGATTGGTCTAAGTCTGGTTCATAGTCCAAAAAACACAAGATTTAAAACATTTATACTTGTGTTTGTAACTCAGATAATAGTCTTCTTTTGGCACACATGTGAGGGATTGTTATAGTATATGTGTGTGTTAAAAGTTTAAGTTTCATATTGCTCAAGATAGTGAGAGCCTTAATGTATATATACTAAGATATGTTCATGAGCAAGTAAAATGGGCCAAGAGAGGAGTGGGCTCACGTGCACAAAAATTAGGCCAACGCATGTGAAATATGTTGATTTCCCCCTTGCGCGCAACGTGAAACGTAGTGTTGGACATTTTTTGTGAAAAAATATTAATATTAATATTACTAATAATAATAATAATAATAATAATAATAATAATAATAATAATAATAATAATAATAATAATAATAATAATAATAATATTTATTTAACAAAAGCCTTACTAGAAAATCCTTATTTTAAATGGTTTCGATTTTCATGGCTACCGTTTTCAACCTTTGATTATTGCTCGGCCATTTTTGAATGTTAGAGGCCATTGATGATTTGTTTTGATACTCCTAACGTTCAAAAATTGCTACCTTCAATCATCATTAAGTTGTCCAACGTTTTGCTACTTTCCATACCTATAAATAGAGGGCTTCATAGTGGAGATCGACACACCCCATCATACCCCATCTCCTCTCCTCTCTACTTTCCTATTGAGTTCTTCTCTAACTTTCTACTGTTATGCTTTCCTGCGGAATTCTACCAGAAGGATCTATTTAATCGTGAGAAGTACCATCTTGTGGCAAAATAACTCTTAAAGACAGTGTTTTTGTATGTAACTCCAATTGATTTTTCTGACCTTGTTCCCTCTTGCAAATAACAAACATTCTCCAATGGTCCATTGTAAACAAAGATGAAGTAATTTTAATTACTTTTAAGGCATATTTGGTTGGATGAAATGGTGTACGTCAGAATGAAAAATGAAAATGAGAATAGACCAAACGGATTCTTTCAATTTTACAATCGGGTCAACCTTGAGATATAATATGGTATCTTTACCATAGTATGTGAGGCTAGAATTACCGCGGAAGTAAACACAATGTGGGGTACCACAATGGCATTCTTCAATTTTTAAGCCCAAGTTTCTTGTGGAGCTCTTTCCGACGATATTTATTTATAGATTGTTTTATTTTTTTGATATAAAAAATAACTTTCCCTTAAGTTTGAATCATGAAAGTAATTTTTGTTGTATCTTTCTTATATATATAGATATATATTAGTATTTAGTTATTTACTCAGCAAACTTATAATACGGTAGGCAACAGGGTAGTTTTTTTCTTTTTAAATCTCTATTCTCATTCCATTATCTTAACTATTTTTTTTATTTCTTATCCATCTCTAAACCCAAAGAGATTTTATTAGTGAAGTCATGTTCTTTCCCACTCAACACATTGAAAAAATAATATCAAAGTTAATTAATAAGTATACATATTACGAAATAGTCACATCAGAACTTGACTAGCATTTAATATTTTTAAGTTTGAATTTATTTTTTCTTCACAGCATTTCGTCGGGGATTGTATTTCATATTTCCTTTACAAAATAAGAGATTGATCATTAGACAAAACTTTGACAAAATTTTTTATGTATTTATTATGAAGTTTTTTAATAAAAATATAACATGAAAGACTTCTTAAAAAGATCCAGTTATATATTGCCAACCTGTAAAAGAGTCTTTATGTCATTTTTTATTTAATAATTTAGCAAAAAACACCTGAAATTTATGCTTAAATGTTGTCCGTTGTTGTACCTCATTTGCTTGAGTTAATGCCAATACTGTGTAAAATAAAGCTGGCCCATTAATCTCTTATGAAATATATTACACTACTCGCATAAATGGATTATTTATTATCAATGCATTTTTATAAGAGTAAATTACTCTTTTTCCTTCTAAGAGATATTTAAATTACATGATGCTTCCTCTGTTTTGAAAATACACTTACCCCAAACTAATCCCCCACTCAGTGTTACTGAACCCAGGCAGAGATATACTTACCTTGTAATTATGTTTTCTATTCAATCAAGTCATATATTATACATATCATCTTATGAGTGTCAAACCAATAGCAGTGACCACAAGAGTAGAAGGAAATCCAAACTTGAGATGGTTCCAGAAGGTCAGATTGTAAGCAAGGTTTGGTGCTCTGCGAGCTTGCTCACACACAATCAAGTTGGCAGCTGATCCCAAGAGGGAGAGATTTCCTGCAACTGTGCTCACCCAAGCTAAGATGAGCCATGCCTTCTTCTCTTCTGCTTTTGAGATTGTAGCAGCTGAGGCTGCAATCCTTACTCCAAGCAACAGAACTATATATATGAAATATGAACACGAGATTAATCATATATGCATAAGATCAAAATGGTTTTTACAAAGATCGATATCAGTTTAGGCCATCTAGACCAGAATAAAAATAATGGTACATTACAGCTTACACCTATGTGGTTTGGCCTGAAATATGTTGTTTATTTTCAACATTTATGTGGTTTATTTTGTTATTACTTAACCACTCTGTTATTTTTTCATTCAAACTTTAATAAACATAATCATGTGAAAACAATTTTTTGGTTAAAAGTATGTTTAACATATACCTTGATGCAATTGCTAAAATTAAAATGACATTTGAAAAAATTGTCAGCTTAATCCTAGTAACTCAGAACATTATGAAATTGTCAAAGATATAAGAGAAATAGACTTTTGACATTTAATTGTTCTACATTTGAACATTCATGTGATTATTCCATTAAAATTTGGATGGAAAATATCACAAGGTGACTAGGTGATAACATAACAAAGCACAATGAGATTCAACTGACACACTTCATATCATAAGAAACAAAATGATTTAGGGATAAATTGTAGTCTATCCTATACATAAAAATAAGCTTTCTTTATGACTATTTAACAAAAGTATGTGGAGTCAAATATCTTTCGCAAAGTCTCTAACTTTCAATTTTCCAAAGAAATAAAGGGAGAACAATTTTCTTTTCAGAAACATTACTGTAGATCACATTATATAGCACAATCATCTACAATATAATTATTATGGTTTCCCTATCAATGTTCTTTTCTGCATACCAACTGACTACATGTGGGAAAGGGTGATCTGAACATAGTTCGTCTGTACATGCAGCCATATTTTCAGAGCGAATGCAGTCTAAGGCCTCAAAGACTATCCACAGTTCCACACCACAACCAACCCACAAAAAAAAAAAAAAAGGAAAAAAGAAAAGCAACCGTCCGATTTAACTTTATAATCTGAAGTGGAAAACCTTAAAGTCCTGAACTACTTCATAAGTCATTTTGAAACTGGTACTTGTAATCAAAACAGAGTTGGACAAGAAACATTCAGGTCCGTAGTCACTTGAAAATCAAAGATTTGTGCATTCGAATTGGGTTACACGGAAATATCAATTCCTTAGCTAGTTATCTATAAGCTGATGAGGTAAGATCCTAGATTCCCCAAACAATGAGATTGAATACTGAGTTTTAGTATTACAAAAGATCATCTTATAAGATGAAGTATGTTTGGGAACCCATCGACTAGTGTTTTTTCCAAGTTTTCTTGTTTTGCAAATTTGTGCTAAGTACACAGCTGCTATTTGGGTTAGAGGTGAATTAAGTAATAAGGGTTTAGAAATTTACTGGGTCGCCATTCTTAAAAATTGTCCAGCTGAACAATTTGTGAATACTTACTTCAATTTGTAACAGAGTGTCAGTACCACAAAGCCCCTGTCCCATACGAAATTAACTTGTTGCAGCTCAAAGTTGCTCAGTCAATTACATTAGGAATGAAAGCCGTTTCAGCAGTGTGCTTAGGTTTCAAAATTGGAGTCTAGCTCATTCTCAATATTGTGCAGCTAGCACTTGAACAGACACTTTGGTAACATTTTTCTGTTACATTCCTGTATGCTTTGCTTGATTATTTCTACACACAATTTTCCCACCAATAATAGGTCGTAACTCGTAAATGATAGAAGTTACCATCTTGACAATGTCCAAGCCTACACTTAAAGAACCTTAACTTACACTTTCAAATGCTTTATTAATTTCTATAAATAATTCTTGCGTACAAGTGCTTTATGTGTTCGGCAATTCACAATCAATTAGTTTTCTTTTTTCCCTAAAAGAATTGACTCAATGAACTTGGAGAACACAGATATTACTAGTCGGTTTACTAAACGAACAAGTTGATGCATTCAATTTTAACATAATCCGTATGACACGCCAGGTAGAATAAAAACGAAGGAGAAAACAGAAAACAGATGGCAAAATTATACAGGAAGGAAATTTGCCAACGTACCTGTTGGTACATTTGAAGCCACATTTGACAGGACAAGTATGACAATGGCAAGTACTGCTATTCCAGTGGCACGATCGACTTGAGAATAGGGCTCCATAAAGTCCCACAAAGCACTTGGAATTCCAGTTTTATTGAAGCCATCTACCGTGATAAACATTCCACAGAAGAATATCAAAAGGGAATATGAAACCTGTACCAAGAAGAAAAGTTAATTCTAAGCGGTTGTACGATGTTCAAGAGGCAGCAGAGTAAGTGTAACTGGTGTTTCAAGGGGGGAGAGAAACAAAAAGATAGAAAGGAGATTTCTTGCTAGTTATAGCCTTTACCTTCTCTAAGCTCGGCATAGCATCCTTGAAATCAAGAACCACCAGAGCAAGTGCAGCAGTAATTGCAGTCCATGACATATTCAAGCCTAAAAGCAAAGCAACCAGCATTCCTAATGTTATAATGTAAACACAAGCTTTCCACAGTACGCCCTTCCATTTTGCGATTAAAAAGTCATTTCCTTCCGAAGAGTTTGTATCACTTGGTCTACTTGCTACTGTAATAGTCTTTGAAGGACTATTTTCTTCCCTTGTCTGAGAAGGCATCACATTCATTTCATCCTTTGATGCATTTGAGTTTCTTGCAGAATCCACTGCGTTGCTGGGGACCCATTGAATTTCACCTCCGCTTGCTCTGTTTCTTAGGCTCTGAACCTGAGGAGAGTTTTGAATACTAATAGATTCTGAACAGTTCCATTCTTGAGAATTAAAGGATGTAACGTGAGACATTGTAGCTGGAGAAAACCGATGAGAATTGACTTCCTCTTCTGCTACAACTTCTACAGCTGCATCTTCTTCATCCTTATCCTTAGGAGTAGATAATAACTTCCAATAGATGGACAGAAGAATTAACGCGTTCACTACAATTCCCACAAGCATAGCAGGAAGAATCCCAATCAGGAATTCACCAAATGATAAGGCACTCTCAACAGCTATTACCAGATTTTGGGGGTTGCCTATCGGTGTCGTTGCTGACCCGATATTAGCACTTGAAGCAAGGGCTAGGAGAAATGGATGAGGAGGCAAATTATGCTGCCTTGTAACTTTCAATACGAATTCAGTCAAAACGACACAAGAGGTGTCATTGGTGAAGAGAGCACTCGAGACAGCAGAAATCAGACAGATTCGACAAAGTAAGTCTTTTGCTCCTTTACTTTTCCAAGAGAGTAACTTCCCTAAGTACTTAAACATGTCTGCTTTTTCAAGATATACACTCACAACCATTGTCCCGAAAAGAAGACCGATAATTGCTAGATCGATGGCGGCATAAGCTTGATTTGGAGAAAGAACTTGAAATATGACCATAAGCATGGCCCCTAATAGGGACCCTGCAGTTCTCCCTATGGGTAGGAAAGGCACAGCTGGGAAAACTGCTAATACCCAGAAGATGGCAAAGGCAATTGAACCTAGGATCACTTTTGGAATAGAAGCTAGTGCCATTATTGTAGCCAAACAAGCCGAAAAATAGTTGCAACTTCTCCAAGGAAATATTAAGAAGCCCACATCCGGGCCATTGACAACAGCAGCATATTAGAATTCACTATGGGAGAATGAAATTTCCTGAACATGAAAAGCCAATATTGGACAGTTAGCATGCAGTTCAATCAATCCAAGGGTCGAGTGCCAGGGATGGGACTAATGGCACATTAGTTCCCCGAGATTCATCTCCACCATTTTCAGGCCGTGCGGGTTGGGGATTAAGGGATGGGATTTATGGCACATTAATTCACCGAGACCCACCTCCACCGTGTTCAGGCCATGGGAGTTGGGGATCCGAGATCCATCTCCACCATTTTCAGGCCATGGCGAGAATGGCATTGGAATAATAAAGACAATGGAAGAAGAAGAGTTTGGGGTAGGTAAGCCGTGGGATAGGACTGCTAATATAGGGGATTGGAAAGTGCGAATAGAATTTGAATTTGGAAAGTGGAATGGTATCGGAAAAGGGTAGATGAATGGGATTGGAAAGTCGGAGGCCGAAAGGACTGCTGAGGGAGGAGGATGGAATTGATTAAGAATGAGATTGAAATAATTAATAATCAATTAGATTGGATTGGAGGTCAACTACGATCCTTTTTTTTTTTTTTTTTTTTTGGAGAGAAAAAGACATGGTGTGTGAATTCTAATGAAACCTATTTATACGGATCTTACAGTCATTATATCTTTCTTTCTTACATGACAAGAATAGAATAAGAGAGGACACTTGGGCATGGAAGGATGAGGGGGAATTTGGCAAAAAATCAATTGGAAAAATTTTAAAGGAAGAAAAATTTGATACAATTTGAGAGAAGGAAAAGCAAGTTTATGGAAAATGGATATGTTTAATGTATGTATCAGTAGGTTATGATCCCAATATCATTCTATCACGTAGTGACAAATATATTTTTGCATAATAATTATTGAAACATGTTTTTATATTCTTTGGCTTATTAGTATTTTGATTGTCTATTTTTTCTTGTTAAGTTTTTAAAGTCTTTGTGGATATTATAATACGAGTAATTTATGTGACTATGATTTTTTTTAAGTTTACAAAATGTTTGAAATATATATATATATATATATATAATTGTTATAATCCTCAAATACATACATCATATCATATTTAACTTTTATATTAATTAATTAATTAAATATTTTATGCATGCATATCAATGTCACTTCAAAAAGAGTTTGAGTTTTTTTTTTTTCCATTTTTTATCAATTTCGAAAAGAATAAATAAAGTATTTAAAACTCATCAACTGAAATGGGTATAGAATATTCAAATACAATATATCACTTAAGTAGATTTTACACATTTTGTATTTATTTTTCTTTAAACTTAACAAAGAGAAAAAAGAAATAAAGACGGTCCAAACTCTAATTTAAAATCTTGGCTAAACAGTAACAGAACATCAAAGTTAACGTTGAGTAGGAAACATGAAGCAGATTGGCTCATTTTAAAGTTTCCCATGAGTTTTGCAGTGATATCTACTAGGAGAAAAGGAACTAAAAAACATGTGGTGGTGGGTAAGTAGCAGACGATGAAGTTAATTCACTATCATAAAGCATTGATTTATAAGATCTCAGAGATTTACTTTTTACCAAGCTAAGACTGTTTGCTCAATTAAATCAACTCAGAAAACCCAAGTGGGGAATTTTCTTTTTGGTAGCACTTAATAAGCACGAATAAGAGATAATTCTGTAATTCCATATCCTTATTGCTCATTCACGCATTATCAAACGAATCGAATTAGTTAAGGGATCATATTATCCAACAAAAAATGAGAGAAGACGTGTAGTTTACTCCTTGTCTTATAGCTAGGAAGGCACTCATGGGACTGAATTAAATTGGATATGAGTCATCTCCATGAAGAAAGGATAGCAACTTGTTGAAGGAACACTTTTTCTGTGGATTGGATGGCTTAGAAAATCTCTTCAAAGATAGGTAATGTTAAATGCCAGCTTCAGCAATAGCTTCCAAACTGCAGGCAAATTATTGGAAAAAAATAAGAAATTCTGAGTTATTTCAACAAGCCAGGTTTTTCTAGATCGTGGATATCAATAGTTTCTACAGGAATTTCAGAAAGTTTTAGAGAATAGATGTATGGAAGTAAGAAAATAACCTCATTGCCGTCATTGGTTTTGAAGATGACATGGTCAAAAGGGTGTTATTTGCTTGAGAGGCTTTCTATCAGGTAGTGCACAGAAAATGGATGTTAACTCTGTCACTCTCAGTCACTAATACCATTAACATGAGAAAGCAAATAATCATAATAATAGTGATGTTCACCTCCAATGAGAATAACATATGTAGGGTCCTAATTGTAACAGGCAATGCATTTGTCTTATACTATATGCCAAATGCATTTGGTAACATGTTTTGTGGCATCATGTGAGAAGTACTGAATGATCACCAAATAAATTAAAAGGAAAATTATATTAAGATCCACAAGTTTGCAAAATTTAGAATGAAAGATTTTAATAGATCAAATTATTTAAAAGGATAAAAGGCCAAACGTTTTTGGGGTTATAAGATACTTTTAAGGTAATTATTATCGAATTTTAGATTTCTTATCATTTTGTTTATGTTATAAAGTCACTTGCATACAAAAGTTATAATATTATAAAGTTATAATTCAAACTTCCAAAAGTTATAAAAAATTTTTATCATTATTATTACTAAGTTTTACGTTTCTTATCACATTCCTTTTCAATTATAAAATTATTTGTATGCAAAATTACAATATTAAAACGTTAGCACCTAATTTTTTTGAATAATAAGAAAGTTTTAGGATTATTACTAATAGGCTTTATGTTACTTGTTATTTTGTCCATTCAATCAAAAAATTAGGTTTTTTGATCCTTTTAAACAATTTGAGTTTTTAAAAATTTTTCATTGTAAATTTTACAAACCTGTGATGCTTGAATATAATTTTTTTCCCTAAATTAAAAATGGAATAGAAATTTTACCCGACGCAAGGCACCTCATTCAGAATAAAAAACAGAACTGGTCACTAAGATCCTTCGAGAAAAAATGGGTTTAATTCCTTATTTATTAATTTTCTTAAACTTACCTCCATCTGTGAAGGCATAAGTTCCCATTCTCATAGGCTGTAAGCCTTTTTTTCTTGGAGAAAAATTACATTTTCTTTTCTTTAAATTAAAAAAAAAAAACATGCTTTGCGGTGTAATTTTTTATTACATTTCTTTGATCAAAATATTTTAATATTTATTATTTAAATAATACAAAAAATATTAAATATATATTTATCTAACTTAAAAAATATATTTATTCTCAAGATCTCAACATCCACAATTGGATGAGCTTTATTGCCTTTTTTTTTTATTTGTTACCACATTCTTTTGCAAAAATTAGTTTCAATAAGGATAGATACTACATTTGTGGATTTCTTCTTCATGGGACTTAAATACCTATTCCTTGCTGGGGACCAAGTAGAGGAAGGAAAGTCTCTTCTATCCGACAGAAATTTGGAAGTCGGTGACTTGACAGCTAATTTTTGTCATGTAAGAATAATCACCATCTGGGTTTCTTGTTGAGCAAGAAAACAATTTTTATTTGTTCTTTTCACCCACAAAACAAATAATTATAAAAAATAAATAATATATTCACAAAATAGTTTAAGATTAATCAATTTGTAATATTTAATTTTAAAAATAACATATCAATTAAATATATATTAGGGAACATAAAAATTATCATAAATTTAATAAAATTTAGAAATAAATTAAATTTATAGTTTTAATGCAAAATAAATACATTGAATATAAGTTTAAAAAATGCATTTTAAATTTCTTAAAGGTATTTTGATGACATTTTTCTATTAGAAGAGGTTTGTTTATATTTTTATAATGGAAGAAAAGGATTCCATGTAATTTGAACACTATTAAAAGAGAGAGGGATTTACTCATATCATAGTACTTAAAAAAATTAGTTTCTTTTTTTAGTTCATTGATGTACATTGTACAAGTGGCGGAATTTAATGGCTGGGCGTAAATTACTGGGACCATAGCTTTTCTTTCTTTATTTTGTTTTGTTATATATATATATATATATATATATTAATGATAAGGTTTAAGGCTTACAGAAATAATCTATTAATATTGAAAGTATGTAAAGACACACAAATTGTAAAAAACTAAGATTTAATAATACAAAGTACACCCGTAATTTTTTTTGTCAATCTAAATAATAGCTGAAAGATATGATTTACTTTATGAAATGAAAAGTTGTTCTCATTTTCAGTGCTCAACAATATAATTATATTTATTTATTTATTTACATATAAAAATAATTTATATCACAAAAGCATAAGAATTCTAAATTTCATTACAAGGGACACGCTAGAAAACCTCATAAAAGGGGCATGGACACCCTGACAAAGAAAAAAAAGAAAAAAGAAGCATTTTGAACTATCACTAAAATAAAATAAAAAATTACAAAATATTTTGACCTGCCATAAATGACAACTGGAAAGAAAATGACATATCTCTATAAAAGTATCTATGAATGTAAGAAGTCTTCAACCCCCACCTTGTTGCACTCCAAGTTTTCTAAATCTCAACCTTTTAGGTAAACTGACTTGTGCTTCACGTATATCTAAAGCTTAGTTAGGTCTACTTCAATCTGTCCAAATCACAATCTCAAAGCAATGCAGATATGTTAGCGAGACTTATTAAAATAATTAATGTTGACTTATTGAACGAGTGTGTTCACCCTATAGTTCGAAGGAAACGATAGAAATGCGACAATCAAACTTCGAAAATATTCAATTAAACAATAATTACTTAATTAATAGTTTCCTTTTCATTAGATAGTGACAAATATTATCTGCCACAAATGACGGCGATGATGACGATAATAATGATAATGAGACGAAAATATGGGAAAATATATGTGGTATCTGCTTGTCCATGTATTGTACATGTCTAGCACGCAACCAAAGTAGATATTTTAAGTTCCTTTCAGCAAACGTCGGTTTGGATTAAGTGTATTGTTTTTCAGCTCTACAGCATGAATATACCTACAAATTTAATGAAAATTTTGTATAATTTTTTAAACCAAAGACACCCGTAGTCTTTTATGTAAATTTGCGTTTGTCATTTTATGGAAAATACTATACTTTAGTTGATATAATATACTTTAAGAGATACCCATTGGTTATGCTGAATATTTTATGCAAAGAAAAATTGATGAAGGAAACTGCGCTTTGAGGATGTCGTTGAAGTTGCATGTGGCTGTGTGTGAACACGTCTATATAATGCGTCCAAATCTTAACACATATTCAAGTTGGCATTTATCATATCATCTCCTTTTAATATATATTATAATAGAAAAATATGTCAAATGATTTGGTTTGCGTGAATTGTGATGGGATATCAATTATGGCATATGTAATTACATATGTGACGTTCAAAATATTTAATAGATTATTAAATGATCCATGGCCTTTTTTTTAATTAAAGTTAGATCTAATTTACATATAATTAATGCACTTTTATGTATGTAATATTTTTTATTTTCAGTTTTTAATCCTCTATTGTAATCTTTTATTAGTTATTAATCATTTTATTATTGATTTATGTTCCTTTTCAATCCATGCTAAAAAAATATATATCCTGAATAATAAAAGAATATTCTCTTACCATTTCCTTGTAGCAAGAAAAGTTTTCTTCCCTATATTCCCTCACTACTACAATAGGTAGGAATCTTCTCTTACTATTCAGAAGTTATAAAGTTTTTTTTATTTTTAATTTTTGAGTGAAAAATCTCTCATTATATAGTAAGAGATTTCCCTAACCTTGTGTTTGGATAGAGGAGGAGAAAAATAAAAAAAGAAAAAGAAAGTGAAGAGAAAATATTTTCTCTCCATATGTTTGGATGGATAGAGAAAAAACGTAGAAGAAAGAAAACGGGTTAATTTATAAGGACAATAATACCTTTATTATATAATATTAATAACTTTTATCAATAAATGTGATATTTTAAAGAAAAAAAGTTATATTTTAAATATAAATTAATTATTTTGAGTTTATACATATATAAATATATATAACAAGAAATAAGAATAATGAATTTAAAAAAATAAATTTACAAAAACTACATTTCAATTTAAAAAAATTAGCTAAATAATGAAATAAGAAAAATAAAAAATCAATTTAAAAATTATTATTTTAATACAATAAGTATGATTATTTATTTTAAAATGTTATAAATATTATTTTAGTATATATTAATTGATTTAAATATAATATATACAAATATAATAAATATTTTTTAATTATATTTATATTTTATATATTATAATAATATATATATTAATATATAAATAATATAATATAAAATATATATATATATATGATATATTGCCACATTATTATGGCAATGCATCATTTGAATGGCTGTCCAAAAATTATACTGATTATCATTTGGTCGTATGCTATCGACTGAATTTTAGTTTGTGATTTTTTTAAGATATATAATTTATTAATTTTAATATTAAAAAATATGTTATTATTTTATAAAATATATTTATTATTAATTAGTTTTATAATAAAATTTTAAATAAATAATTATAATATTAATTAAAATATTAAAAAATTTTTGACTAAATTAATAATTTCATATTTTTTATTAAAATTCAGTCAAAAAACACTAATTTCCAACTAAATTTCAATAAAAAATTTTCAATTGATTTTCAATCGAAAAACACTATGCCGACTACAATTTAGTTGAAAAAATTTTAACTAAATTGTAGTCAAAATAGTTCCCAACTACAATGTAATCAAAATTTGTCCAACCAAACTGTAGTTAGAACATGTTTCTAGCTGTGTTTCAGTGGGAAATTCTTTTTTAAAATTATTTAAATTACTTTGTTTAATTTTAAGTGTGTATTTTGATAAATTTTTTATAACCTTATTTAAGAATAATTTTTTTCTGTTATTTAAACTTTCTTTAAATTGGTTTCCATTTTTTTCATTATTTGGCTAAATTTTTTTAAAAAATTGAAACGTTGTTTTTATAAATTTATTTTTTTAAAAAAATTCATTGTCCTTATTTTTTTTGAAAATATATATGTAGTCGAAAATATATATATAGTCAAAAAATGAATGAGTGAAAATTAAGATAATAAAACTAGTATCCGTTTATCCGGAGCAAAGTGAAAATGGAGAGATGAGAGGGCTAATTTGGAAAGATAAAATATGCATCATGTTAAGTAGATTTTTCTCTCCAAAATCTCTTCATATTTAAAGAGAAAATTTTTCTGTGGAATCCATCATTATTTTCTTTTCAACTTTTTTCTTTCTCTTGATTTTCTCTTTGATCCAAATAGAGGAAAATCCATTTTTTTCTCCTGTTTTCTCCTCTAATTTTCTCTTCTCTAATTGTTTTTTATTTCTGCCAAAGTTATTCCCTCGCTAATCCATGGACATTCCTCGTTAAACTGTATTGGCAAAAACTCCGACATTATTCTCTGGTGATCCCACAGTTATGATTCCTATCTATTTCTTAATAAATCCATCGTTAATCCTTCTCTAATCCACTTCTAGAAAAAATTGTCCTTGCAATGGTTTTTGATGTTGTAATTCAAATTAAATAATTAAAAATTGAATAGTAATCCAAAAAATTTTCAAATGCAAATATTTCTAAATGTCATAAAAAATCTAAATTACATAACAGTGATCTCTATCTTACTCCTCATCTTCACACTCATCCTTTCCTTAACCCTGTCCCTCTTAATGTCTCTATTAATTGAATATACAATGATTAAACTATTCAGAAATCCACAGCTTCTAAGGACCAAGAATACATGCACCCTCCGAGGTGTCTTTGTCATACGTTTTATTGCTCTGGCAATAGACAATCATCTAACCAAAATAAGCAATTAATAAAATGTTTCATGTGAGTTAGGTTTGTTATTTGCACACCATGGCGAATGAGAGACCTAGAGATGTAAAAGTGTGAAGTATAATCAATTTCTAAAGTTACTTTTGAATTAAGTTGACAATTTTTATTTTTAAATATTATTTTAATCTCACCTATGACTTTAAAAGATTAAGAAAATGTTTAGAGCAAAATAAAAATAAAATAAGATAAAAAAATTAAGAAATAAAAGTAAATAAATTACAACAGAATAGACTAATTTTGGGCAAATCACAACAAAGTAAATTGTAATTTAATTTTTATTCTATTCTTTGAAGTTCGGTGAATATATCAAGTCTTGGAGAACGGCTAATGGGTTGCTTTTCTTGTGAAAGAGTCTTGAAGTTAACATTGCAACATAGTGCGGCAACAAGCATGGGCGGAGCTAAAATTTGTATGTATATGTTGTTGAATTTTGATATTATATCCTTACATCTCTTGAAATGTTGAATTCACTGAACTTATTAAACTCAATGAACATACACATATTTTTATCTATTATTTGAAATATACTGAAACTATACATATTTTTTTTCCTTTTCAATTATTTTTTTCCTTAACCTATTTTCTCCCTACTTTTTTTTCCTTCTTGATGGCTAAGAGATTGAGGGTTTGTCTAATGAAGTGTTTAGCAAACTCTCAATTATTCTATATTTAATCTATACATCTCTTTGATAAATTTTTGTTAATAGTATTTCTACGTACAATAACTAAGTAGAGCATAATCAAATTTAAATGTTAATATATTGATTTCAATTAGTCATAGAATAATTGTCTCCAAAAATATTGCAAAGCTTTTTGGAATATTGTTAGATAAAATAATATTTATAGTACTCTGTATGAATAGTATTTTGCAAATTGATAGACAAAAGTTTTTATGCTTTATCAGATAAACTTTTTTTTTCCTTTTAAAATACTCTTATGAACTATTCATTGTGATGTTCTCAAGTGATAGTGTGTATTTTTAGTATATCATTATTATACATTATATGAGTAATGAGTAAATTCAAACTTGTTGATATTAATAGGAAAAGTAATTCCAAATGTGTGTGTGTGAGAGAGAGAGAATTTTGTGCCATACCATGTAAAAGAATTTTTCGTGTTGGATTTAGGGCACACATGATGAGATTACTCAATTTAAGACCCAATCCAACTAGTTAATTAAATTAATTAAATTATTAAGATACTTAATTATTATCTTAAAAGTTTAAGATAATTAATTGTTATCTAATAATTAATTTTATATCTTGAATTTTTGAAATTTAAGATGGGTTATTAGTGTATTATCACTGTCAAGATAGCTTATCAATATCTTATTATGTCTATTCTTATAAGATATCAAAGTAGGGTAACATATCATAACTCTGGCGGAAACATAAAAGAAAAATACATAGAGCAAAGGACCGACCACTTTTTTCTAGGGATTTTCGGTGCACCTATTGTAAAAATAACGCAAAGTCTAAAAAAGATTATTTTACGTAAGTGTAAAGGCCAATAATCAGAGTACAACATGAAGAATACAAATGCAAAAGGGAAGATCCTATTAGGTATACAATTCTTTTGTAGTTATCTTCAAATCAAGTTTTCAAAAATTTTGCAATTTTGTCACATTTCAAGTTTAAGGAAAAACCTAATCATTAATGGTAAAATAACATAGAGACCATGTTAGACCTTGATTTTTCACACCGCATGATAATTATAGATAGTAGAACATGTAGTTAAAATTAGCTATTAATTGTATTACCCATTAAAGAACAAAATTAGATTTTTATGTTATGTGAAAACATGTTCAACAACCTTAATTTCGAGGCCAATCATTCTCTCTACAAGTCACCATTATGAGTGAGCCATATGTAGTTGGAATGCTTGTTCTTCATGCCTTCCAATAAAATAAACTATGTACAATTTAGAGATGAAATGAAAGGGATATGAGGTCTTGAAGTTGGTGGTTTAGCCATAAAATTGTTAAAAAAACATGAGACTAAAGTTGAAGATGAACCAAACCCAAACCTTAGCCCACTTGCAATAATAGAGCATAAGACACCTTTAAACTTTACTAGTCAAATAAGCACCCAATCCCATAGGGCAAGATGAGATAAGATCAACCATGAAAACCTTAAGACCAAACAACACTTGAAATGTGTTGCCTCACATGCCACCACAGGCGTGTGAAAGGCTTCCTTTTTTTTGTTTAAGGGTGATATTTTGAGATAGAGGCCTTCTCGAGATGTGTAAGAGCATATAAGGGCTCTTTTTAGATGGTTTTGGCCTTAAAATTTTTCTAAAATTATGCTCTACACATTGATATATAATATAACCATGTTTGGATTTTTTTTTCTAGTGTTCAAACATATATCAAGCACATAAGGACCTCAATAATTGAAAACATATGCTTAAATTCATAATTATATGTAATTATGTTATTAAAAAAGTTACTTGACAAGTGATATTATTGCTTGAAAAGCATTTTTAATGATAGTTGAAGAGGCCTTTAGGAAGGCAAATAGCAAACTTTTATGCATTGCTAATTATCTAGTTGGACTTAAGTCTCGAGTGATTTTCACCTTGATATTGGGACTAATGAAGGACTCCAAATGATTTTCTTTTTATGGCATTGCTAGAATAGGTAGAACAACAATTTCCAACCTATTTGAAGGTTTTTATCCTAAGAGAAAACTCAACTAAGCATAGCTTAACATACCTTAAAGATATGCTTCTTTTTTAAGTGGTTGGAATTGGAAAAGATATCAACTTAAAAGATATAAAGGAATTCTAACAATAATAAAATATAGGCTACACAAAAAGAAAGTGCTTCCCAATTTTTGAAGATGATGATAAGCTAAAGCAATTTGTAGGAAATTGCTAGAAAGTTGAACAAGAGTATAAAAGCTCACTTAAATAGAATATATTGTCTTAGGATAGTGCTAATACAATAGGACAAGTCTTTACCAAAAGCCTCCAACATCAAATTGACAAGGAGCTACCAACCAACGTGGCATTTTTTTATAGAATATGAATCTAAATTTTTTTGGAAGGTTTAAAAAAATGGAATATCCTAGGAAATAAATTCTTAGTTAAAAAAAACATGTAAATTCCTTATAAAATATTTTTTTGGTAGCTATGTTCATATAATACATCTAGTATATGAAAATATGTGGACATTTTTGGAATACAATTTTTTTTCTTGCAATTAATATTTTTTTTGGAATAAATTGATTATAATTATGATAATATAATTTGAAAAATATCAATATATGTAAAATATGCATCTTGAGTGATGCTTATTTGAGTAGGAGTTCTTGAACAATTAAACAAAAGGACTCATTTAAAGAATTGAAATAAAAGATTAATTGTTTTATGTATAATTGAATAAGAAAAGTGATGATATACATGGATAACATGTGATGATAGTCAGACAAATGTAAATTTTTAATCATGAGCATAATCGTATATGACAATTAGTCTAACGGCACTATGCAACAAACATAGATATTGTGTGTGTCCTAGTTAATGTTGTGACAATGTGTGTAAATAAATCTTGACAATAAATAGTTTCAAGACCATTATTACTAACTGGAACAAGGATGATAAACTGAATGATGACAATTATGATATTTGGCACTGTAAGATTTAGTACATCCTTGAGGAAAAAAATATTTTGTAAACTTTGAATCTTGTCATGGTTGAGCTGGAATGTAGAAACACACAACAGAACATGAGAAATCTTAAGGTTTTTCAAGCTTGGAAGAAAAAGAACACATAGCTCATATAACATTACTAAGTGGTGTGGTTGATGATCTCATCTATGAATTTGAGGCATATCCAATGGCTAAAGCCATGTGGATCATAATGAAAGATAAGTTTAATGATATTTTAGCCACCTAACATAAGAGGTTGACCATTAAGTTAGACAACTAAGAATTGCATCCTAACACCACAATAAGATGGCATCTGAAAGAGATGTCAAACATGATGAGGAAGCTAAAGACAAATAGTCATAACCTCTTAAATGAATAGTAAGTGCAAGCTCTTATAAAATCCTTAATAGCAAGTTAAGAGTGCATGAAGGTCAATATGACCCATAATGAACATTTCAAGTCCTTTAAGGATATTAAACATTATCTTATGCTTAAGAATGAGTGTGATAAGGCTACTAAGACATCTAAATAGGCCTATATGGCTAAAATTGTTAGGACTTGCAAGGCCAAGCACAAATATTAGAAGAAAAAAAGAGGAAAGGCACAAAAATCAAATGTAAGTAAGACACCCATTTCTAACAAAAAGCAATGCAAAAATCTTGAAGTGAGCAAAGTAATTGAATAGGATAAACTCAAACTCAACAAAATTGCTAACCATTTGTGCCAAGTGAAATTTCTTTGACAAGGCACCAAAGTTGCCTAAAGGGCAGCAAAAGGAAGGAAATGCATTAAACACAAAAGATGCAAACAACAAAAGTAATGCTAGGTCAAAGGACATTCTTGACCTAGAAGGAAATTAAAAAAAAAAAGCATTGAAGTGCTTAACAAACATCATCTAGTTCAATATATAAAAGCTAGGAACAATGTCACCTTGGCAAAACATGCTTTGATACCCCATCCTCTTTTGGAGTAACAATGGTGTATTATTATGCCTATACCATAATCTATTCACTATAGAAGGAGATAATAGTCTTAATAAGGTCTCTGCCTTGCCCAAGAAAAGTGCTTGTCCTATGGGTCCATCTCATTATTTTTCCTCTACTTGGGCCTTAAGAATGCATGTTCCATGGGTCCTTTCCTTAGAGATCAATAAAGTTGCAAAGTCTTTAAGGCCAAATGGGTAGACTTAATCCCCCCCACTATAGCATACCATGAAATGACCAATTCCTAATTGGCTAAACAAAGACAAGACCCAAATATGTAGTGAACCATCACTTTACACCTTGTTACTCAAAGACAAAAGGAGACAGTCAAGTCCTAGCAAAGGTACAGCATCAATTCACAATTGAGGTATGAGCTTAAAAGTTTTATGATTTGGGTCTGAGAGAGAGAAAGATAGAATAAACTAATAAAGGCGAAATATCCAACAAACTAAAATTCCCATTCATAATATATAGAATTTACAAGCTTGACTTGTAAATTTATGATAAATAAAAAAAAGAAAAAGCCTTGTTAAAACCATGCTAAAAGACCCCAAAAAAAGCCAATCTTCAAGGGAGTACAAATGGCCATCGGCTAGCATCTCCATCACCAAGGCCCTACGTGTTGATAGACTTTATTAATGATTTTGAGTAACACCTCTAGTCTCACTCATGAATAGGCAAACCTAAGGAGTCTGCCTCAAGCCAAGCTACTAAGACAATCTCCACATGCATAGATAAAATATATTGCTAGTTTTCGTAAAAAGCAACTATCTGCACTAATTACTTTAAGCCAAACCACTCAAAGTAGTGCAGACCGAGTATGCTCAATGGTGACATCAATTGAGCCTTATGAAAATGCTACCCCTAGCTTTCTCAATTATGGAAGACTGAATCAAATTTCTAGTAAAGTAGCTTTTGAAGGTCACCAGGATGACCATGTTCACCCCAATATATTGCCAAAGAGACTATATTCACTTGAGAAGCTATTAGATAAATTAGGGGTATTCATCCTTGCCTTTCTCCTTTTTCCATAATAAAAGATAAAAACTTTCAACAAGAGAAGAAGTACACAAAAGAATGGGCAAGATAGAAGACTAACTTTGCCTATGCAAGAAAAAACTAGTCCTCCTGACCATGCTTTATAAATGATGGATAACAAAGGCAAAATGACCAACTTAATATACATTTAAACTTTCAGAAAAGGAATCAAGAGGTCAAAAATAGAACTTTACAAAGATGTTAAAAAATCTCTTGAGAAAGGTAGAGAAACATATGATAGAGATACGAAAGAATTAAGCAAAAGGAAATTTTGAAAAAATCAACAAACTCTAGCCTATACCTATTAAAGACAAGTTAGCACTAGAAATGGAAACTCAATAAAGTCAACTAGCTATCCCTAAACAACACTTTGAAATTTATGCAAATGCATAGCATGCCTTGCTTTCTACCAATGTATATAGATATGATGTATCTAAAAGGTTAAAGGGATAAAAACAAAATAAGATCAGAAAAGGCTCCATTCCTAAGATGGAACACCTACATCAAACCCTTTGTTACTAGGAAAATTACTTAAATGGCTCTCTAAATACAAGGTCTATGCAACCTTGAAAGCAAAAGGTCCATATAACCTAAAAAGAAAAACTTATGTAACTTTTCAAATCAAAGGTCTATGAGACCTCAAAAGAAAAAAGTTTGTACGACCTCAGAAGAAAAAAAGGTCCACCCGACCTTAGCAAAAAAAGGCCTATGTGTCCTTTGCTAGGAGAAAGTGTTCTGTGCAACCCTAAATTAATAGTTTACATGATCTTACCAAGGAAAAGACCTACGTAAATTCAATAAGAAGAAATTAATCTCCATGATCATAAAAGAAAGGTTTACATAACCTCGAAATAAAGAATCTAAATGGTCCCAAGGAAAAGGAAAGACAAATGTAAACATGTAAAGACAAGGCATAAAGCCTAAAAGGGCATATATGGCCTCGAATAAGAAATGCCAAGTATCTGAACCATAGAAAATAGTATGATTTCTAAAAAAAAAAAAGTCCACTTAAGACTTAATAAAAAAAGGGAACCTAATCCTACAATAACACTAAAGATACCTAGTATCTTAGGGTAAAATATCCTAACGAGATCACCTCATAGTAGGTTGGAAAGTCGATAGAAACTGAGCCAAAATAGATACTCAATATTGCCTACCTTATTAGTGAAAACACAGTTGAACAACTCGGCACTAAACATCGTGTTGTAACTTAAAAATAAGCAAACTACTCACACATACAAAATGGCCAACATGGCTTTGCATTAAGGATAGTTTTGATATACACTAGGAAAAAGTTAAACACCTATAGCTTTCCAAAGCACATAACAACCCCCCTCGTGTAAGGGACAAGGGAATATATCACCAAAACAAAGGAAAAACAAAGCATAAACATTACAAAAAACAAAAACAATTTTTTATTCATTAGATGATTTCCTCTTGACAAAATCGGCTACATACTGTAGCCTACTCCTAAGGTCTTATTGAAGATCCAACTTTATGCATGCCTTAATGGCCATTACAATCCTTTTAGCAAACCCATCAACATATGATGTTTGCTCTACAAACCCTCTTACTTATAAACCCTCTTCTGCTTATTAACTTTTTCTCTAAGCTTGATTTCGATGTGGTCCCTAAGGCTTCCAAAACAAGTAAAGATGCCTCTTCAACCTTGTTAGCTTGAGATGAACCACCTTACTCTAAACGATGTCATTTGAGTAGTTGTAAACCCTAAAAGAAAGAGGACCCCATCAGCGAGCTAACAATGGAGAGAGGAAAGAGTAGGGCACCAAGAACATCAAGCATTAGGATGACATCAAGATGGCATATGGCTAACAATATCATTAAATAGTGGAGAACTTCATAGTCCTAAGATATGGCTGCATTATAAGATATTAACTAATAACAATGGAGCATAACTTCAATAAATGACACAATAATGGGATATGGGCTTACATCCATGTACTCAGGAAACATATCGAATGACACCAAGAAACCCTTAATACCCACTCTAAACTCATGGATGAAAGAGGAAGAGCACTGAGTTAGATACCCCACGTGAAATACATTAGCCAAGCAATGTCATCTTGAGCCTTGCCAACGCTCTTTTCTTTCATCTTATTTACATCATAGCCAATTATAGTGATGTGGAGACGACCAAATGGGAAAAGGACACTAGCATTTCAAATAAAGAGGAAATAAGAGGTTCGTCTTGTAGGATGTATAAATCCTCTTTTGAAAAGATAACATCTAAGGCACTTAGTGGCTACAAGCATATACTAGATCTTAGAATATGCTACCACACCAAAAAGTGGTAAAAAAGTGGAAAAGAGAGCCTACTCCAACAATCCAACAAATGGCCACAAAGCTAATAGTATATTTATGGTTAATTGATAAAAAGCCACCTTGATAAATGTCACTAAAAAGTTAAAGCCTTCACTAAGAGGAAAGCACACACCCACATGAAGTACATCCTCAAAGAATGATAGAGAGAACTCGTCACCTTCGAGGTCAAGCATCAATCATTAAGGACAAAGAATGGATAAAATAAAAGTAAAAGGAATATGATAATTATCTTGAGAACAAGAGTAAAGTAGAGTAAGGTGACACTATAAGAAAAATAGAAATTAGCGACGAAATTTTTTGTCACTAAATATAAATAATTTTGTCACAAATTAATTAGTGACGGAATTAGCAACGGATTATTTCCATCTCCAATTTCATCACCGCTAATAAATTAGCAACAAAATTGAAAATTTCATTTTTAATTAGTGACTAAATATTCTGTTGCTGAGAAGAACTCTGTTGCCAATTATGAGTATAGTGTATTTTGAATTTGCAATGGAATATTTCGTCACTAATTACTGACGAATCAATGACAAAATTTTCCATCGGTAATTAGTGATGGAATGTTCTGTTAGTAATCAGCAACAAAATTTCTCATCAACAATCAATGATGAAATATTCTGTCGATAACCGTCACAAATTAGCGATGGATTAACAATGACAAATTTCGTCGTTGATTAGCAATAAAATATTTCGTCGCTAATTAGTAACGGATGAGGGACAAAAATTAGTTGTTGATTTAATTTTTTTCATTATATTATTTTTTTTAATATAGACTCAATATTACTTTATTACCTATCCAATAAAATACAATAAAAGCATAATAAAAGAAAGCTAATTGAAAATAATACTAATAATAAAATTAGGGTTTAAATGTTTCTCCCTATCTAATAAAGTAAAATAACACAATAATATTCAATAAAAAGTAACAAATAGATTAAAATGATCCTCAGTTAAATATTTCCAAAACAAATTATAACAATCCTCAACTTAAAACACATAATTTAAAATAATATGAAGAGAAATAAAATCATATTTATAAAGGAAGACAATCATAAGAATGCAATGCATGGGCATTTTAGTAAAGCTTTGTAGATGATGTCATTCAAAATCATTGATAGTGAGATCCAATGGATGAGGCTCATAATATCTATCTTTAGTAACGCCTCGATCTGAAAAGTTATGCTTAAAGGAAAATTCAACCCTGTTAGAAGCAAATCGATTCTTATTATAACTATTTTTCTTTTGTTTGGAGAAGGATGCTTAAGCTATCTTGGCTTGCTTCTTAGGTGTCATGGAATCTGCATAAAGAGTAAAAAAAAATATAAGATGGTAAAGAGATAAGTTTAACAACAATAGGCACAAAGAATAAAAACAAGTATTCTCTTCCAAATAACTTGATCGTTGAAAAATTTTGCAACAAGCAACTCAATCATTGAGAGTTCAAATCAAAGCAAACAAAAGCAAAGGCACACCAATATAGTTTCTGAAGCATAAACAATTTTAAGAATAACCTATGTCAAAATGAGTGAATTAGGACTAAATAGGAGTAAACACATTTATTTGACGAAGAAAGAGTGAAATAAAACCAATTAAATAGTGTAGGGAATGAAAATACGAATTTCTACAATATGTGTTCATTCTTGCTATAGCGAGTTTATCCTCACAATAGCGAGGAAGAGAAAAGATTTGCATAATCGAATTTCTAAGTCCACAACACCTAAACAATTGAAAACACATGCACAGAAAGATACGAACAACACATTTACAACTATTATTACAATCATAGCAACTTACATTTATCAAATTAAAGCCACACAACTTTAACCCTAAGTTTTCAAAGCCACGTAATCTCAAGCAAAAAAATGGAGAAAAGAATGAAGAATTAGCATACCTATCGAAGAAACAAGAATTCATGGAAGAAGAAGTGGAGAAAATTAGAAAACTCAGTAATAATATGTTGATTTAGCCTTCAATCTTCACTCCAAGCTTGTTGCCTTCAAATCTCAACACCCTTGTTCGTTTTTCTCTTTAGAAAGTCTCCCCCCAGGCTCTAATTCTTGAAAACCTAGCTGCCCCTCAAGTTTTAAACCCAAAAGTTAAAGCTGTGTATTTCAATAAACGAGTTTTGCAATAGCTATTGTGAAAGATTATTAGTTCTAGTCCCCAAAATTTCTCACAACAGCCCCCACTATTACTAAAAATTCTTTGAATTTTGTATAAGCCATGAATTCATTATAGTGAATTGGGATTCTTGCTATAGCAAGGATGTCTCCGCACTATAACGAGGAGAATTAGACAGCTTGCTCTTGATTTTCTATTCTCCTCCTTTACTTTATTCCCTCTTAGCCCTATAATTTTATAGAATTGCATAATAATCTAGAATATATATAATTGGGCTTATATTTTTAATAGTAGGAGTACTTAACTACCTCTAACATAATCTTACAAATTTCTTTTTAGAATACATTACATATGGTCTTTAAGCATTAGTTAGATGTTGTCAAAATTGTTTATAACTCATTTTCAACAACATTCAAAAAACATTTGAGGGGATTTTATTGTAAATCTGACAAAAAAAATATATGAGAAATTTGTAATTACATGACTTGATTATTCAAAAAAATGGCTTGATAATTATTTTAATTGTTTAATTAATTAATTAATTAATTTTAATTTAATTTTTAACTACTTTTTATTTTAATTTACTCTCTTGACTTTCAATTTATACTTTATTTATCTTTATCATAAAATGATTTTTTAGTTAACTTTTAAATATCTTAAGATAATCTCTTAACATTTTTTTTATTGTTACATAATAATATTTCATGAATGTAATATAAAAATTAATAAATATGACATAAATTAAAAATTAAACAATTAAATTTTAAATAAATAAATAACCAAACTAAGTCAATTAGATAAATTAAGAACTTAAAATATATTTAAGTAATATATATGTAAAGAAGTGTGAAACTTAAAAATTCGCTTCAAATTTTTAAGCCAAAAATGATTGAAACTCCAAAATTTTGATTATATATAGAACTTTTTACTTATATGCTTAAGGGTTTAAGAGACCAAAGCAAAATTGGGAGGATGAATGTTCTCATTGGAATTTGAACTAGCTAAAATTAAGCAAGTCAGATTAGAGTGTGCAAAGTGTGGTGGTATTGATAGAATGGTATGGCTTCTGCTTTACCTAAATATGAAAACTTTCTTCATCCAATGTTTTTTTAGCTTTAGCACTTATAAAGATTTTGGTATTTTGGTCAAATTACATCAATAGTCATGAGGTGTGGAGATATGCTTTTTATTTGCAGCCTTCTATATTTGAATTTCTCATATATATATATAGTGCATGCATTACTACACACTAACACTACAAAACATTATACTAGTAAAAAATCCATAGACAAGTTTGTTTCATATTCTAACCCAAACCAACATCTACGAGCTTAAAATAATCAAAGTGGTCAAGAATGGAGTTATTAACCTACTTGGTCCAATATTTAACATTTCATTAGTGCATTGATATTTAGATATTACAACCTTAAAAAATATTTATAAAATTAGAAAAAGCAAAAGTTTACTTTGTCAATTTCTTGAGATAATATGGTAATAAATTTTTGTATAAATTCTCTAATTTGATTTGAATATGAATAATTTGTCTTTGGTCCAAAATAAACATAAATTGTTTGTCTTCAAGAGAACATATATATATATATATATATATAACAAATTAAAAATTTTACCAAGGTGAAAAATGATTATTATAATCATAGTCTAATGATTTTAATAGTTGAATTAAAAGTATGTTTGAGGTTGTTGTGAAATTTGGTTATATTTAAAATTATTTTTTTAATGAAATTTCATAAAGCACAATTAAAAAAGTTCCTTTGTTTAACCAAATTATTCGATAAGTTTTTTTTTATGTGTTTTGCAGATTTTTCAAAAAAACAAACTGTACTTAAAAAGGGATGTATTCAAAACCATAACTAAAAATATTAAAAATAGTTATAAATTTAATCATTTTGAGTGAATGTTATTTTTTTAATAGAAAAATAATCTTTTGCTTTTGATTTACTTAAAAGAAAATATTCTAATTTTTGGCTCAATTTTACAATAGAAAAATCGATTCTAATGTTACTTTATTTTTTTAAAACCTTAATCCAGTACTATAAAATTTAAAATAATTACTTTTATGACTATTATTTCTCATAACATCTAAAACTTATATACCAAATTTTAGTTCAATCAAAGTTAGTCACCCTTGGAACCAGTATTGTGTAGAATTACCTTAAAACACTAAAATTGTAAGCTTTGGAATTGGCCATAGAAACAAAGTAAGAAAACTAAATTGACATTGAAAACAATAAAATTTCTAATCTAATTAATTATAATTAATTAGCTCCCTAACAATAGCGCCAAAATTTTATTTACGGCTGTCAAACCAGCCAACATTAGTAAAAGTAACTAGCTTGTAATAATGTGCCCATCAAATCATCTCTTATGGAGCTTTTAATCAAATAAATCAATTTAAGATTTCATATAAATGAAATTTATTCAAAAACTAGGAGGTTATATATGAAATTAAATGACTTATTAACAATGAAAATTTAGCTACATTTATTTGAGAGTAGATAGATCTCTTCCCCTCCCATAAATTTGTAAATGAGATATGTATTGGATTTTGCCTTTTACCTATTTTTTGATTTTGCACATATTGGTATTTAGTCTTTGGTTTTTTTAAGAGAATTTGAGATATTTGAAATTTAAATGAGAGAAAGTTCCAATTTTTGGAGAAAGAAAAACCTTGACACGATCATTTAAGAAAAAATAAAAAAACAAAAAAAAAACAAGAGAAAGAAGGTATGGATTTAACTAAGAGTTAATGATATGACAAATAGGAGAAACCAATTAGGAGAAGAGAGAGGCGAGCGATAAGTGACATAATTGAAACACAATGGGCGAGTTGAGTCATTTTTAATATTTGTAAAATCTTAAGAAAGAGATATATTGTCATTTTTTTAATATTATTTATCTTTTTTTATTTATTTTTTAGTCAAATATGTATTTTAATTTTATTCATTTCTTATTTCTTATTTTTTTATATTTTTAGTAAAATCATTCCTTATATACATTTGTTTAAATTATAATTTTAAATTTGTGAAGTTTTTTTTCCTATTTCTAATTAATTAAATATATTATATATTTATTTTAATATATGATCTAAAATAAATAAATTGTAAATTTTTAAATTTTGAATAAAAACAAAAGGCCCTTATTGACCATAGAATAATTAAGCATATTAGTATTTATCTCATTTTTTATTTATTAAATTATTAATTTATAATTTAAATTATATTATATAATTATTAAATTATTATAGGTTTTTATAAAATTAATAATATTTAAATCATTTCCAACAGATATATATATATATATATATATCATTATATCATTATATCATATAAATTATTAAAAAATTCAAATTAAAATTTGTGATGGAATTAGCGATAGAAAATTTTATGATAAAAATTCTGTCGCTAATTCTATTACCAAATTATTGACAAAATTTATTGTCACAAAATTCTATAACAATACTATAATTCGCCATCCTACTCTTTAGCAACGAAAAATTTTGTCGTTGAACTTTGTTGCTAATTTATTTGCAATAGATTAACGACAAAAATTTTTGCGATAAAAAATTTTTGTTGGTAATTTCATCGCAAATTTTTGTGACAAAATTTGTGACAAATTTGTCACGGGACTTGAATTGAAAATAAATTTTGTCACTAAATTTCATTACAAATCTACTATTTTTTTGTAGGGTAGGAGTAAGGGATTGAAAACATGAGAATAACCATAAGTCAAAAAACAAAGATTAGAAGCGTTTGGGAGCAACTGTTTATATTGTACGATAATTTAAGATTAATCACAATGTAGTTTAAGATTAATCAATTAATAATATTTAATTTCAACAATAACATATTTATTATATATATATATATATTAATAATTAAGCATAATAATTATCATAAATTTAATAAAATTAAAAATAAGTTTATGGTTTTAATACAAAATAAATACATTGAAATAAAAGTTTAAAAAAATTATATTTTAATAAATTATATTTTTAATAAAAGAAATTAATTTTATCCTTAAAAGTATTTTAATCATATTTTAATTTTTTTAAAAAAAATTATATATTTTCTTAATAAAAGAATAAGACGACGTATAATTTGAACACCATTCGTACAAACAAAAAGAGTAATTACTCATATTAGAATACTTAAAAAATTATTCTTTTTTATTTTGGTTCACTGATGTGCATTGTACAAGTGGTTGTATTTAATAGCTGGGCCTAAATTATTGGGACCATAGCCTCTTTCTTTCTTTTTCTCTTTTTTTATTTAATGAAAAGGTTTAAAACTTACACAAATAATTTGCCAATATTGAAAGTGTGTAACGAAACAAATCGTTAAAAACCAAGGTTTAATAATACAAAGCAAAAATCTGTAATTTCTTTTTTCTAAAGAACAGTTAAAAGCTCTGAGCTACTTTATGAAATGAAAATTTGTCGTCATTTTTGGTGCTGAACAATATAATTATATTTGTTCCTCTTACCTATCGGAATCATTTATATCCACAAAAGTAGAAGAATTCTGCATTTTATTATTAGGAACACATTAAAATACCTCATAAAAGGAACATAGACACCACCATGATAGAGATAAAAAAAAAGCATTTTGAACAATCAGAAAAATAAAACAAAATATTACAAAATAATTTGATCTGTGGTAAATGACAACTGGAAAGAAATTGACATAACTCCAAAAGAAATAAAGTATGTATGAATATTCTATAAATCCGCAAAACAGAACTTTTTGAGAGAGTAAGAAATTTAACTCGAATTAAAGTATGCAAGAATGTGAGAAATCTTCAACCCCGACCTTCTTGCACTCCAAGTTTACTAAAACTTAACTTTTTAGGTAAACTGACTTGTGCTTCACGTATCTAAAGCTTAGTTAGGTCTACTTCAATCTGTCCAAATCACAGTCTCGAAGAAATGCATATACGTTAGTGAGACTTTATTGCAGAAAATTTTACTGGATAGATGCATAGAACTAAACATATATATAGAGTGTTTGAAAAGAACCTCATTGTCGTTATTGGTTTTAAAGATGACATGATGAAAAAGCTGTTATTCACTTAAGAAGCTTTCAATCAGGTGGTGCATAGAAAATGGATGTTTAACTCTCTCACTCAGTCATTAATACCGTTAAAAATGAGAAAGCAAATAATAATAATAATAATAATAATGTTCACCTTCAATGAGAATAATATATGTAGGGTCCTAATTGTAACAGGCAAAGGATTTGTCTTATATATGCCAATGCATTTGGAACATGTTTTGCGGCATCATGTGGGGAGTACTGAATGATCACCAAATAAATTAAAAATGGAAGTGCAGAGATTTTACTCGATGCAAGGCACCTCATACGGGAATAAAAAGCAGAACTGGTCATCATGCTCCTTCGAGATAAAATCGGTTTAATTCCTTCTAATGTCTAAATAATATTTATTAATTTTCTTAAACTGAGATAAAAAATAATAAAATTTTCTTAGGTGCACTGGAGCATGGTGCACTTAAGAAAATTAATGGTTAGAATTGAATTTGTACAGGTGGGATTTATGTGCAGTATATGTGGGATCCACGTGCAAAGTAAATTTGAACCATAGAGTATACAAATGACGTGGTCCGCCGAATATACATAAGAATTACTAAAAAATAATAAAAATTTTCATAGCTCAATCTGTGGAGGCAAAAGTTCCCACTCTCAGTGGTTTTACGCTTTTTTTTTTGGGGGGGGGGTGATTACGCTTTTTTTTTTTCTTTCAATTAAAAGATAAGCTTCACTTACTTTTTCATCATATCTATTTTGATCAAAATATTTTATATCTATTGTTTAAATAATATTAAAAGTATGAAATATGTTTTTAACTAATATAAATAATAGTTCTTTTTTAGATTTCGCAAACTGTAAAACCACTTGATTAAAAACAAATAATTATTTAAAAAATAATATACTCACAAAATAGTTTAAGGTTAATCAATTAATAATATTTCATTTTAACAATAAAATATCTATTAATAAAAATAAAAATTATCATAATTTAATAAAAATTAAAAATAAAATAAATTTATAGTTTTAATACAAAATAAATACATTGAAATATAAGTTTAGGAAATGCATGTTTTAATAGGTTATGTTTTTAATAAAAGAAATTAATATTATCTTTAAAGATATTTTAGTAATATTTTAATTTTAAGAAAAGTTTATATATATTTTTATAACAGAGGAAAAAGACCATTTGAACACTATTCAGAAAGAGAGAGAGATATTTACTCATATTATAATACTTAAAAAATTACTTTCTTTTTTTTAATCCAATTTTGGTTAATTGATGTGCACTGTACAGACAGTGGTAGATTTTGACGGCTGAGCCTAAATTATTGGGAACATAGTCCTTCTTTCTTTCTTTCTTTTTTGTTTTATGAAGAGGTTTAAAGCTTACACAAATAATCTATTAATATTGAAAGTGTGTAAAGACACTCATACGAATTGTGAAAAACTAAGGTTCAATAATACAAAGTAAACATCTGTAATATTTTTTTGTCAATCTAAAAAATAGCTAAATGTTCTGATTTATTTCATGAAATGAAAAATTGTTATCATTTTCGGTGCTCAACAATATAATTATATTTATTCTTTTTACATATTAAATAATTTATATCATAAAAGCATAAGAATTCTAAATTTCATTATGATGGACACCCTAGAAAACCTCATAAAAGGGACATGGACACCATAATATTTGTGGTTTTTCGAAACTTCAACCCCGACCCTCTTGCACTCCAAGTTTTCCGAAACTTGACTTTTTATTGGAAACAAACTTGGGCTTCACGTATCTAAAGCTTAGTAAGGTCTACTTCAATCTGTCCAAGTCACAATCTCGAAGAAATGCATAGACAATAGTGAGGCGAGAATAATTAATGTTGACTTATTAAACGAGTGTGTCCATCTATAGTTAATTAATTAATTTAAACACTTTCCATCGAGTTCGAAGCAACAATCAAACTTTGTCGCTTATGTATGCTTGATGTCAGCTGAGCGAGCATCCTAGAGCAGGGGGTGGTTCCCTTTATAAATTTTTTTTTTTGGGTTTTTTATCTCAATTATTAGAATAATAAGTCAAAATTTTTAATTTTTTTTTAGATCTGATAGCAAATCTTTTAAATTAATTTTAAGTTGTTATTGTTAAAATTGAGATTCATAAACTCTAAATGAAGATTGTTGCTTTGACAACAATTTTTTCTTAAGAAATTTTTTCACTTCCTATTCAAAATTTTAAAAAAATTGCAAACTTACTTATCATAAATCATGTTTTAATATAACAAAGACTAAAATTAAAAATAGATGAGAGTATCACAAATTCACAATCAAACATTAAATAAATGTAGTATAAAAGAGTGAATTAAAATTTGCAGCATTAATATTAAATGGTGCAACATTAAAAATAAATTAAATAAAAAAGAAAATCTTAATAATTTAATAAACATGTATAGTGTCTTAATTTTAATCATTTGTCTTGTGAGAGTTAAAAAAGGATATTTTAGGAAAAAATAAAAAAGAATAATAATAATAATAATAATAATAATAATAATAATAATAATAATCAAGGTTTTTTGTGAAAATTAAAATGTCAAATAATTTTTTTTTTTAAAAAGTTATACAACCCAATCATATATGTGCCTGAAAAATGAAGGAGTATAATATCAATATTTAAAACTATGTGCAAGAAATTTTTAAAAATTGAGGGGAGTAACTGCCCCTTTCCAATACACATAGCACCGCCTAAACTTGGTGTTGTAAATGAAAAAAAAAATACAATAATTACTTAATTAATAGTTTCCTTTTCATTAGAGTGTGACAAACAACAACAACGATGTTGATGGAACCAAAATATGGGATAATATATGTGGTTTCTGCCTGTCCATGTATTGTACATTTCTAGCATGCAACCAAAGTAAACATTTTAAGTTCCTTTCAGCAAATTTTGGTTGGATTAAACGCCTTCTTTATTATAATTGTTAAAGCCTTCTTTATTATAATTATTAAATCTTGTATTGCTATGCATCCTCTTCATCATGAATGGACTTACATATAAACAAAAGATGCCCGTTATCTTATATGTAAATTTGCGCTTGTCATTTTGTGGAGAATACCATATTTTAGTTGATATAATATACTACCCATTATTTATACTCTATATTTTATGCAAAGAAAAATTGATGAAGGAAACTGCACTTTGAGGATGTCGATGAAGTTTGCACGTGGCTAAGTATGAAAATGTCATGTAATGCGTCCAAATGAGAACGTATATTCAAGTTGTCATTTATCATATTATTGGGCCACGAGGGCTATCGGTGGTGTATTTGAGAGACGTTAGTTGGGATGGGACGCTGGCCACGTTTCTTACGGTCCTTATTTTGCGTTGAATAGATTGAGACAGGATACAATAATGAGTTTTTTTAAGTTTTAAAAAGTGTTAAGCCCTAGAAAAAAATTCTAAAATTGTAAGTTAATTTTCTTTTCTGCTTCCTTAATTTACATTCTTTCGATTTTCAAAAAATATATGATTGTGTGCCTCTTTTTTTATTTTTTTTAAATTGCATTTTGAATTATTTCCATATCTAGTGCAGCATAAATTAAGGATGCATCTAAATAAGAAAACAAATAATTATTGTGAGTCCTAATGCCAATAAGAAAACAATAAAACTTAAATATAAAATCCAATCATCCTTATTTGAACAAATACTTTTCATATAAAAGAATGACTTATATAACTACATTTTTGCAAATCCTATTGTAATTAAAATTCTCTTTTGAATATATGCATTAATACTAATCTTGCTTAAAAACTTTCCATATTAGAATCCTTGAAAATTTTTCTTTATAAAACCCTTGACTTAAATTAATATTTTTGCAAGTCATATAATATTTTAATTGACAATAATTAAACATATTTTTGCCTTAATTTAAATAATCAAGACAATTAATAATTTGGGCTCAAACACAGTATTTTAAAAAATTATAATTTTGGCCCAATTAAATATATTTTCTAAGAATATATTTATTTGAAAATATTTGTCCTAATTAAAATATTAAATAGCATTCGATCCAATATTTCAATACCTCAAGACTTAGCGAATGATTTATGCTTTGTCACCAATCCCTCAAGGTTTAGCAATGGGTTAGTGAGTGAATCTATCCCTCACTGTATCTCCAAATTCTTGTGTTCATCATGTTATGATTGTTGGATCTTGTATGAAACTAGAACACCAATTATGATATGAGAATGAAGAACATACATGTGGTTGCCATAGCAGCAATCTAAAAGCTGGATCTTTCTCTTTATCACTCTATGCATAGATGAGCGACTTTAAATGAGATTAGCACAGTTGAATTAGGGTTAGAGAGGGGACTTAGCTCTTACATATAGATGTTTTATGGAGCCTTCCTATCATGGGCTTCAACAAAATAATTAGCCCATATTATTATGACCGTTTACTATACATTTAATTTAAATGTGTGCTAAAACCCACTAACTTTATAATCACTTAATTTTAATTGGATTTAAGATAATTCTTAATGGACCATGGTCAACCCAATTTTAAAAAATATGAAAAGAATTAATACGAGCCCACATAAAATTTTTTAACATTCTCCCACTTGGGCCATATTAATTTGATTTTAAGAAAATTCATTTTATTTTATAAAACGACTCCTGGGTTGACAGAACAACAAAACTTTATGTGCGCATTTTATTTAGAAAATAATGGTTCTTAAGAAAGCACATTGTACACAATCCAGTCCAATATAACTGCCAATAAGGGATAATGGCAATCCCTTTAATGACATAAGACTAATCCATACTCACATATATTGACGTTATATTGACATGGATCCTAAGTTTGGAAGTGTAGTAAGAAATAACTCTTAAAGTGATCAATAATGTACTATTTCTTATTGGTCATCTATATGATTTCTCAACATCTATATGCTGAACCACAATAAGAAATCATGATTTCTCAATATCCTTATGCTAAACTATAGTGAGAAATCATACGACTCATAACAAGTCTATATGTCTCAAATGCTTTATCTCGAGAATACAGTATAGTATTATAAGAGACATATCATAACAAATACAACGGTCATCCTTAAGACCAGCACCATGTCTTAAGGTACATATAGCATTCAATCCTTACACAAGTAAAAGATTAAAAGTTATGATTATCAATAACATGTCAAATATATCAAAGTTCATAAAATTCATCAATATAAATAAAAGACATTCACGGAATCATCACATAAAACAAAACAAAAGAAGACAAAACATATAAACTCCCACTAACTTAAAGGATCAAAAGACCCTAAGATACCCATGTTCTCAACATGTTTATTAAATTGTATGGGCCTTAATCCTTTAGTTAGAGGATCAGCTAACATTGACTCGGTGTTTATGAATTCTATGAAAATGTCTCCTTTCTTAACTAGATCCTTGACTGTAAGGTACTTTATTTCTATATGTTTAGATCCACTGCTAATTTTGTTATTCTTGGAATAGAATACTACTGCACTATTATCACAATGAATGACCAACGGCTTAGCAATTGAGTCAACTACACGAAGCTTCGATATGAAATTCTTAAGCCAAACAGCTTGCAAGGTTACCCTATAACATGCAACAAACTCAGCATACATCGTTGATGATGCAGTTAAAGTTTGTTTCACACTCCTCCAGGAGATTGCTCTACCTGCTAACATGAAAATATAACCCAAAGTGGATTTTAGATCATTTAGACATCCAGCAAAATCAGAATCTGAGTATCCCAACACTTCAAGGTTGTCAACTCTTCTGTAGGTAATCATGAAATCTTTTATTTTCTGCAGGTATCTCATGACTTTCTTGGTTGCAACCCAATGTTGAGATCCAAGATTTGATAAATATCGACCAAGAACATTCACAACAAATGCAATATCAGGACGAGTACATACTTCAACATACATCAGGCTACCAACAGTGCTAGCATAAGGAGTATTCTTAGCATTCAGATCCTCTGTGAATGCCAACGATGAGTATGCCCTACGCATCGATGAGACACACTGTTTCATATTTAATAAAACGATGCATTTGAGGCATTTAATAGTGAAAGATTTGAGCACATCTCGGTTGTCCACTGCGCACGATTCCATTTGCCTATTAAACCCCCTAAGCTTGGCTGCACCAAACATCGAAAAGAAGAAAACATAGATCTACATCAGGCATTCATCTTCTATCCCAGATATGCATCAAGTGAGCATTTTTCAATGGTTCTGTCACAAACCCAATGGCCAGATCTACTGTCAGGCGTTCTTGCATCTAGTAAGCAATTGAACCAGTAGTGAAGCCTTTAGGCTTTCATTCATCTTTAATGGTCTCCAGACAAATCATTGGTAATTGGAAGTTCGGCAGAAGATGGTCTCTTAAACATTTGAGATTATGAAAAGGTGTGGTTTCAATCTGGTTCAGAGTTTCATTCCCTTTAAGCGGATTTCCTGAGATGAACATGGTGCTTATTTCAACATCTTTTGCTTTTGTTCTGTAATTCAGATTGAATGTGTAGTTTTGGTAAACATGAATATACTTTAGTTAGTCATTTCATTCATTTAAACTTGTCATTATGGCCTGTGGAATGGTTGTTCTAACTTTTAACGTGTCTACTTCTAAGCCAAGACATCAAGTGATATTTTCAAAATATTCTCATCTTGTCATTGTCTTTTGTTATATCTGATGTAACTCCCCATATGTTTTTCCTTAACTATATATGTTATTTCATTGCTATGTCCAATTTTCTATCTTTAAGATTTAAGATCTTCATCTTCATGGACACATTTTTTTTTATTATGCCTATATGCTATCTTAGTATATTGGCATAAATTTGAGTTACACTAAACTGGTATAAACATAGGCAAACCATTCTTGTAGCCTTCAAAGTAAGCAAATCAATTAAAAAGTGATACAAATCCCTGACATATTCAAGCATAAATCATTTTTTGCAGCCTTCAAATCCCTAACACAACCAAAATATTCAAGCATAAATCCTTGAAATAGCCAAAACATAAATCCCTGACATATTCAAGCATGAATCTAAACACAGATGAATGACTGCACAATTTCTTCAATACTAAAACTATATGGTAGCACAATTTCTTAAAAATCCAATTGCAGTCTTATTGTTTCCTATAAGATTCACAGACGTCCTAATCTTTTTTTATCCTTGTTGCTTAAATCCTCCAATAACTCTCCCTGAATAGTGTCTAAATTCAAGCTTCCTTGCATCAGATACATTTGGGTTGCTATAAAATGAGAACCCTAAAGGATAAACTGACAATTAATACTTACAAAAACTGAGAGAATAAACTCTGTGTTTTCCTCTTTTCTTCTTGTCGATACAGTGCATTTGAGTATTCAAAAATACCTAGCCTAAGGATGATCGTTGGATCACATGGCGTAGACAATCCAAATGTCGCTTTTCCTGCGTTTAAGATGCACAAAATAGAGCTTGAAGAAGAAATGAACAAAATGCTGCGTATCAGGTCTGCTTTTATGGCTTTTAATGGATGCTCTGGATCATATGAGATGAACGGTTAGGATTCACTAAAAGATGCAGAAGCAACATCGTTTCCTGGATGCACATGACTTGCGAATCCTTTGGAGTTGCAGGTGATCTAAACCTAATATTCATAGTTTCCTTTTCTAGCTCGTTCCTAGGGCATTGACTTTTAGTAAGCTTATCACCTTAACAATAGGTGCTTCCCCAGGTCTACAATCCTACATATTAAATTGTTTTAACACACGATCTATATATGCTCTCTGAGACAATCTCAAAATATGGCATGATCTGTCGCAATAAATCTTAATACCCAAAGCAAAAGATGCCTCTCCAAGGTCTTTCATGTCAAAAGCACCAAATAGAAAAACTTTAGTTTCATAAAGCAGATTTGAATCACTACTTGCTAAAAGAATGTCATCAACATAAAGTATCAAGACAAGGAATCTACTTCTACTAGTTTTCATATAAATACATTGATCAAATTTGTTCTCAATAAACCCAAATGAGGTTACCACCTGATCAAACTTTAAATACCATTGGTAAGAGGTTTGTTTGAGGCCATAGATAGACTTTGTTGACTTACACACTATATGTTCCTTCCCTCTTTCTTAAAAACCTTCTGGCTGTACCATGTAGACTTTTTCATTAAGATCTCCATTTAAAAAGGCTATTTTGACATTCATATGATGAAGCTCTAAATCATAATGAGCCACCAATGTCATAATAATTCTGAATAAATCTTTAGTTGAGACTGGTGAGAACGTCTTTGTGAAATCAATGCCTTCCCTCTGTGCAAAACTCTTAACTACTAATCTAGTCTTGAACCTTTCAACTTGGTCTTTAGAATCTTTCTTGGTCTTGAATACCCATTTACAACCAATTGGTTTGTAGCCTGTAGGTAATTCAACAAGCTCCCAAACTCAATTTTTCAACATAGAACTCATCTCATGACTCATTGCATTCCTCTATATGTCTAATTGAGGACTATTAATGATTTCAGAGTAACTAAAAGGATCCATAGTTTCACTAATATCACATTCTGTTTCTCCCAAATAGGCATAATAGTCACTTAAGATTGCTAATCTTCTTTCTCTTTGGGACCTCCTTAAGGGGATTTCTAGAATTTGTTGAATTGTTTCAGGAAGTGTTTCACCTGTCAGAGGAACATCATCCATAATGGGTGCTTCTATCTGAATAGTTAAATCATTGCCTCTTCTGTTACATTCGGTGGTACAACTACTGCATCTGTGAGTTGTAAAGGAATTAAAACTATATCATGCTGTTCATTTAGTTCAAAGCCTTGAGAGCAACTTTCTTTAGCAACATTAAATTCTAAGAATTTTGTAGTTAGTGATTCAACAATTCTAGTGCCCCTTGTAGGGCAATAGAATCTATACCCTTTTGAATGATCTAGATAACCAATGAAGAAGCAATAGGAAGTTCTAGGATCTGTTTTCTTCAAGGAAGGATTATAAATTTTTATCTCAGCAAGACACCCCTAGACACAAAAGTGATTGAGACTCGATTTTCTTCTAGTTTATAGTTGAAATGGTGTTTTAAGAATGGATTTACTTGGAACCTGATTCAAAATATAATTAGCAGGCCTTATTGCTTCTCCCCATAAAAAATTAGGCAAATTAGACCTAATCATCATGCTCTTTACCATGTCCATAAGTATGTGGTTTCATCTTTCTACCACATCATTTTGTTTAGGGCTACCAGGTATGGTATACTGGGCAACAATCCCAGAATCTGGCAAATACTTAGCAAAAGGTCCTTTTTCATCATATTTTCCATAATATTCACCACCACAATCTAACTTGACTATTTTGATGATTCTTCCCAATTTTTTCTCAACTTCAATTTGGTAAATTTTCAACATGTCAAGGGCTTTAGACTTTTCTTTAATAAGAAAGATATATCCATAATGGGAAAAATCATCAATGAAGGTTATAAAATAGTTTTTACCTCATATAGGTGAAGGATAGGGACCACTGATATCAGTATGTATTATTTCTAGAAGGCTTTCACTATGAGTTGCACCTTTTTTCTTAGTTTTGGTCAATTTTTCCCTCATACAATCAATGTAGGTGTTTATGTCTTCTAAATTAAGCGAGGGGAGTATTTCATCTCTGATTAATCTCTCAATTCTTTCTTTTGAAATATGACCTAGTTGTGTATGCCACAACAATGGAGACCTCTCCTTAATTAAGAGTGGTTTAGCCGCGGAATTCTCAACATTGAAAGATAGATTATTGGTTTTGGAATTCAAGCATAGTCTATATAATCCATGAGATAAAATGCATTTGCTAATCACATTAGAATGATAAGAAATTTCAACTCTTTTATTTCCAAAATTGAAAAAATATCCTGCTTTATCAAGCAATGAAAGAGAAATCAAATTTCTTCTAAATGACAGAATATAAAAAATGTTTTCCAAACAAAGTTGGTAACCATATTCTAATGACAAAAAAATGGTTCCTATATATTCAACTTCAACATCAGCACCATTTCCTACTTTTAGCTTGGACTCATTCTCACTTGTCTTCCTGCCGTTTCTGAACCCCTGTAATGTAGAAGTTAAATGAATAGAAGCATCACTATTAATCCACCAAGAATTTATTAGAACATCAATTATATTTGATTCAAAGCAAACATAAGCCAATAACTCACCTTGATTTCTGCCCTTCTTTGCTAGCCAATCTTTGTATTTGAGACAGTCAGCCTTCTTGTGACCCTTTTTCTTATAGAAATAATAACTTATATCTTTCATTTTATCTGCATCACTAGTAGTCTGATTCCTACCATGCCTTTTCAAGTCTTGATCCCTTTTAAGAGCCTGTGTCTTCTTGTTCTTAAATTTTCCTTTTCCCTTATAAAAATTCGCCCTATTATGGAAAACCAAATATGCATTCTCATTCTTTTCCCTCTTTAACTTTTCTTCTTCAGCCACACATTTAGAAATCAAGTCATTCAGATCCTAAGTCTGATCTTGTGTGTTATAAGCAGTTTTAATTTGAATGAATTCTTGCGGAAGTGAATTAAGTGCGTGATGAATGATAAAACTATCTGGAATCATAATATTATGAGCCTTCAACTTTGATTGAGCATGTAGCATCCTCATGATATATTCTCTAACTCCCTTAATGCTATCATATCTCATACTTGTCAACTCACTCATGAGTTGTCCTGCCTTAACCTTGTCAGATATATGGTACCTCTTTCCTATAGCATCAAAGAACTCCTTAGTATTTATGGTTTATGGTAAACCACTTATAAGGTGTTCAGCTATTGATCTTTTCATAGCTATGAGACTAAGACAATTGGATTTTTCTTATTTAGCATGATACTCTTTTTGTTCGGCAATGCTATTCTCAGTGGGTTTCAAAAGTTCACTTTCACATAATGCCAGGTCTATATCCACTATTCCAAGGGAAAATTCAACATCTTGCTTCTATCTCTTATAATTGGAACTAGTCAAGACCTCAATGGTAGCATTATTGTTGTTCACAGTAAAGAAGAATGTAGATAAAATTACAACATAGTCAGTTAAGTAGGCAATTTTAAATAGCTTAAGTTAAGCAAGCTATCCTTGAGAAGCACTTGTTGCATCATCATGAACTCCCCTTTGGGCAGAGACCATAACATGCATTAGGCATTTCTAGTATGAAGCTAATATGAATGAGAATATAGTATTGCGAGTCTTATCTCCTTTGTGCAGATGTTTTTCGTAAACTACGTATCTCTATCCAACAAGGAAGTATATAGCTGAGAAAATCTATCTCCTTTGGGCAGATAAATTCTCTTAACTATTTACTTCCACCAGCACACTTCATGCCATACTAGAATTATTATATATAATAATCCCTTTTAAACAAGTAATTATATAAAGTAACTCAATTTCTATCGACAAGGGAATTCATTAATTTTGTGTATAAAAAAAAATATTTTGGTGGCATAAATACACAAAATAATATTCCCAGACTAGAATTAGGAAATTGCCTTACCTCCTATCAATAAAAAGAAATAAACAGTGTTAATAACTTTGATGAATAAATCACTTTGGTGATTTATTTGCAACAGTTTATTAAAATAAAATTCTTATGCTAGGAGTTAGTATCTGATTAATAGCATGTTTAGATGAGCTTTTGGAAAGAGCAAACTATGGTTTGCAAGGAGCAAACCACGTTTTATAAGAAGTAACAAATAGCTGCTTCTACGCAAATGTGGTTTGCAACCGGGTTTCCAACCAAACACACTATAAGATACTTTTACCATATGTATCCTAAAAGGCCAATTATGAACCATGTTTGCATAAAAATTGTGAACAACAAGTTTTCTTTTAAATAAAGCTTAAATATTGATATTTAATAGCTTAGCTAGAGAGTATAATTGTTATATGTGTATCTAAGGAGAGTACACCTAAATTTCATGCTCTATATATGTCAAAATATTTTCCTGAATTTTTCTATAATTTTCTGAGTCCGTTTGCTTATTTAAAATAATTAAAACGCTATTTTAATTGAAAAACATGAAAAATTAATAAATAATCTTTTTGGGCCTCAAAAAATAAAATAAAAATCACCAAAAATTATAAAATTAATTAATTTAAAAAATAGGACAAAGAACGCTCCAATTGGAGCTGGGGGTGGCCCACACACGCCACCCCCACATTGCCCCACTTGTTGGGCTCTTTTTACCCAATTGGAGGTCATCTTCAACCTTCAACTGGGTCATGCGAGTCAGAAAATGGGTTTTCTGACCCATTTTTGACTTCTCGTGATTTAGGGAGTTATAGGGGTTTTTAGCTCCGTATTTTTTATACTTTTCATGATAAATTAGATTCCTAAGATATCTAAAGTATTAATTATCCATGAAATCAATCAGAAGGAAAGATTCAACCCAATTTCCTTCGTGGGTTTTGCGGATATGGATCTTGGCTACACGAATCGCGTTTTGAGACAATTTACTACTAGAAATCATGGGGTTTTGATGTAAAACAATATTTCTAATATGTTTGGATGGTTAATTGAACAAATTAACACAACAATTTGATAAATTTTATGAATATGTACATGGGTTTCGAAACATTAACCCTAACTTGCCATCTTGTAATTCAAGGCCTTTTAACATTGAAATATATAGGGTTTTAATGTAAAACAAGGTTTGCAATAGGCATGAATCATCAATTTAACGAAAAGATGAAGGGAGAAGAAGAAATTATCAATTATTCGTATGAGTTTTGTACAAGAACCCTAATTCCCCTTCTTTAAATTTTCAGCCAATTGAACCAATTTTAATGCAATTAATTATTACAAAAGGGTCTACAAACATGAGATGAAGTTTTCCCATGCAACAATTCAAGCAAAAATTTCAATTTTAGAGAAATCAAAAATAAGTTGAACTTGTATAATTCAAAAATTTGAAGTTTAAATTCTCTTTACTTAGTTAAAATTAGGAAGTAAATAATGTATTATATGAAAGCTTGTGATCTGGAGAACCAAAACCCTAAACTAATTTGGCCAATTAATAAGCAATCACAAAATATCAATTACCAAAGTGATATGAATGAACACTAATTTTATTGCCAAATTTTAAATCCTAGGTTTTAGATTTCATACAGAAACCATGCTTTGATGCCACTGTTATGATTGTTGGATCTTGTATAAAACTAGAACACCAATTATGATATGAGAATGAAGAACATACCTGTAGTTGCCATAGCAGTAATCTAGAAGCTGGATCTTCCTCTCTATCACCCTATGCTTAGATGAGCGACTTTCAATGAGACTAGCGCACTTGAATTATAGTTAGAGAGGGGACCTAGCTCTTACATATAGATGTTTTATCAGGCCCTCCCATCATGGACTCTAACAAAACAATTAGCCCACATTATTATAACCGTTCACCAGACCTTTAATTTAAATGTGTACTAAAGCCTACCAATTTTATAATCATTTAACTTTAATTGGGTTTAAGATAATTCTTAATAGACTATGGTCAACCCAATTTTAGAAAACATGAAAAGAATTAATGTGAGTCCACATAAAATTTTCTAACAGACCACGCTCATAAAAGCATTGATTTATAAAATCTCAAAGATTTCCTTTTTCCATCTATGCTCGCTAAGCTAAGATTCTAGGCTCAATTAAATCAACTCAGAAAACCCAAGTGGAGAATATTTTGTTTGGTATCACTTAGAGGATGAATAATAGATGATTGCATAATTCCATATCCTTATTGGCCATTCACGCATAATATCAAATGTATTGAGCATTTATTAGCTAAGGTATGATAATTTAGAACAAAAAACAAGAGAAGACATGTAGTTTACACCTTATCTTATAGTAAGGCACTCATGGAGCTGAGTCTTTAGTCAGGAACTCCCACATCGATTTGATGTAGCGAGCATTTTTAAATTGGATGAGTCATCTATAGTAAAAAAGGATATCAACTTGTTGAAAGAACCCTTTGTAAGAGATCTGAATAATATTACACTAACAAACTCATAATGACATAAAAGTAGATTCTTGTGCACAAAAAGGAATATATAAATAAATAAAATTATATGATAAATTAGATTTATGGGCGTAACTAACTTCTTTATAAAACTAAGCAATCACTAATCTAGTTACGTCTTCATCCCTTAACCCCATCTTTAAATTAAATAGTATCTTACTAGGATTTTTTATTATTGAATTTGTAAAGATTTACTAACCCATACTTTTATGACTACTGATCAAACTTAAGTTTAAAATTTTAATGTGTGTATGGCACAATCACATTTGATTATTTTAATAATAATAATAATTTTAAATTTAAAAATTTTAATAGACCATTTGTTAATTCACATTTTAAGGGAAAAAAATTAATGTGAGCCTATATGAGAAAATATTCCAGCCTTCTTCCATTTAGGCCATGTTAGTTATGTTATAAGAAGAAATTTATTCATTTATTTTGTAAAACAAATCTTAGGTTGCTAAAATAACTTTATATGCACATCTTTAAAAATAGTTATGAGACAACACAATGAACATAATCCAATTTAACAACTATCAACATGGGATAATGGCATTATATGACCTTTATTAACATACTCTCTATCCATGTTCATATATACTAATGATCATGCTGACATGGATCACAAGTCTAGAAATGTGGTAAGAAATAGTTTTCAAAGTGATTGATAGTGCACTATTTCTCATCTGTCATCTAAATGATTTCTTAACAATTTTTATACTTAACTGGCATAAGAAATCAATTGGTTTCAAAAGGCTTATATGTCTCAAATGGCCTTATCTTGAGAATACCATATAATATCAACAAAGATATATCAAAGCAAATACAACAACCATGCTTTAAGATAGATATTATGCCTTACTCTTAAGATACATGTTGTATTTCATCATTGCTTATGCAAAGCATTGCTATATAGATAATCATCAATAAAATATTTAGAATTAACGGTACAACAATATAACACATTATGTATGAAAATGCAAGGCAAAGTCAAAATTAATAATGCAATCAAAATACAATCAACAGTCAACATAAAAAAAAAAACTACACTAAACTCCATCAACCTAAAAGAAAAAAAAAACTCCAGAACACCCATATTCTCAATATGTTTATTAAACTACATGGATTGTAGTCCTCTGGTTATGGGATTGACCAATATCAATTCTAAATTTATAAATTATATAACAGTGTCATCTTTCTTCACCAAATCCTTAACTATAAGATATTTGATCTTGATATACTTAGACTTGCTACTAATCTTATTATTCTTAGAGTAAAACATAGCTGCATTATTATTACTATGAATAACCAGTGATCTAGAAATGGAATCAATCACATGAAATTCCAATATGAAGTTCTTAAGCCAAACAACCTATAGTGCTACTTTATCATAAATTCAACATACATGGTTGATGATATAGTCAAACTCTGTTTCACACTCTTCTAAGAAATTACATATTTAGCAAGTATGAAACAAAACTAGAAGTGGATTTTAAATTATCTAGACAACCAACAAAATCAAAGTTTAAATAACCCATTAATTCAATATTTTCAAGCCTCATATTGATAAGCATGAAATTTATTGTTTTCTATAAATACCATATAACTTCTATAGCCACAACCTAATAATTAGAATTGAGATTAGAAAGACATCAACCTAGGACATTCACTCAAAAGCAATATTTGGTTGAGTTTACACCTATACCTACATCAAGCTACTGACCGTACTAGTGTATGGGATATGCTTCATGGTTTCCTTGTTAATTTCTTTCTCAGACACTAAGTTTTACTGAACTTATCACCTTTAATGACATGCATATCCCCAGGCTTGCAATTATGTATATTAAAATGCTTTAACACACAGGTTTTGTCACAATATGTCTCAATACCTAGAACATATAAAGCCTCTTTAAGATCTTTCATATCAAAAGCACCATACAAAAAAATTTCACTTCATAAAGCAAACTCAAATCACTGCTCATAAGGGGAATATTATCCATATAAACTACAAGAAAAATGAATCTATTCCCACTAGTCCTCATGCACATGCATTAATCAAATTTATTTTCAACAAAATCAAATGAGCTTACAACCTCATTAAATTTCAAGTACCACTAGTACAAAGCTTGTTTAAAACCATAAATTGACTTCTTTAGCTTGCACACCATGTGTTCTTTGCCATTTTCCTTCAAATCTTTTAGTTGCACCATGTACACTTCATCAAGATTTCCATATGAAATGTTGTCTTCACAACCATCTAAGGGAGTTTTAAGTCAAAATGGGCCACAAGGCCATAATGATTCTAAAAAAGTTTTTGGTGGATACTGCAAGAATGTCTTGGCAAAATCAATCCCTATTTTCATACAAAATGCCTTTAGCCACCAACCTAGCCCTAAATCTTTCAATTTGACAACCAATCAGCTTATAACCCTTAGGTAGTTTAGCAAGATCCCAAATTCCACTCTTTGTCATGGAAGTTATCTCATCCTTTATTGCACTCATCCTTATGTCCAACTAAGGACTATTAATGGCATCACTAAAAGTCAAAGGATCCATAGCCTGACTAATGTTAAAATCTGCCTCACTAAAGTAGATGTAGTAATAATTTGAAATCGTTGATCTTCTTTCTCTATGAAACCTCTTTAGAAATACTTTCAACACTAGATCTTGTGTTTATAGGAAGAGGTCAATCATTTCCAAGATCGGTTCAAGTAATCTAGAGACTTCATTTATGACAGGAACCTTAGCCTAGATAGTCAAATCTATAGTTTCTTCCCATACATTCATGAGTGTAAAGATATCATTGGACTATGATAAAGTAATAAAGGTAGCATCACTCAATTCACCCAACTTAAAGACTCAAGAATATTTCTCATCTATTATATCAAGTTCGAGGAACTTTGGTATTATCAACTCAACAATTTTGGTGCCTCATGTAAGACAGTAAAACCCATACCTTTTCAAGTACTCTAGGTATCCAATGAAAAATAGTATGCAGTCCTAGAATCCATCTTTTGCTCGAAAGGATTATAGATGTTTACTTTAGCAGGGCCTCCCAAATGCAAAAATGATTAAGATTCAGCTTCCTACCAATCCATAATTCAAAAGGTATACTAGGTACAAATTTACTAAGAACGCAATTAACAATATAAATAGTAATTTTTATTACTTCACCCTATAAAAAATAAAGTAAGCTAGACTTAGTCATTATGCTCTCAACCATATCCATAAGTGTGTGATTCTGCCTCTCTACATACTATTTTACTTAAGGCTCGCAGGCATGATATATTGGGCTATAATACTATAATCTTACAAGTACTTAGTAAAAAGCCCCTTTTGTTGCCTATTTTTATCATATTTTCGATAACTCACTACCAAGATCAAATCTCACTATTTTGATAATTCTTTCTAATTGTTTCTTAACTTAAGTGTGATAGATTTTGAACATTTTCAAGGCATTATATTTTTCTTTAATTAAGAAAAAATGACCAGAACATGAAAGGTTATCAATGAAGGTGATGAAATATCTCTTGCTATAGACAGTAGTTGAATAAGGCCTATTAAGGTCTATGTGAATTACTTCTAAGAAATTTTTATTGCAAGCCACACTTTTCTTGGATTTTGTCAGCTTTCCCCATCATATAATGAACACAAGTTTCTATTTCTCCTAAATCAAGAAAAGGTAAAATGTCATCCTTAATCAACCTTTCAACTTTTCGTTTGAAATGTAACTTAAATGCTTCTATCATAACAAGGAGGATTTCTCTTTGATTAAAGTTCTTTTAGTCATGGGGTCTTCTACATTGAAGGACAAACATTTTATCAATGGGAGACAAGCAAAGTCTATACAATACATAAAAAAAAATGCAACTATCAACTACTTTAGGATCATAAGATATATAGACTCTTTTATTTCTAAAATTAAAGAATATCGAACTTTATCAAGCAAAGAAAGAAAAAGCAAATTCCTCCTAATTAAAGGAGGAAATAGGAAATATAAAAGTGTTCTCTAAATATAACTTAAAACTAGAGTTGAATAACAAAACAACATTTGTAATAAGCTTTACTACAATATCAGCTCTATTTCCAACTTTAAGTCTTGACTCCTTCTTACTTGGTCTCATTTTTATGAACATCTATAAAGTAGATATAACATAAACAAAAGCACCACTATCAAATTACCATACCACGAGTCTAAAAGAATATCAACAACATTTAACTCAAAAACAAACGCAAGCTAACAACTCAAATTGTTTGTTGTTGTTCTTCTTTTGCCAAGCCTTGTGCTTGAAATAATTAACCTTCTTATAGTCCTTCTTCTTGCAAAATAAAAGCACTTTGAGTCATTTGAAAATTAAAAAAAATAATCATGTATATCTAGAATAATAAGAAGAAAAAGAAGAAGAAGAAGAAGAAGAAGAAGTCACACATTAACATAAAGCTTACAGATCAAGGATTAAAACCCCTAAAACAATTTTATCTGAACATATCATAAAAGAGAGAATTTTCATTCATATAGATATGATGAAAAAATAATAATAATAAGCTCTAAATTTATGCACACCTATAGCTTTAATACCAAGTGTAAGAAACCTAAATAATATTCCACTAACAAACTCATATAAAAGTAACATGAAAGTAGGATCTAGTGCATAAAAGAAGAACATGTAAACGAACAAAATTATATGCTAACTCAGATCTAAAGGCATACTTGACTTCTCTATAAAGCTAAGCAACCACATATTTGGCTAAATCTTCCTCCCATAACTCTAGATGTTATAGGGATTATTATGGGAAAATAAACATTGAGATTAGGGTTAGAAAGAGGACTTAGCATTAACGTAAATAATATCTTACTAGGCTTTCCCATTAACAGCTTCAGTAATATCTAATAGCCTAGACCTTTATAATTGTTAACTTAATTTAGATTTAAAGTTTTAATATGTGTTTGACCCAATCAGATATAATCACTTTAATAATAATTTTGGGCTTAAACATCTTAGTAGATGATTTCTCAATCCACATTTTAGAAAACACAAAAAATAATTAATGTGAGTGCATTTGAGAAAAAATTTTCACACCCTTCTACTCTGGATTGGATGTCTTATAGAAGGATTAAGAAGTTTTATAAGATTGTTTTAGGAAAATGGAGGAACTACTGTCAAGAGAGATTAATTAGAAATTCCTTCAAGCTGAAAAACTTTACAAAGATATGCAATGCCATAGCCACAGGGTAAAAACGTAACCCTCTCTATTATATGCACCGTGGAGAATAATAGCCACAAGTGCCAGCTTCAGCAACAACTTCCTAAACTGGCAAATATTATTGAAAAAAATAAGAAATTCAAAGTTACTTCAAGAACCTAGTTTTTTCTAAATTCTGGGTATCAATCATTGTTTTAAATTGCAATCTGCATCATGTGATGTAGTTACAATATTATTGTTGCGGCGTGGGTTGCATCCACAACAATCGACCGCAACACCCGTAATTCTTTTTATACTATTTACAATACCCTCAATCGCAATACAATCGCAACTATAATTTAAAACCATGGTATCAATAGTTACTACAGGAATTTTAGAAAAATTTACCCAATAGATGTAACCTACATGTAGTGTTTGAAAAGAACCCTATTGAATTGTCGCTATTGGTTTAGAAGATGACATGGCCAAAAGGGTGTTATTTACTTATGAAGCTTTCTATCAGGTAGTGCACATAAAATGGATGTTATAACTCCCTCACTCTCGGTCACTAATACCGTTAAAAAAGAGAGAGGAAATAATTATAGTCACAATGTTCACCTTCCAATGAGAATAATATGTGTGGGGTTCTAATTGTAGTAGGCAAAGGATTTGTCTTATATATGCCAGATGCATTTGGGAACATGTTTTGCGGCATCATGTGGGAGTGAATGATCATCAAATAAATTAAAAATAGAATTGCAGATTTTACTTAATGGTAGTGACCTCATGCACAAATTAAAAAAAAAAAAACAAGAACTGGTCATAATTATGCTCCTTCTAGAATAAAATGGGTTTAATCTCTTCTAATGTCTAAATAATTTATTTATTAATTTTATTAAACTGATATGAAAATAATGAAAAAATTTTTAGCTCCTTCTGTGAAGGCACCAGTTCCCACCATTCTCACTGGTAACAAATCAAATGATACACTTTAATTTTTTTAACATCTATTTTGACTAAAATGCCTTTATATCTATTATTTAAATAAAATTAAATATATTAAATATATATTTACTAATATAAAATAATATTTCTTTTATTTTGTAAACTGTAAAGCCACTTGATTAAAAAAATAATTATTTAAAATAAATAATATACTCGCAAAATGGTTTAAGATTAATGAATTAATAATAGTTAATTTCAACAATAAAACGTCTATTAAATATATATATATATATTAATAAACAATGGAATTATCATAAATTTAATATAATTTAAAAAATAAATTAAATTTGTGATTTTAATACAAAGTAAATGCATTAGAATAAAAGTTTAAGAAATGCATGCATGTTTGAGTTATACTTTTAATAATAAAAATTAATGTTATCCTTGGTAATATTTTAAACTTCATTCCAAAAAAGGAAAAATAATTTACTCATATTATAACACTTAAAAAATTATTCTTCTTTGTTTTGGTTAGTTGATATGTATTGTACAAAGTAGTGGAACTTAATGGCTGGGCATAAATTATTGGGACCATATCCTTTCTTTCTTTTTCTTCTTCTTCTTTTTTATAAAAAAAAACTAAGGTTAAATAATACAAAATAAACATCTGTAATATTTTTTATTAATCTTAAAAATAGCAAACAATGGATGCAAAATACAATATCAAAATAATTGAGCTCACCACTATAAACAGAAATTATATCTTAACTATCACACACACACATATATTCAAATTTTCGAAACAATAAAAATTGTAAACATGAAAACGTGCTAGATGAAGAAAGCGAAAAAGTTCAAAATGCTATCAAGCTAGAACCCTCCAATCAGACTGAATGTAGATATTAAACACATTTCTGCAATCTAACAAGTCCTCAACCAAAGAAAAAAGCGGAGGGGGGGCTACACTGCCATCTATTCCATACAATTATGAATTTAAATGAAATTTGAATTACGTATAACTCTTCAAATTCTCCGTCATTCACCAGAAAAGTGGATCGTCTAGCATAATAACAGGTAAGGTTTAATTAAAGCAGAATTATAAACAGTGACCCACATTGCAACTTTGTTATATTTACGAACCGAATATGTGAATTTGAAGTGTAAAAAATTTGATCAATGAGTCCATATTTAAAATTATCCCTCTAATTTAAAACGGATTAACCGCCACACAAATTAAAAATGGTTGTTGGAACATGAGATTAAACTATTACAATAAACTGAAATTACAGTAGATGTATACAACATTAGAGGAAAACGGAAATTATCTTCCCACTGCACAATACTAAGCAAACTCCCCCAAAAAAAAAAATATTTCAATATAACATGCAATAGAAGATAATGAACTAACAAATCCAAATATCTAGTAATAAGAATGACCATACTAATTAAGGCCAACCATTAACCTAGATATTTAACTCAACTTAGCTAGACGATTTATGCAAGCAGCAGCAGCAGCATGTGCTTTATAGTCTCTTAGTAGCATAGAGAAAAGTCGATCTTATTTCCATTTCCTGCAATCATGTAAAACCTATCAGGCCACCAACTTATATGTATGACATAAGTCCATTAACGTTTAAAACTAAAACAAAACAAAACAAAGCTGAAAATCAATAAATAAGACTCATAGTAAATTAGGGAGGCAAAAGGTTAAAGAAAAAATTGAAAAAAAATTCAGACTCAGTTTCAAACTAACACTGCAGGTGAGAAAGTGGTTGATTAACTTAAATTTTAAGCTTATAATTTAGAAAAACAGGTCAATGGAACTGAAAATTTCAGAAATATATTTTCCACTCTCAACTCAACATGTGGAACAATTAGAAGAAAGATGTTTCTCTTAGTATTAAGTAATAGCACTACAATTGATGACCCCAGTACTTGATACCAGTAATTTCTGTTCAATTTCCCTCTCTCTTCTCATAAGCAAGCCTTGTTTCCACGTCAGTTTCTGCGTGAGACCAAAAGGCCAGAGTACCACCCTCAAAGCTACTTAGTTTGGGTTGTTTTCTACTGTCTTCCTTTTGTTTGGAGAGCATCTCTTGTCCTTTGTTTTTGTACCTTTTTTGATGCTTTTTCTTCTCATCCCAAAAAAAAGAGTAAATTACACAAAGCAACCTTGAGTTTTATTGAAATTACACAAATATTTTTCCATTTTCAAAATATACATGGACTTCATTTGAGATAAAAAGTTACACTATACTTTAATCTAATTTTAAATATGTTGACTAAAATATCTTTCATTAACCATTCTTTTTTTGTATGAACTATACTTTAGTCCGAAAAAAATTAAAATTAGACTAAAGTATATATTTAAAAAATAAAAGAAAGATTTGTATAATTTTGATAAAATTTTAAAAAGATCTATGTGATTTACTCCCAAAAAAAAAAAAGAAAAAAAAAGGTGTTAAAAGGCACACCTAAGGCTTAGTAAGGTGATAGGAAGGGTCCTTGCCTCATGATAATTCAACTAGTGTTCTAAATCGCGGGTTGCATTACAAAATGCAACCATAATAAGCTGCATACGCATTAGCCCACAACTTTAGAGAATGTAGACATCACATTAATGGGCCGCAATGGAACTATGTTGCAGTTGCAATGGAACTATGTTGCAATTCCATTCCGGCACATCATATAAAGCGAGCTCTAAACAGAGTAGCTGACCTTGGATCTACAATTTGCTTTCTCAAACAACAAAAGAAAAAAAAAAAATCCAAGAAGCAGTAATGACAACCAACAGAGAGCTTCAATTTGACGAATTTAGAGTTCTGAAATCTGAAACCATACTTGAAGGCTAAACACAATGATTTAAGATCTCAATCTGAAGCCCCGAAGCTGTGAAGTGGAGCCAAAGATACAATGCATGCTTGAATCTAAAAAGAGAAGTGCCTAAAGATATGAAGCACTTCTTCTTCTTCTTCTTGCTCTACATCTATTCTTTTATTTTCTTGGTTTTGGTTCTCTTTTCACTTTTAGAGTTGGGTTGAAGCGTTGAATCAAAGGAATAACAAGGAGCCACGCACAAATGCCCCATTCTAATCTTTCTAATATAATATAATATATGTATATATATATATATATATATTTTATGGGGTTCATATATGTACATATATATCAAAATTTATTGATGATTATTGGTTTTTTGTGAGGTTTTGAATACATACATACATACATACATACATACATATATATATATATATATATTGAAATTTGCTAATTAACTAAGATAGGATCATTTAAAAAGCATTAGCATTCAGTAATCTATGGATCATCTTGTGGATTATATGATTTTTACAAATATTGGTAAAAATGAAATAGAAAGTTTGAAGTTCTCTTGTATGTGTGTATATTGTTTAATATAATCCGATCTATTTGATTACATAAATTAGCTAATGTTAATTCTTATAAAAACCTTAGTAGTGGAGTATGCCTTTCCTATTCTTTAATTCTTTCTTAGTTCTAAGAAATGGGCTTCTAGGCTATCACTAGTGGTAGTTTGGTTTGCGTACAAATCTATATCTTTTTCCTGTTTGCTTGCATGCAAGTTAATTTTACTTGGAATTGCTTATGCCTCCTGTTATCATATGCAGACTAGCTAGTTAATAGGTTATTAAAGCAAGAACATACACACACACATATATGTTTGTCCTCAACACAATCTACAGATCATTCTAGCTTTTAAATATAATATATATATATATATATTATGGGGTTCATATACATACATACATATTGAAATCTTTTTATGATTATTGGTTTTTTATAGGATTTTGTATATATATATTGAAATTTGTTAATTAATTAAGACAGGATTATTTAAAAAGGTAATATTAAGGTATTTTTTTATAAATTTGAAGAGAAACTATAATTCAAAAAAATATTCAAATATTTTTCATAAATTTATTAATAGTGCCTAAGAACTACTACCATTTTCTATCAAGAAAATAAGAAAATTAAAATATTGAACCGATCCATTTGATTTTGGCACAAGGAAATCTATAATTGTTTTCTATTCATGGTTGTCCAAAAGTCTTAAAAAACAAGAAAAGGAGTTCCTTGTAAGTTAGACGATAAGAAATTGGCACTATTAATCAATTTATGAAAAATATATAAAAAAATAAATGAGTCGTACTTATCCATCTTTTTTTTTTTTTGTAATTGTAGTACCTTTTCAAAATTTTTTTAAAAAAATTGCAATCAATTCTTCTATTTATTAGACTTAATGTATAGCATTTATGAGAAAATATATAAGAAAAATGCAATCAATTCTCTTATTTAGCCATGTATAGCATATGTTTATGTAATTACAAATTATATTTTAAAAATATTGTAGCTAATAAACTAATATATTCATGAGAATTATTAACTATATTTTGGCATAATTAACCATTTCTTAATTATTTCATTTTTTTCTATAAATGATATAATATGTTCATAGCCTCATTTAGAAGAGTAGACAAAATAAGCCATTAGCATCATATATAGAATAAAATAAATTTAAAACATGCACCTATTACATTTTGAATATGGATTTAATTATGGATAAAATTTCTAATCAATAACCAATCTTTCAAATATAATAAAATTAATTAAAAATATTATGTGAAATATAAGAAAAATTCATAGTGTTTTGAATATTTGGTATCAATTTATATTCACTTGTATAAGTAGACCATTCATATATAAATGATTACTTTATACATGAAATTATTTTTTTTTCCATCAGTAACTCTCAAGGTTTAAAATGATACTATTAAAGCATAACTCTTAGATTGGAATTTAGCTTACTAGATTTTTCATATAATACCTATTCATAATTAATTTTTTTAAAAAAAATATCAGTTGTTTATATCAGATGTATAACTACTTCCTTTTCATGTGAAACTTTAATTTTATCCAACCACAACATTGTTAAATTTACAAATAATGATAGATCGACTGTAGTGATAGTAATAAAAGAAAATTGAAAATGAAATGGGAATCTAGAAAATGAGATATATATGTGTATATATATTCATGATTTTTTAAATTAATTTAAACTGTGCTTTTAGTTTTGTTATATTATATCATATTATTAAGTTCATTTGATCAACAAGTACTACACAATATAAATAATACCCCCAAGAAAGGAATTTCCAACAGAAAGATTGGAAGGTGCTCCTAATGATGATATTGGTTGGCATTTTAGAATACCTATAGCTGGAAATCAAAACAGTATAATCTGCAAACTTTATGAGAAAGTAGTAAAAGGGTGGAATTACTCGACTAAAGCAGCGTATTACTCATTTTAAAGTACAAGTAGCTAGTTGTTCTAGAGTAACAACTACTATTCAAAAGGGTATGATGAAACTTCTTTTAGATAGTAAAGTAAAAAATGATTCCCAAAAAAAAAAAAAAAAGAAGAATTTGAAACAAGATTGAAAGGCAATGAAGATGATGAAATGGAAGTATTTCTTGATGAGGAAATGCAAATGAAACATACAACCCAGGAAAGTATCATATCACATCATGAATGGAAAGATAAATAACAATTTAGACAGTAAACTAAAGGAGGGCAAAATGTGTATGCAAAAAGTGGAAGCTCTCATGCAAGAACAAGAAGATCAAAAGATATTGCCTTTAGCTTAAGACCTATAAATGTTGATCTTGTGAAGAGTAAAAGCATGAAACAACCAAAAATTTCTGGTGTTTTAATGAAAACATTGAAAAAGAAATTAAGAGAAGTAGTATCAAAGTTTATTATATTTGAGTGTTTGTCAATGAATTCATCTAATCCTCCTTAGTTGCATAATTTTATTATTGCAACTATTGAGATAGGTACAACAGGAGTTAAATCTATATTTGGAAAAGCTAAATACCAATTTATGAGGGAATAAATAAATGGGTTGAAAGGTGCATAGAAGAAAAGAGGTGTTATAATAATGTATGATGGTTGGACTAATAGCATTAGTCACATGCACATAATAAATTTTCTGGTCTATTGTAGCAAAGAAACTATTTTTCTAAAATTAATTAATGTTTTTTCTCTTGTTAGCATAAATATTAATTACTATCTTCAATTACTTGATCAAGTGGTAAAAAAGTTGAAGAAGAATATGTAGTCCAAGTGGTTATAGAAAATAAAGGAGCTTTAAAGGCAATTGGAAAAAATTGATGAAAAAAAGACCACATCTCTATTGGTCACCTTATGCAGCTCATTGTCTGGATTTATACTTAAAAGACATTAGAAAAAAAAATAATGTACAAAAAGTGTTAAAGGATGCAAAGATGATAACACCTTTTATATATAATCACATTTGGATTGTGAATTTGATAAAAGAATATACTAGAGGTAGAGATATTATTCATTTAACCATTACTCGCTTTACTACACAATCTCTTGTGAAGCAAAAGTAAGCTTTAAAAAACATATTCAACTTTGACAAGTTTAAGAAGACTAAATTTGGCAAAGACAAATCCAGACCAACACATGATGTAAAAACAAAAAATTTAGATAATGACTTTTGGATCAAAACTAATGAAATACTAAAAGTATTTGAGCCAATTGTCAATGTATTAAGATTGGTTGACGGTGATGAAAAACTAACTGTGGGTTTTATCTTTGAAACTATAGACAAAGCAAATTTATCTATACAACAAAATTATCGTTATCACTCAACTTATAATGACATAATAGATAAAAGGTGAAATTTTTTACATATTGATTTATCTTCTGTAGGTAAGTATATATATATATATATATTATGTTATCACAAAAAGAGAAATATTTATGTTAACTAATTAAGTCTATTTCTTTTTTTCTTAGGTTATTTTCTTAATCTTCAATTTCAATTTGGAGTTGAATATGGTCATTTAGTTTATAAAGAAACATTTGATGGAACCAAAGGTGTAATCATCAAATTAGAAAGAACTATAAATGTCATAATTAGAGAACTAAATTAGGTTAGTTATTTTTGGTATAATGAATATTTGGAATATATTATTATAAATTTACATTAAATTTAATATGATGTTGCATAGTTAATACTTTTTCGAGAAAAGAGAGAGAACTTTAGGACACCACAAGCTTAAAAAGCATGGTTTTAAATGAATTTCGGTAAAATATAATTCATTTTTTATCTATAAGTATATATGGTACAATATATGACCCAATCAAAATGATTATTTTTATTTATAATCCAAAGTTGACTACATTTTTGTATTGTTCGTTTAAATAACTGAATGGTGAATATATATGGTTTATGTGCTCTTGAACATCAAAGCATTGCGATAAAAATTCTAAACCAAACAACTTCAACTTTAAATTGTGAAAGGAATTGGAGTACATTTAACTATATTCATACAAAGACAAGAAATGAACTCAACTATAAAAAAGTATAGAAACTTATCTTTACCTTTTACAATATGAAGCTAGGAAAAATAAGGGGCATAGTCAAGAAAAGACAAAAAATAATTTCAATTCAATTAATCTTGATTACATATTCCAAGAAGATGATCCCTTGTCTACATGGATTGAGAAGAGAGAAGGCCCATTATTGGATGCACTTCAAAATTCAAAATGGCTCCTAAGAAAGGATACTGATGATGAAGAGGTAGAGCGTGATGATTATTCAAGTTCCCATAAAGGTCAGTCAAGGTAGTGATAGTGGTTTAAGTCTACCAAGCAACAATGGTAGTGGTGATGGTGGTAATGCAACAGAAAGTGATCATGACATAGATGAAGATAAGGAACAAGATCCATATCAAGAGATACCATATGCTATGTATAATTTGAATTTTATTATTGATATGACATCTTTTCAAGATAAAGGCTCTAGTGGTCCTCAATCTATAAGAGGTGGAAGGCAGCAAAGTGGTATACTAGAAGATAGTTTTTCCTCTAATTTTTCAAAGTTTTAGTGATTTTGGCATTAGTAACTCATCTTAAAGTAGTCAAAGTTACTATTCTCCATTTTATCAAGAACCTTCTCATATGTCACATGATCATTATCTAATGATTCAAGCCCCACCATATTATCAACCTTCAATAAATTATCAAGAGCCTTATTATTACCAAGTACTAAATTTTCCTTATCAACAAATGAAAAACATAGGTGGAGGATTTTTTTTTTAATTATGTTTTTGGATAGGAAGCAAGACAAGTTTCTAATAAAAGTAAAAGTAAGGGCTGTAATCTTCCATGACATTCTACAATTTGGTGATTATAATTCTCTCTTTATGATAAGTATGTAAGTATACCCTTATGTTATCTGACTTTTCCTTTTAATTTTCTCAAGTAACATTACTATACTTGCTCAAAATAAGGATTTATTTAATTAATATTGATGCTAGATATGATATATTTACATATTTGAAAGTTATAAGGATTATATGCATTTTTAAAATAATTTGTGCAACTTCAAAAAATATCACAACCGCAATGACTACAATCCGCATTATAGCCCCCCAATGCCCACAACCATAACTATAACTGCAATTTTAAACCTTGAATTCAACTAACACCCTTTTAGCTAGCTACATGCCTTTAGGCCATTTAAAGGAGGCAAGGTGATTATCCTAGCCACTTGAGTGAAATCTTAATACTTTTAATTCTCCTAGTAATCTTTTTCAAATAATGCATTAGAAAGTGCTTATAATATTCCAAATTTATTTTAGGATGAAAGCAAAACAGGTAGAGATTTGAGGGGAAGTTGAGAGCGACCTTGGCAATGACTAATTGATATGAGCTAATCTAGTATATTCTAAATTTTATTTAATAAATTTGTAATCTGCATGCTTAACACATAGTATTTCAAGCAACTAACACTTCAAACAGACTTTGAAAGTGAGAAACAAAAAAAAGCATCTTTATTTAGAGATACATGCACAGGTATATAACACCACCAAATTTAAGACTTTAAAAGTGAATAACATTAAAACTTGAATTTGACTTTGTACATTTGTAACCAAATAAATATCACCATTTAGTATTATATTCATGCTTATGGTTATTATGTTGCATGTTCATTCTTCTTGTAGAAACAAAGGAAAAAGGTAAATATAGAGTAACTAACCTAAAGTAACATTTCCAAATTGCCCAAAGATCAACTTACTATTGCGAAAATAGACAAACCCATCATTAAAGCACACTGCTTTGAATTCTCTTTTCTTTTCATCAAACTTTTCACCGTAGGTCTTCTCCTTAACAGTAAGACTCACATAGACCCTCACATTTGCATGAGGTTGTATTATAATTATGAACACCATATTTTATTTTAGGTAACTTTGAACCCATTAACATTATATTTTGTTAAGTTATTTCTTTTATTTACCTATATGTTTAACCTTTCCAACAACTAGATTGAATTTATTATAGTCCAAACTAGATTTCTTGCTCCATATCTGCCACTACAAGAAAGTAGGATTGTTTTTTTTTTTTTTTTGGGAAAATTTATGTAGTGAGAAATTTTTTTTCATAATTTCTTGCAAAATTTGTAATGGTTTACAAATTTTTCACTATTTTCACAAAAAATTCTTATGATTATTTTTTTGTGAGAATTTGTCAAGAGAATTTTGAGAGAAATATTATGACAAAAGTGTTGTAGTATGGCGAGAATAAAGCACTAACAATTCTCGTGATATTTTTTTGTGAGAAAAAAAATTCAACAAATATTTTTTTAATTCTTGCAAGAAAATATAGTGAGAAATATAGAGAGATTTTTTTAAAAAACATTCTCATGGTAAAATACCATGAGAATTTTCATGATATTTTACTATAAGAATAAAAATGTGAAAATTCTTTCAACTCTCATGGTAAAGTGTCATGGGAAATTAAAAAAATTATAATTTATTTATTCTTATGATATTTTATCATGGGAATAAAAGAAATTGTATATTTTTTCTAATTCTCATAGTATTTTTCTATAAGAATCACCATAAAAATTTTGAAATGATTTTTGCAAAATTTAATAAAGAAAATGTGATTTATTTTCATAGTATTTTTTTGTATTCCCATAGAAAAATTCTATGAGAAATCAAAATTTTAAAATTTTTATTTCTCATAATATTATTCTATAAAAAAAAAAAAAGAAAAATTTTTGAAAATTTAAATGAAAAAGAATTTTTTTAAAAAAACTAAAACTTTTTTATTCTCACAAAATTGTTCCATGAGTAATAAAAAGAATTTACATATTTTTTAGTTCTGTGCTTTTTTTCAGTTTTGACCCATGAGGGTTTTTCATTTACTTAAAACCTTACTAACCCATGTGTCTTCGACTTGAGCCACTATCTAGCTATTACACTACCATTGATAATGTACACCAACTCATCACAACCCCTTCCTCCGTCCATCACACATTGGCCCCAATAAACCTTGACTATCCTAATTTACATTGTTGATTTGGGATACAGCATATTCAAATAAAAGCATGATTTGCTTTCAAGGAACCTATAGTGCAATACCTTAGGTCCTTAGCCTTTACTCTATATCCCATAGGCTTATTGTTACATATTTTCATGAGAATGGCACATATAATAGCATAAATTCACATAACGAAAAGCTCAATTAATTCATGTCATACTTTAAGGACCATGTAAGCCCATTAATATCATTTTCCATCCATAACATATCCATCCATATCAAAAACATCACATTTTATCTCATAAATTATGGATTTTGGACCATACAAAACAATACCAGATTTTTGCTCTCGGGTTTGTTGTCCTATATTTTTCTATCAAATTTTGAAAATTCATAATTAATTCTAGACCAAGCCAATACCATTTAGCCTATAAAAAATAATAGAATGGCACATTAGGTTTGTTCTCAAACAGCTACAAGACATAGAACTTCAAAAATTTGTTTCTCCCTCTACAGAGCTCCAAATAAAGTGCTCTTTATGGATATGGAAATCTTATGATGTCTATTTTATGCCTGTAAAATTTCATAAGTATTGAACTTCATTTGGCTCATAAGTGACACAACAATATAAACTAACAATATGAACAGTAACTTTGTCAATTCTACATAATTTGACCAATTTTAAAAAATTATAATAAATTCTCAAGAGCTCTAAATTGAGTGCTCTTTAACTCTACGAAAAGATCTAGATGAGACCTATTTTTTAGCCAAATTTTATGCAAAAAAAATCATCTATTTGGTCAAACTTTAGTTCAGCTTAAGAAATAGTCAATTTTGAAGTCCATAATAAGTTCATAAGGCACCAAATGACTTTCTTAACATTCCATAACCACTTGGACACGTATAAAAGCATGATTACATCATATAGGAGAATGCCAAATGGTTCAAGTCATCATGGAGCTCATTCTCACCTTATCACTTGTATTTATACACACAGACATAATAGAGTGTAGGTGGCAAAAACTCATGTATTCAATCATTTGGTTCCAAAATGGATATATCATATTTACATACATTTGAATATGTTCAAAGGTTTACATCATATATACATCATATGATTACAATTCTTGACATCAAAATGCTATTAAAAACCTATTTCTCAACTTTATTATCAAAGTCTTGCCCTTCAAAGTGGTTGGCCTCCATTTCTTAGTCCACTTGGCTCACATAAACATAGTTAGACATATGTGGGAGAAAAATGAGATTTAAAGAATCCTAATAGCTCTTTACAAACATACATAATGGATGCAATTTTATGTCAAAGAATACATGTATTGCATTTAAGTTACAAATGAACATACATAAACTATTTTCCTTATCATAGAAACTTATACATATCAAACATAGGCTCTCAAAGGCATTAGTTTAGCCTCACCCAATTTTTTTGGGACTTTTAGATTTGTCTCACCTATATTTAAGGGATTTTTTACTTAGCCTTACTATTCTTGAGATTTTTGGCTTTGTCTCACCCATTTCTAAGGACTTTTGGCTCATTCTCAGTCATATTAAGGGATTTTTAGCATAACCATATCCATTCAAGCTACTTTGCAGACATAAACACCTTTCTAGAAACATAATGGTACTATAACATGTAAAAAATAACTAGAAGCTTTTCTCATAGTTCAAACACACACAAAAGCATTCAAAGATAAGTAAACATTCAAGCAATACATGTGAGAAACATTAGAGAGTTACCTTGAAATAAGAACACAAATTTTTCTCTTTAATTCTTCTTCCCATTTTCAGCCAAGCACATGCAACTAAGTGGCACTTGATTCTCTTGGCCTAGACACATCAAATGAGACATATTTTGATCATTGGAATAAGCTCGAGCTTATCACAAACTCGATGTAAGGTTACTTTGTTCTAAAACACAATTATGATTCCATACAAGACACAATAAAAGAAACTATTAGAATTCATGTTCTTGGCTCCAATTTCTTCTTCTAGCTAAGTCTCTTGACTCCATTTAGACTCATTGGAATCATCACAAATTCATTTCAAGGAAGCAAGATACAATTTGCTTCTTTATATCTTAAAATGGAGTCTAAACCTCTATCTCACAAATCATGCTTTCTAAATTTATTCCAATGCTTCCTTTGGTATTCATCTATCATATTTAGTCCCTTTCTAACCTTAGAAGAGATTAAAACTCTCCTTAGGTGCATGGACTAGCTTAGGCTAAGACATGAGTAAGCTTGTGAGCCCATGGAGTTGGGCAAATTTTCTTTAAGGAGTTGGTACTCAGGAGGCTTTCTAGATATCTTAAGAACCCATACTAAATTACTACTAGGAAGTTTTATATTGGCTAAGGTGTAACTAAATCTCTAAGTTTCACAACTTACATTCTAATGCTTTTCTTTTGAATTTAATGGCATAATCTTGTCTTTTATACCCTAAAACCTATGTTTCTTCCTTGATTTTGGTCAGAATTCAATCTCTTTTAAGTTCTCCATAGTTCGCTGAAACTCACTCAAGGAAGAACAACCAAAAAGATGTAAGGAAAGCCATAATTTTTACTTTGGTTTCAAAGCTTTTCAAGAGCTCTTCCACTTGCTTTAAGCTTTTCCTTCAAATTCTAACTTTCTCCTATCAAACCAGTCTCAAATCAGTCATGAAATCCATAAGAAAAGAGAGAAGAAGAAGGTAAACAAGATTAATGAAGGAAAGAGCATGAAATTCATAGTTTTCTTACCTTTTTGCTAAGCTTTTCTCCTTCCTCTTCCCTTCTCCTTATGTGTCCTTCTATGTTGGTTTCTCCTTTTTTTGGGCAAAACTTAGGTCAGTTAGAATAAGGAGAAGAAGTGGGACACCACATATAAGAAGAAGTTTCTTAAAAATTTTTTTAAAATTTTCCTTTTCATCCCCTTTTATTGGTTCTTATTATTTAGGTTCATTTTGACTCTTTTTTTAGAACCATTTTTTCCATCATAAAATTTAGATGACTTAACTTATAAAATGCCTTTGATTTCACTTAAATTGAATTAAAAACCTTTTAAAAAAAAGTCAAAGTTTAGGTCAACCAATATTCTAAAACATAAACTGGAGGGGTTTAAACCATTCTAAAAGTTCTCGTAGTTTTCAAGGCCTCTAAAAATCTTAAAAAATTCAAATTTTCTATTTAAAAATATCTACTTTAAGTTTTCTGAAAAGTAATCGAATTTATGAAAATGCCATTATATATTCGTCAATTTTATTTAACTACTTTAGCTCAGGTTTTTTAGCATCTTAAGCCTTGTATCCTCATTTTTTATTTTTTAGATTATTGTCCTAATTTTATTTGGTCTCAAATCATTCATTTTAAGGGATTTCATTTTATATCTAGCTCATTTATGATATTTTTAAGAAAATCAGACATTACATATAGTAAATCTAGAAGAAGCAAAAATTGAAAAAGGAGGTGAGTCGAACAAGGTAAAAGAAGAAGTAGAGCAAGTGAAAGGAACATAAGGCAGAGAAGGAGACAGGAGGTAGAGCAGAGGAAGAACTTGAGAGCAAGAAAGTGCTGAAAAAAAAAATCAAAGAAGAGAAGCAAGTTGGAACATAGACATAAGGGATGCATAAAAACTAAATTAAACGAGAAAGAGAGTTCAATCATCTCTAATTGATCAATCGAAGCTTCATTTGAGGTAATCCTTTCCATTTTGATTCATCTTTTTGTTTCTAATGTCTCTATTGATTGAAGAAGAGTGAGTGTTTACAATCTTTTTGAAATCCATTCTTTTCATTACATCATGTCAACTTTACGCAATTTTATTAATGTCTTTGCTTTAATGTTTGGATTATGGGTGAGACTATATGTTGTTCTTTTAGTTATGGATGTGATAATCATAGGATTGAATCTCTTTAATGTCTCTTCTTGAGTTGGTTCAATAAGTTTACATTCTTAATTTACATGCTTGGATCAAAATTTTAGTGAATTGAAGTGTCAGCTATATTGCTTTATCTTAAGCATGAATTTGCAATGTTTACAAATTTAAGGTGATTATCTTGTTATGTTCTTCATTATTAAGAGTATCTGTAGGATTTTAAAATCTAGCTACATTTCACTACCCTATTTGATTCAGTTACATTAGACAATCTTCAATTATAATGTTGAGCTCATTATATTAGGATTGAGATGCTACCTAGTTTTGTAAATTAAGACTTGTTATGTTATAAGAAGAATAATCTGATTTGAAATGCTTAATGGCTATCAGTTACTTTAGATGAAGAATATGAGTTGATGTTTAAGGTGTGCTACTTGCCTTCTTTCCCATTTTGATTTTGATTCTACGTAAACATTTAGCATGAAGTCTGATTTAAAGCCTTGCTGCCATTGTTTTATTTTCACACAACATTAAGCATATTTCCTAGCTAGAATTTTAGGTTTTATAAAAATAGAAGTCTTAAATTGATTTCAATTATACTAATCTAAGTTTAATTAATATTTATATCAATTCACTATAAGCAGATATGTAAGTACATTGCTACAAGCTAAGCACTGATGAATTATATTTTATAAAAGAATTAATCTAAATCAAATTTTGTCATTACGCAACATTGAATATAGATTTATTTGGTAATTTCATTTCACCTTGCATCATGTGCCAGGGTCGAGTCAGTGAGGCACCTAATACAACTTTAGTTTCATCATTTATGACCAAACCCTGGGCCTTGCATGTATGCTTATTAGTTAAGGTTGCAAAGTCTTAGTAATTTCATTATAAGCATGACAATTTGGTTGGTAAGAAATGGTAATTTTGATGAGCTCTAAAGAAAATGATGGTTAAGGCTAATGTGATAGAAATTGATATTCTATTACTTGTTGAGGCCAGCCCATGCTTATAAATTTCACCTTAAACATAAATGTGCAACTTACCTATAGAAAGGAAAATGATTATTTAAGACACCCTTGGAACTTCTTCCAATGACAAGTTGAAGTTTTGAGGCGTGAAATCTAACTTCCTTTCACTTCCTTTTTTCTAAAGTTTATTTATTACTTTATTTCATTATTATGTGTTTGCAAAAGCTAGAATGGAAGTCATGCTTTGTGTAAAAGAAGACTACTTAAGAGGCTATTATTTATATATATATATATATATAAAAAAAATAAGGCCCAACATATCTTTCCCTTTATTAAGTCTTCTATTTAGCTCTTTGCATATTATACTATCTCATCCTTCCCTAAATGACATTTTGACCATCATCTCGATCATGATTTAAAGGAATTAAGTCTAATAAATTTTCTCGAGCATCATCCTTAGACATACAATAGAATAGATGGTAATTGTCAAAGAATTATATAAGAGTTCTTTGTGAGGGTAGATAAGTTTGTTCAATTTGCAAATTAATTAGATGTATTTAAACAAGAATGGAGGTTTAGATATTGTTGCATAAAATGCAAATGCATAACATATCATAAGCTAGATGAAGTAAGGATGCATTTGTATTTTATGCTTAATTATTACTATTGGCATAATCATAGGGAAGAATATCCACTATTGGCTTCAGTTGATGTTGATATTCATATAAATTTTAATCCATATAAGCAGATGATTATAGATGTAGTTGAGGCATCATTTAAAAGATGTGACATGCCCAAGGACCCTAACCCAAATTTTGCAAAGTTTTATAATATGCTAAGTGCTGCACAAACTCTGTTGTGGGATGGATGAGAAAAGCATACAATGTTGCTAATAGTTATAAGATTGTTGAGCATTAAGTTCGATTATAGCATTTCTGATACATGTATCAATGAGATTATCATATTAAGGTATCATAAGCTAGATGAAGTTAGGTTGCATTTGTATTTTATGCTTGATTATTACTATTGGCATAATCATGGAGAGAAATGTCCACTGTTAGCTTCAATTGATGCTAATATTCATATGAATTTTAATCCATATAAGCAAATTATTAGAAATGTAGCTAAGGCATCATTTAAGAGATACGATATGCCTAAGGACCCTAATGCAAATTTTGCAAGGTTTTATAATATGTTAAGCATTACACAAACTTCATTGTTGGATGGATGTGAAAATCATATATTGTTGTTAATAGTTGTGAGATTGTTGAGCATTAAGTTTGATTATAGCATTCCTAAGGCATATATCGATGAGATTATCATATTGATAACTGAGATCCTACTTGTTAATCATTGAATGCCTGCTAACTTATACCAAATCAAAAAATTGGTTTCAAAACCTAGTTATGGTTATTAAAAGATTGATTGTTCTAATAAGGGATGTATGTTGTATTATGGCAATACAACCAATGGTAGGGAATTTCAATTTTATGGTGAAGTAGATATAGTAAGGCCAAAGTAGGAAAAGAAGGGTTTAGAGAGGTCCCCAACAAACAAATATGGTATTTACCAATTATTCCATCATTCTAAAAATTGTTTATCTCTAATGCCTCAACTAAGTATATGAAATGACATTATAAAAACCGTCATGACAAAGGTGTGTTATCATCTATTAGATGGAAATATTTGAAAGTATTTTGATCAAACTTGTCTAGAATTTACATCAAAGCTAAGAAATGTTAGGTTGAGTCTTTGTGTTGACTATTTTACTCCATTTAGTCTAAGTTTCAAGCCATATTCTTGTTAGCTTATAATTGTTACTTCATATAATCTTTAACTCAATATGTGTCTACAATAGGAATATATGTTTTTAATAATAATAATACCTGGGCTTTATAATTCAAAAAGTAGGATTGATATTTTGTTACAAACATATGATATTTTTATGAAACAAAATTTCCAGTTAACAGTTACTGTTATATGGACTATCAATGATTATTCGGCTTATGGCATGTTGAATGGTTGGAGACTACAGTGAAATTGGTTGTCCCATTTGCATAGGTTGTTCAAAGGCATTCTAATTGAAACATTGAGAAAAAAACTTGTTATTTTAATTGTTATCATCAATTCTTACCAATGGATCATCCATTTTGTCAAAATAAACAAAATGTCATAAAGAATACCACAAATACTTCACAACCACCATTAAAGTATTCAAGAGAAGAACTGTTTAAGCAAGTTAGAAAATTTCATAAAATAATGGACTCTTTAAGCCTATCTTTAGAGAGGTATGGTCAAAACCATAATTAGACTCAACTTAGTATTTTTTACGACCTTTCTTATTGGCATGATTTGTTAAATTCACATAATATAGATGCTGTAACACTTTAATCTACTACCGCTATCTAGCCTCTCACTGGGCTCGGTTCCATATGATTTCCAAAGAACCAATACCAATCCATGGCATTTTCATGCTATGAAACGGGGTTTCATACACTCGTCTTCTACCCCGTGGGTCCTGTGAACCCATCATTCACTTTCTCAACTCACACTCTATTTATACAACTTATACATAGCATAAAACAAGCCACGAGCCACGGGTATGGAGCCAAAAACCAGAAAAATGTATTTTCTCACTTGGGCCCAAAAGTTATATTTTGGCTCTAACTTTGGAAAATCATAACTAATTATAGAAAAATGGAAATCTAACAAACCATAGCTCTCTGGAAACCTCTAAGTGTTATCTTTACATTAAAAATAATTTCCAATCGTAATCTCTGGGTTTGGACCATGTTTGACATCAAAAATGGGAAGGAGGTCCGGCTGTCACTGTTTCTGGTGCAGCTTACTGTCATGACTTTCGAAAATTCATAACTAAATCCACAAAAATCCAATCTAGGCACACTATACCAATTTGGAAAGCTACGGATGTCTACTAGAGGAAAAAAATAATTCTAGATTAGTTCAGTAGCCCCTACATCCCGAAAAATGATGGAACAGTAACGGAGGTCAGGTGAGCTCCCTGATGCTGATACAGAACTTCAGAAGGTTCAATCTCTCTCTAAAGACCTCCGATTTGGGTGATTCTAGTTGGTATAGGTCACTGTGGTCATCTAGTTTATGTGTATAAAATTTCATGACATTTGGCTACCGTTTGGTCTATGTATGACATGGATTTCATTTCTGACCTATATGAACAGTACATGACCAAACTACCAAATTTTCCCAACTTCAACAATTCACCAAATATTCTCTAGACCTCCGAATATTACCCACTTTAGCTTCTCAAAAAGCTTTCTACAAACTCTAGAGGCATGCCAAATTTCATGGCAAGAAAAGCTCATCCGGTCATATTTTGACATAGCTCACAAAAATACCGATTTTGGCACCCAAAAGGTCCAAAATGAGTCCAAATGGCCTCTCACACATTCTAACCACTCATGGACAAGTTTAAAAGCATAAAACTGGGATTATAACAAGTGCATGTGGTCCAAATCAACATACAATCCAAACTCACTATGCTACGGCCAAAAATACACTATTACATTCATTCATAAAAAGGGCAAAACTCACATTTCTATTACTTTGGCTATTTATATAGTTTGTACATCATCATTTCACACATATACACGTGCTACAATAGTTACATCTCAAAAATAGTGGACGCATATTCATTTGGCACCATTTTACATCAAAAAGATCAAAATAAAACTAACATTTTCCTATACATGCTCCTAGGTTCCTTGGTGTGCACTTGCTTCTCCTTGTGCTCCACCTAGCATGTTAAGTTGGGAGGGGAAGGGGTGAGATTTAGGGAATCTCAGTAGCTCATGCACTCAATCAAGTAAGCAATCAAGGCATATAACAAGTCAAGGCATGTGAATAAGCATTTAGCCATTCTCAAACATCCAACACACATTGTACATGCTATGAAAATCACAACAATGCCAAAAATGGGCTCCAGGGACTTTTGGTCTAGCCTCACCCGAGTTTAGGGACTTTTAGATGGCCTCACCCGAGTTTAGGGACTTTTGACTTGGCCTCACTCGGTTGAGACTTTTGGCCTTATCTCACCTATTCTCAAGGACTTTCGGCTTCACCTCACTCATCTCAAAGGACTTTCGGCACTACCTCACCCGAGCAAATCTCACAATTCATCACACAAGCATATTGGCATCAATGCATCAAAGCAATAACATATGGCATATTCCACACAACAAGCATATACATAAACATACAATGACTATTACATCCAAGAATGCAACAAGAAAGAGTCGGAAGAGAGAGCTACCTTATGAGCCAAAGCCAACACTAGCTTTTTCTTTCAATTTCTCCTCTCCCTTTTTAAGTTTACAATCACACCTTGATGAAGGTGTTTCTTTTTAGCCTAGGCACAATCAAGAACAAGGAATTACTCTCTTAGAATATAATCTTTAGAGCAAACCTTTTAACATACCAGAACCTAGAGTTCTCTCTCTCTCTCTAGAATGCCATCAACTCTTCCTCTCTCTCAAGCTCTTAAAGTAGTGGAAACCACATTTTCAAAGAAAACAAAGGGATTCAAGGATGTTTTCTACTTTTCCTCTTCTGACCCATACCCAAAATCCAACCATTTCACAAACAAAACCGTAGGAAGAGAGGGCAAAGAGAGGAGATCAAAATTCTAAGGAGAAATGGAAGGAACTTGCTTACCTTTCCCTTGCTCTTCCTCCTTCTCTTGGTTTCCCTCACTCTCCACGCCTTTTTCTCTCCTTGGGCCGAAGTCTAGGGCAAAAATGAGAGAAGGAATGAGTTGGGTCGTGTAATGTAATGAATTTCTCGCCTTTTACTCTCTTCCGGACTGACCCTTGCTACGGCGAAAATTAACCTTCGCTATGGCGAGCTCGTGTTATTTAGCTTCGCTATGGCGAGGTGTAACCTTCGCTACGGCGAGCTCGTATCAGTTCCCTTCGCTATGGCGAGATTTGACCTTCGCTATGGTGAACTCGTGTTAGTTCCAGACCTCACTTTCGCTATAGCGTACGCTACAGCGAGAAACTCCCTAGTTTTTGTATGGACTGCTGCCCACACTCGCTATAGCTAGAATCACTCTCGCTATTGCGAACAGGCATTCTCGCTATGGCGAGACCATTTCTCGCTATTGCGAGAAGACTTAGGAAAATTTCTGGATTTCGAAAATTTCCAGCTTTCTACTTTCTTTCTTTTCCTTTTTCCCGGTTGTTACAGATGCAATGCATAAGAAAGGAAATATCTTTTAGAATGTGTTTAACACAGTGATGGATGTGAATGGTAAGACAAAAGACAATGTAAAAGTAAGGTTAGATTTAGTCATGTACCATAAATGGCCTACCTTACACATGAAGGATAAAGGAAATGGTAAAATGACAAAACCTAAGGCAGTGTACACATTTAATATGGAGCAAAGTAAGAGGTATGTGAATGAGTTAAAACATTGAAACTTCCAAATGATTATGCCTTTAACTTGGGATGTTGTGTTAATGTGAAAAGTTGCACTTTAATAAGGATGAAAAGTTATAATTGTCATGTTTTCATGAAAAGGCTGCTACTAATAGTGTGCAATGAGTTACCAAACTTTAATATCTAATACCTTAACAGAGTTCGGCCATTTCTTTTAAGATCTTTGTGCTCCTACTTTGCAACTAAACAACTTTAATATGATGGAGCAAAACATTCATGTCATTTTATGTAAACTTAAGAAGATATTCTCTCTTGGTTTCTTTGATGTAATGGAGCACTTACATATTCATTTGGTATATGAAGCAATAGTGGGTGGACCTATACAATGTAGGTGGATGTATCCATTTGAGAGATTTTTGTATACACTAAAAAGAAAGATTAAAAATAATGCCTATATTAAATACTCTATTTGTGAAGCATATATACTTGAAGAAACTTCAATTTTCTACATTTTCTACTCTTATTATTTTGAGTCACATGTTCATTCAAGAACTAGAAGTGTTCCTCGAAATGATCATTGTAGGGAATGTGATAATTATCTTCCCATCTCTATCTTCAATTATCCTGGCTAACCTTATGGAAGAGCTACTAGTAACACTTGTTATCTTACTACTAATAAGGCTAATGATATAACATTATATATTCTTTTTAATTGTCAAGAGGTTGAATCTCTTCTCAAGTAAGATTCTCTCTTAGCTTAATTAAATATATCTTTATCCTTTTAGATGTAATATTTTAATTAATTAAGGTTAATCCCTCCATGATATAATGTAATTTGTGTAATGAGACATTATTTTCTATAAACCCTACTATATCTAATAAGGAGGTTGATAAGTTTATTTTATCTAATTTTTTATGAATGGTTTAAAATTAATGGCCTTAGTGATGACAATCTAGATGTACCATTCCAAGATAAGGCTTACAAATCACCTCAGTTAGTTGAAAATGACCTTAATGAGAAAGATCTAAAAGATAACATAGGTCTGAACAAAAAAATGGAAGGTGTGCATATTCGCTCTATTATTAATGAAACTAGAGAAATTAAAGAAGAAAGTGATGAAGTTTTAGATGAGGAATTATTAGATGGTGATTTATTTGAAACTAGAAAAGATCTTTCTAGTGATTATTATTTAGCAAATGATTGTTACAATTTGATATTACTTAACAATTTATTTGACTTACATGAACTATTTACTCATGCTTACTTCAAAAATGTTTTATCATTTTCACTTTCAAATGTCAAATAGAGCACACAACAAGGATTATAGATCTTTTGCTACTAAGAAAAGCAAAGAGAAGTTTATATGATAATACAAGCCTATTTAGATACCATTAGTTGTTGTGTAGCCATCACCTTCTAACTATCTCTACATGTTAAGACCCTTTTGAGATCAATGTCTGCATCATCTTCTTTTCTATTTCCACACATTTAGACACCACCCAATCCACTTTCATTGGTTCAAAGGTATCTTTTACATGTATTCTGAGCACAGATGTTGGTAGCTCATTTTCTCATCCCGATAAATATAAGCCAATCGCAAGACTAAGTAAGGAACGACTAGTTATTAGACCTTATGGTGTTCAAAAGTAAAAATCCTCTAAACACATTACATATTTGTATTGTAATTATTATTTTATTTTTACTTTTGCTATATAAATCTCTTCATTTCATAGGTTTTATTTGCATGTTCTACTAGTCACCATATTATCTCCTATCATCCATAGCAAGTGTAAGCACAGATGGCTAGAATTTACTATAAGTCTTTGATGTTGTGAAGAACTTATGGTTTACAAAGTTTAAGATAAGCTAACTCTATAACTCTTTTAGACATTACAATAAGCATAGTTAACATGTTATTATTATTCTTTAGCTGATTAGCTTTACTTGTTTCTAATCTAGAAAATATATGCTTAAGATCCATGTACTAAGCAATGGATTTATAAGATATGGCAAAAGAAGTGTAGCACTATAATGCGTACATTCTTCAAAGACATCCATAATGGAAAACTAAAGGCGAATGGTTGTCTATACTAACCAGAATTAAGCTACATAAGTATCTATTCTTCGTTGATGCAAAGCCAGTAAGAGCAGATAAAGGAGACTCAAGAGTCAGGGTTAAACGATATTGAATCTTCCATATGGCTCAAGGTTGTCAGCAAAAAGAATAAGAAAGATATTACATATGATTTTGGATCAGAAGCCGGTCTTTTTAGTTCTAATGGCACATAGCAATTTGAACATGCCCATAATGAGCTTTCTTAAGTGAAAGTGCATTTAAAGGCCTCTTCAAAAACTAAAGGAGAAACTCTCAAAATAAGCTTAAATTTATAAGGAAAATCTTACCAAGATACAAAAGGCTAATGAGGACAAGATGAAAGCCTTCATGAAACAGATTAAGTCTCACATGAATATAGACATTAAGAAATATGACACTTCTCAACCTCAACCCACTCATGATGATGATGATTATGGTGAAGATGATAAGGATAGGGATGAGGATGAGATGATGAAAAATGATCTAGAGTTATTGTTTATGTGACATTATTATGGATTTATGATTTATAACTTTATGATTTTAAACACATATTTATCTTAGATTTGATTTATTTTGTGATATTTTTAATATACATTTACTACTTATCTATTGATTGGTTGTGGCTTTATTATTATTATAACTTTGTTATTCATTAATTGAATTCAGGTATTGTGTTTCTTGATTTCTTAAACAAAAGCCACTTGTTTAAATAAGAGTTGATGTCTAAATACAATGTCAATAACAAAAAATTTTACAATTTTATGATAGATTTTTTTTTCATAAAAGATGCTACAAATTTGAAATTCTTTCGTATTCTAATGATATTTTATCATGAGAAAACCAAAAATAGTAGTATTTTTTTGCTCGTGATAAATAACTATGAGAAATTTGGAAAAATTAGCCAAAATTCACAAATTTTTCCATCATTATCACAATAGCATTCCATAAGAAACAAAAAAAAAAAATAGTTTCTCACAAAATTTTATCATGAGAAATCTACAAATTTATTCTTGCAATACAATTCTGTAAGAACTCAAAAAGTTTTTCAATTTTTTTGGTTTCTCACAAAATTATATGTAAGAGTAAAGTTGAAGTTTTCTCACAATAACTATCTATGAGAAACCAAAAAATTTTTTAGTTTCTTATAAAATATTGTCATGAAAACTATTTGTAGATTTTCACGGCAAAATACCAAGAGAATCCAAAAACAAATTTATATTTCCCTGGTTTCCCACAAAATTTTACCATAAGAAAATCTATGATAAAGTTATAAAAATTTCACAATTTTCAAACAACTTATTCTCATTTATTTTTCTCACAGAAAAATCCTGCGATAAGGCCTTCTCATGAACAAATTTTGTAAAAATTTTTAATTCCTACAATTATTGTTTTTCATGACCCAAAATTCTTAAGAATTTCTATTAGAATGTTAATTCTCATGGAATTTTAGAATTTTTTCTCACAAAAAAAAATCCATGAGAAAAACCCTATTTTTTTTTTTATAATGTGCTCAGCCCTTGGCGCTCCAAGCATAAGTTGGTCTTTATCTATTGTGATTTTTTTGTATTATTTTAATTGGTATTAATTTTTAAGTGATGAATGTGAATGCACGTTGAACTCTTGTGTTATATCCCACACATTCCCATATATATATATGGGAATGGGAATTCCCTTCATCCTATGAGAGAATGAGATTTAATTCTTGACTATGGAAAGGTTATTAACCATCATACACTCTTTAACATTTTAAAATTCCAATAATGTCCTTCTGAATAATAAAAAATATAAACAGATAAATATATATGTGATGACCCTAATTTCTAAACATTGTAATTAAGGTTAAATACGTGATTAATAATCATAGATTAGGGTTACAAGGCATTACGACCAATTGCGTTATGAAAATACGAGAAAATTTGAACCTTAATGTTATTAGATTCATCAACCATACAATTACAATCACTTATGTACATAAAGATAATAAACATTTATTTATAAGTCTTTGATTCTATTACCCATCAATTATAACTCATCCCAATGTCTCTAAATCATCCCTTGAGATTACCATATGAAAAACCAAGGTTTCATAATCAATATAAGTGTTTCAGAATGTTCGCCAATTACACTTAGCCGCAGCCAATTCCTCTAGGTTTCACTCCTTTCTTCGTCAGCAGCGGCGAGTTGAACTTTCTAATCCTATAACTCCGAAAATCTGGTCTCATACTTTCCACTCTCCCTCCAAAATCACCCTAAGGCTATTCTACCTTAATTTATGTAACTCTAATGGTAATTACGTACCTTATTCACCCAGCTATTCTACCATTACCAATTCAACACTTCAATGTAAATTTTTACTCCTCATACTACCCTATATCAACAAGTCCATGGAGTAACAGCAACACAAATTCATGCACTATTGATAATTAACATTCGATACATATTCCGTTAGATATTTCATACATCCATAGTTTATATCAATATCTAATGCATCATGTGATTACAATTCCCAAATGGTAAGCCATATCATAAATTCAATAAGGTTTATATGCTAGATACTATAAATTTATACATCCAATACCAAATTAAGATAAGGCCTAACCCCTCAATAAATACATCCTAAGTAATAAAAAATAAGAGCCTACACTTGCCAACATGAATACAAGATGATGCTATATAATAAGGAATACAAAATTTAGCATTTATACTAAATAAATCAGCCTAAGTGTAGCCTTCTTTCCACATGTTGAAGCTCATGAATTTTCATCCACTTACTTCCTCTTATTCTTATCTGAAGAACCTTCACCTGAAATATTAATCCCATGAGACGGGGTGAGATATGAATCTCAGTAACCAAGGCAAATTCCATCATACATTCCGGTTTAATTAAAATATATGCATAATTTCACATAAGCATCAGAAACATACCAGTCATATCAGTAAATGAAACAATTAGACTATCATGATTACTATCCCATACTAGTAATCATATTTTCACATATTAAAGGCCAATAACACCAGGAGAGGCTCGTCCATGGCAGCTACTCTCCATTGAGCACAACTAGGGCTCAGTGCATCTGGGGTTTGATCATAACCCGGTACTCAATTGAAGCACATGCACGGGTGGCAGCCGCACCACAGCTCCACCATGGACTCACAAGGTCCAATCACAATACAATAGATAGCCAACCAATTTATTCAACATTTCAAATCATTCATATACAGCAAATATGAAATTAAAACAAATATATGCATAGAATTAATGTAAACTCCAGTTACCTCACTTGTAGATAAATTTGCAACAGCCACCAATGGTACAAAAATCCCCCCATAACCATAGCATCAGAGAATTACTACCTTAATTCATCATTTACAGTAGCAACAAGTATCCAAAGAATTTAAAATGCTATCCAAAGAATTTAAAATGCTAATGACTATTTAGGGAACACTTACCCAACCACTACAAGTCCCAAATTCAGATTGAAATGTCCTCTACCAGAAACCTCAATATTTCACCCAAAATCCTAAGCAAATTCGTACAAAATTAATACCCATATTATAAATCAGCTATGGGGGTATCAAACTAGCAAAGAAAACATCAAAATGGAGGGTTTATACTTACCTAATGTCAGCCCTAGCCTCAACCTGCGAATTTCACCAAGAAAATCCCAAACAACCACACTTCAGATTTTGGGTATGGTAAAAATACTCCAAATGAAAAACTAATCGAGCTAAATTAAAGAGAAAGATGAGAGGATTAAGTTATATAACTATTACCTTAGATGAATCTTGCTCTAAATGTAAGAAAATGTGGAATTCTTGCCCCAAACCCTAGCCTCCCTTCACACCTCCAATTTTCTCCTTTGTGCTTTAGAAAAATAGGAAAGTGACTGAAGTGTTTAGGGTTTTAATTGGGTTAAGTTTGATCAAATATGGGTCATAGGTTGCTCCAAAGATCTAACTCCTAATGGGCTTCAAATTTGAGCTTTGTTGGGCCAGCTCTTATGCATTGGGCTGCTGAATTTTAATTAGATTTGGGCCAAGTTTGAAGAGTCAAGGATTTGGATCTGCACAAGGGTTATTGGGGCATCACTAGGTGCTCTCTCTTAGGCCAAATCTCATAATAAATAGGTTGGTCTGTACCTACAATTATTGGGCCTCCATTAGTCTTAACCTTGGCCTACTCAATTTAATTTAGGCCTAGATAAAGTTTCTATCCCAATTAAATTTCAAACCCATATTAATAATTTATCTCTCTAAAATCTCCATTCACTTAACTTGCCCAATTATTCCTTATTAATTATTCTTAATTAATCTAAATCTATGATTAACACCTTAATTAATTTTAGGGTGTTACAATATAATTATATTATATTTAAGTATAATATTAAAATTGAATGTAATACATTGATATCTAAAATATAATAATTATAATTATCATAATATATAAAAAATGAATAAAAATAAAATGAAGATAATATTTTTTTAAATATCAATATTTTTGTATATTTCATTAAAATATTAAAATGGAATATTTAACCAAATTAAAAAAATAATTGCTTCAATATGGCTTGCAATATAGACAGGAAAAAAAAAAAACCATCTTATGTTCATTATTAAATAGAGTAGGAAGCTTTTGAGCTTATAGGTCTAAGACCTTGAAGCTAAGTTTGAGTCTTCCTACCTTTTTTAGTTTTGAGGGTTTTCTATTTGTATAGTCTTAAAAGGTAAGCTAACGATGACATTCAAATTATTTGGTCCTGCGGAGCTATATAAATTGCCTAACCAAAGTGTCGTGTTTGAACTTTTCTAAAACCATATTGTTTAGATCAAATGGTTTGTACCAGTTCATCCTACGTGTTTTGATAGTTTGTAGCTGTTGAGTTATGGAACTCTTATGCAGACCCCTATAAGAATAATAAAATGAAAATGTATTTTTCTTATTTTTTCTTACTAAATAAAAATATAAAAATTAATATTGTATTTTTTTTATTAAGGATATTATGTTCATTTGGTTAGTTTTCCTTTTTATTCTTGTTTTGTTTATTAAATAGTGTAAAATATTTCTTGTATTAAAATTTTTTAAAAAATAATAATTTATTGCATTTAAAAAAGGTAAAAACTTTAAATATTTTAACTTTCCTATTAAATTCTCCCAATAAAAGAAGGAATTTTATAGACAAATCCATGATATTTTATTTTATTTAAATTAAAATATGAAGACCCTAACATAAAGACATGTTATCTAAATTTTTTTATAAATTAAAAAAATTTTTAATTTAAATATAATTTGTATATTTCTGTTAAATTTGTAATTAAAATATGATAAATATATATAATTATGTCTTAATTTCTAAACATGTGTTGGTGATGGAGAAGGCACATTATTATTTAATAGATACAACTGCTACCTACCCGGTGCTTTGAGCCCTGATCTTACTTCTTAAGACTGACTATTGACTAAAGCTAAATTTCTCGCGTTGGAAAGTTGAATTTTAGGAGTTTGGGACGCTGAAAAGTTGAAACCAAAGTATATTTTTCTATGAAGCCCCATAATTAACGGAACTGGAATTTGGAACTTTATCGTTTGAGATTGAGTCTTTTCTGATTGAACTCTTGCAAATAAATTCATGGTGATGAGTACGGCCCCCACCTTGTTTTTCAAACTTTTTCTAAAGGATATATAAGGCAAAAATTAGCTCGTACTAATTAATAATTACTTGACTGGCCCACTTATGAGTAATGACTAATGAGTTTGCCTACCATACTCCGAGTACGTTTTCGTCGGTGATACAAATCAAGCACCGAATATCTGTGCCTTTTTTACCGTACTCTTGCTGAAAGAATAATGATTAAACAAAATGTTGAGTTATCAATTTTATTGGATCAAAATGATACATTGGTTTTTTTTTTTCCTAGAGGATGAGGGCCAGTAATATTCTCGTCCTTTTCTTTTTAATATATATATATATATATATATATATATAACGGTGGTTTAGATTCAAACGGGGACATTTTCTCCTTGGATTAAAAAAAAGCTTGCCCTAAACCACGTGGCACTGCATAATTAGGTTGGGAACAAATTAATGTGCCACATGACCATATTGTGCCCTTGTGGATAGCATTATCTCAAAAGAAAAAGACCCATTTAACCCCACATCTCAGTTACACCTTTTTCCGCTCGCCTCACCAATTTAGCTTCAAATTAAAAAACGAATGCCCTCCCTCTCTTTCACCCAACTTCCATCTTCCTTTCTTTTTCAAGCAGCTTTAGCTTATTTAGCTTCACTCACCGTCCCCCCTTTGATTTTGGGTGATATTAGAAACCTTTATTCAGTATCATTTTCTAGAAGTTCCACCATCATTTTTTGCTCTCTATTGCAGTGGTAATTTAAATCCCACTCTACCGAAGTGAAACGTTGGTACATATAATTTTTTTTTTCAATTATAAGTTTTATTTTATTTCATATTATTACTAAATCATTATGATATAATACCGGAGATTGAGTTAGCATGCAGGTGAAATGATGACGTTAAAAAAATGGTAGTTATTGTTTAGAAAATTAGTGGAAATATCTTATTAGTGGCTAGTATGCCTATTTTGCTCATGCTATAGATAGAAAAATAGTAGAAAATATGTTCATGCTATACAAAATCTTATTAGTGGGAAGCGCATAGGGATATATGATGTTTGAGGTTTGAGGTAAAGAATATAAGAAGAAATATTTTGACGCAGTAAAAGAAGTTCGAAGCACTAGAAGAATCTATGTTGATGTTCGAAATCATAGACTAAAAATACATTTTGTCTAAGAAATGAGGTAGGAAAAAATAAATAAGGAATAAGTGCAACTTGAATTTAAAATTCGAAAGCAGAAAATAAGATAATAATGAATGAAATTATAATATGTCATGTAAAAAATAATACTAAATAATGTGGACAAAAAAAATCAACAAACTTTGATAAAACAAAAAACAAAAAAGTGTACATTAATTATAAATTCTTAAATAAATAGGAAAAATGGTTGTGAATACGCTTAGTCCATGCTCGAAATGGTGGACTAAAAATATATCTTATTTAAAAAATGGTGTAGGAAATAACAAATAAGAAATTTAATTTAAAATTTGAAAATAGAAATCAAGAAACTAATGAATGAAATTATAATGTCATTTAAAAAAAGAATACTCAATTGCATGGACAAAAAATCAGAAAACGTCGATAAATAAATATATAATAAAAAAAGTGCATATCAATTATAAATTATAAAAATATAAAGGGAAAAAAAACATGGTTATGAATGTCTTTTGTCCATGTTCGAATCATGCACAAAAATTGTATCTTGTCTAAAAATGGTGTAGGAAAAAATGAATGAGAGATAAGTGCAACTTAAATTTAAAATTTGAAATAGAATTTAAGATACTAATGAATGAAATTATTATATGATATAATGTATGTTCCAATATGCAAATCCTAATGTAAGAATCAAGATGAGCAACAAGAATAGGAAGAAGTTTTTATGTATATACACAAGCAAATGAATGTATAATAGTGACGAAGGCACGACGTTTAATTGCTCCACATGGGTGATGTAATAAGAGTTGACAAAAACAAAAAGGTTGAAGTAGGTAGTTGCAGAATAATTATAGCTTGGCCCAAATCAGGTCATGTCATAATTGATATATAGACAACCAATGTCATTATATCCAATGCAATGTCAGGCTGTGGGCAAAGGAAGGATGATGATGTCCAATTGATATGGGTGGTGAATGCAAAGTTTGCATCCCAACTAAATTTGGTAGAGCTTTATGCAAGAATCTCAACCATAAAATTAGACCTAAACATAATGAATCAGTGAATAAACATCTATGTTCCTTACACACTCCTATCCTCTAGCCATGTTCCTAGCACCGACTAATAGCCCTCCCTGTTAGTTCATACCTTGCAAGCATAAGTCCATTTTATCCCTAGCCTACCTATGCCTAATTATATCTCATCCTTCTACTAGTTAATTACACTTCTCAGCTAAGTTCATTTTGTCTACTAATAATCACTACTTAGCCTCCTCTCCTTAAGGCAATGGAGGATATAATGGTCAACTTTGAATAGGAGGATGAACACAATGCTCCTTCTCATAATTATGATAATGTTCTTGATGGTGATAATGATAAGGAGGTTGAATGATATAATGTTAATGATGACAATGATGAGTCCATGTTGTACTTACAAACTTGACACATGTCACAAGTCATGTGGCTGGGTTAGGTAAGTTAACATTAGACCATAAAGATTTTTTATTAAATTTATTATAATGACATGTATGAACTAACTTGTGGAAACATTACAATTGCTTGGCATAGAGGGATCAAATGTTCTACCTATATCAGGTTGCCAATATGTAGCGTCTAATCGACCCCTTACCTACCATCATGACATATCACACTCAAGTTGGATTTTATAGGTTGTCCTTACTTGGGCACTTTGAATAAAATGTTACACTTGTATATACACTTATTGAGAGGTAATGGCCAAAAACTCACACAAGGCAAGTGTACCATCAGCCTCTAGGGCCTAGTAGTGCAACTAGTTTTACCGTGTGATAGCTTGGCCATATAAGCTAGACATATGCCAATATCTTCCTGGCATTTGACCACTACCAAAGATATTTGATGGGCATAGGCTAAGCATCACTCTACTCTTCAACAATTTTGCCCAACTACCAAATGATGCAAAGGACGAGAAGGTTTGATGTTTCGCACGTGTGTACATCATGTTGTTGATCAAGGGTTATTTGATGCTAGATTAAATAGGACATAACGTAATGCTAATGTACCTAACTTTGCTTAAAGATTTCATAGTAGTTAGTGAGTTCAATTGGGGACCAATAAATTTGGCACATCTATTTAAAGAGATGTGCAATGCCATTAACTATAAGGAGATTAATATCAGTGGTAGCTTAACATTACTACCCATGTAAGCATGGAATCAATTCCCCATGCTAGCTCCAAAGAGACCCACACACCCAGATCATCACCTCGATGTTTCTTATGCCCTATTGCTAGGCTTTAGGTATGAGCCATAGTGTTTCATGGATTGACTATTTTGTGTTTAACATATTACTTATTGATTAACCCAAATAAGCATAGATAATCCTTACAAGTGTAGAGTCATAGGACAGCATCCTTGTCTGAGGAGGTTAGTTATACAACAACATAGGATATTGCTAGATCTTACAAGAGCCATAAGGTTTGTTGCCTTACACCTACTCTTATATGTTCACCATTATGACATCATATTTTTATTTGTTGTCAAGTAGTTACCTGTGGATTTTTGGGCACCTATATGATTCACCTAGCATGTGTCAACTAATTCCAGATTACTACCTAGCCTCACTAGATCTGCCTAAGATTAGTCCCCCCCATCTACTTTCACATTGTAAAATGACTCCATGCCGATCATATGCTTTGCTGGTTTCGTAGGCAACAATGTCATGTCCATACCATATAGCTCCAAGGCAAAACATGAAAAGACTAGCGATAAGAGCTTGAGACCTTCATTTAGATATGGAATTCATGGCATGACATTCTATCACAGATTGAGATCTTAATAAAGATCATGGATTACACCTCAAAGTACATGTAATGGTATTAAAGATATGAAAGGTGCCTAAGCTTTCGTGGTAATTTTTTTGTGACTTATCATTATTCTTCATTTTTTATATATACGTTATGCATACTTTTAAATTTCTATATTGTTTACAAGCTAATCTGATAGAGGGCTGGCACTAACTCTATATGAAGGACTTTTAGTCAATTAATTATAGTTATTTTAGGGAGATTGTGACCCAAGAATGTAATGCCATCCTGCATGACCTCAAAAACTATTGTGAATGATAATCTCTTGGCCTGCCCCTTTGGTACTTGATTCACTAAAGCCATAAATTCTGGAGGGTAGGCTAATAAAAAAGAGTTCATGGCTTCAAGTCCACCAAGGAACCCACAATGGATGACCAAGTCAAGATCATGATGGCACTAATGTTGGGACTACATCTATGCCAATTGGAGGTTTGTGTCCTTCTCTTACAACCCAACATCGACATACAAAGACCTTAGGGTTACTAGTACATCTTCATTTGCACCATCCACACAATTTATAAACTTTTGACTGTCATTCCCTCATACTATACGCTATCGCTGCCACATTCTCTATATGGCATCATTGCCACCATATATATAGCTCCACCATCTTGCTTAATAACATTATACAATCTGAGTATGCTAGTGGGTCTTTTAAGCATAAAGGGTTGTTGCACCAGGAACAGTAGGAGTTCATCACATTGCCTCAACCAACTTCTCTAATTTAATCCCTTTAGTAGAATTTGAATTCTTCACCAACTGCTAATCAAAATAATTCAAGGCTAGACCAAAGAGAAATAGAATATTAACCCATACAACAACAACCAAAGCAAGTGAGAAGATGGCCTCAGTATACTACAGGAAGCCATTATTATCCATAGGTATATATATATTTGTACAATTATACTTATACTTAATTGATTATAATAATTCAAAGTATTATTGACATGAAATTGTTTGATTCTGATTAACACATAAAAGGCCATGTTGTTTTGACTTTAAAAAATATTATTATTATTTATAGCTCCATTAAAAAAATTAAATAATGGGATCAGAGAATGACCCAAATCTAATCTTTCAAAAAAGAATTTTAAAAAATCATTACAATATTTCAATCCAACAAAATTGGTGGTTTATCATTTTGTTCAATCATTATATTCCTTGCAAGAGTATAGTCAAAAAGTCAAATATTTGCAGTTTTCTTATATTTATAACAACCTTTGATTACAAGTCCTCTTGCTTCCACGCCTTGTACTAATAGGTATGTAGACTTTTGCACTTCTCCAAAGGAAATGCATGTTGATTTATATTGTTATAATAGACTTAAATAGTTTAAATTTATATTTTTTAAATTTTAGTATTTTTTATTTTAAAAGAAATAAAATATTAAATAAAAATAATCTCTTAATTTTAAATTTTAAAAAAATTATTTGAATTAAAAAATAAAAAACTTAAAATTTGGATCATTTAGATTAGATTTAAATGATTTAAATTTCATTTCAAATATATACACAATGTCCACATCTCTAAAAGTATAGAAAATTAGGATGTGTAGTAGTACTGCCATTAAAGCTATATTTTTATATATATTGATTTTCTATTTTTATAGTATGTAGTTAATGAGTGCTTTTTTTATAGTATGCAACATTGATGGATCTTTAAGTCATTAAAAATTACTACAGTAGTACTTTGCAATAGTTGAAAAGTGTAGTGGTGTGAGAGGGTAATGGTTGTGTGATTGATTTTCTAGTGTTATTGAAGAGCTTTAAATTTTAATCAGGTTCTCACCACTACAAAAATAGAATACCTTGACATACATTGGTTGGTAGTTATTTTAAAACTGCTAAATTATAAAATTTTGTTAATGGTTATAAATAAAATCACCATTATAAATAAAACTATAGTTGGTGGCCTTTTAAGAACTCCCAACTATATAATTATTTTTCTAAAAATATTTAAAAATCTAATTGATCTTAGTTATTGGTTTTATATTAATTGCTTATGAAAACCACATTAAAGTTGGCAATTTTGATAGAACAGCCAACTAAGACCATTTTAAATTTATGAGCTAAACTCATTTTCACTTAAAATAGTTTGCCTCTGTTTATAGAACCTTCGCGCCATCCCTTGGTGGTTCTCTCCCCATTTTCGACTCCCTCCTTTTTTGGCAACTTCCACATAAACTACACCAGTTTTGCACCTTACCCCACTCGCCATTTTCAGCTTCTCTATAGCCCCATAATCTTTTCACTGAAGGAATGTAAATTTCTTTTTTTTTTTGGTCATTTATTGACACATTCCCTTAGAATTGTTTGCTAGCATATCAATAAATAGATGAAATTTTTTTCATTTACTCTAAAAAAAATTCTAAGGGGCACCCCCTACATTGGGCCTCCCCTATTTTGTCAAGGAGACACTTTCTATCTATTTTTATTTTGTGCGGAGGTGCCACCTTGGTTTAAAGGGAACTATCTCTTTTATGAGAGACGTAACTCTCTTCTAAATTCAAACCTTCTAATTATTTAAAGCTAATTTGGTAGTTATGTCATTCAGTTTGACAAAACACGTGCCATTTTCATTTAATTGATAACAAAAAAAAAGTATATGGTACCAATATGTTTAGCACTCTAGCATTTGGGTATAAAAGCCTATGGACTGATTTTGTCACTTACTAACATCCTTAATTAGTATAAAATAATCCATGATTTTTTATTTTATGAAATTATAAAGTCTAAATTTTTTAATTTTTGAAGAATTTAAATATGAAACTCAAATTTTTAAGTAAAATAGCAATGGAAACTTTGTCCTAAGATGGAGTGCACCTAAAAAGTAGCATGTCAAAGTTGCAGTAAAAGTGAATGTGAATGAAAGTTGATTGGGAGTGTGGTGGGGTGGATTAAGAAGATTATGAAAGATTGTTTATTGCCAATATTGGGAGATAAAAGGAGAGATCAATTCCATTTTTGTGTGTGTTGTTAGACAGAAATAAAATATCAACTCCCATAGGGTTTCAATGTTAGAGCTCCTTTTCTATAAAAATTATAAAGAAAAAGTTTTTCAACACTTCTTGTCATTGTTCTTTCATTATGGACTACTGGAATACTAATGTAGGGTTTTAATTTGAAGAGAAGGCTTAAACTTTAGGAAACTTCCATTTTTATGCTGTCATGTTGTCGATTTTTCTTTTAGATATAGATTGAAATAAAAGAATAATTAAATAAAGTATAATTGGGTAATATTTAGTAAAGTAATACATAGGAGTCTAAGCATATTAAGAGTCACAAACCACATTTTTCTCAAATTATTTTTTGTTAGATAAAAAAGTATAAACTAGAAATAGATATCTACCAATTGTCTGTTTAAAGAATATGATGATGGAATAAAAGAGTTTATTAGGTTTGCAGTTAAGCATGTAGAAGACCTTGTAAAATTTTATGCCCTTGTTTAAATTGCTACCATGTGAAGTGAATTAGTGCAGTTGAGTTGAAAGATCATTTAGTGTATAATGGAATTGACTAAAGTTATACATGTTAGACAAAACATAGCGAGACGAAGGATGATCATAGTAATTAGGAGTATAGTGGGAGTTGTACCTCAAATGATTTCGATAAAAGTACATATAAGGCTAATTGTCTTGAAGAGATGGCAAATATGGTTGAAGAAGATCTTCAAGATTGTCTTAAAATATTTGAGAGGTTAAAAGTGATGTAAAAAAGCCATTGTATTCAGGCTGAACTGCATTCACAAGATTGTCAATGGTATTAAAGTTGTAAAATTTGAAAGCAGGAAATGGATGGAGTGATAAGAGCTTTATAGAATTTCTTGCACTTTTGAAAGATATGCTGCCTGAGGATAATAAGCTTTCTAGCTGAACATATGTGACTAAACAAATATCATGCTATATTGGCATGAGCTATGAGAGGATAGATGCTTGTCCCAATGATTGTATTTTATTTCAAAATAAATATGCATCGTTAAAGAAGTGTCCTAAGTGTAACACTACAAGAAAATGAAGGATTTATCACAAAAAATTCTTGCGAAAAAGAATCCGTAAGAATTTCTCATAGATATACTCACTAGATTATTCACGGAAGGTGATTTCTCACAAACTTTTCTCGCAAAAAAAAAAAATTCTGCAAGAAAAAATCTAGAGAATATGGAGAGAAATACTACAAGAATGATAGCAAGAAAAGATGGAAAGATATTCTTACAGTAATTTCTTGTGAGAAATCAAAAAGAGAAAGCCTATGATTGTATTTCATGGAATTTCTCACAAACTTTTTCAGTAAGAAACTTTTCTTGCGGAAAACATTCATAAAAAATACTCTTTTTCCTCACAGAATATTTCCATGAGAGTTTCTCATAAAAATAGTCTGTGAGATTTTCTCATGGAATATTCCATGAGAACATGTTTGTTGTCACGCTAGAGCCACTTATTTCTCATGGTTAATTTTCGTGAGAAATAACCACAAGAAACTAGTTTTAAAAGCCCTTCCCCCATTTCGTTATCATTCTGCATAACACGAAGCAGCAGTTTCAATGGTGCAGCAGCTGGGTTCTTCATAGATTTGAGCTTAATCCATGATGCCTGAAGATACTGAAGGAAGGTTGAAGTCTGTCTCCCACCATAGATTCACTTGGAGGCTAAACAAAGGTGCATACGCATAGCTTTCCTATTTTGTTTTTCTTCTATTTTTTTTTTTTTAAGAACTGAAGGAAATAGCCATTTGTATGTATATTTGAAGTGATGATTGAGAATGGTGAGGAAGGAAACATGCTGGTAGGCATGGGGATGGAATGAGGAAAGCTATCCTCATGCAATTTTTTTTCTAGTGATATAAAGTTAGATGATTTAAACTTTAATTAATTTTTTCAGTATATTTTTTATTTTAAAAAATAAGGTAAAGAATACTTTTTTAATTTTTATTAGATAACTTTATTTTATAGGAGTTAAAATGTTTTTCATTTTATATTTTTCCTTTTATATAAAAATAAATTATTAATTAGAATGAACAAAAAATAATATTTAAATCTGTGTATGAGTTATTCAAATTTGATTCAAGCATTAGCATACTTTCAATACAAACCTACACCACATGTAAGTCTTCTTTTTATGTCCCCATTATCACTATCTTTGTAACGTCCCACATCGACTGGAAGGGGCCTGTGCTGAGGGCTTATAAGTGGGAGCGAAGCTCTCCCCACCAAGGCGCGCTTTTGGGCTGAAATAAGAGTAAGCCCAAGGGACAAAACCCCTCCTTTCCTGGGTGAAATGAGAGTAGCCTGATGGGGGACGTAGGGGACAATACGTCTAGCGGCTCTGTAAGTTGTTTGGTATCAGAGCAATCCTGGCCCATGTGCAACCCGAGGACGGGTCAGCCCTAAGGGGGGTGAATTGTAAAGTCCCACATCGGCTGGAAGAGGCCTGTGCTGAGCGCTTATAAAAGGGTGCAAAGCGTTCTCTTCTAGACGCGCGTTTTGGGCTGAAATTAGAATAAGCCCGAGGCGACAAAACCCCTCCCTTCCCGGGTGAAATGAGAGTAGCCTGACGGGGGACGTAGGGGACAATACGTCTAGCAGCTCTGTATGTTGTTTCCTCACCAAGGCGCGCTTTTGGACTGAAATAAGAGTAAGCCCAAGGGACAAAACCCCTCCCTTCCTGGGTGAAATGAGAGTAGCCTGACGGGGGACGTAGGGGACAATACGTATGGCGGCTCTGTAAGTTGTTTGGTATCAGAGCAATCCTGACCCATGTGCGACCCGAGGACAGGTCGGCCTTAAGGGGGGTGGATTGTAAAGTCCCACATCGGTTGGAAGGGGCCTATACTGAGTGCTTATAAAGGGGTGCGAAGTGCTCTCTTCCAGACGCGCGTTTTGGGCTGAAATTAGAGTAAGCCCAAGACGACAAAACCCCTCCCTTCCCGGGTGAAATGAGAGTAGCCTGACGGGGGATGTAGGGGACAATACGTCTGGCGGCTCTGTAAGTTGTACGTCCCCCGTCAGGCTACTCTCATTTCACCCGGGAAGGGAGGGGTTTTGTCCTTTGGGCTTACTCTTATTTCAGCCTAAAAGTGCGCCTTGGTGGGGAAAGCTTCGCTCCCACTTATAAGCCCTCAGCACAGGCCCCTTCCAGCCGATGTGGGACGTTACAATCCTCCCCCCTTAAGGCCGACCCGTCCTCGGGTGGCACATAGGCCAGGTTTGCTCTGATACCAAACAACTTACAGAGCCTCCAAGGTATTGTCCCCTACGTCCCCCGTCAAGCTACTCTCATTTCACCTGGGAAGGGAGGGGTTTTGTCCCCTGGGCTTACTCTTAGTTCAGCCCAAAAGCGCGCCTTGGTGGGGAAAGCTTCGCTCCCACTTATAAGCCCTCAGCACAGGCCCCTTCCAGCCGATGTGGGACGTTACAATCTTCAAACTAATACCACTCAATTATCTATCTACAATAAACAACTTATCACTTTGAAATTTCAACTTATATTACACCTAGACATATATATATATATATATATATATAATGGCTGGATTGTTTTTTTAGAATCGTAAAGAGAAAAGTTTGTTTCATTCAAATATCAACACTTTTATATTTTTTATTCGAAGAAAAACATCATACATATCAAGATTTAATTTATGTGTATTCTAGGGAAAAAAATTTAAGTTTAAGAGTTAAATAATTGAGTCATAGAAAATTTATTTGATCACTTTATAATACTTCTATACAAGATGATGATGATAATGATGATGATAATAATAAAAATAATAATTAAATTGTAAATATTTTTTAAAGCCTAATAATATGATTATGCTTAATACAACATTAAGTCTTATTAGTAGATTCATGGTTGGATTGTGTCTCTAGTTATTTAAAAAAAAAAATTAAACAATGATAATTACTTTTTAAAAACCAAATTGATAAATATGTATCTTCTTCTTTTAAGTGAAGTTTTAGTGATTTAAAAAAAAATCAAATAATGATATTTTAATTTATAAAATATGTCAACATAATGAAGTTTTTTTGAATCTCATAATGGTAACCAATACCATTAGTCCAATTTTTAGAGTTATTTGTTATTTTTTTCTCATTTTCTTTTTTTGTTGGTAAAGCTAAAAGATGAGAGGGCACCTTGTGAGAAGGAAAACTACTTAGGAGACATTTAATTGAGGCATTTGTTACAAGTTTTTTAGGGGATTAGATTTAATGGATCTTCTTGAACATTGGTATTGAATGTATAACAAAATAGAAGGTAATCGTCAAAGGATTATATAAGAGTTCTTTGTAGGCGTAGAGGAATTTATTCAATTTGTAAGTCATTTAAATGTATTTAAACAAGAAGAGAGGTTTAGATGTCCTTGCATCAAATGTAAATGTAGAAAGCATCATAAGCTAGATGAAATTAGGAGCACTTGTATAAAAGGGGATTTATGCCTGATTATTACTATTTGCATAATCATGAAGAAGAATATCCACCATCAGCTCTGATTGAGATTAGCCTTTGTATGGATTTTATTCCATAAGAGCAAATGGTTATGGATGTAGTTAAGGCATTATTTAAGAAATATGACATGCCTGAAAACCCCAATCCAAGTTCTGCAATGTTTTATGACATGCTAAAAGCTGCACAAGGTCTATTGTGGGATGGGTGTCAAAATCATGTAGTATTGTTAATGGTTGTGAGATTGTTGAGAATCAAATCTGATTATAACATTCCTAAGGCATGTACTAATGAAATTATCACACTAATATCTAAAATCTTACTTGCTAATCATTGAATGCCTACCAACTTGTACCAAACTGAAAAATTAGTTTTGAAACTTGGATGTGGTTATCAAAAGATTGACTGTTGTAGTAACAAGTGTATGTTGTACTATGGTGATACAGTATCATTTTGTAGTAAAGCTAAATTTAAGAAGGCAAGAGTTGGAAAAAAGGGGTTTAAGGAGGTCCCTAATAAACAAATGTAGTATTTACCAATTGTTCTAAGACTCCAAAGATTGTTTACCTTTAATGTCTCATCTTAGTATATGAGACGGCATCATGAAAATCGTCATGATGAAGGTTTGTTATCACATCCATCAGATAGGAATACTTGAAAGTATTTTGATCAAACTCATCCAGAATTTGCATTAAAGCCAAGGAATGTCAGATTGAATCTTTGTGCTGATGGTTTTACTCCATTTAGTTTGAGTTCTAAACTGTACTCTTGTTGGCCTATAATTGTTACCCATATAATCTTCCACCCGGCATGTGTATACAACGAGAATATATGTTTTGAACAATAATAATACGTGGGCCTTATAATCCAAAAAGTAAAATTGATGTTTTCTTACAACCTCTAATTGCTTATTTGAAGTTACTTTGGCAAGAGGTATGCAAATATATGACATTTCCATAAAATAAAATTTCAAGTTAAGAGCTATGCTTATGTGGACTATTAATGATTTTCTAGCTTACGACATGTTGAGTGGTTGGCAAACTATAGGGAGGTTGAGTTGTCTTATTTGTATGGGTTGTTCAAAGGCATTCCAGTTGAAGCATAGAGGAAAAACTTGTTATTTTGATTGCCATCATCAGCTCTTGCCAATGAATTATCCATTTCGGTGTAATAAACAAAACTTCTTAAAGAATGCCACAGAGATTTCACCACCACCATTGAGGTATTCAGGAGAGGAAGTGTAATATTTCCTAAAATAACTAAATTTCTATCTTTGGAAGGATATAGTCAAGATCATAATTGGACTAAACGTAGTATCTTTTAGGACCTCCCCTATTGGCGTGACTTGTTGAATCCACATAATATAGATGTAATGTATACAGAAAGCAATATTTTTCATAATATATTCAACATAGTAATGGATGTGAAGGGTAAGACAAAAGAGAATGTGAAAGCAAGGTTAGATTTGGCTATGTACTATAAATGGCCTGCTTTACACATAAAGGATAGAGGGAATGGTAGAATGGCAAAGCCGAAGACAACGTACACATTTAATATGGAAAAAAAATGGGCAGTATATGAATGGATTAAATCTCTGAAGCTTCCTAATGGTTATGCATCCAATTTGAGATGTTGTGTTGATGTGAAGAGTTGCATTTTAATAGGGATGAAAAGTCATGATTGTCATGTTTTCATGGAGAAGCTACTACCAATCGTATGCAATAGGCTACCAACCCTGATATTTGATACTTTAATAGAGTTGAGTCATTTCTTTCGAGATCTTTGTGTGCCTACTTTACAACTAAATAACCTTAATGTGATGGTGCAAAATATTCCTGTCATTTTATGTAAACTTGAGAAGATATTCCCTTTTAGTTTCTTTGATGTCATGGAACACTTACCTATTCACTTAGTGTACGAAGCAATAGTAGGTGGACCTGTACAATATAGGTGGATGTATCCATTTAAGAGACTTTTGCATACACTAAAAAGAAAGGTTAAAAATAAAGCACATGTTGAAGGATCTATTTGTGAAGCATATATACTTGAAGAAACTTTAACTTTCTGTTCTTATTACTTTGAGTCACATGTTCACTTAAGAACTAGAAGAGCTCTTTGAAATGATGATAATAGGGATTATGATGATCATCCTCCCATCTCTATTTTCAACTATCCTAGCCAGCTTTATGGAAGATCTACTGGTAACACTCGTTATTTTACTGATAATGAATCTAATGCTATAACATTATATGTTCTTCTCAATTGTCCAGAGGTTAAACCTTTTTTAAAGTAAGATTCTCTCATAATTTGATTGCATATATATATTTATCTTTTCAAATGTAATATTTTAACTATTTGGTATATTGCAATTTGTATGTTGAGATATTACTTTCCAAGATCCCTATCTTATCAAATGAGGCGATTGATAAGCATATTTTATCTAAATTTCATGAATTGTTCAAAACTTATGTAAGTTTATGTGAATTTTATGAATGGTTTACTATAAAGTTATGAAACTAAGCTTCTTATATTATGTTTCCATAATGTTTGTTCTTTAATTAGGTTTTGAATCCTATAAATGGAATACAAAATACTTTATTAGTTTCTTTGGCTTGGAGTCCTTTGAGACTAGTACATACATAAGATCAATGGTCTGTTAATGGTTATAAGTTTGACACAGCCTCTTGAGCAAAAAGAAGGAAGACAAACAATAGTAGAGTATCTGTAAAAAGAAATAATCATGGTGAAGTTGAATTTTCATATCATGGTGTGTTAGAGGAGATTATACAGTTAGAGTTTACTGGCCTACCAATTAAGTGATTGACAATCTTCAACTGTGATTGGTATGATCCTACTAATCAAGGGACTCGTGTTTGCCCTAAATATGATATTATAGAAGTCAAGGCCAAAGGAATATATAAGAGTAATGATCCTTTTATCCTGGCCCAATAAGTTGATCAAATATACTCTACACCATATCCAAAATAGATATCCAACAAAAAAGGTTGGCTTGTTATGATTAGAACAAAAGTAAGGAATAAGATTGAAGCCCCTGGTGATGATAAAGTAGATGCACCATTCCAAGATGAGAGCAATGATTCACCTCAGTTAGTTGATGCTAACATTAACGAGCAAGAGCTACAAGATTACATAGGTCAGAGTGAAGAAGTGGATGGTATAGATGTTGGCTCTTTTATTGATGAAACTAATGAAATTGAAGAAGAAAGCGATGAAGTCTTAGAGGAGGAACTATTAGATATTGACTCACCCGATACTTAAGAGGATCCTCTCATTTATCATTATTTAGCAAGTGATTAACAGTGTTTATACTAACTTATTATTACTTAACATTTATTTGACTCAAATGACTTATTTTCTAATGCTAGTAATGATAATATTTCTTTTTCATTTTTTCTTTCAAATGTCAGATGGAGGACGTAATAGAGGTGGAAGACCTGTTGAACCCAAAAAGGGAAAAAAGAAGTTTGTATGATAGTTTGAGCCAATTCACACACCATTAGTTGCCGCACAATCATCACCTCCACACTTATCTCCATATGCTGGGATCTCTCCTAGATCAGCATTTGCATCATCTTCATTTTCGTCTACACACATCCAAACACCAACTAACTACTCAACTTTCATTGGTTCAAAGATGCTTTCCACACATATTCTGAGTACAGATGTAGCTGACTTATCTTCTCATCCTATTAGATATAAGCCAAGGACAAGGCTGAGTGATGGACGACTAGTTATTGGACCTCATAGGGTTAATGAATAAAAATTCTTTAAACATAACTTTTTTTATTTTATAGTTGTTCCATTATTTTTACTTTTACTGCATCACTCTGTATATTTTGCAAGTTTTATTCAAATATTCCACTAGTCACTATATTGTCTCAGATCATCCATAGTAAGTTTGAGCATGGTTGGCTAGCATTTACTAAAGTGTCTAATCTTATGAAAAACTTAAAGTTTATAGTGTTTAAAATGAGCTAATTCTATAACTTTTTAGATGTTACAATAACTATAATTAATGTTATTGTTATTATTTATAATATTAGCTTTGCTTGTTTCTAATATAGAAAATGTGTGCTTAGGATCCGTTTATTGAGCGGTGAATTTACAAGATATAAAGGAAGAAGTGTAGCACTATCATGCGTGGATCTTTTAAAGATATTCACACTGTAAAAACTAAAGGTAATTGGTTATCTACAGCAACCCAAGATGAGCTAAATGAGTATTAGCAAAATTATAAGTTCAAGGCCAACTCTACATGCAATAAGGCAAACAAGGCTACAGATACTGGAGGATGCTTACATATAGGTAGGCGTGTTCCATTTTCAGAGCATAAGACTAGAATAGTAAGCATTCTTTGTCCATGATAGTTTCATTAGATTATTATTCCTTTTTAATTATTGTAATTCTTATGTATTTTATTTAAGTATTGTAGGAAATAGAGTTGGGTAGAAAAGTTTAGATCCTAGAAGTATTCAAGAGGATCCAACACAATGAGAAAAATGAAGGTTTGGTTGGTCAAAATCTTCTGACACTTACGTAAGTCACTTAACTAGTTTGTAAATAAGGTTGTTATTGTAATTTATTTATGTACTTAATATTTATTTATTCTTCATTGTTACAGAACCAGTATGAACAGATGAAGCAAACTCAAGAGCTAAGGTCAGATAACATCGATTCTTCCATATGGCTCAAAGTTGTTAGTGGAAAGAATAAAAGAGGTCATACATATGGGTTTGGGTCAAAGGCTGGTCTTCTTACTTCTGATGGCACACAACACTTTAAATATGTCCCTAGTGAGCTCTCACAGATGAGAGCGCACTTGAAGGCTTTATTTAAGAAGAAATTAAAAGAGAAACTATCAAAACAAGCCCAAATTTATGAGGCAAATCTTACCAAGATATAGAAGGTCTAGGAAGACAAGATGGAAGCTTTCATGAAAAAAATTATGACTCATATGAGTATAAGAATAGAAAAGGTGGCACTTCCTATGATAAACCAACCCATGATGATAGTGATGATGATGGTGGTGGTGGTGGTGGTGGTGGTGATGATGGGGATAATGATGATGATGGGAATGAAGGTGATGAACAATGATTCTAGGATTCTTATTTATGTAACATTATGGAATTATGATTTGTTACTTTGTAATGTTGAATATATATTTGTCTTAATTTTAATGCACTTTCGGATATTTTCAACACAAAATTACAAACTTGTGACCTTGTTATTGTTATGGTCTTGTTATTAGTTGGCTAAACTTAAGTATTATGATTTCTGACTGTTTGAATAAGTTGCACTAGTTCAAACAAAGCTACATGTATAAAAGCAATGTTTATGGCAAAAATTTTTATTTTTCTCATGGAATTTTTTAGTGAGAAAGCTAGAAAAATGAAAATTTTCCATACTTCTTACAAAAAATGCCATGAGAAAGGACTTCTTACAATTATTTCTTATAGAATTTTTCTTTGAGAAATATGAATACCGTGAAAAATTTCATGATAAAATATTTCTCATGGATTTAATTCTCACAAATTTTTTTGCAAGAAAGTCTGAGATAGAAACACACCAAATTATGACTTTCACATCACCTTTTCTCACTGATTTTTCTCAGGGAAATATATTTGTTATAGATTTTTCTCACAAAAAATGTTCATTAAAATTTTGGGTTTCCTATAGCTGATTTTTTCATGCCACTCATTGCGTGAGAATTTCTGTGAGAATAGCCTTTTCTCAAGGAAATTTGTACTTTTTCTCATAGAAAAATACCATGAGAAATTGCCTGCTTTCTTATAGTATAATGTCTCACGATATAAGAAAAAAGAATCAAGTCCGGCGAAAGTAGTATGTTATTTTCCCATCATAGCTAAATTTAGATACATGTACAGCAGTGTAGAAGAAACGAAGCACTTGACATCACATGTAGATGAAAGGATTCAAGATGGCAAGTTTTGGCATCCTACAGATTCTCTTCAATGGAAAAATATTGATCATGAATACCTTGACTTCAGGCAAAAAGACAGAAACCTACACCTTACATTATCTACTGATAGAATAAACCCACACGATGTCCAAAGTAGTACCTATAATACATGGTTGGTGATTTTGGTGATTTATAACCCACCTCTATAGCTATGCATAAAGCACAAGTTTGTAATATTGTCTATGCTAATTTATGGGTCCAAACAACTTGGAAATAATATAGATGTATACTTGGCTCCTCTAATTGAAAATTTAAAGTTAATATGAGAGACAAGCGTAGAGGGATATGATATGTATAGGGAGAAAAGATGCAATTTGCAAGCTATGCTATTTAGGACAATCAACAACTTTCCAATGCATGGTAATTTGTCAAGATACAATATTAAAGGACATTGTGCATACCCTATTTGTGAGAAAGGCACACATTCCATATGGTTGGAACATTGTATGAAGAATGTCTTCCTCAAGCGTCGTAGATTTTTACCTTCAAGACATCATTATTCGTGATGAAAATCTTTCTATGGGAATACAAAAGAAGGTAATGTACCTTTGCCATTAAATGGTGAATAGCTATATAAAAAGCTAAAGGATTTGTATAACAACTTTAAAAAACCTTTTACGGGACATCTTGGGACAAAAAGATGGCAGAAAATGTCTATTTTCTTTAAACTACCATATTGGAAGTCCTTGTATGTAAGGCATTTCTTTGATGTGATGCATATCAAGAAAAATGTATGTGACAATGTAATTAGTACATTATTCAATGTGCTGAAAAAGATCAAAGATGGTATCAAAGTGAGGTTGGACTTGGTTACTTTGGAAATAAGAGAAGAATTCGCACTGGTGAAGAAGGCACATCATACTTATCTACCTCCAGTAGCTCATACTCTATCTAAGAAAGAAAAAATTACTTTTTGTGAATTTCCTAATGGAGTTAAGGTTCCAGAAGGGTATTCTTCAAACATTAGAAAGCTTATAGCAATGAAAGATCTAAAGTTGAAAGGTCTCAAGTCTCATGATTGTCATATTCTGATGGAGTATTTGATTCCAGTGGCTCTATGCTCCATTTTTTCCAAAAAGGTGCAAGGGACAATCACTAAACTATACTTCTTCTTCAAGTCCATTTGTAGCAAAGTGATGGATCTCGTAAAATTGCCAACATTACAAAGACAAATTGTGGTCACTTTGTATGAGTTTGAGATGTATTTCTTGTCTTCATTCTTTGACACAATGGTTCATCTAACTGTTCACTTGGTTAGGGAGACACAAATATGTGATCCAAATTATTTGACATGGATGTATCCAATTAAGCATTACATGAAGATATTAAAAGGATATATAAAAAATCAAAGTCGACCAGAGGGTCGCATTATTGAATGGTACATAGTGGAAGAAGCTATTGAATTCTGTATCAAATACCTATCCAATGTTAATAATATTAGGCTTCCGGTATCTTGACACATGGGAAGAATTACTAGGGAAAGGATTATGGGAAATGAAATAGTTAGCATCTCAAATACATAATCGGAGCAAACACACCTATATGTTATGCACAACTCTAATGAGGTTAGGCCATATGTGTGGAAGTATAAAGAGATACTTAGAAACTTGAACTCTAATAAGAATGAAAGTTGGATTTCAAAATAAAATAATCGACTTTTTATAGATTGGATTAGAAATCACATTTTTTTAGAGTTAGATGTAAATGCTGATACAATATTTGAAAAATTGAGATAGTTGATAAGAGATCCAAGCCTACATGTTCTCTCTTACATCAGTTATCTCATCAACGGTTACACATTCTATACAAAAGCATAGGATGATTGGAGCATAATCCAAAATAGTTATATAACTCTTATAACTTAGTCTATGCATGTTTTTAGTGCTAAAGACAAAAACTATATCTATGCAAACATGTCATACTTTGAGATAACTGAACACATATAGGAATTAGACTACATTTTGTTTTGGGTGTCAATCTTCTATTGTAAGTGAGTTGACAACAATAACGACCTTCAAATTAATAAGTCAGGGTTTATCTAGGTGGATTTTAATAAGATTAGGTACAAAGATGAGCTTATTATTTTTGCATCCCAAGTTTAACAAGTGTTCTATGTCCCCATTCCTACTAGTAAGAAGTGATATATTGTTCTATTGACAAACAAAATAAATAAGGACAAAGATGATATTCAACATGATCAAGATATTGATGTTGAGGATGATCACCTTTTGGAAATATCAATTGGAAGTAATTCCACTAAAAATGATGCCTTGTATATGAAAAATGATCATAAAGAGGATATTTAGATTCTAAAGAAGGGGTAAAGAAATCTAAATCAGATGAGAAAAAGAAAAAGATTGACTTAAATATGTATGCTTTCTTTTATTCTTCAATTTCCTTATATGTCCCCTTGAATTTCTTAAATATTTTTTTAATTTCTAAATTAATTTGGCTTATTATTCTAACTTGTGTGTTTAAATTTCAATGCAGGTAAATAGCTTCTCCAAGTGATCATGGCTATAATACCATATTATTTCTAACATTTATCCTTCTTTTACAAGTGGGAATATGCACTCTATCAAAGAGATCTTAAGAAAATGCATTAAAATAATGTATTAAATTGCGTTGTGTAGCAGATAATTTTTTCTTTCGTGTCTTTGGGACTCCATGAACTCAACAACAACATTTTCTAATTATTTTTCATACATAAAAGTCATAACATTCTTAAAAATTGGCACCAACCACAGATCAAAGGTCAAAACTCCAAAAATTCATTCATTTCCTACGGCTGTACAGTGGCAGATTTCAGTGGCAACTTCGAAAAATCATAACTAAATGTTAACAAATCAAAATCACACAAACCATAGATTTTTGGAAACCTTTATATGTTAACTTCACACTAAAAATAATTTCAGGATATGAACATAGCCTTTGAACCATGTTTGACAATGAAATAGGTACAAAAGTATGGTTGTCCCTAGTACTGATACAGCTTATTGTCATAAATTTAAAAAATGTCTAATTAATTCCAAAAAAATTTAATCCATACAAATGATACCAATCTGGAAACCTACGGATGTTAGATAGAGGAAAAAAAATTTTAGACTAAGTCAAGAGCATTCAGAGCCCGAAAACCAATCAAATAGTAACAAAGGTCTGACTGATTGCCTAATACTGGATAGCAACTTTAAAAATTAATATTTTCCTCTCTAGATATCTAAATGAGGTGCTTCCAATTGTTACAAGTCACTGGGAAGGTCTAATTTCTTCTTGTAAACTTTCATGGCAATTGGACATCATTTTCCCTATGAGTGACAGAATTTCATTTTGGACCATAGCTACAGTAATAATGACCAAATCAGAAAAATTTTTCAACTTCAGCAATTCACCAAATATTTCATAGACTTCCAAAAATTTTGTACTTTACTTCCCAAAAGCCTCTCAACAAGCTCTAGATGCATGCCAAATTTTAAACCAAGAAGAGCTCATTTGAATAAAAAAGAATATAACTCACCAATTTGGCAAATTTTGCCTCTCATAAGGTATCACTTTGGTCTAAATGGCCTTCCTTTGAGTTTGGCACCTCTTGGACAAGTTTAAAACATAAATATGACTTATGGAAACTCCCCAAGTAGTCCCAAATATCATGCATCTCATTTTAACCATCTCACACCCAAGAATATATACATTCAAGTGTGCACCCAAGTGTTCAATTTCCATATTTTCATTGTCTTGACATCATACAAGGTTCATACATCATTCATACATAATATTACATTTGTTCATGGTCTTACATTACAAAAATAACATGTACAATATCATTCTCACATTTATACACAAAGAAGACTACAAAAAGTTTAAAGTATAGCCACTCATGACTCTTGACTTGCTTTCTTTGCTTCTTGTAAGCCACCTAGATAATTCAAGATGAAAGGGAAAAGGAGAGTGAGATTCTAAAAATTTCAATAGCTCACACACCCATTCACACACACATTCAAGGCATATATACATCTAAGCATATGTATGGAAGGTTTGGCAACTATAAAGTATGCAAAGTTACAATTCCCATGCCACTTATTCACATTCAAGCCAAGACTATGCTTTAGGAATTTTTGGTTTTGCCTCACCCTATTGTCTAGGACTTTTGGATTTGTCTCACTCTTAGTTTAGGGACTTTTAACTTGGCCTTACTATTCCAAGAGACTTTTGGCCTTGTCTTACCCATGCCATGAGACTTTTAGAATCTTCTCACTTTTATTAAGGGACTTTTGGCATCACCTCACCCTTATGAGCCATTTCCATAACCATAGTCATTCAAAAGGACACATTGGTGCCAATATAATGTCAAGGCATCAAGTGACATATCATTAAGTCACAAGAATACACACAAATATATAATAACATACATATGCACACATGAGACTTTTGGCATCTTCTCACCTCCCTCTTTTCGGCCTCACAAGTGCACCTAGGTGGGTTGGTATTCTCTTGGCCCAAACACCATAAACAACACATAATCACACACTTAAAGCAAGCCAAGACACTAAAGATACTCTTGAACACACACTTGGTTCCATAAGTGGCATAATGGCTCCATAATTTGCCTATTGAAGCAACTCTTACATTTCAAGTTTTAGCCTCCATTTTCTTGTTATTTCTAGACTTCTTTGACTCATTTAAGGTCCTTGGAGCTTTCACACATTCACTTGCACAATTGGAAAATCAAGTTACTTCTTAAGACACCATTATGGACACCATTACTTCATCTTCCAATCCATAACTCTTAAATTTTTTTCAATAGTTTCTCCTATCTTCTAACATCATATAAAGTCCCAAACCAAGTTAGAACAAATTAAAATACTTCCTAGCTCTATAAACTAGCCTAGGCCAAGATATGCACCAAGAAAGGAGTTCACAAGCTTCTTGATTTTTTCTTGATGGAAGAGCCACTTGGAAGAGTTTCTAGAGGTCTTAGGAGCTCAAAGAAATATTCAAATAACTAAAGAATTACTCACACAAAATTAGATTTCACACAACCTTAAAGAATCATACACTTTTCTATCTTGTTTTTTATTAGTTTTCTTTGGATTTCTTACATATTCCATCTCTCCATGGCCTAAAACCCTTATTTCTCTCTTGCTTTTGGATAGAACTCCCTCCCCTCTAATGGTGCTATACAAGGCCAAAATCATACATAAGGAGAAGCAAGAGGAGAAAGCAACATAAGCAAGGATTTACCTTAGGTTTTATTTTCAAGACTTTTTCTCCTTGGTTGGCCTCCTCTCAATTAATTCAAACTTTCCCCTTGTGTGCTAGACCAAAAATAGTATCAATCATCTCAAGAAAACCATAGAAAGAAAGCATGGAAGGAGAGGAGCAAGGTTGGAGGAAGAAAGAGCATGAAATTCCATGGATTTACCTACCTTTATTTTTCTCCTCCTTTTCTTCCCCTTCTTGTGTGCCTAAGAGAGCAAATCATATTCTGTATTTTGGGCAGAAAATTTCATGCTTAAGAATATAGGAAAAGAAAGGAGAAGTGTGTGGGAGTTTCTAGAAACATAGGGCTTGTTTGAAATTGTTTTTGTTTTAATATTTTTAAAACAGATATTTTTTAGAACAAATTTTGAGAATAAAAAAATTAAAAAATCTGTTTGAATCATTATTTTGAAAAATAGCTGTTTTTTGTTTTTTTTTTCTCTGATTTTGTAAAATAAAAATTACAAAACACTTAAAAAGTGTTCTGATTTTTCTGTTTTTGAAAACAAAATTCTGTTTTTTTATTTTACAAAACACTTCGTTAAAAACATATTATCAAATAAATTTTTTTATTTTTTTGTTCTTGAAAACAAAAAACTGTTCTGGAAACAAGAAACCAAACAGGGCCATACTTTTCTAAAAATTTCAATTTCGTCCTTCTGTAATGGTAATTTTGTTTTGGTTTCGTTTTAACTCCTTTTTCAAAACTGTCTTTTTTATTATAAAACTTAGGTTGCCAATTTAGTAAAATGCCTTTGGAATAACTCAATTTAGAGTTAAAACTTTACCAAATGACTCTGTCAAAATTCAGGCTCACCGTCATTGGAAAATATACACCGAAAGAGCTTTACTAGTCCCGAAACTTTCCATGATTTTTGTGGCCTCTAAGAACATTGGGCAACTCAAATTTTCCATTTAGAAAACCCTCCTATGTGTTTTTCTAAGAGTTTTACTTATTTACAAAAATGCCATTACGTTTTGTCAATTTCTGTCACAAATTGTTTCTCCATCGTAGCTCCATTTTTCTTTCTATCAGAGCCTAAAATTATCATTTTTAGGAGCTTAGGACTCTACCTAAATTTTTTGGGACATTATCTAGCTCATTTAAGAGGATTTGCTTTTATACGACTCATTTCATCGTTTTTACAGAAATTACGTTTGTTACAATAGCAGTGCTCCAAATGATATGACAAAGGAGATAAATCGGACTAAATGAGGTTTGATTGTCCTAAAAAAGGTGACCCATGCAAGAAGTACTGGAAAAAAATTTGAAGTTCAATGAAATGCTAAGGGTCAACCAATTAAAAAAAAATAGTGGAAAATTGATCAGCTACATTGGAGTTGTGGCTTATATGAATATACCCATCATTGTAAGTGATTGGTAAAGGGTCAACCAAGCCACGAAGAATACCATTTGGGATGAAATTATGGTAACATACTTTGCTATTTTATTTATGTTGTTCCTTATATATACATGCTCTGACAAGTTGATTATATTAGTTTATAGATGTCTTTTGATATTGATTAGAGTCAGATGAGGTTTGTACTTAGGACAGTCAGCAAGGCACTATGATCATTCCAATACATACTCAATAGTAGATTCTTGAGAGATGCTATTAGGAACATCCTTGAGTATCCCCCTGAATCACTTCAAGTTACGATAACTCAAGAAGCTTGGGATACTTTTAACGACCAACGATAAGAGAAATCTTTCTAGGTAATCATATTCTATAATATATAGTTGTTCATTTTAGTGTACAATAGTATGTATTGATTCAATTATTATGTCTTTTCATAAAAATTAAGTTAGGAGAATTGAGAAAGAATAAAAAATATCCAATACCCATATAGGAAAGGACGATTGGGATACTCAAGCCTTGAACAACAAATGGTACATGAACATATATGTTATCTATTTATGAATATGTAATGTAATGCAATACTTACACACTATTTTTTTGTCCTAATACACAAATTGAGTAGGAGGGATCAAAAGTTAGCACATTATCTCGTCATACTCTTTAAAAAGCAGCTCAAGTTAATAAAGTGGGCAAAATTGACAATGAGTGGGTCCTTAAAGTTTGGAACAAATGTATAAGTATTAATTGATTATCTAAATGTTCAATCATTTTGTTTTATTTTCTTACTTTTAATAACATTTGCTTTTTAATTTATGCATCACAGGACACCTTATCATAGACCCTTACACAAGGCGATGTATTCTCAGGGGTGAGAATATATTGGGCAAGGCACTTGCTGTCTCGAGCACTCCAATTGTGTTAGGGGTGTCGACTTAGACGTCAGTCAAAGAGATTATTTTAGGATACAAATGCACTTAGAGTTGCATTCTTCAGCTAAAGTCGCCGATTTAAGAGAGATAGGGGAGAGACATGAGCAAGAGTAATTTGAGTTAAAAAAACAATTGGAGGATCAATGACGACTCATTGAAAATTTGATCAAGATGTAGATGATGGGGATGCAGACGGTGAAAGCCAGCCTTAGTAGTAAAGATAGTTGCACACTTCCCTTTCAGCATCTCCCTGAGGTAATTGCTTTCTTTAACTAAGTTAATAGTTAAATGTTTTCACTACTTATTAGTAATTTTTTATGTTATGATTTGTTTAGGATGAAGAACACTGTCTATTATGATTAGACACCCCTACTCATCATGTGGTTAGTTGCAGAGAGTCGTATGCATAATATTGTAGGAGACACACTTCACAATGCAATACTACTTGCCTACCACATGAGAATAGTGGTTAATATCCCCATGAAGGAGAATGTTGAATTGCCTATTCTTATCGAGAATGCAAGAACGATAGGACAAGCAGTAGAGAGCTTTATTACGTGGCCCACCAATCTCATTATAGCAGCTCCATCAAGATAAGTTTGTTATTAACACTTCCTTATGGTTCACTTTCTTATAATTCTTTATTGATTCCAAATTAAACTAACTCACTTTATTGCATAGTCTAAGAGGAAACACCTAAAAGTGTCAGTACTTAGCAAAGAATCAGTTATCGCACCATTGAAGCCTCGCACCATTGAAGCCAAAGACTGACCTTAGGTTTCGAAAAAATACAAATTTGGACTTTAAGCATTAGCGGAACAAATGTTAGGGGATAATTGCATAAAAGTTGTAAATTTCAATAAAGAAATTTACAATAGAGAAACACAGAATGTGATTAAAATTGAAGTAATAAATGACATCTTTCGACGTGAAATGATAGGAGCCACTGCTATTAATATATATATATATATATATATATATGTATGTATATATCAGGTACTTCATTTACTGTACATAAATTATTTTTTACTATGTTCATATCAGTTTATCATTAATCCATCAGTTTCTTCATCTCAAGTACTTGTACCATACATTCTTAGTTCCTAGCAACATTATGAGGAGGTTCATGTTCATCACTCCCCATGACGTAGCTACTTTTACTCCACATATGCCACATGGCTAGCTTATAAGTCAATCACAACAAGTAGTGGATATGTTCGTTGCAAGAGCCGAGTCAGTTAATGCTGAACTTTTCAATTATATATAATTTGAATGTCAACTATTTAATTAGAATTTACTAACACTTGTTAATTATCTTAGGGCACACTGGTTGTTGATCATCATCAATCCATATGATTTAAAGATATATTACATAGATCCTTTGAACGACGACCCAAAAAATTGTAAGCAAATGCAGGGGTTATTTAATCAGTAAGAATATATATTTATTTTCTAAGTATTTTTATATATTTTTCTGTTTTAATTTCAAAATAATTTGGTATATTGAGTGTTTTTCTACTTGCTTGATGGGGCCATGGTGATATTATGCACAAATCACGAGCTTAAGGTGCCAAAGTCAAAAACACTCGTCACGTTATACAAATAGAACAAAGTAAAGGTATTTATCAATGTTTAGCCAATTATTGAGTACATTATTTCCTAAACTTAATATGTTTTTTATTAAATTTTTACAGTGTCTAAAATAACCAAACAACATAAACTGTGGATATTACGTGATAAGATTTGTGAAAGATATCATCACACACAAACGGCCTATGATTCCAAACACGATATGTAATTCAGTTCATTTAAGTGATTGGATGATTTTTCTTACCTCTATATTTTTTGGGAAAATTATGTTTAAGGACCAAAAAGTAAAAAAAATTATTTTTAAAGACCTTTACCATTACGTTCAACTAATTGTTGTTAAATTTAGTAGTAACCATCCTAAGTGGTAACAGGTCCTTAAAAATAAAATTTTTCACTTGTTGGTCCTTTATTATAATTCTCTCATGTTTTTTTGTATACTAAAATTTAACTATAAGATAGTATTAGTTGCTAGTAATTTACTGTTACTAATTGTATTTGGTAATATTAGTATATAATTTGCCATTATTAGCGATAAAGAGAGGGTTTAAAACTTGAAAATTTTATATTTTTAAGCTATTATGTTGTCGGCCTTTCTTTAATATAAAACTTGATTTAAAAAATAATTTTAAATTTTAACCAAATTCTAGTTATCTAACTTCAAATCGCTGTTATTTCATTTTGCAATACTTTCTATATGCATATTGCAAGAAATACTTTGATGCTCAAATAGATAAATTTGGGGAAGAGTGATTTTAGTATGCGTTCCAACAGTATCTCTTAGTTTAGTTATAATTAGCTTGTGTTAATTTCTATTAGTTTTAATTTATTAATATATTTGATTATTGATTGTAATTGTTCTTTGATTAACTAATAAAAAGAATAAGTGTTCTTTGATTGCTTTATAATAATTCTTCTTAAATAACTAGCTAGTGTTTTGAGTTGGTGAATAATTGATGGCTAATAGAATATAGAACTAGAAGTAAAATAAGAATAAGGATGAATTCAAATGCCAAAGGCACTTAAGGTAAATAAATTAGAAGTAGATCTAAAAAAGAAAAAAGTTATCGATTAATTACAAACTGCCAATAAAATCAAGTTTTTGTTATCAATTTTAAACCGCCAACAAATGTGAACCCTTTTTGTTAACGATTGCATTGTTGGTGGTTATAAGCCGTCAATAAAAGTGAAAAATAACTACCAACAAAACCTTTTCTTGACATAGTATCTATAGCTTTGTTGGAAACTATTAACCATTTGCATTGTTATATACTTATACTCCATACGTGGCTTCCATATAAAAAGGGCTTCTAAAGCTTTTTTTTCCAATCTTCAACTCTTTATCAAAATCAAATTGTTGATGTAGATAAAAATATTTGTTCATTTCTACAAATAGTTGCAAGATCTATTTGGGAAAGCATATCACATAGTCCACAACCATGCATGATTGCGCGGTATGATTACACATTTGCTAACTCACTTTTACCTTTTTGTTAACTTTGAAAGAACGAACTCTCTTTTTTCTTTAATTGCAACTACACTATTGAGAATGTCATATTTTTTTTTTCTTCTCTATTTTTGAAACTAGATTCTTTATATTTAGTGTTTAAATGCATTAAATAAATCTAAAAAAAATAAAAAAAATAAAAAGAAAGAAAGAAAGATTTAGTGAATAAATTTCATATATTCTCTCTTCACTTTACTTTTTTATTTATTTATTTTTAAATTTCTTTATTTATTTAATATATTTAAACCAAAAAATCATATTACTCTATTTTTACCCTTTTTCCATTACTCAAGTGAAAGTAAAGGGAGATATGGGAACTTTAAGTAATTTTGTGCAAAAACAGTATCTTTTTCCAGGAGGGGTGGGTTAATGATAAAAGAATAATTGCTTTTAAATTTTTTGTTTATTTCAATGTCAAAATATAATTACAAAAGTAAGATAAAATATAATAAAAAGGGAACAAATATAGTATAAGTAAAAGTATGGAAAAATTATATTTAAGGACTTATATCATATAAAATTTATTTTAAAAAAATTTAAAAATTAAAATTATCATTAAGGGTCATTATTATTATCAAGTTTTAAAAAATTTATTATCAAAAAATTTATTATTGGATATAAAAAAGTATTAAATTTTTTTATACCTAATAATAAATTTCTTAAAATTAATAATAAATCATTTAAAATCTTATGATAATGATAGTTTATAAAAATAATTATAATTTAAAAAAAATTTAATGATTTTAAATGATATAAATCTTTAATCATAATTTTTAAAAAAAATATTCTTACCACAAGTGAGTATATATAATTATATTGGATGTGACATTTTAGTACATAAAATTTTAGCACAAATAGCTATACGCCATTGTTTTAGATCTGACGTTTTGGCGCACAAATGTCAATTCCTATTAGGTACATCTAGCCCATTCGTTTCCCAAAAGCCTGCAATCTATCATAGCACCACCGTCAACCCATTTAGACAAAAGAATCCAACGAACGGAAGTAATTTAAAGTTGTCCGTTTTTTATAAACTTCAGAGCCTTTCTCGTCAAAGAGCTCTCATCTTATCATGCATTATGTCCCTAAATAAAGAAGTCATGCTTTTTTAAAATAAAACTTTTTTTTTAACATTGCATGCTGTCAGCACACCGTGCCGCACACTAAGTAAGTAGCTCACAAATGTTAAAACCGCTGCATGTTGTTAACTTTCTATGCAAAATTCTAGGTTTAAATTGCTGCACATGTTGGCATAAACACTGAACTTAACACTGTTGGAGGGAGGGAGAAATTTGACAAAAATTCATCAGAGGGAAAATTTTTAAAAAAATTAAGGGAAGAAAAATTTTTTAAAAGATTTGAGGGAAAGAAATAACAAATCTATGAGAATTAGATATTAATTCTACAAGGTGTTTATTTATTAAATTAATGTGAACATTAGGTACTATTTTATGTGAGTATTTGATGCCCAAGTGTTGTACTTATTATAATTAATATAAGTATTAGTGGAGGTTATGATCCTCCGTGCCAATCTATCGTGTAGTAATAAATATTTTTCGTACAATAATTATGTAAGTGTGTTCTCTCTCTATATATATATTCTCTAACTCATTATAACTAGCATTTTGATTATTTACTTTTTTATTAAAAAAATTGTGGCATTGATATACTTGTATAAAATATGAATTTATTGAATTGATATGGATGTTAGGTATGATATGTTGTATATATATTTCAAGATTATACCAATTATATACCTTTTTAAACATTTCGTACAACTTAAAAAAAAATTGTGACCGCAGCTTGCATTAATGTGGCGTCTGCAACGCACGCTACCTAATTTAAAACCTTGGGCTAAAAAGTAAGAGAACATCAAAATGAATGTTGAGCAAGAAACATGAACCAGATTGGCTCACTTTAAAGTTTCTTATCCCTCAGTTTTGTAGTGATGTCTACTTAAGAAAAAGGAATCAAAGAACATATGGGGGGTAAGTAGCAGACGATAAGGTTCATTCACTACACTCATAAAGCATTGATTTATAAAATCTCAGAGATTTATTACTTTTTACTTTATTAGATCTTTGCGCGCTTACCAAACTAAGATTGTATGCTCAATTAAATCAACTCAGTAAACCCAAGTGGGGAATTTTCTGTTTGGTAGCACTTGGTGCATGAAGAAAAGATAATTGTGTAATTCCATTTCTTCGTCGTCCATTCACGCAATATATCAAACGTATCGAGTACTTATTAGCTAAGGTATCATATTATACAACAAAAAACAAGAGAAGACATGTAAATTACACCTATATATCTTATAGGAAGGCATTCATAGGGCTGAGTATTTAGTTAGAAACACGCATCGATTTGCTGTAGCGATCATTTTTAAATTGGATATGAGTCATCTGCATGAAAAAAGGGTGGCAACTTTATTTTTTGTGAAAGAACCCTTTTGCTCTGCATTGGATGGCTTGAAGTGTTTATTTATTAAATTAATGTGAATTTATAAGAATTAGATATTAATTCTACAAAGTGTTTATTTATTTATAAGAATTAGATATTAATTCTACAAAGTGTTTATTTATTAAATTAATGTGAATATTAGATACTATTTTATTTGAGTATTTGATGCGGAGTGTTGTATTTATTATAGTTCATGTAAGTATTAGTAGATGTTATGATCCTACACGCCCATCTTTCATGTAGGATAAATATTTCTCGGTACAATAATTATGTAAGTGCTCTCTCTCTCTCTCTCTCTCTCTCTCTCTCTCTCTCTCTCTCTCTCTCTCTCTCTCTCTATATATATATATATATATATATATATGCTCTAACCCATTATAATTAGCATTTTGATTAATTACTTCTTATTTAAAAAAATTGTGGCACTGATATACTATGAATTTATTGAATTGACGTGGATGTTAGATATGATATGTTATATATATATATATATTGAAGATTTTAACAATTAGATACATTTTTAAACATTTTGTACAATTTTAAAAAAAAATTGTGACCGTAACTTGCATTAATGTAGCGTCTGCAACACGCACAACCTAATTTAAAACCTTGGGCTAAAAAGTCAAAGAACATCAAAATGAATGTTGAGCCAGAAACATGAAGCACATTGGCTCATTTTAAAGTTTCTTATCTGTCAGTTTTGTAGTGACATCTACTTAATAAAAAGGAATCAAAGAACATATGGGGGGTAAGTAGCAGAAAATGAGGTTCATTCACTACACTACACTCATAAAGCATTGATTCATAAAATCTCAGGGATTTACTTCTTTACTTTATTAGATCTATGCGCGCTTACCAAGCAAAGATTGTATGCTCAATTAAATCAACTCAGCAAATCCAAGTGGGGAATTTTCTGTTTGGTAGGACTTGGTGCATGAAGAAAAGACAATTGTGTAATTCCATCTCCTCATTGTCCATTCACGCAATATATCAAACGTATCGAGCATTTATTAGCTAAGTTATCATATTATACAACAAAAAACGAGAGAAGACGTGTAAATTACACCTATCTTATAGGAAGGCAGTCATTGGGCTGAGTATTTAGTTAGAAACACGCATCCATTTCCTGTAGCGATCATTTTCAAATTGGATATGAGTCATCAGCATGAAAAAAGGGTAGCAACTCTATTCTTGATGAAAGAACGCTTTTGCTCTGGATTGGATGGCTTGAAGTGAAAAAACTTTTCAAAAATATGTAACGTCATAGCCACACGGTGAAAACGTAACCCTCTCAATCTTATGCCAGCTTCCCAAGCTGCAGACAAATTATTGAAGAAGTAAAAAATTCGGAGTTACTTCAAGAACCCAGGTTTTCTAAACCGTTGGTATCAATAGTTACTAGAGGAATTTCAGAAAAATTTACAGATGTATGGAAGTAAAGAATAGTGTTTGAAAAGAACCCTATTGTCGCTATATTGGTTTTGAAGATGACATGGTCAAAAGGGTTTTATTTACTTACGAAGCTTTCTATCGGTTGGTGCACAGAAAATGGATGTTAATTCTCCCAGACTCAGTCACTAATACCGTTAAAAATGAGAACGCAAATAATCATAATAATAATGTTCACCTTCAATGAAAATAATATATATGTAGGTCCTAATTGTAACAGGCAAAGGATTTGTCTCATATATGCCAGGTGCACTTGGGAACATGTTTTTTTTTTTATGAGAAAATTTTTGGAAGGGGGTTGGGCTCACCCACGATCCAAGGGCAGGGTTCCTAACTCATGATCCATAAGGATTAGCCCAAGTAAGGATGTACATGCACCCTGTTAATCCTGATCTAGTAGTACACCTATTTCACTTAGATATGAAAATGCCTCCCCAAGAACCGCGACGATCTCAGGAATCGATCTCCCTCCCTTTGGTGAGAGTGTCCGACCCATCAACCACTGAACCCACGGACGATGGGTTCTTGGGAACATGTTTTGCGGCATCATGTGGGAGTGAATGATCCCCATTTAACGATACATCGTTGATATGCAGCTCTTAATCATGAGTAGACCTACAAATTTAAATTAAATTTTGTATAATCTTCTAGACTAATCTTATAGGTAAATTTGCGTTAGTCATTTTGTGGAAAATACTGTACTTTTGTTGATATAATATACTTTAAGAGATACCCATTGACTATACCCTATATTTTATGTTAAGAAAAATTGATAAAGGAAACAGCGCTCTGAGGATGCTGGTGAAGTTTGCATGTGGCTGTGTATGAAAATGTCTGCATAACGCGTCCGAACCTCTAAACATTTATCCGAGTTATCATTTATCATATCTTCTTTTTTCAATATATATATATATTTATATATGTATGTATGTATGTATGTATGAATACATTAGAATAGAAAATATGTCAAATGATCTGGTTTGAGTAAATTTGCTTTGGGGTCAAACTGATTGGATATGTAATTATTTATGTTACATGTTGAAAATATTTAATAGATTATATATTAAATGATCCATGGCTTTTTTTTCCAAGTTAGATTTACATATCATTATATACGTATATTTATTTTCATTTTTTAATCATTTAGTGTATTCTTTTATTAGTTATTATTCATTTTATTTTTTTATTTTTTTTATTTAGATTTCATTTCAATTCACACTACAAAAAATGCAATGAATATATAGCAAGGGACCATTCCCTCGCCATCTCTAGTGCTATGTAACGTGAGAAATTTCATTTGTTATAATCCCTTAATATTATAATAGTGAAGGATTTTCTTTCACTATTATGTAGCTATAAGGGATTAGTTTATTGGAAAAAAAATCCTCGCTATATAGTAAGAGATTTCCCTAGCTATTCATTTGCCATCTCAAAGTAATTCCGTCACTATTCTTTGGACATTTCTCGCTAAAATGTGTTTTGGATGCATCCTTTGACAAAAACTCCGACGCTATTCTCTCACAATTCCGTAGTTATTTCCCAGTTATATTCCTTGGCAAATCTCTTGCTATTCCTCTCTAATCTCTTGTTTTTTCCTTTCTAATTCCTTGTTAATTTTTCTCTAGTCGAGTACTAAAAAACTTGTTGGTATCTTGGTTTTTGATATTGTAATTCAAATTAAATAATTAAAAATTGAATTGCGTTCCAAAAAATTTTCAAATACAAATACCAAATGTCATAAAGAAAAAAAAAATCAAAATTACATAAATAGCCATCTCTATCAAAATCTTTACCTTGACCGTCATCTTTCAATGTCTCTATTAATTATTTATACAATGATCAAACTATTCAGATTCCACAACTTCTCAGGTCCAAGTATGCAACATTCGAGGTATCTTCATCATTTGTTCTATTGCTACGGCAGTAGACAATTATCTAGCATTCAAAACTTCTCCTGAAAGAAGAAATTACCAAATAAAGCAATTGATAATATGTTTCGTGCCAGCTAGATTTGCTAATTGCACACCATGGCAAATGAGGCTTAGAGATATAGAAGTTTTAAGTATAATCAATTCTAAAGTTAAACATTTTTATTTTTAAATATCATTTTAATCTCACTTATGCTTTCAGAATATTGAGAAACTACACCTTTAAAGCAAAATAAAACTAAATAAGATTGAAAATATTTACTTTTTATTCTATTTTTTAAGTTTAGTGAATATATCAAGTATGGGGGAATAACGACTAATGGGTTGCTTTTCATGTGAATCGGGTTTGGACATAACATTGCAGCATCCTGCAGCAATGAGTATGGGATATGTTTGAAGTACTATGATCTATGTTGGCCCAAAAAAAAAAAAAATACCATGATCTGTGTTGTGTTGAGTGCTGGCACTCATGGCAACAAGCACAAATGCTTTATTGTGTGTGTGTGTGTGTGTGTGTGTGTGTGTGTGTGAGAGAGAGAGAGAGAGAGATTTGTGACATGCCATGCACGTATGAGAATGTTTAGGAAGCTGTTTGTTCTTCTCTAATTTCAATAGATTTATATCTTAAATTTTTGTTTGAAATAGGGGTGAACAAACTCCTAAATTTATCCCTAGCCTAATTTAATACGAGTTAAACCAGCTAATATTTTGGGCTAGTTGGGTTAAATTTTTTTAATTTTTTGTTAAAATTATAAAATAATCTAAAATTTTTTTTATATAAATCCATATAAAATTATATTTTACTCTTAAAAAATTAAAAATTTTATGAAAGCCCTTGTAAAATTACATTTTGTGCCTTAAAAATTAAAATTTTTATATAAATTCCTTTAAAATATATATATTTTTTTAAATTAATATTACCAAGTGAAAATAAGCTAACCTGGCTAGTCAGTTAGTCCAAATCGATCTTGTAGCCCAACTTAGCCTAAAAAAAAAAATTTCACAACCCAACTAGGCCTAATGTGATCAGGCTAGGTTAAACCGAACCAAGTGCACCTCTAGTTTGAAACCAACATTGTCGAATGGACATAAAGTATAGAGTTCATGATAAATCTTATTTATATATATATATATTATTTTATAAAGACTTATCAAGTATTTATGTTAATATTTTCTATCTTACATTCATTTTAAAGTTAAATTGTATACTTGAATTATTTGAATATATATAAATTATTATAAAAATAATATTCTAATTTGGACTATAAATTTTGTTTGCGAGTTAAAATATCTAAAAAGTCCAAATATTAATACTTGGAAGTCCCAAGTGAAGAAGCTAATGAATTATTTTGATCATATTTTAATTTCAGAAAAGTTTTTGTACATTTTTATAATAGAAAAAAAAAGTTATGTAATTTAAATATATTTTCGGGAATAAGAGAGTAATTTACTGATATAATTATATTGTGACAGAATTAAATTCTAGTTTAATAAAAAAATCCATAAAATTAGGTTTGATCTCATTGTACCTGTCCATATGAACCTGGCCTAAAAAATGTAACAAAATTGATATGTCCACGTTGGCGGTGTAACCCTCCTCAATTGTTGAAGACTTTGAAAATAAGGTAAATAGTTTATGGAGTCATTGTCTAGTTAGATGACATTTATTGCTTTTTGAATATTTAAAAACCGACAAGATAATGAATAAGCAACCGATGATATATGTATATATACGCACACGCATATGTATGCTCTAGAAATCATGCTATCTTTTATTTATTCATATTAAAAAAAAAAGAACATTTTTCTCCTTCATAAATTTCTCTATATACTCCATGAAGAGTATGTGTTGTACCCCAAAAAAAAATGTATGAGAGCTTTTTAGGCAAAATTTCCTCTTTAAAAATAATTATGCTCACATGCCACATAAATTTTCAGTGAACTCAACTAGCATATTCGTATGATTGTTCTTCGTTTATTTAATATACCAATTTTTTTCATAAGAGTATTAAAACTCTTGTTCCGTCTAAACACAATTGGAAAATAAAATAAACCTATAAGAAATTAGGAAAACGCTTAACGGGTTAGGCTACTGATGTGATATTGGAGTTTGACCAAAATAAATTTTATCGGGAATCACTTACATTTGTATGTAAAGCAATTTGTGTACAACTTATTGACAGAGATGTACAAATAGCATTAGTTTAAATAAAGGGAAAACGTTAACCAAAAGAATTACGATAAAATTAAAATTAAAAAAATTAGTCAAAACTTTTTGTCCACAAAAATTATTGGAGTACTGATAAATCCATATGTATGTTATTATTTTATATATATTTATTATATTTTTAGATATTTATTTATTATTTTGAGATAATTATTTTTATTTTAATAATATTTTACTTAGATGGATTTTCTGTAAATAAAGAGAAACTAAAATATAGTATATGCTTTAAAACTATTATTGTAACATTAGACCCTTTTTGTTTGCAGTTTGAGCCGAGGAGATATGAGGAGACAATCGAAACACCAGTAGAACATAGGTGCCACGAGCACCAAAGAAGAAGCCCAAGTCTAAGAGTCCAATGTGTTTAAAATCCAAGCCAGATGAAGCCCTATACTTAGGCGCATATTTGTGACAATAAGAGTCCTGGGCGTTATGGAAATCATTGAAGTGAAATTTCAAAGAGCTAAGTCCATGAGGAAAGGAGCCCATGCACTTAATAAAAATAAAAATAACCCAACTCCCTTGAACCTCCTCAAATTGGTAGCCAAAATATTAGAACTCCAAGTCCAACCAGGAGTAGGATTAAATGCCAGCTTATTATTATTATTATTATTATTATTATTATTATTATTATGTTCTTGTCCAATTCAAACCCTAGTTGGTCATCTATTATAAATAATCTTTGGTGTTAGCCTACAGTAATGAAAGACTAGAAAGAGAACTTTGGATTATTGGGTGACACCCTGTATGCAATGTCGCTACTACCCATCTAACTAATCACCCAAGGCTCATATTGGTAGTTTGAAGGCTCCAAGAGAGTATGCTATGAATGATATTGGTAGTCTGAAAGCTCCAAGAGAAAATAATTTTCTTGCTATTTCTACCAAAAAATTGGGAAATAGTTAGAGAAAGTGTTTACAATTTCATTAAAGGCTTATGAAATAATCACCATAGAATTTTGAGAGGTAACAATACCTTGGTGAATCTAATCCCGAAAGTTGATAGACCTAAAAAAGTGAACCAATTTTACCTCATTTCACTTTGTAATTTCTTCTGTAATTGCATAACCAAGGTGTTGGTTAATAGACTCAAGAAAATTCTTCCCATTGTTGTCTTTCTTTCCCAAGCAAGCTTCTTCTTAGGTAGAAATATTCAAGATAGTATTCTAATTACAAAAGAGTTTATTCACACAACATGGAGGATAAGAGAAAAAATGAATTTCATGGCTATTAAAGTAAAGTTGGAAAAGACTTATGACAAAATAAATTGGCTTTTCATGAAGAAAATTTAGAGGAGTTAAAGTGTCCTTCTAAGTTCATAAGACTTGTCATGATGTGTATTAGCACCGCTAAATTCATTGTTCTATGGAATGGAGAAAAAACAACTTCTTTCATTCCCACGAGAGGAATAAGACAAGGGGACCCTTTGTCCTCATATCTCTTTGTATTGGGAATGGATAAATTATCTCATATGATAGCTAATTATGTTGATGAGAAAAAAATGGAAATTCATACCTGCAAGAAGGAGGGGCCTTCAAGTATCTCATTAAATGTTTACAAATGACTTATTCTTTTTCGCTGATGCTAGTATTAAGCAAATACAATCTATTATAAAATTGTTTTAACTCCTTTTGTGATATTTTAGGACATAGAATTAGTGCAACCAAAACACATATATATTTCTCAAGCAACATGGATAGTAGAGAAAATTTCCATACAAGTTGGTTCCAAAAGGTGGATGAGCTTGAGAGATATATAGGTAGTATGATTTCTAAAGGTAGCCACTTGAAGCATAAGTATAAAGTTATAATGAAGAAGATTAAGAGCAAACTTAACAATTGGAAAGTAAGCTGCTTGTCTCTAGTAGGGAGGATAACATTGGTGCAATCGGCAACTAAAAGTATTCCTATTTTTCAAATGCAACATTATTGATTCCTTAAGAACATAATGAAGAAATCAAAAGGGCTAGAGAGGGATTTCATCTAAGGAGAAACTAATGATGGCTAGAAATGGCATGCTTTATCTTGGAAAATTGATAGGCTTCTTCTACTTCATAATGAATTTAACACAGAAAATATGCAATAAGATGAATGTAAACATTGAATAATATCTTTAACAGTAGTAACAATCCTTATACAAGATGAAAAGACTTCACACACCATATTGAAGCTCGAAGAAACAACACTAGCCTATAAACAACAACATAGAACCTTACAGAAGGTTGTGAACAAAATTTATAGCACAAATTCAACCAAATAGCAACGCCTACACAAAAGAAAAACCTAGATTCAATTAGAAATAGCAAAATGAAGAAATACATAGATAACAACTAAGAAATGGAAGAAGACAAACACCATAAAGACACTTACTAGCATTTGAAAGGGTAGCAACTCTCCTAAACCATTTTAGTATCTTTTTCCCTCCTTTTAAATACCCCAATAACTACCACACTCTCTCCCCAATCACACCCATAACTTTTTTAACTCTCTATGAATTATTTGTTTCTAAATTTTCCTTTTTCCACTTCCACCTTGACTTGCTTTGATTTTTTTAGAATATACCTTAATTTTCTTCTCCCTTCTTTCCTCTCCTTTACCTTGTGCATGCCTTTTTTTATAAGTGTGAATTGATAAGTATTAATGGGCCAATCAATGCCCCCACCCCTATAAGGTTAAACATTGTTCTCAAGGTAAATGTCTGAAAATTTGAAATTAATGGTATCACAATTTTCCCCAAGTGCTTCGATAATCAAGTAAGCTCTCTTATTTGATTCTTGAAATCCTTGACAACTTCAGGTTTGACTTATGGCACTAATTCTTCATAAAGAAATGGGAAATGGCCTAAATAGAAACTGTAAAATGTAAGAATTTTTTTTAATTAAGAAGCATGAAAAACTAAGTGAATTCAAGCTTCAATTAGTTGTTCCAATCAATATGCTACTTTGTTAAATTTCTTTATAATTTTGAAAGGGCCATAAAACCTTAGGCTAAGCTTCTCATTAATCTCTTTGGCCAAAGACTTTAATTTGTAAGGTTTAAACTTCAAATATACAAAATCTCTAGCCTCAAAAATAATATCCCATCAGTGTATATTGGCTTGGCACTGCATCTTTTCTTGTGCCTTCGCCAAATTTGAGCTCAGCTAAATTTAATTTCAAGCTCAACTCAGATCATTTACATCTTCAACTAGAGGTAAATTATTTTTCAATTAAAATAATGTCTGTGGATCCCTCACCATAGAGTTTTTTAAATAGGTTCATTCATGTGGAAGCATTAAAAAAAGCATTGAACCAATGTTTAACCTAAGGAATCCATTGAGACCATTTATAAGGGTTAGCACTAGCAAAATCATGCAAATAGTTTATAAGCTTCTATTTACCACCTTAGTTTGTCATTTGATTCTGGATGATAGACTGAACTATAACTTAGTATAATTCTTGATAAATTAAACAATTCCTTCCAAAATTAACTTATAAACACCCTATCTTAGTTAGAAACTATGGATTTAGGGAAGCCATGAAGCTTTAAAACCTCTTTAATAAATTTCTTAGCAACCTTCTTTGTTGTAAATGGATGATATAGTAAAATAAAACGGCTACATTTAGCGAAATGATCCATAATGACCATGATTGTGTCAAACTTGAGGGATTTAAGCAAACACACTATAAAATCCATGCTAATGTCTTCCCAAATCTTTGGTAGAATGGGTAATGGTTGTAGTAAACCTGCAAAAGACATTTCTTGTATTTATTTTGATGACACACTTCACATTTTGCCAAAAATTCTTGTACATCTTTCTTTATTCCATCCCAATACAAAAATCTAGTCAACCTCTTATAAGTTCGTACATAACCTAAATGGCCTCTTAGAAGTGATGCATGGAATTCATCTAATAACACAAGAATCTAATAAGAACAATTTAGTAAAACTAGTCTTCCCTTGTAAACTAAGAACCTTTTACTAAGGTTGTAACCATCTTAAGTCTTCCCTTGTAAACTAAGAATGTTTTACTAAGGTTGTAACCTTCTTATGTTAGTTTCCTAATGATTAGTTGCTGTAATATATTGAAAAATTTAGTGTCCTATTGTACTTCATTTTCTGGTTGTTCCATGTCTCCATATTGCCATATAGAGAAAGCCTTAAGCTTTATAAGAATTTTTTTCCTAAAAAATGCATCAACACCCTTGTTTCTACTCCTAGTTTGTACAAAATTTCAAATTTATATTCCATTAATTTAGAAATCCATTTTTGCTAATCATCATCAAATGCGCATTACTTTAGCAGAAATTTTAGTGCATTTTTATCTATTTTAGTTATAAAAGGATGGTTGAACAAGTAGTATCTCCATTTTTTTAACTACTAGAACAATAGCCATCAATTCTCTTTCGTACATTAAGCTTTGTCTTTCTTTGTTAGAGAGGGCTTGGCTAAAATATGTAATTGGTTGCCATTATTGCATCAAAACATCCCCCCAACCTAACTCTTAAAGCATCCGTCTACAATGCTAAGCATTTGGAGAAATTAGGCATAGCCAAAACAAGCACAGTAGTCATAGCTATCTTGAGAGTTTCAAAGGCTTTTTAGGCTGCCTCATTCCATTTAAAGGCATCCTTTTTAAGGATATCAATGAGGAGGGTTGCAATCTTACTATAATCCTTGACAAATTTACAATAATAACTTATCAAAGCAAGAAAATCCCTTAATGCCTTCAAATCTTTTGGTATGAGCCAATTAACCATGTTTTCAATCTTAGATAAGTCTGCTTGGATCCCTTCTACAAAAATTATATACCCTATATTCTCTAGCTTAGGTTTAGCAAAAACACATTTCTTAAGATTTATAACTAATTGATTATTTGTAAGAACCTAAAGCTTTTTCTTAAATGAGTGAGATTAGTAGACAAATTAGGATTATATCAGAATGTCATCGAAGAACACCATTATAAATTTTTTGATATACTCCTTGAATATATCATTCATTAAAAATTGGAAAGTAGAAAAAATATTGGTCAACCTAAAAGGCATGACTATGAATTCTTAATGTTGCTTATAAGTTCTAAAATTCAGTTTAAGTTCATCACTAAGCTTAATTTAAATCTGATGGTAACCTGACTTTATTTCTAATTTTGAAAAAAAAAAAAATGGTTGCACCCCCTAATTCATCAATATCTAGAATAAGAAAATGTGTTTGGTATAATGATTTCATTAAGAGCACTATAATCCACGTAATAACACCAACTCCTATCCTTCTTCTTAACCAAGAGTAGAGTGCTAGAGTAAGGACTGCTGCTTGGTCTAATTATTTTAACCACTAATATCTCATTACTTAATCATTCAATTTCAATTTTCTAAAAATGAGAATACTTACAAGGATGAATATTTGATGGGTACTTTCCTAGCTTGATTGATATTGAATAATCTTGAGATCTTAAAAAAAGTAAACCCTTAAGTTGAGTATAAGCAATGGGAAATTCTTGCTACTTTATTCTAGTTTACATTGATATTTCTTTCAACTCTGCCAAAAAACCTTGTTTTCCACCTTTGAGAGAACTCATCAAAACTTTAACTAAGACCAAAGTCTTGGACAGAGTAAGATCTCCCTTTAAACAAACTACTACCTTGCTTGATCTAGTCTTTATAGTAATTTGTCCTTAATTCATTCTCAGCTCCTTTAAAGATTTCAAACATTTTATTCCCAAAACTAAATCATCTCCTCCCAATTTAAAGAGATAGAAAGATTGATAAATTTGATAACCATGTACTTCCACTATCATATCAACATAAATTTTATCCTGTTACACTTTGTACCTATCACCTATGGATGCCTTGAAGTTGTAGGTTTGCTACACTAGTAAATCTAATTTCTCTACCAAATTTGTAGCAATAAAATTATGTGTAGCCCCACTATCTGTAAGGATTATCATTACTTCTCCCTTTAATGTCCTTTTTGCCTTTATGATCTAATTTTATATGATTACAACAATGGAATTCATAGACAATTCCATCAATGATTTCTCTTTTAACTTCTCCGAACATTCTTTATTTCTAGCTCTACCTTAACACCTAGTTCTTCTTTTAAACTTTTTAGTTTTTCTAAAATCAACATGTGGAGTTTCTTGTATTGGCATTTATGGTTGGGATTGAATTTTTCATCATATTTAAAGCATAATCCAAACTCTCCCTCTTCTTTGTAATTTTAGCACCTATTAGTCTTTGAAAAAAAAAAACCACTTAGTTTAACTAAAGAAAAAGAATTGAAAGCACAACTATTCTTATCATTAATCGCAATACCCCTTTCATCATTAGGTATTTCATTAAAGTCGTGTAAGAGGCTCTTTATTTGGGTTAGAGAAATTTGAAACCCTATTAAAAATAGCCTTTATTGTACTTTATTTTCATGATGTGAATGGCTTAAAGCCTTTTGTAACCTTAAGCTCTCTATCTTTGTCCAATACTCCATTTCTCTCTTCCACCATATGAGCTAGATTCATTAGCTCCTTCAATGATACAAGTCTTAACATCCTAAATTTAGCACATATCTCCTCCTATAACCTATTCTTAAAAGTCTTTATTAGGACATCATCACATGCATCCTTTAATAGAGCTAATAATAACTCAAATCTCTACTGTACTCGACAGCAGTCCCTTCTTGTTTTGAAGCCATCAACATTTGATATTCGTAGCCCAATTAAAAGTGATGGAAGTAATCCAAAAGTTCCTTCTTATACTCGCTCTAAGAATGCAATAAGCTTTGAACATTTATATATTGGAACTAATTTAAGGCAATTCCCTCTATACAAGTAGCCACTGCATCCAATTTCTCTTCCTCTACAACTCCATTCATATCACCCAAGAATGTTAGTAGTTCAAGTTTATAAAACTTACTAGAATCTCTTTTAGACAGCTCACTTCCCCTTACTCTAGTAATCACTCCCTTACATATCTCAGTCTGAGAAAATTGTGGAGCTCCAAGCACTACCTTTTCCATTTTCTCCATACAGGCTAAGGATTCTTGCACTTTTAACAGCCACTCCTTCAAAGTACCCACATCCTCCTTAAGCCCTTGTACATCATGCTTTAAGTTTCTCCCTTGCATCCTTCTAATATTAACCATTCCCTAAATCTCACCACTATAATACTAAAATAATAGGCTTCTTCCACTTCATAGTGAATTTAACACATAAAATATGCAAGAAGATGAATGAAAACATTGAATAATACCCTTGGCAATAGTAACAATCCTTATACAAGATGAAAACTGAAGTTTCAAAGAAATAGCATTATAAACTCATGAATAATACCACACAACCACACAAAAGGTCATAAACAAAATTTATAGCACAAAAAGAAATACATAGATAGCAATACCTACATAAAAAGAACAACTTGAATTTAATTAAAAACAACAAAATGAAGAAATATGTAGATAGCAACCTAGAAATGGAAGAAAATGAACATCATAGAGACACTTACTAACATTCGAAGAGCTGAAAACTCTCTTAAACCACTTCTGTATGTTTTCCCTACCCTTTTTTCAAATACTCCATCCTCTAAATACCTTAGTAACTGTCACTTTCTGTCGCCTATTCACCCCAATAACTTCCATAACTCCCTGTCAATTATTTGTTCTTGAATTTCCCTCTTCTCCACTTCAACCCTCATTTATTTTAATTTTTCTAAACTATACTTTCATTTTATTCTCTCTTATTTCCTTTTTCCCCCCATGTGTAAGCCTCTTTTTCTAAGTATAAATGTGATAAATCTTTATAGGCCTGTAAAAAACCCTATGCACTCTTAAGGACATTGGAGTAGCTAGCATTAAATCTCTACTATAAGTAAAGCTCTTCAAATGAAATTAGGATAGGGTGTTGTCATAAAGCAAGATGATTTATAAGTCCAAGTTTTTCATGGAAAGTATGATAAAGTTGCCAATCTCTTAAGAGAGTACATTGTAAAAGATTTTGACTTAAAGATATAGAAAGAAATCTCTAAAAGCTAGCCACTCATTACTAAGCATATGCATTAGGGAGTCAGAAATAGGCAAGATGCATTCTTTTATACTGAAACTTGGTTGAAAGTTGAGTGCTCTATAGTTCAACAAGTTTTAAATGGTGACTATGACATGAATCTAGATGTATAGGCAAGTGACATGGTAAACAAGAATGGCGAGTGGATACATTGACACTTTCTAATTAACTCCCTAGAAATATTCTTTTAAAACTAAATGCTACTCTTCCTCCGCATGAAAACAATGGAACAAACTATCCTACCTAGAGACCAAGTGCACAAGGTAGTTTATAGTATCTAGTACGTATAAAATGGCAGGCAACTTTAATGTACTAAGAAAGACAAAGCACAAAAACTTAATTGAAGGCTTAAAGTTCCACCAAAGGATTAGAGTTTTTCATGTAGCAAGTTACCCATGATAGGTTAATCACTCAAAAAGTTAGCAAAGAAAAAAAAAGGGGTTGAAGTGTGGGGATATGCACTAGTTACGTTAGGAATGAAGAAACCACAGTACACACTCCATATGATAGTAGAGAAGCCAGCATGGTTTGGAAGAACCTAATTAACCTAAGTAAGGCATCATTGCTCTACACTTAGAAGCTAAATGAATGGATCACAAGTAACTTAATAATGAATACAGGGCACAATAGAGATTTTTATTGGTCAATGATGTTTGCAATTACATACTTGATTTTTATGAAAGTGGATGAACCTTATAATTTTTGGAGACCAAGTAGAAAAGCCAATGAACCCATTGCATGATATCATGCAATTTGTGAATGAGGTTAGAACACTTGATGAAAGCACTAACAATATTATTGATAGGCTATAGATATCTTAGAATATGATGGGTGAAGCTCAATGTGGGTATTTGTGATATAATCACTGTAAAATTATAGGGGATGCTTAATAGTTTGGAGTTAGCTTTGAGGTGTGGGTTCAAAAGATTAATTATTAAAAGTGACTCTACTCTTATGGCTCAAGCTATTAATGATGAGAATGATGTTTTATTGGATAGAATCCACATTCTGCAAAGAATTAAAAAGTGGCTAAGGATGGATTAGTAAGTAAAAGTTCAACACACTTATCAAGAAGGAGATACTTGTGCCAAATGGTTAGCCTTCTATAACCTAACTCATGATTTGATGTTGATTTACATTCCTTCTTCTGAATTGAACCCACTAATCCTTCACGATAGTGTAAGGTCTGCTATACTTCACAAATTAGCTATGTAATTATTTTGGTTTATTTTTTCTTTTGGGTATCTTGGCCTCATTCTCCTACCAAAAAAAAAAAAAGAAATTAATAAACAAATTACAATTATTATTTAGAATAGTTAAAGTTAGCTCTAGATAGTTATTAATTAGTAAATTAGCTCTAGGTTAGTCATTATTTGTTAGGAATAGTTATTAGTTAATTTGTAGGAGTGGTAAAGACTAGATGGGGAATAATTAGGTTAGAATGTCCTAGGTAGTTAGTCGTTTTAGATATTAGGCTGTAGTCTTAGGACATCTTGTCTTAGGTCTTTGTTTGTTATACTAAAGTTGTAGGATGTCCTCCAGAGCGGTTAGAATGTTCTAGATTAGATTTGAGGTTATTTTGAATTAGTTTAATTAGTTTAAGATTGTACCATATTCTTATCAATTTACTTGTCTTTTATGTACTACGTTAGTTTTATGTCTTAAATTAATATTAGGTTAGCGGGTTTCTTAGATTATACAATGTCTTAGGTTAAAATTTGATAGATTAATAACATGTTTCAATAGGTACTAGGTTTTAGTTTTAGCAATTTATGCAATTTTTATGTATCTTTAGGTGTTTATTAGGATTATTTTTAGATAGCTTTTGATAATATTTTGTTTCCTTGTTTTTTTATCCTTGTTTTCTAATTTCCTTTACTTTATTAGGTTTAATCTTATTTTATCTAGTTTATTTTGATATCTTTGGATCAGCCCAAAATTAATGACTTTTTATTTTACACTTATATTTTAAATCACTTATTACTTGTTCAATAAGTGCGCTTGGCATAATATTTAATTTAAAAAAAATGCAAGCAATAGTGAGGCATAAGGAGGAATGCTCGCTAACATGCAGACATAAAATTTAGCTGTCTAAGTATGGATTGACATTTTGTTTGATATAAGCAGAAGCAGCGGAGTCAGTTGTAGATAGTGCCACGCATAAAGGCTGCGCAAATATGATAGGGTTGAAAAACTGAAAGTAACAGAGAGAAGACAGAGAAAGGGAAATAAAGAAACGCAGAGAAGAGGAGAAGAATGGAAAGCTTCTCTTATTATTCAGTGAATGCTTGGCACAGCGTCCATATAGATACATAATACAAACTTACTAACAGAACAATGACTGCCAAACTAACTTGGCAGTTTCGGATAACAAACTTAATCATCTCCTACCAGAAACAACTGAATTTCCGGTACTCAAATTATTGAGTATTTAATATTATTGTCATTCATATATTATCACTTAATTTATTTTCCAGTCAAAATTATGTAACTTAATTTTAAATCTTATTTAAGTTGGATTATAAATTTTACATGAAATTTATTTATTTATCAAAACATAAATGATAACAGTACTAAACTTTTTTAGTAATACAAAGATATTAATATTTTCTAATGAAACAGGCTCCCGCCTCCTAATAAAGACTACGGAAATTTTGATTGGCTGGGAGATATGATGACAACAAGAAACAACTCGGGCATGCCTGGCATTGTCTAGCACCATCACAATTAGCGACCCCGCACAACAAGTGCACACTTCTGCCTCTGGATGAATCACTTTCATTTGATTGCGAATGTTATATGGACCATAAGATATCACAAACGAATTGGGATCCTCTGCAATGAGGGTCTCATCCATTGCGTCTCCAATATTTCTCAATAACTTCTTTCTTCTTTTTCTTTTTCTTCCTTTTTTTTGGTTTTATCCTTATTACAGATGCAATGGATGAGATCCTCACCGCACAGATCCCAATTCTATCACAAACATTCAGAGGGATCATTTACTTGAAAAAGGCATGCAATGGCGTGTGCTTGCGCGCACTATGCTAGTGACATTGGTAGGCACAACAAATTCTTACCACGTGACCCCCTACTTGTTATCTGACAATAAACATGATGCAGTCAGAAACTCCCCGATAAATATTCCAGAGATATCTTTGATAACAATTACTCCTTTTATTATTACTCTATTCTCCTATTAACTTAGGCATCGATGTCATCGCTCCCCTTGTCAACAACCATCTCTGTTACAGGAACCACTGCGGGCCACCGCGACCCCGCGAGCAGCTTTAGAGCTCGTTTGGACAACCAACCAACATCATGTCTAATACAAATGTACACACATCAAACATGAACAGGTCCTTCTCTTTTTTGAAGTGTCTATGATAAAGGTTAAGACCTTTCATTCACATATTCATGAATCGGGACCATGCATCAGTTAATGACAGATGGATACCGTAATGTGCTAGAGCTCTCTCATTGCTATATTAGGGTATCCAATTATTGGTAAACATACTGGAACAGAGCTGTATGGGGAACCCACCTCTTAAAGCACCACCTGCATTTTTTTTGGGGAAACCCACCAATGCAAGTATTGCAGGGTATACCTCAAAGACTTCAACAAATATGCAGATCCTTTATAGTCCATGTGAAAAAAAAAAGGTTATAACTTTTTCATTGTTGCACATGAAATGATACAATAACCCACAACACGAAATACCTGTACTTTGCCATTTCTGTATACTTGAAAGGATGAAATGCCAAAAGTAATGCTCTATCAGGATTTAGAACCAACTCCACTGGTCCCTACTACCAACTATGCCTCCTCTTGCATTCTACTCTGGGTCCTAAGGCATTATAACAGCGGCTATCTCACCTGTGTCCCCCATCCATTTAACACCATTTGAAATACCTCTGTCACCTTCAGATTTGCATTTAGTATGCTAATGATTCAGCAATCAAAACCACTTTGCCTCAAACCATACAGGTTAAGTCATGTTGCACAAAATTAAATCCTCACCCGATTTCTGGCTGCAGTATCGGAAAGAATGCCCAATTGTTGCCTGATCTACCTTCCTTCCCAGCAGCCTTATTATTAGTCCACCACTCAGGTCCACTGGCAGGATTATCACAAACATCACCTTTTCTGTTGTCAAAATTGAACTCTTTGGAAGAAGTAACAGAATGATGCTTCTCCCAGCATTGCTCCTCTTCTATACCAGGAGCATTGTCAGGCATGTCATCTGAAGTTTTTCCTGAACACGAATCACAAGAACTATTGATGTCCTTTTGTGTTCTTTCTGTGTCTGACACGGGACCTTTGGCCAAGATACCCTGTGAAGACCCTGACATGTTTCGAAGCAATGCCCCTGATTTATTAGCAAGACATCGTGCCACATCTTCTCCAGTTAATTCAAATGAGACTCTGTGATCAGCTAGTGTAGCATTGGTTTGACTTTCATATCCTGAATTGGCAAGGGATTTTACCCCTGAAATCTGGTTTTCCCCAATGATGCTGCCCTGAGTACTTGGCCCAACGCCATCAGGTGTCAAAGACCCAGAACCCAATCTTGAATCCTGCCCTAAACCATCAGGTGTCAAACACCCAGAACCTAGCCGCGAAGCTAACCCAACACCATCAGGTGTCAAGGATCCAGAACCTAGTCTGGAACCTTGCCCTACTCCATCTGGTGTCAAGGATCCGGATCCAAGCCTTGAACCCCATTTACGACTGTAGAAGTGCTCAAAGCCCAAGAGCTTTGGTTGTTCCCCATTGCGGAGTTCAAGAATAGGGCGTCTATCGGGGAAAGGGGTAGATGTGCCAGAAGTTGAAATGGCTGATCCTGGTGATCTCAATTGGGCACCTGGGCTCGCTGGAAGCTGCTGATAAGGCTGAAATTCATAATTGGATAATGCAAACTTCGTATTTGTCCCACAATTTTTACGGGCCCGGTCCAGAGAAGATGCCAACAATTGAGCAAATGGCACCTCAGGGGATGAAGGTGTTGTCAACTGCACAGATTCAGAAGGGGGAGTAAAAGGAGCAGTGGATGGTTCAGTTGTGAAGTTAGAAAATACAGGTGGCGAAACTAACTGGGTCTCATAGGCATAAGGACCTATGGCAAAAATGGATGGAGGCCCACCAGTAGAGTAACCATTGATAGAGAGAGATGTGAGCGAGAGCAGTCCCGCCGGTGACTGTGTAACAGATGGAGGATCTGACTGGAGAACAGATATAGGGGATGAGGGAGGAGCAATGAATGGCATTACAATCACAGTTGAAGGATTTGATGCTGTGGCAGCAGGTGGTCCTGCTGGTGCAACAGGTTCAGGAAGAAGGACAGCATGACCTATTCGCTTGCTGCTTTTATGAGACCCAAAACACCAGTACTGGCTCCAGCAGCTTCCCCAGCGCTTTTTCTGCATTCATCACAAGCAATATAACTCAGATACCTTAGTACTGTAACCATTAACTAAGGAAAATAAATTGAAAATTTGATCATGGGACTAAAAAGATACCTAAATAACAAAACCGAAACTAATCCCAAGATTTCATAACAGAAGAGTACTTCAGACCAAAGAAACAATATTAAACAGATAAGGAACATTCATTACAAATTTAACCCCTTGAATAAGAATAGTTGGTTTCTAGTTGTTAATCAACATAAACATACACTGGGTGAGTCCAAAACTTCTACTGTTAACTTCTATAATATCCTACTGTTGCTGGGGGCAGGGGATGCCATTAAAACCAAGGGTCATCAGGTGTCTGTTAACTAATTACATCAAAGATAACTTAAAGTTCTAGGCATTTCTGTCAGTAACGATCAAAAGCATCCCAATCTTAAATGTGTGCGCTGCATTTTTGACAGTATATGGAGGAACAATATCAGCAAGGAAAAAAAAAATGAGTAGCACCAACAAAAGCATGGCTAGAAGCCTTGAACAGAATATAAAAATTTCCATATCGGCTAATGGCATTGCACAGAAATCTATACTCAAATTAATCCCATTTTGCCCTACTGAACAATGTGAATTAAAAATTCATTGTCAGCAGGACTAAAGTTCTTGAGTTCCAATTTCAACTTTAATCCCTATCAAATGATGTGTTTCCAAATGCAAATTTTGGAGACCTGCAAAAGGAACCCGCCCATAAAGACTGAAAATAGCCGATTGAGTGTGTATAAAAGGTCTGCAACGTAGATGGATTGCAGTTTGTCGGAGCCCTGGGGGCAGAGGAAGATGAAAAAGCAAAGGTCAGATCCTAGTGATTTAGAACCATGTCAAAAGTCACTCCTCTCAATTAAGTCAATTCCTCATGGAAAGCGAGGCAAGAGAGCTCATGGAAGCATTATATTAAATTATTAGGGCAAGTTTTGTTCCCAGATCGTTTCGCATCACTGTCAAGACGATATGGCTTGAAAAGCAGCATGCCCACTAGCGGGTCCAAAGGTCCAAGAGTTAAATCCCCTTGTTCATATAGCGAGAGTGCGAGAAAGGGAAGAAGTATACTGTGTAAGAGAATTAAATCCTCCATATTAGGTGAATCGATCGCATTGCACAGGATGCAGAAACATCGAAAATTGAGCGTTGCTCCGCGAAGAATCTATGTAATATTTCAGTCCTAGATTATAATTATGCAGAATAGGCTCAGCGTTGAAAATGAGATACATATGCTTAATAAAAGTAATTCTCATACTTATCCAGACTTTCCAAGAAGTGAAATAATTAGACTCATGATTATATGAGCAACGAAAAGGCACAACAACCAAAATTCCACTTCCTTCTTTTTCCTACTTTTCGACCGCCACAAGGAACAGTATGAATATCACCCCCAAAAAAAGTAATTAAAAAAAATTCAACGCCACCAATTAAAACTAGACCTTCATCACTAGAGAAAACAAAAAAGAAGAAAAGCACACAGCAAAAAGCCCAAGATCCCATTTTCTCTCCTTTCGCACGCTGTTTCTCGGTTCCCAAGCAGAACATCGAAAAAGCGAAACTAACCGAAGGAATTGGCATATATATACTACGTCCATGAGATAAAGTGGGAGAGAGAAACGTACCGGAGCCATGGTAGGTTGGACTCTGGACTCTGCGGTGACGATGGCGGTGGCTGCAGCGTTTACAGTCTCCACGGAGTTTTGAACGCTTCCCATCCCGGACTCCGACGGGGAAAGTGGGGCCGGAGCTTTCTCCAGCGACGAAGGGTGGATGTGGCGGTCACCGGAGGCTGAGAATCGACAGAGAAGTAATGATTTTCCGGCGAGATCGTATCACGGCGTTATGAATGGAAGATCTGCGAAGTGGAGAATAGAATAGAAAGAGTAATAAATAATTCTGTCTTGGTTCAGCTCCCCTCCTGTCTATATCCTCCGGTTACCTCCATTTTTGCGCCAAAATACGGCCACGTCAGCTGAAACGATATCATTAATTAATCATCTTCTTCTTTTTATTAATTACTAGTTGTTGTAAAAAGTAAATTGTGTAATATAAATATTTGTTTGTAAGGTATATGAAATTTGACTAGGATTTTAAGTAGCAACTAAAATTGTCAACATTATAAAGAGTGAGCGATTTTCATTAGAAAAAACTGTTTGGGGAAAAATATAAACATTATAAAGAGTAAACATTATAAACATTGTGAGTAAAAAAAGATAAAAAAAAATGAATAGAAAAAAAATTGTGAATCCTATATATACTTTTACTCTTCATGTTTCTATTTCCCACTTCAAAAGTACTTTATAAATTTCATACTTCGAAAAATCTAAACTCATTTAGATAACACCCATGTTATGTGTTTATCATTTAATATTTAAGTAAAAAAGTAAAGAATTTTAATTACATGTTAAATACTATAATAAAAGTGAAAGAGAATCAATCATAAATATCTCACTTGATGTTTTAAACATCTATAATTTTATAATAAGATTATTTTAATTAATAGTTTTGTAGACTAAACTTAGATATAATTCTCTATATCTTTATTATCAAATTTTCTAATAAAATTAGAGAAAATTACATAGTCCTTCCCTCAATTTTATTGAAATTATATAAATCTCCCATAAATAAAAAAGTTTTTTTTACATTTTAGTCTAATTTTAATTTTTTAACTCAATTTTTAAAAGGATATTTTAGTTAAAAAAATATATTTTTCATATAAGATGTTTTAGTCAAAAAATTTAAAATTAGACTAAAGTATATATTTTAAAAATAGAAGAGAAATATCTTTAATTTCAATACAATTTAAGAGAGATCGATATAATTTACTCATAAAATTATAATAGATATAAAAAAAACTCTTTAAAAAGCCCAACCATATGATGCTTATTTCTAAGTAGTAGAAATTATACATTATTATATTTTAATTAAAATCTAATAATAAAAATATAATTACATATAAACTCTTTCCTAGCCTTTTTCATTTCAAACATAAATATTACATTTATTTACTTAATTGCTCAATTGTACATTGAATAAGGGGAGAAAAAGATGTAAAGAAGTAATGAAATTATAATGAAATTAGCAATATATATATATATATATATTTAACCCTATTGAAACATTCATATTCTTTCAACCTCTTAGTACTTAATATTTTCTTCGAACAAAAATATTACATTTTCTGGCTTAATTGCTCAATTCCACTTAGACCAAGGAAAAAAAGAAAGGTAAAAAGAAGTAATGAAGTTACAATAAAATTAGCAATGTCAAAATAAATTACATAAGTCTATTGAAACCTTCATATTCTTTTAACTTCCTGCTACTTAAATAGCCCATCAAATATTGTGATTTTTTTTTTTCACTCTTGAGATAACCCATTTTAGTTTTGACAACACAGAATGAGACAGAGTAGGAAAAAAAATTCAAAACCATTTTGGAGATAGATGTTGTTGACAAAGTTGGGGATGTACTCCATCTCAAGCCATCATTGTCACCTATGAAGGTCTAGCATAAAAACCCATAAATCAGTCTAGCTTCACATTTTGTAATGGAGGGCACCATTGTCAGCTTCTTTACTTTTCCAAGTGAAATTTTATTTTTCCTTGAACTTATAGATAGAGAGCTCATTTCCATTAAAGTGGTTTCCATGTAACAAACAAACATTAATGAAGATTCCTTTTCACTCACTCATTCTCTCCATTTTGAATCTAGCTTCTCTCTAATCCAATCCCCTCTTCAATTTGTCCAATCTTAAAGTTTAACGCTTCCTTCCACTTTTTTTTTTTTTGAAAAGCAAAAAAAACAAGAATTAAAAAAACCAGTTGTATTGATTGCATTATTGGACAAAGAGAGAAGACAAAAGAGAGTAGATAAAAATTTACCTTATACCAAACACGGCCTAAGCAAGTAAAAGGAGAAAATAGATAGAAATCTTAATATTTGAAATTTTAAATCAGAAATCTTGATAGTGCCTCAACCCTTGACAGGTTCCATGCTAGATTTTTTTAACATTATTGGGACACCATCAAACAGAAAGTTTGTAGCTTGGTTTTAGGATTTTTCAAGAAGGGATATCTACTAAAAGTGTTGAATTATTCTTATATCATTCTCATCCCTAAATGCGATCATCCCCAGTCATTAAAGGACTTTTGGCCCATTAGTTTGTGTAATGTTATTTATAAATTAATCTCCAAAATCTCATGCAACAAGCTAAAGCTTATCCTAAGAGATCTTATTGCACTGCAACAAAATGCTTTCTTACTAGGTAGATTGATAGCTAACAATATTATTATAGTGGTTGAACTCATATATAAGATTTAGCACACTAAACTAAACTAAACAAACAAGGTTGGATGTGGCACGAAATCAAAAAGACTAACTCAATTATTTTCAACCAGCTACAATGGAATATAGGGGATGGTTACTCAATTCCCATTCTAAACCACCATTGGTGGTCGATGTAGTTTGATCCTCTGACTTCCCTATAAACAATTAGGGATCTTATTATATACTCAGAGTTATTAGAATAGTCGGCTGGTAACCTACTACTATCCCAAGAATGTAGCACAACAAATTCTTTAAACCCCTTTTTCTATTACAAGGCAAAAAGATCAAGTTAATTTAGTTTGAAACAAACATATGTGTTTACACAATGTCACAAAGGTACAAAATGCTAACTAGACAGGCTGAAGTTCGTCACCTACATGGTTATATTGACTGGAATAGACTTTGAAAGTTGTGTTTGCCAATAAAGATTATCCTATTTATGTGGCACTTAAGTCACCAAACTTTACCTGTGGCAATAACCTTTTACAGATATCATTTTTTTTTATTGATGATGGGTGTAAATTTGGTGAGTATCTGGAGAAATCGTATAATCATGTACTTTTATTGTGTCCCTTTGCCAGAGTCATCTGGTTGGGATCTTCATTGGGACTTATTGTGGACAAGCTTAAGACACCTGATATCAAGGAATATTTGAAACAATGGTTTGCTCAAGAATAACAATTCATTATTGATCAGGTTTACATAACGCTTTACGCTACCTAATCTTGAAATTGAAAATTATTTGAGAATCATCCTTGCTTACCTATTCATGCTCTCATGATGATGAAGAGATTAGAAGGGACAAGTATTGTTCTTATAGAACTAAGTGTCTGGGGCGGAACACCAGATCCCATCGCTCTGAAATGGACGAATGCTGCTGAATCAATCGTATATTTTTGTTACCCAACCTTGAACATCTTGAAGGACACGGAAAGATTACAATGTTATTTTCACTTGACTGGGTCATTATCAATTTCGGTCTTTCCTCTGGAGAAATGATAGGACTAAACGTGGATTACTCAGTATTTTTTTTGGCCATACATTATGGGTTGTGGTTTCTTCTTCAACGACAACAGATTATGAGTCCCTAGTCCTTCCCTCTCAATGTTGGAGTCTCTTGAGAGACACAGCATCAACATCTGAGTAAAGAAAAGGCCATACCTATATCTTTGTAGATCATGTAAAATGCTATTTGAAATTTTTTTACAAGATTTGTCTCATGTCAACTTCTATTTATCTTGCACCCCCCCCTTGCCAGTCATTATGTTAATTTGTATACTTGTTTATTTCATCAAAAAAAGAAAATTTAAATAATGGTTAAGAAAAGAGATGAGGTGGAATTTATTCTTTAAAATTTTATCTCAATCTACATTTTTTTATATACTTATTCTTTTTCTTTAACAATTGTAAGCCTTAAACAAAAAAAAGGTGCTTGCTATATTATACTATTCATTAGAAAAATTTAAAAACACACAAAAAAGTGGCAGCTTGGGCAGCAAATGTACTTGCTACAGTGCTTAATGCCCGAAAAAAATCGAATATCTCTACTTCATATTGTAGTTTTAAACTTTATCTTTTCATTAAAAAAACAAGAAACTTATATTGTAGGTGAAGAAATCATATGCAACACCATTACCAGCTCCATGTTTTTTTCTTACGAAAATTGAATATAGTTATTTGGAGATAACTAAAGGGCTTGTATCTTATTAAAGAAAAATGAGGAAAATAAGGTTAAGAAAAACAAGAAAAGAAAAACTATTGCTTAGTTTGTGAAAAATATAGAATTTTAATTTGTTTCTTTTAATATCCTAAACAATAGAAGCACTGTGAAATTATCCAATAGAAGTAAATTAGAATTAAAAAAAATTGAAAATTAGAAGCATATACTAATACACTGAGTACAAATATTTTAGATAAAAATAATAATATATCAAATATTTTTTTTGATTATGTATTTTGGACGCAACTAAAGAGAGTCGCCATACTAATGAAGGCTGATTCAATTAAAAATATCAAATTGCCTACTGGCTTTTTTTAATGCAGGAAAAAAATTTTTAGTTAAATTTAAAAGATTTAATCTAACCACTTGTATTATCTGTGACATATGGCGTATCCTGTCCCAAACTAGAATAATTAATACATAGAGAAAATTTAAGTACAATTTTATACTTTTATTATCAAATTTACAATTAAAAATATAATAATTGAAGGGATTAAACTTAGGTTCTTTAAAATAATTATGATATAATTTTTTTAAAAAAATTCATTCATATGATATTGAACTATAAAAAATATATATATATTATTATCATATTATTATTAAAAAAATTACACACTCATAATGTTTTAATTGAAAATTTGGATAATAAAAATATATAAAAAATATTTTAACAACTAAATGTCTTTTAGAATTTCATATGATTAAATTTTTTTTATCTATATTATAATTATTAAAAAATTAATAACAAAGATAGAAATAATTTTGTAGGATCTAATCTTTTGGCAAATGGGCTGCCATCCCCTCTCGCCGCATCTTCCAGATAATAATACGTTTTCATGTTCCAAAGATTACTTTTATAACCAAGATATCGCATCTTCGAGTTAAAATAATAATGAAAGGTAAGCTTCTAAGTTGTCAATTTATCAAGTGACAAAATTACCCCTCCCTCCAACTCGAAATGTCGCTTCGGTGCCGCGCAGTTTATAATGTCTCCTGTGTGTGCGTGTGTGTGTGTAAGGGACCATTAAAAGAGCGACGAACGGGAAGCGAGGGAGTGAGATACTCGTGATTGAAGTAATGTTGCTGAGTTCCTGTTCTCAGCCTTCACGTGACTCCCTTGATGCTTATATTGTGATCGGGCCCACCTAGTTATATGATTTACGTTCATTTGATTGGAAAATATAAAAGTAAAAAAAATATATAAAAAATAAATATATAGTAATAAGTAAAATATAAAATAATTTTTTATTTTTTATTTTTAAAAATTAATTTAATAATTAAAATAATAATTTAATAAATAAAATAATAATTATAAATATATAATAAATATTATATAAGTTATATAAATGAAATACGTTTATTTTACAACCAACCAAACGGCTCGCTTCCAAAATGTACTTAAAAAAAAAAAAAAGAAAAAAGAGAAAAGGAATATGAAAATTTTGGCTTAATCGAAACTGCTGTGCCTTCGATCATGAGGAAGAAAATATGGGTCACCTTTTGGTGAGAATTTACACGGCCATAATGAAGTGTTTTGAAGCTAATTATCAGCACCCTGTGAGAATTAACGACACTCATCATAAAGGCAATAAACTTATAGATTAATTGGTTAATTAAGTTCATAATATAAATATGGGAATTAAATTTCTAAGTGAATCCCTAACGAATGTTATCGTATTCTTGTTGATAATTCTTTTGGAGTTTTTGTCCTTTGTGAAAGTAGTATTTAAGTTACTTTAACTTCTTTGTATAAAATATATATATAAGTTTAATTTTTATTTTCTATCATATTGTATTTTTATTTACCAAGTAGATCAATAAAGAAATATAAATATGAGATATATAAATTAAAAATTAAATGATCAATTTACAACACAAAATAAAATCAAAATGATAAATAAACTTAAACAACAAACTATTAATTTAATTTATGTAGTTCTATTTGTTGAGAGATTAATTTTTATTGTTATTGAATAAAATTTGAAATTTTCACATTAAACACACTTCTCTTAATTTATTTCAAAGTTGGTACCAAAATTAAGAGATTTATTAATCCTAATTTTTTTTAAAAAAATAAGAAGTTAAAATCTTAAATTTACAGAATACAAACGAACACATATTGCATTTCAAATTTTTTCTTAAGATAAATTTAAAATAAAAAATTTATTCTTTTATAATAACTTAAAATATTTAAAATTTTATTCGTACTTTTCAAAGAATAGAACCCAAATCCTCCCCCATTAAAAGTTAATTATTATGCTCCCTGCATAATAAATTATTCATCTCTTTTTCTTGTAAAAGAGAATTAAAAAGGCATTGCTTTTGTTTTAAGATCAAAAGGCAACTTTTTTTTTTTTATTTACCAAAAACGAAAGGCAACTTTGTTCATAGTGAAAGGTGTGCACGTGTGGGGATCCACTTGTGAGATGGGACACTCTAAAGCTTCTTCCACTTTCAACTCTGCTTCCTTCTCTTTCTCCAAAAATTATTAAATATTATATATATTATAAGAATAGGTTTAAATGTAGTTTTTGTATTTTTATTATCAAATTTTTAATTAAATTATAATAAAAATATGATTTTTTATTGACACATAATAAATATATAATTTTCATATATAAATTTATAATTTTTTAATTAAATTATATACTTATTATACTATTATTGCTACTAATCTAATTAAAAAAAAGATACATCATGTGAGTCCTGTTAAATTAATCACTTCTTAAACTTGGCCTCATCTCGTCTCATTTGTTCTCTCTCTAAATATTCACTAATTTCAAGCAACGTTTAATAGAGTACAAAACTTGAGGTTCTAGATTATATTTGAATTCATAGTTATTGATAGATATGGGTTATTGACAAGCCCAAAATTGTTTTCAAAGGAAAAGAAAAATGTTTAAGATTGTTCTTTGAACAAACCATTTGATACACCGTCATTTTGTATTTTAGATGTTAGGAATTATTTAACATGTTTGTAATTACTATATTAACATTTAAGATGTTAAGTAATATTTAAAATATTAAAAAAATAAAATACTAGCAAATTTGGGTGCTATTTCTTTTTATTCTAAAATTATAAAAAATTGTATATATCATAATTTTTAATTTTATTAACTTTTATATAATATTGTTGTATCTTTTACCGATAATTTAAAATAGGGCAATAATATAATAAGGGTAATATTACTGATAATTTTTATTTAGGATAAAATAATTTTTTTTACAATCGGGTATATAAATTTTAAAGTAATCTAATAATGAGAGCTTGACTTCCTAAAGCAAAGACCTTTTAATTATCACATAACATATAAAAATATTATTTCATATAATATGTTATATACTATCTAATGTGTAATGACTCTCAGATTTAGTGAAATATTTTAAATATATTTTTAAAAAATTCATGAAAACACCTATAGATTGAACCTAAAATACAATATTTTAAAAACTAAACTGATAATTAAACTAAAATAAAAAATGGTTTATAGTTCAAAAGTCTAATCAAGATTAAATTAAAGTCAAATCATTTTTTAATTTATATATATATATATATATAATATTTTATAATTAAATTAACACATATATTATAAAATAATATCTAAAATAAATACAAATAATTAAAAATATAACAATTAGTTAAAATATTTTATGTATGATAATAAATTTATATGAAATTGGTTGAGTAAAATCTAATAAATATTATAAATTTTTATTACAAAATGTAAAAATTCTAATTTAAACAAAAAATAAAAACTTAATTTTTGAACTATTCAATACCAAACCAACTAATTTTTATAATCTTTTAACTAGATTGATAGGTTTTTGACCAATATTTTATCCAATCAATTCTCAAAAATAATCAAATAAAAAACATGGTGCAATCATCAATCCAATATTTTAAACTATACTAAAATATTAATAAATAGTACGATTTTTTTAAAAAGTTAAACTACCCTAAATAAGATCCTCGGACTTTAGTACTTAGCTCTTTATATAGCCTTTTCCCCTATCATTAACTACCTTTTGATTGGTTTTGACTTTTTTTAACCTCTTCAGGAATCTTTCTACACCTGAACAAGGGCTATAAAGTTTGTACATTATATAGCTCACCTTTAGATCTACCTTTGAAATGATATAGATAAAAGCACCAAGGATGTAAAGGTAAAGAAATAAAAGGAAAAACGAAAAATAAACACTAGCTTTATCCACTTCGGAAATTAAAGTCACTGATCGGTGGGGTCATTATGGTCCTACAATTGAAGGGCTAAGGCGGCACAGCACATGGTGCTTCACCTGCGCTTTTTAATATACCAAGCAAAACATTCGGCCATCAAGATTTGCTTCCACAATCAAAGATCTCGCCTTTGTGCAGCCACTTTTTGCAATCTTCGAAGAGAATGCATCCTTTTAATTTTTTTTAATTGACAATATTAATTTTAAAAAATAATCATTAAATATATAAGTAGAATTTTATATATATATATATATATATATATGATGTCTAGCATTTTAGCCAATTCAGTTGATTATATCAGTTAATTTAGTCTGATTTAATTTTATAAATTATTTTTTAAGTATTCATTTTATGAGGACTTACATAAAATTTTATTTTGTTAAAAATCATTTCATAATTTTTATCAAATAACGAAAAAAGTGATTTAATTAGTCTAATTTAACTCAGTACTAAATTAAACTGGACAAGATTCAAATACAATGTTTAAAAATGTAGCTTGATTAAAAATTGGATCGTTGTGATTGAATTTTATGTAAAGAAAAGATATAGACACACATTTGTTTATAAATTTATGTATTTCGTTTGTGATTGAATTTTATGCAAAGAAAATTTCTTAAATTCAACGTACTAATAAAGACAAAAAAATTACAAAATGAGGTTGCAACTTATAAGTAATTTGTCTTATCATAATTTTAAAATGGGCCAAAGTGGTTTGGATAATTGGACTTGAGTTTAGGCCTAGGCCCAAAGCAATTTGAACTTCGGGCTGAGTCTAGTCCAATTTGGCCCATGAGCTGAAGCCCATTGGACTTCAGCCTAAACCCAAATAATAATAAACACATTTTACTTTCTCCATTGGATTGAGATAGGATCGTTCGTGATTGTGCGCCCATGAATCAACGATCAACGGAAAAAATTCGTGCCTGAAAAATTCTGTCTTCAAATGGCACAGTCTTCAGCAATGGCTTCAGCGATTTCTTCTTCCACAGTGTCATGTCCATTATCATCTACGAGCTCAAGACTAGCCATCTGTGCAGTTTCATCTTCTGTAATTTCACACCCTAAAATCATAAATTTCTCTTCATGGTTCTCTCCACTTGGTGGGCGCCTTTTCTCGCCTTGGAATGGTCTAAAGCATCTGGGTATTTCAAGTAAACCCAGATCTCTTCGTACAGGTGAAAACTCTCATGTGGGGCTGTGGTTTCTCTGTTTCTGTTTCCTCTGTCCCTTATTTTGGAGCTCCCTTTTAAATTGTATATTTCGCTGATAATTTCTTGTTTAATCGATCGAATCAATGGTGGTACAGACAGAAGGGTTAAGGGCAAGGTGATTTATGCATCTCTTTTTGGGGTTGGAGCCCCTGAAGCTCTAGTAATTGGGGTCGTGGCTTTGCTGGTATTTGGTCCTAAAGGTCTTGCTGAGGTGAGTTAGATACTTAGAGGAGTGTCAACACCACTTTTTTTTTTCCTTCTCTTGGTGAATTCCTTATGTTGGCAACTATTTTGGTCGCTTCTTTTGCATATGCAATTCTCGTTAAATATGTAATGCCAACTTTTAAAAAATAAAATACTCATTACCATAAGTCATACAAACAGCTGAAAGAATGATGAGCTGATAGTATTCTAGATGACAACTAGGAAGAAGGCCAGAAGGTCTCTAGGAAAGTTAAAGTAGACTGACATAATCGGCATATAGAAATCTAAACCGAACTAAGATGAGTTTACAAATTCTATGGCACGAAAGATAGGTTTTCTCTGCGGGTTTAAGGACAGAGTGATACTCTTGTTGGTTTTTTGGCTTCTAAACCAAATATTAGACCTCTAAGAAGACTAAAACCTCTTGGAAGCCAAATATTACTTTCATTGGAAGATTCTTATGGATAATCGCTTAAACGTGATTCTCTTATATTTAACATCGTCAGAATGAACTGAAGGGAAATAGGTATACTTAGTTCCATTCTTAATTGGAAATTGTGATGCGATGTGTTCTATAATGCAGATAGACTGTAATATATACATTCATTTTTGTAGTTCATCAAAGTGAGTACGTGTTATGGCACACAGAAAACTTAGAGAATGATGTTTTCCATGTTCGGTAGTAGAAGGAGGTTGTGGCCCATTGCACCATATGAATTGGCTAGAATGAGGTGAAGTTGATAACCACTCACCTATTTGTGGGCCATGAGTTTATATCTGTTTATATTTATATAATACTAGTATAAAGAGATGATTTTTGTTATTTTATGATTTTTAAATTTGTTGCTCTAGTTCACTGGAGATGTTTACAGATTAAGGTAGTCAAATGCTAAAGGCACTAGACAAGTTTTCACCCCAGTGAAACACTGTACTAAAAATAGGAAAAAAGCTGAAAATATTCTATATAAATAGAAAATAAATGGAAAAAAAGGAACTATTGTGATAACTTTTAACTTATATATTAACTATTATCATATAAAACAGTGCACTATTGAAGTCATCAAGTCATAAAATACTTATCTTGTTTTAAAGTGAATGACTAACTGCCTAAATAATAATCTTTTAAAGCGAATAACCATTTTTCATATTACTTTGGAATTATTGGGTTGAGATTTATGGTTTTTCCTATGCTTATATACTTATTTTGTTTTAAATTACTTAACCCAATGGCTATGACTGTTTGAGCGGGCTTTTAGGGCTGTATATCTGTGTAAAATAAACCTAGTGTACGCAAGGTGCCCGACATCAATTAGAAAGGTGCCCTTGCCTTACCTAGCAACAAGCTTTGAGGCGTCTTGGCGCCTGACTGGCCTTTGCAGTACTATAGATTTATGTTTTGATTTTATCTAAAGGATAGTATTGAGCTCAGCTTTAATAGCTTTTAATAACTATTGAGTTTGCAATAAAATGGATAAAGATCATAGGTGTGCTCACATGCTTGCTTCAGAAAATTTTGTTTGGCAGCCTCATAAGTTGTCCTTTCCTTCAGGCTATGAATAATTATCTATATTCTCAGATTATTACATTGAATGTGATTGGCTTCAGATAACTAGGGTTCACTAGAGATGCATTCCAGCCTTCTGAAATATTGAAGTTGTAGATATCCACAACCACAATCTCAACATCATCATGGCATCCCAGATCAACCAAGTTACAATTGGACACATGCGTTTAGATATTTTCCCCAAATCTTTGTCATTGTTGTTGGTGGTATTAATTTTGTTTCTCTTTCTTTTCTTGACCCCCACTTCTTGCAGCACCCCCCCCTTAAAAAACAAAAAAAAAGGGGCAGTATGATTTGATCAATCAAATTACAATCGGATACATGCATTTAGACATTTTCACAATATCATTGTTGTTGTTGTTGGTGGTACTGGTTTTCTTTCTCTTCTCTTGAACCCCTGTTCTTGTACTGAGTCATCCAAATGCAGGTTGCCCGAAATCTGGGAAAAACATTGCGATCATTTCAACCCACCATTAGAGAGCTTCAGGTAGGTACAAAAAACTTCATATTAAAATCATTGCGCTAATTCCAGTTGATAGATGCTTCATTGTTACTGCTTGCTATCTTTATTCCCCTTCAGGAAGTTTCAAAGGAATTCAAGAGTACACTTGAGCGGGAGATTGGTCTTGATGACATTTCAAGCCCAACACAGAACATGTACAAATCCAATGTACCCAAGGATAACACTAACTCAAATCCATCATCCACTGCCGGTACCAATAATTCTCAGGTTGCAGTTGACCCTAGTGAGTGATCTAGTAGCAGTTTATGTATTCTTATACAATGAATGCTTGGTTAGCTCATTGTTTTCATTTATGGGTAGTACTATACCATGCAAGCAATAAAGATAACATCACTTGACATCAGTTATATGTGAGCTATCATATCAGCTAGAACCCTGCTAGGTGATCAGACACATGCTTCCAATAGGTTATCAGTTCTAATATCATTCTCACCTTTGTTTTCTTTTGTTGGAAAAAGGAACCATTACACTAATCTACATTGGGGGAAAACTAATGGCAGTGGTTCCTATTAAATATCTAATTTTCTTAGTAATCAAGTCTAGTTGAAAGTACCTTATAGTTTAGTTGAAAATTTACTTGTTTCTCAGTTATATTTCCAAATAAGCTTTAGAGGTCGCTATTTGTGTGACTCTTTCACTCTAAGCCTTGCTTTGTTTACCTGTCCTATCATATCAAATACAAAAATAAGGCTTCTTGGAACTGCATCCCATTCCAAGTGGCCATGAGGTCATCATAGAAACCAGTAAAACCAACAAACTCAAAACTTCTATGAATTGCCCGTGGGATATCAAAAAGCAACTGAATGCCACATTGAAAAACTAAAATATATCAAATATTGTAGAAGTCATTTGATCATGTTAAAGTGTCGGTAATTTTTTTCCCCTATGAATAGATGCATGAAGTTGTATACTACAAAAGTGAGGAGTTCCTAAAGTATATGAATAGTTTGTTCTGTAGTATCTTCCTGTGCTGAAATTTGTGACCTTTCATTTTATATATCATGTATGCCTGATCTTTGGTTCACAAAAATATCCCAGTAAAGTCCTGTTTAAACAAAGAGATAAGAACTTGCACTAATTACCTACAAATTGGAACAATTAACACAAACCATGCAACTAACATGTCTGAATGAAATTGCTATGATGTGATGAAAACTTTTAACAACTTATGTGTGGCTCTATTAAGCATATTTAGCATCTGGGTCCTCAATTTAAGGTCCTCAATTTAATAAATCCGTTGATAAAGATACCAGATAAACTCATGTGGTATAGACACTTAATATTTGCACAGATCAAGTAAACTGGAGTTTTGACTTGATGGATTCCTATCATACCAAAAGTCAGGATGGTGTTTTATATATTCAGATGTGAAAGTTCTCTGACTGTCTAAACAATTTAAAGATTGTCTTCTTTATTGCGTCCTTGTTAACCATATTTGCTTGATGAATTAATAGAGTATATTTGATGTAGCAAGAATATACAAATAAATTTTTTATTAAGAATATACAAATAACTCTTTTATTTTTAAACTGATGTTTGTCAATATAGAAAAAGAAGTTAACCACATGTGAAAGTTTTTCTAACAGACTGCTTGTGCTGGTACTTATCCTTGAATGGTCAGGTCATGCTTTTTTATGAACTTATGTAAAACAGTTAAGAGAGTTAAGCCACCTAAGTTTCAAAAGTGCTGATAGAAAGACACCATTCTCTAATTACTGGTTAGCTATAATTCCAATGAAAGGAATCATTACTTGGCACAACAGCACTACTCCCTCGCTGCTTAGTAATAGTTCATATTTTTCTTACTTGTCAAGAAAGATAGATAAAAAATCTGCACTAATTAAGAATATGATCAAATCTCAATATGTTCTTTTTGGAAAGTTAACCTGGACAGCACACTAACAACAACAACAACAACAACAAAGCCTTTTCCCACTAAGTGGGGTCGGCTACATGGATCAATCGACGCCATAAATCTCTATCATAAATCATATTTCTAGACAAACCATTTAAATCTAAATCTCTCTTAATAATTTCTCCTATAGTTTTTCTTGGTCTTCCTCTCCCTCTACTTATTGGACTATTCTCCATCACATCTACTCTCCTAACGGGGGCTTCTATAGGTCTTCTCCCCACATGACCAAACCACCTAAGTCTTGATTCTACAACTTTTTCTACAATAGGTGCGACTTTCACCTTCTCTCTAATGCATTCATTTCTAATCCTATCTCGTCTAGTGTGTCCACTCATCCATCGCAACATTCTCATCTCTGCAACATCTCTGGACAGCACACTAAAGCTTTTTAATTCTAGAAAAAATATGAGATAAAGAGAAGAAAAAGGATAAAATTCTCAAAGGTACTATTTCCTTGTTTCAGCAGGTGCACATATTCCTTCCTTCTTCCTTTTTTTTTTTTCAACCCTTAGTGCTTCCTCGACTAAACAAAGCATAAGATTAAGTATCCCTTTTCCTTTTCTTTCTAAAGATAAATGTTATCTTGTGTTATGTAATTAATTCAATGCTTTATGTGTTGGTTGTATCAATTTTATGATTAATCGAAGACAATGCATGCAGCGTGCTTCATGTGCTCACCTCTTCCTACTTGCCTTAGCTTTTGCCTTGAAACAAATGCCAGAAGATAGTTTATTTAGGTCCTTGATATTGCAAATGGTTCTGCAGGTCCAAATAGAGCATACAGCTCTGAGGAGTACCTTAAGATTACAGAAGAGCAGTTAAGGGCATCTGCCTTGCGACAGGAAGCGCAGACACCCCCTCCTCCAGGAGAAGGCCAAATTGAACCTCAAATCCAGCCTCCTGGTTAGTCATTTTCTGATAGCTCTAATAGTTCCCCACATCCTTTTTTATGTTCTCCAATCTTTCCTCTAATATACTTGGCTCAATTTTGGATACTATGGCAGCTAAGGAATCAGCTATTACTGTGCCACCACCACAAAAGTCTGAAAGTGAGACATAGCCTCTCTTGGGTTTCATAGGGAGCAAAACAATTTCCTTATCCAATATTCCAATTATTAGTCTAGTACCCTGATAAGGTCACTCAATTTTGCTTCAATTTTGATACTCTAGTCCTTAGGAATGTGAAAATAGAAGAAACCCATTGTGTAGTTAATAGTTTGTTCCTGAATTTATTGCAGGGAATCACTTAGCAATCTTCATCCTCTTCCTCACTTAACACCAATGAAATGCATTTGGGATGTAGATTTGATTATGAATCTGTGTGTGAACTTGATTTTTATCAAATTTTGAAGGACATAAACTCGAAACCTGATGAGTTTTTTAAAATAAAGTTTAAAATTCCTTTGGTGATTAGGTCTAACAGAGGGATTTGAGCACTATTTGAATGAAATTTATTTTGCAAGACTTAATCGTTCACGGTATCCAGGGGGAAAAAACTGAATAAATTAAAGTTGTAAGCTAATATAATTCCAAAAAAACTATTATTTTGTAGATTCCCTTGGTTTAGCAAGAGGGAAAAGAATTTTCTGCAACATGTCAGAGCTCCTTGATCTTCGGAGGGAAATAATATTTTTATGTAATTTTTACCCTTATTTTATTATTAATATCATATAAATATAATAAATTAATATACATAAAAATATAAGAGTAACGTAAATTTAATAATCTAAAGAGAACACTCATTCAGTAACTTGTTCACTCAAACTAGCAAGCAATAATGATGTGGGGAGTACGGGAATTGATATTATATTCTTATAAAAAAAAAAACTTAAACGAATATTAATAATATAAAAGAAATGGCCATAGATAATATTAGTAATCTAACACTTTTATTCCTAATGCTTCACATTGTGTCCGAGAGTATTTAAGCTCATGTCTTAACTTTATGCTATAACAAGTTCATTTTCTATATGATTCAAAATCTAGGTAGTTTACTCGTGCATTAAACCCATGCATATCAAAAACTTTGTAAAATTAGAGATTAAGATCTATAATAAATGTGCAATTGCGTGTGAAGTGATTGGACTAAACATAGATTGGAGCGGGATGATGGCTAGAGCTTATGGTTCGACTCTTCTCGCAATCTTGTCAACCGGAAATTTCAGAAGCTGAAACTTTCGTATCCTCGTTGGGAGTACCTTTTTTTCCCAAATTGAAACAGAAAAAAAAATTGCTTGATATGAAGTTGTACAGAAAAAAGAAAGAGAACTAATTTTCTGGCTTCCCCTTTTGCTCACCTAAATCTCTTGTTGTACTTCTTGTATAACAAGAGATGTTGAGCTCCTAAACTAGGGATAAAGGTTTTTTTTTTTTAATGTTAATATCACTTATATATTACAGTCACCGCACAGCAGGGATTCAAAATGCTCTTTTGCAAGGTTAAATTTTAATTGTCCCCAATTGTATCAAATAATCTGAAAACAGCCAAATGATTTAAGTTAATCAAGTTACATGATAAGAATAGCAACAGTTAAAGTAGTTAATCAATTTCCAGGGTAATAACATTCAAATCAGAAACCTGTAACTCCTCTTTATGAAAACTTTGAAGACCTTGAATCCCAAAAGCCACCTACTTCTTCTGTTGAATCCCGTGCACAAGAAAACCTTTATTCAAAAGTGAAGCAGAAAGGTCTACAGCGATATTTCTGAAATAGCCCCGTATGGTTAACTTTATGAGAATGGAGACGAGAATGTGAATAAAAATATGATAAGTTTTGATAAAATGGAATAATTATGTTCAGTATGTTATGAGAAAGAATGAATATTTTGTTTTGTTTTTATATTTAGTTAAATGAAAGCAATAAAAGAAAAAAAAAAGAAAAAAAATCAAATGACTATAATATTTCCATTGTAAAAATATACTAGAATATTTTTTTTTAATTTTTTAATTTGAAAAATATTGTTAAATTACCAATAATAATAATAAAAATAAAATAAGGGCAAAGAAGGGCGTACAAAATCGAGATAGTAGCTGGAAGAACAAGTCACGATGTAATAATTGTGTATTAGAAATAAAGGGCATTTTAGTCGGATGCTTTCCTGGAATGCAGTATATCCCATAGGATTTGGATTCTCTCCCCCAACCCATAGGTCCGTTTGGTACACAAGAAAAAATTTGATGGCAGTAGGAATAAGAAAAGAAATAAAAAAGGAATGAAATCCTTAGATGCATAATCATGTTTAGTATGATAAAAAAAGTAATAAAAATATTTTACATTTTCATGTTTGGTATAAGAAAAATAGTATAATCAATAGAAAGAAAATATGATAAAAAGACAAAAATATCCATAAAAAATAAAAAAATTATTATTTTTTAAATATAAGTTTGGTCAACAAATTCGTTACCCGTTTGCTCCATCTCACAAAACGCAAAACGCAGAGAGAGAGAGAGAGAGAGAGAGAGGAATCCATCGACTTCTTGGTGGAGAATGGAGGTTTCAACCACCGTGAAAGTTGTCGAAAATCACCTCCTCAATATCCTCGTCTAATAATCAGTTCCATAAGGCTCCATGTGCCACCGTGAAAGATCTTTAATGGTGCTCAAACCAAATGGGTACGTTGTTAGTGTTGAGAATGCTAGAGTTGGAGCAAGTAGCATATGAGAGTGTTTTTGAGTAGGTGGTTGTTTCTGACATAGTCCAAGAAATGATGTAACCTTTTAGTTCATTTATCTTCCTTTTCAGGCAATGCATTTATTTTCCCTCCAGTTTTTGATGAAATCAGCATTGACATGGAAGACTGAAAATTAGACACCTGAAAAATTAAAATGCAATATACCAATCCCATAATATTTTGAATGGAATCCTAATTTGTTAAAACTACCTAATCATGATTGCTGATTGAAAGGAATGACAGTAAAAAGAACCAACCAAACATGTGTAATATTGCAATCTTATTCCCATTCCATTATCTAGAATGAACAATGCATGAAACGAGGCTTTAAGAACATTTATAAGGACAAATGAATAATGGAGATAGAAAAAGAACAGGTACAGAAAAATTATATTCATCTATTGGAAATATATATATATATATATATTTATATATATGAATGACGATAATAAATAATGATGCAAAAAAATAATGAATAGGTGCCACATGAAAAATATGGGGCGAATTTGTTCAGAGAAGGAAGATGGAAACATAATTTTATAGTTTTCTTTTAGCCGGATTTATTATATTTAAAATTTGAAATTTGATTGGATTTTTCTTCAAAAATAATTAAAATTAAGTAAATTACTTATATAGTACTTTCATTTCATATTAAATGCTTTAAGTAAGTTCACAATCAGGACAAAACCATGATGGTAGCTCGTTGGGCAATATTAGCAATAGCATTAATTGATCTGTTTTCAAATGAAGGTTAATCCTGATTTTAATTCTATCTGAATTCATACCGGCAGGATTATGAGAATATAAAAATTAGGAAACCAAAAGAAAAAAATTTTATAGATCCAAGTGTCATTCATTAAGTCAAGTGGAACTGCTTTCATATATAATTATGTGCTCATGTCAAGAGCCATGAATTTTTTTTTTTATTACACAAGAGGGCAAAGCCTAAAACAAAAACCAAAAAAGAAGACCTTTACATTGCCACAGAGTGAAATAGGAAGACTACATAAATATTGTCCAATAAGAGTTACCCTGTACCAAAAGGGGGTCTCGTGATCTCGTGAAATCAAAGTGTAAGAACACTTTTCAAAAATTTCAATTGCGCTTATATTTATCATTATAGGAGTTTGGTTCAAGTTTTCTCCAACTCCTTCTCATCAATGGACTCCTGTCGTATACGAAGGAGTGCGGTTTTGCCAACTAGTCAACACAACGGTTAGTTTCACAAAAGGTGTGCTCAATCCTAACACACAACTAGCTACATTGTATGAGGCTCTAAATCTCACCAACAAAATTGAAGCATAGGTGAACATCATCTCATCCATTCCACACCAATCATAAGGTAACCATAGAGGCAGCGTATATCACCACTTTCTTTAGGTTGCATTTTTTGCAAGTTTAAGGCCCCATAGAATGTCCTACAACTCAGCCACAGTGATAAAACATCGACCAAAGTTACCTCTAAAGCCAGCAATCCATCCACCAAGTTCATTTCTAATGATGTCACCGCATAAGACTAACCTATTAACTTTAACAGACCTATCAACATTAACTTTAAACCACCCCTCCCCTAATAGTTTTCAACTAATTAGAGGTTTCTCATGCTGTTCAACCTTCTTTCTCTATATTCCTTCAATGCTTATATCCTGAGAAATCTGATTTAAACATTTGAAGATTAGTTCTTCATTCCTAGCAGTGTATTCTTTGAATGTCATCTCACATCGGGAGGTCTACAGGAGCCAACAAATGTAAATGAACATCTTTTGCCAAGGTAGGGATTCAACTCTCTTATTGTTTAGCATGATTCTTTTATACCTATGTTTAAATTTTGAACCATTGTGAAATCAACTAAACTTGTACATATAATTACTTATATTTTCATCAATTATAATATAGAAAGTATATAATTTTTTAATAACAACATAATAAATGAATAATTTAATTGAGAAATCCGCCAAAACCCAATTCATTCGTCAGCAAGAAGCCAAGAAAATCAAGGGGCTCCAAATTCGGTTTCGAATGGTCTGGGGAAATTGAATGGAGACGGGGGATGAAACCAAGTTGCTTTGATTTTGATAAACCTCTGATTGTTAAATCAACAAACCAACTCGAATTTGTTGTCAATTTTTGCGCTGAATGCTGATCTTCTGCTCCCCAACATTATATTGTTGCTTTTCAGCTTATGCTTGTTTCCTCTTAGATGAAATCTTCACCAACAGGGAAAAAAAAAAAATTGAAAGGCAAATATAATAAGTAAATTCAAGGATCCAACAACTATGATCATGTATTTCTTAGACACAATTGGGATACTAACCATAAGGAGGTTCTTTAGTGATAATTACATCAGTGTCAATCTTAGCGTAGGTTATATAGCCATCAGTACTTCGGCGAACAGTTCCTTTTATGCCTATTAAGCAGTGTTCCTTCATTAAAACAATATCAAGCGGTAAAAGGAAGAATGATGAAATGAAGCCGATCATGTCGCAGTCCTGGAGTTGCATTAGTTTTCTTTTTCAAAAAAATATCTTTACTCAACACGTCTTCACTTATAAAATCCCGAATTTGGATACTATCAATTGAATAGATGGTTAATAACTCTTAAGTAGAGAGAGAGTGATACAAAAGTAATAATGTGCATACAGTAGTTCACTTAATCTTTTTTTAATTTTTAGTTATTTTCTCTTTTCTCTTTTATCTTTTTTAACTTGATAAACGCTTTACCATTTAGTCACTTGAAAGAATCTAAATTCTAAAATTCTCACTATAAACACCCAGCCACCAATCCCATAAAAGAGAAAATAGAAAAAAAGGGAGAGATTAATCAGAATAAGACATGTATATGATATGCCTTCATAAAAGGAAACCAAAAGACAGGTGCCGTTATATAATTCAATCATTCAGCCAAGTACATCCTACATACAACTGATTTCTAAAGGACTTGTGCATAAATCATTCTATGATGAGAGCCACTCCAGCTGCAATTTATTTTTAGTTAGTAAAAGCACATCAACACTACATGTACTTTCGCCACTTCATAGATTTTTACAGTTTCCTTTAACTGCATCATAGGTTATAGAGAATGATTAATCTGACAAGATTCTTCATAGTTCACACTTCACAGACTGTGTTTCATGTGCTTATGGCATGCAAAACCCAAGCATGAGGGAAAATGCTCGTACTGAAACAGCCCTCATAAATGAATGTGTTGCGTCGTGCAAACAGAATAATAGCCGACCCAAATCTAGAGATTCATTATTTCTTCAAATGTCCAGTACTACATATGGTCAGCAACTCTAGAGGCACGGTGCATGTACTCTTCTGATGGGGGATCCGCAAAAAAGACATCAAACTTGGATCCAAAAAACTCCGGATACAATTCAAACTCTCTCTACTTACATTTATAATATATGGGAGGAGAAGCAGATTTTGCCACAATCTCATCATGTTTCTGTATAAGCTCCCTAGCTTATTCTAGTCTTCTACAACATTTGTGAGCTCAAGATCCAAAATAAAATTCTGCCGCTGCATACCAGTGTCAACAAAGTTGGGGAAATTGCCATCATTGCAGTTTTATCCACGTTAGTCGCCCATCTTACCAGTTTACAGACTATCATAGCGTGTCCCCTTTAAATTGAAAGGTGCAAGAGAGAAACAGGCGCAAATTGGCCCAAAATTCCTCACATGTGATCTTCAACGGATACGGTACATATGAGCCTAGAGCTCAGGATTAGCCTTTGGGGGTGATTTAGACACTTTTGGAGTTCCAAAGACGTTACAAAATCTCAGAGTCTCATCCCCTGCTGCAGAGGCCACAGTACCCCTATCTGGACTTCCAGTCATATTTAGCACTCTAGAGTTAGGACCATTGAGCTCTGCTATCTTCACCATAGAGGGGTATTTCCAAAGAGTGAGCTGGTTCTGAGTGAACCCATGTGAGCTAAGCAGCTCCCGCTCATTCTTGTTCCACAATAAAGAACACACCTGCGAGCCTGTGTTCCCAGACTTTATACACGCACCTGTATGAGTGTTCCAGAACTTGATTCACTGATCAGCCCCACCTCCACCACTTGCCAGTACGTTTCCCTGAGTGGAAACCAAGCTAGGGCCTTAACTGCAGCTCTATGATCCTCAAGCCTGTGAAGCCACTGGGTTGGTGAGTTTGAAGAGGTCACGGAATTGTCCAAATGTGAACAAGATTAACATTGCCTCCGCTGGCTAATTGTCGTCCTGAACCTGACCACTTTAGTCCACACACCTCTTGTCTGTGTCCTCTGTAGTTTTGAACTATGTGAGAATTCTTACATCATTGTTGACAATCCTACCGTCCATTTCTCCTGTTGTGAGGATACAATCGTTTCAAGAAAGTGAGCCTACTCGAGGTCGGTGTCCTCCCTGAGTGCTCTTAGCTGCATTTTGTGAAATCAAATTAACCAGATAGCATCAGAATGAGGTGCTTAATTTTGAAAGAATATAAAAGATGGTCAAATAATTTACCAGACTAGTAGCAGTAGAATCCCAAAGCCGGATATTTGAACTGTTCTAACCAATTGCCATATGGCGTCCATCAGGAGCCCAGCTAACACTTGTGATAGGACCATCATCCTCATCAACAGTGAAAAGTTTTGAGGTATACGAGGCATACCAAAGGTATACCGTATTTCCAAGGGCACTAGAAAGGACATTGCTGCTTCCCCAGTCGAGTAGATTCAAGTAGAAATCATCTAAGATGTCAGGAGCATCTGATGTCATCTCAAAACTCTGAAATCATTCACTAACACTTAGGACGCAATTGAAGTCACACAAAACTGCGACGTAGAATTGAATGTTAATTATAAATAACTTGATGCACTTTAGATACCTGAGGAATGTATCGTTTGGATTTGGTGGATTTGGATTGAAGAGGTGGGTCGGGGATCAGTCCAACCGGAGGAGTCGAGGGCTTGTTCTTAAATGCTAATATTCTGGTCCTGTTTATGTTTAACGCCTCCGCCGGTAGCTTCTGGTAAGCTTCTCTTGATGGTAAGCTTACAGCAGAGTTCTTTTTGCCCTTTCCTTCAGTAAGCATGTAATGAGCAAAATCATAGTCCATGGCTGACCTGTTAGGTATAAATCTGTTTTAACTGTTTACCAAAATGGAAAAATTGGATCAGAAACTCAGAATCAATCGCTATAATTAAACGTTTGTTAGGTTGCCAAGAAAGTAAACAAAATGACGTCATTTGCATAAAACCCCAGCATCACTTTCTTACCTTTTCTCGAGAAGATTTTCTATGGATAAATTGATCTCGGAGAGGATACCTAGACTTGGTCTTGCTGGATGAACTTCGTGAATCCATGAAAAGAGAAGAAGGCACCAAGATAGGAGAAACAACAGCGAGAAAACACAGAATCAGACAACAAAACAGCAGATATATTATACAAAGGAAACTAGAAATTGAAAGAGCAAGTAAGAGAAAATTGAGAATGGCCGTGCGCACTTATTCATATGAGGGCTTGGAGATCGTAAAGGATGTGAGAATTGGCGTCAAGAGGAGAGTTGGTGGATTTATATGAGATGGTGTTTAACCGTTGAGAGAATTTTAAAGTTTAGCGGGTAATTGCATTCTTTTTTAATTTCATGTGAATTTTTTTTCCTTTCTCAAAAAATTAAATTTACATATGTTGCTCTATCTTCTATAATCTAAAATTTGTTTATATTTATTTATAATTTAAAATAAATTTTATTTGATTTTTTCAATTTGACCCTGATTGAAATTTCAATTTAAACCTTTTAATTCTGTAGAATTTTAATGTACTAAGTCAAAGTTTATTAGTTAAAAAAATTAATTTAATTTAAATTTTAAATTGGTAAACTTTAAAGTTTAAATACTAGTAGAGTGTATTATTTATTAAATGATTAATGAATTATTACAATAATTATATAATGAATTCTATCAATAAAACTAACTTAACGACTTAGACAGAATACTATCAATTTTTTATTTTTTTTATTTTTTTCCGATTTTAGTTGTTGCAAAGAGTTATTATGTTAATTTTTTTCTAACTATTTATATGTTATTTGTTATCATGTAAATAATTATTTTTCAAAGATAATTTTAGTCCCCAGGTTTTAATATTTTAAACATATTTAATCACTTTATAATATAATGAAATATTTTGGATAGTCCACATGTCAATTTCTTGTGCAAAATTTTCCCTCCATTCATGTTCAATTTTTATCAATTTCTTACGGGAACAAGGAAAACTTTTCCGGATATATTTCACATTGTGAATATCTTTTCTAAGTATATGTTTAATTAGTGATTTCATTCTTAAATAATTCTAGGGAAAGTAGTTTTCCAAAGTCCAGAGTTTAAAATTTTCATTCTCTTGCAATATATAGCAAATAAAATGCATTCTATAAAACTATTAGGGCCTGTTTGGTGCAACGTATAAGCCCTGATAGTATAAGATAATACAATACGTTAAAAGATTATCAGGTGTTTGGATAACTAACATATTGTATTATCTTATCCATCATATTTTTTTATCCATCAAAACATTAGATAATTTAATCAGGCCTAAGGAGGTGGGATAAGCCCTGATTAGATTACAATGTATAAGCCTTTTATTTTTATTCCCTTGCAGCCCTACGCTCTATCATCTTTCCCGTTTCACTCTGTTATCGTTTTCTCTCGGGTTTCTGGTTCGCATCGCAGACCTCCCAGCCGTTTGCAAACTCCCAGCCGCGCAACTACATTTGCTTCTCATCTTCTTATTGGTAAGCAAACCTATCTTGGATTCTTCGGTTTCAATTTATAGTGTGAAAAAATGATTATTGGATTTATTCCTTCTGTTCTATCTATCTGTTTTCTTGCTGGCACGAACAAGAAGAAGAATCATTCCATTCTCTGCTATTCCATTCTCTGCTATTTGAACCCGGAGCGGTCTAATCAAATAAGGGATCAGACTGCTCTTAGAAACATAAAACAAAAGCAAACTCTCATAGTTCAAAGCCCAGCTCCAAATACTTCTTCGTAAGTAAGGTTAAGCGCCCTCTTTTTGTCATCCCTACAGTAAACTAAAACAAAGTGGTTTCCTTTGCCTAAAAAGAGAGGGAGAGAGAGATCTTGTCAGGTAGTAGGTCTAGTTGCCGAATCAAGAGTCAATCGACCTGGGAGCGCAGTTTCGTAACCAAGAACGGTGGGCGAGAAAGATAGGAAAAGACCTCACACGTCTATAACTGCCTAGGTAGGGTCCGGTCAATCCAGTGAATGAATGGGAGCTGAGGTGTCTTCCTTACAGCTCACAGATATATTTGCTGCTGGTCAAAGAAGCCATGCCATGAACGGTCGACAAGAGTGCAGCTTCTGTCTTCTCTGTATCATAATACCGAAGCCAAGGTAATCAATGAAGGGCACGAGGGAACAGCTTCTTCTTTCTCCCTGATCCCTAGCATTGAATTCTTCTTTCCCTCGGCTGAACAATTACCTTAACTTAAACAATCCCGGCTGCGCCCTCAAGGCCCTATGCCTTGAAGTCTGATCTCTTAATTGGCCAATGGGCACCTCTTTTCAATTCAAAGAAGGAACGGATGCAGCTGATCATTCTATGCCTCAAGCTACTGACCAAGGTGAAGATATTAGCTTCCAAGCTTTGTCAGCCCGAAAAACTATGTTCGAAAAATTCTTATTCAGATGACCAGCTCGAGGGCAAGGGAACAGCGAAAGCCCTAATCCAAGCACAACTATCTCTTCAACGGGAAATGGCACTGAAAATAGAATGTCGAAGAGCTCAAGCTAAGTCGACCGAAGGGGGAGTTTTCCCTTGACCGGACCAAGCCACGTACTTTAGTGCCGAAATGCCTTCCTTTTGGGGTGGGCGAGGAGCTAAGCTTTCAGAAAGAGTGACTGAGTTGCCTAGAGGATGTCGCTTAATATTAATAGGTGTTGGAGAGGCTCCGTCTGCCTGGTGGATCTGAACATATCGTAAAGCATACCGGAATATCAAACTTTCGCTTAAAATCCTAGTTTTGATGAGCAGAGTTACACTCCATTTATATTTTTACTTAAAAAAATAGGTGAATAGTTCCAGGTCACTGAACTTAGAGTAGGAAATTCCAGTGAAAGCTTTATCCTAAGAAGACTGAACAGGAGCAAGAACATCGGTCATTCCTATTTCCATCTGAAAAGGCTAGCTGCTGACTTAACCTCTCCTCGCTTATATTAGACGTTAGGGTCTATTTCTTCCTCCTAACTCCTAGGCTAAGGCTAAGAAAACTGAATAAGCAAGTGGAGCAGTCAGCAGTTAGCCTCCTAGCTTGGTTCCTGGATTACAGTCTAGTAACGAACTGCACGTGAGTGATTTCGCCGGCATGTGAAGGCTTAGTATGACTTTCAAAAGGATAACGTATAAGAATAGGACTAGGATCGCTCTCCCTCCACCCGAAAAACCCTTTTCTTTTTATTTACAGCTGGTCCCCTTATTGTATTTCTAGATGAATTTTCCATTGATTGAAACTGATACAAGCTACACTAATAGAGAAGCTGTGCAAAACCCACAATATACTCACAGAAGTTGTGGTCTTTTTTTTTATTTTTTATTTTTGGTGGGACCAAGACCAAGTTAGGCTTTAGATGTTACAATCACAATGCTTTTCACCAAATTAGTCAAAAAATTAGTTATAGTTTTGTGGACATCTAATGGACTATATTTTTAATTCATATTTTGTGTTATATATTAATAATTCATATGCCCACATTTATATTTTATTTTGTATATTAATAATTCTCTATTTGTGACATTTCTTTAGTCTTCATTTTATATCTTATATTGTATTCATGAGAAAGTTACCATTTTACAATTTTGTTTCTCATATTACAGGTTTTACAAAACAATGTATATTTTTATTAATGAGTAGTTTTAAATTTTTAGGTGTTATGGATCCTAATAAAAAGCTTGACCCAAATCGATGGCTAAATGACCCAAATGGATGGCTTAATGATATAAATGAGCTACTTCACGTTATGTCAGTGTATTTGATGTTAGAACAAACCTTTTTGGAGATGGTAATTGCATGTATTATATCGTACCTTCATGTCATTCGTGTGGCTCAAAGACGACATGAGAAATTATCCTTAAGGCGACGGGTGATACCAAAGGTAAAGGAAAAATCAAGGGTAGAATTCATAAGAAGGTTAATAAATGATGATATTGCATGCGTGGAACAACTTCGAATGGATACTTATACATTTCGGATATTGTGTTCTCTTTTACGTGTTGAGGGTAGGCTAAAAGAAGATGGGTTAGTATCAATAGAAGAACAAGTTGCTATGTTCTTACACATATTAGCTCACCACACTAAAAATCGTGTAATCAAGTTTAAATTCCAACGTTCAGGAGAAACTATTAGTAGATACTTCAATTTAGTGTTGAATTCTGTGTTGAGGTTACAAGGAAATTTACTTAGGGCACCAGAGCCAGTTCCTGAGGATTGCATTGATGATAGGTGGAAATGGTTTAAGGTATGAACTATGTTAGGGAATCATATTTTTTAAATTTTTTCATTTTTATTTAACATTGTAACAGGGCTTTTTCTTATCTTTGTTAGGGTTGTCTTGGAGCTTTAGATGGAACCTATATTAGTATTAATGTTCCTGAGGTTGATAAACCAAGATATAGAAGTCGAAAAGGCGAAATTGCTACAAATGTGTTAGGAGTATGCTCACGAGACATGAAATTTATATATGTATTGCCTGGTTGGGAGGGTTCAGCTTCAGATGCTAGGGTATTACGCGATGCAATTAATAGGAGAAATGGCCTTAAGGTTCCAACTGGTAAGAATGTTAAAACTATTTTTAAATTAATAACCTTATTATAATAAAAAAATTGATTTTATATTTGGTTCATGAAATAGGATACTACTATTTGGTAGATGTTGGATATACTAATGGAGAAGGGTTCCTTGCCCCTTATAGGGGAACCCGTTACCATCTCAGTGAGTGGAGACGTGGACATGTCCCAACAACTCCTCAAGAAATATTTAATAAGCGACATGCTCAAGCTAGGAATGTGATAGAAAGAACATTCGGGCTATTGAAGATGCGTTGGGCAATTCTTTGGAGTCCAAGTTATTATCCTGTTAAAACTCACAATCGAATTATTATTGCTTGTTGCCTATTGCACAATTTGATTAGGAGGGAGATGCGTGCAGATCCATTAGAAATAGAGCTGGATAACATGCCAATTGATGAAGAAATCGAGGTAGAACCACATGATACCATAGAAACCATTGAACCAAGTGAAGCATGGAGTGCATGGAGAGATGCATTGGCAAATGAGATGTATAATGAATGGATTGTTCGTCGAGGCTATACCTAGACTTGTTATTGTATCTTTTGAGTTTTAGTTATTGTACCCTGAAGATCTTTTACACTTTTATGTTTTAGTTGATTACGTTTATGGTGTACTTTTATAACCATTTTGATTGTTTAAAGTTGTAATGTACTCTTGTTAATTTTTTTTTGAGTTTCAGTTATTAAATTTTATTAAGTTTATGGTCTACTTATATTTTTTGTTGAAGTTGTAATATATTTGATAGGTATGGCATCTGAAAGTACTCAACAAGCTAGCAAAGTTAAAGGAGAACGTAGGGGTTGGAGTGATGAGGAGTTTGAGGCATTCCTATGCTTCTTAGAGGAGGCAGTTGCCTTAAACAAAAGAGCTGATGCTGGCCAATTTAAACCAGGTACTTTCAAATGGTTGGAACAAAAGTTGGAGGCAAAATTTCCTGAATCTGGCATAAAGGTGAAGCCCCATATTGAGTCAATTATGAGGAGGCTTAAAACAGAGTATAGTAATTTATATGACATGTTGAACACAAGTAGCTTTGGATGGGATGATGTGCATAAGAAGATTTTAGTTGATAGTGATGATGTTTGGAATGCCTACATCCAAGCGAATAAGGTTTTTAAATTTTTAAAATAATTGTGTCATATGTTCCTTTACTTTTCTTTTCTTTAACAACAATATGATTATATGTTTGTATTATATATATGCAGAAAGATGTAAACTTGAAGAATTATAGGACCAAAGTTTTTCCTTACTATGAACGCTTGTTGGTCATCTTTGGAAGGATCGTGCTACTGGAAAAAGTGCTGAAGCTCCTGCTGATGTAGTTGAGGATTTGGATAATGAAGAACACACTAATGGAAACAATGACACTACTGAACTTTCAGAAGAAGTCATTAGGTTAAGTGATGATGACATTGAACATGTCAATCAATCAATGTCTATGGGTGAAACTAAAAGTAAGGCAAAAATAAGTCATTCTGAAGGTAGACGGGTGAGAAAGAAGTTAAGAGGAGAAGATATGTTAGCAAAAAGTATGGACAATTTTGCCAATAAGCTTGTGGATGTTGTTGGAAATTCTGCTGAGAGGATGGGTGTCATGGCTGAAAGTGTCAAGTGTATGGCTGAAGGTGTGAAGGTTGTGAAAGATTTTTATGATGATTCACGAGCTATTGCTGATGAACTGATGAAATTAGAGGACTTTACATCTAGAGAACGCAATAAAGCTGGCCGTTTACTTATGCAAAACCTCTCCCTAGTGCATTTATTTTGGGGCTTTCAAGGTGAACATAGAATTCAATTTGTAAAGGATTTGCTTGAAGATAACTAAAACTTATGGTACTTGATATTAAAACTTGGTGGTATTTACACTTTTGTGGTATTTGTAGAACCTTGGCGATGGTGGCCTTTTTTGCAAACTTAATTAATTTATTAGTGTTTCTTTTTTCTTTGATAAATAAAATTAAGATACTTGTTATATTATGTGACGCATTTAAAAACTAGATAATAATATAAATTCTTATAAAATTTTGTTGTCATGTTGAATTATATGAAACGCAATTTTAAAAAAAGACTATTGAATGTACATATCGAGCATAAATTTTTTCATTTCTAGTATATGAGAAATTTTATTTTTAAAAAAATTAAAATAGCATCACAAATTTTTGAATATATAATATATTTATAAGTAAAGGGTATTATTGTCAAAATAGTTATTCTTTATACTATCCAATGTTATACAGTGTATCACCAAACATAAAATAGTATTAAAATTATCCTATCCAATCTTATACAGTGTTGCACCAAACATTGTATAGTGTTAAAATTTTATCAGGTCTTATCCTATCAGGCTTTATCCTATCAGGCCTTATCCTATCAGGCCTTGTCCAATGCGGTGTACCAAACGGGCCCTTAGTACATCAAGGGAATCATTATCACATGGGAGAGGGTGAGAGAGAGAAAAGAAAAATAACTATTATGTAATTTATTATTATTATTATTATTTAATATTTATTTTTTTAATAGAGATGCATATGTCATTTATCATTTATTTTATTTATTTTTAATTTTTTTTATTCCATTTCTTTCCATTCTCATCTACCAAATGTGGTGCGCAATACAAGATACCATTTTAAAAATGTATGCTCCATCTTATGTGGTATTTTAAAAACATCATGGAGTTATTGTTGATGATTTCTTGCATTATAATGTTAACTATAAAATTCTTACATTTTGAAATATACTGCAAAGTTGTATCGTTATCTTTGCAATGTCCATTTTGACTAGTGACATTCAATTTTGTCATATGTTTGTTACTAATATGTTTTTCAAAAAATTTTTTACACTGTTGAGTCATTTATGACAAACTTTTTGAAGCAGGTCAAAAACTCACCTTTAATATCTTCCCTATCTTTGATGATTTTTTCCTTTATTATAATACCCGGCGTTGTTCCATGATGTTTCAATGTGTTACATGCAGCTCTGTCTATGCTACACACATATATATATATATATATATATATATATATATATCTTTTAAATTCTGTCATGTGCATGCATGGGGTTTTGAATTTGAAGGATTATTTTCTTTCAAATTGGTCATATATTGGATGCAGCCCAGGATCACAGTTACTTCTACTATGTTGACATTGTATAGTTTATTTCTATTTGTGGGTCGGGGCTTTGAAGCGGAGCGAACGAGTTATTGGAATTCCGGTGAACATGTTCCAGATGTGAGTTGATTCATTTGTTTTAAAACTGTGCAATAAAGAAGAGTCGTTATAATGGATGATCAAACAACATTAAATTGAGTTAAGATGAGTTAAGGATTTTTTTTTTTTTTTCGGTTGGGTTGGGTCATGTTAATTAATTTGATTCAACTTGACTTAATTTTATTAATTAAAAAATTATTTTTTATAAGAACAAATATAAAAAAATTATTTTTTTAAGAATAAAATATACTTTTATAGGAGTTTATATAAATTATTTTAAATGTTGATTTTATAATTTTTATTAAAAAATTATAAAATAAAATAAAATGATTCATCCACCCCAACCTACTCTAGGCACTAAGCTTAGAATTTAAAGCTATGCACAAAATTGGATCAAGTATCAATTTAGACCAATGTCTAGTCTAACTTGAAATTCGTGCAACTCTAATTGTTACGCTTACTTTATTATATGAATGTCAGTTTATATATATACTTCTTCGGTTAATTGAATTTTTTTTGGCTAACATTAATTAGATTAACATTTTTTTCATTAAAATTAATTTTAGCAAAAAGCTTTATAATTTTACAAATATTTTATATAATACCCAAAAAAAAAGAAGGGGTAAAACCCAATTTGGATCCTTTCTATTGCCTTGTTCATCCATTGCTCAATTGTCAAAGTTTGGTTTATTTAGATCAATTTAAATGGTTTAGATTTTATAATTTTTTATTTATTTTAATAATTATTTTTTAGAAAAAACTAAAATAAAAATAATTTTTAATTGTAAATTAAAAATTAATAATTAAATTTAAAAAATTAAAATTTGATCTATCTTAATTAAATTTGAATAGTTTGGCTCTTAGACAACCGGACACTTGACTAGATTCATTTGAGTTTCTTTTACGTAGCATTACTCTTTCATGTATCACGTGGCACTAGTACAAATTTATTTTTGAAACAACAATTTCTCACTCGTGTTGACTAGTTGCAGCATGCCATCCTTTAGATTGGCAATGCACAAGATGCAATGGAATGTGCAGGTCTCAGGCACTTATGGTAGGGAAGTATTTGACCCCTCAATTTTTCCTTTTTTGGTTGCTTTTGGTCTTTTTCTTTTTTTGAGCTATATAATTAGAGAATATCACTATTTGAGCTATCAAGGGTGTTAATTAGGCTTGGAGGTTTGGTAGGCCCGTTCCTAATTGGTCAAATTTGGCCAAGTTGGATTGGGTATAAAGAAAATTTTTTAAAAAAATTAGGGTTAGGCTCATATAACCGGGTAGAGTCGACTTTTAGGGTCATATTGACCCAATTCAAAATAAAAATAAAAAATATTTTATTATAAAAATTTATATCAAAATTTTAATTATTTTAAGAATAAAATATAATTTTATAAAGATTTATATAAAATTTTTTATAAATTATTTTATAATTCTAATAATAAATTTGGACTAACCTAAAATAATATATTGGCCTTGCTAAATTTAAAAAAATTAAAAAAATTTTGTTATAAAAATTTATATCAAAATTTTAATTTTTTAAAAAATAAAATATAATTTTATAAAAATTTATATAAAATTTTTTATATTTTTAATAATAAATTAAAAAAATATTAGACTACTCGATATTGGTTTAGCTTTGCCTAATATTAAATTAGGTCAGGACAAGCCCAAACAACAAATTCTAATTTTAAAACTCATTTAAAATCGAGTTAAGTATCTAGGCTCAAGTTTAGCCCGCCCATGAAGTAGAGACCTAACGCTCAGAGGAGGATCTGAAGGACGATGAAAGCATAACCAAAGCAGCCAGTAAAATACTCATCAACAGCATTACAGTGAAAACCTAACCCGCTGGCATCGAAGTACTGCGATAGCGGGTATCTGCAGAAACACCAATTAGCGAGTAAGTATTTGTTGGGCAGATTGGCTTTCCATAGTTTTTTTTTCCATTGCTGCAAGATTTAAAGATAAAGATTCCATTTTTGTCTCATATCCATGCTATAGGTCGTTTTTACTGGTCCCATTCGCAGCTAAGAACCAGCACCATCTGTCCTCTATGTACCAATTAGCATCCTCTCAATTTTCTCTTAATCTGGAGTGAGGAAGAAGAAGAAAGAGAAGAGAGAAAGAGCATGTGTGTCCGTGTGTGTGTGAGAGAGAGAAAGAGAGAGAGAAACCCATTCCATAGATCCTATGAATATGATTCTATTTCTTCTACTAAATGGAATACTAGGAATGAAACTAAATTCCTTTTTCTTGAAACAACTCCTAACTGAAATATATATAATAGTCACAACTACACTTTTGAACCCAGTGTAGTAGTCATGACTGAGAAGTAATAGTTAAAAGTGCTGGATCTAGAAGTTTTGATAGTTTAATATTATAACAATTATTTAAAAAATATTAGTCCGGCCAAATTATAAAATGTAATTGTACAAGACTAGGTCAAATTGCTTCAATTGCTCATATACTTATTTGGGTCCCGAAACGAGTCCTCTATTATATAGAGAATCGTGTTGTGTCATCTCTTATATAAAAAGGTTTTTAAAAAAATTAAAATTGGCTTAAAAAAAAAACTCCCTATATGATAGCACAGAGCATAAATCCTTTATGCACTAAATGATCCGTGCTCTGAGTCTTTGATCTGTAAAACAAGGAAGTTTTCTTCACCCAAGGAAGAAGGGAGTTGTAATATTAGGCCATAGTTCTCTTCGTTCAAAATAGAAGTCTCTTGGTCCATGTCCTTGACAAATGCCTTTAGTGTTTTTTGTGCACAAACTCATCATGTAATAACCATCATACAATACCAAAGGAAAGGGGAAGCCTCTTTTATGCCTTTGATATTCCTCTAGTGTGTAGTAAGTCCGGTTTAGAAAAGAGTCCTACACCATATCTTGAAGCACGAGTGTAGAAGATCCTTAATTAAAAAAAAACGAGAGAGAGAGCTTTCTTTGCATGTTTCACGAAGCAATATTTTCCTACATAAAAAAAATTGCATCTTCATATAAAAATTGCAAGAATAAGAGTGAGAACTGCTGTAGAAAAGACAAATAACTTCCGATGTCCCTTATATGTAGAATTTTATTATCTACTGTGTAAAACCTACGATGTCAAAATAAGCAAAAGATAAAAGGAAGATTCCATCGTGTCGCTTCTCTACCACATGTCTCAAAGCACTACATATCGGAAAATTTGTAAGAACAAGAGAAAGAAAAGATCTATTGAAACGAATAATGAGAAAAGCTCTTTTGCCAGTGGGCTGAACATGAGTTGAGTTGATACTTGGCCCAATCACATACCATGTTGATCTAGGTTGATTAGGCCTAACCAAGTTTCTCTATTTTTGCTTTAAAAAAAAAATTAAAAGACTTAAAAATTTTGAATGCTTATATTTTTATAACTCTTAACTATTTTTTATATATGACCACTCATTTTGATATATTTTTTCAAAATTTATGTAATGAAAATGAAAAATGTGAGTCTAAAGAAAAAAAGAAAAAGAAAATGTACGCATAGAAAGTAAAACTTTCAAAAGTTAAAACTTGAAATCTAGTAGTTTATTTGAGGCTTTTTTTATATTTTGGGTAATTTATCTAGATAGAGGTGATGTAAACTTTGCCTACTTTTTTTTTTCAAAAAATGCACATTTAATATTTTAATTTTGAGATTTTTTATTTCAACTTTAAAAATGCACATTTTTTATCTCGTATTCTTTTGTCTGAATGTGATAATTATATTTAGGATATGACTAGTATAATTTATAAAATATATTTAAAAATTTTCATTTAAGTACCTATTTTTTATTATTATAAACAACTAGGCTAGCCAACCTAGTGTCTCACCCTCCTTGGTTTAGCCTCTCTTTTTTTCCAGCCTAGCTTAACCCAATTTGGTAGGGCTATACCAAGCCCTATTCTACATGTTTGCCTCCTATTTCTCTCCTCGGGAACCATATGTTTAAATTTAATGATAAAGAGGAGGGGGGGGGGAGAGAGAGAGAGAGAGAGAGAGAGAGAGAGAGAGAGAGAGAGAGAGAGAGAGAGAGAGAGAGAGAGAGAGAGAGAGAGTTTTTCACAAATATTCTTTGAAGTTTTTATCTTTCTATTAACTCCAAAGGTGCGAAAATAAAGAGAGAAGTAGAGAGAAAAATGCTCTCTAAGTATTTATGAGGCCAAAAATTGAATGTTGGGGAAGAAGGAACATGAAAGAGAAGTTCAAGGCATTTAATGGAGAAAATTTTTACTTGTTGAAAGAGATTTAGTCATTAAATGAAGATGGATCCGAAGCAATAAATAGTTAATGTTAATCATTAATATTTGAGAGTTCCTATGAAGCATGAAGAAGTAGAGAAGACTATGAGAATTTACTAAGCCATTTATCACTCTCATATACTCCTTATGTAATATATATTACTGGGCATAATTGCATTTATTTCTTCTAGTGAGTTTTGCAAGTTGCTATACTTCCTTAAGTGAGCTCAAGCCTTATTTGTTTCATTTCTTTATTAAATGGCGATTGATTGATTTTTTAGAAACCTAGTGAAAATTAAAGATTGTGGTGAGCAACAAAAGCGTGTTGAGCCCTTGGGGTTGCCTATTTATGTAGACTATATAAACTAGGAAACTAAGTCCTTGAGGTTGCTTGTTTGTGTATGCTATAAAAGTTAGGAAGTTAAGCCTTTGAAGTTGCCTGTTTATGTCGGTTGTAATAGCTAAAAAGTTGGGCCTTCTATGAAGGGTTTGATTGTATTTGTTTGTGATTACCCATTAATTATAAAAATTCTCTCACTTTAGGCTTGAAAAAAGGACATAGGACTTCATTAGTTTGAATCCTATAAGTTTTGTGGTCTTGTTTTCTCTCATCCTTAAACTTTTATTTTTAAATTAAATTGTTTCTGAGAAATCTATAGTAAGAACCTATGAGGATTCTTATCCATTATCTAAGGGCCATACTTTACATAATCTTTTAAAAGAGGAATTGTTTTTGAAATTTTTTTTTAAGGAAGATGGTCTCTACAAGGAAAGCCTAGAAACCTGAGGTTCTTTTCTTACAAAGAATTTTTCAATAAAATTTTAAAATATCCAATTCATGGATCTTGAATAGTGAAAGTATCTTTACTAGTGCTGATTCTTCTTAATTCTTTCTTTAGGACAAATTTGGTAGTCCAAATGTTTCTCTAAATAAAAGAGGGTTCACATCCAACCTAAGCTGTTAAGAAATTCTTCCTAAGATAGTATTTTGCCTTTTAAGGACTAAGGTAAAACGACTCTTTGGGAATAGTAATCAACGCCACCTCTATTTAGCAATAGCCAAATTAAATATTTTAAGGTCTCAAAAGCTAATACCACCTATATGTATAGGGGCATATAGATGAATTTTTTTTCTTGCCATTAGTTGGACCAATTGACTACTTAAATTCTTTAGGAGAAGCAGCTTATAGAATAAGTTAGAATTGGCTAAGCCACTAATTTTATTAGCCCCTCCTTTCCTACTTTTGTTAATAGTTTCTCCTTCCACACCCTATGAGTGTTAATTAAACCTTCTCTTTGATGGTTTTAAAGAAAGGGAATTTATCTCTGTCTATTCTAGTTAGTAGTGCCAAATACCTTTTGTTGAAGAAACATAATGAATGTTCAAAGTGAACATAAATGTTTGTCATATTTTCATCAAAACAATTATGGGTAAAGACAATAGAGGATTTCTCAATATTTACTTTTTGCTTGGAGCACCACTTATGTCTAAAACAATCTACATAGCTCCTTGTTCCTCCAATCTAGCTCTCAAAGAAATCAAAATATAAGCAGTAAAAAGAATATGATTAATACTTGGACATATTCTACATATCTTAGAGACCACAAAAAGCTTGCAATTTGTGGCAATATATTTTTTTTCATTAACTAACTGCTAAATGTAGGGCGACAACAGCAATGTTCACTAACTATTAGAATAACTGTTGCTATTTGATTCTCCAAGTAGGTGGGCATGGTTAAGAACCTAATAAAGTTTAAATCTTTAAAAACTTTATAATGGCGGTTTGAACTACTGCTACAGGTAATTGATTTATCTACATGTTATGAATCAACTTTTTATTTCTATTGGTAACGTAATCTGACACTTAAAACTAGCAAAAAAGTTGGCACCAGTATTGATAAAGTGACAAGAGAAATCGTCACCACTACATAGTGATTTGAGTTGTAGCCAAGTATGTATGTGTGTGTGTATATGGTGATACTTTTTATTCCTAGTGTAATCTCCATTGCCATCAAAAGAAAGAAAGCAGAACACAAGCAAGAAATTTCCTTCTTCACTTATAAGTTGGGAAAAAAAATTATTGATACATCATACAACTAAAATATTCAGCATTATGCTACAAAAAATTCATTTGCCAATACGAATCAAAATCTAGATAGTTAGCATGTCTAGTAAATCCATACATATCTAGAACATTATCATATGAAGGCATCACAGAGCCTTCTCATCCCTTAAAGCCTTCTTAAGAGGTGAGCCCAAGGGAGCTATAGTGAAAGGGTTTGAGCTAGAAGCCTTTAGGTTCAGGCTGTTGGAGATTGTACCCTAAACCAATTATTGTATTATGAACATTGTATTTCACTAAGAAAAAAAGATTTTCTCTTTTATTACATTTATTATATTATTTGCATATTTACTATAATAATAATATCATTAGATAAATTATATTGATTATCCTAAATATCCTTAGTCGATTATCTTTGTGGGAATGATGATAAACTAAGACTAGTTTGATTTTGATTGATGATTATATATTAATCATGTATGAAGATATAAATCAAAATCATAGACACTTATTAGGAAACAGGGTGTTGGATCAACCCGTCATAAGATAGCTACATGGATTAAGTTATAAGCATATCTTTTATATAGCTATGTCATTAAACCCTCAGACCTCAAATCACTATAGATTCCTATATAAGGAACACTGTGCTTTGGTATAGTCAAAAGTCACCTATAACCGGGTGATCATAAAAGATATGATTAAGCATAGTGGAATCCATGCAGAGGAATATGAGTTGTCAAGATGAAAATTTTCTCTCTCATTAGTGGAGATATATCTTTGGGCCACTCGATAAGTGAGATTGAGAAATGCATGGCTATGCTTGGATGGAAGGGTTTTCCATTTATTCTGTCAGTCTGCTCAGAGATCGAACAAGAGATGGTTAAGTAAAATGAGGATGACATTTCCATATTTCATACTTGACCTAGATATCGTGTGATGAAAGGATTATGACAGGGTTGTATGATAAGTTACATCGAATCACCGATTCTCATGATTTGGGTAGTCACAATATCTTGTTAGAAACCACTTGTAACTTATGGGTAGAATAGCGTTATTAGCCCACTAACAATGTCATATGGGCTTACAGGGTTGCACATAAGAACAGACTAACTCGAGTTAGAATATCCAGATTCATTAAATCTAAAAATGTATCTAGGTTCAATGAATATAACGTTCAATTTAGGGTGGAGAAATTTTATAAATATATATTTGTTATATATATTTTATAAAATTTGAATTGAAATATATATATATATATATATATCATTTATGTAATTTAAATAATTAGTTTAAATTTATTCTATAGGATAGATTTAAATTTAAACTAATGTGATAATTTGAATTTAATCTATGTGATAAATTAAATTTAAATTTAGTTCTAGATTGAGATCAAATAAATTGGTTTAAATTTATTCTCTAAGATAGATTTAAATTTAAATTAATTTTTTTAATCATAATCTGAATTAATTTAAATAATATATTTAAATTAATCAAATCTATCTTAAAATTCTAACACACCTCTATAAATAAAAAGGTTAGGATTTTATAGGTGAATAATATTTTGAGAGAGTCGCCTCCCACGCTAGAGAGAAAAGTGTATGGACGCTTAGAGAGAGAAAGTGTACAGACACTTAGAGAGAGAAAGAAAAGAATGTCTTCTCTTCTTGAACGTACGGATGTTCATCTTCAGTGGCATTAGCACACCATTTAAGTTGCAGTCACCGTTCGTGTGGATACCGATAAAGGGAACTGATTTGAAGCGTTAGTTCTTGAGATCCGACGATAGAAAAAGAACTTGAAGAATCATGCAACAAAAATAAGATTCAGTAACTTTACTCTATTTAAATGACATTGACGGATCCATAGGAAGGATTTGAATTCATTTTTTTTTAAATTTTCGCTATGCATATTCCAAAAATCCCAATACAGACATAGTGAAGCCAGGTTTTGTGATAAGTTACCGAAAGCCTTTCTATTTAAGGAATTACCTGTCAAGGAAATGGACACTAATTGTGGTAGCTGCTGTCACAGTTGTTACTGGTTCTTCATTGGTGACTTAGGTTGAAGCACCTTTATTTAAGGAGTAGTCACCACCAAATGAGCTGCCTCAAGAGGTGGATTTCGCCCTTCACCTCCCTAACAAACCTTCCCATATTTGTCAGCAAAATTTCTTACATATGCCTAGATTTATTAAAATGCAGTGTGGTTAATTAGTTAAGGACAAAGAGATAACTAGCATCAATAATAAAAAGTCTACAAGCTGTGTTACAGATTATGGAAGATAGAATAAAATCTTAGAGACGGTGGACCTATAAAACAAGATGGACTTCGAAATTCTCTAGTTATCAGACTTAAGAATTTTTTAGGGTTTTCAGAGCTTGTTAAAGCATGAAGGAAGCATAATTTATGACATCTCACAATAACTAGAACTTGAAAAAATAGTTTAAACAAGTAAACTTTAAGCTAAATGATTAGGTTCAATTAATATATATTAGCTAAGCACACTCCTCTGCTCTTATCTAGCATATGGTAAAACCCCCGTGCAAGGGCTCCAATGGCTAGTGGAATCCTAAGAATGATGAGAAAGTTTTCCATGGTATCCATGATAGTGAGATGCCTAAGGTCCAATGATCATCAAGTTAGGTTCTATCAATTGTAATGAGCCCCAATTTAGAACAAGGACAACTTATTTACATTTTTTTTGCTTTGTCAACTAAAAAATTATTAGGTTCCCCTAGACCTCATGTATGTTGCCTTGAATTCCCTTATACCTTTAGAATGGAGCACCAAAAATCTTGTTCTCGACTAATTCAAACAAATTCAAAGTTTATTTAAATAATAACATGCTTTATTTATATAGACTATTATCTATAAATAGTGTAACAGCCACTGAACAATTGTTTTCCAAACTAGTCATGCCTGAGATGACCCAACTAAAAATAGAGAATAAACTACTAAAAAATGGTTCACTAAAATATTTAGCCACACAAATGTTTCTTTCTTAGAGTTTAGCCTATGATGAAAAATGCATGCTCATAATGCAATTAGATCCTTATAGTAGTATCCATTAACAAATCAAAGTAAATGGATTAGCCAGATCCTATAAAAGTTCAGATGGTGCAAAAATGACTGAATTTTAAAAGAATGTAAAATGAAGAATTGGAACATATTAAAAAAAAGTAAAAAAGGAAATGGAAGATAAGGAAGAATCAATTGATCTATTAGCATATTGGAATTTTAAATTTCTTACCTCTACATTAAAATTGGAAGATGACAATTCTTTACCAACAATTAGCCAACCAGCTCGAATATTGTGGTCTTCACTAAATAGTTCAAGTCTCCTCCTTTTAAGGGCAAGGTGCTCAATAATCCTATACATATCTTTAGGCTTTTGTGTTGAACCTACAAGTAGAAATAGATATTCATTATTCAAATGAAAAGATTAGAATCATAAAGACAAGAATAAGAATAAGAGTAATATTTAATTATATATTCTTCTAAGCTTGCAAGAATGTTCCAAGGTTATCTATTTATATATTCCTCATGTAAGGCACTGAAGATAAACTAACTAATTATTCAAAAGAATTTGCAGATCTTCTAAGCTTGCAAGAATGTTCCAAGGTTATCTATTTATATATTCCTCATGTAAGGCACTGAAGATAAACTAACTAATTATTCAAAAGAATTTGCAGAGTCTTCTATAATGTCTTCTTGGGTTATGTGGTTGATTGGTAGATTCTTTTGAGTGGTGAACTAAATGAGCCATGTGAGACTTCTTCCTCTAATTTGTGATGGAAAATCCTAATATAGAATTGCTGAGTGAAGGTCTTACTAATCTACCAATGGGCTGACCTATTAGAAGAAAACAAAATATCTCATTTAACACTAGAAAAAGAAGAAAGAAAATGATAGACCTTCACTATCTGACATAGCCACCAAATCTTACAAAAGAAGACCTAAAGGAGGAATACATGGAGGGAAAGAAGGGACTAATTGTCTAACAAAAAGCATAAGGGCATATACTTAAAAGAAAAAAGGGAAAAGAAGGGTAAATTAGGGAATCCATAGTGAAAAAGAGAAGGGAATGATTGAAGAGTAGTTGGAGCCAACATTAAAAGGGAAAAATTGACTAAAGAGAGGCATAGAAGACTTCAAATCTAGTTTTGGGTGGAGAGAGCCAACCTTTCAAAAGTTAGTAAGAGTACTCTAGTTCCCTAATGTGCTTTTTTTTTTTTAATATTTTGAATATGTTTTGCTATGAGTGATCTTGTAGCAAGGCACTTGGCGAATCTTTTGCATATTAAAAGGGAGAGATTCACTTACTAGGAGTATGCTATAACTCTTAAAGCATATTCCACATTAATATTAGTACCTATACTATTTTGCAATTTTTCTATGTTGTGTGTAGTGTTGATAAGAGGTTCCTACCATTTGCTATCATAGTATTGTGATTCAAGTATGGTGAATACTAAAATGGAAGCAAGGTTGGATAGTCAAGATCATGAGCTGGCTAAGTTAAAGGAGAAGGTAGGTAACCTAAGCAAAGAAATGGGGACAATGAAAGAGATGTTAATAAAAATAAGTGAAGTAGTGTCTTAAATGGAAAGGAGGACTCGAGCTAGAGAAGAGTTCCACATATTACCTATAATGAAGAGAATAATGGGGGAGAAGGCATAGTTAGTAGCAACTTGCTATAGAGAAAGAGATAAGTAAATTTAGAAAGTTGGAATTACTTTTGTTTTTTAGTAAAGACCCTATTAGGTGGATTTTTTTGGATAGAACAATATTTCCACATCAACTAAGTAAGGAACAATAAGAAATTGATGCCACATCATTTTGTTGGAAGGAAAAGCCTTGAATTGGCTTCAATAGCTCAAGAGAAGAGAACCACTTTGCTCATGGGTGAAGGGTGGAGTTCCAAAAAGGTTTGCTTAACTATTTTCATCATTCTTAACTTAGTGATGGATATAAGATGCTGATAAAGAGCCATGTCAGCAATAGTAGCCATTAAGAACTTACTTTAAAAGGCAGACACATGGAAATATAAGGGGTCCTAGCAAAGCAGTAGTGGACCAAGTCAATCTTAAAGTTTGAAGAAGTGGAAGATAAGATGGAGAATAGTTACCCAGGTTCTATATAGCATGTTCTACACATATCATTTAATGCTTTCCTTATTTTTAGTTATTAGTGCATTATTTAAATTATTATTATTGTATAGTTACAAATAGGGCTTTAGGAATAGTGCAAAAGGTGTGATTTATCTATTTGATGTATAAGGAGACCATTCCATAAAAACTTATCATAAGTTATTTGTGTTAAATATTCTTGCACTCATTTCTCCAATGTATTTTTTCCCTCTTCCTTTTCATTTATCTAATTGTGTCTATGGCCTATATTATTTTAGGTGTTATCAATTTGGTATCAGAGCCAGGTTCCGCCATGGTTCAAACAAGAGCTAATACATCTCAACTTGAATATGAAGTTCCTCTTGCTCTTGATCTTATCGCCCAACAACTTTCTTCTATTGAGTCAAAATTAAATACCCTTCATTCATTAGCTACTAAAGTAGCAACACTGAAAGCACAAAATAGTAGTGCCCAACATGGGGATTCAAGCATAAGACCATATGATAAAGGGAAGGCCTCATAATGATAAGTACAATTCTTGCTGGCTTAAAAACCTATCCAAAATACATCATACCAAGATGAAATTTTCCAAGTTTGATAATAGAGAGCTACATGGATGGATTTTAAAAGTTAAGAGATACTTTTAATATTACAAAACATTATATGAGTTTAGGATGGATATTGTAGCCATGTATTTAAAAGGCGATGCTCTTGATTTATTTGCTTGGATTAATAGTGAGCAAACCCTTTTTTTATTGAAAAGAATTAGTCAAAGCATTTCAAGAAATTTATGATCCTTTTAAATTTCAATATCCTAATAAATACCTATGTAATATAAAGCAAACAAGTCTAGTTTATGAATATAAGCAACAGTTTGCTAAGCGAGTATCATGGGTCCAAAATTGGCACAAACATTGCTTGCTAGATGTTTATTTTAGTGGGCTAAAAAAAGAGCTCAAATCTAATGTTAGGATTTAGAAGCCTAAATCAATTTATAAAGCTATAAGCCTAGCTCTAGAATTCGAGTCCAAAGTAGGCCCAATTTGTCCAATTCGTGACCTAGATAAAGGACTCATACCCACTAGAGCTTTAAAAAAACAACCCATGAGACCTACACATAATTCCCTTGTTCCTCGCAATGCACTCGCTCCTTTATAGTTGTGGGATGTTGAACGACAAGCTAGACGTGATAAAGGGCTTTATCTTAAGTTCAATAAGTGTTGTAAGCATCATTGTAGAAAATCCTAGTTGTCTTTCCTAAAAATCAGTGAGACTAACAAACTGTAAGAAAGAAGGATGCAAGCCGAGAAGGTGAAGATACACTCCTTGATTTGGGAAAAATCTCTTTTCATGCAATTTTGAGAAGAAATTTGAGAAATACAATGAAATTACAAAGGCCTATCAATGCCAAATAGGTATTGATTCTGATTGATAGTGGTCCAAATCATAATTTCATCACAGATTTAGTGGTCCAAGAGCTTCATCTGCCCATATAATAAATGCCTTTTTTTGGAGTTCAAACTGGCAATGGTAATGTAATTCAATGTAATCTTATATGTAAAAAGGTTGCTATAAAACCTCTTGGTCTCACTATCGCACAAGATTTTTATCTATTTTCTATTAGAGGAGCAAATTTGGTGTTTGGAATTAAATGGCTAGTATTTCTAAATACCGTGCAAGTAAATTGGAATGAAATCTTTATGATATTCAACCTAAGAGGCAAGAAGTATAAGCTCCAGGGAGTACAGACTATGGCCCTACCAATAGCCTCCTTTTAATTATTACAACAAATATCCAATTAACAAGAGTTGTTGTCAGCATATATTGAGTAGCATCTCTAAATATTGTGTAAGAAAATTAGAATGAAATGATCATGATATTCAACGTAAGAGATAGGAAGTATAAGCTCCAAGGAGTATAGACTACGACCCAACTAGTAGCCTCCTTTCAATTACTGTAATAAATATCCAATTCACAACTATAAGAGTTATTGTAGGTGTACGTTGAGGTTTTTAAAGAACCTACTTCCCTTCAACCTTTCAAGAACCATTTTCATGCCATTCCATTAATTCCTAATTCTACTTTTCCCAATATTAGGCCGTATCATTACCCATACTTTTAGAAAGCTAAAATTGAATGGCAAGTGGCTACCTTATTGGCTTTAAGCTTTATTTAACCAAATTCAACTCCTTATGCTAGTCTAGTCCAGTCAGTCAGAGAGAAGGACAACTCTTGGAAATTCTATATTGACTACCAAAGGCTTAATCATATCATTGTACTTAACAAATACCTTAGATGAACTCCACAGGGCAACTATCCTTTCAAAAATCAACCTCAAATCCAAGTACCATCAAATTCATGTTCATCCAAAGGATATACATAAAACCACATTCCAAACAATTTCAAGTTATTATGAGCTTGTTGTGATGTCATTCAGCTTCACTAATGCTCCTTTTACATTTCAATCAATGATGAATGATCTTTTTTCAACCTCATCTTCATAAGTTTATCTTTGTCTTCTTTGACGACATCTTAATTTATAATTGTAACATCCAATAAAGCCTTCAACATTTGCAGATTGTCCTAAAACTTGTCCAATCACATTCTTATTCTTCTAATATGAAATGCTGGTTTAGATAGACCTATATAATTTTTTGGGTTACATATTGTTTGATGAAAGACTTAGAATTAACCCTAACAAAATTTCAACAATTTTAAAGTGGTTGCTATTGATAAATGTTAAGGAACTATAAGGATTGCTTAGGCTTGCTGGTTATTACCGAAGATTTATGTGAAATTATAATCTAATAGCTAGGCCATTACCTAAGCTAACTAAGAATGATGGTTTTCAATGGTCATCCAAGGCTGATTGTGCTTTTAGAAAACTAAAATAAGCCTTGACATCTATTCCAATATTACGTTTACAAGACTTTCGCCAATCTTTTATAGTAGAGTATGATGCTTCATTAGAAGGAGTTGGAGCTATTCTTATGTAGTCAGGACATCCTGTGGCATATTTTAGTAAGGGTTTTTCTTTCACTATTTGCATTAAATCTACCTATGATAAAGAACTCTCAGCTCTGGTTCTTGCTTTCCAAAAACGGAAGCACTATCTCTTAAGCCACCAGTTTTTTTGTCCACACTAACCATTATAGCCTTAAATACTTGTTGGAATAATGGACACTACCAATGCACAATAGACATTACTCATGAAATTACTGCCATTTGATTTCACCATTTTGTATAAACGTGGTAAGGAGTACCATGGTGCTAATGGCTTATCAAGGCACATTTAACATGATGTTTTTCTAGCAACCCTCTCTCTTCTAATTACCATGGATTTTATGGACCTCTAAGATGCTCTTAAACAGGAACCATAGACTCAAAAGATATTGTCATCTCTCAAGCAAGATCTATTATCTAACCCAAATTTTCATGTTGTGGATAGCAAGCTACTATCAAAACATGTTGGTTATTGTTGCCTACTTCTCCTTACGAAATAAACTCCTATCTAAGGCATATGAGACCTTGACAAAAGGACATAAGGGTACCTAAAAGACATTTAAATGGTTTTATTCCTTTTTTTATTTTTGCCAAAAGTGAAATAAGATGTGAAGTTATTTGCTCAAAATTGCATGGTCTATCAACAAAGTAAGTATCAAACATTGGCACCAACAGGCCTCCTTCAAGCATTGCCTATTCCAAAAAGAGTATAGGATAATATCTCTCTTATATTTATTGTCGGCCTTTCAAAATCTGAGGGTATTGACACTATCTTGGTAGTGGTGGATAGATTTAATAAATATTACTATTTTATTGGTTTATCTTATAACGAACGTAATTTTTGTAAAATGATAAAATGAGCCGCATAAAAACAAATCCTTTGAAATGAGTTAGATAATGTCTCAAAAAATTTGGATAGAGTCCTAGCCTCCTAAAAATAATAATTTTAGGCTCAAACAGAAAGAAAAATAGAGCTAGGCCGATGAAAAAAATTATGACAAAATGTAATGGGAAAAACACATAGGAGGGCTTCTTAAATGGGAAATTTGACTTGTCCAGGGTTCCCAGAGGCCTCGAAAATCATAGGAAGGTCAGAGATCGGTAAAGCCCCTCCGGTGTATGTTTTTCAACAACAATGAGCTCAAATTTTGACGGATTCGTTTAGGAAGGTTTTAGCTCCAATTTGAGTGATTCTGAAGTCATTTTATTAAATTAGGAATCTAAATTTTATAATGAAAAAGACAGTTCTAAGAAAAGAGCTAAAACAAATCCATAACAAAATTACCATTTTGAAAGGAAGAAATTGAAATTTTTGAAAAAGTGAGTTTTCTGAACGTTCCATAAGCTTCTTATCTCTTCTCCTTCTTATATAGCACGACTTTCCTCTACCCAAAATACAAAAAATGACCAAATTCTTGAGGCGTACCAAGAAAGGAGAAAAGAAGGAGAAAAATCAAGTAGAAGGTAGGGAAATTTGTAGAATTTCATACTCTTTCTTCTTCCAAGCTTGCTCCTCTCTTCCATGCTTTCTTTCTATGGATTATTTGAGCTTTTTGGTTCTATTTTAAGTCCAAAAGTAAGTGGAGTGGTTCGAATTTCTTGAAGAGAAGCCAACTGTAACGCCCGATATGTTGTAACAACACAAAAATAGGCCGGTTTGAAAAGTAAGTCCCCTAAGATGAGTGATTCAAGGATAAATAAAATTTAGATAAAATGTTAAATAATAGAAAATGAGGATTTGAGCCTTGAGTTGCCCAGAAACTGGGGTCGAAGTAATTCAAAAAATTTGCTGAAAAGCCAGTGACATTTTCGTAAATAAGTACAATTTTGAAAAAACACCAAGGAGGGCTTTTTAAATGAAAATTTTGAGTTGCCCAGGGTTCTCAGAGGCCCCAAAAACCATGGGAAGCCCCGGGACTGATAAAGCCCCTTCGATGTACTCTTTTTGACGTCGGTTGACCCAAACTTTGACTGGTTCGTTCGGGAAGGTTTTAGCTCCAATTTGAGTGATTCCAAAGGCATTTTATTAAATTTGGAATCTAAATTTTATAATGAAAAAGATGGTTCTAAAAAAGGAGGTAAAACGAAGGAGAAACGAAAATGCTAAGAACGAAGGGCAAAATTGGCATTAAAGTGTTAAAGGAAGCTTCTTTCTTCTTCTTTATATGCCACGTTTTGCCTCCCCCTCTCTAAAACGACTTGCTTCTGCCCAATTGCAGAGGAAAACTCCAGCTTCTTAGGCGCACAAGAGGAGGAAGATTTTGGAGGAAGAAATTCAAGAAAAAGGTAAGAAACTTTAAGAAATTCTATATCCTTCCTTCTTGAAACTTGCTCCTCTCCTCCTAAGCTTTCTTTCTATGGTTTTAATGAAGAGTTTGGTGCTATTTTGGGGGCAGAACAGAGAGGGAAATTTCGAAACTTAAGGGAGTAAGCCAACCAAGTGGAAGAACAAGCCAAAGGAAGTAAGAAAATAAGGTAAAACTTCCATTCTTTAGTAGTTTCTCCCTCCCCCTTCCTCTTACACGAATTTGGCCACCATGAGCCCACTTCTTAGGGGCTATTTTTTGTCCAATTTATGGTGGGATTAGAGGTTTTGGAGTGTAAGGATGAAGAATCTATCATTGGAAGCAAGTAAAAGCCATTGAATTTCAAGTAAAAAAAGTATAGAGTGCTTGAACATAGTTTAAAATCTGGGTTGATTTAAGATTTTTCCATCATATGTGAGTATTTGTTTGAGTTTCTAAGACTCCTAAGGAGCCTCCCAAGTGCCCCATCCATCAAGGAAAAATCTCAAACTCCATAGGTCTTTAATGGAGGCATAAATCGATCAAAACCCTTAGAGATAGCTAGGGGATGTTTCAAAGAGTTCCAAGCTTGATTTGAGACTTTATATGATAAAAGAAGATAGGAGAAACCCTTGGGAAAAATTTAGAAGCCTTAGGTTGGGAGATGAGGCAATGGCTTCCATAATGTAACCTTATGAAGCAACATGGACCTAGGTGTGTGAAAGTGAGTGTGTGATGGCTTCAAGGACCTTAAATGAGGTCAAGAGGTCTAAATATGGCAAGAGAATGGAACCAAGAATTTTACTTGTGGTAGTTGCTTCATTAGGTCATTAATGGAACCATATTGTAACAAATAGAACAAAGTGTAGTCTTAAGAGTGAGTTGGGTGTTAGAACTTGTTCCAAGAGTATAATTTAGTGTTATTTATTGTGAATAGGCCAAAGAAATCCAACCCCACCTCCTTGTGTTTGTGAAACCAAAAAGGAGAAGGAACAAGCAAAGTAAGACTTGAATTTGCCCCAAGGTAGCTCTCAATCTTTTCTTGTTGCATTTTCTTGTTGCCTATATGTCATTGTATGCTTGTATGTATATTTGTATGTTTGAGACATGCCACTTGATGCTATGTTGCCATTTTGGTACCAATATGCTTTCTTGAATGTCTTTGAATTATGGAAATGGCTCACAAGGGTGAGGTAGTGCCAAAAGTCTTTTAATGTGGGTGGGGAGATGCCAAAAGTCTCATGGCATGGGTGAGACAAGGCCAAAAGTCCCTTGGATGGGTGAGGCTAAGTCAAAAGTCCTAATAACCAAGAGTGAGGCAATCCAAAAGTCCTAGAAATAGGGTGAGGCCAAACCAAAAGTCCCTAGAGCTCATTCTTATGCTTGACATGAGTTTGTGACACAAAGATGTGAAAGTGGAATGCTTCATGAATTGATTGATTGCATACTTGTGCCTTTGACATGTTGTATGCCTTGAAAATGTGCTTGGATAGGTGTATGAGCTATTGAGGTTCAATGAATCTCACCTCCTCCTTTCTCTCATCTCACATGATCTAGGTGGAGTCCAAGATCCAAAGGATGGAGGCCAAGGAGCTTAAATCTCCATCTCTTGGCACATTTTACTAGTTTTGATGTATTAGAATATCAAAGAATATATGTATATGTTATTTTTGAGCTATGATACTTTGAACAAGTGTAAAACTATGTAAAGTCAGTGTGTGTATCAAGAATAGAGTTTAATATATAGAATTGTGTATTTTGGCCACTTGAGAGTCCACTTATGCATGTATGTATATGAAAGTGGCATGGTAAAATTGAGTTGTATGAGGATTCAGACCTTATGAGGGACTTATTTGTGCTATATTTATACTTTCTAAGTTGCTCAAATGTGTGTGGAATAATGATGGCCAATTTGAACTAAATTTGCCCCTTTATTGGAACCAAATTGCTATAATCTTGATCTATGGAAAAGTCTGACCAAATGACCTCTTATTGATTTAAAATTTTGCATGCACTTAGATCTTGCCTAGAGATTTTTGGCAAGATAAAGATCAGGTCATTTGGAGGTCTGTGGAATTTTCTATGATTTTTCAAAGTTGGCATCAGAATTTCGGATTTGCATCAGTACTGTTCATTTGGTCAGTTGTGAAATTGTGTTATCTGAGGGGCAAACGTGGTCCAATGGCTACGAAATTTTGTAGGTAGAAACTAGGCATTTAGAGGGACTTTTAGAAACTGGAAGAACCTCATTTGGAGGTCTGAGCTAAGAGATATGAATTTTTGAATTTCTGGAATAGTAACAGTAGCATAGCACGACCTGAGTCATTATTCCATTAAATGTCAGTGGCTAAATGTGCTTTATCTGGTCTGAGCCTATTTTTATCATAAATCTAACATTCATATCTTTCTAAATTGATATCATTTATATAGATTGGATTTTTTTGGAATTAATTAGATATTTTCGAATTCTATAGCAAACACTTGCATTAGTACCAGTAGCAGTCCGAACCTCATGTCAAACGCTTTCTTTGTTATGAGTCATAGCCTAGACGTATTCTTTTTATAAAGTAGACATGTGTAGCTTTCCAAAATGGCAAAAAATGCATGACTTCCATTTTTCTAGATTTAGTTATAAATTTTGAAACTTCATATCAGTAACCTGAACCAGTAGCCCAGATAGCTAGTGACTTTTTGGATGTCAAAAGTTCTCTACTTAATGATTCATGAGCTGAAATTATTTTTACCATGGGGTAGACATCTAGAGCTTTCTGGAATAGTAAATTTTGTTGGGTTTCAATTGTTTTGGATTTAGTTATGAATTTTTGAAGTTGTGACAGAAAAATTGAGATTTTGGCCAAAAATAATAGAGTGAATTTGATGTTCCCTTTTGAATTCTACGAGTTGTGGGCCAATTTTGGTGATTCAAATGAATTATATGTATGTAGTTAAATATGAGAATGTGATGTATGAGCTTAAATGGTCCTTGTGACACCGAATAGAATTTTCATACGTGACACAACGCAAAATAAGGTATTATTTTAATGCCATTTTTTCATTCCCTTTCATGCAATTTATCATGTGAGACTTAGAAATGATAAGAAGTAAGCTAGAAATATATGGTGTTACATTTTATGGTATCAGAGCAAAGGTTCTGGCACTTTTGCTCGACATTTGATTATTAAATGGTATATTTGGCTTGTATTTGGGTGGTTTTTGGGTGGAAAGCTATGTATGTGTGGTAAGTTTATGTTGTGGGTTAAAGGCTGTGGTTTTTCTTTTCAGTAAAGATGGTTGAGACCCGGAGAGGCCGAGGCAAAGATAGAGGCAGACCACCTCAAGAACCCGAGGTCGAGTCTGAGGATCCAGTGCGGGCTATCAAGGAGCGGATTGACCAGTTTGATAACGTCATAGCCCAGCAACAATATATGATCCAGCAGCAGCATGAGATAATTATGTAGCTGCAGGAAGCCCTGGCTAGGCAAGAAGAAGCCAGGAGAGAGGCTCCTCCACCACCTCCGCCTCAGCCATCCACCTCCAGTGCACCCCAGCCTTCCAATTTCGGTGCTCCACCCCCACCTCCCCAGGAATCAGCTCAGGCTCCGCCATCTATCCAAAAACAATTAAATCAATTCAGAAAGAACAACCCGCCGGTGTTTGATGGTGAATTAGATGCTGATAAGGCGGAGGCCTGGGTGATGGAGACTGAGAAGATATTCTCAATTATGGATTGCAACTCTGAGTAGAAGGCCCAGTTAGCCACTTTCATGTTACAAAAAGAAGCAGATAGATGGTGGCGTAGCACAAAGTCTCTGATGGAGACGAAGACTTTGCAAATCAATTGGGAGAACTTTCTAGTGCAATTTTATGAGAAATACTTTCCCAGCTCAGTGAGAAAGCAAAAGGAGATGCAGTTTATGGGGCTGAGATAGACTGATGATATGACAGTTGATCAGTATATGGCCCGATTTATTAATCTGTCTCGATGCTCCTTCTACCTCTAGAGATATGATGATGAACCCTGGAGGTGTGAACAATTTGAGACCGGGTTGAAGCCTCTGATAAGAGATAGAGTGACTCCATAGAGGATCAGAAATTTTAATGCCCTTGTGGAGATCAGCAGAGTAATTGAGAATAATTTGAGAGACATTATGCTTCTTGCCACAGTGTCTAGTCAAAAAGGGGCTCCAAAATTGAAGAGGCCATAACCCGAAGAGGGAGCTAGCTCCACACCTACCAATAAGAAGAAGAGTAAGGTGCAGTGGAGTAGGAGACCGCAAAAAGGGAAGAGGCCACAGCCTCTGAGGACTCAATCATCCGTCGCCCTACAATCCACAGTGATCTGCTACAAGTGTGGGAAGCCGGGGCATATTGCCAGAAACTGCTCTCAGGCACATTCAGCACCTCTGCTCAGACTACCTCCTCCCAAGCCATAGACCCAGGGCAGGGTGTTTGCCCTTTCTCAGCAGGAGGCTAGTACGTCTCCTAGTCTTATTCGAGGTACGCTCATAGTGAACGATTTTCTTGTGATTGCTATGTTTGATTCGGGTGCTAGTCACTCGTTTATATCTTATGACTGTGTGAGATGTTTGGGTCTGGCCATTAGTACTCTACCATTTGATTTCTCTGTCACCACACCCATTGGAGGCCACATTCTTACTTCCCATGCTTGTTTGAATGTCATTGTCCAGTTTAATCATTGTCAGACCACCATTGACTTGATTTGTATGCCATTCCATGACATTGATTTGATTATGGGTATGAACTGGATGACTGCCAATAATGCTGTCCTTGATTGTGAACATCGTACTGTATCTGTACCTTCTTGTGGGACCATACCTAGGATAGGAGTCGAGCTATCTTTCATGACTACTGCCCAGGCTGAGAGATACTTAGAGCAAGGGTGTTAGGGGTTTTTAATTTTTTTCTCTATACGGGCCGAGGTAGAAGAAGGGATAGAGGAGATCTCGATCATTAGGGAATTCCTGAGGGTTTTCCTTAAAGATTTTAATTTTTGTGGCCTACCTCCTGAGAGAGAGATAGAGTTCCCTATAAAGATAGTGCTTGGGACTGGACCGGTGTCCAAGGCTCCGTACAGGATGGCTCCCACCGAGCTTGCTGAGTTGAAAAAGCAGATAGAGGAGCTATTAGAAAAAGGATTTATACGCCCTAGTGTGTCACCCTGGGGAGGTCCAGTATTATTCGTGGAAAAGAAAAATGGTAGCTTGAGATTGTGTATAGATTATAGAGAATTGAATAAGGTTACCATAAAAAATAAGTATCCTCTCCCTAGGATAGATGATCTGTTAGATCAGTTGGCTGAGGCATCTGTCTTTTCCAAGATAGATCTTAGATCTGGATATCACCAGCTGAGGGTGAGAGCTGAAGACGTCCTAAAGACGACCTTCAGGACTAGATATGGGCATTATGAGTTCCTTGTAATGCCTTTTGGGCTGACGAATGCGCCCACGGTATTCATGGACTACATGAACAGGGTCATCATATCGTATCTAGATAAATTTGTTGTGGTCTTTATTGATGATATCCTAGTGTACTCTAAATCTTTTGAGGAGCATGAGAGGCATCTTAGATTAGCTCTAGAGACTCTGAAAGATAAGAGATTATATGTCAAACTGAGTAAATGTGAGTTTTAGCTAACCGAGGTGAAATTCTTAGGTCATGTGATCTCACGAGACGGGGTTGCAGTAGATCCTCATAAAGTCGAGGCTGTGTTACAGTGGGATAGGCCTAGGATGATCACCGAGGTTAGGAGTTTCCTTGGTTTGGTAGGATATTACCGACGCTTCATTCAGGGCTTTTCTCAGATGGCCTTGCCACTTACGAGGCTGACTCGGAAGGATATCCCTTTCGTGTGGGATGAGAGATGTAAGAGGAGTTTCCAGGAGTTGAAACTCTGATTGACCACTGCCCCTATGCTAGTCATTCCTGACCCTAGTTTACCATTTGTGGTATATAGTGATGCCTCGAGGAGGGGGTTAGGATGTGTATTGATGTAGCAGGAAAGGGTAGTGGCATATGCCTCTAGGCAGTTGAGATCTCATGAGGAGAATTATCCCACACATGACCTAGAGTTAGCCGCAGTAGTGTTTGCTCTTAAGATTTGGAGGCACTATTTGTATGGTGCAACTATAGAGATCTATAGTGACCACAAGAGTCTGAAATACCTGTTTGATCAGAAAGAACTAAATATGAGACAGAGGAGATTAATGGAGTTCCTGAAAGATTATGATTATGTATTGAAATACCATCCGGGGAAGGCCAATGTGGTGGTCGATGCCCTGAGTAGGAAATCCATCCACGCTGCCTATATGATGATCAGGGAGCAGGAGCTCCTTGAAAAATTTAGAAATCTGAACCTTTCTTGCCAGCTGGTATTGGGCAGACTATTTTTGAGTGAGACCCGAATTGAGAATGAGTTGAGAACCCAAATCTTAAATGCCCAGAGAGAGGATGAATTTTTGAAACAAATTAGGAGTGAGATCTCTCAGGGTAGGACCTCAAATTTCGGGATATTTGAGGATGGTGTGATAGTATACCAAGATAGAATCTGTGTACCTAGTAGCAATGAGTTGCCAGAGAAAATTCTAAAAGACGCACACAAGAGCAAATATATTATCCACCCAAGTGCCACCAAGATGTACCAGGATCTAAAAAGAATCTTCTGGTGGCCAGGAATGAAGAAGGACGTCACGGATTACGTGGCAAGATGTTTAGTGTGCTAGAGGGTTAAGGTAGAACATCAGAGACCCGCTGGGTTGCTGCAACCCCTAGCTATCCCTGAGTGGAAATGGGATAGCATAGCTATAGATTTCGTTATGGGGTTACCCAGGACATCCTCTGGATACGATGCTATCTGGGTAGTGGTAGATAGATCGACGAAATCAGCATACTTTATAGCAATGAAGGCTACCTATTCATTAGATAGATTAGCCCAGTTGTATATACGTGAGATAATGCGACTTCACGGAGTACCCAGTAGCATCGTATCAGATAGAGACCTCAGGTTTACATCGAACTTCTGGAGGTTATTACAGCATGCCTTAGGGACCAGGTTGCAGTTTAGTATTGCTTACCACCCCCAGACAGATGGTCAGACTGAGAGGACCATCCAGACCTTAAAGGACATGCTGCGGGCATGTGTGTTAGAGATGAAGGGTAACTGGGATGCATATTTGCAATTAGTTGAATTTGCATACAATAACAGTTATCATTCCAGCATTCAGATAGCCCCTTATGAGGCTCTCTATGGGAGAAAGTGTATATCTCCATTATGTTGGGTTGAGCTAGGAGAGAGGAGTTTGCTAGGACCTGAGTTAGTGGACTAGACTACCCAGCAGATAGAATTGATCAAAAAGAAACTCCTTACGGCTCAGAGTAAACAGAAAAGTTATGCCGATCGGAGAAGAAAGCCGTTAGAGTTTGAGATTGGAGACCACTTATTCATCTAAGTGTCTCCAGTGACTGGGGTAGGTTGGTCTATAAGGGTAAAGAAGCTCAGTCCTAGGTATATTGGTCCATTTGAAATTCTTGAAAAAATCGGACCCGTGGCCTACTAGATAGCCCTACCTCCAAACCTAGCCCAAATCCATAATATCTTTCACGTCTCCCAATTGAAGAAGTACTTAACAGACCCCTCACATGTCATAGAATATGAGTATATTCAATTGCAGGAAAATCTTTCCTATTTAGTGAGGCCAAAGAGGATTGTGGATGCAAAAGTGAAACAACTGAAAAACAAGAGCATCCCTATGGTGAAAGTGGTCTGGAAGGGCCCGACGTCTGAAAAGGCAACTTGGGAACTAGAGGATGACATGAAACGAAAATATCCAAAGCTATTTCCCTGAGGTATGTATTTAAATTTCGAGGACGAAATTTATTTTAAGGGGGGTGGAAAATGTAATGCCCGATATGTTGTAACAACACAGAAATGGGCCGGTTTGAAAAGTAAGTCCCCTGAGATGAGTGATTCAAGGCCAAATAAAATTTGGATAAAATGTTAAATAATAGAAAATGAGGATTTGAGCCTTGAGTTACCCAGAAACTGGGACCGAAGTAATTCAAAAAATTTGCCGAAAGGCCAGTGGCATTTTCGTAAATAAGTACAATTTTGGAAAAACACCTAGGAAGGCTTTTTAAATGGAAATTTTGAGTTGCCTAGGGTTCTCAGAGGCCCCAAAAATCATGGGAAGCCCCGGCACAGGTAAAGCCCCTCCGATGTACTCTTTCCGACGTCGGTTGACCCAAACTTTGACCAGTTCGTTCGGGAAGGTTTTAACTCCAATTTGAGTGATTCCAAAGACATTTTATTAAATTTGGAATCTAAATTTTATAATAAAAAAGACGGTTCTAAAAAAGGAGCTAAAACGAAGGGCAAAATTGGCATTAAAGTGTTAAAGGAAGCTTCTTTCTTCTTCTTTATATGCCACGTTCTGCCTCTCCCTCTCTAAACCGACTTACTTCTGCCCAATTGTAGAGGAGAACTCCAGCTTCTTAGGCACACAAGAGGAGGAAGATTTTGGAGGAAGAAATTCAAGAAAAAGGTAAGAAACTTTAAGAAATTTCGAAACTTGAGGGAGTAAGCCAACCAAGTGGAAGAACAAGCCAAAGGAAGCAAGAAAACAAGGAAAAACTTCCATTCTTTGGTAGTTTCTCCCTCCCCCTTCCTCTTGCACAAATTTGGCCACCATGAGCCCATTTCTTAGGGGCTATTTTCTGTCCAATTTATGGTGGGATTAGAGGTTTTGGAGTGTAAGGATGAAAAATCTATCATTGGAAGCAAGTAAAAGCCATTGAATTTCGAGTTGAAAAAGTGTAGGGTGCTTAAACATAATTTAAAATTTGGGTTGATTTAAGACTTCCCCATCATATGTGAGTGTTTGTTTGAGTTTCTAAGACTCCTAAGGAGCCTCCCAAGTGCCCCATCCATCAAGGAAAAATCTCAAACTTCATAGGTCTTTAATGGAGGCATAAATCGATCAAAACCCTTAGAGATAGCTAAGGGATGTTTCAAAGAGTTCCAAGCTTGATTTGGGACTTACCTCACCCTTGTGAGCCATTTTCACAATTCAAAGACATTCAAGAAAGTATATTGGTACCAAAATGGCAACATAGCATCAAGTGGCATGTCTCAAACATACAAATATACACACAAGCACACAATGACATATAGGCAATAAGAAAATGCAATAAGAAAAGGTGGAGAGCTGCCTATGAGGCGTTGACTCCAACCTAAAGTGTTACCTAGTGAGACATTAAATGATAGAATATTAGTGTAGCATCGAAATGATGTAAGATAAGACTACCAGTAGTAAGGCACCTAGTGAGTAGCCTAGAAAGGTGTACCTCATAAGTAATACCTAGAAGTAAGTATGAGTAACCAGTAATAGAGGCTCAGAAAAGAATAAGGATAATTAATAAGCTACAGGTCCAATAAGATAGATAGCCTAGGCTAAGCATAAGCTAAAGCTTGGAGGAAATGACCAGTAGCATCATCCAGGTGAGATATAGGAACGAAAGGTTCAGTGAAAGTTCTCCCTAGATCAAAAATGGAAAGATGAGACATCCTCATGTCAGGAAAACCACCTAGTAGTGGTTAGTAAAGTCCCCTAGATAGATCCCCTGATTGTAAAGTATAATGAACAAAGAAGCGAGGAAGAGTTAAGAATTAACCATAGAAGATATGCCCTCGCTTTAGTAACAACCAAATGTATAGATTAAGCTCAGAAAGGTACACAGATAGGGGTTTGATAGTTAGTTAGATGAGCTCCCTAATATGAGAATAGTACAAGGTTAAGGCACATACGTGATCAGAGCACCCAGTAGAGCATGAGCTTCAGTGAGATAGAAATCTCTTATGGCTCTAATGATTAGAAAAGATGATGAGATGTTATGAGAAGCCATTCAGAGAGGATACATGAGACGTGATATGAAATAAGTTACCTCCTGAGATGTGTAAATGAGTCCACTGGAAGAAACGTTAATCCTGTGACTGGGTTAACATTAACCCGACATGATTAGTAAGCTCTCCCCACCGAGGCACACTTTTGGGCTGAAATAAGATTAAGCCCAAGGGACAAAACCCCTCCCTTTCTGGGTGAAATGAGAGTAGCCTGACAGGGGACGTAGGGGACAATACCTTAGAGGCTCTGTGTGGTGATGGTATCAGAGCCAGCTAGCGGTCTTGGGAACGGCCCATATAAGTGGGAGCGAAACTCTCCCTACCAAGGTGCGCTTTTAGGCTGAAATAAGAGTAAGCCTAAAGGACAAAACCCCACCAACACCACACAGAGCCTCCAAGGTATTGTCTCTATGTCCCCCGTCAAGCTACTCTCATTTCTTTCTGTCATAGGCCTCACATCTTAGTTACTTATTGGGATTACAACTCATTTGAGGAGTTTCTACTTTTATGATCCCAATTTTTCTGTTTACTACTATATCTGTCTTTATAGGCCAGGACTTTTCTCACTTTCCTTGCTCACTTGTAGTGGTATTTTGTAATCCTTCATTTTAACACTGATAGGTCTAACTTGTATGTCTCATACTGGCACTAAAGAGCTACTACCACTGACTACTGCTAGGCTCTGATGGGATGCTAGCTGTTCTCATAGTTTTGCTCACTGGAGATATACTAGATCACTTACCTCATATAAGAACTGCACCTGACCCCTTTTCTGAATACATAAGTTATCATACAGAGATCTCTCTATCCCTTGGTCAGGGCTACTGTCTGCTAGGTAGTGGTTCATCTGGTTCTAACTTTGGAAATCTTATTTCTTACTTTCCTTATCCCATATACTATGCTTGTAACATCTAGTCCCTTCGTAAACGTGAGAAACGCAATGTTCGGTTTCTCTGTAAATGGCAGAAATAGGCCAGATACAAAAGGAAGTCCTTGAAATAGAGGGAATTGGGGCCAACTAAAATCATGATAAAATTTTAAATATTAGAAAATGAGGATTTGAGCTTTGAGTTGCCCAGAAACGAAGGCCAAAGGGATTCAAAAAATTTGCCGAAAGGCCAGTGGTATTTTCGTAAATAAGTGTAATTTTGGAAAAGCACCTAGGAGGGCTTTTTAAATGGAAATTTTGAGTTGCCCAGGGTTCTCAGAGGCCCCAAAAACCATGGGAAGCCCCGGGACCAGTAAAGCCCCTCCGGTGTACTCCTTCCGATGTCAGTTGACCCGAACTTTGACTAATTCGTTCGGGATGGTTTTAGCTCCGATTTGAGTGATTCCAAAGGTATTTTACTAAATTGGGAACCTATTTGTTATGATGGAAAAGACGGTTCTCAAAAAGGAGCTAAAACGAAGGAGAAACGAAAATGCTAAGAACGAAGGGCAAAATTGGCATTAAAGAGTTAAAGGAAGCTTCTTTCTTCTTCTTTATATGCCATGTTCTGCTTTGCCCTCTCTAAACCGACTTGCTTCTGTCCATTTTCAGAGGAGAACTCCAGCTCCTTAGGCGCACAAGAGGAGGAGGATTTTGGAGGAAGAAATTCAAGAAAAAGGCAAGAAACTTTAAGAAATTCCATATCCTTCCTTCTTGAACCTTGCTCCTCTCCTCTCAAGCTTTCTTTCTATGGTTTTAATGGAGAGTTTGGTGCTGTTTTTGGGGCAGAACAGAGAGGGGAATTTCGAAACTTGAGGGAGTAAGCCAACCAAGTGGAAGAACAAGCCAAAGGAAGCAAGAAAACAAGGTAAAACTTCCATTCTTTGGTAGTTTCTCCCTCCCCTTTCCTCTTGCACGAATTTGACCACCATGAGCCCAATTCTTAGGGGCTGTTTTCTGTCCAATTTATGGAGGGATTAGGAGTTTTAGATGGCAAGGATTAAGAATGAACCAATAGAATCAAGAAAGGAGCATTAGGAAACAAAATGGAATCATTAGGGATCCAAATGCTCCCTTGCAAATCTGATTTTATATAAATGTTCTTAGGCTTAAATGAATGTTTAAATGTGCTCCTAAGATCCCTAAGAGGTCCCCCATATGTCTCTTCCTCCATAAAATGAACAAAACCCCATGGAAAGTCATGAACCTAAAAGTTGGAAAAGTGTAGAGCACTTAAAGGGATTGTAAAAACTGATTTAATCCATGAGTTCCCTTGGCTATTTAAGTGTTTCCTTGACCTCTTACAACTCTTAACAACCTCCCTAAATGGTTCCCCCATCAAGGAAAAATCAAGAAGCCATGAAATCCCATTTATGCTCTAACTTTCGGCCAAGTAGGGATGGCATAGTTAGGGAGAGTTTTAAATTGTTTCAAGCCCATTTTTGAGTCATACATGATGAATAAATGTGAGGGGAAACCTTGGGAAAAATTTAGGAAGCTTAGAGAATGAGTTGGTGCTTTAGGTTCCATATTGTGACCTAAGGAAGCAACATGATGTTAGGCCCTTTGTTTTAATGATGTGATGACTCCAAGAGGCTTAAAAGGAGTCAAGAATCATATTTGAGAGTAAAGAATGAGGCCTAGAAATCATTTGAGGGGTGTTGCTTCATTAGGTGCCAATATGGACCATAATGGAGGTTGTAGAGTAATCTAGGGTTTAAGCAAGTTGCATAGCCCTAGAAATTGTTTCATGAACGTAATTGGCTCCCATAATTTGTGTCTAGGCCAAGTGAAACTATCTCCACCAACTTGTGGGTGTGTGGCTAAAAGAGGAGGCTTGAAAGCTAAGGAAAAAGTGTGTGTTTGTATACAAGGTAGCTCCTCCACCTTCTCTCATGCATGGATGTGTGTTTAGCTTGTTTTAGAATGCTTGTATGTGTATTTTCAAGCTTTGAAAAGTATGCTAGCATGCCTTTACATGTCATGATCCTTGATGCCATGTTATGTTTTAAATGAATCCATGATGTTTGTATGAGTTTGCTTGAGTGTGGAGAGGCCAAGAACTCTTCCCTTGGGTGAGGAGGAGCCAAGAACCCTTGAGCTTGGTTGAGACAAAGTAAAGAGTCTCCCAAAAGCAAAGTGGGCTCCCAAGAGTATGGTTGAGCCCAAAGTGCTCAAAGAATGGGTGAAGCAAATCCAAAATCCATGAGGAGAAGTGTGAGGCCAATCCAAACACTTAGTGAGCTCTTGAATGTCTTGTATGATTGATTCACATGCCAAGGTTGCTTTTAAAATGCCTATGATTTCTACTTTCTCCATGCATGCCATTGTGAAACTTGCTTGCACATATTATGTGTGATGGAATGGGAGATGAGCTATTGAGATTCTTGAATCTCACTCCCTCCTCTTAAATGTCCTAATATGCTAGGTGGACCAAGTGGACATGGCAATGGGAGCCAACCACCTTGAAGAAAGAAGATTGCCATCCTTATGCTTGATTTTTGGTCTTTTGATTCATATGAGACTTCATGATGTATATTATTATTGTAAATGGTCTATGACCCCTTGAACAAATGTAAAAATGATATTATGTGATAGATAAATGAATGAGTATGGTGTATGACTAATAGCACATGTTTTGAGTATGAAATGCCATGATATGAGAATGTAAAGTTTGGTGATTATGTGTATAAGTATGGGTTGAATGGCTAAAATGAGATGTAAATGGTTTGGAACCATTTGGGCAGCTTCCCCAAGTCTTAAACATGCTTTTAAACTTGCCCAAAAGGTGCCAAGACCAAAGGAAATCCATTTGGCAATTTTGGTACCCAATATGGAGCCAAAATTGACCAAAATGGAACCCTATGCCACTTTTTGGCCAAATGAGTTAGTCTTGCCCTGAAATTTGGCATACAATTAGGTCTTATTAAGAGTTTTCTGGGAAGCTAAAGATCATAATTTTCGGAGACCTAGAGAATATTTGATGAATTTTCAAAGTTGGAATTTTTCATGGTTTCTGGTATGTGCACTGTTCATACTGGCAGATTTGATTTTCGTGTCACGCGATGGCCAAATGGTGTCCAATGCTTATGAAATTTTATACACACAAACTAGAGGTTATAAGCTTTCTGTGGCCACCGAGATCACCTCATTTGGAGGTCTGAGCAGAGAGTTATGAATTTTTGAAGTTTGCTGTCAGTAACAGTGGCATCTCCAGAGCTCAATCACTGTTCCATCAGTTCCAGATATCTAAACGTATCTGTTTCATTCTGGAATTATTTTTAGTGTCAATTTAACATTTGTAGCTTTCCATAATGACTGAATGTGTGTGATTTCGATTTTTTTGGAATTAGTTATGAATTTCAGAAGTTTACATCAGTAACCTGAATCACAGCCCAGGCAGCCAGCGAGATTGTATCTTTTTGGATGTCAAACGTCCTATGTGATGAATGCTGTGACTTGGACGTATTTTTAGTGTGAATTAGACATCCTAAGCTTTCCAGAATGACCAAGATTGCATGATTTTGAGTTTTCTAGATTTAGTTATGATTTTTCAAAGTTTGCCCAGGAAAGAGGCCAATTCTGGCCGAAAATGGATCTCCAAATTTACATGCTCCATTTTGGTTTCCATGGGTTGGAGGCATGTTTTGGGGTCTAACTGAGTTGTAATGATGCAATTAAATATGATGATGCATAATATGAACTCATATGGTCCATGTGACACCGAAATGAATTTTGAGGCATAGCGCAATGCGAAAATAATCTCACTTTTCTTGCTTTTCCCATGGAAATCCTACATAGTTCATGATATTATTCCATGTAAATGTATGAGATAGACTAGAATCTATGGTGTTACAATGCTCATCTCTGAAGAGAGCTAGTCAGTGGTCTAACTGTCTGAGTAAAGCCTTTGTATCTCTGTAGCAATAGTTTACCAGACTCAGGAGATCTGTAGTCTCTAAGACAAAGGCTAGCTGAAACTGTACTGATCTCTGAAACTAACTGCTATGTAAAAACTATCTCAGGCTGTCATCTCTACCAGAGGTCTATCATGCTATGGCTAGGGCTCTCTGTAATTCTGTGGGATCTACTATGACCCCTGGGTCTGCTGCGACCTGTCAGAGCCTTGCTAGGGTCTACTGCAACCCACTATATTATGATGGGATCTACTACAATCCATCTCTGTGAGATGTCAAAGCCTAAGATTACTGTGTCTGATAGTAAAATACATGCTCACTACGTCCAATTACCATCGCTCATAATAGCTGAGGCTAAACTCAAAAGTACATCATGCTCTTTGTGCGAAGTGGGTTCTGTGTCATCTCATTCTGGCTATTCAACCCACACTTATGCATATTTCTTTCAAATTTTAAACTTTCATACTATGACATTACATACTCAAAATATGGGCTAGTGGTCATATATGAGAATCATACATCTCAACATCACATATTAGTATATTTACATATGTCTCAACATTCATAGTACATATACAACATCATATACATGATGAACCATCATTATGGTTCCAAAATGGCTAAAACCAAGGCATAAGTTTGTCAATCTCCTTCCTTTAGGGTTGTTGGCTCCCATTAGCATATCCACTTGGTTCACCAAGCATGTTATATCATTGGAGAGGAGGGGATGAGATTCAAAGAATCCCAATAGCTCATCTCCCATTCAATCATACATAATATGTGCAAAGCAAGCCTTTTAAATGCATGTATGGAGAAAATAAAAATCATAGACATTTTAAAGGCAACCTTGGCATGTGAATCAATCATATAAGACATTCAAGAGCTCACTAAGTGTTTGGATTGGCCTCACACTTCTCCTTATGGATTTTGGACTTGCCTCACCCATTCTTTGAGCACTTTGGACTCAACTATACTCTTGGGAGCCCACTTTGCTTTTGGGAGACTCTTTACTTTGTCTCAACCAAACTCAAGGGTTCTTGGCTCATCCTCACCCAAGGGAAGAGTTTTTGGCCTCTCCACACTCAAGCAAACTCATACAACCATCATGAAATCATTTAAGAACATAACATGGCATCAAGGATTATGGCATATAAAGGCATGCTAGCATACTTTTCAAGGCTTGAAAATGCACATATACACATTCTAAAACAAGCTAAACACACATCCATGCATGAAAGAAGGTGGAGAAAGCTACCTTGTATACAAACACACACTTTTCCTTTAGGATTCAAACCTCCTCTTTCGGCCACACACTTACAAATTGGTGGAGATAGTTTCTCTTGGCCTAGATACAAATTATGGGAGCCAATTAAGTTCATGAACCACACTCTAAGGCTACACAACTTTATGAAACATTAGATTGCTCTATAGGTTCCATTATGGTCCATATTAGCACTTATAAAAAAATACCCCTCAAATGATTTCTAGGCCTCATTCTTTCTTTTCAAATATGATTCTTGACTCCTTTGAAGCCTCTTGGAGTCATCACATCATCAAAACATAAGGCCTAACACCATGTTGCTTCTTTAGGTCATAATATGGAATCTAAGACACCAAATCATTTTTTATGAGTTCTAAATTTTTTTCCAAGGCCTCCTTTCATTTTCATTCATCAAATATGACTCAAGAATGGCCTTAGAAAAATTTAAAACTCTCCTTAACTACCCCAACCTTGCTTGGCTGAGACTATGCCCCTTTTTGGCCTCTTTGGAATTCTCTTTGTTTTTTTGAAGGAGGAAGCATGTGGGGGGCATCTTAGGAGCTCATTTAAACTCTTAATTAGGCCTAAGGATTATCATACAAAATCAGATTTTACAAGGTGCAATTGAAACCCTAGAATTTGCATCTTGAAATCTAATGGCTTTTGATAATTCCCTTTGCATATTCTTAATCTCCACACCCTTTTTCCTTAGATTCATGTTTGGTTTTGCCTAAAAATCATCTCCTCCTAGGGTTTTCTTAAGTGGGGCGAAATGGTGGAAAAGGGGACCAAAAATGACAACCATAGGAAGAGAAATTACTTTATTTTCTTGCTTTTTCTCACTTGAATCTTGTGTTCTTTGAGCTCCTCTCTTCAAATTCGAACTTTCCCCTCAATTTCTCCCTTAAATCAGATTTATAAACCTCATTTTAATCATAAGAAACAAAGGAGAATGGAGAAGAAGAGGTTTGAAAGAGAAAGAGCATGAAAAACTACTAATTTCCATACCTTAAGCCTTTAATTTCTCCTCCTTTTCTTCTCCTTCTTGTGAGCCTTATCCCTTAGGGTTTTCTTCTAGTTTTAGGCAGAAGATGGTCGTGCATAATGAAGGGAGGAGAAAGGTGCATCATATATATAGGTGGGAATAAGTTACACTTTTCAAAAATTTCTATTTTGCCCTTCATACTTTGCATTTTTGTTTCTCCTTTGTTTTAGCTCCTTTTTTAGAACCGTCTTTTCCATTATAAAATTTAGGTTCCCAATCAAGTAAAATGACTTTGAAATCACTCAAATTGGAGCTAAAACTTTTCCGAACGAATCCGTCAAAGTTCGGGCACATTAACATTGGAAAATGTCCACCGGAGGGGCTTTCACTGTCCTGAGGTTTTCCATATGATAAAAGAAGATAGGAGAAACCCTTGGGAAAAATTTAGAAGCCTTAGGTTGGGAGATGAGGCAATGGCTTCCATAATGTAACCTTATTAAGCAACATAGACCTAGGTGTGTGAAAGTGAGTGTGTGATGGCTTCAAGGACCTTAAATGAGGTCAAGAGGTCTAAATATGGCAAGAGAATGGAACCAATAATTTTACTTGTGGTAGTTGCTTCATTAGGTCATTAATGGAACCATATTGTAACAAATAGAACAAAGTGTAGTCTTAAGAGTGAGTTGGGTGTTAGAACTTGTTCTAAGAGTATAATTTAGTGTTGTTTATTGTGAATAGGTCAAAGAAATCCAACCCCACCTCCTTGTGTTTGTGGAACCAAAAAGGAGAAGGAACAAGCAAAGTAAGACTTGAATTTGCCCCAAGGTATCTCTCCACCTTTTCTTGTTGCATTTTCTTGTTGCCTATATGTCATTGTGTGCTTGTGTGTATATTTGTATGTTTGAGACATGCCACTTGATGCTATGTTGCCATTTTGGTACCAATATGCTTTCTTGAATGTCTTTGAATTGTGGAAATGGCTCACAAGGGTGAGGTAGTGCCAAAAGTCTCTTAATGTGGGTGAAGAGATGCCAAAAGTCTCATGGCATAGGTGAGACAAGGCCAAAAGTCCCTTGGATGGGTGAGGCTAAGTCAAAAGTCCCAAGAACCAAGAGTGAGGCAATCCAAAAGTCCTAGAAATAGGGTGAGGCCAAACCAAAAGTCCCTAGAACTCATTCTTATACTTGACATGAGTTTGTGATACAGAAATGTGAAAGTGGAATGCTTCATGAATTGATTGATTGCATACTTGTGCCTTTGACATGTTGTATGCCTTGAAAATGTGCTTGGATAGGTGTAAGAGCTATTGAGGTTCAATGAATCTCACCTCCTCCTTTCTCTCATCTCACATGATCTAGGTGGAGTCCAAGATCCAACGGATGGAGGCCAAGGAGCTTAAATCTTCATCTCTTGGCACATTTTGCTAGTTTTGATGTATTAAAATGTCAAAGAATATATGTATATGTTATTTTTGAGTCATGACACTTTGAACAAGTGTAAAACTATGTAAAGTCAGTGTGTGTATCAAGAATAGAGTTTAATATATATAATTGTGTATTTTGGCCACTTGAGAGCCCACTTATGCATGTATGTATATGGAAGTGGCATTGTGAAATTGAGTTGTATAAGGATTCAGACCTTATGAGGGACTTATTTGTGCTATATTTATGCTTTCTAAGTTATTCAAATGTGTGTGGAACAATGAATGGCCCATTTGAACCAAATTTGCCCCTTTATTGGAACCAAATTGCCATAATCTTGAGCTATGGCAAAGTCTGACCAAATGACCTCTTCCTGACTTGAAATTTTGCATGCACTTAGATCTTGCCTAGATATTTTTGGAAAGGTAAAGATCAGGTCATTTGGAGGTCTGTGGAATTTTCTATGATTTTTCAAAGTTGGCATCAGAATTTCAGATTTGCACCAGTACTGTTCATTTGGTCAGTTGTGAAATTGTGTCATCTGAGGGGCAAACGTGGTCCAATGGCTATGAAATTTTGTAGGTAGAAACTAGGAATTTAGAGGGACTTGTAGCAACTATAAGCATCTCATTTGGAGATCTGAGCTAAGAGATATGAATTTTTGAATTTATGGAATAGTAACAATAGCACAGCACGACCTGAGTCACTATTCCATTGAATTTCAGTGGCTAAATGTGCTTTATCTGGTTTGAGCCTATTTGTATCATAAAGCTAACATTCATAGCTTTCTAAATTGATATCATTTGTATGGATTGGATTTTTTTGAAATTAATTGGACATTTTCGAATTCTATAGCAGACACTTGCATCAGTACTAGTAGTAGTCCGAACCTTTGCCCCTTTTTGCATATCAAACGCTTTCTGTGTTATGCTTCATAGCCTAGAAGTATTTTTTTCATAAATTAGACATGTGTAGCTTTCCAAAATGGCCAAGAATACATGACTGCCATTTTTCTAGATTTAGTTATGAATTTTGAAACTTCATATCAGTAACCTGAACCAGTAGCCCAGACAGCAGTGACCCTAGTGATGTTTTGGATGTCAAACGTTCTCTTCTTAATGATTCATGAGCTGAAATTATTTTTACCATGGGGTAGACATCCAGAGCTTTCTGTAATGGTAAAGTTTGTTGGGTTTCGATATTTTTGGATTTAGTTATAAATTTCTGAAGTTGTGACAGAAAAAATGAGATTCTGGCCGAAAATAATAGAGTGAATTTGATGTTCCCTTTTGAATTCTACGAGTTGTGGGCTAATTTTGGTGATGCAAATGAATTTTATGTATGTAGTTAAATATGAGAATGTGATGTATGAGCTCATATGGTCCTTGTGACACCAAATAGAATTTTCATACGCGACGCAACGCGAAATAAGGCATTATTTTAATGCCATTTTTCCATTCCCTTTCATGCAATTCATCATGTGAGACTTAGAAATGATGAGAAGTAAGCTAGAGATATATGGTGTTACACCAACCAAGGAGAAAGGCACTTGAAAACTAGCTTGAATCTTAGGTAATATTTACCCTTTGTTGCTTCTTCTTCTTGCTCTCCCTTTGTGTGTATTTTAGCCAAGAATAGAACCAAGGGAAGGGAGGATTTTTTTCCTAAAAAAAAGAGAGGAACTAGGGTTTTAGACCATGAGGAAGAGGAATATGACAAGAAATTCTAAGAAAAATCAATAGAAATTAAGATGGGAAAATGTGATATTCTTTAGGGTTTTGGAAAATGTAATTTTATGTGAGTGTACCCTTGGTTATTTGAGTATTTCCTTGAGCTCCTAAGACTCTTAGAAATGTCCCCAAATGGCTCTCCCATGAAAGAAAAATCAAGAAGCTTGTGAACCCCTTCCATGGTGTATATCTCGGCCTAGACTAGCACAAGTAGTTAGGGAGTGTTTTAATTTCTTATAGCCTTGGTTTGGGACTTTATAAGATGTTAGAAGATGGAAGAAACTATTGAAAAAAAAATTAGGAGCCATGGATTGGGAGATGGGACAATGGTGTCCATAATGGTGCTTTGTTAAGCAACTTGATTCTAAGCTTATGTAAATAAATGTGTGAGGGCTCCAGTGACTTTGAATGCGGCCAAGAGGCCTAGAGATGGAAAGAAATGGGAGCCTAAAGTTTGAATTATGAAGTTTGCTTCAATAGGCCATTTATGAAAATATTATGCCACTTATAGAACTAAGTGTGTATTTAAAAGTGAGTTTAGTGTCTAGGCTTGCTTCAAGTACATAATTGTGTGTTAATTGTGGCATTTAGGCCAAGAGAACACCAACCCACCGAGGTGTGCTTGTAAGGCTAAAAAAGGGAAGGAGAAAGGCTAAGAAAAACTTACATAAATTCAAGGTAGCTCTCCACCTCATTCTCCTTGCATTCTTATGCATATGTATGTCTTTATGTGTATGTATGTGTCTATGTGACTTGAGAACATATCACTTGATGTCTTAAGATTGCATTGGCACAAATGTATTGTCTTAAATGCTATTGATGGTGAGAATGGCTCATAAGAGTGAGATGATACCAAAAGTCCCTTAATGTGGGTGAGGAAGTACCAAAAGTCTCAAGGCATAAGTCAGACTAGGCCAAAAGTCTCTTGGATGGGTGAGGCCAAGTCAAAAGTCCCTAGGCCAAGGGTGAGGCATATCCAAAAGTCCTAGAAATAGGGTGAGACAAAACCAAAAGTTCCTAGAGCTTCTTGATGACATGATTGTGAAAGTGTGGCATAGAGATCTTGAAAATGTGCATTCATGATCCAAGTAGCTTATTTATTTGTACACTTTATGTATATATGGCTTGAATGTATGTGTGAATCAGTGTGTGGCTATTAAGATTTTAGGAATCTCACCCTCTTCCCCTTTTCCTCTTGAAATGTCTAGGGGGTACCCAAAGTTAATGAAAAGCAAGCCAAGAGCCTTGAAAAGCCATACTTGTCCCTTATGTAGTTCTAATTGTAATAGAATATAAAAGCGAGCTTGTACATATTATTTTTGTGATGTAAGACCATGAGCTAATGTAAAATGAAGAATGGATACTATATATACTTTATGTAGCCTTAAATCAATGAAATTATGAAAATTGCCTCTTATATGGTTATGGTTCATCGTGTATTATTGGATATGGAATGGCCAAAAGAAAATGCATGGGGTTTGGGACCACTCAAGTAGTTCACATAAGTTATATTCATACTTTTAAATTTGCCCAAAAGGTGCCAAACCCTTAAGAAAGCCATTTAGACCAAAGTGATACTTTATGAAAGGTAAAATTGACCATATTGTGAGCTTATATCACTTTCTATCCAAATTAGCTCTTCCTAGTCTAAAATTTGGCATAAATTTAGAGCTTATTGAGAGATTTTTGGGAAGTTATAGTGGGTATTATTTGGAGATCTACATAATATTTGGCAAATTTTTGAAATTGGCAAAAATTCTGGTTTCGGTCAGTGTACTATTCATATAATTTGAATTTTTATCTCTATCATTCATGGGCTAAAAGATGTCCAATTACCACGTAATTTTACAAGGAGAAACTAGACCTTCCAGTGACTTGGGCCAATTGGAAACACCTCATTTGGATATCTAGAGAGGGAGATATGAATTTTTGAAGTTTTTATTTTGTTCCAGGTGCATCTCTAGACCTATGGTATTGTTTGATTGATTTTTAAGATCTGAATGCTCTTGGATTGGTCTAAAATTATTTTTTACTTCTAGTTAACATCTATAACTTTCCAATTGGTACCAATTATAGGGATTGGAGTTTTTTAAAATTATTTATGAATTTTCAAATTTTATATCAGTAAGTTGTATCAGATTTCTAAAAAGCTTAACCTTCCTATATTTTCTATTATCAAACATAGTCTAGATGACATTTTCCTAGTCGAGAGTTATTTTTAATGTAAAGTGGACATCTAGAAATTTCTAAAAAACTATGGTTTGTATGATTTTGATTTGTCTACATTTAGTTATGATTTTTCAAAATTGCCTCAAATTCTGCCACCTTGGAACCCAAGGCAAAACGTGAGTATTTGGGGTTTTTGGCTCTTGATCCATGGTTTGTGCTAAGTTTTAAGAATGTTATGATTTACATGAATGGAAAATAATTGGAAAATGTTGTCAGTGAGTTCATGGGGCCCCGAAGATACGAAATGAAAAATTTATCTGCTACGCAACATAATTTAATTCATTATTTTAATGTATTTTCTTGGGATTTCTTTGAAAAATTGTATAATCCCACTTACACATAAGAGGATCAATGCTAGAAATAATATGGTATTAAATTTATTGGTAACAGAGCAAAGGTTTAAGTACTTTTGATCAGTATTTGACTCTTGAATGGTGTGTTTGGGTTGTTTTCGGGTGGAATGTTTGTGTATATGTACTTGAATTATATTTGTGGGCTAAGGTTGTGACTTTTTTTCAGTGAAAATGGTTGAGATAGGAAGAGGCAGAGGCAGGGGCAGACCTATTATGGGCTTGGAGGTTGAATCCGAGAACCCTTTGCGAGCTGTCATGGAATGGCTCAATAAATTTAAGAACATGATAGCCCAGCAGTAGTACATTGTGCAACAACAGCATGAGATGATCGTATGGCTGTAGGAATCCCTAGCTAGATAGGAAGAAGCTAAGAGAGAGGCCCATCCGCCTCAGTCTCAGCCTTCTACTTCTAGTACTCCATAGCCTTCCACCTCAGGTGCTCTACTCGCACCTCCCTAAGAGCCAGTCTAGACTCCGCCTTTGATTCAGAAATAGTTAAATCAATTTAGAAAGAACAACCTGCCAATGTTTGATGGGGAATTGGATGTGAACAAAGTAGAGGCCTCGGTGATGGAGATTGAAAAGATTTTTACAGTAATGGACTGCACCTCAAAACAAAAAGCTCAGCTAGCCACCTTTATGCTACAGAAAGATGACAAGTGCTGGCGTAATACGAAGTCTCTAATGGAGACTAGAAATTTGTATATTACTTAGGAGAACTTCTTGATACAGTTTTATGAGAAGTATTTCCCCAGTTTTGTAAGAAAATAGAAAGAAATGCAATTTATGGGGCTAAAACGGATGACATGACGGTAGACCAATATGTGATCAAATTTATTGAGTTGTCTTGGTATTCTTCCTACCTCTAGAGATATGATGACGAGCCCTAGAGGTGCGAGCAATTTGAGATCAGGCTGAATTCCTTAATCAAAGATAGAGTAACTCCACATAGGGTCTAAAACTTCAATGCCCTTGTCAAGATTAATAGAGTGATTGAGAATAATTTGAGAGAGATTATGCCTACTGCCACAGTATCTGATTAGAGGAGGGCTCCAAAATCTAAGAGACTGAGACCAGAGAAGGGTGTCAGCTCCACACCTATTAACAAAAAGAAGAGCAAGGTGCAGTGGAGTAGGAGGCACCTGAAAGGAAAGAAGGTATTGCCCCCGAGGACTCAGTCATCTACATAGTAGTTTACAGTGACTTGTTTCAAGTGTGGGAAGCCGGGCACATAACTAGAAATTACCCCCTAATAGATGCAGTGCCTTTCAGGCCACAGACCTAGGGCAGGGTGTTCGCCCTTTCTCAGTAGGAGGCTAGTGCGTCTCTCAATCTAATTCGAGGTATGCTTGTAGTGAATGATTCTCCTGTAATTGCTATATTTGATTCGAGTGCTAGCCACTCTTTTATATCTTATGACTATGTGAGACATTTAAGTCTAGCCATTAGTATTTTACCATTTGATTTATCTATCACTACACCCATTGGAGGCCATATGATTACTTTCCATGCTTGCTTAAATATCATTGTACAGTCTAACCATTGTTACACTACTATTGATTTAATATGTATGCCATTTCATGACATTAATTTGATTATTGGCATGAATTGGACGATTGCTAATAATGTCATTCTTGATTGTGAGCACCACACTATATCTGTACCCTCATGTGGGACCATATCTAGGATAGGGGCTGAGTTATCCTTTATGATTACTACTCAGGCTGAGAAACACTTAGAGCATGGGTGTTAAGAGTTTCTAGTCTTTTTCTCTATTCAGGCTGAGGTAGAAGAAGGAATAGAGGAGATCCCAATAGTTAGGGAATTCTCATAAGCTTTCCTTAAAAATTTTGACTTTAATAGCCTGCCCCATGAGAGAGAAATAGAATTCCCTATAGATATAGTGCCTGGGGCTAAACCGATGTCTAGGGCTTCTTACAGGATGGCTCCCACCGAGCTTGCTGAGTTAAAGAAGCAAATAGAGGAGTTATTAGAGAAAGGGATCATATGCCCTAGTGTGTCACCCTAGGGAATTCCAGTGCTATTTGTGAAAAAGAAAGATGGTAGCTTAAGGTTATATATAGATTATAGAGAACTGAATAAGGTTACCATCAAGAATAAGTATTCTTTCCCTAGAATAGATAATTTGTTAAATCAGTTAGTTGGGGCATCTGTATTCTCTAAGATAGGCCTTAGATTTGGGTATAACCAATTGAGAGTGAGAACTAAATATGTCCCAAAGACGGCCTTTAGAACTAAATATGGGTATTATAAGTTCCTTGTGATGCCATTCGGGCTAACGAATACGCCAGCGGTGTTTATGGATTATATGAATAGGGTATTCATATCATATCTGGATAAATTTGTTGTGGTCTTTATTGATGATATTTTAGTGTATTCCAGATCTTTTGAGGAGCATGAGAGGCATCTGAGATTAATCTTAGAAACTCTAAGAAGTAAGAGATTATATGCAAATTAAGTAAATGTGAGTTTTGGCTAATTTAGGTAAAATTCTTAGGTCATGTGATATTACGAGATGAGGTCGCAATAGATCCCTATAAAGTTGAGGCTGTGTTACAGTGGGATAAACCTGGGACTATCACCGAGGTTAGGAGTTTCCTTGGTTTAGTAGGATATTACAAAAGATTTATTTAGGGCTTTTCTCAAATAGCCTTGCCACTCATGAAGCTGACTCGGAAGGATACACCTTTCATGTGAGATGATAGATGTGAGAGGAGTTTCCAAGAGTTGAAACTCCGATTAACCACTACCCCTGTATTGATTATTTCTAACCCTAGTTTACCATTTGTGGTATATAGTGATGCCTCAAGGAGAGGGTTAGGATGTGTGTTGATGCAGCAGGGTAGGATAATGGCATATGCCTCTAGACAGCTAAGGTATTATGAGGAGAATTATCCCACGCATGACTTAGAGTTAGCTGTAGTAGTTTTTACTCTTAAAATTTAGAAGCACTATCTATATAATGCGAATATAGAAATTTATAGTGATCGCAAGAGTTTGAAATACCTGTTCGATAAAAAAGAACTCAATATGAGATAGAGGAGAAGGATGGAGTTCCTTAAAGATTATGATTATGTGTTGAAATATCATCTTGGTAAAGCCAATGTGGTGGCTGATGCATTAAGTAAAAAATCCATCCATGCTACCCATATGATGATTAAGAAGCAAGAGCTCTTAGAGAAATTTAGAAATCTGAATCTCTCTTGCTAGCTAATATTAGATAGATTATTCTTAAGTGAAACCCAGATTAAGAACGAATTGAGAACCTAGATCTTAGATGCCCAGGGAGAAGATGAGTTTTTAAGACAGATTAGGAGCGAGATCTCCCAAGATAGGACCTCAAATTTCAGGGTATCTGAAGATAGTGTGATAGTATATCGAAATAGAATCTGTGTACCTAGTAATAATAAATTAAAAGATAGAATTTTAGAAGAGGCACATAAGAGTAAATATACTATCCATCCATGGGCCACCAAAATGTATCAAGATTTGAAAAAATTTTCTGGTGGCCAAGAATGAAGAATGACATCACTGATTATGTAGTGAGATGTTTAGTGTGCCAAAGGGTTAAGATAAAGCACCAGAGACTAGCTAGGTTATTGCAACCTCTAGATATCTCTGAGTGGAAATGGGATAGTATAGCTGTGGATTTCGTTATGGGATTATCCAGGACATCTTCTGGATACGATGCTATCTGAGTGATTGTAGATAGATTGACGAAGTCTACACACTTCTTAGCTATTAGGGCTATCTATATACTAGATAAATTAGCCCATTTGTACATAAAAGAGGTAGTGTGACTTCATCAGAGACCCTAGGTTTACATCAAATTTCTGGAGGTCATTACAGCATGCCTTAGGGACTAGGTTGTGGTTTAGTACTACTTATCACTCCCAAACTGATGGTCAGATTGAGAGGACCATCTAGACCCTAGAGGACATGTTGAGGGCATGTGTGTTAGAGATAAGGGGTAATTGATATGCATATCTGCCGTTAACAAAGTTTGCATACAATAACAGCTACCATTCTAGTATCCAAATGGCCCCTTATAAGGCTTTGTATGGGAGAAAGTGCAGATCTCCATTATATTAGGTTGAGCTAGGTGAGAGGAGATTACTAAGACTTGAGTTAATGGACTAGACTACCCAGCAAATAGAAATGATTAGAAAGAAACTCCTTATGGCCCAGAATAGGCAGAAAAGTTATGCCGATAAGAGAAGGAGGCTGTTAAAGTTTGAGATTGGAAATCATGTATTCATCCGAGTGTCTCTAGTGACTGGGATAGGTTGGTCTATGAGCGTAAGAAAGCTCAGTCCTAGGTATATTGGTCTATTTAAAATCCTTGAGAAAATTAGACCCAAGGCCTACCGAATAACCCTACCTCTAAACCTAGCCCAAATCTACAATGTTTTTCATGTTTCCTAATTGAAAAAGTATTTACCAAACCCTTCATATATCATAGAATATGAGCATGCCCAATTGTAGGAAAATCTTTCTTATATAGTGAAACCAGAGAGGATTGTAGACGCTAAGCTGAAACAACTGAGAAACATGAGTATCCTTCTGATGAAAGTGGTCTAGAAGGGTCTGACATCTGAGGAGGCAACCTGGGAGCTGAAAGATGAGATGACATAGAAATATCCAGAGCTATTTCCCTAAGGTAAGTGTTTAAATTTCGAGGACGAAATTTATTTTAAGAAGAATGAAAAATGTAATGAACGTAATTTCTATAAAACGATGAAATGACCCGTATAAAAGCAAGTCCTTTGAAATGAGCTAGATAATGTTTCCAAAAAATTTTAGATAGAGTTCTAGACTCCTAAAAATAATAATTTCAAACTCAAACAGAAAGAAAAATGGAGTTAGAATGGTGAAACAAATTATGACGAAAACTAACGAAACGTAATGGAATTTTTGAAAATAACTATAACTTTTGAAAAAACACATAGGAGGGACTTGTAAAAGAAAAATTTGACATGCTCAGGGTTCTTAGAGGCCTCGAAAACTATGGGAAGCTCTAGGACTGGTAAAACCCCTCTGGTGTACTTTTTCCAATGACAGTGAGCCTGAACTTTGACGAATTCGTTCGAGAAGGTTTTAACTCCAATTTGAGTGATTCCAAAGGCATTTTATTAAATTAGGAACCTAAATTTTATAATTGAAAAGACAGTTATAAAAAAAGAGCTAAAACAAAGACAAAATGAAATTGCCATTTTGGAAGGACAAAATTAAATTTTTTGAAAAAGTGAGTTTCTTGAATGTTCCATAAATTTTTTGTCTCTCCTCCCTTTCATATAGCATGACTTTCCTCTGCCCAAAATACATAAAATGACTAGCTTCTTGAGGTGCACCAAGAGAGGAGGAAAAGGAGGAGAAAAATCAAGGAGAAAGTAAAAAAATTTGTAGAATTTCATATTCTTTCTTCCTCCAACCTTACTCCTCTCCTTCCATGCTTTCTTTCTATGGTTTAGTTGAGCTTTTTGGTTCTATTTTTAGTCTAGAACTAAAGGGAGTGGTTCAAATTTCTTGAGGAAAAGCCTACTAAGGAGAAAGGAACTTGAAAGCTAACTTGAATCTTAGGTAATCTTTGCCCTTTGTTACTTCTTCTTCTTGTTCTCCCTTTGTGTATATTTCTGCCAAGAATAGAACCAAGGGAAGGGAGGATTTTCTACCCAAAAACAAGAGAGGAACTAGGATTTTAGACCATGCAAAAGAGGAATATGGCAAGAAATTTCAAGAAAAACCAATAGAAATCAAAATGGGAAAATGCAATGTTCTTTAGGATTTTAGAAAATATGATTTTGTGTGAGTGTTCCTTTGACTATTTGAGTGTTTCCTTGAGCTCTTAAGACTCTTAGAAACCTCCCCAAGTGGCTCTTCAATGAAGGAAAAATCAAAAAACTTGTGAACCCCTTCCATGGTACATATCTCGACCTAGACTAGCAAGTAGTTGGGGAGTGTTTTAAGTTGTTCTAGCCTTGGTTTAGGACTTTATATGATGTTAAAAGATGGGAGAAATTATTAGGAAAAATTTAAGAGCCATGGATTAAGAGATGGGACAATGGTGTCCATAATGGTGCTTTATGAAGTAACTTGATTCTAAGTTTATGTAAATGAATGTGTGAGGGCTCCAAGGACTTTAAATAAGGCTAAGAGGCTTAGAGATGGAAAGAAATGGGAGCCTAGAGCTTGAATTGTAGAAGTTGCTTTAATAGGTCATTTATGGAACCATTATGCCACTTATAGAATCAAGTGTGTATTTAAGAGTGAGTTTAGTGTCTTGGCTTGCTTTAAGTGCATAATTGTGTGTTAATTATGGTGTTTAGGCCAAGAGAACACCAACCCACCTAGCTATGCTTGTAAGGCTGAAAAAGGGAAGGAGAAAGGCTAAGAAAAGCTTGCATAAATTCAAGGTAGCTTTCCACCTCATTCTCCTTGCATTCTTGCGCATGTGTATGTCTTTGTGTTCATGTATGTGTCTATGTAACTTGAGAACATGTCACTTGATGTCTTAAGATTGCATTGGTACCAATGTGTTGTCTTGAATGCTATTGATAGTGAGAATGGCTCATAAGGGTAAGGTGATGCCAAAAGTCTCTTAATGTGGGTGAGGAAGTGTCAAAAGTCTCAAGGCACGGGTGAGACTAGGCCAAAAGCATCTTAGATAAGTGAGACCAAGTCAAAAGCCCCTAGGCCAAGGATGAAGTATATCTAAAAGTCTGAAAAATAGAGTGAAGCAAAACCTAAAGTCCCTAGAGCTTCTTAATGCATGATTGGGAAAGTGTGGCATGAAGATCTTGAAAATGTGCATTCATGATCCAAGTAGCTTATCTAGTTTGTACACTTGATGTATATATGCCTTGAATATGTATGTGAATGGGTGTGTAAGCTATAGAGATTCTAGGAATCTCACCTTCTTCCCCTTTTCCTTTTGAAATGTCTAGGTGGTACCCAAAGTCATGGAAAACTAAGCCAAGAGTCTTGAAAAGTCATACGTGTCCCTTATGTAGTTCTAATTGTAATGGAATATCAAAGTGAGCTTGTATATTATTTTTATGATGTAAGACCATGAGCTAATGTAAAATGATGAATGGATACTATATATACTTTATGTAGCCCTAAATCAATGAAATTATGGAAATTGTCTCTTGTATGGTTACAGTGAATTGTGTATTATTGGATGTGGAATGGCCAAAAGAAGATGCATGGGGTTTGGGACCACTTGGACAGTTCATATAAGTTATATTCATGCTTTTAAACTTGTCCAAGAGGTGTCAAACTCTTAAGAAAGCCATTTGGACCAAAGTGATACCTTATAAAAGGAAAAATTGACCATATTGTGAGCCTATGTCACTTTCTATCTAAATAAGCTCTTCTTGGTTTGAAATTTTCCATGAATTTAGAGCTTGTTAAGAGCTTTTTTAGAAGCTAAAATGAATATTATTTAGAGGTCCACAGAATATTTAGCAAATTTTTGAAGTTGAAAAAAAATTCTAGTTTTAGTTAGTGTACTGTTCATATAGTTTGAATTTTGATCTCCATCATTTATGGGATAAAAGATATCCAATTGCCATAAAATTTTACAAGGAGAAACTAGACCTTTCGAGTGACTTGTGCCAATTAGAAGCACCTCATTTGGTTGTTTAGAGAGGGAGATATGAATTTTTGAAATTGTTATTCTATTCCAAGCGCATTTCTAGACCTGTGGTATTGTTTGATTGATTTTCGAGATCTGAATGCTCTTGGATAGATTTGAAACTATTTTTTTCCTCTAAATAACATTTTTAGCTTTCCAAATTGGTATAGATTGTAGGGACTGGATTTTTTTTGAAATTAGTTATAAATTTTCAAATTTTATTTCAATAAGCTGTGTCAAATTTTTGAATTGCTTGACCTCCTTACCTTTTCTATTATCAAATATGGTCCAGATGAGATTTTTATGGCTAAGAATTATTTTTATGTAAATTGGACATCTAGAGCTTTCCAGAAAGCTATGATTTGTGTGATTTTGATTTTTTTACATTTAGTTATGATTTTTCAAAGTTACCTCAAATTCTGCACATTAGAACCTGAGGCAAAACGTGATTATTTGGGGTTTTTAACTCTTGATTCGTGGTTTATGCTAAGTTTTAATAATTTTATTATTTGTATGAATGGAAATAATTAGAAAATGTTATTGGTGAGTTCATGGGGCCCCAAAGATGAGAAATGAAAAATTTATCCGATACGCAACATAATTTAATTATTTATTTTAATGTATTTTCTTAGGATTTCTTTAAAGAATTGTATACTCCCATTTGCACATAAAAGGATCAATGCTAGAAATAATATGGTATTACATATCTCACCATTTTACTACCAAGAAAATTGCAAATTTATTTTGCAAGGACATTGTTTGTCTTCATGGCATACCACATTCCATTCTTTCAGATCATGATATCATTTTTCTTAGTGCTTTTTGGCAAGAGCTTTTCTGCCTTATCCCTTATTCGATGGATAAATAGAAGTCATTAATCATTATTTAAAAGCCTACCTACATTGTTTTACTCATGAATAGTCTCAAGAATGGAGCAAATTGTTGGCCTAGACTAAGTATTCTTTCAATACTAGTTTCCATACTCAACTGGGACAATTCCTTTTTACATTGTGTATGGTAAAGAGCCACCGACATTACATCCCTTTATTCCTAGTGAAACTTAAATTATTGAACTTAAGGAACAATTTGTAAAAAAGAACATCATGCTTAAACTAATTAGGGAGAATCTTTTGAAGGCTCAATCTCTAGTGAAAGCTTAAGTGGATTCAAAATGTATAAAACTCACCTTTAAAGTTAGAGATGTTGTTTTTCTTCATCTTCAACCTTATTGGCAATAGTCCTTTGGCTAAATGAGAATATGAGAAACTTTCTCCTCATTTCTTTGGTCTATATAAAATTATTCATAAGGTGGGACTTGAGGCATATGAATTGGAGCTCCCTGTTGCATCCAAAAGTGCATATCATCTTTCATGTTTCTTTGCTACATCCTGCACATAGTCAAACTACATCACTATCCACTACTCTTCCAATTACTGCAAATTAGGAACTATAGCTAGAACCCGCAAAAATTCTTAGTCACCATTAGCTCTCTATTTTTGGAGCACCTACATTGGAATTATTAGTGCAATGGAAAGATTGGCCTATTAAGGAAGTAAGTTGGGAGAATTATGACTTACTTCTTACTCAATTTCCTTACTTTTGCCTTGAGGACAAGGTGTCTTTCCAATGGGAGGTACTGATAGAGAGCCACAATAGCAATAGTAGCCATTAAAGACTTACTCTAAAAGGCAGAAAGATGGAATATAGGGGTCCCAGCAAAGCAATAGTGGACCAAGTCAATCCTAAAGTTTGGGGAAGTGGAGGATAATATAGAGAATAGTTACCCATGCTCTATAGCATAATATGCACATATCATTTAATGCTTTCCTTATTTTTAGCTATTATTATGATATTTAAATTATTATTATACGGTTATAAATAGGACTTTAAGAATAGTGCATAAGGTGTGATTTATTTATTTGATGCCTTAGGAGAATGGTCTACTCTATAAGGACTTGTTATTAGAGTTATTTGTGTTGAAAATTCTTGTACTTATTTCTCCAATATGATTTTTCCCTCTTCCTTTTTCATTTATCTAATTGTGTCTTTGGCCTATATTATTCTAGGTGTTATCAGATACTTATGGCCCTTAAACAAGATAACTCAAAGATAGAATACAAAGAAAAAGTTGAGTTTCCCTCAATATCACTCAAGGACACAACTAAAGAAGTTCTCACCAGAGTCTTCAAGAATGGGCTGAAAAAGAAAGTAAGGGCAAAATTAAAGATGTTAAGAACCCAAACTTTGCATGAGTTGATGGAAATGGCTCACAAGGTAGAAGAAAGAAATTTGGCTCTAGAAAAGGCAAGAGAAAGTAGAATACCCAAAAGCTTCAAGCCTACACCCAATTCCAAATGGGTGGGAACTCAACCCAACTTTAGTTGAGTGTTAAAGGAACTAGAAGTAACAAAAACTACTACCATTGTCAGTGCTAGTAAGAACCAAGAAGCCAAGGGAGATGAGTCCAAAATAAACTATAATGCCATATATCCTTTTAGAAATAAAAGTGAAAGTAACTTTAAAAAAGTTGTATAATGTTAAACTTGCTAGAAAAAGAGAATTGGATCTTTGTTTTAAATGTGATGAAAAGTTTGGGCCTAACCAAAAAAGCCAAAAATAAAAAAAGACTCTTTAAGTGATCTTATTGGAGGAAAAGCAAGAAGGGTATAACACAGAAAGAAGATCACCATTGGATCAGAGCACGAGATGGCCATCTTGGAGCTATTAGTGAACTTTATAGCAGGAATAATGGATAACCACACAATGAAAGTAAAAGGAAAACTTAAAGTGAATTAGGTAATTATCCTAATAGATAGTGAAGTCTCCCATAATTTCACTTCTTCCATTTTAGTGGAAAGGATGAAGTTACCAACACAAAAAGGCAGAGAATCCATGGTATCAGTAGGAAATGATTAAAGGTGAAAGGAGATCAAGTATGTAGGAATTTATAACTATAAGTACATGGCTTAAGAATCATTTAAGACTTCTACTCATTTGAGCTTAAAGGAGTAAACTTAGTCTTGAGCATAAGTGGGTTAACTCTTTGGAAGAGGCAAGAGTAAATTGAGGCCAACTCATAATAAAGATTGGGACAAGGAAATAAGTGATCTACTTGAAGGGAGATCTGGCCCTTTTAAAGACACAAGTCTCCTTCAAGGGATTAATGAAATCATGACCTATAGGGGGACAAGGTTTCATGATTGAATTCGGAGAGTTCACTAAAAATCACGAAGCAACAACAAGCACATGAGAGAAAATTGAAGTCATCCAAATGCAATTTCGTAAATTCCACTTTGAAGACAAGGTGAAACTTCTTTTTTTTTTTTTCCTTGGTATTGCTGAACCCTCATAGCTTGACACAGCCACTAAATCTTACAAAAGTAGACATAACAGAGGAATAAATGGAAGGAAAGAAAGGACTAATAGTCCAATTGAAAGAAAAAGGGTATAGACCTAAAGGGAAAAAAAAAAAAGGAAAGGTGGGATAAAAGAGGGAATCCACAATGAAAAAGATAAAACAATAGCTGGGAGTAATTGAAGCAAGCTTTAAAAGGGAAAAATTAACCTAAAAAAAAAAGGCAAAGAAGACTTTAGATCTAGTTTTAGGTGGAGAGAGCCAACCTTTAAAAAGTTGGCAAGAGTGTTCTGGTTCTTTAGTATGCTTTTCTTGATGTTTTGAGTGTGTTTTGCTAAGAGTGATCTTATCGTGAAGAACTTGGTGAATCTTTTTTGTGTATTAAAAGGGGGAGATCAACTTACTAATAGTGTGTTGTAGCTCTTACCCATAGAACATATTTCATATTTATATCAACACCTCTACTATTATGCCATTTATCTATGCTCTGTGTGTAGTGTTGATAAGAGGTTTCTATCAAAAACTTTTTTCTTTACCATGTCCATAGTAGCTTATAGACCTTTAGACAATTTCAAAGGTTTCTCAAAAAGATAACTTGGAAAAAATAAATAACTAAAAATTTGTTTAGTAAAAAAAATTGTTCTATAAGGATATGGTTTCCCTATTCTTTGATAAAGGAATTTTAAAAGAGAAACCTTACATTGACAAATTTTTAAAGGAAAGTAAATCAATGTAGATAGATCTCTTTAAGAGTATAAGTAGGATAGCTTGAAACTAATAAACTATTAAGGTGATTTAAGTTTGAGAAAGAAGACTAAAAAGGGACTATCTAATTTGTTTCCTGTAGGAGTATAGTCTTAAAAACATAAACTACGTGTAAAGTCTCACATTGGCTGGAAAGGGCCTGTGGCTAACCCATATAAGTAGGGGAGAATCCCTCATCACCAATACGTGCTTTTTCTACAGGAAAGAACAAACCCTAATGAACTGGGAAGGCAAGGTCAAAGACCCATGAACAGGGAAGGAAGGGACAATATCTTGGTGGCTCTGTATGTGTTGGTATTAGAACAATCCTGACCTATGTGCGACCTGAGGATGAGTCGGCCCAAAAGGGGAGTGGATTGTAAAGTCCCACATCGGCTAGAAGGGGTGATAAATATGATTTTTATACATTTTATTCTCCTTATCTTAAGCATTTTAATAATCAAATATGGCTTCATGGATGTAATTAAATGGAATTTGATTTTAATTGGCCATTTTCCACATTTTAGGAATTAATTTGCAAATAATTGGTTTTTAATGCTTAAATTTCTTTTAGAATAATTTTGCAAATATTTCTACTTAATAGTTTTCATTTCTTTTGTGCTGATTTTATAGCCAATGGAAATTCAAAGAAGTGAAAGCCAGATGATTGAATCAAAGGGGCCAAAAAGTTAAAGATGGAAGCTTCATATGTTTCATGGAGTCTTAGAAAATGAAATTTGAAAATAAGAAATGAATGGTAAAAGAACAACACACATAGAAGCATGCATCATCACACTCTAACACTTTCACTCACAAGAACACATACTTGAGCAAAACAGAGGAGAATCCATGGTTTTGAGAGAAAAGGAAGCTGTGAAGCTGACATGAGAAAGGAATAATAGGAGCATGGTACTATTTGAAGACGTGAACAAAACCACAGGCAGCAACTCACAAACACAAGCAGAAGCAAAGTATGTGAAAGTAAGGAAGTTCATGTGAGGAGTACGTGGCAAGGGAGATGAGATTAACGTGATTGAAAGAATTAACTCGGGCAGCTCCAGGATCATCCACACTCCATTCACGTTGCAGTATATATCCATTATCCATGCAAAACACGTGAAGAATATGAAGGAAGAAGTAACTCCAGAATAATGAGCAGCTACTACACATTCTTGAGAGATGAAGAACCAAGGAGCTGACACGGGGCAACTAATGTGAAATGAAGGACTTGAGCAAGGAACAACAACATTCGAGCAAAAACAGAGAAAGGCTCAGGTTATAGAGGATACATGTAAGTAGAACAGCAGTTGGAAGCAATCACGTGAAAATTACATAAAGAGTAGCTGCATGAGGAAGCAACGAGCTAAATATGAAAGTGAATGAAGGAAAATACACACACATGTAAGAGTGAGCTGGAGGTAAAGAAAAACACGAACAAATGAAGGGCTGGAACGTGCAAGGAAGCAATGGGTTAGCGAGCAGAAAAACACATTCAGAGAGCACGAAGAAAACACAGCAACATCCAAAAGAAACAAGCATGCAAGAAGAGAATGAAGAAGTATGGAGAAGAGAAGCTTTGAGCCAACAGAATAAAGCAAACAGACCACGTGAGCAGAATAATAAAAGAAACGCTGAAAGAGCAACGTGGGATTGCATGAGAAAAGTGTGTGAGGAGGGGAATCTTTACATCACATTTAAGCAGGACCCACACTTATGCACACATGAAGGCAGCTTCAGACAATTGGAATAAGAGATGAAGCACATAAAAGTGATAAAATGAAGCACATGAGGTGAATAAAAAAAATTCATTCGGGCAACATGTGAAAAGGGGGCTGGACACATCATCCATTAATTGGAATAAATCCATCCAGAACCCATCGTATTTGGAGATAGACATCCCATCGTAATTCATCAACTTCATCCATTCCACACCACTTCATCCAGCAGCCATTTCCCATCCATTCTTCCACTCCATCCATTCTCCAATGAAGCTCTAATCTCCATCTATGGTTAGCTAGAAGGAAGGCACTTAAGTTGAACCTTGAATCCATAGATGAGCAACATATTTTTGGTTAAGATTTTCTATTTTCTTGCATTTTCCCTTTTCTTGTATTTTCTTAGTTAAGGTTATATTTGATTGGAAATTTGTATTGTCTATAATTAGTGGCTAGTTAGACACTAATTAGGAGATTATTTTATTGATTAATTGATTGAATCAAATTCTGAATTGTTCATTTTCCTCCAATTATCCATGTATGCAGTCAAGGTGTTTGATGAAATGCATGTGAAAGGTTGAGTGCTTGAATGTTTAATTTGAGGATTCTTTGGTATTTAGTTAGTCAATTAAACATTTTAAGATAATGATTCAGAAACTAATTAATCAGTTAATCAATTAAATTGAGTGTTTATTGGTCCTAAAGGTAAGAATTAGCTATTTAATGCGGGATTGAGGTCTCAATTCAATATTACTTTGTTAATATCTTGATTCTTGAGTGGTAACACATGATAACTTGTTATGGATACAATTAGGGACTCTTATACTAGAATTAATTACAAATGAATTAGGATAAGGATAGTGAATACTAATAGACGAATCTAAAGCTAGTCACAAGACCATTATTCACCCATAATTCATCCAATTAGGAATTTAGGAGCTTTATTTCAATTTCAATTTACTTAGTTTAATTAGATCAAAAACTCCCTTAGTTTAGAAATTTTTAAAGTCTTTTAATACTTAGAAAACTCAATTGAACATTAAACTTCATTTCCAAGGGAGATGACCTAGGTTGTGCCACTAGCTACATATTTAGTCCAATCTAGTTTTATTTTGAAGGTTGCGCAACAAACCCATCAAGGGACCTGTGGCTAGCCCATATACTACTTATATGGGCTGGTTATATGGGCTAATCACAGGCCCCTTCCAATTGATGTGGGGCTTTATATTACGCCCATTCCTAACATGCTATAAAGGTTAGATCCTAATATAATAAACTATTTTCCTTATGTATTTTCATATTAGATGTCTCACTAGATTCCTTGTTTGTTTGACAAAATAGCATGCAAATTTCAAACACTAAAAATTGATAATAAAAAAGTAGTAAATGGTTTTAATTTAGATTCCAACAAAATCATTAAGCTTATTCATGGAAATAGTTACAAATGCAAGAGTGAAAAGAGAATTTTTATCAAATAGTGTACAGAAAGTACATGATAGTGGCCATCAAACATGATACATTTCATGTGCACATTTATTACACAGAATTATGTGAACAATGGAAAGCTTCTAATGTAGGACAAGAGCAGAAAAAGGAGAAGGTAGAACAAAGAGGAGAGATATAAGAAGAAATAGAGAAAGAATTCTAAAAAATACTTTTTATTATTTAAGGCTAGGTTCTTCCTAATACAATTGCTAAGGCCTTTATATAAAGCCTATAAGATAATTCTTACTAGGTTTAAAAGATAATATTAAATCCTAATCCTAGTAAAAGATAATTATTAAAGCAGAACAAAAAATAACTAAGGATAACTAATAAAACAAAGTAACTTAAATATTAGTCTCTAATCCTAATCCTAGTAAAATATTATTTCTTATATTTTTCTTTGATTCATAATTTACAAATAATTAGTAATAGTGTTCCTACTCTTTTCCTATTCTCCATTATTCTCACTTGGTTAAAGAAAACTTGACCTTAAGTTTTGAAGTGAATAAGTATTAAAATAATCTATCTTGAAACCTTAGGTAAGATGAAAGTTATTACTTTAAGATATGGTAGCTAAGATAACTTTTAAATTTACTAATACATCTAAAATGACAAACTCAATTGGGTGAAGTAATTAAGCTGATTAAATCTGAACACAATATTGTACAATTTATGGTTAAACTTTACACTGTTGATAATAATCAATTTTTTCATATCCCAAATTCACTTCAAATTGTTCTTCAAACCCTATGATGTAACTATCATCATCAATGTCTGATGGGCAACTCAATTGAGATAACTTTCTCAAATGCTTTAAGCCCTTGAAAACATTCTTCTTACACCTTTAATTCTTTTAAGTTTTTGCCAATAATTTGTACACAATGTTGACTAATGGTACTCTTAAATTCTTCAAAATAATAGTCTACATTTTTTTTTGGGATAGATTGTCTAGATTAATTTGAATAGTTTAGGTACTTTATTCCATGGTACAATTTAACACAAGAAATTAGAAAGCCAAAATTAGTGGTATAACCCTAATAATACTCCCAAATAATGAATTTTACAATATGAGGTTGAAAGGACATAAAACAAGATAAAAAATTACTGAAACAAGAAAGTTCCTAGGTCTAGCGCATAAGGCATACACACAAAGCACCTTGTTGATGCATGACGACATATGTGGTGGTCTCTCATTAAAGCCTCAATGGACTGGCTGATTTTAGCCTTATGGTTCTAATGGTGTAGTCAATTGGTTGATTCAAAGGCTAGAGGAGCAAGCTCCAGTTTAGATAGAGGCATCGGTTAGTTTTTGACAAAGTTACAATGAATATCAGGCAACGGAGGTGTGATTGGAACAAGAGTCTTGCTCTTATACCATTTGATGTAGGACAAGGGAAGAAAAGGGAGAAGATAGAAGAAAGGGGAGAGATGTCAAAAGAAATAGAGGAAGAATTCAAGAAAATACTTTTTATTATTCAAGGCTAGGTTCCTTCTAATATAATTGCTAAGAGTTTTATATACATCCCATAAGATAACTTCTAATAGGTTAAAAGGATAATATTAAATCTTTATCCTAGTAAAAGATAATTGCTTAATCTTAATACAAAATAATTATTAAAATCTAATAAGAAGATAAATAAGGATAACTAATAAAACAAAGTGATTTGAATATTAGTTTCTAATCTTAATTCTAATAAAATGTTATTTCTTATTTTTTATTTTTAATTCATAATTTACAAATAACTAATAATAGTTTTCTTATTCTTTTCCCATTTTCCATTACCTTCTTTTTGTAATGGATATAAATTTTGCACTTTGTATTTAAAGCACAGGACTAGATTGGTTCCATCTCAAGCTTAGGCCAAAATAAAATCAACTGCACTTGGTTTTAAAATATTCCAAATTAAACCTAGACTGAGAACCCATTTAACCTTAATTCAATTAGGTCTCATCATTTGTTTCAATTCTTGATTAGGTGACAAATGTGAATTAACATGAAAATTGAATAATCAAGAGAACAAGAAATGAACATAACACTACCTAAGAAAGACAAACAAAACTTAGTTCAAATCAAGAATAAGGATTCATTGAATGGCAAGGTTCCCCCTTCTCTTTTCTAAAAATAGAGGATAGGGTGTTTTAGTGAAATCAAGTTGCCTTGATTTCGATAGAACCTTGATATTATTAGGAAATCCAAACTAAGCTCAACCAAAAAAATGCCTTTGAAATCAATTTCTCATGACAACATAACAAACAGTTGAATTTGTTATCAATTTTATTATTATATTGTTGCTTTGTAGCTTATACCTATTTTCTCTTAGATTAAATATTTACTAACCAAAAAAAAAATTAAAAAGCAAGTGTAACAAGAAAAGTAAATTCAAGGATGAAAAAACTATGATAATTTATTTCTTAGACACAATTGAGGATACCAACCATATAGAGGTACTTTAGTAATAGTTACTCAATGTGAACGTTAGCATGGAATATATAGCCATCAGTACTTTGATGAATAGTTCCTTTTATACCTATTAAGCAATGTTCCTTCATCACAATAATATCAAATGGTTTAAGTATTCTCACTTAGCATTACACTAGATATAAAGTCAAGTGTTGAAACGAAGCTATTTTATTACATAAGATAGATTATAACTAACCTTTGAATGCTGAAATAAAGTGTGTGAATCATGTCGCACTCCTGGAGTTATATTGGTTTCATTTGTCTTCACCCAACATATATCTTCACACTACAAAATCCCCACTAAAGACACCCAACCATAAACCTTATAAAGAAAAAAAAAAAGAGATTAATCAGCATAAGACATGAATAGTATATGAAAAGAGCCACAAGTAACAATTAAAGCCAAGTCCCCTTAAAAATTCCAAATTCTAAATCACGTACCTTCTTTAGATGTTGACGGCCTTGTTCAAGGCCTACACCATCACCCACCTAAAGGAATATGAAAGAAGGCATATCTGCTATAGCCTCAAGAAGGGGGGGAAATATTTGATATGTCATTCAATGATAAAAGTAATATGCCCTTATAAAAGGAAACCAAAAGGTGGCTGGCAATATTACAATAAATTGTACATACTACATACAACTAATTTCCAAATGAATTTTGCATAACTCATTCTATGGTGAGAACCCCTCTAGTACCAATTTATGTATAGTTAGCAAAATGATATCAACACCACATGTACTTTTGCCACTTTATAACTTTCAATCTTTTCCTTTAATTATAGCATTGGTTATTAAGGATGATTAATATGACAAGATTCTTTATACACTGTATTTCATGTGATTGTGGCATATGCAACCAAGCATGAATAAAAATTCTTATACTGAAACAACCTTAACAAGAGAATGTGTTCTATTGTGAAAATAGAATAATAACTTTTCTCAATCTTGTGGTTCAATATTTCTTCAAATGTCTAATACTCTATATGGTCAACAACTCCAGGGGCATGGTGCACGTACTCTTCCCATGGGAGATCCGTAAGAATAACATCAAGCTTGGTTTCAAGGAACTTTAGAGATAATTCAAACTCTCTCAAATCAAATTTATAATACATGGGAGGAAAAGAAAATTTTGCCATAATTTCATCTTTTTTTCTATATAAGCTCCTTTAGCTTAGGGTAGTATTTTACAACATTTATGAGCTCAAGCTTTCTAATAAAATTCTACAGGCACATACTAGTGTCAACAAAGTTTTGAAAATAATCATTCTGTTCAACTCTAAAAGGAGCTTTACAAAGAGTTTCACTACTTTTTAGAGGAATTAAGCCCCCTGAAGTTTTATTAAATGGTATTTCTCAAGCCATTTGTCCTGTAGGATTAAAACCAAGACTAGAAATGCTCATAGGAACTCCTCTTCCAGGTCTTGGCTAGTTATAATACATTGTTGGGTTTGGTGGATTCCTTACGTTAATAGGAAAATTTAGGCCTAATAGTTTTGTGGGTACAGGAGACATACCAGGTGGAACAGCTAATATACTCATGTCAACACCTTAAGCTCTAAGCCAAATATGTGGACTAAATGACAGGATGAAGACCCTAAGGGGAATTAGAGGACTAGGGGTAAAAGGTTGCATTACCACAAGTGGAGGCATACCAAAAGGTCTAAATAAAGATCCCATCTGATATATTATAAAAGTAAACACACTATTTAATTCATTTTATAGATCTCTACATTAGTTTGCCTTTTATTTGTAGGCCAATAAGTACTAGTTTCTTAACAAAATCCTTCCTAACAAACTAACAAAATTCTTAATAACTTTTAACTAATCAAATAATCCCTCATGTATCAATGCTTCCCTCACAAAAATGATCCTTATCCTCAAAGATCTGAGTTCAAATTTCAAAAATGCATAAGTATAATTCAAAACTTGATTGGTAATATTCTTCAGAAGTTTCCAAGCTTGCAAAATTCTTAAGCCTATTTTCAAAAATCAACAATAGCCTCTTTAGTGTGGGCCTGACTCCAAGTGCTTGTATAACATGAAATAAAGGATCTACTTGAGCACATATAATTCCATGCCTATTTTCATATTGCATAATGGCCCAAAATGTTTCTAGGGTAAACCAAGCCCCTAACATAAGCAAAGCTAACTTAGCCATGTTTGGAAAACCACCTGTTGTCATGAACAAAGCAACCTCAACCACGTATGGAAGACGTTTCCCTCAAGATGCAAACCCTTCACCCTTGTTTTCTAGTGGTTTAATTGAAAGGTTTGAATAAAAGTGAACAACAACTAATAACTCTACAATGCTACCCATCATAACAAACACAGTCTTTTGTAACTTAAACCATTCTCCCTTTCTATAATTGTCAACATGGGAAGCTTACTAGGCAACCTAAGTGCTACAAGGAGATGGAGAAGGCCTTCGCTATTGTCAAGGAAGGGAAACTTAAAGTTAAAGAGAGGAAGGCTCACTGTGCCTCCTAGTGCATTATTTCTGCTATCAAGCAAAAGGGGAAAAATAGAGCATACGAACATTAGAAGGAAAAGAGCTAAGGAAACAAGCATCATGCCTCCATGAACCACAATTCTAGTTCTAAGATTGAAGTTAAAGTCTCCAAAATCGGTTATGGAATTTTTAACCTCTCGAATATCTAGTGTGTCTTTTACTACATCTCCATCATTCCATTCATATGAGTCGACAACCATGAGATTCCCTCAAACCAACAATTGAAATTTGCAAAAGCCAGAGGAAGAGAAGATAACATTGGTGGTCCAATTTCGAAGTTCAGCTAGACCACGTCTGCGGCTGAGAGAACTTAAAGGTTTGAGCCATTGAAGTGATGCACGGTTTCAAGGACAGGCTTGTCATAATCACTAGTGTTAAGTTCACAGTAGCTATCTTGCACAATGTGGGCCTCTTTTTGTCGAAGGGTGAGAAAAACCCATCGAGACTTATCATTATCCTTTTTTGATGAATCGATGTCGATTTTGAAAGTACGACATTGCATCTTATTGATTCTTGTAATGCTCTGAGCATCAACAAAGATTACCATTGATGTACTATAAGGAAGCCTCACATTGAATGCCCCAGTGAGTTTACCATCGTCAGGCTCTGTGACTTCAAGAATGACACTAGTAGTATCAATCAATTTTAGTTGCTCAAGCTTTGTGCCAACCTCTACAAGTTCACCCATGTTCACCCTTTAGAGTTATTTTCTTCACTCGATGATAATGGATCTTGAAGTTGTTCACCTTTACTAAACTCATCATTTTTTGGCTCGATGCATGTTCTTGTGTTCATGTTAACCTTTCCAAGAATTTTGACTTCATCAACTTCTATAATCGTGTGATTAGTATTTTCTTAAGGCTTTGGATCATCTTCAATCTCCTCATCTCCTTCATTTTTGTTTTTTTTTTTTTGCATCAGTTTCATTGTCATTACTAGAGCCAACTTTCCTTCCTTACATCTTCTGGATGTAGATTTCTTGGAGATAGGCTAGGTACATTGTGTTGGCTAAGTTGGATGAGTTGAATAATCAAATAGCAATTTGAATGTTGCTGTGAAGCCCCTTTATGAAACAACTAATAGTAATCTCCTTTAATAAATCTACTCCTATTGTAGTTTTTCAAACTACTTCTAATACTCTTTAACAAAGGCCTCTTGCTTAAGATTTTTAATCTTTATTACTACTACCATCTTCTTAAGTTACTTCTCTGTTTGTGTTACTAATTGTCAAAAATTGCCCACCTCTTCAATGTTTTACTCTAAATGTTGCTTAAATTCCTTCAAATAATCTTACACTAATCGTTCTTGCAAGAGGGGTCGGGTCTCTTATCCAACTGCAGTACTAGAGGTGGCTCTGATACCAAATGATACATTGTAAAAGTAAACACACTATTCAATTCATTTCATACATCTCTATATCAGTTTACCTTTTATTTATTGGTCAATAAGTACTAGTCTCCTAACAAAATCCTTTTTAACAACTTCTAACTAATTAGTTAATCGTTCACTTATCACTATCATTCCTAATGGCATTGCCTGTAGGTTGTCTCTCCCTATCTAGCTAACCCTTCCTCCTTCACCAACCCTATTTCCTTTTACTCCTTGTGTACCAACTTTGTTAAAGGATCTATAATCTTGGCTTCCATATTGAGGCTATGAACCATCACAACTAGAACTTTGGCCACTAGTACAATGACTAGATAGAGCACCTTTATGACCTCTTCCTCTTCCCCCCTGAAAATCATAGTCATTGTCAACAAATCTCTCCTTATATCTTCAACAAGTGTTCCACCCCCATATAAATTGCTTTTTCTTGCTATTTCTTCTTTCAAACTTGCCCATTCTTCATCATTAGCTCCCAATTTAACATTATACTATTGATTGGCTCTAGATATGCTGGCTAAGTTGGGTATAGATTCTACTTTTACATAGTCATTGAGATTTGTTAGAATCTCTATCACTTCATAATTGTCACTAGAAATTTCAAAGTTTGATAAAGTTTTAAAAGCTTCCCCCTACTTCCATCTTTCTTACCACCAAACTAACCATGAGGCCTTTCATAGTCAGTCCTCTCATGCCTATGTCTAGGAAACTCACATTCTTTGTTATGATCAAAATAAAAGTCCATATTTCTTGAATCTTTGTCAATATTACTCATTTGCCTCCTTTTCCAACTCTCTTTAGAACTTTCTCAATCTTTATTCTCATCATTCCAAGTATCATCTTTGCCTCTTATTCTATCATCCCTATAAGCATCCTTTTCAAGTTCCTTCCTTTTAAAGCTACTACTTCTTTCATAATCCATCTAAGAATGTGTTTGGATCTTGGTGATGTCTCCCACTCCTCTTAAGTATCCTAGATCTATTTCTATCTTTATCTCTATTTAAATGCACATCCTAGCTTTCAACTACATCATAATCAGAGGGTGTTTTTTGGCGCCTGGGCTTCTCAATTTTATCCCTTTTCTACTTTGTCTTCATAAGTAATATCTTGTGACTCTGACCTGCCTTTGCTCTTACCTCTCTCAAAATTAGCTCTTCTATTTTCTTTGCTATTAGATTTGACAAACTTGCCATTGCCTATGCTTTTACTCTCCCCTTATTCAATTCTAATAGATCCACTCCTCTCTCTTAAACTCTCATGCTTAGAATCAAAAGCCTTACCACTTCTAAAGTTAACTTTTTTAGAATAACTATCTTTTGTTTTCTTAACGATGTTTGCTTCATTTCTTTTCCTTCTTAAGCTCTCCATCTCATCAGAAGATCCATGACCTTTTTCTCATATGTTGTCTTTATTTTTAAAGTATTTGCGATCTTTATCCACCTTTTCAAGGTCCACATCATGTGATAAGTCCTCTCCACTTCTACTTTTATTCTGAAAACTATCATGGTCCAAATGATTTGAGGACATTTTCTTGCACTCACTTTCATCAACACAACCATTTGCTTTACTCCTCTCCTTATCTCCACCATCTTGCTTGTTGTCCAACTTTCCATCTTAGTACCAACAGCTCAGCTTTTCCAATGTGTTTTTATCTTACCTTTTCTTCATCTTCTTAAAACGTGATTCTTTTCAGGAATCATAGTCATTGTCATCACTATCAGCCCTGCTTGAGCCACTAGCCTTCCTCTTAGTCTCACTTTTATCACCAGAGCTTCTTCTTCTTCCTATACTTCCATCGGACCCTTCAACATCTTTCTGATTCCTTAATTTTCTTTACCTACTAGACCTGTGCTTCTTCTTATCACCACCCTCCCAATCCTCATTATCCCCTACCTTATCACTCTTCACATCCAAACTAGCAGCCTCCCGTTTAATGTAACTACGGCTACTCTTAGGTGAATCCATTTTGAGCTAGCAAATGTGAAAGCAAATTAAGCAAACATAATTTTTTTTAAGACTTCAACCAAAACCCTTATATTGATAACAAGAACAAGAATATAAAGCATACATGACGAAATAAAAATTTTCCCAAAAAAAGAAAAGCCCAGATGAATTCACTCAAGGTCCTCACTTCATGTGTTTGCATATGTATTTACATGAAAGAAAAGTTTACTTTAAGATTTCACTTCATCAACATGTACTGGCAAAACAACATTGGGATGAGTGGGGGTGCTTGCCCTAACTGAGAATTCAAAGGCAAAAAGTTAGAGAAGAGCAATCCTATGACGAAGGAAGAGAAATTACGATTTGGGTATTGTGCATATCTTCTTCTACAAGAAACCCAAAAGAAACTTGAACTAAACTGCGAGAAATATCAAGTCAGTATGCTTCCATTCTAGTCCACATATTAAATAGGTCATAAACGAGTTAACTCTTGTTTTTTGGCTCATTTTACATATTTTTTAAATTTTTCATCTATTAAACAAATTTTAAGGATAAATAATGATAAATTTTTCATAATTAGTAGTCTTGATTTAAGTGACACATTTTTAAGGCACCAGTGTCATGGAGGCCTCACTAGAACAAAAATGCAAAATGCCAACTAAACTATCAGTAAGAAAAAATATTAACTTAGAAGTTAATTATTTCCAACTAAAAAATTGCCCCATTAATTAGTTTTTTGCTAGTTGATAAATAGCTTAATGAATTTTTCAGTTAAAAAAAATAATTTTTAATGCATAAATAGTGACTCTAACTTGAACAACTTTTTTTAAAAAGAAAGACTGACTTTTGGTTATACTGTCTAACCAAAAGTCAATTAGTATATATATATCATTTTATTTTTTATTTATTGTAATTTATTTAATAATATTTTTAAATTTATCATTTTCTTTATTTATTGTCTTTAGCTTTCTTTTCTTTATCATGCAATTTCTTTTTCACTATGAATTTGTAACATACATTGAACATAATTAATTTATAAAAAAATTTACAACAAACACTACAGATTCAAAAACTCAAATAAATCTTTACAAATCTCTATTTGGAGTGAAGCAAAATTCCAAGTACAACTATTTGTAAAGAAAAAACAAACAAACTTATTAAGAGGCAACGTAAACAAAGAAAATAAAGACAACTGAACAATAAAAGAAAAAAATTTACAAAGATGAAATAAAAGAATTTGATAAACAAATTCAACAAAAAAAGATCAAGATCTTAAGTGAAATCCAAAAGAAGAGAAGGAATTAAAAAAGAGCTTTTGAAGAGCTTAAAAAAGCACAAACAAAAAAGAGGTTTAGGGGGGAAAAAAGAAGAATAAAAAAGCTTTTGAGATGAGAAGAAAAAGAAAAAAAAAAAAAGGAGAGATTTTGAAGAATGTAGAACCAAAATCAAAATGATAAAATGAAGAAGAATGAAAAGTTATATATATATAAAAGAAAATTCGAAAATTAGGTGGGTTTGAAATTCCCACAAAATTAAAATTTTAATTTTAAAAATTTTAAATTTTACTCTCACTCAAACAATATCAACCAAACCTTAGTTGACCAACATTATGGACGATGTCTTGATGTCGACTGTTGATGCAATTAAATTTAAATTTAAATTATATAAATAACATAATATATAAAATATAAAATTGTAAAATGAATATAATTCAAAATTTGAATATATTTAAATATTTTGAATATTCTTTTTATATCATTATAATATAATATACAATTAAATATTAAATTTGATTAAATATTAATATATAAAATATAAAAAACGCGCTTCCATTTTTTACTTTCTACATTTACTTATAATTTTTTTATTATTTTATTATTAATGCATTGCATTAAATTTTAATTTTAATTATATAAATAATATAATATATATAATCTAAAATTATATAATGAATATAATTAAAATTTTCAATATGTTAAATATATTAAATATTCTATTAATATTATAATGTATAATACACAATTGAATATAGAATTCCAACTAAATATAAAATTCTCTTAATAATATACAAAATTAAAAAAATACACTTCCATTTTATCTTTTTATTATTTTCATTTTCTATATGCAGTCAACTATGTTGGTTGACTGTAGTTAGCCAACATGGTGAAGCCTATTCTCCCATTGAAATTTTTTTAGTTGGTAATTGAATTTTTATTAAAAGAAAAACTATAGAGTGCAATTTTGATGCTATGAATGACAGCATTTTGATGGATTATGGTTTACCTTTTTGAAAGTTAATCACAAATTTAAATTAAAAATTGAAAAAAAAAATCAGTTAGTCAAGAATTAGTAATTACTAACATTATTGTAGTGTATGATGCAACTAGCTCGATCCTATAAGGTTGATAAATAGAAATACGTACTTTCATCTAAGAATGTAACAGTACCAATCCTTACAATAATCCGAATAAATACAAGAATTTTGCATCCGTGTCTTGCATCATGTTTTGAAATACAAAGTAGTAAGTGGAAGCATAAACATTCTAAGTACCTCTAGCCATAGTGAAACAATATAAAGTTGTAAGCAAGTGATAATAGGTTCCCTTACAAAGCGTCTACCAACATAGAGGACAGTTTTTCTTTTTTGACTAATAACTATGGACACTTAAGAAACAGGAAAAATTGGTTCAATCAACAATCTCTCTAATATATAGCTAGATAAGGAATTAAGCTCACCATCAATAAAATTAATTCCCATTAAAGACATTTTTGCTAGCAAATAACACCACCCATTAATAATCCAATGGTAGACTTGCAAATAAGTGAAAAATGAAGATCACTTTATAATTTTATTTAACATTACCCAACAAATTCTACTTTGCCACTTACCCCTTTCATAAATCCCAAAGTATTGTACTTCACTTGTAACTCAAAAAATAAAAAATAAAAGGAGGATCTTTCATAAAAGAATATATATATATATATATACATATTTATACATATTTCTAACAAAATAATATTATAAAGCCAAAAATTAAGGCTTTAATATTTAAGTTAAACAAGTCAACATATGTTTTCCTTGTTTTCTCAATTTTGTGGGCCAACCGCAGGATCAGGCCAAGAAATCTAAAACCGTACCTACGTAATAAGCAAGTTAGACGGACGAACTCAAACTCCAGCCACACTTGCTCAGGACTTGTTTGATTGTGCAATGATTTGCTTTTTCTTAGAAGTCAAAAGACCATTTACGAGGGTTTGGTTTAGGTGCAGGGGTTTAAAAAAAAAAAATTGAACATGCTTTTCACACCCCTATATAATCTTTTTTTGGGTCAATATTAGAATCATTTATTTGCACTATCATTATTAGCCCCAAAAGAATTCCTTTTTTGATTTTTTTTAATAAATTTTCTATTATTTATTTAATGATCTAAAAATTTTAGATAATTATTTATATAAAAGTTTGATTGAAATAATTGTTTTTCATTATAATTAAATTGTTTATGATTTGACATTTTTTATGTGTTTTTACTTTTTTAATAAAAGTGGGACCTATTAGTAGCTGTCCGTGTAAATGCACCCAAAGCTCCTTTAATTACTATTGTTTGATTGGATGATGATATTAAATATATATATATATATTTTATGGATAAGTGAGTAAAAAATTATTATTATATTTTTATTTTTAAAAGATAATTTAATTGTTAAAATAATAATTTGATAGTAATTTAATAAATAAAATAATAATTATAGGATTATAATAAACATCTTACTTGCAATGTTAACCGAACACGGTGATAATAATTAGAGTTACTAGCTTGTTTCTAATTTAAATAATTTGATAGCATATTAAATTATTACCAATAATTAAATCAATCAAGAAAAATTACAAATAAATATAAAGAGTCGTTTATTATTTATAATTATTAGAATAGAAATAAAAGAATTTTGTAAATAAGAAATAATTTTCATATTTTAACTTTAAAAAATAATAAAAATAGATAAAAATTATTAAATAATAATTATATAGATATAATAAATATTACATATAAAAAAAAATCTATTTCCTCCTTAACCAAACAGTCCATTTAAGTGTGAATACCATAAAAAACCGCCAAACTTTATCAAATTATGGTTACAAAATTTATGAAAATTGAGATGCCATCACATGCATTGACTAAAGTAAGCGGGAAGCCTGGCAAATGGACATTCCAACTATAAATAGCGGCATTAATCACTCTGCAACGAGCAACTCGTCATAGAGCTGTCACTCAATTACTTCTTAGCTGTTTTTTTGTTCTTTTTGGGGCCTCTTTCTTATTTGGTTACTTTTGCGTTTATTTTTCTCAGGTGATTATATTTGAATCTAATAAAAAAAGCATTAAATAAGATCAACTTGAACGGAATTTTTTCTTCGGGGTGGACAGACCTGTATATATATAAAGTATGAAAAATTATATAAAAATTTACTCATAGGGGCCCTTTCTCACATAAGCTTTATTTTTATACAACTGAATATTAACTAAATTTTGTATGTCAATACCAATTTAGTATTTTCCCTCATGTTAAATGCACAAGTCTTTTTAAGAGATGCTGTGCTTCCTCTCTTTTACAATCCCGATTAGTATATATAACTGTTAGTATAAAAATTAAAAAAAAAAAAAGATATGAATGGAATAGAATAATTAGATTTGATATAATATATAAAGTGATGGAAATATTATTATATTTATATATTTAGTTAAATAAACAAAGTGTTAGAATAAAAAGAATAATAAAAAAATAACTCACGTATTCCTACTTATAAATAATAATATATTTTACATAAATTAAGTACAATAATTATTCTTAGTTTATGCCCCTATATAAAAGAAATGGATTTCTTCTTCCCTTTCAATCTAACTATCAAATAAGATGGAAAAAATAATTTATTATTTCTATCTTTATGTACCTCATGTTGCCAAACAAAGTGTTAGGCACTTTAGTTTTCATCAAACAATTAGCTTTTTTTGTATATAAATTTTATGGTATTACATATTGTTCATCCTTATATAGGACCTTAATTTTTTTTTTCCTTTTGTTTTAAGGGGCTGAATTTTCTCTCCAATTAATTTAATAGCTATACTCAAAATTTTCCCTCTTCATTCTTGTTCTGAATTTCACCATATATTATGTATAAGTTAAACACATGATATATATATCTGCACTAGTAATTATTGCAATCAATCGCCAATCACAAAATTAAAAAAGGTAGCTTCTTAGTTAGCTATTGAAAAATTCGTAGGTATAATACGGTATTTATATATTATTATACATACAATAACCAAGATTTATTTTCAATCTTAGCTATTGAATGCACCATACCATATTCTACTTAAGAATTTATCCATAGCCTTTACTAGTCTAATATTCATAAAACACCAAAGAATCACATCACAATCCAAAGATCAAAAGTACATAATGAAAACAAATCAAGCCCTTGTCTTCCAGAAAGTGATGAGTAGGAGTTTTAAACCTCCATGAGGAACTCCTTGTCTTCCTCCAACCTCGCCATAGCTTCACGCTCCAAGGTCAGCTCCACATCAATGCTTCTCCCTCCACTCTTACCTGGATACAAATAAACCATCCCATCAAACTTGTTATTAGATCCACTCCTCACATTCTCCGGCTTCCCCCACCCGAAATCCACGTCGTACACCTTAAACCTCGGCGAGCTTCCGACCGCCACGCAGTTCACCCCTGCATCTTTGAACTGGAAAATCTTCGGTGCACTCTCCCACTCCTTGTTACGCTGATCTATGGCCTTAGCATCGTGTGCTTCAATGGCTTTCTGGATCAACGATGCACCGAACTCCGGCGGGTGCGCCGACAATAACCCAGCAGCCGTGACGGTGAATATAGCCTGGATTAGGTTTCCGAAGTAAGTCTCCGGCATCGGTGGCTCGACCCTTTTCCGGCAGTCCACGAAGACGGTGAAGACAGTGTAGTCTTCGGGTTTTAGGTTACGTGCATGGGTTACATGACGCCAGATATGAACAGAGAGAGACTGGAATGTTGAGAATGGTTTTGAGCCGTCGGATGGAAGGTTTCCGTTGACCGTTGACTTGATCTTATCGATGGCTGACTCAGAGAACTTGAAGATCCTCTCTCTGAGTGGTGATGGGTCCTGCTTGGCATTGGCATTACCGTCAGATGCAGCAAGTGGGTCCGACGATGGGAGTGAGAGGTCGAGCTTCACGCGCGTGTTTCGGGCCTTGGTTCGCTCGATGAACGGTAATACTGAAACAGAAGGTGCGCCGCAGCAGATTGCAGCCCATGAGCTCATGAAGTGCCACGTGGACGTTCCATCAAGGACTGCATGGTTGAACGCGATTCCCATGGCGAGTCCGTCTTTCAGCTTCGTTAACTGTAATCAATACGACCAATTATTATATGCAGACACGCAAAGGCAGAGCCAGAAAAAATTTATAAAAGAGAAAAATATATTTTAATAAAAAAATAAATGTTTTAAAAATTAAATCAAACATTAAATTGGAATAAAAACGATTTATAGATTAATGATTTAACTATGTTGAAATGGAATGGAACTATTTTTTTGAATATCTTTAATATTTTATAATTAAATGAATATATTATTGTAAAATAATATTTAAAATAGATATAAATATTTAAAAATATAAAATAATTAAAACATTTTATATGTAACTACAAATTCATGTAAAATAAATTAAATAAAGTGCACAACATATCATAAGTAATTATCACAAAATGTCAAAATTTTATTTTAAACGCAAAAAAATCAAAAATTAATTTTTAACCCCTTTAGTGCCAAATTGACAAATTTTTATAGGTTTCGCTGGTTTTTAACTATTTTTTTTCCTAGTTAATTTTGAGAATTAAATAAAGTGGTTCATCAATTTTCTGAGTCAATCCAATTTTCATAACTATAATAAATATCATATGAAGTGGAAGAATGAGGGGAAAAGATGAAAATAAACCAAAAAATTGATAGGTTATATGTGATTTTATAAGGATTTATATATAATTTTTTTAGAGCCAAACTTAATTTTTATCAAAATTTTTATATAGTTATGTTATAAATTATAAAAAGCCAAGGTCCCTAGCTCTGTCCCAAATATATAAGTGAACTCAAAATAATATGCAAGTTAAATGAAAATAAATAATATAAAATGTATTTCATATTCTAATGTAAAAAAGTAATATACTAACTAAATAATAAATGCATATTTATAATTTTCATGACATGATAAAGAAAAACCAAGAAGAAAAAGAAAGGTAGCGCGGGCGGTAGGGTGAGGGTGCACAAGAATGCCGTGGTCCTGATGTGTGCCAACAACTTTATTCAGCAATTTAATTCTGGAACATGTAATTTATAATGACAAGCTAGCTACCCCCTGTTCATATAATTAATTTTCAGAATATCACTCATTAATTATTATTATTATTATTATTATTAGGCACAAAATCTCAATATTCCAGTTGGAGAAAATGACATAAGGGCTCAAATTGAGGTGTAAAATTGAAAAATATCACACATATTTAAAGTTCTGGTATGGTATTTATTTACATATTCTATTATATACACCTTATTTCTTAAAAAAGCCTCATGTAGGATAAACTCCCAGAAGCTCATGTGGTGAGAGGCCGTGGGAATAAGATTAATCGGAGAAAAAGACACCTGAATGCCTGGGATGAATCTCTTTCTCAGTACATATATAGATATTATACTGTACGAAAGATTTTTTTTAAACCTTAATTTCTTTTGCACTTTGTATCTCGTACACAGCACCATCATTGCACAATTTGTTTTTTTGAACTTTAATTTCTTTAACATTTTGAATCTCGTACACGGTGCTATCAGCACATAGGAGGAGATAAGAGCAAATCCAGAGTGAATTAGTGTACACTCCATTTGCTCATCTCATTTGATGCTTTTCTTTTAAATCTTGGATGAGATGTTTGATATCTAAAATATTAGGTACAAAAATAAAAATAAAAATAAAAATAATTTTGATATTCTTATTTTTAATAATTAAATAATAATATTTAAATGATAATTATAAAAACAAAATAAATATTTTACCCAATTTTCTATTTCTTTTTCTCTTTTCTACCCTATACCAAACATGCCATTATATCATATGATCATTCACTCACAAAAACAGGGGAGTTCAAAACAGAGTAGAACTAAAACTACTTTGCAAGTTGTGGCAATTGGGGTGCATTGTGAGACTATCTCATACCCTTTCTAAAGATAAGGACAAAACTCAAATATAATTTCTTACATTTTTGTTATTGGATTATTTAATGAAATTATGATAGACTTATTTTAAAAAAAAAATTATGATAAAGTATTGAACTATCAAAAACGTTAAAGTAATTTTTTTTTTTTAAATATTGCAGTCCAGGCCTTGAGTTTTGTGTTCTAATTTTTTTTAACAAATTGTAAGACCTTACTCTATATATAGATTTAATGTATTTACAATTTCTTTTGACATAATATATATTTAAATTCTTACTTTGACAATACTCTTAATCACTCACCACATATTTTGCTTTTTATAAAAGATATGATCATAAATAATTAAGATTCCATTAACACATTAGTAATATTCACCCTCTGCATTCACATGAACATTATCAAAAATTGAAGCTCAAATTAAGCTTTACGCCTTTAGCCATTACTTCCATTTTCTTCAACCACCCAACATTCAAAGCAGTAATCTTCTAATCATATAATCAATCACTAACAAAAACAGAGCAACCCACTAAAACTTGTTACAAGTTGTGGAAATTAGGGTTAATTAAGAGATTATATATCCAAGACAAAGAAATGGCAGTACAATTCTTTAAATTATGATATATGATTTAAAAAAATTGTTCAAACGTTGTTTGACACCTAAATTAGGCTTTTTCTTTCGGCATTCACATGAATAGTATGAATAAAGTTCAAAATTAAGTTTCACTCTTCTATCCATTAATTCCATTGTTTTCTAAAATCATCAATAAATAAAAATAAATCAAACAATGAACAAATTAATTATAAAAAAATTACCTGAATTACCAACAGGGGCCTATGCATGCCTTCCAAATTGAGGATCCCACTATAAGGAATCAGCTCCTTCAAATCGCTTGTGCTTTCTGCAATAGTTAGATCCGCCACTCCAATATCACCATCAGCCACAGCTTCAGTGACCTCCACACCAACAAAATCATCATCTTCTTCATCATTATACTCCACTCTGAAAACCCCTTCTTCATCCTTCCCAAGCCTACCCGCAAGCTGATAAAATTCCTCTAACACCACACTCAGCCCTTCTTTCAGCTTCTTCACCATCCCCTCATAGTCCTCCCCTTTGTAAAACAGAAGCTTCTGGTTGTAGTAGAAGGCCAAGTATGGAAGATCAAAGGTCACTAGTTGACACTCCTTCTTCCCCAGCTTTTTCTTGGGCTTCACATGGCTTTTCTCTGAGATCTTCAGCTTTAAGAGTTCTGAAGCCATTGTTGGTGAAGAAAGAAGGGGGAGGAAGAAGTAGTGAATGAGGAAAAGAGATTAATGGGGTTTGAAGTTTGTGGGATGAGATTTATGTGAAACTCGATTGGTACTTATAGGGGTTACAGACATTGAAGTCTTGGCGTGAAGCATTTATGGGTTTTATGGGAGCGGTTGTGACCAATTAATAACCCTCACTCTTAGTTCTGGGGAAGGTGAGGGTAAGAAAATTGCCGCCGTAAAATGTGGGAATATTATATATTTTTAATTATTAAATATAAAATAATACTTTATCGGATAATTATTTAAAATGTTAATTTATCTAACAATTAATAACTCTTAAAAATAATTTAATTTTTTTAATAATTAATGACTATAATTATAATGATAAATCTAAAAAATATATATTTTTATCTTTTATAATTTTATTTAATTTTTAATTTGATTCCTATAATTTAAAAACTTATAATTAGATTCATACAATTTACAAATTTTGTAATTTAGTTCATACTATTAAAATTTTGTTAATATAAATAGCTATATACTGTTTTGATACTCTAAATATATATGATAAAGCTAATAAAGGAGGTAAAAGTAGATAATGATATAAAATTCACTCATATATATATACATATATATATATATATATATGATAAAATATTGATAAAAATATAATGATAAGGATTAAATTAAAAATTGAGTGAAGTTAAAGAGGCTAAAAGTATCAATTTTTCACCGATAAAAATAGATAAAATATTATTTTATATTTAATAATTATCATATCATAATTCAAAAATATGATATTTTGGAATTTATAATATCATCACTCATAATAATTAATTATATATGTATTATAATATTTATATTAAAATAAATTATGAAATTCAAAATATATTGATACTTATTACCAGAACTAACTAGAGAAAATGTCAATATAAATAACCTTAAAATTTGTGAAGGTTTTGACATTTGAAGGACTTGTTGACCTTAGGTTCTCATATATATCTTGAATAAATTGGTATAATTGGTGAATAATTAAAATTCTTATATTTGTCAAGATAATTGATGAAATTACCGTTCTTATGCTTGTTACACATGCATAAAATTATAAGCATATAAAATGTTTAGAGTCATAAGATCCATCTTAATGGCTTGCTTTTGCATATTAAACTAGGGCTTACATTTATGTATATAGTAGGGAAAATTATTCTGTTAAACCTTAATTTTTTATCTTAATTATAAAAACTTTTCAAATTAATTAATGTTTATATTTGACTCTAATTTATTTATCTTTATTTCAAAAGTGTTATATTGTTTAAATGGGACATTATCTTTATCTTAGTTAACACCACGTGGAAAAATATCTTATTTTCCAACTATGATATTTATTCATCTCCTCATCAATTAATTGTGATGGAATAGATAAGTGAATATATATTTCATAGAAGTAAGTCTGTTAAATGTAAAAATTAATCGATTAAAGAAAAATTATAGTCGGAGGATAAAATGAGTGTGAAATATATACAATTTCATCTTCTTAATATTAAGTTAAAAAGAATGTTTAATTTAGATGACCCTGACACCAGATCAATCAGAATGTAAGAAAATGAAAGAGAATGTTATTCTTGAATATTCTATACAAGTATTTATATAAGGCTATTTAACTAAACTAAAAAATAACAGAATTTAACTAATTCAATTAAGTTACAACCATCACCCCCTGCAGCTAGAGCATATATGTCTTTCATGCTCAGCTTGGAAATTATGCCATGAAAAGAAGTAGGATGAAGAGGATTGGTATAAACATCTACAAGTTGAGCAGATCAAATGGGAAGTAAATAGATCACTTTGGCTTGAAGTTTCTCTTTGACCAAATGACAGTCTAACTCGATATGCTTCGTCTTTTTATGAAATGTAGGGTTGGCAACAATTTGCATGGCAAACTAGTTGTCACATAAGAGGAGTGCAGGAAAGGGATGATATGCCATGAAAAGAAGTAGGATGAAGAGGTTTGGTATAAACATCTACAAGTTGAGCAAATCAAATGGGAAGTAAATAGATCACTTTGGCTTGAAGTTTCTCTTTGACCAAATGACAGTCCAACTCGATATGCTTAGTCTTTTTATGAAATGTGTAGGGTTGGCAACAATCTGCATGGCAGACTAGTTGTCACATAAGAGGAGTGCAGGAAAGGGATGATCAATGTAGGGGTCATGAAGTAGATAAAGAAGCCATTAAATTTCATAAGTGGTGGAAGCAAGAGCTCAGTATTTTGCTTTAGAGGAGGAACGAGATACAGTAGGTTGCTTTTTAGATTTCCATGAGATGAGGGAAGAGCCAAGGAAGACATAAAAACCAGTCACAGAACATCTACTGTTAAGACAAGTAGCCCAATCAGAGTCGCTAAATGCTTTGAGCTTCAAATCTGATGAAGCAAAGAAGAAAAGATCAGTGCCAGGGGAGGATTTAAGATAGCAGAACTCAGAGTTGTTGTCATGCGAAGTCGGTGAGGATTAGAGGAAAATTGACTAAGATGTTGTACTGCATAACTTAAGTTTGGGCGAGTAGTAGTTAGGTACAAAAGATTATCAATGAGCCTTCTGTAGGAGCTAGGATTAGAGAAAGGAGCACTAGATGCTGGTTTGCAGGCTAGTAAATCATTGTCTTAAAGTAGCTCAAGAGTAAATTTGCATTGAGAGAGAATGAGACCAAATTTAGAATAAGCTACCTCAAGTTTAAAGAAAATATTTCACTTCACCAAGTTCTTTGATTTTAAATGCTTGATCAAGATTGGTCTTGATTCTTTGAATTTCAATCAAGTCATTTCTAGCAAGGACAATGTCATCAACATGGACTAATAATGCAGTGAAAGAAGAACCACAAGATTAAACAAAGAGAGATGGTTAGCTTGGGACTGAGTACAGCCATAGGACAGTAAGGTAGTGGAGAGTTTTAAGAACCATTGAAGGCGGGCTTGGTTAAATCCATAGAGGGATTTTGTAACTTACATACCATGTTAGGACCTGCATAAGGAAAGCCTTAAGGGAGCTCCATGTAGACTTCTTCATGAAGGTCACCATGAAGAAAGGCATTGTTGACATTAAGTTGATATAATTACCAACCTTTGGCCGTTGCTATAAAGAGAAGTAATTTGATGGTAGTGACTTTAACAATAGGAGAAAAAGTATCAAAGTAATCTATACCTTTTATTTGAGTGTAATCTTTCACCACAAGTCGAGCCTTGTACCTTTCAAAGGAGCCATTAGCCTTATGCTTGATACAATAAACCCATTTGCAATCGATTGGTTGCTTGCCAGGTGGAAGAGGTTTGATAACCCAAGTATTATTTTGCTCAATAGCCTTTTGATAACTTGTTTATATGTCCTAGGTTCACTAACAGAGGAAACAGATAGCACACAATGCCTATGTGCAGGTGATAACTTTGAGTAAAAAAGAACAAAGGAAAGAGCGAAATGAGTACCTTTGTGAGATGATTGGATTAATGATGAGTTTTGAAGAGCACAGTGATAATCATGTAGATATAAAAGGTGGTATATAAGTTCTAATGTATCGTTTAAGAGGTGGTGGGTCTGCAATGGATGATTTTAAATCAGAGAGGGTCGAGGAAAGAGGTGGTGGAGAAAATGATGCAATAAGAAAAGGGTTCAGTGAAAAAAGAGAAGGTTCATCATAAATGGGAGGAGAGCATGTTTAAAAGAGGGAGGATAGATATTAGAAGGTGATAAAACAAAATTTGAAATGTCAAATTGAAAAGGTAAAATAGATTCATGAAAAGAGACATCTCTAGAGAGGAAAATAAATATGCTATGTAATTCAAGTAGTATGAAACATTTGGTGCCAGCTTGAAAACCTAGAAAAATACACTTTTTGGCATGGGTACAAATTTAGTACAATGAGCAGAATGAGTAGTAGCAAAACAAAAGGAATCAAAAACTTTGAAGTGGGTGAAAGTATGTGGTTTGCTATACAAAAGTTCAAAAGGTGTTCTATTGTTGATAATTGGTGAAGGTAACCTATTTATAAGGGAGAATTATAATAAAGGACCCAAAAATAAAGAAATTTATTCTTAAGGACCTGTTACCACTTATTTTAGGATGATTACCACTGAGTTTGGCAATAAACAGTTGAACCTAGTGGCAATAAGTCCTTAAAAATAAATTTTTTAACTTCTTGGTCCTTAAACATAATTTTTCCTATTTATAACGTATGAGGCATGCATGACAGCATAGGATCAGTAAACTAGAGGAAGATTTGATTGAAAAAGCAGTGCGCAAGCTACATTCAAAAGGTGTTGGTGTTTTCTTTCAACGATGCCATTTTGTTAGGGAGATTTAGTGCAAGATGCTTGGTGTAATATGCCTTTTGAAGCATAATGGGAAGGCATGGAAAATTCAATGCCATTATCAGATCAAATGACTTTTTTTTTAAAGGAAAACTATGTTTCAACCATTGTAATGAAATGCTATAAGTGAGTTCTAGTTTTAGATTTTGTTTTTAGTAGAAAAATCCAAGTATAGCAAGAATGATCATCAACAATAGTAAGGAAATATCTATAGCCTTGAACAAACGGAACAAAGAAAAGATCTCAGATGTCAATGTGAATCAAATCAAAAATTTTATTGCTGTGACTTTTGCTTACAAGAAAAGACAATCATTTTTGTTTTACGTAGTGACAGGTATCACAAAGTATTGGATTTGAATTACAGGTAATGAAGGGAAATTGTTTATTCAAAATAGAAAATGTAGATTGAAAAACATGACCAAGTCGAAGGTGCCATAGATCATGGGCAACTTGTGGAGTTGAAGATAAGTGAAGTTGAGTTGAGTGTGAGGGAAAATCTACATGAAGAATGTTTAGGACTTCAAAATTTGTAGCTGTACCAATTATCTTCAAAGGCTTGAGCATCTGGATGTAACAGAAATATGAAATAAAAGTTAGGGAATAATTGTCCAAAGTTATGATTTTAGAGACAGATAGAATGTTGAAAAAAAAGAATTGGGAATGTACAAGACATCAGTTAGAATAAGAAAGGGCAAAATATGAATCATGCATAAGTGAGTAGCAATGGTATAGGTTCCTATAGGTAAACAAACATTAATAGGAGAAATAAAACAATAAGAAGAAAACCAATGAAAGGAGTTACACACATGATTAGTAGCACCTGAATTAATGATCTAGGTGTGCTTAGGTGAATAAGTGCGAATGTTATTGCACATACCTATAGGAAGGGCAAGAACTTGATTAACAGAGGATGAGGGAGAATCAGTTTGTAATAAGGTCAAAAGACATTGGAATTGATCAAGTGTAAGCTTGTTGAAAACTAAGGGAGTAGAAGGTATGGCAGAGGATGGCTGAGGGACATACACAGATTCTTGAGCTAGAGTAGAATCTTGGGCTGTGAAATTGTTCACTGTAGTAGTTGAGTTTCTAAATTTGAATCCAAGAGGATAATTATGTTTCTTATAACATGTTTCCTTTGTGTGGTGAGGCTTTCCACAAAATGTACATTGCTTGACTGGTGGTTCGTTCCCAATTGTCTTGGAATTAGTTGAAGGATGCCAAGGAAGACCTTTGGTCAACAAAACTTTAGGATTAGAATTGAGTGTGAGCTCTCATTCTTGCTGAAGAACAAGAGAGAAGGCTTTGTTGACATTAGGAAAAGGGTCCAACAACATAATTTAGGATTTGACTATGCTATATTGCTCATTAAGGCCTTTTAAGAAATAGATCACATAGTCCTCATCTTTGTATGTTCAAATATTTATGTGTGTTCCAAAAGAACAATGTTTAATTAGTCTCAAATTGTTCAACTCATCCCAAAGAATTTTTAGTTTAGTAAAGTACTTACTGACATTCAGATCTCCTTGTTTAACAGCATAGATTTCTTCCTACAACTCAGCAATGTGAAAAATATCTGCATGAGAGAATCGTGCTCTAAGATCATGCTAGACATCTTACACTTTATCAATCCACATGACACTGTGAGTGATTGTCAGAGACAAACTTTTAGTGAGCCATCACTATACAAGATTGTTACATCTTTCCCAAGCAGAGAATGAGGAATCGATTTGAGGAGGTGGTTGAATAATACTATTAATAAACTTCAGTTTATTCTTGGAGAGAAGGGCACTGTGCATTGATCTGGCCTAGGCATGGTAATTGTTACCATCGAGCAAAGGAGATACCAAGACTAAGGCTAGGTTCTCATTGGGGTAAATATAAAACAAACAGGATGGATCGCAAGATGGATTAAAAGGAGCTACAGAGGTCGTTGCAATGGACGATGAGCTCTTGGCATCGAAGGACACCATTGAAGATGGCGAAGATCATAGAGAAGTGGCAGTAAAGTTTGTGTGCTCTGATACCATGACACCAAAGCAATCAAAATGCAAGAAAATGAAAGAGAATCTTAGGCCCTGTTTGAAAACCAGTTTTCAGAACAACTTTTTGTTTTTAAAAACAAAAAATTAAAAAAAAAACTATTTGATTGTCTATTTTTAATAACATGTTCTGTAAAACAAAAAAGCCACGTTGTCTTCTGAAGAATTAAAAAATCAAAAATGATTTTGATTATTTTGCAGCTTAGTTTTATGAAACAGAGGAGAGGCGGAGAATTGAGCAGTTTTCATTAATGGCAAACTTGTAAATAATCAAAATAACTAAGTAACCCTAACCACTTTATTCATTTCTCTTTGCTTCGTCGTTTTTCCTTTACCGTCTTCATCCAAGTCTGGCATCTACCCGGATCTTGAAACTGCATCATTTTTCCTTCGCTGTCTTCATCCTTCGTCGTCTTCATCCAAGTCTAAGGCATCTACCTGAATCTTAAACTTGCATCATTTTTCCTTCGCCGTCTTCATCCAAGTCGATACCTAGATCTTGAACTTGCGTCATTTTTTCTTTCGCCATCTTCCTCCAGGAGCATTTTTTCATTCGGCCATTTCCTTCAATCTAACTTCTTTATTCTTCCTCTTCCTGCATTTTTTCGTTTGGGCTTCTCCTGCTACATTTTTTCATTCGGGCATCTCCTGCTGTATTTTTCGGTATAGGCGTCTCCTCTTCATCTCTGCTGTATCCGTTGCCCACCACCCAAGAAGGTTGTTATCACCACTGTGAGCCATCATTCATCCTCCTTCAACCACCTGAAGTAGAGCTTCTCAACTCTTGTTACGGGTACCAAACTTCCTTCTGCTTCCTTGTCTACAATTCTTGTTTGGTCTGCATATACAAGTCTTGTATGATATATTGATGAGCTCCTTTGATTACCAGCTGGTGGATTTTTATTTTTGCCTTTTTATAGTCAGTGTTTGCAAAATCTAAAAAAAAAATGTACAAAATTTTTCTAAGCAGTATACTCTTATTATTCTGTTCTACTTGTGGTATTATGTACCTATGACATACTCTGGATTGTTATTGTGTCTGCTTTATTTCAATTCAATAATAGAGTAACCCGATTATTTATATTTGTTATATTTGTTCAGTGGAAGAGGTGGATTTGTCTTCTAAATATAGTTAAAAACATATAGGTCTTTGTTTTAATTTATCCATTTTGTAAAATTAGAAACTACTAATCAATTTCATACATTGATAGCTCTTATAGATTAGATTGTTATTCTATCTTTTTGTCAGTATTGGCCTCGATTTGTTTAATGAATTCAGCTGCATAATTACTTGTCCAAAACAATCATTTGTAGACCTTGATACATGGATAGATTACTAAACTGGTTTTATTAGCAAGCGTAGTCTTCTTTAAATTATCATAACTGAATTTATTATAATTTTTTTTTGCTAATACACTATATATATTATAGATGGCAACTAGCGGAACAGTAGAACATTTAGAAAGTTCAATTTGGCCAAAGAATATTGTTAAATGCTATATTGATATCATGGTCAAAGACGTTACCAAAGAAAATATGAATGATGACGTGTTTACACCGAAAGTGTAGAAAAGCTTGTTAGAAAAGTTAAATGCTAAGTGCGGGCGCTCTTTTAATTTAAAACAAATCAAGCAAAAGTTCAATAGGTTGCGGGCGAAGCATAGAGAATTTTCTCAATTGCTACAACACACCGGATTTGGTTGGGATGCCGAAACTAACACAGTTATAGCTGATAAGGAGGTTTGGAGGAATTATATTATGGTATGTAACCATTTTAATTTTATTTGACTTGGATAGTGTATATATATTTGGATTATTTATTGTGTATATTTTTGTAGCTACATCCTGAAGCTGCACAATACAAAAGCATGGGTTGGAACATTACAAACTGTTATGCATAATTTTTAATAGAAGCACTGCTACAGGTGTACTTTATCATGTATCTTCCCAAGATCCACCTAATTCTTCAGATGAGTTTCAACTTGAAAATGAATATGTTAATAGTGGCGTTCATGTAGACCTTGATAGGGATGATGACATTTCCCCAGACACAATTTAGCGTATGACTCGCAGTGGAAAGCGCATTGTTGAAGTCTCTAATAGAAAGAAAAAGAAAGAACATAGGTCTACTCAAATGGGGGAAGCAATTTAGGCATGGGCTGAGGCATCTAAGGCAAGGGCAAAAGCTCAAGTTGGTAAGGCTGAGAGATGGAGGGCAAGGAGTGCCGAAGCTAGTAGTGCTGGAACCATATCATCTGACCATTCTGTTACTCGGTGTATCACTGCTCTTAATGAAATTGATGATGTCCCTAACGATGTTTACGTCAAGGCAATGGATAAATTTATTGAAACTATTTATAGGGAATTATTTATGGCTGTGCCTTTAGAGAGGAGGAAGGCATGGTTGGATAGCTTGAAGTGATTTATATGGGTTAGTAGTTGTTATGTTAGGTGGCGACTTGTTTTTTTGTTATAAACTGTGTCTGGTGGTAGTTTTTATATTAATTTCATAAACTATGTCTGGTAGTAGTTTTTATGTTAATTTTTGGTGAACTATGAATGCCATGAATACTTATACATTTTATGTTGATTAATGTTTTCAAATAATGTGATGTGGTTGTTTATTATAATGCAAAAGTGGGTTGTGCAATTTTTATTCTTATTTTTTTTTATGTTTTTTATTCTACAATTCACTAATTTGTATGCACAATGGACGTAGATAGTAACTCATCGGTTGAGGGATCTTTATCTTCATCAGGGTCAATTGAAGAAGATAATGAGTTAGAAGAACTAATGTTTATTGATATGACGTGTGAGTATGAAAGTAAGTTTCTAAATAAGATTCCAATTCGTACATCTGCATTAACAGGTTGAGAATTTGTTAATGAGCTCCTTAAAGGATCAGGAACTACTTGTTATGAATGTTACAAATGGAAAAAGCATGTTTTATTAGTTTATGCAATGAGTTAAGGAGCAAAAATTATTTAAAAGATTCAAGAAATTTGAAATTGAAGGAAAAAGTTGCAACGTTTTTATATATCATAGGCCACAATATTAGACAAAGGGTAGTTGCAGATCGTTTTCAACACTCTACCTAAACTATCTCATACTATTTTAAGGAAGTGTTAAGAGGAGTATGTCGATTGGGAAAAGAGCTCATAAAACAAGAGACAACGGAGTTGCCTGAACATGTTAAAAAAAACATAATGTATTTTCCTTGGTTCAGGGTAAGTCTTAATTATTGATATTAATGACATGTAATTGATGTTATCATTATTTTTATCATAATTATATAAACATATATATATATATATATACTTCATGCAGAATTGTGTAGGTGCAATTGATGGTACGCATATAAGTGCTTAGGCGTCTTTTGAAAAGCAAGCATCATGTAGAGGACGAAAAACAATTGTCACACAAAATGATATGTGTATATGTGACTTCAATATGATATTCACTTATGTTTATTCAGGTTGGGAAGGTAGTGCCCATGATGCGAAAGTTTTGTTAGATGCAATTACTAATCCTAAAGCAAATTTTCCTTGACCTTCTAGAGGTATAATTTTAAATAAAATTTTTATTATATGTCATTGGTTATCTTCTAAATTAATGTTTTGTTATTGCCTTAAGATCATTTTATCTTGTGGATTCTGGATATCCTTACATTAGTGGTTTTCTTCCACCGTACAGGGGGGAAAGATATCATGCACAAGAATTTCGAAGTAGAGGCCACCAAGTTACAAGTTCTAGAGAATTTTTTAATTTTAGTCATTCTTCATTAAGAATGATGATTGAGCAGTGTTTTGGAGTATTGAAAGCTCAATTTCCAATTCTAAAGTTAATGCCACCATACAAGCCTTCAAAACAACGTCTTATAGTGGTGGCATGTTGTGCAATTCACAATTATATACGTAAGTGGAACCAACGTGATATGTTGTTTATGGAATGGGAGAACATGAATCCTGAACAAGTGGAAGATTTAACTGGAAACACAAGTTCAATAGTAGAAGGTTTAAATGGAAACATAAGTGGGGAAGGTACTAGTTATAATCTAAAGAACTTGTCAAGATTATCCGATGAAAGTGCAGCAAGAATGGCAGTAAAACGTGATCGTATTGCATCTCGAATGTGGATTTATTATAACAATTCTACTAATTAAATTTAACCTTGAGCTACTTATATAAATGTTATTGTTGAAATTTTATTTAGAATATTGTCAAATTGAAATTTAAATTTAACTATATTATTTTTGCTGGTAAAAAAAAATTTATACTATTTATTGGGCATTCTATTCAAATTTTACCATTTTGTTAGTTCATTAAATAATTATAAAAAACAATATCAATATTAGTTAAATAAAACAAGTTAATCAAACATATTTTTTTTGTTTTTTATTCTTAAAACTTATTCTGAGAACAATTTCTTCAAACAAGTTTTTTAAATTTTTTGTTCTTAGATCTAATTTTTAGAACAATAATTCAAACAGATTTTTTTATTCTTTTATTTTCAAAATTTATTCTAAAAAACACTTGTTTTGAAAATATTAAAACCAAAACAAAATCAAACAGGCCCTTATTCTCGAATACTTTGTACAAGTATATGTACAAGGCTATTTAACTAAACTAGAAAATAACAAAATTTAACTAATTCAATTAAGTTACAGTTGTCAGGCCCAAAAAAAAAAGTACAATGGAACAAATTAATTAAATGATCAAATGTAAAAATTTATTGACTAGGAAAAAAGTTACAATTGAATATTATAAGGATTTGTTTGTCATCAGAAGTTGGAATTAGAATGCAAAATCATAAATGTAATTGAATTGATTCAAAATTTTAAAATCTATGTTTGGTTTATGTAAATAATTCGAACATAAAATTGTAATTCTAATTTTATTGATTGGATGAGTGATAAATTTAAAAAGTCAACATGAGTGATATGAGGTAATGATAGTAATAGTGGTGACAATAATAATAATAATAATGGTATGCGATAGTAGCCAAAGTAGTCATGTAATTTTGACCAAGATATTGTAATTTTTGAGTATTTGGATAAAAATTAGAATTAATTTTTATGAATTATTTTCCAATTTTGTGAAATTAGGGTATGAAATTGAAATTCTAATTCCAAAAAATGAACTAAACAAAACATTAGAAGTAAGAAGTCCAATTTTAATTCCAAAACCTAATTTTAGGTTCAATTCCTAGTATCAAAGGAAGCCTAAATATCATAATGGGTAAATACTATTTCACCTTAGTAATTAGATGTGTTCTATATATTTTGTCTAGAAATAATAATGTTTTTGAAATTGAATTAGTCATTGAATCAATAAAGGTACTAGTTTACGATTCATTGATTCGATTGTGGTTGAACCGTGATCGAATCAATGATAATTAAATATATATTTTTATTTTGTATATAAAATTTTTGAAATATATTATGACTAATTATATATAAAAATAAATAAAATATGATATAATATTTAAATTTTAATTTGTTTATATATTAAAATGTATTTATATAATTTTAATAAAAATTATATGATTTTTATTTTTATTTTTAATCTATAACATTAAAAATTTATAATTATAAATAAAACAATCATAGAAACATAATAATAAAGGTTATACTTGTCATTAAAAAAAAAGAAGCAAAGGGTTTAGAAATAATAAATTTAAAAAGTTATTTATCAAATAAAAAATTTAACCAAATTAAATATATAGTATATTATATTATATTATATTATTTATCTTATCTTATCTTATCTTACTTATATGTTATATGTTTGCATTATATTAATAAGGAGATCAATTGGTAAGTGTGGAAAGCACAATGGCGTTTTTCTCTTTGGCGTGGGTTCAAGACACGAGATGTTACTTTTGCTCCTTTATATGTGAAAAAGGAAGAATAATCTTTAACCATGTATTTATTCAATAGGAAAAACCAAGATTTATAAATCAAGGTTAATATAAGAAAGTTTTGAATCAATGTTATTAGAATCATTAACCAAGCATTTACAAGCATACATGGACATAAGTGAAATAAATCTCCCATTAAAAATCTTTAAATCTATTACCTATTCATTTTCAACTCTCAAGAACCCCTTACAAGTGTTTCGAAATCATCCCTTGATGTTATCATAGGAAAAACTAAGGTTTCTAGGTTAATATAAGAGTTTCAGGACCTTCACCGCGGCTAAATACTTTCATGTTGCGACCAATTGCTCTCGGGTTCACTCTTTACATCTTCATAGATTTTGCCACAGCGAGTTGGAGATTCGTTGCAGCTAGCCTATATGGCACTGCAGTGAGAGGACTTCTTGGAGCTTACCTTACTCGCCTCTCACTATTGGCCATGGCGAATTTCCCTTTTCGCTGTGGCTAATTCCTCTCTGAAATAGCTGACACATTTTCATAATGTTCGATGTAGCCAATTCCCAGTTTCGCTGTGACAAATTACTCTCTGGATGACTTTCAGTTTGGCCTTTCACATTTTACCGTGGCTAATTCCACTTCTCGCCATGGCGAATTGCTTTCTGGACCTCTCCCTGGGCAACTTCGTCTCTATTAGCTGTGGTTAAGACTATTTTGGCTGCTGCAAGACACCTTCTGTTCCTACAACTTCTAAAATTTTGTCTCATACACTACAACTCTCTCTAGTGATACCCTAGGGTCACTCTATCTTAGTTTGTGCGGCTTTAATATCTTTCTTCTACCTAATTTACACAACATATCTATTGTTACCAATTCAAGACCTGAGTGTTAATTCCTACTCATCTAACTACCATATATCAACAAGTTCATGGATTAATGACAGCAAAAATTTCATAAGCTAATAATAATTATCTTTCAAATACAAATTTTGTTAGAGATTTCACGCATCACTAGTTCATGTCTACGTCTAATGTATCACATAATTTCATTTCCCAAATAACAAACCATATCATAGGTTCAACAAAGTTCATAACAGATATTATAAGTTCATACATCCAATACCAAACTAAAATAAGGCCTAACTTCTCATTAGATACATTCTAAGTAATCAAAATGCAAACACCTACACTTGGTAACATGATTACATGATGATGCTATATAAAAAAGAATACAAAATTTAGCATCTACTCTATTCAAATCAGTCAAAGTGTAGCCTTTTCCACATATGGTTAGGGCTCATGGATTTTTATCCACTTGCTTCCCCTTATCCTTACCCGAAGAGCCTTTACTTGAAAGTATGATCCCATGAAATGGGGTGAAATACAAATCTTAGTAACTAAAGGTAAATTTCATTCATATATTCTAATTTAATTAATATATATACATGATATTATATAAGCATTAGAAAATGTACCAATCATATCAGCAAATGAAATAATTAGGCTATCAATGATTACTATCCCATACTAGCAATCACATTTTCACATGTTAAAGGCCAATAATACCAGGAGAGGCCAGTCCACGACACCCACTCCCTAATGAGTACAACCAGGGCTCGGTGTATCTGGGGTCTAATCATAATCCCGTGCCCGATCGAAACACATGCACAGGTGGTAGTCGCACCACAGTTCCACCATAGACTCACAAGGTCCAAATACAATACAATAGATATCCAACCAATTCATTTAGCATTTCAAATCATTCATGTGCAGCAACTATGAAATTAAAGCAGATATATGCATGGAATTAATATAGTCCCTGGTTACCTTACTTGCGGTAAATTTTCTAGAGAACCAACAACAATGCTACCTCAGCCTAGCCATTACAAGAGTGAAATTCAAATTGAATGTTTCCTCTACCAGAAACTTCAATGTATCACCCTAAATCCTAAGTAAATTCGTATGAAATTAATACCCATACTACAAATCAACTATGAGGACCTTAAACTAGTAGAAAATACATTAAAATGAAAAGTTTATACTTACCTAAAACACCCCTAACTTCAATCTACAAAATTTCACCAAGAAAATCCTAAACAACTACATTTCAGATTTTTGGATATAGTGAAAATGCTCCAAATGAAAAATTAATCAGGTCAAATTGAAGAGAAAGATGATAGAATTAAGTTATATAACTATTACCTTAGTTGAATCTTACTCTAAAAGTGAGAAATGATGGATTTCTTGCTTAGAATCCTAGCCTCCCTCTCAAAGTGTAAAAATGCTTTTTGTGTTCGTGTTTCAACAAAGTGTGGAGGGGCTGCATGTGTTTAAGGTTTAAGTTAGGTCATAAATGGGTTATGGGTTGACTCAAAGGCCTAAATCTATATGGGTTCATATTTTAAGTTAAGTTTGGGCTGAGTTTCATAAGTTGGGCTGCAAAATCTTAATTGGGTTAGATCACATTTTAAGAACTCAATTGATTTAGGTCTGCATAAGGGTTGTTGGACCAGTTATAAGAGCTTATATAAGTTAGGTCTTAGGTCTCTAACTCATTAACCCAAATTAAGCAATTGCTAAGTGGTTTCTTTTAGGTCAAGATTCACAATAGGAAGTTAGATCTGCACCTAAATTCATTAGGCTTCCATTGGTCTCTAACCACGGTCTACTTAATTTAATTTGGGCCTAGATAAAGTTTCTAACCTAATTAAATCTTAAACCCATATTATTACTTTATTTCTCTCTAGATTTCCATTCACATGATTTGCCCAATTATTCCCTAATAATTATTCTTAATTATTTTTAATTCATAATTAACACCTTAATTAATTTTAGAGTGTAACAAACCATCAGTTTTTAGTTCGATTTTAGCAAAGAATCATTCGATTCAACCCGATCTTTGATCGGTTTAATAGCCCACCAATTTTGGGCTAACTCTAGATTGGACAGGAGGCCAATTTTTGATCCAATGGATTGAATTAGCCAGTCTGATTTGATTTTAAATATCATGGGAAATAATGTCTTGGCCTTCCTTATTTGTCTTTTTTTTTTCCTCGAGGTAAAAGTTTAAATAAAGCATAAAACACCAAAAAAAAAAAAAACACTACAACCTAGTATATGCTGCCTTGAAGACAAATTTGCTAGGAGAATGAGGTAAATTTCCAACAAAAGAGAGGACTAACTTCGAACTTTATATCCCCCACAAGCACAAACTTTAACGAAAGAATCAGCTTTCCTATGCACATGCATCACTTAAATGGTTTGGAAGGAACGCATCAACTCCTTAATATCACAAATAATCACCTTATTGTAGATGAGTTGCCATGTAATTTAGATTTTTAATTTATATAATGCACTCAGAGAGAGAAGAAGATAAAAAAAATAAGTGTATAAAGTAGGGGTGTGCAAAATTGTCTCGGCCCAATGCATCGGGCCAAGATGGGTCGAGAAAATTTAAAAAAAAATAAAACAAAGTCAGATCGAGACAGGATTTGAGATAACCTTTTGGCCTTATAAGGGCCGCCCTGGCCAAAAGTCTATATATATTTATTTATATATAAAAAGATATGGACTAAATTGAAAAGAATTCTTTTTTTAAAGGTCTTTTTATAATTTTAGCTAAAAATTTTTAAATATATTTTATAAATTATAAATAACTAGAGGGGTCAAAATCTATGCTAGAGCTCTCCTAAATATAATTATCACATTCATGTAAGAAAAATAAAATTAAAAAATATATATTTATTCAAATTTTAGCTACTATATTTGTTTTTTTTCCTGTTTTCTCCCTTGAGTTTATATTTTTTCATATCCATTGCATAAATTTTAAAAAAACATATTTAAAAAATGTTTATATGCCTAAAATGATTGAACAAATATAAAAATATAAATTTTAAAAATTTAAAAATTTTTTCTTAAAAAATTAAAAAAAATAGCCCGTTGGCCCATCCTGGCCCAACTTGAACCTAGCTCGATCATAATCAGGCCAGCTTTAGGCCGAGCCCAAGATGAATTTTTCATCCAGAAGTTGAAATCGGGTTGGGACTCGGGTTGAAGCAAATCTCAGCCTATGCCCACCCTTAGTATTTAGGGAAAGTGACCTCTACATATACTCTTGTATTTTTGTGTCACTCTTTTTTTTTAATATATAAATGTAGACGATCTAATTTGGTTACCATGCTATACTAGATTAATAAAATGGTGATTATCCAAATAAGACTTCCTCCTTGAATAGGGTCACTACTTGTATAAAGATTATGAAAATAAGAATTAACCCAAGTGTATCTCCATCATCGTTCGAAGTCCCATCTCTCAATTGAAGGCATTGATCTTATTACGCTTCCAACAAATCACAGCTTAGGCATAAAGGAATTTAACATTTTTATCTCCAAATTTAATATTCTACTATCTGACTTCTAAAACCATAAAATTTCATCCTAAAGGAGGGTCTCCTTAAGCTCCCCACTAAGTTGAAACTGTAGATTATTCAAATAATAGGAATATTTGTTTTCTAAGGCTTTCTTAATGCCTTCCAACTTGGCAATAAAGCCTCGTTCGGTATAAGGGATTAAGTTTTGATGGAATAGGAATGAGAGATGGAATGAGAATGGAAAGGAATTTGGTATCCCATAATTATATTTGGTATGATGAAAAAAGAAATAAGAATGCTTTTACTTTTTTTTACTTAATTAAATAAAAATGACATAAAAATAGAATAAGAAAAGAATTAAAAAATTAAAATATTTTTAATGATTATAAAATATAATAAAAATATTTTATTTTTAATTACCAATAATAATAAAATAACATTTTAATTTAAAATTTTATTTTTAATTTACCTTTAATAAAAAAAAAATTATCTGAAAAAAAATAAAATAATCTCAATTTTTATTCTCTTACTCAGTAAAACCCTCTTCTATTTACTAAAATTCTTTTCTACCATAAAGTAATGGAATAAACTTTCTCATGTTAGTGGGAAACAACTCTTCCCAAAAAAAAATCTCCTACCTACCAAATATGCCTTTCTCTCAATCTCACTTCCTTTCCCTCTCCATTACTCAACTTTCCCACCAACGAAACGAGGCCTAAGAGTTTTCTTTCATCCATGATATTACCAAAGGTCCTCTTGTTAAACTTGATTACCTTATCCCTCGCTGAATTAAGACCTTGCATAGCGTTATTACCAGCCTGCCTAATTTGCTTAAAGAGTAATATTATTTGCTTTTTTTCTTTTAAAGGAAAAAGCTTTACGATTGAAATTTGTTATCTTTGACACATTTAATTAGATAGATACACTAGAAACAAAAAAATGATTAGAAACAATGAATTTAGATATAATTGCTAGTAATAGTTTCTAACAGATTTTTATTACACGTATAGCATATTTCTGTTTCATTACACCGGCGCAACAACATTTTGAATACGTAAAGCATATGTTCATTCTTTTAGTTGCAAAATAATATCTCCATATTAAGCGGCAAAAGTATAGAGTGATTGTTAATTTTGTCCTAAATATTAATTTTATTTCAATTTCATCTTATATGTTTGTCAAATTTTTTAATATTGTCCTAAATACTAATTTCATCAGATAAATTAACAAAAATTGATGACATGATGTTATACGTAGATTGATACTCATTGCAAAATATTAAAGTGGATTACACACTATTTATATGGAGAGTATAAATAGAAATGATAAATTCCCAAATCAAAACTTGAGATTTAGCTTATGTATGTGTAACAACAAGTCTTCAATTTTATTAATTTAATTGATGGAGATAACATTTAAGATATTGAGAATTTTAACACACATATTTGACAAAATTGATACAAAATAAACATTAAAAATGAAATTGACAATGACCCCAAAATTTTTCCAACTTAGATATTCTGTATTTACTATCTAAATGCATCCGATAATTTAAGGAGAAACAGAAAGAGAAAGAAAGTGAGTCACCAAAGTGAGTATAACATGTAAAACTTCTTGGTACTTATGCAACGTTTGCTCATTTTTATAAAAATACGAATGAAAATGAAATTAAAGTAGAATGGAATCTTATAACTTTAATTATATTTGATATAACATAAAAAGAAAAAAGAAAAAGAAAAAGAGAATGGCATTCTATTTGTATATTTGGTTAGATAAAAATAATGTAAAAATAGAAAAAGAATGAACAAATAACTATAATATTTTTAAGGGAAAAATATTAAAATATATATTTGTATTTAATATGTAAAAAAATATTGTTTTAATATCCTTAATAAAACATACTAAACTATTAATTTCTTTTTTTTGTGATTTGTGAACAAATATTTTTTTAATTATCTCCACAAAAATTAAAATTAAAATTTTTTAATTTTTAAATAAATTTTATTTTAATGACCTTTGATTAAAAAATTAATACTTTAAAATTTATTTCTTAAAATTTTAAACAAATTTTTTCTTTTAATATTTTGGCATAATTTAAGATGATGAAGGCAACATCTTTTCCATTCTAATTCCCATGATGGCTGGGATTTGATCTATCAATATTGTGAAAATCCTATTCCCTCAAAATGAGGTAATTCTAACACCCATAAAATCTAATTCCCATAATAGCTGGGCTTTGATCTATCAATATATTGTGAAAATCCTATTCCCTCAAAATGAGCTAATTCTAACACCCATAAAATATAATTACCTCCTATCAAACATATTTTTAAGGATAAATTCTTCACATTTTTGTAAGTTTTGTTAAAATTATATAAACATTTCTTTTATTTTTAAAGTATACATAAACTTCTCTTAAAATAAAATGTTACCCATCATTTTAACCCAATTTCAAAAATTTTAACAAAAATATCCTCTATTAAATTTAAATTTAAATTTAAATTTAAATACACTCTATTTTAATCAAAAAATTTTATATTGGATTAAAATATATTATTATATTTTATTTCATAAAAAGTTTATGTATATTCTAAAACAAATTACATAGTTTCAACAAAATTCAAAATAAATTTGTATAATTTACTTTATTTTATTTTTGATAAACCAATTCAGGTACCATTTTTACAATCCCAACATTGTCATGCAGCCTATTACTTCTGTGTAGTAATTTGAGTTATCCTTTTTAAACAAAGATCACCTCATTTCCCTTTTTAATATAAACCTTCACCCTCATGGACTAAACTTTCTGAACAACCTCTTCCATTAAAATCATTACAGATCAAGACACATCTTCCTCGCCTAGACAAACCCAATCTTCCCCTTTAGATCATACGTAGAAAAATAAACAACAAGTTCAACCTTAGCCACTCAGCCTAAACCTTTCAAGTTTTATAGAACAATAGCTCTTACAACATCAGTGATTCCATACAATTTTGATTTGGATACTGATCATTCTGATATGATTGGTCTAAAACCAGTTAGTTATGATGAATCTCTTAATCATGCCAAGATCATAGCATCATATATGGTCAAACCCACTCCTTTTGAAGAAGTAGATAAGTTTAACTTAGAACAAGAAGATCATGTTGATTACCATCCTAATACTATAGCTTCTCCTAATCATGCACAGGCCCAAGCTCATCCAGCTACTGGACCATGGTTTAATTTTGATGATATCTCTCTTGAAAAATAGAGAGATAAATTGCATGAGTTCTTAACATGGATTGATCTTCAGATGACTCGTCCAACTGTTAATGTTGAAATAGACTGATTTATAGGCACTCTCCAAAAATGGTTTTAAAGTCTAGGGAAGTACAAACAGCATTTCTATATCACTATTGCTAGTGCTAATCTTCTTCTGGGATTCATTCATAAAGAATTCCTTGAAGCCTTCTATCTAATTGATAAACAAAAGCGACAAGAATACTTCCAAATGCATTATTCTTTGGAAAAAAAAAAGATCTCAATTTTCATTATCAAATAATGGCAGAAATATATTATTTGCTCAATGGCTTCAAGGATGTTAATCTTTGCCATACATTTATCACCTCATTGCCAGAAGAACTTCAACTAGAACTCCTATAAGCCATTCAATCCCTCAGAAGATATATGATAGACATTTTTCTAAAAGAAATTTATCAACTTGCAATTGCCACCCTTGAAAAGTTGTGTGGACAACACAAGATGTTTGATTCAATGATGAAAGGAAAACTGGTACTCCAAAAAGCATGCCAAAAATCCTATTTGTATATTAAGTGTAAAGACAAGTCTAGGTGCTCTTGCCTTACAAAGAAGAAATCTCATTTCAGAAAAACTCCATACCACAGTTACAAAAAAGGAAGGCATAAAAAACTAATTCGATTTTTCAGAACGATAACTATTCAATGTGGAAAATGGGATCGCTATTACATTTATGGAAAGAAATGTTATTTTGCCAAACAGTGTCCTAAAAATTCAAAGAAAGAAGTTAAACTCCATCAACTTCAAGCTAACACTCCTCTTTCTGATGATCAAGACATAGAAGAACTCTTTTTAGAGTAAGAGGATGCCAATGATTCTACAATCTTTGCCTTGCCAAGCTTAAAGTCTTCTAATTTAGCTTTCTTTAATTCAAAACATTTAGATGTGATAGACCACTCTGACAGCTATATTCATCCCAATTATTCTGTTTAACCTTGTAACCAAGCAAAACACAATGAGCATCCAATGCCCTATGTTCAAATGTAGATTCTACAAAGCAAGTATTATAAGCCAATTTTCGTAATTGCTTACATGGATACTAATGCTTCTAAAAGTCTAATAAATCCTGCAATACTTCCTCCCACACCCTGGACTAAGCACTCAAAATATTTTAGTGCTGCTAATGGCAAGATATTCAAAGTTGATCTTATTACTAAAAAGAAGATTGATATTAGGATCTTTCTAAATTGCATTGTCTAGACCAAAATACTTGGCAGAAATCTTCCAGATAAAGATATTCTTATTGGAATAAATGTCTATTGGCAAGCTAAAAAGCTTCAAATTCTCCCTGAAAGAATTCAGTTTAAATAGAAATTTAAGCCTTACGCTATTATCCCAAAAGCATTTAACCTTTCTTAAGTTCTTGATGGTTATGAAGAAATCTGTGATCAATTTATTCAATATTGTCTAGAGTTTCATGATCAATTTTCCCATTCATCTCCTCTCTAGAAAAATAAAGAATTCTTCATCCAGTTATCTTTCAAAAGAAATGAAGATGTCCACCTTACAAAAGCTAGTCACCTTAGCATGAACCCTGATAATTTACTCTTAGCAAGAAAAGAATGTGCAGCCTTTCTCAAACAAAGCTTAATCAAACCAACAAAGTTTGATTGGGTTCTCCAAGCTTTTTATGTGAAAAAATGCTCAAAATAGAAACGAGGAAAGAAAAGACTAGTCGTTGATTACAAGCCTCTCAACATGCTCCTACAAGACGATAAATTCCCATTGCCAAAGATTAGTTTATAACTTAGTCTGTTAAAGGAAGTAAAAATGTTTTCTAGGTTTGATATTAAAGTAGGCTTTTGGAAATTAAGAATTAATCCAGTAGAGAGATACAAAACTACCTTTTACATATCCAATGCTCAATACTAATGAACTGTCATGCCATTCAATTTAAAGGTAGCACCATCCTTATTTCAAAAGGCCATGACTAGGATTTTGAGCTCATCCTTCATAGTATACTCATCTACATTGATGATATTCTACTATATTCAAAAAATAAAATAAATCATAAGCAACTCCTCTAACAATTCCTAGATATCATAAAGCAATATGAAATAATACTTTCAACCTAGAAAAGTTAATTGAGTTAGGCCTAAATAAAATTTCTTGGGATGCATATTTTCAATGGACACTACCAATCAGGTTTACATATTGCACAAGAACTACTTACTTTCCTTAACGAAAACTTTACAGTAAGAGAAATTTAACAGTTTTCTAGGAATAATGAATTTCATCAGAGACTTTGTACCCCATGTGTCTAATCATACTAGTTAGTTGTCAAAACTTCTAAAAAAAGACCTCTTTCTTAGGGATCAGTACAAACAACTGTAGTCTAACACTTTAAAAAAGTCTCTCGGACTCCTTTGCCTTAATAAATTCTTGATAAGGACAAAGGGATCCTTCAAATAGATGCTAATGAAAACTTTTGGGGAGCTGTGCTTCTTGAAAAAATTGATTGAAAGAAATATTATTTTGGCTATGCTAGTGGACAATTCAAAGACTCTGAAAAGTACTACCATATAATCTATAAAGAGATTATTACTGTTAAAAAAAGGATCAAAAAATTTAACTTTAATTTATGTCCATATGAATTTGTGGTACAAATGGACAATTCCTCTTTTCCTAAGATCTTATAGTCTAAGAAAAAGGTTCTACTAGATAAACAATTGCTTTATTTGAAAGACTGATTTTCCTGCTATAAATTTAGGGTAGAACACATTAAAGATCACAACAACATCCTTGCAGACTTTTTCTCTCAACTTAAAACTGTAACTTTAATCACTTCAGTAAAATTATTCCTCTCATCTATATGACTCACTCTATATCAGGTTGTACAATCCATCACCCCCTCTCACCTTTTTCTTAACTGAAAAAAGACTTTCCTCCATATGAGAAAAACCCAACTACCCTTATTGAGGTTCAACAACTCGTTGAGAAATGTTTGTTTTACTATCTGCATAGGTATCTTAGAGATACCCTTTTTAATGTCATTCCTCATTTCAATTTGATACAAACCTTTTTCTTGATCCTTCTCAAGATTCGTATCCATGTTTCACATAATGCCCTTTGGTATCTTTGGGCTCTTACAGTCCTCTACTGAGTAGTTATTGAGTTCCCACCTTTTCTTGTTTTTTAACACCTCACAAATGTTGATAACAAGGATTCTAATATGTGGACCCTCCTTGAATGGTTCTCTCCTTTGTTTTGGTGGCGCAACGAACTCAATAGAATAATCATGCAACATAACTTATGGCATAATACTGAAGCAAATCAAAGAGTCTCCGTCATTTTCATCATCTATTGTCCATATTGGATGTATAGACAAAACATGCTCATTTCAAGAAATCATGCCTATGAATGGAATATATTCCTCAATTGGCTAAAACAGTCTTGTGATGCTTTTAAAGCTTTAAAATCATTTTTATATGAAATTAACAATTATCAGAAAAATAGATTTATCTTTTGCACCTCATTAGGTCTCTATCTCGGTAGATTCCCAAAAGTGAACCTTCCCAACATTAAGATATAGGCTCCAACACAAATGGCTAACTTTCTTAAAGGAACTAGTTCCACAACCCCAGGAGCATCTACATCAAATATACCTCAAGAGCCATCTTAAGATGTCCACATGTAGGACTCATAAGATCCCAATGATCTTAGTGACTTTGATAAACTCGAAGAATGGCTATTCACTTGTTTTAGAAAAGCAACGATGACCCTGAAACAATGGATGACTCTAATAACCCTAATATATTGCCATCTCATGAGCTAATCAAGAAAGGATAAGACTTATCTTAAAACTTATCCTCTACTAGGCTGTCTTTTACTTTATTACCAGAATTATTGTCTTTATGTTTGTTTACTTTTGCATGCCAGTCTGTTAAAGCTACTTTATTGTAAAATTATTAAAAAGGTGTGTTTGTACTGCTGTCTCCTACTGCTGAAAAAGTCATTTGTCTGTAAGCTCTAGCCTTCGGCTATAAGTTGAGCCCTTCTCCTCAGTTAAGGGCAAGAGGAGTCTTATAAAACAAGTGTATGCAATAAAATCCTTCTAATCTCTCATGTCTACTTTCTAAGTATCTTCATATTCTGAAATCTTTTATCAATAAATTTTTCATAATTATCTTATCTAATACAAATATGCTCTATGCTGGTCTTGTATAAGGATCCTATGTATCAAAAAGTATTGAAGAGGAAATAATTCGACAAAAGTCATTCCTTTATCAATGAGTTCTTTATTCAAAAGGTTTTCTGGCAAGTTCAAAAGAATCCTTAATCCTACGAGGCCAAGACAAGAAGAAATCTTAGAAGAAAAGAGGTTGTTAGTCCAAACATACCAAAAAAAGAATTCTGTTGAAACTAATAGGGAAACCAAAATAAATTATTTTATATTAAAGAGACAAGGCATAGAACCTATTCCAAGAAGATTAAAGGATAAGTATAAGCATATCCACAATAACTTGGATTATTGATTGATAACATGCATTAATATGAGTTGAATTTTGTCAATTTATTCATATGAGATTTAAATATTTATTGCACATATATATGCCTTTAATTCTTCATCTCATGAATGATAGAAATCAAGAGACGATAGATGATATCAATTTTGAAAAGAATATATCCAAGCTGAACACTTATTCCTTATCTTTTAATTTCTATATTTTATTGTTTTATGTTATATATATACATCAATTTATTAAATTGCTATGACTTATAAAAATTAAAAAATATCTTAACTATGTTTAAACCCAATTCACTCCTCTTGGTCTGATTTGACTTCCATTTCTTGACTCAAGAAAAACAAAAAATATTTTGGATGTCTTAATTGGTCATGTTGAGATTTAAGTTTTATATATATAAACATATATATAGCGTGTTACTTAGCATGGAGAATTATTTTTTTTAATCTTAATTTTGATAAGACATGTAATTGCATTGTTCTATCTTTTTGTTTTAAGTTACTACTTTTTGGCCAAGTTCTTGTTTCAAAAATTAGAGTTCAAGTTTTTTTTATAGAAAATTTAGTATTTTTAAAAAATTTTTAGAAAAATTAATTTAAAAAATTTTATTACAAACATGATATTTAACTACTTATATTTATGAATTTAAACATGAATATTTGAAAAAAAAAATTTAACCCATGCAAAGCTATATTCAAAATGACTTATTTGGCCAAAAATTAAAAAAAAAAAAGAGTTAACTCAGATGTTATATTCTTAATGGCTTAGGATGATAACTTAAATAACTTGCTTTTAAAAAAGTTTGAAGCTTACATTTCTGAAAAGCATTTTGATGGAAGATTTAAATGTATTATCATGTATAAGAAAGCGTTCCTAAAATTGTTTGGAAAGAGAATTCAATTCCAAACAAAACATAGGATGATCTCGAATATGATGGATAAAATAATAATAATAATAATAATAATAATAATAATAATAATAATAATGAATGGCAACAAATAGCGAAAATGTTTTTTTTCTTTTTCTTGAAAGATATATGTTTCAGTTATTTGATTTTTAAATTTTAAAAATATATAATTTTGAATTTAAAAGATAGATACTTCAACTATCTAGTCTTTGAATTTTATAAATATATAATTCAATTCTTAAAAATTTTAGATTTGTTACTCATTAGTCTCTATGAGGATGTATTGATAGGGACTAAAATATATTGAGTCAAAAATTTTTAGGAATTAAATTACTTTTTTAAAATTTTGAAACCAAATAATTAAATCATCTATCTTTCATAAATCTAAAAATTAATTAATTAAATCGTCTATGTATCAAATAATAAAAACTGCATTTCCTCAATATATATATATATATTGCAACTTTGATAAACACTAGTGGTTAGTTGGAAGAGATTGCATGTGAAGCAAACAAATTGTTTCTAAATTTCTCTATATTATTAATGGGTGGTTAAATGGTACTTTTATGAATTAAAAGCTTGAAAATGGCGGTTCAACATAAAATAAATATAAGTAAATTATAATTTTTTTAAAAATTTTGTTAAAATTATATAAATATTTTTTTATTTTTAAAACATACAGAAATCTCTCTAAAATAAAAAGTTATTTCACTTTTTAATTTAATTTTAAATGTTTGACCAAAATGCTCTTTTATTTAAATTTTTTAGTTAAAAAATATTTATTTAATTTTAATGAAATGTAATTGAGTCAAAAAATTTTAAATTGAAATAAAATATAAAATAACCTTTTCTTTTAAATAATATCTATATATATTTTAAAATAAAAAATTATATAATTTTAAAAAATTAATGTAATTTACACAATAAATATTAACTAGCATTAACCTCTGAAAATTTATGAGTTTTTTCAAAAAATGTAAGCCTCACTAAACAATAAAAGGTGGGTCTTATAGGAAAAAAAATTAAAAAAAATAATACAAATAAATAATATTAAATAGTATATAAACAGTAATAAAATAATATATGAACAATGCAAAATAGTACTTGAACAATATGTTATCACACAATGTTATAAACAGCACAATAAATAGTGTAATGATAAGTACCCTTCTATGCATACAAAATAGATATGGTTGTTGCCAACAAGAAAAGCACCACTGTGTAGGCAATTCTGTTGAAGCTTAGGTACGCTGCTTTCTAATACACTGTTTTGCCGTCCAATCCGACCGATTCTAGTGAGGCTTTGACACTGATCTCCATTAATACATTATAAGAATTTCATAAATTTTGATTTTCTACGTTTTTTTCTTAAATTATTATATATTATTTTATTTTAATGTTGTGGCTAATTTTTAATTGAAGTAGTGTTACTTTCATAGCTATTTTTTTTAATTATTTTTATAATTAATATATGTAACCGTATAACTAAAGAAATAAGATTAATTGATGGAAAGAGATAATATATCAGCTGGATAATTTGATTTCATTTCTTAAAGGAATATTTTATGAATAAAATTCTAATGCATTATGTTAATGTAAAAGAATGTATCTTAAAACGACCAAAAGAAAAAAAGATTTAACTTAGACAGAATTTACTAATAATAATAATAATAATATATAATGATGTGAATTTACTAATAATAATAATAATAATATATAATGATGTGATTCAATATATGCTTAACAGTTTTTTTTTTAAGAAGTGTTTGGTTGAGGGTTTTTGAAGGAAAGGGGAGGGGGATAAAGTGTTTGGTTGAATTAAATAAGAGGAGAGGAGAGGGGAGGGGAGAGGTGAGGTGGGATATTTTTAAAATTTTAATTTACTTTTTTGTCTCTTTTAATTTTTTAATATATTAATATTTAATAAAAATTAAGATAATTTTTTTATTAAAAATTAAAAATAAAAAAGATTAAAATTTATAATTTTTTTAAAAATTATTGATAAATAATTTTTTATTAAAAAAATTAAAATGCATATAAAGTTAATTTAAAAGAATGTATCTTAAAACGACCAAAAGAAAAAAAGATTTAACTTAGACAGAATTTACTACTAATAATAATAATATATAATGATGTGATTCAATATATGCTTAACAGTTTCTTCTTAACAACAAATTTTTAGGCGAGACTGATTGAACTAAAATGTAATTACATGCATGCAAAATAACTATGACAGTCTTGAAAATTTTTTTATTATATAAATATATATACATATATTGTTTTGGCGTTAATTATTTTATAGATAAAAATGACACTTACACAAGGTTAGGGCTGAAAATTAAATTAACAATGATCCCTATGAAAAACAAAGCTTCTCAAGTGCATCTTGCCCATTAAAAATTCAAGTTATAACAAAATGGTAATGTATAGCGATTATATTTCTTCTGATTTAGGTGCAATTTAGTAGCTATTTATAAATTATATAAATTGATTCATTTAAATTATTCAGCAACAATTATTCATTGATAACGCTTTTATTTTTATCATGCAAATTACGCTTTAGAAAAAATTGAATATCTCTTTTTATTTGAAGCTATACCTATAGCATTGGAGCCTGTACTACTATTAGGAAAGCCACCTGTGTACCACACATGATTCAATTGGTGGATGGACATTTGCTCTTCTTCGGTAGGCTCTATCCTACATTAATCTTTATGTTAAAATGTAAACATAAAGTGTTGTGATTTTGACCCATGTGAATATAACATTTTAAAGAAAATCATTAATATGTTTATCATTTATATATTGATAGAGAGTATTAGAAAAATTTATTTTTACTATGATTTTTGAAAGGCAAAATAGTTATAACTAGGTCCTATCCCCTACAAAATGTAGGAAGAATTCAAAAAATATTTCATGAATTCTAAAAAAAAATTAAAAAGAAAAGTAGTGTGTGAATAATATTTATATGAATGTAAATAGTATAAAATAGTATCTTGACACACAACTCGTAAAAGTTACACTATTCATAAGTTACGGTTCTTATAAATTATATATATATATATATTTGTATATGTTATTAGTAAATTCTCCAATAAAAATATAAAAGTGATAATTTTTTAATCTTAATTCTACATGATTGGCTTTTTTTATTTTTTTCACATATTATTTTATGTAAATTTTGTAAAAAAAAAAAAAAAAGAAGCAAAAGTCCATTTTTAATCCTTATAAAGTTTTACTTTAGTTTCATTTTAGTCTAAGAAGTTTATTTTAGTTCAATATAATTTTTAAAGTTAAAAAAACAGTTCAATTTCCTAACGCAGATTCACTCACGATTAAACCCCTGCAATTCTTGCTTTCAATCATGATGGAATTCAAGTAAATCAGACTTAATGGCTTAAACGCAAGGAATGTTTCCTTTCTTCCTATGAAAGCAGGAATAATTAGACAAAGCAAAAGGGTGTAATATAGGCATGGAGCGTAAGAATCTTTCAAAATTATTTATTACAAAATTTTTATAAATTTCGCAAAAAAAAAAAAGATACAAAAAGTTGAAATCTGTACAGGATAATTTTTTTTTTCTTTTCACTTATTCTCTCTTTTTTTTTTAATTTATAAAAATTTTATAATAAAAAATTCCATAAGAATCGGACTCAAGTATTAGTTGGATTTGAATTATTACAATAACATCTTCAATCAGCCCATTAAGCTTCGTGCATTGTTACATTTAACATTTTTATAGAGAAGGTATTGAATTATTTATAAAATTTTGAAAACTATATATGTTAAATCAAAATTAATTATTAGTACTAAAACTAAAGGTAAGTAAACTTTAAAAATTAGAAATAAATTTCTTATATATAGAAAATTTCCCAATAAAAATGATGGATGGATCTTTCAAATACCCCTTTTGCCCACATGCAAATGATTGGATCTTTTAAGTGATCGGAGCCCACCAAAACCAACCCTAACAAACTCTTTAATCTCCAGTTTTCTCAAGGATGGTCAGGTATGGGTAACACAATTTAGTACTAAAGGCAGAGGTAACAAACGGCATTATTGTCATCTCCAAGGAAACGGCTGTCAGTTTTTGAGGTATTATTTTGAGGATGGAAATAACAGCTAGTGTGCCTTCATTTTGAATTGATGATGTACCTACTGAAACGGCAAATGTTGATGTCCATAATATGCACTGCCCCATTTACAGCTGAAATACATAATTGTGCAATGATTGATTTGTAAACAAAAAAAAAAAAAATCATTGAGCTTTCTACCTTTCCAAGGTGCAATTCACTCTCCAGTTTGATAATGACACGTTGTAAGATTGTTTAGCTTAATTCAATAATATGTTCAATGAATAAATAGTCAAATATGAGAGCATGATGAAAATTATGAATTATTAGAATTTGAAAGTTGCTTTTATGTAGAGTTGTTAAACACATAAACTTCGAGTCTATCTTCTCTGCATTTTGACACTTTTTTATTTTGTTTTTATTTTTTTTTTAATTTTAGAAAAATCACCAACCTCCTCATATTTGTTAAGATTTGATTGGATCCAGTCACCGTATGATTACAGAAAAACCAAAGGCATTAACTTTGATGTGGATCAACTAATTAAAGATAACATGTTAAATCGGTTAACTAATTTATATTCATTTCGTTGAATGGATCAAGGTTTTGGATTTTGGGTACAATTGACATTTTGCATGTAAGTCAAACTTAATTCAAGTTCGAGATACACTTAAAAATAAATAATCAAGTATACTTTAAGCTCCATCAACAATATAAATATTCATTTTTCTAACAGTATTCAACATTCAAGAGACATTCAAATATAACTAATTATTTTAAGTTTCTTTAACAATATTTGAATCTTGTCTTATAACAAGGTTCTTATTTTCTTGTTCAAATTTGTTTTAAAAATTTGAGAAGCAAAAAAGAAACAAATCACTAACTAGATCTAGAGTATAAAAGATTCATAATATATTACAAACCATATCTAGAAAACTAGAACATAGAAGCAGACTTGAGATTGCGAAGCTATTAGCTTTGTCTCACTTCAATGTTTGGTCGTGATTAGAGAAGTTGTTATCTATTGAGATTGAGACAAATAGGCCATGATTAGAAGAGCTGTTGTCAGCTGGTTGCATTGGCCGAACTAAAAGGCGACAAAGCTTTATCTCACCTCAATCTCTGAGTTAAAGGAAGAATTGAAGAAGAAGGCTATGAATGTCTGAATGAAGCTCCTTTGTCTCATGCACCACTTTCAGTTTAAACAAAGCTTGAGCGCTTGGGTTAGGATAGCACAGGACACTAAGTTATCTTAGGTGTTTTAGGGTTAGGAAATTGTTTTAAAAAAAAAAAAAGATCAACTTATAAGTTATGCAAGTTGGCTCCTACAATAAGTAAGTTAAGTGAGAAAAGTTAAAAATTCTCATATTATAAAACTTCTCTTTATAATGAGCAAATTTAACTTATTAAATTAGTAGGTTAAATGAGTTGACCCAATAAGTTCAACCCATTGTAATAATTTTATTTTTATATACTAAATAAGTTTACTCTTTTTATGATATTTAGTATGTAGTTATTATCATTTTGAGTTTGATATTAATCTTATTTGAGGTCCCTGATTTTCTCTCAACACAAATACTTTTCAATCAATTCAAACCTCTAATGTAGTAGAGACCCTTTAATCGCTAAGCTATAATATTCTGCCCATTAGGCCTATTGGACTTTGAAGTAGGCTAGACTCATTCTCCCTTTGCTTAATTAGATCGAAGCGCACACTAAATCAACCATACCATATTACTAATTCAGGAGACCACATGGGATTAGTTGAACCACATACTTGGAAAAGGAGTGTTGTGCTAAGGTTGCTACGCTTGAACCCATACTAGCAAGTTTGACAACACACAAGCTCATGCCTTATGCTTGATTACTATTCGATTGATGATGATCACCGGAATGTTCATAGTAGAACTGTCAAAATAGGGTTGTAATCTAAATGAGTCACCATATATAGTTTAAAGGGATAAACCGATTGCATGTCCGAAAAAACTTTTTCATCCCCAAACCATGTTTTGTACAAAGTAACAATATGTTGCTTTTGCAAAATAATAGTTAGCAAACATAATTTTAGCCTCTCCGAACGTATATCCAAACACACTATGATTGTCATGTTTAACCCACCAAAAATTGAAAAAAAAAAAAAAAAGTGCACCAAGTAAAGCAAGTTGTGCATCATGAAAAATAAAATAACATGAAAATATTGCTAGATGCTAGTATCCGAACCTATCCATGAAAATGAAAGAGAGGGGCATCAATCGTTATCTTAGTGCCCATGGGAAAATAGATCTTAAAAAAAAAAAAATAGCGATTGAGTTATATATGAGTAGCCCATATATCTTTATAGATAATGAATGAAGCTCTCTCAATCCCAAGATTATACAGGTTCGTAAAAGGCCAACTCAGCCTGTCAAACTTATAGGTTAAATGGGCCAACTTAAACAATTGGGTTTGTTTGGACAACTTTTAGTTCATAGGAGTTCACATATAAATACCTAAAGCTTTATTTGATACGTAGAATAAAAAAATAAAATAAAAAATAATTTTTGTACATCTATTTAAAAAATTAATAAAAATAGATAAAAATATTGAATAACAATTACAAAAATATAATAAATATTGCAAAAATATTGAAAGGAAATTGGCATATAGTTTCTGGTTCTCTCTTAACTATTATTATGCGTTCATCTACAGCAGATCACTGTGAACATAAGGAAAGAATTACGATAATTTAGTAAAAATACAGTGAACATAAGGTGGCGCATGACCATGAGCTCCAATTTACTGTTGAAAAAAACTGGATCATTTTATAATTAGGAATCCATTTCTTGCGGTACGAAAGGTTCTGAAACTATATGTGCTTTCCTATTAAGATATTGTATATACCGTAACAAACAATCGCTTTCCAACCCATCTGGATTCAAATCTGGACTTAGATTGCTGAAATTATTATTATTCTTAAATTGAATAGAGCCATCTCATAAAAAAGCACAAGACAGCAGAATCTATACCGTATAATATTTTGACTAAATTTAAATATAATTTTTTATATTATAATTTTAAATAAATGACACAGATTTCCTTCAAATTTTATTAAAATTATATAAATTTCTTTTTTTTATTCTTTTAAAGTATGTACAAATCTTTCATTAAATAAAATTTATTCTATATTTTAATTTAATTTTAAATTTCTTAATGAAAACATCATCTATTTAAGTTTTTTTTAAATATGCATTTTAATAAGTAAAAATATCCAAACCAAAAATTTTTAAATTAAATAAAAACATGAAATAACTTCTAGAAACATAACCATAATTCGCTATATATTTTTTAATTAATAGGAATAATTGAAATACCATAATTTGCATAGATTATTTAATTGAAATACAGAAAATTTGCAAGCTTACATAGCTCGAATGCCCATATGTACTTCCTGTATTGCGGAGAATATTAAAAAGGCTGTCAGCTATACCTACGAGCAATTTCACGTTAGTGTTGCGGAGCCCTCAGAAGAGGAGCCCTCCAAAAATAGGCGTATGCCGCTTTCAGTGGCGAGCACACGGTATTCTTTAGTAAAAGGCGAAAGAATAGTTCGCTTTGTGCCCACCACACGGCTCCGTGAATTCTAATCGCATAACTTCTTTCATTTTATAGTGCGAGCACTTGCCTTCACATGGAACTCTAGCCGATGTGATACTTAATAACCAGCACTTTCCATTTCTCACACTTTCACCTTCTATTCCATGGAGCCTCAATAGTCTTGCTCGTATGCAAATATTATAAATGGCAAGACATTAATGTTTGTTGACACTCTCGTATTCTAGAGATTACAAATTGGGTGTTAAAAGGAAAAAGTGAATTAAAGCACAGTGGGAAAAACTCACTTATGAAGTCTGCTTTTATAGCACATTCATGAGTTAAAATAAACTATCTTCGTGAAAATAATGTTTTCTACTTTTCAATTGTTAGGTCCTAAAAACTCTATTACTTGGAATGGAAACATATTAATATATGGGGCCACTCTTATATTGTTGAGATTACAAATTGGATGTTATAGACCAAACTGAATTAAAGCACGAAGTGGAAGAAAACTCACTCATTGCTTCTAGACAACATGCTTGGCTTATATATAATACCATCTTCATGAAAATAATGCTTCGAACTTCTCTATTGTTAGGCCCAAACATCTCTTATTAACCATATGCATGGTGCTTTTATGATCTTTTGGCTAAGATCAATGAAAATAGAATTAACAAATTGCTTCTGCATATTGAAGTTCATGATTTAGACAATTCTTTCTTTATTTGAATGAATTTGATTTAATATAAACTCATCTGTTTTATAACATTAAATACTAATAATTTCCTAAATTTAAGACTTAAACTGAAAATCAATTAAAATTTTCAAATTCAATGCAAAATTTTTCATCAATTAAAATTTAAAATTCACTATTAAAGTTTTATGACACAAAAATAAAGGGCAAGTGTTTTATCTTGTAGATTGGGCCACTGGCCCTAGCGAAAGTTCCTTAAATCTAAAGCCCAAATTTGGTCCATTGGGCTTCTCGGTTTGTCTTGGGCCCATGGGCGATGTGCTGAGGCTCAAAATTCAAAAACCCCAACCTAAACCCTAATTTGCCCTATAAAATCCCTACAAAGCTGGTTGGTAATCTTCGTCTTCTTCTTGCCGTTGTACACTTCTCAGGCCTAGCAACTTGGTCGCCGTTCAGCCTCATTTTTCAAGCTAGAAAAAATGGCTCCTCCCCGAGGTATACGAAGAAGTTGCTTTTCTTTGATCTAATTTATCATACTTAGTGCTTGAGTCTTGAAAATGCTGTAAAAACTCAGTGACAGAGTAGCTGTTTATCTTGCCTTCTTATCATCTTTCTTTCCTCCAGTGATGGTGGACTTGGTAAATCCTTCTTCGATATTTCCGCATTATGAATGGTCATGTGGGATATTGGCTTGGTTAGCTAAACGAATAAACTTTCAGAGTTTGAGTTCATCGTGGTCGTTTTCAATGAGATGGGTTAGGGTATATTTGAAATTACAAATAGGAAGAAGCTCAAAGTTCTGTTGTAGTGGTTTTCTCTAATCAATTGCGGGGTTGATAATATTACATTTTCCACTAGAAGGATATGACAACATTTCTTGTTTCTAATGGTGTTAATCTAAGCAGGTCGTGGTGGTGGTGGTGGTGGGGGATTCAGGGGCAGAGGTGATGGCGGACGTGGAGGCAGAGGAGGGAGAGGCTTTGGAGGAAGAGGAGCAGACATGAAAGCTCGTGGTGGTGGACGTGGAGGCAGGGGTGGCCGAGGAGGGGGTAGGGGTGGCGGTCGTGGAGGTAGGGGTGGAATGAGAGGCGGGAGCAAGGTTGTCATTGAGCCTCACCGACATGAAGGAATATTCATTGCCAAGGGTAAAGAAGATGCCCTTGTTACTAAAAATTTAGTTCCTGGTGAAGCTGTTTACAATGAGAAAAGGATTACGGTGCAGGTTATTTCTTTTCTCATCCTCTATAAGTATGATTTTTAAGTGATTTATGGTTTTTTTTTTATTACACAATTTGTTCTTGCCCTTTAAATACCTGCAATGTTTTAATATGTTGCTCAAGGTTGCATGTATTTAATTATGGCTCAGGCCTGAAATTTACAAGTTTTAACTTTTAGCTTGTGGTAGCGCTAAATGGTTTTTAGCTACTTTGAACGGTGAAAGCTCGTTTTTATTTGGCCATTAGTGTAAGCTCTCGTTTGGCAGTCTGGACTTCGGAATTCTTCCATTCTGAAGTGGATAATCAATAATGGGCAACATATTAATGGTGTCTCATTTGTCAAAATATTGTTTTGTGTAAGGGCTTGAATCTATTATGCTTTGTTGTTGAGTATATTGACAATGTTTGATGGTATTGTTTCCTAACCCCTTGTTTGGTTTGAGAGGAGGGGAGGGGAGGGGAGGGGTTTGGCATGTGTTTTTGGAGGGGAGGGAAAGTTTTATTAAATTTTCCCTCAAACTTTCCCTCCCCTCCCCTCCCCTCCCCTCCCTCCAATTTGGGGGGATTGGGAGGGAAAGTTAGGAAAAATGCCAAAATGTCTTTATCTTTATTATTAATTTTATATTTTATAAAATTTTTATAAGTATGATTGAAGAAAAATTTTAACTTATCAATTAACACAGGTATATTGTCATATTGAAAAAAAAATAAGCATGTCAATGTTCCTAACTCAGAAACATTCTAATTTTATGAAATAAAATATATTAAATTATATATTTGTTGAAATAATTATTTAATTAGTTTTATTTATTTACAAATTTTTTTAAATAATTATAATTATAAATAAATTTTGACATTTGTTTAATTTGGTGGTGAAAATATTAATTTTTTAAAAATAAAAGAATAATTAATTGTATTATTATTATTTTTAAAATATATAAGGGGTAAAATGGTCTATATATTATTATTTTTCTTCCCCTTCTCCCCTAAACCAAACAATATATCTCTCCTCTCCTTCGTTAAAATCCCTTCCCTCCCCTCTTTTGAACCAAACAAGGATTGATGGCTCTTTTTTAATGTTTATAGTTTTATGCTCATATTTATAGAAATTACATTATATACTGACTCTAAACACTGTTACTATATTTAGAATGAGGATGGTTCAAAAGTTGAGTATCGTGTGTGGAACCCTTTTCGCTCCAAGTTGGCTGCTGCCATTCTTGGTGGAGTTGACAACATTTGGATTGTAAGAATCTCTCTGTTTCCTAGGATGTACTGTTATTTGGCATTGTATTCCTAATTCTGTAGCTTAACATATATTTTGGTTGCATTATATGTAATGAAGAAACCTGGTGCCCGAGTTCTTTACCTAGGAGCTGCTTCTGGTACTACTGTCTCTCATGTTTCTGACGTTGTTGGCCCAGTAAGTTCTATTCCTAATTTGCTTCATGTTTCCATATCAAGTTGGAATGAGCTCATTAGACTATGCTGTTTTTGTATGTAGACAGGAGTGGTCTATGCAGTAGAGTTTTCTCACAGGAGTGGCCGGGATTTGGTCAACATGGCAAAGAAGCGTACTAATGTCATACCCATTATTGAAGATGCTAGACATCCTGCCAAATACAGAATGCTGGTTGGAATGGTAGATGTGATATTTTCTGATGTTGCTCAGCCTGATCAGGTTTGGTTTAATTTTGTTAACAAACTTTATGGAAAAAGAAAGATCCAGCTTTTTCACCATGTTATTTATTTAGTCTTATTGATATTTTTACTGCTTTTTTTCTTTGGTTATTTAGTAACCATATTTTAAAGGACTTTTTCTTTTGTTGTCTCCCTGGCATCTGCTTGCTAGTTAGAGAGTGAAATACCTATTTAAAATTTGTATAGCTGTGTACCTTTTTGTCTGAAAATCTTAGAAGTTTTCAAGTTTTTAGTGCTTGTCTGCTACATTTTGTCTGGTTTTTGGAAATTTTTCTATACATGATGAATATTTGAATTATTTCCTTTTCTAAACTTGTGTTACGAATGGTTTGGGAAAAATCTCCATCCAGTTATTATTTCCCTTTATTTTCTTGGAAATATGTTTTATGTTTCTTATACACTTTGATATATGCATTTTTAAATATTTACTGCTCTGTGCATATGAGGAGTTTACTCGGATTCCCCTTCAAGACATCATGGATGATGCAGACCCGAGATTCTGATGCACATCAATTTCTTTGTTTGCTTATTTCATTTATTTTGAGTATTTTATGCAAATCAATTTGTTTGTTTGTCCTTTTGTTTTAAGTTTTTTTTCCTTTTCCTTTACATTGTTGTATTTATATTGATTTATTTTTAGATGAATATGTTGCTAATGGAGTAGTCTGATTACTTTGTTTGTGCTTTTGCATTGTCTATATCATGTTTCAATACAACCTCGTCTCTTCTATTTTCTTCTTTCATTTAATGAATATTAATAAGTTTTCTGTCGTTGCTCAAATTTTCTGTGCACTACCAACTAACTTGGTGTGTAAACACATTTGGTCTGAGGATCCGGGTTTTATTCTCTCTTATGCAACCTTTGCAGGCGAGGATTCTAGCGCTGAATGCTTCATATTATCTGAAAGCAGGAGGTCATTTTGTTATTTCAATTAAGGTTTGTTCAGAAATCTAATAATTAGTCATGGTATTATGCAATCATGGCCTTTGTCAGCCATGTCTCTTGGAATCCTGTTCGGTTTTGTTACAATAAGCAGTCTCAAATCTCAAGTGAGGGACATTTTAAATCGACGGGGATTACGTTGTCCTATAAATTTGATTAAAAAGGTCGTAAACAGGCAAAGTGTCAAATTTGAGTTGATTGATTTTGGGTATCTAATGTTGTGGTCCCTCAAATAGATGAGCATTCTCAATGAAGTTCCTCACTTTCAGTCCTGAATTTAGTGCCCAGCTTATTCAATCTTTTCCAGTTTTTGTCTCTTTGTCAACTTGAATGAGATGCTTTCTTGGTAAAGTTGGGGGGAAAAAACATTAATTGATTCAGTTCTTTTTCTCTCTTCCTTCTTGTTAAAGAAGTGAACTAAACTAACTATTTGGTTATCGGATTGTTAGATTCGTTTAGCTTTAGTCTCTGAAAAATAAGAGGTGCACTTAGTCCCTATAAACTCATTGCTCCCGTCTGGCATTCCTTGACCACTTGACAAAGAGATTAACATGTGACTCATTTGTTATTTTTAGGGACTAATATGTTCACACATTAATATTCAAAGACTAAAGATTAATAAGCTTAACAAATGAGGGACCTTTGTTGGTTTGGCAATTCATGTTCACTTAATCCTCATCTTGTGCATGGCAGGCTAACTGCATAGACTCTACAGTCCCTGCAACCGCAGTGTTTGCCAGTGAAGTTAACAAGCTAAGGGCTGATCAATTTAAGCCCACCGAGCAAGTCACTCTCGAGCCATACGAACGAGACCATGCTTGTGTGGTTGGTGGATACAGACTGTCCAAGAAGAAGAAAGATGCCGAGTAGATTGCTTCCGAGATTGCTCGAACTAATATGGACGTTTTTGGATCTTGTCTTGAGGGGTGATGGAATGTTGAACATAGGCTTTTTATGTTATTTATTCTCTAGAAGCTTTTGACGATGCTAGTGTTGGATGCCTTCTTGGTTACTTGTAATTTTTATTTATTGTGCGGTAGGTGGAAACTAGTACAGGATCATCACATATGAAAATTTGCTGGATTTCTATGAATGAATATCATATCTTGGTATAAGAATATGCTCGTAATGAACGAGTACACGATCAAACAACTAGAAGATTTTAGCTGGGTGTCCTCGCGTTACCCTGAATTTCCGTGTTCTTGCACATATTGAAGAGATTCATCCAGAGAATAAATGACGCAAGTAACCTCTGCTGCCATGTTAGCTGCAAATGTAGAATGTCCGTTTCTCGACTAGGACTTTTCTCGTATTATTTGTCTTAAACGTAGTTTAAGCAAGATAATTTTAAAATAGATTAGGTTTACTACATGGGATGACATATAGATATGTCAAATTTTTTGACGATATAAATTTACTTCCATGTATATTATATATAATTGAAATAATCTATACATTTAAGGGATAAAATAGTTCAACAGTTAATCACACGAAATTCTACATGGGATGACATATAGATATGTCAAATATATTTTTTGACGATATAAATTTACTTCCTTGTATATTATATATAATTGAATTAATCTATACATTTAAGGGACAAAATAGTTCAACAGTTAATCATACGAAATTTTACAATAGATATTCGATAGAACTTCTTTTACATTTAAATGTTCAGCAACTATAGTAGCATGAAAGCACCCTGACCTGTGACTGTTAAATCGAACAAAACATTACAGAAAGGGGCTCTTGTTTTCCAAAACCATGGATGCTAATAAGTCAAACCTTATTTTCCAGCTAAACTTGTTTATTTTGGGTTACTCGAGAGGCACGAGGCCTGGCAACAAGGAGTTCTGTACAAAACCTTCGATTAATAGTATCATCCATCCAACTTCAAAGGGGTAAATGGGAGATCTTTAGTTTATATTACACACACCATGATTTTGCAAAAGAGTTGATTTAGGTAAAATTCTTTAGTTAGTTCATTATCAAGATTTTTAATAAATACATGCTATATGGATTTTTTTTTTTCAAAAGAAAGCCAATCATATAGTATTGAGTTTAAAAAACATTCATTTATCATGTTTATATTAAAAAAACTTAAATAACAAATACCATAAGCCTCAAAATAAAGCTCTAATTGATAAGGAAAGAGAGAGATTATTTTTAACTAAGTTCATATTTGTCACAAAATTACTTTTAGAAACAAAGTATGAAAAAGGAAACGGTTATGTGAGTGTGAATAGTAATTTGAATTTGTTTTTTTTTTGGGTATATAGGAGATGCATGACCTAAGAGCTCCCCTACCTAGCACCCCTTTCTAGATTAAGATATTATAATAACTCATTTCACTTGATAGTCCACATTTTTAAATATCTAAAGAAAGCAAAAGGTAAGTGAGAGAACCTTAAAAATAAAACTTTATTAATATATTTGAATTTTCTTTGAGTTATTGAATAAAAAAAAAGAAAAAAAAGGCTTATTAAAGTTAAAGAGTTAAAGAAGAGTATTTGAGTCAACTTCAAAATCATTTTAAATTAAAATTGAGTACAACTAAGGTTGAGTATACTTAAGTTGAGGAGAGTTGAGCACATTAAAGAGATTTGAGCATACTATAGGTTAAGTTGAGCACTTGAAATTAAGTTAAATATCCTAAATATAGTTTAGCACACCTTTTTTGATAGGCTAAACACAAATCTTTTGTTTTATTTGTTTTTTCTTTTTGCAGTAGGACCCATTACCATAATCAATGAAAAGCCAAATGTTAATGGTGTTTAGTTTCAGGAAATGTCATATTGTTATTATTATTATTATTATTATTATTATTATTATTATTATTATTATTATTATTATTATTATTATTATTATTTATTTTAGGATTATGATTCCTCGTATTTAAGGGAATGATTAAGCATTCAATGTTGCTTAATCAAGTTGTAAATTTTCAATTATAAATTAGTGAATGAAATAGAGCAAATCAAACTCTGCTTCTTGAATTTTTCTTTTGCCTTTCGTTTAGTTCCAATGCTTGTGATTCCAACATCTGTTATCAAAGCTCTAATGATTTTTTAAGGGATTATGAGTGAGAAAACTAGTAAAAAAACTTACCACAACCCACCTTTGAGCTATTATTTCTTTTTTCCTATTTTGCTTTGGCCTCCTTTAGCATTTTGAAAATGTTTTCACCCATTTTCAATAGGCAAAATTACCAAATGTGGGTTGTTAATATGAAAAATTACTTTAGATTATTTGATATCTGGGGGTATATTGAAATTGATAAAGTTATATACCCCTTATTAGCCAACCCAATAATAAACCAAATCAAATATCATTTGGAGGAAATGACCATGAAGTATAGAGCTTTCTTCATCATTCATTCAATCATTGATGAAATCATCTCCACTAGGATAATGGCCCACAAAATTGCAAATGAAATTTTAGAGAAGCTAAAAGTGGAGTTTCAAAGGAGTTATAAGAATCAATAGCTATAGCTTTATAACCTGAAAAAGGAGTTTAAACTAAAAACGAAAGAGTTTGACAAGGTAAAGAACTACATTGATACAATCATGATAACTATAAATAAAATCAGGTTGCTTGGAGGAAAAAGTGGATGAAAGGAAGATTGTGGAAAAAGCCATGCTAACTTTTCGTAAGAAGTTTGAAGTAAAGATTTCTTTATTAGAAGGCACTAAAGACATGATATAACTCTTCGTAGTAGAATTTGCAAATGTGCTACAAGTTGTATAGCAAAAAAAAAAAAAAGCCTTCAAAGAGGAAGCAAGTGTAAGCAAAGTTGCACTAGCAGTAACATAAAAGCTAAAACTATAAAATGATGGTGCCTTAAAGAAGCGAAATAGTAGAAAAAAGGATACATAGAAGAGGAAGCGGCAGTAAGGCAATAAAAAAAAAGTTTTAAAAGAACAAGTTTTCACTATATCCTTATTGCTAGAAGATAAGTCATGCTAAAAACTATTGTTAGTTCAAACCAGGAGTTCAATGCTAATCTTACAAGTAGTTTAGTCATGTTGACAAAGTATATAATGCAAATCAAAGACAGTAACCTCAAGCTGAACCTGCATAAGTACCTAACAACAATGAAATTGATGAAGAGAAGAAGTTTGTAGCCACTATAGTAGATGCATATATCACATGATAGCAAATTTGAACACCTTCAAAACTTTGAAAAAATGTTATTCCTCTAAAGTTAGACTTGGAGATGGCAAGCTTATGGATATTAAAGGAAGAGATGTTATTGTTGTTCAAATACCCTTAAGTACAAGATTTATAAAAGATATTTTATTTATACTTAAGTCAAAATCTCCTTAAGGTTGCATAATTTTTTAATGAAAATTTTATTTTATCATTCAAGAGTAAAATATGTGAAATATTTGATTCTACTAGTATAAAGATTTTCTCAATTAGAATGAACAACAGAAATCTTTCTCTTAAGTTGAATGACCATAAAGGAAGAGCTTATGATGGTATGAAAGAAAATGATAATTAGTGGCATAGAAGACTTAGGCATATCAATTTTTTTTTTTTATTAAAACTGCTCCAAGAGAAGGAGCTAGTGTCAGATTTACAATCTATAAGTGCCTAAAATAGTGTATGTGAAGTATGTCAATTGGAAAAGTTAAGCAAAACACTTTCCTTACTGATCTAGTACTGAGAGTAGCAGGCAAGTTGAAACTCATCCACTCAAACATATGCAAACTAATGAACATACTATCCTTGAATGATAGTGGATACTTTCTTTTATTCATTGATGATTATATAAGATATTGTTAGGGTTATTTTCTCAAATCGAAGTTTGAAGTGTTTACTGAGTTTCAAAAGTTCAAGATAATAGAGGAGAATCAATGTTCATTAAAAATTAAGATGTTATGGACTGATAATAAGATTGAGTATATCTTTAATTAGTTTAAGAAATTTTTTCAATGAGCAGATATATATCATCACTCAGTGTAATTTACTCACCATAGCAAAATGGTGTAAGTGAGAAAAAGAATAAATCTATTATAAGTATGGTTAGATGTTTTATATTTGAGAAGGTCTTGCCCAAGATACTGTAAGCAGAGACTGTCAACACCTCTATCTATTTACAAAATTGACTTCCAACCAAAGCCTTAATGGAGAAGACCTTATACGAAGTATGGATAGGTCAAAAGCTGTTTGTAAGCCACCTTAAAGTGTTTAGGAATCCATGTTATGCCTATGTTCTTAAGACTAAAAAGGACAAACTTAATTAAAAATTAAAAATTTGTGTTTTTGTGGTCTACAACAATGTTCGCCAAGGATACATGATTTTTAATCTTGTTACGCAGCAAATTATTATAAGTAAAAGGATAAAATTTGATGAAAGTAAAGCTTGAAATAGAAGAAAATGGCTACTACTTCCTTTGGTCAAGTCTCAAATACTAAAGATTTTACTGAAGAATCCATTAGCATTTTTGAAGAGGTTGATTCTTATGAACATAATGTAGTCAGAAAGACAAAATCTGTTGAGGATATCTATGCCAGATGCAACATTGCTTTTCTAGAACCCACAAGTATTAAAGATGCTTTAAAGTCAATAGGATGGAAAATTGCTATCGAGGAAGAATTAAGGATGATTGAAAAAAACAACACGAGAATATTGGTGCCAAGACCAAATAACAAGTACGTGATTGGCATACAATGAGTTTTTAAACTTAAGTTGAATCCTAGTGGGTCCATAAACAAGCATAAAGCAAGATTAGTTATGAAGGATTATACACAAATGCAAGGTATAGATTTCACTGAAACTTTTACTCTAATTGCAAGATTCGATACTATTAAACTACTTCTCTTAATTGCAACTTAACAAGGATGAAAAGTAATTCAACTTGATGTTAAATCAACCTTTTTGAATAGAGTTCTAGAGGAGAAAATTTATATTGAATAGGCATAAGGTTTTTCACAAGATAGTAGCAAGATGTACCTATTAAAGAAATCCCTCTGTGGCCTTATGCAGATTCCACGAGCTTAGTATGTCAAAGTTGATAGTTTTCAAATCAATTTAGATTTAAACAGAATTGTAATGAAGCTACCTTCTATACCCAACCACAAAAGGATGAAATCCTTTTAGTTTTTATTTATGTTGATGATCTGTTGGTGACTAGAAGTGACCTTAAGTCACTTAACTTATTTAAAAGACAAATGAATGAAATTTTCAAAATAAATGACTTGTGAAATATGTCTTATTTGTTGGGAATTGAAGTAAAGCAATCTACTTAAGATATTTTTATTTATCAAAAGAAATATGCCATAGACGTTTTGAGAAAAATCAATCAAGATAAAGTTAAAACCATGAGTACACTAGTAGCTCAAGGAAATAAGTTGACTAAAGACAATAGGTTAGGTTCAATAAATGTTTCAATATATCAAAACATTATTAGGTCACTCTTATACCTTTTTATCACTAGACTCGATATAATGTATGCCATGAGTGTTTTGACAAGATTTATGAATGCTCTAACTAAAAACCATATTTCAGCTGCCAACCGTGTGTTGAAGTATATTCAAGGATATTTGGATTTTAAGATGTTTTGTAAAAGATTTATTAATATCAGCTTGATAGGATTCATGATCAATTATTGAGGTGGCTCCTTTAATGACATAAAGAGCACTTTAGGATATTGCTTCACTCTCAAATCCAAAAGTGTGTGCTAATGTTCCAAGAAACAAAGAACTATCACCAAATCAATAGCTAAAGTAGAGTACATTATAGCTTTAGCTGCTGTAAACCAAGTGTTTTGGTTGAGGAAGATGCTAAATGCCTTAAGGATGCCTTAAAGTAGTGCCACAAATATCTTATGTGATAGTAAGTCAATTGTAACAATGATTAAGAATATGATATTCTATGAAAGAACAAAACACATCAAAATCAAATATCATGTTATGAGAGACACAGTAAAAGAAAATGAAGTTCAATTTCGCCTATCTTCACCGAAGGCTTGCAAAAAAATAAGTTCAAAACTTTGAAAGAAAGGCTTAATGTCAAATCTAGCACTTACATTAAGGAAAAGTTTTAATTTTCTTTATTTTTATTTGAGTTGATTTTGAGTTAAGAAGAAGAATATTGGAGTTAAGGAGTTAAGAAGGAGTATTTCAATGAACTTAACTTTAAAATTAGCTTAAGTCAAAGTTAAGTGCAATTGAGATTGAGTGCGCTCAAATTAAATTAAGGAGAGTTGAATGCATTACAAATTGAGTTGAGTTAAGTGTCTTGAGTATAATTGAGTGCACTTTTTTTGACAGGTTTAGTGCATATTTTATGTTTTGTCTATATTTTTTGCAATAAGGCCCATTACGATAATTGATGAAAAGTTGAATGTTAATAATGCCTATTTTTAAGAAATGTCAAATTGTTGTTTTTCTTTTTCCACTTTAGGATCATGATTCCTAATGTTTAGATAAATAATTAAGCATTTGATGTTACTTAATCAAGTTGTAAATCTTTGATTATAAATCAGAGAATGAAATAGAGCAAATCAAGCTCTTCTTAAATTTTTCCTTTGTATTTTGTTTAATTCCATGGCTTGTGATTCTGACAAGGTAAGAATGGAAAATGTAAGAATGAGAGAATAAAATAAAATAAAATAGAAATGAGTTATTTTTGTCTTTATTATCTCCAATAGATGACATAGAAGGAATATTTGTACCAAATGTGTAGGTAGTACTTCACATCATGGATAACACAAAATAAACATACCATTGACCCTTAATATAAAGTTTAAAAGTTAGAATACAGTTGGCAGACCATTGTTTCTACACAAGAGTTCTAGAAAACAAAAAGGTTATATGCAGTTTTCCTGATAATTAAAGCCTAGGCACAACTTGTTATCTTATCAACTTTGATGTCTTGCCCACCCCATTTCCTCATGCGTTCACTTGTTTCTTCCACCTACAAATGGAAGGAGTTAAAACACTATCAATTACAATATTTATGAATTTATACAAGCAAAATATTTATAGTGGAAAAGGGAAGGACGAGGAAGAAAATGTGAAAAAGAGTGCAACACAAGGACTAAGTGTTGATGTTGCTTTATATTTGAAAATGATCATATTAAATGTTCAGCACAGAAGACCGTGCATCATGTGGCATTATGTTTTTGGTTTTCTTGTAATACAATTATATCATATTTGTAACAGAACTAACATTAGGAACAATAATAATCAAAATTAGTTCAAGTCTACTGCTACAGAAAGATATTATAATTGGAAAGTATCATTTCAGTACTCTAAAAGATGTACAGTGAATTTTCAGAATGAACGTGAAAGCATCGCCTACCTCCTTGTTCCAATTGGTTTTATAAAGTACAAACAACAGCATCAAAGTCTGTAGAGCAGTTCCACATATCATTCCTCCCCAAAGTCCCTAGCATGGAAGAAATTTCAGAATCATTAGAAAGTTGTCTTTTTCTTTTCTATTCTTTTTCAATTTTATGTCTTCTTTTTTCCCCCTAGAAAATAATTAATGCTGGTGTTGATATAAAGAAGGGCTTCAAATACAGGTCTTTTCTTGCTAAAAGTATGCAGGTGTCAGATTAGAGATGAACATTATTTACTAAGCAGTGAACTTATTAATGGAAATGAACAGCATTGTCCTCTTTATTTTCTCTCATTTTTGCAGAGCACAAAAGAGTAACATTTAAACTTATGTAAAGGTTAGTATATAATGTCAAATACCACTTCGATTCTAAAATTTAAGCTATCAAGTGAATGCTCATGAATAATTTTACTATAAATCTCTAACATGCCTTTCACACAAGCCTTTTGAATATTAAGGTGTCAACAATGCACATGATCTAATACCATCTTAAGAGGCCATTTTTTATAAATAGTTTTATTTATAATCTCTGACATATAACACCTAAAAAGGTTGTTTACCAAACTTTCAGAAAGGCAGTATTCAAGGAAAGTAGACGGAGAGTACCTTAACCCCTAACTTTGCTTCATAACCAAGGTAGAATCCCAGTGGAAGCCCAAAAACGTAATAACAACCCACATTGATGTAAGCCACCAGTGCCTGCCATCCACCTCCAACGGCAACACCTGCAAGAATGATTCCAAAATCATAAATAAACAAAAACCGTTGCTTTTAATAAGGTAAATGGAAAATGCCAATAACTCATACCTGAAATTACTGGTTGAACACTGTTAAGAACTACTGTCACAGCAAGGAGGTTAGCGAGGCCAGAGACGGCATCTTGCAGAATCTTGCTGCTCGTGAAAATTATAGCAAAATAGTCTCTGGTTACCAAGATAACAACCATAAAAAATATGCCAATCATAAGAGACTGAAATACTGTCACGTAAACAGAGTATTTTGCAGCTCTTGGATGTCCCAGTCCAAGTTCATTGGAAACTCTGACACTGAAAGTATAAAAAAGGGGAAAAAAAAAATGAGCCACACATGACATGATAATGAGGTTGAAATATTGAGATTGTTATACAGAAGATGCAGCATAGATCAGACTCAGAACAAGGAACGTGTTTTAACCATTTTTACCAATTACAAATCTACTAAGGGGTCCCAAATTTTTAGTGCTTATTGTAACCGCAATATAAGATCCAGTTTCATGGGTAATTTTTATATGTACTAGAATTTATTAACTAGGTGACTTGGAATGTCATTAGTCATGAAATGGGATAAAAACAGTAAGACATAACTTTTGGCTACATACCTGATTGCTGCATTTATTCCAATAAACAGCATTGCTTCCCATCCATTGCAATTCATGCTATAGAACATCATTGAATGTATTAGAAAAAGGATAACAAGACATGCATAATTTCAATAATTAACAAATACAATACCAGGGAGAACTTACATATGGAGGAATATATTATCAGGGTTTATAAATTCCTTACAAAAGTTAATTTCTAACGTCATGTCATAGTTCTAACTTCTAACTCTGTCCTTCGTACTTATTTTTGTCCACAAGAGGAAATCTTCAGTCTAAACATCATTTTCTTTCTTCTTCTCTTGGTTTCAGTTTTTAACTACTTCCAATTGTTCAAAAATATCAATAATCACTTTATTTTATTTTTTTATCCTTTTCTTCGGCAAGAATAAGAAGATAGTTCTGCAAGCTTAAATAAAACCATTATGAGTTTCGTAATGTTCATCCCCCTCCCCCAAGGAGAAAAGAAGTAGTATATGATGCAATACTATAATTGTTTAGAGTTTGCAGGGTTTTTGGTATTAAATGAAATGCCTGTGCTTGGGCATAAAGTCATGATCTTACCAAATAGAGAGGGAATCTACAGCGATCACTGCATTATCAAGGTGGCCAGTAAGAACTATAAGGCTCATCATATACCAAACCTCAAGGCAAAGCATTACAGCTGATTCAAGGGATAGCCTAACGAAAGCCCATATATCCTTAAGTGCCATCCAAGAGAGTCCATGCCACCCTTCCTTGCACCAACCTACAACATAAACAACTTGAGCCAATGAAATCCCCCAACTTGTGACATCAAATGCCACAGCTGCACCAGTTAAGCCCCAGTTGAATGCAAATATTAAGAGCCATAGCAACCCGATGTGTAGAACTAGAGCCACAAATCCAATCCATGCAATCACATTAACCTTGCTTTGAGCTTGGAGAAACTTTTGGGTTGGAAAATTGATGGCAAGTGAGAAAAACTGAGGAATCACTAATATAGTGAATTTTCCAGCTAGATCAGCTATCTCTTTTTGTTGGCCTAGAAGTTCCAATATTTGAGCTGAAAAGATGTAAATTGGCAAGAGCAAAATGCAGGTGACCCATAGGATTATCCATGAGCGTTGCATGTAAACACCGAGTAAGTAAATCTGCCCAGCACCAAAAGCTTGACCACAGAGTGTCTCCAATGCACTCCCCATGCCAAGCTACAGGTTTTGTAGAGTAAGATTAGATTTTGCACTTAATAAAACAACTTTCAACCCATCTCAATGCTAAAGCTCTACTTTGCTAGCGAAAACTCATTGAAAGGGAAAGGGATATAAAAATTGGAAACTTCCAAGTGCAATATCAACTATTCAATTATCTATTGTGTTGCCGATAGAGATGATCATGAGTTAGATAGCAAACTCATATTTAAAGGGTATGAGACGTGAGTCCAAAACTCTGTCCATAATCAGGTCTAGTTGCCATTATTTTCACCTCGCATAGTAATTATGCATCATTTCGGAATTTAAGCAAATAGGCTTCTGATATCACTTGCGACACTTAATACTGAAAGATTAAAAGTAAATCAAGAAAATAGCAATAATGCATTGCAGATGCTCCTCATCATCATACAAAGAACAAAAGCCAGTACATTAGTTCCACAAAAACAAAATTTTCTACTTCACATGGTAAAGTGCTTTTAATCCATCGTAATTTAGAGAAATCTAGAAACAACACAAAATTATTCAATTTCAAAGAATAAGGATGCCGCATTAGAACCAGACTTATATCCAAAGGATACAAATATAGAAAACATCTAAGGCGACTAAGAAGACTTGAAATGCAGCTATAATGAAGAGAATCATTTTTTAGTTTTCCTCAATGAAATTAATCGATCTTTCAAAAAAATTTGGAGCTTAGCTATAATTAGCCAATGCTCAAGGGCGTCAAAAGAAAAGTAAAGAAACAAAATTAATTGAGTTTCTCATGCACTAAACACCAATCACGATACAAGTGTGTATATAGTATTTAAATTTAATCTAAAATATTGTATCAAATTTGTATTACGGTGTTGCACACTCTGTGATAGTACTCCGTCTTTCAATTATGGATCAGATATTGCTGTCGATAAACATATTCAGACACATCCATTCCGCTTCCATATTCTTTCTAGAGAGTGAGACAGAAAGAGGCAAGTGAATACACTAACCATGAAGCCAAAAGAGAAGGTGCCGATAACAGAGAGGGACAGAGAAACAGCAGAGAGTTCAATGTCGCCGAGATGGCCGACGAAGATGTTGGTGAAGGAGTTGACGGCGAACTGGCACACAATGTTGAAAATGATCGGCAACGCAATCTGCCACAACTTCACCGATTCTTGCCAGAACACCTCCCTTGCCGCCTTGAACCCCTGAACCGGAGCGTAGTCGCCGTTCTCCGCCACCACCACCTGCGTAGGCGGCGGAGCGTCTGAGCTTCTGAGCAGAGGAGTGTGCTCGTCCATCCCAGTCACCGCCGGAGCCAGCGATTCGCTGAGATGAGGAATGAGCAGAGAAGATTTGAAGAATAAAGGTATATATAGGCCGTTATTTACATGACGCCATTCACAAGAATCACCTTGCTTTTCTGTTGCACGTCTTTCTCTTTTGAGAGCGTAAATGCATGCTGGCTGCGGCTATTTTGAGTTTCTTTGATAAAGTAAATTTATACATATTCACCCTTTTGGAAATTATTAAAAATTTAAAATAAACTACACAATTTTTTTTAATTTTATTAAAATCATATAAATCTTTGTTTTTATTTTTAAGATATATACAGATTTTCCTCAAAACAAAAAGTTATTTTATATTTTTATCCAAATTTTGATCTTTTTACTAAAATATCTTACATTTAAAATTTCTTAGTTAAAGAATATATATTTAAGTTAATATAAGATATTTTAATAAAATAAATTAATTAAAATTGGAGAGTGTAGAGAAAATTTTTATTTCAACAAAAATATTTTATAATTTCAACAAAATTAGAAGGAAGTATATGTAATATACTCAAAATTTTAATAATTAAAAATTTTGAATAAGTTATTATTTTTTTAAAAAAAATTGACTAATTTATACTTGATATTCTTTTTGTTTTAAAAACTATATTCAATTCTCCTTCAATTGGTTTTGTGTTATACAACATATGTTTTTTCTAAAAATAAAATTAGTTAATTGTCTTTACTGTCATATTAAAAATAAATTTACATTTTCATGTTAAAATTTAACACCAATAGTTTTATCTTATGCAAAAAAGTTTACTTCTTTAATAGAAAATGAATTGGACGATAATATTCCTTAATATATGTCAAAATATCAAGAAAGTTGAATATAATTTTTGAAATAATAAAAATGTCAAATATAATTTATTCAAACCTCAAATAGATTAGCATAATTTACTCAACAGTTTATATGTAGTTCTTAATTGTTTGATATTAAATTCTTCATAAAATAAATATTTTTTTTTAAAATTCAATAGTGCTTAATTTAAAATAAAAGTCTCACATGTTATATTTTTAATGTAAAGGCTCATAATAAATACTTTAAAATTTTTTATGAAACTTGTATACATCTAAAAATTATATTTAATTTTTTCTCTTTACAAGTCATTATTTCTAATTGAATTAAAAGATATTTGGATAAAATAGCCTTTTATTTAAATTTATGATTTTTTGTTTGGATGGGTGGGGTTTAAATAAATGGAGTGTATCAAAACTCCTTGACATTATATTAGGGGATGTCACTTGAGTTAGTGTTCTTGAACAAATTTATTATTTTTATTTCTATTTTTATGTAAAACACATATAATTTTGATATTGTTTCACCTTTCAATTAAGTCTCTTTTTCAATTCAATAAAAAGTACAACAATTTTTTGAAAAAATTGCTCGCAGAACTCATATTATACAAAATTTATAATAGAAGACCTTAAAAATCAAAATTGTTTTTAAAGATCATCGTTATTATTAAATTTTAAAAAATTTATTATTAGATTTAGAATATTTATTATTAAGCGTAAGAAAGTTTAACACTTTCTTATACCTAATAGTAAATTTCTTAAAATTGATAATAAATTTTTTTAAAATTAAAGATAATAATAATTTTTAATGATAATTTTAATTTTTAAAATTTTTTATTATAAATTTTATATGATATAAGTTTTGAATGTAATTTTCCCTAACTTTTTCCTAGACATATAGAATATGGAACTGTTGAAAAGCCCATTTGTCCGTTTATCAAACACTTTTTTGGGGTGGTTATTAGTCAGTTGAGATGTTCAAGGAGGAAAGGCTGGGAAGCCTTAGCTACCTACCTATTTGGACTGGGTATAGATTGGAATGAAATATTTCAAATATTTTTAAAAATTTTGGTCAAACATAATGCAGGGAGATTTTAAACCAAAAAAATGAAAAATAAAAGTAAATAAAATTAATAAAAATATTTTTTTATATTTTTACTTTAAAAATATAATAAAAAATAAAAACTGTTAAAAAATAATTATAATAACATAATAAACATTAAAAAATTGAATATCAAGCAACCTCGAAGTGTCCTCCTACTTGAAGATAAAAGATTGGAATTTAAAGAGTTATAAGTTATCTTTGATCAAATTTTCTGATGATCTTTGCAAAAGCTCTTCAATGAAATGCTTCTTCTGATTTGAAAAACAAAGTATGAAGAGCACTTATATTTCTCTACTCTTAATTTTTTCTAACACTGTGATAAAAAAGTATCGGAATTTGGTTGGGTATATGTTAATTAACTATTTGAGAACTTGATAAAAGAAAAGTTATTCAGACAAAAAGTAAAGGTTTGATAAGTTACTGTCTTGTTCCAAAATTTATTATAGAGGGGAAAAGGCAACAAGCATTCATTAATTTTATTAATTTTAGGTCACTTATAAATAGTTCTTGATTTTTTTAAAATAAAAAAAAAACTCACTAACTTTTAAATTTTAAAAATAAGGTGATCTATTTTTTCTTTTTTATAGAGATTTGGCGCCAAATCAGAGAGTTAATTTTAAAAAAAAATGGTGAACATGCTAGATTGAGGACAAATCGGATCTAGTCATATAAATTTTGAAGAAGTTTGATTTAGCGTTTGAGTTAATATTTGTTGATATTTGATGTTAAGGCTAAAAAGTAAAAAAGAATTTTAATCCATCCAAAATGTATTATTATATAGCTTGGGTTTTTTTTTTTTTTAATTTTCATGAGTTAAGAGAAGAATAAAATAGTTTGGAATTGCTAATATAAGGTGATAATTCTACTAAGATGATAAATTATAGGGATTCTGTCCATTGTTTGAGTTAAATTTTATTTTATTTTATAGTTAAAGATATTTACTAACTATTGTCAAGTCTCTTAGTGTTAAGATGGTTACTCTAATAACGTGGGCTTTAACAATGTAAACTAAATTATTTTGAATTGTGAAAATATTAGAGCCATAGGATACCAATGACAATATAATTTAAAATATATATAAAGACATATTTATTAGAGTGTAAATATTGAAAGACCTAATTTTAATTTTTAAAATTCAAGAAGTATTTTACAAGTAACTCCAAAATAAAAATTCTTTTTCTATAATTTTTTGATTACATATAATAAAATTTGTAATGTAAAATTTCAGTAACTAAATACTAAGTGTGATCAACTAGTTTGATCATATCAAGTTGAGTTAGGTTGGATTTTTTTTAAAAAAATAATTAATTGGCCTAAATCAATTATATTGGCTAGTTTGACTTAGACTAAGCCAATTATTTTAATTAAAAAATATTTTATAAGAACTTATATAAAAATTTTATTTTTTAAAGGTTATCTTATAATATTTATCAAAATTTCACAAAAAATAATTCAACTAACCCAAAAAATTAATCTAACTTAATACTAGACTGAATAGTGTCCAAACACTAGACTTAAGTATGATTACCTCCACCAAAAAATTATATACTAAGATAGGTCATACTTAATCCAATTCAGCCTATAATCACTTTTTTTCTTTAATTTTGGATAATTGATTACCTCCACTGAATACTTTCCAGTAGCTTCATCTTTGATGACTATTGTGCTACGTGGACACATATAATTATTATACAAAAAATAGATTACAAAATTAAAAAATTACTGAAAATCACTGTATATTCCCACTTGCCATGCGGCGACGCATTAAATTTGGGTTTCGTAAGGTGGATGGTCTAAGCTTGGCCACGTCAACCATATTCGCCTATCACATTGTGTGGTGTAAAATAAAGGAAGAATTACATAGAAGGTTTCAGAAATAAAGAATTTTATTTTAAAAGATTTATTATCATTGAATTTAATTATTTGTTGTGAAAATAAATAATAATTAATCTTAAAATAATAATAATAAATTTTTTAGAGTAAATATTTTTAACTTTAAGTCTTTAAACATAATTCTTTTTAAAATAAATTACCTAAATGAAAAGAATATAAAATATGAATAGGTAAAAATAGATGAGATAAGATATAATTATTTTATTTTTATTTTTAAAATGATGATTTGATAAATAAAATAATACATATAAATATTACATAAATTATACCAAAAAAAAAAAACACATTCGCAACCAAATGGAGCCTTATACTATTTCAGCTCTGCCACTAGTTATTTTTTTCTTTGTTGAAGCTACATTTTTTTTAATAACAAAATTTTGAACAATTATCCCTTTTAAAATGTAATAATTATTCTTATATTAACTATGTATTTAAAAAATAATTTGAATACCTGTGAACAAACAAGTAACGATCCTCTCAATTTTGGATCTCATGTTTAAGCCTTTTATGTTTGTTCACGTTCTTCACAAACTTAATTTTTTTTTTTAATTTTTTCTTTTTTCTTGGGGGAAGGAATGGATCACTCATATAAAATAACATGAGCAATCTCTCAATATGAGGGAATCCATGTCCCTCAATTTTCTTTACGTGTATGTCTACCCTTAATTTCTTACTCTATCAATTTTTTGTTAATTATTAAAAAAAAAAGAAGAGACTAAAGAGAAAGTGCGTAAAATTTAATCAATAAGTCTCAACTATATTCTTTTCTTTTTCTTTTATAATTAATAAAAATTAAAAAGATAAAAGGAAAAAAAAATCCTTTCTTGTGGACAAGCAAATATAAATATCAAGTTCTAATGAAAAAGTTGTAAACTTATGGATATAAAACAAAGCCAATCCCTTGGAGATGGAAGTTAAACTTGGTGTAGCTCATGATGGAGACATGGAAGGTCCTCATATCAAAAGAGTTGTGAACGTTATTGAATATGCAGCCAATGGATTGTAATGATTAAAAATCTATGCTATATTTGCATCTTTGCAAATATTTTTTTTATATAATTTATGTAATATTTATTGTACTCTTATAATTATCACTCTATCTATTAAATTATTATTTTAATTATTAAATTATTTTTAAAAAAATAGATATATGAAAATCATTTTTATCTTATATATCTATTTTTTTATATTTCTTTCTCTTTTAAATTATCTAATCAAATATATCCATAGGGTAATAAATGCTACAAAACAAAATGAGATGGCCACAACTCAACTTCACAATCCTCTGGAGAAAACTTCTTTATTAGTTAGTTATTACTTGTAAATGCATTTAATCTAATTTCTTTAATTTTTAAGGAAAAGTTATAGTTAAAAATTCTAGGATGAAAATATTTATATTCAAAGATCTTAAATTTTAAAATTATTTTTCAGGACCTAAGGGCCAAAAACTTCAATTATGTAGAAAAATTATAATTTAAGATCTCAAGTTAAAATTTTTTGTTCATAGATCTTTCAAAATAATTTTAAAATTTAAGATCCTTTAGTATAAATATTTTTAACTTAGAAGTCTCAACTATAATTTTTTCTATTTTTAATATCTAGGTTAAAGATTACACTAAAACAAGAGATAAAAGTAAAAGAGACTAGTGAGTGTTGGTGTGCTTTTATATTAAAAATCAACTAAAGAGAAGATGCAATTTTATTGTAAAATTGTATTGAAAAAATTAATTTTCAATCCCTATTTTTTAAGTCAACAGAGAACATGGGACACAATTATTCTAAAAGAAAGGTCCTTCAAGGTTTTAAATATAGTTATATTCAAATTGGAGTCTCAAAACAGAGCCAGAAGAGTTTGTGAATAACATAGGTTCTATATTACTGAAAATGGAATGTAGAAACGCTTGAATTAACAACAAAAAATTTTTTAAAAAAATTGAATATAATTTCAATAAGAATTGGATTACATGTAGTAAATAAAGTAATAAAAACTAATAAATAAAACTAAAAAATGACTAAAAAATAAAGGATGTTGGAAATCAAATTTCTTAGAGGTTGCTATTTTGTTAGTTCCACACCTTTTTATTTCCATAAGATTCTATTGTATGTGACGTGGTGGTGGTAGTTTGACTAAAGGTTGGCTTTTAATTAATATTTTCATCAGCTAGCATTTCTTTGACTAGAATTTTTTGACTAATTTTTTTTATTGTCCTAACTTTTACCTATTGTCTGTGGCCTTATTATTTTTTGTATTGACATATTTGCCCCCTTCATACCTTTTGGTATAACTTAACCATTACATAAAATATTAGAAGGCACAATTTATCTTCAAAATTGCAATTGTCTATTGATCATTCCTCACTTTTTGGCTATTTTTGTAAATTACATTTAATTATCATATCGAAAACTTAATTGTTCTCATCTTTTCTATCATCCCATCCTTGCTTGGGTAATTTATGCTCTATTAAAGCTATTTTCGTTTGGCTGTATCTCCCTAGTAAGCCTTAATCTTCTAACACATTTTAGGATTTTCTTCTCAAAGATGAAGGACAATATTTTCTTGAATGTTGATTTCCTGCTCGAGATTTATGCTTCAGGGCCTTTTTTTATGGATGCCAAGAAGTTTCCTAAGCAATCAAAATCCTTCATGTTTCCTTAAGATTATACTCCTTTGTTCCAAATATGTCCTCTATCATGAATATCGTTTTTTTGCTATTAGACTTGACATGTTTCCTTATTGACTTTTATGTTGTGGTTTGCTTGCCTTGAACCTCATTTTAGTAAGGTATGGAGGGAGGTAAGGATTCTGAATGCACTCTAATTATTAATGAGGGACATTCTAAGAGATATTAATCTTTTTCTTAAGGCTATCCCATTTTGGCCCTCGATAAAAAACCTTTTCCTCTTTCCTTTTAATATGGCCACTTTTTCCCTATTAGATGTGGTGGCTCTAACGAGCTTCCTATTGATTGGCTGGGAACCCACTTTGTTCCCTAGTAAAGACCATGTGGTTATTGATTTCTACCAAAGAATTGCTTCGTATTCTACTCTCATAAATGCCTATGCTTGATCTAATGGGTTTACTCCTTACTTAAATGAGCATGTAGCTTTCTTATTATTCTGACTCTATCATTTCTTTCTTTATATTGATTCTATCCAAGTGGAGAAAGAATTTCAACCCCTAGCATTATAACTATGGTTTGATATCTTCTATGTCTCATGTTTGTATTGTCTTATGAAATCCTTGTTTGTATTGTCGTATGAAATCCTTAGGCTTTGGTGACTAGAAAACAAAATTTTAGGATGACATGAACGGGGCTAAGAGATGATGAAAATCCACTCCTAAAACTTGCAAATTCTGATTTAGTTGAATTAACAACTAAAATAATAAGGATAAGCCATGTGGCCTACAATAATAACATAACTTTTCATTATTATAAATTTTTTCCAACTTTCTCAATCACCTCTTTATAGACTTGTGTTTTATTTCATCCAATATCCACCTATATATCTAAATACATTCTCAAACTAGATTTAAATGGGACTTTAAAAACATTTGCTATATTAATTTTAGAAAAATAGTGTGTTAAAATAGATGGGAGATAAGTATAGATCAAATTTGAATTCATTGTCAAGAGATATGACAACTATTTCAGAAATGGGGAGGAAGAGCAGAAGCTACAACTCACATTACTTTGATGAAAATTGAAGAAGTTATTGGAAAACTAAGTTAATCAATAAAACCCTAACTAGTATTTAAATAAGACCATTAGTTCTAGATGGGCTGTGATTTAAGGCATATTCCCTAAATAAGTTAATGGATAGCCTAGCCTATTAACATGCTATCTATAACGCATAAAACTTAATCTATTTACATAGTACTTGTTACCAAATGGATTATTTAATATTATCAAAATATAATTTATTAATTAGTGTAATAATTATTAATATTAATCCCCAAAATAATTAATTTTCCAATAATCTCTTATTTGAATAACATTAATCAATTATTAAACCAAGTAAGAATAGATCAACATAATATACCAAGAATATCAAATAATCAAAATGCAATATAAGCAAAATTCAAATATGAAATGGCAAACCAAGAACATCAAATTCAATAAGGAAAACAATGCTAAAATGCCAATAAGGTTTCATAGTTGAATTAAATGGAATAACATACAAAAAATGTCCCAAACACTTCGCTCAACCAAATGTCAAAATATATCAAAGTATTCCTAAAGAACATAACTCAATCTCCAATTAAACCAAGATATCAACAAAATTTCACAAAATCAAAGAGTCACTTGTTTCTCTATAAGACTCTAATAAATAAGCTTATAGTTAAAGAATTAGCTTAACGTATTCTCCAGAAAATATATATAATTTGATTTTGAGATTCACAAATCTTCTTTTCAATGAAACATGAATTTAATATCAAAATTTATTGTAATTGGAATTCTTATATTTTTGAGATAAACATATAGCAAAATTATTGTCACAACTAAATAGTTGTGATCCAAAGTATACATCTAACAATATAGATAACAAAAGTTAATTTCTTTGACCATGTAGTTTGAAAATGGTTTCACAACAAGCAACATATTCTACAATCAAAATTGAGGCAATTATAAATGTCTATTTGTCACCTTTTAACGAAAAAAACTCTTTTAAACATCATGAGATGTATGCAAAAATTGAAGGAATTGGTAGTATCTATTTGACACTTTTCCACAAAATAATCCTCTAAAATATCAAAAGATATACATACAAGTAAATTTTCAAGTCATTTACACAAATCACGTAATCTGAATCCAACAAACCTAATGATTACAAATGGATTAGATTTACTTTAAGTTTACATGTGAGCTTAAGTACCTTGTATTATATAACTTTCTTAGTAACCCTCCATTGATTTAATCCAAGATTGATCAAGTATATTTACTAAGCACACTAATAATAAAAACTATGTCAAAAAATGAGTGCATTCTTAAGCGTATATCAAAATTATTAATGCAACAAAAAAAATGAGACTTATTATATTTGTCATCCAAGATATCAAATATTGTTGAGTCTTTCTACCTTTTTAAAAGAAGACATATTGACATAAAAGTGAGAGTGAAAATTTTCATTCACACAGAATCTTACCAAATGTAGGATTTATGAGATGAGTCGAAAACATTACAAGTTTACAATGGGTCTATATCTCAAGAGGATGTCATAAGATCCTAGTTCACACAAAATGAACTTGCTCCCACTTATCTTTAATGAAAATATTCAATTATTTACTAAACCAAAAGAATATGTCTTATTCTAAGATGCCTCATTATTCTTATAAGTCTTCACCATGGGTCCCATATAGAGTTCTCATAGAAAATAATTGTATGGGCATAATAACTGGAATGGCAACAATATAGGGAAACTTAAATTATGTGTACAACATAATCATAAACAAAAATTTCTTTTAAGATCCAATTAATATGATTATAAATGCAAAACTGTTATTGATCATAATCTCATTTAAGGTCCCAAATCACAATAAACCAAGAGAAATCAATAAGCATATCAAAGATAACAAAAACGAATGTTTTCAATACTTCTATATCAATAAGGTATAAGAAATATTAAAATATAAAGTGAAATACATCATGGTAGCAACTAAATTAGTTGATAATATCATAGACTAAAAATATTCTTGACATAATAGTTTCACACAATTAGTCTTTTGATATTTATAAAATTTCTCATTTATCATAATTCATATATTATCAAAATTATATCAAATAATGTCACACCAATAGAGTAGGTCCATTAATTATATAATACATCTTGTGTAATCCAATAATCAAAGTAAATATATATATATATACACATTATATTTTACATAATGATTTTTCATAAGTTCTACAATAGGTAGAAATATAGTTATTTAAAATAGAATTACACAAAATTTGATTACTATAAATGACATGTTCATTCTTATATTTGAGTGGCACATGACAATTCAAAAGATATACATTTGACTATATGATGTTACTAGTTACAAGTGTATCCAAAACAACTAAACAATATGTGAGTCCCTTTTATTAATGTTATCTCAAAATATTTTATGAAATGGGATTAAGTATGTTTTAAAACATAATTATCATCCTCAAGTATTCGTTATAAACAAGTTATCAACAAAATAAAATATCTCTTATCGCAAAAAAAAAAAAAAAAAAATTTCTTCTTAACCATAAATTTCAAAATCGTAAAACTATCAACATTAAAGGTAAAAATTCATTCTTGAGAGTTAAAACACAATTTATACGATCTATTAGGGGAGAACATATTTTTCCTATAAATAGTTTATGTACCTCTTACAAAATTTCATAATTCAATTATGAACTAAAATATTATAAAAAAACTTAACACCAAACATGTGAAAATTTGCACAATTATTATTTTATAAATATGCTCATAATTTTCACAAAATATACAAGGGCTCTCTATAATAATAAATTACATTAACATTGCTACACTAATAAGGTATATTCCCTGTCAATGTAATTTACTCAATCATGATTGTGCAATATAAACAAATAAAGAAATTACCACATATATGTAAACATATACATATCAATTAAAATAAAATGAAAAAACACCCCTATGATTAGTTCCACAATAGGCAAGCATACAATCACAAAGTGTTAATAGCCAAAATTATCTTATAAGAAAATAAAAAATATGCTATTGTACTCAACAAAATTAATATATTTAGTATTACATAACAATAGTTTATAAAAGTTTGAACATGTAATTAGATGATATGATGTACAAGATATACATGTATTATTACTAAGATTGTGAAAACAAACTATGTCCTAACATAAAAAATAACAAGAATAATCCATTATCAACAAAATTCTCATATTGATAAATAATTTTTTAATTTATCACATTGAATCTAGATCACCAAAAGTAAATTCTCAAAAGGGTTCCAATATTAATTATATTTCTCTAGGATATATGATCATAACAAATCACTTTCATATACACAAGATTTTATTACCTTAATAATCACGAAGTGTATATTAATATGTATCAAACAATGTAAAGAGTCAAATTTCTGGTAATATTTCTCATTAAGATTAACAAAATTTCATTTGGGACTAGAAAGTATATATTATCACAAGATTTATAACATATTGAATAATCTATAAATTATTCCAACAATTCCAAAACTATATCCAAAGTTATCTACTAAGAATCGGAGTACTCAAGATGCTACTTGATAAAATTAAAATTTATCCATAATTATTATCATATGATATAACTGCAAATGCCACATGTTAATTTTATAATATCTTTATTCCATTTAGCAATTATAAAAAAAAACAAATATTTGAACAATTATGTGTGTGGTTCATCATAAAGATAACACTCACTTTCATTACTAAAACCCTATAAGACTATAATAATTGTTCATACACTTTTTTTATCCAATTAAAATTTTCCCATCTAGGTTTTTCACAAAGAAAATGTTAGGAATTGCCCAAAAATAATTTTTCATAATTTAATAAAAAATTAAAATGGCACAAATAACTTTTTATAAAATTTTGGACCAAAAAAACTTAATATAGGCTATTAAATTTTAGAAAGACCCAAAAATAAATGAAAGGTCAAAAATAATTTTTGTTTAAGGCTGAAAAATAATAAATTGTCCAAAATTTTAAATAGCCCAAATCAATCATCAAAATTCACATTAGAACTGAGCTCAAAATTGACCAAAAAATAAATTTTGCCCTAAGTCAATAAAAAAATTCCAAAAGATCTAACAATTGGTTTAAATGTGGGCCCTTTTTTTGTTTTTGGGGCGTGACCTAAAGTGTGGGTCTTCAACCTTGAAGAAACAAGGTTTAACCATAGTAATGAAAATCGGATTGGACCGGCCAGTTCAACCGGTTGGACCAGGAACTGGCCTATTGTCCGGTCTGGATGTAGCTAAGAACCGGGTGGGCTAATGAACCGGTCAAAAATCGGGTTGAACCAGACTAATTTATGTGAAAACCGGATATCAAACTGTTGGTTGAACCGGTTTTTCCTTTATTTCTGATATGTGAAGCAAACCGGTTCTCTCCTTTTTGTCTTATATGTGAAGCAAAGTAACAAACCAGCGTGAAGCATTGAAGCAGCAAAAGTGGCCTTACATAGATTCGAACACATGCCATGAGGGGAAGGAAAAATCTGTCATCCACGCTACCACAATGCTTCTTTGTTAATATTATGCAAACAAATATATATATATATATATATATATATATATATATATATATATATATATATATATATATATATATATATATATATATATATATATATATTAATTTGGTTAAATTTTTTATTTGATAAATAACTTTTTCTAAATTTATTATTTCAAAACATTTTATTTTATATTTTTAATTACAAATAGAATCTTAAAAAATATAACATTAATAGTTAAATATTTAAAATTTATTAATACTTATTTGTTATATTAAAATTTTAATATATAAAATTTTAAAATATATATTTAATTATCACCGATTCGACCACGGTTCGACCACGATTAGACCAATAAACCGTAAACCAGTGCCTTCACCGGTTCAATAACCGGTCCGATTTTAAAAACATTGGGTTTAACAGGGTCTGGATCTCCAGCATCTCGCAAAGGAGATGCAGATTCTGCATCTCGCACAATCTCCGCCGTTGAAGCCATCCAATAATGCAACTATGGCCATGTGTTCAAGACAACAAAACGGACCATTTCGACATTAATGAACAGTGCGTTTTTGTTTGTAATTTTGGGAGAAGACTCAAAGCATCCAAACTATCCGTTTGCGTGCAATCTTCGCTGTCCATTTGAGTACACAGCTTATATCCCTGGTGCATCTTCTTCCTGCACGATTTGGCTGTTCCATTGAGGCAGGAGTTTTTTCATTTCTTTTGCCAAGTTTCCCATTCATGTTAGAGGACATTCAACATTAGAGACATTTAGCATTGTGGGTTTTTCACATAAAGCCACCTGTTACATTTTCTTCTTTTGCTACTGTTTTCATATCTTTTAAAAACATTGAGCATTATGGGTTTTGCAACAAAGTCAGCATCTTTTTAAGAGGAAGATAAGGAAAGGCTACTTGGTCCAGCTTGGTGGAGATGTAGGTTGCTATATTTGCTATTTGTTGAAAAAAGTTCGAATTTGGGGCAATACAAATACTGTTATATTTTGCAATTTGCATTTGTTCATTGTAATGCGTCATCTTTATTGGTTCATATATATTATTTACTTGGTTCATAATCACTTCATTATCATATATATATATATATATATATATATATATATATATTAATAGAGAAATATTTAAGTATATATAATATATCACATGACTATATATATAGTAATTCAATAAACATTCATCAAAGTTGTCTATTCTATTTTAAGGAATTTCTATAAGCTCATCGTATAATCATCTAATATATTTTATAAACTCAATTTTATTTTAAATTATAAAATATTATAGACTGAATCCATTTAAGAATACTGAGCGTCTCCATTGTGTTTATCCATAATTTGCATCATGTACGTAGCAACAGCCGTGAACTTATGCCATCCACTGAATATGACAGTATTAAAATAAATATTTGCAATTTTCCTTTAAGGGGGCATAAACGATGAAAATGCATACCACAAAATCGGTGAATTGATCATGATCTACCCGCTTAGCAGACTCAATTTGAACATAAGAAACACTAGCTAGATGAGATAATGAATCATGATGATTAATCACACCCAATGCCAGATAGGTTGGCAGAATTCCAACTTCAGTCATATGCCCCTCTAGGTGGGAGTAAAATGTATTGTAGGGTGCCACCTGATAATAAAGAACAAAATAAGCACCATTAGAAAATCAGGATAGCACCCTTGAAATAGATCTAGCCAAAGACTTCACTTAGAAAACGCGGCGTGCTTCAGTAGAGGGTGAAATATTGCAACTTTGGACACCTCCTTATGGTTATAAGCTGTGTACTTAAATGGATGGTGAAGATTACGCAAAAGGACGGTTTGAACGCTTTGAGTATTCTCCCAGAATTACACACCAAAACGCACCATTTCATTAATGTAGAAACGATCCATTTTGGTGTCTTGAACGCGTGGTCGCAGCTGCATTATTGGATGGCTTCGATGGCCGGGATTATGCGAGATGCAGAATTTGCATCTCCTTTGCGAGATGCTGGAGATCCTGACCTGGTTTAACAATGGCATTTTGCAGCCATGGTAGTATTTGGGAAGCTGCAAAAGTAGTGTTTAACCATGTTTTTGTTGGAGAATTGTATGTGTGTGTGTCAAAAGAGAAGAGAAAAAGAGAAGTCCCACGTTGCTCAAACAAATGAAAGCCAAAGGGTATAAATATTAACATGTGATTATAGAAAAGCAAAATGGGTCTAGGAGGAGAGTGGGTTCGTGCGCACAAAAAGCTAAGCTCAACATAGCTGAGCTCAGTTGAAATTCGGTGATTTGCCCCCCCTGCGCGCAAAATATATGCAGTGTTGGACATTTTTTACCGTTGCCGGAATTTAATTTTTGAAAATTAAATATTTCCTTCTAGAAAATTCACAAATTTAAGGCTTTGGTTGATCGGAAACCGCCCAACGTTCAGAAACGTTCCCATTAATATAATTCAATATGGTCCAACATCTCATTATTTTCTGTGCCTATAAATACCGCGTTGCTCTTTGGGTTCCACACACCACAGCTCCGGACAATATTCGAGCTGCTCTCTCCTCTCCTCTTCTCTCTGTCCCTGAGTTCTTATCTCCGCTGTTCTGCTTCCCTGCGACATCGCAGAAGAATCCGTTCAATCCTGGGGGAGTTTCTTGTGGCTTATCTTTCAATGTCGTTGTACACGGCTCGAATTTATTTTATACTAACAACTTCCTTGTGCAGCTACTGAATTATAACAGTTTTTGCAATACCAAAACATCCAAGAAGCAACTACAAACAAGATTCAAGCATGAATTGAAGGAAAAAATTCAACATATTAAGAAATCCAAAATCCCCAAATCCATATTTGAAAATTTTCTTCTTCTTCGATTTGCACAAATTTAACGATTTTAATGCAATTAAAAGGATCTAATTGCATTTGTATCATGTGAAGAAGATAACCCACATGAACATTAAACCAAAACTTCCACACACAAAAATGCCATACAGATTCAAGGGTTACATATTCGAAACTTTCATGTTTCAGATACGATGGTTTACAGATTTAAGAAGTTCAAATAAGGAATATACTAGATGAAATATTGTAGAGGAAGACAAAAATTCTAGATCAACCTAAATCATGCATACATGTTCATATGTGAAAAGAAAGCTGTCATAAATCAACGCAATAAACAATATCAATAAACATAGCTCTGATATCAATTGTTAAAATAGATGAGATATTCATTATCAATAAATATCATGGTTGTTGCAAAAGATGAGAGGAGGAGTAGGAGTTACAACTCGTGTTATTTTAATAAAAATTGAAGAGTCTATTGGATTGGAAAATTAAGTTATCCAACAAAACTCTACCTAGTATTTAAATAAGATTATTAGCTCTAGATGGACGTGAGTTGGCGCTTGTTCTTTAAATGGGTCAATGGATAACCTAACTTGTTAACAAGCTATCTATAACAAATAGAATCCAATTTATTCAAACAGTACTTGTTACCAAATTAATTATTTAATATTATTACAATATAATATATTAATTAGTCTAATAATAAATTAATGCTAATTAACCAATTAATTAATTTTCCAACATACTACATATTACGGCTAAGGATGAGTTCAAATTTAGAAAGATTAATTACCTAGCCCAATAATCTGTTGTATTTGTCTAAAATGTTCTTGACAGCTATACATACCTATTCTTTGGCTTCAAAGAAGAGTAATGTGTCATCTACATACATGACATATGTAATTGGCTCTAAGTCTCTATAAATTCTAATACCCTTCCATTGCTTACTCCTGTTCGCCTTTATAATCATATAAGATAAAATATTAGAGCATAATATAAACAAATATGGAGAAAACGGGTCACCCTGCTTGAATCCCTACTTTGACTCAAAAGGTCAAGTAGACTATCCATTTAATAACACTTGATATCTTACTGTAGCCACGGACTATGTGATCTCATATTGATCCAGTGACCAGAAAAATTCATTTTATGAACTTAGCTTTTAAAAAGGACCATCAAAACTCATCTTTCACACAGCCAATTTAAATGCACACCATCCCTTACTAATAAACTTGGCTTAATATAACTTACGCAGGAGTTCGTATGTTAAGACTATATTATCCAAAATGAGACAACCTTTTAAAAATGCATTAGTCAATTACACAATAACTTCGCAAATAATTTTGTATGACACATTACATGAACTTATTGGCTGCAGATCTTTTAGATTTTGAGTTGACTCACCTATGGGTAACAAGATAATATATGTTCTATTCAAACTTTTTAATAAATGTCCATGAGAAAAGAAAACATTGACCACGTAAATGACATCGCCTCGTCTTATATCCTAGAATTGGTGATAAAATATTGCATGAAAATCATTCAGATCATGCGCACTATCCGCCTTAATTTGAAGGACCACCTCCTCAATTTCCTGAACTTGAACTAGGTTATTTAGTATTGCCTGACGTTGTACCGTGAGTGTAGGAATCTAACAGCTGTCTAGCTCCTGTAGAATAGCATCAATTGATAAAATAGAAGGAGGAGAATAAACCTTATGAAAACAATTGCAAGTTTCTGATTTAATTTGATTCCAAATTTTCAATCCATTCTCCTTGTTCTATTTTAAGGTGAGAAATGATGTTGTTTATTTTGTGTTTATTTACTGCGTTATGAAAATATTTTATATTCCTATCACTATTTACCATCTCGTTTGCCTAGCTTTTTGGGCCTATAAATTTTCTCCACAATCACAATAAAATTCTAATTCTTGCCCAGTAGTTTTTCCAGAAACTTCAACCTTTACATATTGTATATTGGATTGGTATTTTTGCTAATCGCCTTTCAGATATTTGATCTTAACTTGCATACTACCCACCTGATATTTATTCCAAATTTTAAGAGCTACAGTAAGATGAAAAAGCTTTTGACACGCTTTGTAAGTATACAACCCTGGGATCCATTGATGCCAATTACTATTCACCACATGGCGACACTGGTAAAAAGAAACAAAAAATTTTCAATTTTAAAAGGCTCACGGCTAAATGGCTACCATTCATAGGTATTAAACTGAAAGAGGGCATAATATGGAGCATTTAGTGTTAGATTACAAAGCCCTAAGTTTGAAAAAGCATTTTGGTACATGATCGATACATGTATATTATATCCTTATAATTATTATTTTATTTATTAAATTATTATTTTAATTATTAAATTATTTTTTAAAAATAAAATATAAAAATAATTTTTTTTCACCTACTTCCACTTATTTATTTTTTATATTCCCTTTCTCCTTCTAATATCATACCGAACGGGCTGTAAACCATTGGATATTGCTTGCAGCCCTATCCAAACGGGCCCAAATTGTATCAGCACCTTGCTTGTTATTTGTCGATGTATGCTATGGTCCTCTGGCTTTGAAGTCAACAAAGTTGCATCAAGTCCTAATGTCTCCAGAATAAGCAATCCCTTGTGTCAGAAGACCATTGCTCTTTTTATCTTAAGAGGAGAGAATCTGATGAAAAAACACTAATGGCTAGCCAAGGGTCAGTAATATCGGTAGCATTATTATTAAACCATTTCCATAATAAATGACATTTTGAACATTTTAGGGAAGCCATAAATAAAAGTAATATAAACCTCTTAACCTGACCAAGGGTGGCATGAAATATGCATCCAATGAGCGGTACAGTTTTTGGACATCAATCTAAATAATATCACTCCAAGCCAAAAACAAGCCTCCACTTTTACCAAGTGCGTCCGTGCCACAAAAAGTTTGGATGGCCAAACCTTTGAAAACGTGGAGCAACATAATCAACGGAATGCAAAGTTTCTATTAAGAAAAACAAAAACAAAACAAAACAAAACAAAAATCAGGCTACATGTACATATTAGGTTTCGAAGTCTTTGAACCGTTGGAGTTTTCTTATGACTCTGACAATTCTAATTAACTATCATTATTGCTCCCGGTAAAGCTTTTCTTGGTTAAATTCTTTTGATTGCTTTTTTCAGAGGTATTTTTTAATTTTTTAATTGTATATGGGATTAATTGATAAATACAATTTATTCTGTGATTTAGTCCGAACTTAATATACATATATATGATTTAAAATTTCATTTAATCCCTTGTAATTTTTTATGTGATCATTTTATGATATTTTTATTTAAAAAATATTAATTTTCAAAAATATTAATTTAATTATAATTTCAGGTACCACTTGCGGTAGTGCTTTTTTTTTTGTTTTTTTTTTTATTTTTTCACTTTCTCCCATAGTTGTTCTAATCTTGGATGAGGATACACGCAAATAATTTTTTTTTCCTCTCCAATCTACTGTTAAAATAGTATCCCTTAAAATAGTTTCTTAGAAAAGAAAAGATATAATTTATTGAGTATTCGATATGAAATTATTTAATAAAAATCTAATATATAAAATAACCTTTTTTAAAAAATTGAAAATATGTTTTAAGTTAAAAATTATATTTGTTGAAAAATTTAATAATAAATAATTTACTAGTTGCAGCTAAATCTAATTTATATTTTTAAATGATCAATGATAGATCCTCAAACTTAAAGCACACCACCGTAGACATCATAAAAAAGAATGGGTAAATTATATTTTGTTTAGAGATGTTAAATTATATTGTTTTTTTATTTTAAAAAAATTATACTTTCCTCCCTTAAAATAAAAAAAAAAAAAGCTACAAATACACATATGTTGCTTAAAATATCTTCATATTTATTATTTATATAATATAACATGTATTAAATATATGTTTGACTAATATAAAATAATCATTTTTTACATTTATAATAAATTAAATATATGATTTTGAGCCCAAAAAAAACACATAATATTGAAATAAAATTTTGTAAAATACATTTTAAATAAATTATAGTTTTAATAAAAGAAATTAATATTATCTTTGAAAGTATTTTGGTCATTTTTTGACTTTAAGGGAAGTTTGTTTATATTAAAAAGAGAGAGAGAGAGAGAGAGAAATATAATTTTAGCATCTTTCAAAGAAACAAAGTAATTCACTCAAAATATTCAAAAAAAAATTCTTTTTTGACAATACATTGCCACATCCTAAGATCGAAGATGTAATTAGCATAGGCGCAAGATAAATCTTGCCCTCATAAGTTTAGTGGAATAGTCTAAAGCTATGCTTTCTCACAATATCAAACATTAGCAAGAATAGATTCAGATTAATAACAGACTTATTAGAATGTCAATTTGATAAATTAAAACATGTGATTACATGCTTAATTCATTTTCATCTTCCTCTAGAAATTTTCATAGATTATCTCCGAAAAATGGGACACCCCAAAACTTCTACAAATAGTGAGAAACTCAACAATGTAGATAGGAGAACTTCATTCTCATTTTAATCAATTACACAACCTACATTGAGATAGGGATCTTGCCAATGGTCTTATGGAGCTAAATTAAATTACAAATCATTTAAAGTGCAAGTTAAAAAAAAAAAACATAAGAAATTGCCTATGGATAAATGCTAGGCATACGAACCGGATGCTAACCCATCTATGCCATAAAATTGGATCATGACAAGTGCTACTACCTGGAACCTGTAAAATGTTAAAGGAGTAAGTTTGACACTTAATTGGCAAATAATACAAACTATGATAGGAAAGGGATAAGCGAAGGACATCCACAAGTGTTTTAGGCAAAATAAATAAATGAAAAAATTAAAGATCATTAGAAAATAACGTCAATAAAGAATAAACAATTTCCAAGTAAATATATGTTGCAAAATGACCATCATTCATATGGCATGTAACATTTGTTTATTAATTAATTAATTTAATTATATAAGTTGACTTAATTAATTTAAGCAATTAATTATTACTAAATATATTATAATATAAAGAAATCAATTGAATTCAAACAGGAATATCTATAATCAAATAATTATTTGAATTAATAAATGATTTGAAATTCGGTGTAATAGTCTAAATTTGAATAAAATTTATTTTATTTAAATTTAATTGATAGGATTTGTTCATTATAAAGATATGTTCTATCCAAATTTCAAATACCTTGAAACCTCTATAGATAGTAGGACTCTTAAAAGTTTTAGTTGAATAGGATTTGTACACTATAAGGATATGTTTTATCTAAATTTCAAATATCTTGGAATTCCCTATAAATAGAGGGGCTTTTAAGAGTCATAATTGATTCATTTAGATCCCTTTTTTAGAGGTATCAAGTTCATGTGCTGAACACAATGTAAAAAAATATTATGGAGGATTCTAGTAACTACTCCACAACCACAAAAAAAGGAAAGTTTATCAGATTGTGATACATGTGTGAAGTATATTTGGATTCATAAAGTGAGCACTTCCTTAGAATCAAGAGCATCAAATAAGATATATCTACTAATTTAACCAACAGTGGTATCAGACCTTTAGTTACTGACTTACATCCATTGCATGTCCCATAACAGTGCTTTTATATTAATTGAAGAATTATTCTTTAAATATTCTAAAAAGACCCTTTAATGGCATTATTCAAAATAATATAGGCCATAAAAATTACATCAATATCATCTCTATAATATGAGAAACTTGCATCTAAAATTTGGGATTAACTAAATAAACTATTGAATCAGAAATTGAATTTTTATATTCTATAAGAAAGTGTTCAACAACCTATATTTGGAAGCCAAATGTTCTCTCCTCATGCTATCACTATGTGTGAGCCATATATTATTAAAAAAGTTCATTTTACAAGCTTTCCAATAATATATATAATATAAGCAATTTAGATGTAAAACAAGAGAAGTGTTAGCTGCATAACCATAGCTATTCTGAAAATTTTGGAAAATTTTGAAGTTGGGAAGACATAGAAGAAATGACGTCTCCACTCTTGGAAGAAGCGCATGAGTCTTATCCCAACCTATTCATTTAAAATTTTTGTTGTTGGGAGGACTTCAATCAAAATTATACATTTATCATGAGTCACAACTCATGGATAAATCATCAAATTTAACATACATACACAACTAACAAGGATAAATAACCAAATACTTCTTGAATTCATAGCTCACATGGGATAACCAAAGATCACATTATGTGGAGGCGGGCTCTCTGGAAGCGATTAGGCTGATGAATTCCTGCTACCCTTCTACTCATCTTGGAAACCAACTTGTTCCCTGCGTCTCCTCCTTGACCTCTCGAGATTGGCAAGTGACATTTGATCATGTGTCTAGATCGATGAACAGGACTGCTGATGCTTTAGCTTCCATGGGTGCTCTTCTGGAGACTTTGCATGAAGTCTGGCATAATGCTCCTCCGAGTTTTTCTGTGTCTTTTTAGTTGATGACGTTGTGGGGAGTTTTGTTCCCGAAAATGTAGTTTCTGTTAGTTTGTCTTTGTTGGCTTCGGCCTCGTCTATTTTACCCCAGAAAAAAAAAAAGATGGCTATAAAACATAGTGATACTCCCTATGATATTATCTTAGCGATACTCCTTGCCACTCTTCCAACTAATCCACGATTGCAACGCTGCCAGAGCAATTCCCTCGACTTTCACTATCAACATAGGCTCTACCGAATTTCCCTTTTTCTAAGAGGTTTCCGATCTAACGGGGTATAGAATACTATGGATTGTAAGAGAATATTAACCAATAAATAAACAGGAAAGAGAAATCTCTTTTGTTTACAGTTGTCTGTAACTCCAGATCACAAAAAGAAGCAACATATATTTAACTTTTGTCAGAACCTGAGGCAACCCTTTATTGTAGACTAGCTAGAACCTTGACATGAGAACATCCACATTTTAAAATCAACGAAACAAGATTCCAAGGGATCCACTAGCCTAAAAGTTCCAAGAGTATGACTTAAAATTCATATTTCAATACTATGGCTCGTTGTCCAATTGCTTGATTTCCAAAGGACACACCAATATGGTTTGAAGAAAAAAACACACACCCACACACACACAAATAAGGTAGTATCAAACTTTCTAAAATGACAATCAATGAAATAAGTTGGTTGATAAAAAAGTTTCTCCCATAAATCCTTGGTACTAGTAAGAGAACAATCTAGGCTGACACATCAAGGTTCTCGAATTAGGCTAACCAATCAAGTGTTGAGAAGATGATAAAAAAAAAATTGATCCACAACCCACAATGCAATTTAAGCAAAATAACCTGACACATTAAACGGCCACAACAAAGCATTATAGAATTTAGGTGCATTGGTTTAATAGGAGAAAAGAGAATCAGTAAAAATATAAGAAATAGAAAAATTTTTCGAGATTCGTTTCTCTTAACATTTCAGTAATCTTTACAACCTCTGAAGCTACGAACCTACAGCAAAAATTTGGAAGAAAATATAGAAGCCCCCAAGTAATGGAGAAAGCATTAGAAAATACACTCACTCAAGCTTTGATTGAGCAAGCACAGGAAGGAGAGTTTCTTATAGAATTTGACTCATTAATTTATTTATATTTTAATAGTTTATGGTTCACAAAGCCCAACAAATACAGTATAAGGTTTATACTAATTCCCTACAAAACAATCCAAGCCAACGAGACCTAAATATAATGTACACATAAGTTTCTTACATAAGTTACTAATCTTTTCCAAGCAAAGATAGAAAAAATGAATCTGATGGGCTTCATAAAGCTCTAAAGTGACGATGTAAGGTCAAGGCCAAAGCCATGGAAGAGCCCTGTCCCTGTGTCAAATTGGCATATGCTCAATATCATCTCAGCTAAAACCTAGGATCGGAATTTTCTGTCTAAATGTTCTTCGAGAAGACATATCATATCAAATCCGCCATCTTCTCCTCTTAGGTGTTGCGCGAGCTCCAGACTTTCACGCGCTTTGCTGTTTGCTCCACCTGCAATCGAACTTGACTTTGAAGCCAATAAGAAAAAAAAAAACGAGAACGAAGGAAACTCGAATTTCATGGATTTTCCAAGTTTTGAAAATCTAGTTCAGTCACCGCAACCTCTATGATCATTGATCAGGTAATCAGCCATATCTTACTGCCTTTGCCTTATGATTGCATTAGAAATTTGCATTAGGATAAGATTTTGGATTTTATTTTAGCCTAAATTATATACGAGCTTTAAAATTTAAGCTGTAAATAATTCTTCTACTTTAAAACTTATTAATATATTTTTTAAATTTTTAAGTTTGTACAAATACTAAATCTGTTATTCTACTAATAGAACATTATTTGCACATAATTAAAGTTTAAAGAATTATCTTGTACAAAAAAAAATAAAGTTTAAAAATTCATTATTTCTAATATGTTATATTTTGTTAATAAAATAATATATTAACTAATGACAAAGAATTATTTGTATAACTTTAAAAGATTAAAAATTTTATTATTAAATTTTAAAAATTAAAAAATTATTTAAATATGACTCAAAATTTAAAAGACTTTATATAATTTAATCTTTATTTTATATAAAAATTTGTCAAATTTTAGACTTTTGACAAATTAGAAATTTATAAAAGTTGAGCTTGTGGTTAAACTTGTGATCAATTTTATTAATCAGTTAACCAGTCAATTCATAAAAAATCTTGGACTTGAAATGTTCAATAGACATTTTTTAAAGGAGTTCTCCCTACTAATTACCTCCTTGGTCCAGTTGGTCTCCCAAATCATCAATATGAGGAGTACAATCTGAAGAACGCTGCCACACATTGTGCCTCCCCATAAACCCTAAAACCACAAAATCATTGAAGTAAATATTTATAGAATAAGAAAATTATGTATGTGACCAGTTATTAATGATTGATAGAAAATAATATACATACTGCAGAGTAAGAAGGATCTTACCTTGACCCCTAAATTAGCCTTGAAACCTAGCAAAATTCCTAGAGGGAGTCCAACAATGTAATAACAGGCCAAGTTTATGTAAGCAACCATAACTTGCCATCCACTTCCAATGGCAACACCTACAGAAGTATTCCCCACGAAAACAAACATTAACATTTGGACGAAACTCAAACAGATCGCTCTTGATGTTTTATACCACAATTAAATTATGACATGTGAAAAAGTTCCTTTGAAGGGATCAATAATCTGCTATCGAGCTTGACAAAATATTCACATGTTTGTGTTTTTATTGAAAGACTTGATAATAAATATTTAAGAAACTGCATCTTAATCTTGCCTTTTAACATATAATACCAACGGTTATAGAAGCTACATTCATCATAGGATGAACTTCTAAAGAAGCCAAAACAATTTGTCACCTTGTATCACTTGTGAAGCACTGTTAAGCACCATTGTTGAACCAAGAAGGTATGCTAAATCACCCACAGCTCTTATCATGTCCACACTGTTTGTGAAGATGATGGCAAAGTCTTCTTTAATGGAGAAAATAATAGTCATGAACATCATCCCAAGGAGGAGAGACTGAAACATTGCTGCAATGAAAGAGTATTTTGCTGCTCTTGGATGCCACATGCCAAGCTTATTAGAGACCCGAACACTAGGAGAATCAAAAGAATTAGATGAAATTTATATTATTATACCCTTAGATTTAGTTTTCTTTGTAATCAACAACTGATAAATTGGATAATGGGTTGAACTACATGCTTGCCTACATGCTTAAAAAGGATCTAATCCTGAAACCTTACAAATTGCTATGTAAAATAAAACCCAAAATCAAGTCTATACTTTGAGAAAGTCAATTATGCAGATTTTCGTTCACTTAAAACAGCTATCGTTATATGATTAGTCTTTAGTTATTCACCTTATGGCAGTGCTTATTCCAACAAGCAGCATGAATTGCCAAGCCTGAAAATTCAAGCTAAAATAAAAAAAGTGAACTAATGAGTAAAATCCAGAGGGGCAATATTTGAGAAGTAGCAATGATAAACCAAAAACAAACAAATTATGTGCTCAAAAGAATCTGAACAGCTATAACTGAACGAAAATAGATTATCTTACCAAATGGAATATGACCCAACAGCAATCACAGGATCATCCAGTCGACCAGCAAGAAGTATAATGCAAATGACATACCATTGTTCTAAGCAAACCATTACAGATGAGGCAAGGGTTAGCTTAGCAAAAGGCCATAGATCTCTAAAAGCCAACCAAGACAAGCCAGTCCACCCATCCTTGCACCAACCCACAGCATAAATAACTTGAGCCACAGTAAGCACCCAACTCGAGACATTATTCGCCATGGCTGCGCCAGTTGTGCCCCAACTCAATCCGTGTACGAAGATGTAAAGCAGCACATTTTGTATCAGCAAGACCACAAATGCTATGCACACTATCACTTTGACCTTGCTCTGGGCTTGAAGGAATCTCTGGGTGGGAAAATTGATGGCAAAGGAAAACATTTGGGGAAGGAGTTGTACTGAATATTTGCCAGTAAGATCAGCTATCTCTTTCTGTTGGCCAAGCAACATTAAGATGGGAGATGCAAATATATATAGAGGCAAGAGGATTATACAAGTGACAGTGAGAACTATCCATGACCTTTGCACATAAATTCCAAGAGATTGGATCTGTCCTGCTCCATAAGCTTGGCCACAAAGTGTCCCCAGCGCATTTGACATACCATACTGCGATTTGGGGAAGAAAAGTTAGATCAACTGAGAAAAACAGCACTTGGGTATGAGCTACGAATGGAACTGCATAAGCAAGTTATCTGCAATAAATGCCAGCATTAATTGCTCTTTGGGTTACAGTATAAGTACTTATTCTTGAATGGAAAATACAAAGGTGCAGATCTTAAGTCTTTCTATCAAATTCTTCAATAGAATTATATAAATTTTTTTAAAAAGAGTTAATAATGTTATTTAAAACAATGTTAGAAGTTATAATAAAACAATTAAAGTGGTTTTTGACATAATATTAGAACTACTATAACCAAGCGATTAAAAGTTTAATCATTGTTGTCCCAACCTCTTAATTAAAATTTAGTATAAGGTATGATGAGCTTTTGCAATGTCCACACTTAAAAAGTTTTTTGTGAAAGGGTTCATGTTAGAGATTATGATAAAACTATTTATAAGTATTTACTGAAAAATTTAAACTTTTTGAGTTGAAGCTAACACATGACAACCGCTTAGGTATTAGCAAGTTGTCTGTAACAATTACCAGTGCTAACTTAAAGCACTAATTCATGAACTTGTTAACTTCATTAATATTCTGTGTTCAGAAGTAGAAAGCTAACCCAAAATTATGAGTACAGACAAGAGAAGAGGAGGAGAAAGCTGACCAGTAAACCAAAATAGATGGAACCCATGACACCATTGTAAATAGAGATAGAAGAGAGCTCAATGTCTCCCAGATGACCAACATAGATGGTGGTGGAGGAGTTTATCAGATACTGAAACAGAGAGGAAAGTGCCACTGGACCAGCTATTCTCCACAGGTTCACGGTCTCTGTCCAGAAAATCAACTTGACTTCCTTCAAGCTCTTCACCGGCAGATAGTCAGGCTCTGAAGAAGAAACTGGACCTTTCGTCACTAATGGCGTCTCCATCTTCGGAGCTCTTAACAAAAATATTAGTATGATAAGACTCTTGCTTTCTTGGGCTGAAATTTGTAACAACCAATGATATGCTTGAGGACAACGCTGTACGATATTGTTCTTACTTCACTGGCTACCTTTAGGCCACGCCAAGAACATTATGAGAAATTTGAGGGGCGTGGATTTGATGGGAGGCTAAAATAATGGTCAGAACACGTGAAGTAAATAATCTGACAGAAGTAAATTTGCAGGCTTCTTCTTTCACTACTAGAAAAGTTGTTTTTAGAACAAATAAAAATTGAAAATCCTTCTTTATGAATCGTCACTTCCACTTGCAAGATCTATTATAAGGGGGCACTTGCAGTAGGCTTAAATCCAAGAGAGAGCTACTTTTACAATAAGGAAAGATCTATTAAAAGTCTGGGATCCTCAAAGTAAATAGAACAAAGCATATATATAATCTATTTTTATTCTTGGTGCAAGTCTTCTAGATAAAATGCTCATCATTTTGGCATTTTGTGATGATAGCTTAAATCCCAAAGGAGCCTGTAGTACCGTTGCAAGGTCGGCAAATCTTTGACGTTAATTTTGAATCAAAGCTAGCTGAGGTCTCTCGGTTCTTGAATGATTCAACGTTGAATTCGAGGTAAAGATGATTAAAACAATAAAATAAGACGAGGAATTCTTCTACCATTTAAAATTGTAAGCGCAACTCTAATGCTTTGCATTTGTACTTCTTCTTCTTCTTCTTGTCGTTCGAACTCAAGTGCCACCATATCACCCCATTTCTGTACAATCACCAATTGGCCGTTAAGAACAACTACACAAGCGGTAAGAAACACACAATACAACAATTCTAAAATATCTATGTGTAATTCAAAGCGCCGGGTTGTGTCTCATATGAATATCTAACATATCACATATAAATAATTTTTTTTTCCTAAATGCTTGTACTTTATAGCAGAATAAATTGTTTACTACTAAAAGAAGTTCGAACTTATGATTCTTTATCCAACTCACTATCTATCCAATTTCTTGGATTAGCCTCGCAGGGCTATATCACATAAGCACAGTTACCAATTGGTTATTAAATATAGTCGCACATACACAGACGCAAACAACTACTCCTTCGTTTCGTTACTTTGTTAGAGGGACGAAAAACTATTCCACTAATATTAAAAAAAACAATTAATATTAGTTTAACTTATTAATTAGGTTTAAATTTGATAATTCTTTTTTATTTTACCTATTTTTATTTTGCATGGGAAAACGTTATCCATGATTAAATGTATTGGGTATAATAATAAATGAAGAATAAAAAAAATTATTATTTAATGAAATAAAAAAACATATTATGTTTTTTATATTTTGGGACGAAAAAACCTCTTTAAATTTTTTTATAAGAGTGACCGGAGGTAGTATTACAGTAAGATAAAATTTAGAATTTTAAAATGTTGATATCTAATTTAAAGTGTCATTACCAATATTATATATATAGCATATACGATTACTGTTTGCTATTTAAAGAGTCTGTGCTTCATATTACAATAGTGTGTAGGCGCAAACACAATGGTTGAAGGGAAGAAAGTTCTCGACTATTTTCCACGAGCCATAACCTTCTGTATGATGAATGATAATTAACTCGCATTATTTCAAGTCCTAGTAGCCCTGTTAAATGGTGATTCAACATAGATTCTACATCTTGGAACCAAGCCAATTTTGGAGCAGCTTTGTGATAATGAAACCAACCAGCAAAAAGCATTAAGGCTGCAAAGACCAATGCACCAATTGCTACTGATGAAAGTAATGAATGAATCAGCAAAGGTTTTTTTTTCGTTGTTTCTTGTGTTTTGGTTTGAAGGAGAAAAAATCAAATGGAAAGATGGAGAAAAAGAAAGCACAGAAACGCAGAATGACATGTTGGAGGATTGAAAGAGGGAAAATGAAACATGCAATTGGCGACAAAAATGGACTCTGATATCGCCTTAGATTCCAATATAAAAGTAATTGATATGACTTAGAATTGTCCAACAGATATGTAAATCGCACTTAGGAGGCAGAGGTAAATAATATGAGACATTGATAATTACAATACAAGCCTCGCTTGGTATGCTTTATTATCACAAAAATATAGATTAAAAATATATAGATTTGCAACCAAAATATAATACGAGTTTTATCTAGATTTTTAAAAAAATTATTTTGATTAATTGAAATGATTATTCTACAAGGAAACTTTGTTGCTCAATTAAAGTAAAAAAGTAAATAGAATCTAAATTTTTTTTCTTTTGAAAGATGATCGGATTTAAATTTTTATTTTACATAAAAAGGATTAGATTTGAAATTTAAATCTTTTAAACCTTGATGAAAGCTAAGCTTGCAATTTAGCTATATGACACAATTTAAGCAAAGTTTTTTTATATTTATCATTAGGTTATTCAATTCATATATCAAGTGATGTTAAACTATAATTTTTTTCTTTTGGGTTACAATTGGACGTATTTTTAGACTTTGTGCAAAGTAAATTCTTCCTCTCAGAGGAACCAAATCTAAATTGATGGGGTAGAATATTGGACACGAATCCTCTAAAATGAGAATCTGTGAATTGCCTCTAAAGTGAGAGATTGCAAAGATAGTTTTGTTGTTAAAAAATTAATGTTAAAAAACATAAATAAATAAAATAAGAGATGTGTGTGATACTTCAGAAACAACTTATGTTTTTGCACTTCAGAGGATCCAAACTCATAGAATATTACTCCCCCTTGGGTGACGTGAGCCAACTCTTCTGCGGTCAAGATTTAAATTTCATGTGACTAAGAAATTTGAACTTGAATATAAGCTTAGCTTTGCTAAGCTTGTGATCAAGCTTATGGGTTTGACCCTTGACCTATCTATTACCTTATTCCCTTTGATCCTTACCTCACCCATTTTTTCATTCTCTCCTTTCAAGGCCTTTTCCTTCTTTATAACCCCAAATTGAAGATCCTTGACCTACCTATAGAGAGAATGACTTATTAACATTATATAGAGTATAAAAATTGAAGAACCTATTTTTTCAGTATTAAAAGTTCAACAAATTATTTGTAATTGACCTAAAATTTTAAAATGCATTTTACATTTTTTTCCCTTGTATACATAAAAAGTTTTGGATTTCATATTTTAGATGAAATATAAGCTCGGTTCCATTTCCCTCGTCTCTGGGAGTGATAGTTTTTTTTTTCTCTTTTTTATTTTTAAGTTATGTAACCCTTACTCTTGTATCAAAAATAATAATAATAATAATAATAATAATAATAATAATAATAATAGCAATAATAATGAAAGCTAAGCTCTCACAATCTAGCCCATATTCAACTTAATCATTGATGAGATACTTACTAGACATAAAAGAAGTGGGCTTCTTATGGTTCTTTTCTGACCTGGTAAACCCAAATTATCTACAATTGGGTCTCACTTGGGCCATAGGCCATAGCCCATAAGTGAACTCGTCTCATTTGCACCTAAAATGAGCTTCAACGCTATCTGACTACAATTTTTAATGACCCAAAAAAGAACTCCAAATTCTGAACTTCAATCAATAAAATAGAAACATAAGATTGATGTTTGATGAATCAAAAATTTAATTCTAATTTCCCCTTTATAAATTAAGAATTGAGGGGCAAACAAGGAAATATACTGTTTATCAATTTTTTGTAATGTAGCATTGTGTTCGAGTATGCTTTTGATATAATAATATTGGAAAGGAAGGGAGTAGAATAAAAGCTTTCTAGAATAAAAGTTTGATTGGAATATCTTCTTTTCTTTTTTTTTCTCAAAGGAGTTTTTCGTTTTGAAAAAGCAACTTGAGAGAAATAAGAAACTAATCTTTTAATAGTTTTTAGTGTCGGAAATTTACGTGATACAAAGTTTCTTTAAATTTAAGATTTTTTTTTGTAAAAAAAAATATATATATATTCTTATTGTGTCCTTCATTATTTTTAAAAAATTATTATTATCACTTTGACAAAAAGGACAATTTATAAAATTAATATTTTCTTAATTCAACCCCACATTTTCTTTTCCTTTTTTCATTTTATATATGCAGATTGAGAGAAAGTTACTTGGAGACATTAAATGCGAGTTTGGAAACGTGGTGAAAAACTATATCAGTATAAAAACAATAATATCTTGTTTCGCGTCAAGCATGATTTTAAAAGATGTTATTGCATTTTCAAACACACTATAACTCAGTTGATAAAAAGCACCTAGTTTCAATTTTTTTTAATAATTTTGAAAATTTTATAGATACAGTAGGCTAATGTAAAAGAAATGTACCTTTAATCTCATTTGAAAACATAGTTTAGTTCAAGTAAAATTTAAAAATACCTAAAATTGACCATAAAGAAAAAAACTAATCTTTTGTTTCCTTTCCTGGCACTTTCCTTCCTTTTTGTTTGATTCTTTCTCTCTATTTTGTTTTTTCCCAGCTCTCAAACATATGCTAGAAAACAAACTCTTGACGCTTTCTGACCACCATTTATTGCAGCTTATTTCAATCATCTAAGGCCCACTTCATCATCTTCCTTTAGCTACTTTTCCATCTTAAGTGCACCATATTTTTAGCTTAAAAGTCTGAAGACACAGCACTGTGTTTTTTGTGCACAAATGAAGGGAAGAAAGGTGTAGTACCTACCATACAAATGGAAATAATGTCAGGGGCTCACTTTAAAAGCATAGTACTTACCCTTATACGATCCACTGATTCTACAACAAAAAGCTAGAAAAGTTTGAACTTGGTGCTGATAAGATATGCATGAAATTCTGGAACAGTGTAGAGTAATTTAGTAATATGGTATTTAAAGGTTTGATTAGGCTCTGGGCAAAAATTAAATCGAATCAAATAAGTTGATTTTGTAAAATAAAAAGCTTATTTGGTTGTGGCTTGATCTAGTTTAGATTTAGTTCGAGTTGTTTCATGTATATTTTGTATCTCAAGTGATTTGAATTTTTTGTTTTTTAGATATTTATGTAATAATAAAAATTTAAATATAACTTGACTCATATTTTTCGTCATCAATTTATTTTCTTTTCTTTCATACGACAAACCCTTTGTTTACAAGTTATTTTTCCCCTCAATAAATTAGTATTTACACAATTAATCAACCACTTGCAAATATTAAATTTAATCTTATACAAAAAGTCAAACAAGAATTTTGTTTTGTCATTCATTGTATAATCATTCATTATACCTGTCAAAGTCACATATTAAATATACGTTAAGACCAAACTTGTTAGACTTAATAGGAAAAAAAAAAACTCAAAATCAATATTGTTCAATTTGGTTTGATTTTCAAACCTTTGAAAACCAAAGACCAAATCAATTTGGTCATGTTTGATACATAAAAAATTGATTTGGACTTACTTCTTTTTAAGTTTTGTTCAGTTTTAATTAGTTTAGTTTGTTTTGATTTGGTCCAATTGAATTACTATTTAATTCAATTTTGAACATTTCTATTTAGTGGCAGAAAAACATCCCAACGATTTATTGGTATATTTCACGTACAATTTTCAGTCTCTATCCATTCATATTCTTCCCTCTCTTCTTTTTCTAAAGAGAATATACTTCTCCACTATTTCTTATGTTGAAATATGTTTGCACTACATACGTTTCCTTGTATTTTCCTTTTTTTCTAAACTTGAATACACTTTTAACTCCTTAATTTTATCTGAAGTTTATTTTTGCCTTTTAATTTTTTTCAATTTTCTTTTAACTTTATTTCAACTTTCATTTTCTTTCCTGGATTTCATTTTGTTCCAATAAGTTCATTTAATTTTATCCCATGTTTTAATTTCGTTTTGTTCTAATTTGTTTAGCTTACAAAAATCACTCAAATCTTTCTTTTTTCTCTAACACTACCAAGTTGTATAATAAGAAAATTATTAGAATTAAATCACCAAAGAGTTACATAAGACTTTTCTATTAAGCATTTTGAAAATTAAGAAATTAAATTAGAACAAAATAAAATTTAAGGATAAATGTGAAATTTGAAGTTAAAAAATTAAATTGAAGCTAAATAAAGTTAAAGAACAAAAGTAAAATCTAAAATAAAATTAAAGAACTAAATTAAATTCAAATAAAGTTAAAGAATAAAATTGAAATCTTAAATAGAATTGAGGAATTAAAAGTATATTTTTGCCATTCTTTTACAATGTTGTGACCATTTTTAAAAAAATTAAACTTAGATATAGTTTTTTATATTCATATTATTAGATTTTTCAATTAAAATATATTAAGTGTATGATTTTGTAATAGAAACATAAAAAGCATATGGTTAATTTAAGAAATTACTTATTTGTTTGTAAAAATTATATACGTGTTATATTATTATTGAAAATGTATACACTTGTATTTTAATTAGAAAACTTAATAATAAAGATAATAATGAATTGTATATAAGTTTTTTATATTTCAAAATATGGTTGGAATAATTGAAGTGTTTTATTTTAGTTAAATTATAAATCAGCCAAATCTGAAGTAGCATTTTTCAACTTTAGAGCTTGCTTAAGTAGTATTGGGATGACCTTTTTTTTTTGGGGGGGATACAATATTTGGATATCTAATTAATTAGGCGCACTGTAACATAACTGCATTTTAATTTGAATTAAATGATGATAAGATTTAAAAAAATATTTCTCTATGTATTCGTAAAAGTAAATTAATTTAAATACACGAAAGCTGATTCCAAAAGTACCTAACCGCTGTAACATAAAAATAAAAAACAAGAAAAATTCAACGTATATCACTGTTGGAGGACCTACTTCAGAACTTATTCAAAAAGCTAATGGAGGTCCACTCATAATTAATTGGTTGCTTTAGATCCTGCAAAAGGCATCTGTATGTTTGATTTTGTTTTAAATTAGAATGGTACTCCGAGCTATAATTTATGTACAGAAATTACTTAAAAGATTGAAGCACCCGTAAGAAGTGATCAATCTTTATTATTTGATATTAAGTTAAAATGATAATATTTTAATTATGATATAGATAAATTTTATGAACTAAATTAACAATCTAGTCTCTAAATTTACAAACCTATTTCACTTTAGTCTTTAAATTTTTTTGTTTTTGGTGAATAAGAGTAATATGTAGGACAAATTCAAATATTAACATAGCAGTCTCATGCAGCCGAAGGAAGATCGTGAGGATCACTTGAAGATATATTTTTAAAAAAATTAAATAAATGAAACATCATAAAATATTGTAATTATTATAATTAGAATAAATTATAATAATTTTGATTATGGAATATCCTTTTTTTTTAAATATTATGGCCTAAGAATATACCATATAAGCAATTATCTGAGAGCGAGTGGGTTAAGGGTCAATTATTGCACCATATACTATATGATCTCTTTGATGAGAAGATTTAAAGTGAAATTTTAACATTTTCCATGAGAGGGTTTTAAGTTGAATGTGACCTCCTTGATCAAGTCTATCACTGTGATCACAAACTTTGTTTGCAAACCGCATCTAATTGCTTGACGTTATTCTTCTTCTATTTGTTGTGATTTTAAATGCTTATGGTTTGTGATAGCTAAATCTAGAGATTGGACTTCTAACATAAAGTTAGATTAGCATGACAAAAAGTATTTGTCCTTTTACATTTCCACTGTTAAAATCTCATTTGATTATTGGATGTTTAATTATGTTAGGAATTTACATCTGAATATTAAAACTATCTTACATGTAGTATCAACGCATTATTCTCCCATTTGATTTGAATATGAGTTGCAAGAATCATAATTACAAGTCCTCTAAAAGTGACTATTACATTTCATATATCACATGCAATATGTTTGAGTTTTATAGGGCAATTATCTTTATGAATAAACCTTAAATGTCTATTCAATTCTAAATTAAAATATTTGTCAGTCTCACAAAATTATATATATCAAAAATTAGAAATAACAAACAATAATATAAATTTCATCATTTAAACATATCTCAACTAGATTAATAATAACTTGATATAGCATAAGTCTTCATATGAAACATACTCTTTTAAATGTATGCTATTAGTTAAAAGATCTTTATTCTTTACATGTTTTTTAACCACTTGTCTATATGTATTCATCATACCCCTTAATAGTCTCAAAATGAATTGACAATTTGAAACCCAATAATAAAACTCTTCAATCAAATTACCTTGTGAACTTGTCTCAAAATAGGATATAAGTTCAACCTTTCATGATAGAAATATAAATCAAAGACCACTTAACACTCTTGCAGTCTTTCATAATATGGCTCATTTAGCAAGTATAAAGATGTATCATGATATTGATCTTTTAGTATCAACTCATCTCGTAATGCCTAAATCTGTATAGCCAATATTTTTCAAATTGTTGATTCTTTTATATGTAAGCATGAAATCTAATGTACCTTTAATGTACTTCAAAACAAGCTTTGCAACCCTTTTTAATGATCCAAATTTAGATAACTTTGGTATTTATCTAATATTCCTTTAGCAAAAGCTATGTCCAATTTCATGCACATTTAGACAAATATTAAGCTTTTAGCTACTAAAATAAAAGGAACAATTTTTTTATTTCTTCTCTTTCCAGATCATATGTGGAATATGAGAACAAACTTAATTTGTTCATTTTTACAATGGACATCATATTTGGTGAATAACCTTTTATCCTAAAATGTTCAAGTATTTAATTAATATAATTTTCTTATAATAGTCTCAAAATACCTTGAAATTTATCTCTATATAAATCCTCATATTTATAATATAGGATACTTATTCATATCTTTCATGTTATAATTCTCTAACATTGTTATTGTACCTCATGTATTGCTCTAAAGTCACTAGATATAAGTAATATGTCATCAACATATGTAACCAAATAAATGACTTTACTTCTATTAACCTTGTGGTATATGCATTAATCTATGATATTTTCAATAAAACCAAAAAAAAAATATGATCATATCATGGGACTTCAAGTGCCATTGTCATGAGGTTTGCTTAAGTCTAAAAATTAACTTCTTAATCTTACATACTAAATTCTCCTTAGAATTTGATGAACCTTTTAGGTTATTTTATGTATACCTCTTCTTTATGATCACAATTGAGGAAGAAATTTTCATATTTATCTTATGTTATTCCAAGTTAAAATAAACTACTAAAGTTATGAAAATACAAAAAGAATCTTTCTTTAATACAATAGATAATGTTTCTATATAATTGATTCCCTTTTTTCGTGCAAAACACTTGACAACTAATTTTATCTTATAACACTCAATATTACCTAGTAAATTCTTTTGGTCTTAAAGACCCATTTATAACCAATTATCTTGGGCCCACTAGATAACTATACAAGGTCTAAGACATAATTGTTTGCCATGAATTCTATCCTATCTATTAAAGCATCATACTACAATTTGAAATTTATACCATTTATTATTTGTGAAAATGTTATAAGATCATTCTCAATATCTATGTTTAAGTTAAATTTCATAAGATACATTATGTAGTAACTAAGATTTGCCAATTTTCTACCCCTAATTAATATTCTTAATTTAACCTATTTTGAAGGTTGAGGTTGATCAATAAAAGTATCATTTACTATTGATTGATGTGCTTTTTCTACAGTATAAAGTGTTTCATCATGAATGGTAAGATCTTTAGGATCAAAATGCTCTTAATTTCTAGCATGATCAAATGAGGTTTCAAGAACTTTATTATGCTTTAGATTTACCTTAACAGGGTAGGTGTCATGCAAAACCAATATTCTACCATAAATAGTAAAGATAGTTTGCTATATGTAATCATATTCAGTGACTAACAACTTGTTTGGTATGCCATTGGAAACGGAAACGGAAAAAGAAAGGAAAGTTAGGGGAAATTTCAATTTTACCCTTATAATTATTACTCAATTGTTACTTAATATTATCTATCAATCATTATTCAATTATTAAAAGTTAGGGTATTATAGGTAATTCTATCTCTAAAATCATTTTTTTTTCAATTTTCATTTCTATCCCTAACTTTCTGCTTACCAAATGGGCTGTAAGTCATATGATTGATCACTTCCACTAATTATGTCATTTTCAAAATTTGGCATTCCTAGATTTAACAAATCTTATTGAATATGAAAGACAATAGAATATATATCCCCTAAACTTCTTTAAATAACTAACAAAATATGTAGTGATTGTCTTCAAGTCCAACTTTCTTTTATGTGAATTATACACTTTTTCCTCTACAAGATAACCCTATAAACATGCATGTTTCAAATTTGGTTTCCATTCTTTCCAAATTTCAAAAAGTGATTTGGATATAACTTTTATTGGAATCTTATACAGAATATACATGATTATTCTAAATGCATCTGTCAACATAGAAATAGAAAGTTTGGAGTTGTTAAGCATTTTCATCACCATGCCTAATAACATATAGTTCCTTTTTATAGCCATACCATTCATATTAGGTGAACCAAGCTTGGTATACTATAAAACTATACCATGCTCTTAAAGGAACTTAGAAAATGGATAAAGTGCTTGTCCATTACTTGTGTACTTGTCAAAATATTTACCTCCTCTATATAACCTTACTATATTAATTTATTTACTAGATTATTTCTCTACTTTTTGCTTTATACACCTTAAATGCATCAAGTGTCTTACTTTAAGACAATAAATATTAGTGTATATAATCTCTAAAAATTTAGAATTCTTCTAGCTCCCTCAAGAAGCATATTGGTCTACTTACCCTATAATATAATCCATACATGAATTAGAGTGAATAAGATTTAAGGATTTAAAAACTTTATCATTTATAAACATTTTGATTCTTTTAATGGAAATATGTTCCAGTCTCCTATGCTACACAACAAGAAGAATTCTCATTCATGACAAGTTAGAACTTAATGAGATTTAAAATATACTAAAGACAAGATTATATATTTTCTTCTCCAATCAAGCATTTTTTAGGGCAATTGTTCTTTATATGGCTCTTGCTTTATGGCATCTCTTTTTGGAGCTAGTAACTAAATGAACCTTATGTGGAAACCTACTACTTTGAAAAAAAAAAAAATCCTTTTATTTTCTTATACACACATATCCAATAAGACATTTATTATCCACTTTTCCTCATATGTGTTTATAAGAAATCTACACTGGCCTATGTTGATCATGTAGTTAATTAAATATCATTTGCACTAAGAATAAAATGAAGATCTGTATTTCAAAAGACTTGAACTTTGTAACTATGTCTCACGTTTTCATTATATGCTTTTACACATTCTTTATTGCCAACTTACTTTATGGAGGACTACTTTACCAATAGTATACTGGCTAATGATTTATTTGTAACTTTTAATTTTTGTCTATGGTCTATAAATAATTCTTGACCTTCTTGCATTCAAGTATAAATCCAAGATAACCAACCCTTAAATGAGATTACCTAAGCATTATATTGAGGTAACTAAATTGCTTTCAATACTTATACTATATTATCTTAGCTTATATGTTAGTATTAGTAGGTATAGAAGGCTTTTCTAATCATAGAGCATAGTTACGAACACCCTAAATAAGGGAGGATTGTTGCCTTCTAAGCTCTATAATTGCCCCTAATGAAAAAGTGATCTTTTGGTAATTTCAACAATTAAAGACATGATAATGCTAAAAATTTAAGATTTAACTTTAATCATGCTTACGCAAATATTAAATAAGGTAATCAATCATCACATTTTACATGTATGTTTATCAATTCAAGACATACTAAACATAAATCTTGTATCACTAAAATCTAACTATGGGCAAATGTCTTAGCATAGCACAAATTTATATATCATTTATGATGAAATTAAAAAATATTCATGCTTCTTAATACCTACGAGCTATTTAGAAAACATGAAATAATTTATATTTCATCATAATCAAGTATATAGTTATAACTATATACTTATGGGCAAAAACACCCTATAACTACATTCTTAACTAAAATTAATGTCTTTAAATCCTTACGTGATATCTATATTTGTTAAAATAAAATAAGAATGCATATTTATAGTTATTTAAGAATGTTGTGACTACTCCTCAACTAAATATGGTAATCACAAGCATCTAATTTTTTTATGTGCATTAAAACATATATATGCACTAATATAATTATTACATGATTAGAATTATATAATTAATTAATCAACTAAATTATATGTAACTAATTAATTAAAATTCTTTCTTAGAATTATATAAAATTATGCCAAAATTGTCCATAATAACATTCCACAATTTAAAAAAAAAATTAAATGGCATCAAAATAATTTTGCAAAATTTCAAATGTGCCAAAATTGTCCAAAATAATAATTTTTCATAATTTAGACAAAATTAAATGACACCAAAATAATTTATCACAATATCCTAAATGTGTCAAATCACCTAAAATAATATTTCATAAATAGGACGACACACATTAATAAATTTTGCCCTTATGAGAATTTAATTAATTAATTAATTAACTAAATTATATATGATTAACTAATTAAAATTTTTCCTTTATAATTATTCCATATATGTGCTAAAAATTTGCCTATAATAATTCCTTATAATTTAAAGCAAATTAGATAGCACCAAAACTATTTTACAAAGTCTAAAATGTGCCATAATTGCCTAAAATTTTCTCCATAATTTAGACAAATTAATTGGCACTAAATAATAATTTTTCATCATTTATTTGGTCTAAAAAATTAATTATAGGTAAAAAAAAAATTGAATTAACATATAGGATCCAAAAATAAATCTAGACAAACAAAATTAAAGCCAATGCATTTTTAATCTCATGAATGGTTAAAAAATTCAAAAAAAAAACCTTAAAAGGCTCATATAACTTTTTTCCACCCAAAAATGTACTTTTTACCAAAAATGATGGCCTAATGTCCATGGTCCACTTCTACAATGGCCTAATGCCCTTAAATTTTTTTTTTAAATGTATGTCAAGTATTAAAGTGTAGAAGCCTAAAATTAATAAGTCCAAAATTGAACCATAAAAAAACAAAAATGAAAGCAGCTCAACCTAATCTACCATTAATAAAATAGTATGTTTCACTTAGAGGGCCAAAAGAGCATATTGTTCATAAGATGGTCAAAATGCAAGTGAAACACATCCAAAATGAAATATCGTTCACAACTATTGTCGATATCGTCTCCCTTCTTATTTTGGGCCAGATGACTCAACTTGACTTGTGATGGGCTTGATGCCTAATCTAACTATTTTTGGCTATCCTGAGCTTAGTTTTGGGTGATTTACACAATGTTCTACATAAAAAAAAAAAAAAAAAGGTTTTTGTTTTCAAGGATCAAAAACCTAAAAACATGCATAAAATTTTAGATCTAATAATGCACATAGCAATGCAACTATTTTATGTTTCAACATTAGTATTCTACAAATTTCCAATCACATGCAATCATATAAACTAGAAATACAACCTTAACAACTAAAATTAATTAATTTCAATTTGATGGAAAAAATTTGAATTACTCTTCTTCCATAAAAATTAGGATTCTTTTCATACTCAAACAATAGGCAAAGATAATCAAAGTAAGGCTTTAACACCATATGCAAGACAAATTCAAATATTCTTAAGATAAATTTCCTACAAGTAATTGTAACACAACAATCTCATATGGCCCAAAAAGAGATTTAATATAACAAAAACATAAATTATAAATACCTCCCACCATATTAGCTGAGTTTGAAGTAGGAACTCAAAAATTTAACTTTCACGATCTTAAAATCTAAAATCATGAATAACCAAGCTTTTAACAAGTTGGGGGATCTCAATGATGATGAATTTTTAAAAGAGTCTCTCTTATAGTCTGAAAACTCAAAATGGTCAATCAAAAATACATTGTGTCTTTTCATCAAAGAATAGTATTTAGTCATTTTGAAAAAGAATTGACTCTTAAACTCGCTAACCCACTAAATATACTATCTAGCAATTCCTAAAATTAGGAGATAATGAGGATTAATTGAAGATATATTTAAAAAAATCAAATAAATGAAATATCATAAAATATGCAAATAATAGAATGATCAAAATATTCTTTTTCCAATTATATTTTTTAAAATATATTCCAACATAATATTATAAATAAGTTACTATGATATGGTATTGGTCAAGTCGCTATTGGTATGCTCAAATCCCTTAGCTACCCCTAAATTTTTAGTAGAATATGAATTAGCTGATGAAAATATCTAACTTGTTACAAATTAGTGACTCCATCAATTGTCTTATAATTACTCTCCAAATTTTGTTAATTGTGCCATTTTTTAAGAAAAGAGATTTTTCTTGAACAACTCATAACTCCAAATTAAAATAAGAGAATAATGAATGTATGGATTTTGATCTGTTTAAATATGAAAAATGATTCTAAAGTTTCATATAACTTTTTTACAATAGTGTTTCGTTTACTTATGCCTTAATGAGACATGTAACCTCTAATATGAAAAGTAAAATTTAAATGATAATCATAAGACACTAAAATGAATTAACTTCTTATTAATTGGATATTTGAAAGAACTAACTCATCTGCCACCCAAAAAACATTTTAGAAAAAAAAGGTAAATTTATTTAGTCCTAAAAAAGTATGTTGTTTGGGGTAATCTTACTTAGCAATAGCATTGATTAAAATCAACACACACACATGCAGTTACAATTTAAGATAAAACCTAATAAAATAGAATGCAACTTTTTGTATATAAAAAAGTAAAAACTTTTTTAGTAAGTTTAAATTTTTTTAAAAATATAATTTAATAAAATTAATTAATTATAAATAAATATATAATAAATGAACTTATTATATATATGCATATATGCACTCTATCAATATATATTTAGTAAACTAACTTAAAGGAGCTTTATTTATTTATTTGGGATTACATATTTTATTGGTGAAAGAAAGGTAAAATTGTAAGATTTTTATGAGCTTCTATTAATTATATTTTTGTAGTTTAATGAGAATATGCTACTATTTATATGGTCAAATTATATTATTGCTGAATTTTATGAGTTATGCAGCTTTATTAATTGATGTGATTGAGTAGTATAATGTAGGCCTTTATCTTATTGGGTATATGATGGTAGACTTTTAGAATTACATTAATAAAATGACTAAACCACCCTCCACTTCCTAAAAATATTGAGATAACATAATTTTTTTTATTGAATAACTATCTTTTTGTGAGGAAATTAGAAAGAAAAACTTGGTTCAAAGAATTCATGTAAGCAACTAAGATTCACTATGACAAATACTAATAAGTTTCCACCTAATATTATTATGGTGTTTTAAATGCATATAATCAGTTAATTTATCTTACATGAATTCATGACTTGAATTGGTTAAATTTTCATAAATCCTAATTCTTTTTTTATTACACTTGATTGAATGCCATATATTGAGGTTTTTGTGGCCTATATTACTCATCAAGTCTGACAAAAGTAATTAAAGTTGAAAAATTTTTAGTTTTCAAACTTAGGGTTCAAACACAAAATTTTAATTTACTTGAATTGAGCCAAAATTAATTTATGGAAATCACATGATTACTCTTTGGACCAAAGTCAATACATATGTGAAAATTAATCAGAACAAGATCTTTATTAGGAAATTTGTGAAAAAAACTTTTAGATGTATTACGACACCACTGCAATTGAAAAGGAAATTTTCATATTGTTTTATTTATGACCTTTTTCTAAAATAAAAATAAAAAACTGAAAATTTTATTTTCTGAAAAATTTATTTTTTTGAATTTTTAAAATCAATCAATTATTTAATACATTTCTAAAAAATAAATATTTTGAAACAAAAATACAAAAAAAAAAAAATATCTTGACATATCATGAATCAATAAAGCATTACACTTTCTATATTTATGTTTCTATTTGGTATACTCTCAAGTTAATGTATATACTATTTTTATTTATTTATTTATTGAGGAATGAAATTCTTGTGATGAAGAATGCATAATAATAAGGAATTCATATATCTTTGAAGCATATACCTTGAATTCAATTATTAATATGTGCACTAATATTTGTTTATTTTTTAACGTAAAGGCATTTACTTACATGTATAAATTGTTTTATGAATTAACATCATATAAGGATCCACTTACTTCACTTGTTATTGTATATAATTGTCTATCCAAAAGAAGTTCTTATGTGTTTTAACTAGGGAATATATAATTATTGCATACAATTGCTGGCCAACAGGAGACATTGTGTACTTCAATTAGAGTTGTATAAAGTATTGTTTTATAAAGGTGTACTAGATTTAATAGTCTATCTACCTAAAGGAAATATAGTTTGAAATTTTGAAATATTCTAAGAGTTGATTCTATATAAAAAAAATTTCCCAAAATAAATAGTAATACGCATTTTTTTCTCTAAGTGTATGTTTCATTTATTATTAACAAACTTGATGCTACTATGGAAATTTTAACTAATCCTAATGAAAGAATTAACAACTAAAAAATATGATAATGTTGGAAATGCTAGGGAATATATTTTGAAAATGGTCCACTTATAAGACAAATTTAAAAGTTACAAGAAAGTCCTAGATAATAGCTTTATGATCCCTTATGTCTTGAACTCCTCTCCTATAAAATTTAACCAAATCAAAATTGTCTACATTACCTTGAATGAAACTTGGAATATGAATAATTTAATTACTAAATGTACTTACGAGGAAGACAACCTTGAGGAAGAAAAGAATGGGAGTACCCTTTTGACCCTTCACCCAAAACTCCATACTAATGAGGATTCTAGTCATCATAAATATTACAAAAATAATATTTTTACTAAGAATCATGATACCAAAAGGTTTGGCAAAAATGCTAGGCAAAACCACAATGTAGGAGGGCCAAAGGCTTTCATTCGGAAAAAATTATTATATGATTCCATTATAAGCAAGTTAGTTACAAAAAGGAAAGATTACACTAAATTTAACTCTTGGTAGAAAATAAAAATAAATAGGTTCATAAACAAGATCAAACCAAGCCATAATGTGTAAAGGTTGAGACAATATCATAATTTGATATCTAGAATATTTACCATTATTCATTTTACTAAAAGGCACAAAAATCTTAAAAAATTAAGAATGAGAAAAAGAATATGAAGATCAAATCAAATCTAAATACATGTTAACCTTTTAATATTTATGTTCATACGAAAATTTTAACTATATTCCTTCCCTTTTTGTTATGAATTAAACTTACATATAATTTCTTATATATTTATTATCAATTTCTCTAACTAAAAAAGAATAAGTGTATAAATTTTTTTAATTAAAACATAATAAGTATACAATATAATTGGATAATCATGCATTTGTACAAAAATTTTCAAAAATTTTCACTAGAATCTTGTCATACCAAAAATAACTACAATAAATAATACCAGCCTCAAACTCGTCCGCTAGCATTGTTACTTCTCACTTCACAGGGAGCAGATCCTCTGCAGTAGAGGAATTACAGCATTTGGTGCAGTAAAAACAATCCACACTGTCCACGCAATCGGTCCGTTCTTGTGCTGCCACGTCATTTAAAAGGGATGAAAAACACAAGTAAGAAGCCTCATTTTGTTTTGCTCATTTTATTCACAAAATTTTATGTAACGCCAAGGTCCACCTTGCATTCAGGCTTTTCACTGACTCAGTTACAACCATCTTCATCTTCATCACCTTTTCTTAACGGAGTTTAAAATTGTTATTAAAATAGCAAAAATTTAATTGTTCCAACACTGATTTTTTTTCTAAATTTAAACCACAAAATTAAAAGAGAAATCAAACCAAAGCACAAAATAAGGCTAAAAATTAAAATTGTTTGAAAGAATTATAAAGATTGAAACTATATTTTTTTAGGAGAGCATGAATAAAAATTTTGAGGAATAATAAATCTCTAGAGAAAATGCCCAAGATGACGCGAGAGATTGAAGGATTCGGATTTCGGAGTCTTCATCATGTCCTTCATTAGTTGCTGCGTTTCTTCACAGAACTAGAAGAATGACAGAACCAAATGCCTGTTTGGGACCATGTCTAGAACCACGTTTGTCCAGCTCCATTTTTCTGCTTTCTATAAAACGTGATTTTAAAATTTTTAAACGCATTCCCAAACACAGCACAAGTCTCTGCGTTTCTTCTTCATCCTCAGTTGTTGGGGTTGGGGCTTCGAAATGTGGGCTCCTCCTGTGGGTTGTCCGCCAAAATGAAAAAGTTCATTGCTCCATTTAGAGTGATGTGTCTTGGTCCAATTGTGCACTGTAGATCAAACATGCATTGTGTACAGTAAATCCTTTATCAGAGGATCTGGATCATCCTGACAGCGTAAGTCATTCTCACAAATAAGCAATTGACACGTGTGAGAATAATATCTACAACTGAATTCAACGGTTCTGATTTATTCAGGCTCTGAATACCCTTTACAGCGCCGAGTCGAGAAAGCGAACCGCGGGGGCATTCCGCAAGTGCAGGTGACGTCAGACCCCAAGTTTTGACATTTCACCCTTCACTTTCCTCCCACTCGCCGCCTATAGCACCTGCTCTTCACGCGCTTGCATCTCTTGAACACTATTATCTCTTTTATAAATAACGATTGTTAGGTAATCTTCGATAAAATATTTTTTTGATTATGATATAATTAATTATTAAATATAAAATAATATTTTATTTATTTTAAGAAAATTATTATTATTATCATATTTATTAATTAAAAATTAAATTTATTTCTTAATAATTATTAATTATGAATTAAGTTAATATTTTAAGTAATTATCTGATAAAATATTATTTTATATTTAATAATTAATTACTTTATAATTAAGGAATATAATGTTCTTAATAATATAAGATCATTGCTTTAAAATTTTATAGTTCTTATATTTTAATGTATATTGAATCAATAAAAAAAATTTATCCTTATTAATCTTTGAATCTTTAGTGTGGAATCTATTTATTTGAAATAAAATAAAATGAACAAGTCTTTTTCGTTGAGGCTTATTTAATATTTATGAAAATTTTATTAATTTAAAATTACAATAAAAAATAAAATATCTTAAAAAAATTATGAAAATAATTCAAAACTCATAGCATACTATTTGAAATTTTTTTTATAATAATTATATTGATAGAATATACACACACACACAAATATGAGGAGGATATCATATTACTCAAGCTTAGGTCCAAACTTTTAAAATATTTATAAAAATTTATATGTCTAATCCCCAATGAATAGTTTTTACAAATATTTTCAAGGTGGGGGTATTTTACATATCCCTATTTATTAATTTAAAAGTAAGACTAATATAAACTTTACATTTTTTTATTTAGCCATTTATTTTTTAAAATTTATTTTAATGTTATAAAAAACTTTTACATCCCTTTTTTAATTATTTTTATCTCATTTATGTGGTAATAAAGTGTAGATTGAAATCTCTTGACTTAAGAGTCAAGAAATTAAGTATGTTTTATATTTCAATTACTTATGTTTAAATCTTAAGATTAGTATTAAAAGAATTATCTTATAAAAGATATATTCTTAAGATCGTTGTCTTAAATCTTAACTAATGAACAAAGTGATCCAAAAGTGCTCTTATTTATACTAAAAAAAAAAAAACTATAGGTTGAAAACTACGTGATAACGACGGCAAGAAATCTTGCAGCAGCTTCAACGGATCCAAAACGAAACGTTTGATTTGACTCCGTGTACTATTTGCAAGTTGCAACTCCGTGTTGCCGACCGACTTTGTTGACGGAGTAACGTGGGCTGTGCATGGGTTCCATCAAGGAAAAATTAGAGATAAAAATGACGCTCAAATTAAAATTTTTAAAATATTTAAAAATGAAAATTTTAAATTTTAAATCTTAATCTGTAATTTTTTAACGTAATTTAAGTTTCTAGTCTTTGAATTATTCAAAATAATTTAAAATTTTTTAATATAAATATCTTCAATTTGATACTTTCAACTATAACTTTTTTTTTTATTATCGATTTCACTGATTGAATTTGCATTGTATCAAAATATAAAACCAAATATGATAATATAAATTAATACAGTTTATATTTATATAATGATTGGCGTATGTGAAAAATGATAAGTGTTTATATGATTAAGATTTCTTTATACAATTATCAATGTATATAACTATTAATTTGAAAGGTAAAAAATAAGTGGAGATAAAAAATCATGTACAATTTTTTAATAACAAAATTATTTTAATCCTTCTTTGTTAATATATTATCATACTATCTATATCATTACTATTCCAACAATAAGTATTTCAACAAATGCCATTGCTATCATTATAATTATCATTGCTTTGCTACCACCACTAGTATTATTATCATTTGTCACCACATAACTTTTATTGTTATCATAAATACCACTACTTTTATTATTGTCACAATCATTACCTCTATTGCCAATACTATCGCTATTGTTACATTGTTGTTACCACCACCGTTGTTATCTCCGTCTTGCTACTAACACAACTATTGTTTTAATTATTACCACCAATGTTGATGTGAACCCTCGAATAACAAATGCCTCAAAACTATACAAGATTAAACCACAATTCAAAAAAGTTTTTAAAAAAATCATGTTGAAAGAAGATTAAAACACTTGGAAAATAAATTCCAAGAACCTTAACCTTATGGCTATATGCCACAAAGATAGAAATATTTAATAAGTTCAATAATAGTTAATAAAAGAATTAAGAGAAAGTAGTTCACGTTTTCAAAAAATTCAAATTTTATTTTTCTAAATCTCCTTTAAAGGTATTATCCATGCTCCTATTTATAAAGCAACAAAATTAAACCCTCATAACTTATAGACTAAAGAAAAAGAGCCTAAATCAATATGAATTCATAGCCCAAGTAGGATTAATAACCCATCTACAATAAATAGTCCAATTAAAAAAGAAATTAATACAAAATATAAAATTAAATGCATTAGCTTAAATAAAAGTAATATGGCTACTTAAAGCTTCTTTCATTCTTTTATCTCTTGCTTTTGTAATTGGACCTCCATAAAAATGCAATTGATCCTTTTAATGTCTGCATGCATTTTTTTGGATTCTCATTGATTACTATGACTACTCTTGTTTTGTCACCACCACATATTACTATTGTCATTGTTGTGACCACCATAACTTGCACTTGTCACCCCTAACACCACCATCGCTATATTAATGATCACCTTTTCTACCAGTACCACCGTTACTATTAGCATTGTCACTATTACCATTATCATGGTATGACATGAGTGTAATATATTATTTACATCTACAAAATGTTATTTTCATTCTATCATTAAAAGCATACAATTGTATCAACCTAAATGTTATACGTAGATGTAATGAATACTTAATTGTATAAAAGACATAAATAGTAAATAACTTATACAATACTATTTGATAAGGGCATCTTAGCCTACACCTGTTGGCTCACCTAGTCTAGTGTGACCTAGCTAAATTGGGCAGGGTGAGATTGGTAAGAAAACAAAAAAATTAGGCAAGCGACACTAAGTTGGCTATGCTGACCCAAAAGATATATTCTATATTTTTAAAAAAACTAAAATAAAAAAAAAAGCTTTTTAGATGCTATTTTATAATTTTAGCAAACAATTTTAAACACATTTTATACATTATAAATAGTCAGAGGGTCAAAGTCTCTCCAAAATATAATTGTTACATCTAAATGAAAGAAAATAAAATGAAAAATATGTATTTTTAAAGTTAAAAGCAAAAATATCAAAACTAAGATAGTAGATGTATATTTTTGAGAAAAATAAATTGGTCAAACCACTTTCAACTGTTTGTTTCATGTCTATTTTGAAAAATTAACCAAAATAAAAAAATAGTTAATCAAACCACTAAACCCCAAGCTATCACTTTTTGAAAATTTACCATCTGCACTTGCATTTTCTTCCTCTTTCCTTCTATGAACCTACATTTTTTTTTAATTTTTATTGTGTTGATTTTACAAAGACATATCAAAATAAGTGGTTATATATATAAAATGGTCAAGTGGTTATAAAAATATAAATTTTTAATTTTTAATTTTTTTTAAAGTGCAAAACCCAATTCTAGTCCCACTGCCAACTTGGTTTTAAATTGGTTTAAACTTGAGCCGGGGCTCAGGTCAATTTTCTTTTACACCTAACTTGTACACTTCTCTTATCCAAGACTACTTTTTCATATATATTTCAAGATTTATAAATTGCTTTTCTAATATGATGATTTAAAAAAAAAATTCTCTTTTACGAGAAAAAAAAAAACTTCAAGGTAGTAAAGTTCTTAATCATGTTTTTCATCTTAGAGTATCCTTAAAGTGATTATGAAGTTTAAAAAGTTTGTAAATTCTTCACTATCGTATTGAGTGGATGAATGTTATATTAGAAAATACTATCATTTTTTCAATTATTGAGAAATAATATGACGTTATCTTAACATATAAATAGGAAACTATATTTTGTCCCTTTGAATTAAGATTCAATTATAAAAGTTATATAAAAACTTTAAATATAACAAAATATTTTTTTAAAATTTTAAAATATAACAAAATATTATCTAAAATAATAATTTTATTCGTTGAATAAAAATACATATTTTTTAATGTTTGAAATATTGAATAAAAATAGCAATATAGTAAATTAACTGTTAATTAACAGAACAAAGAGATGTCATTGTTTGACAACACAGGGCTTTGATATAGGGACGGGACCCGTTTAAAGATCCACTTGTTTCTATGTTCAATAATTGCATGCAGCAATGGCTATACATGATAACTTTATTCATATCTTGTATTAATAATTTTTCCCAGTATTAATTTCATTGCTTGACTTTGCATTGTATCAAAGTATAAAACCAAATATGATAGTGTAAATTAATTCAACTTATATTTATATAATGAATGGCATGTGCGAAAAATCATATAAGTTTATATGATTAAGGATGTGTTTGGTTGGAGGTTTTTAGAGGGGAGGGGAAGGGGAAGGGGAAGGGGAAGGGGATAAGGTATTTGGTTGAATAAAATTAGAGGGGAGGGGAGTGGAGGGAGGGAAGTGAGTCAAATTTGCCTCCCCTCCAAATTGGGGGGTTTTGAAGGAGAGGGAAGGAATGGGATATTTTTTAAGTTTTAATTTACTTTTTTGCCCCTTTAATTTTTTAATTTTTTAATATTTAATGAAAATTAAAATAATTTTTTATCAGAAATTAAAAATAAAAAATATTAGAATTTATAATTTTTTAAAAAAATAATGATATAAATAACTTTTTTATAAAAAATAAAATTAAAATAATATAAAGGTTCAATTTGTCCAAATATAATTACCTCCCCTTCCCTTTTGAACCAAACAATAATCTTCTATTCCTTCACCTCTCCTTTCTTTCAACCAAACAGAACTCATTAAACCCCCTTCGCTCTGCTCCCCTTCCCTCCATTAACCTCCTCTCCCCTCCCCTCCGTTAAACCAAATGGAGCCTAAGGTTTTTTTATACAATTATCATTGTTTATTATTTATTCAAAAGGTAAAAAATTAAGTCTAGATAAAAAATCATGTACAATTTTTTAATAACAAAATTATTTTAATCCTTATTTATTAATATATTGTCATACTATCTATATTATTACTATTGCAACCATTAGCAATTTAACATATGCAATTGTTATCATTATAATTATTATAGCTTTGTTACCATCACCATTATTATTATCATTCATCACCACATTATTTTCATTTGTTATTATAAATACCACTATTTTTATTACTATTACTATCATTATTTCTATTACAATATTATCACTATCATTACATTGTTGTTACCACCATTGATACTACCCTCATTTTGCCACTACCACAACCATTATTTTAATTGTTACAACTACTATTATGAGTACTATTGTTTTATCACCATTGTCATTATAAACATTAGTGTAGTCATTATCACTATTATTGTTATTATTGTTGTTACCACCATAATTTACACCTGTCACCCCTAACACTACCATGACTATATTATTGATAATCACTTTTATTATTACCACCACTACTATCAACATTGTCACTATTATCATTATCATAGTATGACATGAGTATAATATTATTTACATCTACAAAGTATTATTTTAATTTTATCACAAAAAACATAGCATTGTATCATCCCAAATGTTATACATTGATGTAATGAACACTTGTATAAAAGACATGCATAGTAGATAGCCTATATAATACTATCCAATAAAGGTATTTATTGGCCCAACTAGCTTAATGCTGCCTAGTCAAATTGGGCAGGCTAGGATGAAGTAAGGCTAGTGGAAAAAAAATTAGCCAAGACGTGGCACATATCCTATATTGAAAAAAAGGGACTAAAATAAAAACATAAGCTTTTAGAAGCCATTTTGTAACTTTATCCCAAAAAAATTTAAATATATTTACAAATTATAAATAGTTAAAGAGTTAAGACCCTTCTTGAGTTAATTATCACATCTAAATGAAAGAAAATAGGATGGAAAACATGTTTTTTTTAGAGTTAAAAGCAAAAATATTAAAACTAAGATAATAAATGTGTGTTTTTAGGGAAGATAAGTAGTTCAAACCATTTTGATTGCTTGTATTACGTCTATCTTAAAAAATCACCTAAAAGAAAATAAAAATACCCCAATCAACCCACTAGACTTCAAATTATTGCTTTTTGAAGTTTGATAACACATCTTGCTATTCAAAATACTTACCTTATATAATTAGTTTCCAAATTACAATGAAGTCCTTGCCTAAGTCATAAAATGTGAAAGAAATTTGATCTTTTTCTGTTATCAAATCAAAACTAAAGATATCCATTTTTTTTCTTTTTAATCTCATTATATGTTACGTGTTCATTTATACATTTCACATATCTTGCATAGTCTAACTCATGACTCACAAGAATGATTTATGGATGGCATCAAAATGTCACTCATCAAATCTCAATGAAGTTTACTGTAAACCAACCTTTACCAAAAACTCTTGCTAAAACTATATATTTTCTCATTGGCATACTTACATAATAGACAATATTTGGCATTAAGCTTTCTTTAACATATTTAATTCATAGATACCTAAATATTCATGATAGCATCAATTGGGATAACATATTTCCTATCTAATTAATCAAAACTTTAATCTACTAAACCATTTCAAGAAGGTCCATGGGTTTAGCTATTTATATAATGATACACCATTTCTTTTCTTTCCAATTTACACATCAAGTGGCCTTAAAATGACATCTTAGAATCCAACATAACACATATGCACTTTAAGGGCTTAGTTAGCAGCTAGACCTGTTAGTGCCTAAATTCTAACAATTCCTTAAATAAATGTCAATTATAAATTATCAATTATATAACAAAAATTCAAACTATGACCTTGCAAATATGTCTTGCCATGTCAAGTAACTAAAGACAACAAAACTAGACCATATATATTCCATATATAATCTTGGCTTTGAGGAATTAAATAAGAAAGAATAATGCAAAACTCCACTTTTTGACATAAACCCATCTCATATATAATTCAAATGCTAAAGGCTACATAGTTTAGCTTATCCATATATTTTTATTTAACAATATATGTTTATGCTAAACAAAAAGTTTAAAAGGGTTTACAGCAACATCCTTCATGCTAATATTTATCATCCTAGATAAACACAATTCAGGGGAACAATATCCATACTAAAATATTCAACCTAAAAACCATCATATTCAGTTACAACAAAAAGAGAGTAAATGTTCAAAATATTGCCTTCAAACTCATGGCCTTTTAGAAGGCAACTTGCTTACCCTTGTCCTTGGCATTACCTTCATCTATCATAGGTTAGTGTTTATATAAATAATGAGATTGGAAATCTCAATAACAAATATACCATTCAATGGATACAAATCATCATCCAAAAAATGGAATGCAAGCATCTTAAGGCATTATTATGATAACATTAGAGTTGACAATTACATAAATTAGCTAATAGCCATTAAATCATGAGAATACATGCTTTTCTTAGTTGGTAAGAGTTATTGCACTCAATTCCTTATCTCATCATACATACTGCCATAAGGCATATCTATTCACAAGGGTACGTGAAAACATAGCATGCTTAATTAACTCACATCATAAAACATTTGCATTATAAACATACATTTCATATAAGTATTCCAATTACTAAACAACAATCATGCATACAGAGAATGATAAAATTGCTATCTTGAGGAGTCACAACCCAATGCAAAACAAGCTTTCAACTCTTGCTTAAAAAGTTTCTGTTCTCAATCAAAAACTTCCAAAATTTTTTAGTCAACTTAAATTGCCTAAAATATCATATGAGACAACAACATAAATAACTAAGGCATTTATTAACTCAATTAAATATTAACTTAAGCTTAACATGCTTTAGGACTTCTTTAACTAAAATTTGAGATTGTAAATCGTACTTTAACTTTTTAAACTTTACATTTAATTATATCATAGTTTAAGATATACAAGTACAATGTTTAATTTAGGCCAACATTTATACAAGTCCGCTGCTAACATACTTTTCTCAATTTTCTCTTTTTTAGGCCAAAATTGGAACTCTCATTTAATGCAAATTCTCATGCATCTTAAGCTTTTTAAATTTCTTACATTAGCTTAAAAGAACACTTTTATTATTCATTTGGTCCAACTCATTTATTAGCATGCATAACTTAATTTTTCCTTCTTTTGTCTAAAAATTCAAGATTGCACAAGACTTAGGGCTATTCATTTTTCTTGGTTCTAGTTTCATTTTGACAACCTAATTAACATTTCTGGATCATGTTTAACTCATAATGGCAGCCACAATACTTAATTTACAAGCCATGTATCAATTTCTCAAATCCTACATCAAGTATAGCCAATTTTCAAGAGAGTAAAATCCTGGCAAATTTGCATCATATTCCAAAATTGTCTTTAAATTACTTATTTGAGCCTCTAATTACACAATTTAACAAAGCACATTATCTTACTTGTCCATAGCTTATGTTGTCGAACCACACAGTCAATATCCCATATGAATGAATTTTCATCAAACTAAAATTAAAACCACACATAATTCATGTATTCTTATCCTTAAATACCACTTGCAACCTTAGAAAACAACATATTCCAAAACCACTATATTAGGGGTGTTCAAAAATCAAAGCACCTTAGGGTTCAAAAACAAGCCCGATTTATAGTTTTTTTTTTTTATGAATTGATACTTAATATAAAAATATTTTGTAGAAAATATACTTCAAAACAATAAGCTTTTAGAACCTTCATGTTTTTATCAATAATAAAAAGATAGCTTAGAATTGTCAAGAAAATATAACCTACTAACTTAGCTTTAGGTAAATATGTATTTTCATTATTCAATAAAAGAAATGTCAGTAACATACACATCAATAATAAAAATAATTAAGAAATAGGGAAAGTTTAAATAGATAATGAAAATTACAGCATGTAAAGAGAATTAGATAAAATAAACATAAATATATATATATATATATGTATATATATATATATATAAGATGACAAGATATTAATAACTAAAAAAAAAATTATTAGGGCAAGTTGGGCAAGATATCTTTGCCCGTGGAAGAATTTTTTAGCCCGGCCCTGCCCGATTATATTTTTAGCCCGGCCCTGCCTGGCCCGATTAGGCCGGGCTAGGGCGGGCCCCTAGGGCCGCCCGGCCCGATGTACATCCCTACACTATATTCGTCAAAAATCAAAGCACCTTAGGGTTCAAAAATTTATAGTTTTCAGGCCACTAAAATTCATGGAAAAACTTAAGAAAGTTACCTTGATTTCTTTGCTCAAATTCTCTTTTCAAGATGAACACCTTAGAGAATATGACTAATCACAAACTTCAATTTTTCAAGATGAAAATTACATCAATGGAAAATTCTTGAGAAGAGGAAGAATGTTCATAATTAAGGAAAAACTAAAAATGGCTAGAACATGCCTAAAATCTTTAGTGAAATTTCTTCTTTCTTTTTGCATTTCTTCCTCCACTTTTTGCTCAATTTTTTTAGGTTTCTCTCTCTCTCACACTCACACACACACACACACACACACACACACACACACACACACACACACACACACACACACACACACACACACACACACAGCTACTGGTGTATCAAAATTTGAGGAGAAAAGGAGATAAGAAAGGTATGCTAAATGCACAGCTTCTTATGCAAGAAAGTGACACCTTTTTAGACAATTTTACCCTTGATTGGAATTTTTTTGTGATATAGCCCATGAATCTTGTTTTTCTGAATTACTTTGCTAATTTAATTATTTTATTTTTCCTCATATTCAAAAAAATAAGTTTTGGGTCTTGATAACTTAGAATGGCTAAAATTATCATTATGCCAAAAAGTTTCTTGGTATGTGTGCAATTGGGATTCTAACTTATTTAAATTATTTTAGGGCTTTTAATAATTCTATTTAACCTTATATTAGGGGGAAATAATTTATTTTCTCATTATATTGCTATTTTCATATAATTACCATTTTACCCTTGTTTTCTTGCATGGTTCACTTGGTTACTCTTTTTGGGCTTTAAGCAAACTTTTAGACCTTTTTTATTTTAATTAAGAATTTACTCCTTTTTATCCTTTTTATTATCTTTATCTTAAGATTAGTCCATTATAAAAATTATTGATTATCATATTTCATCCTTTACACTTGTGTTTTTTCTTTATTTCCTTATTTAAATCCACTTTTTTTTCCATTCTTACTGCGTAGATCTCACAAAGACTTATTAAAACGAATAATTATATGTATAAAATGATCAAGTGATTATAAAAATATAAGTATTTAAAGTTTTAAACTATTTTTTTAAAGTGTAAAACCCAGTTCAAGTCTCATTACCTCGCCTAATTTTTAGACTAGGTTAAGCCTCAAGCATTTTTTTTTTTTACCTAACTTCTCCTGGTCATGTACTCCCCACTCTCCAATGCTACTCTTTCATATGTATTTCAAGATTTATAAATTGTATTTTAATTTTATAATTTGATAATAAAAACTATTAAAATAAATTTGATGCTTAAAAAAAAATGCTCTCTTACCGTAGAAGAAAAACTTCAAGGTGCTAAAGTTTTTTTGTTTTTTTGTCATCTTAGAATATATTTAGAGTGATTATGATGTTTAAGAAGATCGTGAGTTCTTCATTAATGTATTGAGTGGATGAATTTTATATTAGAAAATGCGTCTATCATTTTTTTTTAATTACTAAGAAATAGTATGACTTTATTTTAAGATATAAATAGGAAACTATATTTTGCCCCTTTGAATTAAGATTCGATTATAAAATTTATATATAAATTTTAAAATATAACAAAACATTATCTAAAATAATAATTTCGTTGGTTGAATAAAAAATACTTAATTTTTAATATTTGAAATATGAAATAAAAATAAAAATTTATTAAACTAAGTGTTAATTAATAGAACAAAGAAATGTCATTGTTTGACAATACAGGACTTTGATACAGAAAGCTGACTCGTTAGAGATCCACTTGTTTCTATATTCAATAACTGGATGCATGATAACTTTATATATATATATATATATATATATATATATATATATATATATATATATATATATATATATATATATATATATATATATATATATATATATATATATATATATATATATAGAGCAACCTTCCTCAATCTAATTATTAATTTTATATCTAAAATTCAATAATTGGTGGATAAATATGTACGAGGTATTTTATTTCTAGTAATGTTCCATAGGACAGGATGGGTACTTTCCTCTATGGATCGGAGGGGACCCTCTCATTCTTTGCTTTTTGTGTAAATTCAGAAAGTCGAATAATAAAAGAAAAATTATAGTTAAACATTTTAAATTAAGAATATTTATATTAAATGATTTTAAAATTTGAAAAAATATAAAATAAAAATTCAAATTATACAAAAAATTACGATTTAGGACATCAAATTATAACCTTTAATCTTAAGATCTCTCAAAATAATTTAAAAAAATTTTAAAATCATTCAGTATAAATATTTTTAATTATAATTTTTTCATGCTAAAACCGAGCCATACATATATAATTAATTATATGTAGTCTCTTACACACCAGGTGGAAAGGATTGGTTCTATATCAATTCGTAATTTTTTTTTTTGAACTTCGTAATTTTTTTTTGAACTCAGTTAATTGAGAAAAACAAATAGATTAGTTTTTTTCCCATTATTATTATTAAGGGCGTTCTTATCATACTTAGTTAAATTCCCTCTCCATTCTCCATACAATTTTAAAGATATACTTTTCTTATGTTGGCCTTATGCATTACAAATTTTATTTCAAAGAACTTTTTATAAAAATTGAACCTGGTTGATATAGCAAATATTATGGTTTTTTTTAACCCATTGAACTAAATTTGTTGAGTAAATTAGTAAACATATTAAATACACTTTTCAAGTTTTAAATGAAATCTTGATGCATATTTATAATTTCTTTAATTTATTTATTTTCAAAAAAGTAATTTAGACATGCTCACACTATTAATTCTTCTTCTAAAACGTTTAATAACTATTTAAAATAATAATAAATGACCTAACTATAACTAGTCAATTAGAATTATAAACCCCAACAAGTTGGTTTAGTAGCCAAGGAAATGTGTTTTTAATACTTGGGTTTATATTTTGGGCTCACAAGTAGAAAAAATTATTCTCCTTTTATCAATGTGAGGGGGTACACCCTTAAAATCATTTACCCCTTGTTTGGTTTGAGGAAAGGGGAGGGGAGAGAAAGTTTAATGAAATTTTTTCTCCCCTCCTCCTCTCTCTTATCCCTCCAATTTATGGGGATTGGGAGGGAAAGTTAGAAAAAAGATCAAAATGCCCCTTATCTTAATTATCAATTCTATATTTCATAAAATTTTTATAGGTATAGTTGAGGAGAAATTTCAATGTATCAATTAACACGGGTATATTGTTATATTGAGAAAAAAGTAAACATATTAATATTTTCAACTCAAATGTATTTTAATTTTATAAAATAAAACATGTTAAATTATACATTTGTTGAAATAATTATTTAATTAATTTTATTTGTTTACAAATTTTTTTAAAATAATTATAATTATAGATAATTTTTTACATTTATTTAATTTAGCGGTGACAATATTAAATTTTTAAAAATAAAAAAATAATTAGCAGTATTATCATTACTTTTAAAATATATAAGGGTAAAATGGTCTACATATTATTATTTTCCCTCCCCTCCCTCCTGAACCAAACAATATATCTCCCCTCTCCTCCATTAAAATCCCTCCCCTCCCCTCCCCTCCTTTAAAACAAACAAGGCCTTAGGAAGAACTGAATTTTAATTAATGTGCAAATTGGTCCAAAAATATTTTTATTGTAAAAAACAAAATTAGAATAAGGAGTTATGAATAAGGAACTGTTAATGAGAGAGAATAGTATTGCTCTTATAATTAAATAAATTAAATATAAAGATTAACATGACAAACAGTAATTATATTTTTAACTAGAAAGAGATATTTTAAAAAAATTGAGCCACATCTAATTAACTAATTGGGACTTTTATTAATTGTAATTTATGTTTTATTGAATCAAGCAGTTGATTGGTCGAAAAAATAAAGCTATTGTGATTGGTGTTTGACAAAAATGAGGGGCTCACTTATGTGACAGATAACTGTTGTTACATAGTACAATAGAGATCTTTGTCACAATTAATTAAGCCCATGATGAAAGGGCCTTTAGGGTTTGTCATTTATTGATTATGTCTCACTTAGCTTTTACTGTTATTTAAATTTATCTTAATAGTTGTTTATTCTGAGAAAGTTTAAAAAAAAAAAAATTAACTAGAAAGGTTAGTGTGAAGATCTATGGTAACTAGGTGGAATAGCAAATGCATATATAATCTCTTATTTTATTTGGTTTTATAAATTTATATGATAATTTTATAATATCTTGTGCATATTTTAAGGTTGACTTCTGCTTATTTAGAAGTTTGAAGCTTTCAAGGGTCAATATTCTCCACATTATTCTTTTTATCGCTATTATTTTTATGGATATCATCAGAATTTCGTATGTGCTGATTGCGTAAAGTCAATTAGACCTTTGACATTATATTGTTTGTTATAGGCGGCAGTTTGGTAGCTTTTAAGGACAAGAAAAGAGAATTAAAAAAAAATTATGCAATATCTATTTTATTTTTATAATAATTATTTAATAATATCTAATTTTTTATTTTTTAAATAGAAGTACGAGAATCATTTTTTTCCCAAAAAGTAAAAATAATCTAATAAGTAAATATAATCTCAGGAAACTGATACTTAAGTAAATGCGAAAATTTTCAGAAATTCCCTGAACTTCTTAACCTATTGGGAAAAACATTACAAAAATTATTTTAAATTCATATATAGTTTTAATCCATGTGATGCACAGGATGAAAAACGGAATAATATCTTAATTTTTTTATAAAACTTTAAACGATTCAAAAATTAGTTAATATGATTTAAAAATTTTCAGCTAATAAAAATTCTTGGTGCATAATTTGCATATTGAAAATGTAATTTAACTTTTTAATGAATTATAAAAATTTTATCAAGCATACAACTTTCAGGAAAAAATTTAAATACAATTTTTTAAATTTTTATTAAAAATTTTTTAATAAAAATATAACAAATAAATAGTTACAGTTTAATACCATTGTTTCATGAAAAATTGCAATGTAAAGAAGAAGAAACCATTATATGGGAAGGAAATTGGAGTTCTCCCTTTTGGCTGCAGGAGAGTTTTTATTTATATTGTTCTAAAAGGTAAATTAATAATAACACTCAAATCAAATAATTTAGTAAAGTTATAAAAATTATTTGACTAAAATGTCTAGTTGTATTTGAGAGATTTTAAGTCAAATTATTTAGAGTAAGTTATTGTGTCAATTTATTCGATATGACTTGAAAAGTTTTAATCGTTGAATTATTTCAGTTTTAGTAGAATAGGTTGAGCTGTTCTGACATGAGTCTTTTATGTCTCATAAAACTTTCATAACAATCATATAATTAAATATCTAAAATTATAAAATTTTATTAAACATAAAATATTTAGAATAAATTTTAAGCATGATTTTTATCTTTTAATTAATTTTTTGATAAAAATTTATTAAAAATAAATATTTATAATTTAATATCATATAATTAAATATTTAAACAAACTTTTCTTACATTCCATCAAAATCTACTAAGAAATATTTATAAAAGGACTAAACCATATGTAAATTATATAAATTTTTTTTATATTTTTATTGTCAAATTCTTTAATCAAAATATAATAAGTATATAATTTTTAATAAAAATATAATAAATATATAATTTGATTGAAAAATCATACAATCATTTGTAAAAACTATATACTTACTTATTATTTTTAATTATATATATATATATATATATATTTATCATATATTAATTAAAAATAAAAATTTAAAAAATCACATATAATTTTCCTTTTATAAAATTGTGTGGTCCAATCTTCTTATAGAATAACCTGATCCTAAACTTCCAATAAACGTTAAATTTTTTTTTTTTTGGGAATCAAAATTGAGTGTGTCCAACTGTAAGCCAGCTTTGAGATTATGTTGCATAGTGCCACGTGTATATCTTTCAGTCAATGTGCCACTCACAAACTTCCACGTAACCCCATTCCTCCCTAATATTTTAGTGCTTCTAAATTCAACATAATCCTCAACCACCTAACCAGATTCCTCTCTTTCGGTCTTCCTTTAGCTTCTCTAACACGAGCCCTTGATTTCCATGACTTTGTTATCTCCTTCACGTCACGTGTCCTCAACCCGCCACTCGGCGCGTGGATCCCGTGTCGGTATAAATGGCGTCTGCGCGTGCCCTCCCAGTGCTCTTGAACCGCGCGTTGGATTCTCTTCGTCGGCGTCTAGTGGATTCGCCCCGGCCACCGATCAATCCAGTTACCTCAACTACGCAACCAAACGCAGGGCCCACGCGCCGCCAAATGACCATATTACCCCTCCCACTCCCACGAGCTAGTATTGAGCTGTTTTCTGTTATTGTGACCTATGCGGCGAAAACAGACGGCTTTACCAAATGGAAAGAGAAATGAGCCCCACGTGTATTGACGGTTTTACCTCAAATTTGTAGTTTTTTAACAAAATTAAAAAAATTATAATCAAAGATTTTAAATTAAAAATATTTACATTAAAAAATCTTAAAATTTAAAATTATTTTAAAAAATTCAAAATTTTAAAATTTAAATTATACAAAAAATAATAGTTCAGATCTTAAATTAAAATTTTTTATTTTTGAATTTTTAAAATAATTTAAAATTTTAAAGTACTTAAATAAAATATCTTTAATTTAAAATTTTAACTGCAGATTTCCCTAAAAAAATGTGTGGCTAGTTATCATTTAAGATGAGATGGTGGGTAGGCATCATGGAGTTTTAGTGGCGCTATACGACGCAAACGTTGTCAAATATAAAAATTTAGATTAGTTCTTATATTTTTGTTGTTAAATTTTTTATTAAAATTATAATAAATAAAAAAATTTAAACTCAATAAATAAACATTTTATAATTTAATAAAAAAATTATATATTTATTTGTAAGAAATATACTATTGAAAAAATGATAGCTAAGATATGAGACATTGTATGTAAATTCTTTTAAATAAAATTTTAAGTATGATTGAATTATTTAAAAAAATTATATGAAATATTTTTATTAAAAAATATTATAATAAAATTATCCCATTTTATTTAAGTTTAGTTTAGTTTGGAAATCAGAGTGTCCTTTTTGGGAGGAAAAAATTGACGATTAATTCATAAAAAATTGAAGGGCGGAGAGGAGGTTGCTTTGGGTTAGGCAAGGTCTAAGTGGCACACCACTTGTGCGTTTGCCACGTGGTAGAGTTATGTTGCCCAACTAGAACTTAAATATCTAATACATTATATAAGATTTCTCAGAGTTTTACATTCGATTCTTTAAAAATTAAATAAAATTGAAATTTGACACCCAAGTGGCTGAGTTGATTCACTCCTTTTTTTTTTATACTTGTATTGTTATAATTTTTTTAAAAATTTAATTATATGAGATATTTTGATTTACAATTATATTATATTTTTATTGTATTTAACTTTCTGAACTCATTTAAATAATTACACTTTTAATTTTGATTTATTATTAAATAATTGTTATTAAATAGTTATTTAATAACCTAAAATACATCCAAGACACTTTGAAAAATATGACAGTTTAGAATACTGTCTTGACAAAGGTACCTCATTGGATACCAATTTTTATTTAATATAAATATGTCAACTTAGAGCTTTCTTTATATAATTAATATTCTTTACAGTATTTCACGTCTCTAGAGTACTGTTATCATTTTCTCGTTTTTCGATGACTTCATGATTGTTCATTGCACCACTATTAGCACAAAAATGACGAAGGATATATTTCTTTTTTTCTTTCCCCGCTTTATAACTTGAACACAGTGTGGAAGTAAATAAAATACTTTTTTTAATTAAATCACAAAATTAATAAAAAAATATTCAACTATTGTTGGGATATTGAAAACTAAATTCCCATAAGTTCATTTTGTCAAGGGCACTATTATTAAATTCATAAATTAATTCTTTGATTTTAATGAGTTTAAATTTTTATTTAAAAAATTTGTATTAACTCATTTTCAATATAAACTCAGTTTAATATGTTTTTTATTATGATAAATTTGATTAATTTAATATTTTTTGAATCAAATTTAATGAGTTACCATATAATTGAGTTTAAAAAAATATAAAATTTTAAATCCAATATAATCTAAATAAAAAAGACATAAAAATAATATTTATGTATGAATTTAATTAAAATTTTTATAATTAAAAAAATGAATTATAGAATATAAATAATTTTTTTAAAAAATTAATATAATTTAAATCATATCAACAACAACAAAGCCTTTTCCAACTAAGTGGGGTCGGTTACATGGATCAATCGACCCCATAAATACTTATCGTAAATCATATTTTTAGACAAAATATTTAAATATAAATCTCTCTTAATTATTTCTCCTATAGTTTTTCTTGGTCTTCCTCTACTTCTAATTATGGGACTATTCTCCATCTCATTTACTTTCTTAATTAGGGCTTCTATAGGTCTTTTCCCAACATAACCAAACTATCTAAGTCTTGATTTTACAATCTTTTCCACAATAGGTAAGACTTCCATTTTCTCTCTAATACTTTTATTTCTAATCCGATCTCGTCTAATTGATATAATTTAAATTATATTTAAATGAATTTATTTTTTGTATATTATATTTTATATAAAATTATTAACAAATATAAATTCTTACAAATTTATAATGCGAGTTTATATTATGAATTTATCTTCTCTTTATAAATTTGCTTAAACTCACAAATTTAAAAGCTTAGTTGCTTGATGAAATTGATGAATACCTATAACATTTGTTTTATAAGTAAATAATGAAGGTAGGAGATAATCATTCAAATATAATTTCTCCTAAATGTACTTAACTCTTAGAAAGAGAGGTTCCAATCACAAGATCTTATTGAAACAACATAATTGAGACTAAAAATACTTCCTGTAATTATTATATATCATATATAAGCTCAAATAAAACCAAATGACAACCAAAAAGTTTCAAAACAATTTGATTACAACTCTATGAACTTGTAGATAGTCAATATTTAAGGTGGTAAATAAAGTACAAAAAGTTGTAAACAAAACAAATGAATAAGACTTGAAAAAGAGAAGTATAAATCAAGTTCTTTTTTGCAATTTTTATGTGTCTTTTCTTCTTTGCCTTCTTTGTTCTTGTTTAGCCCCTCTAGTAACTTGTTATTGTCATCACATCTGGCTACTCTCCTTTGTCCATGTCTTTGTTTCTTGATTTTCTATCATTCTATTATTCTTCGTTAAGGTTCTCAATTAACTAGGTTTAGCCACAAATTCAAAGCTCAGGTTTTATTCAACTATCATTTTAAGTATAGCTTTGACCAAATTTTAATTTTTAGTGCTTATAGGTTTTTTTTAATAAGAATATAATTATTATGAAATTATTATGTGTGTTTAATCTTTATATTTATGTTTTATTAGATAAAAGGAAACTCTCACTTTTTAATTAAAAGACAAAATAAGAAGAAGAATATTCAAATATTTTCCTTGTAACAACATAATACATGGGTATTTTAGATCATTTCCATATGCACACAAAAAAAGCAAATATTACAAGATAATGACCTAAACCATAAAAATGATGGCTTTTTAGTCCCAAAAAAAAATGAAGATTACTGAACTCTATATAGTTAGTATGGAGATTTGCATTTGACTTAAATACCTTGTATGTTTTAACAAGAAAAAGACTTGAATAATTTTGTGTTTATTTAATATTTTTAGTGAAAAGGTAAAAAAATTTTAGTTTGAAACACAAATATAAAGATTATATATATATATATATATTAATGTATACATAAATGTTATATTATTAAAATTTAATCAATCCATAACTGGTTATAAAAACTTAGATATTTAGAGTTAAATTTGATTTTAAAAAATTGCCTAAAACTAATTTATCTTGTATGAACACTAAATATTAACATTTTTAGATAACAACAAATATTATGCTAAGACACATATTATTGACCCAACTCCTATAAATAAAAGGACACTGTGTGTGTGTGTGTGTGTGTGTGTGTGTCATCTTATTTCCTTAGCATTATTAATATATTTTGTTAATATTGAACAAGTTAAGTATGCAGAAGATTCTAAAATTATTTTACATGTTGGGTGTACCTTTTTTTTTTTGGATATACATGGTAAGCTTAAACAACTAAAATAAAAAAGTGACATTATCATATCCCAACGTAAAAAGCTTGATATCAACTCGATGATGCCTTTGGAATTCTTCCTATTGAAATATTAGCATCATCATGATATTAGCATAATTAATGCCTTTGGAATTCTTCCTATTGAGATATTAGCATCATCATAATATTAGCATAATTGAATTCGTTACTTAGGTGCCAAAGATCTTCTCAAAGTATGTGAAGAGATTCAGGAACTTGTAAGTTTAAAGTAATTAACTTTTAATGAAAAGTAGAGAAAATGAGAAAAGTTAATGGAGACGATGAAGGAGCCAATATGACATTATGAAGCAAAATGAACCAAATAAAATGCCAAGCTATCTTAAAAAGATCCAGAATTTCAGATCATTGTAATTCATTTGTCTAATAGCATTTTTGAAAATAACATCCCTTTGAACCATACATAAATCAAAACTTCATCCATATGTCGACATTTATTCCTTGATGATAACCAACACAGAACCTTCCATCCTTCCACTTCTAGCAAGCCTTGCATTGAAGAAGGGATAACTATTTTGTAATACCATACCTATGAATCCAAGACATCCTGTTGCACGTGACCAAGACAAGAACACGAAACTAGTCATGATAACAACTTAATTGCATTCAGTAGATCAATATGTGGATTCTCAAACACTAACCTATTACAAAAATACCAAATGACATATAGTATAAGTAATATCACCTTCATATACTCTTCCACTTGATGCATAATTTATGTACTCTTTCATTTGATGCATAATCTGTGTAGTTTGAGAGAACTAAATTTGAAGCTGCTTTTGAATGTATGAATGTTGAAGTTGATCTACCTATAAAGACAATGAAGTTTCAAACCAAATAACTCACGAGAATTGACATTGCAAAAGAAGATGGTTGATTGTTTCATTATTTGTATGACAAAAGGTACAAATATTCTCAATAGGCAAATGATGAGCTTGTTATTGAGTGATGGTTGCAATAAGTAGCTAAGTTAGTTGTTTACTTTCAGTCAATTAATTGTTTAAACAAATTATAAAGCTTAGTTCTAAACACAGTTGTATATATAGTAGGCAAATGATATATGTTAGATAAGGTGATTGTATTCATTTCATCTAAGTGAATTCAATCAAAGAAACATTTTATTCTCATTTTTCTTCATATACTTCTCTCTTTCTCTCGTATTCTTGAATCTTGCTTTTTTCTACATGATATCAGAGCCCTTTCTTTGAGATCACACAAACTTGTGACTTTGATTCATCAAGGAATTATCAACAAATGCAAACTCAAATTCATTGCATCATGGAAGGGATGCTACTCAAGTCTCTATCATTGATTCCAATCATCCAGTCTTTCTTTATCATTCATATACTTTAGGCATGGTTTTCATATCCCAATTGCTGATTGGTGTGAAAAATTACACTTTGTGAAGTAGAACCACAAGGATTACCATATTAGCCAAGAATAAAATTGGCTTTATTGATGGCTCTTGTCTAAAAGAAAAGTAAGATCTTACATTTTATACTTAGTAGGAAAGGTGCAATGTTGTGTTTTTATCATGGATACTAACTTCTATTTTAAAGGAGCTTTTCACAAGCATAGTTTACTCATCAAATGCTCACTCAGTTTGGGAGGATCTTAAAGAAGGATTTGATAAGATAAATGGGTCTTGAATTTTCTTACTTCATAAGGAGATCAGTTCATTAGTTCAAGGGAGTTTATTATTTTCCAATTATTTCGCAAGACTTAAAAACTTTGAGATAAGTATTTTTCTTTAGTGACTACCATTATGCATACATCTAACTTCAAAAACCTACATTGAATTAGTTTAAGAGCCAGATCTTGCTAATGAATCCACTATCCTCCCTGAATCAAGCTTATTCTTTAATTTTGCAAGATGAATCTAAAAGAATAATGACTACTAGTGGTTTTCCCATAATAAATACTAAGAACATTGCACTATTATCTAGGAATGGTGCAATCATTACAGGGCAAAAGCCTAGATTTGTTTGTAAATGCCACCATTGTCGTATTAAAGGACAAAAAAAAAGAATTATTACATGCTCATTGGATTTTCAACTGATTTCAAGTTCACCAAAAAGAGAAAACCTTGTAAATCATTTGTAAACTAGGCTAGTAGTTAACCATCTGAAGCATCCAATACTTAAAGAGCAATATAGCCAAAGTCCATGAATGCAATGCCAACTTTTACCTTAGAATAGCATACTCAGATATTGCAATTTCTAAAGAAAGAATCACCTGAAGTAGTGGCCAACATAGTAGGTATAATTTCATGTTCTATGACTCATCATACACATGATGCCTAGATTCTAGATATTGGGTCAACTAATCACATGATGTTAAACATTGAAGGAATTGGTTCCTTCAAACCATATCCATCTTATAATTCAATGACACTACCTAATAGTAATAAGGTGCCTGTATCACATATGGGAGAAATCAAACTTTCTAATCACATTACATTAAGGGATATTTTATAGAGAAAATTACATATAAGGACTCATATTATATAAAATTTATAATAAAGGATCTTAAAAATTGAAATTACCATTAAGAACCATTATTACTATCAAATTTTAAGGATTTTACTACTAGTTTTAGGGGATTTATTACTGGGTATAGGAAAATGCTGAACTTTCTTACACCTAATAATAAATCCTATAAAATTGATAATAAATCTTCTAAAACCTAATAATAACGATAGTCCTTGAAAATCATTTCAATTTTTAAAGTCTTTCATTATAAATTTTAAATGATATGGGTCATTGAATGTAATTTTTTCTATTTTATATGTCCCAAATTTTTGCTCAAACCTCACTTCCATATCCAAATACATAAAAGACAATAATTGTTTTGTTGCCTTTGATCCTTGTTTTTTTTTTCTCTTAAAAGATTTTTGGAATGGAATAGTTAAGGGGATTGGTAAATCAAAAAATGGACTTTACTTGTTTCAACCCACTAAAGACTTAGCATTGTTACTATTAACTCTTGCATTTCACCTGTCAAAATTCCTATAAATTCAACAAATCTTAGTTCAAATTCCATTCTTTTTATAAAATTTACTGCTTTTTGTAAATCAAATACTTTTCTTTTGTGGCACTGGAGGCATGGACCTTTACCCTACTTAAATTTACAAAATATTATATTAATAAACAAAATTTTAATGTTTTAAATAATCATTTTCATTGTCCAATCTATCCTCAAGTAAAGCACGCTCAATTAGCTTTTCCACATAATCAAACCAATACAAATAATAGCTTTCAATTAATACATATGGACATTTGGGGCTCTTATTCATCAAGGACATTAGATTTTTTTTTTAACTATAATTGATGATTTCTCTCAAGCATACCAAAACTTCATCACTTTCATAAAAGACCAATTTGATGGCAAGATTTTGACAATTAGAATTGATAATAGATTTTCATTTTTCAATCTAGACCTCAACCAATTATTTTTTCAATTAGTTATTATCCACAGAAGTTCTTGTACATACATCCTTTACCAAAATGGGGTGGTTGAAAGAAAACATAAACATCTTCTTGAATTTGCTTAAACTCTCCTTTTTCAAGCCAAACTTCCCATTAGCTTCTAAGGTGAATGCATCAAAATTGTAGCCTACCTAATAAACAAAAGCTCAACCAAAAACCTTAACCTCAAAACATCTTTTGAAATGCTCTACAAAAGATCAGCTTATCTTAATCATCTAAGAGTCTTTTGCTGTCCAACATATGCCAAAGTTTTAAGCAACAAAGACAAATTTTCACCCAGACTTCTTTCTTTTGCCTTCTTAGGATATTCCATTAACCTAAAAGGTATAAAACCTTTTCATCAAATCCTTTACAATCAATGAGGATGTAATCTTCCATAAAGGCATAATTCCATTTGCATCAAACACTACCTCTCATTTGTGTTCCTTGTCAATAATTTTTTTCACCATGATTCAGATTATAACCTCTCTTTTGATACTCATACACAGACCATAAGCTCACTAATGAATCATCATTCATCTTATATATTCCTTGATCATATGGATTCAGTCACCATCGATGATAATCCTACATTTGCTAAACTAATTCTTATGCCTAAACAACATACTAAAACATCAAAACTACCAATATAGAGCTAATATTTCATATGTCCTACCATATCCCTAAGGCTAACCACAACAAGTACTTTAGCTTCTTTCATGGGAATATCTTTACCATACCTTTATCCTTTAGCCATTCATATCTCATACTCTTACTTGTCTACCCATTATCAGTGTTATCTGTCCTCTATTTTATGTACCATTGAAGCTAATTTTTTCAAACAAACAATCAAATATAAAGAATGGGTTAAAGCTATGAAAATAAAAATACATGAACTTAAAGCAAATCAAACATGGAAAATTGTTACTTTACTTCCTAGCTAGGTCCCAATTGGTTAGTTGGTTTATAAGATCAAATATAATATAGATGGTAGTATTAAATATTATAAAACTCATTTGGTGGCCAAAGGATACAATCAAAAAAATAGGATTGATTATTATGGTACTTTCCCTTGAATGGTAAAATGATTATAATGAGGACAATCATTGCTTTTGAAGCCATTCACAACTAGTCATTATTTCATATGGATGTTTGTAATGCATTTTTGCAGGGTGATTTACATGGAAAAAAGTCTACATAGAGCTTCTTCAATGATTTTGGTAGCCAAGGGAGAATATGTATGTAGGTTGCATAAATCTCTTTATAAATTAAAGCAAGTATCAAGGCAATGGAACTCAAAACTTATAAAAGTATTACATCTAGCTGAATTTCAATAAAGCAAACATGAGTAGTCTCTGTTTACTAAGGAAAAAGGGAGTCTTTCATAATCCTACTTGTTTATATGGATGATTTGCTAATAACTAGAAAGAGTATAAAAGCTATGCAAGAAGCAAAATTGTTTTTACATAATCACTATGTGATTAAAAACTTAGGGGAGTTGAAATACTTCATTATAATTGAGATTACTAGATCAAAAGATGAAATTGCATTAAATTAAAGGAAGTATGCACTAGTTTCAAAATTGGGCTTAAATGGTTCAAAGCCAAAAGGAAAGCTTTTAGATCAAAATATCAAGTTAACAACAACTAAATATGACTTGAAGGGAGATATTGATGATAAGCCACTGGCAAAGCCAAGTAAAGTTCAAGGGTTGACTTGTTATGATGAGGCTAGACATCAATTTTGCAGTATAATCATTGAGTCAATTCCTGAATTCCCCTAAGCAAGTTCACATGGATTTGGCTATAAAGGTGGTTCAATACTTAAGGCAAAATCCTGAATTATGCATATGTTCACTTCTAGCAAGATGGAACTAGAATGCTATTGTGATTCAAATTAGATAGCTTGCCTTTTATCCAGGAGGTTAGTTAATGGTACCTTGTTAAACTAAGAGAATCATTGATATATTAGAAGTGAAAGAAACAAAATATTATTTCAAGATCATTAACAAAAGTTGAATACAAGCCATGGTATTTGTTATGTTAGCATTTGTTTGGCTACTTGGTTTATTTAAAGACTTGAAAGTTAAGATGGAACCAATGACACTAAAATGTGATAGCAAAGTAGCTATTCATATAAAGGCAAATCTTGTGTTTCATGAACATATTAAACACTTGGAAATTGATTGTCACTTGGTGAGTGAAAGGTTGTAAAAATGAATGATTAAAATGGAATATATAAGAACTAAAGAGTAGCTTGTAGACATTTTGACAAAAGCTTTTACAAAATAACAACATCACTATCTATTGTCCAAGTTAGGTGTTGTAGATTTATTGAACTCTAACTTTAGGGGAAGTGTAGAGTGATGGTTGCAACAAGTATTAAGTTAGTTGTTTAAACAAATTGTAAAGCATAGTTACAAACATAGTTGTATATATAGTAGGAAGATAATACATGTTAGATAAGCTTATTGTATTCATTTCATCTCAAGTAACTCAATTGAGAAAACATTCCCTTCTAATCTCTCTTCATCTACATCTCTCTTTCTTTTGTTTTCTTGAATCTTACTTGTATCTACACTTGTGAAATAGAACTAAACAAAAAAGCATTGGTCAAAAGCTTCTAGCCAAAAAGAAGAATCCAGAAAGGCACCCTAACCTTCTTATCCATATAAAATGATCTAATTGACTAGTAACCAAAAAAGGAAGCCAAGAGATTTGTTGAACTATTGTTAGAGAGTACAACACAAATAGCTTGTGAGAATTTCATATACCCTTATAATGCAAGATAAGATCCCTTTCCTTCCAAACATTGGCAAAAGATCCTAGCTAGATAGGCTACCAAAGGTGGTGGTTAAGAGAAATATTCCTTGTAACCTCTACTTGCCATTAAAGATTTGAGCAAATAATCTCACTAGCTTTGCCAAATCCATGCCACATTCAGGTCATATTTGAATGATCATTGAACAAACCAAAAAATTGATTCTGATAATACTTGGATTGAAGGGTCTTCATTGATACAAATCACAACTCATTAATAATAAGTTGCCAAGTATGTTAAGAGATATACATATTCAAATACTTTATAGAAAAGACTTTAATAAGGTAGATTATTTATAATTAGGAATAAAAAATTGAATTGGGAATTAATAATTATAATGGAAATGAACAATAAACCTAAAAGTAATGCTACTATTATAAATTTTGGTAAACTACAATTTGTAACTTTGTGATTTAAGCCCTTATTATTTTAGTATCTTATAATTGGAAATCTGATATTTTTATAATTTCTTGAACTTTGCTTTTGGTAACACAATATTAACACGAGCTATCATTTCATTAATGAACCTCAAATAATCTTAGTGAATCTTATTTATAACTTTCATTAATTTTCATAATATAAATTAACAACCTTGCCTCCTTTTCCCCCTAAAAAAAGGTGGAGGCTATAGCATTTGTTAAGCCAAAATCACAAGATTGTATTTCATGTGAGAATATATCTATTGAGAGATAATAATTAAGATTTGGTTAAAATAGTATTGTAGTCCTTTAATTTTATTTATTATTTTAATTAGTCTTTTAAATTTGAAACATCTTAAAATAATCTTTTAAGTTTTAAATTTGTCTCAATTTTTTTAAAATAAAATTCACTTATGTCTTAGTTAATGTAGAATCCAAATATTTTTATTTTTATTATTTAATGATGAGATGGCAAATAAATTAGCATTTAACTCAATACAAAATAATTAAAAAAAAGGAGAAATAGTGAAATAAAATAGAACAACATCGCCTCTCCCATCTGTTCTTCCTCCCCTTTTTACGTTTCTGGCTTTGCCATCGTCAAATGGGTATACACTATAAAATTGCTTTGCCATGAGAAGAGACAAAACCCACCATCCAATCTTACATTGGTCTCTTTCTCCTTTTTATACAAAGCTATATAATTATTTAGTAAAATTCTTTTTCTTCCAGTTATTTAGTAAAATTCCTAACAACACTGCTTTCTGATAATATTGCTTCATACTCGGTCAAGGCTTCAACTAATGGACAATTGTGTATATTTTTAAGTATTTGTTAGTGTATATATTTTTGTTTATATATATATATATATATTTTTTTTTGATTATATTTTTCTATATTTTAGAAAAAATAATTGGGTTTCAGTTCCATTTGTGGAGGTAGCTCTTGTGGTATAATTAAGAGATGCAATGGAGGTTTTGAGCAATGGCAATACAAGAGTGTTGCTCACAGAGTGACTGTGAATGCAAAAGATGAGAGATTTTCCATTGCGAGTCTTCACAGTTTTGCCATAGATACAAAGATGGGTCCAACACATGAGCTTGTGGATATGAGGAATTCGAAGGCTTTTAGCTTTAGAGAGTTTCTTCAGTTCATCTCAAGGAATGATGTTGCAAAGGGCAGGTTTATTGACACTTTGAAGATGAAGCCATAGAAAAATGGGAATTAAGGATATTGTGTTATAATTAAGGGTTAGTTGATAATATTAGTCAAGGAAATATTAGTGATTAGGGTTCTTTTTTATTAAATAATTAATGTTTTTTATTACTCCCTTTAATGTATAAACCATTTTACCCCTTATATATTTTAAAAATAATGATAATACAATTAATTATTTTTTTTATTTTTAAAAATTTAATATTTTCACCACCAAATTAAATAAATGTCGTCATATATAAAAAACTTTTCTAAGACTTGAAGTTTAAAATATAAGAAATAAATTATTAATGTTTAATATATTAATTATAGTATTTTAATTATGTTTTATATTAAATGAATCTTTTAAATTATGAATAGTAGCTGCCATTAATTTTAAGGTGAGAGTGTTCACATTAAATGGGGACATTCTTAAAAAGTAATTTTTATTTGAGACAAAATTAAAAAGATCAATTATTTTTAACCAATTTTTTAATAAATTTAAAATAATTTTTTTATCAGAAATTAAAAATAAAAAAGATTAGAATTTATAATTTTTTTAAAAAATTATTGATTAATTTTTTTTATTTTTAATATATATGAGATAATGAAAACCAAAGGATTAGTGTTCTTTTTTTATTAAATAATTAATGTTCTTTATTATTATTTAGTAAAATTCCTGTTGTACAAAGCTGTTCTGGTAGTTTTAGAACAAAGCAGGGGAAGAATGGAAGAAAAGGCTGATAAAGAACATTAGATGGACACTGGGAAGAATCAAAATCAATAGTCTTATTATCGTTTCGTTTGTCCGTTTGATGTGGTTAAAGTCAGATAGTCAATCTACTTGGAGACGAGGTTTCCTGTGTTCAGAATAATTTTTTGTTTTTAAAAAAAAAAATAAAAAAATTAGTTTGATAATGTGTTTTTAATAAATTTTTTGTAAAATAAAAAAATAGAATTTTGTTTTCAAAAATAGAAAAATCAGAACATTTTTATGATATTTTGTAATTTTTATTTGCATTAGCTTTTTCAAAATTTTTTTTTTAATTTTTTTGTTCTCAAAAATTGTTTTAAAAAAGATCTATTTTGAGAACATTAAAACAAAAACAATTTCAAATAGGCTTGAAGTTGTTGTGTATTATTTCATTATTTCCTTTTTTTTTTTAACTTAGATAAATTCTGATTTGTCCACCATCTTATTATTAAATAATAAGAAAAAAGACACCTGACTCCCCATCAATTAAAACATAAATGAATTTTATTAGAAAAAGATTTTTACGAGATGAATTTTTAAAATTTTAAAAATATTTTAAAATTAAAGAATTAATTTAAAATAATTAGTAAAATTAAAAGACTATAATACTATTTTAATCTCAAAATTAGTCAGTAGAGAAATCAGAGCAAACTACCAACCATGTGAAAACTGAGTACTGCCTAAAAGTGTGAAAAAAAAAATCACACTGAAATTTTTTTAAGGCATAATTTTCTTTTGTGTATCCCTCCTTTTTTTTTTTTGTGTTTCCTCGTTCTATGAACAAAAGAAATTTTCTTTTATGTTAATTAAACCAAAAATAATTGTAACGAAATTCTCAAAATGAAATAACCTATAATCGTTTTTTGAATTCCCACATCCCATGATAGATGTAATAGCCGCTTCATACACCGCATTAATAAAATATCAGAATATATAAGACTTTGGAATTCATGAAAGTCACTTTTTATCACATTAAAATACGTTGCCGTTTAAAAAGACTCTCTCTCTCTCTCTCTCTCTCTATATATATATATATATATTATTTTTTTAATTTTTTATTTCATTTTATATGTTGGATGATAATTTCATCAACTTGTATGGAATATTAATCAATTAATTAAATATTGTTGACATACACTCCTCCGCAAAATTTATAACGAGATAATTATGAAACATTAAGAGCAATATTGAATATTCAATGCATATGTATTTTTTTCAGATCATACTTACATCATGACTAGGTCTAGCTATTGGTTTTAATTATCATATACTAAAATAAGAAGTATAATTCCAGCAGTGATCCTAAATATCTTGTCCATTTGATGACACCTTCATTAACCTTTCATGTTCAATACCCCACATATATACATAATATTCTAAGAAGCGTAATACTACTAGAATGTCGGCTTTCAAATTCCTCCATTTTAATATATCCACTATATATATATATATATATATTAGGATCTTTATTATTTGATAACATGATACGCATCTAATTTATTCACTAGGATATATTATTTATGAGTGTTGTCTTAATTCTCGTAGGATATTATTTTCTCATGAATTTATTTCTTATTGTGAAGAGTACGTTGAAACTTTTCCCTTCATACAATATATAGTAAGATATTCTAAGAGAGCTGATATATTTTATTTTTTAATTTTACTTAAATTAATGTCATCATTTAACATTTAAAAATAATGCATGTATATTATTTTGTCTTATGTAGTTATTTATTCTCGTGATCAACGTTTCAGTTACTTACTTATGTAGATGCAATTTAGACCACATAAATTAATGGATTACAAGTAATTAAGTGAGATCACATTTTAATCACTTATAATCTCTCTTCTCCCAATTTATTTTCCTCTCAAATTAAATTAAGACGGAATACTTTAATTGTATTATTTGTAAATGTTAAAGAGCAAAGTTGATTCAATTAAATAGATTCTAAAATAAAAATAATTAGAATAAAAAAAGATATTACTATGGGAATCAACTCTTCAAATTTATCCCAAACTTCCAGCTCATTATATTGCTTCTGAAAAATGCAACCAATTTCATCCACAGATTTATACGTGCATGGTGTCACAAACCTAAATGCCTTATACATCATGCTGTGGACATATCACATTATGGGGTCACTAACTGACTATTGTTGATAAACTCAACCCAACTCAGCTTATACCATTTCTCACTTTTAAAAAAAAAAAAGACTTCATACATAGTATTCTATTAAAGTTATTTACCATATTTGATGCAGATTGACGAGGGTTATAGTTTTTGTATCCATTCCTAACTTCACTGTTACAACCAATTCCATTTCAACATTATCTTCCAATAAAGTCAATATCTTTTATAAACATCTCCAATTGGCTATATTATTTCTTTCCAAAAAGAAAAATAAAATTAATAAGTCACGTTCATAATTATAGCTCTTAAGTAAGATAAAAGGATAATTTTTTTAAGAGACACTACAATTATATAATTTTTCTCTTTATTGTGAAAATGTATAAAGTGAGAAAAAGACCAAAATACCTTTGGAGGGAATATTATTTTTTAATTAAAAATATATTTTATTAAAAAATATTTTTAAAAATTTCATTTTATTGTTTTTTTTAGCTAAAAATTATGAATTTATATGAAATTAATTATTTTAAATTCTAAAAAATGATTATTTTGTATTGGTTAAATATATATTTAATAATGATCATATTATATAAGTAATAAATATAAGCATGTTTTAGTTAAAATAGGTATAATTGTAATTTATCTTTTGTTACAAGGTTTTTTTTTTTAATTTTAGAGTAGGTGAATGTAATTTTTTAAAGATAAAATTATATACAATTTTTTATATTTTACTGTTAGATTTTTTAATTAAAACATGATAAATAGATGATTATCTAAAAATAATATGACAAGTGGCAAATAATTATATAATTTTTTAATTAAACTATATATTTGTGATGTTATTTTTAAAAAAATTATATACTTGTTATTTTTTAATTGAAGAATTTTATAACAAAAAAATAACAAATTGCATCTTTCTAATCTTTTTTTGAAAGTACAAGAGAAAATTATATAATTCAAATATATCTTAAAAGAGGAAAGAGTAATTTATCCAAAATAATTGTAAGAAAAATAATATTTCAATTTTATAATTTTTTTTAGCAAATCGTGTTTATTCCGAGCATTTCTAAAATTAAAACATATGTTCAATATAAGTTTTTGTTTAACAAAATTAATAATAAATATTCAGATAATTGAACAGTGGGTCCAAAATGCTAACCCCAAATGCATAACTGACAAGGCGCCATTGACCAAATCCGCGGAACAGGGGAGTGGTGTTTATGTCATTTCACAATAATCGAATCGAATTTTTCCTAGTTCACGCAAAAGAAAGAGGGAAAACAAATAATTTTAATTTATTTAACATTATAAATTAATTTAGTGTTTTCGTCCTTGTGTCGGACTCTGAGGGGTGAGGATCTTATTATGAGCATTTTCATGGTCAGGGCATGGCCTACGTCGACAACTTTGAGGTATTTCACCGGATAGTGTCGGTAACCGCCAAAACCCACCGGGGATTGCCGGTTGGGACTAACAAGAAACTGTGGAATTTCGAATCAGGTGTAGCAGCAGAAGAAATCTTAAAACGACAAGCTTACGAAACCGAGTTCCTCCGAACGCGGGTTCTGATTGGTCCACGTGTCGAGATGTCATTATCATTTTAGCCTGGATTGCATTTCTCGGACTTCCTTTTTTTTTTTTTTTGTCTGTGTCCTTTTGAATTACTTAAGTAACTATCTCGTCAGACGATCACCTTCCGAATAAAGATCCATTCATCATCACGAGTTCAACCGCCCACAGCGCACGTGTATACACGCGCTATCAGTTTTTCAAATCACCCTCTTCCTCCACCGTTTTGCCTTCTTTTTGTTTTTTTAGATGTACTAACAATTCAAAAAGTCAAAATTTGTTTGATGTTTTATAGGAATTAAATATTTAACAATTTGTCCATTCAGAATGGATTTTTTTAACTTTTTTTTTAATGTAACCAAATTTTCATTTCAGTAAGATTTGTAATGTCTTTTGTACAGATTACTTAGTTCAAATATATATATACAAAATGTATAATAATTCTTATCACTAATTTTATATTGAGTTATATTTTTTGTAAATATTATTGAATCAAATAGTATATATAAAATATTATAAATTTCATTGATATGCAAATCTAGTTACATTTAAAGAATAAATAAATAAAAATAAAAATCCTCTTATGCATCCAATGCACAGAGATCCATTGTCGTACCCATTTAGTGTTTGTATATTTAATTTTAAAGTGTTTTAAAAAGTAAAGTTTATAACTTGAAATGACCTTCGGCTGGTAATTATAGAACAAGATGTAAATTTTAAAAGAATTAAATTTAGTTGTAATTCTTCATATATTTATTATTAAATTTTTAATAAAAATATGATGTATGTAAAATTTTTTTTTTAAAAAATTCAATCTACTAAATTATAGAATAGATTGGTCTCATATGTAATTCTTTATATTTTTATTATTAAAATTTTTAATTAAAACATGATAAATATATAATTTTTTAATAATATAATAATAAATATATAATTTAATTAAAAAATCATACAATTTTTTACGAAAGTTATACATTTTTAATTATATTATTGAATGATTATATACTTGTTATATTTTAGTTAGTGAACTTAGTAGTAAATATATAAGAAATTGCATATAATTTTTTTTTTTAAAAAAAATTGTATCTAAGTGTTTCTAATTTTAAATACATAGAAGTTATATGAATTTAATTTTTATAAAAGGCATTTATATTAACATTTTCATTTAAGTAACATAATTTATATAGATTAGCTTTTGAAGAAATAAATTATATAATTCAAAGAAATAGTGTGTGATATAGATGCAATTGTCCGGATGCAAACAAATAATTTATTTATTCAATTAGTCTTAAATGTTAAAATAAGCAAGCTTATTCGTAGGAGTTGGTATACGTAACATTGTACCAAAATTTGGCAATAAAAAATACCTTTGAAAGTCTTGGACTCTTTGACAATACGTAGCACCAAGGAATAAGAACAAATTAAACATATATTTTTTAAGGGGCTTGTGGAACGTATGTAGGAATTAAATATTTAAACCCTCCAAAACGTTTTGACCAAAACTTTCATATAGAAATATAGTCAGTAAAATTCTTATCTACAATTTTTTTATATTTTTATCATTAGAATTTTTAATTAAAACATGATAAGTATATAATTTTTTTTAAAAAAAGCATAATTTTTCAAATAAATTATATAATTATTATAGTATTATTAAAACATAATACATTTATCATATTTTAGTTAAACAAATTATAACAAAGATAGAAGAAATTACACTTAAATATAATTGTTTAAAAATATGTCAGCTTGTTATAATCCTACTGTTTTTTATTTGAGGATTTGTGTCTTGTTCTATAAACAAATATATCATAATTAAGCAGATTACATCTTTTTAATATTTAATTAAAAATGAATGAATTTTTAGGGTTTAAATGAAAAATGAATTAAAAAAAGATTAGATTTAATACATTTTCTTATATCTTTGTTATTAGGCTGCTTAATTAAAATATGATAAATATATGATTAATTAATAATTTTATGATAAATATATAATTTAATTAAAAATTATATAATTATTTATAAAAATTATACACTTATTATAATATTATTGAAGAATTATTTATTTTAATTAAAATATTTAATAAAAATAAAAAAATTACATATAATTTTTTTTAAAAAAATTATATACAAGTCAAAAGAAAGTTTATTTTAATATTGCTTTAAGATGAAAAAACAAATCCACCAAGAATACAAGTATGACAACAAAATCTAATCACAGTTTCTTGAGCACGCGCGTGATGTTTCCTCGAATGGGGATTGTTTTGAAGAGTTGAAGTTCGTTATTAAATAAGAATACGTTTCCGTTTTGGCTTACGCTTACCAATCGCCGTCCGTTTTTCATGAAACCCCCATCAGAAAACAGATCAACGGTGGTGATCTCGAGATGTACAGACATTCACACTTATCGTAATATTAAAAAATGTATATAATATTAAATAAATTTAATAAAAAAGCGGAGAAAACCTTTCAACTCGCCTTCGCCTCCGTTATATTCACCAGAATCATTTCATTTCTATAAGAAACCTCCCTCTCTCTCTCTTCGCTTTGTTCATTTCTCTCTGTCTCATGCGTTTCTCCAAAATCCCAACCTCTTAATAATTCTCCTCATTATTATTATTATTATCCGAATCGTCGTGTCCAGTGAAGAAAATGTCGTCGCCGGGATTCACGGGAGGTGGAGCACGGGAGTTCTACGGCGGAGCCGGCCGATCCATGGCGGCAACCGCCATGAACGACCCTACCAACACTAACAACCTTCACCCTTCTCATCATCCTCTGTACCGAACCCAACAACAACAACTCCCAGCGATTTTTCTAGATCCTTACACGCAGATCGCAAGGCAAAATCCGAGTCTCATCGGGAAGCGAACCCTCTCAGAATTTCAAACCCATCAACAGAACCACAACAATCAGTTTCTTCCAAATCTTCTGTTACGCTCTGTGAAGCCCAGAACCTTCCAGAATAGCTCCCCTATGTCTCCTATGTCACCCATGGATTTGTCCATGTCCCCTGAATTGCCAATCACTTCAGTTTTTTCGTCGCAGCGTTTTGGGTTGCCGTTCCTTCAGCAATCTCGCCCACAGACGATGAATCTCCCGAACGCAGTCTTACCCAGAGCTGGTATTCCATATTTGAATACTAATTTGGTTCAGGAAAGTGAGAAGAAGGTCATGGACCATCGGCTTCAGGAGTTGGAGAAGCAGCTTTTGGAAGACAACGATGAGGAAGAAGGCGATGCGGTGTCTGCGATTACCAACAGCGAGTGGTCAGATACAATACAGAACCTGATTGGTCCTGGAGTACAGAAACCAATTTCGTCGTCACCTACTTCGTCCACAACCTCGACGACGTCGTCATCTTCCTCTGTGCCTTCCCCTGCTTCCACCTGTTTGAAACAGTCGTTAATGGAGGCCGCATCTGCTATTTCCGAAGGGAAATCCGAGGTCGCCGTGGAGATCCTGACCCGTTTGGCCCAGTTATCAAACCCGAACGGCAATTCGGATCAACGATTGACGGATTGTATGGTTTCGGCACTGAAATCGCGTGCGAACCCACGCGAAAACCTACCTCCAGTAGCAGAACTCTTCAGCAGCGAACACGCCGAGTCGACTCAGTTGCTCTTCGAATATTCTCCGTGCTTCAAGGTTGGGTTCATGGCGGCCAATCTCGCAATCCTTGAAGCCGCATTCGAGGACAAAACAGAGAACACCGGCAATAACAAGTTTCACGTGGTCGATTTCGACATCGGCAGGGGCAAACAGTACATAAATCTCCTCCACGCGCTATCGGCGCGTCTGAATGGAAAACCAGCCACGGTGAACATCACGACGGTTGCAGAGAACAGCAGCGAAGAGAGGTTGAAGACGGTGGGCGATATGCTAAGACAGCAAGCAGAGCTACTCGGAGTCGGGTTCGAGTTCAAAGTAATAACCCAAAAACTCACCGAGTTGACTCGCGAGTCACTGGGTTGCGAGCCCGACGAGCCACTCGCGGTGAATTTCGCTTTCAAATTGTACAGAATGCCAGACGAAAGCGTTTCCACAGAGAATCCGCGAGACGAGCTTCTCCGGAGCGTGAAGGGATTGGCCCCGCGCGTGGTGACGCTGGTGGAGCAAGATATTAACACCAATACGGCACCGTTTATGTCCCGCGTGGCCGAGTCATGCTCTTATTATGGCGCTCTGTTGGACTCGCTCGAGTCAACAATGCTAAGGGATGACTCAGACCGAGTCAAGTTGGAGCAAGGACTAAGTCGGAAGCTGAGTAACTCGGTCGCGTGCGAAGGAAGAGATCGCGTCGAGAGATGTGAAGTTTTTGGGAAGTGGAGGGCGCGTATGAGCATGGCGGGTTTCCAATTGAAGCCCATGAGTCAGAGAATCGCCGAGTCAATCAAAGCACGACTCAACCCGGGGAACCGAGTCAACCCGGGATTCACAATGAAGGAAGAGAATGGTTGTATTTGCTTTGGTTGGATGGGTCGAACACTTACCGCGGCATCTGCTTGGCGTTAACTTCACTCATTTTATTTTATTTTTTGTTTTTCTTTTTCTATAGCCAATTGTTACCATATTTTAACGTTGTCTAGAGATAATGGAAAGGCTAAAGGAACATATTGGGAAATTGAAAAGAAAAAAAAAATCTCTTCCACCTGATAAAATCAATAAAAATAGCGTTTGGATTCCGAGAAAATTTATTTTGCTTGATTCATTAATAATTCTTGCAATCTAAGTACTATTGTACCCAACTGTATCCAATTGTTACTTTATTTTAAGGCTATCCTGAGATAATGGAAAGGCAAAAGGAACAGATTTTGAAATTGAAAGAAGAAGAAGAAGATATATATATGTGCACACGCTCTTTTGACCCCAATTATTTGCTGTACGTTCAAATAGGGATTAGTCATTTTTTATTTTGAATAATTTTTTATTGGAACCGCAGACGTTGTCCCACTAGAAGATTGATACCCTTCTTCTCTCACCAAACAAACAAAATTAATAAAAAGAGTGTTTGGATTCCAAGAAAATTTATTTTGCTTTCCATTTGTGATTCATTCATCATTCATGCACCCCTAACTATTATAATGCGTTCATCACTTGGGTGTGCGAAAGGGGGTAGTTGCTGTTTGGTAGATAGCTGACTAACTTTGCCAACAAATGAGGGCTCCACCTTTTAGGATGGTTTTTTGGGTTTCGGATGGAACCTGGAACCCTCCCCAATTCAGGCCCTTTGCCCATGGCAAAGGGTGGATATATCGTGCTCATTTTATTGAAATAGTTTATATTTTTTTAATTTTTTAAAATAAAAAAATGTCAAAATACAAAACAAAATTTAAAATTTAGATCATTTAAATTAAATTTAAATTGTTTCAATAAGATAAGTATGGCATGTTCATCTTTACTATATAGGTAGAGATTCCAGGTTAGAACTCTCCCCGTGTTGGGAAATTCAATTTCCTAATTCAGTGATTTGTTTTTTTCTTTTAAAGTTTAGTTTATCATATTACTTGTATACTCTACTCATACATAAATAAAAAATAATAGAAACTTTATGAGATTGATGGTTTTTTTTTTGTTGCCGTTAAAAATTGATGAATTTATATAAATTGAACAGTATTTTTAATGATAGAAAGTTGCCACAATATTTATTATTTACTTACAAATAAACACTTTGTCAACACAAGTTTAATTTGGCTCCAAAACTAATGTAAATGCAAGCGTTGAATCTCCAACAAATGGATCATGAATAAACTGTTTCGTATATTAGAATAGATTCAAGAACACCCAATAAGAATGGATAATCACTAAAGATGGCTTAACCTCATTAAGTCCTATTCTCTAGACCTTGCAGGAGTAGGATTTGCAAGGATATATGCCAAAATTCTTATTCTTGAACAAAGAAGAGTTTAATCTCATTAAAATGGATTCAGATTCCCTCCCTTAACATTTTCTCAATTTTTTCTCCAATCAAATCTCATCCATTCAAATTAAAATTTGGACAGTTTATTTTTTTTTGTTTTTCTAAGTTAAAACATTATTTTTTTTAAAAAAAGTTAGAGTTAAATTTTTTTTTATTTTATATTTTGTATCTTATAAAAAATTTTTATTTTTAAAATTTTTAAAAAATTAAATAGATTTGGACTGTCCAAATTAATTTAGACTGTCCAGATTTTTTACTACAGTGCCCACAGTAGGGGATTCAATTTCCATTAAAATGAGTTCACAAATACTAAGTAAGAATGAACAATGATTAGAGAGAGCTTGATCTCATATTAGACCTATTTCCAAAACCTTGCATAAGTAAAGTTTTCAAAGATATGCTAAAACTATTATTCTTTCTGAATCTAACAATTTCTTTTATTTCTAAAAATTATCTCCAATTTAGAACTCACAACAATCTCATGCAATTCGTGTATGTTTTGTTCAAAATCATTTTCTTAATATACTAGCTTTTTGGTTTGCTAGAATAAAAAAGATAAAAATGAGAATAAGAATAGAAACAAACTTTTAAGCATATTTGGTTTTGTTAATCAGAATGGGAATGGAAAATGGGATTGTCCCTCCCATGAGGGAATGGCAACCATGCCATTTTTCGCTTTTTCTTTGTCTTTTTTTTAATAATGTTTATTAAGAGTATTTTAATATATTTTGTATAAATAAAAAAATTAAAATGAATATTTTAATTTTTTTAATTAAAAAAGAATTTAAAAAACTCTTTATAGATTAAAAAAATAAAAATAAAAGTTTAACATTTTTTTCCACCAATGATATTATGATCATTTGATTCACTTTCCTTTCTATTTCCATTTTGTTTTCATCAAACCAAACTATACAATGGAATGGAAATCCCTTTCCTTTCAATGCCATACTAAATAATAGGTTACAACATTTTATTCAATCAAAACTGGTTCGTATCAAAACCATTCCATCTAAACCAAACACAAAAGTCCAATAAATTAAAGTTTTTGACTATAAATAAACTTTGAATTGTAAATTGTGCGACTTTGATAACTATAAATATAAACCCTAGCAAGTTTTTTGCGAACTACTTTTGGTTAATTAATGATTATATTAAGTTGAACAGAGTGTCGTTAATTAATTGAAAAAATTAAACTTTCAAACCCTTAACTCTGCCTCAAAATTTGCTTTTATCTATTAATTTCATTTTGTTCTTATTTAGTTCCTTAACTTTATTTTAAAATTTATTTTTGTTCTTTAATTTCATTTTGTTTTAATTTGATCAATTAACTTTACTTTAAGTTTCACTTTTATCCCTTGATTTTATTTTGTTTCAATTGGGTTTTAACCTACAAAAAACATTCATATATTTCCTTCTTTCTAACATAGTCAGGATGCATAACAAAATTGTTCTTGAAATTTCTTGGTGGCTTAATTCTAATAACTTCTTACCAATTTCGATCGCTCTTTATCACCATTGAAACATTGCATTTTATCTTTATAGTTTTCTTGTTGAAAGAGTACCATTAATATCCGACCTCGCTCAAAACTTATGTCAATAGATAATATATGCACATTATCTCATAGTTACAGAATGTAACATTTAGGTGGTAACAGGGAATGGTATTATAACAAGTAGATTTAAGTTGACAAAGGATTATCAGAGTTAAGTCATTAAGAAACCACGAAGGTCTTTTCTAGAGTGGAAAAAAAATATTTAAGTAGGTTTTGGAAGTTAAAGGTTTAAATTGGAACGAAATGAAATGAAGGAACAAAACTAAAATTTAAGAATCAAATTGGAGCAAAATAAAATTAAGAAACAAAAATGAAACTTGACATAAAATTAAGAAATCAAAGTGGGACAAAATTAAATTAGGTGACAAATGTAAAATCTGGAGTGAAGTCAGGGGACCAAAATTATAATTTTGCCTAATTAATATTTCAACTTGAAGCAAATTCTTTTAGCCATGAAACAAATCTTTAAGATGAGGGTTTACGCCAATTGAAAGCATATAGCCAATGTTTGATTCCTTTGTATATGACTTTATAAAGGGTAATCCCTAATAATTGATAGTCATTTCTCCAGAAAGTGCCTTTATAGTGTTTCTCAAAGAGTTTTTTTTTTTTTTCATTTAATTTTTTGGGAACACTGCCCCTACTCTCAAAATGATATTACAAAGCATTTTTGGAAAATCCTCACTGTAGAGGATCTCCAGCCCCATTTCCTCTCATTTATGGTTTACAAATTTATTCAAGCCCTTTTCAAACTTATACTTTGTTGACTATTTTAGTATTTCTACAATCTTTTTTTTCTATGTTTGAATGTTTCTGCAATTTATCTTAATTGTTGCTTTGTAAGAATTTAAGGAGTTTTAATGTCTGACTATTCTTAATGCTAAAAAGTCTAAACTAAACTAGACCACTACTTGAATTATTTTGTTTTAATATTTAATATGTTGACTTTGAAGACAAACGTATGTTTGCTTATAATTTTATGCTATTATTTAGACAAAAAAACTAAAATAGCCATGGTTTATTTATAGTTGAATTATATATTTCTTATTTATTTTATAGCTTGTAAACGTAAGCAAGTTATTAACGTTAATCACAAGTTATTAGGGCCAACCATTGGACTAGACTTTAAAACTTGCTATTCGGTAGTCTTTACCACCAAACTTACAGGGCCTTAATAGGACTAGGATTGGCTAAAAAAATTTTAACCTTTAAATAAAAATTTGTTTGGTCTTAAAATCTCAGAACTTAAACGAACTTAAGCTAGCCCAACTCATATTGATAGTAATATGAAAAGGGTGAAAAATCCATTTTCATTTTTAAATCACTCGTGTGATTTAATGAGACTATTCAAGATTTTATATCCATTCATTATTATTATTATCTTATGGCAACTAATGCTATTTAGAAAAGATGAAAAACAATCCACAGAATGCCAATAGGTGTGTGAACTATAAGTCCTTATTCAACTGACCAGAGAGCGTACAAGGAAGCCTTGCCCAGCTTTTTCTTCTATAAGAAATTATTTTTGGCAGACCAACTCCATGTGATCTCAGTAAGCTGTTCACAAGAAGTTGGTTTTGTAGACCTCGTACTCACTTCTTACAAGGATTCTCTAATGTTGTGGTTCCTTTTCAGTTAATGCATGGAGGGTCATGAGTGATATAGACATTCTAAATGAAGGCATTTGAAAATGTTGTATCAGGACCAGAGTAAGCAGAACTTGAGATTAAAGTCAAAATGTAAACTGGTGTCCCAAAAGAAATGGGTGGCTTGAATCCTATGCTGTGCCTCTCAAACAAGAGGGACTTAGCTTCTCTCTAATCTAGCTTCTATCCAGTTGGCAGTTGGTGTAGTCTTAAACGTTGAGCCTTTTTTTTACCTTTTTCTTCTTTTTAAAAAACAAAAACAAAATAACAAAAAAAACTCATTCCACCAACTGGACCAACTGCAAAGAGAAAGAAGTCAGGAGAAAAACCTGAGGCAACAAGGAGTTCGTCTCTTTTATTTAGTTTATTAAAAATATATATATATATATTTATATATTTTCTTTTTAAACCATCTTTCATTCTGACAATACAGTATTGTCACAATAGAGGATTTGTTTTATGAAAAAAAAAGAAAGAAAGGCAGAAGGCACAACTTCGAAGAAAGCGCAAGAGAGATAAGCTTTGTTTTCTTTCACTCAAGACAAAAAGGGATTTGGTTGTATATTGTTTGTACTTTGTACCTTTGCATCGCTTTTACTACTTTCATCATGGATGAAAATCTTGTATATAAATTGATCAGTCGTATTTAAAGGCCTTAAAGGATTATTTTCTCTTTGTTTTGTCCCCTCGTATATCCTTATTTCCTCTCATGTCACATGGTGGTGCCCTTGTCAATAGGTTGACTTCAGGTAAGTTTGGAACTTCCTGATAGGAAATCAATGAGTTGATAGCTAACAAGGCAACTTTGGATGTATAGTGCAAAAAGTTCCTATTTAATGTATTTTGAGTAAATTATATATATATATATATATATATTTTAAAATTACATGAATTTTTTTTCTCCATTTTTAAAACACATACAAATTTTTTTTAAGTTTTGTTAAAATTATATAGACTTCCTTTATATTTTAAAAATATATATAAATCTCTTTTAAAAATAGACAAAAGACCTGTATAATTTACTTCTTATACCCTATTTGGTTGCCAAAATTTTGCACTCTAGAGTTTGAAATGAAATAGGAATTCCCATGTAAGTATGTATGGTTTTGGTTTTGGACTTTGGATTCCATTACCTAAGTAATCTCTACTCTCCCATTTGACCGAATCTGGATTCTATCCAAAATGTGATGGAATTAGATTCTTTTTAATCATTATGACTTCAATGAAATTAAAAAAATTCCAAGCAGCCCTACTCATTTATTTTATATTTTAATATTCTTTTCTGTTAATGGTAACTTAAAAATAATTTTTTTTCAAAATAAAAAACATAATAATAAATAATCTTAATCTCTTAGAGGAATATTAAAAAATATTACAAGAACAAAAACAAACAATTTAATACTTTTTATTGATAATATCTTAATATTATATAAGAGTATTTAAAAATATTGACCAGAGTATTTTACAAAATTTTTTGACAAATTAAAGTGAAAAAATGAATACTTTAATATTTATTTGCACTTTTGATATTATGGTTATTTATTTAATTTTTTTACATTATTTTTATTCAATTAAATATAAAATTAGAATAAAATGTCCATTCATTTTTATGACATACTAAACAAAATTATAAGTTTTGAGATTTTATTCTATTAAAACTTATTTTTGTTTTCAAAAAATTATTTCATGTACCAATCAAGAGTGTTAAAATTTTAAAATATCAATTAGTTATAAATATGTGTGTATAATTATTAGTGTGTATAATATTTATAATTAAAGTAAGTGATGTTTATTTCTCTTGAGATTTTGATTAAATCATACATGGTACTATTTTTCAAAAATTTACACTTAATTCTCCCACTATTTTGATATAATTGCACGAATCTCCTTTTTAATTTATTTTTGTCAAAAAAATTTAACTTTTGTACAACTTAAAATATAATTTTACTCTTAATAATGATGGTAAACACGAGTAGATAATTTTATTTTTGGAAGAGATAAAAATATATATAAAAAATTGTTTTTCCTACCAAAAATAAATTAAATATAATTTTTAAAACTAAAAAAATATTAAATACAATTTAATCAAACCTTATATTACATTTATAATTATTTGTATTATTTATTAATTATTACCCGTCAAGTATTTCGAGACTCAACTTCTTCCCGGGAACGCTCCTCCGAACCGCCATGTGGAGCGCAATGTTACCGCCACCGCCACAGTACACAACGGCTTCTTCAGATATTTCAAATTACCTCTCAATGCAATGCAGTCTCCGTGTTCGTCTTCTCAACGGCTACTTATTCATTACTATATATTTCAAATTCGTGTTGAATCCCCGCCTTCTTCTTCCTTCTCTCTATTCTCAATTCTCACTGACGTCTTCTCCTTCCTTCTCTCTTTGCCTCATTCTCTCTAGTTTTTCATTCTGCCGGCTTCAATTTCCACTTCCTCCTCTCTTCACTATCGAATTATGGATGCGCCATCATGGAGAAAACGTTCTCGAAGAGAAAACGTAAGAAGCAGATCCCAGTTTTTTTTTTTAAATTCATTCTAGGTTTTGGCAAATTGATTTTTGTTTTTTTTCTTTCTTGTTTACCGTTTAATTTTACTGTTCTGAGTTTTTGATTCAACTTTTTATCTTTGGCCCACAGATAGATCGATTCATTCCGAATAGGTCAGCCATGGACTTCGGTTTCGCTCACTGCATGCTTACTCAGGCAAACAAGGGCAAAGAAAACCCTGCTTCGACCTGGCTATCGACTTCGCAATCACGGGATGCCTATAAGAAAAAATTGGCCGAGGCCCTGGGTGTGAATCGCACCAGAATATTGGCCTTCAAGAACAAGCCACCAGCACCTAAGGAGCCTCTTTCTCCACCTCTTGAATGCAAACCCTCCAGGCCCATACGACATATTCCTCGGGTATCTATTTTGCACAAAATATCTAAAAGTCAACGTTTTAGTTATAATTTTTGTTTTAATTATAATTTTTTTAGTAGTATAGCGTTTTAAGTGTTTGTTAAAATGATTTCAGAAGCCTCAGAAGATATTAGACGCTCCTTATCTCATAGACGACTTCTGTTTAAATTTACTGGACTGGGGTAGGAGCAACGTCCTTTGCATTGCCCTTGAATATACTGTATACCTTTGGAATCCCTTAGATAGTTCTGTTTCAGAAGTCGTCACATTCGATGAGGAAGATGGTCCAGTTACAAGTGTTAGCTGGGCTCCTGATGGACGGCACTTAGCCATTGGTCTGAACGATTCCCATGTCCAGCTATGGGATTCTACCACAAGTAGGCTGGTAAAATATTAGAGTTCTATTAATAAATTAGATCATTTTATTTATTCTCTTATAGTTAAACTATCCATCCTGACGTTTATTCCGTTTGTGAACACAGCTAAGAACACTCAGAGGTGGACACCAAGCTCGAGTAGGTTCACTAGCTTGGAACAATCATATCCTTACAACTGGTGGAATGGATGGTCGAATTATAAACAATGATGTTCGAGTCCAATCTCACGTTGTTGCAACCTACAGGGGCCATCGTCAGGAGGTCTGTGGGCTGAAGTGGTCTACCTCGGGACAACAGTTAGCTAGTGGAGGGAAAGATAATTTAATTCACATATGGGACAGGTCCATGGCATCTTTGAGTTCAGCTACCCAGTGGCTTCACAGGCTTGCAGATCACAGAGCTGGAGTGAAGGCACTAGCTTGGTGTCCATTCCAGCTAAATCTGCTAGCTTCTGGTGGAGATGATGACGACAAGTGCATTAAATTCTGGAACACTCGCACTGGTGCCTGCGTGAACTCTGTTGACACAGGCTCACAAGTGTGTGCTCTGTTGTGGAATAAAAACGAGCGTGAGTTGTTGAGCTCACATGGATCCCCCCATAATCAACTCACCCTTTGGAAATACCCTTCTATGCTGAAGATGGCAGAGCTCACTAGTCATACATCCAGTGTGCTATTCATGGCTGAAAGCCCAAATGGGTGTACTGTGGCCTCAGCAGCTGCAGATGAGAGGCTGCATATTTGGAATGTGTTTGGAAACCCAGAAGTGGCTGAACGAAAACCTAAGGCAAGCCCTGAGCCCTTTGCTTATCTGAACCATATCCGTTGAGGATCCGAAGAGCTTTGTTATAAAGTCATAAGGTAATCACTTCTGTCACTGGTATATAAAAATTAAGGGTCTTTCCTTTGCATCCTTTATTTTGGTTTAAGTTTATATCTGTTTTATGAAAATAGCTTACTTGAGCTGTTGCTGTGAGTAATCAAGGTTTTATCATGTGACTGCTATTGTGCTTTTCTAGTGAATTTTATAGTGATGGTAATTTGCTTAGACAGTGTGGAGGTAAGTACGTCTTGCATGCACTTGCTTGAGTGGGATCGATGACTAATTGTTTGCAGTTCACTTGTTGTATGTGGTGCAGCGAGGTATTCCACCACTTTTACTTATTTGATGATTGTCACCGCCATGGGGAGTGCAGCTATCAGCAATGATCATTTCTGGTTCTCTTTTTTCTTGAAGACTTTCAAAATTTCCTTTTCAGTACCTATGGTATATTCATCTCTTCAGTACCTATGACATGGATTCTGAGATGAGGGACATCTAATGCAATCTAATTTTCTGAACTTTATTATGAGTTTCTAGATTTGATTATTACTCTTAAAAAAATCTAAGTAATTTGTGTTTATTTTTTGACAGAGCCATATGGGAAAAATTTTTGCTTTGCATGCAACAACTATGTCTACCACCCTTAATACTCCCATAATTGTCTTTACCAGGACAGGATTTATGGCTGCTCTCTTGATCCATTCTAGGACCTGCTCTACCATCTTTGCCTTCACAAATGAGTGAGTAGTAGCTGTATGGAGCATTCTATTTGGATCTCTTGATTTTAATTAGGTGTAATGCATGAGGGTTATATAGATGTTTAAATCAGTAATCTCTTGCATCCTCAACTGTATTTATCTAATAGGATTCCTTCACTAGCAGAGAAAGGATTAATTACCGTGATCTTTTAGGCTACATGTGAATATTCAAAGTTATTTTCTTGATTATGCCAAATGAATGTCCTGAATTTCTGTTCCCAAACAAGAGCATAAAGCCCCTAGGTGCTAAGCAAAACAAATTAATGGGATTACTCAGCGGCCCAATATTACAGCATCTATATGTGTTGTTATTTTCTGGTATAGGAGTTGATTCTTGCTACTCTTTTAAAGTTAGCAATGTCAAAGAAAAGTGTTGAGTTCAGGAAACAGTTTGATTCTTCCCTCATTATTTCATTATGCTTTTTCAAACTACTGCTTCCTTGAGATTTATTGGATTAATAACTTATGTTGCTGAAACTTTTTATTCCCTTTTGGTGTCATATTATATTCAGCTTTTCATTCCTAATACTATGACAGAAAGAATGAAATTGATTAGGTATGTTATATTATATTTTTAGCATGAGACTGATTAAATTAATAATTGAAGAATTTGGGTTCGGATTCAACTGATGCACTAGATTGTAATAATATCTTCAATTAATTGTCTTCTGTATTTGGATACTGAAAAAAAGGAAATATATCATGTTCTTGGTTGATCCTTTTCATGTTATCAGTAAAGATTCTATTGACCTTCAATCTTGTGTCTGCAAATATATCAACGTATCCTTTCTTTGTGGCTCTTAAATAAATTCAATTTTGTGTTATTTTCAATTTGCTGATCATTTTATATAGGTTCTTACTTATCTTTTTCATATCTTTTGTTCTTTTGCAAAAATCTAAACTTCATAGAGCACACAAGTAGTATTGGTTGGAAGGAGTGAGCAAACTTGTTTTAGTTTGTTACCGAACTTTTAGGGGTGTAGATTCTATATCTGATTGTAATTTGTATACTTGTGACTGCTATTGCAGGTATCAAAGAGCTAGGCATATCATTATAGATCTAGACTTATATTGTTCAAGGGAATCTGATGTCTATTGCGCAAAGGAGAAAAGATATGTCCCATATTCTTTTTAGTTATTCACAGTTACTGGTTTTAACTTTCAGCTTTCTATGAATTCAGTTGTCTCTTTGGTTCTCGTAAGATATCCATTTTGTTTTTGTTTTTGTTTTTTTTCTCTTTTAGCCACTTTATCTTGTTGGAAAAAATATAGACATGCCTTATATGACACTTGCGGTCCTAGGGGTTCTCCACTATGCCTAGTGAGGAGAACTACCAAAGAGAATTTAGTGAGGGGAGAGGTTCTCTTCAGCACAAGAGCTTAATACCGCTGAAGAAGGGATCTTATTTTGGAGTGAGTTGCAACTCCTGAGAGTCCTTTTGTTTATAGAGAGTTCAAGGGCATTTGAAATTTGGATTAACATATTCTATCAGGAACAAATCCTATCGACTAAATTTAAATAGAACAAATCTTATTTAAATTTAGCCGGTTAACTAAACCAAAATTCAAATAGATTGTTAATTCATATTTGATTAATTTAGATAATTCATTTAATTCAAATGATCCCTTTATATTAGAACTTATCTACTAATAATAATTACTTACATTAATTAAATCTCCATTATCAGAACTTATCTGATTAAATTAATTAATATATAAATATTGTATGCCATGTGGATGTACCCCATGGTCATATAGCAACATTAATGTTAACCCAGTTCTTTCATACTGGTTTCCTGGTGAGCTATTTGAATATCAGTACCATGATATGGCTCTATTTAAATTTGTTTGTGCGCAATAGGTTCTACACATGATATATGATTTCCAAGACAATTGTTGGTGTGAGATTGATAATCTCATTAGATGTTGCACCCCAGCATACTGCTTCAATTCATTTTGAGGACTTTTCCCCTTCAAATATCTATTCATTTTGATGTTGGCTGTCGTTTTAAAATAACTTCCTTTCTTCCTATTCTTACCAGATCATACTATTTGGAATACTTATTGTGTATTTGAATATATATAATGAATTGATTATTTCTATAGGAGGAAGATTCTCGTTGGAAGTGGAACAAACCACCTCCTTCCAGCTAAAGACAGGTAAAAAGTGTAGATACCCAGGAGAAAAATAAGGAAATACCAAAATATGTCATTTGGGTATAGATTGCTGAGACGTATGATCTCTCTGCCTAGCTTTTATATTGGTCAACGTAGTCTTTACTGCAGCTTTAGTTTGTTCCTTCCAGTTAAATGGCCTATTGAAGTGTGAAGAATCTTAAAAACTAGTTTTTAAATTCATCTGGTGGCATGCTTGTCTGACAGATAATAGAGAGTTGGTGGTGACTGAGTCATTGAAAGCCGAGCCTGAAGGAAGTGGAGATTCAGTGGAGTTTAGTGAAGCTGCGGATGGAACAGAGGTAGATTGTATTGAAACTGGTGTATGAATTTAAATGACTTCTCGACGATTATCTTTTAGTAGTAGGACTATTTTGTTTAATCTCTGCTTACAATATGATTGTTTAATTAATGTTTTCATTTTATAATTAATACATCAAACATTGAAGGTACAGGAATTTTGTTTGCACTTATTCTAAGTTATTGAACTTTTTGATATTTGTGGGATTTGCTGGGATTATCTTTTACTATAGGTAAAAATTAAAATCATTTTGTTTGCTGATCATCTTAGATTTGGTAACCTGCATATCATAAATTTCACCAAGTTTTCTCTACAGTGATCTTCTGTTGTAAATTTGCATATCATATCATATTTTCTTTGTATTTCTGAAAACCTTAAATAATGACCGTTTCACAATTAAGCATATTTTATAATTTATAAATCAAACAATTGAGGGGCAATTATTTTTGTCTTCTATTTATTTGGATCTCCTTTATAATAAACATAATAGAATAAACCATCAGATTTATATCTTTTTTGATAAAAAAAAAATATAAGAAAAGAAAAAGAAAGTTTATTGATAAGAAGAGAGAATGATAGAAAACCAGAGGACGTGGGATCCTCCTCAATCAAACTCAAAAAAGATTTCCAAGCCCTTTGTAGATCCATAAAGGGCATCACCCTAAAAAAACCATTCATTGAAACCCATAAATTTATATTGAAATTATTGCATTTGCTTCTTTTTACTATCTGATATGTTATCGAGATAAATTTGGCCTTTGGACTCAATGAGTGTACAGAGTGCTGTTCACTCTTCAGATTAAATTGAACCTACTCTGCATCAAACTGCAATCTAGGAATACGGAATAAATTTCTTAGTTCTATGTAGTGTGGCAAAATCTCAACATGACAAGTAAAGCACCATGGTGTTATTTATTTGGGTTTCTGTTTTATATATTTTTGCAAAGATATTTACATTCTTGTATATTCATTTTTTTTGGTTATTCTGTATTCAATTTGTTTGTACAGAAAGAACCAATAAATTGAATGGATGCAAAAGTAACTGACTTTTGGCATTGGTATTAAAGGGGAATAAACACTTAATATCTTAGATGGAAAGAGAAATATTCTAAATTGACAAATAACCATCACATTTGTATAGTCTGCATTGTAGGTATATTGTCAAAATTTCCCTCTTTCCATTCCTTTTGACCAGAACTAGTAATGGACTTATGCCCACAGAAATTATTCTACTAATGTACATAGTGCTATATGGTTACCCCTGAAAATACCTTAACCGTTTGGGAATTTTCTTTGGATGGGTTTCACTTGTTGATTTCTGGCACCATTTTAAAAAAAAGAAAAAAGAAAAAGGAAAAAGGAAAGAGAGGGATTTTTGGCACCATCTGATTTTCTGTGTAGTAGTTCTGGTTATATGTTAACCATATCTCTACCACTTGTAGGATGTTAATTTGAAAATTGGCCACAGAAGCACAATTTCTATACGAGAACTGGATGCTTGATTCAAGAGAATGAGCCAACATCAACAGTATTGTGACTGCTAATTTTATTCCTTGAATTGCTTTTGATTAACTGTTGTGTGGTCATTGCTAGGCTAATTGTTCTTCTTCTGTTAAAAATTTTAGAGTAAAGTTTCGTAGAAATCAAACTAGTAAAAGGAAAGTTCTTTCTGTCAAATAATTTTTAGTGTGAGAATTGATATGAGTAGTTTCTTTTTCTTGATGCTTTTAAATGATAAACTAGGTTTCATTTGAGTGAAAAAGAAAAAATAATGCTAAAAATCTCTGAGTGAGTAAATGTGACTAATTTAATACAAGTCTTGCTACAAGAACAAGTGTTTTGAGGTTGTGAACTAGCTAGATGTTGAAAATCAAGGTCAAAACAAAACAGATGGAAGGCCTTAGGGGCTAAAGACAACACACTCCAGCCCACTTTTATTTATAATATTCTGAAAAAGAAGTTTAACCACAAGATAAGCTCCTTGAGACAAAGTACACAGCAATCTGAAGATAACTAACTTTCCTATCTTCAGAATAAAACTGAAGAATAATCCTAAGATAAGACTCATAAAAGAACAAAAACACCAGAGGACAATACACTACTGATATTGATACTGAATTATAGTCACTTCCTACAAAAGAGAACAACACTCCAAACTCATACAAACACTCTACAGATCACAGCACACCAGCTTTACACAGATTACAGCAACACAAAAATGCAGCACAGACCACAAGATCCAGACACAAGCACAAGAACAAAGAAGAAACAAACAGATGCTAGCTTTTCAAGAGGCCAGCTCTCTGCCCATGTCTTCCTTCCAAAAGGTTTCCTGCTTTTTCCCATGGCAGGTTCCTTTCTTAGATAATCTTCCAACCACTCCCTCAATTATTTGTTATGAAATTCCCTTTGTGTCCCTCTTGTTCCTCTGACCCTTCATGCATAAACCCTTGTACAATTTGTTGGTCCATTAGTCTCAGCCCCAGTTCCCCTGTTTCAACGTTTTTGTTGTTTGCCATAATAAGTCTTTATGGCAGTAGTAGGTTGAGTAGGCTAAGTAATCCCACCAAGCTCCTAATTCTTTAACAACTTAATTTATAAGACTTGTCATTGAAGTAAAGATAGGTTTTTACAACACTAGGTAGTTCAATCATACTCTTGAATCCTGAGGGACAACTATAAGACACCTATAGAATAACTAACTCCTAATCCTTTAACTACTTAATTTATAAGACATCTCATTGAGATAATTATAAGAGCTTCAGTCAAGTTGCACCCTTTTCTATTCTTTTTTTATTTATTTTCCTTTCAAGAAGGAGAAGTTTTTTTCAGAAGCTTTTCATCAAACCCTTTAAAATATGACTATTTACATGGTGAACAGTAGTTTGAATTTGGGTTACCATTACAAGCTATCACTACTTTATATCTTTCTGTGCACATACATGTCTGCTTGTTTGTATCTTTCAGTGTGCATTTGTATTTGTCTTTTTATTTTTTTCATTTTTCCATGGAGCTCTGTGCTTTACATTTTCACACATGAATCCTAATTTTAGATGGCTAATTGTAAGAAAAATTTTATTTTAGCTGAGATATTATATTCCTGTATTTTGATGTTTCATGTACAGCTGTCTAGTCTGTGTCATATGCCATGGGCAACTCATTTGTGGTGTCTTGTCATTATCTTTATGATTTAATTTTTGTGATATTTTTATTTTACTTTCATATTTTGATGACTTACATCTTCTGTTTTTCTGCCTGCGATGCGCTTGATCGAGGATGTACCTGAACCAGGGTGTAGTTGCAAAATTCAGATTTCTCCAGTTTTGAAGTCCTGTTAAGTGCATGGGTTGTGGGACGTTAGGAAGAATGGGAACAGTTGGCAAGGCTTTGAGTACTTATGAATTTTCTGCCCTGTTGCCTCCAGTGTTCTCTGTTTGGGACTGCAAGGTTTGCCAAATGGGGTATTCCTACAGACCTGGTGCGTGTAGTGATTGGGACATATCAGTAGTATCTTGACGCTTAATTACAATAAATTTAGCTAAAAGTTTAGGAAATTAAATAGGGAAAAAATAAGTGTCATTGAGAAATGTATACACTTTAGATTGTTTCTCTTTCCCTCTCTTCAAGCCTAGAATTTTTACTTGCTTTTCAACCTTTTTATTCTCTTGTTTTCTCTTAATTTCTGCTTCTTTGTGCTGCTGGATGATGTTTTATGTTGTTCTTGTTATATTTCTGTTGAATGAAATAATTTTACTGTGAGTTTATATCAGAAGAATTGTTGCATTGCCTGTGTTAGCATAATTTCTCATTATCAGGGAAGTTCTATCACAACCCAACTACATTTCCCCCAGAACTAAATACATTGATTCCAGCCGTTGCCATATTTTAGCTGTACAAGTTTCATGTCTAGGATTGGTTATTTGACATGAATATTTCATTCATTTTTTTTTTCTTGAGGGATTAAAGATCTAATTTAGCCCTATAAGAGCCCTGAATGTCCCACTGCTTGATACATAGGTGGATGACTTGGAAAAAGTTTAAGTTTGTAATAGATTTTCAAGTTTACTTAAGAAAAATAAATTTATTCTGTTGTATGTAACAAAAATGCACTCTAACTATAATCGTATTATCTAAACTTGCTCTTATACCACTGACAGTGTGATTGTTTCAATCTATATGTGCACTATATTAATAGATAAATATAGTCTTCCTTACCTTTGACCTTGAACCCTTGTGGTTGTTTCAGTAAACCTTGCCCTTTGTAGGCCTACTTAAAGCCAATAAATTTCATTTTTACGTTTTGTTCACATGTTTGCAGGTGTGTTATGTGGATTGATTCTCTTCTTATGTTGCCAGAAGACATTTTTTCTACATTTGCAAAAATGACCACTTCATACTATGAACTTGGATCTGGCGTATCCATAAAAATTTGCAACAATTTCTGTGTGTGTGTGTGCGTGTGTGTGTGTGTATCTATAGCTAACTTTAAAACCAGGAAATAGAGCTACCTTAATGGATTATCATCTGATAATGTTGTCCAAGGTGTTTATGCAGAAAAACATTTCCTCCAAGTTTGTTTAGAACTAAGCATAAGTGATAAATAACACAACTGATATTTATCCTGTATCTATAGAAGTGTCATGGGCTCTTTTACTTTTTCACAGAATTGATTTCTTTACTGTTGGCACATGGTTTTTTTTCATATTTTGCTCATAGGTTACATCCCTTTTTTTGTTGATCACATCAAATTCTATAATTTTCATCTAAATTTAAATGACTTCTTCCTACAATCATCTTTTGGTGGAGTAGTAGGACTACTTTGTTTAATCTCTGCTTAAAATATGATTGTTTAATCAGTGTTTTTATTTTATAATTAACAAATCAAACATTGAAGGTACAAGTATTTTGTTTACAATTATTCAAAGTTATTGAACTCCTTGATGTTCTTGGGATTTGCTGAGATTATCATTTACCAGAAGTAAAATCATTCTGTTTACTGATCATATTAGATTCACTAACCTGTATAACATAACTTTTATTGAGGTTTTGGTGCAACAATCTTTTGTTGTAAATTTGTGTATGGTATCATATTTTGTTTATATTTTTGAAAAGCTTAATTATGATTGATTCATAATTAGACATATTTTATAATTTATAAATCAAATAATTGAGGGGTGATTATTTTGTTTATAATTTATTTGGATCTCCTTTGATATAAAGATAATAGAATTATATTGATATTCTTAGTTTTAAGAAGAAAAAGAGAACATGGTGATTTGTTGCCTTTGGATCTTAAATCTTCTTTATGGGCTATCGAGAGACTTTGTCTTTTGGAAAGAAATTTGGATTCAGCTTTTGGTATTGTCAAATTCAATCTTAGAGTATTTTCAATCACTATATGTATAGTGTTTTTCCAATCAAATGAGATGCTTGTTTATTTTCGGCTTCTTTATGATGAGTTTTACCAAGTTTCATATTTTCAATTTCTGAGATGCTCCATGCTTGAGGCATAGGTGGAGGACTCGAAAATTTTCTGATAGATGTTCTAGTTTTTCTTGAGTGAGATTTAAGTTTTGCTGATTAATCATATGCTGGATGACCTGGAGATCACTTTCAAAATCTTTATAACTGATGGCGTTTGGTAATTTTAAGCCTGTCTCACCAAGTATTGATTTTGGATATTGCAAATTTGCAAAACAGGATTGATTATAATCAAGTACTGGTTTTGGTACCAACATGCTACAATATTAATTTATTTATAAAATTGACCAAGGCTGAATACTATCGTATCTGTTTTGTTTATTTTATTGGTATCATAAATCTGCATAGTACGTACGTAGATTTTTACTTCTTTTGCATCAGAATGATACATATTGTCCATGAGTTTTTCTTTTTTTCTTTTTTAGTTGTGTGCTTATTTCAAACGTGATAATGCCCACAATGATTTTATAAGGATTGTTGATCAAGTAAACGGAAAGAATTTTGGACAAATAATTGTCAATGACATTTGCCTTCTCATTTCATTTTTGTGTTTATACTTTTATCAATTGCAGTACAATATATAAGTTGAATCTGGGGGTTAATTAGGTGTTTTAGGATTGTTGATTAAACAGAGAATTTCAGACAAATGATTGTCAATGACTTTACCCTTCTCATTTCACTTTTTTGTATATTATCAATTGCAGTACAATACATAAGTTGGAGCAATGGTATAAGACAGACAATCTTTGGTGACGGGAAAGTCTCTCTCTTTTTCTTCTGTTACTTGATTTTTAACTAGGGTGCACTTATAAGGAAAGTCAAGACTAAGCATTCCTGCCGTAATGACAAGTTGACTGTGCTTTTGTTGATCTTATTGAGTAAATTGTATGAAAGTAGTTCACAGGCTGCATGCTCATCTCGAACTTTTGCCATGATAAGTTGTTCATTGAAGAAATTAAGTGGGTAACCATAGATATGGATCCGGATCCTCTCATGCTTTTAAAGAAATTGACAATATTGAATTTGTGGCTGTGTATTAGCAGCAGTTTTGGAAATTGTAATTGCTTGATATTTGTATTACATGATAGTCACAGTGGCTATGTTGCTGTTTCTTTTAATAATAGTGTCCGTTCTTCATCCACTCCACAGATTTGATGAAATTGGAACAAAATAATCGAGCAGTTACTGCTACTGCTATTAATGGTCGGAGTAGTCATTCTTATGGGTATACTCACAATAATATTTGGAAGTACAAATAACAGTTCGAAGCTATGCTAAATTTAGGCTGCATATATGCTTGGTAGCTTATAAAAGGTCCCTCGGAATTGCTCCCATTTTACTGGAGTGGTTTATTTGGCTGGAATGTAACTCCAGAATCTTTAGGCCGTGATCTCTTCCTACTCCTCTTTTGTGAGATAAGCTTATTATCTTAGCCTCCTTGTGGGGTTGAGTTCACGGTTCTATTCAGGGAGCTTTCTTCTCTGATATGCAAAGGGACTAGATTAATCTTTTGAGCCTATGTATGTTCTTTGTCTTCCTTTCTTAGCTGTTTTCTTCTTTGATTTAGGAGAATTCCTTCTCCCGCAGCATTATACTCTTTTTTTTGTCTCTAAATGAATTATTATTTGTAAAATTGAAAAAGGTGAGGTAGAGGCCATAGAAAGGATACTTGGTATCAATTAGATTTTCTCTTTGCCTAATATAGAGTTGTCTCCTGTGTCATTTGCTATTCCTTATCCTGCTGCGTTACTCAACTACTTTAAGATTCTCTTGGTACGATTTTTTGTATGAATTAGCATTTCTCTTTGCCTAATATGGTGTTGTCTTATCTGTCATTAAGTAGCTAGATTCTGTATATATCACCAGGGCAAGCCAAGAAACGCTTACTACACTCTGCTAAATGGGTCTCCACAGTTAAACTTGGCACTGCATGAGTTAACAAAGAGAGTGCAGATCGATGTGAAAGAGCTTAAAGTATAGATTCATACAATTTTATGTCATCTAAGGCTAAGAATTGCATTCTACTGTATACCTTTAAAAGTTCCACGGTATTTGGAAGATTAATTTACTTGTGCATTTTTGCTGTATAAAGTGTTCTTACTTTCTTATTTGCCAGGGTGCTAATTTGAAGGCAGGTTTAGCAAGGAAGGAGGGAGAACATGAGCTGCGGCAACTGCGACATTCCGTAAATAATAGCCCATATATACCCTGTTAGTTGGGGTGACTGGAGAGTATCAGTGGAAGCAGTGTTATTAAGAAGCACAGAAGCGATGGCCCAAATAAAAAAGGGAGCATAGCAGAAAAAGGAAAGGTGCTTTTGATTTGGGGAAAGGAAACTACATTATTTGGGTTTTATGTGACTCATATGTGTAACTCTTATTTTTATAGTAGTCTAGAGAATTAAGAGGTGCGTTTTATAGTTTATGTACTAAAATAATTATGTAATAGCTTAGGGAGATTATATATAAATCCTGAGACTGGTAAATGGGCAGATTCTGAATCCAATTATATTGGATGGCTCAAACTCGACCTGTGGATCTGATAACACCCAGTAAAAAGCGTTTTTGATAATTTAAATCCATTTATGGCCTATTTTGTGGATAGTATTTATCCATTGGTTAACCCATATATTTAGATGGATATCTGACATTAATTTTTTTCATAACTTATAAATTATATTAAAATATATAAATTAATTATTAGAAATAAGTCTAAAAAATCATGACATGTTAATCATAGTAAATTTATAGTCTGCATACAAGCCAAAATAACAAATTACTATATAAATGTTGTGTATACTGTACATGCGTAAGCATATGCTTATGCGTGCCGATATCGTGGGGGCTCATACAAATGAAACACACATGTAATGTTTGTGTATAGGCATATGTTCATATATGCTTTTGTCTGTCTATATGTGTTATATATATTATGTGTGTGTGTGTGTCTATATATATATATATATATATATATATATATATATTGTCAGGCATTTGTAAATGCAGGTATTTGTATATATATAAAATGTTGTATGTATTTGACCTAATTTTATTTAACAGTGGACAAATCTATTAGATATTTACAATCTAATAAATTAGTCTAGATTTGAACTTATATCACTTGAAATACTTTCAAGGGATGAATTGAGGAGAAAAATAAAAAGTGGGATTCATATTTGTCTTATAAATCTTGGAGATGAATTTGATTTTTCTGTTTTTTTTCCTCCATACTTGACTTAAAAGTATTTTAGGTCATCTAACTTCATCTAAATTTTATCTAATTATATCAAGTCCATTAAATCAATAATCTTAATAAATGAATCAGCCCAATTTACAAATTATGGATACGGATTACTCTCCCTACTAATCCCCCTATTGATTTCCAGATATTCTAATCTTGTCTAGCAAAAAACTTGAGATTTTTTAACTCCCCTAGACATTTGTCTAGTTAACATGTCTTTTTATCCAAAGCATTCTATGAAATTATGCTTGCTTCTTGTTGGCTACTGTTCAACTAAAGGAAAACGTAGTGGAAGTTTGTGCAAGTGACTGGTTTTCGGTGTTAGTGTAGCTATAATGAGTGGTTTTTTTTTTTTTTCTTTTTTCCTTTTTTTGGTTATTTGGAGAATTTCTCTCGTACACTATTTCACTGGACAAGGCACGATTACTTCATTAATTTGTGAGCTTAGGAGCTGGGACATTTAGGGCCAGTTTGATTTTACTTTTTGTTTTCAAAATATTTATATCAAATCGTTTTCTAAAACAAGTTTTAAAAATAAGAGAACAGAAAAACAGGTTAGGACAAAAACTGTTCTTTTAAGGTGTTCTCTGTGCTTTTCTCAAAGTTACAATAATGTCATTAATGAGAACTATTCTCTCAGGGTATTCTTCATGTTTTTTCTTAGTTTTGAAAAATGAGAGACCAGAATTATCTAAAGAATGTTCTCTATTTTTTGTTCCTTAGAACAATATTGTTTTAGGTTTTTAGAATAATAAATGAAAATGACACTATCAAACAACTTTTCTTCTTTATTTTAGAAACAAAAAATATTTTTTTAGAACAGGATTCAAGCTAGTCCTTAGGTTACAGCATTCCAATTTCCAAAATTGCCTTTAGATACATTTAAAAAAAAAAAATTACAATAAGAGACGGTGACAAACCGCTATTATAATATGTGTCGTGAATACTTTAGTCTCTTTGATTTTTCAAAGTAATATAAAAAATGAAAATAAAATATAAATTTAAAAAATTAATCTTTTGACCTCTATAATTTATTTAAATGTCTAAATTAGTCTCTATAATTTTTCCTTTTCTTAAAATGATTTTTATATTTTACAAATGTTTAAAATTTAATCACCACCGTTTGATTTCGCTATAACTTGTTAGTCGGTAAATAATTTGACAAATAGATTATATGCATGAAGTCCAATATATACATATATATATATATATATATATATATATCTCTTTGGATTCTTTTGGATTCATGGACAGTGCAGAGTCTAGTAACTTAGATTATTATTTAAAATTAATTTGAATGGTTTAGATTTTAAATTTTTTTTATATTTTATATTTTATTTTAAAGAATGTAAAAAATATCAATTATATATATCAAATTTAAATGGTTTAGATGAGATGGGTACAACATGATTATCTTCATTGTGAGTAAAGAATCCGAGTTAATGTTAAAAGACCCATTTTTTATTTTTTACCTTCACAGCAAATCACAAATGCGTCCCGCTCCTCTGCGCATGGTAGAGCTGTGCATGCGCGTGCGAATCTACAAAAAACACCACTTTGATTTGTTTAATCCAAGCCCTCTGCGTAATCCTACGTGCATATATAACTGTTTTAAGTTTTTGCAACTCGAGAAAGAAGAATAGCAAAATCAAGAGAAAGGGCTACTGCAAGTGTAAGAGAAACATAAGCACATGAAAAATGGAAATCTATCTATGAAGCCAAATCTAAAAGTTTTTGGTTCTAAATCTACAGCAGATACTCCTTTACAACTTGTTCTACTAGGAAGTGTCGATACATCATCTATAACATCAAAAGGTGGATACATACGTGGGTTTTTGAACTAAAATGTGTGACAGGCAAAACAGAGGCAGGCTAAGGTTAAGTGATCCTTTGAAAATCACTAGAAAGTAGGTGAAGTAAACATACCTTAAAAAGTTAAACCACAAGTGGGTTATCTGTTATTAGGCTCCTAAAAATAAAGAAAAGAACTTCTTGATAAAATGTCCTATTTTCAAGTCATGAGGGTAGATTTGTCTTAAAAAACATATATATTATAATTTTGGAAGGAAGGTAGGCGATTAACAAGCTCAAGTAGGCAGAGAATGTAAAGATGATATTTTCTTTATAGAAATACAAATTTGTGCACTAACTTATAAGTTGGTGGTCAGTAATTTCTTTAATCTAAAGTTGGTAAATATTAATTGGGATGGGTAATAGACTTGTAATTAAGGTGAATTGGATCCTAACTCATGAAAGTTAAGAATTAAAGTTGAAATCAAATTGACCAAAGGTACCCAATTTCATATTACATCCCAACTGTTGCCAAAAAATATTCAGAGGCAAAACAAAAAAGTTATTGTAGATATACAATTAATGATAGTTATTGGGTTAAAAAAAAAAGAAAACTTATAAGGCTTAATCTAAAGAAACAATCTGCTTTATATACATTACACACATAAACTTATATATTTTTAGTTGATATCATGCTAAGAGTGCAAGCAAAGAATTAATTACAAATGGAGTAACTTTATGCAATTTTTTATAGTCATTGTTGCTGATGAAAAGGGAAGAAGCTTTAATCTCCAAATATCATATATATGTATAAAAGATATATCCACTTCTTCTTTGTGCTACGCTGAGCTATCAGATTAATGACATAAAAACACTATAAAAAAGAAATAAAAAAATGAGGATTTAATAAAAGTATAATGCAGATGTCTTATATAGGAAAAATGATTGCTTGTGTGTTTCCTAAAAATCTGACCTTCTAGTCGACGAAACTAGGCAGCAAAATGAGCAAATTCTCGCTCTTTCTTATATGGTTTTTGAGGTTGAAGAAGCAATGCACATTCGCTACGTTTTGAGGCTAAAATAAGGGGTTTACATATGTTTCAATGGACGACTCAAATTTCAAAGAATGAACAGTTAAAATTTACTAATGCTTGGCAGGAAAATAGGCATAAAACACAGCGTTCCATTTTTTATGTGTCACGCTATGGAGCTTTGTGTAACACCATTATGGTCCATATTGGCACCTAATGAAGCAACACCCCTCAAATGATTTCTAGGCCTCATTCTTTTTTTTCAAATATGATTCTTGACTCCTTTTAAGCCTCTTGGAGTTATCACATCATCAAAATAAAAGGCCTAGCACCATGTTGCTTCTTTAGGTCATAATATGGAACCTAAGGCACCAAATCACTTTCTATGAGTTCTAAATTTTTTCCAAGGCCTCCCCTCACTTTCATTCATCAAATATGACCCAAGAATGGCCTTAGAAAAATTTAAAACTCTCCTTAGCTAGGAGAACCCTTCTAGGCCGAGGCTATGAAGCATATTGGGTTCCATGGAGCTTTCTTTGTTTTCTCAAGGGAAGAAGCATATGGGGAGCCTCTTAGGGATCTTGGAAGATTATTTAAACTCTTACTTAGGCTTAAGAATCATCATACAAAGTCAGATTTTACAAGGTGCAATTGAAACTCTAGAATTTGCATCTTGAAATCTAATGGCTTCTTGATAATTCCCTTTGCATATTCTTAATCTCCACACCCTTTTTCCTTAGATTCATGCTTGGTTCTGCCTAAAAATCATCTCCTCCTAGGGTTTTCTCAAGTGGGGCGAAATGGTGGAGAAGGGGACCAAAAATGACAACCATAGGAAGAGAAATTACCTTGTTTCCTTGCTTTTTCTCACTTGAATCTTGTGTTCTTTGAGCTCCTCTCTTCAAATCTGAACTTTCCCCTCAATTTCTCCCTTAAAACAGATATATAAACTTCATTTTAATCATAGGAAACAAAGGAGAATGGAGGAGAAGAGGTTTGGAAGAGAAAGAGCATGAAAAACTACTAATTTCCATACCTTAAGCCTTTGATTTCTCTTCCTTTTCTTCCCCTTCTTGTGAGCCTCATCCCCTAGGGTTTTCTTCTTGTTTTAGGCAGAACTTGGTCGTGCATAATGAAGGGAGGAGAATGGTGCATCATATATATAGGTGGGAATAAGTTACACTTTTCAAAAATTCCTATTTTACCCTTCATACTTTGCATTTTCGTTTCTTCTTCGTTTTAGCTACTTTTTGAGAACCTTCTTTTCCATTATAAAATTTAGGTTCCCAATCAAGTAAAATGGCTTTGGAATCGCTCAAATCGGAGCTAAAACCTTTCCGAACGAATCCGTCAAAGTTCGGGTACACCGATGTTGGAAAACGTCCACCGAAGGGACTTTAATTGTCCCAGGGCTTTCCATGGTATTTAGGGCCTCTAAAAACCCTGGAGAACTCAAAACTTTCATTTAAAAAGCCCTCTCGTGTGTTTTTCAAAAAGTACCCATATTTACGAAAATGCCACTGGCCTTTTGACAATTTTTTTTGAGTTACTCTGGCCTTGATTTCTGGTCAACTCAAGGCTCAAATTCTCATTTTCTAATATTTAAAATTTTATCATAATTTTAGTTGGCCCCAATTCTTTCTATTTTAGGGACTTCCTTTTGTATCTGGCCCATTTCTACTGTTTACGGAGAAACCGAACATTTCGTTTCTCAGGTTTACGGAAAGGCCGGATGTTACACTTTGGATTTTGCAGACGGCTGTGATTAAACGAATGCAATAAAACGACGTTGTTCCATTGATTTGCATGGCCTACACAAGATTAGTTCGCGCAATCACAAACAACTATAATAAAACAAATTAAAGTAAGGAGTAGTTCAATTTTTGTTCACCTTAACCATGGATTTGCAATTTTATTATATAGTGGGGAATAAAAGATACATATTCTTAATAAATATTTAACCCCAACACCAATAAGAATATTTACAATTTGAAGATATTTTTAGAATGACTTTATTTTAAACATGGAAGAAATATTATTCTACCACTAATTCTTCTAGAAAGGAATGTATCTTGGGGGATGATCTTATATTTTCAGTATTTTGATAAAAAAAATAAGGCTTAAGCAAAACACTTGTGGATTTTAAATTATATATAGAGCAAACGTGCCACAATAAAAGCGTACAATCCTGTATGATAAGATCTTTGTATAGTAAAGGGTGCCCGATATCCGACGTTAAACCACATTGATAGTGAAAGGAATCACGCATATTCACTTCAAGGCTTTGCTCACTGCGACAACATTCTTCTGTTTGACAATGGCCACACATTTATTGTCACGTTGTGTGTATGTATACTACTCGACCTTAACTAATCCAACCCGTAGATATGCGAAATGGGTTGGATTCATGGGCTAAACATACTTAAAAAATTATTTAAAATTAAAACAATTTAAAATAACAAAGAGTATAATATTCTAAAGTAAAATGATTCTTTTACAAATTAAAATAATAAATTTTCATATGAATAAAGTAGTTAATATCATGTAAAAGAGCTGAGGAAAAAAAAATGCAAATATCCCTTGTCAATTATGATCTACTTGCAAATATTCTTTGAACGGTAAAAACTAGCAAATACCATTTTACCCTCTCACATATTTGCGCCCACTTTTTGTATTAACTATTGTTATAAAAATCATATCAAATTGATTGATTTAATTGAAAAATTGATAAATCGAAGATGAGTCTAGTTTGGGTGACCCTTCAAATTGAACTATTAAAAAATTGGTTAATAACTAGTTAAATAGGTTAATAACAAAAAAAAAAAAGGCCAAAACCGGATGGGCTAAAGGGTTAATTAGTTTTGGAAAAAAAAAATTAGACCATAAGCCAATTAACAAATGATTGACCCAGTCCAGGAAGTGAGAGATAAAGTTGGGGAGGCTTGCTATTTATAATAAGAGCTTATTCCTATGTTTAACATTACTCATGTGGGACATTTAGCACATCTTCTAGTTCTTCATCTCCAATGTAAACTCACTTCCCTTAGGAAATTAGCCAAGAGAACCCTCCAACTTCTCTTCGCTGAGGGATTGATGCAAGGACAAAGTAATCAAGAGAACCCTTTAAAGATGATGTCATTTAACTTTGAAGGAAGTAGTAATCACGCGTGACATTTAGTAAAAGATGTTGTTGTGGCTAGAGGAGTTGTTGAAGAAGGGGCATGCCAAAATGGTGTGACATTGATGTAGGACAAGGGAGAAAGGGGAGAAGATAGAAGAAAGGGAAAGGGAAGATATTATAAGAAATAGAGAGAAATCCAAAAATACTTCTTATTATTCAAAGCTAAGTTTTACTTTAGTATAATTGTTGAGGTTTATATTTATAGAATATGTAATCTTAACCCTAATGAAAGATAATTTCTAATTATAAAAGATAATAATATTAAATCCTAATCCTATTGAAAGATAAATGCCTAATCTTAATAGATAATTCAAAACTAACAAAAAGATAAAAAGAAGTATTTTAGCCTATTTCTAAAATTAATAAAAATACAAAAGATTAAAATATATCTAAATTAGGGTTTTCTATACCTAAAGTAGACTTTTTATGATTTTCTATCATTTTCTCCCAGCTTAGGGAAAACTCTCTTCTAAAGAGGAAGACTACTAGTAAGATTGCAACATAGCTGGGTCCTAGCATAAGAAGTCTTCTGTGACGACCCTAATTTTAAATCTCGATAATTAAGGTTAAACACGTGATTAATCACTATGGGATATGAAAATATGGAAAATTTAAACCTTAATGTGATTAGAGTCATCAATCATACAATTACATACACTTATATTCATAAGGGAATTAAACCTCCACTTATAAGCCTTAGATTCCATTACTCATCAATTAAGACTCATCCCAATGACTCTAGATCATCTCTTATGGTTAACATATGGAAAACCAGGGTTTTCTAGGTAATATAAGTGTTTTAACATGTTAGCCACGGCCAATTCCCTTCTGGTTTTACCCCTTTTTCATCACAAATTTCGCCGCGGCGAGTTGGATCTTCGCCACGGCCAACCTACATGGCGCCGCGGCGAAGAAGCCTCCTGGAACTTCCTCGCTCGCCTATCGATATTGGCCGCGGCCAATTTCACCTCTCGTCGCGCCCAATTCCTTTCTGGAATGCCGGGGACATTTTCTCAAAAGTTCGCCGCGGCCAATTCCCTGATTCGCCGCGCGCGAATTCTCCTCTGGATGACTCCTAGTTTGACCTCTCAAATTTCGCCGCGGCCAATTAACATTTCGCCGTGGCGAATTACCCTCTGGAACTCTCCCTGGGCAACTTCGCCACTATTGGCCGCGGCCAACCATAATTTAGCCGCGGCTAAAGTTCCTCTGATCCTACAACTCTAAAATTCTTGGCTCCCACTCTCCTTTCTCCCTCCAATCTCATCCTAGGGCCCCTCTACCTCAATTGTAGGACTCAAATGTCCTTTATTAGCCTGATTTTAACAAGTTATTCTACCCATACTAACTCGTGACTCAAGGGTCCCTTGCTTTCCTCTAATTACCCTATATCAGCAAATCCATTCATCAGCAATTTGTAAAATAACAATGACTCGAGTTCATAATCTATCAACAACTATCACTTGGCACCCAATCAATTGAGATTCATAGTAATAATTCCAGATTTCACTTCTAATAACAAGATACATCAGAGTTCATCAAAGCTCATAACTGATATCGTAAGTTCATACGTCAGTTACCAATTTAAAGTAAGGCCTAATCTTCAATAGGTACACATTATATCATCAAAATTACAGACTCCTACACTTGGCAATGCAGATACATGATGCTATACAAGACTCAACAAAATTAGCATCTATCCTAATACACTTAGACCAAGTGCAGCTCCCCCACATTAGGCCTCAGCTCATGGATGTTCATCCACTTGCTTACCCTTATCTTTACCCGAAGAACCTTCACCTGAAATATTAATCCCACAACACGGGGTGAGATATAAATCTCAATAACCAAAGCAATTCCATCATATAATCCAGTTTAATCAACATATATGCATAAATCAAAATCTATATCAGAATCATATCAGTCATTTCAGCAAATGAAATAATCAGGCTATCATGATTACTATCCCATACTAGCAACCATATAATTAACATGTTAAAGGCCATTAACACCGGGAGAGGCCCGTCCACGGCACCTACTCCCCATTGAGCACAACCAGGGCTCAGTGCATCTGGGGTTGATCATACCCGGTGCCCGATCGTGGCACATGCACGGGTGGCAGCCGCACCACAGCTCCACCATGGACTCACAAGGTCCAATCATAATACAACAGATAGCCAACCAATTCATTCAACATTTCAAGTCATTCATATATAGCAAATATGAAATTAAAATAGATACATGCATGGAATTACTGTAAACCCGGTTACCTCACTTGCAGAAAATTGCAACAGCCACCACAAATCCCAAATTCGGATTCAAGTATCTCCCACCAGAATTTTCAATGTGTCACCCAAAATCCTAAGCAAATTCGTACAAAATTAATGCCCATAATATAAATAAGCTATGGGGGTCTCAAACCATAAAAGAAAACATGAAAATGGGGGGTTTAAAGTCTCTTAATACTAACCTCAACCTCAACCTACGAATTTCACCAAGAAAACCCCCAACTACTCACTTTTCAGATTTTGGGTATAATGAAATCTCTCCAAATGAAAAACTAATCGGACCAAATTAAAGAGAAAGATGAGGGGATTAAGTTGTATAACTATTACCTTGGCCAAATCTTGCTCCAATTGTGAGAAAATGCAGAATTATGTCAAGAACCCTAGCCTCCTCTCCTCACCTCCGAATTTCTCTTCTATTTTTGTGTTTCAGCAAATGAAGGGAAAGGTGGCTGAAGCATTAGGGTTTAGATGGGTTTAAGTTGGGTTAAAAGGTTGGGTCATAAGTTGCTCCAAGTCCAAATCCAATTGGGTTTCAGATTTTGCTTATTGGGCCAGTTTTTAATTGTTGGGCTGTATAATTCTGTTGGGCCAGTTTTCACACATTGGGTTGTTGAAGTTTAATGAGTTCTGGGCCAAACTTGAAGGGTTCAAAGGCTTGGGTCTGCACAAGGATCATTGGGCTACTTAATTGAGCCTATCCAAGATAAATCTTGGGCCTCTATCTCATTAAATTAGTTTGGGTTTGACTCTAGTTCATTGGGCCTCCATAGCCTCTTATTATGATTTAATTAATTTGGGCCTAGATGTAAATCTCTATCCTACATAAATCCTTAACCCATATTAACAATTTATCTCTCTAGAATACCTATTCACTAACTCGCCCAGTTATGCTCTATTAATTATCCTTAATTAATCTTAATCCATAATTAACACCTTAATTAATTTCGGGATTTTACATCTTCCTTAGTGATCCAAGTAGCATCCAAATCTATGTAGCCTTTCCAATGAACAAGGTAACAATGGGGAGGACCATCAAGAGTGAGAATAATAAGGTCATTCATGATTGCATTGAATGCCTTAATAGGTGGCGGAGCAGATGGTAGAGTGGGCATAAGAGCATGATGTGTCTAAAGACTTGCAAAATCATCAAAAACCAAAAGGGGAGGCTCAAAAGTGTCTTGGTAAGAAAATAAATCTTTTATATTGAAAATTAGACTAAAGTTCATGTCAGGAGATAATTTCAACAAGTATGTATTAGGGCCAATTTTTTTAAAAATATAAAAAGGGTCAGAGGTTCAGGCATGTAACTTTTTAAAACAATGTTTAGGATAACACTGAGGACATGTACGAGCCGTAACAAAATTACTCATTAAAATTTTGAAAGTGTTGATAAGTATTAGTATATAATTTATATTGTTCATTGCTTTTAGTCTAATCTTAGCATATAAGTCATGAAGGTGCTGGGCAAATGATTCTATAAATTTAGATGTACGGGAAGTCAAATGGATAAGTATAACGTTAATAGGTTGATGAGGTTTAAAGTCTTGAAAAATCTCAAAGGGACTTTTACTAGTGGATCTATTGACTGAATTATTATAAGCAAACTCAACTATTACTAATACTAAATCCTAATTCCCAAGCTTGTCCCCTACTAAGTTCTTAAGCAAATAACCCAAATTTTGATTAGTAACCTTAGTTTGTCCATTAGTCTGAGAACGAAAAGTAGAAAAACAAAACTTTAATTGTGTGCCAAAAAGTTTCCAAAAGATTTTTCAAAAATAGCTAACAAATTTAACATCCCTATAAAACATAATAGAGGTAGGCAACTCATGCAAATACACAATCTCTTAGAAATACAATTTGGCTAAGTGGTACGCATATGTGGTTTTGCTACATGAAATAAAATGAGTTATCTTAAAAAACCTATCCATAACTACTAAAATAAAATCATTCCCTCGCACTGTCTAAGGTAGATCTAAGACAAAATCCATATTAAGGTTTTTCTAAGGTATTTTAGGAATTGGCAATTGTGTATACAATCCTCTATTTTGTCTCTTTTCTTTATAAGTTTGGCATGTACATCATTGAAACAAAACTCCAATGACATCATGTTTTAAAAAAGGCCAATAGAATCTGTCTTACACTAAAGTGATTGTCTTATCTCTACGAAAATGGCTAGCTAATTCTCCAACATGTAATTCCCAAATAAGAAAATCTCTTAAGGAGGTGCAAGGAGTATACAATCTAGACCCACGAAAGAGATAATGATCTCTAATGTGAAATTCTATGTGATTATGATGATGACCATCGCTAATATCTCAAAAATTGGTGCCAAAGTTAGAACAATTAGTATATTCATTTTTAAGCTATCAAATCCTAGGATAATTAGTATACTTATTTTTCAACCTATCAAATCATACAATGCTGATACTTAGCTTAGTGCATCAGCCACTTTATTATCTACCTCAAAATGATGTTTATCAATAAAAGTGAACTCTTGAAAGAATTCAATCTAAATGGCATGCCTTGCATTTAGATGTCTTTGAAAATGAAGAAACTTAAGGGCTTGATTATTAGAATATAGGACAAATTGTTAGGAAAGAAGATAAAATTTTTAGTGTTTAAGGGTTTTAACAATTGCATAAAATTCTTTATCATATGTAAAACACCTTTGTTTAGCCTCATTAAGCTTTTCACTGAAGTAGGCTACTAATTGACCTTTCTTAGTAAGAACACCTCCAATCCCTATTTCAGAAGCATCACAAGTAACTTTAAAAGGTCTAGTAAAGTCAGGCAAAGTTAAAACAGGGGATTTAAAATGTTTCTTTTTAATGGATTCAAAGGTTTTAGATGCTGTAAGAGTCCACTATAGCTTTTTTTTTTTTAAGTAATTTGTGATAGGAGTCATGATGGTACTAAATTCTCTAATGAAGTGTTTATAAAAGAAGGATAGGTTATTAAAGCTTTTAACCTCAGAAATGGATCTAGGTTCAGACTATTCTTTAATAACTTTAACTTTCTCCAAATTAACAACTATGCCTTGTTTAGAAACTATAAACCTAAGAAAAAACAACTTAATTTTAGAGGAAAGAACACTTTATGAGATTAACATAAAACTTTTCTTTACGTAAGGTGAGAGACTGGATGAAGGTGGCCTACATGCTCTTCCCTGGATTGACTATAAATCAACATGTCATCAAAGTATACAACCAAATATTTTCATAGATAAAGCCTGAAAAAAAGGGTCCTGACCCTTATAAAAGTACCAGGGACATTAGAGAGGCCAAGAGTCATGACTAACCATTCATACAACTCATATTGAGTTTTAAAAGTAATTTTCCATTCATCAACAAATTTGATCCTAATTTGGCGGTAACCATGACAAAGATCAATTTTGGAAAACCAACTAGAACCAATTGCCAAGTCAAGCATCTCTTCTAGTCTAGGGATAAGAAACCTATACTTAAAGGTTTGGAATTGTAACCTTGCTTTGATACCAAAATTGATGTAAAACAAGGGGAAAAAGGAAAGAGATAAAAGAAAGAGGGGGAAGATATTAGAAGAAATAGAGATAATTCCAAAAATACTTCTTATTATTCAAGGCTAAGTTCTACTTAAGTACAATTACTGAGGTTTATATTTATAGAACCTATAATCCTAATCCTAATAAAAATTAACTTTTAATAATAAAAGATAATAATATTAAATTCTAATCCTATTGAAAAACAAATACCTAATCTTAATAGATAATTCAAAACTAACAAAAAGATAAAAAGGTATTTTAGCCGATTTATAAAACTAATAAAAATACAAAAGATTAAAATATATCTAAATTGGAGTGATTAAACTTTCCATGATTTCTCATCAAACATGAAAGCTAAGGAGTTCAGCAATTTAAAGAAATCCATAGGTGTGAGAGGAGACATAGGAGAGGCATGTTATAAAGTTTGGAGTTTCACATTGCAAGGAGGTTCTCTACACCTTCTCCTTGTTTTCTTATGCTTAGATGAACAAAGATAAAAAATTTGAGGAAATGGAATGCCATTGATTGTTAACATAAACTTGAAGGCTAACCACTTAGTCTTGGTGAAGAATGGTTTAGGAAGTTGGATCATAATCAGGACTTGTACCCAAAATGAACTTCTGCTTTATTAGGAAAGCAAGTGCTATTGTAAGTGGCCAATGCTCAGGAAGATTGAAATATTTTCTTAGTCTTACAAGACCGAGGCTTCCTCTTCAACTTCATCTCTTCCAGTCTCTTTGATCTTTCCACTTGATCTTGCTTGACAATGTTTCTCATCAATCATTTGAGCACCCAATGCTTTGCCATTAGTGAACATCATAGAGCATATGGGTAAAGTTATTCCTTTCAAAGAATAGCACATGCTGTAAGCCATAAGAAAAGTATAGCCAATTGGGAAAGTGATGCAAATTATATAATATTATATATATATATATATATTATTTAAATTATCACATTATATATATACACATAAAGAAAAAATATTATTTAAATTATATAATTTAAATAGTATTTTATATATATAACCAATTTGGTTACTTTGTCCTTCCATTAATCCTTTAGAGAAATGAAGTCAAAGGGTTCTCTTGGTTGATTTCCAAAGGAAAGTTAGAGTCTACATTGGAGATGAAGAACCAGAAGATGTGCTAAATCTCCTCATATATCAATTAATGTTAAATATAGGACTAGACTCTTATTATAAATAGCAAACCTCACCTGCTTTATGACTTACCTCCTGGATTGGGTTAGTTTTTGGTTAATGAACCCAAGGTCTAAAGTTTCTTTTTTCTTTTTAAACTGATTAATCATTTGGCTTGTCTAGTTTTGGCTATTTTTTCTACTTATTGACTAGTTTAGTCAATTATTGATTAGTTTTTTTAATACGGTGGTCTGAAGGGTCATTCGAGCTAGATTGAAGTTTGATTCACTAATTTTCTAATTAAACTTATAGGTTTGGTTTGGATTTTATAATAATGGTATTAATAGACTTGATGGAGTTTTCAAGTGAAACTCCATTTATGATTAGGTACAATGCTATATGCCTAGAAACAATATATGGAAGTTAATTTAGAAAAAGAAAAGAAAAATCTAGCAGAATGGAAGCTGAAGCTATAATTGACATAGAAGTATTTTTTTTTTAAAATGTAATTATTTACATGTTTCCAAGTCAACAAAATTGTACTAGGTTGCAAGTAGAACCTAATGTGAAAATTCTATTAACTCAAAAATAAGTAAAGGAATTTAACATGAAAGTGTCAAGGGTATTGTCGATTTTTATTGTTTAAGAGGCTATTTGCAATGAGTTATAGTTGAAGGGAGTATATATCAAATTTTATAGATCAAGGTGTATTTGTAAATAAATCATAGTTGAAGAAAGTATTTAGATTTTTTTAAAGTTAATTCTCCTATTTTTATGTTAAATGTTCTTTCTACAATCTTAATTTCTCCTCTATCATGAGTTGTATTGTAATAATTTTATGTAATATAATTTATATCATTATATGTATAAACAAACAAAAAACCAAGATTTTTTAATAATAACATGACATGTGTATGATTTAATTGAAAATTATACAATTATTTACAAAAAAAACACCTATTATTTCTAATTAAAGAATCATACGCTTACCATATTTTGATTAGAAAACCTGAAAATAAGAACATAAGAAATTGCATATAATTTTTTTCATTTAAACAATATATCTATAAAAATAAAAGAGAAAAATGATCTCAATCTAAACATATTGTGTGGGTTGAATTAGTTTTGATAAGTTGGTGGTGGTTAACCCACTCTATTAAGTATTTTTAAGATTAAGAGAAGAATAATTTTTGAAGATATTTCCATACTCTCAATCTTGGTTCTGATGTACCATTTAGCATTAGTGACTTCAACGACTCTTTGTATTACTCTGAAAAACAAGGTGGATGAATCAGATTCCCTCAAATTTCATCAATTTCCATGATTTCATGTATGAGGGAGAATTGGTCACTTTGGAATTCAAAGGACTCGTTTACACTTGGTATAGTAATCATTTAGGTAAGGCCAATATAAAGGAACATATTGATAGGGCTGTTTGTAATTCGTTATGGAAAGAGACTCATCTCAAGGCTCAAATCTTCCATTTGGAGCCAATGGGTTTTGATCGGTCACCTGTTATGGCAATATTTAATTACTATGGTATCTACACTTTAAAATCATTTAAATTTAAATTAATGTGGCTAAACCATGAAGATTTGATTAATGTTATCGCCCAGCATTAGAAGACTAATGAAGGTTTGAACGCAGAGGTTAATCAAGTAAAGCAAAATTGAATTGCCTAACAGCAAAAAAGAAATTGATATCCTTCTTTAATAATTCCAACAATGCTATATAAGTGATTGAAATGAATTTAAAGCTTTATTGGATGAAGAGTTAATTAGAAGAATAAAAGAATCATGGGATAAAAAGGAAAAATTATAGGCACAGAGATCCAAAATTTAGTGGTTGTCTTATGGTGATAAAAATATCAAATTCTTCTATGGTATTACAATGCAAAGGTGTGAAAGGAATAAAATTAAGAAGCTGAAATTGGAGAATGAGCAATGGTCAAAAAACTAAATGAAGATTGATAATAGCTTTATGCATTTCTACTCCAAGTTATTTCTTTAGGGATTAAGGGATTTCTTGGATATCCCCAATTATATTAATCTTGTGGTGACTATTGAAGATAATGATCTATTACTAAAACCTATGACTATATAGGAGATTAAGGAAGTTATTTTTCACTTAGAAAGCTATGAAAGTGCTAGTTGTGATGTATTTTTAGGCCTCTTCTCTCAACACATTTGAAAACGTAGTTGGAGAGTAAGTTTGTTTGTTTATGAAGGAATTTTTCTCCTTTGGTTTTTCTATGGCTAATCTTAATTCAACAAGTTTAGTGATGGTATTGAAGGTTGATACTCTTGAAAGTGTAGAAAATTTCAGACTAATCAATTTGTGCAATTTCTTTTATGAGATTATATCTAGAATTATTTCTATAAGGATGAAGAATATTTTAGAGAGAGTTATTGCTAAGAACCAAAGAGCTTTTGTCCTATGTAGACTAATTTAGGATAATATCTTCATACTTCATCAGGCTTTCACTATTTGAAAACTAAAGGAGACATTAGTAAACATGAACTAACTATCAAATTAGACATGAATAAAACATATGACAAAGTGAAGTGGGATTTTCTACAACAAATCTTTCTAAAAATGGGGTTTTATGATTCATGAGTAGGGAAAATTATGAAATGTGTAGCTTATATGGATTTCAATATATTATTATTAGATAGAAGAATAACTCAAATTATTCCCTAAAGAGAATTAAGACAGGGAGATCCTTTATCTCATTTTCTTTTTATTATCATTATCGATGTGCTTTCCAAAATGATTAATGCACATGTCTTAATAGGGAGGTTAAAAGGGATCCAATTGGCCAGACATTGTCTTATTCCTTCTCATTATTTGTTTGGAGATGACTCTATTTTCTTTTTAAAGGATTTTTGTGCAATTGTCAATTAATGAAGAAGATTTTGGAGGACTATCATAGGGCATTTGATCAGATGATTAATTAGAATAAATCTTGCCTTTTCTTTTTCACTAGAAATAAAATAGAGCACATATAGCAAAAAATCTAAAATACATTAGGTATTAATGTGGCAAACTTTCTTAGTAAATATTTAGGTCTTTGAGTTCTTTGAGGTATATCTAAAACAGAGCCTCTTCGGGATAAAATATTATGCAAAGTTTAGGGTTTAGGGTTGGAAGTAGGGAGTTCTCTCTTAAGCTGGCGGGGAAATTTTCATTAAATCAATGACCAATGCTATTCTTACAAATTCAATATCTTACTTTAAATTTTCAAAAAAGACATGCTAAGAACTGGATAACATCTTAGCTTTGTTTTAGGAGAGACAACCTAAAGTGGAAGGTTGCATTCATTGGCAAGCTTAAACGAAATTACTATGGTAAAGAGTAATGGAGGAATAGGCTTTAAATATTTTTCCTTTTTTAATCTGGCTCTTGACAAAGTAGGCTTGATGTATCATATCTCTTTCTAATGACCTATAAGTGATAACTCTCAAAAGCAATTAAAAAATCTCTTTCTCCCAGGTTAGTAAAGATGATAAATGGGTGGATTGAATCTAAAGATAGCTTTTATACTATTAAGAAGGGTTATCATTTGGCAATAGCTAATTCTCATAGGTTAGATTTATTTTTGCTAAATTCATCCTTTCAAGTCCCTCTTCGATTATGGAAGACTATATGGAAGCTAAAAATTCCTTCAAAGGTTAAACTTATATATGGAAGGTTTCCATTGGTTCTTTGTCATTAAAGTTATTTTTTGGAAGAGGAAATATAATACTTCTCATATTTGTCTTTGTGGTAATGTTGAGGAAGAGTCAATGGAACATCTTCTCTTACTTTGTGACTAGGCCTAAAAGGCTTGAATTTCTTGTCCTTTGTCTTTTAAAATGGCTGGTAACAATATTTCTAGAATAGAATCTTGGATGTTTAAGATGTTGATTAATTTGAGTTTGGGAGATTTTGAAAAGGCTAAAATTACTATGATTTGTTGGTATATTTGGAAAGTTAGATGTAGATAGGCATTTGATAATATTCCTCTTGACCTTATTGCAAATATGTGTCATGCTACGATGGCTGTTTATGAATATTGGTTAATAAATAAACGGATGATGACTGAGGATAATTTGCTTGCTAAATCATTTGATATTGTTGATATTTGTTGGAGTCCCCTAAAGAAGATTATTTCAAAATTAATGTTTAAGATAGTTTTAATACTAACTCTAGTGGTGCCTTTTTGGGACTCTTATGCACCCCTTGTGTAGCTAATTCTCCTTTCATGGCTGAAGTTCTTGCACTTCTCAAGGGTATTCAAATGGCTTAGGGTATGGATACAAGGAAGGTGGAATTTGAATTTGACTATAAAGAGTTATTGGTATCAGTCAATTCTTCCTTTTCTTGTCTTAATTGGAGATATTTGCGAAGGTGTTAATCTTTTTTGTAAGCCATTCTCCTCTTGTTTTTTCTCTTGGGTTTTAAGAACTATTAATCAAAGTATGAATTGACTTATTAAGCATTTTAATAAGAGATGTACTTATCTAGATGGATATCTTTTTTTTCTATTATTTTTTAATAGTTATTTCTAAGGATTTGCTTGTAAACATTAAGGTAGCTAGGTTGGTTTGTTGTAACTAACTCTCTTTGTTGTTGTTGTTATTTATACAGTTTTCTTTTTTTAAAGAATTTTCAATTGACAAACAACATATTAATATATTTAACAATTTAAAACATATGTGAAATGAAATAAAAGATAAAAATTAGTTTAAAATATTAATTTAAAAACTTTAAATAATATTATGAAACTAAAATGTTAATTTTTTTAATTTAAATTTTTGTTGGATGAATATTACAGAATTTCTCCCACCCAATTTTTTTTTTTATAGTTTAATTATTTTTTTCCACGACTAGTTATCTCGCAATCGACGCAGTACAGATGCAGAATCGAACGAGGCCCACGATCTAGATCCATGCGCGTTATGCCATGTATGGGAGCACAAGAAGTGACAGACACCCATAAGCTGCTGTCTTAGCTTTAGCCATCAGTCGACACGTGTCCCACAACAATTCGTGTTTGACACGATTGCTCTTTCCTCTCTGATGCTATGGGTTTTTTCTTCCCCGCCTTCTCCGTCGTTCACTTCTTCTCGCTTTTTCTCTCCAGTTCTGAACTTTCACTTGCTTTTTCAACCCAACTACGTTTTCCTCAGATCTGCACACTTCCATTCCAGCCATCTCCCTCCTCATTAAGTCTCGTCAAATTTATTTTAACCAGGACTGTGATACTGATAGGTCCAGCCCCTTTTCCCTCTATGCCATTCCCGCAGGTCTGATTTATCATTTTCTGATTTAAAATGGTCTCTCTTGTTATTCTTATACTGATAATTTTATTATATTTTTTCTGTTTGATGGATAAACTTGGATATTGAAACCATGTGTATATTTGGATCTGGACCTGAATTCTTATTGAAATTCATCTATATCGAAGGAATTGGATGTTTCTGATTCTGGGTCGAGTAGATCTTGTGGTTTATATGTTTGTTGTATATGGGTTTTCAATTGGATTGATGTTATCGGTGTGCGCCTTCTTGGATTGGTGGATCCAGTTGGAGGTACGATGGTTATACTCGATTAAACTAGCCTTTGCTCACAAATTGAGTTGTACGAATGTAAATTATATCATTTTCCTTCTTACTTTCTTGGAAAAAACCAAAGCAACCTTACTATGAGAAATTTTTTTATACACCCGATGTATGCACTAATTAGTAAAATAGAGCCAAATTGTATAATAAATTCCTCACGCAGTAGTGTTGCGATAGTAGATAATAGAGTGTGGGCTTCATATAATACTTCATTTATATGATAATGGAGTAGTGGATAATTGAAGGTAGGATCCAACTGCATAACTTGGTATTATTTTATTAGTAGGTGAGTTTTATTTTGGTTGATTTGTACTTTTTCCATTAGAGAGGGTAGAAATAATGTGGCACCCTAAGAATATCTAAGAATTTCTCCCTTACTATAAATAAATGATGGGTGTAAGTCTGGTGGATGTTTAATTGATACTTGAGAGCAATAGATTAAAGAACAAAGGCACACCTTCTAGAATTTAGAATCAAGCAGTTTGCAGTATGCAAACAGCATGTTTGGTTAAAGCAGTTCATTGCTATGTGGATGTTAGTTGTCTTTTTTAGTATTGAGCAGTCTTAAATAGACTTGTTATGATCCTTTCCTGGGTTGCTGTGGCTTTACTCTGATTTTTCAGAACGAATAAACTGTCAACATGTTTTTAGGTAATTATATTGCTTATTCAGGATAGAAATTTTACTAGATATAGATGGATAACTTGTCTCTATTCATCTTGTTATCGTCCCACGCATTTCTTTCCTTTACTTGTACTTGTTCTTTACAAAGCCTAAGGATTGAAAAGTGAGAACTAGATGTGCTGATTTTTCAACTCAATTAACTCAATGCGCTGTTGATTGCTTTCTACTAAGAGGTTCAGTCATGTTGCTTTCTTATCTATTCTTTTTTTTTTTTTCTTATTGAATGAAAATTTTCTTATAGAAATTTAAAGAAAGAATGAAAATGTTTCTTTTAGAAATTCTTTATCAAACCTTTAGGATATGACTGTTTACATGGTGATCAGTAGTTCAATTTTTGGTTATAGTTACAAGTTGTTGACGACATTATATCTGTCTGTGCACTTGCATATGTGCTTGTTTGTTGTATTTTTCTGTGTGCATTTATATTTCTCTTTCTATTTGTGCCTTTTCCCTACAGCCCTGTAACTTACATTTTAACACATGAATTTTAAATATAAATGGCTAATTGTTAGGGAATTCCATTTTAGCTGAGGTATTTAAATCCTGCATTTCAGTGTTTCATGTACCCCTCTCTAGTCTCTTTCATGTTGCCATGGGCAACTGGCTAGTGGTGGCTTGTCATTGATTTAAGTCATGTGATGTTTTTATTTACTTTCAGGTTTTTGATGACTTACATGTTCTGTGTTTCTGCTTCCAATGCAGTTGAGAAGGGTGTACTTGAACCAGAGTGTATTTACAAAATCTAGATTTCTCCATAGTTTTGAAGTCCTCTTGGTGTTTGTAGGATGGGTAAGTGCAAGGGTTGTGGGAAGTTAGGAAGAATGGGGCCAAGGAGTGGGTCTATGAGTGCTTATGAGTTTTCTCTGCTGTTGTCTCCAGTTGTCTCTGTTTGGGAGTGCATAGTTCGCAAAAGGAGGTATTCCTATAGACCTGAGTGGGTGTAGTAATTGTAACGTTTCACTACTATTTTGACAGTTTACTTAATTATAATAGATTTAGCTCAAGAGTTTAGGGAAACAGGGGAAAAAGTATTACAGAAATGTATACAGTTTAAAGGAAATTTTCTTGTAGGAAAGGAGTTCAGAAAAAATAGTCTTAATAGTTAGGTAGTATATTCCATGGATAACTTGGCGTTTAATAAAGGGCAACATGTGAGGAAGGCAAAGAAGAAGCAAGTGAAAGATGAGTTGGATCGTTTGAAGCAGGCTGAGAAGAAAAAGAGGCGCTTGGAAAAAGCACTTGCTACTTCTGCAGCCATCATTTCTGAGCTGGAGAAAAAGAAACAGAAAAAGAAAGAAGAACAACAGAGACTTGATGAAGAGGGTGCTGCAATTGCTGAGGCTGTTGCTCTGCATGTTCTACTTGGCGAAGACTCTGATAATTCATGTGAAGTTATAAATGAAGAGGGATGTAAGCCTTGGAATTGCAGTAGTAACCTTGACCTCTTCCTGGGTGGAAAAAGAGCTTTCTTTCCTCATCTAGATGCCGGCAGATGGTCTATGGAAAGAATGGGGTGGGTCTCTGATGCATGCGGCTATGGCTGCAAGTGGGGTGGTGCTGAAAATGGCAAGTGGTCTTTCTCATTAGGACCTTTTGAAAAGAATGTGCACAACAAACCGATACACGAGGAAGCAGGATGGGGGCCTGATGGGTTTTCTGCTGAACTTATTGCAGCCCAAGCAGTTTCATCACTTCACATTGCAGAGGATGCAGATGCAGAAAAGGTTCTTTTTTAACCGAATGTTGAGATAATATTGTAAGTCGTTTTAGTGACTGGATGGAGTTTTCATTATATTACTGGAGGATGGCATCTGTATATATATTATTATGAGTCTTGTCCTTGTCAAACACGTTTTGCTTCAGTTGTGTTTGAGCATATTACAGTGTCACCTTGTTTTATTCTGATTATCTTTAACTGCATGTGAAGCTGCTAATTTGCTTTCATACCTGGAGCATTGTAGCCTCTGGCTGATACTTTCGGACCCTCATTATTTATTAGTTATTATTATTATAGTTGTCTCATAGATTGAATCGCTACTTGGTGGTTTTGTTATTTGTTCTCTGTATGCTTCAGATATTTCCTTTCAAATGGGACAACTTCCATCTTGGTTTATAGTCCTTGTGAGTGTATTGTTAATTTTCAATGTTCAATTTCTTTAATTTAACGCCTGGGGAGCCATGGAGTCGTTGGTTGGTTTTGCTATTTTGTCCTTGAGTTGGAATTCTTATCCAGTGATGCGTATTGTCAATGGGCCCATCAACATCTTTTTTTCCTGTGTCTGCTCAAAATACAAAGACGTCTCATATGAAGTATATTCGCTTAACAGAGAATTTTCTATTACAGATGGTGACAGCAGGCAGTACACTTCCAAAATGTAAACATAACAAAAACTGAATCTCTTGCTATGAAGAGAATAGAGCCTACAAAAATGACTCAAGCAAGGAAAAGAATAGCTCTGACAAAAAGGACAGGCTGAGAGAGCGAAAAAAAAGGGGGAGGGGGAAATGGGTAGAAAAGATGTACACACTTGGACACTTCATTTTTTAATATTTTAATATGAAATGTTATTTTATTTAATCTTTTAGATGATAATTCTCGTTCAACAGTGAATTCTTTTAAAGAAAATTATTTCATAAAAATTTATTTAATAATATAAAAATAATTTTGATTGAAATTGATATAATATTTCCTTCTATAGCTCCGAAAGCATATTTATATATAAGAAGATAACTGAAAAAAAAATGCTGTGCCAAAGAGACATTATTTTAAAATAGTGTCACACTTATAAATAATTAGGATTGCTGGACGGGCCTGAGGTAAGAACAAATTAAGAAATTTTAAAGAAAAATCATCATATCATGAATAATTTAAGAATAATAAATCTATAATAATTTTATAATAAAAGTTAGGGGTGTTCATGGGTTGGGCTAGACAAGGTTTTGGTTGTGCCTGATGCCTGGCCCGATTTTAAATCGGCTTCAATTTTGAAGTTTGTTACTCGAGCCCGAGCCTAGCCGGCCCTGTTTAATACTAGGCAGGCCGGGCTAAATCAGGCGGCCCAATTTTTTTTTTTTTATTATAAAAATTATAAAGAAGCCTCAAAAAAAGAAATTTTTTATATAATTTTTATAAAATTGTATTTTATCTTTAAAAAATTAAAATTTTGATATAAATATTTATAATATATATATATATATATTATTTTTTTAAACTTAATTAGATTAATATATCCCATAGGACTAACATAAATTCACTATTAAAATTATAAAATAATATTTTAAAAAAATTTATATAAATTTATATAAAATTATATGTTATCCTTAAAAAATAAAAATTTTAATATAAATCTTTATAAAACAAATATTTTTTTAAAAAATAAATTTATTTTTCGGGTTGGATTGGGTCAACATAGCCCTAAAGGCCAGCCTGATGCTCAACCCGGTTGACCTTAGATTTTTTAAAAAAAAATGTGTCTGATCCAACTTGACCCTATTTGGCCGGGCAGGATTGGGCCCACTGGACCTTCGGGCTCAGTGTACACTCCTAATAAAAGCAAACCCTTATTTTATATATATAAAATAGACTTGCTCTAAAAATATTAAAAAAAGAAAAAGAAGCAAATTGTCCAAAAAGCTTTCTTACTAACGGGCAACGTCTAGACAAAGATTGACAGGTAAAACTGGTATATATTTGGCGCCGGGATAGTAGGGGCACGCCGTAAAACCTTTCTTTTTTGTTTCGTGAACAGAAACAGAGAAATATGGGCTTATTATGCTCACGGCAAGAAGGAGAAGAGAAAATTCATTTTGATGGGAAAACAGCAAAATAGAACAGAAATTATGGGCACAACCAGGGGGAGTGTAGGAGGAAGAGCCAAATTCTCCTAGCAAATTGAGAGGTAAGAGCTTCAAGCCAAGATTAGTTAAAGCCCCATATGAAATCCACAATCTATAGATTCTCTGCATCTCGACCTATGTGGATCAGATTCCACATTTTTGCTTGCAGCTATCTGACCGAAATCCAGAAAGCAAATGGTTATGCCTATGATTTCAGTCAAGGAATTTCTTCCGTACAAGAAGACACTTTTCCCTTTGATCCAAATTCAATCTCTTTCTCTGATGCCTGCCATGTGTTTGAAAAAAAGTCTGACTTAACTGTTGTGTCTGCCACCTCCATTATTGGCTGCTTTGCTAAGCAGCATCGCCATGAAGAAGCTATCCATCTTTTTTCAAGAATCGTTGCTTCAAATATTAGACCAAATGAGTTCACATTTGGAACCGTACTTCACTCATCTACTGCTCTTGAAAACCTTCATGTGGGCAAGCAACTTCATGCCATCGCAACAAAGACAAGCCTTCATTCTAATGTATTTGTTGGTAGTGCTCTTTTAGATTTCTATGTCAAGTTGAGTACTATAGAAGATGCCCAGAAAGCTTTCAGAGATACCAAACATCCCAACGTGGTGTCCTGCACTACTCTGATATGCGGGTACTTGAAGAGAGGGAGGTTTATAGATGCTTTGCAACTTTTCCATGGGATGCATGAGAGAAACATAGTCTCATGGAATGCCATGGTTTGTGGGTGTAGCCAAACAGGTCATAACGAAGAGGCTGTCAATTTTTTCATCAGCATGCTCAGAGAAGGATTCTTACCTAATGAATCTACATTTCCCTGTGCTATTTGTGCAGCTGCCAATATAGCAGCACTTGGGATTGGCAGAAGTTTTCATGCATGTGCAATAAAGATTTTTGGTAAGCTTGATGTGTTTGTCAGCACTTCTCTAATTAGCTTTTATGCAAAGTGTGGAGACATGGAAGATAGCATTCTGATGTTCAATAAACTTTCCAAAAGGAACGTAGTTTCTTGGAATGCCGTGATATGTGGTTATGCACAGAATGGAAGAGGAAATGAAGCTATAAGATTCTACAAAAGGATGCTTTCTGCAGACTGTAAACCCAATGATGTTACCCTTCTTGGCTTACTTTGGGCTTGTAATCATGCTGGCCTTGTAGATGTGGGATATTCATATTTCAACCAAGCCAGAAGCGAGAGCCCCAGTATGCTAAAACCTGAGCACTATGCTTGTATGGTTGACTTGCTCTCTCGATCCGGGCGATTTACAGAAGCCAGGGGCTTCCTTCACAATATGCCTTTTGACCCGGGAATCGGGTTTTGGAAGGCAGTGCTTGGGGGCTGCCAAATCCACTCAAATATGGAGTTGGGGGAGCTTGCAGCAAGAAAGATTTTGGCCTTGGATCCTGATGATGTGTCCTCATATGTGATGCTATCAAATGCATATTCTGCAGCTGGTAGGTGGTTAAATGTTTCATCACTAAGAGAAGAGATGAAGAAGAAGGGGATGAAAAGGATTCCAGGTTGCAGTTGGATCGAAGTCAGGAATAGAACTTATATTTTTCTTACTGCAGACGAGAATCATCGCGAAATTGACAGAATTTATGCTGTCCTAAGATTTCTTATTGAGCATTCAAGGGAAAATGAGACTTCCAATTTGCTGATAGACTCTTGAATTAATATTCATCGGAATTTCAATACAGCATATGTTATCAAAGTAACTCAGTTTTGATTAAAGGGTTTTGTGAGTTAACAGAGGTTACATATTATATACTTTTAGATTCAGGCTTGAGTACTCAATGAACAAGATGAGACAATTTTACCCGGGAATTTGGAGGTTAGCTTCAAGAAATGTAGCCAAAGTTGAGGGATAGCAGAGCTTGATGACATGCTTCATATATAAAATCATTTTCTGCCTCTCATTGGTTAGAAATGAATAATTTATATTACGTAACATAGTAAAAGAGAAAGGAAGGAAAGAGAAATGTTAATTTAGACATTTTGTTTATAAACATTTAAATGTAATATTTTTTTCCCTTATAATATGTTTGGATTAAAGAGAATGAAAGAGGAGAAAAGTGAAAAATATTTTTTTAAAATGTGAAACATAAAAAATATTTATAATAAAATTTTATTTTTTATTCACGTTTTTCCAGTCCAAATATACCCTTAATGATTTCAACTTATGCTTCCTTGCTCCTTCTAATCTACAAGGTTAAGTTAGCCACATATTTTCAGTAAGGTTTCAGATTTGCAAATTGTATTTCTCTCCTCGTTTTACCTTTTTCTAGTTCTTTGCTTTTAAATTTATTTGGAACTCTGTTTGCAAAATTTTTAAGGCCTTGGAATTTTCCTGTATTTTGTTTGGAGAAAATTATGAAGAATAGAGATATATGATTTGAATAATTTGAAGATATAATCACTCATCTTTTGTGTCCTATGTTTATTCTAGAATATGCTGTATATGATTTCCTGGTGCATCCTTATTTGCCATTCCTCGTAAAATTATCCTTCCAGAGACTAGGTTTGTCATAAAAGGAAAAAATTTATATGTAATTCTTTATAATTTTACTATCATATTTTTTAATTAAAATATAATAAATGCATTATTTTTTAATAATATTATGATAAGTATATAATTGTTGTAAACAATTATGTAATTCTTAATTAAATTATACACTTATCATGGTATTATTAAAGAATTATTATTTATCATATTTTAATTAAAAAATTTGACAGTAAAAATATAAAAAATTGTATCTAAATTTAATCTATCATGAAATTCAACCCGACCAACCTATATTCAAGTGAACAAAATCACTTGCAATGTATTGTAGTTTGAAGTAATTTGGATTTTTCATGTCCATTCAGGTGAAATTTGATCAAGTTATGTCACATAACTTGTTTTTAACTTATCCAATAATACATGTCTTTTAGAATTTAGACCTTATTAAATTGAATATACTCAACTTTTATGAAAAATTATATTCAAAGTCCCAGATTTTAAAAAATTTATAATAAAAGACATTAAAATTTGAAATTATCTCCAAAGACTAAAGTTATTGAAACTTATGACTAGAGTTTTGGAAAATTATTATTAGATTTTAAGAAAGTTACAATTTCCTAAACTCTATTAATAAATTTTCTAAAATTTTGTAGTAACTTTGGCCTTTATTCAATTTTTAAAATCTTTTATTATAAATTTTACATAACTTGAAACCTTAAATATAATTTTCTCCAATTCTTCCATCAAACACCTTCAAGTGAACCCATTAACACACCCAAATATCTTTTTTTTTTCTTTCAAGTTTAGTTGAGTTTGATTTACAATATAATATAAGATATTCATAAAAATCATAAAAATCAATTAAGCTCAATTGTATTTGGATTTATAAAAATATTAAACTATTGAACTAAATAGGTTGGTTTTGCAAAAAGTTTCATCTGATTAATTTAATTAAAAAATTGATTTTGGTTGAAATTTGATAGAATTGGTTTTGGATAGCCCTATTAATACATAATAAACCAAATTAAGTGAATTACATATAATTGTTTATGGAGGTTTCTTACAAAATCATTTAATATATTTATTTAATTTTTGTTGAAGCAAATATATTTATTTAATTAATGTTTGTTCACTATAACTCATTATTCCCAATATTGGATACTTTCATGCCATCATGGTTAATTATATTCCCTTCGGTCTCAAATCTAAATCACTAATATCTATCTCACAAATATTAAAAAAATTAGTTAAAGGTAGTTTAACTAATTGAATTTGCATCAAAGCATATTTTTTTCCATATTTACCCCTAACTAAAGAGCCTACCTTCATTTTTAGTAAATTGCATTAGTTTTAATGACTCTCTATTTAATTAAGGGTACTTAAGGAAAAAGTTATTTAATGATCAAGATAATTTTGAAAAATAACTTATATTTTGAACCAAAACAATTCTTTAATAAGTAATTTATATTTGAGACTGGAGGAAGTAATTAGGTACTATTATTGCAGTTTCATCTTGTCCCTGTACATTAAATTTGAAGAAATTTTAAATAGACGTTGTTTAATTTCTAATTTGAATGAATGAATTAAAGTAATAGAAAATATTTGTGTATATAAATAATTTTTAATGGATTTATTTATAAAAATTTTATTTAACTATGTTTCTATTATTTAATTTCATTCTTTTAATATTCTTCTCTCAATTTATGGAACTGTCTTTCATTATAAGAATCTTTTTCTATGTTAGCCAAAAAAAAAAAGCTTTGATATAGTATACTAATCGATTTATACTTAAATTAACACCCTTAATTTTTCATCCATACTGGAGAAAGATCCTTCCTGTGGGTGAAGGTTCACAGTTCTCTCTTTTCTGAGAGTTTCTTGTAAAAGCTAGCCTTTTAGCTGTTAGCCTCTTTTCATTTTTATTTCCTCTACGGTAAAACCATGATGTTTAGGTGAGATGGAGAGTGTTTTGGGTGAAAGATGAAGGCTTTTCTTGCTATACTTGCTTTGCTCTGGTCCCATAAATGTGCATGTGGGTTTTGGTTCTTAAAAACTTGTTGCCCTACCGTTGGTTATTTTTCACGATTGTATAAATCTGGGTGAAGTGGTTGGTGTGTGTTATATCTTGCCATCAAACTGAGTGGGAGCTCACTACATAGGCGGCTATATTTCATTCATTGCTTAAATTCTGCCCAACAAGAGAGGTTTCACGAGGGTTTTCCAAACACACGATAACCCAAAACTGTTGTAACACAAAATTAACAAAATGGAAATAAACAAAGTTAATGCCAAACATAAAACAGCATGCAAACAAAACATGCAAACATTGGCAATTATTCCTAACCTTATTCTCTATTGGACCCAATGCATTGGCCGAAAGAGCCAAGGATTCTCTTGGGACCACAAAGTCAGCTAGCCAATAAAGCCTCTTCCTATTTCTATCAGATGGCTTGCTTGTCTCATTGTCCATTGGGCCTCCTTCGTACGTAATAATAGCTATCCCTCCAAACACACCCTTGTCCTCAAGGTTGTTTTGTGCAAACTGTTAGACTAATTGATCCAAAGGTTCCCAAGTGGCTTCTCAGTTGAGGGGTTTAAATTGCTTTCAGCTATCGCGATAAATATTGTTAAGGGAGTTTCTGGTCCCAACAAATCACGATTTCCATCAAGGGACTGAAGAAGATTTTGCAGGAGTGGCGTGATGTGCTTGAGCTCCTCTGCATTGGCATCACATATTCGGGCCTGCCGGAAGACTGCAATTGCCTCTTTGAAGGATTTGGTGCAAACTTCTGGCATTTGATTGCCCTTCTCCAACTTAAGAACAGATAACACACTATGTAGTTGCCGGTCCTTGAAATACCAATTCCAGGTACATAAGGAAGAAAATCATTGCCTGTTAAGACACATATACCTATGAAGGGTTCCGTATCAAAATTTCGGCCCTAAAATCCTTGTTTAACTCTATGCTTTCACCATTTGCCTAACGTCCATTTTAAAGATAATAGACATTATCACAAATTATATTTAACATGCAAGTGTTCTCATATTTCAATACTTTTATTTGTTTTTTAATCTTATTAGTTGGGTCAACATTTTATATCCTTTTTAAATGATTATAATTAGACTTTAATTAGGTATTTTTTAATATTTTTTTGAATTTCTTTCTTAGTAGGTGTGGATTTGTTCATTAATTATGTTTTATATTATGTATTTATTTTCCTGTCTTTTCCTTTTATGGAGGGTTGTTTGCCCCTCTCTATAAATGTATCTCTGTTTTAAACTTAAATAATAAAATAATCAAAGCATTTATCTATGATGTGATACATTTCTTACATGTTAATTGAATTTTATTCTTAGTTAGTAATCAAATTATTGAGGTTTATTGTACTGATTTTATGCATTTTTTTAGTAGAAAATATAATGAATGTCTAATGAGAGAAGGAAAATGCAAGAAAGACCAAGTTCATGTGTTTAGTCAAAGGCCTAATTCATCTTATATATGGTGCCTAACACTTACTTGGAGAGGAGGAAATCAAAATAGAAACATTCTTGCACATCAAAGACAATGACAAAAATAGAAAAGTCTAACAAGAGAATATAAATAACGAAATCAAGGAAATCAACAAGGCTATGTTTCAGTTAAGAAGATAGAGCTATAGAAAGCAGCCATGCCACCAAGATCTAGGTTTCCTTTTGCATGCTATAGCTATTATTGATTTGCTTTTCTCTTCTTCTACCTTTCTTCTTGTTTGTTATGGATTCAATTATTTTTTAGTTTAGACATTTGTTTTTCATTATAAGTAGCCAAACCCTTTAGATTTAGGGTTTGGATGGATATGTATATTGAATATGATTGAATTTGAGATACTCATACAATGACTTTTTATCTAATTAATTTATTATTAAGGTATATTTTCTTTTGTAATTTGCTAGCCACTTATTATGAAATTTGATTTGTAGTGAGATAAAGTAAAGGTGAATTACTATACATGATTACTTGAATAATAAATTTAGGTTTATATTTTCTAGTGATAGTAATCTTGCCTAGGTAGATTGTGACCTATATGCATGTGAAGCCGCTACAAGTAGGGATACACTAAATTCCATAAAGCTTAATAGGTTTAGGTTAAAGCGTATGATCATGATATAGGCCCATCATAAATATATATGTTCTATATTAAGGGGGAATTTGACATAATTTAATGAATTAGCCATTAATTAAGATGAAAATACATTGCATGAGTTAATCTTATTCATTTATAGCAAGTGACATTGAAACCCAAAATCTTAGAGCTTTTTATCATTAAATAGTCTAGTTCTTTACTTTTGTGATTTTGGCTTGTTCTTTAGTTCATAGTTCATTTAATTTAATTGCACATATGTTCTAGATACTAGAAGTGATTTAGGAAATTTATAACTGGTCAACCTTCTTCATGGGAATGATACTATACTTATTCTTATACTATTTGTGCGATTTATGCACTAGTGGAATTTTCACAAGTTTTTGGCACCATTGCCAGGGAAGGCATAAGTAGTATCGATTAGAAAATTATTCTCATTAATTTAGAAAGTTTTCTTTTTAATTTTTTCTTTGGTTTCTATATTTTCTTTTCTTGTATTTTTGGTTAATTTTCTAGTTTTTCTTTTTCAGGTGTTGAGCCTTATGAGTCGCTCATTAGGTGCTACACTTTAGGAGCTTGACCTAGATCCAGAGTGCACCCTTCGCTTTAGACAAAGGCAAGAGGACATTCCATAAGACAATCTTGTAGATAACTTATAACAAGAAGCTATTGCCGCCCTTCTTCACCATCGACCTATGTGAGATTTCACCATCCCAAATGCACATGGGATAAACAATAGTATAGTCAGTATAGTAATTGGGCCAACAATTTTGAAATCAAGTTTCGGATTATTATGATCCAACAAAACAAGTATAGGGGAGGTGTCATCAAGGACCTAAATGTGCATCTTGCCTGTTTCTTACTTATTTGTGATACTATCAAGAGGAATGGGGTTTTGGAAGAAGCCATTAGACTTAGACATTTCCCCTTCTCTTTACGAGATAAAGGCTCAATTGTGGCTGGCTTCTGTGCCTTCCAATCTTTTCACAATGGGATGAGCTATCACAAGCTTTTCTAGCCAAATACTTTTTACTTCTTAAAACTGCTAAGTTGAAAAGTAAGATATAGAGTTTTGTGCAAAGAGACAGTGAATCCTTATAAGATGCATGGAGAGATTTAAGGATGTTCAAAGGTAATGCCTATATCATGACATCTAAGATGAGTTGTTAGTTTAGATGTTTTACAATGGATTAGACCAGTCATTTAAGGTTAACTTAGATGCTTCAACTGGTAGGTCTTTAGTGGCAAAACTAGTGAATAAAATGGTTTCAATATTTATAGAAATGACTACTAATTACTACAATTAGCCTAATGAAAGGCACCTACCTAGACGTGTTGCTAGTGTTATAAAGATGGATAGCATTAGTGCACTAAATACAAAATTTGATCTACTTATGAAGAAATTTACACCTTTATTTAGTTGTGAACTCTACAATAGTGGTCATGCATACAATGTATGTCAAGTAAATAAGTTCATAGTGTCTTATGCTATTGAACAAGTACAATATGTGTTAAATAACCTTAAACAATATAACAATCCCAATTCAACAACATATAACTTTGGATGGCAGAATCACCTTAACTTGGGACAACTAAGGTCACCATAGTAATTCAGGAAATCATGGCGGGCCACACAAATAACATTTTTAGCCTAAAAATCAGGGTAGTCACCATTAGAATTAAAGCAAACCATCCTGGGAAGCTATATTTGAGAAATTTTGTAATATTGTTATTAATAAGTTTGAGAAATTGGAATCTAAGATGGACTAGCTAACCAACCATAATTGAAGTTTAGAAATACAAGTGGTTTAGTTAGTTAGCACATCTAATTCTAGGTCTCAAAGGAACTTTCCTAGTCAAACTAAGGTTAATCCATAAGAACACTATAAGGTAGTCACTTTGAAAAGTGATAAGCAAATACAGAGCACTAATGGACAGGATGCGCCACTTGATAATTGAGAGAATGCTGATGATGTGGAACTTATAAACCCTTTATTCTAGAGTAAGATGGATAGGCATGAGATGGCTCAACCACCAGCATCAACACTGATCAAGCTCTATGTCACACCACTACCCTTTCCTTAGTGATTATGGTAGTAAAAACTAGATAAGCAATTTGATAAGTTTCTCAATATTTTTAAGTAACTTTACATAAATATTCCTTTTACAAATGTTTTAACACAAATGCTAACTTATGTAAAGCTTCTAAAAGAGATCTTATGTGGAAGATATACCATCATTATACTAATTGAAGAGTGCACTGCAATTATTCAGAACAAGCTTCTACTGAAGCTTGCAGATCCAATGAGTCTTTTCGTTCCTTATTTAACTATTAATGTTCTTTTTGATCATGTCTTGTGTGATTTGGGTGCTAATGTGAGTTTTCATACCTCTCTTTGTGTGCAAGAGACTTGGCTTAGGTGAATTAAAGCCAACAACCATTACATTGCAATTGGTAGATTAATCAGTGAAAGATCCTTTCAAAACCTAGAAAATGTATTGATGAAGGTTGGGAATTTTTATTTTCCTTTTGATTTCCTTATGCTTGAAATGGAAAAGGATGCGATGATACCTTTGATACCATAAAGATTATTTTTAACCATAATGGGCACAATTATTTATGTGAAGAACAATAAATTGACCTTGAAGGTAAGAGAAGAAGAAATTTAGTTTAAGGTGTTCAAAACATTAATAACCCTACCTTCCAAAGAGTATTTTTGTAGACTCGATGTAGGTGATGAATTAACAAAGGAGACATATGACAAAGAGTCCTTTCAAGAACCTTTCAAACTGTATTAATCAGGAGCTACAACTAGTCATGACACAAATAAAGGAATTGCAGCCATTACCTCTACGGTTAAAGCTATATTCTATGTACCATCCTTGCAAGGATGCAAGTTGAAGAGCTCTCCTTATATGGTACTAGTATAATGAGGAATGAATCTACAAGTGTATTTAATGATAGCAAATAACACTTCAAGCCCTACCTAGTCAAAAAGACAGTGGAGAAGGTGGCCACCTATGCCTCTTCTAACATGTTAAGGTAACGACTATAACTTAAAACTATTTTCTCTTAACTTTTTTTTTTTTACTTTATAATTAGTTCAAGTAGGTCTCGTTTGCTTTCACTTTTGTTTCTTATTTTTAATTAGAGTTGGTGTCGTTTTAGTAGGATTGCATTCATGAAGTTGGGGAATTGAGGACATAAGGAATCCCATTTGTTAAGTTGCCACACCCTCCTTCTTTTATTTAACTGGCCTTGATGCTCTATGAAGATAGTTTTTTAGCCTTTTATCTTTGTCTTCATTACTATGTATACATTGTTGGCATTATATAATTTGAGTTTTAGGGGAAGAGGTTGAACTAAAATTTTCTTATGCAAATTCTTAAGCTAGAAGTGTATTTGGGGTTGCCGAGTTTAGGCTACTCTAATAATTATTTGTTGTTAGTCATAAGGATTAGATAATTCTAGAAAATTTTTTAGCCTCACTACTTCTAGTTTAGAAAAAAATTTATGGAGTGAATCATGCATGTGTGCAACATGTGATCTAGTATTTAATTTTATTTATGTAATTATTTGATCTTTTCCAAGATCAATGAGTTAAAATGAAATAAAGTGTCCTTCTCTTGTCTAGTTTGAAGTAGGTTTTAAGTAGTTAAAGCACATAAAATTTTACTTTGCTATTTTGGTTGATTTCAATTTAAAAAAAGAAAAGAAAAGAAATTTAAAGTTTGCCTAAATTATGAGTATGCATAACACTTTGACTTTATCACTTAGGTAAGGAAAGAGAAAAGCCATAGAAAGCATCTAGTGACAAGACCTAAAGAACGACTTCTATATTACTAGCCTGCTTGTCATATTTAGAAAAAAAAAAAAGCAAATGTAAAAATTAATGTAATAGGACCCTTTTGGCATTGATTATATAAATTAAATAAGCTTAATTGATATTTCGCAACTACCATATTTATTTTTTGAAATTATATGTGATTTTTATTTTGACTTTGATATCAAAGTAAGGATACAGAGGTTATAGCATTATGCTTGTAAAGAATTTGATAATCTTTTGGTGATTGTTTTGCAATGGTCATACAAAGCTTAAGAGGCATAGATGACTTTCATTGTATTTTATTTACTTAAGGATAAGCAAAGATTTAAGTTCAGGGAAATTTGATATGATGCATTTCTTACATGTCAATTAAATATTAATCCTAGTCAGCGATCAAGTTATTAAGGTTTATTGTGCTAAGTTTTTGCATTTTTTAGTAGGAATATGATGATTGCTAATGAAAGAAGACAAATATAAGAAAGACCAAGCCCATGCATCTAATTAGGAGACCAATTTGTCTTGTATATGGTGTTTAAACCTAACTTAGAAAGGAGAAAATCAAAATAAGAAAGTTCTTGCAAGAAAAGAAAAGAAGCTTCCTATAGCTACCCAAAATTAGAAAAAAAAACAAAATAAGAAAGTTCTCACACATAAAGGATTATAGTAAAAATAGAAAACCTTAACAAGAGAGTATAATAAGGAAACAAAGTGAATCAAGGGGGCTACACTTTAGTTAATAAGAGAGAACTTTGAAGAATGGCCATGATATTGAGATCTGGATTTCCTTTTGCAAATTGCAGTTACCATTGATATGCTTTTTGTAACATCCAATTTTCTGAAAATAAGAGAAAATGTGAGAAACGTAATGTATGGTTTCTCCGCAAATAAACGAAACTCATTGGATACAAAAGGAAGTCCACCGAAACGAAGTAGTTAAGGTCCCAAAAAAATTTAGGAAGCATTCTAGACTCCTACAAATGAGAATCTCAGGCTCAGATGAAAGAAAAACAGAGGTAGAATGAAGAAATAATTTCTTACGAAAAGCCTACGAAATGTAATGGTATTTTTGTAATTTTGAGTAAATTTTGGAATTCACACAGAAGGGCTTTTTAAATGAAAGTTTTGAGTTCCCCAGGGTTCTCAGAGGCCCTAAAAATCATGGAAAGTCCCGGGACAGCTAAAGCCCCTCCGGTTGATGTTTTCCAACGTCAGTATACCTAAACTTTGACAGATTCGTTCGGGAAGGTTTTAGCTCCAATTTGAGTGATTCCAAAGTATTTTACTAAATTGGGAACCTAAATTTTATAATAGAAAAGAAGGTTCTCAAAAAGGAACTAAAATGAAAGAGAAACAAAAATATAAATTATGAAGGGCAAAATGAGAATTTTTGAAAAGTGTAACTTATTCCCACCTATATATATGATGCACCCTTCTCCTCCCTTCATTATGCATGACCATGTTCTACCTAAAACCAAAAGAAAACCCTAAGGGATGAGGGTCACAAGAAGGGGAAGAAAAGGAGGAGAAATTAAAGGCTTAAGGTTTGGAAATTAGTAGTTTTTCATGCTCTTTCTTTTTCAAACCTCTTGTCCTCCATTCTCCTTTGTTTCGTATGTTTAAGGGAGAAATTGAGGGAAAAATTTAGATTTGAAGAGAGGAGCTCAAAGAACACAAGATTCAAGTGAGACAAAGCAAGAAAACAAGGTAATTATCTTCCTATGGTTGTTATTTTTGGTTCCCTTCTCTATCATTTCGCCCCATTTGAGGAAACCCTAGGAGGAGGTGATTTTTAGGTAGAACCAAGTATGAATCTAAGGAAACAGGGTGTGGAGATTAAGAATATACAAAGGGAATTATCAAAAAACCATTAGATTTCAAAATGCAAATTCTAGGGTTTTGTGTGCACCTTCTAAAATTTGATTTCATATGATAATTCCTAGGTATAATTAAGAGTTTAAATGAGCTCTTAAGATCCCTAAGATGCTCCTCACATGCTTCCTCCTTCAACAAAACAAAGAGAATTCCAAGGAGGCCAAAAAGGGGCATAGTCTCGGCCAAGCAAGGTTGGAGTAGCTAGGGAGAGTTTTAAATTTTTTTTAAGGCTATTCTTGAGTCATATTTGATGAATAAAAATGAAGGAGGCCTTGAAAAAAATTTGGAACTCTTAAAAAGTGATTTGGTACCTCAGGTTCCATATTATGACCTAAAGAAGCAATATGATGTCAGGCTCTTTGTTTTAATTGTGTGACGACTCCAAGAGGCTTAAAAGGAGTCAAAAATTATATTTGAAAAGAAAGAATGGAGCCTAGAATTTATTTGAGGAGTGTGCTTCATTAGGTGCATTTATGGACTATAATGGAGCTTATAGAGTAATCTAGCATCTAAGTAAATTGTATGGTCTTAGAGATTGTTTCATGAACCTAATTGACTCTCATAAATTGTATCTAGGCTAAGAGAAACCATCTCTACCAATTTGTGGGTGTGTGGCCAAAAGAGGAGGCTTGAGTCCAAAGAAAAAAGTGTGTAATTGTGTGTAAAGTAGCTCTCTTCACCTTCTCTCATGCATGGATGTGTGTTTAGCTTGCTTTAGAATATGTGTATATGTATTTTCAAGCTATAAAAAGTATGCTAGCATGCCTTTAAATGCTATAATTCTTGATGCCATGTTATGTTTCTAAATAAGTATATAATGTTTTTTTGAGTTTGCTTGAATGTGGAGAGGCCAAGAACTCTTCCCTTTAGTGAGGATGAGCTAAGAACCCTTGAGCTTGGTTGAGACAAAGTAAAGAGTCTCTCAAAAGCAAAGTGGGCTCTTAAAAGTATGGTTGAGTCCAAAGCTCTTAAAGAAAGGGTGAGACAAGTCCAAAATCCATGAGGAGAAGTGTGAGGCCAGTCTAAACACTTGGTGAGCTCTTGAATGTTTTGTATGATTTGTTCGAATGCCAAGTTTACTTTTAAAATGTCCATGACTTCCATTTTCTCTATGCATGCATTTGTAAAGCTTGCTTTGCACATATTATGTATGATTGAATGGGAGATAAGCTATTGGGATTCTTTGAATCTCATTCCCTTCTCTCCAATGCTCTAACATGCTAGGTGGATCAAGTAGCTATAGTGAAGGGAGCCAACAACAATTAGGAAGAGAGATTGACAAGCTTATGCTTTGTTTTGTTCATTTTGGAATCATAATGATGGTTCATGATGTTGTAAATGTACTATGAACCTTAAGACATATGTAAACATATTATTATATAATTTTTAGATGTATGAATATGATATATGATGTGACACCTTAATCTACTACCGCTATCTAGCCTCTCACTGGGCTCGGTTTCATATGATTTCTAAAGAATCAACACCAATCTGAGGCATTTTCATGCTATAAAACGGGGTTTCATACACTCAACTTTTACTTCGTGGGTCCTGTGAACCCATCATTCACATTCTCTACTCAAACTCCACTTATACAACTCATACATAGCATAAAACAAGCCATAAGCTACGGGTATAGAGCCAAAAACCAGAAAATGCATTTTTCTCACTTGCGCCCAAAAGTCATATTTTGGCTCTAACTTTGGAAAATCATAACTAATTATAGAAAAATGGGAATCTAGTAAACTTTAGCTTTCTAGAAATATCTAAGTGTTAAATTTACTTTAAAAATAATTTCCCATCATAATCTCAGCATTTGGACCATGTTTGACATCGAAAATGGGAAGGAGGTCTGACTATCACTGTTTCTGGTGCAGCTTTCTGTGATGAAATTCGAAAATTCATAATTAAATCCATAAAAATCTAATCTAGGCACACTATACCAATTTGGAAAGTGATGGATGTCTACTAGAGAAGAAAAATAAGCTTAGATCAGTTCAGTAGCCCCTACACCCGAAAAATCGATGGAACAGTGACGGGGGTCAAGAGAGCTCCCTGATACTGATATAGAACTTCAGAAGGTTCAATCTCTCTCTATAGACCTCCGATTTGGGTGCTTCCAGTTGTTACAGGTCACTTTGGTTTTCTAGTTTATGTGTATAAAATTTCATGACAATTGGCCACCGTTTGGTCTATATATGACATGGTTTTCATTTCTGACCTATAGGAACAGTACTTGACCAAACCATGAATTTTTCCCAAATTCAACAATTCACCAAATATTCTATAATCCTCCAAAAATTACCCACTTTAGCTTCTCAAGAATCTTTCTACAAACTCTAGAGGCATGCCAAATTTCATGGCAAGAGGAGCTCATCCAGTCATACTTTGACGGAGCTCTCAAAAATATCGATTTTGGCACCCAAAAGGTCCAAAATGGGTCCAAATTGCCTCTCACACATTCTAGCCACTCATGGACAAGTATAAAACTAGGATATATAACAAGTCCATGTGGTCCAAATCATCATACATTCAAATCTCACTATGCTACGGGCCATATTATACTATCACATTCATTCATCAAAAGAGGCAAAACCCTTATTTCCATTAATTTGGCTATAAACATAGTTCATACATCATCTTTTCATACATATACACATGTTACAACCTTTACATCTCAAAAATAGTGGGCGCATATACAATGTGGCACCACTTTACATCAAAATAACCCAAAATAAGCTAATATCTAACTAAGCATGCTTCTAGGCTCCCTGGTGTGCACTTGCCTCTCCTTGTGCTCCACCTAGCATATTTAGTTGGGAGGGAAGGGGTGAGATTCAGGGAATCTCAGTAGCTCATGCACTCAATCAAGTAAGCAATCAAGGCATATAACAAGTCAAAGCATGTGAATAAGCACTTAGCCATTCTCAAACAACCAACACACAATGTACATGCTATGAAAATCACAACAATGCCAAAAATGGGCTCCAGGGACTTTTGGTGTAGCCTCACCCGAGTTTAGGGACTTTTGGATGGCCTCACCCGAGTTTAAGGACTTTTGACTTGGCCTCACTCGGTTGAGACTTTTAGCCTTGTCTCACCCATTCTCAAGGGACTTTCGGCTTCACCTCACCCATCTCAAGGGACTTTCGGCACTACCTCACCCGAGAAATTCTCACAATTCAACACACAAGTACATTGGCATCAATGCATCAAAGCAATAGCATATGGCATATTCCACACATTAAGCATATACATAACATACAATGACTATTACAACCAAGAATGCAACAAGAAAGAGTGGGAAGAAAGAGCTACTTTATCAGCCAAGGTCAACACTAGCTTTTCCTTTCAATTCCTCTTCTCCCTTCTTAAGTTCACAATTACACCTTGATGGAGGTATTTCTCTTGAGCCTAGACACACAAAAGCATGCAATTACTCTCTTAGAATGTAATCATTCAGATCAAACTCTCCTAACATACCAGAACCTAGAGTTCTCTCTCTCTTTCTAGAATGCCATCAACTTTTTCTCTCTCTCAAGCTCCCATGGTAGTGGAAACAATATTTTCAAAGAAAACACAAAGATTCAAAGGTGTTTTCCACTTTCCCTCTTCTGACCCATGCCCAAAATCCATCCATTTTTGCAAACAAAACCGTAAAAAGAGAGGGCAAAGAGAGGGGATCAGAGTTCTAAGAAGAAATGGGAGAAGTTTCCTTACCTTTCCCTTGCTCTTCCTCCTTCTCTTGGTCTCTCTCACTCTCCACGCCTCTTTTCTCTCCTTGGGTCGAAGTCTAGGGCAGATATGAGAGAAGAAATGAGTTGGGCGATTAATGAAGTCTAATTCTCGCTATTTACTCTCTTCTGGACTGACCCTCGCTACGGCGAAAATTAACCTTCGCTATAGCGAGCTCGTGTTATCGAGCTTCGCTATGGCGAGGTGTAACCTTCGCTACGGCAAGCTCGTATCAGTTCCCTTTGCTATGGTGAGATATACCATTCGCTATGGCGAAATCGCGTCAGTTCCAGACCTCATTCTCGCTATGGCGCACGCTACAGCGAGCTGCCCCCTGGTTTCTGTATGGACTGCTGCTCGCACTCGCTGTAGCTAGAACCTCGTTCGCTATTGCAAGAAGTCATTCTCGCGACAGCGAGACCATTTCTCGCTATTGCGAGAAGACTTAGCACAGTTTCTGGACTTCGAAAATTTCCAGCTTTCTACTTCCTTTCTTTTCCTTTTCTTTTCTTTTCTTGGTTGTTACATTTCTATCCCTTTTAAAAGAAATTTCATCCTCGAAATTTAAAGACTTACCTCAAGGGAATAACTCTAGATATTTTTCCCTCATTTCATCCGCCAATTCCCAGGTTGCTTCCTCAGATGTCAGACCTCTCCAAATCACTTTCACCAGAGGAATGTTCTTGCTTCTCAGCTGTTTCAGCTTAGCATCCACAATTCTCTCCGGTCTCACTACATAGGAAAGATCTTCCTGCAATTGCACATGCTCATATTCTATCACATGTAAGGAGTCTAGTAAATACTTTTTCAACTGGGAGACATGAAAAACACTGTGGATTTGGGCTAGGTTAGGAGTAAGGCTATTCGGTAAGCCACGGGTCCAATTTTCTCAAGGATTTCAAACGGACCAATATACCTAGGACTGAGCTTCCTTACCCTCATTGACCGACCTACTCCCGTCATTGGAGATATTCGAATGAACACATGGTCTCCAACCTCAAACTCTAATGGCCTCCTACACTTATCAGCATAGCTTTTCTGTCTACTCTGGGCTGTGAGAAGCCTCTTTCTAATCAATTCTATCTGTCGGGTGGTCTGGTCCACAATCTCAGGTCCTATCATACTCCTTTCACCTAACTCAACCCAACACAGAGGGGATCTGCACTTTCTCCCATACAAAGCCTCATAAGGGGCCATCTGAATACTGGAATGGTAGCTGTTATTATAAGCAAACTCTGCTAACGGTAAATACGCATCCCAGTTCCCCTTCATCTCTAGCACACATGCCCTCAACATATCTTCTAATGTCTGGATGGTCCTTTCAGTTTGACCATCTGTTTAGGGGTGATATGCAGTACTAAACCGCAATCTGGTCCCTAAGGCATGTTGCAATGACCTCCAAAAGTTCGATGTGAACCTGGGGTCTCTATCTGAAACTATGCTATTGGGTACTCCATGAAGTCGCACGATCTCTCTGATATACAACTGGGCCAATCTATCCAGTGTATGAGTAGCCTTAATAGCTAAAAAGTGTGCAGACTTCGTCAGTCTATCCACAACTACCCAAATAGTATCGTGTCCAGAGGATGTCCTGGGTAACCCCATGACAAAGTCCATGGCTATACTATCCCACTTCCACTCAGGGATATCTAGAGGTTGCAACAACCCAGCCGGTTTCTGATGTTCAATCTTTATCCTCTGACACACTAGGCATCTAGCCACATAATCCGTCACATGGCTCTTCATCCCTGACCACCAAAAAATCTTTTTCAAATCTTGATACATCTTGGTGGCACCTGGGTAGATAGTATACTTACTCTTATGTGCCTCTTCTAAAATGCTTTCTCTCAACTCATTTTGACTAGGCACACAGATTCTATCTCGATATACTATCATGCCATCCTTAGACAACTTGAAATCTGAGATCTTATCTTGGGTAATCTCATTCCTGATCCGTTTCAGGAACTCATCCTCTCTTTGGGCATCTAAGAGCTGGGTTTTCAAGATATTCTCAACTCGGATTTCACTCAGATACAATCTACCCGATACCACCTGACAAGAGAGGTTCAAATCTCTGAACTTCTCTAGGAGCTCCTGCTCCCTAATCATCATATGGGCTACATGGATGGTTTTTCTACTCAGGGCATCCGCCATCACATTGGCCTTGCTCGGATGATATTTCAACACATAATCATAATCTTTCAAGAATTCCATCCATCTCCTCTGTCTCATATTGAGTTCTTTCTGATCAAACAGGTATTTCAGACTCTTGTGGTCACTATAAATCTATATGGTCGCACCATACAGATAGTGTCTCCAAATTTTAAGAGCAAACACTACGGCAGCTAACTCTAAGTCATGCGTGAGATAATTCTCTTCATGAGGCCTCAACTGCCTCGAGGCATATGCCACAACTCGACCCTACTGCATCAACACACATCATAACCCTTTGCCCGAAGCATCACAATAAACCACAAATGGTTCACTAGGGTCAGGGATAATCAGTACAGGGGCAGTGGTCAAACAGAGTTTCAACTCTTAAAAACTCTTCTCATATCTCTCATCCCACACAAAGAGTGTATCTTTCCTAGTTAGCCTCGTTAGTGGTAAGGCCATTCGAGAAAAGTCCTAAATAAACCGTCTATAATACCCTGCAAAACCTAGGAAACTCCTAACCTCGGTGATCGTTCTAAGTCTATCCCACTGTAACACAGCCTCAACCTTATGAGGATCTATCGTAACCCTATCTCATGAGATCACATGACCTAAGAATCGCACCTCAGTCGGCCAAAACTCACATTTACTAAGTTTGGCATACAACCTTTTCTCTCTCAAGGTGTCTAGGACTAGTCTCAAATGCCTCTCGTGCTCCTCAAAAGATCGGGAGTACACTAAAATATCATCAATGAAGACCACTACAAACTGATCTAGATACGGTCTGAATACCCTGTTCATATAATCCATGAACACAGCAGGCGCATTCGTCAATCCAAATGGCATCACAAGGAACTCATAGTGCCCATATCTCGTTCTAAAAGCCGTCTTAGAGACATCTTCAGTTCTCACTCTCAACTGGTGGTAACCAGATCTAAGATCTATCTTAGAAAACACAGATGCCCCAACCAACTGATCTAACAGATCATCAATTCTATGGAGAGGATATTTATTCTTGACGGTAACTTTGTTCAACTCTCTGTAATCAATACACAACCGCAAGCTACCATCCTTCTTTTTCACAAATAACACCGGAGCTCCCCAAGGTGAAACACTAGGGCGGATAAACCCTTTCTCTAACAATTCCTCTATCTGCTCTTTCAACTCAGCAAGCTCGGCGGGAGCCATCCTGCAAGAAGTTTTGGACACCGGTCCAGCACCAGGCACTATGTCTATAGGGAACTCTAATTCTCTCTCAGGGGGTAGGCCACTAAAATCAAACTCTCTAGGGAAAACTTCCGGGAATTCTCTGACAACTGGGATCTCCTCTATCCCTTCTTCTACCTCAATCTAAATAGAGAAAAAGACTAGAAACCCTTGACATCCACACTCTATATATCTCTCAGCCTGGGTAGTAGTCATAAAGGATAACTCAGCTCCTACCCTAGGTATGGTCCCACAAGCAGGTAAGGAAATGGTTCGGTGTTCATAATCAAGTATGGCATTATTTGCAGCCAACCAGTTCATACCAATAATCAAATCAATATCATGGAAAGGCATACAGACCAAATCAAGAGTGATATGACAATGGTTACATTGGACAGTGACATTCAAGCAAGTATGGGAAGTAACCACGTGGCCTCCAGTGGGTGTAATGACAGACAAGTCAAATGGTAAGACACTAATGACCAGACCCAATTTCCTCACACAATCATAAGATATAAACGAGTGACTAGCACCCGAGTCAAACATAGCAACTACAGGAAAGCCATTCACTAACAGCGTACCTCGGATCAAACTGGGAGATGCGCTGGCTTCCTACTGAGTAAGGGCGAACACTCAGCCCTGGGTCTGTGGTCTAGAAGGAGGCTCTGTCTCCATCTGAGGATAGTGTCTAGCAATGTGCCCCGGCTTCCCACACTTGTAACATGTCACCGGAGACTGCTGGAAGGATGACTGGCCCTGCAGAGGTGGCACATCTCGCTGTGGCTTTCTATTCCATGGCCCTTTGCCTTTCCTCTTATTACTAGGGGTCAAACTAGAACCCTCTTCTGGTTTCAGCCTTTTCAAATCCGGAACCCTCTTCTGACTAGCCGTAGTCGCAGTAGGCATAATAACTTGCAAGTTCGTCTTAATCACCCTACTGACCTCCACAAGGGTATTAAACTTCCTGATCCGCTATGGGGTGACTCTATCGATAATCAGGAGCCTCAAACCAGTCTCAAACTGCTCACATCTCCAGGGTTCATCATCATACCTCTGGAGGTAAGAGGAATACCGAGACAACTCTATGAACTTGGCCACATATTGGTCCACGGTCATCTCATCCGTCTGTCTCAAGCCCATGAACTCCATCTCTTTCTTTTTCCTCACTGAACTTGGGACATACTTCTCATAAAACTCGACCAAGAAAGTCTCCTAAGTTATCTGTATATTCTTGGTCTCCATCAGGAGTTTTGCACTATCCCACCATCTATCAGCTTCTTTTTCTAGCATGAAGGTGGCTAGCTGGGCTTTCTGCTCGGTAGTACAATCCATCACTGAGAATATCTTCTTAAGCTGCATCACCCAAGCCTCCGCTTTATCCGCATCCAACTCCCCGTCAAATGAGGGTGGATTATTTTGCCTAAACTGCTTTAATACTTTCTGGATAGGCGTCTGGGTCTGAGGAGCAGCAAGCTCTTGGGAAGGTATAGGTGGAATGCTAGATGTAGATGGTTGAGATACATGGGCATCCCTTCTGGCTTCTTCTTGCCTAGCCAGGGTATCTTACAAATGCATGATTATATCATGCTGCTGCTGGGCAATGTATCTCTGCTGTTCCAGCATCTCCTGATGCTGGCCCATCATGGCCTCATACCAATCAAGTCTCTCCATGATGGCCTGCAGAGGATCCCTAGTCTCAATAGGAACCTCTGGCTCAGCTCTCTGAGCCCTGGGCGGTCTGTCTCTACCTCTACCCATGCCCCATCTGGTCTCAACCATGTCTGAAAGAAGTAGCAACCCTCAGTTCACAATAATATCACAACAGATATGCATAAGGATGCTACAACTTCCATGACCATTCACACCAAACACAATAATTCTCATCATTCAAGAGCCTAATATTGAGCAAAAGTGCCTGAACCATTACTCTGATACCAAAAATGTGACACCTTAATCTACTACCACTATCTAGCCTCTCACTGGGCTCGGTTTCATATGATTTCCAAAAGAATCAACACTAATCCGTGCCATTTTCATGCTATGAAACGGGGTTTTATACACTCAACTTTTACCCCGTGAGTCCTGTGAACCCATCATTCACATTCTCTACTCACACTCTACTTATACAACTCATACATAGCATAAAACAAGCCATAAGCCACGGGTATAGAGCCAAAAACCAGAAAATGCATTTTTCTCACTTGCGCCCAAAAGTCATATTTTGGCTCTAAATTTGGAAAATCATAACTAATTATAGAAAAATGGGAATTTAGTAAACTTTAGCTTTCTGGAAATTTCTAAGTGTTAACATTACTCTAAAAATAATTCCCAATCATAATCTTAGCGTTTGGACCATGTTTGACATCGAAAATGGGAAGGAGGTCTGACTATCACTGTTTCTGGTACAACTTTCTGTCATGAAATTTGAAAATTCATAATTAAATCCATAAAAATCTAATCTAGGCACACTATACCAATTTGGAAAGTGATGGATATCTACTAGAGAAGAAAAATAAGTTTAGATCAGTTCAGTAGCCCCTACACCCCGAAAATCGATGGAACAGTGACGGGGGTCAGGAGAGCTCCCTGATACTGATATAGAACTTCAGAAGGTTCAAACTCTCTCTATAGACCTCCGATTTGGGTGATCTCAGTTGGTACAGGTCACTTTGATTTTTTAGTTTATGTGTATAAAATGTCATGACAATTGGCCACCGTTTGGTCTATATATGACATGGTTTTCATTTCTGACCTATAGGAACAGTACTTGACCAAACCATGAATTTTTTCCAAATTCAACAATTCACCAAATATTTTATAATCCTCCAAAAATTACCCACTTTAGCTTCTCAAGAAGCTTTCTACAAACTCTAGAGGCATGCCAAATTTCATGGCAAGAGGAGCTCATCCAGTCATACTTTGACGGAGCTCTCAAAAATATCGATTTTGGCACCCAAAAGGTCCAAAATGGGTCCAAATTGCCTCTCACACATTCTAGCCACTCATGGACAAGTTTAAAAGCATAAAACTAGGATATATAACAAGTTCATATGGTCCAAATCATCATACATTCAAATCTCACTATGCTACGGGCCATATTACACTATCACATTTATTCATCAAAAGAGGCAAAACCCTTATTTCCATTAATTTGGCTATAAACATAGTTCATACATCATCTTTTCATACATATACTCATGTTACAACCTTTACATCTCAAAAATAGTGGGCGCATATACAATGTGGCACCACTTTACATCAAAATAACCCAAAATAAGCTAATATCTAACTAAGCATGCTTCTAGGCTCCCTGGTGTGCACTTGCCTCTCCTTGTGCTCCACCTAGCATATTTAGTTGGGAGGGAAGGGGTGAGATTTAGGGAATCTCAGTAGCTCATGCACTCAATCAAGTAAGCAATCAAGGCATATAACAAGTCAAAGCATGTGAATAAGCACTTAGCCATTCTCAAACAACCAACACACAATGTACATGCTATGGAAATCACAACAATGTCAAAAATGGGCTCCAGGGACTTTTGGTCTAGCCTCACCCGAGTTTAGGGACTTTTGGATGGCCTTACTCGAGTTTAAGGACTTTTGACTTGGCCTCACTCGGTTGAGACTTTTAGCCTTGTCTCACCCATTCTCAAGGGACTTTCGGCTTCACCTCACCCATCTCAAGGGACTTTCGGCACTACCTCACCCGAGAAATTCTCACAATTCAACACACAAGCACATTGGCATCAATGCATCAAAGCAATAGCATATGACATATTCCACACATTAAGCATATACATAACATACAATGACTATTACAACCAAGAATGCAACAAGAAAGAGTAGGAAGAAAGAGCTACTTTATCAGCCAAGGTCAACACTAGCTTTTCCTTTCAATTCCTCTTCTCCCTTCTTAAGTTCACAATTACACCTTGATGGAGGTGTTTCTCTTGAGCCTAGACACACAAAAGTATGCAATTACTCTCTTAGAATGTAATCATTCAGATCAAACTCTCCTAACATACCAGAACCTAGAGTTCTCTCTCTCTTTCTAGAATGCCATCAACTCTTTCTCTCTCTCAAGCTCCCATGGTAGTGGAAACAATATTTTCAAAGAAAACACAAAGATTCAAAGGTGTTTTCCACTTTCCCTCTTCTGACCCATGCCTAAAATCCATCCATTTTCACAAACAAAACCGTAGAAAGAGAGGGCAAAGAGAGGGGATCAGAGTTTTAAGAAGAAATGGGAGAAGTTTCCTTACCTTTCCCTTGCTCTTCCTCCTTCTCTTTGTCTCTCTCACTCTCCACGCCTCTTTTCTCTCCTTGGGTCGAAGTCTAGGGCAGATATAAGAAAAGAAATGAGTTGGGCGTTTAATGAAGTCTAATTCTCGCTATTTACTCTCTTCCGGACTGACCCTCGCTACGGCGAAAATTAACCTTCGCTATAGCGAGCTCGTGTTATCGGGCTTCGCTACGGCGAGGTGTAACCTTCGCTACGGCGAGCTCGTATCAGTTCCCTTCGCTATGGCAAGATATACCATTCGCTATGGCGAAATCGCGTCAGTTCTAGACCTCACTCTCGCTATGACGCACGCTACAGCGAGCTGCCCCCTGTTTCTGTATGGACTGCTGCCCGCACTCGCTATAGCTAGAACCTCGTTCGCTATTGCGAGAAGTCATTCTCGCGACAGCGAGACCATTTCTCACTATTGCGAGAAGACTTAGCACAGTTTCTGGACTTCAAAAATTTCCAGCTTTCTACTTCCTTTCTTTTCCTTTTCTTTTCTTTTCCTGGTTGTTACATATGACCTCTAACATTTATTTTAAGTATGTAATGTCAAAGTGTGCAATGTGGAAGTTTGATGAAAATGTGCATAAGTATGGGTTGAATGGCCAAAATGAGATGCATAAGGTTTGGGACTATTTGGACAGCTTACACAAGTCTTAAATATGCTTTTAGACTTGCCCAAAAGATGTCACAACCAAGGGAAAGCTATTTGGCAAATTTGGTACCTCATATGGAGCCAAATTTGACTATAATGAAACCCTATATTATTTTTTGGCCAAATGAGGTAGCCTTGATCTGAGATTTGACAGGCAATTAGACCTCATTGAGAGCTCTTTGGCTAAAAAACATAATTTTTAGAGGTCTAGAGAATATTTGATGAATTTTTAAAGTTGAAATTTTCTATTGATTCTGGTATGTACACTGTTCACACTGGCAGATTTGTGTTTTATGTCATCCGATAGACAAATAGTGTCTAATACTTGTAAAATTTTATAAGCATAAACTAGAGGTCATAAGCTTTCTGTGACCATCGAGATCACCTCATTTGGAGGTCTGAGCATAGAGTTATGCATTTTTGAATTTATCTGTTGGTAGTAGTAATGCTCCAGGAGTCCAGTCACTGTTCTATAGAATTCAAATGGCTAAACGTATTTGTTTCATTCTAAAATTATTTCTAGTATCAAGTTAACATTTGTAGCTTTCCATAATGACTAAATGTGTATGATTTTAAATTTTATAGAATTAGTTATGAATTTTAAAATTTTGTATTAGTAATATAAAATAGCAGCCCAAGCAGCAGTGACCTCAGTAGCTTTTCGAATGTCAAACATCTTCCCCTTAATGGTTTATGAATTGAAATTATTTTTACCATGGGGTAGACATCCAGAGATTTCTAGAATGGTAAAACTTGTTGGATTTCAAATTTTTGTGAATTTAGTTATGAATTTCTAAAATTATAATAGAAAAATTAAAATTCTGACTATGGCAAATCCGTGGGAATTAATGTGTTTCACCCACTTGTATGAGTTCCAAATCACTTTCTTGAATGGTTTTGAATTGTATTAGTGTAAATAAATATGAGGATATATTGTATGAGCTTACATGGTCCACGTGACATCAAATGGAATTTTTATACACTACGCAACGCGAAAATATTCATTATTCCTATTACCTTTTTCGTTGAAAGCTTGCATAATTCTTGAAAATGAGATACCTAAAGGCATGAGATGAGCTAGAAATGATGGTGTTACACTTTTCTCTTCTTATACTTTTCTCATTGTTTGTTATGGATTCAGTTATTTTTGAGTTCAGAGTTTTGTTTTTTTATTTTTAATTATGAGTAGCTAAATCCTTTAAATCTGGGATTTGAATGGATATGTCTACTAAATATAATTGATTTAAGATACTCATGTAATGAATTTTTATCTTATTAATTTATTATTCAATTATATTTTCTTTTGTAATTTGCTAGTCACTTATTATGAAATCTAATTTGTAATGAGATGAACTAAAAGATGAATTATTGTGGGCGATCATCTTAATATTAAACTTAGGTTTTTATCTTCTAAAGATAGTAATCTTGCTTAGGTAGATTGTAATATGCATGCATACTAGATTGTTACATCTAGGGATACACTAAATTCCATAGAGTTTAGCGAGTTTGTGTTAGAGCCTATGATCACGAAAGTAGACACAATCCTAACATTATTACACATGTTCTATCTTGAAAGGGAACTTCACATAATTTAGGAAATCAACTATTAATTAGGATGAAAATAAATTATATTAATTAATTTTATTCATTCATTATATGTGACATTGAAACTTAAATCCTAAAGTCCTTCATTATTAAATAGTCCAGTTCTTTGTTTTTACCAATTTTGCTTGTTCTTTAATCCATAGTTTAATTAATTCAGTTGTGTAAAATTTTCTAGATAATAGAAGTAACTTAGAAAATTGACAATTGATCAACCTTCCTTATAGCAACAATATTCTACTTATTTTTACACTACTTGTGCAATCTATTCATTTATGAATTTTTCACAAAAATTTCTAAATTCCTTTTCAGTATTAGAGCCTATAAGGCCTAAATAACAAACTACATTAGTGGTTAGCATTTAAAAAAAAAAATCATATGTTGGTAGTTAAAAGTATACATTAATAATTAGTGAAAACCAAGATCTCTATATTACAGAATGGTTAAGTAAAGATGCCTAAAATAAAGATCTTTACAATGAAGTTAAAGAAAGAAGACAAAAAGTCAAAAATGAAAACAAATATGCCTAAAAAGAAGAATGGTAGCGTTAGGGCCAAGCTATTCCTAACTTGAAGGAGTGTTAAAAGTCATATTTAATATGTGATTATTTGCTACAAATCACATTTGGTTGGTAATTATGCTTAGGTTTTAATGCTTTTTTTTTTTCTTTTGCTAGTTGGGTGTACATTTTATTTCCTTTATAAGTGTTTAACTTAATTAGATTTTTATTTTTAATATAAATCTATTTATTAATTAGATCTTTTATTATACATTTATTTCCCTATCTTTTCCTTTCATTAAAGGTTGTCTACCTCTTTCTATAAATGTACCTTCTTCTTAAGATTTGAATAATATGTTGAAGTCCTTTAATACGTTGTTAGATACTATCCTCAGTGATCACTATTACAACCCCGCTTTTTTTTTTTTGTTGCTTTAGTGTTAGGCATGTATGTAACTGAGTACTTGCTTCATATGGAGCTATAACAAACTCAATGTTCTCTAATCTCAAAACTGAATTAGTTAACGAGCCATAATAGTAGTAACATTCACTACTCTCTGGAATAACTTTAAGATTGCATTGATGTTTCCCTCTTTAAGCTTAGTCATTACCAAATTGCGATTAGCACTTCTTTTACTCTTCCTGTCACCTTCTATTGTTGCCTTGCAAGGAATGTTGCGACCATAAAAAACAACAACCATGCTATCTTATAGTAGTGAAGCAACTTAATTCGATGCATAAAGTATTCAATGTACATGAATTTCTTTTTAATATAAAAATTAAGACAAAGCTTTATACTATAAGAATAAGCTCCCTTATAAAGCAATGATTACGCATCAATACCTGTGCATTTTCTAGCATACTTATTGATGCAAATGGGTTTGCTATAAGGCATCATGAATAAGAGAAGATCCTTGATACCCATTTGTAACAACCAGATGAAACTGTGTAGCTCTTGTTGTGGGTGCATAGTTTTTCCTATTTTCCTTCTCTATTTTCTTTTTCTCAACACTTGATTGTTAGTTTCATCCTCCATATCTTCAAACTTCATAAATTTTATTTGATGTGGGATATTGAATAAAACTATTACAAGACCTCTGGAGTTAATTAAGTAACTTTAAATTTCTATTGTAGATGCCTCATTTTGTCTAAGAGTGTGTTTTAAACTGAATCCATAGACTTTATAGGAAAATTTAAGGAATATCAATTGAGATAATTATATTGTCCTCAATGTGGATTTTTATGAAATTATTAAGATGGGAGGAGAGATTATAAAGGAAAATGTTATGTTTTGGATTGGAAGCTTATCTCTTGAATCCCAAAAACCTTTTCTTTTTTTTTTCCTCTCTTCTCTTTTCTGTTTTTTCTTCCTTACCTTTCTTCTTTCTTTCTCTTATGCAAAAATAAGATAAACCTTGATAATTCATTGGCACCATATATTTTGATGATGGAATTAGTAATATGAGTTTTGTTTTTCCTTAAAAAAAAAAAGAGATTTCAACATAAAATTTAATATTTAGCTATAGAAATGTATTACCCATTCCAAATTGAATTTTCTAGATATCTCATTTCATTCAAAATTTTGAGGCCTTAAATGTATTTTCTTTTATAAGTTTTTATCAATGGTTATTGCTCTTTTTTTTTTAACTAACTTTTCTAACATTAGCAATAATTTAGAAGTAATTATTATTTATTATTTTAATTTTGTTCTTCTTTAGAATTATGAATATACAAAGAAAATTTTCATTAAAAAATAATAGCATTAGAATTTTAATTAGAAGGGAATTGAATTTTAAAGTGTTACTGAGGAAGACCAATTATGCACATGCATTATTTTTAAAGTCTAATAGGGGCTCTTGCTTATGTTTTTGTTTAAAAAAGAAAAAAGAAGAAAACAAAATGTTGCAAGTTTTAACATTTTTTAATAAATACATCAAATGCCTAACTAGCAGTTCGAATGTTTAGTTAGCATAGCCTCATTCAGTTTCCATATCCAACTTGATGCCCTTGCTTTGCTTATGTCCAACTTGTTCCTCTGCTATAATTTATCCGTGTTCTACTCTCTATGCACACCAAGAGTCTTTATGTGTTAAGAAGGTCGTGCTTCCCTTGCAAATCTTCCATAAATGGCTAGCTCAAGAACATAAGAAAGGGGAATAAAGAAAAATGAGAAAGCGACAAACATAAATACACAAATACAAATATATATATATATATATATATATGCATTGATACAAAAATATATAAGAGAAAGAGAGGCTAGAGGAGAGGATCAAAAGCAAGGGAACGGGTGAAGAAGATTAGAGAAAAAGGTTTTAAGAGCAGGTAATAATTTTATAAATTCTATACACTCTGTTTTGATGTAATCCCTACTCCTTCATATTTGTACGTATGATTTTGTTGTTCTCTTGCTATTTTAATTACCTGTAATGATGTGATGATGCCAATGTCTTCATTCTTTTTTTTTTGTTCATTTTTAAATCTAGCATGATATATACGCTGTAGAGAAGAAGTAAAATAAATACGGTGTTTCTACTAAAGACCTTACTTAATTAGATATAACCAAAGAAAAAAAAATGAAACCCATATTCTTGAGAACAAGAAACATAGAGACTTCATTCATAGAAGGCTTAATTTCCTTTAAAGAAAGAATAATGAACGAGTGAAGAAGATTAAAGAAAAAGTTTTAGAAGCAGGTAATAATTTTATAAATTCTATACACTCTGTTCTGATGCAATCCCTGCCCCTTCATATTTGTATGTATGATTTTGTTGTTCTCTTGCTCTTTTGATTATCTGTGATGATGTGAGGATGCCAATATCTTCATTCTTTTTTTTTTGGTTCATTTTTAAATCTAGCATGATATATACACTATAGAGAAGAAGTAAAAATAGATACAGTGTTCCTACTAAGGAGCTTAATTAGATATAACTAAAGAAAAAAAAATGAAACCTACATTCTTGAGAACAAGAAATGCAGAGACTTCATTCATAGAAGGCTTAATTTCCTTTAAAGAAAGAATAATATATATATATACAAGTTGTAATGAGATGAAAGTGAAAATCTAATGGATATTGGTTCCTTTATTTATAAATCTGTAAATAAAAACTAGTAGCAAACAAGTAATAAGCAAGGGAACAAAAACCAGTAGCAAACAAGCAATAAGCAATGAAACAAAGGATCTTTTATAATTTTTTTTCTAAAAATAAGTGGCGGAGTAGAAGAGAGAAAGAAGAATTTAACAAAGGTAAAAGAACAAACCACCTCTCCTTGTATTTTTGTTAATCTACTTGAACATTTTCATTCACTGCTTTAGAATTCATGGCTACCACGGCAAGAGCATAAACAATCCTTTAAGAAGCTTAATACAAAGAAAAGTAGGAGAAACAAAGTTTATTCTTCCCTGCCTTTTTAATTTTTCCCATTCAAAACGAAGAGTCCCCTTCAGTACAAAATTCTTTGCTCATTAGGAGGCTTGGGCAAAAGAGAGAAAAAGAGGAAAGCATAATGAGGGTGAAAAGATGGTAGAAAATATGATAAGGCAAAATTAGTTTTTCTTAGCTTTAATAGGCTGCCACTTGAAAGGCTTGATTTGGGCCTTTGTAAATGCATCATATAATTCAAGGCACAAGCCTTTTCCTTTTATTTTTGTAATAAAAAAATCATAATTAAATGTAAAATAGTGCCTACGTTTGCATAACTGCACTTACACCTATCATAAAATCATTTTGTTTTATGTTATTGATTTATAGTCATTGCCCATTTCATATATATAACCAAGCTACAATCATAATACTATTTTCTCAAAGCAAGAATGATGCCTCCAATAGAGATTCTTTTATTTCATTTATTTATTTATGCATTTATTTATTTATTTTTGCAATCCTAAATTATATATTAATTCAATAAAAACCTCATAAATTATGTATATATTTTTCCTTCATTAATAGATTAACAAAAATGGGGACTCTTTTCTTCTAAGGAAGAATCTTAATTTTCATGAAATCATTAATTATTTAATTATTTAAATTATTAATTATTTTTTGTAAAAAAAATAATCATAATCTAATATAAAGTGGTTTGTTGCATATTTACAATGCTGCACCTTATATCCATAGCAAAACTATTTTGTTTTATTGATTTATTTTTTTGTCTTTTTTCACATAGAAAGTAAGTTGCAATCAAAGTGTTATTTCATCTAGGCTAAAGTGACACCTCAACATGGGTTCCTTTTATTTTATTTTATTTTTTATCCATTCTTTAATTATATGATGATTCAAAAATAAAATAAAAACTCATAAATTGTATATACATGCCTTTTTCCATTAGTATATTAAAAAAAATAGGGAATCTTTCCTTCTAGGAAAGAATCTTAGTCTTCATGTAATTATTTTATTTATTTATTTATGTATTTTTATAAAACAAAAATATCCTTTTAGAAGGGATATAATTTAATAACGCAAAAATGATAAATGCGATTATAGTTGTGCGTATAACTACAAACTACATATGTTTTGATCCTATTTGAAAATAAATATGTAAACACTTGAATTTATATTTTAGGTTTAAATCCAATTTTATCTTATTGTAGCGTCTTTCGATTAACATAAGAAAATCAATACTAATATAATAATAAAAATTATATTGGGGAGGTTTAGTTTGTGTGTATTAATTAGGAAATAAGGAAATATGATGGAAAAACAATAACAATCAAATAAAATATAATTTTTTGTACCATTTATTCGATGGGTGATATTGGGGTGTTAATACCATCCTGACATGTAACCGAACTTTCGAAATTTAAATTTGGTATAAAGACTTTCTAATCACTGATATAAATATACCTAATAAAATTGTTTAAATTAGTGTATCATTAGAGGTGACCAATCACACTTATATAACTAAAGATTGATGGCGACTCTTGAAAATAAACAAAACTAAGATATGATTCACCCATATGTCAGATGCATTCTTGGACTCGTTATGACATCTATCTCTAAATAATCAATGAAGATATCATATGGGCAAATTTTCCATCCTCTCTTGCTCTTGCTTCAACCTTTCTTTTAACATATATGTTTGAATATTGACATATATTTCTTGGAGATAGTGACTAAGTAACCTTACATAGCAAAATAATGAATCTCTATTTTTCAACTTTAATAGCTAGATGCAACATTTCCACAAACACATAGAAGGTATTTTATAAGTGAAACACATCCAAATAAAAAATAGGAAGATGGAAACAGTAAAAGTAAAATCACTAAGATCAAATATCACAACAAAAATGAACCTATCAATACCTTATATCTTAAGCTTCATTAAAGGCAAAGTCAATGAACCTAAAGTTGAAGTGTTCTACAACATAATGATAGCTACCTTTGCTTGAATTTTTGGAAAACCCATGGCATAGGCTAGGGAAGCATTAGATATATATTGTAAATACTTAGTAAATGGAAAGAGAATTGCATTACCCAAATGCCAAGGTAATGAAGATGGCCTGTGTTCTGCATACCAATGGAATAGTGCAACTTGTTAGTATACATACCAATGTGAAATACTTTTATCCATCATATGCAACTTCCTATAAATCTAACACCTTAAAGTCTTACTTATCCTTAACTAGTTCTGCATCTCTTCTCCCATCATTGATTTCCTTTTCAATCAATTTTTTTTGCAATACTAAACCTTATATTTCTAGGCACAAGTTTTATTCATTCTTACTATTACAACCTTTAGGACATCTTGTGGTTGAGATGGTGTTAGAATTGGAATTTTTTGTTGAGCATTTCACTTTGTAAGGAATTAGCTTTGTAAATCACTACTTCCATAATTGGAAAATCAATTCCTTGGTACTCTGCATAACAAAAGAGGTTTAAAGGGATTTCCCAAACACACAACCAAACACATGATAACCTAAAGTTGTCCAAACACAAAATTAACTAACGCTCCATTCAGTTCATAGCATTATGAATGTAATTCTTTTACATATTTTGTGTAATGTCTATTATACCTTTATACTTATTATTCTATCTATCAAATCACCTTTCTAAAAGTAAGGGTAAAATAGTCATTTTTTATCTCACCTACCTATATTTTATATTCCCTTCATCATTACATCCTCTAATCAAATATAGCATAAGCGAAAATAAACAAAGTTAATGCCAAACATAAAGTTACATATAAACAAAACATTTAAATATTCCCAATCATTGGCAATTATTCCATGCTTCATTTTTTGTTGGATCCAATGCACTAGCCCAAGAGCCAAGGATGCCCATTATGGGACTATAAAGCCAACTACCCAATAAAACCTTTTCTCGCTTCTACTAAATGGCTTCCTTGTTTCACTATTCATCGGGCCTTTTTCATTCATAATAGTGTGCATGTTTTTATTTGCTAGGAGTTTTTTTTTATTACTATAGAATAACATTTCAATTCCTTTGTGATATCATGTTTTGACAATATACGTGAATTTTCTCATGGCTTTGATTTGTCTAAAAGTAATACAAGAGGCCATTGCTTGCTATCTATAAGTGATTCTTCTTCTTTATTTAATCCCTTTTTTATGCTTCCACGAAAGGGCTTTATTTTGCAATTTGCTTTAAAGGTTCTTCATGCTTCTAAAGCTTATTGGCATAGATGTCTTATGGTTGTGCTTATGAACAAAAATGAGGTTCTTATCCATTTTATGCTAGCTATTTTATTATATGTATGGAAACTTTAGAATGGTTTTGAAGTCATTGCTTTTGAGAACTTTGAAGATCAACGCTACATTTAAAAGTATGATCCTGAGGTTATTCAAAATGCTTTGCTTGTGCTTGATTAGTGGCAACCAGATACCGCTTCAAGTAATATAAAAGTTGTTCAAATTCTAATATGGGTGTAATTTTAAAGGTTACCCTTAGAGTATCATAATTCAGATGAGGCATTGGTTTTAGGTAACATTGCAAGAGATATGCATAAGCAAGATTGGAATCATTCTTTAGTTTATGAAGTGCATTTATAAAGGCTTAGGTAATGATAGATCCTCCATTACCATTACTAATAGGATTCAAACTAAAATTAAACAATGGGATATAAATTTAGGTAGAATGTGGATACGAAAAAATATTTTGAATTTATTTATATGGTCGTATTAATAATGCATACTATCTTAGTAATACAAGCTAGTAAATACACTTGTTGCTTAAGTAGTAAAAGTGAACTTAGAGCATAAGTATTGATCCCACAAGGATTATGTACTTATAATTGTAAAGATTTTTTCACTTATATTTAAGGTTATTTGTTAATTATTTATAGCTATAGAAATATTTACACACTAGTAGCCTAGGTTCCCCTATTTATTAGTCATACAAAAAATTAAATGAACATATAAAAGGCACCAAATAAAAAGGTATGAAGGCTTAAATAAAACTTAAGACTCATATATAAATAAGATACAAATGTTGGAATCAATGTATGATTAACGACTACATCTAATAACATTAAAGTTTAACATTAAGCTATTACTCATTATGGCTAGCCAAATTCTAAATGTATCAAAACTTTACTAGAAGAATTGAACTTTCTTAATGACAATTAAGTAGCCTAAATAGGATCTTAGTTAAGTTCAATTAATATTAGGAAGCATTAGCGATAAGTGAATTTAAGTTGAATTAACACAAGTGCTCCTCTCAAACTAAGTCATGATTAACTAGATTAAACTATATTTTATCAAATACCTATTGGTTAAACAAATCAATGGTGTACACTAGATCTTAAGTTACACTAATTTGAGTCTCCTCCCAGACTCTTTAAGTTACACTAATTTGAGTCTCCTCCCATACTAAGTCACATCAAGAAGGATCAACAAAAGCTTAGAAAGCATAATAGATACTCTACAATAAAATAGGAAAATCAGTATATCATAAAAATTGTCAATCAGTAATTAATACAAAATAGTTAAATCTCATCTTTTCTTAAAGAAAATTGACAAAAACAAATACAAAACTACAAACTAAAGAGGAAAAGTAAAGGATGAATAGAGTTTTGCTCAAGACTTATACCAAAGGAAAAAATAAACAATGATGTGTTAGTATCTTCCCTTCGCTCTCCATCATCTCCCACTTTTAAACCTTTAAGAAACCTCCAAGAACCTTAGCAGTAGTAGAACGATCATCCTTCTAATGATGGATTAAAAGGAGGCAAGAACGTGCTTTCTTTTTCCCTTTAACCATTCTAGGTTGACAATAGATATATGTATATATAATACATGGGATAGCCAATGCAATTTCCTCAAAAAGCCAATTTTTTTTAAAAAAAAGGCAGAGAAAATCGATAAAAATGGGTTTGCATTACTTTATATCCATTTATTCTTATCTCCTACAAGTAATTGTTATTGACTTTATTCTCTCCCAATGAGAATTTGAAATTATCTACAATGTTTCAAAGAGTGGATTCTAAAATATCAAAATCATCATGCAACATTGATCAATTATGCTAGAAATTATGCTTAATATTGTTTTATAAATTTTGAGCCTGTGCTTAATGCAAATATATTATATACATTAATTGTTTTGGTTAGTTTTAGATGGAGTTTATTTTAATATGCTAAGTTATAGATAAAAGGAGACTGTTATTCTTATTCTCTTTTATTTTATCTAGTTTTCTATAATTTCATTGCAATGAAAATGATGATTAAGAAATTAGTAGGCAGTTAACTTATATTATTTTTAATTTAGTATTCACTTTTATTTTATTTGGATTCTTATGGAAAAGAGAAGACTGTTAACTTGCATTATTTTTTTTAATGATAATATAGCTAAAGTTTTTATTATAAGGAAGAAAGATTGCTTAAAATTTAGCCTAAAATTTTTATATACATAAGCATGTTAAATTTTTAAAATTTTGCCCCCTTAATAATTTAATCCCTACTCCTCCCTTTTAAAAATAATGCATTAGGTATTTATAAGTCTCCCTATCAAATAAAACAAAGTTGTGTTATGTTGACCAATTTAATGCCAACATAGCTATGCTATACTCTTGGATTCCAACCTAATTTTAGTCTCTAAACCTCTTTCGAATTAGTGACTTAACCTTTGTGACCTAGAGTTTAGATGCAACCCATTAAACACAACAAGAAACACCTAATTAACTTTAAAACTATTAAAATTACTCAAAATTTAAATTAAGTCAATATTTAAAAAATTTCTTAAAAATTAAATTTATTTATAAATAACCAAAATAAACTAAAAATAAATATTATAAGTCTTATAAATAAGTATGAAAATAGTGATAAAATTGGCACTTATTAATTGGGCATATGGCGAAGGATTGCAAGTGGCAAATAACAAAAATTTGTTAAGTTTTATGATTTGAAGTTTGTTATTGACTTTATATATCTTATGTTTACAAACTCAGCTATAGCTTTCTAGTGTAAATGACATGTTTGCAAAACTAATAAAGTTTGTTGAATGGAAACAAAGCTTGTTAGGTATTACTATGTATAAGACTATAATCCTTTGTCTATCCTATATCCCACTACATTTAATACTTGACGATCAAATTTGGTAGCTCTACCAAATAAGTTAACATTGTCAAACTTGTCATGCAACAATTTCATTAAATTTTATCTAGAAGAATCGTTGTCAAAGATGTTATTGCCGACTGATATGTGGATTGAGTTTGAGATAATGTGTTGTGACTTAATAAAAGGCTATTTCTCTCCTTAGATACATTTCACACCATGAATGATCAAGATATGCATGATTTTTATACCGCCTTAGAGCATTAGATAAAGGTCACCATGGTTGAGACTTTTCTTTCTTTGTAAATGACACGTCTAACTCCTTTGCACGAACTTGATACCCTACTTGTGATGCCCGATCTTGTTTCTAATCCATTAGTTCAGACTTCACCAACAAGCTAAAAAGGGTTTGATTCAATGCCTTAGGTGATGACAACAAACCAAGAAAGGCTTATAATAAATATAGATAAATTTTTATTTCACCTTCACGTGATAGTGTTCATGAGTGTGATGATGAGAACCTCATCATCCTAGATTGTTTATAATCTAATGACAAAAAAGAACATATGGCTCAACCTTTGGATCCTTAAGAATATTTAGACCTTATAGTTATTTGTTGATCTTACATTAAGCCACGATCGATTTCAAGTCTCTCCTTGGACATCAATTATATAGTTAGGCTTAAAGACTTTCACACTCTAAATATGGTTTAGGCTTATGAAAACAAATTCTCTTAAGGTCTCAATTTAAGTGCGCGTTATTTCATATCCATTCACAACCTTTTCCTATTTCTTTCTAGGCTAATGATGTTGCATTTTTCTTCTTAATGGGCTACAAAAAGTAAGTTTATCCTATTTTATTTGGTCTTCACTAATGAGATAGAATATGTATATATAAGAATCTTCTTGGATATAAGCCTAGTCTTTTATGTGTGGGTCTCAATCTATTACTAATGAGAAAGATAACCATGAGGTTGCTAGAGAAGAATGTAGTGCACTTAAACTATGTTCTCTATACATCTTCCAACCATGACAACATAGGTTGCACATAGAGGTTTAGTATAGTCTTCTTTAAAGGAAATAAAGGAATTGGGATTTCTCTTTATAGATGAAGCAAAGAAACTTTATTTTAAGCAAGCTTGCCACAATTCTTGAGATGGGGGGGAGATGATTAGGATTTTCACTCTTTGAATCACCATAATAGTTGTAAGTTAGGACTGTTATGGTGACAATGATAGTTCGATGGCTTCGTTTGTTAATATATAAATATAATATGTCTTTTTCTTTTTTGGATAGAAAATCTTGAGCATGTGGATCATATTAGCATGTCGTTTCCCACATTTTAGGTATAAGAAATTTTGTGGTATTGATGCAAAAGGCAAAAGTGACATGGAAGGATAAGGTTAACTATTAGATTATTGATTCTTCCCCTTATTAGATACATGTGGCCTATTACCCCACCTAGTTTAGCTAGCTTATCTAACTTTCATTTAAGGTTATTCTAATATATTTGATTGTTATATTGTTTGGGACTTGTTTAAAGCTACAACTACTACTATCTCTCAACCTTGGTTAACTATTAGTGATTTTAATCAAATATTATACTTATACGACAAGCAAAATGTTGTTTCTAGGATATAAAGTGAGAGGTTTTTAAAGCATTGATAAATACTTATAGAATTTTAGATATCAAGCCTAAAGGCCCTTGGTTTACCTAGACAAATAATAGGCAAGGACAAGATGTAGTGTAGACCTGGTTAGATAGAGTTATGTGCAATTACCAATGGCTTGATGTTTTTTCACGTACTAGTTTGACTAACCTTACACTTAATGCCTTGAACCATGCCTTGCTTTTACTTTCTAGTCATGTATGTTTGAAATTTTTTGTTCATTTTTACTCAATGTGAGGATATTGTAAATAGCATATGGACTTGCTAAGAGCTTGGTTCTTATGCATATAAGATTGCTACTAAATTTTTTTAATACAAGAAACGCCCTTATTTAGTGGTATTAAAGTTAGTCATCATTCACAACCAATTTCACACCTTATGTATAATGCTGGTACAATTTTATTTTGTTTTAGTTTTTTTGTGTGGTTTTAACTTAAAACTATCATGCAGTATTGAATATTTTAAATAGGTATGATGTGTTGTTTGGATAGGTTAATAATCCAATGATATCTAAGTTTATATCTAGTTTTAACATTCTATATAAATTTAAAATATTTCTCTTAGGTATTTTTGAAGTGAAGTATAAATTTTGTTTAGGTAAATATTTAGGTATATGGATTGATGTGAAACAGAACAAAGTTCTACTTTACTTGGAAATTGTTAAGAAAATTGATAAAAAGCTATAGGGATAGAAGTTTTAACTTTTATCCCACGCTAGCTGCCTAACTTTAGTTTAGGAAGTAGTTGATTCTTACTCATCTACCCCCTCTCTTGTTTTGCATTATCCCAAAAGCATTGTAAGCATATTGATAGAAAATTTAATGATTTCTTATGAGGCTATAATGCAAGTGGGCTTAATTTCATCTTCTATCTTGGTCAAAGCTATATTATTCAAAGGAAAAAAAGGAGGATAAGTTTTTGGCACAGTTTTCTCCTTAATATAGCTTTTTTAGTTAAACATACATGGTGTTCAACATCCTTCTAATTATATCCTCAATAAGCATTTAGATAAGGCATGGATATGTAAAGGAATTTTAAACGCTAGTTATGTTGTCTACTTAAATTTTGGTGGCAAATAGGGATAGGTCAAAGTATTTCTCTTACTAACTACCATTGGTAGCCAGTGCAGGTTAGTCCTTCCTTGCCAAGTTTTATAGTGAAGGACCATATACTGCATAAGCATGGCACTTAGAATTTTGGAGCTCTTTAATCACTCTAATCTCGGTTGAAGGTTCAATAGATTACAAAGCTAACTTTCTTCATTACTAAACAACTTGATAGATTGCTTTGGACAAGTAATAAAATAGATCAATGCAAAGTCATAGATGGTTATAAACTCTTGTGTGAACAAGTTGATACTCCCAGTAACACTTTCACTAAAGACTAGGACCAATTTTGGAAAGTGTAGGTACCATAATGTATTTTGTTATTTGGTTGGAAGCTATTTACTCAGTCTCTTCCCATGGTTAAGATCTTAAATTCTCATCACTTATCCTTACACTTTGAATGTCTATTTTGTCAAAATATGCTAGAGACAATTAGTCATTTATTTTTACAATGCACTTTTGCTTAGGCTATTTGGTTAGCTTGTCACTAACCATTCGAGTAGAGTAGGTACAACCTTAGGATATTTTGTATTGGTATAAAGTATGATTTTCTCAATCTCCTCAAGTATTAAGGTAAATGAAAGATTATACTCATTTAATGTTAATAGTTCCATACATAATTTGGTATATATATAATCATATTATTTTTCATTCTTAATCATCACCCACAATATCAATATTGAAATAAGTTCAACAGTTGCTAGCATAATATCGCCTACAATAGAATGAAAGGCTTTATACATTAATCATGATAAGATTATAGGGATCCTTATTTCATCAATGGTGTTGGAAATAAAAAATATATTTGTGTTTGACATATGTTTTCCTTAAAACTGTTAACAATCAATCAGGTAATCTAGTCATAAATAAATTGCAAATCAAATAACACTAAAATTGCAAAAGAAAAATTAAGGATTTAAATAACCCCATCCATGCCTATGTAAATTTGATGATGAACTTAAATATTGACAAATTCCTTTAGCGATCCATAACCGAGAAATGCAAATATAGAAAAAGAGAGAGTAGAGTGATAAATAGAGTTTTTCTATTTCAATAAGTGTATAAGTATCAATGATGGATTGTTATGCTAATTCTCCTTATCAAGAAACCCTCTAATATTTCAATCGATATCAACTGACCTTTCTCCCATCAAAAGAGGTCAATTTAATAATGGTGTACTCAACTAATGTAACAACCGAGAAAAGGGGAAAAGGAAAAGAAAGTAAAAGCTGGAAAAATTCGAATTTCAAGAAATTTTCTAAGTCTGCTCGCAACAGTGAGAAATGGTCTCGCTATAGCGAGAGTACCTGTTCGCAATAGCGAAGGTGATTCTAGCTATAGTGAGTGTGGGCAGTAGTCCATACAGAAACCAGGGAGTTGCTCGCTATAGCGTACGCTATAGCGAGGGTGCCTATTCGTAATAGCGAAGGTGATTCTAGTTATAGCGAGTGCAGGTAGCAGTCCATACAAAAGCCAGGGAGTTGCTCGCCGTAGCGTGCGCCATAGCGAGAGTGGGAGTCTGGAACTGGTACGAGTTCACCATAGTAAAGGTTAAATCTCGCCATAACAAAGAGAACTGATACATGCTCGCCATAGCGAAAGCTAAACCTCGCCATAGCGAAGGCAGCTGATACGAGCTCGCCGTAGTGAAGGTTAATTTTTGCTGTAGCGAGGGTCAGTCCGGAAAAGTGTAAAAAGCGAGAATTTGACTCCTTTAAACGCCCCAACTCATTTTTTCTCTCATATTTGCCCTAGACTTCGACCCAATGAGAGAAAAGAGGCGTGAAGAGTGAGAAAGACTAAGAGAAGGAGGAAGAACAAAGGAAAGGTAAGCAAGTTCCTCTCATTTCTTCTTAGAATCTGGATCTCCTCTCTTTGCCCTCTCTTCGTATGGTTTTGTTTGTGAGGTTAGTTGGATTTTGGGCATGGATCAGAAGAGGAAAAGTAGAAACCACTTTTGCATTTCTTTGTTTTCCTTGAAAATGTAGTTTCCCCTACCATGAGAGCTTGAGAGAGAGAAAGAATTGATGGCATTTTAGAGAGAGAGAGAGAACCCATAAGTTCTTGAATGTTAGGAGGGTTGCTCTGAAGATTATATTCTAAGAGAGTAATTCTATGTTCTTGATTGTGCCTAAGCTCAAGTGAAGCACCTCTATCAAGGTGTAATTGTAAAACTAAGAAGGGAGAGGAGAAATTGAAAGGAAAAGCTAGTGTTGGCTTATAAGGTAGCTCTCTTTCCACTCTTTCTTGTTGCATTCTTGGATGTAATAGTCATTGTATGTTTATGTATATGCTTGATGTGTGAGATATGCCATATGTTATTGCCATGATACATTGTTGACAATATGCTTGTGTGATGGATTGTGAGAATTACTCAGGTGAGGTAGTGCCGAAAGTCCCTTGAGATGGGTGAGACAAGGCCAAAAATCTCATATCCGAGTGAGGCCAAGTCAAAAGTCCCTAAACTCGGGTGAGGCCATCCAAAAGTCCCTAAACTCGAGTGAGGTTAGACCAAAAGTCCCTGGAGCCCATTTTTGGCAGTGTTGTGATTTCCATAACATGTACAACATGTAATGTGATTGAGAATGGTTGGATGCCAAATTACATGCTTTGACTTGTTATATGCCTTGATTGTTTACTTGAATGAGTGTATGAGCTACTGAGATTCCCTAAATCTCACCCCTTCCCCTCCCAACTTAACATGCTAGGTGGAGCTCAAGGAGAACCAAGTGCACACCGAGGAGCCTAGATGCATGTGTAGCTAGGTGTTTGTTTATTTTAGTCTTTTGATGTAATTTTGATGTAAAGAGGTGCCAAAATGAATATGCACCTTCTATTTTTGATATGTACATGTTGTAGAAAGTGTAAAAGTATGGATATATGATGTACAAACTACGCATAGAGCCAAATTAATGGAATTGTGGGTTTTGCCCTTTTGTTGAATGTATGTGATAGTGTATTTTTGGCTATAGCATAGTGAGTTTGAGATGTATGATGAATTGGACCACTTGGACATGTTATATAGACTATTTTTATGCTTTTAAACTTGTCCATGAGAAGTGAGAACGTGTGAGAGGCCATTTGGACCTATTTTAGACCTCTTGGGTGCCAAAACCGTTAGTTTTGTGAGCTCCGTCAAAATATGACCAGATGAGCTCCTCTTACCATGAAACTTGGCATGCCTCTAGAGTTTGTAGAGAGATTCTTGAAAAGCTAAAGTGGGTAATATTCAGAGGTTTAGAGAATATTTGGTGAATTGTTGAAATTGGGAAAAATCCATGGTTTGGTCATGAACTGTTTCATTAGTCTGAAAATGAAACCATGTCATTCATAGACCAAACGGTAGCCAAATGTCATGAAATTTTATACACATGAACTAGAAAACCACAGTGACCTATACCAACTAGAATTACCCAAATCGGAGGTCTGTAGAGAGAGAATGAACCTTCTAAAGTTATGTATCAGCATCAGGGAGCCCCTCCGACCTCCATTACTGTTCCATCAGTTTTTAGGGTGTAAGGGCTGCTGAACTGATCTAGACTTATTTTTCTCCTCTAGTAGACATCTTTATCTTTTCAAATTGGTATAGTGCACCCAGATTGGATTTTTTTGGATTTAGTTACGCATTTTCGAAGTTCATGATAGTAAGCTACGCCAGAAACAGAGACAGCTGGACCTTTGTCTGATTTTCAATGTCAAACATGGTCCAAACGCTGAGATTATGGTTGAGAATTATTTTTAGTGTAAAGATAACACTTAGAGTTTTTCAGAGAGCTATGGTTTACTAGATTCTCATTTTTTTATAATTAGTTATGATTTTTCAAAGTTAGAGCCAAAATATGACTTTTGGGCCCAAGTGAGAAATTGCATTTTTCTAGTTTTTGGCTCCATACCCGTGGCTTATGGCTTATTTTATGCTATGTATGAGTTGTATAAATGGAGTGTGAGTAGAGAAAGCGAGTGATGGGTTCACCGGACCCACGGGGCAGAAGATGAGTGTATGAAACCCAATTTCATAGTATGAAAATGTCACGGATTGGTATTGGTTCTTTGGAAATCATATGGAACCGAGCCCAGTGAGAGACTAGATAGCGGTAGTAGATTAAGGTGTTACAACTAACAATCCCATTAACTTACGAATAATGTATCTGGTCAAAACAAATTTCTAAAGAAGAGAACCACTTATTGGGATATTTCAAATTTTAAAATAGATTATAAAATATTTTTAATTTAACTTCGTTTAAAGTATTCCAAATACATTTAATTAAACAATAAAATATTTTAACATTCTTTTACTTTGTTTGAATATGATTTGCTATATAGCATGATTACAGGTAAAATAAATACATACTATAAGAATCATAGTGGTAAGTCTTCTAAACAAATAAGTATTACCTTTTGCGCATTATTTGTAACATATTTTTAGCCTTATGAGATATAGAACTTTTATTAATAAACCTTAAGTGTTTATTTAGATTTTAACTTATATGTTTGTCAATCTCTATCAAAATCTATACAAATGTACATGGAGATAACAAACCAAAATAAGAAGTTTCATTTCTTTACGTACTTCAATTAGACTAAATATGGCCTGAGATGCATTCAAAGCACATGATCCTTAAACTTTAGATGCATCCTATTCGTTAGAGGGTCTATGATTGCTTGATTAGTCTTAACCTGTTATCTCAAAGCTAAATACTTATTGTTGAAATATTTACTTTAACTTCCATTTTTGTTATTCTTAACTAAGAAAACTACAACTATGTTATCACAATGCACTTTGATGAACCTGGAGACTGAGTCCATAATCTTAAGCCCAACAATGAAATTTCTCAATCACATAACCTATGAACTTACCTCAAAACATGAAACAAACTTAGCATCCATAGTAGAGATAGCCACTAATGATTGTTTAGCACTTATCTAAGAGATAACTCCTTGAGCCAGTAGAAAAATATATCCAAATGTTGACTTATTTAAGTTAACACATCTTGCCAAGTCTAAGTTTAAATAACCAACAACTTCTAAATTGTTAATCCTTCCATAAGTAAGCATATAACTTTTAGTACCTTAAAGGTACCTTATAACCTTCTTTGTAGTTTTCTAATTATCAATCCCTGGATTACTCTACTATCTTCTTAACATACTTACAGTAAAGGCTATATCAAGCCTTGTCTAAACCTGTGCATACATCAGACTTCTTACTGTTGAAGTATAGGAAATATTCTCTATCTCTTTTTTTTTTCAACTCATTATCGGGACATTGAAACAAGTTGAATTTTTTCCTTTTCACTATAAGTGCCATATTAAGTGAACAATTCTTCATTGTAAATCATTCAAGAATTTTAGTTATATAGGTCTCTTATAATTGTCCTAAGATACCTCTAAACTTATTTCTATAGATTTTAATGCTAATGATGTAAGATCTCTTACACACATATTTTAAAATTCTTAAACAATGACTATTTTATCTTATATAGCAACCCTAAATCATTTGAGGAAAGCAAAATGTCATCTACATATAAGATTAAGAATATGATCTTACTTTCATTGACTTCGAGGTAAATATATTAATCCATAATGTTTTTAACAAAACAAAAGATATGACTACATCATAGAAGTTAAGATACCACTGTCGTGAAGCCTGTTTAAGACCATAAATTGACTTTTTGAGCTTCCAGATCATAATCTCACTAGTGGTTGAGGTGAACCCCTTAGACTATTTTATATATACCTCTTTCTCAAGGTCATCATTGAGGAAGACAGTCTTAACATCCATCCAATGTAATTCCAAATCAAAATGGGATATTAACGTCAAGATGATGCAAAGAGAATCCTTTTTAGATACAGGAGAAAAAATCTCTTTGAAATTAATTCTTTTCTTTTGAGTAAAAACCTTAGCAATCAACCTTACCTTGTAACATTTAATATTACCTAATAGGTCTTTTTTTATCTTAAAAATCCATTTGTAGCCAATTGCTTTGTCCCTACCAGATAACTTTATAAAATCCTAAACATTGTTGTTTATCATAGATTCTATTTCATCAATCATGGTATCACACCATAATTTAGAATTTTCACTATTCAATGCTTAAAAAACTATTATGAGGTTAATTTTTGCACTTATGTCATAGTAAAATTCAATTATGTACATCAAATAATCACTAGGTATTGCTACCTTTCTTATCTTAGTTGATCTTCTTAATTTAACTTGTTGAGGTTATTTAATAAGAGTATATTTTACCACTGGTTAAGGTACCTTTTATTATTATGAGGTGCCTTATCATTAATAGTAGGGTGAAGATGCTCCTCATTTCTTACATTATCAACTTGGATTTCAAGAACCTTATCATGTTCTACATTCACCCTAGCAAGATAAGTGTCATGTAGAATTAATATTCTATTATAACTAGTGGTAGTCTATTTATGTGATCATCCTCATTAACTAAGTCATGTGGTTGATCACTTTAATTAATTATGTTATTTTCTAGAAATTTAACATTTATAAATTCTACAAATCTCATTGAATGTAAGGGATAATATAACTTGTATTCCATAGATTACTTTACATAACTTACAAAATATGCAGTGATAATCCTTAGATCTAACTTCCTTTCATATGGGTTGTACACTCTTACTTTGACAAGATATTTCCAACCTTTCCAAATTTCAAAAGATATTTTGGATACTACTTTTGTTGGAACCTTATTTAAAATATATACTACTGTCTTAAGTTTATCTCTCTACAAAGAAATAAGCTTAGATTTGATAAGCATACTCCTTATCTTATCCAATAGTGTCTTATTCCTTTATTTAGCAATGCCATTCATATTAGGTGAGTTAAGTATGGTGTATTGTGCTACAATACTGTAACAACCGGGAAAAGGGAAAAGGAAAAGAAAGAAGGAAGCTGAAAAAATTCGAAATTCAGGAATTTTTCTAAGTCTGCTCGCAATAGCTAGAAATGGTCTCGCTATAGCGAGAGTAGCTGTTCGCAATAGCGAAAAGGCTTCTAGCTATAGCGAGTGCGGGCATTCCATACAAAAACCAGGGGGCTGCTCGCCGTAGCGTACGCCATAGCGAAAGTGGAAGTCTGGAACTAATACGATCTCGCCATAGCGAAGGTTAAACCTCGCCATAGCAAAGGGAACTGATATGTGCTCGCCGTAGCGAAAGTTAAACCTCACCATAGCGAAGGTAGCTGATACGAGCTCGCCGTAGCAAAGGTTAATTTTCGCCGTAGCGAAGGTCAGTCTGGAAAAAGCGTACAAAGCGAGAATTTGACTCCTTTAAATGACTCAACTCATTCTTTCTCTTCGATTTGCCCTAGACTTCGACCCAAGGAGAGAAAAGAGGCGTGGAGAGTGAGAAAGACCAAGAGAAGGAGGAAGAACAAAGGAAAGGTAAGCAAGTTTCTCTCATTTCTTCCTAGCATCTTGATCTCCTCTCTTTGCCCTCTCTTTCTATGGTTTTGTTTGTGAGATTAGTTAGATTTTAAGCATGGGTCAGAAGAGGAAAAGTGGAAAACACACTTGAACCTCTTTGTTTTCCTTGAAAATGTTGTTTCCACTACTATGAGAGCTTGAGAGAGAGGAAGAATTAGTGACATTCTAGAGAGAGAGAGAGAACCTCTAGGTTCTTATATGTTAGGAGGGTTTGTTCTGAAGAACTCCTAAGAGTTGTTAAGTTATGAGAGAGCAATTTATGCTCTTTGATGTGTCTAGGCTCAAGTGAAGCACCTCCATCAAGGTGTGAGTGTGAAATCAAGAAGGGAAAAGAGGAATTGAAAGGAAAAGCTAGTGTTGACTCATAAGGTAGCTCTCTTTCCACTCTTTCTTATTGCATTCTTGGATGTAATAGTCATTGTATGTTTATGTATATGCTTGTTGTGTAAGATATGCCATATGTTATTGTCATGATGCATTGTTACCAATGTGCTTGTGTGATGGATTGTGAGAATTGCTCGGGTGAGATAGTGCCGAAAGTCCCTTGAAATGGGTGAGGTAAAGCCGAAAGTCCCTTGAGATGGGTGAGACAAGGCCAAAAGTCTCATAACCGAGTGAGGCCAAGTCAAAAGTTCCTAAACTCGGGTGAGGCCATCCAAAAGTCCCTAGAGCTTACTTTTGGCATTGTTGTGATCTCCATGGCATGTACAACATATATTATGTGATTGAGAATAGTTGGATGCTAAATTACATGCTTTGACTTGTTATATGCCTTGATTGCTTCCTTGAATGAGTGCATGAGCTACTGAAATTCCATGAATCTCACCCCTTTCCCCTCCCATCTTAACATGCTAGGTGGAGCTCAAGGAAAAACAAGTGCACACCAAGGAGCCTAGAAGCATGTGTAGATGAATGTTAGTTTGTTTTGACTCTTTTGATATAAAGAGGTGCCAAAATGAATATGCACTTTCTATTTTTGAGACGTACATGTTGTAACAAGTGTAAATGTATGGATATATGATGTACAAACTATGTAGAGAGCCAAATTAATGAAAATGTGGGTTTTGCCCCTTTTGTTGAATGTATGTGATAGTGTAAAGTTAACACTTAGAGCTTTTCAGAGAACTATGGTTTGCTAGATTCCCATTTTTCTCTAATTAGTTATGATTTTCTAAAGTTAGAGCCAAAAATCTGACTTTTGATCCCATGTGAAAAATTGCATTTTGTGGTTTTTGACTCCATACCCATGGCTTATGGCTTATTTTATGCTATGTATGAGTCGTATACATAGAGTTTGAGTTGAGAATGTGAATGATGGGTTCACAGGACCCATGGGACAAAAGATGAGTGTTTGGAGCTCCAGTTTTTAGTATGAAAATACCACGGTTTATACTAGTTCTTTGGAAATCATATGGAATCGAGCCCAGAGAGAGGCTAGATAGAGTTAATATATTAAAGTGTTACAAATACCATGTTCCTAAAAGAGATCAGCAAACGAACTAATGGTTTGTCCATCACCAATGTACCTACTATAATATTTGCCTCCTTTATCAAATCTTACAATTTATATTTGTTTTCTTATTTATTTTTCTACTTCAGCTTTATATTCTTTAAAAGCATTTAGTACCTCATTTTTATTATAAAGTAAGTAAATGTACATGCATTATAAGAACTTACCAATGAAAGAGATAAAATATTTCTAACCATTTGAACATAATACTAAGACAATATATATCAGTGTGTATGATCTCTAATAATTTTAAACTTCTCGTAACCCCTTTATGTGACTTATTGTTATGCTTACTCTTAAAATAGTTAAAACATGGACTAAGATTTATACAGTCTAAGGGTTAAAGAACCCCATCCTTTATTTATCTTTTTATCCTCTTTATAGAGATATGTTCCAATCTCCTATGCCATAAGCCAATAAAGTTTTCATTTATGATACATCTCTTAATTCTACTGTTATCATGCATAGTAATAAAGAACTAGTAGTATTAATAATAGTATGAAATTTAAACAAACTATTAGATAAAAAAAATTTTCTAATGGGAATTGGGTCCTTTAATAAATTAAAAATTAGTCTAGAAATATTCATAATAAAACCCAAAGGAATTAATTTAGAAACTAAAATCAAATTCTGGAAAAAAAAAACTAAAAATATAAAATGCCAGTTCAAGGTCTATTAAATAGCTAGAAGATAAAATTATTCTGTATGTTCCAATAGCCTTTACATTTTGCATTTGTTCTATTGCTATAAAACACTTTATGCTTATTAGGATGTGAATTCATTATATTGAGAAATCCTTGTGTAATATTCGAAATGTGAATTGTTGATCCAATATCAATCTGTCATATATCATGACAAACATCAATTAAATGAAATTCAAAACGCATTAGATAAAAATATATCTTTTTTTGCAAACTAGACCTTTCTCTTAGTGTACTCCTTTAGAATGTGCCCTTTCTTTTTGCAGAAAAAGCATCTTGCAACTTTCTTGTTCATCATATGAATAAAAGATATGTGCTTCTTCTTATCATTTTTCTTGCAATCCTTTTTCTTAGAGCCCCTAGGACCACCTAAATGAGCCTAGTTAAGAACACTTCTTCCATCAATTACCACCTTTTACTCTTCCTATACATAATGGGCACCAATTCATCAACAATCTATTTCTTTTTTTGTATGTAATAAGAGATTTTGAATGTGACATAATAAGGAGGAAGTAAATTGAGGATTAGTTAAAAAAACTGGTTCACTTAGCTCCATTCCAAAGGCCTTTAATTGAGAAGCAAGGTCCTTTATCTACATTATTAGTTGCCTTACCCTTCTTATACCAATGAGTTTTATTATGCATAGTTGGGCCATAAGTACACTTCCAAGTGACTTGTTATGTAACACCATATATTTCTAGCTTACTTCTTATCATTTTTATGTCTCACATGATGAATTGCACAAAAGGGAATGGAAAAATGGCATTAAAATAATGCCTTATTTCGCGTTGCGTCGCATATGAAAATTCCATTCGGTGTCACGAGAACTATATGAGCTTATACATCATATTCTCATATTTACTTACATACATACAACTCATTTGCATCACCAAAGTTAGGGCACAACTCTTGGAATTCAAAAGAGAGCATCAAATTCACACTATTATTTTTGGCTAGAATTTCAGTTTTTCTGTCACAACTTCAAAAATTCATAACTAAATCCACAAAAATCGAAACCCCACAAACTTTACCATTATAGAAAGCTCTAGATGTCTACCCCATGATAAAAATAATTTCAGCTTATGAATCATTAAGGAGAGAACATTTGACATCTTAAAAGCCACTAAGGTCGTTGCTATCTGGGCTACTGGTTCAGATTACTAATATGAAGTTTCAAAATTCATAACTAAATCTAGAAAAATTAAAATTGTGCATTCTTAGACATTCTGGAAATCTAGACATGTCTAATTTATGACAAAAATATGTCTAGGCTATGAAACATAACACAGAAAGCGTTTGACATGCAAAAAGGGCAAAGTTTTGGACAACTACTGGTACTGATGCAAGTGTCTATTATAAACTTCGAAAATGTCCAATTAATTTCACAAAAATCCAATCCATGAAAATAATACTAATTTGGAAAGCAATGAAAAAGATAGGCTCAGACTAGAGAAAGCACGTTTACCCACTGAAATTCAATGGAACAGTGACTCAGGTCGTGTTGCACTACTGTTATTATTTTAGAAATTCAAAAATTCATATCTCTTAGCTCAGACCTCCAAATGAGGTGTTTCTAGTTGCTAAAAGTCATTGTGAATGCCTAGTTTCTGCCTATAAAATTTTGTAGCCATTGGACTACGTTTGCCCCTCGGATGACACAATTTCACAACTGACCAAATGAACAGCACTGGTGTAAATATGAAATTCTGATACCAACTTTGAAAAATCATAGAAAATTTCACAAACCTCAAAATGGTCTGATATTTAGCTTGCAAAAAAGCTCTAGGCAAGATCTAAGAGCATGAAAAATTTTCAAGTCAAGAAGAGGTCATTTGGTTAGACTTTTCTATCGCTCAAGATTATAGCAATTTTGGTTCCAATGAAAGGGTAAATTTGGTCCAAATGAGCCATCCATTGTTTTATACATATTTGAGCAATTTCAAAAGCATAAATGTAGCATAAATGAGCCTCTAATAAGGTCTAAATCCTCATGCAACTCAAACTTACCATGCTACTTCCATATACATACATGCACAAGTGGGCTCCCAAGTGGTCAAAATACACAATTCTATTCATTAAACTCTATTCTTAATTCATACACTAACTTTACATAGTTTTACACTTGTTCAAAGTGTCATGGCTCAAAAATAACATATACATATATTCTTTGACATTTTAGTACATCAAAACTAAAAAAATGTGCCAAGAGATGGAGATTTAAGCTCCTTGGCCTCTGTCCTTTAGATCTTGGACTCCACTTAAATCATATGAGATGAGAGAAAGGAGGGGGTGAGATTCATTGAATCTCAATAGCTCATACATCTATCCAAGCACATTTTCTACAACATGTCAAAGGTACAAGTATGCAATCAATCAATTCATGAAGCATTCCACTTTCACATTTTTGTGTCCCAAACTTATGTCAAGCATAAGAATGAGTTCTAGAGACTTTTGCTTTGGCCTCACCCCATTTCTAAAACTTTTGGATTGCCTCACTCTTGGTTCTTGGGACTTTTGACTTAGCCTCACCCATCCAATGGACTTTTGGCCTTGTCTCACCCATGCCATGAGACTTTTGGCATCTCCTCACCCACATTAAAGGACTTTTGGCACTACCTCACTCTTGTAAGCCATTTCCACAATTCAAAGACATTCAAGAAAGTATATTGGTACCAAAATAGAAACATGGCATCAAGTGGCATGTCCCAAATATATAAATATGCACACAATGACATATATGCAATAAGAAGATGCAATAAGAAAAGGTAGAGAGTTACCTTGGTGCAAATTCAAGCCTTACTTTGCTTATGCCTTCTCCTTTTCGGTTCCACAAACATAAGGAGGTAAGGTTAGATTTCTTTGGCCTATTCACAATAAACAACACTTAATTATACTCTTAGAATAAGTTATAACATCCAACTCACTCTTAAGACTGCACTTTGTTCTATTTGTCACAATATGGTTCTATTAATGACCTAATGAAGCAACTACCACAAGTAAAATTCTTGGTTCCATTCTCTTGCCATATTTAAACCTCTTGACCTCATTTAAAGTCCTTGAAGCCATCACACACTCACTTTCATAAACTTAAGTCCATGTTGCTTCATAAGGTTACATTATGGAAGCCATTGCCTCATCTCCCAACCTAAGTCTTTTAAATTTTTTCCAAAGGTGTCTCCTATCTTCTTTTATCATATAAAGTCCCAAATCAAGTTTGGAACCATTTAAAACATCTCCTAACTATCTCTAAGGGTCTTGACCAATTTATGTTTCCATTAAAGACCCATGGAGTTTGGGATTTTTCCTTAATGGATGGGGCACTTGGGAGGCTCCCTAGGAGTTTTAGAAACTCAAACAAATACTCATATATGATGGGGAAGTCTTGAATCAACTCAAATTTTAAACTATGTTCAAGCACCCTACACTTTTTTAACTTGAGTTTTACTAATTTTTCATGCATTTCTTTGATGTAATCCATCTTCCCATGGCTTAGTTTGATGGATCCTTTTAGATTATAAAATAGAAAGTCTTCCCTCTTCATGGTTCTATTTGAGCCATCTCACCATGGAAGAGGAGAAGGAGAAAAAGAAGCAATAAGGAAAGAGAAACTACCTTGAAATCAAGCTTCCTTTAAGAGCCCTTCTTCTTCCTTCTTCCTCCTCCTTAAATTTTGAATTTCTCTCCTCTAATCTGGACCCAAATCAGCACCAAAAATTGCATTAGAACCATGGAAAGATGAAGCAAGAAGGGGAAGATGAAGTTTCAAAAGGAAAAGTAGCAAAATCCTACACTTTCTCACCTTTCCTTAGCTTTTCTTCCTCCAAAATTCCCTCTCTTTGTGTGCCTAAGACAGTAGCTCCTTTTCTGAGATTTGGACAGAAGAAAGTCAGTTTAGAGAGGGGGAGGCAGAACGTGGAGTTAAAAGGGGCATTTAGAAGCTTCTTTGTGCAATTTGTTTTCATTTTTGCCCTTCCATAATGGCATTTTCGGTTTAGCTTCGTTTTAGCTCCTTTTTTAGAACCGTCTTTTCCATCATAACATTTAGATTCTTAATTAATAAAATGCCTTTGGAATCACTCAAATTAGAGCTAAAACATTTTCGAACGAATCGGTCAAAGTTTAGGTCAACCGACGTCAGAAAGAGTACACCGGAGGGGCTTTACTGGTCCCGGGGCTTCCCATGATTTTTGGGGTCTTTAAGAACCTTGGGTAACTCAAAATTTCCATTTAAAAAGCCTTCCTAGGTATTTTTCCAAAATTACACTTATTTATAAAAATGTCACTGGCATTTCGACAAATTTTTTGAATTACTCCGACCCTAATTTTTGGGCAACTCAAGGCTCAAATTCTTATTTTCTTTATTTAACATTTTATCCAAATTTTATTTAGCCTTGAATCACTTATCTTAAGGGACTTGCTTTTCAAATCGGCTCGTTTCTATGTTTTTACAACGTACCGGGCGTTACATGTTAGATGAAACAAATTGAGCATAAATGGTGTTAAGATACTCCTTAAATGTCTTGCATTCGGTATAGACCCATTAATACCACTCTATATGTGTTGTTTGATTATCATTATATTGAGATGGTTTGATTGCTCCTAAGGATCATATAACACTTCAGCATCTTTATCATTATCACCTATGCATCTTAAAGGTTCTTCCACATAAAGGGCAAAGCCATAGTTAGAGCATCCCAATTAGAGGAGAACATCCTCCTTTTAGGCCTTATAGTTACTTCCATCTAAAATGATTTTGTTATTATTATTTGCTAACAATTGAGAAGTAGAATATGCTACAACATAATTTCAAACATTAATAATGCTTAATAGAAAATTATAAGACAAATCAACCATTACACTTATTACAAATGTATGCTTACCAATGTAAGTCATACTTCTACAAAAAATTGTATCACTAAAATCTCCTTGTGGGTAAAGATATTATTATACCAAATATTTGTGTATCATGAATAATGAAACTAGAGTGTATTCATATTTTCTAATACTTGTAAGCTATTTAGAAAATACAATACAACTTTTATTCTATTTTAAGTATACAATTGTAATTATCTATTTGTGTGTTAAGATATATTATAATTATGTAACATCATATTACTCTAACCTTCCTCACTCATTTACTTAGTTCCACATCCTTGGCATAACAACATTCTCAAGAAAATCTATTAAAATAATGTAATATTGTGTTATGTAGGGTTCAAAATTTGCGTTTTGCATCTCGTGGGCCATATGAATTCACCCATATTATTTTCTACTCCAAATACATGCATGCAGCTCAGAACCATCGCAAAATGTTCCATTTTTCCAAAGCTTAGGACATCCACACACAAATTACAAGTTCAGTCTCTGGTTCCAGTACCAGATTTTTTATGCAAATTTTGGAAAATCATAATTAAATCTAAAAAAAATTGAAATCAAACAAATAATCATTTTATGGAAAGCAATAAATGTCAACTATAAGTTAAAAATCATTCCATGTTATGAAAACATCAACTAGACCACGATTGATAATAGAAAAACACTATAGGTCCAGCTATCCAGGTTTGCTATTATAGGTTATTGATATAAATTTTAAAAATTTATAACTAATTCTAGAAAAATCAAAACCTAGCAAACCATACCATCTTGGAAAGTTATGGATGTTTACTAGAAGGTAAAAATAACTTTAAACCAAAACAGACACGTTTAGCCCATGAAAACTTATGGAATAGTACCAGAGGTCTTGCTGCATCTTGGATACTAATATGCAAGTTCAAAAATTTGGTTCTCACTCTATAGACTTCCAAATTCGATGATCTTAGTGGCTATGAAAAGCTTATCATGTTTAGTTTATGTTTGTGAAATTTCATAGCCATTTGACAAATGGATGACACAAAGGAAGAAACTGACCAAATGAATAATACATCTTATCATTTAGCATTTTTCTCCAAATTTTGAAAAATCATAATAAATTCTATAGAGCCCTAATCTGAATGCTCTTTAGCTCTAAAAAAATCTCTAGATGAGACCTATATGCAAGCCAAATTTCATGAAAAAATTCGCTCATTTGGTCACTTTTTGGTTCAACACACAAAATGGTAACTTTTAAGGCTTCCAATGGTTCAAAATGGTGCCAACTTGCTTCCTTCATTGTTCAAGGCCATTTGGGCACAACCAAAACCATAATCACTGCCTAGGGAGACATGCCATTTGGTTTAAAAGCTCCTAGAGGTCATTTCTACTATGCTACATGCACACATACACATTAGAAAGCAAGTTGCATAAGGGGTCTTTGGTGTCAAAATCATACATCATCATTCATATTACTTCAAAATCATTACATACACTATGTCTACATATATTTAAGTGTGCTTAAGTGTCTACATTATATATACAACTCATGGTCACAATTTTTGACATCAAAATACATTTACAAGCCCCATTTGCTATACACATGTCAAAGTTTTGCTCCTTAGGCTTGTTGGCTCCCACTCCTTGACTCATTTGGCTCATCTAGGCATGGTTAGATAGTGGAGAGAGAAGAGTGAGATTCTAAGAATCTCAGTAGCTCTTAATCATTTCAATCATACATAAAAGCCATGATTTCAAGTCCAAAAATATATGCATGAATCTTTAGCTACTAGTGATCATATATACAATCATTTTCATATTCAAGAAACTCATACATATCATATATCGGCTTTCAAGAGCATTAGTTTAGCCTCATTCCATTTTTTAGGACTTTTGAACTTGCCTCAAAGGACTTTTGACTCCATTTTCAAAGGATTTTTTACTAGGCCTCATTCTTCTTAAGACTTTTAGTTTTGTCTCACCCAATCCTAGAGACTTTTGGCTTATCCTCACATTTGCTAAGTGGCTTTTGGCTTTACCAAATTCATTTAAGCTAATCAACATTCATAAAACACATATTATGCACATAATGGTATCATGGCATGTAGAAAATAGCTATACACATTTCTCATGTCATAAAATATACATACACACATCCAACGCAAGAAAACAACTAAGAATGTATGAGAGAAAGGTTAGAGAGCTACTTTGAATGCAAACACATACACTTTTTTTTTATTGTTCTTCCCTTCCTTTAGTCAAACACTTACAAGTGGGTGGAGTATGATTCATTTGGTCTAGACATACCAAATAGGACCCAATTACATTCTTAAAACAAATTCTAATACCACACACACTCAAGGGAAGTCTACTTGTTCATATGTATCAATTATGGTTCCATAAAGCACCTAATAAAGAAACTACTAAAATTTAAGATCTTAACTCCATTTTTTCCTTCAAGCTATAACTCTTGATTCCATTTAGACTTCTTGGAGCCTTCATATAACCATTTTGAAGAGCCTAGCTATATATTACTTTATTATGTCACATGATGGCACCTATAGCTCTAACTCTTAATCTATGGCTTTTAAAATTTTTTCAAGGTTTCCTTTCATCTTTTTCCATCATATATAGACCTAAACCGAGCTTAGAAGATTTGAAAACACTCCCTTGGTCCTTCCTTCAAGCTTAGCCGAGACTTATACATGGTTTTAGGATCATAGAGTTTTAAATTTTTCCTTGAAGGACTTGGGAGGCTTCCTAGGGGTGTTGGAAACTCATTTAAACTCTCACATAACCTAGAACACTCTTGGATAAAATCATATTTTTTAATACTTTCATTAATCTCTAACTTTGCTATCTTGAAATTTATTGGTTTTCCTTTGAGTTTCTTTCCATTTCCTAGCTTCGCATACTCTAAATCATAGGTTTCTCTCTTCCTAAGGTCAGAATTCATCTTCCTTTAAGTGGGCTAGGTTTGACCAAAATTACACCAAAGATAAGCATCCAAGAAAAAGTCATTAAAACTCAAGAAGCTTACCTTGTACGCTTGCTTTCTCAAGGAGCTTTCACTTGCTTCTAGTCTCTCCTTTAAAAGCTCTCTTGTTCTAATTGTACTGACTTTAAAACAGAACCCAATTAGCTATGAAATCTATAGAAAAGGAGAAGAGAAGGAGGAGAAAAGATTGGACAAGGAAAATGGCAAAAATGAAGCTTAAATTTCCCACCTTACTTTCAAGTTCTCTTCCTCCTTCTTCCCCTCGATTCAGTGCCCTTGAAGCCTCATGAAAATTTTGATTTCAAATGTCCAGAACGTTGATAAAGAAAGAGCTGAACAAGAACATGTTTTAAGAAGCTAAAATGTCCACTTTATGCAATTTTTCAATTCACCAAATTGCCACTATACTTTGACTATGCTGTTTGAATTAAAACCTTTTTGAGAATCTCCTTTTCCATCATAAGATTTAGGTCTTCTAATTTATAAAATGGCTTACTTAATTTGGATTTAAAACCTTCCCGAACAAAAAAAATCAAAGTTTGAGTTAACCAATGTTAAAAAACATACACTGGAGGAGTTTTAACTATCCTGGGGATTCCCATGATTTTCAATGCCTCTAAGAACCCCGAAAAGCTCAAATTTCTTATTTAAAAAGTCATCCTATGAGTTTTTCAAAAAGTGCTCATATTTACGAAAATGCCATTATGTTTTTGACTATTTTATTAAACTACCCTATGTGAATACCGTATTTTGTCTAGGCAGACTGTAGGAAATAATAACAAAATCAAATTAGCAAAAATAATATATAAAGAAAAACTTTCAAAATAATAATAATAATAATAAATGAATAAAAATAATATAAAAATAATTAAAATACAAAAAAATAACTCAATCAAAACCAAAGATAAGACAATCAAGGATATTTAATCAAACAAAAAAAAAGAAGAAGAGAAAAGTTTTATTTCTCTTCCTGATAAAAAATTAAAGCTATATTAAAAAAAAGAGAGGAGAGAGAAAGATATTCTCATCTTTTCCCTTCAATCCAAAAAAAAAGGAAAATTAATGAAAATTAAGGATCAAATAAAAACAAAAAAAAATAAATCAAAATCCAAAGATAATAATAAGTTAGAGAACCAAAAAGTGAAAAAAGAAAATAAAAAAAAAAAAAAAAGAAAGCCCATAGAATCTACCAACCCAAGATGGCCCAACACAAACAAAAAAAACTTTAACACAATACCAAAAATGAAAAAAGACAAACAAAAGAAAAATAAATAAAATGAACCATAACCTAAAGCTTGCTTATTTTCCTCTAAACAAAAGCCCAATACCAAATAATAATAATAATAATAGAACTTGATCTAAAAAAAAAAAAAACAAAAAAAACAAAAACAAAAAAAAAAAAAAAAGACTAAAGCAAACAAAAAAAAGCTCTAGTCCAATTCCTTTAAACCCAAAGGCCCAAACATTAAAAAGGAAAATGGGCTAAAAAACAAAGCAAAGAAAAATGGCGGAGGCCCACTCGTTCAGCCCAACAACCTCTAACCTAAGTCTAAAGCCCACATGCCTAAGACCAAAGAAAGGTGAAATAAAAAAATGAAATAACATAAAAAACCCTAGCTACGTGGTCCCTTCCCACTGTGGCGTTCTCTCTCTCACGTCCTCCAGCAGCAGGCACTCCTACCCACTATTTGTATAACCCTCAGTGGCTGAAAGCAGGCCAGGCAAAAAAGGACGGAGCAAATGCACATTGGAATTAATGGAGCAGAGAGGTATAGAGAGGGGGGACCACGCGGGAATGTCTATAAAAGCGAGGAGAGGAGGAGTTTCTGGGGGGATTTTTTTTAGAGGGGAGAGTTTCTCTTGTTTTTTAGGTTCTTTTTAGATTAGAGAGGAAGGAGCAGAGGGTAAGCATGAGACATAAATGGACAATTTAGGGTGAAAAGAGGTGAAGGAAGGAGGTTTTCGAGCTCTGATATATAGGAGGGTGACGAAGAATAAGGGAAAGAGGACTTTTGGTTTCTTTTCTTTTTTGGAGAGGAAGCTGGAGAAGTTCTGGTGATTTGATTTTGGGGGAAAAGTCCAAGAATGAGATTCAGCGAGGAAAAGAGAGAAATTCGGGATTGTTCGATTTGGAGGAGAAGACCGATGCGAGAGACAGATAGAAGGAGAAACCCGAGGCTGAGAAACAGGAGAGAAGGGAGCTAGGCGTGGTTCAAAGGTGAACGAGGCATTCCAAACTTTAGCAAAGATACAAGTCAGATATTAATTCAGTCTCATTTCGTTTTCAAGGTATAAATTGGTTGGTCTCAGATTGCTGGGTGATGCATTATTAGTTTTGTTCAATTGATTAGCCATTTTAACATGAAAGTCTGGTCTCTATTTCATTTTTTATTAGCTTGATTCCAGTTTGCTTCTGAGACCTACTCTGATTACTTTTAAATTGTTGAATAATGCATTGCCAATTGGTTTCATCTCTGGTTTTAGATTGCTAAATAATGTGCTATTGATTTCATTCAATTGAGTAGTCACTGATTATCTCTTCTTTACTTCATTTTTGTTAGTTTAATTCCAATTCATTCTCTAAGGCATGTGCTAGTTCATCTAGGATAGTCGAAGAATGCATCGATAGCTAGTTTCATCCCTGTAAATTTAACTATTTTTAACGAATAGCCCCGTCACTATTTCATTTGGCTTCATTTCTACTTGCTGATGATATGTGTCTAGGATTTATTCTTAGGGGGTGGATAGAGTCAACAGGAAGGTGGCAATTGGGGTAGTTTAACACAAATAAAACCCATGTAATATTTCCTTGTTATTTGAAATGCACTATTTAGTCCTAAGCTCTGAGCCACCGTAATGATTGTTCAGTGAGTGGGAATGGTGAGTGTGAAATCCAACCTATATATATTTCCTAAGGAACGCTTGGCAAATGTTTGATGAAATGCTTGAGAAATACATTGGATTAATAACTTGAGATAATGAACCTTGTGTTATGTTGATTTAGCTCTAAAATGGTTTCAAGATGTTTACTCAAGAATGCTTATGCTAGATTTCTATATGTTGTTTGTTTGATGAATCGACATGTTGATGGAGCAAATAATGGAGCCTGGATTCGCAATGCACAGGGGATGGTTTTTCTGATTCACTCAGAAGAAGGGAAAGATATTGTAATGGGTTCATAATTTGTATTTTTCTTTACCTTGTAAATATGTTTAAAAAAAATGATATAGTGAATCATGGCTAAATACTTAGCACACACCTACAAATTACTATCTTGTTTGTAAATTTTTTTTCTTATTTTTATTTATTTATTTTGTCAATTTTCACGTTAGAATAGCTATGTGAGATTTTATATCCCCTCAGGCACATAAGAATAAATCAAAAGACCATGTGTAGCAATAAAGTCTTTTTGGTGCCTTTTAGGTCTTGAATTTATGTTTTAATATTTTGGGCTTCAATGGCCCCATCCAAAAGAACCTTTAAAAAAAATTCAAAAAAAAAAAAGAGAGAGCAAAAAATAGAAGAGGATTAAATTTTTAGTAAAAATCATTTTGAGTCTTAAAGATTTATCCTTTCTTAAGGGTTCTTTTGCAAAAACTGAAAAAAAATATTATTCCAAAATCTAAGGTAATTTTTCTTTTAGAGTTGGTCCTTTTTTAAAAAAAAAAGGGTAAAAAAAAAGTAAAATAAATAAGCAAAAGAAAAGGGGTTTAATCAAGAAAAGAAAAGAAAAAACCAAAAAACCAAAAAAAAAGAAAACATAAAAAGATTTAAAGTAAAAAATCAAAAGAAAATATCTCTAAAAAGCGGGAAATTCACGCACCTAAACACAAATGTCGTTTTAAAATTTAATTTTAAATAAAAATAAACAAATCAACAAAGTTAAGAAAAATAAAAATTTGATAAAAAATTATCCAAAAAAATAAAATAAAACAAAACAAAAAGAAAAAAAAAGACAAACAAAAATAAACAAAAAATATCCATTTAAAAAAACAAAAGTAAAAACTAAAAAAATAATCAATTAAAAAAATAATAAAAAACAAAAACAACAAAAAAATGAAAAAAATGAAAAAACAAAAAAAGAGAGATAAACAAAAAACAAACAAGAACAACCAAAATAAAAACAAAGACAAAAAAAAAAGGATAAACAAAAATAAACAAAAAATTTAAAAAATAATAATAAATTAAAAAAATGATAAACAATAAAAAAATGTAGAAAAGAAAAAAAAATTATGGAAAAGGAGAGAAAAAGCTGAACATACAAAACAAAAAACTTATCTTTAACAAATCAAAACACATAAACTAATGTGAAATTTTGTTTTAAAGAAAAAATCATTTTTATTTTCTTTGTCCTTTCACAAAAAAAAAAAAGAAAGAGAAAAAAAACAACACAAAAATAAAAATTAAATGAGAAAAAATTTAAAAAGAAAAAACAAAGAACAGGAAAAAGACAAAACAAAACAGGAAAAAAAAAACACCAACTAAATATAATTTCCATTCAAACTACGTGGATTTTGATCCCTATTGTAAGGTACATAGGCTCTAAACTCTCATTCTAGTTCAAGTCCGCCTTTGTAAATCAATATTTTCTTTCAATTTTTATTTCTTTCTCTGCTTTCCTTTCATTATGCTTTTAATTTTATTTCTTTTCTTTCTTTTTTACTTTTAATTTTATTTCCTTTAATTTCTTTATTTCTTATTTTGCATGTGATTTGTTAGGAGAATTAAAATAGAATTAAGGCCATTTTAATTTTGCATAACTGACTTAGGGTAACTATTCTTAGTAATGGGTGTAGTGAGGTGCCTAACACATTCTCTACTCACAACCAACTCCTAAATCCAAATCTGGTTCATAGATCATTTTTCAAACTAAAAGGCTTTTTCAAAGTTTTGCCTTTTCAAAAATTAAAATTTTGGTGGTAACTTCTATTATTTTTCTATTTATTTTGGTTTTCGTTTTTGAAAATTCAAATTGAAATTTTTTTTGAAATTCTTTTCTTTTAAAGGCATCATGCAGTCGCATTTTCAGATGTGACATCCGAGCTTGGGTTTTCAGGCATCTTAGACCTTGGATCCTCATTTTTTATTATTTAAAATTTTATTTTAATTTTATTTGGCCTCAAATATCTAATTTCAGGAGACTTGCTCTTCAAACTGACTTATTTTAATATTTTTACGAAATATCGAATGTTACAAATTATATACTTAATTACAATTGATATTTTCAAACCCATATGTGATTTTAATTTTCATAATGAATGCACACATATATAAAGAATGGTATGCCTACTTTTTAATTTATACATGATAATAATAAAAATATCTAAATCTATTATATGCATTAAAAATATTCATATAAATGCACTAATTAATTTTATCTTAATAAGAATTTATTTTAATTAATGAATTAACTTAACTATATGAGATTAATAATTAAAAATTCTCTCTTTAAAATTATTCCATAAATGTGCTAAAATATTTGTCTGAAACAACTCCATACAATTTAGACCAAATTAAATGGTACCAAAAATAATTTTATGGTATCTTAAGTTGCTAAACTTGCCTAAATAAATATTTCTACAAATTTAAACAAATTAAATAACACTTATAATAATTTTTTAGAATTTCTTAATGTGTCAAAAATTGTCCAAAATAATTTTTCTTAATTTTAAACAAATTACTTAACACTAAATATAATTATTTCATAATTTATTTTTGGTCCAAAAACAAATATAGGTCAAAATAAAAATAAAAATAACCTATAGATCAAAAATAAATTTTAGACACCCAAATAATTTTAAAGGAAAAATAGCAAAAAATGACCTAAAATATATTTTCACCTAAAAAGGGCATTTTTCTGTGAAAAAAGAGGGTCTAAGCCCATTCATATATATGGCTCAACACTTGTCTTCAATTTTATTTTATTTTTTATGTACAAAAGTCGAAAAGGAAGAAAGCACAAAGAAACACAACTCAAATTTTACTATAGACAAACCAAACATGAAAGTAGGCTGCCTTAAACTTCTCCTTTATTGAAACGTAGTTTTTTATTAAAAGGGGTGCCAAATGATGCATTGTTTGGCATTAGGACAAGAAGTGGTGTAGTGACAAGCCAAAACAATGTGTTTTGTTTTGGCTTAGCAACCAAAGCGATGCATTGTCTTGGTTGTTTTCCTCCATGAACCAGGTTAGCTTGACTCAATTCTAACTTACTATTGACCTACCGTGAAAGTTTCTAATGTTTTTGGGGTCCTTTTCATGTGCTTGTAATGGTGATTAAGAGCAGAAACTCATAGGAAACCATTTTCGTGCATCAAAATACATAAATCATGCAAGAAAAATTTAGATCTAAATTATCAAAGTAACAAGAACATTTTCCCTGGTTCTGTGACTTTTCAAAGCTGTGTTTTTATAACACCATATTTCACTAGTTTACTTGATTCATATCTTAGCTTCCTTCCATTGAAATCACAAGTTTTTCAAGAAAAACTCTATTAAAATATTCAATTATTTTGTGTTATGTCATGAATAAAATTTTCATGTCATGTCTTATGGGCCATATGAACTCATCCATCTCATTCTCTTATGTAAATATACAATTACAATTCAAAACCATCTCAAAAAGTGGCTAGAAACTCGAGCTCATGGGACATTTACACAAATTTTATAAGTGTAGCCTTGGATTCATGGTCCAGTTTTCTGTCATGAATTTTGAAAAATCATAACTAAATTTAGAAAAATCAAAATTAAACAACCTATAGTTTTTTGGAAAGCTTAGGATGTTAACTTCACAATAAAAATAATTCCAAGTCACGAAAATCTCACCTGGATCATGTTTGACAATAGAAAAAATACAAAGGTTAGACTGCCCAATATTATTGATACAACTTCCTAATATGAAATTTGAAAATACACAATTAATTTCATAAAAATTGAATTCATACAAATTATACTAATTTAGAAAGCTATAGATGTTAAATAAAGGGTAAAAATAGTTTCAGATCAATCTAAGAGCATTTAGACTCCAAAAATTGATGGAACAATGATGGAGGTTTGATTATGCACCTAGAACAGAATAGAAACTTCAAAAATTCATATTTCCGTCTCTAGATATCCAAATAAGGCACTTCTAATTGGTACAGGTCACTGGAAGGTCTAATTTTTCCTTGTAAAATTTCACAGCAATTGAACATCATTTGCCTCTTGAATGATAGAGATTCATTTTTGAACCATATGAATAGTACTAGTGCCAAAATCAAAAAATTTGCCAACTTCAAAAATTCGCCAAAAATTTTATAGACATCCAAATATGACGCACTTTATCTTTTTAAAAAACTCTCAATAAAATATAGATGTATGCCAAATTTTATACTAAGAAGAGCTCATTTTGATAAATTTTGCCATAACTCACCATTATGGTCATTTTTGCCCCTTATAAGGCACCAACTTGGTCCAAATGGCTTTCCTTTATATTTGGCACATCTTGGGCAAGTTTAAAAGCATAAATACAACTTGTGTAAACTGCCCAAGTGATCTTAAATATCATGCAACTTATCTTGGCTATAATGCACTGGCAAATGCAAGCCATCAAGTAACCAAATCTCACATTTCCATTAATTTTGCACCAAAAGTTGTTCATACATCATTCATACATGTTATTACATTTGCTCATTGGTCTACAACTCAAAAATAATATGTACATGAGTATTTTGACATTCCTACATACTTTAAGATTACATAAGCTACATCATTGTCAAACAATGCTATTCATGCTTCATTGCCTCCATTCCTTGGCTCTTGAGTTCCACTTAAACCATATGAGATAGGAGAAGGAAAGAAGTGAGATTTATGGAATCTCAATAGCTCTTTTCCCTTTTAATCACAAATAAAGAATGCAAATCTAAATCTAAAAATGCATGCATGGATATCATGGCTTTCATAATCATTCATAGAACATTTCTAACATCTAATAAGTCATATAAAACATACATAGGCTTGCCAAGCAAGTGGTTTAGTCTCACACATTCTCTTTAAGGATTTTGGACTTGCCTCGCCTACTTTCTTGACCAAACCTTACCCTCGGGAGACTTTTGACTTTGTCTCAACCATTGTTGAGGATTTTTGGCTTATCCTCACAATGGCTAGTGGGTTCTTGGTTTCACCACACTCGAGCAAATCAAAGCAATTACACAAAGCATCATTTGAAGACATAATGTAACTTCATGATACCATAGCATATAGATGCATGCTAAGACATTTCTCATGGCTCAAAACATACATACACACATTTAAGACAAGGTAAACATTCACTCATGCATGAGAGAAAGAAGACAGAGCTACCTTGCATATAAGAGCACACTTTAACCTTTGAAAGTCCTTCTCCTCCTTTGGCCAAACATCCATGAAGAGGTGGGACTTGTTTCCTCTGCCCTAAACACATAATATGGAAGCCAATTACGCTTTAGAAACAATTTCTAAAGCTACATATTCATTAGAAAAACTAGGTAATTCACATGATTCTTTTATGGTTTTATAATGCATTTAATGAAGCAACTTTAAGAAAACATTATCTTGGCTCCATTATTTCCATCCATTTATGATTCTTGACTCTTTTTAAACCTCTTGGAGTCATCACACAATTAATTCAATGAGCCTAGCTAGGTGTTGCTTCTTTAAGCCATAATATGGAACCTATGATACCATCTCACTACCCATGACTTCTAAAATTTTTCCAAGGCTTTCTCTCATCCTCTCCTATCATATATGATCAAGTTTGGAACAAATTAAAACTATCTTGTGGTACTCTTTCTAGCCTAGGCTGAAACCATACACCAAGAGAGCATCAAGTGGTTTGCTTTGTTTTCTTGATGGGAGATGCATGTAGGAAGCTTCTTAAGGATTTCTAGAGCTCATTCAAACACTCATCTTGGCCTAGAGATTCTTGAATCAAAATAGAATTTTGAAGGAATTCTTGAATTCATCCTTGGTTTGGTTCAAATTTTATTCCTCCTTGGCTGTCCATACATGAGGCAAAATGAAAGGGAAGAAAAACAACGAGATTCAAGCTTAGAAAGTAGCAAATTGTTGGGAATTCAGGAACATGCAGCGGAAAATTAAAATTTCGATCTCTTCCTATGGATCCATCAATGTCATTTAAATTGGTAGATCTAGAAATATTTACCTTTTTTTATCAGATCTTAAGAACTGATCTTCAGATATGCTCTCTTTATCGGTATCCACACGAACGACTACTCAACTTGAACGGCGCTAGCGCCTTTGACCAATGTCAGTACACGTTCTTGGTAGAGAAGATGCTCTCCTCTTTCTCTCTCTCTCTGGGCGACTGTACAATGTCCATACACTGTCTGTATGCTTTCTCTCTCTAGGGTCTTTGTTGTTCTATTGTTCTACGAAAAGCCGCCTTTTTTTTATTATGGAGATATCTTATTAGGGTTTTAGATATATTTGATTGATTTAAAATGCATTATTTTAAATCAAATCTTAATTAAATATATTAGTTCAAATTTAAGTCTATCTAATAGATTAAATTTAACCAATTATTTAATGTACATCTATAACTAAATTCAAATTTAATTTATCTCATAAATTAAATTTAAATTATCATATTAGTTTAAATTTAAATCTATCATATAGATTTGAATTTAAAACTAATTGATTTAAATTAATTAAAGGATATATATTTTTTGAAATATAAATATATATATATATACATATATATATTTCAAATTTTATAAACTATATATACATATATATATATATATATATTTATAAAAATTCTTTCACCCTAGATTGAACGTGACATTCATTGAATCTAGACATAATTTCAGATTAAATGAATTTAGACATTCTAGCTCAAGTTGTCTCGTTTTTATGTGCGACCCTGTAAGCCCATATGACGTTGGCAGTGGGCTAATGACACTATTTGACCCATAAATAATAAGCGACCTCTAGCAAGATATTGTGATTACCCAAATCATATAAGGATCGGTGATTTGATGCAGCCTGTTATATAACCCTATCACATCTATTTTGTCACAAGATATCTAGATTAAGTATGAGACATGGGAATGTCATTCTCATCTTACTTGATCATCATTTTCTTGATCTACGTGTAGACTGACGGTACAAATAGAAATCCTTCCATTCGAGCATGGCCATGCATATCTCAGTCTCACTTATCGAGGGGCCCAGATATATCTCTATATTAATCAAAGGAACAAATCCTATCTTGACCACTCATCTTCTTCTACATGAATTTTACTATGCCCAATCATAACCTTTATGATCATCCAGTTAAAGATGACTCTTAACTATGCCAAAAATAGTATTTTTTCATGTTGGAAACTGTAGTAATCTCAAGTCTAAAGGCTCGGTAACACGATTATACATAAGACATGCTTATGACTTAATTAATGTAGTTATCTCATAACAGGTTGATCCACCATCTTATTCCCTAATAAGTGCCTATGATTTTGATTCGTATTTATATATATGATTAACATATAATCATCAATCAAAATTATACTAATCTTAGTTTATCATCATTCCCACAATAATGATCAACTATGGACATTTAGGATAATTAACATAATTTATCCAAGGATATTATTATATAGAATATGCAAAAAATATAATAATATAATAAAAAAACTTTTATTTCTTAATAAAGTACAAAGTTTACAATACAATGATTGGCTTAAGGCACAATCTCCAACACAAATTACCTTGGATTTCTAGCATTTCTTGGATGCTTCTTCCTTTGCTTTGATTCTCCCTTTGAATTTAGAAAATCTTCCCTCTGTTTTGCTCTCAAAACAGATCCAAAAATTTCAATAGAACCATAGAAAGAAAGAGGAGAAGAAGATTGGTGAAGGAGAAAGTATGAAAAGCTATGAAATTCTTACACTTTTTGCTAGGTTTCTCTGTTCTTCTTCCCTTCATCTTGTGCACCATTCTCATTTGCCCTTGGTTTTATTTTAGCTTAGAAAATTTGTTCATAAGGAGTGGGGCAGAAGTGGGGACGTTTTTATAAAGGAAGTTTCAAAAAACAATTGTTTTAAAAATGAAATTTACGTCTCGCACTCGTGACATTTTCGTTTTAGCTCCTTTTTTAGAATCGCCCTTTTCATCATAAAATTTAGGTTCTCAATCTTATAAAATGCCTTTGAAATTGCTCAATTTGGAACTTAAACCTTTCTAAATGAACTGGTCAAAGTTCAGGTCAACCGACATTAGAAAACATACACCAAAGCGGTTTTAACCATCCCAAGGTTTCCAATAGTTTTCAGAGCCTCTGAGAATCCCAGAGAACTCAAATTTTCCACTTAGAAATCTCTCCTGAGAGAATTCCAAAAATTGTCTAAAATTATGAAAAGGTCATTATATTTCGTAGCTATTTCGTTACATTCCGTCTGATTATTTTAGCCTTTGTTTCAAGGCACCATTGGCTTCCTAAATTTATTATTTGAGGTCTAGAATATTGTTATAATTTTATTGGATCTAGAATCACTTTATCTAGGGGAATTTTTTTTGTATCCAGTGAATTTCGTATATTTACAAAAAAACTGTACGTTACATTTCTTACGTTTTCGAGGAGCTAGATAGTACATTTTTCAATGATTCCAATGCCAAAACAATCCAAACTCCAATAGCATTCATTTTCATGTATCAAAACATAAAATGTGCATAAGAAATCTAGAACTTAAAATTTGCATAGTAACACCATTTTAAACTAAACTATCCAAATAATCTCTCAAGTAATTTGCCAATCACATAAATGCAAATAATTGAACAAATCATCAATTATATTCTCAGTTTTCAAAATCCATAAGGGAAAATCAATAATCCTTTCAAAATGGATTTCAAATATGTATAAATATAATACATATAACCTCTATAATTGACCAAAAATCAATTTTTCGTCAATTAAATTCATATGAGAAATTCTCTATTTTTCTCATCTTCCATAAATTTAACCTAAATGAGAAATTCCAAAATCCTTATTCTTATAAAATTAGGGTACATTAAAATTGTACACATACCAAGCAGAGGCTATTAGAGTAAAGCTCTGATACTAGATATTAACAATTAATCATGCAATTTAATCATAAATAAATTGCAAATAAAATAAAATTAAAATTGTGGAAGCAAAATTAAAGATTTAAATACCTCTAGCCATGCCTATGTAAATTTGACGATGAACTCAATTACTAACAAATTCCTTTAGCAATTTGTAACCAAGAAACACAAATACAAAAGAAAAGAGAGTAGAGTGAGAGAGTTTTTTTTTTTTTTCTAATAAGTCTATGAGTATCAAGACTGCTAAGCTAACTTTTTTCATAAGAACCCCTTTGATATTTCAATCAATATCAACTGACTTTTCTCCCATCAAGAGAGATCACTTTAATGATCATGTACTCAATTGACAATGTAACAACATATCTAGCCAAAACAAATTCTTAAAGATGATGACCACTAGTTAAGATATTTTAGAATTTAAAATTCAAAATAGATCATAGAATATCTCAATTTGACTTTATTTAAAATATTACAAATACATTTAATTAAATAATAAAATATTCAAACAAAAGCAACTCAGCATGCAATTTCTTGGCTATTATTGGAGGATGTGATCTTTGACCCACAATCTTATGGTTTACAAGTTATTCTATTTTACAAATCTCTTTTTTTTTTCTTTTTTTGGTGCTCACTTATGTTGATTGCCTTGATCCTACTTTTTCCAACTATTGTGTAGGGACTTTTTTTTAATCGCTGTCCAACAAGTTTAATTCCATGGAGCATTTTATGTGGTAGCAATCTTAAAGAGATTTGGCAATTCAATGTTAAATTTTTTGCCACACAAAGTTATAATGTTGTTTTGTAGGTTTTAGTATTTTTTTTAGTGCAATCCAGTTGTAAATTGTAATAAAAAATTTCATAACTTTTTTTGAGAATAGAAAAAAATAAAAGAGAGAATTATAGTTGAAAACTATAAATTAAAAATATTTATATTAAAAATTTTAAATTTTAAAATAATTTTTTAAAGTTTAAAGACCAAAAGTTTAAATTATTGTAAAAAAATTATAATTTAAAATTTAAAAAAATTTAATATAAATATTTTAATTTAAAATATTAAATATAAATCATTTCAAGATATCCGCCAGCTTATGTTACCGTTAATAATGCAAGCCGGACCGAGTGGGACCCCCAACTGTTCGCATACAGTTGTAGAAAAAGCGGATATTCTCGTAAATTCGCCTTTGATGTGAAGGGTAAATAGGCCATTTCACTTTGTTCTTTACTGCCCTATGATATCGTATCACGCCTTTGGTCGACCACAATCGTCACATTTTCGCTCGCTTCTCAGAGTTCCCTCTTCGTGAAATATAAATTCTAGAAGATTTTTCCTTTCACCGTTGTAAAAGAAAGAAACTTCGGATGAGAAAATTGAAGGGTTTTTCAGTATCCCGTGGCAAAATCTCACTCCCTTTCAAATCTCAGAGAAGAAGACTCAACGGGTAGAGAAGAAGAACAAAGGTTCGGAAGGGTGGGATTTGTTGTTCCTTCAATTGAGATCATTCCTTGGAGGAATAGGGAGGAACCCACATAGGTAGAGTTTAGAGAGAGAAAGTGGGGTTGAGCCATTGAACTTTAGGGTTTTTGGTAAAGATGACGGAAGTGATTCTGCATATATATGATGTGACCAATAGTGGATCAGAGAAGACGAACAGCACAATCGTTCAGATCAATAAGATCTTCAAGGATGGGATTGGTCTCGGTGGGATATTCCACAGCGCTGTTCAGGTATCTCTCATTTCTTTTGGTGGTATAGAGGGTTTATAAACCGTGAATGGCTTTGTCTTTGTTGGTCGGTTGTTGTTATTGTTTGAGAACTGTGACTATAAACTGTGAATGGCTGTGGCTTGATTGAGATGTACAAATGTTTATGGATGAGTGTGATTGTGGAATGTGTGACTTCACTGTTAATTTGGGCTTAGATTCAATCTTTAGTTAGTAGCCGTATAAGCCTTTTATTTTTTCCTCCTTTGGATGGGTGTGTGGAAGGGGGATGAAGGTACTGTGATTGACAAAACGCAATTAATTAGATATCCAAGTGATTTGCTATGAATATGGCTAGATCCTCTTGGCATATCTTGTGAGTTGTGGCTTTGCGTAGCACTTCCTCGTGGTTCTTGGCGTGAGTGTCTAACTTACTTACGCTTCAGCACATATAAGTCAAGGATATATTGTCAAATGTCAACCAATCAAACCAATCAGTATTTGATGCTTATATTTTAGAGTATCACCAGATGGCACTTCCTAGTAATCTGGAGTTTTGTACTGTTGTTGAATGTAGAGCAGTTTTAGACAAAAGTGGGAGAAGTGTATGCAAGGTATTTTAGCCTTGGATGGTTCATGGCTATGACTGCTAAGATGTTAAGAGGAAGATCATACAGAAGTTAAGAGAACGATTGAGCTATGCATATGGTAGGAGTAATTGAGGATATAGCTCCTAATAGGACTGTGATTGAGAACTGAAAAGTAATAATAGTTTCATACTATCGTATGTGATTGATCCACTGAAGATTCACATGTCTAAACTAGTATACTGAAATATTTAGGAGTCAGGGCTCCATCCAGCTTAGTTGTGGTTAATGCTATACAGCTATAGCCTTTATCAGGTACCTTATTTTATGCTTCCTTTCCTGTCTAATTTTGGAGGGTTATGCACTTGAAGAATGTATAACTTGTGAAAAGCAGAATTTATGTAAGTAATAGCTTCACTAACTGTTGTAATTTATCCTAGTTCTGGCAGGGTCCTATTTTCTACGGAAGCTTTAGCTTTAATATTGATAAAATTTATATTGTGGATATAGTATATTGCTGTATTATTGGGAAGTCCTGAATTTATTACTACTGGACATGGTCTGGAATCTCAAATTTTAAGTCATATTTTGTGCCAATTTTATTTTGCTTATAGCTGAAAAATTTTTCATTACAGATAATTGGATTTATTGATATGTGCCATCATTGTCTAATGATCCTTCCTTTTCTGGTGTTTTCATATAAACGATACATCACAGCAGTGTTATGGGTGGAGGATTATGTGTATTATAAACTTTATTTTTCATCAACTGGCTATGGCACTCCGCTACTGTATTATCAATCCTTATATTGCATGTAATATAAAGTGAGTGATTTGGTCAAGTCACCTAGGTGGCAACCTAAGTATTTTCAGATTCTCCCATCACCAGGAAATTGCAGTTGGTAAACAATGGGGTGGTTCCATTGGATTAACTCCCTGGGGATATTATTTGCATGTTGATTTTTTTTTTAAAATAATCTATATAATATCTTTTATCTTAATAAGATCTTGTGTGGTTTTAATGAAAGTGCATTTGTGTTTTGTTGGGTATTGGACGAAAAGATAAATGACTAGATGTGAGATACTACCTTAAAAATTAGGAAGTGGTATCTAAAAATGTATCATGCTAAATTACTCAGAGAAAAGGGTAATTATGACACAGAGGGGTTACAAGACATGTTAATAGACCCTGGGACCTACGAAAACTAGTGTTGTCAATGGTAGCCACCATGGCTGAATGGTTTGTTGGTTTAAGGGCTCCCTGCTATAAAACCTCTAAATTGTGGGCTTGTGGCTGCCTCTACATGGTAGTGCTATGTGGGCTACCATGGCTGTGGGGGCCATCATTTATGGGAGGTGCCATACTGAAATTTGAAGGAAGGTGAGATTTTTCCGCGTCTGTCCCCACTTTCTATTACCTCTAGGATCTAGCCAATTTGCGTGTTGTTTTTGGGGGTAAAAGGGTGCATTGGCAGTGCTTGTGAAAGAATAATGCAGCAAAAGTGAAAAAAGAGATCATACCAGAATTTATTTCTGTGTTCTCTCACTGCAACTAAGGCGTTGAACTAGAGAGCTCTATTGAAGTATCCTCGGGCCTTAAATCTTCACAGACTGAATTGAAATCCTCATTCTGGTTACTGGAGAGCTCCATTAAACTCTTAACATTTTTTTCCCATTGTTTTGAATTTTCTGCCGAGGCCTCTCCCCTCTCTGTCCTTCCTCTCTATCTGATATTAATTGTAGCAATTTAAAGGCTACAATGTCCAGAGTCCAGACCAAGAGATATTGAAGAGAAAGGTGAATTTGAAGGGGGAAAAAAGAGGGTTTTAAGTCCACTGGACTCTGACACCCAGAAAAGAAAATTATTATTTGAATGTGACGTTCTTATGATTTTGTGTTGCTAGCTGCACTAATGGTAACTTTTTTTACATTGAGTGCTGATTTTATTTTATTCTGATGATTGTTCTATTGTGCCTGTTTGTTTACTTTTATTATGCGTGTTTAACAAAAATTTTCATTTTTCTATGGCTGCCATTCTTCAATATGGCACCCACCATGCCATCCACCATGGCATTTTGGGGGCTTGCTGCCAGTGGCCAATGTTTGCCATTAGCACTGACAAAAACCACCAAGCATTTTTATGTGGCTATAATTTCATAAACCAAAGATTTTATAGAAGGGCTTCATACACTTGCTTTGTTTCCTTTCCTTCTCTTTTTTTGTTGGGGGGGAGGGAATCCTTGTAATCCTATGTATTGGATGGGAAACTTAACTTATTTATGTGAAATATGAAACACTTATGTTATGAAATATTTGTTGTGTGTGTAAAGTTAACTGTTGCTATCACATGTGTAATTTTTAAATCATTGAGAAGTCAATTATTATAGTATATTGTCCAACAGTTCTATTCAACACTTCCAGTCCAAAGTAAAACAATTCATCTGGCAGTTTCAATGGGAATTATCAAGTTTTAGTGACTCCCAGATTAGGGAACATGACATTCGAATTATTTGATCATTTGTCTGTCTTTTCTTTTTTTCTTCCCCTTGAGGATAAGGAAAGCTGCAGTAGCAGGTTTTGCAGCCTCCTTGATAATTGATATTGTATTTTGCCCAGGATGGAAATTGTTGCTCTAATAATATTTGCTTGTTTGGTGTTTATCTGGGCAATCTTAATTTTCTTATTCATTGACTATGTGCAGCTTCCTTGATATTGTGGTAGGCCTATGATTTTATCACGTGCTGATATTTTATGGATTGTCTCTGCTACTATCACAGGTTTATGGAGAAGATGAATGGTCATTTGGATTTTGTGAGCAAGGTACTGGAGTTTTCAGTTGCCCTTCAAGGAAGAATCCAATGTATACATATCGTGAATCAATTGTTCTAGGGATAACAAACTGTTCAATTTTAAAGGTAAATCAAATATTAAGAGAACTTAACAGAGAGTGGCCTGGAATTTCATATGACCTGTTATCCAAAAACTGCAACCACTTCTGTGATGAATTCTGTGAAAGGCTTGGTGTGCCAAAACTTCCAGGTGAATCACCTAATATAATGTGCCTTTTATGATATGATTTGTCTTTTTTGTTGCTAATTGTTGACTTAGCCATTTTCATAAAGAATACTATTTTATTTTTATAAATAGTAGTATTTGACTATTAAATTTCTGCCATGTTTTCATATCCACATAACGGCAATTGTGTGTTTATGCCAGCATTTGCTTTTTTAAGTTTATTGGTGTAGATTGTAGAAATATTTGATCCCAGTAATGAATTCTGAGTTAAATGTTTGTTCTTATACTGTATCCAAGATAGAGTCAGTTGAATTTCTTGCTGAAGCTAAACTTTAAATTATGGAACTTACTGCATCGTTCTCTTTCACTACTCTGTCTGGATATACAGAGCACTGTTGATGTGGATGGAAACTGCACACTTTTTTTGAATTAAGGAAGATGAAGGTGGGAATGTACAAGTTGAGAGCTATAATGATATGCTTTGGCATGATGAGTGAGGTATTTAGATGATTTCAGGTGTACTTCTACCTCCCTTGTAGGGAGATGCCAAAGGAGTTGGGAGTCAGTGGATTTTAGGGAATACAGGAATAAGATAATGTGTCAAGTCCTCATTTAAACCTACATCTGGAGCAATGGATGCTTTAGCACTGCTCTATCTTGTGAATTATGGCTGCCACTGTGTGTTCTGACATCTTCTATGACAGGTTGGGTTAATCGGTTTGCGAATGCTGGAGATACAGCTATGGAAGTGGCCGGAAATACAGCAATACGGGTGAGAAATGGTTTTCTTGATCACTGCATTTATGATCATTTTTGCTTATCAAGCTTCTTTTATTGTTGGTTAATTTTAATAATACCTTGGCTGATGTGTAACTTCCTTGTAATGCTCAGTAAGTCAACTTGTTGGTTAGCTCTTGGTGGTTGGGCATAATGTTCAGTATTTCTTAGCCTTGCAATTGTCAAATTAGCCTTGAGGTGTTTAATATTCGCCCAAAAATGCAATAAACATCCGTAGTAGTTTGGGACCTGCAATTAGTATCTGTATGCTAGTAATGTCCTGCAGTCCCGGAACCTGTCTCATTGTGGGCCTAATTTCTCTGGTGCTTTTGGATTTGAACCTGTAGTGGGCATGTTTAGTATGCAACATGCACTTTAAATTATGTACCTATTATTTACTTAATACAGTATTGGAGAATTTGAGTAAATGTATGGTTGCGCTGATGGTAATAACTGATTATTGCAGTTTCGGCAAGCCAAAACAGAGATTGTATCAGCAAGCAAAGTAGCATACCGGTTCCTTTTGGGTATTACTAGTAATGTCGTCAATAGTAATGTCAGAAGTGATACAGACTCCCCAAGCAATTCAGACAGTGGAGGATCCCCAAGATTTCAAGCTACATGGTTTAAAAATCTTATTACCAATGGTGCTAACCCATCAAGTAGTTCAGAAATCCAGATTCATGATGAGGGTGAGCAGCTCCAACAAAGGCAAGATGGCAAGGCACTGCTATGTCGGAGCTTATCTTCACAAGGTAGTAGTTGAGACAATAGTCTCTGTCCAAACCATAGGTCTGCAGTCTGCTGTGTATTGTATGTCAACCGAGTAAAATGGCAATTTTTTTCAATTCAACATGTATCAATGTAAAATTTTCATTTCTTGTTCAACTCAAATCTGCCTATCGTTGCCTCCTAAGAATGTTAATTGAAAAGATAATGTTAGTGTGTTTTTCTCTCAATCTCCTTGATCCAACTTGGGTGTTTTGAGTTTGCTTTGGTTTCGGCACAGATCTTGTATCTCTTGTTTCATTTTTTGAAGTCAGACTTTAAATTCAGATGCATTTAAATTTCAATTGGATGTTGCAAGAAAAGAAAGCTATGCAAATAGTAATATATTTCTCCTCCGGTTATATCAGTCCACCCACCTTAACTCTGAGAAGAATATAAACAATGTAGGAATAGAATATATTTGTTTGAGCAAAATGATGATAATAATAATAATAGTAAATTAATCTAATCTTCAAAGATTATTCTCTTACTCTGGTTTTCTTAATAAAGCAAAGCCTCTTAATATAGTTTTTAAATTATTTTGTCCCCAGTCAAAAAGGTTTAAAGGTTCTTTCATTTGACCATTTCATGTGGACTGTTAAGTGCAAAACGATATAATTTAGCCAAAATTTCAAAATGGTCTTCTGTCAGTAATGAAATGTCTTTTTGACGCTTTTATGAGTTCCCTGGTTGCCAGCCAACGGAGACTTTTTGGGTGCTAAAAAATGAAGGTATATTGTTCTTACTGTGTAGTTGTTCTATTGTGTTATTGCTATAGGCTGAGAGTATTTGTTTTCGATACTGCTAGCTAGTCACTGTCAATATGCACTGGTGTCCTTTAGTTCTTTATTTGTTATTCTTTCTGCTATGCTACGCGGTAGCATGGAATGGAAGATTTTGTAACCAACTCGTGTATAAAGCATGAATGAATTTCACTCAGGGTCATTAAGCTGAGTTTTCTCAGTTTCGGTGTAATTCCTTATCTTCTCTCTTCAAAGCTTATCTTGGTATCAGAGCTTCTTAGGCAGACGCCATGGCAAGTTAGGAGGCTGCCGCTCCCATCACAAACAATTGAGATTGGCTCACCACAATTGCTTAGTGCTCCAAAATCAAGCCCATTGATCACCGCCCTCAACCAAGTGTGCTCTGTCATGTTGGATAGAAGCAACTATCTACTTTGGCAGTCCAGGATACAGCCAATTGTTAGAGACAACAATTTAGATAGCTATATTTTAGGAACCAAGCCTTGTCCACTTGAATTTCTCTTTAAAGACATAAAGAAGAAAATTAATCCAACCTATGAAGAGTGGATTTCAACTGATCAATTGCCTCTTCGGTGGCCGCACAACACAATGACGTTGGAAATAGTTTCTCAAATGCTCCATTGCAATACTTCTCAAGATCTGTGGAAAGCGGCAAAGGACTTACAGAGAACTAGAAAGGGTTCACTAAAGACGAAGGAATATCTCAACAAGATGAAGTCAATCTCAAACAACTTGTCTATAGTTGGGAATGGCCTTATGACACAAGTCCTTGCTGGTTTAGACTCGGAACACAATTCTATAGTTGTTCAGCTATCTAAAAAAGAGGGACTAACCTGCATTGACTTGCAAGCTACACTGCTTACCTATGAGAGTAGCCTTGAGCAGCTGAATAGCTTCAACACGCTTAATCTCGGTCAACTAGCGGCACATGTAATAATGAACAAGTCAGATGCTCGTGCTTTCTCTCAAGAAACTGGTCGTGGAAGCTGGGGAGGTGGTCAAAGAAACTGAAGAGGTGGAAGAAACAGAAGCTAGACGGGGTCTAATAGACCTACTTGTCAAGTGTGTGGTAAAATAGGACATACCGTTACAAATTGCTACTTTAGATTTGACAAATCATATATGAAAACACCACCACCTGATGTAAACGGAAGCAATGAACAAAACCTATTTGTGTTCCTAGCCCCTCCTCACACTGTCAATGATTCAGCATGGTGCATGGATAATGGAGCAAGCAACAATATTACTAATGATGCAAGCCAAAGTGAAAATGCTGTTGAACACAATGGTAAGACAAAACTAATAGGTAGTAATGATGAGAAAGTTGAAATTAATAATGTTCGTTCTTCTATATTCCTGTGTCAACAGAAGCAAAATCTTGTTCTGAATCATATTTCACATGTGCCTAAAATGCCAAGAATTTGATGAATATTGCAAAGTTGACTGTTAACAATGCTGTTATCATAAAATTTCATTCTTGATTGTTCCGTGAAGGAACAGCAAACAGGAGCAATATTGATGCTAGGGAAGCTTAAGGATGGCCTCTACAAGATTGATAGACCAAACTTTATTCCATCAAACCATCAGTCCTTGCAATCTTTGTCAAACAAACCTATTGTATTCCTTTCAGTTAGAGAACAATGGCATAGAAAGTTAGAACATCCATAAAATCATATTTTATCTCAAGTTTTGCAGCTTTGTAATATGAAATAAAATTCTAAATAAAATTTCAATTTCTGTGAAGCCTAGCAGTTTGGTAAAGCACATGCTCTTGCCTTTAAATTATCTCAGTCTCATGCTAACAATCCACTAGACTTAATTCTTATTGATTTAATTCAACAGCAGAGTACAAATACTACATTCACTTCTTAGATGATTTTAGTTGATACACTTGGATATATCCTCTTAAAAATAAGGGAGAAGCCTTGAGTGCTTTTGTACAATTCAAGAACTTAGTTGAGAATCAATTTGAAAGAAAGATTAAAATCTTACAAAGTGATTGGAGAGGAAAGTTTAGAAGTCTTGCCACTCCTATTCAAAATTCAGGAAATCATTTTAGACATCCTTGCCCACATACATCAGCACAAAATGGGAGAGCTAAATGTAAACATAGACATCTAATGGACTTGGGCCTTACCTTGTTAGCTCAACTAAAACCCTTTGTTAGTGGGAGGCTTTCCACACTTTTGCTTACCTCATAAACAGACCTTCAACATCTGTATTACAAGGAAAATCACCTTTTTCTCAGCTTCCCTCACAAAAGCCAAATTACCTTTATTCTTAAACCTTTTGGCTGTGCTTGTTTTGAGACCTTACAACCAACATAAGCTGCTATTTCATTCAACTAAATGTGTCTTTCTTGGTTACAGTAACCAACATAAAGGTTATAAATGTCTTAGATCCACTAGAAAAATTTACATTTCAACACATGTGAACTTTAATGAAACTGAGTTCCCTTTTGCTACTGGTTTTCTAAATACCATGCAAGCTTCTGAGTTCATTTCTGAACCTAACTCTTTCCTTTACAATTACCAGCCACTAATGATTCTTCAATAACAGCCACTCAAAACTTGACAGCTTCCCTGCAGCAACTTTGAGTCCTAGTGTCTCCTCATCAACAATAGAGTCATGAATAAATACTGATCAAAATTCAGAACCTGATATCTATGAAGCAACAGATACTATTTCAAATGTTCAAAAAGAACCTGAAACAATCAGTCAAGGCCATCAAATGGTCACAAGAAGTAAGCAAGGATTATTCAAGCCCAAGTATCCTTTTGTGAGTGTATCAAAAGTAGATCTAGAGAATGCTGCTGAATCAACCAAGGTTGAAGATGCTCTAAATATCTCACTGGAAAAAAGGCAATGTAAGATGAATTGGAAGATCTCAAGAGAAACAAGACTTGGACTTTAGTTCCTTTCACTGGACAACAAAATATTTTTTATTGCAAATAGATTTTCAAGACCAAGTATAATGCAGATGGAACTGTGCAGAGACATAAACCAAGGCTGGTGGCAAAAGGATCTCAACAAAGTCCTGGAGTTGATTTTAGAGAAACTTTTAGTCTAGTCATTAAGGCCTCCACAGTTAGATTAATTCCTACTTTCAATTGGGAAGTTAGACAACTAAATATAAACAATGCATTTCCAAATGGTTTCTTACAGGAGATAGTGTTCATGAAGCAACTTGAAAATTTTCAAGATGTTAGCAGACCTCATCATATCTGTAAACTCTTAAAAGCAATCTATGGCCTTAAACAAGTACCAAGGACCTAGTATGATAGACTTAAAACAACTTTACTTAGTTGAGGTTTCAAAAGTACCAAGTGTGATAGCTTCTTATTCGTACTTAAGTCAAAGACACAAATTCTCATGCTTCTAATTTATGTTGATGATATATTGGTGATAGGAAATGATCATGAATGCTTACAAAGGTTCATTCAGAAACTTATCATGTTGTTTTCTCTTAAGGATCTTGGTCTTTTGCAATATTTTCTCTGCCTTTATCAACAAATGATGCTGTAATATTTCTGAATCAAGGCAAATATGTACTAGATGTGCTTAAAAAATTTGGAACGCTTGATGTAGCAACTTGTCCTACACCATGGTTGCAGGGAAAACTTTATCAGCACAAGATGGTGAATTATTGCAGAATCCCTCAATCGTTGGAAGTGCTCTTGGTGCCTTATAGTATCTACCCAACACTAGGCCTAGCGTATCTTTCTCAGTGAACAAATTAAGTCAGTTTCTCAGTGCTCCTACTAGTTCACATTGGTAGGCTGTTAAGAGAGTGTTGAGATATCTTAAAAGAGCCATTCATTATAGGCTGCACACTAAACCATCTGATCATTTGACATTTACTAGTTTTTCTGATGCTGACTGAGCAACATGTTCTAATGACAAACATTCAGTAGCTGGTCACTGTGTGTACTTTGGCGATTCATTGGTTTCCTGGTCATCCAAGAAGCAAAAGTTGGTAGCAAGGTCTAGCACTGAGTCAAAGTATAGAGCTTTAGCTAATTTAGCTGCTGAAATTGCTTAAATTAAGTTCTCGTTAAACAAAATCGGTTTTAGTCTCAAACATACTCTAATAATTTGGTGTGATAACATTAGTACAAATGCATTAACAGCCAACCCAATTTATCATGCTCAGACAAAACAAAATGAAATTGATGTTCATTTTGTCCGAAATCAAGTATTAGCTCAACAACTTTCTATTTGTTATGTTCCATCATCAGAACAAGGTGCAGATAGTCTGATTAAAGCCTTGTCACATTCTCAGTTTTGGAGGCTTAGTGACAAACTTGGCGCGTTACACCCTCCAAATTAAGGGGGGATGTTAAGAAATGAAGTTGTATTATTCTTACTGTGTAGTTATTATACTGTATTATTGCTATTAGCTGATAGTATTTGTTTCCCTTATTGCTAGCTGTCAATACGTACAGGTGTCCTTTATTTGTTATTCTTTCTGCTATGCCACACAGCAGCATGTAATGGTAGATTCCGTAACCAACTCGAGTACGAAGCACTCGTGAATTTCACGGAGTCATTGAGCTGAGCTTTCTCAATTTCGGCGTTATTCCTTCTCTTCTTCTCTCCTCAGTTTATCTTTGGGTAATCATGGATATAGAGTGAATTTGTGTTGGACAATGGTATCGTCTGAGTTACAAAAATCAGAATTAAACATGCTCTGCAAGTGGGAATCCAAGACATGATAAGCCATCATTTCTTACGTTTAAGGTACTTTCAATTTACAACCATTATCATAAGGAGCAAGGTAACAGTCTTCATGCCTTAAGAGTCATCAAAACCACAAGAAATTGCAAAGATTAATCATATGATGTGAAGATTGATATCCTGCAACGTTGCTAATCGAACAGATGCTGCTAATGCTATAGCCATACAAGGAGAACCCTGCACTTTTTGCCTTTTTGCATTATGGTATCTTCCTTTTTAGTTATAATCCTCCAACAGAACTTATCATCAACTGATCTTAAAGGGTCATGCCATTACAGCAATTTAATGCAAATAACAAGGAGCATCTATGGTTGCAGAATGCTAGTTTAATTCCTATATAGGCAGATAAACCTTTCGCATAGTTATCATTGATAAGCATGCCATCTGGAAAATTTTCATTTATTTGGAATAACTAATAAATAATGAAGGTTCACTCAAGCCTTTATATTATTTGGAATCTTGTTCAAAAAGTATGAGCCAGAGAAAGTCTCCACATATTCCGGGTATGAAAGTCACTCCACATATAAATTTGGTGCCTCGCACGCACTTGAAGATAAACAAAATAAAACATAGAGACATTGTAGCGCTTACACAACTGAAGCAGAATGTGTTTAACAGGGACAAGACTCAATAATAATATATACAGACGACATCCTCCTCTAATATAGTAAAGATTCCGTCCAGTCACCAAATCAACACAAACTGTTACTACATCTCAGCATGCCGTTAAAAGAAACCCTTTCTTCACCTGCATCCTCTGCAATCTGGAGTGATGAAACTGCTTGTGCTGCAATGAGATCAGCAGAAAAACCATCAAGCCCCCATCCTGCTTTATCATATATCGGTTCATGCACATTCTTTTCGAAAGGTCCTAACAAGAAAGGCCACTTGCCATTTTCAGCACCACCCCCCTTGCAGCCATAGCTGTATGCATCAGAGACCCACCCCATTCTTTCAACAGACCACACACCGCTATCCAGATGAGGAAAGCAAGTTCTTTTTCCGCCCAGAAAGAGTTCAAGGTTACTATTGCAGTTCCAGGGCTTGCATCCCCCTTCATCCATAACATTGCCGGAATCATCTGAGTCTTCACCAAGTAGAACATGCAGAGCAACAGCCTCAGCAGTTGCAGCACCCTCTTCATCAAGTCTCTGTTGTTCTTCTTTCTTTTTCTGTTTCTTTTTCTCCAGTTCAGAAATGATGGCTGCAGAAGTAGCCAGCGCTTTTTCCAAGCGCCTCTTTTTCTTCTCTGCCTGTTTCAGACGATCCAACTCATCTTTCACCTGCTTCTTCTTTGCCTTCCTCACATGTTGCCCTTTATTACATGCCATATTATCCATGGAGTATACTGCCTCTAACTACTAAGACGCTTTTTTGTGAACTTTCCTTCAGTAAAATTTACTTAAAACTGTATACATTTCTATAAATTACCCTTCTTCCCCTCTTTCCCTAACTTTTAAGCTAAAACTTTTCTAATTACACGAGGTGTCAAGATGCTAATGATAGGCTCCAACGACTACACCCACTCAGGTCTGCAGGAATACCTCATTTTGCGAACTATGCAGTCCCAAACAGAGACAACCGGAGACAACAGCAGAGAAAATTCATAAGCACTCATAGATCCATCCCTTGGCCACATTCTTCCTAACTTCCCACAACCCCTGCACCTACCCATCCTGCAAACACCAAAAGGACTTCAAAACTATGGAGAAATCTGGATTTCACAACCGCACCCTGATTCAAGTAAACCCTTCCCAACTGCATTGCAAGAAGAAACACAGAATATTTAATTCATCAAAATCCGAAAGTAAAAGAAAAACATCACAAGACACAAAAAGAAAATGACAAGCCACCACAAACCAGTTGCCTATGGCAATTTGAAAGAGATGACATGGATACATGAAACACTGAAACGAAAGAATAAAATATCTCAGCTAAAATGAAATTCCCCTTGCACTTAGCCATTCAAAATTAAGATTCATCTGTGAAAATGTAAACGTGCATTTGCTTACCTAAAATATTTTCAGTTTTCATTCTCTATTTCATTTCCTAAAATATTTTCAGTTTCCATTCAATAGAACATGTACATGCTTAGAAAAATCAAAACGTGTATTCTGTTTCCATTTTCAAACCCAATAAGCTTGAGGACCATGAAAGGAAATGAAAAATACACACACACACACACATTCAGAATTACATATTTACAACAATGCAACCAGTCATTTGGGGGAAATACTGAAAACATCTAAAGTTGTTTCCCTTTTCAAACCATTTCAGAAAACATTTTCATGAAAATATTATCACTCAACTCAACAAAACATATTTTTGCCACAATTTCTTTTTTAAATGAAATGAAAACAGAAAACAAAGAAACCAAACAGGTTCTAAAGCAAAGAGCTCCGGGGAAAATGCACAAATAGAAAGACAAATACCAATGTACACGGAAAGATACAGACAAGAACACATGCAAGGGCACAGAGATTATTTAAAAAAAAAAAATCAAAGCTTGTAACTGCAACCCAAAATTGAAAAAAGTCACCATGTAAATAGTCATATCTTAAAGGTTCAAAGAAAAACTTCTGAAAGCAACTTTTCATTACTTTTAGCATGATGAAATCTTTTCATTGAATTAAAAAAAAAAAAAAAGAGCAACATGACTGAAGCTCCCTAGAAAGCAATCGGCATAACATCAAGTTAATTGAGTAAACAACCCCCCCCCCCCAACAAAAAAGAAAAAAAAGGAAGCAGCACATCTACTCCTCTTTTAAATCAGACTATGTAAAGTAAAGGAAAGAAATGTGTGAGAGGGATGAAAAGGTGATAAATAGAGACAAATTATACGTCTATATGTAGTAAAATTTCATCTTTAACAATCCTAAATGAGCAATTTAATTACCTAAAAACATGTTGATACTCTTTTCTTTCTAAGAAATCAGAACAAATCCACAGTAACCCAGGAAAACATCATAACAAGTCAAATTTAAGTTTGCTCAATACTAAATAAGGCAACTAACATAGCATCCATATGGCAATGAACTGCTCCAACAAAACATGCTTTTTCCATACTGCGAACTGATTGATTCTAAGTTTTAGAAAGTGTGCCTTTGTTCTTTAACTATTGCCCTCAAGTATCGACAGAACACCCACCAGACTTACACCCATTGTTTATCTATCGCGAGGTTGCTTTGGCATATTCCAAGAAAACACGAGGGTAGAAGACAATATTTACTTTCCTATAATTCGATTTGTAACCACATGTTAGTTTAATCGAACAAAACAATCATCTAATTTCTAACTAGATCCACCAATCCAAAAAGGAGTACACCAATAATATCAATTTCAATTAAACAAAAAACCCAAATACACAAACATATAAACCACAAGACCTACTCGACCCAGAATCAGAAACATCAAATTTCTTCAAAGTAAATCAGTCTCAATATGGAATTCAGGTCCGGATCTAAATACCCATAAGGTTTCAATACTCAAGATTTATCCATCAAATATGAAAAAAAAAAATTAATATAACTATCATTATAAGAATAACAAAAGAACTCAATTTAAATCAGAAAATGATAAATCAGACCTGCAGGAATGGCATAGAGGGAAAAGGGGCTGGACCTATCACAGTCCTGTATAAAAATTAAACCAAACTTAATAAGGATGGAGATGGTGAGAAATCGAAGTGTGTAGATCTGGGGAAAACGTAGTTGGGTTGAATAAGCAAGTAAAAGTTTAGAGCTCCAGAAAGAACGAAAGCGAGAAAGAGAGATGATTGGAGAAGGCGGGGAAGAAATAACTGGTAACACGAGAGGAAAGGGCAATCGTGTTAAACACGAATTGTAGCTAAGACAGCAGCTAATGTGTGCGTCTGATGTCACTTCTTGTGTTCCCATACGTGGCATAACATGGATGGATCTAGCTTCAACGTGGGACGCATACATTAGATCGCGGGAGCAATTCTTACGGACTGGTGTGTATCACGTCATTTGAACACTCTATATTTAAATTTATTTTATATGCGAACTCCACTTATACTCTCTCTATATATATATATATATATATATATATTTTTTATATAAATTTAATTTTATTTATTAATTTATTTAGATATATCATATTCTAAATACACCAAACAAAATTTGAGATCGCGGACCTCCTGGTGACGAAGATTGTGCTTCTGGTCTACATACGTGGTTTTGGGGCGGTAAAATGGACGGTTAAGATTATCTTTTAAAACATATTTCGTAGATCTAAGAAACCAAAAATGCCTTGTTAAATGGAAAATACGAGTGTTTAGCTTTCAATTAGAAAAAAGGTAATATCCAGCATCCCTATCTTTGACCAGGACGTTGCTGGGAATAGGTGGATCCAAGTTTCCGTATTAACCTTAATTTAAGAATTTTCTAAATAAAAAAGATTAAGTGTTACCTGGACCTAGTATGCAAAATGAAAGAGAAATATTTCAAAAAATAATTTTAAGAATAAAAATGGCTTACATATTTTTATTTTATAAAAATTAATAAAAACAAAATATTATTAAATAATTATTATGATAGTAAATAAATATTGTATAAAATTAATGAAAATAAATTACTTTTCCTACAATTTTACTAAACGAGCTATTAATGTATTCAAAAAAATTATATTTATCACATCCTAATAATTATTCAATGGGAACAACCAATTTCCTTAAATAATAAATCATTTTTTAAGCTATAGTAAATTAGTGCAATAAGAATCAATAAATTTATAAATAATAAAGACAATAATAATCCAAAGTCAAATTTTAAAAATAGATTTTTTTTAATTTATTTTTTGAATGCTATTTTCTATTCAAATAAATTCAATAATTTTTCTTAATGTAATTATTAACGGTAAATATTATTTCACTGAAACAAAATATATGCTTTTCTCCATTGTTGTTGATATTTTTCTCCTCAAAGTGGAGATGGGTGGACTGCTTCAACCAAGGAGGAGAAATAATGCTAGTGGCATGACTTTCTTTTCTCGTTCTCTCACAATACTCAATTGGCATTTGGATGCATCTGAATTTAAATAGTCTGACCCAATATAAATATCAAGTAGGAGAAACGAGACCTGTGCCTAAATCAAAGCCAACTCAAATCACCTAAGTTTGATCAAGTAGCAGACTGAGAAAAACAGTGCCATTATCTCTGTTCAATGAACAGTCTTAAAAGGCAACGATGGGCAGATTTGAGTTGAACAATTGAAAATTTTACACTTGAGACACATTGAATTGTTAAAAAAAATTTTTACTTTGTTGACGTACAATACACAGCAGAGATTGCAGACCTATGCCTTTTTTAACACATACTCCCTCAACTACTATCATGTGAAGATGAATTATGACGTAGCTGTGCCTTGCCATCATCTTCTTGCCTTAGCTGGAGCTGCTGAACCCCATTCTGATTCTGGATTTCGGAACTACTTGATGGTTTAGCACCAGTAGTAACGAGATTTTTTAACCAAGTAGCATGAAATCTGGGGCTTCCTCCTCTGTTTGAGTTGCTTGGGGAGTCTGGATCACTTCTAACATTGCTAGTGACACCCAAGAGGAAACGGTATGCTACTTTGCTTGCCGACACAATCTCTGTTTTGGCTTGCCGCAGCTGCAACAACCAGTTATTACCATCATTGCTGTGCAACCCGTATATATAATCAAATTCTCCGATACTAGCCTTAAGTAATTTCAAATGCATGTTGCAAACTAAACACGACAACAAGAAGATCAAAGCAAAAGCACCAGATAAACCAGGCCCCTAATGAGACAGTTTCCAGGAAATAATTAAAGCATATGGACAATAACAGCAGGTCCGCCAACTACAACAGCAATGTTAAATGCATTTTTCGGATGAAAATATTACACACCTCAATGCTAATTTGCCAATGGCAGGGCTGAAAATACTAAAATTTATGCACAAATACCATGTTCTATTGAATAAGTTGACTTATGAAGCATCAGCAAAAGTATAACTGAAATTAACCTACAATGAAATAAACATCATAAGCAAAAATAATCACAACTGCAGAAAAAGAGATAAAAATCATATCTCACTCGTATTGCTGTATTTTCAGCCACCTCCATAGCAGTGTCTCCAGCATTGGCAAATCGATTAACCCAACCTGTCATGGAAGCTGTAAGAACACATGGTGGAAAGTAATGTAGAGAATCAATAATCACAAGATAGATCAATGCTAAAACTTCCATTGCTCCAGATGAAGGCCAGAATGGAGACTTTGATAGTGGTAAGTGGCACATTATCTCATTCTTATCTCTCTGATATTCACCAACTCCGAACTTCTTTGGTAGCTCCGCACCCAGGATAGGTAGAAGTACTTCTGAAACCATTCAACTACCTCACTCTCATTGTGCCAAAGCATATGTGGTCACCCTCTCCTATTGCACTCAACTTGTAACTCTCGTCTCCCTTACGTGAAAAGAAAACAGGCAGTTGCAGCCCATCTCAACAGTAACGTGTCATTTAATGATTCTCTATGCAGATGAAGTAGAATAAGAACACAATACAGAGTTCTATGGTTTAAAGTTTAGCTTGACCAAGAAAGTCAACTAAATAAATCTCATATTACTTTACAAAAGCAAACATCTAACACAATTAATTAATGGGATCAACTATTTCTACCCCAAGAAACTTAACAAGCAAAACCTGCCATTACATGGATTTGCCATCATGTAGACATGTGAGCACACGTCAGAAATTGTGTAGTAGAATACCACTATTACAAATATGGCTAAGTCATTGTTTAGAAACAAAAATGACAAATCATACCATAAATGGTACACTATATAATTGGGTGTTTTACCTGGAAGTTTTGGCACACCAAGACTTTCACAGAATTCATCACAAAAGTGATTGCAGTTTTTGGATAACAGGTCATATGAACTTCCAGGCCACTCTCTGCTGAGTTCTCTTAATATTTGATTTACCTTTAAAATTGAACAGTTTGTTATCCCAAGAACAATGGATTCACGATATGTATACATTGGATTCTTCCGTGAAGGGCAACTGAAAACTCCAGCACCTTGCTCACAAAAACCAAATGACCACTCTTCGTCTCCATAAACCTGTAACAGTGGCAGAAACATAATATATCAGCAAATGACAAAATCATAGGCCTACCATAATATCAAAAAGACTGCACACTATAAATGAATAAGAAAATTAAGACTTTAAAAAATCCTTTAGAATGCCCTCATAAATAGCAAACAGGAAATATTATGGGGGCAACAATTTCCATCCTAGGCACACCACAACATCAACCTGTTACTGCAGCTTTCCTTACATAATAATTCCCATAGAAAGTGCCACATTAATGTTTTTTTTTACCTTCCTAGCATTGGAAATGTTAAAGAGAATAATGGGATATTAGAATGTAACAATTGAATTCTTCATTATTTAAAAAATCAGTAAAAGTGTACGTATAATTACATGTATAAGTAATAACTAAATGAAAATGAAACAATATTCACAAAACCAAGCAATAACAAAAACATTTATAACATATGTAGCTTAGGCTTTGTATTTAATGTAAACAAGTTTCCCAACCAATATATGGTATTACAGGATCACCAAAAAAAAAAAAAGAGTCTAAGAAGCACTTCTGTAACATTTTGGTTTACAAGACTATGCACACATAAAACAGCTTGGTGGTTTTCATAAGTCCCAAGGTTTATTAACATGTCTAGTAACCCCCCTTAGCCATAATTCCCCTTTGCTACAAGCATTTTAGCCCAATACACTTTTAGATACGAATTCCTAAATTTTTCCATAGCATCTTAAGTTTATTCATTTATTGCTTCTAATACAGAAAACAACACAAATGCACTTCCATTCCATTAACACCAAACAATATCAGTTTCAAGATAAAAGAAAATATGTTGATCACAAAAAATCAACATACATACAATATTCCCAGGGAGTTAATCCAACAAAACCTCATCGCTTACCAACTGCAATTTCCTTGTGACAAGACAACCAGAAATGCTTAGGCTACTAACCAGATGACTAGACCAATTGATGGTACAGTACAAAAGGAATTAGTAATACATTAGCGCAATAGCCAGTTAATAGAAAACATTGTTTTATAATACTTATAATCCCCCTCCTTATATACAGAGCTGTGATGATCGTTTATATGAAAAGACTAAAAATGAAAAGGACTAAACAATGATGGCACATATTAATCAATCCGATTATCTATCTGCAATAAAATAATTTTCAGTTATAATCACAAAAACATCAGGAATATATATATATATATATATATATATATATGACCCAAAATTGAAGAACCAGACCACATTCTGCAGTAATAAATTCAGGATTTACAATAATAAAACAAAGTATGCTTTAAAGTTTAAACTCCAGCAATATACTATATCCTCAATATTAAAGGTAAAGTTTCAACAGAGTTTAAAACACTGATGGAACTAAGATAAATAACTACCATTAGTCAAGCCATAATCGACATAAATTTTATTCTTACACATTAGGCATCCTTCAGGTGAATTAGTAGGAGGGAGTTCAAAATAGGGTCCCTCATAAATGCTACAGCAATATAGCAATCGCCAGTTTAGGCATGTGAATCCTCAATGGCTCAATTCACAAAATATACTATGAATTTGAATTTTTGCTTTTCCATTCCCAATCACAATCCAGTTCAATCCTACAAGAGCTATATCCTCCATTACACCTACTAGAGCCATATCATTTATCACCACTGATAAACAGTAACCACATCTCAATCATTCTCTTCACCTCTGTAGATATTTCATCTTACCACCTTAGCACTATCCATGGCAAAAACCACTTTACATATTTATCTCCCATTTTTGTTAAATGCTGCCCTATATTTTACAGCAGCACAACAGGTGACTAGGAAGTAACATCTAGTAATCGTCTATAAAATAAGTATCATCTACAGATTGATCAATAATTGGCAGCATACCCTTGATTGATTTGTGCCGGACAATAAGTGAGTATAGTTAGACACTTACGCCAGGAACCAAGAGGAAATGATACCAAAGCCACATTATATGCAAAGAGGATCTAGTCATATTAATAGCAAATCACTTGGATATTTAATTGTTAACGTTTTGTTAATCACAGTGCTTTCATGCCCCCCTACCACAGAAAGCAAAGAGTAAAAGAAAAAAGCAGATACGGCTACTAACTAAAGATTGAATCTGAAAAGGCTCAAATTATCAGTACAGTCACACAATGGACAATTACATACATGACTCACCCATAAACATTTGTAATTTTTTACATCTGAATCAAGAATTTTGAAAACAACAAACGCAAACCCCCACTAGTGTGAGAAAAAAAATACTCAACAAACCTCACCAAAACCCCAGATCGAATTCAGTCACAATTCTCAAACAACAACATCAACCCCCAAATAAAGACAGCCATCCATGGTTTATAAAACTCTACACTACCAAAACAAATGAAGGATACCTGAACTGCGCTGTGGAATATACCCCCGACACCAATCCCATCCTTGAAGATCTTGTTGATCTGAACGATGGTGTTGTTTGTCTTCTCCGATCCACTATTGGTTACATCATATATATGCAGTATCACTTCCGTCATCTTCACCAAAAGCCCTGACTTCAGCGGCTCAACCCCACTTTCTCTTCGTCTCTCTAAACCCTCTCCATCCCCAAAAAAAAAAAAAAAAAAGAATTCAATTCAAGGAACAACAAATCCCACCCTTCTCCGCCACCTCTCTTCTTCTTCTTCTTCTCCTCCTCCTCCTCCTCCTCTAAGCGCGGGGTCTTTCCCTCTAAGATTTAGAGTGAGATTTCACCTCGGCCTCCAGTATGCTCATCCAAATCGTCTCTCCAGTTCACCAAGGAAAATATTTATCGAATTTATAATTCAAAAGGAAGGAGGGAATTGGCAGAGAACAGAGAAGGGAGACACGAGAGTGGAGCCGCGTGCCAAAACCGTGACATGATTGAAATGGACAGGAGGACAAAGACGAAATAACGTATTTACCCTTCATGAAAGTTAAAATTACGAGAATGTCCTCTGCTTTACAGCTGTCTTCTATAACGAGAAGGATTTTAAATGAAAAAATTATATATAAGAAATTTTAAATTAAATATATTTATATTAAAATTTTAAATTTTTTAAATTATATTAAAATTTTTAATTTAAGATTTTAAATTTAAAATCTTTAATTATAATTTTATCATTCTGGAAAGTGACGTGAGTAGTCCAAGTTGGGCAGATGGTCCCACATCGTGCTCGCATTATTACGCTAGCATATATAACAGAGCAGCCGGTAATCGTGGTTCTCTTTTGCCTTTTTTAGAAGTAAAGGTGTTCAGTGTATATTAAAAAAAATGTAAGTTAATTATTTAATCTTTAAAAATTATTTTTTAATTTAGTATTTTAAATGAAATTTTTATTTTAGTTTCAAAAAATTTCTCTTTTATTTTATTACTTTAAACACAAAATTTTTAATTTAATTTTTCAAATTTTTTCACTTAAAATGGTCTCCTTATTTTTTTTAGAAGCTATTTTGATCAAGAAATAATATTTGAAGGACTAAATTAGATATTTTGCTTTTAAAAAGCTAAATTTAAAAAAAAATCTTTTAGAGATTAAATTGATAGCTTGAGAAGAATAATCTTTTAAGGATTAAATCATGAATTTATGGACATTTTTATACTCAAGCCATTAAGGAAAGAATACTAAATTGATTAAACTAAAATTTTAAAAATAAAAGTTGTTGTTTAAATAACTTTTATTTATGTAATTTATTTATTTATTTAATAGATAATTCTCAATTATAGTTAATCATGATGGTACTTAAACATATCATCTATGTAAAAAGTCAAATGCATTACGTGTAAATATTATTGGCCAACTAATTAAAATCAGGTTCATGAAAAACAACTAATTAATAATTTGTCCTGTACGTATGTTAGGTGAATTATCGCGGGCAAAGAAAAAACCGTTAGGTGAATTATTATTGGCATATGTAATGTTGTTAATTGTCGTAGTCTTGTTACTCATGATTGCCCCTCCAAAAGTAAGATTTATTTTCAGAAATATCATTATTTTATTTTATTTTTAATTATTTAAACGCTCACAGCCTCAATTTTGGTCGCACCTGCTTCTTCATCTTTTTTTTTTTTATCATATGTCATCAATGAAAATCACTATACATTAAAAAATAAATAATTTGCTTGCACATAAGTTTACATCAAACGACATAAGTTTAAAATTTTTTTAAAACAAAAATTTTGGATGTGTCATTGATAAGGATGCATACACATGTCGAAATAAGACCGGCATGTGTTGTTTGATAGCAATGAGGGTCCATGGTCCAAATTGGTAGCGACAAAGTTTGACATCAAAGAAGGAAAAAAGGCTAGCTGATTTTTAGATCATGAAGGAAGGCAGTTGTTATTCTTTTCATATTAGAATAATGTAAAGCGGTAATTAATAATAAGTCAAACTAACATTTAATAATCTAATATTAAATAAATAACATGAAAACAAGTAAATTAGTTCTCTTATGTAGCTAAAAGGTTGAGAAAATTAAACTTTTAATCAACAAGTTCACAATCCATAAATTATTAGCTACTCATTTTAACTTAAACTTAATTAGAGCTAATTCCAAGGGTTGTATAAAAATAAACTGATCCTATTGTTACTTATTAGGAGTATCTTTTATGTGATAATAATTTAATTTAAAGTTAACATAAATAGCTATACTCATTTTAAATAATTGTACACTAAATAGCCAAAAAATCAAGAAGCAAGGTACATTACTTTAAGAAAGGAAAGAACTGAATGTTTAATTAATTTCATAATCTCCTTTTTAACTAATTATCCCTCTTTAATAACCCTTAAGAAGCTTAAATAAGTGTAAGTCTCTAACCAATATTCATCAAAAGCACAAGAAAAAATAAGATCCAAGAAGTTTTTAACCAAATCATAACTTAAAATGATTAAGTCACGACATAATTCATCTTTGAAATCCATACAAAAAACCAAAGCACATTTTACGTAGCAACTTGGGGGAGTTATGTTATAGCCTAAATCATGTTTTAGACAAAATACTCCCTAAAAGACATTTTGCACTACAACCTAGACGATTCTTGTCATTGCGCAACTCACCTTTGCCGTAAGAATTTCACTTCCAACTCGTTTTTTGCCGCAACCTAAAGGGACTAAGTCGTGACTCAATTGCTCTCTATTCCTACAAACCAAATAGGATAAACTACTACGTTACTACCACTCCATACTTGATGCTAAAGTCTTTTAAGGATAAAAGGCAAGACTTTATAAAGGAATTCCTTCCTATAATCTTCACCTAAGAACCTTTAATAGCTCAAGGATTTAAAGACTAACTAAAATCAAATTACAATTATTTTTCTTTCTAGCATTTAATCATGATAGCAACTAAGCCCTCTCATGACAACAAATTGAAAGGAAATTAGTCACAGGTAGTATACCTAAAAATTACAATTCTCAACCAAATGACTTCAAACCACTTTCAATAAGTCTCTATCATCCAAAGACACTTGTCTAGTGCCAAGGAACCTAATATACCCAAGATTTCCTACAAGTAAACATGCTACATCTCATATCACACCATAGGCAATTCATGATAGCAACTTCTAGTAGATCATTCACAAAGATGAGTCAATACCAATCCATAAAGTCTAGAACCATAAAAATACAATGCCTAACATCCCTAACAATTACTAAATACAAACTCGTAGTCATCCAAGTACTCACATCAGCCATATGGCTCATATATTAACAAGATCATCACATGATAATAGAGTAACCCTAATAACAACAATAATCAAAGTGTTACCTCTAAAACATTCAAGTGACAAATTAAAATCCAAAATATGACTCCTAAATTCATTTAAACACTTTGAGCAAGTTTATAATACACATTTAAGCTTGTCTAAATATCTAAACCTTCATTAAAATCGATAGAACAAAAAGTGACCACCTTAAAACTCACTTACATTGGCTAATTTCTAAATAAGCCCATTACTTAGATTCATATACCCATTTAATGGCCACAAATCACACTCAACCTTCATAAACCATTAAAATATACTTACGCAACATAAGAAATTACCAAGGACACCCTAAATGCTCCAAGTGGTCATGCTATACCCAAAATCTTGACTAGATACTCAAATGGACATTTCAACTACTAATTAGAAATACCAAAAGTTTGAACATTAATTTCACAATGCTAAATGATCATTGTTTATGTAATTCCAAGTTATTCATTAAGATTTATCCAAATAAAATTACAAGTACCAATTCTATAATAACTCAAATTACACAATTAGTCCCTATACTTGATAATACATGATGCAACAAGGTAATTCTATAACATAATAATCCAGTATGTCAACTACACACACCCAATTAAATAAGACATTCAAGCATATACATCATTAAGCCATTATAGTAGGCTTTCATTAGCTTCTCCTTGCTATTAAAAAAATCCAATTTTTTAAAATGTTAGCCAATAACTAAGGTGAGATATAAAATCTCAATAACAAAAGGAAAATTCTATATTTATGTATGTATTAATTAACATAAAGCTTTACATGAACAATTATAACAAGAGCAAAGCATGCGTTATTTGAAATGAACTAGTTTGATAATAAATTACTACTATCATATACTTGCAATTATATACACTGATTTATTAGCCAACAACTACGAGAGGGTATGATAATGGCACAAGCTCCTAATTGAGCACAATCATAACTTAGTGCATTTACAAGAGTACACTCATGGCACATTGCATAGGTGGAAATATGATCACAACTCTACCTACGAGAACACAATCATAGTCCAAATTATACAATAAGTAGTCAAACTAATCATTAGCTATCAAAATAACATGTATAAGTAAGTATATGATTAACACTATACATATTCACGAAATTTACCCTCAATTACCTTAAATGAAGCCAAATTACTCTTCTTCTAATTACCAATGCATTGTAAGAAGCCTAACAAGCCTAGAACAAGCATGAACACAATTATACACCTATCAATAATTAAGAGATCACATACCTATCCATCAATTTCATTAAGAGTCAAATAGAAAATACGTACTCAATCTTTCAAAGAGTTGAATATACTAATTTAAGTTCCAAAAACCAAGAGCGACCAATAAGTCGTCTCACATACTTAAATCTTCATATATATGCATAACTCATATCAAAAATTAATCTATACAATGAAATTTCAACACTTTAATATTACAAAATATAGGAAGACACTTACCCAATGAATATCCAAGTTCTTAAGAGTTTCAAAACACCAATTTGAGCTCACTTGTTAAGCATACACAATGAGTCATCACTTCCTCTTAAATTTTCATACGTGATAACCATATATCAAAAATCAACTTAAATGATGAAATTTCAATAGATATATATCACAAGATGAAGAGGAATACTTACCTAATACTCTTATTAGCTTCCAACTTTGAAATCCATTTAAGAAAACATCAAAAACACTAAATTTTAGGTTTAAGGTTTAGACAAAAATCCACTAGATAGAAAACCAATCAAACCAAAGTGAAAAGAAAAATAAGAGGAACAACTTTTATGTCATTTACCTTGACCAAATTTCCTTCCAAATCAATAGATCAACCTCCAAAAATGGAGGAACTCTACCCTCCCTTCACTTTTACCTTTTTCTATCTTCCGTTTACTATCCAACATGTTTTTCATCATGAAAGAAGATGGTTCAACATGAAAAATCACTTAAATGAATGTGTGGGCTTACCTAAGGATATTTTGGACCATTAGGCTTGTATCAAAATATTGGACTTGGGATTCATCATATTTGAATAAGTTGGGTCTCAACTTATAATTCAATTTGAGCTCTTAAAAATTATTTTTAATAGGGTCAAACAATTATTAAATTCTAAATTATTTTTTTCCAAACTCCTCTAATTAATCTCACCTAAGTAAATATAAATTTTACAATTAAATTTATCTTCCATTAAAAATTGCTAAATAATTATTATTTACTTCAATATGCCCAAATAATTATTTTTTCTTAAAAATTCCTATTTTTCATAATTTTTCCTAATTTTTATGATAATCCCTTATTCCCCCTTAAATTAAATATTAAATTTTCATAATTTCACTTTACTAATTTTGTGATGTTACAAATAATATGTATCATTAGGATATAGCTCTAGCTATGGAGTTTGTTATTTTCTTTCTATAAGAGCCATACATCTATATGGTTTTGGCATAGAAGAATTTGGACATTAGCAATAAAAAGAGCTTGTTCTTTGCTTGAAAAAGGAACTATCTTTATTATTTTTTATTGCCAATTTTCTATGGTTGCTTCATTTTCATTATGAGTTAACTCATTTAGCTATTTGCTATATGTTTTTCTCATCTTTGAGTTGGCTAATATTATCAATTTATGCTCTCATTGATCCTCTTGAGAGAGATGACTTTATATCAAATAAAAAAAGTCTTGATAATAAACCACAAGCTCCATGCAATAATGCAATAGGAGTAGCTTGAAGGCTAGAAGGTCGTGGACAAGCCTTTTAATTGGCTTTATGCAAGGATAAAGAACATAGAGGCTTTACTATTATGGTATTTTCAAGCAAAAGGGGATTCCTACCTAAACAACTCTCAAACTAGCCACAAAAAAATTGGTAGTAAAAAATAATAAAGAAAGTTCCTTTTTCAAGCAAAGGACAAACTCCTTTTATTGCTAATATCTAAATTCTTCTATGCCAAATCAATGCAGATGCATGACTCCTATATAAAGAAAATGACCTACACCAATAACAAATTCCATAGTTAGAGCTATCATAATGACATGTATTATTATTTTAGAAGGATGACAATGTGCCTTTCTTCATACGTAGTAATCCAAAAGCTAGCTAGCCTTTTTTTCTTTTCCTTGATGCGAACTTTATTGCTATCAATTTGGGCCACGAGCTCTCATTGTTATCAATATTAGATAGTACAAAGGAACTTGTCAAAAGGTATACAACTTTCATAAGGGGACTTGCTTAAGTTGGCATAAAGGGCTTAAAAAGCAATGCTAATCTCTTCTTATTGGATGGATTTGTATTGTTTCTAAGGAAACAGAAATTGGAAGAAGAAATGGGCCTGTGGTGAGTGATATTAATAATGTTACCTTAAGGACAAGATAGTTTTCAAAGAAGGACCAATTAATAGCAATGAGAGCCCATAGCAATGAAAGCCCATAGCCCAAATTGGTAGCAACAAAGTTGGTAGCAAGGAAAGAAAAAAGGCTAGTTGGCTTTTGGATTACTACACATTAAGAAAGGCATGTTGCCATCCTTCAAAGAGAATAATGTGTCATTAGGATAGCTCTAGCTACAGAGTTTGTTATTGGTGTTTGCCATTTTCTTTTTATAAGAGTCGTGCATCTATATTGATATGGCATAAAAGAATTTGGATGAGCTCTATTGTTTCCAATTGCCAAATTTGGATGAGCTCTATTATTTCCAATTGCCAATTTTGTGTGGTTACTTCATTTTCATTATGAGTTAACTCACTCTAATATTTGCTATATGTTTTTCCTATCTTTGAGTTGGCTAATGCTATCATTGTTATTCAAGATGCACATACATATTAGGCCCTACCTTTTTTTTTTTTTGGGTTCAAGGTTAAATTTACATTAAGCCTTATTGTGTAGTGTTTATTAGAGTTTTCTACTTTTGCTTAGCATGCCTCTAAAGAAGAAATCTAATTGGTAAAGATATATTGGAGGTGGGCAAAGAGGTGTTTCCCCCTTTCAAAATTTTTTTTATAACGATTTCCTTCATTTGTGTTAGATGTGTTAGATGACATAATTGCATAATATCCTTTTTCATTATCCATGGCACATGTACAAAGATCTATACCAATAATTTGTCCTAGAACTAATTCTTTCATGATGCATGTTCTAAATTTTAAATAAAAATATCTTCACCTCTTATTTTCAATAAATCCTAAAAATATCTCTACCTTTTATTTTCAATAATAAAATACATAAATTAGTGATATACATGATTATGGGATGAGTTATATAGACTTATTGATCAATAACTAGTAAGTATTATTCAAGTAGCCTATAAAAGTGAGTTATAAACCTAAGACCAAATTTTTTTATACATAAACATGTTAAATTTTTTATTTCCTCCCCTCTCCACAAAAAAATTACTCTCCGATTCTACTTGCAAGTTGAGTTATTTTACAACTCTTGAGAGTTCAATTATTTATAATTGGTTTTAGGTCATTTGAAATTTGGATAGAACATATTCAATCAAAGACAAAATTTTATCAATTAAATTTGAATAGAACAAATATTATTCAAATTTAGTTGGTTGACTAGATTGGATTTCAAATGGTTTGTTAATTCAAATAATTCATTTGAATTCAATTAATCTATTTAAATTACAACTTTTGTAATAATAATAATAATAATAATAATAATAATTACTAGAATTAAGTATTATATAAATCCATATTATGAAAACTTATTTGACTATATATAATTTTATTTGAATTTAATTGATCCTTTTATATTAAAACTTATCCAAGAATAATAATTGATTATTTAAATTCATTAATATACAAATGTTATATGTCGTATGGACGTACACCATAGTCATTTTGCAATAGTCTCAATTTTAAAATTTTAGTGCCTTATTCTCTCTATTTCATTGAAAGTAAAGTTGTTGTTACATGAGAGTTAAGTAAATGTAATGTATTGTTAGAAATTATTATGTGTAATTGAAAAAAGTAAAATTTATTTATGCAGAAGTTTATATATATATATATATATATATAGAATTTATAGGAATCAATATAAGTAGGACACTTTCTTATTTATGTGTATCCAAATGGCATTACATTTTATAACCCTTATAGAGCTAGTCATTTTAGAGTGTGATGCACATACAGTTGAAAATATCAAGTGGGACATATCTCTTTAGATGAATTGAGACAGTTGATCCATCTTAAGTAAAGTTTATTGATCCATATATAATAAAGAAGAAAAAAAAAGTAAAAGCTAAAATACAATAGTACAAAAAAGTATTACCCTTAGATACAGGACTTTTTTTTATCTCGGTGGCTCCAAATTTTTTTTTTTTTTGGGAAAATTCCGGAAGAAAATTCTAACATCTTTTTTTTACAGTTTATAAAAGTATCCTGCCTACCCACATTTAACGACTTGCAAAATATATAGTGTCTAGAGATATAATAGTGATTCATTATCCAAACACTGTATATTTCACATATCATCTGGTGTGGACAAGTAGGATTAATTTGTAAATAAAAAAATGGATCAAAAAGTTTCTTTTTGAAAAAAAAAAATTGGTGTGCTACTAAGATAAAAAAAAGTATTACATTTAAGGATAAGACGTTTTACATTGTTGCTTCCGAGTGTTTACTCTCTTTTTTATTGTTTTCGGCTCAAAATTTGCCACAAGTTAAAACTACAATCAAATCAAGTAGTGTTACAGTTAATATACGAAATTCCCAATATCAATCCTCCAAGATATAATATTTTCAAATTGCATGACAATGACAATGCTAGTGGAGACGATTAACTATATAACACAATTCAACTAGGCTACATGAAGGTGTACGCCAAAGTAACAATCTAGATTAACATAAATAAGGAAGTTCAATGCTATGGCTATTCTAGCAGTGTGTTTGGAAAAGCAGTGCCACCTCTCCAAACTACATTTTCTAAGAAGCAAACAATTGAGTGCGTGTTTGGAATCCTGTTTCAAAATCACGTTTGTGTAAAAGTAGCAAATTGTGACTTCTTTGCATACGTGATTTTGAGCCTTCCAAAAGTAGAACCAAACATACCATGAAGCTTTCGTTAAAACGTGATTTTTCAACGCGTTGCCAAACAGGCACCAGGTTGTCACATTTTTTCTCTTAAATCCCATTGAGGTCGCATGCTCATCCCACCCATTAACAACATGAAGCTAACCAACGTTGGAATCAGATACTGCAATGCCGTTCATCATACCAATGGATCATCCCTATTACGACACCCCTGCCCAACGTAATGTTGATATGTATCACTTCGTGATGAATGCAAATGTTGATTTGTCTAATTTTTATTAACTTGATATAAAGGTTTTTTTTTTTACTTTCAATTTTTAGTATTGAAAATAGAAAAATTTTTAGCATATACCCATTATTATTGTTCTACACAATCACAACAACTTTTAAAAATAGCTATCAAACACTTTATTAATTGATTTTACTTTTAAAAACAACTCTTATAAAATTTTTACAAAATATTATTTTTACAATTTCTAAACTATAACTTTTTGGCAACGCCTGCAATAGAACAACTTTTGAAAAACCATGGCACTCCTAAACAGTCCCTTATTTTCTCTTCTTTTTCCCTAAAACATACTGTTCAATTTTCACACTATATAGCACTATTTGTAATTTTATTTTTTTTAATTAAATTCCACTAATTTTTCTTAAAATTTAACTAAATTATATTTAATACTCTTGCTGATTTAAAATTACATTACGCTTCCTTCATATCTAATATATATTGTAAAAACCTCTTTTTTAATTTATATTTTGACAATGAAATTAATTTTTTGCACAATATGCTTTCCTTTTAAAAATAAAATTACTTAACTATGTCTTTACTATTATATTATAAGAATAAAATTATAGTCTCATATTAGAGTTTAATATCAACTAAGCTACCTTTATAATCATATTAAGAATAGAACACAATCTCATATTGTGCAAAACAATAAACTTCATTGACAGAACTAAACTGAAATAGAGAATTTTGTAATATATATCAAATATCAAGATAACCAAATATAGTTTTTTAAAAAAGAAAGATGTTATGTGTAATTTAGTCGAAGTTTACAAGAAACTAGTATAATTTACTCTTTATATCTTAATCCATTTAGAAACTTTTTTTTTCCTATGAAATGGAAGAAAAATATCCATAGCTAACTTGTTTTCTTGAAATCTGAACTCCTAAATTCAATTTCAAAATTATTACTTATTGACTGTATTATAAATGTTTAAGCCCATTTTTGTAATTTATAATTTTGTTGAAAACAACTAGCAATGACACCTTTAGCAAAAACCCATAGAGGTAAATTTATAGAAGCTACAAAAAATATATGCAGTCCGAAAATAACATAAATTCCTATTCTGCATAAATATAGTCTCAAATGTGAAATATGCATTATTGTCACAAATAAATTAATAAGTAAATAAAAATATAAAATTAATGAAATTAATTAATGAACATATAAAAGTGCATTGAAAAATTATAATGACGTTAATTTCAAATACTCTCCCATTGGAATTTAGAATATTTCGAGTCATTATCAAAAAATCGTTAAATTTATTCATAAAAATGGAAAAAAAAAAAAGATTCAGTTAAAATTCATTTAATTTTCTTTAAATTTTTTGGGCCAAGGCAAGCCAATTCTAAAAGTGAGTTTATAACTATTTATCAAGATGCTACAAACTCTACGTAAAGATGAGGAGGTATAAAAATAATTGGCCAATTACATGAATTATATATTTATATATATACATACATTTTTATTTCTTTTTTAGATAAATCTCCTTTCATATATTTATATGTTTATTTATAATTAATTTGATCTGATAATTTTTTAAAAAATAAATCAATCTAAAAATTTCTAAAAATGTCTCAAAAGAATGGTGGGTCCTTGCTTACCAAAAGGAGTAGAATTGCACCTAGTGCCCCACCTGCACCAAGAGTAGAATTGCACACAGCTTATTAGCTTTATAAGATGGAGCCACTGAAAATGGTGCTAACCAACCTTCCTTACTTGCACTTCGTGTCTCCTTCACTCTCCCTTCCCCCAAAGAGGGGGCCGTCTTTTTTTAAAAATGAAAAATTATTTATTTACCTTTTGACTTACTGCATAACGCAACCGAGGATCTGGTCACTTTTTATTTAGGTGATCCTTCTTCTGTTCTTCAAGAAAAAAAATCTGGTTTCAAAGAGGCTTGGACATTTGAGTCTATGACTACAAAAGAAATTCACTCACGGAGCCCTTTTTTTCTCTTTTGGTAAAAGAACATGGTGGAAGAGGGGTAGCTCAAGTTTGATGTCCAAGAAGGTGAAGTTCATAAAAGGGCCCTAGAATCTTATTTCCATCTATGGTTATTCCAATAAATTTGGTCCCTTTAGCTAAGTAAAAGATTTTTAAGTCAGTTTCAAGTAAAATTTATATGACAGGTGAAGAAATGTTGGTTCTGATGGGAGGTTTGATGAATGAATTCAATAACATGCCACATGTTGAAAACAAACTGAAAGTTTAGATACCTGCAGAAACAAAAGATTTTCACAGACATTCTTGCCTGACACATCTAATGAATTCACATGTAAGTAATTGCAGTTTCAAATGAGAAATTCTTAGGTTGAGTTGATCTACAAAAATTGGTAGACCAAATCAGTCATTGATGGACTTGTAAGCATATTAAAAATCAATTGCACTGGAAGGTATGTTAATATACTTACATGTTTAATGATTGGTTTGGTTTTCTTAGACCGAGTTTACTAAAGCAAATCTCATTTTAAAATGCATCTAACTGCACAAAACACAAATCTTATCTAACATTCTTGTTTGATGCATCTATACTCTAACTCTTATAACAAAGTAAGCTATATTTGGGACAGGTTATAGTAAGAATTTCATGGATATATAAAAAATGTACAATATCCAAATAATAAAGAAAGTGGAAGCAAAATGCGCAAAATACATTACCTCCAGCCATTGCTCCAGGCTCTGGAGTTCTCTGATAACAAAATGCTTCCAGGTCGAGGTTTCACACTAAATGATGGTGTATCTGAATATTCTTATTCTCTGAAGTCGTGCAGCAACTGAGCCAAGGACCCCATAAGTATAGTTGAGAACTTCAGGTCTCTTCCCATCAGAGGTCCTGAAATCATGGAGGATTATGTGGGAAGTTGGAATATTCCCTACTGAACCTGAAGCCCTTATATTTTTGGACCACTATCAGGGGAGAAGTTGCAACCTCAGGTGAACGTTGGTTTGTTACCAACATTCACAAAGCAATGTTCAGAGTTATAGCATTCTTTATGATTTGATCTGACTATTGGCTTAGCAGAGGCCAATTCTAGCATATAGGCCATCCAAACCTTCTTGATGCCTCCAAAATACACAGGATGGCAGGTGAGACCGCAGGAGCATATGGTTTCAAATTTCAATTTCATTCTAGTTTAGACATTAAGACATTCTCCTCCTGTCCTGTATACTCTCATAATTTCACCGCAACGCAAAACTACACAACAATAGGCTCAACCATTAGCATCCATCCTCCAACCCAAGTGCAACTTTTCTCTGCTATAGGATATCTATGCATCAAAACACCTTCACAATCTCTGTCCCTTTAGTCATTTTAAGGTTTAGATGAATGAGTATTTTACTCAATGAAGAAGCTGGCATGAATTAAATTTCAAGTTTCAACAATTTAATCAGGATAAACTGCTAAAAGGACAAGATCTATAAGACTGGACACACAAGTAGCAGAAAGAAACCAGCAACAACAAATATAATTCCTGTTCTTCTCTTAAAAACCTTCAGTTTTTTTAAAGTTTAGATAAATGAGTATTTTACTCAATGAAGAAGCTGGCATGAATTAAATTTCAAGTTTCAACAATTTCATAAGGACAAACTGCTAAAAGGACAAGATCTACAAGACTACACACACAACTAGCAGAAAGAAACCAACAACAACAAATAGAATTCCTGTTCTTCTCTAATCGCTTCCATTGTATTTACAAATTACAACCATAGCCCCTTTTCCCCTCAAATGCTTTATGAATCTATACAACAACCAGTGAGCTATTAATGTCAAAGCAATATCAGCTAGCTAAAATGTTTTACGCTTCCTGGAAACATAACTTACTAACTTAAATGAGTAATTCAGAGGACATGTAAGCGTGCATTGACTTTGAAGCAAGATATAAAATGGAAAAGAGGGGGGATAAAGGAAGCAAACATGAAAACCCAAAAATGACAGGAAGAAAAAGGGCTTTTCTTTCTGAAATTTGTAGAGCGTATGGCAAATAAGAAGAGAAAGAGGGGAAAGAAAGTATATCAACTCCTAGTAGTCATTAGGCTTCTCATACCTTATGGTGCTTAAGAAATACAACTGATGCAGACCAATGAATTTTAATTTAACCACGGTCTTCTCATCTCCAGGTGTATTGAGGTCCATTTAAAGCTTATCAATAACACAAATCTCATACACTTTTTTGGGTAAAAAAGGGAACATATGTTAGTAAAAGATTATCTATAGCATTATATTATAAAATTTAACTATATGGCAGACGTATGTATCATAAATAATACAATTATAAAGGGATAAGTGAGAACCTATAGCTCATCACAACTTCTACAACTTCAGATCTACAATACTAAACAGCTGTGTGGTATAAACAAGTGGTTATTTTGAAGCATCTCTTTAATGTCATACAACAACAAGAAAAAGATATCATGACTTTGTTAAGAAACTAATACATGATATATGTCATCTTAGGAGCCTATTGCCCCCTTCCATGAGTAAATCTTGGTAATTATAATTTTGATACCTCCTTAAAAGGAGAGGAAAAAAAAAAAGCCTAAGCAATGCTTCAAATTAATACCTCTTCATCTCCATGTGAAATTTCTAAAAGATCAGGTGGCAATTAGGCAGCATCGATTGTTTATATCCACAAATGCACTTATCTCTATCTGCCTTCATTGGTCATAAGTTGGGAAAAAACTTCACTAGTACTTATGTCTGAACTACAATTATCATAATTTCCCTGTGTTCTGTTGTTGTTGGAATGGATTCCAGTAACAATTGTAGTTGTCATGTTGGCATTTGGTTCCCTTTGTTGCCCACTTTCCTGGATCTGAAGTACATATTCCAAATTCCATAATACATCGCCCATAGTTGGCCTGTCAACACCATAGTCAGCCAGACATTTCTCTGCAGTATCACCAAATTTCTTCAAAGAGTCAGGTTTGATCTGCCCAACAATATGGGGATCAACAATATGCTCTAGCATGCCCTTCTTCTGCCATTCAAGTGCCCATTCTGCTAAATTCACCTGTTCCCTAGCAAGTTGTGGATCAACAGCAGGTCTGGCACAAAGAACCTCAAAAAGCACAACCCCAAATGAATAAACATCTGATTTATCTGTAAGCTGCTGCCTCCGGAAATACTCAGGATCCAGATAACCAAAACTACCTTTGACACCAGTACTCACATGGGTTTCATTGAGACATGGCCCAGATCTTGAAAGACCAAAATCAGCAACCTTGGCCACATAATTTTCATCAAGCAATATGTTGGTTGATTTAATGTCACGGTGGATGATTCCTTGTGCAAAACCAGTGTGAAGATAGTGAAGACCTCTAGCTGCACCAATGCATACTTCAAGACGCTGCTTCCAAGACAGAGGAGGCAGTCCTGAACCATACAAATGCTTTTTAAGTGGGCCTTTTTCCATGTACTCATAAACTAGTATCATTTCTGAATTTTCCTCACAATAACCAACAAGTGAAACAAGATGGCGGTGGCGAATTTTGGATAGAACTGTTATTTCAGTCTGGAACTCTGGAAGGCCCTGTCTGGACCCCGGCATACCTCTCTTGACAGCAACCTTGACGTTATCTTTGAGCACCCCTTTGTAAACCATACCAAACCCGCCAGACCCTATAATCAGACTTCGGTCAAAATTGTTTGTTGCCAGTTGTACACCAGTAAAAGGGATTTTCAAGCCTAAATATCCATGAGAACCCGGGGATGCATGAGCTTCAGACAATCGACTAAGTGAGCTTCCTCCAAACATACGTAAAGGTGTCCAGCCTACACTTTCCACCGTCCTTTGTTTAGGTTTCTTCTTTCTGCACTTGAAAGCAAGAAGAAGGGCAACCATTGCCAAAAGTAATATGGCAGCTCCTCCAACGATGGAACCCACCAATACCCATAACTTTTTTCTCCCATGAACAATATGTGAATCCATAACATTGACCATCTTCATGATCTCTGCACCATTCAACAAGGCATTCATCCTCACAAAACTGCTCAGATCAGAAGGACCAACGCTTATTTCAATAACACCTGAATCATCAGAATCTACAACAAAATCCACATAGACTGGAGATGCTAGCACATGGACTGTAAGAGATGACAAGTCAAGGTCCTTGTCTGCAGAGTATCCATTGATGTACACATCAAAGTATAGCAAGTTAAGTGCGGGGCTAACAATATCACAGAAATGCAATCGAACGAAGTGTTGAACACCACCCGAAGCCACCGGAAATTTCCAAGTTATATTGAACTTTGAAGCCAGACTTAAGTTGTCCCGATTCATCTCCTGGGCCGTCATATAAACATTATCAGGCGCGATCTCTCGACTTGCACCTCCCTTCTGATAATTTGGTGTATGAGTGCTCACTGCACGCTTAGCTGCTTCCTTAAACACCAAATAATCATCATCAGGAATCCAAGTCCTCCAAAGGGTGTCATTGAAAGGAGTTAATTTCATGCCTCCAACATTAATTCTATGAACAGTCTCTAAAACCTGAGATGAAAGGTTTCTGTACTCTCCCATACCAGAAGAGCTCACAAACCTGGCTCCATAATCCAGAATAAAGTCCACCGGAGCCGTAAATACCTCCAAAGCATTGACAAACCCAAAACCTGAATCACCCACAGGTCTAAACACTATTTCGAGCAGATTTGATTCTATCTTCAATATATATTCCTTAATCAACGTACCATTACGTAACTGAAACTCGCTCAGAAGCAAATTCCCATCAACCACAACACTAAACTTTGCGGATTTTAAATCAAAACCTTGAGCTGAAAAGGGCGAGAAATGAAAACGTACAAAATGAGTACCGTTTGTCTTCATATCGAACCTGTAGCTCGCCGTGCTCGTGAAAACTCTGGCCGTGCGATACAGAGTAGGCGAACTCGGAGGTGGATTTTGGTTCGTAAGCGAAATAGATTTATCTGCAGCAAGAAAATCCGAACCGGGTTTCGTGGAATCGCCCATGAAAATTCGGTTGAAGAGTGAAGCATTGGTTTGTGATCCACAGTTGAGTAGGTAATTATCCGCAGGAGTGAAAGAAAACGAGAAGGGGATAAGGAAAACGAGAAGGATTAAAGGTAGGACAAGCATTTGGGTCGCCATGGAAGCAAAGTTTTGGCCTTTGAAGTATCAAGGTGAGCAGGAGCTCACAAGGAAGAGTAAGAAGAAGAGGGGTTCAAAAGAAGAATAAAGAATCCAAGGAAGAAGACAAAAGGGTGACAGAAACTTGACTCCCAGTGAAGATTTGAGCAGAAAGAAAGATGGTACTGAATTTCGACCCCGAAGTCAAAAGGGATCGCTCTGTTTCAGTTTTTTTATGGTACCCCGAAAAATTTGGACGTTTCACACGGAAACAAGAATGCCCTGGTGATGTTTTCCGATAATTGCAGCTTGAATTAAACGAACAAGATTAAGATGGGTTCGGTTTCCAGATTTGTAGGACCTTTAAAAGTTATTGTCAACACCAAACACAATACTTTTTACAAACGTTACACAAATTATTAAAATGTGATGTGATTTGTTGCTTAACAGGAAGTTACTTAAACTCAAATTTAATTATATAATTAGTAGTATTTTATTATTAAATTTTTTTACTAAATTATATAGAACTGCTGAATTTTAAATGCAGATAATTCATTGTTATTAATTAATTTATTATTTTATTAACAAAATGTGGCATATTAGTGGTGATAAATTTTTTAATTTTTTTTATAAATAATTTCTTTAAATTTTGAATTATATACACATAACTTTTTAAATTTAAAATTGATGTTCAAATATATCTGATACATCATATTTTATTAATAAAACAATAGATTAATTAATAATATGAAGTTATTTATATAAATTTAAAAATTTATTATTAAATTTTAAAAATCAAATAAATTATTTATACATGACTTAAAATTAAAAAATGTTACGTAAAATTTAACCGAATATTTTTGTCCCACTGTTTAGGCACAAATTATTTATTACGTTGTATGCATGGGACTTTGATTGGTTTCACCAAATATTTTTTTGTCAGATTCAAGTACAATTATATAATCTAATATGATACAATTTGTCAAAAAGTTTATCAATAATTTAGTTAGTAAAATTACTTTTTTGTCATGGAAGAACACTTTCACATGATAACAAAGATAGTTTAATCAATATGAAAAAAGAAACATATAAATATGCATCTATAACCCTACATACAATCAACATATGTAGTATCGACACGGCTTTGTTCAACTAATTAAAAAGAAAAAAATTGGATTAAATTTTTATGTTTTAATGCAAGAGTTTAGATCTTTCCTATAATCCCACTCAATGGTTAAACTTCTTCAAAGAAATTACCATTAACACTCCAGAACTTCGTTAATAGTTTCTTTCAGAGACCAAAAGTCTTGTCATTATTTTAACCAAAAAAAAAAAAAGCGATTCAGTTCATACATATATTATTTATATAAATTTATGTGCATCTACATTTAAATGCTACCATGTAAACTTTGAGTATTTAATATATTTTTCAAATATTTCGCCAATTTTGTATTTTGTATTTATTTTTTGCATTTCAACTACTCTCTATAAATAGTGAATAAAGTGTACCATTTATTTAGTTATTTTGAAACTACTTTTGAAGTAGAGCGAATTAACATATTGCATAGCAATTCAAGTGTAAACTCGAGGAAAATCGAACAACTTTAACACGATGGAAGATTGAATTCGTGCTATTAAATTTATATTATTCAAAAAGGTTTTAAATATTTTGATCGATATAAGAAATATTTGTTCTTAAAATTATTCACAAAAAATTTAATAGGCATAAAATTTCAAAATATTCTAACCATAATAGCTTTAAATCATTTGCAAAACATCTCCTTTTACTTTAAAAATAAGAAAATTGCCTAAATTTTCGCCATTCAGTATTTAAAATTCCCTGTTTATTTCATATTTTGCCACATGACATACCACATTTGTTTAAAAGTAAACAAGTGCAGTTGAAATATTATTTAAAAGAAACCTAACATGGGAATAAAATGCTCGAATCCTAAATCACAAAATTCTCAAATACTAAGAGATGAATATCTTGAAGGCGTTACTCACAAATAATCTAAAAATGAAGCAATATATATGCATTTTTTTAAAAAAGTTCATTTATTTTTGTACTACATATTTTATCATAAAAATTGCATATTATGTATTGCATATTATATTTATTACAAAATGATAAACATGATAAAAATGAACACGAATTCTCTTCCATCCAAAAGGGAACCTCAGCACAAGATCTCTTCTATATGAAAGAAAATCGTGATAAAAATGTAAGAAAGACATATAGGATGAAAATCTCATTTTACATACTGAACAATAATTTATGCCTTTTTGCTAGTAGAAGTGGAAGTGGTACATATCTTCTGGTTAGTCTATTTAGCAATCATAAATGGGTGAGAGTCTAATTTGGTTGGCTTCTACTTTAATAAGTGGTTGTCTTCAACGTATTTACTGGTTTGGATGACTGGTATCTGCCTACCATCGCAATTCCTGAAGATTGCCACTACCATTCATCTTTGCACAGAGTGCATGCAATTCTATTTTCATTTGTTCAGTGTCATTTTCAGTTGAATCTTATTCATTTGGAGGAAAAACTTTACCTAATCAAGCCGACTCTTACCATTATTAAAAGATAGAAGAAGCATTACGTAACTTTTTTTAGATATTTTAGCTTTTAATGAAAATATAATATGTAAACAAGTTGAAAAGACTTCATTATGTGATTATTGGCATCGATAATAGCGAAGAAAGAATAAAAAAGTTATGCCTAATTTAGAAACATTGTACTGTTTTGTTTTTGAAGATTTGATTCAATGAACTTCTCTTAGTTAGTTAAGAGTAGAAAACAAAAATTGTCAATAATTGTTAGCGTATATAGTATTTAATTAGGATAAAGCGACTATTTTATAGGGATAATAACTGAAAGTAAGATTTTGTTATTGTGTTTGAAGATTTGTGTTCTTATATATTTAAGAATTAGTGCCAACTATAGATTGATCCTAAAGTTGTATGATGTCTTTTTTACTTAGAAACCCTAGTGAATCTAATTAAATGACATTAGCCCCGTGGAATTGATACTAACAATGATATGTAATTATAAAAATATATATCCATGCTTGTTATACTTTTATTAAATAATTTTTTTAAAAATACTTAAAAATTATATGAAAAATATTATTTTTAAAGTGATTTCTCTCTATTAATACCTCAAAAAGAAGAAAATAAACATTGACTCGATTAGTAATATTACAGTGCAATGATGTAAAAGATTTTGGATTGGATTTCATAAGACATCATGATGAAAAAAATTAATATAAACTTTTATTAAATGAGATCATGCTTTTAAAAAAAAAAAAGAATGAATTCTAGTAATTTATTGACAAAAACGTTTGCCTTTAATGTCGTTAATTTGTTTGATTACTGGATTAACAGCCAGTTCAAGATTTCAAGACGCAAAACTATATGAAATTTCTTCTTGATTCCCGTTCACTTTCTTGCTTAGGATCACTATCAATATATATGTGAAAGATTATATGAAAGTGTGTACTTTTTTTCAGATAATATTCTGTCCTTTTCTTCTATTGATCAAGTGGACAAAAGATAGTTTCGTTTAGGGTCATGTTATGCCAACTATCAACATGTATTTGTGTTCCAGACCATTCTTTTTCAATTTGATGCTATCCATTCACCTATAATTAACATAATGCTACCGACATCCACACTATTCAAATTTTTTATTATAAAAAAAACACCATTTAAATATATATATATATATATATATATAACATATTGGTAAACTTAAAATTAAAATTTATAATAGTATATAACTACGTAAATACAAATTATATATTTATTTCACTCGCTTTCACTGCCAGACGAAATAGTTGTGGCGCATGTATAAAGCATCATTTTCTTCCATTAAGTTAATGGTACACTCCAGATAATTTTTTAGTGGATCTCAATTTTCAAACTTGTATATAATTATGAATTACTACTTGATATATTAATAAAATTAATAAATTAAAGTTTATAGAAAAAATTCAAACCTGTGTTCACATCCATGAACGGGACACCCAACTGGTTATATCTCAAGTACAGATGGACATTGCCAGTTTTCCTCAACTAAGATATCATTCAATCCTTTCAAAACTGGCAACCACACAAAGTGTGTATCCCTCTCAATCCTTATCTTCTAGAATTGATTCTTCAGTTCCAATTCATAAAGGGTTATATAGTGCATGCCAGCTTCATATGATAGTGTCCAATTAATATATACTTGGAAATTAGCTGTATAAAAATTTGAAGATAAATTCGATTTATTAAAAATAAATTATTACATTAATTACATATGAATATTTAAATATATAAAAATAAATTTATGAAAAATATTTATTTTATTTATATATTTATTTATAATTAACTTAATTTATTTTATAAGGTAAACTAACCCTATTTTTGTTTTCTTGTTACTGCTTCTTAATTAGGACTGGTGAGTGGAATTCATAATACTGTGCCACATGTCACATGGCATAGGCCTCACCACCAATAAATGCCCACTATAAGATATTATTTTATGAATTAATCTATTTTTTTTCAAATAAAGTTATGTTTAATATTTGTATATTCTCCCAATGCTTGTCTTACGTTGATTTCCCATAGCTTGAGGGTTGAATCTCTCATATATAATTAATTTAAACTGATAATCTCTTCTTACGAAATATTATTTGATAGTCTGACATATTTATTTATGTTTTTATTAAAATGTTTATTTATAATTCATTTGATTTGTTTATATTTGATAAACTGAAATTGTTTATTTTTATTTGGTGCTCTGAACTATTTAATATAATGCTTAGTGATGATGAGTGGAATTCATAACAGTACCACATGTCACATGACACAAGGGTCACCACCATAAATGCCCACTATAGATTATTCTTTGTGTAGATTTTATTCTCTATGTTTTCAAATAATAAGGTTACGTATAGCATTTGTATAATATATATATATATATCTATATCCCAATGCCTCTTTTAAATATGATCACCATGTGCTTCAAAACTCTCTTTCTCTAAGATGAATAAAAGCCAAAATAATTGAAATTTATGAGACTGGGTGGTATATATATATATATATATATAAATTCAGCACGCAACGCCAATCAATATGGTTGCTTCAAATCTTTAATTTCCTTAGCATTAGAATATATATGACCATATTTTATTAGATATATGAAACAAAGACTAGTACGAAAACAGAGATATACATTAATTTGAATCTAGACTTTGGTCTTAGATTCAAATTTAAATTGAATTTACGTATCTTCGGGCATCGTTTATTGGACAGGCACATGCTTAGATTAACGAACACGTGTCGACTTGTCCCATTAAGATTAGAGATTAGAGCTTTCTAAAGTTATTTGGGAGCTGTTTGACACGGTAGTATATTACATAACTTAATATGGCATATATCATGATATAATATATAAAATATAATAGGTTATTTTTTTTTCAAAAATTTATATTTAATATATAATAATTGAGAATTGTCAAAAAATGAATATAGTTAGTGTTTTTTAATTATATTTAATAAAATTAAAAAATAAAAATTTAAGCTGCAAAATTGTTATAAATTAACAGTGACTTGTTTCCACCCGGTCATATGATATTAATTTTTTTAAAAAAATATTTTTATAAAAAATTATATAAAAATTTTAATTTTTTCAAGGATAAAATATAATTTTACAAAAATTTATATAAATTTTTTTAAAATGTTATTTTATAATTTTAACTAAAAATTAAAAAAAAAAAATCTAACCTTACTAGCTCAGGATATTTACTTGGTCTAACTCAATATTTGAATGAACTATTTTAAACCTAAGTTTATTTACCCATAACTACTTACAATGGATATGAGAATGTACTAAATATCTCTTATCAAAAGTCAAATGATAAGATTAGGCCTCAAAAAAGGGTCTAATGATGGATAAGATGTTTGAACATTTTGTGAGGAGATTTTAAGTTAAAATTCATCCGATTTTATACAAAATAATGAATAAATAAATAAATAAGCAATAAAAAAATAAAATATTGAAGAAGCACTGAATTGATTCTAATCTTGAGAATAGAGTCTCACCATTTCCATACTAGTAAATTTTTACTAATGTCCTTGTTTTGCATTGATACCTATTTTAATTTGCACTTAAATTTTACTTCCAAATTACTCTATCACACTTAATTTTAATTTTTCAAAAATCTAAATTAAGGGGACAATTATCTGGTTTTTTTTTTTTTAGTGTATTTATCAATGTTTAGAGTAATTTAGTTTTTTTAGTTAATTTACAAAAATTGAACTTATATAAGTGATCTACGTGAAGCCAGTGGCCAAAAAAATATACATCTACGTGAAGCCTGTCAGTCTTTTATTATTTGAGCTAAGTTAAAGTGAAAATAATATTATTTTTAATTTTTTTAAACTTAAATTTAGATGGCAATTTCTTGCCTCGAAACTATCTTTCCTTCATTATTATTTTTCAATATATTAAAACAGCACACAAAAAGTGCATATAACTAGATGTATTATGAGAGACAAATTTAGCCTAAACATATTTTGAAAATGCAACAACCATCACAGATCTAAGATCACGAAGTATTTTTTTGGTTATTATTATTAGGATATTTTTAGTCTTTGTTGGAGTTCTTACAATATATTCTCTGACTAATTATGCCAAGCAAGATTTTAGAGTTTAGACTTTAGACTATGCCCATAAGGTGGAATTAAAATATCATTTTAATTCAAGAGTTTAATATTTTAATTTAAAGTCTTTGAATAAATTTTTCATTATAATTTCCATCACCTATCTCGCAGACAAACTCTATGAGTTTAAAATATGAAAAAGTATATATAGCTTCACTATATTCTATATTAAAACTCAATTTTGAAAATAGTAAAGGTTGATCTTCTTACTCTATGGTTATAAGAATGTAAATATTACGTTCAACTCAGCAAATTTGAAGTGTAATGCCCATGAATAGTAAGTGATCATGAAAGACAATAACAAGATTCACCCAACCAAATTAAGTTCCATTGCATTTAAAAAAAAAAAAATTACAATAGAGGTTTGAAAGTCAAATTTTTTACATTCTTTTTATTTAATAAATATATCTAGAAAAGCATGCATGAATATGAAGCAAACAAGTGGAGATTGGTAGCGATGAATGTGGAAGCACGCTGATTGAGGAAGAAATCTCAATGTGTTGCGGCATTGAAGGAAGAAGGTGGCGATCACTAACGAGATTCAACCCCTTGTGAATTTTGGTTTATTTTAAAATAGTTTTTTTAAAATGAACTTTTAAAAGAAATATGTTACGAGAGAAGTAATATGAATTTGGTTAAATTATTTAATTAATATTTGAAAAATAGTTGGTGTTTGACGAATTTTTTTAAAAAGATATTTTATTATTAAATTATTTAAGATGATATGTATTTAAGAGAATAAGCAAAAATGTTAAAATTCATTATGGTAATTAATGATTTTAAGTGAAGATTTTTTTATCATTATTTTTTTAATTTTTGTTTTCAAAGAGAAGTTCTTTTTTTTTTTTTAACTTCATTCTTATAGCAACAAACAAATTGCTCAAGAAATAGTTTATTTTTATGAAAAAGCTTGGTCAACACACTATGATACATCAAAATGATTTTTTTTTTTTTTAAATAAGTAGCTTCTCCCCTTTTCCCCAACAAGCTATAAAAGGATGTGAGTGTGCAATTAAGGAAATGGGTGGGCCTCATTTAATTTGGATTCAATATTTAAGGGCTTTATATTTGTGATAGATGGGGCTTAGTCTTTCCGACATTCGAGATTTTATATTATTATATGGCTGGCCCAACTCACTCCTTCACCAAACTATTTATTTGATTAAATAATTCCATAACGGGTTAGGGTGTGTTTGGTTGGAGGTTTTTAGAAGGGAGGAGAGGGAGGATAAGGTGTTTGGTTAAATAAAATTGGAGGGGTTGGGAGGGGAGGGGAGAGAAAGGAGCCAAATTTGCCTCCCGTCCAAATTGAAAAATTTTGGAGGGGAGGGGAAAGAAGGGGTGGGATATTTTTTAAATTTTAATTTATTTTTTTGTTTCTTTTAATATTTTAATATTTAATAAAAATTAAGATAATTTTTTTATCAGAAATTAAAAATAAATAAAAAAGATTAAAATTTATAATTTTTTAAAAAAATTATTGATATACATAACTTTTTTTGTAAAAAATAAAATTAAAATAATATAAAGGATAAATTTATCTAAATATAATTACTTTCCTTTCCCTTTTGAACCAAATAATAATCTCCCCTTCCCTCCTTTCCCCTTCTTTTCAACCAAACAAAATTCATTAAACTCTTTTCTCTCCCTTCTCCTCCGTTGAATCAAACGAAGTCTTAAAAGAATATTAAATTTCACCTTAGAAATACAAGATTAAGAGTCATAGTAAGCAAACTCCATACTCAACGGCCAATTAGAGAGTCAGTAATTTTTACATACATTTAGTGTGTTATATTATTTATCCACTAAATGATTAAAATTTACATGACATGTGAATTTTATTTATATTGCATATGAATCTCGACTATATATATTTAATTCTAACCATTAATTTTTTTTAAATGTACTGTACATACCTAAAAAAAATATTTTAGGGACTTCCCATACGTAATGACCAATTAGCAAGCAAACTTCATATTTTGACTTCTCTGGTATTAGAGGGACGTATAGGGAATAAAGGGAAAAGGAAACGGACCCAAGCTGTGACGCTTCTCTCACATCTCACGAAATGGAATGGAGAATTAATATTTTGGAAGCGAAAATTATAGATTAAAGATTTTAAATTGAAGATATTTATAATAAAACATTTTAAAATTTAAAATTATTTTACTTAGTTCTAATTAAAATTCTATAATAAGTTTTTTATATTAATTATTTTATTTAACATACATTTCTCAAATTTTCTGTTAGGGGGTTAATTGTTTAACTAATTCTTTTATCTTTTCTCCAAGTTTAATTTATTCTTTAATTATTGGTTTAAAATTAAATTCCTATCACTTTAAATTCCTGATTTATTGGTTTATTACATATAATCTCCATTTTCAAAGTAATTTTAGATCTTTTGAAAACTGATATTATATCTATAGAATGGTAGATAATTTTCAGTATTTTCAGATGTATAATATTATTTAAATTTTATATTTGTTTTCTTATAAAAAAAAATATCTAAAATATAAAATTCCATCATGTCAATTCAAATGTTTACAAAACAAATTTAAAACAGACAAAATATTATCTAATTTCCTGCAAGTCTCCATGTCCAGATATTCTAAATTAAGTGGAAATCAACTTCAAGGCTATAGATCTCATTCTCTTCCAATCTACAGGAGAAAAAAAAGAAAGTGAATTAAATCTTAAAAAAAAAAAAAATCATGCACACAAAGATTGCAACCATTAATCACGATGAATTCAGAATTCTTGGGTTTCAATCCAAACACCTGATTTTGCACGCTGAAACCACTTCAGGATAATAAGATATCGTCGTGCGGAGAAGTCCCATTTTGAAGCGCAGGCTTTTGGACAAGCTGAGAATCAGTTTTGTGTCACCGGCTATAATAGCAACTTAAACTCAATTTTGTCCCAAAAATAACAATTTGTTGCACATTAGTGAAAAAAGTGGAATCAGCATTCAGTTTTTTTTATGCGCATAATGATACATATATACAGCTCCTCCCTTTCCGTAAACTTCGAGATGTGGATATATATTATTCTTGGATATTATCTCCACATATCCTATCCTAATCATAACTGCCAGTATCCTATCTCACAATCATAACTAATATTTAAATTCCTACACTCCCCCTCAAGTTGGCGCGTGTAAATTTGTAATGCCCAACTTGACCAAGAAATCCTGAAGCTTGTCTCTACCCAACGCTTTGGTGAACATATCCGCGATTTGATTCTTGGTCCATATCTTCTGTGGCGCTATCTCCTTATACTGAACCCTCTCCCTAACGAAATAACAGTCCATCTCTACATGTTTTGTTCGCTCATGAAAAACAGGATTCATCGAAATGTGAATTGCTGCTTGGTTGTCACAATACAAGGGTGTAGGCTCTTGCTGCTTTGCCTCAAGCTCTGTGAGTAGCCAGCGCAACCATACTACCTCGCTTACAGTACTCGCCATTGCCCTATACTCAGCCTCTGCTGAGGATCTTGCAACTACCGTTTGTCGTTTAGTTCTCCATGATATGGGAGCTCCACCCAAGCTCACAAGGTACCCAGTGCATGACCGGCGCGTTTGCTGACATCCACCCCAGTCGGCATCACAATACGCTTCTAACTTCAACTCTCCCTTGCTTGTTAGTATGATACCTTGTCCCACTGTCGACTTCAAGTACCTTAAGATACGCTCTACTGCATCCATGTGAGCCTGTTTTGGTGAAGACACAAATTGGCTCAAAGTATTTACTGCATATGTCAAATCCAGTCATGTGATCGTCAAGTAGATGAGATGTCCCACCAATCTCCTATACCTAGCTGCATCTGCACATAGCTCGCCATCATCCACTCTAAACTTGCAATTCTGCTCCATAGGAAATGTACTGGGCCTACATGCCATCATCCCTGTTTCTTTAAGTATATCTAATGCATACTTTTGTTGGCTTAAGAAGAAGCCCTGCGGGGAACGCGCTACTTCAATACCCAAAAAATACTTCAATGGTCCTAAGTCCTTTATGCTGAACCTCTCATGCAACACCTTCTTTACTTCCTTCATGTGTGACTCATCTGTACCAGCAAGGAGAACATCATCCACGTATATTAATGCCGTGGTAAAAACTGTACCCTTCTGATAAACAAATAATGAGTGGTCCGCCTTCGATTGCTTGAAGTTCATACTTAGCAGAGCCGTGGTAAACTTGTCATACTAATTTCTCGATGCTTGCTTAAGGCCGTATAATGATTTTCTGAGACGACACACCCTATTGTCTCCTTCTTTTGCAAACCCCTCTGGAATTCGCATGTAGACTTCTTCGTGGAGCTCTCCATGTAGGAAAGCATTATTTACATCTAACTGATGCACCTTCCATCCCCTCTTTGCTGCCACTGCCAGCAAGGTTCTAACCGTGACCAGCTTCGCGATCGGAGCAAAAGTCTCATGGAAGTCTACTCCTTCTTGCTGTGTGAATCCCCTTGCCACCAGTCGTGCCTTGTATCGTTCTATTTCACCATTGGGTTTATATTTTATTTTATAAACCCACTTTGAGTCTACTATGTTCTTGCCTAGTGGTAAAGGTTCAAGAGTCCATGTCCCATTCTCTTCCAAAGCCTTGATTTCCTTCTGCATGGCCTCTCGCCAATGTGCATGTTTCTTAGCTTGCAAATAATTCTTTGGCTCATTGTGCAAGTCAATGGCCGCCAATAATGCTTTATGGGAAGATGAGAATTTGTTATATGAGATGTAATGAGTCATTGGATACAAGACTTGGTTACCTGAAGATTCGACCCGCACTGAGTCACCTGATGGAGTGGGAGGAGTTTCACTGACTTCAATCTCTCGCTGTGATTGGGCCTGGGCCATCATTGGGGGCAACTCAACTTCATAATCCAGAAGGTGCTTGGGAATAATTCTTTCTCTCCTGCTTCTTCGTACCATCTGCATGTTGTTATTAGTTTGAGTCTCGGTTTGCATTGATGACTCGCGATTTATACTCACTTCTTGTGCTTCTTCACTCTCATCATGGTTCATTGATTCCCTTATCTCCCCCTCAGATGCACGGCTCAGAGTGGCATCTGCACTTTTCACTGCTGCAAGATAATCCACATCAACAAAATCTTGAAGTTGTAGTGAATCGTGAACTAGTGCGTCATTGCTCATCTCTTGATTTTCATAAGGAAATTTGTCCTCAAAGAACACCACATCCCTAGACACTTGTATGGTTTCATCCTTCAAATCATATAGCTTGTACCCCTTTTGTCCATGGGGATAACCAATGAAAATACATGGCTTCCCTTTTGCATCGAATTTGTCAGTTCTTCTTTTATTGTGTGCATATGTGAGGCACCCGAAGACTCTCAAGTGGTTGTATCCTGGCTTTCTTCCTAGTAGAACTTCAAATGGAGTCTTGTCTCCCACTGCATGTGACGGTAGTCTGTTCATCAGATACACAGCGGTGAGGACACTCTCCCCCCAAAACTTCACGGGTAGCTTCGCATGAAAGAGTAATGCTCTGGCCATCTCGAGAATCTGTCTATGTTTACGTTCGACTACCCCATTTTGTTGTGGGGTATAGGGGCATGTTGTTTCTAGTAGAATACCCCTTTCATGATAGTATCTCATCATGTTTTGTGATTGAAATTCCAGTCCATTGTCAGTTCTTACTCGCTGGACTCGTTTACCAAATTGTGTCTCAACCATATTTAGAAAACTGATCAAATGATAATCCACCTCAGATTTATTTTTCATTAAATATACCCAAGTCCCTCTACTGTAATCATCTACAATAGTTAAAAAATAATGTGCATCAGATAAAGAGGCTTCTTTGTAACGTCCCCATATGTCACAATGGATTAACTCAAAGCAATAGGATGTTTTTATTGAACTTTCTGGAAAACTGAGCTTCACTTGTTTTGCTCGCATACAAGAATCACAATGAACTACTCTATTATTGCCAGAAAATAAACTAATTTGCTTCAATCTTTCATTTGAAGGGTGCCCAAGTCGCCAATGCCACTTATTCATCATCTGAACATCTCGAACATGTAAAGCCATACCTCTGCTTGTCTCTTCAAGTAAGTACAGCCCATCACAGCGTTTACCCACTCCAATCAGGTTCCTCAAGTGAGAGTCCTGTATCACACATCCAATCTCAGTGAATGTCACTGTACAATCATAATCATCTATTAATCTACTAATAGATATCAAATTGCATTTGAATTCGGGTATATATAACACATTAGTGAGCTTCATGCTATTTCGCAGATGCACCTCACCAATACTCTTTACAGATATGCTCTGTCCATTAGGGATGCGTACAGGTAGCTGGTGCGAGGTTTCCACCTCATTAGTTAACAGGTCTTTATCACACACAATATGTTCTGTGGCACCTGAATCAAGTACCCAAGGTTTACCAAAAATTGTATTACCTGCCATGTTTGCAATTGGTTGATCATTATACTTAGCCATGTTTTCCTCTCGGCTCAAGTATTGTATTAGCTTCCCATACTGTTCGTTTGTAAGACCAGGTGTAGGGCTTGGGACCTCATCCATTGTTACCTGTGCTACCTTTGGATTCCCTTTCCTTTCTTTCTTGTCTCGTCCTCCCTTTCGCCAATTTGGCGGGTAACCAACGATCTCATAACAGTGATCTTCTGTGTGTCCAATCTTCTGGCAATGTCCACATTGAGGTTCAGTTTTTTTTTATGCGCATAATGATACATATATACAGCTCCTCCCTTTCCGTAAACTTCGAGATGTGGATATATATTATTCTTGGATATTATCTCCACATATCCTATCCTAATCATAACTGCCAGTATCCTATCTCACAATCATAACTAATATTTAAATTCCTACAATTAGTCCTCTTAACATCCCTTACTTGATAAGAGGACTACCATGCAATGAGTTGGTTATTTTCAAAGATTAATTAACTCATATACTGATTAATTTTTGAAAAATAAAATTAAATGGACCTAACAATCTCGAGACTTAATTGTTAGTTTAATCTAGAAACAAATTGTATTCCTCTCCTAAAAATTTCTTGCAAAGAACTATGAACTTTGTTCAAACATCCAGCTCAAAACATTACAACAATTAAATCGATTGAGAGACGTAATGTATTCAATACCCATAATGGGTGCCATTTTTAACCAATCCAAGACTCTAAACACAAAAGAAGTGCAATTGGAAATTCGTAACTTGAGTCAGGTAAATACAATTTTATGATAATAAAAAGAAAGGGAACAACCATTTCTTCTATCGACAAACAGTAAAAATGGAATATTGCCAAGGCAAGGCAGAGTACCCAGAAAAATCAATAAGAAAATTACAGATATAACGAAATCATATACCTTTAAGGTGAGATCGTTAAAGCATTGTTGAACATGTTCTCTAGTTTTAGCACTATACTCTGGGAACAAGCATGTATGTTTCTATGCAAGAGCCATCCCCTCTTCCTTGGTTACAGCTCTTTCACTATCCTTAAAAAAAAAGAAGTTACAAATTGACCATGATTAAAATCAACCCAAAAAAAAAAAAATGCAAGGCAACAATATCATGACAGATTAAAATTCTGGGTTATTACTTCTTCAGAAACTCTAGCATGGGTTGAAAAAATTGCAGAATCTATGTTGTGTTGTCTTGGAGTAAAGAAAGGACCTCAGATCATTTGATATAAAATTTACCTTATCCACCTTATTCAGAATCAGAATTTTGATGCACTCAAGATTAGTGCAGCAGAGTTCAACTTCTTTCACCCATATGTCGACCAAGTTTGTCAATGTTTCCCGTCATGTCACATCATATACTAAATTTGAAAATTGAAGAGGAAGATCTGTTAGATTTTAACATAATTAGGTAATGATGAAAAGCATAATGAGTGAATGCCAAATCATTGCCAAGTACACTCCTTCATATAGAAAAACTCCAAATTCTTGCAAATGCTCCAAACAGAGCAGTGCAAGAATAAGCATTTTTAAATATCAACATTTTGAACAGAGCACAAACATTTAAACCAGCATCTACCAACATTTCCTTCATGACATAACTATCACTGCTCTGAAACGAATCTTCCATTTCTGAAATACAATTCCATAATAATCCCTCCAGTTATGAAGGGGCCATGGGGACCAAATCTGCCCGAGAAAGTAATATCAGAACCCTAGAAACTGAACTCACAGAGTAACTTTTAAAGGAAGATAATATATATAGAAGGAGAGCACAGTCAATTTACAATCACTTACTAATGTTGATGATAGCATATAGAAGGAAAATGCACGGAGATTATTATCATCGCTACTAATGTAATCTGAATTCACATCATCTCACATGAGCTCTCTGGGGTTTCATTTTTTTTTTCAAGACCACTGCACTCTGCAAGCAACAAACATGTAATTTTATTATTAAGTTGAGATTTTTTGTTTACATTCTCATAATGCAAATTAAAATAATTACAATTAAGAGATCTTCAAAATAAATAAAATCATGAAACAACCTTGTAAACGTACAAAATTCACGGTATTGAAAGCATAATTATGTCTATTCAAATCTTGAACTCAAAACTACCAAAAATAAAATTTTTGAACTCAAACTCCAAGCCTAAGAACGTTCATTATTAATTCATTCATTCATTCATTCTCACCACTTTTGCATACACTAGAGTTCCTTTATTCAAAGATGTTTTTTTTGGTAAGATAGATACTTGTTCATTCAAAGAGTTCAATAATTAAAAAAATTATAATTAAATCAAATTCAAATCAATTTTTCATGTAATTATAGTCAAAACGTCAGTTGAATGAGAAAGTTTTCTATATATGAGTAAGATAATGCAAATTAAAGTTGATGATAGAATAGAAAGGGGAATAACATATGTTAGTATATTTATGATGTTTTATATTATACTTTATAATCTAATATATGTTACGAAAGATCAAAACACTTTGGTAGATATTGTTTTTCTAACCAAATGAAGAACTAGCAATCAAACCAAACTAAATAATTTTTAATGACACACACTCATTTAATCAATTTTTCTTATGGGCAAAGACTTTGAATAAACCTATGCTTAGATATATGACAATTGTATTTATATAAATCATCTCAAGTTATGTGGTAATGCAACTAAGTTATTTTATAAAAATACAATGACATAGCTTGCTAAAACTTAAGTGAGAAGGAAAGGGAATATAAATATAATAAATAAAAAATGAAGATATAGAAACAGATAAAATAAAAATGGGAAGAAAACAATTGTTTTAGAGTTAGTGATAAATACTCTAAAAAAAACTATCTTTTTAAGGGATGTGGCAAATCTAAAAGCATATGCCATTTAAGTTAGAAGCTCAATTTGGGGAATTAAAATTTAGTTGTTGAGATATGTCATTGTCTACAATTTTATAATTCTACATTCTTATATATTTCAATGACTTTGTAGCCAACTCAATTAAGTAGTGATATACAAAACTACAATATAAATTCAAGAATCTCCAATACAAAAAGAAAATTTTTTTCTTTTTTCTGCCCTAACATGAAAAAATTTAAGGAAAATCAATTACCTGCAATAGTGTAGGCAATGTAACACTAAAGAGAAACCTTGAAAGAAAGAGATATAATCATTCCATTGAATATTAGAAATTGTATGCATATGTCCAAATCTCCACATGATTCCACTCACTTTCTCGAAATGCTTGTTTCATTTCATAATCTTGGAAATAATTCCTTTCTAGATCATAAACAATTATGTGATAATCATTTAGTGCCAACATATTTCCTAATATGCGAGTCCATACTTTTTGGCCATTGATAAACACCTTAGTTATTATAAGCATAGTAATGAGGGTCATTATACTTTTTAGATCATAATCAATCATATGAGGTTCAAGAACAGCAACAAGACCAACAACAACAACAATAACAAAGCCTTTTTCCACTAAGTGGGGTTGGCTAAATAGATCAATCGACGCCATAAACACCTATCGTAAATTATATTTTTAGACAAATCATTTAAATCTAAATCTCTCTTAATAATTTCTCCTATAGTTTTTCTTGGTCTTTCTCTATTTCTAATCATTGAACTATTCTTCATCTCATTTACTTTCCTAACTGGGGCTTCTATAGGTCTCCTCCCAATATGACCAAACTATTTAAATTTCGATTTTATAATCTTTTCTACAATAGGTGCAACTTTTACCTTCTCTCTAATGCATTCATTTTTAATCTTATCTTATTTAGTGCATCTACTCATCCAATGCAATATTCTCATCTCTGCAACAAGACCAAAAAGAAATAAATGGTCCTCTACAATAGTGGTCAAATCATTCTGGGATGCTTGCTCTTGCATGCAAGAGAATGTCATTAGATCGAAAACTATGCTATTGAAATTTCTCACTGCAGCCCCAAGTGAGTATTGTGAATTAGGAAAAAAATGTTAATCAATAAATATAGTAAAGTCACAAACTCAATGGATGTGAATATAAGAAGAATACCACAGAGAGAAATTGACCTGACTCCATAATAAGTTTTTGGATTTTGAATTCAACAATAGTTAATTTGTTGTTTCCAAAAGCTTTATCTTTGGTGGAATTCTTTTAACATCTCTCAAATGCTTGCATTCATTTAACTTAATTTCCCACAAAAAGCAACATTCTTTTATGCATGCAGCCAAAATTGTGAAATTACTATATGTCAAGTCTAATGTTTCTAGAGTGGCAAACCAAGTAAGATATGTTGAAAGGAGCTCATCTGATATATTGCAGTGGAGGATAATGGTGTCCGCATTTGAACCTAGCATGAACCTCGCTTCTTCTTGGCCTTCCTTTGGTTTAGATGATAGCAACTTTACACATCTTTCAGCATTAATTGTAATACTTTAAGCCCCTAAGATATCTTTTTTATAAACAAGTTTCACACATGTGATATTCATAGGAAAAGTAATAAAATAATGTAATATTTTTGCATTGTGTAGTACTTTAAAAATTCAAATTTCACTTTGTGGATTCCGTGAACTCTCCAATATTATCCCCTACTCATATTCTATTTAAATAAGTCATAACTATTGCAAAACATTCCATACAATTCAGTTTAGGAGCAACACATAAGAAAAATGAAGTTTTTGCTACTAGTCCAAAATTCAAGTTTCTGTCACCAATTTTAAAAAATTATAATTAATTCTAAAAAAAATTGAAATTAAGCAAATGATAACCTTCCAGAAATCTTTGGATGTCAACTATAGGTTTAAAATCATTACAAGCCATGAAAATCCAGTTGGATTAAGTTTGACAATAGAAAGGCACGAAAGGTCCAATTTCCCAGGTTTGCCGTCACAAGTTACTAATATGAATTTCAAAAATTTATAACTAATTTAAAAAAAAATAAAAACCCAATAAACCATACCATTCTAGAAAGCATAGATGTTAAATTTATGAAAAAAATAAGTTCAGACCACTTTAAAGTTGTTTAGGAATTGAATTATAATGAAACAATACACAAAGTTGGCTGGTGTTACTAGTTTTGATGCAAAATTTTAAAAATTCATTTTTCTCTCTATAGACCTTTAAATAAGATGCTTCCAGTTGTTATAGATCACTGTAAATATCTAATTTCTTCATGTAAAATTTTAGAATTATTAGACCTTGTTTGACCCTCGAATGACATAAAAATAGAATATACTCAAGTGAATAGTGCACAGACCAAAACCAACTTCTGAGATAAACTTTGAAAAATTATAAGAGCCAAAAAAATAAAAATCCTGGCATCAAAAGTCATGCATTATTAATTATACCTTTTTTAGTTTTTTTTTTGGTTTCTTTGTTTTTTTATTTGTTTTGATTTTTGTTGATCTTTTTGAAAACCATTTCATTATATTTTAACTAAATCTTTTAGGAAATATTCTTTAATTATAACTTCAATTCCATGAATTCACTTTCTAAGCTAATAAAACTCACATCATAAAATAAATACTGAGAAATCTACATACATAAAACAAATAGAGAAAAAAAATATTGAAACACAAGATTATAAAGAGAGCAAACAAAATTCTATAAATCGATCAAGTCATGTGTTGTTAACAATAAGTCTTTTTTTTTTGTTAATCTTCTTAAAGACCATTTTGTCTGGCCCACTTTAGCTATATCTTTTTAGAAACATTCTTTAATTGTGATTTCAATTCTATGCATTCACTTTCTAAGACAAAAGCATAATTCAGTTAACAACTTTACATATCATAAGGAAAATAAATGTAAATATAATCAATAATGTTGCTACCAAGAAATTGTGAAAAGAACAATAAAACTCATAGGGCAAAAAAAAAAAAAGATCATCTAAATAAGTGGTACCTAATTTTCTTCCTAAACATGAACAATATCCTCATGGAAGCATAATCTACTACATTTTCTTGGCTCTCTTGGTGATTCTTAACAAATGATTTCTTTCCCCATGTTTTATATCAAGACATGCATTTTAATAAAACCAGTATTAATTCTTATGAGGCATTTGTCTACCAACCCTTAATATTATAACATGGAACAAAACCATGAACATGTTCCACCATATTTATAACATATTCCAATTTATTTTCTTTGAAGAAACAAGTAATGTCAAGAAAACTTTCTTTTCCAACTTCTTTTAAGCCATCATAGCTTACTTTTAGTATTTGTTGAATGTCTTGATTAAGAATTCTTCTATATACATCTAATGCAGATTCCCACTCATTTATACTCATACCAAACAAGTGAGAGCCTATTACTTCAAAGGCTAATGGAAGGCCTTGCGCATGACATATTGCATGATTCAAAACCTTAATATAACTTAAATCATATTAGTTATTTCTAAAGGCATTCTAACTTAACAATTGAAGAGATTCTTTATAATTGAATACCTTCATGTCATATATTCTTTTAACCCCATGTCTTACAATTAAATGTTTATCCCTTGTTGTTATAATGATCTTACTCTTAGAGCCAAACCAATCACAATCACTAGCTAATTTTTTTGATTGCTCTTGTTTGTCAATATTATTAATAATCAAAAGAGTTTTCTTTTGTTTGAGTATTCTTGTTATTATTGGAACTCCTTTGTTAATGTCTTTTATTTTGACGTCAACTCCTACAATATTTGAAATATTCTTCCTTGCATTTGTTCTAGGCCAAGTTTCCTTGAGTTTTCTTTGATATCATTCAGAAAGCACGAACCTTCAAAATTATCAGCAATTGAATTATACATATCATGTGCTATTGTTGTTTTATGCATTCCCCCAATCCCATTAATTCCTACCATGTTGACCTTGTCATTTAACCCATGTTGTAATAAAGAGTTTATTTTTAGCACTCGAGAGTCTAATCCAATTGGATATTTAACATGTAAAGGAACCTTATTGATTTTGCTAGAGATCTCTTTCACAACCCTTTCAATGAACTGATATTCATATTAACTATGCTTGACAAATTATGAAAATTTATGTTAAGTTAAACTAAGGTCATCACATTCATGTTTCCAACTTTGCATCTTTTTCTCTATTAGCCTTGAAGTTTTTTTATGCATAATCAACACTTTCTGATAAATTACCTTTTTGATCTTGCACATCTAAAGGCTCCATATCATAAAAAATTATCTAAACTAGTTGATCCTTTTGCTTAATACACTGAAGGATCTCAACAAGTTCATTAAGATAAAACATTGAAGATGTATAGTTCTTAGAGGATATAGTAATGACCATCATGGATTGTTCAATTGCTTTGAAAGGTACGGGTGTAATTTCATCCCTTTTTCTGAGCTTCCCATCATCCATAAAGGTGTGAATTCCATTTTGACAAAAAGTAAGGTAAAGATTGCTAGTGAAACCATTACGACCATCTTCACTAGTAAAATTAAGAAAGATATTGTAAGTCTATTGATAGCTTAAGGAAGAAATATATTGGTTGCTCTATCATGGTAGCTTATGAAATCACTTTTGCGAGAGCGAATTGAAGATCTCATGCTACACATTGAAAGAGTAAAAGTGCATACTAAGAAAGATGATACCTCACTCCAAGTCAATCACTAGGGGTAAAAAGAATAAAAATGCTGAATTGATGCTCTGCCCCCACTAGCCAATTACAAACGGGAACATAGAACTTTCCTTTATAGTGAAGATAAATTTTTTTGATTCCAATTATAAAAAATCAAAATAGAAAGCTTATATACTACTTAGGCAAAGACTCATTTCAATGCCTTATTAGGCCATGAATAGTAAGTGTAATCACACTTAGAGGGAATTGAATAAATGTGATATGCAAAAAATTAAATAATATAAAATTTGGTGTACACAAAAGTGGAGGAGATTGAGGTGGAGTAAGTTAGGCATACACAAAAATGGAAAGGCAAAGGTGAAAGGAGTTATGCATATACAAAGGTGAAGGAGGCAAAGTTGGAGCAAACTAAGCATATATCAAAGTAAAGGAGGTAGCAACCTTTAAATTTTGAACATATAGAAAATGGAGCGAGCACACAATTAATTAGAATAAGCATACAGAAAGTGGAACAGGTTGTAACATGTAAGTGGAACAAGTACATAGAAAGTGGAGTGAGCAAACAGTTAAGTGGAGGATCTTCTAAAGTGGAAGAAGCAAGATACACGACCAAAAAGGACAATATTTATAAAATTTTTGCCTACACACAGTGGAGGAGATAGCTAGCTCCAAATTTTGAATACACATAAGGTGGAACAAATAAACAGTGACGAATAGTATTAAATAGTCTTAAAGAGATGTGCAAGAGCAAGTGGAGGAAGCAAATATATATATATATACACATATAAAATAATAATGTGCTTTGTTAAAAGTTGAGGATGCAATAGAATGATATGCGATAAATAGATTGAGCAAATGCAACACAAAGTTAATTTTGTTATTTGAAAGCCAAATCATTAAAAAGTGAAGGAAGAAAGTTCAACAAAATGTAAAAGAGAGTTAGAATAAGAGAAACACACGAAGATTTATCATAGTTTAGTCTCTCAAGCTTATGTTTAGTCTCTTTAAACATTTTTAAGAGATTTTTCTTTAATTAAAACAATATTATAGTAGTGATAATTTTAGCATGCTTACTATCAATACAATGTTTTTTTTTAACTCACCTCAAACCAATAAAATACTGAGGTTTTATATGAGCTCATCTAAAACTTGTTCTTTTCAAAGGTTTTTTTTACTAAACTTATTTTAAACTTACTTTCCTTATGCTAGGAAAAATTTATAGAATGATATAATAATAAATATGGATCCTTTATCAAGAAAAGGATAAACTTACTCTTTCTAAAACTTTATTAAGTTAAATAATACCAGAAATTTAGCTCAAATAAGATGAAAAGATTAAAGGAGAATTATAATATAATTTTTCTTTGTATTCTATGCTTCAATTCACTTCTCTTCTATTTATCCTCTTTCATTTATATAGAAGCTTTAAAAATATATTCACTAAAGTTCAATTCCATTTAATATAGCTATTGCAGGAGAGAGGGAAATTTGTAGAATATCCATTGTTCTTTTGTATCTTGCTTATCATAAAACATAAAGTAGGCATGAAGATAACTTTTGATTTGCATAGACTCTACTTTTTTTTTTTGGTTACTATTCCATTAGTTGCAAAAAAAAAAAAAAGAGATTGACACTTTGCTTTATTTTACTTTTTTTCAATAAAAGTATAATAAATACTCTAAATAAGTTGGACAAAAAGTCACTTTTTATATAATATAGTACAATACCTTTTGCATATGGAAAGAACATGATGTACAAAACTTTTATACATATTTAACAATTTTTGACTTTTGAAGAAAATAAATATATTTTAATACTTTTCTCCTCTTTGCACATTTCAGATTTTGCTTTCGATTCAACTTATTTTTGTCTTTCTATGAAGACATGATATGAGCTTTTAAAGCTCATTTAATACAATTCATGAACAAAAGTATTATAATCATTGTGTTACTTCCCCTTAGCATTTTATATTTTTATTGCAAATGTATTTTATAATTTTTTGTTTTGTATTGAAGTATAGTATGTAGATCAACAAGGCTTAATAAAGATAGAATAAAATTTAACAACAAGTTCAAATATTATAGCTGAAACAAAATATTATATATTAACTTGATACTCTATTTTAATTTAATTTATTTTTTTCAATAATTATTATTATTTATTAAAAATAATTAAATAAATTTTAATACAATAAGATAATAAATAATATATAACTATATTCAATTGAATGCTTTAATAAATTTAATCTAAAAATTTTGTTATCATCAAAATAATTTATAATTATATCAAAACTTTGGGGTTTAACAGTAAACCCAATAGTTGGCAAAAAAATTTTCTATAATTTAAAAGAAAAAAAATAGTTGTTGGTCACCAAAATATGCACTTTACACTCAGTGACATACATTGAAATTAATGGGGCATTTTGAAAATGAAATCCACTGAAAATAATAGTTCTTTGGACATTTAATGTGAATATGAATCCAAAGTTTCAAAGAATATGAACAAAAACAAAAGAGAAAGATGGAGAGAATAAAAAGGATAAAGGAGTAGTCAAGAAATCTTTTACCTATTGTAAGGGAAAAAAATTCTTCTAAACTTCCTGAATAATTGGCAACTACATTTTTTGAGTAAAAGGTTTTTGAGGCCATTATTGCTTGAGAAATTTCACCAACCTTGCCATTAAAGAATAGATTCACAAGAGGAACATTATTCTAGGGTTACTTGATTCGTCCCTCCCTCGAGTTCCCATCTTGTTCGTGTTCTAGAAGTTAACTAGTTGTGTAGATTTGTTACATACTATTGGGGTGCCAAGCCACAGCTATTTTGTGCTTTGCACTCCTCGCCCTGCTTTTTAAGGATGGAAGTAGAAAAATAAAGATATCAAAGTTAATTTACAATGAAAAATGAAGAGTGGTGATACCTGCTAGAAGAGGAAAATGATGAAGATCTCAATGAGTTTACAATGAAAACTGAAGTTGCGGAGAAAAAGCAGCAGGTTGTAACGAGTCCACATCGGGTAGATTTGGGGTTAGTTCTGGGCATATAAACGGGAGCGTTGCACGCCTTAACGGCTAGCTTTTGAGGAGAGTGTAACACCCCAAAATTAATTAAGGTGTTAATCATGGATTAAGGATAATTAAGGATAATTAATAGAAGATAATTGGACAAGTTAGTGAATAGGTATTTTAGATAGATAAATTATTAATATAAGTTTGAGAATTAATTGGAATAGAAACTTCCTTAGGGCCTAGATTAATGAATTATGATGAGAGATTAATGGAGGCCCAATGAATTAGATACGGACCCAAACCAATTTAAGGAGATAGAGGCCCAAAATTCACCTTGTATAAACTCTTATAAGTGGCCCAATTACCCTTGTGCAGACCCAAGCTCTTAAACCCTTCAAATTAGGCCCAAATCCCTTTAAACTTCGCAACCAAATGTATTAAAACTGACCCAATAAAATTCTGCAGCCCAACAATTGAAAATTGGCCCAATAAGCAAAATCTGAAACCCAATTGGATTTGGACTTGGAGAAAACCATGACCCAACCCCTTGACCTAACTTAAACCCACCTAAAACCCTAATGCTTCGGCCACTTTCCCCCCATTTGCTGAAACACAAAAAATAGAAGAGAAATTCGGAGGTGAGGAGGAGAGGCCAGGGTTCTTGGCAAAATTCTGCATTTTCTCATATTTGGAGCAAGATTTAGCCAAGGTAATAGTTATACAACTTAATCCCCTCATCTTTCTCTTTAATTTGGCCCAATTAGTTTTCATTTGGAGAGTTTTCATCATACCTAAAATCTGAAATGTGAGTGTTTGGGGGTTTTCTTGGTGAAATTCGTAGGTTAAGGTTGGGGCTGGTGTTAGATGAGTTTAAACCCCGTATTTTGATGTTTTCTTTATTGGTTTGAGACCCCCATAGCTAATTTATATTATGGGTACTAATTTTATGCGAAAATTGCTTAGGATTTTGGGGGAAACATTGAAATTTCTGGAGGGAGATACTTGAACTCGAAATTTGGGACTTGTAGTGACTGGGTAAGTGTTATTTAAGTAGTTAATAGCATTTAAATCCTTTGGATACTTGTTATGACTGTTAATGATGAATTAGAGTAGTAATTATCTGGTGCTATGATTATAGGAAGACTCTGTACCATTGGTGCCTGTTACAAATCTGTCTACAAGTGAGGTAACCGGGGTTTACATTAATTCCATGCATGTATCTATTTAATTTCATATTTGCTGTATATGAATGGTTTGGAATTGCTGAATGAATTGGTTGGCTATCTATTGTATGATGATTGGACCTTGTGAGTCCATGGTAGAGTTGTGGTGCGGCTGCCACCCGTGCATGTGCCGCGATCGGGCACCGAGTTAAGATCAAACCCTAGATGCACTAAGCCCTAGTTGTGCTCAATAGGGAGTGGGTGCCGTGGACGGGCCTCTCCTGGTGTTAATGGCCTTTAACATGTTATTATATGATTACTAGTATGGGATAGTAATCATGATAGCCTAATTGTTTCATTCATTGATATGATTCACATGTTGATTTTTGCTTCATGCATTTATGGTAATTAAACTGGATTATATGATGAAATTCTCTTGGTTACTGAGATTCATATCTCACCCCGTGTTATGGGATTACCATTTCAGGTGAAAGTTCTTCGGGTAAGGATAAGGGTAAGCAAGTGGATGAACATCCATGAGTTGAGGCTCGGTGTGGGGAAGCTACACTTGGTCTGAATGTAATAGGATAGATGCTAATTTTTGTTAAGTCTTGTATAGCATCATCATGTATCTATATTGCCAAGTGTAGGAGTCTGTATTTTGATAATGTAATATGTATTTATGAGGAAGTAGGCCTTATTTTAAATTGGCATTGGGTGTATAGATAATGATATCTGTAATGAACCTTATTGAACTTATGATATGGCTTACCATTTGGAAATGTAATCTGGAGATATTGATATGAAATGCTGATGTATGGAACCTCTAATGGAAAAATGTGTCAAATGTTAAATGTCAATGGTGCATGAATTTTTGCTGCTGATATCCCATGAACTTGCTGATATAGAGTAGTTAGAGGAGTGAAAATTTACATTTTGAAGATTGAGTTGGTGATGGTAGAATAGCTGGATGAATGGGGTTCATAACTATCCTTAGAATTGCATAAATTAAGGTAGAATGACCCTAGGGTGTTAATGAAGGGAGAGTGGAGAGTAAGAGACAAAAAATTTCAGAGTTATAGGATCAGAAGAGAGTTAGCTGCAGCTAAAATGGAGTTGGCCGCGGCCAAAAGAGGCAAAGTTGCCCAGGGGGAGTGACAGAGGGTAATTCGCCGCGGTGAAATATGAAAGGGCAAATTGGGAGTCATCCAGAGAGAAATTCGCCGCTGCGAATTAGAAAATTGACCGTGGCGAACTTTTAAGAAAAATATCCCTGGCATTCCAGAGAGGAATTGGCCGCGGCGTAAGGAGGAATTGGCCGCGGCCAATATCGATAAGCGAGCGAGGAAGTTTCAGGAGGCTTCTTCGCCACGGCGCCATATAGGTTGGCTGCGGCGAAGGTCCAACTCGCCGCGGCGAAATTTGTGATGAAGAAAGAGGTCAAACAGAAAGGAATTGGCCGCGACTAACATACTGAAACACTTATATTAATTAGAAAACCCTAGATTTCCATAGATTAATCATAAAGGATGATCTAGAGTCACTAAGATGATTCATAATCGAAGAGTGATAGAATCCAAGGCCTATTAATGGATGTTTAATTCCCTTATGAACATAGAAGTATGTGATTGTATGATTGATGACTCTAATCACATTAAGGTTTAAATTTTTCCATATTTTCACGACTTATGATGATTAACCGCATGTTTAACTTTAATTATCGAGATTAGAGATTAGGGTCGTCACAGAGAGAGTAATGGCCTAGTGACAAAGTGGTATCAGAGTCAGTCCCACAGTCGTTGCCAGGATGGATGGCGTCCAACTCCACCGTGGATGGAATGGTGGGCCATTCGTGACGTGGGCGTCACGGATTGGGTGGGAGAGTATATAACAAGCTCACATCAGATAAATTTGGGGTTGATTCTGGGCATATAAGCAGGAGCGCTGCACACCTCAATGGCTAATTTTTGAGGAGAGAGTAATGGCTTCGTGACAAGGTGCTTATGTAACACCCCGAAATTAATTAAGGTGTTAATCCTGGATTTAGATTAATTAAGAATAATTAATATGGGATAAGTGGGCAAGTTAGGCAAATGGTAACTTTACGAAATAAATCAATAATATGAGTTGAAAATTAATTAGGATATAAATTACATCTAGGCCCAAATTAATGTAGAAGATCATAAGAAGAGGCTTATAAAGGCCCAATGATTTTAGATACAAGCCCAACTCCTTATCGTGAGACTTGGGCCAAGTGAGATCACCTAGCAATAGCCTAATTTAATTTAGTAGAATAGGAGCCTAAGACCCAATTTATGTGAGTTGGTCCAATACACACTATGCAGACCCAAATTGGATTGGCTCTTGGAATTTGGCCTAACCCAACTACAACCTTGAAGCCCAACTCATGAAATTCAACCCAATTTATGAGATAAGGCCCAACAAGTATAAAAATCTGAACCCTAAAGGAATTGGGCCATTGGGTCAGCACATTCCATTTGTAGCCCTAAATTTTCTGCAGCCATTCATTAAACCATGGCCTAATCACTTGAGATGAGTCCAATTGGACCTTGGGCTGATGGGTCAGCCCATTTCTCATTAAAAACCCTAAAGGGTCAGCAACCTCCTTCCCCATTCAGCAGAAAACACAAAAGGCAAGGGAGAAAATTCAGAGGTTTAAGGGAGGCTAGGGTTTTACCAACATGGAAGCTCCATTTCTCACTTCTAGAGGATAATTTAGTCAAGGTGAGTATCTCCTTTCCATTTTGATGTATTTTCTGTTAGTTTGAGACCCCTATAGTTAACCTATGATATGAGCTTTGGTTCCATGTGAAATTACTTAGAAATTGGAGTGAACTATGGCAATTTCTGGTGTGGAAAAGTTAGAATATGAAATTAAATCCTATGGTAATTAGGTAAGTAACCTCTAGTCCGTCCTTAGTAGTTTAACTCTTTGGATATTTGATTGTAATTAGAAATGATGATGATTATGCTTGTTATAGGCTTGGTATGCATTTGGATTATTATGGTAGCTAGGGGAAGAGTAATTGGCTTCAATGAGGTAACTGGGATTATTTTCCTGATTCCATGTATATACTCATGTTAATCTGTTATTTGTTACACATGCTTGATTTTGAAATACTAAATGACTGGTTGACTACTTGATTGTGATTGTAATTGGACCTTGTGAGTCCATGGTGAAGCTGTGATGCGGCTGCCACTCGTGCATGTGCTTCGATCGGGCACTGGGTTGTGATCAGACCCCGATGCACTGAGCCCTGGTTGTGCTCATTATGGAGTAGGTGCCGTGGACGGACCTCTCCTGGTGTTATTAGCCATTAATATGTTGTGTATGATTGCTGGTATGGGACATTAGTCATTAGTAGTTCAACTAGTTCATTTGCCAATTGAATTGATGATTTTGATATTGATGACATGAGATTGCCTTGTATTGATTGACTTGTACATATATATGGAAATTACCTTTTGTTACTGAGATTGTATATCTCACCCCGTTGTGGGCTAACATTTTCAGGGACCGGACCTCTTAGTGGCAGGGAGAAAATTAATGGAAGATCATTATATGGTTTGGTAGCACATAAGTTTGGGAGCTTTGACGAGTGTATTGTAACTAAATTGCTAATTTTGTATCATTACTGCATTACATCATGAGTTGCCAAGTATAGGGATTGTATATGTAATTTGATTATCATAGATTTGAACTGAACATCATGATTGTATTTGACCAATAAGGGATAAATGATTTGATTTCATATGAACGTTAAGCATTGACCCCCTGCATCTTGTGACCATAATACATTTGTTGTCATTAATCTATGAACTCACAAGTTCATAGTAGTTAGAGGGTTAAGGAACCATAATTGAATTTTGAATTTGATAATGGAAGAATAGCTAAGTAAATAAGATAGATGAATGCCATTAGAGCCATATAAGATGAGGGGAAGTGACCTTAGAGTGTCCCTAAGAAGAGAAATGGAGTGTAGGGGGCGAAATGTAGGGAAAACAGGTACAGAAGGGAGTCACGCCACGGCTAGGAAGGCCTCGCCGCGGCCTAGGGAGTGACAATGGCGAGGGACGCCGCGGCTTGAGAAATCTCGCCGCGGCACAAAGCGAAAATAATCGCCCAGAAGGGTGACAGAATGTAACCTCGCCGCGGCGCAAGAAGTTCCGCCGCGGCGCAAGTCGGGAAAATTAATTTAGGAAGATACAGTAGCGAGACTAGCCGCGGCACCACATAGGTTGGCCGCGACCCAGGTCCGACTCGCCACGGCGAAGTGATTCCCGAGAGCAACTTGGCTGTGGCGCAAGAGTTCCAGGCTGCGGCGCAAGGTTAAAAACCCAGTTTTTGAGCTCCAGGATCTAACTTAGCCGCGGCGGGAAGGTTTCAGGTCGCGGCGGAGGTCCCCAAACTTCGACCTTTAACCTAGAAACTCTGATTTCTTTAATGCTAATGCTAGGGAATGATATAGGAACATTTATGGGAGGTTTTTGTGTGTTGAAATTGATGGATGAAGGAATTATTATCCCTTAGTGATGGTACAAACCCTTTTATATATTTTTCCATTTATGGTTGTTACAGTTGATGACCCTAACAACATCAATGTTCAAATTACCCTATATTTCCGCAAAGTAATTAATTGTAGCAATCCAAACCTTGATAATTAATTATTAATCATATATTTAACCGCCATTTTCATGGATTAGAAGTTAGGGTTGTCACAGCTTACAAATGGGGCAGCAAGGAAGAAGGAAAGCACCTCTTATGCACGATAAAAGCAATGTGAATTAAGAAGAAAGGCGAATAAAGCAAATAAAGAGTGATGATACCTACTGCAAGAGGAGAGAAGGTAAAAGTAGAGAATACTCATAGATTGGCAGTTATAAAGACTTAGGCCGTTTGGTTGTAACTGAGGCAAAGCAATATAATCTCTATTATGTTTTTATGATTATTATTTATTATTATTTGATATTATTTATTTTATTTTAAATTAAAATTAAAATAAGAGTATAATTTTTTTTAATTTATAAAATTACTTTTTTTATTATTTTATTTTATATATCAAATGGCCCATTGATAATATGATTTTACATCACTTTTCAAGAGTTTTCCCACAAATGACTAGGCATGAACGGAAATCTGATTTTTTCAGTTGAAAAAAAAAATAATTTTCTTTCTTCTAAAATTAAAAAAATAATCTATAACTAAAATTATTTTAACTATAATAATCTCAACAATAGAATTAATTTTTATTAAAAATATGTTTTATTAAAATATATATTTTTTAGAATTTTATGTTAATATTATTTATTTTTATTAGAAATAACAAACTTAATTTTTTTAATTTTTTTTACATTTTTAATAATATTTATGTAAATTAGGCTAAAAAATACTTATGTAAATTAAGTACGCATTTAATAAACGTGGAATTTTTTATTCAAATATTATTGACTGTCATTTTTCAATTATTTAATTTATTTTTTTAAAAAATTAACCAAACTAGCTGACTTTCTATCTTAATTCATTGAAGGATCTTGACATGATATTGAGAATGCATAATTCTTAGGACTTGTTTGATACATAAAAAGTTAAGATAAAAATAGAAATGAAAAATAAAAAAATAATTTTGCAGATAAAAAATATTCATAATACTCTTATTTTTAATGATTAAATAATTATTATTAAAAAATATTAAATAATAATTAAATAATAATTATATGAATGAAAATATAATTTTTTTTTCTTTCCTCCCTTCCAAACATACCGAAAGACCTGATAATGGCCAAGATTGTTCAATTGTATTCAAAAGTACTCACGTAGTTCCTTTTTTTAATGATAGATTCTTTATTCATTTTAAAGAATGAGTTGAAGATCCTATCTGAGTTAACAAATAGATTACCATCAATAAGTTAATTTATTTTTATTTAAAAACAAATATATTAAATAAATTTAATGTTAAAATTTAAGAGTAATTTATCTTAAATAAAAACTTAACTTATAATTTTTTAATTACTCTTATTTTATATATTTTTTAAAAAATTGATAATATTAAAAAGCAATGACAAATTTCAATTTATTAAATAAGTATCCACCGATAATTTTTTTAAATAAAATTATATGTTACAAATCATTTGGTAATTAGTTTTCTCAAACAATTTATTTTCAATTTTTAGAAAATTTATTTTAGTATTTTGCAAATCTTTTTATACTAAATCATCTAGATATAATATATAAAATTTATATAATATATTATTTATACTAAATAAATTTATAATATATTGTAACAGGCTTAATACGATTTATTAAACGGGCCCAGATGACAACCTATAATATAAGGTCCAAACAAATTAACATAGATATAGATGACTAAATAAATTTAATATTACTTAAAAACATAATCATGTTATTTTTAACTGATTAAAAAAAAAAGAGATTTGACGAGGAAAAGAAAAAGAAGTTGAGATTTTTCTTTTCGAAAAAGAAAAAAGACCTTGATAAAAGAGAAAAGAAACCCCTTTTCTTTTACTTGGCTTTCCTTTTTCTGGTAGCCCTAATCGACGACCTCGGCTATAAGCAGAAGGTCATGTTTATATGGTTGGTGCGTCTCTCTCTCTCTCTCTCTATAAATTTGTTCTTTGAAGTTTTCGCTTTCAAATTCAGTACCACACAAACGAGTAATGACGTGATATCTACTGCCATCTATATCAATTTGTTCTTTGAAATTTTTGCTTTCGAATTCAGCACCGCCTAGGTTTATTTGATTTGAAGGTGGGAATTTGGCTGGTTTTTACATTAGAAACTGTTTATGGGTTTTCTGCTTTGGGGATAGGTCTGATAGTTCTAAACAACCCATTTGCAAAATTGGAAATTTGATTACCTGTCTATTTTTGTGTGTGTTCATTTGCATTCTGAAGTACCACATGAATTAATATCTTTTTTGCTTGTGGTTCTCAGGAAGCTGCAACCAGTAACAAATGTGACGGGCTGATAGCTGAACAGTTTTGACCTGAAAACTCTTGATAAAACATAATCTCAATGACACTAGTACAAAATTACAGCCTTTTAAACAAACAACACTAAATTCAGGAAATAGTTAGGCCCCGGTTGCCACAATGACTTTTGCTCTATTAAGTTAGCTTTCTTTTCTTCATATCTGCAACTTTAATTCTTAAAATTCCCCTAGATTTATGGAAGACTTAATCTGGAGTGCAAACTTTACTGGGATTAACTTGACATTTCCTCTTCATTGAAATTATGGATACTGGAGGAATTTAGAAGATTAGCATAGAGCCTAGAGTAGTTTATCACTTTAACTTCTGATGCATTAGTTACAAAGCCTTTTAGGACTCTCATCTTTAGTCTTTTTTTATTAACTGCACTGCAAAAGAAGGCCTTTCTTCTTCATTAAGTGAAAGTGATGACAATACACATAATACATACAATTGATTGTTTGTGATAACTCCATCTAAGTGTGTCAATGAATTTACGGAGCTCATTGTTTTTACATTTTAAGTATGATCATGCTAGATGTTACAGTGAATTGTTTGTATGTAGGGTGACACAAAGTTGATGCTTTAGAGTTTTGGAAGAAATTTTACCTGCAAACTTGGTGTCATGGTATGTTCTATGTCTAATATCTTATTCTATTAATCTGTTTCTTTTTGTTTGATTTATCTTTCTTAGCTCTAGGAATTTGGACCTGCTTCTCTTCATGTCTGGTCAAGAGCTATCGCAATGTCTATTTCTATGAATAATTGTCCCACTTCTCCAATTCACCAAGTTAGGCGTGGTTCTTGACTTATAGTTGATGTGATTCTTTCTTGTCTAAGCATCAGAATTAGAAGTGCATCTTGTACAGAAGCTTAGAAAAAACTTTTTCCCCCCTCATTTTACTTTGGGTATAAATGGGAATTGCGCCTTCAATAGTTAACATACTTTATCTAATATCTACTACTTTCATTATGTTACTGAGATGATGGATCCAGCTTGTATGGACTATGGAATTGTAAGTTTCTCATGTATTTCATGTTTTCAACTTGCTGGTGTTATCAATTGCATACCTCATCTACTTGTTAACCTGTCCATGTGAGGTCTCGGCATCTTGCTTCTGCTATATTTAGAAAATACTTTGGAAACAAATCTTACTTTTGGAGTTCCAAGTCTGGTGCATTTTGATGTTTTCCATGTCATCATCTTATTATCCGACACTTAATTTAGTGCAATGACTGAGTGCAGGATCCTAATGGTTATGTGGATGATAAAAGTGAAAGTAGACTGTATATTGGCAACCTCGATCTTAGAATAACAGAGTAAGTACTTCTAGGTTAATTGCTTTGTAAGTGTACCCATGAGATGACACCTACTAAATCCTGGTGAGACATAATGTTGTTCCTGTTTTTATGCACATTGTTATCTCTTTCCCTTTCTCTTTTTCAGAGCAGCTCTTATAAAAATGTTTTCTCCTTTTGGAAAGATTGTATCTGAGGACTTCTTATGGCACACTCGTGGCCCCAAACGTGGGGAGCCACGTGGTTTTGCTTTCATCCAGTATAGCTCAAAAGAGGTAATTTGACTGAGTATTTTTGTTATTGAGCATTTCAAGCAATCCCTGATTTCCAATATTAAAGTGAGTATGCAGGAAGCAGAATTGGCCAAGGAGAAAATGCATGGGAGGTTAGCTTGTGGCCGGCCACTGGTTGTTCGGCTTGCTAGTGAGAAGTGCCTGTCAGAAACAGCTGATATATCTTCGAAAGCCGTGGGAGAAGGGCACAAGATACACCTTACTGGTAGTGGCATGGGACAGACAAGTCGCAGTGCAAAAATAGCTGCAATAAAGAACAAATTGAAATCCTTGGAGGAGGAGAGCTCTAGGCCAAAGAAACAGAAGCAAACTGATGATATATCTTGAGGCAATTGTGTAAGTAAACTGTGTAAAACCAGGGGTAAATTAAGTGACTTACAAAATGGATGAGCTGCATATGTTTATAACTTCCTTTTATTAAGCCTCCCATGTATGTGACTCAGCTTTATTTTTAAATAAAGCCTAGGATGTTTCTTTACATGATATGAAATTCTTATTTAGATTTAATGAAAGGGTATGATCGCATGTGAATTTCGGAAATAAAAGTGGTTTGTTAACTACAAGATATATTCTTCTGCCTCTTCCAAGATATCAGAAATGAACTCTGTAACCTTTATTTAAAAAAGCTATGTCAGACCAAATTGATTCCAATTCCATGGGTATTCTTTAGTGAGGATCCCCAGCTGCTCCAGGGAGGCTGCTTCCTTTGAAATAATTTGCACTGTCTAAATTTGATTAGGACAGTTTACATTTTAAATATTTTTTTATTTTGAAAAAAGCAAACACAGATTTGAAGGACTATTTTTATCTCGTGTTTGTTTCTTTCAAAGGAAAAAAAAAAAAGATAAAACTTTAAAACAATTTAAAATTTGATTCGTTCAAATTCGATTTGGATCATCTAAATTGCGTTAAGTGAAGCAACGGGGACCTCCCTCGGTATTCCCTTGCATTCTGCATGAAGCCCATGTAAGGCTGGCTGGTCACCTTGATACACACACAGGTAATCTGCATACTCTAATATCTCGAAGCACCTCCTTGTTTCTTCTAGAATAGTGCCCTGCAATGACTGCTCCCAAGGAGTGATCCGGAGCAATATGGGTAATAAGCAGTTTACCAAAATTACCTTCTAATTCTGGGGAAACAACTTTAGTCACGTGAAGTAAGCACTGCTAATAAAATTGGTACATAAATTTTGAAAGATAATAGAACACCCCTTTTAAGTAGTATTTGGTGATCAGGGAAAGTGTTTTGTTACAATTTTAAATTCAATAGCATTTTATTACATTTTAAAGTTCATGTATTAATTGTATAATTAGGTTTTAGGGGTTAAACGTAATTTTATTCCTTGAATTTTGGCCCACACAAGGTATGAGCGTTTATAACTCATCCACCCATTTCAATCCAACTAAACTTAAAATATATATATATATATATATATATATATATATTAGTTGGTTTGGACATGTGAGTTTTTATGTAAAATTAGGTTCGTTAGATTTAGGTGGTACTAGAATTTTAAAAGAAATGCAATTTTAACTATGTCAAAATAAGCATGGTTTGTGACATACTTGGTTGAATAAACCTCAAATGTGTAGATGGGTCGGTTTTTAGTGATTTTTTTTTTTCACCCAAATGATAGTTTGTTAGGTTGATCCCCAATCTAACCGGACCAAATTTAACTGATGCTTGCTCTTAACACAAGGCATACGGTTACACACACACACACGTATCTATAGGTGGAATTTTTTATAATAAAATAGACACTGACACTTATTGCAATCTGAAGTAGTTGGAGAGCACAAGAATAATTAAACAAGCCAGCACCCTTGAAAAAATTAAAAAAAAAACAAAAAGTTAAAATAAGACTTTGTTTCAAGGCTCCCCCGAAGGATGATGATATCGAAGAGGAATACATCAATTCCGTTTTCCTTTTGTTTGGTCGAAAGAATTCATCAATAGCTGTATTATCATTGATCCATGAATCGGCTAGCAATAGCTTCAGCTTAAGCGAAGTCACTAAAGATTGGGCTGAATGTTATAATTTTGTGTATTATTGTTTGAAAAATTGGACCAGATTGGCTGGTTTGACAGGTTAGATCAGGAATCAGCTTCTGATCCGATCCGATTAGCTTAGAAAACTGATCAAACAAAGAACTGGTAAAAAATTGATCAAACCAATCAAAAATCGATTGAGTCGGTTAAATCAGATTAGCTAAAAATCAATTTAAACTGATCAATCTATTTTTTTTTAAAATTTTCTTATATAATAGGATAGTTTATGTTAAAGAAATTTGACAAATTAAAAATAGAAAATACTAAGAAAAAGAAGAGATTGAAATATAGAAAAATTTTAAAAAAGATAATATAAAATAAATAAAAAACATATACTTGGTTATTTTTTTTTGTAATATTTCTCTTAAATATAAACATTTTTTGCTAAAATTATTATTATTATTTAATGATAAATGAAATTTTAATACAATTTAAAACTCTAAAAATCTAATATTAAATACTGTTAACTTTTAATTATAAGTAGTTTTTATTTTTTAATTGAAAAATAATCTCTCAAACATTTTAAAAAATATTGAGTTAATAATTAAATATTTAAAATTTACTCATATTTATTTGTTATATTAAAAGTTTAATATATCAAATTTTAAAATATATATTTAATTATTACCAGATCGACTATAATTGGATTAATAAACCGTGAACCAGAGATTTTATCAGTTCAATGACAGGTTCGACTTATTTTGATGCAAACCATATCCATTTTGCCAATGAACAAAGGATGAATAATGTTGTGTTTAATACCCTCGAAATAATTTTTATGAGAATGAAATAAAATTTTATAATTTTAATTATATTTGATATGATATTAAAAAATAGAAATATTATTTCATTTGTATGTTTGATTAAATAAAAATAATATAAGAATAAAAAGAAAAACGGATCAAATGACAATAATATTTTTAGGTTATATGTAATATACATAATTTTTAAATATATAATGGAAAACAAGGAATGAATATATAATGAAAAATAATGCTCGTACCTTATAAAAAAATTAATAAAAAATAGATATTGTTAAGTAATAATAACAAAGATATAGCAAATAATAGATGAATTATTTGTATCTCATTTTTCATGATTCCATCTCTTCTTCTCTTTCTATCATAATACCAAACATGGCCTTAGTGTAAAAAATTACCAAAAAAATCAATTTTTTGGTAATTTGTAAGAATTTTTTTTAATTATCAATAATACAAAGAAATTCATCTTTAATTTTTCTCATTAAAAAAAGGTTTTTTCAATTATCAATAACAAAAAATATAAAATATTCATTTATAATTTGAAAAACATTTGTTTTGAATTACCAATAATAAAAGAAAAAATAATAATGTTATTTTTTAATTAGAAAATAATACCATCTATTTTTACCTTTATGCCTTGGACAATGACTCTCTTCATTAATCCTTGTAACATAACATAAATACAAACTTTGGGTTTAATAAGAATCTTGCCGTTCTGAACTGAACTCCAACCCTCTCAATTCTTTGGGTTTAATAGAGACTTCATCCCCGGATGCCACATAGGGTTATTGTGATCATTTCGAAAACTTTCTTAATTTTTATTTTGATTTTGAGTTAGTTTAAACTTTAAGATTATATTTTTACATGCACAATGTCGATATAAGCGGTACACTCTTAAAATGACTTAAAATAAACCTAATCTCAATTGATGTGTAAATTAATTTGAATATATCTTTATTATACAACAAAAATAAAAAGGTTTCTTATCAGTTTGAAGTTCCCAGAAGTGTTGGAGCTAAATGAGCACTACTATTTTTCCTTGAAAGTTTCATTAGATAAATACTTATTTGTTTAAAATTAAAATTACATTTTATTTTGTTTCGTGTGGTTTAACCTACTTAATTTGTTAACAGCATGTGATTTAACAGTCTTGTGATATGTTTTGTTACTATTTAACCACTTTGTAATATTTTATATTTAGAATTTAATGAAATCAATTTGTGAATGCTAAAAAGTTTAATAGTTTCATTATTCAAAATAAGTTTTACTTTTATATATTCAAACACTCCATCGTGTTAATTATAGGAGTATTATTGTGTTAAGTAAACAATTTTAAATTTCAAACCATAGCTTAATTCTAATAATGGCCTTAGAGAATTATAATAAAACTGTTATAAATAAAATATTGACAAAAAATTCATTATAATCTTAAAAATCGTACTATTATTTATATTAAAATTAAAACAAGATACTCACAACTATAAATCACAAATAAAGTAGGTTTTGCGCTAAAACATAAGAAAGTAAAGTTTACCCTTGTTTAAAATTATCACATTTATACCTTTTCTGAGTGGGCCTTCAAGTCTCGCATTGAAATATACTATGTCTGTGTGTGGATGTATTAGCAAGCACTCGCAACGTTTAAGTAGTACTCATGTTAGGTGAATTTTTCATCAATGTTAATATATATATATATATATATATATATCCACATCTGTGTTTGCGTTTAGTAAAAAAAAAAAAATCACATATATATACTTTCTCATCCACCTTTCCTTACAGATGTAAATTTATAGACTAGAAATATTAATTATAGTTTAGTAAATTGAAATCTTTGTAAGTATAAATTAATAAACCTAATATGAGTGTCACTAATTTTTTGTCTCTCTTGTAGATGAATGGGATTCATTTTTCTTCTGTATCAGTTGGCATAAGGCTCTTCAAAGTTAATGAGATAACCCTAATAACTTGAACCTTAGTGATGTAAGTTGATCTGTCCTAGGACTATAGGGATATTATGCTTATAAAGCCTATATAGCATGGTAGTTGTGAGCGAGTTGAAGGTTGGCTATTTTGTTAAATATTAGTGCCTTTTAGTTTTCCTTACCATTAATCACAAATACACTATGTGCCTTGTTGATTGGTCACCATAGGATGTGAATAGTTGCTATTGGGCCTTTTAATCTTCATCCTTCAATCTATGGTTGCTCTCTTGTTTTCAATCTCCTAATTGCCTTGTTTTATTTTGATTGCTTTGTTTTAGTTATTTTTTTCTTAGTTAATCATAGACTCTTTATGTCTAGTAAAGCTTTGAAACTCTTTGGACAAAGACTTTCTTTACTAGTCTTAAGATGACTATTGTATTCCTCCCACTTATGTTTTATCTATCCCCTATTCCCAACAATCTATGCTTGACCTTGAGGGTGATAAGTTCTCTCTAGCTCTATATGAGGATGTTCATCATATGAACATGCATTTTCTTTTTCATGAGAGCTTTAATTTGTTAGTAACATCTATCGGGGTAGCTTTTTCTCAGTTGACCCCAATGGCCCTATAATGTATCATCAGTTTTATGGCCTTTCGCTAGTTTATTATAGTAAAGCTCTCTTTTTCACTTTTTTTTGGCTAATTTTTCAATGTGGTAGCACATACAAAGATCTAGGGTATGTTCACAATTACTGAGTGCCTTGAACATTGTCATTCTATGAAGATTTATATGTCCCATAAGGTGGGCCTTTCACTTTTTCTTTGTTTAAAATGCCAATTCTTGTTTCCCATTTGCTTATCAAAGTATGATAGTGATTAGTTACAATATGGATGAAATGAAGAGGTAGAGTGTGGGCAAGGTTAAGGATGACATCGATTGCTTAATATATTTTGCCAGAGGTTTTTAACTTAGTGCTTTTTCGCTTATACCTATGAGTTCAAAATTAGTGTTGAAAGTTGTTGGCATAGTTTAGTATGCTTCTATGGCATATAAATGTAAGTTAATGTACTCACTATTGTCTAGTGTCCTTGTTTTGTTTTGTTTACTGACCATCACCCTATGATGTAGCTTTTTCTCATGATTATGAGGCCTTTTGTTGTTTTAAAAGACTTTCTACTATGAGGCAGCCTGACATTATCCTTGTGCTTGATGCCCCGCTTTGCCTCCCCTTTGGCCTATGTAGTCTTCCTCCTCTAAGGATTCTTGGCTCTTCAAATGACATTATTTAAAGGCTACAAGTTCCTTTCATTCCCCCAAGGCTATTGAGGAGGAAGTGTCTTCACCTGTTCCCCTCCTCATGGAGACTACCATCGAATTGGGTATGGAAGGCGCGATTGATACATTGAAGAGGGTTTGCAACTAGAAGGATGGTATATTTCTTATAGAGCAATTGTTGTATGCTAATGGGTTTGTTAAGAGGATCATGATAGCTATGGAGGCATGTATAAAGATAGGTGTATAACAAGACCTTAGGGGTGAGCTACAGAATGTAACCAATTTTATGAAAAGTAAATCATCTAAGGAATAAAAGCTTATTTTAGTTTTCTATAATGTTTTACACTTTGTTTTTCCTTTGTTTTGGTGAGATTTGCCCTTATCTTTTGCATAAGAGAAATGGTTGTTATAGATGTTCAATCCTTTCTTAGCATATATCAAAATTGCATTTAATGTAAGGCCATGTTGGCTATTTTGTATGCATAAGTAGTTTTTTTTTTTTCAAGTAACAACAAAGTGTTTTGCACTGAGTTAGTCAACTACACTTTAATTTTAGGCAGGCAATTTTGTGCATTTCTTTTAAACAAGTTCCTACCGAGCTGAGATATAAGGGTATCTTTAACATTATTGTTAGGTTAGGTTCTTGATGCATCATGTGACCATTGCTTCCTTTAATAAGAAGATTGTGACTTAATCTAACATAAATAATATTAATAATGATAGTTGTAAATAACAATGCTAGCAAGTGCACTACTCATATAAATAATAAAGTGGACAATGAATTTGAGTATAAAACCAACTAGGATTGTTGGGGAATGATGTAGGGTTTTTCAAAATTAAAGAATAAAAGAATAGTGGACTACTTAATTATAATTAATTAAGTTAGATACTAGTATCTTATGTCATATTAAGTACTAGTGACTGAGTATAAAAGTATGTTATAGATAAGTATCAAAGTAAAAGTAAAATAAACAAAAAACTTAAGACTTTAGAATTAAAACTCTTACTCTAACTTAAAAGGAAAAGAAAGGTGGACAATATTTGACATCAGTATAAAAGGTAAAATTTATTACATTATAATTTATTATTATGAATAGTTATATCTAATGTGATAGTAATTGATTAAAGTAGATTTCCTATCGTATCCTAAATCTAGCCTTCCCCTAAAGAGTAGGAAGCAAGACGCTCTAAGTTAGATTAACCCTAGAATGCGTTGAGTATACAAATTCCTATTATGCCAACAACTGACCAAGTAAGCCTAACGAACTATCCAATAGCTAACTTCCACCTAAGCAAGCTAAATACAAATCTCTCTACATTTGCTTAACTATATAACTATGCAAAGTTTAATGAATATTGGATTAATAATAAATGCATAGACTCTTATTATGACATATGTCAATTATAACTAATCTAGCTACATTTATTATAGACAATGAATGGTATGCATTAATCATTAATCATCCATATGCAAGGTCAGCATAGCAAACCAAAGATCATATGTACTCAATTACAGTATAAGTACAAAGTTAATATTAATATCATTAATTAACAACTAATAAATGAATGAAATGAAAATGTAATAATTAATCTAACTAAATAATAATATCAATAAGGCAGTAAGAGCAAATACATACTCTAAATATTAAGTTATAGTATAAATCATTATAGCAATATGTACATTAGTATCCATTACACTAACCCTAAATTAACATAATAGAGTGGAAACATACAAAAATAAAATAAGGTGTACATTGTTTACGACATATGTCTTAAGCAACTTACTATAGAAGATTATAAAACTTCAACCTTGCACAATTCTTATAGGTCTCTAGGTATTAATGGTAGTTTAGATCACTAAAAATTTACTTTGACAACATAACAACATTCTTTTAATGCTTCTTGCCATTTATTAATGGGGTATTTTAATACCTAAGAAAGAGAAAAAGACATTGGTTTGCATTAATTGGATTCCACCATTTATCCCAATTACAAAAGTTGCACCTTCTGCAGTTGTGCAAGTCCTTTAACGTCTAGGGTTTCAAGGTCTGCACAAATTATAGTTGTAGAAAATCCTTCTAATGAAGCTACAATGATGTCAGAATTAAGGTTTTTCATTCTCACACTGTAGTTATGTAGGATTATCATTTTAAAGTTTTAATCACTTTTGCATAACTGTTGCTATGAATCCTTTGTTCATAATTGCAAACCTCTTTTGGTCAAACTTAGGCTGACTTGCAACTAGTTTTTCCTTTACATAAATAATTATATCCTTAATTAGAATTAATTAAATAAATATTTACACATAATATAAAAATGATGAAGAACACAAGAAAACACCAGAAAACTAATACAACTTGTTGGTAAGTGTAATATCCCTAAGATTTATGGCTAATTAATTAAGATTAACATAGTTATTAGGAATTATTAATATGAATTCTTAATAGAACTTTGGGAATTTTGATAATTTATGTGTTCAGGACACTCTAAGATTTTATCTAGACTATTAGGAATTTTTAGGAATTTTTTGGGAAATTTATGGATTATTAAGAATTTTATTTGGAGTTGATTAATTCCTAATTACTAAATAATAAGTAATTATGAAATAAATACTTAGGTAATGAATTTCCATAAATTCATTGGGCCATTAGGCTCTAGAAATATAAGAGAATTATTTAGGAAATAAAAATATTTAGATAAAATTTATCAGATCAAAATATAATTATCAAATGCCTAAAGTTTAAAATGCAATTTTGACCTGGGACCAAAAGACAATTTTCCTAGGGCTAATGTATGATTTTTTCCAAATTGAAAATGATGGATTTAATATGAGGTTTTTATATGAAAACAATTGTATTGATGATTAAAACAATTATCATAATTGGAGTTATCAATAAATTGTAATAGAGCCCTTAAAATATTGAGTTAAAGTTTGATGATTATAAGAAAACCTTTGTTAAATGTGGGCTTGTAGAAGTGGAAGGCTTTTTAAAGAAGCTACAAGGCACCTTACTCTTCAAAAGTAGCCTTTATTAGCCTTACATTCACATAAAGAGAGAGAGAGAGAGAGAGAAAGAGAGAGAGCATAAAAAAGGAAAGAAAGAAAGAGAAAGTAATGAGAGAGACAGAGCAATACAAAAGAAGAAGGAGAAAAACTTAGGAGAAGTTAGAGGTAAGAACACTTCCTTTTACTTGGCATATAAAGCAAGTATAAATATCTTTTTCCCTACTTCAACTAAGCTTTTCTATTTCCATGAATAAACCCTTAGTTATGATGTGAAGGAGTTGAGTCTTAGACATTTAATTTCAAGCTTTTAGACTCCCATGACTCTTAGTTTCCAGGCCTTAATTTGATGCATCTTCTCCTTCCTTTGAAGCTTTCATAAGTTGCCAAAGTTGCATGAGAAGCAATAAGAAAAGCACTAAAGCAATGGCATGAAAATTTTACTTGGTCATATTATCTCATGGTTTTAAGCATAATAATGCAAATAAATGTATTTATTTTAAGTTTATGAATAAATGTGTAGTTATCATATGCTTATATGTTGATCACATGTTAATATTCAAAACTAATGTGTAAATGAAACTAATAAGTATCTAACTTCATAATTCAAGATGAAAGATCTTAGGGAAGCAAATACTATCTTAGATATTAAAGCTAAAAGGCATAGTAAGAGTTTGAATCAATCTCACTACATTGAGAAAATTTTGAACAAGTATAAACACTTGAATATTAAAGAGAAAAAATACCCCTTACGATATGTCACAAAAATTAGGAGAGAATTCTAAATGATTAGTTGCATAACTTGAATATGCTAGTGTTATAGGAAGTCTTATGTATGCAATGCATTATACAAGACTAGATATATCATTTATAGTCTGTAAACTTGTAAGGTGTACAAGTAATCCTAGTATTGTTCATTGGAAGGCCATTATGAGGATCTTAGGATACTTGAAAAGTATAAAAGATTTAGAATTGTTCTATAACAAATTTCCTGTAATATTAAAAGGATATACTAATGTTACTTGAATGACTAGTATACAAGACAATACATCTACATTTAGTGAGTTATTTATTAGGGGTAAAGGTGTCGTCTCATAAGCATTAAAGAATCAAACATGTGTAACTTATTCCATTATAGAATCAAAGTTCATAACTTTAGCTTTTGTTAGTAAAAAGGCTGAATGAATGAGGAATTTATTAACAAAAATAAAATTGTGGCCATAATCGAGATCAACCATCTTTTTACACTATGATAATGAGGCTACTATATCTATAACGCATAGTAAGATATACAATAAAAAAAAATCTAGAAATATAACTATGTTCGGTTGTTTATCAGTGATGTTATTTTCAAAATTCAATTTTTAAAAACTCAAAACAACTCAACAGATCATTTTACAAGAGAATTATTAAGGGAAATTGTGAGAAAGACATCATTTAGGATGTGTTTGAAGCCTATAATATGGATTTGCCAATAATAGAAACCTAACGTCTTCTTAGATCAAATCTAGCCAAGTGATTCACTATGTAACAACAAGTTATTGATAAGTAACTGTAGGACTTTACAAAATTATTAGTTAATTTGAATATAGTGTATAAGATAAGGTTAAGAAGGTGATTGTTATACTCTTAAGGAAGTTAAGATAAACTTAAGAAGGTCTAAAGAACTTCACTTATATAAATATCAAGTAGTGAAGGCACTCTATATAGAAATCGAAATTAAATTTCTAGAAATATTTATGAAATCTAAAGATTGCACATGACCAAATGCATATTAAATTTCTATGAGTCTTTTCAAAGTCATTTAGAGTTATATGTGTGATAGTTTTAGTTTAAAATAAAGAATTATGGCTCAAAGAAATATCCTACCAATAATTTTTTAAAACTTTGAATTATTTGTACTAATAGAAGGTCTAAATAGAAATATACCTTTCTTATGTATAGTTCTATAAGAACAAAAATTATTTAATTTTTCTAAGTGGGAGATTATTAAAGATAGTTTGAAAAACTAGAAAGAAAACTAAGTCTAACAAAGACTAGTCCATTAGTCAAGTACCAGTCAACTTATGTAACTTAAAATCATGAGGTAAGGCTTTTGGAAGTCATGAATCAAATGGTTAGTAAGACAAGTCATTGACCCAACATAGAAGCAAAAAGGTATGCTTCTGGTGGACATCATTTGGCTAGTCAATCAGAAGATTTGATTGGTCTAGGACAAGTATTTGACTAGCATTAGTCTAAAAGGCAATCCAAGAGCACTCTATAAGGTGATAATTGATTGGTTCATAAGGGTAGTTGACTAGTCGACAAATGAATTTAAAAAAATTCAAATTTTTTAACAGTTTTAATGTCTATTAGGATGAACAATCATATGGTTTCACTATTTACCAGTCAAACGACAATGGAATGAGTAGAAAATCTGGGAAAAATTTAGACAACATGATTGGGAATTAATTTTCAAAATTTAAACCAAAATAGATATGCATGTTGGTTCAATTCAATGCCATAGATAAATTGATTTTGAACATACAATTGTAGAAGAACACATTCTCTAAATTCCTTACTCTTAAAAGTCCTTTACAAACACTCTTGAAAGAGAGGATTCCATTATTACTATGTGAAATCCTCTAAGGTAATTTGGATGATTCGTAAAAGCAAATTTGTCTGAACCCTTTAGCAATTAAAGGAGGAATATTGCTTTAATGACAATGTGTTTACCGCATATTTTAAAGCCTAAAAATTATGTTTTTGACTTGTTTCTTATACCTACTTTCTAACATTCTTTGAAATGGAAAATGCCTTTTCCATGATTAAGAGGATAAACTACCCATAGTCTTTTAAAAATTAATACAATGTCACATTTAAGAACACACACACACACACACACACACACATAATTCATACACACTTGTGTAAAAAATAGATCATTCAAGTTAATAATATCATTTCCATTCCTTGATATTTAAAAACAATGAAAGATTAATGCATGAGGGAAGATGCTTTTATTTGTAAGAAAAGACACAAGTATCACAATTTTCCTTCGTACCCTTTCAATAGTGTCAAACTTGATAAGATTATGGCCTCAAAGCCAAAGATGGGCTTTTCACAACATGGACCATCAATATTTGCAATGGATTATATATTATCATCTAGTTGAATATGGCTTTAAATAAATTCTATTTCGTAGTCTGTGGAAAAAGTAAAGGTAATGGTAAGTCGTAGCCATTAGGAAGAAGAAATGTGAGAGGAAAGAGAAAAGTTAAAATACCTATTATCCCATATTAGTTAAAATAAAAGATAGAATGAGAGTTTCTCATAATAAATAGGGAGTAAAACTTATAATTAAAGTCACACTCTTGGACTTGGTCATAGTTGATTAAGAAAGCCTATGGTCTATAGTCTTATTATGTAGACTAGCTAATCTAGTTATTTAATGAATTTTATAGGTTTATTTAGTTTTTGATTGGTTTTTAAGCTAGTTGGATTTTAGGACCAATTAGATCAAAGTTATTACAATTCTTTGTATTTTTGTTAATAAGTTTTTAACCAAACCATAATAAGTAAGTATACGATTTTTTTAATAAAAATATAATAAGTGTATGGTTTAATTAAGAGATTATAAAATTTATACACTTATAAGTAGCATGCATAGATGTGATTTGAGCCACATAGATTCCATATAAGATCATTTTAAATTTATTCAAATTTGAGAGGAAAAAAGATTAAGCACTTAAATTGTGTCTATCTAAGCAATTTTTCTAAATTATTAACAAAACCATATACAAAATGATTATTTTTCATTATTTGTAAAATTGATTCAATTAAAATTAAAAGGGGCAAAATTAAAACTTACATAATATTAGAGACCAAACATGTATTTTAAAAACTTTAATTTAAAAGATTCAAATTTTGAGTTAAGGTATTGTTGACACTAATTATGGTAAGCATTATACAATTTTATTTAAAATTGAAGGTTAGAAAACATCAAGATTGAGAGTGCAATTAGTGGGTGTGTGATAAGCATTTTGTCGAGGCTTACAACTAGTAGTTGGGGAACCGTTGTGAACAATGCTTCAGCCTACTTAGTTGTTATGGAGTTTCTACTCCCCTTGATTGTTCCTTTTATGTTGTTTAAAGTTGATTTGTGTAGTGTCATCAAATCCACTAAAACCCTTTTGTTAGCTTTCTTATTTGGTTTAGGTATAATATAGATGCCACTATAAGCTTATTGTTTAGTTATAGTATAATATAAAAAGTTAGGATGGTTTTTTCATTCCTTGACCTTATTTATCATTTCAAATTAATCCTTTAATTTTGAAGCATTTCAAAATGGTCCCTTTAGTTTCAAATTCATCTTAAATTCTAGTCCCTTGCTATCATACGTAGTGTTTAAGTGACCATTTTGAAACACTTCAGACTTAGAGGACTAATTTGAAATGATATATAAAGTTAAGAGACAAAAATACTATTTTAACCAATATAAAATATACAATTTGTTCTTTAAGTAATATACCTTTTAGTTTTTAGGTTTATCCTTTTATAGGAATTAGTTCCTCAAAGTTCTCAACTTGTTACATGTGTATATTAAGTCAATCCCTAGTGACTACCATTCCATCATGATAGTGGGTATTCAAGGTTGAATCCATAACAATGATGTGTTTTTTAAGAGAAAAATAAATTGCCTTAGTAAATGGATGAATATTAGCCTTATCTAACTACTATATATAGTAGTGTTCTAAGAATCTAAGTCATTAGAGACCAATGTTTTAAAAATTGTATTTGTCACTAAATTAAAGAAGAGATTGGTTCATAGTTTAATGATTGGATCATGGTTAGAGTGTGGTCAAATTAGTTGAACTAATTTATTTTAAATATATTAAATAAAAATCTTTATAAAATTTAAATTAATACATGTTAAAAATATAGTTATAAATAATATATATTATTTTAATTTAGTCATTTAGAACATTTTTATATATAATAATTTGTACTATTATGTCAAAAAGCAACATTGGGGGAATGGTAAGGCAAGCAAAAGGCTTCAACAATACTTGCACAATTGAATCCTAAGCATACTAGTTTTGCAATAATTTCAAATTAAACTCAAGACTAGTTTAGTCATTGGTTTAATGCCTAATTTTGGTGGAAAACTATCTGGTTCAACCTGATTTTCTTATTAAGTTTGATATGTTCATTAGCCTATTGGTTTTATGCCTCTTTTAGATTGGACAATTGGACAGTTCACCAATGTTCTAGTTGATTTGGATAGTTTGGTTTGATTATCTTGATAGTACTAAAGACTAAATAGAAAAAGAAGTTTCTAATTACAAATTAAATGTATCCTAAGCTGTATGCAAAAAGACTTAAGACTCCTAGCTTAATTCTAGACTCAAAATATGACTTAAATTATCATCATTCCATTAGATATAACAAACAACAAGCTTCTAATCTATCCTAGAACATCTATCAAATTGATTTAGGAAAAGTAAAGTTTCTATGGACATTTAAACACAATGAAATAAAGAAGGAAATTAGGAAGAATAATTCCAAACAAATACATTTTTACATTAATTTCACCTTTGCCACATTTTATCTAACATTTAAAATGCTTAATAAATAGAAATTACACATCATAAGAATAAATAAAGGTATATAGACTCTTATTACAAGATGTTTAAGCATTAATAATATATCAAACACAAGAAAAAGATTATAAAAAATTAAGCTCATGTAATTACAACATAATCACAACAATCATCTAAGAAATCAGTACTATAATTCTTATATTTACAACTAACACAATATTCCAAAAAATTAATTGAACAAAAGTGAAAATATTAATCAAAAGAGTGAAGAATAGTAAAGGAAGGGTGTATGAAATAGAGAAATTAGGAGTTACAAAACAAATTCTACCTTTAATCTTCAATAGAGAGTAGAGACAAAGATTCTTTAAATCTACTTTTAAGATTCACTTCTTCATTTCACTTGACTTTCTAAAATAGAAAGGAACTTTGTGCTATAACTCTAACTCTTTGAAAATAAAAGAAAATCTTATTTAAAACTTCCTAATTTCTATTTATAAAGCTACATTACCATGATTCGCCATAGCCAACTTATCCTTTGCCATGATGGCATCTCTTTGGATTCTGTATGATGTGTGCTTCCTTGCTATGACTATTGGGATACTTTAATGTAGTGTGTGTGCTGTATTGACATTTTAATAAAATCGTTGCACTTTAGCCTTTGGCTTCTTTGAAATAACTTCTTAGCCTAAAATTCTTTATTTATTTACAATTCATTCCTTACAAAACAAGACAAAAATAATCAAATTAAAATAAGAAATTAGACAATTAAAATCAAATTAAACTACTAAACTAATTTGAATCCAACTATTTACAAAATATAACTATGGCTTTAATAAAATCTAGAAATAAACATGATATTACCCATCACAATTTGAGAATTTAAGTAAAAGCCAATAATAAAAAATATTGCAATTAAATCCTAAAATTGGGAATTTAATGAATAAAGCTTTCAATTACACCATTCACATATAATTTCCAAAACAAGGTATTAAATGATGAAAAAGACTAAAAAAAACATTTAAAAATCTTGATAAGGCCCAAAAAAACACCTAGAAAATCATACCCAACTGGAGCTTATTTGTCTTTACAATAGAATGATTATACAATTTGGTTTAATAAATGACTAGTTGTGTAGTAAATATCATTATTTGAGGAGCTAACTCCTATGTATTTACTTATAAGAGTTCTATCTTTCAAAGATTAAATTTTGTATTTACTTATAAATATGTAAGTATGTCAAAGGTGGGTTATACTAAAAAAATACAAATTTAACATGCTAATGTAATTATTCATGATTCACTTACTTCCTTTATTTAAGAATTTCTTTTTTAGGGTGTCTTTTCAAAGTTCAAATATAGATGCCAAGGTGCTTTATTTTGTTCAATGAGCTATCTTCATGGTTTCAATGAAATCAAGGGTATATCTTACTTGACATTTTGAACCATGGCTTATAGAGGACCATGCATGTTGAATCTCAATGAAAGAGCATCATTCTTTTGGCTTTTATCAAGATATCATTATTTATTGTCCACCATAAGATAAGAAAAAATTATGTCATGTCTCTTTTAGCTTTTTTTTTTTAATCATGTTTACATATGGATATATTTTATAATTTAGCACCAAGCCATTGATTTATTAAAAACCTTCCCAAAAATGCATATGGAGAATTATATAATTCTCTTTCTAAATTATTATTAAGATGTAATTATTTCTTTTGCTCATTAATATAGGAACATTTTTAAGAGTAGTTTCTTTATGCATTTACTATCAATTTCTTCAATAAAAGCATATACGCACATATTTACTTATAACTATACACCACATCATTGACTCTTAAAAAATGCTCTTTATTATGTCTTAACTCTAATGAAAAATTTGCTTAAAAAAATATAAGATGAAACAAGGGACAAAAAAAAGGGAAGAGATACCTAAAGAATCACTCCCCAATTTTGTCCTCAATCAATTAGCACATTATAGTATTGATACAATCAAAGTATAGAAACCTAGCCATTATCATAAGGGCTTGTTCAGATAGAGCATGAGGCTTTTACCATCCAATCATCTTGAAATTTGTGAAAAGTAATATTTTATTACTATACATAAATCTCAAGACACAATTGAATAGTTAAAGGCTAAACCCCTCCCTATACTCACCCTTATCATAAACAAGTATCTTCCATATAAACCATATCAAAGAAGTTATACCTACATGTGATATATGGAAATTAACTATAACTTAAAAAAATACATACATATATATATATATATATATATTTATAAAAGATATAGACATTTTTGTAACTTAACACTACATGATCAACTCCTCTAAAGAAGTTTTTCCATATCCATAGGTCATAACTTTATTTAAAAACTTGATGCCAAATACTTAAAGAACTGCACAAAAGTTTTGTCTATTAAGATATGCTTAAGAGCTAAATCATTGCTGCTTATTTGCTTCAATTTTTTGGATCATGATTGACACATAAGTTTTGTCTATGGCTACAGCCCTTAGACTCTCCCTTTTAGTTTTAGCAGGACTAGCCATAGATAATGTTTTAATTATTGTGTATATTGCCACATTATTTGCTTTAGTCTTTAGAGTACCTCCAAATGATAAAACGTTAGGAGAAAGTATGCTAAGTTCCTTTCTGTATTGCATTGGATGAATCATATGTACTTTTCATATGAAATAATTAATTTTCACATAATTCTTACTTATTTGGATATTTAAAATTCTCTAGCTATTTAATGAAAAAATTTTAAAAAAACTAAGCCAACAATGAATAAACATATAAATAGATTACATGCATTTTTTAATAGGACCTATTTTCAATATGCTTATAAATATATTTATAGTCTATTTGAGACGCTTATATTTAACGTTATAATTTATTTAAGAAAAGTCTTTCATTTAATACTTCTTGCCTAAATCAATTAATTGAATGATAATTACTTTGAGGAACTTTCAAAATTTCTTGTTGTGTCTTTTGCTATTTACAAGATTTTGGCTGCTCTTACAGACTTTTCAAGAATACAAGGAGGCCAACTACCAATCGTTACAGTAATAGTTGTCATTCTAGCAACTACATCCCTGAAGCCATTTGCTTATCTTGTACTCCCTCTGGTTCTTTTTATTAGAAACAAAAAATTGTTTCATTAGTATAAAAAAATAGTTAATATTAGTTTAACTTATTAATTGGGCTTAAATTTGATAATTTTTTCCTATTTTATCCATCTTTATTGTTTGTATAAAAAATATTATGCATTATTAAGTGTATTGGGTGTAATAATAAAAGAAAGATAAAAAAAATTTATTATTTAATAAAATAAAAAAATATATTATGTTTCTTATATTTTGAAACAAAAAAAAAAATCTCTTCAAATTTCCTTATAAAAAAGACCAAAGGAAGTTCCGTCTAGTCGAGGAATAGTTCTAATTCTTATGTAGGTCAGCTAATCTTTTTGAAATGGCACAATTATGCATTTTCTTTTCTCTCATTTTTTTTAATGGTACACTTCTGTTCCCTTATACTATGCTTGGACTAGGTATTTTTTAAGAGGGAATGTTTTATTTAAATTTCAAAGAATCTAAATATAGAATTATTTTGTCATAGATAAAAAGCTTCAAATATTTTACTTTTTAATGCAATTTCTTTTTTTTTTTCTTTTAATTTCTCTCTTATTAGCTAGATTTAGACTAGATTAAATTGTTTCATCTGCTACTAACTTTAACTTTAGGTCAGACTTAGACCTTGAAGTTTGGTCATAATTTATACCAGACCCCACATCCAGCACCTAGGTTTAGCTCAGCCCTCAATTTCCCTAATCAATTCAATTCCCTTACCTTACAAATTTCTTGAATTTTAAAATTCATTGTTTAACCACAATTTACATTTCCCATTGTTAACAATAAACCTTTCGTTCAATTTGGTAAAGATTACTTTTGAAGGAAGTGTAAGCTTCAGAACCTTGCTTTGGGAACAGGTATTCTTGATAATGGTGGGTGCACGTCGTAGCATATGGAATGTAATTAACATAGCACCAAGCATTTTTCTGTTCGATTTAATTCACTGGGCTGTTCATCTTGTTGTGACCCTTGGTGTGGGAAAGCTTCTGAGTTTTGATTACAAGCTGTTACTTACTGCATCAAATGCAAATGTTGGAGGCCTAAACATAGCTTGTGGGATGGCCACAGCTAAAACCTCGTTGTCCCTGGAATCCTTGCTGGTGTTTCTGGAATCTCCATTGCAACTTTTTTAGGAATTGGATTTGCAATAATTGTCTTAAAATACATGTAGAATTTGGGGATTAATTTAAATCTTATCAATTTCTTAAAAAATTGATAGTGTCAGTTTTGAAAAGAGATAAACACAATATACATAGAACTTCACTTGAATAGTATAGTCATAATATGTGTGAATTTTTACAAATGTTATAATTATCTCTATCAAAAATTGATGATACCATTAAAAACAATCATTGAAGGGCTGTATGTTAACTTTAAATATCAAAAGACGGAATACTTTAGCTCTCTTTGGGGTAATATTTCAAAGCATATCAGTATTGAATCTTTCTTCTACTCTTTGTAAGTTTATTTTCTTGGTATAATGCCCAGGTTTTTTTGGGGATTTCTAGTTTTTAAACTTTAAAAAAATTTAAATTTAGTATCTATCATTAAATTTTTGTAAATGCAATTAAATAATGTTAATATGACTCTATATATACATGCCAATAAAAAAGATAAACCTTGATAAATGATGTAATAAAATTATATCACATGAGTGGCATGTGATATCACTTAAATTAAATTAATTAGAGCAAATTGACATGAGTAGAGTATATTTAAAGTGTCAAAATAATATCTAATTAATTGTGCAACAGAATTTGTTTTTTTGATTTATTAGAGGGTTTGAACTCTTAATTCTATCTTATACTAACTTAATTTTCATTATATAAACCACCCGAATGGTTATGCAAGTGGAATTCAATGATGTATTAACATAAATTTAATGACAAAAATAAAATGAAATAGTTTAAAAATTATTTGGAACTATTTTATTTCAATTAACCTGAAATTATCAAGTCAAAGAATATAATTAACTTTTTGCCGGAAACAAAAGTGGTAAAACTACGACGAAAGGCAGAGTTATCACGTGCAATGCACATGTTAATAGACTTTTGGACTGTTTGCCACATGGATCTTGGTCGAAAGTTGAAGCCGAGAGAATAACTGCGGTGACCGGAGTGGGTGACAAGGCTGTGCGTTCCATCTGAAATGGCTGCCTTGGGAATGCCGTCAGCGGTCTGCATCACCATCCTCTCTCGGTCACCGCCAAACCCGTTGTGGCACTGTTCGGCCCACTGTTCCCACTGTGGCCGCCTTAAGCCATTCCCATCACCTGAGGCTGAATCCTTGTCTGAAAGAACCATAAGACCATTTCCGAAGAGGCTGAAGCCCACTTCCATTCAACGTTTCACCGTTAGGTCGTAGCTGAAATACCCTATCGTATCTCCTGATGACCACTGGGACCCATGGTCCACTCGCTTCGCCATTGGTGCTTTTGGTCTATGGTGATAACATCTCTCTCTTTCTGCTTTGCATAATTTGCAATTAGGTACTTTTTTTCTGCTTACTTATTTTTTTGGTTGATCGGAAAGGGTGGGAAAAGTTAAATGAGAATTTTACTGTTTGAAATGGATGGTTGACTTGGTTGTATTGAAGGGAACCAAGTTGCTCTGCTGTTTGCAAAAGCATTATATAAATTCGAAGTCTACGTTATTTTTGGGACGAATTTTATTTCTTCTTGCGAGAAAATCAATTTAATTAGGAGGAGGGAAAAAAAAAAAAAACAACGAGAAAGGAAGGGAAAAATTTTCCACTTCCGAGCATGTAATTCCCAATACTGTTTGCAGTTTTGTATGGGTTGCCCACTTCTTGTACTTATTCATAGCAGGAAAGCGAAATAGCTCACAATCAGTCAATTACAAATAGTGTCAGTCTAGATTCATAGTTCTCATATGCTTTATCCTTTTACTTTTATTATTTCCAGTAACTCAGAATCTTCACATAATATAGTCAATGGTTTTAAATTGCACTTGCGATTACAGTTGCGTTGCAGTTACTGTAAATGTGGGCATTGCAGGTACCAGAGCGGCTGCAATATTGTCGTTGTAGCCGTATACAGTCCGCAATTTGAAACCTTACTACTCACCAACACTGCCATTGCTGACTAATTTTCTCAATTCATCTATTTTCAATTTAGATTTTTCCTTTTCTCCTACATATTATCTTGGCATGTAATGATATATGCAATTGTTAGTCTTGTGGGCATTGCTGGGTAATTTAGTTGTAAATGAACATATTTTACATGAAATGCAAGGTTGGAGAAGACCAAGATTGGAAGCCTGGTAAGTGCTTCCCTGGTGAACACCGTAGTTGGCCTTGCAGCGAGTAATCTAGGAATACTTCCTTATGATGCACCGGCTTATTCAATTGTCTTGGAGTTTCTGCTACCCTTAACTACTTCATCGCTATTTTTTTAGACAAACTTGCATCATGTTGTGCGCTCGATGGGGACACTGCTGTTAACTTTCTTACTTGGGTCAGGTGACGTGAGTTACTTGGGATAGTCCTGTACGTTCAAACATTCCCATAAAACGAGAAATGCTCCTCTGCCTGTTTTGTTGTCTGTGGAAAAGTTGCATAAGTTTACCTTAAATGATCATTCCATTTGGATTGTTAATGCTTTGCAGCAAAATTAAAAGGGAAGAAAGGCAAAATTAAAAAATTGAGTATGAACTATATTATAATGAATATACCAAAATAAGATTAGATTGTTGATAAAATTGAAGTTAAATGAAGGTCTTGATGTGTCTCACATATGATTTTGATTTCTTTCAAGGCTAGCTTTATATAAAAATGAATGATGGATTGTGAACTAGACTTACAAGGCTTAATGAAGCCTTGATAGTTTAAGATTTTGAATGACTAGATGTTTTTAAAATTTTATGACTTCATTTTTTCTTATGCACTTAGTAATTTGTCACCATTTTGTGAGATTCCTATATGTTTTGTCTCAATGTACACATTATTGGCTAAAGGACAGTGGTTTTTGAATATATAATATATATATATATATATATACACGCATATATATTGTAGAATTTTGATAGTACAACTCTGTTTGCATCTCCATGGAAATCAGATTTCAAGAGTGATGTGGAGCAGGAGAAGTTGCATTCTAAAGGAAAGGACCTCCAAAATTCCATTACACTAAAATAATACACTCGCAATTATGTCATAAGGTGTGGATGCATTTGTCATTTGTGTTCTCGGAGAAACAGAAAGAGGTTCATGAGCCTCTGAAGCGCTGTTATTTGCTACTACAGCCAAATTCTTACCCATCCTTTAGTTGGTTAGCTCAGAAGCCATAGTCCGTGAAGTAATCTTTTGAACAGCATTGGAATGGTATTCTATCCCTAAATTAATTTGTTGACAGGCATCAAAATTGGGCAGGTAGCTTTGGCTTAGAGGGAGTGAGTGCGGTTGGGCCAATGGGTCACCATGATTTGGTCGGTATAGTGACCCCTGAATCTATTTTGTTGTCTCTTCTTATGGTGAAATCCAATCTTTATTGCACACCATGAAGTGTGATCACATTATGGTGGATTCAGAACCCGTTCTTCTATTTTATTTCAGAGAATGGACTGGCCCATTAATGTTTGATAGTTATAATCATTATTGTTTTTATTTGTCCTCAGGAAAGAATGGAACAGTTGTAATGTCATAGACAGTTAAACATTGTTTATTTATAATGGTGTTATGGAAATTTAGTTTTGTTAATTTTATTTTAATCTTGTGGATGGCAGTTGATTCTAACTCTAGTGGCATTTTTGATATTGCCGATGCTGGTTGCTTGGCCCTGACAACTGGAAAATAGCAGTTGCTCTCATTGGTAGCTATATTGGTGGATGTAAGTTCTTTAACAAGTTGCAGCAAGTTTGCTTGTAGTTTGCATCTGTGCCTAAAGTAAGGATGCAAATCATTAATTTTTTAAATTAATTGCAGGTTTTATGTTAACTTTCTTCATCTCTAATCGATGCTAATTGTATTATAAATGGTGTGGTGCTTTAGCTTTATATTTTGAGTATCATTTTATCATATACATATTTATCATATATATGTAAGATTTAATGACAGAATTCCTGGATATAACTCTAGAACAGGTTTAATTTTGTTAATATAGTACTTTATTTCTTTTCTTTGGCTTTTGTATGGGACTTTCTCGTCAAAGGGATGCCATAATGAATAATGTATAACAAAACATTGGCATACTTAACCAAAAGACAAAATTTAGAGATGAAGGAATAGCCAAATTAATTCACTGAAGTTGTAAAGTTTCAATATATATATATATATATAGGCCTTCAATTTAGTGAGCCCACTGGACTAAGATGAGGCAATGAGGATGAAGAATTGTCGTGACTTCATGGATGTTTATGTTGCATTGTCTTTGGCATCTTGAATTTATTACTTAAAATACTGTGGGTGCTCTAAGTTTGGAACTTTAGTATTGGCTATTTTTCCCCAAGAGAAAATTTTAGCATTCAGTTTTACTAGTATGATAGAATAACTGAATGAGTTTCCTTTGTCCATATCCTGCCTGCTCAGGTTGATTACTGTAGCTGTTAATTATGTTGCTATTTCAGAGGCGCTTGGTATGTCTGCTTCAGTTTTAGCTGCAGGAGTGGCCACAGATAATGTTATTTGTGCTATATATTTTATGGTATTGTTTGCGTTGACTTCTAAATTACCTTTTGAAGCTCTAGCCTCGGCCATTGGTATGGTTTTCTTGTTGCTTTCACATTCTGTTGGGCTGCAAGATAAATGTCTATTTAGCTTTTCCTATAGTTTGCCTGATATTTTAAGACATCTGCTGTTTTTCTAAGGTTTTACCTTTGAGCCAAAAATTTTGGATTCTGTATTTTATTTGATGGTAAGTTTGTTAAGATTACTGGATACTTGTAATATTTTTATTTGGTTACTTTAAATTTTACAAGTTATGTGCTATTTTCGTTCACAATGATTAAAATATTCCATGTCTTAAGAATTGGTTCTCCATATATCATTTGAGCTATAGTTAACACACAAGCACCCTATATTTAGATTCTCTCCACTGTCAATGTGAGACAAAAAATGAATAATATGAAAATTAACTACGCCAAAAGAAATCAGATGTAGTTATAGAAAATATGTATTTAAACATCTTGGTTTGACCACATTTCCATCTTGGTTGAATCATTGACCCTCTCCCTTCACTGGTTTAGTCATTGGTTTGGTTCTTAAGTCATTGCAAATTAAATAATTTTGCCTACATAGCACAAACCATATGAGGTTAAATCATTTCTTTTGTACCCATTGACCTGTCGACATGATTTGAAGAATGTTCAACGTTTTTTGTCCATAAATTTGATTTAATGAAAATTGTCTTGCAATGATCTAAGCGAATGCAATGAAGAGAAAACACAAAGTACTTATTTATACTAATGATCTTAGGAATGAAACTTGCTGATGCAGCTAATTCCCTAATGTAAACAAAAGAGAATTCTTTACACATGGAGAGTTTAATGGGAAGCTGTTGGAGATTTATTTTGTGGAAATGATGGCTACATAAGATCTTGAATCTAGATCCAGTTATTCTTTCTATTAAGTTGTGTAAAATTAAAATTTTCTGTCCAATATGAAGTCAAAATAATTTATTATCATTTTCAAATGGAAAATTTGGCTTGATGACAAAGCTAATATTGTCAGATGACAGATGTATATGGAGTCCAATGATGAAAGCAAGGTTCCTGTGTTGCCGCTTGGTACTGCACTTGCTACATCATTTTTAATATGTAAAGCTGCCCAAGGCCTAACAAAATTATCTGGAATTCAAGGAGGAACTCTTTCAGGAATTACAGCTATCATAGTCATTTTAGCCACCCTCCTCCCGAGGCAGATGGGTTCCCTTGGACCTGCTGGTCATACTGTTGCACTGGTTTTGATGCAGGTAGCAAAATCTGTGAAAGATTCTTTTGCTTCACATGATCTATACTGACTACTTTAGACGTGGATTTTCTTGTTCTGAAGTATGTAAATCTTTATTTTGACAATTGCGTGAAAGGCTTTTAAAACTCTTTCTATAGCTGCTTTTAGGTAGTGGGGCTGAATAGAACAAGCAGGAAAAGAGTGGGGAGCTTTGAACTTCGAGGTTTCAAATATCTAGGCAGACTGGATTTAGGGCTTCTGATGGCTTGGGTTAGGATTATATGGAGGGAAAGGGGTTCCAAAAATAGGTTGACTGAAGTTTTGGTAGGCTCTGGGCTCCTAGCAGGCAGAAAATACATGTGGCAAACAGAAAGCAAAATATGATCTACAATTCTAGGGTTATAAGCAGTAATACATATTCTAAAATTTTCATTTCCACCCTTTCCCTAGCCATCTAAACTCGTTGGAAGTCTTACAATGGCAATCAACGTCTCTGTAGACTATATTCCAGGGTCTTGTATCCCTTATGATTTTCTGATCCTTTTGAAGTCTTCACCGTGCAGGGACCCCAGACCATCCAAGTAGTTAACTGTATGAACTCAAGTGTCAAGCATTTGTGCACAAGAGTTACAACACATTTGCAACACAAAACATTTCCGTCCCTTTATTGGCATACTGAAAAATTTCATTTGGTGCATTAAAAATGTGAAGAATAAAAATGATATAAAATCAATTTTTTGAAGAAATCATGAAAAAGTTTATTGTGTTTTTACAACCTAATGTAAATGCAGACTGATTAGTTTTAAACATAGCGGTCAGAAAAATAAACCTCTCTTGGCCATTTTTGTGCATATAAAGTACATAAAATGTAATCATGGTTAATGATGGATGTGTAGCTGGCGGCTCTATCTTCTATGTTCTTGCAGAGCTAAGGTTTTTCTTTCTTAATAGGTATGTTACTATGTTGACACCCACTTTTGCTGTTGGATTCGATTGTCAATCATAAGAACGTTCAATTTCTGTGTTTGTCAGCATGGTATAATAGTGAGTTCATTAGTTATTAAAAAATATGCTTGCAACATATTTTGATGATTATAAGAAAAACTCGAATCCATACAGTGGCAGCTACTAAGCTTTGTCCTTTTCTCTCAACTTCATTTGGTTGGTTTAACTTTTGTTTTCAGTTCACAAGAAGCTGTGCTGCTTTTCTTACTTATGACATCATATTACTTGAAGCAATTTCTATGTGCCGGATGTTACTCTTTTAAAGATGAATATGATATGTAGTGATCTTTGGTTGAAATAAAGGGGGGAGGATAATTTCAAGTAACCTCTCAATATCCTTCTTAGTCCTTGCTTTTTTTATATTTTCAAGTTTTTTCAATTTAGGAGATTTTAGGGGAAAAAGTTTTTCCAAGTAAGGGAAAGAAAAATTATGATTTAACCATCCCTTCTCTCTCATTTCATTTTCTTTGCATTCCTTCTCTTCCCTTCTCCTAGGATAAGGGAAGGGAAGGAATTCCAAAAAAAATAAAAAAAAGGAAGTGGAGAGAAGAAAGGAAAAGGAATGATTAAATGATAATCTCTCTTTCTCTTGTTTGAAAAATCCTCCATTCTCCTCCCTTCTTTTACGGGGTTTCAATGAACCTTCCCTTTCCTTCCATTCCCCTTTGATATCTTGCATCCAACCATACTCTTATTGTTCTTACTTGGATATTAAATCCTAAAATATTTTATCTATTAACCAACATGATTTGAATATGAAGATCTTTTTTTTTTTTAAATGGTGATTATTAGTTGATAGGACCTAAGATAATTAACATGAGATATATATTGCCCAGGTATTTCTTGCTGTGATTGGAGTTAGTGGGAGTCTGTTGAATGTCATCAAGATTGCTCCTAGTATTTTCATGTTTGCACTAGTCCAAATAACCATCCATCTTGCCATAGTGCTTGGGTTGGGAAAGTTGTTAAGTTTGATTTGAAGCTGATACTCCTAGCATCCAATGCCAATATAGGAGTCTTACGACTGCCTGTGGGATGGCCAAAGCAAAAGGCAAGGAATCTCTAGTTGTTCCTGGCATTCTTGCTGGCATTTTTGGCATTGCCATTGCCAGTTTCCTTGGTATTGGATTTGGAGGGATGGTTCTCAAACACCTTTAGGAATGAGGATTTTCCTAAGGTCCAGAAACTAGTATTACTAAAACTTATTTGAAGTCATGATTCTAATGCAATTTACGATATCATTTTGCATATAACTTATGGTGACCCTACTTTCTTTTCGCTCTGCTTCCTATCCTTTCCAAGAAAATTAATGTAGATTTCATTGAAAATATCATACTCCTGGTGCCACTCGAGAAATTTCTTTCACTTCTATTTATACATGCAGAACACTGTTCATGCAACCGTGTACTCAAAACATAAGCCACTAGTTAAGGAAAATTTTGTAGGTATACTTGGTTTAGTAAAGATAAATAAATAAAACTAATTATAAAGAGTCATAAATATATTAGATGCATTTTCCAGTAAATTTCTTACATGCATGTCTGTTCATACTTGTCTGATAAATGAATCACTTATGCCTGAAAATATAGATTAACATTGACTATGAAAATTGGACTGTTGAAGTAGACTAAAAAAAAGTTTAAGTGAAATGCCTACCCAAATGTAAAAGGTTTTTTTTTTTTTCCTTAATTTCTACCTCTGAACGAAGATACATGTATAACATGTTATTTCAAACGTGCATTGTTAAATTTCTCAAGGCAAGTTATGATTGTACTATTTGTATTACATTGTTAGCACAATAATCTAATAAAGTCAACTCTACGTACCAACATTATCCCGAAAAGAGATTGCAAAAAAAAAATAAAATTGTGCTTGAGATATATCTTGTGCAAATTGGGACTATTCTTGCCTAGATGGGAACAAATTTTTTAATCGGAACTAAATCAATTGATTGCACGAGCAATGATTAAATATACTGTAACTTTATTATCCAAGTAATCTTACTTGCGCGACTATTTTTTCTTACAACTATTACAATATAAGATAGTACATATAAGTCATATTAAGTCCATCCAAAAAAGGTTAGGCGAGATGAATTAGACTAAAATTTAATGAACCAATTGTTTTGTACATATTGAGTAGAGTTGAATTCCTATTCTCTTTATATTTGCTTAGTATATTTATTAATTAGTAATATTTAAGCATATTATTAGTATTCTACTTAGACATGTTATCATTTTCGTAAAGAGTATATCTTGTCAGGTAGATTGAAATCAAACTAATCAAAAAAATTATCTATAACTCTTCTTTTGGCCTTTGACATCCATGTATTTGAAGTAATCATATCTAACATTCTTATATCGAAAATAAAAATCATAATAATACAATCAAATAGAGTATTTCTTAAAGGCTTTTTTTTTTTTTTTTTTCTAATGGTGTTATGGTTAAAATGTCATGGTTAAATTTAGGCTCAACTACATTATCTTCAATGCCTAGTACATTTAGTATCTTTTAATTCCATAACCTTTTTTTTTAAAAAAAAAAAACAATCAAATTAATTTGAAATATGTGTTTTCTTTTTACCAAGTAGATGTCTTGTATGCTAGAATGAACTTAAAGAGAAACCATAAATGATGCAGCAAACTAACGTGAAAGAAGAAAAATAAACTTAGAATAAGGAATTAAATTTACAATTTTTTTTTCAAGTCTATTGTCAAAATGAATGGGGATAAAAATAAGTTCCACAAATTGTATTCAAAATAAAAAAATTCAATAAATGGTAATGTATTGATTAGTCTATAGAACACAAGACCCAATGAGAATGTAGTTACACCTATTTTGACTTTAAGTAACAAATTTCACTTATTTAACTAGTCTCCAGTTTCTATATATGCTTGCGCTCGTCTATACAAGCTTTCACATCGTAGAACTCAACATCAAGCACTTGTGCAGAAAGTAAGAAATATGAGATGATAATTTCTCTTAATACTCCAACATTTATGCTATTTCTTTTCAAAAAGGAAATACACCAGTGCTTTACCACATAATATCCAAAAAAAAGAAAAAATAAAGAAAGAACAATCCTTACACAACTAGTGTTGAAGCCCCTTTCACCTACCATATTTCTTGCCATTAATGCAACTAATGCTCATGAAACAATTTAGTGGGAAGATGAATGTAGCATAATCAAATATCTCAAGAAAATCTTAATTGCTGACTTGGGCTCTCATAAGAACTAGTGTATTTCCCTTTATTTCCTAACTAATTTAACTTGAAGCATACAACTTCTTGTCAGTCTTCCTACTCGCAAACATGTTTTGTTCTCTTCATTAGAAAATATGCTTATTGAATTGGCTACTTTAAATCTCTGCATGACCTGATTGCCCATTTACCTATGAGTATAACTTGATTGCTTTTGAAAAGTCATTAAGTTTAAGGCTACATGCTACACCATTCAAGTAGCATGACACTTTCAGTGCCTTAGCTAGCTTTTGCTCATCATCCCTAGATGATCCATCTTCACTAACATAATCAGTAGCCTGAGAGAAGACAAGGCAACATGGAATTAGCACCACTAGAAGTACCTTAACTAAACATAGAAAACCAAAGCTATTTTAAAATAATGACTTACCTTGTCATACTTCTTCCCTACTCTTTGATACTTGCCATTTTTAAATAACTGATTTCCTTCTTCTTTTTTCTTCCCAGTTACCTCAATTTTCTCATTATTATTCAATTCCCACGGTGCTTTCTCCTTTTAATGAAAAAAAAACTAAAATATATTAAAAGGTACAAATATAACTAGATTTGAATATGCAAGCAACTATATTTCTCCAACGAAGACCTCTTTCATAAAATAACATAGGAAGGCAGAAGAAAGAAGAAATGCAAATGACAGGCTATAAACCACAAGGAAAATAAAACATGTTGCAAGTTAACTTTTTCCTTTTTGTTTTTGTTTTTTTTCATTTCTTTAAGAAATGATATAAGATTCCTTCATAATCTATAGAATGAAGCTAAAATTCACAATTCATTAATGGGACACATGAACGCTAATATAATTACTTTTTGGATGCCTCAAACTATCAAACAAAAAGGAAAAAGCATATAAAAGAGGTTAAGCAACAGCAGGAATAAGCATACATTCATTAGTTATGAATTCCAAAGGCTTCATTTCATCAATTCCTTTTTTTTCTCAAACATTGTGCAATCTTCTCCTATAGTTACATAGCTAACTGCTATAACAATTAACAATATCAAAAAATTGTTCAGTACATTGAGACATCCTCCATCTTTCTTTCTTTTTCAATATAAATGGGAGACACTAAATATGATAGAATCATGACCCTGCATCAATCGTATCACATATGTTTCTTACTAAAAAGTGTAATTGAGACATTGGAGTCAAACAAATTGGTATCATCCTTTAGGTAACAAAAGGTGTACGTTGACTTAAGGCTTGTTTGGCAAATAAAAGATAATACTTTCAATTATAATTTGACTTAAATTTCACGTGGACTATAGGAGAGTCATCATTTAAATTCATAATAGAAATAATAGGAAGCTTATCATTATCAAGAAATACTTCAAAAAAGATTTACAAGTAAGAAAAACTTTTAAAGGTCATCTTTCCTCTTTACTTTGTCTTGGTAATTGATTTGTGTGAAAGATAGTGAATCAAATCTAACTTATTCCAACTATAAGGATATTTTGACATTAAATTTTAGTTGTTTTTCTATCACCATATTCAAATTTTGAATGTACTGTAGCAAAAGTTCACCTTTGCTCCTAACAAATAAACCTACACTGCAGAATGTTCAAAGGGGTCAATTTGCCAACCTATTCTTGGAGTTGCATTAAATTCTTGTTTGAGAAATTGATGTCTAAGAGTTGTCTGACTGATCATGTTAATGTAATGCAGAGTTGGCTCATCATTCATACACAAGTACTCCCATTTCTATAGTCTAAAGTTGGGAATCATTTGAATTAGTAGAAAAGAAAAAATCAAAGCTCTTTCCTTTTGTCCTTAGATTCATAAATTTTATTTAGTGTAAAAGGAATATGAAATGTATCTATGCATGAACTCTCATTGACTAGAGTTGACTAGCTGCTTGACTGTGTTATGAATTGCCTCACTCTATTCTCTCCACCAACATTGAAAAGGGCCTACAATAAACTAAATAGAATCTCACAATTGACTTCAATTTTACATTTGTGTGGTACATCCTATTTCAAATCGAATTGACGTGTAACTTGGGTAGTTCAAGAGACCTATAATAGGAGAAAATAGGGTTCTTAAGCTTTTGGTTTAGCTTCAACAAATGATCATGTATTGGATATTTGATTAAAAATTTTTAATTGACTCGAGACTTTTCAACAAGGTTGGACTTCGATATCAAATATTTGGTAGAACAAGCAATATATCATAATTCCTAATGAAATAAGTTGAAGGCCTACTTAATGAGCTAAAAGTGAACGAACTGAAGTAAAATAAACAAAAATCTAACTTTCTAAGAGAAAAGAGCATTAAGTTGGGAAACCTTAAATAGAAGTAGAAATTAAGTTGAAAGAGTTAAATAAGGGGTAATCAAATTTTTATCAATGTAAAGTATAAAGCAGGAGTGCATTAGAGTCTAATTTGCTTGCCTAATTAGCAAGCAAGTTTTTCTAAGTTATGGACCCTACTCTTGTTCATAGGAGGGCTCTAAAATCTAAGCTTCTCTATTGGAACATCATCCTACTTAATAAAACCAAACTACACTTATTTTTTCTAACTGACCTCTAAACCATTATGTAATAAAGAAGGCCTTTAGCATACCATCTAAAATTACGTCATCTGATATATAACAAATAACAAAGTCTATGACAAGAACAAAACATTGATATGCATGTTGCAGAGCAATTGAAGGGCCTAATTGATGGAACAAAGAGAGAAGCCATACATGCATGAGTGGGACACGCCAAGTCATGAGTTAGACACCTTTAACTCTTTCTCTTTTTTCCCTAAATTTAAAGCTGCTAAAGAGATTTGTTATTATGTCATATCAAAAAAAAAAAAAGGAAGAAGAAGAAAAATCATTGGCTAACTTTTTCGTTTTATCGAATGAATTGGAATACATAATTGCAGTCAAGAAATGTCAAACTTCAAGTTCAACATTTAATTCAAGAACAATTACAAATCTTTTTATATAACTTGATCAGTTTTAAATAGCAAATTAGAAGTATGAAATAATAGTAACAGGACAAAGATAGAATCACAATTATTAGATGATATCAGATTGGAGGAACCGATGTCACAGCAAAGAGATTGAAAGTAAAGCCTCATAAAAGAACACTTCCAAGGAGTAAAAATAAAGAGGAAGAACGAGTGGTTGTACTTGTAGAAGTGAATGTGGAGGCAACAGATCTAGTAATTGATTTCCTATAGACTCGTCTTCAAACGTGAGACGGCATCAGGAACATCTGCCATAGCGGGAAGGGTAGACAAAGACACCCTAGCTTTAAGAGAAGGGACGGTGGTGAGCATTTAAAAAAAAAAATTTAATGATTATTTTTTTAAGGTTATAATTAAAATTTTATTTTTAAAAAAATAAAAAAAATATTAAAATTAGAAAATAAAATAAAATTCAAACCCATATCTTAATGGTCTAAGAAGCAATGCTCATCTTTTAGAATTTGCAAAAAATCCAATTTGCCAGATCTAAGAATAGGACAAATTTGTTCTGACCATGATTAATTTTAACCTTTGTCTAAATATATATTTTAACAACAATATATGATAAATTATTGTTAGGACTTATTTTGTCCCAATTATAATAATTGTAATTAAGACAACATTTTAATAATGATTATACAATATCCTAATTATGATTATAATAGTCATCATTAAAATATGTTTTAACCGTAATTAAAATAATTATTGTTAAACTATTATTGCAATGCCCTAATTTTTTTAGTAATTGAGTATTCAAAAAATCTCAGGACTAGACCACAAGCACATGCTTATAAATTTAACATTGGAATACAAGTGTTTAATGCTTTTATAGTACAATTATGTCGCAAAATAAACTACAAAAGAAAGCCTCAAACGATTATGTTCCTATTGCAGTAGACACTTTTTTCTTTTATCATAACTGTTACGTGAAATCCACAGAGGAAATGCTATATTTTTTAAAATAAATTACAGAATTTTTTTAAAATTTTACTAAAGTTACACTAAACTTCTTTCTATTTTTAAAACATATACTTTAATTTAATTTTAAAATTTTTAAATAAATACCCTGTATTAACTAATTTTAAATACAAGTTAATAGAAGATATTGTAGTAAAAAAAAATTAACATTATATTAAAGTATAATACAATTTTTTGTTTCAAAATAAATTTATGTATATTTTAAAAATAGATGAGAAATTTGTATAATTTTAGAAAAGTTCAAAAAAAATTTATGTAATTTATTCTATTTCTAATTTGTCCAGAAAATGAAAGAATCATATCAAGCAAAGTTGTGCAGCAGCTCTTCCTCCATCAATGGAAGAACTATATAATTTATAAAACAAAGGTAAATCAACTTGTTAGTTAAATAAGTTTACAAGTTCTGAAATAAACAAATAAACATGCACACTTATTGGGAGAAAATTAAACTTTCAGCGTATACGATATATTTTCTAATCGAAGTTCTTTGCAACAAAACCATAACTTGGGGATTCATTCCTTGTTTTACAGCAACATACGTGCAATATTTATTTATTTATTTTTAACAAAAGTGTTAACATATAAAAAAATTCAAAAGAATAAAATTGACTTGAATTTTTAAGAAGCTAAAAAAAGCTTTATTCTTGTAGGATTGAAAAAAAATTCAAAAAGATGCATTTTATCAACTTGGACAACAAATTTGTATGAGATGCAATTATTAATTGAAAAGGGAAAATGATATTAATAGAATAGAGAGGCAAAGACAAATGTTAATTACCTTTATGTTGAAGCTCCAATCCACCTACGCAATTTAGCTATGTTTATGATAGCAATCACATACACTCTATCATATGTGTCACTCCAGAACTTGAAATAAGCATATCTCCATGATTTCTTATAAAATAATAAGCTACAAATTCCCCAAAATCCGGTGCTAAATCCTATTGTCAAGCTAATATAGAATCCTTGGCCGAAAACTTGTTCATCATCTTCAAGATTTCCATCATTTTGATTATCTTCGGTCGGCTTAGTGAGACATTCAAAGAGTGGAGCCCCACAGAGATCAAAATTTCCCATATAAGAGGAGGCATCAAAGCTTTGAAGTTGAGTTCCGTGTGGGATTTCACCAGACAAATTGTTGTATGATAAGTCCATTACACTAAGACGATCTATATGTGAAAGTTCAGAAGGAATTCTTCCAGACAAGTGATTCCTTGATAGATCAAGAGTGTCCAATAATTGCAAACTTCCAATGGCTGGAGGTATTTTTCCACCAATTTTGTTTCTTGACAAGTTTAAAGAAATTAAACCAACAAGATCCATCACTTCACTAGGAATTTCTCCGATGAACATATTGCTTGAGAGATCAATACTTTTTACTAGTCCCAATATACTTTGGTATTTGGACTCCTTACCTTTCCATACCAATAATGCACTATCTCTAAATGAATTGTGCAATATCACTGAATCATCTCTAAATAAATAGGACCACAGCAATGCATTAGTATTTGCAGGCACATGCATTGGAGCTAAGCTAAGCAGTTGTGTGTATAAATCAATTGAATTTATATCAATTGAAGAAGCTGCATCATAACTTGTTTTACTAGCCAAAGCAGAAAGATTGTTGAAGCATTTTGGTAAACTTCCTGAGAAGTTATTCTTAGAGAGATCAAGGATTTGAACTTGAGAAAGATGACAAATATTGTAGGGCAAACTCCCAAAAAACATATTAGATCTTAGAATAAGTACACGCAACATTTTAAGCCCATCTCCAATCCAACTTGGAAATGATCCAGAAAGATTATTTTGGCCAGCATCAAAAGTTCTAAGCTCAGTACATTTATTCAAAGCCAAAGGTAGTTCACCCACAAATCTGTTGTTACCAAAATGTAATGCTTGGATCTTTCCTAGGGTACTCATTGATGTCGGAATTTTTCCAAAGAGGCTATTATTTGCTACACTAAGAAAGACTAATGATTTAAAATATGCCCAACAATTAGGAAGTACTCCGACTAATTGATTATTTGAGAGATCTAGAAAAACTAGATGTGTGGTCATATTTGGACACAAAAGATTGCTAGCATCTGAAAAATTATTGTTAGATAGATCCAATATTACTATATTTGATAAATTTGATGGAATTAGGCCTTCAAACAAATTTGAGCTCAAATCAATTTCACTGGCATATAATGAAAATGCGAAATTTGGAATTTTTCCAACAATTTGATTGTGAGAAAGGTTTAACTTTCTGAAAGGAATATCCCAAAACCAATTTGGAATCATATCAGAAATTTCAGCATTTGAAATATCTAAATAAGAACAATTCTTTTGGCTTTGAAGCCATGTCGGAAAGGTGGGGCCCAATTTGCACGATGCCAACAAAATGACGTAAATCTGAAAAGGGGGAACCCAATTACTACTAATGTTGAAGACCAAGTGATTATAAGACAGGTCCAACATTTTCAATTTAGAGAGTCTTAAGAAATGAGTTTCAGAAATCACACCTTTCAAGGAGTTGTGTGCAATGGATAAATACCCCAAACTTGATAATTGTCCTATGCTGTTACTTAAAGTTCCATTTAATTGATTCCCCACAAGATTTAATATTTGCAGAGAAGAGAATTGAGAAAGATCTGGTATCGGCCCTACAATTTGGTTATGAGATAAATCCAAGCATTCTAGTGATTTGTTAGCACAATTGAGTGGTGCAACAAAATCATCTAATCGGCCATTTAAGTTGTTACTGCTTAGATCCAATTTATACAAACGACACAACTCCAAGGATTTGGGTAACCCACCTTCAAGCTGATTTCCTGGAAGCAATAATTCTTGCAAGTGGAACAAATCTCCCAATTCATAAGGTATTTTTCCTTTAAGATTCATGTAAGAGAGATCAAGATGTTTCAAATGGATTAAAGAAGTAATGAATTTTGGAAATTCGGTTAGATTGAAATTATTGGACCTGAGGTCCAAATATTCCAAATGATGTAATTCAGCCAATGATGGAGTGATTGTACCTTCCAACTCATAATCTGAAAGATAAAGTGCAACCACATGGTTGCTTTGGTCGTCACACGAAACTCCTCGCCATTTGCAGCATTCTTTCTGGTTTTCTCCATTTCCCCATGAGGAGAGGTTGTCATTGCGATCAACAAAACCCTGTTTAAGAGCAAGCAGTGATTGTCTCTCATTCTCTAAGCATCTAACAGAAGCATTGTTAGCTTGCATGTTGATTGCAAACACCTCTGTCAAGTGCACCAAAAGAACAAAAGAAGCACAAAAAACATATAGAAGCCTTGTATCCATGATAATTTAGCAGACAAGATATTGAATACAGAACTAAATGTTGGCAACTCAAATTGAGAAGCAATGAAAATAGAGCTAAAATATTTATAATAGACAAGATGAGAGACTTCATACATTGACTTTGCATAGGAAATTTTCAAAAATTAATTAATGTAATTTATTAGAAAAATTGATATTATCTTTTATGCAGTAATGTTGTAGGATTTTCACAAAAGTCAAAAATAAAGTTGTTCTTTTAAAAATAAAGTTGCCCTTGACAATAGACGTGGACTTAGAAATGCCGTGTGACAGACTTCATGGACTTTGTATAGGAAATAACCAAAATTGAGTTTAGTACCAAAAAATAAAGAAAAATAAAAATGAAAATAATAATAAGGTAAAATGAATAACTGTCCTAGATTATTTTCCATTTAGCTATTTTGGTAGCTTGGGACGGGAAAAGTTATCAGCGGGAATATTATTTAGTTACAATTATGATATTAGAGAAAAAATTCTTTCAATTTTTTGTCAAATATAAGAGAAAAAGAGATTCGAAAATTGGTGAGCGTGGAAAATTTTATATATATCATGAAAAATATAATTTTACTTTTTGACATATGTTAAACTCAAATTTTTTATAAATAACTTACAAATACTTAGAAAGTTTAAAATATTTATCTACCAAATATTGTATAAAAGAGAATGAAAAAAATATATTAATTTCTTTCTTTTATTAATAGGTTAATACATTACAGATAACATATCAAGTTATTTTGTCGATACACTAGAATAATCAAATTGTTGAAGATTCGATTTAAGAGTGCAAGTATTTCTGTTTTTGGCCAACATTGAGAAGATATATGCTTCCCGTATTAATTAGTGACGATACTTGACGGTCAAATCATTGTGGAAGTAGTAATCTACATCTCATCACACAAAAATCTCAAGGTTTGAAGATGATAAGCAACTACGGTTGTGTTCGACGTTGACCGTTGACGTTGATTTTCCAATTATAGCATATCAAAGTGCATTTTAGTGGTTGTTATAGGGATCAACAATCTTAACATTTAAGTACATTTTAGTTATTTGTTTTTAATTCTTAGACAGGTAAGTAGAGAGTTATGTCTTAAAAAAAAAACATTTTTTTAGAATTATGAAATACTTGAATAGATGTATTTCATTACCTTACCTTAGATCTGATGTCGTGCATATAAATTGGTTAAAAAGAAAAAAAGTGTATATAAGTTCAGAAAGTTCACATTTCCTTTTGTGAACTTCCAACCCCGTACTAAAATATTGTGTCCATATATATAGTGGAATTTTAAATTCTATATGTAATAAGTCTAATTTTTGAAATCTGAGTCTTTTTTTTCTAAATTTGTAAAATTATAGAAATGAGTCCAGCTTTAAGAATAAACAGAGTTGAAATTGAACATTTATATATGTCAAACCCAAATTTTTCATGAATTGCTCAATTTATTTATAAACCCTGAAAAATATATAAATCTCGCACACTTTTTGTATTTCTCTCTAATTTCTATATCTCTCTAATTTCTATATAGAAATGAGAGATCGAAATCCATTGCCAGTGCACCAAGTTGGCATGCGCCACTTCAATTGTTATTTGCACTAAGTTTGTGTCTTCCATGACAGAGACTTCCTTTTTTTTTTTTTGGGCCTCCAAGTCTTCTAAAAGAAAAATTATGAAAAAGAAAAAGGCGTTAACGTACTTGTGGGTGAGAAAGAAAAATCCAAAATACTGAGTTGGAAAGAGAAGTGCCCAAAGCTTTTTGTTGAGATATGACCACAAGCAAAAAAATTTTTGTTCGCAAAAAAAGGAAAATTCAGTAAAAAAAAGTAAATTGAAAGGAGAATTAAAGTTGATAATTCAAAATTAAAAATATTTACTCTCAAAGATTTATTATTATTGAGTTTAGAATTTTTATCTAAAATCAGTGATAATCGATTTTGCATCCCATAGTAATAAGTTTTTAAGAACTCTAATTCTCTTTAAATTTAAAGTTTCCCCAAGAGAGTCTTCAAAGACTCTTATGCACAAAAGAGAAGTAAAATTATGTCAAAAAACTTTGATCTTTTGTAAAAGAAATTCTGCTGCCGTAAGAAACACTTCAAAAACTTTTAAGAAAGTTCCCAAAATTTTATTTGGAAAGATGAGTTTGAACCAAACTTCACGTTTAAATTTTTTTTCCTGTGTTTTTTGTATACCTAACTTTACTCTTTTATATTTAAATATACAAATTCAAATAGTCAATAACAGTATATGAGGATAAAGATCTTTGAAGGTTAAAAGTAAAATACACGTACCTATGTTCATAAAATTAAATTTAACAGCTTCGATCCTTTATCTCTAATTATAGATATATATATATATATATATATATTAATCAATTCATTTTAGCTATTTTTTAATGAAAAAAAATATCAGGTGTAATTTATCTAATTTCATGACAAGTTAACGTAATTTATTTTATGAATTATTTGCAACATTTACAAAATTCAATTATTTTGCTCAGGCTTCACATAATTAAAGCACACAATTTTTTTGTTAGAATTAAGTAGTTTTTTTTGTCTAATCAAATATAAAGTTTTTTTTTTAAATTCACTCACATATATGATATAATTGAGAATTAGCCACAATATATATATATATATAATGTTTACTCCCTCCGGTCCAATTTGAAGGTTTATTTGATCTAAAATATAAAACATCATGTAATTTTTTGTGTTAATTTTTAAAAAATATTTCTATTTTTTTAAAAAAAGAAATATTGATTTAATTTTTTTTCTTTCTCCCATAAATAAGGACAAAAATAAAAAAATAATAAATTTAAAAAATTTAAAATAATTAAATAATTTTATTAAATTATGTAAAATAATTAAATATATCTTATAATATAAACTAAAAAAAATATATCGTATGTGTTAAATGTTTATTATGAGATAATATAATTGGGATGCTCAAAATCAAACGATATAAAGAAAGATCACTACTCGTCCTAGAGCACCACTAATTATGTTTAGTACTGTCAGCTTTTGTCATGATTGCAAATGACAAACACTCAAATATGCTTTACCATCGGACAATAATAAATAGAAAATAAAAATTTTATGTGATATGTGATATATTTTTTATAATTATTATTTAATAATATTTTAACTTTTTATTACATTTTTAAAATATAAAAATTAGAGTTATTGTTTATTTTTATTTTTATTTTTAATTTTTTATGTATCAAACAACTGTAAAAGAATCATAAATTTATCAATAAATATGGAATTTATAAAAATGTAAAAATCAACTAGAAAATTATATTTTTTTACGTTTTTTTATATTCATTTTACTTTTTACTATGAAGTTAAAATAAACAAATAATCACAATGAATGCTACATAACAATTTTGAGAAATATTCAAGCTTTCTAATCGGGAAGGGGATTCCCAAAACCAATTGGGAATAGGTTGTTACCATAAATATAGCAATCTAAATTTATCGACTAAAAATAATTCTTAGATGATGTTTATACACTGAGGATAGGCAAGGAAAAGGAGGTGAATTGGGTTGTAAATAAGTTTAATTCTTATTGTAAAATGCAAACTAAAACCAGTTATAATCATAAAAAATATATATTTTTCATAAATGAATATAACTTTTTCTTTCCTTTTTCCTAATTTTTTTTCTCTTTCACAGGGCACAACTTCTACACCATTACGAGTGATTCGTCAGAGGATCAAAATTATATTGAAGGAGATTTTTCTTTTCTACATTTCAACCTTTTCATTCCTTAAAAAAAAAAAATCAATCGATAAAATATTGTGGTGGTGGGACGAAATTGAAATTTAGAATAAAAGAGGGAAAAAAAGAGCCTTGCCAATGATAGCGATACTATACTTTTGTTTGAGCTCCTCTCTTTTTTTTCATTTTATTTATTTATTTATTTTATTTAAGTTAGTCTTCCTCTACACAGCCAAAAACTGAAAGTCCCTTTGTAAGTAAAGTGGAAAGAAAAATTAGAGTTGATAGAGGCACACCAAGTTTTAAGTTCACTTTCAACTTTCACTTTCATTCAATGTATGAGTGCATGTGGGAGACATCATTCAAAGTCTTTCAAATTAAAGGAAATTTAATTAAAAAGTTTTTTGTTAGTTGAAAAAAGAAATTTAGTGAAAAGAAGGTAGAGTTGCCGTAAGGGAGACTTCAATGACTTCTAGACTAAAAATTGAAGTAGAAATTAGAGAAATGCACCATGCTTCACCTTCTTTTTCTTCATCTTCTTTTAATTTTGGTTTTGTAAAAGTCAATATTCTTTATAAAGATAAATTCAAATTAAACTACGCGTAATTATGAAAATGATTTTTTATTTAACTTGAGTTATTTTTAATAGAATATTCCATTAAGTAATTAGTGATGTTATTAAGAAAGTATATTGTTGACAGTTGAAATTTGATTCAGACTTAGCAATAGGAAATTGGCAAGACTAGCCATAGATAATGTTTTAATTATTGTGTATATTGCCACATGATTTGCTTTAGTCTTTAGAGTACGTCCAAATGATAAAACGTTAGGAGAAAGTATGCTAAATTCCTTTTTGTATTGTCATTGGATGAATCATATGTACTTTTTATATGAAATAATTAATTTTCACATAATTCTTACTTACTTGGATATTTAAAATTCTCTAGCTATTTAATGAAAAAATTTTAAAAAAACTAAGCCGACAATGAATAAACATATAAATAGATTACATGCATTTTTTAATAGGACCTATTTTCAATATGCTTATAAATATATTTATAGTCTATTTGAGACGTTTATATTTAACATAATAATTTACTTAAGAAAAATCTTTCATTTAATATTTCTTACCTAAATCAATTAATTGAATGATAATTATCTTGAGGAACTTTCAAAATTTGTTGCTGTGTTTTTTGCTATTTGCAAGATTTTGGTTGCTCTTCCAGACTTTTCAAGAATACAAGAAGGCCAACTACCAATCGTTATAATAACAGTTGTCATCTTAGCAATTACATTCCCGAAGCCATTTGCTTATCTTGTACTCTTTGCGGTCTTTTTTATTAGAGACAAAAAATTATTTTATTGGTATTAAAAAAATAATTAATATTAGTTTAACTTATTAATTAGGTTTAAATTTGATAATTTTTTTTATTTTATCTATCTTTATTGTTTGCATAAGAAAATATTATATATTGTTAAGTGTATTGGATGTAATAATAAATAAAGGATAAACAAAAGAATTTATTATTTAATGAAATAAAAAAATATACTATATTTCTTATATTTTAGAACCAAAAAATTTCTTCAAATTTCCTTATAAAAAAGACTGAAGGGAATACCATCTAGTCAAAGAATAATTCTAATTCTCATGCAGGTAAGCTAATCTTTTTGAAATGGTACAATTATGCATTTTCTTTTTTCTCATTTTTTTTATGGTACACTTCTTTTCTCTTATACTATGCTTGGACTAGGTATTTTTTAAGAGGGAATGTTTCATTTAAATTTCAAAGAATTTAAATATAGAATTACTTTGTCATAGATAAAGAGCTTCAAATATTTTACCTTTTAATGCAATTTATTTTTTTTTTCTTTTAATTTCTCTCTTATTAGCTAGATTTAGACTAGATTAAATTGTTTCACCTGCTCCTAACCTTAACTTTAGGCTAGACTTAGACCTTGAACTTTGGTCATAATTTGTACCAGATCCCAGATCCAGCCTCTAGGTTTAGCTCAGCCCTCAATTTCCCTAATCAATTCAATTCCCTTACCTTTCAAATCTCATGAATTTTAAAATTCATTGTTTAACCACAATTTACATCTCCCATTGTTAAACACTAAACCTTTCATTTAATTTGGTAAAGATTACTTTTGAAGGAAGTGTAAGCTTCAGAACCTTGCTTTGGGGACAGGTACTCTTGATAATGGTGGATGCAAGTGGTAGCATATGGAATGTAATTAACACAGCACCAAGCATTTTTCTCTTCGATTTGATTCAGTGGGCTGTTCATCTTGTTGTGACCCTTGTGGGAAAGCTTCGAAGGTTTGATTACAAGCTGTTCCTTACTGCATCAAATGTAAATGTTGGAGGCCTAAACATAGCTTGTGGGATGGCCACAGCCAAAGGTTTCCCTTGTTGTCCCTGGAATCCTTGCTGGTGTTTTTGAATTCTCCCCTGCAACTTTTTTAGGAATTGGATTTGCAATAATTGTCTTAAAATACATGTAGAATTTAGGGATTAATTTAAATCTTATCAATTTCTTAGAAAATTGATAGTGTCAGTTTTGAAAAGAGATAACCACAATATACATAGGTCTTCACTTGAATAGTATAGCCACAATATGTGTGAATTTTACAAATGTTATAATTATCTCTATCAAAAATTGATGATACCATTAAAAACAATCATTGAAGGGCTGTATGTTAACTTTAAATATCAAAAGACGGAGTACTCTAGCTATCTTTGGGGTAATATTTCAAAGCATATCAGTATTAGATTTTTCTTCTACTCTTTGTAAGTTTATTTTCTTGATATAATGCCCAGGTTTTTTGGGGATTTCTAGCTTTTATACTTCAAAAAAAAATTAAATTTAGTATCTATCATTAAATTTTCGTAAATGCAATTAAATAATGTTAATGTGACTCTATATATACATGCCAATAAAAGAGATAAGCCTTGATAAATGATGTAATAAAATTATATCACTTGAGTGGCATGTGATATCACTTAAATTAAATTAATTAGAGCAAAATGACATGAGTAGAGTATATTTAAAGTGTCCAAATAATATCTAATTAATTGTGCAACCGAATTTATTTTTTTGATTTGTTGGAGGGTTTGAACTCTTAATTCTATCTTATACTAACTTAATTTTTATTATTTAAACCACCCGAATGGTTATGCAAGTGGAATTCAATGATGTATTAACATAAATTTAATGACAAAAATAAAATGAAATAATTTAAAAATTATTTAGAACTATTTTATTTCAATTAACCTGAAATTATCAAGTCAAAGAATATAATTAACTTTTTGCCGGAAACAAAAGTGGTATAACTACGACGAAAAGTAGAGTTATCACGTGCAATGCACATGTTAATGACTTTTGGCCTGTTTGCCACATGGATCTGATCGAAAGTTGAAGCCGAGAGAATAACTGCAGTGACCAGAGTGGGTGACAAGGCAGTGCGTTCCATCTGAAATGGCTGCCTTGGGAATGCCGTCAGCGGTCTGCATCGCCATCCTCTCTCGGTCACCGCCAAACCCGTCGTGGCACTGTTCGGCCCACTATTCCCGCTGTGGCCGCCTTAAGCCATTCCCATCACCTGAGGCTGAATCCTTGTCTGAAAGAACCATAAGACCATGTCCGAAGAGGCTGAAGCCTACTTCCATTTGACGTTTCACCGTTAGGTCGTAGCTGAAATACCCTATCGTATCTCCTGATGACCACTGGGACCCATGGTCCACTCTCTTCGCCATTGGTGCTTTTGGTCTATGGTGATAACATCTCTCTCTTTCTTCTTTGCATAATTTGCAATTAGATACTTTTTTTCTGCTTACTTATTTTTTTGGTTGATCAGAAAGGGTGGGAAAAGTTAAATGAGAATTTTACTGTTTGAAATGGATGGTTGACTTGGTTGTATTGAAGGGAACCAAGTTGCTCTGCTGTTTGCAAAAGCATTATATAAATTCGAAGTCTACGTTATTTTTGGGACGAATTTTATTTCTTCTTGCGAGAAAATCAATTTAATTAGGAGGGAAAAAAAAAACAACGAGAAAGGAAGGGAAAAATTTTCCACTTCCGAGCATGTAATTCCCAATACTGTTTGCAGTTTTGTATGGGTTGCCCACTTCTTGTACTTATTCATAGCAGGAAAGCGAAATAGCTCACAATCAGTAAATTACAAATAGTGTCAGTCTAGATTCATAGTTCTCATATGCTTTATCCTTTTACTTTTATTATTTCCAGTAACTCGGAATCTTCACATAATATAGTCAATGGTTTTAAATTGCACTTGCGCGATTTCAGTTGCTTTGCAGTTACTGTAAATGCGGGCATTGCGGGTACCAGAGCGGCCGCAATATTGTGGTTGTAGCCGTATACAGTCCGCAATTTGAAACCTTACTACTCACCAACACTGCCATTGCTGACTAATTTTCTCAATTCATCTATTTTCAATTTAGATTTTTCCTTTTCTCCTACATATTATCTTGGCATGTAATTATATATGGAATTGTTAGTCTTGTGGGCATTGTTGGGTAATTTAGTTGTAAATGAACATATTTTACATGAAATGCAAGGTTGGAGAAGACCAAGATTGGAAGCCTGGTAAGTGCTGCCCTGGTGAGCACCGTAGTTGGCCTTGCAGCAAGTAATCTAGGAATACTTCCTTATGATGCACCGGCTTATTCAATTGCCTTGGAGTTTATGCTACCCTTAACTACTTCATCGCTATTTTTTTAAGACAAACTTGCTTCATGTTGTGCACTCGATGGGGACACTGCTGTTAACTTTCTTACTTGGGTCAGGTGATGTGAGTTACTTGGGATAGTCCTGTACGTTCAAACATTCCCATAAAACGAGAAATGCTCCTCCGCCTGTTTTGTTGTCTGTGGAAAAGTTGCATAAGTTTACCTTAAATGATCATTCCATTTGGATTGTTAATGCTTAGCAGCAAAATTAAAAGGGAAGAAAGGAAAAATTAAAAAATTGAGTATGAACTATATTATAATGAATATACCAAAATAAGATTAGATTGTTGATAAAATTGAAGTTAAATGAAGGTCTTGATGTGTCTCACATATGATTTTGATTTCTTTCAAGGCTAGCTTTATATAAAAATGAATGATGGATTGTGAACTAGACTTACAAGGCTTAATGAAGCCTTGATAGTTTAAGATTTTGAATGACTAGATGTTTTTAAAATTTTATTACTTCATTTTTTCTTATGCATTTAGTAATTTGTCACTATTTTGCGAGATTCCTATATGTTTTGTCTCAATGTACACATTATTGGCTAAAGGATAGTGGTTTTTGAATATATAATATATATATATATACACATATATAACAACAACAACAACAAAGCCTTTTCCCACTAAGTGGGGTTGGCTACATGGATCAATCGACGTCATAAACCTCTATCATGAATCATATTTTTAGACAAACCATTTAAATCTAAATCTCTCTTAATAATTTTTCTTATAGTTTTTCTTAGTTTTCCTCTACCTCTAATTATTAAACTATTCTCCATCTCATCAACTCTCATAACTGGGGCTTCTATAGGTCTCCTCCCCACATGATCAAACCACCTAAGTCTCGATTCTACAATTTTTTCTACAATAGGTGCGACTTTCACTTTCTCTCTAATGCATTCATTTCTAATTCTATCTCGTCTAGTGTGTCCACTCATCCACCGCAACATTCTCATCTCTGCAACATTAAACTTATTTTCTTGTTGACTTTTTATTGCCCAACACTCAGTTTCATACAACATTGCAGGTCTTATAACTGTGCAGTAGAATTTACCCTTAAGTTTAAGTGGTACTCTTTTATCACAAATAACACCCGAAGCACTCTTCCATTTCATCCACCCCGCTTGAATCCTATGCTTTACATCTTCTTCTATTTTCCCGTTATGTTGTATGATGGATCCAAGATACTTAAATTGTGTGACTTGTGGTAGGATATGTTCTCCAATTTTTACTTATATGCTAGGCGTAGTGTGCCTCTTACTAAACTTACACTCTATATACTCCGTTTTACTTCTATTTAAACGAAATCTATGAGCTTCCAAAGTTAGTCTCCACCTTTCTAACTTCTCATTCATTTCCTCTCTCGATTCTCTAACTAGGACAATATCATCTATAAAAAGCATGCACTGTGGCACTGGCTCTTGGATATGTTCAGTAAGCACATTCAAGACTAAGGTAAAAAGATAAGGGCTCAGAGTTGACTCTTGATGTAGACCAATAGTTATCGGAAAATCTTCTGTAAGTCCACCTTTTGTTACTACGCTAGTTGTAACCTTATCATACATGTCTTGGATTGCTCGAATATAAGCTATACGAACTCCTTTTTTCTTCAAAGCCTTCTATAGAACTTCTCTTGGCACTCTATCATATGTTTTTTCTAAATCAATAAACACCATATGTAAATTTTTTTGATTCTCCCTATATCTCTCCATTAATCTTCGCAACAAGTATATTGCTTCCATAGTTGACCTTCCTGGCATAAAACCAAATTGATTCTCCGTAACTTGACTCTCTTTCCTTAACCTTCGTTCAATTACTCTTTCCTATAATTTCATAGTGTGGCTCATGAGTTTAATTCCTCTATAATTTGCACAATTTTGAATGTTCTCTTTACTCTTATAAATAGGGATTAAAGTACTTTTCCTCCACTCATCTGGCATCCTCTTAGATCTCATGATTTCATTAAATAACTTTGTGAGCTAACTTATACCTTTCATTCCCAAACCCTTCCATATTTCAATGGGTATATTATTCGGTCCAACTGCTCTACCATTCTCTATTCGCTTTAATGCTTCTTTTACCTCTACCTCACAAATTTTACAGTAAAAAGTATAATTTTGATCCTCTTCTTCCGTGTCTAGCCTATCTGATGGCAATAGAATCTCATGCCCTTCATTAAAAAGCCTATGAAAATACCCCTTCCATCGTTCTTTGATATCTCGTTCCTTGACCGGCATTTTCCCGTCTTCATTCTTGATGCATTTCACTTGATCTATGTCTCTTGTCTTTCTTTCCTTACTTTTAGCTAACTTGTAAATACTTTTTTCTCCAACTTTAGTATCTAAAGATTGGTATAACCCATCAAATGCCCTCGCTCTCGCTTTGCTCACTGCCTTCTTAGTGTTTTTCTTAGCTACCTTATATTTTTCCCAATTTTCATTATTCTTATATAATGACCACACTTTATAATACTTTCTTTTAACTTTAACCTTATCTTGTACACTTGCATCCCACCACCAAGATTCTTTATCCCTAAGTTCAAAACTTTTTGATTCACCTAATATGTCCTTTGCCACCTTCCTAATCTCTTTAGCCATTTCATTCCACATATCGTTAGCACTTCCTTGTATTTCCCAAGGTCCTTCCTCCACAATCCGTCTCTGCAAATTCTTTTCTTTATCCCCCTTTAGTTGTCACCACTTAGTCCTTACCACTCTATTTTTACCTTTACTATATACTCTCCTCCTAACTTTTACATCCATAACCAAAACTCTATGTTGAGTAGTTAAACTCTCTCCCGGTATAACTTTGCAATCTATGCAAAATTTTCTATCTAATTTCTTTATAAGAAAGAAATCAATTTGAGAACATATCCTTCCACTTTTATACGTGATAAGATGTTTTTCACACTTTCTAAAATAGGTGTTAGCTAATATAAGATCAAACGCTAATGAAAAGTCTAGAATAGTTTTACCCTCTGCATTTGCTTCTCCTATACCATGTCTTCCATGGACACCCTCATAGCCTAAAGATACACTTCCCACATGACCATTTAAATCTCCTCCTAAAAGAATCTTTTCTCCTAATGGTATTTCCTGAACTAAATATTCTAAATCTTCCCAAAACTTTACCTTATGATATTCTTCTAACCCTACTTGTGGTGCATAAGCACTAATAATATTAATGATTTTCTTTTCTATTACAAACTTTAATGCAATGATTCTATTTTCTAACCTTTTGACATCCACTACAGTATTTTTTCAAAATTTATCTACAATTATACCTACACCATTTCTAAATTTAGATTTACCAGTATACCAAAGTTTAAAACTTGAAGTATTTAATTCTTTCGCTTTTTCTCCTACCCATTTATGGTGTGTTTGGTTCTGCTTTTGGGAGGCTCAAAACCACGTTTGCAAGGAAGCAACAATTTGCTGCTTCTACACAAACGTGGTTTTGAAACAGGATTCCAAACATGCACTTAGTTTTTTGTAAACACATAAAATTAATTCTTCTCCTAATCATAGTATCTACTATTTTCATAGACTTACCCGTAAGTGTACCTATATTCTAAGTTCCAAAACGAATCCTACTCTCATAAACTAGCTTCTTTAGCCACATTCGTTCACGAAAATGTGGTAGCCCTTGCTTATTTTTCACTACATCCAAGCGACGATGCAACAACTTTTGTTCACTTATTACTGTACTCGAGCTATACAGCATGTTACTTACGGGCAACGACCTAGCCTTACGTCTAATATATCAATTGTCCATGTCATAAAGATTCAACAAAGTCTTACGTTGGCTGTCGATTGCCTAACATAACCTTCCTCTTTTTCCAGGCTTGGGACTGACTATGACGAATAAAATTCGTTATAGGCAGAGTTATATATACACACATATATATTGTAGAATTTTGATAGTACAACTCTGTTTGCATCTCCATGGAAATCAGATTTCAAGAGTGATGAGGAGCAGGAGAAGTTGCATTCTAAAGGAAAGGACCTCCAAAATTCCATTACACTAAAATAATACACTCGCAATTATGTCATAAGGTGTGGATGCATTTGTCATTTGTGTTCATGGAGAAATAGAAAGAGGTTCATGAGCCTCTTAAGAGCTGTTATTTGCTACTACAGCCAAATTCTTACCCATCCTTTAGTTGGTTAGCTCAGAAGCCATAGTCTATGAAGTAATCTTTTGAACAGCACGGGAATGGTATTCTATCCCTAAATTAATTTGTTGACAGGCATCAAAATTGGGCAGGTAGCTTTGGCTTAGAGGGAGTGAGTGTGGTTGGGGCAATGGGTCACCATGATTTAGTCGGTATAGTGACCCCTGAATCTATTTTGTTGTCTCTTCTTATGGTGAAATCCAATCTTTATTGCACACTAGGAAGTGTTATCACATTATGGTGGATTCAGAACCTGTTCTTCTATTTTATTTCAGAGAATGGACTGACCCATTAATGTTTGATAGTTATAATCATTATTGTTTTTATTTGTCCTCAGGAAAGAATGGAACAGTTGTAATGTCATAGACAGTTAAACATTGTTTATTTATAATGGTGTTATGAAAATTTAGTTTTGTTAATTTTATTTTAATCTTGTAGATGGCAGTTGCTTCTAACTCTAGTGGCATTTTTGATATTGCCGATGCTGGTTGCTTGGTCCTGACAACTGGAAAATAGCAGTTGCTCTCATTGGTAGCTATATTGGTGGATGTAGGTTCTTTAACAAGTTGCAGCAAGTTTGCTTGTAGTTTGCATCTGTGCCTAAAGTAAGGATGCAAATCATTAATTTTTTAAATTAATTGCAGGTTTTATGTTAACTTTCTTCATCTCTAATCGATGCTATTTGTATTATAAATGGTGTGGTGCTTTGGCTTTATATTTTGAGTATCATTTTATCATATACATATTTATCATATATATGTAAGATTTAATGACAGAATTCCTGGATATAACTCTAGAACAGGTTTAATTTTGTTAATATAGTACTTTATTTCTTTTCTTTGGCTTTTGTATGGGACTTTCTCATCAAAGGGATGCCATAATGAATAATGTATAACAAAACATTGGCATACTTAACCAAAAGACAAAATTTAGAGATGAAGGAATAGCCAAATTAATTCACTGAAGTTGTAAAGTTTCAATATATATATATATATAGGCCTTCAATTTAGTGAGCCCACTGGACTAAGATGAGGCAATGAGGATGAAGAATTGTTGTGACTTCATGGATGTTTATGTTGCATTGTCTTTGGCATCTTGAATTTATTACTTAAAGTACTGTGGGTGCTCTAAGTTTGGAACTTTAGTCTTGGCTATTTTTCCCCAAGAGAAAATTTTAGCATTCAGTTTTACTAGTATGATAGAATAACTGAATGAGTTTCCTTTGTCCATATCCTGCCTGCTCAGGTTGATTGCTGTAGCTGTTAATTATGTTGCTATTTCAGAGGCGCTTGGTATGTCTGCTTCAGTTTTAGCTACAGGAGTGGCCACAGATAATGTTATTTGTGCTATATATTTTATGGTATTGTTTGCGTTGACTTCTAAATTACCTTTTGAAGCTCTTGCCTCGGCCATTGGTATGGTTTTCTTGTTGTTTTCACATTCTGTTGGGCTGCAAGATAAATGTCTATTTAGCTTTTCCTATAGTTTGCCTGATATTTTAAGACATCTGCTGTTTTTCTAAGGTTTTACCTTTGAGCCAAAAATTTTGGATTCTGTATTTTATTTGATGGTAAGTTTGTTAAGATTGCTGGATACTTGTAATATTTTTTTTTGGTTACTTTAAATTTTACAAGTTATGTGCTATTTTCGTTCACAATGATTAAAATATTCCATGTATTAAGAATTGGTTCTCCATATATCATTTGAGCTATAGTGAACACACAAGCACCCTATATTTAGATTCTCTCCACTTTCAATGTGACACAAAAAATGAATAATATGAATTAACTACGCCAAAAGAAATCAGATGTAGTTATAGAAAATATGTATTTAAACATCTTGGTTTGACCACATTTCCATCTTGGTTGAATCATTGACCCTCTCCCTTCACTGGTTTAGTCATTGGTTTGGTTCTTAAGTCATTTCAAATTAAATAATTTTGCCTACATAGCACAAACCATACGAGGTTAAATCATTTCTTTTGTACCCATTGACCTGTCGACATGATTTTAAGAATGTTCAATGTTTTTTGTCCATAAATTTGATTTAATGAAAATTGTCTTGCAATGATCTAAGCGAATGCAATGAAGAGAAAACACAAAGTACTTATTTATACTAATGATCTTAGGAATGAAACTTCCTGATGCAGCTAATTCCCTAATGTAAACAAAAGAGAATTCTTTACACATGGAGAGTTTAATGGGAAGCTATTGGAGATTTATTTTGTGGAAATGATGGCTACATAAGATCTTGAATCTAGATCCGGTTATTCTTTCTATTAAGTTGTGTAAAATTAAAATTTTCTGTCCAATATGAAGTCAAAATAATTTATTATCATTTTCAAATGGAAAATTTGGCTTGATGCAAAGCTAATACTGTCAGATGACATGATGTATATGGAGTCCAATGATGAAAGCAAGGTTCCTGTGTTGCAGCTTGGTACTGCACTTGCTACATCATTTTTAATATGTAAAGCTGCCCAAGGCCTAACAAAATTATCTGGAATTCAAGGAGGAACTCTTTCAGGAATTACAGCTATCATAGTCATTTTAGCCACCCTCCTCCCGAGGCAGATGGGTTCCCTTGGACCTGCTGGTCATACTGTTGCACTGGTTTTGATGCAGATAGCAAAATCTGTGAAAGATTCTTTTGCTTCACATGATCTATACTGACTACTTTAGACGTGGATTTTCTTGTTCTGAAGTATGTAAATCTTTATTTTGTCAATTGCGTGAAAGGCTTTAAAACTCTTTCTATAGCTGCTTTTAGGTAGTGGGGCTGAATAGAACAAGCAGGAAAAGAGTGGGGAGCTTTGAACTTCGAGGTTTCAAACACCTAGGCAGATTGGATTTAGGGTTTTTGATGGCTTGGGTTAGGATTAGTAGGGAAAGGGGTTCCAAAAATAGGTTGACTGAATTTTTGGTAGGCTCTGGGCTCCTAGCAGGCAGAAAATACATGTGGCAAACAGAAAGCAAAATATGATCTACAATTCTAGGGTTATAAGCAGTAATACATATTCTAAAATTTCCATTTCCACCCTTTCCCTAGCCGTCTAAACTCGTTGGAAGTCTTACAATGGCAATCAACGTCTCTGTAGACTATATTCCAGGGTCTTGTATCCCTTATGATTTTCTGATCCTTTTGAAGTCTTCACCGTGCAGGGACCCCAGACCATCCAAGTAGTTAACTGTATGAACTCAAGTGTCAAGCATTTGTGCACAAGAGTTACAACACATTTGCAACACAAAACATTTCCGTCCCTTTATTGGCATACTGCAAAATTTCATTTGATGCATTAAAAATGTGAAGAATAAAAATGATATAAAATCAATTTTTTGAAGAAATCATGAAAAAGTTTATTGTGTTTTTACAACCTAATGTAAATGCATACTGATGAACAAACGAACTTATAGTTTTAAACATAGAGTTCAGAAAAATAAACCTCTCTTGGCCATTTTTGTGCATATAAAGTATATAAAATGTAATCATGGTTAATGATGGATGTGTAGCTGGAGGTTCTATCTTCTATGTTCTTGCAGAGCTAAGGTTTTTCTTTCTTAATAGGTATGTTACTATGTTGACACCCACTTTTGCTGTTGGATTCGATTGTCAATCATAAGAACGTTCAATTTCTGTGTTTGTCAGCATGGTATAATAGTGAGTTCATTAGTTATTAAAAAATATGCTTGCAACATACTTTGATGATTATAAGAAAAACTCGAATCCATACAGTGGCAGCTGCTAAGCTTTGTCCTTTTCTCTCAACTTCATTTGGTTGGTTTAACTTTTGTTTTCAGTTCACAAGAAGCTGTGCTGCTTTTCTTACTTATGACATCATATTACTTGAAGCAATTTCTATGTGCCAGATGTTACTCTTTTAAAGATGAATATGATATGTAGTGATCTTTGGTTTAAATAGAGAGGGGAGGATAATTTCAAGTAACCTCTCAATATCCTTCTTAGTCCTTGCTTTTTTTATATTTTCAAGTTTTTTCAATTTAGGAGATTTTAGGGGAAAAAGTTTTGCCAAGTAAGGGAAAGAAAAATTATGATTTAACCATCCGTTCTCTCTCATTTCATTTTCTTTGCATTCCTTCTCTTCCCTTCTCCTAGAATAGGGAAGGGAAGGAATTCCAAAAAAAATAAAAAAAAGGAAGCAGAGAGAAGAAAGGAAAAGGCTCTCTTTCTCTTGTTTGAAAAATCCTCCATTCTCCTCCCTTCTTTTAAGAGGTTTCAATGAACCTTCCCTTTCCTTCCATTCCCCTATGATATCCTGCATCCAACCATACTCTTATTGTTCTTACTTGGATATTAAATCCTAAAATATTTTATCTATTAACCAACATGATTTGAATCTGAAACTTTTTGAAGATCTTTTTTTTTTTAAATGGTGATTATTAGTTGATATGACCTAAGATAATTAACATGAGATATATATTGCCCAGGTATTTTTTGCTGTGATTGGAGCTAGTGGGAGTCTGTGGAATGTCATCAAGATTGCTCCTAGTATTTTCATGTTTGCACTAGTCCAAATAACCATCCATCTTGCCATAGTCCTTAGGTTGGGAAAGTTGTTAAGTTTGATTTGAAGCTGATACTCCTAGCATCCAATGCCAATATAGGAGGTCTTACGACTGCCTGTGGGATGGCCAAAGCAAAAGGCAAGGAATCTCTAGTTGTTCCTGGCATTCTTGTTGGCATTTTTGGCATTGCCATTGCCAGTTTCCTTGGTATTGGATTTGGAGGGATGGTTCTCAAACACCTTTAGGAATGAGGATTTTCCTAAGGTCTAGAAACTAGTATTGCTAAAACTTATTTGAAGTCATGATTCTAATGCAATTTAAGATATCATTTTGCATATAACTTATGGTGACCCTACTTTCTTTTCGCTCTGCTTCCTATCCTTTCCAACAAAATTAATGTAGATTTCATTGAAAATATCAGACTCCTGGTGCCACTCGAGAAATTTCTTTCACTTCTATTTATACATGCAGAACACTGTTCATGCAACCGTGTACTCAAAACATAAGCCACTAGTTGAGGAAAATTTTGTAGGTATACTTGGTTTAGTAAAGATAAATAAATAAAACTAATTATAAAGAGTCTTATAAATATATTGATGCATTTTCCAGTAAATTTCTTACATGCATGTCTTTTCATACTTGTCTGATAAATGAATCACTTATGCCTGAAAATATACATTAACATTGACTATGAAAATTGAATCTGTTGAAGTAGACTAAAAAAAAGTTTAAGTGAAATGCCTACCCAAATGTAAAAGGTTTTTTTTTTTAATTTCTACCTCTGAACGAAGATACATGTATCACATATTATTTCAAACGTGCATTGTTAAATTTCTCAAGGAAAGTTATGATTGTACTATTTGTATTACACTATTAGCACAATAATCTAATAAAGTCAACTCTACGTACCAGCATTATCCCGAAAAGAGATTACCAAAAAAAAAAAATTGTGCTTGAGATATACCTTGTGCAAATTGGGACTATTCTTGCCTAGGTGGGAACAAATTTTTTAATCGGAACTAAATCAATTGATTGCACGAGCAATGATTAAATATATTGTAACTTAATTATCCAAGTAATCTTACTTGCGCGACTATTTTTTCTTACAACTATTACAATATAAGATAGCACATACAAGTCATATTAAGTCCATTCAAAAAAGGTTAGGCGAGATGAATTAGACTAAAATTTAATGAACCAATTGTTTTGTACATATTGAGTAGAGTTGAATTCCTATTCTCTTTATATTTGCTCAGTATATTTATTAATTAGTAATATTTAAGCATATTATTAGTATTCTACTTAGACATGTTATCATTTTCGTAAAGAATATATCTTGTCATGTAGATTGAAATCAAACTAATCAAAAAAATTATCTATAACTCTCCTTTTGGCCTTTGACATCCATGTATTTGAAGTAATCATATCTAACATCCTTATATCAAAAATAAAAATCATAATAATACAATCAAATGGAGTATTTCTCAAAGGCTTTTTTTTTTTCTTTCTAATGGTGTTATGGTTAAATTTAGGCTTAACTACATTATCTTCAATGCCTAGTACATTTAGTATCTTTTAATTCCATAACCTTTTTTTTTAAAAAAAAAACAATCAAATTAATTTGAAATATGTGTTTTCTTTTTACCAAGTAGATGTCTTGTATGCTAGAATGAACTTAAAGAGAAACCATAAATGATGCAGCAAACTAACGTGAAAGAAGAAAAATAAACTTAGACTAAGGAATTAAATTTACAATTTTTTTTTTCAAGTCTATTGTCAAAATGAATGGGGATAAAAATAAGTTCCACAAATTGTATTGAAAACAAAAAAATTCAATAAATGGTAATGTATTGATTAGTCTATAGAACATAAGACCCAATGAGAATGTAGTTACACCTATTTTGACTTTAAGTAACAAATTTCACTTATTTAACTCCAGTTTCTATATATGCTTGCGCTCGTCTATGCAAGCTTTCACATCGTAGAAGTCAACATCAAGCACTTGGTGCAGAAAGTAAGAAATATGAGATGATAATTTCTCTTAATACTCCATCCTTTATGCTATTTCTTTTCAAAAAGGAAATACACCAGTGCTTTACCACATAATATCCAAAAAAGAAAAAATCAAGAAAGAACAATCCCAACACAACTAGTGTTGAAGCCCCTTTCACCTACCATATTTCTCTCCATTAATGCAGGTGATGCTTATGAAGATGAATGTAGCATAATCAAATATCTCAAGAAAATCTTAATTGCTGACTTGGGTTCTCATAAGAACTAGTTTATTTTCCTTTATTTCCTAACTAATTTAACTTGAAGCATACAACTTCTTGTCAGTCTTCCTACTCGCAAACATGTTTTGTTCTCTCCATTAGAAAATGTGCTCATTGAATTGGCTGCTTTAAATCTCTACGTGACTTGATTGCCCATTTACCTATGAGCATAACTTGATTGCTTCTAAAAAGTCATTTAAGTTTAAGGCTACATGCTGCACCATTCAAGCAGCATGACACTTTCAGTGCCTTAGCTAGCTTTTGCTCATCATCCCTAGACGATCCGTCTTCACTAACATAATCAATAGCCTGAGAGAAGACAAGGCAACATGGAATTAGCACCATTAGAAGTACCTTAACTAAACATAGAAAACCAAAGCTACTTCAAAATAATGACTTACCTTGTTATACTTCTTCCCTACTCTTTGATACTTGCCATTTTTAAGTAACAGATTTCCTCCTTCTTTTTTCTTCCCAGTTACCTCAATTTTCTCATTATTATTCAATTCCCATGGTGCTTTCTCCTTTTAATGAAAAAAGCTAAGATATATTAAAAGGTACAAATGTAACTAGATTTGATTATGCAAGCAACTATATTTCTTCAACGAAGACCTCTTTCATAAAATAACATAGGAAGGCAGAAGAAAGAAGAAATGCAAATGACAGACTATAAACCACAAGGAAAATAAAGCATGTTGCAAGTTAACTTTTTCCTTTTTTTTTTCATTTCTTTAAGAAATGACATAAGATTCCTTCATAATCTATAGAATGAAGCTAAAATTCACACTTCATTAATGGGACACATGAACGCTAATATAATTACTTTTTGGATGCCTCAAACTATCAAACAAAAAAGAAAAAGCATATAAAAGAGGTTAAGCAACAGCAGGAATAAGCATACATTCATTAGTTATGAATTCCAAAGGCTTCATTTCATCAATTTCTTTTTTTCTCAAACATTGCACAATCTTCTCCCATAGTTACATAGCTAACTGCCATAACAATTAACAATATCAAAAAATTGTTCAGTACATTGAGACATCCTCCATCTTTCTTTCTTTTTCTATATAAATGGGAGACACTAAATATAATGGAATCATGACCCTGCACCAATCGTATCACGCATGTTTTTACTAAAAAGTGTAATTGAGACATTGGAGTCAAACAAATTGGTATCATCCTTTAGGTTATAAAAGGTGTAAGTTGACTTAAGGCTTGTTTGGCGAATAAAAGATAATACCTTCAATTATAATTTGACTTAAATTTCACCTAGACTATAGGAGAGTCATCATTTAAATTCATAATAGAAATAACTAGGAAGCTTATCATTATCAAGAAATACTCCAAAAAAGATTTACAAGTAAGAAAAACTTTTAAAGGTCATCTTTCCTCTTTACCTTGTCTTGGTAATTGATTTGTGTGAAAGATAGTGAATCAAATCTAACTTATTCCAACTATAAGGATATTTTGACACTAAATTTTAGTTGTTTTTCTATCACCATATTCAAATTTTGAATGTACTGTAGCAAAAGTTCACCTTTGCTCCTAACAAATAAACTTGCACTGCAGAATGTTCAAAGGGGTCAATTTGCCAACCTATTCTTGGAGTTGCATTAAATTCTTGTTTAAGAAATTGATGTCTAAGAGTTGTCTGATCAATCATGTTTATGTAATGCAGAGTTACCTCATCATGCATACACAAGTACTCCCATTTCTACAGTCTAAAGTTGGGAATCATTTGAATTAGTGGAAAAGAAAAAATCAAAGTTCTTTCCTTTTGTCCTTAGATTCATAAATTTTATTTAGTGTAAAAGGAATATGAAATATATCTATGCATGAACTCTAATTGACTAGAGTTGACTAGCTGCTTGATTGTGTTATGAACCGCTCACTTTATTCTCTCCACCAACATTGAAAAAGGGCCTACAATAAACCAAATAGAATCTCACACTTGACTTCAATTTTACACTTGTATGGTACATCTTATTTCAAATCAAATTGACGTGTCACTTGGGTAGTTCAAGAGACCTATAATAGGAGAAAATAGGGTTCTTAAGCTTTTGGTTTAGCTTCAACAAACGATCACATATTGGATATTTGATTAAAAATTTTTAATTGACTCGAGACTTTTCCACAAGGTTAGACTTCCATATCAAATATTTGGTAGAACAAGCTATATATCATAATTCCTAATAAAATAAGTTGAAGGCCTACTTAATGAGCTAAAAGTGAATGGACTGAAGTAAAATAAACAAAAATCTAACTTTCTAAGAGGAAAGAGCATTAAGGTGGGAAACCTCAAATAGAAGTAGAAATTAAGTTGAAAGAGTTAAATAAGGGGTAATCAAATTTTTATCAACCTAAAGTATAAAGCAAGAGTGCATTAGAGTCTAATTTGCTTGCCTAATTAGCAAGCAAGTTTTACTAAGTTAGGACTCTACTCTTCTTCATAGGAGGGCTCTAAAATCTAAGCTTCTCTATTGGAACATCATCCTACTTAACAAAACCAAACTACACTGATTTTTTCTAACTGACCTCTAAACCATTATGTAATAAAGAAGGCCTTTAGCATACCATCTAAAATTACGTCATCTGATATATAACAAATAACAAAGCCTATGACAAGAACAGAACATTGATATACATGTTGCAGAGCAATTGAAGGGCCTAATTGATGGAACAAAGAGAGAAGCCATACATGCATGAGTGGGACACGCCAAGTCATGAGTTAGACACCTTTAACTCTCTCTTTTTTTCCTAAATTTAAAGTTGCTAAAGAGATTTGTTATTATGTCATATCAAAAAAAAGGAAGAAGAAGAAAAATTATTGGCTAGCTTTTTCATTTTATCGAATAAATTGGAATACATAATTGCAATCAAGAAATGTCAAACTTCAAGTTCAACATTTAATTCAAGAACAAGTACAAATCTCTATATATAACTTGATCAGTTTTAAATAGCAAATTAGAAGTATGAAACAACAGTAACAAGACGAATATAGAATTGCAATTATTAGATGATATCAGATTGGAGGAACCGATGTCACAGCAAAGAGATTGAAAGTAAAGCCTAGTAAAAGAACACTTCCAAGAAGTAAAAATAAAAAGGAAGAACGAGTGGTTGTACTTGTAGAAGTGAATGTGGAGCAAGAGAATGTGGAGGCAACAGATCTAGTGGTTGATTTCCTATAGACTTGCCTTCAAACGTGAGACGGCATCAGGAACATCTGCCATAGCGGGAAGGGTAGACAAAGACACCCTGGCTTTAGGAGAAGGGACGGTGGTGAGCATTTTTTTAAAAAAAAATTTAATGATTATTTTCTTAAGGTTATAATTAAAATTTTATTTTTTTAAAAAAAATAAAAAATATTAAAATTAGAAAATAAAATAAAATTCAAACCGATATCTTAATGGTCTAAGAAGCAATGCTCATCTTTCAGAATTTGCACAAAATCCAAATTGCCAGATCTATGAATAGGACAAATTTGTTCTGACCATGATTAATTTTAACCTTTGTCTAAATATATATTTTAACAACAATATATTATAAATTATTGTTAGGACTTATTTTGTCCCAATTATAATAATTGTAATTAAGATAACATTTTAATAATGATTATACAATATTCTAATTATGATGATAATAGTCATCATTAAAATATGTTTTAACCATAATTAAAATAATTATTGTTAAACTATTATTGCAATGCCCTAATTTTTTTAGCAATTGATTATTAAAAAAATCTCAGGACTAAACCACAAGCACAGGCTTATAAATTTAACATTGGAATACAAGTGTTTAATGCTTTTATAGTACAATTATTTCGCACAATAAATGGCAAAAGAAAGCCTCAAATGATTATTTTCCTATTGCAGTAGACACTTTTTTCTTTTATCATAACTGTTACGTGAAATCCACAAAGGAAATGCTATATTTTTTAAAATAAATTACAGAAATTTTTTAAAATTTTACTAAAGTTATAGTAAACTTCTTTCTATTTTTAAAACATATACTTAATTTAATTTTAAAATTTTTAAATAAAATACCCTCTATTAACTAATTTTAAATACAAGTTAATAGAAGATATTGTAGTAAAAAAAATTTAAAATTATATTAAAGTATAATACAATTTTTTGTTTTAAAAAAAAATTATGTATATTTTAAAAATAGATGAGAAATTTGTATAATTTTAGAAAAGTAAAAAAAAAAATTTATGTAATTTATTCTATTTCTAATTTGTCCGGAAAATGAAAGAACCATATCAAGCAAAGTTGTGCAGTAGCTCTTCCTCCATCAATGGAAGAACTATATAATTTATAAAACAAAGGTAAATCAACTTGTTAGCTAACAAAGTTTACAAGTGCTGAAATAAACAAATAAACTTGCACATTTATTGGGAGAAAATTAAACTTTCAGCGTATAGGATATATTTTCTAATCGAAGTTCTTTGCAACAAAACCATAACTTGGGGATTCATTCCTTGTCTTATAGCAACATATGTGCAATATTTATTTATTTATTTATAACAAAAGTGTTAACATATAAAAAAATTCAAAAGAATAAAATTGACTTGAATTTTTAAGAAGGTAAAAAAATGCCTTGTTCTTGTAAGATTGAAAAAAAATTCAAAAAGATGGATTTTATCAACTTGGACAACAAATTTGTATGAGATGCAACTATTAATTGAAAAGGAAAAATAATATTAATAGAATAGAGAGGCAAAGAGAAATGTTAATTACCTTTATGTTGAAGCTCCAATCCACCTACGCAATTTAGCCATGTTTATGATAGCAATCACATACACTCTATCATATATGTCACTCCAGAACTTGAAGTAAGCATATCTCCATGATTTCTTATAAAATAATAAGCTGCAAACTCCCCAAAATCCGGTGCTAAATCCTATTGTCAAGCTAATATAGAATCCTTGGCCTAAAACTTGTTCATCATCTTTAAGATTTCCATCATTTTGATTATCTCCAGTCAGCTTAGTGAGACATTCAAAGAGTGGAGCCCCACAGAGATCAAAATTTCCCATATAAGAGGAGGCATCAAAGCTTTGAAGTTGAGTTCCGTGTGGGATTTCACCAGACAAATTGTTGTATGATAAGTCCATTACACTAAGACGATCTATATGTGAAAGTTCGGAAGGAATTCTTCCAAACAAGTGATTTCTTGATAGATCAAGAGTGTCCAATAATTGCAAACGTCCAATGGCTGGAGGTATTTTTCCACCAATTTTGTTTCTTGACAAGTTTAAAGAAATTAAACCAACAAGATCCATCACTTCACTAGGAATTTCTCCAATCAACATATTGCTTGAGAGATCAATACTTTTTACTAGTCCCAATATACTTTGGTATTTGGACTCCTTACCTTTCCATACCAATGATGCACTATCTTTAAATGAATTGTGCAATATCAGTGAATCACCTTCTAATAAATAGAACCACAGCAATGATGTAGTATTTGCGGATGAATCTATTAGAGGTAAGCTAACCACTTGTGTGTCCAAATCAATTGAATTTATATCAATTGAAGAAGCTGCATTATAACTTGTTTTACTAGCCAAAGCAGAAAGATTGTTGAAGCATTTTGGTAAACTTCCTGAGAAGTTATTCTTAGAGAGGTCAAGGATTTGAACTTGAGAAAGATGACAAATATTGTAGGGCAAACTCCCAAAAAACATATTTGATCTTAGAATAAGTACACGCAACATTTTAAGTCCATCTCCAATCCAACTTGGAAATAATCCAGAAAGATTATTTTGGCCAGCATCAAAAGTTCTAAGCTCAGTACATTTATTCAAAGCCAAAGGTATTTCACCCACAAATCTGTTGTTACCAAAATGTAATGCTTGGATCTTTCCTAGGGTACTCATTGATGTCGGAATTTTTCCAAAGAGGCTATTATTTGCTACACTAAGAAAGACTAACGATTTAAAATATGCCCAACAATTAGGAAGCACTCCGACTAATTGATTATTTGAGAGATCTAGAAAAACTAGATTTGTGGTCATTTTTGGACACAAGAGATTACTAGCATCTGAAAAATTATTGTTAGATAGATCCAATATTACTACATTTGATAAATTTGATGGAATTGGGCCTTCAAACAAATTTGAGTTCAAATCAATTTCCCTGGCATATAATGAAAATGAGAAATTTGGAATTTTTCCAATAATTTGATTGTGAGAAAGGTTTAACTTTCTGAAAGGAATATCCCAAAACCAATTTGGAATCGTATCAGAAATTTCAACATTTGAAATATCTAACCAAGAACAATTCTTTTGGCTTTGAAGCCATGTCGGAAAGGTGGGGCCCAATTTGCACGATGCCAACAAAATGACATAAATCTGAAAAGGGGGAACCCAATTACTACTAATGTTGAAGACCAAGTGATTAAAAGCCAAGTCCAACTTTTTCAATTTAGAGAGTCTTAAGAAGTGAGTTTCAGAAATCACACCTTTCAAGGAGTTGTGTGCAATGGATAAATACAACAAACTTGATAATAGTCCTATGCTATTACTTAAAGTTCCATTTAATTGATTCCCTGCAAGACTTAATAATTTCAAAGATGAGAATTGAGAAAGATCTGGTATCGACCCTACAATTTGGTTATGAGATAAATCCAAGTATTCTAGTGATTTGTTAGCACAACTGAGTGGTGCAACAAAATCATTTAATCTGCCGCTTAAGTTGTTGCTGCTTAGATCCAATTTATACAAATGACACAACTCCAAGGATTTGGGTAACCCACCTTCAAGCTGATTTCCTACAAGCAATAATTCTTGCAAGTGGAACAAATCTCCCAATTCATAAGGTATTTTTCCTTTGAGATTCATGGAAGAGAGATCAAGATATTTCAAATGGATTAAAGAAGTAACGAATTTTGGAAATTCAGTTAGATTGACATTATTGCTACTGAGATCCAAATGTTCCAAATAATGTAATTCAGCCAATGATGGAGTGATTGTACCTTCCAATCCATAATTTGTAAAAGCAAGTTTAACCACATGGCCCCCTTGGTTGTCACACGAAACTCCTTCCCAGTTGCAGCATTCTTTTTGGTTTTCTCCATTTCCCCATGAGGAGAGGGTGTGATTCGGATCAACAAAACCCTGTTTGAGAGCAAGCAGTGATTGTCTCTCACTTTCTAAGCATCTAACAGAAGCATTGCCAACTTGCTTGTTAATTGCAAACACCTCTGTCAGGTGCACCAAAAGAACAAAAGAAGCATAAAGAACATGTAGAAGCCTTGTATCCATGATAATTTTGGAGACAAGATATCATATACAGAACTAAATGTTAGCAACTCAAATTGAGAAGCAATGAAAATAAAGCCAAAGTATTTATAGTAGGCACAAGGAGAGACTTCATACATAGACTTTGCATAGGAAAATTCCAAAAAAATTAATTAATGTAATTTATTAAAAAAATTGATATGATCTTTTATGCATTAATATAGCAGGATTTTCACAAAGCAGAAAATAAAGTTGTCCTTTTTTGGCCAAAAAAAAAATACTCAACTCATCCATGTTGGGAAACTTTCAAATGGGAAAAGAAAAAATTGTCATTTTTAATATAAATAACATATGAGAAAATAGGCTTTTATCGTTTTATCGTTTTATGATTAAGGAAAGTATATCGTTGACAGTTGAAAGTTGACTTGGACTTAGCAATAGGAAATCGGCATTGGCTATGCATGCAATGGAAGACCTTGACAATAGACGTGGACTCAGAAATACCGTGTGAGAGACTTCATAGACTTTGCATAGGAAACAGCTAAAATTGAGTTTGCTACCAAAAACTAATAATAATAATAATAAAGTAAAATGAACGGCTAAAATTGAGTTTGGTACCAAAAACTAATAATAATAATAATAAAGTAAAATGAACGGCTGTCTTAATTTATTTTCCATTTAACTATTTTGGCAGCGTCAGCTTAGCACCAGAAAAGTTATCAGTAGGTATATTATTTTGTTGCAATTATGATATTAGAGAAAAAATTCTTTCAATTTTTTGTCAAATATAAGAGAAAAAGAGAGATTCCAAAATTGATGAGAGTGGAAAATTTTATATATATCATGAAAAATATAATTTTTTTATGTTTTGACATATATCAAAGTCAAAATTTTTATAAATAACCTACAAGTACTTAAAAAGTTTAAAATATTTATCGACCAAATATTGTATAAAAGAGAATGAAAAAAATATTAACTTCTTTCTTTAATTAATAGGTTAATACATCACAGATAATATATCAAATTATTTTGTTGATAAACTAGAATAATTAAATTGTTGAAGATTCGATTTAAGAGTGCAAACATTTCTGTTTTCAGTCAAAATTGAGAAGATATATATACTTGCTGTGATAATTAGTGACGATACTTAATGATCAAATCATTGTGGAAGTAGTAATCTACATCTCATCACACAAAAACCTCAAGGTTTGAAGATAATAGGCAACCATGGTTGTATTCGACGTTGACCGTTGACGTTGATGTTGACGTCGATTTTCTAGTTATAGGATATCAAAGTGCATTTTAGAGGATGTTATAGTGATCAACAACCTCAACATTTAGTACTTTGTTTTTAATTCTTGAATACGTATATTTCATTACCTTACCTTAGATCTCATCTCATATAAATTGATTTAAAAAAATTGCGTATAAATTCAGAAAATTCACATTTCCATTTGTGAACTTCCACCCATGTAGTAAAATATTGTGTCCATATATATAGTGGAATTTTAAAGTCTATATGTGATAAGTCTAATTTTTGGAATCTTAGTCTTTTTTTCTATTTCTAAATTTATAAAATTATAGAAATGAGTCTGGCTCTGAGAGTAAACAGTGTTCAAATTGAACTTTTATATCTGTCGAACCCAGAGTTTTCATGAAGTGCTCAATTTATTTATAAACCCTGAAAAATATATAAATCTCACACACTTTTTTTATTTCTCTCTAATTTTCATATAGAAATGAGTGATTGAAATCCATTGCCAATGCACCAATTTGGCAAACTCCACTTTAATTGTCATTTTCACTAAGTCTGTGCCTTCCATGAGAGGGAATTCCTTTTTTTGGGCCTCCAAGTCTGCTAAAAGAAAATTTATGAAAAAAAAAAAAAGCGTTAACGTAATCTTAGGAAAGAAGGAAAAATTCAATATACTGACTTGGAAAGAGAAGTGCACCAAGTTTTTTGTTGATATATGGCCACAAGTGAAAAAGATTTTTGTTGCAAAAAAAATAAAAAGAAAATTTAGTGAAAAGAAAGTAAATTTAAAGTTGCCGTGAGAGAGATTTCAAAGACTTCTGTACAAAAAAGAGGAGTGGAAATTAAGCCAAAGAAACTTTGGTCTTTTGTAAAAGAAATTTTGCTGCCGTAAGAAACACTTCAAAGACTTTAAGAAAGAAAATTTCCAAAAATTTATTTGGAAAGATGAGTCCCAACCTAACTTCACGTTTAAATTTTTTTCTTCTTGTTTTTTGTATACCTAACTTTACTCTTTTACATTTAAATATACAAATTCAAATAGTCAATAAGAGTATACGAGTATGAGGATAAAGATCTTTGAAGGTTAAAATTAAAATACACGAACCTATGTTCAAAAAATTAAATTTAACTGCCTTGATCTTTTATCTCTAATCGTATATATATATTTTTCTAATCAATTCAGTTTAGCTAATTTTTAAAGAAAAAAATATCAAGTGTAATTTATCTAATTTCATGACAAGTTAACGTAATTTATTTTATGAATTATTTGCAACATTTATAAAATTCGATTATTTTGCTCAGGCTTCACATAATTAAAGCACCCAATTTTTCATTAGAATTAAGTAGTTTTTTTTTAATCAAATATAAAGTTTTTTTTTTCAAAATTCACTCACATATATGATATAATTGAGAATTAGCCACAAAAATTATATATATATATATATATATATATATAATGTTTATATCATATGTGTTAAATGCTTATTATGAAATAATATAATTGGGATGCACACATATGGTTCAAAATCAAATGCTATGAAGAAAGATCACTACCAAAAGGACTCGTCCAACAGGAGCACCAGTAATTATGTTCACTACTGTCAACTTTTGTGACAAAAACTAAAATAAGCTTTGCCATCGGACAATAGTAAAATAAAAATAAAAATTTTATGTGATATATGATATATTTTTATGATCATTATTTAATAATATTTTAATTTTTTATTGTATTTTTAAAATATAAAAATAAAAATAAAAATAATTTTTATTTATAAAATTATTTTTTATTTTTATTTTTATTCTCAATTTTCTATGTATCAAACAACTATAAAAAAAAATCCTAAATCCATCAACAAATATGGAATTCATAAAAATGTCAAAATCTATTAGAAAATTATATTTTTTTTACATCTTTTATATTTATTTTACTTTTTGCTATTAAGCTAAAATAAACAAATAATTACGATGAATGCTGCATAACAATTTTGAGAAATATTCAAAATTTCTAATTGGGAAGGGAATTCCCAAAACCAATTGGGAATAGGTTGTTACCATAAATATGGTATAGTATAGCAATCTAAATTTATAGACTAAAAATAATTCTTAGATGATGTTTATATATTGAGGATAGGCACACAAAAGCAGGTGATTTGGATTGTAAATAAGTTTAATTCTTATTGCAAAATGTAAACTAAAACCAGTTATAATCATTAAAAAACATTTTTTTAATAAATGAATATAACTTTTTTTTTCTTTTCTTTCCTCTTTCTTAAACTTTTTTCCTCTTCCACAACGCGCAATTTCTACACCATAAAGAGTAATTCATCAGAGGATCAAAATTATATTGAAGGAGATTTTTCTTTTCTACATTTCAACCTTTTATTCCTAAAGAAAAATCAATCTATAGAATATTGTAGGGGGTGGACGAACTTGAAAGCTAAAATAGAAGAGGAAAGAAAGTGGCCTTGCCAATGATATAGCGATACCATACCTTTGTTCGTGCCCATCCTCTTTTTTTTTTTTCACTTTATTTATTCATTTCTTTATTTAAGTTTTAGTCTTTCTCTACACAGCCAAAAATTGAAAGTCTTTTTTGTTCAAAGTAAAGGGGAAAGAAAAATTAGAGTTGATGGATGCACACCAAGCTTCATGTTCACCTTCAACTTTCATTTTCATTCAATTTATGAGTGCATGTGCCCCATGAGGGAAGACATCATTCAAAGTCTTTCGAATTAAAGGAAATTTAACCAAAAAGTTTTTTGTTAGCTGGAAAAATAAAATTCAGTGAAAAAAAAAGTAGAGTTGCCGTAAGAGAGACTTCAATGACTTCTATACAAAAAATTGAAGTGGAAATTAGATAAATGCACCTTGCTTCACCTTCTTCTTCTTCTTTTAATTTTGCTTTTATAAAAGTTAACATTCTTTATAAAGATAGATTCAAATTAAACTAAGCCTAATTATGAAAATAATTTTTTTATTTAGCTTGAGTTATTTTTCATAGAATATTCCATTCAAGTAATTAATCATGTTATTAGGGAAGTATATTGTTGACAGTTGAAATTTGACTCGGACTTTGCAATCGGAAATCGGCAGTGGCTATGCGTGTAATGCCAGACCTTGACAATAACTTCATAGACTTTGCATAGGAAATAGCCAAAATTGAGTTTAGTACCACAATAATAATAATAATAATAATAATAATAATAATAATAATAATAATAATAATAATAATAATAATAATAAAGTAAAATGAATGGCTGCCTTAATTTATTTTCCATTTAGCAATTTTGGTAGTGTCTACCGGAAAAGTTATCAGTGGGTACATTATTTTGTTACAATTATGATATTAAAGATAATTCTTTCAATATTTTGTCAAATATAAGAACAAAAGAGAGAGTCAAAAATTGGCGAGAGTGCAAAATATTTTTTATATATCATAAAAAATATAATTTCTTTTTTATTCTTTTGACATTTGTCAAGCTCAATTTTCTTATAAATAACTTACAAGTACTTAAAAGTTTAAAATATTTGTCGACCAAATATTTTGACATGTGTTAAATGATTATTAGTGAGATAATATAATTGACATGCACAATTATCATTCAAAATCAAATGCTATAAAGAAGGTCATTGCCAAAAGGGGTAGTTCAGCTGGAGCGCCACTAATTATATTCAGTACTGCCAGCTTTTGCTATGATTGCAAAGCGACGGAAACTGAAATGTGCTTTACAACAAGACAATAATACGAGGGAAATAATATATATATATATATATATTTATTATATATTTATAATTATTATTTAATAATATTTTATTTTTTATTACTATTTTAAAATAAGAGTACAATAATTATTTTTTATTTATAAAATTATTTTTTTTTATTTTTATTTCTAACTTTTTATAAAGCAAATATATTTAAACGAATCTTCAGTCCAACAATGAATATAGAATTCATAAAAATGTAAAAAATTTACAAGAAGATTATATGCTTACATTTTTATTTTATATTCATTTTACATTTTAGTTTTTAGTTAAATTAAATAAATAATCACAATGGATGCAACATAATAATTTTGTGAGAAATATTCAAGTTTTCCCATTGGAAAGGGAATTCCCAAAGCCAATTGGGAGTAGGTCGTTGCCATAAATATGGTATATTATAGTAATCTAAATTTATAGACTAAAAATAATTTTTAGATGATGTTTATATATATTCAGGATAAGCCAGTGAATACACAAAAGGAGACGAATTTGATTGTAAATAAGATTAATTCTTACTATAAAATGTAAACTTAAACCAATCACAATCACAACAAAAACATACATTAATTAAATGAATATAACCATTTTTTCCTTCTTCCCTAAATTTTTTCCTCTTCCATAGCGCACAACTTCTACTCTACAAAGAGTGATTCATCAGAGGATCAAAATTATATTGAAGGAGATTTTTTTCCCCCGTTCATTTTAGCCTTTTCATTCCAAAAGAAAAATCAATTAATAGAATATTGCAGTGATAGGACAAACTTGAAAATTAAAATAAAAGAGGAAAGAAAGTGGCCTTGTCAATGGTATAGCAATACCATACTCTTGCTTGAGCTCGCATCTTGTGACATAAGCCACAACGTAAGTGTTGTGGCCCCATAAAAAGGATGGCCAGAGTTTTTATTTATTTATTTAAGTTTTAGTCTTCCTCTACACAACAAAAGATTAAAAGTCCCTCTGTTTAAAGTGGAAAGAAAACTCAGAGTCGATCAATGCACACCAAGCTTCGCGTTCATGTTCACCTTCAACTTCCGTTTTCATTCAATTTATGAGTGCATAACCCCCATGAGGAGAGACATCGTTCAAAGTCTTTGCAATTAAAGGAAATTTAATCAAAGAACTTTTTGTTAGTTGAGAAAATAAAAAATTAGCAAAAAGATGCATTATGCTTCTTCTTCTTCTTATTTAGCTTGAGTTATTTTTAGTAGAATATTCCATCCAAGTAATTAATTATATTATTAGCAAAATTGATCAAATATAGTGCTATCATTCTCTAGATAAATTTGTAGCCAACAGTCATTTGTAGGTGTGTCCCTAATCGACTTTGGTCATTGGTAAGAAAATTTTGCTGCCGTAGGAAACACTTCAATGACTTTGAAGAAGAAAATTCCCAAAAATTGATTTGGAAAGAGGAGGTTGAATCTAACTTCACATATAACAGTATATTTAATTATAACGGTATTTAAGGTATTTGAAATTCCAAACTCATGTGCTGATGTTCTGACTATTTCTATTCTAAAATTTTTTCCAAGTCTGGAAAGGGCAATAGCGTACAAGGGGAACTGCATGATTTACCCCTTGTTTGTATTTCAAAGTTTGGGTATTTTTTTCTTATATATTAAGTGTTTACAAAATGATTTTTAATGAAGTTTTTGGGATTCTTAAGTTCCTAGCCCAGAGGCAAAAAGATATTGAAAAATAAAGAAGAATTTTGCTTTAAAATAAGATCTAAAAGTTAATTAAATTTTAATTCTTTGGAGTTTTAATTTTTTTAATATTTCTATTGAATCTAAATGAGAATATTTTCTTATTTATATTTATTTCTTAAAGTATATTGTAAATAAAATATAGTAAATTATACAAATCTCTTTTGAATTTTATTGAAATTATATGAACTTTTCCAAAGTTACACTTTTTTTAATTTTAATTTTTTTTTATTAAAATGTCCTCCATTAATCATTCTTACAAAGTTTTTTATGTAGGATATTTTATTAAACAATTTTGAAATTAGACTAAAGCATATATTTTAAAAATAGAGGAAAGATTTGTATGATTTACTTAATAAAATATGTTAAAGAAAAAGTGAACATTTAAAGAAGTATATACTAGCAATTTAAATAGAAAATTAGGAAAAGGAGATTTGTGTGTGTAACATACATTGACGATAACAGATACTTTCATGTTACGTTTGGTATCATATGGAATGACATTGTTTTTTAAAAAAATCTATTATATTCTTGTTTTCATTATTCAATAATATATATATATATATATTACTTTTTTTTTTTTCAAAATAGGAACACAAGTGTTATTTTGTACCCTATCTACTCTTTTTTTTTTTTTTTTTCTATTTTCTTAATCTTCGTTTTCTCGCACCAAATGCAAATGAGTTTAATGAAGAAAACTGAAAATAGAATTTGACATAGAGTTAAAGATACTCTTTATGTGTTTTCCACTATATTGATATTATTTTTATATGATGCCATCTTAATTATATCCGCTCTTACCAAATCACAAATGTCTAATGATTTTACACAGAACAATTATTTTGCAAAGTAAACTACAAAATGAAAGCATCTAACAATTATTTCCCTAATTAATCATCCATTGCAAAGCACTTTGGTCACATACTTATACATAAAATCGATAAAGCAAATGCCTTATTTCTAATTCATCTGGATGATGAAAGAAGCCTATAAGGCAACTTGTGCAGCAGTCCCTCCATGCAAGAACTATGTAATTTGTAGAACATGTAAAAGCCTTATATCCATAATCATTCTGGAGACAAGGTATGCAGTACACAGAACTCAATTATTTGGTTACAACTATGATATTAGAGAAAAAATTCTTTCCATTTTTTTGGAGGTCAAATATAAAAGAGAAAGAGAGTCAAAAAATGGTGAGTCAAAAATTTTATATATAACATGAAAAATGAATATTTATATATATTAATTTTTTCGACATATGTTAAACTCAAATTTTTTATAAGTTAAATATTTATCTACCTAATATTGTATAGAAGAGAATGGAAAAACATTTCTTTCTTTCATAATGGGTTAATACGTTATAGATAACATAACAGATTATTTTGTTGATGAACTACGATGATTAAATTGTTGAAGATACGGCTTAAGAGTGCAAGCATTCTTGTTTTGACCAAAATTGAGAGGATCCTTCCTAAAAAAGTTATCAAACAAAGTTTTCGAAGGCCTACTGATCTGATAAACCGCAATTGATTATACATTTAACTGCTAGCATATGATCCAAAAATATATTTATACCTTCGTAGAACAGCTAATAAGGAAAATTATGCGTGCATCTTCCCCCTTAATCCCATCAATTACGTGAAAGAAATTAAATTTAACTGCTTTGATCTTTTATCTCTAATTATAGTTTTTTTTTTCTTCTAACCAATTCATTGTAATGGATATGTAAATGAGTTGGTTAGATATAAAAATTAATTGACTAAGTTAAAATTACAATTGAGAGCATAAATTAAAGTAATAAGTGTGATAATTTTTTTAATATTCAATCCATTTACAATAATATCTAATTGATTAAACAACAGGAGAGAGGATTTTTTAATGGAATAAAAATAAATGAGGAAAGTCAATTGCAAAAATCAATGAGAAAAAAATAACAATGGAAATAAATATTTGAGTAATTACCTTAGTTAATTACAGACGATACTTGATAAAATCATTGAGGAAGGAGTAATCTTGGTGTCGTCTCACAAAAACTTCAAGGTTGAAAGATAGTAGGTGACTATGGTGGCATTCAAAGTTGACGGTTGACGTTGACGTAAAATTTTCAATTATAGCATATCAGTGTGCATTTTAATGGATGTCATAGCGATCAACAACCTCAACATTTAAGCGCGTTTTAGTATTTTGTTTTTAATTCTTAGACAAGTAAAAGGAGAGCTATGTCCATAAAAACATTTTCTTTAGAATTATAAAGTACTTGAGTAGATATATTTCATTACCTTACCTTAGATCTCATCTCATATAAATTAATTAAAAAAACTTAAATAAATTCAGAAAATTCACATTTCCATTTGTGAACTTCCAAACCACGTACTAAAATATTGTGTCCATACATATAGGAATTTTAACGTCTATATGTGATAAGTCTAATTTTTGGAATCTTTTCTTGTTTTTTTGAAATTTGTAAACTTATAGAAATAAGTCCGGCTCTAAAAATAAACAAAGTGGAAATTAAACTTTTATAAATTGAATCCAAATTTTTCACAAATTGCTCAGTTTATTTATAAACCTTAACGTACTCACAGGAGAGAAAGAAAAGTCCAAAATATTGACTTGGAAAGAGAAGTGCACCAAGCTTCACGTTTCTTCCTTTTTTTTTTTTTGTTGGGTTCGTTAACTAAGCTTCCCCTTTAATTATCATTTTTACTATTTTTTCTATGGCTAATTTTGTATTAGTAATTTTACTCTTTTACAATTTGTAGTCTTTTGAAAGGAAACTTAACAAAAAGAAGTGCTTTTTCTTTTATTTTCCTGTCAGTAAACATTACTGTTTTACATTTAAATTAACAAATTAAAATAGTAGATATATGGCCACAAGCCAAAAAGGTTTTTGTGGGCTAAAAAGAAAAAGAAAAATTTGATGAAAAGAAAGAAAATTTAAAGTTGTCCTAAAAGAGACTTCAAAGACTTCTATGCGAAAAAGGAGGTGGAAATTAAGCCAAAACAACTTTGGCCTTTTGTAAAAAGAAATTCTCCTGATGTAAGAAACACTTCAAAGACCTTAGGGAAGAAAATTCCCAAAAATTTATTTGAAAAGCCGAGTTTCAACCTAACTTCACGTTCAAGTATCTTTCTCCGCGGTTTTTGTATAATTAACTTTACTCTTTTTCATTTAAATATACAAGTTCAAGCAGTCCATAATAGTATATGAGGATAAAGATCTGTGAAGGTTAAAATTAAAATACACGTATCTATGTTCACAAAATTATTTGATTAGTAGGAGGTGCTGCATAGATTTCCATCCTGATTTACACTATGTATATTTTTTATGCTTCTTTTCATCAAATTAACAGCGTCAATACTCCGATTACGCTGAATGTATTTTTTATGCTTCTCAACTGCCACATGTTCTAATTAGCTAATTTCTTTCTTGGCTAAAATATATTTTGATAACTTATGGTTTAATTTATTTGTACTTTAATATTTTATGATTTAACGGTTTGTATTCAAGTATTTCGTGTTTTAAACTTCTAGAAAACTAGTACCTATGATTTCATTTCATGATTTTTGGATGGAATTTATTAAAACTTGTCTTCAATTCTTAAGTTTCTTATGTCATCCTTAGATTTTATGCATTGAAGGCTGAAATTCTTCCTTTAGTCAATTAAAATTTTCAAATTCAATATACACAACACAATATGCCCAAAATTTTGTCCTTAAGTGGAATCGCTAATTTTTTTCGTCAAATTTATTTTAAATTAAATCTTTAATGCATTGAAAATTGTAATTCTTCCTTAATTTAATTGAAATCACAAATAAGACAGTATAATATAATATCCTTCTCAAATTTTATCCCTAACTTTTCCCAAATTCTCATTTTTCCTTATAAAATTTCTAATTTCATTCATAAAATTTGGATAAATTGGGGTAAGTGAGGAATTAAGTTTATTAAAGGACAAATTTAGCCAAATTGGGAACACTGCAAGGGTCATGTGACTTGCACATGTCATTTTTTAATCCAAAAAATAACAAAATAAAATCACAAGGTGAAAATGTACTAATAATGTAAATCATACCACATCAGGGTGCAAAATTTTAAATTACATGAGACAAAAAGTGTAATTGAGCCAAACCATGCATTACAAGAAAAAATAAAATAAAATTAGAGGCCAAAAAAATTGATCTAACCAGAGACGGAATTAAAACAAGAAAAATTTTGTCTCATATTTTGGTGTTGTAAAAAAAAAAGTGAGATGAAAAAAATAATTTCATCATCTCAAATTTAGATATGAAAAATTTCGTCTTAAAATATCTCAAATCCCAAGGTAGCAACATGACCAGCACAAAATATGAGAAAATCTCATGTCTGTAAGTCGGGCGAATACATACTAACTCATTCTTTTATCATGATAATCTAACCCTACAAAGAGTAAATATAAATTAACCATTTTTTTATACCATAATACCTTCCAAATAAATTCTTTTCCTTGCACATAAATCAAATTCCATTCATGTATTTAATATCATAGTAATGCTTCATTCGTAACAGAGAATTTCATGACGTGCTCTCCCTAATCAAACATCCTAAATTATCTACAACAACCAACCAATCATAGATAATAGAAGGTAGCTCTACTCTCAAACCTTAGTCAAACAATATAAATAACCAACAGGGCATGAATCTTGCTTGTTGTTTGTGGAGCGAACTCTAGCACACAAGCATATACATACAAAGACTGTAGATAGTTAATACTGGACTAACCAATTGTTGGCTCTCTACTAACAACACTCTGGAGTTAGGTCAAAGTGGCATCTAAAAACAATTCTAATATCTGCAAAAATAAATAACAGGGTGAGCCACGGTACTCAGTGAGTAGAATATAAAGCCTATAATTAAAGGGATGAGGGGGTGCAGGATTTTCTTGAAAACATTTTTCACATTGAAAGTTAATAAACAATCACGAATTCATATTGTAATAATTAATAGTAAGAACAAAATAAGTCTTAAATGATATGAAATAACAATGTTAATGTGTAAATAATTCAACGTTTGTGTCAAAGTTAAATTAAATATTTTAAGTAAAATTCTTACTATAAGATCATTTAGCAAATTAGAATAGGAAGCATCTAGTTAAAACCAAAATAGAATAAACACAGAGTATATAGCTTGCGAGGGTAAGTAACTATAAATGTAGAGCATACAACTGGCGATAATCAGAACAAATCCATGGGTGGTGGCCAACACATGGGACTAGCAACACCCCTGCTAGCTGGAGTTCATATTGAGGTGCACCAAGGCTAACAAATGCTATTGTTAGCTATAGGGTTCTGTACTAGATAGCTTCTCAAAGTTAACCAAATTCATGTATTCATATTTAAAACATTCAAAATGTTTAAAATTAGAATACTATCATAGTTCATAATCATTAGACTGAGGGTGGTTTTTTATCACAATTTATCACTTAAAGTAACATACAATTTCAAATTCAATTTAATAACAATCATATTTTAACATAACAAAATCTGAAAGATTTAACATCCAAAATATTTGCAACCATGCAATACTCCCTAAGAAGCTCGTCCCAAAGCCATACAAAAAAAGAAAAAGCAAGAATTAAGAAAAAACTGGAGGAAGGTTTTAAAAAAAAATGTATCAAGCTTTATAATTTACTCACAATTAATGTTTTTAAGATCAGACCGATCATTGAACCAGTAGAAGCACTAGTTCACAGTTCATTGGTTGAACCGCGGTTGAACCGTGGTCAAACTGTTAATAATTAAATGTATATTTTTAAATTTTATATATTAAAATTTAATATAAAAAATAAATATTAGTAAATTTTAAATATTTGATTATTAATTCAGTATTTCTTAAAATGTTTGAAAAATTATTTTTTAAATAAAAAACAAAGATTACTTATAATTAAAAGTTAAAAGTATTTAATATTAAATTTTTTAACTTCTTAAATTGTATTAAACTTGTAACACCCCAAAATTAATTAAAGTGTTAATTATGGATTTAGAGTAATTAAGAATAATTAATAGAAGATAATTGGGCAAGTTAGTGAATAGAAGTTTTGGAGGGATAAATTATTAATATGGGTTTGAGAATTTATTTAGGATAGAAATTGCATCTAGGCCTAAATTAATGAAACATGATAAGAGGCTAATGGAGGCCCAATGAATTAGGTGCAGACCTAAGCCCTTGAGCCCTACAAATTAGGCCCAAACCCAATTAAACTTCAACAACCCAATGTATTAAACTGGCCCAAAATAATTCTGCAGCCCAACAAGTGAAAACTGGCCCAATAAGCTAAAGTCTGAAGCCCATTTGAACTTGGACCTTGGAGCAACCCATAACCCATTTTTGACCCAACTTAAACCCATCTAAAACCCTAATACTTCAGCCATTTATCCCATTTGCTGAAACTCAAAAGTGAAATTCGGAGGTGGAGAAGGAGGCTAGGGTTTGGGGCAAAAACTCTGCATTTTCACACACTTAGAACAAGATTCAGCCAAGGTAATAGTTATACAACTTAATCCTCTCACCTTTCTCTTTAATTTGGTCCAATTAGTTTTTCATTTAGAGGATTTTCACTTTACCCAAAATCTGAAATGTGGTTATTTGGGGATTTTCTTGATGAAATTCGTAGGTTGAGGTTACGGCTGATATTAGATGAGTTTAAACCCTCATTTTGATGCTTTCTTTGATGGTTTGAGACCCCCATAGCTTATTTATATTATGGGTATTAATTTGGTACGAATTTGCTTAGGATTTTAGGTGAAACATTGAGAATTCTGGTGGGAGATACTTGAATCCGAATTTGGGATTTGTGGTGGCTGTTACAAGTTGTCTACAAGTGAGGTAACCGGGGTTTACATTAATTCCATGCATGTATCTACTTTAATTTCATATTTACTGTATATAAATGATTGGAAATGCTGAATGAATTGGTTGGCTATCTATTGTATTATGATTGGACCTTGTGAGTCCATGGTGGAGCAGTGGTGCAGCTGCCACCCGTGCATGTGCTACGATCGAGCACCGGGTATGATCAACCCCAGATGCACTGAGCCCTGGTTGTGCTTAATGGGGAGTAGGTATCGTGGACGGGCCTCTCCCGGTGTTAATGGCCTTTAACATGTTAATTATATGATTGCTAGTATGGGATAGTAATCATGATAGCCTAATTGTTTCATTTGCTGAAATGACTGATATGATTCTGATATGTATTTTGATTCATGCATGTATGTTGATTAAACTGGATTATATGATGGAATTGCCTTGGTTACTGAGATGTATATCTCACTCCGTTTTATGGGATTAATATTTCAGGTGAAAGTTCCTCGGGTAGGGATAAGGGTAAGCAGGTGGATGAGAACCCATGAGTTCCCACCTATGGGGAGATGGCTACACCTAGGCTGACTTAGCTAGTATAGATGCTAATTTTATATTCCTTAATGTATAGTATCATCATGTATCTATATTGCAAAGTGTAGGCTTGAACATTTGATTTATTGAGAATGTATGTACTGAAAGGCTAAACTTTATCTTAACTTGATAATTGTTGTATGGGCTCATGATTTCTGCTGTAATTGGTGCTGACCTATAGTATTACTTATTAATGGAAATGTAACCCTTGAGATATTGATATGAACCCATAATGTATGGAGCCCCCATTGATTGAGTATTTAAGGATAGATGTTGGTAGTTCATGTATAGTCTGTTGTTGTTACTTTATAAACTTGCTGATAGAAGGTAATTAAAGGAAAGAAAGGGGCATATAAGTTTTGAGTTGGTAATGGAAGTATACCTAAGTAAATAAGATAGATAAATGCCATTAGAGTCATATAAAATGAGGGGAAGTGACCTTAGAGTGTCCCTAAGAAGAGAAATGGAGTGTAGGGGGCGAAATATAGGGAAAACAGCTACAGAAGGGAGTCACGCCGCGGCCAGGAAGGCTTTGCCGCAGGCTAGGGAGTGACAGTGGCGAGGGACGCCGCGGCGCGGAGTGAAAATAATCGCCCAGGGGATGACAGAATGTAACCTCGTCGCGGCGCGAGTCGAGGAAATTAATTAGGGAGGTTACAGTAGCAAAACTCGCCGCAGCGCCACATAGGTTGGCCGCGGCGCAGATCCAACTCGCCGCATCAAAAAAATTCCCGAGAGCAACTTGGCCGCGACGCAGGAGTTCCAGGCCGCGGCGCAAGCTTAAAAACTTAGTTTTTGAGCTCCAGAACCTAACTTAGCTGCGGCGGGAAGGTTCCAGGCCGCGGCGCAGGTCCCCAAACTACTATATTTGACCTAGCAACTTTAATTTCAGTAAGGATAATGTTAGGGAATAGTATGAGTACATTGGTGGGATGTTTTTGTGGGTTGAAATTGATTAATGGATGCATCCTAAACCTTTAATGATGGTACAATCCTTTTATGCATGTTCCCGTTATGGTTGGTAGTCGATGATTAGTTGCAATGACTCCAAACCTTGATCATTATTTATTTATCATGTATTTAACTATAATTACAGATGTTAGAATTTAGGGTCGTCACAAAACTTCCATTTATCATTAAACAATGGTAATTTAAGTCAAATATTTTTATATTTAAGAGAAATGTTACCATGGGATAAGACATAATAAGGAGGAAACATAAAAAAATAACCAAATATGTTATTTTTATTTATTTTATATTATCTTTTTAAAATTTTTTTTTTATATTTTAATCTCCTCTTTCTTTTAATATTTTTTATTTTTAATTTATCAAATTTATTCAAGATAAACTATCCTACTATATAAGAAAAATTCAAAAAAAAAAGAAAATTTTGGCTGACCAGTTTAAATCATTTTTTAAGTGGTCCAGTTTGACCTGTTTGACCGATTTGATTAGTTTTTAATTAGTTCTTTAATGGACTAATTTTTTGAGCCAACCGGACTAGACTAGGGACTGATTCCCAGTCCAACTAGTGGAACCGACTGACCCAGTCTAATTTTTTAATCCATGCTCACAATACTTGCCGAACAAAATACTAATTCTTCCATCACCGTACAGCTATTACACCTTTTCAAAGAGCGTTTGAATAGTTTCCTAGAACAATCACAACAACTCTTTCAACTTAATAACTCCATTGGTGGTTCCCTAAAGTTTAAGCAATAGATACATCCTATGTTTAATCTTAGTCCTACCTTTTCCCTATTTAGATTCATTAATTAATTTTAATTTTTTTCTCAACCTATTTATATTTATAAATTTATACATTAATATTTGTTCACTTATCAATTTAAATTCCTATCACACTACATTCTTAAGTAAAAGGATATTACAAAATAAATGCGTTTTTAATTTCTAGGATAGGAATATCCTTATTTAGAGATGGTAAATATATTTCATCCTTAATCCATCTCTGAGCAAAGATAGATACTTTCATGCTAAATCCATCTATAAATATGAGGTGGTTAATTTCCATGCCAAGTCCATCTTTGATTAAGGATAGATATTGCCATGACAAATTTATCTTTGATCAGGGATGGGTATTTATATCCCAAATTCATCTTTAATTAGGGACAAAGATGAATTTATCCATCACAAATCTATCTTAAATTAGAGATGGATTGTTGAATCTCAAATTCATCTCTAATCCATTAGAAATCCATCTTAAATTCCATCTCTCATCCATTAATTTTTACCCTAGTGTTGTGCTTATTGTTTTGGTTGCTAGCACAGGTTCTCCTTGTTTAAACTATCGAGCATAAAGGATTGACAAGTTTAAAAGTCTGAGATAGGGTTGCTATTTTCAAAATAAAGAGTTGGAACAACCTACGTAGTGTGCCAAATGTTAGTGCTTAAGCTATTATAAATAATAAAAGAGGTGTAATATCCAATCATTTTTACCCTAGTGTTGTGCTTATTGTTTTGGTTGCTAGCACAGGTTCTCCTTGTTTAAACTATCGAGCATAAAGGATTGACAAGTTTAAAAGTCTGAGATAGGGTTGCTATTTTCAAAATAAAGAGTTGGAACAACCTACGTAGTGTGCCAAATGTTAGTGCTTAAGCTATTATAAATAATAAAAGAGGTGTAATATCCAATCATTCCAAAACTAAATTAAAACTAGTAAGACTATTTAAACATTAAAAAATGAGGTTATGAAATCATAGATGACCCAAAACCAAAGCCAAAGTGACTAAATAGATGAAATCAAAAAAATAGTGGCAAAAATCATAATTTTGAGTAAAATTTTAGAGATTGAAAGAAAGAAATTTTAAATGATAAAATTAAACTCATTAAGATTTTTAAAGGCCCTAAAAATCATAGGAACCATCAAAAGGGCTAAAACCCTACTAGTATGCAATTTAAGCTGTCAGTTGACCAAAACTTTCACCAAGCCATTCTAGATTGTTTTGAATCCTATGAGTTTGAAAATAAATATTTTTAATAAATTAGAGAATCTAAATTTTCATATGCAACTAACGGTTCTCAAAATGAGCTCAAATAGATGAATTGAAATTGGAGGATATAATGAGAATTTTGTTGTTGTTATAAACACCATCTCCTTCTCTTATGTCAACCACGCCACTTGACCAGCATCTCAAAACCAACTTATACACTATAGAAACAAAACCAAAGAGGTGTCCAAAGGGAGGGAGAAAGAGGAGGAAGAAAGCCAAGAAAAGGTAAGGAAAATTTGCATTTTTCATCTCATAGTAGTAGGAAAACTTCTCTTTCTCCTTGAGCTCTCTTCATTGATGGTTTTTGTTTCTTAAAAGGACCATTTTGGTGGCTAGTCACTTAGGAAAAGGAGGCAATTTGAGGAAACCAATTGTGGCACAAGATTCTCCACTTGACAAGTATTGAAACAAGGTATGATATCATGTAGAAATGTTGCTTTTCCTTGCTTTTCTACTTCCTTTATGGTTCAGCCAGCCCTGGGATATCTTAGAGTGAATTTAATTTTGGCTTAAACATGGTAATACTAGAGGTTTAGGAGTATGGAGAATAAGATGGAATAAGAAAAACCCATTAAAAGGTTATAGGAAGCAAGATAAAGATATTAGAGTTTTGATTGCACCTTGAGAGTTTTGAAAACTTAGGAAGACATTTTAAGCTATGTGAGATCATAATTGAACTAGAGAGAAGCTAAGAAACTTCCATGTGTGCCAAAATCCCAAGAAGAATCACAAAACTCCCAAAGTCCTCCATTAAAGTATAAGTTCGACCAAGAGGTAGCTAGAGTATCTAGGGAGTGTTTTGATGGATCCTAATGATATAAGAGGCCTAAATGTGATGGAAAAACATTAATGGAACTATTGGATTGAATTTAGGAATCTTAAATTGAAAGGTAAAACTTTAGGGTTTAAATAGGCCTAAAGAAGCAGGTTGACTCTAGGCTTGTTTAATTAAACACATAATGGTCCAAATGAGTTCCATTAGGGTCATATGACTTATAGAAAGTGAGAGTTTGGAGCTTAGAAAAAGAATTGCAAGAGTTGCCTCTTGAGGAACTTAAAAGTGACCTAAACTAACAAGTTAAGTCCTAGTATGATTAGATGATGGTAATGTGAGCCAATATGGATTCTAACGAGTTCTTATGTATTGCAAATTGCTATATGTAGGCCAAGCTAGCTCAAAGTCACTTATTTGTGAGTTTCAAGCTAAGAAAAGCTAAGGAAAAGTAAACCAAGAAGTGAGTTAGTGGTAGTTTCAAGTCTTTAAAGTTATAAGATGGCATTATCTCCCTATCTTGCATACTTTTGAATGTTAAAATGAGTTAAAATGCTAGTATATATAGTTGCTTAATGTATTGATTTAGCTATGCCTTGATATGCTTTCCATTATGAGTTTTATGCATGAGTTTAATATGTTTTTGGCTTTTAACTCTTTATGGCATGGAATTAAGCACAATAACTCTTCCTTGACTCTAGGTTGAGTTTAATTGAACCTAGCTAGAATATTGTGATGCCATGGTTTGATGAGAAATGAGTTTTTATGTTAAAACTTGTATTTGAGTTTCATGATGCATTGATGACATATTTACGCCACATACATTGTATTTTCTTATGGCACTCTTGTATACATTGATTTGATTGAGATTAGCTATTGAGATTCTCCCTAGAATCTCACCTATATATTCCCATTAACTATTTTAGGTTCCTCTTACAAGGAAAAGGAAGTAAAGAAGAAGTAGACTCTAGGAAATATTGTAATGGAAATTTTGTGATGTAATTATACTAAATGTACACATTATACTTGGATGGCAGTAACATTATGAATGTATGACGAACATCCATGTAAATGCTAAGGTTTGTAATAGAAACATATGTACGAGCACAAGTATGAACTTTGATAAGCTATATAGTCTACATGAATCTTTGAGTGTTAGATGACCATATTTTGATGCAAGTTTTATTTTGTGTCTTGAACCATATGGAATGGATACTTAGGATGATTAAAATTTTCTTAAAGTGGGAGAGTACAATTTGGAAGCCAATTAGACCACTTTAAAAAATTAAAATTTGGTCCAAATGAGCCATAAATTACATATATACACTTGAAAGTTCAAATGACCTAGTTTGGAGGTAAAAATTGGCATGCTATTATAGAATTTATAGAGTTTTCTAGCAAGTTAAAAATAAAATTTTTGCAACTATATAAAATATTTTATGAATTTTTAAAGTTGAAAAAATTATGTGGAAATGATTGGTATTGTAGCTACTACGGCAAGCTCTATTTTCATAGTTTTTGAAGGGCCAAAAAAATTCATTTTTTACTTAAAATTTGTATAATATAAAGTTCACATCATAAGCTTTTCGTAGACACTTAATTTGCATAAATCAGAGTTACATAACTTAAGTTATGAATTTTTTAAATTTGATGCATAATATGACAAAATGAGGCATTTTGGGCTATATGACTCTTTTAGGCAAATGAAGTGTCTCTTATGATCAAGTGGGTTAAAACAAACTTGTCTAGGATGATTATAAGGAAAGAAGAAGAAGAATTCAAATTCTGACCCATTTAGTTTTGATTGGTATGTAAATTGACCAAAATCCACTACTAAAAGTATAGTAATAGTTATAAATTTGTTGCTATTAAAAATAAATGGATTAAATAAGTCTATAAGAAGCTATTTGTGACAAGAGGAGGCTTAGTCCAATAGTGTATTGCTTAGAATGAAGATCATAGTATAGGTATTTGCCTTTATTGGCATAGAGGAAGAAGGTGACAGGCTATTGTTGTCCAGTGCATAATAAAGTTTAAACCTAAATACACATTTTTTTTTAACCAAACAAAAATTAAATTGAGGGTATTTTGGTAAAATAAATAAATTAAACTAAAATATAAGATAACTGTTTGGTTTTAACAAGGTCAGTGTATATCTTGAAAACAAAAGAAATGTCTATGTAATTTCTAAAAAAACTCAAATGAGATCTATATAATTTATTTAATTTGAAATTTGAGGGGCCATTCTGAAACACTTCATACTTAAGGAATTAATTTAAGATGATAAATAAAATTAAGCGACTACATTACTCTTTTAACTTATTTTATACTGACAAATTTTAATATTATATATATATATTAAGAATTTAGTTCATATGTAATATCACTCTACTTTGTTTTATATTGAAATTTCACAAATTCATAATATTTTATAAGTTCTCTTGTACCTTTGTTGGTAGAATTACAAATAAAATAAAATAACTCTTCAGTATAGAACAACAACAAGAACAAAGAAACAAAAGAGTACTCAATCAATTTAAATTACAAAATTAATTAAAATTGTTTAATTGTTTCACTGTACCCTCTAAATATATTGAAGGTAAAATAATTAAATTACCTAGAAAAATTGAAAATTGAAATGCATTGCAACAAAGGAAATATGGAAGCAAGGTATCTCTCCCCTTTTGCCAACAAGAGTAGAAATGTTCCAAGTCTTCCTTTAATGCATTCTTCTAAAGCTAAAAAGATGAATGAAAAGAAAAGGTGATATAATTGTGTGAAATAAAAAATGCCTTTTCCAAGATTAAGAGGATAAACTATCTATGGTCCCTAACAAACTAATATAATGCGACAATTAGAAAAAGGAAAAAAGAGTTAAAAAAAAAGATAATTCGTACATACTTATCTTGAAAAATAGAGCGTTTAAGCTAAAAATATCATTTCTATTCTTCAACATTTAAAACTAATGCAAGATTAATGCATGCAGAGAGATGCTTCTATTTGTAACTAAGAAGATGTAAGTGCCACCATTTTCCTTTATACACTTTCAAGAATGTCAAACTTGATAAGATTATAGTCCTAAAACCAAAGATATCCTTCTATGACATTGACCATAAATATTTGCATTAGGTAATATAGTGTCATACCCAGTTGAATATGGCTTTACATAAATTGTTCTTCTTAGTTTGTAAATAGAGCAGAGATAATGGCTAGTAGCAGCTATTAGGAACAAGAAACATGAAAGGAAGAAGTAGAGTTTGGAAAAAGAAACAAGAAAAAAAATTTCTCAAAATAAATAAGGAGTGAAACCTACATTTTAGCTCACACTCTTGGACTGGGTCACAGTTAGTTCAGAAAGCCCATGATCTAGAGTTTTATTACCTAGATTAGGTGAGCTAGTATTTGACCCATTTTATCAGTTTAGGTGGTTTTTTATTGATTTTTAAGTTGGTTAGATTTTAGGGCCAATTGAATAAGAGTTATTGCAATTTTTTTTTTCAAATTTTGTTATTAATTTTTTAATTAAAACATAATTAAGTGTATAATTTTTTTTTTAATAAAACCAAGATAAGTATACGGTAATAATTGAGAAATCATAAAAAATTATACACTTGTCTCATGTAAATTTGTTGCATGACAAATAATCAAATAAGATCATTTTAAATTTATTCAAATTTGAGAGGAAAAAAATGATTGATGAGTGAAGATCAAATGACTAAAGTGTGACATAATTTGATTGTGAATTTATACAGCTTAAACTTCATCTATCTGGGGAAATTTTCTAAATCATTATAAGGTATAAACAAAACTAAGGTAAAAATGATTGTTTTGCATGATTCATAAAATTGACTTGGTTAAAATTAAAGGGATAAATTAAAACTTACATAATACTGAAGGGACCAAACATGTATTTTGGAAACTTTAATTTAAAAGATTAAATTTTTTGTCACATCCTAAAATAGAGACATGATTGACATGGGATACGAGGAAATTTTGCATTCATAAGCCTAACCATAAACGAACCTTTTATGTGATTTGGAATGCATGATTTTATGGAAAATAATTTGCATTCCATTCCAACATGATTCTGTCACTTCTTTCATTCCTATAAATTTTAAGATTTTTACAATTGCCATAATCAAATCAAATTATGCCAATTTGCTATAAAAAATTTGACAGAGAGTCCTTTAAAAATGGGACATCACATATTTACTTACGATAATTATCTCGTTATAGTTAACAAAAGAGGGCTTTGCTCTCAATTGTTATCTAACAACAATATAACTAACAGGGCGAGGATCTTGCCTATAGTGTGTAAATTTAACACTAAAGTTCAATATATGCACAAGCATTGTAACACCTTAATCTACTACCGCTATCTAGCCTCTCATTGGGCTCGGTTCCATATGATTTCCAAAGAACCAATACCAATCCGTGGCATTTCATGCTATGAAACGGGGTTCATACACTCATCTTCTACCTCGTGGGTCCTGTGAACCCATCATTCACTTTCTCTACTCACACTCCATTTATACAACTCATAAATAGCATAACACAAGCCATAAACCACAGGTATAGAGCCAAAAACCAGAAAAATGCATTTTCTCACTTGGGCCCAAAAGTCATATTTTGGCTCTAGTTTTGGAAAATCATAACTAATTATAGAAAAATGGAAATCTAGCAAACTTTAGGTTTCTAGAAATTTCTAAGTGTTAAATTTACACTAAAAATCATTCCCAACCATAATCTCAGCGTTTGGACCATTTTTAACATCAAAAATGGGAAGGAGGTCCGGCTGTCACTGTTTCTAGTGTAGCTTGCTGTCATGACTTTTGAAAATTCATAACTAAATCTAAAAAAATCCAATCTAGGAAAACTATACTAATTTGAAAAGCTACAGATGTTTACTAGAGGAGAAAAATAATTCCAAATCAGTTCAGTAAACCCTAGAGCCCGAAAATAGATGGAATAGTAACAGAGGTAAGGTAGGCTCCCTGATGCTGATACAGAACTTCAGAAGGTTCATTCTCTCTCTACAGACCTCCTATTTAGGTGATTCTAGTTGGTATAGGTCACTGTGGTTTTTTAGTTTCTGTGTATAAAATTTCACAACATTTGGACTTCATTTGGTCTATGAATGACAAAGTTTTCAATTCTAACCAGCTACACAGTGCCATGACCAAACTCTCAATTTTTTCCAATTTCAACAATTCGCCAAATATTCTCTAGACCTCCGAATATTACCTACTTAGGCTTCTTAAGAAGCTTTCTACAAACTTTAGAGGCATGCCAAATTTCATGGCAAGAGGAGCTCATCCGGTCATACTTTGACGAGCTCACAAAAATATCAATTTTGGCACCCAAAAGGTCCAAATGGCCTCTCACACATTCCCACTCCTCATGGACAAGTTTGAAAGCATAAAACTAGCATATATAACAAGTCCATGTGGTCCAAATCATTATACATTCCAAACTCACTATGCTACGGCCAAATATACAATTTCACATATACTCAACAAAATGGGCAAAACCCTCATTTCCATTGATTTGGCTCTTTACATAGTTTGTACATTACATATTCATACATTTACACTTGTTACAACATTTACAACTCAAAAATAGTGGGTGCATATTCATTTGGCACCACTTTACAACAAAATAACCAAAACAAAGCTATAATCTAGCTAAGCATGCTCCTAGGCTCTTTGGTGTGCACTCGGTTCTCCTTGAGCTCCACCTAGCATGTTAAGTTGGGAGGGGAAGAGGTGAGATTCAGGGAATCTCAGTAGCTCGTGCACTTATTCAAGTAAACAATCAAGGCATATAACAAGTCAAGCATGTAATTTGGCATCCAACCTTTCTCAATCACAAAATTCACGTTGTACATGCTATAGAAATCACAACAATGCCAAAAATGGGCTCTAGGGACTTTTGGTCTAGCCTCACCCGAGTTTAAGGACTTTTGGATGGCCTCACTCGAGTTTAAGGACTTTTGACTTGGCCTCATTCGGTTGAGACTTTTGGCCTTGTCTCACCCATTCTCAAGGGACTTTCGGCACTACCTTACCTGAGCAAATCTCACAATTCATCATACAAGCATATTGGCATCAATGCATCAAAGCAATAGCATATGGCATATTCCACACAACAAGCATATACATAAACATACAATGACTATTACATCCAAGATTGCAACAAGAAAGAGTGGGAAGAGAGCTACCTTATAAGCCAAAGCCAACACAAGCCTTCCCTTTCAATTTTTCTTCTCCCTTCTTAATTTCACACTCACACCTTGATGGAGGTGCTTTACTTGAGTCTAGACACACAGAAGCATGCAATTACACTCTTAGAATGTAACCTTCAGATCAAACTCTCTAACATACCAGAACCTATAGTTCTCTCTCTCTCTCTCTAGAATGCCATCAACTCTTCCTCTCTCTCAAGCTCTTAAAGTAGTGGAAACCACATTTTCAAAGAAAACAAAGGGATTCAAAGGTGTTTTCCACTTTCCCTCTTCTGACCCATGCCCAAAATCCAACCATTTTCACAAACAAAACCGTAGGAAAAGAAGGCAAAGGGAGGAGATCAGAATTCTAAGGAGAAAAGAGAGAAATTTACTTACCTTTCCCTTGCTCTCCCTCCTTCTCTTGGTCTCTCTCACTCTCCACGCCTCTTTTCTCTCCTTGGGTCGAAGTCTAGGGCAAAAATGAGAGAAGGAATGAGTTTGAGCGTTTAATGAAGTTATTTTCTCGCTCTTTACTCTCTTCCAGACTGACCCTCGCTTCGGCAAAAATTAACTTTCGCTATAGCGAGCTCGTGTTATCTGGCTTCGCTATGGCGAGGTGTAACCTTCGCTACAGCGAGCTCGTATCAATTCCCTTCGCTATAGCGAGATTTGACCTTCGGTATGGCGAATTCGCGTTAGTTCCAGACCCCACTTTTGCTATGGCGCACACCACGGCGAGCAACTCCCTAGTTTCTGTATGGACTGCTGCTCGCACTCGCTATAGCTAGAATCACGTTTGCTATTGCGAGAAGGCACTCTCGCTACAGCGAGACCATTTCTCGCTATTGCGAGGAGACTTAGCACAGTTTCTGGATTTTGAAAATTTTCAGCTTTCTACTTCCTTTCATTTTCCTTTTCTTTCTTTTTTCCCGGTTGTTACATTTCTACCCCTCTTAAAAGAAATTTCATCCTCGAAATTTAAAGACTTACCTCAAGGGAATAATTCTGGATATTTTTGCCTCATTTCATCCGCCAATTCCCAGGTTGCTTCCTCAGATGTCAGACCTCTCCAGATCACTTTCACCAGAGGAATGTCTTTGCTTCTCAGCTGTTTCAGCTTAGCATCCACAATTCTCTCCGGTTTCACTACATAAGAAAGATCTTCTTGCAATTGTACATGCTCATATTCTATGACATGTGAGGGGTCTGGTAAATACTTTTTCAACTGGGAGACATGAAAAATATTGTGGATTTGGGCTAAGTTAGGAGGTAAGGCTATTCGGTAAGCCACGGGTCCAATTTTCTGAAGGATTTCAAATGGACCAATATACCTAGGACTGAGCTTCCTTACCCTCATTGACCGACCTACTCCTGTCATTGGAGATACTCGAATGAACATATGGTCTCTAATCTCAAACTCTAACGGCCTCCTACGCTTATCAGCATAGCTTTTCTGCCTATTCCGGGCCATGAGGAGCCTCTTTCTAATCAACTCTATTTGTCGAGTGGTCTGGTCCACAATCTCAGGTCCTATCATACTCCTCTCACCTAGCTCAACCCAACACAGAGGGAATCTGCACTTTCTCCCATACAAAGCCTCAAAAGGGCCATCTGAATATTGGAATGGTAATTGTTATTATATGCAAAATCTGCCAACGGTAAATACGTATCCCAGTTCCCCTTCATTTCTAGCACACATGCCCTCAATATATCTTCCAATGTCTTGATAGTCCTTTCAGTCTGACCATCTGTCTGGGGGTGATATGCAGTACTAAACCACAACTTAGTCCCTAAGGCATACTGCAGTGACCTCCAAAAGTTCGATGTGAACCTGGGGTCTCTATCCGAAACTATGTTATTGGGTATTCCATGAAGTCGCACTATCTCTCTGATATACAACTGGGCTAATCTATCCAGTGTATGAGTAGCCCTGATAGCTAAAAAGTGTGCAGATTTCGTCAGTCTATCCACAACTACCCAAATAGTATCGTGTCCAGAGGATGTTCTGGGTAACCCCATAACAAAATCCATGGTTATACTATCCCACTTCCACTCAGGGATATCTAGTGGTTGCAACAACCCAGCCGGTTTCTAATGTTCTATCTTTACCCTCTGACACACTAGGCATCTAGCCACATACTCCGTCACATCACTTTTCATCCCTGGCCACCAGAAAATTCTCTTCACATCCTGATACATCTTGGTGGCACCTGGGTGGATAGTATACTTACTCTTATGTGCCTCTTCTAAAATGCTTTCTCTCAACTCATTCTGACTAGGCACATAGATTCTCTCTCGATATACTATCATACCATCCTCAAAAACCTTAAAATCTGAGGTCTTACCTTGAGTGATCTTATTCTTGATCCGTTTCAGGAACTCATCCTCTCTCTGGGCATCTAAGATCTGGGTTCTCAAGATATTCTCAACTCGGGTTTCACTCAGAAACAATCTACCCGATACCACCTGACAAAAGAGGTTCAAATCTCTGAACTTCTCTAGGAGCTCCTGCTCCCAAATCATCATATGGGCTACATGGATGGTTTTTCTACTCAGGGCATCCGCCCCCACATTGGCCTTACCCGGATGATATTTCAACACATAATCATAATCTTTCAAAAATTCTATCCATCTCCTCTGTCTCATATTGAGTTCTTTCTAGTTAAACAGGTATTTCAGACTTTTGTGGTTACTATAGATCTCTATAGTCGTACCATACAGATAGTGTCTCTAAATTTTAAGAGCAAATACTATGGCGGCTAACTCCAGGTCATGTGTGGGGTAATTCTCCTCATGAGGCCTCAACTGCCTCGAGGCATATGCCACTACTCGACCCTGCTGTATCAACACACATCCTAACCCTTTGCCCAAAGTATCACAATAAACCACAAATGGTTCACTAGGGTCAGGGATAATTAGTACAGGGGCAGTGGTCAAACAGAGTTTCAACTCCTGGAAACTCTTCTCACATCTCTCATCCCACACAAAAGGTGTATCTTTCCTAGTTAGCCTAGTCAGTGGTAAGGCCATTCGAGAAAAGTCCTGAATAAACCGTCTATAATACCCTGCCAAACCTAGGAAACTCCTGACCTCGGTAATCGTTCTAGGTCTATCCCACTGTAACACAGCCTCAACTTTATAGGGATCTACCGTAACCCCATCTCGTGAGATCACATGACCTAAGAATCGCACCTCGGTCAGCCAAAACTTACATTTACTAAGTTTGGCATACAACCTTTTCTCTCTCAAAGTGTCTAGGACTAATCTTAAATGCCTCTTGTGCTCTTCAAAAGATCGGGAGTACACTAAAATATCATCAATAAAGACCACCACAAACTGATCTAGATACGGTCTGAATACCCTGTTCATATAATCCATGAACACAGCAGGCGCATTCGTCAACCCGAATGGCATCACAAGGAACTCATAGTGCCCATATCTCGTTCTGAAAGCCGTCTTCAGTTCTCACTCTCAACTGGTGGTACCCAGATCTAAGATCTATCTTGGAAAATACAGATGCCCTAGCTAACTGATCTAACAGATCATCAATTCTAGGGAGAGGATATTTATTCTTGATGGTAACTTTATTTAACTCTCTGTAATCTATACATAACCGCAAGCTACCATCTTTCTTTTTTACAAATAACACCGGAGCACCCCAAGGTGAAATACTAGGGTGGATAAATCCTTTCTCTAACAATTCCTCTATCTGCTCTTTCAACTCAGCAAGCTCGGCGGGAGCCATCCTGTAAGGAGGTTTGGACACCGGTTCAGCCCTAGGCACTATGTCTATAGGGAACTCTAATTCTCTCTCAGGGGGTAGGCCACTAAAGTCAAACTCTTTAGGGAAAACCTCCAAAAATTCCCTGACAACTGGGATCTCCTCTATCCCTTCTTCTACCTCAACCTGAATAGAGAAAAAGACTAGAAACCCTTGACATCCACACTCTAAATATCTCTCAACCTGGGCAGTAGTCATAAAGGATAACTCAGCTCCTACCTTAGGTATGGCCCCACAAGCAGGTAGGGAAATGGTTCGGTGTTCAGAATCAAGTATGGCATTATTCGCAGCTAACCAGTTCATACCAATAATCAAAGCAATATCACGGAAGGGCATACAAACCAAATCAATAGTGGTATGACAATGGTTAAATTGAACAGTGACATTTAAGCAGGTATGGGAAGTAACCACGTGGCCTCCAGTGGGTGTAATGACAGACAAGTCAAATGGCAAGACACTAACGACCAGACCCAATTTCCTTACACAATCATAAGATATAAACAAGTGACTAGCACCCGAATCAAACATAGCAACTACAGGAAAGCCATTCACTATCAGCGTACCTTGGATCAAACTGGGAGATGCGCTGGCTTACTGCTGAGTAAGGGCAAACACTCGGCCCTGGGTCTATGGTCTAGGAGGAGGCGCTGTCTCCATCTGAGGACAGTGTCTAGCAATGTGCCCTGACTTCCCACACTTGAAACATGTCACCGGAAACTGTTGGAAGGATGACTGGCCCCGAAGAGGTGGCACACCTCACTACGGCCTTCTATTCCATGGCCCCTTGCCTCTCCTCTTGGTACTCGGTGTCAAACTTGAGCCCTCTTCTGGTTTTGGCATTTTCAAATCCAAAACCCTCTTCTGACTAGCCGTAGTCGCAGCAGGCATGATAACTTGCAAGTTAGTCTCAATCACCCTGCTGACCTCCACAAGAGTATTAAACTTCCTGATCCGCTGTGGAGTGACTCTGTCGCTAATCAGGGGCCTCAACCCAGTCTCAAACTACTCACATCTCTAGGGTTCATCATCATACCTCTGGAGGTAAGAGGAATACCGAGACAACTCAATAAACTTGGCCACGTACTGATCCATAGTCATCTCATCCGTCTGTCTCAAGCCCATAAACTCCATCTCTTTCTTCTTCCTCACCGAACTTGGGACATACTTCTCATAAAACTCGACTAAGAAAGTCTCCCAAGTTATATGTATATTCTTGGTCTCTATAAGAGGTTTCGTGCTACACCACCATCTATCAGCTTCCTTTTCTAGCATAGAAGTGGCTAGCTGGGCTTTCTGCTCGGTGGTACAATCCATCACCGAGAATATCTTCTTAAACTGCATCACTCAAGCCTCCGCCTTATCCGCATCCAACTCCCCGTCAAACAAGGGTGGATTGTTCTGCCTAAACCGCTTCAACACTTTTTGGATAGGCGTCTGGGTCTGTGGAGCAGCAGGCTCCTGGGGAGGTACAGGTGGAATGCTAGATGTAGATGGTTGAGGTATAGAAGCATTTCTCCTGGCTTCTTCTTGCCTAGCCAGTGTGTCTTGCAAATGCATGATCATATCATGCTGCTGCTGGGCAATATACCTCTGTTGTTCCAGCATCTCTTGGTGCTGGCCTATCATGGCCTCATACCGGTCAAGTCTCTCCATGATGGCCCGCAGAGGATCTTCAGTCTCAATAGGAACCTCTGGCTCAGCTCTCTGAGCCCGGGCGGTCTGCCTCTGCCTCTACCCCTGCCCCGTCTAGTCTCAACCATGTTTGAAAGAAGTAGCAATCCTCAGTTCACAATAATATCACAACACATATGCATAAGGATGCTACAACTTCCATGACCATTCACACAAAATACAAGAAAATCTCATCATTCAAGAGCCTAACATCGAGCAAAAGCGCTTGAACCTTTGTTGTGATACCAAAAATGTAACACCTTAATCTACTACCGCTATCTAGCCTCTCACTAGGCTCGGTTCCATATGATTTCCAAAGAACTAATACCAATCCATGCCATTTCATGCTATGAAACGGGGTTTCATACACTCATCTTCTGCCCCGTGGGTCTTGTGAACCCATCATTCGCTTTCTCTACTCACACTCCATTTATACAACTCATACATAGCATAACACAAGCCATAAACCATGGGTATGGAGCCAAAAACTAGAAAAATGCATTTTCTCACTTGGGCCCAAAAGTCATATTTTGGCTCTAGCTTTGGAAAATCATAACTGATTATAGAAAATTGGGAATCTAGCAAACTTTAGCTTTCTGGAAAGCTCTAAGTGTTAAATTTACATTAAAAATCATTCCCAACCACAATCTCAGCATTTGGACCATGTTTAACATCAAAAATGGGAAGGAGGTCCGGCTGTCACTGTTTCTGGTGTAGCTTGCTGTCATGACTTTTGAAAATTCATAACTAAATCTAAACAAATCCAATCTGGGCAAACTATACCAATTTGAAAAGCTACAGATGTCTACTAGAGGAAAAAAATAAGTCCAGATCAGTTCAGTAAACCCTAGAGACCGAAAATAGATGGAACAGTAACGGAGGTCAAGTAGGCTCCCTGATGTTGATACAGAACTTCAGAAGGTCCATTCTCTCTCTACAGACCTCTGATTTAGGTCATTCTAGTTGGTATAGGTCACTGTGGTTTTCTAGTTTCTGTGTATAAAATTTCATAACATTTGGACTTCATTTGGTCCATGAATGACAAAGTTTTCAATTCTGACCAGCTACACAGTGCCATGACCAAACTCTCAATTTTTCCCAATTTCAACAATTTGCCAAATATTCTCTAGACCTTCGAATATTACCTACTTAGGCTTCCCAAGAAGCTTTCTATAAACTCTAGAGGCATGCCAAATTTCATGGCAAGAGGAGCTCATCCGGTCATACTTTGACGAAACTCACAAAAATACTAGTTTTGGCACCCAAAAGGTCCAAAATGGGTCCAAATGGCCTCTCACACATTCCCACTCCTCATGGACAAGTTTGAAAGCATAAAACTAGCATATATAACAAGTCCATGTGGTCCAAATCATCATACATTCCAAACTCACTATGCTATGGCCAAATATACACTTTCACATATACTCAACAAAATGGGCAAAACCCTCATTTCCATTGATTTGGCTCTTTACATAGTTTGTACATTACATATTCATACATTTACACTTATTACAACATTTACAACTCAAAAATAGTGGGTGCATATTCATTTGGCACCACTTTACAACAAAATAACCAAAACAAAGCTATAATCTAGCTAAGCATGCTCCTAGGCTCCTTGGTGTGCACTCGGTTCTCCTTGAACTCCACCTAGCATGTTAAGTTGGGAGGGGAAGGGGTGAGATTCAGGGAATCTCAGTAGCTCGTGCACTCATTCAAGTAAACAATCAAGGCATATAACAAGTCAAGCATGTAATTTGGCATCCAACCCTTCTCAATCACAAAATTCACGTTGCACATGCTATGGAAATCACAACAATGCCAAAAATAGGCTCTAGGGACTTTTGGTCTAGCCTCACCCGAGTTTAGGGACTTTTGGATGGCCTCACCCGAGTTTAAGGACTTTTGACTTGGCCTCACTCGGTTGAGACTTTTGGCCTTGTCTCACCCATTCTCAAGGAACTTTCGGCTTCACCTCACCCATCTCAAGGGACTTTTGACACTACCTCACCCGAGCAAATCTCACAATTCATCACACAAGCATATTGGCATCAATGCATCAAAGCAATAGCATATGGCATATTCCATACAACAAGCATATACATAAACATACAATGACTATTACATCCAAGAATGCAACAAGAAAGAGTGGGAAGAGAGCTACCTTATAAGCAAAAGCCAACACAAACCTTCCCTTTCAATTTTTCTTCTCCCTTCTTAATTTCACACTCACACCTTGATAGAGGTGCTTCACTTGAGCCTAGACACACAGAAGCATGCAATTACACTCTTAGAATGTAACCTTCAGATCAAACTCTCTAACATACCAGAACCTAGAGTTCTCTCTCGAGAGAGAGAGAGAATTCCATCAACTCTTCCTCTCTCTCAAGCTCTTAAAGTAGTGGAAACCACATTTTCAAAGAAAACAAAGGGATTCAAATGTGTTTTCTACTTTCTCTCTTCTGACCCATGCCCAAAATCCAACCATTTTCACAAACAAAACCGTAGGAAAAGAGGGCAAAAGGAGGAGATCAGAATTCTAAGGAGAAAAGAGAGAAATTTACTTACTTTTCCCTTGCTCTCCCTCCTTCTCTTGGTCTCTCTCACTCTCCACGCCTCTTTTCTCTCCTTGGGTCGAAGTCTAGGGCAAAAATGAGAGAAGGAATGAGTTTGAGCGTTTCATGAAGTCATTTTCTCGCTCTTTACTCTCTTCCGAACTGACCCTCGCTACGGCGAAAATTAACCTTCGCTATAGCGAGCTCGTGTTATCTGGCTTCGCTATGGCGAGGTGTAACCTTCGCTACGGCGAGCTCGTATCAGTTCCCTTCGCTATGGCGAGATTTGACCTTCGCTATGGCGAACTCGCGTTAGTTTCAGACCCCACTTTTGCTATGGCGCACACCATGGCGAGCAACTCCCTAGTTTCTATATGGACTGCTGTCTGCACTCGCTACAGCTAGAATCACGTTCGCTATTGCGAGAAGACACTCTCGCTACAGCGAGACCATTTCTCGCTATTGCGAGGAGACTTAGCACAATTTCTGGATTTCGAAAATTTTCAACTTTCTACTTCCTTTCCTTTTCCTTTTCTTTTCTTTTTCCCGGTTATTACAAGCATAAAGGACAATAACTAGCGATACCAAATGAATTGACTGCTAACTCATCATTAACTATACTCTTGAACTAGATAGAGAGACATTTAAACCTAGGTTTATTATCTACAATGATAAATAACATAATGAGCTGTGATATTCAGTGATTAAAAAATAAAGTACAATGACTAAAGAGATGAGCGGCTATAGAGTTTTTCTAAATGAAACTAAGTTTAAATATAATAATAAATAACAAAAACTTAAGTAGATGGGAAAAAAAGAAAAAATTATAAAAATTTAAATTTATAAACCTTCAAATAGAAAGAGGTATGAAATAATTGGTATATATAGAAAGTTAAAAGATTTAAATTAATAAAAAAATTCAATAATTATATTATTAAAGCAATAAAATTCAAGAAATATGTAGGTATATATTATTTAATTAAAATGTAATGTTACTAAGAGATAATTATGAAAAGTAACTAAAAGTAAGTTTAGGCATTTAAAAGGGTTAATGATAAACAGAAAACAATTGTACTAAAACAATTAAATAAAAACATTTTACTAAGAAGGTCCTTACAAAACTCTAAATTCATATATATACTAATGTAGATACATAACTGATGAGGATAAATGGCCATAAATTCAATTTCAGAGCACTGTAGGTGGAAATTATAGGCAAGACTGCTACCACTATCCTTACTTACCACCATCCTTATAATCCCTAAATATCTAGAGAGCATCCAACTTAATATCCATCAAGTACTCAATTGTAGAAACCACGTAGTAATATCTAAGGTGCATCAAGAACTAACAAAACTATTGTTAGCAACTAACATTTTGGAAAATCTTATCTTATATATATATATATATATATATATATATATTATATCATATAATAAACAAAGTTCATATACCAAAATCTCTCAAATAAATTATTCTACATTAAAATTCTACAATTAAAAATATGACATTGTAGAGACATAAAACTCTTGATTGATACCAAAAATACATTTTAAGGCAAATTATCACCTTTCAAATTTCCAAAAATAACACTTTTAGTTACCATGTTATTTCATATCCATTTTGATAACATAATATGTATGGCATATTGCAATCTGAAAGATTTATTATTACTAATAATACACACACAAGAAGCACCATTTAGGATACCTATCCCAACGGTTACATAGAATACAAACAAGAATTAAAAAGAGTAAAAGTTGATAGGAAAGTTAAAGAAAAAAAAAAATATCATGCTTTGTAATCTATTCACAATACTTGCAGAAAGATTTCTATCTCATTCATCCTTGAACTATTGTCAAATCCTTTTGATGAACACACTCACAATGTTCCCAAAAACATAGTCATCACAACCAATTCAACCCCTATGAATTATTTTTAAATTATGTTCTTTTATTTTGCTAAATTAATTAAACCTAGCCTATTTTAATTACCTTTCTTATATGAATTATAACTTACATAACGGTCTCACTTGTAAAATTATCTTGGTTTAACTCATTAATAGATTATTTAAATTCTATTGAATTACTCCTAGTTTGATGGTTGTTCGAGTTTAATATTCATTTTCCCTCAATGAATTTGTTGTCTACTTTAATTTTTATTACTAGCATTATCACCCAATTAGTTTGTTTAGTAAATCTAGCTTACAATATTTGCAAGAGCTTTAGAATTGCTTTAGTAATTAGCTAAATATTCTACTAATTATTTGATCCTTATTCCTATCACAAACCTATCTTGGCTAATTAAGCATCTTTTTGAAATCATTTATTTGAGAATATTTCACTTCTTGCACAACTTAGTTATGAATTTATCTATAGTGTCCTATAAGAATCAACCTAGTCAATTTCCTATATATAAAAATTTCTATTAAGTTCTTTGTGTAAATTCAATAATTTACTTATTTAGTTTATACTCCAACTATGCAGGACAATTATTTGACCCTAAGTGGAAAATAATCAATAAGAAAGAAAACAAGCTTACCTAAATTTAGTGTTGCTCACAACCATACACTTTCCTAATTGCAACCTAGTAAGGAACCCAACCTCACCCATAAATGTAATATTCAATTTTCTGAAAATGAGAGAAAACGTGAGAAACATAATATATAGTTTCTCCGTAAACGAATGAAACTCACCGGATACAAAAGGAAGTCTCCCGAAATGACTTAGTTAAGGTCCCAAAAAATTTTGAAAGCATTCTAGACTCCTAAAAATGAGAATCCCAAGTTTAGATGGAAAGAAAACAGAGTTACAATAAAGAAACAAATTGTAATGAAATATTGACGAAACGTAAAGGCATTTTTGTCATTTTGAGAAAATTTTGGAATTCTCACAGAAGAGTTTTTCAAATAAAATTTTTTAGCTTTCCAAGGTTCTCAAAGGCCCTAAAAATCATGGAAAGCTCCGGGATAGTTAAAACTTCTTCGGTGGGCGTTTTTTAATGTCAGTTAATCTAAACTTTGACTAATTCATTCGGGAAGATTTTAGCTCCGAATTGAGTGATTCCAAAGGTATTTTACTAAATTAGAAATCTAAATTTCATAATAAAAAAGACAATTCTCAAAAAGGAGCTAAAACAAGTTAGAAATGAAAATACTAAGAATGAAGGGTAAAATGGGAATTCTTGAAAAGTCTTCCTTCCTCTACCTATATATATGAGGTGCCCCATCTTCCCCTTCATTTAGCCACACTTGTTTCTGCCCAAAACTAAAAGAAAACCCTAAGAGATAAGGCACACCAAGAGAAAGGTGAAGGAAGAAGAAAAATAAGATAGAAAGGTATGGATTTTCTTGGTTTTCATGTTTTTTCTCTTACAAACCTCTTTTCCTCCATTTCCCTTTCTTTCTTATGATTATATTAAAATATATAGATCTGTTTTAAGAGATAAATTAAGGAAAAAATTCGGATTTGAAGAAAGGAGGGCAAGGAAAGTGAGAAACAAACAAAAAAAGGTATGAAAACAAAGTAAAATCTCTATCCTATGGTGGCTATTCCTCCCCTTTCCTTCTCTCTATTTTGCCTTACTCAAAAAGCCATAGGAGGGCTAGAATTTTGAGGAGAACCAAGGATGAATTCTATAAATTTAAAGGAGAAGAGTAAGAATATGCCAAGAAATTTAAGACAAGGTTATGGATTTTCAAGGTGGCAAACTTAAAGTTTTATGGGTTCCCTTAAAAATTTGATTTGATATAATTATTCTTAGACTTAAATGAATATTTGAATGAGTTTCTAAGATCCCTAGGAGTCTCCCTATATGCATCTTCTATGGAGGCTAGAAGGAGACATAAGCTTGGCCAAAGGGGATTGAGACATCTAAGGAGAGTTTTAAATTTTTTCAAACCCATTTTTGAGTCATATGTGATGAATGAAAATAAGGAGAAACCTTGGGAAAAATTTAGGAGGGCTAGAGAATGAATTGGTGTCTTAGGTTTCATAATATGACCTAAAAAAGTAACATGTAGTTAGACTCTGTGTTTCAATTGTGTGATAACTCCAAGAAATTTAAAAGGAGTCAAGAATTATATATGAAAGGAAAGAATAGAGCTTAGAATTTATTTGATGGATGTTGCTTCATTAAATGTATTCTTGGAACCATAAAGGAGTTTATAAATCCAGTTAATGTTTAGGGAAGATATGTGGCCCTAAAATTAACTCCATGAACCTAATTGGCTTCCATGAATTATATTTAGGCCAAGAGTAATGATCTCTAATTTCTTGGGTGTGTGAGGTCAAGGAAGAGAATTCAAGACGCAAGGAAAAAGTGTGTAAATACAAGCAAGGTAGCTCACTCTTCTTTCTCTCATTCATAAATGTATGCTTGGCTTACCTTTGAATGTGTGTATGTGTGTTTTAAACCATGAAAAGTATTCTAGCATAATTTCATATGTCATAGTACCATGATGATCCATTATGTTTTCAAATGATGTTTGTTATATGTGCTTGGGTTTGCTTGAGTATGGTGAAGCAAATAACCCTTAGTCATGGTAAGGACGAGTCAAAAACCTTTAAGATTGGTTGAAACAAAGTAAAGAGTCTCTCAAAAGTGAGGTTGACTCCCAAGAGTAAGATTGAGTCTAAGAACCTTTTAAAAAATAGGTGAGGCAAGTCCAAAATCCACAAATAAATGGGTAAGGCTAATCCACTTGCTTGACAAGCCTTTGTATGCTATGTATAACTTGCTCAAATATTGAAAATACTTCTTGATGTTTGCACATATTAATATATCCATGCATACATTTCTAAGATTGGTTTTACATCTTTTATGTATGATTAAAAAGAAGATGAGCTATTGAAATTCTTTGAATCTCATTCTCTCCTCTCCAATGTTTTAACATGCTAGATGGACAAAGAGAACAAGGTAATGAGAGCCAACATCTTGGAAGATAAGATATTGACAATAAAATGCATGAATCTTGCTTCTTTAAGGCCATATGGGTAGCAAGTGTTGTAAATTATTGTTGTATATATCCTATGACATTATAAATATGTATAATGATACTAATGTATCATGTACAAATGAGATTGAATGTTGTATGAATGGTATGGTGCAATTTAAGTATGGAATGGCTAGACTAGCTTTATAGAAATGTATGTAATAATGGAAGTGAAGAGGCCAAATTGAGATGTATAAGGTTTGAGATCACTTGGGCAGTTCATACAAGTTATATTCATTTTTTTAAACTTGGCCAAGAGGTGCCAAACACCAAGAAAGACCATTTGGGCACATTTGATATCTAATATGGAGCAAAATTGACCATATTGGAAACCTATACCATTTTTTGTCCAAATGAAATCTTTTTTATATGAGATTTCTCATGCAATTAGATCTTATTGAGAGCTTTTTAGAAAGCTAAAGTGTAGAATTTTTAGATGTCTATGGAATATTTGATGAATTTTCAAATTTAAAAAATTTTATGGAATTAGTCAAGGTATTGTTCATACTGATCTAAAAATGAATTATGTCACTCAAGGGGAAAATAATGTCCAATTGTCACAAAATTTTATAAAAAGTAACTAGAAATTCTCAGTGACTTGTGCCAACTAGAACCATCTCATTTAGATGCTTAGAGAGAGAGAATCAGGCATTCAGACAAACCTCAAGTACTTTTTAATTGGTTTTCGAGGTCTGGATGTGCCTGGACTAGTCTGAAGTTATTTTTTTTCTCTAGTTAACATCTGTAACTTTTTAGATTGGTATCATTTGGATGAATTGAAGTATTTTGGAACTAATTAGATATTTTTAAAATTTACAGTAGAAAGCTGTATTAGTACCAGTGATTATTCAGGCCTCTATACTTTTTTGAATGTCAAACGTTTTTTGTATGATTTTTTATGGCCTAATTATATTTTAAACATAAATTAGACATGTGTAGCTTTCCATAATGGTAAAGAATGCTTGGTTTTAATTTTTCTAGAATTAGTTATGATTTTTCAAAATTTGTGGCAGAAAAGGCAAAATTCTGCCCGAGGCTATTTCATAAAAATTCATGTATTCCCTTGCCTTGTGCAAGTTGTAGGCCACTTTTGGTGATGGAAATAAGTTATATCTATATAATTAAATATGAAAATATGATACATGAGTCCATGTGGCCCATAAGACTCCAAAAGAAAAATTTATGCATAGTGTAATGTAAGAAAACTCATTATTTTATATGTCATTTCCTTATGATCCTTGAGAAGTGCATGGCATGAGACATAGAATTTGCATGAGAAAGGTTAAAAAGTTATGGTGTAATAATCAAGATATAAAAAGGGCTGAAACATCAAGTTTATATTTTATTTAGAAATTAGCATTCTACTTCACCACTCTTAAGAATGAAACTAGTTGGCAAGCAAGAAGATAAAGTTTAAATGAAGTGAAGTTAGCAAAAATGCAAGAAAATTGTTTATGTGAAATGAGGATTCAAGGAACATGGATTACAAATCAAGACTTAAATTTAATAGAATTAATGAGAAACAATAATAAAGTTTTCACCTATAGGAATGATAGCAAACTCACATGAATTTAATCTGCCTAGACTATGAAGTAAGATAGCAATGAACTAATAAAAGAGCTTCGATTTAAGTAGAACATGTAGCATAAAGGAAGCTACAAGGGAAAGCAAGACATAGAAACCTTAAACCAGAAAGAACAATAACTTAATGCAGTAGTAGGGAAAATAAAAAAGTAAAGTTTCCCATGAAGAAAAAAGCATAAATCAAAGGGAGGAAGAAGTATCAAGGAAAAATGATGCAAGTTAGAAACATAGCATAAAAGTTAATACTTTTAGTATCATATACAACTCACCACTTGCACGAAAGAAGAAAAGCATAAGGAGTAGAAATCATGAGTTCACAGCTTATAATAACAAAATAAAGAAGTGAGATGAGAGGAGGCTTCAATCACCAAGGAAGGAACAAGGAGATCACAATGTAGAACAGGGAGAAAGAATAAGAGGATGCTTGTGGTTCTCTTTAGCATTGACATAGAAAATGTTGTGGCAGTTTGGGGACTTAATGGGTAAGTTTGAGAGGAACACATAATTGGTTTTCTAGATGGCTCCATTAGAAAAAAATCTAAGAAGGACCAATAGCTAAATTTGAGGAAGTATAAGGACCAAAAGAGAATAAGGAAGTTTGGAATTTGGGCCTCTGTAACTCCGCTACAAGGTGTTAATCATTTATGTAACATCTGATTTCTCTATAACCGTACGAAACTCACCAAATATAAAACGAAGTTCCCCAAATAGAATGATTTAAGGTTAAATAAAATTAGAGCAATAATTTAAACCTTAAATAATAAGGATATGAAGCTTGAGATGCTCGGAAACCCAAGCCAGAGAGGCTATGAAAATTTAAAATGCAAAAGTATTTTCATAATTTCTAGCAATTTTGAAAAACTCACAGGAATGCTTTTTAAACAAAAAATTTTAACTTTTTGAGGTTCTCAAAGGCCCTTGAAAACCATAAAAACTCTCAGAACAGTTGAAACCCTTCTGGTGGGTGATTTTAGCTATCAATTAATCGAAATTTTAACCAAATGGTTTGAAATGGTTTAAATCCAATTTAGGTGAAACCAAAGGCATGTTATCATTCAAATTTGTATTTGCATTCTAGTTGGCTTGAACTTCCATATACATGTTAGCATTCACTTGTTCTTGTTCAAGCATATTATTACCAACAAATTGAAGTACACAATCAATTCCTTGCACACAATCAAAAGTAGAAGTACTACCACTATTTCTTATACTATCACTATTTTTCCTAATCCTTACTTTCCTCCAAAAGGTTCTTTCAATTTTAGAATCCAAATCAATTAATTTCTCACTAAAGGACCTTGTCATAAACTAATTAGGCAAGCAAAAACTAAGAAGCAACACAAAAACCAACAAAGAAAAATCAAAACAATTAATCTAGAAAAATATAATAAATAAATCCAGAGAAATTAGAAGTGTAACATCTAGTCCCTCCGTAACCGTGAGAAATATAATGTTTGATTTCTCTGTAAATGCATGAAAGGCATTGGATATAAAAGGAAATCTCTTAGAGAGAATGATTTGAGGTCAAATAAAATTAGGATAAAATTTTAAATAGTAAAAAATGAGGATATGAGTCTTGAATTGCCTAGGAACTGATGCCGCAGTGGTTAAAAAAATTTGTCGAAAATCTAGTGGCACTTTCGTAAATATGAGCAACTTTTGGAAAAATCCTAAGAAGGCTTTTTAAACAAAAACATTTGAGTTTTTCAGGGTTCTCATAGGCCCTGAAAATCATAGGAATTCCTAAGACAGTTAAAATATCTTTGGTGTACATTTTTGAATGTTGATTGACCCGAATTTTGACTGATTCGTTCGAGAAGGTTTTAAATCCAAATTAAGTGCTTCTAAAGTGATTTTATAAAATTGAGGACCTAAATTTTATGATGAAAAAAATAGTTGTAAAAAAGGATCCAAAATAAGTCTAAAACGAAATTGCCAAAAACAAGGGATATAAATGTCATTTAAATGAACAAATCCTTCCTATCCCTTCTTTAAAAGTGGCATCCCACTTACTCTCTCCTCCAACTGACTTATGGTTCTATCTAAAATAAAGAAGGGAGCTAGGGAGAAGGGCGCACAAGGAGAGCTTCAAGAGAGAGCGAAAAGCAAGGTAAAATGTATGGAAATTTAAAGCTTTTCATAGTTCTTCCTTTCCAACTTCTCTTCTCCTTTCCCATGATTTTGGGGGATGATATGGATCTATTTTGGCCTTGATTCAGAGGAGGAAGATTAGAGATTCAAGGAGAAGGCCAAAGCAAGGAAGGAAGCTCTTGAAGTAAGCTTAGAATCAAGGTAATTTATCTACCTTTGTTGCTTCCTTCTTCCCTGCTTTGTATGTGTTTTGGTTAAAAACAAAATAGCCTATGGGGAGAAAGTTCTAACCTATAGGAAGCAAGAAACCATTGATTTAGAGTGTGGGAACTTGAGAATTGTAAAGAGAGTAGAAGAAAAACTATGGAATTTCAACAAAGAACAACTACGGATTCATGAACGCTTTGTAAATTCTATTTTGATTCATGAATTTCCTAACATATGTGAGTGTTTGTTTGAGTTTCTAAGACTCCTAGAAAGCTTTCCAAGTGCCTCTCCCATTAAGGAAAAATGTAAAATTCCATGAGCTCATTCTTTCTCCATTGCTTTGACCTAAAGCACTTGGGAAGGATAAGGAGTGTTTTAATTTGTTCTAAGCTAGAAGAAGGTGAAAGGAACCCTTGGAAATAATTTAGAGGTCATAGATTGGGAAATGTGGTAATAGATTTATAATATAGCCTTAAGAAATAATTTGTATCTAAACTCTTAGAAATAAGTTTGTGATAACTTTAAGGAATATAAATAGAACCAAGAGGCCTAGATATGAGAAGAAAATGAAGACAAGAACTTGAATCATGGTAGCTGCTTCATTAGACCATTAATGGAGCTATTATGAAACCAATGGACCAAATATGCTTCTTAAGTGTATGTCAAACGCTTTGGCTTATTCCAAGAGAGTAACTGGATGTTATTTGTTATATCTAGGCCAAAGAAAACAAATGAATGCTATTTGTTATGTCTAGGCCAAAGGAAACAAACTTTATCTACTTGCAAGCGTGTGGCTTTGGGGAAAGAGAAATAACCAAGTAAAAGACTTATTTTAGTACCAAGGTAGCTCTTGCTTGCATTCTCGAATATGTAATTGTCATTATATGCTTGTATATGCCATTGCATTGTGAGACATGCCATTTGATGTTGCTTTATTGCATTTGTACCAATATGTTTCTTGAATGATATTTTAGTTGTGAAAATTGCTCTTAAGGGTGAGGTGGTACTAAAAGTCTTTAATATGGGTGAAGTGAAATCTAAAGTCCTTAAGCATAAGTAAGACAAGGACAAAAGTCTCATGGATAGATGATGCTAAGTCAAAAGTCCCTAGATTAAGGGTGAGACTAATTCAAAAGTCTTAAAAATAGGATGAGATTAGACCAAGAGTCCCTAAAGCTTATTTTTTGTCTTGATATGATCTCAAGGTATGTAAATAATGTTTTAAATGATTTTTCGTTGTTTGAATGCCAACTTGTGTACTTTGACATGATATATGCCTTGATTGCTTATTTGAATAAGTGTATTAGCTACTGAGATTCTATGAATCTCACCCCCTTTCCTCTTCCATTTCCACATGCCTAGATGGTGCCCAATGAGAGAAAAGTGGAAGCCAAGGAGCTTGATGGGCCATATTTTGACAACTATGTAGCTTTTATTGTATTTACATATCAAAGTGGATATGTATATATTATTTTTGAGATATAAATACTTGAGCAAATGTAAAAGTATGTAAGAATAGTGTATGAACCAAAGTGGTAGTAGCCTAATTGATGAGAAAATGCAATTTGACCACTTGGTAGCTTAGTATGGAATGTGTATTCTTACAAGTGGCATAGTGAAATTATAATGTATGGTAGTTTCAACCATTTGAGAAGCTCATAAATGTTATATTTGTACTTTTAAACTTGCCCAAATTGTGGTAGAAGTAAGGGGAGACCATTTGGACCAAATTGGACCATTATATGATGCTAAAATGACCATATTTGTGAGCTACAGCAAAATCTATCCAAATAAGCTCTTCTTGGCTTGAAATTTGATAAGTATATAGATGTCTAGAGTTTTTTGGGAAGTTAAAATACATATTATTTGGAGCTTTAGAGAATATTTAATGAATTTTCAAAGTCGGCAAAAATTTACAATTTTAATAGTGACATTATGCATGTGGTCAGAAATTTCATCTTTGTCATTCATAGGGAAAATGATATCCAATGGCTATTAAATTTTACAAGAAGAAACTAGACATTCACAATGACTTATATAAACTAGAAGTACCTCAATTGGAGGTCTGTAGAGAGATAGCCAAATTTTTGAAGTATCATATCAATATTAGGGATGCAGTTAGACCTTTGTTACTGTTCCATCAATTTTTAGGTTTGAAGTCTTCTAAATTAGTCTAGAATTATTTTTTCCTCTAATATTTGTAGCTTTCCAAATTGATATAGTTTTTCCTAATTGGATTTTTATGAAATTAGTTACCAATTTTTGAAGCTTATATCAGTAATGCTGGACAGTTTGACCTATGTTATTTTTTAATTCTCAAATATGGCCCAAATGATGTTATTAGGTTTTGATTTATTTTTAGTATAAATGTAACATCTAGAGCTTTCCAGATAGCTATAGGTTGTTGGATTTTGATTTTTCTAGATTTAGTTATAATTTTTTAAATTTTGCACCAGAAATATGTCAACTAAACCTAAAACTAACATGCATATTTTTTGGTTTTTGCCTCCAAATCCATGCTTCATGGAATGTTTTATGATGCATATGAGTGGTATTGATGCATGTTAAATAGAAGATGATATTGATGGATTCACATAGCCCACGTGGCATAAAATAAAAATTTTGGGCCATGTGCAACATAATAAAATGTAATATTTTTATTCCTTTTTCATTGGAATTATGTATACTCTTGTGGGATTAAGCTTCAATATAATGGTATGGAGTAATAAATTATGATGTCACAAGAAAAATCCTAGAAAATTTGAAAAAATACTAAAAAATTAGAAAAAAAAAATGCTCTAAGCGTTGGAATTTGGCTTTAAAATAGTGCACCAAATAGCTGTGCTATTATTTTTCCTTAAAACACCCAAAAACCTTGGAAAACAAAATTTGAGAATTTTCTAGGCACATTAAACAAAAATTCTAACAAGCAAAATATTTGTTACATAACATCGAAATGTCCAAAAACTAAGTCCAAAATAAGGTAAAAATTAAACCAAAACAGGGCTAAAATAGAGCAAAAACACTACAAAACCTTTTCAAAACAATTAAGAACCTAAGCTCCCTGGCAACTACGCCAAATTTAACAGTTGTTTCACGCAACCTCAAATAAAATTAGGTTGATTAATGTTTTATAACTAATAGTACAATCTAGGTCACTTCCTAATGAGTTTTGGCTTACAATTATTTGTGAAAAAAAAATTCTCTAAGTGACAGTAAATGAAAAGTGTTTAGGGAATTTTGAATTACTAAATTTTAATTGAATTAATGAAAATAACAAAAATTAAAAACTTAAGACTAAGAGATGTCAACAATTAGGAAAAGTGTGGTAATTAGCCTTTAGATAAACTTCTTAAAATTTAATTATCCTTACTCTCTTTCTAATGTACTAAAATTGGATTTAAACTCTTGTTTCTTAGTATATTCTTTATAAGGATTTTTGAATTACAATCCGAGACTAAAATCACTAATGATTCAAGGAACTTGCAACCACAAGAAATCTTGAACAATTAGTCATTTGAATTAAGAATAAAAACACACTAAAATAGAACCTAAGTGCCCATTAAAGTAGCTGAAAAATCCACTTAAAAATACTAATCAACAAATTAGATTAATAAATTTCTCAAGTACAATAATCACACCAAAGTCTAGTCACTTAATTCAATAACCATTGCACTAATTGGCCTAAAAATAAGAGGAATTGAGTAGTAAATTCGACAGCCATTAATTCTGGATTTTCTACAAACACTGATGCATCAAAATTAACATTAAAAATGTGAGATTACAATTAAATCATAGAGCAAGTTAATCCAGTACATTCAGCAACTAAATTCTCTCATTAACAAGCTAAACCTAGTCAAATTAACAAAGAAATTAATGTTGAAAGTAAAGGATGGAGGGAAGAAAGTTTGTCCAAATTGGAGATGCAATCTTGGAGCTCAAATCTTCTTCAATGGAAGTCTAATCTTTAGCTAGCTACCCAGGGAATTTAAAGCATTCATGAAGAAGATGAATGGAAGAAAGTGGATGGAAGAAGCTACGGTCATGGCTTGATGGATGATCGAATCAAAGACTCCCTCACCCTCTTTTCGCGTCTCTGGAGACGTTTCTGCATAGTGTTATTTTTTTCGTCCAATCCTCCCCCTCTGCCTCTGCCCAGACCCCCTTCTTTTTCTCCCAAAACTGTGCCATTCACATGCTCATTTGGCTCATTAATTCTGCCACTGTCCCACATGTTTTTCCACGTCAAAATCTGCATGTGCCTTTTTTTATCATCACATGAATTCATTCTCTCGCTTTTTATATTGAGTCTCCTCCCAGCTGCCCATGTTTTAGCTTGTTCTCACGTGTTCTTCTCCCAAACCCTAGCACGTTCGCCCCGGCCAGCTCCTTCTTCCTTGAACCCTTGTCCTTCTCGTATACTCTTTCTCCTCCACGTCAAATGCGAGATTGCCTTCATTACTTCTCATGGCTTCATTTGTTGTTGCTACGTGAGAATCTCCCACGTCCGTAGCTTCTCTCCATTCCTAGCTCTTGCTTCATGCGTCTTCCTGAACCCGTGGCTTCTCCACGTCATTTATGCTCACTTCCACGTTATCTCCCGAGCTTCATTTATTGCTTCTAGTTCAATAGTTGTGCATGCAATATTTGTGGCGTGGCTGCTCTACATGAGCTTCTTTACTCGAGCTTCTTCTCCTCGAGAAGCCTTTCCACATGTTGCTTCCTCTTCAGCTCAGCTCCCTTCTCACTCTCCTCTGCATGTGTGTGTTTCTAGTAGGTGTGCGGTGAACCTGAGAATGTGATATGTCAACGGGTGAGAGTGTGTGTTGATGTGAAGCTACGTGGGCATTAGAGTGTATGTAACTCGTGGCTATGAGAGAGCTTTCTTGTGTAAGTGCTTCGTGTATTTAAGTGAATGAATGTTCCATGTGGAAGAGGCACCTGATGATGACTATGTGTGTGACCTGATGAATGAGTGAGTTGTTTGTGTGAGGAGAATGGAGTGTAGCCGTGTTGCTGTCTATGTGGATAAATGTGTTCTTTTGTGTATGAATGAGTGGGTGAATAACTGAATGGAGGGACGCGTGTGTAGCTGGGCTGCGTGAATAATTGCTATGTGGATGTGTGTTATCATGTGAGTGTATTATTTTGGTGGGACTTGAGACTAAATCACATGCACCCTACTTCTTCTCTCTTCACGTGCTCATTTAAGATGTATGAACCATGTGCTGCACATTCCCATTATGCTCTTGTAAGTGCCCCGTCGGTGAAATGAGAGTTGGGGGGTGGGTTTCAAGTCAGTGTCAAGAAGATGGAGTACTTCAGCCCATGTTATACTTGGAGTGTGATTTCATATGTGAATGATGGGCTGGGCTCTTAAAACCGTGGTGTGTGATTTTGCTACTGTTCACTTAAATAAAAAGGAATTTCCATCTTCAACTTTAGGCCTCTTTGATCCAACTATGTGGCTTTCAAATCTTTGAATTTCCATTGCTTTCATAAAATTTGCGCAAATAATAAAAAATCTTCAATAGGAAAAATTCACAAAATTGTTTAGAGGAATTTATGTATTAAAATTCAGAAATTTTGTAAATAAATTCGTAGAATACAAAAATGGCCAATAAACTCAATTATCCTCCAATTAAAATCCTTTAAGTCATAATTTATCATCAAAATGCTTAAATTAGAGGGAAGAAAATATATAGAAATTAGCACTTATCATCCATTAGATTGGTTTAGGAATTGTAAAGTTGCTGTGCGCATTGAAAACAATGAATTAACAATGAAATTAAGAAGAATATTTCCAAAAAGACTCATGTTATTGAACATTTAGAATGCTTAATAAACAATAATTATACATCGTAAGAATGATTAAATGTGCATAGACTCTTGTTACAAGATGTTTAGACTCTTTAACTTCAATTAATCAATTTATTTAAGTAATCAACCAAGTTATTTAACTTATAAATTCTTATTACAAGATTTTTAAGCATGAACAATAGATCAAACATAGGAAAAAGATTATCAAAAGAGTTGAGCACATGTAATTACACCATAATCATGACAATAGTCTAAGAAATCATTACTACAATTTTTATATTGACAATTAACACATTATTCCAAAATATTAAGTAAAAAAGTGAAAATACTAATGAAAAGAGTGTAGAACACATGGAAATTAGGAATTACAAAACAAATTCTACATCTAATCTTGACTAGAGACCAAAGATCTTTAAGAATCAAATCTCCCTTTAAGATTCATTTCTTCTCTTCACCTAACTCTTTAGGATTGCAAGGAAATTCATGTTCTAACCATAGCTATCTAAAAATGAAAGAAAATATGATCTAAAACTTCTTAATTTCAGAGCTAATGAGCTATTTATAAAATTGCACAGTGGTAATTTGCCATAACCAACTAATCCTTCACATAACAGGCTCCTTTTAGATTCCATATGATGCATGCTTCCTAGCCACAACCATTGGGATATTTTGCCATGATTGAAATGTTGTGCTAGTCATTTAATAAAATCTTTGCACTTCAGTCCTTGGCTTCTTTAGAATAGTTTCTTAGCCTAGAATTGTTCATTTATTTATAACTAAGCCTTTGTAGAACAAGACAAGTAATTAAACTAAAATAAGAAATTAGACAATAAAACCCAAATTAAACTATTAAACTATTCAAAATCCAACTATTTACAAGATATAACAATGACTTCAATAAAATCTAGAAATAAACATAATATTAGCCATCACAATTTCATAATTTAAGTAAAAGCCAATAATCAACAAATATTGCACTTAATTCTTAAAATTAGGAATTTAATGAACAAAGCTTCTAATTATACCATTCACATATAAATTCCAAAATAATGCATTGGTTGATGTAAAAGACTTTAAAAAAATTAAAAAATCATGATAAGTTCTAAGAAAAACACCTAAAAATAGAATATTATACAATTTGGTTCAATCATAGCTAATTGTGTGGCAAGTTTCAAATTTTGAGGAGCTAACCCATGTAGAGAAATAAATATAAGAATTGAAGTGTTAGGAGCTCTATCTTTTAAAGATTAAATTTAGATTTACTTATAAATATATAAGCATGTCAGATTTGGGTCATACTAAAAAATATATATTTAACATGCTTACATTTTATCTTTTCAAAGTCCAAAATTCTTTACCATGGGAAGAAGGGAAGATTATCTTAGAGAATATTTATCTAATAAATGTAAAGAAGCTTGGAGAAATAATAAATATTATAAAACAAATAAACTCATTCTACAATGTAGTAACTTCGAAACATCTCATAAATGGGGATGTATACCAGAAAGAAAATCAACAAGAAAATATCAGAAAGAACCTTATAGGAAATACAAAAGATACCAATATCAATTCAAAAAATATCTTAAATCAAAATTTCAAAGACAATCAAAATTTAGAAAACCCTTTACGCCTAGAACATATTACAAAAAAGGTCCAAGAAAAATTAATTATAGTAAATACCCTACAAAATGCCAATGTTATAATTGTGGAGAACTAGGACATATAGCAACAGACTATAAGAAATCAAGAAAACAAAAAGTTATGAATTTAATAGAATTAGCTGATAATTATTATTTAGAACCTATTGAATTCAATCAATATATAAATGAAGAATTTGACTATTCTAATATTGAAATATATAAGTTAGAAAAATTAACTTTAGAATCCGAATCAGATACAAATTCTAGTATGAAAAACTCATCTAGTGAATCCAATAAAGAATATAGCTTTATTCCAGAAAAAGAAGAAATTAATATGATGAAAGAAGAAAATAGTAATTCCCATAGTAATTCCCAAAATAATAACTTAGCAGAAAATCTTCACATAGAAAGAGAACCAAATATGATACAAGGAGAATCCAGTAATAGCCAGAACAATAATAATCATAATTTTGAAGAATCCATTAACTTAGAAGAAATTATAGATTTTGAAGAACCACAAACAAATTGGGAATTAATAGAACTACAACCAAATGACATACAAAAAGAAAATTATTTCAATTTTGATGAGTTCAAAGAATTCCAAAAATTATGGAAGGAATTAGAAATTGAAGAAGAGTCAAAAGAAGAAAGCCCAACCTTAGAATAGGTAGAAAAACCCACTATTAATAAAAGAACACTAATCCAACAATATAAAGACGCTGAATTTGATGTAAAAGATTTAATATCTGGAAATGAATACTGTAACACCATACTTCTAGGACTCAATTCATGCAATTCCCATGCCTCATCTTATGTTTGTTCTATGGAAACACTCGAGTGGCATAGGGAGTTATGAATTAAAATGCATTTCTCTACTGGTAAAATTTTTCTTTCGGAGTCCCGTGGGTCATAGGAATGCATCTATCACATTCTCATACTTAAATACATGAATATAGCTCATTTCCATTATCAAATTTGGTCTACAACTCGTGGAAAGCAAAGGAACACATTAAAATTCATGTTTGCATTTTCGTCCAGATTTGCTCCATTTTCTGACCCAACTTTGGAAAATCATAACTACATCTAGAAAAATCTAAATCATGTGTTCTTTGTCATTCTGGAAAGCTCAGGATGTCTACTTCACAATAAAAATACGTCCAAGTCACAACATTCATCACACAGGACGTTTGACATCCAAAAAGCTACAGACTCACTGGCTGCCTGGGCTGTGATTCAGGTTACTGATGCAAACTTCTGAAATTCATAACTAATTCTACAAAAATTGAAATCACACACATTCAGTCATTCTGGGAAGCTACAAATGTTAACTTGACACTAAAAATAATTCTCGAATGAAACAGATACGTTTAGGTATCTGGAACTGATGGAACAGTGATTGAGCTCTGGAGTCACCACTGTTACTGACAGCAAATTTCAAAAATGCATAACTCTGTGGTCAAACCTCCAAATGAGGTGATCTTGGTGGCCACAGAAAGATTATAACCTCTAGTTTATGCACATAAAATTTCATAACCATTGGACACCATTTGGCCATCGAGTGACACGAAAATCAAATCTGCCAGTATGAACAGTGCACATACCAGAAACCATAGAAAATACCAACTTTGAAAATTCATCAAATATTCTCTAGGTCTCCGAAAATTATGATCTTTAGCTTCCCAGAAAGCTCTTAATAAGACCTAATTGTATGCCAAATTTCAGGGCAAGACTAACTCGTTTGGCCAAAAAGTAGTATAGGGTTCCATTATGGTCAATTTTGGCTCCATATTGGGTACCAAAATTGCCAAATGGATTTCTTTTGGTCTTGGCATCTTTTGGGCAAGTTTAAAAGCTTATTTGAGACTTGTGTGAGCTGCCCAAATGGTCCCAAACCTCATGCATCTCATTTTGACCATTCAACCCACACTTATACACATAACCACCAAACTTTACATTCTTATACCATGGCATTTCATACTCAAAACATGTGCTAATGGTCATACATCATATCCATACATTTAAACATCATATAATATCACATTTACACATGTCTCAAGGGTCATAGCCCATTTACAATATTCATATACATCATTGAACATCATTATGGTTCCATAAAGCAAAAACTAGACATATAAATGTCAATCTCCTTCCTCTAGTGTTGTTGGCTCCCATTGGCATATCCACTTAGTTCACCTAGCATGTTAGATCATTGGAGAGGAGGGGATGAGATTCAAAGAATCCCAATAGCTCATCTCCCATTCAATCATACGTAATATGTGCAAGGCAAGTTTCATAAATGCATGCATGGAGGAAATAGAAGCCATAGATATTTTAAAAGCAAACTTAGCATGTAAATCAATCATACAAGACATTCAAGAGCTCACTAAGTGTTTGGATTGGCCTCACCCTTCTCCTCATGGATTTTGGACTTGCCTCACCCATTCTTTGAGCACTTTGGACTCAACCATACTTTTGGGAGCCCACTTTGCTTTTGGGAGACTCTTTACTTTGTCTCAACCAAGCTCAAGGGTTCTTGGCTCATCCTCGCCCAAGGGAAGAGTTCTTGGCCTCTCCACACTCAAGTAAACTCATACAAACATCATGGATTCATTTAAAACATAACATGGCATCAAGGATCATGACATGTAAAGGCATGCTAGCATACTTTTCAAAGCTTGAAAATACACATACACACATTCTAAAACAAGCTAAACATACATCCATGCATGAGAGAAGGTAGAGAGAGCTACCTTGTATACAAACACACACTTTTTCCTTAGCTTTCAAGCCTCCTCTTTTAGCCACACACCCATAAGTTGGTGGAGATAGTTTATCTTGTCCTAGACACAAATTATGGGAGCCAATTAAGTTTATGAAACAATTTCTAGGGCTATGCAACTTGCTTAAACCCTAGATTACTCTACAACCTCCATTATGGTCCATATTGGCACCTAATGAAGCAACACCCCTCAAATGATTTCTAGGCCTCATTCTTTCTTTTCAAATATGATTCTTGACTCCTTTTAAGCCTCTTGGAGTCATCACATAATTAAAACAAAGGGCCTAACATTATGTTGCTTCCTTAGGTCACAATATGGAACCTAAAGCACCAACTCATTCTCTAAGCTTCCTAAATTTTTCCCAAGGTTTCCCCTCATATTCATTCATCATGTATGACTCAAAAATGGGCTTGAAACAATTTAAAACTCTCCCTAACTATGCCATCCCTACTTGGCCGAAAGTTAGAGCATAAATGGGATTTCATGGCTTCTTGATGTTTCCTTGATGGGGGAACCATTTAGAGAGGTTGTTAAGAGTTGTAGGAGGTCAAGGAAACACTTAAACAACCAAGGGAACTTATAGATTAAATCAGTTTTTACAATCCCCTTAAGTGCTCTACACTTTTCCAACTTTTAGGTTCATGACGTTCCATGGGGTTTTGTTCATTTTATGGAGGAAGAGACATATGGGGGACCTCTTAGGGATCTTAGGGGCACATTTAAACATTCATTTAAGCTTAAAAACATTTATATAAAATCATATTTGCAAGGGAGCATTTGGATCCCTAATGATTCCATTTTGTTTCCTAATGCTCCTTTCTTGATTCTATTGGTTCATTCTTAATCCTTGCCATCTAAAACTTGGATAGAAAACAGCCCCTAAGAATTGGGCTCATGGTGGTCAAATTCGTGCAAGAGGAAGGGGGAGGGAGAAACTACCAAAGAATGGAAGTTTTACCTTGTTTTCTTGCTTCCTTTGGCTTGTTCTTCCACTTGGTTGGCTTACTCCCTCAATTTTCGAAATTCCCCTCTCTGTTCTGCCCCAAAAACAGCACCAAACTCTCCATTAAAACCATAGAAAGAAAGCTTGAGAGGAGAGGAGCAAGGTTCAAGAAGGAAGGATATGGAATTTCTTAAAGTTTCTTACCTTTCTCTTGAATTTCTTCCTCCAAAATCCTCCTCCTCTTGTGCGCCTAAGGAGCTGGAGTTCTCCTCTGAAAATGGGCAGAAGCAAGTCGGTTTGGAGAGGGGGAGGCAGAACGTGGCATGTAAAGAAGAAGAAAGAAGTTTCTTTTAACACTTTAATGCCAATTTTGCCCTTCATTCTTAGCATTTTCGTTTCTCCTTCGTTTCAGCTCCTTTTTGAGAACCGTCTTTTCCATCATAACAAATAGGTTCCCAATTTAATAAAATGCCTTTGGAATCACTCAAATCGGAGCTAAAACCATCCCGAACGAATTGGTCAAAGTTTGAGTCAACCGACATCGGAAAGAGTACACCGGAGGGGCTTTACTGGTCCCAGGGCTTCCCATGGTTTTTGGGGCCTCTGAGAACCCTGGGTAACTCAAAATTTCCATTTAAAAAGCCCTCCTAGGTGCTTTTCCAAAATTACACTTATTTACGAAAATGCCACTGGCCTTTCGGCAAATTTTTCGAATCGCTCCGACCCCGGCTTTTGGACAACTCAAGGCTCAAATCCTCATTTTCTATTATTTAAAATTTTATCCAAATTTTATTTGGCCTTGAATCACTCATCTCAGGGGACTTGCTTTGAAAATGTGCCCATTTCCATCGTTTAATGAAAACGGGACATTATAAATACAGATGTTCAAAATATTCAAATAAAAAGATAGATAAAAATGCTTGGAGATGCCCATTAAAATCTTTATACCCTCAAAGTAAATATTGTGAATTCCATCATCAACAAAGTAAGTCAAATACAATTCAGAAAAAAATAAAATGGTTAAAAAGAACCTATAAAAACAAACTAAGAAAATTACAAGAAGAAGCAAAACTTATAAGACTAAGAAAGAAAAAAGGAAAACGATTAAAAAATGAAAAAGAAAATATTATAAAAGAAGATGATATCAAAATTCCCTGATATATCTTATTATGATTATTCTGTTGAATATGTCAAAGGAAAAAAATAACTTGATTGCTAATTTTCTTAGCAGAGATGGAGCAATCATCTCAGACAAGTAAAGCCACCAGTAATCCCCAAGAAGAAGAAAATTCATATCCTTATCCTCATTTATTTGCACGAGTAAATACCCTCGAACTTAATCTGAGCATATTGTCATCTCAGACTACAAATAATATCAATAATATCAGTAATTCCATCAATTATTTAACTCAGGCTTTAGGAAATTATAGTTCCCATGTCAACGAGTTAGAATCACGATTAATACAAGTAGAAAAACAAATAATGAGTATATCTCCAACTCCATCACCACCATTGACACCACAAAGCCAATCAACTCATATTCCACAAACTCTCTCATTTGCAGCCATCCTAGAACAAGAAGTAAAATAGGCCCAAGAACAAGCTAAAAAAACCCAACAACCAAGTCCAAATACCCAAATAGCTTCATCCTCTACTTCAAATCTACAGACCACGGCCCAAAATCGCCTTCAAGAACAATTTGAATATTTCTAATTAATTATTAAAAAACTTAACCATTGTCAAATAGCCACCTCTACCCTCAAATATATCTCCCATTATTCCATTAATAAAGTTGTGATTAAACTTGGAACAAACCCTCAATTAGTATATACTTTATTCAATTATGGATTAATTCATTGTATTTATCCTTCTAATAATCTCCATGAATTAAGCCATCTCCCAAAAGCCATCCAAGAAGCAGCCAAACACTACCAGAACATCATAACCCAATACACCATGTATATGAGATGTTATTCCACTATTACCGAAATAACTCCAAAAAAGTTTTATCCTCCCATTAACCTTATCAAATTTGGAACAACAAGAAAACCCTTTGAATTTGAAGAATCCGAAAAATCCTCTATTAACCCTGAGGAATTTCGTCTTATTATATCAAAAATAAGAGCCCAAGAATATAAAATTATTTTCTCAAAAATGAATCGAACATTAAATAGTGATGAGGTCCAATGGACTTACTTCACTAGCTCAAACTCATGTATATATTCAATTGGAAGAGCAAGCCGAAGCCCAAGACTATTCACTCAATTTTATGATAAAATTAAAACCAATAAATTGGATAATACTGAAGACACCAAAAGAAGAATTTGCCAACAATTATCGAATTATCCAGCCCATATATGCATTTACTATAAAGACAAAGAAAGATCAGCAGAAGATAATAATCCACCGACCTACATCAATATACTCGAAGGCTGAAGAACTGATTTGACCCAAAGGAGACAATGAATTGACAAAAGGGTAACACAAAGGCATCGAAATGACAAAAAGAATCAATTTGATAAAAAGAAAAAGAAAAAGAAAAGATTCTCTGAAAAAGTCAAAAAGAAAGATGTGACTCAAAGAACGAAGCGACCTTAGAATGACAAAAGTAAAGTTGAAAGTGACAAAAAGAAAAGAAGACTTGACTCGATGTGACTCAAAGTAGCCGAAGAAGAAAACTTTAGTGCCAACTTTAAAACTTTAATGCCACTTCAATTATTGTAGTAATGGCAGAGGAATGCCTCTCGCCTATATAAAGCCCTGTATGTTTCATTTGTAAGCAGAACCTGAAAGCTTCTAAATTTCTCTCTGAGAATTCTGAGCACCCTTTCTCACTATCTCACGCTTGTACTCCTCCACCTTCCATCAAATAAAATTATTTTTGAAGTTTAAAGGTATGACTAGTTAAACTCTTCCTTCGGAGATTAAGTATAGTATTCATTCTTATCTGTCCATAAATGAATTGATCCTCCGTTGTGTCAATACTGGAATAAGGATTAGAGATCCTTTGAACAGTAAATTAGAAATAGGAATAGTACGCCTCCGGTAGAAAACGAAGGAAGGTTGTGCTGGACTAAGCTGAAGGGGGAAGGTTTTGGCTTTAATGAGCGGCCTACCATAGCCGATGCTCATCGTTTAGAGTAGCCATAGAAAAGACCTCTGCATGAAAAAGGGCAGAGTTCCTTCCATGACCCGGTTTAGTTTCGGTCACCCCTATTCCTAAGTCTAAATTACTCCTTGAATGGATAGCTGATCTCGCTCATTCCAAGCTGTCCCCCGAAAGAACCTTATAGGAAATACAGAAGATACCAATATCAATTCAAAAAATATCCTAAATCAAAATTTCAAAGACAATCAAAATTTAGAAAACCCTTTACGCCTAGAACATATTACAAAAAAGGTCCAAGAAAAATTAATTATAGTAAATACCCTATAAAATGCCAATGTTATAATTGTGGAGAACTAGGACATATAGCAACAGACTGTAAAAAACTAAGAAAACAAAAAGTTATGAATTTAATAGAATTAGCTGATGATTATTATTTAGAACCCATTGAATTCAATCAATATATAAATGAAGAATTTGACTATTCTGATATTGAAATATATAAGTTAGAAAAATTAACTTTAGAATTCGAATCAGATACAAATTCTAGTATGAAAAACTCATCTAGTGAATCCAATAAAGAATATAGCTTTATTCCAGAAAAAGAAGAAATTAATATGATGAAAGAAGAAAATAGTAATTCCCAAAATAATAACTTAGCAGAAAATCTTCACATAGAAAGAGAACTAAATATGATACAAGGAGAATCCAGTAATAGCCAGAACAATAATAATCATAATTTTAAAGAATCCATTAACTTAGAAGAAATTATAGATTTTGAAAAACCACAAACAAATTGGGAATTAATAGAACTACAACCAAATGACATACAAAAAGAAAATTATTTCAATTTTGATGAGTTCAAAGAATTCCAAAAATTATGGAAGGAATTAGAAATTGAAGAAGAGTCAAAAGAAGAAAGCCCAACCTTAGAAAAGGTAGAAAAACCCACTATTAATAAAAGAACACTATCCCAGCAATATAAAGACACTGAATTTGATGTAAAAGATTTAATATCTGGAAATGAATACAGATGTTCAAAATATTCAAATAAAAAGATAGATAAAAATGCTTGGAGATGCCCATTAAAATCTTTATACCCTCAAAGTAAATATTGTGAATTCCATCATCAACAAAGTAAGTTAAATACAATTCAGAAAAAAATAAAATGGTTAAAAAGAACCTATAAAAACAAACTAAGAAAATTACAGGAAGAAGCAAAACTTATAAGACTAAGAAAGAAAAAAGGAAAACGATTAAAAAATGAAAAAGAAAATATTATAAAAGAAGATGATATCAAAATTCCCTGATATATCTTATTATAATTATTCTGTTGAATATGTCAAAGGAAAAAAATAACTTGATTGCTGATTTTCTTAGCAGAGATGGAGCAATTATCTCAGATAAGTAAAGCCACCAGTAATCCCCAAGAAGAGAAAAATTCATATCCTTATCCTCATTTATTTGCAGGAGTAAATACCCTCGAACTTAATCTGAGTATATTATCATCTCAGACTATGCATAATATCAATAATATCAGTAATTCCATCAATTATTTAACTCAATCTCTGAAAATTTTAGTTCAAGTCAACCTATTCTGTGTTACTTTCTACTTACTGCCTTCTGTGCCTTCTTACTGTCTGTTCTTAATTATTATTTCTGCTTTTGCTTTGCTTCCTAAACTTTTTAGTTTATCCACTTTATTGTTTTCTTTATTGTATCCTTTAATTTCATTTAATTATGTCTTTATTTCAAAAAATTGAACCTCGAATTTATGAAGTAAATCAAGAAAGTTTACCAAATAGTAGCTTTATTCCAACCCCAAATGAAACATTAGTAGCTTCACCTTTTATGTTGGGAAGTGAAGGTGATACAACTTGAAATTTAATTAATTGGACAAACATGTATTTACTCAAACAATTAGGATATGTAGTCGATCCCAATATATCATTTATCCACACATTAAGAGATTCACCTAAAGAAATAAAAGATGTATTAAAAAAAGAACTAGAACATAAAAGAGTATATAGATTAATTGAATTAGCAAAACCCTTCGAACAAAAAATATATGAATCAAAAGAAGAAATCAAATGAATAGGAGCAGAAATTCAAGATCTTAGAATAGAAGTATCAGATATAGGAAATGAAGTGCATTTAATAAAAAGAAAAATTGAAAGAATAAGTCAGGTATTAGGAATAAGAAATACTGTAGAACCAATTATAGATTAACCAAAAATTAATATGATGCGATTATATAAAGAAGACAATATTAGAGAAGTGGCGTTAAAGTTTTAAAGTTGGCACTAAAGTTTTCTTCTTCGGCTACTTTGAGTCACATCAAGTCAAGTCTTCTTTTCTTTTTCTTTTTCTTTTGTCAAATCGATTCTTTTTGTCATTTCGATGACTTTGTGTTACCCTTTTGTCAATTCGTTGTCTCCTTTGGGTCAAATCAGTTCTTCAGCCTTCGAGTATGTTGATGCAGGTTGGTGGATTATTATCTTCTACTGATCTTTCTTTGTCTTTACAGTAAATGCATATATGGGCTGGATAATCCGATAATTGTTGGCAAATTCTTCTTTTGGTGTCTTCGGTATTATCCAATTTATTGGTTTTAATTTTATCATAAAATTGAGTGAATAGTCTTGGGCTTCGACTTGCTCTTCCAACTGAATATATACATGAGTTTGAGCTAGTGAAGTAAGTCCATTGGACCTCATCACTATTTAATGTTCAGTTCATTTCTGAGAAAATAATTTCATATTCTTGGGCTCTTATTTTTGATATAATAAGACAGAATTCCTCAGGGTCAATAGAGGATTTTTCGGATTCTTCAAATTCAAAGGGTTTTCCTGTTGTTCCAAATCTGATAAGGTTAATGGGAGGATAAAACTTTTCTGGAGTTATTTCGGCAATAGTGGAATAACATCTCATATACATGGTGTATTGGGTTATGATGTCCTAGTAGTGTTTGGCTGTTTCTTGGATGGCTTTTGGGAGACAGCTTAATTCATGGAGATTATTAGAAGGATAAATACAATGAATTAATCCATAACTGAATAAAGTATGAACTAATTGAGGGTTTGTTCCAGGTTTAATCATAACTTTATTAATGGAATAATAGGAGATATATTTTAGGGTAGAGGTGGCTATTTGACAATGGTTAAGTTTTTCAATAATTAATTGGAAATATTCAAATTATTCCTGAAGGCGATTTTGGGCAGTGGTGTAACACCTTAATATACTAACTCTATCTAGCCTCCCCTTGGGCTCGATTCTATATGATTTCCAAAGAACCAATACCAATCCGTGGCATTTTCATGCTATGAAACGGGATTTCATACACTCATCTTCTACCCCGTGGGTCCTGTGAACCCATCATTCACATTCTCTACTCACACTCCATTTATACAACTCATACATAGCATAAAACAAGTCATAAGCCACGGGTATGGAGTCAAAAACCAGAAAAATGTAATTTCTCACTTGGGCCCAAAAGTCATATTTTAGCTCTAACTTTGGAAAATTATAACTAAATATAAAAAAATGGAAATCTAGTAAACCATAGCTCTCTGGAAAGCTCTAAGTGTCATCTTTACACTAAAAATAATTTCCAATCATAATCTCAGCATTTGGACCATGCTTGACATCAAAAATTAGATAAAGGTCCTACTGTCACTGTTTCTAGCCCAATTTACTGTCATGAACTTCGAAAATTCATAACTAAATCCACAAAAATCCAATCAGGGCAAACTATACCAATTTGAAAAGCTACAGATGTCTACTAGAGGAAGAAAATAATTTTAGATCAGTTCAGTAGCTTCTAGACCCCAAAAACTGATGGAACAGTAACGGAGGTCAGGTGGCTCCCTGATGTTGATACAGAACTTCAGAAGGTTTGTTCTCTCTCTACAGACCTCCGATTTAGGTGATTCTAGTTATAGGTCACTGTGATTGTCTAGTTTATGTGTATAAAATTTCATGACATTTGGACTCCATTTGGTCTATGAATGACACAGAAACATTTTCGGACCTATAGTAACAATACATGACCAAATCATTAAAATTTTCCAATTTCAACAATTCGCCAAATATTCTCTAGACCTCCGAATAATACCCACTTTAGCTTTTCAAGAAGCTCTCTACAAACTCTAGAGGCATGCCAAATTTTATAGCAAGAGGAGCTCATATGGTCATACTTTGACGAAACTCACAAAATTAACGATTTTGTCACCCAAAATGGTCAAAGTGGATCCAAATGGCCTCTCACATGTTCTAGCCACTCATGGACAAGTTTAAAAGTATAAAAATAGTCTATATAACATGTCTAAGTGCTTTTCCTTTCAATTCCTCTTCTCCCTTCTTGGTTTCACACTCACACCTTGATGGAAATGCTTCACTTGAGCCTAGACACAATCAAGATCATGGAATTACTCTCTTAAAATGTAATCTTCAGAGCAAACCCTCTTAGCATACAAGAACCTAGAGGTTCTCTCTCTCTCTTTCTCTAGAATGCCACCAATTCTTCCTCTCTCTCAAGTTCTTATGGTAGTGGAAACAACATTTTTAAGGAAAACAAAAAAGTTCAAAGGTGTTTTCCACTTTCCCTCTTCTGACCTATGCCCAGAACCTCACTAATCTTACAAATAAAACCATAGAAAGAGAGGGCAAAGAGAGGAGATCAAGATTCTAAGAAGAATTGAGAGAAACTTGCTTACCTTTCCTTTGTTCTTCTTCCTTCTCTTGGTCTCTCTCACTCTCCACGCCTCTTTTCTCTCATTGGGTCGAAGTCTAGGGCAAAATAGAGAGAAAAAATGAGTTAGGGCATTTAAAGGAGTCAGATTCTCGCTTTGTACGCTTTTCCGGACTGACCCTCACTACAGCGAAAATTAACCTTCGCTACGTCGAGCTCGTATCAGCTGCCTTCACTATGGCAAGGTTTAACTTTCGCTACGACGAGCACGTATCAGTTCCCTTCGCTATGGCGAGGTTTAACTTTCGCTACGGCAAACTCATACTAGTTCCAGACTCCCACTCTCGCTATGGTGCACGCTACGGCGAGCAACTCCCTGGTTTTTGTATGGACTGCTACCCGCACTTGCTATAGCTAGAATCACTTTCGTTATTGCGAACAGGCACTCTCGCTATAGCGAAACCATTTCTCGCTATTACGAGAGGACTTAGCAAAATTTCTGAATTTTGAAACTTTTCAACTTTCAACTTTCTTTTCCTTTTCCCTTTTCCCGGTTGTTACAAGTGGCCTGTGGATTTGAAGTAGAGGATGAAGCTATTTGGGTATTTGGACTTGGTTGTTGGGCTTTTTTAGTTTGTTCTTGGGCCTGTTTTACTTCTTGTTCTAGGATGGCTGCAAATGAGGGAGTTTGTGGAATATGAGTAGATTGGCTTTGTGGTGTTAATGGTGGTGATGGAGTTAGAGATATACTCATTATTTGTTTTTCTACTTGTATTAATCGTGATTTTAACTCGTTGACATGGGAACTATAATTTTCCAAAGCCTGAGTTAAATAATTGATGGAATTACTGATATTATTGATATTATTCGTAGTCTGAGATGATAATATACTCAGATTAAGTTCGAGGGTATTTACTCGTGCAAATAAATAAGGATGATGATAAGAATTTTCTTCTTCTTGGGGATTACTGGTGGCTTTACTTGTCTGAGATGATTGCTCCATCTCTACTAAGAAAATCAGCAATCAAGTTATTTTTTCCTTTGACGTATTCAACAGAATAATCATAATAAGATATATTAGCTTGCTAGCGATATAACATTTTGTTGGCTAATAAATTTGTTCTAAGTCCTCGAGATAACCACATTTTTACTTGAGTATTATCAGTATGAATAATAAATTGAGAATTAACAATGAATAATTCAAATTTCTTTATAGCTTTTATAATCGCTAAAAATTCTTTCCAAGTCTAGTGATATTTAGTTTGACTTTCATTAAATTTTCCACTAGCATATCGGGTAATAATTTCTTTTCCTTTTTGATTTACATGATAAAGGACAGCGCCCCAATAATTATCTGAAGCGTTTGTATATATTATCCATTCTAATTTTTCTTGAGTTGGAATAGTTAATTTGGGTAAATTGATACATAGTGCTTTAATTTTTTGAATAATTTTTTCAGTTTGTTCATTCCATTGTCAATTAGATTTTTCTCTAGCTAACTTAGATATTTGAGCAGTATATTTCGATAAATTAGGAATAAAATTTCTAGCTTGATTTACTAGTCCTAAAAATGATTGTAATTCTTTCTTTGTTGTAATTTCCTTGAAATCTTTTACTTTTGTACTAATATGTTCTTGTAATTCTATTCCGTTTGAAGAAATATAATATCCTAAGAAAGCTATTCGTTCTTTTCTAAGTTCGACTTTTTTAGGCGAAATATTAATTCCTTTTTCTTCAACTAAAGTCATAAATTGATCTAAATGTTTTTCATGTTGTTCTTGATTTTCCAAGAATATTAAAATATCATCAATATAAATTATTGCAAAATCTTTAATTGAAGATAGAAGTTTTTGTACATATTCTTGAAATATACTTGGACTATTATGGAATCCCATTCATATAATCCTTCAGAGGTTAAAAAGGCGGTATATTTTTTACTTAGTTCTTCTAACTTAATTTGGAAAAATCCTGATTTACAGTCAAATTTACTAAAGATTTGTTTTCCTTTTAGTAAATTAAATAATAATTCAATTTTTGGAATTGGGTATCTATTTCTGATAGCTAAATCATTTAATTTTTTATAATTTATAACCATTCAAGATTTATTTCTTCTTATTTCAGCATGACTCATAACAATCATGGCTAGTGAACAATAATTTGATCTACTTTCCCTAATTAAATTATATTGTTTCATTTCATTTATGTGCATAATAAATTCTTGTTTATCATTAGGTGTCCATGGATAAGGTTTACTACATATTTATTTACTATAGTCGAGTAATTCTATTTTAGCATAAGGTTTTGATTTTTTCCAGTGAATTAAAGGATTGTCACTATAATTATCGATTAATCTTTGTTCAATTATTTTTTGTCATATTATTTGATTTAAGGATCTTTTTGCTTCAATTCCTATTGGTTTATTATTAGGAATAAATTGTATTTCATTATCATTTTTCTTTTTTCTAAATATTGTATCAGTTCAATTAAATGGGTTTTGAACTCTAATTGCCCATGCTTGGTGTTTACAAGGTGTGGTTAATATTAAGGTTTTTTCGGTAAAAATTAGAGGCATATATTGTCCTGAAAAGTCCATTCCTAGGATTATATCGGGAGTAGCTCCGTTGTATTGGTATAGAATTGGAATTTTTAATTCATATTCTCCTATTTGTATTGGTACTTCTTTTGCAGATAATTCTATAAAATGAATTTCTTTTCCAGCACTACTTATCCTAATTGGCTTGTCCTTTTTCCATAATTCTGAGGGTAAGATATTATATTTAGAAGTAGTAATATTTGCTCCTGTATCAATCATAGCATGATATTTTCGTGATTGATATTTTACATAATTAAATCTAACTAAAATATAATAGAATTTCATTAGTCAAGTAAATTTATTTTATTAAGAATCACTACTTGTTTATCTATATTAATTAAAATTCTATCCTTTTGAATTCTATATGGTTTTACATATTCGAGGAAATCCTTTCCTAATATAATCTTATGAGATTGGTTTATAATTTCATCTTCAACGTATAATTTTATTTTGATAATATCTCTATGATTAAATCTTAGCATAGTTTGTGCACTGGTTTCGTTTTCAAGAATTACTAAATTATTATCTGTATAGTCTACATGTATAGTATTTTTTGTAATTTTGGGATTGATTAATGCAATTATTTCTATCCATTTTCCTTATTTAGCTATTTCTAAAAGGATTAAATTATCTAATGGTTGAGTTAAATCTATTTCAATCATATTTGGTTGAAGTTCTGCTAAATTTGATCTTATAGGGATTTTAGCTATTTTATTTGCTTCATAATTATTATGGCTTCTAGTTCTAAGTAAAGGTCTTTCTATAGGTCTTGATTCTTGTATACTTCTTCGAGGATTGATATTAATATTGATATCTGAGGGTGTATTTATTCTAATACTTCGGTTTCCTAATTGATTATTAAAGGAGATTCTAGGAATGTTTTCGTCTTCTAATTCTCTTGTTTGATCTAATTCTAATTGTAGTTGTCGGGGTATAGTAATTCTATTTTGGTCTAAAGGTAATTCTTCTAAGACGGGTATAAAGTGTTTATCTATAGTGATATTTCCTATATTCCTTTTGTAAATTTTATGTTCGTTGGAAAATACTAGTCCTACCATTTCAGTTATACTTATAATTCGACTTCCTAGAAGCATTTTTATTCCTTGTAATTTATGATAAATGACTAAAGTTTGATTCATATTTGTTTCAGCTCTAGAAATAGCAAAATTTGTGTTAACAGTTAATTTTAATTTTTGATAAATTAAATTTCCATTTAAAGCTCCTAATATACTATTTGGGACATTATCAATTATTCGATTATCGGTAATTAAAAGTTCAATTGGGGTATCTATTCCAGCTTTAAAATATGCTTTAATTAATAATTGAATTCCTGGTATATAAATTTCTGTTACTTCATCTTTTATATCTAATTTTTGGATTTCATTTTCAATTAAAGTTTTATTAATAATTGGAATTCTAAGAACTCCTTCAGTTAGTGTTGATTCTATAAGAAATTTCTTTTCTATAACTACACAGGCAGATTTTTCTTTTTTCTTAGATTTAATAAATTTACTAAGTTGTTTAATAATACTAGTTTGAGTTAGATCTTGAGGTGTTAAATCTAATTCTTTATTACAGATTTGGTTATATTGTTTTTTATTAAATTTCATTCTTTTTTCAACTATTCCTTCACTTAGGTTTCTAATTTCTTGGAATTCTTCGAAATCTGTTGGAGGATTGTTATTACTACTTTCTCCTTGCATCATATTAATTTCATTTTTTTCATTTATATCTGTAATTTCTTTTTCTGATTCTGAGTCACTAAAGTAGTTTGGTATATAGGCGAGAGGCATTCCTCTGCCGTTACTACAATAATTGAAGTGGCGTTAAAGTTTTAAAGTTGGCGCTAAAGTTTTCTTCTTCGACTACTTTGAGTCACATCAAGTCAAGTCTTCTTTTCTTTTTGTCATTTTCAACTTTACTTTTGTCATTCTGAGGTCGCTTCGTTCTTTGAGTCACATCTTTCTTTTTGACTTTTTCAGAGAATCTTTTCTTTTTTTTTTTCTTTTTGTCAAATTGATTCTTTTTGTCATTTCGATGCCTTTGTGTTACCCTTTTGTCAATTCGTTGTCTCCTTTAGGTCAAATCAATTCTTCAGCCTTCGAGTATATTGATGTAGGTCGGTGGATTATTATCTTCTGCTAATCTTTCTTTGTCTTTACAGTAAATGCATATATGGGTTGGATAATCCGATAATTGTTGGGAAATTCTTCTTTTGGTGTCTTCGGTATTATCCAATTTATTGGTTTTAATTTTATCATAAAATTGAGTGAATAGTCTTGGGCTTCGGCTTGCTCTTCCAACTGAATATATACATGAGTTTGAGCTAGTGAAGTAAGTCCATTGGACCTCATCACTATTTAATGTTCAGTTCATTTCTGAGAAAATAATTTCATATTCTTAGGCTCTTATTTTTGATATAATAAGACAGAATTCCTCAGGGTCAATAGAGGATTTTTCGGATTCTTCAAATTCCAAATTTGATAAGGTTAATGGGAGGATAAAACTTTTCTGGAGTTATTTCGGCAATAGTGGAATAACATCTCATATACATGGTGTATTGAGTTATGATGTCCTGGTAGTGTTTGGCTGCTTCTTGGATGGCTTTTAGGAGACGGCTTAATTCATGGAGATTATTAGAAGGATAAATACAATGAATTAATCCATAACTGAATAAAGTATGAACTAATTGAGGGTTTGTTCCAGGTTTAATCACAACTTTATTAATGAAATAATGGGTGATATATTTGAGGGTAGAGGTGGCTATTTGACAATGGTTAAGTTTTTCAATGATACCAGGGCTGTATTACACTTAACATTTTAAACCATCATGTGCAAAGGACTATGCATGTTGAATGTCACACCCCCAAAATGAGAAGAAGTAACTGGCATAGGGAAACCACATGAGATTTCCTACCGCAAGCCTGAGTTGCTATAACCTACCAATTCAATGGGCTTTGGGACAAATTCTACACAAGGTAATAGCACATCAATTATAATCCCCCCTTATTAGATTCAAGTCAATGTTCCTACCTTTTTGTAGAAATTTTGACAAAGTGTCCCCTATAAATAGAACATCCCAAATTTCTACAAACAGCCAAAAAGAATTAAAAGAATCAAAAGAATAAAAGATAAGGTATCAAAAGAATCAACCCCTATAAATAGAACATCCCCAACTAGTCATTAAGGTATCAAAAGAATCAAAGATAAGGGAGGGGGATATAGCCAGTCTCAAATGGAGCCATGATTAGAGCACGTTACATTATCAATTCAAATTTTTTTACTACAGCACAAAAACGCCCTCGTGATTCAAAACGGAAGCTCACCATCACAACGCCTCTGAATGTAAGATGAGAAAGTTGGGTTAAATCCAACTGCACTATCTGAAAAAAAAAAAAAAATTGAAGTTAAAAGAATGAGTTGAAAATTCAATGAGCAGATAATAGATTGCTAAAATAAAAGCAACAAGACTATAACATAAACAAGAGCCAAGAACTACAAAAATCAATTAATAAGATCAAATAACAAGTTTACCTATACATAGTTGTCTCAAGGGGTTAAATTCTTAAACTGGTGGTTATAAGGGAGGAAAGGCTAGGTTTTTATCATGATGGTGGTGCTTATGTCTCGTTGGTAGCTCCTTACCCTCTCGGGGTGGCTACATCTAACAGATAGTTCCTTTTCCACCTATTTTTACATATTATGATTCGTATAAATTTTGGATAGTGGCTACACCTTATTGGTAGCTCCTTACCCTTTCAAGGATGGCTACACCTAACAGATAGCTTCTTTTCCCACCCAAGCTTCCCTCTCTCTTATCCAAGTGTACTTAGGCCATTTAATAATGCAACCATCTATGAATTCCTGTGAAACACTTTTATTTTACTATCGAGTTTAAGCAACTTGTATTTAAATTGAGTTACATGCAAAATGATTAGTGATGGTTAAGAGTTTATATTATGATTAGTTAAGGGTTTGATTTGAGTAAAAAAAATAGAATGCCGCTTAAGTCGATAAACAATCCAATAATCAATGAATTTAAATACTCTAATAACTAATCTAGAATATTAAAATATGCAACAAGATAAAATGTATTACCTATATTAATATACTCACACATGTATATCTATACACACACACACACACACACGTACTCATTTATTATTATTTGTATTTATTTATTTTTCTCTTATATATTTATCTATAGATATATGTACATATGGTTATATCCATGCATACATACACACACGTGTATATATATATATTATGTTGTTCCTCAACTTGATCTAAAACTTTTTGCTACAATAATGATAAAATCAAGCTTAAATTGTTTAAAAAAAAACCTTGTTACCATAATTATAGGCTCTCAGAAGACGTAGGAAACTAATAACTAATGTGTTATCTGTAACACCTTAATCTACTACTGCTATCTAACCTCCCTCTGGGCTCGGTTCCATATGATTTCCAAAGAACCAATACCAATCCGTGGCATTTTCATGCTATGAAACGGGGTTTCATATACTCATCATCTGTCCTGTGGGTCCTGTGAACCCATCATTCACATTCTCTACTCACACACCATTTATACAACTCATACATAGCATAAAACAAGCCATAAGCCACGGGTATGGAGCCAAAAACTAGAAAAATGCAATTTTCTCACTTGGGCCCAAAAGTCATATTTTGGCTCTAATTTTGAAAAATCATAACTAAATATAGAAAAATGGAAATTTAGTAAACCATAGCTCTCTAGAAAGATCTAAGTGTCATCTTTGCGGTAAAAATAATTCTCAATCATTATCTCAGTGTTTGGACCATGATTGACTTCGGAAATCAGATAAAGGTCCTGCTGTCACTGTTTCTGGCCCAGTTTACTATCATGAACTTCAAAAATTCATAACTAAATCCAAAAAAATCCAATTGGGGCAAACTATACCAATTTAAAAAGCTACAGATGTCTACTAGAGGAAAAAAATAAGTCTAGATCAGTTCCGTAGCCCCTAGACCTCAAAAACCGATGGAATAGTAACGGAGGTCAGGTGGCTCCCTGATGCTGATACAGAACTTCAGAAGGTTCGTTCTCTCTCTACAGACCTCTGATTTAGGTGCTTCTAGTTGGTATAGGTCACTGTGGTTTTCTAGTTTATGTGTATAAAATTTCATGACATTTGGCTACCGTTTGGTTTATGAAAGGCATACATTTCTTTTCGGACCTATAGGAACAGTACATGGCCAAACCATGGATTTTTTTCAATTTCAACAATTCGCTAAATATTCTCTAGACCTCCGAATAATACCCACTTTAGCTTCTCAAGAAGCTCTCTACAAATTCTAGAGGCATGCCAAATTTCATGGCAAGAGGAGCTCATCTTGTCATACTTTGACGCAGCTCACAAAATTAACGGTTTTGGCACCCAAGAGGTCTAAAATGGGTCCAAATGGTCTCTCACACGTTCTCACTCCTCATAGACAAGTTTGAAAGTATAAAAATAGCATATATGAAGTATCTAAGTGGTCCAAATCCTCATACATTCCAAATTTACTATGCTACGGCCAAAAGTACACTACCACATACATTCAACAAAAGGGGCAAAACCCACATTTTCATTAATTTGGCTCTATGCATAATTTGTACATCATATATTCATACTTTTACACTTGCTACAACATGTACATATCAAAAATAGAAGGTGCATATTCATTTTGGCACCTCTTTATATCAAAATTACATCAAAATAGTTAAAATAAAGCTAAAGTCTAGCTAACAAGCTCCTAGACTCCTTGGTGTGTACTTGGTTCTCCTTGAGCTCCACCTAGCATGTTAAGTTGGGAGGGGAAGGGGTGAGATTCAGGGAATCTCAGTAGCTCATGTACTCATTCAAGTAAACAATCAAGGCATATAACAAGTCAAAGCATGTAATTTAGCATCCAACCATTCTCAATCACATTACATGTTGTACATACTATGGAAATCACAACAATGCCAAAAATGGGCTCCAAGGACTTTTGGTCTAGCCTCACCCGAGTTTAGGGACTTTTGGATGACCTCACCCGAGTTTAGGGACTTTTGACTTGGCCTCACTCGGTTATGAGACTTTTGGCCTTGTCTCACCCATCTCTAGGGACTTTCGATTTTACCTCACCCATCTCAAGGGACTTTCGGCACTACCTCACCCGAGCAATTCTCACAATCCAACACATAAGCATATTGTCAACAATGCATCATGGCAATAACATATGGCATATCTCACACATCAAGCATATACATAAACATACAATGACTATTACATCCAAGAATGCAACAAGAAAGAATGGAAAGAGAGCTACCTTATGAGCCAACACTAGCTTTTCCTTTCAATTTCTCTTCTCCCTTCTTAGGTTCACACTCACACCTTGATGGAGGTGCTTCACTTGAGCCTAGGCACAATCAAGAACATGGAATTACTCTCTTAGAATGTAATTTTCAGAGCAACCCTCCTAACATACAAGAATCTAAGGGTTCTCTTTCTTTCTCTAGAATGCCATCAATTCTTTCTCTCTCTCTAGCTCTCATGGTGGTGGAAACCACATTTTCAAAGAAAACAAAGAGATTCAAAGGTGTTTTCCACTTTTCCTCTTCTGACCCATGCCCAAAACCTCACTAATCTCATAAACAAAACCGTAGGAAAAGAGGGCAAAGAGGGAGATCAAGATTCTAAGTAGAAATGAGAGGAACTTGCTTACCTTTCCTTTGTTCTTCCTCCTTCTCTTGGTCTCTCTCACTCTCCACGCCTCTTTTCTCTCCTTGGGTCGAAGTCTAGGACAAATATGAGAGAAAGAATGAGTTAGGGCGTTTAAAGGAGTCAAATTCTCTCTCTTTACACTTTTCCGGACTGACCCTCGCTACGACGAAAATTAACCTTCGCTACGGCGAGCTCGTATCAGCTGCCTTCGCTATGGCGAGGCTTAACTTTCGCTATGGCGAGCACGTATCAGTTCTCTTCGCTATGGTGAGATTTAACCTTCGCTATGGAGAACTCGCACTAGTTCCAGACTCCCACTCTCGTTATGGCGCACGCTATGGCGAGCAACTCCCTGGTTTTTGTATGGACTGCTGCCCACACTCGCTATAGCTAGAATCACTTTCGCTATTGCGAACAGGCACTCTCGCTATAGCGAGACCATTTCTCGCTATTACGAGAGGACTTAGCAAAATTTCTGGATTTCAAGTTTTTTCAACTTTCTACTTTCTTTTCCTTTTCCCTTTTCTCGGTTGTTACATTATCTATTATCTACTCACCAAAGGTATTGATTATTATCACAACACTCATTCCTCTTCCAAGGCTAACGCCCTTCAAAATTAATATCAACAGAGCTCCTATCCATATTCATAGTTCATCAGATCATTACTTAAGCTCAGATAAACAATTCTTAACATCAATCTCATTTTAAAATCACAAACTAATTAATAATCCTACTCCTAAGCCTTATTCTTTATCCTGTGATCAACCTATGAACTGAGGTTGCCCCATTTAACCACTAATCTAAAATCTAAACTAAAAAATCACCTCAAAGGACCAAGAATTGAAGATTGGCACACTGATAACCTAACTAGAAACTTCCCTTCAGAAACCCCAAATTTCTTGAGCTATATTCGGCCTACATAAAGAGGAGGAGAAGAAGCAACCTTCCAAGCTTCATTAAAGATGGAATGAACTAAAATTAGAAAGAAGAAGCAAAAGCCTAGATATTATCCAACAAATAATGAAGAAAAATGAAGGTAGAATCGTAAACAAAAGCACGATATCGCCTCCTCCGCAAACCTTCTCATGGTGGTTTAGGGTAGCAGGGAAGCTTAGGGTTTGTCACGTGTTGCCGGTGATAACCCTAGAATAAAGAATGAATGGCAATGATGATGGGAAGCGGCGCACGAGTTGGAAAAAAAGGAGATGGTTCTGTTGTAGCATATGGCACGACAATGCAGGGAAGGAGAAATGAAAATAAAGAAGGAGGAAGAAAATAATAATAATAATAATAATAAATCCCCTTCTTTCATTTGTTTGTTTGTTATTAAGGTTATTACATTGAATCTCAATGATAGAGCATTATCTCTGAGATTAACTCTACTATAAATTTTGGAAAAAAAATTTAGGGAATTTTGTAAAAAGGAAGTTGATAGCCTTTATCCTTAAAATATGTTCAGTTATGACTTATGATCTTTAGTTTTCTGTTATTCTTAGTGTCAATGATATTGTTCTACTTCTATCTCATACTGACATTTTTAACTTATCCTTTACATGACAGTTGCAACAATAGTTGGAATAATAATGGCATATTTTTTTTCATAATTAGAAAATAGGAATAGCTTTGATGGACAGACACATTGGTAGAGGTAATTTAGATTAGAGAATATGGTAAAATAGTAACAATTGATATTTTTAAGCTGAATTATCAATTTATCAAAGGCTTTATTGATTAAGAGTACATAGTTTAATCTAAATAGCTTAAACTTTCAAGTGAAATTAGTTGTTAACAATTTGCTATGCATCATAAGGAACTATATCATGTTCTTCTAGCTTTTTATCAATTTATCATTATTTATGGTGTAAATAAGATAGGAAAAAACTAGATCCTATTTCCTTTTGCTTTTTATCATGTTTACATTTTAGATATATTTTTATAATTTAGTGCTAAACCATTGACTTCTTCAACAACTTCTTATAAATGCATATGGAGAATTATGGAATTCTATTTCTAAATTATTATTAAGATGTCATTATTTCTTTTGCTCATTAATATAGCACAAATTTTAAGAGTAGTTTCTTTATACATTTACTATCAATTTCTTCAATAAAAGTATATATACACATATTTACTTACAACTATACACTGCATCATTGACTCCTCCAAAAATTCTTTATTATGTCTTGACTTTATTGAAAAACTTGATAAAAAAAATGTTAAATTAAAGAAGGGGAAAAAAGTGATACCTAAGGAATCACTCCCTCGTTTTGTCCTCAATCAATTAGCACATCATTACCATAAAGGCTTGCTCATAGAAAGCTTGAAATGTCTACCATTCAATGGTCTTGAAAGCAAAAAATAATATTTTATAACTATACATGAATTTTGAGAGACAATCAAATACTAGAAGGCTCAAGCTCTCTATATACTTAGCTTTATCATAAACAAACATCCTTCATAAACCCGAAATGGCCACATCAAAGAAGTTATACTTATATGTGATATGTGGAAATTAGCTATAGTTATATATATATATATATATATATATATATAAGATATAGACATTTTTACAACTTAACACCACATGATCAATTCCTTCAAAGAAGTTTCTCCATAGCCACATGTCATAACTTTATTTAAAAACTTCATAGCAAATACTTATCTATTAAGATATGCTAAGGAACCAAATCATTGCTGCTTATTTACTTCAATTTTCTATATCATGATTGACACAAAATTTTTCTTTTGATGTCATGTAGTTATTAATTACATTATTGAGGCTGAAGCCCTTGCTGAGCTAGCCATAGATAATGTATCAATTGCTATGTATTTTGCAACATTATTTGCATTAGCCTCTAAGGGATTAAACATTAGGAGAAGGTATGCCAAATTTTGTTCTATTTTGTCACTAGATGAATCATATGCACGTTTTTTCATAGCTATTTAATTTCCACATAATTCTTACTTATTTGGCTATTTGAATTCTTCTAGCTTTTTAATGAAAAACTTCTAAAAGGATTGAGCCAATAATGAATAGACATGCAAATAGATTATACACATTTTTTAATAGGATTCACTTTTAATATGTTTATAAATCTATTCATAATACTCTATCTAGGAAAAGTTTTTCATTTAGTTGAATCAATTAATTGAGTGGTAATTACTTGAGGAACTTTTGGCAAGTACTAAATTTGATGAAAATTATAAATTTAGTCTTTGTCATTAACATTTATTAATTTAAATTTTATAAATAATACATATATGTGTGTGTATAGGTTTTATAATAAAGTCCTGATAATCTTAAAAATTTTTGAATTTATTCATTATCGTGAAAATTTTGTAAATACAATTAAATAATGCCGAATATGCATGTCAATAAAAGGGGTAAAAGTTGGTGAATGATGGAATAAAATTAATTCGTATGAGTGGCATGTAATGTGATTTAAATTTACTTAGACTGCAAGAGTATTGTATACTTAAAACGTCAAAATAGTATCTAATTGATTGTATCAATAGAATTTGCTTTTTTATTTTAATGGAAGGTTTGAACTCTTTACTTTACTTTATATCCGCTCAATATTTATTATATAAATTAGTTCATACACCTATTATAACCGTCCTCTCTTGGTCACCGCCAAGCCTGTCGCGGCACGATCTCTTGCACATCTCAAGGATGGGTACTTCGAGATAGATAAATTTGGACGGTCGAAATTTTATATTTTATATTTTATATTTAAATAATTATTTTTATAAAAATATATAATTAAAAAATTATTTTTATTTTATATTTTATATCTTTTAAAATAAAAAAATATCAAAATTAAAAAAAAAAAAGATCTGAACGGTTATGTGCAGCAGGGGATCCGGCACCGTTCGTCCCACTGTTCCCGCTATGGCCGCCCGAACCCATTCCCACCACCGGAGGCTGAAATCTTATCTGAAAGAGCCATAAGACCATTATCGAAGAGGCTGAGGCCTACTTCCATTGGACGTTTCACCGTCAGGTCGCAGCTGAAATATCCTATCGTATCACCTGATGACCACTGGGGCACATGGTCCACTCTCTTCGCCATTGGTGCTTTTGGTCTACGGTAATAACATGTCTCTCTTTCTTCTTTACCTCATTTGCAATTCGGTACTTTTTTCTGCTTAATTTTTTTTATTTTTTGGTTGCCCTGAAAATGTGGGAAAAGCTAAATCAGAACTTTACTTTTTGAAATACAAGTATATATGGAGGCATATCTGGATAATGTAGTTGTAAATGAACATATTTTACATGAAATGCATGGCCGGAGAAGACCAAGATTGGAAGCATGGTAAGTGCTACCCTGCTGAGCACCTTAGTTGGCCTTGCAGCAAGTAATCTAGGAATACTTCCTTATGATGCACCGCCTTATTCAATTCTATTGGAGTTTCTGCTACCCTAAACTATTCCGTTGCTACTGTTTAGAGCAACCTTGCGTCATCTGGTGCACTCGACAGGGACACTGCCGTTAACTTTCTCACTTGAGCTAGGTGATGTGAGTTACTTGGGATAGTCCTGTACGCTCAAACATTCCCATAAAACCAGAAACGTTCCTACACCTGTTTTGTTGTCCATGGAAAAGTTGCGAAAGTTTACCTTAAATGATCATCCCATTTGGGATTGTTGATGCTTTGGAGCAAAATTAAAAGGGAAGAAAAGCAAAAGAAATTGAGTATAAACTAGATTATAATGGATATACCAAAATAATATCAGATTGTTGATAAAACTGAAGTTAAATGGAGGTCTTTTAATTAGTTGTTCTTGAGATGCAATTGTGTTAATGATGACAGAGCCGGAACTTTTGAATATTCTAATATTCAAATATCCTCTTCTTGACATGTCTCACACATGATTTTGATTTCTTTTGAGGCTGGCTTTTTATAAAAATGAATGATAGATTGTGAACTGGACTTACAAGGGTTTATTGAGCCTTGACAGTTAAGATTTTGAATAACTGGGGGTTTATTAAATTCTGTGAGTTCATTTTTTCTTAGGCACTTAGTAATTTGTTACCATTTTGCAAGATTCCAATAAGTTTTGTTTCAATGTACGCATTATTGGTTAAAGGACAGTGCCTTTTGAATATAAATATATATATATATATATGTTTTGTCGAATTTTGATACCATAACTCTGTTTGCATCTATTATGGAAATTAAATTTGATCGTTTTGACTTTCAAGAGTGAAGCAGAGCAGAACAAGTTGCCTTCTAAAGGAAAGGACCTCTAAAATTCCATTACACTAAAATAATACACTCATGATTGTGTGATGATTATGTCATGAGCTTTTTGGAACTGTTATTTGCTACTACAGCTGAATTCTTCCCCATACTTTAATTGGTTAGGTCAGAAGCCATAGTCAGTGAAGCAATCCTGTGAACAGCACTGGAATAATTTTCTATCCTTAGAGTAATTTGTTGATAGGCATCAAAATTGGGGTGGTAGCTTTTGTTTAGAGGGAGTGGGTGTGGTTGGGCCAGTGGGCCCCCATGATTTAGTCAGTATACCCCTGAATCTATTTTGTTGTCTCTACTTATGGTGAAATCCAATCTTTAGCGCACACTGTGAAGTGTGATCAGATTATGGTGGATTCAGAATCTGTTCTTCTATGTTATTTCAGAGAATAGGCTGGCCCATTAATGTTTCATAGTTATAATCATTGTTGTTTTTATTTGTCCCCAGGAAAGAATGGAACAGTTGTAATGTCATAGACAGTGAAACATTGTTTATTTATAATGGTGTTATGGAAATTTAGTTTTATTAATTTTACTTTAATCTTATGGATGGCAGTTGCTCCTATTGTTGGAACTCTAGTGGCATTTTTTATAGTGCCGATTTGATCTCTTGGTCCTGAAAACTGGAAAATGGCAGCTGTTTTCATGGGTAGCTATGTTGGTGGATGTAAGTTCTTTTCTGAGTTGCAGCAAGTTTACTTGTAGTTTGCATCTGTGCCTAAAGTAAGGATACAAATCATTAATTTAGTAAATTAGTTGCAGATTTTATGTTAACTTTCTTCATCTCTAATTGGTGGTAATGTTGTATCATAAGTGGTGTGGTGCTTTGGCTATATTTCCTGTATCATTTTATCATGTTCATATTTATCATATATATGTAAGATTTAATGATGGAATTCCTGGATATAACTCTAAAATAGGTTCAGTTTACTTAATACGGTACTTTGTTTCTTTTCTTTGGCTTCTGTATGGGACTTTCTGATCAAAGGGATGCCCAATGAATGATGCATGACAAAACATTGGCATGCTTAACCAAAAGACCAGATTTAGAGATAAAGGAATGGCCAAATTAGTTCACTGAAGTTGTAAAGTTTCTACATATATATATATATATATATATATATATATAGGCTTTAAATTCAGTGAGCCCACTGGACTAAGGTGAGGCAATGAGGATGAAGAATTTGTCGTGACTTCATGGATGTTTATGTTGCATTGTCTTTGACATCTTGAATTTGATACTTAAAATATTGTGGGTGCTCTAAGTTTGGAACTTCAGTCTTGGCCATTTTCCTCTAAAAGAAAATTTTATATGGATTCATTTTTACAAGTATAATAGAATAACTGAATAAGTTGTTGGAGATATGATTCAAAATTGTTGCAAGAAATTTCTGTAGAATTTTTTTTATATTAGTTAGTTTGTTAGCTAAAACTTTGGAATTTTATCTATTTTTTAGTTAAAGCAAATAACAGTTAGTCTCCGTGATTTTTTACATTTAGTTACCCCTCATTTTGCATTTTAATTATTTGTAAGCCTATAAATAGGTAGTCTCAGTTCTGGAATAAAATGAAATAGCAGAACATTAATTTTTCTACTATTTTTTTAACTTTATTAAAATAGTCTACTGCTTAAAATTTCTAACATATGTTTCCTTTGTCTATTTCCTGCCAGCTTGGGTTGATTGCTGTAGCTGTTAATAATGTTGCTATTTCAGAGGCGCTTGGTATGTGTGCTTCAGTTTTAGCTGCAGAGAGGCTGTAGACAATGTTATTTGTGCTATATATTTTATGGTATTGTTTGCGTTGGCTTCTAAAATACCTCCTGAAGCTCCAGCCTCAACTGTTGGTATGATTTTCTTGTTCTTTTGACGTCCTGTTGGGCTGCAAGATAAAAGTGCAAGATAAACGTCTATTTATCTTTTCCTACAGTTTATCAGATATTTTAGGGCTTTTGCTGTTTTTCTAAGCTTTTGCCTCTGAGATAAAAATTTTGGATTCTGCATTTTATTTGATGGTAAGTTTGTTAAGGTTACTGGATAATTGTAATTTTTTTATTTGGTTATATTATATTTTACAATTTATGTGCTATATTGCATGTATTAGGAATTGATTGTCCATGTATCGTATGAAGCATAGTGAACACACAGGCACCCTATATTTAGATTCTGTCCACTGTCAGTGTCACACAAAAAATAAATAATATGAAAATTACCTACGCTAAAAAAATTAGATGTAGTTATAGAAAATATGTAGTTAAACATCTTGGTTTGACCACGTTGCCATCTTGGTTGAATCATTGACCCTCTTCCTTCACTGTTTTAGTCATTGGTTTGGTTTTTAAATCAATGCAAATTAAATAATTTTGCCTACAAATCACAACCCATACAAGTTAAATATTTTCTTTTGTAGCCATTCACCCATCACAGTACCTGATTTTAGGAATGTTCAATGTTTTTTGTCTGTAAATTTGATTTAATGAAAATTGTCTTGCAAAGATCTAAGCTAATGCAACGAAGAGAAAAGGCAAAGTACTTATTTATACAAATGGTCTTAGGAATGAACCTTCGTGATGCAGCTAATTCTCTAATGTAATCAAAAGAGGATTCTTTACACGTGGAGAGCTTAATGAGAAGCTGTTGGAGATTTTTTGTGTGGAAATGATGGGTACATTAGATATTGAATCTAGATCCAGTTATTCTTTCTATTAAGTTGTGTAAAATTAAAATTGTCTGTCCATTATGAAGAAGTCAAAATAATTTAATACCACTTTTCGAATGGAAAATTTGGCCTGACGACAAACCTAACATTGGCAAATGATGTGATGTATATGGAGTCCAGTGATGAGAGCAAGGCTCCTGTGTTGCTGTTTGCTACTGCACTTGCTACATCGTTTTTAATAGGTAAAGCTGCCCAAGGCCTAACAAAATTATCTAGAATTCAAGGAGGAACTCTTCCAGGAATTACAGCTATCATAGTCATTTTAGCCATTCTCCTCACAATGGCAGATGTGTTCCCTTGGACCTGCTGGTCATAGTGTTGCACTGGTTTGGATGCAGGTAGCAAAATCTGTGAAAGATTCTTTTGCTTCACATGATTTATACTGACTACTTTAGATGTGGATTTTCTGGTTCTGAAGCATGTAGATCTTTATTTTGACTATTACATGAAACGCTTTTAATACTCCTTACATAGCTGCGTTTAGGTAGTGGGGCTGAGTAGAACAAGCAGGAAAAAAAGTAGTCGGGAGCTTTTAACTTTGAGGTTCCAAATATCTAGGCAGACTGGATTTAGGGTTCCTGATGGCTTGGGTTAGGATTATATGGAGGGAAAGGGGTTCCAAAAGTAGGTTGACTGAATTTTTGGTAGGTTCTAGGCTCTTAGTAGGCAGAACTACATGTGGCAAACAGAAAGCAAAATATAATCTACGATTCTGGGGTTATAAGCAGTAATACATATTCCAAATTTTTTTCATTTCCACCCTTTCCCTAGCTATTTAACTCGTTGGAAGACTTACAATGGCAATCGACATTTCTGTAGACCGTATTCTGGGGTCTTGTGTCTCTTAAGCTTATGATTTTCGATCCTTTTGAAGTCTTCACCATGCAGGGAGATCAGACCATCCAAGTAGTTAACTGTATGAACTCAAGTATCAAGCATTTGTGCACAAGAGTTACAACACATTTGCAATACACAACATCTACGAACCTTTATTTGAGTACTGACAATTTTCATATGATGCATTAAAAATGTAAAGAATAGAAATGATATAAAATCAATTTTTTGAAGAAATCATGAGAAAGGTTGTTGTATTTTTACAACCTAGTGTTCATGCATACTGATAAATTCACAAACTAATAGTTTTAAACATAGAGGTCAGAAAAATAGACCTCTCTTGGCCATTTGTGTATTTAAAGTATATAAAATAATATCATGGTTAATGATGGATGTATAGCTGGAGGTTCTATCTTCTATGTTCTTGCAGAGCTAAGGTTTTTCTTTCATAATAGGTATGTTACTATGTTGACACCCACTTTTCTGTTTGATTAGATTTTCAGTCATAAGAACTCCGTTGATTTAAAAAAAAGTTGAATTTATGTGTTTGTCAGTACGGTATAATAGTGAGGTCATCAGTTATTAAAAAATATGCTTGCACGATACTTTGATGATTATAAGAAAAACTTGAATCCATACAGTGGCAGCGACTAAACCTTGCTCTTTTCACTCAACTTCATTTGATTGGTTTAACTTTTGTTTTCAATTCACAATAACCTTTCCTGCTTTTCTTACTTATGACATCATATTACTTGAAGCAATTTCTATGAGCCGAGTATTACTCTTTTAAAGATGAATATGTAATGACCTTTGGGTTTAAATAAATAGAGGAGGATAATTTCAAGTAACCTTTCAAAATCCTCCTTAGTCTTTGCTTTTTTTATATTTTTAAGTTTTTACAATTTATGGGATTTTAGAGGAGAAAGTTTTTCCAAGTAAAGGAAAGAAAATTATGATTTAACTATCCCTTCTCTCCTGTTCCATTTCCTTTGCATTCTTTCCCTTCCCTTCTCTTAATCCAAAAAAAACTTGAAAGGGGAGAGAAGAAGGGAAAAGGAATGATTAAATGGTAATCTCTCTTCCTCTTGTTTGGAAAATCCTCTATTCTCCTCCCTTCTTTACAACATAGTCCCAAACAGGGAAGAGGTTTCAATGAACCTTCCCTTTCCTTCTATTTGCCTCCATTTCCCCCATCCAAACACACTCCTAGTGTTCTTACTTGGATATTAAATCCTGAAATATTTTATCTAATAACCAACATGATTTGAATCTGAAGCTTTATGAAGATCTCGTTTATTTTTTAATTTGGTGATTATTAGCTGATATGACCTAACATAATTAACATAAGATATATTGCCTAGGTATTTTTTGCTGTGATTGGAGCTAGTGGGAGTGTATGGAATGTCATCAAGACTGCCTCGAGTATTTTCGTGTTTGCACTTGTCCAAGTAACCATCTATCTTGCCATTGTTCTTGGGTTGGGAAAGTTGTTTTAGTTTGATTTGAAGCTGATACTCCTCGCATCCAATGCCAATATAGGAGGCTCTACGACTGCCTGTGGGATGGCCAAAGTAGAAGGCTAGGAATCTCTAGTTGTTCCTAGCATTCATGCAGGCATTTTTGGCATTGCCATTGCCACTTTCCTTGGTATTGGATTCGGAGTGATGATTCTCAAACACCTTCAAGAATGAAAATTTTTTAAAGGTTCAGAAATAAGTATTACTACACCTTATTTGTAAGTCATGATTCTAATGCAGTTTAAGATATCATTTTGCATATAGTTGATGGTGACCTACTTTCTTTCTGTTATGTTTCATATCCTTTCCAACAAAAATAACGTAGGTTTCATTGAAAATGTCAAACCCCTGGTGCCACTCCAAAAATTTCTTTTGCTTTTAGTTATACATGTAGAATACTGTTCATGCAATCGTCATACTCAAAACATAAACCACTAGTTGAAGAAAAATTTATAGGTATACTTGGTTCATTAAAGATAAATAAATAAACAAAGAGTTATATTAGATGCATTTTCTAGTAAAATTTATTTCTAACATGCTTGTCTTCATACTTTTATGATACATGAATCTGCCTATGAATCCCTTATGCCTAAAAATACAAAGTAACATTGACTATGAAGAATGAATTTGCCTAAGGAAAAAAAAGAAAAAAGAAAAAAGAAAAGAGGTTTAAGTGAGATGCCTTCGCAAACGTAAAAGGTTTTTATTAATTTCTACTTCTATAAGAAGATACATGTATAACATGTTATTTTAAACGTGCATAATTAAATTTTTCAGTGCAAGTTGTGGTTGTACCATTTTTACTACATAGTACAATAATCATAATAAAGTCAACTCTAAGTATTAGCATTAACCCAGAAAGGGATTTTAAGGAAAAAAAAAAGGTTGTGCTTGACATATACCTTGGGTAGATTGGGGCTGTTCTTGCCTAAATGGGAACAAGTTTTTTCATTGGATCCGATTCAATTGATTGCACAAGTAATTATTAAATATATTGTAACTTAATTAACCTTGTAATCTCACTTGCACAGTCATTTTTTCTTGCAACTATTACTTATATGAGATAATACATTTAAATTGTATTGAGTCCATTTAAAAAGGTTTAGGTGAGATGAATTAAACTAAAATTTAATGTGTCAATTATTCTGTACATATTGGGTAGACTTGAATTTCTATCCTCTTTATACTTGCTTAGTATATTTATTAATTACTAGTATTTAAGCATATTATTAGTATTCTACTTAAACATGTGTTATCATTTTTGTGAAGAATATATTTTCTCATGTTGATTCAAATCAAACTAATCAAGACAATTATCTATAACTCTTCTTTTTGGCCCTGGACATCCATGTATTTGAAGTACATTTTTATGTGAGAAAGGCACATTGTTTTGTAAAATAATAATAATAATCATAATAATATGATCAAAAAGAGTATTTTCCAAAGGTTTTTTTCTTGTGTTATGGTTAAAATGTCACAATTAAATTTAGGCTTAACTAAATTATCTTCTATGATAGCCTAGCACATTTAAAATCTTTTAATTGCATTATTGTTTTTTTAAATAAAACCCAAATTAATTTGAAAATACATATTTTCTTTTTACTAAATAATTGCCTTGTATGCTTGAATGAACCTTAAAAAAAACTATAAATGATGTAGCAAACTAGTGTGAAAGAAGAAAAATAAACTTAGACTAAGAAACTAAATTTGCAATTTTTTTTTCAAGTCTATTGTCAAAATGAATGGAGATAAAAAGGATCCACAGATTGTATTCAAAACAAAAATGAAGGATTCGATAAAAGGTGATGTATTGATCAGTCTATAGAACACAAGACCCAATAGGAATGTAGTTACATCTATTTAGACTCTCAGTAACAATTTTAACTTCCTTAACTAGAGTCTCCGCTTTCTATACATGCTTACACTCGCTTGTACAAGCTTTCACATTGTAGAACACAACATCAAGCACCTAGTGTAGAAAGTAGGAAATGTAAGATGATAATTCTGCTATTTCTTTCCAGAATGGAAATACGCCACTGCCTTTACCACATAATATCTAAAAAAGAAAAAATCAGGAGAGAATAATTTTAACACTACCAATGTTGAAGCTCCTCTCAGCTACCACATTTTTAGCCATCAATGTAGTTGATACTCATGAAATAATTTAGTTGAAAGATGAATGTTGCATAATCAAATATCCTAAGAAAATCTTAATAGCTAACTAGGTCTTTTACGAGAACTAGTTTGTTTTCCTTTATTTCCCAACTACTTTGACATAAAGCATACAACTTCTTGTCACTCTTCCCACCCACAAACATGTTTTGTTCTCTTCATTAAAAAATGTGCTCATTGTATTGGTTGCTTTAAATCTTAGGCATGATTTGATTTCACATTCACTTGTGAGCATAACTTGATTGCTCTTGGAATGTCACTAAGTTTGAGGCTACATGCTGCACTATTCAACCAGCGTGACACTCTTAGTGCCTTAGCTAGCTTTTGCTCATCATCCCCAAAGGATCCATCTTCACCAACATAATCAGTAGCCTGAGAGAAGACAAGGCAACATGGAATTAGCACCACTAGAAGTACCTGAATGAAACATAGAAAACAAAAGCCACTTTAAAGCAAATGACTTTTCTTATCACACTTCTTTTCTACCCACTGATACTTGCCATTTTAAATAACAGATTTCCTTCTTTCTTCTTTCCTGCTACCTCAAATTTCTCATTATCATTCAATTCCCATGGCGCTTTCTCCTGTTAATGAATGAAAAAAAAAAGGTAAATTGTATTAAAAGATACAAATGTAACCAGATTTGAATATGCAAGCAACTATATTTCTTCAATGAAGACCTCTTTCATAAAATAAGATAAGAAGATAGAAGAAATGCAAATGACAAATTATAAACCACAAGGAGAAAATAAAGCATATTGCAAGTTAACTTTTTCCTTCTTTCTTTTTTTCATTTCTCTAAGAAATGATATAAGATTCCTTCATAATCTATAGAATGAAGCCGAAATCCACAATTCCTCAATGGAATATATGAACACTAGTATAATTGCTTCGTAGATGCCTCAAACTATCAAACAAAAAAGAAAAAGCATATAAAAGAGGTTAAGCAACAGTAGGAATAAACATACCTTATTTAGTTATGAATTCCAAGGGCTTCGTTTCATCAATTCCTTTTTCTCAAACATTGTACCATCTTCTGCCCTAGCTACATAGGTAACTACCATAACAATTAACAATATCAAAAAATTGATCAATACATTGAGACGTTCTCCATCATTCTTTCTTTTTCATTATAGGTGGGAGACATTAAATATAATGGAATCATGACCTTAGCATTTCTTTTTATAAAATGACCACAACTACTCTTTATTCTATATTAATCATATCATATATGTCATATGCATGTATGATGAGATTTTTACTAAAAAGTGTCATTGAGACATTGGAATCAAACAAATGGTATCATCCTTTAGGTTATAAAAGGTGTAAGTTGACGTGAGGCTTATTTGGTAAATAAAAGATAATACTTTCAGTTATAATTTGACTTAGATTTCCCCTGGACAATGGGAGAGTTTTCATTTAAATTCATAGTAGAAATTACAAGGAGGTTCATCATTATCAAAGAATGCTCCAGAAAAGATCTACAAGTAAGAAGAACTTTCAAAGGTCATCTTTCCTTTTTACTTTGTCTTGGTAATCTATTCATGTGAAAAATAGTGAATCAAATCTAACTTATTCCAACAATAAGGATATTATGACTTTAAATTTCAATTGTTTTTCTATCATCATATTCAAATTTTGAATGTATTGTAGCAAAAGTTTACCTTTGCTCCTAACAAATAAGCCTGCATTGAGGGATCAATTTGCCAACCTATTCTTGGAGTTACATTAAATTCTTGTTTGAGAAATTAATGTCCAAAAGTTGTCTAATCAATCATGTCAATGTAATGCATAACTGCCTCTTCATGCATACATCAGTACCCTCATTTCTGTTGTTTAAAGTTGGCAATATTTTGAATTAGTAAAAGAGAAAAATCAAAGTTCTTTCCTTTTGTTATTAGTATGATAAATTTTATTTGGTGTAAAAGGAATATTGAATGTATCTATACATGAACTCTAACTGACCAGAGTTAACTAACAGCTTGATTTTGTTTTGGAACTGCATCACTCTGTTCTCTCTACCAATGTTGAAAATAAAGCCTGCAATAAACCAAATAGAATCTCACAATTGACTTAAATTTTGCATTTGTATGGTATCTCTTATTTCAAAATCAAATTAACGCGCAACTTGGGTAGTTCAAGAGACTTATAATAGTAGCAACGAGGGTTCTTAAGCTTCTGGTTTAGCTTCACCAAATGATCATGGATAGGGTATTTGATTAACAATTTTTAATTAACTCAAGACTTTTCATCAAGGTTCAACTTCCATATCTAATATTCGGTAGAACAAGCTATATATCATAATTCCTATAAATAAGCTGAAGGCCTAATTAACAAGGGGAAAGTGAATGAACTGAAGTAAAATAAACAAAAATCTAACTTTCTGAGACAAAAGGGCAGTAAGCTAGGAAACCTCAGATGGAACTAGAAATTAAGTTGAAAGAGTTAAACAAGGAGTAATCAAATTTTTATCACCCCAAAGTATGAATCAAGAGTGAATTAGAGTCTAATTTGCTAGCCTGATTAGCAAGCAAGTTTTACTTAGTTACAACCTCTACTCTTGTTCACGGGAGGGCTCTAAAATCTAGGCTTCTCTATTGGAAAATCTTCATCCTACTTAACGAAGCCAAACTGCACTGATTTTTTCAAACTGATCTCTAAACCAGTATGTAATAAAGAAGGCCAATTCGATAATTTGAAATATGATGTAACAAATAAAAAGTCTTAGAACAGAACATTGATATGCATGTTGCCGAGCAATTGAAGGGCCTAATCGATGGAACAAAGAAAGAAGCCACACTTGCATGAGTGGGACATGCCAAGACATGAGTTAGATGCCTTCACTTTTTTCCCCTCTTGATTTTAAAGACGCTAAAGAGACTTCTTTCAATGGCTAACCTTTTCATTCTATAGAGTGAATTGGAATACACAATTGCCATCAAGAAATGTCAAACTTGAAGTTATGTATTCAATCCAAGAACAAGTATAAATCTTTGTATAAATTGATCAGTTTTAAATAGAAAATTAGAATTATGAAACAACAATAACAATATGAAGATAGAATCACAATTATCAGATGATATCAGATTGGAGAAAACAATGCCACAGTGAAGAATTCCTCATAAAGTAAAGCCCAGTAAGAGAACACTTCCAAGAACTAAAAATAAAAAGGAAGAATGAGAGGTATTACCTATAGAGGTGAAAGCGAAGCAAGAGAATGCGAAGCCAACAGATCCAACTATTGATTCCCTACAAAGTTGTCTTCAAACATGAGGTGGCATCAAGAAGGTCTGCCATAGCAGTAGGAGTAGAGGGTGGCGAGGAATGAGATCCCCTTCGGTCCTCTCTCAAAAGTACAAGATTTTGCACTGTTCAAATTAATTTAAATGGTTTTAGATCTTTTTTTTAATTTTCATAAAGTAATTTTTTAAAAAGAATACAAAATAAAAATAATTTTTTAACTGTAATTTTCAAAAAGAGATTAAGGGAAAGGATTCAGATCGGGCGATGAGAGATTCTGAGGGTGAAAGAAGGACCAAATCTGCAACTTGGATTCTCTTAATCCTGAAGGTTTTCATATTTCTTTAATAATTTTAATCAATATATTTTTTTTTAAAGATTGTAGTTAAAAATTCATTTTTTTTAAATAAAAAATATTAAAATTATAGAAAATATATTAACAAATAATGTATGATAAATTATTGTTAGGACTTATTTTGTCCCAATTATAATAATTGAAATTAAGACAACATTTTAATAATGATTATACAACATCGTAATTATGATTATAATAGCCATCATTAAACATCTTTTAACCATAATTAAAATAATTATCGTTAAGCTATTATCACAATGCCCTATTTTTCTTTCTAGTAATTAAGTATTTGAAAATAATACGTCAGAGCTTAACCACAAGCACAAGCTTACAAATTTAACTTTGGAATGCAAATGTCTAATGTTTTTACAGCACAGTTATTTTGCAAAATAAACTACAAAAGAAAGCCACTGACAATTATTTTCTTGATAAATCACGCATTGCAGAAGACAATTTTTTCTTCTATCATAAACTATTACATCAAATCCACAAAGGAAATGCCATATTTTTTTAGAATAAATTACATAAATTTTCTCATAATTTTACTAAAATTATGTAAATCTTTTTTCTATTTTTAAAATATATACTTTAATTTAATTTTTAATTTTTTAAGTAAAATACCTTCTATTAACTAATTTTAAATTTAAAATAATAGAAGATATTTTAGTTAAAAAATTAAAAATTACATTAAAGTATAGTATAACTTTTTATTTTAAAAGAAGTTTGTATTTATTTTAAAAATAAATGAAAAATCTATATAATTTTAGTAAAATTCAAAAAAAGTTTATATAATTTATTATATTTCTAATTTGTCCAAAAGATGAAAGAAGCATAGCAGGCAAAGCTGTGCGGAAGCAACTCCTCCTCCATCCATGCAAGAACTGTATAATCTATAAAACAAAGGTAAATCAACTTGTTAGCCAAAGAGTTGAAGTGTTGCAAGAAACGAACAAACACGCACGCTTACAGGGAGAAAATTAAACTTTTAGCATTTAAGATATATTTTCTAATCAATGTTCTTTGCAAGAAAACTAGAACTTAAGGATTGATTCCTTATGTTCCAGCAACATATGTTTAGTATTTATTTATTTATTTATAGAAGTTTTTAACATATAAAAAATTTCAAAAGAACAAAATTGTCACGCCCCACTCCCCCTGAGAAGGGGTGACCGACTTAGAGAACCTATGCGGAATTCTTAGCTATAGATTGACCTACTTCCCTATACAAACAAATAATCTTTGGGTGGCCCTACACCCTATATGTGTACATTAGATGTAACCCAACCTTGTTGGATATAAAATGGACTTTCTTTTGGACACTACCTTTTTATAGAAATTTCGGCAGAGTATCCCCTGTAAATAGGACATCCCAAATTTCTACAAACAGCCAGAATTCAGCAAAACAATCAACAGAGAGCTCCGCTCTCTCTAACCAGTCAACAAAACATCAATGAATCAAAAATAGGGAAGGGGAAAACAAAACCTCCATTCCCTTGATCCTACGCCTAGAATATTTTACAATCGAGTATCAATTCATTACATCTATTGATAAACCCAAAAAGAAAAGTTAACGAAGCCCCCAATTCCAAAGAAAAGGGTGGCTCACCGCCTCAACGACTCAGCACCTAAGATGAGGGAGGCGGATCAGATCCAGTGGCGCTATCTGGAAAAGTGAACATTTAAAAGAGTGAGCCAAAACTCAGTGAGCAGATAATAGACATTCAAAACTTACTCAGGGATCATAACCATTGAATTAAAGTATATATATATGTACCTAGACTATCATAATTATACAAATTAACAATCCCACAACCCGTCAGGTAGAAGAGTACCCATTTAGACCTGAGTCTCTCGGTGTGACTACTTGATGATAGTTTATCACTAGTTCAGATAAGGTAGCGGCTACGCCGTGTTGGCAGCTCCTTTCCCCGTTTCACTCGGGTGGCTACGCCTAACAGGCAGCCCCTTTATCTACCTTTCTTATCTGTATGTCGTAATTCATCCGTTCTGGGGGTGGCTGCACCTCGTTGGCAGCCCTTACCCGCCTCACTCGGGTGGCTCCGCCTAATAGGTAGCTCCTTCTCCATCCAGGTTCTTTCACAACATATGACCTGGTTCCATTAAGGACTATAGCACGCACTTATAGATGAGCCGCACATTAATTCATAATTCTAAGTTCCTATTTATAGATATATATATGTGTATATATATATATATATATATATTGTTATATATCATTAGTCACATATTATCATTATTGTTTTATTTTTCAAGGAATTTGGATTATAGGGGTCAAAAGTTAGTTCAAATATCAAATAATTAAATCGATAAATAAAAATACAAATTTCACAAATTCATAACAGGCAACTAAACAAAACCAGTAAAAGGAAGGTCAATAAAAGTTACTTCTCCAAGCAATTCCTCCCTCGAGATCAATTCATGCCATAACAACACAGTATATATATATATATAACTACATTTTATCTTGCATAGAATGATTTAAAATAAAAAGTAACAATATCAGGATTACTGGTAATGGTAAGCGCTTAAAATCTATTATTTACTCACAGACGGTGCACTAATACTAGCCCGGTTCTTGTTCCTCCTTAAAGGACCAGGTTCCTTTTCTACCGAAGCTCCGAGAATTCCCTGATAACACCCAACTTACCAAATCGTTATACAGACCCAAAAATACTTCTTAAATAGGTACCACAGTTAATCACAATCTTTTAAATAACTTCTCTGATCATACATACTAATGCCTCTTATCTTAACCATTTTTCCTTGGATTCTAATTCATCATTTGGATCCTCAGATCACTTTAAGGAAATAAAATGAAAAGTTTACGCAAGATTTGCAAAACTGGGAAGCCTAATTAAAGATTCCCTCTTTTTCTATTCCTTCATTTCTGTTAAATATCTAATCGGAGTATATCAACACTATTAACACCCATAGAGCTGGGATAAGCTAACAAAAATGAAAAAGGATAATGAAGTTTAACAAATTTGGCTTGAGAATGGATGAAACGTAAATGGGTCAGAACAATTGCTCACCTAAATCTCGCGATGTTTCCCACGGTTTCACAGACCAGCACTCCCAGATTCGAGAACGAGGGAGCTTAATAAAATCTGCACCACAATGGGGAAAACGCTGCGGTGAGAGGGAGAAAGATGGCAACTCCAATGGGGAGAAACCGGCGAGCTGACGGGAAGAAAAATCTTACGCAGGGAAATGGAGAAACAGTCGGGCACTTGGAACGAAATGGGAGGGGAAATTACCGGAAACTTCTTGCGATGCCGAGGAGGTAATTAGCTAATGGGAAAGGGAGCTGGGGGATGCAGTCGCAGGCGTTGGACGAAGGAGGAAGAAACTGGAAACAGCGACGAGAGAGAGAGAGCTTGAGAAGCTCTGTGCAGCGTCGGAAATGGCTTCGCCAGTGAGGAGAAAAAACGCAATAGTCCTACCAGCGAAGAAACTCGCGACCTCCAGGGAAAAAGGGCGACGCGCTGGTTACAGGGAAAACAGCTTCAGGAACAGAAGAGTAGAGGAGGCTATCCACGAAAGAAAGAGGCGAGAATCAGGAAGGAAGAAACGGAGAAAAGCTGAAAAGGGGATAAAATTGATAATAACAATAATAATAATAATAGTTAAATTAATAAATAAATCCTCCCTTTAATATTTTTTTTTCCCCCGGTTCTTACAAAAATTGACTTGAATTTTTAAGAAGCTAAAAAAAGCCTTGTTCCTGCAGGATTAAAAAAATTTTCAAAAAGATGCATTTTATCAGCTTGGACAACAAATTTATATGAGATGCAATGATTAATTAAAAAAGGACAATGATATTAACAGAATAGAGAGATAAAGATAAATGTTAATTACCTTTAGGTTGAAGCTCCAATCCATCTACACAATTTAGCCATGTTCATGACACCAATCACATACATTTTGTCGTATGTATCACTCCAGAACTTAAAGTAAGCATATCTCCATGATTTTTTATAAAATAATAAGCTACACACTGTCCAAAATCCAATGGTAAATCCAATTTTCAAGCTAATATAGAACCCTTCGCTAAAAAATTCTTCATCATTTAGCTGAAATATGCAAGGTGCCCCTCCTTCAAGATTTCCATCATTTTGATCATCTCCAGTTGGCTTAGTGAGACATTCAGGGAGGGGAGCCCCACAAAGATGAAAATTTCCCCGATAAGCAGAGATATCAAAACTTTGAAGTTGAGTTCCATGTGGGATTTCACCTGACAAATTGTTGTATGATAAATCCATTACACTAAGACGATCTATTTGTGAAAGTTCAGAAGGAATTTTTCCAGACAAGTGATTTCTTGATAGATCAAGAGAATCCAATGATTGCAAACGTCCAATGGCTGGAGGTATTTTTCCACTAATCTTGTTTCTTGACAAGTTTAAGGAAATTAAACCAACAAGATCCATCACTTCACTTGGAATTTCTCCAATCAACATATTGCTGGAGAGATCAATACTTTTCACCAATCCCAATGTACTTTGGTATTTAGTCTCTTTACCTTTCCAAATCAATGATGCACTATCTTTTAATAAATTGAACCCCGCCGATGATACATTATCTTCTAATAAATCAAAACCAAACACTGAGTGTATGTATGTATCAAATAAAACATTATAGATGATAACTGCATCATAACTTGTTTCGTTAGCCAAAACAGAAAGATTGTTGAGGCATTTTGGTAAACTTCTTGAGATATTATTTTGAGAGAGATCAAGGATTTTCACTTGAGAAAGATGACAAATATTGGAGGGCAAACTTCCAAAAAACATATTAGATCATAGAATAAGTACACGCAACATTTTAAGTCCATCTCCAATCCAACTTGGAAATACTCCAGAAAAATTGTTTTGGGCAATATCAAAAGTTCTGAGCTCAGTACATTTATTCAAAGCCAAAGGTATTTCACCCACAAATCTATTGTTACCAAAATGTAATGCTTGAATATGTCTTAGGGTACCCATTGATGCCAGAATTTTTCCAAAGAGGCTATTATTTGCTACACTAAGAAAGACTAATGATTCAAAATATGTCCAACAATCAGGAAGCAACCCTGCTAATTGATTATTTGAGAGATCTAGAATAGTCAAATTTGTGGTGATGTTTGGACACAAGAGATTACTAGCATCCGAAAGTTTATTGTTAGATAGATCCAATGCTATTACTTTTGATAAATTCGATGGAATTGGGCCTTCAAACAAATTTGAGTTCAAATTGATTTGCACAGCATATAATGATAATGAGAAATTTGGAATTTTGCCAGTAATTTGATTATGTGAAAGGTTTAAATTTTTCAAAGGAAGATCCCAAAACCAACTTGGAATGGTATCAAAAATATCAGCACTTGAAATATCTAATGAAAAACAATTCTTTTGGCTTTGGAGCCAAATCGGAAAGGTGGGGCCCAATTTGCACGATGCTAACAAAATGGTGTGGATCTGAAAAGGGGGAACCCAATGGCTACTAATGTTGAAGACCAAGTGATTAAAAGACAAGTCCAACCCTCTCAATTTAGAGAGTTTTAAGAAATGAGTTTCAGAAATTACACCTTTTAAGGAGTTGTATCTAATGGATAAATACTCCAAACTTGATAACAGTCCTATGCTATCACTTAAAGTTCCATTTAATTGATTCCCTGCAAGATTTAATGTTTGCAGAGAAGAGAATTGAGAAAGATCTGGTACCACCCCTACAATTTGGTTATCAGATAAATCCAAGTATTGTAATGATTTGTTAGCACAACTGAATGTTGCAACAAAATCATCTAATTGGCCACTTAAGTAGTTGCTACTTAGATCCAATCTATATAAACGACATAACTCCAAGGATTTGGGTAACCCACCTTCAAGCTAATTTCCTGAAAGCACTAATTCTTGCAAGTAGAACAGATCTCCCAATTCATAAGGTATTTTTCCTTTGAGATTAGTGGAAGAGAGATAAAGATATTTCAAATGGGTTAAAGAAGTTATGAATTTTGGAAATTCGGTTAGATTGAAATTATTGGAACTGAGGTCCAAATATTTCAAATAATGTAACTCAGCCAATGATGGAGTGATTGTACCTTCCAACTCATAACTAGAAAGATTGAGTTTAACCACATGGCCGCTTTGGTTGTTACATGAGACTCCTTGCCATTTGCAGCATTCTTTCTGGTTTTCTCCATTTCCCCATGAGGAGAGGAAGTCATCGCGATCAACAAAACCCTGTTTGAGAGCAAGCAGTGATTGTCTCTCACTCTCTAAGCATCTAATAGAAACATTGCCAGCTTGCATGTTGACTGCAAACACCTCTGTCAAGTGCACCAAAAGAACAAAAGAAGCACTAAGAACATGTAGAAGCCTTGTATCCATGATAATTCTGGAGACAAGAGATGGGATATAGAACTAAATGTTGGCAACTCCAATTGAGAAGCAATGAAAACAGAGCGAAAGTATTTATAATAGGCACAATAAGAGACTTCATACATAGACTTTGCATAGGAAATTTTTCAAAAATTAATTAATGTAATTTATTAGAAAAATTGATATTATCTTTTTATGCAGTAATGTAGCAGGATTTTTACAAAAGCCAAAAATAAAGTTGCTCTTTTAAAAATAAAGTTGCCCTTGACACTAGACGTGGACTTAGAAATGCCGTGTGACAGACTTCATAGACTTTGCATAGGAAATAACCAAAATTGAGTTTAGTACCAAAAAATAAATAAAAATGAAAATGAAAATAATAATAAGGTAAAATGAATAACTGTCCTAGATTATTTTCCATTTAGCTATTTTGGCAGCTTGGCACTGGAAAAGTTATCGGCGGGAATATTATTTAGTTACAATTATGACATTAGAGAAAAAATTCTTTTGATTTTTTGTTAAATATAAGAGAAAAAGAGATTCGAAAATTAGTGAGTGGAAAATTTTATATATATCATGAAAAATATAATTTTACTTTTTGACATATGTTAAACTCAAATTTTTTATAAATAACTTACAAGTACTTAGAAAGTTTAAAATATTTATCTACCAAATATTGTATAAAAGAGAATGAAAAAATATATTAATTTCTTTCTTTCATTAATAGGTTAATACATTACAGATAACATATCAAATTATTTTGTCGATAAACTAGAATAATCAAATTGTTGAAGATTCGATTTAAGAGTGCAAGCATTTCTGTTTTTGGCCAACATTGAGAAGATATATGCTTTCCGTGTTAATTAGTGACGATACTTGACGGTCAAATCATTGTGGAAGTAGTAATCTACATCTCATCAGACAAAAATCTCAAGGTTTGAAGATGATAGGCAACTATGGTTGTGTTCGACGTTGACCGTTGACGTTGACGTTGACGTTGATTTTCCAATTATAGCATATCAAAGTGCATTTTAGTGGTTGTTATAGGGATCAACAATCTTAACATTTAAGTACATTTTAGTGCTTTGTTATTTGACAAAAAAATATTTAGTGAAAAGAAGGTAGAGTTGCCGTAAGGGAGACTTCAATGACTTCTAGACTAAAAATTGAAGTAGAAATTAGAGAAATGCACCATGCTTCACCTTCTTTTTTCTTCTTCTTTTAATTTTGGTTTTATAAAAGTTAATATTCTTTATAAAGATAAATTCAAATTAAAAATGATTTTTTATTTAACTTGAGTTATTTTTAATAGAATATTCCATTAAAGTAATTAGTGATGTTATTAGGAAAGTATATTGTTGACAGTTGAAATTTGATTCAGACTTAGCAATCGGAAATTGGCATTGGCTATACGTGTGATGCCAGACCTTGACAATACGTCAATGCCGTGTGAGAGACTTCACAGACTTTGCGTAGGAAATAGCCAAAATTGAGTTTAGTACCAAATAATAATAATAATAATAATAAAGTAAAATGAATGGCTGTCTTAATTTATTTTCCATTTAGCAATTTTGGCAGCGTCTACTTGGCACCGGAAAAGTTATCAGTGGGTATACTATTTTGTTACAACTATGATATTAAAGAAAATTCTTTCAATATTTTTTCAAATATAAAAATAAAAGAGAGTCAAAAATTGGCGAGAGTGGAAAATTTTATATATATCATGAAAAATATAATTTTTTTCTTTATTTTTGGACATATTTCAAACTCAAATTTTTTATAAATAACTCTCAAGTACTTAAAAGTTTAAAATAGTTATCTACCAAATAATTTTGACATATGTGTTAAATGGTTATTAGTGAGATAATATAATTGACATGCACAATTATCATTCAAAATTAATTGCTATAAAGAAGGTCACTGCCAAAACGGGTGGTTTAGCTGCAGCACCACTAATTAGATTCAGTATTGCCGACTTTTGCTATGATTGCAAAGCCAGAGAAACTGAGATGTGCTTTACAACTAGACAATAATGAGAGAAAAATTTTAAAAAATATATATAACTTTTATTATATTTTTATAATTATTATTTAATAATACCTAATTTTTTTGTTACTATTATAAAATAAGAGTACAATAATTATTTTTTATTTATAAAATTATATTTTTTTATTTTTATTTTTATTCCTGACTTTCTATTAAACAAACATCTATAAAAGAACATGGAATTCATACAAATGTAACAAGAAAATTCCATTCTTACATTTTTATTTTATATTCATTTTACATTTTAGTTTTTACTTAAATTAAGTAAATAATCATGATGGATGCAACATAACAATTTTTTGAGAAATATTCAAATTTTCCTAAAACTTAAATAAAAACTGCAACATAACGGTTTTTATTTAAGTTTTAGTCTTCCTCTACACAACAAAAGATTAAAAGTCCTTCTGTTTAAAGTGGAAAGAAAACTTAGAGTCGATCAATGCACACCAAGCTTCACGTTCATGTTCACCTTCAACTTTCATTTTCATTCAATTTATGAGTGCATGTCCCCCCATGAGGAGAGACATCGTTCAAAGTCTTTGGAATTAAAGGGAATTTAACCAAAAAGCTTTTTGTTAGTTTAAAAAAAATATTTAGCGGAAAGAAAGTAGAGTTGCCGTAAGAGAGACTTCAACGACTTCTATACGAAAATTGAAGTGGAAATTAAAGAAATGCACCATGCTTCTTCTTTTTCTTCTTTTTATTTAGCTTGAGTAATTTTTAATAGAATATTCCATCCAAGTAAATAATTATATTATTAGTCAAATTGATCAACTATAGTGCTATCATTCTCTAGATAAATTTGTAGCCAACAATCACTTTGTAGGTGTCTCCATGATCGACGTTGATATTTGCAAAGAAAATTCTGCTGCCGTAGGAAACGCTTCAATGACTTTGAAGAAGAAAATTCCCAAAAATTGATTTGGAAAGAGAAGGTTGAACCTAACTTCACGTTCAATTTAAAATCATTTTCTCTTATGTTTTTTGTGTTCGTAAGTTTACTCTTTTACATTCAAATATTTAAATTCAAATAGTTGATGACAATATATTTAATTATAATTGTAAGTTATTTGAAATTCCAAATTCATGTGTTGATGTTCTGACTATTTATATTCTATAATTTTTTTCAAGTCTGGAAAGGGTGACAGTGTATAAGTGGAGCTACATGATTTGCCTCTTATTTGTATTTCAAAGTTTGGGTATTTTTTTTCTTATATATTAAGTGTTTACAAAATGATTTTTAATGAAGTTTTTGGGATTTTTAAGTTATTAGCCCACAAGCAAAAAGATTTTGAAATATAAAGAAAGATTTTACTTTGAAATAAAATCCAAAATTTAATTAAATTTTAATTCTTTGCAATTTTAATTTTTTTAAATATCTCTGTTCAATCTTATGATTGTATTATTGTAAATAAATTAAAATAAATTAGGCAAATCTCTCTTAAATTTTGTTAAAACTATACATACTTTTCTTAAAACAAACAATTAAGCTACATTTTACTTTAATTTTTATTTTTTTTATCAAAATGTGCTCCATTAACCACTCTTACAAATTTTTTTATGTAGGATATTTTAGTCAAAAAATTTAAAATCAGACTAAAATATATATCTTGAAAATAAAAAAAATATATTTGTGTAATTTACTCAATAAAATATGTTAAAGAAAAGGTGAACATTCAAAGAAGTCTATACTAGCAATTTAAATTGAAAATTAGGGAAAGGAGATTACTGAGTGTAACATACGTTGACGATAATAGATACTTTTTTGGTGAATTTGGAATCATAAAGTTGGCATTGATGGGAATGACACTATTAAAGAAAAATGATTAGTATTTTTTTGGTATTATTACTTAATAGTATATATTTTTTATTATTTTTTAAAATAAGGATACAAGTGTCATTTCATATCTTATTTACCTATTTTTTTATTTTTTTAATTCCTCAACCTCTTTTTCAAGCACCAAACGCAGATGAGTTTAATTAAAAAAACTGAAGATAGAATTTGACATGGAGTTAAAGATACTCTCTATGTGCTTTCCATATGATGCCATCTTGATTATATCTGCTCTTTTCAAAATCAAATGTCTAATGATTTTAAACGGAACAATTATTTTGCAAAGTAAACTAAAATGAAAGCATCTAACAAGTATTTCCCTAATCAATCACGCATTGCAAAGCACGTTGGTCACAAACTTATACATCAAATCAATAAAGCAAACACCTTATTTTTAATTCATCTGGATGATGAAAGAAGCATATAAGGCAACCTGGTGCAGCAGTTCCTCCATGTAAGAACTATATAATTTATAGAACATGTAAAAGCCTTATATCCATGATCATTTTGGAGATAGGGTATGTAGTATACAGAAACCAATTATTGGGCTACAATTATGATATTAGAGAAAAAATTCTCTTAATTTTTTTTGTCGAATATAAAAGAGAAATAGAGAGTCGAAAATGGGTTAGAGTAAAAAATTATATATATATCATGAGAAAAATGTTTTTTTTTAAATTTTTTGATATATATATATGTCAAACTCAAATTCTTTATAAATAACTATAAGTAATTAAAAATTTAAAATATTTGTCTACCAAATAGTGTATAAAGGAGAATGAAAAAACATTTCTTTCTTTTATTAATAGGTTAATACATTATAGACAATATATCAGATTATTTTGTTGAAAACTACAATGATTAAATTGTTGAAGATACGGTTTAAGAGTGCAAACATTTTTGTTTTTGGCCAAAATTGAGAGGATCCTTCCTCAAAAAGTTATCAAATAAATAGAAACAAAGTTTTCGTAGGCCTACTGATATAATAAACCGCAATTGATTATACATTTTGGAAGTAACTCGTTATTGCTGTTCCACTTTGCTATTTAATTGCTAGCATATGATCCAAAAAGATATTTATACCTTTGTAGAACGGTTAATAGAGAAAATTATGCTTACACCTTTGCCCTTAATTCCATCAATTAATTTTAATTTTTGCAGCTATTACTGAAAACGCCCGTAGTCTAAATTGAGTATTATCTTTAACTAACTTGACAATATGTGAAATAAATTAAATTTAACTGCTTTGATCTTTTGTCTCTAATTCTGGTTTTTTTTTTCTAATCAATTTATTGTAACGGATATGTAAATGAGTTGGTTAGATATAAAAATTAATTGACTTAGTAAAAATGACAATTGAGAGCATAAATTAAAGTAATAAGTGTGATTTTTTTAATATTCAATCCGTTTAAAATGATATCTAATTAATTAAACAGCAGGAGAGAGGATTTTTTAATGGAATAAAAATAAATAAGGAAGTCAATTGCAAAAATTAAAGAGAAAAAAATAACAATGGAAATAAATGTTTGAGTAAGTACTATTTTATTTACCTTAGTTAATTAGTGACGATAGTCAATGATCAAACCATTGTGGAAGGAGTAATGTACGTCTCATCACACAAAAGCCACAGGGTTGGAAGATAGGAGGAAACTATGGTTGTGTTCAAAGTTGACCGTTGACGTTGACGCTGACGTTGATTTTTCAATTACAGCATTCCAAAGAGCATTTTGGTGGATGTCATAGCAATCAATATCCTCAACATTTAAGTGCGTTTTGGTGCTTTGATTTTAATTCTTGGACAGGAAAGTGGAGAGTAATGTCCATAAAAAACATTTTCTTTAGAATTATAAAGTACTTGAATTAATAGATAAATTTCATTAGCTTACCTAAGATCCCATCTCTGATACATTGATTAAAAAAACTGTATATAAATTCAGAAAATTCACATTTCCATTTGTGAACTTTCAACCACGTACTAAAATATTATGTCCATAATAGTGGAATTTTAAAGTCTATATGTGATAAGTCTAATTTTTGGAATCTTAGTTTTTTTTCCTTTGAAATTTGTAAAATTACAGAAATGAGTCCGGCTCTAAGAATAAACAGAGTGGAAATTGAACTTCTATATAATCGAATCCAAATTTTTTCAAGAATTGCTCGATTTATTTTTAAACCTTAAAATATGTTAATATCACACACTCTCTATATATTTCTCTAATTTTTATATAAAAATGAGAGATCGAAATCCATTGCCATTGCACCAAGCTGGGAAGCTCCACTCCAATTGTCATTTTCACAAAGTCTGTGTCTTTCATGAGAGAGACCTCTCCTTTTTGGACATCCAATCTTTTAAAAGAAAATTTAAGAAAAAGAAAAAGACGTTAACGTACTCATTGGAGAGAAATCTTGGAAAGAGAAGTGCACCAAGCTTCACGTTTCCTTTTTTTTTTTTTTTGGGGGGGGGGGGGGGGGGGGGGGGGGGGGGTTGGTCCATTAACTAAGATTCACCTTTAAATATTTTTTTCACTATTTTTTATATGGTTAATTTTGTATTAGTAATTTTACTCTTTTACAATTTGTAGTCTTTTGAAAGGAAATTTAACAAAAAGAAGTGTTGTTTTTTTCTTGTCAGTAAACATTACTCTTTTAGATTTAAATTAACAACTTAAAATAGTAGATATATGGCCACAAGCCAAAAAGATTTTTGTTGGCCCAAAAAAAAAGGAAAATTTAGCAAAAAGAAAGAAAATTTAAAGTTGCCGTAAGAGAGACTCCAAAGACTTCTATACCAAAAAAGAGAAGTGGAAATTAAGCCAAAAAAACGTTGGTCTTTTGCAAAAGAAATTCCACTGTTGTAAGGAATTAATTCCTTAGAGTTTGTGACTTGTTTTATATGTATACTAAGTCAATCCTTGGTGACAAGTATTTTTTCACATTGGATATTAAGTATACTAGTAATTACAAGTAAAAAACACTTTGAGTTTTCAGGGTTGAACCCACAAAGATCATGTATTCTTTAAGAGCAATGATAATTGCCTAAGTAAATAAAAAAATGTTAGCCTAATCTAACTAATATATACACAAGTGTCCTAATAATCCAAGTCACTAAAGACAACTATTTTTAAAACTGGACTAACTATTAAATCGGAAAAAAGACTAGCTCATGATTTAATTACAAACTATGGTCAAATCATGGATGAAATGATAAAACTAATTTATTTTAAATATTTTTAAAATATACTAAATAGAATTCTTCATAAAGTTTAAATTAAAAATTGATAAAAATATAGTTATAAATAATATATATAATAGTTTAAAAATTTTTATATATAATAGTATATTATATATTATTTTAATTTAATAATTTAGAACATTTTTTATATATAATAACTTGTATTATCTGTAACGCCCGGTATGTTATAAAAATACAGAAACGAGCCAGTTTGAAAAGTAAGTCCCCTGAGATGAGTGATTCAAGGCCAAATAAAATTTGGATAAATTGTTAAATAATAGAAAATGAGGATTTGAGCCTTGAGTTATCCAAAAACTGGGGCCGGAGTAATTCAAAAAAATTGCCGAAAGGCCAGTAGCATTTTCGTAAATAAGTGCAATTTTGGAAAACCACCTAGGAGGGCTTTTTAAATGAAAATTTTGAGTTGCCTAGGGTTCTCAGAGGCCCTAAAAACCATGGGAAGTCTCTAGACTGGTAAAGCCCCTCCGATATACTCTTTCCGACGTTGGTTGACCCAAACTTTTACCGGTTTGTTCGGAAAGGTTTTAGCTCCAATTTGAGTGACTCCAAAAGCATTTTATTAAGTTAGGAATCTAAATGTTATAATGGAAAAAACGGTTCTAAAAAAAGAACTAAAACGAAGTCAAACCAAAAATGTCATTATTACTATTATAAAATAAGAGTACAATAATCATTTTTTACTTATAAAATTACATTTTCTCTTTTTATTTCTATTTTTATTCTTGACTTTCTATTAAACAAACATCTATAAAAGAACATGGAATTCATAGAAATGTAAAAATATACAAGAAAATTACATTCTTATATTTTTATTTTATATTCATTTTACATTTTAGATATTTATTGAATCTAAATACATTTTTGATTCAATGAATGTGGACATTTTAGCACGAGTTGGTCCATTCTTGTGTGCGACCCTGCAGGCCCATATGATGTTGGCAGTGGGCCAACTACACTGTTTGACTCACAAATCACAAGTGGCCTCTAACAAGACATTGTGACTACCCAAATCATATGGGATCGGTGATCCGATGCAACCTATCTTATAACCCCATCATATCCCTTTTGTCACACGATATCTAGATCGAGTATGAGACATGAAAATATCATCCTCAACTTGCTCGATCGTAACTTTCTCGATCTGCGAGCAGACTAATTATAAGATGGAACCCTTTCCATCTGAGCATGACCATGCATTTCTCAGTCATACTCATCGAGGGGCCCAGAGATATCTCTCTATTAATCAGAGGGACAAATTCTATCTTGACTACTTATCTTCCTCTGCATGGATTTCATTATACTTGATCATAGTCTTTATAATCACCTGATTAAAAGTGACATTAGACTATGCTAAAGTACAGTGTCCTTCATGTAGGAATCTATGGTGATCTCAAGTCTAAGGGATCAATGACACGGTTATATATGAGATAAACTTATGACCTAATCCATGTAGCTTATCTCATGACGGGTTTATCCAGTGTCCTATTCTCTAACACACGCCTATGATTTTGATTTATATCATCATACATGATTAACACTTAATCAATCAAAATCATACTAATCTTAATTCATTATTGTTTCCACAAGGATGATTGATTAGGGACATTTTAGATAATTCAAAAATGATTTATCCATGGATATTATTATATATAAACATGCAAATAATATAATAATGTAATAAAAAAAAAATTCTTATTTTATAATAAAAACAATGTTCGTAATATAATGATTAGCTTAGGGTATAATCTCCAACATGTCCCCGGTGAGGAGAGACATCGTTCAAAGTCTTTGGAATTAAAGGGAATTTAACCAAAAAGAAAAAAAAATATTTAGCGAAAAGAAAGTAGAGTTGCCGTAAGAGAGACTTCAATGACTTCTATACGAAAAATTGAAGTGGAAATTAAAGAAATGCACCATGCTTCTTCTTTTTCTTCTTTTTATTTAGCTTGAGTAATTTTTAATAGAATATTCCATCCAAGTAATTAATTATATTATTAGTCAGATTGATCAACTATAGTGCTATCATTCTCTAGATAAATTTGTAGCCAACAATCACTTTGTAGGTGTCTCCATGATCGACTTTGATATTTGCAAAGAAAATTCTGCTGCCGTAGGAAACGCTTCAATGACTTTGAAGAAGAAAATTCCCAAAAATTGATTTGGAAAGAGAAGGTTGAACCTAACTTCACGTTCAAATTAAAATCATTTTCTCTTATGTTTTTTGTGTTCGTAAGTTTACTCTTTTACATTCAAATATTTAAATTCAAATAGTTGATGACAATATATTTAATTATAATTGTAAGTTATTTGAAGTTCCAAATTCATGTGTTGATGTTCTGACTATTTATATTCTATAATTTTTTCCAAGTCTGGAAAGGGCAATAGCGTACAAGGGGAGCTACATGATTTGCCTCTTATTTGTATTTCAAAGTTTGGGTATTTTTTTCTTATATATTAAGTGTTTATAAAATGATTTTTAATGAAGTTTTTGGGATTTTAAAGTTATTAGCCCACAAGCAAAAATATTTTGAAATATAAAGAAAAATTTTACTTTGAAATAAAATCCAAAATTTAATTAAATTTTAATTCTTTGCAGTTTTAATTTTTTTAATATCTCTGTTCAATCTTATGATTGTATTAATGTAAATAAATTAAAATAAAATAGGCAAATCTCTCTTAAATTTTGTTAAAATTATACATACTTTTCTTAAATCAAACAATTAAGCTACATTTTATTTGAATTTTTATTTTTTTATCAAAATGTACTCCATTAACCACGCTTACAAAATTTTTTTATGTAGGATATTTTAGTCAAAAAATTTAAAATCAGACTAAAATATATATCTTAAAACTAAAAAAAATATTTGTCTAATTTATCAATAAAATATGTTAAATAAAAGGTGAACATTCAAAGAAGTCTATACTAACAATTTAAATTGAGAATTAGGGAAAGGAGATCACTGAGTGTAACATACGTTAACGATAATAGATACTTTTATGGTGCATTTGGTATCATAAAGTTGGCATTGATGGGAATGACACTATTAAAGAAAAATGACTATTATATTTTTGTTACTATTACTTAATAGTATATAATTTTTATTATTTTTTAAAATAAGAATACAAGTGTCATTTCATATCTTATTTACCTATTTTTTTATTTTTTTAATTCCTCCATCTCTTTTTCAAGCACCAAACGCAGATGAGTTTAATTAAAAAAACTGAAGATAGAATTTGACAAGGAGTTAAAGATACTCTCTCTGTGCGTTCCATATGATGCCATCTTGATTATATCTGCTCTTTTCAAAATCAGATGTCTAATGATTTTAAACGGAACAATTATTTTGCAAAGTAAACTAAAATGAAAGCATCTAACAAGTATTTCCCTTATGAATCACGCATTGCAAAGCACGTTGGTCACAAACTTATCAAATCAATAAAGCAAACGCTTATTTCTAATTAATTAAATAACAGGAGAGAGGATTTTTTGATGGAATAAAAATAAATAAGGAAGTCAATTGCAAAAATTAAAGAGAAAAAATAACAATGGAAATAAATTTTTGAGTAAGTACTATTTTATTTACCATAGTTAATGACCAAACCATTTTGGAAGGAGTAATCTACGTCTCATCACGCAAAAACCTCAGGGTTGGAAGATAGGAGGTAACTATGGTTGTGTTCAAAGTTGACCGTTGATGTTGACGCTGACGTTGATTTTTCAATTATAGCATACCAAAGAGCATTTTAGTGGATGTCATAGCAATCAATATCCTCAACATTTAAGTGCGTTTTGGTGCTTTGATTTTAATTCTTGGACAGGTAAGTGGAGAGTAATGTCCATAAAAAACATTTTCTTTAGAATTATAAAGTACTTGAATTAATAGATAAATTTCATTAGCTTACCTAAGATCTCATCTCATATACATTGATTAAAAAGACTTTATATAAATTCAGAAAATTCACATTTCCATTTGTGAACTTTCAGCGACGTACTAAAATGTTGTGTCCATAATAGTGGAATTTTAAAGTCTATATGTGATAAGTCTACTTTTTGAACTCTTAGTTTTTTTTTCCTTTGAAATTTGTAAAATTACAGAAATGAGTTCGGCTCTAAGAATAAACAGAGTGGAAATTGAACTTTTATATAATCGAATCCAAATTTTTTCAAGAATTGCTCGATTTATTTTTAAACCTTAAAATATGTTAATATCACACACTCTTAATATATTTCTCTAATTTTTATATAAAAATGAGAGATCGAAATCCATTGCCATTGCACCAAGCTGAGAAGCTCCACTTGAATTGTCATTTTCACAAAGTCTGCGTCTTTCATGAAGAGAGACGTCTCTTTTTTGGACATCCAATCTCTTAAAAGAAAATTTAAGAAAAAGAAAAAGACGTTAACGTACTCATTGGAGAGAAAGAAAAATCCAAAATACCGACTTGGAAAGAGAAGTGCACCAAGCTTCACGTTTCCTTTTTTTTTTTATTATTAAAACTATTCTTAATTTTCTTATGTCATCCTTTGTTCTTTTGCATTAAAGTTAAAATTCTTGCTTTAGCCAATTAAAATTTCAAATTCAATATACACAATACAATATTTTCAAAATTTTATCTCTAAATGGAATCCTTAATTTTCTCATCAATTTTATCTTAAATTATACTTTCAATGCATTGAAGACTGAAATTCTTCCTTAATTTAATTGAAATCCCAAATTCGACAATATAATGTAATATCTTTTCCAAATTTTATCTCTAATTTTGCCTAAATTCTGAATTTTCCTATAAAATTTGTAAATTCATTCATCAAATCTGGACAAATTGGGGTAATTGAGAAACCAAGTTTTTTAAAGACCAAATTTAGCCAAATTGGCAACATCTCAAGAGTCACGTGACTTGAACGTGTCATTTTTTAATCCAAAAGATATCAAAATAAATTCACAACGTGCAAATGTACCAATAATTTGAATCATACTACATCAGAATGCAAAATTTTAAATTACAAGAGACAAAGTGTAATTGCGCCAAACCACACATTACAAGAAAAAAATAAAATCAAAGATGAAAGAAATCCATCTAAACAGTCAGAGACAAAATCCGACATGGGAAAAATTTTCTCTCATATTTTGGTGTTGCAAAAAAAGTGAGATAAAAAAAAAATTTGGGCTTGCAGCTAGTTGTTTGGGAATTATTGTGAGTGATGCTTTGACTGACTTAGCTATGACGGAGTTTTTGCTCCCCCTAATTGTTCCTCTCATGTTGTTCAGAGTTTATTTGTACAGTGTCATCAAATCCAGTAGAGCTCTTCTTTTGGCTTTCTTGATTGGTTCAAGTGTAATATAGATGTCATCATAAGTTTATTTTTTAGTTCAGGTATAACATAAAGGGTTAGAATAATATTTTCATTCCTCAACTTTATTTAACATTTTAAATTAGTCCTTTATGTTTGAAGCATTTTAAAACAGTCCCTTAAATTTTAAACTTGTGTGAATTCTAGTCTTTTTATTGTTATACATGGTGTTTAAGAGACAATTTTCAAATGGACCATTTTGAAACACTTCAAATTTATAGAATTAATTTGATATGATATATAAAGTTAAGAGACAAAACTACTATTTTATCCAATATAAAATATACAATTTGTTGTCTAAGTAATATACCCCTTATTTTTTTAGTCTTTAGGTTTATTTTTTTATAGGAATTAATTCCTCAATAACTTGTTTTATATGTATACTAAGTCAATCCTTGGTGACAAGTATTTTTTCACATTGGATATTAAGTATACTAGTAATTACAAGTAAAAAACACTTGAGTTTTCAGGGTTGAACCCACAAAGATCATGTATTCTTTAAGAGCAATAATAATTGCCTAAGTAAATGAATAAATGTTAGCCTAATCTAACTAATATATACACAAGTGTCCTAATAATCCTAGTCACTAAAGACAAATGTTTTAAAAATTGGACTAACTATTGACTCAGAAAAAAGACTAGCTCATAATTTAATTGTCAAACTATGGTCAAATCATGGATGAAATGATAAAACTAATTTATTTTAAATATTTTTAAAATATACTAAATAGAATTCTTCATAAAGTTTAAATTAAAAATTGATAAAAATATAGTTATAAATAATATATATAATAGTTTAAAAAATTTATATATAATAGTATATTATATATTATATTAATTTAGTAATTTAGAACATTTTTTATATATAATAACTTGTACTATTTGAACATACGAGCAACATTGGTTGAATGGTAAGATAGGCAAAAAGCTTTAACATTGCCTGCAAGTTTGAATCTTAGGCATACTACTTTTGCAATTAATTTCAAATTAAACTCAAAATCAATTCAGCCATTGGTTTAGTGCTTGGTCCAACTAAATTTTAGACTAAATTTGACTGGTTCATTAACCTATTGGTTCCATGTTTGTTTTAGACCAAACAGAAAGTCAATTCACTAGTTTTCTAATTGAACCAACTAATTCAGTCTAATTCTCTTAACTACAAGCTTATAATCTATCATAAGATGGATGGTTTAGGAATCATCAAGTTGCTATGTGCATTCAAGAAAATGAATTAACAAGGAAATTAAGAAGAATAGTTCCAAATAGACATATTTTATCAACCATTTAAAATGCTTGATAAATAGTAATCACACATTGTAAGAATGATTAAATGTGCAAAGACTCTTGTTACAAGATGTTTAAGCATCAATAATAGATCAAACACAAGATTATCAAAAGAATTAAGCATATGTAATTACATCATAATCACAACAATAGTATAAGAAATCATTACTACAATTTTTATATCCACAATTAAGATATTATTCTAAAATATTAATTGAAAAGAAGTGAAAATACTAATCAAAAGAGTGAATAACAGGAGAGAAAAAACATAGGAAACATCAAAATTAGGAATTACAACACAAATTCCACCTTTAATCTTGAATAGAAACCAAAGATCTCCAACAATCAAATCTCCCTGTAAGATTCACTTTTTCTCTTCGCCTAACTCTCTAGGGCAATAAGGAAATTCATGCTCTGACCCTACCTCTCGAAAAATAAAAGAAAATCTTATCTAAAACTTCTTAGTTTTAGAGCTAATAAGCTATTTATAAAATTGTAGATTTGCCGTGGCTAACAAATCATTCATCGTGACAAGCTTCCTTTGGATTTTGTATGACGCATGCTTTCTAACCACAACCATTAGGATATTTCGTTGTGAAGAAGGTGCTATGTTGGTTGTTTAATAAAATCTTTGCACTTCAGTCCTTGGCCTCTTTATAATATCTTCTTAACCCAAAATTCTTTATTTACTTATAATTCAGCCCCTATAGAACAAGACAAATAATTAAACTAAAATAAGAAATTAGATTACTAAACTCAAATTAAACTACTAAATTAATGTAAATCTAATTATTTATAAGATATAACAAATGACTTCAATAAAATTTAGAAATAAACTCAATATTATCCATTGTAATTTGATAATTTAAGTAAAAGCCAATAATCAACAAATATTGTAATTAAGTCCTAAAATTGAAAATTTAATGAACAAAGCTTCCAATTACACCATTCATTTATAGATTTCAAAACAATGCATTAATTGATGTAAAGGAGCTAAAATAAACAATTAAAAATCTTGATAAGTCCCAAAAAAAAAGGCCTAAAAATAGAATAATTATACAATTGGATTCAACCGAGGACTAACTATTTAGCAAGTTTCAAATTTTAAGGAGCTAACTTGTGTAGAGAAATAAATCTAAGAACCAAAGTATTAAGAGTTTTATTTTTTAAAGACTAAATTGTGTATTTACTTATAAATATATAAGCATGTCAGATTTTGGTTATACTAAAAAATATATATTTGACATGCTTACATTTTATCTTTTCAAAGTTTAAATTTCTTTACCATGGATGCCAAGGCACTTTGTTTTGTTTAGTAAGCTATTTGTATAGTTTCAATGAGACTAGGATTGTATCTCACTTGACATTTTGAACCATCATTTATGAAGGACTATGCATGTTGAATGTCAATGAAAAAGTATTGTCTTGGAGACTAACTCTATTATAAATCTTGGAAAAAAAATTTATGAAATTTTGTAAGAGGGAAGTTGATAGTAGTATCCTTAAAATCTGCTCCTTAATAGTTACAACTCATGATCTTTAGATTTTAGTTATTCTCAATGTTCAACTTCTATCTCATATTAACATTTGTAATTTATCCCTCATATGACAATTGCAACAATAGTTGGAACAATAATGGCATATTTTTGGGTACCAATGTAGCCGCTAGGTCAAGATTATTGAAAAATAATAGTAGCTTTGATAGGTAGACATTTTGGTGGAAGTAATTTATGTCACAATATATGGTTAAATAGTAACAATTGACGTTCTTAAGTTGAATTATCAAAGCCTTTTATGAGTAAGTGGTAAAGAGTTTAATTTAAATAACTTAAATTTTTATGTGAAACAACTTGTAAACAGTTTGCATTGCATCTCGGGGAATTATATCATGGTCTTCTAGCTTTTTATTAAGATATCATTATTTATTGTGCAAAATAAGATAGGAAAAAATTAGGTCCTATTTCTTTTGGCTTTTTTTTAATCATGCTTACATTTGGATATATTTTGATAATTTAGCACCAAATCATTGACTTCTTTAAAAACTTCTTGGAAATGCATATGGAGAATTATAGAATTCTCTTTCTAAATTATTATTATTAAGATGCCATCATTTCTTTTGCTCATTAATATAGGAAAAATTTTAAGAGTAGTTTTTTTTTTATGCATTTACTACCAATTTCTTCAATAAAAGTTTATATACACATATATTTACTTACAACTATATCCCACATCATTGACCTCTCCAAAAAAACTCTTTTCATCATGTTTTAACTCAATTAAAAAACTTGATAAAAATGTTAGATGGAAGAGGGGAAGGGAAAAAAAAGGAGATACCTAAGGAATCACTCTCTAATTTCATCTTTAATCAATTAGCACATCATAGTACTTATACAAAGTATAGACACTTGGCCATTATGCTTGTTCATAGAGAGCTTGAATTCTCTACCATTCAATTGTCTTTAAATTGAAAAATAATATTTTATAACTTTATATGAATCTTGGGACACAATTGAATGGTTGGAGGCTCAAGTTCTCTATATACTCACCTTTATCATAAACAAGCATCCTTCATAAATCCCACATGGCCACATCAAAGAAGTTAGACTTACATGTGATATGTGGAAATTAGCTATGATTTATGTGTGTGTGTGTGTGTGTGTGTAATGTAGACATTTTTATAACTTAATACCATATAATCAATTTCTTCAAAGAAATTCCTCTATATCCATATGTCATAACTTTATTTAAAATCTTGATAGCAAATACTTAAGGAATTATACACAAGTTTTGTTTAAGATATGCCTAGAAACTAAATCATTACTGCTTATCTGCTTTAATTTTTAATATCACGATTCATTTTTGCTTTTGATATCATGTAGCTGTTAATTATATTGTTGTGGTTGAAGCCCATGGACTCTCCCCCTCAATTTTAGCAATTGGGATAGTTGCAGATAATGTTTTAATTGTTGTGTATTTTGCAACATTATTTGCATTAGCTTCTAAAGTATTTTTAGAGGATGAAACATTAGAACAAGGTGTGCCAATTATGTTTTAACACTGGATGAATCATATGCATTTTCCATGTAAAACAATTAACTTCCACAAAATTCTTACTTGTTTGGGTATTTGAATTTTTCGAGTTATTTAATGAAAAACTTTTAAAAAGACTAAGTTATCACTTTAAATAGATATGTAAAGAAATTATACACATATTTTAATAGGACTCACCTTTAATATGCTTATAAATCTATTCATAATTGGTTTGATATGCTTAAATTTAACATAAAAAGTCTTTCATTTAACATTCTTTAGCAGAATCAATTAATTGAGTAGTAATTACTTTAAGTAACTTTTGGAAGGTGCTAAATTAGATGATCATTGTAAATTTAGTCTCTGTCATTAACATTTATATCAATTTAAAAATTTAAATTTTATGAATAACATATATAATATGTTTTATAATAGAGTTTTTATACTTTTAAAAATTTTAAATTTAGTCTCTGTTCTTAAATTTTAGTAAATGCAATTAAATTATGTTGATATGACTTTGTATATGCATGCCAGTAAAAGAGGTAACGATTGTTAAACGATGGAATAAAAATAATTCCTCTGAGTGGCATGTGAAATCACTTACATTAAATTACTTAGAGGAAATTGGCATGATTACGTGAGTAACGTATACTTAAAGCATTAAAAATAGTATCTAATTACCTATGTCAATATAACTTGCATTTTTTTTAATTTATTAGAAGATTTGAACCTTTGACTCTACTTTATATGCTCAACCTTTATCATATAAATTAGTCCAAATTGTTATATAAATTGAATTCAATGACATATTAACATAAATTTAAAGACAAAAGTTAAATTAAAAATTTTTTAAATTATAAAAATTATATTTTATTTTAATTATAATACGTATAACTAAAATTATCAACAAAAAAAAATAGTATATCTTTTTGACCGAAAAGGAAAAAGTGCAGTATAATTATGACAAAAAACATAGTTATCATGTGCAATGCATATGTTAACAAGGGACTAGATTAGTTGCTGCAATTCATCTTATAGCACCATTTGCTATAAACTAAATTTACCCATTCACCTAATTCAACGGCACCGGCCTCTTCTTTTATTTTTTTCCTAAATAATAGTGCAAAACACACCATTTCACTTAATTGAAATGATGCATTTTGCACCTATTTTTTTTGCCAACTTGAAGCACCAAACAACGTCGTTTGATCTAGCCTTCTCTCTTATGCACGTAGTCTTTGATGTCTTCAACAATGAAGTAAGTGGCTAAAAAAATGGAATGGAAAAAAGGCAAATATATTGGCACCAAATTTGTAATTGATGTAAAGGGAGAGAGCAGAGTACTATTGTGTGAAAAATTTGTTATTTGCTTAGATTATTATCTAGAACACGAATAACACCAAACTTTTGTCAACTATGACAATGGCTGTCGTGGATACTATTCCGTTGATGGCAGATGGTAGTCAAACTTGTATTGATGTTAAAGTCAACTTTTCTTGCTGATGTTTATATGAACACTTCATGCTAACCATTTGAAGGAAGTCTAAGCTTCAGAACCTTGCTTTGGGGATAGGTACTCTTGATAATGGTGGATGCAAGTGGTAGCATATGGAATGTAATTAACACAGCACCAAGCATTTTTCTCTTCGATTTGATTCAGTGGGTTGTTCATCTTGTTGTGACCCTTGGTGTGGGAAAGCTTCGAAGGTTTGATTACAAGGAGGTGTGGGAAAGCTTCGAAGGTTTGATTACAAGCTGTTCCTTACTGCATCAAATGCAAATGTTGGATGCCTAAACATAGCTTGTGGGATGGCCACAGCCAAAGGTTTCCCTTGTTGTCCCTGGAATCCTTGCTGGTGTTTTTGAATTCTCCACTGCAACTTTTTTAGGAATTGGATTTGCAATAATTGTCTTAAAATACATGTAGAATTTTGGGATTAATTTAAATCTTATCAATTTCTTAGAAAATTGATAGTGTCAGTTTTGAAAAGAGATAAACACAATATACATAGGTCTTCACTTGAATAGTATAGCCACAATATGTGTAAATTTTACAAATGTTATAATTATCTCCATCAAAAATTGATGATACCATTAGAAACAATCATTGAAGGGCTGTATGTCAACTTTAAATATGAAGGACGGACTACTCTAACTATCTTTGGGGTAATATTTCAAAGCATATCAGTATTGGATATTTCTTCTACTCTTTGTAAGTTTATTTTCTTGGTATAATGCCCAGGTTTTTTGGGGATTTCTAGTTTTTATACTTTAAAAAAATTTAAATTTAGTATCTATCATTAAATTTTCGTAAATGCAATTAAATAATGTTAATGTGACTCTATATATACATGCCAATAAAAGAAATAAACCTTGATAAATGATGTAATAAAATTATATCACATGAGTGGCATGTGATATCACTTAAATTAAATTAATTAGAGCAAAATGACATGAGTAGAGTATATTTAAAGTGTCCAAATAATGTCTAATTAATTGTGCAGCCAAATTTATTTTTTTGATTTATTGGAGGGTTTGAACTCTTAATTCTATCTTATACTAACTTAATTTTTATTATATAAACCACCCGAATGGTTATGCAAGTGGAATTCAATGATGTATTAACATAAATTTAATGAAAAAAGTAAAATGAAATAATTTAAAAATTATTTAGAACTATTTTATTTCAATTAACCTGAAATTATCAAGTCAAAGAATATAATTAACTTTTTGCTGGAAACAAAAGTGGTAAAACTACGACGAAAGGCAGAGTTATCACGTGCAATGCACATGTTAATGCCTTTTGGACTGTTTGCCACATGGATCTTGATCGAAAGTTGAAGCCGAGAGAATAACTGCGGTGACCGGAGTGGGTGATAAGGCTGTGCGTTCCATCTGAAATGGCTGCCTTGGGAATGCCGTCAGCGGTCTGCATCACCATCCTCTCTCGGTCACCGCCAAACCCGTCGTGGCACTGTTCGGCCCACTGTTCCCACTGTGGCCGCCTTAAGCCATTCCCATCACCTGAGGCTGAATCCTTGTCTGAAAGAACCATAAGACCATTTCCGAAGAGGCTGAAGCCCACTTCCATTCGACGTTTCACCGTTAGGTCGTAGCTGAAATACCCTATCGTATCTCTTGATGACCACTGGGACCCATGGTCCACTCTCTTCGCCATTGGTGCTTTTGGTCTATGGTGATAACAACTCTCTCTTTATTCTTTGCATAATTTGCAATTAGATACTTTTTTTCTGCTTACTTATTTTTTTGGTTGATCGGAAAGGGTGGGAAAAGTTAAATGAGAATTTTACTGTTTGAAATGGATGGTTGACTTGGTTGTATTGAAGGGAACCAAGTTGCTCTGCTGTTTGCAAAAGCATTATATAAATTCGAAGCCTACGTTATTTTTGGAATTTTATTTCTTCTTGCGAGAAAATCAATTTAATTAGGAGGAGGGAAAAAAAAAAAAAACAACGAGAAAGGAAGGGAAAAATTTTCCACTTCCGAGCATGTAATTCCCAATACTGTTTGCAGTTTTGTATGGGTTGCCCACTTCTTGTACTTATTCATAGCAGGAAAGCGAAATAGCTCACAATCAGTCAATTACAAATAGTGTCAGTCTAGATTCATAGTTCTCATATGCTTTATCCTTTTACTTTTATTATTTCCAGTAACTCAGAATCTTCACATAATATAGTCAATGGTTTTAAATTGCACTTGCGATTACAGTTGCGTTGCAGTTACTGTAAATGTGGGCATTGTGGGTACGAGAGCGGCCGCAATATTGTGGTTGTAGCTGTATACAGTCCGTAATTTGAAACCTTACTACTCACCAACACTGCCATTGCTGACTAATTTTCTCAATTCATCTATTTTCAATTTAGATTTTTCCTTTTCTCCTACATATTATCTTGGCATGTAATTATATATGCAATTGTTAGTCTTGTGGGCATTGCTGGGTAATTTAGTTGTAAATGAACATATTTGACATGAAATGCAAGGTTGGAGAAGACCAAGATTGGAAGCCTGGTAAGTGCTGCCCTGGTGAGCACCGTAGTTGGCCTTGCAGCAAGTAATCTAGGAATACTTCCTTATGATGCACCATCTTATTCAATTGTCTTGGAGTTTCTGCTACGCTTAACTACTTCATCGCTATTTTTTTAGACAAACTTGCATCATGTTGTGCACTCGATGGGGACACTGCTGTTAACTTTCTTACTTGGGTCAGGTGATGTGAGTTGCTTGGGATAGTCCTGTACGTTCAAACATTCCCATAAAACGAGAAATGCTCCTCTGCCTGTTTTGTTGTCTGTGGAAAAGTTGCATAAGTTTACCTTAAATGATCATTCCATTTGGATTGTCAATGCTTTGCAGCAAAATTAAAACGGAAGAAAGGCAAAATTAAAAAATTGAGTATGAACTATATTATAATGAATATACCAAAATAAGATTAGATTGCTGATAAAATTGAAGTTAAATGAAGGTCTTGATGTGTCTCACATATGATTTTGATTTCTTTCAAGGCTAGCTTTATATAAAAATGAATGATGGATTGTGAACTAGATTTACAAGGCTTAATGAAGCCTTGATAGTTTAAGATTTTGAATGACTAGATGTTTTTAAAATTTTATGACTTCATTTTTTCTTATGTACTTTGTAATTTGTCACCATTTTGCGAGATTCCTATATGTTTTGTCTCAATGTACACATTATTGGCTAAAGGACAGTGGTTTTTGAATATATAATATCTATATATACACACATATATATTGTAGAATTTTGATAGTACAACTCTGTTTGCATCTCCATGGAAATCAGATTTCAAGAGTGATGTGGAGCAGGACAAGTTGCATTCTAAAGGAAAGGACCTCCAAAATTCCATTACACTAAAATAATACACTCGCAATTATGTCATAAGGTGTGGATGCATTTGTCATTTGTGTTCATGGAGAAACAGAAAGAGGTTCATGAGCCTCTTAAGAGCTGTTATTTGCTACTACAGCCAAATTCTTACCCATCCTTTAGTTGGTTAGCTCAGAAGCCATAGTCTGTGAAGTAATCTTTTGAACAGCACTGGAATGGTATTCTATCCCTAAATTAATTTGTTGACAGGCATCAAAATTGGGCAGGTAGCTTTGGCTTAGAGGGAGTGAGTGTGGTTGGGCCAATGGGTCACCATGATTTAGTCGGTATAGTGATCCCTGAATCTATTTTGTTGTCTCTTCTTATGGTGAAATCCAATCTTTATTGCACACCATGAAGTGTGATCACATTATGGTGGATTCAGAACCTGTTCTTCTATTTTATTTCAGAGAATGGACTGGCCCATTAATGTTTGATAGTTATAATCATTATTGTTTTTATTTGTCCTCAGGAAAGAATGGAACAGTTGTAATGTCATAGACAGTTAAACATTGTTTATTTATAATGGTGTTATGGAAATTTAGTTTTGTTAATTTTATTTTAATCTTGTGGATGGCAGTTGCTTCTAACTCTAGTGGCATTTTTGATATTGCCGATGCTGGTTGCTTGGTCCTGACAACTGGAAAATAGCAGTTGCTCTCATTGGTAGCTATATTGGTGGATGTAAGTTCTTTAACAAGTTGCTGCAAGTTTGCTTGTAGTTTGCATCTGTGCCTAAAATAAGGATGCAAATCATTAATTTTTTAAATTAATTGCAGGTTTTATGTTAACTTTCTTCATCTCTAATCGATGCTAATTGTATTATAAATGGTGTGGTGCTTTAGCTTTATATTTTGAGTATCATTTTATCATATACATATTTATCATATATATGTAAGATTTAATGACAGAATTCCTGGATATAACTCTAGAACAGGTTTAATTTTGTTAATATAGTACTTTATTTCTTTTCTTTGGCTTTTGTATTGGACTTTCTCATCAAAGGGGTGCCATAATGAATAATGTATAACAAAACATTGGCATATTTAACCAAAAGACAAAATTTAGAGATGAAGGAATAGCCAAATTAATTTACTGAAGTTGGAAAGTTTCAATATATATATATATATAGGCCTTCAATTTAGTGAGCCCACTGGACTAAGATGAGGCAATGAGGAAGAAGAATTGTCGTGACTTCATGGATGTTTATGTTGCATTGTCTTTGGCATCTTGAATTTAGTACTTAAAATACTGTGGGTGCTCTAAGTTTGGAACTTTAGTCTTGGCTATTTTTCCCCAAGAGAAAATTTTAGCATTCAGTTTTACTAGTATGATAGAATAACTGAATGAGTTTCCTTTGTCCATATCCTGCCTGCTCAGGTTGATTGCTGTAGCTGTTAATTATGTTGCTATTTCAGAGGCGCTTGGTATGTCTGCTTCAGTTTTAGGTGCAGGAGTGGCCACAGATAATGTTATTTGTGCTATATATTTTATGGTATTGTTTGCGTTGACTTCTAAAATACCTTTTGAAGCTCTTGCCTCAGCCATTGGTATGGTTTTCTTGTTGTTTTCACATTCTGTTGGGCTGCAAGATAAATGTCTATTTAGCTTTTCCTATAGTTTGCCTGATATTTTAAGACATCTGCTGTTTTTCTAAGTTTTTACCTTTGAGCCAAAAATTTTGGATTCTGTATTTTATTTGATGGTAAGTTTGTTAAGATTGCTGGATACTTGTAATATTTTTATTTGGTTACTTTAAATTTTACAAGTTATGTGCTATTTTCGTTCACAATGATTAAAATATTCCATGTATTAAGAATTGGTTCTCCATATATCATTTGAGCTATAGTGAACACACAAGCACCCTATATTTAGATTCTCTCCACTGTCATTGTGACACAAAAAATGAATAATATGAAAATTAACTACGCCAAAAGAAATCAGATGTAGTGATAGAAAATATGTATTTAAACATCTTGGTTTGACCACATTTCCATCTTGGTTGAATCATTGACCCTCTCCCTTCACTGGTTTAGTCATTGGTTTGGTTCTTAAGTCATTGCAAATTAAATAATTTTGCCTACATAGCACAAACCATACGAGGTTAAATCATTTCTTTTGTACCCATTGACCTGTCGACATGATTTTAAGAATGTTCAACATTTTTTGTCCATAAATTTGATTTAATGAAAATTGTCTTGCAATGATCTAAGCGAATGCAATGAAGAGAAAACACAAAGTACTTATTTATACTAATGATCTTAGGAATGAAACTTGCTGATGCAGCTAATTCCCTAATGTAAACAAAAGAGAATTCTTTACACATGGAGAGTTTAATGGGAAGCTGTTGGAGATTTATTTTGTGGAAATGATGGCTACATAAGATCTTGAATCTAGATCCAGTTATTCTTTCTATTAAGTTGTGTAAAATTAAAATTTTCTGTCCAATATGAAGTCAAAATAATTTATTATCATTTTCAAATGGAAAATTTGGCTTGATAACAAAGCTAATATCGTCAGATGACATGATGTATATGGAGTCCAATGATGAAAGCAAGGTTCCTGTGTTGCAGCTTGGTACTGCACTTGCTACATCATTTTTAATATGTAAAGCTACCCAAGGCCTAGCAAAATTATCTGGAATTCAAGGAGGAACTCTTTCAGGAATTACATCTATCATAGTCATTTTAGCCACCCTCCTCCCGAGGCAGATGGAACCTGCTGGTCGTACTGTTGCACTGGTTTTGATGCAGGTAGCAAAATCTGTGAAAGATTCTTTTGCTTCACATGATCTATACTGACTACTTTAGACGTGGATTTTCTTGTTCTGAAGTATGAAAATCTTTATTTTGACAATTGCGTGAAAGGCTTTTAAAACTCTTTCTATAGCTGCTTTTAGGTAGTGGGGCTGAATAGAACAAGCAGGAAAAGAGTGGGGAGCTTTGAACTTCGAGGTTTCAAATATCTAGGCAGACTGGATTTAGGGTTTCTGATGGCTTGGGTTAGGATTATATGGAGGGAAAGGGGTTCCAAAAATTGGTTGACTGAATTTTGGTAGGCTCTGGGCTCCTAGCAGGCAGAAAATACATGTGGCAAACAGAAAGCAAAATATGATCTACAATTCTAGGGTTATAAGCAGTAATACATATTCTAAAATTTTCATTTCCACCCTTTCCCTAGCCATCTAAACTCGTTGGAAGTCTTACAATGGCAATCAACGTCTCTGTAGACTATATTCCAGGGTCTTGTATCCCTTATGATTTTCTGATCCTTCGGAAGTCTTCACCATGCAGGTACCCGAGACCATCCAAGTAGTTAACTGTATGAACTCAAGTGTCAAGCATTTGTGCACAAGAGTTACAACACATTTGCAACACAAAACATTTACGTCCCTTTATTGGCATACTGAAAAATTTCATTTGATGCATTAAAAATGTGAAGAATAAAAATGATATAAAATCAATTTTTTGAAGAAATCATGAAAAAGTTTATTGTGTTTTTACAACCTAATGTTAATGCATACTGATGAACAAACGAGCTTATAGTTTTAAACATAGAAGTCAGAAAAATAAACCTCTCTTGGCCATTTTTGTGCATATAAAGTATATAAAATGTAATCGTGGTTAATGATGGATGTGTAGCTGGAGGTTCTATCTTCTATGTTCTTGCAGAGCTAAGGTTTTTCTTTCTTAATAGGTATGTTACTATGTTGACACCCACTTTTGCTGTTGGATTCGATTGTCAATCATAACAACGTTCAATTTCTGTGTTTGTCAGCATGGTATAATAGTGAGTTCATTAGTTATTAAAAAATATGCTTGCAACATACTTTGATGATTATAAGAAAAACTCGAATCCATACAGTGGCAGCTGCTAAGCTTTGTCCTTTTCTCTCAACTTCATTTGGTTGGTTTAACTTTTGTTTTCAGTTCACAAGAAGCTGTGCTGCTTTTCTTACTTATGACATCATATTACTTGAAGCAATTTCTATGTGCCGGATGTTACTCTTTTAAAGATGAATATGATATGTAGTGATCTTTGGTTTAAATAAAGAGGGGAGGATAATTTCAAGTAACCTCTCAATATCCTTCTTAGTCCTTGCTTTTTTTATATTTTCAAGTTTTTTCAATTTAGGAGATTTTAGGGGAAAAAGTTTTTTCCAAGTAAGGGAAAGAAAAATTATGATTCAACCATCCCTTCTCTCTCATTTCATTTTCTTTGCATTCCTTCTCTTCCCTTCTCCTAAGATAAGGGAAGGGAAGGAATTCCAAAAAAAATAAAAAAAAGGAAGCGGAGAGAAGAAAGGAAAAGGAATGATTAAATGGTAATCTCTCTTTCTCTTGTTTGAAAAATCCTCCATTCTCCTCCCTTCTTTTAAGAGGTTTCAATGAACCTTCCCTTTCCTTCCATTCCCCTCTGATATCCTGCATCCAACCATACTCTTATTGTTCTTACTTGGATATTAAATCCTAAAATATTTTATCTATTAACCAACATGATTTGAATCTGAAACTTTATGAAGATCTTTTTTTTTTTTAAATGGTGATTATTAGTTGATATGACCTAAGATAATTAACATGAGATATATATTGCCCAGGTATTTTTTGCTGTGATTGGAGTTAGTGGGAGTCTGTGGAATGTCATCAAGATTGCTCCTAGTATTTTCATGTTTGCACTAGTCCAAATAACCATCCATCTTGCCATAGTCCTTGGGTTGGGAAAGTTGTTAAGTTTGATTTGAAGCTGATACTCCTAGCATCCAATGCCAATATAGGAGGTCTTACGACTGCCTGTGGGATGGCCAAAGCAAAAGGCAAGGAATTTCTAGTTGTTCCTGGCATTCTTGCTGGCATTTTTGGCATTGCCATTGCCAGTTTCCTTGGTATTGGATTTGGAGGGATGGTTCTCAGACACCTTTAGGAATGAGGACTTTCCTAAGGTCCAGAAACTAGTATTATTAAAACTTATTTGAAGTCATGATTCTAATGCAATTTAAGATATCATTTTGCATATAACCTATGGTGACCCTACTTTCTTTTCGCTCTGCTTCCTATCCTTTCCAACAAAATTAATGTAGATTTCATTGAAAATATCAGACTCCTGGTGCCACTCGAGAAATTTCTTTCACTTCTATTTATACATGCAGAACACTGTTCATGCAACTGTGTACTCAAAACATAAGCCACTAGTTGAGGAAAATTTTGTAGGTATACTTGGTTTAGTAAAGATAAATAAATAAAACTAATTATAAAGAGTCATATAATTATATTAGATGCATTTTCCAGTAAATTTCTTACATGCATGTCTTTTCATACTTGTCTGATGAATGAATCAGTTATGCCTGAAAATATAAATTAACATTGACTATGAAAATTGAATCTGTTGAAGTAGACTAAAAAAAAAGTTTAAGTGAAATGCCGACCCAAATGTACAAGGTTTTTTTTTTTTTAATTTCTACCTTTGAACGAAGGTACATGTATAACATATTATTTCAAACGTGCATTGTTAAATTTCTCAAGGCAAGTTATGAGTGTACTATTTGTATTACACTATTAGCACAATAATCTAATAAAGTCAACTCTACGTACCAGCATTATCCCGAAAAGAGATTACCAGAAAAAAAAAAAAATTGTGCTTGAGATATACCTTGTGCAAATTGGGACTATTCTTGCCCAGATGGGAACAAATTTTTTAATCGGAATTGAATCAATTGATTACACGAGCAATGATTAAATATATTGTAACTTAATTATCCCAGTAATCTTACTTGTGCGACTATTTTTTCTTACAACTATTACAATATAAGATAGTACATATAAGTCATATTAAGTCCATCCAAAAAAGGTTAGGCGAGATGAATTAGACTAAAATTTAATGAACCAATTGTTTTGTACATATTGAGTAGAGTTGAATTCCTATTCTCTTTATATTTGCTTAGTATATTTATTAATTAGTAATATTTAAGCATATTATTAGTATTCTACTTAGACATGTTATCATTTTTGTAAAGAATATATCTTGTCATGTAGATTGAAATCAAACTAATCAAAAAAATTATCTATAACTCTTCTTTTGGCCTTTGACATCCATGTATTTGAAGTAATCATATCTAACATTCTTATATCAAAAATAAAAATCATAATAATACAATCAAATAGAGTATTTCTCAAAGGCTTTTTTTTTTTTCTAATGGTGTTATGGTTAAAATGTCATGGTTAAATTTAGGCTTAACTACATTATCTTCAATGCCTAGTACATTTAGTATCTTTTAATTCCATAACCTTTTTTTTTAAAAAAAATCAAATTAATTTGAAATATGTGTTTTCTTTTTACCAAGTAGATGTCTTGTATGCTAGAATGAACTTATAGAGAAACCATAAATGATGCAGCAAACTAACATGAAAGAAGAAAAATAAACTTAGACTAAGGAATTAAATTTACAATTTTTTTTTTCAAGTCTATTGTCAAAATGAATGGGGATAAAGATAAGTTCCACAAATTGTATTCAAAACAAAAAAAATTCAATAAATGGTAATGCATTGATTAGTCTATAGAACACAAGACCCAATGAGAATATAGTTACACCTATTTTGACTTTAAGTAACAAATTTCACTTATTTAACTAGTCTCCAGTTTCTATATATGCTTGCGCTCGTCTATACAAGCTTTCACATCGTAGAACTCAACATCAAGCACTTGGTGCAGAAAGTAAGAAATATGAGATGATAATTTCTCTTAATACTCCAACCTTTATGCTTTCTTTTCAAAAAGGAAATACACCAGTGCTTTACCACATAATATCCAAAAAAAGAAAAAATCAAGAAAGAACAATCCCAACATAACTAGTGTTGAAGCCCCTTTCACCTACCCTATATCTCGCCATTAATGCAGCTGATGCTCATGAAACAATTTAGTGGGATGATGAATGTAACATAATCAAATATCTCAAGAAAATCTTAATTGCTGACTTGGGTTCTCATAAGAACTAGTTTATTTCCCTTTATTTCCTAACTAATTTAACTTGGAGCATACAACTTATTGTCAGCCTTCCTACTTGCAAACATGTTTTGTTCTCTTCATTAGAAAATGTGCTCATTGAATTGGCTACTTTAAATCTCTACGTGACTTGATTGCCCATTTACCTATGAGCATAACTTGATTGCTTCTGAAAAGTCATTAAGTTTAAGGCTACATGCTGCACCATTCAAGCAGCATGACACTTTCAGTGCCTTAGCTAGCTTTTGCTCATCATCCCTAGACGATCCATCTTCACTAACATAATCAGTAGCCTGAGAGAAGACAAGGCAACATGGAATTAGCACCACTAGAAGTACCTTAACTAAACATAGAAAACCAAAGCTACTTTAAAATAATGACTTACCTTGTCATACTTCTTTCCTACTCTTTGATACTTGCCATTTTTAAATAACATATTTCCTTCTTCTTTTTTCTTCCCAGTTACCTCAATTTTCTCATTATTATTCAATTCCCATGGTGCTTTCTCCTTTTAATGAAAAAAAAGCAAAAATATATTAAAAGGTACAAATGTTACTAGATTTGAATATGCAAGCAACTATATTTCTTCAACGAAGACCTCTTTCATAAAATAACATAGGAAGGCAGAAGAAAGAAGAAATGCAAATGACAGACTATAAATCACAAGAAAAATAAAGCATGTTGCAAGTTAACTTTTTCTTTTTTTTTTTGTTTTTTTTTCATTTCTTTAAGAAATGATATAAGATTCCTTCATAATCTATAGAATGAAGCTAAAATTCATAATTCATTAATGGGACACATGAACGCTAATATAATTACTTTTTGGATGCCTCAAATTATCAAACAAAAAGGAAAAAGCATATAAAAGAGCTTAAGCAACAGCAGGAATAAGCATACATTCATTAGTTATGAATTCCAAAGGCTTCATTTCATCAATTCCTTTTTTTCTCAAACATTGTGCAATCTTCTCCCATAGTTACATCGCTAACTGCCATAACAATTAACAATATCAAAAAATTGTTCAGTACATTGAGACATCCTCCATCTTTCTTTCTTTTTCAATATAAATGGGAGACACTAAATATAATGGAATCATGACCCTGCATCAATCGTATCACGTATGTTTCTTACTAAAAAGTGTAATTGAGACATTGGAGTCAAACAAATTGGTATCATCCTTTAGGTTATAAAAGGTGTAAGTTGACTTAAGGCTTGTTTGGCAAATAAAAGATGATACTTTCAATTATAATTTGACTTAAATTTCACCTGGACTATAGGAGAGTCATCATTTAAATTCATAATAGAAATAACTAGGCAGCTTATCATTATCAAGAAATACTCCAAAAAAGATTTACAAGTAAGAAAAACTTTTAAAGGTCATCTTTCCTCTTTACTTTGTCTTGGTAATTGATTTGTGTGAAAGATAGTGAATCAAATTTAACTTATTCCAAGTATAAGGATATTCTGACATTAAATTTTAGTTGTTGTTTTATCACCATATTCAAATTTTGAATGTACTGTAGCAAAAGTTAACCTTTGCTCCTAACAAATAAACCTGCACTGCAGAATGTTCAAAGGGGTCAATTTGCCAACCTATTCTTGGAGTTGCATTGAATTCTTGTTTGAGAAATTGATGTCTAAGAGTTGTCTGATCAATCATGTTAATGTAATGCAGAGTTGCCTCATCATGCATACACAAGTACTCCCATTTCTACAGTCTAAAGTTGGGAATCATTTGAATTCGTAGAAAAGAAAAAATCAAAGTTCTTTCCTTTTGTCCTTAGATTCATAAAGTTTATTTAGTGTAAAAGGAATATGAAATGTATCTATGCATGAACTCTAATTGACTAGAGTTGACTAGTTACTTGAATGTGTTATGAAGTGCCTCACTCTATTCTCTCCACCAACATTGAAAAAGGGCGTATAATAAACCAAATAGAATCTCACAATTGACTTCAATTTTACATTTGTATGGTACATCCTATTTGAAATCAAATTGATGTGTAACTTGGGTAGTTCAAGAGACCTATAATAGGAGAAAATAGGGTTCTTAAGCTTTTGGTTTAGCTTCAACAAACGATCATGTATTGGATATTTGATTAAAAATTTTTAATTGACTCGAGACTTTTCAACAAGGTTGGACTTCCATATCAAATATTCGGTAGAACAAGTTATATATATCATAATTCCTAATGAAATAAGTTGAAGGCCTACTTAACGAGCTAAAAGTGAATGAATTGAAGTAAAATAAACAAAAATCTAACTTTCTAAAAGGAAAGAGCATTAAGCTGGGAAACCTGAAATAGAAGTAGAAATTAAGTTGAAAGAGTTAAATAAGAGGTAATCAAATTTTTATCAACCTAAAGCATAAAGCAGGAGTGCATTAGAATCTAATTTGCTTGCCTAATTAGCAAGCAAGTTTTACTAAGTTACGGACTCTATTCTTGTTTATGGGAGGGCTCTAAAATCTAAGCTTCTCTATTGGAACATCATCCTACTTAACAAAACCAAACTACACTAATTTTTTTTAACTGACCGCCTTTAGCATACCATCTAAAATTACGTCATCTGATATATAACAAATAACAAAGCCTATGACGAAGATAGAATCGCAATTATTAGATGATATCAGATTGGAGGAACTGATGTCACAGCAAAGAGATTGAAAGTAAAGCCTAGTAAAAGAACACTTCCAAGAAGTAAAAATAAAGAGGAAGAACGAGTGGTTGTACTTATAGAAGTGAATGTGGAGCAAGAGAATGTGGAGGCAACAGATCTAGTGATTGATTTCCTATAGACTCGTCTTCAAATGTGAGACGGCATCAGGAACATCTGCCATAGTAGGAAGGGTAGACAACAATGTTTTTAAAACCGGACTAGTCATTAAACCGATAGAGGCACTGATTCACGGTTCATTGGTCGAACCGTGGTCGAACCGGTAATAATTAAATGTATATTTTTAAATTTTATATATTAAAATTTTAATATAACAAATAAATATTAGTAAATTTTAAATATTTAATTATTAACTCAATATTTTTAAAATATTTGAAAAATTATTTTTTAAATAAAAAACAAAAACTACTTATAATTAAAAGTTAAAAGTATTTAATATTAAATTTTTAAACTTCTTAAATCGTATTAAACTTCTATTTATCATTAAACAATGATAATTTTAGTCAAATATTTTTATATTTAAGAGAAATATTACTATGAGACAGGACATAATAAAGAGAAAATACAAAAAATAATTAAATATGTGCTTTTTATTTATTTTATATTATCTTTTTTTAAATTTTTTTAATATTTCAATCCCCTCTTCCTTCTAATATTTTTATTTTTAATTTATCAAATTTATTCAAGATAAACTATCTTATTATATAAGAAAAATTAAAAAAAAAAAAAGAAAATTTGGGCTGACTGGTTCAAATCGATTTTTAGGCGGTCCAGTTTGACCGGTTCAGCCGATTTTTAACCGGTTTGACATGTTTTTGACCGGTTCTTTGAAGGACTGATTTTCTGAGACAACCGAACCGAACAAAAGATCGATTCTCAGTCCAACCAGTTGAACCGACCGATCCGGTCCGATTTTTTCATTTTTGGTAAACAAAGACACCTTGGCTTTAAGAGAAGGGACGGTGGTGAGCATTTTTTTTTTTAAAATAATGATTATTTTTTTAAGGTTATAATTAAAATTTTATTTTTTTTAAAAAATAAAAAATATTAAAATTAGAAAATAAAATAAAATTCAAACCCATATCTTAATGGTCTAAGAAGCAATGCTCATCTTTCAGAATCTGCACAAAATCCAAATTGCCAGATCTATGAATAGGACAAATTTGTTCTGACCATAATTAATTTTAACCTTTGTCTAAATATATATTTTAACAACAATATATGATGAATTATTGTTAGGACTTGTTTTGTCCCAATTATAATAATTGTAATTAAGACATTTTAATAATGATTATACAATATCCTAATTATGATTATAATAGTCATCATTAAAATATGCTTTAACCATAATTAAAATAATTATTGTTAAACTATTATTGTAATGCCCTAATTTTTTTAGTAATTGAGTATTAAAAAAATCTCAGGACTAGACCACAAGTACAAGCTTATAAATTTAACATTGGAATACAAGTGTTTAATACTTATAGTACAATTATTTCGCAAAATAAACTACAAAAGAAAGCCTCAAACGATTATTTTCCTATTGCAGTAGACACTTTTTTCTTTTATCATAACTGTTACGTGAAATCCATAAAGGAAATGCTATATTTTTTAAAATAAATTACAGAAATTTTTTAAAATTTTACCAAAGTTACACTAAACTTCTTTCTATTTTTAAAACATATACTTTAATTTAATTTTAAATTTTTTTAAATAAAATACCCTCTATTAACTAATTTTAAATACAAGTTAATAGAAGATATTGTAGTCCAAAAATTTTAAAATTATATTAAAGTATAATACAATTTTTTGTTTCAAAATAAATTTATGTATATTTTAAAAATAGATGAGAAATTTGTATAATTTTAGAAAAGTTTAAAAAAAAAATTTATGTAATTTATTCTATTTCTAATTTGTTCAAAAAATGAAAGAACCTTATCAAGCAAAGTTGTGCAGCAGCTCTTCCTCCATCAATGGAAGAACTATATAATTTATAAAACAAAGGTAAATCAATTTGTTAGTTAACAAAGTTTACAAGTGCTGAAATAAACAAATAAACATGCACACTTATTGGGAGAAAATTAAACTTTCAGCGTATAGGATATATTTTCTAATCGAAGTTCTTTGCAACAAAACCATAACTTGGGGATTCATTCCTTGTCTTACAGCAACATACGTGCAATATTTATTTATTTATTTTTAACAAAAGTGTTAACATATAAAAAAATTCAAAAGAATAAAATTGACTTGAATTTTTAAGAAGCTAAAAAAAGCCTTGTTCTTGTAGGATTGAAAAAAAATTCAAAAAGATGCATTTTATCAATTTGGACAACAAATTTGTATGAGATGCAACTATTAATTGAAAAGGAAAAATGATATTAATAGAATAGAGAGGCAAAGACAAATGTTAATTACCTTTATGTTGAAGCTCCAATCCACCTACGCAATTTAGCCATGTTTATGATAGCAATCACATACACTCTATCATATGTGTCACTCCAGAACTTGAAGTAAGCATATCTCCATGATTTCTTATAAAATAATAAGCTGCAAACTCCCCAAAATCCGGTGCTAAATCCTATTGTCAAGCTAATATAGAATCCTTGACCAAAAACTTGTTCATCATCTTCAAGATTTCCATCATTTTGATTATCTCCAGTCAGCTTAGTGAGACATTCAAAGAGTGGAGCCCCACAGAGATCAAAATTTCCCATATAAGAGGAGGCATCAAAGCTTTGAAGTTGAGTTCCGTGTGGGATTTCACCAGACAAATTGTTGTACACTAAGACGATCTATATGTGAAAGTTCGGAAGGAATTCTTCCAAACAAGTGATTCCTTGATAGATCAAGAGTGTCCAATAATTGCAAACGTCCAATGGCTGGAGGTATTTTTCCACCAATTTTGTTTCTTGACAAGTTTAAGGAAATTAAACCAATAAGATCCATCACTTCACTAGGAATTTCTCCGATCAACATATTGCTTGAGAGATCAATACTTTTTACTAGTCCCAATGTATTTTGGTATTTGGACTCCTTACCTTTCCACACCAATGATGCACTATCTTTTAGTGATTCTAACATGATGAATGATGCATTATCTTGGGGAAAATCTAATGAATCTATTTCAAATAGTACTTGATCGCTTATTTGAAATGAAGCAGATAAGATGATAGCTGCATCATCATGACTTGTTACATTAGCCAAAGCAGAAAGATTGTTGAGGCATTTTGGTAAACTTCCTGAGATGTTATTCATAGAGAGATCAAGGATTTGCAATTGAGAAAGATGACAAATATTGGAAGACAAACTCCCATAAAACATATTAGATCTTAGAATAAGTACACGCAACATTTTAAGTCCATCTCCAATCCAACTTGAAAATAATCCAGAAAATTTATTTTGGGTAGCATCAAAAGTTCTAAGCTCTATACAATTATTCAAAGCCAAAGGTATTTTGCCCACAAATCTATTGTTACCTAAATGTAATGCTTGGATATTTCTTAGGGTACCTATTGATGCTGGAATCTTTCCAAAGAGGCTATTATTTGCCACATTAAGAAAGACCAGTGATTCAAAAAATGTCCAACAATCAGGAAGTACTCCAACTAATTGATTATTGGAGAGATCTAAAAAAGTCAAATTTGTTGTTATGTTTGGACACAAGAGATTGCTAGCATCAGAAAATTTATTGTTAGATAAATCCAATGCCAATACTTTTGATAAATTTGATGGAATTGGGCCTTCAAACAAATTTGAGTTCAAATCGATTTGCCAGGCATATAATGATAATGAGAAATTTGGAATTTTGCCAATAATTTGATTGTGTGAAAGGTTTAAATATGTTAAAGGAAGATCCCAAAACCAACTTGGAATTGTATCAGAAATTTCAGCACTTGAAATATCTAAGTAATAACAATTCTTTTGGCTTTGGAGCCATATCAGAAAGGTGGGGCCTAATTTGCAAGATCCTAACAAAATGTCGCGGATTTGAAAAGGGGGAACCCAATGACTACTCAAGTTGAAGACTAAGTGATTATGAGACAGGCCCAACACTTCCAATTTAAGGAGTCTTAAGAAATGAGTTTCAGAAATCACATCTTTTAAGGAGTTGTGTCCAATGAATAAATGCAACAAACTTGATAATTGTCCTATGCTTTTACTTAAAGTTCCATTTAATTGATTCCACGCAAGATCTAACATTTGCAGAGAAGAGAATTGAGAAAGATCTGGTATCGACCCTGCAATTTGGTTATTAGATAAATCCAAGCGTCGTAGAGATTTGTTAGCACAACTGAATGTTGCAACAAAATCATCTAATCGCCCACTTAAGTTGTTGCTACTTAGATCCAATTTATGCAAATGACACAACTCCAAGGATTTGGGTAACCCACCTTCAAGATGATTTGTTGAAAGCAATAAATCTTGCAAGTGGAACAAATCTCCCAATTCATAAGGTATTTTTCCTTTGAGATTCGTGGAAGAGAGATCAAGATGTTTCAAATGGATTAAAGAAGTAATGAATTTTGGAAATTCGGTCTGATTGAAATTATTGCCACTGAAATCCAAATATTCCAAATAATGTAATTCAGCCAATGATGGAGTGATTGTACCTTCCAACTCATAACTAAGAAGATCGAGTTTAACCACATGGCCGCTTTGGTTGTTACATGAGACTCCTCGCCATTTGCAGCATTCTTTCTGGTTTTCTCCATTTCCCCATGAGGAGAGGTTGTCATTGCGATCAACAAAACCCTGTTTGAGAGCAAGCAGTGATTGTCTCTCACTCTCTAAGCATCTAACAGAAACATTGCCAGCTTGCATGTTGACTGCAAACACCTCTGTCAAGTGCACCAAAAGAACAAAAGAAGCACTAAGAACATGTAGAAGCCTTGTATCCATGATAATTCTGGAGACAAGATATGGGATATAGAACTAAATGTTGGCAACTCCAATTGAGAAGCAATGAAAACAGAGCAAAAGTATTTATAATAGGCACAATAAGAGACTTCATACATAGACTTTGCATAGGAAATTTTTCAAAAATTAATTAATGTAATTTATTAGAAAAATTGATATTATCTTTTTATGCAGTAATGTAGCAGGATTTTTACAAAAGCCAAAAATAAAGTTGCTCTTTTAAAAATAAAGTTGCCCTTGACACTAGACGTGGACTTAGAAATGCCGTGTGACAGACTTCATAGACTTTGCATAGGAAATAACCAAAATTGAGTTTAGTACCAAAAAATAAATAAAAATGAAAATGAAAATAATAATAAGGTAAAATGAATAACTGTCCTAGATTATTTTTCATTTAGCTATTTTGGCAACTTGGCACTGGAAAAGTTATCGGCAGGAATATTATTTAGTTACAATTATGACATTAGAGAAAAAATTCTTTTGATTTTTTGTTAAATATAAGAGAAAAAGAGATTCAAAAATTAGTGAGTGGAAAATTTTATATATATCATGAAAAATATAATTTTACTTTTTGACATATGTTAAACTCAAATTTTTTATAAATAACTTACAAGTACTTAGAAAGTTTAAAATATTTATCTACCAAATATTGTATAAAAGAGAATGAAAAAATATATTAATTTCTTTCTTTCATTAATAGGTTAATACATTACAGATAACATATCAAATTATTTTGTCGATAAACTAGAATAATCAAATTGTTGAAGATTCGATTTAAGAGTGCAAGCATTTCTGTTTTTGGCCAACATTGAGAAGATATATGCTTTCCGTGTTAATTAGTGACGATACTTGACGGTCAAATCATTGTGGAAGTAGTAATCTACATCTCATCAGACAAAAATCTCAAGGTTTGAAGATGATAGGCAACTATGGTTGTGTTCGACGTTGACGTTGATTTTCCAATTATAGCATATCAAAGTGCATTTTAGTGGTTGTTATAGGGATCAACAATCTTAACATTTAAGTACATTTTAGTGCTTTGTTTTTAATTCTTAGACAGGTAAGTAGAGAGTTATGTCTATAAAAAACATTTTTTTAGAATTATGAAATTTTTCATTACCTTACCTTAGATCTGATATCATATAAATTGATTAAAAAGAAAAAAAGTGTATATAAATTCAGAAAATTCACATTTCTTTTTGTGAACTTCCAACCCCGTACTAAAATATCGTGTCCATATATATAGTGGAATTTTAAATTCTATATGTAATAAGTCTAATTTTTGAAATCTTAGTCTTTTTTTTTTTAAATTTGTAAAATTATAGAAATGAGTCCAGCTTTAAGAATAAATAGAGTTGAAATTGAACTTTTATATATGTCAAACCCAAATTTTTCATGAATTGCTCAATTTATTTATAAACCCTGAAAAATATATAAATCTCACACACTTTTTGTATTTCTCTCTAATTTCTATAGAGAAATGAGAGATCGAAATCCATTGCCAATGCACCAAGTTGGCAAGCACCACTTCAATTGTTATTTTCACCAAGTTTGTGTCTTCCATGACGGAGACTTCCTTTGTTTTTTGGGACCTCCAAGTCTTTTAAAAGAAAATTTATAAAAAAGAAAAAGACGTTAACGTACTTGTAGGAGAGAAAGAAAAATCCAAAATGCTGAGTTGGAAAGAGAAGTGCCCAAAGCTTTTTGTTGAGATATGGCCGCAAGCAAAGAAAATTTTTGTTGGTAAAAAAAAAATTCAGCGAAAAGAAAGCAAATTTAATGAAGAATTATAGTTGATGATTCAAAATTTAAAAAATTTACTCTCAAAAATCTATTATTACTGAGTTTAAATTTTTTATCTAAAGTCAATGGTAATTTATTTTAAATTTAATAGGAATAAGTCTTTAAAAATATTTTTTTTTAATTTTAAATCATTAATTCTAATTCTCTCTAAATTTAAAGTTGGCGTGAGAGAGCATTCAAAGACTTTTATGCAAAAAAGAGAAGTAAAAGTAAGCCAAAAAAAAACTTTGATCTTTTGTAAAAGAAATTCTGCTGCCGTAAGAAACACTTCAAAAACTTTTAAGAAAGTTCCCAAAAGTTTATTTGGAAGGATGAGTTTGAACCTAACTTCACGTTTAAATTTTTTTTCCTGTCTTTTTTGTATACCTAACTTTACTCTTTTATATTTAAATATACAAATTCAAATAGTCAATAACAGTATATGAGGATAAAGATCTTTGAAGGTTAAAAGTAAAATACATGTATCTATGTTCATAAAATTAAATTTAACTGCTTCGATCCTTTATCTCTAATTATATATATATATATATATGTATATATTTTAATCAATTCATTTTAGCTATTTTTTAATGAAAAAAATATCAGGTGTAATTTATCTAATTTCATGACAAGTTAACGTAATTTATTTTATGAATTATTTGCAACATTTACGAAATTCAATTATTTTGCTCAGGCTTCACATAATTAAAGCACACAATTTTTTTATTACAATTAAGCAGTTTTTTTGTTTAATCAAATATAAAGATTTTTTTTTAAATTCACTCACATATATGATATAATTGAGAATTAGCCCCAAAAAATTTATATATATATATAAAATGTTTATATCATATGTGTTAAATGCTTATTATGAGATAATATAATTGGGATGCACACATATGGTTCAAAATCAAATGCTATAAAGAAAGATCACTACTCGTCCAACCGGAGCACCAGTAATTATGTTTAGTAGTGTCAGCTTTTGTCATGATTACAAAATGACAAAACTAAAATATGCTTTACCGTCGGACAATAATAAAAAGAAAATAAAAATTTTATGTGATATATGATATATTTTTATAATTATTATTTAATAATATTTTAATTTTGTATTACATTTTTAAAATATAAAAATGAGAGTAATTTTTTATTTTTATTTTTATTCTTAATTTTTTATGTATCAAACAACTGTAAAAGAATCATAAATCTATCAATAAATATGGAATTTATAAAAATGTAAAAATCTATTAGAAAATTATATTTTTCACGTTTTTTTATATTCATTTTACTTTTTACTATTAAGTTAAAATAAGAAAATAATCACGATGAATGCTACATAACAATTTTGAGAAATATTCAACCTCTCTAATCGGGAAGGGGATTCCCAAAACCAATTGGGAATAGGTTGTTACGATAAATATGGTATATTATAGCAATCTAAATTTTTAGACTAAAAATAATTTTTAGATGATGTTTATACACTGAGGATAGGCAAGGAAAAGGAGGTGAATTGGGTTGTAAATAAGTTTAATTCTTATTGTAAAATACAAACTAAAACCCGTTATAATCATAAAAAATATATTTTTCTAATAAATGAATATAACTTTTTCTTTTTTTTTTTCTTTCCTTTTTCCTAAATTTTTTTCCTCTTTCCCAGGGCACAACTTCTACACCATAACGAGTGATTCGTCAGAGGATCAAAATTATATTAAAAGAGATTTTTCTTTTCTACATTTCAACCTTTTCATTCCTAAAAAAAAATCAATTGATAAAATATTGTGGTGGTGGGACGAACTTGAAATTTAAAATAAAAGAGGAAAAAAAATGGCCTTGCCAATAATATAGCGATACTATACTTATGTTTGAGCTTCTCCCTTTTAATTTAATTTAATTTATTTATTTAAGTTAATCTTCCTCTACACAGCCAAAAACTAGAAGTCCCTTTGTTCAAAGTAAAGTGGAAAGAAAAATTAGAGTTGATAGAGGCACACCAAGTTTCAAGTTCACTTTCAACTTTCACTTTCATTCAATTTATGAGTGCATGAGACCTCATTCAAAGTCTCTGGAATTAAAGAAAATTTAATTAAAAAGATTTTTGTTAGTTGAAAAAAAAAAATTAGTGAAAAGAAGGTAGAGTTGCCGTAAGGGAGACTTCAATGACTTCCGGACAAAAAATTTAAGTGGAAATTAGAGAAATGCACCATGCTTCACCTTCTTTTTCTTCATCTTCTTTTAATTTTGGTTTTATAAAAGTTAATATTCTTTATAAAGATAAATTCAAATTAAAAATGATTTTTTATTTAACTTGAGTTATTTTTAATAGAATATTCCATTCAAGTAATTAGTGATGTTATTAGGAAAGTATATTGTTGACAGTTGAAATTTGATTCAGACTTAGCAATAGGAAATTGGCATTGGCTATACGTGTGATGCCAGACCTTGACAATACGCCAATGCCGTGTGAGAGACTTCACAGACTTTGCGTAGGAAATAGCCAAAATTGAGTTTAGTACCAAATAATAATAATAATAATAATAATAATAATAAAGTAAAATGAATGACTGTCTTAATTTATTTTCCATTTAACAATTGTGGCAGCGTCTGCTTGGCACCGGAAAAGTTATCAGTGGGTATACTATTTTGTTACAACTATGATATTAAAGAAAATTCTTTCAATATTTTTTCAAATATAAAAATAAAAGAGAGAGTCAAAAATTGGCGAGAGTGGAAAATTTTATATATATCATGAAAAATATAATTTTTTTCTTTATTTTTTGGACATATTTCAAACTCAAATTTTTTATAAATAACTTACAAGTACTTAAAAGTTTAAAATATTTATCTACCAAATATTTTTGACATATGTGTTAAATGGTTATTAGTGAGATAATATAATTGACATGCACAATTATCATTCAAAATTAATTGCTATAAAGAAGGTCATTGCCAAAAGGGGTGGTTTAGCTGCAGCACCACTAATTTGATTCAGTATTGCCGACTTTTGCTATGATTGCAAAGCCAGAGAAACTGAAATGTGCTTTACAACTAGACAATAATGAGAGAAATTTTTTTAAAAAAATATATAACCTTTATTATATTTTTATAATTATTATTTAATAATACCTAAATTTTTTGGTTATTATTATAAAATAAGAGTACAATAATCATTTTTTATTTATAAAATTATATTTTCTCTTTTTATTTTTATTTTTATTCCTGACTTTCTATTAAACAAACCTCTATAAAAGAACATGGAATTCATACAAATGTAAAAATATACAAGAAAATTCCATTCTTACATTTTTATTTTATATTCATTTTACATTTTAGTTTTTACTTAAATTAAATAAATAATCATGATGGATGCAACATAACAATTTTTTTGAGAAATATTCAAATTTTCCTAAAACTTAAATAAAAACTGCAACATAACGGTTTTTATTTAAGTTTTAGTCTTCCTCTACACAACAAAAGATTAAAAGTCCTTCTGTTTAAAGTGGAAAGAAAACTTAGAGTCGATCAATGCACACCAAGCTTCACGTTCATGTTCACCTTCAACTTTCATTTTCATTCAATTTATGAGTGCATGTCCCCCCATGAGGAGAGACATCGTTCAAAGTCTTTGGAATTAAAGGGAATTTAACCAAAAAGCTTTTTGTTAGTTTAAAAAAAATATTTAGCGGAAAGAAAGTAGAGTTGCCGTAAGAGAGACTTCAACGACTTCTATACGAAAATTGAAGTGGAAATTAAAGAAATGCACCATGCTTCTTCTTTTTCTTCTTTTTATTTAGCTTGAGTAATTTTTAATAGAATATTCCATCCAAGTAAATAATTATATTATTAGTCAAATTGATCAACTATAGTGCTATCATTCTCTAGATAAATTTGTAGCCAACAATCACTTTGTAGGTGTCTCCATGATCGACTTTGATATTTGCAAAGAAAATTCTGCTGCCGTAGGAAACGCTTCAATGACTTTGAAGAAGAAAATTCCCAAAAATTGATTTGGAAAGAGAAGGTTGAACCTAACTTCACGTTCAAATTAATCATTTTCTCTTATGTTTTTTGTGTTTGTAAGTTTACTCTTTTACATTCAAATATTTAAATTCAAATAGTTGATGACAATATATTTAATTATAATTGTAAGTTATTTGAAATTCCAAATTCATGTGTTGATGTTCTGACTATTTATATTCTATAATTTTTTTCAAGTCTGGAAAGGGTAACAGTACTGTATAAGTGGAGCTACATGATTTGCCTCTTATTTGTATTTCAAAGTTTGGGTATTTTTTTTCTTATATATTAAGTGTTTACAAAATGATTTTTAATGAAGTTTTTGGGATTTTTAAGTTATTAGCCCACAAGCAAAAAGATTTTGAAATATAAAGAAAGATTTTACTTTGAAATAAAATCCAAAATTTAATTAAATTTTAATTCTTTGCAATTTTAATTTTTTAAATATCTCTGTTCAATCTTATGATTGTATTATTGTAAATAAATTAAAATAAATTAGGCAAATCTCTCTTAAATTTTGTTAAAACTATAGATACTTTTCTTAAAACAAACAATTAAGCTACATTTTACTTTAATTTTTATTTTTTTTATCAAAATGTGCTCCATTAACCACTCTTACAAATTTTTTTATGTAGGATATTTTAGTCAAAAAATTTAAAATCAGACTAAAATATATATCTTGAAAATAAAAAAAAAATATTTGTGTAATTTACTCAATAAAATATGTTAAAGAAAAGGTGAACATTCAAAGAAGTCTATACTAGCAATTTAAATTGAAAATTAGGGAAAGGAGATTACTGAGTGTAACATACGTTAACGATAATAGATACTTTTTTGGTGCATTTGGTATCATAAAGTTGGCATGGATGGGAATGACACTATTAAAGAAAAATGATTAGTATTTTTTTGGTATTATTACTTAATAGTATATATTTTTTATTATTTTTTAAAATAAGGATACAAGTGTCATTTCATATCTTATTTACCTATTTTTTTTATTTTTTAATTCCTCAATCTCTTTTTCAAGCACCAAACGCAGATGAGTTTAATTAAAAAAACTGAAGATAGAATTTGACATGGAGTTAAAGATACTCTCTATGTGCTTTCCATATGATGCCATCTTGATTATATCTGCTCTTTTCAAAATCAAATGTCTAATGATTTTAAACGGAACAATTATTTTGCAAAGTAAACTAAAATGAAAGCATCTAACAAGTATTTCCCTAATCAATCACGCATTGCAAAGCACGTTGGTCACAAACTTATCAAATCAATAAAGCAAACGCTTATTTCTAATTCATCTGGATGATGAAAGAAGCATATAAGGCAACCTGGTGCAGCAGTTCCTCCATGTAAGAACTATATAATTTATAGAACATGTAAAAGCCTTATATCCATGATCATTTTTGAGATAGGGTATGTAGTATACAGAAACCAATTATTGGGCTACAATTATGATATTAGAGAAAAAATTCTCTTAATTTTTTTTGTCGAATATAAAAGAGAAATAGAGAGTCGAAAATTGGTTAGAGTAAAAAATTATATATATATATATATCATGAGAAAAATGTTTTTTTTTTTATTTATTTTTTGATATATGTCAAACTCAAATTCTTTATAAATAACTATAAGTAATTAAAAATTTAAAATATTTGTCTACCAAATATTGTATAAAGGAGAATGAAAAAACATTTCTTTCTTTTATTAATAGGTTAATACATTATAGACAATATATCAGATTATTTTGTTGAAAACTACAATGATTAAATTGTTGAAGATACGGTTTAAGAGTGCAAACATTTTTGTTTTTGGCCAAAATTGAGAGGATCCTCCCTCAAAAAGTTATCAAATAAATAGAAACAAAGTTTTCGCAGGCCTACTGATATAATAAATCTCAATTGATTATACATTTTGGAAGTAACTCGTTATTGCTGTTCCACTTTGCTATTTAATTGCTAGCATATGATCCAAAAAGATATTTATACCTTTGTAGAACGGTTAATAGAGAAAATTATGCTTACACCTTTGCCCTTAATTCCATCAATTAATTTTAATTTTTGCAGCTATTACGGAAAACGCCCGTAGTCTAAATTGAGTATTATCTTTAACTAACTTGACAATATGTGAAATAAATTAAATTTAACTGCTTTGATCTTTTGTCTCTAATTCTAGTTTTTTTTAAATCAATTTATTGTAACGGATATGTAAATGAGTTGGTTAGATATAAAAATTAATTGACTTAGTAAAAATGACAATTGAGAGCATAAATTAAAGTAATAAGTGTGATTTTTTTAATATTCAATCCGTTTAAAATGATATCTAATTAATTAAACAACAGGAGAGAGGATTTTTTTAATGGAAAAAAAATAAATAAGGAAGTCAATTGCAAAAATTAAAGAGAAAAAAATAACAATGGAAATAAATGTTTGAGTAAGTACTATTTTATTTACCTTAGTTAATTAGTGACGATAGTCAATGATCAAACCATTGTGGAAGGAGTAATCTACGTCTCATCACACAAAAGCCACAGGGTTGGAAGATAGGAGGAAACTATGGTTGTGTTCAAAGTTGACCGTTGACGTTGACGCTGACGTTGATTTTTCAATTACAGCATTCCAAAGAGCATTTTGGTGGATGTCATAGCAATCAATATCCTCAACATTTAAGTGCGTTTTGGTGCTTTGATTTTAATTCTTGGACAGGAAAGTGGAGAGTAATGTCCATAAAAAACATTTTCTTTAGAATTATAAAGTACTTGAATTAATAGATAAATTTCAATAGCTTACCTAAGATCTCATCTCATACACATTGATTAAAAAGACTGTATATAAATTCAGAAAATTCACATTTCCATTTGTGAACTTTCAGCCACGTACTAAAATATTGTGTCCATAATAGTGGAATTTTAAAGTCTATATGTGATAAGTCTACTTTTTGGACTCTTAGTTTTTTTTTTCTTTGAAATTTGTAAAATTACAGAAATGAGTCCGGCTCTAAGAATAAACAGAGTGGAAATTGAACTTTTATATAATCGAATCCAAATCTTTTCAAGAATTGCTCGATTTATTTTTAAACCTTAAAATATGTTAATATCACACACTCTTTATGTATTTCTCTAATTTTTATATAAAAATGAGAGATCGAAATCCATTGCCATTGCACCAAGATGAGAAGCTCCACTTCAATTGTTATTTTCACAAAGTCTGTGTCATTCATGAAGAGAGACCTCTCTTTTTTGGACATCCAATCTCTTAAAAGAAGATTTAAGAAAAAGAAAAAGACGTTAACGTACTCATTGGAGAGAAAGAAAAATCCAAAATACCGACTTGGAAAGAGAAGTGCACCAAGCTTCACGTTTCCTCTTTTTTTTTTTGGTTTTTTTTGGGGGGAGGGGGGGGGGGGGGGTTGGTCTATTAACTAAGATTCACCTTTAACTATTATTTTCACTATTTTTTATATGGTTAATTTTGTATTAGTAATTTTACTCTTTTACAATTTATAATCTTTTGAAAGGAAATTTAACAAAAAAAAGTGTTTCTTTTTTTCTTGTTAGTAAACATTACTCTTTTAGATTTAAATTAACAAATTAAAATAGTAGATATATGGCCACAAGCCAAAAAGATTTTTGTTGGCCAAAAAAAAGAAGAAAAATTTAGCAAAAAAGAAAGAAAATTTAAAGTTGCCGTAAGAGAGACTTCAAAGACTTCTATACAAAAAAGAGAAGTGGAAATTAAGCCAAAAAACCTTTGGTCTTTTGCAAAGGAAATTCCACTGTTGTAAGGAACACTTCAAAGACTTTAAGAAAAAAATTCCCAAAAATTTATTTGGAAAGGTGAGTTTGAACCAAACTTCACGTTCAAATATCTTTCTCCGTGTTTTTTGTATACCTAACTTTACTCTTTTACATTTAAATATACAAATTCAGATAGTCATTCTCGTATACGAGAGTAAAGATTAAAGGTTAAAATTAAAATACATGTATCTATGTTCATGAAATTATTTGATCAGTAGGAGGTGCTGCATATATTTCCACCTTGATTTACACTATGTATATTTTTTTATGCTTCTTTTCATCAAATTAATAGCGTTAATACCTGGATTACACTAATTATATTTTTTATGCTTCTCAACCCACTTGTATTGTACATGCATGATTGCCACACGTCCTAATTAGTTAATTTCTTTCTTGACTAAAATATATTTTGATAACTTGTGGTTTAATTTTTTTGCACTTTAATATTTTATGATTTAAAAGTTTGCATTTGAGTGTTTTGCGGTTTAGACTTTTAGAACATTGATGCTATGATTTCATTTCGTTATTTTTTGGATGGAATTTATTAAAACGTGCCTTCAATTCTTAATTTTCTTATGTCATCCTTTGTTCTTTTGCATTAAAGTTAAAATTCTTGCTTTAGCCAATCAAAATTTCAAATTCAATATACACAATACAATATTTTCAAAATTTTATGTCTAAATGGAATCCTTAATTTTGTCATCAATTTTATCTTAAATTATACTTTCAATGCATTGAAGACTGAAATTCTTCCTTAATTTAATTGAAGTCCCAAATTAGACAATATAATGTAATATCTTTTCCAAATTTTATCTCTAATTTTGCCTAAATTCTGAATTTTCCTATAAAATTTGTAAATTCATTCATAAAATCTGGACAAATTGGGGTAATTGAGAAATCAAGTTTTTTAAACACCAAATTTAGCCAAATTGGCAACATCTCAAGAGTCATGTGACTTGAACGTGTCATTTTTTAATCCAAAAGATATCAAAATAAATTCACAACGTGCAAATGTACCAATAATTTGAATCATACTACATCAGAATGCAAAATTTTAAATTACAAGAGACATAAAGTGTAATTGAGCCAAACCACACATTACAAGAAAAAAATAAAATCAAAGATGAAAGAAATCTATCTAAACAGTCAGAGACAAAATCCGAGATGGGAAAAATTTTCTCACATATTTTGGTGTTGCAAAAAAAGTGAGATAAAAAAAAAACTTTTGGGCTTGCAGCTAGTTGTTTGGGAATTATTGTGAGTGATGCTTTGACTGACTTAGCTATAATGGAGTTTTTGCTCCCCCTAATTGTTCCTCTCATGTTGTTCAGAGTTTATTTGTACAGTGTCATCAAATCCAGTAGAGCTCTTCTTTTGGCTTTCTTGATTGGTTCAAGTGTAATATAGATGTCATCATAAGTTTATTTTTTGGTTCAGGTATAACATAAAGGGTTAGAATAATATTTTCATTCCTCAACTTTATTTAACATTTTAAAGTAGTCCTTTATGTTTGAAGCATTTTAAAATAGTCCCTTAAATTTTAAATTTGTGTGAATTCTAGTCTTTTTATTGTTATACATGGTGTTTAAGAGACAATTTTGAAATGGGCCATTTTGAAATATTTCAAATTTATGGAATTAATTTGAAATGATATATAAAGTTAAGAGACAAAACTACTATTTTATCCAATATAAAATATACAATTTGTTGTCTAGGTAATATACCTCTTATTTTTGTAGTCTTTAGGTTTATTTTTTTATAGGAATTAATTCCTCAGTAACTTGTTTTATATGTATACTAAGTCAATCCTTGGTGACAAGTATTTTTTCACATTGGATATTAAGTATACTAGTAATTACAAGTAAAAAACACTTGAGTTTTCAGGGTTGAACCCACAAAGATCATGTATTCTTTAAGTGCAATGATAATTGCCTAAGTAAATGAAAAAATGTTAGCCTAATCTAACTAATATATACACAAGTGTCCTAATAATCCTAGTCACTAAAGACAAATGTTTTAAAAACTGGACTAACTATTGAATTGGAAAAAAGACTAGCTCATGATTTAATTATCAAACTATGGTCAAATCATGGATGAAATGATAAAACTAATTTATTTTAAATATTTTTAAAATATACTAAATAGAATTCTTCATAAAGTTAAAATTAAAAATTGATAAAAATATAGTTATAAATAATATATATAATAGTTTAAAAATTATATATATAATAGTATATTATATATTATATTAATTCAATAATTTAGAACATTTTTTATGTATAATAACTTGTACTATCTGAACATACAAGCAACATTGGTTGAATGGTAAGATAGGCAAAAAGCTTTAACATTGCCTGCCAGTTTGAATCTTTGGCATACTACTTTTGCAATTAATTTCAAATTAAACTCAAAATCAGTTCAGCCATTGGTTTAGTGCTTGGTCCAACTGAATTTTAGACTAAATTTGACTGGTTCATTAACCTATTGGTTCTATGTTTGTTTTAGACCAAACAGAAAGCCGATTTACTAGTTTTTTAATCGAACCAACCAATCCAGTCTAATTCTCTTAACTACAAGCTTATAATCTATTATAAGATGGATGGTTTAGGAATCATAAAGTTGCTATATGCATTCAAGAAAATGAATTAACAAGGAAATTAAGAAGAATAGTTCCAAATAGACATATTTTATCAACCATTTGAAATGCTTGATAAATAGTAATCACACATTGTAAGAATGATTAAATGTGCAAAGACTCTTGTTACAAGATGTTTAAGCATCAATAATAGATCAAACACAAGATTATCAAAAGAATTAAGCATATGTAATTACATTATAATCACAACAGTAGTATAAGAAATCATTACTACAATTTTTATATCCATAATTAACACATTATTCTAAAATATTAATTGAAAAGAAGTGAAAATACTAATCAAAAGAGTGAATAACAGAAGAGAAAAAGCATAGGAGACATCAAAATTAGGAATTACAACACAAATTCCACCTCTAATCTTGAATAGAAACCAAAGATCTCCAAGAATCAAATCTCCCTGTAAGATTCACTTTTTCTCTTCGCCTAACTCTCAAGGGCAATAAGGAAATTCATGCTCTGACCTTAGCTCTTTAAAAATAAAGGAAAATCTTATCTAAAACTTCTGAGTTTTAGAGCTAATAAGCTATTTATAAAACTGCAGATTTGTTGTGGCTAACAAATCATTCACCGTGACAAGCTTCCTTTGGATTTTGTATGATGCATGCTTTCTAGCCACAACCATTAGGATATTTCGTTGCGAAGAAGGTGCTATGTTGGTTGTTTAATAAAATCTTTGCACTTCAGTCCTTGGCTTCTTTATAATAGCTTCTTAACCCAAAATTCTTTATTTACTTATAATTCAGCCCCTATAGAACAAGACAAATAATTAAACTAAAATAAGAAATTAGATTACTAAACTCAAATTAAACTACTAAATTAATGTAAATCTAATTATTTATAAGATATAACAAATGACTTCAATAAAATTTAGAAATAAACTCAATATTATCCATTGTAATTTGATAATTTAAGTAAAAGCCAATAATCAACAAATATTGTAATTAAGTCCTAAAATTGAAAATTTAATGAACAAAGCTTCCAATTACACCATTCATTTATAGATTTCAAAACAATGCATTAATTGATGTAAAGGAGCTAAAATAAACAATTAAAAATCTTGATAAGTCCCAAAAAAAAAAGAGCCTAAAAATAGAATAATTATACAATTGGGTAAACAATTAAAAATCTTGATAAGTCCCAAAAAAAAAAAGCCTAAAAATAGAATAATTATACAATTGGGTTCAACCGAGGACTAACTATTTAGCAAGTTTCAAATTTTAAGGAGCTAACTTGTGTAGAGAAATAAATCTAAGAACCAAAGTATTAAGAGTTTTATTTTTTAAAAACTAAATTGTGTATTTACTTATAAATATATAAGCATGTCAGATTTTGGTTATACTAAAAAACATATATTTGACATGCTTACATTTTATCTTTTCAAAGTTTAAATTTCTTTACCATGGATGCCAAGGCACTTTGTTTTGTTTAGTAAGCTATTTGTATAGTTTCAATGAGACTAGGGTTGTATCTCACTTGACATTTTGAACCATCATTATGAAGGACTATGCATGTTGAATCTTAATGACAAAGTATTGTCTTGGAGACTAATTCTATTATAAATCTTGGAAAAAAAACTTATGAAATTTTGTAAGAGGGAAGTTGATTGTAGTATCCTTAAAATCTGTTCCTTAATAGTTACGACTCATGATCTTTAGATTTTTGTTATTCTTAATGTTCAACTTCTATCTCATATTAACATTTGTAATTTATCCCTCATATGACAATTGCAACAATAGTTGGAACAATAGTGGCATATTTTTGGGTATCAATGTAGCCGCTAGGTCAAGATTATTGAAAAATAATAGTAGCTTTGATAGGTAGACATTTTGGTTGAAGTAATTTATGTCACAGTATATGGTTAAATAGTAACAATTGACATTCTTAAGTTGAATTATCAAAGCCTTTTATGAGTAAGTGGTAGAGAGTTTAATTTAAATAACTTAAATTTTTATGTGAAACAACTTGTTAACAGTTTGCATTGCATCTCGGGGAATTATATCATGGTCTTCTAGCTTTTTATTAAGATATCATTATTTATTGTGCAAAATAAGATAGGAAAAAACTAGGTCCTATTTCTTTTGGCTTTTTTTTTTAATCATGCTTACATTTGGATATATTTTTATAATTTAGCACCAAATCATTGACTTCTTCAAAAACTTCTTAGAAATGCATATGGAGAATTATAGAATTCTCTTTCTAAATTATTATTATTATTATTATTATTATTATTATTATTATTATTATTATTATTAAGATGCCATCATTTCTTTTGCTCATTAATATAGGAAAAATTTTAAGAGTAGTTTTTTTATGCATTTACTACCAATTTCTTCAATAAAAGTATATATACACATATATTTACTTGCAACTATATCCCACATCATTGACCTCTCCAAAAAAAGTCTTTTCATCATGTTTTAACTCAATTAAAAAACTTGATAAAAATGTTAGATGGAAGAGGGGAAGGAAAAAAAAAAAAGGAGATACCTAAGGAATCACTCTCTAATTTCATCTTTAATCAATTAGCACATCATAGTACTTATACAAAGTATAGACACTTGGCCATTATGCTTGTTCATAGAGAGCTTGAATTCTCTACCATTCAATTGTCTTTAAATTGAAAAATAATATTTTATAACTATATATGAATCTCGGGACACAATTGAATGGTTGGAGGCTCAAGTTCTCCATATACTCACCTTTATCATAAACAAGCATCCTTCATAAATCCCACATATAATCAATTTCTTCAAAGAAATTCCTCTATATCCATATGTCATAACTTTATTTAAAATCTTGATAGCAAATACTTAAGGAATTATACACAAGTTTTGTTTAAGATATGCGTAGAAACTAAATCATTACTGCTTATCTGCCTCAATTTTTAATATCACGATTCACCTAGAATTTTTGCTTTTGATGTCATGTAGCTGTTAATTATATTGTTGTGGTTGAAGCCCATAGACTCTCCCCCTCAATTTTAGCAATTGGGATAGTTGCAGATAATGTTTTAATTATTGTGTATTTTGCAACATTATTTGCATTAGCTTCTAAAGTATTTTTAGAGGATGAAACATTAGGAGAAGGTGTGCCAATTATGTTTTGACACTGGATGAATCATATGCATTTTCCATGTAAAACAATTAACTTCCACATAATTCTTACTTGTTTGGGTATTTGAATTTTTCGAGTTATTTAATGAAAAACTTTTAAAAAGACTAAGTTATCACTTTAAATAGATATGTAAAGAAATTATACACATATTTTAATATGACTCACCTTTAATATGCTTATAAATCTATTCATAATTGGTTTGATATGCTTAAATTTAACATAAAAAGTCTTTCATTTAACATTCTTTAGCAGAATCAATTAATTGAGTGGTAATTACTTTAAGTAACTTTTGGAAGGTGCTAAATTAGATGATCATTATACATTTAGTCCCTGTCATTAACATTTATATCAATTTAAAAATTTAAATTTTATGAATAACATATATAATATGTTTTATAATAAAGTTTTTATACTTTTAAAAATTTTAAATTTAGTCTCTGTTCTTAAATTTTCGTAAATGCAATTAAATTATGTTGATATGACTTTGTATATGCATGCCAGTAAAAGAGGTAATGATTGATAAACGATGGAATAAAAATAATTCCTCTGAGTGGCATGTGAAATCACTTACATTAAATTACTTAGAGTAAATTGGCATGATTACGTGAGTAGCGTATACTTAAAGCATTAAAAATAGTATCTAATTACCTGTGTCAATAGAACTTGCATTTTTTTAATTTATTAAAAGATTTGAACCTTTGACTCTACTTTATATGCTCAACCTTTATCATATAAATTAGTCCAAATTGTTATATAAATTGAATTCAATGACATATTAACATAAATTTAAAGGCAAAAATTAAATTAAAAATTTTTTAAATTATAAAAAATTATATTTTATTTTAATTATAATACGTATAACTAAAATTATCAGATCAAAAAATAGTATATCTTTTTGACTGAAAAGGAAAAAGCACAATATAATTATGACAAAAAACATAGTTATCATGTGCAATGCATATGTTAACAAGGGACCAGATTAGCTGTTGCAATTCATCTTATAGCACCATTTGCTATAAACTAAATTTACCCATCCACCTAATCCAATGGCACCCGCCTTTTCTTTTATTTTTTTTCTTGAATAATAGTGCAAAACACGCCATTTCACTTAATTGAAACGATGCATTTTGCACCTATTATTTTTGCCAACTTGAAGCACCAAACAATGTCGTTTGATCTAGCCTTCTCTCTTATGCATGTAGTATTTGATGTCTTCAACAATGGAGTAAGTGGCTAAAAAATGGAATGGAAAAAAGGCAAATATATTGGCACCAAATTTGTAATTGATGTAAAGGGAGAGAGCAAAGTACTATTGTGTGAAAAATTTGTTATTTGCTTAGATTATCATCTAGAACATGAATAACACCAAACCTTTGTCAACTATGACAATGGCTATCGTGGATACTGTTTCGTTGATGGCGGATGGTAGTCAAACTTGTATTAATGTTAAAGTCAACTCTTCTTGCTGATATTTGTATGAACACTTCATGCTAACCATTTGATTACTTTACATATGTCTGCTACGATGACTGTGTTGTTTATATTTCTTTCCATGTTTCTCCTATGTTTTCCATATTTCCTTGTTTTCCAGTGTATTCTGTTTCTGGTGTTGCATTTCTCTATTTCTGCATTTTGCGTACTTGCATTTTGTGTTAAAAGTGTTGAGCTTTTGATAGAATTTGATGCTTGAGGCAAGGTTATTTGTGAAAAATAATTGGATGTCATCTCTTAAGGTTTTTTTTAATATTTTAATATATATTATGATAAGTTTAACCATTTGACTTGACAAATAAACTTTTTTCATTATCTTATCCTTTGAATAATGTTATTATAGTTTAGAGTCACATGAAGAAGAAATAACTGTTTTGGCTCATTAAGTGTTTATATACTTATAATTTATAGTTATGCAAGTGTAAGGTTATAGGAAAGTTGGATATTTAATATTGATACAAAAATAAATAAACTCAATATTTATGACATTTAACATTTTGTTATATTTTTAGGTAGCATTTTGTAGTATTGTTGGTATCTTGTGCAACCTTGTTTGGAGGAAGGAATAACTTGCAAAGTGACCATGGATCACTCAATGTAAGTGTTTTACAATTGTTTGTGTGGTTGAATGAAAGAAGGGGTTGAGTTGGTACTTATTTTAACATAATATCTATTAATGAATTTCAGGGAAGGTGGTGTCCTTACTATTACATTGACCAGAGATGATAACATGGAAGATGATTGGAAACCTAGAGTAGGAATGGAGTTTGATAGTCTAGAGGTAGCTTGGCAGTTTTACTTATAGTATGGTGGGAAAGTCGATTTTGGAGTTTGAAAAGATTATTTAAACAAAAACAAGAAAGATGGCTCCTATCGATTATGTAGATTTATTTATTGCAAAGAAGGACGAAAGGAAGAAAAGAAACATGTTACATCAATCAATCTTCGACAAGATACAAGAACTGGGTATAAGGCAAGATTAACACTATCAAACAAGAATGGAAGATTTTGAGTGCATGAATTTGCTGAGGAATATAATCATATTCTGCAACTCCTAGAAACAATACACATGTTGCCATGTCAACATAAAATATCTGAGATTCAAGCTCAAGAGATTGATATGGCCAAAGAGCCTGGACTTCATCTGAGAGCATCATTCCAATCAATGAGTAGACAAATAGGAGGTAGAGCTAATCTTTGGTATACAAGATTGGATGTAAAAAATTATTTATGAGTGAGGAGACAAGAAACCATGGGTTTTGGAGAAGTTCGAGCTATTAGGTAGTATTTCTAATGGCAATTATTGGAAAATCCATCATTTTACCATGCATAGTAGCTAAATGTAGAAAAACAAATCACTAATATATTTTGGGACAATGTAAAAATGATTGTTGATTATGCCTATTTTAGGGATGTGGTATCACTGGACATAACCTATTGTACTAATAGTGCACATAGGCCACTTGCTGTTGTTGGAGGATTTTATCATTTTAAGAAAGTAGTGATATTTAGGGCTGCCTTGTTGTACGATGAAACAAAAAATTCTTTCAAGTGGCTATTTGAAAGATTCTTAGAAGTGCACCTTAAAAAAAAAAGCCTCAAACTATATTCACAGATTAGGACCAAGCAATGGCTAAGGCATTGCACGAGGTCATGCCTCAAACTCATCATGGACTATGCACTTTGCATTTAATGCTAAACAGGGTTACACGCTTGAACAATTTAATGAAGGGTAATTCTCATTTTTTGACTGAGTTCGACAAATGTGTGTATGATTACGAGGAGGAATCATTGTTTGAAATGGTGTGGAGCATGTTGCTATCAAAAAATAATGTTCATGATAACTCTTAGATTAGATCAATGTATAATGTCAAGGAAAAATGGGCTTCATGTTACATGAAGCAGGTTTTCACTCTCGGCATGAGGAACACACAACTCAGTGAAAGCTTGAATGCAACTTTCAAGGAGTACATGAAGCCAAACATTGACATTCTTTAATTTTTTAGGAACTTTGAAAAGGTGGTAGATAGAAAATGGTATAACGAGGTTATATGTGAGTTTGAGTCACAACATAAAGTACCAAGGTTGAGGGTAGTTTATTCACCTATGCTTCAACAACTTGCCCAGACTCTAACTCCCATAATCTTTGACTTGTTTTAAGAAGAGTTTGACATGTTCTTTGGTACAGCATAAAGCAAAAAATTGAAGGCCAACCACTAGTTGAATATATTGTCACCATGGTTGGTTAATGTGGTGAGTGGTAGGTTTCATTCAATCCTCGCAACAAGCAACAAGTCTATTTGTTGTAGTTGTAGAAAATTTGAGACTCACCATTGGCTTTGTTGCCATGCTTTGAAGGTGTATATCATGTAACTTTATTTGTATTTGAATGTCAAAGTGAACTTGTACATATTATTTTTATAATGTAAGATCATGAACAAATGTAAAATGATATATAAATATGATGTAGACCTTATGTGACACTAAATCCATGGAATTATGCAAATTGGCTCTTGAATGGCTTGATGCAACTATGCATTTTTGGATGTGGAATGAACAAATTTAGATGCATAAGGTTTGAGACCATTTAGGTAGCTCCCATAAGTTATAATATGCTTTTAAACTTGCCCAAAAGATGTCAAATTCTAGAGGAGGCCATTTGGACTAAAGTGACTCTTGGTAGGGAGCAAAAATGACCATTTCATGAGGCTATATCATTTTTTCTCCAAATGAGCTATTCTTAGTTTGAAATTTGGCATGCATCTAGAGTTTATTGAGAGATTTTTGGGAAGTTAGAGTGGTAATTTTTGGAGGCCTGTGGAATTTTCTATGATTTTTCAAAGTTGGTATTAGAAATTCAGATTTGCACTAGTACTATTCATTTGGTCAGTTGTGTAATTGTGTCATTCGAGGGGCAAATATGGTCCAATGGTTACAAAATTTTATATGAAGAAACTAGATATTCATAGTGACTTATAGCAACTAGAAGCATCTCATTTGGAGGATTGAACTAAGAGATATGAATTTTTGAATTTCTAGAACAGTAATAATAGCGTAGCATGACCTGAGTCATTGTTATATTGAATTCCAGTATCTAAAAGTATTTTTTTTGGTCTAAATCTATTTTTAACATAAAGCTAACATTCACAACTTTCCAAATTGGTATCATTTACATAGATTAGATTTTAATAGAATTAATTGGATATTTTTGAAATCTATAGCAAACACTTGCATCAATACCAATAACTCTCAGAACCTTTGCAACTTTTCGCATGTTAAACATCTTCTTTGTTATGTTTCATGGCCTAGACATATTTTTAGAATAAAATAGACATCTGTAGCTTTCCATAATGCTATAGTATGCTTAATTTCAATTTTTATAAAATTAATTATGAATTTTCAAAGTTGGTGACAGAGTTGACAAAATGTTGGCAAAAAATATGAGTGTGAGTTTGATGCTCTCATTTGATTTCCAAGAGTTACAAGCCAATTTTGGTGATGCAAATGAGTTGTATTCATGTAATTAAATATGAGAATATAATGTATGAGCTCATATGATTTGCGTGATATTGAATGAAAGTTTTATATGCGACGCAACACTAAATATAACATTATTTTAATGTCATTTTTTCATTCTCTTTTTGCAATTCATGATATGAGACTTAGAAATGATAAGAAATAAATTAAAAAATATATGGTATTACAAATTGGGCAAGTTTGATATATGGCAAAGTGCAACTTAAGTTATTTTTTGTTCTCATTTCATGTGAGGGCTCCATTTCTCCATTTTAGCATGTTTTTTGTTTCAGCATCAATGTATGGCAAAATGCAATTGCCTGTATCATATGCTTTTTGTTTCAGCATATCCTTTTATTCTTTATTCCTGTATGATAATGGATAAACCAAGTATGAGCAACCAATACACCAACAACAATATGATAAGCACATCCTTCAGTAAAGAGAGTTTGCCACAAGAATATATCAAACTCACTTATGCTCCTATAGTTTCATTACCATTCTATGTGCTCCTTAATTCACTTAAGCAAAAAAATGAAAACTTACATTGCCAATACCCATAACCCAGATTCATTTAGGTAGATAAACGAAGATTCACTTGTAGGGACCAAGACTCACAGGGAAAATCATTTACCAGCTAATCCAACCAAAACGAAAACCCTAATAGACAAAATGCATCCAATTCAATGTTTCTATGCTCAACTTCTATCAAATATTGGCCTCCCAATAAACAAAACAAGTCGAATTCTAACACAATGATAACTGGATACAAATCACGCAAGACATTAGCAATGATTCAATCAAATTAAAGATATGATCGAGAGGTTACTCTTATGGAAATTTGATGCTCTTGTTTCGATTATTCTTCTTACAATCAAACATCGATTTCAGATAGAGGGCTATGTACGAAGAAAGGGATAAGAGTGACATCTGGCAGTAACAACATCAAGTGTACGAGAGACTTTGATGCTAGATTCGAAAAAAAAGAGAAGTCCTATTTTTGGAATAAATTGAATTACTCTAATCATCCAGCGGCATCTCCCTCTCAGCTTGTATTTGAGATTTACAGTGAAGTCTATCCAAATTGTTAGGCAAAGATTAAGAGGATAGATATCACACACATGCAGAATAGGCACAGAAAAAGGATGAGAAGCTCCTCTGCAATCTGTGTTCGACGTCGGGTCTTTAGTGCTACAATTTTGGGAGGCTCGAGATGGATTGCGCAAATGAGCCTTTGTAATCTATGTTTAGTTTTTGGTATTTAGTGTTATAATATTGGGAGATGCAGGCTTGATTATGTCAATAAGCTGGTGCCATTAGATTAGATGGATGGGTTTCATTGACAGCAAATGATGGTATAGAATGAATTATAACAGCTAACCTAGTCCTATGTTAACAACTATGGGTTCAAATTCTCAACATTTTTTAGAAGAATGTATAGTATACACTATAAAGTATTATGAATTATCTAAATTTGATTACGATGATCTATATTTTTAAATTTTATTTAAAATATTTATTTTTTTAAATTTTATAATTACAAAATTATTTTTATTATATATTTTATATCTTTTAAAATAATATATTAGAATTAAAATAATAAAAATAAATTTCAACGGTGCAAATTAAATCTAAACGAAATTGTACATCTCCCAAAGAATCCGTTCACTGACCACTATTGGCCCGTTTGCCATGAATCTTGTCCGAAAGTTGAAACCGAGAGAATAACAGCTTTCCATCGGAAATGGCTGCCTTGGCAATGCCGTCGCCTATCGGCATCACCGTCCTCTCTCGGTCACAGCCAAACCCACCGTGGCACCGTTCGTCCCACTGTTCCCACTATGGCTGCTCCAACCCATTACTCCCACCTGAGGCTGACACCTTATCTGAAAGAACCATAAGACACATTTCCGAAGAGGCTGAGGCCTGCTTCTATTGGACGTTTCACCGTTAGGTGGCAGCTGAAATGCCCTATCGTATCTCCTGATGACCACTGGGGCACATGGTCCAATCTCTTCGCCGTTGGTGCTTTTGTTCTATGGTAACAACATCTTTCTCTTTCTTCTTTGCATCATTTGCCATTAGGTACTTTTTTTCTGCTTACTCATTTTTTTGGTTGCCCTGACAATGTGGGAAAAATTAAATGAGAATTTTACTTTTTGAAATGGATGGTTGACTTGATTGTACGGAAGAAAACCAAATTGCTCTGCTATTTGCAAAAGCATTATATAAATTTTAAGCCTACGTTATTTTTGGGACGAATTTTATTTCTTCTTGCGAGAAAATCGATGTAATTACGCCCCCCCGCCCCCCCCGGTGGGGGGGGGGGGGGAACTGGAGGGGAAGGGAAAAAATTTCCACTTCCGAGCATATAATTCCCGAAACTGTTCACAGCTTTGCATGGGTTTCCCGCTTCTTGGACTTACTCATAGCAGGAAAGCAAAATAGCTCACAATCAGTCAATCACAAATAGTGTCAGTCTAGATTCATAGTTCTCATGTGCTTTCTCCTCTTAATTTTATTATTACCAGTAACTCAGAATCTTCACATAAGATAGTCACTACTCACCAACACTGCCATTGCTGACTAATTCTCTGAATTTATCTATTTTCAATTTAGATTTTTCTTTTTCTCTTACTTGTTATCTTGGAATTTAATTATATATGGAATTATTAGTTTTGTAGGCATATCTGGGTAATTTCGTTGTAGATGAAATGCAAGGTTGGAGAAGACCAAGATTGGAAGCATGGTAAGTGCTGCGTGGTGAGCACCTTAGCTGGCCTTGCAGCAGGTAATCTAGGAATACTTCCTTATGATGCACCGGCTTATTCAATTGTATTGGAGTTTCTGCTACCCTTAACTATTCCATTGCTATTGTTTAGAGCAAACCTGCGTCATGTGGTGTGCTTGACGGTCGGGTGATATGACTTACTTGGAATAGTCCTCTATGCTCAAACATTCCCATAAAACCACAAATGCTCCTCTGCCTCTTTTGTTGTCTGTGGAAAAGTTGCATAAGTTTACCTTAAATGATCATCCCATTTGGGATTTCAATGCTTTGCAGCAAAATTAATAGGGAAGAAAAGAAAAAGAAAAAGAAAAAAAAAAAAAAGACTACGAACTAGATTCTAATAGATATATCAAAATAATATCAGATTGTTAATAAAATTGAAGTTAAATGGAGGTCCCTTAATTAGTTATTCTTGAGGTGCAATTTTGTTAATGATGAGAGAACTGTAATGAAACATTGTTTATTTATAATGGTGTTATGGAAATTTAGCTTTTTTAATTTTATTTTAATCTTGTGGATGGCAGCTGCTTCTATTGTTGGAACTCTAGTGGCATTTTTGATTGTGCCAATGCAGTCTCTTGGTCCTGACAACTGGAAAATAGCAGCTGCTCTCAGGGGTAGCTATATTGGTGGATGTAAGTTCTTTAACAAGTTGCAGCAAGTCTACTTGTAGTTTGCATCTGTGCCTAAAGTAAGGATACAAATCATTACTTTTTTAGATTAATTGCGCATTTTATGTTAACTTTCCTCATACCTAACCAGTGGTAATGTTGTATTATAAGTGGTTTGGTGCTTTGGCTTTATATTTTCTGCATCATTTTATCATGTACATATTTATCATATATAAGTAAGATTTAATGACAGAATTCCTGGATATAACTCTAGAATAGGTTTAATTCAGCTAATCTACCACTTTATTTCTTATCTTTGGCTTCTGTATGGGACTTTCTCATTGAAGGGATGCCCAATGAATGATGTATGACAAAACATTGACATGCTTAACCAAAAGACAAAATTTAGAGATGAAGGAATGGCCAAATTAGTTCACTAAAGTTGTAAAGTTTCTATATGTGTGTGTGATAAATCATTAATTTATTAAATTAGTTGCAGATTTTATGTTAACTTTCTTCACCTCTAATCAGTGGTAACGTTGTATTATAAGTGGTGTGGTGCTTTGGCTTTATATTTCCTGTATCATTTTATCATGTTCAAATTTATCATATATAAGTAAGATTGAATGACGGAATTCTTGGATATAACCCTAAAACAGGTTTAATTTAGCTAGTATAGTCTTTTATTTCTTTTCTTTTGCTTCTGTATGAGACTTTCTGATCAAAAGGATGCCCTCTGAATAATGTATGACAAAACATTGGCATACTTAACCAAAAGACAAAATTTAGAGATGAAGGAATGGCGAAATTAGTTCGCTGAAGTTGTAAAGTTTCTACACACATATATATATATAGGCTTAAAATTCAGTGACCCCACTGGACTAAGATGAGCCAATGAGGATGAAGAATTTGTCGTGACCTCATGGATGTTTCTGTTGCAATGTATTTAACATCTTGAATTTAGTACTTTAAATACTGTGGGTGCTCTAAGCTTGGAACTTCAGTCTTGACCATTTTCCCCCAAAAGAAAATTTTATATGCATTCATTTTTACAAGTATAATAGAATAACTGAATGAGTTTCCTTTGTCCATTTCCTGCCTGCTCAGGTTGATTGCTGTAGCTGTTAATTATGTTGCTGTTTCAGAGGTGCCTGGCATGTCTGCTTCAGTTTTAGCTGTGGGAGTGGCCGCAGATAATGTTATTTGTGCTATATATTTTATGGTATTTTTTGCATTGGCTTCTAATATACCTCCTGGAGCTCTAGCATCAACCAGTGGTATGATTTTCTTGTTCTTTTCACATCCTGTTGTGCTGCAAGATAAATGTCTATTTAGCTTTTCCTATAGTTTGCCTCATATTTTAGGACATTTTCTGTTTTTCTAAGCTTTTGCCTTTGAGCGGAAAATTTTGGATTCTGTATTTTATGTAATGGTAAATTTGTTATGATTGCTGGATAACTGTAATTTTTTTACTTGGTTATATTACATTTTACATGTTATGTGCTATTTTGGTTCATGATGATTAAAATATTCCATGTATTAAGAATTGCTTGTCCATATATCATTTGGGGTATAGTGAACACACAAGCACCCTATATTTAGATTCTCTCCACTGTCAGTGTCACACAAAAATGAATAATATGTAAATTAAGTACGCTACAAGAAATCAGATCTCATTATAGAAAATATGTATTTAAACATCTTGGTTTGACCACATTTCCATCTTGGTTGAATCATTGACCCTCTCCCTTCACTGGTTTAGTCATTGGTTTGGTTTTTAAATCAATGCAAATTAAATAATTTTGCCTACAAAGCACAAAGAATACAAACTTAAACATTTTCTTCTGTACCCATTCACCCATTACAGTACCTGATTTTAAGAATGTTCAATGTTTTTTGTCCATAAATTTGATTTAATGAAAATTGCCTTGCAATCATCTAAGCTAATGCAACAAAGAGAAAAGGCAAGTACTTCTTTATACATATGGTCTTAGGAACGAACCTTCCTGATGCAGCTAATTCCCTAATGTAAACAAAAGAGGATTCTTTACACGTGGTGAGTTTAATGAGAAGCTGTTGGAGATTTATTCTACAGAAATGATGGGTACATAAGATCTTGAATCTAGATCCAGTTATTCTTTCTATTAAGTTGTGTAAAATTAAAATTTTCTGTCCATTATGAAGAAGTCAAAATAATTTAATATCATTTTCAATGGAAAATTTGGCCTGATGACAAAGCTAATATTGGCTGATGATGTGATGTAAATGGAGTCCAATGATGAGAGTAAGGTTCCTGTGCTGGAGTTTGCTACTGCACTTGCTACATGGTTTTTAATATGCAAAGCTGCCTAAGGCCTAACAAAATTATCCAGAATTCAGGGAGGAACTCTTTCAGGAATTACAGCTATCATAGTCGTTGGAGCTACTCTCCTCCCAAGGCAGATGGGTTCCCTTGGACCTGCTGGTCATAGTGTTGCCCTGGTTTTGATGCAGGTAGTAAAACTTGTGAAAGAATCTTTCGCTTCACATGATCTATACTGACCACTTTAGATGTGGATTTTCTGGTGCTGAAGCATGTAAATCATTATTCTAAAACTCTTTCTATAGCTTCTTTTACGTAGTAGGGCTGAGTAGAACAAGCAGGAAAAAATGTGTAGGGAGCTTTAAACTTTGAGGCTCCAAATATCTGGGAAGACTGGATTTAGGGTTTCTGATGGCTTGGATTAGGATTATGTGCAGGGAAAGGGGTTCCAAAAGTAGGATGACTTAATTTTTGGCAGGTTCTAGGCTCCTAGCAGGCAGAAATATATGTGGCAATCAGAAAGCAAAATGTAATCTACGATTCTGGGGTTATAAGCAGTAACACATATTCCAAATTTTTTCATTTCCACCCTTTCCCTAGCCATCTAAACTTGTCGGAAGACTTACAATGGCAATCAACATCTGTAGACCATATTCTGGGGTCTTGTGTCTCTTAAGCTTATGATTTTCTGATCCTTTTGAAGTCTTCACCATGCAGGGAGGCCAGAACGTCCAAGAAGTTAAACTGTATGAACTCAAGTGTCAAGCATTTGTGCACAAGAGTTACAACGCATTTGCAATACACAACATTTATGACCCTTTACTGGAGGTCTGAAAATTTTCATTTGATGCATTAAGAATATAAAGAATAAAAATGATATAAAATCCATTTTTTGAAGAAATCATGAAAAAGGTTGTTGTGTTCTTACAACCTAGTATTCATGCATACTGATAAACACACAAACCGATAATTTTTAACATAGAGGTCAGAAAAATAAACCTCTTTTGGCCATGAGTGTATTTAAAGTATATAAAATGTAGTCATGGTTAATGATGGATGTATAGCTGGATGTTCTATCTTTTATGTTCTTGCAGAGCTAAGGTCTTTCTTTCATAATAGGTATGTTACTATGCTGGCACCCACTTTTGCTGTCTGACTAGATTTTCAGTCGTAAGAACTCCGTTGATTTAACAAAAAGTTCAATTTCTGTGTCTATTAGCATGGTATAATAGTGAGGTCATTAGTTATTAAAAAATATGCTTGCACCATACTTTCATGATTATAAGAAAAACTTGAATCCATACAGTGGCAGTGGCTAAATCTCTCTCTTTTCTCTCAACTTCAGTTGGTTAGTTTAACTTACTGTTTTCAGTTCGCAAGAAGCTTTCCTGCTTTTCTTACTTATGACATCATATTACTTGAAGCAATTTCTATGAGCCAGTGCTATTCTTTTAAAGATGAATATGATATATAATGACCTTTGGGTTTAAATAAAGAGGGGAGGATAATTTCAAGTAACCTTTCAAAATCCTTCTTAGTCCTTTCTTTTTTTTTTTTTTTTAATTTTAAAGTTTTATCAATTTAGGGGATTTTAGAGGAGAAAGTTTTTTAAAGTAAGGGAAGGAAAATTATGATTTAACCATCTCTTCTCTCCCGTTCCATTTTCTTCGCATTTCTTCCCTTCAAGGGAAGGGAAGGAATCTCAAAAAAGACAAAAAAAAACAAAAAAACAAAATGAAAGGAGAAAGAGGAAAGGAAAAGGAAATGGTAATCTCTATTCCTCTTGTTTGGAAAATTCTCCATTCTCCTCCCTTCCTTATAACAAAGTCCCAAATAGGGAAGAGGTTTCAATGAACCTTTCCTTTCCTTCTATTCCCTTCCATTTACCCCCAGGACATACTCCTAGTGTTCTTACTTGGATATTTAATCTTGATATATTTTATCTAATAACGAACATGATTTGAATCTGAAACTTGATGAAGATTTCATTTATTTTTTTTAACTTGATGATTATTAGCTGATATGACCTAAGATAATTAAGGTGTTGTTCAAGTATTTTTTGCTGTGATTGGAGGTAGTGGGAGTGTATGGACTATGGAGTGTCATCAAGACTGCTTCGAGTATTTTCATGTTTGCACTAGTCCAGGTAACCATCCATCTTGTCATTGTTCTTGGGTTGGGAAAGTTGTTTCAATTTGATTTGAAATTGATACTCCTGGCATCCAATGCCAATATAGGAGGCCTTTCAACTCCCTATGGGATGGCCAAAGCTGAAGGCTGGGAATCTCCAATTGTTCCTGGCATTCTTGTAGGCATTTTTGGCATTGGCATTGGCATTGCCACTTTCCTTGGTATTGGATTTGGAGTTATGGTTCTCACCTTTAGGAATGAAGATTTTCCCAAGGGTGAGAAACAAGTTTTACTACAACCTATTTGAAGTCATGATTCTAATGCAGCTTAAGATATCATTTTGCATATAGTAGATGATGACCCTACTTTCTTTCTGTTATGCTTCATATCCTTTCCAACAAAAAATAATGCAGATTTCATTGAAAATGTCAAACCCGTGGTGCCACTCTAGAAATTTCTTTCACTTCTAATTATACATGCGGAAGACTGTTCATGCAACCGTCATACTTAGAACATAAACCACTAGTTGAAGAAAAATTTATAGCTATACTTGGTTTATTAAAGATAAATAGATAAAACTAATTACAAAGAGCCATATAAATATATTAGATGCATTTTTTAGTAAAATTTATTTTTGATATGCATGCCTTTTCATACTTGTCTAATAAATGAATATGCTTAAGAATCCCTTGTGCCCGAAAATACAGAGTAACACCGACTATGAATAAATGACTCTACCTAAGAAAAAAAAGGTTTTAAGTGAGATGCCTACCTAGATGTAAAAGGTTTTTCTTCTTTTAATTAAATTTTCTACCCCTGTACGGAGATACATGTATAACATATTATTTCAGACGTGCGTAGTTAAATTTATCAGGCCAAGTTGTGATTGCACTATTTGTACTACTCATTAGTACAATAAATCATATAAAGTCAACTATATGTACCATCATTATCCTAAAAGAAGATTAAAAAAAAAAGTTGTGTTTAATGTATACCTTGTGCAAATTGGGACTGTTCCTGCCTAAATGGGAATAAATTTTTTAATTGGATTTGAATCAATTGACTGCACAAGCAATGATTAAATATATTGTAACTTAATTATTCAAGTAATCTTACTTGCATAGTCATTTTTTCTTACTACCATTATTAATATAAAATATTACATATAAATTATAGAGTCCATTTAAAAAAATATAGGCAAGATGAATTAATCTAAAATTTAATGAGCCAATTGTTCTAAACATATTGAGTAGAGTTGAATTCCTATCAATTATATATGCTTAGTATATTTATCAATCAATAGTTGTATGGAACTCCAGGCAAGAGTGCGAGAGTAAAATGACGGTAGTTTATTCATGAAAGTATCTAGTCACAACACATCTCCCTTCCAAATAGAGTACTTATACCAGAGTGGCTTGGTGAAGTATGAAAACAAGTTTGTTACAACAGTTTACAACTAATTCCCTATAGTGGTTTTGTACGATACCATTATCTATTATTTACTAATGACACATAACATATTGTCCCCCTTACAATAGATCCTTGTCCTCATGGGTCAGTAACGCCTATAGGAATAGTTCTAGTATTCAAATTCAAGAAATTGCTGCTAAATGGCAATTAAGTCTTCCCAAGTGGTGTCTTCAACTGTTATGTTTTGCCATTGAATGAGAACCTGAGTGATAGACGAGTGACCCTTTCTAATAATCTTCCTAGCTAAGATCTTCTCAGGTTCCACCTTGAAGTAGCTATCTGCATCTAAGTTGGGAAGATTGATAGATGTATAAACTTGGTCACCCTTATGTCATTTGAGCATAGACACGTGAAAAATTGGGTGAATTCTAGTAGTTAGGGGGAGGTCCAACTTATAGGCTACCTTTCCTATCCGTTGAAGTATCTTGTAAGGGCCATAAAATTTGGTAGGTAATTTATGGAGGGAAGAATTGTTCAAAAGGTTTCTTCTAACTGGTTAGAGCTTAAGGTACACTAAGCCTTCTTCTCGGAACTCCCTTTCTATTCTATGATTGTTGGCAGCTTACAACATTCTATTATGAGCTTTTTGTAAATTTCATTTAAGGATCATGATTGTAAGTTCCTTCTCTGTTGAACTTCTATCAATTAGCTCACTGTTGGAATCACCTACAAGATATGGTAGATAAACTGGTGGTTTGATGCCAAACATTACTTCAAATGGTAACATTCCAATGGCTAAGTGGTAGGATGTGTTATACCAGTACTCAACTAAAGAGAGCAACATTGTCCATTGTTTGGGTTGCTCACTTGTCATGCAATGTAGGTAGCGCTCAAGACAATATTTTAAAACTTTGATTTGATCATCCATTTGAGGATGGAAGGCTAATGAATACAATAATTGAACCTTGTGAAGCTTGAAAAGCTTCCTCCAAAATTTGCCACAGAAGATAGGGTCCTAGTCAATGATAATGGTTCAGGGAAAACTAGGTAATTTGACCACATTGTCTATAAAAACTTGGGCCACTTTGAGTGTTGAAAAAGGGTGTTTAAGGGCCATAAATGGGCACCTTTACTAAGCCTATCAACCACAACAAGGATTACTATTTTGCCATAAAAACTAGGCAAACCACTTATAAAATCCATGCTAAGGTCAATTCATATAGTGTCAAGAATAGGCAATGGTTGTAATAGTCCTAGAGTAGCAATGTTCTTTGGTTTATGGCATTGGCAAGTGCTGCACTCGTGCACATAGTTCTTGACTTGTTTCTCCATTCTTCCAATAAAAAATTGAAGACAATCATTTGTAGGTTGTTGTAGCCCTCGAATGATCACCCAAGGAATCATCATGGAAGTGTTTCAGTAATTCCAGTCTTAGATTAGAATCATTTCCCACTACTACTTTACCTTTTCTTTTGAGAATTTGGTGCTGCCATGAATATTTAAAATGGGAATTTGGGTTGTCCTCAAGCTGAGAAATTAAAGCCTTCAAATTGTCATCTCATTCCTAAGATTCTTTAACTTTGGTGTTGAGGCTGGAAGTGATAGAGATAACTACAAAACATGAGCTGTGAGAGCTGACTTCCAAATTAGCCAACCCTTCCACTTCCTCGTATCTCCTCGAAAAGGCATCAGCCACCACATTCTCTTGACCCTTTTTATATTCAATGGTGTAGTCTAACCCTCACAATTTATGTAACTATTTGTATTGGTTTAGAGAAACTTGCTTCTATTCCAGTAGGTATTTAGGGGGAAGATGATCTGTTCTGATGATGAAATGGTGGCCACACACATACTAGCACCAATGAGTTACAACAAACACAATGGCTAGAAGTTCCTTGTCATAAGCAGATAAGTGTTTCTTTGATGGGCTAAGATGTTTACTAAGATAAGCAATAGAGTGGCCCTACTGAGATAGGACAGCACCTATCCCCTTATTAGAAGTATCAATTTCAATTGTAAATGAAAGAGAAAAGTTAGGTAAAGCCAGGACCAACATAAAGACCATGGCTTGCTTCAGGACCTCAAAAGCAGTGGCAGCCTTTTGATTCCATTTGAATTTCTAGTGCTTCTTGAAAAGGTCCATTAGTGATATGCTAATGCTGCCATAATTCCTCACAAATCTTCTATAGTAACCTATTAAGCCTAAAAACCCTCTCAAGGATTTAATATTATGTGGAGTTGGCTAATACAACATGGCATCAATCTTTTAGGGGCCAGTTTCAACGCCATGTATTGAATGATGTGTCCCAAATAACTAATTCTAGTAATAGTAAATGTGCACTTAGATTTTTTTTTTCAATTAAGGTGTGATTCTGTAAGACTTGTAATGTAGTTTGCAGATATTGCTTGTGGTCCACCCAAGTCTTGCTAAATACCAAAATGTCATCGAAAAATACTAAAATAAACCTTTTTAGGTAAAGTTTAAAAATAGAGTTCATTAAGCCCTAAAATGTAGTTGGGGCATTAGTGTGACCAAAAGGCATTACCAAAAACTCATATAATCCTTCATGAGTTCAAAATGTTGTTTTATGTATGTTGTTAGGCCTTATAAGAAGCTAATAGTATCCTACTCGCAAATCTAGCTTGGAGAAAAAGGATGCCCCATGTAGCTTATCTAGTAATTCTTTAATAATTGGAATGGGAAACTTATTTTTAATGGTTTGGTGATTCAGCTTCTTGTAGTCCACACAAAATCTCCAAAAGTTATATTTTTAACTAGGACCATTGGAGAAGCAAAGGAAATTATACTCGATCTGATGACTCTCCGTTGAATCATATCTTGGACTAACTTTTCCATGGCATTTTTCTGTAAGGGACCATACTTATATAGACAAAGGCTGACAGGTTGGTCATCTTTGAGGGTGATGGAATGATCAAACTTATGAGGAAGAGGAAAACCTTTCAGTTCTTAGAAGACATTTGCAAATTCATGTAGTATCTATTCTAATTGTTTTGCTTGTTGAGGTTGTAACTGATGATCCCATAATTGCAAATCTAGCTACTGATTTATGGAGTGCTCGGTTACCTATAGCAAGACAGATACACCTCCCAGCAGTCTCTGGCTATGCACGAATTTATCAAAAAGTAGATCATAGGTCTGTGGTTCCCCCTGTAATTTAAATTGTTTTCCATGCAACTAAAATTCATCACTTTAGCCTTTAAGTCAATCATAAACCTTTCTAAGGTTGATAGCCATTGGCTTCCCAACACTAAATCATAATCCTTAATCTTCATAATGAGGAAATTTACATGAAATTTTTCCTCTTGCATCTTCCATGGCAGCTACACACATTTTGTATGAACATGGATTTCTTAATTATTAGCTACAATTACTTTGACACTTGTATATTGAGTATTCGAGTTAAGTTTCTTCACTAGTTGCAAGATGAGGAAGCTATGGGTACTTCTTGTGTCTATAAGTAGCAGTACCGAATGTTTCTTAATGAGCCCTTGTACCTTTATGGTGGAGTATTCTTCTCTTCCTTCAATGGCATTTAAAGAGGCCATTAGTGGTGCTTCTGAGTCAACCACAAGGTCCTAAGAAGAGTCTTCTTCCTCTCCTTCTATTTCTTGAGTTACTATCATAAAGAGTTGATAATTCTTACATTTGTGTTGTTGGGAATACTTCTTCGGACACCAATAACACAAGCCTTTTCTCCTCTTCTCATCCATTTCCCTCTTTGTCAATTACTTAATTGGCTGGTGTTGGTCATTATGGGTCTTGGTGGTCATGGTTAAGGTAGGGGAAATGGTTGTTTGGGATTTGGTGAAAGAGCTATGTAGGTTTGTCAAGGAAGAAGAATAAGGATTTTTATGGTTACGAATTAGCATGGGTTTGGTCTAATTTGAGGTTAGTTTCTTATATAGATACAAATGCTGACCTTGGGTGGTAGGAGTGTGGGAAGAAATTTTTTACGACTGTGCAAGACACATTACATTAGTTAAAGAAGAAGGTCTAAACATTCTCACGGGGGCTTCAATCTCAGGTTTTAATCCTCTTAGGAAACAGCTGATTACCACTACCTCAGGAATATCAACTTTAGCCAGCAACTCCTTAAACTCCTTTTGATATTCTAGTACTAAATGTTCTTATTTTAATCGCTTTAATTTTGCCATTGGGTCTACCTTTAGTATATCATCAAATTTTTTTGCCATCCCTTCCATGTACTCCCTCCACTTCACTTCTCCTTGTTTCTTTCCATGCAAGAATGCTTAATGCCACTGCAAAGCTTTGTCTTCCAGGTAAATGTTAATTAATTTGATCCGTTGGTCTAATGGAGTGTCATTGACTTTAAAGAATTGACAACTCCTAAACACCCAACCCTTGAAGTCAATGCCATTGAACTTAGGGAACTCTATTCGAGTATTCTTGGTGGGAAACGCATAATTAGTTCCTTGTATTAATGGGAAAGAGCCAAACTGAGGATACGCAGGAGGTATTCTACTTCTTGGTGTGACTACAGTTGATAGGGAGTCTGACGATATCTAACTCCCTAGTTTGTTCGCATTAGACCTGGACCCACCCAAAATTTCAATTGAATTCGTAGCGCCTTGCCCATTTAAAACTTCCATGCTAGATGAATTTAGTTTAAGTGCCTTTAAGACTTCATCCAACGTCGCAACTATCTGCAATGACTTTGAAGTGAGGTTCTCGATGATTGACTTAAGATAAGACAATGTGTTACTTTGCTGTGCAACTAAACTACGGAGGCTTGAGACATCCCTTTTCATCTCTTCAACCTCACAACGAGTTTGTACAATCTTTAATTCTAGCTCTCTGAAGTGATCCATGCTTCGCATCTCCTTTGCCATCTTCCTGTAAGGCTAAAACGGCTTTGATACCAATTTGGTATGGAACTCCATGCAAGAGTAAAATGACAATAGTTTATTCTCAAAAGTATCTATTCGCAACATGTCTTCCTTCTAAACACCTCTCGTGTCACACCATATTAAGCCATATTAAGATATTCCTTAAACGATATCAATAATGGCACAAAACAATCATTTGCATGAAGTTTTTACTTTTAACAGCGAAAATGACTATTATTAAGGGCCAAATTAACTCAAATCTTTGGATAAATTGACCATATGGCTTTACTAGTATCATCTTCGATCCATAGCACTCTTAACATATCAAAAATATCACAATTCAAGACTTATATATTGAGTTTAAATCATCCACACCCAATTTTATACCTTACATGCACAAATACATTACGTAAGAAGACCTTGTACTTATTGTCGTAAACTTTGTCGACAAGGTCTTGAAATTTATACTTTAGAATATAAGATCTCGTCGACAAGATCTTGGATCTCATTGACAAGATGTTATCTCAACCTTTAAATACACATGGATTAATGCCCAACTCATTTCCAATGACTTCTAACCAACTACTAACCAATCTATGTATGGCAATCATGGAGTGTTAAGCAAAACTCACCGAGTCTTAAGGAAAGTTCACTTTTCTTATAAGTTCTCAACACTTGTTTAGGCCACTTAGGGTCCATTTTGAGCTATAAAGGTCCTAGCTTCAATCTTTCCCTTTCTTATTTCATTATCATCATAAACAAGTTTGCTTGTACTCATTTTAGCATGCTTAGCTCAAGAAACACCCAAAAACCTCATAGGACTCGAAATGATAGCAAACACATTAACTCTACACTAACTTTAAAAATTCATAACTTGAGTTAGAGAGCTCTAAATCATGCAAATGAGAACTTTCTGGAAAGCTCATGATGTCCCCTAACTGCCATAGAAATTTGAGCTCAAAATAATCACGTTTGGACCACGAAAAGCTGATAAAACTATGCTGCAAGCCTAGAACTCGTTTTGCAGCAGACCTGAAACTTTAAAAATTCGTTTCTCTCTCTACAGAGCTCTAAATGAGGTGATCTCAGTGGCTATGGAAAGCTTATGATTCCAACTACATGCCTGTAAAATTTCACAAGTATTGGACTTCATTTGGCCCTCCAAAAACACCAAAAACCAGACTATCTAGTAGCACAGTAATGTGACAATTTCTGCATAATTTGGCCAATTTTGAAAAATCATAAAATATTCTACAGAGCCCCAAAAATTCTGATCTTTATCTCTGTGAAACTTTCTCAATGAGATCTATATATCTCCCAAATTTCATGCCAAAACTTATTCATTTGGCCTGGTTTTGGTTCAGGTGCAAAATATGGCTTAATTTGGTACCATAATAGGGTCAAATGGCACCAAATGGTCTTCCAAGCATACCATAACCATTTGAGCAAGTCCAAAAGTTTAAACACAGCATGTAAAAGCATTACAACGAGTCCCAAACCTCATGGAACTCAATTTCAATATTCTACTTGCATAAATACACATAGACATCATGGGCCAAGGATATCCAAATCATGTATTCTCATACATTTTATTCCAAATATGATTCATATAGTATAATTACATGTTTTTACATATGCTCAAGCGTTTACATCTCATAAACACTTTATACGTATATACTTTGATATCAATGTACATCAAAACTATTCTATTGTCAAAGTATTGCAATTCACATGCCTTGGTCTCCATTCTTTGCTCCTTGGGCTCTACCTAGACAAAGTTAGATGGAAAGTAGAGGATAGTGAGATTCAAAGAATTCCAATAGCTTTATCACCCTTTCAAGTAAGCATACATGGTATGTAATCATGTCAAAGAATACAAGTATGCACCAAACACTTTCAGGAACCATTCAAATCATATTCTCAAGATCGCATAAACATGTCAAGATCAAAATCCATGCTCTACGGACTTTAGTCTAGCCTCACCCTATTATTTAGAACTTTTGAATTAGCCTCACCCATTTTTTAGGGACTTTTGACTTGATTTCACTCATCTCAAAAGACTTTTGGCCTTGTCTCACCCAATTTTAGAGACTTTTGGCGTCACCTCACCCATTCCAAAAGACTTTTAGCATAACCTCACCCATAAAGAGTACTTTCACAATCTAACACAATTCAAGGAATATATTGGTACCAAAGCATCAATTCAATAGCTATAGAGATATCTCATGGTTCAAACACACATGCAAGCATTTAATGACAATCACATCACTAAGAAATGCACACAAGAAAGGATGGAGAGCTACCTTTCTTAAGAAGCCCAACTTTTTCCCCTTGGATTCCCACTTTCCTCTCTCAGCCTTACAAGCATATTTGGGAAAGACTTGATTTGCTTAGCTTAGACACATTAAACAACACTCAAACAAATCAATGGAACTATCTCTAGTCTCATATAATCTATACACAGGCTACATTTAGCTTATGCCACCCTTAGGGAGTGTTTGGTTCAAAGGAGGGGAGGGGTTTTAATAATATCTTGTTTGGTTGATTTGGAGGGGAGGGGATGGGAGGGGTTTTAATGAAATCTTGTTTGGTTGAGGAGGGGAGGGGATGTGAGGTAAAATTAAATAGACAATTATACCCTTATTGTATTAGAATTTTTAATTTTTTTTTTATTTTTATAAAAAAAGACTTTTTCTTACTTTTTATTATAAAAAATAATTTTTTATTTTTATTCAAAAAATATTTTTTATTTTTATAAAAAATTATCTTAAATCCCATTAAAAAAATAAGATTTATATTATGTTTTAAATAAAAATAAAAGTGAGGGGCAATTTAGTCAAATGGAACTAAAAAATTCCTCTCCCCTCCAAAAACCCCCACTTTTGGAGGGGAGGGTTTGGAGGGGAGGGGACCCTCCAACTTTTCCATAGCAAACACCCTCCAACTTTTCCATAGCAAACAAGGGGAGGGCCTCCCCTCCCCTCCCCTCCCCCCCAAACCCCTCAAACCAAACAGACTCTTATAGTTCCATAAAAGAGCATAATGAAACAACTCATATAATTCAAGATCTTGGGCCTAATTTCTCACTCAATCTAAATCACATGACTCCATTTAAATTTTTTTTTTGGAGTCATCACCAATTCAATTTCATGAGCCAATTACCAAGTTACTTCTTTATGTCTACAAAAGGAACCTAAACTCTCATCTTTCAAACTATGGTTTCTAAATTCAAACCAATGGTTCATTCGGTGTTTATTATTCATTTTTAGGCCATTTGCATCATTAGAATCAAAGAAAACTCTTCCTAGGTATTGATCCTCTCTTAGGCTGAGACATGCCTCAAGAATGCCACCTATGAAGTTTTCTTGGTTTTCTTTTTGCATAATTCTACTCTCCACACTTCTAAGCACTCGTTTCTATTAAATTCTCATTAAACAAAAGCTTTCTTTTCACTCTCTCTCTCTAGGAAAAATTATGAAAGAGAAAGAGGAGCAAGGAAATGGCAATATCATGGCTTACCTCAAACCTCATTTGAAAGCTTGTCAAGTAGTGATTCTTGTACCATAGTTGTTTGCTTGAAACTCTCACTTTTTCTCTAGAGGTCAGCTATTAAACTCTTCCTTTTCAGAATCTAAAACCATCAAAAGAAAGAGGATGAAGAGAGGAGAAGGTTTCATAACTAACTTGTTGCAAAATTTCATATATTTTCATACATTTTGGCCTTAGTTTCCTTTCTCTCTCTTCTCCCATTTTCCATGCCATTTTCGGTATGGTTCTAAGTTCAGGAGAAGTGGAAGAATGGAAAAGCTGCTTGGACATTTAAAAAGGTGGAGGATAATTTTTATAACAATTTCTGAAATACCGATTATGCCCCTCTACTTTTGTTCCTTCATTTAGGCTCGTTTTAACTTCTTTTTTAGAGTCGTATTTTTCATATGAAAATTTAGGTCCTCTAGTTCATAAATACCTTTGGTTTTACCCCAAATGAATTTAAAATCTTACCGAACTGTTTGTTTAAAGTTTCAGTCAACTCTTTGTCGAAAATGCTTATCGGGAGGGTTTTAACCATTATGATGGTTCCCATAGTTTTTGGAGCCTCTGAAAACCATGGGAAATTTAAATTTTCTATTTAAAGCTCTCTCTCTTGAGTTTTCTAAAACTTGCCCAAAATTACAGTTTTGCCACTGACCCTCGTATCTTTTCATTTGGTTGTTTTGGCTCTGATTTTGGCCTATCTTAGGGCTCTAACCCACATTTTTAGATGTTTCAATTAACATCCAACTCTTAATTAGCCTTATTGCACTTTACTCCGAGGTCCTCATTCATTAATCAGACAATTTTAGTTTTGGTCTATCATAGTTCACACTGACCTTCGATAGACCTGTGACCCTCTGTAAGTAATTCATTCCACTCTTTAGGAATGATTTTGGATTTCTAAATTATAGGATATTACATCTTGGTACTTATACCAAAGTGTGGCTTGGAGGAGTATGAAAACAATTATATTACAATAGTCTACAACTAATTCCCTATAGTGGTTTCATACGATATCGTTATCTGTTATTTACTAATGACACGTGACAATAGTATTTAAGCATATTATTAGTATTCTACTTAAACATTTGTAATTATTTTCCTAAAAAACATATCTTGTGATGTTGATTCAAATCAAACTAATGAAAATAATTAACTATAACTCTTCTATTGGCCTTTGACATCCATATATATTTGAAGTAATCGTATCTGACATTATATGAAAAAGACACATTGTTTTGTAAAATAATAATAATAATCATAATAATATGATCGAATAGAGTATTTTTCAAAGGTTTTTTTTTTTCTTTTTTTGGATTATGGTTAAAATGTCATGATTAAATTTAAGCTCAACTAAATTATCTTCTATAATAGTCTAGTACATTTAAGATCTTTTAATTCCATAATTTTTTTAAAAATAAAACCCATATTAATTTGAAAATATGTAGTTTCTTTTTACCAAGTAGATGCCTTATATGCGTGAATGAAATTTAAAACAAAAGAAAAACTATAAATGACATAGCGTACTAACAAGAAAAAAGAAAAATAAACTCAAATTGAGAAGTTGAATTTGCAATATTTTTTTCAAGTCCATTGTCAAAATGAATAGGGATAAAGATAGTTCCACAAATTGTATTCAAAACAAAAAAGGATTTAATAAAAGGCAATGTATTGATCAGTCTATAGACACAAGACCTAATGGGAATGTAGTTACATCTATTTTGACTTAAAGTAACAATTTTGGCTTTTTTGACTAGTCTTCAGTTTCTATATATGCTTGTACCCATCTATATAAGCTTTCACATTGGAGAACTCAACATCAAGTACCTAGTGCAGAAAGTAAGAAATATGAGATGATAATTTCTCGACACTCTAGCCTTTATGCTATTTCTTTCCATAATGGAAATATACCAGTGCCTTTATCATATAATATCCCAAAAAGGGAAAAAATCAAGAAAAAATGATCTTAACACAAGTGTTGAAACCCTCTTACCTACCACATTTCTAGCCATCAATGCAACTTATGCTCATGAAACAATTTAGTTGGAAGATGAGTGTTGCATAATCATAGATCTCAAGAAAATTTGAATAGCTGAATAGGGCTCTTATGAGAATTAGTTTATTTCCCTTTATTTCCCAACTAATTTGACCTAATGCATACAACTTCTTGTCAGTTTTCCCAACCACAAACATGTTTTGTTCTCTTCATTAGAAAATGTGCTCATTGACTTAATTGCTTTAAGTCTTATGCGTGACTTGATTGCCTATTTACCTATGAGCATAACCTAATTGCTCTTAAGTTTGAGGCTACATGTTGCACCATTCAACTAGCATGACACTCTCAATGCCTTAGTTAGCTTTTGCTTGTCATCCCTAAAGGATCCATCTTTAATAACATAATCAACAACTTGAGAGAAGACAAGGCAACATGGAATTAGCACCACTTGAAGTACCTTAACCAAACATAGAAAACCAAAGCCACTTCAACAATGACTTACCTTGTCATACTTCTTCCTTGCTCTCTGATACTTGCCATTTTTAAATAGAAGATTTCCTTCTTCTTTCTTCTTCCCAACTGCCTTAATTTTCTCATTATTATTCAATTCCCATAGTGCTTTCTCCTTTTAATAAAAAAAAAGCTAAAATTCATTAAAAGGTATAAATGTAACTAAATTTGAATATGCAAGCAACTATATTTCTCCAAGGAAGACCTATTTCATAAAATAACATAAGAAGACATAAGAAATGCAAATGACAAACTATAAACCACAAGGAGGAAATAAAGCATATTGAAAGTTAACATTTTCCTTCTTTCTTCTTTTCATTTCTTTAAGAAATGATATAAGATTCCTTCATAATCTATAGAATGAAGCTAAAATCCACCATTTCTCAATGGAACATATGAACATTAGTATAATTGCTTCCTAGATGCCCTAAACTATCAAACAAAAAGGAAAAAAGCATATAAAAGAGGTTAAGCAATAGGAGGAATGAACATACCTTCATCAATTATGAATTCCAAGTGCTCTGTGTCATCAATTCCATTTCTCTCAAACATTGTGCCATCTTCTGCTATAGCTACATAGCTAATTGCCATTGCAATTAACAATATCAAAAAATTAATAAGTACGTTGAGACATCTTCCATCCTTCTTTCTTTTTCATTATAGATGAGAGACACTAAATATAATGGAATCATGACTTTGGCATTTCTTTTTCTAAAATGACCACAACTACTCTTTCTTTTGTATCAATCATATCACATATGTCATATGCACGTATGATGAGATTTTTACCAAAAAGTGTAATTGAGACATTAGAGTCAAACAAATTGGTATCATCCTTCAAGTTATAAAAGGTATAAGTTGACTTGAGGCTTGTTTGGCAAATAAAAGATCATACTTTCGGTTATAATTTCACTTAGATTTCACCTAGAAAATAGGAAAGTCATCATTTAAATTCAAGTAGAACTAAGAAGTTCATCATTATCAAGGAACGCTCTAGAAAAGGTTTACAAGTACAAAAAACTTTCAAAGGTCATCTTTCCCCTTTACTTTGTCTTGGTAATCAATTTTGTTGAAAAATAGTGAATCAAATCTAACTTATTCTATAATAAGGATATTCTAACCTTAAATTTAAATTGTTTTTCTACACCAAATTTAAATTTTGAATGTACTATAGCAAAAGTTTACCTTTACTCCCATCAAATAGGCCTGCATTGTAGAATGTTCAAAGGGATCAATTTGCCAACCTATTCTTGGAGTTACATTAAATTCTTGTTTGAGAAATTGATGTCCAAGAGTTGTGTGATCAATTAGCTCAATGTAATGCATAGCTGCCTCATCATGTATACACAAGTATTCCCATTTCTACAATTTAAAGTTGGTAATCCTTCAAATTAGTAGAAGAGAAAAATCAAAATTCTTTCCTTTTGTTCTTAGATTCATAAATTTTATTTAGTGTAAAAGGAACATGGAATGTATCTATACATGAACTTTGTAACACCTGGTATGTTGTAAAAATACCGAAATGGGCCAGTTTGAAAAGTAAGTCTCCTGAGATGAGTGTTTCAAAGTCAAATAAAATTTGGATAAAATTTTAAATAATAAAAAATGAAGATTTAAGCTTTGAGTTGTCCAGAAATCGGGGTTGGAGTGATTCAAAAAATTTGTCGAAAGGCCAGTGGCATTTTCGTAAATAAGTGTAAATTTGGAAAAACACCTAGGAAAGCTTTTTAAATGGAAATTTTGAGTTATCCAAGGTTGCTAGAATAGAAGGAGTAGAGGTGTAGAAAGTCTTCTATGCACTATAGAACTCTTTTTCATAATTGGTTACCCATTCAAGAGGCATCAATTAGAGCATATCTTCTTGAGGAATCTGCTTAGGGATCTGAATAATGGTTATGTTGTCGGGTCTGTCAGAAACTATATAAAGAATATCATTAGTAGTGTTCTAGAAGTGGAGATCAACAGAGTGATTTTGCAGACAGTAGATCATCTGGTGATCTGGTGATGAAGAGTCGCTGGGATAGCATCTGAAACTTGTTTAGCACCAATGATATGAACTTGCACCTTTAGCCTAGTTGGAAGAGTAGGATCTGATAATTTGATATTAAAATTAGGTACAATGGTTAAGATCATACTTCCAACATTCAAAGTAACAAGGATAGATCCAATCAAAGCATTTTGAAAGGAGGTATAAGAAGTATCAAGGAGGGAAACACGGGCTGTAGCCGCAGTCCCTTTTCTACCATACAGAGTAAGGACTAATCTTTTGGTGCCAAGATGGAGGTGAGAATAGCCTTGGTGGATCTAGTGAGAAATAAAGTTAGAGGGGATTTCCAGAGTAATATACTGTTCAGCTCGGGGTTGATTGAAACTCACACTGATATAGTTTGGCACCTTGGACTATCTCTTTAACTAGAAGGTTTCTAGGAGAAAGAAGTCTTTGAATAGAACAGGTGAAGGATCTATTTTGGTGATAGAGTTAGTAAGGGTTGAAAAAAGGAGTGATAGATTCTTCTACTCTAGACTATTCAGGAATATGAGTAATTTTTACAAGGTTATCTATCTTATTAAAAGCATGAGAGATACAGCAAGAGGGAATAGATCTAGGCATAGAAAGGGAAGAGGAAAGACAAACGGGTTCTTCTATATCGTTTGTAGAGAAAACAATAGACATGATGTTTAGTATATCTTTCTACTCTCTTTTACTAACAGATCTAATCCGATTATCTTACAAATGTGAAGGCTCTGATATCATTCATGGTCCCAACATAAGATCGGAGCACATTCGTTTTCATCTCTCTTCTTTGAGAGTATTCCATTTCTAGCCCCAAGATCGATAAAACTCTTCTGGTGGACATTTGCTAATGTCAGTCGACCTGAATTTTGACCAGTTTGTTTAAGAAGGTTTTAGCTTCGATTTGAGTGATTCCAAAAGCATTTTATTAAATTGGAAACTTAAATTTTATAATGTAAAAGACAGTTTTAAAAAGAGCCTAAAATGGAAATGCCACGTGCAAAGGATGAAATTGTTATTTTTTTGGAACAATTCTCTCTTAATTCCCCTTTATATGTGGTGTCCCATGCTTGGCTCTCTTTACCCAACTTGCTGCAATGTCCAAACCAAAGAAGAGAGCTAAGGAGAAGGACGCATAAGAGGAACCAAGAAGGAGGAAGGAAAAGGCTAAAGAAGGGTGAGAAAGATTAGGATTTTTATACTTCTTCTTCTTGAAACTTTATTCTCCTCTTCTTGCTTTATCTTTCCATGGTTTTAATGAAGTTTTTGGTGCTGGTTTGGCATTAGACTAGAAGAGATAAATTCAAAATTAAAGGAAGAGGAAGAGGGAAGAGAAAGGACTCTTAAAGGAAGCTTGAATTTAAGGTAGTTTCTTCTCCTTTGTTGCTTCTTTTTCTTCTTCTTCTCTTCCATGGTAGGACGCCTAAAACAGAACCATGAAGGGGGAAAAGTTTCTATTTTATAATCAATAAGAATTCATCAAATTAGGCCATGGGAAGATGGAATATACCAAAGAATTGCATGAAAAGCTAATAGAATTCAAGTTGAAAAAGTGTAGGGCTCTTGAACATAATTTGAAATCTGAGTTGATTCAAGAATTTTCTAGTATATGTGAGCGTTTGTTTGAGTTTTTAAGACTCCTAGGGAGCCTCCCAAGTGCCCTATCCATTAAAGAAAAATCTCAAACTCCATGGGTCACTAATGAAGGCATATTTCTGCTAAGACCCATAAAAATAGCTAGGTGATGTTTTAAATTGTTCCAAACTTGATTTGAGACTTTATATGATAAAAGAAGATAGGAGAATCCTTTAGGAAAAATTTAGAAGTCTTAGGTTAAGAGATGAGACAATGGTTTCCATAATATAGCCTTATAAAGCAACATATATCTAGGCTTGGGAAAGTAGGTGTATGATAGCTCCAAGGACTTTGAATGAAGTCAAGAAGCCTAGATAAGGGAAGAAATTGGAGCCAAGAACTTGAATTATGCTAGTTGCTTCATTAGGCCATAATGGACCTATTATGTGACCATTAGGCAAAGTGTGTGTCTCAAGTGTGAGTTTGATGTTTTAGCTTGCTTCAAGAAAGTAATTATATGTTATTTATGATGTTTAGGCCAAAGAAGTCAAGCCCATCTCATTGTGAGTGTATAGCCAAGAAAGGGAAGGTGTAGCCAAGTGAAGCTTGAAAATTTTCTTAAGGTAGCTCTACCTTTTTTTGTTGCATTTCTTGTTGCATATGTGTCATTGTGTGTTTGTGGATATATTTATATTTTTGAGACATGCCACTTGATGCTATGTTGTTATTTTGATACTAATATGTCATCTTGAATGTCTTTGAATTATGGAAATGATTCATAAGGGTGAGGTAGTACCAAAAGTCTCATGGCATGAGTGAGACAAAGCCAAGAGTCCCTTGGATGAGGGAAGCTAAGTTAAAAGTCCTTAAAACCAAGAGTGAGGCAATCCAAAAGACCTAAAAATGGGGTGAGATTGAACCAAAAGTCCCTAGAGCTCATTCTTATACTTCACATGAGTTTGTGGCATAAAAATGTGAAAATTGAATACTTCATAGATTGATTAGTTGCATACTTGTACCCTTGACGTATTATATGCCTTGAAAATGTACTTGAATAGATGTATGAGCTATTGAGATTCAATGAATCTCACCCCATCCTTTCTCTCATCTTATATGGCTTAGGTGGAGTTCAAGATCCAAAGAATGGAAGCCAAGGAGCTTAGATATCTATCTCTTGGCAAATCTTGCTATTTTTAATGTACTAGAATGTCAAAGTATATAAATATATATTATTTTTGAGCCATGAAACTTTAAACAAGTGTAAAACTATGTAAAGATAGTGTATGTATCAATAATAGAGCTAAATGAATGAAAATGTTCAATTTGACCATTTGAGAGCCTACTTATGCATGTATGTTTATGGATGTGTCATGATGAATTTGAGTTGTATGATGGTTCAGACCTTATGAGAGACTTAATTATGCTGTATTTATGCTTTCTAAGTTACTCAAATGGGTGTGGAATAATGTATGGATCATTTGGACCAAATTTGCCCTCTTTTTGGATCCAAAAGTGCCATAATCTTAAGTTATGGCAAGGTCTGACCAAATGACCTCTTCTTGATTTAAAATTTGGCATGCATTTAGATCTTGCTTAAAGCTTTTTGGGAAGTTAAAGATAGGCCATTTGGAGGTTTGTAGAATTTTCTATGATTTTTCAAAGTTTGTATCAAAATTTCAGATTTGCAGAATTACCATTCATTTGGTCAGTTGTGATTTTATGTCATCCGAGGGGCAAACGTGGTCCAATGGCTACGAAATTTTATAGTAGAAACTAGACGTTCATAGTGACTTGTAGCAACTAGAAGCATCTCATTTGGAAGGCTGAGCTATGAGTTATGAATTTTTGAAATCCTGGAACAACAAGAGTAGCGTAGCACGACCTTAATCACTGTTCCATTGAATTCTAGTAGCTAAACATATTTGTTTTGATTTGAACCTATTTTTACCATAAAGCTAACATCCATAACTTTTTAGATTAGTATTATTTGCATTGATTGGATTTTTGTGGAATTAGACATTTTTAAAGTTTATAACAGACACTTGTATTAGTACCAGTAACTATTCGAACCTCTGCACTTTTTCGAACATCAAACATCTTTTGTATTATGTTTCATAGCCTGGACATATTTTTAGAATAAATTAGACATCTGTAATTTTCCAGAATGCCATAGTATGCTTAATTTCGATTTTTCTGGAATTAATTACGAATTTTCAAAGTTGATGCTCAAAACCTGTAGATTGAACCCGAGGTAGAACCATTAATAATCATGTGTGTTTGATGTAAGCTTGTGTTTTTGGTAATGTTTTTAGATGGTTTTGAGTCGTATTGGTGTAATTAAATTTGAGAATGACATGAGAGAGTCCCTAAGGTCTACAGAACCAAAATGAAGAGATTATGAATGACGTAACACAATTACATTATATCATTTCCTTTGCTCTCTTGGGGAAACCCATGTATAACACTTGTATATGTAAAGAAGCTAGCTAAGATAGCTATGGTATCACAAACTTCAATTGACCAAAGTTGATTAGCTGCTTGGTCTTACTCTGTTCTCTCTATCAATGTTGAAAAAAGGCCTACAATGAAACAAATAGAATCTCACAATTGACTTCAATTTTGAATTTGTACAATACATCCCATTTCAAAGTCTAACTAACATGCAACTTGGGCAGTTTAAGAAACCTATAATAAGAGAAAAGAAGGTTCCTAAGCTTTTGATTTAGTCTAAACAAGTGATCATGTATTGGGTATTTGATTAACAATTTTTAATTAACTCAAGACTTTTCAATAAGGTTGGACTTTTATATCAAATATTCGGTAGAATAAGCTATATATAATAATTCCTAGTGAATAAGTTGAAGGCCTAATTAACAAGGTGAAAGTGAATGAACTAAAGTAAAATAAACAAAATTTTGACTTTCTTAGAAAAAAGGGTGGTAAGTTGGGAAATCTCAAATAGAACTAAAAATTAAGTTAAAAAAGTATGAAGCAGGAGTGCATTAGAGCCTAATTTGCTTGCCTGATTACAAGCAAGTTTCACCAAGTTACAACCTCTACTCTTGTTCATGGGAGGACTCTAAAATCTAGACTTTTCTATTGGAAAGTTTTCATCGTATTTAACAAAACCAAACTATACTAATTTTTTCTAACTGATCTTTAAGCCAATATGTAATAAAGAAGGCCTTCAATATACCATTTAAAATTATGTCATCCAATATATAACAAATGAAAGTCTATGACAAGAACAGAACATTGATATGCATGTTTCAGAGCAATTAAAGGACCTAATTGATGGAACAAAGAAAGAAGCCATCCTTGCATGAGTGGGACATGTGAAGTCATGAGTTAGATGCCTTTAACTCTTTCTCTTTTTTTCCTCTCTTAATTTTAAAGATGCTAAAGATATTTGTTATTATGTCACATCAAACAAAGAAAAAGAAGAAGAAAATTCATTGGTAGACTTTTTTGTTCTATAGAATGAATTGGAATACACAATCGCCATCAGGAAATGTCAAACTTTAGGTTCAACATTCAAGAACAAGTACAAATCTCTATATATAACTTGACTAGTTTTAAATAGCAAATTAGAATTATGAAACAACAGTAACAGGAGGAAAATATAATTGCAATTATTAGATGATATTAGATTGGAGGAAACAATGCCACAACAAAGAGATTGAAAGTAAAGCCCAATAAAAGAACACTTCCAAGAAGTAAAAATAAAGAGGAAGAATGAGTGGTAGTGCTTATAGAAGTGAATGTGGGGCAAGAGAATGCGACGGCAATAAATCCAATGATTGATTCCTTATAGACTCATCTCCAAACATGAGGTGGCATTAGGAATGCCTGCCATGGCAGTAGGAATAGACAAAGATACCTTAGCCTTGAGAGATTCAAAGGCTGGAAGGGGGATGAGATGTGCAACTTGGATTCTATGCAAATACTGGAAGCTTCCATTTTTTTAAAAAATAATTGTAATCATTATTTTTTTAAAGATTATAGTTAAAAATTGTTTTTCTTTTAAAATTAAAAAATATTAAAATTAAAAAATAAAATAAAATTCAAACCGAGATCTGAATGGTTTAAGAAGCAATGCTCATCTTTTAAAATTTGCACAAAATCCAAATCACCAGATCTGTGATCAAGACAAATTTGTAGTAACCATAATTAATTTTAACCTTTGTCTAAATATATATTTTAACAAAAATATATGGTAAATTATTATTAGGACTTATTTTGTCCCAATTATAATAATTTTAATTAAAGCAACATTTTAATAATGATTATATAACATCCTAATTATAATTATAATAGTCATCATTAAAACATGTTTTAACCATAATTAAAATAATTATGGTTAAACTATTATTGCAATGCCTTAATTTTTTTAGAAATTAATTATTCTCCCCCCCTCCTTCTAAAAAAAAAAAGCTTAGGACTAGACCACAAGCACATGCTTATAAATTTAACTTTGGAATACATGTGTCTAATGCTTTTACAATACAATTATTTTGCAAAATAAACTATAAAAGAAAGCCTTAAACAATTATTTTCCTATTGCAGAAGACACCTTTTTCTTTTATCATAAACTATTACATGAAATCCACAAAGGAAAGGCCATATTTTTTAGAATAAATTACAGAAATTTCCTCCGAATTTTACTAAAATTATGCTAAATTTATTTCTATTTTTATAACATATACTCTAACATAATTTTAAAATTTTAAAATAAAATATCCTTTATTAACTAATTTTAAATTTAATGTAATAAAAGATATTTTAGTAAAAAAATTTAAAATTATACTAAAGTATAATGTAACTTTTTATTTTAAAATAAAATTGTGTATGTTTTAAAAATAGATGAGAAATTTATATAATTTTAGAAAAAATTAAAAGAAATTTATCTAATTTATTCTATTTCTAATCTATCTGGAAAATAAAAGAATTATATCAGGCAAAGTTGTGCAGCAGCTCCTCCTCCATCCATGCAAGAACTATATAATTTATAAAACCAAAGGTAAATCAACTTGTTAGCTAACAAAGTTTATAAGTGCTGAAATAAACAAATAAACATGCGAGCTTACAGGGAGAAAATTAAACTTTCAGCATTTAAGATATATTTTCTAATCAAAGCTCTTTGCAAGAAAACCAGAACTTGGGGATTCATTCCTTGTCTTCCAGCAATATACGTGTAGTATTTATTTATTTATTTTACATAAGTTTTAACATATAAAAAAAATTCAAAAACAAAATTGACTCAAAATTTTAAGAAGCTAAAAAAGCCTTGTTTCTGTAGGATTAAAAAAAAATTCAAAAAGATGCATTTTATTAGCTTGGACAACAAATTTATATGAGATTTAATTATCAGTTGAAAAAGAAAATGATATTAACAGAATAGCGATAAAAGACAAATATTAATTACCTTTTCGTTGAAGCTTCAATCCACCTACGTAATTTAGCCATATTTATGACAGCAATTACGTACATTTTGTCATATGTATCACTCCAGAACTTAAAGTAAGTATATCTCCATGATTTTTTAAAAAATAATAAGCTGCAAACTCCCCAAAATCCAATGCTAAATCCAATTGTCAAGCTAACATAAAACCCTTGGCTGAAAATTTGTTCATCGTCTTCAAGATTTCCATCATTTTGATCATCTCCAGTTGGCTTAGTGAGACATTCAGAGAGGGGAGCCCCACAAAGATCAAAATTTCCCATATAAGTAGAGACATCAAAACTTTGAAGTTGAGTTCCATGTGGGATTTCACTCGACAAATTGTTGTATGATAAATTCATTACACCAAGACGATCTATATGTGAAAGTTCATAAGGAATTCTTCCAAACAAATGATTATTTGACAGATCAAGAGAGTCCAATGACTTCAAACGTCCAATTCTTGGAGGGATTTTTCCACTAATTTTGTTTCTTGACAAATTTAAGGAAATTAAACCAACAAGATCCATCATTTCACTTGGAATTTCTCCAATCAACATATTGTTGGAGAGATCGATACTTTTCACCAGTCCTAATGTACTTTGGTATTTAGACTCCTTACCTTTCCAAATCAATGACACACTATCTTCTAAAGAATCTAACCCCATCAATGATAATATTGAATAGGACCACTCCATTGATCGAATTTTGATGAATACATCCATTAAAGCTATTTCATTCCCTCTTGGTTCCATTATATCAGATGAAACAGTTGACGGGCTTGTCGTACAACCCTCAAAATAAAACTAGGTTGGATATTAAATGCACTATAGGGCACAACCTAGGTCATCTCCCTTGGAATTGGAATTCAATGTTCAATTGGGTTTTCTAAGTATTAAAGAATCCTAAAAGCTATCTAATTTGGGGGGTTTTGATTTAATTAAACTAACCTAAAACTAAATTGAGTTAAAATTCCTAAATTCTACCTAATTAGATGAATTATGGTGAATGATGGGCTTGTGACTAGCTTAGGAATCATCTCTTGGTATCCACTATCCTTATCCTATTTCAATTATGATTAATTATGGCCTAAGAATTCCTAATTATGTTCATTAGCAAATGATCTTGAATAACCATTCAAGATTCAAGAGATTAATAATCTAATGTTGAATTGAGACCTCAATCCCGCATTAAACCGTTAACTCTTGTCCTTAAGATCAATGAACATCCAACTTGATTGATTAACTAATTAATTATCTTCTGATTCATCATCCAAAAATGTTTAATTAACCAACTAAATACCAAGGAATTCTCATATAGACATTTAAGCACATAACCTCACTCATGTATTTCATCGAAGACCTTCGTGGCATACATGGGAGATTAGAGAGAATAATGAAAAACCAGATTCAATCCAACTAATTAATCAACAAAAAGGGTTTCCTAATCAGTGTCTAACCAGCCACTAATTAATTACACAAATTCCTAATCAAACATAACTCAACCGAGATTGTACAGAATAAGAAAAAGTGTAGGAAAATTAAGGAAATCTTAGCCAAAATTCTGCTCCTTCTCCAAGGATTCAAGCTTCTACTCAAGAGCTTCCTCCCTTGCTAGCCTCAAGATGGATGAATTAAAGCTTCATTGTGGTGGTATGGAGATGGAGATGGAATGGAGAATGGAGAGAATGGAGGGATGGATGCGTCGGGGGCGAATGGAGGCGTGATGAGTGGATGGAGGCGTAGGAGGCGAGGGTGTATGGCCGAATGGTTCTCCTCTTCTCTATGTCCCCCCAGCGTTTTTCTCTTCTAGGTTTTTATTTTCACCTCTCCTCCTTGTTCACGTCTCCCTCCTTCTGATTTAGCACGCTGAAATCTCGCAATAATCCTCATCCTCCAGCTTAATTCCCACATCAGCCCGTAGCCTCCTTAATTCCACGTGCTCAGCTCTCTTAATCCAAATCTGAAGCTCCTTCATGTGTGTATAGAGTGTGGGCCCCATTCTTTTATTTTATTATTTTGCTTCATATATTCTGTTTCATGCTTTCCACTTTTCACGTAGCTTCCTTCTTATATTTCTATTCCAGTAGCTCGAGTTCTCACGCTGGTTTCACGCTCTACCTCAGATCCAACGTATTCTGCCCCATGCTTCTCTTCGTCCTTGCTTCCTTTCCAGCCCTCGAGTTTAGCCTCTTCCATGCAAGCTTTCTTCCTTCATTTAAATCTCCACATGCAGTTCTGCATTCGTTTTCTACTGTAGCATTCTCCAATTCTGTTTCTACTGGAGTTTGTGATATTCACGTTGCTTTTCTTTCTCATTTATTCTGCCATGTAGAGTCTACTCAGCTGTTCTGGAATCACGCCTTGCATTCATTATCAACCAGAACTTCCAGCAACTTCTTCTTCTTCTCTTCACAGACTTCCTCGAGTTCCAGCCACTACATGTGTGTGTTTCACGTTGCTGTTCAGGCGTAGCTTTAGCTCTTTCATTGTGATGCTCTCCACGCTGTTCTATGTTATTTTCTTCTCAGTTTCTGCAGCTTCTTCACGTGGCAGCCTTCTCCTTTAACGTTAGCTCCTTGCTTATTTTCATGCAGCTCATTCCAGACTTCTTGTTACCTTCATCCATGCTTTGTTTCTGCTGGTGTAACTTGCATGTGTATTCTTTTTCAGCTCTAAGCCCCTCGTGCTGTTTGCTTGTTTCAACTGTAGCCATATTAGCAATCACGTCAGCTTTCTCTCCTTTACCCGTAGCTTTCCACGTTCTCGAGCTTCTGTTTACAGACCACGAGCTGCTCTTCCTCTTTCAAACAAGACGTGTACAAGATGGCACATGGGATTAAGTTCTGTGAAGTGCAGACGTGGATAGCTATAAATCAATGTGGAGTGTGAGGAGAGCTGCCCAAGTATATGCCTTCCTTAAATCTGCATATGCTTCTCCTTCCCATTCCATGCATGCTACCTCTTCTTCAAACCAACCTCCATTCAAATGCATTTGCCCATCAAAATTCTGCAAGAATAATAAACAATATTAAGTAGGATAAGATTCACAAAATTATTTAAAATGAATTCATGTAATAAAATTCAAGAATTTTACAATTTAATTCCTAAAGTGCAAAAGCGACTATTAAAATCAATTTCCATTCAATTGCATGCATTAAGCTACATTTGATTATTAAAATGACTAAGTTAGGAGGATAAAAATAGATAAAATATGTGTTTATCAACAGTATAGGTGATAGTTGCATCATAACTTGTTTCATTAGCCAAAGTAGAAAGATTATTGAGACATTTTGGTAAACTTCCTGAGATGTTATTTATAGAGAGATCAACGATTTGTAGTTGAGAAAGATGACAAATATTGGAGGGCAAACTCCCAAAAAACATATTAGATCTTAGAATGAGTACATGCAACATTTTAAGTCTATCTCCAATCCAACTTGGAAATAATCCAGAAAAATTATTTTGGCTAGCATCAAAAGTTCTAAGCTCAGTACAATTATTCAAAGTCAAAGGTATTTCACCCACAAATCTGTTGTTACCTAAATGTAATGCTTGGATATGTCGTAGGGTACCCATTGATGCCGAAATTTTTCCAAAGAGGCTATTATTTGCCACATTAAGAAAGAGCAATGATTCAAAATATGTCCAACAATCAGGAAGTACTCCAACTAATTGATTATTTGAGAGATCTAGAAAAGTCAAATTTGTGGTCATATTTAGACATAAGAGATTACTAGCATCTGAAAATTTATTGTTAGATAGATCCAATGCTATTACTTTTGATAAATTCGATGGAATTGGGCCTTCAAACAAATTTGAGTTCAAATCGATTTGCAAGGCATGTAATGATAATGAGAAATTTGGTATTTCGCCAGTAATTTGATTGTGTGAAAGGTTTAAATTTATTAAAGGAAAATCCCAAAACCAACTTGGAATTGTACTAGAAATTTCAGCACGTGAAATGTCTAACGAAGAACAATTCTTTTGGCTTTGAAGCCACATCGGAAAGGTGGGGCCCAATTTGCACGATGCTAACAAAATGAAGTGGATCTGAAAAGGAGGAACCCAATGACTACTAATGTTGAAGACCAAGTGATTAAAGGACAGGTCCAACACTTTCAATTTAGTGAGTTTTAAGAAATGAGTTTCAGAAATCTCATCTTTCAAGGAGTTGTGTCCAATGGATAAACACACCAAACCTGATAACAATCCTATGCTATTACTTAAAGTTCCATTTAATTGATTCCACGCAAGATTTAACATTTGCATAGAAGAGAATTGAGAAAGATCTGGTATTGGCCCTACAATTTGGTTAAAAGATAAATCCAAGAATTGCAGTGATTTGTTAGCACAACTGAATGTTGCTACAAAATCATCTAATCGACCACTTAAGTGGTTGTGACTTAGTTCCAATATATATAAATGACATAACTTTAAAGGTTTGGGTAGCCCACCTTCAAGCTGATTTCCTGAAAGCGATAATTCTTGCAAGTGGAACAAATCTCCCAATTCATGAGGCATTTTTCCTTTGAGATTCGTGGAACACAGATAAAGATATTTCAAATGGGTTAAAGAAGTAATGAATTTTGGAAATTTGGTTGGACTGAAATTATTGTTACTAAGATCTAAATATGTCAAATGATGTAATTCAGCCAACGGTGGAGTGATCGTACCTTCCAAACCATAACCGTTAAGATCAAGTTCGACCACATGGCCCCCTTGGTGGTTACACCAAACTCCTTTCCAATGGCAGCATTCTTTCTGGTTTTCTCCATTTCCCCATGAGGAGAGGTTGTCATAGCGATCAACAAAACCCTGTTTGAGAGCAAGAAGTGATTGTCTCTCACTCTCTAAGCATCTGACAAAAGCATTGCCAACTTGCTTGTTAATTGCAAACACCTCTGTCATTTGCACGAAAAAAACGAAAGAAGCACCAAGAACATGCAGAAGCCTTGTATCCATGATAATTCTGGAGACAAGATATCAAATACAGAACTAAATATTAGCAACTCAAATTGGGAAGCAATGAAAATAGAGCCAAACTACTTATAATAGGCACAATGAGACTTCATACATTGACTTTGCATCGAAAATTTTCAGAAATTAACTAGTGTAATTTATTAAAAAAATTGATATTATCTTTTATGCATTAATGTAGCAAGATTTTCACAAAAGCCGAAAATAAAGTTGCCCTTGACAATAGACGTGGACTTGGATATATCGTGTGAGAGACTTCATAGACTTTGCATAGGAAATAGCCAAAATTGAGTTTAGTACCAAATAATAATAATAATAATAATAATAATAAAGTAAAATGAATGACTGTCTTAATTTATTTTCCATTTAGCTATTTTGGCAGCATCCGCTTGGCACCGAAAAAGCTCTCAGTGGGAATATTATTTTGTTACAATTATGATATTAGAGAAAAAATTCTTTCAATTTTTTGTCAAATATAAGAGAAAAAGAAAAAGTCAAAAATTGGTGGGAGTGGAAAATTTTACATATATCATGAAAAATATAACCTTTATTTTTTGACATATGTAAAACTCAATTTTTTTTATAAATAACTTACAAGTACTTAAAATGTTTAAAATATTTATCTACCAAATATTGTATGAAAGAGAATGAAAAGATGTTAATTTCTTTCTTTTATTAGTAGGTTATACATTACAGATAACATATTATTTTGTCGATAAACTACGATGATTAAATTGTTGAAGATACGATTTAAAAGTGTAAGCATTTTTGTTTTTGGCCAAAATTGAGAAAATATATCCTTCCTCAAAAAGTAATTAACTAAATAAAAACAAATTTTTTGAAGGCTTGCTGAGATAATAAATCGCGATTGATTACACATTTTGGAAGTAACTCGTTATATTGCTGCTCCATTTTGCTATTTAATTGCCAGCATATGATCCAAAAAGATATTTATGCTTTTGGACAACAGTTAATAAGGAAAATTATGCTTACATCTGTGCCCTTAATCCCATCAATTAATTTTATTTTTGTAGTTATTACGGAAAACTCTCATTGTCTAAATTGAGTATTATATTTAACTAACTTGACAATAGGTGAAACTTATAAAATTTAAATGCTTTGATCTTTTATCTCTATTTATAATTTTTTTTTCTAATCAATTCATTTTAGCTAATCTTTAAAGAAAAAATATAGAGTGTAATTTACCTAATTTCATGACAAGTTAATGTAATTTACTCTATGAATTATCTGCAACGTTTATAAACTTCAATTATTTTGCTCAAACTTACACACAATTAAAGCAAACAATTTTTTTTTTTACTAGAATTGAGTAGTTTTTTGTTAATCCAAATATAAAGTTTTTTTTTCCCCTGAAATTCACTCACTATATGATATAATTGAGAATTAGCTACAAAAAATCTATTATATATAATAACTGAAAGAACTCATGATTATTTTTTTACTATTTCTTTCGACGTTTCAACACTTTTTTATTATCTCTTTTTGTCGGACCATGGATCCCACAAAAAATTTTAAAAATGCACAGTAATTTAACTATATATATATATATATATATATATTTATAAAAAAAATGTTTATATTATATGTGTTAAATGCTTATTGGAGAGTAGGAGTGTTTATTGGCCTGATACGCTCTAGGAGCCTGCCCTAACCTGGTCTAATCGGGGCGGGTCAGGTCGGGTGGAGCCAAAAATATAAATGAGTAAAATTTTAAACAAAACTATATCAAGTCGGGCCGAATTACGGGCGAAAATATGTTCTACCTAACTTGTCCTAATAGTTACTTTTTTTAATTATTAATATCTTGTCATCTTATATATATATATATATATATAATTTTTATTTCATCTGATTCTCTTTATATATTGTAGTTTTTATTACCTATGCAAAATTTTCCTGTTTCTTAATTATTTTCATCATTGATGTGTATACTTTCTAATATTTTTTTTATTGAATAATAAAAATAAATATATTTACTTAAAGCTAATTATGGTAGTATAATTTATATTTTTTATTTTTTTATTACTAATAAAAATATAAGAGTTCTAAAGACCTATTGTCTTGAAATATATACGTATGAGTCTGTAAAAATATATTTTTATATTATAAATATCAATTTATTAAAAGACAAAAAAAAAGTTTAAGCGGTCCTAATCTATCCTAAAATCAAGTTTGTTCAGATCGAGTCAAGTTATAAATATAAAAATAAATTTAATATTTTAATTAGATAATATATCAAACTTATTAAATGTCTGACTCACTCAGCTCTACACATGTACAGCCTTATTGGAGAGAGAATATAATTGAGATCCGCAATTGTCGTGCAAAATCGAGTACTATAAAGAAAATCAACGCCAAAATGGGTGGTCCTGCATGAGCACCGCTGATTACGCTTGGTACTACCAGTTTTGCTATGATTGCCAAGTCACAGAAAGCAAAATGTGCTTTACGTGCAGACAATAATAAGAGGGAAATAAAAAATTTTATATAATTTTTTATAATTATTATTCAACAATATATTCATTTTTTATTATTTTTTAAAATAAAGTTGCAACAATAATTTTTTATTTACAAAATTATTTTTTAAATTTTAATTTTAATTTTTAACTTTTTATGCACTAAAAGTTGTAAGAGAATCTCATGTTTAACAAAGGACATGAAATTCATGAAAATGTAAAAATTTACTATAAAATTATATTTTACAGTTTTATTTTATATTCATTTTACATTTTAGTTTTTATTATTAAGTTAAAATAAATAAATAATCACGATGGATGCTACATAACAATTATGTGAGAAATATTCAAGCTTTCTAATTGGGAGGGGAATTCCCAAAACCAATTGGGAATAGGTTGTTACCATAACTATGGTATATTATAGCAATCTAAATTTATAGACTGAAAATAATTCTTAGGCGATGTTTATATATTGATGATAGGCCAGTGAGTACACAAAAGGAAGTGAATTGGGTTGTAAATAAGTTTAATTCTTATTGTAAAATGCAAATTTAAACCAGTTATAATCACAAAAAAAAAAAATGTATATTTAATAAATGAATATAATTTTCTTTTCTTTTCTTTCCTCTTTCCTAAATGTTTTTCCTCTTCCACAACGCTTAACTTCTACTCTACAAAGGGTGATTCATCAGAAGATAATATTATATTGAAAGAGATTTTTCTTTCGATATTTCAACCTTTTCATTCCTAAAGAAAAATCAAACGATTGAATATTGTGGTGGGGAGACAAACTTGAAAGTTAAAATGACAGAGAAACGAAAGTGGCCTTGCCAATGGCATAGCAATACCATACTTTTGTTCGAGCTCGCATCCTTTGCTGTGACATGAGCCATAAGTGTTGTAGGTGTTGTGGCCCTAAATAGAATAGCCATAGTTTTTATTTTATTTTATTTTACTTATTTATTTAAGTTTTAGTCTTCCTCCACACAGCAAAAGATAAACAAATTATTTTGTTCAAAGTAAAGAGAAATTAGACTCGGTCAATGCATACCAAAGAGCTTTTTGTTAGTCAGAAGAGAAGAAAATTTAGTGAAGAGAAATAGGGAGAGACTTCAATGACTTTCTATACAAAAAATTGAAGTAAAAATTAAAGGAATGCCCCATGCTTCACCTCTTTCATCATCATCATCATCTTCTTCTTCTTCTTTTTTAATTTTATTCTTATAAATGCTAAAATGTTTTATAAAGATAAATCCAAATTAAACTAAATTTAATAAAGAAAATGGATTTTTATTTAGCTTGAGTTATTTTTAATAGAAATTCCCTTCAAGTAATTAATTATATTATTAGTCAAATTGACCAAATAAAGTGCTATCATTCTCTAGATAATTTTGTACCCAACCGTCGCTTTGTTGGCATCTCCTTGATTGACGTTGGTTATTGCAAAGAAAATTTTTCTGCTGTAGAAAATACTTCAATGACTTTGAAGAAGAAAATTCCCAAAATTTGATTTGGAAAGACGAGGTTGAACTTAACGCCACATCCAAATTAAAATCGTTTTTTCTTTGTTTTTTTTTTTGTGTGTTTTTAAATTCACTCTTTTACATTTAAATATTCAAATTCAAATAGTTGACAACAATACATTTCATTATAACGGTATTTAAAATTCCAAACTCATGTGTCGATATTTTGGCTATTTCCATTCTAAAATATTTTCTAAGTCTGGAAAGGATAATAGCGTATAGGGGAAGCTACATGATTTACCTCTTGTTTGTACTTCATTAGAAATCTTTTTGTGGAAACACTTAACATATAAGAAAATTTATTAAATGTATGGAATTTGATTTAGACCCCCAAAAAATTTATATGAGGTTTTGTTAAGTACTGAAAATTATTAGTTTGAAAGAAACAACTTATAGACTTTTCTTAAAGAATAATGATGATAGAGTAATAATTTGGTCCCTCAATTATTACAATTTATATTAGGATGGCCTTAAGAATTATAAAAAAGTGTGTAAGAAAAGTCCATAAGTTATCTTTCAAACCAATGATTTTCAGCACTTAACAAAAACCTCATATAATATATATATATATATATATATATATATATATATATATATATATATATATTGAGTCTAGGTCAAACTCCATACATTTTGATAAATTTTCTCATATATTAAGTGTTTCTACAAAAAAGACTTTTAATGAAGCTTTTTGGCGCTTTTAAGTTACTAGCCCAGAGGCAAAAGGATTTTAAAAAATGAAAAAATTACTTAGAAATAGAATCTAAAAATTAATTAAATTTTAATCCTTTGGAGCTTTAATTTTTTTAATATTTATATTGAATCTAAATAAAAATATTTTCTTATTTATATTCACATCTTAAAGTAACTGTAAATAAAATAAAATAAACTATATAGACATCTCATGATTTTCGTTAAAATTAGATAGGTTTTTTTTAAAAAAATTAAAAAGTAAGCTACATTTTAGCCTAATTTTAAATTTCTTTTATTAAAATGCCCTCCTTTAAAGATAATATTTTTTATAAAGATAAATTCAAATTATTTTGTTGATATACTACGATGATTAAATTGTTGAAGATATGATTTAAGAATGCAACCATTTTGTTTTTGGCCAAAATTGAGAGGATATATCCTTCCTCAAAAAGTAATCAACTAAATAGAAACAATGTTTTCAAAGGCCTATTGATATAATAAACTGCGATTAATTATACATTTTGGAAGTAACTTGTTATTGCTGCTCCATTTTGCAATTTAATTGCTAGCATATGATCCAAAAATTAGGCTCACATCTTTGCCCTTAATCCCATCAATTAATTTTAATTTTTGCAGCTATTACGGAAACTCCCTTGTCTAAATTGAGTATTATCTTTAACTAACTTGATAATACGTAAAACAAATTAAATTTAATTGCTTTAGTCTTTTATCTCTAATTATAATTTTTGTTCTTAAATCAATTCGTTGGAATGGATATGTAAATGAGTTGGTTAGTTATAAAAATTAATTAGCTAAGTTAAAATTACAATTGAGAGCACAAATTAAAGTGAATAAGTGTAATATTTTTTAATATTAAATCTATTTAAAATAATATCTTATTAATTAAACAATAGGAGAGAGGATTTTTTTAATGCAAGAAAAATGAATGAGGAAGTCATTTGCAAAAATTAATGAAAAAAAAAAACAACGAAAATAAATATTTGAGTAGTTATTATTTTATTTTCCGCGTGCGGATCCCCTGCAGTAAAGAGGATTATTGTATGCAATGCAGTAAAGTAAATCTTGGCCCTTCTTCCAATTGCACTGTCCTAGATTTGTCACATTAGACCAATTTTTTTTTTTTTTCTAAATTCAACAACCAAGCAGATCATTTCAAAAGCACCTCTGGAAAGCTAATTGTCGCCATTTTGCTCCAGGTCCCTGAAAGGAGTTGTCACCATTTTCACCGGTTCTCTACCTCTTCCATTTTTGCTAGATCCCATCGTCCTTAATCATTGTCTTTATAGATCTCATAAGTGCAGGGAAGCCCAATATCTACTCTTGATTGTGGTAACCCTGAAGCTCATTATTGCTATTTTTATCTAGTTCTTGGCCTCTTTTATTTTCACCAGATCTTATCATCCCTTAACGCCATTGCTCTAGTTCTCTTAAGTGCAGGGAAGCATAGTATTATTCTTGATTACGGTAGCCCAAATTGTTGTCATGCTTAATTGCAACGACTTGAACCCAAAAAGTCTAATGGAGGTGGGTAAGTGGGATTTTCAAACAATGTTGATAATTTTCTTGATTAGTCACTATACTCACCTCCGTTATTGTTGAACTTGATCAATACTTGAGAAAAAAATAAGCATTATACTAATTTGGTGAACTTATTAGAATCCAAAGATGTAGTTTGATTTACTAGTAGAAGTAAGCATTATCAAGTATAATTACATGGATAATTGGGTCCAACTTGTTAGTGCAATGCATGATTATGTGATTTATTGAAGAAGTTGGGTTCTAGATACACTGAATTGTGCTAAGTATCTCACTTTATGCCTCTTTCATATGCGTGATTCTGGAGAGGGTTTGCTAGATAAAAGTTTTCTTTGTTTGGTCTAGTAAACTTCCACATATATGAGAATCTGTATTCATTAGAGAGATGATACCTATTAAGGTCATAGTTGTTTTTGCAGTTATATTGTGTGCAAAGTTTGTCACTTTTGCTCAATGCATTTAGCAAAATGTAATGCAAAGCTAAAAACCATATTTTAGTAATATTGAAACCAAATTCATTATCAAGCATAATATTGAGAACAAACATCCTAGTGCAACTTATGATACTATGATAATTCCCCTGTAATTGAGATAATATGCATAATAGTTGGAGTGGAACTAAGATGAATTAATTGAGTAATGCATGATATTGCCCATTCTAATAAATTGATTAATTGTTGATTCATAAATATGTGAATTTTATTCTTTTAGCAGGTAACCTATTAGGACACTCTGGTCTCCTCGTCATAAGTTTAATATGTGAAACTCCTTGGTTGATAAAAATCTGTTTTGTTCTTTAATTGACCTAGAGAGTAGCACCTCTTTTATATCGAACCTTTTCTTAATTCTAGGTCTAGCTATGGATAAAAAGTTGCATTTATGAAATCATTCAATCCCCTAAATCAGATTACTTTTGTAATTGAGGGGGTGAGTTAATTGAATTCAATTGGGCACATTGTGTAGGATGTGTATGCACTAGTGTGATTCAAGTCAAACTTATTGTCTTTATAATTCATCATAATAGTTATGTTATTGTAATATGTTAGCATTTCAATTTTGAATATTTCTAGCTTTACTAGGTACATGTTCCAAGTTAGTGTGTTATGTTAAGCATTTTATTTTGGCTAGCTAGGATACATATGCTATGATAGCTTTGACACAAGATTTATTGTTGTTAAATGTGCAGGGCATATGTTGTACTAACTTTGAAATAAGAGAACTAGCTTTATGCTCATTCAATTGGAACTGGCTTATTAAGTTTATGGGATACATATGCTGTACTAAATCATGCAATTTGGCTTATTATGGAGAACTAGCTTTATGCTTATTCAATTGGAAAGGAGGTTAAGAAAAAAAAAAGTAACAAAAGTGGATAACAATGAAGGGTCAAGGCAAAGTTGCATAGGATAAATTAGGCATCTGTTATTTAAAATTGTATAAAATAAATTAGGAATTTCTGTAATGTGAATCTTTGTACTTTAATCTTTCAATGAAATTAAACATGATCTTGACTATATTGTGACAACCTCTTTATACTCTCCACACCACTTGCACAATCAATATTTGATTGAAATAAACAAGAGATTTTGGCAATTTTGACTATATGGCGCTCATTAACAAATTTGATTATGTGCAGCATTTGCAAACCAATATATAAAAAGGCAATACACTTCTTATATAAAAACCAATATAGTCCATATACAAAAACCCATGGACTTCATATGCAAAAGCCAATATACTCCATTTACTAAACCCAATATGGTTCATATATAAAAATTCATAGACTTCAGTATAATGGAACACCAAATAATGCTGGTGCACCATGCGACTGTGGAGGATGTTCAAGTTGCTCCTGTATTAAAAACAACATAAATCACATAATGCAAATAATAACAAAGTAATATCTTTTGGAATGTTAGTATCATGGATGAACTTACCATCAACGATATAATTGATTCTTATTAACTCTCAAATGCTTCTAAATATGTGTGAGGTGTTATAATGGAGTTGGCCTACTGCATTTGACTTGAGGATGCATTGACCTATATGTATGCATTCAAATTATGAGTAATTAAATGGGTGACAAGTTGTGAATAAAGTACATAGTGTAGTCAAGTATAAATACACATACTATAGCTTCTTGTGTTTGTAACTTTCTTCTAGTGGGAGGTTTTCTTTTTCTCCTATGTTGAAGGTCTTGCCAACTTATGAAGCGTCTCTTTTGCTTTATACCAAGCCTCTTCTTGAATCCTTTTGGTTGTGTAGTGCATTCACTACTTGGCATTGTAGTATCATTGTCTGATTTATCTTACCTTAAACGGTTCTCCATTAACTTATTACATAATTCGTCTACCACTTTGCTTACAAACAAAAAGTCTTCTTCAAAATCAAAGGCTTCAGTGGCTAACCTTATGAGTTTAGGGCAAAGTTGTCTATAATGTTTTGTGTTAGCAAGTATCACATCCTCCTCAACCTCTCTTCCTTTACTATCGTGAACACTACCACTTTTAGCCTCTTTGGTCCACCTTCTTAAAATGTACTTATCAAGAACAACTATAACATCCATGACATCAAACACCAAAGTATGGTAACATAATATTCCAAACATTTCAAACTTTCTACAACTACGAGTAATGGATTTTTCATAAAGATTAAACAAAACCCTCTATTCTCCTTCATGGTCAACCGTGTAAATTGTGTATTCATACAATGGTTATATTTCATCTCTATGGTTTATACGGGTTGCTGAGTATAGGTCAAACTCTTTTTGGAAAAGGTCAAATATTGTAGATGTGTAAAGCGATGCAAGTTGTCGTAACATAGATGAATATTGACATTTCAACCTTGGTACTTTATGCCTAGACTCGAATTCACATATCAACTCGTTATACCTTTTATTCTTTATAACCCCGCTCAAAGTGCTTGAAGAATTGAATTATGTCTAAATCTGGATTCATGCAACTTTTGATGTCCAAGTTCAAGCTTTCACTAAGTTGGGTGCTTCGTATTCCGATGGCGAAAGCTCTCTTCATATAACAAGTTGTCCATTTTTCCTTTATGTCATACATTGATCTCACCGATGTGTTTTCTCCAACATTATAATCTGCAAGTAACTTGGTCCATGCTGCCTTAAATTTTGCTTCCTCGTTGTACTCAAACATGCACATTTTGAAATTAGTCAAAAAATGAGGTCATTTTTCATCAAATTTCCTAAGTGTTTTATGCAATTTCGCATTAAATGTCATGTGCACAGTCCATGATAAGTTTGAGGCCATATGTCACACCCGAAAATGCGACCGCGTGGCGCTTTTGCAAAGAAAATTTCTTGAAAAGAGAAATTTTGATTCAATCTCTAAAGAAAATGAAGACTGAAATCAAAATCAAAATAAGTAGTAGAGTCGCCACCAAAATTTTAATTTTTGAAAAGGTAAAACTTTGGAAAAGCCTTTTATTTGGGAAATAAGAAAAATGGTCTACGAATCAGAAAATGGGTTCAGGAGTCGATTGTGAGTGGGGAAGGTGTTAGGCACCCCACAACACCCGTCGCAAAGAACGGTTACCCTAAGTCAGTTGTACAAAATCAATATGACCTTTAGTCTATTTTAATTCTCCTAACAAATCATATGCAAAACAAGAAATAGAAATAAAAGAAATAAAATTAAAATAAAAAGGGAGAAAGAAATTAACCATACAAAATTAGAAAAGTAAAATAAGAGAAATTAAGAAAAGAAAATTTTATTTACAAGGACGGACTTGACCTAGGATGAAAGCCTAGGGCCTATGTACCCTCTGAGAGAGATCAAAGTCCACGTAGTTTGACTGAAAACTGTGTTTGTTTGTTTGTTTTTGTTTTTGTTTTTGTTTTTGGATTTATTTTGGATTTTTTTATTTGTTTTTGTTTTTGTTTTTTTTTAACTAACTTTTTTTAGTGAAAAGATGAAGAAAATAAAAATTACTTTTCCCTTTTAACAAATAAAATAAATTTAGAATTGGTTGATAGGTTTTAATTTGTTAAAAGGTAAAGTTAATTTTACATCGTTGCTTTTCTTGCATTTTCAATTTTTCTTCTTTTTTCTCTTTGTTTTGTCTCTTTTTTTTTTTGTGGGTCTTATTTTGTTTTTCTTTTTGTTTTTTTTTTTTTTTTTTTTTTTTTTTTTATTATTGTTTTGTTTAATTATTGTTTTGTTTTATTTTATTTTTGAGTTTTTTTTTTTGTATTTTTGTTTTTGTGTTTTTCACTTTTCATTTTTTATTGTTTTTCTTTTCCTTAGTTATTATTTTGTTTTGTTTTATTATTTTATTTTTTTTATATTTTTTTTTTGTTTGTGTTTCTTTTATTTTTCATTTTTTCTTTCATTTTGATCTTTTGATTTTCATTATTTTTATTTTTTATTTTTATATTTTTACCTTTCTCACTTTTCTCATACTTTTAATTTTTCTAAATTTGCATAAGTATGAAAAATTTACTTATTTCTTTTTTCCTAATTTCTATTTTTGTTAGTTACTTTTTCTTTCATGTATAGTTTATTTTTTTATCCTATTCTTCTTTTTTCCGAAATACATGCTCCAAAACAAGGATAATTTTTTTGAAACTCTAGCTCCTTATTTTTTAGAAGAACCTTAAACCCTTTTTTTTTGTAAATTAATGATCAATTGTTGAACAAGATTTCTTTGTTTCCTTTTTGTGTGTTTTTTTTAAATTCTTCTAAGGGAGAACTATATATATATATATTTAAACTTCATTTTTTTTCCTTTTTTGACAAAATTACTTAGATAGGGTCATTGGAACCCCAAACTTATCCATAGATAAATAAACAAAATAAATAATAAATAAAACCATAGAATACCAAGGAGACTTATTGTCACACATGGCACTTGGGTTGATTCCTGTGAGTCTGAGGAGATAAAAAATCTCACACAGCAACTCTAAGAATTAAAAATAAAGATAAAAATAAAACTAAGATTAAAATTAAACTAATAAATAAAATAAAATGGAAACAAAACAAAAACAAAAAAGATTGAAACATTTACAAGAGTAAAATAGTCCACCAAAAGGAGATAGTATCACAACACACAAGAGGGAGGAGGAAATATAAAAACCCCAAATCGTATGCCACCTTCACGTCCTTTTGTTTAACTTGATGAGTGACTCCTCTAAGCTAGCCATGCTCCTCATATTGGAACACACAGCAACTCGTGATTGTGGGTGTTCGTGTTCCATGTCCAACAATCACATCATTCCAAACATATGCTGCATCATCTTCATATTGCATGAACCAGTCAACAGGAAGACCAGCTTTTCACACGTTGCTACTCCGCCAAACCAGCGGTCTCACTCGTGTGACAAAAGCAAAGGAGGAAGGGGTAAGCTTATGGTTAAAAAAAAATCTCAACACTTACGTAATCTTAACAGCCAAGGGATCTCAAAATAACAAGTAGCCATCCGAGACATACCCAATCAGAGAATAAAAGGTCATGAATAAATTCCCATTGCACTCAACAAACCAAGGTATATGTAGACTTAGAAATTTCGAGAAAAATTTCATGAAATGCAAACCAAATTTTTGACTGAACATGACTTTAGACATTATGGTTGCCCAGATCCACCTATCATCATGACCCAAAATGAAAGAAGGGAGCTAATGACCAAATGAAACTCTTGTTTCTGATGATACATGAACAAAACGAGATTTTCAACTCAAATTCAAGCAAACAATCATAGTTACTCAAACTACTCCCAAATTCATTGAACACAAACACAAACCCAATCTGCAGGAACTTTATTTGAACCTAATGAATCCTAACCATGCACACATAAACTTGAGGAGTTGGGGGACTAAATCCCATTGGAGTCTTAGAGACAGCATGTGATATTTTTTCATTATTTTAGTGCATATTAGTTTTGAAGAGCTATATAAAAATTGTGTCAGAATCCTTAGGGCAGCATGAAATGTTTTAGAGCCATGCTCCTACGACCGAAAACCTCATTCAGTGTCAATCAACCAGCCAACAACATCTTAAACATAAAAAGTAGGTAACAACAATATCGGGTGACTGAAGAATCTGTTCAACATAGATCTAGCACATGAGCAATGAACTATACAAAAATTTTCTAGCCCACACTATAGAACCTTGTGCTCGAAATACAGACACTAGGTAAACACTCTGTGATATGGAATTTCAGCAGCACCACATACCAAACAATGGCAATCAGAACTAAATCCATTTACAGCACCGACAAACAAGAAATGGAAATTGAAACAAGAGCATCTAGTGGGATCTTATCATAGCAGCAACAACAGGGACATCACCTTGGCAAGGGAGAAGACAATAGGCCCCAAAATTTCTTTTCGTACTCATGCATGCAACTTCACTTTCAAACCCGGTCCCGAGTCTCCATTTTTCCTCATATTTTCCTACCTCCTGATGTCTTTCTCTGCTATTCCCCTCTTCGTTTTTTCTTCCATTTTTCCTTCTCTATCTGCTTCCTCGCCCTCGATCTCCCAATCCGAAATCCTCCCTCTCTAATTTCGAAACTCCTCCCTTCTGTTCCTTTTTTTTTTTCTGTTCTCTCTGTCTCCCTCGCTTTCTCGTTCGCACTCCCCCTCTGATCCCGACGGCTCTCTCTGCCCTCGGTCTCCCAGTTTTTCTCTGGTCTTTCTTGCTCTCTCTGTTTCTCCAGCTCCTCCCTTTCCCGGTTCTTTTCCAGTCTCCCTCACTCTATCCTTCGATTCACCAAACCTCGAGAGCTCTCCCTATTATTTTTTTTTCTCTCTCTCCCCTCCTCTGCTTCTCGCTGCCTCTTTTCGATCCCCACTCTCCAGACCCAAAAATCCTCTCCCCTTTCGCGCTCTCCGGCTCTCCTTTTATCCCCTCGTTTCCCCGAATCTCCTGCCCTGTCTCTCTTCGTTTTTCGATCGAAAACCCCTTTCCTCCTTTTATTCTGATGCTCCCTCTTCCTTTTATCGATTCGTCCCTTTTCTCTGTTTGATTTTCGCCCTTTTCTCTGTCCCTCTCTCTGTGTTTGCGTCAGCTTTTCTCTCGGCCTCTGATGCCTCTGAAGCCCTGTGGTCTACTCTCACTGAACTCTACCTCTGTCTGTGCATGCTCCCCTGTCTTTTCCTGTTCTCTTCCTCGGGCGTGCGTGAGTGCGTGGGTCAAAGGGAACCGGTGGGTTAATGAATCGGGTAGGGTTTACCTGTATGGATCCAAATTGGATTTGGCGGCCCAGAAGTTCAGATACATTGAGTTTTTCTTGGCCCGTTCTATTTGCTAAAGAAGGATGGGGTCTTTTTTTTTTCTTTTTTTTAGATTATACATTTCACAATTTAAAAGAGAAAGGGATTTTTTTTTTTTGAAAAAAAGTACTCTTCTTTCTTTTTTTTTTTATGGGATCTTTTTCTTTTTCTTTTCTCTTTTTTTTTTTTAGATTATGCATTTCAAAATTTAAAGAAAAAAGGGATTTTTTCTTTTTAAGTACTCTTCTTTCCTTTATTTTTTTTATTTTTTATTTTGGTTCCTTATTATTTTTTTTGGACTTGGATTTTTTTTTAATTGCTATTATTTCATCATTATTATTTTATTATTTTTAAAGTTTGCCCGGACAAAATACGGTGTTCACAGTTGCCCCTCTTTACTTGTTTCTTGGGTAAAAAGATTGAAAATGTAATTTTTAATATTTTGCATAAGGAATAAGTAAAGATAAGAACACGTATTTTGTCTAGGATGATTTAATTGCCTTTTGAAAATAAACAAAAATGAAAAAAAAACATCTTCTTTCTTTTTCTTTTTTTTTTTATGGGATCTTTTTCTTTTTCTTTTCTCTTTTTTTTTTAGATTATGCATTTCAAAATTTAAAGAAAAAAGGGATTTTTTTTCTTTTTAAGTACTCTTCTTTCCTTTATTTTTTTTATTTTTTATTTTTGGTTCCTTATTATTTTTTTTGGACTTGGATTTTTTTTTAATTGCTATTATTTCATCATTATTATTTTATTATTTTTAAAGTTTGCCCGGACAAAATACGGTGTTCACACCATATCTCCTTAAAAGCCTTTGCCATTGCCTAATATTGGTCGATAAAGATAGTTTGGGGACTCTTTTGTCCATGTGCTTCTAAAAAAGTGTCAAATAACCACTTAAATGAATTTACAGTCTCAACATACAACAATGCAACACTGAAAATCATTGCTTTTCTATAATGATTAAATCCTACAAAGATAGCTAGTAGTGTATGTGACTTGTTGGTGCAATAGGTTGTGTACAAAGAGATCACATCGCCAAAATAACCATAATCAAGTAACATTCGTGCATCTGCCCAAAATACACTTGTTATTTGTTTCCTATATATCCATTTGGTATGCATGATAAAATGATAGGTTCTTCATTAATTGCCATTGAAAATATTATAAAAGACCACTGACTTCCCCATGTACCATACTCCATTGTCTCTTGGATTGAAGATAATTTTTTGACATCTAATCTAGTATAACCAAGATTAGTTCTACCACCTGCCTGCGTCATTATCAATTGAAATAAGGCTCTTTGAAGAAGTCCAGAATCATCTGCCAATTTAATCTGGTGTGCTTGAACCTTAGATATATTTCTCTAGGATGCTGGCATATGTATTGTTGCGGGCAAATGAAAGATGTGGTTATGCTTTTTAATAAACTCACTCACTTGTAATTTTCCACTCTTCTGTGTAAGTGCCAGTCTTGCAAGACAACCAGTTCTGGTTTCTAGTTGAGGATTAGTGGTCATAAAATCTCGTTTGTTTTCTCGTTGATAGCCTTTTTTATAATAAATAATTTGCACAAAGTTATAACACCATCTTTCTTTCTCTTGTTAAGATATTGTTTTCTAACCCCAAAACCAACTTTGCCACCATAGTCAACCTAAAACTTCCAAGCTGCTTCAGCATCATCAAACTCCATTCCAATGTTAAGCTTCCCATCAATTCCCAAGTTGCTTGAGGCACCAACTTCCCTGAAATTCATAAAGAAAATTTGCTTTAAAATAATATAAACTTAATGCATAACTTCATTAAATGAAACATGATTCAGACATACATAGAATAATCTACTACTTTGTTAGAACTTCCCTCCTCTAACCACGGTTGCACAGACTGGGAGAAATTTCTTTGTACCATAGTAAAAATTTAACATGATACAAAAAAAATATCTATTAACTTAAATACATATCCAAATCTATTAAAAAGAAAATATTTATAATAGAACTTTGTTCTTTTACAAGATTGGATAAACTAGTATGAATTAATTTATATCTTCCACTTAATATTATTGTATATTTTTGAATATGCTACGGTAACAATAAAGTGCAAAAGGTAAGTTGATTTAAAAAAAAGGAAGGTTCATTTTTGTTGTAGGAAAAAGACATTCACTTGATTAAAAATAAAGTTCCTTTTGGTGTATGAAAAAGATGTTTGGTTAATCAAAATTAAAAAAAAAATCATTTTTTGTGCTTTTATGTAAGAAAAAGAAGAAGTTTATTTGATTGGAATATAGAGACATAAATAATTGCAAGAAGACATAAATCGAAGAACTCATGTAGATACACCAACAAACATAAAATAAAACTCATATAAAACATAGGAGAAAATGATTTTACCATTCTTTGTTAAATGAAGTTTAACTCATTAAAGAAAAGAAAAAGCCTTTGCCATTTTCTTCATCACAATTCTAGTAATTGCTCGCACACTATGCTCTCAGCTTGGGCAGGAAAATTAATTTCATTTGGCTCCAATCTCACCTCCAGCTTTTGTGAGATCAAAGCACATGCAATTCCCCAATAAACGATGTGTTACAATGGGCCGCTAGAACAAGCATTCGAAAAGGCCTGGGAAATTAAATTCAAATGCAATGTTGCACCGTTTTGCTAAATTCAAATAAAAAATTGGTGCGACGTGGCAGATCTAGGACCGTGCGATTGGAGGGAGGGCCAAGATTTACTTTACTGTATTACATACAGTAATCCATTTTACAGCAGAGGATCCGCACGCATCGCAACAAAACCCTAAGGTTGGAAGATAGTAGGTAACTACAGTTGACATTGACATTGATGTTGACTTTGATTTTTCAATTGGTGAATGTCATAGAAACCAACAACCTTAACATTTAAGGGCGTTCTAGTGCTTTGTTTTTAATTCTTAGACAGGTATACAGAGAGTTATGTCCATAAAAGACATTTTCATTAGAATTATAAAATATTTGTATAAATATATTTCATTAGCTTACCTTAGATCTCATCTCATATAAATTGATTAAAAAAATTGTATATATATTCAGAACATTCACACTTCCATTTGTGATCTTCTAAGTTCCAACCACCTACTAAAATATTGTGTCCATATATAAAGGGGAATTTAAGTTTATATGTGATAAGTCTAATTTTCGAAATCTTAATTTTTTTTTTAAATTTGTAAAATTCTAGAAATGAGTCCAGTTCTAAGAATAAATAGAGTTGAAATTGAACTTTTAAATAAGTGGAACCCAAAATTTTCACAAATTGCTCAATTTATTTATATACTTATAAAAATGTATAAATCTCATGTACTCTTCATATATCTCTGTAATTTCTATACAAAAACGAGAGATCTAAATCCATCACTAATACACCAAACTAGCAAACTTCACTTCAATTATTATTTTAATTAGGATCTAGTTGATTAAATGATGTAAAAGGAAAAAATATAAAAAATAAATAAGTGATATAAGAAGTGATGTTAGTATCTTACTTTTGAAAAAATAATAAAAATAACATATATTATTAAATAATAATTATAAAAATATAATAAATATTCATACAATTTAAAAAAAGGATTAGGTTGCATTTGCAACCAACATATCACAGCATAAGTTTGTGTCTTGCATGAGACACTTCTTTTTTTTTTTTTTTAAGGCCTCCAAGCCTTTAAAAAAAATTAAAAAAAACAAAATGACATTAACATACTCAAAGGAGAGAAAGAAAAATCCAAAATACTAACTTGGAAAGATATATGGGTATTTATAGGCTAGGCTGAGTAAAGCTTTGATCTAACCTAATACCTAGTCCAATTTTAAATGGATCTTAAAATTGAAGCTTGTTGCTCGAACTCAGGCTCAAGCCAATCTAGCAAATACCAACTAATTCAATATTTATTTTTTAAATTTATTATAACAATTATAAAATGATAAAAAAAGATTTTTATAGAAGTCCTTATAAAATTACATTTTATTTTTAAAAAAATTAAAATTTTGATATAAATTTTTATAAAGATATTTTTAAAATTTTTGTATTTTTTTGGACTTATCAGGGCTAATATATCTCTTAAGGTTAGTACAAGTTTATTATTAAAATTATAAAATAACCATTAAAAAAATTTATATAAATTTTTATAAAATCATATTTTATCTTAAAAAAATTAAAATTTTAATATACATCTTTATTAAAAAAATATTTAAAAAAGAAAATAAATTTACTTTTTCAAGTTGGGCCACCTTAATATAGCCTTAAGGGTTGACCTAGTGCTGAGTCTAGTTTTGTGACGCGACCTAGCTTAGCATTTTTTTTAAATTCTTTTATGCCTTACCTAACCTAACTTGATTTGGCTAAGCAAAGTTAGACCTGTTGGGCCCAAACCCCTAGAAAGAGAAGTGCGTCAAGTGTCATGTTTCTTTCTCTTTTTTTTTAATTTTTATTTTTTTATTTGGGCCCATTAACTAAGCTTCAACTTTGTCTATCATTTTCACTATTTTATCTATGGTTAATTTTGTATTAGTAATTTTACTCTTTTCATTTTGTAGTCTTTTGAAAGGAAACTTAATGAAAGGATGTGTTGTTTTTTTGTTGGTAAGCACTACTCTTTTACATTTAAATTAACAAATTAAAGTAGTAGATATATGGCCACAAGCAAAAAAATTTTGTTGGCAAAAGAAAGAGAAAAATTTAGTGAAAAGAAAGTAAATTTAAAGTTGCTGTAAGAGAAACTTCAAAGACTTCTATATACAAAAAAGAGAAGTAGAAATTAAGCCAAAAATACTTTGGTCTTTTGCAAAAGAAATTCTACCACTGTAAGAAACACTTCAAAGATTTTAAGAAAGAAAATTCCCAAAAATTTATTTGGAAAGATGGATCTAAACGCAATTTCACGTTCAAATATCTTTCTCAATGTTTTTGGTATACCTAACTCTACTCTTTTGCGTTTAAATATACAAATTCAAATAGTCAATAATAATATACGAGGATAAAGAACTTTGAAGGTTAAAATTAGAACACATGTATCTATGTTCATAAAATTATTTGATTAGTAGGAGGTGCTGCATAGATTTCAACCCTGATTTACACTGTATATTTTTTATGCTTCTCAACCCACTTGTATTGTTCATGCATGATTGCCCCACGTTCTAATTAATTTCTTTCGGGGCTAAAGTACATTTTGATAACTTGTGGTTTAATTTGTTTGTACTTTGATATTCTATTATTTAAAAATTTGCATTTGAGTGTTTTGTGATTTAAACTTTTAAGACATTGGTACTTAAGATTTCATTTCTTTTAATTTTTGGATGGAATTTATTAAAACTTGCCTTCAATTCTTAATTTTCTTATCTCATCCCTAGTTCTTATGCATCGAACGCTGAAATTCTTTTTTTAGCTAATTAAAATTCCAAGTTCAATATACACAACACAATATCTCCAACATTTTGCCTCCAAATGGAACCCTAATTTTGTCATCAATTTTATCTGAAATTAAATTTTCTATATATTAAAGACTGAAATTCTTCTTTAATTTAATTAAAATTCCAAATTCAACAATATAATACAATATCTTTTTTAAATTTTATTCATAATTTTTCCCAAATTCTCAATTTTCTTGTAAACTTTCTAATTTCATTCATAAAATTTGGAAAAATTGGGGTAATTGAGAAATTAAGTTTTCTAAAAATTAAATTTAGCCAAGTTGGGAACGTTTCAAGGGTCATGTGACTTGCACATGTCATTTTTCATCCAAAAGATAACAAAATAAAATCACAAAGTACAAATGTACTAATAGTTTAAATCACTCCACATCAAAATGCAAAATTTTAAATTGCAAGAGACATAGAGTGTAATTGAGCCAAACCACACATTACAAGAAAAAAAATGAAATCATAGATGGAAAAAATCTATCTATGAAAACAACAAAATTTGTCTCTAAATAGTCAAAGATAGAAAAAAAAAATTTCATCTCTAATTTTGGTGTTACAAAAAGAGTGAGATGAAAAAAAAAAAGACAATTTCATCTCAGACTTAGAGATAGAAAATTTTGTCTCAAAATAAATTCATCCTTACTTTTTATGATAGAAATATCTTTATTTAGAGATGGTAAATATATTTTGCCTCTACTCCATCTTTGAGTAAAGATAGATACTCTTATGCTAAATCCATCACTAAATGAGAGATGGTTAATTTTTTTGTCAAATTTGTCTCTGAATAAAGACAGATATTGTTATCCCAATTTTGTCTCTAATTAAGGACAGATATTGCCATCCCAAATTTGTCTTTAATTGTAGATAGATAATTCCATTGCAAATCTATCTCTTATTAAAGATGAATATATCCATAACAAATCCATCTCAAATTAGAGATGGATCATTCCATCTCAAATTCATCTTTGATCCATTACAAATCCATCTCAAAATTCACTTAACTTTCTAGAATAGCAAGGAAATTCATGCTCTAACCCTAGCTCTCTAAAAATGAAAGAAAATCTTATCTAAAATTTCTTAAATTCAAAGCTAATGAGCTATGTATAGAATTGCATGGTTGTGATTCATTGCAGCTAACTAATCCTTCCCTATCATGGGCTTTATTTGGATTCTATATGATGCATGCTTCCTAGCCATGACCATTGGGATATCTTGTCGTGGCAAACGTGTTGTGCTAGCCATTGAATACAATTTTTGCACTTAGTTCTTGGCTTCTTTAGAAAGCTTCTTCACCCAAAATTCTTTAATTATTTATAATTCAACCCCTATAGAATAAGGCAAATAATTAAACTAAAACAAAAAGTTAGAAAACAAAACTCAAATTAAACTATTAAACTATTCTAAATCTAATATATACAAGATATAACAATGACTTCAATAAAACCTAGAAGTGAACAAAATATTAGCCATCACAATTTGATAAATTAAGAAATACAAAATAATCAACAAATATTGCAATTAAGTCCTAAAATTGGGGATTTAATGGACAAAGCTTCCAATTACACCATTCACATATAAATTCCAAAACAATGCATTAATTGATATAAAAGAGCTAAAGCAATGATTAAAAATCTTGATAAGTCCTAAGAAACACACCTAAGAGTAGAATAATTATACAATTTGGTTTAATAAAGGACTAATTATGTAGCAAGTTTCAAATTTGGAGGATCTATACATGTAGAGAAATAAATCTAAGAATTGAAGTGTTTAGAGTTCTATCTTTTAAAGACTAAATTGTGTATTTAGTTATACATATATAAGTATGTTAGATTTGGGCTATGCTCAAAAAATATATTTGACACACTTACATTTTGTCATTTTAAAGTTTAAACTTCTTTAGCATGGATGCCAAAGCACTTTGTTTTGTTCAATAAGCTATCTATATGGTTTTAATGAGACTAAGGCTATATCTCACTTGACATTTTCAACCATCATTTACAAAGGACTGTGCATGTTGAATCTTAATGACAAAGAATTGTCTTTGAGACTAACTTTGCTATAAATCTTGAAAAAAATTTTAGGTAATTTTGTAAGAAGGAAGTTGGTAGCCCTTATCCTTAAAATATGTTCTTTAGTAGTTATGATTTATGATATTTAGTTTTCTATTATTTTCAATGTCAGTCACATTATTCCACTTCCATCTCATACTAACGTTTCTAACTTAGCCTTCATGACAGTTGCAACAATAGTTGGGACAACAATGGCATATTTTCTAGTGCCAATATAGTTTGCTAAGTTAAGATAGTTGGAAAATAGCAATAGCTTTAATGAGCAGACACATTGGTAGATGTAATTTATGTTAAAGAGTATGGTAAAATAGTAACAATTGACATTTTTTAGTTGAATTGTCAAAGCCCTTGTGATTAAGTGGTAAAGAATTTAATCTAAATAGCTTAAACTTTTGAGTAAAACTAGCCTTTAATAATTTCCATTACATCTTGAGAAACTATATCATGATCTTCTTGCTTTTTTATCAAGATATCATTATTTATTGTGCACAATAAGATAGGAAAAAACTAGGTCCTATTTCTTTTGGCTTTTTTTTTTTTAAACATCTTTACATTTGGATATATTTTATTTAACACTAAGCCATTGACTTCTTCCAAATCCTCTTGGAAATGCATATGGAGAATTATATAATTCTCTTTCTAAATTATTATTAAGATGTCATTATTTCTTTTACTCATTAATATAGAAAAAATTTAAAGAGTAGTTTTTTATGCATTTATTTTCAATGTCTTCAACAGAAGTATATATACACATATATTTACTTGCCACTATACACAATATCATTAACTTCTCAAAAAAATCACTTCATTATGTCTTAACTCTATTGAAAAACTTGATTTAAAAAAAAAGTTAGATGGAAGAAGGAAAAAGAGGGGAAAAAAAAAAGAGAAATACCTTAGGAATCACTTTCTAGTTTTGTCCTCAATCAAGTAGTACATCATAGTACTTATATAATCAAAGTATAGACACTTAGCCATTATCATAAAGGCTTGTTCATAGAGAGCTTGAGTTCTTTATTGTACGGTTGTCTTGAAAGTGAAAAATAATATTTTATAACTACATATGAATCTTGAGACACGATTGAACCATTAGAGACCTTAGCTCTTTATATACTTACCCTTATCATAAACAAGCATCTTTCATAAACCCCAAATGGCCACATCAAAGAAGTATACTTACATGTGACATGTGGAAATTAGCTATAGTTTAATATATATATATATATATATATATATATATAAGATATAGAAATTTTTACAACTTAACACTATGTGATAAATTCCTTCAAAGAAGTTCCTCCATATCTATATATCATAACTTTATCTAAAAACTTGATAGTAAATGCTTAAGAAACTACACATAAGTTTTGTGTATTAAGATATGCTTAGGAATTAAATCATTGTTGCTTATCTACTTCAATTTTATGTATCATGATTGATCTTGAATTTTTGATTTTGATGTCATGTAGTTGTTAATTATATTATTATGGCTGAAGCCCTTGGAATCTCCCCCTCAGTTCTAGCAACTGCGCTTTTTGTGAATAATGTTTCAAGTGTTGTGCATTTTGCGACATTATTTGCATTAGCCTCTAGAATACTTCTTGAGGATGAAACATTGGGAGAAGGTATGTCAAATTCTGTTATGTTTTGTCACTAAATGAATCATATGCACTTTCCATGTAAAATAGTTAATTTCCACATAATTCTTAGTTATTAAGGTATTACAATTTTTCTACCTATTTAATAAAAAACTTTTAAAAAGATTAAGTTAACAATGAATGGACATGCTAATAGATTATATGCATTTCTTAATAGGATTCATTTCTAATATATTTATAAATCTATTCATAATTGATTTGATATGTTTACATTTAACATAATAGTCTACTTAAGAAAAGTTTTTCATTTAACAATCTTTGTCTAAATCAATGAATTGAATAGTAATTATCTTAAAGAACTTTTGGTAGGTGCTAAATTAGATGAAAATTTTAAATTTAGTCTTTGTTATTAACATTTATTAATTTTAAATTTTAAATTTTATGAATAATATATATATATATATATATAATAGGTTTTATAATAGAGTTTTATAATTTTAAAAATTTAAATTTAATTTTTGTCATTAAATTTTTGAAAATGTAATTAAATTATTTTGATATTGCTTTATATATGTATGTCAATAAAAGGGGTATCAGTCAATATATGATGAAATAAAATTAATTCATATGAATAGTATATGATGTGACTTAAATTGAATTACCTAGAGTAAATTGGCATGACTATAAGTAGTATGCTTAAAGCATGAAAATAATATCTAATTGATTGCATTAATAGAATTTACTTTTTTGATGTTATTAAAAAGTTTAAATTTTGACTCTATTTTATATTCACTCAACCTTTATCATATAAATTAGCCTAAATGATTATGTAAGTAAAATTTAATAATGTATTTACATAAATTTAATAACAAAAATTAAATTAAAAATTTTAAAATTATGAAAAATTATATTTTATTTTAATTGCAAATACTAGTACTTAAAATTATAAGTTAAAGAATAGTATAAATTTTTGTTAAAAACAAAATAGAGTGTTATAACCATGACAAGAAATAGAATTATCACGTGCAATGCACATGGAACTAGCATGGGCTACAAGATAAGGCAGTGCTTTCCATTGGATTTGGCTACCTTGGGAATGTCGTCGCCGATCAGTATCAGCAACATCCTCTCTTGGTCGCAGCCAATCCCATCATGGCACCGTTCGTCCCACTGCTCCTGCTATGGCCGTTCTAACCCATTCCCACCACTTGAGGCTGGAAACCTTATCTGAAAGAACCATAAGACCATTCTCGAAGAGGCTGAGGCCTTCTTCCATTGGACTTTTCAGCGTTAGGTCATAGTTGAAATACCCCATCATATCTCCTGATGGCCAGTGGGGCGCATGGTCCACTTTCTTTGCCATTGGTGCTTTTGGTCTATAGTAATAACATATCTCTCTTTCTCCTTTCTATCATTTACAATTAGGTGCTTTTTTCTGCTTACTTATATTGTTGGTTACCTTGAAAATGTGGGAAAAGTTAAATGAGAATTTTACTTTTTGAAATGAATATAGTTGACTTGGTTGTATTGAAGAGAACCAAGTTGCTTTACTCTTTGCAAAAGCATTATATAAATTCGAAGCCTATGTTATTCTTGGGACGAATTTTATTTATTCTTGCAAGGGGGAAAAAAACTCTACCTATAATGAGCTTTGATGTAAATCATGTTGGTCCCAAGCCTAGAAAAAAAAGAAGGATTGTGTTAGGCAGTTGACAACCAATGTAAAATTTTGTCGAATCTTAATGACATAGATAATTGATATATTAGACATAATGCTTGGTCACTACCTAAAATAACGCGCTGTATAACTTGAGTACAGTGACAAATGAGTAAGAACTGCTGCATCGATGCTTGGGTGTAGTGAAAAATAAGTAAGAGTTCTCACATTTTCGTAAACAGATGTAGTTAAAGAAGTTAGTTTATGATAGTAGAATTCGTTTTGGAACTTGGAATATAGGTACACTTACGAGTAAGTCAATGAAAATAGTAGATACTATGATTAGGAGAAAGATTAATTTTATGTGTTTACAAGAAAATAAATGGGTAGGAGAAAAAGTAAAAGAATTAGACACTTCAAGTTTTAAACTTTGGTACATTGGTAAGGTTAAATTTAAAAATATAGTAGGTATAATTATAGATAAATTTTAGAAAAATACTATAGTGGATGTAAAAAGATTAGGAGATAGAATCATTACATTAAAGTTTGTAATGGAAAAGAAAATCTTTAATGTTATTAGTGCTTATATACCATAAGTAGGGTTAGAAGAATATTAGAAGGTAAAGTTCTGAGAAGATTTAAAATGCTTAGGTCAGGAAATACCATTAGAAGAAAGATTCTTCTAGGAGGGGATGTAAATAGTCATGTAGGAAATGTATCTTCAGGTTACAAGGGTGTTCATGGAGGACATGGCATAGGGGAAGCAAATGCAAAGGATAAAACTATTCTAGACTTTTCATTAGCGTTCGATCTTATATTAGCTAACACTTATTTTAGAAAGCGTGAGGAACATCTTATCACGTACAAAAGTAGAATGGCATGTTCTCAAATTGATTTCTTTCTTATAAAGAAATCAGAGAGAAAACTTTGCATAGATTGCAAAGTTATACCTGCAGAGAGTTTAACTATTCAGTATAGAGTTTTAGTTATGGATGTAAGAGTTAAGAGGAGAGTAAAAAGCAAAGGCAAAGATAGGATGTTAAGGATTAAGTGGTGGCAACTAAATGAGGATAAAGAAAAGAATTTGCAAAGACGGATTGTGGAGGAAGGACCTTAGGAAATATAAGGAAGTGCTAATGATATGTGGAATGGAATGGCTAAAAAGATTAAGAAGGTGGCAAAGGAAATATTAGGTGAATTAAAAGGTTTTAGACCTAGGGATAAAGAATCTTGGTGGTGGGATGCAAGTGTACAAGATAAGGTCAAAGTTAAAAGGGAGTGTTATAAAGTTCGGTCATTATGTAAGAGTAATGAAAATTTAAAAAAATATAAGGTAGCTAAGAAAGATACTAACACGGCAGTGAGTGAAGCGAGAGCGAAGGTATTTGATAGGTTATACCAATCTTTTAAGTACTAAAGTTAGAGAAAGAAATATTTACAAATTAGCTAAAAGTAGAAAAAAAAAAAAGACAAGAGATATGGGCAAAGTGAAATGCATCAAGGATGAAGAAGGGAAAGTGTTGGTCACGAAACAAAATATCAGAGAAGGGTGGAAGGGTTATTTTCATAGGCTTTTCAATGAAGGGTATGAGATTTTATTGCAATTAGATAGGTTAGACGCTAGAGAAGAGGATCAAAATTATACTTTTTATTATAGGATTCGTGAGGTAGAGGTAAAAGAAATATTAAAGCGAATGGAGAATGACAGAGCAGTTGAACTGAATAATATACCTATTGAAGTATGGAAGGATTTAGAAGTAAAAGGTATAAGTTGGCTCATAAAGTTATTTAATGAAATTATGAGATCTAAGAAAGTGCCGAAGGAGTGGAGAAGAAGTACTTTAATCCCTATTTATAAGAGTAAGAGAGACATTTAAAATTGTGCAAATCATAGAGAAATTAAGCTCATGAGCTACATTATGAAATTATAAGAAAGAGTAATTGAGCGAAAGTTAAGGAAAGAGACTCAAGTTACGGAGAATCAATTTAGTTTTATGCCAAGAAGGTCAACTATGGAACCAATATACTTGTTGCAAAGATTAATAGAGAGATATCGAGAGTATCAAAGAAATTTACATATGGTGTTTATCAATTTGGAAAAAGTATATGATAGAGTGCCAAGAGAGGTTCTATGGAAGGCTCTGGAGAAAAAAGAAGTTCATATAACTTATATTCGGGCAATCCAAGATATGTATGATAAGGTTACAACTAGTGCAGTAACAAAATGTGAATTTACAAAATATTTTTCGATAACTATTGGTCTATATCAAGGGTCAACTCTGAGCCCTTATATTTTTACTTTAATCTTAGATGTACTTACCGAACATATCTAAGAGCCGGTGTCATAGTGCATGCTTTTTACAGATGATATTGTCCTAGTTGGAGAATCGAGAGAGAAAATGAATGAGAAGTTGGAGAGGTGGAGATTAGTTTTGGAAACTCATGGATTTCGTTTAAGTAGAAGTAAAACGGAGTATATAGAGTGTAAGTTTAGTAAGAGGCACACCTCTTCTAGCGCAGAAGTAAAAATTGGAGAATATATCTTATCACAAGTCACACAATTTAAGTATCTTCAATCTATCATACAACATAACGGGGAAATAGAAGAAGATGTAAAATATAGGATTCAAGCAGGGTGGATGAAATGGAGGAGTGCTTCGGGTGTTATTTGTGATAGAAGAGTACCACTCAAACTTAAGGGTAAATTCTTCTACACGGTTATAAGACTTGCAATGTTGTATAGAACTGAGTGTTGGAAAATAAGAAGTCAATAAGAAAATAAGTTCAATGTTGCAGAGATAAGAATGTTACGTTAGATAAATAGACAAACTAGATGAGATAAGATTAGAAATGAATGCATTAGAGAGAAGGTGGAAGTCGCACCTATTATGCAAAAGATTATAGAATTGAGACTTAAATAATTTGGTCACGTGGGGAGGAGACCTATAGAAGCCTCAGTTAGAAGAGTAAATGAGATGGAGAATAGTCTAATAATTAGAGGTAGGGGAAGACCAAGAAAAACTATGGGAGAAATTATTAAGAGAGATTTAGATTTAAATGGTTTATCTAAAAATATGATTTATGATAGGTGCTTATGACGTCGATTGATCTATGTAACCAATCTCACTTAGTGGGAAAAGACTTTGTTATTGTTATTATTGTGAGGGGGAAAAAACTAGATAGGACGGGAAAAATTTCCAACTTTTGAGCCTGAGATTCCCAAAATTGTTCACAGTCTTGTATGGGTTCTACACTCCTTGTACTTAATCATAGCAGGAAAGCAAAATGGCTCACAATCATTACATCACAAATAGTGTCAATCTAGATTCATAGTTCTCATTTGCTTTCTTCTTTTCCTTTTATTATTTCCAGTAACTTAGACTCTTCACATAATATTGTCACTACTCACCAACACTACTATTGCTCGCTAATTCTCTGAATTTATCTATTTTCAATTTAGAATTTTCTCTTTCTCTTACATGTTATCTTGGAATGTAATTATAAATGGAATTATTAGTTTTGCGGGCATATCTGGGTAATTTAGTCGTAAATGAACATATTTTACGTGAAATGCAATGTCAGAGAAGACCAAGATTGGAAGCATGGGAAGTGCTTCCCTGGTGAGCACCTTAGTTGGCCTTGCAGCAAGTAATCTAGGAATACTTCCTTATGATGCCTCGGCTTATTCAATTCTATTGGAGTTTCTGCTACCCTCAACTATTCCATTGCTATTGTTTAGAGCAAACCTGCATCATGTGATGCATCGACGGGGACACTGCTGTTAACTTTCTTACTTGGGTCAGGTGATGTGACTTCCTTGGGATAGTCCTGTACGCTCAAACATTCCCATAAAACCAGAAATGCTCCTCTGTCTGTTTTGTTGTCCATGGAAAAGTTGCATAAATTTACCTTAAAGGATTATCCCATTTGGGATTGTTAATGCTTTGCACCAAAATTAAAAGGGAAGAAAAGCAAAAGAAAAAAAAATTGAGTATGAACTAGATTATAATGGATATACCAAAATAATATCAGATTGTTGATAAAATTGAAGTTAAATGGAGGTATTTTAATTAGTTATTCTTGAGATGCAATTGTATTAATGATGATAGAACCGGAACATTTGAATAGTCAAATACTCTAATGTCCTATTCTTGACGTGTCTCAGATATGATTTTGATTTCTTTTGAGACTGGCTTCTTGAAAAAAAGGAATGATAGATTGTGAGCTGGACCTACATGGGTTTATGGAGCCTTCACAGTTTAAGATTTTGAATAACTGGGTGTTTTCAAAATTCTGGGAGTTCATTATTTCTTATGCACTTAGTATTTTGTTACCATTTTGCGAGAATCCAATAGGTTTTTTTTTTTCCAATGTACACGTTATTGGTTAAAGGACAGTGGCTTTTGAATATATATATATATATATATTAGAATTTTGATACCACAAATCTTTTTGCATCTATTATGGAAATCAAATTTGATTGTTTCAACTTTCAAGAGTGAAACAGAGCAGAACAAGTTGCATTCTAAAGGAAAGGACCTCTAAAATTCCATTACACTAAAATGATACACTCACGATTATGTGGCAATTATGTCATGAGCTTTTATAGAGCTGTTTTTTGCTACTACAGCCAAATTCTTTCCCTTACTTTAGTTGGTTAGCTCAGAAGCCATAGTCAGTGAAGTAATCTTTTGAACAGCACTGGAATATTTTTCTATCTCTAGAGTAATTTGTTGACAGGCATCAAAATTGGGAAGGTAGCTTTTACTTAGAGGGAGTGGGGGTGGTTGGGCCAGTTGGCCAGCATGATGTAGTCAGTGTACCCCTGAATCTATTTTGTTGTCTCTACTTATGGTGAAATCCAATCTTTAGTGCACAACGTGAAGTGTGATCAGATTATGGTGGATTCAGAATCTATTCTTTTATGTTATTTCAGAGAATAGGCTGGCCTATTAATGCTTGATAGTTATAATCATTACTGTTTTTATTTGCCCTCAGGAAAGGATGGAATAGTTGTAATGTCAGAGAGTGAAACATTGTTTATTTATAATGGTGTTGTGGATACTTAGTTTTGTTACTTGTATCTTAATCTTGTGGATGGCAGTTACTTCTATCATTGGAACTCTAGTAACATTTTTGATAGTGCCAATGTGGTCTTTTGGTCCTGAAAACTGGAAAATAGCAGCTGCTCTCATGGCTACTGATATTGGTGGATGTAAATTCTTTGACAAGTTGCAGCAAGTTTACTTGTAGTTTGCATCTGTGCTTAAAGTAAGGATACAAATCATTAATTTATTAAGTTAGTTGCAGATTTTATGTTAACTTTCTTCATCTCTAATCGGTGGTAATGTTGTATTATAAGTGGCATGGTGCTTTAGCTTTATTTTTCCTGTATCATTTTATCATGTCCATATTTATCATATATATGTAAGATTTAATGAAAGAATTTCTTGATATAACTCTGAAACAGGTTTAATTTAGCTAATATAGTACTTTATTTCTTTTCTTTGGCTTCTGTATGGGACTCTCTGATCAAAGGGATGCCCACTGAATGATGTATGACAAAACATTGGCATGCTTAACCAAAAGGCAAAATTTAGGGATGAAGGAATGGCAAAATTAGTTTACTGAAGTTGTAAAGTTTCTACATATATGTACAGGCTTTAAATTCAGTGTGTCCACTGGACTAAGATAAGGCAATGAGGATGAAGAATTTGTCGTGACTTCATGGATGTTTATCTTGCATTGTCTTTGACATCTCAAATTTAGTACTTAAAACACTTTGGGTGCTCTAGGTTTGGAACTTCAGTCTTGGCTATTTTGCCCCAAAAGGAATTTTCATATGCATTAATTTTTACAAGTATAATAGAATAACTGAATGAGTTTCCTTTGTCCATTTCCTGCCTGCTCGGGTTGATTGCTGTAGCTGTTAATTATGTTGCTATTTCAGCGGCGCTTGGTATGTCTGCTTCAGTTTTAGTTGCAGAAGTGGCTGCAGACAATGTTATCTGTGCTGTATATTTTATGGTATTGTTTATGCTGGCTTCTAAAATACCTCCTTAAGCTCCAGCCTCAACCATTGGTATGATTTTCTTGCTTTTTTCACATCCTGTTGGGCTGCAAGATAAACATCTATTTAGCTTTTCCTCTAGTTCGCCTGATATTTTAGGATATTTGCTGTTTTTCTAGGCTTTTGCCTTTGAGCCGTAAATTTTAGATTCTGTATTTTATTTGATGGTAAGTCTGTTAATATTGCTAGATAATTGTAATTTTTTTTATTTGGTTATATTACATTTTACAAGTCATGTGCTATTTTGGTTCACGATGATTAAAATATTCCATGTATTAAGAATTGTTTGTCCATATATCATTTGAGGTATAGTCAACACACAAGCTCCCTATATTTAGATTCTCTCCACTGTCAGTGTCACACAAAAAATGAATAATATGAAAATTAATTACGCTAAAAAAGAAAAAATCAGATGTAGTTATAGAAAACATGTATTTAAACATCTTGCTCTGACCAGGTTTCCATCTTGGCTGAATCATTGACCCTCTCCCTTCACTGCTTTAGTTGTTGGTTTGGTTTTTAAATCATTGCAAATTAAATAATTTTGCCTACAAAGCACAAACCATATAAATTTAAATATTTTCTTTTGTACCCATTCACCCGTCACAGTACTTGATTTTAGGAATGTTCAATGTTTTTTGTCCATAAATGTGATTTAATGAAAATAAAAATTGTCTTGCAATGATCTAAGTGTAAGAACCCGACGTGCATGCCATATCTCCCTGTTTGCATGAGTTGACTTGAGCTGCCACGTAGAATTTTTTTGCTTCCTTCTGCAAGTTCCGAAATGCCCCTTCTCTCATTTACTTTTGTTTGGGCATTTGGTAATTTGCTTCTTCAAACTTCTGCTGCACGAACCCATACCTATAGCCATCCCTTCGGTCAGAAAAGGAGCAGAGTTGGTGGGGGAAAACTGAAGTTCATCTTCTTCCCTCTGCTGAGTGCCCTGTTTCGCTGGTTCTGGCTTCATTTTCCTTGCTGCTGCCATTGTCTCTGGTTTGGCTGAGTGTGCTGCTGTTGGTTGGAGGGATTTAACGCCAGAAACACCTCTTCTCCCAAGCTTAGAGTTTCTGCCGTAAGTGTTGCATTTTCTGGTTCCAATTTACAGAGTTTTTTTCCCCCCTGTTTTGCTTGTTCTGTAGGTGTATCTGTGTGTGTGTGGATATACTGATAGAAGGGTATGCAGAAAGAACAAGAAAAGAGAGTGCAAGGGGATATATATAAGTATATGTGTGTTGTATGATATGGAAGGCATGAATGGAGTAGAGAAGTATGAATTTTTGCATGTCGGGGTGAAAGGGGAGAGGTCAGCTGGAAGTTTTCCAGAGAACATTTAGCCGCAGCGAATTAAGGAATTGGCCGCGGCTAACGATTCCAGAGAGGAATTGGCTGCGGCAGAAAGAGGTGTTGGCCGCGGCCAATATCGAGAGCATGAGCGAGGAAGCTCCAGGAGGCTTCTTCGCCGCGGCGCCATGTATGTTGGCCGCTGCGAATGTCCAACTCGCCGTGGCGAAATTAGTGCAGTAGAAGGGGGTTAAACAGAGAAGAATTGGCCGCGGCTAAGAGGAAATTGGCCGCGGCTAACATGCCGAAATTACATATAACGCCTAGGAAACCTTAATTTTTCATATGTTAATCTAAGGGAATGAAGAATAGACATTAATGTTGGGTAGGCTAAGTTAATGAGACAATTCTTCTGGTTATTTACACTCTAAATCTGTTGAACGGGTATTATGGGGTATTCAGGAGATTGAGGTAGAGCTGAGGACTAGGCAGGGAATATTGATATCATCCTAAGAGGTGAGTAAGTAATGTGGACCGTGAGTAACTCCTATTTCTTATTTTCTTACTAAGTTTCCTTGCAGTATTCTGACATTTGAAAATCTATTTATGGAGATACATTTTTAAATGCTTTACTATATGATAGACTTAAATATAAAATTTTGCAAATTGTTGCCTGTTGAGTTATTTGGGAACTTTGATACCAAACTGATGTGGAAGGTACTCTGTCTGAATGTGATTTGAGAAACGTATTAAATCTGAAATATGATTTGAGAATTGTATTAAATCTAAGAGGTTATCTGTTCAGAACTCTGTAGCTAACAGCAGTAGTTGTTAGCCTTGGTGCACCATGATCTGGACCTCAGCTAGCAGGGGTTTTGCTAGCCCCGTGTGGGTAGCTACCACACGTGGAGTTATTTATTTCGCAAGCAAAGTGCTTTGCGTCTGTGGTTATTCTCTCCGCGAGCTGTGTGCTCTGCGTCTGTTTAATTCAGTTCTGCTTAGATACTTCTGATGCATTTTAAGAAACGATCTGCATGAGGCTTGTTTTGTGCATGATGAATATTTATCTATACAAATATTTTTACGGGCCTTGTCCCTAAGATTTTTTAAGGGTCGGCGTTATTTATTCACTGAGTTTTCAAACTCACTCTTTCTTAAATTATTTTTCAGAGAACGTTGAAGACCCTAGCCTACCCTGAGTGGCCGACTAGCTGTAGATCTCCTGCAAATTCTTTTGGCAAACCCACAATTGTTCATGTGGGTGTATTTTGTGTTATGAATTTGTTTGTTCTGAACAATGTAAATGTGGCTCCACTGAATCATAGTTAGGATATCCCCACTCCCTAGATGTCTATGTTTTGGATATATTTTGGATGTATTGTTGAATTGACTGGTTGTAGAAATATCGGGAGGTCCAAATTATAGAGGGGACTCTGCCGAAATTTCTACAAAAGTCAGTGATGACACTCTTGGTAATAGTATGGGGGATTTGTTATCTTTTGTGCCCGTATATAAAAATCTGTGGGTTGTGACACTAAGCTAATGCAATGAAGAGAAAAGGGAAAGTACTTATTTATACAAACGGTCTTAGGAATGAACCTTCTTGATGCAGCTAATTCCCTAATGTAAACAAAAGAGGATTTTTTAGACGTGGAGAGTTTAATGAGAAGCTGTTGGAGATTTATTTTGTGGAAATGATGGGTACATAAGATCTTGAATCTAGATCCAGTTGTTCTTTCTATTAAGTTGTGTAAAATTAAAATTGTCTATCCATCATGAAGAAGTCAAAATAATTTAATATAATTTTCAAATGGAAATTTTGGCCTGATGACAAAGCTAATATTGGCAGATGATGCGATGTATACGCAGTCCAATGATGAGAGCAAGGTTCCCGTGTTGCAGTTTGCTACTGCACTTGCTATATCGTTTTTAATATGTAAAGCTGCCCAAGGCCCAACACAATTATCTGGAATTCAAGGAGGAACTCTCCCAGGAATTACAGCTGTCATAGTGATTTTAGCCACTCTCCTCCCATGGCAGATGGGTCCCTGGGGCCTACTGGTCATACTGTTAAAATTTGTGAAAGATTCTTTTGCTTCACATGATCAATACTAACCACTTTGGATGTGGATTTTCCGGTTCTGAGGCATGTAAATCTTTATTTCGACAATTATGTTAAAGGCTTCTAAAACTCTTTCTATAGCTGCTTTTTGGTAGTGGGGCTGAGTAGATCAAGCGGGAAAAAAAGAGTGGGGAGCTTTGAACTTTGAGGTTCCAAATTTCTAGGCGGACTGGATTTAAGGTTGCTGATAGCTTGGGTTAGGATTATATGGAAGGAAAGGGGTTCCAAAAGTGTGGTGACTGAATTTTTGGTAGGTTCTAGGCTTCTAGCGGGTAAAAATACATGTCGCAAACAGTGAGCAAAATATGATCTACGATTCTGGGGTCATAAGCAGTAATACATATTCCAATTTTTTTCATTTCCACCCTTTCCCTAGCTATCTAAACTCGTTGGAACACTTAAAATGGCAATCAACATCTCTGTAGACCATATTCTGGGGTCTTGTATCTCTTAAGCTTGTGGTTTTCTGATTCTTTTGAAGTCTACACGATGCAGGGAGACCAGACCATCCAAGTAGTTAACTGTGTGAACTCAACTGTCAAGCATTTGTGCACAAGAGTTACAACATATTTGCAATACACAACATTTATGACCTTTTATTGGAGTACTGGAAAATTTTCATATGATGGATTAAACATGTAAAGAACAAAAATGATATAAAATCAATTTTTTGAAGAAATCATGAAAAAGGTTGTGCTTTTACAACTTAGCGTTCATGCATACTAATAAACACAAACTAAGAGTTTTAAACATAGAGGTCAGAAAAAAAAAACCTCTCTTAGCCATTTGTGTATTTAAAGTATATAAAATGTAATCATGGTTAATGATGGATGTATAGCTGGAGGTTCTATCTTCTATGTTCTTGCAGAGCTAAGGTTTTTCTTTCATAATAGGTATGTTACTATGTTAACACCCACTTTTGCTGTTTGATTAGATTTTTAGTCATAGGAACTTCGTCGATATAACAAAAAGCTCAATTTTTGTGTTTGCCAGTGTGGTATAATAGTGATGTCATTAGTTATGAAAAAATATGCTTGCGCCATACTTCCATGATTATAAGAAAAACTTGAATCCATACAGTGGCAGCGGCTAAACCTTGCTCTTTTCTCCCAACTTCATTTGGTTGGTTTAACTTTTGTTTTGAGTTCACAAGAAGGTTTTCTGCTTTTCTTACTTATGACATCATATTACGTGAAGCAATTTCTATGAGCCGAATGATACTCTTAGTAAAGATGAATATGATATATAATGACCTTCGGGTTTAAATAAAGAGGGGAGGATAATTTCAAATAACATTTCAAAAGCCACCTTAGTTTTATATTTCCAAGTTTTTTTCAATTTAGAGGAGAAAGCTTTTCCAAGTAAGGAAAAGAAAATTATGATTTAACCATCCCTTCTCCCCTGTTCCATTTTCTTTGCATTTCTTCCCTTCTTTTAGGTCATGTTTGATAGATGGGAGAGTTGAATGTTGAAAAGGGAAAGAGAGTGGGATTGGGATAAAAGCATGTTTGGTAAGTGGGAGAGTTCTTTCCTTGGATAAGTTTTTTTCCCATTAACATGGAAGAGTCCAATCCTTTACTTTGTGGTGGAGAAAACTATACTAAGAGAATAAAAATTGAGATCATTTTGTTCTGCTTCAAATATTTTTTTTTTCTTATTAAAGGTAATAAAAAATGAAATTTTAAATTAAAATATTATTTTATTATTTTATTGGTAATTAAAAATTATTATTTTATTATTTTATTATTATTAGTAATTAAAAATAAATATTTCATTACATTTTATAATTATTAATAATTAAAAAATAGTTAGAAGTATTTTGATCTTTTAATTTGTTTATCATTTTATTTTTATGTCATTTCTATCCAACTAAATATAAAAAAGTAAAAATATTCATATTTCTTTTTTTATCATACCAAATATAATTATGGGGTACAAGATTCCTTTCTAATCTCATTTCATTTCCTATTCCTGTTCTATCAAAGACTAATCCTCTGTACTAAACGAAGCCTTAGGATAAGAGAAGAGAAGGAATCCCAACAAAAAATGAATGGAGAGAGAAGAAAGGAAAATGAATGATTAACTGGTAATTTCTCTTTCTCTTGTTTGGAAAATCCTCCATCTTCCTCCCTTCCTTATAACAAAGTCCTAAATAGGGAAGAGGTTTTAATGAACCTTCCCTTTCCTTTTATTCCCTCCATTTTTCCCCATCTAAACACACTCTTAGTGTTCTTACTTGGATATTAAATCCTGAAATATTTTATCTAATAACCAACATGATTTGAATATGAAATGAAGATCTCATTTATTTTTTAATTTGGTGATTATTAGCTGATATGACCTAAGATAATTAACATGAGATATATTGCCCAGACATTTTTGGCTGTGATTGGAGCTAATGGGAGTGTATGGAATGTCATTAAGATTGCCCTGAGTATTTTCATGTTTGCTGTCACATCCCACAATTTTAAGTATGTTGGCACAAAAGACAAACAATTTCCCCTACCATAAATCCATTTGTATTGACATCCTCCACTAAAATTCAGATAAATTCTCTCAATTGCAACGTCATATAAATAATAAAACTATGAGTATCATTTCTGAATTATTTTTATACAAAACATATAAGTTTTTCTTTTAGGTGACTTTTGTAGAAATTTCGGCAGAGTCTCTTCTGTAATTTAGATCTCTCGATATTTCTACAATTAGCCAGCTAAACAATACACCCAAAAGAAACAAAAATAGACATCTAAGAATTGGGAATATCCTATCTATGATTCAGTGGAGCCACATTCTACACTATTCAAAACAAAATAATTTGCATGCATATAAATAAAATACACCCACATGAACAATTGTGGGTTCGCCAAAAGAAATAAACAGAAGATTACTATTAGTAGGCAGCTCAGGGTAGGCTAGGGTCTTCACCGCTATCTAAAAAATAAATTAAGAAAAGTGAGTTTGATACTCAATGAATAAGTAATGCCAACCCTTATGCATAAAACAAGCCTTGTGCAAATCATTTCTTAAAATGCATCAGAAGTATCTAAGTAGAGCCAAATTGAAACAGACGCAGAGCACACAGCTCGCGGGGAGAGTAACCACAGACGTAAAGCACTCTGCTTGCGAAAATAAAATGACTCCGCATGTGGTAGCTAACCACACAGGGCCAGCAACACCCCTGCTAGCTGAGGTATAGATCATAGTGTACCAAGGCTAACAACTACTGCTGTTAGCTACAGAGTTCTGAACAGATAACCTCTTAAAAGAATACTTTTTAAGGTACCATTCATATCAGTTCAATATCTAAGTTTCCAAATAACTCAAACAGATGTAAATTTGCAAAATTCACATTCAAATCAATTTTCGAATATCTCTCTTTAAATAGATTTCCAAATGCTAGAACACTGCAAGGAAACTTAGTAACAAAATAATAGATATGAGTTACTCACGGTCCGCATTACTTATTCACTTTTTAAGATGATATCGAAATTCCCTGCCCACTCCTCAGCTATGACTCAATCTCCTGAATACCCTATAATACCCGTTCACTAGATTTTAGAGTGTGGATAACTAAAAATTTATCTCATTAGCTTAGCCTATTCGAACAAAATTCTAGGAAAGGCAAGAAACACTGGTATCTATTCTTCATTCCCTTAGCATGTTATAAATATGTATATGATTTCAAGGAATTAAATCTACCATCCACTCCTCCATTCTATGCCCTCCATACCCATACAACACACATATATAAAGATATAGATTTATATATATATGTGTCTGTATATGGCAGCAGAGCATTTTGGATTCTCCATTCAAAGACTGAGATTCGTTCAAGAGAGGAAGAAAAACAGAACCATGCCACTTTTATGCCATTTCCTCCCTAATTCCACTAAGGAGCTAAACTCAACAACCAAGAAATAACAGAAAATTCATACCATACAAGGCTATCCTTTGTCCTGTAGCAAAACACGCTAGGGAGGAGCTTATTCTGTACAATCAAGAATTGGCAAGTAAGAAGCACAATGGAATTTGATTTTAGATTAGGAAGTATATGCAGAAAATGGGAGAAATCACCATATTGGAAAGTTGAAATATATTTTAGCATGAAGGAAATCAGAATTGCTCTAACCAACTCATCCTCTTACACCATTTTTTTCTTTCTGCACAATACTTTCCCCGGCTGGCCACACACACCAGAAAACGCATTTCAGAACTAGAAAAACAGAGGAGGGAGGCGTTGTGAAAATGGAACCAGAAAAGCAATACTTACGGCAGCAACTCTAGACCTGGGAAAGGATTTGTTTCTGGCGTTAAATCACCAGCAACCAGCAGCGCAACTCAGCACAACCAGGAGAAAACAATAGCAGCAGAAAACTGAACCAGAAACAGCAGAAATGGCGATGAACAGAGGAGAGAAGATGCAATTATGTTCCAGCGCAATTCTGCTCCTTTGTCTGACCGAAGAGATGGAAGTAGGTGTAGGTTCAGTGCTACAGAAGTTGTGAGGAGCAAAATGACGTGAAGCCCAGCTTAAAGTAGATGAGAAAGGGGCATATCAGGAAATTGCAGAAGGAGGAAATAAAATGCTACGTGGCAGCCTCTAACACCCATTTGAAAAGTCAACCTCCCCATGTATATATATATATATTTGCATGCACGTCGGTTCTTACATTTGCACTAGTCCAAGTTGTAACACCTTAACCTCTAACTTTCTTATTTCAACAATCATGCTTAGCTTCATACACTTTACATGAAAGACAATATATATTTAATGGTATTTAATTGCATTATGTAAGGCCTTATTTCTTCATTTTATGCTTCATGGACCATGTAAACTTATCAACATCATTTTCTATCCATGACATATCCATACAAGTTAGAAATATCATAAAACATCTTAAGACTCTTAGGTTTTAAATCACATTCCGCAAAATCAATATTTTGCCCTCGAATTACTGTCATAGCTTTCTAGTGTAAACTTTGAAAATACATAACTAATTCTAGAAAACAAAATCATACATATAATAGTTTTCTAAAAAGCTCTAGATGTTAAATAATGACTAAAAATAATTCCAAACCAAAACAGAAGCATTTAACCTACAAAAATTGATGGAACAATACCAAAGGTCCAACTGCATTACTGGTACTATTGTGCAACTTTAAAAATTTAGTTCTCCTTCTACAGGCCTCCAATTAGGGTGCCCTCAAGTGCTACAGAAAGGTTATCATGTTTAGTCTATGCCTATAAAATTTCATGTCTATTGAATATCATTTGGCCCTCAGATGGCTAAAGGAAGAAACTAACTATATAAATAGTGTTGTTACTATTTTTACAAAATTTTTCTAATTTAAAAAAATCATAATAAATTTTTTAGAGCTCTAAATTAGGTGCTCTTTAGCTCAATGAAAAGATCTAGATGAGATCTACTTGGTAGCCAAATTTCATGCCAAAACTCACTCATTTGGTTAGATTTTAATTCAGCTCACAAATTGGTCACTTTTGAAATCTAAAATGGGTTCTTAAGTTACCAAAAGACCTTCTAATCTATCCATAGCCACTTGGGCATATCCAAAAGCATATTTCAAGCCTATGGAAGTATGCCAAAAGGTTTAAATCATCATGGAGCTAATTCTCACTATGCTACTTGCACTTAGACACATGCACATAAAGACTTCTTGGTGGCAAAAACATACACACTCATTCATATGGTTCCAAAATCAATACATACATTATCATTATACATATTTGGACATGTTCAAGTGTCTACATCATATATACATTATGTGATTACATCATTTGACATCAATATGTTAACAAAATGGTTAAATAACAAAGCCTTTTTCAAAGTCTTGGTCTTCAAAGTTATTGACTTATATTTCTTGGACCACTTGGTTTACCTACACTTGGTTTACCTACACATGGTTAAACACTTATGAAAGAAGAGTGAAAATCTAAGAACCCCAATAGCTTTTTACCCTTTTAAACATACATAATAGATGCTAAAATATGTCCAATAATACATTATGGCCTTTAATTTACTAGTGAACATACATATATAAAGTATTTCTCATGTTCAAGAAACTCATACATATCATACATATGCTTTCAAGGGTATTAATCTAGCCTCACTCATTTTCCTTGAGACTTTTGGATTTGTCTCACCTATTTTCAAGGAACTTTTGACTAAACCTCATTCTTCTTGAAACTTTTAGCTTTGTCTCACCATATCTTAGGGATTTTTGGTTTATCCTTACCCATGCTAAGGGACTTTTGGCACAACCATACCTATTCAAGCTATAAAGCATTTATAAATTCATTTTAAAGAACATAATGATACCATAACATGTAAACCATAACTAGAAACATATTTGATAGTTCAAACATACATGCAAGCACTCAAAGACAAGCAAACATCTAAGGCATGTATGTAGGAAAAGTCAAAGAACTACCTTGAAGGAAGAAAGCAAACTTTTTCCTTAATTATTTTTCCCCTTTCTCAGCCACACACTTGTAATGTGGTAGGACTTGATTATTTTAGCCTAGACACATCAAATGGGATACATTACATCATTGGAACAAGCTTTGACATCAGACACACTCTATGTGAAGCTACTTTGTTCTATAGCTCAATTATGATTCCATACAAAACCTAAGGAAGTAACTAGGGGAATTCATAATCTTGGCTCTATTTTCTCCTTTAATTTAAGTTGCTTAATTCCATTTAAACTCCTTGGAGTCATCACAATTTCATTTTAAGAAGTCTAACTATAAGTTGCTTCTTTATGTCTCATTATGGAGCCTTTACCTCCATCTCACAAACCAAAGCTTCTAAATTTTTTTTTCAAGGCCTTTAATGTTCTTTTATCATATCTAGTCCCATTCTAGCTTTAGAAAAATTTAAAACATTCCCTAGGCACAAGAACCATATTTGGCTGAGACAAGCATAAGGTTTTGGACCCATGGAACTTGCTTTGTTTTCTTAAAGGGAATGGCACTTGGAAGGCTTCCTAGATGTCTTCAGGACTCATATATACTCTTAGATAACTTGAATTATCACTAAGAAGCTTCATATATGTCAAGGTGCAAGTAAATTCCTAACTTTTGCAACTTTAATTATAATGCTCTTTGGAATTTCATTGCATTTTCTAGTTTTTCACACTCTAAAACCTAGGTTTCTTGCTTGATCTTGGTAAAAAATTAATCCCTTCTACATGCTCTCTACTTGGCCGAACAACACACAAGAGAGAACCACAAGAAGAAAGCAAGAAAGGCAAAGGAAGTCACCTTGTTTCAAGCCTTTTCGAAGAGTCCTTTCTTTTGCTATAGGCTTCTCCTTGAAATTCTAATATCCTCCCGTTGAACTAGACCCAAAACAATCCTAAATCAAACACCAAGACCATAGAAAGAAAGAGGAGAAGGAGGAAAACTACAATTGTGAAGGAAGAACCATGAAATTATATAATTTTCCTACTTTTTTCCTTGTCTTTTCTTCTTCTTCTTCTTCCGATCCTCTTGTGCATTATATTCTGCTGGCCTTTCCTCTGTTTTGGATAGAACCAAAGTTGATTAAATGATGGGGAAGAGATGGAACGTGTTTTATGGAGCCAATGAGTCACTTTAATAACTTTTATACTTTGCATTTTAGTCTCTTTTCTTGGTTCCTTTCATTTAGGCTCAATTCAATTCTTTTTCAACATTTGTCTTTTCTATCATAATATTTAGGCTCTTAAATTTATAAATTGGCTTTAGTTTCATTCAAAAAGGATTTAAAATTATTCTAGACTATTAGGTCAAAAGTTTGGTTAACTGACGGCCGATATCGCTCACCGAAAGACTTTTAACTATTCTAGGAGTTCTTATAATTTTTGGGGCTTCTGTTTTCTTATGAGTTTTTCAAAATTGTCAGAAATTACGAAGATGTCCTAACTTTCTTTTACAAACTTTTCTAACTCATCTGGCTTAGGTTTTTGGGCAACTCAAATCTTAAATACTTATTTTTTTATTATTTGAAATTTTAGCCTTAAATTATTCATTTTAGGAAACTTGCTTTTATAACTAACTTATTTCTAACATTTTAGTGAAAACCAGATGTTACATAAGTAACCATCCATCTTGCCGTTGTTCTTAGGTTGGAAAAGTTATTTCAGTTTGATTTGAAGATGATACTCTTAGCATCTAATGCCAATATAGGAGGCCTTACGACTACTTGTGGGATGGCCAAAGCAAAATGCTGGGAATCTTTAGTTGTTCTTCATAATGTTTTTAAAAACAAACCGGTCATTGAATCGGTGAAGTTACCAGTTCATAGTTCATTGATTCCACCGTGGTTGAACTAGTGATAATTTAATATATAAGTTTTTTATTTTATATATTAAAAATTTAAGATAATAAATAATAATGAGTAAATACTAATAAATTTTGAAATATGTTATAACTAATTATACATAAAAACAAATCAAATATAACATAATTTTTAATTTGTTTAAAGTATATTTACATAAATTTAATTAAAATCATATGAATTTTAGTTTTATTTAACATCTATTATATTAAAATTTTACAATTATAAATAACATAATAATGATAATTTAAGGGAAAAGATATTATTTTTGTTAAAATAAAACCATAATAAAGATTATATATTAAATATTGTACACTATAACTGAATATGCTTCATAACTCAGTGGAAGAGGCATGTGAAATGCGCCCAAGGGTCACTGGTTCAAGCCACAATATTGCAAATTTTGCTAAAAAAAAGTCAGATCGATTCAACCAGTGACCCAATCGGTTTTTCAGTTCCACTGGTTCTTGATCGGTTCTGAGCCCATCCGGTTCTAGGGGCTAACTGAACCAGACCAAAAACCAGTTCTCAATCTAACTGATGATCCGGTCCGATTTTCAAAACAGTGATTATACATCAATTACATTTTAGCCGTTATGGCTATGCTTGAGGGCAACTTATCTATTTAATCAACCAGCTGTAGAGAATTTTCAATGTGCAGGGCTTAGATTGGTCATTTAAGTTCCAATTTCCAAATAATAGGTTACATTACGACCAGGCTGATGTGTGTTTACGTAAGCTTGCGTTTGTGCTTTCTTTTTTTGGGAAGGGGGAGAGTGCAATGGAACTGGTAATTCTATCTTTCAATCGGTTCTATTGTTAGATTGATCCGGTGGAAGTAAATATATTTTTGGGCATATGCATTTTTTAAAGGATATGTTACTTACACTTCAGTCGTTATTAATTATGGTGTAGCAATGACCACCTGTTGATAGACCGCGTCCTTTTGAATTATCTTGCTTTAACTGAATATGAACTGAGCTCCAGTTGGAGTTCTTTTGCGCATTTACAGTAACACAATGACCCACCGTTCAAAGTTATTCTAGTTTCTGTCCTTAGGGTTTTCCATGTTCAATTTATTTACATCATTCGCCAAATAGATTAATCTCTCTGCAGGGCAAGTTTGGGATCGCGGGTGTTGATACATCTAACGTTGAGAGTTAGGCAGAGGGGTGAGAATTTTGCTCTTATATAATGGTTCAACCTCTGCTGCCTTGTGTTGACGTGTAGAGAAGTTCCTTTTTTTTTCCTTTTTAATTAAACTTGTCGGTTAAAATTAAAATAGGACTCCTTATAATGTTGGTCGTAATATCTGGGAAATATCCGAGATATTGTCCTAAAATTCCCTCTATCCTTATTTATTAAAATAAGCAACGCTTGGCCTGTAATCCATTCTCACATAATGACAAGGGTTGTATACTCCTAAAGCAGCTAGCGTGAGATGGATCCATGGATTAAACTTGTAGAATTACACAGCTCTCCCTGAAGATAATGTGAACAGCTTTGGCACTAACACAAAATAAAAGACCGAACATTTAAGCTTCCCCTCCCTTCCCCCCTCCAACACAAAATTACAATCTAGTATCTATGTATTTATCCTGTAAACATGGTTTCTCATCTGATAATTACATAAATTTTGAGCCCCTATGAAAAAAATTCAAAAGGATTAACCAATTAGGTTGTTGGATGATAAACCATGAAGACTTTTACCCAATTGTAGTAAACATAACAGGTTAGAAATTATTTTTATGCCTAAATTTTGGCAAACTAAACAAGATTACCAATGGACATGAACCCAGTATGTAAAAATACTTTAATAAACATATCCGGCTACCAAAGAATCAACACACTGTTAACTAATAAAGTTCATTTCATCCACATTTCATAACTCATTACTCACCTTTTATCGACGAGATCAGTTTTGTTCCCAACCAAGACAATAATAACATCACTGCCCCTTTCAGTACGTACCTCCTCAATCCACTTATTAGTATTTAGAAATGATTGCCTGTGTGCACGACAACAGCTAGATAAGAAATTCAAATAATCATAAATGGGTGTATAATAGCTTGTCAATAATAACTGACAGATGAACATTAAAGAACATCCAGATCCACATGCAAACAAAGATCAGATAGAAAGCACAAGAGAAGAAGGAGACATGTTCCAATAACTACTTGATGCTCTTTCAAAAAAAAAAAAAAAAAAACATGACCAGAACACCTAGTCATTGCATTCATAATGCTACAAAGCCTTTGCTCTGAGTGTCATTAACAGATGATTTCAAAGAATCATGTCAAAAGAATCTCTGTGACAAAAGAAAAAGAACTACGACTCACTAGCTACATCATATACAATAACTGCAACAGAAGAATCTCTGATGTAGCTTGAAATGAGACTTCGGAATCTTTCTTGCCCTGCTGTATCCCTGTTAAAATACACAGCGCTCTGCCAAATGACAGAACATTTAACATATAAAATAGCCTACACCATGTACACCAAAGGATATTAACGATGCTACAAAATATTTAAGTTCAATTTAGTGACCTGACAATCTATCCATTATTCTCTTAAAAATATTGGTAAGAGAGATGAGATATTGATGCAAAGGAATGACAAAGTGGAAAGATAGAAATTCTGTCTGAAATGTAGTGAGAAATGAAAAATAAGAAGTTAAAACTTATGGCAGTAGCTTTCATCCAACATAACAGAAGACCACATAAAATATTCTGCACAACCTAGAACTTATTCCTCTTTATTTACCTTTCCACTTCCCATTTCCTTTGCTATTGTCTCTCTCTTTTTCTAATTATTTGGTTCTTTCCTGTCATGTTTATATCAAAGAAACCAAGTAATTGCGCCTAGCAAATTGCACTAAAGTTTTCCCTTTCGGTAATGAGTGACCCAATATAGCTTTTGTAAAAATAAAAAAGCATGGGTAGAGTAAGATTTTATATATGACTTGAAGAGGAATACAGCCTACCAAAGCTGTAAACGAACTGTTCGATCTTCAAGGTACATCGTTTTTGACAAGAAATCAATTTCAATAGTAGCCTGAAATTCAAATTAGCAAAACATTTGTTATCCTAGAAGCAGGAATTAAATATATATATATATATATATATATATAAACAAGTTACCATTTTCAGTTATCTACTAATCATACATGATAACCAATATAAAAAAGGAACATTACAAGTTCAGAGGAATTTAATAATTATAATTCCCCTGAATCTCCATCTAATTATCAACACTAATCAAGGCCTTCAAAATAATTCCGCAAATACGGCCTCTTCCCCCCCCCCCCCCCCCCCCCCCCAAGCATTTTACCAACTCAAACCTTATGAAGTGGACCGTTCTTAATTAATGGATAACGAACTTGTAAGTAATTGGTTTGATTGCATAATCTTACCTTACATCATAATGAATACGTCAAACCTAATAATACCCCAAACAACACACAAAAATTCAGAGAAAAAGTATCTACTAGACTGGAGTATATCACAGAATATCTATTTCCTACTCCTACTCCTAATTATGTGTGGTAAATGTAACACCATATTTAATTAGCTCGTATCATCTCATTTACACTAGCATTTACATAAAAGAGCCCATTCTCAAGAAATATTCCATTAAAATATTTGATTATGTTATGTTACATCATACTTAAAATCTTCATTATACCTTTTGTGGGCCGTATAGACTCACTTACATAAGTTTTCACTTCCAATCCACACATACAATTTAGAACCATCCTAAAATAGCATAAAAACCCTGAGCTCATGGCCTGTATACATAAAAATAATGAGTGCTGTCTCGAGTATGATTTCCAGTTTTCTGGTATCAATTTTAAAAAATCATAACTAATTTTAAAAAAATCAAAACTCAAAAAAATTTAGCTTCCTAGAAAACCCTAAGTGTTAATTTCATGTTAAAAATACTTTTAGGCTATGAAAACTATGTTTGGACTATGTTTGACATTGGTTAAATTGTCCAGCGTTTCTGATATAATTTACTGATATAAATTTAAAAAATGCATAATTAATTCTATAAAAATTCAATTTGTGTAAATTATACCAATTTGACAAATTAATGATATTAACTAGAGGGAAAAAATATGTTCACCAATTTAGAAGCTCTTAGACCTTGAAAACTGATAAAAAAATAACCCAAGTATGCTGGCGTCCCTGACACTAATTTAAAACTTCAAAAATTCATAACTCTTTGATCAGACACCCAAATGAGGTGTTCTCAATAACCATAAAAAGTTCATGATGCTTAATTTATGTCTGTAAAATTTTATGAGCATTGAACACCATTTGACTTTCGGATGATATAGAAACAAAAAATGATCATATGAACAGTGCACATGCCAATCCAAATTTTTGATATAAATTTTGAAAAATCATAACTAATTCTTTAGCGTTGTAAATAATCTATACTTTAGCCCCCAAAAAGTTCTAGAGAAGGCCTATATGCGTACCAAATCTCATAAGTAAATTTGTTCATTTGGTCAAATCTTGATATAGGGTTGCATTATGGCCATTTTAGGCCTCTTAAAGGGTCATAATGGTACCAATTTTGCTTCTACCACTTCTAGGGCCATATAAGCATGTGGGAAAGCATCAAAATAGTCTACTAAACATGTCTCAAGGGTCCAACAACCAAGATTTTTCAAACTCACTCTCCCACTCCAAACCATACACAAGAACATACATATGTAATTCTTCCCATTTATTGTCAAGAGCTTGTTACATTATTCAAGTGGCACCAATTTTCATTTACAAATCAAGTATCCATATAATTACATGTGTTCCAAAGGTATCACATACATCATAATAATACATCATATGTCATCAAACTAGTTACAAAGTGAATAATTATCACATTTTTATGTCAAGCTCCTCCCTTTAAGCTTGGTGGCTTCCAATCTTTGTCTCATTTGGTCCACCTAGAGATGATAAGAGATGGGGAAGGAAGAGTGAGATTTAAGAAATCCCAATAGCTCTTCTCTCTTTCAACGACATATATAGAATGCAATTTCAAGCTTGAATATGCATGTATGGCATTCATGAAATTCTCAAGCATATAAGTAACATTTTCTTCATTCAATAAGTCACATATAACATACATAGGCTTGCCACAATATTGGTTTAGCCTCACCTATTTTCAAAAGACTTTTGATTAAGCCTCACTCTTTCTAGAAACTTTTAGCTTATCTCACCCAACCTTTGGAGACTTTTGGCTTATCCTCACCTTTGCTAAGAGATTTTTAGCCTTATTACACTCAAGCAAGCCAAGAATATACATAAAGCACCTTACAAATACATAAACATAGCAACATAGTACCATGGCATTAAAAAAGACTTGCTAAAATATATTTCATGGCTTAAACATATGCACACACATTCAAGGACAACAAAAAATCCATATATACATGAGAGAAAGTAGAGAGAGCTACCTTACATATAAAGCACACTTTAACCTTTGAAAATCCTTCTCCTCCCTCGGCTAAACATCCACGAAGAGGTGGAACTTGATTCTCTTGGCTTGAGCACATGAAATAAGATCCAATTATACTCTTGGAACATTCACCAAAGTCACTCACATGCTAGAACAACTTGGTTGCTCAAATGGTCCCATTTATGGTTCCATAAGGCATCTAACGAAGCAACCTTAGGAATTCTTAATCTTGGCTCCATTCTTCCCTTCTATTTATGACTCTTGACTCCATTTAGACTCCTTGGAGTCATCATACATTTATTTTAAGGAGCTTAACTAGGTGTTACTTCATTATGCTATAATATAAAACCTATAGCTTTATCTCATTATCCATGACTTCTAAAATTTTTCTAAAGCTTCCTCTCATGCTCTCCCCTTGTATATGATGCAAAACTAAGCTTGGAAGAACTTAAAACACTCTCTTGGTGCTTCATCTCCCCTTAGCCAAACCTATGCTCACCTTGGCACCAATAGAGGTTATCTTGCTTTCCTTAATGGGAGATGCATGTGGAAAGCTCTCTAAGGATCTTTGGAGCTCATAAAAGCACTTACTTTGGCCTAAGGACTCTTGTATCAAAATAGAATTTTAGTTATGTTCTTGAATCCTTAGCCTTACAATCTTGAATTTCATGGATTCTTTCTTGAATTTCTTTTCATTATATTATTATTCACACTCTAATTCATAAGTTTCATTCTTAGTTCTACCCAAAATTTATTCCCTCTTTGCTGGCCATATGTAGGATGAAATACACATAAAGAAGAACAAGAAAGGGAAGCATGAAAACTAAAAATTTTACCTTGAATTCAAGCATTTCTTGAATGCTCTTCCTTCTCCTCTAACTTTTCTCCTAAATTTCAAACTCCTCCCCCTTAGTTTATGCTCAAAATAGAATCAATTCATGTGCCAAAGCTAGGGGGAAAAAGAGAAGAAGAGAAATCAAATTGCTAAAGAAAGAAGCTTGAATTTTCACACATTTTTTACTTTTTTCTTAAATTTTTCCTCTTCATTTTCCTATATTCTTGGACACCACTCCTAGCTAGTCTCCCTTTTGTTCTAAGGTAGAAATAAAGTCAGTCATGTGAGGGAGAGAAGAGGGGCGTGTATTTAAAGAGGCTTCTTGAACTTTTTTTTCTAAAATTCCATTTATGTCCCCATTCCGTAGCTTCTTTGTTTTAGGTTTGTTTTATCTCCATTTTTAGAACCATCTTTTCCATTATAAAATTTAGGTTCTCTAACCTATAAAATGCCTTTGGAATCACTCAATTTGGAGCTAAAACCTTTCCGAATGAATTGATTAAAGTTCAGGCTCACTGCCATTGGAAAATGTATACCAAAGAGGCTTTAACTGTCCCAAGGTTTTTCATAGTTTTCAAGACTTCTGAAAACTCTAGAGAGCTCAAATTCTTCATTTAAAAAACCCTCTTGTGAGTATTCCAAAAATTACTCAAAATTATGAAAATGCCATTATGTTTTGTTGCATTTTTGTTAAAATCTATCTTGCTATTTTGGCTCCAGTTTCAAGGCACCTCTGGCTTCTTGAATTCTTTATTTGAGACCTGAAATATTGTTCTAATTTTAATAGACCTGAAATCACTCTATTTGAGGAGCTTCTTTTTGTATTCGGTGAATTTCACACATTTATAGAGAAATTCTACTCTATGTTTCTCATGTTTTTTCACATTTTCAAGGGACTGGATATTACAGTAAACACATCTTCATAAGTATAGCAATAGTTTTGCCGATATACATATATTAAGTCACTCATCAATAAGATGATCTTTTAACCTTAAGCACCACCTAACAAAACATATAAGATATGAAAAAACCTACATAACAAACGAGAACGATGATCCTTGCTACTAAAAGAAATAAGAATGTAAAAATATGCTCAATTTTAGATTGATCTATCAAAAAACACATACAAATATCATATATCTAAAATGCAATATCTGATAAGTGATCAATAGCATAATCAAAATACTTCAACGAAAGAGAAGAAAAGGCATTAGAAAATTTTCTCTTCACAAAACGATTAGGAGTGACCTAATAGGTGGTGTCAAATTTGTCATACATGAAGTGGGTGATGATGCTAGTTTTGACCACCAATTGATAGCTTAAGAAGACAAGCTTTTATTTGGTGAGAGGTGACACCGTCGCCATTTTTGGAGATTGATGGAAAGAAATCTCAGTAATTGGTTATGTAAAGTAAATAAGGCTCAAATCTAAATCTCCCAAATCCTTACAATTATAAAGATCAAGAATCAAGGGAGAATCACAAAAGCTATGATTAAAGGAAATTAGAAGGTCCTTGCAACATTAAGAAGAAAAAAAAAACTGAATGCATACACGCATATTGAGATGAACTGCATTGCTTCAAAACAATACGGCTCCCGCCCCTCTTTATAAATATAAAGATTTCAAGGGCAACATTTCATATATGGGAGGAGAAACTGCCAAACCTTTGAACTCTATGGCCCAAAATTTAAACTTTCTTTATGATCAATTCAGCCTTATTTTTTTCTTTATTGGCACTTGTCTATCACGTTTGGTCAAAGTTAAAATGACTTTTTGATTTCATTTTTAGATAAATATATTATATCAACCCACTAATTTTATAAAAAAATTAATTTAACTTTTTTGGTTTAAAAATATTTTATCTTTTAAAATCGTTTAATTTTGTACTATATGACAATGCTATACAAAATTTTATATCAAATCGAATATTTTATTAACTTAGACACAAAATCTACGTGTGAATTAATAATATCAAATAAATAAATAATATCTAAATCAAGAAGCTATTAAATTTAGAGATAAAAGATACTAACTTTCTTTTGGATTTGATTAAATAACACTCAATACTTTTCCTATTTAAAAAATTATGCTTGAAACCCATCTAATTTATTGAGGTAATTTTTACACAAGATGTGTTTCTTCTAAATATAAAATTAATTATCTATATTTAATATCATATTAAAAATAAAATTATAGTATCATATTGTTCAAAAAATTAATTTTTTAATAGCAAATAAATTAAAAAGATAGTTCTTAAAACATATATCAAAATGTTATTGAAGTTAATTTTTGAAATAAAAAGGTAGCAGGTATAATTTAAATAGATGTCTGAGAAGGTAATGTAATTTAGTATAAATCTAATTTTTAAAATCTTTTATAAATTGTGTGATAAAAAATTTTATGAAAATCTCTTAAAATTTTAAATCAGGAAGATCAAATAATTTTTTTTAAAATTGAAAAGGAAAAAAATGTATTTAACCATTTTATATACTATCAAATTTTAATTTTAAATTTCTTAAAAATAGGGCCAAAATATAATTTTGGTCACTTAACGTTACTTTAAGTTTCACTTTTGTCCCTTTATTTTATTTAATTTCAATTTGATTCCTTAATATTTTTTAAATTTCACTTTCATCCTTTACTTTTATTTGATTTCAATTTAGTTCTTCAATTTTACATTAAGTTTCACTATTATTCTTTAATTTCATATGGTTTTAATTTTGTCCCTTAACTTTACTCTAAGTTTAACTTTTGTTATTTAATTTAATTTTTGTCCACTTTAACTAATCTAGCTAATGATTTCATTTTATTTTATTAATGAGCCATGTAAAATTTTTCTATTAAGTATTTTAGTTTAATAGTATTCAAGGGGAAAAAACATTCAATTAGTTTCTCAAAATTAATATGAAATTAAAATAAAATGAAATTAAGAAACAAAAAAGAAATATGAGATAAAGTTAAAAAGATTAAATTAGAACTAAATGAAATTAAAAGATGAAAGTGAAATTTAAAGTAAAGTTAAGAGATCAAATTAAAACTAAATAAAATTAAGAAATAAAAGTCAAATTTAAGTTAAAATTAAAAGACCAAATTTAAATTAAATGACATTAATGGACAAAAATAAAATTTTAAATAAAATCAAGAGACTAAAAGTATATTTTTACCAACAATTGAAATAACAAAATTTGATGTGCCCACTTATGCATAGTATTAAGAGAAAATAAAGAATAACACTGAGAGCAACGAAATACAAAAAGAATTTATTTTTTTCATGTCTCATTTTCTAAAAAAATTGGCGAGTGAAATGATTAAAAAGAATCTTTATTTTTCTTTAAAAAACCTACATTGGAAGGAAATAACGAGAAATGGGGCCAAGTTACAATAATAACTAAAGTAAAAACAAATATGAAACATCAAACTACAAATTTAAGCCAACAAAGTCATCAAATAGAACTTTGTAGCAGCATGACCTCACAAGTCAGTGTGAAGAAGGTTTAGATCCCCTATAATACTTTATGGCTCTCTCTTTTTAACGTTATCCTGTATACTATAGGGGTCCATTTGGTTGGAGGATGGGATTGGGAAAGGAATATAAAAAATGGGTAGGCATGGGTAGGTAAGATAGGAAATGACTTTTTTACCCCTATTTTTAAAAAGTTAATTTAATAGTTAAAATGGTGATTTCATAGATGGAAGAAAAAGTATAAGGGTATAATAAACATTACACAACCCATGTAAAGGAAATGCAATCGTGTTGCCACAAACCAAATGGAGCATAAAAGTTTCAAATTCATGTGAATGGTAAGCTGTAAGATGCCAAATGCAAAATTTTCTTCACCTGCATTGTCTAACTTGGGAACACAATGCCTAAGCCATAAAATTAACTTTTAGATTTTATCATGCTTTTATTCTTAGGTGAATATTATTAGAAAGAAACAAATGTTGCAAAATGAAAAGAGAGGAGGCTAAGATATTTTTTCTTTTTAGCAAGGTTGCAAAGATGAAACAATAAAAAATATAAGCCCAAGCATCAACACAATAAGGCTCTCCAATCCCCTTAAATATTAGTTGAGGAGGCACCCTTAAAGAAAGCAAGGGTAGGATGCCAAGGAGATGCGGTAAAAGTCATCATTTCCTAAATTAGATTTAAAAGCTTTTTAAGGATTTAGCAAATACAAGTATTTTGCTCAAAATAAATATCCCAACGAGCAACACAGATAACAGAATGCCATAAAGTTGTTCTCCCTTTAGTAGAACTAAAGGGTTTGAAGCTAATCAAAAGAGACTGTTATAGAGAGGGCACACCCAACCTTCACCAACAACACCAAAGTGTCTGCTCCGTGTGCAAGTAGCTTTGCGGGGCCTTCTAATTTATAGGATGCCAATAGTGTTAATCTTCATGAGTTTTGTTATTGTTTAGATGAAACACTTAACCTTGAAGACAACCTTAATTTTCCAAATGAATTTATCAAGGAAGAATTTTTGTCTATTTGAAGAATGTTTGAGGAAGTGGAAGGGTTTATAAAAATGTTGTTTAAGGGTTTAGGGGTACTAATTCTTTTTATCCATCCACATTATTAGGTCAATGGAGAGAATCGAGCAAAAGTAAAAGTAATTCTAATTTGGAAGTTCTTCTACTATTTAAGTTCCTAAAAAAGTGAAATTTCAAAGAAACAAGGAAGTCCTAAGAAAACATAATAAAAACTACGGAATAGGAGATTCATGCAAAGAGAATATTTTCCCAGATGTGGTATCACCTAAAAGAACTTTGTCAATAGCTCAATATGGTTACCAATAGGAAGTCATATGATAGCATCTCCTAAATCCTTGCCTTTGCTCTAACCAAAAGCCAAGGCATTAATACTTGACTTGGGTGTTAGATCTAGCACTTATAACTAGGCTAAAAGCCACAGCTATTAGTCAAAATGTAACTTTTTTTACTTGATTGCACCTAGTTCAAATGCCACAGTTTGAAAATGACTCAAACTCACATTTAGGCCTCCACCATAGGATAATTACTACTATACCTTGGCCAACAATCTTCCCTCAATAATTAATTGAAATCAAACATGTAACTTTGGCTCTAATACCACTTATTGGATCAAGTGCTTACTACTAAGCCAAAAGTTATAGCTAATTAATTAAGGCATAAACTTTCTACTTAATTGTACTTAGCCTAAGCGCTATGTTTCAATTATAATTCAACTCCCCAATGAGGCCTCTATCATGGAGCAATTACTGTCATATCTTGGCCAACATTGGGACTATAGTTGTAAGGATACAGGAAGGGAAAATAGAAGGTGAAAAGGAAGAAGGACAATATTGACAGTTATCCATAAACAATTTATTTAAAAGAAAAAAAGAAAAAGAAGAAAACCCTTGGACAACTTTTTTAAATATTATTATCTTAATTTCACTCTGTACACAATTCCTAAAAATCAATTGAACAAAACATAAAATATAAGAGCATAAACTACAAAGAGAACATATAATCAACCACATAAGCACCCTAGGGATGCTTGAAAACTATTAACACAACCTAGATTTGAACTCAAATCTAGCAAAAATTTATTTAACCGAGCGGAGAAATTGGATTCAATAGCAAATTCCCACATACAACTAGAAGAAAAACAACCCGCCTTTTCTATTATTGAAATCAGAACCAAGGCTACTTAAAGAACATGTGAAAAGGCGAGAAAGATGCCTCTTCCGGTTAACATAATGAACATATCTCCCATAGGCCGATTAACACAATGAAAATAACATGATATGAAATGAATATTGAGCAAGAAGTTAAGAAAATCTCAATAAAACTCGGGTATATGACACTACAGACCACAAAGTGACATAAAATCCGTATCAATCAATCACGCCCTCAAAAATATAGAGGAAGAAGATGAATTTGACAAATTAAACTATTGAAGCACTAATCAAGTTATGATCTATTATAAACTAATGCAATTTAGAACCAAAATCCTTTTTCTATAAACATAGAAAAGTTTGATTTAGGATTAATTGAGGGGACTTCACACCACATCAATTTATGCAAATGCTAGTGCTAATATATTTTAGTAGAGGTACGCCAATATAAATCCAGGAAGTATCAGGACTTCAAAAATAATTCAATACAGATAATAACTGAGACCTATATCAAGAATCTCCACGTAGGAGAATTCTACAACAGTTACGGGTTTATTAACATCCACTATACGGTAGAAACCTATATAATTTTGACCTTTACTTTCACATTTTCACTTTAAAACCAATTAATTTGGCAAGCATGTTCTGCTGGGCCTAATTTTCCTGCCGCTGCTGAAAGTTCAGAGGCCTCCTGAAAAGCAATATGCGTGGCTCAGGGCGATGAATTACAAAATGAATCAACCACGGCTTTGTTGAACCCCAATTGCACGCCACTCATTCTGGGTCATAAAACCAATATAAAACATTTAAGCATGCAACCATTTAGTTTCCAGTTGATAAATGAACACAGATTAAAGACTATGTGGTTATTTAAGAAGGCAAAAAAGCACACAAATTACCCATGATATCAATAACACCGAAAATAATAACTATTATAAAATAAGTCTTCTGATTTCGAAGCCCATGCTTCAGCTATTGACAGAACTTGAACATAAATTAAGAACATCCTTTTTTTTTTTTTGGCAATCCTATTCAAATAGGCCAACTTATTTTCTTTTATTAATCTTTCTTTTTTTTAAATTCCTCTTTGGAGGGGTCATTACCACCCTTAGAACCTTTGCTAGAGCTTTCAACAATGCTTAAAAGCACTGCTCCGACTATCAACAAGAACAATAAGTTCTCGTGTTTAGTAAAACTAGTTACGCTAACCCATTTCAAGGAGATTACCATGTATGCCCCACAAATCATCATCTTAAGACAGCAAACAATGAGAAAATATGCCGCTATGAAAATGAAAATATAAAACTATAATTGAATGCATATCACAACTTAATCGTAAAGTGAGTGATCAACAATATATCACTTCTGATATACAAACATGTTTTTGCAATGCTAGCTATTTAGTCTAACCATATACAAGACTAACACAGATGACAATTTAGCCTTTCCTCTGATGCATATTTGAACGAATTAGTTTTTCCCGACAAAACATAAATATTAAGGACAGTAAATCTCAGTAACACACCTCAATATTAAATAAGAATGCAGTGAAAAGTACCTTTCTCAGATTCAGCAGTGTGAATGTGAGTGAATCAAGGTTCCAGTAAGAAATTTGCAGTGAACTATTTTGAGGAGCATAAGGAGCTGAAGGAAGTCCTAATACATTCAATGCACCAATCAAAGTCAGCTCTTTGCACGCTCTCTTTAAAGTACCCTCTTTTGCCATGAAAATTACTGCACACATACCCTAAAACGCATATTAAAAGAATACATGAGTTTTTCCTAATCAATAATTAAAGAAGCAATGCCTTGTACACAGTACATGTGTTCTTATCAAGACAAATTTGTTCAGGGGTTAAATTAACAATCTCACACGTCATAACAGATGAGGTTACAAAAACTTCTTGTCTGTCAGGAGGGAAAATGAAGTTAAAAAGACACGTTTCACATGGCCATTTACTATTAAAATGTTGCTATTGCTTCATGCACAAGGATATGACTAGAAGATTAACTCCATAAGTAACACATCAAATCACACTCTCCCCCAGTGAATTATAGGTAAGGAGTACCGGCTAAGGTATACATACCGATCATAATGATTTAGATGGAAAAACAAACAAATCATTCTCAAAAAATCAATTGCACTTAACACGCATATTGTATAAAGAAGAGAAGGGCTATGTTAAAAACATCATGGCATGAACGAATGAAATTCCTTTCATCATGAGGAAATAGACTGGTAGACAAGAACATACAAGTGGGTTTATTGGTTTCTCACTTAAACTCTGAGGCGTGCATTTCACTTTCTCAGCCTAGGAATCATATTGCTATCTGCATTAATTTATTCAGATCTCCTACACCCAATACAAGGAATGTGAATGCAGCTAACATGGTTTTCTAGATCACTACTTTTGGACAAAACCTCGCTCCGGACCTTACAGAGCCTTCCTCAAGTCCAACGAATATCTCCAAAAGAAAGAAACCAATGTCTGAACCTCTAAAAACCTCATTGCATGGATTCTCTAGTCTATATTTGAAAATCTTTTTTTTTTTTTTATTGGGGCAATTTTGCTTAAAACTTCGCCAACAACCACAAAGTTATGACATGCAAGATACTTAATCTGTTGACAATATGGGATTCTAGCATTCATACGACGAAGTTATTTTAAATTACCCTCGTTCACGGGAACATCTTTAAACATATAGCACCTGTCCATTGTCACCGTCGGATAGACAACTGAAATACCAACATTACGAAATGCCGAGCAGGAAAATTATCAATAAGTTGTGCAATCATGAATACCGTGGTTGACTTTTATTTCACCTTCGAATTTCTTCACCCTCCGAAGGCTGCCGCAGCTTGTTGCGAAGATTGAAAATGTACAAGTAAATACAAATCGGAAAACTGGAATACAAAATGGAATATCAGACGACTAGAATTTGCCTCTGATTGTTGAATGATTATTGAAGTCCCTCCGTATAATGACAGTCAAGAATAGTCTCTTTCCCAAAGTAAAAAAGAAAAGAAAAACGTCCATCCGTAACACTCCAAAACCACAAAAGAAGAAAAAAGAAAAGAAAGAAAACGCAGACGCCGGCATCACCGACGGAGATGCGGGCATTCCTTTCCCTGCTCATGCAGCAGTTTGGCGGCCACAGTTTCAAATCTGTTCAAACATTCTTTACATTGAAACTTGAAATTTGCATGCTTGAATTTGTTATGCGATTCTTGATCTTTCTTCCTATAGAAGGATTGATCGCAATTCAGGCAGTGAAAATTTTTTTCGCGCTCCATTTGGGAAGAACGTAGAGGGTGTGCGAAAGAAATTAGAAAAAAAAATTTAGATTGGGGAAGATGTAGATTGCATGCATAACATGAATGTTATATACATAATAGATAATACAATTTTTAACCGCCTAATAACTGATCAACTAAAAAGTCTCACTGTCTTAGTTAAACTGGTTGCTCGGGGTCTCGCTTTGTGCGTAAACCGAGTGTATTTATACCATCTCTGGTCGCTGGTATTTACTTTTCCACTTCCTATTTCCATTGTTATTATTTCTCTCTTTTTGTTATTATGTGGTTCTTTCTTATTATGTTTATATCAAAGAATCTAATTGACAACACAAAAAATTGCACCAAAGTTTTCTTTTCGGTAATGAGTATCCCAATATAGCTTTTATAAAAGTAAAAAACCATTAGGAGAGTGAGATTGTATATATAACTTGAAGAGGAATGCAACCTTCCAAAAGCTGCAAACAAACTGTTTGATCTTCGAGGTACCTCGTTTTTGACAAGAAGTCAATTCCAATAGGAGCCTGAAATTCAAATTAGCAAAACATTTGTTACCCTTAAAGCAGGAATTTAAAAAAAAAAAAGTTACAACAAGAAGTAGCCATTCTCAGTTATCTGCTAATCATACATGATAACCAATATAAACAAGGAATATTACAAGGTCAGAGGAATTTAATAATTATAATTCCACTAAATCACCATCTAATTATCAACCCTAATCAAGGCCTTGAAACATAATTCCGCAAATACGGCCTCTTCTTCCCACGCTAGCATTTCACCAACTCAAACCTTACTGAGTGGACCGTTCTTAATAGAAAACGAACTTGTAAGAAAATGGTTTGATTGCATGACCTTACCTTACATCATAATGAATACATCAAACCTAGAGTTTAAATCTAGTTCTGCTAATAATACCCCAAACAACACACAAAAATTCAGAGAAAAAGTATCTACTAGAGTGACGTATATCGCAAAATATCCATTTCCTGCTCTTATTCCTAATTATCTGCAGTAAACACATCTTCACAATCACAGCAATAGTTTTACCGATATACATATATTAAGTCACTCATCGATAAGATGATCTTTCCACCTTAAGCACCACCTACATACAGGATATGAAAAAATCTACATAACGAACGAGAACGGCGTTCTCCTCTACCAAAAGAAATAAGAACGTAAAAATATATTCAATTTCAGATTGATCTACGAAAAAACACAAACAGACGTCACATATCGGAAATGCAATATCTGAAAAGAGATCAACAGCATAATCAAAATACTTCAGCGAAAGACAAGAGAAGGCGTTAGAAAATTTTCTCTTCACAAAAGGATCGGGAATAACCTGATAGGTGGCGTCGAATTCGTCGTACATGAAGCGGGAGATGATGCTGGTTTTGCCCACCGATTGATCGCCCAAGAAGACAAGGTTGTATTTGGCGAGAGGCGACACTCGCCATTTTTGGAGATTGATGCGCAAATAAGGCTGAAACCTGAATCTCCCAAATTCTCACTATTATTGAGAGCGAGAATTAAGGTTATGTTTGGTTGGAGGCTTCCAGAGATGAGAAAAAAGAGGGAAATAAGATGTTTTGTTGAATAAAATTAGAGAAAAGAGAAGAGAGTCTCCTTCCCTTTTGAAATATTTTGTAAGTTTTAATTATTATTTGTCTTTTTTAATTTTTTTAATATTTTAATATATTAATATTTAATAAAAATTAATATAATTTTTTATTAGAAATTAAAAATAAAAAAGATTAAAATTTATAATTTTTTTAAAAAATATTGATATAAATAAATTTTTTATAAAAAATAAAATTAAAATAATATAAAAAGTAAATTCGTCCAAATATATTATCTCTCTTCTCCTTCTTTTCCCTCCCTTCCCCTCCCTTCTCTCATTAAATAATAATTTTTCCTTCTCTCTTCTTATTTTTTTTTCAATCAAACAAAATTCATTAAATTCTCTTTCTTTTTCTCCCCTTCTTTCCATTAATCTTCCCTCCCATCTTTTCCGTTGAACCAAATAGAACTTAAGGGACAATCACGAAAACGACAACTAAAGCCGATTCTCTGCCCTTCCCTTCCTCGTGCCCTTCTTGGACAGTTGTCCATCTATTAATTTTTTTTTAAGTGTTAATATTTTTTATTTAAAAAATAAAATAAAAATAATTTTTTAATTGTAATTTTTTAAAAAATAATAATTTAAATTAAGAACATAAAATTTTAAAATTTAAAATTTAAGCCATTTAACTCATATTTAAACAATTCGGATTACTTCTCCAAAATGTGGAGGGAAGTGCAGAGAATCGGACCTATCAGAGGCAATTTCGAGTGCAACACATTTTACATATGGGAGGGGAAACCGCCAACCACGACCGTCAACAGCCAAACCTTTGAACTTTATATTGGCCCCAAAAAAAAAAAAAAAACCTTTAGCTTTATGGCCCAAAATTTGATCTTTCTTTATGATAGATTCAGTCCCATCTTTTTTCTTATTGACAGTTGCGTACTCTGTTTGGCCAAAGTCAAAATGGCATTTTGATTTCATTTTGAGATAAATGTATTATATCACCCTCTGAGTTTATAAAAAATTTAATTTAATTTTCTTAGTTCAAAAATATTTTATAGTTAAAAATAATTTTGTTTTGTACTTTTTTATCCAAAATGTAATATCAAATTTAACATTTTATTAATTTAGACACTAAATGCAAATTAATAATGTCAAATAAACAAATAATATCTAAGTCAACAAATTATTAAATTTAGGAGTAAATTATAATAACTTTTCTTTAGGTTTGGTAAAAGTACACCTAATACCTCTCTTGTTTGAAAAATTACACCTAGAGTCCTTTTAATTCATTTTTTGAGTTAATTCTTTTACACAATATGTATTTCCTCCAAAAATAAAATTATTTGACTATATTTACTATCAAATTAAAAATAAAATCACAATATTATGTTGTACAAAAAGCTAATTTTTTTAAATAAGAAATAAACTTTTCTAAAAAATTTTCTGCGATATGTATCAATATATTATAGAACTCAAGTATAATTTTTGAAACAAGAGAAACATCAAATATAATTTAACCAACCATATGAAAAAATTAATGCAACTTATTCTAAATTTAATATTTACATTTATTACGAATTATGTCATAGTGGGGGAAAATTGAATCATTTTGAAAATATAAGAGAATCACATCTATTTTTAAACTAGTTAGGAACCCATGCTTTGCATAGGATATTTAATTTGTTTCTTAAACTGAAATGTGAATTAGGAAAAAAAAAGTCATAGATACATTCATGAAGTGTTTAATATGTTAAATATTTTTACATGTCCAAGTGCAAAAGCTGCAGAACCTAGTTTAAGGAATCAAATCTTCTGAATTGGAAAATGATAAAGTGCCTCTGAAGTCTCAGATCAACGGCTCTGGATTTGCCACGTGGATGGACTAGATGAGTCAATACAAATGCTGTGTTTAGAGGATAATACCCTAATAGAATGGCTTCCAATGGCTTCTTCGATCTCTCACTCTCTTTCATGTCTAGCTAGCAATGGCTTTTTCTTCTCTTCCAATGACTTCTTCTTCTATCATTATGTAGATCATCATAGAAGTTGAGCACAAGATCCATTGTAATATGCTTCCTTCTCTCTCGATAATGCACCCCGATTTGTTCTTTTTTTGCAATCTCCTTCCCATCTTCCTAGCCATCTTCTCATGTTCTCATGTTTGCTTAAAATGTTGAGTCTATTTGGATTGGTAAACTCTGTGGTACTATAACCAATAAACATTCTGATCTTGAAGTGGACTCAAATGTTTATACAAATATATCTAAATTGCATAGTATAAACCAGAGATGATTTTCAATGGGTTCTTTCAATTTGAAACTATTGTATGCTACTGCAATAGTAAGCGATGGCTATGGTTATGGTTTTATGATTTTATCCTTCATGCTACAGCAATTCAATGAGTTCTCTAAATAGTGTTGGTTATGGTTTTATCCTTGATTGGCTTTCCCTTGTTCAAGTCTTTCTATAGATTATTATTATAATTGCCCAGTAATTTGTGAATCCTGTGATAATGTTCTTAAGACTATGATATGTACGGATTTCTACAACTAGAACTCATATATGGGATATGGTTATAGATAATCTAAATTGAGATTAATTGTTCATATTTTAACAATTATGATAGAAATTTTTAAAAAAAATATTGGAGTTACATGTATGATATTTTAACAATATGATTGGCTTCTGAACCAATTCCAAATACAAGGAGCATGTTAGGATGGAGAATTTGACTGAATTAAGAATGAAAATGCCAAAATAAGCTCTAGTTAGAGTATACTTTGATAGCCAAATTTGGGGCATAAGTTATTCAGCCTTGAAAGCAAAAAGCCATAAAGAAGCCATAAGCTCAAACCCATTGTGGAAGAGTCGCAAACATATCACTTGGATCTATTCTGGTTTTGGTCCTTCGTTCTGGGTTAGGCTCATTTGACCATGGCTGGTTATGTGAAATTGACTTGAAACCAACATTCTCAATTTTCTTACTATCTAGACATACCTAGATGCAAGTAGTGCTTGATAACCCAGAAAGTTTCAAACTTTCCCAAGAAAACCACAAGAATCTCATTGGTTGTCAAATACTAAAATGAGTAGTGATTTAACTGAGGAATGGACTAAAGGAAACGGATCTGTTGAGTTTTTGAAATGGAGCGTTTTGATTATGAAGGTGATGTGGCTCCTTCCTTAGTGTTGAAGTGATGAACGGTGCTGATTGACTCACTTCAGACGAACTTCAGAGGCACTTAATTCAGAGGATCTGTTTCCCCTAGTTTAGTGGACATTGCAAAATTATTATTGAGTATGAAATTATTCTTTTTTTTTTGTGTAGGATAAGAAACTTGTTTATGTCATATACTTTTTTAAATTGTTAGCCATTTTAAATTACAATATATGATTGGGTAAATAATTAAGAAGATAAGTTACCTAAACTTGTTAGCTATTTTAAATTGGAATATATGATTAGGTAAATTATTAGGCTAGAATTCACTTTGATATATATACTCTTCATTACCGACAAGACTGATATGTGCTTAACTGCTTATCTTTCCGTATAAGATTTACATACTTGCTATGTATTCTTGATAGTCCTTTGAGAAAAGGTAGTTGTGAACTTGATGAGTTAGGCCTGCAAATAATGTAATAAAGTGAAAATAAATAAAACATATATGTGCTAAGAATGCCGAAAAGAAAAAAAGTTGTAAACATAGTAACACATACTAAGTTGCTTTATAAACAAATAGCATGTTTCTAGGCAAATGGATGCCTTTATTCTGAAGGCACCCTCATATTTTAATATCTGAAAAATCTGAGTGCAACAAAGAACAAAATAAAAATCATCAGTTGCTGGTGTTTAGCTTATCACATGAACAAAATAACAGTAGAATGGAGAAGCTTATCACATGAACAAAATAACAATAGAATGGAGAAAGCAAGATTAAAAATTATAACCATTAACAATAATAGAATGGAGCAGAGAAAAGAGGACTTTTGTTCAAGACTCAACAACCAAAAAGAAAATAACAACACAATTTATGAAGCCATGCCCGTACAATGCATAGCTGAGTTGAACAAAGTGATTTTCCTCATTCCTGCTGCGAGACTTTAATATGTTTGAGTTCAACAACATATTTCAAGAGTCCTGCACGAAATAGAGCCTTTAGAAACTACATTATATAGATACAGCATTGAAATTTCAAAATGAATTAGAAAGCAAGAATTTCATTCACCTCTCATAATCTCATTATAAGCTACATTTGCCATAACATGAAGATGAGGCCCATTCAAACATTTCTGTTTATAAGCTATGACATAATCATTTCTATAAATCTGGACATCTTTGAAAGGGTTGAATGCTATAAGCTGTGACATAATCAAATACCTGTGCAATAACCAACAGAGATGTTAAGCTGACCTCAAGCAAAATTTATTTATTTCTCAATAAAATGATTTGTAATAACTCATAAGAAAAGGTCAAGTAGTATTTTTTTTCCTTTAAAATTTATTTATCTATAGATCAACTATTCTATAATTATTCCATATCATTTGAATAAAGGTAATATCAAAGCTCATAATGTAAGTCATATATCTTAGTTATGTAAAGAAATGCTCATGTAAACTCAAACCCATTTTTATCTATTGCTTTTTCTAGGCAATACCACCACATCACATCCTCAACCTCCTTTCTCCAAACCAAAAAAAAAGGGGGGAAATGACCTATATTTTGTCTTCTAACAGTTTTATCTAAAGTAAATTTTATACTTCATGAACATAAAGATAAAACTTAAGCAAATCTGTTACATATACACATTGAATGCTATTATGAATCTGCTAAACAATCCTATATGCATGCTGAAAACTGCAATAAATCAACCTGGCATATAAAAATAAGTAAATACAATTGTAAAATTTGCAAAGGGTTTACTAACATAATAAAATGACATAGGGAGTAGGAAAAAAAAAAACCACAATCATATACAAATATTCTTTTTAAAAAAAAGCAGAACATAGAAAACTTGAATTTGTTGTGGTATTATCTGGAAACTACATTGATTATGATGATAATCCCATTCTGTATGATATAAATAATTGTCTCAAGTTCTACATGTGGTGTCAATCTCCACTGAAGGTGATTAAACCCCTTTATCTTACTTTTCCTTGTAAATTTTTTATTCATTTATTTTCTTTGTTTTCCCTGAGTTTATATTGTTATTAAACACATTAAAAAAATAAATATCCATATGAAAGGAGTTTGACATATAGAGTATGGACATACCAGATCCTCAAGTGGAGCGTCTTTTTTAATGCATTTGATGTGAAAAAACAGAAAAGCATGGTATATTACTAAGAAGTCGCTTGTGACGACAGAAAAGTAACCATATGACCTACCAATATTATCCTTTCAGCTTAAATAGACAATGAAAATAAAGAAAGCAATCATGACTAATTCCAATACCTAACTCTCAAGTGATAATAGTTTACTACAATCTCTTTTATCTTGTCATAGTTATAGCTTGCAATCATGACCAATTCCATCATTATTGCATATAATCTAGAGTTAGAAACTATAAATAGTTTTTGCAAACAAAATTTCTATTCTAATAGGATACTTTTAAAAAATCATTGCTGAATGGGAAAATGATTGGTGCCTATATCTTAGCCAAAGAACAAAATTTATATTTTAACAACACATCATATATTTCTCTAAGTCTCTATGATACATCATAGAGGGTATATTGAGAGGTTGAATCGCGCAACCTCTAAAATAAACTAAGTTGAATTAAAATTTATAATTAGTGACAAAACTTAGGTCATCTCTTTTGGAAGTGAAATTTAATATTTAATTGGGCTTTCTAAGTATAAGCGGATCCTAAAACTAACCTAATTAAGGGGGTTTGATTGATTTAAACTAACCTAAAACTAAATTTCTAATTACTACATAAATGCATGAACTAAAAGGTGATTTATGGACTTATGGCTAGATTTGGATTTGTCCTTTGATTTTCATTATCCTTATCCTAATTTAATTGTAAATGATTTTGGCTTAAGAGTCTCTAATTGTGCTTATGGCAAAATATCTTGAGTTACTATGCAAAAATCAAGAAATTAACAAATTAATATTGAATTAAAATCTCAATCCCATATCAAATCGTCAATTCTTGTCATTAGGATCAATAAATACTAAATTTGATTGATTAATTGATCAATTAGCCTCTAAATTATCACCTTAAGATGTTCAATTAATCAATTAAACCCTAAGGAATTCTTAAATCAAATAATTAATCACTCAATTTCATTCATGAGTTTCATCAAATACCTTGACTACATATATGAGAAATTGAAGGAAAATGAAAATCTAGCACTTAATTCAATCAATTAAACATTCAAATGGTCTCCTAATTAGTAGCTACTAATTATAAACTAGATCAATCTCAATCTAATATATCTCAACTAAACATGTACAAGAAAATAGAAAAACGTAAAAAGAGATAAGAATCTTAGCCAAAAATCTTTTATAATCCATGGATTCAAGCTTTTCCAAGAGTCTTCCTCCTAACTAGCCACAAAACGGAGAATTAATGCTTCATTGGAGATGGAAGTTAATGGAGGAAATGGAATGGGGATGGAGGAGCTACAGCGTGGAGAGTGGACGATGGAGTGGTGAATGTGCGTATTCTCGATGGGTAGTATGGATTGATCCTTTATTAACGTGCTGCTCGAGTTTATTATGATGTGTTACTCTCATGTACTCCTCACATGCCTCACTTAATTAATTGTTTCACGTGTTTTGCTCTCCTGGAGGCTTCCTTGTCCAGACCATGCCATTCATATGCATCATTTACTCGTTGCTTCAACTCCTTCCAGCCCCACGTGAGCTTCTTCTCCTGCTTTGGACCTCACATGCTCTACCCACATGCATCTTTCCCAAAAAACCCGAGACTACTGCTTCATGCTTATGTGCTGTAATATCTTCTTCTCCAGCTCGTGCTTCCTTCACTCGTGTTTTCTCCATCGTGCAGCTACTTCTTTGTTTTGTGACTTCATACACATATACCCATCTCAGCTCCTTCACCTGCCATGTTTGCTATCATCCTCTTCATCTCATTCCACGTAAAACTCGGGACTGCCTTATCCCTTTTCTAACGGCTTTTTTCCTTTTTAACCAAACACATAAGTCTTTGTTCTGCTTCTCTCTCAGACTGTGTGCAAGTTCATGTTCTACTTCCTTCCTCTCTAACACTACCTTGAACTTGAGCCCTGTAGTTGCTGCATTGTTTTGGAGCTTCTTTTTGTGTGTCATGAGCTCAGCCCGTGGTTCTTTCAGCTCGTTGCTTCATGTGTCTTCCAGCCCCACCCGAGCTTCTTCTCTTCTTCCATGCACATAAAACCCTAGCCTCCTCTCAAGCTTCTCTAGTTGCTGTTCTACTCACATTCTGCATGTAGCTTTGTCTTCTCAATGCTTGTGGCATGGAAGCTAAATATTTGTTGCTGTGAGGTGCAAGAAGCCCAGCCGGTAGCTCCCTCTGATCTGCCCTATGTGTTGATGCTTCCACGACTATGCATTACCTTTGTGACTTGGTGCATTGTGTTGTGCAATGAAATGTGACTTATAGAGTAAGCTGAGGCTGGAGCTACATGTTGCTGTGCATGTGAGTTGAAGCAGTGAATGTTGGACGCTACGTTGAGAGATTGGAGTGTTGTGCAAGTAAAGGAATGTGGGTGTGCTTAAATTAGTTTGGTACGTGCTTATGTTTGTAATGTGGCCACATGGATAGCTCGTGTGTGTGCTTGGCTCCCAGCTCATCCATCTCATTCAAGCAATCAACCCGTGCCCATTTCTTCCACTGATGTTGCTTCTGCTTAAGCTCAAGTGTGCTGCCTCTGTTGAAGTCTCACGCGAGTCTGTTCTCTGTTCTGCCAAAATCGTAGCTTCTTCATTCACAAACCATATGCTTGTTAAGCCCGTGCCTCTTGTCTCTATTCTTCCCAACTGCCTCACGTGTTTCTTTGCATGTGTGAATGACGTGCAGCCTTGTGTGTGAATGGAGTTGCTGTATATGTGCTTTGCATTTGTGTTTACATGGAAGAATGAGTGTGTGCCGCCCTGAGTGAGAGAGCTTGGATTCGTGAGTGTAATGAATGCCTGGCGGTGCTTCTTATGAGGTGGGGGTGTGAGCTGGTGATGTGGAGAGCCTATGGCATGCGAGCTGTGTAATTGTAATACCGTGCCTCTTGCTGTACTACCCGAGGTTCGTAATCTCTTTCATTGATTTTAAATTGTAAACATCTAATTTCATTTTAAGATTTCAGCCCTTTTGTTCAATCTTGTGGCTTTTCAAATAAATTTTCCATTTAAGCTCTAATTACCATTGAAAATCTGCACAAATAATTAAAAAAATTTAATAGGAAAAATTCACAAAATTATTTAAATAAATTTATGCATTAAAATTCAAAAATTTTGTAAATAAATTCCTTGAGTGCAGAAATGATTACTAAAATAAAATTCCATCTAATTAAACCCCTAAAGCCATATTTGATCATTAAAATGCTTAAGTTAGGAGAATTAAAATATAAAAATAGCCTCAATCAAATTCCCACATACTTAAACCTTTGCATTCTTAGGCAAAATTCAAAATTCAAGGAAAGGCTAGTAGAACGACAAGTGGAGAACGAAAATGAAAAAGGAAAGTGTAAAAATCACAAGTTAGAAACTAATCACAACTGATCAACACTTCAACAATCTAAGCTAACTTTACTTACATTAGAAAAGCAAATTCTATAGTAATTTCATTTAAAAAGAATGAATCAAAAATGCATAGCCCTTCACATGGATTGGTGTTTACTCTCAACTCTTAAGTGTTTAAGAATAATGTAGATCACTCAAATTCCACCTATCAAAACTCACTATCATAGGCTTGTCAAGGAATCAAACTCCAAGGAATCCTAAAATTAGACAATTAAGTACACAATTTCACTCATGCATTTCATCAAAGGAAAGTGAAATATCCAACACTTAATCCAATCAATTGATCAATAATTACTCTCCTAATCAATGTCTAATAAGTTATCAATCATAAACTGTATCAATTTCAATCAATTATAGGCTTAACCAAGCAAGTGCAAGAATAAAAATTGATGTAGAAAGAGAGGAAGTAAAATAGGAAATTCTTAGTCCAAAGTCCCTTGATTTACTACATGGCTTCAAGCTTCTCTAAGGTCTTCTTCCAAGCTAGCCACAAGGGGGGAATTAATGCTTCATGATGTGGAAGGAGACGGGGAAGTGGAATGGAGATGAATGAGAGCTCACGGCTGTGGGATAGAGATAGAATGGAGTGTTAAAACGTAAAAATAAGATGATGTGTGGCTGCTCCTTAATAGCGTTCTGCACTAGCTAATTTCCCCTCCCTTTCACGTGCTTCTCACATGGATTTTTAATGATCAGATATGTTGCTCTCCAAATCAAAGCCTTGCATTAAAACTCACATGCTCTTTCATGTGTGTATAAGTGTGTGGACCCCATTGTGATGGTGATGCATTGCTACTGTATTACATGTTCATGCAAATGAGATGAGAGCTTCTTCACCTCTAAACTGTAGCAAAATTCCAGCCTCTTCTCTTCCCTTGTGAGCTTCTTCTCAAGCTCGAAACTCTTTCTTCAAGTTTCCCCCATGCTCCTTACTTGTTTCTTCATTTAACTTTTAATAATCATGTGTTCATTTTTTGTAGCTACCTATGTTTGGTTTCATGTGCTTCTTCATGTGAATCTTCCATGTGTTCTCCTTCTCCATGCTCTATCCAGCCAGTAGTAATCATGTCAGCCCAAGCTCCTTTCCACGTAAAACCCAAGTCTCACTTCCACGTTCTCCAGCTGCTTCTTTCATTATTCTCAGCTCTTTCACGTCAAAATCTTAGCTTCTTCTTCATACTTCACACCACTTCTCAAGCTTCCTCATCAAGTGTTCTTTCCAACTTCTTCTTCCCCAGGAAATTTTGTAATAGCTTATATTTCTAACTCATTTTATACACATTTACATGCTCATATGATACATCCTATGAAGGAAGTGAGAAAAATCCATTAAAATAATATATTTTTTTGCATTGCGTCATGTATAAAAATTTTATTTAGTGTCACGTGGGTTATGTGAGCTCATACAACACATTCCCATATTTAATTACATAGATACAACTCATTTGAATCATCAAAACAAGCTTACACCTTAAGAAACTTGAAGAGGAGCATGAAATGTATATATATAATTTTGGCTAGCTTTTGCCTCTTTTCTATCACAAGTTTGGAAAATCATAACTAATTCTAAAAACATTAAAATCATACATTATTAATCATCATAGAAAGCTACAGATGTCTACTTTACATAAAAATATTTCCAAGTCATAAAATCTAACATAGAGAACGTTTGACATTTGAAAATGTCTAAAGGTCAAATTATCTACTGGTGTTATCATAGATTTGTGCAATAAATTTTAAAAATATCCAATTAATTAAAAAAAATTCAATCTATGCAAACAATACCAATATAGAAAGATGTGAATATTATATGGAGGAAAAAAATAACTCTAGATCAGCTTTGGTATGCCCATACCTCAAAATTCAATTAAACAATAATTGAGGTCGGGTAGAGTTTCTGATATTGGAAAAAATTTTAAAAAATTCATATCTCCCTCTCTAGACCTCTAAATGAGATTCTTTCAGTTGTCACAAGTCATTGGAAATGTTTAGTTTATTTATATAAAATTTTATAGCAATTTGACATCATTTGAGCCCTGTGTAATAGATTTCATTTTCAGACTTGAGTAAACAGTGACATGACCAAAACCAGAAAAATTGTCAACTTTGAAAATTTATCAAATATTCTATAGACTTACAAAAATTATGTTCTTTATCTTTCTAAAAAGATCTCAAAAAAATCTAATTGTATGCCAAATATCTGATCAAGAAGAGCTTGCATAGGGCTCTATTATGGCCAATTTTTGCTCCATATAAGGTATCAAAATGTCCAAATGGTTTTCTTTGAATTTTGACACCTTTTGGATAAGTCTAAAAGTATAATTAGGACTTGTGTGAGCTGTCTAAATAGTCCCAAATCTCATGTATCCCATTTTGGTCATTTCATCCACACATATGCACACTTACATAAACATTTCAAGAAACATAGCTTGAAATTACATACTTAATTTATAATCTAGCATTCACATATCACATTTTTTCTTTTATTCATCACATATTATCATATTTATACATGTCCAAAAGGTCATGGACCATATACATCAATCGATTACATCATTTGACATGAATATAGCCTTAAAGAACCAAAAACTTTGCATTTTGTTGTCATTCTCTCATCCTCAAGGTGGTTGGCTTCCATTTCCTTGCCCACTTGGCCCACCTAGTATATTAGATCATTGGAGAGGAGGGAATAAGATTCAAAGAATCCCAATAACTCATCTTCTATTTAATGATATATAATAGATGCAAAGCAAGTCTTGAAAATGCATGCATAGATATAATAGATATCATGAACATTCAAAAAACAGGCTTGGTATGTGAATAAGTCATACAAAATATCTAAGAGCTTACTAAGTGGATGGATTGGCCTCACCCTTTTCCTCATAGACTTTGGACTTACCTCATCCATTCTTTAAGAGATTTTCGAACTCAATCACACTCTTGGAAGCCCACTTTACTTTTGGGAGACTCCTTACTTTGTCTCAACCAATCTTAAGAGTTCTTGGCTCATCCTCACCATGGTTAAGAGTTCTTGACCTCTCCACACTTAAGCAAATTCAAATAAATATTATAACATCATTTAGAAATATAATATGTCATCATGAAATCATGGCATATAAAATTATGCTAGCATATTTTTTATGGCTCCAAAATACATATACACATATTCTGAGACAAGCTAAATATACATCCATGCATGAGAGAAGGTAGAGAGAGCTACCTTGCACACAATCATACACTTTTTCCTTTGAAAGAGTGCTCCCTTTTTCGGCCACACACACAAAAGCATGGGGATGCTTTCTCTTGGCCTAGACATAATTTATGGAAGCTAATTAGGCTCATGAACTCAATTTTAAGGTCATACAATTTGCTTAGACACTGGGTTGGCTTATAATCTCATTGTAGTTCTATAATTGCACCTAATGAAGCAACACCCTTCAAATAAATTCTAAGCTCTATTTTTTCCTTTCAAATATGATTCTTGACTCTTTTTAAGCCTCTTGGAGTCATCACATAATCAAAATCAAGAGCCTAACTACATGTTGCTTCTTTAGGTCATAATATGGAACCTAAAGCACCAACTCACTTTCTATGGGTTCTAAATTTTTTCCAAGACCTCCCCTCATTTTCATTCATCATATATGACTCAAAAATGAGTTTAAAAAAATTTAAAACTCTCCCTAGTTATCCTAACCTACTTAGGCCAAGACAAGGAGCATTTTTGGTCTCCTTGAAGCTTTCTTTGTTTTCTCAAGGGGAAAAGCATATAGGGAGTCTCTTAGGGATCTTGGAAACTCATTTAAATTCTTATTTAGGCCTAGGAATCATCATACAAAGTCATATTTTACAAGGTGTAATTAAAACCCTAGAAATTACATCTTAAAATCTAATGGTTTTTGTTAATTCCCTTTGCATATTGTCAATCTCCATACCCTTTTTTTTTAGATTTATCCTTGATTCTACCTAAAATTCAACTCCTCCTAGGGTTTCTCATGCTAGGCAAAATGGAAGAGGAGAGGAACCAGAGGTATCAACCATAGGAAAAGAAATTATCTAGTTTTCTTACTTTTTCTTACTTGAGTCTTACTTTCTCCAAGCTCCTATCTTCAAATCTGAAATTTCCCCATAAGTTTCTCTCTTAAATCATATTTTTAAGCTTCATTTTAATCAAAGGAAACAAAGGAGAATGAAGGAAAGGAGGTTTGGATGGAAGAAAGCATGAAAAACTACCAAGAAAGCATACTTTAAAGCTTGGATTTCTCCTTCTTCTTCTTCCTCTCTTGTGTGCCTAAAACCCCAACTCCCTTCTCTAAAGTTAGGCAAAAATTTTTGAGTCTTAATAAGGGAAAGAGTGGGGCACCACCTATGTATAAAAGGAGGAGGAAGCATTTTTCAAAAATTCTTATTTTGTCCTTCATTCTTTGCATTTTCGTTTTTCCTTTATTTGAGATCCTTTTTTAGAATCATCTTTTCCATTTTTGAAATTTAGGTTCCTAATTTAGTAAAATGCCTTCGGAATCACTCAAATTGGAGTTAAAATCTTCTTGAACAAATCTGTTAAAGTTTGAGTACATCGACATTGAAAAACGTCCACTGGAGGGGATTTAACTGTCCTGGGGCTTCCCGTAGTTTTTAGAACCTTTGAGAATCCCATGGAACTCAAAATTTTCAGTTAAAAAGCCCTTCTATGTGAATTTCAAAATTTGCTCAAAATTACAAAAATGCCATTACGTTTCATAAGATTTTTGTCAAAATTTATTTCCTGATTCTAGCTCTATTATTCCTTCTATTTGAGGCTAGGATTCTTATTTTTAGGAGTCTAGACTATTACTTAAATTTTTTGAGACTTTAACTAATTCATTTTGGGAAACTTGCTTTGAAAACACGCCTGTTTTCATTGTTTAATGAAAATTGGACGTTACACATTTTGCCTCATGCTCTGTTTTACATTCTGTGCATTACTTGCTTACTCAGCCTCTAGCTTGCTCAACTCGTGCTACTGTTCTGGTGTCCAAATCATGAGTGTGTTCGTGCAATGCAGTGGCTGTGTATGTTGAGCTAGAGTGTACAAGTGAGGAAAAGGGCCTGTGATGAAAAGGGTGGATTATTATGGAGTGAGCTGCAGCATGCTTGGACCCGTGAGTATGGAGTGTTTGGAGCTAGCTCATGACTTTATGCGATTGTTTATTCTATGTAGAAGGGAGACGTGATGGATCTGCTTCTTATTCTTTTCAAGAACCCGAGAGTACTGTCCCCTCTCCCGTGGCTTCATTTCTCCTGCTTTAACTCTTCCTTTATGTGACCATTCATGTGTAACCTTGTGTGTAATTTTTGGCTTCTATTCCTTCTCAAACACAAGAGACTCTCCCTCATACAAACTCATAGCTTCATTTGTTACTTCTTTATTTCACGTGCTTCTCTGCTCTTCTTTGGATTATAGACTATTTGTGGATGCTTGCCCGAGCTTCTAATTACCTTCCCACATGCTTCTTAAATTTCTTTCAATCATCAGGTGTCATGTTGTAACTCCTAAAACTCATGGCAACGTGCATGCATTGTGTATGTGTATTAGGGAACTGAGCTGGAGATGTAAGCTATTGTGCTTCCTTTCTCCACTTTAAAATCATGCCTATTCCACGTGAGGATGAAGCTTTTTTTTGTCGCCACCACGTGATGCCTTCTTCCTTGCAAATTTCCCTAAGTAAAAAGAAATAAAAATAAAAATCAAAGAAAAATAAAATAAAATAAAATCATAATCTAAGAAAATGAAATAAAATAAAGTAAAATCATTAAAAATCCTAATTTATTCAACAAATTTTCAAAATATAAGAATGTATTTTCTAAAATAAATAACATCTACTAAAGCTCAAAGTGCATTAATTCTTAAGTAAAAAGTCCAAAATTAGTAGTTAAAAATATAGAAAATATGTGTACTATCACCCCAAACAGTGAAGGGTTATAATTCCATTTAGATAATTATTGATAGGCTCACTAAATTAGTTCATTTTCTTCCAGTAAAGACAACTTATGGTATCATAAGATATGTGCAACTCTATTTGAATGAGATACTAAAACTTTATGGTGTTCCAATGTCTGTCATCTTTGATTGGGGACTGCAATTTACTTATAGATTCTAGAGAGCCTTTTAAGAAGCTATGGGTACTTGATTAGATCTTAGCACTGCCTTTCATCCTTAGACTAACGGGCAATCAAAAAGGATCATATAGACAATAAAAGATATATTAAGGTCATGTGTTTTGGATTTAGTGGTAGTTGGGATAATTATTTACAATTGGTAGAATTTGCTTGTAATAACAATTATCAAGCTAGTATTCAGATAGCGGCTTTTGAGGCACTATATTGAAGATGGTGCAAATCTCCTATTAGATGGTTTGAAGTTAGAGAAACTAAGCTACTAGGGCTTGACTTAGTGCAAGATGCTTTGGAAAAGGTAAAAATAATCAGTGAAAGATTGGTGGCAGCTCAGAGTAGACAAAAAGTGCATGTAGACCCTCAACACTGTGACTTGGAGTTTATGATTAGTGATTATATGTTTTTCAAGGTGTCTCCCATGAAGGACACAATGAGAATTGAGATGAAAGGGAAGTTGGCCTCAAGATACATTAGTCTATTTAAGGTTTGAAGATAATAAGGGCAGTGACTTATCATTTGGCATTGTGTAATGTCCAGATTTCTTAAAAACATCATAAATGAGCTAGATATAAAAAGAAGTCCTCTAAATAGAAAGATTTAAAGCCAAAGAAAATTAAGACAATAATTTAGAAAATTAAAAATGAGGATACAAGGTTTAAGATGCTCAAAAATCAGAGTTAGTGTAGCTAAATAAAATTAACAAAAATATAATGATATTTTTGAAATTTTGGACATTTTTTAAAAAACACAAAGGGTAGGTCTTTAAATGGAAAAAATGAGTTTCACGAGATTCTTAGAAGCCCTAAAAACTATAGAAACCCTTAGAATGGTTCAAATCCCTCCAATTTACATTTTAAGGTATTAGTTAACCCAAATTTTGATCAATTCGTTTGAGAAGGTTTTAAATCCAAATTAAGTGAAACCAAAGGTATTTTATAAGTTATAGGATTTAAAGTTTATGATAGAAAAGAGGGTTCCTAAAAAAGAGTTGAAATGAACATAAATAGCAAGAGCCAAGAAAAGGGGATAAAAAGGGAAACTTTAAAAAGAATTTTAAGAAGCTTCCTTCTTATATGTGTCGTCCCATTTCTTCTCCTCACTTAACCATCTTAAGCTCTATCTCAAACCAAAGGAGAGACCTACTAAGGGAGACACACAAGGAGGAAGCAAAGAAGGGAGAAAAGACTTAGCAAAAAGGTGAGAAAACTATAAATTTTCATGCTCCTTCCTTCAATAATTTTGTTCTCCTCTTTTGTCTTATGGTTTTAATGACTCAATTAGGACTAGTTTATGACTAGTTCAAAAGGAGGAAATTAGAATTTGAAGAGAATTTAGAAGCATAGAGAATCACCTTGAAAAAGCTTTGAAACAAGGTAAAAATCATGGCTTATCTTGAATTTCTTTGTTTGCTTCTTTCCCATATATGTTGGGCCAGCACTATGCCTAATCAAAAGAGAATGATTTTTGGTCTTAGCAAAGAAGAAACATAGGTTTTAAAGTATGAGAAACAAGAATATGCAATGAAATTCAAAAGAAAAGCATTGGAATTTAAGTTGTCAAAGTTACAGATTTTGTTGCACCTTGATATGTATGAGACTTTCTAATCATACTTTAGGCTGTCTAAGAGTGTGAACTAGTTCTCAAGACATCTAGGGAGTCTCACAAGTGCCAACTCCCAAAAGAAAATTAAGCAAAGTCCATGGATGCTCCTTGTTGTGCATGTCTTAGCCAAATCAAAACTGAGCACCTAGGGAGAGTTTTAATTCTAAGGCTAGAAAAGGACTAAACATGATTAGTGAATATCAAAAGAAGCATTGGAATGAATTTAGGAAGCATGGTTTATGAGATGGAAGTGTAAGCTCTATTTTAAAATATAAAGAAGCAACTTGTATCTAGACTCCTTGAATTAAAATTGTGATAGCTCTAAGGAGTCTAAAAGGAGTCACGAGACTTGGATTGAATAAAAAATGAGAGCCAAGATCATGAATCCTAAGGGTTGCTTCATTGTATCTTCTATGGAAACATAAAGAAGTCATATGAGAGAGTAGGTATGCATAGAGTTTGTATAAAGTTAGAGCTTGCTTCAATGATATAATTATGTCTTCTTTGATGTGTTTAAGCTAAGAGAATCAAGCCCACCTAATTGCATGTGTTTGGCTGAAAATGGGAAGAAGAATTAAAGAAAGTTCTAACCTTTCTCATGTGCATTGCTTGAATGTTTACTTGTTATTGAATGCTTAGTGGTATGTTTAAACTATAAAATATGTTTCTAGCCATTGAGTTCATGTATGATGCCATTATGTTTCTTGAAATATGTTCATAAATGCAAAATAGCATGAAATGGGTATGGTTATGCCAAAAATTCCTAGGAATGGGTGAGACAGAACCAAAAATCTTAAGAAAAGTGAGGCTAAGTTAAAATTCCTTTGAAAATGGATAAGACAAATCCAAAAATTCTAAAGAAATGGGGTGAGGCTAGACCAATGCCCTTTAGAGCCTATGTTTGACATACATGTGTTCATATGATAAGAAAAATAAATTATGTATGTTTTTTTGTAGCTTAAATGCCATACATGCATTTTTTGACATAAAATTATATCCATTATGTATGTTTGGAAGGGTAAAAAGCTATTGAGATTCTTTGAATCTCACTCTTTTCCCACAAATGTCTAATCATATCTAGGTAAGCCAAATTGATTAAGAAATGGAGGCCAACCATCTTGAAGCATAGGACTTTGACAAATGAATAGATGTTTAGTCATTTCGATGGCATATTGATATCAAAATATGTAACCATATGATGTATATATGATGTAGACCCTTAAGCATATTCAAATGTATGTAGATATGATGTATGTATATATTTTGGAACTAAATGAATGAATATGTAAACTTTTGCCATCTTTATGCTATTATGGTTATGTGTATAATTACAAGTGGCAAAGTGAGAAATGAGCTCCATGATAATTTTGAACCATTTTCCATGCTCATATATGCTACAATTATGCTTTTGGACTTGCCCAAGTGGCTATGGAACCATAAGAAGGTCATTTGGTACCTTGTTATCCCATTATAGACTCCAAATTTAACCATTTCTTGAGCTAAACCAAAGTCTGACCAAATGGATGAGTTTTTGTATGAAATTTGGCTAATAAATTGATCTTATCTAGGGCTTTCCATGAAGCTAAAGATCACCTAAATTAGAGTTCTAGAGAGTTTATTATGATTTTTCAAAATTAGTCAAAGTATGCAAAAACTATCAAAGGTATGGTTCATATGGCTAGTTTGTATTTCTGCGTCACTCATAGGTCAAATGGAGTCCAATGCTTATGAATTTTTGTAGGCAAAAACTAGACACCATAAGCTTTCTATACCAATGAGAGCACCTTATTTGGAGCTTTGTAGGGGGAGAAAAAAATTTTTGAAGTTCTAAGATCTGATGCTATCTAAGAGCATGACCTGATGTATATATTCTATTTTTTTCATGGTTTAACTGCTATTTTCTTGGTCTAGAATTATTTTTATCCATTAGACATCCAGATTTTTCCAAAAAGCTATTATATGCATGATTTTGATTTTTTTAAAAAATTAGTTATGAATTTCCAAAGTTCAAATAAGAAATTTAAAACACCAACCTGAGAGCAAAAATCTGATGCTTAGATGTATGGTTCTAAACCCATGCTTTGTGAGATAAAATGTGATGTTTCTGATATGGATGAATATGGTATGGATATAAAATGAAATTGATGAACCCACATAGTCCTTAAAGTCAAGAATGAATTAATTGGGCTCTCCGTGACATAAAATTTTGTTGTTTAATATGCTATGTTCACATAAATATCTAAGAATAAGCCTCGTGAGATGGTGTAAAGGTTAGGGAGCTACAGTATTACACAATGCCACCTAAGTTGGCTAATGTCCACCTGGTACTTTATGTTTCGATGTTGAGAAAGTATATACCCAATCCCTCCTATGTATTACATATGAAGAAACACCAATGGAAATCTAGATAGATAGATTAAGAAGCTATATTCAAAGGAAATTGCATTTGTGAAAGTCTTTTGGTGCCACCATTTACAAGTAGAGGCTACAAGGGAAATAGAAAGTAAAATACATGTAAAGTACCCCTACTTGTTCAAAAATTAAGGTTGGTTCATATTTAAATTCGAGGAGTGAATTTTTGTTAAGGGGAGAATGTAACGACCTAAACTCATATGCATAATTAAAAGTTAAATAGATATACTAAGAGTGAAGTCTAGGTCTAATGGTAGCCAAGTAAAACTTCATATGATGTGCCCTATGTTCAAATCTAGTAGCCTCTTACGCTAGTTTTTTTTTCCTTTTTTGTTACTTCTTTGTTATACCCAAAACGCCCTCCATTAGTTCAATAACAGAGTTAGTTTTTGTCATTCCCTCTCACCATGTTTTTTTTTTCAATTGCACATTCTTCATTCTAAAGGCATCTTACCAATTAGAAGTTAAGGGAAAAAGATGTCTAAATCATCAACTTCATCTCTATTCTTTTTTGCTATAGCTTGGTCTTGTTTATGCAAGTATTTTTGAGTGTTATCGTCTTGCCCTAGCTGTGAATGGTTGTTGAATCATGGCAGCCATACCCTTTATACAAAAGCACTTCTTTTCAAATTGAAGCTCAGTTTTTGTTTACTTAAAAAAATGTCAGAATCCCTATATTTTTCCTCATTTTTTTGTGCATTATGTTTCCATTTTCCATTCACTTTGTGATTGTTCAATACATTCCCTCTTGTTTGACATGGTTTTCTATTTGAGTTATAGCTCCTTCTTGATTGGTTAGGTGTTCTTAATATTGTACAAGTTCATCTATTCTTGGAACATTATTGCTTCCCTTTTTGGCTCAAAATTTTGCCCTGTGCATTTTCCTCTCTAATTCTTGACCAAACAAAACTAAAATGGGAGTGTGGCAGCTCTTAGGTATGAGTCATAACTAGATTGGTAGAAGGGCCAAAAAGGAGTAGAGGGAAGTGCATCAAGCTTTATTTAGCTCCATTTTTCTTTTTCTTTTTCCCCTTTTTAATTCTTGGCCAGCAAAGCACATTCAATGGTGTAGCTGTTCCTTCTTTAGGTGCTCAATTGTGGGATCATTCATAAGGGAAGGAAGAGGTTAGTGTAACGTTTTTAAAGAGACTAAATTTTCATTTTGACCCTTTTCAATGTTTGAACCTTAATGCTATTTTAGTATGGTTTGTGTAGGATGGAGCTTTATGTTCTATTTAGGATTCAAATAATTTCATAAGCTTTTAAGCTAATAAGGAGAGCTTGGGGTCATAGGTTAGTAGTTGATTTAGTTAATTCCTTTAAGCTCTGAATAGGGATAACCTTAAGCCAAATTTATATATCTATAATTTGCTTTTGCCTATTATTATTTATTTCATGCATTTATGTTTTAGACTACTAAAATATTAGAATAGATTATTGTCAAATAAAGAAAATCTAAGAACTTTAAATTAGGTGTTTTGAGGAGTACATTTCCTTTTGAGAAAATTTTTTAACTCCTTTAATATGAAGTTTATAAATGTTGTTGGCCAAATATAAGAACTAAAGAAGGAAGATTCATAATCAACAATGTGCGGGATTATAGTGGTTAAAAGAATTGATAGGATATTTAAAGAAAAAAAAATCTTTTAGTGAGGTAATTTGGAGTTATCCCAAATGCTAAGATATTGTGAACCTGTGTCATAGGGTATTCAAGAAGTTAGTCGCATCTAAGGAATTAGCAAAGCATATCATAGAAAACCTTCTTATATCATTTTAAGAGGTAAGTAACTAATGTTAGCTATATGTTTATTTTCAAGGGTTGTGGTTAAACATTCCCTAATTAATGCATTTACTTTATTAAATATGTTTCTAATTATTTACACATTTGAATGTTTATTAGGTATTTCTAGACCTTGAGAATATATATATTGATGATGAAAATTGTCTCTATTGACTGTGAGAGTTCTAAATTTTACTATTTGATTTCTCTGCAAAAATTATAATGTTTACTAAAGTACCTTGTTATTTGTTTAGATTGTAAGTATACATAAATAAGAATTTGATTTACTCTAAGCATACATTTATAAGACAATTTCTTATGGGAGCTATTTGTTTTAGAACCCTATAGCTAACTACAATAATGGTTAGCTATGGTGTACTCTAATATGTACCTTAGCTAGCAGGAGTGTTATTAGCCATGTGTGGTCGGCCACCATATGTAAATCTATTTTGATTTTCATGAGTAGGTTACTTAGCATTTATGTTACTTAACCTCCCAAGTTGTGTGTTTTACATATAGCCTAATTGGAACTTATTAGATACTTTCCACTACATTTAATGATTGATTTTATTAGGAGGATTGTTTATCACTACTTTTAAAGTTTTAATGGTTGAATTGCTATTTTGAATAAGACTTTCAGCGAAAATGTTCTTTTATACCTTATAGTTAGCCTTATTTACTCATTGAACATTTGACTTATTCCTTTTATTTTCAATTTGTTTCAGATAGTAGAACTAAACTCAATCGCCCTTTAGCAACTTAAATTGGTCATCTTCCTTCGTTCTCCATGAGCCTTACATTTGTCACATGGGCATATTTTGATGATTGCATGAAATCCATATTTTTTCCTGTACTATGTTGTATGTTGCTTCACTGAGTCACAAACAAGATCCCTTGTAACACCTGATTTACTAAAAAAAGGTTAAAAATGTACGATTTTCAAAGGAAGTCCCTTAAAGTAAAGGGAAAATGGCCAAATAAAATTATAGTAGTAATCTAGACCTCTAAAATAAGTTAAGATATTTTTGCAAATTTTGAAAATTTTGAAAAACTTACATGGAGAATTTTTAAATGAAAATTTTAAGTTTTTTAAGGTTCTCAAAAGCCTTGAAAACTATGAAAACCCCTAAAATAGTTAAAACCCCTATGATGAGCAATTTTAGTAAAAAGTTGACTAAAACTTTAATGAATGATTCGAAATAATTTCAAATCTAATTTGGATAAAACTAAAGACAATTTATAAGTTAGAGGACCCAAGTTTTATGATGGAAAAGAAGAATTTTGAAAAAGAGTTGAAATAAGACCAAATGAAGAAACCATGATTTAAGGACTAAATTGAAAAGTAAAAAAGAAGACAACTTTACCTTTTTGGCCTTAAAACGCATTCAGCTCTTCTCCCACCTCTCCACTAATGTTTTTTTGGTCTAGGCAAATTTAGAGAGAGCGGCTAAAAGGCGCTCAAGAGAGAAGGGAAGAAAAGAGTAAGATTTTCTAGTTTTTTCATACTCTTTGCTTCTTTAAACTTGTTCCTCTCTTCCTTCTTTCTCTTTTTATGGTTTGATTATTTATTTTAATATTACTTTGTGGCTGAGGCAATGGAGAGAGGAAGAGATTTGAGAGAACTTATGGGAGCATGAAATAGAGCTCTTGATAAGCTAGTAAATGAAGTAAGAAACCCTGGACTTCTTTTGCTTCATCTTGTTTTCTACACTTAGTCATGTTTAGGTCAGATCTAGCCCACTTAAAAGAAGATGATTTTTGGCCTTAGCAAGAGATAAACAAGTGTTTGGGAGTGTGGGAATTAAGAAGAGTCCATTAGAGAGAAATGGGAAGCAATGAAATTCAAGTTAAAGAATCTTGGGGTTTTGGAAGAAATGCTCAAATATGATATTTCCTAGAGACATGCTAGCTTATGTAAAACATTGTATGAGTCCATTAAACCTCTAGAAAGATTTATATGAGTCATTCTTCCAAGAAAAAGTAAGCTACTTTATAGGTCTTTTCTTAGGGTGTTGGTTTCAGCCTAGAGAGGAATATTGTGCCAAGAAAGTAATTTTTTTTTATTCGAAGGTTATAAGAGGCTTAGATATGAATTATTAGTGCTAAAAGAACCAATGAATTAAAGTTAGGAAGCTTGGTCTATGAGAAACAAGTTTAGGTCCCATTTAGACATAGAGAGACAACCTAGAGTTTAGCTTCCTAGATTGAGTTTATGGTGGCTTCAATGAGTTTATATGGAGCCATATGGTTTAGAAAAAATGAGAATTGGGAGCCAAGTGTATGATTTCAAGTGGTTGCTTCCTTGTGTTGTATATGGCCCCTATTAGAGTTTAAAACCAAGTAAGCTAGCATAAATGTGTATGAAGCTAGAATTGGTTCCAAGTATTAATTTAAGCCTCATTTAATCTGTCTAGGTCAAGTAAATCAAGATCTCCCTATTGATGTGTGTTCAGCCGAGAAGAACAAGTAAAGTGCAAGGGAAAAACAAAGGGAAAAGTTATGTTTCCTAGTATAAGGTAGATCTTTTTCACATACATTTCTTGATTTGTTACTTGTCTTGGTTTGCTTGTATGTGTTCTTGAATTAGGTGAATGGTTTATAGTCATTAATTTAGAGTCTTGGTACCTTGACATAATTTTTGAACTTATTTGAAAGTGTAATTGCTTAAATGGGCTTGGTAAGGCCAAAAGTTCCTTGAGGAGAGTGAGAAAGAGCCAAAAGTCTCTAAGAATAGGTGAGAAAAGGCCAAGAGTCTCAAGAAAGAGTGAGACCAAGTCAAATGTCCTTAGATGTGGGTGAGGCAAATTTAAAAGTCCCAAGAATTTAGGTAAGGTTAAACCAATAATCTTTAGAGCCTATATTTGAGTTGTTTGAATTTAATTGACATGAGAAAAGTGGCTATGTATGGTTTTAGAAATGTTTATGACATACTTACATTCCTTGACTTGTAATTACATCATATATGTATGTTGAAAAAGGTAAGAGAACTATTAGGATTTTTAAATCTCACTCTTTCCCCCATGTATTTACTTTTGCCTAGGTGAAGCCCAAGGTCTAAGTAGAATGGGTAATGTGGCTTAAAGTGAAGAGTTTGACACTAGAATAGGGATTTTTAGCACTCGAATGACAAGAGTAATGTACAAGAGTTGTATATATGATGTAAATAGTTAAACATATGAAAATTCATGTAATTATGATGAATGAAAGGATTTTAGAATCAATTATTTAGGTATGTATTTTTTTACATCCATGCCTAGTTGGGCTTGTGTAATCTTGGATGCGAAAGCAACTGAGGAAATAGTTTTGAGTTGCTTAAGTAATTGGATCTCTTAGATGAGTCTTGTATGCTATTTTTAACCTTTCTTGCATGCTCAAGAAGTCATGGTTAGGATAGGAAAACATTTAAGTTCATTTTGACCCCAAATGGTGGCTAAAACTCCCATTTTTGCACCTTCTACCCTAAGCTGACCAAATAAATAAATTTAAGCATAAAATTTGACTTGAATATAGGTCTCATCTAGAACTTTTTACTGAGCTAAGAACTAGTAGTTTTGGAGCTCTAGAGAATTAATTATGAATTTTCAAATTTAAAAAAATTTTGTAGATCTAGTTTATGCACTATTTATGTAGTCAATTTATGTTTCTGTGTTATCTATGAGTCAAATGATATCTAATACTTATGAAATTTTATAGGAACTAGAAATGATAAGCTTTCTATAGCACTTAAGAGCACCCCAATTAGAGGTTTGTTGAAGGAGAACTGAATTTTTAAAGTTACATGATAGTACTAGTCATGCAGCTCAACATTTAGCAATGTCCCATCAATTTTCATAAGCTAAATGTTTTTATTTTGGTCTAAAATTATTTTTATCATTAGTTAATATCCAGAGCTTTTCATTAAGCTATTATATATATAATTTTGATTTTTCTAGAATTAGTTATGATTTTTCAAAATTTGCATCAGTAAATTACCTTGCAACCCAAGATGAAAACTTGGAAATTCTAATATATGAGCTTTTGATCCACGTTGCAAGCACTAAAATGAGTTGTTTCTAATTTTTTGGGGTATAATATGAATGAAAATAATTTGAGGAAAATTTAAATGACTCTTGTGGGTAAAACTATTGGATTTTGGTGTCCATACATATATGTTTCCGATGCCAAGGTTGTTGAAATCTCATAATTTCATGTGATTTGGTCCTCAATTTGAGTTGTAAGGCCCCAATGGTGTTATTTTTGATATGTTTAAGAATGTTATGGATGGCAGATGTTATTGGTAAGGCCAAATGGTCTATATGGTCAAGATTGATTTAATTTGGCCTTTGATGATGATTATTTCCCTCGTTAAAAGTATGAAAGTTTTTTATGATGAATGTTTTATACCTTAGTTGGTAATGTTTCTATTTGAACACACATGCTATGACTAATTAGCATTAAGCCATGTTAACATAAAGGCTGAGATAACATCTTGTTAATAAAGTTTAGGATTTTGTCGACAAGATCTTATTTTCTACAGTGTAAATTCTAAAACCTTGTCGATAAAATCTTCTGCCAATAAGTATAAGGTCTTCTATTGTAGCATATTAAGACATATAATATGTGATGATATGACATCTCTCACCTCTAGAAATTGACTTATACTAGTCTATATTAATAGTAGAATTTTCCTTTTGATGTATTTGTGCTAGCTAGCTTATTTGTAGAAATATCATGAGGTTTAAATTTTAGAGAAAACTTTGCCAAAATTTCTACAAAAGCCACTTAGAACTAAATATGTTTAATGTAAATATGATTCACAATTATTCTATTTGGTTATGCTATTTAATATTGAATTTTAGGGATATTCATTAATGCTTGGTAGGATTTTAGTTTGGATAGGCTTACGGAAGAGAAATTGTCTTTCTTCGTGCCAGTCACACTTTTGGTTATGAGGTGTGACAAAGAACTAAAAAATGGTAACCATGGATTAGGGTATTATAATACCTGATCTTTCTAAAACTGAATTGAAATTGATGAATTATAAAAGAAAAACCCCAAAATGAGATGATTAGAGGCTAAAAAAAATTAGAATAATAATTTAGACATTTAGAAATGAGAATACAAAGCTAATGATGGCCCAAAATCAGAGTAAAAATGGCTAAACAAAAAGTTAAAAATATAATGACATTTTTATAATTTTAGACACTTTCTATAAAACTCAAAGGAAAGATTTTTAAATAGAAAAAATAAGTTTATCGAGGTTCTAAGAGGTTCTAAAAACTATAAAAACCTTAGAATAGTTAAAACCTTTCAATTTATGTTTTAGTCGTTAGTTGATCAAAACTTTGATCAATTTGTTCAGTAAGATTTTAAATTCAATTTGGGTAAAACCAAAAATATTTTATGAATTAGAAAATCTAAATTTTATGATAGAAAAGATAATTCTCAAAAAGGATTTAAAACGAGCTCAAATGTCATAGTTAAAGTATAGTAGCAAAATAATAATTATGGAAAATGTTAAAAATATCACCTATACCTTTTTTTTTTTAATGTCATTCATGCCTTCTCCTCTAGTTTTGCTGACTTGCTTTCTACCCATGATCATTAGTTATGGCATGATGAAGGGAGGGAGGAGAGAGAAAGGAAAGAAAGCTAAATAAGTAAGCATATATGCAAAATCTCATATTATGGTAGTTGGTAACCTTACTCTACTCGTCATGCTCTTTCTAATAGTAGTTTCAACTCTATGAAATAATGATTCTGGTCAATGACCTCATGAGAAAAAGTGGAGGTTTAAAGCAACTAAATATAGCAAGGGAATCATTATTTAGTAAGCTTTCAAATAAGGTATGTCATGCAATAGAAAGACTTATTTTTCTTTGAATTTCAATGGCTTCCATATTAAGTTTAGAGAGAGAAACTAGAGAGAGGGAGTGAATTTGGATCAAAACTTGATAGAATTAAAGGATATAAAGTGTGAAAAACAAGATTGTGCAATTGGAATTCAAAAGGAAACATTAGAATTTAAGTTAGCAAGGTTAGGGATTTTATTGCACCTTGATATATAGGAGACTTTCTAATGATAATTTAGATTATCTGAGAGTGCATGTGAGTTCTCAAAATACCTAGGAAGTCTCCCATGTGTTAAGTCCTTAAAGAAAAATTGCAAAACTCCATAAGTGCTATTAGTGGTATGTGTCTTAACCTAACCATGATAAAGCACCTAGGGAGAGTTTTAAATTAGTTTAAGACTAGAAAGGGGATAAATATGATAGGAGAACATCAAAATAAGCCTTGGAATAAATTTAAAAAGCATAGATTGTGAGATGGAGGTGTAGGCTCTATAATGAGACATAAAGAAGCAACTTATAGATAAACTCCTTAAAATGAATTTGTGCTTACTCTAAGGAGTCTAAATAGAGTTAAGAAACTTAGATTGAAAGAGAAAATAGAGCCAAGATCATGAATTCTCAAAGTTGCTTCATTGTGTCATGTATAGATCCATAATTGAATCTTAGAACAAAGTGAGCTTCTATAGAGTGTGTGTGATGCTAGAGTTTGTTCCAATGATTGATTCATGTCTCATTTGATGTGTCTAGGTCAAGAGAATTAAGTGCTATCTAATTCTATGAGCTTGGTCGAAAAGGGGAAGACATGTTCAAGGGACAAGTGTGATGTTCTTATTTCAAGGTAGTTCTCTAATCTTTATCATATGCATAGCTTGGTTTTTTTTCTTCTCATTGAGTTCTTGTGTGTATGTTTGCTCTACAAGAAATGTTTCTAGCCATTAATTATATATTATGGTACTATTATATTTCATGAAATGTATTTATGTACGAAATGTGGCTTGAATGGGCATGATTAAGCCAAAAGTCCCTAGGATTAGATGAAACAAAATTGAAAGTCTCAAGAAGAGTGAAGCTTAGTTAAAAGTTCCTTAAAAAAAGGTGAGACAAATTCAAAAGTCCTTAAAAAATTAGGTAAGGCTAGACTAATGCCCTTGAAAGCTTATATTTGACATGTATGAGTTTATGAGATGAAGAAAATGATTTATGTATGTTCATGACTAGTCTAAAGGACATGCATGCATTCTTTGACATATATATGCATTTATTATGTATGTTTAAAAGGATAAAAGACTATTGAGATTTTTTGAATCTCACTTTTCTCCATTTTCTATTTAACCATGTCTAGGTGAAGTTTAAGGAAGCAAAAATAAACACTAAGGAGCATGAGTTGCCACACTTTGACAATGGAAAAGCTCTTAATGTAATGTAATATCAAAGTATATGTGTATGAGTGGTTTAGGGCATGTAAACTATTGAGCATGTATAAAAATATGTGAATATCATGTATGAATGGAAGTTGGAACCCAATGCATGTTTATATAGATTTTTAACATCTATAGACCTTTTACATATGTGTATAATGTCAACTAGAGAGGTGATTTTGAGATGCTTCTGAATTGAACCACTTGAGGTGCTCTCATATGCTACATTTGTGCCATGGATTATGCCCAAATGGTTATGGAATAATTAGAATACCATTTGGTGCCACTTTGACCAATTTACAGTGCTAAATTTGATATAATCTAGAGTTAAACCACAAACTAGCCAAATGAACTAGTATTGACATGAAATTTGGCACACTTATAGAGCTTAACTAGATCTTTTCAAAAGTTAAAAAAAACTTAATTTAGAGTTCTAAAAAATTTATTATAATTTTTCAAAGTTGGTTAAATTATACAGAATTGGTAATGGTATTATTTATATAGTCAATTTATATTTCTATGTCATTTATCAGCCAAAAATTTTACAAGCATAAATTAAACACCACAAGCTTTCCATAGCCATTAATATCACTTCATTTGGAGCTCTGTAGAGGGAGAACCAAATCTTTGAAGTTTTAGACCTTGGAGCTATCCAAGAACAAACTTAATGTACTATTCTATTCCTTTTCATGGGCTAAACACCATTTTATTGATCTAAAATATTTTTACTTATTAGTTAACATCTAGAGCTTTCCAAAAAGTAATCACATATATGATTTCAATTTTTCTCGAATTGGTTATGAATTTCCAAAATTCATATCAGAAATCTATGACAACAACCCAAGGCTAAAAATTTTGATATGGTGTGTATAGTTCCAAACTCGTGGATTTTGAGATGTTCTATGATACTTATAACTTGTATGGATATGTTATGGATAGAAAATGATATTGATGAGCTCATATGGCTTATGAAGCATAAAATAAATTAATGAGGCTTTACATAACGTAATTAAATACCATTAAATGTCATATTTTCATGTAAGTGTTTTGAAGCAAGCCTTGAAATGCAATAAGAAGGATAGAAAGATATGGTTTTATAAGTATTGTTGATGTCATTCAAAGAGACAAAAGGGGTAGAAGTAGAGAGGAAAATGGTGATCAAAGTAAAAAGTAGGAAGAAAGTGAAGGTTATTGACCCAACAAAATGGCACCCAAAAAAAAAAGATTAAGAAGTAGGTGTAAAGAAAAAATTAGAAATAAAAGTTTAGGAACTTAATAAAAGCTGAGAAAGTGTTTAACAATGTCAAAAGTGAGCAAAAAAGTAATATCACTTTATATTATCTTCACCCACTTTATCTGAAACATTTAATGAAGAAAAAAAAGGTTTAAGAAAAAAAAAACTCTTCTCTTTGCACTTATGTCTCAAAAACATGAAAAGAAAAAGAGTTGAGTCTGAGTAGCCAAAAAATACTATCTTTATATACTTTATAAATATGCAAGCTCCTTGATAAAATTCACTCAATGGCTATTTCAAAAATGACTATATTAATAAAGCTCCAATCTCTCAATGGATACTTTTTTAAGCTTTTATACAAATGAAAAAAGATGAACAAAAAAACACATGAATTGAAGTAGAGAAAGAGAAGTCAAAATTATATTATAGTTTTCCTTTGTTCTTTTCACTTTATTTGAGGTTGATTTTTAGTTTTATGTAGCTTGAAAGAGCTTTAAAGAAAGAACAAGTTTATTGTAATTCCCTTCTTAATAAGGGTTTTAAATTTATCCTCATGTCATTTTGTAAAGTATGTTTAGGATGAAATTAGTGAAAAACCTTTGAAGAAGAAAGTCTTAGGTGAGCTTGTATAAAACTCAAATGCTATATTAGTTTGAGGTGAGTTAGGAAATTTTATGTTAGTAGTGAATACATGTAAAACCATCCTAATTATAATCTAAACATTGGTTGAAGAAAATGCTTTAGAATTTAAGAGGATTGAATATAAGCTAAGAGTTAAACTAGGAAAAATTTGATGGTGTTTCTCTTTCTCTTATCTCTCTCTTTTATTACTTTGTTTTTAGGGCTACTCTAATGTTAGAGGTTGGCTATTCTACTTTCTTATCTGGAAAATACTCTAAATTTGTATTAGCTCACTCCACTACCTATTTGTTATTTTATTAGAGATTGCTCAACTTCTCCTTTAGCTTACTCCATCTTTCTAGGTGTGAAAAATTTATTATATTTATTCTTATTGCTTATCACACTTATAATCCCTCTAGGTGTGACTATCATCAACTTCCTCAATAAGAACCAAACCTATTATCGGCCTCACATGAACTCCGCAATTCTTTAACCTATGAACAAAAAGCACCCTTAAACAACCAATTAATCTCACTTTATAAGAATCAAGGTCTAAAATTGTGAATTCTCCAACTTTTAATACCTTAAAATATTGAGCTAAAACCTGCCCACTTTGCTTTTCAATCTTAGGGAATCCAATACTATAAATGTCATTTTCTTAGGTAAATTATTAATGCAATTCAACAGATGAGGCTTTTTGCTTCTAAAATAGCATATTCTTTCTTGTTAGCCTTGTTCTTAAACATGAATTTCTTTTTTAGGATCAACTCATAAATCAAATTATCAAAGCTCTATTTTAAATCCCAGATGGTTGTGAGTGATGATCGAACACCATAAGGTGACAAGAAATATGAGTTTCCAATAATAAGTTTTCTAGATCAAAGATAGATGCAGATACTTTCTCAAAGTAAGACTTGAGCTAAGTTAGATCAAAAGAAGTAGTTTGAGAATTAGCCAACTAAGACTCGATGGAGCACTTTAATTCAGAAAAGTGTAAGGATAAAGTAGATTCAAACGAAGGGGATGATGATGAGTCAAACTTGGATTGGCAGGAGTTATCTAAACAATTCTAGTGATAGTTCAAAAGATACTTGAGCATCCATAAGTGCTTCTTTTGAAGATGTTGGTTAAAGGCTTTTATTTGTCGAACATTTATGAGATTTTCTTTCTCTTCCATTGCTTACAATTTGTGACTATTTGGGAAAGTAAAAGAGGCTTTAGGAGCAAAAGTAGAGTGTAGGAGCGGCTACTTAAAGGGTATCAGTAAGTGTGGCTCATTGAAGCCTCGATTAGGGGTAATTTTAAAATGCAAATAAGCATTAATTATTTTTTAAGTTTAAATATAATACATATTTATATATCATGGAAAATTATACTACTCATAAATTATAAATAGAATGATTTTCTATTTAAATTGCATGTATTTGTGGTCTTTTCTTTTTTTCTTTTTAATTTTGATTCTATTTTCAAATTCAAAATGAGGTATAGAGCTGAATTACTATACATGGCCCCTCACTAATTTTGTTAAATTTGTCTCTTATCCTTCATTTCATCTTATTACTATCCTAAATTATTAGCCTTCTGAACTTGTCAACGTCGAAGGATGATGAAGATGATTAAGATATAGATAAGGTACTACATTTCCATCACAAAACTTAATGAAAAATGTTTTCCTTATGTAACAACCAGAAAAAGAAAAAAAAAGAAAGAAAGGTGAAAATTTTGAAATCCTGAAATTTTTCTAAGTCTGCTGGCTATAGCCTAGCTATAGCGAATGTACCTGTTCGCTATATCCTAACTATAGCGAATATACCTGCTCGCTATAGCGAAAAATGGTCTAGCTATAGCGAAAGTAGCTATTCGCTATAGCAAAAATACTTCTAGCTATAGCGAGTGTGAGCATCCCATACAAAAATCAGAGAGTTGCTCGTCATAGCGCACGCTATAGTGAAAATGGGGTCTGGAACTGATCTGTGCTCGCCGTAGCGAAGGTTAAAGCTCGCTATAGCGACGGTTAGTCCAGAAAAGTATAAAAAGAGAGTTTTTGACATATTAAACCGTCCCCATTCATTCTTTCTCTCTTATTTGCCCTAGACTTCGACCCAAGGAGAGAAAAGAGGTGTGGAAAGTGAGAGAGACCAAGAGAAAGGAGGAAAAACAAAGGAAGGGTAAGCAAGTTTCTCTCTTTTCTTCTTAGAATCTTGTTCTCCTCTTTTTGCTCTCTCTTTCTATGGTTTTGCTTGTGAAATTAGTTAGGTTTTAGCCATGGGTCAGAAGAGGAAAAGTGGAAAACACTCTTGAACTTCTTGTTTTCCTTGAATATGTTGATTATCTTACCTTGAGAGCTTGGGAAAGAAGGAGAGTTGATAATATTCTAGAGAGAGGGAGAACCCCTAGGTTCTTGTATGTTAGGAGGGTTTGATCTGAAGAACCTTTAAGAGTTGTCAAGTTATGAAAGAGTAATTTCATATTTTGTTGTGTCTAGGCTCAAGAGAAGCACCTCCATCAAGGTGTGAGTATGAAACTAAGAAGGGAGAAAAGGAATCGAAAGGGAAGGCTTGTATTGGCTCCAAAGGTAGCTCTCTTTCCACTCTTTCTTATTGCATTCTTAGATGTAATGGTTAATGTATACTTGTGTATATGCTTATTGTGTGAGATATGCCATATGTTATTGCCTTGATGCATTGGTACCAATATGTTTATGTGTTAGATTATGAGAATTGCTCGGGTGAGGTAGTGCCAAAAGTCCCTTGAGATGGGTGAGGTAGTGCCGAAAGTCCCCTGAGATGGGTAAGATAAGGCTAAAAGTCTTATAACCGAGTGAGGCCAAGTCAATAGTCCCTAAACTCGGGTAAGGTTAGACCAAAAGTCCCTATAACTTACTTGTGGCATAGTTGTGATTTTCATGGCATGAGAATTATGCATTTACATGATTGAAAATGGTTAGATGCTTAATTGCATGCTTGACTTGTTATATGCCTTGATTGCTTCCTTGATTGAGTACATGAACTACTAAGATTCCATGAATCTCACCCTTCCCCCTCCCATCTTAACATGCTAGGTCGAGCTCAAGGAGAACCAAATGCACACCAAGGAGCCTAGGAGCTTGTTTAGCTAGATGATAGCTTTATTTTGGTCTTTTTGATGTAAAGTGGTGCCAAAATATAAATGCACCCACTATTTTTTAGATGTAAATGTTGTAGCAAGTGTAAATGTATGGATATATGATGTACAAACTATGTACAGAGCCATATTAATGAAAATGTGAGTTTTACCCTTTTTGTGGCTTGTATGTGATAGTGTATTTTGGCCTGCAGCATAGTGAGTTTGAAATGTATAATGATTTGGACCACTTGGACATGTTATATAGACTATTTTCATGCTTTTAAACTTATCAACGAGTTGTTGGAATATGTGGGAGGTCATTTGGACCCATTTGAACCTTTTTTGGGTGTCAAAACCACTAAATTTGTGAGCTTCGTCAAAGTATGACTAAACGAGCTCTTCTTGATATGAACTTTTGCATGCCTCTGTAGAGAGCTTCTTGGGAAGCTAAAGTGGGTAATATTTGGAGGTCTAGAAAATATTTGGCGAATTGTTGAAATTGGAAAAAACTTGATGGTTTGGTCATGTACTATTGCCATAGGTCTGAAAGGAAACCTGTGTCATTCATAGACCAAATGGAGTCCAAATGTCGTGAAATTTTATACACATAAACTAGACAACTACAGTGACCTATACCAACTAGAATCACCTAAATCGGAGGTCTTTAGAGAGAGAATGAACCTTCTGAAGTTCTACATCAGCATCAGGGAGCCCATTCGGCCTCTGTTACTATTCCATCAGTTTTCGGGGTCTGAGGGCTACTGAACTGATATGGACTTATTTTTCTCCTCTAGTAGACATCTGTAACTTTCCAAATTGGTATAGTTTACTCAGATTGGATTTTTGTGGATTTAGTTATGAATTCTGGAATTTCATGACAGTAAGCTGCACCAGAAACAGTGACGGCTGGACCTCTTTACCATATTCGATGTCAAACATGGTCCAAACGCTGTGATTATGGTTGGGAACTATTTTTAGTGTAACACTTAGAGCTTTCCAAAAAACTAAGGTTTGCTAGATTTCTATTTTTCTATAATTAGTTATGATTTTTTAAAGTAAGAGCCAAAAATCTGACTTTTGGGTCCATTTAAGAGAAATGAAATTTCTTGGTTTTGGCTTCATATCCATGGTTTATGGCATATTTTATGATATGTATGAGTCGTATACATGGAGTTTGAGTAGAGAATATAAATGATGGGTTCACAGGACCCACAGGGCAAAAGATGAATATTTGAAACCTCGATTTTTAGTGTGAAAACGCCATGGTTTGTATTGGATCTTTGGAAATCATATGGAACCGAGCCCAGAGGGAAGCTAGATAGAGTTAGTATATTATGGTGTTACATTTTTGATATCAGAGCAAAGGTTCAGGCACTTTTGCTCAATGTTAGGCTCTTGAATGATATGATTTATATATGTTTGGTGTGAATGGCCATGGAAGTGGTAGCATCTATATGTATTTGTGCTTGTGATATAATTATGAACTGAGGGTTGCTACTTCTTTTCAGACATGGTTGAGACTAGGCGGGGTAGGGGTAGAGGCAGACCACCCAGGGCTCAAAGAGCTGAGCCAGAGGTTCTTGTTGGGCTTGAGGATCCTCTGCAGGCGATCATGGAGAGGCTTGACTGATATGAAGCCATGATGGGCCAGCACCAGGAGATGCTGGAACAGCAGAGGTACATAGCCCAGCAATAACATGATATGATCATGCATTTACAAGACACCCTGGCCAGGCAAGAAGAAGCCAGGAGAGATGCCCCTGTACCTCAGCCATCTACATTTAGCATTCCACCTGTACCTCTCCAGGAGCCTGCTGCTCCTCAGACCCAAACGTCTATCCAGAAAGTGTTGAAGCAGTTTAGGCAGAACAATCCACCCTTATTTGACAGAGAGTTAGATGCGGATAAGGCGGAGGCTTGAGTTATACAGATAGAGAAAATCTTCTCGGTGATGGATTGTACCACTGAGCAGAAAGCCCAGTTAGCCACTTTTATGTTGCAAAAGGAAGCTGATAGATGGTGGCTCAGTACGAAGCCCCTCATGGAGACCAAGAACGTACAAATAACTTAGGAAAGTTTCTTGGTCGAGTTTTATGAGAAATACTTCCCTAGTTCGGTGAGGAAGAAGAAAGAGATGGAATTTATGGGCTTGAGACAGATGGATAAGATGACTGTGGACTAATATGTGGCCAAGTTTATTGAATTATCTCGGTATTCCTCTTACCTCCAGAGGTATGATGATGAACTCTGGAGATGTGAGCAGTTTGAGACTGGGTTGAAGCCCCTGATTAGCGATAGAGTCACTCTACAGCGGATCCAGAAGTTTAATACCCTTGTGGAGGTTAGCAAAGTGATTGAGACTAACCTGCAAGCTATCATACCTCCTGCGACTACAGCTAGTCGAAGAGAGTTTCGAATTTGAAAAGGCCAAAACCAAAAGAGGGTTTTAGTTTGACACCTAACCCCAAGAGGAGAGGCAAGGGGCCATGGAATAGAAGGCTACAGTGGGGTATGCCACCACCTTGGAGCTAGTCATCCTTCTAACAGTCTCTGGTGACATGTTTTAAGTGCGGGAAGTCAGGGCACATTGCTAGACACTACCCTCAGATGGATATAGTGCCTTCTCCTAGACCACAGACCCAGGGCTGAGTGTTCGCCCTTACTCAGCAGGAAGCTAGCGCATCTCCCAGTTTGATCCAAGGTACGCTGATAGTGAATGGCTTTCCTATAATTGCTATGTTTAATTCGAGTGCTAGTCACTCGTTTATATCTTATGATTGTGTGAGGAAATTGGGTCTGGCCATTAGTGTCTTGTCATTTGACTTGTCTGTCACTACACCCACTGGAGGCCACGTGGTTACTTCCCATACTTGCTTAAATGTCACTGTTCAATTTAACCATTGTCATACCACTATTGATTTGATTTGTATGCCCTTCCATGATATTGATTTGATTATTGGTATGAACTGGTTGGCTACAAATAATGCAATACTTGATTGTGAACACCGAACCATTTCCCTACTTGCTTGTGGGACCATACCTAGGGTAAGAGCTGAGTTAACCTTTATAACTACTACCCAGGCTGAGAGATATTTGGAGTGTGGATGTTAAGGGTTTCTAGTCTTTTTCTCTATTCAGGCTAAGGTAGAAGAAGGGATAGAGGAGATCCCAGTTGTCAGGGAATTCCTGGAGGTTTTCCCTAAAGAGTTTAACTTTAGTAGCCTACCCCCTGAGAGAAAATTAGAATTCCCTATAGACATAGTGCCTGGGGCTGGACTGGTGTCCAAAGCTCCTTACAGGATGGCTCCCGCTGAGCTTGCTGAGTTGAAAGAGCAGATAGAGGAATTGTTAGAGAAAAGGGTTTATCCGCCCTAGTGTTTCACCTTGGGGAGCTCCAGTGTTGTTTTTGAAAAAGAAGGATGGTAGCTTGCGTTTGTGTATAGATTACAGAGAGTTGAATAAAGTTACCATCAAGAATAAATATCCTCTCCCTAGAATTAATGATTTGTTAAATCAGTTGACTGGGACATCTGTGTTTTCCAAGATAGATCTTAGATCTGGGTACCACCAGTTGAGAGTGAGAACTAAAGACGTCTCTAAGACAGCCTTCAGAACGAGGTATGGGCACTATGAGTTCCTTGTGATGTCATTCGGGCAGACAAATGCGCCTGTTGTGTTCATGCATTAAATGAACAGAGTATTCAGACCGTATCTAGATCAGTTTGTGGTAGTTTTCATTGATGATATTTTAGTGTACTCCAAATCCTTTGAGGAGCACGAGAGGCATTTGAGATTAGTCCTAGACACCTTGAGAGAGAAAAGGTTGTATGCCAAACTGAGTAAATGTGAGTTTTGGGTAACCGAGGTAAGATTCTTAAGTCATGTGATCTCACGAGACGGGATCACGGTTGATTCCCATAAAGTTGAGGCTGTGTTACAGTGGGATAGACCTAGAATGATCACCGAGGTTAGGAGTTTCTTAGGTTTGGCAGGGTATTATAGACAATTTATTCAAGACTTTTCTCGGATGGCTTTACCACTGACGAGGCTAACTAGGAAAGAGACACTTTTTATGTGGGATGATAGATGTGAGAAGAGTTTCCAGGAGTTGAAACTCTATTTGACCACTGCCCCTATACTAATTATCCCTGACCCTAGTGAGCCATTTGTGGTTTATTGTGATGCCTTGGGCAAAGGGTTAAGATGTGTGTTGATGCAGCAAGGTCAAGTAGTGGCATATACCTCTAGGCGATTGAGGCCTCATTAGGAGAATTACCCACACATGACCTGGAGTTAGCCACCGTAGTATTTGCTTTTAAAATTTAGAGATACTATTTGTATGGTACTACCATAGAGATTTATAGTGACCACAAGAGTCTGAAATACCTGTTTCACCAGAAAGAACTCAATATAAGACAAAGGAGATGGATAGAGTTCCTGAAAGATTATGATTATGTGTTGAAATATCATCCAGACAAGGCCAATGTGGTGGCGGATGCCCTGAGTCAAAAATCCATCCATGTAGCCCATATGATGATTAGGGAGCAGGAGCTCCTAGAGAAGTTTAGAAACTTAAACCTCTCTTGTCAGGTGGTATCGGGTAAATTGTATCTGAGTGAAACCCGGATTGAGAATATATTGAGAACCCAGATCTTAGATACCCAGAGAGAGGATGAGTTCCTGAAACGGATCAGGAATAAGATTTCCCAAGGTAAGACCTCAGATTTCAAGGTGTCTGAGGATGGTATGATAGTATATCGAGATAGAATTTGTGTGCCTAATCAGAATGAGTTAAGAGAAAACATCTTAGAAGAGGCACATAAGAGTAAGTATACTATCCATCCAGGTGCCACCAAGATGTATCATGATTTGAAAAGAATTTTCTGGTGGTCAGGGATGAAGAATTATGTGACGAATTATGTGGCTAGATGCCTAGTGTATCAGAGGGTGAAGATAGAACATCAAAAGCCAGTTGGGTTGTTGCAACCTCTAGATATCCCTGAGTGGAAGTGGGATAGTATAGCCATGGACTTTGTTATGGGGTTACCCAGGACATCCTCTAGAAACGATACTATTTGGATAGTTGTGGATAGACTGACGAAGTCTACATATTTTTTAGCTATCAGGGCTATTCATACACTAGATAGATTAGCCCAGTTGTGCATTAGAGAGATAGTATGACTTCATGGAGTACCCAGTAGCATAATTTCAGATAGAGACCCCAAGTTCACATCGAACTTTTGGAGGTCATTGCAGCATGCCTTAGGGACCAAGTTGTGGTTTAGTACTACATATCACCCCTAGACAGATGGTCAGACTGAAAGGACCATCCAAACATTGGAAGATATGTTGAGGGCATGTGTATTAGAAATGAGGGGTAACTGGGATGCGTATTTACCGCTAGCAGAGTTTGCGTATAATAACAGCTACCATTCCAGTATTCAGATGGCCCCTTATGAGGCTTTATATGGGAGAAAGTGCATATCCCCTCTGTGTTGGATTGAGCTAAGTGAGAGGAGTGTGATAGGACCTGAGATTGTGGACCAGACCACCCGACAAATAGAATTAATTAGAAAGAGACTCCTCACGGCCCAGAGTAGGCAAAAGAGCTATGCTGATAAGCGTAGGAGGCCGTTAGAGTTTGAGATTGGAGACCATATATTCATTTGAGTATCCCCAGTGACGGGAGTAAGTTGGTCAATGAGGGTAAGGAAGCTCAGTCCTAGGTATATTAGTCTATTTGAAATCCTTAAGAAAATTGGACCCGTGACTTACCGAATAGCCTTACCTCCTAACCTAACCCAAATCCACAGTGTTTTTTATGTCTCCCAGTTGAAAAAGTATTTACCAGACCCCTCACATAACATAGAATATGAGCATGTGCAATTGCAGGAAGATCTTTCCTATGTAGTGAGACAGAAGAGAATTGTGGATGCTAAGCTAAAATAGCTGAGAAGCAAGAGCATTCCTCTGGTAAAAGTGATCTGGAGAGGTCTGACATCTGAGAAAGCAACATGGGAATTGGAGGATGAAATGAGGCAAAAATATCCAGAGTTATTCCCTTGAGGTATGTCTTTAAATTTCGAGGACGAAATTTTATTTAAGAGGGGTAGAAATGTAACAACCAGAAAAAGAAAAAAAAAGAGAAGAAAGCTGAAAATTTTGAAATCCTGAAATTTTTCTAAGTCTGCTGGCTATAGCCTAGCTATAGCGAATGTACCTGCTCGCTATAGTGAGAAATGGTCTAGCTATAGCGAGAGCAGCTATTCGCTATAGCGAAAATGCTTCTAGCTATAGCGAGTGTGAGCATCCCATACAAAAACCAAAGAGTTGCTCACCGTAGTGCACGTTATAGCGAAAACGGGGGTCTGGAACTAATCCGTGCTCGCCGTAGCGAAGGTTAAAGCTCGCTATAGCGACGGTTAGTCCGGAAAAGCATAAAAAGAGAGTTTTTGACATATTAAACTGTCCCCATTCATTCTTTCTCTCTTATTTGCCCTAGACTTCGACCCAAGGAGAGAAAAGAGGCATCAAAAGTGAGAGAGACCAAGAGAAAGGAGGAAAAACAAAGGAAAGGTAAACAAGTTTCTCTCTTTTCTTCTTAGAATCTTGTTCTTCTCTTTTTGCTCTCTCTTTCTATGGTTTTGCTTGTGAAATTAGTTAGGTTTTAGCCATGGGTCAGAAGAGGAAAAGTAGAAAACACTCTTGAACTTCTTATTTTCCTTGAATATGTTGATTATCTTACCTTAAGAGCTTGGGAAAGAAGGAGAGTTGATGACATTCTAGAGAGAGGGAGAACCCCTAAGTTCTTGTATGTTAGGAGGGTTTGATCTGAAGAACCTTTAAGAGTTGTTAAGTTATGAGAGAGTAATTTCATATTTTGTTGTATCTAAGCTCAAGAGAAGCACCTCCATCAAGGTGTGAGTGTGAAACTAAGAAGGGAGAAGAGGAATTGAAAGGGAAGGCTTGTATTGGCTCCAAAGGTAGCTCTCTTTCCACTCTTTCTTGTTGCATTCTTGGATGTAATGGTCAATGTATGCTTGTGTATATGCTTATTGTGTGAGATATGCTATATGTTATTGCCTTGATGCATTGGTACCAATATGCTTATGTGTTGGATTGTGAGAATCGCTCGGGTGAGGTAGTACCAAAAGTCCCTTGAGATAGGTGAGGTAGAGTCGAAAGTCCCTTGAGATGGGTGAGACAAGGCCAAAAGTCTCATAACTGAGTGAGGCCAAGTTAAAAGTCCCTAAACTCAGGTGAGGCCATCTAAAAGCCCCTAAACTCGGGTGAGGCTAGACCAAAAGTCCTTAGAACTTACTTGTGGCATAGTTGTGATTTTCATGGCATGAGAATTATGCATTTACATGATTGAGAATGGTTAGATGCTTAATTGCATGCTTGACTTGTTATATGCCTTGATTGCTTCCTTGATTGAGTGCATGAGCTACTGAGATTCCATGAATCTCACCCTTCCCCCTCCCATCTTAACATGCTAGGTAGAGCTCAAGGAGAACCAAATGCACACCAAGGAGCCTAGGAGCTTGTTTAGTTAGATGATAGCTTTATTTTGGTCTTTTTGATGTAAAGTGGTACCAAAATATAAATGCACCCACTATTTTTGAGATGTAAATGTTGTAGCAAGTGTAAATGTATGGATAAATGATGTACAAACTATGTAGAGAGCCATATTAATGGAAATATGGGTTTAACCCTTTTTGTGGCTTATATGTGATAGTGTATTTTGGCCTGTAGCATAGTAAGTTTGAAATGTATGATGATTTGGACCACTTGGACATGTTATATAGACTATTTTCATGCTTTTAAACTTATCAACGAGTTGTTGGAACATGTGGGAGGTCATTTAGACCCATTTGAACCTTTTTTGGGTGTCAAAACCACCAAATCTGTGAGCTTCGTCAAAATATGACTAAACGAGCTCTTCTTGATATGAACTTTTGCATGCCTCTGTAGAGAGCTTCTTGGGAAGATAAAGTGGGTAATATTTGGAGGTCTAGGAAATATTTGGCGAATTGTTGAAATTAAAAAAAACTTGATGGTTTGGTCATGTACTATTACCATAGGTCTGAAAGGAAATCCATGTCATTCATGGACCAAATAGAGTCCAAATGTCATGAAATTTTATACACATAAACTAGACAACTACAGTGACCTATACCAACTAGAATCACCTAAATCGGAGGTCTTTAGAGAGAGAATGAACCTTCTGAAGTTCTATATCAGCATCAGGGAGCCCATTCAGCCTCTGTTACTATTCCATCAGTTTTCTGGGTCTGAGGGCTACTGAACTGATATGGACTTATTTTTCTCCTCTAGTAGACATCTGTAACTTTCCAAATTGGTATAGTTTGCTCAAATTGGATTTTTGTAGATTTAGTTATGAATTCTGGAATTTCATGACAGTAAGCTGCACAAGAAATAATGACAGCCGGACCTCTTTACCATATTCGATGTCAAACATGGTCCAAATGCTGTGATTATGGTTGGGAACTATTTTTAGTGTAACACTTAGAGCTTTCCAGAAAGCTAAGATTTGCTAGATTCCTATTTTTCTATAATTAGTTATGATTTTCCAAAGTAAGAGCCAAAAATCTGACTTTTTGGTCCATTTAAGAGAAATGAAATTTCTTGGTTTTGGCTTCATATCCATGGTTTATGGCATGTTTTATGATATGTATGAGTCGTATATATAGAGTTTGAGTAGAAAATGTGAATGATGGGTTCACAAGACCCACGGGGCAAAAGATGAGTATTTGAAACCCCAATTTTTAGTGTGAAAATGCCATAGTTTGTATTGGATCTTTGGAAATCATATGGATCCGAGCCCAAAGGGAGGCTAGATAGAGTTAGTATATTGTGGTGTTACACCTTATCTCAGAATCCATCTTATAACAAATATAAACCTTAATTACCATCCTATTTTTAATAAAATCTCTTAATTTTTGGATCCAAACCCATTTAGTTAGGGGAATTTCTAAAAGAATCATTTTTTTCTGAAGTTGATACTTGTCTATATGAAATTTATTCATATTAAATCACCCAAAAAAAAAAGTATCAACCATTAATATTATCCAAACACATAATCAATATAACTTGAAATTATCTAACCTCAACAAATATATGTCTCAAACATAATAAATAAATAAATAATTTTATTATATAATATTGAATATTCCCAATAAAGTCCCTAAACTTGGTCCTAAACTCATTTTTCTATCATCATGCTTGGACCTTAGTGTGTAAATTTTATAGATACCCATTAAGTATGAGTATTTTCATCATCCTTATTAACAACTATCCTAATGTAGCAGAGATGGAGTCCAAGAGAGAAATGAACTCTTGCATTAGTCTAGCAAGCCATTAGATCCCAATGATAGACATAGCAAGAGTTTTTGCGACTTATAGAGACAAATCTATCATTATCACCAATCCTTATAAGGCTTGTTAATTTGATAAATCAATCACTAGTGACCAACAATATGGTTTTCTTATACTATTCACCCTTATGTTTGACAAAAAAATGACTTAAATCTATGACACTGACTTGTCTACTAACCTATTCATTGACTCCTAGATCATTCGACAACTCCTCATATATTGAAGAAATTAGAGGAGAATGGCTTCAAGACTGTGATTAATAGCTTCTATGATTTGGAACTAGCTTATGTAGATTATCTTAGATGTCTTCTAAAGAAGAAAGTATGGCTTATAGGACTAATGTGTCCATTTAACCAAAACAAAAAACAAGGGATAAATCAAAGGAAGAAAAAATTTCCACAATCGATGAACAATCATGTTTGAATTGATTGAATTCAAAGGAATTTAATTCAATTCTATACATTAGCTTTAAAGTTTAGCTTGATTACCTTAAATAGCTTAAGAAAATCACACAAGGTCTCAAAGCTTCTAATTAGTCATTCATTTAGGTAATAAAGGAATTTGTGTGTGAGATTTCCAAAAACATCCTAAAGCTAAGTTCAAATCCAAAGGTTTTATTCAAAATATCATAAAAAAAATGATTAAGTTTTGAACTTTAAAGAGATTTTGCATAGAACAACTTCTGCAAGCATATTTAGAAACGACAATTAATTTAATGTCTCATGTTTTGATAATCATTATGATTCTATGAATGGAGTAATAGAGGGAATGAAGCTTAGTCAAAGAAGAAGGAAAGATAGTGATGGAGGAACATGATGGATTCTATAACATTATAGATGATTGTCAATAGGTTGACAAACACAAGATATTTAGGTTTTAATGGAATAAAATGAAAGACTAAAGACTAATTTAGCATGTTTTAAATTTAAGAGACTAATCTAAAATTTTAAATAAAACTAAAAATATTAACATATTAATTTAATCTTTGTAAAATATGTATATCTAAACTCATAATGTTTGACCCAAAAAAAAATAGTTTGAATGTTACAAGAAAAAAAATAATCAAAGGAAAGCACTTTATTGAAAAGCTTTAAAAGAAATTACAATGAAGTCTCAAAGAGAATCAATCCAAACATTATAATTACTAACATGCTTTCCACATTGAGCCAAAGCATGAGCTACAATGTTGGAAGAACAAGGAACCTATAACACTATAGTCTTCTAGTCTTTTTTTTTTTTTGGTTTCCTACATACAAGCTTCATACATGAAATTCATAGAAAATGAAATAAAAGTGATGAATTAAATTGCATCACATAGGACTTTAAATTTTTGTCTTTTGCTTCGTGGACCTCATGAACCATTCACACCATGCACCAAAAAAAATATAAGTCTGCTCTCAAGTTCTAGTACTAAATTTCTGGTATAAACTATGAAAAATCATAACTAATTCTAAAAAAATAGAAATCAAGAGTGTGATGGCTTTCTTGAAAGCTCAAGATATTAACTAGAGGTTAAAAATAATTCTAAACCAAAACAAAAGTATTTAGCCTATGAAAATTGATGAAACAGTATCAAAGATTAGGATACACCCCTGGTACTGATATAAAATTTCAAAAATTGGATTCTCCCTTAGTAGACCTCTAAATGGATGATCTTGGTGGCCATGGAAAGCTTATTATATATATTTTATTTCTATAAAATTTTATAGTCATTGGACACCATTTACCCATGGATGACACAAAGAAAGGAACTAAGCAAATGAACAATGCATCCTACCATTTAGTATTTTTTTTCAATTTTGAAAAATCATAATAAATTCATTAGATCTCTAAATTAAGTGTTCTTTGACTCTATGGAAAGCTCTAGAGAAGACCTACTTGTTGGCCAAATTTCATGGAAAAAGCTTACTCATTTGGTTAGACTTTGATTCATCATACAATTTGGTCATTTTTTATGCCCAAAATGGTTCAAAATGGTGCCAAAGTGCTTTCTTCATTGTCCAAGGTGACTTGGGCATGTCCAAAACCACATACACAGCCTAGAGAGACATGCCATTTGATTTAAAACCTCATAGAACTCATTTTCACTATACCACTTGTTATCATACACATGGGAATCAAGGCATATAATGGGTCTTTGATGGCAAAATCATACATGCTCACTTGTATGAACCCAAAATCAATACATGCATCATATCTATATATATTTGAGTGTGCTCAAGTATCTATATCACATACAACTTGTGATTACAATTCTTAACATCAAAATACATTTACAAAACCTATTTCTCTATACATATGTCAAAGTTTTACTTCGCATGCTTATTGGCTCCCATTCTTTGGCCTACTTGGCTCAACTAGACATGATTAGATATTAGAGAGGGAAGGGTGAAATTCTAAGAATTTTGATAGCTCTTAACCCTTTCAATCATATATAATAAGCACATTTCAAGTCAAAGAATGCATGCATGAAGGTTAAGCTATCTGTAACTATACATAAAATCATTTTCACGTTCAAGAAGCTTATACATATCATACATTAGCTTTGAAGAGTATTTGTTTGGCCTCATCCTCTTTTCTTAGGACTTTTAGACTAGCTTCACCTATTTTCAAAGGACTTTTAACTACATCATACTCATTCAAGCCATAATGCATTCATAAAACATAATTTATGCACATAATCGTACTATGGCATATATAAAATAGCTATAAAAATTTCACATGGCATAAACATACATACACATCTAAAGATAAAAAAATAACTAATAATGTATAAAAGAAATGTTAGAAAACTATCTTGAATGTAAACATATACACTTTTCCTTGATTGCTCTTTCCCTCTTTTAGTCACACACTTGTAAGTGGGTGGAGTATGATTCCTTTGGTCTAAACACATCAAATAGGATCCAATTATATTCTTGGAAAAACCTTTAACACCACACACCCTCAAAGAAAGCCTACTTTCTTATACAATTTAACTATGGTTTTATAAAGTACCTAATGAAACAACTATAAGAATTTAAGATCTTGGCTTCATTCTCTCCTTCAATCATGGCTCTTGACTCTATTTAAACTCCTTAGAGCCATCTGATAACTATGATTTTTATATATTTTAATTCTCCTAACTTAACCATTTTGATAGTTAAATAAGGCTTAATGGATTTACTTAGATGGATAATTGATTTTAGTAGCCATTCTTGCACCTTATGAATTAAATTGCAAAATCATTGAGTTTTAATGCATGAATTCATTTTAAATGATTTTGTGAATTTTGTTCCTACTCTTTGTGCAGAGTTTTATTGGTAAATGGAATTTCGATGGAATTTAATTGGAAGCATTTTGCATATCTCTTGATTTTGGTTCATGGTTCATGGGAAAAGAATGGCAATTCTCATGTACAGCAAATAGGAACACGTCCCTACAAGTTCCAACTCCCTTGTTTACACATGGAATGCACTCACATATCAACACAAGCCAGCCACCATTCACACCATTTCTCTCACTCTCACTTAACTTCACTATATGTAGCCACGAGTTATGTAACAACCAGGAAAAAGAAAAGAAAAGGGAAAAGAAAGGAAGTGAAATCTGGAAATTTTCGGAATCCAGAATTTCTGCCAAGTCCTCTCGCAATAGCGAGAAACGGTCTCGCCACAGCGAGAGAGCTAGTTCGCAACAGCAAAGGCGATTCTAGCTATAGCGAGTGCTGGCAGCAGCCCATACAAAAACCAAGGAGTTGCCCGCTGTAGCGGCGCCATAGCGAGAGTGAGGTCTGGAACTGACGCGATTTCGCCATAGCGAATGGTGAATCTCGCCATAGCGAAGAGAACTGGCACGAGCTCGCCGTAGCGAAGGTTACACCTCGCCATAGCGAAGCCAGATTACACGAGCTCGCTATAGCGAAGGTTAGTTTTCGCCGTAACGAGAGTCAGTCCAGAAGAGAGTAAATAGCGAGAATCAGACTTCACTAAACGCCCAAACTCATTTCTTCTCTCATATCTGCCCTAAGCTTCGACCCAAAGAGAGAAAAGAGGCGTGGAGAGTGTGAGAGATCAAGAGAAGGAGGAAGATCAAGGGAAAAGTAAGGTAACTTCTCCCATTTCTTCTTAGAACTCTGATCCCCTCCCTTTGCCCTCTCTTTCTGCGGTTTTATTGGTGAAAATGGACGGATTTTGGGTATGGTTCAGAAGAGGGAAAGTGGAAAACTCTCTTGAATCCTTGAGTTTCTTTGAAAATGACGTTTTCCACTACCATGGGAGCTTGAGAGAGAGAAAGGGGTAATGGCATTCTAGAGAGAGAGAACCCTAGGTTGTGTGTGATAGAGGGTTGCTCAAAATTGAATTACAAGAGAGTAATTGTATGCTTTTGGTGTGTCTAGGCTCAGGTGAAACACTTACATCAAGGTGTGTTTGTGAACCTAAGGAGGGAAAGGAGAAATTGAAAGAAAAAGCTTGTGTTGGCTTTGGCTCCAAAAGTAGCTCTCTCTTTCACTCTTTCTTGTTGCATTCTTGGATATGATAGTCATTGTATGATTATGTATATGCTTGTTGTATGGAATATGCCATATGTTATTGCTTTGATGCATTGAATGCCAATATGCTTGTGTGTTGAAATATGAGTATTGCTCGGGTGCGGTAGTGCCGAAAGTCCCTTGAGATGGGTGAGGTGAAGCCGAAAGTCCCTTGAGATAGGTGAGACAAGGCCAAAAGTCTCAAAAGAGTGAGGCCAAGTCAAAAGTCCTTAAACTCGGGTGAGGCCATCCAAAAGTCCCTAGACTCGGGTGAGGCTAGACCAAAAGTCCCTGGAGCCCATTTTTGGTATTGTTGTGATTCCATAACATGTACATTATGTGTTGGATGTTTGAGAATAGCTAAATGCTTATTCACATGCTTTGACTTGTTATATGCCTTGATTGCTTACTTGATTGAGTGCATGAGCTACTGAGATTCCCTGAATCTCACCCCTTTCCCCTCCCAACTAATATGCTAGGTGGAGCTCAAGGAGAACCGAGCACACACCAAGGAGCCTAGGAGCATGCATAGTTAGAGATATTACTTTCTTTTGATATTTTGATGTAAATATGATGTAAAGTAGTGTCAAATGAAGATGTGCCCACTATTTTTTAGATGTAAGGGTTGTAACTAATGTAAATGTATGAAAGAATGATGTATGAACTATGTTTATAGCCAAATGAATGGAAATGAGGGTTTTGCCCCTTTTATGGAATGAATGTCGTTGTGTAAATTTGGCCATAGCATAGTGAGATTTGGATGTATGATAATTTGTATCATATGGACATGTTAGATATACTAGTTTTATGCTTTTAAACTTGTCCATGTGGAGTGAGAGTGTGTGAGAGGCTATCTAGACCCGTTTTGGACCTTTGGGGTGCCAAAACCGGTATTTTTGTAAGCTCCGTCAAAGTATGACTGGATGAGCTCCGTTTGCCATGAAATTTGGCGTGCCTCTAGAGTTTGTAGAAAGGTTCTTGAAAAGCTAAAGTGGGTAATATTCGGAGGTCTAGAGAATATTTGGAGAATTGTTGAATTTGGGAGAATTTAATGGATTGGTCATGTACTGTTCATCTAAACCAGAAAATGAAATTTGTGGCACTTTTAGACCAAATGGATTCCAAATGTGGTGAAATTTTATACACATAAACTAAAAAACCAAAGTGACTTGTAGGAACTGGAATCACCTAAATCGGAGGTCTGTAGAAAGAGATTGAATCGTCTGAAGTTCTATATCAGCATCAGGGAGCTTACCTGACCCCCATTACTGTTCCATCGGTTTTCTGGGAGTAGGAGCTACTGAACTGCTCTGGACTTATTTTTTTCCTCTAGTAGACATCCGTAGCTTTCCGAATTGGTATAATGTGCCCAGATTGGATTTTTGTGGATTTAGTTATGAATTTTCGAAAGTCATGACAGCAAGCTGCACTAGAAACAGTGACAGCCGGACCACCTTCCCATTTTTGATGTCAAACATGGTCCAAACGATGTTTTTGTGGTTGGGAATGATTTTTAGTGTAAAGTTGACACTTAAAGCTTTCTAGAAAGCTAAAGTTTGCTGCATTCCCATTTTTCTACAATTTCTTATGAGTTTCCAAACTTAGAGCCAAAATATGACTTTTGGGCCCAAGTGAGAAAATGTAATTTTAATGGTTTTTGGCTCTATACCCGTGGCTTATGGTTTGTTTCATGCTATGTATGAGTCGTATATATGGAGTTTGAGTTGAGGATGCTTGAGATGGGTTCACAGGACTCACGGGGTGAAAGATGGGTATGTGAAACCCCGGTTCATAGCATGTAAATGCCACGGGAGAGTAGTGACTCTTTGGAAATCATATGGAACCGAGCCTATGGAGAGGCTAGGTAGTGGTAGTAGTTTAAGGTGTCACAGGTTACTCCACGTTGCAGCACACAAAACACACACCTTCCACGTAACACACACATGCAGAAACGAAGAACACAAAGCTACAGGTTCCACGTTGATGTTTTGTTTTGGGTGCAGTCATGCAGAAGCAAGTAGCCACTGGTTAAAGAAGCAACTCCAGACTAGAAAGAAGAAGCTTCAGGCTAGAAGAATTAAAGGAGAGGAAGGAAACACGACGTGGGAAGCTTGCATGGAAGGGCTGGACAGCAACGTGAGATTTACGTGGAAGATGAGCTGAAAACAGAGCATGGATAGAGGTAACACGAAGGCTGGAATTTTTGAGCAGAAACAAAGGAAAGCCATGAGCTCGAGTTAATGGAAGCAACGCACATGAACTGGGTTTTAAGCGTGAGAAAAGGAGCTGAGAAATGAACAGAACAAACCACGGTTTTATGCAGACGAGGAAACTCGTGGAAAAGCTGCTGGAACAGAGGAGCAGCTGCATGAGAACAGTTTCAACGTGGAAAAACGACGGGTTTAAAGCTAGGGACAGCAGCAGAATAAATGAGAAAGAATGAGAAGCAACGAGTTGAAGTCTGGACAGCATGAACAGAATATCGAAGAAGAAGCTTACATGCAGAAGTTACGTGCTGTGGCTGGAGTTACGTCTGAATGCATGTGGAAAATAATAATAAAATGAAATAGGGCCCACATTCAAATAAGCAAAGAAGAAAAACACATTCGGGCTGACGTGGGAATTGAGCTGGAAGATGAGGAATAATGGCGTAACTTCAGCGTGCAAAATCAAAAGCTGAGGGGCACGTGATTAATCAGGAGAATATGAAAAAAACCTAGAGAAAAAACGTTACGGAGGGAGTGACTAGAACGAGAGAAAGAGGCGGTGGGTTCCATCAGGTTCCAGGGGAGCAAAGGCAAAACGAGGCAGAATGTAGAAGGCGAGAAGCTCCAGCGCTGGACGAGGAAGCAGTTCTGGTTAAATTCTCCATGATTACAGCTTCGATGATCAAATTCTCTTCAATCAAAACATCCATGGCAGCTTGAATTCCATTTGGTGGCTAGCTGAAGATTGAATTCTCCTAGATGAAGATTTGAGCTCTACATCTCCTCATCAATTTGGATAAAACTCTCTTGCTTAATCTTTTAATTTCAGCATTATTTCCTTTATTAATTTGACTAGGTTTAGCTTATTGGTTGAGGAATTTAACTGCTGGAATTACTGGATTGAATTAATTCTTGGATTGAACTTCATTTGAATTTTGGAATTCTGTTTGTGATGATTATATGTTTGTAGAAATTCCAGAATTAATGCTGTACAATTGACCTCTAAATTCCTCTTGATTTTAGACTAATTGATGCAATGGTTATTGGATTAGTTGGCTAGAACTTTTGTGTAATTAATTGCTTGAGGGGTTAATTAATCTAATTGGTGAATTAGCATCTTGAGTGAATTGTGCAGTAACTTTCATAAATCAATCAAAATTAGTGTAGTGTGTTCTTATTTTTAATTCAATTAATTAGTTGTTTAAGGTTTCTTGTAGTTGCAAAATTCTTTGAACAATTGATGAATTGAATCTTGGATGGTTATTCAAGAGCCTTATAAGGAATGCACTAAAGAGCAAGAACTTAATCCAAAATTGGTAAGCTAAAAAGAGCAAGGATAATTGAACTCTAGGGAATCCAATTGAAAGCTAGTTACCATATTTACTTGACTAATCACTTAAACTTAGTTTTAGATTTCTAATTCTTGTCAATTAATTTTAGTTCAATTAAATTCTAGCATATCAAACCCCCCAAAATAAGTCCTAATTAGTAATACTTAGAACACTCTTTCATAAACAATTTAAGGCACAAACTCCTTAGGAAGATGACCTAGGTTGCACTATTATCTACAAATTTAGTTTGCCACCTAGTTTTATTTGAGATTGCGCGACACAATCATCACCATCACACATTTATTGTGAGGAGTCTAGCTATGTGTTGCTTCTTAATGTCATATTATAGAACTTATAACTCTGACCCACAATCTATGGCTTCTACATTTTTTCCAAGGCTTCCTTTGATATTTTTCCATCATATTTAGTCCCAATCTAGGCTTACAAAATTTTATAATACTCTCTAGGTGCTTGATTTATGCTTGGCCAAGACATGCTTGAAGATTTAGACCCATGGACGTTTCTTTGTTTTCTTGAAGGAAGAAGCACTTGGAAGGCTTCCTAGGGGTCTAATGTACTCATACAAGCTCTCACATAAGCCTAATTACTCCTAGGAAAAATTAGATTTTAGATTTCTCTCAAAACCCCAAAGTTGCACCAACTTCGCTTTCTTGGTTCTCTTTGCTTCTTAATTAATTCTACTTGTATCTTCCTAATCCTCATACCCTAGAACCCCTAATACTACCTTAAGATGGTCAAAATTTATCTCTTATGGAATGGGCTCAAGGCTGAATGAAAAACACCATGAGAAAAGGAGCAAGAAGAAGTAACAACATCCTTTGGTATTTACCTTGTTTGCAAGCCTTCCAAGAGCACTTTCTTATGCCTCTAAGAGCACCTCTAAATTCTCTCTTCCTTCTCCTAAACCAACCACATGCCAACACCAAATTAATCACTAAAACCATGAGAAGAAAGAGGAAGAAGGAGTTTAACAAAGCAAGGAGTAAGAAAAAGTGGCTAGATCTTACACTTTCAAGGCTTACTTTCTCCTCCTTTTGCTCCCTCTTTGTGTGCCACTTCAAGAAGCCTTTGATTCTATTTTTAGCCAGCCATAAGTCAATCAAAAGATGGGGAAGAGTTCTAGACATTTAGAATTATAAGGTGGCTAAAATTTTTTTCCAATTTCATAATTTCAACTATGTCCTAAACTTGGTTTTTCCCATTTGAACTCATTTCAACTCTTTTTTGAAAACTACATTTTCTATTATAAAATTTAGGTCTTTAATTTATAAAATGCCTTTAGAATCACTTAATTTGAATTTAAAACCTTCCTGAACAAAAATGTCAAAGTTCGAGCCAACTGACATTCAAAAACGTATACTAGAGGGGTTTTAACTATTTTAGAGATTCTCATGGTTTTTAAGACCTCTGAGAACCCCAGAAAGCTTCAATTTCCCATTTAAAGTACTCATATTTATGAAAATACCACTATATTTTTGGTGATTTTATTGAACTACTTTAACTTTTGTTTTTAGGCATCTTAGACCTTGGATCTTTATTTTTTATTATTTAAAATTTTATCTTAATTTTATTTGGCCTTAAATTATTTATTTTAGGGGACTTACTTTTCAAACTGACTCATTTCGATGTTTATATGAAAAATTGGATGTTATAGAATCCAAAAGAACTTGATATTTTTAAGCATAAAAATAAATGGCTAAAGTATCATCAATAATGACTTACATGTAAGAATATACCCTATCCTAATTAGAGAGAACATTAAACACCAATCTCAAATCACCTTCCAACACATTGTCTAAGACAAAGGCCATTTATTAAGGGGGCTCCTTCTTATATGGTAGTTGCTTCACGTAATAAAGGATTAACCACACCCTTAATTTAATTTACTAGGCCAAAGTGCCTATTTTATGGCCTTCCCAATCATAAACCACACAACCCATGGTTCCATTCCCATCTTTAAGTAATAAATCATTCCTTGAAATATCCATCCGTATGTTATTACTTTTTTTACCAAATAGAGTAGCAAACACTCACCAAGAAAACTAATTGTTAGGGACTCCATCCAAATCCTTCAACTTCAACACCCTTCTTGAAGTTATCAAAGTATTTTGAAACCTTAAATTGAAAAGGAGCATTGTCCCACGCCATAGCCAAGTTGCAACAAGTAAAAAAGGAATGAAAAGAGGTTTTAGTCTCACCATTACAATGGAAACAGGAGCCTTCTGCCTTTATACCCCTTCTATTCAAATTGTTCGTTGTGGGAGTAGTATCTTTTAAGATTCTCCACTCCAATTAGTTTAAATTTGTTTGGGAGTTGTATATTCAGACATCCCTTCCAAATGTTACTATCATCCAATTCACAATATTTACATCCCTATACTTTTCAAAGCTAAAATAAAGTAAGAACTTACAAAACATTTATAAATCAAAATACAATTAAAATTTGTCTCTGATTAAGATTAATCAAATATCAAATAAAAAAAAAAAAGTGGTTCTTTAATATTAAAGACTTGGTATTCAAGTTAAATCTCACCGATGATCATAGAAATGAATGATTAAGAACTTACAAAATATTTATAAATTAGAATACAATTGAAATTTATCTCTGATTAAGATTAATTAAATATCGAATAAAAGATAAAAAGTGGTTCTTCAATATAGAGGACCTGGTATTCAAGTTAAATCTCACCAATGATCATAGAAATTAATGATAAACCAACTTATGAATGATAAGACAACTTTAGCTTTTAGTAGACAACTTGTGTAACGAATGGTTTTTCCTAAAACATCATAATTGAGCCGTAGAAAAGCAAGTCCTTTGAAATAAGCTAGTTAAGGTCTTGTAAAATTTGAGTAGCATCCTAAGCTCCTAAGAATAAGAATCCCAGGCTTAGACAGCATTACAAAACAAGCTACAATAGTGAAGCAAAATTTTTATGAAATTTTGACGAAACATAATGGCATTTTCATAAATATGTGTAATTCTTGAAAAACTCATAAGAAAACTTTTTAAATGAAAAATTTGAGTTCTTCAGGGTTCTCAAAAGGTCCTAAAAATCATGAAAAACCCTAGGATAGTTAAAAACCCTCTAGTACATTTTTTAATGCCCGTTAACTCGAATTTTGACTGGTTCGTTTGGGAAAGTTTTAACTCTAAATTGAGTGATTTCAAAGTTATTTTATAAGATTGGGAACCTAAATTTTATGATGAAAAGGATGATTCTCAAAAAGAAGCTAAAACAAAAATACCACAAATGCAAGACGTGAACGTCATTTTTATGAACAATTTCTTTTTCCATTAGCTTTAAAAGGAGGCATCCCACTTCTAGTCTATTCTAACTGACTTAAGCTTCATCCAAAATAGAGAGGAAGGCTAGGGGAGAGTAGCACACAAGAAGAAGCATAAGAGAAGGAAGAAAAAGTTAAGAAACGTAGGAAAATCTAAGGAATTTCATGGCCTTCCTTCTTAAAACCTTGTTCTCCTTCTTTTAAGCTCTCTTTCCATGACTTTAGATATTTATATGGTTTTTTTTTGGCTTTGATCCAGAAGGGAAAAGTTAGAGCTTCAAAGAGAAGGTTAAAGCAAGAAGAAAAGTTCTTGAAATAAGCTTGATTCAAGGTAACTTCCTTCCATTTGGTTACTTTTTCTTCCATTGCTTCTTCTTGAGTGTCTCAGTTAACTTGAGAGCTAGGGAAAGAGGGAAGTTTCTAATTTAGAGTAAGTATGAAACCCACGATTTAGGCTATGAGAACTTGGAATATGCAAAGAAATTACAAGAAAACCAAGTGAAATTCAAAAATGGAAAGTGTGAGACTCTTAAACATAATGTGAAGAACTGATTTGATTCTTGACTTTCCTTGCATGTGTGAATGTTTATTTGAGCTCCTAATGTAACAACCCAGATTTCAAAAAATTTTCTACATTTGTCGACTATAGCCAGGACCCCTATTAACTATAGCAAATGTACCAATTTGCTACAGTAAGTTTTCAATTTGCTATAGTGAAGGTACCAGTTCACTATAGCAAGGATACAACCCGCTATAGTGAGTTCATGTATCCTATACAAAATCTAGGAAGTTTCTTATACTAACACGTGTCGTAGCAAGAACAAGGACCTATAACTGATAAGTGCTCGCTGTGCTTAAGTGTTTCGGCCAAGAATAGAACCATGAGAGGGAGGGAAAGTTTTTGAGTTAGAGCAAGCATAAAACCATTGATTTAGGCCATTAATGGAACTATTATGGGACCAATTGACCAAGTATGCTTCTTAAGTGTGTATTTAATACTTTAGCTTATTCTAAGAGAGTAATTAAGTGCTATTTGTTATGTCAAGGCCAAAGAACTCAAACTCCATCTAGTTGTGATTGTGAGACTGAGAAAGGAAAATAGAAGTTAAAAAGGAATACTTATGTTGGCTTACAAAGTAACTCTTTACTCTTTCTTATTGCATTTTTAGATGTATGATGGTCATTATATGCTTGTGTGTGCACTTGTATTATGAGACATGCCATTTGATATTGCCTTATTACATTAGTACCAATATGCTTACATTTTATATTGTGAAAATTGCTCTTAAAGGGTGAGGTGGTGCCAAAAATCCCTTGTGATAGGTGAGGTAGAGCTAAAAGTCCCTAGGTATGGGTAAGACAAGGCAAAAAGTCTCATGAATGAGTGAGACTAAGTCAAAAGTCCCTAGACCAAGGGTGAGGCTAATCCAAAATTCCTAAAAATAAGGTGAAATTAGACCAAAAGTCCTTAGAGCTTGTTTTTGGCTTGATGTGATTTTCATGGCATGTAAACTATGTGTTAATGATTATTGATTGTTTGGATGCCTACTTGCATGCTTTGACATATTTATATGTCTTGATTGCTTCTTTGAATGAGTATATAAGCTATTGAGATTCTTGAAATCTCACCATCTTACCCTTCCCATCTTAACATGTTTAGGTAGAGCTCAAGGAGACCAAAGTATAAGCCAATGAGCCTAATTGAGCGTACTTGATCAATTATGTAGTTTGTATTAGTTCTTTTGATATAAAGGGATGTCAAGTATATGTGTGTATATATTATTATTGACATGTAAATATATGAGCAACTGCAAAAGCATGTTTATGTGATGCATGAACCATTTGTAGAACCAAAGCAATAAGAATGCAAGTTTTGAGTTTTTGGTAGCCCATTCCTAATGTATATTCTTGTATGTAACATGGTGAGATTATGAGGCATGATAGTTTGGACCATTTAGGAAGATGGTACATGCTATGTTTATGCTTTAAAACATACTCAAGAAGTGGTAGAGCATTTAAAAAGTCATTTAAGCCACTTTTGACCCATATAAGATGTTGAAATTGCCATATTTGTGAGTTGTGTAAAGATCTGACCAAATGAGCTCCTCTTGACCCGAAACTTAGCATAATTATAGATCTTGCTTAGAGCTTTTTGGAAACCTAAAATGTATAATATTCGAGGCTCTAAAGAATTTTTGGTGCATTTACAAAGTTGGATAATTTTTACCAATTTGGCTATGGCACTGTATAAGTGGTTTGATCCTTTATCTCTATCATTCATGGGTCAAATGTTGCCTAATGGCTATGAAATTTTATAAGGAGAAACTAGACATCCACAGTGACCTATACCAACTAGAAGCACCTCATTTCAATTAATAAGGAGGGAGAAACAAATTTTTCCAGATCAGTATTAGAAGTGCCACCTGACCTTCGTTATTGTTCTATAGGTTTTCGCATCCTGGTTGCCTTTTTTTTTTGCTCTAGACTTTTTTTTCCTCTAGTTAACATTTATAACTTTCTAAATTAGTATAGTTTGCCTAAATTAGATTTTTGTAAATTTAGTTATAAATTTTTAAAGTTCATATCAGTAAATTGTGACAAAAATACGGGACAACCAAACCTTTTGAGCTTTCCTATTGTCAAACATGGTCCAAACAATGATATTGTGATTTAGAAATATTTTTAACATAAAATTAACATTAGAGCTTTACAAAAAGCTATCATTTGCTTGATTTCTATTTTTCTAAATTTAATTATGAATTTTCAAAGTTAGGATAAAAAACTTGCATTCTAGATCCGTGAGAGAAATGTAATCTTTCTAGTTTTTGACTTCCTATCTGTGGTTCATGGATTTTTTTATGCTATTTATGATTTGTATGAATGAAGTTTGAGTAGATAATATAATTGATGGGTTCTCAGGACCTGTAGGCTAAAGTATGAACATTTAAACCCCCAATGTAATGTAATAAAATATCACAGTTTTACCTATTTTCTTTGAAGCCTCATAGAATCAAGCTCAAGTGAAAGATAATTAAGTTTAATGTATTATGGTGTTACACTTAAGACCTCTAGGAAGCCTTCCAAGTGTCCCTCTTATCAAGGAAAAATCAAAAACTCCATGGGCTCTTCCTCCCCCCATAGCTTCGACCAAGACAGGTTGAAAGGGTCCAAGAGTGTTTTAATTTGTTCTATCCTTGGTTCGATACTTCATATGATAGAAGAATGTGGGAAGAACCCTTAGAAAAAATTTAGAAACTATAAATTGGGAGATGAAGCAATAGTTTCCATAATGAAGCTTTAGGAAGCAACTTGGCTCTAAACCCTTAGGAATAAGTTTGTGATGATTTTAAAGAGTCTAAATAGAACCAAGAGGTCTAGATACAAGGAGAAAATGGAACTAAGAACTTGAATTATGGTAATTGCTTCATTAGGCCATTAATGAAACCAAAATAAGATCAATGAACAAAGTGTGTGTCTCAGGTGTGAGTCTAATATTTTAGCTTGTTCCAAAGGAGTAATTAAGTGTTATTTGTCATAGCTAGGCCAAGGAAATCAAGCTCCATCTCATTGTGGTTATGTAGTCAAGAAAGGGAAGGAATAGCCAAGAAAAATTTGTGGTTGATTACCAAGGTAGCTCTTCATTCTATTCTTGTTGTATTCTTGGATATTTATGTGTCGTTGTATGCTTGTATGTGCATTAATGTTTTGAAACATGCCTCTTGATGTTATGATTTTGCATTGGTATCAATATGCTTCCTTGAATGTGATTTGTTTGTGAAAATTACTCATAAGGGTGAGATGGTGCCAAAAGTCTCTTGTTATAAGTAAGGAGATACCAAAAGTCTTTAGGCATAGGTGAGACAAGGCCAAAAGTCTTATGAATGGGTGAGGCCAAGTCAAAATTCCCTAAGCCAAATGTGAGACTAATCCAAAATCTTAAAAATGAGGTAAGAATAAACCAAAAGTCCTTAGAACTCATTCTTGACCTTGTGATGATTGTGTGGTATGAAAATGTGATTTGAATGCTTTATGGATAAGCCAAATTGCATACTTGTGCTCCTTGACATGCTACATGTCTTAAATGTATACTTGAATGAGTATATGAGCTATTGAAATTCCATAAATTTCACCCAATTCCCTCTCCTATCTCGTATTGTCTAGGTAAAGCTCAAGAACTAAAAAATGGAGGCCATGAAGTATAAATGACCATCTATTGACACCTTTGCATGGTTATGTATAGTTTGATGTAAAAGAATATTAAAATACTGATGTACATATTATTTTAGAGTTATAAACAATTGAGCAAGTGTAAAAATATGTAAAGATAGCGTATGAACCAAAGTGGTAGTCCAATGAATGAGAAATGGCATTTTGGCTACTTGGTCGCTTAGTTGGAATGGAGTATTATGACATGTGTCATAGTGAAATTATATATGGGGTGGTTTAGACCATTTGAAAACCACATACATACTATTTTTGTGCTTTAAATCTTACTCAAAACATGGTGGAAGCCTTAGGAGATCAATTAGACAAAGTTGAACATTTATATGAGGCTAAAATGATTGTAATGGTGAGCTATGGCCAAAACTATCCAAATGAACTCCTTTTGATCTAAAATTTGGCTTGCATATAATTCTTGTCAAGAGATTTTTAAGAAGTTAAAATTCATATTATTTGAAACTTTAGAAAATATTTGATAAATTTTCAAAATTGGCAAATTTCCATGCTATTGGTACTGTCATTGTGCAATTGGTTAGAATTTTCATCTCTATTACTTATAGGGCAAATGATGTCCAATAGTCATGAAATTTTATAGAGAGAAACTAGACATTCACAGTAAACTATACCAACTAGAAGCACCTCAATTAGAGGTCAACAGAGAAAGATATAAATTTTTGAAATTTCAAGTCAACATTAAGGGTATAGTCAAACCTCAGTTATTGTTCCATTATTTTTTTTGGGTCTAAATGCTTCTGAATTGGTCTAGATTTATTTTTTTAATCTAGTTAATATCTGTAACTTTTCAAATTAGTATCATTTTCCTAAATTATATTTTTGTGGAATTAGTTATGAATTTGTAAAATTTATATCAGTAAACTGCATTAGAAACATTGGGCATTCTGACCTGTGTCACTTTTCTATTGCCAAACGTAGTCCAAATGATGTTATTATGGATTAGAATTATTTTTAGTATAAATTTAACATCTAGATATTTCCAAAAAACTATGGGTTACTTGATTTCAATTTTTCTAGAATAAATTATAATTTTTCAAAAATAGTGCCAAAAATTTGACTTCTAGACCTGTGAGAAAATTGCCATTTTTTTAGTTTTTTGCTCTAAATCCATGATTTGTGAGATGTTTTGTAATCACTATGACTTTTTTTAATGAAAAATAAATAGAGAATAATATTAATGAGTTCACAGGGCCCACAAAAGGCAAAATGGATCCTTAAACCCTGACATAATACAAGAAAATCTTACTTTTATTCCCTTTTTCTTGGTATTTTACTAGCTTTACATGAAATTAAACTTGGATAAGGATAATAATGCTAGATAAACTATGGTGTGACAACCTGTATGTTTTAAATCAAGAAAATTGATAATGTAACTATCAAACCATGATAGTACATAAACCTTTCTCTAGTACCACAAGCTAAAAGGTAATTTTTCTAAAGGCCTTATGTCCTCCTTGTAACTGAATAAGCTAAGAGGCATTTTCTTCTTTTTTTTTCTAATCATCAAATGTAATTGTACTTTTGGAATGCAAATTTACAATGTTTTTTGGAAATGCAAAATTTTTAACAAAGCAAACTAACCATCTAGTATACAAGATATTAATACTGAAAGGCATGCAAATGATAGCACAATGAAGAATAAAATACAAAAAATTGATAAAGATATCAATCCATTACAAAATAATAGGGTCTATAAGATAATAGTGATTTATATTAACAAAGTTTTGTGTTAGTGTTTTTCTTTCTTATGATCATATCACATGAAATTAGAAATGATATAATCTAATTGAGCAGAAGTCCAAGCATGAGTTGCTCATACAAAACTTTGAGGATATATGTTATTAACATATTAGATCTTGTTTCCTTCTTGATGGCATACAAGTTTGTATAGAAAGAAACCCTTGGTATTACTTCCACCCTTTACTTGTCATAGATTTCTACACAATTCTTCAATTTGTCAATGTTTATATTACTTCTTTTCACATGATTCACTGTAGATTTGATGTGTTGCCACTTTAGCCATTAGTTGATTTATCTTTTACAACTACTGATTCTAGATGTAGCAACTTTATCTTTTTCATGGCCTTTTAAAGATTATTTGTTTATAAAATGACTAGATTGAAGTATGATGTCGATATAGCAACTTAAGGACTAGGGCTAATGCATAGAAATTGATTAATTCAATATTCATGTAGTTAAAAAAAAAAAAACTTGACAGTGCTATTTTATTGGTGCAGTTTAAAAACTAGTAATAAAATAATAAGCCAAGAGTGATTAAAACATCATAATAAACAAATCAAAGCTTAACAATCAAAAGTACAAATTCTTAGCTAAGGCTTATTGCACTATGATTTATAAAGGTTTGCATTTGAAATGTTTTCTTTTAATGGAATTATTTTGTAGTTTCTTATATTTAGCACTTAACTGTTATATAGATATATGTTGTTCTTATAAAGTTGTTTTTTCCGTATACATATATTGCCCTATGATTAAGGTGGTACTCTCGTACTACAACTTTATTGTGATTTCATCTCATGTGAACCTTTTTCCCCCCTAAATTACAACTAGAAGTTTCCTCTAAGCTTCTTATACAATTTTGTTTGCATATGTATTTTTCATGCTCTCATTTTAAATTGTTATATACTTGCTATAGTTCAAGGTTCTGATGTTGTCTTTCAATCCATTAACTCATAGGAAATGAAAAAGGTCTCCAACCATGGATAAATTTTAAGGTTTGCAATGAATTCCTCTCATTTTTTTGAATTAGACTTAAGATTTTACACCAATAAAATATGGCTAAACCATTCTCTTTTGCTTTATGCTTAAGTGTTTGATTGATTGAATTTCTTGAATGGCTTCAAAAATCTAATTCTCTAAATTGTATGGTGTAATGATCTTTGGCAACATAACTATAATTTAGATCTTGACATATATAGTTTTCATAATAAGAGTTAGGATTTGTTTATCTTTCTTAGTTGTTTCTTCTCTATGCTATCTTTGACATATATGCAAAACTATTCATGTTGCTATATATATATATATATATATATATATATATAGAGCTAATAACTTGACATGTGTCCTTCTTATGTAGTTTCTTTAAAGAAATTAAAATTTTTAATTGTGAAGGTAAAATTTTTTATTCTATTGAGCCTTTAAAATAATGTCATAATTTAACAATAAATATTTTCAACTTATAATCATAAAGTATTTTTTTTTCAAAAATTTTGTAAGTAAATAGGATTAGGAAGAAAAATGTGGTATATAGTAAAAAAAAATTATGGTCTTTACAATATAAAATGTAATTTTTTTCACTATTAAAATTGTTATACTAGAAACTAAAATTTCTCATCTCTTTAAAAAATTACATAAAGTGAACACATGTTAAGCTTATAAATTGCACATATTTAGTAGTGGTCAAAACCACCTCCTTATCAGTAAAGATCTAACCATAGTTTGAAACCATTGTTAGACCAAATTTAACCACAGTTTATCAATTTGACCACGATTTTACCAATGGTTACTAGAAACCATAGTTAAACCTTTTTCCAATAGATAATTTGACAATGGATTTTGAAGTTTTTGCTAAACTACTTAGCAACCGTTATAACCATTGCTACAACCCTAAAAAAGCATGGTTAAAATCACAATTTTTTTGGCAGTGAATAAATTCAAAAAGTTCTAACAACTCAAGGTTAAGATTCTACTTTTTATGTAGAAGGGGTTAACAAGTTAATATCTACTTGATATCATTAATATGGCCATATGATTTTTTTTTATGTTGGATAATTAGATTATATAACAAAAACATAACATATGAATCAAATTTTTTTTAAAGAATAATAAATTGTTTTCTTATTATATTTTATTAATGAATATATAAAAAATAATGTAAATTTTATACTTTCTTTTTTATTCAGCATATATATAATGTTAGCTAGGTTTCATGCTAATCTTCCAGTGAGTCCACTTAAATGTGTTCAAATTAATAAGATCACATTTTACAAATAGCAATATCTAAGTCTTTTTTCCCTCTCTTGCCAATGTCGGGTTATGGTTTATGAATATAGGTAAGGCCAAGATGAAAAATGCTATGCAAGCTCTAAGAACAAAAATGCATGTAAGATGCTCATTTTTCAACCATGTTAGATGTTGATGATTATATTATATAAAAGGCAATAATACAAACTGATGTCATGTACAAAAATTCTTGGTGAAATTATCACAAAGCTTTCACATTGAGATAAAGACATAGGGATTATCACATTGAGAAAGAGCTAAAAAAAATTAAAAATATAGCATGTTCTTGCTTTTAACAAAATTGAACCCAATTAAGGCTTAAATCTAGCTAGCTATATATATGGCAGAATAATTTTGACAACTTCAAATGCTAATTCCTACACATGGATTGAAACCAAGCGTAGTCACCATAGTAATCAATATATTGAATGATTTCATCTAGTAAATCATTGTGAGTCTTTGCATGCCCATTAATCAAGTTGGAACATAATCTCCATCATTGTAGAAAAATGCACGCTAACCACATTAATTATAGGGAGCATGGGCTTATAAGGGTGTGTGTGTATCTATATATATATGGTTTGTGAAACCCTTCTTTTACTTGGTTTCTTCTACTTAATTATAGATAACTACAAAAAGTATTTTTTGGCCAACTAGCTCGTTGAGACCTTCTAGTTGAATGAATCACTTAAACAAAATTTTTAAAATTTCATTTAGATAAAAGTTATTTAGTTAAGAATTCCTTTTACTACTTAGTTTCTTCTATCTAATTAATTAAGAGGTTTGTGTAATTTCAACAAAATTTAAGAGAGGTTAATGTAATTTGCTCTAGAATTAATCACCATTGATCTTTAACTTCATTTAGCCATTATGTAAGATTTGCTAACACCGAAAAGAAATCAATCGAGAATAGAAATTATAAAAATTAGTCTAATTTAAGAGGTAGCAAAATAATACTAAAATTTTCAAATAGGTATTCACGTTGGTGATTCATAAAGTTGTAACACACTTGTTCATTTAATTACCAACACACCATTTATCTTCTTTTTTTTGGGTGAAATTTTCTAAATTTATCTTCTTCCTACATAACATTTAAATTATTAATAATACAATGATAACATATCTTCTAATTAATAATATGTAAGGTAGTAATGTACCATATAATTTTACCATAAATTATGTATTGCATAATGCTTTATAAAAATTTAGTTTAAGTTTAAAAAGTTGCAAGTTAATACTAAAATCTTCGAGAAATTTCTTTTGGTGCAACACTTGTACTTTTATCAAACGCATCATTTATCTGTTTTGTTTTTGTTTTTGGGGTGAAATTTTCTAAGTTTATCTTCTCCCTATGTAACATTTAGATTATTAATAATACAATTATTATGTATCTTCTAATTAATAATATATAATGTAATAATGCACTATATAACTTTACAACAAAACCATGAACACAAATATAAAACAATACTCTCTCAAAAAAGATGCCAATGATACAATTAAAATTCAACTAATTATATACCTTCAAAAAAGGTAATCTCTTAATAATGATAAAGAATTTTTTTAAAACAACATAATAAAACTTAAATACAAATATAAAAATTATAATCCAAAATACCTAACTAGCCTGGCAATAACCAAATGGGAGGTGGACAAATAAGGTTGGACTTGGGAAAAAATGGATGAATAGTTTGATTTTCTAAATCAAACATACCATTGTCATGGCCTCCTTCAATTTCCATATATTGAAACTCCGCATGGTCATCTGAATAGTAGATACAATTTCTTCCATTATGTGAAATTGGGAGGGGCAGTACACTCACAGAAGAATTGAATCCAAGCACTAACACATAATCACCCAAACTTTTTATCTCTAACCACCTTGCTTCTTCACCTTCTTTAGATTCAACCAATTTATATACATGAAACCTAGTAGTGCGATAAACTATACCATTTTCACCACGATCCCTATCATTAAGGTGTCTTGTTACCAAGAACAAATTGTTGTCAATCCCTACTAGATATCTTCGATACTCATCATAACATATATGATCAGGTATTCTATTAATATTTCTTACCATGGTTTTCATATCAAATTCACATACGTGACCCTTGTAGTTTATGGCATAAATCTTCCCTTTATGAAATATGACATCACAGTAAATAGATTCTTGAGTTGGAAAATCTAACCATGTTTTGTCACCACATCTACAATAACATAATTTAGAGAACTCTCCATAAATAGCTACAGCCATGAAATCTTGATTATCATCATCTGGAGGGGATGATATGACAATCTTGTCAACACAAGCTTTCTGCATATGAAGGCTGCTTAAATTGTAGGTTGTGCCATGTTTACATCTTATAGTGTATTCTTCGTCAATTCTATCATATTGATAATCAACAACTTGTGGAAAAGTAGATAATGATGGAAGATCAATATAAACCCTCGAAAATGGCTCCAACATTTGCACTGCTCCATCTAGCCCAATCATAATCAACCATCCATAACAAGACCCTCGAAATATGGTATTCTTTGTCTCTGGTAACTCTATATTGTAAATCACTTTTCTCTCCCCAATATGATAAAATGGACGTAGAGTATCACTTTCTTTATCAAAGGGTAAGAAGAGCAATGGAAGTTTGATGTGTCTCGAAAATTTTGGCAACTTCAAATGCCAATTTTTACACACAGATCGAAATCGAACATAGTCACCATAACAATCAATATGTCGAATGATTTCATCTAGTAAATCATTATTAATCTTTGCCCATTGATCAAGCTGGAATATAATCTCCATCTCTATAGAAAAATGCATACTAAGTTAATTATAGTCAGCATATAGGTTTAGAGGATATATATATATATATATATATATAAATGTCTCTAAGTGTGTGTGATTTAGAGAAATCCTTCTTTTACTTGGTTTTTTCTACTTAATTATAAATAACTATTGAGAGTTTTTTTTTTTGGCTAACTAATTAATTGTGAGTTTCTTTTTCAACAAATCACATAAATCAATTTTTTCAAATCTCATTTAGATAAAAATGTTATTTGGTTAAGAATTCCTTCCTTCACTTAGTTTCTTCTATTTAATTAATTAATAAATTTTGTTGAACTTCTAAAATAAAAATATTATTTTTACTTGTCTTCTTATCAATAATTACTTAATGAACTTCTAAAATAATAAAAATTATCTCTGTTGTTTTTATTTTTACTTGTCTTCTTATCAATAATTAAACAACTTAAAATATATTTTAATAAGTAAGATATTTTATTTTATTTTATTTATCCAATTGTTAAGAGGAGGATTAATAATATTTTTTGTTGTATCTTTCTTCATAATTTAAAAAAATAGATAATTTATATTAATTCAATATATCATCAATTATCTCTTTAATTTTATTGATTTACTTACTTTTTTTTGGTGAGATTTTTTTATTTGTCTTCTCACTATGAAACAATTAGATTATTCAAAATACAACTATAATCTATATCTTCTAACTAGTAATATATAATTATCACTTAACTTATTAACTATAATAAATCAATATATCTTTAATTGTTTTTGTACTTTCCTTTTTATTAATAAGGATGATAATTTTTTATTTAATTATTAAGGACAAATGGAGAGAGCACAGGGTGGTGCTTGCCCTTACACCTTTTTTATGCGACCTTCTTTCCCTTCCACTCTCCTTTCTATTTTCAATTCTTCTAGAACCCACACCATTGCATTATTTGCCTCTTACTATATTCTCTTTTTATTTTCTAAAAGAGAAATAACTTCCCAAAAGAAAAATATAGATTGTTTTTAAATCTTTATAATATTATTAAATAATAATGAAATAATAAATAATTATAATAAAATTGATAAATAATTATTATTGTTTTAAAAAATATGAATGATAAGTAACTAATTATCTTAATATTTATGCAAATAACACTTTAGAGTTGCAGTGTCCAGCATCATGAATTTTATGATAAGAAAAAATATCATGTTTAGCTTTAATAAATTTTTTAAAAAACATTACATATATACTTTTTTGGCAAAAATTTTTATATAAATGAGTATGTTAATTTTTTTTTCCTAATTTTTAGCTCATTAATATAATTCTCGATCTATCCATGAGCTCGCAACATTTTGTTTATATATCTTTAAGAGTCAGCAAGCATCTTCAAAAGGATCTGGTCATGACGCATGAGGTGAAGTTCAAATAAAGCAACGAGAGCTTTTCATGGGCAAGATGTTGCATATAATTTAGAACCATATTCAATATAATAATAAGATGGAAAAGAGAGTTGTAGCTTGGAGCAATGAAATTCTAGATTTTCAATCTTTGTAATTAAAATCTAATTAAAGACTTAAAGGGTGGGAAAAGAGAGACATACATATAAATAACAACAACAACAAGACGAAGAAGGTTCATGAATACTTACTTGCATACAATCGTTGTCACAGACTGAACTTTGATCTTATATTCAAAGTAGAAACATCCTAAACCCCTCTTTGTGTAAATCTAATATTTTTCTAATGTATTTGAAGTTTCACTTTAGTCTCCTATTTATAGACATTTTAGATAGAGTTTTAATAGGATACAATTCTTATTAAATTGATAGGATATATCTAACGGATAGGATATATCTTTTTAGTTTAAATTCAAATGTTAATTATCATCAAATAAATAATTATCTCAACTAATCTAAAGATAATAACAAATTATACTTAGAATTAATTATATAATATCTTAACTCAAAATTAAGATATTGGATTATATTAGGATTTATCCCATCGAGAATGGATATATCCAAATGCTTCTATAAAAACAATCTCCATAAGAAAGCAAATTAAGAAGATTTATAATCGTCAATGCACACCAAACATAATGGTAAAAAAAATGCAGACATAAGAAAATCGAGGGTGTGATATTCATGTTTACTTAACCTCTTTTTCGTTTGGTATAAAATTTTCGTAACTGGAATCTGCAAAAAACAAAAAAAAAAGATGAAATAGGTTAAATAGGTTATAACTTCTATTTTTGTTAAATAGGTTATTATTTTTGCTTTCTCTACTTAGTTAGAAAAAAATATTTTGCTTTTATATATACGTGATGTCACAAATATTAAAATATGTCTTATATTGTAACATGTCTATCTTGTGTCTTAAGAAAATAAGTAAGAGAGTTAACAGAAAGAATACACGTACATTTATGTGAATATAGCAAGTTAATAGCTTATTTTGGCTTGGGAAAAAATCCACACTTGACGATGAATTCAAGCTCGACCTTGGAAAGAAGCTAACACCAAGCAAATTTTATTTATGTTGTTTTCACAATTTCAAACTAATTTTAGAGATTGTGTTCTTATTAGTTTTTGAAGCACTTAAAAGTATTAGCAATATTGTATTTTGCTTTGCATTTGCATTTGATATTGATTTATCTACCAAACGTACAAACGGAAAAAGAATCAAAAACAAGAATATCTTAAAAAACATCATTTTGTTCCTGAAACATTATGAGAGAACATTAATAACGTTTTTATTGGGTTGGATTGCCACACCCAAAATGCAACCGCGTGTATCTATAAGAAAATTTTTCAAAATTCAATTTTCAAAAATGGCATCTATAAGAAAATTTGTCAAAATTTGATTTTTGAAAATTAAAATCAAAATCAAAGTAATAGCAGTAGAATTGCCACTAAAATTTAAAAAAAAAAATAAATCAATTTTTTTTTTTATATGAAAAGTAGTCTATAAACTAAATATGAGTCTAAAATTTGATTGTGAGTAAAAAGTGTTAAACATCCCACAACACTTGTTCTTAGAAATATTTACTTTAAATTAGTTGTACAAAATTAATATGACATTTATTTTATTTTAATTTTCCTAACAATCACATGCAATAATAAAGAAAAGAAAAGTACTTAAAAAGAAAATAAAAAAAGGAAAGAGTTTATCTATAAAAGCCAACTTAACCTAAGATAAAAATTTAAGGTTTACATACCTTATAGAAGGGATTAAAATTCATGTAATTTGACCAAAAACTATGTTTGTTATTTGGTGTTTTGCTCTTTTTTTATTTTTATAAAAAAAAAAAGAAAGTAAAACCATTTTTACCTTTCACATATAAAATAGCCTTGAAATTGATTGATATGTTTTAATTTGCAAAAGACAAGATTAATTTTACTTCTTTGCTCTTCTTATCATTTTTTTTAAATTATTTTGTTATGATTTTGTTATTTATTTTTTTGTATTTTGTATTTTGTATTTTTTTAATTTTTGATTTATTTTTTATTTTTTATTCTTTTTTTTTAGAAAAAGAATTTTTATATTTCTTTCTTTTTCTTTTCCTTTATACTGAAAAATTTTTGAAACAAAAGGATTTTTTCTCCATTTTTTATGATGATGTATACTTTTAATTTATAATTTTTGTTAAAAAAATTTTGCGAAAAGTACATAAGTTTAAAAAGGAACTTTTTTTATATTTTTTCTTTGTTTTTTTTTTTTTGTCTATTTGTTTGTTTGTTTTTGTTTTTTATTTTGTTTTGCTTTGCTTTTGTTTTATTTAATTTTTGTATTCTTTGAAAATAAGACTTTTATATATTAACTAGCTTTTTGGTGAAAAGAGAATGTGAGTAAAAATTACTTTTAACTTTTGCAAATAAAATTGGTTTTAATTTGCAAAAGACAAATTCCATTTTACTTCTTTACTCTTCTTTTTTTTTATGATTTATTATTTTTTATTATTGCTTTTTAAATTTTGATTTTTTTTTATTTTTTGTGTTTTTGGAAACATCTTCTTTGGTATTTGTAAATAGTATATTTTAATTTCTAATTTTGTCAATTGAAAGTTGAAGAAATGCTCCAAAGTGTACAAAGGGAAATTTGATTAATTTTTATTTATAGTTTTTGTTTTTTGAAATGGAAACTTAAAAACAACTTGGTTACTTAAAATTAAAATTTGGATTTAGAAAGTTTTTTTTATCCTTTTTTTTTGGAAAATTTGTATTTTATCTTGTCTTTTTTAAAAATTTTTCTTTAAAGAAAATCCATGACATGGACTGTTGAAACTCAAAACTTATTAAAAGTATAAATTTAAGACCCAATGGATTCCACACATAATCATTAGGATGATTCTTATAAATCTAAGAGAATAAAAAATTCCACACAACTATTCCAAAAAAACAAAATGTAAAGAAATAACAAAAAACTTATGAATATTCACGTACCAGTGATAATGTAGGCTTTTGTGCGTCCAATCATTTTTTTGAAATATTCCCATTCATCACGTCCACAGTTTAGAAATAATTTTTTGGAAAAAAAGAAAGATAAGAACGAAATTTCTCTCCTAGACATCTGAATCCTTTAGTGCAGCTTTCCTAAAGTACATCGTCACTCTGTAGCATTCATGTCATCAGCCTCACACGAAGAAGGTAAAATGCACATTATCTCCTTAGGGATCTTGAAAATTAGTATGTAAAAAGGGACTTCCTAAACGCTTGCATTCATATGAAATCCATTTATTCAGCAAAGAACGTAGCAGTGGGTTCGTTCCCAAAATGAAAACCAAGGGCAGAAGCTGGTGGTATCCAACACAATAGCAGCATACTCTCACATAGATTAAATCAAGTTAACAAATCATAAACCATGACAATCCTGAACTCGGACCCGAAACTGACAAACTTTGAAGTTGGATCATCCCACTTACGAGCCTCATTCCCAGCAAAGAGGATTTCAAAACATGGCAACTAGATACATGGGACAGCCAATACATGTGAAATTTGTAGGAACATGAACGCACTTACACATTACAATTTTCCAAGTTAAGTCAGAATCAAGGAGGAATTCAAAACATGGTAACCAAATATCCAATAACAAAAGAAAGTTGGACTCTGAAATCAACGCGGCATTTTTATAAAGAACTAAAATACCCAGCAAACAGAATGGATCCAGCGTGCAACCTCCAGCAACTAGCAAACTAGACTTTGAGCAGAAATCAACAAAATACCTCTATGTATTTCTGAGTGAGTTTTAATTTTCGCTTCCTTCTCTCCGGTCTTGCTATCTCCAATTCCTCGGCTACTGCTCTCATATGACCTTCGGCCAAAAAGAAAGCCTTCAGACCCAGAGCCCCCTTTCCCCTGAATCCCTCTTAGCCTCTTATCCTCTCGCTGCATCTCCTCCTAATTTCTCACCCCTTTGCTCCTTCTCGACTCCATAATCTCTCACTGTCTCTCCTCTTCCCTGTGCCTCACTCTTGCTCTCGGTTTCCTCTTTTCAATCCGGAAAAAGGTCCCCTCTTCGTTGTTCTCTCAGCTTCTTTTATAGGCAACTCGGAGCGTGGCCTTACATCACTCCCAGGCGTGTGTCTGCAAATATCCCCTGTCACTCCTCTGCTCCTGCGCGCATGGCTGCCGTAACCCCTCTGCTCCACTTATTCTCCGCATTCGTGGTTTCCTCCAGCGCATGATGCCAGAATTGCTCCTTATCCTCTGCCAAAGCTGGTCCATGGTTCGTTCCTCCATTCCCCCTTATACGGTTTCGTTGCTGGCTGCTGGAGATTGTACGGCTAGCAGAGGCGTCGAGCGTGAAGGTGCCGCCAGGAGAGAGGAGACTATCGCGCGCGAGGGGCCGAAGAGCAGGGTTCCTTTTGTTCTATCTGAACCCCCCCATTTTATTTAATTCAAATGGGTTGATTCAAGTTTTTGGGTGCGGGGGCCGGTCCCGCACGGAGAGAATGGACGGTGGTTTTCAGTTTCACCTTCGTTATTGGGCTTCTCCGTCTTGTTTTTTGATTTTTTCTCCTGTTCCTTTTCAATTGAATTGTATGGGCTTCAGCTAGAAGGACCTACTGAATTGTATGGGTAGGTATTGTAGTCAAAGTTTACCTTTGGCGCCGTCAAATAAGTATAGAATGTTCAAAGGGATCAATTTGCCAACCTATTCTTGGAGTTACATTAAATTCTTGTTTGAGAAATTGATGTCCTAGAGTTATGTGATCAATCAAGTCAATGTAATGCATAGCTGCCTCATCATGTATACACAAGTATCCCCATTTCTGCAATCTAAAGTTAGTAATCCTTTAAATTAGTAGACAAGAAAAATCAAAATTCTTTCCTTTTATTTTTAGATTCATAAATTTTATTTAGTGTAAAAGGAATATAGAATGTATCTATACATGAACTCCAATAGACTAAAGTTGACTAGTTGCTTGACTATGTTTTGAATTGCCTCACTCCATTCTCTCCACCAATGTTGAAAAAAAGGGCTACAATAAAACAAATAAAATCTCACAATTGACTTCAAATTTGAATTTGTACAGTACATCCTATTTCAAAGTCTAACTAACGTGCAATTTGGGCAATTCAAGTGACCTATAATAAGAGAAAAGAGGATTCCTAAGCTTTTGGTTTAGTCTAAACAAGTGATCACGTATTGGGTATTTGATTAACAATTTTCAATCAACTTAAGACTTTTCAACAAGGTTGGATTTCTATATCAAATATTCAGTAGAATAAGTTATATATCGTAATTCCTAATGAATAAGTTGGATGCTTAATTAACAAGGTGAAAGTGAATGAACTGAAGTAAAATAAACAAAAATCTAACTTTCTAAGAGAAAATGACGGTAAGTTGGAAAACCTTAAATAGAACTAAAAGTTAAGTTGAAAGAGTTAAACAAGGGGTAATCAAATTTATATCATCCAAAAGTATGAAGTAGGAGCACATTGAAGCCTAATTTGCTTACTTGATTAGCAAGCAAGTTTTACTAAGTTATAGCCTCTACTCTTGTTCATGGGAGGGCTCTAAAACCTAGGCTTTTCTATTGGAAAATCTTCATCCTATTTAACAAGACCAAATTGTAATAATTTTTTTGAACTGATCTTTAAGCCAATATATAATAAAGAAGGCCTTCAACATACCATCTAAAATTTTGTCATCCAATATATAACAAATAAAAGAGAGAGAATTAGATTTAAGGACCCAAAATTAAAAATATTTACTTTAAAAGATCTGTTACCACTAAATTTAGGGGGTTTTACTTAAAGTCAGTGATAATTTATCTTAAAATAATGGTAATAGGTCTTTCAAACCAAATATTTTTAATTTTGGATCCTTAACTCTAATTTTTCTTATAAAAAAGTCCATGACAAAAACAGAACACTGATATGCATGTTGCAAAGCAATTAAAGGGCCTAATTGATGGAACAAAGAAAAAAGTCATCCTTGCATAAGTGGGACATGCCAAGTCATGAGTTAGATGCCTTTAACTCTTTCTCTTTTTTTCCTCTCTTAGTTTTAAAGATGCTAAAGAGATTTGTTATTATGTCACATCAAACCAAAAAAAGAAGAAGAAGAAACTCATTGGAAAACTTTTTCATTATATAGAATGAATTGGAATACACAATTGCCATCAAGAAATGTCAAACTTCAAGTTCAGCATCCAATTCAAGAACAACAATAATAGGAGGAAGATAGAATCGCAATTATTAGATGATATCAAATTGGAGGAAACAATGTCGTAGCGAAGAGATTGAAAATAAAGCCCAATAAAAGAACACTTCCAAGAAGTAAAAATAATAGGAAGAATGAGTGGTAGTACCTGTAGAAATGAATGTAGAGCAAGAGAATGCAAAGGCAATTGATCCAATGATTGATTCTTTATAGACTCATCTTTGAATGTAAGGTGGCATCAAGAATGTCTGTCATAGCAGTAGGATTAATCCAAGACACCCTAACCTTGAGAGATTCGAAAGGTGGAAGGGGGACGAGATCTGTAACTTGGATTCTATGCAAATCCTATAGGCTTCCATTTAAAAAAATAATAATAATAATTGTAATCACTATTTTTTAAAAAAAAATTATAGTTAAATTTTTTTTTCTTTCAAAATTAAAAAATATTAAATTTATAAAATAAAATAAAATTCAAACCAAGATCTGAATGGTTTAAGAAGCGATGCTCATCTTTCAGAATTTCCATAGAATCCAAATTGCCAGATTTGTAATCTTACTCTAAATTGGAGTATATAATATTTTTCAAGGTTGAATTTTTTTATAAACAAGTTCATTGAAGAAATTCTATTTGTTCAATAAAATTCCCTCTCTTTTTTGTTTGTCCACTACTCTACTACTTCTTATATGTTATATGCAATAAATAAAAAAAATATTATATGTCATAAAGGTTCTAATAAAAACTCGGAAAAAATCTAAACTAAGAATAGGATTCTTTGACGAACGGGATCAATAGGCATTATTATATTAATATTTCGGAGAATATTTCGACACAAACAAGAAGAATTCTAAGAAGACAAATAATCCCTCCTAGAATCCCAGACAATCTACGAGAAATCAAATCATACAGAAATGATAAAGAAGGCCCTGGCCCTGAAAATGCTATGAGGTGCTCGGAAATGGTTGAAGTAGTTGAATAGGAGGATCACTATGACTATAGCTCTTGGTAAATTTACCAAAGATGAAAATGATTTATTTGATATTATGGATGACTGGTTACGGAGGGACCGTTTCGTTTTTGTAGGTTGGTCCGGTCTATTGCTCTTTCCTTGCGCCTATTTCGCCTTGGGGGGTTGGTTCACAGGTACAACCTTTGTAACTTCATGGTATACTCATGGATTGGCAAGCTCCTATTTGGAAGGCTGCAACTTCTTAACCGCTGCAGTCTCTACTCCTGCTAATAGTTTAGCACACTCTTTGTTGTTACGATGGGAAGTATTTGAAATACAGGAAAGAAATACCATTCAGGCAATATTTCCAAAGGAGTTGCAAATGGATCCGCGGGTTCCCCAATCATTGATGGTTCTAGAACCGCTAAGCCTACGTTACAAGCAATAGTACCTAGAATTACTACTGGAAAAATATATAAAAGATCATTGGGCCATGCGGGTTCTCCGTAATAATTATGACCCATTCCTTTAGCCAATTTAGCTCTTAATACAGGATCATTCAAGTCAGGTTTTTTTGTTATTGGGATAGGTGAATTCTTATGGATCCATCCTCCAAAAGAACCGGACATGATAATTTTTCATCATCCGGCTCGAGCACGAATCAAACGTATCTATCTAAAAAATTTATATGTTATCCACACATATATATGTTATACACACATATATGAATATGAAGATTATATGTAATTCTCTTTTCCGAAGTTACAACTATCCATTGCAAGAAATTCAGTTCTTATAAGTTAAGTAAATGCTCAATACCCAAGTAGGCTTACAAAGTTGATAGTGCTTTCTGGGTCATCTCAGACCTTGCGGTTGGCCTTTATCCCCCCCAAATCTCGAGACTTTTTACTTTACATACAAAGGATTTACTTGTTACTAATATAATCTAGCCCCTGTTCTTCTTTAGATCTACTTGTTTCACTCCGATAATATCATAAATGGAGTCAAATTATGAAATCCCTTCTCTCCCACTTCACACCTCGGAACGCACCGTTCTTATAGAGAGAGAGGCGCTTTCACATCTTCTTAAGCCGAAATGGCTGGGGAGAGGAAAGGTTCCCTTTTTTTAGGGTACTCCGGGGAACAGATCCAGTGGAGACGGGGTGGGGCTTGTAGCTCAGAGGATTAGAACACATGGCTACGAACCACGGTGTTGGGGGTTCAAATCCCTCCTCACCCACAACCAGCCAAAAAGGGAAGGACCTTTCCCTCTGGGGTAGGAAAATCATGATCGGGATAGCAGACCCAAAGCTATGGAACTTGGGTGTGGGTATTTTGTCGAAATGGAATGGATTTACCTTACTGTTTTCTTTTTACTAAAAAAAAAAGAAAAAAATATCGTAAATGGTGTATACTATTAAATAAATATAGTATGCCCTAATCCGCATTTTTTTTTGTTTTACGCCTCGTAATTCTTCCTCAGCCAGGCTTGGGCAGAATAGTAGAACAAGCAAAGTATTAGTAACATAGCAAAATTGGATTCAATTGTCAACTGCTCCTATCGGAAATAGGATTGACTACGGATTCGAGCAATAGCACATGGTTTCATAAAACCGTACGATTTTCCCGATCTAAATAAAGCAGGTTTTACATGAAGAAGATTTGGCTCAGCATGTTCTATTCGATACGGGTAGGAGAAGAACCCGACTCGGTATTCTTAAAAAAATAGAGAAATCAGAACCAAGTCAAGATGATACGGATCAACCCCTCAAACAAACTTGAGATTTGCGATCCCAGGTAAGATCGGTTCAGGATCATGGGATCCTTTTCTATCAGATAGGAAGGGCTGTTTCACAAAATGTACTTCTAAGTAATTGCTCCATAGATCCTATATCTATCTATATGAAGAAGAAATCATGTAACGAGGGGGATTCTTATTTGTACAAATGGTACTTCGAACTTGGAACGAGCATGAAGAAATTAACGATACTTCTTTATCTTTTGAGTTGTTCTGCCGGATCGGTCGCTCAAGACCTTTGGTCTCTACCCGGACCTGATGAAAAAAATAGGATCACTTCTTATAGACTCGTTGAGAATGATTCTGATCTAGTTCATGGCCTACATCCAAAGAAGGTTTTCCTGTACGTTCATCACAAAAGATTTCTAGATCCCAATATACCCAATGCCAGATAGCCGCCAAAAAGCACAAGCCAGAAAACACAATATGTGCCCCGGCCACACCTTCGTAACTCCAAATACCTGGATTCGTTATAGTCCCTCCTGTGATACTCCAACCACCCTATGAATTGGTTATTCCTAAACGTCATGAAAGGTATAACAAACATACCTTGTCTCCACATTGGGTCAAGAACAGGGTCAGAGGGATAAAAAACGACTAATTCATATAGAACCATCGAACCAGCCCAACCAACAACTAGAGCTGTATGCATTATATGGATAGAAAGCAAATGGCTGGGATCATTTAATACGACGGTATAAACACGATACCAAGGTAAACCCATGAAAATACCTTTTATATCAACAAAAAATGGACACTATGTAACTTTATTGCACTGTAAAAAACTATACGATCAAATTCTATTAAGTCTAACTCATAGTGATCATTTATCAAAGAATGACTCTGGTTATCAAATGATTGAACAACCGGGAGCAATTTACTTACGATACTTAGTTGACATTCATAAAAAGTATCTAATGAATTATGAGTTCAATACATCCTGTTTAGCAGAAAGACGGATATTCCTTGCTCATTATCAGACAATCACTTATTCACAAACCCCGTGTGGGGCTAATAGTTTTCATTTCCCATCTCATGGAAAACCCTTTTCGCTCCGCTTAGCCCTATCCCCCCCTAGGGGTATTTTAGTGATAGGTTCTATAGGAACTGGACGATCCTATTTGGTCAAATACCTAGCGACAAACTCCTATGTTCCTTTCATTACAGTATTTCTGAACAAGTTCCTAGATAACAAGCCTAAGGGGTACAACAAGAATTTGTATTCTCAAATAATATTAGAGGGGCTTGTCGTCAATGTGGAAATTCCATCCGCCCGACTCTTTGGTCTTAAGAATGTTGGTCTTCGGCCCAAACCAAGGAATCCCTTAAATCTGATTCAAAATGGACAAAAAACCATGCTTAAAAAAGACATTCCTGCATTTCCACCCCCAAGCATTTTCACTTTCCCCAAGGACAAATTTGTAGTAACCGTAATTAATTTTAACCTTTGTCTAAATATATATTTTAACAACAATATATGGTAAATTATTATTAGGACTTATTTTGTCCCAATTATAATAATTGTAATTAAGACAAGATTTTAATAATGATTATACAACATCCTAATTATGATTATAATAATCATCATTAAAACATTTTTAACCATAATTAAAATAATTATGGTTAAACTATTATTGCAATGTTCTAATTTTTTTAGTAATTAAGTTATTCCTCCCTAAAAAAAAAGAAGCTTAGGACTAGACCATAAGCACAGGCTTATAAATTTAACTTTGGAATACATGTGTCTAGTGCTTTTACAATATAATTATTTTGCAAAATAAACTACAAAAGAAAACCTCAAACAATTATTTTCCTATTGTAGAAGACACTTTTTATTTTATCATAAACTATTACATGAAATCCACAAAGGAAATGCCATATTTTTTTAGAATAAATTATAGAAATTTCCACATAATTTTACTAAAATTATGCTAAATTTATTTCTATTTTTATAACATATACTTTAATTTAATTTTAAAATTTTAAAATAAAATATCCTCTATTAAATAATTTTAAATTTAATGTAATAGAAGATATTTTAATAGAAAATTTTTAAATTATACTAAAGTATAATGTAACTTTTTATTTTAAAATAAAATTGTGTATATTTTAAAAATAGATGAGAAATTTATATAATTTTAGAAAAACATTAAAAGAAATTTATCTAATTTATTCTATTTCTAATCTATCTAAAAAATAAAAGAATCGTATCAGGCAAAGTTGGGCAGTAGCTTCTCCTCCATCCATGCAAGAACTATATAATTTATAAAACAAAAAGTAAATCAACTTGTTAACTAACAGAGTTTATAAGTGCTGAAATAAACAAATAAATATGGACACTTATAGGGAGAAAATTAAACTTTCAGCATTTAAGATATATTTTTTGATTAAAGCTCTTTACAAGAAAACCAAAACTTGGGGATTCATTCCTTGTCTTCTAGCAACATACGTATAGTATTTATTTATTTATTTTTAACAAAAGTTTTAACATATAAAAAAATTTAAAAGAACAAAATTGACTTGAATTTTTAAGAAGCTAAAAAAAGCCTTGTTCTTGTAGGATTTAAAAAAATTCAAAAAGATGCATTTTATTAGCTTGGACAAGAAATTTATATGAGATGCAATTATAAGTTGAAAAAGGAAAATGATATTAACATAATAGCAATAAAGACAAATATTAATTACCTTTATGTTGAAGCTTCAATCCAACTACACAATTTAGCCATGTTTATATTAGCAGTTACATACATTTTGTCATATGTATCACTCCAGAACTTAAAGTAAGTATATCTCCATGATTTTTTGAAAAATAATAAGCTGTAAACTCCCCAAAATCCAATGCTAAATCTAATTGTCAAACTAACATAAAACTCTTGGCCGAAAAGTTGTTCATCGTCTTCAAGATTTCCATCATTTTGATCATCTCTAGTTAGCTTAGTGAGACATTCAAAGAGGGGAGCCCGCAGAGATCAAAATTTCCCATATAAGCAAAGATATCAAAACTTTGAAGTTGAGTTCCATGTGGGATTTTACCCGACAAATTGTTGAATGATAAATTCATTACACCAAGATGATCTATATGTGAAAGTTCAAAAGGAATTCTTTTAGATAAATGATTATTTGATAGATTAAGAGAGTCCAATGACTTCGAATGTCCAATTCCTAGAGGGATTTTTCCACTAATTTTGTTTCTTGACAAATTTAAGGAAATTAAACCAACAAGATCCATCATTTCACTTGGAATTTCTCTAATCAACATATAGCTAGAGAGATCAATACTTTTCACCAGTCCTAATGTACTTTGGTATTTAGACTACTCCTTACCTTTCCAAATCAATGATGCACTATCTTTTAAAGAATCTAACCCCATCAATGACAATATTGAATAGGACCACTCCATTGATCCAAATTCGATGGATACATCCATTGAAGCTAATTCATTCCCTCTTGGTTCCATTATATCAGATGAAATAATATAGGTGATAGTTGCATCATAACTTGTTTCATTAGCCAAAGCATAAAGGTTATTAACACATTTTGGTAAACTTCCTGAGATGTTATTTATAGAGAGATCAACGATTTGTAGTTGAGAAAGATGACAAATATTGGAGGGCAAACTCCTAAAAAACATATTAGATCTTAGAATGAGTACATACAACATTTTAAGTCCATCTCCAATCCAACTTGAAAATAATCCAAAAAAATTATTTTGGCTAACATCAAAAGTTCTAAGCTCAATACAATTATTCAAAGCCAAAGGTATTTCGCCCACAAATTTGTTGTTACCTAAATGTAATGCTTGGATATGTCTTAGGGCACCCATTGATGCCAAAATTTTTTCAAAGAGGCTATTATTTGCCACATTAAGAAAGAGCAATGATTCAAAATATGTCCAACAATCAGGAAGTACTCCAACTAATTGATTATTTGAGAGATCTAGAAAAGTCAAATTTGTCATCATATTTGGACATAAGAGATAACTAGCATCTGAAAACTTATTGTTAGATAGATCCAATGCTATTACTTTTGATAAATTTGATGGAATTGGGCCTTTAAACAAATTTGAGTTCAAATCGATTTGCAAGGCATATAATGCTAATGAGAAATTTGGAATTTCGCAAGTAATTTGATTGTGTGAAAGGTTTAAATTTATTAAAGGAAAATCCCAAAACCCACTTGGGATTGTATCAGAAATTTCAACATTTGAAATGTCTAACGAAGAACAATTCTTTTGGCTTTGAAGCCATATGGGAAAGGTGGGGCCCAATTTGCACTATGCTAACAAAATGAAGCGGATCTGAAAAGGGGGAACCCAGTGACTACTAATATTGAAGACCAAGTGATTAAGAGACAAGTCCAACACCTTCAATTTAGTGAGTTTAAAGAAATGAGTTTTAGAGATCACATCTTTCAAGGAATTGTGCCCAATGGACAAACACACCAAACCTGATAACAATCCTATGCTATTACTTAAAGTTCCATTTAATTGATTCCACACAAGATTTAACATTTGTGGAGAAGAGAATTGAGAAAGATCTGGTACTGGCCTAACAATTTGGTTAAAAGACAAATGCAAGGATTGTAGTGATTTGTTAGCACAACTGAATGTCGCAACAAAATCATCTAATCGGCCACTTAAGTAGTTGTGACATAGTTCCAATATATAAACGACATAACTCCAAGGATTTGGGTAGCCCACCTTCAAGCTGATTTCTTGAAAGCAACAATTCTTGCAAGTGGAACAAATCTCCCAATTCATGAGGTAGTTTTCCTTTGGGATTCGTGGAAGATAGATAAAGATATTTCAGATGGGTTAAAGAAGTAATGAATTTTGGAAATTTGGTTAGACTGAAATTATTGTTACTAAGATCGAAATATGTCAGATGATGTAATTCAGCCAACGATGGAGTGATTGTACCTTCCAAACCATAACCGTTAAGATCAAGTTCGACCACATGGCCCCCTTGGTGGTTACACGAAACTCCTTTCCAGTGGCAACATTCTTTCTGGTTTTCTCCATTTCCCCATGAAGAGAGGTTATCATAGCGATCAACAAAATCCTGTTTTGAGAGCAAGCAGTGATTGTCTCTCACTCTCTAAGCATCTGACGGAACTTGCTTGTTAACTGCAAACAACTATGTCATTTGCACCAAAAGAACAAAAGAAGCACCAAGAACATGTAGAAGCCTTGTATCCATGATAATTCTGGAGACAAGATATCAAATACAGAACTAAATATTAGCAACTCAAATTGAAAAGCAATGAAAATAGAGCCAAAGTATTTATAATAGGCACGATGAGAAACTTCATACATTGACTTTGCATCGGACATTTTCAGAAATTAACTAATGTAATTTATTAAAAAAATTGATAATGCAGCATCACTTTCACAAAAGCTGAAAATAAAGTTGCCCTTGACAATAGATGTGGACTTAGAAATACCGTGTGAGAGACTTCATAGACTTCGCATAGGAAATAGCCAAAATTGAGTTTAGTACCAAATAATAATAATAATAATAAAAAAGTAAAAATGAATGAGTGTCCTAATTTATTTTCCATTTAGCTATTTTGGCAGCATCCGCTTGGCATCGAAAAAGTTCTTAGTGGGAATATTATTTTGATAAAGTAAAAATGAATGACTGTCCTAATTTATTTTCCATTTAGCTATTTTGGCAGCATCCGCTTGGCATCTAAAAAGTTCTTAGTGGGAATATTATTTTGGTACAATTATGATATTAGAGAAAAAATTATTTCAATTTTTTATCAAATATAAGAGAAAAAGAGAGAGTCGAAAATTGGTGAGAGTCAAAAATTTTATATATATCATGAAAAATATAACCTTTAGTTTTTCGACATATGTGAAACTCAAATTTTTTATAAATAACTTACAAGTACTTTAAAAGTTTAAAATATTTATCTACCAAATATTGTATGAAAGAGAATGAAAAGATATTAATTTCTTTCTTTTATTAATAGGTTAATACATTACAGATAACATATTATTTTGTCGATAAAGTACGTTGATTAAATTGTTGAAGATACGATTTAAGAGTGTAAGCACTTTTGTTTTTGGCCAAAATTGAGCAAAAATATATCCTTCCTCAAAAAGTAATTAACTAAATAAAAACAAATTTTTTGAAGGCCAACTGATATAATAAATCGCGATTGATTACACATCTTGGAAGTAACTGTTATTCCTGCTCCATTTTACTATTTAATTGCCAGCATATGATCCAAAAAGATATTTATGCCTTTGTAGAACAGTAAATAAATAAGAAAAAATATAAGATTTAATTAAAAATGGTTGTGCAAAATCCAGTACTATAAAGAAAATCAACGCCAAAATGGGTGGTCCTGAAAATTATGCTTACATCTTTTCCCTTAATCCCATCAATTAATTTTAATTTTGTAGTTATTACGTAAAATTCTCATTATCTAAATTGAATATTATATTTAACTAATTTGACAATAGGTGAAACTAATAAAATTTAAATGCTTTCATATTTTATATCTATTTATAATTTTTTTCCTAATCAATTCATTTTAGCTAATTTTTAAAGAAAAAATATCAAGTGTAATTTATCTAATTTCATGACAAGTTAACGTAATTTACTCTATGAATTATCTGCAACGTTTGTAAACTTCAATTATTTTGCTCAAACTTCACACGATTAAAGCAAACAATTTTTTTACTAGAATTGAGTAGTTTTTTGTAATCCAAATATATAGTTTATTTTTTCCCGCTGAAATTCACTCACTATATGATATAATTGAGAACTAGCTACAAAAAATATATTATATAAAATAACTGGAAGAACTCATGATTTTTTTTTTTTTACTATTTCTTTCTATTTCATTTTTTTTATTATATCTTTTCGTAGGACCCGTGAAATTATGCATGGGTCCCACAAAAAATTTTAAACCTATCTGGGCAATGCACCGTAGAGTAACTATTATATATATATATATATATATATATATATATATACAATGTTTATATTATCTGTGTTAAATGCTTATTAGAGTGAGAATATAATTGAGATCCGCAATTATCGTTCAAAAGCGAACACTATAAAGAAAATCAACGCCAAAATGGGTGGTCCCGTTAAATGTTTATTACCGTAATACGCTAATTGAGAATACCAGTTTCGCTATGATTGCCAAGTCACAAAAACTAAAATGTGCTTTACGTGCAGACAATAATAAGAGGGAAATAAAAAATTTTACATAATTTTTATTATATTTTTATAATTATTATTCAAAAATATATTAATTTTTATTATCTTTTAAAAATAAATTGGCAATAATAATTTTTATTTATAAATTTATAAATTTTTATTTTCATTCTTAACTTTTTAGATACTAAAAATTGTAAGAGAATTTCATGTTTAACCAAGGACATGAAATTCATGAAAATGTAAAAAATTATTGTAAAATTATATTTTTACATTTTTATTTTATATTAATTTTATATTTTAGTTTTTACTATCAAGTTAAAATAAATAAATAATCACGATGGATGTTACACAACAATTTTGTGAGAAATATTCAAGCTTTCTAATTGGGAGGGGAATTCCCAAAACCAATTGGGAATAAGTTGTTACCATGAATATGGTATATTATAGTAGTCTAAATTTATAGACTGAAAATAATTCTTAGATGATGTTTATATATTGATGATAGGCAACTGAGTATACAAAAGGAGATGAATTGGGTTGTAGATAAGTTTAATTCTTATTGTAAAATGCAAATTTAAACTAGTTATAATCACTATATATATATATATATATTTAATAAATGAATATAACTTTTTTTCTTTTATTTTCTCTTTCCTTAATTTTTTTCCTCTTCCACAATGCTTAACTTCTACTTTACAAAGGGTGATTCGTCAAAGGATCAAAATTATATTGAAAGACATTTTTCTTTTTTACATTTCAACCTTTTCATTCCTACAGAAAAATCAAACGATAGAATATCGCGGTGATGAGACAAAATAAAAGAGGAACGAAAGTGGCTTTGCCAATGGCATAGCAATACCATAATTTTGTTCGAACTCGCATCCTTTGCCGTGACATGAGCCATAACATAAGTGTTGTAGGTGTTGTGGCCCCTAAAGAGAATGGCCATGGTTTTTATTTTATTTTATTTTTATTTTACTTATTTATTTAAGGTTTAGTCTTCCTCTAGACAGCAAAAGATTAAAAATCCTTTTGTTCAAAGTAAAGTGGAAAGAGAAATTAGAGTTATGCATACCAAAAGCTTTTTCTTAGTCTGAAAAGAAGAAAATTTAGCGAAAAGAAAGTAGAGAGAGACTTCAATGACTTCTATACAAAAAATTGAAATAAAAATTAAAGGAATGCCCCATGCTTCACCTTTTTCTTCTTCTTCTTCCTTTTTCTTTTAAGTTTGCTCTTATAAATGCTAAAATGTTTTATAAAGATAAATCCAAATGAAACTAAATTTAATGAAGAAGATGATTTCTTAATTAGCTTGAGTTATTTTTAATAGAATATTTCATTCAAGTAATTAACTATATTATTAGTCAAATTGATCAAAGCCATCATTCTCTAGATAAATTTGTACCCAACCGTCACTTTGTTGGTATCTCCATGATTGACGTTGGTCATTGCAAAGAAAATTTGTCTGCCGTAGAAAACACTTCAATGACTTTGAAGAAGAAAATTCCCAAAAATTGATTTGGAAAGAGGAGGTTGAACCTAACTTCACATTCAAATTAAAATCGTTTTTTTTTTTTTTGTGTTTTTAAGTTTACTCTTTTACATTTAAATATACAAATTCAAATAGTTGATAACAATATATTTAATTATAACGGTATTTAATATTCCAAACTCACGTGTTAATGTTCTGACTATTTCTATTCTAAACTATTTTCAAAGCCTGGAAAGGATAATAGCATATAAGGGAAGTTACATGATTTACCCCTTGTTTGTACTTCATTAAAAATCTTTTTGTAGAAACACTTAATATATAAGAAAATTTATTAAAATGTGTGGAATTTGACTTAGACCCAACAAAAATTATATGAGGTTTTGTTAAATGCTAAAAATCATTAGTTTGAAAGAAACAACTTATAGACTTTTCTTAAGGAATAATCATGATAGAGTAATAATTTGGTCCCTCAATTATTACAATTTATTCTAGGATGGCCTTAAGGATTATAAAAAAGTGTGTAAGAAAATTCTATAAGTTGTTTCTTTCTTTCAAACCAATGATTTTCAGCACTTAACAAAAACCTCATATATATATATATATATATATATATATATATATATATAGGGTCTAAGTCAAACTCCATACATTTTAATAGATTTTCTCATATATTTAGTGTTTCTAAAAAAAAAACAAGACTTTTAATGAAGTTTTTTGAGACTTTTAAGGTACTAGCCCAGAGGCAAAAAAATTTTGAAAAATAAAAAAATTACTTTGAAATAGAATCTAAAAACTAATTGAATTTTAATCTTTTGGAGTTTAATTTTTTAATATTTTTATTGAATCAAAATAAAAATATTTTATTTTTTATATTCACATGTTAAAGTAATTGTAAATAAAATAGAATAAATTATATAGATCTCTCCTAATTTTTGTTGAAATTATATAGATTTTTTCTGAAATAAAAAATTGAACTACATTTTAGTCTAATTTTAAATTTATTTTACTAAAAGGCCTTCCATTAATGATAACATTTTTTATAAAGATAAATTCAAATTATTTTGTTGATATACTACGATGATTAAATTCTTGAAGATATGATTTAAGAGTGCAACCATTTTGTTTTTGGCCAAAATTGAGAGTATATATCCTTCCTCAAAAAGTAATCAACTAAATAGAAACAAAGTTTTCAAAGGCCTATTGATATAATAAACTGCGATTGATTACACATTTTGGAAGTAATCTGTTATTGCTGCTCCATTTTGCAATTTAATTGCTAGCATATGATCCAAAAATTAGGCTCACATCTTTGCCCTTAATCCCATCAATTAATTTTAATTTTTGCAACTATTACGGAAACTCCCATTGTCTAAATTGAGTATTATCTTTAACTAACTTGACAATACGTGAAACAAATTAAATTTAACTGCTTTGGTCTTTTGTCTCTAATTAAAATTTTTTTTCTTAAATCAATTCGTTGTAATGGATATGTAAATGAGTTGGTTAGTTTTAAAATTAATTGACTAGGTTAAAATTACAATTGAGAGCATAAATTAACGTTAATAAGTATAATATTTTTAAATATTAAATCTATTTAAAATAATATCTTATTAATTAAACAACAGGAGAGAGGATTTTTTAATGGAATAAAAATGAACGAGGGAGTCATTTGCAAAAATTAATGGAAAAAAAATAACAACAGAGATAAATATTTGAGTAAGTACTTTTATTTACGTTAGTTAATTAGTGGCAATACTTAATGATCAAATAATTGTGGGAGTGGTAATTTGCTTCTCATCACACAACAACCTCAAAGTTGGAAGATAATAGGTAACTAAGGTTGACGTTGACGTTGACGTTGACGTTGACTTTTATTTTCCAATTAGTGGATGTCATAGCAATCAACAACCTCAACATTTAAGTATGTTTTGGTGCCTTGTTTTTAATTCTTGGATAAGTAAGAGAGAGTTATGTACATAAAAGACATTTTCATTAGAATTATAAAGTATTTGTATAGATATATTTCATTAGCTCATATAAATTGATTAAAAAAATTGTATATATATTCAGAAAATTCACACTTTCATTTGTGACCTTCCAACCATCTACTAAAATATTGTGTCCATATATAAAGTGGAATTTAAGTCTATCTGTGATAAGACTAATTTTTGGATTGTTAATTTTTTTTTGAAATTTGTAAAATTATAGGAATGAGTCCAATTCTAAGAATAAACTGAGTTGAAATTCAACTTTTAAATAAGTTGAACCCAAAATTTTCACAAATTGCTCAATTTATCTATATACTGCAAAAAATGTATAAATCTCATATACTCTTCATATATCTCTCTAATTTCTATACAAAAATGAGAGGTTCACATCCATCACTAGTATACTAAACTAGCAAACTCCACTTCAATTATCATTTTAATTAGGATCTAGTTGATTCAATGATGTAAAAGGAAAAAATATAAAAAATAAATAAGTGATATAAGAAGTGATGTTAGTATCTTTATTTTTGAAAAAAATAATAAAAATGACATATATTATTAAATAATAATTATAAAAATATAATAAACATTTATACAATTTAAAAAAGGATTAGGTTGCGTTTGCAACAAACATAATAGGGCATAAGTTTGTGTCCTGCATGTGACACTTCTTTTTTTTTAGCCCTTCAAGTCTTTTAAAAGAAAATTTAAGAAAAAGAAAAAGCGTTTACATACTCGTAGGGGAGAAAGAAAAGTCCAAAATACTAACTTGGAAAGAGAAGTGCGCCAAGCGTCATGTTTCTTCCACCTTTTTTTTTTTAATTTTAATTGTTTTTATTTGGGCCCATTATCTAAGCTTCACCTTTGACTATCATTTTCACTGTTTTATCTATGGTTAATTTTATATTAGTAATTTTACTCTTTTCATTTTGTAGTCTTTTGAAAGGAAACTCAATGAAAGGAAGTGTTGTTTTTTTTGTTAGTAAACACTACTCTTTTACATTTAAATTAACAAATTAAAATAGTAGATATATGGCAACAAGCAAAATACTTTTGTTGGCCCAAAAAAGAAAAATTTAGTGAAAAGAAAGTAAATTTAAAGTTGTCGTAAGAGAAACTTCAAAGATTTCTATACAAAAAAGAAGTAGAAATTAAGCCAAAAATACTTTGGTCTTTTGCAAAAGAAATTCTGCCACTGTAAGAAACACTTCAAAGACTTTAAGAAAGAAAATTCCCAAAAATTTATTTGGAAAGATGAGTCTAAACGCAACTTCACGTTCACATATCTTTCTCAATGTATTTCATATACCTACCTTTACTCTTTTGCATTTAAATATACAAATTCAAATAGTCAATAATAATATATGAGGATAAAGATCGTTGAAGGTTAAAATTAAAATACATGTATCTATGTTCGTAAAATTATTTGACTCTTAGGAGGTGTTTCATAGATTTCCACCCTGATTTACACTGTATATTTTTTATGCTTCTTTCATCAAATTAATAGCGTTAATACTTTGATTAGACTAAATATATTTTTTATGCTCCTCAACCCACTTGTATTGTTCATGCATGATTGCCACACGTTCTAATTAATTTCTTTACTGGCTAAAATACATTTTGATAACTTGTGGTTTAATTTGTTTGTATTTTGATAATCTATTATTTAAAAATTTGCATTTGAGTGTTTTGTGATTTAAACTTTTAGGACATTGGTACTTCTGATTCCATTTCTTTTATTTTTTGGATGGAATTTATTAAAACTGGCCTTCAATTCTTAATTTTCTAGTGTCATCCCTAGTTCTTTATGTATTGAACGCTGAAATTCTTTTTTTAGCTAATTAAAATTCCAAGTTCAGTATACACAACATAATATCTCCAAAATTTTGCCCTCCAATGGAACCCTAATTTTGTCATCAATTTTATCTTAAATTAAATTTTCTATATATTAAAGACTGAAATTCTTCTGTAATTTAATTAAAATTCCAAATTCAACAATAAAATGCAATATCTTCTCCAAATTTTATTCTTAATTTTGTCCAAATTCTCAATTTTCCTATAAAATTTCTAACTTCATTCATAAATTTTGGAAAATTTGGGGTAATTAAGAAATTAAGTTTTCTGAAGATTAATTTTAGCCAAGTTGGGAACCTTTCAACGGTCATGTGACTTGCGCTTGTCATTTTTCATCCAAAAGATAATAAAATAAAATGACAAGGTACAAATGTACTAATAATTTAAATCACACCACATCAAAATGCAAAATTTTAAATTGCAAGAGACATAAAGTGTAATTGAGCCAAACCACACATTGCAAGAAAAAATGAAATCAAAGACAAAAACATTTGACTATGAAAATGATAAAATCTGTCTCTAAACAATCAAAGATAGAAAAAAAAAAAATTTGTTTTTGATTTTCCTTGTTACAAAAAGAGTGAGACAAAAAGAAAGATAATTTTGTCTCAATTTAGAGATAGAAAATTCTATCTCAAAATAAGTTCATCCTTACTTTTTAGGATAGAAATATCCCTATTTAGAGATGGTAAATATATTTTGTCTCTACTCCATCTTTGAGTAAAGATGGATACTTTTATGTTAAATTCGTCTCAAATGGGAGCTAATTTCTATGTCAAATCTATCTTTGATTAACGGATATTGCCATGACAAATCCATATTTGATCAGGGACGGATATTTTTATCTTAATTAGGGATAAATATTGCTGTTCAAAATTCGTCTTTAATTATAGACAGATAATTCCATTGTAAATCTATCTCTGATCAAAGATGAATCTATCTATAACAAATCCATCTCAAAATTCACTTCACCTTTTAGAACAATAAAGAAATTCATGCTCTAACCCTAGCTCTTTGAAAATGAAAGAAAATCTTATCTAAAACTTCTTAATTTCAAAGTTAATAAGCTATTTATGGACCTGTATGGTCGTGATTCATCACAGCTAACTAATCTTTCACCATGATGGGCTCTTTCTAGATTTTATATGACGTATGCGTCCTAGCCATGATCATTGGGATATTTTGTCGTGGTAGACGTGTTGTGTTGGCCATTGAATAAAATCTTTGCACTTCAATCCTCAGCTTCTTTAATTCAAAATTCCTTATTTATTTATAATTCAACCCCTATAGACAGAAGACAAATAATTAAACTAAAACAAAAAGTTAGACAACAAAACTCAAATTAAACTGCTAAAGTATTTTAAATCTATCTATTTACAAGATATAACAATGATTTCAATAAAACCTAGAAATAAACACAATATTAGTCATCACAATTTGATAATTTAAGAAAAAGCAAATAATCTACAAATATTACAATTAAGTCCTAAAATTGGGAATTCAATAAACAAAGCTTCCAATTAACCATTCACATATAAAATCCAAAACAATGCATTAATTGATGTAAAAGAGCTAAAGCAACAATTAAAAATCTCGATAAGTCCTTAAAAAAACACCTAAAAATAGAATAATTATAAAATTTGGTTTAATAAAGGACTAATTATGTAGCAAGTTTCAAATTTTGAGGAGCTAGTCATGTAGAGAAACAAATCTAGGAATTGAAGTGTTTAGAGTTCTATCTTTTAAAGACTAAATTATGTATTTACTTATAAATATATAAGCATGTTAGATTTGGGTTATGCTTAAAAAATATATTCGAAACGTTTACATTTTGTCTTTTTAAAGTCTAAATTTTTTTTACCATGGATATTAAGGCACTTTGTTTTGTTTAGTAAGCTATCTATATGGTTTTAGTGAGACTAAGGCTGTATCACAGTTGACATTTTGAACCATTAGTTACAAAGGATTGTGCATGTTGAATCTCAATGACAATGAATTATCTCTAAAACTAACTCTACTATAAATCTTGCAAAAATTTTTAGGTAATTTTGTAAGAATGAAGTTGATAGCCTTTATCCTTAAAATCTATTACTTAACAATTATGATTTATGATATTTAGTTTTTTGTTATTTTTCAGTGTCAATCACATTGTTCCACTTTCATCTCATATTGACATTTGTAACTTATCCTTCACATGACAGTTGCAACAACAGTTAGGACAATAATGGCATATTTTCTAGTGCCAATATAGTTGCTAAGTTAAGAGAGTTGGAAAATAGCAATAGCTTTGATGGTAGACACATTGGTAGAGGTAATTTATGTTAGAGAGTATGGTAAAATAGTAACAACTGATGTTTTTGAGTTGAATTGTCAAAGCCCTTATGATTAGGTGGTAAAAAAATTTAATTTGAATAACTTAAACTTTCGAGTAAAACTAGCCTTTAATAATTTGCATTACATCTTGGGGAACTATATCATGTTCTTCTTGCTTTTTCATTAGGATATCATTATTTATTGTGCACAATAAGATAAGAAAAAACTAGGTCCTATTTTTTTGGCTTTTTTTTTTTTAAATCATGTTTACATTTGGATATATTTTATTTAACACCAAACCATTGACTTCTTTCAAAACCTCTTGGAAATGCATATGGAGAATTATAGAATTCTCTTTCTAAATTATTATTAAGATGTCATTATTTCTTTTGCTCATTAATATAGGAAAAATTTAAAGAGTAGTTTCTTTATGCATTTACTTTCAATTTCTTCAATAGAAATATATACATGTATATTTACTTGCCACTATGCACAACATCATTGACTTCTCCAAAAAAAAGCACTTCATTATGTCTTAATTCTATTGAAAAACTTGATTTTAAAAAAAATGTTAGATGGAAGAAGAAGAAGAAGAAGAAGAAGAAGAAGAAGAAGAAGAAGAAGAAGAAGAGAGAGAGAGAGAGAGAGAGAGAGAGAGAGAGAGAGAGACCTTAGGAATCATCCTCTAGTTTTATCCTTAATCAATTAGCACATCATAATACTTATATAATCAAAGTATAGACACTTAGCCATTATCATAAAGGCTTGTTCATAGAGAGCTTGAGTTCTTTATTGTACAGTTGTCTTGAAAGTGAAGAATAATATTTTATAACTATATATGCATCTTGAGACACAATTGAATGGTTGGAGACATCAGCTCTCTATATACTGACCTTTATCATAAACAAGCATCCTTCATAAACCCCAAATGGCCACATCAAAGAAGTTATACTTACATGTGATATGTGAAAAGTAACTATAGTTTAAATATATATATATATATATAAAAGATATAGACATTTTTACAACTTAACACTATGCCTTAAATTCCTTCAAAGAAGTTCCTCCATATCTATATATCATAACTTTATCTAAAAACTTGGTAGTAAATGCTTCAGGAACTACACATAAGTTTTGTCTATTAAGATGTGCTCAGGAATTAAATGATTGCTGCTTATGTACTTCAATTTTTTGTACCATGATTGATCTCGAATTTTTGCTTTTGATATCATGTAGTTGTTAATTATATTACTGCGGCTGAAGCCCTTGGAATCTCCTCCTCAGTTCTTGTAGCTGGGCTTCCTGCAAATAATGTTTTAAGTGTTGTGCATTTTGCGACATTATTTGCATTAGCCTCTAGAGTACTTCTTGATGATGAAACATTGGGAGAGGGTATGCCAAATTCTGTTATCTTTTGTCACTAAATGGATCATATGCACTTTCCATGTAACATAGTTAATTTCCACATAATTCTTACTTATTAAGGTATTACAATTTTCCTACCTATTTAATGAAAAAGTTTTAAAAAGATTAAGTTAACAATGAATGGACATGCTAACAGATTATATTCATTTCTTAATAGGATTCATTTCTAATATATTTACAAATCTATTCATAATTTAAGAAAAGTTTTTCACTTAATATTTTTTGGCTAAATCAATTAATTGAATAGTAATTACCTTAAACAACTTTCAGTAGGTGCTCAATTAGATGAAATTTTTAAATTTAGTCTTTGTTATTAACATTTATTAATTTTAAATTTTAAATTTTATGAATAATATATATAATAGGTTTTATAATAGAGTTTTTATAATTTTAAAAATTTAAATTTAATGTTTGTCATTAAATTTTTGAAAATGAAATTAAATTATTCTGATAATGCTTTATATATGTATGCCAATAAAAGAGGTATTAGTCAAATGAACTAAATTAATTCATATGAATAATAGTATATGATGTGACTTAAAATTGAATTATCTAGAGCAAATTGGCATGACTACATAAGTAGTATTACTTGCAGTGTGAAAATAATATCTAATTGATTGTGCTAATAGAATTTGCTTTTTTGATTTATTGAAAAGTTTGAATTTTGACTCCATTTTATATTCACTAAACCTTTATCATATAAATTAGCCTAAATGATTATGTAAGTAAAATTTAATAATGTATTTACATAAATTTAATAACAAAAATTAGATTAAAAAAGTTAAAATTGTGAAAAATTATATTTGATTTTGATTACAATACTAGTACTTAAATTTATAAGTCAAAGAATAGTATAACTTTTTGTTAAAAAAAAGAAAAAAGAATGCTATAACCATGACAAGAAACAGAGTTATCATGTGCAATGCACATGGAACCAGCGCGGGCTACAAGATAAGGCAGTGCTTTCCATCGGAAATCACTACCTTGGGAATGCCATCGCCGATCAGTATCAGCGTCCTCTCTCGGTCGCAGCCAATCCCGTCGTGGCACCGTTCGTCCCGCTGTTCCCGTTATGGCCACTCCAACCCATTACCACCACCTGAGGCTGAAATCTTATCTGAAAGAACCATAAGACCATTTCCGAAGAGGCTGAGGCCTTCTTCCATTGGACGTTTCACCGTTAGGTCGCGGCTGAAATACCCCATCATATCTCCTGATGACCAGTGGGGCACATGGTCCGCTCTCTTCGCCATTGGTGCTTTTGGTCTATGGTAATAACATCTCTCTCTTTCTCCTTTCTATCATTTGCAATTAGGAGCTTTTTTCTGCTTACTTTTTTTTTTGGTTGCCCGAAAATGTGGGAAAAGTTAAATGAGAATTTTACTTTTTGAAATGGATAGTTGACTTGGTTGTACTGAAGAGAACCAAGTTGCTCTGCTCTTTGCAAAAGCATTATATAAATTCGAATCCTACGTTATTCTTGGGACGAATTTTATTTCTTCTCGAGAGAGAGAGAGAGGGGGGGGGGGGGGGACTATAAAGGAAGCGAAAAATTTTCCACTTCCGAGCATGTGATTCCCAAAACTGTTCACAGTTTTGTATGGGTTCCACACTCCTTGTACTTACTCATAGCAGGAAAGCAAAATGGCTCCCAATCATTACATCACAAATAGTGTCGATCTAGATTCATAGTTCTCATGTGCTTTCTCCTTTTCCTTTTATTATTTCCAGTAACTCAGAATCTTCACATAGTATTGTCACTACTCACCAACACTACTATTGCTGACTAATTCTCTGAATTCATCTATTTTCAATTTAGATTTTTCTCTTTCTCTTACATGTTATCTTGGAATGTAATTATATATGGAATTATTAGTTTTGCGGGCATATCTGGGTAGTTTAGTTGTAAATGAACATATTTTACGTGAAATGCAATGTCAGAGAAGACCAAGATTGGAAACATGGTAAGTGCTGCCCTGGTGAGCACCTTTGTTGGCCTTGCAGCAAGTAATCTAGGAATACTTCCTTATGATGCCCCAGCTTATTCAATTCTATTAGAGTTTCTGTTACCCTCAACTATTCCATTGCTATTGTTTAGAGCAAACCTACATCATGTGGTGCACTCGACGGGGACGCTGCTGTTAACTTTCTTACTTAGGTCAGGTGATGTGACTTCCTTGGGATAGTCATGTACGCTCAAACATTCCCATAAAACCAGAAACGCTCCTTTGTCTGTTTTGTTGTTCGTGGAAAAGTTGCATAAATTTACCTTAAATGATCATCCCATTTGGGATTGTTAATGCTTTGCAGCAAAATTAAAAGGGAAGAAAAGCAAAAGAAAAAAAAATTGAGTATGAACTAGATTATAATGGATATACCAAAATAATATCAGATTGTTGATAAAATTGAAATTAAATGGAGGTATTTTAATTAGTTATTCTTGAGATGCAATTGTATTAATGATGACAGAGCCGGAACATTTGAATAGTCAAATACTCTAATGTCCTGTTCTTGACGTGTCTCAGATATGATTTTGATTTCTTTTCAGACTGGCTTCTTGAAAAAAAGGAATGATAGATTGTGAGCTGGACCTACATGGGTTTATGGAGCCTTCACAGTTTAAGATTTTGAATAACGGGGTGTTTTCAAAATTGTATGAGTTCATTATTTCTTATGCACTTAGTATTTTGTTACCATTTTGCCAGAATCCAATAGGTTTCTTTTTTCCAATGTACACGTTATTGGTTAAAAGACACTGGCTTTTGAATCAACAACAACAACAACAACAACAATAAAACCTTTTCCCATTAAGTGAGGTCAACTACATGAATCAATCAATGTCATAAGCACCTATCATAAATCATATTTTTAAATAAATCATTTAAATTTAAATTTCTCTTAATAATTTTTCTTATAATTTTTCATGATCTTCCTCTATCTCTAATTATTAGACTATTCTCCATCTCATCTACTCTCTTAACTGGAGCTTCTATAGTTTTCCTCCCCACATAACCAAATCATCTAAGTCTCGATTCTACAATCTTTTTCACAATAGATGTGACTTCCACCTTCTCTTTAATGTATTAATTTTTAATCTTATTTCGTCTAGTGTGTCTATTCATCTAACGCAATATTCTCATTTTTGCAACATTGAACTTATTTTCTTGTTGACTTTTTATTGCCTAACACTCAATTCTATACAACATTACAGGTCTTATAACTGTGCGGTAGAATTTATCTTTAAGTTTGAGTGGTATTCTTCTATTACAAATAACACCAGAAGCACTCTTTTATTTCATCCACCCCACTTGATTTTTATATTTTATATCTTCTTCTATTTCTCCGTTATGTTGTATGATGGATCCAAGATACTTAAATCGTGTGACTTGTGATAGGATATGTTCTCCAATTTTTACTTCTGCGCTAGAAGTGGCGTGTCTCTTACTAAACTTACATTCTATATACTCCGTTTTACTTCTATTTAAACGAAATCCATGGGCTTCCAAAACCAGTATCCACCTCTCAAACTTCTCATTCATTTCCTTTCTCGATTCTCCAACTAGAATAATATTATCTGCAAAAAGCATATACTGTGACACTAGTTCTTGAATATGTTCAGTAAACACATCCAGGACTAAAGTAAAAAGATAAGGGCTCAGAGTTGACCTTTAATATAGACCAATAGTTATCGAAAAATCTTCTGTAAGTTTACCTTTTGTAACTACACTAGTTGTAACCTTATTATACATGTCTTGAATTACTCGAATATAAACTATACGAACTCCTTTTTCCTCTAAAACCTTTTATAAAACCTCTCTTGGCACTCTATCATATGCTTTTTCTAAATCGATAAACACCATATGTAAATCTTTATGATTCTCTCAATATCTCTCCATTAATTAAGTATATTGCTTATATAGTTGACCTTCCTGGCATAAAACCAAATTGATTCTCCGAAACTTGAGTTCTTTCTTTAACCTTCGCTCAATTACTTTTTTCCATAATTTCATAGTATGACTCATGAGCTTAATTCCTCTATAATTTGCATAATTTTGAATGTCCCCCTTACTCTTATAAATAAGGATTAAAGTACTTCTCTTCCACTCGTCTGACATTCTCTTAGATCTCATAATTTCATTAAATAACTTTGTGAGCTAACTTATACCTTTCACTCCTAAACCCTTCTATACTTCAATAAGTATATTATCTAGTTCAACTGCTCTACCATTCTCTGTTCACTTTAATACTTCTTTTACCTTTACCTCACGAATCCTATAATAAAAAGTATATTTTTTATCCTCTTCTTTAGTTTTTAGCCTATCCTATTGCAATAAAGTCTCGTGCCCTTCATTAAAAAACCTATGAAAATAACCTTTACACTGTTTTCTGATATCTTGTTCCATGACCAATACTTTCTCTTCTTCATCATTGATGCATTTCACTTGATCTACATATCTTGTCTTTCTTTCCCTACTTTTAGTTAATTTATAAATACGTCTTTCTCTAACTTTAGTACCTAAAGATTGGTATAACTCATCAAATACCCTCGTTCTCGTTTCGCTCACCTTTTTCTTAATGTCTTTCTTAGTTACCTTATATTTTTTTTAATTTTAATTACTCTTACATAACAACCACACTTTATAACATTTCCTTTTAACTTTAACCTTATCTTGTACGCTTGCATTTCACCACTAAGATTTTTTATCCCTAGGTCCAAAATCTTTTAATTCACCTAATATTTCCTTTGTCACTTTTCTAATCTCTTTAGCCATTCCATTCCACATATCGCTAGCACTTCCTTATACTTCTCAAGGTCCTTCCTCCACAATTTGTCTCTGTAAATTCTTTTCTTTATCCCTTTTTAGTTGTCACCACTTAGTCCTTAACACCATATTTTCGCCTTTGCTTTTTACTCTCCTCTAAACTCTTACATCCATAACCAAAACTCTATGTTGAGTAGTTAAACTCTTTTCAGGTATAACTTTACAATCCATGCAAAGTTTTCTATCCGATTTCTTTATAAGAAAGAAATCATTTTGAAAATATACCCTTATACTTTTGTAGGTGATAAGATGTTGCTTACGTTTTCTAAAATAAGTGTTAGCTAATATAAGATTGAAAACTAATGAAAAGTTTAGAATAATTTTACCATTTGCATTTACTTCTCCTATGCTATGTCTTCCATGAACACCCTTGTAACCTGAAGATACACTTTCCACATAATTATTTAAATCCCCTCCTAGAAGAATCTTTTCTCTTATTAGTATTTCTTGAACTAAACATTCTAAATTCTCCCAAAACTTTACCTTATGATATTCTTCTAACCCTACTTGTAGTGCATAAACACTAATAACATTAAAGATTTCCTTTTCCACTACAAACTTTAATGTAATGATTCTATTTTCTAATCTTTTTACATCCACTACAGTATGTTTTCAAAACTTATCTACAATTATACTTACCCTATTTTTCAATTTAGCCTTACTAATGTACCAAAGTTTAAAACCTGAAGTGTTTAATTCTTTCACTTTTTCTCCTACCTATTTAATTTCTTATAAACACATAAAATTAATTCTCCTCCTAATCATAGTATCTACTATTTCCATTCACTTACCCATAAGTGTACCTATATTCCAAGTTCCAAAACAAATCGTACTCTCGTGAACTAGTTTCTTTGCCCACATCTATTCACGAAAATGTGAGAACCTTTGCTTATTTTTCACTATACACAGGCATCGATGCAGTGGCTCTTACTCGTTTGTCACTGTACTTGAGCTATACAGTGCGTTACTTCCGGACAATGACTTAGCATTACGTCTAATATATCGATTGTCCATGTCATAAAGATTCGACAAAGTTTTATGTTGGCTGTCGACTGCTTAACACAACCCTCTTCTTTTTTTCGAGTTTGGGACCGATTATGAAAAAATGATTTACATCAAAGCTCGTCATAGGCAAAGTGAATATATATATATATATATATATTAGAATTTTGATACCACAACTCTTTTTGCATCTATTATGGAAATCAAATTTGATTGTTTCAACTTTCAAGAGTGAAACACAGTAGAACAAGTTGCATTTTATAGGAAAGGACATCTAAAAACTCCATTACACTAAAATGATACACTCACGATTATGTGGCAATTATGTCATGAGCTTTTATAGAGCTGTTTTTTGCTACTACAGCCAAATTCTTTCCCTTACTTTAGTTGTTTAGCTCAAAAGCCATAGTCAGTGAAGCAATCTTTTGAACAGCACTGGAATATTTTTCTATCTCTAGAGTAATTTGTTGACAGGCATCAAAATTGGGTAGGTAGCTTTTACTTAGAGGGAGTGGGCTTGGTTGGGCCAGTTGGCCAGCATGATTTAGTCAGTGTACCCCTGAATCTATTTTGTTTTCTCTACTTATGGTGAAATCCAATCTTTAGTGCACAACGTGAAGTGTGATCAGATTATGGTGGATTCAGAATCTATTCTTTTATGTTATTTCAGAGAATAGGCTGGCCTGTTAATGCTTGATAGTTATAATCATTATTATTTTTATTTGCCCTCAGGAAAGGATGGAATAGTTGTAATGTCAGACAGTGAAACATCGTTTATTTATAATGGTGTTGTGGATATTTAGTTTTGTTGCTTGTAACTTAATCTTGTGGATGGCAGTTACTTCTATCGTTGGAACTCTAGTATCATTTTTTATAGTGCCAATGCAGTCTTTTGGTCCTGACAACTGGAAAATAGCAGCTGCTCTCATGGCTACCGATATTGGTGGATGTAAATTCTTTGACAAGTTGCAGCAAGTTTACTTGTAGTTTGCATCTGTGCTTAAAGTAAGGATACAAATCATTAATTTATTAAGTTAGTTGCAGATTTTATGTTAACTTTCTTCATCTCTAATCGGTGGTAATGTTGTATTATAAGTGGCATGGTGCTTTAACTCTATTTTTCCTGTATCATTTTATCATGTCCATATTTGTCATATATATGTAAGATTTAATGAAGGAATTTCTTGATATAACTCTAAAACAGGTTTAATTTAGCTAATATAGTACTTTATTTCTTTTCTTTGGCTTCTGTATGGGACTCTCTGATCAAAGCGATGCCCACTGAATGATGTATGACAAAACATTGGCATGCTTAACCCAAAGGCAAAATTTAGAGATGAAGGAATGGCAAAATTAGTTTACTGAAGTTGTAAAGTTTCTACATATATGTACAGGCTTTAAATTCAGTGTGTCTACTGGACTAAGATGAGGCAATGAGGATGAAGAATTTGTCGTGACTTCATGGATGTTTATCTTGCATTGTCTTTGACATCTCGAATTTAGTACTTAAAACACTTTGGGTGCTGTAAATTTGGAACTTCAGTCTTGGCCATTTTGCCTCAAAAGGAATTTTCATATGCATTCATTTTTACAAGTATAATAGAATAACTGAATGAGTTTCCTTTGTCCATTTCCTGCCTGCTCGGGTTGATTGGTGTAGCTGTTAATTATGTTGCTATTTCAGAGGCGCTTGGTATGTCTGCTTCAGTTTTAGCTGCAGAAGTGGCTGCAGACAATGTTATCTGTGCTGTGTATTTTATGGTATCGTTTATGCTGGCATCTAAAATACCTCCTGAAGCTCCAGCCTCAACCATTGGTATGATTTTCTTGCTTTTTTCACATCCTGTTGGGCTGCAAGATAAACATCTATTTAGCTTTTCCTCTAGTTCGCCTGATATTTTAGGATATTTGCTGTTTTTCTAGGCTTTTGCCTTTGAGCCGCAAATTTTGGATTCTGTATTTTATTTGATGGTAAGTTTGTTAATATTGCTGGATAATTGTAAATTTTTTTTTTGGTTATATTACATTTTACAAATCATGTGCTATTTTGGTTCACGATGATTAAAATATTCCATGTATTAAGAATTGGTTGTCCATATATCATTTGAGGCATAGTGAACACACAAGCTCCCTATATTTAGATTCTTTCCACTGTCAGTGTCACACAAAAAATGAATAATATGAAAATTAATTACGCTAAAAAAGAAAAAACCAGATGTAGTTATAGAAAACATGTATTTAAACATCTTGCTCTGACCAGGTTTCCATGTTGGCTGAATCATTGACCCTCTCCTTTCACTGGTTTAGTTGTTGGTTTGGTTTTTAAATCATTGCAAATTAAATAATTTTGTCTACAAAGCACAAACCATATAAATTTAAATATTTTCTTTTGTACCCATTCACCCGTCACAGTACTTGATTTTAGGAGTGTTCAATGTTTTTTGTCCATAAATGTGATTTATTGAAAATAAAAATTGTCTTGCAATGATCTAAGCTAATGCAATGAAGAGAAAAGGGAAAGTACTTATTTATACAAATGGTCTTAGGAATGAACCTTCTTGATGCAGCTAATTCCGTAATGTAAACAAAAGAGGATTTTTTACACGTGGAGAGTTTAATGAGAAGCTGTTGGAGATTTATTTTGTGGAAATGATGGGTACATAAGATCTTGAATCTAGATCCAGTTATTTTTTCTATTAAGTTGTGTAAAATTAAAATTGTCTGTCCATTATGAAGAAGTCAAAATAATTTAATATCATTTTCAAATGGAAAATTTGGCCTGATGACAAAGTTAATATTGGCAGATGATGCGATGTATATGGAGTCCAATGATGAGAGCAAGGTTCCCGTGTTGCAGTTTGCTACTGCACTAGCTATATCGTTTTTAATATGTAAAGCTGCCCAAGGCCTAACAAAATTATCTGGAATTCAAGGAGGAACTCTCCCAGGAATTACAGCTATCATAGTGATTTTAGCCACTCTCCTCCCAAGGCAGATGGGTCCCTAGGGCCTGCTGGTCATACTGTTAATCTGTGAAAGATTCTTTTGCTTCACATGATCAATACTGACCACTTTGGATGTGGATGTTGCGGTTCTGAGGCATGTAAATCTTTATTTCGACAATTATGTTAAAGGCTTCTAAAACTCTTTCTATAGCTACTTTTTGGTAGTGGGGCTGAGTAGATCAAGCGGGAAAAAAAGAGTGGGGAGCTTTGAACTTTGAGGTTCCAAATATCTAGGCGGACTGGATTTAGGGTTGCTGATAGCTTGGGCTAGGATTATATGGAAGGAAAGGGGTTCCAAAAGTGGGATGACTGAATTTTTGGTAGGTTCTAGGCTCCTAGGGGGCAGGAATACTTGTGGCAGACAGTGAGCAAAATATGATCTACGATCCTGGGGTTATAAGCAGTAATACATATTCCAATTTTTTTCATTTCCACCCTTTCCCTAGCCATCTAAACTCGTTGGAAGACTTAAAATGAAAATCAACATCTCTGCAGGCCATATTCTGGGGTCTTGTATCTCTTAAGCTTGTGGTTTTCTAATCCTTTTGAAGTCTACACAATGCAGGGAGACCAGACCATCCAAGTAGTTAACTGTGTGAACTCAACTGTCAAGCATTTGTGCACAAGAGTTACAACACATTTGCAATACACAACATTTACGACCCTTTATTGGAGTACTGGAAAATTTTCATATGATGCATTAAACATGTAAAGAACAAAAATGATATAAAATCAATTTTTTGAAGAAATCATGAAAAAGGTTGTGTTTTTACAACTTAGCGTTCATGCATACTGATAAACACAAACTAAGAGTTTTAAACATAGAGGTCAGAAAAAAAAAAAACCTCTCTTGGCCATTTGTGTATTTAAAGTATATAAAATGTAATCATGGTTAATGATGGATGTATAGCTGGAGGTTCTATCTTTTATGTTCTTGCAGGGCTAAGGTTTTTCTTTCACAATAGGTATGTTACTATGTTAACACCTACTTTTGCTGTTTGATTAGATTTTCAGTCATAAGAACTCCGTTGATATAACAAAAAGCTCAATTTTTGTGTTTGCCAGCATGGTATAATAGTGAGGTCATTAGTTATGAAAAAATATGCTTGCGCCATACTTCCATGATTATAAGAAAAACTTGAATCCATACAATGGCAGCGGCTAAACCTTGCTCTTTTCTCCCAACTTCATTTGGTTGGTTTAACTTTTGTTTTGAGCAATGTTTTTAAAATTGGACCAGTCATTGAACCGATGAAAGTATTGGTTCACAGTTCATTGGTCGAACTGTAGTTGAACCGGTAATAATTAAATATATTATTTAAAAAAATTTTATGTATTAAAATTTTAATATAACAAATAAATATCAGTAAATTTTAAATATTTGATTACTAATTCAATATTTCTTAAGATATTACAAACATTAATGTTTAGTTTAAAATAAAAATTATCTATGATTAAAAGTTAAGAATATTTAATATTAAATTTTTAGAATTTCTAAATTATATTAAGATTCTACTTATTATTAAAAAATAAAATAATAAATAATAATTTTAGCTAAATATCTTGATATTTGAGGGAAATGTTATTAGGAAATTGAACATAATAAAAAGTAAGTATAAAAAATATTTAATTATGCATATTTTATTTCTCTTATATTCTTTTTTTTAAAAAAAAATTATATTTCAACTCCCTTATCTTTTTTATTACCTTCTATTTTTAATTTGTCAAATTTATTTAAAATGAATTATTCTATTATATAAGAAAAAATTAAAAAAAAATTGCTTCAAACCGGTTCAAACCAGTTTTTGCAATCTGGTTTTCACCAGTTTTCACCGGTTCTTGACCGCTTTGACCGGTTCTTAACCGATTTGGAGATTGCCCACTTTTCCAACTCAACCGAACCGGACCGAAGACTGATTTCCAGTCGAACCGGGCAGTTCGGTCTGGTTTTTTCAACCATGGTTTTGAGTTCACAAGAAGGTTTTATGCTTTTCTTACTTATGACATCATATTACTTGAAGCAATTTCTATGAGTCGAATGATACTCTTAGTAAAGATGAATATGATATATAATGAATGACCTTTGGGTTTAAATAAAGAGGGGAGGATAATTTCAAATAACATTTCAAAAGCCACCTTAGTTTTATATTTCCAAGTTTTTTCAATTTAGAGGAGAAAGCTTTTCCAAGTAAGGAAAAGAAAATTATGATTTAACCATCCCTTCTCTCCTGTTCCATTTTCTTTGCACTCCTTCCCTTCTCTTAGGCCATGTTTGATAGATGGGAGAGTTGAATGTTGAAAAGGGAAAAGGAGTGGGATTGGGATAAAAGCATATTTGGTAAGTGAAAAAGTTCTTTCCTTGGGTGAGTTTTCTTCCACTAACTTGGACGAGTCTAATTCTTTACTTTATGGTGGAGAAAATTTTATTGAGTAGGAAAATAAAATTTGAAATTATTTTGTTCTTCTTCAAATAATTTTTTTTCTTATTAAAGGTAATCAAAAATGAAATTTTAAATTAAAATATTATCTTATTATTTTATTATTATTATTGGTAATTAAAAATTATTATTTTATTATTTTATTATTATTAGTAATTAAAAATAAATATTTTATTACATTTTATAATTATTAGTAATTAAAAAATAATTAGAAGTATTTTGATATTTTAATTCTCTTCTTATTTTATTTTTATGTCATTCTATCCAACCAAATATAAAAAAATAAAAATATTCATATTTCTTTTTCCATCATACCAAATATAATTATGGAGTACAAGATTCCTTTCTAATCTTATTTTATTTTCCATTCCTGTTCCATCAAAACTAATTCTCTATACTAAACAAAGCCTTAGAATAAGAGAAGGTAAGGCATCCAAAAAAAGAAATGAATGGGGAGGGAAGAAAGGAAAATGAATGATTAAATGGTAATCTTTCTTTCTCTTGTTTGGAAAATCCTCCATCTTCCTCCTTTCCTTATAACAAAGTCCCCAATAGGGAAGACGTTTTAATGAACCTTCCCTTTCCTTTTATTCCCTCCATTTTTCCCCATCCATACACACTTAGTGTTCTTACTTGGATATTAAATCTTGAAATATTTTATCTAATAACCAACATGATTTGAATCTAAAATGGAGATCTCATTTATTTTTTAATTTGGTGATTATTAAATGATATGACCTAAGATAATTAACACGAGATATATTGCCCAGACACTTTTTGTTTTGATTGGAGCTAATGAGAGTGTATGGAATGTCATTAAGATTGCTTTGAGTATTTTCATGTTTGCACTAGTCCAAGTTGTAATACCTTAACCTCTAACTTTCTTATTTCAACAATCATGCTTAGCTTCATACACTTTACATGAAAGACAATATATATTTGATGGTATTTAATTGCGTTACGTAAGGCCTTATTTCTTCATTTTATGCTTCATGGACCATGTAAACTTATCAACATCATTTTTCATCCATAACATATCCATACAAGTTAGAAATATCACAAAACATCTCAAGAGTCTCAGGTTTTAAATCACATTCCATAAAATCAATATCTTGCTCTCAAGTTACTGTCATAACTTTCTGGTGTAAACTTTGAAAATACATAATTAATTCTAGAAAACAAAATCATGCATATGATAGTTTTTTGAAAAGCTTTGGATGTTAACTCATGACTAAAAATGATTCCAAACCAAAATAAAAGCATTTAACCTACGAAAATTGATGGAACAGTACCAAAGGTCCAACTGCATTACTGATACTGTCATACAATTTTAAAAATTTGATTCTCCTTCTACAGGCCTCCAATTAGGGTGCTCTCAAGTGCTATAGAAAGCTTATCATGTTTAGTCTATGCCCATAAAATTTCATGATTATTGGATATCATTTGACCCTTGGATGACTAAAGGAAGAAAATGACAATATGAACAGTGTTATTACCATTTCTACAAAATTTTTTCAATTTTGAAAAATCATAATAAATTCTTTAGAGTTCCAAATTTGGTGCTCTTTAGCTCTATGAAAAGATTTAAATGAGACCTACTTGTTAGCCAAATTTCATGCAAAAACTTATTCATTTGGTCAGATTTTGGTTCATCTCACAAATTGGTCACTTTTGAAATCTAAAATAGGTTCTTAAGGTACCAAAAGACCTTTTAATCTATCCATAGCCACTTGGGCATATCCAAAAGCACATTTAAAGCCTATGGAAGTATGCCAAAGGGTTCAAATCATCATGAAGCTAATTCTCACTATGCTACTTGCACTTATACACATGCACATAAAGGCTTCTTAGTGGCAAAAACATACACACTCATTCATATGGTTTCAAAATCAATACATATATCATCATTGTACATATTTGGACATGTTCAAGTGTCTACATCATATATACATTATGTGATTACATCATTTGACATCAATATGTTAAACAAAAAGGTTAAATAACAAAGCCTTTGTCAAAGTCTTGGTCTTCAAAGTCACTGGCTCCCATTTCTTAGATCACTTGATTCACCTAGACATGGTTAAATATTTATGGAAAATAGTGAAAATCTAAGAATCCCAATAGTTTTTTTACCCTTTCAAACATACATAATAGATATTAAAACATGTCAAATAATACATTACGTCCTTTAATTTACTAGTGAACATACATAAAGTATTTCCCATGTTCAAAAAACTCATACACGTCATACATAGGCTCTTGAAGGTATTGGTCTAGCCTCACTTATTTTTCTTGAGACTTTTGGATTTGTCTAACCCATTTTCAAGGGGTTTTTGACTAAGCCTCATTCTTCTTAAGACTTTTGGCTTTGTCTCACTCAATCCTAGGAACTTTTGGTTTATTCTCACCCATACTAAGGGACTTTTAGCACAACGATACCCATTTAAGCCATAAAGCATTTATAAACTTGTTTCAAAGAATATAATGGTACCATAACATGTAAACCATAGCTAAAAACATATTTCATACTTCAAACATACACACAAGCACTTAAAGACAAGCAAACATCTAAAGCATGTATGTGGAAAAGGTTAAAGAGTTACCAAGCAAGAAAGCAAACTTTTTCCTTCATTATTTTTCCCCTTTCTTAGCCACACACTTGCAATGAGGTGGTGCTTGTTTTTTTTGGCCTAGACACATCAAATGGGATACAATTACATCATTGGAACAAGTTTTGGCATCACACACACTCTATGTGAAGTTACTTTGTTCTATAGCTCAATTATGATTCCATACAAAACCTAAGCAAGCAACTAGAGGAATTCATGATCTTAGCTCTATTTTCTCCTTTAATCTAAGTTGCTTAACTCCATTTAAATTTCTTGGAGTCATCACAATTTCATTTTAAGGAGTCTAATTATAAGTTGCTTCTTTATATCTCATTATGGAGCCTATACCTCTATCTCACAAACCAAGGCTTCTAAATTTTTTTTCAAGACCTTTAATGTTCTTCTATCATATCTAGTCTCATTCTAGTCTTAGAAAAATTTAAAACACTCCCTAGGCATAAGAACCATATTTGGCTAAGACAAGCATAAGGTTTTAGACCCATGAAACTTGCTTTATTTTCTTGAAGGGAATGGCACTTGGAAGGCTTTCTAGATGTCTTGAGGACTCATATATACTCTTAGATAACTTGAATTATCACTAAGAAGCTTCATACATGTCAAGGTGTAAGTAAATTTCTAGCTTTTGCAACTTTAATTATAATGCTTTTCTTTGGAATTTCATTGCATTTTCTAGTTTTCCACACTTTAAAACCTAGGTTTCTTGCTTGGTCTTGGTCAAAAATTAATCCCTTCTATATGCTCTCTACTTGGCTGAACAACACACAAGAGAGAACTGCAAGAAGAAAGCAAGAAAGGCAAAGGAAGTTACCTTGTTTCAAGCCTTTTCCAAGAGTCCTTTCTTTTGCTATAGGCCTTTCCTTGAAATTCTAATATCCTCCCTCTGAACTAGACCCAAAACAATCCTAAATAAAATACCAAGACCATAGAAAGAAAGAGGAGAAGGAAATAAAATACCAAGACCATAGAAAGAAAGAGGAGAAGGAGGAGAACAACAATTGTGAAGGAAGAACCATAAAATTATATGATTTTCCTACTTTTTTCCCTTAGTTTTTCTTCTTCTTCTTTCGATTATATTCTATTGGCCTCTCCTCTATTTTAGACAAAACTAAAGTCGGTTAAAAGATGGGAAAGAGATGGAACGTGTTTTATGGAGCCAATGAGTCACTTTAATAACTTTTATACTTTACATTTTAGTCCTTTTTTTTTTTTGTTCCTTTCATTTAGGCTCAATTCAATTCTTTTTCAAAAGTTGTCTTTTCCATCATAATATTTAGGCTCTCAAACTTATAAATTGGCTTTGGTTTTACTTAAAAATGATTTAAAATTATTTTGAACTATTCAGTTAAAAGTTTAGTCAACTCACGGCTGAAATTGCTCACTTGAGGAGTTTTAACTGTTTTAGGGGTTCTCATAATTTTTAGGACCTTTGAGAACCTCAGAAAACTCAAATTTTTTATTTAAAAAGCCTCCTATGAGTTTTTTAAAAATTTCAAAAATTACAAAAATACTCCAACTTTCTTTTACAAACTTTTCTAGCTCATCTGGCTCATGTTTTTAGGCAATTCAAACCTCAAATGCTCATTTTTTATTATTTAAAATTTTATCCTAATTTTATTTAGCTTTAAATTATTTATTTCATGAGACTTGCTTTTATAACTAACTCATTTTTAACATTTTAACGAAAACTGAATGTTACACAAGTAACCATCCCTTTTGCCATTGTTCTTAAGTTGGGAAAGTTATTTCAATTTAATTTGAAGATGATACTCCAAGCATCTAATGCCAATATAGGAGGCCTTCCGACTACCTATAGGATGGCCAAAGCAAAATGCTGGGAATCTTTAGTTGTTCTTGACATTCTTGCAAGCATTTTTGGCTTTGTTATTGCCACTTTCCTTGATATTGGATTTGGGGTGATGGTTCTCAAACACCTTCAGAAATGAAAATTTTGCAGGGGTTTAGAAATAAGTGTTACTATAACTTATTTGAAGTCATGATTCTAATAGTTTAAGATATCCTTTTGCATATAGTTGATGGTGACCTTACTTTCTTTCCATTATGCTTCATATCCTTTCTAACAAAAATAGTGCAGATTTGATTGCAAGTGTCAAACTTGGTGCTACTCAAGAAATTTCTTTCACTTATAGTTATATATGCGAAAATTATTCATGCAATTGTCATACTCAAAACATAAACTAATAGTTAAAGAAAAATTTATAGTTATACTTGGTTTATTAAAGATAAATAAATAAAGCTAATTATAAAGAGTCATATAAATATATTAGATGCATTTTCTTGTAAAATTTATTGCTGACATGCATGTCTTCATACATGTCTGATAAATGAATCTGCCGATGAATCCTTTATGCCCAAAAATACCGAGTAACACTGACTATGAAAAATGAATCTGCCTAAGGGGAAAAAAAGAAAAAAAAGGTTCAAGTAAGATGCTTACCCAGATGTAAAAGGTTTTTATTAATTTCTACCTCTATTTGAAGATACATGTAGAGCATATTATTTCAAACTTGCATAGTTAAATTTGTCAGGACAAGTTGTGATTGTACTATTTGTACTACACATTAGTACAATAATCATAATAAAGTCAACTCCTGGTACTAGTATTATCCCAAAAAGATATTTAAAAAAAAAAGTGGCGCTTGACATATACCTTGGATAGATTGGGGCCGTTCTTGCCTAAATGGAAACAAGTTTGTTAATTGGATTTGATTCAGTTGATTGCGTAAGTAATGATTAAATATATTGTAATTAATTTTCCTAGTAATCTTACTTGAACAACTTTTTTTTTTTTTTGCAACAATTACTATGTGAAATATTAGATGTAAGTTTTATTTAGTCCATTTAAAAAGGTTTAGTTGAGATGAATTAAACTAAAATTTAATGAGTTAATTGTTCTGTACATATTGAGTAGAGTTGAATTCCTATCCTTTTTATACTTGCTTAGTATATTTATTAATTAGTAGTATTTACACGTATTATTAGTATTCTACTTAGACATGTGTTATCATTTTCATAAAGAATATATCTTGTCATGTTGGAATTGAACTAATCAAAACAATTATCTATAACTCTTCTTTTGCCCCTTGACATCCATGTATTTGAAGTACATTCTTATATGAAGGAGACACATTGTTTTGTAAAATAATGATAATCATAATAATGTGATCGAGAAAAGTATTTTTCAATTTTTTTTTTGTGTTATGGTTAAAATGTCATGATTAAATTTAGGCTTAACTAAATTATCTTCTATGATAGCTTAGCATATTTAAAATTTTTTAACTCCATAACTTTAAAAAACAAAAAAAACCAAATTAATTTGAAAATATATACTTTCTTTTTACCAAGTAGATGCCTTGTATGCTTGAATGAACATTAAAAAAACTATAAATGATGCAGCAAACTAACTTTAAAAAAGAAACATAAACTCAGATTTAGAAATTAAATATGCAAAAATTTTTTCAAGTCTATTGTTAAAATGAATGGGAATAAAAAAGGTTTCACAAATTTTATTCAGAACAAAAAAGAAGGATTCAATAAAAGGTAATGTATTCATTTGTCTATAGAATACAAGACCCAATAGGAATGTAGTTATATCTATTTTGACTTAAAGTAAAAATTTTGACTTATTTAACTAGTCTCCAATTTCTATATATGCTTATGCTTGTTTGTACAAGTTTTCACATTGAAGAACTCAACATTAAGCACCTAGAGTAGAAAAGTAGCAAGTGTGAAATGATAATTTCACTCTAGCCTCTATGCTATTTCTTTCTGAAATGAATATATGCTAGTGCCTTTACCACATAATATTTGAAAAAGAAAAAAATGAGGAAAGAATGATCTCAACACAACCAGTGTTGAAGCCCCTCTCACCTACCGCATTTCTGGCCATCAATGCAGTGATGCTCATGAAACAATCTAGTTAGAAGATGAATGTTGCATAATCAGAGATCTCAAGAAAATTGTAATAGCTAACCAAGGCTCTTACGAGAACCAGTTTGTTTCCCTTTATTTCCCAACTAATTTGACTTGAAGCATAACTTGTCACTCTACCCACCCACAAACATGCTTTGTTCTCCTCATTAGAAAATGTGCTCATTGAATTGGTTACTTTAAATCTTTTGCGTGACTTGATGTCTTATTTTCTTGTGAGTATAACTTGATTGCTCCTTAAAAGTCATTAAGTTTGAGGCTATGTGCTACACCATTCGACTAGCTCATAGTGCCTTAGCGAGCCTTTGCTCGTCATCCCCAAAGGATCCATCTTCACTAACATAATCAGCAGCCTAAAAGAAGATAGGGCAATATGGAATTAGCACCACTTGAAGTACATTAATGAAACATAGAAAACCAAAGCCACTTCAAAACAATGACTTACCTTATCATACTTCTTCCCCACTCCCTAATACTTGCCATTTTTAAATTACAAATTTCCTTCCTCTTTCTTCTTTGCTATTGCCTTAATTTTTTCATTATTATTCAATTCCCATGGTGCTTTCTCTTTTTAATGAGAAACTAAAAAGCTAAAATGTATTAAAAGGTACAAATGTAACTAAATTTGAATATGCAAGCGACTATATTTCTTCAATGAAGACCTCTTTCATAAAAAAAACATAAGAAGACAGAAGAAATGAAAACGACAAACTATAGACCATAACAAGAAAATAAAGTATGTTGTAAGTTAACTTTTTCCTTCTTTCTTGTTTTCATTTCTCTAAGAAGTGATATAAGATTCCTTCATGATCTATAGAATGAAGCCAAAATCAACAATTCCTTAATGGAACATATGAACACTAGTATAATTGCTTCCTAGATGCCTTAAACTATATATAAAAAAAAGCATATAAAAGAGGTTAAGCAATAGTAGGAATAAACATACCTTCACTACTTATGAATTCCAAGGGCTTTGTGTCATCAATTCTTTTTTTTCTCAAACATTGTGCCATCGTCAGCCATAGCTACATAGCTAACTATCATAACAATTAACAATATCAAAAAATTTATCAGTACACTGTGACCTCCTCTATCCTTCTTTTTGTTTCATTATAGATGGGAGACACTAAATATAATGGAATCGTGATCTTGGCATTTCTTTTTAGAAAACGACCATGGCTGCTCTTTTAGATGGTTTTATACCCTCTTTCTCATGTCCTTCTAACTTATTAGGAGGTCTATGCTTGAATTAAAATACCAAATATGCCTTCTTTTATTTTTTTCAATATTTCTCTTATTACACCACAACCTATTGTGGTTACCCCCTTTTTCTCATTCTTGGCATCAATCCTTCATTTTGATTGGGCTTTTGGTCCTTTTTATTCCTTCCTTTTACTGCTTTCTAGGACTTTGGCCTAGTATAGAATACAGGATGTGAGAATATCCCTCCAAATATATTGAAGGTAAAATTATAAAACTATCTAGAAAAATTGAAAATTGAAATGCATTGGCAATAAAGGAGATATGGAAGCAAGGTATCTCTTCCTAACACCTACCCTTGCCAACAAGAACACAAAGTTTTCCTTTAATGCATTCTTCTGAAGCTAAAAAGATGAATGAAAAGAAGAGGTGATAGAATTGTGTGAAATGAAAAATGCCTTTTCCATGATTAAGAGGATAAACCATCTATAATCCTTTATATAATGATACAATGTGACATTTAGAAAAAAAAATCACACACACTTATGCAAAAAAATAGAGCATATAGGCTAAAGATATCATTCCTCGACATTTAAAAACAATGCAAGATTAATGCATAAAGGAAGATGTTTCTATTTGTAAGGAAGAAGACACAAGCATTGCCATTTTCTCTTATACACTTTCAATAATGTCAAACTTGATAAGATTTTAGTCACAAAACCAAAGATGGCCTTCCATGACATGGACCAGAAATATTTGCATTGGGGTATATAGTGCCACCCCTAGCTAAATATGGCTTCAAATAAATTATTCTTCTTAGTTTATGGAGAGAGTAGAGATAATGGCAGGAAGTAGCAAAGTTTGGGAAGAAGAAACAAGAAAGAGAGAGAAAGAATTTCTCATAATAACTAAAGAGTGAAACCTACATTTTAACTCACACTATTGGAATTGGTCATGGTTGGTTCAAAGAGCCCATGATATAAAGTTTTATTACTCAGACTGGGTGACCTGGTTATTTAATTCATTTCATCGATTTATTTGGTTCTTAACTAATTTTTAAGTTGGTTAGATTTTAGGGCCAATTGAATCAGAGTTATTACAGTATTTTTATATTTTGGGTATTACATTTTTTTTATTAAAACATAATAAGTGTATAATTTTTTAATAAAACAAAGATAAGTATATGGTTTAATTGAAAATATTTTTAAAAATTGTACACTTCTCTTATGTAAATTCATTGCATGACAAATAATCAAATAAGGTGTAACACCATAGTATTATAGTCTTTCTTTTCCATAAACAAGCCTCATATATGAGATTCATGGAAAAATACAATAAAAATAATGTATTAAATCGCGTTACGTAAGCTTTTAAATTTTCATCTTTTGCTCTATGAACCACATTAACTTTACAACATCCTTTACTCATAATCCATTTATACAAGTCATAAATAACATAAAACATCATACACAACTTAGTTTAGAAGCCCCACACCAGAAAATTTATAAGTTGGCCTTGGGTTCAACCTTCTAGATTTCTGTCATCAACTTTAAAAAATCATAATTAATTCTACAAAAATATAAATCAAGAAAATAATAACTTTCTAGAAATTCCTAAATGTTAACTATAGGTTAAAAATCGTTTTAGGCCATAAAAATATCAATTGGACAGTGATTGACAACAGAATAGCACCAAAGGTCTAGTTACCTAGGTTTGCTATCACAAGTTTCTAATATAAACTTTAAAAATTCATAATTAATTCTAGAAAAATAAAAACTAAGCAAAACATACCATTCTAGAAAGTTATGGATGAAGAAAAATAGTTCTAGATCAAGAAAATGGCATTTAAGATATGAAAATTGATGGAATAATATCAAAGGTCCTGCTGCACCACTAGTACTATTATGAAAATTAAAAAAATTTGGTTCTCCCTTTACAAAACTCCAAATGGGGTGATCTCAGTGGCTATGAAAATTTTATGATGTCTAATTTATGCTACTAAAATATCATAGCCATTGGATATCATTTGACCTATAAGTGATAAGGAAACAAAATTTGACCATATGAATAATGCATCATACTATTTAGCATATTTTTTCCAACTTTGAAAAATTATAATAAATTTTCTAGAGCTTCAAATTGGGTTCTCTTTAGTTTCTGAAAAAAAATCTAGATAAGATCTATTTGTTTGCCAAATTTCATGAAAAAATTCACTCATTTAGTCAAATTTTGGTTCAGCACACATAATGATCCAATTTAATGTTCAAGATGGTGCATTAAGGGGTCAAATGGCTTTTTTAACCATCCATGGCTACTTGGGCATGCCCAAAACCACATTTACAGCCTAGGGAGACATGCTATTTGGTTCAAAAAATCATGGAGCTTATTTCCACTATGCTTCATGCAATCATACATATTGGAAGCATATCATATCAACAGTCTTTGGTGGCCAAATCACACATATTCATTTATATGAATCCAAAATCATTATTTACATCATGTCTACATATATTGGAGTGTGCTTGATAAGTTTTAATTTTTATATATTTTTACGCATATTTATTAATATTTTTAATAATTAATTTGAGTTTAAATGGATTTATTATATAATATTTGAATTTTCGATCAATTTTAGAAAATAAAATAATTTTGAATTAATTAGGAGAAGTTTTTTATTTAAATTGCTAATATTTTATTTTTCATATTTTGTTTGATGGATTAAATATTTTCAATCTTTAAATTTTTTATTAATTTTGTGCAGAATTTTGGGCAACTAAATTAAGGAATTGAAATGGATCCAAGGAAAAAAAATGGAGCAGAATTTTTATTATTTAGCTTGATGGCATTTTTGTAAATAGGATTAGATTTTCATTTCTTTTGTTTTTCTTTTGAGAGGAGTCAACTTCAAGAGTCAAGGCGCCGAAATAAGAAAAAGGGCGGACTGTTTCATTCAGGGAAGCAGATCGTCTAAAGCGGGGAAGTGGTAAAGTGTCTCTGAAGTGTGAAATCCAACGATCCAAAATGCGCCACATGGAAGCACAATGGTCCAAAATTTAACCATCCATATAGCATAGCAAAACGCATCATTTACCGCCCATATATCAGCCAAAAAATCCAAATTAGAAAATACTTAAGAGCCTCTGTTCCTCAATGCCAAAGTTGTCCTTCGTGTCCCGACAGTAATAGCCTGTGTTTCTCTTCCGTTGGCTTCTTCCAAGGAGAATCCCCTACAACAAGTGCAGTTACCCTGCATAAACACGAGATCTTCTCTTTCCAGTAAAATTTTCTTTACATGACCTATGGATTAAATTCATATTTGGAGAGTCCAGTAATACATGCTTCATCTGCTTGTTCATGGAATAGTTTTTCTTACCTTAGGAAGTCGAGGCTATCATAGGTTTCTGCACTAGTAGATCTCTTCGGGACATTCAACCATAATTTTTTGAAAGTTTTAATACCAGTTTGATTTTCTTTTTCTTTTCTTTTTTTGGAAGTTGAGAGTATATTTTGCAAATGTGCAAAGATCTTGATATTGGCTTTGGGTTGTGTTTAAACTGGGACTAAAACGTAATGGTGACTAAAACGCAATGAGAGATGAACTGGAAGCTATAATTCAAAGGAAACAATTAGATTTAAAGAGAACGATTGCAAAAAAAAAAAATATAACGAAAAGAAAACATTCAAATTTTACATTCAAAATGTACAAAAAAGGATTTTCTATTCACCACTTTTACATTCAAAATTTTTTTATCATGCAACCAAAAGAAAAAAGGCAAGTTTTGTATATCCTAAATAAATGTTTAAACTTAGAAGAAATTTGTGTCAGATGTAAAAGCTGCTTTCATTTGATCTTTCTTTGCCACCAATGCTCAAACCTAGCACCATTTAGAGAAGAAAAAAGGAGGGAATGCGCTTAGGTTGAAGATGAAGGCAGAGCTCCCCTGTTTTACTACAAAAATGAAGATCCCAGCCATTCATCTCATCAATGGATCAGTTTGTCCAATCTTTCAATGGCCTAGATTATAACGCGTCAGTTGCCAGATGACAAAATGCTATGCTATATGGATGGTTGGATTTTGGACCTCTGTGCTTCCACGTGGTGCATTCTGGGTCGTTGGATTTTGCACTTTAGAGAAACTTTACCGCTTCTGCACTTCAGACGATCTGCTTCCTTCATTCAGGGGGCTGGCTTTTGGTTCGAGTGAAACGCAGAGAGGAGGATTTGGGTACTGTTTTATTCATTCTTCGGGTGTGTGGTTCTTCAGACACTGAGCGCCGAAAAAAAATGAGGAGGTTACTATTTTCATTTTATTCTTCTTACCTCTGGTGCTACAGACGTGGAAGCAGAGAGAAGGCGTTAGAGCTCTGGACTTCACATGAGAGAAGCAGTTGGGAGACGCTGAGGGAGTGAGAGAGGCGCCGAAAGCTGGAAGAGAGTGTGGTTGCTTCTTCATTCTGGATTGCCTTCGGACTTCATTGGGGGAGTCAGCACCGAAAACGATAGGTTGATTCTTCATTCAGATTCTTGGCATTTTTGAACTACACTTGGACAACAGAGGCACGCCTGGAGCTCGAGAAAATGTTGGAGCTGGAAAACGACGCTTCTCTCTCTCACTGGACCAATTTCTTATTCACATTTTCTCCTTTCCTGGACGTGAAGAGGCTGCTGCAGGATGCCTAGAGCTTCTTCATTTTTCGTTCTCTGGACTGACACAGGGAAGGTGCAGAACCATCATCACCCTTTTCTCCTCTCAGCAACACGTTGCCACTCCAGTACATTACCCCCATCATCCATTTATTCTCCTTCATCATCTCTTCATGGCAGAATTGTTGAAGGGGTGTAAAAGAACCAATTTCATGGAAGGTTAAAGAGGGGGTGGCACCAAGGTGAAGCATTGAGGATGAAGGCTTGAGCTCTTGATTTTACATAGATTGAAAATTATTGGGGAGTTTATTTTTCTACTCTTTTTCTCTTTCAATTTCAAGAACTTAAGAATTTTTTAGTTTTAGGAATTTCTATGTGGATTTAATGTTGAGACTTAGTCTTAGGTTGGACAATAAAAATCTTAAGTTGTAATTGGAATTAGTGTTAATTGGGATTGGAATTATGTTTTGTGATTGTTGGAATTTTGGTTTTTAGACTTTATAATATTGATTGGATTGATGTTTAAGTTCTCTTGCATTGATTTGATTAATATTATGATTTTAATTGCATATTTTGGTCTCTTGCACTACTTGATTGTTAGATTGGGGAGTATAATTGCTTAATTGTTCAATTAGGTAATCAAAACCAAATTTTATAGAATTAATTGAATCTAATTGTTAAAGGATTTGATGAGTTCAATTAGCTTAATTACTTGCAAATTACTTGAATTAGCTACAGGTTTCCTAGTTAAGTCAAGTGATGGGCATTTGAGTTTAGGGTTTCCTATCTTAGAATTAAATTAATTAAATTCATTGGTCTATTATTTAATCACTTCTCTTGGTCTCAATTAATTTTTGGTGAGTGATGAGAGTCGAAATCCCCTTGCAAAAACCTTAGTTGCCTTCTTGTTAGTTTTTTGCATTTTCCCAATCATTTTTATTTCAATTTAGAGCATTCTAGTTTAGTTACTTGTTTAGTTTTTCTCTTTTAGTTGAAATTAAATTTCTTAATCAAAACCCCCACCATTTGCATAAACTTTTAAATGTCAAATAATCACCTAAATTCAATCCAATTAATCCCTAAATTGCTCATGGGAAAGAATGACTTAAGGTTGATCTATACTGCATTAAATCAATCTTAGTTTAATTGAGTGCTTAAGCGACTAAGGCAACATCAGTGCTCAAGTATCTACATCATATATACAACATGTAATTATAATTCTTGACAATAAAAAGCTATTTAAAAGGCTATTTCTTTATACATATGTCAAAGTCTTGCTTCTTATACTTGTTGGCTCCCACTCCTTGGCCCACTTGGCTCACCTAGATATGGTTAGACATTGGAGAGGGAATAGTGAGATTCTAAGAATCCCAATAGCTTTTAACTCTTTTAATCATACATAATAGCCATATTTTTAATTCTAAGAATGCATATATGAACACTAAACTACTAGTAACCATGCAAAATTTTATTTTCATGTGCAAGAAGCTCATACATATATACATTGGCTTTTAAGAGCATTGGTTTAGCCTCACCCCCTTTTTCTTAGAACTTTTGGACTTATCTCACCCATTTTCAATGGACTTTTGACTAAGTCTAACTCTTTTGAGACTTTTGGTTTTATCTCACTTAATCCTAAAGACTTTTGGCTCATCCTCACCTTTGATAAGGGACTTTTGGCTTTACCAAACTCATTCAAGCCATAACACATTCATAAACACATTTTATGTACATAATGGTACCATGGCATGTAGAAAATAGCTAGGAGTTTTTCATGGCATACATATGCATACACACACACACATCTAAATATAAGAAAACAACCAAGAATGTTTGAGAGAAATGTTAGCTACCTTTGAAATAAAAATACAAGCTTTCCTCTTGGTTGTTCTTCCCTACTCAAGATCACACACTTCCAAGTGGATGCAACTTGGTTCCTTTGGCCTAGATACATCAAGTAGGATACCATTACATCATAAAAGCAAACTCTAGCATTACACACACACTAGAGAAGCATACTTGGTTCTGAGACACCATTATGGCTTCATAAGGGGCCTAATGAAGCAACTATGATAATTCTTGATCTTGGCTCCATTTTCTCCCTCGATCTATGACTCTTGACTCCATTTAGAATTTTTGGAGCCATCACATAATCATTTTGAGGAGCCTAACTATATGTTGCTTCATTATATCATATTATGGAGCCTACACTTCCAACTCTCAATCCATGACTTTTAAATTTTTTTTAAAGCTTCCTTTGACATTCTTCTATCATATTTAGTCTTAATCTAAACTTAAAAAAATTTAAAACACTTCCTAAGTCCTTTATCTATGCTTGGCTGAGACATATGCTTCATTTTGGACCCATGGAGTTTTCTTTGTTTCCTTGAAGGAAGAGACACTTGAGAGACTTCCTAGGGGTCTTAGAAAATCAATTAAACTCTTATATAAGTTAGAACATCCTTGGATAAAATTAGATTTTACCATACATCTTAAAATCCCTAACTTTGCTATCTTGATTCTTATTAGTTTTCCTTTAGGTTTCATTGTATTTCCTAGCTTCCCATAGTCTAAAACCTAGGTTTCTTGCTTGCTCTTGGTCAAAATAAATCCCCTCCTATATGTTCTCTACTTGGTCGAAACTATCCAAGAAGGAGCAAGGAAGAGAAAGCAAGGAAGCATGGATGTTTACCTTGGTTTCTAGCTTATTTCAAGTGCTTCTTCAATTGGTATACTCCTCTCCTTCAAAATCTATCTTCCTCTTTCTAAACCAGACCTAAAACTGCCCTATATGAATAACTAAAACCATGGAAAGAAAGGTAGGAAGGAGGAGAGCAACATTAAAGAAGGAAGTAGCTTGAAATTTTCATACCTTTTTCCTTATTTTTCTTCCTCCTCTCCTCCTCCTTTGGTGCATCTCTCTTCCTAGTCTCTTCCTTTATTATAGGAAAAAATAAAATGGGTTAGGGTGGAGAGAAGAGTGGAACGTGACTTATAAGGAGCCAAATGGTCACTTTTGTAAATTTTTTACTTTTCATTTTAGTCCCTAAATCATGGTTTCTTCATTTGGCCTTATTTTAACTCTTTTTCAAAATCCATTTTTTCCATTATAAAATTTAGGCTCTCTAACTTATAAAATATCTTTGGTTTCACTCAAATCAAATTTAAAATCATTCTGAACCATTTAGTCAAAGTTTCAGTCAACTAATAGCTGAAATCTCTCACCGAAGAGGTTTTAGCTGCTTTAGGGATTTTCATGATTTTTAAAGCCTCTGAGAACTTTAAAAAGCTCAAATTTCTCATTTAACAAGCCCTCTTATGAGTTTTTCAAATTTTTCAAAAATTACAAAAATATCGCATTTTCTTTCACAAATTTTTCTAACTCAGCTGGTTTGGATTTCTAGGCAACTCAAATCTCAAATCCTTATTTTTTATTATTTAAAATTTTATCTTAATTTTCTTTGAACTTAACTCATTCATTTCAGAGGACTTACTCTTCAAACTAAGTAAGTTTGGTATTTATACGAAAAACTGGATGTTACATAAGATCATTTTAAATTTATTCAAATTTGAAAGGAAAAAAGGATTGATGAGTGAGGATCAAGTGACTAAAGTGTGATATAATTTGATCGTGAATTTATGCAGCTTAAATTGTGTCTGTAAAAGGAAAATTTTTAAATCATTATGAAGTATAAGCAAAACTAAGACAAATTAAAGCTTACATAATACTAAAGAGACCAAACATGTATTTTGAAAACTTTAATTTAAAATATTAAAGTTTGAGTTGAGGTATTTTGACACTAATTATTGTGTTTTATTTGGAAGTAAAGGTAAAAAAAAAAAAAACTGAGATTGGGAATGCAACTAGTGGGTATGTGATGAGCATTTCTGTGAGGCTTACAGGTAGTAGTTTGGCAATTATTGCAAGTGATGTTTTAACTTACTTAGCTATGATAGAGTTTCTGCTCCCTGTGATTGTTCTTCTCAGTTGTTTAGAGTCGATTTGTGCAGCACCACTGGAACCCTTTTCTTGGCTTTCTTGATTGGTTCAAGTATAATATAATTGCCATTAAAAGCTTGCTATCTAGTTTAGGTATAATATAAAAGGTTAGAATAATATTTTTTGTCCTTTAATTTCACTTAACATTTCAAATTAGTCCTTTAAGTTCAAAGTGTTTCAAAATATTCCTTTAAATTTCAAAATTCATTTGAAATTCTAGTCCTTTTGCTATTATACACAATGCATAAAGGATGATTTTGAAATAGACCATTTTGAAATGCATCAAACTTAAAGGATCAATTTGAAATGATATATAAAGTTAAGAGAAAAAAAATACTATTTTAACCAATATAAAATATACAATTTGTTGTCTAAGTAATATACCTTTTAGTTTTTAGTCTTTAGGTTTATTATTTTATAAGAATTAATTCCTTAAAGTTTGTAACTTGTTTCATGTGCATGCTAAGTCAGTCCCTTGTGAGAACTATTTTATCACATTAAATAATAAGTGCACTAATAATTACAAGTAAAAAACACTCAAGTATTCGGGTCAAACTTATAAGGATGGTGTATTCTTTAAGAGCAAGGATAATTGCCTAAGTAAATGAGTGAATATTAGCCTAATCTAGCTACTATACTAGTCACTAGAAACCAATGTTTTAAAAATTAGACTGATTATTGAATTAAAGAAAGGATTGGCTCATGATTTAATAGTCAAATTGTGGTCAGATCACAAATGATTGTTGGACTAATTTATTTTTAATATTTTTTAAATATATTAAATGGAATTCTTTATAAAATTTAATTTAATAAATATTAAAAATATAATTCTAAATAATATATATCCACACATATAATAGTTTAGACATTTATATATATATAATATATATAATAGTATATTATATATTATTTTATTTTAGTTATTTACAATGTTTTTATATGTAATAATTAGTACTATTATATCAAACAAGCAACATTAATAGAATGGTAAGGTAGGCAAAAGATTTTAACATTGCTTGCAAGTTTAAATCTCAAGCATGTTAGTTTTACAATTGATTTCAAATTAAACTCAAGACTAGTTTAGCCATTGGTTTAGCCTCCAATTCAACCTAAATTTTGACCAAATTTGATTAATTCATCAACCTACTGGTTCTATGCTTGTTTTGGACTTGACAGCAAGGTGATTTATCAATTTTCTAGTTAAACTAGCTAATTTGGTCCAATTCTCTTAATTGCAAGCTTATAATCTATCTTAAAACATCCATCAGACTGGTTTAGGAATCATGAAGTTGCTACATGCCTTAGAAATAGTGAATTAACAAGGACATTAGGAAAAATAGTTCCAAATAGATATGTTCTCACACTAATTTCACGTTTGCCACATTTTATCAAACATTTAGAATGCTTAATAAATAGTAATTACACATCACAAAAATGATTAAATGTGCATAGACTCTTATCATAAGATGTTTACACTCTTTAACCCCTAATTAATCAACTTAATCAAGTAACTAACCTAGTTATTTAACTTATAAACTCTTATTACAAGATGTTTAAACATTAATAATAGATCAAACACAAGAAAAAGATTATCTAAAAATTAAGCACATGTAATTACACCATAATTACAATAGTAGTCTAAGAAATCATTACTAAAATTCTTATATCCACAATTAACATATTATTTCAAAATATTAACTAAACAAAAGTGAAAATACTAATCAAAAGAGTGAAGAACTAAAGCAGAATCATGTAGAAGACATAGGAATTAGGAATTACAAAAAAATTCTACCTTTAATCTTGAATAGAGGCCAAAGATATTTAAGAATCAAATCTCCCTTTAAGATTCACTTCTTCTATTCACTTGACTCTCCAGGATAGTAAGGAAATTTGTGCTTTTACCCTATACCTTTGAAAATAAAAGAAAATCTAATCTAAAACTTCTTAATTTCAAAGTTAATAAGCTATTTATAAAATTGCTCAGTCGTGATTCGTTACAACTAACTAATCCTTTGTGACGATGGGCTCTCTTTGGATTTTATTTAGTGCATGCTTCCTAGCCACGACTATTAGGATATTTCACCATTTTCGAAATGCCATGCTAGTTGTTTAATATAATCTTTGCATTTCAGTCCTTGGCTTTCTAAGTACAAAATTATTTATTTATTTATTTACAATTAAGCCTTTATAGAACAAGACAAATAATTAAACTAAAATAAGAAATGGGAAAATTAATTATTTAGTCTCTATAGTTTTACATCAATTTAAAATTTGGTCTATGTGGTTTTTTTTTTTTAAATCCATCCCTATAGTTTTCTTCTATGTCAAAGTTAATCCTTATAATTTTCCAATATTATAAAACTAACCCCTACATTGCTGACTTGGACTAATGGTGTGAGATTTGGTTTGATGTGGCTAATAAAAGGCTAAGGTGTCCACCATACAATCTAGCTTAGGTGGATCAGATGCCATATAACCTACATAATATCTTTTGCATTTATGATCGTTGAATAAAATAAAAGCTCATCTCATCATCATTCATTTGTATGCAAACTAAAAATGAATATAAGGCTAAGGCAAGCAATTTCTCTAATTGTCCAACTTTTAATCTACTGCAACATGTGCAAATTTCATACGCAACTCAAGGTATGTGATTCTTGTATGTAAAATGGAAGAAACCATTGTCCCTTTTGCTTTGTTTCCACTTGTGTACAAATCCCATCTTACTTCAAACCCAGAGTTACATGATTACTAGAAAACACTATAGACCTAAAAGCATTGTACAAAAGTTTTCTAAAATGGAAGCTAAATTGTGGAGCTCACATGTTTGTAATTCTTTTAAAGGGATTGCAAGGCTTTTGTCCAACAAAGTTATGCTTTTTTAGGTAAGACTTCTTTTTTAATATTGGTCCCCAATTGTTTTTATGATTTTTTTTTTTGTAATTCTTATATGTTGAAAGCTACATAAAATGGAAGCCAAAGTGTGAAGCCCACATATTGGTAATTTTTTTTTAGGGAGTGTGCAAGATTCTATGCAACCAAGTGAATGGACGAAGGATTACTTGTTTATCATCTTAATTCTCTAGTCAGGGCTTACATCTTGGTGATTATTTTTTCATCTTATTTCTAGCAAAGTAGGATTCATTAGATCATATGGATGCAAATAATATTGTTTGTAAGTACATAGCATTCTTTTATTTTTGATAAGATTTGTAGAGTACCACTAAGTCTTGTTTAATGAATCAAATATATTATTAATCGCAATAGTTGAACCTAATATGATCGATGCAACTAGTAGAGAGATGCCAGTAGCTAGAGAGAGCATGCAACAAGAGACATATACAGATGATAGCACATTCCTGTTTTGATAATAGTAAAGATGAAACTGATGACGACTACTTTGATTAATATCTTGATAAAGATGTGGTTGAAGTTGGTGAAGGTAAGCGTGCAAATGAAATTATCATCTTTAACCACTATACATCCTTTAAAATAGTTCTTACATATATATTGTGTGATGTGGATATGGGGTCATTCTCCTCTAGTAATAATACTAACGAGTTGCATTTTGATGATGGTGTAGAGTTTGATAAAGGTCATGTTACTAACAAGTGCATCCAATATAACTTGGCAGAGATATCTAAGGAAGTCCAATTCAAACTTGGAATGAAATTCACATCCATTGATTAGTTTAAGGAAGCAATTAAAGAGTATTCATTGCTATATGGCTATGACATAAGATTCTAAAAGAATAACAAACAAAGGTGTAGAGTGGTGTGTTAAAGTGAGTGTGAGTACTTGATGTTTGTAAGGCTATGAGGTCTTTAAAATATAGGTTGAAGATGTTTAATCTTAAACATACCTGTGGGGTGACTTTTTATAAGAGAATGGCTTCTTCAAAATGGATTGCTAAAAAGCTTGCCATTACAATGAAGTCAAATAAGAACTTGAAGTTAGCAGAAGTCATATCCTTAATTAAAGAGAACTACATGGCCAATGTGTCACTTAGTAAGACATATTAGTCTAAAAGAAAGACCAAGTTTATTTTAGATGGTAGCTATAAAGCTTAATACAAAAAGTTATGGGACTAGTGTAATGAAGTGAGGACTTCTAACCCTGAAACGACATTCCAACTGCAGGCAGAAAGATTGTTGCTTGATTGCCCCTCATGTTTAAGAGACTTTACCTATGCTTAGATGCTAAGAGGAATGTCTCTTTAGTAGCATGTAGACTCATTATTGGGCTAGATATATGCTTCTTTAAGGGCCTTTTTAGTGGTAGGGACCCTATTGACCAATATTTTTACTTTGTTATGGCCATTGTGGAGCAGGAAAATAGGGAATCATAGGCATGGTTTCTAACAAAGCTTCTTAATGACATTAGTGGTATAACAAAGAGTAAATGAGTTTTCATAACTGATCAATACAAAGTATGTAATCTAACTAGCTTACTCATTTGTACAAATGCTATTTTATTGTTAATGAATTTTTCATCTTGTAGAGGTTAATTATGAAATTTGATTAGCTTTTTCAAGGGGTTGAACATTGACTATGTGTGAGACATTTGTATGCCAGTAGGACTATGGTTTGAGACTTCGTGTTTCAAGCAACCAAAGCAACCTCTACTCAGGCCTAGTAACAGAAGATGGTTGAGCTGAAATGAGTGTCAAAGGAAGCTCATGATGACCTAGTAAGTTTTTCTCCCATATGTTGGACAAAATTTCATTTTTCTAAATATGCATGATGTGAAATGATCTTGAATAACATATCAGAGTCCTTTAATAGGTGACTTATGGAGGCATAAGAACTTCCCATAATTTGTATATTCAAATGGATTCAGACTTACACAATGATAAGATTTGATGAAAACATGATCAAAGGAGAAAATTATATGGAGAAGGGCTGTGTGTGCTTGAAGCTGAGGAGATGTTTGGACAAGGAAGTTTAGGTATCAAGAAAGTGGGTGGCAAAATAGGTTAGATCTATGAAATTTAAAGTATCACACTACACTTAAGTAGAGAGTTGTTATTGTAGATGGTAGGGCGTTATTGGGTTTCCATGTAGGTACTATAATGTTTTATTAAAGTAATATTTGCATGAAAAACTAATAGAGTATAACCTTACAGGCATGTAGTTAACTGTATATACATAAAGAGAGAGGATCCACATAATTATGTGCATGAGTACTTGAGGCCAAAGCTTATACAGCATGTTATTCTCCTATCATACAACCTATCAATAAAGAAAACATATGGGTGGAAATAGGTATGGAGTTGGTTGAATCTCTAAACTACCATGAGAGACTAGGAAAACTAAAGAAGTTAATTAAGAAGAGCAGCTGATAAGCCTCTTAGGCCTAACAAGATTAGAAGGACTAACATGAGTCATCGATGTCCTTCTTGTAGTTCTTACAATCATAATAAAAGAACTTGCAAGTAACCCTCAACTCAAGGCAAGCCACAATATTCTCAAAAGTTTATAAAATGTCACTCTACCTTCAAGTAGCCAGTATTAGAATTTGTGTTCCATGTGTGTATCGTTGATATTGTGGTCCCGTTTTCTAAATGAAACTTTTTTGTGGCTTATTTATGAATAGGTGAATTAGCTAATAGTGTATGTGATTTATTTTTTTAAGGGTGGGAGCAATAGAATGTAGAATTTATATGCAAAATTATGCATTAATTCATCTATCACACTACAAAAATTTGTTCTTTGTTGCTAAATTTTACTGTAGTGTTGTCATTATAGAATTTTGAAGTAAAATTTTACTGTAGAATTTGTGTGCATGTTCAATGGATGCATATAGTGGTCTATAAGGAAGTTAACATGTTTTAATGCCAATTTGTTAATATGCAAAATTAATATGCGAATATTTTGATTACATATACCTTTAATTTCATATAGTTTAATGCCTTTCACTTATTTCAAAAGTGGTTGCATGCGAGGATACCACTTTGTTAGTATTTGGTCTTTCTTTATCACTTTTTGTATACCTTTTTTTTCCATATAATTTTATATAGTTTAATGCTATGCAGGAAATTCTCTTTCTATTTATTTCTTTATCCTTTGTTGTGTGCATATGAACATACCAATTGTTGACTAGAATGACCTTTCTAACACAATACATGAGCAATATAAGCATCATACCAATGCTCAACAACACATTAACTTTCCAACACATATTACAATAATTTGTTTGTAGTCAAACTTATAGTACACAATGCCTATCCCTGCCTAAGAAATGATCATGGCCCCAATTAAGAGTTTCATAATTTTCTTGTAACTTGTGATAGTCTTCTCATGTGCTTTTAGCCCTTCTAGTGTATATTTAGGAATTGGACCATCAAGCCACTAAAAATAACCAAAGGACTAAGCTTGTTATGATACACATGTAAAAAAAGCAAGGCAAATGTTAGACTTCAAAAGTGGTATAGTCAAGGAAGCAAGGGATGTAGCATTGCTTATATTATGTTCTTAAACAAGTAACGAAGCTAATTTTGCTTAACTAAAAGCGTTGATGTTATTTATAACATATTAGTACTAGTTGCTTAACTAAAAGCTCAACTATTGATACATCTTGGAAAAACAAGGCTTTGTGTTTGATTGTATAACTTCAATCACGTTGAATTCAAAAAGGACATCCTTGAACTTACCTAAATTCCTTAAACATAGCCCAACCTCCAATCACATTGCAAATAATAGGTAAGAGGAAGCCTTTGCATTGTCTTCCCTCATAGATGGAGGTGTTTCTTTATGTTTAGCAGTTGAACAAGAAGAAGCATTCCAGAGAGATGAAGATGCTACCTCAAAGAACTAAGGAGAAAGTGGTAGAATGTTGCATTTTGGTTATAAGCTACATCCTCTAATGGCTTATGTGGCGTGTTAGCCACCTCAGACTAGATATGTGGAAGCCAACTCAACATTTTGTTGGCCACGTAGGTAAAAAGAAAAAAAAACTAACACCATTAGTCCATGTCAACAACATAGAGGTTAGTTTTGTAATATTAGAAAATTATAAGGATTAACATTGAAATGGAAGAAAACTACATGGATGGATTTGAAAAAAAAAAACTACAAGGAACAAATTAAAAATTGATGTAAATTATAGGGACTAAATAATTAATTTTCCCATAAAAAGTTAGACAACTAAAGTCAAAGTAAACTACTAAACTAATCTAAATCCAACTATTTACAAGATATAACAATGACATCAATAAAATCCAGAAATAAGCACAATATTAGCCATCATAATTTGATAATTTAAGTGAAGGCCAATAATCAACAAATATTGCAATTAAGTCCTAAAATTGGGAATTTAATGAACAAAGTTTTCATTTACACCATTCATATATAAATTTCAAACAATGCATTAGTTAATGTAAAGAGCTAAAAAAAAATTAAAAATCTTGATAAGTCCAAAGAAAAAAAACCTAAAAATAGAATAATTATATAATTTGGTTAAATAGAGGACTAACCATGTAGCAAGTTTCAAATTTAGAGTAGCTAACTAATGTGTAAAGAAATAAATCTAAGAAATGAAGTGCTAAAAGTTCTATCTCATAAAAACTAAATTGTGTATTTACTTATAAATATATAAGCACGTTAGATTTGAGTTATACTAAAAAAAAAAAAAATTGTGCTTACATTTTGTCTTTTCAAAGTCTAAATTTCTTTACCAAGGATGCCAAGGCACTTTGTTTTGTTCAGTGAGCTATTTATATGATTTCAACAAGACTAAGGTTATATCTCACTTGACATTTTGAACCACCATTATGTTGAATCTCCATGATAGAGCATTGTCTTTGAGACTAATTGTGCTATAAATTTTGGAAAAAAATTTTGGGTAATTTTGAAAAAGGGAAGTTAATAGCCTTTATCTTTAAAATCTATTCCTTAGTAGTTATGACTTATGATCTCAGTTTTCTATTATTCTTAGTGTTAGTCACATTCTTCCAATTTCATCTCATGCTGTTCTAGTTTCATCTCATACTGACATTTGCAACTTATTCCTCAGATGATAGTTGCAACAATAGTTGGAACAACAATGGCATATATTCGGGTGCCAATGTGGTCACTAGGTCAAGATAATTTGAAAATAGTAGTACCTTTAATGGGAAGACACATTGGTAGAGGTAATTTATGTTAGAGAATATGGTAAAGTAGTAACAATTGACGTTTTTTAGTTGAATTATCAAAGCCTTTATGACTAAGTGATAAAGAGTTTAATCTGAATGGCTTAAACTTAAAGTAAAACTAATTATTAATAATTTGCATTGCATGCTGGGGAACTATATCATGTTCTTCTAGCTTTTTGTCAAGATATCAGTATTTATTGTGCACAATAAGATAGGAAAAATCTAGGTCCCATTTCTTTTGGCTTTTTTGATCATGTTTACATCTGGATATATTTTTATAATTTAGCACCAAACCATTGACTTCTGCAAAAACTTCTTAGAGTTGCATATGGAGAATTATAGAATTCTCTTTCTAAATTATTATTAAGGTGTCATTATTTCTTTTGCTCATTAATGTAGGAAAAATTTTAAGAATAGTTTCTTTATGTATTTACTATCAATTTCTTCAAAAAGTATATATGCATATATATTTACTTACAACTATACACTACATCATTGACTCCTCCAAAAAATCTCTTTGTTATCTCTTAACTTTACTAGAAAAAATTGATTAAAAAAAAATATCATATGTAAGAAAGGAAAAAAAAAAAAGAGATACCTAAGGAATCACTTCTTGGTTTCTCCTCAATCAATCAGCATATCATAGTACTTCGTAGTACTTATATAATCAAAGTATAAACACTTAGCCGTTATCATAAAGGCTTGTTCATAAAGAGCTTGAGCTCTCTACTATTCAATTGTCTTGAAAATGAAAAATAATATTTTATAACTATATATGAATCTCAAGACACAATTAGATAGTTGGAGGCTTAAACTCTCTATATACTCACCCTTATTTTAAACAAGCATCCTTTATAAACCTCATACGGCCACATCAAAGAAGTTATTCTTACATTTGATATGTGAAAATTAACTGTAGTTTTTAGCATAATATATAGGATATAAACATTTTTACAACTTAACGCCATGTGATCAATTCCTTTAAAGAAGTTCCTCCATATCCATATGTCATAACTTTATTTAAAAACTTGATAGCAAATACTTAAAGAACTACACATAAGTTTTGCCTTTAAAGATATGCTTAGGTACAAAATCATTGTTGCTTATCTACTTCAATTTTTTGTATCATGATTGACATAGAATTTTTGCTTGATGTCATGTAGTTGTTAATTATATTGTCATGGCTGAAGCCCTTGGACTCTCCCCTTTAATTCTAGAAGCTAGGCTGGCTGCAAATAATATTTTAATTGCTATATATTTTGCAACATTATTTGGATTAGCCTTTAGAGTACTTGGATGAAATATTAGGAAAAGGTATGCCAAATTTTGTTATGTTTTGTCAATGGATGAATCATATGTCCAAATAAGTTAATTTTCACATTACTCTTACTTAGTATTTGAATTTTTCTAGTTATTTAATGAAAATTTTTTATAAAGATTAAACCAACAATGAATAGACATATAAATAGATTATACACATTTTTTTAATAAGACTCACTTTAAATATACTTATAAATCTATTCATAATATGGCCTTATATATGTATGCCACTAAAAGAGGCAATGGTTGGTAAATAATGAAATAAAATTAATTCTCATAAGTTGCATGAGATGTGACTTAAATTAAATTACTTAAGAGTAAATTGGCACGATGGCGTGAGTAGTGTATACTAAAAGCTGTCATAATAGTACCTAATTGATTGTGGCAATATAATTTGTTTTTTTCTTTTAATTAATCGGAGGGTTTGAACTCTTGATTTTATGTTATATTCACTCAACTTTTATTATATAAACTAGCATGATGTCTTGTAAATTCAAAAGTTCAGATTTTATTTTATGGGTACATTAACAGGACACTATAAACAATAAATAAATAGTGTATAAATAATAAATAAACAATATATCACTGATATAATACTATAAATAATATATGAACAGTGCATAGATATATGTTTTTATAATAAAAAGACTATTCCAAATGGTTATATAAATAGAATTTAATGATGTATTAACATAAATTTAATGACAAAAATTAAATTAAAAATTTTTAAAATTTTTAAAATTATATTTTAATTTAATTAAAATACTAATACCTGAAATTATCAAGTCAAAGAATAGTATAATTTTCTGCCTGAAAAATAGAGTGCTATAATTAGGACAAAAATCTGAGTTATCACGTGCAATGCACATGTTAACAACTATTGGCCTGTTTGCCATACGGATCTTGATCGAAAGTCGGAACCCAGAGCCAGTGTGGGCGACGAGTCAAGGCAGTGCTTGCCGTCGGAAAGAACTGCCTTGGGAATGCCGCCGCTGATCAGTCTCACCGTCCTCTCTCGGTCACCGCCAAACCCGTCGGCGCATCTTTCGTCTCACTGTTCCCGCTATGGCTGCCCCAACCCATTCCCACCGCCTGAGGTTGAAACCTTATCTGACAGAACCATAAGACCATTTCCGAAGAGGCTGAGGCCTTCTTCCATTGGACGTTTCACCGTTAGGTCGCGGCTGAAATACCCCATCGTATCTCCTGACGACCAGTGGGGCACATGGTCCGCTCTCTTCGCCATTGGTGCTTTTGGTCTATGGTAATAACATCTCTCTCTTTCTCCTTTCTATCATTTGCAATTAGGTGCTTTTTTCTGCTTACTTATTTGTTTGGTTGCCCGAAAATGCGGGAAAAGTTAAATGAGAATTTTACTTTTTGAAATGGATAGTTGACGTGGTTGTACTGAAGAGAACCAAGTTGCTCTGCTCTTTGCAAAAGCATTATATAAATTCGAAGCCTACGTTATTCTTGGGACGAATTTTATTTCTTCTCGCGAGAAAATCAATGTAATTACGAGGGAAAAAAAAAACAACTAGAAAGGAAGGGAAAAAATTTCCACTTCCGAGCATGTAATTCCCAAAACTCTTCACGGTTTTGTATGGGTTCCCCACTTCTCATACTTACTCAGAGCAGGAAAGCAAAATAGCTAACAATCAGTCAATCACAAATAGTGTCAGTCTAGATTCATAGTTCTCATATGCTTTCTCCTTTTACTTTTATTATTTTCAGTAACTCAGAATCTTCACGTAATATAGTCACTACTCGCCAACGCTGCTATTGCTGACTAATTCTCTGAATTTATCTATTTTCAATTTAGATTTTCCTTCTCTCTTACATATTATCTTGGAATGTAATTATATATGGAATTATTAGTTTTGTAGGCATATCTGGGTAATTTAGTTGTAAATGAACATATTTTACATGAAATGCAGGGTCAGTAAGTGCTACCCTGGTGAGCACCTTGGTTGGCCTTGCAGCAAGTAATCTACGAATACTTCCTCTAATTCAATTGTTTTGGAGTTTCTGCTACCCTTGACCATTACGTTGCTATTGTTTAGAGCAGACTTGTGTCATGTGGTGCACTCAACAGGGACACTTCTGTTAACTTTCTTACTTGGGTCAGATGATGTGAGTTATTTGGGATAGTCCTGTACGCTCAAACATTCCCATACAACCAGAAATGCTCCTCCACCTGTTTTGTTGTCTGTGGAAAAGTTGCATAAGTTTACCTTAAATGATCATCCCATTTGGGATTACTAATGCTTTGCAGCAAAATTTAAAGGGAAGAAAAGCAAAACTAAAAAGTTGAGTATGAACTATACTATAATCAATATACCAAAATAAGATCAGATTGTTGATAAAATAGAAGTTAAATGAAGGTCTTTTAATTAGTTATTCTTGAGACGCAATTGTGTTAATGATGAAAGAGTTGGAACATCTGAATAGTCTAAGACTCTGTTTGGTTCAATGGAGGGGAGAGGAGGGGAGGTTAATGGAGAGGAGGAGAGGGAAGAGGAGATTATTGTTTAGTTCAGAAAGGGAGGGGAAAGGAGGAGAGATAATTATATTTAGACCAATTTACCCTTTATATTATTTTAATTTTATTTTTTATAAAAAAATTTATTTATATTAATAATTTTTTTAAAAAATTATAAATTCTAATCTTTTTTTTTTTATTTTTAATTTCTGATAAAAAAATTATTTTAATTTTTATTAAATATTAAAATATTAAAAAATTAAAAAGGGTAAAAAAATAAATTAAAATTTAAAAAATACCCTCCCTCCCCCCTCCCCTCCCCTCCCCTCCCCTTTCATTTTATTCAACCAAACACCTTATTCCTCCTCCCCTCCCCTCCCCTCCAAAACCCTCCAACCAAACACACCCTAATACTCAAATATCATCTTCTTGACGGGTCTCACATATGATTTTGATTTCTTTTGAGGCTGGCTTCTTATAAAAATGAAGGATAACTGGAGTTATGAGGGTTTATGGAGCCTTGGCAGTATAAGATTTTGAATAACTGGCTGTTTTTAAAATTTTGCGAGTTCATATTTTCTTATGCACTTAGTATTTTGTCACCATTGTGCAAGATTCCAATATGTTTTGTCTCAGTGTACACATTATTGGTTAAAGGACAGTGGTTTTTGAATATATATATATATATATATATTAGGAATTCTGATACCACCGCTCTGTTTGCATCTCCATGGAAATCAAATTTGATCGTTTCAAGAGCGAAGTGGACTAGAACAAGTTGCATTCTAAAGGAAAGGACCTCCGAAATTCCATTACACTAAAATAATGCACTCACAATTATGTCACAAGGTGTGGATGCATTTGTGATTTGTGTTCATGGGAGAAACAGAAAGAGGTTCATGAGCCCCTTTAGAGCTGTTATTTGCTACTATTTTCCTATCCTTTAGTTGGTTAGCTCAGAAGCCATAGTCGTTGAAGCAATCTTTTGAACGGCACTGGAGTGTTTTTCTATCCCTAAAGTAATTCATTGACAGGCATCAAAATTGGGCAGGTAGCTTTGGCTTAGAAGGAGTGGGAATGGTTGGGCCAATGGGTCACCATGATTTAGTCAGTATCGTGACCCCTGAGTCTATTTTGTTGTCTATTCTTATGGTGAAATCCAATCTTTATTGCACACCGTGAAGTGATATCAGATTGTCGTGGATTCAGACTCTGTTCTATGTTATTTCAGAGAATGGACTGGCCCATCAATGTTTGATAGTTATAAGCATTATTGTGTTTATTTGTCCTCTGGAAAGAATGGGACAGTTGTGATGTCATAGACAGTGATACATTGTCTATTTATAATGATGTCATGGAAATATAGTTTTGTTAATTTTATTTTAATCTTGTAGATGGCAGTTGCTTATATTGTTGGAACTGTAGTGGCATATTTGATAGTGCTGATGTGGTGGCTTGGTCCTGACAACTGGAAATAGCAGCTGCTCTCATGGGTAGCTATATTGGTGAATGTAAGTTGTTTAGCAAGTTGCAGCAAGTTTACTTGTAGTTTGCATCTGTGTGTAAAGTAAGGATACAAATCATTAATTTTTTAAATTAATTGCTGATTTTATGTTAACTTCTTCATCTCTAACCAGTGGTAACATTGTTATAAGTGGGGTGGTGCTTTGGCTTTATACTTTCTGTATCATTTTACCATGTTCATATTTATCATTTATCGGAAGGATTTAATTAAGGAATTCCTGGATATAATAGAACAGGTTTAATTTAGCTAATATAGTGCTTTACTTCTTTTGTTTGGCTTCTGTATGGGACTTTCTCATCAAAGGGATGCCCAATGAGTGTTGTATGACAAAACATTGGCATGCTTAACCAAAAGACAAAATTTAGAGATGAAGGAATGGCCAAATTAGTTCACTGAATTTCTATTCAGTAAGCCCACTAGACTAAGATGAGGCAATGAGGATTAAGATTTAAGAATTTGTCGTGACTTCTTGGATGTTTATGTTGCATTGTCTTTGACATCTTGAATTTGGTACTTAAATACTGTGGGTGCTCTAAGTTTGGAACTTTAGTCTTGGCCATTTTCCCCCAAAAGAAAACTTAATATGCATTCGGTTTTTCCAATTATAATAGAATAACTGAATGAGTTTCCTTTGTCCATAACCTGCCTGCCAGGGTTGATTGCTGTAGCTGTTAATTATGTTGCTATTTCAGAGGCGCTTGGTATGTCTACTTCAGTTCTAGCTGCAGAAGCGGCTGCAGACAATGTTATTTGTGCTATATATTTTATGGTATTGTTTGCGTTGGCTTCTACAATACCTCCTGAAGCTCCAGCCTCAACCATTGGTATGGTTTTCTTGTTGTTATCACATTCTGTTGGGCTGCAAGGTAAACTTCTATTTAGCTTTTCCTATAGTTTGCCTGATAGTTTAAGACATTAGCTGTTTTCCTAAGCTTTTGCCTTTGAGCCAAAAATTTTGGATTCTGTATTTTATTTGATGGTAAGTTTGTTAAGATTGCTGGATACTTGTGATTATCTTTTTATCTTAAATTCTACATGTATTAAGAATTGGTTGTCCATATATCATTTGAGGTATAGTGAACACTCAAGCACCCTATATTTAGATTCTCTCCACTGTTATTGTCACACAAAAAATGAATAATATGAAAATGAACTATGCTTAAAAAAAAAAAATCAGATTTAGTTATAGAAAATATGTATTTAAACATCTTGGTTTGACCACGTATCCATCTTGGTTGAATCATTGACCCTCTCCCTGCACTGGTTTAGTCATTTGTTTGGTTTTTAAATCATTGCAAATTAAATAATTTTGCCTACATAGCGCAAATCATACAAATTTAAATCTTTTCTTTTGTAACCATTCACCTGTCGACATGACTTTTAGAATGTTCAATGTTTTTTGTCCATAAATTTGATTTAATGAAAATTGTTTTGCAACGACATAGGCTAATGCAAGGAAAAGAAAAGGCAAAGTGTACTTATTTATGCAAATGATCTTAGGAATGGAACTTCCTGATGCAGCTAATTTCCTAATGTAAACAAAGGAGGATTTTTTTCACGTGGAGAGTTTAATGGGAAGCTGTTGGAGATCTATTTTGTGGAAATGATGGGTACATGAGATCTTGAATCTGGATCCAGTTATTCTTTTTATTAAGTTGTGTAAAATTTAAATTGTCTGTCCATTATGAAGAGTCAAAATAATTTAATATCATTGTCAAATGGAAAATTTGGCTTGATGACAAAGCTAATATTGGCAGAGGATGCGATGTATATGGTGTCCAATGATGAGAGGAAAAAGTTCCTGTGTTGCTGCTTGCTACTGCACTTTCTACGTTGTTTTTCATAGTAAAGCTGCCCAAGGCCTAACAAAATTATCTGGAATTCATGGAGGAACTCTTCCAGGAATTACAGCTATCATATCATACTGTTGCAATTGATGCAGGTAGCAAAATCTGTGAAAGATTCTTTTGCTTCACATGATCTACACCGATCACTTTAGATGTGGATTTTCTGGTTCTGAAGCTTGTCAATCATTATTTTAACAATTACATGAAAGGCTTTTAAAATTCTTTCTGTAGCTGCTTTTAGGTAGTGAGGCTTAGTAGAACAGGCAGGAAGAAAAAGAGTGGGGAGCTTTGAACTTTGAGGTTCCAAATATCTAGGCAGACTGCCAATACTTGAATCCATACGGTGGCAGCGGCTAAGCCTTGCAGTTTTCACTCTACTTCATTTTGTTTGGTTTAACTTTAATTTTGGTTCACAAGCAGCTTTCCTGCTTTTCTTTCTTACAACATCATATTACCTGGAGCAATTTCTATGAGCCGAATGTTACTCTTTTAAAGATGAATATGATTATGATATATTATGACCTTTTGGTTTGAATAAAGAGGGGAGGATAATTTCAAGTAACCTTTCAAAATCCTCCTTAGTCCTTGCTTTTTCATATTTTTAAGTATTTTTCAATTTAGGAGATTTTAAAAGACAAACTTTTTTTTTTTTCAAATAAGGGAAAAGAAAATTATGACTTAGCTATCTCTTCTCTCCTGGTCCATTTTCCTTGCATTCCTTCCCTTCCCTTCTCCCAGGATAAGGGAAGGGAGGGATCCCCATTTAAAAAAAAATATTGAAAGGGGAGAGAAGAAAGAAAAAGAAATGATTAAATGGTAATCTCTTCCTCTTGTTTGAAAAATCCTCCATTCTCATCCCTTCTTATAACAAAGTCCCAAACAAGGAAGAGGTTTCAATAAACCTTCCCTTTACTTCTATTGCCTTCCATTATCCCTCATCCGAATATACCTAGTGTTCCTACTCGAATATTAAATCCTGAAATGTTCTATCTAATTTTTAACATGATTTGAATCTGAAACTTTAAGATCTTTTTTTTTTTTTTTTTGAATTTGGTGATTATTAGCTGATGTGACCTAAGATAATTAACATGAGATATATCACCTATGCCTTTTTTCTTTTTTGGCTGTGATTGGAGCTAGTAGGAGTGTTTGGAATGTCATCAAGATCGCTCCAAGTATTTTCATGTTTGCACTAGTCCAAGCAACCATCCATCTTGCCATTGTTCTTGGGTTGGGAAAGTTGTTTCAGTTTGATTTGAAGCTGATGCTCCTGGCATCCAATGCCAATATAGGAGGCGCTATGATTGCCTGTGGGATGGCCGAAGCAAAAGGCTGGGAATCTCTAGTTGTTCCTAGCATTCTTGCAGGCATTTTTTGCATTGTCATTGCCACTTTCCTTGGTATTGGATTTGGAGTGAGTTCTCTAACACCTGTGGGAATGAAGATTTTTCTAAGGTTCAGAAACGAGTATTACTACAACTTATTTGAAATCGTGATTCTAAGGCAATTTAAGATATTATTTTGCATATAGCTGATGGTGACCCTGCTTTCTTTTTGTTCTGTTTCATATCCTTTCCAACAAAAATAATGTAGATTTCATTGAAAATGTCAAACCCCTGGTGCCCTCTAGAAATTTCTTTCACCTCTTATTATAAATGCAGAACACTGTCCATGTAACCGCCCTACTCAAGATAAAACCACTAGTTGAAGAAAATTTTTTAAATATACCTGGTTTATTAAAGATAAATAAATAAAATTAATTACAAAGAGACATATAAATAAATTAGATGTATTTTCTAGTTAAATTTATGTCTAACATACACGTCTTTTCATTCTTTGTTTGATAAATGAATCTGCCTTTGAATCTCCCCTGCCCAAAAAATAAAGAGTAATACTGACTTCTGCTAGCTGTAAGATTCCACTCTGCGGAAGTTATGTTCATTTTAACTTGTTGGAACAACACTAATTATGCATTGCTTAAATGCATAATTATAAATGAAGCAGCGAGTGATACTATTCAAATCAAAAAAGAGAAAAAAAAGTTTAAGTGAGATGCCTACCGTGATGTAAAAGGTTTCTTAAGAGAAAATTAGGGTTGAGAATTTTAAATTAAAAATATTTATATCAAAAAATGTTAATTTTTGAAATTATTTTAAAGAATTTAAAGATAAAAAATTTAAATCAAAATTATATTTTAAAATTTTTAATTAAAAATTTTTAAAATAATTTTAAAATTTAATGTATATAAATATTTTTAATTTAAAATTTTTAACTATAATTTTTTATCAATATCTTGTACGGAAATGCATGTATAAATTATTGCATGCGTGCATTGTTAAATTTGTCAGGCAAGTGTAATTGTACTATCTGTACTACATTGTTAGTACATTAACAATAATAAAGTTAGCTGTACGTACTAGAATTATCCCAAAAAGAAATCAAAAAATGAAAAAATCAATTGTGCTTGTGCTTGATATATACGTTGTGCAGGCTGAGGCTATTCTTGCCTGAATAGCAGCAAATTTTTCGATTGGATCTGAATCGATTTATTGCACAAGCGATGATTAAATATATTGTAACTTAATTATCTGACCGTTTTTTCTCACGGCAATTACTAATATAAGATATTACATCCAAGCTATGTTCATTCCATCTAAACAAGTTTAGAAGAGATGAATTAAGCTCAAATTTAATGAGCCAATTGTGTTGTACATACTGAGTAGAGTTGAATTTCTATCCTCTTCATATTTGCTTAGTAGTTAAGCATATTATCAATGTTCTACTTAGGCATGTGTTACCATTTTCGCAAAAAATATATATATATTTTTATGTTGATTCAAATCATACTAATCAAAACAATTATCTATAATTCTACTTTGGGCTTTTGACATCCATGTATTTGAAGTTTTGTGTCTGACATTCTTATGTGAAAAGGACACATTATTTTGTAAAAATAATATTAATCATAATAATATGATCGAATGGAGTACTTGTCAAATATTTTTTTTTGGTGTTATAGATAAAATGTCATGATTAAATTTAAGCTCAACAAAATTATCTTTTACAATTGGCTAGTATATTTAGAATCTTTGAATTCCATAACTTTTTTTTTAAAAAGTAAACCTAGATTAATTTGAAGATATATATATTTTCTTCTTACCATACAAATGTCTTACATGTTTAAATTAACTTTGACGCACATAAAAGAAGAAAAATAAACTCAAATTGAGAAATCAGATGTGTAAAAATTTTTTTAAGTCTACTGTCAAAATGAAACAGTCGCAATTTATCTGTGGTTAGTCCTATCTAATTAAAGAAAATAACAAAATAGCAAAAAATACTAAAAATATTAGAAAAATAACTAAAACAACCCTAAAATATGTTTATACAAAGGATTTTGGGATGAAAAATAACCTCGGTAGGTAAAACTAGGTTGGGACGGCGACGGGTTTGAAAAGAATTTTTCATTAATATGTAATAACGTCCAAGGCTTTTCCTAGATCATAAGTTATAAATATTTAAAATTAGAATATCCGTATACAATGGATAAGCTTTTCTTTTAGACTTTCATTGCTCTACATAAAATCAGACTTGCTAGAAGGATTCACTTTGTGTATTGACTCTCTCTCTCTCTCTCTCTCTCTCTCTATATCATACAAAATCTATAGGATGAAGATGTACTAGCTACTGCTACTAGGTACAACTCACAAGTCAAAAGATGAGCAGCCAAACAATCCTGCTAAGGATAATCTTTCTTGTGGTGTTTGTTGGGTGGCTTATGGTTTGGATCTTGTTGCCCACAAAATACAGACACCCATGGACTCCCAAGCTAGAGAGCAACCTCAATTCTACATACTTCAGAGAACAAGGTTTTTTGTATTCCACTTAATATTTATGTCTCTATATTCCTTTCTGATGGAAATAATGGATTTATAATCCATAAAGTTTCCTTATCTCTCTCTTTATTTCCTTTTTCATTTCAGGAACAAATCTGCTACTTTTCACATTCCCCATGATGTTCATAGCGGCTTTGAGTTGTATTTTCCTCCATCTTCATGAGAAGACAGAAAAGCTACGACCGGGAAGGTTGCAGAAAATCTCTCTCACTCTCTCTCTCTCTATATATATATATGCGATTCAAGAAAATTACAAATTCTTCATTACACATTAATCTTTTGCACTTAGACCATTTGACAAAATGATTAACTTATAACAAATTTATCATTTTTAGAACTAAAGCAAAATAGGCTTAATAATCTTACTAATATTGATAACAAATAATTAATATTATTCGATTTTCTTGGTGTTTGATCTTAACTTTTGATTTGGTTTCAGAGGAGCTTTAAGTGGTGGTTTGGGTTTTCTAAGACGGCCAGTGGTGGTGGGGTCTCCAATAGGAGTTGTGACAGCAATGGAGCTTAGTTTTGCAACCATGTTTTGTGTACTGTTGATATGGTCTCTTGCCAATTACTTACACACCAGCTTTCTTCACCTCCATATGCATAAGCAAGGCGAAAAAGTGTATGTAGTATTAATTCAGGGATAACCCATGAGTTTTTATTAACTTTTACTTTTATAGGCAAATTGTAATTTATCCCATAAAGTTTGGTCCAAAATTAAGTTGTCTTAAGTGGTTTAAAAGGTGTCTGTTATCATTTAATTAATATTTTAGTGCTAATTATCTTAACAAAAAATAATTATATGAATATTAAAATGATGAATAAATTTATTATTGAAAATATATTTTATCTATATCGTAAATAATTTTGCATTTTTTTTTCGAATTTATGGGCAAGATGAAATGACATTTGAAAATTAAATTGTTAATTTATTACACAATAATCTCAAAGTATTGTGAAATTGTTCAAAGATAAACAATTCATCATTTTAACATTAATTAATGTCATTATTTTAGTTAAAATTGGAATAAACAAATACTACACTATAATCAACGGTAACATAACAAATCACAAAAATATTAAAGTATTTACTTCCACACAAGCCAGTTGGGTATATACTCACATCTCCTGATCGTGAGCAGTGGATTAGCCTGTACAGGAAGGAGTTAAAGTTTTACGATCTTAATAACTATACTATTGTTTTGTAGTTTTGTGTTTGTTCTGTTATAAAAAAAAAAAAAATTAAAAGACTTAAATTAGAATATATATATATAAGCTCGTTTTAAGTCAAATGGTAAGAGTAAGAGAGTAAACTAGAATTTATTTTTTGTTTATTTTTGTTTTTATGTGTGTGCAAAGACAGGCATATTATCCCAGAGATAAAATCGTTTATTTAAAATACATATATACCTATCTATTTTCTTTTTCTTAATTTTGAGCCAATTTTTAGAACTTGTTATGAATGTGGTATTAATTGTAAAACTGGTACTGGCAGGTGGCAAGCCAAGTTTCGCAGTGTGTCCTTGAGACTTGGCTACATAGGAAACATATGCTGGGCATTTTTATTCTTCCCAGTGACTAGAGTGTCTTCGCTTCTACCTCTTGTAGGACTCACATCAGAGTCAAGCATCAAGTATCATATCTGGCTCGGTCATCTTTCCAATATCCTTTTTCTTTCTCATACAATAGGGTTCATCATCTATTGGGCCATCACAGACCAAATGATCCAGGTATTTAGATTTTGAAAAAAAACTTTGATTTGATTTATGATAAATAGATGTATTTTCGATGTAGTCTTTCGCATTTTTTTTTTCTTTAAATTTAATCCCTCGTTCAGTGTCTTTTGATCACATAAATTAATGAAGAACCTAAATAGGAATACTAATTTCATAAAATTCAAAACTTCTATATAGACCTCTTAAGTTTGTCTACCAAATCTTAATTTCCTAGACTAAGTTATCTTATATGAACCTAATGTATGTTATAGGTGTAAGTTAACTAGCGTTACGTAATTGCAGAAAACATTCAATTAAACCATCTATTAGCTTTTATGTTAATTTTGTAGAGGATTAAATTAAAAATATTTTATAAACGAATAATAAAATATTTCTCAATTTTTTTTGCCACCATTAGCAATTTTATTGTTTTTATATATATAGGAGTAAAAAATTTAAATTTAAAAACTTTCGCTAACACATAACATCTCTCGTCCTTAAATTGTACCTAATGAATGCCCTTAACGAGGCCTTTAAGCAGATAATTTGCTGCTTTGGATTTTATAATATGTTCTTGCATATATATATATATATATATATATATGTACACACACGGTGATAATAATAATGATAAGGATGATGCATTTGTGGCCTACTCTCTTTTCGTACAAATTTGTTTTCTTATTGGAATTGAATTATATTAAAGTCCTTTTTGTTTGATAGCTTTTTGGATGCTTACCTAGAGTTTATATTCCTTTCTTTGTTTCTTTTTTCTTCTATGTTCTAAATTATCTTATTGCTATCAAAATCCTTGTCATGTGTACTTTTTAGTCACCAGCCACTCCCAGAAAATTCTCTTTGAAATATGTAAATTAACTTGAAAACATATATATATATATATGGGCGTTTGTGTGTGGGAGAGAGAGAGAGAGAGAGAAACTTGGAGAAACTCATAGAACTTAAATTAGAAAGTGTAATTTAAAAATTCCCAAGTGTAATAAATTCTTCCCCCTTTCCGCGTAATAAATTAAAGCTAAGATGTTTAATTTGCCTTGACTCTAATTAACACAAAATCAACCTATATCACTAATCCAAAATATAAAATTGTCCGAAAATTCAGTGTATTAGATTATATCTATGTCATTTAATTAAACACCAAAATGAAATTTTCATTCCTTAACTATGCCTGGAATATTTTTTTGTCTCTTAACTTTAGTTTATTAATTTTTTTTGTCTTTCATATTTTTTATAGAACATTGTCAATGTTTTCCTCAAATCTAATATCGTGAGATTGCTAACGAAATTATTTTATGTATAGCATATGTTTGTTTAGGATATTTCGTTAGAGATTTTTATAAATTCAGGTGCAAAAAAAATATTGATGACATCTTATTGAAAGGTAACAAACGGAATTAGAACAAATAAAAGTGAACAGAAAATTATATTATATGTAAAATTAGAGACAAAGAACATAGCTAGACCTATAACTAAACGAGGGTCTTCTCAAATGATGACAAACCACTAGCTTTGTCATACACAAAGTTTAAAGGACATTATAATTGTTTCTAAATGATTGGCCAAACACTAATGTACTATTTGACAAAAGTACTTATAATTAGATGACTTGATTCAATACTAACTTTTATAGAAAGTGATTCAAAAAATAAAAAAGAAAAAACGAAAATTTAAAACACGACCAAACATGCTCATAGTTTAATCAATTGCATATGTTGAAGGCAGTTTTGGTGTGATGTAGATGTTAGAGTGGAGCAAGACATATGTACCAAACCTAGCTGGGGTGATAGCAGTCTTAATTGCAGTAGTGATGTGGGTGACGAGCATTCCTCGGATTAGGCGAAAGATGTTCGAGGTTTTCTTCTACACTCATCAGCTATACATACTGTATGTGTTGTTCTATGCGATTCATGTGGGTGTAGAATACTTGTGCATGATCGCCCCTGGTATCTTCCTCTTCCTCATCGACAGACATCTGAGGTTCTTACATTCTCAGCAACGTGCGAAGTTGTTGTCTGCTCGCCTCTTGCCTTGCGGCACTGTTGAACTCAGCTTCTCCAAGACTCCAGGTGAGGCAATTTTAGTAAAGAATATGATTTTGGAGAATATTTGAGATATTCTAATATAACAAATTTTGTTTGGAAATTAATAAAAAATTTTTAGAAAATTTAAGTAAATTTCATCATGAAATAATTTGGTTCAAAACAATTCCAATACTTTAATTTTATACATTATCTTTTTAATTTCTTTCCATTGGTAGCATCCGTACTAGATTGGTTTAGTAAAGAATATGATTTTGGAGAATATTTGAGATATTCTAATATAACAAGTTTTGTTTGGAAATTAATAAAAAAATTTTAGAAAATTTAAGTAAATTTAATCATGAAATAATTTGGTTCAAAACAATTCCAATACTTTAATTTTATACATTATCTTTTTAATTTCTTTCCATTGGTAGCATCCGTACTAGATTGGTTTAAAACTTTAAGGCTAACATGAACCTAGACCAAGGTCAGGCCTTGGAATATGATTATATTAAATGAGAAGAGTGATCTTATATGAAATATGAGGAGTGAATATTTGCATTGATTTGGACTATTAATTTAGGACATGACCATGAATGATTAGCTTTCTGACTTCTCATCTAAGATCACTTTTATATGAATATGCACGTGTGTTTGGGATAAAAAGACCTTCACTTTTTCACTTAAAAAAAATAGTATAGGTATTAAAGTTATTTCATTATAAAATGTATATTGGGAAATTATCTAAATACTCATACATTGTGTTTTTATAGGAAAATTATTAAATACTCTCTACTTGTTCTGTTTTTTGGTTAAAAAGATAAAAAAATTAATTTAAAACGCAAATGTGAAAATTACTAACCGAGAAAGCTAACAATCCCTACAACAGAAGACTAGATTAAACTTATACCTCGTTCCCATACGTAAGTGGAAAATTTACCCTAATATCCAGTTGGCCCCAACCTCGGACAGTTATAATGAAAATATTATAAAAAAAATTAAAAAAAATTCATTATGATATAGAATTAAATATTCAAAAATCGATTTTTCAAACAAATGGAATTGAAGAATTGAATTTTCCTACATTTCAAATTTTACGACTTTTGGAAATTCACGATCCAACCACAACCTTTAAACTTCTTATTGTGATCAGCAACATTGCACAAACCACGGAAATAATTTCCATATACTCGGTAAGAATTCATCAATTTTGTACGCTCAGATTTGTATTATAATCCAACAAGCATGGTGTTCATAAATGTGCCAAGCATTTCCAAGTTGCAGTGGCATCCTTTTACGGTGACTTCAAGCTGTAATATGGAGTCAGATATGCTCAGTGTTGCAATCAAAACGCAGGGTACCTGGTCTCACAACCTCTATCACCTCCTTTCTTCTAACACTAATTTGGATCGTCTTCAAGTTTCTGTTGAAGGACCATATGGACCTCCCACTTCTCGTTTTCTAAGGTCAGCCACTTATAGCAAATGTTGAGAGAAAAAATTTATATGTAGTCTATATATCGAATTTTTTAATTAAAATATGATAGATGTATAATTTTCTAATAACAACACAATAAGTGTATAGTATTTACATATAAGTATATAATCTCTAATTAAATGTTACACTATCATGTTTTAATGGGATAAATTATATTGTTATTATATTTTAATTAAAAAACTTGATGACAAAAATATAAGGACCTGTCTCTAAATTTAGTTCATACTAAAAATGCTTCTTGCAATAATCCAAATACATATATATATAGAGAGAGAGAGAGAGAGAGAGAGAGAGAGAGAGAGAGAGAGAGAGAGAGAGAGAGAGAGAGAGAGAGAGAGAGAGAGAGAGGAGTGCAAAAAGGAGAAATTTCCTTTTTTATTTTCTATTTGTGCTTGTATAATACAAAAATTATTTAAATTATGACAACTAAGTTTATTCTTTTAAAGAAAATTAAGAGATTAAAATTTTTTTAGTAAAATAAAATCACAAATAAGAATAAATTATCGTTAGATATAAATACTTCAATCTAAATAAAAATTACAAATATTAATAATATAGTCAAAAGTATCTTTGTTTTTTGGGATAAATTTAGGCAAATATTAAAATGTTTCTTTGTTAAAATTGTTATGAGAAATAGTTATCTGAAAAAAAATAAAAATTAAACACAACCATATAAGCCTTGAGTATTTATTGGAAAGATTCAGTGATTGCATGAGTAAATAATTAGAAAAAAAATTAAATTCATACTGAATGATATGTAAATATATATATATATATATATATATTATGAAGATTTTGATTTTTGAATAGTGTGTCGTTGATAAACTGCGGCTGTTAATTGTTATGTGTGATGATTAGGCACGAGCAGCTGGTGCTAGTGAGTGGCGGAAGCGGCATTACTCCCTTCATATCCATAATCCGCGACCTCATCTTCCAATCAAGCCACCAAAACGATGTCGTCCAACGAGTTCTCCTTATATGTGCTTTTAAAACCTGTTCTGATCTAACGATGTTAGACCTCATTCTTCCACACTCTGTTTCCCCGTCAACGGCTCAGACGTCTCACCTCCAACTCCAAATCCAAGCCTACGTCACGAGACAAAAAGAAGAACAACCCCAAACCCACAACACTCAAACCACAATACATTTCAAGCCAAACAACCGCTCATTAGATTCACCCATCTCCCCCGTTTTAGGCCCCAACAATTGGCTGTGCCTCGGTGCTATAATCTCATCTTCTTTTCTCATGTTCTTGCTTCTTCTGGGAATCGTCACTCGTTATTATATATACCCTTTTGAGAATGAACCCAATAGAGTTTACCATTGGACCTTCAAGGTCTTGTGGTTTCTATTTCTAGGATGTGTTGCGATTTGGGTGTGTTGTAGTTTGGTTTTTGTGTGGTGCAAGAGACAGAATGCGTTGGATAGTAAGCAGATTTTGAACATGGAAGGTCCCGCACTGGCTGAATCACTCGAGGTTGAAAGCGTTCCCCATCAATCCCTTGTTCAAGCTACCCAAGTGTATTATGGCTCAAGGCCTGATTTGAAAAGTAAGTATGTGATGTTTTGCGGAGATCATTGAGGTGCATATTTTTTATATGTTTTCTATTTGATTCTTCCGAAAAGAAAAAAAGTACAATATAGTAATTTTTTTCCTATACAATAACTGATCGAGGTGCATTTTTTGTGTTTCAGTTAGGGTTTGCAAAAAGTCATATATTAATTTTTTTGGGTTTAGGGAATAAATACTTTTTACTAAATTTATCCTTAATTTCTTAGGGTTTGCAAATCGTCCCATATTAAAAAGTAAGCTTGTGATGATTTGTGGAGAGAACTTGAGTGCAGTTTCTTTTATCCGTTTCCTATTTGATTGTTCAAATTAAAGATATGTGTGTCTGTGAATACATTTTTTTTTACAATTTTGTACTAGGTGATTTGTGGGGAAAACTAAAGTGCATCTTCTTATATGCATGTTTGTTAGGATTTGCAAAAATGCATATATAATTTGTTAGGGTTTAGAGTTTAAGATTTATGGTTTAGGAAACAAATACACTATTAAATGTTATCCTTAATTTGTTATGGTTTGCATTTTATCCTTAATTTGTTAGGGTTTGTAAAAAGAAGTTTGTGACGATATGTGGAGATCACTAGGTGCCTTATCCTATGTGTGTTTCCTATTTGATTTTCCAATAGATATACAATATATGAAAGTTTTTAACAATTTAATACTATGTGATTTGTGGAGATAACTAAGATGCATTTTCTTTTATGTGTTTTTAAGGTTTGCAAAATGTCCTACATCAAAAGGTAAGTTTGTGATGATTTGTAGAGAGAACTAATTGGCATTTTCTTGTATGAATTTCTTATTTGATTTTTCAAAAGAAATACAATATGTGAATTTTTTTTTTAATAATTTAGTATTATGTGATTTCTGGAGATAATTGAGGTGTATTTTCTTATGTGTTTCTATTAGGATTTGCAAAAAGTTCTATATTAATTTCTTAGGAATTAGGGTTTAGAGAATAAATACATTTTATTAAAGTTTATCCTTAGTTTGTTAAGGTTTGCAACAAGTCTTACATTAATATGTTAGGGTTTAGGGATTATAATTTGGGATTTATCCTTAATTTGTTAAGATTTGTAGAAAGTCCTATATTAATAAGTAAGTTTGTGATTATTTTGGAGATAACTGAAGCACATTTTCCTGCATGTGTTGTCTATTTGATTTTTCAAGAGAAATACACTTGATGAATTCTTTTACAATTTAATATTATATGATTTGTGGAATGTGGATATAACTGAGTTGCATTTTCTTATATGTATTTCTATTAGCATTTGCAAAAAGTTTTATATTAATTTGTTAGGGTTTAGGTTAAGAATTTAGTATTTAGGGTTTAGAAAATAAATACACTTTTACTAATTTGTTAGAGTTAGCAAAAAGTCAAATATCAAAAAGTAAGTTTGTGATGATTTGTGGAGATAACTGAGTATACAGTTTTTTTGTATGTGTTTCCCAATTGATTTTTCAAAAGAAATACAATATGTAAATTTTTCCTTTTTTACTATTTTGTACTATGTGATTTGTGGACATAACTAAGGTGCATCTTCTTATATATGTTTCTATTAGGGGTTTCAGAAAGTTCTCTCTCTCTCTCTATATATATATATATATATATTAATTCTTTAAGGTTTATTGTTTAGGAAATAAATACACTTCATTAAATTTTATGCTTAATTTGTTAGGGTTTTGAAAATGTCCTATATTAAAAAGTATGTATGTAATGATTTGAACATGTAGCTCAGATGCAATTTCTTGTATGTGTTTCCTATTTGATTTTTTGGTAGAAATACAATATGTTAATGATTTTAACAATTAATTTAATACCATGTGATTTTTGGAGATAACTAGGGTTTAGAGTTTTCTTATGTGTGTTAGGGTTTGCAAAAAGTCCTATAATAAGTTGTTAGGATTTAGGGTTTAGAATTTAGAGTTTGAGAAATATTAAAGTTCATCATTAATTTGTTAGGGTTTGCAAAGAGTCCTATATTAAAAAGTAAGTTTGAGATTATTTGTGGACATAACTTAGGTGCATTTTCTTGTTTGTGTTTCCTACTTGATTTTTTAAAAGAATTACAATATGTGAATTTTCTTACAATTTAGTACTATATATGTGATTTGTGGGGATAACTAAGATATATTTTCTTATATGTGGTTTTGTTGGGGTTTGCAAAAAGTCCAATATTAATTTGTTAAGGTTTACGGATTAGGGAATAAATACACTTTTTAAAATTTTATACTTAATTTGTTACAGTTTGCAAAAAGTTCTGTATTAATTTGTTAGGGTTTAGGTCCTTAATTTGTTAGGGTTTGTAAAAGTTCCTAATATTAAAAAGTACGTTTGTGATGATTTGTGGAGATTTTAGAGATATGTTTTCTTGTGTGTCCTATTTGATTTTTCAATAGAAACATAGTATGTGAATTCTTTTTTTTATTTTTTTACAATTTAATACTAATATCTTTAAAATTAGACCAATCATTGAGCCCATGAAGACATTGATTGACAACTCAATGGTCTCGTTGTAGTTAAATAATTGTTGAATTAGTGATAATTAAATATATATTTTTAAAATTGTATATATTAAAATTCTAATATAACAGATAAATACTAATAAATTTTAAATTTTAATAATGTTTAAAAGGTTATTTTTCATTGAAAAATAAAAACAAACTGTGATTCAAATTGAAGAGTAATTAATATTGAAATTTTGGGGTTTCTAAATTATATTAAGATTTTACTTTAAAAAAAAAAAAGCAAATGGAAGAAGAAGGATCAATTTTGGCCAGATATCTTGATAGCTAAGAGAGATGTTACTAGAAGATAAAATATAGGGAATAAGCACAAAAAATAGCCATGTACATGCCTTTTGGTTTTTTCTATATTTTCTTTAAATTTCTCTTTATTTTAACTCTCTCCTTCTTCTATCGTCTTCTATTTTTATTTATTTTTTAGATCTATCGAAAATGAACTATGTTATTTTATAGGAAAAATATTTAAAAAAAAAAGAAAAAAAGAAATTCAATGACTGGTTTGAATGATTTTTTATCAGTACATTTTTTACCTATTCGACTGGTTTTTTGATTAGTTCTTTAGTTCACTAGTTCTTTGGGTCAATGGAATTAAACTAGGGTCTAGTTTACAAGTTTTTAGTTGAACTAGTAGATCCAATCCAATTTTAATAATTTTGTTTAATATTATATGATTTTTGGAGATAACTGAGGTGCAAATTTTTATATATTTTTTAATGGTTTGCATAAAGTTCTATATTAATTTGTTAGGTTTCGAGTTTTTTATTAAATTTTATCCTTAATTTGCTAGGGATACAAAAAGTCCTATATTAATTTGTTAGAGTTTAGGTTTAGAGAATAAATAAACTCTATTAAATTGTTTCCTTAATTGTTATGGTTCGCAAAATTTTTTATATTAAATAATTGTATTTAGACAATTGAAAATAAATAAATAAAGTCAATTATAAAGAGGAACATAAATATGATTGACACACTTCTTAACTAAAGCTAGTTCTCTAATATATTTGTCTCTTTCTAGATATGTAAATACTTTTTAGATATAATCTACCTAAAAATTACGTATCTCTCCTTAGGTGAACTATTTGTTCAATCAATTGTTGTAAGAAGCCATTAGGAATTCATTAAAATAGATAAATGTGTCACTAATATAAACTCATTACATGAAATATCCACTTAATTTGATAATTTTTTTTATCAGCTCATTACACTATTAGTTAATACGTTATATATATTTAAGAATTTTTTTTAATAATACACTAAAGTGATTGAGTTTGTTAATGTTGCAGAAATTCTGAGTGAGTGTAAAGGAGATGATGTTGGAGTCCTAGTTTGTGGCCCAAGGAAGATGAGACATGAAGTTACCAGTTTATGTTCATCTGGTTCCATAAAAAATCTTCACTTTGAGGCCATTAGCTTTAACTGGTGATGGATAATTGTTGCATAGCTTATAAAACTATGAATGCTACTTTGTTAAAATAATCTTTACTTTGAGGGCATTAGCTTTAACAGATGATTGATAATTGTTGCCTAGCTTATGAAATTATGAATGCTACGTACTTTGTTAAAATAATCTTCACTTTGAGGCCATCATAGCAAAAGAAAAAAAAAAGATTTTACGACAATAAAAGTCATCACAAAAATACCAGAAGTCATTGCAAAAACTATTTAGCAATGACAAATTAGTCATTGCTAAGTCACTGCAACAATAACCATTGCTAAAGAGATTTAATAGCAAAAAAAGTGTCATTGATAAAAAGACTTTTTTACAATGGCAAAACTTGCCCCTAAATATATGTAATTTTGCCACTAAAACTCTTAAACTTTTAGGGCCACGACATTTAGAAGCAATAAATTTTTCCATCAAAGGTTTATCAAATTTTATGTTGTCGTAAAAAAGTACTTTTAGAGGTGAGAGAAGTGGTCACTAAATGTATGGTTTTAGCGGCAACAAAATCCTCTGATACTAAAAACTTTTTGCAATGACTTTTGCCAATAGTCGTGGTCACTAAATGTATAATTTTAGTGATGACCCTTTACTTAAAGAGATTTAGTAGTGACTTTTTGGCCACAAAAACCTTTTTATTTGGCCTTTTAAAAAGCCTCTGTTGCCAGGGGGACATGAATGGTGACAACATTTAGCTATTGCTAAATGTATCTTTTAGTGACGACATATACCTTAATGCTAAATGTTGTCTTAGCAGTGAAATTAGTAGCTGCCAAAATTCCTTTTAGTGGGCATTTAGAAAAATTAGTGGTGACCATTATCATCGTTAAATGTATTCTTTTAGTGGCGAAACATTTTGGTGATGCTAAATATGATTTTAGCAGTGACAATAGTGCGACATTTATGGTCACTAAATGCCTATTTTTGTCACAAATTATTCTTTCGTTGCTAAAGTTTTTCTTTTAGTATCAACTCTTTTGTGTCGTCAATAAAGATATCTTTAGTGTTGACTGTTATTAATAATATTTAGTATGCTATTAGCGAGGACTTTAATTATTGCTAAAGAGGTTATTTTATTTTTTCAGATTTATAATATTTTTCTTAATTATTTTCTTCAATCCTATTTGCAAAAATAGATTCTATAATCTTATAAATGGTGAAAAATAAATATTCTAAATCTCTAATAACATACACAATTTTACAAGATCTAACATTTTGAAATATGTAAGCAAAAAGAAAGCAAATTAAACTTTGCTAACAAGTTTCATATATACATTACTGTAATAGTCTATCCAACAAGTATAAATGCAAAAACTAGCTATATGAATAATTTTTTAAACTCATTTATACACTCCACTATTCAATATTTAAAATAGCATTACAACATTACTAAGCAAAAGGAAAAAAGCAATAAGGTGGCATGGGCACTTACTTGAATCTTCGTAATTTAGGAAAGGGGCACTACCATTCCATCTAGACACTTCATTTTGCTTTGTAAATGCTAAAACTTTCTCCACCAAACCAATCACCTATGTGACAAATTGAGACCACATTCCAATTTCAATGAAGCATAATGTTTGAAAAATTGTGTATGCCATAAACAAATTAATGTCAAAAGTTTGAAATAGAACCTTAGGCACAAAAGTGATATAAAAGGCAAATGGTGTTAAATTAAGATGCATTATTTGTGTTAGTTAAATAATCAATCATTAAAACTCCTAATGACTCACAGAATTGTTAAGCTTTTCCGCTTGAAGCATTGTTCATTAAAGGTATATTTCCTTACTGAAAAGAAACATAACACTAAGTTTTTTAACATTGAAAAGAAAAAGAGGAATGCAAAAGATACCTATTGGAATGTGGCCATGAAGGTAGCCATTTGAGCACAAATTTTAGCTTGCATCTGGGCTCGCTCCTCTTGTAGTTTTCATTCCATTTCATGGCACATCTCTTCACGCATTTGTTCTATTGCAGAAGAAACTCTAGACTCCACTTCATATTGGCTAATGCTTCTCTTTCTTGAGGGTTTCTTAGTATAGTGCTTGCCACATTCATACCCCGATCTCTCCTCTAGTATGGTAGCTAATATCTCATCTCCAGTCATATGTACCTCCTCATCTGTTGTTTGTTACTGAATAACAAGATAGTGAATGTGCAACTGTAGTATAGGACATGAGTTAGAAGCATGGAAAATGGTGCAAAAGTAAATAATTTTTTAAAGTTAATGAATTTGAGAACATTACATAGATCTCCTGGGACTTTAGATCAACCCACACTATATCCCCTTTCTTTGTCTAATAGGTGTGTTATGCCTCCCATACTCAATCAGCTGTTATTGGCTCCCCTATTTCTGGGTCCCTCTACAAATTTTTCAAACATTAGTATTCAAAGCTTTTTAGCAAGAAAAAAAAAGTAATAGTGAATATAGAAAGGAATCTCTCCTAAAATACAATGAGATGCTCACCAAAGACTCCTTAACGTTTGCAAATAAGCAGGTCCCATATGTATGTAATGTTACCTATTTTGACCTATTTCTACTATTTCTACTACTTGCAGCTTGCATATAAAGCCAAAGTATTGTTAATGATACAAGATCAAAGAAATTCATGTGATTAATAATAGTACAACTGCAATAAAGTTTGAACTAAGGACTTGAAACTTGTTAGACTTAAATTGCTACATTAGCCAATCCTAATCTTCAGCACTAACATCCTTAGGTTTTGTTGCTTGCCTCTCCTCGTTAGTCATGTAGTCCTTATATATTTTTGATAATGAAGCCTTCCAATCCTTGAAGAGTTATTGCATTGAGTCCATGCAGTAAGACTTGAATGCCACCTCCTGCTGAGGGTCACAAACTTCAAATTTGTCCTATGCATTAAGAATAACAAATTCAAATTATAAGTAGTTATAATTGCAAATATAACATAGGTATTTGTAGATTAATTAAAGATATGAACTTAAAATATGCAACTTATTGCCTTCACTTTCAACCACATGGTATCCTTATCTTTGTTTGTAATATCTTTCTAATCACCGAACTAATGTAACTAGATAAGTCTCGAGCCCTATCTCCAATTGGCCGTTCAATGGTTTTAGACATGGTAATTAAGATTTTGTTGCCAAATTTTGTTTTAAGGTTACCTCCTAAACACTTATACTTCCCTCGACCCTTCTTAACAGTGCTATAAGAAGCTGAACAATATGGAAAAAGGAAAACAATTAAACAATGATACATAAAAAACAAATATATCTATATATGACACAAGGAAGAAATTTAACCAAGCACTTATTGTTTCCTTTGCTCACCTACACTACTCTGGTTTCGTGATGGTTGGGTAAGAAGTGAACCATCTTGTTCTTCCTACTAACTAACTCCAGTGGCAATGGAGAATGTTGAGCTTCTAGTGCATCATGCTCGAGTTGCCCTCTCGTATGCGGTGGAGATGGAACATCACTCATGTTATTATGCCTCCCTCGTCTATTTCCATGTCCTTAGCCTCATTCACCTCCTCTAGCCCCTCTCCCATGCCTAGCACCTGACATTTCCTAGATCATTCCACATACATTATGAGAACAAAGTAGTTGAACAATGTAAATTTGTAAAATTGTTAAACTTTTAACCAAAAGATGACTTACAAGTAATAAGGGAAATTTTAAAAATTAAAAAAATGATAATAATAATAACATGATTGAAATTGTCATAACCATCACTTATTATGTGTTATAACTTATTATGATAAAAAACCTTGTTGACAAGGAATTGGTCAAGTCGACAGGATCTTGGCTTTTCTAAATTTCTCAATTAAAGAATATCTTATCATAAGATAACAGATCTTGTTGACTAGGTTTTGTAACAACCGGGAAAAAGAAAAGAAAAGGAAAAGAAAGAAAGAAAAAAGCTGAAAATTTTCAGAATCCAGAAACTGTGCTAAGTCTTCTCACAATAGCGAGAAATGGTCTCGCTGTCGCGAGAATGTCTTCTCGCAATAGCGAACGAGGTTCTAGCTACAGCGAGTGCGGGCAGCAGTCCATACAGAAACCAGGGGGCAGCTAACTGTAGCGTGCACCATAGCAAAAGTGAGGTCTGGAACTAATACGAGTTCGTCATAGCGAAGGTCAAATCTCACCATAGCAAAGGGAACTGATACGAGCTCGCCGTAGCGAAGGTTACACCTCGCCATAGCGAAGCCAGATAACACGAGCTCGCTATAGCGAAGGTTAATTTTCGCCGTAGCGAGGGTCAGTCTAGAAGAGAGTAAAGAGTGAGAAAATGACTTCATTAAACGCTCAAACTCATTCCTTCTTTTATTTTTACCCTAGACTTCGACCCAAGGAGAGAAAAGAGGCGTGGAGAGTGAGAGAGACTAAGAGAAGGAGGAAGAGTAAGGGAAAGGTAAGCAAGTTCCTCCCATTTCTCCTTAGATTTCTGATCTCCTCTTTTTGCCCTCTCTTTCTACGGTTTTATTTGTGAAAATGGTTGGATTTTGGGCATGGGTCAGAAGAGGGAAAGTGGAAAACACCTTTGAATCTTTGTGTTTTCTTTGAAAATATTGTTTCCACTACCATGGGAGATTGAGAGAGAGAAAGAGTTAATGGTATTTTAGAGAGAGAGAGAGAACCTCTAGGTTCTGGTATGTTAGAAGGTTTGCTCTAAAAATTATATTCTATGAGAGTAATTCCTTGTTCTTGATTATGCCTAGGCTCAAGTGAAGCACCTCCATCAAGGTGTGAGTGTGAACTTAAGAAGGGAGAAGAGAAATTGAAAGGGAAGGCATGTGTTGGCCTTGGCTTATAAGGTAGCTCTCTTTCCACTCTTTCTTGTTACATTCTTGGATGTAATAGTCATTGTATGTTTATGTATATGCTTGTTATGTGAAATATGCTACATGCTATTGCTTTGATGCATTGATGCCAATATGCTTGTGTGTCGGATTGTAAGAATTGCTCAGGTGAGGTAGTGCCGAAAGTCCCTTGAGATGGGTGAGATAAGGCCAAAAGTTTCACAATCGAGTGAGGCCAAGTCAAAAGTCTTTAAACTCGGGTGAGGCCATCCAAAAGTCTCTAAACTCGGGTGAGGCTAGACCAAAAGTCCCTGGAGCCCATTTTTGACATTGTCGTGATTTCCATAGCATGTACAACGTGTGTTGGTTGTTTGAGAATGGCTAAGTGCTTATTCACATGCTTTGACTTGTTATATGCCTTGATTGTTTACTTGATTGAGTGCATGAGCTACTGAGATTCCCTGAATCTCACCCCTTCCCCTCCCAACTTAATATGCTAGGTGGAGCTCAAGGAGAAGCAAGTGCACACCAAGGAGCCTAGATGCATGTGTAGCTAGGTGTTTTGCTTGTTTTGAGTTATTTTGATGTAAAGTGGTGCCATAATGAATATGCGCCCACTATTTTTGAGATGTAACTATTGTAGCAAGTGTATATGTATGAAAAGATGATGTATAAACTATGTTGATAGCCAAATCAATGGAAATGAGGGTTTTGCCCCTTTTGATAAATGAATGTGGTAGTGTATATTTGGCCGTAGCATAGTGAGTTTGGATTGTATGTTGAATTGGACCACATAGACATGTTATATATATTATTGTTATGCTTTTAAACTTGTCCATGAGTGGCAAGAACATGTGAGAGGTCATTTGGACCTGTTTTGGACCTTTTGGGTGCCAAAATCGGTATTTTTGAGAGCTCCGTCAAAGTATGACCGGATGAGCTCCTCTTGTCATGAAATTTGGCATACCTCTAGAGTTTGTAGAGAGCTTCTTGAAAAGATAAAGTGGGTAATATTCGGAGGTCTAGAGAATATTTGGTGAATTGTTGAAATTAGGAAATTTCCATGAATTGGTCATGGCACTGTGTAGCTAGTCAGATTTGAAACCTTTGTCATTTATGGACCAAATGGAGTCTAAATGTTGTGAACTTTTATACATATAAACTAGGCAACCACAGTGACCTGTAAAAACTAGAATCACCTAAATCGGAGGTCTGTAGAGAGAGATTGAACCATCTAAAATTCTGTATCAGCGTCTGGGAGCTCACCCGACCTCCGTTACTGTTCCATCAGTTTTTGGGGTGGAAAAGCTACTGAACTGATCTGCACTTATTTTTCTCCTCTAGTAGATATCTGTAACTTTTCAAATTGGTATAGTGTGCCCAGATTGGATTTTTTTGGATTTAGTTATGGATTTTCGAAGTTCATGATAGTAACTGGGCCAGAAACAGTGACAGCCAGACCTCCTTCCCATTTTATATGTCAAACATGGTCCAAACTCAGAGATTTTGATTGGGAATTATTTTTAGTGTAAAGATAACACTTAGAGCTTTCAAGAAAACTAAATTTTACTAGATTCCCATTTTTCTAGAATTAGATATGATTTTCCAAAGTTAGAGCCAAAACATGACTTTTGGGCACAAGTGAGAAAATGCGTTTTTCTGGTTTTTGGCTCCATGCCCATGGCTTATGGCTTGTTTTATGCTATGTATGAGTTGTATAAGTGGAGTGTGAGTAGAGAATGTGAATGATGGGTACACAGGACCCTCAGGGCAGATAATGAGTGTATGAAACCCCGTTTCATAATATGAAAATGCCACAAATTGGTATTGGTTCTTTAGAAATCATATGGAACCGAGCCCAGTGAGAGGCTAGATAGCAGTAGTAGATTAAGGCATTACATTTTTGGTATCAGAGCAATGGTTCAGGCACTTTTGCTCAATTTTAGGCTCTTGAATGATGAGATTTGCTTGTGTTTGGTGTGAATGGTCATGGAAGTGGTAGCATCCATATGCATATGTACTAGTGATATTGTTGTGAACTGAGGGTTGCTACTTCTTTTCAGACATGGTTGAGACTAGACAGGGCAGGGGTAGAGGCAGACTGCCCAGGGCTCAGAGAGCTGAGCCAGAGGTTCCTGTTGGGATTGAGGATCTTCTGCGGGCCATCATGGATAGACTTGACCGATATGAGGCCATGATGGGCCAGCATCAGGAGATGCTGGAACAGGAGAGGTACATAGCCCAATAATAGCATGATATGATCATGCATTTGCAAGATACCCTGGCTAGGCAAGAAGAAGCCAGAAGGGATGCCCCTGTACCTCAACCATCCACATATAATATTCTACCTGTACCACCCCAGGAGCCTACTGCTCCTCAGACCCAGACGCCTATCCAGAAAGTGTTGAAACAGTTTAGGCAGAATAATCCACCCTCATTTGACGGGAAGTTGGATGCGAATAAGGCGGAGGCTTGAGTTATGCAGCTTAAGAAAATATTCTCGGTGATGGATTGTACTATCGAGCAAAAAGCCCAGCTAGCCACCTTTATGTTGGAAAAAGAAGCTGATAGATGGTGGTGTAGCACAAAACCTCTTATGGAGACCAAGAATATACAGATAACTTGGGAGACTTTCTTGGTTGAGTTTTATGAGAAGTATGTCCCTAGTTTAGTGAGGAAGAAGAAAGAGATGGAGTTTATGGGCTTGAGACAGACGGATGAGATGACTGTGGATCAGTATGTGGCCAAGTTCATAGAGTTGTCTCGGTATTCCTCTTACCTCCAGAGGTATGATGATGAACCCTGGAGATGTGAGCAGTTTGAGACTGGTTTGAGGCCCCTGATTAGCGACAGAGTCACTCCATAGCGGATCAGGAAGTTCAATACCCTGGTGGAGGTCAGCAGGGTGATTGAGACTAACTTGCAAGCTATCATGCCTGCTGCAACTACGGCTAGTCAAAAGAGGGTTCCGAATTTGAAAAGGCCGAAACCAGAAGAGGGGTCTAGTTTGACACCTAACCCCAAGAGGAGAGGCAAGGGGCCATGGAATAGAAGGCTACAACGAGGTGTGCCACCTCTTCGGGGCCAGTCATCCTTCCAGCAGTCTCTGGTGACGTGTTTTAAGTGTGGGAAACCGGGACACATCGCTAGACACTGTCCTCAAATGGAGACAGCGCCTCCTCCTAGACCACAGACCCAGGGCCGAGTGTTCGCCCTTACTCAGCAGGAAGCCAGCGCATCTCCCAGTTTGATCTGAGGTACGCTGATAGTGAATGGCTTTCCTGTAGTTACTATGTTTGATTCGGGTGCTAGTCACTCATTTATATCTTATGATTGTGTGAGGAAATTGGGTTTGGTCATTAGTGTCTTGCCATTTGACTTGTCTGTCATTACACCCACTAGAGGCTACGTGGTTACTTCCCATACCTGCTTAAATGTCACTGTCCAATTTAACCATTGTCATACCACTATTGATTTGATTTGTATGCCTTTCCATGAAATTAATTTGATTATTGGTATGAACTGGTTGGCTGTAAATAATGCAATACTTGATTGTGAACATTGAACCATTTCCCTACCTGCTTGTGGGACCATACCTAGGGTAAGAGCTGAGTTATCCTTTATGACTACTGCCTAAGCTGAGAGATATTTAGAGTGTAGATGTCAAGAGTTTCTAGTCTTTTTCTCTATTTAGGCTGAGGTAGAAGAAGGGATAGAGGAGATCCCAGTTGTTAGGGAATTCCCAGAGGTTTTCCCTAGAGAGTTTGATTTTAGTGGCCTATCTCCTGAGAGAGAATTAGAGTTCCTTATAGACATAGTGCCTGGGGCTGGACCGGTGTCCAAGGCTCCTTACAGGATGGCTCTCACCGAGCTTACTGAGTTGAAAGAGCAGATAGAGGAATTGTTAGAGAAAGGGTTTTTCCGCCCTAGTGTTTCACCTTGGGGAGCTCCGGTGTTATTTGTGAAAAAGAAAGATGGTAGCTTGCGTTTGTGTATTGATTACAGAGAGTTGAATAAAGTTACCATCAAGAATAAATATCCTCTCCCTAGAATTAATGATTTGTTAGATCAGTTGGCTGGGGCATCTGTGTTTTCTAAGATAGATCTTAGATCTGGTTACCACCAGTTGAGAGTGAGAACTGAAGACGTCTCCAAGACGGCCTTCAGAACGAGATATGGACACTATGAGTTCCTTGTGATGCCATTTGGATTGACGAATGCGCCTGCTGTGTTCATGTATTATATGAACAGGGTATTCAGACCGTATCTAGATCAGTTTGTGGTGGTCTTTATTGATGATATTTTAGTGTACTCCTGATCTTTTGAGGAGCATGAGAGGCATTTGAAACTAGTCCTAGACACCTTGAGAGAGAAAGGATTGTATGCCAAACTTAGTAAATGTGAGTTTTGGCTGACCGAGGTGCGATTCTTAGGTCATGTGATCTCACAAGATGGGGTTGCGGTAGATCCCCATAAAGTTGAGGCTGTGTTGTAGTGGGATAGACCTAGAACGATCACCGAGGTTAGGAGTTTCCTAGATTTGGCAGGGTATTATAGACGGTTTATTCAGGACTTTTCTCGGATGGCATTACCACTGACGAGGCTAACTAGGAAAGATACACCATTTGTGTGGGATGAGAGATGTGAGAAGAGTTTCCAGGAGTTGAAACTCTGTTTAACCACTGCCCCTGTACTAATTATCCCTGACCCTAGTAAACCATTTGTGGTTTATTGTGATGCTTCGGGCAAAGGGTTAGGATGTGTGTTGATGCAGCAGGGTCGAGTAGTGGCATATGCCTCGAGGCAGTTGAGGCCTCATGAGGAGAATTACCCCACACATGACCTGGAGTTAGCTGCCGTAGTATTTGCTCTTAAAATTTGGAGACACTATCTGTATGGTGCGACCATAGAGATCTATAGTGATCACAAGAGTCTGAAATACCTGTTTGACCAGAAAGAACTCAATATGAGACAGAGGAGATGGATGGAATTCTTGAAAGATTATGATTATGTGTTGAAATATCATCTGGGTAAGGCCAATGTGGTGGCGGATGCCCTGAGTAGAAAATCCATCCATGTAGCCCATATGATGATTAGGGAGCAGGAGCTCCTAGAGAAGTTCAGAGATTTGAACCTCTCGTGTCAGGTGGTATCGGGTAGATTGTATCTGAGTGAAACCCGAATTGAGAATATCTTGAGAACCCAGATCTTAGATGCCCAGAGAGAGGATGAGTTCTTGAAACGGATCAGGAATGAGATTACCCAAGGTAAGACCTCAGATTTCACGGTGTCTGAGGATGGCGTAATAGTATATCGAGATAGAATCTGTGTACCTAGTCAAAATGGGTTGAGAGAAAACATTTTAGAAGAGGCACATAAGAGTAAGTATACTATCCACCCAGGTGCCACCAAGATGTATCAGGATTTGAAAAAGATTTTCTGGTGGCCAGGGATGAAGAGCCATGTGACGGATTATGTGGCTAGATGCCTAGTGTGTCAGAGGGTAAAGATTGAACATAAAAAATCGGCTGGGTTGTTACAACCGCTAGATATCCCTGAGTGGAAGTGGGATAGTATAGCCATGGACTTTGTTATGGGGTTACCCAGGACATCCTCTGGACACGATGCTATTTGGGTAGTTGTGGATAGACTGACGAAGTCTGCACACTTTTTAGCTATCAGGGCTACTCATACACTGGATAGACTAGCCCAGTTGTATATCAGAGAGATAGTGCGACTTCATGGAGTACCCAATAACATAGTTTCGGATAGAGACCCCAGGTTCACATCGAACTTTTGGAGGTCATTGCAGCATGCCTTAGGGACCAGATTGCGGTTTAGTACTGCATATCACCCCCAGACAGATGGTTAGATTGAAAGGACCATCCAGACATTGGAAGATATGTTGAGGGCATGTGTGCTAGAGATGAGGGGTAACTGGGATGTGTATTTACCGTTAGCAGAGTTTGCGTACAATAACAGTTACCATTCCAGTATCCAGATGGCCCCTTATGAGGCTTTGTATGGGAGAAAGTGTAGATCCCCTCTGTGTTGGGTTGAGTTAGGTGAGAGGAGTATGATAGGACCTGAGATTATGGACCAGACCACCCGACAGATAGAGTTGATTAGAAAGAGGCTCCTCACGGCCCAGAGTAGGCAGAAAAGCTATGCTGATAAGCGTAGGAGGCCGTTAGAGTTTGAGATTGGAGACCATGTGTTCATTCGAGTATCTCCAATGACGGGAGTAGGTCGGTCAATGAGGGTAAGAAAGCTCAGTCCTAGGTATATTGGTCCGTTTGAAATCCTTGAGAAAATTGGACCCGTGGCTTACCGAATAGCCTTACCTCCTAACCTAGCCCAAATCCATAGTGTTTTTCATGTCTCCCAATTAAAAAAGTATTTACCAGACTCCTCACATGTCATAGAATATGAGCATGTGCAATTGCAGGAAGATCTTTCCTATATAGTGAAATCGGAGAGAATTGTGGATGCTAAGTTGAAATAGCTGAGAAGCAAGAATATTCCTCTGGTAAAAGTGATCTGGAGAGGTCTGACATCTGAGGAAGCAACTTGGAAATTGGCAGATGAAATGAGGCAAAAATATCCAGAGCTATTCCTTTGAGGTAAGTCTTTAAATTTCGGGGACGAAATTTCTTTTAAGAGGGGTAGAAATATAACAACTGGGAAAAAGAAAAGAAAAGGAAAAGAAAGAAAGAAGAAAGCTGAAAATTTTCGGAATCCAGAAACTGTGCTAAGTCTTCTCGCAATAGCGAGAAATGGTCTCACTGTCGCGAGAATGTCTTCTCGTAATAGCGAACGAGGTTCTAGTTATAGCGAGTGTGGGCAGCAGTTCATACAGAAACCAGGGGGCAGCTCGCTGTAGCGTGCACCATAGCGAAAGTGAGGTCTGGAACTAACGCGAGTTCGCCATAACAAAGGTCAAATCTCGCCATAGCGAAGGGAACTGATACGAGCTCGCCGTAGTGAAGGTTACACCTCGCCATAGTGTAACACCATACATTTTTAGCTTACTTCTTCTCATTTCTAAGGCTCACATGATGAATTGTATAAAAGGGAATGGAAAAGTGGCATTAAAATAATGCCTTGTTTCACGTTGTGTCGCGTATGAAAATTCCATTCGGTGTCACAAGGACCATATGAGCTCATACATAACATTCTCATATTTAATTACATACAAACAACTCATTTGTATCACCAAAATTGGCCCACAACTCGTGGAATGCAAAAGAGAACATCAAATTCACTCTATTATTTTCGGCCAGAAACTCAGTTTTTCTGTCACAAATTCAGAAATTCATAACTAAATCCACAAATATCGAAACCCAACAAAATTTACCATTATAGAAAGCTCTGGATGTCTACCCCATGTTAAAAATAATTCCAGCTCATGAATTATTAAGGGGAGAACGTTTGACATCCAAAAAGTCACAAGGGTTGCTGTTGTCTGGGCTACTGGTTCAGGTTACTGATATGAAGTTTCAAAATTCATAACTAAATCTAGAAAAATGGAAATCATGCATTCGTTGCCATTTTGAAAATCTAAACATGTCTACTTTATAAAAAAAAATATGTCCAGGCTATGAAACATAACACGGAAAGCGTTTGACATGCGAAAAGGGTCAGAGGTTAGGACTGCTACTGGTACTGATGCAAGTGTCTGCTATAAACTTTGAAAATATCCAATTAATTCCACAAAAATCCAATCCATGCAAATTATACCAAGTTGGAAATCTATGAATGTTAAATTTATGGTGAAAATAGGTTCAGACCATAGAAAGCACGTTTAGCTACTGAAATTCAATGGAACAGTGATTCAGGTCGTGCTGTGCTACTGTTACTGTTCCAGAAATTCAAAAATTCATATCTCTTAGCTCAGACCTCCAAATGAGGTGCTTCTAGTTGCTAAAAGTCACTCTAAATGCCTAGTTTCTACCTACAAAATTTCGTAGCCATTGGACCACGTTTGCCCCTCGGATGACATAATTTTACAACTGACCAAATGAACAGTACTGGTGCAAATCCGAAATTCTGGTGCCAACTTTGAAAAATCATAGAAACTTACACAGACCTCCAAATGACCTGATCTTTAGCTTGCCAAAAATCTCTAAGCAAGATCTAAGTGCATGCAAAATTTCAAGTCAAGAAGAGGTCATTTGGTTAGACCTTGCCATAGCTCAAGATTATGGCAATTTGGTTCCAATAAAGGGGCAAATTTGGTTCCAATGGGCCATTCATGGTTCCACACACATTTGACCAACTTAGAAAGTATAAATAGAGCACAAATAAGTCTCTCATAATGTCTGAATCCTCATACAACTCAAATTCACCATTCCACTTCCATACACATACATGCATAAGTGGGCTCCCAAGTAGTCAAAACACACAATTCTATACATTAAACTCCATTCTTGATACATACACTAACTTTACATAGTTTTACACTTGTTCAAAGTGTCATGGCTCAAAAATAACATATACATATATTCTTTGACATTCTAATACACCAAAACTAGCAAAATGTGCCAAGAGATGGAGATTTAAGCTCCTTGGCCTCCATCCTTTGGATCTTGGACTCCACCTAGATCATATGAGATGAGAGAAAGGAGAGGGTGAGATTCATTGAACCTCAATAGTTCAAACACCTATCCAAGCACATTTTCAAGACATACAACATGTCAAAGGCACAAGTATGCAATCAATTCATGAAGCATTCCACTTTCACATTTTTGTGTCACAAACTCATGTCAAGCATAAGAATAAGCTCTAGGGACTTTTGGTTTGGCCTCACCCTATTTTTAGGACTTTTGGATTGCCTCACTCTTAGTTCTTGGGACTTTTGACTTAGCCTCACCCATCCAAGGGATTTTTGTCCTTGTCTCACCCATGGCATGAGACTTTTGGCATCTCCTCACCCATATTAAGGGACTTTTGGCACTACCTCACCCTTGTGAGCCAATTTCACAATTCAAAGACATTCAAAAAAGCATATTGATACCAAAATAGCAACATAGCATCAAGTGGCATGTCTCAAACATACAAATATACACACAAGCACACAATGACATATATGCGACAAGAAAATGTAACAAGAAAAGGTGGAGAGCTACCTTGGGGCAAATTCAAGTATTACTTTGCTTGTTCCTTCCTCTTTTCGGTTCCACAAACACAAGGAGGTGGGGTTGGATTTCTTTGGCCTATTCACAATAAACAACACTTAATTATACTCTTGGAACAAGTTATGACACCTAACTCACTCTTAAGACTACACTTCGTTCTAGTTGTCACAATATGGTTCCATTAATGACCTAATGAAGCAACTACCACAAGTAAAATTCTTGGTTCCATTCTCTTACCATATTTAGACCTCTTGACCTCATTTAAGGTCCTTGAAGCCATCACACACTCACGTTCATACACCTAGGTCCATGTTGCTTCATAAGGTTACATTATGGAAGCCATTACCTCATCTCCCAACCTAAGGCTTCTAAATTGTTCCCAAGGGTTTCTCCTATCTTCTTTTATCATATAAAGTCCTAAATCAAGCTTGGAACTCTTTGAAACATCCCCTAGCTATCTCTAAGGGTCTTAATCGATTTATGCCTACATTAAAGACCTATGGAGTTTGAGATTTTTCCTTGATGGATGGGGCACTTGGGAGGCTTCTTAGGAGTCTTAGAAACTCAAACAACCACTCACATATGATGGGGAAGTCTTAAATCAACCCAGATTTTACATTATGTTCAAGTACCCTATACTTTTTCAACTTGAAATTCAATGGCTTTTACTTGCTTCCAATGATTGATTCTTAATCCTTACACTCCAAAACCTCTAATCCCTCCATAAATTGGACAGAAAATAGCCCCTAAGAAGTGGGCTCATGGTGGCCAAATTCGTGCAAGAGGAAGGGGGAGGGAGAAACTACCAAAGAGTGGAAGTTTTACCTTATTTTCTTGCTTCATTTGGCTTGTTCTTCCACTTGGTTGGCTTACTCCCTCAAGTTTCGAAATTTTCCTCTCTGTTCTGCCCCCAAAACAGCACCAAACTTTCCATTAAAATCATAGAAAGAAAGCTTGGGAGAAGAGGAGCAAGTTTCAAGAAGGAAAGATATGGAATTTCTTAAAGTTTCTTACCTTTTTCTTGAATTTCTTCCTCCAAAATCTTCCTCCTCTTGTGCGCCTAAGAAGCTAGAGTTCTCCTCTGCAATTGGACAGAAGCAAGTTGGTTTAGAGAGGGGGAGGCAGAGCGTGACATATAAAGAAGAAGAAAGAAGCTTCCTTTAGCACTTTAATGCCAATTTTGCCCTTCGTTCTTAGCATTTTTGTTTCTCCTTCGTTTTAGCTCCTTTTTTAGAATCGTCTTTTCCATTATAAAATGTAGATTCCAAATTTAATAAAATGCCTTTGAAATCACTCAATTTGGAGCTAAAACCTTCCCGAACGAACCGGTCAAAATTTGGGTCAACCGACGTCGGAAAGAGTACATCGGAGGGGTTTTACCAGTCCCAGGGCTTCCTATGGTTTTTGGGGCCTCTGAGAACCCTGGGCAACTCAAGTCTCAAATCCTTATTTTCTGTTATTTAACATTTTATGTAAATTTTATTTGGCCTTGAATTACTCATCTTAGGGGACTTACTTTTCAAACCGGCCTATTTCTGTGTTTTTACAACATATCGGGCGTTACATTTTCCACCCCCCTTAAAATAAATTTCGTCCTCGAAATTTAAATATGTACCTCAAGGAAATAGCTCTGGATATTTTCGTTTTATGTCATTCTCTAGTTCCCAAGTTGCCTCTTCAGACGTCGGGCCCTTCCAAACCACTTTCACCAGAGGGATGCTCTTGTTTCTCAGTTGTTTCACTTTGGCATCCACAATCCTCTCTGGCCTCACTACATAGGAAAGGTTTTCCTGCAATTGAATATGCTCATATTCTATGACATGTGAGGGGTCTGGTAAGTACTTCTTCAATTGGGAGACGTGAAAGATATTATAGATTTGGGCTAGGTTTGGAGGTAGGGCTATCTGGTAGGCCACGGGTCCGATTTTCTCAAGAATTTCAAATGGACCAATATACCTAGGACTGAGCTTCTTTACCCTCATAGACCGACCTACCCCAGTCACTGGAGACACTCGGATGAACACGTGGTCTCCAATCTCAAACTCTAACGGCCTTCTTCTCCGATCGGTATAACTTTTCTACCTACTCTGAGCCGTAAGGAGTTTCTTTTTGATCAATTCTATCTGTTGGGTAGTCTGATCCACTAACTCAGGTCCTAGCAAACTCCTCTCCCCTAACTCAACCCAACATAATGGTGATCTACACTTTCTCCCATAGAGAGCCTCATAAGGGGCCATCTGAATACTGGAATGATAACTGTTATTGTATGCAAATTCAGCTAATGGCAGATATGTATCCCAGTTACCCTTCATCTCTAACACACATGCCATTAGCATGTCCTCTAAGGTCTGGATGGTCTTCTCAGTCTAACCATCTGTCTGGGGGTGGTAAGCAGTACTAAACCGCAACCTTTTGGCCTATTCGAAATAAACAACACTTAATTATACTCTTGGAACAAGTTATGACACCCAACTCACTCTTAAGACTACACTTCGTTCTAGTTGTCACAATATGGTTCCATTAATGACCTAATGAAGCAACTACCACAAGTAAAATTCTTGGTTCCATTCTCTTACCATATTTAGACCTCTTGACCTCATTTAAGGTCCTTGAAGCCATCACACACTCACGTTCACACATCTAGGTCCATGATGCTTCATAAGGTTGCATTATGGAAGCCATTGTCTCATCTCCCAACCTAAGGCTTCTAAATTGTTCCCAAGGGTTTCTCCTATCTTCTTTTATCATATAAAGTCCCAAATCAAGCTTGGAACTCTTTGAAACATCCCCTAGCTATCTCTAAGGGTTTTGATCGATTTATGCCTACATTAAAGACCTATGGAGTTTGAGATTTTTCCTTGATGGATGGGGCACTTGGGAGGCTTCTTAGGAGTCTTAGAAACTCAAACAACCACTCACATATGATGGGGAAGTCTTAAATCAACCCAGATTTTACATTATGTTCAAGTACCCTACACTTTTTCAACTTGAAATTCAATGGCTTTTACTTGCTTCCAATGATTGATTCTTAATCCTTGCACTCCAAAACCTCTAATCCCTCCATAAATTGGACAGAAAACAGCCCCTAAGAAGTGGGCTCATGGTGGCCAAATTCGTGCAAGAGGAAGGGGGAGGGAGAAACTACCAAAGAGTGGAAGTTTTACCTTATTTTCTTGCTTCATTTGGCTTGTTCTTCCACTTGGTTGGCTTACTCCCTCAAGTTTCGAAATTTTCCTCTCTGTTCTGCCCCCAAAATAGCACCAAACTTTCCATTAAAATCATAGAAAGAAAGCTTGGGAGGAGAGGAGCAAGTTTCAAGAAGGAAGGATATGGAATTTCTTAAAGTTTCTTACATTTTTCTTGAATTTCTTCCTCCAAAATCTTCCTCCTCTTGTGCGCCTAAGAAGCTGGAGTTCTCCTCTACAATTGGACAGAAGCAAGTCAGTTTAGAGAGGGGGAGGCAGAGCGTGGCATATAAAGAAGAAGAAAGAAGCTTCCTTTAACACTTTAATGCCAATTTTGCCCTTCGTTCTTAGCATTTTTGTTTATCCTTCGTTTTAGCTCCTTTTTGAGAATCGTCTTTTCCATTATAAAATGTAGATTCCAAATTTAATAAAATGCCTTTGGAATCACTCAATTTGGAGCTAAAACCTTCCCGAACGAACCGGTCAAAATTTGGGTCAACCGACGTCGGAAAGAGTACATCGGAGGGGCTTTACCAGTCCCAGGGCTTCCTATGGTTTTTGGGGCCTTTGAGAACCCTGGGCAACTCAAGACTCAAATCTTCATTTTCTGTTATTTAACATTTTATGCAAATTTTATTTGGCCTTGAATTACTCATCTTAAGGGACTTACTTTTCAAACCGGCCTATTTCTGTGTTTTTACAACATATCGGGCGTTACACATAGCGAAGCCAGATAACACGAGCTCGCTATAGCGAAGGTTAATTTTTGCCATAGCGAGGGTCAGTCCGGAAGAGAGTAAAGAGTGAGAAAATGACTTCATTAAACGCTCAAACTCATTCCTTCTCTCATTTTTGCCCTAGACTTCGACCCAAGGAGAGAAAAGAGGCGTGGAGAGTGAGAGAGACTAAGAGAAGGAGGAAGAGCAAGGGAAAGGTAAGCAAGTTCCTCCCATTTCTCCTTAGATTTCTGATCTCCTCTCTTTGCCCTCTCTTTCTATGGTTTTGTTTGTGAAAATGGTTGGATTTTGAGCATGGGTCAGAAGAGGGAAAGTGGAAAACACCTTTGAATCTTTGTGTTTTCTTTGAAAATATTGTTTCCACTACCATGGGAGCTTGAGAGAGAGGAAGAGTTAATGGCATTCTAGAGAGAGAGAGAGAACCTCTAGGTTCTGGTATGTTAGAAGGTTTGCTCTAAAGATTATATTTTAAGAGAGTAATTCCTTGTTCTTGATTGTGCCTAGGCTCAAGTGAAGCACCTCCATCAAGGTGTGAGTGTGAACTTAAGAAGGGATAAGAGAAATTGAAAGGGAAGGCTTGTGTTGGCCTTGGCTTATAAGATAGCTCTCTTTCCACTCTTTCTTGTTGCATTCTTGGATGTAATAGTCATTGTATGTTTATGTATATGCTTGTTATGTGAAATATGCTATATGCTATTGCTTTGATGCATTAATGCCAATATTCTTATGTGTCGGATTGTGAGAATTGCTCGGGTGAGGTAGTGCCGAAAGTCCCTTGAGATGGGTGAGGTGAAGCCGAAAGTCCCTTGAGATGGGTGAGATAAGGCCAAAAGTCTCACAATCGAGTGAGGCCAAGTCAAAAGTCCCTAAACTCGGGTGAGGCCATCCAAAAGTCTCTAAACTCAGGTGAGGCTAGACCAAAAGTCCCTGGAGCCCATTTTTGGCATTGTTGTGATTTCCATAGCATGTACAACGTGTGTTGGTTGTTTGAGAATGGCTAAGTGCTTATTCACATGCTTTGACTTGTTATATGCCTTGATTGTTTACTTGATTGAGTGCATGAGCTACTGAGATTCCCTGAATCTCACCCCTTCCCCTCCCAACTTAATATGCTAGGTGGAGCTCAAGGAGAAGCAAGTGCACACCAAGGAACCTAGATACATGTGTAGCTAGGTGTTTAGCTTGTTTTGGGTTATTTTGATGTAAAGTGATGCCACAATGAATATGCGCCCACTATTTTTGAGATGTAACTATTGTAGCAAGTGTATATGTATGAAAAGATGATGTATAAACTATGTTGATAGCCAAATCAATGGAAATGAGGGTTTTGCCCCTTTTGATAAATGAATGTGGTAGTGTATATTTAGCCGTAGCATAGCGAGTTTGGATTGTATATTGAATTTGACCATATGGACATGTTATATATACTATTATTATGCTTTTAAACTTGTCCATGAGTGGCTAGAACATGTGAGAGGCCATTTGGACCCGTTTTGGACCTTTTGGGTGCCAAAATCGGTATTTTTGAGAGCTCCATCAAAGTATGACCGGATGAGCTCCTCTTGCCATGAAATTTGGCATACCTCTAGAGTTTGTAGAGAGCTTCTTAAGAAGCTAAAGTGAGTAATATTCGGAGGTCTAGAGAATATTTGGTGAATTGTTGAAATTAGGAAATTTCTATGAATTGGTCATGGCACTGTGTAGCTAGTCAGATTTGAAACCTTTGTCATTTATGGACCAAATGGAGTCCAAATATTGTGAAATTTTATACACATAAACTAGGCAACCACAGTGACCTGTATCAACTAGAATCACCTAAATCGGAAGTCTGTAGAGAGAGATTGAACCGTCTGAAGTTCTGTATCAGCATCTGGGAGCTCACCCGACCTCCGTTACTATTCTATCAGTTTTCGGGATGTAGAGTCTATTGAACTGATTTAGACTTATTTTTTGCCTCTAGTAGACATCTTTAGCTTTTTAAATTGGTATAGTGTGCCCAGATTGGATTTTTGTGGATTTAGTTATGGATTTTCGAAGTTCATGACAGTAAACTAGGCTAGAAACAGTGACATCCGGACCTCCTTTCCATTGTCGATGTCAAACATGGTCCAAACTCAGAGATTTCGATTGGAAATTATTTTTAATATAAATTTAACACTTAGAGCTTTCTAGAAAGCTAAATTTTACTAGATTTCCATTTTTCTAGAATTAGATATGATTTTCCAAAGTTAGAGCCAAAACATGACTTTTGGGCACAAGTGAGAAAATGCATTTTCTGGTTTTTGGCTCCATGCCCGTGGCTTATGGCTTTTTTTATGCTATGTATGAGTTGTATAAGTGGAGTGTGAGTAGAGAATGTGAATGATGGGTACACAGGACCCTCGGGGCAGATAATGAGTGTATGAAACCCCGTTTCATAGCATGAAAATGCCATGGATTGGTATTGATTCTTTGGAAATCATATGGAACCGAGCCCAGTGAGAGGCTAGATAGCGGTAGTAGATTAAGGCGTTACAGGTTTCAAATTTCTCTCTATTGAATTCAGGACCTTATTGACAAGATCTTCAATTCTATCAACAACATATTATCCAGCCACTAAATTTAAAGGCCTTGTTGACAAGATCTTCAACCTTGTGACAAGATATTATCTTAACCCTTATATTAATATAACTTAATGTTATCTCAATCTTGGTAGTGGAATAACTTTATATACATAGTCATCTCCATTTTGATCTTTAGAAATATCAAATTTTCACTACAATAAGGCCATTAGCATGGCTTTACATAGTGTTCTCATATATAATACTCTATTTAGCATTCTATCCTTACTTTGCCTCAATTTATTTTATTCTGGGGTCCTTTCTCATCAATCGTTTGATTTAATTTTTAGTTTCTCTTAATTTGTATTACCCTTTTCTAGGCCCGTAACCCCACTTAAACAATTTGTTCCATTCTTTAAGAACTATTTTGAATTATCAAATTATAGAATATTACAGAAACAGTAATGGAAACAAAAAAAATATTCAATGAAATAAGATGCTATCTAAGAATTTAATATTTTAGTTATTTATTATATCTATATTTTTTATGCATGGATGTAATCTACCATTAAGTATTATAGAATTTTAGTTAATCTTGGTTAGTATCTGTGGTGTTAGTATTGACTTCATCATTCTCCCCAAGTATGTCCTCTGAATCTCCTTTGTTAGTGGACACATCCTCATCATTATTATCAATAAATTCATGTCCTATATTAATTGCACTTGGCCATTTTGTTCATGGGCATTTACTTGAATGGCTTAGAGTCTTTGGTGCAACATCATCCCTTTGCAATTGGACCACAAAGTCATTTCTCACATTATCATCAAGGACCACATATAGATCAATCTCAAGGACCAAAGAGCATGAATGACATTACTTTGACAATAGTATAGACTTTGTATAATACCTTAACCTTTTAGCCTTTTCATCATCTTGGGAGACTTAGTTTACAACAATTACCTAAAAGAGTCACATTTAATATAAGGAAAAATTGCGTAATCGAGGGTCTAATAAATTCCATTTATGCTTCATAGACCACACGAGCTCATCAATATCATTTACTATCTATATCATATACATACAAGTTAGAAATATCATAAAACATCTCAAGAATCTTGGATTTGGAACCACACTTAGAGGAAAACTAGAATTGCTCTCGGGTTCACTAATATAGTTTTCTGATATGAATTTTGAAAATTCATAACCAATTCTAGAAAAATTAAAATTGAGGGTCCAATTAATTCCATTTATGCTTCATGGACCACATGAGCTCATCAATATCATTTAATATCCATATCATATACATACAAGTCAGAAACATCATAAAACATCTCAAGAATCTCGGATTTGGAACCACACTTGGAGGAAAACCATAATTACTCTCAAGTTCACTGATATAGTTTTCTGATATGAACTTTGAAAATTTATAACTAATTCTAAAAAAAATCAAAATCAAGCATACTATACTATTTTAGAAAGCTATGGATGTCTACTAATAATTAAAAATAATTCTAGATTAGAAAATACCAATTATCCCTAAAAAAATGGAATAGTACTAAAGGTCTGTTTGTAATACTATTAGTGTCCTCCAACTTTAAAAATTTGGTTCTCTTTCTACAAACCTCTAATTGGGGTGCTCTCAAGTTCCACATAAAGCTTATCATGTCTAGTTTATGCTTGTAAATTTTCATAAGTATTGGATATTATTTAGCCCTCAAATGACACAAAGGAGGAAACTAACTATATGAATAGTGTTATTACCAATTTTGTAAAATTTTCCCAATTTTGGAAATTCATAATTTATTCTCTAGAACTCCAAATAATATGGCTATTAGCTTAGTAAAAAGCTCTAGATGAGGCCTATATTCATGTCAAATTTCATGAGAAAGTTTGTCCATTGGGGTCAGTTTGTAGTTTAGCTCAAGTTTTGGTTACTTTTAAAACCATAAAAGGGTCAATTTGGCACCAAATGGTCTTAAACTCATTCTATAACCATTTGGGCATATCCACAAACATAAACACAACCTATATAAGCTTTCTAATCGATCCAAATCACCATGCATCTCAAAACCATTATCCTAGTTGTTCTTATACACGAATGCATCATGGCCCATGGATGTAAAAAATATACATACATACATACATACATACATACATACACCATTGGTTCTAAAATTAGTACATTCATCATATATATATATATATATATACAATTTTGAACATGCTCAATGGTCTACATTATATATACATTATATGAATACAATTCTTGACATTAATATACTATAAGATTGTCTATTTCTCTACTCATTTGTCAAAATGCTATGCTTCAAGATCTTTGCCCTCTATTCTTTGTTCCACTTAGCTCACCTAGACATAATTAGGCATGTGAAGGGGAAGAGTAAGATCCAAAGAATCTTAATAACTCTTTACCCTTTTAAACATACATAATGGATGCGTATACATGTCAAAGAATGCATGCATATCATACAAGCCTCTCATGAACATACATAAAACATTTTCTTGGTCATGTGAACTCATACATATCAAACATGTAATACCATATTATTTCTAACATTGATCCCTTTCTTGCAAGTGGGAATATGCACTTTATCAAAGAAATCTCAAGAAAATACATTAAAATAATAAATTAAATTGCATTGTATAGTGGATAAATTTTTCATTTCCTATCTCCAAGACCCCATGAACTCACCAACAACATTCTATAATTATTTTCCATTCATAAAAACCATAAAATTCTCAAAACTCAGCACAGACCATGGAACAAGAATAAAAAACCTCAAAATTTTCTTCATTCATTGTGGCTGTACAGTGGCAGATTTCAGGGGCAATTTTAAAAAATCATAACTAAATGTAAAAAAATCGAAATCACATAAACCATAGCTTTATAGATAGCTCTAGATGTTAAATTTACACTAAAAATAAGTCCCAGCCATGAAAATCCCATTTGGACTACATTTGGTAATGAAATAGCTATAAAGGTCTGACTACCCTCTGATACTGATACAGTTTACTGTCATAAACTTCAAAAATATCCAATTAATTCCCTAAAAGTCCAGACTAAGCAAATGATACAAATCTGGAAAGCTATAGATGTTAGCTAAAGGAAAAAAATAACTCTAGACCAATGTAAGGATGTTCATATCTTGAAAAGCAATCAAACAATAATATGGATTTGACTGATCGCCTGGTACTGGATAGCGACTTCAAAAATTAATAGCTCCCTCTCTAGACATCCAAATGAGATGCTTCCAATTAGACCAAGTTACTAGGAAGGTCTAGTTTCTGTTTGTAAAATTTCATTGCAATTGGACTTCTTTTGCCCTAAGATTGACATAAATTTATTTTTGGACTATAGCTACAGTAGCAGTGACCAAACCAAAACATTTTTCTAATTTCAAAAATTTACCAAATATTCTGTAGACCTCCAAATAATACCCACTTTAACTTTTCAAAAATTTCTCAACAAGCTCTATATTCATGCCAAATTTTAGATTAAGAAGAGCTCATTAGGATAAAAAGTGACATAACTTACCAAAATGGCCAATTTTGCCTCTCATAAGGTATCACTTTAGTCCAAATGGCCTCCAAATAATACCCACTTTAGCTTCCAAAAAGTTCTCAACAAGCTCTATATTCATGCCAAATTTTAAACCAAGAAGAGTTCATTTGGACAGAAAGTGACATAACTTACCAAAATGGCCAATTTTTCCTCTCATAAGGTATCACTTTAGTCCAAATGGCCGTTCTTTAAGTTTGGCACCTCTTGGGTAAGTTTGAAAGCATGAATATGACTTATATGAACTACCCAAGTGGTCTCAAACCTTATGCATTTTAATTTGGCTATTCCACTTCTATTAATGTACTAATACATCAAGTCATCAAGAAGCCAAAATTTCCATTTCCATTGATTTCATGCCACATATGGTTTATACAAGAGTCATACATCATATTACAATTGTTCATGATCTTACATCATAAAAATAATATGTACAAGACAACTCTGGCATTCAATTACATAACAAGTTACATAATGGACAAAGTATGACTTTTCAATGCTCTTGACTTACCTTCCTTGCTTCTTGGACATCACCTAGGCATTTCAAGATAATAGAGAAAAAAAGAGTGAGATTCTTAGAATCTTAATAGCTCACACACCCATTCACACACATATTCAAGGCATATACATACGAAAGCATATGTATGGAAGGTTTAACAGCCATAAAGTGTTCAAAGTCACAATTTCCATGCCACTTATTCACATTCAAGCCAAGAACATGCTCTATGGACTTTTGGTTATGCCTCACCCTATTTTTAAGACTTTTGGATTTGCCTCACCTTAGCCTAGAGACTTTTAACTTGGCCTCACTCTTCCAAGAGACTTTTGGCCTTGTCTCACTCATGCTATGAGACTTTTGGCATCTCCTCACCTTCATTAAGAGACTTTTGGCATCACCTCACCCTTATGAGCCATTTCCATAACCAAGGCCATTCAATGAAACACATTGATACCAATGTAATGTCAAAACATCAAGTAGCATATCATCAAGTCACAAGAACACACACAAGTATACAATGACATACATATGCATACAAGAATGCAAGGAGAATGAGGTGGTGAGCTACCTTAGATTTATGCAAGCTTTTCTTGATCCTTTTCCTTCCTTTTTTCGATCCCACTAGCACACTTAGGTGGGTGGATGTTCTCTTGGCCTAGAAACTGTAAACAACACATAATTACATACTTGAAGCAAGCCAAGACATTAAACTCACTCTTGAATACACACTTAGTTTCATAAGTGGCATAATGGTTCCATAAATGGCCTATTGAAGAAACCTTCATAATTCAAGCTCTAGGCTCCCATCTCTTTCCATTTCTAGGCTTCTTGGCCTCATCCAAAGTCCTTGGAGCCCTCACACAATCATTTGCACAATTGGAAAACCAAGTTACTTCATAAGGCACCATTATGGACACCATTATTCCATCTCCCAATCTATGGCTTCTAAATTTTTTCTAATAGTTTCTCTCATCTTCTGACATCATATAAAGTCCCAAATTAAGGCTAGAACAAATTAAAACATCCCCTAACCTAATGAACTTAGCTTAGCCGAACTTAAGACCATAATGGGACTTCTTAGAGTTCTTAATTTTTTCTTGATGGGAGAGCCACTTGGGGAGGTTTCTAAAAGTCTTAAGAGCTCAAGGAAACATTCAATTAGCCAAGGAATTACTCTCACAAAATCAGATTTTTCAAAACCCTAGAAAACACTACTCTTTCCTAACTTGATTTCTATTAGTTTTTCTTAGAATTTCTTGCCATATTCCTCTTTCTTATGGTCTAAAACTCTTGTTCCTTCCTTGTTTTTAAGTAGAAAATCCTCCTTCTATATGGTTTTGGTTTAGGCCAAAATGTACACTAAGAAGAAGCAAGAGAAGGAAGCAACCGAGGTGAGAATTTACCTTAGATTCAAGTGTGTTTTCCAAGCTCTTTTCTCTTGGTTTGTTCCACCAGAAGGAATTCAAACTCCTTCCCTAATTTTTGGACAAAAAAAAAACCATTTATCTCAAATAAACCCTGGAAAGAGAGGAGGAAGAGAGGGAAACAAAATTGGAAGAAGATGGAGCATGAAAATCTACAAATTTTCTTACCTTTTTCTTGATTTTTCTCCTCCTTTTCTTCCCTTTCTTGTGCGCCTAAGAGAGCAGGTCATTTTCTATGTTTTGGGCAGAGGAAATTCGTGTTATATGAGGGGGAGAAGAAGGGAGAAGTGTGTAAAAGTTTCAAGAAACACACTTTTTTGAAAATTCTAATTTCGTACTTCCGTAATGACAATTTTGTTTTGGCCTTATTTTAACTCTTTTTTTAGAATCATATTTTCCATTATAAAATTTAGATTTCTAATTTAATAAAATATCTTTGGAATCACTCAAATTAGAGCTAAAACTTTTTCAAATGAATCCGTCAAAGTTTAGTCTCACCGACATTAGAAAATGTACACCAAAGGGGCTTTATCAGTCTCGGGACTTTCCATGATTTTTGGGGCCTCTAAGAAGCTTGAGCAACTCAAATTTCCTATTTAAAAGGCCCTCCTATATGTTTTTTTCCAAAAATTACACATATATAAAAATTTCATTACGGTTCGTCAGTTTTCGTCATAAATTGTTTAACCATCCTGGCTCTGTTTTTCTTTCTGTCAGAGCTGAGAATTATCATTTTTAGGAGCCTAGGACTCTACCCAAATTTTCTTGGAGATTATCTAGCTCATTTTCAGAGAGCTTATTTTTATACGACTCATTTCATCATTTTATGAAAATTATGTTTATTACAAAATATAGGCTCTCAAGGGCATTAGTCTAGTCTCACCTAACTTTCTAGGGGCTTTTGTATTTGTCTCACCTATTTTCAAGGGACTTTTAACTAAGTCTTCCTCTTCTTGAGACTTTTGGCTTTGTCTCACTCAATCCTAAAGTCTTTTAGCTCATCCTCACCCATGCTAAGGGACTTTTGGCTTAACCATACCCATTTAAGTCAAAATACAGTTATAAACTTATTTCAAACTGCATAATGGTACCATAACAAGTAAACAATAGCTAGAAATATATTTCATAGTTTAAACATACATATAAGCACTCATAAACAAGCACAAACCCAAGCCATGCGTGTGAGAAAGGTTAGAGAGCTACCTTAGAGCAAATGTCACACACTTTTCCCTTGAACTTGTCTTCCTTTTTTTAGCCAAACTCATGAAATTAAGTAGCACTTGATTCTCTTGGCCTAAAAACATCAAATGAGACATGAATCACTCATAGGAACAAGTTTAAACTTCTCACAAGCTCTATGTTATGCTACTTTATCATATAACTTCATTATACTTCCATACAAGGCACAATGAAGCAATTAGTGGAATTTAAGATCTTGGCTCCATTTTCTCCCTTGATCTAGGTCTCTTGACTCCATTTAAACTCATTGGAATTATCACAAATTTATTTTAAGGAGCCTAGTTATAAGTTGCTTCTTTATATCTCATTGTGGAGTCTATACCTCCATTTCACAAACTAAGACTTCTAAATATTTTCCAAGGCTTTCTTTGATGTTCTCCTATCATATGTAGTCCCTTTCTAGCCTTAGAACAATTTAAAACACTCCTTAGGTGGCCAAATCTCTCTTGGTCGAGACTATGCATTGGTTTTAGACCCATAGAGCTTACTTTATTTTCTTGAAGGGAATGACTCATATGCAACTTTTTAGAGGTCTAAGGGACTCATACCAAGTCTTACATAAGTCTAATTGCCCCTGGGAGAAATCAAATTTCAACATTCGTCTCAAAACCCCTAAGTTGTGCAACTTGAATTTTAAGGCTCTTTTTTTGTTTTCAATTGCATAATCTTAATTCTCACACTCCATAACCCTTCTTCTTACCTTAATTTGCATAGAATTCATCTCCCCTTAGTTGGGCCTATAGTTGGCCGAACAAGCACCATGAAGAACAAATAAAAAGGTGCCATGAAAAGCTATACTTCTTACCTTGTTTCAAGACTTTTTCAAAGGCTCTTTCAATTGCTTTAGGCTCCTCCTTTAAATTCTAAGTTCTCTCTTCTGGACTAGCCACAAACCAACCCCATATAAGTTATAAGAACCATAGGAAGGAAGAGGAGAAGGAGAGGAATAACATTAGTGAAGGAAGAACCATGAAAATATAAGGTTTTCTTACCTTTTTCCTAGGCTTTCTTCCTTCTTTCTCCTTCCTCCTTGTGCGTGCTTCTTTGCTGGTCTTTCCTTTGTTCTGGGTAGAACTCAAGTTGGTTAGGAGAAGGACCAAGGGTGGGACATGTTATAAAGGCAAGAAGCTTCTTTTCTATTTAAAAATTCTTCCTTTGAGTTTCTAAAAGTTGCTCAAAATTATGAAAGTGCCACTATATTTTTGTTAAATTTCATTTGATTATTCTAGATCCATTTTCAAGGCACCTTTAACCGTGGATCCTTCTTATTTGAGGTTTAGATTATTGCTTTAATTTTATTTGATTCAAATCATTCTATTTGAGAAACTTCCTTTTATATCTGGTAAGTTTTGTATGTTTACGGAGAAACTGGATGTTACACTTTGATATAATATGTTGCTTATGAAAGGGTTAAAGATTTTGTCAACAAGATCTCAGATTTAACAAAAGGAAATTTAAGACCTTGTTGACAGGATCTTTAACCTTATGACAAGATAACCTTTAATTAAAAAGCTTTGGAAAAACCCAAAGTTGGGTAACTTTCCCAAAATCTTGTCAATAAGGTCTCAATTATAAAAAGATAGAATACATAATGTATGATGGTATGACACACACAGGTACAAGAATTGGACCAAATCTAATTTAGGCACAAATTTATAGCACTTAAAACCATTTCATCCTCAAAAAACTTAGGCACATATTAGAACTTAGGCATATAGGTACAATAATTGGATCAAGTTTGATTTAGGTACCAAATTTATAGCACTTAAAACCATTTTATCCTTAAAAAACTTAGGCACACAGGTAAAAGAATTGGACTAAATTTGATTTAGGCACTAAATTTACAGCACTTAAAACCATTTCATCCTAAAAAAACTTAGGCACATATAAAAACTTAGACACATAGGTACAAGAATTGGACCAAATTTGATTTAGGTACCAAATTTATAGCATATAAAACCATTTCATCCTAAAAAAACTTAGGCATATATCAGAACTTAGGCACACAGGTATAAGAATTAGACCAAATCTAATTTAGGCACATATCAGAACTTAAACCGATTTCATCCTCAAAAAAAGAACTAACACTAAACTTTAGCAATATCATAGCAAACTATTACAAAAACAAAAGAATTGATGCTAAATATCATAACAAAATATTGCAATAGCAAGCTTGATATCCTCTGAGGGAAGGATGCTTTTAATGATTGTAATTCTTTTCAAATAAAAATTTCATTCATGGTTATAACTTAAGTGTAAACTATTAACATAACCTAAAATTTTAAAAGAAAAATAATATCTTTATGATTTGCCCTTTGCCAAAAGTAATATTATCGTTGAAGCCTCTATCAATTGAGCTAACAGCTATAGTGAAAATCCAAGGAGCCACATTTAATATTGTTTGAGGAGCTAGCACTTGAGAATTTTGTTCATCTATTTTGTATGAAATTATTTTCAAGAGGAGGAGGAAGAAGAAGAAGAAGAAGAAGAAGAAGAAGAAGAAGAAGAAGAAAAAAACTTAATTCCTTAAGAAGATAAATAACATGCCCTTTATTCATGGTGAAAAAATTCTTAACATTTTTTTCACTTCTATTATTGTGCAAATTGTCTCCCTTCTATTAGACAAAGATTACCATATGACTCTTCTCTAGTAACCATTTTAAATGAAGATAGTGCACGCTGCATAATTGGTTATGGACCTATCTATGTGACTAGTGTGAATTCAAATGTTTAGCAATATTTACTACAAATTTACATATCAAAACTAAGCACAACAAAATTCACTATCAATTCAACAAATTCACAGAGGTTAGAAGATGGGCATGAAGTAACCATCAAAGGAGGGGAAACTAGCACAAAAAAGAAGATATTCTAAAAAAAGAAAGTGAATTCGACTTAAAAGTGGCATTACTATCAAAGCTTTATCATAAAAAACTAGTGGGCATTATTCATTTCTGCTAGGAGCAAATGATGGACCACAACCACATTCACAATACTCACAACACAAAATCAATTGTATAAAGAAAGAGCAAACAATGGACTAGATTACCACTTACATAGCCTCCTTCCTCTTCAATTTTTGTCTTCTCCTCCTTCACAGCAAAATCAGGTCGTAGGATACTTTGTTTTTTCATATGCAAAATGTTTTTGTTGGAATAGCTTCATTCGCAATGAAATCAACCAAAGGGAAGAAGGTTTTGAGAAGGATCTATAGAAGGTTTGAAATTAGGAAAATGGGCAAGACTTTAGTGAAAATGAGTCTAGGTTTTCCTTGCTTATCTGACTTCATTTTTGTTATTTTAGTAAAGCTCATTTTACTATTTTACTTCAGCCACTTATATATAATGACATAATATTATATAATATATGTATAATATATATAATTATATAATATCATTTTAAATATTACGTTATTGATAATTAAATAACTCAGGAAATTAGAGTAAATAATGAAAAAAGAAACAATTAATAATTGATATATAAATTAAAAAGTAGTTTAAGTGATAAAAAAATAAAAAACATAGGTTTAGAAGAGAAATTATGAAGAAAATATAAGATTAGAAGGTAAAATTTCAAAAAGCTATAAGTTTGAGCACTTTAGTCCATTCGAGGTGATTTTTTTTTTAATTTGAGTATTCTTTTGAGATATATGTAATGGCGAATTGCTAAAGGCAGTTCAATCATTTATTTTTCCCAAAAGAGCATGTTTAGGCCTTTAATTTTGAGATTTTTGTTTTTAACTACCTTTCATCATTAAAACAAGCCTAAAAGAGAAGCTATTTATAATTACACAACGCTTTCTATAATCTAGTTGATGTTGCAAAACATTGATGCAAAAGGAACTCCGTTCCACTTAAGTTCCAAATTCAAGTATTGGATCAACAATAAAGAGGATAAAAATCAAGAAATACATAACTCAAAAATTAATTGAGAATTTAAAATATTTATTCTTAAATATCCTAATGTATCTTTTTCTATAATCTACCCATTATATTTCTATCCCAACTAAACCATTTAAAGCTCTTAATCTCAAACATAAGGCATCTTCCAGCTCATCCCTCTAGAATTTGCATGTTGCTGCATCAATAAGAAATCCATGCTAAATCATCACATTAGGGCTCATCTTCATAAAAAATCATCATTTAAGGTCTCCCCAAACTTAAAGAAGCATCATCCAACCATTAACGCATCAAGATTGAATTTAAGGTTCCAAATTCGCATTCATGGCAGCCCTCACTGAGAAATCCATAGAAATTATTATATTTTTTATCATTACCTAGACCAAAAGGAACTATTATAAGCCATGGAACTTGAATATTAAACCAAAAATCCCAATTTGCAAAACCTAGAGTTTATACTTCCTCCATCAATTAGAACCTAGGGCATTAATGGATGAAGAAAACGATATAATAGGAATTTAAGAGGCTTACCTAACTAAAATTAATCTTATAATGACAAGAGATTGGAGTGGAGGAGTTCAATTTTTTATCCCTTCCTTCTTCTTCTCCTTTTTTTTTTTTTCTTTCTCTCTACCTTTTTTTTGTTTGCTCTATTTCAGAAGTTGAAACTAAGGGCTGGAGGGAGTTGTGTTGTACATTGCAAGTGTCTTTGGGGGGGGGGGGGGGAGGGATACATTAGGGTAAAAATTGAAATTTTAATGTATTCATACAAAATTAATAAAAATTGATGAGTTGTATTAATAAAATGGATTCTAGAAATTGAAATTTTAGATATATAGATTCTTAGATATATGAAGTTTTAGATATATTAATTTCATGAGTTCTAAAAACTGAAATTTTAAATCATATCTTACATATATGAATTCTAAAAATTTAAAATTTAATTTATTAATAAAAATTTTAAATAACAATCTATTAGTTTTTTAAAACTTAACTTTAAAATTTTATATTTTGTGATGATTTTATTTATAATTTTATTTTTTAATTAATAATTAAACTTAACTAAAATATTTTTTTAGTCTTATTAAGAATTTTATAAAAAGATTACCTCTAGTTATTTGTATATTTGGATATATTAATTATTAACTTTAAAAGTTTAATTTTTTTAATAAGTATAATTTATATTTTAACTTATTTGTTTATAAAAGTATTCTAAGTTCAAATACTTTTATATAAAAATAAGTTACAAAAATATTTTATATTAAAAAATATAACTTTATCTAAAAGTTATCTTTAATGGCGACTTTAACCTATTGTAACTAAAAGTTTTAGTACAAAAATTTTTAATTGTTAAAAAGTTTTAGTCCAAAACTTTTAGTAACAACTAAAATAATTTTTTAGTGGTGACAAGAATAAGTTGCCACTAAAAGTTTTGGCACAAATATTTTTAATAGATTAAAAATTTTGTTTAAAAGGTATCATTTAGTGATGACTAGAACAAGTCGTCATTAAAAATTTTGGCGCAAATATTTTTAATTGATAAAAAATTTTGTGCCAAAACCTTTAATGACAACTAAAATAGTTGTTGCTAAAAGGTGTCATTCTAGTTGCCACTCAAAGTTTTGACACATATTTTTAATTGATAAAAAATTTTGTGTCAATTTTTAAAGACAACTAAAATAGTTACCGTTAAAAAGTCATTTTAATGATGACTAAAATAGTCACCACTAAAAGGTACTTTTTAGTGGCAACTAAAACCAATCATCACTAAAAATTTTAGAGCAAATATTTTTAATTGATAAAAAATTGTGTATCATACCTTTTAGTGACAACTAAAATAGTTGCCACTAAAGAATCTTCTAGCGGCGACAACATTTGTCATCGCTAAAGGTTTGGCAAAAAAATTATATATTGAAAAATAATTATGCAAAGTTTTTAGTGGCGACATTCATCGCCACTTAAAGTTACTTTTTATGGCAACATCAACTTGTTGCCACTAAAAGTCCGTTTTAGTGGTGATCTTTCGATTGCAAATAAAATATCATCATTAAATATAACTTTTAGGTGGCGACAATATTAATATCATCACTAAAAATATTTAGCGATGACTTTTTTGTTATTACTAAATAGTTTAATGATATTTTTTTTTGTTACTAAAAGATTTTTTAAAATTAAGAATAAAATTTTAGTGACAACTTTTAGCGACGACTTAATAAAGTCGCTGTTAAAAATTTTGTTTTAGTGTCAATTTTTTTCAATTGCAATTAAAAGTAATAACTAAAATTCTATTTTATTGTAGTGCATTAGCTTTAACAAGTGATTGATAATTGTTGCCTGACTAATGAAACTATGAATGCTACTTTGTTTAATATATAAGGATTATATATTTTATGCAGGTCTTAATTAGTAAATTGCGGTACTATATTTAGGTGGATATAATTATTTGATGAATTATTTACTGCCTAAAACACATAACTTTCTCTAAAATATAAAATATAAAAATCAAAATTATAATTCCTTATAACAAATTGAATGAATATGATATATATATATATATATATATATTGGTAAGTATATTAACATATTTTTTATAAGAGGTCATAATTCACGAAATAAAGTAATCAATAAGGATTAACACTAGTTTTTTTTAATAAGCATTTATGCTAGTTTTAATTGATGGATGCGTCGAGGAACGTGTACCTTGGTCTACGTAAAGATGGCTTCCAGGATACCAATTAACTTCTTTATTAGCAATAAGATTATTTAAGTGATTTTGATGGCCAATTGCATTTTAAAACATCCTCATGTAGGATTCCTTATCTGGTCTCCTTGTCATTTGATCTAGAGCATTTCTCAAGGTCGTTTTGGATGTGAAAGGGAGAAATGGTATATCTCTGGAGACAGCCTTTAGGGTATTGCTTGATTGATCAGCCATGCTTAATAAGTAGGCTCGTTAGCAAAAGGAGGCACCTTGGTTACCGTCAATTCTCTTAGAATCACATTATTTCAAGAGTTAGAAAATGCTCGTAAAAAGAGAGTCACATTCCCTTATGCTTTTGGTGAAAGGCAATCTTACCTATTAATATAGTCCTTGGGATACTTGGTTAAGCGTTAGCAAAGAAGGGGATCAGGATCTTGAGAATGTGGGAACCAGATTCGATAAATCTTGCAAACCAGGATTAGAAAAGCTTGTTCAACAGATCCTTCCAATTCTAATTTTCATGGATCCAAGTAAACCTTTTCACTCACTTCCGAGTAATTAAGCTGTGCAAGAAAAATGTATAGCGATGAAGTGAGTCAAATGAAAGGAGAGGGATTGCGGTTGCACTTACGCTTGCTGCCATCCTTGAACTTTCTCTTGGGATTGTCTTATCTAAGCATTTGCCTTCAAGCGCCTGCTCAATGCCAAACCAATGAAAAGAGTCCTAGGCCACCACAGCTATGTGTACTTTCTCTAATTACCTCGTCCACAGATCAAAAGGAGAGTAAAAAAGATTGAAGAAAGGAATGCCAGTACAAGAAATAAGGATTTTTCCCACCGAATCGAACATAAAAATGAACGGATCAGATGAAAATACAAAAAATTTTCTCAGATAAAAAAAGAAAAATCACAATTTATAGACCGCCTCTTTGTCTCCTATGTTATACATTCTTTTCATTTTATTTATTAATTTTTATTATTCTATTTATATTTATATATTTAATATTTAGATTCTAATATTTATATTCTATTATTATTCTAATAGATTTTTATTAGAATATCCACTTTATAATATCTATTTTAGATTCTAATATATCGCTTTGAGTGGTGAGAAATTCTCAAAGAATTTGTCATGGTTTATAAATTTCTTACTATTTTCATGATAAATTCTCGTAATAACTTTTTCATAAGAATTTTTAAAGAGAATTTGGAGTAAAATATTGTTACAAGAGTATTATGATATGATGAAAGTAACCAGCCAATGATTCTTGGAAAAATTTTTCTATGAGAAAAAAAAATAATTTTTTAAATTCTCTTTAAAAAATGCCGTGAGAAATATAGAGAAAATTTTTCTTACTATTCTCATAGTATTTTATTGTGAGAATAAAAAAATTTTAATTTTTTTCAATTTCCATGATAAAGTACTATAAGAAGTTTAAAAATTGTAGAATTTTTTATTCCCATGATATTCTATTGAGAGAATTAAAAAAATTGGATTTTTTTTTCTAATTCTCATGATATTTTTCTTTGAGAATTACCATGAGAATTTTGAAAAATTTTTTGCAAAAGTTAAGAGGAAAAATGTAATTTATTCTCATAGTATTATTCTATGAGAAAAAAAATTTGCAAAATTTTTTTATTCTTACAAAAAGGTACCATGAGAAACAAAATTTTTATTTATTTTCTTATAGTCTTATTCTTTGAGAAAAAATTCAAAAAATGAAAAAAAGTTTTTTTTAACCTAAATCTTTTTTATTCTCATGGAAGAAATTTCAAGAGAAATATTTTTCATAGAATTTTTTCATGAGAATATAAATTTACAACTTTTTTTTAGGTTTAACTTTTAAAAAAAAAAAAAAGTTTTGACCTATGGGGAGGGTTGTGATTTATTCAGATGTAGTTCCATTATTTAACTTTTGTTCTCATGTGTGTCTTCTCTAGTTCTCATTTTCTCTCCTCTTCTTATGTGCACCTTTGACTTTGGCCACTGTCCAACTATTATGCTGCCATTGACGGCATACCGTTTATCTTTCCATCGCACGTGGGCTCATGGAGTAGGTCGTTAGGGTGCCAAATATGAGGTAGTAAAGCTCTCCTTCATGCCCTCCATCTTATTTTTCACATTCCTCTCTTCTTTCTTCAATTTCCAATTTTATTCTCCCTTAAATGGTGGCCATTGGTGCAAGGGAGCTCTCCTTCCTTTCTACTACTATTGGCCAAAGATTTCAAGGTAATAATAATTTAAAAATTGTTCCTAAGTTTAGTCCAACTAGCATTTGTTATAAAAGAGTAAAGGTTTCTTTATTATTGATTCATCTTTCTTGAGAAAGTTGAATAGGAATATTGGTGATGATTGGTAGACAAAAGCCAATCTCTTTTACATTATTTGCTTGTCATCCATTTTCTTTTTGCATTTACATGAGAATTCTACTATTGAGTAATTTTGGAAGTCTCTATTGAAGATCCTCTCCCACATCTTACTTTTGTTCAAAATAGCCTAAATCGGTAGGTTTTAGTTTGTTTTGCTCGATTATTCTTGAAAATGCCATAGGTGTTTGCTACATGTTTGAGAAAAAAACATTTTAATGCAAAAATCTGCATAGTTCTATTTGGATTCATTGGAGGCACAGTGGAATGCTGACATAACACCACATTGTACAATCTTGATTCCAATATTTGGCATATAAAACAAAAGAGCTCATGGCACATATATCTATGGAAACTTATATGTCAATTGTTGGATACTATAGATGTTCTTCCATAAACTTTAATTAATTGAAGTATGTGGGATATCCATTTCTGAATTTTGTTGTTTAATATCTATTTCATATATTTATTTTAGTTTCATGTTTCAAATGGTTCTGATGTGATTGTAAATGGCTATTACATATTTTTACTTCTATAAAGGACTTATGTCATGACTATATTTTTAGGGTTGCTAAGGAAAAGAAAGATCCTAGAGAAGTGAAATCAAACTGAGGTAATTCCTAGTTATGTTTTTAATATTGCTTTGTCAAGGTTGTGGGTAGCATTGCTCTTATATATATACATATATCATTAAGTAATTACTTATGTGCTTTTCTCCCTTGTTCTAAATATACAATATTTTATTTTCTTTTTTTGCTAAACATTGTTTTAGCTAATTATAGAGGAACAATAGAAAGACATGGATTAATGTAGTAGTAATAAGTCCTGATTAGTTTTGACTCTTCATTTAATGGTATTGTGTGCAATTTCTTGTTGCTTAAGAAATGATTAAGTTACATTTGTTTATTAGTATTGCAAGAAATGTTGTATCACTTAGGAGATTTTGTTACTCTTTACACCATTTTAAGTTCATTTTCTGTTGAGCATTTCTTTAGTTATTTGTAAAGGAGTTGAAAAACATGGATTCATGAAATGGTAATAAGTCATTACCTTTGACTCTTTATTTAATGGTATTTAATGGTATAACAAGCAATCTATTATTGATTAGGAAATGACTAAGTTACAAGAAGATGCATGTTCAGCATTTCTTCAATGGAAATTAGTATTCAATAATCTAAACTTTATTTACATGAAGAGGTATGTATTTAGGCTGTAAAACTAGTAGTTAGCAAAACATTAGTTGGTAGAGAAATTATATCTTTACTAGCTTTTAAAAAAATTTGGCAAACAATTGGAAGTGGAAGATTAAAGTAATGTAGAGTATATCTGTAAGATGATATTGTGGTGTTCTTATTTATGTTATTATGTTTAGCTTATTCATTCTCTTCAACCTAAAGTAGTTCCTAATTACATTTTAAAACATGAATGCAATGAATATTGTAAGGTTTTATTTATTTGATAGAATAGTCCCTAAGGCCTCTACCCTAGACTGAAACATCACTAATTTATCATGATTCAAGCTAAGAGTTTTCCCTACTATCTTATACCCATAAATCCACATTTAGATTACCTAAGCCAAATGAAACCCTAAAAGCATGACAAGTGGTAAAAATAACCATTCAAGACTACTTTACAACTATATGGGCTATTAAATCATGATTTGTCACTTTAAACATTTTAACATCAATTTAGCCTCTTTAAAGTATCTATTCCACTATATGCATCATTCAACAGAGATATCGTATCATGTTATCTCTACTTATATAAAAAATATATGGAACTATATCTTGTCACCATCAATAATTTTGGTCAAGCATAAATAGCACCCAATAAATTTCTAATTCTTCCTAAATAACCCAAAATTTAAAAATCCAAAATGGAGAAGATTGACTTACCAATTTAAAGCTTAATTCCCAACACTTTTCAAGCTAAATTCAAGCTTCATGAGACAAGTATTTCTCTTTCTTGCTCTTGTAATTCTCAACCAAAAGCATAAAAGAACAATTAAAAAAAATATAACTCCCAATCCAATCAAAATTAAAGGTTAAATTAATATACAGATTTCCTTGATAATCAAAATTCTTTTCCTTCCTCAAAATCCAATCAATCATGGAATGAAAAACTATTCAGTGCAAAATTTAGAGTTATAAAGTAGAACATTTTTCTCTAAACTCATCTTTCTCAAGAAAATACTCAATAACAATGAATTGATGTAAACAATATGAAGTGCCTAACTTAACTACTTAACCAAAACTTGGTGGGAAATGAGGTGTCAAGATTTTGTCATTTCTCTAATTTTCAATATTCTAATATGTTTAGTCTTCTAATGCCTTATGATATCCATATTAGTTTTGTTAATACTAATGCATTTATATGATATATATATATATATATAGGTTGGTCAAATTTATATCATATTAATTTGATGAAGTGGAATTCCAAGTGTAATATTTTTCATGAAATTCCAATAGCATTATTTTGAGGCCTAAAGTTATTTGTTATTTTTTTTTCATTGTTTTATGTTGGCAAAAGCTAGAGTGGAAGTGGTGCTTTATAAGGAAGAAGACTACTTTGTAGACATTTAATTGAGGTATTTGTTGTGAACTTCTATGAGAATTAAATTTAATGGATCTTTCTGAGCATCGTCATTGGATGTATAATAGAATAGAGGGTAATCATTGTAATGCGTTATACTTCTAGCCGTTTTATGTTATGTAAGACCTTGTTAATCCATTATATACCTTATGGACTATATGAACTCATCAACATCATTTTATATCCATAATACATCCCTGCAACTCAGAAACCTCAAACAACTCAAGAGTTCGGGTTTGGCATCACATTCCACTAAATCAATAAGTTGCTCTCAAGTTCACTGTTTTAGTTTATTGATATGAAATTAGAAAATTATAACTAATTCTAGAAAACTCAAAATTGAGCACATGATAACTTTTTACAAATATTTGAATGTTAACTAGGGATTAAAAATAATTCCAGACCAAAATAGAAGCATCTATTTTACAAAAATTGATGGAACAGTACCAAAAGTCAAGCTACATTACTGGTATTGTCATGCAACTTTAAAAATTTGGTTCTCCCTCTATAGACCTTCAATTTATGTCTTCTTAAGTGCTATAGAAAGCTTATAATTTCTAGTCTATGGTTATAAAATTTCATGAGTATTGAATTTCATTTGGCCTATGGATGGCATAGGAGAAGAAATTAACCATATAAATAGGGATCTTTGAAAATTTCTAATTAATTCTCTAGAGCTCCAAATTGAGTAATCTTTGGCTTTGTAGAAAGTTCTAGATGAGACTTATATGCATGTCAAATTTCGTGGAAAAGTCATCCATTTGGTTAGTTTAGGGTATAAGGTGTAAAAATGAAGCTTTTAGGCACCTAATGGGGGGTCAAATTGACACCAATTACTTTCTTACTCTAACCACAAACACTTGGGCACGTTCCAAAGGATAAAAACAACATATAAAGGCTGCCCAAAAGGTCCAAATACTCATGCATCACAAATTCACTCTTCCACATTCACTTATACATAATTGTAACCAAGCATAAAGGTGGCAAAACTCTACATACTCACCCATATGGTTCCAAAGTACATACATATAACATTTTTACATACTTTTGAATATGCTCAATAGTCTATATTACATATACAACACATGGTTACATCCTTTGACATCAATATGTCTTCAACATGCTTATTCAGCTACTCTATTGTCAAGGTCTTGCTTCCCAAGGTTGTTGGCCTCTATTTCTTTATTCTCTTAGGTCACCTAGACATAAGTAGGCATATGGAGGGAGAGAGTGAGATTCAAAGAATCTTAATAGCTCTTTACCCTTTCAAACAAACATTATAGATGCAAATTCAAGTCAAAGAAGGCATGCATGACACTTAGGCTATTTTTAGGCATACATAAATCATTTTCATCATCATAAGAATTTATACATATCATACATAGACTCTCAAGGGCATTGGTTTAGCCTTACCCATTTTTCTTGGGACTTTTGGATTTGTCTCACCCATTTTCAAGGGACTTTTAACTAAGCCTCACTTTTCTTGAGACTTTTGGCTTTGTCTCACCCAATCCTAAGGACTTTTGGCTTATTCTCACCCTTGCTAAGGGACTTTTGGCTTTGTCTTGCCCAATCCTAAGGACTTTTATCTCATCTTTATCCTTGCTAAAGGACTTTTGGCATTATCATACCCATTCAAACTAAAACATATTCATAAAACACATTTCAAGAACATCATGGTACCATGGCATGTAGAAAATTGCTAGAAACATTTTTCATGGTATAAACATATATACATACATTCAAAGACAAGAAAATATCTAAAAATGCATGAGAAAAAGGTTAGAGAGCTACCTTGGAACCAATGTTACACACTTTTTTCTTGAACTCTTCCTCTTTTTTTTAGCCAAGCTTATGGAATTGGGTGGCACTTGATTCTCTTGGTCTAGGCCCATCAAGCAAGATATGTTTAGATCATTGGAATTAGCTTTAGCCTTATGCAACTCTTATGTCTACTTACTTTCTCATTTAGGCTTCATTTAGACTCCTTGGAGTCATTATACATCCATTTTAAGGAGTCTAGCTATAAGTTGCTTTCTAATATCTCATTATGGAGCCTATATCTCCATCTCACATTCTATGGCTTCTAAATTTTTTCTAAGACTTCCTTTGGTGTTCTCCTATCATATGTAATTCCATTCTAGCCTTAGAACAAATTAAAACACTCATAGGTGGTTAGACCTCCCTTGGCCAAAACTATGGAGGCTTGGAGCATTCATGGAGTTGGCTTTATTTCTTTTAGGGAATTGCCACTTGAGAGACTTCTTAGAGATCTAAGGAACTCATACCATATCTTACATAAGCTATAATATCTCTAGGAAAAATATGATTTTATCATTTGTTTCAAAACCCCAAGTTGTGCTGACTTAAATTCTAGTGCATTTTATCCTTACTCCTTACACTCCATATCCTATGTTTTCTCCTTAGTTAGGTCAAAATTTATCCTTTACAGAGTGCGCTCTTGGCTGGATGAAATTGTGCATAGAGGAACAACAAGAAAAAAGCAAGAAAGTTTGTAGAACCTACCTTGTTTCTTAGTCTTTTCAAGAGCTCTTTCCTTTGTAATAGGCTTCTCCTTCAAATTCTAATCTTCTCCCTCTGAACCAGACCCAAAATAGTCCTAAATCATTCATAGAAATCATAGAAAGAAAAAGGTGAAGGAAGAGAACATCTTTCGTAAAGGAAAAACTAAGAAATCCTACACTTTTCTTACTTTTTTGCAAGCTTTTTCCCTCCTTCTTTGCTCCTCCCTTGGACGCCTCTTAGAGCTGGTCTCCCTTCTATTTTTAGGCAGAGCATATGTCAATTAAGTGAAGGAGAAGAAGCAGCACAATATATATAAAGCTATACTTTCTAAAAATCCTTTTTTAAAATTTCATTCATGTCCCATTTCTTGGCTTTTTTGTTTTAGGCTTATTTTAACTCTTTTTCAAAAATCGTCTTTTTCATCATAAAATTCAGATTTTCTAACTTATAAAATGTTTTTGGAATCACTCAATTTGGGTCTAAAACCTTCTCTAATGAACTAGTCAAAGTTTAGATTAACCGATATTGTAAAATATCAACTAGAGGGGCTTTAACTGTTCTAGGGGTTTCTATAGTTTTTAGGGCCTTTAAGAACCCTGGGAAACTCATTTAAAAATCCCTCCTTTAAGTTTTCTAGAAAGTGCCTGAAATTATGATAATGCCACTGTATTTTTGCTAATTTTTTTCTGGCTATTTTGGCTCTGTTTTTAAGATGCCTCTAGCCTTAGATCCTCATTATTTGATGTCTAGATTATTACTATAATTTTATTAGATCTTAAATCATTCTATTTGGGGCACTTCCTTTTATATTTATTGAGTTTCATTTTTCCCATTTGAAAATCCCTCCTTTGTGCTTTCTAAAAAGTGTCCGTAATTACAAAAATGCCACTGCATTTTTGCCAATTTTTGTCTGGCTATTCTGGCTCTGTTTTCAAGGTACCTCTGGCCTTAGATCCTCATTATTTGATGTCTAGATTATCGTTCTAATTTTATTAGACCTCAAATCATTCTTTTTTGGAGAAACTAGACATTACGTTTTTCACATTTACAGAGAAACCGGATATTACAATCGTCAAAGGATTACATAAGAGTTCTTTGCTGGTGTAGCTCAAACAAGAAGGGAGGTTTAGATGTCCTTGCATAAAATGAAAATATATGAGGTATCATAAGCTGAATGAAGTTAGGATGCATTTGTATAAAAAAGGGTTTATGCTTAATTATTACTATTGGCTTAATCATGGAGAGGAATGCCCACTAGTGGCTCCAATTGATGCCAACATTGTATGGATTTTAATCCATATGAATAGATGGTTAAAGATGTGGTTGAGGCGTCATTTGAGAGATATGACATGCTTGAGGACTCTAATCTAAATTTTGCATAGTTTTATGACATGCTAAGCACTGCATAAGCTCCGTTATGGAATGGTATGAAAATCATATGGTTTTGTCAATGGTTGTGAGATTGTTAAGTATCAATTCTGATTATATTATTCTTGAGGTGAGTATTAATGAGATTATCACAGTGATGACAGAGATCTTGCCTGCTAATTGTCATACCATATAAGAATATACATATATCTCATGTCATATTTCTTTTATAACAACAATTACTCATATTAATACTTTTGGCAGCAAAATTTACCATTATTAAAGCATCAATTTTTCTAATTGTGCACAAATAAATAATTTCATCATAAAAATTTACAAATTCATGCTAAACAAGTTTGTTAACCTTAGAATATCATTAAAAAAAGCTTAAAATTTGGATCTCACTTCATATGCTAAATTTCACAATTTTGGAACATAATATGTATCAAACTTTGAAAACTCATAACTTGAGTTACACAACTATGATTTGTGTAAACTCAGTGGCTATGTAAAGCTTATAATGAGAACCATTTATTGTAAAAATTTTAGATCAAAATGTAACATCTAATTTTTCATAAAAACATAAAAATGAATCATTTTGAAAAGTAAGTCCCTTGAAATGAACAAAGTGAGGCCTGTAACATCCAACTCCTCCTTAAATGTGAGAAATGTAATGTTCGATTTCTCCATAAATATGTGAAACATATTGGATATAAAAGGAAGTCCCCTAGATAGAATGATTTAAGGTCCAATAAAATTAGAACAATAATCTAGACCTCAAATAATAAGGATCTAAGGCCAGAGGTGCCCTAAAAATGGAGCCAGAATAACCATACAAAAATTGGCAAAAATGCAATGACATTTTTGTAATTACGGGTACTTTTTAGAAAGCACAAAGGAGGGATTTTCAAATAGAAAATATAAGTTTCCCAGGGTTCTCAGAGGCCCTAAAAACCATAGAACCCCCAGAATATTTAAAACCCCTTCCGGTGAGTGATTTAGACTTTTAGTTGACCAAAACTTTGACTAAACAGTTTGGATTGGTTTCAAATCCAATTTGGGTGAAACCAAAAGTATTTTATAAATTAAGGATCTAAATTTTATTATGAAAAAGATAGTTCTAAAAAAGGACTTAAAACAAATGTGAACCAAGCAATTCAAGTGTAGTGGAAAAAACATAAATAAAGGCAAATGTTATAAAAATCCTCTCCACGTTTATTTATTTGGCACACCTTCTTCTTCCTTAATTTCCACTGACATAAAGCAGCTCCATATAGGTCTGGTATGGTGTCCAAAAAGGGAGGAGAGAGAAGGAGAAATAAGCCAAAATAGGTATGGAAATTTATAGAATTTCATAGTATTGTTTTCACAAATTTCCTTCCTCTCTCTAAGACCTTTTCAATGATGGTTTTAGCTCTTGAAAGGAGCCTTTTCATGGCTGGCTTCTTGGAGGAAGGAGAGCATTTGAGAAAGCAATTAATAGCATAATTTTCTCCATGGAATAAGGAATCAAATAAGGTAAGACATCAATTAAAATGCTTATTCTTTCCTTATGCTTTTCCTTCTCATTAGTTCGGCCACTCTAGGAAGATGCTAAAGGAGACATAATTGTAACTAAAGCATGGTTGAATTAGAGGTTTAGAAAGGAGAGGAATAAGAATATGCAAGGGGAATCAATTAAAAGGCCTTAGGATTCAAGATATGGAAGCTAGGGATTACTTGCACCTTAGCCAATATAAAACTCCCTAATAGTAATTTAGATTATCTAAGAGTATGAATGAGTCCTTAAGACACCTAGGAAGTTTCAGCTTAGGCCACTTGAAGTACCTAGGGAATTTTTTAATTTGTTCTAAGGCTAGAATGGGACTACATATGATAGAAGAACATTAATGGAAGCCGTAGAAAAAATTTAGAATCCATGGAATGTGAAATGGAGGTGTAGGTTCCATAATGTGACATTAGGAAACAACTTATAGCTAAGCTCCTTATAATGAATGTGTAATGACTCCAAGGAGTCTAAAGGGAGTCAAGAGACCTAGAATGAATGAGAAATGGAAGCCAAGATAATGAATTCTCATTATTGCTTCATATGGGCCCTTATGGAAGCATAATGGAACCATATGAAAGAATAGGCATGCATAGAGTTTCTATAAAGCTAGAATTGATTTCCAAAGGTTGATTTGTGTCTTATTGAATGATTCTAGGCCAAGAGAATCAAGAACACCTCCTTTGTATCTGTTTGGTCGACAAGGAACAAGAGAAAGACAAAGGAAGAGTTGTGATTTTACCTTAAGGTAGCTCTCTAACCTTTCTTACATGCATGCCTTGGATGTGTACTTGTCGTTGAGTGCTTTTATGTATGTTTGAACCATGAAATGTATTTTTAGCTATTTCTTACTTACTATGATACCATTATGCATTTTGAAATGAGTTTATGAATGTATTTTGGCTTGAATGGGTATGGTGATGCCAAAAGTCTCTAGGATTGAGTGAGACAAAGTCAAAAGTCTCAAGAAGAGTGAGGCTTAGCCAAAATTTTCTTGAAAATGGATGAGGCAAATCCAAAAGTCTTAAGAAAAGTAGGTGAGACTAGACCAATGCCCTTGAGAGCCTATGTATGTTATATATGAGTTTCTTGGACATGAAAATTCTTGATGTATGTTAATAAGAAGCTTGTAGGACATGCATGCATTCTTTGACATGTTTTAGCATCCATTACATATGTTTAAAAGGATGAAGAGTTATTGAGATTCTTTGAATCTCACTCTTCCCCATTTTCTATCTAACCATGTCTTGGTGAAGCTCAAGAAAGCAAAAATAGGAACCAAGGAGCATGACTTGCAATACTTTGACATTGATGTATTGTGATGTCAAAGTATGTACCCATGAGTTATTTTTTAGATGTAAAGCAAATTTAAAAGCATATGAATATGGTGTATGAACTAAATTTAGGGCAATATGTATGAGAATGTATGATTTTGGTATTTGGGAGCTTATTCTTGAATATGTATAAATGCATGTGAGGTAGTGAATTTGAGATGTCTGATGATTTGGGCCAGTTGGAGAGCTTATATATGTTGTAATTATACTTCCAAATGTGCTCAAGTGGTTGTGGAAAGATGAAAAGACCATATGGTGCATGTTTATGCCATTTTGGACTTCAAAATTGACTAATTTTTAATCCAAATCAAAATTTGACCAAATGAGCTAGTCTTGGCATAAAATTTGACATTCAATTAGATCTCATCAAGATCTTTTCATAGAGTCAAAGGGCACTCAAATTAGAGCTCTATATAATTTATTATGATTTTTCAAAATTGAGAAAATTATGCAGATTTGGTATGTGTACTATTCATATAGCCAATTCTTTTCTTATGCCATTTATGTGACAAATGAAGTCCAATGTTTATGAAATTTTACAGCCATAAACTAGATATTATAAGCTTTCTATAGCCACTAAGAGCACCTCATTTGGATTTATATTGAGGGAGATATGAATTTTTGAATTAGAGGTCAGTGACAATAACATAACTCGACCTCCAATATTATTCCATCAGTTTTCATAAACTAATTGCTTCTTTTTTGGCTTGGAAGCATTTTTAGCCATTAGTAAACATCTACAACTACCCAGAATGGTATATTTTGCCTAAGTTTGATTTTTATAAAATTAGTTATAAATTTTCAAAGTTTATATTAGAAACCTGTGATAGCAAACCTTGACAACTAGACCTTTAGTTCTATTCGATTGTCTTTCATGGCCTATTGATGGTTTCATAGGCTATACTGATTTTTAGCCTATGGTTGACATTTAGGGCTTTTTCAAAATTCATCATTTGCTTGATTTAGAGTTTTCTAAAATTAATTATGATTTTTCATACTTCATATTAGCAAGTTATCCTTGGAACCCGAGGCCAAGCAAATCTATTTTGAGGTAAATCACTTCCAACCTATAATTTATGTAATAAATTGTGATGTTTATAACTTGAATGAAGATATTATGGATAGAAAATGATATAGATGAGTTCACTTAGTCCCTAAAGTCATGAATCATGAATATGGTCTCCCATTCATACAACTTTCTATGTAGGAAGACATACGCTTCCTTGTAAATGTTGTCTAATGTGCTTGAAATAGGTTGGGATAGACCATGGGACTATTATTTAAGGGTAAAGAGGTTAAGGTATTACATTTTTAGTATCAGAGCAAAGTTCCAGGCCTTCTAAGGTTGTTTAGGGCTTGAGGATGTGATGATACAGTTATGTAAACGCTTGTATAGGACATTTTGGGTGCTTAAAAGTGGCATATGTCTATGTCCATGTCAAGTGAAATGTAAAATAGTATTTACTGAGTTATATTGGAATGGTTTTAGAGTAGTTAATGAATTTTAGGAGAGTTTGACCTCTAGAGTTGCTTGAGCAGAGTTAAGTGATCCTATGACTAAAACTTTATAAGTTACGGTAACTCGTTAGGATTAATTGCAAGCTAGGTGTATGAGCAGCAAAAGGTTATTATGTAGCTACTAGAGAGGCTTGCTTAGAGGAAATTATGAGAGGCCTAATCCTTTCTAATTACCATACTCATACCATTCTAACATGTTTTGCCTGAGGTAGAGACAAACAATGATGCAACACAGTGTGTAGTGAAACTACTATTGCACAGGATCAGTTAGAGGAGAAATGAGAAAGAGAGTTACTCCCCCTAGCTCCCAGATGTCTAAATGAATGGGAGAGTCTAGAAAGTTATTCCCTTAAACTAGAGGTTAAAGTTTATAGGCTACACTCCATAGAGCCTTGATAGCCCAGATAAACCATTTGGCTATAAATGAATAAAGTAAGAGGTAGAACCCGCTAGCCTAGATGGTGGCCTGAACCCCGTATAGCTAGATATGAAGTATCTCATTATGATAGAGTGTATTGTCATATGGAAGTCCTTGTTGGTCATATTCAGGCCAACCTGAGTAATGAACTATTATAGGGTTAAATAGAACACAGAAAGTTAAGACCCCTAATATGAGCAAGAAAAAAAAGAGATAAATGATCAGTTAGCAGACACAGAGGATCATTAAGTCATGGATGAGCAGTTAGCTCAATGAATGAGATTGAGAAAGGAGATTCACATGGTTTATGACTTAGCCTGAGAATGTTGAAATTGAGTGGGAGCTAAAGCTAGTATATCAAACACAGGAGTAGTAAGGCTATAGAGATCCGCCTACAAGGTGTTGACTCTAACTTGGAACACTACCCTATGTGATAAAGAACATCAAGCTACTATTATGAATTCTAGGCATGTGGAACCTGTCATGAGTATATACGTATATGCACAAGAAGGGTGTACCTTATAAGTGATACCTGAAGATGAAAGTGACTAGTTCAGTGTTAAAAATATAGAGGAGAGAATGAGAAAGGCCTAAAAGCATACTTAGCATAAGCCTATATGAGTTAATTAGGCTTATAGTGAGCTACAGCCTTAGGGAGATAAGTGTCTAAGGCTGAGCATAGACCAGAGCTTAAGAGAAGCAATTAGTAGAGTCTCCCAGGTATGATGAGATGAGTAGAGAAGAGAACCTAATTTAAAAAGAAACATTAATCTGAATGAAAGCTCAGTGAAGGTTGTAACATCTGGCTCTTTGAAAATGAGAGAAAACACAAGAAATGTAACGTACAGTTTCTCTGTAAACGAATGAAATTTACTGGATACAAAAGAAAGTCCCTCGAAATGATGTAGTTAAGATCCCAAAAAATTTGAAAAGTATTCTAGACTCTTAAAAATGAGAATTCCAGGCTCAGACGAAAAGAAAAATAGAGCTAGAATGAGGAAACAAATTGTGACGAAAGATTGACAAAATGTAAGGGCATTTTTGTTATTTTGAGCAAATTTTGGAATTCAAATAGAAGGACTTTTTAAATGAAAGTTTTGATTTCTCTGGGATTCTTAGAGGCCCTAAAAACCATAGAAAGCCCCGAGACAGTTAAAACTCCTTCGATGGATATTTTTTAATGTCGATTGACCCGAACTTTGACTGATTCGTTTAGGAAGATTTTAGCTCTGATCTGAGTGATTCCAAAGGCATTTTACTAAATTAGGAATCTAAATTTCATAATAGAAAAGACATTTCTCAAAAAGGAGCTAAAATAAGTTAGAAACGAAAATGCCAAAAATGAAAGGCAAAATTGAAATTTTTAAAAAAGTGGAAGCTTCTTGAACACTCTTTAAGTTTGTTATTTCTTCTCCCCTTCATTTGCACCACCCATTTTGTCTAAAAACTAGAGAAAACACCAACTCTCTTAGGCACACCATGGAGGAGAAGAAAGGAGGAGAAAAAGCAAGGAAAAAGGTAAGGAATTTCATAGACTTTCATGTTCCTTCTTCTTCTAAACTTGTTCCTCTCCTCTTGAGCTTTCTTCCTATGGTTTTATTGAAGTGTTTGGATTTATTTTGAAGGAAGAACAGAGGGAAAAATTTAGATTTGAAGAGAAGACACCGAAGAAAGTGAGAATCAAGTAAGAAAACAAGAAAAAACAAGATAAATCTTTCGTCCCATGCTAAATACTTCCTCCCCTTTCATCTTCCTATTTCACCCCATGTATGTAGATGCAAGAGGGCTGGAATTTTAAGGAGAACCAAGGGTGAATTTCATGAATTTAAGGGAAGAGAATAAAAATATGCAAATAAATCCAAGTAAAAACCATGAATTTGCAAGATAGAAAAGTTAGGGTTTTTATTGCACTTTGAACTCTATTATGAATCCTAGCTATATTTTATGATGTTTAAGTGTCCATATGAGTTCCTAAGATATCAAGAGAGCTTCCTACATGTTTCTTCCATCAAAGGAAGCAAGGAAACTCCATTGGTGCCTTATGGAAGTATAACTTCAGCCAAGGAGAGTTCATGCACCTAGGGAGTGTTTTAACTTCTTTTAAGTTTAGTTTTACATCATTTGCGCTGGGAGAATATGAGAGGAAGCTTTGGAAAAATTTTAGAAGCCATAGAAAGTAAGATGGCCTTATGTGTTCCATATTATGGCTCAAAGAAGCAACACCTAACTAGGCTCCTTGAATGGATTATGTGATGACTCTAAGAGGTTTAAATAGAGTCAAGAATCATAAATGAATAGATAGAATGAGGCTAAGATGATGTTTTCTTAAGGTTGCTTCATTAAGTGCATTATGGAACTATAAAAGAGCCTTACGAGTCACCTAGCTTTTCTAGTAATTATGTGACCTTAGAATGTGATTTAAGAGTATAATTAGCTTCCATATGATGTGCCTAACCCAAGAGGAATGATCTCCACCTTCTTGGGTGTGTGAGGTCAAGGAAGAGGATTCAAAGCTTAAGGAAAAAATGTGCAAATACTAGTAAGGTAGCTCTCTCCACCTTCTTTCATGCATAGATGTGTGCTTACATTGTCTTGAATGTGTGTATGTATGTTTTAAGTCATGAAAAGTATTCTAGCATGATTTTATATTCCATGGTACCATAATGATGTATTATATTTCTAAATGATGTTTATGATGTTTGTTTTGGTTTGCTTAAGCATGGTGAGTCCAAGAACCTTTAGTCATGGTGAGGATAAGCCAAGAACCCTTAAGATTGGTTGAGACAAAGTAAAGAGTCTCCTAAAAGTGAGGTTGACTCCTAAGAGTAAGGTTGAGTCCAAGAACCTCTTAAAAAATGGGTGAGGCAAGTCTAAAATCCACAAGTGAATGGGTGAGGCTAATCCACTTGCTTGTCAAGCCTTTGTATGCTATGTATGACTTGTTCAAATGTTGAAAATGCTTCTTGAATGTTTGCACATGTTAATATATCTATGCATGCATTTGTAAGACTTGTTTTGCATGCTTTGTGTATGATTGAATGGGAGATGAGCTATTGATATTCTTTGAATCTTATCCCCTCCTCTCCAATATCTTAACATGCTAGGTAAAACAATTGAGCAAGGTAATGGAGGCCACCAAGCCTAGAAGAAGAACATTGACATCAAAGGATATGAATATGCCTAGTTTTGCTTCCTTTTTAGCCATATACATGGCATATGATGTAATCCCTTGATGACATTACTATGTAGCCATATGAGTATGTGTAAATATATTAATGTATCATTTATGAATGAGAGTTAAAGTTATATGTATGATAATGTGCATTTAGGATATGTATTGGCCAACTAGCATATTGGAAATGCATGTATAAATGGAAGTGGAATGGCCAAATTGAGATACATAAGATTTGGGACCATTTGGTCAGCTCATACAAGTTTTAATTATGCTTTTAGACTTGCCCAAAAAGTGCCAAATATCAAGGAAAACCATATGGATATTTTGGTATTCTATATGGAGCATAAATTGACCTTATTGAAAACTTATACCACTTTTTATAGCTTTTTGGGAAGTTAAAGAATAAAATTTTCAGAGGTCTAGAGAATATTTGATAAATTTTCAAAGTTGACAAAAATTTTGATTTTGGTCTGATGTATTGTTCACTTAGTCTGAAAATGATTTCTGTCACACAGGGCTCAAATGGTGTCCAATTGTCACAAAATTTTATATGGAGAAACTAAAATTTCTTAGACTTATGCCAATGGGAAGCACCTCATTTGGAGGTGTAAAGAGGGAGATATGAATTTTTAAAGATTCTGCCTAGTATCAGGCGTCCCAACTAACTTTAGGTACTTTGATTAGGTTTCGAGGTCTAGACGTGCCTGAACTAGTCTGGAGTTATTTTTTTCCTCTAGACAACATGTATAGCTTTTCAGATTGGTATCATTTACATGGATTGGATTTTTTTTAGAATTAATTGGACATTTTTTAAGTTTGCTATAGAAACCTGTGACAGTATTAGTGGATAGCCAGACCTCTAGACATTTTTTGGATGTCAAACATCTTCTATATTTCATGGTCTGGAAATATTTTTAACATAAAATAGACATGTGTAGCTTTCCAGAATGGTCAAGAATGCATGATTTTGATTTTTTCTAGAATTAGTTATAATTTTTCAAAGTTTGTGACAGAAGTAAGGAAATTTTGGCCAAAAATGCATATATGTGTTTTATGCTTCCTTTTGATTTCCATGAGTTGTAGGTCATTTTTGGTGATGGAAATGAGTTTTATCTATGTAATTAAATATGAGAATGTAATATATGAGCTCATATGGTCCATGAGACACCAAAAAAAAATTTTATATGCAGCGCAACGTAAAATAATATATTATTTTAATGCCATTATTTTGCCTCTTATGTAAATTGAATGATGTGAGGCATAGATATAGCATGACATGAACTAGAAATTTATGGTGTTACAAAGCTTCTCCCTGGGTTAATGAAAGGAAGATAAGATGTTATGAGATGGAAGACCACTTAGTTGTGGTTAGCAAAATTCCATAAAGGATAGACCTTTAATTAGTAAGTACAGAAATTAGTGAAAAACGAGGAAGACTTCAGAAGTTAGCACACAGAAAGAGATGTCCTCGTTTTAGTGGTAATTAAATAAAAGCTAATAAAATGAGCATAATAAGAGCAAACAGATAAGGATCTAGTAGCTAGCTAGATGAGCTTCCTTAATACGAGATTGATAACATAAAAGCACACGAGTAGTAAGAGAATTGAGTGGATCATGGAATTTTTAGTAATACAGATTTAGGACATTGAGAGTGTATGTCACCATAAATTCTAGCTCATCTCATGCCTTTAGGTATCTCATTTTCAAGAATCATACAAGCTTTTAATGAAAAAGGCAATAGAAATATGAATATTTTCACGTTACGTAGTGTATAAAAATTTCATTCGATGTTACATGGACCATGTAAGCTCATACAACACATTCTCATATTTATTTACACTAACAAAATTCAAAACCATTCAAGAAAGTGGCTCGAAACTCATACAAGTGGGTGAAACACATAAATTCCCACGGATTTGCCATAGTCAAAATTTCAGTTTTTCTGTTACAACTTTGAATATTCATAACTAAATCCAAAAAAATTGAAATCCAACAAGCTTTACCATTCCAGAAAGTTCTAGATGTCTGCCCCATGGTAAAAATAATTTTAGTTTATGAATCATTAAGAGGAAGACGTTTGTCATTCAAAAAGCTACTAAGGTCGCTGCTGCTTAGCTGCTATTTCAAATTACTAATACAAACTTCTAAAATTCATAACTAATTCTATAAAAATCAAAATCACACAAATTTGGTCATTATGGAAAGCTAAAAATGGTAATTAATTTGATATAAAAATAATTCTAGAATAAAATAGGTATGTTTGGCTATTGGAATTATATGGAACAGTGACTGGACTTCTAGGGCGCCACTACTACTGACAGCCAACTTCAAGAATGCATAACTCTTTGCTTAGAAATCCAAATGAGGTGATATTGATGGCCACTGAAAGCTTATTACCTTTATTTTATGAATATAAAATTTCATAAGCATTGGACACTATATGACCATCGGATTACACAAACACACAAATCTGCCAATATGAACAGTGCACATACTAGAATCAATAAAAAATCCCAACTTTGAAAATTCATCAAATATTCTCTAGACCTCCAAAAATTATGTTCTTTAACTTCCCAAAAATCTCTCAATGAGACCTAATTTCATGCCAAATTTCAGATCAAGAATGACTCATTTGGCCAAAAAGTGACATAGGGTTCCATTATGGTCAAATTTGGCTCCATATGATGTATCAAACTTGCCAAATGGCCTCCCCTTAGTGTTGGCACCTTTTGGGCAAGTTTAAAAGTATATTTAAGACTTTTGTAGGCTGCCCAAATGGTCCCAAGCCTCATGCATCTCATTTTGGCCATTCAACCCACACTTATGCACATTTCCATCAAACTTTCACATTGCACACTTGGGCATTGCATACTCAAAACATGGGATAAAGCTCATACATCATATCTATACATATAAACATCATATAATAGCATATTTATACATGTCTCAAGGTTCATAATATCTTTACAATATCATATACATCAAGATACATAATTATAGTTCCAAAATGGCTAAAGTTAGGCATAAGCTTGCCAATCTTTTCTCTTCATTGTTGTTGGCTCTCATTGGCATATCCACTTGATCCACCTAGCATGTGAGATCATTGGAGAGGAGGGGATGAGATTCAAAGAATCCCAATAGCTTATCTCCCATTCAATCATACATAATATGTACAAAGCAAGCTTTTCAAATGCATGCATGGAGAAAATAGATGTCATGGACATTTTAAAAGCAAACTTAGCATAGGAATCAATCATACAAGGTAATCAAGAGCTCACCAAGTGTTAAAATTGACCTCGCACTTTTCCTCATAGATTTTGGACTTGCCTCACCTATTCTTTAAGAGCTTTGGATTCAACCATACTCTTGGGAGCCCACTTTGCTTTTAGGAGACTCTTTGCTATGTCTCAACCAAACTCAAGGATTCTTGGCTCATCCTCACCAAATGGAAGAGTTCTTGGCCTCTCCACACTTAAGTAAACTCAAACAAACATTATGTACTCATTTAGAAACATAACATGACATTAAGAATCATGACATATAAAGGCATGCTAGCATACTTTTCAAAGCTTGAAATTACACATACACATATTCTAAAACAAGCCAAATACACATCTATGCACGAGAGAAGGTGGAGAGAGCTACCTTATGTATATTCACACACTTTTTCCTTAGCTTTCATGCTTTCTCTTTTGGCCACACACCCACAAATTGGTGGAGATTATTTCTCTTGGCCTAGATACAATTTATGGGAGCCAATTAGGTTCATGGAACACATTCTAAGGCCACACACTTTGCTTAAACCCTAGATTACTTATAATCCCCATTATGGTCCATATTGGCACCTAATGAAGCAACACCCCTCAAATGATTTCTAGGCATCATTTTTTCCTTTCAAATATGATTCTTGACTCCTTTTAAGCCTCTTGGAGTCATCACATCATCAAAACAAAAGGCCTAGCATCATGTTACTTCTTTAGGTCATAATATGAAACCTAAGATACCAAATCACTTTCCATGAGTTCTAATTTTTTTTCCAAGGCCTCCCTTCATTTTCACTCACCAAATATGACTCAAGAATGGCCTTAGAAAAATTTAAAACTGCCCCCACCTATAAGATCCCTTCTTGGTCGAGACATAGGCATCATTTGGGCCATTTGGAGTTTTCTTTATTTTCTTGAAGGAAGAAACTTATGGGGAGCATCTTTGGTGTCTCAAGAACTCATTTATACTTTAAATTAAACCTAGGAAGCATCACATAAATTTAGAATTTGAAAGGTGCACTAAAAACCCTAGGTTTTGCATCTTGAATCATAATGGTTATTTAATTGTTTTCTTTTCATATTCTTATTCCTCTCCATCAAATACCTAAGAATCATGCTTGGTTGGGCTTGAAAATTAGATCTTCCTAGGGTTCTTAATGTAGGTCGAAATGGAGAAGAAGGGTGATAGAAGGTATCAACCATATGATGCATTTTTACCTTATTTCCTTGCTTAGTTTGGCTTGAATCTTGATTTCTGCAAGCTTCTCTATTCAAATTCGAACTTTCCCTTGAATTTCTCCCTTGAATTAGATTTGTCAACTTCATTTTAATGGAAACAAAGGAGAAGGGAGGAAAGGAGGTGTGGATGAAGAAAAGCAAGGAAATCACTATGAAAACATACCTTACACTTGGATTTCTTCCTCCTTCTTCTTCCTCCCTTGGGCGCCTCTCCCTTAGGGTTTCGCTTCTAATTTGGGGCTGGAAAATCTAAAGAGAAATGAAGGCAAGTGTGAGGTGCCACCTATATATAGGTAGGAAAAAGTAACTTTTTCAAAAATTCTAATTTTGCCCTTCATACTTTGCATTTTTGTTTCCCCTTTGTTTTAGTTCCTTTTTTAGAACCGTCTTTTCCATTATAAAATTTAGGTTACCAATTAACAAAAATGCCTTTGGAATCACTCAAATCAGAGCTAAAACCTTTCCAAACGGATCCATCAAAGTTCGAGCACACTGACGTTGGAAAACGTCCACCGGAGGGGATTTAACTGTCCCGGGACTTCCCATTGTTTTCAGGGCCTCTGAGAATCCTGGAGAACTCAAAACTTTGGTTTAAAAAGCCCTCCTGTGTAAATTTCAAAAATTACCCACAATTACAAAAATGCCATTACGTTTCATAAGTTTTCTATCAAAATTTATTTCTTCATTCTAGCTATGTTTTTTCTTCCGTCTGAGGCTACAATTCTCATTTTTAGGAGGCTAGAATGTTACTCAAATTTTTTGGGACCTGAACTAATTCATTTTGGGAGACTTGCTTTGAAAACATGCTCATTTCCATCGTTTAACGAAAACCAGACATTACATGTGTCCTAAATTGGGTTAGCAAAACCTTGGAATGAGTAGACTTTGCTTCTAAAGATGAGAATGAAAAGCTTAAGTACAAAGAGAGTACGTAGCTCCTGATCAGAATGTAAGAATAAGTCAAGGCAAATAGTTAGTGCCTCAGTACTCCTAAGAAAGCTAGAGAAAGCCAAAGGTCATTTAAGAAGGTGACCCCCTATATTATGCAGGGAAGAAATATATGCCAAGAGCATTACAGAATGCAAACTCTAAGGTCACATGGAATAAAAATTTTCTTACAAAGGGATGGTCTAGTTAAGAATAAAGCAAGAGTATAAGAGAAATTAGACCTCCCCCATTTTCATGGAGAGTGAACAAATAAAGGTGAATCCAGAAAGGACAAAAATGCTCTTGAGCATAGAAAAGAAAAAAATTAGCTGAGGAATAAATGAGTATGAGATAAACCTTTTCCCTAAAATAAAGGAATAATAAAAGAGAGAGTATGTGATAACGTCAGAGTTGGAGACATAGTAAATTAAGAATAGATATAGACATGACATGGATCAGTGTGTAAGAAAGCACGATTGTCCTTAGAATAGATGTCCATAAAGTATGAGGTAGTGCCTTAAATAGAGATAATTAGGCAACGTAAAGTGACCTCAGGATGGAGCAAAAAATTTTGTAAGAAATTAGAAGAAGAGTCCTTTTTTCTCCAAGTGTCATATGGAACAACGGCAGATAAAGAAAATTAATAGAGGAATGCTTTAGATTATTGGGAAACTTATAATATACTGGCAATAGTGGCTTAAGCTGGGTCATGACATGCCAGTGTATTAATGATTGATGTTATGATTTGCTTGCAACGATGGTTACATGTTATTGGGTTTGGCCAACTCAATAGTAATGTAACTTGAGTGCGTAGCAAATAATGGCATCAGTCATAAAGAGTGTTCCAATAATCAAAGAATATCTTAGTTAGTTAAATAAAGGGATAAGTGAGAAAAGGAAGTTAAGAGATTTCAATAAAATTAGAATGGCATGAAAAGTATGCAGAAAGGAATCTCCAGTAAAGAAAATCATGAATAAGGAACGTGCTATCAACATAAGAATGTTAAAAGTTAGATAGCACGAGTTTAGTATGCATAGAATGAGTCCTTTATAATATAACTGAATGTAGTGGAAAGGGGCCAGCATATGATCTTTATCCTGTAAAAGATGTTAGACACACCTAACATATGAGACGCTTTGGTGCTAAAGGCAATTGAAAGCAGAACATAGCCATAGTTGAAAAGAATAGGATATGAGAGGAAGGACAAAATGAATATAGGTAAAGTATAGTAAGCCAGTAAGAGTAAAGAAAGAAAGCCTGAGTGAAAAGGCTTGAAGTTGGAACCTAAGGATCCCACAGGGAGTAGTAAGTGAAAGTCAGAACACTCCCAAGTTACTTTTAGGTATCTTTGCAATGGGATCAATGAAGAGGCAAATGATATAAAACTCACTTCACATGAAAAGCATAATAGATATCTAAGCTAGCCTTAGAAATTATAAGTGATGGTTATCAGACTTAATGAGCATGTATTTTACAATTAGATACATTGATCTTAGGCTCGACATCTCCCAAAGATGGATTGCAGGAGATCCTCGTACAATATAGTAGGTTGCAGTAACCCTAGCAAGGTTCTGAGAGGTTGCAGTAGACCTAAAAGTCGCAATAGATCCCACAGAGTCACAGAAAACCTACAATTACAGTATAACAGACCTTTGGAGAGATGATGGCCTAGGATAGTTTTTACAGAGTAGTTAGTCTTAAAGACCAATACAGTTTCAGACAGTTTTTATCTCAGAGACTAGAAACCTCCTAAGTCTGGTAGACTATTGCCACCAGAGATAGTAAAGCTATACTTAAACAATTAGGCCACTGACTAGACCTCCTTAATAATATATGGGATGAGAAAAGCAAGAAAGTAGCTTTCCAAAGTTATAACCAAATGAACTACTACCCAACAAACATTAGACCTAGCCAAGGGATAAAGAGATCCCATATACCAGAGCTATGTGTTTAAAAAGGGGTCAGGTGCTGCTTTTTCTGATAAGGTAAGTGGTAAACCATGCCTTTAGTAGTTAAGACTATGAGACAAGTAAGCATCTCACAAGAATTCAGTATCAATCAGTGGTAGTTGCTCTTCAATACCAGCATAAAAGATTAAAGAGTTATGCTAATCAATTAGTAAGATGAGAGACTGAATGATACTCATTTTCAAATGAGTAAAGAGAGTAAAGAAAGGTTTAAGCCTAATTGAGAATAAGACTAGAACAATTGAGAATAAAAACTCCTTAAAAAGAGCCATATTTCCAATAAGTGATTGAGACACGAGACTGATGATAGAAAGAACTATAACTTCTAATTACAGGATGAGAGAGCAAGAAAGAAGAAAATGAAGTGAAACAGTGGACTATATACTTAAGTTAAGTAAGCAAACAAAAATTCTCCAATGGTAGTTAATGACTAGAGAAAGATAATGAGACTTATAGAAAGCCATTAGGAGATGATAAGGGAGACAGTAAGTTCACTAAGCAGGAAAGTCAACCCTCTGAACGAGATAAGACTAAGTTACTACGAAATAGTAAGCTCTCCCATCACATAGGCTAGTGTCATTAAGATATGTTTCAAAAATAGAGAGTAATTTCCCTTATGATGAGAGCAAGTCATGTGCTCTGTAGTAATGACATAGAGGAAGAGAATCAAATACAGTAAACTATTGACGTAAATCCCCTAGCAGAAAAAACTAAAAGAGTCAAGCCTCTAAAAGAAGTGACTAGGGCCAGCCAGGAAAAAGGGAAAGAAAGGGCTAGTTAGTGAGAATATAAAAAGGTAAAATAAGATTATACCCTTAAATTTAAGGATGAAATTTATTTAAAGGGGGAGAAAATGGAACATCTGGCTCTTTTGTGAACGTGAGAAACGTAATGTCTGGTTTCTCTGTAAACGCGCAAAACACACTAAATATAAAATAAGTCTCATAGATAGAATGATTTGAGGTCTAATAAAATTAGAATAATAATTTAGATCTCAAATAATAAGGATCTAAGGCTAGAAGTGCCCTAAAAATAGGGCCAGAATAACCAGATGAAAATTGGCGAAAATGCATTGGTATTTTCATAATTATGGGAACTTTTTAAAAAGCACAAAGAAGTGATTTTTAAATAGAAAAAATAAGTTTTTTGGGATTTTCAGAGGCCTTGAAAACCACAGAAACCCCTAGAACAGTTAAAACCCCTCCAGTAAGCGATTTCGGTCGTTAGTTGACTCTTCTATTGTCTTTTGTTATTCCGTTAATGTTTTCATAGTCTGGAATGATTTTTAATCTGTGGTTGACATTCAGAGCTTTCTAGAAATCTATCATTTTCTTGATTTATATTTTTCTAATATTAATTATGATTTTTCAAACTTCATATTAGTAAGTTGTCACTGGAACCTAAGGCCAAGCAAATCTATTTTGAGGTAAATGGCTTCTAACCCGTAATTTGTGTAATAAATTATTATGTTTATGACTTGAATAAACATGTTATGGAGATAAAATGATATGGATGAGTTTACTTGGTCCCTAAAGCCATGAATCATAAATATGGTCTTCCATCCATACAACTTTCCATGTAGGAAGACATATGCTTCATTGTAAATGTTATCCAATATGCTTGAAATGGGTTGGAATAGACCATGGGATCATTATTTAAGGGTAAAGAGGTTAAGGTATTATAAGGCTAAATAAAATTAGAATAAAATTTTAAATAATAGAAAATGAGGATCCAAAGTCTAAGATGCCTAAAAACTAAAGCCAGAGTAGTTCAATAAAATCGCTGAAAGTATAATAACATTTTCATAAATATAAGCACTTTTTAGAAAAATCATAGGTGGACTTTTTAAATGAAAAAATTGAGTTTCTTGGGATTCTCAGAGGCCCCAAAAATCATAAAAACCCCTAAACTATTTCAAACCTCCTTTAATGTACATTTTTGAATATTAGTTAACCCAAACTTTGACCTTTTTATTCGGGAAGATTTTAAATCTAATTTGAGTAATTCTAAAGCCATTTTTAAATTATAAGATCTAAATTTTATGATGAAAAATGAGATTCTAAAAAAGAAGCTAAAATGAGTCTAAAATCAATTAGCCAAATAAAAAGACAAAAAGGAGATTTTTAAAGAACAAATTTCTTTTAATTGCTTCTTAAGTGGCGTCCCACCCTAGCACCTCTTCTTAATCGATTCATGTTTGCCCAAAATAGAGGATAGCCCTACTTAAGAGTAATGCACCAAGAGGGAGGAAGAAGAGGAGGAAAAAGCTAAGGAAAAGGTAGAGAAAAATCAAGGTTTTCATGGTTTTTCCTTTAGAAATCTAGTTCTCCTCCCTTTTCTCTTTCTTTCCATGGTTTTCATATGTGGTGTGCGGCTGTTTTGGGTTTGATTTAGAGGGAGAAGGTTAGACTTTGAAGGAGAAGCCTATAGCAAAGGAGGAAGCTCTTGAAAAGGCTAAGAATCAAGGTATATATCATGGCTTTCCTTACTTCCTTCCCTTTGTTCTTCATGGTGTGTTGTTCAGCCACTTTGAGAGCTTGTAGTAAGGAGTAGTTTTTGATCAAAAGCAAGCAAGAAATCTAAGTTTTAGACTATGGAGAGCTAGTAAACGCAATGAAACCTAAAGAAAAACTATTAGAATTCAAGATAGCAAACCTAGGGATTCTTAGATATATGGAAAAATCTGATTTCTTCCAAGGATATTCTAACTTATATGAGAGTTTAATTAAGTTCCTAAGACCCTTAGGAAGCCTCCTAATTGCCTTTTCTATTAAGGAAACAAAGAAAAGTCCATAGGTCTAAAACAAGGGCATGTCTCGGCCAAGCTTGAAGCAGGTGCTTAAGGAGTGTTTTAAATTTTTTTAAGCTTAGATTAGGACTAAATATGATGGAAGAACACCAAAGGAAGCCTTGAAAAAAATTTAAAAGCCATAGATTGAGAGATGGAGGTGTGGGTTCCATAATGTGACTTAAAGAAGCAACATATAGCTAGGCTCCTCAAAATGATTGTGTGATGGCTCTAAGGAGTCTAAATGGAGTCAAGAGTCATAGATTAAAGGAGAAAATGGAGCTAAGACTATGAATTCCTATAATTGCTTCCTTATGTCTTGAATGGAGTCATAATTGAACCATATGAGAAAGTAGGCCTCCCTAGTATATGTGTGATGTTAGAGTTTGCTTCAATGATGTAATCGTACCTTATTTTATGTGTCTAGGCCAAAGGAATCAAGCTCTGACCACTTGCAAGTGTGTAACCTTGAGAGGGGAAGAATAATCAAGAGAAAGACTTGTGTTTTGTATTCAAAATAGCTCTCTAACCTTTTTCTCATGCATTCTTAGTTGTTTTCTTGTCTTTGAATGTATGTATGCATGTTTATGCCATGAGAAGTATTTATAGCTTTTTCCTACATGCCATGATACCATGTTGTTCTTGAAATGTGTTTTGGCTTGAATGGGTATGGTGAAGCCAAAAGTTCCTTAGCAAGGGTTAAGATAAGCCAAAAGTCTCTAGGATTGGGTGAGACAAAGCCAAAAGTCTCAAGAAGAGTAAGGCTTAGTCAAAAGTCTCTTGAAAATAGGTAAAGCAAGGCCAAAGTCTTAAAGAGAAGGGGTGAGGTTAAACCAATGCCCTTGAAAGTAAATATATGATATGTATAAGCTTCTTGAGCATGAAAATTATTTTATATATGGTTACAAGTAACTTGATCTTCATGCATGCATTCTTTAACTTGAAAATGTGTCCATTATGTATGTTTGAAAGGGTTAAAAGTTATTGGGATTCTTGGAATCTCACTCTTCCCTCTCAAATATCTAAGCATATCTAGGTGAGCCAAGTAGGGCAAGGAATGGAAGTCAACAAGCATGAGAAGCAAGACTTTGGCATTGTATAGAGAAATGAGCTTTGTAAATGCATTTTGATGTTAAGAATTGTAACCATGAGATGTATATATGATGTGAACTCTTGAATATGTTCAAATGTATGTATGGATGATGGATGTATCTACGTGGAAGCCAAATGAATGAGAATGTGAGTTTTTGTCATTCCTTTGTCTTTATGTTCATGAGTATGAATGCAAGTGGCAAGGTGAGAATGAACTCCATAATGATTTAGATCATTTTTCATGCTTTTAGATGATGTATTTATACTTTTAGACTTGCTCAAATGATTGTGGTAAGAAAAGAAGAGCATTTAATGCCTTAATATCCCATTTTGGACTTAAAATTTGACCATTATGCGTGCTAAACCAAAGTCTAACAAAATGAGTGAATTTTTTCATGAAATTTTGCCAACAAGTAGGCCTCCTCTAGGGCTTTCCACAAAGTGAAAGAACACCCAATTTGGAGCTTTATAGAATTTATTATGATTTTTCAAATTTAGAAAAATTTGACAAAATTGGTATCAACACTATTTATTTGGTCAATTTCTTCTTCTGTGTCATTCATAGGTCCAGTGATATCCAATTCTTATGAAAGTTTACAAGCATAAACTAGACATGATAAGCTTTCTATAGTAGTTAAGAGCACCCCATTTAGAGCTCTATAAAGGGAGAACCAAAATTTTAAAATTTCATGACAGTACTGGTAATGCAGCCTGACCTCTAGTAATATTCTATCAATTTTTGTAGGTTAAATGCTTCTATTTTGGTCTAGATTAGTCCATAGTTAACACCCAAAGCTTTCTAGAATGATATGGTTTACTTGATTTTGATTTTTCTAGAATTAGTTATGATTTGCCAAAGTTTGCACCAGAAAATTATAGCAGAGACCTGAAAGTAACTCTTTATTTTTTTAGTATGTGACTTCCAATCTGAGATGTATATGATGTTTTATGATGTTTATCACTTTTATGGATAGGTTATGAGTAAAAGATGACATTGAGAAGTTTATAAGGTCCACCGAGCATAAGATGAATTTTTAAAATCCTATGTAATGTAAATTAATTCATTACATATATTGCTTTTTCCATGTAAAGGTGTCAAGCTAAGCTCTTAAAATGGGAGTGATAGGTTAGAAGAGTATGGTGTTACACAAAACAAGTTCATTTGGTCTTCCAAAACCCATGAAAATAGTAGCTGGACCAAATGAACAATAAACTAGAAAATTTACATAATTCAACCAACTTTGAAATTTCATAATAAATTTTACAAAGCTCTAAAAATTGTGTTCTTTAGCTTTTGGAAAGATCTAGATAAGCTCTAGATGCGTAACAAATTTCAGCCCAAAATTCATCCATTTATTACCTTGGTTCAAAGCCATTTTTGTGGCTCAAAAGTATAAAAATTGAATCCCAAACGGTCATATTTGAACCATACTATGTCATGTCTTCATTTGAGCAAGTTTCAAATGATAATTACAACACATATTACTTTCCCAACATGTCTAAGAAGCCATGCAACAAAATCATACTTCCACTTGCCATTATACACATTTATAACATGGAACTCATATGGTCAATTTGCACGATAACACATATTTACATTCAAAAATGGTTTATGCATCATTGTCTTGTACTTTTGATTGTATGGGAATGGTTACATCTCATAAGATATATATACATCAATGTGCAAGAATATACATTAAAACTTATATTAATGTTAAAGTAGGCTTCTCAAGCTTTTTACTCACTATTCTTGCTTCCTTAAGGATTACCTAGACATGGCTAAGGAAAATGTGAAAAAGAATGAGATTTAAAGAATCTCAATAGCTCATTTATCATTCAAGCACACATATATGGCATATTCAAGGTCAAAAAAAGCAAGTAGATATGTTACACAATAAAATATTAACTATATTCACGCATGAGGAATCACATGACTTTATCAAGAGCAAAACAAACTTTAGGGACTTTCAATCTAACCTTACCCCATAATTATGGACTTTTGGTTTAGTCTCACTCTCTTTTAGGAGCTTTTGACTAGCCTTACTTATAATTGAGACTTTTGGCTTTGTCTTACCTATATTTAGGAACTTCTAGCCACACCTCACCTAATTCAAGAGATTTTTGGTACAACCTTATCCATTTAAAAGCCAAATCAATTCCAAAAGCAATCAAATGTCATGAATTGCATATGAGCATCAATCAATCAATAACATACATAATTAACAAGTAAGACATACAAGCAATCCAAGACCAATCAAGCAACCAATGTACATATACTAGAATAGATGAAGAGTTACCTTTATGTAAGAATTCAGTTTTGTTTCCCTTTGGTTCTTGGCTTGGTCTTTTAGCCTCACACCTAGACTTGAGGGAGATTTTACTTACTTGAACTAGACATATCAAATGAAGCATAAGATTAAAGATGGAACCATATTTATACCCATATAAACCTTATACAATCTAGTCAGAGCTTTAAGTTCCCATATAGTTCAATTAAATGCATAATAAAGTAACTCTTATAAATTAATATCTTGGCTCCAAAATCTTACCTAATATTAGTTATATGACTCCATTAAAACTCATTAAAGCCATCATAAACTCAATTCGAGGAGTCTATTACCAAATTGCTTCTTTATGCATAATGGAACTCTAAATTTTTACATTTCAAAATAAGGCTTTTAAATTCAAAACAATGATTTCTTTGGTATTTATAGTTTATATGTAGACTATTTATAACCTTAAAATCAAGAAAAACTCTTCCTAGGTGTCCTGAATAGGTCTTGGTTAAGACACACCCTAAAATAGCCTTCCATGGAGTTTTTGTTTCATCTTTTAGGAAATTGGCACCTATGTGAGCTCTTTAGCTTTCTCCTAGTTCATTTATGGTTTCACATAGTTTGAAATGCCATTTTAAGGCTTCATACTTCCTAATGTACAATCAAAACCCTAGGTTTTATAGCTTACAACCTATGGCTTAGTAGTTATTTATTCTAGTTCCATATTAATCTCCATACTCCAAAACCTCAATTCCCATTATGCTTTGATCAAAACCCAATCTTGTTCATCTTTATCTCAAGTTGGTCGAACCTAGAAGGCAATAGAAAAATAAGGAGAAGCTAACTTCTTTCATCGTATTATATATCAACTGAAAAGGCTTTGAATGGAGAATAATATAGTATATTTAGTTCCCTTGAAGAAGCCCTTTCCTCCAAAGTTTCAGCTAAGAAATTTCCTCTTTTGGGAAGTTAAAATCATGGGAAAAAGAGGAGAAAGAGTGGAAATTAGACTAGAATAGCATTATAGGCAATTTTCTTACATTTACTTACCCTAGATAGCTTCACTTTCCCTTGGCTCTTAGTGGTTCTTGGATACCTCATAGGTCAGATTTTAGGCTAAATAATTTTGTCCAAATGAAGAAGAAAAGGTGGAGGTGGCTATTGATATAAAGGAGTTAGGGTTTTATAATTTTTCTATATTCTAATTTTGCCCTTTCATTTTCCTTTCTCTGTATGAGCTCATTTCAACTCTTTTTTTAAAATCATCTTTTTATCATAAAATTTAGCTTTTCTAGTTTATTAAAAATATTTTGTTTCAAATTTATAAGATTCAAAACCATCCTAAATGATCTTGTTAAAATTTAGGTCAACCTACAGTCTAAATTATACACCAAAAGGGTTTCAACAATTTTAATAGTTCCTCTCATTTTCTAGGCCTCTGGAAATCTTAATAAACTCAATTTTAGCATTTAAAACTTCCTCCTTTAAGTTTATGAAAAGTTATCTGAAATTACAATTTTTCTACTATATTTTCAATTTATTCTTTTTAGCCATTTTGGCTCAGGTTTGGGGTTATTTTTAGTTTTCTAACCACATTTTTAAATGCTCTAATTTGCATCCTACCCTTAATTAGTCTTAATTTACTTTACTTTAGGGTTCTCTTATATCACATTATTGATTTCAATTTAATTTTTGAAAAACTAGATATTACGCTAATCATCAAATGTTTGCCAACTTGTACTAAACTAAAAAATAAATTTTGAAACTTATTTATGGTTATCAAAAGATTGATTGCTATAATAAGAAATGTATGTTGTGTCATGGCGATGCAACCAATGGTAGGAAATGTTAATTTTGTGATGAAATACCATTTAGGAAGACAAGAGTAGGAAAAGGAAGGTTCCCAATAAACAAATATGGTATTCACCAATTATTTTAAAACTTTAGAGATTGTTTGCCTCTAATGCTTCAACCAAATTTATGAGATGGCATCATGAAATGAAAATTGTCATGATGAAGTTATGTTGTTGCATCTGTTATATGGGAATTATGGAATTAATTAGATAATCCTATATGAGATTTGAAAAAATACTTATAGGAACAAGTGAACCCTAGGTTAACATATATCACTATTAAAAGCAAAAGTAATGAGTGTTGAATTAAATCACTTTAAAATAGTTGGAGGATTAATAATTTTAGATGTTTTTATTCACTTAGTAATCCAAACATTAATTTTGATCACAAGTTTTGCATGGTAGATAGTCTTTAATTCCTTTTTATTACATAATTACTTGAAATTGATTTGCTTAATTTAACTTAAGGTGTAAATTTTTGTACTTCACAAGTTTTGACACCAAATCCTTAAGGAAACAATCTTTTCTCATCACTTTATTATTGTTGCAATATGTATACTTACATGTACACTTTCAAATAAGTAACAAAACTTGAAAAGATATTCACTCTTGGTTTCTTTGATGTCATCAAGCACTTACCTATTTACTTGTTGTATGAAACAATGTTGGATAGACTAGCACAATATAGGTGGATGTACTCATTTAAGAGTTGTATACACTAAAGAGAAAGGTTAAAACTATGGCTCATGTTGAAGGATCTATTTGTGAAGTGGATATACTTGAAAAAACTTTAACTTTTTGCTCTTATTATTTTGAGTCAAATGTTCACTTAAAAACTATGAGAGCTCCTTGAAATGATGATGGTAGGGAGTGCAATGATCATTCTCCCATCTTTATCTTCAACTATCTTGGTTACCCTCATGGAAGAGCTACTGGTAATGCTTGTTATCTTACTAAAAATGAGGCTAATGCTATATGTTCATCTTACTATATACTTTTCTCAATTATCTAGAGCTTAAACCTTTCATCAAGTAATATTCTCTTCTAGTTTGATTAAATATTTAATTATTTTTTCAAATATAATGTTCTAACTAATTGGGATTAATTCCTTTATGATATAATGTAGTTTGAATGTTGAGGCATTACTTTCTAAGAATCCTACTATCTAATGAGAAGATTGATAAGTATATTTCATCTTAATTTTGTAAATGGTTCAAAACTTATATAAGTTCACCTAAATTTGCTAAAGGGAAGTTATAAGTTCATGAAACTAAACTTTTGATATTATGTTTCAATAATGTTATTTATATTTTGATTAGGTTTTAAACCCTCTAAATGGGATACAAAATGCTTTGTTAGTTTCTTTAACTTATGGTCCTTTAAGGATTACAAATATATAGGATTAATGGGCTAGGAATGGTTACAAGTTTCACATAACCTTTTAGGCAAAAAGGAGGAAGACAAACAATAATGGAGTATATGTAGGAAGAAATAGTCATGGTCAAGTTAAATTTTTATATCATGGTGTGTTGAAGGAGATTGTACAATTAGAGTTTACTAGCTTACTGATTAAGCATATGATGGCTTTCAATTGCAATTGGTATGATCCCACTAATTAAGGGACTTGAGTGTGCCCTAAATATGGTATTATGGAGGTCAAGGCAAAAGGAATATGCAAGGACAATGGCCATTTTATCTTTGCCTAACAAGTTGATCATGTGCATTTTACACCATATTCAAAATCGACATCCAAAAGATAAGGTTGGTTTGTTGTGATTAAGACAAAAGCAAAGAATATGATTGATGCCCATTGTGATGATAGTTTAGATGTACCATTCTAAGAAAAACCAATGGTTCACCTCAATTAGTTGAAAATGACCTTAGTGAGCAAGATCTAAAAGATAACATAGATCAGAGCAAAGAAGTGGACAGTGTACATATTGACTTTTTTATTGACGAAATTGGTGATACTGAAAAAGAAAGTGATGAAGTATTAGATGAAGAACTATTTAGTAGCAATTTATCTAAAATTAAAGAGGATCTTCCTAGTGATTATTTTTTAGCAAATGATTGATAAAATTTAGTAAATTATTGTAATTATTACTTAACAATTTGTTTAACTTACATGAATTATTCACTTATACTTGCTTTTAAAATATTTTATTATTTTCCCTTTTAGATGTTAGGATCTTTTGCAACCAAGAATGGCAAAAGGAAGTTTGTGTCATAGTTTGAGCCGATTTAAACACCACTAGTTGCTACATAGTTATCACCTCCTTAATTATCTCCATATACTAGGAACCCTTGGAGATTAGTGTTTACATCATCTTTTTTTCTATCTTCACACATTTAGACATGACCCAATTAGTCCACTTTCATTGGTTGAGAGGGACCTTCACATATTTTGAGAGTAGATGCGGCTATCTTATCTTGTCATCCTATTAGATATGAGCCAAGGGCAAAATTGAGTGATGAATAGCTAGTTATTAGATCCTATGGTGTCATGAGTAAGAATCCTATAAACACATTGCCTTTTTTGTATTGTAATTGTTACTTTATTTGAACATTTGTTATATAACTCTCTTTATTTCACAGATTTTATACACATGTTCCACCAATCACTATATTGTCTTAGATCATTGATAGCAAGTTTGAGCATGGGTAGCTTGCATTTACTAAAGTCCATTACATCATATAGAATTTATGGTTTGTAGAGTTTAATGTTAACTAATTTTATAACTCTTTAGGTATTATGATAAAAATAATTAATATGTTACTGTTATTCTTTACCTTATCATCTTTTCTTGTTTCTAATACAGAAAATATATGCCTAGGATCTGTGTATTGAGTGACGTGTCATACCATATATATTCCAGTATCATACTCTATCATTCGGGGCATTAAGTGTGCATCTATAGGGTAAAAGCAAGGAAAAGTAAGAAAATAATGCACTTTTATCATGCAACGTCAGGGTTAAATCTTCAATTTGCATCATATGGGCCCCGTGGAAGTTCCAACAACATTATATAATCATTTACCATTTATATGAGTCATACATAACTCAAAATATCATATAATCCACGGCTTTCAAGCTCAAACCCCGAATTTTGACCAATTCTTTTCAGACAGCAAGTAGCAATTTTTAGGGGAAACTTTAAAAATTCATAACTAAATGTAAAAAAATCAAAATCGACCATGCCATAGCTTTCTAGAAAGCTCTGAATATTAAATTCACATAAAAACAATTTCAAGTCATGGAAATAGCATCAAGACCATGTTTGACATCGAAAAAGGCACAAAGGTCAGACTAGCTATAAGTACTGATATAGGTTTCTGTCATAAACTTCAAAAATGTCAAACTAATTCCAAAACAATCCAATCCATAAAAACCAATCAAACAATAACACAGGTCTGACTAGATGTTTAGTACTGGATAGAAAATTCAAAAATTTATATCTTCCTCTTTAGACATCCAAATGGGATGATTCTAGTTGGCATAAGTCACTAGGAATTTGCCTATAAAATTTCATGGCAATTGGATATCGTTTGCCCTATAAGTGATAGAATTTCATTTTGGACCAAAGCTACAATGATAGCAGCAAAAATTAGAAAATTTTTCAACTTTAAAAATTCACCAAATATTCCATAGATCTTTAAAAATTCTGCACTTTACCTTTTCAAAAATCTCTTAACATGCTTTAGATGCATACCAAATTTCAGACTAAGAAGAGCTCATTTAGACAAAAAGTGGTATAGCCTCCCAATTTGGTCAATTTTAATCCAATTGAGGTGCCAAATCTGCCCAAATGATTTTCTTTAGTATTTAGCACCTCTTGGGCAAGTTTGAAAACATGAATATGACTTGTAGACACTACCCAAATGGTCCCAAACCCCATGCATTTCATTTTAACCATTTCACACCTAATCATACACTAATACATACATGTCATCCATGATTCAAAATTCATATTTCTATCGCTTCCTTGCTAAGAAGGGTCTATACAAGGTTTATATACTATACTACATTTGTTCATGATCTTACATTACAAAAATAACATGCACAAGGTAACTTTGGGATTCAACTACAAAAAAAAGTTACATAATTAGCAACCTACAACATGTTAAGTGCCATGGCTTGTATTCCCTTGGTCTTGATCCCTACCTAGACATCTCAAAAGCTAAGGGGGAAGGGAAGTGAGATTCCAAGAATCTCAATATCTTACACACCTATTCACACATACATTCAAAGCATACATATATCAAAATCACAAGTGTGTAAACATAAAGTGTGTAATGTCACATTTCCATACCACATTCTCATGCTTTAGGGACTTTTGATTTTGCTTCACCCCATTCCAAGGACTTTTGGATTTGCCTCACCCTTGGCCTTGGGACTTGTGACTTAGTCTCATCCATCCAAGGGACTTTTAACCTAGTCTCACCCATACCTTGAGACTTTTAGCACATCCTCACCTATATTAAGGGACTTTTGGCATTACCTCACCCTTATGAGCCAATTCTCATAACCAAACCATTCAAGAATACACATTGGTACCAATGCAATATCAAGACATCAAGTGGCATGTTATCAAATTACAAGAATACATGCAAACACACAATGACATACATATACACGCAAGAATGTATAAAGAATAAGGTGGAAAGCTATCTTGAATTTGTGCAAGCTTTTCTTGATCCTTTTCCTTCCCCATTTTGGTCCCACAAACACACCTAGGTGGATTGGAGTTCTCTTGGCCTAAGCATCATAAATAGCACACAATTACACTCTTAAAGCAAGCCAAGACACTACACTTTTTCTTAAAAAAATAAATGATTCCATGGTTCACATAATGGCTTCATTGGTGGCCTATTGAAGTAACCCTTGTAATTTAAGTTCTATACTCCATTCTCTTTTCATTTTTAGGCTTTTTGACCCCATTCAAGGTCCTTAAAGCTATTACACATTCATTTACAAAAGCCTAGACACAAGTTGCTTCATAAGGTCACATTATGGAAGCCATTGCCTCATCTCCCAATCCATGGTTTCTAAATTTCTTTCAAGGGTTCCTCCCACCTTCTACCATCATATAAAGTCCTAAACCAAGGCTAGAATAAATCAAAACACTCCCTAACCCCTCCATTTGTCCTAGGCCGACATTATGGAAGCATTTGGGGTTCAAAGGGTTTCCAATTTTTCCTTGATGGGAGAGCCACTTAGGAGGCTTCTTAGAGGTCTTAGGAGCTCAATGGAACATTTAAATGGCCATGGAAATTTATAGATTAAATCAATTTTCATAATCCCTTCAAGAACACTACACTTTTCCAACTTAGTTCCTACTAGCCTTTCATGCAATTTCTTAATGTTTTCCTAATTCCCACACTCCAATTTCATGGTTCCTCATTAGTTTTAGGTCAGAACCTTCCTCCCCTGATTGGTTCTGTATTAAGGCACCACACACATAAGAAGAAGCAAAAGGGAAGAAGTAACAAGGATAGGAAATCACCTTGAATTCTAGCTTGTTTTCAATCGTCTTTCTCCTTGGTTTTCTTCTCTTCAGGTAATTCGAACTTCCCCTCTAAGTTCTGGACCAAAAATAGAACCAATACACTCAAATAAGCCATGGAGAGAAAGCATAGAAAGAGGGGAGGATAAGTGAAAGAAGGAGAAGCATGCATTTCCTTGAATTTCCTTACCTTTTTTGCCTTAGTTTCTTCCCTTGTGCCTAAGGAGCTGCATCTTTTTTCTTTGAAATTGAGTAGAAGAAAGTCAGCCTAAGGAGGGAGAGGAAGGACGTGAGCTTTAAAGAAGAATTAAGAAGCTTCTTTTTAAAATTATTTCTAATTTTGCCCTTTTAAAATGGTATTTTCAGTTTGGCTTTGTTTTACCTTTTTAAAAACTGCCTTTTCTATCATAAAATTTAGATTCTTAATTTAATAAAATGCCTTTGAAATCACTCAAATCGGAGCTAAAACCTTTCCAAACGAATAAGTCAAAGTTTAAGTCAACTGACATTGAAAAAAGTACACCGGAGGGGCTTTACTAGCCTCGAGGTTTCCTATGATTTTTGGGGCCTCTAAGAACCCTGGCTAACTCAAAATTTCTATTTAAAAAGGGCCTCCTGTGTGTTTTTCTAAAATTATATTTATTTACGAAAATGTCACTAGCCTTTTGGCAAATTTTTTGAATCACTCTGGCCTTAGTTTTTAGGCAATTCAAAGCTCAAATCCTCATTTTCTAATATCTATAATTTTATTCAAATTTTATTTGGTCTTGAATCACTCCTATCAGGGGACTTGCTTTTCAAATCGACTCATTTTAGTGTTTTTACAACATACTGGATGTTACACGATAGATTTACAAGACATAAAGAAAGAAGTATAGCACTGTATGCATGTATCCTTTAAAGATATTTGCATTGGAAAAATTAAAGGTGAATGGTTATTTGTAACAGCTCAAGTTAAGCTAGATGAGTATTCACCAAGTGATGAGTTCAAAGCCAAGTCTATGAGCAATAAGGCAAACAAGGCTGCAAATACTGAATGAGGCTTATATAGAAGGTAGGTGTGTGCCATTCTCAAGCATTCTTTGAATGTACTAGTTTTATTGGATTAATGTTTGTAATATTTTGATTAATGTAATTTTAACGTATTTTATCAAAGTGTGGTAAGAAGTGGAGTTAGATAGAGATGTTTAGATCCTTAAGGTATTCTAGAGGATCTAACATAATAGGAAGAAAGGGTTTTGAGTTGGTAAAAAAACATTTGACACTTACATAAGTCACTTAACTAGTTTATAAATAAAATTGTTACTATATGATGAGTATATGATTAATTTATTTATGTATTTAATATTTAGCTATTATTGGTTAATGCAAAACCAATATAAGCAGATGAGATATGTCATCCCATTAAAGAATGTGCACCCAGTTTCATCATAAAAATCCCTAATTTCATGTCAACCCAGTTTGTTAGGCTTCGAATATATAAAAAGAAGCTCAATTTCGGATTTCATTGCATATGCTTTAAAACACCACTTTTGCACATAATATACATCAAAATTTGAAAAATCATATTTTGAGTTATATAACTCTGATTCATATAAATTAGGTGTCTATGGAAAGCTTATGATGTGAAGTATATGTTATAAAAAATTCAAATATAAATGAATACATTTGCCCACTAAAATCCATAGAGATCATAGGTTAATATAGTAAATGACCATGACCAGACCCTGAATTTCAAAAATGCATATCTTTGGTTACACAACTTTGATTTATGAAACTTAATGGCTATAGAAAGCTTACAATTCCAAATATATTCCTATAAAATTTCATGAGTATCAGTGACGGGCTCGTCGCGCAACCCTCAAAATAAAACTAGGATGACTAAAAATATAGCTAGTGGCATAACCTAGGTCATCTCCCTTGGAAATGGAGTTCAATGTTCAATTGAGTTTCTAAGTATTAAAGAATCCTAAAAGATATCTAATTTGGGGGAGTTTTTGATTTAATTGAACTAAGTAAAATCTAATTGAAATAAATTTCCTAATTGCTACCTAATTTTGCAAATTGTGAGTGATAATGGGCTTGTGACTAGCTTTAGAATCGTCCTTTGGTATCCACTATCCTTATTCTAATCCAATTGTGATTAATTCTGGTCTAAGAGTCCCTAATTGTGTTCATTAGCGAATGATCTTGAATAACCATTCAAGATCCAAGAGACTAGCAAATTGATGTTAATTGAGACCTCAACTCCCATTAAATTACTAATTCTTGTGATTAAGATCTTTGAACACTTGAATTGATTGATTAATTGATTAATTAGCCTCTAAATTACCATCCAAAAATGTTTAATTAACCAACTAAACACCAAGGAATCCGCAAATAGACAATTAGGCACATCAATTCTCATAAGTATTTCATCAAACACCTTGATTGCACACTTGGAAAATTGTAGGAAATTGAAAAATCCAACACTAAATCAATCAAGTAATCAGTCAATCAACATCCTAATTAGTGTCTAACCAGCGACTAATTACAATTATATAAATTCTCTATCAAATACAACTTAACCAAGACAATAGATGAAAGAGAAAAAAATGTAGGAAAATAGAAATTCTTAGCCAAAATTCTGCTTCTTCTCCGAGGATTCAAGCTTCAGCCAAGGTTCTTCCTCCCTTGCTAGTCACAGATGGAAATTAAAGCATCATCGTGGTGGTATGGAGATGGAGATGGAATGGAAAAAATGGCGTGGAGGGTTCTGTGTGTGAAGAATGGATGAAGAGGGCGTGTGAGGTGAATGACAGAATGGATGAATGACGTGATATTGAATGGATCCCTCCTTTTCAAGTGCCCTTTTTTTCATTCACGTGCTCAGCCTTCCCATTTGCCCATAGCTAAATGCATATGATATAAGGTGGGCCCCACTCCTTTTATTTTATTATAATCCACATTTTGCTTCCATGTTTCTTCTGCTGCATATTCCTCGTGCTTTGTAGTTCTGCGTAGCAATCCACATTTTGCTCGAGTTGTAAGCTGCTGCCATTCCATATTGATTCTTCTTTTCTTTACTGCCATCTCGTCATTTCAACGTGTTTCTTCCAATCTAGCTCAACAAGCTTCTTCGAGTTCAGAACTGCATGCGTGTTTCTCCACTCTAATTCTGCCTTTACGTTACTGTCCAGCTCTTTCATTCTATAGCTTTTCCATAAGTTTCCTCGTTGCTTCATTTGGTTCTGCCCATGCGTGGTTCTTCCACGTTACAGCCTTGCTAATCCATGCTTCATGCGTTTATCCCTGGACTCGAGCATTCTGCTATTCTGGAGCTGCAAAACATGTGAGCACATTTTGTTTCCCTCCATTTCTGCTCGAGTTTGTGAGCTGCTGGCCGTGGCTGACTCTGTTTCTGCATGCATGTGTTTCTATTTCAGCTTTAAACCCGTCGTTTTTCCATGTTAAAGCTGTTGCTTATACTACTTCTTGCTCATGTAGCTGCTCCTTCATTTAACTTGGCTCCTTTCCACATTGCTTTTGCATGCTTGAATGCCAATCAACGTGCTCATTCTCTTTGTGCAGTTCCATGCTTTTTCTTCTTATAAGCAATTCGTGCTTCTTCTTGTAGGTTCTTCCATTCATATACCCACACCAGCTATTTTGAGTTTTCCACAAAAGCTTTTACTTGAGCTACTTCTACTCTATTTCTCATATGGCTATTCTTTCTACGAGTTTTCTTCCTCTGTTCATGCTCTGTTTTGCACGTAGTATTTCCTCTTCTCCATGCACGTTGCTTCTTCTTTATGTGGCTGCAACCCTTTTAGTTTATGGCTCTCCTTACTCTTCTTCAAAACAAATTCTCCTTCAAAGCTCCAATTGCCCAACAAAAATCTGCATAAAAGAATGAAAGAGATGAAATAGAAAATTCACAAAATTCATTTAAAATGATTTATGCATTAAAATTCAAGAATTTTGCAATTTTAATTCCTAGAGTGCAAAAGTGGCTAATGAATTCAAATTGAATCTAATTAAACCCTTAAGACCATATTCCATCATTAAAATGCCAAAGTTAAGAGGATTAAAGTGTATAAAAATCATGCTTATCAATCAAAGTTTATTTGGCCTATCAAATACATGAAATATCATAACTGACCAAATGAACAGTGTAAAGGATTTTTTGCATTTTTCAGCCAATTTTGAAAATTCATATCCAAAAATTATGTTCTTTGGCTCTATGGAAATGCTTAAATGAGTTCTAAATGCTTGCCAAATTTCATCGAAGAATTCGCTCGTTTGAATGGTTTTTGGTTCAGGGTTAAATTATGGTCCAAAAGTTGACAATTTTGGTCTTAAGTGCTCTATTTTGAACCATTTTCTACTAAGGCTTCATTTTAACACGTTTAAAATGACAACATAACATGTATAACTAATCCAACATGTCTCAAATGCCATGGAACTCAAAATTACTAACCCACTTGGCAAAATACACATTTACAGCTTGGAATTCATAGGGTCAAATTGCACATTATCACATATTTACGTCCAAATATGGTTTATACATCAATGTTCCATACTTTTAGGTGTGTGGGAATGATGACATCTCATAATATATGTATACATCATTACATGTGTAAGAATATACATCAATATTCAAAACTATTATCAAAGTGGTGCTTTTTATGATCTTTGCTCACCATTCTTGTCTCTATGAGAGTTACCTAGACATGGTTAGGGAAAATATAGGGAAGAATGAGATTTAATGAATCCTAATAGCTCATTCACCATTCAAGCACATATATAAGGAATTTTCAAGGTCAAAGAAAGCATGTATGAAGATAACACAAGCTAATATCAATCATAATTATGCATAAGGGATCATAGGGCACTATTAAGAGCAAAACAAGTTTTAGGGACTTTTGATTTAACCTCATCTTATGATTTGAGACTTTTGGTTTGGCCTCACCTTCTTTTAGAGACTTTTGATTTAGCTTCACTCACAATTGAGACTTTTGTCCTTACTTCATTCAATTTAAAGGACTTTTGACATAACCTCACCCATTCAAGAGCCAAATCCATTCCAAATGCAATCAAATATTATGCAATTACATATTATCATTAATCAATCAATAACATTACATAATTAGCAAGTAAGACATAAAAGCAACCCAAGACCAATCAAACAACTAATATACATATGCAATAATAGATGAAAAGCTACCTTATGCAAAAGTTCAATTTAGTTCCTCCTTTGCTCTTGGTTTGTCTTCTCAACCTTATACCTACACTTGAGAGAGGTTTCATTTGCTTGGCCTAGATACCTTGAATGAAGCACAAATGTATTAATGGAACCATATTTGGACTCATCTAAGCCTTATATAATTAGTTATAACTTTAGGTCTTCATATGACTCCATTTAGTGACATAATGAAATAACCCTTACAAATTAATATCTTGGCTCCAAAATCTCACCCAATATAAGTTATATGACTCCATTAAAACCCATTATAGTCATCATAAGCCTAATTCAAGGAGTCTAACACTAAGTTGCTTCTTTATGTATAATGAAACCCTAAATTTTTTCCTTTCAAAATAAGGCTTTAAAATTTAAACCAATGGTTTCTTTAGTGTTTATAATTCATATCTAGACCATTTATAACCTTGAAATCAAAGAGAATTCTTCTTAAGTACCCTAAATCATCCTTGACTGAGACATGCATCTAGTTGGGCTTCTGTGGTGTTTTGTTCATTCTTCTCAGGGAATTGATACCTATGGAGCTTCCTTAGCCTCTTCTTAGCACAATTATGCTTTGCATATTTTGAAATATTATTCCAAAGCTTCATACTTTCTATAGTGTAAGTAAAATCCTAAGTTTCATAACTTACAATTTATAGTTTCTTAATTGAATCCAATTGTATATTATTAATCCTCACACTTCAAAACCTCAATTCCCTTCATGTTTTAAACAAAAACAAGTCCCTTTTAAGGTTCTCACATGTTGGCCGAACCTAGAGGAGAGAAGAGTGTAAGGAGGATGCATGTTTTCTAAGCCATAACATATACCAAATGAAAAAGCTCCTAATGATGGTTATTGTGATGTATTTATTTCCCCTTTAAAGAGCTCTTTTCTTCATGCATTTAGACTAAAAACTCCATCTTTTAAGATATCAAAATCATAGAGAAAAAGAGGAGAAAGAATAGAAACTAGGTTACATGGACATCATAGGCAAATTCTACACTTTTACATTAGGTAGGTTTAATTTTCTTTAGCTTTTGATGTTTCCTTGGACACCTTCTTGGTTTGCTTGGAGGTGCTAAAATTCAGCCAAAGTGAGGAAAAGATGATGAAGGTGGCCTTTTATAAGGAGGAGTTAAGGTTTCTTAAGTTCATAATTTCTAATTTTGCCCTTATTTTTTAATTCCGTAGTTTAAGCTCATTTTAATTCTCTTTTTAGAACTATCTTTTCCATCATAAAATTTAAATTTTTTAGTTTATTAAAAACACTTAACTTCAAATTTATGGGATTCAAAACAACCCCAAATGATTCGATCAAAATTTAAGTCAATTGATAGTCTAATTTATACACTGAAAGGGTTTTTATCATTCTAATGGTCCCTAAGGCTTTCAAGGCCTCTGATAACCATAGTGAGTTCAATTTCACCATTTAAAATATCCTTCTTTAAGTTTCTAAAAATTTTCTTAAAATTATAATTTTGCTACTACGTTTATCCTTTAATTCATTTAGTCGTTTTAACTCAAATTTTGAGCCATCTATGGTTTCTAATTCCTAATTTTAGAGGCTCTAATTAATATTTTATTCTTTAGGGACTTTTTCAAGTATCAAAACATGGAATATTACAAACAAACTTATAGTTAACACAAAATCAACACATAGTTAACTCTAATGTCAAAGAACACAAGGCAAACTAACTATACATATAAACATCTAAATCATTTATTTTACAACACAATTAACTATAACTTGAAAATAGTTAAGTCCAACTTTAAATAGAACATCATTCAATATATTTCTATAAGGTCAAAAAACTATTTTTGTTCAAAACAATTGTTAAATCTTCTTTTTCTTATACAAAGGTTGTAACTTGTTTTAACAATTCATTTTCTTTCTTTAACTCTTGAAAATCTAAGATATGAAAATTTTCAATTTCTTGAAGTAATTAAAGTAGTTCAACTCAAACTAATACAATACATAGGTCTTACTTAAAACTTTTCTACGTAAAGGTTTTATAGTAAACTCACCTTAGACTCACCTTTCATATACTTAGGAAAGACTAACAAAATGATATGAGAGAAGATTTGAAACCTTTATAAAAATGGGGTACAGTAGGCTTACTCTTTAAGCTCTCACAAGCTAGATTTAACAATAAACTAAGTTCAGAAATTTAAGATGAAGAAAAAAAAGAGAACTACAATATAATTTTCTTTCTTTTGCTATTATTATATTTATGTGTTTTGTTCTTCTTCTACCTATTTTATAATAGCTTTGAAACATTGGAGAGGAACTCCACTAATTTAGCCTTTAAAGAAACAAAGAGACTTTTAATAGGGAGCGTGGCTAAAACTAGAGACAAGATGATGTTTTATAGTTTGCAGGTCTTCCTTTTTCTTGTTCTTATTTCTCTATTTTTTCTTCTCCTATCTCATCTTAATAAATGTAAGCACTAAATTCTCCAAGTAGAAGAGACAATAAAGAAGTAAAACATGATACTTGAAATATGAGATAGTGTAATATCTAGTATTTCGATACTAGACTAAATGAAATAGTAAATATTTTTATAATGAGCTAGACCCTCAAATTAGAGTCAATTAAATGAGAAAAAGAAGTAGAAGCCTAATTAGAGAAGAGAAATAGGCTAAAAAGTCAAGTTTTAGTCTTAGAAGAGGCAACAATAATGAATCCAACAATGCAATAGTGAAAAAATTAATAGTTTAAATATTTAGTAGTATGTTAAGAAAGTAAAATATTTCTCATTATTATATAACTAAATAAGATTACTAGATCAATTAGAAGTGATAAAATTAGTCAAAACTCTAATTGCACACAAATTGAGGTAACTAGTGGCATAATTGTAGTTTGAGCTATTTAAAACTATTCTGAATCACTATAGACCCAGAGAATGATTATATAAGTAAAGAGGATTTTAAAATATCATATACCTCAGAATTATCCAGAAAGATTGAGTTTTTGGGCTAGAATCAGAGCAAAATGGATGTAGTGAAAAAATCGTAATTTGACCAAAATGGTATAGAAAACTAAGGTTTTATTTTAAATGAAAAATACATGGAGATAAGGATAATTCTCATTAGTCTAAAGTAAAAGAGCATGCAGAGTTTAACCAGGAGGCCTAATTTGACCAAAATCCCTAAACTGTGTAAGAACAAGCAGACAGTGGCAGTATCATAATTTAAGTTGTTTCAAATTGTTTTAAACTAATGTGGGCCCTAAATTGTTACTTTTGAGTACAAGAGAAAGTTAAATAATGCATCAAGTAGAGTGCTCTAGAACAATAGTATTAAAAAGGTAGCATAAATGACCATAGGGGTAAACAGTTAGTAAACCATAAAAGTAGAAAAATTTAGAGATTTAAATAACATGAGAAACTTGAAATAGTTTGTTTGGGTCTTATCTTTACCAACTTTTGAAAAGTTCTGCATGACTTCTAAAATTACTGCATATTTGACTTTGTAATGAAAAATATTAAAATAAGATATTATATTCAGAAAAAATTTATTACTTTTTGGTTTGGTCCAATAGTGTCACATTTTTTAAAGGGAGAATTAGAGTTAAGGACCCAAAGTTAAAAATATTTACTTTGAAAGACTTATTACCATTGTTTTAAAATAGATTACCACATACTTTAAGTAAAACCGCTAAACCTAGTGGTAACAGGTCCTTCAAAGTAGATGCTTTTAACATTGGATCCTTAACTCTAATTCTTCCTTTTTTAAACCTATATTTTCTTTTACTACAAAGTGTGTAAATTAATAAAGCCTAATATGATAGTGTAAATGTATGAAGCTTAACTGATAGCCTAATCAAATTTATAAACCCAATTAAAATATTATTGACAAAGTGCTATATTTTAATTTAATTTATTTATTTTGAATAATTATTGTTTCCTATTAAAAACAAATTTAATGACTTTTAATGTAATAAGGCAATAAATAATATTTAACTATTTTTAACTTAAAAACATTTATAAATTTAGCTTAAATGTTTTATTATTATTAAAATAATTTAAGATTATATTAAAACTTTTAGGTCAACACAAAATTGGATGACTTCATTTCGCATGCCTTATTCACTCATTGGTCTAAAACTACTTTTGCCTAAAAAGTTGATTACATAAGGTGTTCTAACTTGAGTTTGAATTTAGTGCTCATCATTGAATGATGAACATTATGTTGTGTGATCTCTAAGCCATCTATTCCAAATTTGGATGGCCCAAATTTCTTTTTTTTTTTGTGTTTTTAATCTCAATTGTCATTTAAAAAAAATGGTAATTAGAATATTATTTTTATTTTGTATTTTTATTTTTCATATTTTAGTACCCAAAAGAATTGAAAAAATAAAAAGAAAATGAAATTTGAGCTATCCAAATTAAATATGGATGGCCTGAAGGTTGTGCAACACAGTGCTTCTCATTCAATAAGGAGTATTAAATCCAAACTGTAACAATCGGAAAAAGAAAAGAAAAAGAAAGAAGAAAGTTGAAAATTTTTTAAATCCAGAAATTTTTCTAAGTCTGCTCGTAATAGCGAGAAATGGCCTAGCTATAGCGAATGTACCTGCTTGCTATAGCGAGAAATGGTCTAGCTATAGCGAAGGTACTTGTTCGCTATAGCGAAAATGATTCTAGCTATAGCGAGTGCAGGCATTCCATACAAAAACCAGGAAGTTGCTCGTCGTAGCGCGCGCCATAGCAAAAATGGAGGTCTGGAACTGATACGTGCTCACCGTAGCAAAGTTAATTCTCACTATAGCGAAAGTTAGTCCGAAAAAGTGTAAAAAGCAAGAATTTGACTTCTTTAAATATCCCAACTCATTCTTTCTCTTCTATCTGACCTAGACTTCGACCCAAGGAGAGAAAAGAGGCGTGGAGAGTGAGAGAGAGACCAAGAGAAGGAGGAAGAACAAAGGAAAGGTAAGCAAGCTTCTCCCTTTCTTCTTAGCATCTTGTTCTTCTCTCTTTATCCTCTCTTTCTATGGTTTTGCTTGTGAAATTCATTGGGATTTAGGTATGGGTCAGATGAGGGAAAGTGGGAAACCACTCTTGCATTTCTTTGCTTTCCTTGAGTAGAGCTTGAGAGTGAAGAAGAGGTGGTGAAATTCTAGAGAGAGGGAGGAAGTCTGACCTAGAATGAACAAGAAACCCTTGTGTTAAGTTGAGAAATGCAAAGAACTAGGAGAAGGGCTAGTAAAATTTAAGAAGGGAAGAAGTAGGGCTTTAATCTCCTGACCTTGTGAAGGTTGATTTGCATGAGAGTAATTCCATGCTCTTGATTATGTCTAGGCTCAAGTGAAGCACCTCCATCAAGGTGTGATTGTGAAACCAAGAAGGGAGAAGAGAAATTGAAAGGGAAGGCTTGTGTTGGCTCATAAGGTAGCTCTCTACTCTTTCTTGATGCATTCTTGGATGTGATAGTCATTGTATGCTTGTATATATGCTTATTGTGTGAGATATTCCATATGTTATTGCCTTGATACATTGGTACCAATATGCTTATGTGTTGGATTGTGAGAATTGCTCGGGTGAGGTAGTGCCAAAAGTCCCTTGAGATGGGTGAGGTAGAGCCGAAAGTCCCTGAGACTGGGTGAGACAAGGCCAAAAGTCTCATAACTGAGTGAGGCCAAGTCAAAAGTCCCTAAAATTGGGTGAGGCCATCCAAAAGTCCCTAAACTCGGGTGAGACTAGACCAAAAGTCCCTAGAGCCCATTTTTGGCATTAATATGGTTTTCATGGCATGAAAATTTTGCATTGTATGATTGAGAATGGTTAGATGCTTATTTGCATGCTTTGACTTATTTATATGCCTTGATTGCTTCCTTGAATGAGTGCATGAGCTACTAAGATTCCATGAATCTCACCCCTTCCCCCTCCCATCTTAACATGCTAGGTGGAGCTCAAGGAGAATCAAGTGCACACCAAGGAGCCTAGAAGCATGTTTAGCTAGATGTTAGCTTATTTTAGTTCTTTTGATGTAAAGTGGTGCCAAAAATGAATATGCACCTACTATTTTTGAGATGTAAATATTGTAGCAAGTGTAAATGTATGGAAATATGATGTATAAACTATGTAGAGAGCCAAAGCAATGAAAATATGGGATTTTCCCTTTTTGTGGTTTGTATGCGATAGTGTATTTTGGCCCGTAGCATAGTGAATTTGAAATGTATGATGATTTAGACCACTTGAATATTTCTTATATGCTATGTTCATGCTTTTAAACTTATCCAAGAGTTGTTAGAACATGTGGGAGGCCATTTGGACCCATTTGAACCGTTTTGGATGCCAAAACCGCCAAATTTGTGAGCTCCGTCAAAGTATGACCAAATGAGCTCTTCTTGATATGAAATTTGACATGCCTCTAGAGTTTGTAGAGAGATTCTTGGGAAGCTAAAGTGGGTAATATTTGGAGTCTAGGGAATATTTGGTGAATTGTTGAAATTGGGAAAATTTGATGGTTTGGTCATTGTACTGTGTCATTAGCCCGAAAAGAAATCCATGTCATTCATAGACCAAGTGGAGTCCAAATGTCATGAAATTTTATAGGTATAAACTAAATAGTCACAGTGACCTACACCAATTGGAATCACCTAAATTGGAGGTCTGTAGAGAGAGAATGAACCTTTTGAAGTTCTATATCAGCATCAGGGAAGCCATCCGACCTCCGTTACTGTTCCATCAGTTTTCGAGGTCTAAAGGATACTTAACTGATTTAGACTTATTTGTATCCTCTAGTTAACATCTGTAGCTTTCCAAATTGTTATATTTTGCCCAGATTGGATATTTTTGGATTTAGTTATGAATTTTAGAAGTTCATGACAGTAAGCTGCACCAGTATCAGGGACAGCCGAACCTCTGTCTCATTTTTTATATCAAATATGGTCCAAACGCTGAGATTGTGGTTGGGAATTATTTTTAGTGTAAAGTTAACACTTAAAGCTTTCCAGAAAGCTATATTTTGCTAGATTCCCATTTTTCTATAATTAGTTATGAGTTTCCAAAATTAGAGCCAAAAATCTGACTTTTGGGCCCATGTGAGAAATTGCATTTTTTGGTTTTTGGCTCCATACCTGTGGCTTATGGCTTGTTTTATGCTATGTATGAGTTATATAAATGGAGTTTGAGTTAAGAATGTGAATGATGGGTTCACAGGACCCCCAGGACAGAAAATGAGTGTTTGAAACCCCGTTTTATAGCATGAAAATGTCACGGTTTGTACTTGTCCTTTGGAAATCATATGGAATCGAGCCCAGAGAGAGGCTAGATAGAGTTAATATATTATGGTGTTACACAAACTCCTCTAACTCTAGATAGAATGTTCTTTTTACAATGTAAGGATGAGTTTAGTCTATGGCTTCTTTTTCTATTTATTCTTTGATTTCACCAGTTAGCCACTTCGTCCCTGTATCCTGGGGTTACCTTAGCTTAAGGAACTCATCTAACTCAAATCAATTCCACGATTCAATCTTTCTTGTGAAACGTTCATATTAACATCTTAAGAGGGACGCGATGTGACACCTTAATCTACTACCGCTACCTAGCCTCTCATTGGGCTCGGTTCCATATGATTTCCAAAGAATCACTACTCTTCCGTAGCATTTGCATGCTATGAACCGGGGTTTCATATACTCATCTTTTGCCCTGTGGGTCCTGTGAACCCATCTCAAGCATCCTCAACTCAAACTCCATATATACGACTCATACATAGCATAAAACAAACCATAAGCCACAGGTATAGAGCCAAAAACCAAAAATTATACTATCCACCCAGGTGCCACCAAGATGTATCAGGATGTGAAAAGAATTTTTTGGTGGCCAGGGATGAAAAGTGATGTGACAGATTATGTGGCTAGATGCCAAGTGTGTCAGAGGGTAAAGATTGAACATCAGAAACCGGCTGGGTTGTTGCAACCTCTAGATATCCCTGAGTGGAAGTGGGATAGTATAGCCATGGATTTTGTCATGGGGTTACCCAGGACATCATCTGGACACGATGCTATTTGGGTAGTTGTGGATAGACTAACGAAGTCTGCACACTTTTTAGCTATCAGGGCTACTCATACACTGGATAGATTGACCCAGTTGTATATTAGAGAGATAGTGCGACTTCATGGAATACCCAATAGCATAGTTTCGGATAGAGACCCCAGGTTCACATCGAACTTTTAGATGTCACTGCAACATGCCTTAGGGACGAGATTGCAGTTTAGTACTGCATATCACCCCCAGACAGATGGTCAGACTGAAAGGACCATTCAGACATTGGAAGATATGTTGAGGGCATACGTGCTAGAAATGAAGGGGAACTGGGATGTGTATTTACCATTAGCAGAGTTTGCATATAATAACAGCTACCATTCCAGTATTCAGATAGCCCCTTATGAGGCTTTGTATGGGAGAAAGTATAGATCCCCTCTGTGTTGGATTGAGCTAGGTGAGAGGAGTATGATAGGACCTAAGATTGTGGACCAGACCACCCAACAAATAGAGTTGATTAGAAAGAGGCTCCTCACGGCCCAGAGTAGGCAGAAAAGCTATGCTGATAAGCGTAGGAGGCCGTTAGAGTTTGAGATTGGAGACCATGTGTTTATTCGAATATCTCCAATGACGAGAGCAGGTCAGTCAATGAGGGTAAGGAAGCTCAGTCCTAGGTATATTGGTCCATTTGAAATCCTTGAGAAAATTGGACCCGTGGCTTACCGAATAGCCTTACCTCCTAACCTAGCCCAAATCCACAATGTTTTTCATGTCTCCCACTTGAAAAAGTATTTACCAGATTCCTCACATGTCATAGAATATGAGCATGTGCAATTACAGGAAGATCTTTCCTATGTAGTGAAACCAGAGAGAATTGTGGATGCTAAGCTGAAACAGCTGAGAAGCAAGAGCATTCCTCTGGTGAAAGTGATCTGGAGAAGTCTGACATCTGAGGAAGCAACTTGGGAATTGGCGGATGAAATGAGGCAAAAATATCCAGAGTTATTCCCTTAAGGTAAGTTTTTAAATTTCGAGGACGAAATTTCTTTTAAGAGGGGTATAAATGTAACAACCAGGAAAAAGAAAAGGAAGGGAAAAGAAAGAAAGTAAAAAGCTGAAAATTTTCGAAGTCCAGAAACTGTGCTAAGTCTTCTCACAATAGCGAGAAATGATCTCGCTGTAGCGAGAGTGCCTCCTCGCCATAGCGAACGTGATTCTAGCTATAGCGAGTGCTGGCAGCAGTCCATACAAAAACCAGGGAGTTGCTCGCTGTAGCGTACGCCATAGCAAAAGTGGTAGTTTGGAACTAACGAGAGTTCGCCATAGCGAAGGTCGAAACTCGCCATAGCGAAGGGAACTGATGCGAGTTCGTCGTAGCGAAGGTTAAGCCTCGCCATAGCGAAGCCAGATAACACGAGCTCGCTATAGCGAAGGTTAATTTTCGCCGTAGTGAGGGTCAGTCCGGAAGAGAGTAAAAGGCGAGAATTAGACTTCATTAAACGCCCAAACTCATTTCTTCTCTCATATCTGCCCTAAACTTCGACCCAAGGAGAGAAAAGAGGCGTGGAGAGTGAGAGAGACCAAGAGAAGGAGGGAGAGCAAGGGAAAGGTAAGCCAATTTCTCCCATTTCTTCTTAGATTTCTGATCTCCTCTCTTTGCCCTCTCTTCCTACGGTTTTGTTTGTGAAAATGGTTGGATTTTGGGCATGGGTCAGAAGAGGAAAAGTGGAAAACATCTTTGAATCTGTGTGTTTTCTTTGAAAATGTTGTTTCCACTACCTTGGGCACTTGAGAGAGAGGATGAGCTGGTGACATTCTAGAGAGAGAGAGAGAACCCTAGGTTTTTATGTGATAGAAGGGTTGCTCTGAATTAAGTTATAAAAGAGTAATTGCATGCTTTTGTGTGTCTAGGCTCAAGAGAAACACCTCCATCAAGGTGTGATTGTGAACCTAAGGAGGGAGAGGAGAAATTGAAAGGAAAAGCTAGTGTTGGCTTTGGCTCATAAGGTAGCTCTCTCTTCCCACTCTTTCTTGATGCATCCTTGGATGTAATAATCATTGTATGTTTATGTATATGCTTATTGTGTGGAATATGCCATATGCTATTGCTTTGATGCATTGATGCCAATATGCTTGTATGATGAATTGTGAGATTTTCTCGGGTGAGGTAGTGCCGAAAGTCCCTTGAGATGGGTGAGGTGAAGCAAAAAGTCCCTTGAGATAGGTGAGACAAGGCCAAAAGTCTCAAACGAGTGAGGCCAAGTCAAAAGTCCTTAAACTCGGGTGAGGCCAAGTCAAAAGTCCTTAAACTTGGGTGAGGCCATCCAAAAGTCCCTAAACTCGGGTGAGGCTAGACTAAAAGTCCCTGGAGCCCATTTTTGGCATTGTTGTGATTTCCATAGCATGTACAATGTGTGCTGGATGATTGAGAATGGCTGAATGCTTATTCACATGCTTTGACTTGTTATATGCCTTGATTGCTTACTTGATTGAGTGCATGAGCTACTGAGATTCCCTGAATCTCACCCCTTCCCCTCCCAATTTAACATGCTAGTGGAGCTCAAGGAGAACCGAGCACACACCAAGGAGCCTAGAAGCATGCTTAGCTAGACAGTAGCTTATTTTGGATATTTTGATATATTTTGATGTAAAGTGGTGCAAAATGAATATGTAGCCACTATTTTTTAGATGTAAATGTTGTAGAAAGTGTATATGTATGAAGAGATGATGTATATACTATGTTGATAGCCAAAGTAATGGAAATGGGGTTTTGCCCCTTTTGATGCATGAATGAGATAGTGTATTTTTGGCCGTAGCATAGTGAGATTGGAATGTATGATGATTTGGACCACATGGACTTGTTATATATCCTAGTTTTATGCTTTTAAACTTATCCATGAGTGGTTAGAATATGTGAGAGGCCATTTGGACCCGTTTTGGACCTTTTGGGTGCCAAAACCGGTATTTTTGTGAGCTCCGTCAAAGTATGACCGGATGAGCTCCTCTTGCCATGAAATTTGGAATGACTCTAGAGTTTGTAGAAAGCTTCTTGAAAAGCTAAAGTTGGTAATATTCGGAGGTCGAGAGAATATTTAGCGAATTGTTGAATTTGGGAAAATTGAATGGATTGGTCATGTACTGTTCATATAAATCAGAAATGAAATCTATGGCATTCATAGACCAAATGGAATCCAAATGTGGTGAAATTTTATACACATAAACGAGACAACTACAGTGACTTATAAAAACTAGAATCACCTAAAACGGAGGTCTGTAGAGAGAGAACAAATCGTCTAAAGTTCTGTATCAGCATCAGGGAGCTCATCTGACCCCCGTTACTGTTCCATCGGTTTTTGGGGAGTAGAAGCTACTAAACTGATCTAAACTTATTTTTCTCCTCTAGTAGACATCCAGAGCGTTTCAAATTGGTATAGTTTTCCCAGATTAGATTTTTTTGGATTTAGTTATGAATTTTCGAAAGTCATGATAGCAAGCTGCACCAGAAACAGTGACAGCCAGACCTCCTTCCCATTTTCGATGTCAAACATGGTCCAAAGGCTGTGTTTGTTGTTGGGAATGATTTTTAGTGTAAATTTAACACTTAGAGATTTCTAGAAAGCTAGAGTTTGCTCGATTCCCATTTTTATATAATTAATTATGATTTTCCAAAGTTAGAGCCAAAATATGACGTTTGGGCACAAGTGAGAAAATGTAATTTTTCTGGTTTTTGGCTCTATACCCGTGGCTTATGGTTTGTTTTATACTATGTATGAGTCGTATATATGGAGTTTGAGTTGAGGATGCTTGAGATGGGTTCACAGGACCCACGGGGCAAAAGATGAGTATATGAAACCCCAATTCATAGCATGCAAATGCCACGGAAGAGTAATGATTCTTTAGAAATCATATGGAACCGAGCCCAGTGAGAGGCTAGGTAGCGGTAGTAGATTAAGGTGTCACATTTTTGGTATCAGAGCAATGGTTCAAGCACTTTTACTTGCTTGTGTGGTGTGAATTGTCATGGAAGTTGTAGCATCCTTATGCATATGTGTTGTGATAATATTGTGAACTGAGGATTGCTATTTCTTTTCAGACATGGTTGAGACTAGACGGGGCAGGGGTAGAGGCAGAGGCAAACCACCTAGGGCTCAGAGACCTGAACCAGAGGTTCCTGTTGGGATTGAGGATCCTCTGCGGGCCATCATAGAGAGACTAGACCGGTACGAAGCCATGATGGGCTAGCACCAAGAGATGCTAGAGCAACAAAGATATATTGCCCAGCAGCAGCATGATATGATCATGCATTTGCAAGTATACTTACTCTTATGCACCTCTTCTAGAATGCTTTCTCTCAACTCATTCTGACTAGGCACACAGATTCTCTCTCGGTATACTATCATACCATCCTCAGACACCTTGAAATCTGAGGTCTTACCTTGGGTAATCTCATTTCTGATCCGTTTCAGGAACTCGTCCTCTCTTTAGGCATCTAAGATCTGGGTTCTCAAGATATTTTCAATTCGGGTTTCACTCAGATACAATCTATCCAATACCACCTGACAAGAGAGGTTCAACTCTTTGAACTTCTCTAGGAGCTCCTGCTCCCTAATCATCATATGGGCTACATGGATGATTTTTCTACTCAGGGCATCTGCCACCACATTGACCTTACCCGGATAGTATTTCGACACATAATCATAATCTTTCAAGAATTCCATCCATCTCCTCTGTCTCATATTGAGTTCTTTCTGATCAAATAGGTATTTCAGAAACCAGAAATGAAATCTGTGTTGGATTTCAGCCTCTTTTACCTCTTCTGGTTTTGGCCTTTTCAAATCCGGAACCCTCTTCTGACTAGCCGTAGTCGCAGCAGGCATGATAACTTGCAAGTTAGTCTCAATCACCCTGCTGACCTCCACCAGAGTATTAAACTTTCTGATCCGCTGTGAAATGACTCTATCGCTAATCAAGGGCCTCAAACTAGTCTCAAACTGCTCACATCTCCAGGGTTCATCATCATACCTCTGGAGGTAAAAGGAATACCGAGACAACTCAATAAACTTGGCCACATACTGGTCCACAGTCATCTCATCCGTCTGTCTCAAGCCCATAAACTCCATCTCTTTCTTTTTCCTCACGAAACTTGGGACATACTTCTCATAAAACTCAACCAAGAAAGTCTCCCAAGTTATCTGTATATTCTTGGTCTCCATAAGGGGTTTCGCGCTATCCCACCATCTATCAGCTTCCTTTTCTAGCATGAAGGTGGCTAGCTGGGCTTTTTGCTCAGTGGTACAATCTATCACTGAGAATATATTCTTAAGCTACATCACCCAAGCCTCCACCTTATCCGCATCCAACTCCCCGTCAAACGAGGGTGGATTATTCTGCCTAAACTCACTTGTGCCCAAACGTCATATTTTGGCTCTAACTTTGGAAAATCATAATTAATTGTAGAAAAATGAGAATCTAGCAAACTCTAACTTTCTAGAAATTTCTAAGTGTTAAATTTACACTAAAAATCATTCCCAACCACAAACATAGCTTTTGGACCATGTTTGACATCGAAAATGGGAAGGAGGTCCGGCTGTCACTGTTTCTGGTGCAGCTTGCTGTCATGACTTTCGAAAATTCATAACTAAATCCACAAAAATCCAATCTGGTCACACTATACCAATTTGAAAAGCTACAGATGTCTAATAGAGGTGAAAAATAAGGTCAGATCATTTCAGTAGCTCCTACTCCCCGAAAACTGATGGAACAGTAATAGGGGTCAGATGAGCTCCCTGATGCTGATACAGAACTTCAGACAGTTCGTTCTCTCTCTACAGACCTCTGTTTTAGGTAATTCGAGTTCCTATAAGTCACTGTGGTTGTCTAGTTTATGTGTATAAAATTTCACCATATTTGGAATCCATTTAGTCTATAAATACCACAGATTTCATTTCTGGTTTATATGAACAGTACATGACCAATCCATTCAATTTTCCCAAATTCAAAAATTCGCTAAATATTCTCTCGACCTCCGAATATTACCAACTTCAACTTCTCAAGAATCTTTCTACAAACTCTAGAGGTATGCCAAATTTCATGGCAAGAGGAGCTCATCCGGTCATACTTTGACATAGCTCACAAAAATATCAGTTTTGGCACCCAAAAGGTCCAAAACGGGTCCAAATGGCCTCTCACATATTCTAACCACTTATGGACAAGTTTAAAAGTATAAAACTAGGATATATAATAAGTCCATGTGGTCCAAATCATCATACATTCCAATCTCACTATGCTACGGCCAAAAATACACTATCTCATTCATGCATCAAAAGGGGCAAAACCCTCATTTCCATTACTTTGGCTATCAACATAGTATATACATCATCTCTTCATACATATACACTTTCTACAACATTTACATCTCAAAAATAGTTGGCACATATTCATTTTGCACCACTTTACATCAAAATACATCAAAATATCCAAAATAAGCTACTGTCTAGCTAAGCATGCTTCTAGGCTCCTTGGTGTGTGCTCGGTTCTCCTTGAGCTCCATCTAGCATGTTAAATTGGGAGGAGAAGGGGTGAGATTCAGGGAATCTCAGTAGCTCATGCACTCAATCAAGTAAGCAATCAAGGCATATAACAAGTCAAAGCATGTGAATAAGCATTTAGCCATTCTCAATCATCCAGCACACATTGTACATGCTATGGAAATCACAACAATGCCAAAAATGGGCTCCAGGGACTTTTGGTCTAGCCTCACCCGAGTTTAGGGACTTTTGGATGGCCTCACCCGAGTTTAAGGACTTTTGACTTGGCCTCACTCGTTTGAGACTTTTGGCCTTGTCTCACCTATCTCAAGGGACTTTCGGCTTCACCTCACCTATCTCAAGGGACTTTTGGCACTACCTCACCTGAGCAAATCTCACAATTCATCATACAAACATATTGGCATCAATGCATCAAAGCAATAGCATATGGCATATTCCACACAATAAGCATATACATAAACATACAATGATTATTACATCCAAGAATGCATCAAGAAAGAGTGGGAAGAGAGAGCTACCTTATGAGCCAAAGCCAACACTAGCTTTTCCTTTCAATTTCTCCTCTCCCTCCTTAGGTTCACAATCACACCTTGATGAAGGTGTTTCTCTTGATCCTAGACACACAAAAGCATGCAATTACTCTTTTATAACTTAATTCAGAGCAACCATTCTATCACATAAAAACCTAGGGTTCTCTCTCTCTCTCTAGAATGTCACCAGCTCATCCTCTCTCTCAAGTGCCTAAGGTAGTGCAAACAACATTTTCAAAGAAAACACACAGATTCAAAGATATTTTCCACTTTTCCTCTTCTGACCCATGCCCAAAATCCAACCATTTTCACAAACAAAACCGTAGGAAGAGAGGGCAAAGAGAGGAGATTAGAAATCTAAGAAGAAATGGGAGAAATTGGCTTACCTTTCCCTTGCTCTCCCTCCTTCTCTTGGTCTCTCTCACTCTCCACGCCTCTTTTCTCTCCTTGTGTCGAAGTCTATGGCAGATATGAGAGAAAAAAATGAGTTTGGGCATTTAATGAAGTCTAATTCTCGCCTTTTACTCTCTTCCGGACTGACCCTCGCTACGGCGAAAATTAACCTTCGCTATAGCGAGCTCGTGTTATCTGGCTTCGCTTTGGCGAGGCTTAACCTTCGCTACAGTGAACTCGTATTAGTTCCCTTCGCTATGGCGAGTTTCGACCTTCGCTATGGCGAACTCGCGTCAGTTCCAGACTACCACTTTCACTATGGCGTACGCTACAGCGAGCAACTCCCTGGTTTTTGTATGGACTGCTGCCAGCACTCGCTATAGCTAGAATCACGTTCGCTATGGCGAGGAGGCACTCTCGCTACAGCGAGATCATTTCTCGCTATTGCGAGAAGACTTAGCACAGTTTCTGGACTTCAAAAGTTTTCAGCTTCCTACTTTCTTTCTTTTCCCTTCCTTTTCTTTTTCCCGGTTGTTACACGCGAGGCATCAATTCTTTCCTTCTCTAGTATAGGCCGTATTCCTAGGGATCACTTAACTTGGCTTACTTCATCCCAAGAGAACTTGCGATGAGCCCTTAGTGATTAGTTAGAAGTAAGTCCAACAAGATTTTTTAGATCCTAACTGTAAAAAAAAAGGTTTAGTATGTGCAAATTCACTAAAAAGAAGATCATATAATACATGTATCTTTAGGGGTGGGCATACATACTTGCTTAAGCAATCAATCATATATAGAAAATAAAAAATAGGACAAAAAATCAACATATCAATCATGCATAGATACAACCTTATAAAAATCTAAATAATAATTTCTTATGAGAAATCGAATTAATGAGTCTTTTACATGAACTTGCAAAATAAAGTAATTAATCAAGGATTTATATTAATTTTAATTAACCATCCCTTACACATATACTCAATTAACCCATCAATCTTTTTAAAAAAAGGGAAGAAATCAATGTATCAAGTATAAAATTAACTAACCACTTAAGCAAATTCTAAATGTAATAATGTAAAATTACACATTGATAAAATTTGAAAAATGAGAATAACAATGCCAACCCATTAATGGTCCAATTAAATTGATTCAATAAAGTGCAAATTCATTATCAAAAGCCCTTAGATTCTTATTCATTCAAAAAGGGCAAATCGTTCCATTTCTTTGCATTTTTTCTCACCTTATATTAGTCCTCCTTTGTTCATCACCACCCTCATACCTATCTTTCACACATCTTCTATTAACTTCGCATTAGTCCCTTGGTCTGTTCATCAAAGAAATGCTACCTTTGGTACCCCCTAAAACTAAGCTTTCTGTGGTCATATCCTAACCCGAGTGTGTCACAAAATATCCCACTAAATCATGTGACAAAACCTCTACTTGACTTCACTAATTTGCTATCCTACCCTTCTTTTCTAATTCCTTTCTCTACCCCTCCACTTCTTCTTTTTTTTTTATACAGTTTAGCTTCCCTAATTCTTCTTCCTCCTTTTCTTGTTTTTAATCTTGTTCATCTCTATTCTTCTCTTTTTCTCTGAAATTCAGCTTCTTTTCTTCTTCTTTCCTAATATTGTCTTGGGTTTCTTTTTCTTTATGCCCCAATTCCTCCTCCTTTTCCTTTTATTTTTCTTTATAATTTGGCTTCTCTTGTTCTCCCACTTTCTTGTTTTTTCCCTCATGCTCCTCTACAACAATCTTTCCTTGTTCTTTATATAAGGCAACTATACAATAATGTGTACTCAGCTAACCTCTAATCGTGGTGAATCTATAGCAACTTATCAACAATTTCTACACTGTAAAACAAGATCAACTATTTGAACAAGGTTTTTTTTATTGATGGTAGGCTAAGAGCATGATGGGTATAAGAACTGGTTGTTAGCCCCCTCAACTAGGAACCCTATTATATAGCAAATCAATAATTATTTAGGAACCCTATTATATAGCAAATCAATAATTATTTCTACCATCAATAGAAATAAAAGCCTTTACAACACCATTATGTCTATAAATGTAACCACCCCATAAATAATAGAAACTGCTAATAAACTATCAAGTGACATAATGTGACATTTTGAGGACCATAACTCCAACATTCTCCCATTTAGTCTGAATATAGCCCCTCTATATGGCAATTTCATAACTATAAACCAAATCAAAAATACATTACAAGGATTATAATAGTAAGCCCTCTAAATAATGAGTGTTATCTTCCATGTATTACTTGTAACATGCTTTTAAACTTAACGACGGTGTATACTTAATGAATAAACCTCAATTATTTATTTGAATTCAAACTCAAATGTTCATTAATCTCACTATTTGTGCATATAGTTAAAATAGAGTTGAAAAACCAATAATTTAAATTTTCATCACTTAAATGTACCTTAACTAGACTAACAATGACAAATGTTGTTTAAGACCCATACAAGATACATGATCCTTAAATTCCTTCAAGTGTATCCTTTTAGTTAAAGGATCAACAAGCATTTCTTTCATCTATATGTGTTCTATGACTACCTAACCAATTTTGACTCATTCTTTTAAAGCTATGTACTTTATGTCAATTTGTTTACTTCAACTACTACTCTTATTATTCTTGCCCTTGAAGACCACAATTAAATTGTCGTAGAACACTTTAATAAGCCTCAAGATTGAATCCATAATCTAAAACCTAGTGATGAAATTCTTCAACCATATTATTTCATATTCTTCCATGAAATGGCTCCTTTAAATGTAAATTTATCAAGATGTCAACTTTTTGGTGTTAATGCATCATGCCAAATCTGAATCCAAATATCCAATAACTTCTAGGTTGTCGATTCTCCTATATATAAGCATGTAATTCTTTGTACCTTATAGGTACCTCAAGACCTTTTTTCTAGATTTGCAATGATGTAACACTAGATCAATTCAGTATCTCCCTAATATACTTATAAAAAAAGCTATGTTTGATCATATGTAGACCTTGGCATACACCAAGCTCCCAATCACTAAGGCATATGGTATATTTTCCATAACTTTTTTTTCTAAATCATTCTTAGGATAGTGGAACAAACTAAATTTGTCCCCTTCCATTATAGGCACCACACTTGGTGAAATATTTTTCATCCAAAAACATTCAAGAACTTTATTAATGTAAGTTTCTTGTGATAGGTTTAAGATGCTTTAAAACTTGTCTCTATGGATCCTTATGCCTAAAAGATAAAATTTCTCACTCATATCTTTCATTTTAAAGTTATTAAATAGAAATTGTTTCACCTCATGCAGTAGCTCTAAGTCATTAGATGCAAACAAAATCAACCATATACTAAACTATATGGATGATCTTACTTCCATCGACCTTGTAATATATACACTAATCCATGATGTTTTCAATGAAACCAAAAGATGCGATCATGTTATGGAACTTTAAGTATCATTGTCATAAGGCTTGCTTAAGTCTATAAATGGACTTTTCAAGCTTGCGCACCATGTTTTCACTAGCACTTGAGATGAACCTTTTAGGTTGTTTCATGTATACCTCTACCTCAAGATCAATATTGAGAAAAGTTGTTTTTAAATCCATTTGGTTTAATTCCAAGTCAAAATGGGTAACTGATGCTATAATAATACAAAAGGAATCCTTCTTTGATATAGGAGAAAAAGTCCTTCTATAATCAACTTCCTCATTTTATGTGAAATCCTTGGCATGTAGTGCTTAATATTGCCCAATAAGTCCTTTTTTATCTTAAAGACCTATTTACAACTAATAGCCCTCACCCTACTTGGTAATTTTACAAGGTCTCAAACTTTAGTACTTGTCATGGATCCCATCTTGTGTAACGTAGCATCATGCTACAATTTGGAATTTACACTACTCATAACTTATGAAAACATAATCAAGTCACCTTCAACAATAACATCATATCTAATAGATACATCATATAATCACTAGAAATTACCGGCTTCTTGGTTTTAGTTGATCTCCTCAATTTAACCTTTTGTAAAGGTTAAGGCTCTACAACAAGAAGATCTTCCACCATCATTTAAGGTATCTCTTCGACATTATAAGGAGCCTCAATAGGAAAATTAGAGACTACTTATTGTAGATTCTCTTAACTACCATTATGATCAACTTGAACTTGTGGAATGTCATGATGTTCAATGTTCACCTTAACTAGATGGGTGTCACAGAGAACTATATTTTCATTACCATAATGATTTCTGGATAGGATTATCTTTAATCACTATTTCAAGAGACTAATCACTCCTATTAATAATGTCATTTTCAAGAAACTTGGCATTTTTAAACTCGACAAACCTAGTATTATTTATAAGACAGTAAAACTTATCACCCTTAAACTTTTCTACATAGCTTATAAAATATGTAGTAATAATCTTAAGATCCAACTTCTTCCTTTATGGATTGTATACTCTAACTTCAATAGGATAGCCCTATGTGCATAAATGATTTAAATTAAGTTTCTAACCTTTCCAAATTTCAAAAGGTGTTTTAGATATAGCCTTCGTTGGAATCCTTTTCAAGATGTACATGACAATGTAAAGTGCTTCTCTCTACAAAAAGGTTAGAAGTTTGAAGCTGCTTAGTATACTTTTCACCATGTCCAATACAGTCTAGTTCCTTCTTTCTACCACACCATTCATGTCAGATGAGCCAGGCATGGTATATTATACAACTATGCTATGTTTTTCAAGGAACTTAGCAAATAGACCAGGTGCTTGTCCATTATCAGTGTACCTACCAAAATACTTACCTCTTCTATTAGATCTCATCATCTTAATTTGTTTATCAAATTATTTCTTTACCTCTGCTTTATAGGTTTTGAAAGTATCAAGTGTCTTACTTTTATTATAAAGCAAGTAGATATACATATAATGTGAGAAGTCATTAATGAAGGAAACAAAGTATTTCTGACAACTAGAATCTAAATCAAGACTATAGATATCAGTGTGTATAATCTCTAATAATTTAGTAGTTCTTTTAGCTCTTTTAAGTGGCACATTGGTATGCTTTCCTTTAATGTAGTCCACACACGAATCAAAGATAGTAAAGTCTAAAGATTCAAAAACCCCTTCCTTTACTAACCATTTGATTTTTTTTAATGGAGAAATGTCACAATCTCCAATGCCACAAACCATAATACTTCTCTTTCATAACATAATGCTTAACACTTGTATTAACATGCATATACATTAAGGTATTAGGGACATTCATGCTAGTGTAAAGCTTATACAAACCATTATCCAAAGTAATTTTCCCAATAGGTATTGAATTTTTTTATTAAATTAAAAGTTAGTCCATAATTATTTAATCAAACACTTGAAAGAACAAGTTTAGAAATAGAAATTAAAGAAAAACTTGGAATGTAAAATGTTTGTTCAAGATCCAGTACATAGCTAGAACTTAAAATAAGCCTACATGTTCCCATTGCCTTTATAGGTGAGCCTATCCTATTTCTTGAAAGACTTTATGCTCACTTATACTTAGTTTCCTTTGATTAAGCAAACCTTGTATGGTATTTGCAATATGGATCTAGATCTAGCATCAATCCACCAAGTGTCATAAAAAATATCAATCATATGAGACTCCAAACACATAAAACACAAGAGTGTACCTTTCTTCTCTAAACAGGCTTTTATTTTAAGAGAATTTTTCCTTATGTACTTCTTTTTGTAAGAATAGCATTAGGCTACCTCTTTATTCATTTTACAAATAGGAGCAAGTCCTATTATTCTTGCTTTTCCCTCTATAGCCCTTCTTCTTAGAGTTTGTAGTTATAAATAACTCATTTATGACCCTATCACCTTCCATAATGAGCTTATTCTCTTCTTACACACATATGGACCATAATTAGTTTATTAACCATTTTTCCTTATGTGTGTTATAGATACGATAAATGGCCCATATTGTAAAGGCAATGAGTTAAGGATCATAGTCACCAAGAAGGATTTAGAGATCTCTATCTTAAGAGACTTGCATTGTGCATAATATGTTCACAACCCCTTTAGTGTTAGTTAGTCTCATACATAACAGTTGAGCCAGCAATGTGCTAGTTGTCATACCAATAAACCAGATGCCTTAACATAGCATAATAGAAGACCTTATACTACTAGCAGAAAACCTTGTACTTACTGGCAGAGGACCTTGTTGACAAGTTCTTAGAATTTACACTGTAGAATACAAGATCTTATCGGAAAGATCCTAGACTCTGTTGATAAGATGTTATCTTAGCTATCTTAGCCCTTATATTAACATGGTTTATTGCCAATTTAGTCATAATATGTTTGCTTAACTAGAAACATCACCAAATAAGGTATAAAACATTCATTATCAAGAACTTTCATACCTTTAGTAAGGGAAATAACCATCATCAAAGGCCAAAATAATTCAATTTTAATCATATAGGGCATATGACCTTACTAATAGCATCTTCCATCCATAATATACTTAATGGACCAGAACCATCACAATTCCATGCTTGCATTTTGGGTTTAAGACAAGCAACACAAGTTCAAGGCAAAGTTGCAATTTTTCCTTAGGTCTATATTCTGATGCAAAATTCAAAAAATTATAAATAATTTTAGAAAAATTGAAATCATGCAAATTATACCATTCTAGAAATTCAAGAAGTCCCCTAATCGCCATAAAAATTTTAGATTAAAATAATCAGGTTTGCCCCATGAAAACTAATGGAACAATAATACTAGTCTAGGTGGCATCCTGCAGCTAAACTCCAACTTTGAAAAATCATATCTCCTTCTATAGAGCTTCAAATGAGGTGTTCTTGGTGGCTACGAAAGTATCATGATTTCTAATACATGTCTCTAAAATTTCATAAGCATTGGACTTTGTTTGTCTCTTCAAAGACATAGAAAACCAAAACTAACCAAGTGAACAGTGCATTAACATTTTTTTGCATAATTTAGTCAACTTTAGAAAATCACATAATATTCTACATAGCTCTAAAAATTATGCTTTTTGGCTTTGTGAAACACTCTTAATGAGATCTAAATGCCTGCCAAATTTCATGCCAAAATTTGTTCATTTGGTCTAGTTTTGGTTTAGGGGCAAAATATGGCTTAAAATAGTAATCATATGACTCTAAATAGTACCAAATGGTTCCTTACATGAACTGTAACACCATAATTTTCTAGTTTATCTCATGCTATCTCCATGTCTTATATGATGTATTTCATAAAGGAGTAAGAAAAATGGTAATATATATATATATATTTTTTAGTGTTGCATAGCATATAAAATTTTTACTTGATGTCCTGTGGACCATATGAGCTCATGTATCACATTCCTATATTTAATTACATGAATACAACTCATTTTCATCACCAAAATTGGCCTAGAACTCGTGCAAGGCAAGGGAATATATAAAATTCGTAGTTGTTATTTTGGCCAGAATTTTTCCTTTTCTGTGACAAATTTTGAAAAATTGTAACTAATGCTAGAAAAATCGAAATCATACCTTCTTTACCATTCTAGAAAGCTAAAGATATATAATTTATGTTAAAAATATATCCAAGTAATGAAACATAATACAAAGAATGTTTGACATTCGAAAAGTGTAAAGGTCTGATTGGCTACTGGTACTAATATAGTTTTCTGTTATAAATTTCAAAAATATTCAATTAATTCTAAAAAAATTCAATCCATGAAAATGATATCAATTTGGAAAGATACAGATGTTAATTAGAGGGAAAAAATAACTTTAGACCATTTTAGGTACAGCCAGGCATTGAAAACTAATCAAATATAACCTAGGTCAGTCTGGGCACCTGATACTAAATAGAAATTTTAAAAATTCATATCTCCCGTTCTAGATATCTAAATGAGGTGATTCTAGTTGAAAAAATTCATTAGGAGTGTCTAGTTTATTCTTATAAAATTTTGTGGCAATTGGACATCATTTGCTCTATGCGTGATAAAATTCAATTTCGGACTAGTGTGAACAATATCTAAAACTAAAATCAAAAAATTTCCCAACTTTGAAAATTTATCAAATATTACATAGACCTCCAAAAATTATGCACTTTAGCTTCCCATAAAGCTCTCAATAAGATCTAGAATCATGACAAATTTTGGACCAAGAAGAGTTCATTTAGATAAAAAGTAACATAGCCTCATGAAATGATCATTCTTGCTCCCTATCAAGAGTCACTTTGGTCCAAATAGCCTTCTCTTGAGTTTGGCACCTCTTGGGCAAGTTTAAAAGTATAATTATGACTTTGTTAACATGCCCAAATGGTTCTAAACCCTATACATCTCATTTTGGCCCTTCAACATCCATTAATATATTAAACATACATACCATTCAAAGATCTAAATCCACAATCTCGTTGATTTAATGCTATATAGTGTTTACATGGGATCCATACATCATGTTACATGTACTCAAGGTCTTATTCTACCAAAAATAATATATACAAAGCTTCTTTAATATTCCATTATAAGTTAGATTAAAAAATGAACAAAGTGTAGCCATTCAATGTTCTTAGCTTGCATTTCCTTAGTTTTGAGAACCACCTAGACATTTCAAGAGTAAGAAGGAAAAGGGAGTGAGATTCCAAGAATCTCAATAGCTCACACACTGATTCACTCACATATTCAAGGCATACATACATCAAGAACACAATTATGCAAGCATAAAGTGTGCAAAGCCACATTTCCATCTCACATTAATATATCAAACTATTTCCATGCCCTAGGGACTTTTAGTTTTGTCTCACCCAATTTCTAAGACTTTTGGAAGTACCTCACCCTTGGCCTAAGGACTTTTAACTTAGCCTCACCTACCCAAGGGACTTTTGGCCTAGTCTCACCCATGTCTTAAGACTTTTGACACATCCTCACCCACTTTAAGGGACTTTTGGCATCACCACCTTACCCTTATGAGCCAATCTCATAATCCAAAATATTCAAGAACACACATTGGCACCAATGCAACATCAAGACATCAAGTGGCATGTTTCAAATCACGAGAGTAAATGCAAGCACACAATGACATACATATGCACACAAGAAAGTATGAATAATAAGGTGAAGAGCTACCTTTCAATTTATGCAAGCTTACTTTGCTAATTCCTTTCCCTCCTTGATTTCACAAGAGTACTTAGGTGGTTGGTTGTTTTCTTAGCCTAGACATCACAAGAAACACGCAATCACATACTTAAAGCAAGCTAAGACACTAAACTAAAGTTTAAATACACACTTAGTTTCATACTTGGCTTTATGGTTCCATAATTAGTCTAATGAAGCAGCTTTTGGAATTCAATTTCTAGGTTCCATTCTCTTGTTATTTCTAGATTTTTTGGACTCACTTAAGGTCATTGGAGCCATCACACAACCATTTGCACAATTGGAAAACCAAGTTACTTCTTAAGCCATCATTATGGACATTGTTGTCCCATCTTCCAATCCATGGCTCCTAAATTTTTCCTAATGGTTCCTACCATCTTTTAACATCATATGAAGTCTCAAACCAAGGCTAGAACAAATTAAAACATCCTCCAACCATATGCTCTTGCCTTGGCTGAGACTAGTGAGCAAAATAGGGTTCAAGAGCTTCTTGATTTTTCCTTGATAGGAAAGTCATTTGGGGAGGTTTCCAAGGGTCTTAGGAGCTCAAGAAGACATTCAAATAGCTAAGGGAATACTCATATAAAATCAAATTTCATAATCTCTTCAAAAACCCACCACTTTCCTAACTTGCATTTCAATGAATTTCCATGTAATTTCTTGCCATAATCCATCTCCCCAAGGTCTAAAACCCTTGTTCCCCTCTTGGTTTTAGATAAAAAATCCTTCCCCTATATGGTTCTGGTTTAAGCTGAAAATCCACCAAGAAAGAAGCAACAAGGAGAAGCAACAACAACAAATAATTACCTTGGTTTTAAGCTTCCTTTTAATGCTCTTTTTCCTTGGTTTGCTTCCTCTTATGAAATTCAAATTTTCCCCTTGTGTTCTGGCCTAAAAACAGAACCAATCATCTTAAGAAAACCATAGAAAGAAAGCCAAAAAGGTAAGGAAGAGAATTGGAAGAAGGAAGAGCATGAAATTCTACAAATTTCCTTACCTTTTTTTTTCTCCTCCTTCTTCTCCTCCTTTTGTGTGCCTAGAAGAGAGCTTTCATTTCTGAAATTTGCGCAGAAGAAATTTGTGCTTAATGAGGGGAGAAAAAGGGAGAAAAGTGTGGAAGGTTATGGAAGATTCAAGAAGCTTATATTTCTAATTTTGCCCTTTCGTAATAGAAATTTTGTTTCAGCTTCATTTTAGCTCCTTTTTAAGAACCGTCTTCTCTATCATAAAATTTAGATTCCTAATTTAATAAAACACCTTTGGAATCACTCAAGTTAGAGCTACCTTCCCGAACTAATCTTTCAAAGTTTAGGCTCACCGACGTTGAAAAATGTACACTAGAGGAACTCTACCAGTCTCGAGGCTTCCTATGATTTTTGGGGCCTTTGAGAACCCTGAGCAACTCAAATTTCCCATTTAAAAAGTCGTTTTATGTGTTTTTCCAAAAGTTACACTTATTTACAAAAATGCCATTACATTTTGTCAGTTTCCATTACAATTTGTTTCTCTGTCCTAGTTCCTTTTTTCTTTCCGTCTGAGTCTAGAATTATCATTTTTAGGAGCTTAGAACTCTACCTAAATTTTTCTAGAAATTTTTGAGCTCATTTCAATGGTCTTGCTTTTATACAGCTCATTTTATCAGTTTATGAAAACTACAATCATTACATTTTTTCTCTATTCGTTACATGAACCATGACCATTTGAGCAAGTTTAAAAGAATAAGCACATCATGCAAAAGCATCTCAATAGGTCCAAATCCTCATGAAACTCAAATTCACCATTCCACTTGCATAAATATGCATAGACATCACAGGTTAAGGATATCTAAATCATATATTCTCATACATTTGACTTCAAATTCATTACATATGACATATTCATATACTTTTAGATATGCTTAAAATAGTACATCTCATAAATAGCTCATAGATATATACTTTGATATCAATATATAGAAAATACTATTCTATTGTCAAAGTATCATCATTCATGCTCCATGGCTCCCATTCTTTACTCCTTGGACTTCACCTAGACAAGGTGAGGTGAAAAGTGGGGGAGAGCGAGATTCAAAGAACTCTAATAGCTCTTTCATCCTTTCAAGTAAGCATATATGGCAATTATTTATGTCAAAGAATACAAGTATGCACTAAACACTTTCAAGAACCATTCAAATAATGTTTTCCACATCATATAAACATGTCAAAATTAAAATCAAGTTCTAGAGACTTTTAGTTTAGACTCACCCTATAATTTAGGACTTTTGGATTAGCCTCACCTACTTTCTAGGGGCTCTTAGCTTAGCCTCACTCATTCCTGAGACTTTTGGCCTTATCTCACCTATTGTTAGAGACTTTTGGCTTTACCTCACCCATTCCAAGGGACTTTTGGTATAACCTCACTCATAAAAAGCAATTTCACAAGCAAACACAATTCAAGAAGCATATTGGTACCAAAGTATCAATTCAATAGCTATATGTAATGTCTGGTTTTTGTAAAAACAATAAAAATAGATATATTTTCAAAGTAGATCATCTAAAATGAATTAGTTAAGGTCTAGAAAATTTAGAATAATGATCTAGACATTAAATAATGAATTTAGGAGGCTAAAGGTTACCTGAAACAAAAACTAAAATGACCAGATAGAAATTAACAAAATAACTACGTAACGTAATGGCATTTTTGTAATGTTGGAAAAATTTTATAATACTCACAAGAGAGCTTTTTAAATGAAAATTTTGAGTTCTCCAGGGTTCTTAAAGGCCCTATGATAGTTAAAATCCTTTTGGTGTACGTTTTCTAACGTCGGTTGATCTGAATTTTGATAATTTCATTAAGGAAGGTTTTAGCTCCAATTTAAGTGATTCTAAAGGCATTTTATAAGATTGAGAACCAAATTTTAAGATGGAAAAGATAGTTCTAAAAAAGGAGCTAAAACAATCTAGAAATGAAAATGCTAAGATTAAGGGACATAATTGAAATTTTTGAAAATAATTTCTTAAACCTACCTATATATACCCCACGCCCCACTCTTCTCCTCACTTAGTCCATTTCATTTCTACCCTAAATCAGAGAAAATAGCAAGGGAGTGAGGCACACAAGGGAGGAGAGAAAGAGAGAAGAAAAAGCAAGAAAAAGGTATGGTTTTTCTTGGATTTTCTTGGTTTCGCTTTAGTAAATTCTTTCTCCTTCATCTTCCCTTCTTTCCTATGGAATTTTTGAAGTATTTGGGGCTGTTTTGAGGTTAGACCTAAGAGGGAATTTTTGAATTCAAGGAGAAGAAGCCAAATAAAGTGAAGAACAAGCAAAGGAAGCCAAGGAAACAAGGTATTTTGCCACTATTATGCTTGATTCTTCTTATTCCTTCTCTTGTTTATATTTCACCTCATACAAGACCAGCCTTAAGGGGTTAAATTTCTAGCCAAACCAAGAGTGAATCTTAGGAAAATGAGGGAAAAGAACAAGAATATACAAATAAAACAATCAAATAACCATTAGATTTCAAGATAGCAAAATTAGGGTTTCAAGTGTTCCACTAAAATTTTGTTTTAATGCAAGAGTTCCTAGCCCAAAATAGATGTTTGGATGAGCTCCTAAGATCCCTAAAAATTTTCTCACATGCATCTCTCATCAAGAAAACAAGACAAACTCATTTGGTGCTTTCTTGATCCATAGCCTCAACCTAGGGAGGATGAAGCACCAAGGGGTAGTTTTAATTCATTCCAAGCTTGATTTTAAGTCATATATGGTGGTAGAGGATGAGAGGAAGCCTTGAAAAAAAATTAGAAGTCATGGATAGTGAGATGTAGTTATAGGTTCCATATTATGACTTAAAGAAGCAACACCTAGCTATGCTCCTTAAATTAATTGTGTGATAACTCCAAGAGGCTTAAAAGGAGTCAAGAATCATAGATGGATAGAAAGAATGGAGCCAAGATCATGTTTTCTCAAGGTTGCTTCATTAGGTGCATTATAGAACCATAAATGAGCCATAAGAATAATCTAGCTTTTGAAATAAATGTGTAGCTTTAGAAATTGTTCCAATAGTGTAATTGGCTTCCATATTATGTGTCCAGGCAAAAGAAACCAAGTTTGACCTTCTTGTGAGTGTGTGGCCATGGAAGAGGAACAAAGTTCAAGGAGAAAAGCGTGCATTTGTAACAAAGGTAGCTCTCTCTTCTTTCTCTAATGCATGAGTGGATGTTTATCTTGTCTTTGAATATGTGTATGTATGTTTTGAGCCATGAAATATATTTTAACATGTATTTATATACCATGGTACCATGATGTTATGTTATGCATTCAAATGATGCTTTTTGAAATTTCTTTGGTTTGCTTAAGTGTGGTAAAGCCAAAAGTCCCCTAGTAATGGTGAGGATGAGCTAAGAACCCTCAAGAATGGGTGAGATAAAGCCAAAAGTCTCTCAAGAGTGAGGCTTAGTCAAGAACCCTTTTAGAACATAGGTGAGACAAGTCCAAAATCCCTAAAGAGAATGGGTAAGGCTAAATCACTTTCTTGGCAAGCCTATGGATATCTAATGTGACTTCTTGAATGTTAAAAATGTTCCATGAATGATTATGAAAGTCATGATTCCATGCATGCATTTTTAGACATGGATTTGCATTTTTTATGTATGTTTGAAAGGTAGAAGAGTTATTGGGATTCTTAGAATCTTATTCCTTTCTCCTCATTTGCTTAACATGACTAAGTGGTTTAAGTGAGCTAAGAAATGGAAGCCACCAAGCCTAAAAGAAGGAGATTGACAACAAAGTGTGTTGAATTGTCTATTTTGTAGCCATATGAATGGCATATGTTATAATCCAATATTGTATATGATGTATGAGCTTATAAAAACTTGTAAATATATGGATATATTGTGTATGTATGAGATTTGATGCCATATGTATGACATAACAAATTTTAGGCATTAAATGGCAAGATGAAGCATATGTGTTCTTGTGTATATCTTGGGGTGAAAGTGTGAGTTTGTAAAATTTGGATTTGTGCATCTTTGAGACATGTTTATTAGACCATTTTGGTGCTTTTTCACTTGCTCAAGTGGCCATGACTGTCTTAGAAGCCAATGTGAACCATTTGAGACGCTTAGAAGGTACCAAATTGGTCATTTTGAAACCTAATATCAAGATTTAACCAAATGAATGAATTTATCAATGAAATTTGGCATGCATATAGATCTCATCTAGATATTTTTAGGAAGCTAAAGACTAGATTATTTGGAGCTCTGTGGAATTAATTATGATTTTTCAAAGTTTCCAAGTTTTAGTTGTTTTGGTATGGTTACTGTTTATATAGTTAGTTTATTCTCCTACGTCATTCCAAGACCAAATGGTGTCTAATGCTTATGAAATGTTATAAAAATAAACTAGACATAATAAGCTTTCTATGACCACTAAGATCACCTTAATTGGATGTCTGAGTAGGGAGATATGAATTTTTTAAGTTCTATGATAGTACCAGTAGTGCTAGATGACCTTAGTTATTGTTCCATTGATTCCCAGTAGCTAGATGTCCTTGTTATGGTCTGGACTTATTTTTAGCATAAATTAGACATCTATAGCTTTTTAAAACAATATTGTGTAATTGATGTTTATTTTTCCAGAATTAGTTATAATTTTTCAAAATTCATGATAAAAAGATGGCACACTAACCCAAGGCTGCACATGTAATTTTTGTGTATATGGTCCATGAGCTTGAGTTCTTGGCCACTTCTTGAGATATTTTTGAGTTGTATTTGTGTCTTTAAATATGAGAATGAGATGGATGAGTTTATACGATCTACGGGACATGAAATAAAAAATTTATCCATGACATAACGCAAAATAATTGAATATTTTTATTGTATTTCCCTTGAGAATGAATGCTAGACCAAGGAAATGTGATTGGAATAATATGAGATAGCCTAATTAAATATGGTGTTACACTATAGACATGTATTATGGTTTAAACACACATACAACTATTCAATGACAATCATATAACCAAGAAATGCATATAAGAAATGATGGAGAGCTACATTTTCAAGAATGCACCAAGTTTCTCCTTGGTTTCTAACTTCTCTTCTCTTGGTCTCATAAGCATACTTAGGAGAGACTTGATTTGCTTGCTTGGTCTAAACACATCAAACAACACACAAAGATATCAATAGAACCATCTCTAGCCTTATATAAGCTACTTCTAGCTTTAGGCATTCATATGACTCCATATGGTAGCATAATAAAATAACTCATATAATTCATCATTTTGGCTCCAATTTCTCACTCAATCTAGGTCACATACTCCATTTAAACTCATTGGAGTCACCATAAACTCAAATCAATGAGCCTAATGCCAAGTTGCTTCTTTATGCATAATGAAACCTTAAACTTCCAATATTCAAACTATGGTTCCTAAATTCAAACCAATGGTTTCTTTAGTGTTTATTATTTATATCTAGACCATTTCTATCTTTGGAATCAATAAAAACTCTCCCTAGGTGCACTTTCCCCCCTTAGGCTAAGATATGCATCAAGAATGCCACCCATGGAGTTTTCTTGGTTTTCTTAGGAAATTTGATATCCATGAAGCTTCTTAGACCTCTTATGAACTGAAATATGCTGTTAGATAGTCTAAAATATCATTTTATAGTTTTATATTTCCTAAGGTGCAAGTGAAACCCTAGATATGGAAACTTACAACCTATAGCCTCTCATGGCTTTCTTTTTGCATAATCTTACTCTTTACACTTTTAAGCACTTATTTCTATTAAATTTTCATCAAACAAAAGCTTTCTTCCCACTCTCTCTCTATAGGCTGAATTATGGAAGAAAAAGAAGACCAAGGAAATGGCAATATCATGGCAAATATCATACCTCATTTGAAAGCTTGTTAAGTGGTGATTATTGTACCATAGTTGTTTGCTTCAAACTTTCACTTTTCCTCAAGAGGTCAGCCATCAAACTCCTCCTTTCAAGAATTTAAAACCATCAAGAGAAAGAAAATGAAGAAAGGAGAAAGTTTCATAACTAGTTTGTTTTAGTTTCCTTTCTCTCTTTTCTCCCATTTTTCATGCCATTTTTGGTCTGGTTCAAGGCTAGAACATTAGATCTAAATGGAGAAGACAACAATGTGGCTGCTATATGGAGCAAAAAGGTGGTAATTTAACTTTTTTCAAAATTACCATTTTGCTACTATACTTCGGCTCTTCCGTTTATGCTCGTTTTAGCTCCTTTTTTAGAACCATTTTTTGTATATGAAAATTTAGGTCCTCTAATCATAAAATGCCTTTGATTCCACCCCAATTGGATTTAAAACCTTATCGAACCATTCATTCAAAGTTTCAATTAATTCTTTACTAAAAACACGCATCGAAAAGGGTTTTAACTATTATGATGGTTTCTATAGTTTTTAGGGCCTCTGAGAACCCAGAGAAACTTAATTTTTCTGTTTTAAACCCCATGCCAGTGGCCTCTACAACTCTCTGTTTAACCGTTTTGGCTCCAATTCTGGGCTAACTTTAGGCTCTAATATATATTTTTAGATATTCTAATTAACATGTTAACCCCAATTAGCCTTAATTCACTTTACTTCGTGGTCTTCATTCATTAATTACTTGATTTTGAATTTGGTTTCTTATAGTTCCTACTGGCTTTTGCTAGGCTCATGACCCCCTATAAGTAATTCATTCCACTTTATAGGAATTATTATGAATTTCTAAATCATAGGATATTACACTAGCTAGTGACTTATTCAATGATACATATTGCTTATCAACGGCCTTCATATAGTCCTTCGCTTTGGTACAATTAGTAATGAACCCACGTATGCTACCTAGTATATGAGACTTAATTAACATCAAGTTGATGTGGTTACACTGCTGTCAATGCTTATACAATGCTACTTCAGCAAGAGTAATTGTACTTGTAGGCACCCGTGGCTTATCCTTATAGAGAGCAAAATCCAAGTCAAGGCACTCTAGATGGAGGAGAATAGACTTCTTCCAAGCCTTGTAATTGTTCCCACTCAAAATGATTTTGTCAAAAGTGTCAACTAACATAAGAGATGTAATAAATGTTGCCAAGTCAATGCATTATATCAAAATATGCTTACATAATTATATAAGGCAAATATCCATCACAATTATGTATATGCTCACCTATGCAAGCCATAAAATAATATAAACTACATATCACCAAGATCTATTTATGGGTTAAGGCCTTAGCATACTATAAATTTATATGTCTTTTATGATGATATTTAGAAGCTATTCATGTTTCCTAATACTTGTGAACTACGTATTTCTATTTCATCCTAATTAAGTATGTAAAATATAAGTATCTCCTTATGGGAAAAACATATTATATATATACAATTAGAATTTATGTCTTTAATTCATTATGCGATTTCTAACAAGAATGCATATTTAAAGGTATGTAAGGATGCGGTAGCTACTCCTGCTAGTTAGAAGACATATAATTTTATGAATGTACACTTAAAACAAATATATGCATTTAAAAATACTTTATGAAAATTAAATAATTAATTAATTAACTAAAACTAAATGTGACTAATTAATTAAAATTTTCTTCCTTGAATTTTCCCAAATGTGCCAAAAATTGCTTAAAAATAATTTTCCAAAAATTGGACAAAAGATTAAATAGCATTGGAGTTACTTTCATTTATGAGAATAATTAATTAATTAATTAATCAACAAATATTTATGTGACTAATTAATTAATACTCTCTTTTTAAAAGATTCAAAAAATGTCAAATATCCAAAATAACTTTTCCAAGCAAAGGAAAATTTTCAATGGCACTAAGAATAATTTTTCATAAATTTTTGAACTTAAAGATACAATTTATAAATCAAATAGTAATTTATAAAAATTTAAAAAGTCCAGAAATTAATTATTTTCATACGCAAAATAAGCCCAAATGGAATTTTTCTCCACAATAACCAAAAAAAGGCTCAAAATTGGCCTTTAAATGGCCAGAAATGTTTTTTTACAATTGCCCAAAAACAAGGCCCAAGGCTATGGCCTAGAAAAACGAATGCTGAAAATGCATTCAAAAAAGGCTAGGCCTAAAAAAACTCAAAACAGCCCCAAACCATGAAAAAGTGAAATAGTGTTTCACTTACTTCTCCAAAAATGATCTGTCGTCCACTAAGGGTTTGAAACACTTCCTCACACCAAAACAACATGTTTTGACTAAAAGGGAAAAATGATCTGCTGTGCATGTCATCCTTGACCTTTAGAAAAGTCATTCTAACCCGACCCAAACCCATGATGGACCTGCTTCTAACCCTTACCATATCTCAACCTCTAGAGCACTATTTTGGGTGATCCAAGATTCATTAAAAAAAAACACAACGAGATCCAGCGATTTATGGAGTCAAAATGGACAAAATCATCAAAAATTTCGAGCTCTTTTAAACCCGAAATGGACATATTCATAGGTTATTTTTTTAGCTATGTGTTCAGCAACATATAGGCATTTTCAAGCATATAATCCTATATACTAGCACAATATAATGTATATGACAATTTTATACCTATCTTACATATAAAATCTATGACATAAACAATATTCAAACAATGCAACAAAGCTACAGAATTTAAACAGTACATAAATGGCAAAAAGCATGAAATGGCACTAGGCAGAGGCAAAACAATGCTCTAATACCATATGTAAGGCAACTATACAATAATGTGTACTCAATATTTCCAATCACTACAAAAAAAAACTAATTTTTAGCAGTCGCCATTAAAAGAATAAAGGTCACCACTAAAAAAATTATGTTGTTGCCACTAACTCGCAACTAATACTCATATAACAAAAGTCTTTAGCAGCAATGAAAATATTGCCACTAATAATGTTTTTAGTGCAGCATTAAATGCCACTAATACTTTTTAGCAACAACTCCAATCGCCACTAAAACAAAATTGGTGGCAAGGCCGTCGCTAAATAGTATTTAAAGAAATTAATTTTTCTTTCTAATTATTGGTCACCACTAAAAACGAAACATCAGTGGCAACTATATTGCCATTAATTAGTATATTTTCAGTGGCGACTATAACTTGTTGCCACTAAAACCTTATTATTAGGGGTGGAAATGTTGCCATGAATGAAAGGTTTAAGTGGCAATAAGCTTTAGTCACCACTAAAATGTTTTTATTTAGTGGCATTATTTATCATCACTAAAAATTTATTCATAGTCACCACTAAATTGTTATTAATGGTAACTATTTTCGCCACTAAAACTAAATGGTCGCCACTGAATTGTTTTTGTGGCAACTTTTATTGACACTAAAAGTTGCATAGTAGTGAGCTCATTTTCAGCGACGAATTTGGTTGCCACTAAATGTTATTACAATTCTTTAGTCATAACAAATGTCACCATTAATGGTGTCAGTAAAAAATAGGACAAATAGAGAAAAGTAAGAAAGGAATACTTTAAATTATTAGGAAACTTGTAATATACAAGCGATAGTGGCTTTGAGCTCAGTCATGAAGTGCTTATGCATTAGTGTTTGATGTTATGGTTTGCTTGCAACAATGGTTACATGATATTGAGTTTGGCCAACCCAGTAGTAATGTAATTTAAGTGTGTAGCAAATGACGACATCAATCACCAAAGTGTCTCGGCAATCGAAGAGTATCCTAGTTAGTTAAAGAATGAGACGAATCGGAGAAGAAAGGTAAAGGGATTCCAGTAGTATCGGAATGGTAAGGAAAGCATGTAGAAAGGATCCCTAGTAGAAAATGTTCAGATTTAGTATATATAGCTCGAGTCCCTTATAGTATATATAAATGATATGAATAGGGACCAGTGCATAGCCTCTTTCCTACCAGAATTGTTAGCCATATTCAATCTATAAGATGCCCTAGTGCTAAGTACTTAAAAGTAGAATGTGGGCATAGTGAGAACTGCAGGATATGAGAGGAGGGCTAAAATGACTATATGTAAGTAAGTAAGTCAATAGAGTAAGAAAAGAAAGCCCAAGTGAAAAAGAGGCTGAAGTGGGAATATGAAGATCCTATGAGGAGCGATGAATGAAAATTAAAATGTTCCTTAATATTAGTATGATAGGATCTTAGAGAATGAGATGACACATAACCCACTTCGCACGAAGAACATGATGAACTTATGAGTTTAGCCTCAGCTATTATGAGCGATGGTAACCAGACTTAGTGAGTATGTACTTTACTGTCAGATACAGTAATCTTAGGCTTTGACATCTCCTAGAGATGGATCACAATAAATCCTAGCATAGCACAACAGGTTATAATAGACCCTAGCAGGGCTCTGAGAGGTTGTAGTAGACCCAGGGGTCACAGTAGATCCCACAGAGTTACAGAGAGCCCTAGCCACAGCATGATAGACCTCTGGTAGAGATGGCAGCCTGAGATAGTTTTACATAATAGTTAGTCTCAGATACTAGTACAGTTTCAGTTAGCTTTTGTCTCAAAGACTAGAGACCTCCTGAGTCTGGTAGACCGTTGCTGTAGAGATATGAAGGCTTTACTCAGATAGTTAAACCACTTACTAGCTTTCTTTAGAGATGAGTATAGTATATGGGATGCGAAAAGTAAGAAATTAGCTTATCAGAATTAGAGCCAGATGAACCACTACCTAGCAGGCAGTAGCTCTGATCGAGGGATAGAGAGATCCCTGCATGCTAGCTTATGTATTCAGAAAGGAGTCAGGTGTAGTTTTTATAAGGTAAGTGGTACAGTATGTCTCCAGTGAGTAAAACTGTGAGAATAGCTAACATCCCATCAGAGCCCAGCAGTAGTCAGTGGTAGTAGCTCTTCAGTGCTAATATGAGACATACAAGTTAGGCCTATCAGTGTTGAAATGAGGGACCATAAAATGCCACAGCAAGTGAGCGAAAAAAGTGAGAAAAGTCCTGGCCTACAAAGACAGATGTAGTAGTAATTAGAGAAACTGGGATCATAAAAGCATAAACTTCTCAAAGGAGTTATAATCCCAGAACGTAATTAAGATGTGAGGCCTGTGATAGAAAGAATGTGAATTTTAGTCATGGGATGAGCTAGTAAGAAAGAGCACAAAGATGAACAATGAACGGAACATATGAAAAGTAAACAGACAGACAGGAACCTCCTATGGCTGTAATGATTAGAAAAGATGATGACTTTATGAGAAGCTATTGAGAGAGGATACAGGAGACATAATACAAAATGAGTTACCTCACTAGATGTGTAAATGAGTCCACTGAAAGAAATGTCAATCCTGCGAACGGGTTAACATTAACCCATTATGATTAGTAAGCTCTCCCAAGATAGGCCTCTAGAATCAAAAATTTCTTTCCCTTATGAGAGAAAGAACTAGCTAGTATTTAAGAGCAATAGAGCCTTTATTAAGAGCTAGTAATAAAAGTTCCCTGGCAAAGAGAAAATTCAAAAGAATGAAATCGCTGAAAAAACGTATAGAGCCAGGAAGAAGGGAAAGAACAAAACAGTTAACCAGAAAAGAAAAGAGTAAGAGAAAGTGCATCCTAAATTTTGAGGATGAAATTTATTTAAGGGGGGAGAAATATAACTTCCGGTTCTTTAAAAACAAAAGAAAACATGAGAAACGTAACGTACAGTTTCTCCTTTAACGAACAAAACTTACCGGATATATAAGGAAGTCCCCCAAGATGATATAGTTAAGGTCCCAAAAAATTTGGGAAGCATTCTAGACTCTTAAAAATGAGAACCCCAGGCTCAGATAGAAAGCAAAATGGAGCTAGAATGAAGAAACAATTTCTTACGAAAAGCTTACGAAACGTAATGGCATTTTTGTAATTTTGAGCAAATTTTGGAATTCACATAGGAGGGCTTTTTAAATGAAAATTTTGAGTTCCCCAGGGTTTTTAGAGGCCTTAAAAATCATGAAAAGTCCCGGGACAGCTAACGCCTTTCCGATGGATGTATTCCAACGTCGGTGTGCTCGAACTTTGAAGGATTCATTCAGGAAGGTTTTAGCTCAAATTTGAGTGATTCCAAAAGTATTTTACTAAAATGGGAATCTAAATTTCATAGTGAAAAAGGTAGTTCTAAAAAAGAAGCTAAAACAAAAGAGAAACAAAAATGCCAAGAACGAAGGGTAAAATGGAAATTTTTGAAAAGTGTAACTTATTCCCACCTATATATATGATGCACCCTTCTTCTCCCTTCATTATGCATGACCATGTTCTGCCCAAAATTAGAAAAAAACCCAAGGGGATGAGGCACACAAGAGGAGGAAGAAAAGGAGGAGAAATTCAAGGTAGAAAGGTATGGATTTTCATGGTTTTTCATAATCTTTCTCTTCCAAACCTCTTCTCCTTCATTCTCCTTTATTTCCTATAATTATAATGAAGTATATGGATTTGTTTTAAAGGAGAAATTGAGGCAAAAATTCAGATTTGAAGAGAGGAGCTCAAACCTATCTGCCCTCCATCTCTCATCATCATGTCTCTGTAGATAGGAGGAATACCTGGAGAGCTCAACAAACTTTGCTACATATTGGTCCACGGACAACCCCAGAGTCTGTTTAAATAGGATGAATTCTGACTCCTTCTCATCTTCGATAGAATTGAGGAAATACTTCTCGTGGAACACCTCGAGGAATACCTCCCATGTGATCGGGGCATTCCTTGCTCTCAAAATCGGCTCTATGCCCTTCCACCAGTAGATTGCTTCTTTTTGTAACTGGAACACAGCCATCTTGGCTTTCTGCTCAGACGTGCACTCCATCACATCCAAAATTTGCTTTAGTTCCATAATCCAGGCCTTAGCTTTGTCTGCATTTATCTTACCATCAAAGGTGGGAGGCCCAAACTTTCTGAACTGCGTGATAACCTTTCTAGTCGAGGGTTGCTACTGTGCAGGAGGCATCTGAGCTGGTGGAATCGGGGCAGCCATTTGTATGTGTGGCTATGCATCTGAGTGAGTCACCCCTAAATGCTCGGGATGATCTGAGTGTGGAGGTGGCTGAGGAGGAGTAGGTGTAGGGCCCTGGCTGTCTCTCTCAGCAAGCCGTTCCTGTAACTGCATAATGACAGCCTGCTACTAATCCAAGCGAGCCATGATGGACTGCAAGGCTCTAGCAACTAGATTACTTGGCCCGGCTTCATCAGCACGAGCTTATCTAGAGGGCCAACCTCTCCTAGTGTTCACCAATGTGCTGAAACATGATAACAAACTGTAACATAAGTTAGGGAACACTTCCACCATCAAACACACTGAATTAATCTAGGAATAAGCTCATATGCATATAGGCAACTCATAAACACAAGCCACAACCCACAATGAAAGGCTGAACCTTTGTTCTGATACCAATAAATGTAACACCATAATTTCTAGCTCATCTCATGCCTTTAAATGACTTGATATCATGAAGAATGCAAGTTTCTCATAAAAAGGCAAGGGAAAATAATAAATATTTTTACGTTGCATCGTATCTGAAAATTCCATTCGATGTCACGTGGATCGTGTGAGCTCATACTATGCATCCTTATATTTAATCATATTATTAAAACTTATTTACATCCCAAAAACATGCCTACAACTCATGGAAACCGAAATGGAGCATGAAAAATGGGAACTCATTCTCGACCAGAATTGGCCTCTTTTCTAGGCAAATTTTGAAAAATTATAACTAAATCTAGCAAAATCAAAACAATGCAATCATGGTCATTTTGGAAATCTTAGGATGTCTACTTTACACTAAAAATATGTCCAAATCATAACATGCATCATGGAGGACGTTTGACATCTGAAAATCTACAAAGGTCGCTAGCTGCCTAGGCTGCTATTTATATTACTAATGAAAATTTCAAAAATTCATAACTAATTCTATAAAAATTGAAATCATACATATTTGGTCATTATGGAAAGCTACAAGTGTTAATTGATACTAAAAATAATTTTAGAATGAAACAGATATGTTTAGCCATTGGAATCCTATGGAACCATGACTGAACTCCTGGGGCGCCACTACTACTGATAACCAAATTAAAAATTGCATAACTCTTTGATCAAATCTCCAAATGAGGTGATCTTGGTGGCCACAAAAATCTTATGACCTTTAATTTATGTCTATAAAATTTCGCAAGTATTGGACATCATTTGGCTATTGGATGACACAAAATACAAATTTTCTAGGATGAACAATGCACATACCAGAATCAATAGAAAATCCCAACTTTGAAAATTCATCAAATATTCTTTAGACCTCCAAAAATTATGTTCTTTAACTTCTCAAAAATCTCTCAATGAGATCTACTTGCATGCCAAATTTTAGATCAAGACTAACTCATTTGGCTAAAAAGTGACATAAGGTCCCATTTTAGTCAAATTTGACTCCATATAAGGTACCGAACTTGTCAAATGGTCTCCCCTTGGTGTTGGCACCTTTTGGGCAAGTCTAAAAGAATATTTAAGACTTGTATGAGCTGCCCAAAGGGTCCCAAATCTTATGCATCTTATTTTGGCTGTTCAACCCACACTTATGCATATTTGTATTATACTTCCATATTACACATTTGGACATTACAAACTCAAATTGTATTCTAAAACTCATACATCATATCCATAGTGATAACCATTACATAATAGTATATTTATATATGTCTCAAGGTTCATAATATATTTACAACATTATATACATCATGAACCATCATTATGGTTCCAAAATAGGTAAAACTAAGTATAAGCTTGTCAATCTTTCCTCTTTAAGGTTGTTGGCTCTCATTGGCACATCTACTTAGTCCATCTAGCATGTTAGATCATTAGAGAGGAGGAGATGAGATTCAAAGAATCCCAATAGCTCATCTCCTATTCAATCATACATAATATGTGCAAGTAAGCTTTTCAAAAACATACATGGAGGAAATAGAAGTCATGGACATTTTGAAAACAAACTTGGCATGTGAATCAATCATACAAGACATTTAAGAGTTCACCAAGTGTTTAGATTGGCTTCACACTTCTCCTTATAGATTTTTGAACTTATCTCACCCATTCTTTAAGAGCTTTGGACTCAACCATACTTTTGGGAGCCCACTTTGTTTTTACGAGACTCTTTACATTGTCTCAACCAAGCTCAAGGGTTTTTGGCTCATCTTCACTAAAGGAAAGAGTTCTTGGCCTCTCCACACTCAAGCAAACTCATAAAAACATCATGGAATTATTTGAAAACATAACATGTCATCAAGAATCATGATATATAAAGGCATGCTAGCATACTTTTCATAACTTGAAACTGCATATACACACATTTTAAAACAAGCTAAACACACATTCATGCATGAGAGAAGGTGGAGAGAGCTACCTTGTGTATATTCACACACTTTTTCCTTAGTTCTAAATTTTTTCCAAGGCCTCCTTTCATTTTCATTCATCAAATATGATTCAAGAATGGCCTTAGAAAAATTTAAAACTCCCCCCACCTACAAAATCCCCTCTTGGCTGAGACATAGACACCATTTGGGCCATATGGAGTTTTTTTTGTTTTCTTAAAGGGAGAAGCTTGTGGGGAGCATCTTTGGTGTCTCAAGAACTCATTTATACTCTAACTTAGACCTATGAAGTATCATATAAATTCAATTTGAAAGGTGCACTAGAAACCCTAAGTTTTGCATCTTAAATCTTAATGCCTATTTCATAGTTTTCTTTGCATATTCTTATTCCTCTCCATCAGATACCTAAGAATCATGCTCGGTTGGGATTGAAAATTAGATCTTCCTAGGGTTCTTTTACTAGGTCAAAATGGAGAAGAAGAGCCATGGAAGATATCAACCATAGGATGCATTTTTACCTTATTTCCTTACTTAGTTTTGCTTGAATCTTGATTTCTCCAATCTCCTCTATTCAAATCCGAAATTTCCCTTAAATATCTCCCTTGAATTAGATTTATAAACCTCATTTTAATCCAAGGAAACAAAGGGGAAGGGAGGAGAGGAGGTGTGGATGAAGAAAAGTAAGGAAAATCACTATGAAAACATACCTTAAGCTTGGTTTTCTTCCTCCTTCTCCCTCCTCTCCGGGGCACCTCTCCCTTAGAGTTTTGCTTCTGATTTAGGGGTGGAATATCTAAAGTGAAATAAGGGCAAGTGTGAGGCGCCACCTATATAAAGGTAGGGAAATGTGACTTTTTCAAAAATTTCAATTTTGCCCTTCATACTTTACATTTTCGTTTCTCCTTCATTTTAGTTTCTTTTTTATAACCATCTTCTCCATCATCAAATTTAAGTTCTCAATTAAGAAAAATACCTTTGGAATCACTCAAATTGGAGCTAAAACCTTTTCGAACGGATCTGTTAAAGTTCAGGTACACTGACATTAGAAAACGTCCACCGTAGGGGATTTAACTGTCCCGGGGCTTCCCATGATTTTTAGGGCCTCTGAGAACCCCGGAGAACTCAAAAATTTGATTTAAAAAGTGCTCCTATATGAATTCCAAAAATTGCTTGAAATGAAAATGCCATTACGTTTCGTAAGGTTTCTGTCAAAATTTATTTCTTCACTCTAGCTCCATTTTTCCTTCCATCTGAGGCTAGAATTCTCATTTTTAGAAGGCTAGAATGTTACTCAAATTTTTCAAGATCTTAACTAATTCATCTTGGGGGACTTGCTTTGAGAACACGTCCATTTTCGTCGTTTAACGAAAATCAGACATTACAATGCTCCCCCCTTTTTAAAATTTCGTCCTCGAAATTTAGATAACATACCTCATGGGAAGAGTTCTAGATATTTCTTCCTCATATCATCCTCTAGTTCCTAGGTGGCTTCCTCAGGAAATAACCCCTTCCAAACCATTTTCACCAACGGTATCATCTTATTCCGCAACTACTTGAGTCTAACATCCACGATTCGATCTGGTGATACTATGTATGATAGATCATCCTGTAATTGCACATTCTCATATTCTATGACATGTGAGGGGTCGGGCTAATACTTTTTTAGCTGGGAAACATGGAATACGTTGTGGACTTGGCTTAGGTTTGGGAGAAGGGCTAGTCTGTATGCCACAGGTCCTACTTTATCAAGAATCTGGAAATGACCTATGTACTTTGGAATGAGCTTTTTGCTTTTAATGGACCGACCTATCCCTGTGACTGGAGACACTCTAATGAAGACATGGTCTCTAATCTTAAACTCTAACGGTCGCCTATATTTATCTGCATAACTTTTCTATCTACTTTGAGCCGTTAGAAGTTTCTTTCTAATAGTTTCTATCTGTCTGAAGGTCTGGTCTACTAAGTCTAGGTCTATGAGGCTCCGCTCTCCTAGCTCAACCCAACACATTAGGGACCTACACTTCCTCCCATACAATACCTCATACGGTGCTATCTGTATACTTGCATGATAACTGTTATTGTAGGCAAATTTTGCTAGAGGTAAGTATGTGTCCCAGTTCCCTTTCATCTCTAGCACACACGCCCTCAACATGTCCTCTAGGATTTGGATGGTTCTCTCCGTTTAAGGGTGGTAGGCTGTACTAAATCTAAGTCTGGTACTTAGAGCATCTTATAATGATCTCTAGAAATTCGATGTGGATCTGAGATCTCTATCTGACACTATACTCCTAGGCACACCGTGTAGTCTAACTATCTTCCTGATGTACAGCTGGGCTAACTTATCTAGGGTATAAGTGGCTTTCATAGGTAAGAAGTGCGCTGACTTTGTTAACCTATCCACTATTACCCATATGGCATCATACCCCGATGATGTCCTGGGTAATCCCATGACAAAATCCATAGCTATGTTATCCCATTTCCACTCAGGGATATCTAGGGGCTGAAGTAACCCAGCTGGCTTTTGATGTTATATTTTCACTCTCTGGCATACTAGACATCGGGAGACATATTCTGCTATGTCAATTTTCATCCTAGGCCACTAAACCATTTTCTTTAAGTCTTGGTACATTTTGTTACTTCCCGAATGAATAGTGTACTTACTCTTATGTGCCTCATCTAATATCTTTTCTCTAATTTTTGTGTTCCTAGGCACATACAGTCTATCCATGTATCTCACTATGTCATCCTTAGATAGATTGAACTCCTGAACACTACCCTAGGCTATCTGGGCTCTAATTTTACTTATATGGTCATCTGTCTGTTGGGCCTCTCTTATCTGATCCCTCAAGTCATTTTCTATTCGAATCTCACTTATTAATAGCTTCCCTGAATACACCTCGTAAGAGAGACTCATGTCTCTGAATCTCTCAATCAACTCCTATTCTCAGATCATCATACAGGCCATGTGTATGGATTTTTTTGCTTAGGGCATCAGCTACCACATTAGCCTCACCGGGATGGTATTTCAATGTAAAATCATAATCTTCCAAAAATTCTAACCATCTCCATTGGCTCATGTTCAACTCTTTCTGTTTAAATAAATATTTGAGACTTTTATGGTCGCTGTAAATTTCTATTGCTGCCCCATACAAGTAGTGTCTCCATATTTTCAAAGCAAACACCACTGCGGCTAACTCTAGGTCGTGTGTGGGGTAGTTTTCCTCATGAGATTTCAACTGTCTAAAAGCATAAGCTACCACTCGACCTTTCTGCATAAGTACGCATCCTAACCCTTTCTTAGAGGCATCACTATACATTACAAAAGTTTCTTTAGGGTCAGGGAGTACTAAAACTGGAGCCGTGGTCAACTTATGCTTTAGCTCTTGAAAACTACTCTCACATTTCTCATTCCACATAAACGACACATTCTTTCTAGTAAGCCAGATTAGTGCCATCATTATCTGAGAAAAGCCATGAATGAACCTCCTATAATACCCTGCTAAACCTAGGAAGCTCCTGATCTCTATCATTGTCCTAAGTTTCTCCCATTGTAAAAATGCCTTTACCTTATGGGGATCTACTGCGACCCCTGCCTGGGAGATCACATGACCTAGAAACTGAATCTCAGTGAGCGAAAACTCACATTTACTAAGTTTAGCATATAAAAGTCTCTCTCTCAGGGTCTCCAAGGCTAATCTCAGGTACTGCTCATGTTCCTCTTTACTTTTTGAGTAGATGAGGATGTCATCTATGAAAACTACTATAAATCTATCTAAATATGGCCTGAAAACTCTGCTCATGTAATCCATAAAGACTGTAGGTGCATTCGTCAACCCGAAGGGCATAACTTAAAACTCATAATGCCCATATCTAGTTTTAAAGACTATCTTGGGAATATCCTCAGCCTTTATTCTAAGCTGATGGTATCCTGACCTAAGGTCTATCTTGGAAAACACTGACGCTCTTACTAACTGATCTAGAAGGTCATCTATGCAAGGGAGAGGGTACTTATTCTTAATGGTTATCTTATTGAGTTCTTGATAATCTATAAATAGTCTAAGGTTTCCGTCCTTCTTCTTTACAAATAGGACTGGAGCTCCCCACGGCGAGACATTGGGTTTGATAAAACCCTTCTCTAATAGCTCTTTTATTTGTTTCTTAAGCTCAGCTAACTCGGTAGAAACTATCCTATACGGGGCCTTAGACACAGACCTAACCTAGGTACAATGTCTATAGGAAACTCAACCTCTCTCTAGGGGCAATCTGCTAATCTCCTTGGGAAATACCTCTGAAAACTCCCTTACTACAGGAATCTCATCTATACCCTCTTATACCTCGGCCTGAACTGAAAAGAAAACCAGATACCCCTAACAATCATGCCTTAGAGATCTCTTATCCGAAAAGGTGGTCATGATAGATAACTCAGTCTTAGTACTAGGCACAGTCCCACACTTAGGTAAAGTAATGCACCTGTGGCTATAATCTAGTGTGGCATTATTTGCAGACATCCAGTTCATACTAATGATCACATCAATACCAATGACGAACATACAAATCAAATCAAGGGTGGTCAGGCAATGATTAAACTGGATCACATAATTCAACTAAGCATGGGAGGTAATGGCTCAATTTCCTGTAGGGGCAGATACATACAACTCATATGGCAATATAGACATACTCAGACCCAACCTCCTAATACAATTATATGATATGAAAGAGTGGCTAGCACTCGAATTAAATAATGCAGTCACAGAAAAATCATTTATTTTAATAGTACCTTGGATAAGACTCGGGGACCGGCTAGCCTCCTGCTGTGAGAGGGCGAAGACTCTACCCTAGGTCTATGGTCTAGGAGGAGGAGCCATCTCCCTCGGCTGTGTGATCTGTAGAGGGGCCTGTGGAGGAGCCTGGGTGCAATCTCTGGCCATGTGCCCTAGCCTGCCACATCTGAAGCATACATTCTGCCCCACATAACACGGTCTCGTACCATGGTTCCTGCCATACTGGGGACATGTAATAGATGGAGCACTGCCTCTGCTAGACTAAGTCCTCCGTCTCTTACGCTTTTGGTTCCACTGATTCTTGCCACCTCTCTAGCTAGTAACTGCGAGCTGGGAACCCTCTCTAGGTCTCTTGGGCTCAAGGAGGGGAAGGGGTGGTCTGGCGCTAGAGGTAGGCTACATTCTATTGAGATTTGTCTCTGTGACTCTACATACTTCTACAAGGGTGTTAAAGTGCCTAATCCTCTGGGCACCACCCTGTCTCTAATCTCAGGGAGCAAGCCTTTCTCTAACCTGTCTGCCCTCCATCTCTCATAATCATATCTCTGTAGATAGGAGGAATACTTAGAAAGCTCAACAAACTTTGCTACATACTGGTCCACGGACATCCTCAGAGTCTGTTTAAACAGGATGAATTCTGACTCTTTCTCATCTCTGATAGAATCGGGGAAATATTTCTCGTAGAACACCTCGAGGAATGCCTCCCATGTGATCGGGGCATTCCTCACTCTCAAAATTTACTCTGTGCCCTTTCACTAGTAGATTGTTTCTTTCTGTAACTAGAACGCAGCCATCTTGGCTTTCTGGTCAGACGTTCACTCCATCACCTCAAAAATTTGCTCTAGTTCCATAATCCAAGCCTCAGCTTTGTTTGCATTCATCTCACCATCAAAGATGGAAGGCCCGAACTTTCTGAACTGTGTGATAACCTTTTTGGTCGAGGGCTGCTACTGTGCAGGAGGCGTCTGAGCTGGTGGAATTGGGGTAACCATCTGCATGTGTGGCTGTGCATCTGGGTGAGTCACCCCTGAATGCTCAAGACGATCTGAGTGTGGAGGTGGCTGAGGAGGAGTAGATGTGGGGCCCTGGCTGTCTCTCTCAGTAAGCAGTTCCTGTAACTGCATAATGATGGCCTGCTACTAATCCAGATCAGCCATGATAGACTGTAAGGCTCTAGCAACTGGATCACTTAGCCCGGCTTCATCAGTACGAGCCTGTCTAGAGGGCCGAACTCTCCTAGTGTTCACCATCATGCTAAAACATAATAACAAACTGTAACATAAGCTAGGGAATACTTCCACCATCAAACACACTTAATTCATCCAGGAATAAGCTATATACATCTAGGCAACTCATAAACACAAGCTACAACCCACAATGAGAGCCTGAACCTTTGCTCTAATACCAATAAATGTAACACCATAATTTCTAGCTCATCTCATGCCTTTAAATGACTTGATATCATGAAGAATGCAAGTTTCTCATAAAAAGGCAAGGGAAAATAATAAATATTTTTGTGGTGCGTTGTATCTGAAAATTTCATTCAGTGTCACGTGGACCATGTGAGCTCATGCTATGCATTCTCATATTTAATTACATTATTACAACTCATTTACATCCCAAAAATATGCCTACAACTCATGGAAACCGAAATGGAGCATGAAAAATGGGAACTCATTCTCGGCCGAAATTGGCCTCTTTTCTGGGCAAATTTTGAAAAATCATTACTAAATTTAGGAAAAGCAAAACAATGCAATCTTGATCATTCTAGAAATCTTAGAATGTCTACTTCACACTAAAAGTATGCCCAAATCATAACACACATCATGGAGGACGTTTGACATCCGAAAAGCTACAAAGGTCACTAGCTACCTGGGCTGCTGTTCAAATTACTAATACAAATTTCAAAAATTCATAAGTAATTCTATAAAAATTGAAATCATACAAATTTGGTCATTATGGAAATCTAAAAGTGTTAAATTGATACTAAAAATAATTTTAAAATGAAACAGGTACGTTTATCAATTGGAATCCTATGGAACAATGACTGAACTCTTGGGGCGCTACTGCTACTGACAGCCAACTTAAAAATTGCATAACTCTTTGATCAAATTTCCAAATGAGGTGATCTTGGTGGCCACAGAAATCTTATGACCTTTAATTTATGTCTATAAAATTTCTCAAGTATTGGACATCATTTGGCTATTGGATGACACAAAATACAAATTTGCTAGGATGAACAATGCACATACCAGAATCAATAGAAAATCCCAACTTTGAAAATTCATCAAATATTCTTTAGACCTCCAAAAATTATGTTCTTTAGCTTTCCAAAAAGATCTCAATGAGATCTACTTGTATGCCAAATTTTAAATCAAGAATAACTCATGTGGTTAAAAAGTAATATAGGGTCCCATTTTGGTCAAATTTGGCTCTATATAAGGTACCAAACTTGTCAAATGGTCTCCCCTTGGTGTTGGAACCTTTTGGGCAAGTCTAAAAGCATATTTAAGACTTATATGAGCTACCCAAAGGGTCCCAAATCTCATGCATCTTATTTTGGCCGTTCAACCCACACTTATGCATATTTGCATCATACTTCCATATTACACATTTGGACATTACAAACTCAAATTGTATTCTAAAACTCATACATCATATCCAAAGTGATAACCATTACATAATAGTATATTTATATATGTCTCAAGGTTCATAATATATTTACAATATTATATACATTATGAACCATCATTATGGTTCCAAAATAGGCAAAACCAAGCATAAGCTTGTCAATCTTTCCTCTTCAAGGTTGTTGGCTCTCATTGGCACATCCACTTAGTCCACCTACCATGTTAGATCATTAGAGAGGAGGGGATAAGATTCAAAGAATCTCAATAGCTCATCTCCTATTCAATCATACATAATATGTGCAAGTAAGCTTTTCAAATGGATGCATGGAGGAAATAGAAGTCATGGACATTTTAAAAACAAACTTGGCATGTGAATCAATCATACAAGACATTTAAGAGTTCACCAAGTGTTTAGATTGGCTTCACACTTCTCCTTATAGATTTTGAACTTATCTCACCTATTCTTTAAGAGCTTTGGACTCAACCATACTCTTGGGAGCCCACTTTGTTTTTGCGAGACTCTTTACATTATCTCAACCAAGCTCAAGGGTTTTTGGCTCATCTTCACTAAAGGAAAGAGTTCTTGGCCTCTCCACACTCAAGCAAACTCATAAAAACATCATGGAATTATTTGAAAACATAACATGCCATCAAGAATCATGATATATAAAGGCATGCTAGCATACTTTTCATAACTTGAAACTGCATATACACACATTTTAAAACAAGCTAAACACACATTCATGCATGAGAGAAGGTGGAGAGAGCTACCTTGTGTATATTCACACACTTTTTCCTTAGCCTTCAAGCCTTCTCTTTCAACCACACACCCACAAATTAGTGGAGATCGTTTCTCTTAGCCTAGATATAATTTATGGGAACCAATTAGGTTCATAGAACACATTCTAAGGCTATACACTTTGCTTAAACCCTAGATTACTCTACAACCCTTATTATGGTCCATATTGGCACCTAATGAAGCAACATCCCTCAAATGATTTCTAGGCCTCATTCTTTCTTTTTAAATATGATTCTTGACTCCTTTTAAGCCTCTTGGAGTCATCACACTATTAAAACAAAAGGCCTAGCACCATGTTGCTTCTTTAGGTAATAATATGGAACCTAAGACACTAAATCACTTTCCATGAGTTTTAAATTTTTTTCAAGGCCTCCCTTCATTTTCATTCATCAAATATGACTCAAGAATGGCCTTAGAAAAATTTAAAACTCCCCTCACCTACAAAATCCCCTCTTGGCCGAGACATAGACACCATTTGGGCCATATGGAGTTTTCTTTATTTTCTTGAAGGGAGAAGCTTGTGGGGAGCATCTTTGGTGTCTCAAGAACTTATTTATACTCTAACTTAGATCTAGGAGACATCATATAAATTCAAAATTTGAAAGGTGAACTAGAAACCCTAAGTTTTGCATCTTGAATCCTAATGCTTATTTCATAGTTTTCTTTGCATATTCTTATTCCTCTCCATCAGATACCTAAGAATCATGCTTGGCTAGGCTAGAAAATCAGATCTTCCTAGGGTTGTTAGGCTAGGTCGAAATGGGGAAGAAGGGCTATGGAAGATATAAACCATAGGATGCATTTTTACCCTGTTTCCTTGCTTAGTTTAGCTTGAATCTTGATTTCGCCAAACTCCTCTCTTCAAATCCAAACTTTCCCTTGAATCAGATTTAAAACCTCATTTTAATCCAAGAAAACAAAGGGGAAGGGAGGAGAGGAGGTGTGGATGAAAAAAAGCAAGGAAAATCACCATGAAAACATGCCTTAAGCTTGGTTTTCTTCCTCCTTCTCCTTCCTCTCTTGGGCGCCTCTCCCTTAAGGTTTTGCTTCTAATTTGGGGCTCGAAAATCTGAAGTGAAATGAGGGCAAGTGTGAGGCGCCACCTACATATAGGTAGGGAAAAGTGACTTTTTCAAAAATTCTAATTTTACCCTTCATACTTTACATTTTCGTTTCTCCTTCATTTTAGCTCCTTTTTTAGAATTGTCTTTCCCATCATAAAATTTAGATTCCCAATTAAGAAAAATGCCTTTGGAATCACTCAAATCGAAGCTAAAATCTTTCCGAACGGATCCGTCAAAGTTTGAGCACATCGATATTTGAAAACGTCCACCGGAGGGGATTTAACTATCCCGGGGCTTCCCATTGTTTTCAGGGCCTCTTAGAACCCTGGAGAACTTAAAACTTTGATTTAAAAAGCCCTCCTATGTGAATTCCAAAAATTGCCCAAAATTATGAAAATGCCATTATATTTCGTAAGGTTTTCGTCAAAATTTATTTATTCACTCTAGCTTTATTTTTCCTTCCGTCTGAGGCTAGAATTCTCATTTTTAGGAGGATAGAATGTTACTCAAATTTTTCAGGACCTTAACTAATTCATCTCACGGGACTTGCTTTGAAAACACGTCTGTTTTCGTCGTTTAACAAAAACCGGACATTACACCATGATTCTTGATGCCATGTTATGTTTCCAAATAAATACATGATATTTGTATGAGTTTGCTTAAATGTGGAGAGGCTAAGAACTCTTCTCTTTGGTGAGAATAAGCCAAGAACCCTTGAGATTGGTTGAGACAAAGTAAAGAGTCTTCCAAAAGCAAAGTGGGCTCCCAAGAGTATGGTTGAGTCAAAAGCTCTCAAAGAATGGGTGAAGCAAGTCCAAAATCCATGAGAAGAGGTGTGAGGCTAATCCAAACACTTGGTGAGCTCTTGAATGTCTTGTATGATTTGTTTATATGCTAAGTTTGCTTTTAAAATGTCCATGACTTCCATTTTCTCCATGCATGTATTTGTAAAGCTTTCTTTGCACATATTATATATGATTGAATGGGAGATGAGCTATTGGAATTCTTTAAATCCCATCCCCTCCTCTCCAATGATCTAACATGCTAGATGGAGCAAGTAACTATGGTGAAGAGAGCCAACAACAATGAAGAAGGGAGATTGACAAGCATATGCCTAGCTTTATCTATTTTGGAACCATAATGATGCTTAATGTTATATATTATTGTTGTAAATAGCATATTACCCTTGAGACATGTGTAAATATGATATTACATGATGTATAAATGGTTAGATATGATGTATGAATAGAACTTGAGTATGTAAGGCAAAGATAGCTTCATGAATGACTTAATAGAAATATGCATAAGTGTGGGTTAAGAGGCCAAAATGAGATGCATGAGGTTTGGGACCATTTGGGCACCTCACACAAGTCTTAAATATGCTTTTAGACTTGCCCGAAAGGTGCTAACACCAAGAGAAAGGCATTTGGTAAGTTTGGTACCCCATATGGAGCTAAATTTGACCATAATGGAACCCTATGCCATTTTTTAGCCAAATGAGTTATTCTTGAGTTGAGATTTGTCATGCAATTAGGTCTCATTGAGAGCTTTTTGGGAAGCTAAAGATTACTATTTTTAGAGGTCTACAGAATATTTGATGATTTTTCAAAGTTGGCAAATTTTATGGTTTTGGTTTGCTATACTATTCATTTGGTTCGAAAATGAATTCTGTCACACGAGGCTCAAATGATGTCCAATTGCCATGAAATTTTATACCAAGAAACTAGACAATCATAATGACTCATGCCAACTAGAAACACCTCATTTGGATGCCTCGAGAGGGAGATATAAATTTTTGAATTTTCTATCTAGTATTAGTAATTTTGCCCGACCAGAGATACTATTCCATTGAATTTTGAGGACTAGACTTGATGAACTGGTCTAGAAATATTTTTCTTCTCTAGCCAACATCCACAACTTTCCAGATTGGTATCATTTTCATGATTTGGATTTTTTTTGAATTAATTGAACTTTTTCAAAGTTCTCTGTAGAATTCTATATCAGTTCCAGAATTTAGTTTGACCTTTGGATGATTTTGGATGTCAAACGTCCTATGTAATGAATGTTATGATCTAGACATATTTTTACTATGAAGTAGACATCTAGAGCTTTCCATAATGACCAATATTGCATGATTTTGATTTTTCTAGATGTAGTTATGATTTTCCAAAGTTTGGTCAGAAAGTGGAGCAATTCTGGTTGAGAATGAACCTTTATATTCCATGCTCCATTTCAGTTTCCATGAGTTGTGGGCATGATTTTGTGATGAAAAGGAGTTGTATTAATGTAATTAAATATGGAAAAATATAGTGTGTGCCCATATGGCCCACGAAACTCCAAAAGAAAATTTTATACATAGCGCAATGTAAGCAAATGCCTTATTTTAATGCTATCTTCTCTTATTCTTGTGTAATTCATGGCATGAGACTTAGAAGTAGTATGAGACAAAGCTAAAAATTTATAGTGTTACAAGTTGGACTGTAGAATTTTGATTGAGTTAGGCCAAGTTCTAAAAGTTAATCTAATTTGGGGTCTGCATAATAAATGTTGAGCCAACTATAAGAGTTCATGTAAATTGGGTCTCAGACCTCTATCTCACTAAACTAAATTAGGTCATTGCTAAGTGGTCTCCCTTAGGCTAAGTTTCATAATAGGAAGTTAGGTCTACATCTAAAATTATTAGCTCTTCATTAGTTTTTATCCATGACCTACTTAAATTAATTATGGGCCTAAATTAAGTTTTAACCCAAGTGAATCTTAAACCTACATTAATTATTTATTTCTCTATAAACTCCTATTTACATAATTTTTCCTAATTACTCCATAATAATTATTCTTAATTAGTCCAAATTCATGATTAATACCTTAATTAATTTTAGGGTGTTACATAATGGTTGAGAACAAGAACAGCCTTTGGATTGATGAGTCAGGGTTTATTTAAGTGGATCTTAATAAGGCAAGGCACAAAGATGAGCCTTTTATTTTTACATCTTAAGCTCAACAAGTATTCTATGTCTCTAATCCTGCTAGTAAGAAGTGTTCCATTATTCTATTGACAAACAAAATAAATAAGGACAAAGATGATATTGAACATGGTCAAGATACCAACGCTAAAGATGATCCCTTTTTGGGGACATAGCTTGAAAGTGATTCCACTAAAAATGATACCTAGTATATGAGAGATGATCATAAAGAGGGTATTTTGATTCTAAAGAAGGGGCAAAGAAGTCTAAATCAAATGAGAAAGAGAAAAATATTAACTTAAACATGTATGCTTTAATTTATTCTTCAATTTTTTCTTATGTGTCCTCTTAAATTTCTTAATATTTTTGCTTTTAATCTTTGAATTAATTTTGCTTATTATTTTAACTTGTGCATTTAAATTTCATTGCAGGGGAATGGCTTCTCCAGGTGGTCATGATAGTGCTCCAAATGATGTGACAAAGGAGATAAACTAGATTAAATGAAGTTTGATCGTCCTGAAAGAAGTGACTTGCTCAAGAAGTACTAGTAAAAAATTTGAGGTTCAGTGGAATGCTAATGGTCAACCAATTAAGAAAAATGGCAAAAAAATTAATCAGCTACATCAGAGTTGTGGCTCGTATGAATGTACCCATCACTGTAAGTGATTGGCAAAGGATCCACAAAGCCACGAAGAACACCATTTATGATGAAATAGCAGTAACATACTCTGCTACTTTGTTTATGTTGTTTCTTATATATACATGCTCTAACAAGTTGATTATGTTAGTTAGTAGATATCTTTTAATATTAATTAGAGTCAGATGAGGTTTGTGTCATGACCCGAATTTCCTAAAATTGAACCAAAATTGATTAGATTATAAAAGAAGACTTCCAGAATGAAAGAAAATAAGGTAAGATAGAGCTAGATTAATAAAAAAAAAATACCTAGTAATGAGGGTAAAAATCCAAAGGTAGCCCAAAATTGGAGCCGAAATAATTAAATGGCTCAATACAGGACGTGGTGGCATAAACTATAATTTCTAGTAACTTCTTAGAAATTTAAAGAAAGGATTTTTAAATGATAAAATTAAACTCACTAGAGTTTTTAAAGGTTCTGAAAATTATAGAAATCATTAGAATAGTTAAAACTCTTTTGGTGTACAATTTTCAGCAAAGGGTTGAATGAAACTTTGACCAGATGATTTGCGATAGTTTTGAACCTCATAAAAGAAATTGTAAAGCCTAAATAGCTTCAAGCATTGACCCAAGGGAAAAAGAAGGGAAAAAGACTAGTATCAAGCATAAGTAGTTAATAAACAATTTTTTATTTTTATATTAGCTATTTTGGGCCTTACATTTTAGTTTACATCCCATGCTAAGATAATGATAATAAATAATTATTTCCCCAAGATGTGAGTAATGCAATAATGACTTTGTTGGCTTGCTAACCTTTATACATCAATAATATTGGTTCAACTTATTGAAGAGAACTATCACCGCCTATTTATAGGCACCGACTTTGGACATAACTTGTGCAGTAACATATATGCTAAATTCATGTTTGAAAGATGGAAGATGAGGAGATGAAAGGGCATAGTGTAGAAAGGAAACAATATCATAAATGATATAGTTTATTTCATTAAAAATACAAAGAAAAGTTATTGTTTGAAGTGAAAATATATATATATATATATATATATTATTTTATTTCAAATGATAGTAATATTTATATTAAAAGATTTTAAAATTTGAAATTATTTTAAAAAATTAAAAAAAAACTAAAAATGTTAACTTAAGGTCTTAAATTATAACTTTCCTATGCAATTAAAATTTTTAGTATTTGGATCCTTTAAAATAATTTCAAAATTTAGAAACTTTTAATATATAATTATAAATAACTTTACCTTAAAGTGTTCAACTGTAATTTTTCATTTTGTTCTATATTAATCAACAAAATTAGTTTTTTTAATATTTTTTAACTCTAAAAGTGTTTTGATCATTTGTTCACCTTTCATTTTTATTCTTATACTATTTTTACTTTATCAAATATCAAAATGAAAAGGTATTCATATATATATATATATATATATTCATATCAAATGTGATTTTAAATTCTAGAATTTCATTCTATTCTTATTTCCATTCTCCTTTTTATTCTCTTAAAAACCTTTTTACTCAAACAAATGTAACATAAAGTACCGGATAAATTTTTGTTCCTTAGATGTTTAAATTACATGGTTTTCATTCTAATTTGGAAAATATACACTTATCTTTCCAATAATTTTCTATCAAATAATTTTATAATTCGTTAAATTAAAAAAATGACTATTTTATATTGATAAAATATGTATTTAATATTTTTTATATTATATAAATAATAGATATAAAAGTATTTTGGTCAAAATTAATATAATTCAAACCTATGGAGGAGGTAAGTATGGGGTCTCTTTTGGTTTTAAAGGAAGAAAATATATATTTTCAAATACAAAAGATGACCATATAATTTAAACATATCTTAAGGTAAGAAAAAATAATTTATCCTAACTTATATTAATCAATATGCATTAACTTGAAATTTTGTTATGGGTTTAGGTTTATATTTCTTTTTATCCTATAAAATCTTAAGGATCATCTCAATCCAAATCTCTATTTGTCCAACTCGTAATAAGGACCCATTGATATAACATACTAATGCGCCTTTTTCCTTTAGAAGTTAGTCATTCCTTCCAAATAGAATCAACATTAAATTGTGCAAGCTTTATTATAGTTGTGAAATCTTATTTTAAAATATGGTATGCATCAACAAGATGTGCCGAGTTTTTTCTTGTTGATATTATAGGCATAATTTATTATGTTACTAAAATGGTACAAGTATAACTTGATAGTGACAATTTTTTGCATCAATTACTAAAAAGGCCATTTTGAAAATAGAATATTTCAGTATGTATGTGAAATAATCACCACATGTATTGAAAATAATTTTCTATGAACAACTTAGATTTTTTGCTCATCCAAGAACAAGTAGAAAGTTGTGCTTTCCAAGGGCGTCTAGATCAAATTTGGCTTTTCAAATCTGGACAACCTATATTCTATTTTTTTATCTTTTAATTTCAATCATAATTTTTTTATATTTAAAAAATTGTTTTTATTTTTTATTATACATCCTTCAAAGCCAAAAAAAAAAATTGAGCCATCCATATTTGATTTAAATAACCTAGATTTAAGGCAACACCTTTTATTCATTCCTTAGGATGAGTAAAGGATTTGTTCTTGTTATGTGGGTGAATGAGTAAAGGATTTGTTCTTATTATGTGGGTGCACTTGGGATAGTAATTGTATGGAATTAGCACTACATATTGTATGGATTTGGTGTGATGATATATTAGTAGCTAATTAATAATTGTACCACTTGCATGCCCAGTTTGTAATGTTCGGTTGTTGTTAAACGATGAAAATAGATACGTTTTCAAAGTAAGTTGTAACAACCAGAAAAAGAAAAGAAAAAGAAAGAAGAAAGCTAAAAATTTTTAAAATCCTGAAATTTTTCTAAGTCTGCTAGCTATAGCGAAAAATGGCCTAGTTATAGCGAATGTACCTGTTCGCTATAGCGAGAAATGGTCTAGCTATAGCGAATGTACCTGTTCACTATAGCGAAAACGCTTCTAGCTATAGCGAGTGCAGGCATTCCATACAAAAACCAAGGAGTTGCTCACCGTAGCATGCGTCATAGCGAAAATGGGAGTCTGGGACTGATACGTGCTCGCCATAGCGAAGGTTAATTTTCGCTATAGCGAGGGTTAGTCCGGAAAAGCGTAAAGAGAGAGAAATTAACTTCTTTAAACGTCCCAATTCATTCTTTCTCCTTTATCTGACCTAGGCTTCGACCAAAGGAGAGAAAAGAGGCGTGGAGAGAGCTAGAGAGACCAAGAGAAGGAAGGAAGAACAAAGGAAAGGTAAACAAGCTTCTCTCTTTTCTTCTTAAAATCTTGTTCTTTTCTCTTTGCCCTCTCTTTCTATGGTTTTGCTTGTAAAATTGGTTGGGTTTTAGGCATAGGTCAGAAGAGGGAAAGTGGAAAACCACTCTTGAAGAAGGCTCTTCTTTGCTTTCCTTGAGTATGTTGGTTCTACCAACTTGGGAACTTGAGAGAGGGAGGAAGTCTGACCTAGAATGAACAAGAAACCCTTGTGTTAAGTTGAGAAATGCAAAGAACTAGGAGAATGGTTAGTAAAATTTAAGAAGGGAAAAAGTAGGGCTTAAATCTCCTAGCCTTGTGAAGGTTTATTTGCATGAGAGTAATTTTATGCTCTTGATTGTGTCTAGACTCAAGTGAAGCACCTTCATCAAGGTGTGATTGTGAAACTAAGAAGGGAGAAGAGAAATTGAAAGGGAAGGCTTGTGTTGGCTCATAAGGTAGCTCTCTACTCTTTCTTATTGCATTTTTGGATGTAATAGTCATTGTATGCTTGTGTATATGCTTATTGTGTGAGACATGCCATATGTTATTACCTTGATGCATTGGTACCAATATGCTTATGTGTTGGATTGTGAGAATTGCTCAGGTGAGGTAGTGCCAAAAGTCCCTTGAGATGGGTGAGGTAGAGCCAAAAGTCCTTGAGGCTAGGTGAGACAAGGCCAAAAGTCTCATAACTGAGTGAGGCCAAGTCAAAAGTCCCTAAACCAAGGGTGAGGCCATCCAAAAGTCCCTAAACTCGGGTGAGGCTAGACCAAAAGTCCCTAGAGCTCATACTTGGCATTGATATGTTATGAATGGTTAGATGCCTATTTGCATACTCTAACTTGTTTATATGCCTTGATTGCTTCCTTGAATGAGTGCATGAGCTACTAAGATTCTATGAATCTCACCCTTTTCCCTCTCCCATTTTAACATGTTAGGTGGAGCTCAAGGAGATTTAAGTGCACACTAAGGAGCCTAGGAGCATGTTTAGTTAGATGTTAGTTTATTTTAGTTCTTTTGATGTAAAGTGGTACCAAAATGAATATACACCTACTATTTTTTAGATGTAAATGTTGAAGCAAGTGTAAATGTATGTAAAAATGATGTATAAACTATGTAGAGAGCCAAAGTAATGAAAATGTGGGATTTGCCCCTTTTGTGGATTGTATGCGATAGTGTATTTTGGCCCGTAGCATAGTGAGTTTGAAATGTATAATGATTTGGGATACTTGGATATTTCATATATACTATGTTTATGCTTTAAAACTTGTCCATGAGGTGCTAGAACATGTGGGAGGCCATTTGGACCCACTTTGAATCGTTTTGGGTGCCAAAACTGCCAAAATTGTGAGCTTCGTCAAAGTATGAACAAATGAGCTCTTCTTGATATGAAATTTGGCATGCCTCTAGAGTTTGTATAGAGATTCTTGGGAAGATAAAGTGAGTAATATTTGGATGTCTATGGAATATTTAATGAATTGTTGAAATTAGAAAATTTTGATAGTTTTAGTCATGGTACTGTGCATCTAGTCCAAAAATGTATCTGTGTCATTCATAGACCAAATGGAGTCCAATTGTCATGAAATTTTATAATCATAAACTAAACATCCATAGTGACCTATACCAACTAGAAGCACCTAAATCAGAGGTATGTAGAGAGAGAAAGAACCTTCTGAAGTTCTATATCAGCATCAGGAAAGCCATCCGACCTTCATTAATGTTCCATCAGTTTTCAAGATCTAAAGGCTACTGAACTGATCTGGACTTATTTTTTTCCTCTAGTTAACATCTGTATCTTTCTAAATTAGTATAGTTTACCTAGATTGGATTTGTTTGGATTTAGTTATAAATTTTTTAAGTTCATGATAGTAAGCTACACCAGTATCAGGGACAGCCGGACCTCTGTCTCATTTTTTATGTCCAACATGGTCCAAACACTGAGATTGTGGTTGGAAATTATTTTTAGTGTAAATTTAACACCTAGAGCTTTCCAGAAAGCTATGATTTTCTTGATTCCCATTTTTCTATAATTAGTTGTGAGTTTCCAAAGTTAGAACCAAAAATCTGACTTTTGGACCCATTTAAAAAATTTCACTTTCTTGGTTTTTGGCTTCATATCCGTGGTTCATGGGTTGTTTTATGCTATGTATGAGTTGTATAAATGGAGTTTGAGTCGAGAATATGAATGATGGGTTCACGGGACCCACGGGACAAAATATGAGTGTTTGAAACCCCATTTTTAGTATGAAAATGCCACGGTTTGTACTTGTTCTTTGAAAATCATATGGAATCGAGCCTAGAGGGAGAGTAATGGGAGTTAAGGCATTATGGTGTTACATAAGTCCCCTTAAATGAATTAGTCAAGGTCCCAAAAAATTTAAGTAGCATTTTATACTCCTAAAAAATGAGAATCCCAGGCTCAAATAGAAAGAAAAACAGAGCTAGAATGAAGAAATAAATTTGAACAAAATATTGACGAAACGTAATGAAATTTTTATAATTTTGAAAAAATTTTGGAATTCTCATAGGAGAGCTTTTTAAATGTCAAAATTGAGTTGTCTAAGATTCTCAAAGGCCCTGAAAACCATAGGAAGTCCTGAGACAGTTAAAACCCCTCCGATAGACATTTTTCAACATCGGTTGACCCGAACTTTAACGAATTCATTCAGGAATATTTTATCTCTAGTTTGAGTGATTCCAAAAGTATTTTATTAAATTGAGAATCTAAATTTTATAGTAAAAAAGGTGGTTCTAAAAAAGGAGATAAAACAAACTAGAAAAGAAAATACCAAGACAAAGGGATAAAAAGAAATTTTTGAAAAGTTCTTCCTAACCTAGCTATATATATATATATTTCATGCCCCACCTCCTCCTTCATTTAGCTACATTTGTTTCTTCCCTAAACCAGAGAAGAGAGCTAGGGTTTGAGGAGCACAAGAAGAAGAAGAAAGGAAGGGAAAAAACAAGGAAAAAGGTATGGATTTTCTTGGTTTTTCATACTTTCTCTTTAGTAAACTCCTTCTCCTCCATCTTCCCTTCTTTCCAATGATTTTATTGAAGTTCTTGGATCTGTTTTGAGGGCAGAACAAAGGTGGAATTTTCGGATTTGAGGAGAGGAGGCCAAGAAAAGGAAGAATCATCCAAGAAATTAAGGAAAAACAAGGTAAATCTTCATTCCATGGTAGCTACCCCTTGTTCCCTTCTTCTCCTTGGTTCGTCCCACCTAGAGAGCTTTAAGAAAACATGGATTTTAGGTAGAACCAAGGATGAATCTTAAAAAATTAAGTGTGGAGAATAAGAATATGTAAGGGAAACAACAAAATAGCCATTAGAATTCAAGATAGAAAACCTAGGATTTTAAGTGTCCCTTGTAAAATTTGATTTGATACAACAATTCCTAAGCCTAAATGAGTGTTTGGATGAGCTTCTAAGATCCCTAGAAGGCTCCTCACATGCATCTTCCATCAAGAAAACAAAGAAAACTCCAAAGGTAGCCTTAAGAAGCATAGCCTCAACCTAGAGTAATTAAGGCACCTAAGGATAGTTTTAATTTGTTCTAAGCTTATTTTTGAGTCACATATGATGGAAGAGGATGAGAGGAAGCCTTGGAAAAATTTTAGAAACCATAGAAAGTGAGATGGCATTATAGGTTCCATCATATGACCTAAAGAAGCAACATTTAGTTAGGCTCTTTGTTTTAATTGTGTGATGACTCCAAGAGGTTTAAAAGGAGTCATAAATCATAAATGAAAGTAAAGAATGGAGCCTAGAATGTAATTGATATATGTTACTTCATTAGGTGCATTTTAGAACCATCAAGGGGCTATTAGACCAAGTTAGTGTTTAAGGAAGATGTATAGTTTTAGAAATAATTCCAAGAACTTAATTGGCTTCCATATATTGTGTTTAGGCTAAGAGAAACAAGCCTCACATCATTGTAAGTGTGTGACCGAGGGAGGGAGTGCATTTCCAAGAGAAAAAGTGTACTTGTGTGGCAAAGATAGCTCTTTCTTCTTTCCCTCATGCATGAATGAATATTTGTCTTGTTTTGAATATATGTATATGTGTTTTAAGTCATGAAAAGTGTTCTAGCATGTGCATATGTGTCATGGTACCATGATGTAATATTATGCCTTTAAATGATATTTTATGTGCTTGCTTGGGTTTGCTTGAGTGTGGTGAGGATGAGCCAAGAATCGTCTAACCATGGTGAGATGAGCAAAGAACTCTCAAGAATGGTTACGACAAAGCTCAAAGTCTCCCAAGAGTAAGGCTTAGTTCAAGGCCTTTAAGAAAAAGGGTGAGGCAAGTTCAATAATCTTGAAGAGAATGAGGCTAATCCATTTACTTGGCAAGCCTATACATGCTTTGTATGACTTGTTCAAATGCCAAGAATGCTTCTTGAATGATCACACTTTCCATTATACTCATGCATGCATTTTTAAGACTCAAAGCATTCTTTATGTATGATTGAAAAGGAAATGAGCTATTGGAATTCTTTGAATTTCATTCCCTCTTCTCCAATGTCTTAACATACTAGGTGGACCAAATGAGCAAAGTAATGGAAGCCACCCAGTTGGGAGATGAAAGATTAACAACAAGATGTATTGTTTTGTTCAATTTATAGCCATATGAGTGCTCCATGATGTAATACATTATTGTAAATTTCCTATGACTTTATGAACATATGTAAATATGCAAATGTATCATGTACAAATGAGATTTAATGTCATATATATGATATAGTGTATTTTGGACATTGGAGAGCAAGACTTGACTTGTATGTTCTTGTGTATGGCTTGGGGGGGAGAGAGTGAGTTTTTGATTTCTAGGCTTATACACCTTTGAGACATGTTTAGTAGACTATTTTGGTACTTTCCTACGAACTCAAGTGGTCATGGTTGCCTTAGAAGCTAAAATGGACTATTTGGACCCCTTATGAGACACAAAAATGACCATTTGGCAACCTAATGTCAAAATCTGACTAAATAAATAAATTTGTCTATGAAATTTGGCATGCATATAGATGTCATCCAAATATTTTTGGGAAGCTAAAGACCAAATTATTTGGATCTTTGTGTAATTAATTATAATTTTTCAAAATTGGCATTTTTCTACTGAACTGATGTAGACACTATTCATTTAGTTAGTTTCTTGGTCTATGTCATTCAAGGGCCAAATAGTATCCAATTCTCATGAAATTTTATAAGCATAAAATAGGTATGATAAGTCCATGGCCACCAAGATCACCCCAATTAGACCTCTGAGCAGGGAGATATGAATTTTTAAAATTAGAGGACAGTACCAATAATGATAGTTGACCTTTAGTACTATTTCATTAATTCTAAGAGCTAACAGCCTTTGTTGTGGTTTGGATTTATTTTTAGGATAAATCTAACATCTGTAGCTTTCCAGAATGGTAAAGGATGCTTAATTTTGACTTTTTTAGAATTAGTTATGATTTTTCAAAGTTTATGACAGTAATTTAGAAATCCAACCCGAGGCTGCATCATTGAATTTCATGTATACCATCCACTTGCACGTGTTCTAGGCCACTTCTTGGGATGGTTATGAGTTATATTTGTATAATTAAATATGAGAATGAGATGAATAAATTCATATGGTCCACGAGATACCAAATGAAAAATTTATCCATTACGCAATGCAAAATAATTGAATATTTTAATGCTCTTTCTTTGAAGACTTGTATAATTCTTGGAAATGAGCTTAGACAAGGAATGAGATGAGTTATATAAACACGGTGTTACACAGTTCATTGGTCTACACTAAAATGATGTGGTCTTTTAAATCCATCTTGCATAATTAAAAATAAAGTGGCCATTTAGCTCCAAATATTCAAAGGACCACCTATAATAACAAATGAATAATAAGACATATCTATTTATAATAACTACTTTTTAACAAGTACTATGGGTGACCAATATTTCTTTTACAAGTGAGATTTAAGCATACAAATTTTAAAATAAAATATCTAACATTTCTTGATATAGACTTTCAAAAATGTTTCTACAAATTATGTAACGTCTACTTTTTCGTAAAACATCGAAATGAGTCAGTTTTCAAAGTAAGTCCCCTGAGATGAGTTATTTAAGACAAAAAAATTAGAATAAAATTTTAAATAATAAAAAATGAATATTTGACCCCTGAGTTGCCCAGAAACCGGGGCCACAATGATTCAAAAAATTTACCAAAAGGCCAGGGACATTTTCGTAAATAAGTGTAATTTTGAAAAAATATATAGGAGGGCTTTTTAAATGAAAGTTTTGAGTTCTTTGGGGTTCTCAAAGGTCCTAAAAATCATAGGAAGTCTCGGGATAGTTAAAACCCCTCCGGTGTAGGTTTTTCAATGCCAATTGACTCGAACTTTGACCTATTTGTTCGGGAAGGTTTTAGCTTCGATTTGAGTGATTCCAAAAGCATTTTACAAAATTAAGAACCTAAATTTTATAATAAAAAATACGGTTCTCAAAAAGAAGCTAAAACAAAGCCAAACTAGAAATGCCATTACAAAGGGCAAAATTGGAAACAATTTTAACAAGAAGCTTCTTTATTCTCCTTTAAAGCTCACGTTCCACTCTCCCTCATTTTAGACCAACTTAGTTCTACCAAAACCCAGAGGGGAGTTCATTCAAAAGTGGCACACAAGGGAGCTAAGAAAAAAGGAAGAAAAGCTAAGAAAAGGTGAGAAAATCTTGAAAATTTTGTGTTCTTCCTTTAAGGAATCCTCTCTCCTCCCTTCCTCTTCTCTTCTTATGAATCTAATAGATGGTTTGGGGCTATTTCTAGTTCAATACAGAAGGGAAGTGTTTGAAATCTTGGAGAAGCAACAAACCAAGGAAAAAAGCTCTTGAAAGCAAGTGGAAATTTAAGGTAACTCTTTAATTCATGGCTCCTTCTTGTTTGCTTCTCCCTTGATGTATTTTCAGCCAAGATAGACCCAAGAGGAGGGAAGATTTTTTGTTCAAGACCCATTAAGAATTAGTGAAATTAAGTTATGGGAAGATGGAAGATACCAAGAAATTTCAAGAAAATCCATTAAACTATAAGTTGGAAAAGTGTAGAGCACTTAGGGAAATTGTAAGAAATGATTTAATCTATGAGTTCTCTTGGATATTTAAGTGTTTCTTTGAGCTCCTAAGACTTTTAGAAACCTCTCTAAATGGTCCTCCCATCAAGGAAAAATCAAGAAGGTATTGAACCTCATTAATGTCCTATGTTTCGACCAAACAAGGATAACATAGCTAGAGAGAGTTTTAAATTTTTTCAAGCCTATTTTTGAGTCATATATGATGAATGAAAGTGAGGGGAAACCTTAGCAAAAATTTAGGAGGCCTAGAGAATGAATTGGTACCATAGATTCCATAATGTGACCTAAGAAAGCAACATGTACTTAGGCTCTTAGTTTTAATTAGGTGGTGACTCCAAGAGGCTGGAAAGGAGTCAAGAATCATATATGAATAAAGAGAATGAAGTCTATAATTTATTTGAGGGATGTTGCTTCATTAGGTGCATTTTGGAACCATAAAGAGGTTATTAGCCCAAGTTAGAGTTTAAGGAAGAGGTATGGCTTTAGAAATGATTTCATAAACCTAATTGGCATCCATAAATTGTATTTAAGCTAAGAGAAACTAATCCCACACCTTTGTGTGTGTGAAGATGAGAAAGGGGGGACAAATCCAAGGAGAAAAGTGTGTGATTTCACCAAAGGTAACTCTCTCTCTTTTCTCCCATACATGAATGAATTTCTACATTATTTTTGAATATGTGTATGTGTATTTTAAGCTATGATTGTACTTTAGTATGATGCTTATGTTCTATGGAACCATAGTATTGCATTATGTATTCAAATGATGCTTAGAATATTTGCATTAGTTTGCTTGAATGTGGAGAGGCCAAGAACCTTTTATCTTCAATGAGGATGAGCCAAGAGCCCTTAAAAGTGGTTGAGACCAAGAGAAAGCCTCCCAAGAGCAAGGCTTAGTTCAAGGCCTTTGAGAAAAAGGGTGAGGTAAGTCCAAGAACCTTGAAGAAAATGGGTGAGGCTAATCTGTTCATTTGGCAAATCTAAGTATGCTATGTGTGTCTTGTGTAAGTGCCAAGAATGCATCTTTAACCATTTCAAATGTTAGTATGCCATACATGCATTTTAAGACTTGTATTATATTCTTTATGCATGATTGAATGGGAGATGAGCTATTGGGATTCTTTGAATTTCACTCCCTCCTCTCCAATATCTTAATATGCTAGGTGGAGCCAATGAACAAGGAAATGAAAATCACGAAGGTGGAAGATAAAGCTTTGGCCCTAAATTGCTTGATTTTGTTTATGTTGTAACCAAAGGAATGGCACATGATCTAATCTTTTAATAGAATTGATATACAATGAATGGAACATATGTAGATATCCTAATAGATTATGTATGTATGAAATTTGATGATAAATGAAATGTATTGCAATTTTTGGGTATTGAATGACCATTTCAAGTGCATGTTTCTTAGCAAATAGCTTGGGGATGGAAAATGAAATTCTATGTTCTGAACATTTACACCTTTGAGACAAGTTTAAAGAGTCTTTTTGGGCCATTTCCACGTGCCTAGTGGCCACAAGAACCTTAGGAGCCATTTTACCCATCTTTGAACCATTAAAAGGCATTAAAATGACTCAAATGGCACCCTATGGCACATTCTAACCAAATGAAGGAATTTCTCCATGAAATTTGGCAGATATGTAGAGCTCATTGAGAGATTTTTGGGAAGGTAAAGTGTAGAAAAAATGGAGCTCTATAGAATTAGTTATGAATTTTCAAAGTTGGGATTTTCAATTGGTTTTGGTATGTGCACTGTTCATATGGTCATATTTGTGTTCTGTGTCATCCGATGGGCAAATGGTGTCCAATGCTTGTAAAATTTTATAGGCATAAACTACTGTGGCTACCAAGATCATCTTATTTGGAGGTCTGAGCAAAGAGTTATATATTTTTGAAATTTTCTGTCAGGAGCAGTAGCCCCCCTGAGTCCAGTTACTATTTTATAGATTTCCAATGGCTAAAAGTATCTTTTTCATTCTAGAATTATTTTTAGAATAAATTTAAAATTTGTAGCTTTCCATAATAACCAAATGTGTATGATTTCAATTTTTGTAGAATTAGTTATGAATTTTGAAAGTTCATCTTAGTGATCTGAGATAGTAGCCCAGACAATAGAGATCTTAGTGGCGTTTTAGATGTCAAACGTTTTCTCCTTAATGATTCATGAGCTAAAATTATTTTTACCATGGAGTAGACATCCATAGCTTTCTGGAATAGTAAACTTTGTTGGATTTTGATTTTTTTGAATTTAGTTATGAATTTTCAAAGTTCTAATAGAAAAATTGAAAATCTGACCGTGGCTAATTCATGGAAATTGGTATGTTTCACCCACTTGTATGAGTTCCAAGCCACTTTCTTGGATGGTTTTGAATTATAATAGTATAATTAAATATGAGAACAAGTTTAATGAGTTCCCTTGGTCCATAGAATGTCAGATGAAAAATTTATCCGCTACGCAACGCATGAAAATGTAAGATTTTAATGTCTTTTTCTTAGAAACTCATATGCTTTATGGAATAGAACTTAGAAATAGTATGAAATGAGTTATAGTATGATGGAATTACAAATTACATGTGGGACACACAAGTCACATTACAAACATATAAATCAACTTATACTAAAATTTTCAATAATTGGTAGGTTAAATTAATGAGAAATAACAATATGAATATATCAATGAACTTGACATATTTACATGCATTTTTCATTGGTTAGTTTTGTCTACTTATTTTCGATACTCTAAATATGCATAATTAAAGGTTTATTTTTTTTTCTTGTTGATAATTAGTTTGATTATTAAACACTATTAAGATGGGATGGTGGAAGGTGGTTAAAGGGGCTTTATTAATAATCTAGGCATTTACACTTCCTTAAAAGTGGAGTTTAGGGGAGTGCTCTCAGGCTTAGATTTAATTAAGCAACTGGGATATTATAAAGTCCTCATTGAAAGTGACTTTTAGGTTGTGTAATTACTATGTTGAAGATCTTCTTCAATAGGAGATACTGAACACCATTTGTAATGCCTAGCTTTTTTATTGCTTTGTCAAGGTTTTACTTATGTAGCTTCATTCATTTTGCAAGAAAAGCAATATAATTAATTACATTTGTATTGCGTTACGTAAGACTTTAAAATTTTATTTTATCCTTCGCATACCATCTAAACTCCTCAATATCATCCTCTACCCATCATACATCCATACAAGTCATAAACATTATAAAACATCACATATATCTCATATTAGAAGTCATACACCAAAAAAATGAAGAGTTGCTCTCGAGTTCCAGACACAGCTTTCTGGTGTAAAGTTTGAAAATTCATAACTAATTTTTAAAAAAATTGAAATCTAGCATGTGATAGATTTCTATAAAGTTCTAGATTTTAACTAGAGTTAAAATAATTCTAGACCAAATCAGAAGCATTTAGGTCATGAAAATTGATGGAATAGTGCCAGAGGTCAAGCTACATTACTAGTACTATCATGAAATTTCAAGAATTTGGTTCCCCCTCTATAGAGCTCCAAATGGGGTACTTTTAAGTGATAAAGAAAGCTTATTATGTCTAGTTTATGTCTATAAAATTTCATAAGTATTGGACACTATTTGGCCCATGAGTGACATAGAAACAAAATCTGACCATATGAACAGTGTACCCTACTATTCTGCACAATTTTATTAACTTGGAAAAATCATAATAAATTCTCTAAAGTTCCAAATTTGGTATTTTTTAGCTCTATGGAATGCTCTAGATGAGACCTACTTGTTGGCCAAATGTTATGTGAAAACTCATTCATTTAGTCAAACTTTGATTCAGCATACAATTTGGTCACTTTTTAAAGTTTGAAAGGGTTCTTAAGGTGCCAAATTGTTTTCTTAACCATCTATGACCATTTGGGCACTTCCAAAACTACAGTCACAATCTAGGGAGACATGCCACTTGGATCAAAACATCATAGAACTCATTCTCACTAGGCTACTTGTTATCATACACATGGAAATCATAGCACATAAGGGTCCTTTGGTGGCAAAATCATACATACCCATTCATATGATTCCAAAATCATTACATACATTATATTTTCTTACATTTAACTATGCTCAAGTATCTAAATCATATATACATCCCATATTTACATCATTTGACATCATTATGTTAACAAAATGGCTTGATACCTATCTCCTTACCAAAATCTTGGTCTTCAAAGTTGTTGGCCTCCATTTCTTAGCCCACTTGGCCCACCTAGACATGGTTAGACATTGGAGGGGGAAGAGTGAGATTCTAATAATCCTAATAGCTCTCAACCATTTCATACATAAATAATGGACACATCTTCAAGTCAAAAAATGCATGCATCAAGATTAAGTGAATGGTTGTATCGAGCAACCTCAAATAAACTAGGTTGAAAAATATTTGTAATATAAAGTGCAACTTAGATCATTTTCTTTAGAAATGGATTTCAATATTTAATTGAGTTTTCTAAGTATAAAAGAACTATAATAGCTACCAATTAAAGGGGGTTTAATTTAATTAAACTAAGAAGAATTTAAATTGAATAAAAAATACAAAATACTATCTAAATGCATGAATTAATAAGGTATTAATGGACATGTGACTAGCTTTGGATTCATTCCTTAGTATCCACTATCATTATCCTATTTCAATTATCAATGGTTCTAGTCTAAGAGTCCCTATTTGTGTTTATAGCAAATTATCTTAAGTTACCACACAAGATTCAAGAGATTAATAATTTAATATTGAATTGAAACCTCAACCCCACATCAAATCATTAATTCTTGTCATTAGCATTAATTGGTTAATTAGCCTTTAAATTGTCAACCTAGGATGTTCAATTAGCCAATTAAACTCTAAGAAATCATCAAATCAAACAATTAAGTACACAATTTCTCACATACATTTCATAAAACACCTTGATCACATATATGGAAAATTATAGGAGAATGAAAATCCAGCACTTAATTCAATCCATTAATCATTCAAATACTCTCCTAATTAGTATCTAACCAGCCACTAATTATAAACTATATAAATTCTCAATCCAATACAATCTTAACTAAGATAATACAAGAAAAAGAAAAATGCTAAAAGGAGAGGAAATCTTAGCCTCATCTCTTGACAATCTCCTTAGATTCAAGCTTCCATCCAACGGTTGTATCCAAGCTAGTCATAATTATTGATCAATGCTTCATTGGAGGAGATGGATGGAGGTGGATGAGTCACAGCTTCAAGGAGGGGAATGGATGACTGGAATGTTGGTGAATGGATAGAATGGATTGGATGAATGATGTGATGAAGCATGAGATGAATGGATTGGATGTGTGCTACTGCCTGAGCCTTTTGTCATCATGTGTTCTCCATTTACTCTGCTCACGTGGTTTACAGCCTTCCTGAATCACGTGTTTATGCATGTGTGATTCTATTAGCTATGTGAGATGAGAGCTTTCGTCGAGCTTCCACATAATTCTCACATGTCAGCTCCATTTTCTTCATTTGTTCAAGTGTGCTGCCTCCTTAATAAGATCCCTAAACCCATAGCTCCTTCTTCTTCTACTCATCTCATAATCACATTCTCCTCGTGCTTCCTCCAGCTCCTTTACGTCTTACGTGCTTATGTGTACTCCTAAATCCTTCATGAGGTTATCAATCATTTGTTGGTTTTGAAAATGCAATTGTTCATTCTTCCATTGAAGTTAAAGATTAAAGGCGTCTAGTTACCTCTTCATCTCTTCCTAACTTGGTTTTCTCTAAGGCTCTTGTTGTATATACCCCTCATGATAGTTGTAAGAATAATATTCTAGCTCTTACGCATGAAAATTGTGGTATGGCTCAATGTAACTAGGGTGAACATCATAAGGATGGTGGTAAGGTTGGTAGCATTACTGTTGAACTTGTTGTGTTTGTCTTCGTTGCTTAAGTATGCCATGAAGCATTGATATAACTTTATCCATCTTCTGAATAATCTTATCATTTGCACAAAAATCATAAACACCTTGATTAGACATATAATAGAGATCCATTTAAAGCAAAAAATATAAGAAGCACAATTACTTTAAGTACAAAGCAAATCACTAATAAACTATAACTAATATTAACTTTAATCAAGAAAATTAAAATAAAATGAAACTAACAATAACCTAACAATAAAAAACACTCCAAAAAAGAGGACAATCACACAAAATAAACTCACAAAAAATAAAGAAATTAAATCTAAAAAATTAAAAAATCTTTAAAAATCTTGAGAAAATACTAAAAAATTAAAAAAGTATCTTAAATGTTGGAATTTGGCCTAAAAATGGTGCACCTAATAGTAATACTATTAGTTTTGTTTAGAATACCCAAAAACCTTGAAAAGCAAAGTTTGAGAATTTTCTAGACATATCAAACAAAAATTCTAACAAGTAGTGCAATTGATTCAAGTAACCGAAAAGACCAAAATCCAAGTTCAAAACATGGAAAAAACTAAACTAAAATAGAGTTAAAATAGAGCAAAAATACTTAGAAAACCTTTTCAAATAATTAAAAATCCAATTTCCCTGGTAACAGTGCCAAATTTAAACGGTTGTGTCGAGCAATTTCAAATAAACTAGGTTGGAAAAGATTTGTAATATAGGATGCAATCTAGATCATTTATCTTAGAAATTGATTTCAAAATTTAATTAAGTTTTATAAGCATAAAAGAACTCTAATAGCTACCAATTAAAAGGGGGTTTGATTTAATTAAACTAACTAGAATTTAAATTGAATAAAAAATACAAACTACTATCTAAATGTATGAATTAATAAGGTACTAATGGACATGTGACTAGCTTTGGATTTGTTCTTTGATACCCACTATCCTTATCATAATTCAATTATCAACGGTTCTGGTCTTAGAGTCCCTATTTGTGTTCATAGCAAGTTATCTTGAGTTACCACACAAGATTCAAGAGATTAATAATTTAATATTGAATTGAAACCTTAACCCCATATCAAATCATTAATTCATGTCATTAGGATCAATAAACATTAAACTTGTTTGATTAACTGATCAATTAGCCTCTGAATTATTACTCTAAAATTTTCAATTAACTAATTAAATTTCAAGGAATCCTCAAATCAAACAATTAAGCACACAATTTCTCACATGCATTTTTATCAAACACCTTGACTGTATATATAAAAAATTATAAGAAAATGAAAATCCAACACTTAATTTGATCTATTAATCATTCAAATACTCTCTTCATTAGTGTTTAACCAACCACTAATTATAAACAACACAAATTCTCAATCCAATATAATCTTAACCAAGATAATACAAGAAAAAGAAAAGTGCTAGAAAAAGAGGAAATCTTAGCCCAATCCCTTGACAAGCTTCCATCTAAGGGTTGCATCCAAGCTAGCCATAATTATGGATTAATGCTTCACTAGAGGAGATGGATGGAAGAGGAAGGAGGTGGATGAGTCACAGCTTCAAGGAGGGGAATGGATGACTGGAATGTTGGTGAATGGATGGAATGGATTGGATGAATGGTGTGATTAAGTGTGAGATGAATGGATTAGATACATGCTACTGTCTGAGCCTTTTGTCATCATGTGTTCTCTGTTGATGCTGCTCACATAGTCTGCAGCCTTCCTAAATCATGTGTTAATGCATGTGTGATTCCATTAGCTACGTGAGATGAGAGCTTTCCTCGAGCTTCCACGTACTTTTCACACATCAGCTCCATTTTCTTCATTTGTTCAAGTGTGCTACCTTCTTAATATGATCCCTAAACTCGTAGCTCTTTCTTCTTCTGCTCATCTCATAATTACATTCTCCTCGTGCTTCCTCAAGCTCTTTCACGTCTTACATGCTTATATGTGTTGCTTCCTCAGCCTTGTGTCTTCTTCTGTGTTCTGCTCTATGTTCTTCCCTTCTCCACGTGCTTCTTTCTCCATCTGTAATTCTTCACATTCTATTTCCCCCTAGAACCCAAGAGTGCCTCCTCTATTTTGTGTTTCTCTTTCACTAAACTCGTGCTTTAACTTCTTCTCCTCTCGTGACTTCCCAGGTGCAGCTGCTGGTGTAGCTTCCTTCAAACCCGAGACTTATGTACTGCATCTTCTTCTCTTCATAAACCACATTCTGCAACCTACAAGAGCCTCCTCTCTTCATTCATTCCCATGTGGTTTTTTGCTTTTCTTCATGTCATTCTTAGTGAGCCTAAGACTTTCCTCTCCACTCTGCCCTCACGTGCTCTCTTTTTGCACGTGGCTTCATCTATTGCTTCCATATCAGCTGCTATGTGTGTATAAAGTTAAGAGGAGGTGACCCGTGAGAGTGATATGAGAGATCCACGGATGTGTATGTTTCTAGTAGATGGAAAACCTATGAGTTTATCGATGTGGAGCTATAGGGAATGTGCTCAAGTGAGGGGAAAGGGTGAGCTGACCCGTGAGAATGATGGAGCATGAGTCACCTTGAGTGTCTGCTATTTGTGTGAGTGACCCAAGAGAAGTGTTATCCATGTCCTTCTTCATATGAATAACCTATGTGTTTCAAATGTTCCTTGTATGGAATGAAGTTGTCCTGTGTTTATATGAAGGAAGAGCTTATGCATTATGGTGTCATGTTTGATGAGTAAGCTAAATGGAGAGTGGAACTTGAATGGAATGAGCTAACACATTATCCCCTCGTGCTTATGAGCAAAGTGTCGTGAGTGAATGATCGTGGAGTAGGTGTGTATGCATGGAGTGGAAGGCAACATGGCTTTATTTATATGGATTAGTGAGTCCATCATCTTCCAAAATTTCCTCTAACATTAAAGTTTAATTTGCCCAAAATTTGCATAAAAAGAATGGAAAGGAAAATTAAGTAGAAAAATTCACAAAATTATCTTAAGGAATTTATGTATTAAAATTTAATAGTTTGGAAAATTAATTTATAAAGTACATAAATGGCTAATAAAATAAAATTCTACCTAATTAAATCCTAAAGTCATATTCAACCATTAAAAACTCAAAATTAAGAGAAATAGAAGATTGAAAAATAGCATTTATCATTATTCTACTAGTAATCATACATAAAATAATTTTCATGTTTAAGAAACTCATACATATCATACATTGGCTCTCAAGGGCATTAGTTTAGCTTCACCCCCTTTTTTAGGATTTTTGGACTTACCTTACCCATTTTCAAGAGGCTTTTGACTAAGCCTCACTCTTCTTAAGATTTTTAGCTTTGTCTCACCTAATCTTAAGAACTTTTGACTCATTCTCACCCTTACTAAGGAACTTTTGGTTTCATCATACCCATTGAACCCATAATGCACCCATAAAACACATTTCAAGAATATTATGGTACCATGGCATGTAAGAAATAGCTATAAATATTTCTCATGGCATAAACATACATACACACATCTAAAGACAAGAAAACAATCAAGAATGCATAAAAGAAAGGTTAGAGAGCTACCTTAAATGCGAAACACAAGCTTTTTCCTTGAGTATTCTTTCCCTCTTTTGGTCACACACTTGCAATTGGATGGATGCTTGATTCCTTTAGGTTAGAAACATCAAATGGGATCTAATTACATTCTTGAAACAAGCTTTAGCACCACGCACTCTTTAGGGAAGTCTACTTTGTTCTATGGCTACATAATGATTCCATAAAAGACCTAATGAAACAACTATAGGAATTCATAATCTTGGCTCCATTTTCTCCTTCAATCTATAACTCTTGGCTCTATTTAAACTCCTTGGAGCCATCACACTACCATTTTGAGGAGCCTAGCTATATGTTGTTTCTTTATGTCACATTATGGAACTTACACCTCCATCTCTTAATCTATGGCTTCTAAATTTTTTCTAAGACTTCCTTTGATATTCTTCCATCATATTTAGTTTCAATCTAGGTTTAGAAAAATTTAAAACACTTTCTAGGTCCTTCATCTATGCTTGCCTGAGACATGCTTAAGGATTTGGACCCATGGACTTTTCTGTGTTTCCTTGAAGGAGGAGGCACTTGAGAGGCTTCCTAGAGATCTTAAGAATTCAATTGAACTCTTACCTTTTCCTTGGCTTCTTCCTTCTTTTTAGGCCCTCCCTCTTGTGCGTTATTTCTGTTGGCTTCTCCTCTAGTTTGGATCTACACAAAGTTGGTTAAATGGGAGGAGAAGAGTGAGACACTATATTATAAGATCAAGTGCTTAAAAATTATTTCTTAAAAATGCCTTTTATATTCCTTTATTTGGCTAATTCATTTTAGACTCATTTTAGCTTCTTTTTTATAATCATCATTTTCATCATAAAATTTAAGTCCTTTAACTTATAAAATGACTTTGGAATCACTCAAATTAGATTTGAAGTCTTCTCACACGAAAGGGTCAAAGTTCAAGTTAACCGATATTCAAAAACATACACCGGAGGGGGTTTGAACCAATCTAAGAGTTTCTATGGTATTTAGGACTTCTAAGAACTCTGGGCAACCAATTTTCCCATTTAAAAATCTCTCTTATAAGTTTTCCAAAAAGTATTCATATTTATGAAAATGCCATTATGTTTTTGACCATTTTCTTTTAATTATTCTAGCTCTGTAGATTTTCATTTTTAAAGACTTAGATTATTGCTCTAATTTTATTAGGCCTTAACTCATTTATTTTAGGAGACTTGCTTTTATAATTGACTCATTTTTTACATTTTAACAAAAACTGGATGTTACATCATTTCCTCCACCAAACAAAGTCGAGCAATATTGACTCGAATTGGCATCTCATGGTCCTCAACACCTATGAAGAGGGAAATTCTTGTGCAAATTGGTTAGCCAACTATAAATTCTCACATGAGTATGGCTTTATTCTCCTTACTCAACCTCCTAACAACTTAGAGGATTTTTTTTTTTTTAGAGATTTAGTAGGTGCTATGACTTCATGTGCTATTTTCATGTTTTTTTTTTTTTTTTGCCCTTTGGCCTCGCTGATTCACACAAAAAAAAATCTAACACTCCTAAACATAGATAGATCTTTTTAAAAATGTTTTTACAAATCATAGTTGGGATACACTAGTCTCATTACAAACACATGAATCAATTGATAGTAAGCTATTCAATAATTGGTAGGTTAAATTAATGAAAAATAACGATGTGGATATGTCAGTCAAGTTTGATATATTTACACACTCATTTTTCATTAGCTAGTTTTGTCTACTTATTTTCAATATTCTAAAAATATATATACTTAATTAAAAGTTTCTTATTCTTTCTTTTTGACAATTATTTGGGTTAATTAAACATTATTTTAAAGTTGCAATAAAACTTACAAGTTATATAATTGCTACATCATCAATGATATAATATACAATGAGAAAGTTAAGTAAGAATGTAAGTGATTGTTTATGGAGTTTGAATATAAACAAAACAATTGAGGATAGTTAGTGGCACAAGTATACAATAGAGGTAACAATTATATATGTCATTGTCCTTGCATGGAAGTACAATTAACAAATGAGTGGTAGCGGTATATGGTAATATAGAACAATGATTTAGAGGAGTATAATTGTTTCAACAAGAAATTTAAAACTTATATATGTATATATATATATATATATATAAGAAAATATGTGTCTTTAGTTTGCATGAGATTCAATTAGATCTTTTGCAATGCAATAGAGCGTAAAAGACAAAATTAGTAAATGAGATGAGTCATCAACAACTTTAACATAAATAAGTTATGTATAAGATGGTGCCCATCCATTAGTTATTTTGCATTCTCCTAAACGAGGATTCTCAAAAAAATATTTAAGATAAATTATTTTCATCTTTACTACAATAAAAAATAAGATACATTACACTCATTTTAACAAAATATCCCCATACTTATCACTTATATAATATAACAAATATTAAATATATATTTGACTAATATAAAATAGTCAAGTTTGTAGATTTGGCAAATTATAAAAATCATTTGATAAAAAATAAATTATTGAAGTAAAAAATATATTCACAAAATACAATAAACTTTTAAAGAAAAAATTTATAAACAAGATGAGTCATCAACAACTCTAATTTCAATAGGTTATTGATTAGATGGTGCCTATTCGTTATTTATTTTTCATTCACCTAAACCTGGATTCTTGAAAAAATATTTAGGGTAAATTTTTTTCATCCTTTTTTAACAATGTTCAAATTACATGACCTTTCATTTTAAAAATTATACACTTTTTTAAATCTAAAATCAAAAGATGCATTATATTTACCTTTCTTGTAATAAAAGGTAAGTTACAATTACACTTATTTAAACAAAATATTCCCATGATTATCACTTATATAATATAGCAAGCATTAAATATATATTTTAATCAACCCAAAATAGTCAAGTTTATAAATTTGGCAAATTATAAAATCATTTTATAAAAAATAAATTATTAAAAATAAAAAAATATTCACAAAATATTGTTCAAAATTTTATTAATTTATAAATAATAATTTAATTTCAAGAACAACATTTGTTATATTAACAAACATAAGAATTTATGTAAATTTAATAAAGTTTTAGAATAAATTAAATTCTTAATTCTTAATTCAAAATAAATAACATTGAAATAAAATTTTAAAAATATTTTCTAATAATTTATATTTTTAACAAAAGAAAGCAATATTATTCTTAAAAGAATATATGTGTCATAATTCGGTTTCAGAAAAATAAGTATATTGTTTTAAAATAAAGATAAGAATTATGTATTTTAAACGTTTCTCGATGAGAGTGTACTTTACTAAACAAACCATCACTATAATCTCATGATATTGAAATAAATAATTTTCACTATAAATTGAGATTTAATTCAATTATGATTAATAAAAAATTATGTTGCATGTTAAAGTATAAATAAAAGTAATACTGATTGCTTAATAAACACAATCCTGAATCTTGATGACTGATTTTTAATCAAATATGGTAATATATTCCTTGTTCCGTTGTATGAGGCATAGCAATTTAGAAATTTTGGTGTTATTACAAATGCACGAAGTCATTAAGACCATACAGTATAGATTTGATATATATATATATACTTTTAGAAGTATGAATTTATATATGATTTTTAGTTCTTGCGAAATGAAAACATTTTCAAAATTTCAATATCAAGTATATGGTAAATCCACTATTTTTATCTAATGTCATTTGCGCCGATAGGGTAGATACAAATAATAGAATTGATTCAAGAGATGGGCAAAAAACAAAAAAAAAACAAAAAGAATAATACCATCAAATTAGTAAAAACAAAAAGAAAAAGGTAAAAATTGAGATTTTTGAACCCAATTATCTCAAAAACAAAAAAGAAGACGAGAGATAAAATCTCATCTTTTAACCCAATAAGCTAAAAAGAAAATAATAAAAACAAAACAAAGGCCCAGACACACAAAACCCAAATAATGACCCATTAATCCAAAAAAAAAATCAAAATAAAAACTCTTACCCATACAATTCAATAGCTCCTTCTAGCTGAAGCCCATGCAATTCAATTGAAAAAGAAAAAAAAGAAAAAAGAGAAGAAGAGACAAAATTAAAAACAATTATAAAAAGGGAAGAAGCCCAATGACGAGTATGAAACTGAAAACCACGGTCCATTCTCTCCGGCCCTCGCACCCAAAAACTTGAATCAACCCATTTGAATTAAAAAAGAAATGGGGGCTCAGATAGAACAATAGGAACCCTACTCTTCGGCCCCTCACGCACGATAGTCTCCTCTCTCCCCGCGGCACCTTCACGCTCGACGCCTCTGCTACCCGTACAATCTCCAGCAGCCAGCAACGAAACCGTATGAGGGGGAATGGAGGAACGAACCATGGACCAGCTTTGGTAGAGGATAAGGAGCAATTCTGGCATCATGCGCTGGAGGAAACCACGAATGCGGAGAATAAGTGGAGCAGAGGGGGAACGGCCGCCATGCGCGCAGGAGCAGAGGAGTGACAAGGGATATTTGCAGACACACGCCTGGGAGTGATGTGAGGCCACGCTCCGAGTTGCTTATAAAAGAAACTGAGAGAACAACGAAGAGGGGACCTTTTTTCGGATTGAAAAGAGGAAACCGAGAGCAAGAGTGAGGCACAGGGAAGAGGAGAAACAGTGAGAGGTTATGGAGTCGAGAGGGAGCAAAGGGGTGAGAAATTAGAAGGAGATTCAGCGAGAGGATGAGAGGCTAAGAGGGATCCAGAGGAAAGGGGGCTCTGGGTCTGAAGGCTTCCTTTTTGGCCGAGGGTCACATGAGAGCAGTAGCCGAGGAATTGGAAATAGCAAGACTGGAGAGAAGGGAGCGAAAATTAAAACTCACTCAGAAATACATAGAGGTATTTTGTTGATTTCTGCTCAAAGTCTAGTTTGCTAGTTGCTGGAGGTTGCATACTGGATCCATTCTGTTTGCTGGGTATTTTAGTTCTTTATAAACATGCCGCGTTGATTTCAGAGTCCAACTTTCTTTTGGTATTGGATATTTGCTTACCATGTTTTGAATTCCTCCTTGATTCTGACTTTACTTCGAAAATTGTAATGTGTAAGTGCGTTCATGTTGCTACAAATTTCACATGTATTGGCTGTCCCATGTATCTAGTTGCCATGTTTTGAATTCCTTTTTGCTGGGAATGAGGCTCGTAAGTGGGATGATCCAGCTTCAAAGTTTGTCAGTTTCAGGTCCGAGTTCACGATTGTCATGGTTTATGATTTGTTAACTTGATTTAATCCATTTGTTTTTTTTAAAAAAAAAAGGCTTATGTGAGAGTATGCTGCTAATGTGTTGGATACCACCAGATTCTGCTCTTGGTTTTCGTTTTGGGAACGAACCCACTGCTACGTTGTTTGCTGAATAAATGGATTTCATATGAATGCAAGCGTTTAGGAAGTCTCTTTTTACATACTAGTTTTCATGATCCCTAAGGAGATAATGTGCATTTTACCTTCTTTGTGTGAGGCTGATGACATGAATGCTACTGAGGGACGATGTATGTTAGGAAAGCTGCACTAACGGATTCAGATGTCTCGGAGGGAAATTTCATTCTTATCTTTCTTTTTTTTAAAAAATTATTTCTATACTGTGGACGTGATGAATGGGAATATTTCAAAAAAATGATGATGAAAAAAATGATTGGATGCACAAAAGCCTACGTTATCACAGGTTTGTGAATATTCGTATGTTTTTTGTTATTTCTTTATGTTCTTTTTTTAGAACAGTTGTGTGGAAATTTTTATTCTCTTAGATTTATAAGAATTAACGTGATTGTTTATGGCAATAAACTTTTTTGGTATCCATTAGGTCTTAAATTTATATTTTTAATAAATTTTGGATTTCAACTGTTCACATCAAATTGGTTTTTTTAAAGAAATATTTTAAAAAAAAAAGAGGATAAAAAAATAAATAAACTCTCCAAATCCAAAATTTAATTTTAAGTAACCAACTTTTTTTAAGTTTTCATTTCCAAAAAAAAACTATAAATAAAAATCAATAAAATTTCTTTTTGTACGCTTTGGAACATTTCTCCAACTTTCAATTGACAAAATTAGAAATTAAAATATACTATATAAAAATACCAAAGAAGATGTTTCCAAAAGCAAAAAAATTCAAAAAAAGTCCAAATTTAAAAGCAATCATAAAAAATAATAAATCATAACAAAATAAGAAGGGTAAAAGAAGTACAATGAATTTTGTTTTTTGCGAATTAACATTAGCTTTGTTTGCAGAAGTCAAAAGTAATTTTTACTTTCATTCTCTTTTCACCAAAAGGTTGGTTAACATATAAAAGTCTTATTTTTAAAGAATAAAGAAATTAAATAAAACAAAAACAAGCAAACAAATAGACCAAAAAAAAACAAAGAAAAAACAAAAAAGAAAAAGAAAAGACAAAATATAAAATAAATTTCCTTTTTAAACTTATGTGTTTTTCTCAAATTTTCTTTTAAAAAAATTATAAATTAAAATATACATCATAAAAAATGGAAAAAATCCTTTTGTTTAAAAATTTTTTTAGAATAAATAAAAAGGAAAAAAAAGAAAGAGAAAAATTCTTTATCTAAAAAAAAGAATCAAAAATTCAAAAATTCAAAAAAATAAATAAAAAGAAAAGAAATAAATAAATCATACCAAAATGACAAAAAAAAATGATTATAAGAGCAAATAAGTAAATATAATCTTGTCTTTTGCAAATTAAAACATATTAATCAATTTTAAGGTTATTTTATTTGTGACACGTAAGAGTGACTTTTACTTTCTCTTTTCTTCATAAAAATTAAAAAAAAAAAAAAAGAGCAAAACACCAAATAACAAATATAATTTTGGGTTGAACCACGTAAATTTTGATTCCTTCTATAGAATATGTAACCCTTAGGATTTTATTTTAGATCAAGTCGGCTCTTATAAATAAATTTTTTTTCCTTTTTATTTTCTTTTTAATTGCTTTTCTTTTTTCTTTTTATTATTGCATGTGTTTGTTAGGAGAATTAAAATAGAATAAAAGTCATATCAATTTTACACAATTAACTTAAGATAACATTTTTTAGGAATAGGTGTTGTAAGGTGCTTATCACTTTTCTCACTGATAATCGATTCTCGTATCCATATTTGATTTGTAAACTATTTTTCATATAAAAAAATTTTTTTCAAAATTTTTTTAAAAAAATAAAATTTTAATGAAAACTCTGCTACTATTATTTTGATTTTAGTTTTCATTTTTGGAAATCAAATTTTAAAAATATTTTTTATAGATGTCATTTTTGAAAATTGAATTTTGAAAAATCTTTTTATAGACACTAAGCGATTGCGTTTTGGGTGTGACAATCCCAACCCAATGAAAATGTTATTAATGTTCTCTCATAATGTTTCATGAACAAAATGATTTTTTTAAGTAAGATATTCTTGTTTTGATTCTTTTTCTGTTTGTTCGTTTGGTAGATAAATCAATATCAAATACAAATGCAAAGAAAAATGCAATTTTGCTAATATTTTTAAGTGCTTCAAAAACTAATAAGAACACTAAATCTCTAAAATTAGTTTGAAATTGTGAAAACAACATAATAAAATTTGCTTGGTGCTAGCTTCTTCCCAAGGTTGAGCTTGAATTTATCGTCAAGTGTGGATTTTTTCCCCAAGCCAAAATAAGCTATTGACTTGCTATACTCACACGAATGTACGTGTATTCTGTTAACTCTTACTTATTTTCTTAAGACACAAGATAGACATGTTAAAATATAACACATTTTAATATTTGTGACATCAAGTATATATAAAGCAAAATAATTTGTTCTAAGTAGAGAAAGCAAAAATATTAACCTGTTTAACAAAAAAAGAAGTTATATATGGAGAGATATTTCATCTTCTTTTTTTTTCTTTTCTGCAGATTCCAGTTACGAAAATTTTATATTAATCGAAAAAGAGGTTAAGTAAACATGAATATCACACCCTCGATTTTCCCATGTCTACATTTTTTTCACCATTATGTGTTGGTGTGCGTTGACGTTTATAAATCTTCTTAATTTGCTTCCTTATGGAGATTGTTTTGATAGAAGCATTTGGATATATCTGTTCTCGATGGGATAAATCCTAATATAATTGAATATCTTAGTTTTGAGTTAAGATATTATATAATTAATTCTAAGTATAATTTGTTATTATCTTTAAAGTAGTTGAGATAATTATTTGTTTGATGATAATTAATATTTAAATTTAAAATAAAAAGATATATCCTATTCGCTAGATATATCCTATCAATTGAATAAGAATTATATCCTCTTAAAACTCTATCCAAAATGTCTATAAATAAGAGACTAAAGTAAAACTTCAAATATACTAGAAAAATATTAGATTTACACAAAGAGGGGTTTAGGATGTTTCTATTTTGAATCTAAGATCAAAGTTCAGTCTGTGACAACGATTGTACGCAACTAAGTATTCATGAACCTTCTTATTATTATTATTATTATTATTATTATTATTATATGTTTCTCTTTTCCTACCCTTTAAGTCTTTAATTGGATTTTAATTACAAAGATTGAAAATCCAGAATTTTGCTGCTCCAAGCTACAACTCTCTCTTCCATCTTATTATTATATTGAATATGGTTCTAAATTATATGCAATGGTGGAAGGAAAAGAATTGAAAATAGGAAGGAGGGTGGAAGGAAAAGAAGGTAGCATAAGAAAGGTGTAGGGGCAAGCCTCACCCTGTGCTCCCTCCATCTGTCCTTAATAATTAAATAAAAAATTATCTTCCTTATTAATAAAAAGAAAGTACAAAAACAATTAAAGATATATTGATTTATTATAGTTAAGAAGTTAAGTGATAATTATATATTACTAGTTAGAAGATATACATTATATTTGTATTATGAATAATCTAATTATTTCATAGCAAGAAGACATAAAAAAATCTCACCGAAAAAAGTAAGTAAATCAACAAAATTAAAGAGATAATTGATGATATATTGAATTAATATAAATTATCAATTTTTTTAAATTATGAAAAAAGATACGACAAAAATTATTATTAATCCTCCTTTTAACAATTAGATAAATAAAATAAAATATCTTACTTATTAAAATATATTTGAAGTTGTATAATTATTGATAAGAAGATAAGTAAAAAAAAAAAAAAAACTATAGAGATAATTGTATTTATTTTAGAAGTTCATTAAGTAAATATTTTTATTATTTAATAAAGCACTCTTAATTAATTAAATAGAAGAAACTAAGTGAAGGAAGGAATTCTTAGCCAAATAACATTTTTATATAAATGAAATTTTAAAAAATTGATTTATGTGATTTGCTCAAAAAGAAACTCACAATTAATTAGTTGGCCAAAAAAAAAAACTCTCAATAGTTATCTATAATGAAGTAGAAGAAATCAAGTAAAGGATTTCTCTAAAGCACACACAATTAGAGACATTTATATATATATATATATATATATCCTCTAAACCTATATGCTGACTATAATTAACTTTGTTATCATGCATTTTTCTATAGATATGGAGATTGTGTTCCAGCTTGATCAATGGGCAAAGATTAATAATGATTTACTAAATGAAATCATTCAATGTATTGATTGTTATGGTGACTATATTCGATTTCGATTTGTGGGTAAAAATTGGCATTTGAAGTTACCAAAATTTCCGAGACACATCAAACTTCCATTGCTCTTCTTACCCTTTGATAAAGAAAGCGATACTGTACGTCCATTTTATCATATTGGAGAGAGAAAAATGATTTACAGCATAGAGTTACCAGAGACAAAGAATACCATGTTTCGAGGGTCTTGTTATGGATGGTTGATTATGATTAGGCTAGATGGAGCAGTACAAATGTTAAAGCCATTTTCAAAGGTTCATATTGATCTTCCATCATTATCTACTTTTTCACATATAGTTGATTATCAATATGATAGAATTGATGAAGAATACACTATTAGATGTAAACATGGTACAACCTACAATTTAAGCAACCTTCATATGTAGAAAGCTTATGTTGACAAGATTGTCATATCATCCCCTCCAGATGATGATAATCAAGATTTTATGGCTGTAGCTATTTATGGAGAGTTCTCTAAATTATGTTATTGTAGACATGGTGACAAAACATGGTCAGATTTTCCAACTCAAGAATTTATTTATTGTGATGTCATATTTCATAAAGGAAAGATTTATGCCATAAACTACAAGGGTCACGTATGTGAATATGATATGAAAACCATGGTGGGAAATATTAATAGAATACCTGATCATATATGTTATGATGAGTATCGAAGATATCTAGTAAGGATTGACAACAATTTGTTCTTGGTAACGAGACACCTTAATGATAGGGATCGTGGTGAAAATGGTATAGTTTATCGCACTACTAGATTTCATGTATATAAATTGGTTGAATCTAAAGAAGGTGAAGAAGTGATATGGTTAGAGATAAAAAGTTTGGGTGATTATGTGTTAGTGCTTGGATTCAATTCTTCTATGAGTGTATTGCCCCTCCCAATTTCACATAAAGGAAGAAATTGTATCTACTATTTAGATGACCATGAAGAGCTTCAATATATGCAAATTGAAAGAGGTCATGACAATGGCATGTTTGATTTAGAAAATCAAACTATTCGTCATTTTTTTCCCAATTCCAACCTTATTTGTCCAGCTCCCTTTTGGTTGTTGCCAGGCTAGTAAGGTATTTTGGATTATAATTTTTATATTTGTATTTAAGTTTTACTAGGTTGTTTAAAAAAAGTCTTTATCATTATTAAGAGATTACCTTTTTTAAAGGTATATAATTAGTTGAATTTTAATTGTATCCTTGGCATCTTTTCTGAGAAAGTATTGTTTTATATTTGTGTTTATGGTTTTATTGTAAAGTTATATGGTACATTATTATGTTATATATTATTAATTAGAAGATACATAATAATTATATTATTAATAATCTAAATGTTACATAGGGAGAAGATAAACTTAGAAAATTTCACCAAAAAAAAAACAAAAAAACAGATAAATGGTGCGATTAATAAATGTACAAGTGTTGCACCAAGAAAAATTCTCGAAAATTTTAGTATTAACCTGCAACTTTTTAAACTTAAACTAAATTTTTATAATGCATTATGCAGTACATAATTTATGGTAAGGTTATATGGTACATTACTACATTACATATTATTAATTAGAAGATATGTTATCATTGTATTATTAGTGATTTAAATGTTGTGTAGGGAGAAGATAAACTTAGAAAATTTCACCAAAAAAAAAGATAAATGGTGCGTTGGTAATTAAATGAACAAGTGTGTTGCAACTTTATGAACCACCAAAGTGAATACGTATCTAAAGATTTTAGTATTATTCTGCTACCTCTTAACGTAAACTAATTCTTATAATTTCTATTCTCGACTGATTTCTTTTTGGTGTTAGCAAATCTTACACGATGGCTAAATGAGGTTAAAGATCAATGGTGATTAATTTTAGAGCAAATTACGTTGATCTCTCCTAAATTTTGTTAGAATTGCACAAACCTCTTAATTAATTAGGTAGAAGAAACTAAGTGTGGTAAAATGAATTCTTAACCAAATAACATTTTATCTAAATGAAATTTTAAAAAATTGGTTTCAGTGATTCATTCAACCAAAAACTCTCAACTAACTAGTTGGCCAAAAAATACTCTCTATAGTTATCTATAATTAAGTAGAAGAAACTAAGCAGAAGAAGGCTTTCACAAACCATATGTATATATATACATACACACACACACACACACCCCCTTATAAGCCTATGCTCCCTATAATTAACGTGGTTAGTGTGCATTTTTCTACAATGATGGAGATTGTGTTCCAACTTGATTAATGGGCACGTAAAGACTCATAATGATTTACTAGATAAAATCATTCAATATATTGATTACTATGGTGACTATGCTTAGTTTCAATCTATGTGTGGGAATTAGCATTTAAAGTTGTCGAAATTATTCTGCTATATAGATAACTAGCTAGATTTAGGTCTTAATTGGGTTCAGTTTTGTTAAAAGCAAGAGCATGCTATATTTTTTACGTTTTTTTTTTAGCTGTTTCTCAATATCATAGTCCCTATGTCTCTATCTCAATGTGAAAGTTTTGTGACAACTTCACCAAGAATTTTTGTATGTGACGTCATTTTGTATTATTGCCTTTTATATAATATCGATCATCAACATCTAACATGGTTGAAAAATGAGCATCTTATATACATTTTTGTTTTTAGAGCTTCCATAGCATTTTTCATCTTGGCCTTTGGTAAAGGTAGCTAACTACCTATATTCATAAACCATAAACCAAAATTGGCAAGAGAGGGAAAAAAGACTTAGATATTGCCATTTGTAAAATGCGAACTTATTAATTTGGACACATGTAAGTGGACTCACTATAAGATTGGCATGAAACCTAGCTAGCATTATATATATGTTGAATAATAAAGAAAGTATAAAATTTACATTATTTTTTAGATATTAATTAATAAAAATATAATAAGAAAAAAATTTATTATTCTTTAAAAAAAAATTTTGATTCATATGTTATGTTTTTGTTATATAATATAATTATCCAACATTAAAAAAAATATGGCCATATTAATGATATCAAGTAGATATTTAACTTGTTAGCCCCTTCTTCTATATAAAAAACATAATCTTAACCTTATGAGTTGTTAGAACTTTTTGAATTCATTCACTACCAAAAACAATTATGATTTTAACCATGCTTTTTTTAGGGTCATAGCAATGGTTATAATGGTTGCTAAGTAGTTTAACAACAACTTCAAAATCCATTGTCAAATTATCTATTGCAAAAGGTTTATCTATGGTTTCTAATAACCATTCGCAAAATCGTGGTCAAACTAGTAAACTATGGTTAAATTTGGTCTAACAATGGTTTCAAACTATGGTTAGATCTTTACTAATAAGGTGATGGTTTTGAGCACTACTAAACATATGCAATTTATAAGCTTAACATGTGTTCACTTTATGTAATTTCTTAAAGAGATGAGAAATTTTAGCTTTTAGTATAACAATTTTAACAATGAAAAAAATTACATTTTATATTGTAAAGACCATAAGTTTTTTTTACTATATACCTAGTTTTTCTTCCTAATCCTGTTTACTTACAAATTTTTTTTAAAAAAATACTTTATAATTATAAGTTGAAAATATTTATTGTTGAATTTTGACATTATTTTAAAGGCTCAATAGAATAAAAAACTTTGCCTTCACAATTAAAAATTTTAATTTCTTTAAAGAAAATACATAAGGAGGACACCTGTCAAGTTATTAGCTTTATATATATATAGCAACATGAATAGTTTGCATATATGTCAGAGCTAGCATAGAGAAGAAACAACTGAGAATGATCAATAAATCCTAACTTTTATTGCAAAAACTATATATGTCAAGACCTAAATTATAGCTATGTTGCCCAAGATCATTACACCATACAATTCAGAGAATTAGATTTTTGAAGCCACTCAAGAAATTCAATAAATCAAATACTGAAGCAGAAAGCAAAAGAGAATGGTTCAACCATTTTATTAGTGTAAAATCTTAAGTCTAATTCAAAAAAATGAGAGGAATTCATTGCAAACCTTAAAATTTATCCATGGTTGGAGACATTTTTCATTTCCTGTGAGTTAATAGATTGAAAGACAACATTAGAACCTTGAACCATAGCAAGTATATAAGAATTTAAAATGAGAGCATGAAAAATGCATATGCAAATAAAATTGTATTAGAAGCTTAGAGGAAACTGCTTTTAACTGTAATTTAAGGGAAAAAAAGGTTCACATGAGATGAAATCACAATAAAATTGTAGTATGAGAGTACCACCTTAATCATAGGGCAATATATGTATAAGAAAAAATAACTTTATAAGAACAACATATATCTATATAACAGTTAAGTGCTGAATATAAGAAACTACAAAATAATTCCATTAAAAGAAAACATTTCAAATGCAAACCTCTATACATCATAGTGCAATAAGACTTAGCCTTAGCTAAGAATTTGTACTTTCAAATGTTAAGCTTTGATTTGTCCATTATGATGTTTTGATCACTCTTGGCTTATTATTCTATTACTAGTTTTTTAACTACACCAATAAAATAGCATTGTCAAGTTTTTTTTTAACTATATGAATATTGAATTAATCAATTTCTATGCATTGGGTCAAGTCCTTAAGTTGCTATATAGATGGCATACTTCAATCTAGTCATTTTATAAACAAATAATCTTAAAAGATCCATGAAAAAGATAAAGTTGCTGCCTCTAGAATTAGTAGCTGTAAAAGATAAATCAAGTAATGGATAAAGTGGTGCGACACATCAAATCTACAGTAGAGCAAGTGAGCAGAGAAGAATCATGTGAAAAGAAGTAATAAAGACATTGACAAATTGAAGAATTACGTAGAACTCTCCAACAAGCAAAGTGGTGGAAGTAATACCAAGAGTTTCTTTCTATACAAACTCGTATGCTATCAAGAGGAAAACAAGATCTGATATATTAATAACATATATCCTCAAAGTTTTGCATGAACAACTCGTGCTTAGACTTCTGCTCGATTAGATTATATCATTTCCAATTTCATGTGATATGATCATAAGAAAGAAAAACACTAACACAAAACTTTGTTAATGAAAATCACTATTATCTTGTAGACCCTGTTATTTTGTAATGGACCAATATCTTTATCATTTTTTTTTTGTTTTTTATTCTTCACTATACTATCATTTGTGTGCCTTTCAGTATTAATATCTCGTATATTAGATGGTTAGTTTGTTTTGTTAAAAATTTTGCATTTCCAAAAAACTTCGTAAATTTGCATTCCAAAAGTACAATTACATTTGATGATTAGGAAAAAAAAGAAGAAAATGCCTCTTAGCTTATTTAGTTGCAAGGAGGACACAAGGCCTTTAGAAAAATTACCTTTTAGCTCGTGGTACTGGAGAAAGGTTTCTGTACTATCATGGTTTGATAGTTATATGATCAATTTTCTCGATTTAAAATATAAAGGTTGTCTACTAGAAGCTAAAGTCATCTTATCATTCATAAGCCATTTTATCATTCATTTCTATGATCATCGGTGAGATTTAACTTGAATACCAAGTCCTTAATATTGAAGAACCACTTTTTATCTTTTATTCGATGTTTGATTAATCTTAATCAGAGACAAATTTCAATTGTATTCTGATTCATAAATATTTTGTAAGTTCTTACTTTATTTTAGTTGTTTATTAAATGTATCAGTGAAAAGTTTAAAGATGTAAATATTTTGAATTGGATGATATAACATTTGGAAGGGATGTCTAAATATAGAACTCCTAAACAAATTCAAACTAATTGGTGTGGAGAATCTTAAAAGATACTACTCCCACAATGAACAATTTGAATAGAAGGGGCATAAAGGTGGAAGGCTCCTATTTCCATTGCAATGGTGAGACTAAAACCTCTTTTCATTCCTTTTTTACTTATTGCAACTTGGCTACAATGTGGGACAATGCTTCTTTTCAATTTAGGGGTTTAAAATACTTTGATAGCGTTAAGCAGGGTGTTGAAGTTGAAGGATCTAGATGGAGTCCCAAGCAATTAGTTTTCTTGGTGTGTTTGCTACTTTATTTGGGAAAAAAGGAATAACCTGCAGATGGATATTTCAAGGAATGATTTATTACTTAAAGATGTGAATGGAACCATGGGTTGTGTGGTTTAGGATTGGGAGGGCCATAAAATAGGCACTTTGGCTTAGTAAATTAAGGGTGTGGTTAATCCTTTATTACTTGAAGCAATTGCCATATAAGAAGGAGTCCCCTTAGTGAATGACCTTTGTCTCAGACGATGTGTTGGAAGGTGATGCAAGATTGGTGTTTAATGTTCTCTCTAATCAGGACAGGGTATATTCTTACATACAAGTCACTGTTGATGTTACTTCAACCATTTATTTTTATGCTTAAAAATGTTGAGTTCTTTTAGGTTCCTTGTTCTAACAACATTGTAGCTCATGCTTTGGCTCAATGTGGAAAGCATGCTAGTAATTATAATGTTTGGATTGATTCTCCTCGAGACTTCATTGTAATTGCTTTTAAAGCTTTTCAATAAAGTGCTTTCCTTTGATAATCTTTTTCTGTTAAAGTTTAAACTATTTTTTTTGGGCCAAACATTATAAGTTCAAATATGAGTATTTTACAAAGATTAAATTAATATGTTAATATTTTTAGTTTTATTTAAAATTTTAGATTAGTCTTTTAAATTTAAAACATGCTAAATTAGTCTTTAGTCTTTCATTTCATTCCATTAAAAACCTAAATCTATTGTGTTTGTCAACCCATTGACAATCATCCATAATGTTATGGAATCCATCATGTTCCTACATCACCATCTTTCCTCCTTCTTTGACCAAGCTTTATTCCCTCTATTAATCCATTCATAGAATCACAATGATTATTGAAACACAAGACATTGAATTAATTGACACTTCTCAATATGCTTGCAAAAGTTGTTCTATGCAAGATGTAACATCCGGTCTCTTCGTAAACGTGAGAAACGAGATGTTCGGTTTCTCTATAAATGTTAGAAATGTGTCAGATATAAAAGGAAGTCCCTGAAATAGAAGAATTTGATGCCAAATAAAATTAGGATAAAATTTCAAATAATGAAAAATGAGGATTTGAGTTTTGAGTTGCCTAGAAACTAGGGCCAGAGTTATTCAAAAAATTTGCCAAAAAACCAGTGGTATTTTTATAAATATGAGCACTTTTGGAAAAGCACATAGTTCGCTGGGGTTTTCAGAGGCTCTGAATATCATGGGAACCCCTGGAATGGTTGAAACCCCTCCAGTAAACGATTTCGGCCGTCATTTGATCAAACCTTTGACCAAATGGTGCAAAATGATTTTAAATCCAAATTAAGTGATTCCAAAGTCATTTTATAAATTAGATGACCTAAATTTTATGATGGAAAAGACAGTTCTAAAAAAAGAGCTAAAATGAGCCCAAACAAAGCAACAGAAATGGAGGGACATAATTGGTATTTTGAGAATCATTATAAAAATCATCCTCCACCTTTTTAAATGACTAGGCAGCTTCTCCACCCTTCCAAGAATGTCTCTTGAGCTCAGAATCAGACCAAAAATGGTGTGAAAATTGGGAGAAGATAGAGAAAGAAAACTAAGGCAAAAAGGTATGAAAATATATAGAATTTTACAAGAAGATAGTTATAAAATTTTCTCCTCTCTTCATTCTCCTTCTCTTGATGGTTTTAGATTCTTAAAAGAAGGAATTTGGTGGCTGGCCTCATAAGAAAAAGTGGAGGTTTTGAGCAACCAAATGGAGCAAGAAAATCACCATTTAGCAAGTTTTTAAATAAGGTATGATGTGCACTAGAAAAACTTATTTTTCTTTGAATTCCAATGGCTTCTATATTAGGTCTAGAGAGAGAAACTAGGGAGTGGAAGGAATTCAAGCCAAAACAAGGTAGAGGCAAGAATATTCAAGCATGAGAAACAAGAATATGCAAAGAGAACAAAGAAATAACCATGAATTTATAAGATAGAAAAGTTAGGGGTTTGTGAGCATAACTAAAAATCTGATTTTATTTAAGAGTTCCCAAGCCTATGTGAATGTTTGCATGAGTTCCTAAGATCCCTAGAGGGCTTCCCACATGCACCTCCCATCCAAGAAAGCAAAGAAACCCTATGGACTCCTTAAGAAAGCCTTTCCTCAGCCTAGGGCAGAAGTAATACTTAGAGAGTGTTTTAGTTGCTTCCAAGCTTTGTTTTGTATCATATATGATGGGAGAGTATGAGAGGAAGCCTTGAAAAAATTTTAGAAGCCATAGATAGTGAGGTGGAGGTGTAGGCCCCATAATGTAGCATAATGAAGCAACTCCTAGCTAGGCTCCTTAAAATAATTGTGTGATGATTTCAAGGGGTCTAAATAGAGTCAAGAATCATAGATTAAAGGAGAGAAGGGAGCCAAGATCATGAATTTTTGTAGTTTCTTCATTAAGTGCCTTATGGAAGCATAATGGAGTCATAAACCAAAGTAGTATCATGTAAAGTGTGTATAATGCCAAGGCATGTTCCTATGAGTAATTCATGTTTCTTTTAGTATATCTAGGTCAAGAGAAATGATCTCCACCTTCTTGGGTGTGTGAGGTCAAGGGAGATGACTCAAGGCTTAAGGAAAAAGTGTGTGAATGTAAGCAAGGTAGCTCCCTCTCTTTTCTCCCATGCATGAATGAATATCTACATTGTCTTTGAATGTGTGTATGTGTATTTTAAGCTATAAATTATGTTTTGGTATGATGCCTATGTTCCATGAAACCATAGTGTTGCATTATATATTCAATGATGCTTAGAATGTTTATATTGATTTGCTTGAATGTGGAGAGACCAAGAACCCTTAGAAGTGGTTGAGACCAAAAGAAAGTCTCCCAAGAACAAGGCTTAGTTCAAGGCCTTTAAGAAAAAGGGTAAGGCAAGTCCAAGAACCTTGAAGAAAGTAGGTTTCATTCATTTGGCAAGCCTAAGTATGTTATGTGTGTTTTGTGTAAATGCCAAGAATGTATATTGCACCATTTTCTATATTAATATGCTATACATGCATCCTTAAGACTTGTATTACATTCTTTATGCATGATTGAATGGGAGATGAGTTATTGAGATTCTTTGAATCTCACTCCCTCCTCTCCAATATCCTAATATGCTAGCTTAAGCTAATGAACAAGGAAACGGGAGCCACCAAGTGGGAAGATGAAGCCTTAACCCTAAAGCTCTTTATTTTGCTTATGTTGTAACCAAAAGAATGGCATATGATGTAATCTTTTGATAGAATTGATAGACAATAAATGGAATATGTGTAATTATCCTAATAGATGATGTATGTATGAAATTTGATGATGAATGGAATGTGTTGCAAATTTTGGGTCTTGAATGACCATTTCAAGTACATGTTCCTTAGTATATGGCTTGGGGATGAAGGATGAGATTTTGTGTTTTGAGTTTCTATACCTTTAAGACAAGTTTAGATAGTCTTTTTGGGCCATTCCCACGTACCCAAGTGGCCACAAAAGCCTTAGGAACCATTTTGGACACTTTTGCACCATTAAAATGCATCAAAATGACCCAAATGACACCCTATGGCACATTCTAACCAAATGAAGGAATTTCTCCATGAAGTTTGGCAGACCTATAGAGCTCATTGAGAGATTTTTGGGAAGCTAAATTTCAACAAAAATAGAGCTATACAGAATTAGTTATAAATTTTCAAAGTTGGGGGTTTCAATTGGTTCTGGTATGTGCACTGTTCACACTGGCAGATTTGAGTTCTATGTCATCCGATGGGCAAATGGTGTCCAATTCTTGTGAAATTTTACAAGAATAAACTAGAGGTCATAAGCTTTTTGTGTCACCGAAATCACCTCATTTGGAAGTCTAAACAGAGAGTTATGCATTTTTAAAGTTTGCTATCAGTAGCAGTAGTGTCCCCTGAGTCCAGTCACTATTCTATAGATTTTCAATAGGTAAAAGTATCTGTTTCTTTTGGAAATTATTTTTATCCTAACTTTAACATCTGTATCTTTCCATAATAGCCAAATTTGTTTGATTTCAATTTTTATAGAATTAGTTATGAATTTTGAAAATTCATATTAGTAATCTGAACTAGTAGCCCAGATAGCAGCGACCTTAGTGGCTTTTTGGATATCAAACATTCTCCCCTTAATGATTCATGAGCTGAAATTATGTTTATCATGGGGTAGACATCTAGAGCTTTCTAGAATACTAAAGTTTGTTAGATTTTGATTTTTTTGGATTTAGTTATGAATTTTTGAAGTTGTGACAAAAAAACTGAAAAAGCTGACCGTGGTTAATTCGTGGAAATTGGTGTGTTTCACCCACTTGTATGAGTTCCAAGCCACCTTCTTGGATGGTTTTGGATTGTATTAGTGTAATTAAATATGAGACCAAGTTTAATGAGTTCCCTTGGTCCCCGGGATGCCGAATGAAAAATTTTAAATGCTAAGAAATGCATCTTGATTCATAACTCCCTATGCCACTATGTTGTTTCCATAGAAATTATATGAAATGAGGCATAGGAATTGCAACAATTAAGTCTTAGAAGTATAGTGTTACACAAGATCTCTTTGAAGTCCAAAACTTAATCATTTTTTATATGATATTTTGAACAAAACCTTTGGATTTGAACTTAGCTTTAGGATGTTTTTGGAAATCTCACACACAAATTCCTTTATTACCTAAATGAATGATTGATTAGAAGCTTTGAGACCTTGTGCAATTTCCTTAAGCTATTTGAGGTAATCGAGCTAAACTCTAAAGCTAATGTATAAAATTGGATTAAATTCCTTTGAATTCAATCAATTTAAACACGATTGTTCATCGATTGTGGAAATTTTTTCTTCCTTTGATTTATCCCTTGTTTTTCTTTTTTGGTTAAGTAGAGACATTGGTCCTACAAGACATACTTTCTTTTTTAGAACATATCTAAGATAATCTACATGAGCTAGTTCCAAATCATAGAAGCTATTAATCACAGTCTTGAGGCCATTCTCCTCTAATTTCTTCAATATATGAAGAGTTGTCGGATGATCGATGAGTCAATGAGTAGGTTAGCAGACAAGTCGGTGTCACAGATTTAGGTCTTTTTTTTTTGTCAAACATAAGGGGTGAATAGTGATAAGAAAACCATATTGTTGGTCATGGTGATTGATTTATCAAATTAACAAGCACTAGAAGGAATGGCAATGATGATAGATTTGTCTTTATGAGTTGCAAAAACTCTTGTCGTGTCTATCATTAGGATCTAATGGCTTGTTGGACTAATGCAAAAGTTCATTTGCCCCTTAGACTCCATCTTTGCAGCATTAGGACAGTTTTTAATAAGATGATGAAAATACTCATACCTAATGGGTTTCTACAAAATTTACACACTTGGGTCCAAGCATGATGATAGAAAAATGAGTTTAGGACTAAGTTTAGAGACTTTTATTGGGAATATTCAATATTATATAAAAAAATTTATTTATTATGTTTGAGACATATATTTGTTGAGGTTAGACAATCTTAAGTTATATTGATTATGTGTTTAGATAATATTAATGGTTGATACTTTTTTTTTTTGGTGATTTAATATGAATAAATTTCATATAGATCAGTATCAACTTAAAAAAATGATTCTTTTAGAAATTTCTCCAAATAAATGGGTTTGGATCCAAAAATTCAGAGATTTCATTAAAAATGGGATGGTAATTAAGGTTTATATTTGTTATAATATGGATTCTGAGATAAGGACAACATTTTTCATTGAGTTTTGTGATGGAAATATAATACTTTGTCTATATCTTAATTATCATCATCCTTCAATGTTGACAAGTTCAGAGAGGCTAACAATTTAGGATAATAATAAGATGAAATGAAGGATAAGAGACAAATTTAACAAAATTAGCGAGGGGCTATGCATAGTAATTCAGCTCTATGCCTCATTTTGAATTTGAAAATAGAATCAAACTAAATTTTTAAAAAAAAAAGAACAGACCACAAATACATGCAATTTAAATAGAAAATCACTCTATTTATAATTTATGAGTAGTATAATTTTCCATGATATATATAAATATATATATTAGATTTAAACTTAAAAAATAATTCATGCTTATTTACATTTTAAAATTACCCCTAATCGAGGCTTCAATGAGCCACACTTACTGATGCCCTTTAAGCAGCCGCTCCCACACTTTACTTTTGCTCTTAAAGCCTTTTCTACTTTCCTAAATACTCACAAGTTGTAAGCAATGGAAGAGAAAGAAAATCCCATAAATCTTTAACAAACAAAAACCTTTAACCTACATTTTCAAAAGAAGCACTTATCGATGCTTGAGCATCTTTTGAACTGTCACCAGAATTGTTTAGATAACTCTTGCCTATCCAAGTTTGAATCATCGTCATCCTTTTTGTTTGAATCTACTTTATCCTTCTTTTCACACTTTTCTAAATTGAAGTGCTCCATTGAGTCTCAGCTGGCTAATTCTCAAACTGCTTCCTTTGATCCAACTTAGCTCAAGTCCTACTTTGAGAAAGTATCTACATCTATCTCTGATCTAGAAAACTCATCACTGAAAACTCATATTTCTTGTCACCTTACAGTGTTCGATCATCGCTTACAACCATCTAGGATTTAAAACAGAGCATTGATAATTTGATTAATGAATTGATCCTAAAAAAGAAATTCATGTTTAGGAACAAGGCTAATAAGAAAGATTATGCTATTCTATAAGTGAAAAAGCCTCCTCTTTTGAATTGCATTAATGATTTACCTAAGAAAATGAGATTTATGATGTTGGATTCCCCAGGATTTAAAAGCAAAGTGGGAAGGTTTTGGCCCATGGTTTTAGGGGATCAGAAGCTAGAGAATTCACAATTGTAGACCTTGATTCTTATAAAGTGAGGTTAAATGGTTGTTTAAGGGTGATTTTTGTTTATAGGTTGAAGAATTGCCAAGTTCATGTGGGGCCTATAATGGGTTCTGTTCTTATTGAGGAAGTTGATGATAATCACACCTAGAGGGAATGTATATGTGTGATAAGCAATAAGAATAAATATAGTAAATTTTTCACACATAGAAAGATGGAGTAAGCTAAAGGAAAAGTAGAGCGATCTCCAATAAAATAACACATAAGTAGTGGAGTGAGCTAATACAAATTTAGAGCGTTCTCTAGATAAAAAAGTAAAGTAGCTTTTAACATTAGAGTAGCCTTAAAAATAAAGCTATAAAAGGGAGAGATAAGAGAAAAAGAAACACCATCAATTTTTTCCTGATTTAACTCTTAGCTTATGTTTAATCCTCTTAAATTCTAAAGGATTTTCTTTAATCAATCTTTAGATTATAATTAGGATGATTTTAACATAAGGTTTCCTAACTTACCTCAAACTAATATAGCATTTAAGTTTTATACAAGCTCACCTAGAAGTTTTTTCTTCAAAGGTTTTCACTAATTTCACCCTAAACTCACTTTACAAAATGATATGAGAATAAATTTGAAATCCTTATTAAGAAATGGATTAAAATAAGCTTATTTTAAAGCTCTTTCAACCTACATAAAACTAGAAATCAAACTCAGATAAGGTGAAAAGAACAAAATAAAACTATAATATAATTTTGACTTCTTTTTCTCTATTTCAATCCATGTGTTTTTCTGTTCATATTTTTTCATTTATATAAAAGCTAAAAAAAAGTACCCATTAAAAGACTGGAGCTTTATTAATATAGTTGTTTTTGAAATAGCCATTAAGTGAATTTTATCAAGGAGCTTGCATAGCTATAGAGTAATTAGAGATAGTATTTTTTGGCTACTCAGACTCAACTCTTTTTCTTTTTCACGTTTATGAGACATAGGTGCAAAGAGAAGACTTTTTTTTTTCTTAAACCTTTCTTATCTTCATTAAATGTTTCAAATAAAGTGGGTGATATCACTTTTCCGTTTGCGTTTGACATCATTTAAAACTTTCTCAGCTATTATCAAGTTTCCAAACTTTTATTTCTAATTTCTTCTTTACACCTACTTCTTATTCTTTTTTTTTTTTGGGTGCCATTTTCTTGGGTCAATAATCTTCACTTTCTTGCTACTCTTTACTTTGATCACCGTTTTCCTCTCTACTTCCACCCCTTTTGTTTCTTTGACTAACATCAACAATACCCCAATCCATGGTTACCATTTTTTAGTTCATCTCTGTCATGACCCATAACTAAAAGTGTGACTGGCATGGAAGAAAAACAATTTCTCTTCTATAAGCCTATCCAAACTAAAATCCTACTAAGCATTAGTGAATCTCCCTAAAATTCAATATTAAATAGTTGAACCAAATAGAATAATTGTGAATTATATTTGCATTAAACATATTTAGTTCTAGGTGGCTTTTGTGGATATTTTAGCAGAATTTCCCCTGAAATTGATACCTCTTGATATTTCTAAAAATTAGCTAGTTAGCATAAATACATCAAAAGAAAGTTTTACTATCAATCTAGACTAATATAAGTCAATTTCTAGAGGTGAGGGATCTTGTCTGTGATTCATTGGAGCGACATACAACATACTACAGAGTGAAAATATAGATTTCATGCAATCATCAAAATATGCCCACACAATAAATGCAGAGCTCACCAAGAATGAAGGAAGATGACCAATTCTAAGCTGCTAAAGAGAGATTGAGTTTAGTCCTACTATCGAAAATAAATTGAAAATAAAAGGAGTGAGTTAAATGTTCAGTAAGTAAATAAGACTAACTATAAAATATATAAGAACATTTTTGCCTAAAGTCTTATTCAAAATAGCAATTCAACCATTAAAACTTTAAAAGTGGTGATAAAAAATCCTTCCAATAAAATCAATTATCAAATGCAGCGGAAAGCATCTAATAAGTTCCAATTAGGCTAGACGCAAAGCACACAGCTCGCTATGGTAAGTAACACAAATGTTAAGCAACCTACTCGTGAAAATCAAAATAGATCTACGTATGGTGGCTGACCATATGGGGCTAGCAACACCCTTGCTTGCTGGGATATATATTAGAGTACACCATGGCTAACCATTACTATAGTTAACTATAGGGTTCTGAAATAGATAGCTCTCATAAAAAATTATCTCATAAATATATGCTCAAAGTAAATCAAATTCTTATTTATGTATACTTACAGTCTAAATAGATAACAATGTACATTAGTAAGCATTCTCATTTTTGCAGAGAAATCAAAAAGTAAAATTTAGAATTTTCATAGTCAACAAAGACGATTTTCATCATCAATTTATAGATTCTCAAGGTCCAGAAATACTTAATAAACATTCAAATGTGTAAATAATTAGAAACATATTTAATAAAGTAAATGCATTAATTAAGGAATTTAACCACAATCCTTGGAATAAAACATATAGTTAACATTATTTACTTACCTCTTAAAATGATATAGGGAAGTTTTCTATCATATCCTTTGCTAATTCATTAGCTACAACTAACTCCTAAGTACCCTATGACACAGGTTCACAATATCTTAGCATTTGGATAACTCCAAATTGCCTCACTAAAAAGATTTTTTTTTCTTCAAATATCCTATTAATTCTTTTAACCACTATAATCCCAAGCATTGTTGATTACGAATCTTCCTTCTCTAGTTCTTATACTTGGCCAACATCATTTATAAACTTTGTCTTAAAGGAGTTAAAAAAATTTCTTAAAAGGTAATATACTCCTCAAAACGCCTAATTTAAAGTTCTTAGATTCTCTCTATTTGACAATGAACCATTCTAACATTTTCATAGTCTAAAACATAAATATATGAAATAAATAATAATAGGCAAAAGCAAATTATATATACATAAATTTGGCTTAAGGTTATCCCCATTCAAAGCTCAAGGGAATCAACTGCTAACCTATGATCCCAAGCTCTCCTTAAGTGGCTTAAAAGCTTATGAAATTATTTGAATCCTAAATAGAACATAAAGCTCCATCCCACACAAACTATACTAATAATAGCATTAAGGTCATAAGTCACCCATAGCTTGCTATGAGGCACTAGCACCTACTGTAATATCCAGTTCTTTGAAAATCAGAGAAAACGTGAGAAACGTAACGTATAATTTCTCCGTCAACGAATGAAACTTACCGGATACAAAAGAAAGTCCCTCAAAATGATGTAGTTAAGGTCCCAAAAAATTTGGAAAGTATTTTAGATTCCTAACAATAAGAATCCCAAGCTCAAACGGAAAGAAAAAAAGAGTTAGGATAAAGAAACAATTTCTTACGAAAAGCCTATGAAATCTAATGGCATTTTTGTAATTTTGAGTAAATTTTAGAATTCACACAGAGGGCTTTTTAAATGAAATTTTTGAGTTCTCTAAGGTTCTCAAAGGCCCTAAAAATCATGGAAAGCCCCGGGACAATTAAAACCCCTCCGGTAGACATTTTCTAACGTCGATTGACTCGAACTTTAACTAATTCGTTCGGTAAGGTTTTAGCTCCAAATTGAGTGATTCCAAAGGTATTTTATTAAATTGGGAACCTAAATTTTATAATGAAAAAGACAATTTTAAAAAAAGAACTAAAAAGAAGAAGAAACGGAAATGCAAAGTATGAAGGGCAAAATTAAAATTTTTGAAAAAGTCCTTTTGCCCTAGCTATATATAGGTGGCGCCTCACACTCTCTGTAACACCATAATATATTAATGCTATCTAGCCTCTCTCTGGACTCGATTCCATATGATTTCTAAAAAACCAGTACCAACCGTGGCATTTTCATGCTATAAAACGGGGTTTCAAACACTCATCTTCTGCCCCGTAGGTCCTGTGAACCCATCATTCACATTCTCTACTCACACTCCATTTATACAACTCATACATAGCATAAAACAAGCCATAAGCCACGGGTATGGAGCCAAAAACCAGAAAAATGCAATTTCTTAAACGGACCAAAAAGTCAGATTTTGGCTCTAATTTTGGAAAATCATAACTAATTAGAGAAAAATGGGAATCTAGTAGAACATAGCTTTCTAGAAATCTCTAAGTGTTAACTTTACATTAAAAATAATTTCCAACCACAATCTCAGCGTTTGGACCATGTTTGACATTGAAAATGAGACAGAGGTCCAGCTGTCCCTGTTTTTGGCGTAGCTTACTGTCATGAACTTCGAAAATTCATAACTAAATCCACAAAAATCCAATCTAAGAAAACTATACCAATTTGGAAAGCTACAGATGTCTACTAGAGGAAACAAATAAGTCTATATCCGTTCAGTAGCCCTTAGACCTCGAAAACTGATGGAACAGTAACGGAGGTCGGATGGCTTCCCTGATACTGATATAGAACTTCAGAAGGTTTGTTCTCTCTCTACAGACCTTCGATTTAGGTGATTCTAGTTGATATAGGTCACTGTGGTTGTCTAGTGTATGCATATAAAATTGCATGACATTTGGTCACTGTTTGGTCTATGAATGACATGGATTTCTTTTCGGACTAATGAAACAGTACCATGACCAAACCATCAAAATTTCCCAATTTCAACAATTCACCAAATATTCCCTAGACCTCTGAATATTACCCACTTTAGCTTTTCAAGAAGCTCTCTACAAAATCTAGAGGCATGCCAAATTTCATAGCAAGAAGAGCTCGTTTGGTCATACTTTGATGGAACTCACAAAATTGACGGTTTTGGCACCCAAATCAGTTCAAATGGGTCCAAATGGCCTCCCACATGTTCTAGCAACTCATGGACAAGTTTTAAAGCATGAAAATAGTCTATATAACATGTCCAAGTGGTCCAAATCATCATACATTTCAAACTCACTATGCTACGGGCCAAAATACACTATCACATGCAAGCCACAAAAAGGGCAAAACCTACATTTGCATTACTTTGGTTATCTACATAGTTTATACATCATGTTTCCTTACATTTACACTTGCTACAACATTTACATCTCAAAAATAGTAGGTGTATATATATTTTGGCACCACTTTACATCAAAAGAGTCAAAATAATCTAAAATTCATCTAACATTCTCCTAGGCTCCTTGGTGTGCACTTGGTTCTCCTTGAGCTCCACCTAGCATGTTAAGATGGGAGGGGGAAGGGGTGAGATTTATAGAATCTCAGTAGCTCATGCACTCATTCAAGGAAGCAATCAAGGCATATAACAAGTCAAGGCATATAATTTGGCATCCAACCATTCTCAATCACATAATACATGTTGTACATGCCATGGAAATCACAACAATGCCACAAGTAAGCTCTAGGGACTTTTGGTCTAGCCTCACCTGAGTTTAGGGATTTTTGGATGGCCTCACCCGAGTTTAGGGACTTTTGACTTGGTCTCACTCAGTTATGAGACTTTTGGCCTTGTCTCACCTATCTCAAAGGACTTTCGGCTCTACCTCACCCATCTTAAGGGACTTTCGGCACTACCTCACCCGAGCAATTCTCACAATCCATCACACAAGCACATTGGTAACAATGCATCATGGCAATAACATATGGCATATCTCACACAACAAGCATATACATAAACATACAATGACTATTACATCCAAGAATGTAACAAGAAAGAGTGGAAAGAGAGCTACCTTATGAGCCAACACAAGCTTTTCCTTTCAATTTCCCTTCTCCCTTCTTGGTTTCACACTCACACCTTGATGGAGGTGCTTCACTTGAGCCTAGACACAACAAAAGCATGAAATTACTCTCTCATAACTCAATAACTCTTAGGAGTTCTTTAGAGCAAACCTTGCTAACATATAAGAACCTATGGTTCTCTCTCTCTCTCTAGAATGTCACCAACTCTTCCTCTCTCTCAAGTTCTCATGGTAGTAGAAACAACATTTTTAAGGAAAACAAAGAGGTTCAAGGGTGTTTTTCCACTTTCCCTCTTCTGACCCATGGCTAAAAACCCCACTAATTTCATAAGCAAAACCATAGAAAGAGAGGGTAAAGAGAGGAGATCAAGATTCTAAGAAGAAATGAGAGAAACTTGCTTACCTTTCCTTTGTTCTTCCTCTTTCTCTTGGTCTTTCTCACTCTCCATGCCTCTTTTCTCTCCTTGGGTCAAAGTCTAGGGCAAATAAGAGAGAAAGAATGAATTGGGTCGTGTAAAGAAGTCAATTTATCCCTTTTTACTCTTTTCCGGACTGATCCTCGCTATGGCGAAAATTAACCTTCGCTACGGCGAGCTCGTATTAGTTACCTTCGCTATGGCGAGGTTTAAACTTCGCTACGGCGAGCATGTATCAGTTCTCTTCGCTATGGCGAGGTTTAACCTTCGCTACGGCGAGCACGTATCAGTTCTGAACCCTTACTTTCGCTATGGCATACGCTACGGCGAGCAGCTCCCTGGTTTTTGTATGGGATGCCCGCACTCGCTATAGCTAGAAGCACTTTCGCTATTGCGAACAGGCACTCTCGCTATAGCGAGACCATTTCTCGCTATTGCGAGCAGACTTAGAAACATTTCTGAATTTCAAAAATTTTCAGCTTCCTTTTTTCTTTTCCTTTTCTTTTTCCCTTTTTTTTTCCGGTTGTTACACTCTCCCTCATTTAACATCATATTTTTCAGCCCCAAACTAGAAGCAAAGCCCTAGGAGAGTGGCGCACCAAGGGAAAAGAAGAAGGAGGAAAAATTTAAGCCTTTAGGTATGGAAATTTGCTTGTTTTTCATGCTTTTTCTTTGCCAATCTCTTATCCTCTTTTTCTCTCTTCTTTTCCATGATTTTTCTGAAGTTTTAAGGGCTGTTTTGAAGGAAGAATAGAAAGAAAATTTTGGATTTGAAGAGAAAAGCTTGGAGAAAGCAAGATTTAAACCAAACTAACTAAGGAAATAAGGTAAAAATGCATTCTATGGTAGCTATATTGACCTCCCTTTCTTTTCCACTTTGACCTACATATGGTCTACCCTAGGGAGTTAAATTTTCAACCAAACCAAGGGTGAATCTTAGGTATTTGATGGAGGAGAATAAGAATATGCATAAAAAATCATAAAATAGCCATTAGAAATCAAGATGCAAAACTTAGGGTTTCAAGTACACCTTCCAAATTCTGAAATTGTATGATAATTCTTAAGTTTAATTAAGAGTTTATATGAGTTCTTGAGACCCCTAAAATGCTCCCCACAAGCTTCCTCCTTCAAGAAAATAAAGAAATCTCCATGTAGCCTAAATGATGCCTATGTCTCGGCCAAAGAGGGTTCTTATAGTGGGGGAGAGTTTTAAATTTTTTTTAAGGTCATTCTTGAGTCCTATTTGATGAATGAAAATGAGAGGAGGCCTTGGAGAAAATTTAGAACTCATAGAAATTGATTTGGTGCCTTAGGTTCCATATTATGACCTAAAGAAGCAACATGATGTTAAGCCCTTTGTTTTAATAGTGTGATGACTCCAAGAGGCTTAAAAGGAGTCAAGAATCATATTTGAAAGAAAGAATGAGGCCTAGAAATGGTTTGAGAGGTGTTGCTTCATTAGGTGCAAATATGGACCATAATGGGAGTTATAAAGCCAACTAGTGTTTAAGCAAGTTGCATGGCCCTAGAGATTATTTCATGAACCTAATTGGCTCCCATAAATTATATTTAGGCCAAGAGAAATCATCTCCGCTAATTTATGGGTGTGTGGCCGAAAGAGGAGGCTTGAATTCCAAGGAAAAAGTGTGTGATTGTAAACAAGGTAACTCTCTCTACCTTCTCCCATACATGGATGTGTATTTAGCTTGTTTTAGAATGTGTGTATAGCTTGTTTTAGAATGTGTGTATATGTATTTTCAAGCTATGAAAAGTATGCTAGCATGCCTTTATATGCCATGATTCTTAATGCCACGTTATATTTCCAAATAAATACATGATGTTTGTTTGAGCTTGCTTGAGTGTGGAGAGGCCAAAAACTCTTCACCATGGTGAGGATGAGCCAAGAACCCTTGAGCTTGGTTGAGATAAAGTAAAGAGTCTATCAAAAGCAAAGTGGGCTCCCAAGAGTATGGTTGAGTCCAAAGCTCTTAAAGAATGAGTGAGGCAAGTCCAAAATCCATGAGGAGAAGTGTGAGGCCAATCTAAATACTTGGTGAGCTCTTGAATGTCTTGTATGACTTGTTCATATGCCAAACTTGCTTTTTAAATGTCCATGACTTCCATTTTCTCTATGCATGCATTTGTAAGGCTTGCTTTGCACATATTATGTATGATTGAATGGGAGAGAAGCTATTGAGATTCTTTGAATCTCATCCCATCCTCTCCAATACTTTAACATGCTAGGTGGACTAAGTAGGTATGGCAATAGGAGCTAACAACAATGAAAAAGGAAGATTGACAACCATATACTTAGTCTTTTCTATTTTGAAACCATAATGATGTTTCATGACGTATATTATATTGTAAATGGTCTATGACCCTTGAGACATATATAAATATGATATTATATAATGTTTAAATGTATGAACATGATGTATGAACTCTAGCATATATTTTAAGTATGTAATGCCAAAGTATGCAACTTGAGAGTTTGATGGAAATGTGCATAAGTATGAGTTGAATGGTCAAAATGAGATGCATGAGGTTTGAGACTATTTGGGCAGCTCACACAAGTCCTAAATGTATTTTTAGACTTGCCCAAAAGGTGCCAAGACAAAGGGAAATCTATTTAGCAACTTTGGTACCCTATATGGAGCTAAAATTGACTATTATGGAACCTTATGTCACTTTTTGGCCAAATGAGTAATTCTTGATTGAGCTTTGGCATACAATTAGGTCTCATTAAGAGCTTTTTGGAAAGTTAAAGATAATAATTTTTGAAAGTCTACAGAATATTTGATGATTTTTCAAAGTTGGCAATTTTTATAGTTTTGGTCTGCTACACAATTTGTTTGGTCCGAAATTTCATTTTGTCACACAAGGCTTAAATGATGTCCAATTGCCATGAAATTTAATACAAAAAAACTAGACAATCACAGTGACTCATGCCAACTAGAAACACCTTATTTGAAGGTCTAGAGAAGGAGATATGAATTTTTGAAGTTTCTATCCAGTATCAGTAATCTTGCTCAACTAGAGGTACTGTTCCATTGAATTCCAAGGTCTGGGCTTGATGAACTGGTCTAGAGATATTTGTTCTCTCTAGTTAACATCCACAGTTTTTCATATTGGTATCATTTTCATGGATTATATTTTTATGAAATTAATTAGACATTTTCAAAGTTTTCTGTAGAATTCTATATCAGTTCCAAGATGTAGTCCGACCTTTGAACCATTTTGGATATCAAATGTCCTCTGCGATGGCTGTTATGGCCTGGGCATATTTTTAGTGTGAGATAGATATCCATAGCTTCCCAGAATAATCAAGATTTCATGATTTCAATTTTTTTAAAATTAGTTATGATTTTCCAAAGTTTAGGCAGAATAGGGGATAAATCTGGCTAAAATTAAACAAGCCCATTTCATGCTTCATTTCAGTTTTCATGAGTTTTAGGCATGATTTTGTGATGCAAATGAGTTGTATTGATGTAATTAAATATGAGAATATATAGTATGAGCTCATACGGTCTACGTGATACCGATTGAAATTTTTAAGTATAACGCAACGCAAATAAACCTATTATTTTCATTCTCTTTTTCATATACTCTCATGGGAATGATGATGTGAAGCTTATGAATGACATGAAATGAGTTAGAATTTATGGTGTTACATCTACCCTTAACGGGATAGCACAGTCTATTTAAGCAATCACTATTAATCGTTCATACCCCATCCCATGGGCTACTTGACTAATCCTTAAGCATGTTAAAAAGGATAGCTTCAAGGACTAACATAAGGAAGAGATTCTATTTAAGGTAAAGGCGCTAACTCCATTCACTGGCTTACGTAAGTTACTTACTCTTACAATTATATGCTATATTGCCCTATCGCTCTAGTAACTACATGTACCTTTCGCATAGCTCGTTTGACTTGCGTACCTCTTGCTTTCCAGGCTCTCGTCTATCTCTCATTATCATGCTCATTAACTTTTCTTGTGATGTCTCAATATTTAGAAAACATGAGATATGACATTTGTATTCACTAAAAATGTCCCGAAAGAATAATATTATATATAATAATAAACTCTAATGAAAAGATTTACCCAAGCATAGGCATGAAAACCTTTAAATCATCTCAATCAAGCATTTGTTGTGACTTTGGTATGCACCTTTATTGGAATTTTAAGCTATTCACTACTGTTGAAATTTTTTTTAATCTAAATTTATACTTACTAAAAGTATTGCACTTATATGCTATATATTTGGGGAAATTAGTGACACTACCATAAAGTTTCCTAATAATCTTTTTTCCAATATCTTTAAGAACTCTGAAACATAATGGCCTTAGTTCAGCATGGATCAAAGTTCCAAGAAATAGCAAAGATCTATGAGTGTGATGGAGAGCAGATTCTTTGCTCATTGTAGAGACGATCAAAGAAATCTGCTCTCAATTTAGACTTTCTTAATTAATTTTGTCAGCCTAGATTTCATTTAATTTTTTGTTTTTTATCTTAATTATTAAATTTTTTTAAAGTTGTTAATTATAAGATTGTTTTCATTTTCTATTGTGCATCTTTTTAAATAAAATAAATAAATATCTAAAAATAAAATAAAATAAAATATGAGTCATTCAAATTAAATATAGATGACCCAAATAACAATTGATTTCTCTACCCATCTTTGCAATGAATAAAAAATCTACTTTTAAGTGTGACAAGGGAAAGTGTGCGTGAGGAGGAGTTGGGGGTTTTTGGTTTTTCATGCATTAATTACCACTGAAACGACTTATGAAACATGCTAGCTAACCTTTCTTCTAGGCATGTGGTATAGCTTTCTCAGTATTGTCGAAAAAGAAAAGAAAGCAACCACAATTCATTTTGTTGTTTTTTCAAAAATGGAGAAAAAACAAAATCTGAAGAGGGATAAATGACTTCTAAGATGTTTAAAAATAACCCAAAAAAAAAGTAGTAGGAAAGTTAAATAACTTTTCATTATCTCTCACAATATTTTGATTTCCTTAGATCATAATTTATATTTTCATTTTTTATATTAATTTGGAAAACTAAAAGTCCCAAAAACATATACAATAGTATCGATTTGTATAATTTTATCATTAGTTTATTAAATTAAGTCTGAAAAATTTTCAAAATAATGATCTAAAAATATTAAAAAATTAATATACACTTTATTTTTTTTTAAATATACGCTTTAAAATTTTCAAAAATTTGAGCTTCTTCTTACAGTAAGTTAAAAGTAGAAAAAATAGTTAAAATTTTAAAAGTATTTATTATGATATTCTTTAACATAATAGGTAGATATTTTATAATTTAATAATATATAAATAATCTTTTAAAAAATTTATTTAGATAAGTAATTAAATTATTGCATTTTATTTTTTTATAAAAATTGATGGATTTATTGCTGGTAGTAGAAAAACTATTATCATAAGGTTTTGTGCCTCATTAATTAGAAAAAAAAAGTTATGTAAAATATTGTAACAAATATCTATGGAAAGCTCAAATTTCATCGACTATTTTGCATCCTTAAAGTTTTTTTTTGGGGTTTAAATGTGTATTATTATTATTATTTTATAATAAATCTGTGAAAACACTAAATCTGTGAAGAAAATAAACTTTTCATAATAACATTTATAGTTTTTAAATATTTATTATCAAATTTTTAATAAATATAACATATAAAAAGTTTACATATTTGCTAGCCATAACAAAATATTTTTTAAATATTTATTATCAAAAAGTTTATCTTTAAAAAAATTGGATGATATAACAGTAAATTATAAGAAACATTAACCGTATATTAAATAACACAACAACAAATATCTACAATATTACTAGCCATTGTGTGTGTGTGTGTGTGTGTGTGTGTGTGTGTGTGTGTGAGAGAGAGAGAGAGAGAGAGAGAGAGAGAGAGAGAGAGAGAGAGAGAGAGAGAGAGAGAAGGGGGAGAGGAGGGCGTTTAAGAGATACACTGATTAGTTTACTTATAAAAGGTTTATCTAAAAAAAACTATGTCCGAAGAAATACACTTAATTACTTTTGATTGAGATCTAGATTTGAATTCTTTAACTTTAGGAATTATTCTAATACCACTAGGTCAAAATTAACTTAAATTTATTAGACTTGCTGGACTAACTGAATACACGCATATATATATATTTTATTATTTGACATTTTAATTTGAATTTACTAAATCTACAGTCGTATTTTTTTTACCTCTATTTCTTTATTTTTTTTTCTTATTTTTCTCCTTTTCCTATTTTTTTTCCACGTTCCTTTCTCTTGATAACTAAGATAAATATTTAAAATACTCGGTATGTTAATAGCAATATAAGATACACATATTTAGTTGTATATTATTTTTTATAGTGATAATGCTATGAAATCTGAAATACTATTTTTTTTCGTTATAACATAATAATTATAAAATATAAAATAATATTTCTTTTATCTTAATAAGTTTATTATTATAATTATATTCACTAATTACATAAAAATTAAATTAATTCTTCTAAGAGCAATTTGTGAATTTATAGTATCATTATTCTATTTTTTTAAAATTTTCAAATGGTTTATTGATAAGAGCATACGTGTGTATGTGTGTGTATGTGTGCGCCACTCATAATAAGATGAAATCTCTTATTACTTTGCATCGGCAATATGGTGCATTATTTCCCTTTTAAATTGAGATATGATATTTATTTCCAATATTCTCACTATCTTAATTAAAAAGAAGATCAAAAAGGAAACTCCACCAAATTGTCTTCTTTCTTTTTTTCTTCTTTTCACTTAAAATTGAGATTTTTTTGGTGAGGTTCCTTAGGTTGTTATCCCTTTTTTATTACCCAAAAAAAAAGTTAGGGGTTGAGAACTTCGAAGGAAGAGGAATAAATATCTAATTCCTAATATCAAATTTTATGATAATTAGAACCCAAATTTTTTTCATCGTCCTCAAAGGTACCTTCTCAACGTATTTAACAAAAGAACAAGCTAACTATCATGCCATCTCTTGCCCTTTTTGACCTCTTTCATCATTTTCTTTATTAACCTCCACTTCATCTACTTTTGGTTTGAATCTGTACCGCAAAAATCACGATTAAAACAAATCAAATCATTGTTATTGCTTTTGTAAAATTAATAAAAATTAAATTTAATATTTACTGTAGTGGGTAGTGATAAGCTAATGATTGAAATTGACGTTTATTATTTTTGGTGCCAATATTATGTTTTTAATGACAATTAATATTGCATTTTAATATGGTGTATCATCAATTAATTTTGACCCAAAGATATTAAAGTTATTTCTAAAATTAAAGAATTCATATTTGGATCTCCATCGAAACTAATTAAGTGTATCTCTTCAAACAGAGGTTTTTTTTTTTTTCTTTTTGTCCTTCATTTACAAAACCACATTTTCTAAATTACAAAACCGTGTGCTTTGTTGTGTGTTCCCTTAGCAATTAGGATGTGTTTGGGAACTCAAAATTAAAAAGGGAAAAGTTCTAAAAAAGTTTGAAAGGCTATTTAAATTTTGTTCATCCTCTTCTCATCCTTATAACAAACTTTAAACTAAGAAAAAAAATTTAAAAAATTCTTCTTTTCATTTTGAAAGATTATTTAAAATTTTTTATCCTCCTCTTATCCTCACAACAAATTTTAAACCAAGTAAAAAAGTTTCAATAAAATTATATTTCTTTTCTCCTGTTAAATTTTCTCTCCAAAACAAAGCTTTAATTTCCTTCTTTGGTGTCAGATAAAGATGCAGATACAAGCCACAACAAATGCTTGACTGAGATGATTTAAAGGCTTTCATTGCTTATACTTGAATAAGCTTCTTTATCATAGCTTATTAATATGGTTAATAGTATTCTTTTGAAACAATCTTAGTGAATCTAAAAATTGCAACTTGTAATACCATATTACCTTAGCCTTCCCTTTATCTTTATCTAGTTACATTTCCTTGGTTTAGCAACTTTCTCAAGAAAATTTAATAAAAATAATGGAATATTTTGCGTTATGTAAAGTTTAACATTTTTGTTTTTTACTCCATGGATCCCATGAACCCCTCAATATCGTCCTCTACTCATAATCCATCCATAGAGGTCATAAACATCATAAAATAAGCTATATAACTTGAGATTTAAGCCACACATTAGAAAATTCAAAAGCTGCTCTTGGGTTCCAGTACCAGGTTTATGGTGCAAAATTTGAAAAATCATAACTAATTCTAGAAAAATCAAAATTAAGTATATAATGGTTTTATAGAAAGCTATGGATGTTTAATAGGGGCTTCAAACCAAAACAGAAGCATTAAGGCTGCGAAAATTGATGGAACAATACTAGAGGTCAGGTTGGCCCCTGATAATGATATGAAAATTCAAAAATTTGGTTCTCCCTCTATAGAAGTCCAAATGGGGTGTTCTTAACTACTACAAAAAGCTTGACATATCTAGTTTATGCTTGTAAAATTTCATAGCCATTAGACACCATTTGACCCATAGATGACATAAAGCAAGAAACTGACCAAATGAACAGTGTGCCCAATCATTCTGCATTTTTGTTCCAAGTTTGAAAAATGATATTAAATTCTCTAGAGCTCCAAATTGGGTATTTTTTAGATCTATGAAAAGCTCTAAAGGAGACCTACTTGATGGTCAAATTTCATGGGAAGATTCACTCATTTGGTTAGATTTTGGTGCTTCAAATGGTTCAAGATGGTGTCAAAATGCATTCTTCATTATTCAAGGCCACTTGGGCACATCTAAAACCATAATTACAGCCTAGGGAGACATCCCTTTTGATTCAAAACCTTATGGAGCTCATTTCCACTATGCTACTTGCTAACATATAAATGAAATTCAAGGGGCATAACGGGTCATTGGTGGCAAAATCATATAAATTCATTCATATAAACCCAAATTCATTACATACATCATGTCTATATATATTTGAGTGTGCTCAAGTGTTTACATCACATATGCAACTCATGGTTACAATTTTTGACATCAAAATACATTTACAAAGTCCATTTTTCTGTACATGTGTCAAAGTCTTGCTTTTTATACTTGTTGACTTCTATTCCTTGGTCCACTTGGCTCACTTAGATATGGTTAGACATTAGAGAATGAAGAATGAGATTCAAATAATCCCAATAACTTTTAACCCTTTCAATCATACATAAAAGCCATAATTTGAAGTCCAAGAATACATGTATGAACCTTTAACAACTAGTAATCATATATACAATCATTTTTATGTTCAAGAAACTCATACATATCACATATTAGCTTTCAAGAGCATTGGTTTAGTCTCACCTCCTTTCTTTCCTAAGGACTCTTAGACTTGCCTCACCCATTTTCAAGGGACTTTTGACTAAGCCTTACTCTTCTTGAGACTTTTAGTTTTGTCTTACCCAATTCTACAAAGTTTTAGCTCATCCTCACATTTGCTAAGGGAATTTTGGCTTCACCAAGCTCATTCAAGCCAAATAGCATTCATAAAACATATTTTATGCACATAATGGTACCATGGCATGTAAAAAATTACTAGAAACATTTCTCATGGTAAAATTATACATACACACATCCAAAGACAAGAAAGAAACTAAGCACGTATGAGAGAAAGGTTAGATAGCTACCTTAAATGTAAACACACACACTTTTCCTTAATGGCTCTTTCCCTCTTTTGGTCAAACACTTGCAAGTGGGTGAATTATGATCTCTTTGGCCTAGACACATCAAATAAGACTCAATTACAATCTTGAAACAAGCTCTCACACCATATACACACCATGGAAGCCTACTTTCTTATATGGTTCAATTATGGTTCCATAAAGCAACTACTAGAATTTAAGATTTTGGCTCTATTCTTTCCTTCAATTTATGACTCTTGACTCTATTTAGACTTCTTGGAGCCCTTACATAAGCATTTTGAAGAGCCTAGCTATATGTTGCTTCATTATGTTACATTATAGAACCTATAAGTCCAACTCTCAATCTATGGCTTTTAAAATTTTTTCAAGGCTTTCTCTCATCTTTTTCCATCATATATAGTCCCAAACTAAGCTTAGAAGATTTTAAAACACTCCCTTGGTCCTTCCTTCATGCTTGGTTAAGCCTATGCCTCTCATTTGCACCCATGGAATTTTCAAGTTTTCCTTGAAAGGAGAGACACTTGGGAGGCTTCCTAGGGATCTTAGAAACTCATTTCAACTCTCACATAACCTAGAACACCCTTGGAATAAGTCAAATTTTGCAATACATTCATGAATCCCTAACTTCATTATCTTAAATTTCAATAGTTCTTTCTTGAATTCCATTGCATTATCTTAATTCCCACGCTCTAAAACATAGGTTCATACTTGGTTTAGGTCAGACTTATTCCCCTCTTATGAGTTCTCAAAGTGGTTGAACCAACCCACCAAAGAAGAGCAAGAAAAGAAAGCAAGAAGGATAGGAAGTTACCTTGATTTCTTGGTTTCTTCAAGAGCTTTTGCACTTGGTGTAGACTTCTCCTTGAATTCTTACTCTTCTCCCTCTAAACCAAACCCAAGAATAACCCCACATCACCAAATTAGACCATAGAAAGAAAGGTGGGAAGGAGGAGAAGAGAATTTCTAAAGAGAAAACTAGGAAAAGCCTTAATTTTCATACATTTTCTCCTTGTTTTTCCTTCCTCTTCTCTTCCTCCTTTGGTGCATCTCACTCCCTGGTCTCTTCCTCTAGTTGGGCAGAACAAATAAGTCAGTTTGATGTGAGCCAAAAATGGGAAGCCACTTATAAAGAAAAGGATCTTAAAATTGTTCTTGAAAAATGCCCTTTGTGTCCCTTCTCTTAGTTAATTCATTTGAGGCTTATTTTAACTTCTTTTCAAAAGTCATCATTTCCATTATAAAATTTGGGTCTTCTAATTTATAAAATGGTTTTAGAATAACTTAATTTGGATTTAAAACCTTCCCAAACAAAAAAGTCAAAGTTTGAGTCAACCGACACTCAAAAACGTACACTGGAGGGGTCTTAATTGTCCCAAGGGTTTCCATCATTTTTAAGGCCTCTGAGAACCCTAAAAAGCTCAAATTTTTCATTTGAAAAGCCCTCCTATAAGTTTTCCAAAAAGTGCTCATATTTACAAAAATGTCATTATGCTTTTAGCAATTTTATTGAACTACCATGACTTGGGTTTTTAGGCATCTTAGACCTTGGATCCTTATTTTTTATTATTTAAAACTATATTCTAATTTTATTTGGTCTTAAATCATTCAATTTAGAGGACTTACTTTTCAAACTGAATCATTTCAGTGTTTTTACAAAAAATCAAATGTTACACAACTTCTAGTAATTATATGGCTTGCTTGCAGGAGAACATCTACCATGCTTATGCCTAATGGAATCAAGGTACCCAATTAGTTGCAATTGATCACTTAAAAACATACTCTAATTAAAGTTAGCTAACACTCTTATGATTGGTTCCATAATAAGTAAGTATGCAATCACAAATTGTCAAATATTCATTATTATAATTACCATAATCAGAGTCTTAAAATTTACATAAAAATTAGGCTTAAAATATTGATTTTAACATGATAAAGAATTTGAAAGTACATAAATTATTAAGAAATTATTTGACTTATCAAAATGCATCATCACTAAGAGTATGAAAACATATTGTACAAAAATGCATATAAATTATGCACAAAAATTTTCAATCCAAAATTCAAAGAGTATGCAACTTAAAAGCAATGTAAAATATTATGAAAATTCAAAAATTAATATTTTAAGCATTCATAAAATATGAAAAAAAATCACTATTAAATAAAGGACAAAAATTAGAAGATAAAGTACAAAACTTGGGCCAAAAGGGCCCAAGGTGTAGAGCATACAACCCTCCACACACTAGAGGGTGCGAGTGGACTTTGCAATAAAGATCTTCTTCAACCTTATTTCTCTTTTTTCCACAAAGTTTCAACAATCTGAGCTTAAAAAATTAGCATTTTAACATGTTTTCTCAATGCTAAATCATCTAAGAAGCATTTATAAGCTTGATTTAAGTAAAAATTAAAGGAAAAACATAATATGCTAAGAAAATAAAAAAAAAATTAGATATGAAATTCTTCTATTTTGATTCACAATGGATTCAATGAGTTTAATGAAAATAAAAAGGTTTAATGTTGTCACAAACATGTGAAAAACATTTCCCATATAATGAAAAATTCAGGAGTGTTGGGGGGTTTTGTTAATAAATATAAAATATAGAATGGGCTTTGTATAAAATTAAAACTAGAGGGCTATAAAGTAATGGGCTTTGTATATGATATTATGCTTTACTCCAAAAATGAAGCAGATCACAGATGGCTCCTCCAACAATTTTTGAGCCTTATGCAACAATATAGAATAATGCTTTCATCTAAAAAGAGTCAATTAGGCTAAGCCTAAATAGAGTTTCTTGGAATGCACATTTCTAATGGACATTACTAACTAGGTCCATACCTAGCCCAAGAATTACTCACTTTTTCGGATAAAGATCTATCCATCAAAGAAATTCAACAATTTCTCAGTGTAATTAACTTTATTAGAGACTTTATTCCAAAAGTGTCCAATCACATAAGCCAGCTATCCAAGCTCCTCAAAAGAACCCTCCCCCTTGGGGACTTGCATAAACAACAACAGTGCGACACCTCAAAAGAGTCTCTCAAGTGCCTTTACCTTTAAAGATTCCTAATATAGGTAAAAGGATCCTCCAAATAGATGCCAGTGAAGAATTCTAAGAATCTTTCTAGTCAAGCAGCTCATACTAATTCTCTTATTGATGGACTTTCTACATATGTCCAAGAATTATATGATCACCTTTAGCAGTAGGTGACCTCTCTGGATGTAGAACTCAAAAGTTTTATCACCTATGGATATATGGATCCTGCCTTTACTCAGAAGGAACAAGAACTCCGCAAAGTAAAATCTCATATTGATCAGATCGAAAAAGATATCGCAGATATCACTCTAGGAGCGTGTTTCCCTCCTAGATACTTCATATACCTCCTTTCAAAATGCCTTGATTGGAGCTACCCTTGTCACTTTAAATGGTGGAAATGTGATCCTAACAATTGTCCCCAATTTTAACATCAAATTATCAAATCCTACTCTCCAATTAGATTAAAGGTACAAGTTTAAATCATTGGTGTCAAACAAGTTGCAGATGCTGCCCGGCCTTCTTACTATTTTAAAAAGATAGTGCTACATCAACTCACTTTAGACATGGTACTGATGAGTCTAAATCTTATTGGGCCATTTGGGGTTCCATCTATGGCCTTAAATTTAAGGTTTCACTTTAGATGGCATGCTAATGTAAAAGTTTTTTTTTTAATTTCTACCTTTATATAGAGATACATGTATAACATATTATTGCAAGTGTACATAGTTGCATTTTTCAAGGAAAGTTGTAATCGTATTATCTATACTACACTATTAGTATAGTAAGCATAGTAAAATGGGAAAATAATATCCAAGGAGTATAAGTTTGCAAAAAATACAATAAAGGACCTTAAAAACTTAAATTATTTAGAATGATCAAAAGACCTAATTTTTGGATTGAATGGACAAGAATGTCCCTTCCATTTACTTTCCTTTCTCTACTATCTACACCATCTCATCTCTCTCTCTCTCTCTCTCACATACAAAAGGAAGAACACATAACAAAGCATAAGAAGAATGGAGATTCTAATTCTAAAATTCCATCTTCTTTCTCTACTTCTACAGTTTATGGATTCACGCAGAAAAATAGGGATTCATATGCAAACAGCAAGGTACAGAACAAAATATTATGGGTACTGGAATTGATTTTGCAAGTGTATGCATAAGAAGATCCATATTTTAAGTTTTAAGCTCACCATGTGAATAAAGGTTTGCTTTATAGGAATTAGGAAGCAAGGCAGTAATAAACCTAAAACCATGTTGCAATAATACTAAAAGTCCCCAATAACTTAAAGGAAGTCTATGTTGTAGTTAATATTCAAGATAGGGTGTTCCATAAGAATTAGAAAGCAATATGGTAACAAATCTAAAATCAAGTTACAATAATACTAAAAGTCCCTTGTAATACTAAAAAGCCAAGATTGATAAATCAAAGTGATGACAAACCTAAAACTAGATAGTAATAATACTAAAAGTCTCTCATAACTTTATGAAGCTTCAGTGGTAACTAATTCCTATTGTAACATGCATGAAAATGACATGGAAATTTAGAAGCAATGTGGTAAACACTAAAGATAATATTAATCCAATGAAAATTAACAATATTAATCCAATTCATATTGATTAATATTAAAGATACACTATTTTTAAAGTCCCACATCGGAGAGGAAGGTCTTGGGCTAAGGCCATATGAGTGGGAGTAGCACTCTCCCCACCTGGGATGTATTTTCTCGCAGAAAGGGGGAATAAAACCCTGGCAACATAACCTAATTTCGGACATAGCTAAACAAGGGACAATATCACTGGAGGCTCTATATAGAGGTGGTATCAAAGTCAACCTAACTGCATGTGCAACCCAAGGACGAGCTAACCCTAAAAAGAGGTGGAATGTAAAGTTCCACATCAAAGAGGAAGGTCTTAGGTTAAAGCCATATAAGTAGGAGTTGCACTTTCTCCATTGGTGATGCATTTTCCCGCAGAAGAGAGGAACAAAACCCTGGCAACGAAACCTAGTTTCAAATATGGCTGGACTAAGGATAATATTGTTGGAGGCTCTGTATGGAGGTGGCATCTGAGTTGGCCTAACTGTATATGTAACCTGAGAATAGGTTGGCCCCAAAAGGGGAGATAGAATGTAAAGTTCCACATTGAAGAGGAAGGTCCTTGGCTAAGGCCATATAAGTGAGAATACTACTCTCCCTATCAACGACGAGTTTTCCTGCAGAAGGGAGGAACAAAACTCCAACAATGGAACCCAGTTTTAGACATGGCCATACTAGAGATAATATCATCAGAGGCTCTATATGGAGGATGTAATGGTAGGACCAGGGACAATATCGCTAGAGGCTCTGTATGGAGCACCTCCATACAGAGCCTCCGGTGATATTGTCCCTAGCGATATTGTCCTTAATTTGGCCATCTCTAAAACTAGGTTCCATTGCCGAAGTTTTGTTCCTCCTTTCTGTAAGAAAATGCATTGCTGGTGGGGAGAGTGCTACTCCTACTTATATGGCCTTAACCTAAGACCATCCTCTCCGATCTGAGACTTTACATTCCACCCCCTTTTTTGGGGCCAACTTATCTTCAAGTAGTGTATACGGTTAAGCTAGCTCTAATACTACCTCTGAATAGAGCCTTTAGCGATATTGTTCTTGGTCGTCCCATATCTGAAATAGGGTTCTATTATCAGGGTTTTGTTTCTCCCTTCTATTGGAAAATATGTCGCTGATGGGGAGAGTGCTACTCACACTTATATGGCCTTAGCCCAGGACCTTCCTCTCTGATATGGGACTTTACACTATTCCATGAGAAGCAGTAAGTAAGGTAGTAACAAACTTAAAATTGAGTAATAACAACCCTAAAAATACCTTAAACTATAAAATGCCTTAGTGGCAAATTAGTTAGGTGGTAACTTGTGCATCCAAGTAATATGACAATAGGAAAATGAAGTGATAACAAATCTAAAACTTAATAACCCTAAAAATCCTTTTGTAACCATAGGATACCTCAGTGGTTACCATTTGGGCATCCTATAGTTACAAGGTACTTTTAGTGTTTTTACTATCCTATTTAAGGTTTGTTACCACATTACTTTCTACTTCTCATAGAGCAACTTACCTTGAGTATTAATTACAACCTAGGCTTCCTTAAGTTACAAAAGACTTTTAGGATTATTACAACCCAATTTTAGATTTATTAGCACCTTACTTCCCAATTATTATGGAGCACTTTATCTTGAATATTAATTATAACCCAAGCTTTCTTAAGCTACAAGGAAATTTTAAGATTATTACAACCCAACTTTAGGTTTGTTACCATCTTGCTTTCCAATTATCATGAAGCAAACCTTTCTTCTTATACCTTACTTGATTTTATTCAACAAAGCAAAGAATATAGCACTAAAACCTCGCCTATAAGAATTTCCATGAATACACATTAATTGGTGCTATAAACCTTTCTTTACAATGTTCTTATGCATACACCTACAAACCTAATCGTAAAAGTAATACCCATAATATTCTACTCTATACCCTATTGTTAAAATATAAATCTCCATTCTTTTGCATGTGAATCCAAAAATTGTACAAGCAAAGGAAGAAGATGAAATTGTAAAAGTAAAGGAAGAAAAAGAAATTATAGAATCCAAGTTCTACAAAATCTCTATTCTTCCTCTCTAGTACATGTTCATCCTTCATAGAGAAAGAGATATGAGATGGTGTAAATGAGAGTAAAGAGAGGAAAGTAAATGGAAGAAGCATTCTTGTCCATTTAGTCAAAAAAATTAGGCCCTTTGGTCCCTCTAAAAAGCTTTTAAGGTTATTCATTGTAAATTTTGCAAACTAAGGTTTCTTGGATGTCATTTTCCTTAAGCAAATCTACTAGACATACCAGCATTTTCCCAAAAAGAGATAAAACAAATTAAGAAAGGGTCAATTTATTGCACAAGTAATGATTAGATATTGACTGAATCAATTTTTCATTTGGTAACTTAATTATCCAAGTAACCTTTCTTGCACAACCATTTTTTTCTAATAGCTATTACTGGTATAAAATATTACATATAAGTTTTATTGACTGCATCTAAAAAAGATTAGGCGAGATGCTTCAAACTCAAATTTAATGAGCCAATTGTGTTGTACATATTGAGTAGAGTTGAATTCCTATCCTCCTTTATAATTACTTAGTATATTTATTAATTAGAAGTAATTAAACATATTATTAGTGTTCTACTTAGATGTAGTTATCATTTTCGTAAAGAATATCTTCTCATGTTAATTCAAATCAAACTAATCAAAACAATTATCTATAACTCTTCTTTTGGCCTTTGGCATCCATGCAAAATAATAATCATAATCATAATAATACAATCAACTAGAGTATTTTTCCAAGTTCCTTTTTCTTCTGATGCAACTAAAATATCATGATCAAATTTTTGCTTAACTAAATTTTCTTCAATGGGCTAGTATGTTTATGGCATGTTCATAGATTATAAGATATGGAAATAGAAAAAAAAAAGAAAAAAAAATAATGAATGGAATGGATGGGAAATAAACCTCATACTTTTACTTAAAAAAAGTAATAAAAATGAATAAATACTATTGAATAATGATAATAAAGACATAACAAATATTGCAAAAAATATTACTTTTACCATTCCCTTTCCTTCATGCTACCAAAGGGCTACTTAAAATCTTTTAATTCCATAGTTTTTTTTTAAGTCAAACCCAGATTAATTTGAAGAGATGTATTCTCTTTTTTACCAACTAAATGCCTAGCATGCTTGAATGAACTTTAAAAAATTAGAAGCGATGCAACAAATTAATGTGAAAAAGGAAAAAAAATAAATAAAAATTGAAAAATCAAATGTTTGAAAAAAAATTTTAAGTTTCATACCTAAATTTCTTCAATCTATTCATACCATCTATAGAATTAGAAGTAAGGTTTACATTCATTATTATGCTTTTAAACACAGAAATCAGTCCATTTACATGCCAAACGGAGCTGAAAGGGTCTAAATTCGATTCTTTCTTTTCCTTTATCCCTATTTATCATAAACATAGATAAGAAAATAATGAATGTAAAGCCTAAAGAAACTCTGTAACCCAAAATAATATCCTAAATCATATTATGCATCAAATTTCATACACATCAAATTTCAAAAATTCATAAGTTGGATTATGTAACTCCAATTCACGCAAATTAGGTGTCTACAAAAAGTTTAGGATGTGAATTGTATGTTGTAAAATTTCCTAAGAAACTGAGTTTGTGTAGTCCCCCAAAGCACAAAAAATCAGAACTAGACAATATAAACAATATAACGACTATTTTACATAATTTTTTGAACTTTGAAAATTCATAAAATATTATGTAGAACTCTAAAAATTCTCATTTATAGCTTGTTAGAAAGCTCTATTAAAGGTCTAATTGCATGCCAAATTTTAGACTCGAAAAATATTACTTCATTAGGTGCATTCTTAAAACCATAAATGGGTTAATAGATCAAGTTAGTATTTAAAGAAGATGTTTGGCTTTAGAATTAACTCCATGAACCTAATTGGCTTCCATAAATTGTTTTTAGGCCAAGAGAAACTAATCCCATATCTTTGTGTGTGTGAGGCCGAGGAAGGGAGAGCAAATTCAAAAAGAAAAGTGTGTGATTACAACCAAAATAGCTCTCTCCACCTTCTCTCATACATGAACGTGTGCTTACATTGTCTTTGAATGTGTGTATGTGTGTTTTAAGCTATGAAAAGTACTCTAGCATGAGCTTTTATTCCATGGTGCCATGATATTACATTATGCTTTTAAATGATATCTAATATGTGTGCTTAGGTTTGTTTGAGTATGGAGAAGCCAAGAACCCTTTAGCCATTGTGAAGATGAGCAAAAAACACTTGAAATTGGTTAAGACAAAGTAAAGAGTCTCCTAAGAGTAAGGTTGAGTCAAAAACCTATTAAAGAAATGGGTGAGGCAAGTTCAAAATCCATAAGTGAATGGGTGAGGCTAATCCACTTACTTGGCAAGCCTATGTATGCTATGTACGACTTGTTCAAATGTTAAAGATGTCTCTTGAATAATTGCACATGTCAATATACTCATGCATATATTTGTAAGACATGGTTTGTATGCTTTATGTATGATTGAAAAGGAGATGAGCTATTAGGATTCTTTAAATCTCATTCCCTCCTCTCCAATGTTCCAACATACTAGGTAGACTAAATGGACAAGATAATGGGAGCCCACACCTTGGAAGATGAGAATATGACAACAAAGTGCATGAATTTTATTTCTTTATAGCCATATGAATGGCAAAGTGGCTTTGGGTATATGTATTTTGAGATGTAAGCTCATGTATGAATGTAAAATGATGTACGATTCTTGTATAGACTATATGTGGCATGAAATCAATAGAAATAGGAATTTTAGCTTCTTGATGGCTTGGTATGTTTTGTATTAATGGAAGTGAAATAGCCAAATTGAGATGCATGAGATTTGGAACTATTTGGGCAGTTCATATAAGTCATATACATGCTTTTATTAATATTTTCCAAATAAAAATTAGGTTTCTTGGTCATCATATTTATTAAGGAACTATTACCCTAATTGAAAGAGCAATCCAGTTTGCTGATAAATTTTCTGATCAAATTACTGACAAAACTCAGCTTCAAAGATTCTTAGGATACTTGAATTATGTAGGATATTTCCTTCCTCAACTTAATAATCTCATAAAACCTCTTCATGATCGCCTAAAAAAGGATCCTCCTCCTTGGATAACTAAGTAGCCCAAGAGGTGCTAAACATAAAAAAAGGCCATTTGGACATATTTGGTATTTCATATGGAGTAAAATTGACTATATTAGTGAGCTATACTTCTTTTTGTCCAAATGAGCTCTTCTTGATCTAAGATTTGGTATGCAACCTTGTTGAGAGATTTTTTAGAAGTTAAAGTGCAAAATTTTTGGAAGTCTATAGAATATTTAATGAATTTTCAAACTTGAAAAATTTTTTGATTTTGGTTTAGTGCACTGTTCATTTTGGTTTGAAATGAAAGTTTGTCACTCATAGGGCAAATGATATCCAATTGCCACAAAATTTTACAAGGAAAAACTAGACTTTCTTAGTGACTTGTGTAATTTAAAGCACCTCATTTAGATGTCTCGAGAGAAAGATATAAATTTTTGAAATTTCTGTCTAGTATCAAGAATCTAGTCAAACCTTTGTTAATATTTGATTAGTTTTTTAGATCTAGACATACCTAGACTGGTTTGAAGTTATTTTTTCCCTCTAGCTAATATCTGTAACTTTCTATATTGATATCATTTGCATAAATTAGATTTTTTTGAAATTAATTGAATGTTTTTTAAGTTCATAATAGAAATCTGTATTAGTACCAGTAGCTAGTCGGACCTTTGCATTTTTTTGAATGTCAAATATCTTCTATTTGATGTTTCATGACCTGGATGTATTTTTAGCACAAGGTAAACATGAGTAGCTTTCTATAATGGTAAAGAATACATGGTTTTGATTTTTTTAAAATTAGTTATGATTTTTCAAAATTTGTGATAGAAAACATACAATTCTGGTCGAGGCTATATTATGGAATTTTATGTGTTTCTTGTACTTACACGAGCTCTAGGCCATTTTCGCTGATGAATTTGAGTTATATCTATGTAATTAAATATGATAATGTAATACATGAGCCCATATGGCTCACGGGACTCTGAAAGAAAAATTCATGCATAGCGGAACACAAGAAAACTCAATATCTTAATGTCATTTTTCTTACTTCCCTAATGTAATGCTTGGCATAAGGCTTAAACTTTGCATGAGGCAGAGCTAGAAATCTATGGTGTTACACCATTAGCTTTAACTGGTGATGGATACTATCATACTACTCGTTGCCTAGCTTGTGAAACTATATAATGCTACTCTGTTAAAATAATCTTCACTTTGAGGCCATTATAGCTTCAACTGGTGATGCATGATTGTTGCCTACCTAATTAAACTATGAATGCTTTGTTAAAAACATAAGGTTTACTTTATGCAGGATTTAATTAGTAAGCTGTATTACTATATTTTGGTGGATATAATTATTTGATGAATTTTGAACTATTTGATGAATTATCCATTGCCTAACATACATAACTTTCTTTAGAAAGTAATGCATAAAAATAAAAATTGTAATTCCTTATAACAAATTGAATTAATAAGATATTTATGTTTTTTGTAAGAAAATTAAGATATAATTTATAAAAAGTCATAAAATAAAGTAACCAATAAGAACTTACACTAGCTTTTATAATAATAATAATAATAATAATAATAATAACAACAACAACAACAAGCATCTAGTTTTAATTGACCATCCCAAACACACTCAAGCAATCAATCCTTAGGGGGGAAAAATGAAAGTATCAATCATAGATGTAACTTCTTATAAAAATCCAAAAAATAATTTTTTATGACAATTGAATTAACGATTATTTTACAAGAGCTTGTGAAATAAAGTAAGGAATCAAGGATTTACCCTAATTTTAATTGACCATTCATTACACACGTACTCAATTAACACATCATTCTTTTGCAAAAAAGAAAAAAAATGTATCAAGCAAAGACATATCCAATATTAAATTCTTCGGAGAAGGTGAAAATTAAAAGAAATTTAATATGTTTATGTATATAAAAATTTTAGGCTAAAATTTTAAGCAATCTCTCTTTCTTATAATAAAAACTTTAGCTATATTATCATTAAAAAATAATAATAGTTAACTATCTTCTCTTTTCTACAGGAATCCAATAAAATAGAAGAGAATATTAAAATAAAAATAATACAAAATTAACAGCCACCTCTTTCTCTAATCATCAGTTTCACTACAATAAAATTATAGAAATCCATATAAAATAGAAGAGAATAAGAATAACAATCTCCTCTTTTCTATAACTCAATACTTTGAAATAAAATTCCACCTAGGACAAATAATTAATATATATAATATATTTGTACTGGGCAAAGACTCAAAATTTATGAAATAGTATTAAGCATAATCTCTAGCTTAGTTGATCAATGCTATAGAATGATTTTGATATTTTAGAATCAACTCTTGGAAGCATTGTATAAGTAATTTCAAATTCTTATTGGATGTTAATAAAGTCTGTAACAATTACTTATAGGAGATAACAATAAATGGACATAAAACAATGTAAACTCATTTCCATTTATTGGCTTTGCCACCTTTTTTTCTTCATTGGCTTTCAAAGAAAATTACATTGTCTATCCCATATATCACTATAATATATATATATATATATATAAAGGAGTTCTAACAATAATGACCTAATCATGGTTAAAGAAACCATGGATAGGACCTATCTTAGCCAAGGTTATACTAACCATGGCTACAACACAATCCTTACCATGGTTATATTATAACCATGGTTAAGACCTCATCTAACCACGATTAATTTAAGCTATGTTTAGGCCTCAGTATGTCTTAACTATGGTTAGATATAACCATGGCTAAGATAGGTCCTAACCACAATTCATATAACCATCCTTAGATTCCTAGCCATAGTTTAATGTTAATTGTAGTTAGACCAATTATTTGGTCTAACCACGGTTACGTGGTAACCATGGCTAAAACACATCCTAGCCATGATTAAGTTAACTGTGGTTAGACTAATTCATTGGTCTAACCACAGTTAGATGGTAAACCATGGCTAAGATTTATCTTGGCCATTGTTTCTTGTAATCGTGGTTCCAACACCCCCTTTCTCCCATCCTTAGATCCATTTCTCCATAGCCATCTATGAGCTTCAACCACTATCTCCAATCTCCATTGAATTCACTCCATTAAAGACCTCTCTCTCACCATGGAAGAGTGGGATTGAAGCCCTCTCTCTCACTATTAAAGCCCTCTCACTATGAAGGAGTGTGATTAAAGCCCTCTCTCTCACCATTGAAGCCCCTTTGAAGTTGCTACTACTGTCATCGTTCAAGGATGCCATTACCATCGTCATTCAAGGCCGCCATTGAAGGTAAGTGTGTTTTTAATTTTTATTATCAACTAGTTCATTGCATAATTTCCTTTGGATGCCTACATGAATAGGTTTTAAAGTAATTGACAATAATTTTTTTTGAAAAAAAAAATTCCTTTCCTCTTACGTAGAATTATCTAAACAAAAATCTTCAAATCCAATATAATTTGCATCTTGCTTCCAATTTCCAACATTTTGTCAACACACTCACATAAAGAGAACTACAAACAGGACAATTCAATCACTTTAGAGTTGATTGTAAGAATAAAATCACATCCCATATGAGTTTTGTTTTTATTTCTTTCTTAAAAAATAAAAAAGGGAATTAAGTAAGGGCTAAGGATATGTAACTGATCCCTTTTGTATGATATTGATTCAACCAAAAGAAAAGCTCAATTTTATGCAATTTAAGTCCTAGTAAAGCGATGTGGCATGCAAAAGTAAAGGTTCTAAGGTCATTAAGATATCAACAAAAATTAGCCAAAGGCTTGAGAGCTTCATTTCTTTCTCTTTCCTTATGATAAGAGAAATTCAAAAGAAAAATTACATTACTATCATATAGGATTAAAAAGAAATCTTCTTAAATTATCAATAAATAATCTAGTATTTGTAAGATGTACAAAATATTGTTATACATAGATGTTTAAAATGTGATAAATGTTGTCAATGAAATAAAAAAGAGAGTGGTGATGAGATGAATTAGGGGAGTGGGCGCGGTGAAAGTGTATGTAATGGGAACATGCCACGTTTAAAGTAGGTGAAGGAAGGGCTCCACAACCCTAGGGTTGGAAGCCGTGTGGGAGCATTTGGAATACATGTTTTCATTAATATCTCTTTAATTAAATAATTAAATTATAAGGTGTACAAATTTTTTTAAAAAAAAATTATATTATGTTTGTCTAAAGAAGTCAATAGTGGACACTTTTTAGAATTTTTATCCTTTAAGTTAAGTCCTATTTGCTCAATTTGAGTGATGTAATTATTACATAAATTATGTTGACCATTCCATAATGTTGTTTATTTTAAATTTTAATTATATTACTAGTTTTAGTTCCCATCTCCTAAGTGGACTTGACATGCAACCATTTTCAAGATATTAGTGCAAAATTTTAATAGGAACAATAACTTTTTATAACTTATATATTTTTTATTTTTAAAAATAATGGAGGATACTTAGGTTAAATTTCCATTAGATGGAAATAATTAGATGGAGTTAATGGTTAAGACAATTTGTTTAATTAAAGATCTTCTTTGTTATGTTTTTGTTTGTAAGGTAATTATTTTTTTAAATACTAAATAATTAAAGATCTTTTCTTAGTTTCAGAAATGGATAAGTCTTGGATTGCTAAACCTCATAATACCTATGAATATTTAGATAGGCTAAATGGATTCCTACACTTTGTATTTGTCAATGGAAATGTTAAGGTTAGAATAATATGTTCATGTCCTAAATACCGATTTAAAAAATAGTATATTAGAAAACATGTTAGTGACCACTTAATTCTTAAACCATACCCCACAATGGTATATTTTTTTGGATAGGTATGGGAAGAGACTTAGACATAAACCTCTTGTAAAGCTTTATTCAAGGCCATAAATAAGATAAGAACATATTTGTAAGGATGGTTCTATGCAGGATGTGGTATGTGATGCATTTGAGGTTTATGAAAAATGAAAGTGTGGATGAGATTAAGGGTCCAATTCTACTATCAAACCAAAGGATAAATGATAATGTGAAAAAATTTTATGAGTTACTTAATGATGTTCAATAGAATTTGTATGAAAGTTGTGAGAAATACTCAAAATTATACTTTTTTAGTGAAATTGTATTACATCAAGTGTTTATGTTGAATGAGTGACAAAGCTCTGTCAACGATATTAAAGTTATTGGCTAATACTTTTGAACATGCAAATATTTCACCTTCTTTTTATAAGGCTAAAAGAATATTAAATTAGGTTTTAACTACGCCAAAATTCATGCATGTCCTAATGATTGTATATTATATTGGAGGAGGATGAAAATAAGGATGTATATAAAAAGTGAAACACATCTAAATAGAAATCAAATATTAAAGGTGAAAGCAAACAAAAAAGCTAACAAAAATATCAAACACTTTCTACTAAAGTCACAGTTGCAAATACTATTTATGTCCTCTAAGATGGCTAAGCACATAAGATGGTATACTATTAATAAGAACAATGATGGCATGATGACACGCCCGAGGGACTCTAAGGTTTGGAAGAGATTTGACATAATGAATCATCGATTTACTTCAAATCCTCATAATTTATGTCTTAGGTTGTCCACTAATAGTTTCAATTTATCTAGCATTTTTTAAGTATGAGTTATAGTATATGGCCAATGGTTATTATGCCTTACAATCTTCCTTCATAGATGTGTATCTTATTCCTTCTTTCAATGATAATTCCAAGAAGGCAAGCACTAGAGAATGATATAGATATCTATCTATAACTGCTAATAAAAGAATTAATAGATTTGTGGAATGTAGGAGTTAAGATCTTTGATTATTGCATTAGTGAAGTCTTCAATATGAGTGCAACTGTGATGTGAACCGTTATCAATTTTCTAAGGCTTGGAAATTTATCTAGGTGAAACATGCATACTAGGTTAGCCTGTGCATTTTGCAATTTTGATTAAACTCCCTCATAACTTTCTCAAATTCAAAAGTAGTGTTTTATGGGGCATTAGTGTCTAAACCCAAGACATAAATTTAGATTGGCTTGGGATTAGTTTAATAAAAGGGAAGAAAAGAGAAATCCTCCAAAAACATTAACTAACTCAAAAATCTTAAGATAACTTGAGAATGTTAAAGTTATATTTGGAAAAGGGGTGGAAGTTAAAGGCCAAGTAAAAAGACCTCAAGTAGCTAATAGTGTAGATAATGACACATTACAGTGGCGTAAGAAAAGTATTTTTTAAAACTTCCTTATTAGGCAAAGCATTTAATATGCCACACTCTTAACATGATGTACATTTAAAAAATGCATGTAACAATGTGCTATTTACTTTGCTAAATGAGTCTAAATAATTGAAAGATCATTTAAATGCATAGAAAGACTTATAAGAAATGGGTGTTAGGTTTAATCTCTGGCCAGATGACATTGCTAAATATTCCCCGACATTGTTCGCATTGACAAATACAAATAAGGATGTCTTTCTTAAGATTATAAAAATATCATTGTGCTAGACAATTATTCAAGTAACATTTCTAGATACATTAATTTAAGACAACATGAGATTGGAGAACTGAAAAATCATGATTCGCATGTTCTTATGAAGCAACTCTTACCCTTAGCTATGAGAAAAACACTCACTTAGCAAGTGTTGGCAGTTCTGATTAACTTGTGTTCATTCTTTAGACAATTATATAATAAAGTGTAAATGAACTTAACCAGCTTTATAATAGAGTTGTTTTGTTATCTGGAGATATTATTCCCAACTTCATTCTTCACAATTATGGTTTATTTGATTATACACTTAATTAAAAAAGTTAAACTTAGAGGTCCTATCTATTACTGATAGATGTACATTATAAAAAGGTAGTTTAATACTTCTTGAATTATTCATTGTTGTTTCAAATCATTTTAATTTCAAACATGGTATCTAAAGCACTATGTAACAAGTACTTAGGGAAATTGAAGTCATATGTTCAAAACAAGACATAACTAGAAGGCTCAATAGCTAGTTGAGGGTTATTTGGGTGAAGAGCTTCTAACATTTTGCTCCAAGTCTTTGGATAGAGTAGAGATAGTCTTCAATCAGCCTAAACTTGTAGATGATCAATCCAATACTAGGCCATCCAAGTTCAACACTTTGTTTCCACTTGTTAGAAAACCAATAGGTGGTTTTGAATAAGTTACACTTTCTTTGACGGAGAAATTATAAGTGCACCATCATGTTCTAACCAACTATAAAGAAATGGATCATTTTTTTCAATGAGTAATTGAGAGACTATGTTAAGAGACTATGAAGAACCCATACATGGTCTTCAACAAAGACAGATAAGAGCATCTAAGAGTTTGTTGATTAGTTTTCTTGCTATGCAAATATATGTATATCTTTTATTGAGCTTCCTTTGATAAGCACTTCAATACTTAAACGTCATCCTCTTTTTCTTGATTCCATATAAGAAATAATGCCAACAAATCCCATTCAATTGATATGAAGTTTTTCACTTTAGGGCCACTTGATCAAGCAAAGTGATATAGTACTTACAATATCAATCGTGGCTAAATCACAATCTAACCATGATTGCATAAATTGTGGCTAGACCGTAATTTAGCCATGGTTTACAAAAGTTATAGCTAGACCTTGGTTAATTTAATCGTGACTAGACTATGATCTAGAACCTATTTTTTCAACAAGTAGTTAAAACTGTGATAAAAGCTTTTGCAATAGACGATTTAATGATGAATATAGAAATTGCCATTGGAGGGTTTAGCAACGATTAAAGCCATTAAAGAACTATGGCTACGATTGCAACTTTTTGCAATGTATTATGTATACATATATCTATTAGTTCTCGCTCTTTATATGCTTTACTATGTCTTTTTTTCATTTCATAAATTTATTTATTTCTTAATAATTTCTTATTTATTATTACAATTGTATTTACATGCAAATAAATAAGGCCAAATAAAGAATTATTCTCACAAATTAAGGCAAAATTAAATTCAACACCTAAAAATTTATTGAATTTTAGTTTAAGTCTAACCGGACAAAAAAGTATATATAAAAATTACTTGATATATTTTTTTGGGACAATTTAATACTATATAATTGATTTTAAAAAAAAAATCTCACATGTCATGATTCATGCTTTTTTTTGTTTTTTGTTTTCTTGTTTCGAACGAGAGTAAGAACACCTTTTCATCATTCTTATTTTCTTCGGATTTATTTTGATTAACTTGCCTCAGAACTCATTTCATTGAATGTGACAAAGTGCCTCAGAACTCAGTTCATCATTCTTTTTTCTTTTCTGGCCACTAATGACAATAATTGATTAACCATTGTTCTTATGTCCCGTTCAGGCATGGCAGAATGGTGAGGGGCAAGGCTCAATCCGTTATCAGGTATAAAATTAAACAAGCCCTCATGCAAATGCTAAATATAATAATGCAAAATTACAAATTGATAAAATTTGAGAAATGAGAATCACCCAATACCAACCCATTAATGGTCCAATTGAATTAAATCAGCAACGTGCAAATTCATTCACAATAGCCCTCAGATTTTTATCCGATGAACCTCCTTCCTTCACAGCTTCCCTAGCCAAATCCTTCCATTTCTTTGCATTCTTTCTCATTTCTACTCCTTTCTCTCCACTCCCCAAAACCACATCCAAACAGCTCCTAATTTCCTCACCTTCTGCTACCCCCTCTTCGTTCACCCCCACCCTCATACCTGTCCTCCACACATCTTCTATTAGCTTCGCATTGGTTCCTTGGTCTGTCCACTGAGGAAATGCCACCATTGGTACCCCTGAAACTAAGCTTTCTATGGTTGAATTCCAACCACAGTGTGTCACAAAACATCCCACTGCACCATGTGACAGAACCTCCACTTGACTACACCAATTTACTATCCTACCCTTCTTGTCCAATTCCTTTCTCCACCCCTCCTCCTCTTCCTCCTCCTCCTCTTCTTCTTCTCTACAGTTCAGCTTCTCTAATTCTTCTTCCTCCTTCTCTTGTTTTTCTTCTTGTTCATCTCCATTATTCTCTTTTTGTCTGAAGTACAGCTTCTTTTCTTCTTCTTTTCCTATAATATTGTCTTTAGTTTCTTTTTCTCTATGCTTCAGCTCCTCCTCCTCCTCCTCCTTTTCTTTTTCTCTACAGTTCAACTTCTCTTGTTCTCCCACTTTTTCTTTTTCTCCCTCTTGTTCCGGATCCTCGACTACATTCTTTCCTTGTTCTCTACAGTTCACCTCCTCCTCTTCTTTCTTTCCATTTTCTCTACAGTTCACATTCTCTTTTACTTTTATCTGTTTCTTTCCTTTCTTTTCCTTACTGTCTCTAATGACCCACAAGAATGGCCTTCCAGAATCTAAAAGCGCAAGTGCGATTTCCTTCATCTGTCTCCTAGATAACATCGAAAGGCTTCCAAACGACACATAAACCACCGAATGCTCTGCCTGCGAGTCCAACCATTCAATATAACCACTTGAACGACAAAAAATATCAACCCCAAACGACCTATCACTCGGGTCTCTCCCGTCTAAAAACGCAGACGGAATCAACGGCCCGATTGGGATCATGTTCAGCTTATCAACGGCTCTGATTGCCTCCGATTCCAATGCTTCGAAAGTATTCACGAGTACTCTTGGTTTCACTTCCTTCTCGATTTCACGAAAATGCTCTTCCAACGACGGAATGGCAAAAGAGTAAATATTCGAAGCTAGCAAGAACGAAGGAAGGTCGTTCCTCGTCATCAATGGCAATCCTGGTAATTTTATTTGAGATTCAGGGTCTTTACTTTTGCTCTCAATGTAGTCGCTGTAACCCCTGAGGTAGTAATAGTATATGTCCAGCACGGCGGCCGGCTGAATCCACAGGAGCGCCGACGGCACATGAAGTGAACGCGCCACCTCCGCCGCCCAAGGAAGGAAGAGCGTGTATATTAGCCCAGTGAAAGGGTGGCCTTCGTCGGATTTGGAGACTATAAGATTGGTGAGAGCTTCTGAGCCGCGACGCTTGAGATCAGAGACGAAGAGCATGACTTTGGCGTCGTCGGTTGTGTCAGTGAAACCGTCATCGTAGCCGTCTGAGTAGGCGGAGAATGTGAGGCCGTCGATGATGGGCTTGTTGATCATACGGCGGTGCATGGAGACGGTGGTGACGAGAGTCACGCGCGCCCCCGTGGCAATAAGTCTTTTGGCGAACTGGAGGGTGGGGTTCAGGTGGCCTTGTGCCGGGAATCCAAGGACCAGGAAGTGTTGTTGAGCTTGCACCATGGTATCGGCGGCGGCGGCGAGTGGTAGAGCGTGAAAATGGTGGAGGTTTGTGTATACAAATGCGAGTACATGCAGTGAGGTAAATTTGGGGTACCAGTCACTCCAGATATATAGGGTAAGATAAAATAATAAATAAACAAATAAATAAAGTGATAGAAATGCGGGTGTGTTCCAATTTTCGTGATGATGGATAATGGAATGATGGTTTATTAGTTTATTATCATTTTGCTGTATAATAGTAGATAAGGCCACGTTTATCTCGAGTTTGGCTGTGTGGACGATGTAATTCTTCTATGCCCTCGGGCAACACGTGGGGTTACTAATTAATTATTAATATTATTAACCTCACAATAGAATTATTATTTTTTGGGTGAGAAATAGAAGTAAGAAGGTTAATTTAAACAAAGGCTTTGAGCTCTAAATTTAAGTTTTTTCAAATATAAAAAAAAAATTTCTTTTACTTAATATTTTTTTATTTTTTTAAAAAATTTTAAGGTTCCCACAGAGATCTATAAGGATCCGCATTGTTGCAGAGAATGGAGATGGGCGAAAAATTTTCCGCCAATAAAAAATAAAGATAAGGGAAACAATTAATAGCAAAAAGAAAGCAGAGACACTTCCTACCCTTATCTCATGAAATTGCCATCCCTACGTAGATATATATATATTTGCACTCACGAGAATTTATTTATTAATCATATTATTAAGAAAGAGTTTGGCCAAAAGTACGATAAAATAATACAATTGAATTGTTATATCACTTGAGGCTAACTCAATTAATTGAAGTTAAAGGTTGCAAGTTCAGCGTTTTTCTTTTTTGATATTATAGAGAGAGAGAGAGAGGAGAGAGAGAGAGAGAGAGAGAGAGAGAAATTTATATTTTATGTCAAAAAATAGAGTAAAAACTTTCTCTTCAGTGCCAGGTGATGATGTTCTCATCACCGATCCACTTATTGCCGAGCAGTATACAGGTTAGCTCATCAACAACGACTTGGTGTTAATCTTTCTTATACCATAAGTCATTGGTGTCGTCTTCAAGTGCTGCCGACTTCGCAAAGAGGTTCCTAGTTAAGGGTATACACCGTGTGAACCTTGATTGGCTTCCATCATCCTTATCGTCTTATGACCCACTGGGAGAAGCACCGACTTGTCTAGTGGGATCCTGTATGTCTTTATATTAAGTTCAACATTACTTAAATAGATTGGATCATATGATTAGTTGGCTTTTAATAGATCAGGTTCCCCATAAATTCATTAAGAAAGGATCTCAACTCTTAATTCATACTTAAACTAATTATCTTATTTATTAAATTAAGATTTGGCTTAGAAGATGACCTTCTTGGTAGATTTTGGGCAGAGTTATAATCATATGTATATATATATACTTTGTTCTTCCTCTCTAAGGTTTCAAAATTTCAATGGATTAAAGCGTCATTTTGGGTATATATACTCTAATCTCATCTTATTATTTTCCTCATTTATTTATAGCATAAACATGATATTGGTTAAACATTTTAGGAAAGTTCATATATAAAACTCCAGTAATATATTCTGAAAAAGAAAAAACGGCCATATTCTACTTTATTTTTTGGGTCATTGTCATATTCTACTTGAATACATAATAAAATTTTAATTATTGATGGTTTTCTAAATAATAATAATAATAATTGTGATTTTTTTCTTTTTAATCACTCTACTATAAGGAAGAAATCAATGCAATTGAAAGTCAGTGATAAGTTCAAGCCAAAAAAAAAAAGTCAGTGATCAAGAAATTGAAAGATTTTTCTTTTAATGAATATATAGCAGTTATATAATATGATAAACATAAAACAAACACTACAAAAAAATGGGTATTCAACGTCGGTTCTTTAACGTCAATCACAACAACTGACGTTAAGGTAGTGCAGCTATAACCTTTTAACGTCAATTACCTTCAACTGACATTAGTATTTGTTAAACTTTTTTAATTAAATAAAACAATTACTTTACCAAAACTTCATCCCGCGCTATCTCGCTCACTGGTAGCCCCAAATCCCTAGATCCCAAGTTACTTCCCCCACTCTTCCAATAAAACTCTGAATCTCTTGCTGTGAAAATCGAAGTTCCAACTTTCCTTTTACTTGAACTCAACCCCATTCATCTCACTTTATTAAATGTTGCTCCTGGCTGTGTTGGGTGATTATCATTCTCGTTTTGAACCAGTTGAAGAGGATTTGATGAAGGGATTGTTGCGAATAACAAATTTCAAAATGCAGTAACGAGCCCCAGAATCCCATCGCGTTCATTCCTCCTATTGCTCTCTTCTCGAACCCCCTCTACCAAGTGCAACCTTGCCTGCATTTTCATTTGAAGGGGACCGAAGAAATGTCTGCACATGCTCCCAACAGTCTTTCTTTGGAGTTCTACTGAATGGGTCGATCCTCCCTTCCCATTTGTTTTACTAACTTATTCGTTGGTCCCCTCACAAAGAGCTCCCCGACGACGACAGAGGAACTAACCCACCCGCTGTGGCAAGGTAGTGGCTGACCAAGCATAACAGAGCTTGTGTTCATGTAGCAGCAGTCCTTTCTTGAGATATATGGGTACATATATATGCTAGTAGAGGCAGTGATTGCTGCAGCTAGTCATACAGTAGAGTTCTTCGGTGGGTTCCAATAATATGATCCTATCCTGGTATCAGAGCTTAAGTGAGCAATTTTTCTTTCTCTTAGCATTCATTACTTGTGTTGTGCCTTTGCATTGAATGAAGGGGAGGTGTGTAGATCAGATTTCACTTTTCGTGATGAATGAAACTCGTGACGTGATAGGAAGCTGGCCATTAGATCTTTTTCTCATTCATTTACTTTATGGCTGATCAGGATTATAATGTTGACGATATGCAACATTAGTGATGGGTCTATATCATGAGCTTGAGTTTTGTATTCCACGTATGCTTGCTTAATTAATTACTCATTCTTAAAGCAGTCACTTACTATATACAATTTTAACTAACAATATATATATAGATATATATCTAATATATGGGCATGTTATTGTTAATCCTAAAAAGCCTCATTTCTTTTTAGTCCTATTAATTGCCATCAATTAATTAGTTGCACGAACTTGAGAAAAAGTACATTGAACACAAAAGTTGGCTGTAAAGCTTGACTTTGCTGGCACAAGCATGTCACATTTCTTTGAGTGCAGTGCACTATATTACTCTCCCAAGCCCTAGCTGGTGGTGGACCCTACAGGTGTTCTTGAAATAGGGACTCTTCTTTTTTATTGTGTATAGTGAATCTTTAGGTTTGGTAGCAGATGCACTTATTGTTAATCTTTAGGTTTCCTAGTTTTTTTTTTCCTTTTTCCTCCATGGAAACAAAGGAACAAAACTATTTAGTGATGGCCATAGTGATGACCACAAAATATAATTATTTGACCATTTAGATTAGTTTGGTGATTTTTTCTTCCCGTTTTTGACTTGAAATAGTTCCCATAAAGATTGAAAGATTCAGCAAAGTAGACTATTTGCTTAGCCCTCTGCATAATTAGGCATACTCTTGTCTATGCCTGGGACTAACATTATGTGTTGTTCCTATGAGACATGAGACAAGTGATGATTATCTAAAATGTGCATCCCACACTTTGCTTACAGTTCATGGATACCCTTCCAAAACTCCCATTTTACTGTGACTAGGATTTTTATTTGTAATAGCAGTCACAGGACTATGCCTTTACTTTCGTTCCCTGTATTTTATATATTTAATATGGTTGATCATATTCAATGGCATATTCTTTGATATTACAATTTGTGTAGTCAAGAGCTCTATAGCATTCTGAATATTTTTCTTGTATGTCAATAAGTATTTACTAGATGAACCATATATTTGCAGGAGAAGACAACTTTGGTCTTGGTAGGATCATGTCTGAGGACCTTTGAGTAATGTCCCATCAATATTTTTGGTAATTGCCACTCAGGTATAAATCTTTTTAATGTTTTATAACAATGGTTATTCAAGTTATTAGGTATGCTCACTCTTGTTGACGTTGTCTGTGGGACCTATACAATGGTACAAAGACTCACTGATATTTAAATATATAAAACATTACATTAGTAATGGTTTTTTTTAATTTGATTTGTATGCCTTTTTGTTTTTTTTTTTTTGTTTAGCTTATTTTCTTCCCTTCTTATTTGCATTAGGCCTAAACTTCTAATTGTAAATAAATCTAAAAAGAAGTTAATAGATAACCTTAAATTCGATAGAGGCTCTTGTCTTTAGCACATGAAGAAAGGAATATATTAGAAGAAGAAAATACACTTAATAAAGCATTGGTACACATGAGATTATAAAATTCTGATTTGACTCAGTCCAAGTCCAATTTTATTTTTTTGAGACTGTCAATATGTTAGTCTGACCTTTTTTTGCTATCACTGGAGTTTCCTTGTACCTCTATGCGCTGGTGAAGCTCCATGTTTGTTCTTTGTCCCCTATGCTCCATTGTTGCCTCTAACTCACCATTAACCAAGTTTTTGGTGAATGATTTTCATACCCACATCTCTTTTCTACTAGTTGACCTTTGTACTTTTGTTGGTTTTGGCTTTAACTTTTTTCAACCCATCTCCCTTCTGTCCTCCACTCACTCCAGAAAGCGAGTGAACTCCATGAAGCTGTTACCCTCTTTTTGTCTTGATTTTCTCATTCCCCTCTTTTCTCCTACTGTGTTGGATGAATAAATATTTTGAAATCTAGTATTTTCCCATAGATTGAAAAATATCTATTTATTAATTTAGTTTTCTTTGTTGTTCTATTTGGGTTATCATTTGATCTATTCTATCAAGTTGCTTTTCATGGCAAATCAAAATGTTTATAATCTTCAAAAAATACAATTTCTTTTTGAAGGAGGTGAGCTTTTTTTTTATAATATGGGACAAATTGCATTTAGGCCAACAAAATTCTTAAATCCTTTCACTCAAGTCACTAAAATATTTCAAACAAGTCATTCTCTTTTATTTTTATCATGAAAATCAAGACAAAATTAATTATAGCAATTAATTAATTAGTATAAAGAAAACAAAAAGACAACGTGAATTTTTGCTAGCCCACTTTGTCTTTAATTTGAGAATTAAAAACAAAAAAGCCAATGTCCTTAAAAAATTAAGATGCCCACGTTCTTTAAAGCAAAAAAAATATCTCCCATCAATTTCTTTTCCACCATTGTGTATTCCATTACGTATGAAACTAACATTTTCAATATAACTATTTTAGGCTTCTCCACATATTTTTTTTTTTAAAAAAAAGAAGAAAACATTGACACTCATTACAAAAAAAAGAGTATTTAATATCAGTTATCTAACATCGATTATTACAACACAGACGTTAAATAACCAACATGATCTTGATCTAAAATTTTAACACAATGTTAGTGTATATGTGTAGTATAATATATGCAATTTTCATGATTTTTGTAACTCATTTAGGTGTACAAATATATTGATTTTTGGATGTTGTTCACATGTTCAATTTTTGTTGGTTTTTTACTTAAAGTAAACTTTGTGGATTTTTCTAGAGCTGTGCAAGATTGATCTTGCTTTGAATTTTTGTCAAATTGTTTATATATATGTTAAGTATCTTCTGTAAAATTTTGGTGAATTTTTTAGTTCATTTTCTTAGGTTAAAGTAGTTAATTCAGTAGGTTGTACAGATGTTTTGTTTTGCTGTTTTTCTAATTTTGTTAGTTACTTATTTGATTTTCCTGTACTCATCCATGTGGCATTTTGAGCTGAATTTTAGTTAATACATATTCTTTGATATGTCTTTGATACTGAGAAAAATTGATTTGAGGTTTCGATTTCATTAGGTATGACTTCTTGATTGAGGACCATACATGGTTTAGCATTGTGTCAAAATTGAACAAATTGATTTACTAGGAATTTTGGGATTTGAATTTTGCTGGGATTTTTGGAGTATATGTTCATCTGTATGTCTATTTTATTATGCTTATTTTTGCTTATTTTTAGAGGCATCTTGGATGATTAAATTTCCTGATTCTCAAGATAAGTTCAATTTGTCCTATTTTTGTTTATTTTTTTGTTGAACCATAACTTCATGAACTTACTGCAAGTAATACAGACATGATCTTGATATGAAATTTTAGCATGATATTAGTGCATATGTGTAGTTTAATATATAAAATTTTCATGATTTTTGGAACTCATTTAGATGTACAAATTTACTGATTTTAGATGTTGTTCACATGTTCAGTTTTTGTTGGATTTTCACGTATAGTAAACTTTGTAGATTTTTTTAGAGCTGTGCAGAAGGGATCTTTCCTTTAATTGTCACACATGTGTATCCTTAATGTCTGAAATTGTCAAATACTTTTTTTAAAATATGCCCTTCATTAATTTAGTTAAAAATTAGACAATAAAATGAGTTAATATACATTATTATTGTCTTAATTATTTCTACAAATATGTAGGTGTTATGATGGATAAAAGTTAGATTAATAAGCCACAAATTTCACCTGAATATGTCACTGGGGTGGAAAGCTTTCTTGATTTTTCATTCTCTAGACCTAATGCAAAAGGAGTTGTAAAATGCCCATGTCGTTCTTGTGGTTTTAAAAAATGCTTCTCAAGAGATATTATCTTTGATCACTTGATATGCAATGGTTTTCCCTTAGGGTATACTACATGGATTAGGCATGGAGAACTCCCTAAGGAGGACGATGGTTCTAGTTGTCCCATAGTACAACAAGTTGAGCAAATGGGAGGGGATATGCAAGATTTGTTACATGATGCCTTTAGGGTCTCTAAAGAGAGAAACATCTATGAGCACATGCCATCCCAACCTTGTACGACTAAAGCACAAATGGATTCCAATACTAGGTTTAATGAGGAATCCCATAACTTTGCCACCTTAATCAATGATGAGAGCTAAGAATTGTATGAAGGGTGTACAAAGTATTCAAAACTTTCATTTTTGGTGAAGCTTTATCATATCAAGTGTTTATGTCAGGTGAGTGATAAAGCAATGGACATGATTTTAAAATTGTTGAAGGATGCATTTGAAAATGCAAAACTTCCAGATTCTTTTTATGATGCCAAAAAGATCATAAATAAACTAGGTCTTAATTATAAAAAAATTCATGTTTGTCCAAATGATTACATGTTATATTGGAGTGAGGATGCTAAGCGTGATAAATGTAAAAGTTGCAATACCTCTAGATGGAAGACCAATGTAAGGGTGGCTAACAATGATGACTTCAGTGGACATAAAAAATGGAAAAATAAGCCTATAAAGGTTTTACGTTACTTTCCACTTATGCCAAGATTGCAAAGGTTATTTATGTCATCTAAAATAGCTAAACATATGAGATGGCATGCAATAAACCAAAATCCAGATGGCTCACTTAGACACCCAAGAGACGGTGAGGCTTGGAAGTCATTTGATGCTAGATATCTTGAATTTGTTGCAGATCCTAGAAATGTCAGACTTGGCTTGGCAAGTGATGGTTTCAATCCTTTTGGGATAATGAGCACTAATCATAGTATTTGGCTTGTGATTTTGATTCCATACAACTTTCCACCATGGATGTGTATGAAGCAAACCTCTTTCATACTGTCTATGATCATACCTGGGAAAAGAATGCCTGGAAATGATATTGATGTCTACTTACAGCCACTAATTAAAGAACTAAGTGACTTGTGGGTTAATGGCATAAATACATTTGATGCTTCGACAAATCACATGTTCAACACGCGAATAGCATTACTATGGACCATAAGTGATTTTCCAGGCTTGGAAAATTTGTCTGAATGGAATACCTATACTGGGTTAGTATGTCCATCATGTAATTTTGATCAAGAGCCTTATAGGCTTACCAATAGTAAGAAGTGGTGTTTTACAGGTCATCGTAGATTTTTACCGCCCTAGCATAGATATAGATTCAATCGAAATTGTTTTGATGGGACTGTAGAGAGACGTGAACCACCAATTCTATTAACTGGTGATATGATACACTCTCAATTGCAACCTATTAATGTCACATTTGGCAAGAATCCAGCCTTTGATTTAAGAAGGAAAAGACCTCATGAGGGAGATAATGAACTCGATAGCCAGCAATGGAGAAAGAGAAGTATATTTTTCTAATTGCCATATTAGGTTAACAATAAGTTGCGACACAATTTAGACGTAATGCATATTGAAAAAAATGTTTGTAATAATGTTTTGTACATTTTGTTAAATGAGGTTGGAAAGTCAAAAGACAACTTGAATGCTCAGAAGGATTTAGAACATTTAGGAGTAAGGCCTAAGTTATGGCCAGATGCAAATGGTAAATTTAGATCTGCATGTTTCGCCATGACACATTCTCAAAAAGATATTTTCTTTCAAACACTTAAAGATGTGACAATGCCAGATTGTTATGCATCAAACATTTCTAAATGTATTGACGTTAAACATCGCAAAATCTCAGGCCTAAAAAGTCATGATTCTCATGTACTTATAAAGCAGTTACTTTCAGTAGCATTACGAAATGTGCAGATGGATCCTAAAGTTACCACAGTTGTGCTAAAGCTTTGTTTGTTCTTTAGAAAATTGATTGTTCCCATGTCTTGGATGTGAAAGATCTTGACAAACTTCAAGATGAAATAGTGATCACTCTTTGTCAAATGGAGATGTTACTCCCACCATCTTTCTTCACAGTAATAGTGCACTTGGTAGTTCATTTGGTAGATGAAGCAAAACTTGGTGGTCCAGTTCATTATCGATGGATGTATCCTATAGAAAGGTAATCTTTTATTCTTTGTTTAGTTGTCAAATGCTATTTTCAATTGCTTGATTATATGTATGTTGGCTTGTTCATTCCATATAGGTACCTTGGACACTGTAAGTCATATGTAAGAAATAAGGCACAAGCAGAAGGTTTTATTGCTGAAAGCTACCTTTGTGAAGAAATATTAACATTCTGTTCAAAGTATTTACAAGACATCAAAACAAGGTTTAATAAGTCGAGATGTAATGATGACTATGTAGTTCTTGGCTGCTCTGAAGCATGTATGTTTCCACTAGTTGGTCATCCTATAGGAGCCATATCAGAAATTCAACTCACTCCTGTTGAAAAGATCCAAGCACATCGTTGTGTCTTGTTCAACTATAAAGCAATTGAAGAGCTTGTTCAGTAAGTACTTGACAGTTCTCTTTTGGTTTCAAACATGATGTTAGTCTTTGATGCTAGCAATTTTTTCCTTATAGACAAAATAGAGATGATGTAAAGGCCAAGCTTCGTCGTCATACTAGATCTACTATGACAATTGACAAATATGTCACAAAAAATTTTGCCAATTGGTTCAAAGAATATGTGAGACTTATTTTGTTAAAGTTTATATTTAAGTTAATATATTGAAGTGATATGGTCAAGCTAACAGGTGAATTATTTCAGGTTGATAAGGATGATACTATAAGGTTTCCAAATGACATTAAATTTCTTGCACGAGGTCCTCTGAATTTAGCTAGACGATTTAGTGCATTCAATATAAATGGTTTTAGGTTTCGCACATTAAAAAGAGAAGAAGGATTGAAGACTCAAAATAGTGGTGTGTGGGTAACATCAGAAACTAGATGTTATGCATGTGCAAAAGATGGGAAAGTTGCACTTGCAAATCTCTTGTATTATGGCAAATTAGTAGATATAATTGAGTTGAACTACTATGGTCATTTTAAGGTTACTCTTTTCAAATGTTTATGGGCTAGCACTAAAGGGATTAAAAAGGATGACTTTCAATTCAATTTAGTTAATTTCTCCCGATTAATCCATATTAGAGATGTTGCAAAAGATGAACCTTACATTCTAGCTTCACAAGCTCAGATGGTATTTTATGTAGATGACAAAATGAATCACCCATGGAGTGTAGCAATACATGTGAAGCCTCGAGACCTATTTGAAATGGGAGGTAATGTAGAGAATGATGAAGCAAATAGTGGTTACTAATCTGAACAGATACATTTAGAGCAACAAGTTAGTTATAACTTTCCCGATGATGTTGATAGTTTACAATTAACAAGAGGCGATGAAGAACATTTTTCAAATCAACCAATTAACAACCTTGAGTTTGATAATAGCGATGAAGAGGATGGCCTGGTTTGTTTAACAACATATATAGAATTTTTTATTTGTGTCTATATTTTATTGAATACTTGTGAAATCTATTTATTGTTGCATGTTTATGAAATGGCATGATTATATTCTTAGTTTACATTTGTAGGATGCTGCCTAAATGTCCACGCTCATCTTGGGCAAAGGTTGCTAATATTGCTAAAAGATTACATCAATCAAGTTCTGCTCCTACGCCTACTGGGAACCTACAAACACCCATAACACCTACTACTAATCCAATTACTTCAACATATGTCTCTCATCCACAACTCTAAGTAGTAATAGGTGATACTACTTCTGCTCAGCCATGTGGAGCAGCTGACAATGGTGAAACTTCCTTCCAGCGACGTGCACCAAGAGACAATGTCAGTGATACTACTTTTGCTCAACCACGTGGAGCAGCTAACAATGGTGAAACTTCCTTCCAGCAACGTGCACCAAGAGACAATGTTTGTAATACGACTTCTGCTCAGCCATGTGGAGCAGCTGACAATGGGGAAACTTCCTTCCAGTGACGTGCACCAAGAGACAATGTCAAAAATAAGGATTGGATTGTTGATATTATCGGTAATTAATTTAGTCAATTATATTATGACAAACTTAATAATTTAAATGCAATATTTACTTTCTCCTTTATATGGCAGATGAAAATGGAGTAATAAGAAAAAAGAGATTGAAAGCAAAAGATGTTTGGAATCTAGAAAAAGGGAAGAGGATAGCTTGTCCAATCGATGAGTTTGGACAACCGTATGGTGAGGAGGCTGGCATACTTGGAGTTTGGTTAGGAGAGCTAGCCACAGACACTGACCTCATTCCTCTCAACTTCTTTGATTGGAGGGAAGTTCTAGAAAGATATATGAAGTTGGGAATAGAACAAGTGCAGGTATAAAGAGTGATTTTTTTATTTTTGTAATCTTCATTTTTTATTATATGTTTTCACAAGGTCAGATAATTTACTAAATGATTTCAAGCACAGGATAAGATTACCTTCCAGTCTAGTGATGGATTATAATGGGCATGGAAATCGCTAGGAGGTAAGCGGAAGGAGTTTAGAAACAGGCTACATAAGAGTCTGTTTGGGGAAAATGACAGCAGAAAGGAAATTATGAATAAATGTCCTGAAAGAATTTCACAAGACCAATGGAATAGCTTCGTGGACTACCGATTACAAGAAAGTCGCATAGTAATGGTTTATCTCTTCATACATTGATGTTCCTTAGTTAACATTGCATCATTCACTTGTTTGTCTTTGATTTGTAGGAAATAAGCAACAAAAACAAGGTCAATCATCAAAAACTCAAGTATCCTCATACTGGTGGTTCTAAGAGTAATTCTAAGAGAAAACATGAGATGGTAATTTACAATTTTTTTAATGCATACTTAAATAAGGAAAATTGTAGCAAAATTAATCCATTTTATTCCTTGGACTATAGGCAGTACAAATGGGCCGACCACCAAAATGTTGTGAAGTATTTCTTGTAACATGCAAACATGCTGATGGGAGCTATGTTAATGAGGCAGCAAGAGTTGTAGGGGTAAGCGACTAAAACTTTTTTCAATGCTAAAGGGTTGTCATTTATAATAATGCACTTAAAAACTAAAGAACAATAACGATATAATCGAATAGTTCAAAGTCTCATTATAACTAACAATTTTATTGAACATGAATTTATGAAAGTTATTCAATAGGGAGGTAGCAGGAGTGTTACCTAATTTGGGAACTTTGGGGTGGAGCCCATACTGCCCAAACATGGGAACTACTTACATCCTTTATTAATGATGCTAGTTTTGTTTGGATAATTATAGTACTATTAGAATTAGTCCTTTAAGGTAAATGCAAAATTTGTATTGAATATTGATAAATGCCATTGTCTTTTTATCTGATTGATGATTGAATGATAGTGAATTGTTTTATGCAAAATCCTACTGTCATAGCCGTATATGCTTTTGGTTGTATGTTCATTCAAATTACGTAAGAATTTCTTCTATTTGTGTCTTATATCCTGGAAATCTAGAATTTTTTTTTCTCTATCTAATTTGCATTCTTTAGATTTTGGATAGGATTCTAATATCATTGATACGAAGGTCCATGGTTTTTATTGTGAAATTTGTGGGTAGTATCACATTCTTTAATATACAATAGGCTTCAAAATATCAAATCTATTTCATCAATTTGGAGAGAATTTAATTTTGAACCAAATTTGAAGACTCTCTTGTTATAATACAATATATATATATATATATATATTCTTTAAGATAAAATATTTTAGACCAAATTCTCAATTTAAATTTTAAAAATACTAATTTAAGTTTTATTTTAGGTTAAAATATATTTTTATCACTTAACATTGTTTTAGGTTTTATTCTCGCATCTTAACTTCAATTTTTCTAATTATATCCCTTAATCTTATGTCATGTTTTACTTTTATATTTTAATTTTATTTTGTTACAATATAATCCCCTTAACTTTATCTTATTATTATTTATTTTCTTTCTTTGATTTTATTTTATTCTAACTTAGTTTTTTAACTTATAAAAAATAGTCAAATCTTTCTTTCTCTCTGGTACCACTGAGTTAATTAATAGAAAGATTATTAGATTCAAGTTACGAAAAAGTCATAGAGAATTTTTCTATAAAGCATTTTAATTTTTGAAAAAAGGAAAAGTAGGTTTTAAAAGTTAATTACTATATTCGAGTAGAATTCTTGAGACTTCCAATAACATATACTCCATGTATAAAGCTTTCCATGGCCGACTCAGTTATAGCTTCCTAGCTACCTAGAAATGGATATATAGTGGACAACACCACTCCGAGTCTAAAAGGAAATGAGCTCTCTGGTTTGGAATTTCGCTGTGGCTCTAAGTCATCTCCTACGGGGTACCCGCTCTCTTATCTTCAATCAGTGTGCCCCTGCTTCCTTTAAGAGGGTAGTACACAAGCTACTAAAGCTAGTAAGCTAGTATACTAGCATTTGCCCGATTGCTTTAAGAGAAGCTTTACCTCCTAGTTTCCACTTGTCCAAAACTATGGAACTCATCTAAAAAGTTAATTTTCTAGATCAGAACGTGAACTCTGAGAATAAGGTATGTTTACTTCATAATTTACCCCAAACATACGTCCATGTCATATTTAAATCTTCCTCTATATCTGTTCATTTGCTTTAGGCAACTTTCACTTTCACCCCAACCTTCCTTCTTTGATTATCTTGTTTCACAATTAAAGCTTTGAGGTACCTTTGCTAAATACAATCAAATTAACCATAAATATTATTTCAAATGAGGAATATAGAAAGCTAGAAAGAAAAATAAATTAGAAAAAGCAGAAGGTTACCCTTGATTAAGCTTAGTTCAGTAGCGCCTTTACACATGCTGATTCTTCTGCTTATTACTGGATTATGTGGGCTATATTGCTGTTTAAAGACAAACTAAATGGATGGGCTTCATCTAATTAATTAAATTGTCATGGTGCACCCACTATCTCCTGATGTTATTCAGCTTTTGGAGGAAAATATTAATCATGCCAAAATATGAGATGTTTTGCTTGCCTCTGCTGTCACCTGCTTTGCCAATAACATAGGAAAAGGTATTATATCTTTTGAGCATTTACTAATGAAAAATATCTTCCTCTTTTCAATTTCCATTTCCTTGTTATTTTTAATAATAAAATTAAAAAAAAGGTTTTAATGTTGAGTAAGATTTTATTAATAACGTTTACTGCTTCTTCACAATGAAACAAGGCTTGGAGTCATACTTAACCAAGACATTAGCTCACCTTATTTATTGCTACAGTCTTTATTTGGTATGGAGCACGTTTAAGAATGCTTCAAATTTTGTTTTTTTTTTTTTTTTAAATAAAAGTTTGTGTTTTGACTATGTTCATTTTTTGAGGATCAGTTCGGATTTAGATATCTACAATAAAATTACATATATTCATCCCTGCTGGTGTTCAATTTTTTATGGGGGTAAATTAGTACTTTCTGATTAATTCTTTATGAATTAATAAGTAATGCATCTAAATTAGTAAAAATTGATACCTTCTTTGACAATTAGTTGGATGTTTGTAATTACTTATAAGCTTTCATTGTGTATATTGTAAATTAGTTATGAATTTGAGCAAATTGTAATTCTTGATCTTATCTGGACAATAATGATTAAACAAGGAAAAAGGTGATGATACCATAAATTTTGTAAGGGGCAACAACTGAGAAGGAGTTTGCTTTTTGTGGTTGCTATCATTGTTCTTTGTCTACTTTTTTCTACCATGATTTTGATTCTCAAAGAAGTAGTAGAGCCCACAATATCTCATGTTCAGTTTTTCAGTTTGAATGGCTATAAATTTTACTTTGTTTTTCAATTTGACCATCAATAAGTGGTGAGGTTTATATCGTTCTAGAGCAATAGAAGTGTACACTTTTCTTTTGAAATTACAAAAATGCTACCTGTCATTCAGTGTAAATGCTGAAAATCTCCAAGTTCGCATCCACTGCTGTGCCCCCTCCCTTTTTTATTCTTTTTTCAATTTAAACATATCTTAACAAAGGATTTATCCTTAAAAATCTCTTTCAAATGTTTCCCATTTCTATCATATTTTAGAAAATGTTTCTAGAAAATATTTTCTCCCAAACTCTACCAAATATATTTTCAATGAAAGTGAAAATAGGAAACAAGAAAACCAAACAAACTCTGATAGATTTGGTGACATTGAGGTATAGTTGTTAAAATCTTTTACAATTTTTATTTGATGAAAAAAATTATATGTTTTAAATTAAACAATTCCCAATAATTACAATTGGATTAATATCTTATGTTCTCTTTATCTATGAATTCCCATGCTAAAATGGATTCTTGGGATTCCCTTATAAAAAGACTATAAGTGAAAAAGTGAAAATGGAGCTTCAAAAGTTTGTTCTTTTCTTTCTACAATACTAGATATGATCATATCTGGTGAAGCTGCTCTAGGAGAAGCCTATTGCTTTTTTTTAATTAATGTTTGCAGTTGACGAGTAATAGTTTGAATATGAAAATGAGGGGGTTTTTGTGACAGATAGGAAAAAGTTTCTTTTGGTGTTGCACCAATTTTAGCTTTATAGATTATTATTTGTCATACATGGATGATTCATCTCTTAGCACACTGCCATGATTTATATTGTGCATTATTTTTGTAGTATTAAGTAGTGGCTACTAAGTTTCAAAAAACAGTGTGAGAAGGCAGAACTCCAACGTGTATTCAGGAGATCTTTGACTGTGTTTTGTTGTCAATACTCAAAACAGTGAAATACCAACAGGCCTGTGATGTTCTATATGAATGCCCATTACTCTCCCCATATATTGTGGTCACTTTGACTTTTCTGCTTGTACTTTCTGGTAGTTATTACATTGTCTCTTATATGATAATTTATTGTTTTGATATGTAGGAAGAAATTTCATAGAAGCTCAGTCAAGAAACTGAGGCTTCACCACTTGTTTCATCAGATGATCCACTTGGTCAAGTGCTTGGAAAAGAGCATTCTGGACAAGTACACAGCTTGGGTTGGGTCCATGACCTTCTAAGATATTTAGATTATCTGCTCGTCGATTCAATAGTGTGCCTATGAGTTTTGCAGCGGGGAACTCAGGTGATGAAATAATAACTTTAAAGAATAAGTTGGCAATAATGGAAGAACGACTAAAAACCATAGAGGGAGAGTGTGTAATGGAACAAGCTCAATTGGCTCATAAGCAAGCTCGAATGAATGGCATATTTAAATATTTAGTAGAAAAATTGGGAATGGAGCTACCATTAGACATTTCTCGCGTTGCCGGGGAGTCTCATTCACAGGTAATATAAATGTTAACTTGTGTAATTATTAAATTACTATATTAAAAAGGCTTTGAGTACATGTAATTTTTGTATTTTTTCATGCAACCACCTGATGTTGGTAGTACAGAAGCCTCACCTGCCCCAGGTTGATGATCATCTGGTGCAAGTCATGATCCATGAGTCATTTTCTATTTTGTTGAATTTATTTTGTTCTGTGGCATGCTTAAAGCTGTTTTTGGATGACAATTTATAAGGCTTAATAGTTGCCTTGTGTTTATCTTATTTAGTTAATGTTTTACAATCCTTTTGTATGGTGAAACTTTTATGAAGATCATATAAATAGATTTTTATTAAATCCAAATCTTTTTTATATAGCAAATTAATTTTATGTGAATATTCAATTTCTTTATATATATCAAAGTATAGCAGGGCAAAAGAAAAATAGCAAGATCACAAAATATAAAAGAAATAAAATAAAATTAAAAAAAATATTTTCTGTTATCTAATATCGATTACAACCAACGTTAGCATATTCACCAATGCAAGATATTAACGTCAGTCATAATTGACGTTAAAGGTTAAAATCTAACGTCGGTCGTAACAGACGTTAGTATATGTGTAACTTCCTTGATTTTAATGTCGATTACAACTGACATTAGGTTTCTTCATCTAACGTCAGTTGTAACTGCCATTAGCTTTAATGTCGGTTATAGCCAATGTCTATGCAAGAATCTGATGTGATGAAGTTAGCTTTGCATAATGTCGAATGTAACCGACGTTAACTCTAATGGCGGTTACAACCGACGTTAGGGTACAAACACAAGATATCATATTGCATTGATTAATGTCGGTTTTAACCGACGTTAAATTCTAACGTCAGTTGTTCCAACGGTTGATATAACCGTCATTAGTAGGGTTCTCCACGCTGCCTCTAATATCGATTTTTTTAACCGTCGTTAGACGATCTAACGTTGATCATAACTGACGTTAGATGCTTTCTTTAACCGACGCTAGAGCCTATTTTTTTGTATTGAAATTTTGTCATTCTTTCTATTTTTAATCTAAAAAGACAATACCGAATTTCCAGCTAAAAAATGCCAATTCAATTTTTACTTTGTTATGCAACTTCTAATAAAATTTGTAATCAAGCTTCTTTACACAATTTTATTGTGGTGTTATAATTTCAAGGAAAAGTTACACTTCATAATCATAAATTGAAAATATTTATCATAAAGAATCTTATATTTTAAAATTATTTTAAAGGTCAAAAGATAAAAAAATTTTAACTATAAAGACAAAAATTTTAATTGTAAGAAAAAATTATAATTCATATTGTAAAACTAATAAGCCTTTTTTCTTGTCTGTAACTATTCAAAAGATAACTCTTCATAATTAAAATTTTTTTATCTTTTAGACCTTTAGAATAATCAAAATTTAAGATTATTTACAACAAATATTTTTAACTTATGATTCTAAAATGTAATTTTCTATAATATCTATGTAGAGTCAAAGAATCTAAGTAAAAAAACAAATGAAATTTAAAATAAAATCGCTCAATCATTCCATGTTAAAATTTATTATCTAACATATAGAAAGGCTTCATTATTTCTTCCTTTAGCAAATTAAGAGTATGTAAATGGCAAATTAAGAGCATGTAAATCTAATTTGATATGGTGCATGATTGAGTATTGTGTAAATCTTTCATAATTTGATGATACGAAGACTAGAAATTCTTATCTGTTCCTGAAATAATACTTTATAAAATGTCTTTTAAATACATTAAAATTTTTTTATAAAACACCTTTTTATGTTTTAAAATGCATAGTTCTCTATTAATCGCCCAAAAAAAAAAGCCTAGTTCTAGTCTAGAGGCCCATTTGGTACACCAAGCAAGAGGGAAAGAGCATTGCATTCCTCCGCTTTGGGTTGTCTGGTTACAGACACGAGTACATTGGGTTGTGGTCTGTGCATATGGATTCAGGACCAAAAGTGCGCAAGAACGACTGCGTTTTGGATCCAATATGGCAAAAACCCCATTTTGCCCTTGTCTTGCAAAAATGTCAACACCCATCTGTCATTTAGCAGGGGTAGTCATCATCCAAGAACCCAAGCTTCAAACCATCCGTTGCAACCCATCCCAACACTGGATTTGTCGTGCCACGCCGCCATTGACGCCCCACCCCCACTGCCCTCGCACCGTTTGATTCGCGAAAATGGGGACGCATTCTTTGTATATAGATTCTGTGCAATATTTATTATTTTTTTTTATTTTTTATTTATTAAATTATTTTTAAAAAATAAAAAATTATATTTTATTTTATTTACTTTTATTTATTTAATTTCCATATTTTTTTTATTATTACATTCTTTAACCAAACGGACATTTGGATGTCCCATTTTGTCAAATGTTCATAGTTTGCTGCTCCCACTCGTTGCTCCTTATCCTATTTTATGGTCATCCTCTATTTGTTTCTTTTCGCTTTATCTGTTTACTGTAGTCGCTGCTGATGAAGGAGGCTCAGCACAACGCGATTCAAAAGATAAGGGTTCGGGTTCACGTTGGTCAAAAATTTAACAAAATCGGACTATATTTTTTTTCTCAATTTTATTATGGGTATATTTGTCTTTTTATTCTTTTATTATTAAATTTTTAAATTATTTTTATATGACTAAACAGGCAATAGTAATAATATTTTATTTTATTTTTATATCATATTAAATATTAACAACACAATCCCATTTGTTTCATTATTATTTTTATAATTATATGGCTAATAATTCAACCCACCATGCGGGTCAAGTTCTCTCACGAAAGTGAATTCGGTATATCGGGACAAACACTGTTACTAAAATCATTATACATAACTTAATTTTTTTTTGGCAGTGAAATTATACATAATTTAGATTTGATATCAAGTTAGAGGTGCCGGGTTATGATTGCTAAAGCACACAGGGTTGTTAAATTTTTTAGTACATATCATTAACTTTTTGAAAGGTTTCAGGTTTTACTAAATTTAGTCAAATAGAAAAGAGTCAAGGAAATTTACTTTAAACTAGGATTAGTGGATTTCGTGAATAAGATTTGAAAAAAAAAATTATCGCATTATGAATTATAATTTTATAATAATTCTATAATTAAAGCAAATCTTCTTTAAATATATATATTAATTATACATGAAAAAATTAAAAAGGAAATTTTGAAGAGGTTGGGAACGATGATTAAAAATGCATCTAATGATTAATTTACATTCTCCAAAAGCGGATCAGCATTTTAGTGATTGAAAAGGTGATGTGACATTTTATTTCAAAAAATTTGAATCAATTTTTTTAAAAAAAATTAATTAAATTACATGTATCCTTTATTTTAAAAATATAATTAATTTTATTAATATTTTATTGTATTTTTAAAAAATTTTCATATTATTTATATTTTTTAATTACATATGATTATGATTTTATTTGTATTATAATAATAAAAATAATTAAATTGATGTTAAAATTTAATATGAAATTTTAATTTTATTTTTATCATGATAATTAAAATAATTAAATTTTATTTTTTGAAAAATTTTTCTCATTTTACATCAAGTTAATTTTAATAACAAAAAATAACTAACAAGAAATGATATACCTAAAGGTAAAGGTGTTACTTAAAATACGTGAAACATTTTAAGAGTTAAGGTTCTACTTGGTATAACTTGAGAAATAGAAACAAAAATTAAATCTAAAGGCAAAACTTATTTGGTAGACCGAAAATTTGAAAGCAAAGAAAATAAGTTTTTCATGTCAATTTCCTATAACCATACATTAGGTTCGTACATCATTTTTTTTGTAATCTCACAAAATGTTTATTTTGCCCCTTGTGTGATTGGATATTAGCTTCAACCTTTGGCTCCCTCTCTCTTCCTCTCTCTTCTTCTCTCTGAAGTGCGAGTATTCTTTTTGTTTCTAATTGTAGTCATTTATGTCTTAATAACAGAAACAATACAAAAGTTGAATTTGGTAGGTGTTGAAAAATATATAGTAAGAAGGGGCAGTGTACAAGTCCTCTTTTTCAAAGCCAAAATTATAAAGATTGATTTTGCCCCTCTCTCCTATATGCTATTCATCCTCATGGGCAAAAATCAAAAACTAAAAAAAATATAATAAAAAATTAACAAATTGTAAATATTTATAAAATGTAATATAATATTTTTAAACTATGAATTACTTACAATACATATTATTTTGTAACCTAGAAAAATAATTAATAGTACTTTTAGAAGAAATAATAAGGAAAATAATAAAAACATTAGAAAAATTAATTATAAAAATAATTATTTGTAGTTATGTTTTTTAAAAAATAATAAGATCTGTTATTTGATATTAAAATTGAGATATTTTTCAAAGTTATTGCTTTATAAAAAAATTTTCACATTGAAATGTCCAACAAAAAAAATGCTTATTGAACATTAATGGAAATAGATCCAACCAACCAACAGTTGGAAATTTTCAATTAACATTTAGTCCAAAAAAAAATTATTTTCGACTGAAAGCCAATTGAATATTTCAAGCCGATTGTTAGTCAAAATTTTTCAACTGATATTTAATTGGAATGTACTAAGTTTGTTTGTATTTTTTAATTATAAAGGGCATTTTGGTCTTTTGTCCACACATACTTCCCATTCTATCCCTATTTCATCCAACTAATTGGAAATATATAAAAAAAAAAATTATTTTCTAGTTATACTAAATTAATTTGTTCTGTTACATTTTATCCAATATTCTTTTTTCATTTCTATCAAAAAAAAATTTGTATACCAAATAATACCTAATATTTTAAATATCGTTGAAAACTTGAAATATACATGCACCTAAATAAGTTATATATATATATATATATATATATAGAAAAACACCTAATAGAAACATAATATTTTCAAAATTATCTGAGGGTACCTGTTGGGCCCTGGGCCCCAATTACGCACTAAAATAAGAGTAATTTTTACATACACCTAGTGCGTTACGTCATCTGTACACTCAACGGTTCTGATTTATTTTGCACATAGACCCTACTTATACTATGCATGGACCCTACTTATACAAATTTAATTCTGACCCTCAATTTTCTTAGGTGCACCATACTCCAGGTGCACCTAAGAAAATTTCCCAAAACAAACATTTAAGTGGGGTAAGATTTGTGACATGGGACTTCAACTATTGAAACTTTTCTTATTCTTATTTTCTTCAAAAAAAAATTTACATCAGCATTGGATTCTCTGGTGTTTTAACTTTTATGGACAATATTATTTTATTTTATTAATATATTTGAAAGTTAAAGTAAATATTTAAAAAATCATTCTTTTTTTTTAATTTGATCTTTTAAAAATAAAATTCTTCAATATATTCTCCCTAATTATTTGTCCCAATCAAAATGGACTCCTGCATTAATCATAGTCATCATTATTTCAACATTTAAGTGACATAATATAAATAAGAACCTACATGATTAACTAATAACTTAGACTTGCTCCAGTATCTTTTCCCTAAAACAACGTCATTTTGTCAAGTTTCTCAAAGGCAGAATCCGGCAAAATGATAAATATACGGAGGACTAACTTAAAGACATTAAAAATAGTAAGGGGCCAAAGTCGAATTTTAGACAAAAATAAAGGGACTAAAATGATAATTTAGCCTAATATAAAATATAACTATTAGTTCCCTCATAAAACAAATATTTTCAACTCAAAAGCAACTGTTGTTTTGCCATGTATGGCTGTCAGAACAGAAGATCATCTTGAAATGCTTCACGTCCTTCACTCACCACCCAAAAAAAAAAATTGGTGTTGAAATGATGATGATTTTAATCTAAAGCGCATAATGACAAGAAAAAGTATATGAAAAGAAAAGCAAGCACATGCTGCTTTGCTCCTGTAAGGAGTCAAATATCCCATTCCCATTGGCCTAAAATAGGAGTCAGAGTTTCAAACTGGAAAATCTGTTTCATGCTTTTTATCTTTTTCTTTTACTTCGGCCACTAATCTGTATGATGTTTGACACCTCCTTCAATTTGCACAATGATAATATCTCGCATTTACGACAAATTTCAAGCTTTTTTTCTGCACTGGAAATTTAGCCTTCTTTTATTTCCACTGTGCTATCTTTTTGTTAGTCTCAAATTATTGCCCAAAGTCTTTCTTTTATATAAATTGAAGGGACCACTGCTTTCCCAGAAAAAAGAAAAGATTGTAGTGTTAGAGAGAAGGAAATGGACTCAGAAGAGACGAGAAGAGCAGGTCCTTCTGCAGCTATGGTGTTTGTTGAAATGGGGATATGGTGGTTCTCAGTGTTGGTCTTCCTTGGGAGTGTAGTGGTTTGGATTATGATGCCCACTAATATTTTCTTTCTACAGTGGTTCCCTCGCATTCAGGCAAAGGCAGATTCCACTTACTTCGGCAAACAAGGTATATAATCTCTCTCTCTCACACCCACACGAACACAAATAGACACAGAATCGTATGCGTTTGAAACTCTATCAGCAAGATATGATGCTTCAAATTGTATCTAAACACCTTACATTTTGTTATGTTGCAATGTTAGTGTTCGTACTTCGTAGCCTCAAAATGATGTAGTTATACCCATGTAACATAAAGGGTTTATTTGTCTATATATTGTACATTATGTTGGGCTCTTTGTCAATACAACAATTAATTAATTACTTGCATCCTTCTTTCCTTGAATAGGGACAACTATGCTTCTCTATACATTTCCTATTTTATTAATAGCAACTTTGGGCTGTCTATATCTCCATTTGAAACTGAAGCGTTCTGGTCATTGTACTGAAAGGTAAAATTTTCCATGCCTAGTTCATTTCTTCATCTTTTACTGGTAAAATATCAACTATGTGTATTTGTTTAGGCATTTGCTATAAGTTTCTTTAATAAAACTATGATATACGAAGAAACTTTATTATAAAGAGTTAATGATGTACAGTTTAAGTTGTAGAAGATATTCACCTGATATACTTTTAATAAAAAAGTTTGACAACAAACACTTAAAAAACTTTACCTAAATCTAGTTTATTGATTATTAGATATCGTGAAATTGCCTGACCAAACAATGTATACTGATTTCTTGTTCTTAGCAGGGAGGGATATTTTGGATTGGCCTCATGGAAAAGACCTTTGCTAGTGAAAGGTCCTCTTGGGATTACCACATGGACAGAGCTCTTCTTCTTTGTCATGTTTGTTTCACTATTAATTTGGTCCTTATGCTCCTACTTACATGGCATGTTTGAAAATGTCACCCTACAGGCAGCCAGCGAGAGAGACCAAGTGTAAGGAAACAAAACTTTTCATTCTTAAGTTCATTTGTTTTCTTAACATGAATTAATTACTTCTTAGTTCTTCTAAATACCATCTTCTTGTTTGCAGCATTGTTTTTACGGTATTCCCTTGTAACAGAATGGTTATTCTTGCAGGTGGGAAGCCAAGCTGGAAAATTCAGCACTTGCTTTAGGTCTTGTTGGGAATATATGCTTAGCTTTTCTATTTTTTCCAGTGGCAAGAGGGTCTTCAATTTTGCAGTTCATTGGCCTAACCTCTGAGGCAAGCATCAAGTATCATACCTGGCTAGGGCATAGTGCAATGGCCCTCTTCACAGCCCATGGACTGTGTTATATTATCTTTTGGGCAAAGACGCATCAAATCTCAGAGGCCAGTAGTAATCAATGAATTCAATTAACTTGTTCAAAGCTATGTTGATTTTTTTCCTTTCTTGGTCATACTTTAATTATAAATTAACATCAACTCTTCTGAGACTTCTAAAACTTATGCACATACACGCACACACTTCCTCTAGTTCCAATTTATACTAAAGCCCCCCTTAAAGTTTATAAAACTTATATTAAAACCCCATATAGTTTTAAAAGTGTTATAGTAACCTCCCTTTAAGTTTTCATACGCATCAACTAAGCTTTTTGGTGATTTGTGCTGCATTGAATTAGGTTATTAAGAGTTTTTAAAAAGGAAACACGCATATAATGTTAAGAGGGGTATAAGCACGATTAGAACCAAAAGGAATTAGCTCAATTAGCAAGAAAAAAATAGTATCTTTCTTTATAATCTTCTAAGGATAAATCTATACGTAAACTTGTAAATACATTAAATCAATGTGAGAGTGTAGACCGTTAAAATTACTCAAAGGGAATTTTATTTAGACAAATTCTAAATATACCATGGCCATAATTTAAAAAAAAAAAAATTGTTAGAGAAGAGGTTTCTGTGTAGTGTGTAAATTGAAACTAAAAGGGGTGTGAGTATAGGTTTGTTAAATTTTGTGGGAGGTGAATAAAATTTACTGTATAGATTATTTAGGCATGTACAAATTTTGCTTCGTGCCAGACATCACAACCTACTAAATTTCATTGCAGATGCTCATATGGAACAAAATTGGCGTCTCAAACGTTGCAGGAGGAATAGCTTTGCTCTCAGGATTAACCATGTGGTCTACTACCTTCCCTCGAATAAGGAGAAAAGTCTTTGAGCTTTTCTTCTACAGTCATAACCTATACATTCTCTTTGTTGTCTTCTTTGTGCTGCATGTGGGATTCTCCTACTCTTGCATAATGCTTCCAGGATTCTACTTATTCTTAATCGACCGATACCTGCGATTCCTTCAGTCTCAGCAGCGAATTCGATTGGTTTTTGCCCGAGTTTTGCCCTGTGAAGCTGTTGAGCTAAATTTCTCCAAGAACCCAGGTGAAGATAGCCAATTAAAGTATGGAAGACCACGACAAGTTCTTTGTTAGTTTTAGCATGATGGCTGAAATTTCCCATAGAAACAATGAATAGTGTATTTTTGGCTCCATTTTTTGTGTCAAATTCTTATTTCTCAATTCCATATACAGGGTTGTGCTATCCTCCTACAAGTATCATCTTCATAAATGTTCCTAGTATTTCCAAGTTGCAGTGGCACCCTTTTACCATCACTTCCAATAGTGAAACTGATCCTGATACATTAAGCATTGTAATCAAAAGTGCAGGCAGCTGGTCTCATACTTTGTATCAGAAACTTTCATCTTCATCTCTGTTGAACCACCTTAAGGTCTCAATTGAAGGACCATATGGACCCACTTCAACCTTTTTCTCGAGGTTCTGGACACTCACTACTACATTTTCAATGCTTGGAGCTTTTTATTTTCAAAACAGAAAAATAACTAATGAAATATTATATTATTGGAAAGATTATAGTTCATCCCTATGTGATTAAAGTGTGTAATTCAACCCCATGTTTACTAAACAATCTATAAGGAGTTGAGAATGATACACTTTAATCTGAAGAAAACAAACTGATTTCAGTTCAAATTACATGAGAATAAACTGTAATTTACGCTATATTATTTCTCCTAAATCCAAATTCATTTCATATGGCTTGACTTCTTTGATGCAGGCATGAAATGCTAGTGATGGTGAGTGGAGGAAGTGGGATTACTCCCTTCATTTCCATAATCCGCACGCTGCTCTTACGAGCCAACACGGAGGGGAGCAAAGCTCCTAGAGTTCTTCTCATATGTGCTTTCAAGAAGTCCCTTGATCTTCGCATGCTAGATCTCCTCCTACCTGTTTCAGGCACCAACTTCAATATCTCACTCTTGCAAATTCAAATTGAAGCCTATGTGACAAGAGAAAAAGTACCAGGAAAAGATGATAAAAGGCTTCTTCAAACAATAAGGTTCAAGCCAAATGCATTAGATGAGCCAGTTTCTGCAGTCTTAGGACAAAATAGTTGGCTCTATCTTGGCATCATCATCTCATCCTCTTTTATATTATTCATTCTACTTATTGCCATCTTGACTAGATATTACATATACCCAATTGACCATAATTCAGATATGATATACCCTTACATCTCAAGAGCAAGTCTAAACATGCTACTCATATGCGTCTCCATAGCCATTACAGCTACCTCTGGTTTTCTGTGGAACAAGAAACAGAATAAGGATTTGAGGCAGATTAAGAATATGTACAAACCAACTCTAATGACTTCTCCGAACTCAGGGTACTACTACAATTCTGAGAGAGAACTAGAGAGTCTTCCCCTCCAGTCCTTTGCACAAGCAACTAGGGTGCATTATGGTGAAAGGCCTAACATAAAAAGTAAGATTATCTTGTCACACTGTATTTTTCTTTCCATTGGCCATTTCTTAAACTCGAGTTCAGTCACCTCATATTGGCATTTTCTCTCCTCAATGACCCCAATCTTTGTATGGAAGAATATGTTAAGGCAAATATTTGATTGTCAATATGGAACAGAAGTTTCTAGGTACTTTATGTCATTCATAAAAGATAAGAGAAAAAGTACATTTTACTCCATGAACTAGGCAGGTTAATTACAACTTTGGTAAATCAATATTAAAATGTAACATAACACCTATTTGTTCTCTAGAAGAAAAAAAACACAAAACACCCTTTCTTGGTCTTATCTAAGGTAGTTCTTTTGTGTATGTCTGTGTGTTTTTCTTTTTTTTTTTTCAAATAGTAGGGGCTGTTTTGTTACATTTAAAATTAATGTATTGAAATTATAATTAGGCCTTAATTCAAGAGAATAGAATGCATTCTCCTCTAAAAATGATGCGCTTTTGCTCCAAATATTTAAGTAAAACTGAAACAGGTAAATTTTGATTTTCTGACAGAAATACTGTGTGGCTGTGAAGGATCAAGCATTGGAGTTATGGTTAGCGGTCCAAGGACAATGAAACATGAAGTGGCATCGATCTGTGCATCTGGTTTGATAGATAACCTACATTTTGAGTCCATTAGCTTTAGCTGGTAAGCTAAATCCTATAACTGTTGCAAGTATTGTGTTATTTTGCAAGTATTGTATTCTTCTAAATGTCTTCATCTCAATGTGATACTCTGAATCCCTGCTTTTATTGCCTTGTAAATTTGATTTTTCTTTTGGGATTATCATTAAGGGTGATCTTAGATTTTGTCCAAAATTAAATTCCTTTCCCAAATAATTTTAAGTTGCATCCCCTAACATCTTGTGAATTCATAAATCAATATTTACTTTCAGGTTTTCTCAAAGGATAAAACTTAGTGCAATTTTAAAATATTCAAATAATTTAACACATTACATGATTGAAGTTTTTAAAAATATTTCTCCACATGTCATGCTTGTAATTAAGACCTGATAACAAACATATGAGTTACTTTTCCATCTTTTGTAAAGATCATTTACTCCATATGTGTGATTAGGATAAGCTGAAAGATCAAGGCATCAGTTGAATTCCATGATGAATTGTCTTTATACGTCAGACAAAAGTCTTGGTTCTTTGAAGGTGGAAAGATCTTGATTTCTTGAACACTGATTCCCTTATTGATGCATAACTATAAACATGGTATTAAGTTTACATATAAACAACCTCCTGCCCTCTAAATGGTTCTGGAAGGCTAAAAACCACAAGACTAAACTAAACTTTCATTTCAAAACTAAATACTATTTCATATTCTGTCAACATGAAAAGTTGTAGCACTCAATCTTTAAATTAATTTATGAATTATCATACTAAATTGTAGCTCTTTGAAAATGTATCAATAGATTATACATAAGAGACATCATTAAACTACAACAGCATACATACTTCCTCATGAAATTTTGTATTCCGAAGCATAAACTCAGTCATTGTTTTAGCATAGAAGTTACACACGATCAATAAATTAAATGTTTTTAACTTACCTAAGTTATACAACAAGAAATTGACTTGTCAAAATTATATACAGAAGATGAAACAAAAAATGAAGTTTAAATACCTATTGCCAAATTATCCACCACTGGAATAGGTATGCATACGGTGGGTTGGTCAAGACCCAAGCCAACTCAGTTAGCGATTGGGTTAGGTTGGATTAATTAGGTCAAGTTGCACTCCTTCTTGGTAAAAATTTGAAAAGAACAGGCTTTATTAAAATAAATAAATTTTTTATAAGTCCCTATAAAATTACATGTTACTTTAAAAAAAAATAAGATTTTTATATAGATCCTTGTAAAATTATATATTGCCTCTGAAAAAACAAAACTTTCAACTAAGTCCCTAAAAAAATTTACAAAAAAAAACATATAGTCAACTCAAGTAGATTGAGCCAAATTAGCCAAAATAGTTAGTCTAATAATTTTTTTTAGTTCTTTTTTTCCTTTTAGCCTATCATGACGTTGTCCACTTTGACCAAATTGAACTAAATTCATTAGACCAACTAGGCTAATGTACACTTCTATTTGAGAATTCAAAGAGTAAAGAGTGAATTAATTTTTTTTAATTTGACATTAAGTACAAGTAACTAGCCTATTTAAATCAAAGTCATTGTGGGCTGGGCCAATCCACTTTAACAGCAGCGATTTTGGCATGTAAAATGAGAGAGCAAAGGAGACATGTAATACAAGAGTTTATGCTTTTGTTTTGCATTTTTTTTCCACAAATATCCTCATGCAAGACTAATCTTATTTCTAGTTAGTGAGGTTACCCTTCCCATAAATATTTTTTCACGAGTTTAAACCTCAGACATTATATAAGTTCTTCAATTACTAAGTTCCTTATGGGTGTTGTTGCCCTTTTATAAATCCTTAAAGGTGGACTAACGTAAGTCTGATTATTTTATTAATATAAATATCAAATTAATTATGGTATTATTTGAGCCCATATAAAAACATGTGACTATCTGATTGGAGACCCATTTACATATAGACCATTAGCGACCTATGGATTAACTTCTCTCAGGTTTTATAACCTTTACATAATCATAATGGAACAAATTTAAATTAGTTAATTACCAAAAGTTCTTTAAAAAATCATAATTTTATTTGTTCAAGGATAATAATTAAACTAGGGGGTCATTTGATACATATAATTGGTAGGATGAAAAAAGAAATGAAAAAGAAAAAGAAAGATTATTTTGTAAATAAAAAATAACTCTTATACTCTTACTTAAAAAAAAAAAGATATATACTATAAAATAATAATAACACAAATTTGTCTTGTGAGTTACCAATGGTTACATTTGAATCCGCGTCTGTGCTTGTGTGTGTGTGTGTATTGTATTAATGCATATTCAAAATGAGCTAATTTTCACATCTGATCTAAAATTGGCAAACTGAAGGTGAGTAATCATGAAGCTAGATTTATTGTTTCTACTAATACACACTTATCTTAAATTAATTCAACGAGACTGTTGTTTAGGCCTCCCTCACACACATTCTCATAATAGTTAATTAATACTGTGGTTTCTCCTACAGCAAATACTTAACAATTTTGCAATAATAGCTAAAGTCACCAAAATGAATTGAATTTATTCAACCAACTTGTTTAATCTATTAACAGTGGTAAATTTGGTTTAAATTTTACCACTTCTTTTAAGTTTGAAGTTGTTTTTGACTTGACTTAATCTACCTGTTATACAAACCAACTCGTATAATACACTGAGTTGCCTTTTTTTTCTAAAAAGAAAATTATTTTACAGATTTCTAAACTCCATTATCAGACCGCCAGTTTCAGACCCATTAGTTCTTGATCTCCCATATATAATAGCTTTGAATTTCTTGAACAGGGGGATGCTTTGAAATATAGCCCTAAATTTATAGATCCTCGAGAAAGAGTGGGTGTATTTTATAGATTCTGGATACATTGATTGAATATGAGATGCAACTCTTTATTACTTAAATTTATCCACACAACACAATGCTCGTTGTGAAGTCTAGTAGAATAAAAGATTGGGCTCCCAGAATTATTGGTTTCATATTTTGTACTTTCACCTACTAGCATAAATTACATTCAACCAAATTCCCTTTCTTTTAATAATCATGTCTTCTAGCTATCAAATCCACATTATGTGTAGAAAATGTTGACAAAAACTGAAATCAATTAACAATGAAAACCACATTTGTGAAATATACAGACCACTAAACTTATAGCTTAACCCATTTCATACTCAATCAATGTCTTTCATTTTTTTTTTTTCAATTCTCTTGTGGGTTAAACAGGACAATTCATTTTATTTTATTAGTAAGTTAGTGTGGGTATTTCTTGATCTGTTTAATAAATGAGTCAACTAAGCGTGACCCACTAAATTTGTGACTTGTGATAAGCTAGCTTGTGTGGACTGAATTGACTAGTTTTGATAGCTCTAATAATAACTATTTATGTGAGCACCAATTATGGGATAAAATAGGTTTTTTTTTTAATTAGAACATAAAAAGAATGACTTTAAATTATTGTGCAAACACTTAGACAAATTTATTTTCTTAAAATGCATCAAATTGACACGGGGTATATCCTTAAGATCATTTAAGAAAAAAATTAGTCTCAAATGACACGCAAACGTTTGTGAAAATGTTATACTTATCATATATACTTGATTATTTTCCATAAAAAAATAGTCATAAAAATTGGGTATAAACCTGGTACTGGTGGCCCAAAACAGGTTGTAGTTCAACCTATTTTATTTTATTTTTTATATTTAGTAATTTTTAAATAGTAATATTTGTTTGCATAATGAATTAGTCTTAATAATTAAAATATATTTCAAAAATTAAAATTCATCTATACATCAAAGAAAATAATTTATCTTTAAATGAATTCAATTTGCTTTGACCACGGACTCGCCATTCCACTTTCCAATCTGAACGAGAGAAGCCCACAGAATGAAGAAGCACGGAAAGAACGGGGGAATAGCGGTTTTTGAAACCAGGGAATGGTGTGTTTGGATTGTCTGTGGCATAATACGTTGCGTTGCATTTTCCACTTTTTTTTTTTAATTTATTAACTTTAGAATTTGAACAAATGAATGTTGCTTTCCGTGCGCGTGTATTCCGAAGGCTGAGATGGGTTTAAGGATATTCGGATTAAATTTGTGTGGTTTGAATTTTATATTTTATATTTTTTAATTTTATTTACTATTTTTTAAATTAATAATTAAAATTATTTTTATTTTTTATTTTATATTGTTTAAAATAAAAAATAAAAAAATATATATATATAATCTGGTTGCAAATCAAATATCAAAGCAATGGGCACTTTGTGCATCTTTTTGGATACACATAGAATGTGTTCGGGATGCAAGCTATTCGAAATCACACCAGTACTTTCCGCATTTTTAACTTTTCTGATAGCATTATATAAAAAAAATATTATAATTTGGGCTGGATTAAAAAAAAAGTTCAAATTTCACACGTCTTATGCTTGAATTTTTTAAAAGAGAGCGTATTTTATATTAAATTTTTTTAAAATTCATATTCATTTTTTTAATTTGAGCCTATCAGGCTTTTTTATTTATTTATGATCAAGTCTATTATTATACAATAAAAAATTAATATTAAAAAATGAAAAGAACTTTTAGAATTACCATTTTCTTTTCTCAGTGAGGCACAAAAATTTAAGAAATGGACAATTTTTTTATTATTAATTTTAACGATGAAGAGCATTTTTAATTTTATTCTTCATCTAGTATTTAAAAGGTTTGATTTAATATGTCTCCAAATGACATTAGAAATAAAAATAAAACCAGATGAACCATTGTTAGCATTTGTTATAGATATACATACTTCTAAAAGGATTAAAATATAATTAACTCTTAATTAATTGGATACTGTTTATTTGTTCATTTAAATTTCTTAACATTTTAGTTTACTTCAATTTAACCCCTTCTTACGCGTTAAACCATTAAATATTTAATTGAGAATATGTAATGTAAAATATAGTCTAAAAAATAGTAATATTGTAGTTGGAAAAAAAATTAATTTACTCTACTGCGTTGACGTGTGTTTACTTGTGTTAATTAGTGTATATAGTCACATTTAATTTAATTGTAAACAAAATAAAGAAATAAAGAAAATTGTTAGATGATGAATAGCATTTTAAAATCCATTCATTGAACTGGCTGAACACTAAGGCCCAGAAGAAACTAAACAATAGGATGTACACTTGCTACACATAATTTATTAATCAAATTTTTGAAAGTTCAGTGACTTAAAGATTCAGTAGCTTTGGAAGAGACAAGATCTTATTATTAATTGATTATATTGATTAATAAGTGGGAATCTTTGAATTGATCCAATAAATTAAATATTGAACCAAACAGATCCCAACTAATCAGATTCTTGTCACAAATAATAAGGAGAGAAGGTCAAATGTGATCAGAAACTTCAATGTAGGAGACCCTTTTGTCATTTTCCAGTGAATATATAAATATAATATCAAAATAATTAATAAGATTCGAGATCCCTCTTAATCAATAGTTTCCCACTAAACCCATCATATGCTTCTTAATTTATGTTACTCAAGCTGCCAGTGTTGGCTGTCAATATCATGCAACTTGGCCACAGATTTAGTAATTGAAGCCTTTCTATTGCATGCATGTATACTATAGGAATTCAGATATTTTATAGTTGTACTAGTGTTACTTTTATTAAGAAAAATGCTACTCATCTAAATATTAACTCAATTTAATGCGCAAATTTACTCATACACTACCTTACTACAAATACAAGATTATTAACTCAAATGTTATTTCTAAGATAGAAAATGCAACGAAAGTTTTAATTAAATTTTAGGATCATCAAGACCAACAAAATCAAATAAAATCACTTCATTACAAAATACGATACAAGAAAATAAAATTCTGAACAAAAACAAGAGAAAATGCCATGAACTAAACAGAAACACAAATTAATTCTCAAACAAGGATTCCCTTCCTCCATGCTTCTTCAGTAATATGGATATCTCATCTGATAATGATAGTACTCACAGAGCCTTATGTGCTCAGCCAACTTTTCTTCCAATTCTTTGTTCTTCTCATCTTCCTTCTTTGACTTATTAATTTCCTTAGGTTCTTCCTTCTTCTTCTTCTTCTCAGGCTCCTTTTCTGGTCCAACAGATATTATTTCGTGACTACACACCTTCTTCAGCTTGTCTACCACACGTACTGGGTCTACATCTCCAGCTACGGTCAATTTCTTGTCATTCATGTCCACTGACACTGATTCAACCCCTGCAAAACTCACTTCAAACCCTTCAATATCATGCTATATGTAATTCTCGAGTTGATCCTTAATGGATTTTTATTCTTGATTTCGTGTCTTCGTTTTAAAATTCATCCAATCTAAACCCTTTTTGTCTAATAACAGATTTAGTGATATAGAGAACTTTCTATGATGTGACATTATTAAATGTTATTAGATCTATTAGCATAGTTAAAAAATTAATATTACAGAGAGACTACATTGGATAAATTTTGAAATGTGAGGGACCAATATAAAAATAAAAATATATCAGGAACCAACGTCAGAATAGGTCCATCTTTAGAAATCCAAAATAAGATCTTAGTCTTTTTTGGAACTATAGTACAGTTTTATTTTATTATTACTAATAAAACTATCTTTAGACTTTGCCTATGATCAAATCCTTTCCTCGGACTAGGACTTTCAATTTTATTACAGTTCATTTAAAATTTTACTTTAAATTTATTTCTTCGAAGAATCAAGAGAATATCACAATAAAGGATTTTAAGTTTGCAAAATGTATAATAAAAGACCTTATTATAACTAGATTTTTTTTAAAAATTACAGTCAAATCTTTTTAAAATTACAACCAGCTCCTTCCAAAATTAATTTTTACAAACTTAAAATCTCAAAATGTAATTTTTCCACGTATGAAACTTTAAACATTAGAACGCATTTAGAGGTTGGGAGTGATATCCAATACCTGGAAGTTTAGAGACTGCCTTCATGGCTTTTGACTTCGTTTTTTCATCTTCAATGTTCACCCATAGCACTATTTTCTGTCTCACAGAGCAAAAGAGAGAGCTGTTAGGACCCTATAAATTATAACCACATCAAATTATGTATAATAGATCTCGAACTATGAATACCAAAGAGCTACTTAATACTCAAAAATTAAAACAAAATGATGTGGTTTTGCAAAACTGAAACAAAAATGAGAGCTAGGGAGTCATGCATGAAAAAAAAAAAAAGAAGCAAATCTCTCAAGAGACATTCCCACAAATGGCTTTAATGCATTTCTTGGGTCATGAAGGATAAGGGAAGAAAAAACTCTCACCACCATTTTGTGTGAAGTTTCTAATGAAGGCCAAAAAGAAGACAGGAGGCGGCAGCTAACTAATGGTTTAATTGAAGTGTGAAGCTGCAGCTAAGATTGAATGAAGGTATTTATAGAGTAAAAATAGTATTAAAAAAATACAGAGTACGGCGTTATATATATAGAAGCCTCTCTTAAACTTTTACTTATTTGTATATACTCACTTAAATTTTCAAAATCAAAATTTAAGTTTTTTAACTTTTATATTATAAGAGATAAATTTTTTTCCTTAATAACATTAGCTCAAACGCCAAATTAGAACATGCATTTTTTTTTTTTTGCATATGGTGTTTATATTATGTGTTCTACATGTTTCTTCAACATTTGAAGTTTTTTGATGTGGCATTTGAGTTAATACTGTTGATAGAAAAATAAACGAGTAAATTATTTATATATTTCTTGAATTTTATTAAAATTACATAAATTTTTTTAATTTTTAAAATATAAACAAATCTTATTTAAAAGAAAAAATTATTATACACTTTAATTTAATTTTCAATTTTTATTAAATATTTTTTATTGACATAAATATATATGTTTTAAAATTAAAAAATTTTTAAATGACTGATATTTTAGTTAAAAATTTAAATAAAATACACGATAACTTTTTGCTTTATAAAAAATTTATGTATATTTTAAAAATAAAGAGAGAATTTATATAATTTAAGTAAAATTTAAAAAAACTGTATACAATTTATTTAAAATAAATTAAAATATATAATTTTTTAAGTGCAAAAAATTTTAAGATTTATTTATTTATTTTCAAAATTCAAAACACTTTTTTGTCAGGGACGATGAACAGAGACAGTACGGAACTCAAGGTAAAGTATTTGTCAGAACTCGTCAGGATTCAAGGATCAATTATTGCCCTCCTTTTTAACTTTTTGATTTCCGCAACGTGGACTCAAAATTTGTATTTGTACAGTAGTATTTCCACAACTCAAGTCCACGTGGGCCCTGCGTTGGTAGTATGGGACCGTATTCCACCATTTAAATACAAAAGGAAGTATTAAAAAAATGTTAAAATGCCGTCCATTGAATTGTATTGTTTAATGTTTATAGCTTATTTTCTCTTACTTTATATATGTGTGGGTATATATATATATATATATATAATATTATAATTATAAAAATAATATATAAAGTTATCTACTGCATTTGTATAAAGTAAGAGTGTTTATTAGTCTATTAAATCTTAGGAACCCGTCCTAACTCAATTTAATTGAGTTAGACCAGGCCAAAAAAATAAATGTGTAAAATTTTTTAAAAAATTATATCAGATCGGGTCGGGTCACATATAAAGATATATTCTGCCTAATTTATCTTAATAGTTACTTTTTTTTAGTTATTAATATATTTTCATCTTATATTTTTTTAATTCTTATTTTATTTAATTCTTTTTACATGTTATAGCTTTTGTTACTTATCTAAACCCTCTTTACTTCTTAATTGTTTTTATTATTGATGTGCATGTTTACTGATATTTCTTTTATTAAATAATAAAAATATATATATTTACCTAAGGCTAATTATATTAATATAGTTTATATTTCACTTGATAATACCAAATTATTTTTTTATTGTTGATAAAAATATGAAATTTCTAAAAGTCTATTATTTTAAAATATATATATATATGAGTCTGTAAAAATATATTTTTATATTATAAGTATTAGTTCATAAATTAAAAAAAATGGCTTGGGCGATCATAACTTGTTTTAACTTAATATAAAATCGGACTTAATCGGGTAAGGTAGGGCCGAGTCACGAGTATAAAAACAAGTTTGATGTCTTAATCGAGTTAGACATAGAGTATACTAGATATCCGACTCAACCCTACCCATTAATAGTCTTAGTATAAAGTTATCTTCTTTGCAACATAGTATTACTTAAGAAAAAAAAAAAGTATCCCTATTGAAAGGAGAATGATACCGCTTTTTTTTTTTTTTTCTTAAAAAAGACATATATAAGAAGTGTTGAATATATATATATATATATATATATATATATATATATCTTAATTTAGATATTCTAAATGTCAATCAATTTTTAAAATATGTATATTGAATATATCATATTAAAAGAAAATAGTTGTCATTCAAGATATCAAATATGATGTTATTACGTAAGTGGTGGAGTCCTCTAATAATGAGATTCATTTCAAAAAAAAAAAATTATGAATGACACAAGCAAACATAAAAGAAGGCAAACATAAGGGGATCCATATTCATAAGTCGTATACTATAAAAAAAAATTGAAAATTTTTTCCTATATATATTTTTTAATTTTGTTAATTTTTATGAAATATCCCTATTGTCAATCCCTTCTATGAAAATTTTGCAACAAACATGCGAATTTTGGTTTGCATAGTACTTAACGTAATAATATATTAAACACCTTTACAGTAATTTTTGGATGTTATAGTCAAGTTGTCTTTCAACTTTTTCTCAGAACAATTTCGAGGACATGTTTCTCTATATCATCCTTGTACGTAATTTAACAATTTTATTTTTAGAATAATTGAATGCAACAATTGACAAAGATATAATATCATGTGCTCCTAAACTGAACTAATCCTTTTACTAACGTTGAAACCACGCGTCAACTATACTTCATCTGGAAAGGATTTTAGTATTTATGTCAAATACAAATGGACCCTTCCACCCTCTACCTTTTTTTTTTTTTTTCCTGATTTTGTCTTTGGATTCAAAAGCATAACAATATAGATAAGAATATTCTTGGGTAAAATTCTATCAGGTTTTATAACATTTAAATAATTATAATGGCAAAAATTTAAATAAGTTAATTACCAAAATTTAGAAATTTCACAATTTTATTTGTTCAAGGATACAAATTCATGAGTGAGTTAAACACAAACTTGTCCCGTAAGTTCCCAAGGGTAATTGCTTTACTCTCTCTCTCTCTCTCTCTCTCTCTCTCTCTCTCTCTCTCTCTCTATATATATATATATATCTATTTTGTATTAATGCATATTAAAAAATGTGTTAATTTTCACGTCCGATCTAAAAAGACAAACTGAAATTGAGTAGTCATGAAGTCAAATTCCTCGTTTCTGTAGTCACAAGCTAATCCTAAATTAATTCGATGAGAGTATTGTTTACGTTTTCCTCACACACATTCTCGAGATAATTAATTTATATTGTAGTTTCTCTTACAACAAATACTCAAACAATTTAGCAATAATAGCTAGATTCACCAAAAATAAATTGAACTAACACTAACTCAACTGACTCATTTAATCTATTAAAATGGTAAATTTGGTTTAAATCTTACCAGTTCTACCTCATTTAATATGCCGAGTTATACATGCTAACCTATGTCATGCACGAATTGACTCTTAATTCTATCAACAAACCGCCAGTTCCAGACCCATTACTTTTTCACCCCTCACAATAGCTTTGAATTTTTTGAAAAGGGGAATGCTTTGAAACATATCCCTAACTTTATAGGTCCTCGAGGAAGGGTCGGGGTATTTTATAGATTATAACTACGTTGATTGAATATGAGATGCAACTTTTTATTTCTTAAAATTATCCACACTACATAATGCACCTTGTGAAGTCCAATAGAATAAAAGATTGGACTCTTGTGCTAACCAGTTGCAAAATTCTTGGTTTCATATTTTGTACCTTCATCTACTAATGCTACCATAAATAACATCGAACCAAATTCTCATTCTTCTAACAATAATCATGTCTCCTAGTTATTAAATACACAGTGTGTGTAGAAAATGCTGATAGAAAATGTTGACAAAAACTGAACTCAATCAACAATAAAAACCGTATTTGTGAAATATAAAAATACTAAACTTATAACTTAACTCATCTCATATTCATATCAATATCAATATTTATTTTTATTTATTTTTTGGTGAGTTAAACAAACTAATCCATTTTACTTTGTTAATAAGATGAGCTAGGTATTTTTTGACTTGTTTAATAAATGAGTTAACCAAGCTTAATCCACTTAACCCGTAACTCATGATAAACTATTATGTGTGAACTAAGTTGACCTATTCTGATAGCTCTAATAATAATTATTTATGCTAGCATTAATGACATATAAAATAACTTTCTCTTTATCAAGACACGAAAGAGTGACATCTTAGGGCAAGTACTTAAACAATTTTTTTTAAAATTAAATGCACCAAATTGACTTGAGGTATGTCCTTAAGAACATTTAAGAAAAATTTTAGTCTAACATGATATGCAAACAAGGGTGAAAATGATATACTTACCATACAATAATAATAATAATAATAATAATAATAATAATAATAATAATAATAATAATAAGCCTTAAAAAATAATAAGTATTTTTAGAGTTACCATTTTCTTTTCTTAGTGATGCACAAAAATTTAAGAAGCAGACAATTTTTTTTTAATTATAATGATGAAGAGTATTTATGATTTTATCCTTAATTTAGTCTTTAAAACATTTGAACTAATTAAGGGTGTGCAAGAGTTGTAATGGGTTAGGAATTGTTTTAACTCGAGTTCTGACCTAATTTTGAACTCGAGACAAAATTTTTGTCTTGAGCCCAACCTAACCCAACCCAAATTTGGCCCGATTGGGTTAAAATTTTTTTTTTTTTAGAAAAATTTTTTGAAATTTTTATTTTATATTTGCTCAATTATTTTTTTTGTATATAACCATTTTTTTGATGTGTTTTTCAAAATTTATGCAATAGATATAAAAAAACATGAGTTCAAGAAAGAAAAATAGAAAGAAAATGTAAATATAATAATTAAAATATGAAAAAATATGTATTTTCTAATTTTATTTTTTTTACATAAATGTGATAATTATATTTAAGAGAGCCCTAGCATAGATTTTAACCCTTCTAGCTATTTATAATTTATAAAATACGTTTAAAATTTTTTGGCTAAAATTATTTTTAAAAATCCTAAAACAAATTCTTTTTAATTTAGTCCCTATCTTTATATATATATATATATATATGCCTTGGGCTTGGTCGAGCCTAATAGGGCAAGAATGTTGGCCTGAAACCCATCCCAACTTGACCTTATTCTTTTTTTTTTTTTTGACCTATCCCGACTCAATAGTAGTCAGGTCAAGGCAGGCCAACCAAGCCAGACAAAGCTTGCACACCCTTAAAGCTAATACATCTCCAAATGACATTAGAAATAAGAATAAAACTAAATGAACCATTGTTAGTATTTATTATAGAATACATACTTCAACAAGGATTAAAAAATGATTAACGTTAATTAATTGGGCTCTTTTTTTTTCTTTTATTTAAATTTTTGAACATTTTATTTTTTATTTTCTTAAGGTGAAACAAAGGGATTGAAGCCCAAAAAGAAACTACAAAGTAACTAATCTTAGGATAGTGACTTCCACTAAATCTGTGAACAAAGAGTCTGCTAAATCTTTAGGACCCTGAATAAGAAAACTAATATTGTACTCCTAGGTAAGACTAAAATTAGCTAATTAGTCTAGGAGTTGCCTTCCTTACCAAGGTGAATGATCTAAAACTACTAGATTTGATCTATGCTCGATTTAATTCGAGTTAGGATGTGCCATCATACCTCACCCATTTCAAACATACTTCTCAACATGAAGACCACTGCTTGGGAGTCACTCTCAATAATAATTTTATTGCAACCTAGCCTCTTAGTTAGATCTAAGCCTAAAAGGACTCCTCATAGTTATACTTTTATAAAATTGAACATTTTAGTTTACCTCAATTTAATCCCTTCTTACGTGTTAAAACATTCATTTAATTGAGAATAAATGCAAAATATTATTTAACAAATAGTATATTGTAGTTAAAAAAATAATTTACTCTACTGCATTGACTTGTGTTTACTTGTAATAATTAGTGTATTGAGTCATATTTAATTTTATTGTAAAAATATAAACAAATAAAAAGTTTGGTAGATGATAAATAGCTTTTTGGAACCCATTCAATGCACCAGGTGAACACTAGGACCCAAAAGAAACTAAACAATGGGATGAACACTTGCTACACATAATATATTAATCAAATTTTTGAAAGCGTGTTGACTTAATAGTATATCATTGTAAGCTTTGGAAGAGAAAAGATCTCATTATTAGTTAATTATATTGATTAATAATTGGGAATCTTTTGAATTGATCCAATAAATTAAGTATTGAACCAAACAAATCCTAACTAATCAGACTCTTGTCATCGCTCGCTTATATATAAGGATAGAAGGTCAAATTTGATCAAAAACTTCAAATGATGTTGAAGACCGTTTTGTCCTTTTCTTGCGAATATGATAAATATAATATCAAATTAATTAATGAGATTAAAGGCCCTTCTTCATCTATAATTTGCCACTAAACCCATCATGTGCTTCTTAATTTATATTATTCAAGTTGCCAATATTGACCATCAATATCATGCTACTTGGCTGCTGATTTTACAATGCATCTTTTGGGAAGCCTTTTTCTATTGCATGCATGAATATTAAAGGAATTTGAATATTTTATAATTATAAATTAACTGTCTATAATAAAGTCAAAAAGAGAGAAAAAATAAAAAATAAATATAAAGAGAGAATGTGAGTTTTATATATACTCTTATTTCTTTATATTATTTTTTTATTACATGATTACAAAAAGTATAATTTTATATAAAAATCTCTTGGCTCACTACCTATAAGGTATGAAAATTTGAGATTTGAATGGCTTCATAGAAAATTTTCTAGATCCATGTGGAGATCAGTATCTTGTTTTGAAAATTTTGGGGGAGGAGGATTAAACAAGGTATTAATTAATGATGGAGAAGAGAGAAAAAAAATAAAACCCTGTGCTTTCAGTGGCAAGGGTCCAAGGGCTAACCAAAAAATAAAAAAGATTTGGTTGGATAAGTTGTGAAAAGACTTGGACTATATATGAAAGATCCTGCCTTAAAATTTTTAATCAATATATTATTATGGCACAAGTAACTGATATTTTTTTTAAGTACTTTATATTTTGCATTGGTTCAACTTTTTTTCTTTCAATTATTAGTTACAACTAATATTTGTCAAATACTTTCAAATATTACTTCTTTTTTTTAAGATAAAGCCTCCTAATTTAATATCTCAATCAAAATAATTCCTTTAAACATTTTTTAATCTTTGATGTATTAAAATCTAGCTCTGATAAAAAAATAGTATCATTTGGGAGTTAAACACTCATAAGTAAGTCTTGTGGAATCTTTTTTTGTCTAATAGATGGATTATTTTAATTAAAAAATATTGTTTGAAAAAATAAATTAAAAAAAAATTATTTTTAAATAATCAAAATGAGAATAGAGTGATATTTTAAAATTTACATTGAGAAGTTTTATTTTTGAAAGATCAAATTGAGAAAAGAGTAATCTTTCAAGAATTAAATTATTAATTTGCTCTATTTATAAATATTCAAGAAGCCTCTCTTAAATTTTGAATTATTCATGTATGGTTACTGAAATTTCTAAAATCAAAAATTAAGTTTCTAACTTTTTATATTTTAGGAAACTTCTTTTTGTTTTTTTTAAATAACGTTAGCTCAAACGTCATATGAAAAGATAGATTTTTTTGCATTTTTTTTTGTGCATATGATAATTATACGAGTTTGGATCTTTATTTGGGTGAGGATGTCAGTGATCCAATCTCTCTAACAATGAGACTAATCTCATTCCAAAAAATAAAAAAATAATAATAATAAAATTTGTTAAGAACTATACTGCTCATAATCTTGATCAAACATATATAGTTCCAAATTTTATTGAGCAATTTTTATATACACTCAATACGCTACGTCATTTATATACTTAACGGTTAAGATTTATTTTACACGTGGACCCTACTTATATTATACATGGACCTCACCTATATAAATTTAATTCTATCCACTGATTTTTTTAAATGTATCATGCTTTAAATGTACTTAAAAAATTTTTAATTTTGTTTGTATTTTATGTTTTTCACGTTCGACATGGTTCATCGTGGAATTTGATTTAATATTGTTGATAGAAAAATAAAATAAAATAAAAAATTTATTTTTGAAAGTGTAAAAAGTTTTAAACTTTATTATTTTTATTTTAAAAATTCAAAATCATTTTTTTACCTGGGGCGATTGACAGAGATGGTGGAGACAACAGAGTCAACTCAAGTCATGGTAAAGTAGCTGTCATCACTCGCCAGGATTCAAAGATCAATACTGCCATCTTTTTCAAACTTTTTGATTTCCACAACGTGAATTCAATATTTGTATTTGTGCGGTTGTTAAAACCACCACTAGCTATAATTACAAATTAAATAATCTGGATATAATAAAAAGGTATACCAAAAAACGAAAAAGTGTAGTGTAGGCGTACGATCCTCTTGAAAGATATAAAGAAGAAAGGGGAGTGAAAAATGAATAAGTAAGGATAAATAAAGTTAAAAATAATTTTTTTATTTTAATTTTTAAAAATAATTTAATAAATAAAGTAATAATTATAAAAATATAATAAATATTATATAAATTATGTAAAAATATATATTCACGATATAGTGAACTAAAGGGGCCTTAGTAAGATTAAAATGCATAATAGTATTTGATTAATTCAAGTGATTATTCTTTTAAACATGAATACTAAAAAGGTTCTCATTGGAGGAGGCTTAATTTTTACTTGTGTCCTTTCTCTCACTTTTTAATTACTCCTCAGGTCTGGCGCCTCTTTAATAAACAAAAAAGAGAAAAGAGGCATCATAGTACTATATGATTTCAGGAATAATTCCGGAGAACAAGTTACAATATTGGTATTTTGAATTTCAGCATCACTTTTTATTTCTTGACAAAAAAGACGAAAGCTTTGAGAGTATAGAATGAAAAAGGGACCTGTGTACATTAGAATTTTCAAATACTAATGTACAAAGAAGGTATTTCTGAAAAAAAAAACCTTTAGGCTGAAAATAAGTATAGATAAGTAATTATTTAATTAATTGATTCTATTTCTTTTTTTAAGGAAACAATACCAAGAGTGCATCCACAATTTTGCACCTTACATGAAAATAAAATCACTCGCTCGTATTTTATTATGGAACGCAGCCAAAATTTTACATCAACCCAAGTCTAATCTAATGCATCACTAGACCACAGTATGCTGTTGAGATCCCATTTTTGGGGCTTCACTTTATGAATCTTAATTATAAAAAATCAAGCCCAAAAAAAGTAAGAAAGAAAATTAAAATGCACCACTCTCCTAACAACCATCTACTTTTTGTTTTTCATTTATTTTCCATCCAACTCAATCATATTCAAAAGGTGTCTAGCAGATCACACAGGCATTGGGATCTTCTTCCACGGGTGTCACGTAGTGATATTGTTGGGGTCTCGTCGGATAATAATAATAGCAACAGACGTCGTAGGGCACTGTTACTTTTGGATCATCTTCTTTAGCTTCTTCCTTCTTCTCCTCTTTGGCTGGTCCTACTGTGAGTATCTCTGCATGAGACAACTTCCTCAGCTTCCCTACTACACATACAGGGTCTACGTCTCCAATTAAGGTCAATTTGTTGTCCTCCATGTCCACTGAAACTGACTCAACCCCTGCTCATTTTTACAATACCATGTTATTCCAAGGCAATTATATATTAATCTTTGAAAACTTAAACTAAAGCTCAGATTTGTCAAGCAATATTTCAATCTAAAAGTTTGAGTTATTAGATAAAGGTTCATAAATAATTTTATCATCTCCAACACTGTTCCCTAATGAATGAAGCAGCAGCCCTATCATAATTTTGTTAAAACTTGATTTTATTAAGAGATTATTATGGGATAGCAACCTTTAGTTAAGATAATTCAGAAAAACAGCCACATTTATAGTGAAAGAAGAAGGTTTTGCAAAGGTTTTATGAATTAATTAGTTAAGAAGAGAGGACATAGCAGAGGAAGAAGATGAGAAGTTGAAATACAATACCTGAAATGCCAGAGACTGCCTTCATAGCTTTCTGCTTGATTCTGTCATCGTATAATTCCACCTTCAGCACTACTTTCTGTCACATAACAAATTCAAATTGCTGTTAGGACCCAAACTCCGAAATTCTTAACCCTTACGAAGTATCAAATATTTTTTGAAACAAAGCAAAACCCTCAGACACTTGAACAAAGAGGTTAAAATTAAGTGCATGTATTAGGGGATGAAAGAGAGCGAAGTTCTAACCATCATTTTTGTTGATGAGAACTTGAAGAGGAAGAATAGGAGATGGAGATGATACCAAATTTTAAAATTGAGATGAAGTGGGTGAAGGGAGGCCAAGCTCGAGCTAGATTTTATAGGAGCGGGCGGCGGCTGAATGATCACAGTGACACACACAGGACAAAGCCAAGTCAAGTCGATAAAGACTAGAAAGAAAAAAAGACTCTTTTAAAGCAGATATAAAAGACTCTCATATTCTCCAACGCGCAAACTTCTTTCCTGTTTTGTTTTTTTAAGTATATTTGCATCCTCATACTCTCGCTAGAGCCACTACAAAGTTACCTTTTTTAGGAAAGAGAATGAAAGAAATAAAATTTTAATTTTGATATTAGATGTAAATTAAATAATTTTTTAAAATTACATTTGGACAGAGATAATGAATAAAAAGAGAAGAAAAAAATATTTATTTAAATTTAAATGTTAAAATTAATTTTTTTTCTTTTTCTTGTATTCTTTTTCATCTAAAGATTACAGTAAGAGAGTTTTTTTTTTTTTTTGTATTATTATTATCTGGTTAGGGTGTCTTTTCTTTACTCAAGTCTCTTTAAACAATTTTAAATAACTAATCTCCTATAACAATTTAGTGCTCTTTTTTTAAAAAAAAAATAATTTAATGTAATGTTTGCATGATCACAAAATAACTAAAGATTACACATAAATTCTCAACAGTCTTTCTTAATTAATAAGATAGAGTTAAATAATGCACTTTTAATTAGAATGATGAGTAAATTAAGAATTTGGTACATGAATATAGCTTCAATTTTTACGAGTTAATTCATTAAAATAATAATCTCATTATACATTAATCTTTTAAGAAATAACTCCTATTTTATTAATTTTTAAAAATTAAACCTAAATAAACTTAATAATTCAAGAACCAAATATTTCTCAATTTTTTTTTTACAAAGAATCTCTTTTAAATTTTGATGATTAAATGTTTCTTAAATTAGTTGTCTATGAAATGTAATTAAACTTTTTTGACAGTATCATCTTTTTAAATAAACGTTATTTATATAATTTAATATAAATAATATAAAATATGTAAAATGATTATATTTAGGTGTAAATTATTTAAAAATCATATCCTCCATGTATTTTTTTTTTATTACTGAAGAGAGTTGGACCCAAAAAAAAAAATTGAGACAGTTTCGAGGAAGCCAAATTGTTGGCTCCCGGCTGGATCCGTAGACAATCATCAAATTGGAAACGTTGAACCTTGATGACGCGTGTACCAAAAGTTGTATTTACCTATAAACTTTGTTTCCTTTTTGGATAACGCACATGATTAAAAGAACTCATATCTTAAATACTATGACACTATCCAACAACTTTTAAAAATTTAAATGGTAACAATTTTACAAGTAATTTTAAAAAGTTTAAATGGTATTAACTTTTAGAAGATCAATACTGCCATCTTTTTCAAACTTTTTGATTTCCACAACGTGAATTCAATATTTGTATTTGAACAGTTGTTAAAACACCACTATCTATAATTACAAATTAAATAATCTGGATATGATGGAAAAAAACAAAAGATCGAATAAAATATTCTGTACTGTACTGCATTCATATAAAATTATCTTATTTGCAAAATAATATTACTCAAAAAAAGTTTAACCCTATTGAAAGGAGAATGATATCACTTTTTAAAAAAAATAAAAATAAACATATATAAGAAATGTTAAATATATCGTCATCTTAATTTGGGTATTTTAAATGTCAGTCAATATTTAAAATATTTATATTCGGTGCATTATATTAGAAAAAACAATTGTCATTCAAGATATCAAGTAGAGTGTTATCTTTTAAGTGGCGTACCATCCAAAAATATGAAAAATTTTCATTACATGCTTTTTAATTTTGTTAATTTTTATGAAATATCCCTAGTGTCAATCCTTTCCATGACAATTTTGCACCAAACGTGTGAATTTTGATTTGCATAGTATTTGACATAACCATATATTAAACACCTCTATAGTAATTTTTGGATATTATAGTCAAGATATCCTTAAATCACAATTTTAACTTTTTCTCAGAACAATTTCAAGGACCTAGTACATTTTACAACTTTATTTTTAGAATCCCTGAATGCAACAATTGATAAAAAGGTATACCAAAAAAGAAAAAAGTGTAGAGTGTAGGCATACGATCCACTTGAAAGATATAAAAGAGGAAAGGGAAGTGAAAAATGAATAAGTAGGGATAAATGAAATTGAAAATAATTTTTTTTTATTTTTAAAAAGATAATTTAATAATTAAAAGAGTGATTTGATAGACAAAGTAATAATTATAAGAATATAATAAATATTATATAAAATATATAAAAATATATATATTCACAATCTGGTGAACTAAAGGGGCCTTAGTGAGATTAAAATGTATTAGATTAATTCAAGTGGTTCTTCTTTTAAACATGAATGCTAAAAAGGTTCTTATTGGAGGAGGCTTAATTTTTACTTGTGTCCTTTCTCTCACTTTCTAATTACTCCTCAAGTCTGGCGTCTCTTTAATAAACAAAAAAGAGAAAAGAGGCATCATAGTACTGTATGATTCCAGGAATAATTCGGGAAAACAAGTTACAATATTGGTGTTTTGAATGAGCATCACTTTTTATTTCTTGACAAAAAAGACGAAAAGCTTTGAGAGTATAGAATGGAAAAGGGACCTGTGTACATTAGAATTTTCAAATACTAATGTACAAAGAAGGTATTACTGAAAAAAAAAACCTTTAGGCTGAAAATAAGTATAGATAAGTAATAATTTAATTAATTGATTCTTTTTTTTTAAAAGGAAACAATACCAAGAGTACATCCACAATTTTGCTCCTTAAATGAAAATAAAATCACTCACTCGTATTTTATAATGGAACCCAGCCAAAATTTTACATCAACCCAAATCTAATTTAATGCATCACTAGACCACAGTGTTGAGATCCCATTTTTGGGGCTCCACTTTATGAATCTTAATTATAAAAAATGAAGCCAAAAGAAAAGTAATAAAGAAAATTAAAATGCACCACTCTCCTAACAACCATCTACTTTTTGTTTTTCATTAATTTTTCATCCAACTCAATCATATTCAAAAGGTGTCTAGCAGATCACACAGGCATTGGGATCTTCTTCCACAGGTGTCACGTAGTGATATTGGTGGGGTCTTGTCGGATAATAATAATAGCAACAGACGTCATAGGGCACTGTTACTTTTGGATCATCTTCTTTAGCTTCTTCCTTCTTCTCCTCTTTGGCTGGTCCTACTGTGAGTATCTCTGCATGAGACAACTTCCTCAGCTTCCCTACTACACATACAGGGTCTACGTCTCCAATTAAGGTCAATTTGTTGTCCTCCATGTCCACTGAAACTGACTCAACCCCTGCTCATTTTTACAATACCATGTTATTCCAAGGCAATTATATATTAATCTTTGAAAACTTAAACTAAAGCTCAGATTTGTCAAGCAATATTTCAATCTAAGAGTTTGAGTTATTAGATAAAGGTTCATAAATAATTTTATCATCTCCAACACTGTTCCCTAATGAATGAAGCAGCAGCCCTATCATAATTTTGTTAAAACTTGATTTTACTAAAGAGATTATTATGGGATAGCAACCTTGAGTTAAGATAATAGAGATCAAGTGGGTGAAGTGAGGCCAAGCTCGAGCTAGATTTTACAGGAGTAGGCGGGAGCTGAATGGTCAGTGACACGCACAGGACAAAGCCAAGTCAAGTCAATAAAGATTAGAAATAAAAAAAAGACTCTTTAAAGCAGCAATAAAAGACTCTCATATTCTCCAACGCGCAAACTTCTTTCCTGTTTTGTTTTTTTAAATATATTTGCATCCTCATACTCTCGCTAGAGCCACTACAAAGTTACTTTTTTAGGAGGGAGAATGAAAGAAATAAAATTTTAATTTTGATATTAAATGTAAATTAAATAATTTTTTTAAATTATATTTAGACAGAGAAAATGAATAAAAAGAGAAGAAAAACATATTTATTTAAATTTAAATGTTAAAATTATTTTTTTCTTTTTCTTTTATTCTTTTTCATCTGAAGATTACAGTTAGAGAATTTATTATTATTATTATTATTATTATCTGGTTAGGGTGTCTCTTCTTTACACAAGTCTGAATCCCTTCTTTAAACAATTTTAAATAGCTAATCTCCTATAATAATTTAGTGCTCTTTTTCAAAAGAAAAAAATTATTTAATGTAATGTTTGCATGATCACAAAATAACTAAAGATTACACATAAATTCTCAACAGTCTTAATTAACGAGATCGAGTTAAATAATGCACTTTTAATTAGAATGATGAGTAAATTAATAATTTGATACATGAATATAGCTTCAATTTTTACGAGTTAATTCATTAAAATAATAATCTCATTATACATTAATCTTTTAAGAAATAACTCCTATTTTATTAATTTTTAAAAATTAAACCTAAATAAACTTAATAATTCAAGAACCAAATTATTTATTCACTTTAATGTATTTATTTCTAAATTTTTTTAACAAAAGAATCTCTGTTAAATATTGATGATTAAATGTTTTTTAAATTAGTTGTCTATGAAATGTAATTAAACTTTTTTGACAGTATCATATTCTTAAAGAAAAGTTATTTATATAATTTAATATAAATAATATAAAATATAAAATATGATTATATTTAGGTGTAAATTATTTAAAAATCATATCCTCCATGTGTATTTTTTTTTATTTTACTGAAGGGAGTTGGACCCCAAAAAAAAAAGTTGAGAACAATTTCAAGGAAACTAAGGGCATATTTGATTCTATTTTTGTTCAAATGTTTTCAAAATAAATATTTTTTAGAACAAGTTTTAAAAACAAAAAAATTGAAAAATCCAGTTAAATTATTATTCTAAAAAGTAATTTTTTTTATTGTGCAGAACAAAAATTATAAAACACCTCTGATTTTTTTTTTCAAAAATAAAATTCTTTTTTTTTGTTTTAAAAAATATTTCATTAAAAATACATTATCAAATAAATTTTTTTATTTTTTGTTGGTTCCTGGTTGGATCCGTAGACAATTTAATTTTTTTTTAATCATGTGCTTTATCCAAAAAGGAAAAAAAGTCGATAGGTAAACACAACTTTTGGTACACGCGTCATGTTCAACGTTTCCAATTTCATGATTATGAACAATAATTTTGTTAGTTGTTATCAGCCGTTCTTTTAACTCTTAATATATCTTAAAACTTAAAATATTAGATTTTTTATAATTTAAAATAATTATGAAATATAGGATCTTTTAAAAAAAATAATTTAATTTCTTTTTTTTTTTTTTCTTTTGAGGAATTCTTACCAGAGGGTATTACATATTTGACAAAACCATGTTCCATACATGCCCATTTTTGGACCACCTGCCAAATAGAAAAGATATCTTGTATAAGTGAACATAGCTCAGTTTGAATACCTATGTGGCCTCGTAATTTAAGTATATAACCACTAGAGGGGAAAGTGAAAAAAAATGCCTTCACCCTAGTCATCATTAATCTCTAATAACCATTGTTGAAAAAATTAAATTGGATTGGCCAATTTGATTGAAAAATTAGTGAATTGACTATGACTTTAATCAATTTAACTTTCAAAATTGATTCTTAAAAAAATTAATTAAGAACCAATCAAATTGAATAAGAACAAACAAAATCCAGATAAATTGGTTGGATTTGGCATTTAACTAATTCTATATTGGTTTTTTGATTTTTTGTTAGAGTTTTGCCATTTTTTAGTGAAAATTTATAATATTTAACATATTTCACTTCACTTATTTTATATAAATTTATTGTTATATGTAAAATATTTTAACTAGTTTTTATATTATTAATTATTTATATTTATTTCAAATATTTTTTTACAATATATATTGATTTAACTGTGAAACATTATATATATATATATATTTAAAAAAATAATTCAATCTCAATTCAACTATAATCAAACCATCTTTCCTATTTAAATTTAATCACTTATTTAATTTTTAAAACATTGCAAACAACAACCTTCTTATCTAGTGAAAATAAAAATTTTTACTTTTTTTTTTAATGAAACAATATCAAGCGTAGATTCAAAATTTGGACCTTAAATAAAAATAAAATCATTCACTCGAATCTTTTATAGGACGCAACCAAAACTCTATATCATCCCAAATATAATCTAATGCATCACTAAACCATAGTATGCTGTTCAGATCCCCCTTCCACTTTATGAATCTTAAGCCCAAAAAAAAAAAGCAAGAAAGAAAATTAAAATGCACCACCCCGTTGACAACCATCTACTTATTGGTTTTCATTTATTTTGCATCCAACTCAATCATACTCAAAAAGTGTTTAGCAGATGACACAGGCATTAGGATCTTCTTCCACAGTTCTCACGCAGTAATATTGGTAAGGTCTCGTCGGATAATAATAACAGCCACAGACGTCATGGGGCCCTATTACTTTTGGATTATCTTCTTTCTTTTGTTCATCCTTATTAGCTTCTTCCTTCTTCTCCTCTTTGGCTGGTCCTACTGAGAGTATCTGTGTGTGGCATAGCTTCCTCAGCTTCCCCACTACACATACAGGGTCTATGTCTCCAATTAAGGTCATTTTCTTATCCTTCATGTCCACTGAGACTGACTCCATCCCTGCACATTTTTACAATACCATGATATCATATTTTATGCTGAAATTTAATTTTTACTGACAAATATTAGGACAGCAAAGATCAATTTCCTTATCATTTTTGCAGACGTAACGCTACAATGAAAGTCAAGCACTATTTAAATTTAAAATTTTAAGCTGTTAAACAAAGTTGAGCTAATATTCAGAGGAATAGTAACACAGAATGAAAGAAGTTTGGGTTGTATCATCGAAGAAGAGAGGGCTTAGAAGATAAGAAGTTGAAATTGAATACCCGAAATACCAGAGGCTACCTTCATAGCTTTCTGCTTGATTCTGTCATCATATAATTCCACCTTCAACACTAGTTTCTGTATCAGAACAGATTTAATTAGCTGTTAGGACCAGGCTGGAAATTTTCAACAACAAACTTTGAAAGTCAGAGAAACAGAGCAAGACTCTCAGATAATTTCTAACCTTCATTTGTCTTGGAAACTGTGAAGGATAAGAAAAAATTGGTAGTGAAATTTGATGAAGAAAGCTAGAAGAGGAAGAGTAGGAGAAGGAGATTATCCGTAATTTTGAAGTTTAGATGCAGTGGTGAAACGAGGCTAAGCTTAAGCGAGGTTTTATAGTAAGAGAGGAGGGAGCTCAAGAGTCACTGTCGCACTCACAGGAAAAGTCAACTCAAGTCGGTACAACACTCATATTTAATATTTTCCAACGCGAACACTTTTTCCTTCGTTGTCAAGTACAGTCAAAATCTTCAATATTTATATTTAACAGAAGTGCCATTTAAATTATAATTTTTGGACTTGATCGTCTTAGAATACCTAATTTTTATATTTCTTAAAGATATTATTTTAATTAAATATTTATTTAAGATATTCTATATTGGTTGTTGAGATATTTTGAATTAAATTAAATTAAATAATATCTTAAATTTAAATTAAATTATTTTTAATAGTAATAATTGATTTTGACTTTTAAATTATTAGATATTTTTATTAATAGGTTAATGAATGTTTACATGTTGTTAACCGATTTCTTTTTATGAAAAAATGGTTAATTTTTTATATTAACATTTTAAAAAATTCTTAATAAATAGAGTCAGCCAACTAATTATCACATAAATTTACAAATTTATTATAAAATCCTCTCTTTCTCCCCCTCACACCTCACTTTGGGTAGAATAAAATGGCCTATTCGGATAAAATTTCATTTTGGGCCTTTTTTTATTATGTTGTTTTTCTTCCCCCAAAAAAAAAAATTATTTTGGACTTATTTTAATTTTGTCAAGAATTTAATTTTTGGATTCATAGGATTATTTTTTTAACCTATGTTTATTTTTGGACCAAAAAATTAAGTTACAAAATACATTTAAAAGGTGTCAATTAATTTATCTAAAATTAAAAAAATTATTTTAAAAATTTTTGACACATTTAGAAATTTTAGAAAATTATTATTTAATGTTATATAATTTGTATATATTATGCATTTATTATTTTAGACAATTTTTAACAAATATAAAATTTTTTACAATTATTATTAAGTGTTATTTAATTTGACTAAATTTATAAAAAATTTATTTAGGCAATGTGGGCACATTTAGGATTTTATAAAATTAATTAAGTGCCGTTTAATTTTGTCTAAATAGTATAGAGTTATTTTAGTCAAGTTCTTTAACATGTATATAGAATTATAATTAATGGAGAATTTTTTAATCACATAAGGTTTAGTTTATCAATTAATTAAAATAAAATTTTCATTCAGATAAAATTAACTAATGTATTTATATAGAGATTTTTAATGCATATAATAAATTTAGATATTTTATGATTAGCATGTATAGATAAGGAATAACCACAATATCCTTTAATAATGAGTATATGCATGTTAGATATGATTTTTCATGGAAATTATATATAGAATTAAAAAAAGATCAATTGTAGTTAAGTGTGTAATTATAATGAATTTTTATCCATAGATAGATAGTTATAATTACATGTTTAGTTAGGGTGGAATAGAAGTTATTTTATATTTTCTAAGTAACCCACAGGTATTGAGCATGAATGCATTCTAGTTTTATCATAAATATATACTATACTAGTTTCCTTGCCCAGAGTTAAATTTTAGTAATACAATATTTATACTTTTAGCTAGTAAGCATATAATTTTGGAATGTGATAATAAATTGCCTCTTATTTATCTAAATAAATGTAGATTTGTTGAAATTTATCTTGTAGCTACTCCTACTCAAATGTCCTTTTTGATAACTAAAAATAGCTAAAATAAAATTATTCTAAATGGCACAAATTACAAAGTCTAGGAAGAAGATGTCCGGCCTTCAGTTAGGTCACCTTGATTTAGACTTGGCTCTCTTATGGATGAGCCACCATTACCTACTAATGATAGTTCTAATGAAGAAAAATACTTGTACAAAGTTTGGGAGAAATCCAACCAAATTTGCAATATATTGGTTATGTGAAGAATATATACTAGCACTCGTGGATCTACTCTTGATTGTAAGAATGTTAAAGATTATCTAAAAGTAATAGGCAATTAATTTGTTACTTCAGACAAATTACTTGGGAGTACTTTAATGGTTAATCTGTGTACTATGAAATTGACTAGCACCATAAGGGTGCAACAACATATAATGAGAATGAGGAACCTTACATTACGACTGAAAGCCTTCAATTTGGAGCTTAATGAACCATTCTTGGTACAATTGGTTCTCAACTCACTATCCCTTTAATATGCTACATTTAAGATTTCTTATAATATACTTAAGGAAAAGTGGATAATGGATGAATTATTGACCATGTGTATATAAGAAGAAAGTAGGCTAGGTATTAAAGGCACCAATAGGATGCTTGAGGCTCATCTAGCAAGCAAATCCAAGAAGAAAAAGGGCACCAAAGGAAAAGGCAAGAAGAAAAATATTGCTCTTGTTCATGTATCAAAATAAGGAGTTACTAGGTGCTTATTTTGTAAGAAGAAAGGGCACATAAATAATGAATATCCTAAAAGAAAGGCTTGGCTGATTAAGAAAGGAATATCTTTGTCCTTAGCATGTTTTGAATCTCATTTAATTAAAACATGTCATGACACGAGGTGGATTGATATTGGATTTATGATTTATATTTCAAATACTATATAGGGCTTTCCCAGCATAAGAAATCTACATCCCAATGAGCTTGAAGTATTTCTAAGTAATAGAATTGGCTTAATAGAGGAGATTGTAGGGACTTATAGAATTATTTTATTTTTTGGCTATGTATTGGATCTTGATCAAATTTGTATATTTTTAGTTTTTCCAAGAATTTTATTTTAGTTTCAAAGTTAGTGTTATTGGGGTTTTCAATAAATATTTTTATATTTGAATTTAATTTATTGAAAGATTGTACTCCTATTAAGAGAATTCCTTTGTTTGATGGTTTGTTTAAACTTCTTACTATTAATGATATTCTTGATTCTTTTGTAACCCCTACATAGTAGTTTTGGTATCAAATGACGTGTCATGAATGAGAACTCAACTAACTTGTGGCAAATGAGATTAGCCCATATCTTCATGAATAGAATCAAAAGATTAGTAAATGATAGGATTATCTAATGTCTATACTTTATTGATCGTGATTCATATGTGAACTGCATAAAGGTTAAGCAAACTAATAAGTCACATAAAAGAGCTAAGCGGAGTTCTGAATTATTAAAAATTATTCATACTAATATATGTTGTTCTGACTTATGTTCTAATTGTCAAAAGTATTTCAATTTCTTTATTGATGATTTCTCTCAATATATGTGTATCTATCTACTCTATAATAAAAGCAAGGCACTAAATATCTTTAAGGAGTATAAGGCAAAAGTAGAAAAACAAATGGGGAAATAAATCAAAAGAGTAAGATCTGATAAAAGAAGTAAATATTGTTACACCATAGCAAGATATCATCCAAAAATATCACAAGTGGCATTTATGTACCATTATAACCAATTCACCACTTTTAGCAGCAGAAATAAATGAACTATATGAGTTTATCAAATATAATAACTATTCTCAACAACTAACACTTTTGAAGGCTCAAAATTGAATAGCAAGCCTTATTCCACAAGACCATATCATCACATGCACTTAGCCATAGATCCCATTAGTTTCCCTTAGACTAAATGGATACCATTTTTGGTTAAATGGGCCATATGTAATTACCAATACTTTCTTCCATCCATAATATACTCAACCATAGAAAATCATCACAATTTATCACACAATTTTTGGGTTGGAAGCCATTTTCCTCAAACCAGAATTTTTTAGCCTCGAGTTCCAGGGACAATTTATTGATATGAAGTTTGAAAATTCATAACTAATTCTAAAAAAATTAAAATCAAGCAAACCATATCATTCTAAAAATCTGTGGATGTTTACTTTTGATGAAAACATTTTTAGATCAAGAAAATGGCATTTAGCTCACAAAAATCAATGAAATAGTACTAGAGGTCGAGCTACATTCTATCACTAGTTTCTAATTTCAAAAATTTATATCTCCCTCAATATAAATCCAAATGAGGTTATCTCAATGGCTATGCAAGCTTATGATGTCTAGTTTATTCTTATAAAATTTCATAAGTATTGGATTCCATTTGGCTTATGAATAACAAAGAAAAAAAACTAACCATATAAATAGTGTACATACCAAATCTGCAAAATCTTCTCAACTTTGAAAAATCATAATAAATTATATAGAGCTCCAAATTAGTTGCTCTTTAACTTTGTGAGAAGCTTTAGATGAGACCTATATTCATGTCAAAACTAATTCATTTGATTAGATTTTGGCTTGACTCAAGAATATGACACTTTTGGTACTATAAAATGGTCAAATTAGTTCCAATTGATCTCCTAACCATTCCACCACCAATTGAACACGTTTATAAGCATAAGAACATCATGCATAAGCTTTCAAAGTGGTCCAAAACATCATACATTTCAAAATCATCCTTTCACATGCATAAATATACATTCAAGAATGGACTCCTAAGTGGCCAAATCACATTTTCTCATTCATTTGGCTTCAACTGTGGTTCACACACTATATTTACATACTTTTAGATTTGCTCAAGAGTTTATATCTCAAAAATAATTTATACATACAAATTTTGATATTTAATTACATAAAAAACTACACTAATGTCAAAGTATGACCAATCATGCTCCTTAACTCCCAATTTTTATCTCCTTAAGCTCCACCTATATATGGTGAGATGAAAAAGGGAAGGGGGTGAGATTCAAATAATCTCAATAACTTAAACACCTTTTCAAGTAAGCAAATAAGATATATAATCATGTCAAAAAATACAAACATGCTATTAACACTTTTAAGAACTATTCAATTCATAATTTTCATGTCATACAAACATGTCAAAACTAAGAACAAACTTTGGGGACTTTTGGTCTAATCTCACCTCATTTTTTAAACTTTTGGATTGGCTTCGCCCTTTTTCTAAGGACTTTTGACTTAGTTTTACTCATTTTTTAGACCTTTGGTTTTGTTTTACCCATTGTCTCACCTATTCTTAGGGACTTTTGGCACAACCTCACCTATAAAGAGTAATTTACATTTTAAAAGCAAATCAAGAAGTATAATGGTACCATAGCAACAAGAAAACATCAAATGGCATGTCACATGATATAAACATACACACAAGCATTCAATAGTAATCATATAACTAAGAAAATGCATGCAAAAAAGAGTGGAGAGCTACTTTGGTGCAAGAAGACAATTTTCTTCTTTACTTTCTTGGCTTGACCTCACATCCACACTTAGGAGGGACTTGATTCCCTTGGCCTATACACATCAAACAAGACATAATTCAATCATTGGAACCATCTTTAACCTTACATAACTATTACACAAACTCATTTTTTCATATGGCACTAATATGGTTCCATACAAGGCATAATGAAGCAACTCATATAATTCAAGGTATTGGCTTCAATTTCTCACTTAAACTAAGTCATATGACTTCATTCAAACTTATTGGAGTCATATCCAACTCAATTCAAGGAGTCTAATACTAAGTTGCTTCTTTATGCATAATGGAATCTATAATTTTTAACTTTCAAAATATGATTTCTAAATTCAAGCCAATAGTTCTATTGATATTTATAATTCATATCTAGACCATTCTTAACCTTAGAATAAAAAAAAACTCTCCCTAGGTGTGCTCTTCCTTTCATGGCCGAAACACACATACACTTGCACCCATTAACCTTCCTTCATTTTCCTTGGGAAATAACCATCCATGGAGCTTCCTAGATGCCTTGAAAACTCACTTATACTCTTAGATATCCTAAATTACCATTAGAAAGCTTCCTAATTGCCATAGAGCAACCAAAACCCTAAGAGCCATAAAATATTTTCTATTAATTCCTTTTTATTCTTATTTGTTCCACTTAGTTTCCCATACCTCAAAGCCTCACTTACTATCATGTTGAAACCAGAATTGGACCCCTATTATACAACCCCTATTTTGACCAAAACCATAAAGGAAAAGAAATTCAAGAAGAAGCAACAAAGTCCCAATTTGCTTACCTTGTTTATAAGCTTTCTAAGGGAGCTTCCTTATGCTACCAAGAACTCTCTCAAATCCTCTATTTCCTCTCCTGAACCAACCACATATCAGTGCCAAATTAAATGACAAAGCCATAAGAAGGAAGAGGAGGAAGAGGGGAAAAAGTTTTAACAAAGCATGGAGTAGGAAAAGTGGTCACTTTTCAAAGCTTCTTCTTCCTTTCTTGGCCTTTCCTCTTGTGCGCCACTCTCAGCCCTTCTTGGTTTTGGTTTATCGTGTAAAAAATTGGGCTAGGAGGTCAGACTAGATTGGGACATTTTTTATAAGCCATGTGTTCATTTTCACACTTTTTCAATTTTTCAATTTAGTCTTTCGTCTTAGTTTTTACCGTTTAGGTTCATTTTAAATATTTTTTAAAAAATGTCTTTTCTATAATAAAATTTGGGTCTTCTAATTTATAAAATAGCTTTGATTTCACTTAAATTAGATTTAAAATCATTCCGAATCATTCAATCAAAGTTTTGATCAACCAACAATTAAAATTGCTCACTAGAGAGGTTTTTATTATTCTTGAAGTTTTCATGATTTTTAGGGCCTTTGAGAACCCTGAAAAGCTTAAATTTTTTATTTAAAAAGCTATCCTATGAGTATTTCAAATTTTTCAAAAATTACAAAATTGCTCTACATTCTTTTGTAAAGTTTTCCTAGCTCTCCTAATTCAATTTTTTGGGCAACTCAAGTCTCAAATTCTCATTTTTGAGGGTCTAGATTATTAGTCAAATCTCATTTGGCCCTAATTCTTTCTATTTAGGGGACCTCTTTTAGAAATTTCTTTAGTTTTAGACGTTTTTCGAGTAACTAGGTATTACAAATATTATAGAAGGTACATTGATGAGGAATAGCCACCAGATCCATTTGCTCAATTTCTTTTAAAGTATGGTATTGTTCCACAATATACTATGCTTGGCTCACTTAATATGAATGGTGTGACTAAAAGAAGGAATAAGAAACTAATGGACATGATAAGGGTATACTTAGCAACTCCAAACTTCTTGCTTTTTTGTAGAGATATGCACTTATAAATAGGGTTCCATCAAAGGCAATGTCTAAGACACCTTTTGAAATATGGAAAAATTAGAACCTTAACTTAAGTCATATATGTGTATGAGACTTTCCTACTGAGATAAAATTGTATAATCCACATGAAATGAAGTTAGATCTTAAGACTGTTACTGCATATTTTGTTGGTTATGCAAAAAAGTCCAAAAGTTATAAATTTTATTGTCCTTCACATACTATGAGATTTACAGGATCTAGGAATGCCAAATTTATGAAGAATAACATAATTAGTGAGAGTGGTCAACCTCATAACATAATTATTAAGGATGATCACATTCGACCAAAAACCTTCACTAATTATGGTGAGACTTTTGTTTTATAGGACACCTATCTTGCTGGGGTAAATAAAGAACATGATTAAGTTCTAATTGTCCTTATTGATCACTGTAGAGACTAGGAGTATCCTCATCCAGACAATTCTACCATTCAAGTTGGAGAGCCCTATATTGTTTAAGAAGCACCTCAACTAGTGGTAAAGGATACTCTTGTAATGTAACCTTAAACTTTATAAGAGATTTGATTAAGAAGATCAACTACAGAAAGGAAGTCGACAATACATAGTGACTACATAGTGTATCTTAGTGACGTTGACTATAACATAATTGTTCAGGATAACCCATTACATTTACATAGACTATGAATGATGATAATTCTAAATTATAGTATGATGTCATGCTTGATAAGATGAAATTTATGGCAAACAATAATGTATAGAAACTTGTAGAGTTGCCTAATGGGGTTAAGGCCATTAGTTGTAAATGGATCTTTAAAACCAAAAAGGATTCATTAGGCAATATAGTGCATTATAAGGCAAGGTTGGTTGCAAATGATAAGTAAACTAGTGCGAAAATTATATACTTAATAATTAAAAAACCTTGAAAAAATAATAAGTACTTTTAAAGTTACCATTTTCTTTTTTCAATGATGCACAAAAATTTAAGAAATAAACAATTTTTTTATTATTTTTAATGATAATGATGAAGAGTATTTATGATTTTATTCCTAATGTAGTCTTTAAAACATTTAAGCTAAGTGACATTAGATATAAAAATAAAACTAGATGAACCATTGTTAATATTTGTTATAGAATACATACTTCTAAAAGGATTAAAAAATAATTAACTCTTAATTAATTGGGCTCTATTTATTTTTTCATTTAAATTTTTGAACATTTTATTTTTTATTTTTTTAGGTGAAACAATGGGGTTGAAGCCCAAAAAGAAACTACAAGGTTGATCTTAAGATAGTAGCTCCCACTAAGCCTCTGAATATAAAGTCAACTAAATCTTTAGGAGGCTGAACAAGAAAACTAATATTGTATTCCTAAGTAAGACTAAAATTAGCCAACTAGTCTGTACGAGAGTTGCCTTCCCTATAAGGGTGAAAGATCTAAAACTACTAGATTTGATCTATGCTCAATTTAATTCCAACCAAGATGTGCCGTCGTACCTTACCTATCTCAAACATAATTCTTAGCATGGAGACCTTTGCTTGGAAGTCACTCTCAATAATATTTTTATTGCAACCTAGCCTCTTTGCTAGCTCTAAGCCTAAAAGGATTCCCCATTACTCTGCTTTTATAGAACTGAACATTTTAGTTTACTTCAATTTAATCCCTTCTTACACGTTAAACCATTTATTTAATTGAGAATAAATGCAAAATATTAATTAACAAATAGTATATTGTAGTTAGAAAAGTAATCTACTCTACCGTATTGACTTGTGTTTACTTGTATTAGTGTATTGAGTCATATTTACTTTTATTGCAAAAAATATAGAGAAATAAAAATTTGGTAGATGATAAATAGCATTTTGGAGCCCATTCATTGCACCAACTGAACACTAGGATAAAAAAAAAAAAAATTAAACAATTGGATGAACATCTATTACATATGATATATTAATCAAATTTCTAAAAGTACATTGACTTAATAGTTTATCATTGCAGGCTTTGGAAGAGAAAAGATCTCATTATTAGTTAATTAAATTGATTAATAATTAAGAATCTTTTGAATTAATCCAATAAATTAAATATTAAACCAAGCAGATTTCAACTAATCAGACTTTTGTTGTCGTTCACTTACAAATAAGGAGAGATGGTCAAATTTGATCAGAAACTTCAAATGATGTTGAAGACCCTTTTGTTATTTTCTTGTGAACATGATAAATATAATATCAAATTAATTAATGAGATTAAAGGCCCCTCTTAATCAATAATTTCCCATCAAACCTATCATGTGCTTCTTAATTTATATTACTCAAGTTGCCGGTATTGACCATCAATATCATGCTTCTTGGCCACTAATTTAACAATGCCACTTTTGGGGAAGCCTTTATCTATTTCATGCATGAATATTAAGGGAGTTTGAAAATTTTGTAGTCATAAATTAATTATATATAATGTAGTTGAAAAGAAAGAGAAAAAAATAGATATAAAAAAAATAAATTTTGTACATATTTTTATTTCTCTATACCATTTTCTTTTTTATTACATAATTATAAAAGATCTAATTTTATATTAAAGATCTCTCGGATCCTTGCCCATAAAGTATGAAATTTTGGGATTTGAATGGCTTCATGGAAAATTTTCTAAAACCGCGTGGAGACCACAGTATCTTCTTTTGAAAATTTTGGGGGAGGAGGATTGAATAAGGTGTTAATTAATGAACGAGAGTCAAAGGAAAAATAAATCCCTGTGCTTTCAGTGGCAACGGTCCAAGGGCCACAATAATAATAACCAAGAAAAGAAAAAAGAAAAAAGAAAGACTTGGTTGGATAAGTTGTGAAAGGACTTGGACTATATATGAAAGATCCTGTTTCTAAAATTTTCTATCAATATATTATTATGGCACAAGTGACTGATATGTTTTTTTAAATAGTTTACATTTTGCATTGGTTCAACTTTTTTTTTCTTTCAATTATTAGTTACAACTAATATTTATTAGAGCAAATGAATGATTTGGTACTTCAAATATTACTTTTTTTTTAATTTGATCATTTGAAGATAAAATATCTTAATTTAATATCTCAATCAAAATAGTCCCTTTGAACTTCTTTACGCTTTGATGTATTAAAATTTAGCTTTGATAAAAAATGAAAAAAGAGTGTCATTTTGGGAGTCAAAAACTCATAGGTAAGCCTTGTGGAATCTCTTTTTCTCTAATATGTGGATTATTTTAATTAAAAAAGGTTTGAAAAATTAAATTAAAAGATTTTATTTTTTAACAATCAAATTAAAAAAAGGAGTGATATTTTAAAAATTAAATTGAGAAGTTTTATATTTGAAAGATAAAATTAAAAGAAGAGCGATCTTTTAATAATTAAATTATTAATTTACTTTATTTATAAATATCCTGTTAATTTATAAGTTTTCTAAATCCTGCCTTGTGATTACATAAATTTTGTGAAACGTGTGCTATTACCACTCTGTGAATTAATTAGAAAATATATAAGTTAAGAGCTAATATACAATGATATTTAAAGATAGGAATTATTTCAGCCATGCATGCTTATTTAGTGGTGTTGCATTCTTATTACCATGGCTTTATTTTCCTTGCCACCAGAGCCATTGGAGAAAATTAAATTAAATGTTGAACTAAAACAAGAGAAAATGCCATGGACCTAAACAGAAAGACAAATTAATTCTCAAACAACCATTTTCTTTGTTTAGAATCTATATCAAACTCTGAATCTGATATCCTTAAAATTTAGCAGAAAATACAGCTATTAGGATTCTCTTCGTCCATGCTTCTGAAGTAATATGGTTCTCTCATCTGATAGCGATAGAACTCAGATTACCATGTGAGCTCAGTCAACTTTTCTACTTATCAATTTTCTTAGGTTCATCCCCGTTCTTCTTCTCAGGCTGCTTTGCTGGTCCAAAAGAGAGTATTTCATGACTACACACCTTCTTCAGCTTGTCTACTACAAGTACTGGGTCCATGTCTCCAGTTAAGGTCAATTTCTTGTCCTTCATGTCCACTGACACTGATTCAACCCCTGCAAAACTCACTCCAATCTCTTCAATATCATGCTATAATTCTCGAGTTGATTCTTAATAGATTTTTATTCTTGATTTAGTGTCTTAGGTTTCAAAACTCATCCAATCTAATGAATTAAAAAAATTAAGTTTGTTAACAGATTTAGCGATATAGCACGTTTTCTGTGATGTGGCATTATTAAATGTCATTCGATCTACTAGCGAAGTTAGCAGGTTACTAACAAAGGACTATACTGGATAAATTTCGAAATGTGGGGGACCAAAACAAAAATAAACATATATTCGGAACCAACGTGAAAATTAGTTCCTCTATAAAAAATCAAAATAAGATTTTAGTCTTTTTTGGGACTATAGTACAGCTTTTATTTTATTATTACTATTAAAAATGTTTTTAGACCTTGTTTGAGATCAAATTCTTTCGAATTCTTTAATACATTTAAAATTTTACTTTGAATTCATTTGTTAGAAGAATCGAACTATAAGGATTAGAACACATCTAGAGGTTGGTAGGGAAATTCAATACCATACCTGGAAGTTTAGAGAGTGCCTTCATGGCTTTTGCTTTCATTCTTTCGCAATGAAAGTCCACCCTTGGCACTATTTTCTGTCTCGAAGAGCAAAAGAGAGCTGTTAGGACCCTATAGATTATAACCACATCAAATTATGTATAATAAATCCCAAACTATGAATACGAAAGAGCTACTTAATACTCAAAAATTAAAACAAAATGATGGGGTTTTACCGTACTTAACAAGAGAGAGAGAGAGAGAGAGAGAGAGCTGCGGAATCATGCATTTAATGGCTTTATAATGCATTTCTTGGGGTCATGAAGGGAAAAAAAGAATAGGGTAAAAAATAAAAAGGAGAAACTCTCGCCATCATTTTGTGTGAAGTTTCTATTGAAAGCCAAAAGAAGACAGGAGGGCAGGTGCTAGCTAATGGTTTAATTGAAATGTGAAGGTGAAGCTAAGATTTAATGAATTTATGGAGTACAAATTCTCTCTCTCTCTCTCTCTCTCTCTGTATATATATATATATATATATATATATAAGAATAAATTAAATAGACTTTTTCTGAATTTTATTGAAATCACACAAATTTTTTTTACATTTGAAAATTATACATAAACCTTTTTTGAAATAAAAAATTATCTTACATTTAAGTTCAATTTAAATTATTTGATTAAAAGACTATCTATTAATCTAAATATAAATTTTTTTAAACTAAAAAAATTTAAATAGAGAGTATTTTAGTTAAAAAATTTAAAATAAAGCTAAAGTGTAAGATAAAATTTGATGTGTGAATATTTTAAAAATAAACATGAAATTTGTGTAATTTCAATAAAATTCAAAAAAATTATATAATTTCCTCATATATGTATATATATATATATATATATATTTGGCCAGAATAATTTACTGTTTACACAAAGGAATGAAAGATTTAAGAAGCTTATCTTAAACTTTGAGTTATTTGTATATAATTACTTAAACTTTCAAAATCAGAAATTAAGTTTTTTATCTTTTATATTCCAAGAATTTTTTTTTTGGTTTATAAAATAAATAACGTTAGCTCAAATGTCATATCAAAACATGCATTTTTTGCTTTTTTTTTTGTGTGCATGTGGTATTTATATGAGTTTGGATCCGTTTCTGGGGCTTGAATATGAGTCATACAGTCTCTCTAACAATGTGACTGATCTCATTTCAAAAATAAAAAATAAAAAATTGAAGTTTGTGAGGAATTGGATTGCTCATATTCTTGCTCAAACATATATAAATTCAAATTCTATTTATATTCTATGTTTTACATTAGATTTGATAATGAGTTGATCTTGTTTAAAATTAGGGTGAAGTCATAAAAAATTTTACAAAATAAAAAATTTGGACTTAGACCCAAGCCTTACCCGATATTGTTCACTCATAATAAGACTAGGCCCAAGTTGGTTAAAAACATGCGAAGCCCAGTCCAATGTCTTTTTCAAAAAGGTTGATTTTTTAATTTTATTTTATCTCTTTTTAATTTTAAATACTAAGTATCTCTATTTTATTACATACTAGATTTATTTATTTATTTTGTTTAAATACCAAATAGTCCAAAAGAAATATTGTAAAAAATTTAAACTATTTAAAACATATATGAGATAATAAAATCTCTCAAAATAATAATTTTTTAATAATATTATTAATTAATAATTTATTTGATTTGAATTATAATTTATTTCTGATAATATATTATACAAATAAATAAGAGTAAAAAAATATAATATGCATATATATTGTATAATCCTTTTTTATTTATATATATAGTTATAAATAGTTTTTCTAATAGTGTTATTTAATAATAATAATAATAATAATAATAATAATAATAAATAATTATAATACAAATCAGACTTGAGCTTGGATCAAGTTAAAAAAAAAATCCAAATTTGACCTATTTTATGTTTGGATTTTTTTAAAACGAAGTTTTTTTTTAATTGATATTTCTTTGGAGTTCATATCCTTTTTCTTTTGCCGAGCGTATTGGGTCGAATGGACTTTTCAACTCATTTTACATGTCCGGCAGGTTTTGATGTGGAATTTGAATTAATATTGTTGATAGAAAAATAAAATGAAAGATTTATTTTTGAAAGTGTAAAAAGTTTTAAGATTTATTATTTTTATTTTAAAAATTCAAAAACATTTTTTACCAAGGGCGATGGACACAGATAGTGCATAGCAGACTACGGAGTCAACTCAAGTCAAGGTACAGTAGCTGTCATCACTCGTCAGGATTCAAGGGTCAATATTGCCATCTTTTTCAACTTTTTCATTTCCACAACGTGAATTCAACATTTGTATTTGCACAGTTGTTAAAGCCACCACTAGTTATCATTACAAATTAAATAATCTGAATATGATTAAAACAAAGATTGAATAAAATATTTTGTACTCTACTGCATTCATATAAAATTATCTTGTTTGCAAAATAATATTGCTCAAAAAGAGTTCAGCCCCATTGAAAGAAGAATGATATCACTTTTTAAAAAATAAAAATAGACATATATAAGAAATGTTAAATATATAAGTTGGGTATTTTAAATGTCAGTCAATATTGAAAATATTTACATTCGATGCCTTATATTAAAAAGAAAAAAACAATTATCATTCAAGATATCAAATAGAATGTTATCTTTTAAGTGGCATACCATCCAAAAATATGAAAATTTTTCACTACAGTCTTTTTAATTTTGTTAATTTTTATGAAATATCACTACTGTCAATCCTTTCTATGACAATTTTGCACCAAATATATGAATTTTGATTTGCATAGTATTTGACATAACAATATATTAAACACCTATCCTTAAATGTTACAAGTTTAATTTTTCCTCAGAACAATGTCGATGACATGTCTCTCAGAGTCATCCCAGTACGTTCATTTAACAGTTTTGTGTTTAGAATAGTTGAATGCAACAATCGATAAAAAGATATATCATGTGCTCCTAAATTCACAGAGAGATATGTCACGCGTGGACTACTAGACTCCACCTGGAAAGGGTAAGGACAGTACTGGACCCTTTGGGAAAAAGAAAACAGTATAAAGTGTCGGCCTAGTGAGATTAAAATGCATAATAGTATTGGATTGGATCAAGCGACACTTTTTTTTAAATATGAAGGCTGAAAGGTTCTTACGGGAGTGGGTTCAATTTTCACTTGTGTCCTGTCTCTCACTTTTTAATCACTCTTTTCAAGTCTGTTGCCTCTTTTATAAACAAAAATGAAAAAAGAGGCATCCTAGTACTATATAATTTCAGGAATAATTCGGGAAGACAATTTGGTATTTTGCATTTGAGCATCACTTTTTATTTTTTGACAGAAAAGATGAAAAGCTTTGAGAGTACAGGATGGAAAAGGGACCTATGCTCGTTAGAATTTTCAAATACTTATGTCCAAAGAAGGTATTATTGAAAAAAAAAAAATAAGAAAACACCTTTAGGCTAAGCATCGCTTATCTTGTTTATACTACCCCATTTGTGTATAGGTGAGTAATTATTTAATTATTTGATTCTATTTTTCTTTTTTCAAAGGAAACAATACCAAGAGTACATCCAAAATTTTGCTCCTTAAATGAAAATAAAATCATTCATTCGTATTTTATTATAGAACGCAGCCAAAATTTTACATCAACCCAAATTTAATATAATGCATCACTAAGCCACAATATGCTGTTGAGATCCCATTTTTGGGTTTCACTGTATGAATCTTAATTTTAAAATGAAGCCCCAAAAAAAAGTAAAAAAGAAAATTAAAATGCACTACTCTCTTAACAGCCATCTACTTTTTGCTTTTTATTTATTTTCCATTCAATTCAATCATATTCAAAAAGTGTCTAGCAGATGACACAGGCATTGGGATCTTCTTCCACGGTTGTCACCCAGTAATATTGGTCAGGTCTCGTCGGATAATAACAACAGCAACAGACGTCATGGGGCACTATTTCTTTTGGGCCTCCTTTTCATCTTCCTTCTTTTGATAATCTTTTTCAACTTCTTCCTTCTTCTCCTCTTTAGCTGGTTCTACAGTCCTACTGAGAGTATCTGCGTATGACACAGCTTCCTCAGCTTCCTCACTGCATTTGCAGGCCCTGTGTCTCCATTCAATTCAATCATATTCAAAAAGTGTCTAGCAGATGACACAGGCATTGGGATCTTCTTCCACGGTTGTCACCCAGTAATATTGGTCAGGTCTCGTCGGATAATAACAACAGCAACAGACGTCATGGGGCACTATTTCTTTTGGGCCTCCTTTTCATCTTCCTTCTTTTGATAATCTTTTTCAACTTCTTCCTTCTTCTCCTCTTTAGCTGGTTCTACAGTCCTACTGAGAGTATCTGCGTATGACACAGCTTCCTCAGCTTCCTCACTGCATTTGCAGGCCCTGTGTCTCCAACTAAGGTCAATTTGTTGTTCTCCATGTCCACTGAAAGTGACTCCACGCCTATACATTTTTACAATACTATTATAAATCCATCCATTATTATGAATGTCCTTTAGTTTCTTAACCCCCAAATTCATTAAAAGATATGTTATAATTCTATTCTTTATGTGGATGATCATCTCCTTCAAGAATTATAATCTTTTGGCTTTAAGAATTGTAACTCTTCTTCTTATATTCTTTCAATAATGTGTAATTCTTTAGATATTCATTTCCTACCTTTATACCTTACTTTATGGTATATTATTTTAAATTTAGGATGTGATCTTTTGAAATTACAAATTTGTACATATAAATATGCATTCCATTTGCATTGAGAGTAATAAATAGAAATTTGAAAAGCATTTCTCTTATTTTATATTTTCTCTAAATCTTTTTTTCTTTATCTCTTGAGTTATTTTATAACACGTTATCAGCACGAATTTGCTCTTAATTATTTGAGCAAAAAAAGTAAGATATTTCCATCTTACTCATTAATTTTTTATTAGTTTTATTCTATTTAATTATCATGTCAAATCTTACAAAATTTAAATTTGTGGTTCTTGATCTTTCGGGCAAAAATTATTTGTCTTAGATTTTAGAAATTCACCTTGATACAATAGGTCTTGAAAATACTATCAAAAAAGGAAATAATGGGTCAATACAAAATCGCTCTAAGGTGATGATTTTTCTTCGTCATCGCCTCTATTAGGGGTTGAAATCTGAATATCTTACAATGAAAGATCTACTTGTGCTCTGGAATAGTTTGAAAGAGAAGTGTGACCACTATAAAATAGTTATTCTTCCAAAAGCTCATTATGATTGGATGCATCTACGATTGCAAGATTTTAAATCAGTCAGTGAGTATAACTCCGCAATGTTTTTTACTAGCTCTCAATTAAAATTATGCAAAGAAGCAATTACTAAAAATGATATGTTAAAGAAAACTTTTTCTACTTTTCATGCCTCTAATATGCTCTTGCAGCAGCAATATAGAGAAAAAGGATTTGACAAATACTGAAAATTAATTTCATACCTTCTTGTGGCTAAACAAAATAACAACTACTAATGAAAAATCATGAAACTCATCCAACTAGTTTTACTTCATTCCTCGAAATATATGTGACTATGATTAATAATAATAGATGAGGCCGTGGATGTAGCCGAGGAAGAAATAATGCTCCTTATCATAAGAATGTTGCTTATCACCAGAAGTGGAATAAAAGAGAAGAAAAACAAGGAAGTACAAGTGGACAAAAGAAATATGTAAAAAATTCAAAAAATTTATACTATCATTATGGTATGAATGTATATTGGTCACGTATCTATCATACAGGGAAATATTTTGTTGATCTTTATCAAGCATTAATGAAGAAAAAGGAAAAAGGTGTTAAGACCAATTTTGCTAATATATATGATGATTTTGCCAATAATCCCATAAATACTATACACTTAGGCTATGTTTGGGAGTTTAGGAAGGAATGGAATGGAACGGATATTAATGGAATATAATGGAATGGAATGGAATGAAGTGGAATTTAATGAAACATACCATTATTTGGGAGTTTTACAGGGAGATGGAATAGTTTCATTTAACCATTGTTTGGGAGTTATTATAAAATGAATGGAATAGAATGAATAAAAATTATTTTTTTTCAATGTTACTCTTATAAATTGCTTTAGATAAAAAGTGTAAATAAATTATCAAAACTCTTCTCATATTACACAATAACTAGATAAAAACATATTTTAGTATATAAATTTTATTCATATTATTTTTATGTCTGTACAAGACCAATTAGTTTCTAAATTAAAAATTTTTAAGATAATTAATTATTATTTAAAAATATTTCAATATGGTGAACTTTTTTAAAGAGTTCTTCTCTCTCTTTTTTCTTTTGTAAGTTTTGTAAACGGATTGCAATATAATATTGGTTTCATATACTATACGGTGCAATATAACAATGTGCATGTGAGAGAAAAATTGAAGATATATGGTGCAATATAATAATTTGAAACAGTGACAAAACCATGCAACAAATAATAACAACAAAAGTATATTTTTTTATAAATCACAAGAATTTTAAAAGAAAATATACCTGATCAAATGCACGATGCAAAAGGATGTGAGATTATACGAGTCAATCGCATGAGATGGTGCTACTAGAGCGTGATGATAATTATGATTGGGAGTGACTGTGAATTCTACATAAGGTTAATGGTGTAACACACGTAGAGAAGAGAGTAGGGAGAGATATTAGAGCAAGAAAGAAGAGGGATAGAAGATAGAAGAAATGAGGGAGATGTAGAAGAAATAAAGATAACTTTTAATAATAAAAGATAAATATATAAAATTTTAATCCTATTAAAAGTCACATACTTAATTTTAAAATAATTTAAAAACTAACAAAAAGATAAAAAAAATATTTTATTCACTTTTCTAGAATTAATGTTTTCTAGAACTAATAATTTTAATATATCTATACTAAGATTTTCATAATTTTGTATCAGTTAAATAAGATTAAGATAATATTGTAATTTAAATATTTAAACTTGACCATTCCATCCTTGACCCTCCAAATTGGGGGGACAAGAAAAAATGAGCTTTGGATGGCTTGGGAAGCCATCTCTTGCCATTCCACTCACCTATAAAAAAAACTTCCAAACAATGATTTAACTCTTAAATCCATTCCATTCCACTCCATTCCCTTCTAAAATAAACTCCCAAATATACCCTTAGATGTATCAGATTTCTTTGTCAACCCACAAAAAAATATTGATACTGAAAATAATTTTATATGTTTGTAATTATTTTTATAATTATAAGTTTATATGAAATTTTAAGCATGAGTTTTTATAATTTTCTTATACTTTTGTTTTGCTTAATTTTAAAAAAATGAATGAAGATATATATCTCGCAAATAGTGCAAGCACCCATACAATTTTAAAAGATAAAAAATATTTTTCTTAAATAAATATGGATAAAACTTACGTTACTACAATTTCTAGTAGTACAAAATTAATTGAAAGATTTGGAATAATTATTATCATATTACTAGAAGGAACAAAATTTATCATAAATAATGCTCTATTTTCTTCTAAGTCTCAAAGAAATTTGTTGAGTTTTAAAAATATGCACCGTAATGGGTATCATATAGAGACTATGTGTAAAGGAAATAATGAATACCTTGATATCACGAGCATTGTTTCTGGTAAAAAAAAGATACTAAAAAAATTATCAACTTTTTCTTTTAGTTTGTACTATACAAAAATTAGTATAATTGAAATACATGCAACTATAAACCAAAAGTTTATAGATTTAAAAATATTTACCATTTAGCATGAACGGTTAGAGCATCTAGGAACAATAATGATACAAAAAATTATCAAGGATTTATATGGGCAACCACTGAAAAATATTTTACCATTGAAAAAACTAAAGATTTTTCAATCCAAGGATTTCTCATGCCCTGCTTGTTTTCAAAGTAAATTAATTATTAAACCATCACTAACTAAAGCTGGAACTGAATCTCTAGCTTTTCTAGAATGTATACATGGTAACATTTGTGGGCTTATCTATCCACCATCTGGACTATTTAGATATTTTATGGTATTAATAGATGCATCCAGTAAATAGTATCATGTATGCTTGTTATCAACTTGCAACCTGGTGTTTGCAAGATTGTTTGCTCAAATTATTCAATTAAGAGCATAATTTTCAAATTATACCATTAAGTTTATTGACTTGATAATATTAGAGAATTTTTTTCACAAACTTTTAATGACTATTGCATGTCAATTAGAATACATGTTGAACATCTTATAACTTATGTTCATACACAAAATGGTTTAGTTGAATCGTTTATTAAATAACTTCAATTAATTACTAGACATTTACTAATGAGAACGAATCTCCCTATTTCTACTTAAAGACATGCAATTTTGCATACAGTTGCACTTATACGCATAAGACCAACAAATTATCATAAATACTTCCCTTTACAATAGGCTTATAGTCAGGAACTAAATATTTTTCATCTTAGAATTTTTGGATATGTAGTATATGTTCCAATAGCTCCACCATAACGTACTAAGATGAGACCTCAAAGAAGGTTAAGAACATATGTGGGGTATGATTCCCTTTCTGTTATAAGATATCTTGAGTCAATAACAAAAGATGTATTTATAGTATATTTTGCTAATTGTCATTTTGACGAGTTAGTTTTCTTAACATTAAAAAGAGAAAAAGATAAGCACCTAGTCAAAAAAATTACATGGAATAATTTGACATATCTTGATTCTTGCACAAAATAATGTGAAGTTGAAGTTTAAAAGATAATTCACTTATAAAGTATAGCAAATCAACTGCCAGATATATTTATTAACCTAAAGAGAGTGACAAAATCATATATACTAGTTACAAATGTTCCTATAAGAATTGAAGTTCCTTAAGGATAATTTGTAACTGAAATAGCTAATGAGTCTAAAGCACGCTAAAAGCATGATAGACTAATCAGTTCAAAAGATAAAAATCCCTATAAAAGAAAAGGAACAATTATTTGTAATGAGCCTATTGAAGAAATAGATACTCCAGAAGAGTCTAAAGATATAATAAGTAACATAATTCCAAAAGAAGTTCAAGTACCTGAAACTGATAAAAATGAAGAGATCTCAATAAGTTATGCTTCTACAGGAAAAAGATTTAATCGTAAGAAAATAGTTGTCAATAACATTTTTGCATACTTTATAGCGCTTAATGTTATAAGTGATAATGAAGATCATAAACCTACATTCGTCGATAAGTGTCAACGTAGATGTGATTGTCCAAAATGGAAAGTCACAATTCAAGCAGAATTGAACTCACTTGAAAAACATGAAGTTTTTGGGCCTATAGTCCGAACACCTAAAGGCGTAATACCCGTTGGGTACAAATGGGTACTTATGTGTAAACAAAATGAGAAAAATAAAGTTGTGAGATATAAAGTACGACTTGTCACACAAGGATTCTAATAAAGACCTAGAATTGATTATGAATTCACTTATTCTCTTGTGGTGGATGCAATTACATTTTGTTATCTTATTAGTATAACAGTGCATGAAAAACTTGATATATGTCTTATAGATGTTATTACAGTATATTTATATGGCTTACTTGATCATGACGTTTATATGAAAATCCCAAAAGGATTTAAGATGCCTAAAGCATATAATCCAAGGTTCCGAGAACTTTATTCAATTAAACTACAAATATCTTTGTATGGGCTAAAATAGTCTGGACGAATGTGGTAGAATCGTCTTGGTGAATATTTGTTAAAGAAAAAAATATAAGAATGACTATATATGTCCAAGTTTTTTCATAAAAAGATTAAATTTAGAATTTGCAATCATCATTGTATATGTTTATGATTTGAACATTATTGGAACTATTGAAGAAAGTTCAAAGGCAGTAGATTGTTTAAAAAAGGAATTTGAAATAAAAGATTTTGGAAAGATGAAATTTTGTCTCTGCCTATAAATTGAACATTTGAAAGATAAAATTTTTATACATTAATCAGATTACACACAAAAGGTCCTTAAAAGATTTTACATAGATAAAGCACGTCTATTGAGTACCTCAATGGTTATTCGATCACTTATTATGAAAAAGGATATTTTTCGATCTCGAGATGATAATGAAAAACTTCTTGGTCTTGCAGTATCATATCTTAATGCAATTGGTGCATTAATGTATCTTGCTAATATAAGACCTGACATAGCTTTTGTTGTAAACTTGTTAGCCAGATTTAGTTCAGCTCCAATATGGAGATATTGGACTAAAGTTAAACATGTTTTCTGATATTTTCAAGGTATTGTTGATATGGGCTTGTTATATGCAAATGGATCTAGATAAGAACTTTTGGGATATGCAAATGCTGGATACTTATCTAATCCACACAAAGCTAAATCTCAAATAAGCTATATATTTACAAGTGAAAATACAGTTGTTTCATGGTGTTCCACTAAACAAACACTTATGGCCACTTCTTCGAATCATGCAAAAATTATAGCAGTTCATGAAGCAAGTCGAGAATGTGTTTAGTTGAGGTTTATGACTTAACATATCCAAGAAACATGTGGGTTATCTTCTTGCAAGAAAACTCCAACTGTATTGTATGAAAACAATGCGGCATGTATAGTTCAATTGAAGGAAGGGCATATCAAAAAAGATATAATAAAACACATTTCACTCAAATTCTTTTTCACCCATGATCTTTAAAAAAATGGTGATATTGATGTTCAACAAATTCGTTCAAGTAATAATCTGGCCAACTTATTTATTAAGGCATTACCTATCTCAACATTTAAAAGATTAGTACACAAAATTGGGATGCAACAGCTCAAAGATCTACAGTGATATTGTGAACAGGGGGTATGTACAAGGAATGGTATACTCTTTTTCTTTCACTAGGGTTTCTTTCCATTGGATTTTTCTCTAGTAAGATTTTAATGAAGAATATTCCTTACACAATGGACATCAAAGGGGGAGTGTTATGAATTCATCCATTATGGTGGATGTCTCTTTAGTTTCTTAACCCCCAAATTCTTTTAAAAATATGTTATAATTTTATTCTTTATGTGGATTATCATCTCCTTCAAGAATTATAACCCTATGGCTTCAAGAATTGTAACTTTTCTTCTTATATTCTTTCAAGAATGTGTAATTCTTTGGATATTCATTTTCCACATTTACGCCCTACTTTATGATATATTATTTTATATTTAGGATATGACCTTTTGAAGTTACAAATTTGCACCTATAAATATGCATCTCATTTGCATTGAGAGTAATGACTAAAAATTTGAGGAGTATTTTTCTTATTCTATATTTTCTCTAAATCCTCTTTTCTCTATCTCTTGAGTTATTTTATAACAAATACCATGTTATTCCAAGGAAATTATATATATATATATATATATATATATATATATATATATCTCTTTGAAAGCTTAAATTAGAGCTCAGATTTGTCAAGCAATATTTTAATCTAATAGTTTAAGTCATTAAATAAAGGATAAAAATATTTAATTTTATAATCTCCAACACTGTTCCCTAATGAAGAAAGCAGCAGCCCACATCATAATTTTGTTAAAAATTGATTTTATTAAGAGATTATTATGGGATAGCAAGCTTCAATTAAGATAATTCAGAAAGACAACCATATATATAGTGAAAGAAGAAAGCTTTTGCAAAAGTTTTACCAATTAATTAATTAAGAAGAGAGGACATAGAAGAGGAAGAAGATTGGAAGTTAAAATATGATACCTAAAATGCCAGAGATTGCCTTCTTAGCTTTCTGCTTCATTCTATCATCACATAATTCCACCTTCAACACTACTTTTTGTCACATAACAAATTCAAATTGTTGTTAGGACCTAAACCCTGAAATTCTTAATCCTTATAAAGTATCAAATAATTTTTTGGAGCAAAACAAAACTATTTGATAATAGAAAAAAGAGGTTAAGATTAAATGCATGTATTAGGAGATGAAAGAGAATGAAGTTCTTACAATCATTTTTGTTGATGAGAACTTCAAGAGGAAGAGTAGGAGGTGGAGATGATATCAAATTTTAAAATCTAGATGAAGTGAGTGAAATGAGGCCAAGCTTAAAGGAGATTTTACTATAGGAGTGGGAGGGAGCTGAAGGGTCACAGTGACACACATGGGGCAAAGCCAAGTCAAGTCAATAAAGACTAAAAATAAAATAAAAAATACTCTTTAAAGCAACAATAAAAGACTCTCATACTCTCCCATGTGTAAACTTTTTTCTTGTTTTGTTTTTTTTAGTATATTTGCATCCTCATACTTTTACTAGAGCCACTACAAAGTTACTTTTTTAGGAAAAAGAATGAAAAAATAAAATTTTAATTTTGATATTAGATGTAAATTAGATAATTTTTTTAAAATTATATTTAGACTGAGAGAGAATGAATGAAAATAGAAGAAAAAATATTTATTTAAATTCAAATGTTAAAATTAATTTTTTTTTCTTTTTCTTTCATTCTTTTTTCATCTAAAGATTATAGTTAGAGTTTTGGGAGAATTATAGATAAGGACACAAAGTTAAAAAAATTTATTTTGAAGGACCTATTACTACTAGGTTTAGAGAGTTTCACTAAAAGTCAATGGTAATCTATCCTAAAACAATGATAATAGGTTTTTCAGAATAATATTTTGTAAGTTTGGATCCTTAACTATAATTCTCCTTGGAGTTTTTCTTTTTTTAAAATTATATTTAGACTGAGAGAGAATGAATGAAAATAGAAGAAAAAATATTTATTTAAATTCAAATGTTAAAATTAATTTTTTTTTCTTTTTCTTTCATTCTTTTTTTATCTAAAGATTATAGTTAGAGTTTTGGGAGAATTATAGATAAGGACACAAAGTTAAAAAAATTTATTTTGAAGGACCTATTACTACTAGGTTTAGAAAGTTTCACTAAAAGTCAATGGTAATCTATCCTAAAACAATGATAATAGGTTTTTCAGAATAATATTTTGTAAGTTTGGATCCTTAACTATAATTCTCCTTGGAGTTTTTCTTTTTTTAAAATTATATTTAGACTGAGAGAGAATGAATGAAAATAGAAGAAAAAATATTTATTTAAATTCAAATGTTAAAATTAATTTTTTTTTCTTTTTCTTTCATTCTTTTTTCATCTAAAGATTATAGTTAGAGTTTTGGGAGAATTATAGATAAGGACACAAAGTTAAAAAAATTTATTTTGAAGGACCTATTACTACTAGGTTTAGAAAGTTTCACTAAAAGTCAATGGTAATCTATCCTAAAACAATGATAATAGGTTTTTCAGAATAATATTTTGTAAGTTTGGATCCTTAACTATAATTTTCCTTGGAGTTTTTCTTTTCTTTTTTTCTTTTTGGCTAATCTGGTAAGGGTGTCTCTTCTTTACTCAAGTCTGAATCCCTTCTTTAAACAATTTTAAATAGCTAATCTCCTATAATAATTTAGTACTCCTTTTTTTAAAAAAAATTAATTTTATGTAATGGTTGCATGATCACAAAATGACTAAAGATTACACATAAATTCTCAACAGTCTTAGTTAAATAATGTGTTTTTAATTAGAATGATGAGTATATTAATAATTTGATGTCTGAATATAACTTCAATTTTTATGAGTTAATTCATTAAAATAATAATCTCATTATATATTAATCCTTCAAGAAATAACTCCTATTTTTATTAATTTTTAAAAATTAAAACTAAATAAACTTAATAATTCAAGAACCAAATTATTTATTCACTCTAATGTATTTATTTCTCAATTTTTTTATAGAAGAATCTCTTTTAAATACTGATGATTAAATGTTTTTTAAATTAGTTGTCTATGAAATGTAATTAAACTTTTTTTGACAGTATCATATTTTTAAAGAAACATTATTTATATAATATGATATAAATAATATAAAATATATAGTATGATCAATGTTTTGAAAACCGAACCAGTCATTGAACTAGTGAAGTCACCAGTTCACAGTTCATTGGTTCAACCATAGTCAAACTGATGATAATTAAATATATATTTATATATATTAAAAATTTAAGATAATACATAATAACAAATAAATATTAATAAATTTTAAAATATTATGACTAATTGTACATAAAAATAAACTATACATAACATAAAATTTTAATTTTAATTTGTTTAAATATATTTGAATAATTTTAATAAAAATTATATGAATTTTAATTTTATTTCTTATTTATTATATTAAAATTTTGGATTATAAACAAGACAATAATAATAATTTAATAAAAAATATATTGTTTATCTTGTTAATAGTCAAAATTTGAATAAATTATTATTCATTTTACTATTTTAAAATAGAATTATAATAAAGGTTATATATTAAATATTACATATTATAAATAGAGATGCATTTCAACTCAATGATAGTGGCACGTTTGCTCTCCAAGAGGACTAGGGTTCAAATTGAAACTTTATTAATTTTACTAAATAATACAAAACTAGTTCAACCAATAACCCGACCGATTTTATCGGTTCTTGACTAATTCTCAAGTTCTGCGGTTTTAAGGGCTAATCAGATTAGACCATAGACTGATTTTTGGTTGAACTAGTTAAACTTGATCAGATCTAATTTTCAAAATAATGAATATAGTTATATTTAGGTTTAAATCATGTAAAAATCATATACTTCGCGTGTGCGTGCGTGTGTGTGTGTATTACTTAAGGAAGCTGTACCAGAAAAAAAAAAAAAAAAAAGTGAATGAGAACAGTTTCGAGGAAGCCAAATTGTTGGTTCCTGGTTGGATCCGTAGACAATAATGAAATTGGAAACATTGATGGATCCGTAGACAATAATGAAATTGGAAACATTGAACTTTGATGAGGCATGTGCCAGATGTTGAAAATTTTCTTACATGCACGGTGCACGATGGATCAAATGTAATCAATGACCAAAATTTAATTTATATGGATGAGATTAATATATAATATAAATAAAATATATGTATAAAATAAATTTTAACAATTAAATATATAAATAATTTAACATTATATATAAGAATTGCTTCAAAATGTTGTATTTACGTATCAACTTTTTTTCTTTTTGGATAAATCACATGATTAAAAGACCTCATATCTTAAATATTATGACACTATCCAATAACTGTTAAAAATTTAAATGGTAATAATTTTATAGGTAATTTTAAAAGTTTGAATGGTAAAATTTTTAAAAGTTTAAATGATACTAATGTTACATGGTCATTAACAGCAGTACTAATTGATAAAAATTACAAAAAAAATTAGTTATGAATAATAATTTTGTTAGTTGTTATCAGTAATTCTTTTAACTCTTAATACACTTTAAAACTTCAAATATTAGATTTTTTATAATTTAAAATAATTATGAAATATACGATATTTTAAAATAAATAATTGAATTTCTTTGTTTTTCTGGGAATTCCCACCAGAGGGTATTACAAATTTGGCAAAACCATTACCATACATTCCCATTTTTGGACCACCTGCAAAATAGAAAAGATATCTTGTATAAGTAAACATGGCTCAGTTTGAATACCTATGTGGCCTCTTAATTTGAGTACATAACCATTAGAGGGGAAAGTGAAAAAAATGCCGCCACCCTAATCAACATTAATCTCTAATAATCATTGTTAAAAAATTAGATTGGATTGGCCAATTTAACTTAAAATTTAGTGAATTGGCTATGGCTTTAATCAATTTAACTTTCAAAATTGATTATGGAAAAAATTGATTAAGAACCAATCAAACTGGTTAAGAATGGGCAAAATTAAGGAAAATTGGCTGGATTTGGCATTCAACTAATTTCGTATTAGTTTTGTATTTTTTGTTAGAGTTTTGCCATTTTGCAGTGAAAATTTATAACATTCAACGTATCCCACCCCATTTATTTTATATAAACTTATTATTATACATAAAATATTTTAACTAGTTTTTATATTATTGGTTATTTATATTTATTTCAAATATTTGTTTACAATATATATTAATTTAATTGTAAAAAATTATATATATATACCCTTTATATATATTTAAAAAATTAATTCTATCTCAATTCATCTATAATCAAGGCATATTTCGTATTTAAATTTAATCACTTAATTAATTTTTAAAGCATTGCAAATAACAACCTTCTTATCTGATGAAAATAAATTTTTTATTTTTTTTAATGAAACAATATCAAGCGTAGATTCAAAATTTGGACCTTGAATAAAAATAAAATCATTCACTCGAATCTTTTATAGAACGCAACCAAAACTCTATATCAACCCAAATATAATCTAATGCATCACTAAACCATAGTATGCTGTTCAGATCCCCTTCCACTTTATGAATCTTAAGCCAAAAAAAAAAAAAGTAAGAAAATTAAAATGCACCACCCCGTTGACAACCATCTACTTATTGGTTTTCATTTATTTTGCATCCAACTCAATCATACTCAAAAAGTGTTTAGCAGATGACACAGGCATTAGGATCTTCTTCCACGGTTCTCACGCAGTAATATTGGTAGGGTCTCGTCGGATAATAACAACAGCCATAGACGTCATAGGGCACTATTACTTTTGGATTATCTTCTTTCTTTTGTTCATCTTTTTTAGCTTCTTCCTTCTTCTCCTCTTTGGCTGGTCCTACTGAGAGTATCTGTGTATGGCACAGCTTCCTCAGCTTTCCCACTGCATTTACAGGGTCTATGTCTCCAATTAAGGTCATTTTGTTATCCTTCATGTCCACTGAAACTGACTCCATCCCTGCACATTTTTACAATACCATGTTATCATATTTTATGTTGAAATTTAATTTTAACTCAAAAATTTTAGGACAACAGAGATCAATTTCTTTCTCACTTTTGCAGACGCAACGCTACAATGAATGTCAAGTACTATTTAAATTTAAAAATTTAAGCTATTAAACAAAGTTAAGCAGATATTCAGAGGAATAGCAACGCCGAATGAAAGAAGTTTGGGTTGTATTATCGAAGAAGAGAGGGCTTAGAAGATAAGAAGTTGAAATTGAATACCTGAAATGCCAGAGGCTACCTTCATAGCTTTCTGCTTGATTCTGTCATCATATAATTCCACCTTCAGCACTAGTTTCTGTATCAGAACAGATTTAATTAGGTGTCAGGACCTAAACTTTGTTAGTGAAATTTGATAAAGAAAGCTCGAAGAGGAAGAGTTGGAGAAAGATATTACTCCTAATTTTGAAGTTGAGATAAAGTGGAGAAACGAGGCTAAGCTTGCGCGGGGTTAGGAGGAGGGAGCTCAAGAGTCACTACCGCACTCACATGACAAAGTCAACTCGAGTCGGTACGAGACTCATATTTCATATTTTCCAACGCGCAAACTTTTTCCTTCGTTGTTAAGTATAGTCAAACTCTTTAATGTCTTATATTTAACAGAAGTGCCATTTAAATTACAATTTTTGGATTTAAACCACCATACTAAGAACTATGGAGATATTACCTCTTTAATTAAAAGAAGTGCATCCTAAACTATAATTTTCGCAATCATTTGAGCCTCTTCATTCATTTACCTGATAGATTGAGTTCTCATCCATAATGGGAATAAATAAAATTTTAGATGAAGCAATTAATCATCTTCTATGTTTCTATAATGTTTTTAATAAATAATGTTTTGGACGTTATGTTAGAGATAATAACTAATTTAAAAACTAAGTTATGAATATGTGAGTATAAATGTATTTTCAAATTTTATTTTAAATAGATTTAAAGGTTTTAAAATTTATATAAATATAAATTCACATCACATGTTAAATTAAAAATTTTGAGAAAAAGTTAAAAGTGCTTAGTATATATTAAATAATATTTATATTTAATATTATTTAATAAATATGATTTATTAAGTAATATTTATTATTTAACAACAATTAAACAATATTTATTGTTAGCACTTAGCATGTGGTGTAAATGTATGGGTTAAATTGAAATATATCTAGTGGCTCTTATATTTTTTATCTGAATATTTTAAATTTAAATTTGTTTGAATTTTAAATTGTTTTATTTTGTAGAAAAATACAACTGATTGTAAAATAAAGCACAACTTGTCATTTAAACTTTAAACAAATATATTTCTTTTAAATAAACATAACTCTTCCCAAAAGTTGTACTAATCTAAGATTTTTATTATAAATAAGAGCCAAAAAGATCAAAAGAACACATGCAGAAAATTAACGGGTCTGTTTGGTTTCTTATTTTCAGAGCAATTTTTTATTTTTAAGAACAAAAAAACTTGTTTGATAATGTGTTTTTAATGAAGTGTTTTGTAAAACAAAAAAATATAGAATTTTTCTTTCGGAAACAAAAAAAACATAACATTTTTTAAGTGTTTTGTAACTTTTGTTCTGCAGAATCAAGAAAAAAACAGAAAACAACTACTTTTCAGAATAATGATTCAAATAGATTTTTTAATTTTTTTATTCTCAAAACTTGTTCTAAAAAACATTTGTTTTGAAAATATTAAAACAAAACAGAATCAAACAGACTCAATATCTTCTTTTTTCTCCCAAATTTCTTTCTCAGCAACTTTAAATAGTTTTATAGGAGAGATTCCACACTACAAGAAAAAAGGTAATTTCTCGCAATATTTTTCCGTGAGAAAACAGCATAATTTCCATGATAAAGTCCTTTGCCACGGAAATTCTCACGTAAATCTGACCGTGAAAAAACTAGCCATAGGAAATATATTTTCTCACGGAAAATTTCCGTGATAAAAGTTTCTTGCAAACTAATTTCCGTGAGAAAAATGAGAGAGAAAAGTGGTGTCAAGTTCGTGAAATTTCTCACGGATTTTCTCGCGGTAAAAATTAGCGAGAAAATGTTTCTTGCAGAAAAATTCCGTGAGAAAAACAAGAAGGTTTCTCACAAAAAAATTTCGCGAGAAAACTGAAGAAATTATTCATTTAACTTGCTTTTATAGCTTTACCTCTGTTTGAATAATTACAACTTATTCAAACAGTCAAAAAATACAGTACTTATGTCCAGCTAACCAATAACAAACCTTGATAATAACAAAACCACAAGTTTATAAATCTGAAAGTACATTAAACTTAAGACAAATATGTATTTAGCATTACAAGTTTGCATATCATAATTTCATAATGTGACATAAATAAGAATGCTAGGATCACTGTTCATCATCATCATCCACATCATCAAAATCATCATCATCCACATCATCAAAATCATCATCATCATCATCATCACCACCACCACCACCACCACCACCACCACTGCCAGCACCACCACCACCACCACCACCGTTGTCACCATCATCAGCATGGGTTGGTTCATCATACGAAGTGCGACCTCTTTCAGGTCCTATACTTATGTGAGCCATAATTTATTTCATGAAAGCTTCCATCTTGTCTTCGTGCGCCTTTTGCATCTTGGCAAGACTTGTCTCATAAATTTGGACTTGTTTTGATAGTTTCTCTTCTAATTTCTTCTCAAATGAGGCCTCTAAGTGTGCTCTCATTTGTGAAAGCTCACCAGGGCCATATCCAAAGTGCTGTGTGCCATCAAAAGTAAGAAGACCAGCCTCTGACCCAAACCCATAAGCACGACCTCTTTTGTTCTTTCTACCAACAACTTTGAGCCATATAGAAGAATCAGTATCATCTGATCCTAACTCTTGAGTTTGCTTCATCTGCTCATACTAGCTCTGTTACAACAAATAACAAATGAATATTAAGTACATAAACAAATTATAGTAACAATCTTATTAATAAACAAGTTAAATGACTTACATAAGTGTCAGAGGCTTTTTTACCAATCCAACCTCCCTTCTTCTCATTGTGTTGGATCCTCTTGAATACTTCTGGGATTTGAACCTCTCTACCTAACTCTATTTCCTACAACACTTGGTTAAAATACATAAGAATTATAATATTTGAAAGGAAATATTTAGAAAGAAATAGTAATTCAAAAAAACCATTGCAAATAAAGAATATTTACCATCCTTTTCTTATGCTCTGAAATTGGAACACGCCCTCCTTTATGTAGGCATCCTCTAGTATCTGCAGCCTTGTTTGCCTTATTACGTGTAGACTTGGCTTTAAATTCATTACTTTGCCAATACTCATCTAACTCAGCTCGAGCTGTCAGAGATAACCAATCACCTTTAGTTTTTCCAGTACGAATGTCTCTAAAGGACGCACGCATAATAGTGCTACACTTCTTCCTCCATATCTTGTAAATTCGTCACTCAGTAGATGGATCCCAAGCACACAATCTCTGTATTAAAAATAAGCGAAGCTAATATTATAAATAATCAGAGTAACACATTAACTATATGTATTATAACTTACAAGGTTATAAATTAGCTTACTTTAAACTCTGCAAACCATAAATTCTTTACAATATCAGGTACTTTAGTAAATGTTGGCCGACCATACTCAAACTTACTATGAATAATCTGAGACAATATGGTGATGGGTGGGATATGTGGATAAAACCTGAAAATGAAAAAAATGATGCAATAAAAATAAAAATAATGGAATAACTACAATACAAAAAAAAGTTGCATTTAAAGAATTCTTACTCATCAACTCCATGAGGTCTAATAACTAGTCGTCCATCACTCAACCTCATCCCTGGCTCATATCTAATGGGATGAGAAGATGAGCCATCTGTACTCAAAATATGTGTAAAAGGTATCTCTGAACCAATGAAGGTTGAGGAATCAAGTGATGTTTGAATGTGTGGAGACGGAAAAGAAGATGATACAGATGCTGATCCAGGAGGGGTCCCAGCATGTGGAGATAAGTGCGGAGATGATGACTGTACAGCAGGTAATGGTATGTGAATCGCCTCAGACTATTGTACAAACTTTCCTTTTCCTTTTTTAGGTGCCGCAAATCCTCCACCCTTATTACGACCTCTATCTGACATCTGGAGGGAAAAATAAGTAAAGCATTATCATTACCAACATTAGAAAATAAGTTAAGTTAAATAAATGCTAAATAATAATAACAAGTTAGTATCAAACACTGTTAATCACTTGTTAAGGAATAATCAGTAAGAGGATTCTCTTGAGTATCGGATGAGTCGGTATCTAATAGTTCCTCTTCTAAAACTTCATCATTTTCTCCTTCAGTTTCACCAGTTGTATCAATAAAAGTGTCAACATATACACCATCCACTTCTTCGCTCTGACCCATATTGTCTCTTAGATCTTGCTCATTAATGTCAGTATCAACTAACTGAGGTGAACCATTGCTTTCTTCCTGAAATGGTGCCTCTACATTATCATCACCAGGGGCTTCAATCCTATTTCTTGCTTTTGTTCTAATCACAACAAGCTAACCATTTTTGTTGGATATCGATTTTGGATATGGTGTAAAGTATACCTGATCAGCTTGTTGGGCAAGGATAAAATGGTAATTACCCTTGTATGTTCCTTTAGCCTTGACTTCTATAATACCATATTTAGAGCAAACTCGAGTTCTTTAGTTGGTAGGATCATACCAATCACAGTTGAAGACTGTCAATCACTTAGTTAGTAGGCCAGTAAATTCTAACTGTATAATCTCCTTCAACACACCATGATATGAAAATTCAATTTCACCATGGCTATTTCCTTTTACGCATACCCCACTATTGTTTGTCTTCCTTCCTTTTGCTGAAGAGACTGTATGAAACTTATACCCGTTAACAGACCATTGATCCCATATATGTACCAGTCTTAAAGGACCCCAAGCTAATGAAACTAATAAAGCATCTTGTATTCCATTTGTAGGATTCAAAACCTAATCAAAGAACAGATATTATGAAAATATAATATAAGAAGTTTAGTTCCATAACCATATAAACAATTATTAATAAATTGAATACTTACATGAGTTTTAAACCAATCATGAAATTCAGATGAAATATACTTATCAATTGCCTCATTGGATAAGGTAGAATTCTTGGACAGTAATGCTTCAACATACAAACTACAAATATACCACAAAAAAGTTAATCCTAAATAGTGAAAATATTACGACAAAAATTTAATCCTATATATACACCTAAGTTATGAAAGAATCTTACTTTAGAAAAGGTTTAACCTCTGGACAATTGAGAAGAATATACAACGTTATAGCATTAGCCTCATTATCAGTAAGATAACAAGTGTTACCAGTAGATCTTCCATGAGGCTAACCAGGATAGTTGAAAATTGAAATAGGAGGATGATCATTGCACTACCCACCATCATCATTTCGAGGAGCTCTCTAGTTCTTGAATGAACATGTGACTCAAAATAATAAGAACAAAAAGTTAAAGTTTCTTCAAGTAAATATGCTTCACAAATAGATCCTTCAACATGTGCCTTATTTTTAACCTTTCTCTTTAGTGTATGCAAAAATCTCTCAAATGGATACATCCACCTATATTGTACAGGTCCACCCACTGTTGCTTCGTACACCAAGTGAATAGGTAAGTGTTCCATGGCATCAAAGAAACCAGGAGGAAAAATCTTCTCAAGTTTACATAAAATGATAGGAATATTTTGTTCCATCACATTAAGGTTATTTAGTTGTAAAGTAGGAGCACAGAGATCTCGAAAGAAATGACTCAACTCTGTTAAAGTATTAGAAATCGAGGCTAGTAACCCATTTGATACGATTGGTAATAGCCTCTCCATGAACACATGACAATCATGACTTTTCATCCCTATTAAAGTGCAACTCTTCATATCAACACAACGTCCCAAGTTGGATGCATAACCATCTGGAAGCTTTAAAGATTTAATCCATTCGCATATTGCCCTTTTATGATCCATATTAAATGTGTACGCTGCCTTTGGCTTTGTCATTTTATCATTCCTTTATCCTCCATGTGTAAAGTAGGTCGTTTACAGTAGACAGCCAAATCTAACCTTGCTTTCACATGATCTTTTGTCTTACCTTTCACATCCATTACTGTGTTGAACATATTATGAAAAATATTACTTTCTGTATGCATTACATCTATATTATGTGGATTTAACAAGTCATGCCAATAGGGTAGGTCCCAAAAGATACTACGTTTAGTCCAATTATGATCTTGACCGTATCCTTCCAAAGATAGGTCTGGAAATTCAGTTATTTTAGGAAATCTACGAACTTGCTCATACACTTCTTCTCCTGAATACCTCAATGGTGGTGGTGAAGTCTCTGTGGTATTCTTTAGGAAGTTTTGTTTATTTCGATGAAATGGATGATTCATCGATAAAAACTGACGATGACAATCAAAATAACAAGTTTTCCTCCATGCTTTAATCGAAATGCCTTTGAACAACCTATGCAAATGGGACAACCCAATCTTCCTTCAATTTGCCAACCACTCAACATGCCATAAGCTGGGAAATCATTAATAGTCCACATAAAGGCAGCTCTTAACTTGAAATTTTGTTTCATAGAAATGTCATATGTTTGCACACCCTCTCTCCAAAGCAACTTCAAATCTACAATTAGGGATTGTAAGAAAACATCAATTTTACTTTTTGGATTATGAGGCCCAGGTATTATGATTGTCAAGAATATATATTCTCGTCGCATACACATACCAAGTGAAAGATTATATGGGGTAACAATTACAGGCTAACAAGAGTAAGGCTTAGAACTCAAACTAAATGGAGTGAACCCATCAGTACAAAGACCTAATCTAACATTCATCGGTTTTAATGCAAATTCTGGATGAGTTTGATCAAAATGCTTCCAAGCATTTCCATCTGATGGATGCGACAACACGCTTTCATCACGATGATTTTCATGATGCCATCTCATGTACTTAGCTGAGGCATTAGAGGCAAACAATCTCTGGAGTCTTGGAATAATTGGTAAATACCACATTTGTTTATTAGGAACCTCCTTAAGCCTCTCTTTTCCAACTCTTGCCTCCTTAAATCTAGCTTCATCACAAAATTGACATTCCCTATCATTAGCTGCGTCACCATAGTACAACATACACCCGTTGCTATAGCAGTCAATCTTTTGATAACCACAACCAAGTTTCGAAACTAATTTTTTTGTTTGGTACAAGTTAGCAGGCATTCGGTGATTAGAAGGTAAAATTTCAGACATCAATGTGATAATCTCATCAGTACATGCCTCTGGAATGTTATAATCAGATTTGATACTCAACAATATTACAACCACTGACAACACTATATGATTTTGACACCCATCCCACAATGGAGCATGTGCAGCTCTTAGCATGTCATAAAATATCGCAGCATTTGGATTTGGGTATTCAAGCATATCATATCTCTCAAATGATGCTTCAGCCACATCCCTAACCATTTGTTCATATGGATTAAAATCCATATGAATGCTAGTCTCAATCGGAGTTGATGGTGGACATTCTTCTCCATGGTTATGCCAATAGTAATAATTAGGCATAAATCTTTTTTTATACAAGTGCATCCTAATTTCATCTGGCTTATGATACCTCATACATTTACATTTCACGCAAGGACATCTAAACCTCCCTTCTTGTTTAAATATATCTAAATGACTTGCAAATTGAACAAACTCCTCTACGCCTGCAAAGAACTCTTGTGTAATCCTTTGACGATTATCCTCTATTCTATTATACATCCAACATCGATGTTCAGGAAGATCTATGGGACTTAAATGAAACCAAAAAACAAAAACACAAAAATTAACTTCATAAATTAGAACAATGATATTGACTAGTGGTATATTGCTTAAGAATTTAAATACTGTCTTAGTAATCTAAGGATGACAGCAAACCTTCATCAATCCTTATATCTTCTTCAAATAACTCATTTGGGGCAGCTATTATCGCAACTAAAGATGCGTCTATTTAATTGGTGGATAAAAAGAATAACGACTCATTGAATGTCTAATTCATTTTATATAGGATTTTATATTGTCAAATGGCTATAAAGAAAAGGAAATCTCACTTTCCATTTATTTAAATCTATCATCAAAAAATTAACAAACATGTGCTCTATTTCTCCTAAGTAATAGGATAAAATAAAAAGTAAAGAAGATTATATGAGTTTCTTATATATATATAATGACTTTAAATCTACACAAATAGTTTACTAAATGAAAGCTCAACAAGAGAAGTATTTGTAACTTTTTTTTTAATCTACCAAATGATTAGAAATTTTGTTGATTTATATTTTAATATACGGACAAAACAGGAGTTGGGCAATAAAATTTTCTTCAGTTCAAAGATGGGCAAGGATATAAAAGTCGCAAAGAAAATGAGATAAGAATGAGGGTATAAACACTCTAACTCATTGCAACCCTATTGTAATTGGTGCTAAAATTATGGATAAGTTCAATGAGTAAATAATAAAATACCAAACTATATATGCAAACTTTTTTTAAAGCAAAAGTTTTATAATACTTTAGTTCATTTTGTATTTTTATTAATTTTTTTATTAATCTGAATATATTTTTTTTAATTAAAATATCATTGTAAAATTTCTTTATAAGAGATATTTTAGTTAAAAAATTAAAATTAGACAATTGTGTATTTTTAAAACAACAGATAAATTTGTATAATTTTAATAAAATTCAAAAGAAATCTGTGTTATACTTTTATGATTTAAACTCAAGAAAGAGTTATTCTTATACTAAAACATAACAAACTTTTTAAATATATACTGGAACATTACACGGGGTAATACTTAATATTGAGAAGTATTTGTTTCTGGTAACAGGAGGGCCCTTAAGCCACGAAAACAAAAAAACAAAATAGCAAAAACTAGAGAGAAATCAAACGAGATATTTTTGAAAAAAAAAACACACACACTCTTGCAGTTATAAGCAATAAGGGAACTCAACCCGTTTCCATTTTATGAGTTCTTAGAAGAAAAGGCAGGTTACAATTAACAATCTAATCAATACGCAGATAGCCTTTCCTTAGCACATGAATGTACAATATCCCATAAGGGGTTCATCCTACTCTTAATTCTATTAATTAGGTGGTTGTAATTTTAATCTAATTTATGTTTAAAGAAAGATAAAAAATAAAATAAATTATTAACTAATCATAAATTAGAAAAATATGATATCATTTTTATATGCCTATTATATCGTCGTACCCACAGGTGTGATTTTACTTATTAAATATTTTATTACTTATTCACTTTTCTTATAGTTATGTTCAAAACAACTTCGAAGTTTGCTACGATAAAATAAAAACATACAAGTAATGATATTTATATATAACAGACAAAATGAAAACAAATTTTCCTACGGTAAAATGATCAAAATAAGTATGATACTTGTATACAATAGACAAAATAAAAAAAAAAATGCAGCAGAAAAATAACAACAAACCAGTAAGGGCATATAACTATTATCATATTTATATACAGAAAAAAAATTTAAAAAAAATCAACAAACTAGACAATGAAATATGATACTTACATATAACAGATAAAAAAAAAAGCTAGAGTATCAAAATAAAATGAGAAAATGATACATACCTTAGAATGATAGGAAAAATTGAGACAAAGTGAGTGGAGATATACAATCAACTTTTCTCCCACTGCTTCAAAGCTTTTCCCACGGAACAGTAGCAAAAATGGATGTATGCAGCAAGAAAATGAAATTTTCTCCACTGAAGGTTGCAGCGCCGGTGAAGGAAACCCAGATCTGTGCGAAACTAAAGGTTGCAGCACTAGAGAAGGAAACCCAGATCTGTGTGAAATCGAAGGTTGCAGCACCGGTGAAGGAAACCCACAGCAGAAATCGAAGCTTGCAGCGCCAATGAAGGAAACCCATAGCAAAATCGAAGCTTGCAGCGCTGGTGAAGGAAACCCACAGCAAAAATGAAATCAATTGAAGAGGGTTTTGGCATAAAGCATTTTTTCTCACAGAAATTTCTCACGAAAAATTCTGTGAGAAATTAGTGACGGGTTACGTGGCAAATGCTGAATTTCCCACGGTTATATTCTGTGAGAATTTCTCACGGAATATTCCATGAGAATTTCTCACGGAATAACACCGTGAGAATTTCTCATGGAATATTCTGTGAGAAATTCTTACAAAATTAAAAAAAAAATTGCCAATTGGATTATGTTAACTTTTCTAACGAAAAATTACTGCAAGAAATTTTCCCGCCTTTTCGCGCCACCATTCTGACGGTATTTCTCATGGAATTCTCTCTATTTTCTCTTTCGCATATTTTTTCGTGAGAAAAGTCCGTGAAAAGGATTATTCCGAGATAAAATTAGTGATAATTTCCATGAGAAGTTGTGACGGAAATTTTTCCGCGAGAAAATTCCGTGACAAATTCATTGCTTTCTTGTAGTGCCAAAAATTGCTATCTGTCAACCTTAGGATGCTTGGGATAAATTTTAGAGATGATTGGCAATATACCTAGTAGCAAACATAATAAGGGTAAATATCATCTTAAGGAGAGTATGGATTAACACATATTTCTGGACACTTGTTCATCTTTTTCATATATTTTCTTCAATAATCTTAAGGTGATTTTTGATAAAGATGGAGACTACATAAGAATCTACATTCAAAGTTATGAATCAAGATTTCATTAAACTTGATCAGTTTGATGGAACAAACTTCAATTGACAGAAAGATAAGATTATGTTTCTTCTCACTGCCATGAAAAATTTCACATTTGCTTTATCCCAATTTAATACCTCTTGCTGATCCAAAGGAGGATGACTCTGAACAACTCAAGACAGAACACAAAAAGAGAAAAGAAGATTAAGTACTTTGTCATTGTCATATTCTAAATATGCTATCCAATCATTTGTATGATCTCTATTCATCCTTCACATCTCCAAAAGAAATCTAGGATGCTTTTGAAGTCAAGTATAATACTGAAAAGCAAGAAACAAATAAGTTTCTTATTATGTAGTCATTTTATTACAAGTTGCATGATTCTTCTCCTGTTCTTGATCAAGTTCAAGATTTGTAAATTTTGGTTTCCAAATTGAAAGATCTAAAAATTGACATTCCTAAGTCTATGCAAGTGAGAGCAATTATTACAAAACTACCCCTAGTTGGCATGATTATAGAAAGAAATTATTGTATATCACTGAGAGTTTCACTTTAAACTAAATTCTAAAACATTTACACATTGAACAACAAACTCAAATTTTGCAAAAAAGGCATATAGAATTTGTGTCAAAAGTTAACTTTGTAGATGTAGAGAATAAAAACCAAAATTATTCTGGGAATAACAAGAGGAAGAACTTAGAATCTTCTGCCACTAATTCTAGGAAACAGTACAAGACAACCAAGTCTTTCTTTAATTGTGGAAAGAAGGGGCATCTCGAAAAAGATTGTAGATATAAGAAAAGGCAAAGGAATGAGAATACTAATATAGTAAACATAGTTGAATATGAATCTAATGAGATTGTTGCCATAATTTTTGAATTGCATATTAGTATGATTTCTAAGTTGAACATGGCTGCCAATACTTAAGTCTTTTTACTAGTGGTATGATTCTAGAGCAATAATTCATGTTTGTCATGACAAGAATTAATTCAAAAGTTATAAGGTTGCTAAACAAGGACAAGAAGTTCTTATGGCTAATGGAGGCATGGTAGATTAGGGCTTGTTAATTATAAAACATTATATTATATGTCAAAGAGAGGTCTTATTTCATGTCAAAATAATAATGATGATGATGATGATAAATGTGAAATTTATGTTCAAGCTTAGTTGACAAGGAAAACATTTTTCTTCTATTGAAAGATACTCAAAAATTTTAAAACTGGTGCATTCCTATATTTGTGAATTGAATGGTATATTAACTAGAGAAGAAAATACCTTATTACTTTTATTGATAATCATTCAAAATTTACATAAGTGTACTTAATGAGATCTAAAGATCAAGCTTTTAACAAGTTTACATATTATAAATCAGTTGTAAAAAACCAAAAGGAAAAGAAAATAAAAATATTTAGAAGTGATAGAGGTGGAGAATATTTCTCTATAAAATTTACTATATTTTGTGAAAATAATAGCATAGTCCATCAAACTAATGCACTTTATATCACTCAACAAAATGAGTTGGTAGAAAAGAAAAATAGAACATTAGTAGATATGACAAATGCCATAATTCTAAGTGCTAAATTGCTTATAAATTTATGGGGAGAAGCGTTATTAGCTACTAATTATATGCTTAATAGATTATCTTTAAGGGCAATTAAATCTTCTCCTTATGAAATATGGAAAAGGAAAAAGCCAAATTTAGATTATTTAAAAGTTTAGGGGTGTCTAACATTTTATAAAGTTCTAGATCCTAAGAGAACCAAATTAGGACAAAAGCTTTAAAGAGTGTTTTTGTAAGGTATGTAGAAAACTCAAAAGCATATAAACTCTTAAATGTTGAATCTAATGTAATTGTAGATTCTAAAGATGTAGAATTTTTTGAAAATAAATCTATTAATGATATTTTAGAGATAGTTCATAAGCAAGCACCTAGTAGAGAAAATAATGAAACTACATCTATAGATGTTGTGATAGAACTTTAACCTAAAATTGAACCTAGAAGAAGTCAAAGAGTCAGAAAAGAAAAATATTTAAACTTTGATTTTTTCTTCTCAAGCTATTGTGTTCTTAGCTGAAGGTAGTAAAGATGTTGTTACTCGTCAAATACCTATTTTACTAAATACTGAGGAAGATCTAAAGACTTATAATAAGGCTATGGCATCAAGAGATGTTAGTTTTTGAAAGGAAGCTATTAATGATGAAATAGATTTTATATTGTCAACCAATACTTGGGTATTGGTAGAGTTGCCTCTTGGTTCAAGACTTATGGGTTGTAAATGGGTATTTAGATGCAAATACAATACAAATGGTTCAATACAAACTTTTAAAGTTAGGTTAGTGACTAAAGGTTTTAAATAAAAAGGAAGGATAGATTATTTTGATACATATGTACTAGTTGCTAAAATGACCTCTATTAGGATATTACTAACTTTAGCCTCATTTAAAAATCTATTTGTTCATCAAATGGATATTAAAATAATATTTTTAAATAATGAATTAGAAAAAGAAGTATATATGAAACAACCTGAAAGCTTCATACTACTTGTAAATAAAAAGAAAGTTTGTACATTGGTTAAGTCTTGGTATGGCTTAAAACAAGCACCAAAATAATAGTATAAAAAGTTTGATTCAGTATTTTTGCCTTATAATTTTAGGCATAACAATGCTGATAAGCATGTTTATTCAAAATTTACAAATGAATACAGTGTTATCATTTATTTATATATAAAATGATATACTTATTTTTTAGACTAATGTGGTTGCTGTGAATGAATCTAAAAGTATCTATCTTCAAGACTTAAAATGAAAGACCTTAGAGAGATAGATACAATTTTAGGGATTAAAGTGAAGAAGCATAGAGTGGGTTTTGCCTTGAATCAATCTCATTATATTGAGAAGGTTTTAAACAAGTTCCAACACTTGAACATGAAAAAGGTAAATACACCCTATGATCATTCACAAAATTTCAAAGAAAATACTAATAGGTCAATTGCTTAAGTTAAGTTTGCAAGTGCCATCGATAGTTTAATGTATACGATACATTGTACAAGGCTAGATATTTCTTTTGCTATTTGCAAACTTTCTAGGTCTACTAGTAATACTAGTCATAAACATTGGAAAGGAATTACAAGAGTTTTTAGGCATCTAAAAAAGACAAAAAACCTAAAATTATTTTATAACAATTTTCAACAGTATTAGAAGGATACACTGATACTAGTTGGGTAAATAGTGCAAATGACAATAAGTCAACATCCGTTTGGATATTTACTCTTGCAAAAGGAGGCATTTTTTAGGCTTCTAAGAAATAGACTTGTATAACTCATTCTATAATAAAACAAGAGTTTGTTGCCTTATTAGCATCATGTAAAAAGGGAGAATGGTTGTGAAATTTGTTATTGAAAATAAAGATGTGGCCACAGCTAATGCTAGCCATCTTTTTACATTGTGATTGTGAAGCAACTATGTCTAAAGCTTTTAATAAGATCTATAATGGTAAATCTATATATATAAGTCTAAGGCATGATTATGTTAGATATTTAATTTATGATGGAATCATCACAATTCAATATGTGAAAACTAATGATAACTTAGCTTATTTTTTCATAAAAGGACTCACCAAAGATCAGGTGATGAAAACATTGGAAGGGATGGGATTAAAACCCCTCAACTAAAGTCACCAATAATGGAAACCTAACCTTTAACAACGTTTAAGTGGACCAAATCTAGTTTAAAAGTTTAATGGGCAATAACAAATTACTGATAAGTGGTTAGGGACACTAGAAGATATTTAGCCATTTTAAGTCTAGTGTATATTATAAAAACTTAAATGTTTAGGGTGAGTAAAACTCTTAATTGATTCAAGAAAGCCTAAAAAAGATTAAGGCTTAAAGGTATGTGAACATATATAAGGAGTGGTGTCACTCCTATAGCAAGAATTTGGGGTTGATTCTTGGAAATGTTCATGAAAAGCCTAGGGTAAAAGCACATGGCCATTTAAGTACTGAGATTTGTTGTGAACTTTTTAAAGTTATGCAAATTTGTGTGTGGTATTTCTAGTATTAATACAAGAATTGTGGTTCAATGCTTTTAAGTAACCATCAATTTGTTAATACTTTGAAGTACTTACACTAATGGTAGGTTACAAGTCAAAAGACACCTATTTTTATACATAGCTTTATGAATTAGAGAGAATACTTAGTTTTCAAAGTAAATGGGGGATTGTTTGAGATAATAACTAGTTTAAAAACTAAGTTATAAATATGTGAGTGTAAATGTATTTTCAAGTATTACTTTGGATACATTTAGAGGCTTTAAAATCTATATAAATGGAAATTCATATTACATGTCAAATTAACAATTTATAGAAAAAAATTTAAAGTGCTTAATATATATTAAATAATATTTAACAAATAAAAATTACTAAGTAATATTTATTATTTAATATTATTTAGTAACTATTAAACAATATTTATTTTTAGCATTTAGCACGTGGTGCAAGCATGTGTGTTGAATTGAAATAGATTTGACAATTCTTATATTTCTAATCTACATATTTTAAATTTAAATATTTTTTAATATTAAATTATTTTATTGTACAAAAAAACACAATCTATCATAAAATAAAACACAACTTGTTGTTTAAATTTCAAAAGGATATATTTCTTTTGAATAAACATAACTCTTTTAAAGAGTGGTATCAATGTCAAGGTTTTTATTATAAATAAGAGTTGAATAGATTAGAAAAGCACACGCAAAAAATTAACATCTTCTCCTTCCTCGCAAATTTCCTACTCTACAACTTTGAATTGTTTTATAGAAAAGATTTTAGAAGTTGTTGTTTGTCAATTTCAGGGTACTTGAGACAAATCCTAAGAGTGATTTGCTATATACCCAACAATAAATGTAATGGGAGCAAATATCACTTTAAGGAAAGTGTGGATTGATACACATTGTCTGGGCATTTGCTCATCTTTCTCATATATTTTTTTCAACACATTATGTTTATTTCAACTTCATATCTAGTTCGTCAAGCAAATAATTGACATGCTAACCCTCATCTTCTTTAGGGATGAAAATGGGTGAGTATTCATTCAATTTTTAAATATTTGAATTTAAAAAATATTTATTTAATATTTGAACCATATTTACATTTGATAAATTTTCATATTTTTAATTTTTATACTTGAAATATTCAATATTCAAAATTAATTGATCACCTAAAGTACTACAAGAAAAATCTTATAAAATTAAGGTATTTAGATATCGAATGAAAAATATTCAAATAAATGGTATAAAAAATCTAAAAAATGAATAGATAGCAAATAAAATTTATAGTATAGCATAAGACTTTTTTATGTATAATTATATAGGATATTAAGTATTAGACATCTTATCAATCCATTGATATCGAGCAAATATCACGTATTTGAAGGTTAAATCTAAATCTACTCATTAACTGATCATATAACAATTTTTGCAATCCACACTATAGTCAATATTTGAGATAGACATTGAATGCTTCATTTTGAACAAACATTAACAAATATCCAAAATACCCAAATCAATTGACTTCTTTGCTATAGGAGAAGAAACATATCTGAGTAATGCTTAGTCATTAAAACTTATTTCTAAGATGTATAAAAAAATTTTCTATTTTTGTTTTTTAATTAGAATACAAAAGAACTTCTTTCACATTTTACTTTAAATATTTTTTAAAAAATAAAAATTACCTTGAACACATAGCATTTGTAAGATACATAAATTTTTTTTTTTGGAGAGGGGGGAACAGAGACATGAGATTGAAATTTTTTGGGGGCGAGAAGGGAGATTTAGATCCCATTTTATGTATTCTTTCTTATGTGCATTAGAGATAATTAGAATTGTTCAATTTTGATTTGAATAGTCTAAATTTTAAACTTTTCTGAATATTGTATTTTGTCCAAACAAATTCTAAAATAATAATAATAATAATAATAATAATAATAATAATAATAATAATAATAATGAAATTAAATTAGCACAATAATAATAATAATAATAATAATAAAGAAAAGAATTTGAATTCAAAAAGAAAAAGTCAAAACAAAATAAGAAAAAAGAAGAAAGAAAGAAAAGAAACATAGAAAATGGGGAATCAAACAACAAACAAGGGAAAAGCCCAACCTAAAACTAGTTTTTAAAAAAACAAAAAAAGAAGGAAAAAAAAAAAGAGAAGAAGCCTTTTACCTGAAATTAGAGAGAAAGCTTAAAACCAATTAGAAGGAAAAATGGGTTGAAATGAAAAATGAAACAAATAAAAAAAAAAACATAAAGCAGAAGCTCGTTTCCCTTCTCAGCCTAACAAACTCTTAGCCTCTCTGATTCAAGTTAGCAGCCTAACCCTGATACCAAACCTTACCTGTTTCTTTCAGTTGCTCTTTTCCTTCACACACAATTCTGGCAAAGGCAAAGGGACCACATTCTCACTCACACATGCACAGAGCTTGCACACCTCTACGGACGCACAAGAGCGCTCATTGGGAGCATGACTCTGAAAAAGCAAACATACAGGAGGGAATGGAGATGCTAGTGGGGGCAGAAAGGCACGACAAATAATAACGGTAGGGGGACCATGTGGGAATGCTTATAAAAGCAAGGAGATTCAAGAGAAGCAGGGGATTTTTCATATTAAAGAGAGAGAGCAGAGAGGAAGGAAGAGATTCAGGGGTTAGGGTTTCAGATTGAGGGGCAGAGAGAGTGAGAGATTAAGAGAGAAATTAGGGGATTTTCGAGTAAAAGTGGATGAAGAATAGAGAACTTAAGAGGAATCTGAAATAGATAGGAAGAGTTTGAGCATTTTCATTTTCAAGAAAAGGGAGATTGAGAGAAAAGGTCTTCTAGAAGTGTGAGAAGTAAGAGATAGAGAGAGAAATAGTGGGGAGGCTTCTTTACCGGGTTGATTTTCGGGTTACAAAGGAACAATTTCAAAAAATGAAAGTAGGACAAGAAGGCATAGTAGAAAGGTGTAATACCATATCTCTCTAGCCTTCCTCATGCAATTAACATGCTCCATAACATGTATTACTTAGGAGTTGTAAGAAAATGGGATATAAATAATGGATTAAATTTGTGTTGCGCTACATATGAAAATTCCATTCGATATCACATGGGCCGTATGAGTACATACTATACTTTTCCATATTTAATTACATCGATACAACTCCTTTGCATCACAAAATCCTACCCACAATTCATGGAAACCAAAATGAAGCATAAAATGTGGCTTTTTAATTTCGGCCAGATTTGGCCCTCTTTCTGGTCAAATTTTGAAAAATCATAACTAATTTTAAAAAAATTAAAATTATGCAATCTTGGTTATTCTAGGAAGGTACAGATGTTTATTTCACAGTAAAAATATGCCTGGATTATAACATTCATCACAGAGGACGTTTGACTTCCAAAATAGTCCAAAGATTTGACTGAATTCTGGAACTGTCACAGAATTCTACAGAAAAATTTGAAAATGTCTAATTAATTTTAAAAAAATCCAATCCATGCAATTGATACTAATCTGGAAAGCTATGGATGTTAGTTAGAGAGAAAAAATATCTCCAGATCAGTTCATCAAGGCCAGACCTCAGAATTCAATTGAATAGTACTTCTAGTCGGGCAAAATTATTGATACTGGATAGAAATTTCAAAAATTCATATCTCCCTCTCTAGACCTCCAAATGAGATGCTTTTAGTTGGAATTGGTCATTGTGATTGTCTAGTTTCTTTGTATAAAATTTCATGGCAATTGGACATGATTTAAGCCTCGTGTAATAGAATGCAATTTTGAACCAAATAAATAGTACAATAGACCAAAACCATAAAAATTGCCAACTTTGAAAAATCATCGAATATTATGTAGACCTCTAAAAATTATGATCTTTAGTTTCTCAAAAAACTCTCAATGAGACCTAATTACATGCCAAATTTTAGATCAAGACTAATTCATTTGGCTAAAAAGTACTATAGGGTTCCATTATGGTCAATTTTGGCTCCCTATAGGGTACCAAACTTACTAAATGGATTTCCATTGGTGTTGGCACCTTTTGGGCAAGTCTAAAAGTACATTTGAGACTTGTGTGAGCTGCCCAAATGGTCCTAAACCATATGTATCTCATTTTGGCCATTCAATCCAAACTTATGCACATTTCCATCATACTTCCACATTGCATACTTTGACACTTTATACTCAAAATATATGCTAGAGGTCATACATCATATCCATGCATTTAAACATCACATAATATCAAATTTATACATGTCTCAAGGGTCAACATATCCATCAAGACACACAATTATGGTTCCAAAATAGATACAGCTAGGCATATGCTTGTCAATCTCCCTTCTTCATTGTTGTTAGCTCCCTTCACCATAGTTACTTAGTCCACCTAGCATGTTAGATCATTGGAGAGGAGAGGATGAGATTCAAAGAATCCCAATAGCTCATCTCCCATTCAATCATACATAATATGTGCAAAGTAAGCCTTACAAATGCATGCATGGAGAACATGGAATTCATGAACATTTAAAAAGCAAGCTTGGCATATAAACAAATCATACAAGACATTTAAGAGCTCACCAAGTGTTTGGATTGGCCTCATACTTCTCCTCATAAATTTTGGAGTTGCCTCACCCATTCTTTAAGAGCTTTGAACTCAACCATACTCTTGGGAGCCCACTTTATTTTTAGGAGACTCTTTACTTTGTCTCAACCAAGGTCAAGGGTTCTTGGCTCATCCTCACCATGGTGAAGAGTTCTTGGCCTCTCCACACTCAAGCAAACTTATATAAACATCATGTACTCATTTGAAGCTATAACATGGTATCAAGAATCATGGCATATAAAGGCATGTTAGCATACTTTTCATAGCTTAAAAATACACATACACACATTCTAAAATAAGCTAAACACACATCCATACATGAGAGAAGGTGGAGAGAGCTACCTTGTATACAATCACACACTTTTTCCTTGAAATTCAAGCCTTCTCTTTCGGCCACACACCCACAAATTGGTGGAGATGGTTTCTCTTGGCCTAGATACAATTTATGGGAGCCAATTAGATTCATGAAATATATTCTAAGACTACACAATTTGCTTACGCACTAGATTACTTTATAGGCTCTATTGTGGTCCATAAATGCACCTAATGAAGTAACACCCCTTAAATAATTTTTAAGTCTCATTCTTTCCTTTCAAGTATAATTATTGCTCCTTTTAAGCCTCTTGGAGTCATCACACTATTAAAACAAAGGGCCTAACATCATGTTGCTTCTTTAGGTTATAATATGGAACCTAAGACATTAAATCACTTTCTATGAGTTCTAAATTTTTTCCAAGGCCTCTCTTCATTTTCATTCATCAAATATGACTCAAGAATGGTCTTAAAAAAATTTAAAACTCTCCCCCACTACTCAAACCCTCTTTGGTCGAGACATGGACATCATTTTGGGTCACATAAAGGTTTCTTTGTTTTCTGGAAGGTAGAAGCTTGTGGGGAGCATCTTAGGTGTCTTAAGAACTCATTTAAGCCCTTAATTAAACCTAGGAATCATCATCTAAATTCAGAATTTGAAAAGTGCACTAGAAACTCTAGGTTTTGTATCTTGCATTCTAATGACTATTTCATGATTTTCTTTGCATATTCTTATTCCTCTCCATCAGATACCTAATATTCATGCTTGGTTGGGCATAAAAATCAGACTCTTCTATGGCTCATGGTGTATGTTGAAATGGAGAAGAAGAGGAGACTGATATAGTTACTATAGGATGCAATTTTACCTTGTTTCCTTGCTTAGTTTAGCTTGAATTTTGCTTTTTCCACACTCTTCTCTTCAAATCCAAAATTTTCCTTGAATATTTCCCATGAATCAGATTTAGAAACTTCATTTTAACTTAAGGAAATAAAGGACAGGGGAGGAGAGGAGGTGTGGATGAAGAAAAGCAAGGAAAAACACCATGAAAACATACCTTAAACTTAGATTTCTTCCTCCTTCTTCTTCCTCTCTTGGCACCTCTCCCTTAAGATTTTGCTTCTGATTTTGGGCTAGAAAATCTGAAGTGAAATGAGGGCAAGTGTGAGGCGCCACCTATATATAAGTAAGAAAAAGTAACTTTTTCAAAACTTTCAATTTTGCCCTTCATATTTTGTATTTTTGTTTCTCCTTTGTTTTAGCTCCTCTTTGAGAATCGTCTTTTCTATTATAAAATTTAGGTTCCCAATTAAGAAAAATGCCTTTGGAATCACTCAAATTGGAACTAAAATCTTCTCGAACGGATCAGTTAAAGTTCAAGAATACCAACGTTGAAAAATGTCTACCGAAAGGGTTTTAACTGTCCTGGGGCTTTCTATAGTTCTTTAGGGCCTTTGAGAACCCTGGAGAACTCAAAACTTTCATTTAAAAAGCCTCCCTGTGTGAATTCCAAAATTTACTCAAAATTATGAAAATGCCATTACGTTTCGTAAGCTTTTTATAAGAAATTGTTTCATTATTCTAGCTCTGTTTTTCTTACTGTCTAAGCCTGGGATTCTCATTTTTAGGAGTCTATAATGCTTCCTAAATTTTTTTTAGGACCTTAACTACATCATCTTAGGGGACTTCTTTTTGTATCCGGTAAGTTTCATTCATTGACGGAGAAACTATATGTTATGTTTCTCATATTTTCTCTGATTTTCAAAGAATCGGATATTACAAAAGAAGTTGGGAGTGGCTTGAAGGAAAACAAAGACTTCCAGATTTTAGCAACAAAGGTAACCAAGTATTGATTTAATCTTAAGTCATTCTCATGATATAGCCTGGTTGGGTCTCAAATTGCTGAATGACTTGCTGTTATCTGATTTCATCTCTGCAATTTATATAGGCTGCTTCGTGTTTGCTTCATTTCTAATTGAGGTAATGTCAATTTGTGTCTGAGGCATGATTTTGTTGGTATCTAAGTGCTGAATGATTTGCTAATTATCTGATTTCATCTCTGCAATTTATCTGGGCTGCTTTATGTTTGCTCTATTCCTGATTAAGGTAATTTCAATTTGTGCCTGAGGCATGATTTTGTTGGTATCTAAGTGCTGAATGACTTGCTAATTATCTAATTTCATCTCTGCAATTTATCTAGGCTGCTTTGTGTTTGCTCCATTCCTGATTAAGGTAATTTCAATGTGTCTGAGGCATGATTTTGTTGGTACCTAAGTGTTGAATGACTTGTTTATGATTTGATTTCATCTCTACCATTTATATGGGTTGCTTCATGTTTGCTTCATTTCAAACTAAGGTAATTTCAATTTGTGTCTGAGGCATGATTTTGTTAGTTTCTAAGTGCTGAATGATTTGTTATTGCCTGATTTCATCTTTGCAATTTATTAGTCATTTCAAGGAGTTACTTCAGCCCCTGCTTCATTTTCATTAGCAATGCATCAGGGACTTTTGTTTAAAGATGTTGGTAATGTCAAGTAGAAAATGAAAATGGGATAGTTCAATGAAAATTAAATTGGTCTTAAGGCTTCTCTGTTGTTTGAATTATGCTGTTGTACATGTCATGGTAATATGTATAATCTTTCCTTCATATGTTTCTTAAAGAATGCTTAGCTTATGTTTGATAAAATGCTCAAGAAAAAAGACTAAAATATAGCTCAGGTAGTGAATCGTTATGATTTCATGAGAACGAAAGCATTGTTGGATTAATAATCTGAAGCAGTGAAACTGATATGGATATGATATTTTTCAATGATGAAACGATTTAAAAATATTTCTTTAATACTTTGGTTGAATTTCTTTAGACTATGCTGCTTGTTTGACACTCGTTTATGATAGGGAGCAATGTATGGGAGCTTGGGCTTGCAAAATGCAGGAAATGGCCCATTTGATCCAATCAGAAGAAGGGAAGGATACATTGCAATCGATTTGAAATCTGTTTATGTATATTTTTTTTATCTTGTAATATGCTAAAAAAAATGATACAGCAAATCATGGCTAAACACTAAGCACCCACTCTCACAAGCTATTCTTTACTTGTGAATATTTTTATTTTTTATTTTTTAACTTATTTTTTATTTCTATTTTTATTTTTATTTTTATCCTTATTTTATTTTTAGAACAGCCGCGTGGGATTTTGTATCCCCTTAGGCCTATAGGGACCAATTGAGTATCATGTGTGACAATAAAGTCTCCTTGGTATTCAGTATTTTTATTTGCAAGCTTGGGTTCCAATGGCCCTCTCTAATTAATTTTGCCTTCAACATTCAAAGAAAAACAAAATTCAAAATTTTTTAGGAAGCTAAGTGAAGTTCTTCGAATATATATACACATATAGTTTTTTAGCCAAAATAAAGTATGTTTTTAAAATTAAAAAAAAAAAGAAAGAGAAACTAAAAATCTGTTTCAATGAAAAATATTTATACAAAAAACTTTTTCTCTTTTTTCATGAAGGTTTTTCTCTAAAGATAAAAAATGGCATTAAATATTCTTTTGAAATTAGTCCAAAAAAACACACACAACACAATCACACAAAAAAAAGTACAAAACAAAAGAAATAAGAATACAAGAAAAAAAACTATTATAAAGAAACAAAATAATCAAGATACAAAAAATAGAAAAATAAATAAAGTAATAAAATAGAAAATAAAGAAAAAATACAGATATATATATATATATAAGGGGATAAAAATTTTAATTATCAAAGAAACCAAAACCAAATTATGTTTTAAAAGAAAGAAAAAAACAAAAAACAACAAAAAACAAAACAAAAACAATAAAACAAAAACAAAAACAAAACAAAGGTAAAAACCAACAAAAGGAAAACAAAAAAAGAGGGAAAATTTAATTGACAAAAGAGAGGAATAAAGAGACAAGAAAAAAATAGGCTTTTTTTTTTTTAAAGAAAGAGTAAAGAAGTAGAAATAAAAACACAAAATCAGAATTAACAAAATTAATCAAAAAAATTAAATTATAAAAAAATAAAAAACACAAAAAAAAAATGAAAAGAAAAAAAAAGAGATGAAAAAAAAAAAAAGAGATAAAGTTATTTCTACCTTTGACAAAGCAAAACATATCAACCAATTCTAATTCCGTTTTATTTGCAAGAGAGAGAAGTAACTTTATTTCTTTTGTCTTAAAAATAATAAAACAAAAACAAAAGCAAAAAAAAAATGACAAAAACAAAACAAAACAAAATCAAAATCAAAAAACACAAAAACAAAAACAAAATAAAAACAACAAAAACAAAAAAAAATAAGGCAAAACAAAATAAAAAAAACTACAAAAAGCCAAAAACAAAAAACAAAACAAAATAAAACAAAACAAAAATGACAAAAACAAAACAAAAAACATAAAATAAAAAAAAATAAATGACAAAAATAAAGCAAAATAAATCAAAACAAAAATGACAAAGACAAAACAAAAAAAAACTACAAAAAACAAAAAAAACACGACAAAAACAAAGCGAAATAAATCAAAACAGAAATGGCAAAAACAAAACAAAAAAAAAACAAAAACAAAACAAAAATAAAGCAAAATAAAACAAAAACAAAGCAAAACAAAACAAAACAAAAACAAGCCAAAACAAAAACAAAAGAAAACAAAAACAAAACAAACAAAAAACAAAAACAAAACACCAAAAAGAAAACAAAACCAAAACCAAAACAAAAACAAAACACCAACTTAAACATAACTTTTATTCAAACTACGTGGACTTTGATCTCTCTCAAAGAATATGTATGTCCTATGCTTTTATCCTAGGTTAAATATGCTTTTGTCAATAAAATATTTTCTTAATTTCTTTCTGATTTTTAACTATATTTTCTCTTTATGTTATTTTATTTTAAATTTTACTTCCTTAATTTCTTGTGTTTTATTTTACTCCTATAATTTTTCCTTCTTTATTTTATCTTATTAATATCTTTCATTCCTGTTTTTAATCTCATTCTTCTTATCTTATTTTACTATTAATTTTCTTTCCTTTTTAGTTCTTTAAATTTTTCTTCGCATATGATTTGTTAGAGAGAATTGAAATAGAATGAAGGCTATGTTAATTTTGCACAACTAACTTAAGGTAACTATTTAAGGAATGGGTGTAGTAGGGTGCTTAACACCTCCTCCATTCACAATCGACTCCCGAACTGGTATCTAGTTCGCTGACCGTTTCTCATTTTTCTTATAAAAGGTTTTTTTAAAGTTTTGCCTTTTAAAAAAATAAAATTTTAGTGGTGACTCTATTTACTTTGATTTCAATTTTTGCTTTTTTTGAAAATCTTTTTTTTTATGCCATGCAGTCGCATTTTTTAGTGTGACAGTATGGCGACTCCATTGGAAACAATTAAAGAGTTAAGCCCAAGTTAAATTAATTGTGCAAAATATTTTGGCCTTCCTTTATTTTGGTCCTCTTTTTGTTTGTTGTTTGTCTCATATGATTATAGTAGATAAGATACCATTCATATGCTTGCTTTATTTGCTTTATTTCATTGATTGGGTATATAACATGTATTAGAATTAGATAACATGCGAATAAAACCTTAGGGTAGATGACCGTATCTATATATATTTTACTTCTTTTATTTATATTTGTACAAATTCTTTTTCTTTTCCATTTGTTATGCTAATTTGCTAAGCAGATGAGGGTTGGGTAATTTATAGAATGAACAGGTAAATGTTCTCCTCACACACATCACTAATACATAATTACTTCACACACATTATCAATGCATTTTGATGGAGAGAAAAGCGGGGAGAAGAGAAAAGAGAGGGGAGAAAATGGAATTTTCTCTCATTTGGCAGGAGAAGAAAACTAAGAAGAAAAGAAAGCATGAGAGAAAAAGTATGGTAGGCCCTACACAAAATTTTTTTCTCCATATTTGGAGAGATTGTCGAAGAAAATAGCTCGGCAAAACATATATATATATATATATATATAATATTTTTAATATATAATATTTATAAAATTGTAAAATAAATAATTATATTTATTTTATTAAAATAATAATTTATGAATAAATGTCTAATAAATCTTCTTTATAAATTAATAATTTATTTTTTAATATTAAAATTCATAAATCATGCAAACTTTTTAAAAAAATATTACAAAAAAAAAAAACGTCATCCGACTGCACCAAAAGGTAGTTGGACATATGTTCGACTATCGTTTGATCAGACATATGCATTGCCAGCCATTGTTGGCAATGCATATGTGTATATATATATATATTATATTTTTAAATATATAATTGTTATATATTAATATATACAATAATATAATAAAATATTATATATACTTAAAAAATATTCATTATATTTAAATTAATTAATATGTATATTAAAATAATATTTATAAAATTTTAAAATAGATGTTATTATTTATGGTATTAAAATAATAATTTATAAATAATTTTACATAAATTATAATTTAATTAATTTCATAAATATATTTTTTAAAATATTTTATAATTTTAAATGTTTACTTTCTAATAAGAAAATTTTTTTATTTTATTCAAAAATAATTTTTTTATCATTTGAATATTTTTTAATTTGGTTTTTATTTTTTATTATTTTTATGTTTTTAAAAAATATATATGTAAAAATTTAAAATAATAACAATATTATTGTCATATTTAAAATAACACATTTTATTTTTTTTACATTTTCTCCTCCTCTATTTTCTCTTCCTCTATCCAAACATACAACAAGATAATATTTTTTCCTCACTTTTCTCTTCTCTCCCTTTTCTCCCCACTTTTCTTTCCCTCCACTTTTCCCCTCCTTCATCCAAACACAACGTATGGGCCCTATACTCAGGTCTTAATACACCTGAGGTTAGTAGGGATTTATATCAATTTTCCTGTGAAGCCTAGGACTTCCTAAGGCTGTCATGAAGATTTCACCTAAATTGTACCTTGTTATATGGGTTTGACTTGTATAGGATACTTCTTCCTCTCAAAGTCAAGTTTATATAGTGAGATCCTCACCTTATGGCGAGGGCAATTTGGAGACCAATGTTTAGGAGTGATAGACCTATCTTGAAAAATGCACTAAAAGTCAAGCTCTAGATGTCTCTCGAATAGTTAAAGCCAGACTTCTGCAAACCAGTGATCTCAACCTAGGATCTACCCATGGCAGGACAAAAGAGAGCATTTTTTAACCATTTCCTCATCACATTGATGCATTCAAAAAAAAACCATAAGGAAAGTGACACATCATCACTATTTAATGGAATATTAATGAGATGTTATTGCACAATTAGACATATGTCAACTATCATGAAAGTATGAATCAGTTAAGCCAACCCTTGCCTAATGGGTTTCCTAACCTCGAAGGCCATAACCATATTCATCATAATCCCTCGAAAGGAAAACCTTTAGTATACATGGATACACGTGCATGAATTAAAAAAAAAAGATAAAGTAATAAAGAACACACAATCCATCTTGAAGCTGAACAAAAATTCATATTCATTATAGAATAACAAATTTCTCATAGAAAATGAATATTTGCAAAATTTTGAAAAGTATAGTACCAATAAGTTTTGCTAAATGAGTATTATGTCTCGATTAGATATTGGAATCATTTTAGGGCATCGATTGTGTAGAAAAGCATATTTCTCTCGCATTGATAGTCAATTACTTTTTCTCCAATGGAGCAACAAGTCCTCGTGAAAAGTATGTAGTTCTTCCTTTCTCATATCAAAACATTGTTCTCAATGACACGTGGACGATCATTTAATTTATCATATACCAGGGGATTTTGTATTACCTTGTTAATTAAACTTTAAAGTCCATCCTTTATCGAGTAATAATTTTCTTAAGAAAAATAAAATTATCAAATTAATAATAATAATCCCCTAATAAAAAATCTTTGGTATGCTAACTAATTTGTTTTGAAGTAGTGATTTGTTGTTTAAGCTGATTAGCATAACGGGAGTAATGAAACCTCTGGGCCATAAGCAACATCTAAGTTTGAAACAAATTGGGCATGTCAAGACAGGAATAAAAATCAAAGTCAAGGTAGAAGTTTAGTCAGTTGAAAGTCTAATTACATTGAGTAAGAGGCTTAAAGGGAGGCACATTTAAGAATTTTAAAGGAATTATGGGGATATTCTGGACTTGTTGCTAATACCAGTCCAATCAGAAGCACCCTCAGCTTTGGCTCAGTATTGGGATAGTTCTATAAGATGTTTCACATTTTTCACATTCTAGATTGCACCCACCCTAAAAGAATATGGGAGCTTCTTGAATATACCTATTGGGAAAAAATGTCTCAGTTTATACTTGCCCTGGATATTTACCATCGAAGTGGGTGGTGGCGCAAATCTTAGGGGCGATCCTAGCAAAGTCCAGTTACACAGAAGAGGGCAGACTAAAGGTCTTTTGAGGAAATATGTCGAGAAATATCTTAAAATCTTAACAGAAAAGGGAGACTGGAATACTTTTAAGAGGGTATTGGCCTTAGCAATATACGAATTGGTACTATTCCCGTTGAGCAATGAAGAACCAACATGTGAATCCTATACCAGCAGTTCTTGCAGAGACATTCTTGACATTGAGTTTTTGCTAAGAAGAAAAAAGGGGAAAATTGAAATGTTGCCTCTAACTTCTAATTGTTTGGGATTTCAATCACATTTATGGGAGGAGATACCAATTGGATCAGAGACACGATATCGTCTATCATCCAATTAGGGATTTCCTGAGTTGAAAAGGTTCTATATTGTCAATTACAAAGATGAACCATGATGATTGGCCCAGTCGCTTCATCGTTTGGATGAAAATACAATTTGGTGGAAGCTAGCTTGGTAGGAAAGCGAGGAATCATATATTGCTGTGGAGAATTTTTCAATATACCTTTGATGAGTCCATGTGGTTGTATTAATTATAATCCATCAGTTGTTCTTCAACAATTCGCATATAGGCAAGATATTCCATCTGAAGAAACAATGCGCATGATTTACTTTTATCACAGTGACCCAGAAACTAAAATACAAAGCCAGAAAATTGGGAATGCCTAAAACAAAATGATATATAAAGAAAAGTTTGAATTAGGTAAGTATATCGTAGCTATAACAAAAGAATATCAAGAATGGTTGAAAGAAAGAACCAAGAGTGCTAACCTTTCTTTTAGGCCCTTTGATCCTTTGCTTGGCAATGATATGCAGGCCATTAATGAACAATTAGCAAGGCAAATGGAAGGAAAAAAGGCAAAATTGATTTAGAGGAAAAAAAAAAGCAAGAATCCTTGAAAGGATTGAATCAAGTGAAAAGATGAATGTGCAGCTTTGCAAGCAGAAGCAGCCAGGGTAAAAAGGTGTAAGGGAAACATGGGAGGTACTAAAATGAGAAGATTGAAAAAACAGAACATAAAACTGAAGGATGTTGTAGATGAAGCACAACAGCAGAAGAGGGAAAATGGAAGAAGAATGCAGAACAACAAGGCTAAGCTAATGAAAGCAGTTAAAGAAAGGGATGCATTGAAAAGGTAGATACAAAAGTTCCAATCAAGGGAAGCTGAGCAAGAAATTGAGGTGCTAACCAAAGAACTAGAGAGGAGAATGAATGAGCTCACCAATATTAGAAATGATAATGCCATGGTGATGCAAAATCTAATAGATCAATTCAATCAACAAGTTGAAATTATGAAGACATGGAAGGCTCTTCATACTGAGCAAGTAGCAAAAAAAGAGAGATTTATAACTTGGTTTAGAAAGTTAATTCTCTTATTTGATGAGATCATCCCTAATTTTATGAGTGCACTCAAGGAAATTGAAGGCCTAGCTAATCCGCTAAACAAATCGATGGAGATAATGAATTTCTTTTTATTATACAATGATGTTGTAACAGAATTGAAAAATCTTAATAGTTATTAATTTTTCGAGTAAAGATATAATTCATTATAAAGTTATTGTCATGAAGTCCCAGAAGTTTCTTGAATTAATCGAAGAATCAAAGTCCTTTATGCTCAATAATTGTTCAAGAGAAATGATGAATAACTCAGATGAATGCAAAGACATTGATCATGTAAGGATTCAAATTTTCTCTTATATCAAGTGTCAACTTTGACTCTCTATGTGAGTTAATAAAAACCCTTTAAGAAATCAAAGGGCCTAATGTTCCTTAGCCATTACACCAAAGCAGTTTATTCAAATCACTATTTCAATTCAAAATAAAATACTTTTTTAACATAACTAAATTGGTTGTATTTTCCTGCAGAATAATAATAAAAGCGCCAAGTAAAAAAGGGAAGGCAATATTGCACCTCTGAAATGCAATCCTTCTAATCAGACCCTTCCTCCCACTAAAGTCTACAACACTTATTCTAGAAGTAAAATCATGGAAGGGCACCAGACAGAAGGAAGTTAAAGGGTTGAAGAGGATACGGCCACTTTGAATAGTCACATCACAACCATGAAAAATCAAATAGCTCAAATGAGTAAAATGATGAAAATGCTAATGGAAACCTTAAAAGGAAAAGGAGTTGATAACTCGCCTAGTGCATCTAGTCATCTGCCTGTTACAACACAAATAGGAACAAACTCTCCAAAAGTGGTTATAATGAAGGCACATTCTAGTCCAGTGGCTGACCTTGCTCTACAATAGAAGAATGCGTAAGATCTTCCTATGAAGGTGGCTAATAAACAAGGGTGCCATGATGAAGCAAAAGATGTTCAAGAATATCCTAGATATGATGCTATGTACACGTTCTAGATCCCTACTACAGATAGTAAAGGAAAGATTGGTGATGGTAAGGAGGACTGGGAAAGAGAATTAAGGGAGGTCAATGACCAACTGCATGATCTACAAGGACCAACCTCATGGGGGTCATTAGAGGTAGAAGAATTGTGCTTGATTCCTAAGGTATCATCCAAAGAAGTTTAAAGTTTTAGATTTTGACAAATATGATGGTATCGATAATCCAATTTACCATCTCAAATTATATTGCACAAATGTGACTATCTGGTCAAGGGACGAAAAGTTTCTAATAAATTTCTTCTCAGAAAGTTTGACTGGGTCTACCTTATTATGGTATATACAGCTAGACCATTCTAAAATTCACAAATAGAAGGATCTTATAAATGCTTTCATAAAACAATATAAATTTAATATTAACACTGCTCTAACTAGAGAACAACTAAAAAGAATGAGCAAGAAGCCAACTAAGTCATTCAAGGAATATACTTAAGGGTGGAGATTAATGGCCTCCCAAGTTCAGCCTCTGATGATCAGATCTGAATTCTGTTCGTACTTTATATGGACCTTATCAGGTCCATTTTACAAAATCATATTGAGAATGCACGTTACTAATTTCGTTGATTTGATTGAGGTTAGAGAGAGAATTGGCATAGACAGCTTATATCTCATCTGACTGAAGGTGGCTTTAGGAAAAGGCAAGGTATGAAGAAGAAAAAAGGGGATATAAACTACGTCCAAGCCTCAAGACCATTCTCATGACAATATGTGTCTTATCAGATTAGTAGAGAGGGTGAAGGTCAAAATCAATTTAAACCAGCAGTGAATGGACAAGGACAACATGAGAGGGAAGTTAATGTACGACCGAAGGACAACTGCCCATGGCCCAATTTTAACTTTACTAATGCGGAATTGTACGAAAAATTACTAAAAGCAAAGCTCATAGGGCCGCGTCACATAAAAGGAATGCAATTATCATACCAGACCTAGTATAACCCTAACATTTCCTGTAAGTATCATATAGGTGCTCCAGGGCATTCAATTGAAAATTGTATTACTTTTAAAAGGAAAGTGTTAGATCTAATAAACTCTAACCATAGTTAGCTTAAGCCTAGAGAAGATTCAACAATCGCCACCAATCCTCTACTCAGTCACAGGCAACAGGTGGCCGTTATTAACAAAGAATTGGGGTTTTCCAAAAGCCCTAATACTATTAGGTTCCCTAGAAAGACTCTATTAGCTGATCTTCAATTAGCTGGGTACATGTTGAAATTACCACAAAAAAGGTCTGTCAAAACTATCATTAGACTGCTGGCTAAGTTTTCTTATTATTATCAACAAGATATGGATCATGATATCGAGAGTTATGTGTAGTTTCAGAAAGCATTGAAGGAGTTAATGATATTGGGGGTTGTGGTTATAAGGAAATCGAAAGAAGAAATTTGTGTAACAGGTAAGAAATATATTGATATTGTCATCCCTACTAGACAACTGAAAACAGTTACTCTAACCATCAATGAGCCTTTTTCAACATTAGTTCCCCTTACTTCAAAATCGTCACCAGTGATTATAAATATGCCAGCCCCTTTCTTGAATGAAAGCGATCTTACTGTACCATGGAAATACGAGAAAATTATTGAATATCCCTTAAATCAAACAGTAATTGCTAAGGCAAAAGGAGAATCCAACACAAATATAGTTGATGTAAGAGGGTCACTCGAAGTGGTAGGGTTTATCTCCCTACAAATGTTGACAAACATCTAAAGGAAAAAGGGGTTGATACTGGTGATCAAAAGGAGGAAAAAGAAGGAAAAGAAGATAGTGCTGATGATGAATTCTTACAGATCATGAAGCAAAGCGAATATGATGTGGTAGACTAATTGAAGAAAACTCCAGCTCGAATTTCAATGTGATCTTTAGTCATAAGCTTGAAGGTGCATCGTTGAGCTTTGTAAAAAGTCGTGGAGGAAGCATATGTGCAGCCCTACCCTAGAAAAAGTTGCCAGTGTGATAAACATCGTCAAGTCCACATCTACCATTTCATTTTTTTCGAAGAAGAGATTGTGGGGATATCCACCAATCAGCCTAAGGCCCTGCATATTACTTTGAAATGCAATGGCTTTATAGTTGCAAAGGTTCTGATTGATGGAGGGTTGAAACTCAATGTGCTACAATTGACTACATTTGAGCAACTAGCAACAGAGACATTGCATGTTGAAAAAAGTGATATGGTGGTTAAGGCATTTGATGGTTCTAAAAGAGCAGCGATTGGCACTATTTGTCTGTCTTTGAAAATTGGGTCGAAAATATTTACAATGGATTTTCAGGTAATGGATATAGATCTATCTTACACAATATTGCTGGGAAGGCCATGGATCCATCTTGCCGATGCTATTCCTTCCATTGTTCATCAAAGAGTCAAATTTATTAATAATGGGAGGATAATCACTGTTAAAGGAGAAGAGGAGATAATGTTGAATAAGCCCAATTCCTTGCCATATATATGAAGCTACTAAACAAGGCATGAAAATGTCATTTCAAAGTCTAGAGATGGAAGGACCCAAGTCTGTCGTCGAAAATGTCAATCAGATCATGATGAAAGTGTTAAAAAGAAATAGCTTCAAATCTAGAAAGGGATTGGGGATACAACTTCAAGGAATTGAATGACCTATTACTCTCTCAGAAAATCCTAATCATCAGGGATTAGGGTATGGACCTTTGCTGTTAAACCAAGTAAAAGCATATCCAAGCGTAAAAGGAAGCAAGGAGCAAGAGAAGTAGAAAATCCCCTATATCAGAGAAACCTTTCTAACTCCCTTAGAAGTTATGAACCAGCTAAGTAGTTTAATGATTGATGATGAAGCCGTGGGAAGAGTCAAAGCTCGGATTTCAGCTAATGATTCAGGAGAAAGATTGGGCAATTGAGAAATTAAGGATATCCCTAATGTCGTAGCTTTAGAGTAATTGTTATGATCATTTTGTTCCTTTATAAATGATAGTGGCATTTTGTGGATAAAATTAAAATTCCTTGGATATCAAGCCTTTTGTTTCTCTTATACTCTTTTTCTACTTGTTCATTTTATTTTATTTCTTTCTCTAAGAAATTTTTTTCCTCAGAACTCCTATCCAACATAGAGGTTCCTAAGCCCCCATTGAGTGATTTATGCGTTACTACAGATATGCATAGTTCTAAATCTGATAACGAAGAATTAACCCAGATCTTCAAAAAAAATGCTCAAGTCTGAAGATAAGGGAATATGCCTACATAAAGAAATAATTGAAAACATCAATTTAGGGACAGAGAAAGATAAAAAAAAGGAGATTAAAATGGTGGATAATCCAAAAAAAAGGGAAAATGTTCAGCTCTTTAGGAAGTATATGGACGTCTTTGCATGGTCTTATTAAGACAAACCTAGACTCAATCCTGAAATTGCTTCTCATAAGATTCCTTTATTCCTAAATGTTGAGCCAAAGAAGTAAAAATTGAGAAGAATGAGCCCCGACATGTCTTTGAAAATAAAATAAGAGGTTGTGAAACAATTAGAGGCAGGGTTCCTTCAAGTGTCCACGTACCCTCAATAGGTAGCAAATATTGTACCAATCTCTAAAATGGATGGAAGGGTTCGAATGTGTATTGATTATAAGGATTTGAACAAGGAAAGCCCAAAAGATGATTTTTCACTGCCTCATATTGATGTCTTAGTCAATATTATAACATGAGCTCACCGGTATTCCTTCATGGATGGTTAATCAGGGTACAACCAGATCCCTATGCATAAAGACCATAAAGAGAATACTACATTGATCATGTCATTGGAGACATATTGCTACAAAGTAATGCCATTTAGATTAAAGAATGCAGGAGCAACTTATCAAAGGGCCATGACGACACCTTTTCATGATATGATGCATAAGGAACTTGAAATGTATGTCGATGATATGGTGGCTAAATCTATAGAAGGGGAGAGCCACGTGGCAATCTTGAAAAGGTTATTTGAAGGTTGTATGAATACAAACCCCGCTTGAACCCCAACAAGTGTATCTCTGAGGCCTTAATTGGAAAGTTATTGGGTTTCATGGTGAGTTAAAAGGGAATAAAGGTGGATCTCGATAAAGTGAAAGCATTCAAGAAATGCCATCTACCCAAATAGAAAAGGAGGTGCAAAGTTTTATAGGTCGACTAAATTACATAGCGAGGTTCAATGCCAACTTAATTGCAACCTGCAAACTGATTTTCAAATTGTTGAAAAAGAACTACACTGGAGAGTAAGATAGTAACTGTCAGCAAGCTTTTGACAAGATTAAAGATTATCTATTAAATCCGCTAATTTTGCTTCTACTCACACTAAGACAATCTTTAATCCTCTATTTGACAATCTTGCTGAGATTAATGGGCACTGTATTGGGGCAACATGATGCTTCTAGAAAAGAGAAGCAAGTGATTTATTACTTAAGCAAGAAATTTAATGAATGTGAAGCTCGATACCCATTAATTGAGAAGACTTGTGGGTCAGCATGGATCACCAGACACTTACGGCAGTACATGCTTTATTACACTACTGGTTAATTTCCCAAATGGATCCCATCAAATATATTTTTGAAAGCCCACATGTTTCTGGATGAGTCTCTAAGCGGTAGGTGATTCTATCTGAGTATGATGTCAAATATATGACTCGAAAGTCTGTAAAAGGAAGTGTCATAGCAAATCACTTAGCTGAGAATCCTTTGGATAAATACTAGCCACTGGATTTCCATTTCCCTGATGAGGACATATTGGGTATAGAGGGTGATAAAGATGATGGAGATGATAATGGCAGACGGTGGAAGATGTATTTTGATGGAGCTGCAAAAATATATGACTATATTATTGGGGCTGTAATTATATCTCCTTAAGGAAAACAATTTTTAGTAGCCATTAAATTTGAGTTTAAATGGACTAATAATGTAGCTGAATATGAAGCCTGCATTAATGGCTAAATTTGACTGCAACTCTTAGTATAAAAAGCCTAGAAGTTTTTGGTGACTCAGCTCTTATAATTCATCAAGTGATTGGAAAATGGCAGACTAAGGATTCAAAAATTATTCTATATCAAAAATTTCTAGCTCAATTAATCAAACAATTTAAAGAAATCAATTTTCATCATGTGACTCGAGACAAGAACCAATTTGCTGATACTTTAGCCACTTTAGCAGTAATGATCTGACTCAATTATGGAATCCAAGTCTAACCACTTTGCGTCGAAGCCAGAGATGTGCTGGCATATTGTTTAAATATAGAAGGTAAGCATGATGACCAACATTGGTATTATGATATTAAAACTTACATAACAAACAGGGAATACCTAACTGAGGCCACTGAGAGTGATAAAAAGATTATTCAATGCCTAGCCATGAATTTATTCATTAGTAATGGTATTTTGTACAAGAGAAGTCATGATGGCACACTATTACGGTGTGTGGATGCGAAGGAGTCCCAAAAGATAGTCACAGAAGTTCATGAAAGAGTATGTGGTACATATGCAAACAGTTTTACCTTGGCCAAGCAGATTCAAAGGGGTGAGTATTTTTTGTTAATAATGAAGAAAGATTGCATTGAGTATGTTTGAAAGTGTCATAAATGCCAAATATACTCAAACAAAATCAACGTACCACTAGTCTAATTACACAATCTAGTGTCACCTTGGCCATTCTCTATGTGGGGCATTGATGTAATCGGCCCAATTAATCCTAAGGCTTCAAATAGATATCGTTTTATCTTGGTTGCTATTGATTATTTCACTAAGTGGATAGAAGCTAATTCTTTCGCTAATGTCACTTAAAAAGCTTTTTGCAAGTTCCTCAAAACAAACATCATTTATCGTTATAGGCTACTTGAAAGGATTATTATAGATAACGCTACAAACTTGAATGGCACGAAAGTTTCTAAACTCTGTGAACGGTTTAAAATCAAGCACTATAATTTGGCACCATATCGACCATAGATGAATGGGGCAATGGAGGTAGCAAATAAAAATATAAAGAAGATCATTACTAAAATGACGATCACCTACAAGGATTGGCACGATATACTTCCATATGCATTGCATGGTTATTGCACAACTGTGCGTACCTCGACTAGGACAACTTCTTACTCTTTGGTTTAGAGAATGGAAGCTATCACACCAATTGAGGTTAAAATCCCATCCTTGCAAGTATTAATTGAATCCAATTCAGATGAAAGTTATTGAGTAAGAGCTCGATATGTGCAGTTGAATATGATTGAAGGATGAAAACTCATCACGATATGTCATGGATAGTTATATCAAAAAGGGATGGCACAAGCTTTTGACAGAAAGCTTCATCCTAGAGAGTTCAAAACTGGTGAATTAGTCCTCCAAAGGATCCTGCCAAACCAGGATGATGCTCAAGGCAAATGGGCTCTTACTTATGAGGGCCTTATATTGTGAAGCATGCTTTCTCAGGAGAGGCGTTAGTTTTGATGGATATGGACAATCGTGAATTAACTAAACCTTTCAACTCAGATGCAGTTAAAAAATATTTTGCATAAAAAGAAAAGCTCGCTAAGTTGAAAATCCAAATGAGTGGCCTAGGCAAAAGTTAGAGCATAATAAAAGCTCACTAGGTTAAAAACCCGAAAGGGCAACCTAGGCAAAAATTACAGCAAAAATGGAAAAAAAAAAAAAAAGAAGGAGAAAGGAGAAAGGAGAAAGGAAAAGAAAAGCCTGCTAAGTAATATGAGAAAATGCTTAGGCAAAAGTTAAGGTAGACGTTTTGAAATTTAGATTGGGTAGAAATAAGGGAACAATGGATCTCCAACTAGGTTTGACAAAATGTATATCTTGAATAGCACAAAGAATCACCTTATGGGGACGTATAAGGCCAATTATAGAGAACATTCTTCAAAAGAACTTTTTGGACCTAGTTCTTTTATCTTTTCCTTTGTTCCAAATTACTTATTGTCTTAACTCCTAGTGCTTTATTTGACAAAACTTCTTATTGGGGATTATTCTTCTAATAATTTCTCATCTATTTTAGTTACATTTCATTGTTCATTCATATTGTAACCACTGCATTCATGCTTCATATAAATAAATTAATAACTAAGAAACGACATTTGTCTAAGTAAATACTTGGCACATTAATATTGATATCTTTTTTGAATCAATTATCCTAATCATTATCGAAAAGATAGACCAGGATCGAATATTGAACACAAATCACTAAATGTCGTTTTCATCTCAAACCTAGTAGTCAAGACATTCATGAATGATATATGTGGTGATTTTTCTTACCGAGAAACAAATAAAAGGGACAATTATGGTTTCAAAGATGACATGCAAAATCCTCTACTGGTGAAGAATCATGAGTTACCAATTGGATGCAAGCCAAAATACTAAGGGTCTAGTTAAATGGATGTTGCATTTCGAAAGGACAATACGCCTTTCCTCTACAGTTGGTCAGTTAACATATCAACACTTGGTAATGCCTCCGAACTAGCATTTTCATGAAAATAAAAGGAAAAAACATTGGAAATCAAAACAATATATATATATATATAACAAAAAAAAAACCAATCAATAATAATAAAATAACAAACCATGAAACTAATAGTTCATAGCTGTCATGCACACATTCATATTGGGGCAAGTAAAAATTAGAATTTACATAGCACTAATTAAAGCATCCCACATGTTCCTCATACTTCGCCCCAAGAAGCAGAAATCATGGCAGGGGCAACATTTGCATGTCTCATGTTTCATGTTTCCAAGATTACATGCATCCACTGAGTCTACTGGTTATGTTCCACATAAGGCCCTGTTTATATATCATGCATTTCACATATGCACATATGTTACTTAAACATTTGGCCAGGCACCCATAATCTTGCATCAGAATAGGCACCAAAAGCCCTGCACTAGAACAAGCACCAAAAGCCCTGCACCAGAATAGGTATCAAAAAATCCTACACCAAAATAGGCACAAAAAAGTCATGTACCAGAACAGGTACTAAAAAGTCATACACCAAAACAAGTACCAAAAGCCCTATACCAAAACAAGCACTAATAAAAGCCCTACACCAGAATAGGTACCAAAAAAAATTATGCACAAAAGGCCTGTACCAAAATAGGCATTAAAAGTCTAGTACCAGAATAAGAACCCCTTTAAGCCTTGCTCTAGCAAGCATTTCTCACCTTTTTTTTTTTTTAATCTTTGATCATATTTTGGCATTCCCAGGTAAGTTAGCTCACTTTGATCTGTTAGCTCCCTAAACAAAATATATATTTTTATCTTTACTTATTCTTAAGTCAAGGATATCAAAAAGTTACATTTTCGATCTCCTCACTTAAAGAATAAGTAAAGAGGCAATCTGTAAATACCATATTTTATTTGGATCGCTTTTTCCTCTTATTTATTATTAGAAGGCAATCAAATCATCCTAGACAAAATACATATTTTACATTTTCAATTGCCTTACCAAAGAAATAAGTAAAGAGGAACAACTGTGAACACCATATTTTGTCCGGACAAATTTGAAAAAATAAATAAATAAAATAAAAAATAGTAATAATGAAATTAGCACAAAAATAAAATAATAATAATAATAATAAAAGAAAAAAAGAATTTAAATTCAAAAAGAAAAAGTAAAAACAAAATAAGAAAAAAGAAGAAAGAAAGAAAAGAAACATAGAAAATAGGGAATCAAACAACGGACAAGGGAAAAGCCTAACCCAAAACCAGTTTTTAAAAAAAAGAAAACAAGAAAAAAAAAAAAAAAAAGAGAAGAAGAAAAATAGAAGCCTTTTACCTGAAATTAGAGAGAAGGCCCGGAATCAATTAGAAGGGAAAATGGGTTGAAATGAAGAATGAAACAAAAAAAAAAACACAAAGCAGAGGCTCGTATCCTTTTCAGCCCAACAAACTCTCAGCCTCTCTGATTCAAGTCAGAAGCCCAACCCAGATACCAAACCTTTCTCGTTTCTTTTAGTTGCTCCTTTCCTTCACATGTAATTCTGGCAGAGGCAGAGGGACCACATTCTCACTCACTGGGGGCACGACTCTGAAAAGCAAATGTACAGGAGGAAAAGCAAATGTACAGGAGGGAATGGAGATGCCAATGGGGGCAGAGAGGCACAACGAATATGATAGATGTGGGGACCACGCGGGGAATGCTTATAATAGCAAGGAGATTCTAGAGAAGAAGGGGGATTTTTCGGATTGAAGAGAGAGAGCGGAGAGGAGAAAAAGATTCAGGGGTTAGGGTTTCAGATCAAGGGGCAGAAAGAGTGGACGATTAAGAGAGAAATTGGGGAATTTTCGAGTGAGAGTGGATGAAGAATAGAGAACTCAAGAGGAATTTGAGACAAAGAGGAAGGGGTTGAGGGTTTTCATTTTCAAGAAAAGGGAGATTGAGAGAAGAGGTCTTCTAGAAGTGTGAAAAGTAAGAGACTGAGAGAGAAATAGTGGGGAGGCTTCTCTACCAGGTTGATTTTCGGGTTACAGAGGAACAGTTTCGAAAAATGAAAGAAGCACGAGGAGGCACAGTATAAAGGAGCTAGGTGTGGTTTAAAGGAAAATGAAGACTTCCAAATTTCAGCAACAAAGGTAACCAGGTATTGATTTAATCTCAATTCGTTCTCATGGTATAGCTTAGTTGGGTCTCAAATTGCTGAATGACTTGCTGTTATCCAATTTCATCTCTACAAGTTATATATTTAGGTTGCTTCGTGTTTGCTCCATTCCTGATTAAGGTAATTTCAATTTGTGTCTGAGGCATGATTTTGTTGGTATCTAAGTGCTGAATGATTTGCTGATCATCTGATTTCATCTCTGCAATTTATCTAGGCTTCTTCATGTTTGCTCCATTCCTGATTGAGGTAATTTCAATTTGTGTGGTATGATTTTGTTGGTATCTAAGTGCCAAATGACTTGTTGATTATCTAATTTCATCTCTGCAATTTATTTAGGTTGCTTCGTGTTTGCTCCATTCCTAATTGATGTAATTTCAATTTGTGTCTGAGGCATGATTTTATTGGTATCTAAGTGCTGAATGACTTGCTGATTATCTAATTTCATCTCTGACATTTATATGGGTTGCTTCATGTTTGCTTCATTTCGGACTAAGGTAATTTCAATTTATGTATGAGGCATGATTTTGTTGGTTTCTAAGTCCTAAATGATTTGCTATTTTCTGATTTCATCTTTGCAATTTATTATTGATTTTAAGGAGTTACTTCATCCCCTGCTTCATTTTCATTAGCAATGCGTAAGGGACTTTTGTTTAAAGATGTTGTTAATGTCAAGTAGAAAATGGAAACAGGATAGTTCAATGAAAATCAAATTGGTCTTAAGGCTCCTCTGTTGTTTGGAATATGCTATTGTACGTGGTAATATGTATAATCTTTCCTTCGTATGTTTCTTAAAGAATGCTCAGTTGGTGTTTGATAAAATGCTCAAGAAAAAAGACTGAAAAAAAAGCTCAGGTAGTGAATCGTTATGATTTCATGAGAACGAAAGCATTGCTAGATTAATAATTTGATGTAGTGAGACTGATATAGATTTTATATTTTTCAATGATGAAACGGTTTTAAAATATTTCTTTAATACTTTGGTGGAATTTCTTTGGACTATGCTGCTTATTTGATGCTCGTTTATGATGGGGAGCAATATATGGGAGCTTGGGCTTGCAAAACGCAGGAAATAGCCCATTTGATCCAATCAAAAGAAAGGAAGGATACATTGCAATCGATTTGTAATCTGTATATGTATATTTTTATCTTGTAAATATGCTTAAAAAAAATGATACAACAAATCATGGCTAAACACTAAGCACCCACTCTCACAAGCTATTATTTACTTGTGAATATTTTTATTTTTTATTTTTTACTTATTTTTTGTTTCTATTTTTATTTTTATTTTTATTTTTATTTTTAGAAAAGCCAGGTGGATTTTATATCCCCTCATGCATATAAGGACTAACTGAGTATGAGTATGATGTGTGACAATAAAGTTCCCTTGGTATTCAGTGTTTTTATTTGTAAGCTTGGGTTCCAATAGCCCTATCTAATTAATTTTGCCTTCAACATACAAAAAAAATATGCTTCAAAACGAAATTCAAAATCTTTTAGGAAGCTAAGTGAAGTTGTTCGAATATATATATATACATATATTTTTTTTAGACAAAATAAAGTATGTTTTTAAAATTTTAAAAAAAAAAAGAAAGAGAAACTAGAAATCTGTTTCAATGAAAAATATTAAAAAAACGTTTGCCCTTTTTCCATGAAGGTTTTTCTCTAAAGATAAAAGATGGCATTAAATATTCTTTTGAAATTAGTAAAAGAAAACACACAACACAACACAAACATTAAAAAATAATAATAAAACGTACAAAACAAAAAAAAAAGAATACAACAAAAAAAACTATTATAAAGAAAGAAAACAATCAAGATACAAAAAACACAAAAATAAATAAAGTAATAAAACAGAAAATAAAGAAAAAAATAAATAAGGGGATAAAAATTTTAATTATCAAAGAAACCAAAACCAAATTTTGTTTTAAAAGGAAAGAAAAAAATAACAAAACAACAAAGCAAAACAAAAACAATAAAACAAAACAAAACAAACAAAGACAAAAGAAGAGGGTAAAAACCAACAAAAGGAAAACAAAAACAAAAAAGGGCAAATTTAATTGAAAAAAAAAAAGAGAAATAAAGAGACAAGCAAAAAAGAGACTTTTTTTTTAAGAGAGAGTAAAGAAACATAAATAAAAACACAAAATCAAAATCAACAAAATTAATCAAAAAATTAAATTATAAAGAAAAGATATTAAAAAACACAAAAAATGAAAGAAAAAAAAAGGAAAAAAAAAAAGATAAAGTTAATTCTACCTTTGACAAATCAAAATATATTAATTAATTCTAATTTCGTTTTATTTGCTAAAGGGTGAAGCAACTTTTATTTCCTGTGTCATTTAAAAAACAAACAAACAAAAAAAATAAAAACAAAACAAAAATAAACAAAAACAAAATAAAACAAAAAAAAAAACAAGGCAAAACAAAAACAAAAACAAAGCAAAATAAAACAAAACAAACAAGACAAAAAATAAAACAAAAAATAAAAACAAAAACAAAGCAAAACAAAAACAAAATAAAACAAAACAAAACACCAACCTAATCATAGCTTTTGTTCAAACTATATTATGTGGATTTTGATTCCTCTCGAATGGTATATAAGTTTTAGACTTTTATTCCAAGTCAAGGTCGCTTTTGTAAACAAAATGTTTTCTTATTTTTTTTATTTTTAACTATATTTTCTCTTTATCTTATTTTATTTTAAATTTTACTTCCTTAATTTCTTGTGTTTTATTTTACTCCCATAATTTTTTTCTTCTTTATTTTATCTTATTAATATATTTCCTTTCTATTTTTAATTTCATTCTTCTTACCTTATTTTACTGTTGATTTTCTTTCTTTTTTAGTTCTGTGAATTTTTCTTTCCATGTGATTTGTTAGGAAGAATTGAAATAGAATGAAAGCCATGTTAATTTTACACAATTGACTTATGATAATTATTCAATGAACGAGTGTAGTAGGGTGTTTAATATTTTCTCCACTCCCAATCGACTCCTGAATTTGTATCTGATTCGCAAACTATTTTTCATTTTTCTTATAAAAGATTTTTTTTTTAAGTTTTTCCTTTTAAAAAATAAAATTTTAGTGGGGATTCTACCACTTTTACTTTAATTTTGGTTTTCATTTTTTTTAAAAATTAAAAATTTTCTTTTTTCTAGCACCACATGATCATATTTTTGGATGTGGCAACTTTTTTAAAATTATTTTGACTTTTTTTTAAAGGAAACAAAATGTCAAATAAAATCAATTTTCTAATTTTGAATTTAAAAATAAAAGATGATTAAGATTAAAAGAAAAGCTTAAAATTTAAACAATTCAAATTGTCTTCCATGTTCACGAGAAATTATCCAAATTTTTAGAGTGGGAGAGAAGGTATGAGTAGGGCAGTGGTAAAGTATCATATATATATATATATATATATATATAAAATAAATTATATATGTTTCATATTACATAAAATAGATATAATTTAATATCTAATTTTTAAGATAAATAATATACATTTATAACCCAACATATAATAAAAAATATTTTTTATACAAATAAGTTAATTTATATTATTTTAACAAATTATAAACAATTGTGTGATTTTTCTAAAATGCAATAACATTATTTCTTTTCAAATAACTTACCCGTAAACTTTCTTGATTTCATAATCATGGGTTTGTTTTTTAAAAAAATTACAAGCAATTTTTAGATTTTGTTATTACTCAATTAAAATAATAAGTATTTTTTACAATTCAATTTTAAATAATTTAATTATTTAAAAAAATCTTTACACATTAAACTTTGATTAAAAAACTTAGTATAAATTATCTAAGTAATTTTAACTAAGTCTTATTGATAATCAAACTAGATAGTCATTAAACAATACATCATACAATTTATTTCTACATTTAATCTAAGAATTTAAAGGTTAAACTATTCAATTTATAAATTTTAGATACATTTAGACTATGAATTTAAAAGTACATGAAATTTTTAGATACATATAATTTTTAGAAACATTTAGTCTATGAATTTAACAGTACATGAAAGTTTTAAAGATATTTAGTTTTAAATTGCATAACTAATGAAAATACAAGAAATACAAACAAGAGAAAATTGAGAGTAGAAATAGTGAAAAGAAATATGAGAATAATTCTTATTCAATTAAGGTATTCATTGCTTAGTATATAACTTTTATTTATAAACATTACATCCATAAAGGTCAATCTAAGAGTTATAATAATATAAATTAAAAAATCAATTTACATAATTGTATAACATAAATCTTTTAAAAATTATAAAATATATGTCATTAAAAATAAAAATAAAAATCTTTAAAAAGTCATTCTTTATAGGTTATAGGCATTTATATAATTATATTACTTACAATAGTCCTCATTAGATATCCATCAACAAATAATATGATTTGTTAAAAACTTTATCAGGAAAAATCCAATGAGATAAAAACTTAGTGAAAAAAAAAAGTACATAATATTTATAATATAGCTCACCTCATTAAAAACTTTACTAGAAAAATTCAATGGGATAAAACCATAGTTGAGGAGAAAAGCGTTCATTGTGTCTTTTACTCCTCTAAATGATAACATCATTTTATATATATATATATATATATGTGGTAGTTACTAATGCCTTAGTTAACAAATCTATAAATTATCATATAAAAAAATTTATTAAAAATCTATATCACTATTTTTTTTAAGATCATGAGTGAAAAAATATTTAGTAAAATATATTTCATTCTATCTCATTTAATGTATCTTTTTAAAAAAAAAAACTAAATTATACATATTATATTATCTTCGTATAATATTATTAGAGTCTTTTTCTTTGAAGATAAACCACACATCTTTTAAATATGGTAGGTCATTAACTCTAATCAAACACATTATTCACTTGTTTTATGCATTGCAATTATTTGTGTATAATTTGAAGAAATAACAGTTAAAGTTTGTTTTGTAGAATGTTATGATATGACTGTACTCCCAAAATAACTTCTTTAAGTTTTTATGTGGATCAAATAAGTATTCTATATTTATATAACTAACTAATTGTTATCAAAATTTAATTGAATAAAATAACTATATATTAATAGTCATTTAAAGATATCACAATAAATGATTAACTTAATTCTAACATATTTTATTGGAGAAGAAATAAATCTTGATAACAAATTTACATCAAATGCAATACCAGGTCATGTACTAATGAGATAAATTAATTCTCTTATAGCATTAAAATATGGTACTGTAGGATTAAGAACTTCTTCATCATTTTCTCACAAACAAAAAGGATTTTTATTTATAGCTAGTAATCTTATAACTATTAGGGTACTTAGTAAATATAATTTATCCATATAAAATATATTGTTTTAAGATCATTTTAGTATATACTAATTGGTGAAAAAATTTCATTCATTAAGTACTCAATCTACAAATTTAGACAAAACTTTTTTTTTTTTTAAATCTTTCATCTCATATTCTTTTTTCAAATAATCAATTGATTTTTGAAACTCTTTAAAAGTTTCAATAATATTTAAATCATTAATATATACAATAATTATAATAAACTTTAATATATATTTTTCATAAAAACTCATAGGTAAATTACATAATTTTTATAATATTTTTTCAACAAATATTCATTGAGATAATTATACCATCTATGTCCAAACTATTTTAATCCATATAAGGGTTTTTGTAAACATATTGAACAATTTTTTCAATAATCTTTACATGTTTCTGATATTTTAAATCATTTAAGGATTTTCATACAAAATTTTACTAATATAGTTAGATATATAAATAGGGTGTAAAATCATCTAATAGATATATATCAAATTTTTCATATACTACCAGACTAATAAAATATTCAAAAGTAATTATATTCATCACAAAAAAATATTTATTCATAATAAATACTAAGTCTTTGCAAAATCTCTTGTACTACAAGTTATACTTTCTATCTAATGGCTTTATTGCTTTCATTTTATTATATTGCACAAATACCCATTTATACCATACATGCTTTACACTTCAAATGTTCGAACTATAAGTCTAAAAACTTTACGTTTTGAAAGTAAATTTAATTATATTTAAATTATGTATTTTCATTTCAACCAATTTATGTTTATATTCTTTGATAGATTTAAATTTAAAATTTTTATTTTGTTGCATTATTTCAATAGCAATGTTGTATGAAAAAAACATTGTTGATAATTGTATATTTTTTGTTTCTTTTTTTTTTCTTATAGTGATATAATTTATCGAGATCTATTCATAATTTTTAAATGTCTAAATCTCTTCTAAAGTTTTATGATTAGTTATGTTCTCAAATCTCTTCTTGAGCACTTGCCTTCTCATTATGTCCATCTTAGTTATTTTGAGGAGATCCCCGTAATATAAAAAAAAAAAAAAAAAGAAGCATTCTTGACTAGACTAACTAGCAAACATAAGCTTTCCAAACACACAAGTTTGCCAAAACTTAAAAGGCATTGCCCCTTATTTTATCTTGGTATTGTATTTCTTTCCAAAAATCCTATTCTTACATCCTAATAAAATGTCTTCACCTTTATTATTCATACTTCAATTCCTTCTTTATTCAAATTCTAATTACTTGAATCAAAACAAAATTACATTTATCATTTTTAACCCAAAATAATTAGAGTTAAAAATCAAAGTTTTTAGCAATGTACTTTTTAATAAGTTATATTTTAATAAATAATAATAATTTTGTTGTTATAGATATTTTTTATCAAAATAAATTTAAATATAATTTTTTTTAATTTTAAAATCATGCTATGCAAATTTTCAAGTAGAAAAAACTTATATGTTATTTTTTATATAATTATGATTAATTTTTTAAATTAAAATATAACAAATGTATGATATCCAATAATAACATAATAAATATAAAATTTAACATATAATTTTATAATTTTATAATTAAATGATACACTTGTCATATTATTATTAAAAAATTATATACTTATCATATTTAAATTAAAGCATATGTTAGTAAAAATATAAAAAATTACATTTAAATCTAATTTTTTAAAAAAATATTGATAAAAATTATATAATTTTATAATCTCTCAAAAAAAGAAAAATAATTTATTTTAAAAAAATTAGTATGGAGTTCATCATTAAATATTGTTTATTTTTTTAATTATAAAAATTTTGAAAAGACAAAATTGAGAATAAAAAAACCATTATAATATTTGAATAATTACAAATATTCATGACTGATGAAACGGACAGGTGGAGAGACAAAGGAAAGACGCGGCACACTGTTTTACTGGTATTAAATGAACATCCCTGTCACCATAAACGTCATCAAATTTCATCATTGTCCTGGGATCCAACCTAGAACCGACTACTTGGCTTCCACGAAACTCTTCTCACTTCGATATCTTATTATATTTAATTTAATTAAAATATCTTTATATCTATTTCTTATATAATATAATAGATATTATATATATAATTAATATAAAATAATTAATTTTCTTAAAAAATAAAATATAAATTTAAAATATTCAAAAAATATTTTTTTCTATTTTACTAATTCATATATAATATTTTATATTCAATAACAATATTTGTCTTAAATATATTTTAAGAAACATAAGTATTACCATAAATTTAATAAAACTTAAAAATAAATTAAATTGTTATTTTTTAATATAAAATAAATAACATTAAAATAAAATATTTAAAAATAATATTTTTAAGAAGCTAAAATTTTGGTTATATTTTAGTTTAAGTGAGTGAGTGTATATATTCAAAATAAAAAAAGATCATGTAAAATTTTTTTTAAGATTAAATATTGAAAGATAAGACATTTAACGTGAATGTTACTGAAATAACGCGTCTACGTCATATTAAAATACTTATATACATGAATATTTTTTTGTTAGATATGAAACTTGAAGTCCTATTCAAAAAGATCACCCAATTAAAACATTTATCAAAAGAATAATTTACCCACTCAAAATATATTCTTAAAAAATATGAACTCTAAATTTTAAATAAAAAATAACAAAATTAAAATTCTTACTTCACTTGTCTTCCATTTTCATCGATATCAACGTTGCTAAAGGGAACTTTATTATTAGACGTTAAGGATGCAAATTTACCACAAATGAACCAAGGAACAGTTTTGGCAAGGAAAATAAATAAAGCAAAAATGTTTGCGCGTTGGAAAATAAAAGTCTTTTATTGCTGCTCTTAAGCCATTGAAGCCTTTATTGACTTGGGTGTTGACTTTGTCGTGTTTTGTGACTCTGACACTCCAGCTCCCTCTATAAAACCTCGATCAAGCTTTAGCCTCATCTCACCACATTTGGAATCATTTCTTCTTCCTTGCCTTCTCGTCTTTCTTCTTCACTTTTCAATTATTCTTCCTTTAACTCTCGCAAACTCCGACAAAAATGAAGGTTAGAATTGTCTCTCATGACAGTTTTCCTCTGTTTTCTTGCATGCCTGATCAACCTTTCTTTTTGTTTTTGCATTTCTCAGTCTATAGTTTCTCTTTGATTTTAACTAATTTGTAAGGGTTAGAAATTTCAGAGTTTGGGTGCTAACGTCAATTTGGATTGTTGTGTGACAGAAAGTGGTGTTGAAGGTGGAATTACATGATGACAGAATGAAGCAGAAAGCTATGAAGGCAGTCTCTGGCATTTCAGGTATTGAATTTCAACTTCTTGTCTTCTTCCTCTTCTATTTCTGTGCTGCGTTTCTGAATTATCCCAATTGACGCTTGCTGGAGATTATAGTATATCATAAAACTTGGCTTTATTTTAAGCTTTCAAGGATTAATTGCCTTGGAATAACATGGTATTGTACAATTGTGCAGGGGTGGAGTCAGTTGCAGTGGACATGAAGGACAACAAATTGACCTTAATTGGAGCCATAGACCCTGTATGTGTAGTGGGGAAGCTGAAGAAGTTGTCTCATGTAGAGATACTCTCAGTAGGACCAGCCAAGGAGGAGAAGAAGGAAGAACCTAAGAAAAATCCACCAAAGAAAAATGATGAAGCGAAGCCAGATCCAAAGGTAGTAGTGCCCTATGATGTGTGTGGCTACTATAATTATTATCCTGTGAGATATTACCATGTGGAAGAATATCCTGTTGGCTGTGTAATCTGCTAAACACTTTTGGAATATTGAGCTGGACGGATAATAAATGAAAAAGCAAAAAAATATATGGCTGTTAAAGAGAGTGGTGCATTTTCCTTTTTACTCTTTTCTTTTTCTTTTTTGGGGGTTTATTTCATAATTAAGATCCATAAAGCGGTTCCCAAGAATTGGGATTTGTACAGCGTTTTGTGGTCTAGTGATAGATTAGATTTGATTTCACGTAGAATTTTGGAAGCGTTCTATAATAAAATGTATATGAGTGAACGAATTCTACTTTCATTTTAGGTGCAAAATTTTGAATCTACTCTTGATAATGTTCCTTCTAGAAAATTGAAAAAAAAAAAAAGAATGAATTAATTAAATAATCGCTTTTCTGAACACAAATGGGTATTTGAAAAAATATGAAATAAATGATGCCCAAAGGCAAAATATCGAAGTTAAAGCATTAACTCATTTAATAAGAAAAGGTAGTATCACTTCCCCAATTTCTGTTGGAAGAACTTTAAAACTAAGACAGTATACTTTTAATTGCGAACAAGAGAAAAAACTTTAATTTATTGGCTGTTCCCCCCTCTCTTCGGTTTGGGTCCTCTACGAGGTCTATCTAATTCAATTCCAAAATAATAATAATTTAAAAATAATTTTTTACCAGATCCTATCTGACACATGATATAAAACACTGTTAAATTGAATTGAATCTAATAGACTGGATTGCTGAGCACAACAAGAAATTTAAAGAATTTTACATTTCTAAATTTTATTTTGCTTTAGTTGTTTGGTTTGATACCTTGAAACTTGAACTAATTATTTTTGTTTGATGATGATAATATGATATTGATTATTGAAAAAATTATATATGTGTTTGAGTTAATTGTTTGGATTTTGAACACAAGATACTTGACTCCATTTTAGTAATCTCAATGTAAAGGATTATTTTTACATAATTCTTATATAATATCTATTATTCTTTTTTAATTATTATATCTTATTATTTTTATTACTTTAGTACAAAAGTTATTTTTATCTTTAAAATTAAGATTAATTTTTTTATTCCTTTCATGTACATTCCACAAGCCCGAAACTTGTTGCAAATTACAATGTTACTATTGTTATTTTTTTTTGTTCATTTTTTGATTAATTAAACAGGCCAATGTGCTAAATAGATTTGTCCATTTTTAACCTTTCTGATGAGAGAGGCTAACCATTTTTTTTTCACCCATTTAAAATGGGTTAGCAAAACTTGATCCACTTAACCCATGTAGGCTATATTAGCCTTTTTTGACAGTTCTACTCTATTGATTGAGGCTAATTTTTTTTTTATTTTGGATATTCCAAGTGTATATATATCCTTTCATAATTAGATAGTAGACTAATTCCTTTCACCTTATAAAGTGATTAAGAAATGCTCTTCTTAAATTGGCATCTCCTAAACTTGAACACTCAACTGTCTTAAAATTCAAACAGTCACTGTTATGGCAATTAGCTAATGTTGGGTGAGTTTAACTAATTTGGTTTAGTAGCTTGACATGCCATTATAGTCATGTCAAATTTCTCTTTTTATTTTTTATATATTGTTTTAAATAAAATTTAAACTTTTCTTATTTCAAAATAATAATTTATATAATTTCTATTTTTATATCAATTCATTTTTTAATTTAAAAAAATAAGATAGAAAATTAATCACACAATGTATTTAAAATGTAAAATATTTTTAAAAACATATAAAATGAATACTTGACTAATTTGAAAGAAAACAAAATGCAATGCTTAGAGTTGTTTCATGTATGTCAAGTGAATATTCAAGCAATGATAAGGAAACTCAACCGGTTGTGGATAAAACAATCTACATTTCACTAAATAATTTTTAACATGTTGCATTGATCACTACCTACTGATTAGCCTACAAGTTCAGAGCATTAAAATTAAATCTAAAGCATGAATAAAACCTAATTTGACACTCATTCCTAAAAAATAAAAAGTAGAAAAAGACCTTAGACTGAACTTAATAGAACTCCAACTAATCAAAAACAAAACAGTTTCAAGTGTCTATGACTAAATAAATCTTATGAGTGAAGATACATTTGAAGGCAAGGTGAATAGTGTTTGTGTTAAAAATGAATTTCAGGCAAACTTATTTCAAAAAATGATCAAAATAATTACTTTGACAATTTTCAATAAGAAAAAGGTTATTCAAAATAATTTAAGTATGAATGAGAACTCAAAAGCAAAGTTTTAGTATTTTGAATATCATATTTTATTTGGATTAATTTGGAAAAATAAATAAGAAAAAAATAATGTAAATAAATAATAAATAAACTTTGAAGGACCCCAGACCTAATTAAAAGAGAAAGAAGCAAGAAAATAAAAGCTAAATTGGCAACCCAATTCAGAAGTTTTTTGAAAAAAGAAGGATAAAAGGAGGAAGACTCCACTAATTTATATGCTATTATTTATATTATTGTTATCAAGTATTTCAATTAAAATATAATAAATATATAAATCTCCACTAATAATATGAGAAGTATAAAATTTATATAGATATTTATATTGTTTCTTAATTAAATTATATATTCATTATATTATTAGTAAGAAATTATATCATTATTATATTTTAATTAAAAAATTTAATGACAACAATATAAAAAATTGTGTTTTGATATTCGCTTAAAAGATTATATAATTTTGTTTAAAAAAATATTATATAATTTTATAATCTCTCAAGAAAGGGAGAATAACTTATTTTAAAAAAAAATCAGTATGAAGTTTATCATTAAATATTTTTTGTTATTTTTAATTATAAAAATTTTAAAAAGACTAAATGAGAATAAAAAAGCTATTATAATAGTTAGAAATATTGTTGACTGATGAAACGGACAGCCAGAGAGTCATCGGGAAAGACCCGGAAAACAGTATTACTAGAATTCGTTCAACATCCATGTCAGCACAAACGTCATCAAATCATTATTGTCCAGGGATCCAACCTAGAACCAACCAGCTGGCTTCCACGAAACTCTTCTCACTTTTTATATCTTATTATATTTAATTTAATTTAAATATCTTTATATCTTTTTCTTATATAATATAATAGATATTATATATAATTAATATAAAATAGTTAATTTTAAATTTAATCAAATTATAAAATCATTTGTTAAAAAATAAAATATAAAGATAAAATATTCAAAAATATTTTTTCCTATTTTACTGATTTATATATATTAATTTAAATTCAATAACAATATTTGTCTTAAATATATATTAAGAAACATAAATATTACCATAAATATAATAAAACTTAAAAATAAAATAAATTTATATTTTTCAATATAAATTAAATAACATTAAAATAAAATATTTAAAAATTATTTTTAAGAAGCTAAAATTTTGGTTATATTTAAGTTTAAGTGAGTAAGTATATATATTTAAAATAAAAAAAGATTGTGTAACTTTTTTTTAGATTAAAAATTTTAAAGTAGAACACCTAATACCGATATTACTCAAATAATACGCATGCATTATACTTAAATACTTATATATATAAATATTTATTTTCGATATGAGACTTGAAATCCTACTTAAAAAGATCCTGCAATTAAAACATTTATCAAAAGAATAATTTACCCAATCAAAATATATTCTTTAAAAAACTTAACTTTAACTTTTAATGAAAAAATAACGAAATTAAAATTCTTATTTCACTTTTTCTTGTTCCATTTTCATCGATATCGTCATAGCTGGGGGAACTCTATTAGCAGACATTGAGAATGCAAATTTACCGCAAAAGAACCAAGGAAAAGTTTTGGCAAGAAAAAATAAATAAAGTAAAAAAAAGTTTGCGCGTTGGAAAATAATAGTCTTTTATTGCTGCTTTTGAGTCTTCGAAGTCTTCCTTGACTTGGGTGTTGACTTTGTCGTGTTTTGTGACTCTGACACTCCAGCTCCCTCTATAAAACCTCGATCAAGCTTAGCCTCACCTCACCACATTTGGAATCATCTCCTTTTCCTTGCCTTCTCTTGCCTTTCTTCTTCACTTTTCACTAATTCTTCCTTTAACTCTCACAAACTCCAACAAAAATGAAGGTTAGAATTGTCTCTCATGACAGTTTTCCTCTGTTTTCTTGCATGCCTGATCAACCTTTCTTTTTGTTTTTGCATTTCTGAGTCTATAGTTTCTCTTTGATTTTAACTAATTTGTAAGGGTTAGGAATTTCAGAGTTTGGGTGCTAACGTCAATTTGGATTGTTGTGTGACAGAAAGTTGTGTTGAAGGTGGAATTACATGATGACAGAATGAAGCAGAAAGCTATGAAGGTGGTCTCTGGCATTTCAGGTATTGAATTTCAACTTCTTATCTTCTTCCTCTTCTATTTCTATGCTGCTTCTCTGAATCATCTCAACTGAAGCTTGCTGTAGATTATAGTATATCATAAAACTTGGCTTTAATTTAAGCTTTCAAGGATTAATAATTGCCCTGGAATAACATGGTATTGTAAAAATTTGCAGGGGTCGAATCAGTTTCAGTGGACATGAAGGACAACAAATTGACCTTAACTGGAGGCGTAGACCCTGTATGTGTAGTAGGGAAGCTGAGGAAGTTGTCTCATGTAGAGATACTCTCAGTAGGACCAGCCAAGGAGGAGAAGAAGGAAGAGCCTAAGAAAAATGAACCAAAGAAAAAAGACGAAGCGAAGCCAGATCCAAAGGTAGTAGTGCCCTATGATGTGTGTGGCTACTATAATTGGCATCCTGTGAGACCCTACCAATATCACTATGTGAGATGTGTGGAAGAAGATCCTGTTGGCTGTGTAATCAGCTAACATGATTGAGCTGGATGGAAAATAAATGAAAAGCAAAATGTAGATGCTTGTTAAAAGAGAGTGGTGCATTCAGTCTTCTTTCTTTCTTTTTTTCTTTTTGGGAGTTTATTTCATAATTAAGATTCATAAGGTGGTTCCCAAGAGTTGGGATTTGGACAGCGCTTTGTGGTCTAGTGATAGATTAGATTTCGTTTCACGTAAATTTTCGGCTGCGTTCTGTAATAAAATATATATGAGTGAATGAATTTTATTTTCAGTTAAGGTGCAAAATTTTGAACCTACTCTTGGTAATGTTCCTTCCAAAAAAAAAAAAAGAATGAATTAATTTAATAATCGCTTTTATAAACACAGATGGGTATTTAAAAAATATGAAATAAGTGATGCCCAAAAGCAAAATATCAAACTTTAACTTATTTAATAAGAAGAGGTGACATCACTTCCCCAATTTCTATTAGAACTTTAAAACTAAGAAAGGATACTTTTAATTGCGAACAAAAGAGAAAACTTTACCTTGTTAGTTGTTCCCACCTCTCTTCGGTTTGGTCCTCTACGAGGTCTATCTAATTCAATTTCACATAATAATAATAATAATTTAAAATAATTTTTTACTAGATCTTATCTGACACATGATATAAAATACTGTTAAGTTGAGTTGAATCTATTAGACTAGATTGCTGAACACACTCAAATTTAAAGAATTTTATATTTCTAAATTTTAGTGTTTGTTTAAATTTGCTTTTGTTGTTTGGTTTGATATTTTGAGATTTGGGCAAGTTATTTTGTTTGATGATGATGATATGATATTGATTATTGAAGAAATTGTATCAGTGTTTAGATAATTATTTGGATTTTGAATATATGATACTTGATTCCATATTGGTAATCCATATATAAAACAATTACTTTTACATAACTCTTATACGGTGTTTATTATATTCTCAATCTCATCAATTTATTATTTTTCTAAAATAAGAGCATAAAAATTATATCTATTTTTAAAATTACATTTTTTTTTCATTTCTTCTGCGATAATATTCTTTTTACAGTCTTTTATAACAAATGGGCCCAAAAGGTTGTTGCAAATTGCAATGTTATTGTTGCTGGTTTTCTTCTTAGTTTTTGATTCCTTAAATGGGCCAATTAGTTAAATAGATTGGCCCATTTAACCTCTCTGGTTTTGACCCATTTAAAATGGGTTAGCACAGCTTGGCCCACCTAACTCATGTAGACGAAGTTAACTTCTTTTGACAATTTCACTCTATTGATTGGGTCTACCTTTTTTTTTTTTTTGAGATTTTCTAAGGATATCCTCGTATCTAATTAGGTAGGAGACTAATTCTTTTATTATTATTATTATTATTATTATTATTATTATTATTATTATTATAATAGAGTAGTTAAAGAATACCTTTCATAGTTAATAATAATAAAAAAAAGAATATCTTTCATAAATTAGTATTTTCAAAACTAAAATACTCCACTATTTTAGAAGTTCAAATAACTATTATCACTATGATCAACCAATGTTGGTTGAGTCTAACTAATTTAGATTAGTAGCTTAACATGCATTTACAGTCATGTCAAATTTCACTCTCTCTTTTTTTAAAATTTATTGTTTTAAATAAAATTTAAACTTTTTTCAAAATAATAATTTTATATAATTCCTCCTTTCATATCAATTCATTTTCTAATTATTAAAAAACTTAAGAAAAAAAATTAATCACACAATGTATTAGAAATATAAAATATATTAAAAATATATAGAATGAATACTTGACTAATTCGAAAGAAAACACAATGCAATGCTTAGAGTTGTTTCATGTATGGGAAGTGAATATTCAAGCAATACAAACCCACTAAACAAAGGGAACTCAACTAGTTGTGGATGAAATAATCTACATTTCATTAAATAATTTTTAACAAATTGCATTGATCACAAACCAGTGATTAGCCTAGAAATTCAGAGCATTAAAACTATATCTAAAGCACGAATTAAACCTAATTTAACATTCATTCCTAAAAAAAAAAAACAATAAATAAAGACTTTAGACTGAACTTAATAGAATTCCCCAACTAATCAAAACCAAAAACAGTTTCTAAGTGTCTATAACTAAATAAATTGTGGATGATCAAAATATCTAAATTCTTTGAGTGAAGATACATTTAGAAGGAGGGTGAATAAGTGTTTGTGCTAAAAATAAATTTAATGCAAACTTATTTCAAAAAAATGGTCAGAATATTTACTTTGATAATTTTCAATAACGAAAAGGTTATTCAAAGTAGTTTGAGTAGGGATGAGAACTCAAAAAGTAAAGTTTTACAATGAACTCAAAAAGTAAAGTTTTACAATGAACTCAAAAAGTAAAGTTTTAGCATTGTAAACACAGTATTTTGTTTGGATTAATTTGAAAAAATAAATAATAAAATAAAATACATAAAATTATTAGAAATAAATAAATAAATAGTGAATAAAATTAAAAATAAAAAAATAAAAATTATGTAAATAAATAATAAATAAACTCTAAAGACCCAAGGCGTAATCAAAAAAGAAAGAAGCAAGAAATTAAAAACTCAATTGACAGCCCAATACAAACATTTTTTTTTTTGAATAAAAAAAAACCCAATGTTTGGCTCTTTGGTTTAGAAATTAGATAAATAGGACATGACTCTGGTTTATTTGATTTTGAAAATTGGCTTAAAAATTTGGTTAAAAATTGATTAAATTTGTTAAAAACTATAAAAAATTTTCCATTTAATATTAAATCAATTAAAAATTAATTTTTTATTTTTTATTTAAATCAAAGTTTTAACATTCTGTAATAAGAATTTATGATATTTATAAGACTTTATTTAATTTATTTTATATAAATTTATTATCTTATGTCAAATATTTGAAATAAATTTATATTTTTAAATATTTATATTTATTTAAAATATTATTTTACAATATATATATTAAATTAATCATAAAATATTACATATATTTATACTTTTATATATATTTAAAAAATTAATTGTTTAGTCTTTATAGTTTATTTAAATGTTTTAATTTAATTCCTATAATTTATTTTTTTTAAAACAAACCTTATAGTTTTTAAAAGTTAAAGTTTAGTCCCCATCATCTTCTTTTGCTATCCCTCCGCGGATTTTGTGCTGACTATTGTACACTTGTCACAAGGAGGTGAATAAATCTTGCCTGATGGGATATAACATCTCTCTCTCATCTTTCAAGGGAGATCATGCCCGCAAAACGAAACCGATGAACGCCATACTTGAGTTTAGATGCCGCAATTTTTTTTTTTTTTTAATTTTTTGGTGAAAATGAGAGTGAAGATGAGCCCCCTGTATTGCTTTGAAAGTTTGTAAAGGTGGGTGTGTGCAGATTCTTCATGGAATTTGATGGTATACAATGAGTAATGTTGCTTCTACAGGGCAATCAAGGCCGTTTGCAAAACAATACTCACCACTCTGTGTTCTGTATTACAGCCAAGGAAAAGATAACAGCGATGGAACTCTACGTACAAGCTGAAACCATATTTATTTAATGAAACTTGTGGCTATGTAAGTTACCCACACAACCAAGTCTTATTCATGGACAGTGTATCTCTTCTCCTTTCTTTAATACTGATAGGCCTGCACACGCTCAAAGTAAGCTGCAAATGGTAGTAGAGTTGGGTTTTACATTTTGTGTTTGCATTTGGCTGAGAAACTTCAGGGCATCTCTGGAATTCTCACAATAACAGTCTTAGGAGACCACGATAGGACTTAATCTTGAACTCTTGATCCAATGAATTTCAGTCAAAGCTTCCTCACTACGGCCACACAATGAATACCCTGGCCACACATCGTCTACAAAATGACACCAAACTGCATAACTTGAAATTATTGAGTTCCATGAAGATAACTTATGATCTTCCATGGAATCAAAAGCTGCTCTAGCTGCATCGATACATTGTTTCTAGAGTACATGCTAATTAAGGAGTAGCAAATCTACACATTTGAATTTGAAGCACATCTTCACTCTCATTTTCTCCCAAAAAAAGGAAAAAAAAAGGTCCCCTCACTTCTCTATAACCAAAAAACAAAAAAACAAAAAAAGTGCAACAGCTTATTCTTCTCGGGTTCAAACCCAATTCGAGCATCTAAGCTCAAGCATGGTGTTACTCATGGATTTCGTTCTGCAGGTATGATCTTCCTTGGAAGTTGAGAGAGAGATGCTATATCCCATGAGGCAAGATTTGCTCACTTGGCTAATATTGGAATGTTATTAGTTATTGGATTTAAAGTCCGATTCAGGTTCTTGCCATGTTGTGTTTGTTGGTTCTCCTAATGCTCTGTTGTCATTCAATGTGAGATGTGAGATTTATATACGGCTTCTGTTCTTTGCTATTGGTTCTCTGCTTCAAACATAAAGTTTGGACGAATGATTATTGATACCATGTCCATTTGTTTGAATTGAGGACAGAAATTTGGGTGATTTTTTAAAGTTGAATTGAGGATGTTGTTTTCGGTATTGCCTCTAGTATGCGACGTTGGATTCATAATGAGGGTATGTGTCAAGTTGATTATGCACTGGGAAATTTATTTGCTTCATGTGCTTAATTTGTTTCGGTGATTGGTGTCCTTGACATGACGAATTAAAGTTTTATTGGTAATTATTTGGTTTTGATTTGGGTATTAGGATTTGGGATGCCATCATTCTTTAATTGTTGATCCATTATCTCTAATTCTGCTTGTAGTATTTTGATTAATGATTGCTAAAATTCTTTTTTCAAACAGGGACGTTTTTGTACTTGATTGATATGCATTGGTATATGTCCGAAATTGTATCTAATCATTGCCTGAAGTGTTGCTTGTGTTGATGGATGATTGGCATGTTAATTTAGGCTTGCCTTTTTAATTAATTCCAATTGAGGCGTGTGTAGCATAAAAATGCATTTTTTGTTGTACAACAAAGTTTCATTAAAAAAAAAAACATATGGTCCATATTTGAAGGACTGAAATTACTTTTCTCAAAGTAACAGAAAATTTAGATCAATGTGAACACGTAATATATCTTTGAGAATTGGCCTTTTAGTCTTTAATCATATGAGGATATAATTGCAGGGAGAATTGTCTTTCTAAGTGACTGCTTTTCTTGTGTGACCGAATTTCATTTTGTTTGCCATTAAATGTAAATATAGTACTTTAAAGTATTAGTCCTCTATGCCTTAAGTCTCATTGAGAATATTGTTGGGTGCTTTTTGTTTCTCATACAATGTTGAAATTTGTCATTACAATGTTTATCTCTTTTATTTGACTTTGGGATTTATATTGGCTATTATTTTATACGAGCAAAATCCGCCCATTCTGAGCTTGATTAAGGAGAAAGCTGGGGAAATGCAAAAACAAACAGGCGAATACCATTGAGTTCTTTCCGATTTCTTTGCAGTCATTCTTGTAATTATATTTGAAATGCCTTCAATTTCTTCTTCTTATTACTATTTTTATTATTGCCCGTAGGAATCTTGTTTAATAAAAATGGATTCCAATGACTTGGTTTACCTTAAAAAATGAATTTTCTTTTAATCTTTAGAATTTTTAAATAAAAAATAAAATAAAAGTTTTCTTATTAAAAAATAGAAAAGACATACATTTCAAAAATATGATTCAAAGTTTTCATTAAAGACAGTTTTGAGATTTTTGGAAACTTCTTTTCACCAAGTATGAAAGTTTCTTCAACTTTTTTCTATAAGATAAAAATAAAATTCTATTTTCCAAAAATTCAAAAAAAAAAAGAGAGAAAATGAAGAGGGGAAAACATGAGATTAGGTAGATATTGTAAATTAAAACACATTAATCAATCTTTAAATTTATTCTGTTTGTGAAGTCAAATTAATTTTTGATTTTTTTTACAAAATCATTAACCAACTAATACCAATATTCTATTAATTCAAATTATGTGAACTTTGATTTCTATAATAAAGTATGTAGGCTTTTGGTTTTTATCTTAGATTAAGTTTACCTTTGTGAATATACTTTTTATTTCCTTTTCTTAATCTCTTTTACATGCAATTGATGAGGTTAATTAAAACAAGTTCAAGACCATACTAATTTTACATAATTAACTTACTTCTCATTTGATACATAGAATTATTAGGTATGGAAAAAAAATGGAATAAGGATATGAATGGAATAGAATAATTATATTTGGTATAATATAAAAAAAGAATGGGAATGCTGTTATGTTTGGTTAAATAAAATAATGTTGGAATAAAAAAATGATGAAAAAATAATCCTCATACTCTTACTTAAAAAAAAATAATGATAAGATGCGTGTAGTGGATGTTATAAAAAAGAATGAAAATATGAATGAATTAGAATAATTATATTTGATATAATATAAAAAAATGAAAATGCTATTTTATTTATATGTTTAGTTAGATAGAATAATATTGGAATAGAAAAAATGATAAAAAAAATAATTCTCATACTCTTACTTAAAAAAATTAAGTGTAATAATTTTTCTCGATTCATGTACTTATATGAAGAAAATAGCAAATAGATTCCATCTTCCTTTCTAGCCTTTGGACAATATTTGACTTTCAAATGAGATGCAAAGAATCATTCATTTTCCAATTCTTTTTACCGCATGCTACCAAATGAATTGATACGGTGGTGGTTTTAAGAATTGTTGATGTTTAAAACCCTTCCTATACATAATCAGCTATTGAATTCATCCCTTTTTCATAGGTCATCCTTTCCATTTTTTCAAAAAAGAGTTTTCCAAAGTTTTTCTTTTAAAAATCCTAGTGGTGATTCCTTTTCACTTAGTTTTCCTTTTGAACATCAAATTTTCCTTTTTGTGTCTTGTAGTTACATTAGATATGACAAGTGTAGTGAGTAAGTTAAATTGGAATTAATTGATTGAAAGTTGATGTAGACAAAAATAGAAACAAAATAAAGAGAGATAAGGAGAGGAAAATGACACTCAAAGATTATCCTAGTTCAATCTCTTATTATAAGTCCCATTTTTTTTTTTTAATTTTAAAGAATATTCTTCAATTATAAATTAAAGTACATACAAATGGTTTGTTTTGTGTTCATCAATAACAAAGTTTCAATTTATCTAGAATTCACTTATAAGATGAGTTTTCACACAATTCACCCTCAATTGATTTCTCTTATATTAAAAAAGATTTACAACATAGTAAGTTTTACTTAGCTCATTGAACAACTAAGTTTTTTTACACTAGAAAGGATTTGCAAGAAATTAGAATATATTTCAATATCCATATAGAGAAGGGATTACAAAAGCTAGGTAGATCAAAGGCTAAAAATGAATGAGAAGAAGATAACAAGAAGAATTACAATATAAATTGATTTTTTTGGTTTTGTATCTTTCTTATCTTTTTGCTTCCTTTATATAGATGTTTTCCCAAGGTAGTCCTTAGGAACTTAGGATATCTCCAATTTGTGACCTTGATTGCTTCCTTTCTCTTCATTTTGAGCCGTAGGTTACTTACGATGGATGAAGGCATGGTCAAAGGTGACAGACAGAGTGCTTTCGCTGCGAGGAGAGGAGAGAGATTGATTTCCTCTTTGTTTGTAACTTTCACAGTAACTAAAAGCAATATTTCTCCTCTTCCTTCAAGCCTTCCTTTCTAAATAAATGTCATTTAATGGTTCAATAGCCATTGGAAACAAAGTGCAGCACTAGAGCAATTTTCTCTTTTCTTTATTTGTGTGCAATCTTGTAAATTCCCATTGAAGTTTGAATTAACCTTCAATTTTTTTAATTCTACATCCAAGTGATCTCCACCTAATAAAAAAATAATTTAATGTGATCAAATCAGCATTTAACACATTGTTAAATATTCAGTCACTCAAACTTCTAATTATGAAGTATTAACGATTTAATTATTCAATCTCAAAGATTTTATTCTCATCATAATATATAAATCACTTTTGAAATCTCGAGGCCAACAATGAGTTTTCATAAATTTTATCTATTTGGATTAGGGTATGGGGATAAAATTGGTCTATGTTCATATTTGTGGATTTTTTATTTTGGGGGAGATTTTTTAGGATCTGGGTCTGGAGAGAGCAATACGCACTTAGCAAAAGAGCAAGAGTTGATATATATATATATATATATATATATATATATATATAATTTTAATCTTAGAACCAACTTGAGAATGTTAAGACTGAAAGATTTCAAGTTGTATTGATTGTCTTTTATATATTATTAATGGTTGTACAACCTTTTTAATAAATGATTTAGAATAAATTAATAATTTAGTATTTAAAAATTCACTTTTTACTTAATTTGTTCTCTCAAACATAAGACTTTTCAATTTAGTTTTACAAAGATTTTTTTTCCCCAAATCAAATTGATCCTTTTATTTGGTAAAATTTTTCTGATTATTTAATAGAAGCCTGCATAATCATTGACTTATGACTTGGACTTACCTAAGTAGCATTTTCCTCCAAAATGACGTAATTTAAGAAATTTTTTTTTGCCAAAAAGGCATAATTTTCTTAGTAAATTAGCTTTATGAAATTTTTCTAAACGACATTGTTTTGAATAAAAAAAACGCTACTTAGGCAAGTCCAAATTTTGAGTTAATGTCGACGTGGGCTTCCTTTCATTAATTGGGAAAATTTTTCTTAACTGAGGGACTATTTTGTTATTAGAAGACTAAGCTAAGATACCTTATCTTTTAGAGAAGAAAATTGATAAAGGAATAATTTTTTAGGGACTAAATCATTATCATGATGCTATATGAATGAACTTTATGTAGACAAGTTCAAATTTGGGAAAAAATTGTTAATTTTAAAATTTATATTAGTAAATGGATTTAGGTTCAGAGATTTAAATATTCAATAAGGAAAGAAATGCACATTGACTTTGTTACCCATAGGATATGGGTAATGGAAACTATAATAATGTATCCATATCATTCTAAATGCAAGCTAACCCATAAAAAATTTGCAACATTGAAAAAGGCAGAAAATTAACAAACCCTATGCAGCTTCTGTTTTCAAAATGAGTTTGTTCTCTAGGTTCTCAATGGACAAAGATTAGTTGCGTACGCATAATTTAACCAACAAAATCTTATGCATATCAAAATTGTGAAGAAAAACCAAATATAAATTCAATTGCATAAGCCCAATTACTCATACAAATGCATTTCAATAGTACTAAAAAAAACCAATGATTTAAAAGACCCAAAAAGGTTATAAAAAAAAATCAACTTATTTTATTTGTCATTTTCTTCACTTTCTCTCTCTACCTTACTTCTTTTGCAACACGCGCCATCTATATTTCAAAGCATTGTCCCCATAGTCCACATGTATAGAGGCCGTATGTAATTTTAAAAAAAAGACCAGAGACTTCATAGATTAATACCGACAATTAATTAATGAGGTAAAATGAATCAAACTATACAACTGGACATGAACATGTGGGTCAGGCAAACCAAATTACGTAGGATATAGGCCCAAGCACTCAGGAGACGCTCAAGCCTAATGGATAAGACCAAGAAATAAGGGAACAAGCAGGTCCAAGACAAAAGAGCAGAAAACAGCCCTTTTGGATACATAACTCCCTGATGAACGGGAAAAGCAACAGAAAGTTTAAGGAAGCAAGGGAAGAAGCAGCAGGGAATGATGAAGGAAACTGTCATTAACTACCAAAAGGGCTTGACAGTTGGTTCAACCTATTGCAGGTAAGATTATGCTGATATTTTGGGACATGGAAGTTATGAATCTACCGAATGCTTCCGCAACTCCACCATATAGAATGAGGGGTTGGAGTGGCAATGGCAAGCTTGATTTCGTAACTGAACTCAATTCATTAGGAGTCCCCTCGTACAGAAACAAGGGGATTGTGTTCTATTCATCCGTGCATTGATTTGTATTGTCTGTCTGATTCTTCCTCTCCAAATCAATTATGGTGATTTTGGTTTAATTGCTGTATAAAACTCAATTGTGTGTATCAGTTGGAATTTTGTTGTACCATTTGGAAGCCACCATACGGAATCTGGAGGCAATGCTCAGGAAGGGAATGCCAGGCAAACACACCACAGCTCAGGGAATCACGGCAATCGCCAAGGCCCTGCATCAGGCAAACCGAGGTACAAATGGGTTATTAAAAATGACTTGGTTCATGGATGGGAGGACTTCTAGGAGGCTTTAGCTTTGAGATTTGGGGCCACTATGTATGAATATCCCAAGGCAGCACTCAGAACTCAAACAAGAGACCTTAGTGGCTGATTACCAATCCAAAAGTGTCAAACAGAGTCATTGGGCTCTCCGACTCATGGCCAGTAAGCTTTTTCATTGCAAGCTGTAGGAGTGTTTGAAGTGCGAGTTACTTCTTGCCCAACTTGAAACTTACTTACACTGTCTTTTGCCCGAGTGCACAAGCAAAAACAGTTGAGATTACAATAATCCCTTAAGAAGGGGATTACCGCTAGCAATTACGTGGCCACCATCAGCCCAGCCTACACTACCAAAAATATCTCCATCAGCCACACTCCCATACCCGACTCAACAATAGCTCCCTTTAGACCTCATCATCATCGTCATCATCCAACATTGCCACTAGTCAGAGCCAAGCCATCTTCAAGAGGCTAACCCCAGCTGAATTGAGAGCCAAATGGGAAAAAGGGTTGTGTTACTATCGTGAAGAGAAGTACGATCCCACCCAAAAAAGCAAGGCATCTTGCTATTTGTTGGTCAACCAGAAATTGAAGAGCTGCTCCAAGAAACAGGAGAGGCTGGACAAAGAGGCTGAGCTGCAAGTGATACCTGAAGTAAGCTTGAATGCCTTTTCAAAGCAAGCCCCAAGACCCTAAGGATTAATAGGGTCTGCCAATGCAAGAATTTCCAAATCCTGATTGATTGTGGAAGCACCCACAATTTCATTCACGGCAATGTCTGAGACGATACCTTAGTCCAAGGTGCAGATAAGCAGGAGAGAATACTCGTGACAAAGTGTGTAAGCAAGTGGTCCTGAAGAAACGAAAGCATTAGTTTTTTGTAGATCTCTACAAACTGGAAATGAATAGCTCTGAGATTGTCTTAGGATTTTAATGGTTGGAGACTCTGGGGCTTGTGCTCAGTCTCAACCAGTGAAGCTGCAAGGAGACAGAATTCTTAACCCCCACCCCTTAAGTGGAAAGACCCTCCAGAGATTGATGGCAACAAGAGGTGCATTTTCCTCTTTCAGTTGCAGAAAATTGAGGCTGCTCAATGGAGGGAAACAATATGCCAGAGCCATTACAGGAAGTCTTCAAGCAACATGAGCAGGCCTTCCAAGAGCCAAAGACCCTGCCCTCAGTGAGGGACATTAACCAGGGAATACCCTTCATACCCAATTCTAAGCCAGTGAATGTGAGATCTTACAGATACCCGCAATTCCAAAAGGCCGAAATGGAAAGGCTAGTGAAGGAAATGGTACAGAATGGAGTGATTAGAGAAGGCCATATCTTGTCACGTATGCTGTTAGTCAAAGATGAAACATGGTAGCTAGAGACTCTGCGTAGATTACAAGGCCCTCAGCCACATCACGTTGAAAGACAAGTTCCTTATTCCCATTATAGATGAGATTTTGGATGATTTTTGTGATTTCACTCATTTGCAATTGAGTTTAGCTGAATCAAACAGTGATATTTGTATGTTTATTCAAAAGACTTAATTCAATTGAAAAAGGAGATGAAATTTATTTATATTAAGTTGACTTCCACTGCATTTAATAGGATTTTGCAAATAATATCATAAATATAATGATATGCCAACGAATCTCTCAATATTTTCTTCAACCAACTCTCTCAAACAAACACAGATTTGAATTTCACAAACAAGAAACAACCATTGGGATCTTCTTCTATGCTTCTGACACAGTAGTATCGTGGTTTAATCTCATAATAGCGATAGACTTCATAGCGCTTAGCAGTTAGCAGGACATCCAGGAAGATTATCTTTTGCATCTGATTTCTTTTCATCATCTCTCTTCTTAGCTTTATCCTTCTTCTGCTGGTCCTACTGAGAGGATCTCTGTATGACACAGCTTCCTCAGCTTCCCCACCACAATCACTGGGTCTGTGTCTCCGGTTAAGGTTAATTTGTTGTCCCTCATGTCCACACAAACTGACACAACCCCTGAAAAGTGTTACAATATCAAGTTATTCCAAGGCAATGAATCTTTGGGAGCTTTAACTAAAGCATAATTTAAAAACTTGAGTTATTAAGTGAAGTTTCTGAATATTTATATAATTGACACATTTTCCCTCATCAAGTTCATGATAGTATTGTTAATTTTTTATTTAAAAATTATATATATTTAGTTAAATATAATATAGTATATTTTACAAAGCATTAATATATATGTTTTATTTTGTTAGGTTGATATGTGAGTATAAAATGACAGAAATTATTATCAAGTTCATATAAAATAAACTAGTGCAAAAGTTAAGTGAGTTTGGCTCAATTGTTTCTGGTAAAAAAATTAGCGGTTCAACTGTCAGATTATTTCAGATGAATTTGGTACAATTGTTAAAATGTCTAATTATTAGAATTGGCTCAGTTCGATAACAAGTTGATCATTTGAATTGATCAAACGAGTCTATATCTTGTAACTATAATCTTGTGGACTCTGGATTTTCTATTGCGCTACAGCATAGCATATGTTAAAAATAAATAAATAAACAAATAAAGTTTACCCAAAAAAAAGAAAAAACAGCATCCCTGTTTGGGGGACATCGTAGCCTTTACTGTGCTTTTAGCACAACAGAGAATGGGGGGTTCGGTCTTGTGTTCTGTGCCTGGATGTCAAATATACTTGCTTCTTAGAAGAGAAAAGAAGAACTGAAATTACCTGAAAGGCCAGAAACGGCCTTCATGGCGTTCTGCTTGATCCTCTCATTATACAATTCCACCTTCAGCACAACTTTCTGTCACATAACACATCAAAGTGCCGTTAATCACTAGTGAGTCTACGCTCCACAGTACATACAAGGGATGAAAGACAAGTACAGATTGAAATTTAACCCGGCAGTACCTGGAAATCTTAAATAAAAAAATTATTCTTTGTTTTCTATAATTTCATTCAATTTTTAGTTTAGTCTTTATTTATGTATCATATTGGCATTCTCAATATGCATAATTAAAGCTAATCTACCCAAGTCGCTTAAAATACACACACACATATATAATATCAGATAGTCTATATGTATAATAATAGTAAGGATCATCCATGTAGGGAAAATATATGTAGCAATACTCTAAATAGGAAATTGAACAAATGGAATGAATGCATTTATGAGAGAGAAGTTGGATGATGGTCCAGTTCTGACCTTCATTTGTTTTAAAGTAGTGGTGAGTGTTGGTGAAATCGGATAGAGAAAGCCAAAAGAAGCTAGGAGGACTTGATTGGAGACGGAGATGGTTCCAAAGGTTTAAACGAAGTGAGAAGGTGAACTGAAGCTAAGCTTGAGCAGTTGCTTTATACAGTGAAGAGGAATAACACACATAATAAATTACTCAAGAGGAATTCTTCTGACGCGGTAATCACTTTTGTATATATTCATTCATCCACGTAGCTCCCACCAAACAGTTCTCTTGGAGAAAAAAATAGCTTTTTGTATTATAAAGTCTCAAGGTCAAATGTTTAGCTCTGAATTGTGTAAATATCAGTATCCGACAAAAGCATCATTAGTTGATTACTAATCGCTCAATTTGAAACTGATAAGAACAAATCAACCAATAATTGAGCTTGGCCAAAAGGACCAAGAAGGGTATATTACTCGGGGCCCATATTAAAAGAGTTCCACCCCCATAATACAAAGACTTGTAAAAGCATAGTCAAGATGTTCAAGCTAAATACTGAAAAGACAAATGTTCTGCAACGCTGAAGGGGTAAGAATCGATAGCGTTTCGATTTGCAGTTTGTACCTTTCCATTCACCTTTTTGTTCCCCTCGTCTACATGATATAATGGCAAGAATCAATGCGTCACATATGCCTCATATTTAATTAAATAATAATAATTAAATGAGGTAAGGTTTTATTACGAAATAATATTTTTGAGCAAATTATTTTTCTTTTCCACTTAATTATATATATTCTTTTATTATGAAAAATTATACAACACTCATCCAAACGCAAATGCATCAAAAAGTCTGGCACTGACGTGGCACTTTAATTAATACTCTTGGGCACATAAACACTCTCATATATAAATGTAACAAACTTTTACAATAAACAAGTTTATTATATTTAGCACAAAATAAATAATATTGAAATAAATTTTTTAAAATATATTTTAACTAAAAATAATATTACACATAAAGGTATTTTGATTAAAATTAAATGAAATTATAATATATTTTCAGATGAATTACTTTTTCTTTCCTGAGATATGGCTTAATTACGTGGTCCTCACCCGTATCATAAAAATGTATACAAATCTCCCGTAAAACCAAATTATAAGCTACAGCTACCCTTATTTTGACCAAAATGAATCCTTATGTCTATTACTGATTTAGCATAACAAGTATTAAACGTATTTCTGACCAATATGAAAAAAAAAAACTATTTCTCTAAAATTGCCAAATTTTTAAAAATTTAAACAACAACAACAACAATAATAACACCACCACCAACACCACCACCAATAATAATAATAATAATATATTTTGACAATAAAATCTGTTCTATTAATAAACATAAGAACTATCATAAATCTAATAAAAATTTAGAATAAATTATTTATTATTTTTAGCACAAAATAAATGATATTGAAATACAAGTTTAAGAAATATATTTTTAGTGAAAGAAATAAATCTTGTTCTTGAGATTACTTAGGTGGTTTTTTTTTTTTTTTTGGGTTTTTAAAGGGATATGTGATAAATTACAATTTTATATACTTTCTTCTACTATTTTATGAAACTTATCAAGTAGTCTTAATTATCATATATTTCATATTTTGAACAATAATTTAATTTGTATTTGGGTCAATTATTAGAAATTATGCAATTTATCATGAAGTACCCTTCTTTGGACTCTTTTGTGTTATGTGAGTAGGATGGACCAAGAGTTTAAAAAGGAGGAGAAAGACCACTAAATTCATCTTGAACCTTACTGTTGAATTTGAAGTGTGCTACGGTTTCCAATTTCAGCATATAATATATAACATTAAAGCCCGGGATGTCTAGTTTATAATTCTTCAAATCTTACATCAGTTGGATATGTGTAGAGAAAGTTATGGCCCATTTATTAGTCTGAGGTCCAGAAAGCTGTAAAATCCAAAATGTGAGTTATTTGAAGCTTTACCCCAAATCCAAGCTCATGTATGAAAAATCCATAACCCCAATCTAATTCTTATCCATGTTCTATCCTACGCTCATTCTCAAACACTTTTAAGCCTTCATGAAACCCTTGGTTTCAACAGTCAATCATCTCATTTGAAGTCTTCATGGAAGGGTTTAGGGAATTCTAGGCTTTGATTGTAGTCGTTTTGTGTTAATTATTGTTATTTATAATTACATTAACTATCGTGGTTGTATTAGGTGTTTGATGAATTTTTTACAAAAAGAATTGCTTTGTGTGTTTTAACAATTCTAGTATTTAATGTTAATTAGGATGTTTTGTATTGTTTTTAGTTGTTATTAACACTTGTGACTCTTGTAATTCTAGTTTATAATTCAATGACATGTTGGTCCTTCCTTCTATCTTGTGAGTTTGTGTTATTTGCCTAAAGCCTTTGATTAATTACTTGTGATGTTTGGATGATTGTTGATGTTTAGTGACATTTAAACGGAGAAGTTAGACTTAGATGTTGCTTGTATAAGTAGTTTAATCAATTGAATCTTGCATGTAACGGCGTTCTAGATAGAGAAGGGTTCATATAGTTTGATAACATTCAAAAAGGCTAATGCAACCTAAGAAGTCATTAAAGTTAAGTAGATTTTAATAGAATAATTAAGGCTAATTATTATTTGATTAGTTTGAGACATTTGAGAGAGAGAATAAATAATTTAGGAATGTTGCTATTGCAAAATTGAAGTTGTTAACATAGGATTCGGAATTTGGTAACTAAGGAACAAGAGGGAATAATTTCTTTTGTGTCTTGTGTCTTCTTGTATTTTGTGTCTTGTTTTAGTGTCCTTTAGTCTTTTGGTGTGTGTGTGTGTGTATGTTTCTTTTTTTCAATTGGTGTATTGAGTCCTTTAAATTTTTGTGCCTTTTAACTATTTGTTTAATTTCCTACCTCACTAGTAAATAGGGTAACTAGGACATTGTTTATGAATATGTATGAATGTAAAATTGCCTTGTATATATACTTACACTCATAATTAGTTTGTACATAAAAAATGTTTTAAAAATCTTAAATTAAGTATAATACTATTTCTTGTGAGATTAACACTCATACTTTGAGTTCATTTTATTATCTAAACAACTAGTGCTTACTAGCTTATATCTAAAATAGTTGTATCAATTTGTATTTAATTTCATAATAAAGGGGAGTTATTTAGCTAAACCGTCTCTTGAAGGAAGAGAGAGCATTTATTTAATATTCTTTTTAGTTTTAGAAAGGGCCATGTAACTTTCCACAATAGAAATAAAATTTATATAATTAAGTTATCATTCAAAAGAAAGTTGGTAATTTACTTTTTTCCCCTTATAAAATGAGGGGTAAAAGTGCTCTCTTTGTCCAATTAATTCCAATTTATTTCCTTCCAAATATATATATATATATATATTTTTGGGTATCAACTTATACTTGGACATCCTAATCACCATCTCATCTCTCCTCATTTACCTTCACCTCCACTTTATCATCTCTTCTTCTTCTCCTCTCTCTCTCTCTCTCTCAAAAAATTAGTAGATCAACTCAAGTATCCATTGGGCTTAGGTTACTTGGGCTCAAGTAGAATTTAAAAAAAAAGTGAATTCCCTAAAGAATTTTAGGTTATTTATAAAAGCACCTCTTTCAACTTCCAAAATTGAAAAATATATCTTTTATATGAACTTCCAAATTTTCAGATCTAAATCCTTTTATTTTGTTAACACCGTTAAGTTATGTGTTACTTAAGACTATTTCAGATGTCCCGGGAAGCGTCCCCTGGTCTGCAAATTGAATTACGTGCCTTGACAGTTCCTTTAGCTTTTGAATTTAATCGCTATAGATGTTGGATTGAAAGGTTCTTTATACAGGTAGACTGATTTGGGATGCAAAATTTGGTGAAATTCTATTATGGAACAATTGAAGTATGCCAAGTGATAAGTAAGAGTTTAAAGTGGCTTATTGGATAATAAAACTGAACAGATAAATAATCTAAATCTTAAAAGATGATAGTTTAAAGCATTTTTGATAGTTTTAAAAATTGAGAGTTGTTGTCAAATGATCTGAACTTAATGGGAGGTATTTGTATTTTCCTTATTTTTTAAATAAAAATAAGTATGAGATTTACAAAAAAAAAAAATAGTATAGCTATATCATTTAAAACATGTATAATACATAAATTTTAAAAACTTTATATTTTGTATTCTTAAATATTTTTTAAAATATATTTTTTAAAAATTTTACATAACGAAATGTCAACTTAAAAATTGAGTAAATTACAATAATCTTTTTTAAAATTTGACTAAATTATACATAATATATTGTTATTCCAAAAATATTATTTAGCTCTCCTATCATTTGATATATATTGCAAAAACGTTTCTTATAATTTATTTTCTACTAAAAAATTTATCCTTTTTATAGAATATGTCATTCTGAAAATAAAATTACTTAGTTGTTTGTACTGTTATATTGAGAATAAAATTATAATCTTATATTAGTGTTTAATCTTAACTTAGCTACTTCTATTGTTATACTAAGAATAATATCAATTTTATATTGTGCAAAAAATTAATTTTATTAGTATAAAATAAATTGGGGGACTGTTTATGCAATATATATCAATAGTTTAGAAAGCCAAATGATATTTTTGAAACAAGAAAATTTATTAATTATAATTTAACCAAGCCTTAAAAAATATTAGTATAATTGACTCTAAAAGATTTATAATATAACAAAATGTCAACTGTTAAGGCGTAATCAAGATGCTCAACATAAACACTGGGAAGAAAAAAAGTTCTACACCCCCCGAAAGTGTAAGAATCCTATTCACATTTGCACCTTTCCATGTATATAGATTCTCTGCTGCTAAAGCTGAGCTGGGCAATTTAGCTTGAACAGCAATCTGGACTATATATGGTTTAGATTTTAGTTTTTTTTTTTAAAGGTCCAAACATCCTTTTTTATTTTTTATTTTTAATTTTAAAAGAAGTAAAATATAATATAAAGATAGTTTTTCAATTTTTATCAAATAGAATTATTTGTCTAGTGAAAGTTGAAAGATTATTTTTATCTTAAATTTTACTTTTTTCAAAATAAAAAAATAAATGGCTAAAATTGAAATAGTAATAATAATGAAAAAAAAAGGAAAATTTGGCGGTCCTAATTTGTAAGGATAATCTATATTACTACTAAATCCGTGTAGTGGAGAGTCTACGCCCTTTCCATTTACCTCTTTGTTCCCCTAGTCTACATAATATAATGGTAAGAATCAATGCATCACATATACCTCATATTTAGGTTGAAAAGATAATTAAATGAAGTAAAGTTTTGTTATGAAATAAATTTTTTGGTAACTTATTTTTCTTTTCCCTTAAGAAATATTTAATTATATAACCTTTTCTTTTGTTATGAAAAATTGTACAACACTCATCTAAAATGAAAAGAATACTATAATTAAATTCATTTTGATCAAAATATCATCAAGTTTATAAAATAAACACTTTTTTTAATTTAGTAAATTATGATATTATATGGTAAATAAATAAGTAATCATTACAAAATCTAGTCACAAAATATTTTCTTTTATAGGACTCTAACAAGTTAAAAAAATAGTAAATAATATTTAATAATGGTAAATAATATTTAATTGCAATAGTAACATATTTATTAAATCAACATAAATACTTTTTTTTTGGGGTACAAATGAGGTAAAATATCTAAATGGTTAGATGGGGGAAAAAGGGCTACATTGGGATTAAACCCAAGTAGATCAAAAAGTTTGGCACTTATGTCTTAAAAACAAATGTGTTAAATATTCTTGGACACATCGACAATCTTATACATAAATCTAACAAACTTTTACAATAAATGAGATTTATTATTTTTAATACAAAATAAATAATATTGACACTACTAAAAATTAAATTTTTTGTCGTGATGTCTTAGTTGTGGTTAAAGAAACCACAACCAATCCATGTCCTAACTATAGTTATTTCAATTATAGTTTTAATTAATGTGTCTTAGTTGATTCAACAAAATCATAGTTAAGACACAGTCCTAATTGTGGTTTTTCAAAAAACCATGCTTAGAACTTTGTTTCTTACTGTGATTTTAAGAAAATCATAGTTAAAAGATGTTCTAACTATGATTTTCTTGAAATTGTGGTTAAAACTAGATTTTTTTTAACTGTCCTTAAGACATAGTCTTAGTAATGGTTTATGTCTTAATTGTGATTTCAAGAGAATTATGGTTAGGACATTTTTAAAAATGCCTTAAGCTTCCATTATCTCTCTCAACTGCCATGATAGAACTCCCATAAAAAATATTTACAGTTTTGCATAATTTCTCCTTTCTCATTTTAGCAACCACCACCGTGCTACTTCATTGCCAACTAGTGACTATCATAAGGGTAGATAACACTAATCATTCTATCATGGTTGTCAGCTAAAAGATTTTATTGAAGAAGTTGTGACTTCCTTTTCTGTTTATAATTAACCTCACCACCATTCATTGTCAACCTCACTATCATCCTTTAAACCAGTGAACTCACTGTCGTCCTTCAAACCAACACCCCCCCACACATTAATTTGTTTTTCATTAGTGAGTTTTAGATCTATCATAGATCATAAAATTTTTTCCTTTGTGTTGCAAGTTTGAAGTTTGTTGAAATTTGCTAAGATTAAGTTGAAATTTGTTGGTTCATAGTATTTGGCTCTTTGAATTATAGATTTCTATCATAGACTCCTTTGGAGGAGAAGTAATGACATTGATTTTTATAAAGCATTTTTAATAATCATTCAATGACCCCTAATGAAGTATTCAAATTCAAAGTATTAATCTATTCTAGAATTTGTATGTTAATTGTGAAATGAAATTTTTGTTGTAGGCTTAACACCATTTGTATTTATATGCTTGTTTGAAAATTAAGAGTTTAAAGTGTATATTTGACCTTTAATTGTGAGTTTTTGCTTGGACTCATATAATTAGGAGATTTTGCAGCAAAACCCAATTGCTATCTAAAAGCAATATAATTTTGTTTTTTAGCACAAAGACTGAGATTAGCTATGTTTTGTTGATTCAAGTGGAAGGTAAATAGAGTTCTCTTGTCAATTTATTAAAACCTTAATGCATAATCTTTGTAGTTTGGTGGGTATTGTTGGTGGCTTTAACTCTCTTCTTTGTTTTGATGATTATGTTTTAAAAATATTAAGTAGAAAAAGATCACATGCCAAAGACCAAATTAGAAAGAAAGACCTTTTATTGAAACCTTTGTAATGCCATTACTAACGTGTTCCAATTTGCTTTATGTCTTGCATTAGACTAGAAATATATCATGGTTTTTCTATTTTAGTCCCTTTCTTAGATTGTTTCATGATAAAAAAATATTCTATGAATGTCACATTATTGATTTGCGATAATGGTGGTACTTGCTTTGAAAATATATCCTAGTGAATCTAACATGTATGCTAGTATAGAGGTAATATATGAATGCCTTGAGATTCAATAAGGAGTTAGCTAAGAATACTCAATATGGGATAGAACACTAGGTGAAATGTAGGTAATCTAATATCTATAGCTTTGTATAAAGTAGAGCATAGCACAATTGTTGTCTAATTTGTTGGACTTGGCTATAAAATATAGAAAAAGGTTACTTTTTAATACCTTAATTTTTGGAATCTTGGATTAACTAATACTTTATTTATGGCCTCTTTATGTTATATATATGCATTTAGTTAGAGGCTATTAATGTCCACATCATACAATCCCCATGTAATGGTTTTTTGACCTTCGCAAAACATCAACAAAATAAAAAAGGTAAAGTGCCTTGTACTAGTAATACATGTGCATACAAGATGCACTTTAATTATATTGCTTTGTCTCTTTGCATTTGTTACAAAATATTTGTTATAAGAAATCTATCACAGAGATCACAAGTTGGAAAGCAAACTTTAAGAAGAAAGCTAACCACTGCAACTTAAAATGTGCGACTTCGATTAGACTCTAATTCAATTTCCCATCACTTATGTTTTGTGGATTTCAAATTCCACCTTATCCTATCACTATGTATAGCCATTTAGCAAATTTATTTTGTAACCTATTCTTGTATGCCTTTTTTTCACTTTATTTCCAATCTTTGTTGTTTGGCTTGTTTGTACTGCTAACACAATATTTACATTATTTCCTTATCTATTTCTTTCTTTTTATGCTTTGTATTATAATAATTGAGTTTTGAATTAAATAAGCAACTATAAAAATCTTTGGAGGACAAAACTTGAAAAGATGAAGTTCCTACTAGTAAAGAAAAGAAAAGAAAGAATATGAACTTTTGGAACCAATCTGGGGGCTAAAGTCCTTCATGGTTTTAGTCTCATTCTTCTAGGGATAAGGTTATGATAGAAGGGCTACCAAAGGATTGGGAGGTTCACAAGTGGCTTTTAGGTTTTAGGGTTAAGGTTTGTGAATTTACTTTAGGAGCACCCTAGTAAAATGTACTTCTGTTGATAAAGTGAAAATTCTAATAACTATAATGGCTAAGGATAATAGTTTCCCTCCGTGACTACATTGATAACCTAGATTTCACACCAAGTAGTATTTGATGCTTAGTAGGTTACCTATGATTGTAAAAATCCAAGCTTGTATATGTAGTATAGGACACTTGGAATGTGGCTTGTGGAAATGATTTCTTTTACAGAGCATCACATTTAAGGTAAGATTATCTACATCTCTTTACAATGATATGATAATGGCCTATGCCTAATAAAGCTCATAATTGATAGAGTTTAATGATAATATGGTACTCAATGTATAATAGTTTTATCAAACATAATATTACATGCATAATATAGTGGGTATGCATAAGGAAAGAGACTAAGTTCATGATATTTTTATAAATATGTATACATGGATGAGTTTGCCATGAGAAATGTTCATTGTGCACATAAAAGATAAATCAAGAAAGAACACTTATATATATGTGTGTATTTGCTTGTAATGTCTTCATCATGTTACCTTTTATGTGTATAGACAAAGGAATGCTAAACATTTTCTGTATACATGGCAGCTAGACCATCATTAGCTTTCCAAAACCCTTAATGTTCTTATTGATAATGTAAATTTTCACTACATTTGATTATGTGTTCAGACAAAGATTTAGGCTTTGGAAGCTTGAAGCTGATAGTATATTAGAGTATCTAAAGTAGATTAGACTTTTGGTATCTAGTTGTAGCATAATGAAGACAGAGGAACCTTATTTAGCCTGTTAAATGATTGTACTGAAAATTATAAGACATAGATGCGCATTCAGTTGTCTAGCCTAGAAATTAGTTATACTTTTATATTAATATCTGAATATTAAGATGACCTTATTTGTAGTTATGGATATCATATGCTTTGCAATAGATACACAAATAATCATATGTTTATAAAAATTATCTTAGAATTTTAAATAGTCAATAATAAAGAAATAAATTATTAAGATATAAAATTTTGCTACTTTAATAAAGTTACAGGACATGTAACACCTTGAAAGTCAAGGAGTTTAGATGTTTCAATCTCTTATGCCACATATTAGAAGATTTTTTATTCATAACATAATGTTTGACACTCGCATTATCGTGCATAGGCATTAAGGCATAAAGGACATTCAAACTAGTATAGATCTTATACAAACCACCATCTAAAGAAATTTTTTCAACAAATGATGAAATTTTCATTAAATTTAAAATTGGTACAAAAATATTTAATAAAAAAAAACTTAAAGGAACAAGTTTTAAAATAGTTATAACCAAAACTTAAAAAACAATCCTACATATCCTTATTGCCTCCACTAGTGAGCTAATCTAGCTTCTAAGAAATACTTTAGGCTCGATTTTCTTTGATTAAGAAAATCTTGCATGGTATTAGAAATGTGGATTTTAGATCTGGTATCATTCCACCAACTATCATGAACAATATCAACCATATGATATTTAAAATACACAAAAGATAAGAGTATACTTTTCTTCTCCAACAAGACCTTCCTTTTAGAATAAGGTTTCCTCATATGCCCTTTCTTTTTTACAAAAGAAGCATAAGTTTACCTCTTTGTTCATTTCATATATAGGAGCAATGCCTTTCTAATTGACTTTTTCTTTATATCCTTTCTTCTTGGAGCTAGTAAGTACATGAAAATTTGAAATGGCTTATATAGAAAAAATAATGGTTGAAGATCAATTACACTAAGAAAGAATTAGAGATCTCTAATTCAAAAGGTTTAAGTATTTACATTATATGCTTGCACACACCCTAAATGCCAATTAACATTATAGAAAACAACTATGCCATTAGTGTACTACTTAGTGACTTATTAGGTGACACATATTTTTCATTAATAGCTTACAATGTAGACCTTGACCTTCTCATAATCAAGTATGAACCTAAAACAACTAGCTTTTATAAGATTTATAAACATCATGTTGAGGTAATTAAATTGTTTTCAATGCTCATATAATACAATCTTAGCTTTTATGTTAGTGCTTATGGGTGCAGGAGGCTTTTCTTATTGTGGAACATAGTCAAGGTCAATGCAATCTTAAATGAAGGAGGATTGTCTCCTTTTAGGTTCTATAATAGTCCCTAATCTAAATGATCTTACAGCAATTTTAACAATAAAAAGATATGAAGATGCTACAAATTAGGATTTAACTTTATCTATGTTTGCAAAAATTGAGGCAATCAATCATCACACTCATATTGTATGCTTTTCATTACAATATGAAGTTATACATAAATTGATTATAAAGTTACACATAGATTTTTTTTTTTTATATTATTAAGATCTACCTATGGGCAAAGACCTTAGCATAATATAAATTTATGTATCATTTATGATAAAATTAGAAGACACTTATGTTTCCTAATATATGTAAGCTACTTAAAAAACATAAAACAATTTCTATTTACCCTAATTGAAAATGCAAATATGGCTATATCCCTGTGGGCAAATAATCATCACACCTTTATAATCAATTACATTTTTTGTCTTTAAATTTTTATGTGACTCTTATGTTTGCTAAAACAAACCAAGTATGCATATTTATAGTCATGTAAGAATGTTGTGTTTACTCTTAATTAAATGTGCTAATAACAAGACATATAGTTCCATAATGTGCACTTAAACTAATATATGCACTTAGACAATCATTACTTTATGAGAAAAAATAAATAAATAATTAACTTATACTATATATGACTAATTAATTAAAGATTCTCCCTCTTGAATTATCCCACATATGTGAATAATTGTCCAAAAATAATCATTTAAGAATTAGACAAAATTAAATGGCACTAAAATCAATTATACACAATTTTTTAGACCAAAAATCTATTTGAGATACCTATTTTATGACAAAATAGACTTTAAAATTGGTCCTAAACTACCAAAAATAAATATTGTCCAGAAGCCTAGAACAATTTTTTCCCAAAGAAATAAAAGAAGCTAAAATTGGCCTTTAAAAGATTTTTTGCCTGAAAACAATAAAAAAACCAAAATAATCCAACATGATTTTTGCCAAGAGCCCATAATTTTTTAACCCAAAAACTACTCGTCTTAACAAAAATTGGCCAAAAGGGGCTACTAGCCCATGAATTTCAGGGGGAAAACATTTTTAATTGGATTTTGAAATGTTTCAGAAATGGCCTAAATGAATTCAAGCCAAAAAATAAAGTCCAACAAAAATGAAGCCTCTCACAAAAAAATACTTGGCCATTACTAGAAAATTTCAATTTAGCAACATAAATCAATTTTTTTTCTAAAATGTGCATTTAGCAATGGAATTAGGTATGAAAGATAAAATCATTTCATTCTTTATAAAATTACATATTTACCAACAAATTAGTAATAACAATATTTGTTGTTAAAATTTAGAACCGAATGAATGATGCTAATTTTGTTTCAAAATAAATGAAAAAATAATTAAAGGAAAAAGGTGTTTACTTTTTTATTTAGAAACAAAGGTAGCAATGTCAAAATTGTTTCTAACTAAATTTTAACCACTATAAGAAAATAGGAACTTAGAGATAGAATTTTTTTATATTTAATCTATGGCAATTCTATCTCAAATCCGTCTTACAATAGTTGTTTTTCTTAAAAAAATGCAAAAATTAAAGATCGATTTAGAGATAAAATTTTTTGTTTCTAATTTCACCTTAAAATAGTTATTTTTATTAAAAGAAAACTAATATTAGTGATATAATTTTCTATCTCAAAATTTTAAAATTAGAAATAGAATCTAATTTTGTTTCAAAATTATTTTTTTAAAAAATATTAAGATTAGAGACAAATTTTATAGATGAAAATTTTCATTTCAAAATTGTAAAATGGTAGAAAAAATTTCCATCTTAGAATAACTATTTTTGAAGACATAATTCTTTATTTCAAAATGCTAAAATAAGGGATGAAATTTTTTGCCTTTAATTCTATTTCAAAATTTGGTTATTCACTATTTAAAATTAGGGATGGAATTTTTTGGTCCCTAATTCCATTTCAAAATGTTTTTTTTAATTCACTATTTTTTATCTCTAATTTCATCTCAAATTTTTTTGTGGGAAAAATAAAAAGAATCACACTATAATTTATTTCAAAAATATTATTTTTAATTTTGCCCTAATTGACAAATAACAAAGAATCACACTCAAACAATATACTATAAAGCACAATAAAGTGGTATATATGTGATATGGATCCAACTTTTTCAATTAAATTTATATTAAGAACAATGAGGATAAACATTAATCCAAAAAAGAAATCATTAAGGAAATAAATTATAGTTTAAAAAAGAAAAGTTTAATGCACACCAGCATTGACTTTTAACATTTTAACAATCTTAGAAAATTCCAAACTTTGATAAAATGCAGTGAACTTTCTGAATTTAACAATATAGAATAATATAATCATAACGACGAAAATATTAGATAATGTATAAATCAATTAAATTGATATGTCTTCTACAAAATACAAAGCGAAAGTTAACAAAGATTTTATGGTATTTTCTTTCTCTAATAATATCTTTATTGTTCCCTTTTGTACCATTTGACTGTCCAGTAAATTCAGACAAACTTTAGGCCAATGATGCATATGGATCCATTGTACATAAAATTAAATTCGGCTCAAGACCTAAATTTAAAATGTTATATATATATATATATATATATATATATATATATATATATATATATATATATTTATATATATAGTTTGAGATTTAGTATTTTTAAACTAAATATAACTATGAAGTAAAAATTTGAAATTTTAAAATCATCCATTATCTCTTTATTTTAAATTTAAGTACAAAATATTGGCCAAAAAAATTAATGATAAAATAAATATCTAATAGTTAACAAATAATTATTTACCACAAGAAAATTAAGTATTTTTAACTCTCAGCTTCCGATGGTCAGTATTTACTGTTGAAAAAGGTTCTTTTTTTTTTCCTCTTTTCATTTTTTTCCCTCTAAAATTTAGACCTGCTTACATGACCTAATGGTTTTTAGGCTTATAGAACTCCATTTTTTACATCATAAAAGCCAAAATTCATTAGAAAATTTCAAGGATGTGAATTTTAAAGTCAAAATTGGAAAAATCTATCCAGAAAATACCCAGCACATAATGGCATAAATGAATTTTTTGGGCAATTTTAGAACTATTTTTCCAGGCACTTTTCAAGCATATAAGATAATATACAAGTATTATATAACCTATATAAGAAGTATAGACTAGTCTATCACGCCAAATCTACCCAACATACATAAATTTAAATATTGCAACTTCGTCACAAAAATTTGAACAATGTACAATAATGGCAGAAAAATATGTAAACGTTCACCAAGCAGAGGCAATATATGCACTTTGATAACACATGCAAGACTACTAAACAAAATACGTGACTATAATTCTTGCAATAATCAGATAAGTCATGGAAGCACAAAATTGTGCATCTCCAAACGATAGGTTATGTTGTTAAGTTGGAAGCCTGTCAAATTCTATAATTGGTATGAGCCTACAAAACCAATAAAACCAAGAGGTTTTACGAATGAGGTAAGCCAAGGGTGTGATGGGCACATGATTGCAGTAAGTTATCCCCTTCAATCAGGAATCCCTTTATATTGCCAAGAAACTATTTCTACCATAGTGAAAAAAAAAAAAAAGATTGAGGTGGCCAATTAGACCAAAAAACTAATGAACTTGTTATAATTTTGATTCGTTAACTTTAAGAATTGGCTATGGAAAAAATTGGTCAAATTGATCAAAGATTGTAAAAACTGGGTGGTTTGGCATTATAAGGTTAAAATCAACTTTTTTTATTTAAAATAAAATTTTGATATTCTGTAATAAAAATTTAGAATATTTATTGAACTCTATCTAACTTATTTTATATAAATTTATCATCATATATAAATACTTTATCTAATTGTTATATTTATAGATATTTATATTTATTTGAAATATTATTTTACTATTTGTTTATCAATTTAATTGTAAAACATTATATATGTTTATACACATATATATATATTTCAAAAGGTAGTTTGATTCTGATTCAACAATAATCAAATTATTGAACCATGAATTGCTCCTTATTCCAGTTCAATTGGGTATAGTTTTTAAAATATTAATTTCCACTATCAATATAAATAAAAACCTTGAAAACACCATTATGTTTGCAAACATAATCATCCCATAAATAATTAAAAACTATTAATGACATAGTGGAAATTATGAGGAACATCAAACCATTAAATATCAAACAATAATTTATTAATTTGTGGATAATGATTTGAAAGTTTGAACTTAGAATAGCACTAGGCTACTAGTATGAAGAATAAGTTGAAAAGTGTAAAAGGTTTCAGACTGTAGACTAAAAGTTTTATAAAGAATAATGAGTTATCCAATTTGCAGACTCTCATGTTCAATCAATTGTATAGTACACTATACTTTTCCCAAAATTCCTACATTCAAGGTATCTGTTGCCGGAATTTATCAATGATGGAATAAAGATAAACTCTCATGTCTATATTTCGACTTTTTTCTTTTAGAAACAAAGAATAGTTTTGAATTCTTCGCAGCCATTTGTGTATGATAGATAATCAATTGAACTGTGATAGAAATTTTATAAGCATAATATCGGTGGACCGTTAAAGGGAAGGAAAAATTCTTTTAAAAGATTATTATAAACAATGGTTTAACTTGCCCCACTAAGCCCCTAAGTTTAAATGCTCTATGAGAATTTAGTGGCGGTTTAACTTAACGACGGTTCAAAAAGCTGCCCTTAAATATGGACAATAGCAGCATTTTTTTGAACCGCTATTAAATTATTGAGTTTTAAAGCCGCCATAAATGCATCGATACGGCCATTCTAGATGCATTTAGAGGTGGTTTAACGGCCGTCATTCCTACGGTTGTCGGAGACCACCATTAAGATGCAGGTAATGCATGGTTCAGAGTGGCAGTTTGTGATAACCGCTGCAATGTCCTTGAAATTGCTGCAGAGTTCAAACAAACGACTGTTAAATCTCGGCTCAGATACGGAAAAGCAATAAAAGGATAAGCAAATTACGTAACATCAAGAAAATTAATTACCGAGAGACAATAAAAGGATGAAATTCGGACGTGACAAATCCGAATTTGAAATAAATTTATTTTTTTAAAAATTATAATTCAAAATAATTTTTTTAAAATCTTATAAATTTTAAAAATGTGAGATCTGAATTGTATGGAAGTAAATTTTTTTAATTAAAAAAATTAAATTGATAGACTCCAAACTTTCAATAATTTTTTATTATATTAATAAAAAAAATTTAATTGAGAACAAACAAATTAAAAAAGATATTTATTTATTTAAATAATCTTATTTATTAAAATATTAATAAATATGACAATTATATAAAATAAAAAAAATGATGTATGTATGAATAAATTAGTTTTATTTAAATTAAAATCTAAAAAATAATATCGAAAGCTTTAAGTATAAAAAATAAAATATTAATTAAAAAGTAATAAACATTTGAAGTTAAATTGGTAATAATGCAATTTTTTTTTAAAAAGTGGTTTGCTTTAATATAATTTTAATATAATATTTTAATTTAAAGTGAATTTAATAGTATAAAATTATTTATCAAATTTTTTTGAGTTTATTTTATTTAAATAAAAAAATTTATGCTAGATCCTTTTTGAATTATAATATATTATATTTTATAATTTTACTTCAATAGGTAGTTAAAATATTTTATGAAATTTTTGTCATAAATATTTTATTAGTTGTTAAATATTGATTTGATAATTGTTTAATGAAATTAACTTAATATTTGGTTGATTAAATTAACTTAAGATATATTTAATATTTTGTAAAATTTGATTTACAATTTTGGGATGGAAAAAAAAGTAAATGAAACATAACATTAAACAAACAAATTATGTAAGATTTGGTACAAAAATTACAAAAAATTATAAATATATCTAAGGTAAATGACTTCTTGTACCACAACGAGGTCTTCTCCTTTCACGACGTGGTTGTTGTTGCTCTAATTCTTCTGGTTCTTGTTGCTCTTGTACTGTGGGATTTGTATTTAAATCTAAAGATGGGGAATGAACTGGAGGAATCGGTTGATACGGCGTCATAAATCCTGATTACAATGATCCTCCTGGCTCAAATGAATAACTAGATGTGGCACATTAAACGCTGAGGTATCAAACAAGAACTCGGCAAATGATCCAAAAGAGCCAGAAGAAGGCGATGGTTGCATGTAAGAGGAGGGACCTACTCCACTAACGTCGCCAAACTGACCTGGGAGTATAGGAGAAGATGGACCAGGAACACCCATATCTTGTTGCACTAGAGTTAGAATATATGGAGATACACCAAGATTATTGAGGCAAATGTCTTGTTGCAATGGGTCTTGCTGTTGCTGGTTACTTCTTCCAATAGTGGGCTGCTGGGTTGACAGGTAACCTTGACGTCTCTTTCCTGGTCGACCTATTAGAATCTGAGGTCTAGGAAGATCTGGTGCTTGGTCAGCGGGTTGAGAAAATAGTGAGAATCGTTGCTCACCAAGAGCACGTAGTATATTGCTAGAGTCTCGGTCGACGATATCACGAAAATCCGCAGGTAAAGGATCCTGTAAGTGCATCCTATAAAACCTCTCAGCTAAGTCAGCCTAATAAAACAAAAAATAAGTAGTTAAATAAAGATATGTAATAAATTTTAAAGACAATGACGATAAAGTTGATAAATTATAGAAAACTATACCACATATCCAGTAGCAGCACTGGACCTCTGAATCCATCGACGTGTGCGTTGCCAATACCACCGCATATATTCAGATGTGCGCTCAAAAGGCTCCTCAGTGACAAGGGACTGGGACACAGTATCTTGCCATCTATACCATTGTTGGATGAAAATGCTATGTTCAGACACCTAGTTGGTCTGAGTTCTTTCTCGAAGCTATAAATTATGGAGAGAGTCTAATCTGACAGGTTCTTGAGGAATCGGTTGATGGCGACCAAATTGTCGTGAGACGTGATATGGATAATGTCATTCTATGATACAGAAGCATATAAGTGGCACAGATGTAATCCAAAGATCAGGGGAAGTAAAACAATACCCTGGAACCAATTCTCGCACCGCTTGTGACTGGTATGGGCGTCACACAATCTGAAAATGACATCAGAAAGAATAATAAGTAAACCATCAATAGTAAAGAAATGATGAATATTATGAGTTAAAGTTGGGCACATACATCATCATCCCTCATTGTATCCAGCAAAGCTCTATATAATCGAAGGGCTCTAACACTTGGGCGTGGAGGTCGTCCAACATTCTGCTATCTGATATAATGAACAAACATATTATGTAAATTAAGTGTGATAAATAAAGCCAACATAATTAAATTAAATTAACCATGTTAAAATTTAAATTATAATTTATACATAAAACCAAGAGGCGGAAGAACGAGATATTCCTCAATCTGAAGGTCAGGAGTAGGTGTATCTCGGGTGCAAGCATAGGAAATCTATCCCATGCCCACAGATGTAATAACGTCAAGCATCCAACGATACCAGAATCATTCTTATATGTTGCATTACAGAGCTCACGATAAAGATAAGCCAATACTGCTGATCCTCAATTACATCGACCAGCTTGCTCAAAATCATCTAATAAAGGCAGATACATTAGGTAAACTCGATAACTAGATCTATCTGACATTAACCACCCTCAAATCATACAAAGAATATAGGCACGGGTAAATCGACGCACTGTCTCATCATCTACATCATCTGCTAGTTGTGCGAAGTTTTGTGCTAACCAAGCAATGGACAATCGCTGTCCATCAATTTGATCAGCCGGTGGTGTAATTCCTAAAAGCCATTGACACACTTTTGGCCAATTGAAACCTGTCCCACTCACAACAGGGTCTCCATCGATCGGTAGCCCTAATTGCAATGCTACATCCTCAAGAGTGATCGTGCACTCTCCTCTAGTAGTGTGAAATGTATGTGTCTCAGGACACCACTGCTCTACTAGTGCACTCACTAGCGATGTATCGTACTCGAATTATCCGACTCACGCAACACCATAAAAATCAGATTGCCGCAAATAATCGATAATGGCTAAAGGCAGATCACCTAAGCGATCATCGTGTAGAACTTGTCGAGGGTGAAGTATCCGATCATCCTGCAGATAAAGATAAGTTATATATCTAAATGATTAAATGAAACAGGAACTAACAATAAATCTTTTATCATACCTCGCCATCCCAGATAGCCTGTGATATATGTCGCTCCTGTAAGTATAGAAGTGATGCATCCTCTGGACCTGGATCAATGGGTTGACCAACTCTAGCCATGATAGTTATAAGAAAAAATAACACAATTAGCCCAATATTTATCTAAAAAAATATAAACGATTGATAAAAAAAACTTATCATACAGAATAGATACTCAATTCTATTTCAAGTTACCAGCATAAATGTTACCAACATAAATGTACATAGAAAATGAGTCATTTTTCATATTTATAAATAATTACAACTTTTATTGATATTCTATTAAGGGAAAACATTACGATGTAGGCATGAGGAACGATTATGACCGGTTTATCTACAGAGGCTACATCTACTTGATTGTGACGAGACTCTGAAATCCATTTCATTTCGATAACGAGTCAAACGAAGTCGGCCTCGCTCTCGAAGCATTGATGAATCAGGAATTAACTTCGGACCACTTGGTTGCGGCCAATATTCATATCCTCCAATGGGTTGGAACATATTGCTATATGTATTACGCATTGTTTCTAGTGTAAATACAGGGTCTACATACTGAAATGGCTCAAGAGTTGCAGCAGCACATGCCACAAAAGCATGCTGGCACGGGTATTTTTCTACTTGAAATTCACCACAATCACGTATGCGCTCAATCAAATTAACCCTATAGCAACGATTATATTGGCGATTTATTTGGTCATATGGCTTTTCGACCTCAAATAATGCAGCTTCTCGATTGAACATGCGCACAGCACACGAGTGGGAGCGCTACACATTGACAGCTATTCTTTTCATCAGAGTTTGAGAGTAAACTTGACTTGCATTTAGTTGAGCATTGATCTGTTGGGAGCGTTGGACAAAATACTGGCTGACCCGATAATATGTTGCTTTCGCTATGCCTGATATAGGCAAGGATCTGACCCCCTTCAAGACACCATTCATGCACTCTGCTATGTTCGTTATCATGTGGCCATATCATCGACCATGTACATCATATGCACGAGTCCACTGTTCTTTGGGTATTTCGGCAATCCATCTGGCTGCTTCTTCATGTATGACCGCTATTTCAGCTAACTTCTCATTAACATATCGACGCTCATATGCATAACCTGTGTATCATGATTAACATATCTATTATTATTTGTTAATCATCTATGATATATATAACTAGATAGGGAGAAAAAATATACCAATACTTTTTAGTTTTTGTTTTAAATCAGATGACTTATAATGCGTGTGAAGGTTGCTTGCCACATGACGAAGACAAAAAACATGATACCTATAGGGTGGTTGCCAACCCGTTTGTGGATTACTAATGGCAGATAAAATTGATGGATGTCTATCTGATATTAAGCAAATGCCATGCTGTCTAGGCACAATTCGTCTGCGCAAGTTATACAAGAACCATGTTCAGGCTGATTGCGTCTCCCTTTCAACGACCGCGAAGGCGAGGGGAACAATATGACGGTCACCATCCTGTGCCATTGCCATTAATAATGTCCCCTTGTATTTTTCATATAAGAAGGTGTCATCAACTTGAATCATTGGTTTAAGATACTCAAATGCATCTATACAAGGTTTAAATGCCTAAAATACCCTTTTAAATACTGCAACTGGCTCACTAGTAGAGGCACTCTCTGAAACTTGATTAATCACAAATTTAACATACGAGCCGGGCATGGACTGCTGTACTGCAGCCATCCACCGAGGTAATGTAGCATAGGAACTCTCCCAATTACCAAAAGCAATTGCAACAGCTTTATGGTTTGCTCTCCACGCTTTTCTATAAGAGATAGTGTAACCAAACACGCTCTTCATCCGCTCGATTATCTGGCTAATAAGAACATCAAGGGTTTCTATCACCATTGCTCCAATGCATGATGAGATAACATCAGAATTTAATTTTAGATGATCTTGTGATAGGACTGAAGACAAACATGTATGTGGACCTCCATATCTCGTAATCTGCCAGAATGAACCATTGCCTTTGCCTTTCTTACATGCTCTAACCCGCCATCTACAGTTCTTGCCATAATTCACGCATCGACATTCTTCATACTTGTTACTGGTCAAATATTTCTTAAAATTATAGTGCGCGCTCACAGAATAAAGTTTCACAGCAAGTCGTAGCGCTTTTTGATTTGAATATCTTAATCCAACTAATAGCTCTTGATTGTTCAATTGTGTTTGATTGCCCACCTCTTCGAATTCATCACCTTGTGTTAAGGCCAAATTAACCTGTTGGAAGAACACAGCTGCAGGGTCTACATATTCAGATACTGGTTCAACATCAAAGGCTTCTTCATCATCACCTTCACTGTCATACCTATCATCATCATCGTCATCGGTCTCACTGTTATCATCTTCATTGTCATTGTTATAATCAGGGTCAAGTTCTGTATCGTATTCATCTTCATTTTCAAAGTCTTCCAATACATTTTCTTCTAAGTTTGGTAGAGAAAAAGGTGCATCATACCCAATTACTGGATAGGAGGAACTCGGTTGCGAACTACTCGCTATTGGCACCATTTGATAAGCTATTGATCGATATAGTAGATCAGGTGAAGGTAGCACTTCATTCATTGGGTTTGGCTGAAATTCAATACTCAAGTGCGGATCAATACTTGAAATGTTCGCATATATCTCAACTGAATTCAGTTGTGATGGGAAACGTGAGTGTGATTGCCACATTCTTTGCACATCACCATCATCTTCTAGCATAATTGCTTGGTACCATGTTGGATTTATTGTCGTCGGCAGTCTATATACCAAATTAGATACAATTTGGTTGGAAGGAAGGCGTAGCTTTTGACTGACAGCTTCTTTCAACTCTTCCAATGTGATATCAGTGCTAACTGTTATATATTTTGACATTGCACATTGGAATGTCGCACCTTGTGCACTGTCATAAATTCTTCCATTTGCATAAATACAAATAATCTCATTTCTCCTGGCCATTTTGTTCCCCTCAAATATCCTAATTACAAATATACTCCACATAGTTATACTTGTAGCATACTTTATCGAATACAATTATACATTTCTTACTAATATAAAATTTTCATTTAATTCTTATACAATAATTTACAGACAAAAATTGAAATCTTCTTAAAAGCATAATTCTTTAAAAGATCGAAATTATTTATAACTTGGACAAAGATAAATATATGACTTCCATGACAAAAATATAATAATTAGAATAAAACTTCAATGATTAAGTCACTTAAATCATATCTCTCTTTTTATCAATAAATTAATAACTTGATTAAACAAAACTTTATATAATATTGCCTACAAATCAAAATATATAAATGTAAAATTCATATTTAAACTCAACTCATAAAAAGAAAGAAAGCTAATAAACAATAGAAATTTAGGTGTTACAAAAAAAACAGACATTAAAGAATTTAAAATTTATTTTTTCAAATAGAATAAATTACAAGTATTTTTTAAAGTTTTATTGAAATTATATGGATATCCTCCTTATTTTTAAAATATAAAATTAGAGGGCTGACCAGCCCTTATACCCTAAAACTTTCAAAGCCTAAAACTGTACAAAATCACCAAACGGTGAAGATTAAAAATTAAAGCTATTTGGGGCCAACTTACTACTTAAATTAGTCATCAATGAGTTGTCAACAAAAAATAAAATTATACCCGTATCTGTTTTTGGACTTAATTACTCTTTAATTAGATTCTTACAATTTAAATAATTTTAAATTTAGCATATGTTATTATATTTTTGTCCATATTTTGTTTTATATATCACATAATTTTATTTCTTTATCTATATTTTCTTATTATAAATTATACATATTTAAAATGTGAAGACAATATATAATTAGTTATATCAATAAAATTTAATAGAATATTTATGAAATTTTAATAAACATAAAGCTTATTAAAATTAAAATTTTTTCCCTTATTTCTGAACTATTTAAATTATTATCCTCTAATATTATTTTTTTCATTATTAATATTAATATAAAGAAAAGATAATATCAATTTTTTAAATAATTACTAACGCATATATTTTTATTTTTTTTCGATTGCATTAATTTATTTCTTAAATTTTAACATAAAATTTTTCATAATTGTTCATCAAATATTTAAATTTTTTCCTTCTTTCTTTGTATCTTACGCATCGAAATAAAATATATTTCTTTTTTTTTTTTTATACTTATACATGTCCATTTTCTTACTAATATAGAGTATTCTTATTTTTTTTCTGACCATCTAAAATTTCCTCTCCTTTTTCGTTTAATTTATTTCACATAATTATTATTTCATATTTTCTTTCTCTACAAAATTTCTTGTTCTAATCATTACTTCCAATTTTCTTAGATCTTTTATTTTTTCACTATTAAAATTAAAAATTTTGCACTTCTTTTTGAACTATTTAAATTACTTTTCTCTAATATTATTTTTTATTATTAATATTAATTTAAAGCAAAAATAAAATTAATTTTTTAAATAATTATCGAAGCATATATTTTAACTTCTTTCCACTATATAAGTTTATTTCTTAAATTTTAACATAAAATTTTTTATAATTATTCATCAAATATTTAACTTTCTTCCTTCTTTCTTTGTACCCTACGCATTGAAATAAAATATATTTGTTTTTAACATCTATATAAGTTCATTTCCTTATTAATATAACATATTCCTATTTTTTCTTCTAACCATCTAAAATTTTATCTTCTTTATCATTTAATTTATTTCAAATAATTATCATTGTATATTTTATTTCTCTACAAAATTTTTTATTGTAATAATTACTTCCATTTTTCTTAGTCATCTTATTTTAGTTTTTCTACTCCAACCTTACTTTTAAATATCTTTATAGTCATAAATACATTTATTTCATAATATTTTCTGTTTCATTTTTACTTATTTACCAATTTCCTCCTTCTTCTTCTATTTTTTTTTCTATGGCTAGTTTCCATTATCATGCCTAAAAAAAACACAACTATAATTAAAAAAATTATAATAAATAAACAACCAAACAATCATTAATATACAATTATATATTATTACATAAAAAATTAACAAAAATTTATACATTTTATGATACAACAAATATTATTATCATAAAAAATATGTATCAACAAATAACATTTCTCTCTTGCTACCTAACAAATATTATATGAAAAATAAATTTATAACTATATTTTAGTTGTTAACTCTAACATACCTTGATTTTTGTTATAAAATGCTGAAATTTTGAAAGTCCTTCCTCTTTCTCTTTGCTCTGAAGCAAAACTAAAGCTAAAATGGGAAATACCAAACTAATTTTCACTTATATCTCTCAACTTCTTGCAAGAATGGACTGAGAAGGAGGAGGAAAAAAGGTAAAAGAAGTGAAGTAAATGAAGAATTTTATGTCTATTTATAGCCAAATTACAGAGGACATTTTTCATAATTTTATTATAATATTATATATTATTTTATTTTCTGACCAATCAGAATTCAATAAAATTTATTAAAACCAATCAAAATTTGCCACGTGTCCCCAAAACAGTAATTTTTACTTTCCTCAATGACCGGTCACGTCAATAGGTTGCAGTCTAGACTGAATTTGGACGCATGGAGTCCGAATTCAGAAAACTCTGAATTAGGACTCCGTGCATCCGAATTCAAAAGTAATTGTTCTCGTTGACTGTGTCAGACTTTAAATTTGGAGGGGCTATGTCCGAATTCAACTTTTTTATTATGTCTGAGGCAATTAATTCTTATCATGTTACTTTTTGTACAATAAATTGCTTTTTTGTTTCTTCTCTGTCAAATAACGGCTAAATCTCCCTTTTGTGTGTCTCTGTCTGTGTCTGTGTATGTATGTAGATAATATAGGGATACAAGATGCTAACCAACTCAAAATGTAAAAACGCACTTGAGTTTTTGCTGAGTCAAATAGTAGTATGTGCATATTTATTCAAATGACTGTATTCAATTGATAAGAAGAAATGATATTCGATTTTATTAATTTGAATTCCACAACATTTAATTGTATTTTTTTAAAGGAAACAATACGAAGAGTACATCCAAAATTTTGCAACTTGAATGAAGAGAAAATCATTCACTCGTATTACATTACAAAACGCAACCAAAATTTTGCATGAAACCAGATCTAATTAATCACGAAACCACAACTATGTTTTACAGATCCCATTTCATGGGAACCACTTTAGGAATCATAATTATGAAATAAACCCCAAAAAAAAGCAAGAAAATTAAATGCACCACTCTCGTAACAACCATCTACTATTTATTTTCCATTTATTTCCGACCAACTCAAAAGGTGTTTAGCAGATTACACAACCATTAGGATCTTCTTCCACACTTCCCACATAGTAATATTGGAGGGGTCTCACAGGATAATTATAGCAGCCACACTCATCATAGGGCACTACTACCTTTGGATCTGGCTTCTTTTCATCTTCTTTCTTTGGTTGATCTTTCTTAGTTTCTTCCTTCTTCTCCTCTTTGGCTGGTCCTACTGAGAGTATCTCTGCATGAGATAACTTCCTCAGCTTTTTCACTGCAGTCACTGGGTCTGTGTCTCCAATTAAGGTCAATTTGTTGTCCTTCACGTCCACACGAACTGACACAACCCCTGAAAATTGTTGCAATACTATGTTATTTTGGTATATTTTAATTTAATATATAAGTTAAAGATATTATTTTTTTAGTTAGATATTTATTTAAGATAATCCATATTAGTTGTTGGGATTTTTTTTGAATTAAATTAAATTAAATTAAATAATATCTCAAATTTAAATTAAATTATTCTGATTGATAATCCTTCATTTTTAAATTTTGAATTATTAAATATTTTAGTTAGTGGGTTTATAGATATTTACACGTTATTAACTATCATTTTTTGATGGAAGAGTAATCAATTTTTATATTAGCATTTTAAAGAGTTTCTAACAAATTAAGTCAGCCAATTGACCATTATAGCTCACACGTTTATTAAAAAATCCTCTCTCCTTTTCACTCGCTTTTCTCTCTATTTTTCTTTTGCATTCTATAATTTTTTTAAGCTACAGATTATTGAAGAGAATTTGATTAGTGTTTTGGGTTCCTTATCATATCAAGAAAAAAATGACGGGAGCTATTTATGTTCCTATATATGCTTTTATTATTATTAATATATAAATCTTGTATCACAAGTTTTTAAACATAAATTGCATTTTAGTTTAATATACTACTCCGAGGCAATGAATCTTTGGAAGCTTAAACGAAGGCATAGATTTGTCAGTGACAAACTTGAGGTATTAAGTAAAGCGTCTGAATATTTATATAATTAACACATTTTCTCACATCAAGTTCATCTAAGTACTGTTATTTTTTGTGCACAAATTATATATATTTAATTAAAGACAATATTTTACAAAGCATTAATACATATGTTTTACTTTGGTACGCTGATATGTAAGCATAAAAAGACAGAAAATATTATCAAGTTCACATGAAATAATAATATAAAATAAACTATAGTGCAAAAAGTAAGAAGTTTAGTTGAATTATCTTGGTAAAAAAATTTAGCTGTTCAACTGTCAGATTAATTCAAATCAATTTGGTACAATTGTTAAGATGTCTAATTATTAGGCTTGGATCAGTTCGAAGACTAGTTGATCATTTGACTTGATCAAACCGGTATATATCATGTAACAATGATCTCGTGTTCTGCGCCCATGCGTCAAACGTACTCGCTTCTTAGAAGAGAAAAGAAGAATAGAAATTAAAAGCTATCCAGTACCTGAAAGGCCAGAGACTCTCTTCATGGCTTTCTGTTTGATTCTGTCATTAGATAATTCCACCTTCAGCACAACTTTCTGTCACACAACAAATCAAAGGTCAGTCTACGCTCTACAGTACATAGAAAAGATGAAAGACACGCACATGTTGAAATTTTAACCTTTTGGTATATAGAAATTTTAAATAAAAATTTCAGACTTGGAAATAATTCTAATTTTTAATTTATTTTTATTATTACATTTTTGTTAATATGTTATTAAATTCTTAATGAAGTTAATTATGTATCATATTGATATTTTCAATATGCATAATTAAAGTCAAATTACCAAAGTCTTAACAAATATATATTATATCAGATAGTGTATATGTGAATTAATTTTACTATATTATTCATTTTTATTCCCTTTGATGACATAACATATGTATACTTAAAGTACTAAAAACAAAAATTAATGATACACTAACTAACAAGGGTTTAACGAATATTAATAATAATGATAGAAAGGATCATTCATGTAGGGAAAACATATATAGCAATACTCTAAATAGGAAATTGAACAAATGGAATGAATGCATTTATGAGAGTAAAGTTGGATGATGGTTCAGTTCTGACCTTCATTTGTTTTAACGTAGTTGTAGTGTTAGTGAAATTTGACATAGAAAGCCAAAAGAAGCTAGGGGGGACTTGATGGAAGATGGAGATGGTTCCAAGTTTAAACGGAGTGGGAAGGTGAGCTGAAGCTAAGCCTGAGCAATTGCTTTATAGTGAGGAAGAGGAATAACAGAGGAATGCTTCTGATGCAGTGATCACTTTGGTATATATTCATCCACTAGCTCTCCCACCAAACAGTTCTCTTAGGGAAAGATATAGTTTTTTATTATAAAGTCACATAAAGTTAAAACAACACGTGTCTCAAGGTCAAATGGTTAGTTTTCAATTGTGTAAATATCACTATCCAACAAAAGCATCATTTACTCAACTTGAAACTGATAATAACAAATCAACCATTAATTGAGCTTGGCCAAAAGAACCAAGAAAGGTATATTACTCGAGACTCATATTAAGAGTTCCACCCACTTATAATGTATAGACATATTAGATTTCCACTTATAAAGACTTATTAGAGTTCCACTCACTTAAGAAATCTGACTCTTCCCAAGAATGGTTTGATACATGGATTTTTTTTTCTAAAATGTAAATGCCCTAAATAATTTTGGGTTATTTGTAAAAATACCTCTTTTGAAACATCTTCTTACACATGGTAATTATCTTAAATAATTCATCACTATCGTATTAAGAAATCCTTAAAGAAGTCATAAAAAATGGTAAAAATTTAAAAATTTAAAAATTTTCCTTTTTTAACAATATAGATATAGCATATTCATCCTTTACTTTATCTTGTATTCTATATTCTTTACATGCTTTATATAACATGCATCACTTAAAGCTCATAATTTTTCATATAATAATTCACAAGTAACGTCACATAACCCGTGCAACAAAACTTATAAAAATTCATAACTAGTCATAACATGAGCCCCATTATAGTTTCAAACTTTCTTTCGGCCAAACTTACTAAGTGGGACAAATTCCAAGGCATTAAGCTTTTCCTGACATACTTTATATATGGTACTTAAATATCATAAAAGTAACAATTTAAGACAACAACTTTATAATCAATATGTCATAATTCCAACCAAAAAATCATATAAATAGGTCCAAAAGTCTTGGCCCCAAAGGACCCTACACATAACCTTTCTCATTTACTTATGATCCCACATCAAGTGGCATGAAATACCATCTTAACAACCAAAATTAACATTTTATTGCACTTGAGGGCTCAATTAATAGCTAGTCTCATTAGTGTCTCAATTCTAGCAATCCAAGGTGAAAGTGACAATTGAAATATTATAACTCCAACAATAAAATACCATCATCATAACAACATTAAACTGTAATTTTTAGAAGCTTGTCTTGGCCAAACAAAGGACAAGATGATGAAAACTAGTCCATTTCACAATTATATGCACATTTGTGGCCTTAAAGAACAAAATAAAGAATAACCAAAAAACCTCCGATATAAAAACATGATCATGCATGGTCTTTATTATAAGGAGAGAATCAAGGGAAACTAAACACAACTCCACTTTTTCAACCAAGTCTCATTCCATTCCATAATTTTAAGCGTCAAAGACTCCTTAGTTTAACTTATTCATACACTTCCATTTTTGAAAATATGTTTATGCTAAACAAGGCCTTAAAAAGTTATGTCAATATTCTTTAACTAAGATCCATCATCCTAAGTAGTTACAATATAAAAGAACAATATAATTCAAAGTGATTAGGCTTAAAGTTTCAATACAACATGTTATAACAAAATAACTAAATACTCAAAAAGTTTTCAAGTAAGCTCTTGGCCTTTTGAGGCACAACTTGCTTGCCCTTATCCTTTGCACAACTTTCACCTAGCATAGATTAGTTTACATATAAAGAATGAGATATACAATCTCAATAACAAATTCTATCATTCAAAGCATATATAGTATCACCTAAGTAAAGGAACACAAGTATACATAAACATTATCATAAAAGCACTTAAATTGACAATCATATAAGCTAACTAATGGCTATTAACTCACATACTTTTCTTGGCTTGGAAAGAGTTAATGTGCTCAATTCCTTACTTCATATTTGATGCTATAAGGCACCCCTAGCCACAAAGGCATATAAACATAACCTACATAGTCAACTTATGCTATAAAATATTTATAATTACAACATATATTCACATACGAGAATTCTAATATCAAGCAACATTTATATGCACAAAGAAAAGAATTGCTACTTTGGAGATTCACCACCAATGCCAAGCAAGTTCTTGAACTCCAATACACAAAAAGGTTCTCCTTCTTGGCTCAACACTTTCAAGCAATACCAGACAACCTCAATAGCCTAAAAACATCATATTGGGTAACATAATAACCAACTAGGCATTTAATCATTCAATTCTATACTTATCCTAAATTTAACATGTAAAAAGGGCTTCCATATCACATTTTGGTTTCAAAACATGTTTCCACTTTCTGGACTTTATATTTAATCATATCATGGCCCAAGACATACCATTCAAATGATCTATCCAGGCCAAAACTCAAAGTTTCATTGCTAATACATTTTTTTTACAACTCATTTCTTACGCCTAAATTTAAGACTTCCAATTGAAGGAGTTTTTCATACATCTTAGGCTTTTTAAATTCTTTATAGTAGCCCCCTAAAAAAAACACTTTATATGTTCATTTAGTCCAATTCTTCCATTTACATGCATAATTTAATTTACCTTCCTTATTCTCAAAACTCGATATTGCACCAAATTTAAGACAATTTAATTTTCTTGATTCACATTTCATTTTCACAACTTAATTAGCATTTTTGGATTAAATATAGCTCATAAAACCAGTACATTATACTCCTAATTCCTTGCATAAACATAGCCAATATTTGAGAATGCATAAACTTAGCAAAATTGACATCATAATGACTCAAGAACAACTTTAATTTACTTAATTAAGCCTTTTAATCTCAATTAACTCAACCTTTTAATCTCAATTAAATCAACTAATTCATGAATCTCATAATTAACTTTTCATGACCAATATGGACCCTAAAAGCCCTTAATTTGAAAAAATTTATTTAACCCACTCCAAAATCATATTCCAAATACACTTTTATACTTTTAAATGCCACACTTCAACAAGAGCAATATCATATTCACCCTACATTCTTCATAACAAAAAATTAAAAGGAATCAGGAGTTTCAAAATACAAGTTTTCTTGGAGAAAAACCTACATGAAAATATTTAGCATTTCACATTGATCCTTTTATTTCAAATTTTACCTCAAAAGAAGCTTTATGGGGGACACAGTCAGTCACAAACTTGCCCATTCAAAATAAATTTTAGATCATTAGAAAACTCTTAAAGAGAGGAGAAACTTTTTTAAATAGGAGAAAAGCCAAAAGTGAGTGAATCTTACCTCAAAACCTTTGTTTTTGTTTATCTTTCTTCTACCAATTTCTTCCTCCAATTTTCTCTTGGTTTGTGCTAGACATTCTCTCTCCTTTGGCAGCTATAGTAGGGGTATTCATAGGTTCGATTTTGGTCCAAAATCAAATTGAACCGACATTGTCATTTTAGCATTTTTTTTAAACCTTGTCAGTTTTGACTTCTAATCGATTTAGTTCAGTTTAATTTATACTTTTTTATTTGCTTAAAAGTGATTTTTTTTTTAAGATTTTATTTTTTGTAATATGTAAAATTTGACTTTTAATATGATGCATCTCTTAACATTTTAATGAATAATAGTGTCAAAATAATTAATTATTATATTTTTCTGAAAAAAAAAGTATCCTTCATAATTATGTTCAATTATTCTACAATTGTAATTGAATATCATATGTAAAGATAATAAAATAATAATATTTTTAAAATAACTTATTTGATAAGTTCATCTAAATGTAAGTAAAGTAAAAAATATATATATCATTATGTTTTTTATTAATAAAAGGCCTATGCATAATTTGAACTTAGTTAATATAAGTAAATATATATATATAATGATTCGATTTTAAATTTGACAAAATTAAGAAATGAAGTAAACCGATTGGTTTTATAATATCTAAAACTGATTTTAAGCTTTTTTTAATCAATTTAGTTTGATTTTTATTTGTTTGATTCGGTTTAATTAATTTGGACCAGTTTTGAACACTCCTAAGCTACAGCACATCAAGTTTGATGGAGGAAGAAGGAGACAATGTGATAAGGCAAGTGCATACATTTCAATACATGAAAAATGATACTTTTCTAGACAATTTTGCTCTTAATCTGAATTTTTCTTTAACTCATGAATTTCTATATTTTTATTTTTATTTGCTAACTTATCTATTTTATTGGCTCTCATACTAAAAACTAAAATAAAATTTGAGCCCTTAATGGTTTAAAATTGCCAAATTTAGCCCTATGTCACTGAGTTTTTCAATATGCATGAAATTAAGGCTAAAATTTATTTTAACTATTTTGAAACTTTTGATAACTTTATTTAACCTTATATTAGGGGGACATAAATTATTTTTTCATTATACTACTATTTTTACATAATTATTATTTTACTTCTATTTTTTTACAAAGTACATTGGCACAACCCTTTTAGGACCTTAAGTGGATCTTTAATTCTTTTTATTATTATTTTGACTGGGCTTCTACTCCTTTTTATTATTTTTCTTATTTTTATCTTAGGATTAATCTATTATAAGAATTACTGGTTGTTACATCCTTCAACTTCTAAAATTGAAAAACATATTTTTTATGAATTTTCAATTTTTAAGATTTAAATCCTTTTATTTTGTTAACAGCATTGACTAACAAGCTACTTAAGATTGTTTCAATTGTCACAAGAAGCTCTCACTGGTCTACAGATTGAAGTACGTGTCTTGTACGCTCCCACCACTAACTTTCAATTTTTAAGTTTTTTTTTTTTCAAATACAGTTGGAAAGATTTCGGGTGCAAATTTTGGTAAAATTCTATTATGGACCAGACGGAGTATGTGAAGTGATAAAAGTAAGAGCTTGAAGTGCTTATTGGGTAATAAAATTGAACAGATAAATATAATCTAAATCTTAAAAGGTGATAATTTAAAGCATATTTTATAGTTTTAAAAAATTGAGAGAGTTGTTTTCAAATGATCTGAACCTAAAGAAGGTATTTGTGTTGTTCCTTATTTATTTTTTCATCAAAAATGAGGATGAGATTCATAAAAAAAAAAAAGAAAATATAGTATCGCCATATTGTTTAAATATATATATACTACATAAATTTTAAAAACTTTATATTTTGTATTCTTAAATACTTTATAAATATATTTTTTAAGAAAATAAAAATTTTTAAAGGACGAAACATCACCTTAAAAATTGAGTAAATTACAATCATTTTTTTTTAAATTTAGTTAAATTATACGTAATGTTCTTGTCTTCAAAAATATCATTCAACTCCCCATATATATTACAAAAATTTCTCATTCAATTTATTTCTCACTAATGAAGTTAACCTTTTATATAATATGTCATACGAAAAATAAAATTACTTAGTTATTTTTAGTTTTATTAAGAATAAAATTACAACCTTATATTAAAGTTTAATATCAATTTCGTTACTTTATTGTCATATTAAAAATATCACAGTTTCATTTTGTGTAAAAAATTAACTTTATTAGTGTAAAATGAATTGGGGAATGTCTTTTAAATATATATCAAAAGTCTGAAAAAAATTAGATGATATTTTTGAAAGAAAAGAGTATTAAGTATAATTTAACTAACTTTTTTAAAAAATATTAATATAATTTACTCTAAAAGATTTATAATATAATAAAATGTTGACTGTTAAAGCATAGTCAAGATGCTTAAGATTAACACTGAGAAGAAAAATGTTACGCACCACCAAAAGGGTAAGAATCAATATCCTTTCTATTTCCAGTTTGCACCTTCCCCTAATCTGCATAATATAATGGCAAGAATTTTTCTTTTTCCCTTAAAAAATACTTAATTATATGACCTTTTCTTTTATTATGAAAAATTATGCAACACTAATTTAAACCCAAATACATCAAGAAGTATGGCACTTACGTGGCACTTGAATTAATACTCTAAGGCACAAACACTTTTATATATAAATGTAACAAAATTTTTCAATAAATTAAGTTTATTATTTTTAACAAAAAATAAATAATATTGAAATCAAAGATTTAAAAAATATATTTTAATTAAAAATAATATTACCTATAAAGGTATCTTGGTAAAAAGTAAGTTTAAATTGTAATATATTTTTGGATAAATTACTCTCTATTTTCTTAGATATGACTTAACCACATGACTTTTACTTTAGTTATAAAAATATACACAAATCTTTCTTAAAATTAAAGTATAAGTTACAACTATGTTTATCTTGACCAAAATGAATCCTTATATCCATTACTTATTTAGCATAACAAGCATTAAATGTATTTTTTACCAATATATAAAAAAGATATTTTTCTAAAATTATCAAATTTTTTAAAAAAATTATGCAATAAAGAGAATAATAATAATAATAATAATAATATTTAATTTTAACAATAACCTGCGTTATATTAATAAATATGTGATCTATCGTGAATCTAATCAAATTTTAGAATAAATAACAAATTTTAGAATAAATAACATTGAAATACAAGTTTAAGAAATATGGTTTTAACAAAAGAAATAAATTTTGTTCTTGAGATTACTTTAGTTTTTTTTGTGGGGGTTTTTAAAGATGATAAGTTCCAATTTCATGTACTTTTTTATACTATTTTAGGGGACTTATCAAGTAATTTTAATTATTATTTATTTCATATTTTTAACAATTATTATTACTTTTGATGTTAATTTGTTATTTGGGCCAATTTTTAGAAATTATGCAATTTATTATGAAATTCTCGTCTTTGGACTCCTTTATGTAGGATGGGCCAAGATTTAAACGGGAGGAGAAAAACCACTGAGAGATTCAGAACAACAAATAGAAATCCTGATACGAAGAGCCCAAAAGATGAAGTTTAAAAACAAAAGCCCAATTCATCTTGAACCTTATTGTTGAATTTGAGAGGTGAATTTTGACGAGAATTTAACGGTGCTACATGTTTCCAAATTCAACATATAATATATCAAATTAAAGGCCTCGATGTCTAATTTCTAATTCTTCAAATCCTGAATCAATAGGATTTGTGTCGAGAAAGTTATGGCCTATTCAGAAAGCTGTAAAATTCGAAAAGCGTGTTATTTGAAGCTTTCCCCCTAATCCAAGCGCATATATGATAAACCCATAATCCCAATCTATTTCTTATTCGTATTCTATTCTACTCTCATTCCCAAACACTCTTAAGCCTTCATGAAACCCTTACTTTCAACGGTCAATCATCTCATTTGGAGTTCTCATGGAAAGCTAGGGAATTCAGGCTTTGATTGTAGTTATCGTGTTGATTATTGTTATTTATAATTACATTAACTACCATGGGTTGTTAAATGCCTACTAGATAGTTGATGAATTTTTTACAAAAGGAATTGCTTTGTGCATTTTAACAATTCTAGTATTTAGTGTTAATTAGGATATTTTGTGTTGTCTTTAGTTGTTATTAACACTTGTGACTCTTGTAATTCAAGTTTATAATTCAATGACATGTCAATTCTTCCTTCTATCTTGTGAGTTTGTGTTATGTGCCTAAAGCCCTTGATTAATTACTAGGGATGTTTGGATGAGATGTTTAGTGACCTTTGGATGGAAAAAAGCTAGAATTAGGTGTTTAAATGTCATAAGTAATTTAATCAATTGAATCTTGCATATAATGACATTTCATATGGAGAAGAACTCACGTAACTTAATAATATTCAAAATGTCTAGTGCAACTTAAGAAATCATTAGAGTTAATTAGATTCATATAGAATAATTAAGGATGATGTTGTTATTACATAATCATTGAAGTTGTTAACATTGAGGATTAGGAATTTGGTAACTAGGGGACAAGAGAGAATGGTTTCTTTTGTCTTATTTCTCCTTGTATTTTGTGTCTCGTTTTAGTGTCCTTGTGTCTTTAATTTTTATTTTTTTGGACGTCTTAAGTCCTTAAATCTTTATGCCTTTTAATGTTTGTGTAATTTTCTATTTGACTAGCAATTAGGGTTACTAAGATATTAGTTGTGAATATGTATGTATGCTAAACTGCCTTGTATAAAGACTTACACTAATAATTAGTTTGTATAAAAGAAAATATTTTTAAAAGCCTAAATCAAATACAATACTGTTCCTTATAAGATCTCTTTGAGTTTATTTTATTACTTATACCAACTAGTGAAATTGCTAGTTAATATCTAAAATAATTGCATCAATTTATATTATTTTTTCATAATAAAGAGGTGCCATTTAATGAAATGATCTCTCAAATGAAGGGCAAGTAATTTATATAATATTTTTTTGGGTTAGGGAGGGCCATGTAATTTTTCATAAAAAAATGTGTAATACCTTAATAAATTAGAGATTTGAAATAATAAGAATTTAAACTAGATAAATAAATTATATATATATGATTCCTTAATAACCAAAACTATATTTACCATGGATTGTTGTGCTAAAACTGTGGATCCATCATCTTCTCCAATCAAGATAATGCTTGTGTTGAGAACTTTTAGTCTGGCCTACTCTCTCTCGTCTAAAGCAATTTTGAAAAAGAGCACATAGGTTGCAACGTTTCCATCTAATTCCTTAATGACCAAAACTTCGATTTTCTACATCAGTTGCCTTACTCGAAAAGTTCTTCCCTCCCTATTATTTTCCTTTTTCTCAATACCCAAACAGGTTAGCAAGAAGATCCCAAAAATAAAAAAACCCCCCAAAAGAAAGATGAAAGAACAGAACAAAATCCAATTAAATTGAAAAATGACTACTCACAGTCTCACGGGTTGAACAAAGAAGATGAGGGATCCAATGTGGCAAATTTGGACAAAGGGAAACGTTACAGATCTGCACATTTTTCGGTCAAGAAAACGGAGCAAGAACCACCCAAAAGTAGCGAGCAAATCACAGGAGAGGGCCACAGATTCCGGCAAAACAAGTTGCAGATCTTGTTGGAGATTTGATTCAAAATCTGGAAGAACAAATTTTACAGAAAATTAGGAATACAGTTAGCGAAAAATCAAGGGCTAATCTATTTTTGTTATTTTTTTTTTGTTTCAGTAAATAATCGTGTGTTTATTATTTCCTTTATTTTCTGATTTCTAGTTGCTGCAACATCTATATAATAGTTACTATTAGTTTGCTTTTGTATTATGCTCTAGAAAAATAAAACAGAGCATTTTACCTATACATCTTCCGCCTCTGTCTCTATTTTTTTTTGGGTGTTCTGTTCTACATTTTTCCCTTGTAAACTAGCAGATTGGTATCAAAGCCACGTTCGGGATACACATCATGACAATCAACAATAGTAGCAGTAGTGCAGTAAGCATCTCTCAACCTTCCATACCCATCTTTAAAGGCAAAAATTATTAATTCTGAGACATCAAGATGAAAACTCTATTCAAGTCTCGAGCTATGGGAGTTAGTGGAGAATGGATACAGGGAGCATGATGAAGAGGCCCAATTGAGAGAAAACAAAAGGAAAGACTCAAAGGCTCTATTTTTCATCTAAAAAACAGTGGATGATTCAATCTTTTCAAAAATTGCAGCAGCCTCAATAGCAAGGGGGCTTGGATAATTCTGCAGACAGCATTTCATGACTCATCTACAGTGGTCAGAGTTAAGTTGTAGACACTCCATCAAAAATTTCAAAATCTGCCTACCAAGAATGAAGAATCAATGCAGGAGTTTCTGACCAAAGTAGCTAGAATTGTCAATCAAATGAGATCTTATGGAAAAGAGATTTCGGAGAAGATTGTCGTGACACATTTGCTTAGAAGTTTACCTCCTAAGTTTGATATGTGGTTGCAGCTATTGAGGAGTCTAAGGATATGTCAACTTACACCTTTGATAAGTTGAAGGGTTCTTTACAATCTCATGAAGCAATAATCAATAGAAAAGAAGAGAAGAATGAAGAAAAGGCATTTCAAGCAAAAGGAAAAGGATCAAAGGACCATGAGAAAGTTGCAAGTCATGGATGGAGCAGAGAAGGATTTAGAGGAAGGCATTTCAGTCATGTCAGAGGATCCAAGCATAAATCTGGAAACAATAACAAAGATAATATTCAGTATCATAATTATAAGAAATTAGGTCGTGTGAAAGCATATTGTTGGTTTAAAGACAAACATGTGAATTTTACAGAAAAAAACAATGGATAAAGTAGGTTGTTTATGACTTATTACGACTCATCTAACTTACAAGGTGAGGCCTAGTTCGTGGACAGTGGTTGTTCCAACCATATGACAAGAAAAAAGGCTATTTTTAAACAACCTAATAGGACCTAGAACATGAAAGTTAAGCTAAGAGGTGATCAAGAGATGCAAGTTGAAGGAAAATGGATAGTATCTATTGAAACTCACTAAGATAAAACAAAGCTTTTATATGATGTTCAATTGGTTGCTAACCTAGCACATAATTTGCTGAGTGTAGGACAGTTAATGGAAAGTGGATACTCTATTTTGCTTGATAATGGAGAATGTGTCATCAGGGACAAAAAATTTGGTCAAGTGGTAAGAAGGGTGCAAATGACCAAAAAGAAAATATTTCCACTTGAAGCCTCCATAATAAAAGATTTTGCCTTGGTGGTTGGAGAACAAAATAAGTCTAAGTTATGGCATTTACACTATGGACACCTAAATATTAATGGGTTGCAGCTATTAGAGAGAAAAGATATGATTTATGGCTTACCAAAAATTTTTACACTTGATACATGTAAAGGTTGTATTTATGGAAAGCAAACTAAAAAGTCATTTCCCATTGCAAAGGCATGGAGAGCAAAAAGATGACTAGAACTTGTTCATTCAAATCTATGTGGCCTTATGAACTCTAAATCATTATGTGGCAACTACTATTTTCTTCTATTTACTAATGATTTCAACAAGATAAATTGGTCATATTTCCTAAAATCTAAATCTGAAACATTTGAGAATTTTAGGAAATTTAAAGCCATAGTTGAGAAGCAAAGTAGTCCAAGTATTAAAGTACTTCGTATTGATAGAGATGGTGAATTTCTCTTAATAGAATTCAACCATTTTTTGTTAAGAGAATGGCGTACACCATAGTTGACAACACCGTATACTCCAGAACGGAACAGTGTGGTAGAACATAACAATAGAACCATGGTGGAGATAGTAATGCTATGTTTGGTTCAGCGTTTGGTGGCTTCAAAACCACGTTTTGATAAAGCTTCTTATTATTGCTTCTGTGTTTGATAGCCTGTAAACGCGATTTTCTATCCTCTCCAACGCGAATCCAAACATGCAATAAGAAGTTTGCTGAAAGAGAGAGGACTACCAAACTCCTAGGATACTTCAATCTTGCCATAAATACTTTACATGGGAACATTCCTACTAGTATTGGCCAACTTGTGAAATTGGTTGAACTTGATCTTTCTTCCAACACTTTGGAAGATACAATTGCAAAAAGTAAAGAATGGCCTTCAATTATATATGCATGTCTCATACTTGAATATATCCAATAACCAAATCAGTGGATTACTTCCTAAAATCATTAGTGATAAAATGCCAAGCTTAGAGTTTTTACTACCTAGAAATAACATCATCAATGGATCAATACCAAACTCATTATGCAAAAATGAGGCCATTTATAGTCCCATTATGCAAAAATGAGACCATTTATAGTCTTGACCTTTCAAAGAATAGATTATTTGGAGAAATTCCAAATTGTTAGAGGGGAAGTTAAGGATGGGCTAAAATAAATTTGTCTTACAATAATTTATTTGTTATTTTTCTAGCCTCATTAAGAAATCTTTCTTCAATGTTATGGTTGCATTTGAAGAATAACAATCTTCAAGGAAAGCTTCTATTTTCTTAGAAAATCTTAAAGTAATTGGTAATTTTGGATCTCAAAGAGAATTGATTTTTTGGGAGTATACCAGCATAAACTGCAAACACCTTTCCCTTATTGCATATTCTTAGATTACGACAAAATAGGTTAGATGGTAACATTCCTTCACAACTATGCCAATTCTCATAATTGCAAATCTTAGACCTAATAAACAATGAATTAATGGGTCCAATACCTTGTTGCATAGGTTAATCTCGGAGAAATGATTATACGTGAATCATGAAACCAAGACAATGTAAGATTTATTCCCAAGAATAGCTTGCCCAATGATATTAATGATGGCCTAATAAGAATGTTAAACAAGTTATGAAAGGGAGAGAATTTGATTCCATGAAAATCTTGTAATTTGTAGTGAAGATGGATTTGTCAAATAACAATTTGGTATGATTGATTTCTAAAGGAATAACTCAACTCAATAAATTGCATGGCTTAAATTTATTAAACAATCATTTGAAAGGAAAGATCCTATGATGATAAGTGGTATGAGATCACTTGAATCCTTTAACATATCTCATAATCAACTTCCAAGTATAATTCCAAAGAGCATGTCCCCTCTAACTTTTTTAAATCACTTAAACATGTTATACAATAACCTTTTTAGGACCAATTCCAAGAGAAAATAAATTCTTAACTCTTGATAACCCCTGTATTTATGTTGGCAACCCTTATCTTTATGGAGTTCCATTACCAAATAAATGTCTCAATGATTGTTCTCATCAAGTTCTTGTAAGCAAAGAACTACATGAAGATGAAAATTATTTAAGAAAAAAAAGCTAGTTTTACTTTATAGTAGTGATTGGATTTGCAATTGGCTTTTAGGGAGTCACTAGGACTTTATTGTTCAAAAAGAGTTTAAGACATTCTTGCTTCCACCACGTGGAGGATGAAACTAACAAAATTTATGTGGCCAATGTAATAAAGGTAGCAAAGCTAAATACGATGTTGAGAAACCATGTTGATGGTTAACCTATCACTATGTGCCTTTATTTTCTCCTATTTTTTGTCTCTTCTTATTAGTCTCTATTAATGTTTTGGCATATGTGTGTGGCAACTGTAATAACAAGTTGTTTGAATTAGATGGTGTATGCCTATATGATTTTTCTTAAGCCTTGGTGACATAAGAAATCTTAAATTTAGTAAGTTGCTCCATTTTATTCTCGTCTCTATAGAAAGAGTAGCACTTCAATGCCAAACTAGGGCTAGAAGACTCAATACATGATCAAAAGTGATAATGAAACCATAATATTTATTTTAGTACTTTAAATACAACCACCCAACGCATCTTGCTTTAGTTATTTAAACTTTCATCAACTTATTGCCCAAAAGGGATAAAGAAGAATAAAACACTAGAAAGTTAAGTTTTATCTTTGCAAATTTACTCTTGAAAACCTAATACCAATTCTCCATCTATTCCTACCCTTTTGTTCTAATCAATTTGTTAGCTCCTATCTACATGTTGAATCAAGAAGTAAAAATTTGTTACACACCATGCAAATGCTCTGCTTTAAATCTGTTGAATTATATGAACCATCATTTTTGTATAATTGCATCATGGTTAGGCATATAACACCTCACCTCTTTCTAAACTAGCTCAAAGAAATAGAAAATGAAGATGGCAAAATGATTAATAATCCTAATGATGATTAATGTTTTAGAAACTTAAGAAATTCTCATCAAAATGACTAAATTAACCATCCATTGGATCATTATAGTATAATATGTGTTCTGTTTGCATCTCTATTTAAAAAAAAAAGAACCTTGTAATTAAGAAAACCCTAATTTAAGAATCAATATATCCACTTGTCTATATATATAAAAAGATTGCACAATTTATTCCTCCCAATAACTTCTCCCCGACAATTCAACTTATTGGATTGAACTTAAATTCTCTTTAATTTTACATGTAAAGATGGAGGATCATAAGGAGGAGGTAGAGTGCATGGATTGGTGTTTGAAGGACCCTTCACTATTGAATCCATCATAAACTTCTTTTATAACTCTTCTGCTTTACAAACCATAGATTCTGCACATAGTTCAATAGCTTTCTCACAAACAGAGGGCTTGTATCTCAAGAGTTTAGCATATGAACTTAGAAGATGAAACAAGTAATCATGCACATAGTCCATTTTCAACTCTTCTTGTATGAAATCATTTGCTAATTTTCCAATATCTTGCGCATGATAAATTCCATAAACAACTAATAGAACAAAATATTGATTAAGTTCCATATTACTTATCCAAAAAGGTTGATCTTAGTGTAATATTTATTGGATAAAACTTAGGTAATTTTTTAGTATTTATTATCAAGTTGTTTGATAAAAACATTGTAGGTGAATATTTTTTATATTTCAAAAAAGAAAAAAACTCCTTCATATAATATTTTGTTAATTGGACAATTAGACAGTAAATACTTCAAAAATTTTACTTTTCATCATATTTATTTATTGAAGAACAAATTTAATTATTAGGTAAAGCAATAAAACTCCCTTGACCTCTTGATCATGGTTACCATATTAGGCTACTAGAAATGTTGGAAATGAAGCCTTTGAAACTTGTGAAAAATATATTTCAAGTAGATTTGTTAGAGAGAAACATATTTTTAATATTCCTTTTCATTTTTTATATTTCAACCCATTTTTGCTAGTCTCTCACTAACATTTTATGACGTGTGATAAATGGTGTGAAGAAATAAAGAAAGCTTATTTCTATCTTATGTTTTGTTCTATATTATTAGGAGAAACATTATACGTAACCAAGCATGATTAGTACTTAAGTTTTACCTTCTTCTTGTGGCAGTTGCCCTAATCCACTGCAAACTTAATAGATCTGCCTTTGTCATCTACCTTAATTGGGCCAATAATGGTGCATTGGAATCAAGCTTCTTGTGAAGAAGTCATAGTAATGGGGTTTTACTAATAAAGTGACAAAATCACTGCAAGATAGAATATATTTTTCACTCGCGGACCAAGTAGACTCTTCAATGTAGATCTTATATCTACATGCATCATGAGTTTGCTATACACATATCTCAAGTAATTGAGAATAAACTACCAAGTAAATAGTGCAAGCACAATTAAACTTGTTCACATTATATATATATATATATATATATATATATATATATATATATATATATATATATATAATATGAATGTTTACTTATGAGTGCATTGGCTGGCCAAGTCTAATTTCGTGAACTCTTTTTAGGATTCTATTATCAAATCCCAACAAAAAGAAAAATTATATGTCAAAAGGGTTTCTATAGTCCTAGAAAGGTAATGACTTATGTAAAGTCTTCTTTCATGTTTGTAATTACAAGATTTTGAATAAATATATATAAAAATGAGCATTCTAATCTTGTGTGTGAGAGACATTGCATTTAACGAGGTCTTGTTTGATTTTAGCAACAATTGGATTACCTTTTTCGTGACCATTAGGCTCTCTATTCATCTATTGTCCTCTCCCATGGCTTTATGTTAACCTTTGGCCTATAATTATATACAATACTCAATATGCCTTCTCCAAATGAATCCAACCCAAATTGGAAAGAAATCATTCAATTTAAAACACTTCTTCTTTCCATTATTATTTTATTTTCATTTTTTTTACAAATGCATTCTTATTTATTTTATCCCAAAAAAAAAATAAAACCAGACTCTTCCAAAACATTGGCAATTTTATAAAAAAGATATGTAAATAGATTTAATTATTACTAATATTTAATAGTGAACTAAAATGATTAAAATTGTGGGTATGTAGATCGGTAAATTAAACTAATAAGAAATAATCATATTCAAATTTCAGAACATTCTTGTGTAATTTGCTCAACCTACAAATGATTTATTATATAAAGGTTGAAATTTTTTCTTAATTTTTAACCCTCAATCATGTATATGTAAAATTCAAATTCAAAAATAAAATGATAAGATAAACCTAAACCAAAAAAGAATCATCATATTTTTCTCATTAATTTAAAAATAATTTTATAAGAGGCACAACTTTGTAACATGTTTTCTCTATTAGATATATTTTACAATAGCTCATTATCCCCTCAAGTAAATTGATAGATCAATTTGTGAAAGAGAAGAAATGAAAGAGAGATATTAGGAATACGCCTAAGTAAATTTCATACACTTTCTCTCTTTCTTTCTTTCTTTTTTTAAAAATTTTATTAGATTCATTATAATATTACAAAGAATTCAATTTTATCTTACTATGTCTAATATATTTATATATATATATAACATGAGAGATTAAATTATCTCTATAAAACTATTATTGACCGAAATCTACGTGCTAGAGTGAAATTTAGTTTAATGTAATAATTTAAAAAATAAATAAATAAATAAAACTATAAAAAAAAATTGTTTACTTACCATTCCCAAAAGGAAAATTTTCTTAGGTGCACCTGGAGCATGGTGCACCTAAAAAAATCAGTAGACAGGATTGAATTTATATAGGTGGAGTCTATATGCAGTACAGGTGAAGTTCACATGTCGAATAAATCTTAACCGTACATGACACACTAAATGTACATAAGAATTACTTCCCAAAAGGACCATTCAAGGAGAACAATATCCAACGTGGCATCATTTCCACAATATCAAAAAAGTGAGGGTGGGGCCATGGCATTGGGCCCAATATACTCAGAAAAGGAATCCATAGGCCAATCAACTTCATTTCTTGTAGAATTTACTTTATCTACTTATATTGCAAAATAAAATTACAAATAAAAAAATTTTGGGTATAGGAAGGGTTAAGTGAAGCTCCTATCATGCGGCACTGTATCAACAAATATTTTGGAAATTAATTCATGTTTTGGTATTTGAATTTTAAGAGATTAATTTTGTATATCTTATAAATGTTTCACAATTTTTTTTAGGGAATCAACTGAATCCAAAAAATGGACAAAGGAAAAAAAACAACATTAGAGTTTTGCAGAGCACATAAGTCTCGTAGACATTAACATGAAGCAGATTAAGGTTGTTGTAAATTTTTTTAAAAAAATAATATAAAAAATAAAAAGGTATATATAACACACTTTTTTAAAATTTATAAAATATTTATAATAAAGAAATTTAAAAATTTTAAACTCTTTCTTTAAAAATTAGATTCCATGTAACATCCGGACAAAAAAAGGGCTACAGAGGAGGGGAGTTTTTTTTTATTATTTTATTATCAAATAACTCTTCTTTTCGGCGCCTCAGACATCTCGTTCACCTCTCCCCTCTGTATACTGTTCCTTCTCCTTCGAAGCCTTTCCCCCGAGCTGTTAGCGTTCCCCTCCACCGAAGGACCTTCGCCGGCGTCGCAGAAGCTCCTCCCAAGCTTCCTCGCTGTTGATCCGAGCACAGCGACCCGAGAAGGAGAGCCAGTAGCGCCGTCGGTCCAGGTGAGTGTTTTCCATCTCTCACACGCCCCATCTCCATTTTTGTGCTGTGTCCTCCCTTAATCCCATGGATTCCGGCCACTTCCCTCCATTTTTGGTCTATCCCAGCTTAAAGAATGAGGAAAATGGTGAGATCCTCCCTTTTTGCTTGGCTGGCCGATGGAGGGTAAGGAAAGAGGATTTCATTTTTTTTTTTGGGTTTTCTTTTCTGTACGGGGTATGCATAAATCTTTAATCTGTTGCTCCTTTAGAATAATACATGAACTTAAAAGGATGGAATAGGATTTGTATGGAAGGATTTAAGTAAGGGTTGTTGTTAGAGTGTGAGTATGGTTCAGAAAAAAGGAGAGGAAGAAGAAAGTTGTTTGATAGCTATTATGGAGTTATATGAATGTAAGAGTGATAATTGTGAACCTATGTGGTGATTTGGTGGGTCTGTGTGTTGCCAGGAAGCTCTATGAGCATTGGCAGTGAAGGAAACCAACCTTTCAAGGAGAAACAAGTAGCGTATTAGCATTGGGCACCGTCTGTGAGTAAATAATAGATTTCGAAACATTTACCATTATCATTAATCTTGATATTGTTACTTTCTGCTTGAAATCATTCTAAGTGAGATACAATGTCGTTAAATATATATATATATATATATACGAGTGGACCTGTTTTCTTGGCAATAACTTAATCTCGAGGGAAGAATTGTTGAGAAGTAACCTTTAGTTACTTATTTTTATTTTTATCCTTTTTTTATTTTTTTTATTTTTATTGGTCCTAATTAGTTGCTGATATATGTATATATATTATAGAATTATGCATTGATATTGATTAATTTAATTGTTGACAGTTGAACCAAGTCTTGTCTCCTATAATCCAACTTCCTTGTATAAGCAAAATATAAAAATAAAAAGTATATATATAATAATAATAATTGACTAATGACGTATATATATATATATATATATATATATATATATATATATATATATATATATATATATATATATATATAAATATATATATAAGTATATGAACTTAGAATTATGGGTTTGTGTGTGTGCCTCATCTACAAGTATATGCTATTGTCCCTCATAGGACCAAGTCATGTGTTGTGAAGGGATCTGGGTGGAGAAAGAGCTACCCGTTAGGCGAAACCACCCGAGTGAGGCGGGTAAGGGCTGCCAACAAGGTGTAGCCACCCCCGAAAAGGATGAATTATGACATACTAATAAGAAAGGTAGATAAAAGGGTTGCCTGTTAGGCATAGCCACTCAAGTGAAACGAAGAAAGGAGCTGCCAACATGGTGTAACCGCTACCTTATCTGACCTAGTGATAAACCTCCATCAAGGGATCACATTGAGAGACTCAGGTCTAAATGGGTACTCTTCCATATGACGGGTTGTGGGATTTGTTAAATTGAAAAATATGATAGTCTATTTATACACACTTAATTCATTAGTTACGATCCCTGATTAAATTTTGAAATCTATTATCTGCTCACTGAGTTTTGACTCACTCTTTTAACTTTAAATTTTTCAGATAGCACTACGGGACCCGATCTGCCTCCCTCATCTTAGGTGCTGAGGCGTTGTGGCGGTGAGCCTCCCTTTTTGGAATTAGAGGCTTCGTTAACTTTCTTTTTTGGTTTTATTAATTGTTGTAATGAATTGATACTCACATTGTAAAGTATTTTAGGAGTAGGACCAAGGGATATAGGTTTTGTTTCCCCCTTCCCCATTTTGGTTCATTTATGTTTTGATGACTGGTTAAAGAGAGCGGAGCTCTCTGTTGCTGTTTATATTGGATTCTGGCTGTTTGTAAGTGGGACACTCTGCCAAAATTTCTATAAAGAGTTAGAGTATAAAAGAAAAGAATATATATATATATATATATATATATATATGTCTCCAACGAGGTGGGATTACACTTGATGTACTGTTATTCAGTGTAGCACCTCCCAAGGATTTTTGGATTAGTATAGTATAGTAGTCCTAGCTGTAGATAAGAATTTCGTATGAAATTCCCGCTCTGGTCACCCCTTTCTTTAAGGGGGGCGTGACATTCCAAGTCTTCCCATTCACATCCTATAAAAAAAAAAGTAAGGGTTTCTTTGTGAAAATAATTAAAAGTTGAGTGATAGGGTTGTCCCACTTAAACCACTCTAATAATTTGGTAGTGCTCATTTATTTATTTGGTCTTTTGGTCTCATCTCATACGTTTAGTTGTCTAAATTGTGACTTTTTTTGGGTAAAATAAAAATGGTGACTTTTATATTCATATGATTTTTCCCATTAAAAATAAAAGTATCAATTTACGTATGTGACACCTTAATCTACTACCGCTATCTAGCATCTCACTGGGCTCGGTTTCATCTGATTTCCAAAGAATCAACACCAATCCGTGGCATTTTCATGCTATGAATCGGGGTTTCATACACTCATCTTTTGCCCCGTGGGTCCTGTGAACCCATCATTTATATTCTCAACTCAAACTCCACTTATACAACTCATACATAGCATAAAACAAACCATAAGCCACGGGTATGGAGCCAAAAACCAGAAAATGCATTTTTCTCACTTGTGCCCAAAAGTCATATTTTGGCTCTAACTTTAGAAAATTATAACTAATTATAGAAAAATGGGAATGTAGCAAACTCTAGCTTCTTAGAAAGCTCTAAGTGTTGAATTTACACTAAAAATCATTCCCAACCACAATCTCAGCATTTAGACCATGTTTAACATCAAAAATGGGAAGGAGGTCCGACTGTCACTGTTTCTGGCCCAGGTTACTGTCATGAACTTCGGAAATTCATAATTAAATTCACAAAAATCCAATCTAGGTACACTATACCAATTTGAAAAGCTACGGATGCTTACTAGAGGATAAAAATAAGTTCAGATCAGTTCAGTAGCCCTTACATCCCGAAAATCGATGGAACAGTGACGGGGGTCAGGAGAGCTCCCTGATGCTGATATAGAACTTCAGACGGTTCAATCTCTCTCTACAGACCTTCGATTTAGGTGATTCTAGTTGGTACAGGTCACTTTGGTTTTCTATTTTATGTGTATAAAATTTCATGACAATTGGCCACCATTTGGTCTATGTATGATATAGTTTTCATTTCTGAATTATAGGAACAGTACATGACCAAACTATGAATTTTTCCCAAATTCAACAATTCACCAAATATTTTCTAGTCCTCCAAAAATTACCCACTTTAGCTTCTCAAAAAGCTTTCTACAAACTCTAGAGGCATGCCAAATTTCATGGCAAGAGGAACTCATCCGGTCATACTTTGATGGAACTCACAAATTTATAGGTTTTGGCACCCAAGAGGTCCAAAATGGGTCCAAATGGCCTCACACACATTCTAGCCACTCATGGACAAGTTTGAAAGCATAAAACTAGGATATATAACAAGTCCATGTGGTCCAAATCAACATACATTCCAATCTCACTATGCTATGGCCAAATATACACTATCACATTCATTCATCAAAAGGGGCAAAACCCTCGTTTCCATTACTTTGGCTATAAACCTAGTTCATACATCATCTTTTACACTTGCTACAACATGTATATCTCAAAAATAGTGGGCGCATATTTATTGTGGCACCACTTTACATCAAAATAACCAAAACAAAGCTATCATCTAGCTAAGCATACTCTTAGGCTCCTTGGTGTGCACTTGCTTCTCCTTGTGCTCCACCTAGCATGTTAAGTTGGGAGGGGAAGGGGTGAGATTCAGGAAATCTCAGTAGCTCATGCACTAAATCAAGTAAATAATCAAGGCATATAACAAGTCAAAGCATGTGAATAAGCACTTAGCCATTCTCAAACAACCAACACACGATGTACATGCTATGGAAATCACAACAATGCAAAAAATGAGCTCTAAGGACTTTTGGTCTAGCCTCACCCGAGTTTAGGGACTTTTGGATAGCCTCACCCGAGTTTAAGGACTTTTGACTTGGCCTCACTCGATTATGAGACTTTTGGCCTTGTCTCACCCATCTCAAGGGACTTTCGGCACTACCTCGCCCGAGCAATTCTCACATTTCAATACACAAGCACATTGGCATTAATACATCAAAGCAATAGCATATGACATATTCCACACATTAAGCATATACATAACATACAATGACTATTACAACCAAGAATGCAACAAGAAAGAGTGGGAAGAGAGAGCTACCTTATTAGCCAAGGTCAACACTAGCTTTTCCTTTCAATTCCTCTTCTCCTTTCTTAAGTTCACAATCACACCTTGATGGAGGTGTTTCTCTTGAGCCTAGACACACAAAAACATGCAATTACTCTCTTAGAATGTAATCATTCAGATTAAACTCTCCTAACATATCAGAACCTAAAGTTCTCTTTCTCTCTCTAGAATGCCATCAACTGTTTCTCTCTCTCAAGCTCCCATGGTAGTGGAAACAACATTTTCAAAGAAAACACAAAGATTCAAAGGTGTTTTCCACTTTCCCTCTTCAGACCCATGCCCAAAATCCAACCATTTTCACAAATAAAACCGTAGAAAGAGAGGGCAAAGAGAGGAGATCATAAATCTAAAGAGAAATGGGAGAAATTTACTTACATTTCCCTTGCTCTCCCTCCTTCTCTTGGTCTCTCTCACTCTCCACGCCTCTTTTCTCTCCTTGGGTCGAAGTCTAGGGCAGATATGAGAGAAGAAATGAGTTTGGGCGTTTAATGAAGTCTAATTCTCACCTTTTACTCTCTTCCGGACTGACCCTCGCTACGGCGAAAATTAACCTTCGCTATAGCGAGCTCGTGTTATCTGGCTTCGCTATGGCGAGGTGTAACCTTTGCTACGGCGAGATCGTATCAGTTCCCTTCGCTATGGCGAGATTCGACCTTCGCTATGGCGAACTCGCGTCAGTTCCAGACCTCACTCTCGCTATGGCGAACGCTACGGCGAGCTGCCCCCTGGTTTCTGTATGGACTGCTGTCCGCACTCGCTATAGCTAGAACCTCGTTCGCTATTGCGAGAAGACATTCTCGCGACAGCGAGGCCTTTTCTCGCTATTGCGAGGAGACTTAGCAAAATTTTCAGATTTCAAATTTTTCCAGCTTTCACTTTCTTTCTTTTCTTTTTCCCGGTTGTTACAACGTACGCTCCATTTGGTTCTTCGCAAAGTAAATACATTTCCTTTACATAATTTATATAATGTCTACCATAAATTATATTTGTTACCAAGTTGTTCATCCTTTGTCATTTGCTTTACACACACACAAATAATCTTAGGGAAATATTTGCCTTCATACATAAGAGCTAATGGCCATATTTTTTTAGAATATAATGAAATCTTTGTAAATTTTTTTATTAGCAATATTAATAAATCTCTTAACTCTTTTATAACTTAAAAATAACATTTTTAAGCTTTTAAAACAAATTTTTCATCCACATTTCACAAAATCATATGATGACCTTTTTATACTTATTAGGAAAGCCTCATTGTATTTTTATAATTCATATGCCTCATATATACACCCTTAAAAAAATGCAGCCAAAAAGTCTTTCCACATGAAAAAACATAAATATTTGCATTTTACTCTTAAAGTTATAACATATCATATTAAAATCTCTATCATAAATATATGTCTTTAACTTTTAGAATTGCAACATTTTATATAAAAATTCTATATCATAAAGATATGCCTTTAACCTTTAGAGTTATAACTTTTTTTATGAAATGTCTATATCATAAGAAAAAACATCTAATTTTTTGTTTATTGAATAAATTAATGGACATATGTTTTCAATCTATATTCATAAATAATTATAAATGCATTTACACAAACAAGTACAACTTTCAATGTCATGGATTAATATATGTATATAAATGTGTGTGTGTGAAAAGTTCACGGGAAAATTCAAAAAAATGAATTTGCTCTCGGGAGAGGGAAAATAAAGGAAATTCTAATAGATTGATTGCCAGGTTGATATACATCATAGAATTTATTTGTGAGAGAATTGAATATATTAATTGATTGAGTTTGTAAGGTTGTAATGTTTTGAGATTTTTTAGCAGATATCCCTACAAGTTGGTTGAATTAATGTTGTATTTTCACACACACACACACACACACACACACACACAGTAAATAGACTTGATTCCCAATTGAATAAGTTGGCAATGGCCTATTTTAAAGTTGATAGCGAAAGCGTTCTATACCTTGAAGAGACCTTTTCTTTTTTACTCTGACTTCAAAGTCTCGAGTTTTTCCACACGTGAATTAAGGCCATTAACAGAACATTAATCTCTTTACAATTTTGTCGGAATAAAGGCTGGAAAATAACCTTTCTTGGACCATTAATTGAAGCATTAGATCCTAGTATATACAATATCTATATCAGCATTAATGTAATATTTATTATTTCTCCTCTTCGCAATAATGTTTTTCTCTTTTTTCACAGCACTGCATTGCTCGGTTTGGCTTTAATTAAATTAGTAAATAATAGTTGAAAATTTAAAAAAAAAAAGATGTTGAAAATAAATTAAGATAAAATTTCTCGGCGGAGATTGAAAATAAAGTGGAATGAACTTGGTTGCCAAGTTTTGCCTAAATAAAAATCGAGAAAGCTAGTGTTTGTATCTTTTAAAAAATGCTTTTACAAGTTAATTTGATTGTGTTTGCATATTAGAATTTTTTTTAAAATAACAATAGTGAATGCAGGTATGTTGGACCAATTTCACGTTAAATTTCTTATGTTGTTATTTTCAACTCATTTATTATTATTATTATTATTATTATTATTATTATTATTATTATTATTATTATTATTATTATTATTATTATTATGCAGTGATTTTTTCAAAATGATTATTGTATAGAGATTTCAACCTTATTAAATGTGAGCTTTCACTTTTCTCTTCAGAAAATTATATCTTTTTATTTTTTATTATTTGAAAACACATTGTCACATTATTACTTAAATTTTAAAATTTTATATACATCATTTATAAATATATTTTACATCAAATAAATCAGAGAAACATTTGATGAAGAAATAAAACTTTTATTAGTTTAATGTAACAAATATTAATTGATGAAATATAATTACCTATAACATTGGTTCTAAACACTCGCATACTTAATCTGTGTGTGTGTGTGTGTATATATATATATATATATATATTGCCAAACCATTCTTACTTCATTTATGAAATATGCTTGCTTCATAATTAAATAACATGTCATATTTTAAGCTCGATAGCCAAAATTTGAAAGCTCTAACCTCCTTTTTTCTTCACAAGCTACAACCAACTTTTATATCCAAAGAAAATCTAGGCTTTTAAAAAAATCTAGACTTTTCATCTTTTTTTTTTTTGGTTTTTTATGTAAATAGGCTTTCGCTTTAGTGTTTCACTTTAGTTGATGAAAAGTTTGCAAAGAATCTCCATGAGAAAGTGGTAGTGTTCTTTAGAGCAAATTATATATATATATATTTTCAAATTTTTTAATTATACACAGATCTCTCTTAAAATAAAAAAGTTATTCTACACTTTAGTCCAATTTAAAAAAATTTTCAACAAAATACCTTTTACTAAATCTAAATACATATTTCAATTAAAAAATTTTAAATGAAGGATATTTTGATTTTAAAAAATTTTAAAATTGATTAAAAGATAGAATGACTTTTTTGTTTTAAGGAAGGTATGTGTGTATTTTAAAAGTAAAAAATTATATAATTTTTAGCAAAACTTATGAAAAGTTTATGCAATTTACTCTTTCTTTTATTAATAAAGAGTAATATTTAAAAAACTAAAAACAGTTATTAAACTGAATAAGGAGCAAATCATGGTTTAATGAATTGATTGTAATTGAACATTAGTCGAATCATTTTTTAAATCATATATAAAAAGTATATATATATATATATATATATATATATTTTACAATTAAATAGATACATATATTGCAAAATAATATTTAAAATAAATGTAAATATTTAAAAATATGAAAATTAAATAAAGTATATAGATATGATGACAAATCTATATGTAATAAGTTGGATAAAGTACAATAAATATAATAAAATTCTATTGCAGAATGTTAAATTTTTTATTTAGATAAAAAAACAAAAATTAATTTTTGACCAATTTGATATCAAATTGCCAGTTTTTATAATTTTTGATTGATTTGTTATTAATTTTTTATCTAGTTGATTTTCAAAATCAACCAAATCGAAACCGCGGCTGATTTATCAATTTTATAAGACAATTCAATTTGATTTTCTCAACAATAATAAAAAGATAAAATATTTGCCTGAGTCCTTTTCTCAAACTTTGGTGTAGTATTATATTACTTTAGTTTTTAATATTCTCTTTTCGATTAAAGCTGAGAAGCTTATGTATATTAATAATTATGAATTTTACTTTATTCGTCATAAAATAACTCGGCATAAATTTAATCTTAACTAAAAACATACCTTCAACTTTGTCAATGGAAAAATAATCAAATGGTTGAGCATGAAATATACTTAAAAAGTATAATTTTTATATATTGTAACTACTAAAAGCTTTTTCAATGTTTTCAATAAAAAGACGTATTGATTATAAACTTAGAAAACTTTATTTAAATTATATATGGTGCTATTTTCCAATTTGGCTTTGGTCTCCAAGGTCTCCCTTGTTAGATTTTGGAAAGAATAAATTCAGAAGAGAAGAAGAAGAAGAAAAGAAAGCCCTCTTTCTGAATAGAGAGAAGTCTCCAAAATTCTATTGAATTTTCATAAGATTTCAACTTTAAAAAAAAGGGTAGCATAAGGTTTTATGGAAACACCCAAAAAAAATATCATGACCAAAATATCCTAACAAAATAAAATATCAAGAGGCTCAATCAACAGTGATTTTCTGTATTAGCCCCCTTCCCTTGACTAGTTTCCTCTTGGGTTACTTTAGGCCATCTCCATCCAAGACATCTTCCTCCGGAGACTAAAGTTAAAAAAAGAAAAAGGAAAATTAAGGGCAGCCAATACTTTCTCTTTTATGTTAATTTAACAGTAATTCAAAGAAAAGAAGGTTCAATTGGATTTTAAAATTATTTTTATTATTTATGATTCTTCCAAAACACCTGTCAACTCATTAAGGAACAAAATTTTACTCATGAATAGAAAACATTAATCAACAAGTAAATAGAGAGCAACTCCTTCAAATTTTAGCCATTGCACTGAGAAAGATTGTCATCATGGAGCTTGAACAGCTTGAGCAACTATAGAGCAGCTCCTTCTTCTTTCATGATTTTTGGCTTCTGGTTTACATCACTCGGGGGAGAGATGCTCTTCTCTTTTTCAAGTTACCTCATTTTCATTAATGCCATTTAATGCATTCATTAAATATTATAAGAATGAGACAAAATAAAGCTAAGTGACCTTACTTTCTGTGTCTTGAGAAAAGTGGCAGAACGCTCTTTTACACCTTTCTGACTAAGCTACGTTTAACATGGAATAAATAAATGGTACAGTGCATTTTATTGGGCTTTGTTATCTTTGGTGGAAACCATTGGGCCAAAAGTAGGAACACTTGAACATAATTGAAACCATGAACTTTTACATGCTTGGACAGAATTGAAACAAAGTGTTATGCAGAAAATTAACACGAATCCTACTACATCATGCGTCTTTTAGGTATTACTTTCAAACATATTTACAGCGGAGTTTGAAACAAAAATTCAGCACTAAATCATGCAGAATGTTCAATTAAAACCATTCTTAACATTCACTAGGATAGTAAGTGTCATTCTTATATGTCATTTTGGCATGAAACTGAGTTAAAAGTAAGATTAGGACGACAAGGGTCATTCTCATCCACTATTTTGGCACACAATCAAGTCCAAAATCAAGATTAAATCAGATCATAAACTATAGAACAGTAGCTATCATTCCCATCCATTATTTTGGCACACAATAGAGTGTAAAATCAAAGATTAAATCAAATTATAAACTATAGGATAGTAGCTTTCATTCTCATCCTGTATTTTGGTACAGGGTTAAGTTAAAAAGTATAATTAAATCATATCGAGAACCATGGGACGGCCAGCATCACTTGAGCTCAGCATTCTAGCACCAAGTTAAGTTCAAAAGTAAGATTAATCATGCTAAGAATCATAAGACAAAGTGATACTTGTTGCCTTACGATTCTTAGCATGATTAATCTTGCCTTTAAACTTAACTTGCTGCTAAAATATTGAGATAAATTGATACTTGTTGTCTTAACACTTTAGCACCATATTGGTTAAAATTAAGGTTACATTATCATAGGACAATCAATCAAACCCTGAAGCAGTAAAGAAGAGAGTTACTAGCGCAATCTTAGCTAGCTAAGCAATTCGAAACAGTTTTGAGAGCAACTTCATCAGCTTGAATCAATTTTCAGGAGACAACACTCATTTGACTTAAAATCGATTAGCTTACACAATTTAGGTCACTAAGATATAAACCGCTAAAACAAAGAATTAATGGTATGATTGCCTTCGCCATCATGAGCCACGGGTCAATTTAAAGAGAAGAGACGAAATTACAGCACAAAGCAATATCCCACGGCATCACGCATAAGATAAAGCATATGATAAATTAATTTTAATATTAATTAATTATTTAAGATTACATATTAACGAATTATGGGTTAGCCTATTATCATAGACGGTCCATATAATCGAACACATCAGATATCACTATAAGTACTGGGACATTCTTGCCCCGTGGCAATTTGTAGTTTTGGTGTCTTTTTCTCGTCCACAAGCTTCTGGGTCCCTTCTTACCAAAACAATTAAAATTATGACCCATATTTTACTATTAAAAATTAAAAGCAATTAAATACATCCCCACACATCCCACAAATCAAACACTAAGTTATTGATTAGTCAAAATTAATTTTAAATATTTTTATTTTTTAATTATATACAATGGGTATCTATAATAAGTAATGTATTGCTTTAATATCTTGTGCATGGGTTCAAATGCTAATTAAAAATGAAATTACTGTTTATATTATGTAAAAAGTTATCTTTTTTAAGCAAAAAAATTAATTAAAGTAAAGATTTTTATGACATATATATATATATATATATCAAAATATTAAAAAAATTGAATGTAATTTTTAGAATAAAGGAAATATTAAATATAATTTAATTAAACTTAAAGAGAAGTTAGTATAATTAACTTCCTTTTTTTTGGGTGATACGCTTCACTTTATTAATAAGCATGATCTAGTAATAAAAAAATAGCTCATAAAAATTATTGTTCAAATTCTTGTATCATTAGTTTCAATTTTAGAATGTTGCGTTTATAAAATAATAAAAATAAAAATAAATGACTTTTCTCTCTTTCTTTCTTAAAATATGCTCAAATTATATGGTGCTTTATTTTGTTTTGTAAAATTATATATATATTTTTTAATTTGACTCCTTAACTTTCAATTTATACCATGTTAATATTCCAAAATAATCTTTGTGCTTTGTGTTTAAACTTTATCTTATATTTTAAAACAATTGCTTAATTTTTTGTGTTTAAATAGATTCTTTAACTTTTATTAATATTCCAAAATAATCTTTGTCATACCATATCATGATATTCCTTAAGTTATATTACAAATGGAAGTATATCTATTTTCACCAAATTAACACTTTTAGTAATAAAAATAACTGTTATCAAAAGTTAAAATAATTCATTTTTGGTTAAATGGACCATTTGGGTTTACTAAAATCATTTCTCATCTATAACACTTATTCATTCAAAAACACCCTAATTTAAAGCTTACGTTTCGGGTTTGGACCAAGTATCACAAATTTAAGAACATATTTGCATTTTTCACATGTTCCATATTTTGATATGAATTTTAAAAAGTCATAACAAATTTTAAAAAAATTCAAATTATATAAATTAGGACTTTCTGAAAAGTTCAAAATGTTATCTAACTATTATAAAATTTTCATATCAAAATATTATTGTTTAGCTCACGAAATTTTAATGGAACAGTAACTGAGTTTAGATGATGTTCTGCAACAACTCAAAAATTCATATCTCCCTTTACAGAGTTTCATATTGGGTGCTTTTGGTGGCTATGAAAAGCTTATAATGTCTATTATATAAAATTTCATAAGCATTAGATTTTATTTTATCCCTAACATTAAAAATTAAACTGACCATATGTATAATAATAGTGACAGTTTTTGCATAATTTGACCAATTTTAAAAAATAATAATAAGTTCTCTAGAGCTCCAAAAATAATACTCTTTGCTCTATCAAAAGCTCAAGATGATATCCATATACCTGCCAAGTTTCATGCAAAAATTCACCCATAAGGTTTTGTTTTGGTTCAAGGCAAGAATACGGCAAAAATTGGGATTAAATTGGCATCAAATGGTATCAACTGACCTTCTGCACATATCATGACCATTTGAGGATGTCTAAAAGCTTAAACATAGCATATAGAAGCATTCCAATATGTCCAAATCACCATAGAGCTCAAATTTACCATCCTACTTGCATATATACACATAGACATTATGGTTCAAAGATGTCAAAATCATACATTCTTATACATGTGGTTCCAAATTTGGTTCATACAATATATTTACATGTTTTTACATATGCTCAAGGATTTATATCTTATATATACTTTGACATTAATTTACATCAAAGGCTATCATATTGTCAAAGTATTACAAATTATGCTACTTGCCTTCCATTCTTTGTTCTGTGGGCTTCACCTAAAAAAGTTAGATGGAAAGTGGGGGAGAGTGAGATTCAAAAAATTCCAATAGCTCTTTTACTCTTTTAAGTAAGCATACATGACATATAATCATGTCAAAAAATATAAGTATGCATCAAACACTTTTAAGAATTATTTAAATCATGTGTTCAAGATTACATAAACATGTCAAGATCAAAATCAAATTCTTGGGACTTTTGGTCTATCCTCACCCTTTTATTTGAGACTTTTGGGATTAGCCTCACCTACTTTTTAGAGACTTTTGACTTAGTTTCACTCATTCTTAAGACTTTTGGCCTTGTCTCATCCATTCTTAGGGACTTTTGGTTTCATCTCAACTAATCCAAGGGACTTTTGACACAACTTCACCCATAAAGAGTAATTCACAAATCAAAAGCAATTTAAGTATAATGATACCATAGTATCAAACCAATAGTTATAGGTATGTCTCATGATTCAAACACACATACAAATATTCAATTACAATCAAACAACCAAGAAATGCATGCAAAAAAAGATGGGGAGCTACCTTGGTTAAAGAAGCACAATTTTTTTTCTTGAACTCTACTTCTCCTTCTTAGCCTCACACCCACACCTAAGGGGAGCTTAGTTTTCTTAACCTAAATACATCAAACAAGACACAAAAACATTAATAAAACCATCTCTAGCTTCATATAAACTCTACACAAACTATTTCTAGTTTATGCAATGGTTATGGTTCCATACAAGGGTATAATGAAGCAACTCATATAATTTAAGATCTTACTCCAATTTCTCACCCAAGCTAAGTCACACGGCTCCATTTAAAGTCATTAGAGCTATCATAAACTTAACCCAATGAGCCAAATATCAAATTGCTTATTTATGTCTAAAAAGAACCTAAACTTCTAACTTTCAAAATATAGTTTCTAAATTCAAATCAATGGTTCTTTTGGTATATATTATTCATTCTAGGCCATTTGTATCTTTGGAATTAAAAAAAATTCCCCCTAGGTATGGAATCCCCTTCTTGCCCAAGATGCTCACACACTTAAGGAGCTTATGGAGTTTTCTTAGTTTTTTTAAGAAATTTGCCATCCATAAAACTTTCTAGATGTCTTGAGAATTCAAACATAGTATTACACAATCTAAATCATTATTAGGAAGCTCCATAAATCCCTAGGTATAACAAAAACCCTAAATGCCATAACTTGTTATCTATAAGTTGTTTTTAAATCCTAATTGCTTAATATAGTTCTTTATGCTTCAAAACCCCAATTTCTATCGAGTTTAGATCAAATTAAAGTCCCTCATATATCATCCCTAATCTGGGCAAAACATGAAGACCAAGGAAAGCCAAGAAGAAGCACTTTGGTTATGGTTTCCTTACCTTATTTATAAGCTTTTCAATAGCACTTTCTTATGCTTCAAAGCTTTCCTTCAAACTCTCCCTCTCCTCTACTGAGCCAGTCACAAAACATCTCTAAATAAATCATCAAAACGATAAAAAGATAAAAGAGGAAGAGGAGAAGAAGTTTGGTAAAGAAAAAGGCATGAAAAAGTGTGAATTTTTTTACCCTTTCAAGACTTTTTTCTCCTCTCCTTGCTCCTTTATTTGGTGCACCTCTTGGGATAGAGCTTGAATCTATTTTGGACCAGAGGAGTGTCTATAAGAAGGCTGAAGAAGAGAGGGAGGTGATTTAATGGGGCTAGGAGTTCATTTATGCAATTTTTTAAAATTTTAATTTAGTCCTTTATCTTAGTTCTTTTCATTTGGCTCATTTCAACTCTTTTTTTAGAATCATCTTTTTTATTATGAAATTTAGATCTTCTAATTTATAAAATATCTTTGGTTTCACCCAAATTAGATTTAAAACTTTATCGAACGATTCTGTCAAAATTTTGGTCAACCAATACTCTAAAATACAAATCGAAAAGATTTTAACCATTCTAGAGGTTCATATAGTTTTTAGGGTCTCTAAAAATCTTAAGAAACTCAATTTTTTCATTAAAAGATCTCTCTTTTGAGTTTTATAAAAGTTGTTTGAAATTATAAAAATACCACTAGCCTTTATAACAATCCGTTTAGTCGTTTTGGCTTTGGTTAATAACTAACGTTAAGCTTTAATCTACATTTTAAGATGTTCTAATTAACATTCTAATCTCAATTAGTCTCATTTTGCATTGCTTTAGGGTGTTCCAATATTAATTTATAAGGTTTTGTTTAGTTTCTAAAATACCAATCATTACAATCTTTGTTGGATATATATATATATATATACATATAAATGATCAAATAGCACAAATTGAAAGTTAAGGAATAAAGTTAAAATGAATAAACAAGTATAAGGACTAAAATGATAGTTAAGCCTTAGACTTATTTTTACAAAAATATTATAACTATTATTTATATAATATAACAAATATTAAAGATATATTTAATCAATATAATCACTTTTCAAAACTTAAGAAGCTATAAAAATCATTTGATAAAAAATTATTAAAAGCTAAAAACATATCCATAAAATAACCTTATTAGATTAACTAATTAAAAGATAAAAATTAATAATATTTTATTTCAAAAATAAAATAAACATAAATATTCTCATAAATTTAATAAAATTTATAATAAATTAAATTCATTTATTTTTAATAAAAATCAATGACATTAAAATGAAATTTCAAGAAACAATTTTTTAATAAGTTATATTTTTAAAAGGAAATCAATATTATTTATAAAAACATTTTGGTCATCTTTTAATTTTAGAAGAAGTTTGCGTGATAGAAGGAATGTTATGTAACTTGAATATCTCCTAAAAAAGAGGAGAATAATTTTTTTTTAAGGGCTCTAATTAAAATGTTCATTAAAATTATCTTATCATTCATTATTTTTGTCATTGTCATATATAGTCAAAAAATTTTAAAAGCATACAAAAGAGGGTTGGATTGCGGTATAGTTTTTTTATATTTTTGTTATTATATTTTCTAATATGTAATTTAAAAAAAAACCCAGTCATATATTGTTAAATTGTAAAAACTATACATTTATTTATAAAACCCATATACTTATCATGTTATTATCAAATGACTTGAAAACAAAGATTTAAAAAATATATCTAAGTTTTTTACTACAAAATGTATCTACATGTGTAAGGCCTATGCATTAGGTTAAAAAAAAAAATTTGTTGTAATTTCTACTCCAAAATTATTCTAATATTCTTTAAATGTAGTCAAAACTACCAGCACACACAAAAAAAAAAAATTAAAGATATCCTGATTGACTCAATTAGCACATTGATTTGTTAAATAAAAAGAAAATAATAAAGTGTTTAAAATTTTTAGCTTAAGTGATTCTTTTTTTCTGTTGAGTCTTGATCTATGAAGATTCGATTCTCGCTTTATTCCTTTTTCATACTCTTTATTTTCTAAGCCTTGAGGTTTTTTCTTTAAAAAAACAAAAAACAAAAAAAAATATCATATCTTAGTCATAAGGTAATATAATATCTTATTGGTGACACAACTTAATGAAGCTGAATATAATCCTAACCTGGTCTTATGAAGCTGTTGATTAACAAGTTACCCTGTGGCTTAACCCGTTCAATATATTAAAAAATTTCAAAAATAAAAATAAAGGTGAGAAAATTTCACTAGAGGTTTCAGACATAATAATTCACGCATGAATTTTTTTAAAAAAAGTGCAGCTTGGTGCTCATGCCACAATCCATTTTGATAAAATTATACACAATGAATATATCTTTCTGATTTTTAAAATTTCTTCAATAAATGATTCCATAATGTCTTCCTTTTTTTCCCCTTATAATTTAATGCAGCTGTTTTCCTTACAACATTTCATGTCAGCGTAACCAATAATGAGCCGTCTGTCATGGTACGGCTAGGTATGCATTTATAAATTAATTTTTTTATTCGTTGTACCATAAAGATATTTTTGAGCTAGCTTGTATGTTAATTAAAGTTAGTTTTTTTTTTTTAAATGACTCTAAGAGTGCAATCTTTACACTGAACCTGAGTATTTTAAGATTTAAATATTAACTTAAAAAATGAACTAAATATTCAAGTTAGAGATTATAGATGGCATAATCTAGTTGAAGAGCTTTGATTTAAGTACCATATTTTTTAATATAAGTGTTAAAAAGATTTTTATATGCTTAGTTTCGATTCTTACGGTATCTCTTCCTTCACTCTCAATATCCTAAACCTTGAGCTTTCTTTGTAATTAGAAAAATAGTAAAAAGAATTAAAATAAGAGACAAAAAGAGTTTTTTTTTTATAATTTTTAATTATCATAATAAATATAAAAATTTTAAATATTATAGTAATTAAGTTTTATGTTAACATAATATCTAAGAAAAAATATATATACAAAAGGAAACGTGTTGTTTTATTAGACAAAATAGATTTAATAAGAGCTTTCAAACACATGTATTGTAGGTTCAAAATTGTTGTGTTGTCCCAACAAAAATGTTTACAAAAATAAAAATAAATATAAAGACTTCTTTATATTTCGAATGTTACAATCGGCGACAACAAAAGAGTGTTATGACCTCCACAATGGAAGATGCACCCAGGCTTAAACCCGTTAGTGATGAATGATTAACTTTCTTCAACAGAACTCTTGTGCTTGAGATTTGTTAAATAGCGATGTGGGGTTGAGAAAAATATCTCATAATTTATTGATGCCCATATGATTATTATTAGACTAAACTATCTATTCTTGGTACTGTTTTTATTACTAAAAAAGACTCCCACGTTAGGCAACAAGGTACTATGTGTCAACTGTACAGTGACTGAAGTAACCCAACGTGAGAATAATGTGACGAACAAGCAACATAAGGAGGAGAAGAAAAGGGAAAAAATAGAAAAGGGAAAGGAAGAGAATGGGCCTCCGGTCATTATAAAATAAATGGCATGGGCCCGGCCCTGTTCGGTAGGGCCCACTACAAAATATCTTGGGAGACATCATGTGGCCTAGCTTTTGGGGCCACTGAGCACCGTACACGGAACGGAACATGATAAGTCCTTGGACTTGTGTCGCAAATCAGTCTCTGCTTGCCACGTGTCCACCCCAGGCTGCAGCATTACTCACCTCCACCTCCCACTCTTATTTGTCTTTTTCTCCTGCTAACCGCCTCGCTTTTCCCTCCTTCAACCGCTGTTCATCCGAGAATCTGTCATGTGCTACTTAGAACGCCCATGTACTTTTTTATATATTTATTGTTCAATTTTTTAATTAAAATATGATAAATTTAACAATAAATATATAAAAAAATTACACCTAAAATTTATCCTTTTGAAAGATTTTGATATTGTAGTAACCTTTTTATTATTTTTTAATTAAAAAAAACTGAGATCTCAATGAAAATTTTGATATTGCAATAACTTATTTTACTATCATCTTTTTTTGATCCAGATTTTACTATCATGTTTTATACTAAAAGAAAGTGAATTATAAATATTGATAAAAAGTTAACGAAACTCTTAAACTATTATGATCTGTGGTATTATTTTTGTTTTACAAAAATGTCTTGTTAACGTGATTTATTTTGTAAATTTATACAATACAAATTTTTCGTGGATAACCAAAATTGGTAGATTAATTTCTTTTTTTTTAAATTAAAAATTGTGGATAATAATTCGTTAATTTTCAGTATATTTACAAAATAATTATCAAATTAATTTACAAAAGAGATATTTTTGGTATATTTTTACCAAAACTCTTACTAATTAATGTGTCATTTCATAAATATAAAATTATCAATTCATATTAGAACACCATATCTACATGACTGCAGTTTCTTTAGTTCTGAAGTCATACACACACACACATATGTATATATACATAGTGTTTGTATGTATATATTTATATATTTATTTAACATAGTAGTCCATATAAATTCTTAGGAGACATCTTGTTAATTTCCAATTTCTGTTGGACAATAGGGCAAAAAAAGAAAAAAAAAAAGATAAACAAATAAATTCTCTTATAATACTTGCTGAAATTTTAAGGAATTAAAATGACTAAAATATCTTTCATTTTAGGTAAAATAATTAAGAAGAAAAAGAAAATATCAAAACTTATTAGATAAAAAATTTTACAAAAATTAATAAACATGCATATTCCTAAATTGTTATGTTTCTTAAATAAGAGGGGGAAAAAGGTCCTAAAGCAATGTACATAAGTGAGTGGCTCATGTTAACAAAGTTTGTCTTCTTATTTAGTAAATTTAGTTTATTTAGTAGAAAATGCTCAGCATTTTTTTTAATGGAAATGCACGTCATATTTTTGAAGGGAGATTTCTTTCAAAGTACATATTTAATTTTAAAAACTTTACATACTTAACAGATTATTAATGATAAATAAATATATTTTTAACTTATTTACAATTAAAGTAATTAAATTGTAATTCAAGAATATGTAATAACTTATTTAATCAATTTTCTAATAAAAATCTATGATTTGAGCCAATGTCACATCTCATATTTTGCTTGAAAGAAAAAAGAGAGTGTAATTTTTTTATATTTTTATCAACAAAATTTTTCATTAAAATGCAACAAATGTATTATTTTCTAATAATATTACAATAAATATACAGTTTAATTGAAAATTTTTATAATTATATATAAAAAATTATATATTTATTATGTTTTAATTAAAATTTTTAATAATAAAAATATAAAATATGTTTGAAAAAGATTCTAATAAAAATCTACTTGTAGTACATCATAAAGTTAGAGAGCCAAAATATCTGAAAAATGGAAGGAAGATAATGGATGGCAATGTTTTGAATCCAATGCTTGATTACAACGCTTGTCTGTGACACAATGGGAAATCCTACAACTTTTTCGTATATTGCTGTGGCGATACACAATTCGTCACTTATATACCTGCCCAAAACTTTAATGCATTCAGAAACAATCTTTGAAACATCTTATGTAATGCTCTGCTTCCTTTGTTAATAACAGCCGCATTTTCTTCCACTTTCCTTCAAAAATCTTAAACCCCTTCAAAATCTTCTCTATGGTGTCCAAAAACCCAAACCCCTCAGAGGGCTTCTACTTGGATCCCACTGGCATGGCGCTTCCTGGCCTTGGTCCCTTCGCTTCCGTCACCACCGCCGCCACCACCACGACGGCGTCCACCGCAAATGCGTCGGAGGACCCTGCGAAGAAGATCCGTAAACCATACACTATTACCAAGTCCAGGGAGAGCTGGAGCGAACCCGAGCACGACAAATTCCTCGAAGCCCTCCAACTGTAAAGCCGGCTTTTCCTTTTCCTTTTTTTGTATATATATATATATATATCCTTTTTCTCCGAAAATGTAGTGGATGAATATTACTATTCAATTTGAAGTTCGGACATAGCCTTGTATGGAATGGATGCATATGGAGGATTGTATGTCAAGGTCGAAATTTTAGGTTTTGTGGGAGAGGAATTGGGGTCTGTTTGAGAAGGGGGAGATATTGGAAGTGACAAATGGGCAGTGTGAATTTTGATTTTTTTTTTTTTTTGGGTGCTGACTTATTAGAAGAAAAGAATTTCCGAACAGCACCATAAAAACAAAAAGAGAGAGTTGAAGAAAAAAGAGGATGATAATCAAGCAAGTTGGATGTGGAAAGCAACTTCGATAGAGTTAATAGGGAATTCATCCTAATTTTTACCCTCACAGTGCCTAGTCGTATTGCTTGATTATATAGCTGATTGTGCACATGTCAATGTAATCCGTTTCTTAGTGATGTTAATCTTTGGTGCTTTGTTTAAATCTGTGAAATGTTTTATGCTCAATGTTTATTTGTAGAATAGTCATGTTAGAAAGGGTGAAAATGAGATGCATGAGTCATTTTGGTTGGAAGAGATGGGATCAGAATGAAATTAGGGAGTTTCTTATTCTTCTGAAAATCTTCTTATATGAAGCAGAAATTAACATTTTATATCTTTTTTTATGGTCTCTGAAGGTATTCAAGCCACTTTTAATGAGTTGATTTTGAGGAGTAAATTGGCCAACACAAAGATAAAGGTCGAAGCAAAGTTGGATTGTCAGTTGCCGTGGAGAAGAATGGGTTAATGTTCCGTAGAGTTAAATTACATTGGATTCCTCTGAATCCGATTACTTACATAACATAAAGAGTTGAGGTTTAAAGGTGCTGGAGAGGGCTTCCCTTCTGATTTATGAGTTATGACCAATAGGAGCTTCCCCTCCCTACCTAATACAGACATGACCTTTTCACTGTTAATTAGAATGAAACATATATTAATGAATAAAGAAGGGATAATGGCTGATTTTATACCATAGGTCATTGGGAAATACAACAAGAATGATAGTAGTTTTACTGCTGACAGCGAAGGATATCATTTAAAAGAAGAAACTTTTTGACTAATTTCAAGTGGCTTTAGTCTTGTGAAGATTTCCTTGTTATGCAAGCCTACATATTGGGAACAAGTTTCTTCTTCAAAGGATTGTATCTTGGTCAAATATATTTTTGTTAATAATACAGAACAAAGTGTCCTTTGACCATGTTAATCTAGATGCCTTTTACAGTGGTCATTTTAAGAGAATTATTACATTTTAAAAATTTTTGAATTTTGATGATAACTTAAAATTGTTATAAACATTGCATCCTCGTGGTGGAGACCTTTAGAACTTAATTTTCTTGCCCCAAATAAAATGTACTATTTTAAATGGAATTATTTTCCCCCCTTTTTTGGTGGTGGTTTCTGATTTGCCTTTTTGCATTATCCTTACATTGTTTTGTTCCTTTCATTCTATGCAGCTTTGACCGTGACTGGAAAAAGATTGAAGCATTTATTGGATCAAAGACAGTGATTCAGGTGATTTTGGTGGCTAAATCCTTTTGTAGCCAAAATTGCATCACTATCTTTTTCATTCTTCTCTCTACAGATTTTATATTCTTTCTGTGCAATTTTTTTCCCTTGGAGGTTTTTGTTGTTATTGTTTCTGTGGGAGGTGTGGTGAAGGAACTACGGCAATATAAGACGACATTCACTTATTAGAAGGAAAAGATAAGGTGGTCTGTCATGTTCTTGTGTTCCATGTAAAGGTTAAAAATTCCTTGCCTATTTGGCATTGATAAGTGAGATAATTCACGTAAGAAAGTTGAAGAGGATGAGAGGAGGTGAAGAATGATATTGATTGGAAAGTGGTGAGGAATAATATGTCAGCTATGCATGTGGAATATATGGCTAAGGATGGGATAAAATTGAGTGAGAATTGAGTTATAATCCATGCTGTTTTACCTCTGGCTAACATTAGCCTGTTATGTTTCAGATCAAAGCTGTTTTCTTATTTTTGTTGGAAATTTGGAATCTAGTTAATTGGTTTTAGTTATGTCACTTTAATGCTTTTCAAGGGAACCATAGCATGTTGGAAATTAACTGCCAAGAAAAATCTCTTTTCTTATCTTATTTCTTACTGTTTTATCATTCTGTATTGCATTAATTGCTCTGGTAGGCATGGTTGTTGGATCTTTGGTCCATCTAAGATCTGATAGTTTTCTGTTTCATGGGACAAAAATTGGGAAACTTAATACCTGTCCCAACCGCCTGTCATGCGAGGCGAGGTCTAATGACATCAATTTTAAGAGCCGTTGTGCATATAACACAATGCAAGTTCTTGCCTTGTAGATTTCCTGTGGTTTTTACTGGTTTGTTCTATAAACATCAGGCATAGATATTATAGCTGCTCTCTCCTTCATTAGTCACTTTGTGGTCTAGTTTCTTATGTATGCCAAATCTCTTTACCTCTTTAAAGTTACTTTACCCTTACCTCAAATTTTGTGGTCTATGTTAAAGCTTTTATACCCTTATTTCTAATTAAACTGCAGTGCATATTCATAATTTGTTCTGTTATTAAAATTAATGCAAATTGTCCTTAATAGAATACCCTCATTTCAGTTAAATTTAACACAAAGATTGGATAATGCTTATGGATCGATTGCAGGAAGCAACAAGTTTCTTAAAGATGTTGACTATCTTTGTGATGTTTCTTTAGTTTAGTGTCTGCAGCTGGCTTGAAAGACCTGAATTTTATACGAATGTTCTAATATCATTAAATTGGTGAAGTTTTCATGCTATTTTTTCAAGAGATTTAATGTTATCAATACCTACATAAGTAGGACTGAAGGGTGGCTTCTGCTTATCTGCTGACTTTTGTAGATACGTAGCCATGCACAGAAATATTTTCTAAAAGTTCAGAAGAGTGGAGCAAATGAACATCTACCTCCTCCCAGGCCAAAAAGAAAAGCTGCTCATCCATATCCTCAGAAGGCTTCCAAAAATGGTTAACATCTTTTGCCATATTTTCCTGTCATGCTATATATCTGGTTTAAATGTATCTGATAATTGTCAGTAATATTTGGCAGCTCTGGTACACTCTCAAAAATCAGGATCCTTTCAATCTGCATCTCCTCTGCTTGAACCTGCATACATACTAAATCCTGATTCCTCTGCAATGATCAAAACTTCAGTTACTAATATTGCAGTGTCTTCTTGGTCAAACAACACCTTGCAGACGACCAATGTATTGCATTGTACAAAAGGTTTCTTTCTATACCTAAAATTTAGCTTATGTAATCCTGCAATTCAGTTTATGGAATTAAGTAGCATTTCATTGAAGATACTAAATACTGGTAGTTTTGTGTTTCTAACATCATATGTGTTTTTCAGGGCCAAGAGTGAATAATAGTTGCAGTAGCAGTGAAAGCACCCAGAGACCACGGCCTGTTGGTGCATCTACTGGTCAAGGGAATAATAGCAATCCATTGAGAGGCAAGTCTTTGAGTATTTTCCTTACTAATTTCACCTTTATCTTGGATGGTTGAATGTATGTGCGACACACTAGTTTTATTATAGAAAGAAATACACACACTGTATATTCCAGATTGTTTTTGGTTTTATGCCAGGTTTTCATATCCAAAATCAACTGTGTGGATTCAGAAGTAATTTTGGGGTTTCTCTTAATTTTTAATGATGTGTTTGGCCATGGTTCTTGATTGTCATCATCCTATGTACCAAATTGTGCATTTAAACTGTGCTTTAACTGCAAGAATTGTTGTATGCTAACAGAGCAACAGGCATTTGAGATAGAATGCTGAATATATACCTTTGGGATTATCTCAATTGTGTCTCATGGAACTTAGATTCATAAGACTTGACGGTCTTTGGCTTTTTTATTTCAACTTAATAATTTCTGACTCCTACCATTTTATGATCATATCCAGAAATCTGTCTTAGGAATAATACTGAGTCCTACTTACCCACCTACAGATACTTATTTAAAATTCTGTGCACATATGCTTTAAATCATTTTTATTTTTGTTAATGAAGCCTCTCTGTACAATAGTGGTAATTCTTTTGTTTATTGTTGTCTCAATATTTTAATTGGCATTTTAACAATTTTTTTTTTTTTTTTAATGCAGTTCTTCCAGACTTTGCACAAGTATACAAGTTCATTGGCAGTGTATTTGACCCAAATGCTACCGGGCATCTGCAGAAACTTAAAAAGATGGACCCTATAGATGTTGAGACGGTATATCTCTATGCATATTTTTCTGTAGAATCATTTATTTTCTGTTCACCTGGCTTGTTCTGTAATTAGGGGGAAAATGTGGTTCTATTATTATATTTTGGCGGGCAAATTGCTGTTTCATATACTTTTGGCAATTAACTTGTTGCTTCATCTTAAGTGGAATGTGACATTATAGGCTTACCTTTGGCTTTGAATGTTTTATATTCACTTGTCTAAAGTACTACAGCTATATAAATGAGAACCTATGCCTCAGAAATACTTACAAAATTGTCCTTTCTATCCCATTTGGTCTATCCAGGTGCTACTGTTGATGAGAAACTTGTCTATCAACTTAGCAAGCCCAGATTTTGAGGATCATGTAAGTATTCGTTTCACTGATCTTTAAATTGCTATAAATATGTCATGATGTGTATAGTGCATCTGCTGGACCATTTTAGAAGCACCATACCATCCCAGTAAAACCTTTTCTTTTATTTGATAAAAGAAGAATTTAGTAATAGAAAGAAGAGGGAGGACAGGAAATCCTCGTAAATCAACATAAACCACATAACAAAAGGAACCCTGTAAATTAAAAACATTAGTATCACTATACTATACTGTGGTAGAGAAATTATGCCTCATCAATTTGATTGTTCTTTTATTCTACTTTTAAGGATCTTAATCTTTATTTTTATTTTTTTAAAGTCCTGTAAGAATTCGATCTGAAATAGGTGATTTTGTTGAGTGCGTGCAGCAACAAGGGTTTTCTAGAGACAAGTATTCTGCCTTTTAAGAAAATTGCTTTAATGAATAAATAGTTAGCTGTTTCCTGCTTGAGCCCCCCTCTCTGTTGTAATAAGGTGACTAGAAGTAACTAAGATGAGAGAGATCAAGTGAAATGGTAATGATGGAGCTGCTGCCACTCAAACAAGTTCTTCGAGTTTTATGTCTTGGGTAGAATTTTAAGTCATATATAAAGTTGGTGACAGTTGTATTTTTTATGTCTTTCTGGGAGTATTTATGGCTTGAGGAGGCCCCCCCCCCCCCCCTTTTTCTTTTCTGGGATGTTCCCCATCTTTTTTAAACTATCCATCTTCTGTCATGCTTTCACTACCTGGAGTTTTGGCCTTCGTAGGAACTTGGATCACAAGGATGCTTCTGATCGGTTCTTACTTGTTTATTTTCTTTTTATATTCTTGTATCTACAAATTGGATTGAATAATTGGATTGGACCTTAAAATGTCTTGCTAGAAGTTTCGCCTTCCTCATATGGGATATGATTATCTTTTGGTATCATTGCTATGATGTGCAACCAAGTTTTTTCTATGACAAACATTCAAAGAGTTGGGGCTATAATGTTTATGTACTTCTGTAATTTTCATTTTCATGATATCATGAGAAAACATCTTGCCGTCAACCCCTTTTTATTTACTCTTTTTTTTTTTGTTTTTGTAGTCATTATCCAAGTTTTTTATTTTCCTGTTTTTTAAATTAAAAAAATTGAGTTTCTTGTTCATGACTTATGCGGCATACTGAAGTTTTCTTTCTTAACATTGTGATTTTTGGAAAAAAAAACGAATGCTTTAATAATGTCCTGTCTACAGTCTTCCGTCAACAATATCCTATTTTCTTAGAATTGTTGTTCATCTTGCCCTAAGCAGGGATTCATCGGTCAAGCACAGTCATCATAATCACAATTAAAGAACTCACTCAGGCTATAATGAATCATGCTTCAACTCATTATATCATTCTTCCTCTTAGTAATAAAATTTTACATGGCAATACAATGTTCATTATTACTTTTAATTTTAAAGTGTGGGATTCTGTGTCTTTTTTTCCCCCCTTATATAACGAGTGGATTCCTTGGATGCCATTACCCCTTAAAAACTAGCATACCCTTTCACCTTGTACATGTTTAGATTGTATAGTATTTGACAGCACAAAAAAACCTACGGCTAGTCTGAATTGTGAAATTAATTGGTTGAAAAGGCCTGGAATACATGTTTAAGAAAAGAAGGAAAGACAATTAACTCTGTATATGTTGGTGATCCTCTTTATCATTGGTCATGTAATTCATGCAGAGAAGGTTGCTTTCTTCTTATGAGGTGGAACCAGAGATAAAGTAGCTATGTCAATGCAGAGAGATCCGTGTGGAATGAGCAGTTGGAGAGTGTTATACTTTAATGGGGTGCTGGAGGCAGGAAATGTCTTCATTTTTTCAGCTATAAAATGCTATGTCAATGGTTGTCCATGATCTTGCATGAGGAGGTAAAAATATGCCTTGGAAAGGCAATAAGCTGAGAGGTTACAGCCACAGCCAACTATGATCCTACTTTATTTGTAATTGCTGTTGCTCCTCAACTCAGCTAAGCGAGGCCTTTATTCTCTTTATTCATTTTGGCGCCGTCGTGTATATATTAAATATAACATTTTATATAAGAATAATAATATTGCGAGAATGTACAGTATTTATAGTTTTGTGTAGGTCTGTACAGCACCAAAACTTTTTTATTTTTTGGGGCTTGTACAGTACCAAAACTATGTATTAGTTTTGAACAAACTTCAAATGCCTTGTATGGGAGGCAAATCCTGTAGTAAACATGAGTTACTTAATTTTCGAGTATAAAATTTTTTGGGCGCTGGATGTGGATGAGTAGTTGGAACCTAGGCTCGAATGGGAAGGTCATGCTCATATTTATTTTCTGAGGCAGTTTATTAAATAAATTTAAAAAAAAAACACTTGATCATATGATCTCTCTCTATTTGGAATGTTGGACAAGCTATTCGCGTGCTATTCCACTTAATATTGATTTAGGATTATGCTAAATAAGTGATAATCAATTCATCAAAACCCGGATAAAATTTTCGGTTTCAGATGAGAATGTTCTTTACAAATGATCAATTTGTGAAGTTTTCGACATTTTTCGGGGTCAAATCAAATTTCTAAAAGTGTCTCTGAAGTTCTCGCAGCTCAAATTGAAGAATCTGGAGTGCTTGCTGGATGGCATTTTGGTTCTCTATTTGTTTTTTCTTTTTTTGGGAACTCGGTTGTTCATTTTTTTTATTATTTAAATTTTTTATTCTCAGAGACAGGATAAATAAGATAAAGACAGTTATTTAATTTTCACAAGACAAGCATCAAGTTGTATTGTTATTGTTCTAATTTGAAATATTCTTTTTCTAACTACTTGGTAAAAATTGAAATATTTCTTGTTGCTTTTTTAAAAATTAAAAAAAAATCAAAGTAATAGAAAAAAATAAAGGATTCCAGAAAAAAAGAAAAGAAAAAAAGGTTAGAGACCAAGATGCCGCATAACCCTGCGCAGCTCACAATTTGAATTCCAGATTCAGAGTTTAATACGGCAAATCCGGCAACGACGATCTGGCAAGGTATGAATTTTTTACAGTTGTACTCGAAAAATAAGTTCTTCGACTGCTTGAAGTTTATATCTACTTATAAGCCCTACACCAGAATTATATATTTAATGCTAGATTTAAGTCTCATACCTTGCATCTGATCATAACAATATCAATATCCCACCGTCAAATTGCCTCCCTGAATCGATTGAATATTGAACATGACCAGATGGTCTCGTGAGAAAAAAAATTGGAAGGGCAGACAGTATAAAACCAAATTTACAATGCCACTTGCAATACGTTACTCCATGAAATGTTTGTGCAACTATATTTTATTGGGATTTAGGAAAATTTATTATTCCAAAACACCCTTACAAATCGTTTGAGAAGAAATAATCTCATTTGACGCATAATTCAATCTAGAGATACCCTTATCGTATTACAAAATAATACAATAGAATATTGGAGCAAAAAGTAGTATATTCTTCAAATCTCTACTATTTCTTCAAAATTCGCCTCCACTGTATACTATTCTCTCACCTACCCAACTGTTCAGGGGATGAAATTCGCATGAACTATCTTCTATCTAAACTAAAACTAATGAAATCTGGAGAGTTCTATATAAGTACACAGCTTTATGACTATTCCGGTGCATTATATGAAAATTCTGACTAGACAGCTGTCATCTTTGTTCCATTGCTGATACCATCACACTTACCAGTCCAAAGTACCTTACGAGAAACCTCCATGCTTCCAGTTGCATGTAAGAGATACTATTTAACCACTTCTCGATTATTGTTTCTATAAGGATGAGAACCAAATAATGCATAAGATAAAATCACTAACTAACTATGGCATCATTTAAACTTCAGTACCAAATGACATATATATTCACCGCTCAACAATAACAGACAAGTGAGGGTTTTTTGAGCCTAATCTTATTATTTATTAAAAAAAATTGCAAAATCCTTATTTATACAAAATATTGCACCAAAATCAGACAGAAATAATACAAGTCAAAGTTATTCATTCCCACTTTAGAAAAAAGAAAACAAACTTTTGAAAAAAAAAAATAGATGTCTAAATTTTAAAGTATGATTGAGCTGAAAGCTCAACTAAATGTATACTTTAATAAAGCATGCTATATACAGGCCTTGTCTATATGAATAGACTAAGCATCAACACTGCAGGTCTAGCCTACAAGCTAGGCCTGTAATGTTGACTTGACAATATTAATTTTAATTAAAAATTTATTTTATATTCATTTTATCTTTTTTATATATATAAGCCTTTCTTCTTTAAAATATTAGTATGCACGGGTCTCTGCATTCAGTTATGTCTTTTTTATATATATGAACCTTTCTTCTTTAAAATATTGTTATGCATAGATCTTTGCATTTAGTTTTCTTCTTCAGCATTTCTCTTCTCTTTTCTAGCATTTTTCTTCTTCATCATACACATCTCCACTTTTATCTTTTTCTTTTTTTCATTTTATTATTTACAACTAGAGATATCCAAGGCTTTCAACTTCTTTGATCTGATCTTAAAAGGTTAAAAAATTTATTTAAATTGATTATAAATATTTATTAGTTAACTTATATATTTACATTTCATTTTCTTATATTTTTAACTATATTTATTTTATTATTATATTTATTTAATTTATAGTTTTGTTTATATATTTATCTTAGTTATATATATTTTATTGTTATATTTATTGAGTGACATTTAATTTTTGCTTTTATATATTTTGTTTACATTTAAGTTTTCATTATATTTAATATGTTCGTATTAATTATTTTTTTGCTCAATTTATTACCTTTGCATTTTTTATTTAATTAGTTCGAATTTAGTTTATATTTAGTTTGTATGTTATATTTATTTTCTTTGTTATGAATTTTTTTTTGCTATATTTAATGTCTTTGCATTTTTTTGTGTGTCTTATATTTATAGTATTTGTATTTATTTTGTTGTTGTATCTAACTACTTTTTTATATTGATTTTTTGAATATTAAATTTTGTTGTTACACTAATTTAGTTTGTTTTCATTAATTATTTTAATATTTATTCTGGTGACATTAATATTTTTGTCATATTTGTTATGTTATTATTTAATTTTTTATACTTTTTTTGGTTAAATTTAAATTTTTTTCTAGCTTTATTATGTTTGCATTTATTTTTTGTGTTATATTTAGTTTCTTTATATTAATTTTTTTATAATAATTATGACTATTATAAATTCTATTGTTATATCTATTTTGTTTATATTGTATTGATATTTATTTTAGTTATATATTTTCTGGTTTTATATATTTTGTTTATATTTAATGATTTGTTATATTTAGTATGTTTGTGTTAATTATATTTCTATTTAATTTATTATTTTTTGCATTTATTAGGTTGTTGTATGTAATTTTTTTGTGGTTATATCTATATGGTTTATATTTATTTTGGTAACATTTTTTTTGCTAAATAATTATCATGTTTATTTATTTTTTATGCTGTATATATTTTCTTTGCAGTTATTTTTGTTATCTTTATGTCGTTCGTTTTTAGTGTTTGTGATAAATTTATTTTGTTTACACTTTTTATATGGTAAAATTTATTATGTTAGAATTTATTTGTTTCTTATAATTATTTTGTTTGCTAATGTTATTATAGTAAAAAAATAATGACTAATAGAAATGAGATTGTATGTATATTTGCAAATGGATAAATTTTTTATGATCCAGATGGTATGACATTTGAATGACTCAGAATGAAGATAATGAGAGTTGATTCAAACATCATTCTAAAAAAATTAAAACAAATGATTAGGTATAAGTTACAACTTTCTCCAAACCACTTTGTATCAAAATTAGTATATAGGTATCCAGCCTCGCTAAATCCAATACAGTACCAAGCATATAATTTAAAAGATAATTCTGATATGCAAGGGATATGGCAAGTGAATTTTCTCTTATACATTATGTGTAGTTAGAAAGAAATAAAAGTGTAAGATTCATTTTGGGTAGTTTGAATTTTCTCTTATAAAGAAGAGGTTCTGGCTCCGCTTTCACATTATGAAAAACCACTTTGTAGAATAAAATCCAATTGCCCCTATTCCAATTAAAAGGCTATAGGTTTGATTAAGTAAGTGTGTAGATTTCACTCATTCAATTACTCTTTCTTTCATAGGATCCCTTTTATAGGATCTAAATTTTATTGCAAGGCTTACCCTTTATTTTTCTATCTCCCCTTTATTCCTTTCTCTCCCTTGTGCAATATGGGAAAAGATCAATAAATTGCACAAGGTCCCTTTTATAATTATTTATTTTAAATAATGATTTTTCATTTAAAAGAAAGTTAAATTTTAGTTATGATTCTACTTAATTTGAAAGAGAAGTTATAGTTTTCTCTCCATATTTTTTATTTTTCTAATACAAAAATTCAATTAGCATTTAAACAAATTTATATTTTGATCAAACACATAAAAAATAATTAAAAAATAAAATAAACATTTTTTTCTTTTTCCTCAACTTCAGTCAAACATACTCGAATAATCTATTCTCATTATTATTTTGTTTTGGCAAAAAAAAAAAAAAAAAGGCCTACTTAGTCTTGTATTTGATTCTTACAAAGACCCTTCATGCTACCTATTTTTAGTTCCTTAGTGATAAACATGCATTTATTATTGCCCCAAATTGTAAAACTGCAATTATAACAATAAAATGAGCAAAAACTTTCCACTTTTTGCTGCCTCTTAGATGGTGTTACAATAATGCGCAAAATTAATTGAAAGGACTTATGTTTTTTATGCACTAGATTAATAGGGGTGTTGTATCCTTACCATAAAAACATTTAACCTAAACTGACGTACAAATTAGTTCAAAAATACCTTTTATCATACAACCAAAAAAAGAAAACTGAAAGAACTTGCGAAATGCTTCAACAATATTAAGTTGTTTAATTAACAAATCATTTCACATAACAAATTTGTATTTGTTTAAATCCACATACTTATTTTTTTAAATGAAAATGAGTTATTTATATGTTTTTTCTTTTCAGCCGCATAAATAAGTTATTTATCCTATATCAAAATATTTTTATTTTTGATCTCGGGTCACCCGAATTTTGGTCTTAAACCCATTATTCCACTTTTCAGCCTTATAATGGGTTTAGGGTTTCGGCCCATTAAATAATGGGCTCCCTTTGTTGATGGCCGTTTGAGTTATAATCCAACACGGTCTACCCCACCAAAGCCGCATGTATATAATAACTCCTCGTTTATCTTCCTCGTTCATAGGGCTTCGGAGCTTTTGGCAAAACCTCCGTCTTCTCCTACTGCGAGAACACAGGCTAGACCTCTTCGGCTTTGCAGCCATGGTATCTCTCTTTACAGTTCTCACTTGTGCTCTCTGTGAAATATGGCGGGATGTAGATATTAACTGTTTTGTCCTCCGTGATTTCAGATTATACCGGAGAAGAATCGCAAGGAGATCTGCAAATATCTCTTCAAAGGTTTCTTTAAATTTCTCCATTATCCGTATTTTTTAAAACTATTTGAATTTCCTATTTTGAAATTTCAGAGGGAAATTTACTTAATTGGATAAAAAAAGGGAATATTGTATTGACCATTTACTTTAATATCTGCATATACTATAAATAAGTACGTATATTTTTTTTATCTATACTTATATGTATTTGGCTATCTGGACATAAACTCAATCCAGTTAATTCTGATGCTTCAGTGTCTGTGATTCTTGTTTGTTTTGCTATATTTCTTTTTTATTCCTTTTGATTAGTATTACAAAAGGCCTTAAAAATATCTCAGTCCTGTGTTATTAGTAATCAAGTGTAATTTTCGTTCCTTATTGGTTAACATTCTAATTTCCTGACTTGCTATCTTGTTAGCAGTTATGATTCTCATTATGGTTTTTTGAATATTTGTAGAGGGAGTTTGTTATGCGAAGAAGGATTATAATCTTGCAAAACATCCAGAGATCGATGTCCCAAATCTGCAGGTTATTAAGCTGATGCAGAGCTTCAAATCCAGGGAATTTGTCCGTGTCACTTTTGCATGGATGCATTATTACTGGTTCCTCACAAACGATGGAATTGAGCATTTAAGGACATATCTTAATCTCCCATCAGAAATTGTGCCTGCTACCTTGAAAAAAACTCCCAAACCAACTGGCAGGCCATTCGGTGGCCCTCCTGGTGATCGCCCACGGTAATAATAGAGTCAACCTCACTTTGTAATTTATACTCTTCCCTGTGTGTATATCAATTTTAACCATCCATTTTGACTCTTTTGATCTGCAGTGGTCCTCCTCGGTTTGAAGGAGGTTCAAGGTTCGGTGACCGTGATGGATACCGTGGAGGCCCTAGAGGACCTCCTGGTGAGTTTGGTGGGGACAAAGGAGGAGCTCCAGCAGACTACCAGCCATCATTTAGGGTAAAATTGTTATCTGTATCTTGATGTTCTATCAACTATGCATGTTCATTTTGCATACAGAAAGCAAACGATTAGAAAGCAGGGGATTCTGATTTAATTCTAAATAAAAGGCAAAATGTTTTTGGTTGGCCAAAGGAAGGAAGCATGATTTTTTGCATTGTATATAAGTAGTTTAAACTTCATAGTATCATTTTCTTTTGGGGAGGCTGTGTCAGTGCCAGTGCCAGTGCCAGTGCCAGTGCATGACTTAATTTCATGGTTCTTCTCTTCTATCATATTTTGGTCTGGTCTTGGATTTAAGTACGCATTTATTTAAATTAAACATTGTTTTGTAATGTTACTTTATATATATTACATATTTATTTTCTAGATTTTTTAATGGCATGTTTAGGCCCCAGGATTAATATTAGTTCCTTGAAGACCTCATCTCTTTGGTTTTAGATTAAATGGCAGATTTTAAAAAGTGGGATATTGATAAGGTTACCTAGTGATTGTAGTCATTCACTCTATTGCAGTTTGTGTATAATAAGAAGGAATATATTTGATGCACAACTTTTAACTTTTTGAAGGCCATTTAACTATGCTGTTTTCTCCCCTCTTGTACTCAATTTTTTTCCCTTTATAATGCCCGCTAGAAGCAAGAATCGTAATGAACCTTTAATATGCTTCGACATCTGCACTCACCCGTTTTTGCTGCAATTTCTTCTTGTAAAATTTCATCCGCTAATTCTTTTATAACCCAGGGTCCTGGTGCAAGGCCTGGCTTTGGACGAGGTGGTGGAGGTTATGGCGCGGCACCCAGCTCCAGCTATTCTTAGAGAGTATTATTGCTTTAAAGATTAGCTCTTGTTAATCAGAAGTTCCACCGTAAGGACGGTATTTACCATAGTTCCATTACCATAGGGCTGTTGAGGCATCTCTATCGTCTTCTGTGTTTTATATATATTTTTGACATTGGTGTTTGGTTGTTCAGAACTATATTTTGTTTCTCGCATGAGCTTTTTTGGTAATGTTAGTTTCAATCAGTTAATTTATATGTATTAATTATATTTGATAATCATATTTGAGTTTATGCGTATGCATAGGAATACCGGTTTATTTTGTCTGAATTATGAGTTTTAGACGGATTGAATCATAACTTTGTTTAGCAATTTATTTTTTGTATTAATTTTCATAAAATACGTACCTCTTAACTCAATATAAATCTAGAAACGAGGCATCGAGGCTCGAAGACGACGATGAAACGGCAAGCCTGATAAACTTTGAAGTATACATAATAGATAATTGGAATTTATGAAAGTAGATGTTTATAGATACATTTATTTTGATTTTTTTTTTCTTTAAATTGACTCTAGATAATCAATTGGAAAAAGAACATATCTAAGAATATTGAAATACTGCCCGATAATTTGAGAAGAATGAATGGATTTGCCACTTGGACATGATTGTAGTGCCTAATAATTTAAGATGTTTATAATAATTAACAGTCAAGAATCAGTGTTCATCGAATAAAATATAGCACCAAAAACAGCCATTGATCTGTTGCTATTTTCCCACTTTAGCTGGAGTTAAAAATTACTCCCTTCCATAAATATCATTCGGCAGCGAAAAAGGATCTGTTTATATCACGTATTAAAATGTAGATAACAGGCAGATGTGCGACGCCACGACATACTTCAGAAACACCAAACTACAAGACAAGCCCAGTGAAAAATTCAACACAAAATTGAACAGAATTAACGTCAGAGACTTTCCCGCATTCCACACAGTATTCGACATACTACTCGAGGCATCATATTAGGAGTATCCACAATGGACATCAAACCTTCAAGCCTTTAATCTACTTCCTCCATCTTGCTCTCCTCGGCACCGTCTTCTTCCAGAGCAGGCATGTCATCGTCCCCCCCAGTCTCCTCCTCATCTATGCTGAGACCAAGCTTCAACATCCTGTGAATTCTAGCAGCGAAGGTGTTGGGATCATCAAGGCCGAATCCAGAAGTCAAGAGAGCTGTCTCAAAGAGAAGCAAGACAAGGTCCTTCACAGACTTGTCATTTCTGTCAGCTGCTGCTCTCTTCCTCAGCTCTTCCATAATTCCATTGTCTGGGTTGATCTCCATGGTCTTCTTGCTAGACATGTAGGAACTCATACTGGTATCTCTTAAAGCCTGAGCCTTCATAATCCTCTCCATATTGGCAGTCCAGCCATATTCACCAGTCACCAAACAGCATGGTGAATCAACAATCCTGTCGGAGACGACGACCTTCTCAACTTTGTCTCCCAGAATGTCCTTGATGGTCTTGCAGAGGTCCTCAAAAGACTTCTTCTTCTCTTCTTTCTTCTTTTTCTCTTCTTCACTTTCATCATCCAGCTTCAATCCTTCTTTTGTAGCAGACACCAACTTCTTGCCATCATATTCTTTCAACTGCCCAACAGCATACTCATCGATAGCGTCCACCATGAAGAGCACCTCATACCCCTTCTTCCTGAGTCTCTCCAGGAATGGAGAATTCTCTACAGCTTTCTTGCTCTCTCCAGCGATGTAGTAGATGTCCTTCTGGCCCTCCTTCATTCTGGTAACGTAGTCCTTCAAGCTTGTCATCTCATCTCCACTCTTAGTGGAATGGTATCGGAGCAGATCAGCTAACTTGGCCCTGTTTTGGCTATCCTCGTGGATGCCCAACTTCAGGTTCTTCGAGAAAGCATCATAAAATTTGTTGAAGTCCTCCTTATTCTCAGCAATCTCATTGAACATCTCAATGCACTTCTTCACAAGGTTCTTCCTGATCACCTTCAATATCTTGTTCTGTTGCAGCGTCTCACGGGAGATGTTGAGTGGTAAGTCATCAGAGTCAACAACACCCTTGACGAATCCAAGGTACTCAGGGATGAGTTCCTCGCAGTTGTCCATAATGAACACCCTCCTAACATACAACTTGATGTTGTTCATCTTCTTCCTCGTGTCGAAGAGATCAAAAGGAGCTCTTCTTGGGACAAAGAGAATGGCCTTGAACTCAAGCTGACCCTCCACAGAGAAGTGCTTAACGGCCAGGTGGTCTTCCCAGTCATTGGTCAGACTCTTGTAGAAGGAAGCATATTCGTCCTTAGTAATCTCTTCTGGCTTGCGCAACCAGATTGGTTTCTGTTTGTTGATGAGTTGCCATTCGTGGGAAATCTCCTTGATCTTCTTCTTTTTTGATTTGGTCTCCTTCTCTTCATCAATGTCTTCGACATCTCCTTCATCCTCTTTCTTGGGCTCATCATCTTCATCGTCACTGATTTCTTTCTCAGTTGTCTTCTCACTCCAGAGGTAGATGGGGTAGCTAATGAATTCAGAGTGTTTCTTTACAAGGTCCTTAAGTCTCCTTTCCTCCAAGTATTCCAACTATAAAGGCAAAAAGCATAAAGTCAACCGGTTACTACCAAAGCCCGAAAAAAGAATGCTCAAGGCGATAACTGAATGGATTAAATTATTAACCTGATCTTCTTTAAGAAACAAGGTAATTTTGGTTCCTCTTCCCAATTGCTCGCCGTTGACATCCCTAGTAACGGTGAAGGAACCACCTGCCTGTGATTCCCAGATGTATTGTTCATCATCATTGTGCTTTGTTGTCACAATGACCTTCTCAGCAACAAGGTAAGCCGAATAGAAACCAACGCCAAACTGACCAATCATATTCACGTCAGCTCCGGCCTGGAACGCCTCCATGAATTCCTTGGTCCCAGACCTTGCAATGGTACCCAAGTTGTTCACCAAATCTATAACAGAGTAAACAACAAACAGACATTAGACGCCTCTAGTAAGCGAAAATTCTGTCACAGAATCATTCACAATTTTTGCACACAACGAATGTCTAATCAATTATATCTAAACTTCAACTCCAGATGTCTTAAGGTGCATTACCTGCTTTGGTCATCCCAATACCACTGTCGATGATGGACAGAGTCTTGTTTGCCTTGTCAGGCACGAGTCTAATGAAGAGCTCTGGTTGAGCATCCAGCTTGCTCTTGTCCGTCAAACTCTCGAAACGGATTTTATCCAAAGCCTATATCACAAAAATACAAAAATCAAGTCAGATTCCACATCTCGCTTCACAAAAAGAAACAGCGAAATCCAGAAGCAAAACTCAAACAATAATAAGTTTCCTACACTACCAACTTCCTGTGCTACAGCCAAATTAATCACGCCTAAATAGATCATCATCCACAGCAAGAGGTACACAAATTCTAAACCGAATCAATTCACAAAAGCACAAGAATCAATTCAAATTCCACATCTCATCCAATAAAAGAAACAACGAAAACCAGAAACAAAACTGAAACGAAAAGAAGTTTCCTATATTACCTTCCTCGATTATGGCCAAATTAATTATGCCTAACTAGTTTATCTTCCACAGCAAGATGCTCACACATTCTGAACCGAAGCAACAATTAAGCCATGCAAGAAAACATGAAACATCTACGGTGCAATAAAACTTACATCGGAGCCATTGCTGATGAGCTCACGAAGGAAAATCTCCTTATTGCCATAGAAGGTGTTGATAATCAAACTGAGAAGCTGGTTGATCTCAGCCTGGAAGGCGAAGGTCTCAGTGTCAGCCAACTGAACATCCGCCATTGAAACTCAAACGAAGTCGCGAACTCGAGCAAGAACGAGAACGAGAACGAGACGCAGATAACGAAGGAGAAGACTCAAAGCTTTCTATGCTTATCGTTTCGGACCGGTTTAACAGAGAAATGAGAAGGGAATTTAGGTAGCGTGGAAACCTGCGTGAAACGGTACATAGACAGTGAGCTTCTGGATTCTTCTACCTTTCTCTGGACCGTTTTTCGGTCTCTCTTCCGTGGCGCCATTTTAGAGGAGTGGGTTTGTGTGTTGCTAGAAACGATGTCGTTTGCTCTTGAGATGGAAAATTTCTCAGCAAGAATCAGGTTCAGTCCAACTTGTTCGGTTTGGAATGTTCCCTCCAAGAGGGCGTTTTAAATTGACGCGGCACCTTAAAATCGCCGGGAGTGTCAATGACAACAGCCACAGACCAATGAGGGTTCGTTGGCGACATCATGAACCAGAGCAAAACTTTTGGAACTAGACTTAGAACAGATTGATTTAGTGAATTGTAAGTAACGTAATTGTGAAAGAAATACTGAGGTGTAAGGAATTGCGTAATTTATGTTGAATTAGGGGTGTACATCGGCCCGATTGGCCCTAGGGGCCCGCCCTAGCCCAGCCTAATCGGGTCAGATCGGGTCAGGCTAAAAATATAAATAGGCAGAACTTTAAATAAAATTATATCGGGTCAGGCCAGGCCACGGACAAAAATAGTCTGTCCAACTTGTCCTAATAGTTATTCTTTTGAGTTATTAATATCTTGTCATCTTTTATATATATATACATATATATATTTATATTTATTTTATCTGATTCTCTTTACATACTGTAATTTTCATTATCTATTTAAATTTTTTCTATTTCTTAATTATTTTTATTATTGATGTGTATGCTTACTGACATTTCTTTTATTGAATAATAAAAATACATGTATTTACCTAAAGTTAATTATGTTAGTATAAGTTATATTTTGTTTGATAATTCTAAGCTATCTTTTTATTATTGATAAAAACATGAAGGTTCCAAAAGCTTATTATTTTGAAGTATATGCCTATGAGTCTACAAAAAAAAATTTTATATTAAGTATCAATTCATTAAAAAAAAAAATTTCGGCCGATTTAGGGTCGCCGTAACCTGCCCTAAAATCGGGTTTGTTCGGGTCGGGCCGGTTACGGACATAAAAACAAGTCTGATATTTTAATCGGGCCGGGCATCGGGCATACTAGATGCCCTGCCCGAGCCTGCCCATGAACATCTCTATGTTGAATATGATATTGAATGAAATAAAAATGCTTGTCTATTTGTATATTCAATTGGATAAAAATAACAAAAAAATAGAATGTAAGTTTGAATAAATGACAAAAATGTCTTTTATTTAAAAAAAAATTAATTTATACTATTTTTTTTTCTTTAGCTACATGGTTGATCCATCAAGGTACTTCAAATCCTTAGCCTTCTTTTTCACTCGACGCCACCATGGACAGCTAGTCGTTTCCTAGTCACTCCATCTTCGACCACTTTCTCTTTATCCATCGCACTTCTCAATCACTCCTTGGGCACCTCCAGTTCGAACTCACAGGAGAGAGTTGCATTATAAGGACCACTGGAATCGTTTCTATCTCTTTCCCTGGTAGGTTGTTATTGCAGCACCACCATCTCCTTACAGTGCAAATCAGTGATGAAGTGGGTTGCTGATGAGTGGAACATGGGCTTGGGTTCTTCAATGACGCATTCCTTTGCTGAGTTTCAAATGCGTCTCGACATATTTAGAGCTTAGGGGCAAAATTGGGTTCTTGCATTTTGGCTCCAAAAATTAACCATTAACCCAACACTTTCGGCCACCAACCCAAATCCAAAGCCAACAAACCAAGGCCTTTAAATGCGAGTAACCAAACACTCCAATGCTGGAATGCATTGCACATTCCCGCAACCGAAGTGAACCAAACGAGCTTAGGTATAATTTCTTGTATTCTTAGGACCCATTCGGTTTAGCGGGGAAGTAGCAGGGAAAGGGAAAAAAAAGAAGAAAAGTTAAGAAAAATTATAATTTTATTTTTATAATCATTATTTAATTATTATTTAATATTTTTTAATAATAATTTTTAATCATTAAAAATAAGAATATTATAGATATTTTCTATTTACAAAATCACCTTTTTACTTTTTAATTTTATTTCCATCCTAATTTTACATCTATCAAATGGGCCTTTATTATTAGATTCTTCAATTAAAATAATAAATATATAATCATTAAATAATAACGTGACAAATGTGTGGACTAATGAAGAAACCATATAGTAGTTTATAAAATTATACTCTTGTCATGTGATTGTTAGATAATAATATATTTATCATATTTTAACTAAAGAATTTGGTAGTAAATATATAAATATGTATATCAGTTTTTTTTCAAATTTTTTAAATATACACATATTTCTAAGTGGCCCAGACTTAAATGTAGTTGTTTATCTCTTCATTATTGAGTTTTCTAATAAAATTATAAATATGTAAAAATATTCTTTAAAAAAATCAATCATGTGATACTAAATGGTAAAAACTATTAATTTATCTACAAAATTAATATGCTTATGGTATTATCATTGAAAAAATATATAAGTATCATATTTTAATTAGGAGACATTATTAGATATTCTTAAAGTACCATATCATTTATACTCTATCTACTGGAAAATAAAAATTTTAAATAAAAAAAAATGTGATTCATCTACTAATAAATTAAAAGTTATCATAGTAGGTAACAAAAGTATGCGTTTCACACAAAACTCTATTTATGTGATAAAAAAATAGTGAGTAATTGAATGTGAGACTTACTTATATAACTTGACATTATTTTATTAATAGTTGGATCCCATATTATTTAATTTGGACTTTTTTTCATCAGAGAAGACATACATGATGAGACAATCAAAGAGTATCTAAGAATTTCTCTTTAAGTAAAAAACCTGGTAGCTAAAATACAAAGAATTATATCTACATTTTTTTTTTGAACTTATTGACTGAGTAATTAATAGAGATAATAAAATATATACTTACATATTTCACCCAAAAAAAAGAGGAAATATGTGAAGATATGCTTTTATATATGCATATATAGATATGCTTATATATATATGTATATATATTCTTGTGTAATAACAAGAGAATCTAATTTGCCATAATTTGTTAACTACTTTTTTTTAGGATTAGACTTCAATGAGTTCCTTATATTTGTATTATCAAGTTTTTCAATTAAATTATAATATATATATATATATACACATATATTTTAAAATTCAATTATATGAAGCTAAATTGTAAAAACTATTTATTTATATGAAAAAAAATTAAATACTTGTTATATCATTATTAAAAAATTATATATTTGTTATATATAATAATAATAATAATAATAATAATAATAATAATAATAATAATAATAGAAGGAGCTATTTTTTGGGCAATACATAATTTATCAATCACTTAAAACTTAGGCTTCATTTGGGCCATTGTATAAGGCTAGAAAGTAACGTTCAACTTCTCTCTAGTCGATCCAATTTTGAAGGTTAAGTTTTTTTTTATCATTTTTTTGCTTTTTAAAATATTGAAAACAGAACAAAAAAGAAAAGCATATGCATATACTGCACAACTGGACGAAGAGAGAAGATTGGAGAAAAGCCTTTCACCAGAAAGTACTACTTAAATTTAGGCCTCGTATAATATGTCATTGAAGGTTGGATAGGATAGCATAAGTTAATACAATCAATACTTACATAATATTTAGTATATGTAAAGGATTATATAATCTTATAGGGTTGGGATCTTTTTAATGGTAATCACCATATAATACTATTCATCCTAAGAGATAAGAGATAAGCCATGATAAGAAACATTTTAGGATTTTATTTAATTAACATAACTAATTTTTATCCTTATTTGCTAATATATTGTTATATCATTATCATTATTACCATTATCACTATTTTGCCACTAATTTTACTACCCTAACACTACCACTACTAATGTTATCGATGCTACTGTTGTCTTAATTGCCATGTGACTACAACTATTATCTCCATTTTATTATAAGCACTACTTCCATTGTCAATACCATTCTTATCTCTACTATCACCATGACAGCTATAATTATTGTCTGCACAACTTCCTATTTTATTATCTAGTTCATTTTATTGCTACTCCATACTTTAATGTCATAGCATGTAAAAGTTATATGGCTCTCAATATTTTTCAATTTGAAGCCAAAATCCTTAACTTTTTTGCGTTTGACTTTGAAATCCCTGACCATATTTGAGACTCCACTCAAAATTGGTCCTTGATCCATAGTTGTTGAAGTGATTTGAGATAAATTTGCTCCGATTCACATGATTATTGTCTTTTATAGTATTAAATCTAGAGTGAGATTTGAAGGTTTAGTTGAAAGTTGGAGTGAGACTCAAATAAATTGAGAATGAATTTTGATATTGGGCCGTATTTGGAAGTAGGAATTTTGATTGCGAAAATGAGAAACTTAGAGATTTTAGTGTAATCTAAGGGAATAAAGAGTTACATAGCTTTCACACGTTATGACCTATAAAAATATAATAGAAGTTAATCATAATAACAAAGTCTTAACAAAATAAAAAACAACATATATCATTGTAGAATTTTAAACCACATAAAAAATAGATTACATAAAAATAGATCAAACAACATAAAAATTAATCTTGATTGTAGCCATTGGTGTATGGTATGTGAAATTTTAGTTTTCCAAGCACTAGAAAATATATTCATAAATCTTTAGGGTTTAAGAAATATGAAAATTTTAAAATTCCAAGTTGTGGACTTGTGTGAAGCATGATAAAATATTATTTTTTCTAATGAGAATAGATTATGTAAATTATCTAAATTCCATGTTTTCCATCCAAGTTTCAACTTCTTCTCTCTCACTCCCTTGTTCAAGATACTACTAATGTCAGTTAATTCTCTTCATTCTTTCATAATTTCTAGCGAGTTTTATGTGATTTCTTCCATTTGTTAGCTTCTATCGTTACCTATGGAGTTTCCTTCATCTTATTTCACCCTAATGCCTTGTTTGTTTTGTCGTTTTTAATATAGTTTGTAATACATTTTCTCAAAATCCTTTGTTTAGTTCACCGTTTCAAATTCCAATGGCTCCTTAAAATTCAACACAATTATTTCACTATCATGTGGGAGTAGAATGCTTTTATGAGCCAAAATTTTTGCACTAACCATTTTGTCCCTTCATTTATTAGATATTGGACTTTGTACCATTGTCTATCCTTCCATTATCTCTACCCAATCTTCCTTCTATTGTGTCTCCTTCCATTTTGATTATTATCTCTAGTAGATTTAGAAGCACGAAAAAAAAATCCAATTTTGCAAACGAAAAAAGGAAAAAGAAATGTAAATACTACACAAACATAGGTGTTAGTCATGCTAGGAGATTTCCTCCCACCTCATCGATCACCCTCTCCTTAGTTGGTGCAAAGGAACGATGAGGAGGAAAAACACCCATTTGAGATTTGAGTAACCTTGTTTTTGTTGATTGACAAAGTGAAATGATGTTTTTAAAAAGTTTCTTTACCCAATTTTTTATTTTTTTTGCAAGGACAATTTGATTATTTTACTCTCCTTACTTTTCATTTCTCATATATATATATATATATATATATATGTATATATATATATATATATATTTTCAACCAAATATATCAATGTCAACGCATTCCTCTTTCTTTTAAAATCACACCAAACATAGTCAAACTATTTACATTTAGTTACCCATTTCCTTTCCCAATCCCTAGCCCTAAATTCAATGAACCAAATGGCCCCTAAATGTTAATCCACTCGTCTCTAGAGATACCCAACCATAATTAAGGCTTGACTTAATATCTACCCGAAGAATTTCATTCTTATGTCTTAGATTATGAAATAATAACTTGGTTTCATTTTTTCTGATTTCTAATATAGGATAAAAATAAATCTTATAACATGATGTGCTAAGGTTAGATTAAAAATTTATAGGCCATTGGGTATACAAAATTATTAAGATGAAAATGAAAATAGAAGAGAAAAAATTCATTTTTGGAAAAAAATAATTTTTACGATTTTATTAAAAAAGTAAGAAAAAATAAATATTATTAAATAATAATTATATAAATATAATAAACAGTAATAAAAATAGAATCCATTTTCCCATTCATACCATATGCCCCATTACAAGTTCTTATAGAACATTGATAGAAAGACATGAGTAACAAATCAAAAATAAAAATAGAGCTAATTTATTAAATTAACAGTTTTGATTCAAATGGTCAATTTTTTTTTTTTTTTAAGTGTGCATGAGCGTTGGTAACACTAGGCACATACATTGAAATTTTAACGTGTCTAATGAAGGCTTTTGAATTGCTTTCACATCTTTGATTAAAAAATAACTTGAGCCCAATAAAAAAAGAGTCAAATGGAAAAGAGGATTAAACACACAATTGGAATATATCTGTGTATACACACACACACACATATGGGATGTGTGCAGTGTAATCGGCGACACACGTTGGACTCGTTAATAAAGATATTCACACTCGAATTTTTTTAACAGTATATATTTTATCATGAGAATCACATACGTTAAATAATTTGTGTAAATTACATAATTTTTTAATTTCATTAAAATTATACAATTTTTTAAAATTTTAAAATATATATGAACTTCTTCTGAAACAAAAAATTATGTTATATTTTATTATAATTTTAAATATTTTAATAAAAATATATTCATTGACTACCATTATATATTTCTTTCTAAAAAATGCTTTAGTTTAAAAAATTTAAAATTAAACTAAAATGTATATTTAAAAAATAAAAATAATTTTATAATTTCAATAAATTTAAAGAAAATTTATGTAATTTACTGAAAAAAATTTAGATAAGTTTGAGCTAAAATTGAGAGAAAAAAGGTTGTTTTAATTTGAAATTTACTTACAGGAATGAAGGTATTTAAAATAAAGGGTTTTAGGCGTATTGTTGACTGGTTTCAGAAAGACTGGGAAGAAGGTATAGCATTCGGATCCAGCACGCAGTAGCGCACAACAGATTTTTATTTTATTCATTTTTTATATAAACGTAATTAAATCTAGATATTTATAACATCAACACTATTATATATATATATATATATATATATTTGTTTGGTTCAATCAAACATGTAAAAAGGAAAAAATCAAAATAAAATTATTGATAAAAACTGTTATGTTTTGTATTATATATTTTTTTATCAAATTAAATGATATTAAATGATATTCATATAAAATATTACTCGACATCTAATTATATTTTAAAAAAAAATCTGCTAAATTTCGTGTTACAGAGAACCCAACAGGCAACACGTAATGTATTATTCACACATAAGGCAACACCATGCTGACAGGTTGGCTAACCAGAGCTTCAACCATGGTCATGGTTTTCATCGTCTGAACCGCCCACGGAAAGAGCTGAGAACTCTGCCTTTTAAAGGACACTGTTGCTGTTCAACGACATCCAGTCTTCCATGGCTTCTTTGTGGCGTAAGACTGGCGCTTACACTACACTTTTCCTGCTTCTTTCTGCTTCTCTAGCCATTGCTGTACTCGACCTCTTAGCTATTCTGCCGAAAAAGTGGAGCAACTTTAAATATGGTGAATCATATTCTTATGAGATGGTCAACGTGATCAATGAATTTCCTCACGACACGGAGGCCTATACCCAGGTAAATTTGGGGTTTCAGGGATGTGATATGGCTGGGGATTGATGTTATTCTATATGTTTAACTTTCTGGGTATATCCAATCTGTGCTTGATAGCTGTTAATGAGGTTATCTTAAACTGGAAATTCTATACTTTTTGACAATTTAAAGCTCAGAAATGCGAATACTTAGTCATATAGAAAATTAGGACCAGTTGTTGCTTTCTTTATATTTCTTGTTCTCCATTTGCTTCTGCGGATGCACCTTTGTAATTTTTTTTTTTTTTTGCATTTATTGTACAATGTTGGGGCTGAGTTCATTCTTCGAATTGTTATCTGTAGATGATTAATTTGTTAGAGAATACACATTGAGACAAATACCATCATTCTCTCTTCTGTGGCAAATTTCGGGAAAGGCATGAGCATGGTTCTTATTAACCATGTGAGAGGGATATAAGAAATCACGGCCGCCCATAACTAATTTTATCTTTTTCTTTAAATTTATTATAATAAACTTGGGTCTTCTGGGAATGGTCATAGAACAACAGCCCTTAACTTTTGAAGGGCTTTTGTAGACCTCAGTTGAATAGTGACATCCAAGTTCATCAAAGGGCTACTTGTTAGCCCTATGACTTTTCAATTGAATTTGAAGGAAACTACTGGTTGCTACCCAAAATAAATATAAGTACTGGCGTAAAAGCAGAACTAGCCTCAATGATTGCTTATTCAAGGACCTTATGGGCCATTTGGACAATCTTTCTTGGATGCTCTACTATCAATAGCAGAGCTGTATGGATGATTGCAAACATCAAGCTCCATGGCCCATGCTAAGTAGTGATATAATTTCAAAGATTTTATGGAACTGTTAATTAACGTGTACCTTGCTTCACTAATGAAAAGCTGAGATGTTGATCTGGGTATTATCTTATTTGTCACTCATGGAAGAGGAAAATTTCCTGTCTGCTCTTTCAATTTCAGGGCCTTGTTTATGGTGGAAATGACACCTTATTCGAGTCAACTGGTCTTTACGGGAAGGTAAGGTTGTATATTTTCTTTTCTTTCCTCTGCAGTTCTTTCTCTCATTTCTCTTTCGCTTTTGTTAGTCTTTTGTCTTGCCATCTTTCTTTTTCAGGGTGAGAGTGCCTATGAAAAGTAAAAAGGGGGTGGATATTGTTCGCAATCATTTGTGCAAAGATTGATTATAAGATTTAGTTGGGAATGGCTAAAGTTCTTACAAATGGAACAGTTACTTCTGTATCTACTGTAATCTTTTCAATGATTAATTACTATAATGGTATTCCTGTGCATTACTATCCATATAATTCAAGAAGGTTGATTACTTAAGTTTTTCATTATAATCTTCTGGGTGTCAGTAAATTTTTTTTTTTCCAGTGGGATTATTGTAATACAGTTGATATAATTTAAGCATATCACATTTTACAATTTGACCACAGATTTACTATTAGTTAAGCAAAAATCCCAATCAATTCCAAAAAAATTTCTTTGGCAAGATTTTGTTTTTTCTGATATCGGTTACGTAAACTCCAAGTAACTTACAGCCATTTGAAATATCTTGGCACTTTTTTTTTTTTGGTGTTTTTTTTGGGGTGGGGGGGGGGGGGGGGGGAAGGGGAGCTTGCTTCATCAAGCTGTAATTCATTCCTGATTGTTTGCATTCAGTGCAGTGGTTTCTCGATAATGCTCAACTTAACTTAAACTGAAAAAAATATCTGAAATGCCAATATAACATATGCTGGTGTTATCTGAGCTAAGATTAAATTGCTTTGGAACTTTTACTTAAAGATATCTTTCATGTTATATTTACTATGTAATATTTAATTTAACTTTTTGTTTACTTGTTTCAGTCATCTGTCCGGAAGGTAGCTCTTCAAAGTGGGAAGGTACATACCCGCTGTTCCTTGAACTCTTTCATATACTTGTTTAAATACTCAGTTCATTGCCTTCCAATTATAATAAGATCATGATTAGTGTTAACAAACTTGTTTTTGATTCAATCCAGAGAGGTAGAGCCAGCTTCTGTTAAACCTGTGCTACTGATAACTTGTATATTATTACGCATATACTTTTCATTGCACTCTAATAGATATAGTTAAACAACAAGAATCATTTATATATTGCTTGGACAGTAGTACATCATGAATAATGTTAAACAAGGAAATCATGTCAATGGCTCATTGCCAAGCTACTGTGACACTTGGCATGTTTGTCTTAACAACTATGAGTGTTGATTATTGTTTCTTTTATTGAATTTCATTTTTGCCATTCTCTCTTCAATTATTATTATTATTTTTTCAAAAAATGTTGCAATCTCTGCAACAAGGCCTTATTTTAATACAAATCCTACTTGAATGAAGGACAGCTACTCCAGGGAGGGCACTTATAATTAGTCCTCTGTTTTTTTTTTCCCCAGCTAAAAAGGTGCCTTTGACATGGAAAGCAACAACCATTAGTTGCCTTCCAGTTTTTATAGTTGTCTTGACTCCTAGCATTCCTTATTATTGCATCCACAATAAATTCAAACTCCAGTAACTGGCTGACAAGTTTGGACGGACACAATAATTATGTCGACAGGTAAATTACCAAATGAAGTTATAAAAAAGAATATTGAGATCTGCATAAGTTGGCTTGGAATAAATGAGGATAGGCTTTGAACCACAAGCTTAAAAAACAATAGTGTGCTTTGGACATGGCAACCAAAATACTGGTAATAAATAATAATAGAGACATGCTTTTCTCCTGATCTTTGTGGTGGTTCCTTTTCCTAATACTGCGGGACATACCTAGTACTCTAAACAGGAAACTTAAAAATTTTACAGGTATGACTTAATTGTGGCTATGGTATCTGCTATTAGAAATTTGAAGTTTCAACTGAAGTATGCACGCATACATGTGGGAATTGTTTATGTGTATGTTTTGTGCTTGTAATTTTTGTTTGAGTATTGAAAACTATGCATGTGAAACCCCCATGTGTGAAGTGTTATAAAGTTTGTTTGACTGGACCTGTTGAGTGGTGGTTCTACTATAGGATGCTTATGGACTAAATTTGTATGGTTATTATTTTTGCTACTTAAAGGTCAAGGCCCTTCGGAAGATTGATGATTCTTTATTTGGAGAAGGCTTAACTCTTTTTGGTGAAAGGTTTGTGTACTGGATAACAAATTATGTTGCAATTTGGTTTATTCTTGATAAGAAAGTAGATTACTAAACTTAAACAAAGCTCCTTGATGTCAGAAGACAAGATGCTTAGGGTTTTGTGGCCTGAAAGTTGGATTCTGAGTTTGAATCAAAGGTAGAAAAGTTGTGGATTGAAGTTTCATCAGTGCTATGGTAAGGGAAGGGCAATGTGCAGGCAACACTATGTGGTTTTGGGGTTAGTCTAGAGATTTTTTTGTGTGCAGTGAAAGTTATCTGCGGGTTTGATTGGTTTTAAGCCATTCCCAAGGAAGGAATAACAAAGGTTTCAATGTTTGTCAAAGAAATCAGGTCTGGGTGGAAAATAATAAGAAACAGAACAGTAGCACAGGAGAAGAAGAAAAGATATCTGGACGTCACACAACCAAGAAGGGAGAAATTTGCTGCCATAAGTCATAAAACTGATGAACACCCTAAATATAAGAAGCATTACAACTGTTTGAATAGGTTTTTAATAACTTATCCTACAAGGAGGGAATAAAATTCTAAACCTGTAAGGATTAAGACTCTTCTACTACTAGACACATAAGGGAGACTTAGATGTTAACATAAGACTCAACAAAACCTAACTAACATACGCCCAACCCCAATTACAACTGTGGTCCAGGAAATATGAAAATTAATAGAATGCCTTGGGACTGAAAATGTAATTTTTTTTAATGGAAAGGCCTAAAGCCTACACAAACATTTCGCTAATTGAACACCCTGTGGCACTTAAAAAAATTTTAGAAAAATTCTGGTCTAATAATAAAAAGTAAACATCTTTAATCTTTTTGTGAATCTATAAGGAGGCTAAAAGCTTTGCTGATCCACTAACTGGTATAAAATCTTGCTGCCATTCTTGGCTTACAACAATAGCAGTACATTTGTTCCATTTACATATCAGAACCATTAATATCTTCAAAAGTGTAAGAGTCCTGGAATTCATTATTCAGGATACACTAGGCCCATCCTCAAAGGGGATGTAGACACCAGCAAAGGGGATATAAAAGACATTTTGATCTGTTGCTGAGATAGAATGAAGGGTTAAGAAGCATTCTGATCTGCCATAAACGGCAAAATCGGAAGGAATGACAGATATGCAACGGAACTAATCAGAAAGAAATATATTCTTCAGATCTACTGAAGAATGACAGAACTGAAAATATTTATTCACACAAATACAGTAAGGTAAAAAAAGAAAAAAAGAGAAATGGAGACTAAATCATTGTGACCTAATAGGATGTTTGAAATATTAAAGTCAACCCCATAGCATTGTTAATCTTTGTGTTAGATTTTTTAAAAAAAAAAAAACTTGTACACTTGATAATTGGGTTTATTCTGACAAACAATTTCTTATACTTTCTGTAGGCTGTTCCAAGTAGCTTGGCTGCAGAGTACTGGTTTCATATATGACTGGAATAATTTAAGCAAAGTTTGTGCCTAATCTCACCCCTCGTGTAATATTTTGTCTTTGACATGGGTTGAGTAGCTATTTTTAATAAAAAATCAAATATTCTTAACAATCTGATGGGATATATATTAATATTGGCAGTGTACTATGTTAGAATCAGTAGTCATGGTGTTATGAGCAAGGAAGGAATTTGTATTAGGTTTATCTGTTGAAAGGGGTTTTGATTTCAATGCAATACACTTTGCTGAAGCCAATGATAAAAGATGTCTTTGTGAGGTCCCTTGCTTAGACTTAACTGTGATTTTGCTTTCTTATGATCTTATCTAATTCTATACACAATATCTTATATTTTTCCACGATTCCAACCCACACAAGATGCAAATTTTTTATTTGTTATTTTGTAAAGTTTCCTGAGATGTTTTCCAGGACACGGGTGAATGCCCCCAAATGCCTGTTTAAATTTTAAATAGCTAGCCAGATCTCAAACATCTTAGGTATACATTTACTGTAGGTTGGGGAATTTACACATCAGATGAATGATGGTTGGGGTCTGGCAACTGATGGAAAAGTTTTGTTCGGAAGTGATGGCAGTTCAACATTGTATCAGATTGATCCTCATACATTTAAGAGTTGCTCTCTCTTTTGATCTACCCCTTTCCTTATCTCTGTTTAATATGCAAAGCTCGATTTCCTTACCTCTTTGCATCCAGCCTTCAAACCTGACACTGCTTTGATATGTTTTTCATTGTTTGCCTTACATTTTTCACTGAATTCACTTGCCTGTTTTGAGGCAGTTATATCAAAACCAGTTGTCTACTACAAGGGTCATCAAGTACACTATCTCAACGAATTGGAGTTTGTAAATGGTGAAGTTTGGGCAAATATTTTGGGGGTATGTCCTTGCATGTTCAATTATGACAGTATTTGAGGAAGATATCTTTTCGGAAATGTCTGCAAAATACAGACAAATGTGTTAGTCAAAGTTTTGTTGTGCCAAATTTTCTGAGGTTGATATATTTTCCTTCTGTAGGCTGACTGCATTGTAAGAATCTCTCCCAAGGATGGTGGTGTTCTTGGATGGATTCTCCTCCAAAATTTGAGGTCTAGCTTTTCATTCCTTCTCCATAATACAAACTTTCTACTTAATGCTTTTGTGCATGTTTCATTGCTATTAAGTAAATTTGTCAACTGTTTTGCTTGAAGTCGCATTTTGTTTATCCTATGTAGGGAAGAAGTGGTGTTAGCTGGGAATCAAGTAAGGAGCCTGAGCCCTTTCATTTCTGGAAAATAAGATTTTTTTTTTTTTTGGTTTAGTTTGTCAATATATATGTGAAGCTGTCAAACCCGAAAATGTGATGCACAAGGCAAAAATTTTCAAAATGTGTGACAGCTGCTATAATTTAAAAGTTATGACAAAGAATAAGTTGCCTGAAATAGTGAAAATTTTATTTTGTTCCTCTTTTTAGTATCAACTTATCATTAGAGGGAACTGTTTCTTGCACTTGATATACTGCTTAAATTTAACCAATGAGCTTTGGCTCAGTGGTATTGGAGATATTTCCACAGCTGAGGAACTGAGTTTGAATCTCAGTTAGTTCCAAAATTAACTGAAAAAGATATATTGCTCACATGTGGATTTTGCTATATTTTAGGAGCCGAAGGTTTTGAATGGTATAGCATGGGATGGTGAAAAGAAGCGGATTTTTGGTAAGCTCCAACATTTTATTGTGCATAGAATTAAAAAAAAAAAAAAATCTAGACATGATACTTTTTTCATGCTGGTGCATAAATGCTCTTTGGCAAAAGAGCAAAAAATGAAATAATAGTGGGGATCGTCTCCATCCATCCTGGGCTTCTTTATTTTTCTTTTAATAATTTTATTTAAGCATGAAATGTGATGAAAATAGAGATCCATATGGAAGTCAAAGGGTGATTTATGAGGCAAAGTGACATGACTGTAGAGTCCAACCACTTTTTTTTCCACAAAGGAGGTCCTCCAAGCCTAAAAATTGGGGTGCGGGAAAAGGAATAGGGGCTGAGTTTCAACCCATAGACATTAAATTCATCTCAATCTTAAATATTGAGACTGATGCCATTTGAGCTATTAGGTTATATTAGTCAAATCAAACAACCGTTTGTTTTACTTGCAAATGTTTAAAGAATATGCATAAGAATTTAGAGTTAACCATTCTTTGGATTAGGATAATAAATTATAGGAATAAATAAATTAATGCTTTCCCTTTTGTTTTGCTCTTTGCAATTTGGCTGCCATGAAAATTTTCCCTTAAGGAATTTCCTAGCAAGCATCAATAAATGAATAAATGAAAAGTAACCAAAAAACTATTTTGGTCCTCCACAAATTGATCCGCCACAAATGAATGGATTATTGTTATTATTTTGGTCATGCACAACTAAAAATCCATCCCACTAATAGATCTTGTAACATGATACTTTTCTTGTAATGTGACACTGTTAATTTCTCCTCTGATTCGTTAATAAAGTTAGTAGTTCACTAACCAAGGGAAGGGATTAGTTTGGATAAATTTTGAATTGCGAGAGACTAAAGTGAGAATGAAAATCTACCAGGGACCAACATGAGAATTTGTACATACGTGGAGGACCAAAATACAGCTTTGGTCAATGAAATTAATTTGATTGCTTTTCAATGCCCTTACCATTTAGAGCATGGTTGCTACATTTGAAAAGGATGTGGAGAAAAGGGGGAGAGAAATAGAAGTGTGCAAAAGGATGCTTGGTACATCTGAAAAGGAATCATGGATGGATTCCTTATATTGTCCAAAGTAACATTGTTCATTCTTTCATTTTTGTATTGGAAGGTTCTACTGAAGATGAAAAGAGAAGGAAAATTATTATTTTGCCCAATTGACGGTAATGATTTATATTGAATGACCTAAATTTTGAAATTATTTTTAAAAACTCACATACTAAAAGTTTTAAGTCAGGTCTTGAATTATAATTTTTCAGTACCATTAAAATTCTTCAGAATAATTTAAAAATTTAATATTATAGGGTATAAATATCTTCAATTTGAAATTTTTAATTGTAATTTTTTCCTTTGGTTTTATGTTAATTAATAAAATTTGGTTTTTTTTTAATTTTTTTTGGCTCTAAGGGTGTTTTGGTTATTTGTTCATTTTTTATTTTTATTCATTTACTCTTTTCACTATATCAAACATTCAAATAGAGAAATATTCTCATTCTTTTTTATGTTATACCAAACATGATTTTAAATTAAAGAATTTAATTCTATTTTTATTTCTATTCTCTTTTCTTTTCATTTAAAATTTTTTTTACTCTGCCAGGCGTAACTTTACAGGACTAGTAACATTTCCTAACTTGCATCTCGCTTGCAGTGACAGGAAAACTATGGCCAAGGCTATACGAAATCAAAGTTTTTCCTATAAAGAAAACAGTTGAAGAAGGGGTCATTGAGCAGCTTTGCTTGCTTGAGCCTCACAAATTTACAAATGAAAGAAGCGAGAGCTTGAGCAGCAGTCATTAACTGGAAAGGGTAAGAGAAAATGGCCAGGGAACTTGTTTGAGATGTCATATAGTTAAACAGAGTGAAAACTTATCCTTGTGATTAAATAAATCATTTTACTAACATAATCTGCTTAATCCCAGTTGCAACTTGTGGTTCTCCGGTTGTGTAGATTGTGTTTCAGAAGGATTTTATAAATATTTCAACTTTGATAGTTTATTAAATACCCTTCAACGAATTGTTTTCACATTGGCATGCAATACAATTTTAAATAGATTATACATATTTTTCCTCTGTTTTTAAAATATATATATAAACGTTTCTTGAAGTAAAAAGATACTCCATAATTTAGTTTAATTTTAAATTTTTTTAATCAAAATATGCTCTATTTAATTTTTTTAGTTTTAAAAGTATATATTTAAATTAATGAGGGTGTTTTAGTTAAAAAATTAAAATTAAACGAAAATATAAGATGATTTTTTGTTTTATGATAAGTCTGTATATATTTTGAAAATAAAAAAAAAATTTATGTAATTTTAACAAAATTTAGGAAAAAATTTAGTCTATAATTTTCTATATGAATAATTTCTCTTGCCTAGTAAGTTGTCTAAAACTAATTCTATCTAATTTCAATTGAATTGATCCAAACAGATCCGATCAAAATTAATGTTTTAATTAGATTAATTGGATAAAAATTTTGTAAAATTGATTTGTTTGCATCGGTTGTTGGATCTACACTTTATAAACTGAACCAAACCATTTTTTATTATTAACTTAAATTATTTTGTATTATTAGTAGAGGTCATGTGAAGTACGAGTTATTATTGAATTTAAGATAATTTTAAAAAGATTTTGTAGTGATTGATTAATTATTAAGAAAATTAGATAATGAACAATAAGTAACGTGTAAGGTGCTTTATCTGCCACTCTCATTTTGATTGTCTGATACTAAATAAATCTATGTTTTTGCTTTTGTTGTTTTTAATCACCATGAGATGTAAATCACTTGTTCTTAAGTGCTCATCTCCCATTAGTGCCTAATAAGCTCTTGTTTAGGCAACCAGCCTCAATTAAAGGATAATACTCAAACCGCTCTTGTTTGGACATAAATATGTTCTTTAATTATAAATAAGGTTGTCAAATTCGTAAGTTTAAATAAATTCGTAAAAAAAAAAAATAAACTCGTAACGTAAACTCATAAGAGTTTACATTTGTTAATAATTATATATAAAATATAATATACAAACAAAAATTTATTTAAATATACTTTAAATTATACTAATTTTTTTGAAAAATTATTTATATTATATAATTTATATTTTTTAGTATAAAAATTTTAATAAAATTTATATATAAATATTATTTTTAAATCCTTCTTTAATTGATTGTACTAGATTTAAAAATTTTTATCTTTTTTAAAATTTAATTTGACTCAATTATATGGGAATTTGTCAAATTCGGTTCAAAACACATTAAGTTAACTGAATTTATCTAAATCAAAAACAAATTAAAATGACTTTGTATTGAGTCTAAGTTTACAAATGAGTTGACATGATTTCTTTAAGTAAAAACTTAAACTTATTAAAATCGGAGAGTCAATTCATGAGTTTAATAACAATGATCATAAAAGTAATATGCTAATGAACCTTATTCTCCTTTGTCCAAAATTAAAACAAAAAAAGAAGGAACCTTGTTCTCATGTTCAAAGAGTCAAAAAAACAGATTTCCTAACATTTTCAATAAAAGCCCAATAAATTAGATTTGATAGGAAATCAACTAACTTCAAAAACAAAAAATCTTATCATAGCTTTCTTATCACTAATTAACATTGTAATGTACTGTGCTCTTACTCTAAAATATAATTGGTCACTTCTATGTCCCAATCATCTTAATGTATTAGAAATTTATACATAAAAAATAATATTTTAAAAATTAAATCAGTAATAAGAGCAATTTATGGTTTCATAATTTAATTATGATTGAACCAAAATTGAACTATTTTTTTTTATCAACAAAAGTGAACTATTTAAAATATATATATGTGTGTGTGTGTGTGTGTGTGTGTGTGTGTGTGTGTAAGTACAATATATATATATATATATATATATATATATATAACATTTTACAATTAAATTGAAAGATATATTGTAAAATAACAATTGTAAAATAATATTTAAAATAAATATAAATATTTAAAAATATAAAAATTAGATAAAATATTTACATATGACAATAAATCTATATGTAATGGGTTGGGTAAAGTTTAATAAATATCCTAAATTTTTATTACAAAATGTTAAAAATTTTGATTTAAACAAAAAACAAAACTAAGTTTTGACCAGTTCAATGTTAAATTACCCAATTTTTTTATTGGTTTTTACAATTTTGATCAATTTGACTAATTTTTTGCTTAATTAATTTTCAAAGACAAATGAACCAAAATCACGGTCGATTCATTGGTTTTCCAATCTAATCGACTAGTTCAAATTGATTTTTTCAACTATACATAAAAGTAGGCAACTATCTTAGATATGTATAAGCCAAACAAATAATAAAGAAATAACTAAAATATTATTTGGACAAGAATTGTGATCACTTATATTTTAAAGCATTTTACACATTTTCTAAATATACAAATTATTTGTAATTATATATGCCATGTACAAGCTAATATCTTCAATTACTCTAATTATTAGTGAGAGTAAAATATACAGACTTCCCTTAAGTTTCATTGAAATTATATAAGTATTTTCTTTATTCTTAAAACCCATATAAATATCTCTTAAGTTTTGTTGAAACTACAAGGACTTTCCTTTTATTTTGAAAACCTCTCCTAAAACAAAAAGTAAATTACACATATTTCCTTTGAGTTTTATTGAAACTACACAAATCTCAATTCTATTTTTATAGGAAGTTTGTGTATCCTTTTTAAAATAAAGAAAATATTTATGTAATTTTAAAAAAATTTAAAGGAGATCCATGTAGTTTTAGCATAACTCAGGGGGTTTATGTTGGTTGTGAAGATAGAGGAGAGCTTCATATAGATTTAGCAAAACTTAAGAAAAGCTTATATAGGTTTTGAAAGTAAGGACAAGTCTGTGTAATTTCAATAAAATTCAAGAAAAGTCTATGTATTTCTCTTTTAGTAACCAAAACTTAAGCAAAATATTACGGATACAAAGACATAAATATAAGACTCAAGAAATTCAAGACATATTCAAGACTTAAAATGCAAGACACATGCATGCAACTAGTTAAGGGCTTAGCTTCACATCAGTCATGGTTCAACTTAAAGTCATGCTATATAATTAGTCAAATGAATTACTTCATTTATAATTTCCTATTGTTCAACCATCCCTGCCCAATAGAGTTAAATTTGCTTAAGTTCATTTAATTCCAAAGGAATCCTACCAAAAATGTATTCAAGAAAAAATCAACTTGAGTTTAGGATTGATGAAATTCACTAGTTACACAACTCATCTTTTACTTATATAGTTATACCTAGGGTCATGGTACATGCCAAATTATTTTATGTAATGTCTTCTACCAATAACTAGTTTGTTAAATAATTCAATCAAACAATTAACTCATGATTCAAAGTGAAGTCTGGAATTAATATCTTCTTTCGATGCCTAGTTAAACTAGACATGTATTCAAAACTATAAATTAAACATTCAAAATATTTAGATTGCGGCACGTACTCATGTAGTAAAATAAGCTCAATTTGAGAAAATTTATATTAATGAATTCAAGAGTAAGTATGAATGAGTGACCTTAACATACTACTACTACTTGCAAAAGTAAAAAAAAGAGAAAGGGGAAAAAATAGATTGATGAAGAACATCAATCAAGCAAGCTTATTTTGATTGACCCTAACATACCAAAGTTGGATAACTTAGGATTGAAGAGGATGCCTTGTTACTAGACTTCTTAGTTCCAAATGTGTCTTCCTTATAGTTCTTCATACCTAAAAGAAATGGGGCAAGATTCTTATTTATAAAAGGCCAAAATCTAAGTTACAAGGTTAGAGTTTTCTACTCCTATTAGGAATAGTAGTGATGAAGAACTTTTCCTATTGGCTTCCTATTTTGAATTCATTTTAGAACCAAGACTCCTTTGCTTAGCCCAATGTACTTTGACCTCTATTTTATATATATGTTAGGTTAGAAGACTCTTGGGGCTTTCTTCTTAGCACATGGCATTACTTTTCTCTTTCTTTATTGGAAAGGCTTTATATTAGGGCTACACATGTGGCCCAATAATTTGACTAGCTTAATCTTACTTAGTCATATTAAATTGAGTTGGGCCAAGTTAAAAAAAGAAAAGACCAATTTAGGTTGGGCCAACTATATTGGCTAATTTTGTCCAAGCCAACCCGATCATGTATTTGTTTTATTTAAAATTATTTTATAAGGATTTATATAAAAATTTTATTTTTTTTAGGCATAAAATGTAATTTTATTTGGATTTAAATAAAAATTTTATATTTTTTAAGAGGCCATTTTTTTAACTTTTTACTAAAAAAGATTTATTAAAAAAATTGGTCTAGCCAAACCTAATCCTATTTAATGACATATTAGGCTATCTCAAGTCAAGCCAAGTATCAAGACTAAAAAAAATTGGCCTGATACTAAACTGGACTTAGCATTAGACTAGGTAAAAGCTTGGCACAGTTCAACTCATATGCCCTACTACTTCAAACAATTTCTCATGCGTCTATTCTGGAGGGTTGGGATCATTGCCTTTGGACTATCCATTAGCTTTTCATTTGTAGCCTCTAAAAATGAATAAAAAATGTAGAGTATCATATACAAGATTTAACATAATAAATTTAAAATTAATTAAATTTATAATTTTTAATATGAAATAAGAAATCTTGAAATATATATATATTTTTTTTAAAAAGGGGCCTATGATCAAGTCGGTGTGCTTCAAATCCTCAATGTAAAAAGTTTCTTTTAAGTTCTTGCAGTCTTAGTGTGAAATTAGGAGCTTCAACTATTGCCAGAGCTTTGTATTGGTAGTTAATTCTATTTACAAGCCTACTCTCCTGGATGTATATTTATTTTTCAATAAACTTTGTTCACAAATAAATTTTAGATTAAAATATCTTTTACAATATAAACTCTGTCTCAGCTACATTATAAATAAATTATCTATAAGTTATCTATATAAATAAATTATCTATAAGTTATCTATAGTGCGATTTTTTCTTTGGGCTCGTATCTTCTCCCTCTCTCTCTCTCTCTTTTTAACGGTCATTTTTTTTTTTTTTAAATTCTGGCGCCTAGTTGAACATAAATGTCTTGAGACTTTCCGTGCATTGCACGGGGGAAGGCGCCTACTTTCCGTGCATTGAACATAAATGTCATGAGACTAACATATGTAATCCAAGAATGTGAAGTCGAAATAAAATCTAACACATGCCACTTGTGTCCCTCATTGGCATTTTATTTTATTTTACGTTATAAAAATTACCAAATTGACGTGAACAAATCTAAAATCAATTTCCCGCTAGTTTCGCAAGTTAGTTAGGGACCGAAACCTTTTGAATTTATCTGAAGTGTTCGATGGCTCAAAACCACTGACATTTCCACTCTTCCCCTTCCTCTTCCTCTTCCAATGTCTTCCATTCCATCACCAACCATAAAAGCAACGCTCGGAAAATCAACCTCATTCTTCGGCGTTCCATTATGGATCTTGCTCGTAGCTTCCACTGCAGCATTCATCACTCTGATGATTTTCATCGCTCTCTGCATTTGCTTCATCTGCTATCGTTATCATCGAAAGCCATACGAATCCCGCTTTTCTTTGCCGAAACCAATTGCTTCCAAGCATTACCGTCGTCGTCACGATTTCAGTTCGTCGTCCTCCCTCGACAAGAGGCTGCTCTCAGGCAGTAATAATGTCTCGGGAATTCAGACAAACTTTGACAGGTTTTTTCCACAGGTCATCAATGACGTTAAGGAGGATGGAGATTTGGGATCAATTGGTAGATGCTCTCAAAGGGCTAAGAATGTTTTGGGACAGAGTAGCGAATTCACCATGGAGGAGATGGCGGAGGCGACGAATGGATTGGCTGAAGAAAATGTGATTGGAAGTGGAGATCATGGAATTGTTTATCTCGGTTTGTTGCCCGATAATACGCGAGTGGCGGTGAAGAGGCTAGTGAGCGACAGGTAAGACTGATTGAAGCTAAGCTTTCCTTCTGTGGAAGGATTAGATATATAAATTACTATTATTATATTATTTCTTTTGTATATCACCGAAACTGCTTAACGATATGAATTCTGAGTAACAAGAAAAATGTGAATGTTTTAAACCACTTCATAGCGCATCTAAAAAGCACAACATTAATATGACAAAATCTAAAGTTTTCATGTATAATTTGAAGAGTAGAGGATTGTCTACGTGTTGCGTCCTTGATGGTGCTTCATAAAGGTGCATTCATTCATCCACCCAATGTTGTTTTTGTTCAATTTGACTTTGTTTGTTCTGACTACTAAAAGTAAGAAGTAACTTTCTTTTACACACATATACAAAGTATAAGCTCTAGAATGAGATGTGCAAATTTATAACTAATATTTCGTTCTAATTGCTAGAAATTGGACGTGGAAGAGATTTTCAATTTTACTAAAAAATTAATTTACATTGACAAAAGCAGTTAAAACCATAAAAATTGGATTTATATTATTTGGAAACGGTTTCCCCATCTTAGATTAGTAATCTGGCAATCCAGTATGAGTTTGGCTACATTGGCTTAGACAAGTTAAACCTACACACTATTCCCACTCTGGCAAACTATAAAATTTGACTGTGTTAAGTTGATCAATGTGTCTTACTGTAGGATACAGTTTTTATCTGCAGCTAGAGCTCAAGTGGCTGAAAAAAAAAGAAAAGGAGAGAGAGAGAAATTTTTGAGAAAAACAAAGAAAGAAAAAAAACCACAAATTAGAAAAAGAAGAAAAAAGTTGCATCATATCAGTTACAGTCTATTTACAGAGTGCTTTTAAATTTAGCTTATATATATATATATATTGATATTGATTGTTCTTAGATTTTTTTTTTTCTGAAGTTCTATGAGCTAATATGTTTTCAGTTGCCAAATTGAGGATTTTGCATTGCAAATGGAGGTAATTGGATGTGTAAAACACAAGAAACTCGTCAAGTTGCTTGGATATTGTAGCGAGGGAGCTTACAGGTGTAAACTTCAATTATTATGAGAGTAAAGAAGTTTATGAATTATTACTATTGAAGAATTTTAGCATTAATAGGTTGCCTGTCCATTAGGTTGTCAGTATCTGAATACATAGATAATGGAAATCTGCATCAATGGCTTCATGAATTTCCAGGACAAGTCAGCCCTCTAACATGGGAAATGAGATGGAAGATTATCCAAGGAGTGGCAAGAGGGTGAGATTGGGATCTCAAAACTATAAGTTTCGATTTTCTTTACAGAAATCTTTATGCTCATATGACTTGAGGACAATGGACTTGTGCAGATTGGCCTACCTTCATGAGGACGTTGAACCAAAGATTCTCCATGGAAGCCTAAAATCTAGCAATATATTGCTTGACCGTCAATGGAATCCTAAGATCTCTGATTTTGGCCTTGCTAACCTTTTCACTGCTAAGTGGACTCATAATATGATAGAAACATCGGGGTCTGTTTCTTTGCTTCACAGAATTCTCAAAGATTAGTTATCTTCATGCAATAATTTGACATTTTATGAGGAATTTAAATATCATTTCCTAAATTAATAAGCTCAAATTTCATGATATTTCAGTAATGTAGATCCAAAAAGTTATTCCACTAGCAGTTTTCCTGAGAGCTATGACATTTATAAATTTGGAATACTTATAATGGAGATTGTATCAGGAAGGATTCCTTTAGATCATAGTCAACCCCAGGTAGTCTTGGAGTGTCAGTTTTCAATCCTACTTCACACAAAAGCATCCTTTAGATGATGAATTTAACATGACTTTATATTGCAGGAACATGTAGTTGACTGGTTTAAGTCCAAGATTGCCAATGAAAACATTGACCACCTGGTGGACTCAAAATTGCCTGAAATGCCTCCTTCCAAGGAACTTAAACAAATGATTTTGGTTTCTCTTCGATGTGTAGATCCCGATATGAATCCGAAACTCAAAATGGGAGATGTCATTCGCATGCTTGAGCCACGCGACCTGCTTCTTTCTGATGTAAGTTCAACTAGTTTTAATTTAAGTTCGTAAAAATTTACCATCTTTTGACCTATTTTATAATTTCCTCTTCCTTTTCTGAAGGAACACCAGATTGCTAGGAAGGCTCATGAACATGACCACTCTCCCCAGAGTCATACTGCATCAGAATTAGGTGATAGTTCTTAAGAGGGAAATAGAAGGCTATGTAGCGGCAGCAGCAATAACTACCAGAAAATTGCAGAAAAAAAATAATGCTGGTCCTAAAGGCCACTAGCAAACTTATTTGGAAAAATTTTACTTTATGTGCATAAAGTACTTGAGATGCTTATAAGCGTAAGCAGTAAAGTTCATTACGAGTGGGAAAGTTTCGGTACGGAGATCCTAATGAAGATTGCTTCCTTGTAGACACATTAACTTCATAAATCCTTTGCAGGTGGGCGTGTTTTTATGTGCATGTGGGAGAATGTTTTCAGAACACGACGTTCTTTTGGGCCATGTTTTGTCCCAGGGACTATTATATAATTTACGACTTTGAAAGTTATAATGATTCATATATATTTATTTATGGATAAAAAGTGAAATGTATATCCATTAGTTTATTTTGAAAGTGGTTTATATACATATATTTATAAATAAATAGTAAATCCAATGAATAAAGAGTTGAATGTACCCTTTTATGTCTAATGAACAATTAATTCAATATATTTCTTTAAAAATATAAAGAGATTCCCTACTAAGTATAAATAAATTATCATATGATTTTGTGAAATATAGATAAGAAAAGTGATTTACAAGCTTAAAAAATATCATTAAATTATAAGAGTGTTAGAGAATTTTTTAATATTGTTAATTAAGAATTTTACAATTGTGTCTTGAGAGGGCATTGTCATCAATCCTTTTAACAATTAAGTGCGAGGGCAAATATTATTTTAAAGAAAGTGACCCAATCATATTTCGAAGCAACTTATTATGTAATGATCTTGTTTATCTTTAACATTTTTTAGCAGAGATTTTTGAGTTGGCTATTGATTCATGAGTTTTCTCCATTAGTAACATGGTTAACCGTGTGTGAATGAAAAAATGAAGTCATTAATTTAATGCTTGCTCGGTCGTGTGTTAAGAGTGAGAAGTGAAAGAAAGAGTGAAGTGTTTGATTGCTCCCTGAGAAAGTGGGATTTATTTGCAAAATACCTTCTTTTATGCACAAATAACTCTTTCTTTAAGGTATGAGAACCTCCAAACTTAGGGTATAAAATTGATGTGATGGAGTACAATAGTCTCACATTATTACTATAAACATAACACCATTTAACAACTTCAAGTAAGTCAAATTCCATTTAGGAACAATATTATAGTAGGCCTCAGGCAATATGGATGGTAATCCTTCGTTTTACGCAGAGATCATAACTACTTTCAGCTCCTTTACTTCCCGATACATTTTATTTTCTTTAAACTCCAGCATTGTTGACAGAAGTTCTTTGATACAATACTAGAGCCAAGATTTAAACAGTACTAGAGCAAGTCTTCAACTGAACACTCTCAATGGGCAATCTGTCATCTGGAAAAGGGCAGTTAAATTTCTCTTCCTTCTCTGGCAGCAAATCACAAGGCTTAGGAGTCACATTGCTTGTAACTCCTTGAACATCGGTGCAATTCCACTGGAGTTTCTCCGGCTTCTCAGTCATTCTGATATTCACATTAGAAATACAGATTCCTGTGAAAGGATCGCCTGAAATCCCATCAAGTCTTGCCGAGTATGTCACATTATCAGCTGTAACATCTCTGTAGTTTATTCCAGTTATATTAGGGAGTGCTTTGGGATCAAACCCTGGGTCTGGGTGGGACCCATAAGAGCCTGTCATCCAAAACACATATTTCATGGTGTTCAAGGTCATTCCTCTCACAAATATGTCTTTCACATAAGCTCCTCTCCCAACTGCTGTTTTGATCCTAACAGCTGATTCAGTGTTGATAGCTGTGATGCCTTCAGCTCTAACATCTTGTATGCCACCAGACATCTCACTGCCTAAAGCGATCATTGCGCTATCCGGGGATATACAGGTAAGCCTTCTGATAATAAGATGTTGGGTTGGCATCCCAAATTTAATTCCATACTCATCCCAACCACTTTTTACCGCGACACAATCATCGCCAGAGACAATGTAGCAATCTTCAATTCTAGTGTTTGTACATGAATCTATAACAAAAAGCAGGAAGAAAAGAAGTGATAAGTAGACAGTGGTAGACATTTTCAGCTAGTGCAGTTTGTTTGTTATAATAAGTAGTAACTAAGTATTATTATTATGAATAAGAAAGCAAACATACTTTTTTTTACCCCCAATACAGCAGATGCTATTCATTGTTTTTTCTAAAACTGATATCTTTACTTTTTATTATTTTTCCTCTTTCATTTTCCATGTAAACCAAGTAGAAACAAGTATGTAATAGAATTATCAACAAATTACCAGGGTCTATGCCGTCTGTGTTGGGAGAATCAACTGGGGCAAGAATGGTTAACCCTTGAATTATTATATTACTGCAGATAAAAGTTTTTGTTCAGAATAACCAGACATGAAATGCACTAATCATGAACATACTAAGGTTAGAAAAAGTTATTCTGGAGTTTACTATGCACTTGAAAACTTATCTAAAAGATGTTTGAACATAATAAATATGAAAACTTTAAAATTTATAAATAGGTTTTCAAGTATTCAGGAAATTTATGATATCCACGCACCGTATTGAAAGATTAATTATCAAACCTGCTGTAAATTGGATGGACAAACCAAGATGGGGAGTTAAGCAAAGTTAAATCTGAAATCTGGATTTGTTCAGAGTACATGATCTCAATCATGTATGGTCTTGTGAGTTTCAATTCACCCTTGTGGAACTTGTCCCACCAATAAGATCCTTGCCCATCAATTGTCCCATTGTTACCTAATGATCAAATTCCAACACCGGGTAATTATAACTACTATGACATAAACATAATAACAGAAAGTTATTATCTATGTATAATTGGTCTAAATGGTTACCAGTGATTACAACATCAGTCAGGTTAGTTCCAAAAATGAGACTGCTAAACCTTCCATCAGGTGCATCTCTTCCTCTGCCATAAGATGGTAGCACAGGAAGTTCAGGCCATTCCGATTCATCCTATCAATTTAGTTATGCAATGTTAGAGACATTCGTAAAAGCAATCTAGTGCCTTCATTTAATAGTTTAAAATTTTGAGTTGAAAAGGTCTTTGATGTAGTAAAAGAACAAGTGATCTTGAACTAATATACCAAGAAATCATATTTAGATAGAGAAAAACTTTTAGTTCTTTTAAATCAATTTAATACTCCATATATTCTCTATATTATTTTAGCCCCCAGTAGTATATTTTTTTTCCAATTCCATAGATTTTTTAAGTCCTCAAAAACTGGTGTTGATAGCATTTTAGTACACAAGAGTGGTGAAATTAGAATGAAATTATACTTTTAGGTTCTGTTTGAATCAAGGAGAATTGAGAATAAGGGAAGGGTAAAGGTTTGATTTTAAACCTAAATAAAGGAAGGTGTTTAAATTAAACATTTTCCTTTTTCCCTTCTGCTCTGAACTCCTCAATGCAAGCATACTCTTAAATACTAAAGTGATATAAAAAATTCATAGCATATCAAATTGATAATGACACAATTTTTTTGGCAACAAAATAAAGTTCCTCTATTAAGGTATAAATTTAGTGACATGAATTTGGTGATCAAATCCAAGTGATTGATCTATTGCATAATTTTCAAAAACATGGACAAGTGTCAAATAAGGAAACTTTGCCATAATACTAGTTTGCTCATCACCATATTCTAATAATATGACAACAAAAGAACACTGAGTATACCTGAGATGCAAGAAGGACAGCATCTTTATGAAGAAAAAGAGTGAAATGGCTAGTGAGATTAAAGCTCCCAGTTAGCCATTTCCCTGGTGGTACAACAAGTTGTGCTCCTCCATCAGATGCATATTGGCTGAGATTACTAATGGCAGATTGAAAGGCCTTGGTGTTGGATGTTTTGCCATCACCAACCCCACCAAAATCTGTCAAAACTGCACTGTGCTTTCTGCAATTAATGGCAGAATACTCAAGCTTGTCCAATCTTCTGGCTGCTCTGCACTCTGCTACCCTTACTCCTACTGATCCCAATATTAGAACTGTTGAGATTATCCCAATAACCTATAGGAAACCAGAGATTATCAAATGCAATGGTTAAAAAGACATGTTTCTCAAATGTCAAGTACATGCATATATATATATGTGTGTGTGTGTGTGTGTAAAATAGTAGATGGTGTAGGAAGCAAATACCAACTTACTAAAATAATTATTTCAAATGGTAAGTTTCATTTGTGTACTTCAAAACATGTTTTTAAAGGCAAAACAACAAAGATTTAAAATATTTCCATTGACTCATTCCATTATTTCGTCGTGTATAAAGATGATAATGGAAGGAGACAATGGCCAGGAGGCCTTTCTTGCTCTTCATCCCTCCCACATCCTTGTCTTGGATTCTACCTAATGCGAGAGGTTTTATAGAAAAGAAAAAGAGATTGAGAGGGAGTGGGGCCCCATATAGGTGGGTCTTACTAGACCCCACCCCTAGTCTCTCTTATAGTATCCTCTCTAGTATTGGAGGAGAAGATCTATTCCCATGTTCGGATTCTTTACTCATCTTTAGAATGAGTATAGGATATTTATCTTTTTCAATAAGTTGGACTGATTTGAACAGTTCAAATTATATATATATATATATATATTTTAAAGTTTGCTATTGTATTGTTTTGAATGAAGTAAAATATAGAATAAAAATAACTTTTTATTTCTAATTTTAAAAAAATGATGATTAAAATTAAAAAAATAAAATAAAATAAAATTTAAACCATCTAAATCAAATTTTAGATGATCATGAACGGTATCCTCTACTAATCATTTCCAGTTTCTCAGTTCCTCTGCCTTTGCATCACCATACCCATTCTTGGTAGTGGAGAACAAATTTTTCCATTTTCATTTTCGGGCTTCTTCTTACCAAATAAATAAATAAGTAAATAAAATTGTATTAAAATCAAATAAATTTTGAAAATTTAGAATATATATATATATATTAAATTTAAATACATCCTTAAAAATAAGCATATATTTCCGACATTTAGTTGTCAAAACTAATTGTACAAGAAGTGCATCCAAAAAATTCTCATAAAGCAAATACCGTTACGGAATGAAACAATAGCTATGAAAAGGATTCATGAACAAAGCGAAGAAACCAGGACAACAAAAACCCAGAAAAACGGAAAGTTTATATAATATAAAACATAAAAAATGATATTAAATATGAATTACAACATAATCATCGTTAATAAAGATATCAGACAATCTCAAAGAACAGGAAGAGACTTACACAGGAGTTTCTGAGTTCTAGATACGGCGGCTTCATGGTCTGAGAAATGCCTGTAACGAGGTTCCAGTTTTCTGAGGAAGACACAGAGAGACAAACGCAATATATAAAGAGGGTTTTAAGGATTGTGATAAATGAATGCAGCAGAAACGGCAGATAATCTGGACCTTATATAGAAAGAATATCGTGAAATTAATATGGTCTTTTTCATTAAAAAAAAAAACTAACGTGGCTTTTGAAATCATTATCGTGTAGAAAGTGTATGTAACGGCCAGAAAAAAGTGTATAATGACGTGCAAGGAAAGCACAGTGTATTAGTTCATGTGTCCATGCATGAGCTATGTATACCATTGCTTTTGGACATTATATTTCCTTTAGAAATGGATGGATATCTAATATCAACAACTTTTGAATCTTTGTCTTTGAATTGATAAGGGTCCGATCAAATTTTTGCTTGATTGTTGGAATATGTTCTTTTGAAACATTGGTCAACTCATTTGATTGAAACAGTTCTGATGGCGGCATGAAATTTTTTTTTTGGCTGATACGTAAAAAGAGTTACCAAAATAGTACATAGAATATTTTTAGTGACAGATTAATTTTCATTTTTTTTTTGGGGTAAACTTAAATTTTGAATTTCGTTTGTCAGAATTAGGTTGACTTAAACTCATCTCTGTCATGAGAAAAATTCTTTCATTTAGTTTAACAATGCAAATAGTCAACGCTAACTCATTAAAATAGGTGTGTCCGTAAACTTTAGTACTAAAAATATTTTTTAATAATTTTTTTTATTTGATTCAACAATATAAACAACCAATAAAAACTCATTAAAATAGGCATGCCATTGAATTTACTACTGAAAAATATTTATTTTAATAAATATTTATTAGGCATTTCATACAACCGGTAAATATGCGAGAGAATTGCACTTTGATATGTTGTAGGATCACTAAAAATCACATGTAGTATGAAAATTGAGTCAGCCGTTATCCAAGTATGAGTCCCTCAAGTGTTATTCTTGTAAATTCAGGGTCGATAGCTCATATTAAAATAGGTGTGTCAGTGAACTTTATTACTGAAACATTTTTTTAATAAATTCTTTTCATTTTGTTCAATAATGCAAATAATCAACAAAAACTCATTAAAAAAGGCGTGTCAATAAGTTTATTACTGAAAAATATTTATTTTAATAAATATTTATTAGCCATTTCTCACAACCAATAAATATGTGAGAGAATTGCACTTTAACATTTTCTCTGACAATCAGGTTAGTCTAGTACTAAAAATCACAGAGTATGAAAACTGAGCAAGGTGCTATGAGTATGATATTTTTGTAAATTCGGATGAGACAATTGTCAAAAGCAGCTTATGTGGTGAACCATGTAATAGGATAAAGATGATCATAATCTCCTTCTCTCTAGACCTAGACCTATCTACCTAAAGAAATTTCAAATTAAGCAATTTGTCTCCGAGATGATATTCATTTGTATAAAATTTATCATAATATTACCCTCCAAAACAATCTTGACCATTAATATTATCTATAGGTCTATTTTTCTATTCTCATAGATGGATCAAGGGGATAGATTTTATAAATACCCATTGAATATTGAATATTTTGAGCATCCCTAAAAAGAACAACTTGAACGAAACCTTCTTATTGATGACTACAATTTATTTATCGGTAAGACCAATTTGAAATTTTTAATCAATGAAGGAACCGTCCAATATCATATTTTTATTCAATAGAATACTAAATAGGATGATTTACTCATTTTGATGGCGGAAATTAACATAATAGTTTGAAGAGTAAATTTTGGCCCAAAAAAGAGCAAATTATTCTCTTATTTTTTAAGAGATGCTTAAATTACACCCCTCATTCATTCTATTATAAAAACATATATAAATTTTCATAAAGTTAAAATATAACTAAAATATTCTCAATAATAATATTAATTTTTATTTAAAATATAATTATTAAAAATATTTTTAAAAAATATTTATTTTATGTTAAAAACTATAAATTTCATTATTCTAAATTGAAAAAATTAATTATTTTTATACTAGTCAAATATATATTTAATATTTGTTATATTGTATAAATAATAAATTTAAAAATATCTTGATTAAAATACGCACAATTATAATTCATCATTTGTTGCTGAAGAAATCAATATAACAAACTTTTTATTAAAAAAAATAGTATAAATTTTTAAATAAAAAATTATGTAATTTAAATACGTCCCAAAAAAGAGAAGCATAACTGAAAAGTAAAAAAAAAAAATGAAGAGTACATGCAATTTTACAGTAGCCCCCTAGCTACGCTTGCCGTTCGAGTAAGTGACAATGTATATGAGGCCATTACTTAATAAAAAATTAATGTAGACAATATACTTAAATGAGTTGGATGTGGGACGAGTTAGTGAATATTAATGGTACAGTGTTCTTAAAGAAAAGTAAATGTTTTAAAATTATCAATCGATATTAAATTTAGTGAACTCTTCTAAAATTTTATATATTTTTTATTTACCAATTTGCATTTTGGTAAAATCCACGTGTTATATGATTGAGTATCTATTAAAAATTAGTTTACTAATATTTTAATAAATATAATTTTTGGGAGTGAAATTTAAAAACTATTTCAAAGTTTTATGAAGAGATGGTAATCTCAGAACATTCAATATTTTGAAAATATTGATGTCCGAATATCAGATATTCAGTAAATTTCAATTACCAAAAGGAAAAAAAAAACCTTATATGAGAAATATTAAATAGTAATTATTGAGTAATGATGGTAGGGTATAATGACATTTAATAATTTAGGATTTTCAATCACGCTTTCTCAAAATACAACCTTTGAGATAGGATTTGGATTTTAACATTAACTGTTGCCAATTAATTGTATATTAAAAATAAATAATAAATAACAAATATTTATGTTATGATATATAACATTTTTTTCTATATTCATGAATGTGTATATTTAAAATTTTAAATTATATCCTACCCGTTTATCAACTAATCTGTCTCCCCAATGCGGTGGAAAAAAGAAAAAAAGAAAGAAAGACCATTCACACTGGCATTGAAAGATTACATGCTTCCATTACCAATTATCTACGTAAAGTTAATTTAATTTATTTATTATTTATAAATCAACTTTTGAACTTTTATACGACAGTTATCTCCTACAAAGCTAAATATAGTTAAAAGAGCCATAAAGAAGGTGTGTTTAAAGGTTTAGTCAAGCAAGTTAGTTTTGTAAAATAAAGGATTTATTTGATTTTATGTTAGTTTAATTTGATTTTGGTTCAGATCATGCCAATTTTTTTTTTTGAAAAAAAAATTTACATCAATTATTTATATCTTTGTTGTCAAATTCTCCAAACAAATAATTTTTTTAATTAAAATATGATAAGTATATGATTTGTAGATAATTATATAATTTTTTAATTAAATCATATATTTATCATATATTTATTGAAGAACTATATACTTATTATATTTTAATTAAAAAACCTTAGTTAGGATATAAAAAATTGCATTTAAATTTAATTTTTTTAAAAATGTTTTATTTTTTTGTTTTCATATATTTATTTTCTACATATATATATATAAATACTTGTACTGTCAACTAATTAACATTACAATGTGGAATTTGAACCTAATTATTTAAATACTAAATTCTAATAAATAATAAGTAATTACATTACAAATTAATTGGTTTGGTTTGGTTTAATTAAATCAAATCAAACCGAAATCCAAACTAATTAAATCATTTTTGACATCTAAAAAATTGATTTAGACTTATATTTTTTAATTTTGTTTGGTTTTGATTATTTTGGCTAACATTTTAAATTACAAGTGAACATTTCAAATTGTCTTCTCACATGTCCAAGTGAGTGTTTATGCTTCATAAATTAGGAATGTTCATTGAGTTGACAATAATTTTTCACCCAACCCAAACAACAATGCGTGGGTTAGGTTAAAAAATTCCTCAATATGACCCTAGAACACCATGCATTCTTCTGGCAAGAATAATTCAACAAGGAATAAAATAGTTGCAGAGCCAGTTTCCACCTCCAGCTTTTCCCTTTTTTTCCCATAAACCCACAAACACACTTCCCCCGCAGCGTCATCCATGGTGTAACAACTCTCTGCAGTTAAATTCACCCCGGTTTTGTCAAATTCCATTCGACAATGATTAGCCTTATTGCCTCACAAGTGTAAGATATCAAGCAAAAATTCATGAAGAATTCCATTATAATCTTTAAGACACAGAATGTTCCATGGACAAATTCAGCAGCTTGGGTTTAGAGAACGTGTATTCCGTTTTGCACACATCAGAGCAGAGATTAAAATGAGGATGATAGAGCAGTGTCACAAGACAATAAACTTTCTAGCAATTTACAATAACCCAGCAGTAATTTTCTTACTCAAGCTACAAAAGACTAGCTTGAATAGAAATCTAGCTCACATCTCATACACATGATTGCTCTCAAGAATTTCATTCTAATTTGTTGCACGAAGATAGTCCAAGAAAAGCATAGAGAATCATTAAAGATTATCCACTCTTACAGTTGCTAATTAAAATGGCTACACTTTAAGCAGAACCCTAAAAAATGGTGGATAAATATATAACTAGCATATACAAATTAAAGCATTTTTAGCATTGGACACTTAAAATAATACGGAACCATAATTCATAATTCATAATCCATAAATTTGCTAAACTGCAACCCAAAATAATTAAATATGGTGATACTAATTTGGATGTGAATTTTTGCACCAGCTGTTTTGTTCACAATACAAGGCACAATCTCCTTGGCAATATATAAACATATGATTTCGGCAAAACCATCTAAGGTAGTATTTCTTCATAAATTCATTTTTAAGGTATATTTTAATCCTGGTTTTTCCTGTAGGCAGCAAGAGTGTCAAAATAGTCGTATAATGTTTCCTGCTAGTGTTAACTACAGGTACCGTGGTCCGTGCCCATACCCCATATATTTAAAAAAAAAAAGCGGTATCATGAACCCATACTAGTACCGGGTACTATACTTGTATACGTACCTATGCAATATAGCTTGTATATCTTGTTAACCGTCCAAATGGAAGTTCATCATCTTTACACTAATAGCAGATGGGGTAGCATGCATTGAAACCAGTGTAAAATTTTATACACTTACCCCACTTTATAAAATATCATTGAATATTATTTTTAATCTAACAATTGAACTACAGGTAACAAACATGGCAGGACATTAAAAAGAAAAAAGGGTTTCGCAGACATGGTAACGAATTAACATTGAACCACCACCACATGCTATAATGGCACTAAAGACTGCAATGCAGTTGAGCTGATCTCAACTAAAAGTTACAGAGAGCAATCCTCACACTAATTCCAGAAATTTACTAGTGAAATGAAGAAAAGTTGAAAGAATAGAAAGAATAAAGAAAAGTTCTACTAACCCCACAGTTGATGGTAGACGGCTTTTTCCTTTTATCTTCATGCAGAACAAGTAGTTGCTGCTGGAACACTTCCACAACCTTCAGCACTAAATGGAGGTTTATCCGTCGCTTGTAATTTGTCCAGTTAAACCACTGAAATGAAGCACTTTTTAATATTTGCACTGAAAGTATATATGACAATCATCTATACTTCTGTGCCCATATAGTGAGGGAAAAAATTATGAAACAGCTGAAGGGTACATCACTAATGCAGTATTCTCAGTAAGGAGACAACTTTTAAAGGTTATTATCATATAAGGTGTAGTAGCTTTATTCCTCAAAAGAAGGAATTTGTTCATGGCTGCAGAGGATTAATAATTCAACATGCCAAACATAGCAGGGAAGAACAAAACTAGTTTCACAGATTAGGCAGAAATTTATCATTGAACCACCAAAAACTTATTACAGTGGCAACAAACAGAATCTAAATGGCTGCAACACTCTGTAAGTTACAGACACTAATCCTGACACTGACACTAGAAATTTACTGATAAAATGAAAAAAATGCTGAATGAACAAAATGAAGAGAGTTAAAAGCTTTACTTATCCCACTGTGCAGCTGCCTCCTTCTGCCTACATCTAGAACAAGTAATTGCAGCTAAAACACTTGCTTTTCCACATCCTTAAACACTAAAATATCATTACACAAGCTAACCAATCTCAAACTCGCACTTCTCAATCCATATTCTAACTCCAGCCTAAAAAGGAGAAAAACCCACGCTTGGGCTCCTCCTCAACCGCCACTGCCTGCATGCTATCCTGCTCTACAAGCCTCCATGCCGCCTGCTCAAAGGCCAAACCTGCCAAAGTTGGCGGCTTATTCAGTACTAGCGGGTACCCTCTATTTGTACTCCGAATCACCTCAGCATCTTCAGGAATCACCCCCAACAGAGGCAATCCCAGCATTTCTTGAACATCAAGCACAGACATCATATCCTCCCCTTTGATCATATCCGTCCGAACCCGGTTCACCATCATCTTTATATCCCTAATTCCATCACATTCAAGCAACCCCGTGACTCTGTCAGCATCTCTCAAGCTTGTAATATCTGGCGTGGTAACCAAAACTGCCTCATTGGCCGGGGTTATGGCAGTAATGAAACCGGCATCAATCCCTGCAGGACAATCAATAAGAATGAAATCAGGCGAACCTTCCTGCCTCGACTTTAAGGCATCCACGAGCCAAACCAAGGCTTTCCCACCAAACCCAATCGGCAATTTAGACCTGGGTTTCGATATACAGAGCAATTCAAAATTCGACCATCGCTTGTCTCTCACAAGAGCTTGGTCAAGCCTGCAATCGCCATTGAGGACCTCCACAACAGTGTAGTTCACTCGATTCTCGAGGCCAAGAAGGAGATCGAGGTTCCGAAGCCCAACGTCAGCGTCAATGGCAACGACAGAAAAGTCGAGACGGGCAAGTGAAAGGCCGATATTGGCTGTGGTGGTGGTCTTGCCGACGCCACCTTTACCGGAAGTGATAACGACGACGCGAGGAGTGTCGCCGGCCAACTGGGGCTTTCTGTTCCATTGGAGCACTGCTGTTATGAGGGTGGTTGAGTAGGGTTTTGATTTGGGTTTTAGGGGTTTGATATTGAAGGTGGTGGGGCTGAAGAAGTTGGTGCTGTAGAATGTGGTTACAGAGTGAAGAGTCGTCGTCGGAAAGCTTGACCTTGAAGCATTAGCGTTGGCGGGGGACAGCTGAAGAGAAAGCATCGATGATGAGAGTGAGGAGGGAGAGAGAGTGACGAGGAGCGTGGGAGGAACAAATAAAGGGGGACTGATAAATTGCCGAAAAGTAATTTAAATTTATTATTTTAGAACAATTGACAATGAAAAAAAAGGGTTCTGTATGTCCGTTGGAAGTTAGTGGTACATCTCATATTGGCTCAAAATATTCAGGCCTCATAGGTATTCCTAAAAATTATTAATTTGAATTTGATTATGGGAATTTTTATAAATATTTTGTAGATTTTGAATTTAGGCATATATATATATATAATTAAAAAAAATTCGGATAGCATTTAATTAGTTTTAAATTATATTAATAATTGCTTAAAATATTTGATATCTTATTGTGAATTTATATAAATAAATTTTGTGTCATTGAATCTCAAATTAAAAGAAAAATTGGTTTATTTTGTAATTTGTTCAAGTAAATGGGTTTGACTTCAATATTTAAGTTTGCTACCCTATCCATTTTAAAGTTTACTTACTAAACCTGAGTTTGCTCTTATTCTATGTTTAATTTAGAGTTGTTAATATAGGCTAATTTGATTCACAATGATGTTCTCTCACTGATGAAATAAGACGAGATTAATCTAACTTGTCTTTAAATGGGTTAGCCTATATGCAACTTGACTAATCTAAAAGGTTAAATGAGCTAACTTGTTTAAACCACCAAAAACTTGGTTTTAAAAACAAAAGCAACATAAATAAAATAGCTTTCATCCAAATATGTTGACTCATATATGGTACATTGGTTTCAAACCAAACACATAAGACAAAAACACCAAAACTCATACACAAATTTCTTCCACATCAATATCATCATCAATTCAAATAACTAACTCAACATAATCAAATCAAACAACTAAAATAAGTGATGGAATTTCATTTGATTTTTTCATTAAGAGTATTTGACTCTTGATTTATATAAGATTAAAAAATTTTCTGATTAGAGATGGTATAGCTAGTTAACCTAATGTTAGAGAAGCAAATGTTAAGATACCAAATGATTTACCTGTAATAATAGCTGAAGATAATCCTTTAACAATGATTGGCAAGTACTTATCCTTATATGTTTGATAGTCTCTATAATCTTAAATATTTGCAAGAGTTATTTTTTGCACCAATTAATGAAGTTGTTGAAATGGTTTAATTACATGATTTCCTTAATACCTGGTGAGAAAAATATTTACCTAAGTTCTTATAGCTTCACAAAGTTGATGGTATTAGCAATCATGATAATGATATTTACACCCTTGAATTTTTTAATAACATAAGATATTCTAAATTACCAAACCATAATGTAAGATTGAAGAGTAGTATCCCAATCATATTACTAAGGAATATAGATCAATCTAATGGATTTTTAAGATGACATCAAATTAGTGATTACCCAATTAGGCAATCATATAATAGAGTCACGAGTTATCTTGAGAAGCTTTATAAGGTAAACAAATTTTATCCCTATGTTGGAATTTGGGTTTCTCATGATGGGCAAACCTATAATCCAATAATCTTAATTAATTAATTAATTAATTAATGGGTTTCTTATGCTTGGCAAACCTATAACCTAATAATCTTAATTAATTAATTAATTAATTATATTTAAATTAATTTTCTTTGAATTTAAAAAAATAATTTTTGTGGGTTAAAATTTTCAAAATAGAAAAACTAACAAAAGAGAGTTGAGCAACATACAAATTTTAACTTACAAAAATATAAATATCTCTCTCTTTTAAAAATGGGAAATTACACAAAAAAGAAGGTAAGTACCAAGAAGAGTAAAGAAAACTCTTCTTTCATCTTTTTCTTCCATTAACTATAGTGAATTTGCCATAAAAAAGTGGTCGAAGTTTGTCTTATAATTCCGATCTAAATCACATGAGATAGAGATATGAGAGAAGATCATTTCATTACAGGTAAGTACCCCAAATTCTTTCATTGGTATTAGAGTTTAGTTGGCTCAAATTTTCCATTCCTTATGTTAAATATGTTTTGTTAGTGTTTAATAGAATTACATGTATGTTTATGTTTGGACCTTAAACACCTATTAAGGACAACCTTTGATGAGATCATCTTAGGCCACAAATTTTATACTATATTAAGCCAATATGATAATGAATATGTGGTAGAAATTTAAAAGAAATTGGATAACTTATTAGAGAGATATAGAAATAAATGTATAATATATTCTGTTAGAAAGTTTGTTGAACAAGCTTTTCAACACTACCAACTTCATCCAAATCAAATGAAAAATGAGTGAGATGCAAAGCCTAAAAAATGGTAGGTTACATACATGAAATTTGAAAAATTTGAAAAATTTTATAAGTTTAAGGTTGAGGGAGGACCACTCTTAATGGTAGCTCATATGGCTCACCTCTACATCTTTTGAGCCAACTGATCACTCCAGTAGAAAAAGTAAGATGAGAGAAGTTCAAGGTGCTTTTGTTAAAGGTAGATTGATTTTAAATAACATTCTTCTAGCATCTGAGCTAATGAATCAAATTCAAAAGGCTAAAGGTTCAAATAAAAAGTAAGGTGCTTTTAAAATTGACATCTCCATAGAACATGATAGACTTTTTTAGATCTTCTTAGAAGCAATCTTATGTTTGATTCATTTCCTTCAATCTTGGATTAATATGCTTATGTAATGTGTTTCAATAGTCACATATGAAGTTTTAATAAATGGCCACCTTTTTAGACATTTTACCCTAAGAAGAAACCTCAAGTAAAAAGACCCTATCTCTTATTATCTATTTATCCTTTGCTCTAATGTGCTCTCTTTTTTTATTGCTAAAGTTGAACAAGATAACTCTTGAAAAGGAATTAAAGTTAGTAGGAACTTGGAGGCTATTTCTTATTTTATGTGTGTAGATGACATTGTTCTCTTTTTTGAAGCCTATGCAAGGAATTATAGAAAGGCTCAAGACATAGTTAACCTTTATGGGAATCTTTTAGGGTAAGAAATCAACAAATCTACATCTTTAATCATTTTTAGCCCAAATGTCCCCCATAAATTCAAAAGGTTCATTTTTGGTGTTCTTTAGGCAAAGTATACCTCAAGGCTAGGTAAATATCTTGGCACTTAGGTTGCTTCTAGGAGGAACAAGAATTAATTCTATTGAGACATTATAAATAAGATTGATTCTAACCTTGCAATGTGGAAGGCTAGGCTTTTATCACATGTTGGGAAACTCATGCTTATCAAATAGGTGCTGAATTCTTTCTTGGTCTTTCAATTGTCTTGTATTAGCCTGCCTATTAACATTTTTATTGTATTAACTCTAGAATTTCCAATTTTTTTAGGGGGTTTTAAGGAAGACAAGCCTAAGCTTCACTTGCTCAATTAGAATAAACTTTGTACTTCAACTGAAGAAGGTGGTTTAGGTCTTAAGCCTATTAAGTTAGTCAATAAAGAACTTTTAGCAAAGCAGGTTTGGAGAGTGATTGATGTCTCCTAAAATTCCCTTCGCCCCTTAGTCCTTAGGAAGAAATATTATTTTAATAAACCACTAAAACTTTTGCATAGCCATCCTAACTTTTCTTGGATGTGGAAGGGTATTTGTTATAGCCATAGTTTGCTAATATTAATCATCTTTAGTAGAGAGTGAAGTTAGGCAATCTCATACTCATTAATCACCATTTTTTTGTGGCCAATGCAATTAGATGAAGAGACCTCTATTGACACAGTAATTGATTTTAGTCTGCATAATCAACTTAAATGGGATCAATGAAGCTTTACTAACTACCCTCGCAATATGTGTTAGTAGCCCATTCAGGCCTTTTTTTTTCATCTTGGATAATTAAGACTATCTTGTATAGGCAAGGAATGGTTTTAGTGTTTATAATACTAAGGAAGGGTTCAAGACACTTTTCAAGTCATTCAAATGTACCTAATTTTAATGGTTAGGCTAATATCTAGAAAATCAAGCTCTTATTTAAATGGTTTTCTTCATTTGGAAGTTAATATATAGAGCTACTCAGATCACAAATATTCTTAAAGATCACCACCTTCAAGTGGATACTCTTTATCTACTTTGTTTTGATTGTCTACAGACCACAGATCATCTCTTTTTTTATTGTCATTTTGCTAGATCTCTTTGGTTTTCTTTCCTTGTTGGGCTTTAAATTGATCATATTAATTCCTAGAATATTGTTGTATGGATTAATACTTAGTTCTTTGAAAAAGAAGAAGATCTTACTTAGTTTTTTTGAAAAAGAAGAAGATCTTTAGCATATTGAGTTCTTTTCAAGCCACATTGTCATCCCTCTCTACAATATTAGATGTTTAGGAATGATAATTCATGAAGGTTGTAAAGTTGATCTTGAAAGCACTATTCAAAGTATTAAAGTTCAATTTCATCCAATTACCCTTTCTTGGCAAAAACAAACCTATGAAGATCACGTAAGATCTATGGTTCTTCCCATTTGAACAAGGATATCAAGAATGATTTCCAACAGGGCTTAGTGTGTTGTGTTTGTCATCTAGAAGAGTAAGAACAACAAAATTTCCTATAGAAGTTTTTATTAGGTTTATTTTAAAAGAGAACTACTTAAAACTTGAGGGGAAGAGGATTTCAATTCACAACATACAACTATGGCTTTATTTAGTGCAATTAGGAAGCTATTATTATGAATGAAAAATTGCAACTCCACCTTTCATCAATTAACTACCCATTCATGCTACTTTTGCTAGCAAAAAAGGATTTGCAAAGAATACAATATAACCCTTATAATTGGAAAATAAGGATAGTGTATATGGATTTTCACAAGATGGCTTTTATTTTTTTTGTCTTATTATAGTGCCACCTTTCTTCAACAAAAGGTGTAACATTGGAGGAATTTTTTTCAAAAGGGAAGTTTACTATCTTAATAATTAAAACCCTTATGTGAATATTTAGTTTTCCCAATGGTTGCCTATGTATTCAAAAACAAAAGATTGAAAAGAAGAAGAAGAAGAAGAAGAAGAAAAAGTAGAAGAAAATATCAATGGCCAAACTATGATTTTCCACTTTCACTTCTTGGTTGCTAGTGTAAGAGTGTGAAAAGGTAAAGTGTGGAAGTGACCATTAGGGATGAGGTTATAGGATTTAGGGTGTGATGTTAGGGTTGTGCAATCTCAACTACTGTAAGCCAATGCTAGTATTTAAAAAAAAAATATTCAACAAGTTGAGACAACTAAATAAAAGAAAATAAAAAGTGATATAGCATATGGGGTATTAAGAACAACAACACAAAATACACTTTTTTTAAGTTTTTTTGGGTAACAATAATGTGAAAAAAACCACCAAACATATCATCCACAAACTAAACCAAGGGTTTCCCATTAAACCTAATTGGCAATTTAAACTTGGGTTTCAAGCAATTCAAAATTTAACCATTGCTTGTCTCTCACAAGAGCTTGGTCAAGCTTGCAATTGCCAATGAGGAGCTCCATAACAATGTAATTCACGTGCGAAAAGCACCGGAGATAAAAGTAAGTCCCCTAAAATAAATAGTTTAAGGCCAAATAAAATTAGAATAAAATTTTAAATAATAAAAAATGAGGGTTTAAGGTCTGAGATGCTCGAAAATTAAAGTCAAAGTGATTCAATAAAATTACCAAAGGCATAATGGTATTTTTCGTAATTTCGGGTACTTTTTAGAAAACGAAAACTCAAAGGAAGGATTTTTAAATGGAAAAAAATAAATTTCTCGGGGTTCTCAAAGGCCCTAAAAACCATAAGAACCTTTAAAACGGTTTAAACCCCTACTGTTGACGTTTTACAATAACAGTTGGCTCAAATTTTGATCTATTCGTTCGGGAAGGTTTTAGATCTAATTTGAGTGATTTCAAAGGCATTTTATAAGTTAGAGAACCTAAATTTCATGATGAAAAAGATGATTCTCGAAAAAGAGTTAACATGAGCCTAAAACAAAAAAGCCAAGAAAAGGGAGACATGGATGAACTTTTTTAAAAGAATTTAAGAAGCACTCTTTTATAAAAATGCCCCACCTTTGGTCAAACCCCCTAACCGACTTTCACACACATTCAAATAGAAGTAAATAGGGCTGAGAGTAGCATACAAGAGGGAGAGCTAAGGGAGGAAGAAGAAGCTTGTAAATGTAAGAAATTCTTAGATTTTCATGTCTCTTCTTTCATTAAACTTCTTCTTGTCCTTCTCCTATCTTTTTCCATGGTTTTAACACTTTGATTGGTCTTGTTTGGTGGCTGGACCAAAGGGGAAAACTTAGAATTTCAAGGAGGAGTTTGAAGCAATGGAAAGAGCCCTTGAGAAAGTCTTGAAATAAGGTAAATTCTATGACTTTTCTTGAACTTCTTGCTTGTTCTCCTCCATATGAATTTCATGCAACCTAGAGCCCATCCAAAGGGAGTTGAATTCTGACCATATCAAGGGAAGAACAAGCAATTTAGAGTGTGGGGATTTAGAATAAGCAAGTGGAAACAAAAAGGAAGCCTTAGAATTCAAGTTGGCACAACTTGGGACTTTGAAATAAATGATGAAATCTAATTTTTCCTAGAGTTATTCTACTTATGTAAGACATGATATGAGTCTTTTAGACCCTTAGAAAGCTTTACATAAGCCATCCCTTTCAAGAAAATAAAGCAAACTCTATGGGTGTCATATGCTTGCATAGTCTTGGCCTAGATCACTTGAAGTACTTAGGGAATGTTTTAATTGGTTTCAAGGCTAGAATGAGACTAAGTATGATAGAAGAACATCCATAGAAGCCTTGGAAAAATTTTAGAGTCATGGAATGTGAGATGGAGGTGTAGGTTCTATCATGAGACATAAAGAAGTAACTTATAGTTAGGCTCCTTAAAATGAATGTATGATGACTCCAAGAAGTCCAAATGGAGTCAAGAGACCTAGAGTGAATGAGAAATAGGAGCCAAGAGCTTGGATTCCTAGAATTGCCTTATTATGTCTTGTATGGAAGCATTATGGAGGCAAATGGGAAAGTAAGCATGTATAGGAGTTACATAAAGCTAAAGCTCATGTCAATGATCTAAATATGTTTTATTTGATGTGTTTAGGCCAAGGAAACCAAGGGTCACCTAACAACAAGTCTTGATTGAAAAGGAGAAGGGAAATCTCAATGGAAAAGTGTATGGCATTGGCTTTAAGTTAGCTATCTAACCTTTCTCTCATGTATTCTTAGTTGTTTTTTTGTCTTTGGATGTGTGTATATATGTTTATGCCATGAGAAATGTGCATATCTATTTTCTACATGCCAGGGTACCATTATGTGCATAAAATGTGTTTTATGAATGTGTTATGGTTTAAATGAGCTTGGTAAAGCCAAAAATCTCTTAGCAAATGTGAGGATGAGGCAAAAGTCTCTAGTATTGGGTGAGACAAAGATAAAAGTCTTAAAAAGAGTGAGACTTAGTCAAAATTCTCTTGAAAATAGGTGAGACAAGTCTAAAAGTCTTAAGAAAAGAGGATGAGGCTAAACCAATGCCCTTAAAAGCCAATGTATGATATGTATGAGCTTCTTGCACATGAAAATAAATTTGCGTATGGTTACTAGAAGCTTAATATTCATATATGCAATTTTTTGACTTGAAAATATGGCTATTATGTATGTTTGAAAGGGTTAAGAGTTATTGAGATTCTTGGAATCTCACTCTTCCTTCCTCATTATCTAAATATGTCTAAGTGGATCAAGTGACCTAAGAAATGGAAGCCACCACTCTTGAAGACAAGAACTTTGACAAAGAATTTGCTAAATAGCCATTTTGTGGACATAATGTTGTCAAATGATGTAATCTCATATTGTATATGATATGTAGACATTTGAACACATGTAAATATATGGATATATGATGTATGTATTGAAATTGGAAGCATAAGAAGGAGAATGTATGTTTTTTGACATTGATATACCTTAATGAACTTGTAAAACCTGGTGTATATGAACAAGTGGGGTAGTGTTTTTGTGATATGTGAATATTTGGACCTCTTGGACAAGTTTAGTAGGCTGTATTTAAGCTTCCTCATGTGCTCAAGGGGTCATGGGCAAGGTAAAAGCAAATTTGGTTTACATTTGACCCTATATGATGCTTAAAATAGCTATTTTGGCACCCTATGTCACAAACTAACCAAATGAATGAATTTTTCAATGAAATTCGGCCTGCATATAGTTCTTATCTAGAGCTTTTTATAAAGCTAAAAATCAAATTATTTGAAATTCTAAAGAATTAACTATGAATTTTTAAATTTGGGAAAAAGCTGCTGAAATAGTTATTACACTGTTCATATGGTTAATTTCTTCTCCTATATTATTTGAGTGTTAAATATTATCCAATGTCATAAAATTTTACAAGCATAAACTAGACATGATAAGCTTTCTGTAACCACTGAAATTACCTCATTTGAATTTATATTAAGAGAGATATGAATTTTTGAAATTGGTTATCAATACCCGTAATGCAGCAAGACCTTTGGTATTATTCCATCCAATTTTGTGGGGTAAATGCATGTATTTTGGTCTAGAGTTATTTTTAGCTTCTAATAGACATCCATAACTTTCTAAAATGATATGGTTTGCTGGCATTTGATTTTATTAAAATTAGTTATGAATTTTTAAATTTTACATTAGAAATCTATGATAGCAAAGATGAGCAGCTGGACCTTTGGTGCAATTCTATTATCAATTGTAGTCCATTTGACATTTTCACGACCTGGAATATTTTTAACCTATAGTTGACATTTATAGATTTCTAAAAAGCTCTCATTTGCTTGATTTTGATTTTTTTAGAATTAATTATTACTTTTTAAAATTAATATATGAAAAGCTGAACACGAGGCCAACTTGTAATTTTTTCGATGTGAGGCTTCTAACCTAAGTTGTATGTGATGTTTTATATTATTTATAACTTGTATGGATAGATTATGATTAGATGATGGTATTAAGAAGTTCATATGGTCCATGGAGCAAAAGATGAAAATTTAAAGGCTCACATAATGTTATTTAATGCATTACTTTATTGATTTTCCATGAATATCATGTATGAAGCTTAGTTGTAGTAAGGAAAGGCTAAAAGATGGGTAGTTATTACAATAAGAAAGTCTCTTTATACTCCTAATTCACTTAGAACTTCAAAAACCCTAACCCTAGATAGTGAAAGGCGTCTTCTGGTAGAGATGCAGAGTGAGAGAAAGTTTTATCCACTCTATGTGGATAACATAAAAGCACAAATTACTACATCTATGTGTGTGATTCGATTGTAGCTCAAAATAAAAGGAAACTTTTTGTCTTATCTTGATTTATGTTCTTATTCAAATTCCTAGAAATAGGTTTCAGTGATTAAAAAATTTTAAATGCCACTATGCCTGTGATCATCGCAAAACTCAACAAATAGCTCATCCATTATGTGAGCATTTTTAATTTTTGAATTTTAACCTTCTCTCACATTTTCAGATTAACCATCCATTATCTTCTCCATTTGCTTTGTCATCTTCTCCTTAATGTTAATATTTCAACATTATTATTTTACTGTTAAAAAAAAATGACTAGATATATCGTTCTACCTGCTCTTTCTTTTTCCTAATGTCATTATTAAGTTAAAGAGGAAAATAACTATTGTTCTATCTCTTGATTTTTCAGAAGAGCTTGTTTAATCATGAAGAATTTTCACAATTAATTTACTATATGGCAAAATAATTTTTAAGATCAATGTGTAGCAATGTGAGTCAAGCTGATGTGTTATAAGTTCATTCTTTTATTCTTCATCATTTTTAACAATCTTAAAAACTATTTATAGAGCCTCTTACTAACATCGTCATTGTTGCTGCTACAGCCATCACTACTAACAATTTTGACAACTCCATTGATGCCACCATTGTTGTAACTGTCATCAATGTCACCATCCACAGTCCAACTAAACCTATTGTTTTGATTATTCTCACTCTCCCTTACTCCAAACTATTTTTAGATATCTAAAAAATTGAGATATTTGGAGTAGAAAATTTTCGACGATGGTAGGAATGCATTTTCTCTATTCTTGACATGCACGACACTGTTGCTGCTCTGTCTAATTGAAGATCTTCATTAATAGTAGATCCCTATCAAGTGGAGGCTTGGATATATGCAAATAAGGTATATAGATATACGATTATTAGTATCTTGTATAATAATCTTTTTTATATCTATTGCACATACAAAAAAGCCGACAAGTTTTGGGGTTCATTGGTTACCAGATAAACCACTGAGAATGCTATAAAATAGAAATTTGTCATTAAACATTACTATCGATGGGAGATGATCAATGACAAGAACATAAAAATGCACATCAATGAGTAGTACAAACTATTGGAGGACCTAAGAGCTAAGAACATCGTCCTGCTTGATGAATTTGTTACAGGTATTCTCATTGAAAAATTGCTTGACTCATGACAAGGACTATAAACAATAACTTAAATATAAACATAAGTAGTTGTCTCTATTGTTTCTAAGCACCCATATAATCATTAAGAACACTAATATAAGGAAACTTAAAGCAGCAAAAGTAAAAGAGATGACCTCACGAGCGAACTCAGCGCAAGACAAATTTCATAAAATGAGGAATGACAACAAGAAATTTTTTTACAAACCTAAAGCTATTAACCCCAACTTCAAAAAAAAAAAAGGGAAATTGTTTTCTTTATGGCAAGTTAAGTCATCATGTAGTTTAGTGCAGAAAAAGAGCAAGAAATGGCAATCCTCCTAAACCAAATGCAAATTTGGTCTAGGGAGATGATATTATTATTGTAGTCATTTTTCAAGCTTTCCTTATGGCCAATGTAAAAGAATAAGTGATAAACTCTATGGCTACCAGGCACATATGTGCAAATAGAGATGTGTTTATCTCCTATATACCAGTAAGGAATGGAAAAGAATATTTGTATCTTAGAGATTCTAAGATTACTAAGGTTCATGGTGGTTTTAAATGAAGTGCTTTATGTACTTGATATTAGAGCAAATTTGATTTTTGTTGCACTATTAGGAAAAACTGAATTTAAAATGTCACTTGAATTTGACAAGATTATAATGACGAAAAATAATACTTTTATGAGGAAAACTTATTGTAATTAAGAACTCTTTATACTTAATGTTTTTGAACCAATTAATGGAAATGCATTTACTTCTATTAACTTGGATGATTCTATTGATATGTGGCATGTTAGATTATAGCACATTAGTATTTCTTATATTAAGAAAATGCAAACTCTTGGTCTAATTTCTAGAATTAGCAACACATATTTGACTAAATATAAAACTTATGCAAAATCCAAATTAACTAATAAATCTTGTCATACTATATAAAAAGAAATTGAATTATTTAATTTAATTCATACTGATTTAGGAGATCTAAAGCTAATAATGACTAGGGGTGTAAGAAATATTATGTAATGTTTATTAATGATTTTTCTACATACAGTAACGTTTATTTATTTATAAATAAAAATGAAGCATTTGACATTTTTTTTAAATATAAGGCTGAATTAGAAAATCAAGTAAATAAAAAATTAAAAGAGTTAGATCAAATAAAAGAGATGATTATATCTTATTTAATGAATTTTGTGAGAAAGAAGGAATAATTCATGAAATTACCCTACTTTATTCACCTGAATCTAATGGAGTAGAAAAAAAGAAAAACAAAATCTTAAATGAAATGATAAATGTTATGCTAGTTAGCTCCTTTGCACTAGACAATTTTTGGGGTAAGGCCTTGTTATTTGCTTGTCATTTACAAGATAGAATTCTCTATAAAAAACTAATAAGATACCATATGAATTATGTAAGGATTATGTATCTAATTTAAAATATTTGAAAGTGTATGTGTGCCTTACAAAAGTTATGTTACTTAACCTTAAGAAAAGAAAAATAACTTTTAAGACTTTTGATTACATATTTATTCGATATGCTAAATATAGTGCTTCTTATAGATTTCTTGTTTTGAAAGTGATGTGCTTGCTTGTAATACTATAATAAAGACAAAAAATGCTAAATTATTTGAATATATTTTTCTTATAAAAACTAAAAATATTTCTCATGTGTCTACCTAACTAATTTTGAGAATTTGTTTGTTTGATGATTTGAGAAGAGGCAAAAAAAACAAAGGAATGAGACTTCCTTTGAAGATGATTTTTATATCTTTATTGTTGAAGATGAACTTTTAACTTATTCTGAATCTATTGCATTATCTGATGCATATTTTTGGAAAGAAGTAATTAAAACTGAAATTGATTCCTTTAATAAAAACAATATATGAATTTTAGTATACTTACACTTAAGAACAAAAATTATTAGTTGCAAATAGATTTTTAAAAGAAAATATAACTCTAATGAGTCAATTGAAAAATACAAAGTAAGGTTAGTAGCAAAAAGTTTTAATAAAAAACAAAATGTTGATTAGTTTGACACTTTTTCCTTTGTTGATAAAATTTCTTCTATTCGAATTTTAATTGCTTTAGCTTTAATGCATAAATTCTTTATTCACTAAATGGACATCAAAACAACATTTTTAAATGATGATTTAGAAGAAGAAATTTATATGATATAACCTAAAGCTTGTGTTATTTCTGGCCAAGAAAATAAATTTTGTAAACTTTTTAAATCCCCATATGGCTTTAAACAAGTTCCAAAGGAATGGCATGAGAAATTAGATCAAGAATTGATAAATGATGATTTTTCTTTTATTGAAGTTGATAGATGTGTGTATACAAAATTAGAAAATGATAAATGTATAATTATTTGTCTATATGTTATTGACATTTTTATTTTTTATACTAGTTTAGACGTGTTTAAGACTAAACATTTTCTTACCTCTAAATTTGATATAAAAGAAGTAAATATGATTTTGGGTGTTAGGATCATAAGGAATGGTGATAGTATATCACTATCACAAGAACATTATCTTAACAAACTTAAGAAGTTTGGTTATTTCGATGACAAATTGGTGCATACTCTCTATGATACTAACACTTAACTAAAAAATGGAGGTGAGTTTATTACTCAATCTGAGTATGCACAAATTATTAGGAGTTTATTGTATTTGATGAATTTCACCTAACTTAACATAACATATATTGTGTGTAGATTGAGCAAGTATATACATAATCTTAATCATAATCATTGGGGCGCATTGGTCAAACTAATGAGATATTTGAAAGGTACCATAAATTATTATATTATGTGTAGCGGATTTCTCGTTATATTAGAAGGATACAGTGATGCTAACTATATTTTTAATTTAGATGAGAAAAAATTCATTAGTGGTTATATATTTACCCTTAATAGTGGTGTAGTAACTTGAAAATCAACCAAACAAACAATTATTGCTTCGTCAATTATAGAGTTAGAGTTTACTGCTTTCCATTAGCTAGTAATGAGGCTAAGTGATTAGAAAACTTTTTGGCAAATGTTTTGTTAGGTATAAAACTAACACTATCTATGCCTATGCATTGTGATTATCAAGTGGCAATAGCCAATGCAAAGAATAAGACTTTCAATGATAAAAGTAGACACATACATTTAAGATATAATGTAGTAAAGTAGTTGCTAAAAGATGAAATTATATCAGTCGATTGTATAAGATTAAAAGTGAATTTGGTAGATCTTTTGACTAAACATTTGGGAAGGAAATTAATCCTTGAAATATCAAGAAGAATGAAACTTAAGCTAATTTGAAATTAATAATAGTAGTAACCTAACCTTTGTGATTAAAGATCTAATGAAAAAAGTTTGTATGAGTAATAACAAGTTATTTGTTAATTCTACTAGCACCATTATTTTTAGCCCTTTTCTATGATGTGAAAAAGTGTTAGAATGCATTGAATGAAAAGATGAACAAAATGCTCTTAATGATTTTTATATCCCTTATGGGTGGTGTATTCACTATAAATACACATGATGAAATCATCTATATAAGTGTGGAAGGGGGTTGCTCTATGAGATTGTGGCAAAATCTCTAGAGCATTCATGAACTACCAGGTGCATGCATGACCTATTAGTGCAAAATAGCATCAACAGTAGGAATTGTAAAGGTGTAATGTGACTGGTAAGACCTCCAATGTACCTAAGAGATTTTTGGTTCATAAAAGTTATAAATTTCACCAATAACTCTATACATTAAGTTTTATCTATATAGCCTTGGTTTACAGTTTAAAAGACACTAGATTCAAAACATTTATCCTTATATGTATAACGTAGTAAAAACCTTTTATCTTCTTCACTTATCCTTTTGAAATATGTGGGAGTATATTGTGATTATTTCAAAAGGAAGTCTCATATTGATTGGAATGGAGAGTTTTGAGTGCTTAGATATTAAGATGTAACATTGGGCTTGTAAAGAGTTTGAAAGAAAGGTGGGCTTGTGCATGCAAGCTTAGATCAAAATATCCAAGTACAGTACAAATTGTGGATTCTCCCCTTCTTGCATAATTTAGTCATATGGGCTAGTTTTTTGTAGAATATTTTATGCCTATTAAAAAATAATTAATTAATTTAAATTAATTAATTATTACTTCATTTAAATTAGTCAAATTCAATTTCTATTTTCCGGATAGATGACTAGTTCATTATATAAGTGTTTTTAATTTTCGAATTTTAACTTTTCCCTACATTCTCAGATTAATCATCTATTATCATCTTCATCTACTTTGTTATGTTTTCCATAACGTTAATATTTCAATGTTATTATTTTATTATTAACATAGATATATATATATATATATATATATATATATATATATATATATATATATATATATATATATGACCAAATACATCTTTCTATAGTGCAAAGGGGCTAACTAGCATAACATTTATTATTTCATTTAAGATCTTGTTTTTCTTTTTTTCTACTCCATTAGATTCAGGTGAATAAAGTAGGGTAATTTCATGAATTATTCCTTCTTTCTCATAAAATTCATTAAATAAGATATAATCATTTCTTTTATTTGATCTAACTCTTTTAATTTTTTATTTACTTGATTTTCTAATTCAGCCTTATATTTTTAAAAAAAATGTCAAATGCTTCATTTTTATTTATAAATAAATAAATGTTACTGTATGTAGAAAAATCATTAATAAACAGTACATAATATTTCATACCACCCCTGGTCATTATTTGCTTTAGATCTCCTAAATCAGTATGAATTAAATTAAATAATTCAATTTCTTTTTGTATAGTATGACAACACTTATTAGTTAATTTGGATTCTGCACAAGTTTTATATTTAGTCAAATATGTGTTGCTAATTCTAGAAATTAGACCAAGAGTTTGCATTTTCTTAATATAAGAAATACTAATGTGCTCTAATCTAACATGCCACATATCAATAGAATCATCCAAGTTAATAGAAGTAAATGCATTTCCATTAATTGGTTCAAAAACATTAAGTATAAAGAGTTCTTAATTACAATAAGCTTTCCTCATAAAAGTATTATTTTTCATCATTATAATCTTGTCAAATTCAAGTGACATTTTAAATTCAGTTTTTCCTAATAATGTAACAAAAATCAAATTTGCTCTAATATCAAGTACATAAAGCACTTCATTTAAAACCATCATGGACCTTAGTAATCTTAAAATCTCTAAGATACAGATATTCTTTTCCATTCCTTACTGGTATATAGGAGATAAACACATCTCGATTTGCACATATGTGCCTGGTAGCCCTAAAGTTTATCACTTATTCTTTTACATTAGCCATAAGGAGAGCTTGAAAAATAACTACAATAATAATATCATTTCCCTGGACCAAATTTGCATTTGGTTTAGGAGGATTGCAATTTCTTGCTCTTTTTCTGCACTAAACTACATGATGACTTAACTTGCCATAAAGAAAACAATTTCCCTTTTTTTTTGAAGTTGGGGTTAATAGCTTAAGGTTTGTAAAAAAATTTCTTGTTGTCATACCTCATTTTATGAAATTTGTCTTGCGCTGAGTTCGCTCATGAGGTCATCTCTTTTACTTTCGCTGCTTTAAGTTTCCTTATATTAGTGTTCTTAATGATTATATTGGTGCTTAGAAACAATAGAGACAACTACTTGTGTTTATATTTAAGTTATTGTTTATAGTCCTTGTCATGAGTCAAGCAATTTTTCAATGAGAATACTTGTAACAAATTCATCAAGCAGGACGATGTTCTTAGCTCTTAGGTCCTCCAATAGTTTGTACTACTCATTGATGTGCATTTTTATGTTCTTGTCATTGATCATCTCCCATCGATAGTAATGTTTAATGACAAATTTCTATTTTATAGTATTCTCAGTGGTTTATCTGGTAACCAATGAACCCTAAAACTTGTCGGCTTTTTGTACGTGCAATAGATATAAAAAAGATTATTATACAAGATACTAATAATCGTATATCTATATGCCTTATTTGCATATGTCCAAGCCTCCACTTGATAGGGATCTACTATTAATGAAGATCTTCAATCAGACGGAGCAACAACAATGTCGTGCATGTCAAGAATAGAGAAAATGCATTCCTACCATCGTCAAAAATTTTCTACTCCAAATATCTCAATTTTTTAGATATCTAGAAATAGTTTGGAGTAAGGGAGAGTGAGAATAATCAAAACAATAGGTTTAGTTGGAACGTGGATGGTGACATTGATGACAGTTACAACAATGGTGGCATCAATGGAGTTGTCAAAATTGTTAGTAGTGATGGCTGCAGTAGCAACAATGGCGATGTTAGTAAGAGGCTCTATAAATAGTTTTTAAGATTGTTAAAAATGATGAAGAATAAAAGAATGAACTTATAACACATCAGCTTGACTCACATTGCTGCACGTTGATCTTAAAAATTATTTTGCCATATAGTAAATTAATTGTGAAAATTCTTCATGATTAAACAAGCTCTTCTGAATAATCAGGAGATAGAACAACAGTTATTTTCCTCTTTAACTTAATAATGACATTAGGAAAAAGAAGGAGTAGGTAGAGAGATATATCTAGTCATATATTTTTTTTAACAGTAAAATAATAATGTTGAAATATTAACATTAAGGAGAAGATGACAAAGCAAATGGAGAAGATAATGGATGGTTAATCTGAAAATGTGAGAGAAGGTTAAAATTCAAAAATTAAAAATGCTCACATAATGGAGGAGCTATCTGTTGAGTTTTGCGATGATCACAGGCATAGTGGCATTTAAAATTTTTTAATCATTGAAACCTATTTCTAGGAATTTGCATAGGAACATAAATCAAGATATGACAAAAAGTTTCCTTTTATTTTGAGCTACAATCGAATCACACACATAGATGTAGTAATCTATGCTTCTACGTTATCCACATAGAGTGGATAAAACTTTCTCTCACTCTGCATCTCTACCAAAAGACATCTTTCACTATCTAGGGTTAGGGTTTTTGAAGTTCTAAGTGAATTAGGAGTACAAAGAGACTTTCTTAATGTAATAACTACCCATCTTTTAGCCTTTCCTTACTACAACTAAGCTTCATACATGATATGCATGGAAAATCAATAAAGTAATGCATTAAATAACATTATGTGAGCCTTTAAATTTTCATCTTTTGCTCCATGGACCATATGAACTTCTTAATACCATCATCTAATCATAATCCATCCATACAATTTATAAATAATATAAAACATCACATATAACTTAGGTTAGAAGCCTCACATCCAAAAAATTACAAGTTGGCCTCGTGTTTAGCTTTTCATATTTCTATCATTAATTTTAAAAAATAATAATTAATTCAAAAAATTCAAAATCAAGCAAATGGGAGCTTTTTGGAAATCTATAAATGTCAACTATAGGGTAAAAATATTCCAGGCCGTGAAAATGTCAAATGGACTACGATTGATAATAGAATTGCACTAAAGGTCCAGCTGCCCATCTTTGCTGTCATAGATTTTTAATGTAAAATTTAAAAGTTCATAACTAATTTTAATAAAATCAAATGCCAGCAAACCATATCATTTTAGAAATTTATGGATGTCTACTAGAAGCTAAAAATAACTCTAGACCAAAATAGATGCATTTAGCCCACGGAATTGGATGGAATAGTACCAAAGGTCTTGCTGCATTACGGGTATTCATAACTAATTTCAAAAATTCATATCTCTCTTAATATAAATTCAAATGAGGTAATCTCAGTGGTTACAGAAAGCTTATCATGTCTAATTTATGCTTGTAAAATTTTATGACATTGGGTAATATTTAACACTCAAATAATATAGGAGAAGAAACTGACCATATGAACAGTATAATAACTATTTCGGCAGCTTTTTCCCAAATTTGAAAATTCATAGTTAATTCTCTAGAATTTCAAATAACGTGATTTTTAGCTCTATAAAAAGCTCTAGATAAGAACTATATGCAGGCCAAATTTCATTGAAAAATTTATTCATTTGGTTAATTTGTAACATAGGGTGCCAAAATAGTTATTTTAAGCATCATATAAGGTCAAATGTAAACCAAATTTTCTTTTTCCTTGCCAATGACCCCTTGAGCACATGAGGAAGCTTAAATACAGCCTACTAAACTTGTCCAAGAGGTCCAAATATTCACATATCACAAAACCACTACTCTACTTATTCATATACACAAGGTTTTACAAGTTCATTAAGGTATATCAATGCCAAAAAACATACATTCTCCTTCTTATGCTTTCAATTTCAATACATACATCATATATCCATATATTTACATGTGTTTAAATGTCTACATATCATATACAATATGAGATTACATCATTTGACAACATTATGTCCACAAAATGGCTATTTAGCAAATTCTTTGTCAAAGTTCTTGTCTTCAAGAGTGGTGGCTTCCATTTTTTGGGTCACTTGGTCCACTTAGACATATTTAGACAATAAGGAAGGAAGAGTGAGATTCCAAGAATTTCAATAACTCTTAACCCTTTCAAACATACATAATAGTCAAATTTTCAAGTCAAAAAATTGCATATATGAATATTAAGCTACTAGTAACCATACACAAATTCATTTTCATGTGCAAGAAGCTCATACATATCATACATTAGCTTTTAAGGGCTTTGGTTTAGTCTCATCCTCTTTTCTTAAGACTTTTGGACTTGCCTCACTCATTTTCAAGGGAATTTTGACTAAGTCTCACTCTTCTTGAGACCTTTATCTTTGTCTCACCCAATACTAGAGACTTTTGCCTCATCCTCACATTTGCTAAGAGATTTTTAGCTTTACCAAGCTCATTTAAACTATAACACATTCATAAAACACATTTTATGCACATAATGGTACCATGACATTTAGAAAATAGATATGCACATTTCTCATGGCATAAACATATATACACACATCCAAAGACAAAAACACAACCAAGAATATATGAGAGAAAGGTTAGAGAGCTAACTTAAAGCCAATGCCACACACTTTTCCATTGAGATTTCCCTTCTCCTTTTCAATCAAGACTTGTTATTTGGTAACCCTTGGTTTCCTTGGCCTAAACACATCAAATAAAACATATTTAGATGATTGACATGAGCTTTAGCTTTATGTAACTCCTATACATGCTTACTTTCTCATTTGCCTACATAATGCTTCCATACAAGACATAATAAGGCAACTCTAGGAATCCAAGCTCTTGGCTCCTATTTCTCATTCACTCTAGGTCTCTTGACTCCATTTGGACTTCTTGAAGTCATCATACATTTATTTTAAGGAGCCTAACTATAAGTTATTTCTTTATGTCTCATGATAGAACCTACACCTCCATCTCATATTCCATGACTCCAAAATTTTTTCCAAGGCTTCTATGGATGTTCTTCTATCATATTTAGTCTCATTCTAGCCTTGGAACCAATTAAAACATTCCCTAAGTACTTCAAGTGATCTAGACCAAGACTATGCAAGCATATGGCACCCATGGAGTTTGCTTTATTTTCTTGAAAGGGATGGCTCATGTAAAGCTTTCTAAAAAGACTCATATCATATCTTACATAAGTAGAATACCTCTAGGAAAAATTAGATTTCATCATTTATTTCAAAGTCCCAAGTTGTGCCAACTTGAATTCTAAGGCTCCTTTTTTGTTTCCACTTGTTTATTCTAAATCCCCACACTCTAAATTGCTTGTTCTTCCCTTGATATGGTCAAAATTCAACTTCCTTTGGATGGGCTCTAGGTTGCATGAAATTCATATGGAGGAGAACAAGCAAGAAGTGCAAGAAAAGTCATGGAATTTACCTTATTTCAAGACTTTCTCAAGGGCTCTTTCCATTGCTTCACTAGATTTACGTATGTGATTTAGTTGTTGCCCAAAATAATAAGTAACTTTCTTGTCTTATCTTAATTTATGTTCATACACATATTATTGGGAATAGGGTTTAGTGGGAAAAAAAAAATTTACATTTCATTATGCCTGTGATCGCTATGAAACCCAATAGATGGCTCCTCTATTATATGATCATTTTTAATTTTTGAATTTTATCTTTCCTTTACATTCTTAGACTAACCATTTATTATCTTCTTTATTTGCTCTATTACCTTTTCCTTAATGTTAATATTTTGATGTTATTATTTTACTATTATATATATATATATATATATGATCAAATACATCTCTCTACCTACTCTCTCCTTCTCTTGATGTTGTTACTTGGTTACAAAGAAAAATAACTGCTATTCTATCTCTTAATTTCTTAGAAGAGCTTGTTTAATTTTGAAGAACTTTTATGGTTAATTTACTGTGTGGTGAAATAGTTCTTAAGAATAGCGTGCATCCATATGACTCAAGTTGTTGTGTTATAAGTTCATTCTCTTATTCTTCATCCTTTTTAACAATCTTTAAAACTATTTATGGAGCTTCCTGCCAACACCATTGTCGTTGATGTCGTAGCCACCAATGTTAACAATTTCAACAACTCTCTTGATGCCACTACTGTTGTAGTCGCCATCAATGTTATTGTTCATGGTCTAACCAAACCTACTATTCTGGTTATTCCTGCTGTCCTTTATGTCAATCTGTTTCCAAATATCTCAAAAATCGAGATATTTGGAGGAGAAAATTTTTGAAGATGACAGGAATGCATCTTTTTTATTCTTGACATGCACGATGTTGCTCCTGCTGCTTTCTTTAATTGAAGATCTTTTCTAACAACAGATTCAAATCAAGTGAAGGCTTAGATGTAACAACCGGGAAAAAGAAAAGAAAAGGGAAAAGAAAGAAAATGAAAGTTGGAAATTTTCGGAATCCAGAATTTCTGCCAAGTCCTCTCGCAACAGCGAGAAACGGTCTCGCTACAGCGAGAGAGCTAGTTCGCAATAGCGAAGGCGATTCTAGCTATAGCGAGTGCTGGCAGCAGCCCATACAAAAACCAGGGAGTTGCTCGTCGTAGCGTACGCCATAGCGAGAGTGAAGTCTGGAACTAACGCGATTTCGCCATAGCGAATGGTGAATCTCGCCATAGCGAAGGGAATTGACACGAGCTCGCCGTAGCGAAGGTTACACCTCGCCATAGCGAAGCCAGATTACACGAGCTCGCTATAGCGAAGGTTAGTTTTCGCCGTAGCGAGAGTCGGTCCGGAAGAGAGTAAATAGCGAGAATCAGACTTCATTAAACGCCCAAACTCATTTCTTCTCTCATATCTGCCCTAAGCTTCGACCCAAAGAGAGAAAAGAGGCGTGGAGAGTGTGAGAGATCAAGAGAAGGAGGAAGATCAAGGAGAAAGTAAGGTAACTTCTCCCATTTCTCTTTAGAACTCTGATCCCCTCCCTTTGTCCTCTCTTTCTGCGATTTTAATTGTGAAAATGGTTGCATTTTGAGCATGGGTCAGAAGAGGGAAAGTGGGAAACTCTTTTAAATCCTTGAGTTTCTTTGAAAGTGAGGTTCTCCACTACCATGGGAGCTTGAGAGAGAGAAAGGGGTTAATGACATTCTAGAGAGAGAACCCTAGGTTGTGTGTGGTAGAGGGTTGCTCTAAATTGAATTACAAGAAAGTAATTGCATGCTTTTGGTGTGTTTAGGCTCAAGTGAAACACTTACATCAAGGTGTGTTTGTGGACCTAAGGAGGGAAAGGAGAAATTGAAAGGAAAAGCTTGTGTTAGCTTTGACTCCAAAGGTAGCTCTCTCTTTCACTCTTTCTTGTGCATTCTTGGGTATGATAGTCATTGTATGATTATGTATATGCTTGTTGTATGGAATATGCCATATGCTATTGTTTTGATGCATTGAATGTCAATATGCTTGTGTGATGAGTTGTGAGAATTGCTCGGGTGCGGTAGTGCCGAAAGTCCCATGAGATGGGTGAGGTGAAGCCGAAAGTCCCTTGAGATAGGTGAGACAAGGCCAAAAGTCTCCAACGAGTGAGGCCAAGTCAAAAGTCCTTAAACTCGGGTGAGGCCATCCAAAAGTCCCTAAACTCGGGTGAGGCTAGACCAAAAGTCCCTGGAGCTCATTTTTGGCATTGTTGTGATTCCATAGCATGTACATTATGTGTTGGATGTTTGAGAATAGCTAAATGCTTATTCACATGCTTTGACTTGTTATATGCCTTGATTGCTTGCTGGATTGAGTGCATGAGCTACTGAGATTCCCTGAATCTCACCCCTTTCCCCTCCAAACTAATATGCTAGGTGGAGCTCAAGGAGAACCGAGTACACGCCAAGGAGCCTAGGAGCATGTATAGGAAAATGTTAGTTATATGATGTAAAGTGGTGCCAAATGAAGATGTGCCCACTATTTTTGAGTTGTAAAGTTTGTAACACATGTAGAAATATGAAAGAATCTATGTTATTAGCCAAAGTAATGGAAATGTGAGTTTTTACCCCTTTGATGCATGAATGTTGTTGTGTAAATTTGGCCATAGCATAGTGAAAACAGAATGTATGATGATTTAGATCATATGGACATGTTAGATATACTAGTCTTATGCTTTTAAACTTGTCCATGTGGAGTGAAAATGTGTGAGAGGCTATCTAGACCCGTTTTGGACCTTTGGGGTGCCAAAACCGGCATTTTTGTGAGCTCTGTCAAAGTATGACCGGATGAGCTCCGTTTGCCATGAAATTTGGCGTGCCTCTAGAGTTTGTAGAAAGCTTCTTGAGAAGCTAAAGTGGGTAATATTCGGAGGATTATAGAATATTTGGGGAATTGTTGAATTTGGGAGAATTTAATGGATTGGTCATGTACTGTTCATCTAAACTAGAAAATGAAATCTGTGGCACTTTTAGACCAAATGGATTCCAAATGTGGTAAAATTTTATACACATAAACTAGAAAACCAAAGTGACTTGTAGGAACTAGAATCACCCAAATCGGAGGTCTGTAGAGAGAGATTGGACTATCTGAAGTTCTGTATCAGCATCAGGGAGCTTAACTGACCCCAATCACTATTCCATCGGTTTTCGGGGTGCAGGAGCTACTGAACTGATCTGAACTTATTTTTCTCCTCTAGTAGACATCCGTATCTTTCCGAATTGGTATAATGTGCCCAGATTGGATTTTTGTGGATTTAGTTATGAATTTTCGAAAGTCATGACAGCAAGCTGCACCAGAAACAGTGACAGCTGGACCTTCCTCCCATTTTCGATGTCAAACTTGGTCTAAACGATGTGTTAGTGGTTGAGAATGATTTTTAGTGTAAAGTTGACACTTGGAGCTTTCCAGAAAGCTAAAGTTTTCTGCATTCCCATTTTTCTATAATTTCTTATGATTTTCCAAACTTAGAGCCAAAATATGACTTTTGGACCCAAAGTGAGAAAATGTAATTTTATTGGTTTTTGGCTCTATACCCGTGGCTTATGGGTTGTTTTATGCTATGTATGAGTTGTATGTATGGAGTTTGAGTTGAGGATGCTTGAGATGGGTTTACAGGACCCACGGGGTGAAAGATGAGTATATGAAACCCCGGTTCATAGCATGCAAATGCCACGGAAGAGTAGTGACTCTTTGGAAATCATATGCAACCAAGCCTATAGAGAGGCTAGGTAGTGGTAGTAGTTTAGGGTGTCACATTTTTGGTATCAGAGCAATGGTTCAGGCACTTTTGCTCAAGTTTAGGCTCTTGAATGTTATGAATTGCTTGTGTTTGGTGTGAATGGTCATGGAAGTTGTAGCATCCTTATGCATATGTGTTGTGATAGTGTTGTGAACTGAGGATTGCTATTTCTTTCAGACATGGTTGAGACTAGACGGGGCAGGGGTAGAGGCAGAGGCAGAGGTAGACTGCCCAGGGCTCAGAGAGATGAGCTAGAGGTTCCTACTGAGACTAGGGTTCCTCTGCAGGCCATCATGGATAGACTAGACCGGTATGAGGCCATGATGGGCCAGCACCAAGAGATGCTGGAGCAACAGAGATACATTGCTCAGCAGCAGCATGATATGATCATGCACTTGCAAGATACCCTGGCTAGGCAAGAAGAAGCCAGAAGAGATGCCCCTGTACCTCAGCCATCTACATCCAGCATTCCACCTATACCTCCCCAGGAGCCTGCTGCTCCACAGACCCAGGCGCCTATCCAAAAAGTATTGAAACAGTTCAGGCAGAACAATCCACCCTCGTTTGACGGGGAATTGGATGCGGATAAGACGGAAGCTTGGGTGATGCAGCTGAAGAAAATCTTCTCAGTGATGAATTGTACCACTGAGCAGAAAGCCCAGTTAGCCACCTTTATGCTAGAAAAGGAGGCTGATAGATGGTGGGAGAGTGCGAAACCTCTTATGGAGACTAAGAACATACCGATCACTTGGGAGACATTCTTGGTTGAATTTTATGAGAAGTATGTCCCAAGTTCAGTGAGGAAGAAGAAAGAGATGGAGTTCATGAGTTTGAGACAGACTGATAAGATGACTGTGGACCAGTATGTGGCCAAGTTTATAGAGTTGTCTCGGTATTCCTCTTACCTCCAGAGGTATGATGATGAACCCTGGAGATGTGAGCAGTTTGAGACTGGTTTGAGGCCCCTGATTAGCGATAGAGTTACTCCACAGCGGATCAGAAAGTTTAATACTCTGGTGGAGGTCAGTAGGGTGATTGAGACGAATCTGCAAGTGATTATGCCTACTGTGACGACGGCTAGTCAGAAGAGGGTTCCGGATTTGAAAAGGCCGAAACCAGAGGAGGGTTCTAGTTTGACCCCTAGTAATAAGAGGAGAGGCAAAGGGCCATGGAATAGAAAACCACAGCGAGGTGTGCCACTTCCGCGGGGCCAGTCATCCTTCCAGTAGTCTCCGGTGACATGTTACAAGTGTGGGAAGCCGGGGCACATTGCTAGACACTGTTCTCAGATGGAGACAGCGCCTCCTCCTAGACCACAGACCCAGGGCCGAGTGTTCGCCCTTACTCAGCAGGAAGCCAGCGCATCTCCCAGTTTGATCCGAGGTACGTTGTTAGTGAATGGCTTTCCTGTAGTTGCTATGTTTGACTCGAGTGCTAGTCACTCGTTTATATCTTATGATTGTGTGAGGAAATTGGGTCTGGTTGTTAGTGTCTTGCCCTTTGACTTGTCTGTTGTTACGCCCACTGGAGGCCACGTGGTCACTTCCCATACTTGCTTGAATGTTACTGTCCAATTTAACCACTGTCATACCACTATTGATTTGGTTTGTATGCCTTTTCATGAAATTAATTTGATTATTGGTATGAACTGGTTAGCTGCAAATAATGCCATACTTGATTGTGAACACCGAACCATTTCCTTACCTGTTTGTGGGACCATACCTAGGGTAGGAGCAGAGTTATCCTTTATGACTACTGCCCAGGCTGAGAGGTATTTGGAGTGTGGATGTCAAGGGTTTCTAGTCTTTTTCTCTATTCGGATTGAGGTAGAAGAAGGGATAGAGGAGATCCCAGTTGTCAGGGAATTCCCGGAGGTTTTCCCTAGAGAGTTTGATTTTAGTGGCCTACCTCCTGAGAGAGAATTAGAGTTCCCTATAGACATAGTGCCTGGTGCTGGACCGGTGTCCAAAGCTCCTTATAGGATGGCTCCCGCCGAGCTTGCTGAGTTGAAAGCGCAGGTAGAGGAATTGTTAGAGAAAGGGTTCATCCACCCTAGTGTTTCACCTTGGGGTGCTCCGGTGTTGTTTGTGAAAAAGAAAGATGGTAGCTTGCGGTTATGTATAGATTACCGAGAGTTGAATAAGGTTACCATCAAGAATAAATATCCTCTCCCTAGAATTGATGATCTGTTAGATCAGTTGGCTGGGGCATCTGTGTTTTCTAAGATAGATCTTAGATCTGGTTACCACCAGTTGAGAGTGAGAACTGAAGACGTCTCTAAGACGGCTTTCAGGACGAGATATGGGCACTATGAGTTCCTTGTGATGCCATTCGGGTTGACGAATGCGCCTGCTGTGTTCATGGATTATATGAACAGGGTATTCAGACCGTATCTAGATCAGTTTGTGGTGGTCTTCATTGATGATATTTTAGTGTACTCCCGATTTTTTGAGGAGCATGAGAGGCATTTGAGACTAGTCCTAGAAACCTTGAGAGAGAAAAGGTTGTATGCCAAACTTAGTAAATGTGAGTTTTGGCTGACCGAGGTGCGATTCTTAGGTCATGTGATCTCACGGGATGGGGTTGCGGTGGATCCCCATAAAGTTGAGTCTGTGTTACAGTGGGATAGACCTAGAACGATCACCGAGGTTAGGAGTTTCCTAGGTTTGGCAGGGTATTACAAACGATTTATACAGGACTTTTCTCGAATGGCCTTACCACTGACGAGGCTAACCAGGAAAGATACACCGTTTGTGTGGGATGAGAGATGTGAGAAGAGTTTCCAAGAGTTGAAACTCTGTTTGACCACTTCCCCTGTACTGATTATCCCTGACCCTAGTGAACCATTTGTGGTTTATTGTGATGCTTCGGGCAAAGGGTTAGGATGCGTGTTGATGCAGCAGGGTAGAGTAGTGGCATATGCCTCGAGGTAGTTGAGACCTCATGAGGAGAATTACCCCACACATGACCTGGAGTTAGCTGCCGTAGTGTTTGCTCTTAAAATTTGGAGACACTATCTATATGGTGCGACCATAGAGATCTATAGTGACCACAAGAGTCTGAAATACCTGTTTGATCAGAGAGAACTCAATATGAGACAGAGGAGATGGATGGAGTTTTTGAAAGATTATGATTATGTGTTGAAATACCATCCGGGCAAGGCCAATGTGGTGGCAGACGCCCTGAGTAGAAAATCCATCCATGTAGCCCATATGATGATTAGAGAGCAGGAGCTCCTAGAGAAGTTCAGAGAGTTGAACCTCTCGTGTCAGGTGGTATCGGGTAGATTGTATCTGAGTGAAACCCGAATTGAGAATGTCTTGAGGACCCAGATCTTAGATGCCCAGAGAGAGGATGAGTTCCTGAAACGGATCAGGAATGAGATCACCCAAGGTAAGACCTTAGATTTCAAGTTATCTGAGGATGGCATGATAGTATATCGGGACAGAATCTGTGTGCCTAGTCAGAATGAGTTGAGAGAAAGCATTCTGGAAGAGGCGCATAAGAGTAAGTATACTATCCACCCAGGTGCCACCAAGATGTATCAGGATGTGAAAAAGATTTTCTGGTGGCCAGGGATGAAAAGTGATGTGACGGAATATGTGGCTAGATGCCTAGTGTGTCAGAGGATAAAGATTGAACATCAGAAACCGGCTGGGTTGTTGCAACCTCTAGATATCCCTGAGTGGAAGTGGGATAGTATAGCCATGGATTTTGTCATGGGGTTACCCAGGATATCCTCTGGACACGATGCTATTTGGGTAGTTGTGGATAGACTGACGAAGTCTGCACACTTTTTAGCTATTAAGGCTACTTATACACTGGATAGATTGGCCCAGTTGTATATCAGAGAGATAGTGCGACTTCATGGAGTGCCCAATAGCATAGTTTCGGATAGAGACCCCAGGTTCACATCGAACTTTTGGAGGTCACTGCAGCATGCCTTAGGGACGAGATTGCGGTTTAGTACTGCATATCACCCCCAGACTGATGGTCAGACTGAAAGGACCATTCAGACATTAGAAGATATGTTGAGGGCATGTGTGCTAGAAATGAAGGGGAACTGAGATGTGTATTTACCGTTAGCAGAGTTTGCTTATAACAACAGTTACCATTCCAGTATCCAGATGGCCCCTTATGAGGCTTTGTATGGGAGAAAGTGCAGATCCCCTCTGTGTTGGGTTGAGTTAGGTGAGAGGAGTATGATAGGACCTGAGATTGTGGACCAGACCACCCGACAGATAGAATTGATTAGAAAGAGGCTTCTCACGGCCCAGAGTAGACAGAAAAGCTATGCTGATAAGCGTAGGAGGCCGTTAGAGTGTGAGGTTGGAGACCATGTGTTCATTCGAATATCTCCAATGACGGGAGTAGGTCGGTCAATGAGGGTAAGGAAGCTCAGTCCTAGGCATATTGGTCCGTTTGAAATCCTTGAGAAAATTGGACCCGTGGCTTACCGAATAGCCTTGCCTCCTAACCTAGCCCAAATACACAGTGTTTTTCATGTCTCCCAGTTGAAAAAGTATTTACCAGATTCCTCACATGTCATAGAATATGAGCATGTGCAATTGCAGGAAGATCTTTCCTATGTAGTGAAACTGGAGAGAATTGTGGATGCTAAGCTTAAACAGCTGAGAAGCAAGAGCATTCCTCTGGTGAAAGTGATCTGGAGAGGTCTGACATCTGAGGAAGCAACCTGGGAATTGGCGGATGAGATGAGGCAGAAATATCCAGAATTATTCCCTTGAGGTAAGTTTTTAAATTTCGAGGACGAAATTTCTTTTAAGAGGGATAGAAATGTAACAACCGGGAAAAAGAAAAGAAAAGGGAAAAGAAAGAAAATGAAAGTTGGAAATTTTCGGAATCCAGAATTTCTGCCAAGTCCTCTCGCAACAGCGAGAAACGGTCTCGCTACAGCGAGAGAGCTAGTTCGCAATAGCGAAGGCGATTCTAGCTATAGCGAGTGCTGGCAGCAGCCCATACAAAAACTAGGGAGTTGCTCGCCGTAGCGTACGCCATAGCGAGAGTGAAGTCTGGAACTAACGCGATTTCGCCATAGCGAATGGTGAATCTCGCCATAGCGAAGGGAATTGACACGAGCTCGCCGTAGCGAAGGTTACACCTCGCCATAGCGAAGCCAGATTACACGAGCTCGCTATAGCGAAGGTTAGTTTTCGCCGTAGCGAGAGTCGGTCCGGAAGAGAGTAAATAGCGAGAATCAGACTTCATTAAATGCCCAAACTCATTTCTTCTCTCATATCTGCCCTAAGCTTCGACCCAAAGAGAGAAAAGAGGCGTGGAGAGTGTGAGAGATCAAGAGAAGGAGGAAGATCAAGGACAAAGTAAGGTAACTTCTCCCATTTCTCTTTAGAACTCTGATCCCCTCCCTTTGTCCTCTCTTTCTGCAGTTTTAATTATGAAAATGGTTGCATTTTGAGCATGGGTCAGAAGAGGGAAAGTGGGAAACTCTTTTAAATCCTTGAGTTTCTTTGAAAGTGAGGTTCTCCACTACCATGGGAGCTTGAGAGAGAGAAAGGGGTTAATGGCATTCTAGAGAGAGAACCCTAGGTTGTGTGTGGTAGAGGGTTGCTCTAAATTAAATTACAAGAAAGTAATTGCATGCTTTTGGTGTGTCTAGGCTCAAGTGAAACACTTACATCAAGGTGTGTTTGTGGACCTAAGGAGGGAAAGGAGAAATTGAAAGGAAAAGCTTGTGTTAGCTTTGACTCCAAAGGTAGCTCTCTCTTTCACTCTTTCTTGTGCATTCTTGGGTATGATAGTCATTGTATGATTATGTATATGCTTGTTGTATGGAATATGCCATATGCTATTGTTTTGATGCATTGAATGTCAATATGCTTGTGTGATGAGTTGTGAGAATTGCTCGGGTGCGGTAGTGCCGAAAGTCCCATGAGATGGGTGAGGTGAAGCCGAAAGTCCCTTGAGATAGGTGAGACAAGGCCAAAAGTCTCCAACGAGTGAGGCCAAGTCAAAAGTCCTTAAACTCGGGTGAGGCCATCCAAAAGTCCCTAAACTCGGGTGAGGCTAGACCAAAAGTCCCTGGAGCTCATTTTTGGCATTGTTGTGATTCCATAGCATGTACATTATGTGTTGGATGTTTGAGAATAGCTAAATGCTTATTCACATGCTTTGACTTGTTATATGCCTTGATTGCTTGCTGGATTGAGTGCATGAGCTACTGAGATTCCCTGAATCTCACCCCTTTCCCCTCCAAACTAATATGCTAGGTGGAGCTCAAGGAGAACCGAGTACACGCCAAGGAGCCTAGGAGCATGTATAGGAAAATGTTAGTTATATGATGTAAAGTGGTGCCAAATGAAGATGTGCCCACTATTTTTGAGTTGTAAAGTTTGTAACACATGTAGAAATATGAAAGATGATGTATGAACTATGTTATTAGCCAAAGTAATGGAAATGTGGGTTTTTACCCCTTTGATGCATGAATGTTGTTGTGTAAATTTGGCCATAACATAGTGAAAACAGAATGTATGATGATTTGGATCATATGGATATGTTAGATATACTAGTCTTATGCTTTTAAACTTGTCCATGTGGAGTGAAAATGTGTGAGAGGCTATCTAGACCCGTTTTGGACCTTTGGGGTGCCAAAACCGGCATTTTTGTGAGCTCTGTCAAAGTATGACCGGATGAGCTCCGTTTGCCATGAAATTTGGCGTGCCTCTAGAGTTTGTAGAAAGCTTCTTGAGAAGCTAAAGTGGGTAATATTCGGAGGATTATAGAATATTTGGGGAATTGTTGAATTTGGGAGAATTTAATGGATTGGTCATGTACTGTTCATCTAAACCAGAAAATGAAATCTGTGGCACTTTTAGACCAAATGGATTCCAAATGTGGTGAAATTTTATACACATAAACTAGAAAACTAAAGTGACTTGTAGGAACTGGAATCACCCAAATCGGAGGTCTGTAGAGAGAGATTGGACCGTCTGAAGTTCTGTATCAGCATCAGGGAGCTTAACTGACCCCAATCACTGTTCCATCAGTTTTCGGGGTGCAGGAGCTACTAAATTGATCTGGACTTATTTTTTTCCTCTAGTAGACATCCGTATCTTTCCGAATTGGTATAATGTGCCCAGATTGGATTTTTGTGGATTTAGTTATGAATTTTCGAAAGTCATGACAGCAAGCTGCACCAGAAACAGTGACAGCTGGACCTTCCTCCCATTTTCGATGTCAAACTTGGTCTAAACGATGTGTTATGGTTGGGAATGATTTTTAGTGTAAAGTTGACACTTGGAGCTTTCCAGAAAGCTAAAGTTTGCTGTATTCTCATTTTTCTACAATTTCTTATGATTTTCCAAACTTAGAGCCAAAATATGACTTTTGGACCCAAAGTGAGAAAATGTAATTTTATTGGTTTTTGGCTCTATACCCGTGGCTTATGGGTTGTTTTATGCTATGTATGAGTTGTATGTATGGAGTTTGAGTTGAGGATGCTTGAGATGGGTTTACAGGACCCACGGGGTGAAAGATGAGTATATGAAACCCCGGTTCATAGTATGCAAATGCCACGGAAGAGTAGTGACTCTTTGGAAATCATATGCAACCAAGCCTATAGAGAGGCTAGGTAGTGGTAGTAGTTTAGGGTGTCACATTAGACATATGCAAATAAGGTATGCAGACATATGATTATTAGCACCTTATCTAATGATCTTTTTTGTATCTATTACACGTACAAAGACACTAGCAAGTTTTATGATTCATTGGTTACCAAATACACCACTGAGGATGTTCGAAAGCAGAAATTTGTCATTGAAAATTATTATTGATAGGAGATGAACAATGACAGGGACATAAAAATGCACATCAATGAGTATCACAAACTACTGGAGGACCTATGAGCTTAGAATATCATCCTACCTAATGAATTTGATATAGGTATTCTCATTGAAAAATTACCTAACCATGGAAGGATTATAAGCAACAATTCAAACATAAACACAAGCAGTTGTCTCTATCGGACCTAATTACCCATATAATCATTAAGGACACTAATAGAAGAGAGCTTAAAGTAATAAAAGTAAAAGAGAAAATCTTAAAGGCGAATTTGATGCAAGAGAAATTTCATAAAATGAGGTATGACAATAAGAAATTTGTTTACAAGCCTAAAGCTGCTAACCTCTCCTTCAAAAAAAGGAAAATTGTTTTACTTATGGCAAGCAAGGTCATCATGTAGTTCAGTGCAAAAAGAGAGTAAGAAATGACAATTTTCCTAAACCAAATGCAAATTTAGTCCAAGATGATATTATTACTGCAATAATTTCTTAGGCTCTCCTTATGGCTAATGTGAAAGAATAGGTGTAGACTCTAGGGCTACTAGGCATATATATGCAAATAGAAATGCATTTACCTCTTACACACCAATAGGGGATAGAGAAGAATATGTATATATTGGAGATTTCAAGACTACTAAGGTCCTTGGTGGTTTTAAATGAAGTGATTTATGTACTTGATATTAGAGCAAATTGGATGTTTATTGCACTGTTAGAAAAAGCTAATATTAAATTATTATTTGAATTTGATAAGATTGTAATGACAAAAAATAATACTTTTGTAGGGAAAGATTATTGTAATCAGGGTCTCTTTGTATTTAATATTTCTAAACCAATTAATGGAAATGCATGTACTTCTACTAACTTGATTAATTCTATTGATATGTGGCAGATGAGGGCACGTTAGTGTTTCTTATATTAAGAAAATACAAACTCTTAGTCTAAGTTTTGGAATTAGCAATATATATTTGACCAAATGTAAAACTTGTGCAGAATCTAAATCAACTAAGAAGCCTTGTCATACTATACAAGGAGAAACTGAATTACTTAATTTATTTCATAATGATTTAGAAAATCTAAAGCAAATAATGACTAAGGGTGATAAAAATATATTATGTAACATTTATGAATGATTTTTATAGATACACTAAGGTTTATTTACCTAGAAATAAAAATGATAAATTTGATATATTTTTTTATATAAGGTTGAAGTAGACAATCAATTAATTAAAAAAAATTAAAAGAGTTAGGTCAAATGAATAAGGTGGATATACCTTATTTAATGAATTTGTGAGAAAGAAAGAATATTCATAAAATTACACCCCCTTTTTCACCTGAATCTAATGGAGCAGCAGAAAGAAAAAATAAGACCTTAAAAGAAATGATAAATGTCATATTAGTTAACTCTTCTGCACCAGATAATCTTTGCGGTAAGGCCTTATTATCTTCTTGTCATTTACAAAATATGATTTCCAATAAGAAAACTAATAAGACATCATTTGAATTATGGAAGGGTTATATACCTAACTTAAAATATTTGAAAGTGTAGAGGTGTCTTGCAAAGATTATGTTACCTGACCCCAAAGAAAGGAAAATAAGTTCTAAGACTTTTGATTGTATGTTTATTCGATATGCTAAACATAGTATTTTTTTATAGATTTCCTATCTTAAAAACTAATGTGCTTAATTGTAATACCATAATAGAGATAAAAAATGATGAATTCTTTGAATATATTTTTCTTATGAAAACTTAAAATGTTTTTCATGTACCTACTTAAATAATTTTGAAAACTTATTTGAGGATTTGAGAAAAAGAAAAAGACAAAGGAAGAAGACTTCCTTTGGAGATGATTTTTATACTTTTATTGTGGAAGATGAATCTTCAACTTATTCTAAAGTTATTGCATTGTCTTATGCACATTTTTTTTGAAAGAAGCAATTAAAATTGAAATTGATTCCCTTAATAAAAATAATATATGGATTTTGGTAAGCTTAATCCCAAGAGCAAAAACTATTGGTTTCAAATAGATATTTTTAAAAAATACAATTCTGATTAGTCAATTGAAAAATACAAAGCAATGTTAATGGGAAAAAGTTTTATTCAAAAACAAAATGTTAATTATTTTGACACTTTTGTCCCTATTGCTAGAATCTCTTCTATTTGAGTTTTAATTGCTTTAACTTTAGTGTATAAATTCTTTATTCACCAAATAGACGTCAAAACAATATTTTTAAACGATAATGTAGAAGAAGAAATTTATATGGTACAACTTAAAAGTTGTTATTTTTTGTCAAGAAAATAAAGTTTGTAAACTTCTTAAATTCCCATATGACTTGAAACAAGCTCCAAAATAATGGCATGTGAAATCGAATCAAGTATTGATGAGTGAGGGTTTTTCTTCTCTTGAAGTTGATAGATGTGAGTATACAAAATCAGAAAATGATAAATATATAATTATCTGTCTGTATGTTGATGACATACTTATTTTTAATACTAGTTTAGACATTGTGTTTGACACTAAACATTTTTTTACCTCTAAATTTGATATGAAGGATATGGGTGAAGCAAGTGTGATTTTTGGTATTAAGATTATAAGGAATGGTGATAGTATATCACTATCACAAGAACATTATATTGAGAAATTTTTTAAAAAGTTTGGTCATTTCAATGACAAATTGGTGCATATTCAACTAAAGAAAAATAGAAGTAAGCCTATTGCTTAATCTGAGTATGCATAGATTAAAGATTCTATTGCATTTGATGATTTTCACCCTACTTGACATATCATATATTGTGTGTAGATTGAGCAGATATACACATAGTTGTAATCGTGATCATTGGGCTGCGTTGGTCAGACTAATGAAATATTTAAAAGGTACTATAAATTATGATATTATGTATAGCGGATTTCCTATTATATTAGAAGGACATATTAATGCTAATTGGATTTTTGATTTAGATGAAATAAAATTCACTAGTGGTTATATATTCATCATTGGTAGTGATGCAATAACTTGAAAATTAGCCAAATAGACAATTATTGCTAGATTAATTATGGAGTTAGAATTTATTGCTCTGGAGTTGGCTAGTAATGAGACTGAGTGGTTAAGAAACTTCATAATAAATATCTTGTTGGATATAAAACCTACACTATCTGTGTCTATACACTATGATTGTCAAGTTGCAATAACTATTGTAAAGAGTAAAACTTTCAATGATAAAAGTAGACACATATATTTAAGATATAATGTAGTAAAGAAGCCACTAAAAGATGAAATTATATCAATTGATCATGTAAGATTAGAAGTGAATTTGAAAGATCTTCTAACCAAACCTCTATGACAGAAATTAATCCTTAAAAAATCGAGAGAAATGAGATTTAAGCCAATTTGAAATTAATAATGATAGTAACTTAATCTTTGTAATTGGAGATCCTATGAAAAAGATTTATATAAGTAATAATAAATCATTTGTTAATTCTGTTAGTATCATTATTTTTTGTCCCTTCCTATGATGAAAGAAAGTGTTAGAATACATTGAATGAGAGGATGAATAAAATGCACTTATTGATTTTTATATCTCTTATGGGTGATGTATTCATGCAGATACACTTGATGAAACTATCTATGAGTTTCAAGTGGGGTTACCCCTATGAGATTGTGGTAAAATCTTTAAAACACTCATGAACTACCAAGAGCGCACATGGCCTATTAATGCAAAACAACATCAATAGTAAGAATTGTAGGGGTGTCATGCAACTGATAGGACTTCTAACATACCCAAAAGTTTTTGGTTCATAGAAGTTATAAACTTCACCTATAATTCTGTATATTAAGTGTTATTTATTGAGGTCTAGTTCATAGTCTAAAAGATATCAGATTCAAAACGTTTACCCTCATGTGTATAACCCAATAAAAACCTTTTATCTTCTTTACTTATCCTTTTGAAATATGTAGGGAATTGCTGTGAGTGTGTAGGTATTTCAAAAGGAAGTCTCACATTATTTGAAATAGGGAGTTTTGAATACTTATATATTAAGATATTACATTAGGCATATAAAGAGTTTATAAGAGAGGTGGGCTTACGTGCACAAGCTTGAGCCAAAATATCCAAGTGTAATGTAAATTGTAGATTCTCCCCCTCCTGTGCTATTTAATCGTGTAGGCCTACTTTTTGCATAATATTTTTATGCTTATCCTGAAATAATTAATTAATTTAAATTAATTAATTATTATTGTATTTAAACTAGTCAAATTCAATTTTTATTTTTTGGATAAATGGTTCTTCCATTATCTGAGTGTTTTTAATTTTCAAATTTTAACTTTCTCCCACATTCTCAAATTAATTGTTTATTATTTTCTCCATTTGCTCTGTTATCTTCTCCTTAACGTTAATATTTCAATGTTATTATCTTACTATAAAAAAAAAATATGACCATATACATGTTTCTGCCTGCTCTCTCCCTTTGCCAACGTTATTATTAGGTTATAGAGAAAAATAACTGCTATTCTATCTATTAATTGTTCAAAAGAGCTTGTTTAATCTTAGAAAACTTTCATGATTAATTTAATATATGGTGAAATAGTTCTTAAAAATAGCCTGTATCCACGCACCTCAAGCTACTATGTTATAAGTTCAGTTTCTTATTTTTCATCCTTTTCAATAGGGTCAAGGTTTGAGTTGCATATGGAGCCATCAACATGGCCTTTTCATTGTTGTATAGCATGGGGATATCACCATACAGAGAGACCCAACTCTCATGCACCCCACTACTGCTACGATTACCATTATATGTTGTTCGATGGATTTGTTAATCCATATGCTTTTAACAATGTTGCCTAATTCACAATTTGCCATGGTACGTGGTACGAGTATAATATAAGGCATGCTGGTTTATATAATTCGTTGTTCGAGAGTATAGGATATGTAATTGTGTATAATGAGAAGAAAAAAAATTTATTATTTGGTTATATAATAGAATGAGGAAAGTGACTTTTTATTTGTTTTGCCTAATAATTAAAATAATATATTTTAAAATTATATACATTAAAATAATAAATAATTATCGTAACAGATACCTCACTTTTCATCTTTTCTTTTATCTCTTCTATCAAAATAAAAAAATTAAAACTTAAATCAAATTAATATCTCTTATTTCTTCATATTCTCTCAATCATATTTCTACGTCACACTCTTATATTTTCCCAACAATTCTCTCTGATATAGAATCCCATTGATATGATAATTAAAAAAGATATATAATAAATAATAAAATATATAATAATATAAAAAAACTATATCATAAGACCAAAATTCAAGCGCAACTTGCAAGTATGTATTGTCTCCTATGATGTCCTTAATTCACCCAATCTCTTTTTCTATGTCAATGGCATGCTTCTTAAGTGGCAAGTACAAATTCAGAAATACATCACAGAATCTAAGAACAATATTGATTCATTGATTTTGGAGTTTTAGTATGCAAACATATCATGTTTGGGAATGACAGATGGGAAATGAAGTTTAGAGGGAAGACAATCGAATTAGGTAACGCTGGTTTTGAATCGTCAGGAGAAGATAACTCTGAGAAATTGCTTTCATTTTTACCTCATGTTTTGAAATGAATGTGAGATTCCTTTTACTTTAAAATTTGTCGGGCTTATCCTTGTTTGTATTGTAAACGCTTGGACTTTCAGGATTTGTTGGTTGCAATGCACGGAAAGATTGTGTCTGTGAAATTGCCCATTATTCTTTCCCTCTTCTGATTCTTTAACCATGATTGTATGAATTAGTAAATGTTTTTGTGTATTCTTATTAATTTCTCAAGCATTGATGTTTGATTTGCTTTACAGTGGAACTTGCTCGCACTATACCGCCTACTAGGGTTATTCTTCTTGCGTTGAAGAAATTCTTTCTGCAGTATAAACTAGTCCAGTGGCTGCTCTTGGTTGGTGCTTTTCTCTTTACGTATCAATATGTTCCTGCATTCATTCAGATTGTTAGTTTTTGATTATGCTCTATATTTGGATTGATTCCAGGGGATTTGCTCGGTTTTTGAATACTACATATGGTAGAGGGGTAACGCCATTGCACTTGGTTGTGTTGAAAAATATGTGTGTGTGTTAAAATGGGAAGAGAAAAAGAGGAATCCCATATTGCTCAAACAAATAAAAACCAAAGGATATAAATATTAACATGTGATTATAGAAGAGCAAAATGGGCCTAGGAGGAGAATGGCCTCGTGTGCACTAAAAGTTGGGCCAACATAGTTGAGCTCAGTTGAAATTCGGCGATTTCCCCCCTTTTACTTCGCAGAAGAATCCGTTCAATCATTCTGACAAATTTCTTGTGCAGCAATTGGTGGGTAACAGGTTGTCCGTTAGAGACTGCCTGATAAAAAAATTTTAATTATATATTTAATAACATTATCGTAGATATATATTTTAATTGGAGAATTATACAATAAAAATGATATATTTATGATAATATTATTAGAGAATTATATATTAATTATATTTTTATTGGAGAACTGATAACAAAAATGTAATAAATTATATATAAATTTTTTTCCTTTTCAAGAAATCCATTTGTAGATCACCACTTACCTTTGGTGTTTCAACAAGATAGAATGGATGACTTTAAACCTCTGCCATTAGTGTTTTAATCTTTTGTTCTTTTTCTTTTAAAAAAATATGTCCCAGCTCATTATTTAAAATAGCAAATATATAGACACACTGTCAACATAAAAATAAATACTATTAAGTATGTAATACTTTTTAAAATAATAATAAAAAAATTAAAGCAATAAAATAAAATAAATTACTTTATGCTATTAAAAAAAAAACTGAATGATTGTTCTTTTGAAATTAATTCTGGAGTTTATAAAATTTTTTAGGACCCTTTTAATCATTTTAAATATCAATTAATGCATATTAAACTTTTTAGAGGGCAAAAATGTAATATGAACCAAAGATAGTTTAATATTTCTTAAATACACACTCTCTCTATTTCTTTCATATGACCAATGTCCTTTTTCTTTCTTCATCTTTTTCCTCTCTCGAAATCAACCACTTCCGATGTCTTTTTCTTAAGCTTCCTTGTCTCCTCTATTTTTTCATTTTTCCCATTCTTCCTTCAACGCTACAATGGTGGATCTCCACCCATTAGCTTTAATCATAGGTGAGTTCTCTACTTTGGCTGACCATAAATCACCATGAGAGGAAAAAAAAAACAAAAAGAAGAGAGAGAGAGAGAGTGAAAGTGGAAGAAGAAAGAAAGCAAATGGTGTGGGTTTATTTTCTCTCTTGTGCTAATGGTTTCCTCCCTTGTTGTTACCTTTTTTTTTTTTCATTCAATTTCTTTTCTAAAATTTGTGATTCTTTCCTTTTCATATGGTGGTTGCTGTGGCTAGACATTCGAGAGGGTTTCATTATTGAATTTTTAAAATAACAAATTGACACTTCTACCTCCAATTATCATGTACTTTGAAATAAGTTTTAAATTTAATTAGAGTTATGGGAGCTTAGATTGAAAAATCCTAAATTGAGGGTTAGTATTTAGGATAGAAAAGTATATAAAATTTAGAGATTTATATTTTAGGGAGTATATTAGGTTATATAAATAGTTATAGATGTTATTGGAATGGTCAAAATAATTTATATTGGTTATAATTTTAGGTGATACTAAGGAAACTCATTCAACTGGGTTTTTGCACTAAACAATAAGAATTTGGAACTTATACTATTAGTCATAACTGGTGAGTGTGTAAATAATGGAGTGACATATCTATTTTATCTTATTTTATATTTTTTTATGGTGAAATTTTCCATTGTGTGATTTATGTGTTCTACTCTTTGGAAAAACAAATTGGCATTTATAAATTTCATAATATATATATATATATATATTCAGATAATGATTTAATGAATTTATTAAAGTAAATAGATAATTGAAATGTGGCTTGATACATCTTTGTGAAATACAAAAGAAGGAATTGGATGGAAAAGAAGTAATGGTGTATATGTATTTATTTGTGAGAGAAATGTTTATATTGTTTTGTGTTTTCATGTGCTACATTGATGTTATTGAAAGTGAACTATCCTTATTTATCCTTTATTTATTTTAGCTAGCTAAATACTTTTTAGTGAATTATTTGTTTATCTACTTATTTATGTATTTAATTTTTATGGATGGGAATCTAGTTAGAACCCCATAGCCGTTAGTGGAAGTAACGGCCTAGGTGCACTTAGAATAAATTATGAATTGTGATAGCACTGTGATGTGATGTATTTAGTGCGCGATTTGAGATACTAGATGTATATTGTGAAAGAGATAAGATGAGATGAATCCAAAGAAATGCCATGATATATGATGCTGTGACTTGATGATTTGGTTCCTTCCTATGATACCCATTCCTGTAATATTTTTTATATATATTTAAAAAATATAGATTTTAGCTAAAAGTTTCTTTTTATTTAAATATTTTTAAAAACTCCTATATGCACTTGTTTTTCCCTCTGTGTACTTTATTATTTATACACTCACTAAATCAGTGGTAGGCTTATTCCTTTTCTTTTCTTATTTTTTAGACCAACAAATAAAGGAGTAAAGTGATCTGGGAGCTCATGAGCTACCAAACCCTTAGAGTAGGTATTTAATTTTGTGAGATTGTGTCAGACTCCATGATGTGGTGGCACTTAGGTGTAGAGAAAGAATTTTGGAATTGTCTATGTTATATGGTCATTTATAATTTGTAAATATTGTTTATTCTTTCTTAACTAGGCATTTTGATTATATGTAACTTGTTATTGCTGGTGTTGGTGCTGGTTTAGTTTATTTTTTAGGATGGGATATCTAATTTTTAGGGGAGATGCTGCTGAATTTTTGGAAACCTCTAATAATATAATAAACTGAATATTAAAATTTTCAAAACTTATAGGTTATATGGGTTAGTTTAAATATATGATATAATAGTTGATTTTAGATTTTGTAAGCCTTATTAGGCTAATCTAATTTTTAGATTAGTTTAACCTACACGCCGGTTATGGCTTAAAAATTAGGTCGTGACAAAGTATTAAGATTTTACATAAAGGAGATTTTTATAAGATGAAATTGAAATTTAACCATTTTGAAACATTTAAAATTTAGAAGATTATTTTGAAGTTATAAATAAAGTTGAAAAGATCAAAACACTATTTTAATCTATAAATAAAAAAAATTTAAATTTTTTAGAAATAAATTTTGACTGCTGAGTATTGTAATAATATTAAAAGAGAGCAATAGTTTGGAAATTTAAAATTTAAGAGCTCTGTAATCAACATTTAAAACTCAAAGAACTATAATACACAAGCCCTTATATTGGGAATTTTTTTAACATTTTGGTCCATTTTTCCTTGAGAAGCCCATTGGATATCAAAGGCCGAAAGTAACCGTTGAAGACCCCTGCCTCTCGTGCAAGTAGTTGGTACATAAAAAGGGCAAAAGTTACCGTTGAAGAACACTGCCTCTCGTACTAGCTTATAAAAAGGCGCACGGCCAGGGGACTCAATTTTGAAACATTCACGATCGTTATTCAAGAATCAGAGACAAAGTGCGAGAAAGTCGAACGAACGAGCAAGCCGAGAAAATATTTTCGTCTGCAGGTTACGACCATATCTGTTATTGTTCTTCTTCTTATTCTTGTTTTTTCTTTCTTCCTTTCAAACCATTCTTAAATTGCGTGGGTATGATTTGGGTGTATGGGTTGATGGGGGATAAAGTAGAGATTTCTTTTTGTTGTGAGGTATGAAAATTATGGGGAAGTTTGAGAAAATTGACGTTGAATGTTTGGGTTTTGTAGTTTCGAGAGAGAAAGGACAATGATAGTCTCGGACTGAAATCCTGGCCTTATTTTCCTTTATCTGATTGGAATTGTTTTTCTTAGCCCGATTTGGTTCCTGTATTACTTTCTCCTCTCCTCCCGACTAGAGCAGAAGAGACTGAAAAAGCGACTAGGTTTAAATGATTTTATAAGATTTCTCTCTGTTTTTTGCCCTGTAGTCGCTGGTTGATTATTGATGGGATTTTTTTTTCGTTTTATTTGTTTGTGATGAATTCTATATTAACCCTTCAGGCCTCTGATATAAGGGGAAATCTGCACAAGTGAAAGCATAAAAAGTTCTTGTTCGGTGGTTCAAAGTAGTTGTACATATTTCTTTAAAGTATCTGCTTTTATTTCTAATCAATTATTATCTTTTAATATCATATGGATTTTTTTATCCTCTGATTTTTTGTGATACAGAAAGTTAGAACATTATTAGTGTGAGCTTGATGCATAGTGATTAATGCATATGATTAATTTTTAATTTACTAATGTATGAAAGCCGAAAACTACACATTGACAAATTACAATCACATTTACATAATTGTTATTCAATATTCTCAAAATTCCTTTCTTTTTATTTTTCTTGGATGAAAATTAGTATTTAGTTGTAAACATTTTGAGCCCAACTACTTATGGACTAATTTAGTTCCCATAAAATATTCTGCTTGCCTTTGGGGAATTTTCTCGGGGTGATTTCCTTTTTTTGATTCCTTACGCCATTTGATATCTTATATTTATTTATTTAACATTTTTCTTCCAATTACAGGACCTTGATTCAAAAATTGCCAAATAAGCACAAATGGCAGCACGAACTGGTCGTTTGCTTCAAGATCCGAATCTTGGTCTCCACATGGATGGTATTGTAATTACTGATCTAGTTTTTCAACCTGTTATATGATTAAATTGTTTTTGTTTATCATTCTTGGACCAATTCTTCTAACACTATTTCAGAAGCAACTATTTCTACCAAGGCAAATTTCACAGGACAGAGGAAGGTAGGGGCTGGTGGGAGAAAACCACTTGGTGATTTATCCAACTCAGAGAAGCTTTCTACTCAAGCAGGTGGAAGGAAAGCACTTGATGGCTTATTAAACTCAGGCAGACAGCTGAAGTCTAAGAAGCTTGCTATTGTGAAAGAAGAAGTTGTCCCTGCCAAGGTCAAAAATCTTGAGAGTAAAAGAACTGCCTTCAAAGTTTCAGAGAAGGTACCCACTGGTAACAGGAAAGCACTTTCTGACATTTCCAACCTTGGGGAGATAAAAATTAAAAGTAACCAGAAGCTAAGTGCTTTGACTGAGGAACCTCTTCATCATAGTGCAATTGCTGAAGAACAATGCTCGCACAATCATCAAGAGTGTATCAAATCACAATCTGAAGATATGAGCTTGCGCCATTTTTTAAAGACTGTTGGACTGGAGAATGGTAATTCAAGTTAAATTCTACGGAGAGCTCTAACTTTAAGAGGTTGAGTTTTTAACATTTTGGTACGCTTTGAGATTCTCACATTAATAATTAATAAATTAGAGTGAGAATCTTATCATAGATCTTATGGTGAGAAAGCTTAGCCTCCTTAGTTAGAGCTCTCCACAGAATCATCTTGAAGGTTTATATTTTTTGTTGTTCATTATGTTTGGTTGGAACATGAGTTACTTATTCTTAGATATATGTATTTTGATCAGATTCAGATGATCAGTTGGCTTTTTCTTCTGAAGTTCAAGCACTTAATGTACTCAAGGTTAGTCTGTAATTTCTCCTGTTTCTACATAGTTTTGCCTCTTTATTTTGTTTTTCTGATTAAAATATTGCTCATTCCTTTGTAGCCTGAGAGTGACCTGAAACACTTGGAGTTGGAAGAGATTCCTGAGAAGTTGCCTGAAGTGGAGTCTCCATGCAAAGAGCAGTCTTTAGCAACTCAGCGTGCCTCTCCAGCACACTACATGACTCCAAAAATATTAAGTTGCTATAAACTGCGGGAGGACAGTGATGTCAATTTCAAGTTGATAGAGACACCAGAGCTATCTAAGTTTTAATTTTTCTTGCAATCATGTAAAAATTGTTTGCTATGTATTTTGAGCCACTGATGTGATGGCAATTATTGGTTTAATTTGAAAGATGACCTTAATGTTCCTTTAGCTGTTTGATTAAGATTACTATGAATGTTGAACAGTTTGTTACTCCTTTTCTTTTTTTTAATTGTTGGGTCAACAACAAGTTTGTTCTTCCAAGTCATTTCAATGGATGATATCCATGTTTATGGGCCCTTAATGGACCCTATATACGTTTCCTAAGTTCCTATGTACTAAGAACGTCTGAATTTTTCACAGAGAGGACACATTCTCCAAATTTCCAGTTTCCAATTTTATGACCTTATCATCTTTATTTATTTATCGACAGGTTTTGTTACACTGATGATGATAATGATTAAGATTACTATGAATGTTGAACAGTTTGTTACTCCTTTTCTTTTTTTTAATTGTTGGGTCAACAACAAGTTTGTTCTTCCAAGTCATTTCAATGGATGATATCCATGTTTATGGGCCCTTAATGGACCCTATATACGTTTCCTAAGTTCCTATGTACTAAGAACGTCTGAATTTTTCACAGAGAGGACACATTCTCCAAATTTCCAGTTTCCAATTTTATGACCTTATCATCTTTATTTATTTATCGACAGGTTTTGTTACACTGATGATGATAATGATTTGATATTTAAATTAAGTTGTCTTATTTGTTTGATTGTACGATTTCAATTTCTTACTCCTTGGTTGTTCTGTCTTAATGGACATAACACTGAATAGAGATTACACTATAAAAGGGGCGCCACACACACACCTCCAATGTTGAATATTTATGTTGTAACATTCTTTAACCATTAAAGTATAATTTGCTTACCTTAGTTTCAATTTGTTTTCTGGGGAGCTTAATTTTCTAGTTTGCAGAGGTGAACCACTATGTTCTGTGTTATATATATGAAAGGATATATTGTTATCAATCTTCTTATGTGACACTTTTCATTTTAATTTTAACTTTCATGTATAATAGAATTGTGGTCTTTTTTTGTAAGGACAATTTAAAGTATTCCCCTGAAGGATTGTTACGGCCATGGTGATAACACTGAATATTATCTTGTAACATACACCTGTCTCCATATATATATAACAAAAAAGGTGCCACATACACCTCCAATGTTGAATATTTATCTTGAAACATTCTTTAACTTAGTTTGCTTACATTTCGTTTTCTGAAGAGCTTAATTTTCTGGTTTGCAGAGGTGAACCATTATGTTCTGTGTTATATACATGAAAAGATATATTGTTTTCAATCTCTTTTATGTGACACTTTTTCTTTTAATTTTAACTTTCATGTCTAGTAGAATTATGGTCTTTGTAAGGGCAATTTAAAGTATTCCCCTCATGGATTGTCATTATATTACAAAGAACTATATCTGAATGGTGCAGAGTTTTTTTCCTCTTGAGCATACACAACTGTTTGATCAAGAAGAGTTCTTTATCCATAAACTGTCTTATATCTGAATGTCTCCAACTAGAGAGTTTGTTAGTCCTTATTTCTTCGTAGTTCACATTTTTTTTTTTCATCAATCAGCAACATAATGTAACATAGACTAGGGATTAATAATTGAATTAGAGTACCAAACTATACTGTAGCAGCGATTGATATTCATGTCTCTATGCTGTCTATGTGGTAGCCCTGAATCTTAAAATTGGCCCTTTATTTTCATCTGTCAAGTCCCTTATCTACAGGATCAGTCAATGTTCAAGATACAGGAAGGTATCGTTGATTTAACTTCTGGTAAATTTTGCAGTTATGCTTATAAGTGTATGCTATTGACTTTTTGCTAGGACCCAAGGTAGAATGGGACTTCAGTCTCCTATTGAAAATATGGGGTTCCAAATGGGGTTTATAGGGATCTTGGACTCTAACCTCATGAGTTAGCTTTTGGGATATAGTTCTCTCAAAGGTTCCTATCACGTTCTTCTCATGGGCTTGAAAGGGGAATGAAAGCAGCAATATAAAAACTCATTCTATGGATGTCCTTCCCTCGCCTTTGGCTACAGATAAAAATGATAGCACAGCTGTTTTGGTTAAATCTGGTTCTGAGAAAATAAAATTACCACTGTAGGTGGGTGACTTTGACTTTTGATCCAGATCATGATAAAGACCCTGCTGCCATTTCTGATAGTGCAAGCAAGCTTTCTTGATGGTGGTATGCATATTCATCGATTTATGGTTCAGTTTGTTGGAGAAATTGCATTATGATTATATGATTTATTGTGGATATGTCATCCTTTTCGTTTTTATGTTGACTAGGATACATTGAAAAGTGTTTAGCTGGTTCAGATTGTGAGTCTGACTTTAGTTGGGATCTCTGGCAATGCAAGTTCTTGATTCAGTTTTGAGGTAAAAGGAAGCTTAATTTTTTATTGTTGTAATGGTTACTTGTCAATTTGCAGCTATGTTGGCCACTCTGGATCTTGACAATTTGTCAAGACCAATTTTAACATGGTAATATCCATTTCAAGCTAGAAAAGAAATCCAAATCGTCATCTGTTGTGTTTAAAATAAATAGAATTGAATCACTGATCAGTTAGTTGCTACTGCCTGTTGCCTATTCTTATGCTGTATAGAGTAATATGCGAAGAGCTTAATTGAACAGGAACTCTTGAGGATGGAAAGTGTACTTTCTCCTCTGACTTCTTTTTAAACCTAAAAATTAATTTTTTTTAATGACTTGTGACCCCCTAGCTTTGAAAATCTAACCTGTGCATTTTTTTAAACAGGCATTTGACTGAATTGTTGTTTTCATATTTTGAACAGGATTAGTCTCAAATACCTCAGGTAACTCTCTTTGGTTTTATTCCATTAGTTATATTTTGTGTTTGGATTATTTATAGCTAGGTTCAATTATAACTGATGGACCCACGACCATTGGCTCATGGCCTACTGGGGTATAACAGGAAGATCCAAAAGAATACAGGAGAGAAAAGGGGGGACCAGTGAGAAAAATCCCATGGTGAGGTGTCTCTTCTCAACTAACGATAGCATGCTAAATGTAAAGTGGGTGAGCTGAAAGAGAGAGAGTGTGTGAGTTGTTAGAGGGATATATTGTGGGTGAGGGAGGTTCAGGAGGGGGTAGGCAAGAATTTGGTGTGAGAGGAGAGTGCTCTGGTTCTTGAATGCCAGAGGAGTTTTCTTCTTTCTGTTTTGCTATTTTCCTTTTCTTTTCTTCAATTCTATAATATTGAGCTGAACCATCTTCCTCCTTTACTCTTGTGAAGAGGATTTCAGACCTAAAGCACATAAATAACACAGAATTGTTTTAAGGCTCTCTCTTTATAACTAGCTACCTTTATATTGAATATTAGAGTTTAGGTAATCAAGCTGATGTGGTTTATTGTATGCATGGTTAACTTGTAGAAGTTTTTAAATTCAAACCTCTCCGCCATTATGTTTAAAAAAAAAAAAAATCTGATTTCACATTTGGTACTTGAAAGTTAAGTTCAATGACATTAACTTATAAATAATGCTAGATTTTACTTTTATTGATATATTTGAGAAACAAATTGTTGCGCTTTGAAAATATGCATCCACATATACATATAAGCCTTTGACAATATCAGTATTGTAACCGAAAGAATGTTGACAGAAGTAAAAATTATTGTGAAGTTCTGCAATGAATTCTACACTCAACCTCTCCTTGATGATCCTGATTGTGATCTTTGTGAAGCCTTCAAGTTAATTCTAATGCTGAAAATAAGAAAAAGAAAACATGGAAATATATTGTTGTCATTGCATTAGGGGAAAAACAGAGGCATGAACATGGGAATGAGTGAAATTCAATATGTAATAGCTAGGGTGTTTACTCACTTCTTTTGGACGTGGACGTATTCATCAGTTTCATCCAATATGTCCCCCTTCAAAAAAGAAAGCAATCAGCATGAAAAATAGTGAAGATGATGCAACAATGAGAATGTAGAATAGCAAAATCCTGTGTTAGAACTACTTTCATTCAAAATCTTAGTTTGTTAAGTGAAAACCTTTTGGTTGGGTTTATTAATAATGCATCTTCCCATACAAAAGTTTTTTAGGCTTAAAGCCTATAATGCTATGATAATATATCAAAGATAATTTCAACTAAAAAGTTTAAACTATTAGGTTGAAGTCCCACAGTTGATTTGAGTGAATTGACTTTTTGATCTTCCAAAGATTAGATGTCCCATTTTAAATCTCCAAATATATATATACATATATTTGTTTTAATATGGTCCTCACTTTAAGCCACAGTTAGCAGGACAGGTGATGTGGCTTAGTTGAAGGGTGATGCGAGTGTTAACAGCTTATAAGGCCATCAAAACAGTGCCTAAGCACTCCCTAAGGTTTATGATATGCAACATTTTGATGGCTTCATAAACATTTAACAGCCACATCATTCATTCAGTTTGGCCATCCCATTGGGTTTTGTTGGCTATAAGTTAATAGATTTAATGTAAGGACTATTCTAAAACAAAAAAAAAAAATCTTTGAAGAACTGAAATGGAACGTTCAATCTTTAAGGGGACCAGATTGAAACAAGTTATAGCCTTAGAAGATCCAAAAGTTAATTCACTCGTAATTTTATTTACATATCTAACATATCCTTTTCATGAAAGCCTTGAACCTTGAAGTATAGATTTTAGAATCATGTCAACAACTATCTCAACTCAAAAGTTTAAACTGTCAAAAATTATTTTAATTAATGTTACTAACACTAGGGATTCCGCACATTATCAAACGAGTAAGTAAACCTCTAAATGCCAAGTTGGAGTATATATAGCCATTATCAATATATCATGAACAACTAACCTGTAATAGTTCCTCCATAACGTCCTCCATCGTAATGATGCCAATTACTTCCTCATCCAAGACAGTTGGAAGAGACTCTATTTCTTCTCGTGAAACATATCTACTCTCCTGTTCCCATGACCGCAGTTCATTGTCTAGTTCCATCACATTGTGCAGTGTTGGACTTTGAAATTCCACGTTGCTAGAAGACAAAGTGGATTCATGGATGGAAGTACTGTGATTCTCTTCCATTTCAAGGGAAGAGTTATGTTCTGCAGAATTCAGAATGACAAATATAAAATGAGTCTAACTCATTCATAAAGCTACATTTTGCATTTTTCAAATTTAATTCGTCTCAACTAGCAGTATTTGTGGACTAGACTAACTTGCGTACATACTTGGCCCAACTTGGTGGGCCTAGGCCAGGGCTTAATAACTAGGTTGATGAACTTGGGTTCAAACTCAAGCATAAGGTGACTTGGTTTGGACTTGGCTCGGAATAACCTAACAACATAATCCGTTACTGTATTCGCACATTCTCTCTCTTCCCCCCTTTTTTCAGTTTGTATTTGTCACTCTATGAATATTTAGTTTTTTAATAAGTCAAACATGACAAAAATGTGACTAAATGATAAAAATTATCCTAAAGAAGGTCGGCCTAATGCCCAAGCCTAAACTCAACATGCACTTAAAAGCATTTTGGACTTTGATCCAAGCTATGTCTCCGGCCCACAGCAGGTACAGTCTTAAAGATAACAAAATATCGAATCCTTTGATACAATACGAATCTAAAAGCCATAATTTGTTACCTTCATTAACCTGCACTGGGTTTGAAGTTTTATCTGTAATTATATTCAAAATGGTAGGTGTCCGAGCAGCATAAGCTGCAGTGTTGTCTGTGTTATTGTTTTCCTTCAACACAACGGCCATATGGCTGTGACCCGTCTGGAATTGATTAAGTATGTCATAAAGTGGCCGATTTTCATAAACCCTGTTTCAGATTATGCCAAAATTATATTGAAGTTAGTAACAACATAATATCAGAAATAAGAATAGTGATAAATAATAATGACTAATTGTTGCAGGCATGAAAATCACCAGCAGCAATTATCTGACAGCTAGTCATGATGTTGAAACTCAGATGGCATATCTGGCTTACGAAAATGCCAGACATGTATTTCTCATACCTAGGAATTCTCCTGATAATCAAATTCTTGATTGGGGTCTCATCTTCTGGGCGGCAGAAGATTAGATTCTTAACCTGCAAAAAAAGAATTGTAGAGCATGAATAAGAAGTCCAAAGAAATGATTCGCTGGTTATTGGTTTTGAATCTAAGAGACTAGAATTTGGGGCATCAGAATCTCATATGGAAGCTTGCTATTCAGTCTACAATTTTTATGGATATAATGAAAAATACTAAGTTCTCCAAGTTATATAGCCAATATTTATAGCAGAAACTAGTCAACTTCATTACGTTTAAAAAAAAAAAAAAAAAAAGAAAGAGAGGAAGGGGGGGGGGGGAATTCTTTGGTTATTTCATGCACCTAAAAGGTTCAGGCTCCTCTAAGTATTAGTGGGTAACCATTGATGAGTAGATTTCTTATCCTTAATTGCAAGAAGTTAATTGAAATTTCTTATCACAAATCTGCTTCTTCAGGTACGTACCAATATGAGGCCAACTATGTTTCTTGGACTTCCAGAGTGAATAGGTATTCGACTGTGACCTCTCGTAGTTATTAGTGTCATTGTATGCCTAGAGATAGAGTTGAACTGTGTTAATAAAGAAAAGACAGTGAAAGAAATGAATATATAAATATGTCTCACAGTAAAATTCGAGTTACAACATATTACATGTCGAGTTTGGAGTTTATGTCAAGGGAAAAAATTTCAGATAGGGGTGTCATTGCATCTTTTGCTGTCTTCTCAGTCAAATCCATTGCACCTGAGATTATAGAAGTTTCATGATGAGATAATTCTCCTCCTTTCCCTGCCTGCATATTAGCATTTTAGCCACCAGCTTTAATTGCCCTTACACCTTATGGATTTTGGTTCAGAAAGAATAGAGGAGGGGAATTAATTAACCTCATTTGCGTGTAAGTCCACAAATGCTTTTAGCTCTGATCTTCTCAGGAGAACTGAATGTTCTTTTCCAAGGATCCAGTCCAGAATCTGCATGCCATAACGAGAAGATCTTTAGGAAATGAATAGGATCTCCTCAATAAATATGCTTATAAAGGAATTTACCTTACATGTTGAATCTCTATTTGAACTGCTTCTAACAGTATACATATGTCATTCAGATAATTGAGGTTGAGCTTCAGTTTGTTTGCTTGTTTTTATAATTTTTTTTTTTTGCAGGTGTCTCAAGATGGCATCTGCTGCTTTTTAGTTCTTTTTTTCCCCCTCCAAATTTACCCTTTGAACAACCACAGTTAAAGATAAACTCATGATGCTATGAAGAGTATTTTATAAAGTAGTGTCAATAGAATTTGAGTATCACAGTAGTTGTTCCACTAGAAGGATTCTTGTTAAGGAGCCATTGCCTATCGACTAATTTTTAGACAACCAATTAACACATTAAGTTATTAATTAAAAAAAAATTAAAGCTTTTGTATAATGATACTGATTGAATTATGTTTGGTCACTCATTTGATTGATGTAATTATGTAAATGTTGTTTATCCAAAAATATCTTTTGTCAAGACCTTGTAGTGGATATAATGTTATAAACTAATTTATTTTTAAAATATTTACTCTTTATAACGTAATCATTATAATTTTAACGATGATTAATCAGTTACAAATTAAATGAAGTTACTTTTTTTTTTTTCAATTTCTTTGGATGATGGGTTAGCATATATAGAATTTCTAGTATAGGATAATGACAAAGAAACATCGTCAACTTGCAGTTGATATTATGTGTTACTAACTCATTAGCTACATGCACATGTACAATGTATATTAAATATTTCCTATTGAGTTTTCAAATACACAAGTTAGCATGTTCTATGAAATTTTTTTGTACACCTTACTGTGTGATGTTTAGTTATAAAAAATTTATACTTTTCATGTTTTTATGAAGAAAAAAAAATTGATAGCAAATATAAAAAACTTCACATAAATTTTTTCTTCTACCTTACTAGCAGGATAGGATATGGGGAAGAAGATGAGCAGAAGCAGTTGAACAAGGGGAGCCATCTTTGCCCCTAAGGTTAGTCCATGACGGGCGCAGACAGCTTGGGGAACAATCTAACAACAAAAATATGGTAAGCAAGTTAATGAAACAAAAACCTGCCTAATTTTATCATTAGAAAGCCATATTTTAAAAATCAGAGATTGGTTATTCAACTAGAATTAATAGGGAACAGTTCACGGATTAATTATCTAATTATAATCAAATTTGAGTCAAACTGTTTTTTTTAATATCTACAAGAAGGTATAAATATAAATAATAATTCACAATAAAATTAATACATATATTATAAAATAATATTTAAAATATATATAAATATTTAAAAATATACAAATTAATTAAAGTATCTTATGACAACAAATTTATATAAATTAGATTGAGTAAAGTTTATTAAATATTATAAGTCACTATAATAAAATACCAAAACTCTTATTTAAACGATCGATATTTAAACGATTGATTTTTGATTTGTTTAACTAGCTCTTAATTAAGTTTTAGGATCAAATGGTCAAAACTATGACTAGTTCATGAGTCTTTCAATCTTACCAATCCATTTGATCCAATTTTCATAACTACGTTGAAAAGTGAAAATTAACACAATTACCTCCACAATCGCAGTGACCAAGGGAGCTGATGCCAGAATAGCGAACCCAGTCGGGAGTAGTCTGTCCAGAGCAACTGGCAGGGTCTGAAATCACAAACATTTATAGTAATCTTCTCTTCTTCTGTCAGTCATATAAATTCAAAACATTCATACATCTTTATATAGCTATTTAAACAGTTATAGCTGTTCTTAATCGGTTGTTTCTATTAGGAGTTAAAAAATCTCAATATATTTTATTTTATCAGCACTTCATTCAAAGGTTTTTGCATCAGAAAACGTGTTGATGATAAAAGAAAAAGGAATATGTGTGTGTGTGTGTATTTTGCATCAGAAAACATGTTGATGATAGAAGTAAAAAGGAATATATATGTGTGTGTGTACGTTTAAGCTTTTCTTGGGTTTTTGATCTATAACATTAATATCCAACATAATAATTATAAATTATGTGGAGTCAATGGTTATTTTGTTCTGAAGAGTGAGTGGAAGTTTTACATTGAAAGTGGATGGATTAAGAGAATAGCCCTAATGTCTGGAGTCTTGGGTCAAAATAACAAGTCAAGCCCGTGAATAATATCTGGATGAAAAAATAGCTTTTTGGTGTTTCAGCCCTTAAATCCTAACATATTTTAACTTAAAAATTTAAGTTATTTTGTGAAAACTTATAAATAAGTTGGTTTATACAGAAATTTATTGGACTTGAAGTGTGACAAAACAAGTCTACCATTAAGATATAATTTTAATTAAGAGAATGGAAGGCAAATCAAATTAACTATGATAGTTAATGATCATACTAATTAACTCCAAAGATCTTAAATTATAAGTAAAGAGTCATTAATATTTTTTTAAATAATCTCAAGGATGTTACATATGTATCATACCTCTACAGCAAGTGATTTTCCTATAAGGAGAGTACAGAGGACAAAGTGCCCATTCTTTACAATTGGTAAAATCCTTGCTGCAGATAGGAAAACCGCAATCAATGAGCAACTAAAGATTAATAGAAGAATGCAGAATCTGGTACGTCGTTTTAATGGGAAACCTGCATATTTTCTGTCGTTTAGACGACCAGCTTTAATAAGGACCTCAAGATCAACCTGGCTGAACGACAATAGTCCCAGAGCCAGACCTGAAGCTATGCCTGCCAGTAACACAAGCAGCAGACACGACATCAGAAGAAACCAGAAGTCGCGCTCACAACATGGGAACTCTGCATCTTTCATTGTAGCACTTTAACTTAATGGACTAATTAGCTAGCTCTAATGTTAAGGAGGAGGAAGAAGAAGAAGAAGAACAAGAAAATTGTAGATACAGCAGAGAGATTATTACGTATTTACATTGCATGTGGGATTCAATAACTAGGGCCTGTTCGGCTTTTCAGGAGAAATGGTCATTACTTGTTGTGTATAGCAGACGTGGATTAAAGACAATGAGGAGAATAAATTATGTGTACGAACATTCGGCCATAGCGTCCAATACCCAGAAGCCCAGAAGATGCTGAATATGCAGATTGTGGAAAAGGAATAATATGCCAGAATTGAGATGGAATAAAACAATAGAATATCCCAGTTGAATCAGTAAGTACATCAAAGAAATGTGAACTGCAAATATAAAAGTTTGAGTTGCTATTTAAAAGGACGCTTTTGGTTGTAGCTATGACATCCAAGTACTAAAAAAGTGTGTAAAAGATAAAAGAGACGTCCCTCTGGAATATTGGCGGGGATATCAACTTAGTAATGAAAGAGAAGTGAAAATAAGATAAGAATTAAGACTTGATAAAGACCGAATAACCCAAATATATGAATAGGGTGAATCTTCAATGCTTAACATATTAAAAAATAACTTGAATTCCCAACTTCTAGCATGTCTACACCTAGATATATATCGAATCTGCTTGTATCATATTTATTTAGATTTTTTTTTGGGGTACGTAAACTTTCGTTCTTTACGTTAGGATTGATTAACGCTTTGTTTGGAGGGGGGAAGAGAAAAGTGGAAGGAGGGATAAGGGGGGAAGAGAAGCGAAAGAAAAGAAAATTTCCATGTGTTTGGATGGAGAGAAAGAAAATGTATAAAAATAAAAAAAATGTGTTATTTTAATATAATAATAATTTTATTGTTATTTTAAATTTTTTCATATATTTTTTTAAAAGATAAAAATAATAAAAGATATAAAAACTAATTAAAAAAATATTTAAATAATTTCAAAAAATTATTTTTAAATAAAATAAAAAAATTCATTAAAAAACTCATATTTAAAATTTAAAAATATTTTAAAAATATATTCTTTAAATTAATTAAATTTTATTATATAAAAAATATCTATAAATTATTATTTTAAAATCATAAATATTAATATTTTATTTTAAAATTTATTAATATTATTTAAATATATATTAATTAATTTAAATATAATATATAAATATAATAAATATTATTTAAATATAATATTATAATATAATATATATAATATATAAATATTATATATATAATATTATAATATAATATTTATATATATATATGTAATGCAGTGTCCGACTGCTGTCTGACTGCAATGCAGTTAGATACTGTTGTGGCCAAATTACAGTCGGACATATATGTCCGACTGTAATTCAGCCACATTCGGATAGTTTTTTTTTTAAATTATGTTTTTTTTAAATTATATATAATTTATTAATTTTTATATTAAAAAAATATTATTATTTTGTAAAATATATTAATTAATTTAATAATAAAATTAATTGTAACATTAATTTTTTTAATTAACTAATTAAAATATTTAAATAATTTTATTAAATATATATATTTATTATTTTTTTATATTTTGCGCCATTTTTCCCCTCCAATCTCTCCATTTCGGAAAAGAAAAAAAATATTGAGACCCACCGTACTTTTATCTCTATTTTTTCTCTTCTCTTCAGTCTTCTCTCCAAACCAAACGGGATAAAATTTCATTTTCCTCTCTCCCTCCCTTTTCCCTCACTTTTCTCTCGATCCAAACGCACCGTAAGAATAATGTCAGCTGAGTTACCATGTACTATCTGTCTTTTATATTTGTTAATGAAGTGTTCGTTATTCCTTTAATGAAGCAGAGAAATAAAAATTTGCTAAATATGTCTCTTTCTTGCTTAGATGGTAACCTTCTAGCTGCCAATTGGCTAGGACGGCCACATGAAGTTTGCTTCATTTTGTCGTGAAATGGCTAAGTCAACAAGAAACATATCCATTGTTAAACTGTAGGGACTTGGCAGCGTCAAGGGTTGGACCCTTGTCGATAATTCAAAATAGTTAAATTTAAATTTACATAAATAGACAAATTAATCCCTGAAAGGTATTCTCTTTTTTCACTTTGAAACTAGGTTTTTAGTCGAGTCAGTCCCTGTAAATCTTGGATTCATAATTTAATCCCTTCGTATATTCATCACCGCTTGAGGAAGTTAATGTGCTACTCAACTCTCCCATTAAGAGTTAATTAGCTTGAAGTATTAATGGTGAGATTAACGAGTTGAGTCAAAAACTTGAAGGTTAGAGAACAACTTTAGGGAACCAATGAGTAAGAAAGTATTTTTCAAGGACCAATTTGTGTATTTAGTCGTACAATGATCTTAGTGGAACATTGAGTGAATTCGTTGACCCAAGTATACGTACGTCCACATCAATTTTGGGCTATCCCTCTCCCCATGTGACAGAATTATATTACTCTCCATGAGAAGATATCTAGAATCAATTAATATGACTATTAATTAATTTTATTGAAAATAATCATATATTATAGAAAAATTTCATGATTCTATTTCTTTGTGTAGATCATCATAATTATTTAAAATAAGAGTGAATTGAGTATATTATTAAAAATTGGGCATAATAATTTAGAATTTATTAGCTTTTAGAATCTTTAATAGGTTAAACAAAGAAAAATAATTTATTCACCAAAAAATTTTGTTTTAGAGGAAAAAATTGTATAACATGGCATGACTAATGGTTTGTTTTATTAGTCTAATATAATATAATATAGTATATATGTAGAGAAGAAGATAACTCGGGCTCATATATATATGTTATTTTTCCCATTTTTAATATTTAGATTAATAACGATTTTAACACTATCATGTGCATGGTTCTACTACTTATTTAAACAAATATAAAATACTTATACTTAAATAGAAAAAAAAATTACACATGTTATCTTCTACACTTTGCTAATATCCCTCTAGCTACCACCACTTCAGTTGTAAAATAAATTTTAGAAATTTTGTTTAAAATGATTGGATATTTTAAAAAATAGATTAATAATAAAATGATTTACAAAGTAAAGAAAATTTTAAAAAATAAAATATTATATACATATAAGTTAATTAATCGGTGGATTGGATCTAATATTGCTATATATAATTTCATAATAGAGGAAAAAAGTAGGACTGGAAAATTTAGTCACCTCTAGTAAAAAAAAAAAATATTCAAAATGGTTAGGTAAGCTATGAATAATTACATAGTTCATAATTGAGCAAACCATTTTTGAATAAACTACAGTTCATATAATTTGTTTTTTGCTTGATATATATATCATGGATTACTTTCGGAATTCTTGTAACTAGTGAAACTTAATATTTTAGAATAAAATATACTCATCGTAAAAAAATTTTTTCTCCGTAATATATTAACACAGTTTTTGTTGCTTCTTGTTGTTGGATCAAATGCCTTTGAAAATACTTTAATATGTAGTGCTTGTTATTGCGGGAAAAGATATTGAAAAAATGGAAGGGAAAAGATATTGAAAAAATGGAAAAAAAAGTGAGTTGGTAGGATAAAAAATGATATTAATATTTTTATTAAAAAAAATAAAAAATAATAGTTGCTATCAAGTAACGATGATAACAATATAATGGGCATTTCACACTTTTTTTTTAAATAAAAAAATTTCATTCTGTTCAATCTTCTGTCATTTCTATCAAACATAACCTTAATAAAAAAGACCTGCCCCAAAGACTATAGACAAGTTTTAACATTGCATCATAGTTAGCATTGCATGAATTTTTTTCACTAAACTCATCTTAACAAGAGTTTGGATCTTTTAAAAATTTTCTTAAATTTTGGAAAGAATAGAGAGAAAAGAGGAAGTAGATAAAAAGAAAGGAAGTAAACTTATCTATACTCTTGACTTTAGTTAAAAATTCCTTATATCAAAAGAGAGAGAGAGAGAGAGAGAGAGAGATATATATATATATATATATATTTCTATCAATGGATACAAGTAATTATAGACTTATAGTCTTAAAAATTAAAAAAAAAATTTATTGTTATTATTGTTGTTGTTATTTTGTTTTATATTTTTGTGAATCCTAAAAAATTTAGGATACCAAGAACAGTCCTACTACATTTCGAGGGATTTTCTTTTTATTTTTGTAACTTATTTTTTTAAAAAATAATGATCCATCAACCACAGCCCCTGTCATACACGAATTAATTGCTATAGTTTATTTACTTATTTTTGGACTGATTACTGTAGTTTATTCAAATGAAAGAATGACGGAAAATGTAGAGAAAATAAAATGTTGCCTTTTTCCTTTGGTGATAAAATAAACTGTTGCTTTATTTGATCAACAAGTGGTGTAATGTTCTAATTTTGTCATCATATATACTCGCAAACATTTTTGTTAAATTTTTTTTAGCTAAAACAAAGAGAATTTTAAATTTTCCTAATTAATGCATGCCATTATATAATTTAGATTAAAACGTTACCTTGCAATCCCTTTGATTCAGTAACTGTCAAACTCAAACTGTCTTCATCAAAGATACATCATCTGAGCACTAATAAATACATTTATATCCAATATACCAGCTTAGTTGAAAATTCCCACATCAAATATGCATGAATGGAAAAAACATCGGTCACTGCAGCAAGAAACAGAACGCCTTGAATTAATTAAGGCTTGATGATAGTTTATTTATAGAAATAACTAATCAGTATCATTGATATTTCTTGACTGATTGAACCTCAATTGATGATTCTGTAGCCATCATTATTCATTTTCAGCCTATATACATCAATTTAACATTAATAACGCTGACACTTCAATATATATATATATATATATATAATCTTTAAAACTAATAATGCATTTTGTAACTAAAAGGAAAAAAAAAAAAGAAGAACTAGTGCATTTAAATCCAATATACCATTCCTTAGTTGGTAATTCCGACATCAAACATGCAGCGAGTCACTGCAGTAAAAAAGGAAAAACAAACCCCTTGAATTAAGGATTGATGTTTGTTTATTTCTGAAAATAACGGATCACTGTCATTGATATTTCTTAATTGGCGGAATAAATGATTCTGCGAAGCACCTTCATTTCCATTCTATATACATCATCTTTAACACTAATGCATGTGTATTTAAATGCAATACCATTCTTTACACGGAAATTCCCACATTAAACATGTAACAGGAAAAAAAGAAAAATAAAAACAAACAACGCCTTCAATTAATTAAGGATTGAAGACGGTTTATTTATGGAGATATAACTAATCCAGGTCAATGATATTTTTTGATTGATGAAGCTTCCAATCAGGGATGGGCAAAATATTCATATTCTCTGGCTATTTATAAAATTTAATCACTTTAGTTGGGGTATGAGAATTATTATCAATATTTTCAAGTTTGGTTTGGATAGTATGATCCCCACTTTGTCCTAGATCCATAATATATTAATCAATTTAATATATTATGAAAAATAAAAAAGAACCATCCAAATATTATTGATCTGTGAAATTTATTATATTAATAGTTATTTGAGATATTTTATCCTTTGTTGTGTTTTTATATAAATAGATTTTACGTAAATGGATCTCAACTTCAAACAAATTTATTCACTTTAAAAGTTTTTCGAATAAATAAATTTGGGCTAATGATTTAAGAATCTATATATCTATTAAATCTATAAGAAGCCGGTGGCTTCAGAGCAGCGCTAGCTCCTTTTGCCTTCGGCTTTGCGTTATTATTATTTTTTAAAAATTTCTGAGTTTCCTTTTTTTTTTTTTAAGTTTTCCTACTTAGATGGGAAGTACTGTTCTAGTTCATTAACAAAGAAAATAGACCTAAGTAGGGTTGACAAACTTGACCCATGAGCCACTTTACTAACCAACCCAACTTTAATTATGATATAAACTATAATGGATTAGATTTAAGTATAATTTTTTATATTTTTATTATCAAAATTTTTAATTATAGTTCTCTAATAATATGATGATAAATATATAATTTAATTGAGTAACTATATAATTATTTATAAAAATTATACACTCATTATAATATAATTGGAGGACTATATACTTATTATATTTTAACTGAAAAATTTAATAACAAAAATATAAGACAACTACATTTAAATTTTTTCCAATTATAAAACCCAACTATTTAAACCCATATGGGTTAATATCAGATGTGCGGTCGCTTGGGTTACACTTGGCCCCTTAATCTAACTTCTCTTTATCATCTTATGATGTTACATATACTGCTGGCACACAGGTCCCCTGCAGTAGGAATCTTATTACGTCGCATGTAATAATGTGTTTTTATACGTTTCTAATTTTTTTTAAGGTTTAGAGTTAAAAGATAAAAATTATAAATATAAAAACACAAATTTTAACTATAAAAAATTATATTTTAAAAATTTTTCTATACAATTTTTTAATTGTGCTTTCATACTCACAAACACACAATAAGCACATGTGGGTACATATGCATGTAAACAAGTACACACAAAATGTACTGTATATAGATACGTGTTTATATACATATCCATAGCATGTCCCTAAAGTAGCACACGCACAAACACACATACATATGTCGCACAATTTTGTGATTTTAATATTTTATCTCCAGTTAATATCTTGTTCCTTAAATTTATATTTAATCTGTAAGAGTGATTTTTTATTAAATAAAATTAAAATTAATGAGGTAAAAAAATAAAAAAGATGAATAGTTGACTTCATTTTAACCCCTACTTAGTCAGTTGTGGGTCAGATAATGACCTTCTTAAAAATTAAGAATGTGTCATATATGAGTAAATATTAGGAACATAGCTAACTTAACTATTTTTGACCCCCAGACACAATGAAATCAACCCACTTGACTAGATGACGCTTCAATTTTTTACCTACTAAAGTACAGTGATGGGAGTTAAGTTGGATCTCTTATATTTAAGAACTAAATGGAGGAAGAAAATTTGTTGAGAGAATGAGAGAAAAGAGAGTGGTAGTGTATAGGCCTACCAAATTGGACCTTTTACATCCATACCTTCATGAATTGAGAGAGAGAGAGAGAGAGAGAGATAAAATGATAAGAATATGTATGGGATCTATGTTCTTTCTTTACACTTATTCTTTTTTTTTTTTTCTCTCTCTCTATATATGCGTCATATGCATTTGATTTGTAAATATAAATGACTGGATTAATAAGCCTAGGGAGAGTTCTTTCTTTCACTAAAATTTATCTTCAATATTTAGAGGGGTAAATGCAATGAATCAAACTAAAGTTTGGATCCCCTTCTGTATATGAGGAGGTTTTGTGGGAGAGAAAATAATTGAGTGAGTGGAGTCTAAAGATACCTACCTATCTCGGTAGTTCTACCTCATCTAGATATTCTTTTTCTCACATAAATGCTATAGTACAATATAAGAGAGAATCCAACTTAATCAAATGAGTTTGGATTCTTTACCGTAAATATTGCATGTGGTACAGTAAGAGAGAGATAGAGAAAACAAAATACTTATGAAAAGAGAAATTAAGTCATATATATACTATCAGCTCTTGTATCACTTCTCTTTTATCGCACAATTGCATTAATGCAGATGATCCAAAATGCTAATCAAACTATAGTATCTTCATGATTCTACAAACCACCTTAATTTCTGACCTATAAATTGAGTCTGATGAGACCATCCTCCTCATCACAAAAGCTTTCACAAAGGGTACTACAGAAATTAAAACAACCATGGAAGCATCTAGTATGATGAAGTTCCTGGTTTTTAGTATGCTTCTAGCTGCAGCTGCGCAGGCAGATACGGTTCTTCCCCCTTCATCTCCTTCCATTGATTATCCACCTCCACCTTCTGTCCCAGAAAAATCTCTCCCTTCTCTATCTCCTCCTCCTCCTCCTCCAGAAGTTGGTCCTGTTCCCCCACCTCTGATCTGCGCTTTGAAATGTGCAAGGAAATGCGCTCGTAAGCCCCGTGTTCCTCGTCTAATCTGCATTGCTAAGTGTATGGCCGAGCAGTGCAAGATTTTACCATTCGATCATGCAAACTATCAATGTACTGGTCACTGTGTTCTACTCAGCCTCCACCATCAAACAAGTAAGAATATTCATCTCATATTATTATATTCATTTGTTCTATTTATATATTCTTAAATGTTTTTAAGTTCTGATGAGAATTTGTGTTTTGGCAGATATCAAGAATGTTGATGCCCTGGTCAACAGTTGTTACAGAACCTGCACTCAGGATATATAGATAAACTTTCTTTCACATCATAGCTGTAAGGATCGATGCGTAGATTTACTACTTGCAACTAAGTCACTTTGTAATGTGGCTTCTGATTCCCTTTTCCATTAGTAATTCAAATATAAAAATAATAGGCTTATGAATAAGATATAGTATTAATAATGATCTCTCTCTTGGTCGCCTGAATACAAAGAAGAGGAAGCAAATGCAACAAGTTTGGTTTATGAAGTAAGATCTAAACATAATCCTCATTCACTAGTAAACTTGATAAGTAAAAGAACCCTCATTTTTTGCAAGCCCTGAAACAAAGGTGACACAAGAACAGGAAACTATTATTAATCAAGTGTATGTTGAAATTTACATGTCTTCACTAGTGAAGGGTTGAAGAAACAGACTTCCATGTCTGGGTTTTCTCCCCACTGCAATCTATATCCAACTATATGCTATTTATACTCTTCTTCGGATCAAACACTTGTCATCAAGCAAAAGCTATATATAGAAGATAATAGGAGCTTGGTCAAGTCCTTATCATGATCCCTGGAACACTCATTCTTAAAGAAATTAAAATTTTGATTTCCAATTTTTAAAATTATAGAGAAACATAGATAAACCAGTTAAAAGCTTCAGTCAATTTCCACCTGATACTATTAATTTCTTCCTTTAGTCCAGATAGGAGAATTTGAACTGCTGACTCCTTTTGTTATGTTTTCTTGTAAGTTCAACTTCAAATTTCTTCCTCAGTCTCTCAAACTCCACTAAATGTGGTAGCTTCCCAACTAATAATAATTTCATCAAGTGGGACTCATATTTTGAAATGGGAAATTTGATATGTAATTCTGGTTTGCTGATTCAACAAGTCAGCTTAATATTCAACACGAGTTCAACAAATTTTTTTTTTTTGGAATTATTAGTAATGATAATTAAGATGAAAAATTATATATATGTCTTCAAATTAAATGGGTACAGAATTAAATTGAGTAGGTGTAAAATTGATAGAATATATAGTTTGGTATTTTTTGTAAGACAAACATAAATGATAGTGAGGTTGGGTCGTAGTTACTTATAGCAAAGGAAACATTTTGAAAAAGTCCTATAACTATAAATAAATCAGACACAATTATTAATTTTTTTTAAAAAATATAGTTTAAAAGTAAGGAAGAAAATTATGTTTTACTAAGTACACTGAATCATCGCTCATTTGAAACTTTTTTCCCCCTATTCCTTGAGCCTAGTACAGTCAAAATGGTGCCAGGCAAGCCATTAGCCCTCAACAACAACAATACAATAATCCATGTTTGTCTTTAGATTTTGAAACTTTAATTTGCATCCTTTGAATTGTAATTTTTACTAAAAATTCGCTATGGTTAATAAAATTTACAATTAGACTTTGTATTTTTAAATGCTATACTATCCTCATTTATTTTAATTTTTCTCTCATTATTTCGACTATATTATTAAAGGTTTTTTTATACATACTGTTACTATTAATTGATTTGATTATTTAAATACTAGTGTTGCATTAGAAATATAAATTATAAAAAATTGAAAAAAAAATACTTAATAACAAGAGGGTATAACTATAAATTTTTTGATAGATAATTCTTCCAATTTAAATTAAAGTTAAAGCATTTACGTAGAGAGTTACTAAAAATCTTTAAAAAATAAATATAATTCGTTGAAAAGAAAAGAAATTGGTTCAAATGCTCAAATTTATGTATTCAAAAAATCAACTCGATGAAGTCTAATATGGAGATTTTGGTAGTCACTACCTCCATGATAACTTTCAGAATAGATCCTCTATTTTTGTTTTTGTTTTCTTTTTTTTGCATTTTTTTTTGTAAAATTGGAAATCAGAAATAGACATAGGGTACATATGGAGTCAAACTTTGGGAGCTTTTAATGTTGGAAATTGTAACAAAGTATGGGTCTTATACTTTGTGTCTATCTTTCTTTAATTTTATTAAAAAAATTACAAGCCAAAGTATAGAGGATTTGGACTCAACAACTTTGGGTATGTCCTACTCAAGTCCACATCTATTAGAGATTTTTATTGTAAAATATTTGAAAAATTAAAAAAAAAAAAAGAGAGAAAGTGGGTGAAAAAGAAGAATTATATTCTATATACAATTTTACTTTTTACACCACTCTCTTTCTAAAATCTATAAAAACTTTACAATAAAAAAACTTTAAAAAATCCTTACACATCCCACTCTCATATTGCACTTTCACCTTTATTAATATTTGTGTAGAAATTAAGAAACCTGTTGTCCACATATAATGACAAAATTATAATACTGCGCCGCTTATTTAACCTAATGAAATGAAGCAACAGTTCATTTTCCTTATATTTTCCTCCATTCTGTTTTTTAAATATATACGGCAAGTATAAACCCTGATGATGTGAGAGTATATATATTCCTTGGTTTCCTAGTTTTCTTAGGGTTCGCAAACATATAGAAACAAAATTCTGATCAAGTTCATCAGGATAATGAAGCATGGTTAGTGGTAGCAGTAGTTATATCTACTGGGTACGCTTCCCAGTAGTGCTCAATTTTCGTGGAAGGATAGGGAAAGAAAAAGGAGAGAGTATAAAAGAATACATGAAAAGAGATATAGTTGAAAATCTTCTGTATACAATAATTATATAATGGTAGTGACCATTAAATTATAGCAAAAATTATTCTCTAATTAACTTATTTATAAAGTGATATTAAACTATTATATACACAAGCTTGTGTGAAATGGTACCGCTTTTTTTTACTAATGATTATAAGTAATCATCAACTTAATTATCCTTTTTATTTTAGAAATAAATTGGATAAAAATTTAGAAATACGAAAACACAATTTTAAAATTAGGTGCTAAACCGATACATGGATGTTTACTTATTTATTACTTTTTTTTCGTGGTTATAAAAATGGCTCTTTCTTCAAAAAATAATTTAAATTATTGAAATAAAGAAAGATCTGTACTTCCAATGATTGAGGCTACAAAGTTTGTTGTATTTTTCTCTATTTTCTTACTCTTAGCATTATTTATCAGATATACTTATATACTTTACATTCATTTCTCGAGAGGATTTTGTACATCAAAACATATTTTATAATAATATTATTATTTAATAATATTTATTTCTTTTTTTAAACTTTTTTTAGTTATTTTTTTATTATTTTATATTCCGTGTATTATATAAGACATTAAATTTTTAAATTTAAATAAATAATTTATTGTTATTAGTAAGCATGTTATTTTATTAATAAAAATGTAATACATCAAGAGATTATTCACATTATTTGTATAAAAATAAAGTTTAGAAAATTCATTTAACTGGAATCACTTTTCCATTGACAAATTAATAATTTATTAACAAGAATTATTTATACAAAATTTAAAATTTAAAACATCTATCGTCAACTTTTAAAAATCTAAGAATTATTGATTTGGTATTTAAACTTACTCATTAATAATTTCAACACTAATTATGGCTATATATATAACATTAAAAGCCCATCATAATTGAATATGCATAAAAATTTTATATTATTTCTATATAGATAAACTCAAAAATTCTGCTGGATTAACCATCATCTATACTGCTCACATATTGGTTAAATTTTATTTCTATTAAGAAAATTTTAATAGGAGTATATACATAAATCAAATAAGAAAACAAAAAGAGTAAATAACATAATTTTTTTAATTTTAATAAAATTATACAGAATTTCCATTTCTTTTTAAAATATATACAAACATATTTCTTAAAGTAAAAAGTTACTCTATATTTTATTTTAAATTTAAATTTTTAACTAAAATATCTTTCATTATTCTAAATAGATTTTTTAATTAAAAATTTAAAATAAAATATATTTTAATAAAAAAATTTAAAATTGGAATAAAATATAAGGTAATTTTTTATTTAAAAAAATTGTATATATTTTAAAAATAAAATAAAAATTTTTGCAATTTCATAAAAAACTCAATGAACATATATGTAATTTACTCTAATAAAAAAGTTATATAGAGTATTACGTTTTTATTAAATAAATAAAAGTTCAACCAAAATAACAAAAAGATCTTTAGAAGGAAAACATTAAGTAACCATGTATTTCAAGTCATGTCAGTCTCTCAATCAATATTGAAAATAACACTTATAACTATAAATTTTTCAAATGAATTTTACAAAGAGTTTATCAAAATGATTAATTGCTGTACTTTATCATTGTCAAATTCAAAAAGTAGAAAGAAAATGAACTGTACATCATTTCATCAAGCTAAATAAGTGGCGTAATGTTCTTATTTTGTCATTATATATATGTGGAACACTTTTTTTTTTCAAATAAATTTCTGGTTAGCCAAAACAAAGGAGTCCTAATCTTCCTATTGCATTCCACTAATTTAGATTTTGCAAAAAACCAAATAGAAGCAGTAATTATACGGAATTAGATCTTTTAAATTGAAAAATATGATAAAGTGCTCTTTAAAGTGTAGATCTAACGCTTCAAGAATTATCATATAGAATACATTATTCTCCAATTCAGATCTATAATTTTTAGAGTGTTAAATCAATAATTTCAGGGGCACTTTATTATTTTTCAATTCAAATAATCCAATTCTGTAGTTACATGCAATTACGAAGTTGTCCATGCAATCCCTTTTATTCACATGATGTGAAGAGCAAATGGTGATTAGATTCTCTGCATCTCGCCTAAGAGGAGCCCTGCGTGCATTTATTCAAAACGATGCTGTTTCCATGTTTAATCCCAGCCATCCGCGAGGTCAATGAAGCAAATAACACCGCGTCTCCCATCTCATCTTCTCCTCTTATGCAGTGTTCAGGTTTCATCTTCTCCACAATGTTCAAGTGTGTCAGAAACTTTGAAATCCCATCCCAGCTATTTCTCTCAGTCATCATGAATTTTCGACAAGTGTGGTTTTCCCTTCCTCTGAATCCTTTGTGCGTTTGAATGGTCTTGTTTGAATCAAATATGTAAATATTTTCAAATGATTTTTTTCTCTTTAGATCTCAAATTAATGTAAAGTGACTAATACATTGATAGAAACTTAAAAACGAGAATGAAGAGAAATTAAAACATTAGTTAGATTCATCATCGTAACACCCGTAGCTGCTGTCTAATATTTGCATAATGTTAATAAAATGGTGTCATTTTGAAGAAATACACACGGTATATCTGATCGCAGTCCTCATCAAATATACTTCAGAATACCCAATATACATTATCTTAACACTGATTTATTTAAATCCAACACAATTATTTAATTGAAAATTCCATCATCAAATATGTAACACAAACATTGCAATTCCTTTGGTTTAGGAACAGCCAAAAGTAAATTTCTTTCATAAAAGAATCACCAACCATAATTAATTATATATACTCTACCTCTCTCTCTCAAATGTTAATAACTGACACATTGAAATGATAACAGATGGCATTCAGAATTGCTAGCAAGTGGTATTTGAAGAATTTTTCACTTACTTTCACCATTAAATTATAATTTTATTTAATCCATTTGAATTTGATTTTGAAATGATTTAATTATATTTAATTTGATTCATTTATTTATTTACAATAATTGATCCCTTTTTTAAAATTTCCTTAGTTTCAATTACATTTAATTAAAATTTTTTAATTACAAATTAAATCCTTTATATTATTGAGAAAGCATTATCCCTAATCAATATATTTTAATCCCAATTAAATTGTGCCATAATTAATTCAATTAATATTTTAAATTTTATCAGTCAATAGTAACTCTATTTCTGGCACCTTAAAATGTTAACAAGTAACGCTTAAAATTGTTGACAAGTGTGATTTTTAAAATTTTTACCTACCTTCCCAATTGAATTATAATTTTGTTTAATTTTATTTAATCTATTTCAATTTGATTTTAAAATGATTTAATCATATTTAACTTGATTAATTGATTTATTTATAATGACTGGTCCATTTATTTAAAATTCCCTTAATTACAATTATATTTTATAAAAAATTATTAATTACAAATTAAATCTTTCACATTATTAAGAAAATATTATTCCTAATGGATGTAGATTGATCTCAATTAGATTGTTTTATATTAATTCAATCAATATTAACTCTATTAGAAAGTGGCACCTCAAAATGCTAAAACGTGGCACTTAGAATTGTTGACAAGTGACTTTTCACGGATTTTTTTAAAAATCTACTTTCGCCATTATATTAAAATTTTGTTTAAATTTATTTAATCTATTTAAATTTAAGATGAGTTAATTATATTTAATTTAATTGATTCATTTATTTATAATAATGGTTTTCTTTATTTTAAATCTCCTTAATTACCATTATAATTTATTAAAATTTTTTTAATTATAAATTAAATCCTTTACATTGTTAAGAAAGCATTATTCATCCACATCTATGTTTCATTTTTCTTCACTGATTATATCTGTTTTGTTTATCTTCATTGATCACTTGATGTTAGTATTATTTGTTATGTATAGTTCATTCATTGTAAATAATAAGGAGTTCTCCCCAATATAATAAAAAATTTTACCATATTTGAATTGTTGTAATATTTTTAAATTAATCTATCTAATTCGCTGCTTCTATCACTTTTGTTACTTTTTTATATTAAATTGTAAATACATAATTTAATAAAATTTGTCACATTTTAACTATACATGCAGAAAAATACCTCATGCATATCACATGTCCCACTATCTTACTAGTATACCTCAAAATATCAAATATGCAAATCCTAACACTAATGTATTTAAATGCAATATCATTCCTTCGTTGAAAATCCCCATATCAAACAAGCAGCAAAAAGCACAAGTACTAGGATTAAGGCTTCATGTTTATGGAAATAACTAATCAGTATCATTGATATTTCTTAATTGATGGAATTTCCTTACATGATTCTGCAAACCTCCTTCATTTCTAGCCTATAAATTCTGTCCGTTGAGACCATCTTCCTCATCACAAAAGCTTCACAGAGGGTATTATAGATTGAGAGAGCTAGAAAACAGCCATGGAAGCAATTACTAAGGTGAAGATTTTTGTTTTTAATATGCTTCTAGCTGTAGCTGTGCAGGCAGACAATGTTCTTCCTGCTTCATCTCTGCCTCCACAGCCTCAATGCTTTGGCTCTCCAGCACCATCTTCTTCCATTGATTCTCCACCACCATATCCTGCCATTGATTCTCCTACATCATCTCCTCTCATGGATTCTCCATCACCATCTCCTTCCATTGATTCTCCACTACCATATCCTGCCATTGATTCTCCTTCACCATCTCCTTCCATTGATTCTCCACCACCATCTCCTGCCATTGATTCTCCTGCACAATCTCCTCTCATTGATTCTCCACCACCATCTCCTGCCACCACCATCTCCTCTCATTGATTCTCCACCACCATCTCCTCTCATTGATTCTCCACCACCATCTCCTGCCGTTGATTTTCCACCACCACCTTCTGTCCCAGAAATTTCTCTACCTTCTCCTTCCCTGCCACCTCCTGCTCCCCTTCTTCCCCAAACCCCCCCTCTTCCCCTTTTCCCTCCTCCCCTTCTTCCTCAAACCCCACCTCTGCCTCTGTTTCCTCCTCCTCTTCTTCCTCAAACCCCACCTCTACCTCTGTTTCCTCCTCCAGAAGTTGACCCCGTTCCTCCACCTCCTCTGACTTGCAATGAACAATGTGCAATGAAATGCGCTGATAAAGTTGGTTTTTCTCGTTTGATCTGCTATGCTCTGTGCATGGCCAAGTGCAAGATTTTGCCATTCGATCATGCTAGCTATCACTGTACTCGAGACTGTGTTCTAAGCAGCCTCCACCATCAACCAAGTAAGAATATTCAACTCATTTGTTCTGTTTATATTTTCTTTATGTTTTGAAGCTCTGATGATGAGAATTTGTGTTTTGGCAGATATTAAGAATCTTCACGGACTGGTCAATGGTTGTTACAGTAACTGCACTCAGTATATCTAAATGTTCTTTCCCATCACAATTTGAAGGATCCGTAGATTTAGTATTTGACTATATGCAAAAAAGCCTTTTTGTAATGTGGCCACTGGCTTGTAATTCCATTTACCATTAGTCCTTCGAGTATAAAAAATAAGGGGCTTCGCACCTTATGTCTCCATTTTCCTTGTGTTTGTTAATTCTCTCTCTATACACACCCCCTGAATAAAAAGACGCGAAGCAAATGCGACAAAGTTGTAATAAAATCCAAAGATAATCCTCATTTAGAAGTAAAGCACAAAATTATTATAGAGACGTTGAAGGTCACACAAGAATAGTGAACTATCATTAAGTGCATGCTGAAATTTATGTCTCTCCAGTGAAGGGTTGGAGATGGAAACTCGCGTATCTCAGTGTTGCTCCCGATGCAATCCAAGCATACTATTTTCACCCTTCTTAGGATCAATTACTTATCATCAAGCCAAAGCTATAGAAGGCAATGGGAGTTTGGTTAAAGCACCTGTTATTTTTTCTTTACATTCTCATACTTAAAAGACATAAGATCTGATGCTAAATTTTTAAATATATAGACAGATTTAGTTAAACCAGCTGAAATTATCAGTCAGTATTCCGTTAATTTCTTCCTTTAATCTAGATAGGAAAATTTGAACTTTTGACTCCTTTATTTAATTTTTTTTTAAAAGTTGACCTTCAATTTCTTAGTCAGTCTCTTAAGATATGTTTGCATAAAGGATTATAAGATGGGAGGTTTCACCGAAACCTTTTCGTTATTTGTGAGTTTATTACAAGGAAGGGAATGGAGGATTTTCAATTAATCCTCCAAGGTCCTCGCATGTCATCCCCCCTTTATAATTTTATGTTCCCCAATTTGGAGATTTTGGACAATAAAATTTCTCTGATGAAGGAGAAATTACCTTTTAACTATCCGTTCCCCTCCTTTTTCTCCCTTATCATGTTTTTTAGATAGGAGACAATTAAGGGAAAGGGAAAGTTTCATTGAAATATTTCCCGTTTACAAATTATTAATAAGAATAGGAAAATAATAAAGGATTTTCAATCCTCAGATCACCTCCTTCGTATTTTTAAGCTCCCCAATTTAGGAAATTTTGGAAGATGAAGTTTTGCCAAACAAGAGGAGCAGGAATTTCCATTTAACCATCCATTCTCCTTTCTTCTATACCCTTCAAATTTTTTTAAGTCATTTGTTTGGATTGCAGTACTTAATAGGTATTAGTGCACATGATATACTGTAAATTTAAAGACCTGATACCACTTTCTCCTTATATTTGTTTTGCGTCTAGATTGAGTTCGAAATGAGTAGTCTGTTTATTTTTTTCATTATCCGGTAGCTACTTTCTTATGAAATAATCTATTTGGATTACTTGTTGACATGAATGTATTTTCGGAGCAGTTATCATAATACATTTTAAAAGTTTTTGGTAAAAATAAGATGTCAAAATTATGTGCAAGTGTCTTTTTCTTCAATCTTTTGATGTCAAAAAGATATTAGACAGGATATACCAGAATTAATTTATAAACACAGAGAAAAAAGACATTACTTTTCAATTACCATTAAATGAAATAAAAATTACATAATGTGATAGCATCTGGATGGCTTCTTTTCCTTTCCTTTTACCTGCTATACACAATCATGTGCCTAAAGGCGTACAACAAACCATACGAATTCACCTGGAATATGACATTTGAAGGTTTTAGCTTTCGTTTTGATGTGTCTGCTTCACTTTTTGCTGCTTTTGATGACTAATTGGAAAGAGTAAATCATTGAATTGTCTCTCAGCACTGTACTCCGATGTGGCCTGAAATGGAATTTAATATCTGTAAAGGGCAATTGGCTATGAAATACATGACTACTTTACAATCATGGGACTTCGTACTGGAAGGCCACGTTACTACTACATTTAACACAGCACATCCCATTGTAGAATTGAAACTTCCAACTGATTATGTGTGTTCACCTAGACCCCTTAGCCTTAAGTGTACTGCAGAAGAAGCTCTCGCCTTTGGTAATCTTATTAACCTTATATGTACTGCATGTAACAGTGGATGGATTAGACGCACCACGTTGTGAGGTATTCTTGTGAACAATTAGCCTACATAGGCTCAACAATTAGTGTTTGCCACACATGGCTCAGAAGGCTGGCCCTGTCATAATTAAGTTATAATATCTTTTATAGTTGATTCACACTCATTTGTGAGTGGAGTCCATTCAAGACGTGGTAGGCTGAGCCTCCACAAAAAGAATCCCCAAGTTGAACTTCAAAGTATAGCAACTATCTTCTGAAATCTTGCACAGGAGGTACTAACCAAACTATGAGTCATTGTAAAAAAAAGAAGACCAAGTAACTGAATACAGTGGAGCCATTTGAAAAATTTAAAGTTGTTTGGCGGACTCAATAATAAAAGATTTACTTTTCTTATTTAACTACTACATATTGAAGATTGTTTCAAAATTAGTTCCACATTTTAATTGACTTAAGATATGAGCTTTATTTTGATCTGGCCTGTACTGGGTTATAAGTTCGTCACACACATTAAAGTTCGCCTGGCTTGACTTTGTTGGTTTGGAGGTATAATGCATGGCATAACTAAATATATAAGGAGTTAGAATGCGCAGCTTAGAAATCATCAGATGTACCCTTTTCTTAAAAGCAAATCTCAGTGTTTGGACTTGAGTTCCTGAGCAAACCCGGAGGTCAAATCCAAGGGAGTCCACACAGATAACTTGTGCTTCCTGCATTGCAACCAAGACAAAATCATTGACAGCAACAACATGCTTACGTGTTCATAGCAAAATGCTTTAAAGAAAGGGAACAGACGACAAGGAAGCTAATAAAATTGTACAAATGGTTTCGTCATTCTTATTTTCTTTTGACACATTATTGTCCAGTTGTAGCTTAAGAGTTCTCATTTAGAAAGCAGTAGCTGAAAATGTGTTACCAAAATTGCTGATAACCTGATACTACAGTTACAGTAGTTTGAAATGTACTAGAGATTGCATTTTGTTTTTCATTTCAATAGATAAAGTATCAGTGAAAAGCATGTATGGCATGAGAGAAGTTAGGAGAAATTATTCAAAGAGATTTTATATTACCTCCACTTGGATACCCTTACATCTCCAACAGAGAGACTTCAAGGCTTGTGTGTTTTTTTCCACATCAGCTTTCAGACGAGATATGATCTTGGAAGCTGAGTGTGCAATAGCATCAGGCAGAGCTTTCATGTAGTCTTCTACTTCAAGGTCAGTCTACAGAGAATCGGAATAAGCAATTACGTCTTTCCAGCAAAAACATAGACACATCCAAGTAACAAATACCTTAAATAACACATCATAGTAAATCTTTGTGTGGTTACCAATTTTTAACCCAACCTGAACAATTAACGTCTCACTTTATACCCTAGGGAAGCAGATAGGATCTTCACTGTTGGCATCACTTCCCGACTAACCAATAGAACTGAACATCTAAGTTACAGAAGTGTTTAAAAATTTTACACCATAGAACGTGAGGTATCATAGCGACATTGAAATTGCTTTTATAGCTGCTCCTTCAATTATAGTTATTCTTCTTTATAGAGAGCAAATTACAAAAATATCATCTAGGGTGATACACTGCTCCAACTACTGGGAATGTTGGAGGAAGTTTAAAAAAAAACATAAGCTCAAATTTCAACTACTTTAAAATTACCGTACAAGTATGATAAGAGGTAAGTGTTTGATGGAATGAAGTGTTGGTTTCCATGATACAAGTGAAGTAGGTTAATATAAACAAGTTAAAGTTCATATTATCAATCACTTTATAACAGGCTATAAATCATTAAACATAAAATACATGATCTGATTGTAATCAATTCGAGGGAATAAAGAGTTAATTTTGATGATAGAAGAAAAGAAGCATATTGGATAACTGTATTGCTTAACTGAATACATTTAACAATCAAGAAGTCAGCAAAATCCTGAGTAAAACACCTGCATTGGTGACTATAAACAAAGTGCCTCGTCTGATGTATGTCCAAGTTCATAGTGCTTGTCTCTAAACAACTTGACAAGCACCAACCAAATGCAAACTAATACGAGTCAGCAAACATACCGGATGTCCATGAGCTGAAAACAGCTGAATCTTGACCATCTCCAGTTTGAAAAATGTAGTCACATTAGCAGGAATATCACTATTCTCAGTATTCTCCAGCTGTATGGCATTATCTCCGGATGACCCTGGATTATGCACTTGACCATTAATCGCACCAAGATCTTCTCCACTATTTTCTTTGGGTTCACTCATGTCAGTATTAATGGACAGATTGGTAGATAAATGCTTCTGTATCACAGATTGTTCCTCAACAAAGGCAGGTCTTAAAAGACCTTGGATAGCTAGACAAGCTGGAGGCTGTTCCATCCAATCAATTGGATCATCTGAAGCAATCTAAATAATAAAAAATATTTATATATATTTAATTGACTACCATAAGTCCATGTATAATCGCAACAGAAAAGATGCTACAAGCAAGTTTCTAAAGACCACAAAAGTGACTGCCCTGTCATGTTAGAGGTACTGCCAAGCTCCTTCATATAGTGGACTCCATATTTAACATTTACCTCAGCCAACTTTTTGGCAAAATACATTGGATCAGAAGAAGAATGCATATTCTCCAATTTTGCCCAGCCTTCAAGTGTTTCATCAGCATCATCTTGCTCATCCTCATCTGAAAGAACAGCAACCCATTCCTGCAAACAAGAACCGATGATATTTATATTTATACTTACATTAAGAAATGGCTCTAAAGGTCAGAAGCTTATGTTTATAAAAAATAAAAAAAATCCAACCGAATCATAATCATCATCCCCATCTTCATCTTCATCCTCTTCATCGCTGTCATCTGCATCATCACTATCTTGATCATCAAAGTCTTCAATCTCAAAGTCAATTTCTGAAGGACCTGATAAGTCCATCTCACTGATCATTTCCATGGTATCCACACCAACAATGACTTGCTGCAACATACAGAACAGATAAGCCTAATTACAACACTATATAATGTTGTAAAGACTGAAAACACAAAATAAAAACTAAGTCATGAGAATAAAGGAAGAAAGAAAGGAAAATGAACGATGAATATAATTTCCCAAACATATAAATGTACTTATGGAATCATGGATATTGGATAAGGCAGCATCATCCATGCTGCATACAGTACAATGACAAATAACAAGCCAAATAGTAAGAAAACAAAATGATTGTTTGACTTGAAGCCCAAATGGTTGCATTTTCGTATTTTGCTGATAACAGTGGACTATAGCATCCAAGATCTTAAGGACCATGTATCATTTCTTGTTCATAAAATGGATTTCATAGAATAACTAGGCCATTAAATCTTATAGGAGTGATGTTTTCTTTTGGAAGAGATGTCAAATTGTTAAAGTGAAAGGAAAGTTTCAAACAAGTGTCAGAATTTATAGACTTCAAAAGAACCAACCTTTTCCCACTTTTACGATTATCTTTTTGAAATGGCTAGGTAAGAATTGAACCTCACACAACTCTAGGTGACCTTCCTGCCGCTACTGGAGGCCAAACACAATGTTTTCACCTTTGATCCAACCAGACAATCAAAAATAATTTAAAGAAGCACAGTAATACAGCTGAATTTTCCACTCAGCAAGTCGAAAAGATAAATAGACACACATTCAGAGTCAAAATTCTTAGATTCCAGAGGGGCTTTAGGTATGCTTACTTACAAATTTATGTGCAAAATTAAATGCTTAGGCATTATCTAGAAAGTTAAGAAAAGAATGGTCCATACCACAAAGTTATTTTGAGAAGTTAGGGATTGGAAAATATCTTCACCATTCTTCACTTGAAAGTATATATCTGCAATACACATAGCATTTAGTGTGTGGTTGAGGCATCCCAAACACAAGAAAATTTACACATATGCATAAATGACAAACACCTTGCCTTCACTTACTTCCATGCTCATCGGTCAAATAGGGCAAATCTGGCCAAATGATATTTTCATGAGCTTCATCATTGATCAAGCTTGAAAACATTAGTGTTGCCTTACTGTTGACCTAAAAATGACCGACCAAATCACCATTAGCTTTGTATCCTGAGTTGTAAGTATGATAACCAAAAGGCTAAAGAAAAGTTTCTAGATAAAAATCTTGCATCAAGTTCGGCTTGTTCCATACAGGATTTGATCTTGGCCTTGATTCAATTTCATTAAGATAAATGATCCAAGGTTCATTATTCTATCAAATTTAGGATTACAATCAACTACAACCTACCAATTTCTTCACAATTATAGCATTTAATACAATATAATATCAAGACAATTTTTGGAATTTGCTCTCATAGATGATGTAAATTCAATTGTGATGAGTTTGGTCATTGTTATTCAAATGAGAAGATAGTTCTGTTAATGATGATAGCCATTAACTTCAATATATTCGTTAAAAGAAACTCTTATGGCCTGTATACTTACTAGTGCAAGAAACATGTTCTGACAAATTTTTAATACTTTCTAATAATTATCCTTTCAAGGCATTCTAAAATTAGGCTTGCAAGCAGCCTTGTAGACTTTTGCACCTGCCATAGGTAAAGTGCATGCAGAAAGAAAACTTTCAGAGCAGTTTTTCTAAGAGTCGAATCACACCTCTGGTTCTGGATTCTACAACAAGGAATGATACCTTACAAATACAAAGGCCCATTAATTTTTGTCTCATTGATCAGGGAACTGACTACATGCCCAAGTATAAACATAGAAATAAAATGCTTTCTTTCTTATATTAAATTTATCACCCAGTTCCATCAACTAGACTTGATAAGAGGTTAGGCTTTGTCATATTTGGTCCATGTTTTTTATGGCGTGGGTTTTTTTCAAAATTTTAATTTGGGCCTAGCCCAGCCAGAATAGAAATGTTTGTGGGCCTGAGCCCAAACAAATATAATTCTTGGAAGCAAATTTAAAATAAACAAAAATTTAATTCAGACTTAAGCCCCTTTTTTTTCAAAGCCCAAGCTTGATCCTAGAGCCTGAATTTAATTCGGGCCTCAAATATGAGGCTCAAATTGATTTTTTTTTTGGGGGGGGGGGGGGGGGTTGGATTAGCAAGGTCTACCTTAAAATGACTGTGTTTATTTGAAATTAACAACTAGTCCTCATCTTCAATTTCCTATGTAGAATTTCAGGTACAAATATTATTAAACCAATTTTAAAGAAGCTTAGAACACTGGTTTCTAAAGTGATATGGGGAAGCTGGCTAAGATCTTAGCATCTACATATACAATCATCATAATTAATCTATCAAATATGAATATCACAGGATTTTGGGCACATGATAGACTCTTAACCATCATTTTATGCAAATAGATAGGTTCTTGGCACAACAGTAAGGTTGCCGCTAAGTGACCTGGAGATCACGGGTTCGAACTGGAAACAGCCTCTCTGTGAAAAACAGGGATAAAGTTGCGTACATCTATCCTCCCCAGACCCCACTTAGTGGGAGCCTCGTGCACTGGGCCGCCCTTTTTTATAGGTTCTTCTTCTTTCTTTTTGCATGTACACTGTAGAATATATACAAGAAAGTCTATGTTTACCGAGTTTCATTTTTCATTTTTTTCAAACTACTTCATCTATTGGCAAAGCTAATCAATTTAATGCCTTGATAACTTTTCTAGCTTCAATTTTATTTTAGTAGCTTACCTCAGGTCCTAAGTTCAATCCTCTTTGCCATCATGTACCAAAGAAAAAAAGTTGATACCTCAATAATTGTTCTACTTGTTTCTGCTGCTGTAAGTCTGGCATCTTCACTATTCTCTAATGCTGAATCAGCGATTTCCTCAAATGGATGATAAGATGGCTTCCCATTTGGCTTTACAGGACCCTCAGCTGAGCCCAAATGCTCCGCTGATGCTTGAATTCTATTCTTTACAAGTTTGTTCCTTCTCGTGAAGAGAGTGCCCATGGATTTTTTACTTCTATCCCTGTGCATTGATAGTCCCAATTATAATTTTCCTCTTATAACATTTCGTACTGCTATACATGAAAGGTAGCCAAATTTTCAACCGAAAAGTTATGCAGTATAAATAAGACAGTTCAAAATCTTACATTTTTGGAAATCATAATCATCACCACATTTTCAAGAACGTTTTCAAATTAAAGAAAACAAAAACCATGAAATTATGCTGCTTTTTAAGGTAGGGAAGTGGCATTCTATATGGCTTAAGAGGTAGGCGGATTAGTTCTACAGATCAGTCCAATCACCAAAGTTTCACCACCACCCTCACTGGTCTCCTCCCCATTAGGTTTCCCAAGGGAAATTTCTTTGCTGGGATTGTTTAGGAAAGTTCTCATCTGTCATGTTTGATCCATATAAGTAAATTGCATAGTTTGGTACTTATTTGAAAAATGTCCACATTTTAGGTTTGTTTACACTAACGGGCAGAAAACTGAAATTTTTGCATTTGATATTGCAATTCAAATGAAAAATTGAGGCAGATATTTTCTAATCCCCATTTACATCGAGTCACTGTGATATTTATCTTCAAGATTTCAACGATATCTCCCCATTCAGGCATTAGAGCAACAGGCATAGCGTAATGGAAATGATCCTTATTTTGTGAAAAACTCGAAATAAGCTTATTTATCACTACTTTCAGCCGTTAATCATTAAAAATTTCATATCTTTCAATATTAAAATTTTCAATTTCATCTGGGCACATACTCGGGAGGATAAATGAGTCACAAATAGAGCGTCAGGTCTGAGTACCATGGCGTGTCAAGACTGCAGGCACAAGCAATCCGGGAGGGGGCCACATGGACTACCCCGTTCACATCATCTGTGCTCCACATTGAACGGTTATCTACAAATGAGGAATGCGTCAGAATACATTTATCACTACTCTATTTGGCACCAAAGAGAATGCTCAAGGCCGGATAGACTAGTGAAGACTATAACAACGCAACAAGCTTGTTCTTGCTTTTTGAACCAAGGTAGACTTCAGAGCCAAACCATCCATCATTGAAGCTACGAAAGCCTTTGAAAAATATAAATGAGCAAAGAAAATGGTTCAGAGATATTATGTGAGAGAAAGATAGAGAGAGAGAGAGAGAGAGAGAGTACATGGTACGCCAGCGGCGGAGAATCGGGCAGCCATGGCTGGTTCGATTATCATCATCGTTGCTTGTTCACATTTATCAGAGTATGATATTATCCACAAGCATTCTTTCAGTCTCAAGAGAACAGTGCTCGAAGATGTGGTGCTCTTTTGGCTTCGTTCGGCTATGATCTTGTACAGCGCCGGATACTATATCTGGACACCGCTCCTAATCTGATTGGTCGGATCAAAGCCGAATATACCCTTTTAAATTGGTTCACTGCGAATGAAATAATTCCAATAATAATAATAATAATACCTTTTTCCTTAAATTTATTATAAGTTTTAATTTTATGTTAAATAAAATATATTAATTTTACCTTATATATTTATAAAAATTATTGATGATTAATATTATATATGTGCCTTGGGTGGGAGTCAAGTCTCCCATCTCTCTATTAGTCTTATTTGTTGATCATCTATTAGTTGCAGGCAAAGAGTACGTTAATTGTTTGTATTTATTATAGCTTAATTTGTACTTTGTAGCTGGTGTTTATTTGTTTCAATGAATTTCCTTTTTCTGGCCAAAACAAAAATCATTATTCATCTCTTTTATTATGCAGGTCTCAATATCTTATTCAATTTTATAGTCAAGTACTAAAAATACCATTATTTTATCTCTTTCTTCTTTTCAAAAACTCAAAGACAAAACTTTCATCAAAATAAGTATTTGTCTTAGTAAAGTTTGTTTTTATGATTTCATTCTCTGCCAGCTGTCTAGTTATATTAATAACCTAATTAATTGTATTAATAATTTAAATGATGATAATTAAAATATATATTTAGGATGGAAATTAAAAAAATTATTTAAGACCAAATTAAAATGTATTCAAATTTAAGAGTCCAAAAAATATTTTCAACAAAAGAAAGAAAAAAATGAATAAAGAGAATGAGAGAAAACTAAAAGAAAATATCTTACTGTGTTTGATTTTCAAATAGTTGATAAGCTCAAAATTTTGGAAGAAAGAGAATTAAGGGAGAAAAGAGATAAAGAGAGAAAAAGAGGGAAGTTGAGAAAAGAGGAAAAGCATATGATCAATAGGCAAAAACAAACGTGACCCAACAATTACAACACCTAGCAATAGAATTAAGGTAACATAAAATAACAGAAATTCAATAGAGATGAAAATTACAAATAGAACCCTGAAACTTCTCAACTCTAATAATGAAGGATAATTATAAGGAAAATACTAAAATATCCTCAAAGTAAATGAATTTAATACACTTTAAAACATTACATAGCCTAACAAATAATCCCCCAATGAAATTACCCTTAACCCCAAGGGTGGAAGGACTTGGCATAAGGAATAGCTTTTAAACATTGAACAACAACTCTTGAGTTATTTCTTTCTCTATCTCACCTTTCCATTTCACCAACACTTTTGTCATAACTCAATGTCTTTCTATACTATGCACTTGCATAGTATTGGTTTAGGTACATGCTTGGCAGAAATAGAACCTTAAACATTTTGTAATTGGTGTTGATTAACATTTAGATAAAGATATTTCTTTAAAAGTAACACATGAAAGATTGGGTGAATTCTTGATGACAAAGGAAGCCAAAGAGTATAGGCTACATGTCCAACCCTCTCCACAATCTAATAAGGCCTAATATACCTTGGAAATAGTTTTTAAGAACTCCCTCCTCTCCATGGCTGCAACTTAAGGAAAAACTAGTTAACTTCCTAAAATTTCCTTTTAGATCTATCTTTGTCATTGCACAACCAGGGTCAAGTTCCTTTGTAATTTTTGTAACATCATTTCCTTTATAATAAAACTTTTATCAATGACCTCCATTGTAGATTCTTGTGGCATATAAGGCAAATGAAATGAAAGGGCCTGTACATACATTACCTCATAAGGTGGATGAATAAAAGAGTGAAAAGTGGTGTCATACCACCATTTTAAAAGAGGCAACCACTAATTTCATTCTTAAGGTGCTTGTCAAGCCAAGCTCCTCAAGTAATTCTTAAGGCATTTATTCAAAACTTCACTTTCTCCATTAGATTAGGGGTGATATGTTGAGGACAAGCACTGAGTGACTCCTAACTTGACAAATTCATGCCAAAAATTGCTGAGGAAAATTGGATATTGATCACTAATGATGTTAGATAAGGTTTCATATAGCTTGTAAATACTATCCATAAAAACTTTTGCAAGCTATGATGCTATGAAATGATATGTTAGGGCCACAAAGTATGCGTACTTACTTAATCTATCAACCATAACACAAATAGTGTCTTACCATTTATCTTAGGCAATTTCTCCATAAAATCCACTGCTACACTTTGCCAAACTCCACTAAGAATAGGTAGAGATTTATAAGGCTAGAGTAAGGTGTAGTTTCATACTTGCATCTTAAACAAGTTTCACACCTTTTAATGAATTCTTTGATGTTTGTGATCATACCCTTCTAATAAAAAGTAGCCTTCACTCTTTTTCCAAACTAGTATTAACCCTTGAATGACAACCTTGAAGAGAAGAATGCAACTAGTGCAAGATGTCATTTTTTAGGGTTTCCTTATTGCTAACTATTATATTATTCTTCCTTGTCAAAACACTACCATTCCATTTAAACTTAAGAAATGTTGAAGCATCCAATTAAATTACTATATCACATGGATCAAGATAGGGTTAGTCTCACATATTTCTTAATCCCTTCCATAATTCTATTAAGAGAGAAGAGATTGTTAGTTGTGACAACTCTATATGACAAGCACTAGATAATGCATTAGCAACTTAAGTTATCCTTCCCTTTTCTATAGCAAATGTCATATTGCATCCTCATAAGTGTGATCACCTAACTATAATGGTTTAGGATTGACAATCTTTGTCTGGTAAGTACTTTAAGCTTTGTTGGTTTGTGAGAATAACAAATGGTTAATTATTGAGATATTGTTGCCATTTTTCCTTAACATACACAACAACCAAAAGCTCTTCGTCATAGATTGACAACAACTTGCTTTCTAGTGAAAGAATTTTATTGATATAGGCAGTTAGATGTTTCATAAGCAGTGCACTAATCCTTGTGCTAGAGGTATTAGTTTTAACTTTGAAAAAGTTTCTCTAAATTTGGCAAAGCAAATACTATAGCATTTGTCAAAGCCATTTTAAGACTTTGGAAATATGATTTTACTTCTGAACTCCATAGGGAAACATGTCTCTTTAACAACTCAATTAAATTTTGCCAAAATGCTACAATTTTTTATAAATCTCTTGTAGTACCCTACCAAACTTAAAAATTCCTCAATAGTTTGACTAAAATAGGCATATACCAATCTACCACAACCTTCACGTTCTGCAAATCTATTAAGGCCCCTTATATAGAAATGAAGTGGCCTAGGGATTTAATTCTTCTAGTAGAAAAACCACACTTGTTATTTTTTTTACATAATGAGTTCTTAAAATAGTTAATACACTCCTTAAGTGTAATAAATGTTCATCTTTATTATTGTTGTAAACTAGAATGTTATAAAAAAACACATACTTCTATAGTTACTTCTCGAATATTGCATTCATGGCACCTTGAAAAGTCAATTAAAGTTGCATTTGTTAGCTCAAAGGGATTAACCAAAACTTAAATTGCCCAAAATGCATTTGAAAATGTTGCCTTTTGCACATCTTCATCTTTCATGCATATATGATGATTAGTATGGCCTTTGGATTAGTATGGACCAATTTTTGTGACGTTTCTTCCTTAACTAGTTTATTGTTATGCTTCTTATTAGTTGTAATTTTCACATCCTTGCCATTCAATTGAATTTCCATAATTAGGTTCACATAATCCAATTTGACAATGCAAAAAGTACATAACCACCGCATCCCTAATTAAGGATAATATTTGTCTTAAATTAAATTCCTTAAGTCATCCATTTGAACCTTTATACATTTTTCTTCCATGAATCTTACTACCATCTGCCACAACAACATTAACAATTTTTGTAGGCTTGATCTTCGATTAAGTTTCTTTATTAAACTTCTTATCAAGGAAGTTATGTGTACTTCCCATATCAATGAAGATATGCAAAATCCTTCTGTTAACTTGTCCTGTTACTTGAATTGTCCTGTTACTTGAATTGTAGGATAGGCAATGGTACCTTGCAAAGCATTAAAGGAAATTATAAGTTCCTCTAGTCACCCTTGCAGTGATTTTCTAGTGGTCCTATTATCATAGTATCTTCTTGTTCTTTTACATTATCATCCATAACCATTAAATAAATTTTCATCTTCTTCTTTTTAGGACAATTATGGCATGGAGTATAGTTCTCATAGCATAGGTAACAAAAATTTTTGCTTTGATATACCTCTACTTTAGCAAGAATCAATTTCTATTAAAACATTATAAATAGCTTTCCCAATATTCCCTTTTGATCACTTTCTCTTGATGAGCTTCCACTTATACCCCCCACTACTTAACTTCTGTTCCACCTAGTTTAGAAATCCCCTAACTACTAATTACACCCTTGACTAATACCTTATTTCCCTTAAATCCATTGGCTTTGTTTGATCAGTGGACTTCTTCTACACAAGTTTTATCTTTGTAAAAATTTGTTAATGTTGAGTGAAAAAAAAGTGTAGTTTTACTTAATCTATTAACAAAATTAATTAGTAATTAATAAATATAGTGATTGTTTTATATGGATTTTGAATCATATGAGCAGCTAAAATAAAATGAACTTAAGAATTGGTCATTTCTAAACAAACAAAAGAAGATTTTAGTTTATAGGTAATTTGTTATTATAATACTCAATCTTTCTAAAATTGATGAGATAATAAGAGAGGACTCCAAAATAAAATAAAATAAGGTCACGTAAGGATAGAATGATAATCTGAGTATTCAAAAATGAGATTATAGAGCTAAAGATGACCCGAAACTAGAGTCAAAATAGCTAAATAGAATAAACTGAAAAAGTAGTGATAAAATCATAATTTTATATAATTTTTTAAAAATTTAAAGAAGAAAGTTTTAAATGATAAAATTAAGTTCAATAAGATTCTTAAAGGCTTTAAGAACTATAGGAACCATTAGAATGACTAAAGCTCTTCTGGTGTGCATTTTAAGTTGTCGTTTGACCTAGATTTTGATTAAATAATTTAGAATGGTTCTAAACCCTATAAATTTAGAAGTAAATATTTTTAATAAACTAGAAAACTTAAATTTTTATATAGAAAAAATGGTTCTACAAAAGGATCTAAAATGAACCCAAATAAAATAGTCAAAGTTATAGGATGTAATGAAAATTTTGTAATTGTTTTAAAAATCACTTATTCTCCCTTACATCAGGTTAGTCATGCCACCAACCCTTCAAAAATGATCTAGAACATTCTGAAATAAAACCAAGGATGCACAACAGAAGGGAAAAAGGGAAGCCATTTTAGGTAAGTAAATATGCACTTTTTTATGGTATTTCTTTCACTAATCTTCTTCTCCTCTCTAAGCTCTCTGTCTTGGTGGTTTTAGCTTCTTAAAATAAGCATTTTGGTGGCTGAACTTTGGGAAGAAGGACAGAATTTGAAGAAGCTAATCTTACCACAAGGATCTTCATCGAACAAGAAAGCCAATAAGATATGATACTATGTAAGGTGCTTGCTTTTTGTTGCTCTTTTATCTTCTCCCTAGTTTAGCCAGCCTTATAAGCTATTAAAGGGGATTAAATTTCAATTAAAATAGAATGGAAACAAGCGTTTTAAGGTATGGAGGTTAAGAATATGCAATTGGAATCACTTAAAGAGCTTTAGAAACCAAGATAGAGAAATTAGGGTTTTTTTTGCACCTTAAAAGTTTTGGAAATATAAGAGGGTATTTTAAGCTATATAAATTCATAATTAAGCTAGAAAGAAGCCAAGGAATGTTTACATGTATCAAAATCCAAGAAGAAACCAATAAAACTCCAATTGGCTTCCATAAGTGTGTAGTTTTGGCCAAGGTGGGTTGGAAGCACTTAGAGAGTATTTTCTTATATTCCAATAATTTAAAAGGCTTAGATAAGAAGAATAAATGATTATCAAATTATTGGATTGAATTTATGAGCCCTAAATTGAAAGTTAAAATTTTAAGGCCTAAATAGAATTAAAAAAGCAAGTTAGCCTTAAACTCTTTTAACCAAGCATATAATAATTCAAATGAGTTCCATTAGGATTATATGACTTATAGTAAGTGAGAGTTTGGAGCCTAGAGAAAGAAAAATAAGAGTTGCCTCTTAAAAGACCTAAACTAGCTTTAATTTTCATATTAGGTTCTAATAGAATTAAGTGAAGTTAATAAGACCTAAAATGGATCATAATGAGTTAATTTGCCTTGTAATTGTCATGTGTAGGCCAAGTTAGTCTAAACTCACCAAAATGTGGGTGCCAAGTTAAGGAAATATAAGAGAAAAACCAAGAGCAAGTGGATTAATGGTGTCTTGAAGTTTCATAAGTCTTAAGGTACCTTTATCTCCCTATTTTGCATGTATTTGAATATTTGATTGTGTTGAAATACTTATATATATTGTTGCTTGATGTATTCATAAGTTATGTGTTAATACACTTTCTATTATGAGTTTCATGTATGATTTTGATACGTTTTTTGGCTTTTAGCTCCCTTTGGCATGGAATTGAATGCAGTAACTCTTCCTTGGCCTCAGGTTGAGTTTAGTCGAGCCTAGTAGTTTGTTTTGATGCCATGGCTTAATAAGAAGTGAATTTGTATGCTAAAAGTTGTATTTAAGTTACATGAGACATGAATGGCATTCTTATATCACATGCATTATATTTTCTCATGGTATTCATATATACATTGATTTGGTTGAAATTATCTACCAAGATTCTTCTTAAAATCTCACTCATGTATTTTCACTAACCATTTTAGGCTCTTCAAACAAGGAGAAGAAGTAGAAAAGCATTAGACTCTAGGAAACTTATGCAATATGATTTTGTGATGTAAATGTGCTACTTTTGCAAAGTGTAATTAAAAAGTTAGAAAGCTTATGTATGTATAATGGATATTCATGTATTTGATTATAGGCTAGAGCACTTCAATATATGTCATTTTGAGTTAAGAGTCTAGCATATACATATAAGATGTATAGATGTTCATATGCATATTGGGATGTTAGATGGTTATATTTTTATACAAGCCTTATTTCCCATGTTAGACTATATGAACTGCATGTTTAGGATGATTGAAAATTTACTCAAAGTGAGAGAGTGCAATTTGGAAACCAATTAAACCACTTTAGAACCAAAATTTGGTCTAAAAGATTATTAAATTGCGTCTTTATCCTTCAAAGCCCAAATGACCTAGTTTGGGACTAAATTTTGGTATGCATTTAGAGGACATTGAAAGCTTTTAAACAAGTCAAGAATTGGAACTTTTGGAGCTCTAAAAAATATTTTATGAATTTCTAAAATTTCCAAATTATGTAGATTAGTATGTCACTATTCATATTGTTCTAGTTTTTGTTCTTCATGTTTTTGATAGGTAAAAAAAATTCAATTACTAATGAAATTTTATAGAAATAAAGTTCACATTATAAACTTCCCGTAGTCATTGCACAAATCAGAGTTACATAGCTTAAGTTATGAATTTTTAAAGTTTGATGCATAATATGTTAAATAGGCAATTTTTGGGTCCTTGAGCCTCCTTGGACTCTTAGTGTATATTTTCTGATCTAATGGACCAAAACATGTTTGTTTATAATGAACATGAATAAAGGAAAAAAATTTTTGAAATTTAACCCCTATAGCTTCGATTGGCACGTAAACGGATTGATTTTCGCCATAGAAAGTATAGTAATCATTGTAAACTTTGGTTGCTAATGTTTAAAAGTGGTGTAAATGAGCTAAATGAAGCTAGGTAGGACAGTTATGACTTTTAAAACCATTTAGTCATATACCATAGGTAGTTACATACTTTATAAAAATATGCACTTTAGATATAAAGGGTGGATGATAATAAAGTTTGATTTTCCTTTGTTTAATACATAACCAAATTGAATGTGTGACTGGCATGGAATAAAAGATATTCTCATATTTGTAAGTGTAACAAATACCAATACAGTCCTAATAATGATGTTATTCACATATTAAGTCACTATCGACTTTGTATTCAAAATTTTAAGACTTAAAATGCTATCTTAACTTTTTTGTAGAAGTTTTGGTGGAGTGTCTCCTGAAATATAGATATCCTAAAATTTCTACAAACAATCAAGTCTTAGTAATATAATCAAGAGAACTCTACTATAAATTTCTATCAACTAGAAATTTCAAAGGGGATGGGGATTATACCTATGATCAAGTGGAGCTATATTTAAAAATACTATATATGTATATATAACAAATTCAAATAACAAAACAAAAAACTAGGTGGCCACACAACCTAAATGGGTCTCATTGTTTGAACGTCTCTTGTTCTTAGATGAAGGAGATAGGTCATCTCCAACTCTAGTATCTAAAATGTTAAAATAAAAGGGTGAGTTGGAACTCAATGAGTAGAAAACAATTTCAATACCTAAAAGTGAAACAAATGGGCAACCTTTTCCTAAATAGAAGAGAGGGAAATTCATATTCAAAATCATTAGATGATCACTACCTTTAGTAGAATTGAGTTAGGAAAGAGAAAAGGAGATGAATATATATATATATATATATTAACTATACATGAAATCGAATAATTAATTTAAAATGATAACAAGTAGTTATATTAAATACTGGAAAACCACTTTAGACGAGGTGAAGTAAAATGATAAGGGTGGCATAATAAGTGTATCTATTTATTAATAAAAGAATATACACGAAATAATTTCAAAAACAATTATTCCTTTTGGAATACATATCGCATGAAAAGCTAATATCATTTTCCTTGGTGGCAGTTATGTCTTATTGATAACTCTTTATCTTTCATGAGTAGTTACAACTGTCGGGCAGCTCTTTTGCCACTTAACTTTTACATATCATACCACATTTTCCATATTAGTTCCTTGGGATGGCTATACCTTGTTGATAGTTTCTTACTTTCTCATGAGTGGCTACATCTAACCGACAACTCTTTTTCCACTTACGCCTTTTTTTTTCTAATCATTTATCTAGGTGCACCTAGTTTGTTATTTCCACTATTGACTCTAGAGTTCTAACATGGACTCCCATCCTCCATATAAAAGTTAGGTAACATACAATAAAATAAGTGACATATAATAAGATAATAGTAATTAAATTAATATACATTAAAAAAATTAATTGAATGGATAAACAAGTTTAAAATGAAAATTTTGAGATAGTAAAATTAATTAGGCATAAACTTGGTAGAAAAGAGAAGGATACATAAAATAAGAAAGTGAAAATAAAAAGAGGAAAATAATTACAAGAATATAGTTATGATTGTAATCCAATGTAAAAGGTATATAAGTAAAAAGAATTTAAGTTGGGAAGACACCGTTTAAAGCTACATATCAACACAAGACCATCTCTAATTTGCTTCCTTTATGAACTTTTGTTTACTCATTCCCATTCCATCAATTGTTATTAACCAAATATCGCTTCACGTTGACAATTTAATACCACATGCAACACAAGGTAGCACTTACTATGGCCATGAGAGTGCATAATAATATATAATCACATCAACTCGTCTCATTACCTTAACAATTCACATGCATGGAGATATACAAAAGGAAGGGCTCATTCCACCAAGGATATACACGATATGATTTAAAACCAAAGTTAAAGAAACAGAAATAAAGTCAAATGACAATATAAAATTCATAAAGCGTATTATAACTAGCTATTTACTCATTGATGGTGCCAAAAACTATAATAACACTTGTTATATCTCACAAAGACAGACCTCCTTTAATGGGAGTGTCCACAAAATCTCCTTAAGGAATTAAAAATTGGAGATTGAAGACACAGATAACCTTCCTAAACACAAGATGCCAAAGCTTCAAATTTATACAACCCTTTCCTCCCAAAAAGAGACTTATGAGCCTTGGAAAGGAGGAAGGCTTAACTACAAAAATGGCTACCATAAGAGGACAAAAACGGTAGAAATTGGGTGGAGGAAAGGGCGAAGCATGAAGATGAACGAAGAGAAGAAGAAAAGGGGGAGCTCACCTGCACTTTTGGCATACCCATGATGCCCCACCAAGAGCCCACATATAATGAATGAAGGGAGAAGCTTTGATGACTAGGTTGGCATTGCATGATGGTGGCACGACTACTAGAGGTGGTTCACGATTTGTGTGGAAGGTGGTGGCTAAATGTTTGAATAGAGTGAGAGAAAGAATAGAAAAGAAAAGAGAAAAAAAAAAGAAGGAAAGAAAAAAAAGACTAAGTCTATATGTTTGGTAGCTTGCTTGCAATGTAGTCTACAAAGATTTTTTTTTTGTAATATCTATTATACTCTTATAATCATTATTCAATAATGACTATAATATTATAGAAATTTAGATTCATTAAGGATAATATACCTTTAGAATTTGGGAAAAACAATTATCCTATTGAGCATAGTACAAATATCAAAGTGACTCCCCAGAATAATATTTTAAGCTCAAGAAATTTTTTGAAATTAGTTAAACTTTACTTTCTACCCAAGAACGAGTTGTAATATATTTTATTTATCTTTATTATTTCTATTGTTATGTTAATTTTATTATATTTTGTTCACTATTGTGCTTGACTATTATTGTTATTATATTTCTCTTTTTCTTCTTACTAAGTCCTTATTCTTTACTCTTAAACTTATTTAAAAATTCCTATTTAAATTTCCTAACTACCTCAATTGTCATGCTATACACTTAGCAAAATTCCTAACTAAAGATACTTCAATCCCTTAAGTAAATAAAAATTAAATTTGTTATTACATAATACATGTGAATGTGACAATTTGATATTCCTTTTCAATTGTGATAAGACTATTTTTGCTGTTGGAGATTTTTAAAGATGATTAAACTCGTTGTTTACACCTGGACTATGACTATGTCTTGTTGGAAGTTAATATATTTCATTATGGTTTAGAATTTCTCAGGATGCTTAGCTTCTTGCACTGACAGATTCCAAAATTCATTGCTAACTAACATTTGAATAAGTTTGAATTCCAGCCAGTAAAGGAAGAACTGTGTTAAGATCATTAGATATACAATATGTTTTGTGTGAAATAAGTTGTGTTTTTCCTTTTTTTTTATTGCAATCTTCTTTTGTTTAATATGAAATTTTCTACTTCATTTGCCTGTTGAAACTTCAAATTCCAGTTTGAGTGTAAGTGTTTTCACTCTTTACAATGAAAGGTACCTGACTTTATGTACTTTTCCTTTCTATTCTCAGGTATGTGTTGCAGAAGGTCCTAAGCCAATATATCCTTGAGCGTAGAAATTGGGGGCCATTTCTATGTCTGCAAAGCTTGTTCTGTGTGTAAGTTCTTCCTTATATTGTTGGATAATTGTGATAATTGCACTTTCACTCCGGATATAAAATAAAGCACCTTTTGCTGAATTTCATAAACAGTACTGTTAATTACTATGCTTAGTTCTACATGAAATTGTCTCTAAACATTGTTTCATTGTTGTTGTCATTTTTTTTAAGTTGAAAGTTCTATTGTGTTGTTGGTATGATTGTGTAACTTGGTTTAGTTTTTCTAGTTTTTGTGTATTTTAGTGTTACTAATTTCTGGTTATTGGAGTAAAATTGTTACCCTCTGAGAAATAAAGAGACAACTAATTTTCCATAATTTTTTACTCCTTTAATTTTTACTAATTCTCAAAAATCTTGATAATTCAGTTTCTAAGGCTACATTATAGTTAGCTTTGATGATGTATATACTTAATATAGGCGGAGATGACCTCAGGACCTTCTGCACTTTGGTAATATGTACTTTCAAGTCTTCAAGCTAGTTGTTATACTTATAATATATATATATATATATTATGAATAACCTTGATATAATATATACATACATACATATATATATATATATATATTATGGTAATGAATATTTATATACATGCATGCAAACTTATGTATGTTACATTCATTCCTATCTACTCCAACAAGTATTTGTATTTCTAGACAAGCATGTAAGTGTGTTCTCGCCTCAATAAATACCTAAAGTACACTTTATAACTATACCTGATTATGGGTTGAGAAACTCGCTTGACCTGAAAAAAATATTTATGATCCAAAAAAAAAATTTTCAAAAAAAATGAGCCCATTTTTAAAAAGTCCAAATATAAAAAAGATCAAGTTTAAATTTTTTTAAAAGTCTGGCCTGAGCCTGAACCCGCCTATATTATAATTATTTTTTATATATTATTAATAAATAATATTATTAAAACATTTATTTATAATTATAGATATAAGTAAAAAATTATATAATATATATGATTATTATTTTTCTTACTTTTACTTATTGTATAATATATTATTAAGAATAAATTATAATTCAAATAAAATAAATTATTAATAGTAATATTATTAGAAAAATTATTATTTTGAGATGTTTTATTATTATATATATATTTCAAGTTATTTAAATTTTTTGTAATTTTTTATGAGTTATTTAGAATTTAAAATAAGAATAAAAGGATACCTAACAAGTAATAAATATATATATATATATATATAATATTTAAAACTAAAAATTAAAAAGAAGATAAAAATGTAAAAAAAATATTACAAAATAAGCCGCCTCAGCCCCGACCCTTTTTTAACTGGGCTTGAGTCGGGGCGATATTGGTCAAACAGTACCAAGTAGGGGCTAAACCCATGCTTAAAAAAATTTACAAATTTTTTTATGAATTTGCTCATTTTTAAATAAATCCATCCCATGTTCATGTCTATTCACAACATATTATAAACAACACTAAAAGAGGAAGAACATCCTCCGTAAGGGCAGAAGTCACTTACAGTTCATACAAGCAATTTTTAGTTCTTGTCACCTGCGAGGACCAAAGTTGATCATGAAAACACCTACAAAGTGACTGTGGGCAAAGAAATTATGTAGAGAATGATAGCTAAAAGTTGAGTTATTTACATGGCATTGTATTTTATCAATTCGACTAATAACATAATTAATTACTTGAACGGAATATTATATTAAAAATACCTCAAGCTAAATAAAAAATAATTTTCTATAGTGAATTAAATTAAATTTGAATTTACCTTTATAAAAAATTAGCATTTATAAAATCAAAATAAAAAAAAAATGAAGGCAAAGCATGGTGCATTTCTTTAATTTCCACTTCAATTTTTTTTGTATAAAAGTCATTGAAGTCTCTCTTACAGCAACTCTACTTTCTTTTTGCTAAATTTTAATATTTTCGACCAACAAAAAGCCTTTTGGTTAAATTTCCTTTAACTCTGAAGACTCTAATCGGACTCTATCTGACGGGGCACATGCACTGATCATAAATTGAATGAAAATGAAAGTTGAAGGCGAGCGTGTAGCTTGGTGTGTATGGATTTTAATTTTTTTAAAAGAAATTATATCTAAAAACTTATATCATATAAAATTTATAATAAAATATTTTAAAAATAAAAAATATTTTTAAAAATTATTATTATCATCAAATTTTAAGAGGTTTATTATTAATTTTAAAATATTTATTATTAGACATAAAAAAATATTTTTTTACACTTAATAATAAATTTATTAAAATTTGATAATAATAATGATCTATAATAATAATTTTAATTTTTAAAATATTTTATTATAAATTTTATATAACATATTGAATGTAATTTTTTTATTTTTTTATTTTTACTTTACTTTGAACAAAGTATGGTATTGTTATGCCATTGCCAACGCCTCCACTGCATTGGGATAAGCAGAGGATGTGTACCACATGCGCAGCGGTGATGTGATGTCGTACCATTTTCTTGTAGCCAATCGTGACCGTTCATCTTATGCGATCCTAAATGTCCGTGTATCCCCCCAAAACGCACCGTTTCACTGGATTGATTAATTTGCCAAAATTTCAACCAATCTGAGTTGTCTGTTATGCACGATCAAGATTGTCCGTTTAAAAGCCCCAAAACTCATTGTTTTAGACACCTAAATGTCATATGAGCGCTGAGTTTTGTCCCTACTTCTTCATCCTCTTGTTGTACTTATCCAATGCGGGAAAAACCTTGGTTTTTCTAACAAGAAACATTGCTCCTCAAGTAGGACTTCAATGAAGAAGACAATAAACCATTTTCTATTTTCAAGTTGTCATTGTCTTGCTTATATTAGGACCTCTATCAGATGTAATTTTTTTTAGTTCTGTGCGAATTTTCTTGGGACCTCTACCAAATTGTCATAAAGGCATTACTATCAAAATTTCGAAAGAAGCTCCATTCTTAGAGGTCACTCCAGGAGTTTCATCATTAAAAGAACTGTCCCAGGTAAAATATACAATTTTTATTAGTTTTGATCATTTTCCCACATCAGGTTCATTTTTCCAACATTAATCCTTTTCAAAAAAATTAAATAATACTATTTATAGGTATCCCCTATGAATTTCTGACAATCGGTTGAATTGTAAAAAAAGATTTGAACCATAGCAGATTCATCTAGCTCACTACTTCAATACTCAAATTTATTTAGATAATCAACATAACATTTGATACTGAAGTTCTAACGGCACACACCAATAGGAAAATGGAGATGGGGGAAAAGGTGAAGGATTGCATAGCAAGTTCAACATTGTTATCTAGATTAATCATTCAGAGGCAGACAGAAGCATGAAGGGAAGGGAATGCAATTTTCAGTACTGGAAAAAATGGCTTTTACCATAATTTCAACCCAACTTTTTGAATGCCTTTCAAATTGTGCCTTCACCCAAATTAAAGGCTTAACTTGCAATAAGGATAGTAAGAAGCAATGAGGCTACAAAATTCTTTTCTTGTCTACTGGACACTTTCTTTTTAATATGTATGAGAGTGTGTATATTATCCCTTCAATAGAAGGGATTATAATTCCTAGAGAAGAAGAAGAACCTGCATACTGAGCCTATATGTCATCAAATCAAATGATGCATTAGGTGGTGTGAAGGAAATTGTTCGATCATCTTCAAATTAGGCCAAATGCACACACCTTCATCAAATGTTGATGCATAGTTTGAGAAAGCATTAATGATAAAGAGAGCCATTCTTGTAAAAAGTATATTAAGATCTGCACTCTATCTTGTAGCATGGATCAATCTTCTCGTGTAGCCATGTCATTTTCACCCTCTCAGCAATTTTTTCCTCTTTATATTTCAGACCCTCTCCCAAAGCAAGCCCACTGATAAACTAACAGGAACAGGAAAACAAAATGCAGTAAGTGTATTGAAGGGTAAGCAGAGACTTCTTTTCGAGTAAGAAGGCAAATGCTCAACCTCTCAGGTTATAATTAAAATTCTGATACCTCCCTTTGTTTTTGCTTCGCTAAATATTCCCATTCCACACGTAAATCATGCCTGATGCATGCCCCACCTTCCTATAACTAACTTTATTCCAAAAAAACATGTGTCACCCATATAATAAGGAGAACCAAATATCAATCATTCCATTTGGTAGTCACATGTCCATGCTGGTGCTCGCAGCATCCTCTTCATGGTTGTGACGTTTTCGGTAGCTGCCTGCCTGTCCTGCTCGCGTGTGACTACTTCCTTACCCTACTCCTTTCCTTGCTCATGCACGACTCTGATCATATCACCACCCAAAGCTCCAGCAATAGTGTCCACAGCCGGCCCTGTGCCTAGAGCCATTTTCCCATTCTTTGGCTTAAATTGAGGATGAACAGAGCCAGAGGTTAAAGATGAGTGAACTTGCTGCGCTTGGGTGGTGAAATGAATGCGTCAGGTGGGTTTTAGAGCTTTCAAATGGACGAATTGGATTGCACGCAATGAATGGCCAATATTTGCTAATAAATAGGAGTACGTATCGCTATGGAGCCATCGATTACGCAAATGGTTGGGATTAGTTGAATGAAAATCGTTGTTTTGTCGCTTCGCAGGCCCTGCCCATCCCTTCACTTTGCAGTTGATCCGAACGCCTTTCTTTCCTCTTCTATTTTAACTTTAAAGTTAGTCTCGCCACCACAATATTCTAGCCATTGATTTTGATTTTGATTTTTGTTTTGTTTTGTTTTTCTAAGGAACGAAGAAGCTGAAATGTAGAAAAAAAATCTCCTTCAATATAATTTTGATCCTCTGGCGAATGACCCTTTGCATGTTTAATTTTGCAAATGATTCCTTGTGGTATATATATCTCAACTATTTTAATTTGTTAATGTAAATTTAAAAGAGTAATGCTATTAAGAGAAAAATAACCATACATAAAACACAGCGAAATTTTTATTTAAAAGTGAAGCTTGGTGCACATATCTTTAATTTCCAAATTGTAAAAGAGTAATATTACTAATACAAAATTAACCATAGAAAAGACAATGAAAATGATAGTTGAATGTAAGGCTTAGTTAATGGAGCAAATAAAGAGGAAAAAACATGAAGGGCGCACTTCTCTTTCTAAGTCAAACATTTCTAGTCGCTATTTGATTTAATTTAGGCGTAGAGCAGAAGTTGAGTGTTTAAGGAAAAGAAAAAAATTTAAGAAAGGGGAAAAAATTTATATTCATTTATTATATATATATATATATATATTGTGATTATAACTGGTTTAAGTTTGCATTTTGCAGTAAGAATTAAACTTATTTACAACCCCTTTCACCTCATTTTGTGTATTCACTTGCCTATCATCAATATATAAAATCATCTTAGAATTATTTTTAGTCTATAAATTTAAATTATTATAATAGACCATATATATTTATTAATTTTTTAAAACATATGTATTCACTTGCCTATCCTCACAAAATTGTTATGTAGCATTCATTATTTATTTATTTTATTTTAATAGTAAAAACTAAAATGTAAATTTGATATAAAATAAAATGTAAAAAATAATTTTTGGAAGAATTTTCCATTTTATGAATTCCATATTCAATGTTAAACTTAGGATTCTCCGGAGTTTGATTTCATTTGATACATAAAATAATTAATAATAAAAATAAAAAATAAAAAATAAAAAAATGACTTTATAAATAGAAAATGAATTTCGTACTTTTATTTTAAAAATAATAAAAAGAGATATATATTATTAAATATTAATTATAAAAACATAATAAATATTGTATAAAATTTTCTTTTTTTTTTTTCCCTTTTCAACCTGTTATCCAATGACCCCTTGTAAGCACTTATTAATTTTTGTCACTTTGTAATCATACCTTAAGTTGATAGTAGTAAACATAATTGTATATATCAATTAGTGTTGCTCTCACTAGACCACTCCTTTAGCAATAACCATTATAGCATTTGATTTTGAACAAATGATATTTGTGCATGTCAATTATATTGTCTCACTAATAGGCATTTAACACATATAAAATAGACATTTTATTATATATATAATAAATTGATTAAAAAAATTATAATTAGAGGTGAAAGAACAAAGCAGTTTCTTTCACGTATTGTCAAGCTAGTAAAAGATAATACTCAATTTAGACAATATGAATTTTCCATAATAATTGCAAAAATTAAAATTAATTTATAGGAGTAAGGGCTAAGATGTAGGCACAATTCTTATATATCTTTTTGGTGTAGAGCTGCCAAAATAGCCAAATGGAAAAGAATTTAAGACAGCCATTCATTTTACTTATGCCAATTTTGGGTATTTCCTATGCAAAGTTTATGAAGTGTCTTACATGTTATAACAATTGCAAAATGGGTAAGAGGAAATAACCATTGAATCCGTCATCGTGCCTATTAAATACTTTGGCTTTGTTTTCATTGCTTTCTCACATTGAGTTGTGTATACTACATACCATATCTCCATAATGATCATGGATATGAGGTTTCTATATGTTCTTCTTGCTTCTTTTATGCTTTTGGTCCATATGTGAGTGGCATTTGCAGTTAGCATGCAAGTTGGCAATGCTTCTATAAAGTGCATAGAGAGGGAGAGACTATAACTGCTTACTCTCAAACAAGGTTTTGTAAATTGCCATGGCAACGTCTTCTTATGGGGAATAGAAAACCAAAAAGAATGTTGCAACTGGATAGGTGTTGTGTGTGACAGCCAAATAGGTCATATGGTTGAACTTTTTCTTCTTGGTTATAATTTGGAAGGTACGATCACTCCATTATTGGCTGAATTGCTCGTTTGAATTTTTTGGATTTTAGTGGCAATAATTTCAATCTAACCCAATTCCCAAACTTTATTATTTCTTTAACCCGTTTGAAACATTTCGATCTTTCTTACATAAATTGAAAAGAGAAATACCTTATGAATGGGGATATTTGTTCCACTTGCAAAAATTATACCTTTTAGGAAACCAGCTTGAAGGTAGGATACATAAATCCTTGGTTTTGTGCAGTTTAAATGAATTATATCTAAATAACAACTCCTTGAGTGGCCAATTAGATGACTTCATTACATCATTTAGCCATTATGGTAACAAATCACTTGGATTTATCTAGTAACTAATTTGCAGGGGCACTACCAAATTTTTCGCAAGTCTTGTCTCTATGACATTTAGCTCTTGGCTACAAAGAATTAAATGGAACACTAAATGATAGCATTGGACAACTATCAAACTTACGGTGGTTAAGCATTGAACATAACTCTTTGTAAGATGTCATATCTAAAACTCATTTCTTGAGACTCTTTAGGCTAGAAGTTTTGGACTTGTCTTTTAATGATCTAGTCTTCAAAACTAATCATGATTAGATTCCCTTTTTTTAGTTGAATTCCACTTGGTTAGCATCTTGTAAGTTAGGCCTTGCCTTCCTAAAAGTCATGTTCTTACTTGGATATTTCAAGTGCTGAAATTTCTGATACAATTCCAAGTTGGTTTTGGGGATTTTCCATTTAGATCGTTGAACCTTTCACATAACCAGATTATTGGCAAAATTTCAAATTTTCTAATACAAGAGTTTGCTAATCATACAAATTCTAGCTCAAATTTGTTCAAAGGCTCATTTCCATCAAATTTATCATATTTGCGAGCAACATTAGATCAATCCAACAATAAAATTATAAATGCTAGTTTTCTGTTATGTCTAAACATGACCAATAAATTAACTATTTTAGATCTAAAAAATAATCAATTATATGGAGTCCTTCTAAATTGTTGGATATATTTTGAAGCATTAATTTTTCTTAATGCTGCAAATAATAGCTTCTTTAGGAAAATTACAACATCAATGGATTCCTTAAGACAAATCCAAGCATTACATTTAGGTAGCAATAGACTTATGGGTGAAATACCTTTGGCTTTGAATAAATGCTCAGAGCTTAGAACATTAGATGTTGTTCAAAATAACTTTATGGGATTAATATCAAGCTAGGTTGGCAATGGATTTAAAAAATTACTTGTCCTTAATTTAAGATCCAATATGTTTTATAGGAGTTTGCCCTCCTATATTTGTCATCTGTCTCAAGTTCAAATCTTAGACCTATCAATGAATTATATCTCCAGAAGTTTACCCAAATGCCTCAACCATCTTTCTACTTTGGCTAGTCAAACAAATTTTAATGCAACCATCAGTTATGGTCATCCAATGCCTATTCAACTTTATAGTATTGGTGTTTATTTTTTTCATAGGGGATAGTGCTTCACTGGGCTAGAAAGGTAAGGAGTCCAAATAACAAAGTATATTGGGATCGCTTAAAAATATTGATCTCTTCAACAATATGCTAACTAGAGAAATTTCAAGTGAAGCAATGGATGTTGTTGAATTGGTTTCCTTAAACATTTCAAGAAATATGGTTGGTGGACAAATCCCTACAGCCATTAGATAAATAAAGTCATTGGACTTTCTTGATTTGTCAAGGAACTATTTATTTGAAACATTCTTTCAGAATTTTCACAATTAGATTGTCTCTGTGTGAGGGATTTATCGTACAACAATTTTTCAAAAGAAATTTCACTCAATACTCAACTCCAAAGCTTTAATGTCTCTACTTGTGTAGGAAATGTAGAACTCTACTTTGTTTCTGTTCCAAAATGTTCCATAAAGCAAAGAAAACATAACCAAAATGATAGAAATTCTAAAGATGATGAACAATTCTTCAGTCGAGGGTTCTATATTAGTTTGTCAATCAAATTTAGCATAGGGTTTTTAGGAGTTTACAGCTTATTATTTCTAAACAAATCATGGACATATGCTTATTTTAAAATACTAAGTGATGCATATGACAAATTGTATCTGGTGGTTGCTATAAACGTGACCAAATTGCGTAGGTGGAACAGAGTTTCAACATGAAGGTAATCAACATCTATCTTTATATCTCTTTTGTGTTCATATCATTTTCTTTTTTCCTTTTTCTGCTAGTGAACTAATAATTGCATCCCATTTCAAATTTGTTTACCAAAATGTAATCTTTTATAGAAAATTTTTTCCCCCAGAAAAATAACTTACAAAAACTAAATTTTGTAGCTTTTTAAAAAATCAACTAAGAAAAAGTTATTTGTAATATATTTATATTTTAAAACTTTTAAAAAATAAATATATATGCCACATCTATATTGTTGGCAAAAAATAGAAACCTGAGTAATGATTTTCTTGTAAAGAACTTTAAATGGTGAAATTTTAATATGTAGATTAAAATAGAATATACAAATTTTATAAATGATATCCAAACAAGAAAAGAAATGCGAAACACATGCCTCTAGCCATTGCTTTGAAATGCAAATAATGACAGTATACAGGTCTTATAAGCTTATTGTTTCTAATTTTTGATAGTGTATTCGTATTTTGTATGCTAAAATCATATAAATCAAGCTTAAGGTCCTATATATAAAGAATAAATAAAAACAACTACCTTCCCATCAAAGGTGTTGAAAATCATGGTGAAATTGGAATGTGCTTATTGAATCCCTCAATATTTAGACCAGCATATGGAGAAGTTGTTAATTTGTTGGCAACATTTAGAAACCAACTAAAATTCTCCCACTTGGTTTGAATGATTTAATGATTTCCAAGATTGATGAATATGTATTCTAAAAGAGAGAAAACTGGATATATGAATTATAGTGATAAGTCCTCTATAGGTGAGTATTACCTTCCATATATCACAATGCACTTCATTTCCTCAACCTATTATATTTTAACTTAATGAATAAATCATTTGCTTATTCTGAGTCCTTTTAATGTCAGTTATTCTCAAAACATAAATATGCACACAAATGAAAAGAGCAACTCAAACTTAATAAGGGCCTTGTTACAAAATGATATATAATATATATATCAATAACTCAATATGGAACTAATTCCCATTCTAGACACATAATCTTTAAATGTTATTCGTGGCATGCTTTTTGTCAAAGGATCATATATCATTGACTTAGTGCTAATATGTTTAATGGTGACTGTATTTTCCTTGACATATTCCCAAATGGCTAATTACTTAATGTCAATATGCTTATTTTGACTTTCACTCTTATTGTTCTTAGCCAGAAAAATAGTGATAGAGTTGTTACAATACATCTTTAATGGCCTAGAGATGGTGTTGACAATTTTAAGCCTAGATATAAAGTCCTTAAGCTAAACACATGTGAGGTTGCCTTAAAATAAGATACAATCTTGGCCTTCATGGTAGAAGTTGCAGTTAAAATCTATTTGCATTCTTTGAAGATATAGCTTTATCGAGAAACATAAAAATGTAACTTGATGTTCTAGTGAAATTTGATCTTAGTAGTCAGCTACTTCAAGATTTTCAGTGTGTTTGTACATCAGCATATAGTCTTTGGTACCTTTAAGATACATCATGACTTTCTCTTAAATGATCTATATCTAAATTACTTTTATATCTACTTAACATTCTGACCACAAATGTAATGTCAGGTCTTGTATAAACCTAAGTTGACATGAGGTTTCTAACATTAGAAGTATATGGAATGTCACACATCTACTCCCTTTCTAAATCATTTTTTGAGTACTAGTTCAAATTAAACTTGTCACCTTTCATTATGAGTGCTACATCAATGAATAATCTTTCATCCAAAATATTTATAAGACTTTACTAATATAGATTTCTTGTGATAGCCCTAACATGCATTGAGTTTTGTCTTTATCGATCATGATAGCAATGACATAAGATATTTCACCTATATCCTTTATCTTAGAATTCTTAGTAAAAAATTATTTCACCTCATATAACAAACCTTTATCATTAGTTATAAGTAATATATCATCTACACATGATACAAGGAAACAAATGTTACTTTCATTAATTTTTTGGTATATACATTGATTTATAACATTCTTCACAAATCCAAGTTAAGAGATAATATCATGAAACTTTAAGTACCATTAGCGAGATGCTTGTTTTAATACATATATAGATTTCTTAAACTTATATACCAAGTGCTCACCAACACTAGAAGAGAATTCTTCTAGTTGTTTCATATACACCTCCTCCTTTAGTTCCCCATTAAGGAATGTTATCTTCACATTTATCTAATGCAGTTCTAAGTCAAAATAGGCAACCAATGCCATTATCAAATGGAGGGAATCTTTCTTAGACATAAGAAAAAAAGTTTTCGTATAATTGATTCCTTCCTTTTAAGTGAGTTCCTTAGCCCTTATATCTTTTGATGTTGCCTAATAATTTTCTTTTTGTTTTATAAATCCATTTGCATCTAATGGCTCTAAAACTACTAGATAACTCAATGAGATCTCAAACTATGTTAGATGTTATGGAATCTATCTCTTGCTTCATTATGTTATGCTACAGTTCAGATTCTTTACAATTGATGGTTTGCAAAAATGGTTTAGGGTCATTTATGACTCTAATATTATAGTTAGATTATTATAGGTACACAACAGAGTCACTAAAAATCACTAACCTCCTTATCTTAGTTGACTTTCTTAATATTAAGTCAACATTCTTTAAAGAAGCATGTTGCTTAATTATTTGCTCAGTAATTTTTGGAAGTTGCGCAACAATTAGATCAAATTGGTCGTAGATCATAATATGTGGATTTTTAACAATTGATTGTTTCAATAACTATTTGCACTTGAAGGGAATGGATCACAACTACTCTATCACTTGATATGGGAGCTTAAGCACTAAATTGATCATTCTTAGAATCCAAGTTCTGAGTTTGACCATTCTCACTAAGTAAGTTATTCTTAAGAAACTTGCATTTTTTGATTGCACAATCCTAATGCTATCAAATGAATAATAAAATTTGTATCCCTTAGACCTTTAAGCATATCCAATAAAGTAGTTACTAATAGTCCTTGGGTTCTGCTTCTTTTTTTATTGATTATAAACCTTAACCTCAGACAGGCATCCCCAAATGCACATATGTCTTAAACTTAATTTTTAGCTTTTTCATAACTCAAATGGATAACAGTCTTCATTAGAACTTAGTTAAGAGTATACATAGTCATCTTAAGGGCTTCAGTCTATAAAGACTTAGAAAGCTTGGAGCTAGTTAGCATGCTCTTCACGATGTCCCATAATTTCCAATTCATTCTTTTAGCTACACCATTTTGGTTTGGAGACATAGGCATATTAGGCAACAATCCTATGCTCTTGAAGAAAATGAGCAAATGGATATGGTGCTTATCCATCTTCAATATATCTACCATAATACTTACCACCTCTATTTAATCTTACTATCTTAATTTGCTTATCATATTGTTTTTTTATTTTTGTCTTAAATATCTTAAAGGCATTCAATGCCTTATTCTTATTATTAATTAGATAAAGATACATATATCGTAACTAATCATAAATAAAGGTGATAAAGTATTTTTGACTACTAAAATCTAAATTTGGATTACAAATATCAGTATGTATGATTTCTAATATACTAGTGTTCCTCTTAACATATTTCTTAGTCTTATTAGTTTACTTTCCTTTAATGCAGTCTTTATAAATGTCAAAACCAGTAAAGTCAATAATATTAAGTATTTCATCTTTTACCAATCTTTTCACCTTGTTTATTGAGATATGATGAAATTTACGATGTCATAATATAGAGAAATCTTCATTAGTAACACATATCTAAGTACTTATTCTACTAGAAACATGCATTGAATTATAAGTGACACTGTCTTGTAATTGAATTTAGAATGGACTATCACAAATTGTACCATTATCAATGATATCATATGTATAAAATTACTTGAATATATTATTAGAAATTTAAAAGAATATACCAATTGTACAAGTTTAGAAACTAAAATCAAGCTTTTAGAGAAATTTGGCATATAAAAAGTCCTATCAATTCAAAACTAGAATCAAGAACTAATTTGTATGTTCCTATAGCCTTTATTATTGAGTGCATCTTTTTTTTTTTAATAGATATAATGCTTATTGTTCATTGCCTTCCTTTGGTTTAGAAAGCCTTACAAAATATTAGAGATATGAATTGTTAAACCAAAATCAATTCATCCTGTGTTACTACTAGCATTTACTATATTAGATTTATAAAAAGAATATAAGATTAAGTTACTTTTCTTTTCAAGTCAAGTTTTGAATTTGACACAATCCATCCTCATGTATACTTTTTTTTTTTTGCAAAAGAAACATTTAGACTCCTTTTTAATATCAAATTATATGGGTGCCTTACCTTTCCCTTTTGCTTTGGCTTTTTTCTTTTTTGGCTTCTTTCTTTATGTTACTATATGTGCACTTTCTTTTTTCTTTACTAGGAGTCTTCCTTCCTCTTGAACACACATAGTTAATAGTTAATTTATTGACCATTTCTCCTTTTATGTATTGTAAATGATCTTGAAGGGCCCATATTAAGGTAGTAAAGAAGCCATAATGAAGTGTTTCAGGAAAGATTTGAACATCTCAATCTCTAATGCTTTAAGTTAAGTTGTTATGTCCCTTATTTACATGATGTGCTCTGCACACCCTTTATGTCAGTAAGTGATGATAACTTTGTCATCATGATACTTGCTAAAGCTTTGTCCGAGAATTTGAACTATTCATAAATAGCCTTGAGCAAGTTTGGAATGTTTTGATGCTTTCCGATAAACCCATGAATAGTAGTAGATATTATAGTTTTGATATATATCATGCTAAGGTGATTTGATGGCACCTAACATTCATAAAGAGTTATTGTTGATATACTGCTAGTGTTTGTGGATTTAGGAGATTTTTCTTTTCTAATCACATCATCAATGTCCATCCACCCTAATTGGAGAAGAATTTTGTCTTTCCAAAGATGTTCAAAGGTTGAAAAGTTGCATAAGATTTATATGCTATGTCAATAATTTAAGGCACTTAAATATTTTATATGACATGTTATACCAATGTAATGCATAAAATTCCGTAATTAATTAACTGGAATTAAGAGAATTAAGGGGTTATTATGGGAAATTTGGAAAAAAAATTTATAAAGAATAAGAATTTTAAAGAGTGATTATTTTGGGCTATTTTGAGATAAATGATTATTATTGGGCAATTCTTAGTTAAAATAAAATATTATTATGAATTTGAATTTAATTGGGTCAAGACTTAATTAAGGCTCCATGATTTATTTGATTATGCCTAAGAGAAAATATAAAGGCCCAATTTTAATTTTTTTATGGAAACCAAATCCTTTTGGACTCACTTGACTATGACCTAATATCCTAGAATGGGTCCAATTGGACTTAAGGCCCATGGGTCAGCTCCATTCCTTCAAAACCCTAGGAAATTCATTTGTCCATTTATTTTTTGAGGCTAAAACATAACACAAGACAAAATTCACACAAATGAGAAGGGGGTTAAGGTTTCTCATCTTCTAGGCTTTGATTCCCAAGTTTAGAGGGAGATTTAACTAAGGTAAGTTATATATAAGTTGATCATCTCATCTTTCTATTCATTTTGGTTCGATTAGTTTTTCATTTGGTGAATTTTCATCTCACCCCTGAATCTGAGAATAGGTACTTTGGTTGTTTCTTACATGATTTTTGAAGGTTAAGGCTAAAGGGATTATAGGGTAAGTACTTTTCCTTATTTTGATGTGTTATTATGTTAGAAATTAGCCCTAACAATTGATTTTTGGGTTGGGTTCTATTGTTGTACGAAAATACAAGGAAATTGGAGTGAACTATTATAGTTTCTGAGCCAAATAACTCAAGTTTTGATTTTAGAAGTCATTAAAGATTGGGTAAGTGTCTCGTATCATTTTGTGATGTGTATGTGCTAAATTTTCATCATCTATATAAAATTTTTGTATATGGCTATTACATGAACAAAAATAAAAATGTTGGGAGTGACTCATTCTTGATTCTTGGTGTTTTGATTTTAAATTAGTGTAGTCGACTCCTAGAAACATGGGTAAGTGATTTCTAATGGATTTTTTTATGTAACTGAGCGATGGATATGAAGTTCTCTTGCTAATGATGGCTAGATGATGATAGATATACTTGTCTTAGGCTTGGTCTTAGGCTTATGGGCCTTTTAGAGCATGTGGATAGTTAGAGGAAGAGTAATTAGGCTTCATTGAGGTAACCAGGGCTTAAATTCTAATTCAGTACATATGTTCATTTATATTTGCTGCACATATATATTTTTCTGTGTTAAATAATTAGTTGGCTACTTGATTGTTGTTTTGGACTGTGAGCATGCTCTTGGTGGAGTTGGAATCATGCTGCCACCGTGCATTATGTTATGATTAGGCACCGAGTTGTGATCAGACTTGATGAATGTACTAAGCCATAAGCATGCTCAATAGGGAATTAGCTCGGTGGATAGGCTTTTTCCTTTGTTATTAGCTATTAATATATTGTATGTGATTGTTAGTATGAGATAGTAATCACTGATAATCCAACTAGTTCATTTGCTAATGATATTAATGCCTTCGATTTATCTTTCTATATAAAAATGCATTATGTTGATTAATTTATACATATATATGGAATTAGCCTCTTATTATTGAGATTTTATATCTCACTTCAATTGTGGACTAAACATTTTCAGAGACCAGATCTCTTAGTTGCAAGGAGAAGCTAATGGAAGTCTACCATGATAGTTTAGTAGTATTTAGGCTTAATTGCCTTGTCTAAATGAGTTTGTATAATAGGCATGTTAATAATATGTCGTATAGTTGTCACATTACATCATGTATTACCAAGTACATGGACTAATTTTATAATCTATGGAATTGGTACTTGTGATTATATCTAGATGATTATTAATAAGTACCTTAAAATTATACGACCTTTAAATATTTAGTGTTATAGTATTATTGTTTGAGTTGTTAGCATAGAAGGTTTGGAATGTACTTTTATTTTCTTGATCTTGTGGAAGGTGAAACGATTCACTTCTTTTATGTTACTATAAGAGATTTTACTATCATGAGTCCTTTTTGGATGGTTTTGGGAAATGACACGGTCATATTTTAAACTAGGAGTTGTACCAAGTGTTGAGAGATGTAGACAAGTTTGATTTGTCAATTGAAACTTACTCAAAGTGGTTTAATGATCTTAGATAATGAAATTAGGATTTTGGATTGTCATTAGAAGTCATGTCATATCATCTACTATTATAGGCCGTTATGTGTGACATTAAGAAGTGACATAGCTATATTTTACACTTGAGGTCCCTTTGGAGAGTTGTATGAAAGAACATGTTCAATTAATCTATTGAATCTTACTTCAAGTGGTTAGAGGACGTTAGGTGGTGTATTGATTATTTTTGAGTTGCCATTTGAGCTTACATTCCCATCCTTTTGCTATTATGAATAAGTACATGCTAATGTGGTATGAATATTGACTAGGATAATTATTCTATGAACTCTTGAATTATATAGACCTAATAACTGAAGATTTTAGCAGGTTATATGTCCAAAAAGTCTTGTAATTTAGCCTTAGAATAGCCTTAAGTTGGAGGTTGAAGAAGTACATATACCTTGGTTTGCATATTGAGGAGTTTAGGACTAGTAGAAGCCCCAGTTATGGCCAAACATCTTCAAGTCATGGCCATATTAAGTTAACAGAAGCAAAGTGTGTTGTAGCGCAAATCGTGAAAATTAAGGTGAAAGTATTTGAAAGAGCAATCTTGCTACTACTCAAGAGGGTCTCGCTATAATGAGAATTGGGTAGATGAAGCTTTGAGGTCCAATAAGGTGCCTCACCATAGAGCAAATATCTTAAAGCGCGGCAAGGATCGAGTTTGGTGAGGTTTTTAGTCTAAATTCATATTAAGTCATGGCGGGAAGCGCTCAAATTAGGATATGGGTGTGTATTTATGTTTTTAGAAGTTTTAAAGGCTAACTTGGTCATGGCTAAACCTTTTTAAGCTGTAGCCTGGGTCCTGAAACCTTCAATTTAGCTATCAAATCCTAGTTTTACCATAATAGTGATGAGTAATAACTTTTAGTATAATATATATGAGTTTTTAGGTTTTTTGTAGATATTTTGGTTGAGACAAAAATTGTTGAAGAGAAATTTTGATCTCCAATGAACATAAATCAATTGTACTGCTTAATGGCAAATATTAATAATATAAAGATTCAAAATTTCCTATAATTTCATCTATTACTAACTCATAGTCCAAATTAGACCATTAAATGAAATCAATTAAGGAAACAATTGAACTTAATTAGCTTAATTAGGAGTTAGGGTCGTTACACAATATATATCTCTCAAACCATAAGCTTAGTAACAGATAAAATTGCATATAGGGTAAGTTTCATTTAATTAAATAGCAAATTTTATCCCCTATCTTAATCCCTTTGGGTAAATTAGGACAAAGGAAAATTCATTATTAGACTCTAATTAATCATATAAAATATAATAATATTCTTGTGGGATAATGATTATTATATTAAATATATTAATTATAATTGATGTCATTTTCCTTTATGTGGTGATCTTGAATTTAATTTTAATAATTAAATACTTAATATATAATTTTAGAATAATTAAGAGTGCTGTGACTAAACCTTAGTTAAATTAAAATTATACAAATCACATGACATCTTAATAATAAAAATAGATGCTTGAATATGACTAAACATAGATGCATAAACAAGCATTACATAAGTGAGAATTTAAACAATTAATCAATTAATATACTAAAAAAAATATGACTAACTATTAATTAATATTGTCCCTTTAAATTAATTTAAATGTGCCATAAATATTGCCCAAAAATTAATTAATTAAAATTAGGCATAATTTAAATGACACTATAAATTAATTTTCATTCCTAAATGTACCAAAATTGCCTAAAACCAATGACTTTTTAAAATTTAGACAAACTTCAAAAGTATGAAAAAATGAATTTTAGTATAATTTTTGATAAAAGGATAACTAAATATTGCCAAAAATAACTTAAGTTTGATTAAAATAATTTTACTAAAATTTAGATAAATTAAATGATGCTAAATAATTTTGAATAAAATAAATGGCCAAAAAAAATTATCATCAAATTTTGAACAAAATATGCTTCAAATTATTTTTCTTAGCCCAAGATGAATATTCCTGCCCATTGAAAATTTTGTTCAAAAAATGGCCAAAAATTAAGCTTAATGGTTTGTTCAAAAATCAGAAAAATAAAGTGTCCAAAATTTGCTAAATTGGTCCATATAACAAAATAAGACAAATAATAAGCCCAAGTCCAAATGGCCCATTAGAAATTAATATAATTGAAGTTTACCAAATTGGGTCCAAAACGTTCCATAATAGGTCCAAAGGAAGCTTAAAACAGAAATGGCCCAAAACAGGATAGCCCAAACTGAAATCATTGTTACAAAATTTTGAGTTTTGTTTTTTTTAATAAAACACAATTCCCTCTCACTCAACAAAAGAAGCTCATTAACATTGAATAATCAGGCCCATAAAAGAAGTCAAGAGGAACTACGTGTGGGCTTATAATCCAAAATGCAAAAACGCAAGCATGTAGTAACTGCACAAAAACATAAGCATTTCCTGAAGGCCCATTATAGCATTTAATCCAGTCAAACAACAAGGATTTAGTAACAACGCAAAACTTTTGCAGTTTATATCATCCCAAACCTCTAATCGGGTCACAAGATCCAACCCAAAAAAGAAAACAGACCCGAATACAAACCCAGCTACATCTCCCACTCTAGATATTCGTTTTTTTTTGCTCTCAGTTGCAAAGCCATCAGAACGCAACTTAGATTAGTTTTATAATATCAAAACATCAAAACGAAGCTTAGAAACAGCAACCGAAATTAACCATAAAAATAAAATATTTCAAGCCTTGAAAGCACCAAAGCGGAAGCCCCGTTGGACTCTGATACCAACTGTAGACTAAAATAGGATATATAAATCTCATAGACGATATCTAAGCAAAAAAAAGAAATGCAAAATACATACCTCCAGCCATTGCTTTGAAAATCTAAATGGTGACACTATACAGGTCTTCTAAGCTAGATGATTTTTGATGGTGTATCCGTATTTTGTACGCTAAAATCACAGAAACTGAGTTTAAAGACTCATATATAAAGAACAAAATAAAAACAGCTACCTCCCATCAAAGTTGCCGAAAATCATGGTGGAATTGGAATGTGCTTACTGAATCCCTCAATATTAGGACTACCATATGGAGAACGTTGCTAGTTTGTTGGCAAGATGGCAATGTTCAGAAACCAACAAACATGGTTTCCTCCCTGTAAACTATTACTATATTCGTTCATTTTTTCAGTACTTTGTTTGCTAACAAGTTGATTAACCTTTGTTCTATAAATTATATAGTTCTTGCATGGAGGAGCTGCTGCACAAGATTGCCTTATACGCTTCTTTCATCTTCCAGGTGAATTAGAAATAAGCCATTTGCTTTATCCATTTGATGTATAAGCTTGTGACCACAGTGCTTTGCAAGGCGTGATTAATCAGGGAAATAATTGTTAGAGGCTTTCATTTTGTTGTTTACTTTGCAAAATAATTGTATTGTAAAATCATTAGACATTTGTATTGTGGGGGTCAATTTATAAGCATGAGCTTGTGGTTTAGTTCTGAGATATTGTTATTGGGTTCGAATTCACAACATAGAATACTTGTGAAAATTAATTAATGTTGATTCTTTTGAGCAAAAAGTTATTAGTACACCTCATTCCCACCAGATTAGCTTAATATGTGATTGTTCATTGCTTGTCCATGAATATGAGCAAACTTGTCTGTGATAGCAATTCCTAGTTCCTTTTTAACTAGTTTTGGACTATTTTCAATAAGAAATAAGTCATTCAACGGAAGTCTAGCGAAAATTAATTAGATTTTTATCCTAATCTTTATTTCTATAGTTGCAATTTTTCTCTTTTTTAAATAGATCGATAAATGAGTTCATCAATTACAAAAATTAACTGATTATGAAATAATTACAAATGGTAAGTTGTTGTGGTAGAGATCCAAAAGAAAAGATGTTGTAAATAAAAGGAAAAAATTATCAAGATAGTATTCTGAAATCAATCTAAATATCTTACCAATATATCATAATAAATTATTTGTTTTGCCACAATGGCTTATTTTAATTTTGCATGTACCATAAATCTCCCTTGTTTGATTTTGGACTAGCTAGCTAGATAGAGGTAATCTGTTGAAAAATTCATTGAATAACACTGTGCCAATAATTAAATATATTATAATTATTTATCTTCAAGGATTTCAAAAACAAGATAATTTCTTTTTATCTATATAATTTACATGATAATCTTTTTAGATTTTTAAATCTTCGTTAATCTATTTAATTCTAATTTTATTTATTTTATCTTTTTTATATAATTTATATGATTGTTTTTTAAAATTTGTTATCTTGAACAAATTTTTTTGTCATTTTATCTTTTTTATAAATCATGATTTTGAGAAATATCTACATAAACATCCGATGTAATCAGGATGTAATAATTCAAAACCTTCTTCAAGATATAATCAAGATGGCATCATAATCTAGCTACAGGAAGAGCAGACAAATAGTACGGTTTAGTGGAAAGCACATAGAGATTACTTTTCACTGTAACTCTCACGCGTCTGGATCCCCTGCTCAGCGTTCACCTGCTCAGCGCCTGCTGCCCTGAAAAACGACGTCGTTCAGCTTCGATGATCTTGACCGTTCACGACATCAACGCTCCTAAACTTGACACGCAGCCTCACTAATCCACACGACGTCGTTGCTTCATCACTTGGAAATCCCCTGCTTCGACGCGTTCAGATCCCCCACTTCGATGGCATCTGATCTCTGCCCCTTCTTCGTCTGGATCTGTTGCTCGTTACCGGAAATATAGCTTCTTCGATCTCCCATCTTCGTCTCCAGCAGTGTGTCTGTCTCCCATCTTCGTCTCCAGCAGTATGTCTTAGTCTGAATCAAAATCTGTTAGAAGTCCTAAAGTTCTTGAATTTTCACAAAACATCTTTGACTGATCTACATGTCGCTGGGCAATCTGGAAACAGTGACAATATTGTGCACCCATGCTTCTATATCATCCTATTGTGCCAAACCTTAGTTTAGAAACAAGAATGTTTATTCTAGTATGTTAGATGCAATACCATACCTGTTTTTCGAATTAGCATGTTGTGTTTTCCTCATATTTAACTCGTCTTCTTGTCTTGTTTTTGGTTTGAATTCTTCATCCATCCCTTTAATTTCTTTGCTTTCATAATTTGCACCCTTTCTGCAGTATCTCTTGAATTCCCATTAACTGTGTGTTGACATGGTTACTGTATTCTTCACTTTTCTTATGCTTTTGTAGATTGATTTCATCAGAGAGGAACTGCAAAAGACTGAGATTCCTATACTGCTGGTGGTTCTTTTATATCTATTTCTTCCAATTTGCGTCCAAAGCCATATTGACCTCTTAAAATCTTGTTTACTATGTTTGAGTTTCAAAATGGATAATTATCTAAAGAATTGTATGAATGAAAGTACTAAGTTGCTGCATACTAGCCAAAATCCCCCATTTTCTGGAAAATGGTGAACATGTAACAGTAGTAGATACAATTTTCTCCTTTGTGGCTAATGATACTGGTGTTTAGACATCTAAAAGTTTAATGAAATAAATTACCTTTCCTTTGTCAGAGTAACACAGAGGATAGACAAGCTTACAAAAGGATTGTCATTAAATGAAAAAAAAGCAAGTATTTAGAGTTTCAGATGTGGTTGGAGAAATAAGTTATTGGGTTTGCTGTTAAACAAAGCAATGAGATTATAGTAATATTTTCAAGTCAGAGTAGTTCTGTCATATCAATATCACAGGATGCCTCTTGCGTTAATCATGAGTAACAAATTTCCTTTCCCAAAATGGTGGTAGAGATACCAAGTTCAGTACTTGTGTGCATTTATCTGGCTTAACTTTTCTTATTTGCTTGAAAAGGAGGAAATTGGATGTTGGTAAATGAGTCAACCATATCTGGTTTATAGCTGAAGTTATTAGCAAACAGTTGTTATTTTTGTGTTCATAACTTACGTTTATATTGCTCTATTGACATGGGAAATTGCATAACCATCTTGCAAGAGGAAATTAGTTGAATGCTTTTAGCAAAATCATGTTAACCAAAAGCATTTATTCTGCATGTACAAAAGTTTTATGGTCAGCCAATGCAGTTGAGGCTGTATGCTCTCACTTGTCTAAAGTTGGTTTTAACTGTTGAAAAAGATAGCCAGGTTACATAGTGAACCCGTAAACATTTTGGTTTTTCCTTATTTGAAGTCCACTTTAACATTTAGAATACTAAGGGACAAATATCTACCTTTCATTGTTACCTATTTGTAGCTTTTACTGTTGGGTCGTGTCTGCATCTTTATAGTAACTCTTTCTAACTTCAAACAACTTACAGTACCATACTGTGCGGAATGTCCTCTTTATGACAATGACAGAATTTAAAAAGGTAATGTTACTTCTTTTGTGCAAGATTTGTGGTTTCAAATTTATTAGTTATGATAAAACTGTTTCTCTTCAATTTTTATCATATCAAACATGCATTTAAATTTGTACAGATGATTTCTTTCTTGCTTGAATCATCTAAAACAGATTTTTTTTTTTTTTCAGATTCCACTCCTTCTTGCCTGAATAGGATGTTGTGTTATACCATTTACTGGTTGAATAAGATATTGTGCTACACAATCTAAATTGCATGAATCATGAAACATATTATAAGAAGAACAAAAGAACAAGAAACAAGTATCAACAAGGCCAAGACCTACAATTGCCTCATTCTTCAACAAAACAAGAAGAGCAAAAGAACAAGAAACAAGTATCAACAAAGCATCAACAAGGCCATTACCTACAATTGCCTCATTCTTCAACAAAGCAAGAAGAGCAAAAGAACAAGAAACAAGTATCAACAAGGCCATGACCTACAATTGCCTCATTCTTCAACAAAGCATCAACTCTTTCACAAAGATGTGTCAAGCGATCTCTTGTATCCTAGGAAAATAGGCCAAATATACAATTTAGTTCCAATAAAAAAAGACTTGTACACTAAACAATATTGGATTTGTATTATAGTTTCAATGCAAAAACTATGCACTATTGTAATTTTTAAGTTGTATCAAAGAGTCCATTGTATATAAATATATTCAGTTCAATAAAATTATTCATGCTCACCCAATTGTGTGTATTCCAAAGAATCAAGTGACGGCATGGGAGTACCTAGTGGTGCCTATATTACAAAAAAACCATTAATCACATTGTAACCACATAATGATAAGGATTAAGCTATAATTATTATAGAATTTATTTCTCTTACCAATAACATTTCAGTGAAAGTAAGATCATTCTCAGTTGATTGAGATGCAAATTGTGGTTGTGGTACAAATGGTGACTGGAATGCAAATGATGGTTGAGGCGCGGTATTAGAAATGCTGTCCTGTCTTTGATTGTCCTAAAATGGACGAGATATATTAAGATTTTATGAACATTAATAATAAATTAGAGACATATATAATTTCATACCAGAGATTGGTTGCTTTGTGAATCTCGACCAGGTGATGTAGTTTGTCTTCTTTTCTTTAGTAAACGCTCCACCCAACTTGTGGGTCTTTTTTTCTTTCTTATGCCATCCCTCTTTTTGAATCTTTTTGTCTTTAATGGTTCTGTGCTCGGACCGCTGTTAGTGATTAAACTCTTCTGACTCAAACAAATCTCGGTTGCTTGCTTACTCAATTCTAAAATCCCTTTATGTACAAATGAGAATGCTTCTGGATAATCAGCTACCTCAGTTGCTAATCTTATCATCATTAGACAAAGTTGCCTATATCGTTGTGTACTTTCTCGTCTAGGATCTGTTTGGATTTCATTTCCTTTAATATCATGTATGACACCGCTTCTTGCATCTCTTGTCCACCTTTTGAAAATATATTGCTCTGGGAGTTTTTTCACATCCCTCACATCATACACTTTCAAAGCATGGCAGCACAATATTTCTTGAGTTTCAAATTTGCGACAGCTACATGAAATTGACCTATCACGTGCATCAAATTGAACTTTCCATTCTCCTTCTTCATCAACCATAATAATGACATAGGCAGACAATGAATCTCCCTCATTCCTATGTTTGATGCAAGCAGCTGCACATAGATCCCATTGTTCCTGAAATAAGTTAAAGATAGGAGTTGTATAGACTTGAGAAAGTTGTCGTAACATAGGTGAACTCTGCACAATCAATTGGGGTTTTTTTTCCCTTGACTCAAACTCACGTTTTAACTCATTATACCTCCTGGCTTCTACAATTCGTTCAAAGTGTTTGAAAAATTGATTAATATCTAAGTTTGGTCTGGTCATACTTTTGATATCTGCATTCAAACTTTCACTTACCTGTGTGCTTCGCATACCAAGTGTAAAAGCATTCTTCATATGACACCACGCCCATTTCTCTTTTATTCTGTACATCGAGGTCAACCAAGTGTTTTCATGCACATCATAAGTGGAAAGCAACCGAATCCATGCTTCTTCAAATTGCCTTTCCTCTTCATACTGAAACATACACTTTTTAAAATCACTTAGAAAGTTTGATTCCCTCTTCATTAAATTTCCCATATGCTTCATACCATTTTGCATCAAATGCCACGTGCATAAGCCATGCTTTGTCTCTGGAAGTACTTCGTGCAATGCTCGTGCCATTGCTTGATCTTGATCAGTAAAAACTGTAAGAGGCTTTTTTTGTTTGTGAGCCTCTAAAAAAGTGTTCAGTAACCACTTGAATGACTCTATCGTTTCGTCATATAGTAGTGCTGCGCCAAAAATGACCACTCCTCTATAATGATTAAAACCTGAAAGTATAGCAAGTGGTCTATGATCACGATTTGTATTATATGTAGTATCCATTGACACCACTTCACCAAAATAGGCATAATCAAGTAACATTCTAGCATCAGCCCAAAAGACATTTGTAATTTGCTCTTCCATATCCATTTGATAGGCATGATAAAATGATGGATTTTCTATTAATTGGTTTTGGAAGTAGCGCAACAAACATCCAGCTTCTCCATACACCATACTTCTTTGCCTCTTAGTCTTCAAGTAATTTTTAGCATCCAATTGGGTATAGCCGAGATTAGCTCTACCTCCAGCATGCATAGCCATAAGCTCAAAAGATGATTTCTGTTGAAGTCCGGAATCTTCAGCCAAATCAATCTCATGGGATTGAACTTCAGTTAATCTACGTTGAGAAGCCAACATGTGGACTGTTTCTGGAAGATGAAGTGGATGATTATGCTCTTCAACAAATGCATTGATTCTATATTTTCCATCAACTCGTGTAACACACATTCTTGCTCTGCAATTGGTTCTAGTTTCTGGACGGTGTGTCTTAAACTCCCTTTTGTCTTGTGTTCGCACACCTTCTTTAGAACAAACATATCTGTATGTTATTATCTCCCCATCTTTCTTACTTCTAGTAAAATTATGTTTCCTTGCTCCAAACCCAGTTTGTCCCGCATAAGTAACCCAAAACTTCCATGCATCCTCTAGGTTGTCAAATTCTAAACCTAGTTTAGGAATTAAATTGCCTTCCATATAATGATTCCTGCAAAAAAAGATTGACAAAGTTAATTAAGAAGTACTAATATACTAAAATAAATATTATTTTAATAAAAAGATAATAGTTAAAGAAATATACTTGAAGCATCAAATGGATAACTAAGGTCTCATAATAAAGACAATTTAGTTACAAAATAATGGTGATTAATTATTATATCAAGGATTACAAAAAGAACAAATACAAAAAAAAGGATATGCAAAGAGTGGCATTAATTTATATATATATATATATATATGTTCTTGTTCTTTTATTTATTTATTTTATGTAGTTATTCTTTTATCAATTTTCACACTATACTAATATGATATTTAGTTTATTGCCTTCATTTATTCTATGCATAAAAAATGGAGGAAGTATTATTTTTAATCATTGCATATCATAAAAGGCCCAAGACTTTACAAAAAAAAAAACTTTGCATTTATTTATTACAACTTTTCTACATCTTTTAGATATAAATAATTTTAAACTTTACAAAATTTAAATAAAATTCTTTATACTTTGCAAAATATATTTACATATATTTATATATATTTACTTTAAATATATATAAACTTTAAATAATATCAAACTCTAAATATATTTATATATATATATATATATATTTAAATATATATACAAATAAAACACATGCTTTAAATAAATATATATATTCACACACATCTGAACGTAACGCTACAGAGTTGATTCAAATGAAATATATGCTTTGAACAAATATATATACACACATTCGAACCCACACAGCTGAAGAAGAACCCACACAGCTGAAGAAAATAAGCTTCCACTGGTTTAGCCGTTCAGAAGAGCTTCCCGCCTCTTTAGAATAGCAGCAAAAATGAAGATGATTTCCCGCTGGTGCAGCAACGTCCAAGAGTTTGAGTGTTTTTCAGCCTCCTTCATAATAAAGCAACGGTCAGGATTTCGCTTCTTGCTGCAACATCAAAACGGCGCCGTGTGGATTAGTGAGGCTGTGTGTTATTGAAGCTAAACGACGCCGTTCTTCGGGGCAGCAGGCGCTGAGCAGGTAAACGCTGAGCAGGGGATCCAAATCCTAACTCTCACAGGGTAATACTTTGCAAGTATCCGTCATCGTCCCCATAATAGTATGGCTCTCCCTTCCCTAATTTTCAATTTAAACTGCTAGTATATACTTCTTTAACTGTTCACCTTCTTCTAACTTATATTTTATTGGGTAAATTATATAAATTTTTCTTCTGTAAAAATTATATAAACCATCTTTTTTTCTATAAAATATATACTTTAACCTAATTTAAAATTTTTATTAAAATATTTTTTATAAAAAAATTTAAAAGTGATTAATGACAAATATTTTAGTAAAAAAATTTAAAATTAGACTAAAATATAATTTAATTTTTTATTCTATGAAAGATCCATATATATTTTAAAAATAAATAAGAAGTTTGTATAATTTTAATAAAATTCAAGAGAGAACTATGTAATTTACTTTATTTTGTTTTCATTTACTTTAAGATTATAAATAAGAAAATATTCCCTTTTTTATATATATAATCAAATGAGACCTAAACCAAACCCAAGAAAAAAAAAAACTAAAGAGAAATTACATCAAGGGGAGCAGAAGTCCCATAACATCATAAATCAAGAGACCAGAAATATTTTCAAGAACAAAGTGCTAACTCTTAAGTCTCGTTTGGTTGGCAGAAAATTTAAAAATAAAAACAGAAAAGGAAAAATGAATGGAATATGATAGAAAAATTTATGTTTAGTATGAGTGGAAAAAGAAAGAGGTTATATTTGTGTTTGAGTATTTGGTTAGATGAAATTAAAATAAAAAGGAAAGTTATACACATGAAAGGACTAAAATGCCCTCAAGTGATAAGAGGAAGTTACTCCATGCGAGTCATGTCAATAGTACACATAGCTATATATATATATATATATATATATATAGCTATGTGTTATATCTTTCCACCTATTCCAGCTACCATTTCTGTTCATCTCTTTTGGAGGGCACCCATCCAATGTTTCTCCACAGTGATCTTGTTTCATAGAATTGCTATTGGTATGTTGTTGTACGTTGCTTGCTTTGCAATGGTAGATTAGGACGATTTTTATCATTTCTTATTTTTTTACTAGTTGGCTTGTTTTTCGGTTATTTTTACAGATTGCCTTTTTAATGTCGGTAAAATTTAAAGAAGAGATTGAAGTAGGGTTATTTGTGCTAGAATAGTAAAACTTTTTCTACAGCCTAAATAGTATATATTAATATTTACTTCATTATAATTGTCTTATAATATATTTTTTACAACAATATAATATTTCTTATGATAATTAATCAAGATTTGCTCTTAAAATACCAAAGAAAATGTTAAGAATATTTATAATATTTGTTACAGATAATAGAGTATTATGCCATATATGAGTAATTATAAAATTTGTGCTTCTCACATAAGTTCACTATATATCTATATAGTATTGATAGCATGCTATTATGAATTAATTAGGGTTTATTTTAATATGGTCTAGCAATATGGAGTATCCCAAAGTCGCAAATGAGATTATCACAAATGCTTGAAGCCTATAAAGATAATGGGAAAAGGCTCTAAAATGCCCATTCTGTGCTAATGACTTTGAAGGAGGATATTGAAGCCAAATTAATTATTGCTGAGCAAGATTGCAAGAAATTGGAGAACCATCTATCCATATTGTCCGAAGATTATGTGAATGCTGCAAAAAATATTATCAATGTGTCTATGGCTACAACTAATGTACTTTATTTAAGAAATCAAAGACTTGCCTTGCTTAAACGTGCAAAAGAAGTACTTGAAAATGCCAATGAGTTTTCTAATAAATAAGTGTATGTTATTTTAATCATTATTATATTCAAGACTTATGTGGAACTGTTTAATGTATTGTAAGTTTATGAAAGATTATGATGTATGAATTGGATGATCTGTACTTTATCATTCTTGCATTGCTAAATTGAAATCCAATCTCTGATTCTCTCATTATAATTATATATTTAAATATATATAATTGTACAGATTTCCTAATTAACTAAATAATTGCACTTTTTTTGGTCATATATGTAGTATAATTAGTCACAATCAATTAATATAACTAAAGTTAGTTAATCAAATAAAAAAGTATAGACATACTCTATATATATAAATATATGTATTATATTTTATATGATGCCATTATAATTTATTTACATTGTTTTACATATATTCATGTATAGTTTTGTTAATTTTTATATAATCATAAATTATGTGTTTTCAATGGATATTTATATTGTGGTTGCAAAATTGTATATATAATTAGCGAAAGATAAGTTTGTTCATATACATGTATGTTTATGTTAAGTTTATGCTCAAGCTCCTAAGTATATAATTATATATAATTACACCTCTATAAGTATGTATTTCTTTATTAAATAATAGATATTTTATATAACAACTTCTAAATTACATCTATATAATATATAATTTTTTTATATTTTTGATGAATAAAACAAAAAGAATTGATATATTAGTATATAAATTGCTATTTATATATTTTGCAGAAAAGGCCCAAAAAAGCAAACAATGTTTATTCTCTGAAGCTTCACTTGAAAATTTTTTTGTCTTTTTCCCATGGTATGACTTAACATAAAGCCACGAAGGTATTTCATCTTTATCTCATGATATGACTTAACATGAAGCTATTTGTAGGAAAAAGTGATAAAACTTTTATCATGTGACTCTGCATGGAAGGCAGGATGAGGGGAGGACCCATGGCCTTGCAGAGTAAAAGTTGCAATGGAGGTGGTGTGAAATATGTGCAATTCACTTCCTGTTATTAAGGCATGGCAGATCACGTGAAGCTTAAAACAAAAAATATGATGCATTTGAGATATAAATCCTTATCTTCTTCTAGTTTTTCATGATACATGTATGGGTGATATTTCCTAAAGATGAGCCTTTTATTGAAAATAAAGTAACGTTGCATATTTCCTATACTGTTTATAATTATTTTGCATTAAGAATGTATGTACCCCATGCTTTTTCTATCTTCTTCTAATGTTATTTTCTTTTTTGATGGATAAAAAAACTTATGAAGTAGTTTTGTATTCTCAAATTCGAGAAGGAGTTGATATGGGCAAACAACTTCTTTATCCCGTTGGTGAAACAAGGTATGTATTCTTAATTGAATATTTAAATATAATTACATTCAACATAGTTTTGTTATATTCATTGACCAGGTTTACACCCAATGGCAATGAGGTTGTTGAATATATAGTGGTTGTAATAAAACATAATTACCTGGGGTCTTATAATTCATGGAAAAAGTTCCTAAATTAGTTAAATAATTATGGTTTTAAGAATTTTAGGTAAATTTCAATTTCGTATGCACCACTAAATTTGTTACTTTTTCTGTATTTGAATATTAGTATTTATTGATATTTTTGGGTTTATTGGATAGAAAAATTATGTTTGGACAATGGAAGCTCATTCTTAAAAATTCACAAAAACTTTAAAGATTGGGCAAGAAATCGGTTAAAAGATTTGATATACTATGTTCGAGATAAATGAAAGAGGCCTATGTGGATTAATGAGCAAAACTAGAATGATTTATGTGTTGGTTGTAATAGTATAGAATTTAAACAAAAAGGTAAATGTGCAAAGAAGAATAGAGTTCAAACTTTGTCTACGATCTATCACTCCACACTGGTGATAATATTCCATTTATAGAACATGCTATAACTTCAACCAAAGAATTTGGTAGGCCTTTAGCTCCTGTAAAGCTTCACGTTTGAACTCATCAAAAACTAACATCTAGTGATTGGGTTGACAAAAAATCTAAAGCCACTTTTGTAAGTGTCATGTTTATTATTTCTTTAATGAAATCTTTTTAAATATATATAACTCATATATAATTTAATAATTTTTCTTTTGAAGAATGAGTATGCAAGACTTAAAACTACAATTGCAAATGTGGCTACTGCACAATTTTTCATTGGCAAATGAAGTTGTTTTATGGATAGTAGCTACTAGAGGAAAAAAAGTGGTGGCTCAATGTATGATTTTGGAAAGATTGCACATAAAATAGAAGAAGATCCAATCTTTGGCTATAACTATGGTCACAAAAATGACTTGTACTCATATCCAAGTGTGGGGAAGGCCATATACCTACAAGATAGCCTACATGCAGATATTGATAAGAGGTTAAAACATTTTCACATGCAAACGTAGGCCAATGAGAATTTAATACTTGACATGCAACATCAACTTTTTGAATATCATCAGAAAGATAATAATTCAAGTTTGGAAAAAAAGATTAGTAATATCAGTGGAGAAGGTCATGGACACAAAATGTAAACTACTTGAAGTTTTATGTAATTGTATTGTAATTGGCGTAGGATAAAATAGACCATTATTTGTGAACATATTTGTTTCTCTTCCAACCACTTCCAGAGACATAGTGAAATAAAATCTATATACTCCTGAATGACCCATTATGCCCGCTTCTGAGCAAGTGGTAAGATAGCTATAACCTATTAGATAATAAATTAGTTGTCAAATCATTAAATCTTTTCTCACCTTATCTTTTGTCCTTTTATCTAAATAGAAATATATTTATTTGTATCTTCATATTTATCCTTAATTAAACTTGGACTTGCACATCTCTTGCTTCCATATACAAACATGCACACACCTACATACACACACATGTATATATATATATATAGATAAATATATATATATATATATATATTTTCCATAGTTAAACTTAGCCTCGCATGTCTTTCTCTTCTTTATAAGGTTCTACTCAAGCCTCATTATCTTGTTCACTTTTCTATTATCCATGGTAGAGCATTCTACAATTTTTAACTATTCGTCTAAACACTCACAAGGTTTACAAGGTAAGAAGGAGATATTGTCATTTTAAATTTATTACCAAACATGTGGATTATGGTTGTTCTATTATCTATGGTTCACTACCTACTCACAATTGTATTTCAAAGTATTTATATATGTCATTATCATGATCCTATATTTCATTGCAAGATGTTGTCTAGAAGAAGGTAAAAGACATGTAGAAATATCCTTCATTAAGACTCATCTAATATTCAAGAAGACTTACACCCAATTGAGCCTAACATTCAAAAAGAAGACTCACACCCAATTGAGCCTAACATTCAAAAGGAGTCATATATGGTGTGCATGATGAATAGTCTAATGATCAAGATGAATTAGTCAAAGAATTGATTAAGCATGATGGCATAGGGTTTACAATTATATTATAACTACATATCCCTAGATAGTATTATCCTTATGTTTAACATTAATATTAATTATCTTCTTTACTACTTATTTAACTAGGTTTACACCAAATAATAAAGATGTCTATACATGCATTGTTACACTTTTTAAGAATAAATGTGATGGACTAGGAAATTGTTGGAGTGAAGTTCTATAAGAATATAGATGAATTTCAAGTAGTCTTTTACCCCTTATATGGTGCCTTTTTGAGATTGAAATACCTATTCATTTATATAATCATAAGTTAAACATCTATTACCTATGATTATTTGGTGTTGTGCTACATTTTTGAAGAAACATTATTATTGGGAACTAGTGCATCATAATGATATTTGGCAGAATTAGAAAAATCAAGTAAAAAGTCGTTTAAAGGATATATTTAGTATTGTTTGTGGGAAACTAGAAAAAACCACAATGGATTAAACAATCAAATTGGGAGAAACTTTGTGTGCATTGGAATAGTGAAGAATTTTGATTAATCAATGAGCAGAAAAAGAAGAATTGTGCCTCCACTTCACAATTTGGCACTTCTTTACATACAGGAGGCTCCATTTTTATAGAAGAACATGCCAAAAGATTGGTATGCATTTGACACGTTTATTTCATACTTTTCATGTATTGTTCTAAGTAATTATTTCTTATTTTATTATGTAAGCCCACAGACTGGGAAGAGAACTTTTGTATTAGAAAATTTATTTAAAAACACATCAATGTAAATCTACTAATACTTGGGTAAATTAAAAATCAAAAGTTATTTGGGTACATGTGTATAATATATATATATATATATGTATATATTTATCTCCATATTTATCACTTTAATCTTAAATCTTTTTACATTTTAACCTTTAAATTGCATTGATTGGATGAATATTTGAAGAGAAAAAATACTACAAAAACTTCAAGTGACAATACATTAGACTTGAACTTATTTGCTAAAGCTGCTATGGCAAAAAGAAAAGTGCAATTTATGGACTGGGTAATATATCTTGTAAAATTTTAGGAGATTCTAAGACTGAATACCACACCCAAGAGACATTGCCAAGCCAAGTGCCACCATATCCTCATTTAACCTATATACAAGATATGATATGGAATGAATTTATCAATGTTTCAATACAATCTTATCAGACTCAATTTCAAGAGAAGCAAAGACAAATTAAGGAGCTCTAATCACAACTACATGAATTAAATCATTACAATTATGCACAATTAAAGGGTAGACATAGGTCATCCTAGCAAAAATCAAGCGAATTTCTTGTTAGATGTGAATTAGATAATGATGATAAAGATGATGGTAATGGGGAGGAGTAGCGTTATGTGTTTATATGATATTTGTTATAGTGAACAAACGTTGATACATTAGTCTAATATTGTAAACTTTTCTTATTTGTGGTAGAAGTTTTTATATATATATATATATATATATATATAAATACAGTGCATATTATATACTTGATTATGTAAAAGTATATAAGTCTGAGTATGTGTGTGTATATATATATAACTAGTGAATACACAGACAAAACATGATATTATCTATATATATTTTACATACTATATACAAAATTATCTAGAGTTAAATATACATTAATATATTATAAAATTATATGGATTAAATACAAGCATTCATATACATGGATAAAAAACAAATAAGGAAGCATCAAGAAGTATAAAAATGTCATTTGAACAAAAATATAGCTTAATAGAAATCCACATGCTAGCACCGATTGTAAACAAGAATGAATATATGACAATATCAATGAATTTATGTTATTTTCTTATTGAAGACAACTATTTTCTACTATAGAATTATGCACATTTGTAATAAAAGTATAATAAGATTTTTGTATCCCTAATAAAAAGATAATAAATACTCCTTTTACATGAAAGGAAAAAACAGAGAAAAAAAGTACAAATATGAGGTGATCGATGGAGGTTCACAGAGGTCTAACTAAGGCATAATCGACAAGCTTGGTGTCTATCCCAACTAGAAGGTCGAACAGTGTGCGACTATAAGGTAGTTAGTATACTGTTCGATTGTAAGGTAGTTGGACAATATTGATTACAAACCAATCAAATGCTTCTTTGATTGCAGATTGGTCAGATAGTGTCTAACTGCTCTGCAGTTAAAAGATGTTTGACAGCAATTTGGTCGAACAATTTTTTGACTACACTGTCTAACCATGTTATAGTTGGAACATTATCTCACTATGTTGTTCGACTACAGTTTGATCAGACAATGTTTGACTGATTTGTAGTTGGAACACTATTTGACTATAGTTTGGTTGGATAGAGAAAGTAGTTAGAACATTGTCTGATTACGAAGTAGTCAGATGGTTCGACTGCTCCCCTAATGGCGTTGTCCAACTTTTTTTTTTTCATGTTTTTTCCTAGAAATTTAATCTCTTTGTTATTTGTAAATTCTGTTTAGATTTTTTTATGACCCTTGAGATTTATATTTTATAACATGTTTAGATTTTTTTTATTATACATGAGTTGTGTATTTTATTATACATATGCAAAAATACAATGGTTGCATTAAGCAAAATTTCCTTTAAATCTATATACTATATAGTTTATAATATAGTTTCTTATTCTTCGTTGCAAATGAGGAATCCTCAGCTCCCAATGTTCATGTCAATCAATGTAAGAGACACATATACTACAAAGATTAAAATAGGTATCCATATTACAAACAAAAAATAAGATGGATTAAAGTTTTGTCCACAAACTTTAGCATCAAAGAGGTCATTTACAATCATCCAAACTAAAAACCAACCACCATCTAATCCATGTCTATAATATATGCATGACAGCATCTCAGCAACTTCTAACCTTATATACAATCTAGCGGTAGGTCTTAATCTTATATATACTTTATTAGCATACACCACCCTGAAAAACATCTATTGTTTGCTCATGTATATTTCATCAAAATAATTATAAAAAATAACCTATGCTAGTGCAATTGTTTATCTTATTAACTTTTTGATCCACTCCACTTTCAAAACATTCAGAATCATAAGAAAGCATAAGAATAGCCTGTTATCTCGAGAAATCTGGATATGAGCTAAGTAGACTTGATATGTAGTTAACCCATCTACTGTGAGCAAATCAGCTGCTAAATTTGCTACTTTATTATCAAGGTTTGTATCACGGGCCAAACTATTGATATCCTGACATATATTCTCTACAACCAGGGTTAAGCATTGATCCATTTTTTTAGTGATATCCTTTAGTCCTTCTAATAATTGTTGTGTATGATTACTCTTGTGCCTTTTTTGTTTCTAAGAGGAAAAGGTGACTTCACTGGGAGGTATTAGAGCAACATCAGAATCTGTTATCTCTTGATCAATATCCATATTCATCAAGCTATCAACTAAATCTTTAGTTCTAGGACTATGGTTTTCTTTTGAGGATGCATCCTTAATATCCTTAGTATCTTGTGCATCTTGTCCTTTGACCCTATCATTTCCCTACATGATGCACAACTTTTCAAAGTGTAGAAATGACTTACATATAAATGTAGCAACATATTTATGAACCTACAAATTACACAACAATAGTATGAATGTGTATAATTATGGATGGGATAGTATCTATGTAGGGACACAAGGAAAAATGCACACAATTGACCTTAATATAGTCATCCCACACATCCTTTTCTATTGTAATGCATTTGGAAACAAGATCCCATCCAAAACCAGAACAGTTGGAACCATACACCGTATCATACAGTTTGGACCATGATTGTTTTATTGTCTTCAGTCAAGATTGAATATGAGGAACTCCTTTAAGGCCATATCTTGGACTTCTTTCATCCATCATTCATTCTAACTGCTTCAAATGTCCTAGCTTGAAGTTACTGTCTGACATGTATTTTTGGTCCATTTGTAACTCTACTAAACATTTAATTAGCACTGTATCCTCATATGGAGTCCATTGATGATTCTTGGGTTAAGAGTCAAAGCCTGTAGTAGGACCTATGTAAGAAGGCTACGGCATAATTGCAAATTAAACATATTAAGGACAATAAAATGGATGTAAGACAAACTTAAATAATCACAAATCATAAATCACATTAAATGTTACAACATGTATAATGTTTTAAAAGCTAATATCACCTAATTAACCATTTCTAAACAAAGTTTAGCATACAAAGACGATAAATGTGATAATAACATTACATACTAATAATAATGAAGTTAACAATTGGTTAACTTTTCTGTCAACTCAATTAGGTTATTCTCGTGCTCGATGTGCTGTGAATTCTACAAACATATTATTTGTTAGTTCCTCTCAGAATCTATTTCATGCCTCAGATGTCTCCATGGTCATCATGTGATCCACTCCACCTATATCATTGTTCTGGTCCCCATATTTTGGTTCACTGACCCCAACTATGGATGTGATCTCATTATCTTGTCGAGTTTTGAGATTATGTAACAAGTAGCATGTTAGTATTACTTTATTTTATGTCCTGATGGGGCAGCCAGAGGGGCTCCTAAGTATTACCCATATTTCTATCAAAAATTCCAAATGCCTTCTCAATCACATTGTAGGCCGATACATGTTCCATATTAAAACACTCATGTGGGTTAGATGGACGATGACCATGTTGCCATTCACTCAAATGGTAACTTTGTCTTCTATATGGTGTGAGAAATGCATTGCAATTAGTATAACATGCATTAACTAAATACTATTTATCTATGCTAGCATAGATGTTTAAACCTCAATTAAAAAAATACAAGTGGTCAAAAATGCAACTATGAATATATAACTAGCATTAGGATACTTACCATAAAGGACCTTTAACCCATGTCTCTTACTAAGTGCATCCTGTAAACACATGCTTATCAGCTGCAGACCCTTCCCAACCTAGCAACACATAAATGAATTGTGTATCATGTGAGCAAACACCAAGAAATTGGTAGTGATTAATCCTTTTTTATTATGATATTGGGACTTGTTTGCTGTAGATACTTGAATTGGAATATGTGTTTTGTCAAGTGCACTACGGCAATTCTAAAAATAAGAGAGTTAATTTAAAGTATGACAAGAATTCATAGCAAAAGTAAGGTTATTTGTCAAAAACTTTCCTTGAACCATTTCCACTTTTCATCTTTTGAGTTTTCAAGTACAAGCTTAGGTATTTTTACAGGAGTTCAAAGCTATAGTGATCCACATGTTTATTGTCCATCGACATCTATATTGCACAACAAATAAAAGCCAAACTAATATATGAAGAATGATTTCACAACTAATGTCATCTATATTCAAATGTTGAATAATACTTGGTCTGGGTTGTTAGAATAATATGAAATAGTTGATATTCTATTTGGTTGAAACAAAATGCAGTTGACCAAATCAATTTAATATGAGATTACAATAATGGTTATATTAAATAACTATAATTTATACATAAAACTACAATTCTAATACATAGAAATGGTTTGCATTTTGCTCACACAACAAATGTGTGTGGCAATTATAAAGCATAAAAAAAACCCTTTAAAAGCTTGAAATATAATAGTTATTAGAAAAGACCTCCATTAACTATATATATAACATGTCAAGCTAATTTGCTATTGCAATACTTAGGAATAACACCATGACCCATAACATTGCGGATTCACAAGTTAGAATAACACATGTCAAAGTGCACACATATTTAGTGATCCTCATCATTATAGAAAATGCACAAGCATTTTTACGTTAGTATAGCTTAATAAATAGTATAAAATTTTTGACAAAATACAAACCTGTGGACAATAGTAGATCGTTTCTTCCACCTATTGAAGCATAGAGCTATCTCAAGCGATTTTCAAGATGGGGTTGATGAATAGGGTTGTCGTTGGATAGGTTTGAATAGAAAAGATGGATAAATAAAATAGTATGAATAAAAGGACAAAAATGTCAATATGAATCTGTTTGAAAAATGCTGCGCAAATATGGTGGGGAGCCAAAAGAAAGTGCACAATATTGCCACTTTCCATTTCCAACCTCGGATCCCGAAACCAAACATGTTTGTACACAGATTTTGTTTTATTTTCAGTTTCTTTTCGCAGAACCAAACGAGGCCTTAGAGACTTGATGAGAAGTTGCAATATGAGCTATATCATCAGCAGGCTTATTAGCACCTCTGGGAAAAAAACTCGAACCTAATATTCTAACTCCATACAAGCCAAAGATTAATGGCACGAATCACTTGGTTGCTCCGATGAGGATAGTCCTTGGCAGATTGCAACATGTAAACCACTCCCAACGAATTAAATAAAAATATTAAAAAAAATTAAAACTCCAAAGGATTAAAATTTAATTTTTAGATTTTGTTTCAAAGTAAATTTTTTTTTTCAAAATCTTTTTGCATCTATGCTAGTAACTTAAATAGAATTTATCTAGAGAATGATAGCTAAAAATTGAGTTATTTACATGGCACTACATTTGATCAATTTGACTAATAATATAATTAATTACATGAACAGAATATTCTATTAAAAATAATTCAAGTTAAATAAAAAATCATTTCTTTATTAAATTAAATTAAATTAATTTGAATTTATCTGTATAAAAAATTTAACATTTACAAAAGCATGGTGCATTTCTCAAATTTCTACTTTTTTATTTTCGGTGTATAGAAGTCATATTGGTGTCTCTCTTATGGCAACTGTACTTTCTTTTCACTAGATTTTTTTCGTTTCGGCCAACAAAGGGCTTTTTGATTAAATTTCCTTTAATTCCGAAAACTTTGAACGAAGTCTCTCTCACGGGTTACATGCACTCATAAATTGAATGAAAATGGAAGTTGAAGGAGACGTGAAGAGTAACGTGAATGTACCAGACTAACAGAAAATCAACCATATATAACACAGCGAAAATTGTATTTAAACGTGAAGCCTGGTTCACATCTCTTTAGTTCCAAAGTCAACTTTTTCTTTTCTTTTTTTTCTTTTGGATTTTTCTTCTTTAGTACTAAAAACTAAAATGTTATATAGCATTCATATAGATTATTTTATTTATTTTAATATAATAGTAAAAACTAAAATGTAAAATTAATATAAAATAAAAATGTAAGAAATAATTTTCCAATAGATATTTACATTTGTGTGAATTCCATGTTCATAGATAGAAATAAAAATTAAAAGAAAAAATATTATTTTATTGATAAAAAATGACACTAATTCTTATATTTTAAAAAAGTAATAAAAATAAATAGATATTATAAAAATAAAATAGACATTACACGTAGAAATAAAAACAAAATCTGTTTCCATTATTCTTACCAAATAGGGTTAGAATTCCCTTAGTCCCATTTGGTTTGTTGCAAGGATAAAGAAATCCTTTTCCAAATTATGTGCAATGTTTATTAAATTATTATAATCAATATTCAACAATACCTATCATTTTTTATTATTTTTAAAAGTGATGGCATAAAAGTCAGTTTTTTAATCCCACTTGCTTACTTTTTACTTTCTTTTTCTCTTTATTTCATCTAACTAAACTAGCTTAAATGTTCAGTTATAAAACATGTCACTTTGCAATCTAAGATGGATCCTTTGTAGTCAATAGCTCGACTACAAAGGATCCATCGTCCTTTGCAATTATAGCAAAAGCTGGCAATTTTGAACATAGTTGTACATATAAAGTAGTGGTACTCCTACTGGACCACCATTTTGGCAATGATCTTCATTGTAACATTTGATTTTGAATGGTATTTTGTACATGTCAATTCTATTATCTCATTAATAGGCATTTAACACATATGATATAAACATTATATATATATATATATATATATATATTGTGGTTAGTTCTCAATTATATGTGAGTGAATTTCAAAAACAAAACAAGAACTTTATATTTCGATTAACCAAAAAAATCTATTTAATTCTATTAAAAAAGATGTGTGCTTTAACCATGTGAAGTTTGAGTTTGAGTTTGAGCAAAATAATTGAATTTTATGTGTAGTTGCAAATAATACATAGGGTAAATTATGTTAACTTGTCATGAAATTAGCTAAGTTACACTTGATTTTTTTCCTTTTTCAAAAACTACACTCGACTCTTTTCATATCTTGATATATATCTTACAAAAAACTTCCTTTCAATCTATTCTGTATCAAGAAGGTTACTCTCAGTTGTCATGAAAAAAGCTTGGCAATCTCTAAAATTCAGTTGGTGAAGATTAGGGTAAAAATGAAGTTAACAAAACAAAGCCATAGACGATGACAAAAGCTAACAAATGTGAAGGAATCACATAAACTTCTTATAACTTATGAAAATTTGAAGGCAAACTTATAGTGATATGTAAGTGATGGGAGGATAAAATGAGTAAAAAATCGCATACGTAGATGTTCTGGTCAAATTTTAGCAGAAAACGCGTTTTAAAATGGATTTTTCTGTAATTATACTTTGACCCGCCACAGCTTTTGTAATTTGCTACTCAAGTTTATTTGCGCGTCATTTTCGATCCTGGTCAAGTTTTTGGATTTTCTTATCAAAAGTTTCTCCAACTTTTCGTTAAAACTTATTTTACGAAGACTTTGGTTAAAAGTAAAATAGCAGCATGCACTTATTTGCTCAACCTTTACAACAATTTTATTTATTTTTTTTCAGTTATGAATTTTCAAGATCTTTAATTTCGCATATGGACTGAAAATTCCTCCTCTCCAACTTTGGTATTGCTAAGTCCAAGTTAAAGTCATCCATGGATGGTTAATGCACCTAATTTTTTGTTAATTACGTCAACGTCAACTTTGTACGCAACCTTGGTAATCTAGTATCTTCCAACGTTGAGATGTATATTGCTACTTCCACTATGATTTGATTCATTACTTAATTAGGAAAAATAAAATAGTACTTACTAAAATATTTATTTTTATTGTCATTTTTTATTAATTTTTGTAATTGGCTTCCTCATTTATTTTTATACTATGAAAAATTCTTCTCTCTCAATATTTAACTAATCAGCTTTTTATTTTTAGTAAAAATAATATTAAAAAATTATTATACTTATTCACTTTAATTTATGCTCTCAATTGTAATTTTATCCTAATCAATTAATTTTGTAATTAACCAACTATTTTATTTGTCCATTACAATTAATTGATCAAAGAAAACTATAATTAAAGGCAAAAGATCAAAGCAGCTAAATTAATTGATGGGATTAAGGGCAAAGATGTAAATATAATTTTCCTTATTAAGTGTTCTGCAAAGGCATATATATATATATATATATATATATCTTTCTGGATCATATGCCAGCAATTAAATAGCAAGGTGGAGCAGCAATAGCGAGATTCTTCCAAAATGTATAATCAATCTAGGATAATTATATCAGAAGGTCTTGGAAAGCTCAGTTTGTTTCTATTTATTTGGTAACTTTCCATCAAAACAGTATTTAATTTATATATATATATATATATGTAATGACTAATATAAAAATTTTTATTTCTTTGTATTTGTCAAACTCTAATTTTTTTATAAATAACTTGTAAGTACTTCAAAAATTAAAATATTTACCTATCAAATGTTGTATAGGCGAAAATGAAAAAGCATTTCTTTCTTTTATTAATAGTTTAATACATTATAAATAACATATCAGATCATTTTGTTGATAAACGACGATGATTAAATTGTTGAAGAGACGATTTAGGAGTGCAAGCTTGTTGGTTGTTTGTGGAATAATCTCAGAATTATGACCAAAATAATATAGCCATTCGTATCGTTTTCGGCGCAGAGCAACGCTGCCAAAATAGCTAAATGGAAAGGAAATTAAGACGGCCATTTATTTTACTTATTATTATTATTATTATTTTTTGGGGTACTAAAGTCAATTTTGGCTATTTCCTGTGAAAAGCGTATGGCGTCTCTCTCAGGGTATAACTATTGCAAAGTGGTTAAGAGAAAATAACAGTTGAATCTGTCATCGTGCCTGTTCAATGCTTTGGCTATGTTTTCATTGCTTTCTCACACTGAGTTGCTAATATTCTGTTCTGTACACTATATACCTTATCTCCAGAATGATCATGGATATAAGGTTTCTTCTTGCTTCTTTTGTGCTTTTGGTGCATATGTTAGGGGCATTTGCAATCAACATGCAAGTTGGCAACGCTTCTGTAAAGTGCATAGAGAGGGAGAGACTATCACTGCTTGCTCTCAAACAAGGATTTATAGATCGCTATGGCATCCTCTCCTCATGGGGAAAAGGAGAAAACCAGAAAGAATGTTGCAAATGGTTAGGTGTTGGGTGTAACAACCGAACAGGCCATGTGGTTAAACTTGATCTTCGTTTTGCATTTTTGGAAGGTACGATCACTCCAACATTGGCTGAATTACATCATTTGAATTATCTGGACCTTAGGGGCAATAAATTCAATCTGACCCAATTCCCAAGCTTCATTATTTCTTTAACGCGTTTGAAACACCTCGATCTCTCTTCCATGAATTTGAAAGGAAAAATACCTTCCAAATTGGGAGATCTGTTCCGCTTGCAAAAATTATTCCTTTCAGAAAACCAACTTGAGGGTGGGATTCCCAAATCCTTGGCTTTATGCGGTTTATATGATTTAGATCTCAGCAGCAACTTCTTGAGTGGCCAATTAGATGACTTTGTTGCATCGTTCAGCCATTGTGCTAACAAATCACTACGAACGTTGGATTTATCTAGAAACAGATTTGCTGGGCCACTACCAAATTTTTCTCAATTCTTGTCTCTGTCATATTTAAATCTTGGTTACAATGAATTAAATGGAACTCTAAATGATAGCATTGGACAACTGTCAAATTTAAAGGTGTTATTCATTGCACATAGCTCCTTGCACGGTGTCATATCAGAAACTCATTTCTTGAAACTCTCACAGCTAGTGGATTTGGACCTGTCTTTTAATGACTTGGTCTTCAAAATTAGTCGTGATTGGATTCCCCCTTTTCAGTTGAAGTCCGTTTTGTTAACATCTTGTAGGTTGGGCCCTGCTTTTCCAATATGGCTTCAAACCCAAAGGTCATGTTCTGACTTAGATATTTCAGGTGCTGAAATTTCTGATACAATTCCAAGCTGGTTTTGGGATTTCCCATTTAGAACATTGAACCTTTCACACAACCAAATTACTGGAAAAATTCCAAATTTTCCAATAAAAGATTCTGCATATCATATGGATTTCAGCTCAAATTTGTTTGAAGGCTCGATTCCATCAAATTTATCGTATTTGCAAGCAACATTGGATCTGTCCAACAATAAATTTACAGATGCTAGTTCTCTCTTATGTCCAAACATGACCACAAAATTAAGTGTTTTAGATCTCTCAAATAATCAATTATCTGGATTGCTTCCAGATTGTTGGATATATTTTGAATCATTGGACTTTTTTAGCGTTGCAAATAATAGCATCTTTGGAAAAATTCCAACATCGATGGGTTCCTTAGGAAAAATCCAGGCATTACATTTAGGTAACAATAGATTTATGGGTGAAATACCTATGACTTTGAATGAATGCTCGGAGCTAACAACCTTTGATGTTGTCCAAAATAACCTTTCGGGATCAATACCAAGTTGGATTGGTGATGGACTTAAAAAGTTGCGTATCCTTAGTTTGAGATCCAATATGTTTTATGGGAGTTTTCCCTCCAGTATTTGTCGTCTTTCCCAAGTTCAAATCTTAGACCTCTCTATGAATTATATCTCAGGAAGTTTACCAAAATGCATCAACCATCTTTCCGCTTTGGCTAATCAAAAAAATTTCGATACAACCATCACATATGGTTCTCCAGTGACTGCTTATCAAGATAGGAGATCAAACGGTATCTCTTTTTCTATAGCGGATAGTGTATCATTGGTGTGGAAAAGTAAGGAGTCCAAATATCAAAGTATATTGGGATTGGTTAAAAGTATTGATCTCTCCAACAATATGCTAATTGGAGAAATTCCAAGTGAATTGATGGACCTTGTTGGATTGGTTTCCTTAAACATTTCAAGAAATATGATTAGTGGACAGATTCCTACAACCATTGGACGGCTGAAGTCACTGGACTTTCTTGATTGGTCAAGGAATTACTTGTTTGGAAACATTCCTTCAGAACTTTCACAATTAGATCGTCTCAGCGTGTTGGACTTATCATACAATAATTTGTCTGGAGAAATTCCACTTGGTACTCAACTCCAAAGCTTTAATGCCTCTACTTATGAGGGAAATGTAGAACTCTGTGGTGCTCCACTTCCGAAATGTCCCACAAAGCAAACAGAAGATAACCAAAATGATTCTGAAGATAATGAACAATTTTTCAGTCAAGGGTTTTATATTAGTTTGTCACTCGGATTTAGCGCAGGATTTTGGGGAGTTTGCAGCTTATTATTTCTGAACAAATCATGGAGATATGCTTATTTTAAATTACTGAGCAATGCATATGACAAAGTGTATGTGGCGGTTGCTATAAACGCGGCCAAATTGCACAGGAGAAACAGAGTTTCAAGTTGAAGGTAATTGACATTTGTCATTACTTTCTTCAGTGTTTCATATCATTTTCTTTATTTTTCTTTTCCTGCAAGTGAACTAATAATTTCATCTCATTTAAAATTTGTTTACCAAGATGATTAAATATGATCTTTCGTAGAGAATTGGTTTCTTTATTCTCCAAAAAATAACTTACAAAAACTGGTTTTTTTTAGCTTCTTAAAAAATCAAGTAAAAATGTTATTTTTAATATATTTATAAGTTCAACCTTTTGAAAAAAAAAAAAAATATATATATATATATATGCTACGTGTTTATTGCTGGCAGACAAGGGAAACCCAAGTTAAGGTTTTCTTGCAAAGAACTTTGACTAGAAAAGAGATCTTAAATGGTGAAAGTTTAATTTCCTCCCTGTAACTACGAGTGTATTCGTTTTTGTTTTTTTGTTTTTCAAAACTTTTGACTTTGTTGGCTAACAAGTTGATTTTGCCTTTGCTCTGTAAATTATATAGTTCTTGCATCAAGGAACTGCTGCACAAGGCTGCCTGATGTGCTTCTTTCATCAATTTGATGTATAAATTTGATATATAATTCATCAACCAGGTGAATTAATAATAGGGCATTTGCTTTATCGATTTGATGTACAAGTTTGTCACCAAAGTGTTTTATAATTAATGCGTTATTAATTAGGGAAATAATTGTTTGAGGATTTCATTTTGTGGTTTAGCTTCTGTAAAATCATTAATCATTTGTATTCTGGAGGTCAATTGATAAGCATGAGCTTGTGGTTTAGTTTAAGATATTGTTTTCGGCTTCAAATTCACAACTTGGAATACTTGTGCAAATTAATTAATGATGAATCTTTTGGGCAAAAAACTGTTAGTGCACGTTATTCCCATCAGGTTAGCTTAATTATGTGATTGTTCATTGCTTGCTTAGAAATATGAGCGAACTTGTTTGTGAGAGCAATTCTCTGTCCCTTTTTAATTAGTTTTGGAATCATTTCAATTAGAAATCAATCAATCTACAGAAGTCTTTAACGAAAATTATCTCAAACTGACTTATCGTCAATGACCTAGGTGTGAGAAATTATAAGTATTTATCCTAATCTTTACTTTTATAATTGCAATTTTTTTTCTTAATTTATTAGATAGATAGATAGATAAATGAGTTTATCAGTTAGATTATGAAAAAATTACAGAAGGTAAGTGGTTTGTGTCACACCCAAATGTGACACGCATGGTCTGGAAAAAAAAATAATTTTTTAAACAAAACCAATCTAATGTAAATCAATTTAATGTAATGGTTATCAAAATTTTAATATTTTAAAGGGAAAATTTTGACCCAAAAAAAAAGTCACTTTTTAAAGAGTAAAGTGGTTTATGAACTAAAAATGAATTCAAGAGTAGATTATTTAAAAAAAAAAAAAGTGTTAAAAATCTCACATCATTTGTTTCAAAAAATAATTACCTCAAGTTAATTATACAAAATTAATATAGATTTAATTTAATTTTAATTATTCTAATTAAAACACATGCCAAAATAAAAAAAATTAATCAAAGACAAATAAAATAAAATATTTACAAAGAACAGACACAGACCTAAGGCTTATATATATTCTAAAATAGACATCAAAGCTTATGCTTGTAATAATTTAAAATATTAGTTGACTGTATTTTAATTTATGAAATCCAAGCATATTTTCAATTCTTTCAATTTTATTTTTGAAAATGGGATATGAATAAAGTAAATAAAACCACACAAGCAGTATCCATTTATAACATTGTCAAATCCATTTCATAAAAAATAGAAAGAGATGTGGAAGCTTTTGGGCCAAGATAAAAGAGGAATAAGCATAATTGCGTATCCATTTATGCTTGTCAAATCCATTCATAAATACAAAGAGATGTGGATTTTGGGCCAAGATAAATTCAGTAGCAAATTCAAATACCCCAACAACCAAGAATGCAACGTGAATTCCCTAAATCTCTAATTCTACCAACTCATGCAGTAAAACACGTTATGATTTCCTTTCAAATTCCCAACCATAAACCGAGCAGAACAATCCAAATTCAATGGAGATTTAACAACCCAAGGCAACCCAGTCCATCCAAATCAAGTCTTAAAAAAAGAATATCCTCTAATCCAGCGGGTACATATATGATATATCTTTCTCCTAATGACAATGCATGTAAAAGAGAGGAACAATGCGTTAATCAGGAGCACAGAGAATTAACACTCTCAGAACTACCATAGTGACATCAACTGAGAAGCAAAATGGAACAAGATTACCCAAGAGAGAAACCATTCATGGCAGCAATTCTCCATTCAATTGTATACCCAAAACGGCAAGGACTAAAATGTCAATTCCCAGCATTCATTCAATCACTAAGCATCATTTACATGTTCTCCACTTTGGTTGAATCATCAATACTTTAACGGTAAAAACTTCAGAGGGGTCAGTCTTAAATTCATTTCACACATCCATGGTAGAAAACCAAACAATGGAGTGCATACCCAAAATTTCTTCAATAAGATCAGTAATAGAATCATGAAATAAGTAGGATTCCCATAATCCTAGGATGAAAGGGGGGAGGAAACTGAGCAGAACATGACCAAAGAAGCTGCATCTATATTCAATCTCTCTCTCTCTCTCTTAATTCTCTTTTCCTTTCCCTGTTGCTACAGCTCCTGCTCTTTCACCCCATGCGTTCTGAAGGGAGGCAAACCTTGTAGTTGAACTCATTTGGATCTTGGACCAACCTTTCATTGAATGGGTTTAGAGCCTTTTTTTCCTTTTTTAACTTTTGGGTTGGGTTGAGTCTGAAAACTGGATGGATGAATTTTTGGACGAACTTTTGGAGCTCCCCTTTCTAAACTTAGCCTTTTATTATCTCTTTTATTATTATTATTTTTATTTTATCGAGTTAAAATTTAAATTGACCAAAAATTAAACATTACTTAAAGGATGCAAAAATTAAATCAAAATTGATTCAGAAAAATTACGACTCAAAATTTAGATCATAACTCTAACATTAAAAATGATTTAGAAATTACATATATATATATATATATATAATTCCATGTGAAAGTTTTCAACTATGCAACCCTATTTTTTAGGAAGTACAGAACATGTAATTTTGATTTGGACCACTAAAATTAAATTTGTACAATTCAAATTTATTATTTTTTAAAATTTTAATATTTTTAAAAATAAAGTAGAAAATAAAAATTTTAATTAAATTTTTTTAATAAAATAATAATTTACATTAAAAATAAAATTTTAAATTTTAAATAATTCAAATCATTTTTTAAAATATGCACAGCATGCATTTTTCTAAAAATTGCAAAAAATTGGGACGCCCTTCAACTACTAATTAGTCCATGTCAATATGCCAACAGTTCGGACAAATTAAGAGTGTGACCTTATGACTCAGTCAAAGTGTGAAACTCATGTATGTAGGAAAAGCGGAGGAGAAAAAAAAAAGAGAAAGTTTGGGAAATTTTTAATTTTAATTTTATAATTATTATTTAATATTTTTTAATAATAATTATTCAATCATTAAAAATAAAATATTATAGATATTTTTTATTTATAAAATTATTTTTTTATATTTAATTTTTTACATACTAAACAAACACTTAATGCAAAAGGTCTATTAATGATGCCCATGTTCCATGCATGTACACATTCATCTTCATTTTCTTTGTTCAATGTCAACCGCCTAAACGGAGTCTCTCACACGGACCAAGAATATACTTTCAAATTTTTGACACTTGATCTATCAATTTCTTTTATAACTATGAATATGTAGTTTTGTCATAATAGAGTTAGGTCAGAACAACAGTCTTAAGTGGTGTATTGTAAACTAGCATGTACCCTGTAAGACGTAGAAAATTTGAAAATTTTTCTGTCGGTCGCATAGAAAAAAAACACGGGTCTTGTAGAAAGAGGAAAAAAAGCAAAACCAGTACATGGACATGCGGAAACAATACATAAATGATAAACAAAGAAGGTCAGTGATGTGATGTTATAAAATAATGCATAATAAACAGTGCGAGTATTTTTTGTATGTATAATGATATCATTGAATATGCTTTTTTATCATCAAATATTCATGCTTCAACTATATATTTTGAATCTTAAAAATATATAAATTTAAAGTGTCGATCAAAAACAAGTGAAATATACTAACAAGTAATAAGTAAACAATTTTAAAAGAAAAAATCTAAAAATAAGTGAAAATGGATGAAAGGACATGAGAAAAAGAATTTATTATGAGACCCATTGTTTATATTGATAAAACATTAAAAAAATAAATTTCTATAATTGAATTATAAATAAAGAATCAAGAAAAATAAAATACATATTTATATTAATGCTAATATATATAATAAATATATTTAATCAGATAAAAAGTAAAAAAATAATTTGATATCTTATTTATATATACTTCTTTTTTTTAATAAAACCAAATAAATATATTTTTTCTTTTTTAATCATACCAAACAAAATAATAACAATAATTTATACATCTCTCTCATTTCTTTTCCTTTCTCCCTTCGATTTTCTTACCTTTTTGCTTTTACCACAATGGCCGGCTTACTATGTTAATTCTACCCATTATTACCGGCTACAAATATGATATCACACTTACTATTTGACTTGGGACTCATCTACCAATATATAACAATAAAGTAAATTATAATCGTTTCATTAAATTATATTTAATATTTTTTTAAAATAATATCATTTGATTTCTTCAAATATTTGATATATGAATTATTTTGTATGCAATTTCTTCTATATTTATCATTAAAATTTTTAATTCAAATATAATAAATATATGATTTTTTAATTAAAATATGATAAATATATAGTTTAATTAGAAAATTATGTAATTTTTTGTAAAAATTATACATATGTCATGTTATTATTAAACAATTATACATTTATAATATTTTGATTAAAAAACCTAATAATAAAGATATAAGAAATTGCATACAAATTTTTTTCCTTAACATATATTATAAAAATATTTCTTATATTATTTATTTTAGTCAATAAAGTTAAATTTTTATATAAGATGTTTTTTTTTTGAGAAATGAAATTACTCTATTTTTATTTCTAAATATAAAATCACAGTTTTATATTTTAATTTAGAATAAATTGCATGAACTTTTCCTAAATTTTGCTAAAATTACACATACCTCTAATCTATTTTTAAAATTTACACTATAAACTAATTTTAAATTTTTTTGCTAAGATATATCCTCTATTATCCTAAATATAAATATATATTGTTTTCAAATACGTACAAATAAAAATAAAAATAGTAGATTTTGTTTTTAAATATGCATAAATAAAAATAAAAGGGTAGATTTTATTTTCATTAAATTTAATCCAAATACATATATATATATAGATTAATTGAAGATATTTTAGTTAAAAATTTGAAATAAAACTAAATTGTAGAACAACTTTTATTTCATGTTATTTTGCAAGAGGAGCACATCAAGGTAATCATCCGCAAGGAGGATTTTGAATTTGGAAAGGCTTCGATAGATCAGGTTCTTAAATGACAAATGTTAGTCACGAATCAAATCAAAGACAAGATTTGAAGACTAGAGAAGGAGAAAAGTAAGTTGACTTCGTTTCTATGGTTCTCTCCTCACAAGAGTTAATGCCACTAACAAAGATAGGATTTTCTATCAAAGTGTGACTCCAACTACGTGTATACCCATAGAGTTTAGAAGATTTTTTTTTTTTGTTATGGCACTTCTTTGTGTTTTGTATACTTTCTAGTAAGATGAAATGTAGGATTGTCAACACTTATCAGCGAGACAAACTATCTATAGTGTATATACTCAATCAATTTAGACAGAACTAAATAAAACATTATTTTATATTATTTAAACTATAATCCTTTAGTTATCTTAATAATTAAATAATACTAATTTACAAATTAATAAATATTCCAATAATTTTTAACTTAGATAATATTAGTTAATTATTAAACAAAATAAAAATAGATCAACATGACAATGTAACCAAAATTTAAAAATGAAACAATAAACCAAGAATATTGAATCTGATAAGAAACACAATGTCATAAATGTTATCAAAGTCCCATAATTGAATTAAATAAAATAACAAATAAAATATATCTAAAATATTGGATTTAATTAAATGTCAAAATATATCAAAATGTTTTCAAAAAACAAAACTCGTACTTCTATTAACACACAAGAATCACTTGCTTTTTAAAAGATTTTGATGGGTAATCCTATAATTAATGGATTAGCTAATATATTTTATGCAAAGTATATATAATTTACCTCTAAAATTTATGAATATTCTCTCTAATGAATGGGAACTCAATATCAAAATTTAGTATAATTAGAATTCTTATGATTTTGAGAAAAGTAATAAAATTATTGTTGCAACAAGATGGTCAAAACTTGAGATATGCACTCAACAACGCACATACTAAAAACTAATTTCTTCAACTATATAGCCTAAATATGGTGCCTAAAAATGGCCTCCTAACAAGTGAAATATTCTACAGCAAAAAATGAAATATCTATAAGTTCCATTTGACACTTTTACAATGAAACAACTACCCCAAAATATCATAAGATGTATGCATAAGTAAATTTCAAGTCACCTACATAAATTCCATAATTTCAATCTAAGAAGTCTAATGATTACAAGTAGATTAGATCTATTTAGAGGCAACATAGGATTACATGATTTTCTAAGTAGCTTTCCAATGATTTAAAATAGGATTACTCAATTATCTAACAAGTACACTATTAGCAAAAGTTATGTCTATGCAAGTACATACATGAGCATACATAAAATTGCCAATAACAAAAGCAAAATGAAATACTTTCTATCCTCTTTATATAATAATGTAGACATTAAGATCTAAATTACCTCTCACCTATCTGAAGAGATGTACTATAAAAGGAATAAGAATGTAAATTGGATTTTTAAGCTCTTGGTGAACAAAATGTTCCTTGAAACAAGTTCAAAATAGGATAAGACCTATTATAATGAATATGAATCACAAGAATATAAGAGGTTTCATTGATATATTTTATATCAAGAGTGATAAGCAAGCATGTGTTATCATAAACAAAAGATTATTGCTACTATAGGTTAAAAAACATGTTGTCAACATACAATACGAGATCAAAGAAATAGCTCTATCCAATCTCTTAAAGTTATATTGATATAAAGTACTCACAACAAAATCAAGAGAGTTTACAATCTCATCAAACTTCAAATAGTAGTGCTTAGAAGCTTCTTTCAATGCATAGATGGATCATTTGATTTTCACACGTAGTGCTCTTTCTATGATTCTACAAAACCATCTAGTTGAATTACGCAAATATCCTCAAACAAACTTCTATCCAAAAAGGTAGCCTTAACATCATATGGAAGGGTCCTAGAAATAAAATCCAATTAGTGCTATAATCCTTCTAAGAGTGTCTTTAATGGACACTAGTGAGCTTACATATGTATAACCAAATCCTTCTTCTCGATTATAATCATTACAATCAATTTGATCTTAACTCTTATAGTTTCTCTTGTAACCCCATGATAGGCTTGGAGATCTACTTACAACTAATAGTTAACTCTATAAATTTCCAAACATAATGATATTCTAAATAAATAATTCATCCCTTTATGGCCTTTATCTATTTAAAAGAGCTAGGACCTAATATAGCTTTTTAATATAAGAGCAAGGTTAAAACATTAGTCATAAAAAATCATATTTCTAGAAATAAACCCTGTAATTGTAATATCTGGTTCTCCAAAAATCAGAGAAAATATGAGAAACGTAACGTACAGTTTCTCCATTAACGAACGAAACTCATCGGATACAAAAGGAAGGCCCTCGAAATGAGATAGTTATGGTCCCAAAAAATTTGAGAAGCATTCTAGACTTCTAAAAATGAGAATCCCATGCTCAGACGGAAAGAAAAATGGAGCTAGAATAAAGAAATAATTTTTTACAAAAAGCATACGAAACGTAATGACATTTTAGTAATTTTGAGCAAATTTTGGAATCCACACAAGAGCACTTTTTAAATGAAATTTTTGAGTTCTTCGGGGTTCTCAGAGGTCTTGAAAACCATGGAAAGTCCCAAGATAGCTAAAACCCCTCCGGTTGACATTTTCTAATGTCAATGTACTCGAACTTTGACAAATCCGTTCGAGAAAATTTTAACTCCAATTTGAGTGATTCTAAAAGTATTTTACTAAATTGGGAACCTAAATTTTATAATGAAAATATAGTTCTAAAAAAGGAGCTAAAATGAAGAAAAAACGAAAATGCCAAGAACGAAGGACAAAGTTAAAATTTTTGAAATGTGTAACTTCCTCCCACCTATATATATGATGCACCCTTCTTCTCCCTTCATGTTGCACGACCAAGTTCTTCCCAAAACCAGAGAAAAACCCTAGGGAGAGTGGCACACAAGAGGAAGGCAAAGAGAGGGAGAAATCAAAAGTTTAAGGTATGGAAATTAGTAGTTTTTTATGCTATTTCTCTTCCAAACATTTTCTCCACCATTTTTCTTTGTTTCCTAAATAAAATGAAGTTTATAAATATGTTTTAAGGGAGAAAATGAGGTAAAAATTCGTATTTAAAGAGAAGAGATCAAAGAACACAAGATTCAAGTGAGAAAAAGTAAGAAAACAAGGTAATTTCTCTTCTTATGGTTGTCATCTTTGGTTTTCTTCTCCACCATTTCGCCCCACTTCAGAAAACCCTAAGAGGAGATGATTTTTAGACAGAACCAAGCATGAATCTAAGAAAAAAGGGTGTGAAAATTAAGAATATGTAAAAGAAATTATCAAAAACCATTAGATTTCAAGATGCAAATTTTAAGGTTTTGTGTGCACCTTCCAAAATTTGATTTCATATGATAATTCCTTGGCCTAATTAATAGTTTAAATGAGCTCCTAAGATCCTTAAGATACTCCCTACATGCTTCCTCCTTCAAGAAAGTAAAGAGAATTCCAAGGAGGTCAACAAGGGGCATAGTCTCGCCCAAGCAAGGTTGGGGTAGCTAGAGAGAGTTTTAAATTTTTCTAAGGTCATTCTTGAGTCATATTTGATGAATGAAAATGAAAGGAGGCCTTGGACAAAATTTAAAACTCATAGAAAGTGATTTGGTGCCTTAGGTTTCATATTATAACCTAAAGAAACAACATGATATTAGGCTCCTTGTTTTAATTATGTGATGACTCGAAGATGCTGAAAAGGAGTCAAGAATCATATCTGAAAGGAAAGAATAGAGTCTAGAGTCCATTTGAGGAGTGTTGCTTCATTAGGTGCATTTATGGATCACAATGGAGCCTATAGAGCAATATAGTATCTAAGTAAGTTACATGATTTTAGAGTTTGTTTCATAAACCTAATTGACTCCTATAAATTGTATTTAGGTTAAAAGAAACCATTTCTACCAATTTGTGAGTGTGTGGCCAAAAGAGGAGGTTTGAATCTAAAGAGAACAATATGTAATTGTATACAAGGTAACTCTCTCCACCTTCTCTCATGCATGGATGTGTGTTTAGCATGTTTTAGAATATGTGTATGTGTATTTTCGAGCCATGAGAAGTATGCTAGCATGATATTATATGCCATAATTTCATGATGTCATGTTATGCTTTCAAATGAATGTATGATATTTGTTATGTTTGCTTGAGTGTGGAGAGGCCAAGAACTCTTCACCATAGTGAGGATGAGCCAAGAACCTATGAACTTGGTTGAGACAAAGTAAAAAGTCTCCCAAAAGTAAAGTGAGCTCCCAATAGTATGGTTGAGTCCAAAGCTCTTAAAGAATGGATGAGGCAAGTCCAAAATCTATGAGAAGTATGAGGCCAATCCAAACATTTGGTGAGCTCTTGAATGTTTTGTATGACTTGTTCACATGTCAAGCTTGCTTTTTGAATATTCATGACTTCCATGATAACCATGCATACATTTTTAAGGCTTGCTTTGCATATGTTATGTATGATCGAATGAGAGATGAGCTATTGGAATTCTTTGAATCTCATTCCCTCCTCTCCAATGATCTAACATGCTAGGTGGACCAAGTGGATGTGGTAATGGGAGCCAACAACATTGAAGAAAGGAGATTGACATGAATATATCTAGCTTTTGCTTTTTAGGACCGTAATGATGCTTTATGATTTATATTATTATTGTAAATGGTCTATGACTCTTGAGATATATGTAATTATGATATTATGTGACATAGAAATGAGAGAATGTGTTATGTGAATGATGGAATGTGAATTGAATATGTATGGTCAAGATAGTTTTATGAATAGCTTGATGGAAATGTGCATAAGTGTGGGTTAAATAGCCAAAATGAGATGCATGAGATTTGGGTCTATTTGGGCAGCTCACACAAGTCTTAAATGTGCTTTTAGACTTGCGCAAAGGGTTCCAAGACCAAGGGAAATCCATTTGGCAATTTTGGTATCCTATATGGAGTCAAAATTAACTATAATGGAACCCTATGTCACTTTTTAGCCAAATGAGTTAGTCTTGATCTGAGATTTGACATGTAGTTAGGTCTCATTGAGAGCTTTTTGGAAAACTAAAGATTATAATTTTTAGAGTTCTACATAATATTTAAAAAAATTTTAAAGTTGTCTATTTTTTAGATTTTGGTCTGCTACACTATTCATTTGATTTGAAATTAAATTCTGTCACACGAGGCTCAAATAATATTCAATTTCTATAAAATTTTATACAAAGAAATTAGATATTTACAGTGACTCGTATCAACTAGAAAAACCTCATTTGGAGGTCTAGAGAGAGATATGAATTTTTGAACATTTTGTCTAGTATTAAGAATTTTTCCTGACCTAAGTTACTGTTCCATTAAATTCTGAGGTCTGGGTTTAATAAACTGGTTTGAAGGTATTTTTCTTCTCTAGCTAACATCTACAAATTTCTATATTGGTATCATTTGCATAGATTAAATTTTTGTGGTATTAATTTGACATTTTCAAAATTTTCTACAGAATTATGTGACAGCTTCAAAATGCAGTCTGACCTCTAGACCATTTTAGATGTCAAACATCCTTTGTGATAGGTTTTATAACCTAGAAATATTTTTGGTATGAAGTAGACATCTAGAGCTTTCCAAAACAGCCAACATTGTATGATTTCGATTTTTCTAGAATTAGTTATGATTTTTCAAAGTTTGAATAGAAAGAAGGCCAAATCTGGCCGAAATTAAATAGTCACATTTTATGCTTCATTTCAGTTTCCATGAATTGTGGGCATGATTTTATGATACAAAGGAGTTGTATTGATGTAATTAGATATGAAAAAGTATAATATATACTCATATGACCCACGTGATATCGAATGAAATTTTTATATATAGTGCAATACAAATTTAATCCATTATTTATATCCCATTTTCTTACAACTCCTAAGCAGTGCATGTTATGGAGCATGTGAATTGTATGAGGAAGGCTTGAAAGATATGATATTACATTTATTGGTATTATAGCAAAGTTTCAGGCTCTCTTGGATTAGATTTTGGCTTGAGGATGTAGCAGCTGGACTATGTAAAGGCTTGAATAAATGGGTAGAGCCTTGCATGAGACATTTTGGGTATATAAGTATAGTTTGTGGTTTTGTTCATGACAAGTAAGTTATATGATGGTCTTAGAGTAGTTAGTGGACATTAGGAAAAGGTGGCCTCTAGAGTAGTATAAGCAGAGCTAAGCTTAAGTAGAGTTAAGGGATCCGACGACTAGAGCTTAATGAGATGTGATAGCTAACCAAGATCAGTTGCAAGCCTTAGACATAAATGATGAGAAATGATCTCGTTGATATGAAAAGGCTTGCTAAAGAGAGTATGTGAGGCCAAATTCCCCTAGTAGCTATACTCAGACCATTCTTAGCTGTCTCGCATACACACAGAGACGATTAGTGATGTAGCGCGGTATAAGATGAGACTGCGGTTGCACAAGACCAATTTAGCAGGGAATGAGAAAGAGAGTCACCCCCTAACCATAACATGCAAATGTCTAGATAAGAATTAGAGCCCAAAAGGTTAATTCCCTCAGGCTAGGAGTTTGAGTTACAAGCAATAACTTAGAGCCTCAACAGTTCAGAGGTAATAGCCAGCCGTGCATGAATAAAGCAAGAGGTAGAATCCTCTAGCTAATGATGGGCTAGATATGGAGGTAGTGAGACTCGTATTGATAGCTAAAGATAAAATTCCAATCCCTGAAAAAGTAAGCAATTAGAGGTCATTAGCCACGACTAATTAATTTCTTAGTCACGGTCAATTATTCCGTAGAAGCAACAAGGTAATCCAAAGAGTTCCTCGCCGTGGCCAATACTCAAACAATAAAACTAAGGTAAACTCGAGGCTAATTAGCCATAGCAAATGATGTGTTAGCCGCAATGAAGGGCGCCATGAATGCCTTGTTGGTCATATTCAGGCCAACTTAAGAAATAAGTTGATAAGGGGTCAGATAACCCATAGAGAGCGAGAACCCCTAGTATAAGTAGAGGAAAGGAGTAATGAACAGTTACAAGAAGTTAGTAAGAAATCCATGGGCCTAGTAAATGAGACTGAGCAAAGAGCTCAATATAGAGAAAGTTAGACATAGGGATGATAAGGTTGTTGAGACCCACCTTTAAGGCATTGACTATAACCTAGAGTGCTACCTAGTGAGACATTGAATGATAAAATGGTAGTGTAGCCTCGAAATAATGTAAGATAAAACTACAAGCAGTGAGGCATATAATGAGTGTCTTAGAAGGGTGTACCTCATGGGTATGAGTAGTCCAGTAACTAAGGTTCAGAAAAGAATGAGAATAGTTAGTAAGCTAAAGGTTCGATGAGATGGCTAGCCTAGGCTAAGCATAAACTAAAGCCTTAGGGAGATGACCAGTAGCATCGTTCTAGGTGAGATATGTAAATGAAAGGCTCAGTGAAAGTTCTCCCTGAATCTAGAAATGAAAGATGAGACATTCTAAGTAGGAGAAACTACCCAATAGTGGTTAGTAAATTCCCCTAGATAGATCCCTCTGAGTTATAAAGGGAAGCAAAGAAGAGCTAAGAAACTAGCTATAGAAAAATACCCTCACTTTAGTCATGATTAGATGAGTAAACTGAGTTAGAGAGGTAAACGGACAGGTGGTCAATAGTTAGTTGGATGAGCTCCCTAATATAAGAATGATATAGGGTTAAGGCACATGAGTGATTAGGACACCGAGTAGAGCATCAATTTTCATTGAGATAGAATCCACACATTAAGAGTATATGTTCTAGATTAGGTTAGCAAAACCCTAGAAATAGTATAGTATACTGTGCTCTTGAGGATGAGGCTAAAAAGGTTGAACAGAGAGAAAGCCTAGCTCTGATCTGAACGTAGATGTAAGTTGAGACAGACAATTAGTGCCTTAGTACCCTCAGGGAAGTTCAAGGGAACTAAAGACCGCCTAAGAAGGTGAGCCTTGTTTTATGTAGAGAAAGAGTGTAAGCCAAGAGTGCCGTAAAATGAAATTCTTGGGATTATATGAAAAAGAATCCTTCTTACCAAGGGATGGTCTAGCTAAGAGCAAAATAAGAGTATGAGTGAAAAGTAGACACCCTTGATGTTACAAAGAGTGAATAAATGGAGGAACTCCGGGAAAATACAGGTGCTCTTGAAAGTAAAGAAACCTAAACTAGCAACAGAAATAGCCAGTAGTAGAATATCCTTTTACCTAAGTAAGAGGATAAGAAAGGTAGAAAGAGAAAATATGACAATGTTCAAACTGAGGACATATTATATTAAGAATAGATATTTTTTTTAATGTGTTTGATTACTTAAGAAAGCATATTTGTCCTTAGCATAGACGCCCTTTTTGTATAATAGCACCTGAAGAAAAAATAGCCAGGCGATGGAGAGGAATCTCGGGATGAAGCAGAGGAAGAATCTTACTTTCCCCGAGTACTCTATGAGAATAGGGCAGGTAGAGAAAAGTAAGAAAGAAATACTTTAGATTGTTGGGAAACTGTAATATACAAGTGATAGTGACTTTGAGCTCAGTCATAAAGTACTTGTATATTAGTGTTTGATGTTATGGTTTGCTTGCAACGATGGTTATATGATATTAGGCCTGATCAACCTAATAGTAATGCAATTTAAGTGCGTAGCAAATGACGATATCAATCACCAAAGTGTCCCGATAATCGAAAGGTATCCTAGTTAAAGAACGAAATAAGTTAGAAAAGAAAGGTAAAAGGATTCTAATAATATCAAAATAATGAGAAAAGCATGCAGAAAGGAATCCCCAGTAGAAAATGTTCAGATTCAATATGCATAACCCGAGTCCCTTATAGTATATGTAAATAAAATGAATGGGGACTAGTGTCTAGCCTTTCGCCTGCCAGAGATGTTCACCACACTTAGTGTGTGAGATGCCCTAGTGCCTAAGCACTTAAAAGCAGAACGTGGATATAGTAAGAACTGTAGGATATGAAAGGAGGGCTAAAACGAGTATATGTAAGTAAGTAAGTCAATAGAGTAAGAAAAGAAAGTCCAAGCAAAAATGGGCTGAAGTGGGAATCTGAAGATCCTATAAGGAGCGATGAGTGAAAACTTAGATGCTCCTAAGTATCAGTATAATGGGATCTTAGGGAAGTAGATAACACACAACCCACTTCGCACGAAAAGCATGGTGTACCTCTGAGTTTTGCCTTAGTACTATGAGTGATGGTAACCAGACTTAGTGAACATGAGTTTTACTGTCAAATATAGTAATCATAGACTTTGACATCTCTTAGAGATGGATCACAGTAGATCCTAGTATAGTATAGTGGATTATAGTAGACCCTAGTGGGGCTTTAAGAGGTCGCGACCTAGGGGTCACAGTAAATCCCACAGAGTTACAGAGAGCCCTAGCCACAACATAATAGATCTTTGGTAGAGATAACAGCCTGAGATAGTTTTACATAATAGTTAGTCTCAGAGACTAGTACAGTTTCAACTAGTTTTTGTCTCAGAGACTAGCGACCTCCTGAGTTTGGTAGATTGTTGCTATAGAAATATGAAGGCTTTACTCAGATAGTTAGACTACTGACTAGTTTTCTTTAGAGATGAGCACAGTGTACGGGATGAAGAAAGTAAGAAATAAGCTTTTTAGAGTTAGAACCAGATGAACCACTACTTAGCAAATGGTAGCCCTGACCGAGGGATAGAAAAATCCCCACATGCTAGCTTATGTATTCAGAAAGGGGGTCAGGTGCAATTTTATATGAAATAAGTGGTACAGTATATCTCTAATGAGCAAAACTGTAAGAGTATAGTATCCCATCAGAGCTCAATAGTAGTCAGTGGTAGTACCTCTTCGGTGCCAGTATGAGATATATGTTAGGTCAATTAGTATTGAAATGAGGGACAATAAAATGCCACTATAAGTGAGCAAAGAAAGTGAGAAAAAGTCTCGGCCTACAAAGATAAAAGTAATAGTAAACAGAGAAATTAAAATGATTAAAATCATAAACTCCTCAAAGGAGTTGTAATCCCAGTAAGTAACTAAGATATGAGGCCTATGATAGAAAGAAATGTAAATCATAATTATAGGATGAGTTAGTGAGAAAGAACGCAGAGATGAACAGTGGAGATACTTGTAAATAAGTAAGCAGACAGATAGAAACCTCCAATGACTCTAATTATTAGAAAAGATAATGAGATGTTATAAGTAGCCATTCAGAGAGGATACGAGAGACGTGATATGAAATAAGTTACCTTTTGAGATGTGTAAATGAGTCTATTGAAAAAAAATGTTAATCCTGCAAACGGGTTAACATTAACCCGACATGATTAGTAAGTCCTCCTAGGATTGGCCTCCAGAGTTAAAAATTTCTTTCCCTTATGAGAAAAAAAAATTAGTATTTTATAGCAATATAGTCCTTATTAAGAGCTAGTAATAAAAGTTCCTTGGCTGAAAGAAAATTCAAAAGAATAAAATCACTCAGAAAACGTATAGAGTCAGGAAGAAGAGAAAGAAATGAACCGTTAGTTAGAAAAGAAAAAGAATAAGAAGAAAGTATATCCCAAATTTCAAAGACAATTTATTTAAGGAAGGAGAAATGTAATATCCGATTTTCCAAAAACTAAAGAAAACGTGAGAAACATAACGTACAATTTCTCCGTTAACGAACGAAACTCACCGGATACAAAAGGAAGTCCCCCAAAATGAGATAGTTATGGCCCCAAAAAATTTGGGAAGCATTCTAGACTCCTAAAAATAAGAATTCCAGGCTCAGACTGAGAGAAAAAAGGAGCTAGAATGAAGAAACAATTTCTTACGAAAAGCTTACGAAACATAATGGCATTTTAGTAGTTTTAAGCAAATTTTGGAATCCACATAGGAGGGCTTTTTACATGAAAGTTTTGAGTATTTCAGAGTTCTCAAAGGCCCTGAAAACTATAGAAAGCCATAGGACAACTAAAACCCCTCCGGTGGATATTTTCTAATGTCGGTATACCCGAACTTTGACAGATCCGTTTGAAAAGGTTTTAGCTTTGATTTGAGTGATTCCAAAGATATTTTACTAAATTGGGAACCTGAATTTTATAATGAAAAAGGCGGTTCTAAAAAAGGAGCTACAACGAAGGAGAAACAAAAATGCCAAGAACGAAGGGCAAAATTAGAATGTTTGAAAGGTGAAACTTCCTCCCACTTATATATATGATGCACCCTTCTTCTCCCTTCATGTTGCACGGCCAAGTTCTGCCCAAAACTAGAGAAAAACCCTAGGGAGAGTGGCACACAAGAGGAAGGCAAAGAGGAGGAGAAATCAAAGGCTTAAGGTATAGAAATTAGTAATTTTTCATACTTTTTCTCTTTCAAACCTCTCCTTCTCCATTTTCTTTTGTTTCCTATGAATAAAATGAAGTTTTATAAATCTGTTTTAAGGGAGAAATTGAGGGAAAATTCGGATTTTAAGAGAGGGGTTCAAAGAACACAAGATTCAAGTGAGAAAAAGTAAGAAAATAAAGTAATTTTTCTTCCTATGGTTGTCATCTTCAGTTCCTTTCTCCACCATTTCCCCCACTTCAGAAAACCCTAAGAAGAGATGATTTTTAGTTAGAACCAAGCATGAATCTAAGGAAAAAGGGTGTGAAAATTAAGCATATGAAAAGAGAATTATAAAAAAGCCATTAGATTTTAAGATGCAAATTCTAAGGTTGTGTTCATCTTCCAAAATCTGATTTCATATGATATTTACTAGGCCTAATTAATAATTTAAATGAGTTTCTAAGATCCCTAAGATGCTCCCTACATACTTCTTCTTTCAAGAAAACAAAGAGAATTCTAAGGAGGCCAAAAAGGGGCATAGTCTCGGGCAAGCAAGGTTGGGGTAGTTAGAGAGAGTTTTAAATTTTTCTAAGGCCATTGTTAAGTCATATTTAATGAATGAAAATGAAGGGAGACCTTGAACAAAATTTAGAACTCATAGAAAGTGATGCTTTAGGTTCTATATTATAACCTAAACAAGTAACATGATGTTAGGTTCCTTGTTTTAATTGTGTGATGACTCCAAGATATTTAAAAGGAGTCAAGAATCATATTTTAAAGGAAAGAATGGAGCCTAGAGTTCATTTGAGGAGTGTTGTTTCATTAGGTGCATTTATGAACCTAATTGGCTCCTATAAATTATATCTAGGCTAAGAGAAACCATCTCCACCAATTTATGGGTGTGTGGCTAAAAGAAGAGGCTTGAATCCAAAGAGAAAAGTGTGTAATTATGTGCAAGGTAGCTCTCTCCACCTTCTTTCATGCATGGATGTGTATTTAGCTTGTCTTAGAATATGTGTATGTTTATTTTCAAGCTATGAGAAGTATGCTAGCATGATGTTATATGCCATAATTTCATGATGTCATGTTATACTTTCAAATGAATGTATAATATTTATTGAGTTTGCTTGAGTGTGGAGAGGCCAAGAACTCTACACCATGGTAAGAATGAGCCAAGAACCCATGAACTTAGTTGAGATATAGCAAAGAGTCTCCTAAAAGTAAAGTGGGCTCTCAAGAGTATGGTTGAGTCCAAAGCTCTTAAAGAATATGTAAGGCAAATCCAAAATCTATGAGGAGAAGTGTGAGGCCAATCTAAACATTTGGTGAGCTTTTGAATGTTTTGTATGACTTGTTCACATGCCAAGCTTGCTTGCTGAATGTTCATGACTTCCATGATAACCATGCATGCATTTTTAAGGCTTACTTTGCATATGTTATGTATAATTGAATGGGAGATGAGCTATTAAGATTCTTTGAATCTCATTCCCTCCTCTCCAATGATCTAACATGCTAGGTGGACCAAATGGATGTGGTAATGGGAGCCAACAACATTAAAGGAAGGAGATTGACATGAATATGTCTAGCTTTTACTTTTTAGGACCATAATGATACTTCATAATGTATATTATTATTGTAAATGTTCTATGACTCTTGAGATATATATAATTATGATATTATGTGACATAGAAATGAGAGAATGTGTTATGTGAATGATGGAATGTGAATTGAGTATGTATGGTCATGATAGCTTTATGAATAACTTGATGGAAATATGCATAAATGTGAGTTAAATGGCTAAAATGAGATGCATGGGGTTTTGGACCATTTGGGTAGCTCAAATAAGTCTTAAATGTGCTTTTAGACTTGCGCAAAGGGTACCAAGACCAAGGGAAATCCATTTGGCAACTTTGGTATCCTATATGGAGCCAAAATTGACCATAATGAAACACTATATCACTTTTTAGCCAAATGAGTTAGTCTTGATCTAAGATTTGGCATGCAATTATATATCATTGAGAGCTTTTTGAAAAGCTAAAGATCATAATTTTTGGAGGTCTATAAAATATTTGAGAATTTTTCAAAGTTGTCTATTTTTTAGTTTTGGTCTGCTATATTATTCATTTAGTCCGAAAATTGAATTCTTTCACACGAGGCCCAAATGATGTCCAATTTTCATGAAATTTTATACAGAGAAACTAGACATTCACAATGACTCATACCAACTAGAAGCATCTTATTTGGAGGTCTAGAGAGGGAGATATAAATTTTTGAACATTCTATCCAGTATCAGGAATTTTGCTTGACCTAAGTTATTGTTCCATTAAATTCCGATCTTTGGGGTTGATAAACTTGTTTGGAGATATTTTTTCTCTCTATCTAACATCCACAGATTTCTAGATTGTATTATTTGCATGGATTGGATTTTTGTGGAATTAATTGGACATTTTCAAAGTTTTTTGTAGAATTCTATGATAGCTTCAGAATGTAGTTTGACCTCTGGATCATTTTGGATGTCAAACGTCCTCTATAATGGGTGATGTGACCTAGGTATATTTTTAGTATGAAGTAGACATTCAAAGCTTTCCAAAATGGCCAAGATTGTATGATTTTGATTTTTCTAGAATTAATTATGATTTTTCAAAATTTGAACAGAAAGGGGACCAAATCTGGCTAAAATTAAATAGCTACATTTTGGTTTCCATGAATTGTGGGCATGATTTTATGATGCAAAGGAGTTATATTGATATAATTAAATATGGGAAAGTATAGTATGTACTCATACAATCCACGTGATATCGAATGGAATTTTCATATGTAGCGCAATGCAAATTTAATCTATTATTTATATCCCATTTTCTTACAACTCCTAAACAATGCATATTATGGAGCATGTGAATTGCATGAGGAAGGCTAGAAAGATATGTTATTACAATAATCACTACAAATTATAAGTCTATGGATTATTTGAGACCATATAAGAATAATATTAACCGTAATAACAAAATCCTTAGCATTAAGAATACGTTGTTCTCTTTAATCATCAATGGGCCCATGAGAAACTAGGCTAGTGTAGATTTTCGTGGGAATTTATTGACCTAGCAAAAGTTTTTTTTCTTTTACCTAGAATAAATAAATTGGGTCATTCTTTTATTGAGCCTACTGTGTTGGGTCATTAATCTTAATATCAAAAGAAATGGAGCCAAGGTGCCAGTTAAGGCACTTTTGGGCTGAGTCACAAAGATGTTTGTTGGGTCAAGCCCAAATGTAGTTTTACTCTTGGTGAATGTGTCATAGGCTAAAGCAGATACCTTATAGGCCTACGAGAGTTATAACAAAAAAAGAAGCCATAATCATCAGAATAGGGATCATAGTGGGATATAAAGCGATTAGTGGTTCGAGTAATTTCACAACAGGTTAGCAAGTATTACAGGTTGATGAAAATAAGTTGCATTTGAGATATACAATGAGATGGAAGTAGTTGTATCGTACATGGGAGTATTAATGTCCATGCAATAAAGGAGTTATTAAGATTAGGATGTAATTTAGAGTATGTAACTATAGAAGAGGCATGTTAAATGTTTTTACAAGTGATGTAATTAAGCATAATCTTTTTTTCTTTGGGCAGCTTTGAGATGTAAATATAGAAAGGGGTTGTATAGAGATTAGTGAGTTAATTAAAACTGACATAATACCTTTCAAGTAAATACAATTAGTTTCTGATAATACATGCTTAATTAAATGAAAATACATAGAAGCAAAGAAAATCCTATAAGAGCTAATAAGACTAAGACAATTGAATTTGACTAGGCTAGGTAATGTTCTTGTATTGCGAATCCTAAGGAAAATCCATAAATGCCAGTTTAAGAAGAAGTTGTGTATATCTACTTATTCGCACACTGGGAGTTGATGAGGAGCTAGAGGATGATGATGTGGTCTACCAGTTGATGGAGTACTTTGACATAGACTATATTGGCTGCTTGGGACGCCCTGGTTTTCCAAGAATAAGGTCCATGCACTAGTAGGAGATGAGGCCCAGATCATTTATAGTGCTCGGTGAACCTCTTCCTAGTATTCCAATGTTGTGCTTAAGATTATATAGTGGGCCTTCCAGGGCATAAAAGACTACATTTCTAAGGGTCCAGTCCCTCAGCGAAGCATTGTCCTCTTAAAGGAGTTTAGGCTAAGGTTACATAGGATGATTGTTGGATCCTGCCTTTAATTATGCACAATTTCCATATTTTAATTTTGATGTCTAGTCTTTTTTTCTTGCTAAGAAATTCTTTCTAGTGTTTTAGGTATGAGGGATTGACATCATCAGTATTGTTATAGAGAACAATTTCATCACGGTGGAATGTGTCGATGTGACCAGCGTAATAATTGTGCCTTCCAAGGCTTCTTGCCTATGAAGTTTTTTCAATTCAAGTTGGGCCTTCTAAGATTAATGAAATAGGTCAGTGTTATTGATTTTGGTCCTCCAGTATATTCTCTTTAGCCTATTGCTATAGTGCAAGAAGTACATTGGAAAAGGTGTGGAAACTTCCTGCATATTGCTTTAGGGGGTCTAAAAGGTAACTCAAATTTATGCTTAATTCGGTTGTAATCAAGCATGAAATCTCTAGGGGATGCAGCTTGGATAATCTTGAGGGTGTATTTGGTTGCTAGACAATATGACTTGGGCCTAAGCTCCCCCAGTTTTATCATGACTGTGTATAAGAATTATTTCCTATTGTGCATTGTCATCATTTTTTGATATGTAATCTTGTACTACGTCAACATTTTGAGCTCCATGAATGTTGGGATGGAAGGATTGAGAAGTGATTTGGGACTGTAGGTTGAAAAATATAAGGTTTTGGATCTCGAATTTGTAGGGGAATTGAAGAAGACAATGGAGTTCAGGGCTCCCATCTTTGTGTAGCTATGCTAAAGCCCTAATGTAATTAAGATGCCTATTTATAAATAGGTCGCATAATATCCATAGAAATTCACCTTCCCTGGGTGACGAGGATAAGTGAGAAAGATGTCTTAAGATTAGAGGTTGAGATGACATAGTCAGGTATTGTGGTAATTTAAAGTGAAGAGTAAAGGGATTGATGTCAGCAAGAGAGTTTGTGAGAGGAATGATGATGTTATTACCTCCAAGGGAGGGAGCCTAAAAAATCATCCTATTTACTGTTGGGAGGAAAGGAGTTACGGATAAGGCATAATGGGCCCCTTAGAGAAGTCACTCTGTATATAATATTACTAAAGAGCCACAAAGGGATACATGATGCAATTTGTGCTATTGGATTAGGACAGGTGGATGATCAAGAAGTCTGGAAACGCACAACTATTGTGCCGATCTTATCCAACTCATTTATCTATGCATTATAATTAATTGATTAGAAAAAAAATTATAATTAGAGATAAAGATCAAATCACTTAAATATTTTTTAATATAATGTTAAATTAGTTAATAAAATGTCTGATTTAGACAGTATGAACTTGCCATAATAAGGAAAATAAATTAACCAATTAATTGCCAAAATTAAAATTAATTGATGGGATTACGGACAAAGATGTAAGTATAATTTTTCTTATTAATTGTTCTACCATGGTGAACAAATCTTTCTGAAATAGCAATTAACTAGGAACATGGCGCAGCAATAGCAAGCTACTTCCAAAAAAGAAAAGCTTTTTTTTTCTTATAGAGCGATCTTTTTTTAATTCTTTTTTTAAATCTTTATATTTTGATATATTTTAATATAGTTATTTTATTTAATATATCATATGTATTTATTTTAATTAAAATATTATATATATATATATATATCATGTGTTTTTATTTTATACATTTTAATCAATTAGAAATTTAATTAAAATCAACCATAATTAATAGTTAAAATTATTTAATTATATAAATAATATTAATAAAAAATTCAAATATATATTTTAATAATTTGACAATAATTTTTTTAAATTTATAAAACACAATAATATTAATAAAAATACGTATTAAACAATTTTATTAACAACTTATTTTCATTAATCTCAAACATACCATTTGTTCACATTCACAACCAACTCACCAAGGCACCAATTGTTTCTCTTAATTGACAAGGTTCTCGTGCACCTATACTGGCGCTTTTATATCTCGATCAATGCATATATTATTTAATTTTAAACTTCGAAAGATCTTTATCACGATTTGGAACCACAAATAATTGTAAAAAAATAGATACAAAAACAACCAGACAAAAAGCACATATAGGAACGTAAGGGTTAGGTTGAAGCAAAAACAGAGAAAGAGAATATCACAAACATCGATTTATTATCAATGTGGTATCTTCTTTTTTATTGTTATTTTTTTATTATCAATATCTCATCTTTTATTTTTATATTTTCCTTCTTTTGCTTTTGTTGTTCTCTCTCTCTCTCTCTCTCTCTCTCTCTCTCTCTCTCTCTCTCTCTCTCTCTCTCTCTCTCTCTCTCTCTCTCTCTTCGGATCATTCATTTGCCTTCTCCTTTGTTTTATGTTTTTGGTTTTGCAGATCATTCATCTGAATGCACACAAGTAAGGTTAATTTGGGCTAATGTTTCGTCTAATTTTTTCAACAAATTACTATATGTACTGATTGAGCTTTATATTATTTGGGATGAAGCAGAGAGTACCAGACACATAAGCAAAAAACAACATAAACTAGAAATGAAATAGGAAAAAAAAATAATATAAAACGGAAAAAAAAAGGAAGAGGAAGAAGGGACTATAAATAAAGATAAACATGGTTATTAATTGATCACATTAAGCATCGATATAATATAATTATAGAAAAATAATTAGTGGTACTTATAATAAATGTAATACTAAAATATAGAGAAATATATATTTAACAAAATAAATAAATAAACAAATCAAAATGTTAGCCCAAAAAAAAAATAAAAAGAAAAAAAATTCTAGGATCGATTGAAATTGGATTGGCATGGCTGGACTAAATTTCAGTCGATCTACACAACTTGCTGAAATTTAGTTGTCCATGTGAGATCGATCAACTAAAATTAAGTTGGCCGTAGCCTAATCAAATTTCAATCGGTTAGCTTCAGCCATGGTCTGATCGAATTTTAGTCAGAATTTGTCTGTTATCACTTAAAAATTTCTTTTTTTAAATTATAATAAATATAATTTCATAAAAAATATTAATATTAAAATATTAAATATATATAATTTACTATTTATTATAAAATTAATATAATGAAAATAATAATAACAGATTTATATTAATCTAATATATTACAAATATTATTAAATTAAATAACATTAAAAAATAAAATGTTTTTTTGTCTTTATAAGTTTAAAAAGTTTGCAATGTTCAGAGAGTAGTGCAACCTTTTTTTTTTTTTTTTAATTATAATGTAGTAATTGCTTTTTTTGACTACTTTGTAGTTGTCAATTTGTTACTAAGGGAAATCCAACTAATGGTAACTAAAAAAACAGTCAAGAAAATGTAATATTTGTCTAATATTGTGTTTTTTCCTATTATTTTTTGGGTCAATATTTAATGTTGTTATTGTAGTGAAGTGAATTATGTAAAATATAATGGCAATAAGATGTGAAATAAAATGTGGTGGCCCTAATATGTGACTTATGTAGAGTGCAATGACGCTACAAACAATACGCAATGTGATATAATTCTCTTACATGATGCCTATTCCATATGAGCTTTTATCTTTGAAAATCTTATTTTCTTAAGCTAATGCAGTATGTTTTATCTTTCTAGGCTAATATATATATATATATATAATATTTTTTTTTGTTTAATTTTACTCAATTGTAAAAAATTCATGTGTATGCTGTGCTTCCCCTTTTATGTATTTTGTTATTTATATATTTTTAAAATGTGACTTATCCCACTCCCTTACAATTTTTTGGATCAACAAGTAGTTGAATGATGTGCTTTGGGACTCGTGTATTTCTCAAACATCTTACGTAGGCTCTCTTTGGTAGTTACTATGTGTTGTCAAACTCCATGTTATTGCGATGGCTAGATGTTTGGTAAGGTTGTGAAAATTGAGAGTTGTGATGTTCTGTAGGCTTGCAAAGGCCATGACTATTTTGTATTGTTTTTGTTTTGAAACCAAGTGTTGATTATTGATAGATTATGATTGGATGCATAGATTAGGAAATTTCTCTTTTTTTTTTTTTTATTGGAAGGTATTTTGAATTCATGACAACTACAAGTGATTTTGTGATATGAAATGTGTGATTTCAAAGTGTGATAACATTATCGTATTTTTAGCTTACTGTGGTTCAAATCAACAGGTTTCTTTCGGCTTGCTAACCTATAAATTCATAATTGTAAGAACAAAGACTAGATCTTAGTGTGAGGAAGCTCATTTCTTCTCATCTCTTTGATTCTTTGAATCCTGGGCTTCATTTGGTATATCACATTGTCACCATTGTTAGAGAGTATTTTGTTTATACCTATAGTGTTTAGGTGGTCTTATCATTGTAGCGCATCTTTGTATTTTATATCTTTACTTTCCAGTAAAATGAAAGGTAGGATCGTCATTGGTGAATGAGAGAAGATGAATATTGTTTGTCATTGGTTAATGAGGGAAAACAAGTTGTGAGTTCTAAGCGGGGAAAAACCATGCCATGCTCACGTAGGCGGAAACAAATTGTTATAGTAAAAAGTTTTGGGCCAAACCAAAATAAATATTGTCAAGGTCTTCTCTTTTTCCCTGTTATTTTTTACTTTTAATCCGCGTTTTATATGCGAGATTGTGTTTTTCAGTTTAAGAACTAAATCAAATTTGAGTCAATTGTGGTTTGGTTCAATTACACTCCGTATCTCTTGTAATTTAAAATTTTGCATTATGATGTGATGAGATTTAAATTATTAGTATATTGATATCTTATGGTTTTATTTTATTAGCTTTAATTTTGGATGAAAAATGATATGTGCAAGTCCTGTGACCCTTGAAATGTTTTCAATTTGGCTAAATTTGATCTTTAAAAAACTTAATTTCTCAATTGCCTCAATTTTCTTTTAGCAGACTTGGACCCAAAAAAAAAAAATGGTCTCTCTCATGGAAGACACAAACTTAGTAAAAATGACAATTGAAGTGGAATTTTTTCCAGCTTGGCGCAGAGGCAATGGATTTGGATCTCTTATTTTTATATATAAAAATAAAAAAAGATACACAAAAAAATGTGTAAGATTCATACATTTTGCGGGGTTTATGAATAAATTGAGCTATTTGTGAAAATTTGAATTGGACTTATAAAAGCTCAATTTCAACTCTTTTTGTTCTTAGAGTCAAAATTTTAATCCTAAATTGTAAAACCTCTCGAGTGGCTATTTGATTATATTTGGCGTAGAGTAGAAGTTGTGCATGTAGAAAGGAAAAAAAAATAAAGAGAAGAGAAAAGAAAATAAAAAGTTTTATTCATTTATCCATTAAATATAAATTTTTTGTGATTATAACTAGTTTAAGTTTGCATTTTGCTATAAGAATTAAACTTATTTGCAACACAGTTCACCTCCGTGTCTGTATTAACTTGCCTATCCTCAATACATAAACATCATCTAAGAATTATTTTCAGTCTATAAATTTAGACTACTATAATATACCATATTTATTGACCTTTTTTAACATACGTAGTTGAAATCTTTAATTTGTTGACTTCAGCAATGCAAAGAATTGGATACAAGAAGTCAGCAACCTTTCCCTCCTTCGAGAATTAGAGTTCTTTGTCTTGTAATCAAATCGGACTTCACTATGATAACAACCTATTCTTGATTGGTTTTGGGAATTCCCTTCCCAGTTAGAAAGCTTGAATGTTTCTCACAAAATTGTTATAGAGCATTCATCATGTTATTTTTCTTTTAATTTAATAGTAAAAACTAAAGTGTAAAATTAATATAAAATATAAATTTCTAATATATTTTTACATTTTTTTAATGAATTCCCTATTTATTAGTAGACTTGGTATTAAAGCCACGTGCTCTTAATTGATAGGATCTTCAATTGTCTCTTAATTGAAAGGATTTTTTATTTGGATGGTTTACATTATATATATATATATATATATATATATATATATATATATATATATGAGCTTGGATTCGCTCATGTTTGGATAGTCATGTTGCCTCATGTTCCTCAAACAAAGGATGCATTCCAAAAAAAAAAAACATACACTGGACAAAAAAAAGAAGATAAGTTCTGTGACTAACGTGAGCAACATGAGCAATTCTCAAGATTAACGGATCTATTTCCATATATATATATATATATATATATATATGTATGTATATATATTGTTTATTTTATTTTATTTTAAAAGAAATAAAATAAAAAATAAAAATAATCCTTTAATTGCAATAATAAAAAAATGATAAGTGGAAGCTACTGACAGTGAACGCAATAGCTTGGGCTTGTATGCGGATGAGGAAGATCAGCTGTTACGCAGCACGAAGAAAGCCACGGCAAGCGAGGATATGGAAGATAATAAGGATGAAGTAATGTCCGAAGGGGGATCTAAGGTTACTTCGCCATTAGAGGCTGAACTGAAAGATCGGTTGCTATCAATGGAAATACCTTGCTAAATTCATAAAACAAAGGGGTTCCTCTATCGTATAGAGACCTTCTAATCGGAACTAATGGACCCTTTCTGTCTTTATGTCCCTGTCTTGAGGGAGGAGAGAATTAATCTATGTAAGCCATGGCGAAGGGCACTTCTTGTGAAGGTCCTTGGAAGGAAAGTGGAATGTCGTTTTATTGCTTAATAGGCTTCAGAAGCTTTGGAATCCGACGGGGGTCTTCAAACTCATTGATGTCCACAGTGATTATTTCCTCGTTTGGTTTTCATTGATCAAGGCTTACTTGTATGCTTTACATCAAGGGCCTTGTATGATAACAGGCCAGGCCACTACCTTCTAATGCAATGATGGAAGCCTAAATTCCGTCCCTCTAAGGATCTATTTGGAAAGCGAGCTGTATGGATCAGGGTACCAGAATTGCCTATTAAATATTATGATAAGCACCTATTATGGAGAATTGGAACCGCTATTGGTAAGTCTCTGAAGGTCGACATTGATACACTTCGAAAGAACTCGGGATTTATGGAGGAGACTGGGGCCGCCGAAAGAGGACAGTATGTATTTGTATTGAGATTGATCTGCGCAAAACGCTAGTTTCTAAAGTGAGAATTAGAAGGAAGATTTATCGGGTTGAATATGGGGGACTGCACTTGATCTGCTTTGGTTGTGGGAGGTACGACCACACAAGGATCAATGTGGCGCAACTAACTCCATGAATGACAATAGGCTTCACCCTGCTGCTCGTGAGAGACTCGCAACAGAGACTTGGATGATTGTGCTGCATAACCCAAGGAGAGGTAACAGTTCGAAAGCGTCAGTTTCGGATACTGAGAGAGGGGAGGAAATCTTGAGGGGCTTCTAATATGCCGAGATCAAGGGAGACTGCTACAGGATCAGATTCGCGATTTATGGTTCTTAATGATGTAGCGGAGGAGGGTGATCAGATGTGGGATTCTCCGGGATGTGGAGATATGGAAATATCTCCAGAAGATGTAAGGGCTGTTAGCAGACCGTGTGGGAGGGAAATAGAAGGCGAAATCAGAGGGAGGACAATAATGCGTTGGAAACCGGTTTGGTCCGTAACTCACAGCAAGAGAATGGGCGCACATTGGGCCAGGAAGAAGGTCGAATTCTGGGAACATTATGAAAAACTCTTTGCTTGCAGCTCGTGGGTCCTCCCCAACTGAAAACCACGTGCTTCTCAATAAGAGTAAGGGAAGGCTAGTAAGGCCCGGGAACGGATCGTCTGAAGTGGCTCTCCCCTGAAGTGCCTCTGAAGTGGCATTAAAACGATGCGTTGTAATTTATTGACCAAACATCACAATGCCACGCACACTTCCGAAGCCCGAAAGTAAAGCCACACGCTCTGAGGTAGAAAATAGACAATGCAGAAAACAGAAAACAACGCCATAGCCAGAAAATAGAGCCGCGTCCTCTGAGTTCGTTCAAGGTATCTATGAAGAAGGAAGCCATTTCTTTTTCCGACACAAAGGGGGATGAATTTGCGAAGCCAGTACTCGCCAGCGCTGAGCGTATTCCTTGAACGTTTCGCTGTTCTTCTTCTCCATGTTCCGCAAATCTGTGCGATCCGGAGCCTGTGCAGCTTCCTTGCCGTAGCCACGCATAGCACCGCCAGTTTGAGGTTCATCCATGGCTTCGCTGCTGAGGTTCGTCCGCACTGTTCACATATTCTTCAATGTCCTTTTGAGGTTCGTCTTCGCTGCCATGGCTTCGATGCTTCTTGATTTTGGTTTCCTGATCACAAATTGAAGGTGCCCAAAGTTATTTGCGATACCCATTTGATTTGTGGACATTCTAATTCGACATGCTGATGCACTTTACTCTGGTTCTTCATCTTGTGGTTTTTTGATCCCAAATGCTATATTGGAAATCTCTTAGAGTCCATGATGCTATGATTTGTCTGAAGGCATGAATTATTTTGTAATTAATAGAGCAAATTTATATGAATGTTTAACATGAAATATTTTGTATGAATGTTGAATATGTGTGGCTTTGCATTATCCATTCCATTGCAGTTTTTTCCATTAATGTGGCGATATATCACATGTTTGTTAATTGAATTGCTGAGCTTTTGGATATTGGCACTCTGGAAATTGACTCGACTATTTACTTGTGAAAATACCACAAAATTTGCATTAGTTTTTGGTTCTTTTTTAACAAGAAGTTTGCTTCTATATATGTATATATGATGGAAGTAGGTACTCCTGAGGGAAAGGGTCGAAAATTGCCCTGATGCTTCCTGCATGCTTCTGTTATGAGTTAATACAAGTTTTCTTCATGCTTTTTGTTTGGTCTGAGGATAAAAAAGGAAGCTAATGCATATTTTAGGTCCACTATGCACCTCTACTGATGTATACTTCTTTCCTTGCAGTATATCCATCTTGTATGAAAAAGGAAGCTTTTATTTATATAACTTGAATCTTTTTTTCTATTGATATATATCTTTTATAGGAGAATTTGAGAGCCAAGAGGAACTGATAATGGAGAAGTTGAACCACAGGATGATGCTCTAAAAGACCAGATGCAAGTATCAGGATTGAAATTTCTGTAAGAAGCAGTGAAGGGAGCTTGTGTCCAAGCTGAATTGGGTGCCATCAACTAAGAGTCTGTGACCAGGAGCTAAGTTGCTACTGAAGACCTAAGCTAGTTTTCTAGTGGTATCTGTGACCAATGGCAAAGTTGATGACCAAGTTTAAAAATTATTTGAGATTATATTCTGGTGATAATTGAAGACAACTATATTGCTCTGTTGCACCCCACAGCTATGCTGCACTACATATAGAATATGATATATGTTGTAATGGTGTAGTGAACTAGTACAATGAAATACAAAATATGAATCATAATGTATAGTATTATATTGAAATTGTAGTGATGTTGTAACTTTTAGAATTTGGATTTCTTTTATATAATCAAGTTGTAGATTACATATTCAATACAAGATGTCTATTTCTTTTTCAAAAATGGTGTACATTTCTTCTTTACAATTTGGATAAATACTTGGCTATCTTGAACATACCAAAACATACTACAAAACACAAAAGTGTATCAAATGTAACTTTTCAAAACCAATACATGGCTATGTTAAAGAAACCAAAACATACTACAAAATACAAAAGTGTATCAAGTGTAACATTTTAAAACCCATATATAATAATAAGTGCTTCATATTGCTCAATCTTCTTGAATCCTTAGTCTTCTTGAGTGCTAAGATGTGTAACTTCATATTGCTCATGTTGCGCCTATATTCCAAGAAACAAAAATTAGAATATCTAAAGTATGTATTAAGCATCATATTAGTATTTATTAAAACTTACCATTAATAAACTAGTATAACTAGTAAAAAGATTGCCAGAGGCTTAAGAGACGGTATTGATCACTGGAGTTATTGAATGAGACGGTTCAGACAGAACTTGGCTTAAAGTAGCTTCATTATGCTATCAAATGGAAAACAAAATTGATTTATTTGATGAAAATAGAATAATTGATTAAATAAATGATGACAAGTATGATCTTACATACCACAAATGGTTGACCCTGATGCACATCAACACGTTGAGATCTTTTTTTTCTCTTTGTGATGTTCTCAACCCAACTTTTTTGGCGTTTCTTACCCTTTCTCCCCTCTTTCTTCTTGAAACCTTTTACTTGGGCCACTTCCATCACCAATTGCATTAATTGTGGTGTCCTCCGTGCCGTTGTCTAAACTTCTTTGGTGATTAAAAATCTCATACACTTGTTTGCTCAACTCACCGATAGCTTTATTCACAAACAAGAATGCTTCTTTACTATTAGACGCTTCGGTTGCTAGTTTTATAAGTTGAGGGCAAAGTTGTCTATAGCGTTGCGTAATGGCTAACCTAGCATCTTCTTCAATCTCATCACTGTTAACATCATGAATAATGCCGCTTCTAGCTTGTTTAGTCCAACTCTTTAAAATATACTGCTCAGGCATTAATTTAACATCTATGACATCAAGTACCTTTAAAGCATGACAACATAGTATACCAAAAGCCTCAAACATTTTACAGCTACAATAAACAGAATTGTCACACCGATCAAATGAAACTATCCACTCTCCTTTCTTATCAACCAATGTAATAACATATTTAAACAATGGCGGAGTCTCATTCTTATGCTTTACACATGTAGCTGCATATTTATCCCACTCTTCTTGAAATAAGTCAAACATTGGATAAGTGTAAATCTGTGCAAGCTGGCGCAACATAGGTGAATATTGACTTTTCAATCTGGGTAATTTTTGTCGTGAGTCAAATTCACACTTCAATTCATTGTATCTCTTGTCTTCTACCACCCTCTCAAAATGTCTAAAGAATTGAATGATATTCAGGTCCGGTTTCATCCAATTCTTTATATCTGAATTTAAACTTTCATTAAGTTGTGTACTTCGTATGCCAAGTGTTAATGCCTTCTTCATATGACAAGCAGCCCATTTTTCCTTTATGCTATAAAGCTGGGTCAACCATGTGTTATCATGTACCTCATATGTAGAAAGTAAGCTACTCCAAGCCGCCTCAAATTGTTCTTCATCTTCATAACCATACAAGCAAGCCTTAAAGTCTCTTAAAAAGTGAGAGCCTTCTTTCATCAGATTGCCTAAGTGTTTAACACCATTTTGCATCAAATGCCATATACATAATCCATGCATGTGTCAGGCATCACTTCATGTATTGCCCTCGCCATTGCTTGATCCTGATCAGTAAATATAGTTTGTGGTTTCTTTTGACGGTGAGCTTCCAAAAAAGTTTCAAACAACCACTTGAATGACTCAATTGTCTCATCATACAATAACGCTGCCCCAAAAATTACTACTCCTCTATAGTGATTGAATCCTGAGAATAAAGCAAGTGGTCTATGTTGGCGATTCGTACAATATGTTGTGTCAAGGCAAATAACATCACCGAAGTAGGTATAATCAATACGCATCCTTGCATCAGCCCAAAATACATTAGTTATTTGTTCATCCATATCCATTTGGTACGCATAATAAAAACTGGGATTTTCTAAAAGTTGCTGTTGGAAGTATTCAAACAAACAACCTGCTTCCTTATACATCAAACACCTCTGTCTCTTGGTGCGAAGATAATTCTTCTGATCCAAGCGAGTATAGCCTAAAGTAGCCCGTCCTCCTGCTTCTCTACTCATTAACTCAAATGATGATCTTTGTTGAAGTCCGAATTCATCTGCCAACTCAATTTGATAAGCCTGAACATCAAATACCTTACGTTGAGATGCTAACATGTGGGTGGTTTCTAAAAGATGAAGTTCATGGTTATGTTCTTCCACAAAATCGTACACTCTAAATTTTCCACCCATGTGTGTGACTCCCATCCTTGCTAAGCAATTAGTTTTGGTCTCTGGTCGAGGATTGATTGTTAGATGATCTCTTTTGTCTTTGCATCGAACTCCCTGTTTGCAACACACAAATCTGCATGTAGTTACAGAACCATTCTTATTTTTGTTGGTGTATAACTTTCTAACTCCAAATCCAACTTTTTCACCATAATCAACCCAGAATTTCCAAGCTTCTTCCAAAGTATCAAATATCATTCCCACTTTAGGCTTCAAACTTGATTCAAATTTAGTATTTCTAGATGACAAACAACTAGGTGCACTTAATTCCCTGAAAATCAAATTCCATAATTATTTTAGAATATCATAAACATGCTTATATTTTTTTTTAAAAAAAAAACAACACTTACATGGTGAAAGAGCCTTGATAAAGTCACCAATAACTTTCAAATTCCTTCTAAAGTCTCTCAATTAGTCTTGTAGACAAAAGCTAAATCAAAATACATCAATCAATTAGTCTTTTCTTAATCCATGTTAAATAGAGCCCATCAAACTTAATGATGATAAAATAAATAGAACCTGGTAATCTTATATATAAGACTTTTGATAATGCTTAATGACTCAAAATTAAAATATTACTTTCAAAAAAGGAAAAATTAGAAATTTAACTATATATAAGGTTTTTACCTCTAAACAAAGTAATAAATTTTTTTTTCATACATAACCTTTTCCAGTAAAAACGCACCATCCTACAAGAAAAGCTTTATATATATATATATATATGTATAACAAAGAGGGATTAAATGGAGAAAACAATTACAATGATATAGCAAGAAAGGAAAAAGTCATATTTTTATATTCAAAATGTGTGGAAAAATATTTTGTTTCTTACATTCAAAATATTCTTTATCATAAAAGAAGCAAAAAGCAAGCTTTTTTTTACCCTGCATAATGCTAAGATTCAGAGAAACATTGTGATTGAGAAAAAATGGAAGCTGCGTCAAATATTTTCCCCTAGCTGCTGATTAAGAAATCGACGCCAAATGGTGACCATTGGCTGAATACTCCATTTGTTGTTGGCGCCAAAACCCAAAAGCTGCAGAATGCAAGACATGACTGGCTGAAGGAAGGAAATCCATTTGCTGTTTTATTTGAATAAGATGATCAGAACCATTCAATTCATCAGCGAGGAAGCTTCTGCATGCTGCGTGTCTCAGTCTCCATCGTTCAAATTCCCAACGGACAGGATTAATAGGTGTTTAATGAAACATTGCGTTTTGTGTTTAAAATCTGGCACCTATCTATTCTTTCATGTGGCAAATTTTTGGCCATGGGATCTTCCACTTCAGAGACACTTTACCTCCTCCCACTTCAGACGATCTGTTCCCAGTAAGGCCGTAGGTACGGGATCGAAACTCGGTCCTCTAAAGCCCATTACAAATCCATCATTTAAATAGAAACCACCGTTGTCACATAACACCCAACTGATTGAGGCCGAGAAAAGGAACACGCCCACGCACGAACAACGTGACCACAGGTGGAGAAGTTTTTGATAAACCAAGCCCCCTGATACAAGTGATCCACTTAGGCAAATGAGTATTCTCGAAAAGAACATGTGAGCTGCTGGGGTGGGTCCCTTGAGAGTTTGGGTGCCACTAGAGTTTATCATGTCCTTCCTTGCGACTTCTTTTCTTTCTTCTTCTTTTTTTCTTTTTTGTTATGAATTTTTTGGCCTTGAATACTAGAGGGCTAGGTAGCAGAATCTTCCCACTTTTAATCAAGGAGATATTTTTTTGGGCATGATGTAGGGTTAGAAATCCTTGATAAAAATTAATTTACAAAAATCTTCCTTCCTTTGGTGACCATGTATTGGAATTAGCACTCTCTTCATATAATTAAGGCAGGTGGCATATCTAAAGCAAATGGAGAACTCTAGAATGGTGAAACTACAAATATGATACATGGCTGAAGATATGGCAGCTGAAAATTTCTACAATATCATTTGAAATTTGCGATGGAATATGATCATGAAGCCGAACAATACGGATAGTTTGGAGTCTGAATTAGCCAGTAAAATTGGAAATGAGGATGATAGATTAATAAAGTCATAGCTATAGAATTAAATTACTATAGGGTAGCAGCACACAAAAAATAATAATAATAAAGCGAGCTATACAAAGGTAGAGCAAGTGGGCTGACAGTTGTAATATGATAATCTAGAAAACTAAAAAATGATTAAAAATATATAACATAAACTGACTATTCCCATATATATATATATATATATATAGCCATTAAGTAAAATATATTGTAGCTAATTACCAACCCAATTTGAAGCATTGTAGCCATTCAAATATATTTGGTATTCTAAATTTCATCCCATTGTCTTATATCTCTTTTCCTCCGTTTCGGATCTTATTTACAACATAGCCATTCATTCTAATTTCCAGTACAAGTCATGGCATATCCTCTTGCAATTCAAACCTTGGCTCTATATTTTTTAATTTAATTAAAAAAACTTTAGTGGTATCAGAGTTTTGGTTTCAAATACTTAGTCATACTTAGCCACCCTCAACCTTATACTTTTATACCTTAAACCTTAGTCCTTATGGACTCCACACCTATCTCCCATCCAGCAACTCTTAATTATGCCTAAGCTTTAATCCCCATATTTGAGGGAGAAGCATATGATTTTTGGAGTGCAAAAATGAAGACACTATTTATCTTATGAGACTTATGGGAAATAGTATAAGAAGGATTCTAGCTAGCAACTCTAGAAGAGATGGACTGCAGTAGAACAAAAAGAGTACAAGCAAAGTATGTAGAAGGATGCAATAGTTTTACTCTTTATTCAGCAAGGGATAAGTAGCACTATTTTTCCAAGGATCATGAATGCCAAGATAGCAAAAGAGGCATAGGATATTTTGAAGGGTCAATACAAGGCTTCAATAAGGTAATATCTATCAAACTTCAATCTCTATAGAAAGAGTTTAATACTTTAATGATGAAGGAAGGTGAATTCATTCAGGCATTTTTCTCTTGTGTCTCTAATATTATCAATCAAATTAGAAGTTATGGAGGCATGATAGAAGACAAGAAAATTATTTAAAAATTATTAAGAAGCATTCTTGTAAAATTTGATCATGTGGTGGTTGCAATAGAAGAAGCCAAGGATTTATCTATACTTACTCTAGTAGAATTAATAGGATCTTTCCAAGCTCATGAGGAGAGAATGCAAAGATTTGAAAAACCACTAAAGTAAGCATTTCAATCAAAAATAAATATCTCCAATAATGAAGGGGACAAAAAAAAATGACTATGGTCAACATCCTCAAAGTAGAGGATCAACTAATTATTGTGGAAAGAGGAGAAAAAATTATAAAAATCAAGGGAGTAAGGATAAATCAAACTCTTATTGCAGCTTATGTAAGAAAAATAATCATTATACAAAAGATTGTCGGTACAAATGTAAAAGGTGCAAAAGGCATACTCATCTTAAGAAAGATTGTTGGCACTAGCAAAAAAAGGAAGCAAATTTTAAGATAAGTCCCTTAATCAAATATTTTATTATGCATTTTCTTCTTATCAAGAATCAAAGGATATTTGGTATCTTGATAGTGGTTGTTCAAACCACATGATAAGTGATAAAAATTACTTTGTCAAGTTAGATGAAAGTATGCAGTCCTAAGTCACACTTGGTGATGGGAAAATAGAAGTGGAAGGCAAAGGGATTATTGCTATAAAAACAAAAAATGGCCAACAAAAATATATTCATGATGTTTTTTAAGTTTCAAGCCTCACACAAAATTTATTAAGTGTTGGCCAATTGATTTAAAGAGGCTACAAGTTAAATTTTGACAATAATAAATGCCTTATATTTGATAAAAATAAGGGGCAACTTATTACTACTATTAAAATGGCCTCTAATAAAATCTTTTCTTTAACTATGCCACTTGGGCAAAAATATGCCATGAAATGTGAAAGTATGGATGAATCCACACTATGACATTTGAGATATAGCCATCTAAATTTCAATGGGCTTAAAGTATTAAATCAGAAGAACATGGTACTTGGGTTTCCTTCAATAGATGTTGAAAGGAAAGTCTATAAAGCATGTGTTTTTGGAAAAATGCATAAATTGTGATTCCCAAAATTATCCTGGAGAGCTAAAGTTCCATTAAAATTAGTGCACATAGATATTTTGGATCCTTCAAAAACTCCTCCTCATTAGAATTAGTGCATGTAGATAATTTGGATCCTTCAAGAACTCCTACTCTTAGGGGAAGGAGATATTTTCTGCTCTTCATTGATGATTACACACACATGATGTGGGCTTACTTTATTAAGCAGAAATTAAAAGTATTGTCCTATTTTATTCAATTCAAAGCCTTTGCCAAAATACAAAGCGAGCATTCTCTTAAAACCTTAAAAACTTATCATAGAGGAGAATTCAATGATAAAAGATTTATCAAATATTGCCAAGAGCACAGCATAAAGAAGGAACTCATAGTTTGACACATACCACAGTAGAATGGTATTGCAAAAAGAAAGAATAGAACTATTGTTGAGATAACACGTGCTATGCTTTAAGGTAAAAATCTATTAAAATACTTATGGGCTGAGACTATCAACATAGATATTTATATTCTCTACTAATCCCCCATGAAAGCTGTTCTAAATAGAACGCGGTATGAAACTTGGTTCGAGAGAAAGCCAAAAATTGATCATTTCAAAGTTTTAAGTTGCATAGCATATTCCCACATCCCAAAAGGGAATAGAGACAAGCTAGATGAGAAAAGAAAAAAATGTATCTTCATTGGCTATAGTGATAAGTCCAAGGGCTATTGTCTTTACAATCCTGATATGAGATAACTAATTGTTCCAATGGACATGATCTTTGATTAGGAAGCAAGCTAGAAATGAAGCAATGAATCACCTAGAGAAAATCAACATCTTAAAGCAAAGGAGAATGTAACAGATAATTTAGACCCAAGCACAAGTCAACGACTAAGGCAAAGCAACTTATCACCATATTCATCTCCTCTAAGGAAGATGCGATCATTACAAGACATTTATCAAACTTGTGATATTGCTTTCTTCTCTTATGAGTTGCAAAAACTTTGAAGAAGCAATAAAAGAAGAAGAATGGAGAAAAGCCATTGATGAAGAAATCAAGATGATTAAGAAAAACCAAACATAAGAGCTAGCAGAGAAGCCAAAACAGAAAGATATTATCAAATTGAAATGGGTTTACAAAATCAAACATAATGAAGATGGGTCGATCCAGAAGTATTAGACTCATCTTGTTGCAAAAGAATATTCTTAGTAACCTAGTATTGATTCTAATAAGACTTTCACTCTTGTGGCACAAATGGAGACTATCAAAATGGTACTTGCTTTGGCCATGCAACTAAAGCTACAAGACTATGAATTAATCGTGAAGTCTACATTTCTAAATAAAAAAATTAAAGAAAAGGTGTATGTGGAGCAACCTTAAGGGTATATGGTTCAAAGCAATGAAGACAAAGTACATTGGTTGAAGAAAGCTCCCTACAAACTAAAGCAAAGCACTATATGCATGGAATAGTAAAATTGACAAGTATCTTCTTGATTATGGATTCACAAAAAGTCCAAGTAAGCCATCACTATATGTGAAGAAGCATGAAAACTATTTTCTTATCTTGTGTCTATATGTCGATAACTTAATATATATAGGCAACAATACAAAGATGATTGAAGACTTTAAGCAAGCCATGATGAAGGAGTATGAGACAACAGATCTTGGACTCATGAGATATTTTCTTAGAATGCAAGTCAAGCAATGGCCTGGACAGATATTCATCACTTAAGAAAAAATGTAGATGATTTGTTGAAGAAATTCAAGATGATAAACTGCAAGTTAGCAACCACCCTAATAGGCACAAATGAAAAGCTATCAAATGGAAAAGGTAGCCGAGACAATCTATCAACGTCTAGTGGGTTCATTGATCTACGTTACTAACATAAGGTCGAATATTATAGACACCATTAGTATCATATCAAGATTCATGAGTGAGCCTAGCAAATCTTATTTTACTGCCACAAAATGAATCTTGAGATATGTGAAAGGCACAAAGAGTTTCGGTGTTCTATATGAAGTAAAAGATAATTGCAACTTATTTGGCTACACAGATAGTGACTGGACAGAGAGTGTCGATGACTAGAAGAGCACAAGTGGATATATTTTTCTTGTTGGTTCCAAGGTGATTTCATAGGCATCCAAGAAGTTAAAAATAGTTGCACTTTCATCTATAAAAGTAGAATATATAGCAACGACAAGTGTTGCATGTGAAGTAGTCTGGTTTAGAAGAATCTTGAAGAATTTATATCAATATGTTAGTAGTCCAACAAAAATCTAATGCAACAATATGTCCACAATTGCCATGACAAAGAATCCAATGTTTCACTGTTGCATCAAACATATTGAAATCCAACATCACTTTATTCGGGAACTTGTAGAACAAGAAGAAATCAAGTTAGAATTTTGCAGGACAGAAGATCAACTTGTAGATATTTTTACAAAGCTAATTATTATAGAAAAATTTATTTTACAAAGCCAATTACTACAAAAGAATTTATCAAGTTTAGAGAAATACTTAGACTTATAGATTTTTTTAGATTAAGGAGGATGATAAAAATTAATCTATAAAAATCTTCCTTCTTCTAGTGACCTTGTATTGGAATTAGCACTCTCTAGATATAATTAAGGTAGGCGGCATATCTAAAGCAAATGGAGAACTCTAGAATGGTGAAACTACAAGTACGATACATGGCAGAAGATAAGACGGTAAAAAATTTTGGCAATATCATCTGAAATTTACAATAGAATATGACCATGAAGCAAAACAAATGGGATAGTTTGGAGTTTGAATTAGCCAGCAAAATCAGATACAAGGATGATAGATTAATAGAGTCGTAGCTATAGAATTAAATTACTATAAAGTGGTGGCACACAAAGAAAAATAAAACAAACTATACAATGGTAGAGCAAATGGGTTGACAGTTGTAATATAATAATATAGAAAACTAAAAATGATTAAAAAAATATAACATAAATTGACTATTCCCACCTATATATGTAGTCATTCAGTGAAATGTATTATAGCCGTTACCAACCTAATTCAAAGCATTGTAGCCATTCAAATATATTCAGTATTCCAAGTTCCATCCATTGCCTTATATCTCTTCCCCTCCATTTTGGTTCTTATTTACAACATAGCTATTAATTTTAATTTCTATTACAAGCCATGGTGTATCCTCCTAGAATTCAAACCTTTGCTCTATATTTTTTAATTTAATTTAAAAACCTTCAATCCTTACGAAACCTCAAATCAGCGGTTCACGTGCGGAGCAAGTTATTCTGAAGATTAGCTTTGATGGAAATTTTCATATTGATGCTTCAAGCTTTGTTAAGGGTATTTAGGTTATTTAGGATACTAATTGTTGGCATGTTGAGATTCTTTCTTCTCATTAGCAGGTTGTGCACATGAAAGCCATATTGTAAAAGGGGCCTAGCTTCTTTTTGTTGGTAGTCTAAGGAAGTTCACACTATAACACCAGAGAGGAACTTTGGTAGTAGCTAGTGCAATTTGCTAGTTTTGTTAGTGAGAGGCCACAAGCTTGTGTTTGTGATTTCAACACTTTAGTTCACATTGAGGACAAATTAAGAGAGGCTTCTCTTAATATTTGAAGTATAGAGGATTTCAAGGACTACATCTATGACTTGATTACTGTCTGGTTAATATGGTGTGGCAAGAGGAAGATTTTGATGCTATGATCATCCACCTTAGTTTTTTAAAATTAAATCATTGCCCAATGAAAGTTCAGATGAGTAGAGACCATCTTTATACTATGAGACATGGTAATCAGTTTAAATTCATGGTGGCTTGGCTTTTGTATGATGGTTTTGTTAGGGTGGTTAGAGAGGCGTGGCATTATCACAATTCCTAATTACAAACTAAGTAGGGTTTTACTGATGATGTGATGGAATAGAACCAAAATGTCTTTGGGAGCATTGCTAGAAGGAAAAGAAAAATCTTGAGCCATATAAAAGGAATTAATTTATAGAAGATTAACTCAAAGAGATGATCAATGCCTTAGAGGAGCTGCAGAAAGATCTTTTTAGAGAATATGAATATGCCCTTCTTCAAGAAGAGACTACTTGGTTTCAAAAGTCCCATTGTAATTGAATGCAGTTTGGAAACTAAAATACAAAGGTTTTTCATACCTCTACTATGATTTAGGGTAGGAGGAATCGCATTAATGCTTTGAAAAATGATGAGGGTATTTATACTACAAATGATAACATAATGAAAGATATGGCAATTAATTTCTCTAGTAATCTATATAAAGAAGACATGGGGTTTCAATATTTAGAATTTGCACTAAAAGGTTTCTTTGCCAAACTTATAGAGATGCTATTGCTGAGATTTTGAGCTTGGTTTAGTGATAAAGAGATCAGACAAACCGTGTTTAGTATAGGCCTGTTTAAAGTTCCTAGCTTAGATGATCTTTGTGCTCTATTTTTTTAAAAGTGGTATGTTATGGATAATTTGGTTTATGATTTCATTAAGCAATACTATGATAATCCGTTGTTGATTAAGCAAGCAAATGAATCGTCTCATTCTCATTCCAAAAGTTGAAAATCCTGACTTAAAGTAGCTTAGCCTATCTCTCTCTACAATGTATTCTATAAAATTATTACTAGGATCATTACCACTAGACTCAAAAGGTATATGGATTTTCTTATGGCCTCCAAGTAGTGTAGTTTTGCCACTAGTCAACATAACTCAGACAACATTATTATTGCGTAGGAAGTTATTTGTTCCATGCAAAAGAAGAAGGGGAAAAAAAGGTATGATAGCTATCAAAGTTGATTTTAAAGTATACGACAAAGTTAGCTAGAGTTCCTTGAAGGACACAATCATTAAGGCAGCCCTTTCTAATTCTGTCTTTAACCTTATTATGTCATGTATTTCCACGAGTGCTATGAGAGTTATCTTGAATGGTAGTAAGTCAAAGGAGTTTAATATGATAACAAGAATTTGTCAGGGTAATCCCCTTTCTCCTTACTTCTTTGTTTTGTGCATTGAATGCTTGGGTTATTTGATTGAGGAAGATGCTAGAAGAAAGGCTTGGAAATGTATATAGTTGGCTTGAGGTTGCCCTCCCACTTCCCATTTATTTTTTTACTATTGGCTTAACTCTTTTTAAGGAAGCTTCTGTGGTGCAAATTGAGATCATGCTTAGTTGCATGGAAATTTTTTTTGTTAGCTTAGTGATACTCACTAGAATAATGACACCGCAAGTGTACGGGTCGTAGAAGTAGTACGTGATAAATCAATGTCGTTCCCTCAGAGAATCATTACGATTGGTGATTAGGCGTTAGAGTTCTTATGTTCATTTTAGTTAAACGACTCAACTTGTAATTGGGTTTTTATGAAAATTAATTCAAATGTAATTAAAAATATTGAAAGATGGATTTTATCAAATTTAAGCAATTAAAGACACCCTAGGAATTCTAATCCCCTTTTTACACAATGTCAATCATCCTCTTTTGTATTAGTTGGCTTATTGTTAATTTTAGAGTCGAAGGTCTAATTGGGTATAAATGTCTTTCGATTCATTTAACCTTTATATCAACTTGACTCTTTGATGTCTCAAAAGAATAGTTAATATTCAGTTACGCTCATCCTTCATCTAGACTACCTAGGGCCCCTGAGTATATTTCTATCTCAAGTGCAAATTAGATTATGTCTAATCCTAAGTTGTTTAATCAATAGTCTATAAGCAATTCCCTTCTTTCAAAGGTTAATTACTAGATCCATAATCAAACTAAAGGAGGCCAATCAACAGAATGAAACTATAATTCGGATTAAACACCAAAATCCTCAATAATCCAACATAATATCAAGGGAGACAATCTCCAAAGGTTAAAGGTTCATAGAATCCCTAAGGGTTACAAAATTTAGCCACTCATGGCTTGAAATTCACAATCAATCTTAGCAAACATATCAAGAATCATCAACTAGAAGGGGAGATGGAGTAGAAACACCTAATCGGCAGAATAAATAATGGAATCAATGACTTCCCGATCAGAATGGAGCTTCCCCAACACCTCTTGTGCGTTTTTCTCCTCTCTTAGTCAGCCAAAACTCTCCCTTGTCGCTGAATGGCAAAGCCCTAACTTCCTCTCCTCTTTTTTTAGCTTGTAAATCAAAGCTATACGTTTCAGAAGTCAATCTCGCTATGGCAAGGAGTGACTCTCGCTATAGGGAGAGTTCATAAGCTCTCATATTTTTGCTGCGTTCGCTACTTCCAAGCTATAGCGAGTTGCTCCCTGGAATTTCTATGCAACACGACTTTGCTATTGTGAAGTGTCCCCTTCGCTACGGCGAAAGTGTAATCTCACTACAGCGAACTGTATTCTTGCTGTGGCGAGAAGACTTGTTCAATCTACCTTTTCACTTTTCAGCTTCCCTCTCTTATTTTCAACTCTTTCTGCTACTTTTTCCTGAAATTGAAATCAATCATAAAATGAGGCTCAAACTGATAAAAATGTTACAATTTAAATACTTTCTTTATTTTGTTTGATTGAACACACTTTTTACCATATTAATCAAGAGAAAAGTACGTTACCTCTTTAATTTAGTGTCAAATATATTCCTTTTTAATCCTAAATTAAGGAAGTTATCAAACTCCCCCACACTTACATCCTTGCTTGCCCTCAAGCAAGTCTTAGAAAGAATCAAGCAATGTGATTCTTAATTACTTCTTTTCCACAATAAACACCCAATCAATCAGAATTTCAAATCCCCCCCACACTTATAATGAACCCAATTTCAGAAGCAAAAGCTCAGCAAAACTCAAATTGAATTTGAAAACAATGTACTCATAGTAACACCCTGATTTCTAAAGTGTGTGTGTGTTTCACAAGAGATGTTAAGAAGCAATCAAGTAATCCTCAATAAATCCTCACTGCAATTTCAAGACCTAATCCAACCATCTGTGCTAACTTCAATCATCAAAACTCATTAAGAGGGGTCTCACTGCAATTTTCAATACAATCATTTTTTTTATATTTTTGTTCTCTTTTATTTTTTTCTCTCCTCCTTAATTCACTTAATCCTTTTAACGCGAATGACAACATTGGTTATGAAGCCACCCAGTTACTCAGATTAAGGAAATACTTAAAGGGCTACTAGCATACTCTTAGTTTTATCACTGTTTGACGCGAAAGTTCACAATTTTTGGTACAAACCCCCGGTTACTAAGTGATTTCAACCATTGGAGTAGAGAATTTTTTTTTCTTTTCAGCACTAGATATCCCTCTCAAATGACAATTAAGTATCCATCAGGAACAAATAAGTTGGGAAAATCTAAAATAACTAGAGGCTCATTAGAAGAAAAACTTGAATCACTTTAAAATCATCTTATTGAGAAGTGCTCCTATTATGGGTGCACACTACAACTACATTGCTTACTTTGTTCATTTCAAGTTTGCTTAACCCCCACATTCATTGATTAGTATTCATCTAAAGTAAAAAGGGATGAATCTGATTTAAAATTTGGGCATTATGGTGGATTGAAATGGTGGATTGAATATTATTATTAAAAAGACTTCCCTTTATTGTTAAAATGTTTATGTCCGCCTACACCCACCTAGCCTATGTTTACCTATGTTTACCTTCCCCTACACTTAAAGTTTACATTGTCCGCAATGTGTAAAATAGAGGAAATAAGAAGTAGAAAAAGAGAAGCAGACGGGGGCAGAGGGAAGGGATGTAAGGAGGTAGAAAGAGACGAGACTCCCCTGATAAGAAAAGATAAGGAAGTGAGGGGTGCGTGTGAACAACTCCTTCATCTGAGAGACTAAAAATGGACAAAGAACACGCAGTAAACTGTAAGTTGGAGTTAGAAATAATAGAACAATTATGAGAATAGCCAATGCAGGATTCAAAAGCATAATAAGATACAGTTATCCATATACAGTTATCCAAAATTTAAAGTGAGGGAAAACAAAACAGAAATGAGCAACGGGACAGAGATGTCCTAAAAGTCAGAAGGCCTGGGTCTATCCTGAGGTGCAGGATCCTGAGGGATAATGATGACCGACGGCTGAGGAGCCTCAGGAGGTAGAGGTGGAGGTGCAGGCATCAGATAGTCCATAAGCATTTGTAGCTGATCTTTCATTGATAGGACATGCCCTTCTAGCCTATCAATGGACTCTCTCACCCAATCCTCAAAGTCAGTATGAGGTGGTGCATCGTGTCTCATTGATTCTGGAGTATCCAATCGCTGCTGTGAGGGAGGAGGTGGAGATGCCTCAGGCTGTGCTTATGCAGGTGCTCGATGTCTGCGGGAATATCCCGGTGCATCCTTCATACTGTCATATTTAAAGGGCCCCTTTGGCTTGAACTGAGCATCATTTTTAGAGACGCGACTACCTCCCGTTGTAAGTAACTCCGTAAGCATGTGAGGGTAAGCCAAGCTGACCCTGTCAGACCTCGCCACTTGTTTGAAATTGAGGTACATGAGACGGGGGATATTCACCCGCTACCTAGTCATGAAACACCAAGTTAGTGTGGCCTGTTCTTGGATCATGTCAGATCTATGAGAGCTCGTCAGAATGTTGTTGGTAATGAATTGCAACCAAAACCGAGCAGGTTTGTTGAGTTGATTAACGGGGTAGACTTTATTGACTAGCCGTGCTCGTCTTTCTTCTGCAATAGTAGTTTCCACCTCTTCCCAAGGGATAGACTAAGGATTCTCTATGTAGGACTGAAATGCACATTCTGGGATGTCGGGTAGTTCATAGAAGTCTTGAAAGACTTTCTCATTGATGTGTACCCAGGCCGAATGGCAATAATATTCGTCCTCCTCCTCCTCCTCCTCTGTGTCCTCAAAGTTGGCATGCAGTGCTTGGATCATCAGTGGAATCCTATGCACCGGCTTTTTGGTGAAGCCATGCAACCCATGCCACTCAAAATCAAGGAAAGTGAGATCCAAGACATAGGGCGCATAGTAGCGATCTTCAACTACCTCTCGGTCAGAGAAAAGTCTCTCGAAACGAAATTCTGCTCTGACTGATGCAATTCGATCCTTATCATAAGATTTCTTCTTTTGCTTCGAGGAGGAAGCTTCAGCAGTCTTGGTTTGCTTTTTGGGAACCATAACCGTGAAATTCAAATAAGAAAAAGAGACAGAAATCAGTGGTAGCATTAATAGGAAACACATAATGGGGAAAAGGAGAAAGGAGTGAATCCAAGGAATGCGGTGTGCTTATAATAAAGGAAAGACACTACTAAAAGCATACAAGGGATTAGGGGGCAAGGAATATGGAAGCAAACTAAGCAAAATGGTCTAGAAAAGCGCAGTATCTGGAAAACTCTCGAACTCGCTATAGCGAGTTCGAACAGGGCTCTAGACATTATGATTTAAACGAAGGAAAAACCAAATTAAAGATATCTTTTTGCACAGAAACAATTGACCAATAGAAATCATCTAAAAAAACTGACTAATTGACCCCTAAGTACACAGATATATGTAAAACGAATCCTGCCCTAATATGATCAGAAACAACGAAAACAACCAGCGATTCAGGGGAGAAAAGAGTTAATCGACTTACCTGATGCAAGGAATGCGATGGATGAGGGGAATGGGAGTACAGGAAGTGCGAGATTCAGCAAAAGAAAGAAGAGAAGAGATTTGGGTGCTCCGTCGTAGTGGCGAGAAAGAAAACGATGGAGTGGGGAAAATTTGTGGGTTGTTTTATTAGTTTTTTTTTTTATAGAGCCTCGCTATTGCCTGGCAATAGCGAGGGCTTCTCTGGGAGTATTACCAAAAGCAGAGCTGCTGTCCTCGCAACAGTGACATTTCCTCTCGCCATTGTGAGAAAACTCATAATTATTGGTAACCAACAAATCTCGCTATAGCTAGGCTATAACGAGAAGCTCTCTGGTGTTTCTACTGAGCCATGGAAATGCCGCATTCGCTGTAGTGAATGAGTTATTTCGCAATAGTGAGAAAACTTTATAAGGATTTATGCAACACTTCACTTGCCATAGCTAGGCTACAGCGAGATATACTCTGGATTTTGTACCAGAAGGGAACATAGAGATCTCGCTATGGCGAGGTAATCCTCTTGCTGTAGTGAGGACACTTAACATTGCTAACTTTGACTCGCCACAGCCGGGCTATAGTGAGGTACTCTCTGGTGTAAGTACCAGAAGTGGGACAAGCAGCCTTGCCATAGCGAGATAGACTCTTCGCTATAGTGATTTTTTTTTATTTTTATTCCCCACCTAAATGCTCATTAAAATACTCTCTAACTCTATTTATACTCCCTATCAACTTAACCTATTGCCCTCAAATGTAACCAGATATAATCAGATGATTAATAGTATTAAAATAATGAATTGCAGTTCAAAGCATGGTTAGAGACTCCCTGTAAATCATGTCTGGTGTTGCTCTTTCCTGCCAACCACTTGCTTCTTAATATCCAACATTTCAACACCAACATCCAACCTACAAAACACACAAAGAAAAAGAATTATCAAACCCAAAACGAAAAGAACTTTAAATTCAAACATAAAAATAAGAGGAAAAACTTGGGTTGCCTCCCAAGGAGCGCTTGGTTTATAGTCCTCAGCCAGATTTTATCAACCAATCACGGAGGTTGAGCCAAGTTATGGACCATTGTTTGCCGGTCTATTTCGCCACCCAAATAATACTTAAGCCTTTGACCATTTACTTTAAATTGATCTCCTGACTTTTTATCTTGAACTTCAATAGCTCCATAAGATGTCACAGAGATTACCTTGAATGGACTAGACCACCTTGATCTCAACTTACCTGGAAACAACTTTAAATGAGAATTATAAAGTAACACAAGGTCTCCAAGCTTAAATGTCCTTAGTAAGATGTGTTTATCATGAATTCTTTTGGTTCTTTCTTTGTAAATCCTAGAGCTTTCAAAAGCTTGCAATCTAAACTCATATAACTCATTTAGTTGCATTAGTCTATTTTTACCCACTTTAGCCATATCAAAATTCAATTTCTTTATAGCCCAAAAGGCTTTATGCTCTAACTCAATGGGCAAATAACAAGCTTTGCCAAAAACTAATTGATAAGGGGACATACCCATTGGAGATTTAAAAGCATTCATATATGCCCATAAAGCATCATCAAGCTTATCCGCCCAATCCTTTCTAGTGGGACTGACAGTTTTTTCCAAAATTCTTTTTATCTCCCTATTAGATACTTCACAAAGGCCATTGGTCTGAGGATGGTAAGCTAAAGCCATTTTATGGTAAACTCCATATTTTGCCTGCAAAGATTTAAACAAAACGGTTATTAAAATGAGTTCCACCATCACTAATAATAGCTCTAGGGGTGCCAAAACGAGAAAAAATATTTTTCTTTACAAATCGCACCACTATTTGAGCATCATTATGTTGGCAAGCTACCGCTTCAACCCACTTACTTACATACTCAACTGCCACTAAGATATATTGTTGGCCTCTAGAAGAAACAAAGGGACCCATAAAATCAATTCCCCACAGATCAAACAGCTCAACTTCAAAGATGTTGGTTTAAGAAAGTTCATGTCTTTTAGAAATATTACTGGATCGTTGACACGCATCACAGTGAGAAATAAAAAAATGAGAATCCTTAAACAATGACGGCCAATAATATCCAGATTGCAAAACTTTATATGCAATATGTTGGCCACTAAAATGACCACCATAAAGAGCAGCATGACAAGCATGTAAAATGTCATTTTGTTCAGTTTGAGGCACACACTTTCACAAAATTTGGTCAGCACACTTCTTATACAGAAAAGGTTCATCCCACACAAACCATTTCACATCATGCAAAAAAATTTTCTTTTGATAATATTTTAATTCATCAGGCACAATGCCACTGACCAAATAGTTGGCATAATCAGCATACCAAGGCACAGACACACAATTCACAGCAAATACAAACTCATTAGGAAAATTTTTATTAATCAATAAATCATCCACACACTCAGAACTATTCATAAGTCTAGACAAGTGATCAACAACTTGGTTTTCAATTCCTTTCCTATCAGCAATTTACACATCAAATTCTTGCAATAATAGAACCCACCTAATCAACCTAGGTTTAGATTCTTTCTTACATAACATATATTTGATTGCCGCATGATCAGTATGAACTATAACTCTAGTGCCCATCAAATACACCATAAATTTCTCAAAGGCAAAGACAACAGCAAGTATTTCTTTTTTAGTAGTTGAGTAATTTACCTGTACTCCAACAAGAGTTTCGCTTGCATAGTAGATAGGATGAAAGATCTTACCATGTCTCTGCCCTAGTATAGCTCCAACCGCATAATCGCTTACATCGCATATGACTTCAAAGGGTAGTGACCAGTCAGAGGCTACTATGATTGGTGCAGTGATAAGCCTTTGCTTAAGCTCTTCAAAAGCTTTTAAGCAATTTGCATCTAACTTAAAAGGAGCATCCTTTTCAAGTAATTGAGATAGAGGCTTCGCTATCTTTGAGAAATCTTTAATGAATCTCCGATAGAACCCAACGTGCCCTAAGAAGCTTCTTACAGCTTTCACATTGGTAGGGGGTAGTAATTGCTCAATCACTAAAACTTTAGCTCGATCCACCTCCAATCTTCTTTTTGACACCTTATGTCCAAGCACTATACCTTCACAAACCATGTAATGACACTTTTCCCAATTTAAGACCAAATTGGTATCTTCACATCTTTGCAAAACTCGTGTCAGATTATCCAGACATTCTTCAAAAGTAATGCCAAATACTAAGAAGTCATCCATAAAGACTTCCATGATATACTCAATCATGTCAGAAAAAATTGACATTATACATCTTTGAAATGTGGCAGGGGCATTACACAATCTGAAGGGCATACGTCTAAATGCGAAAGTTCCATATGGACATGTGAAAGTGGTTTTTTCTTGATCCTCAGGGGTAATGGCAATTTGATTGTACCCAGAATAACCATCCAAGAAACAAAAGAATTCTTTTCCAACTAACCAATCTAACATCTGATCGATGAATGGAAGAGGGAAATGATCTTTTCTTGTTGCCGTGTTCAACTTTCTGTAGTCCATACAAACTCTACAACCTGTAACTGTTCTTGTGGCAATCATTTCATCTTTCTCATTGTTTACCACTGTCATTCCTCCCTTCTTAGGGACACATTGCACTGGACTTACCCAATTACTATCCAAGATGGGATAGATAATTCCGACATCAAGCCACTTGATAATCTCTTTCTTGACCACTTCTTTCATTATAGGATTTAATCGCCTTTGATTCTCCACTAATTTCTTATGGTCATCATCTAACAGAATTTTATGCATGCAGATGGCTGGACTAACCCTTTTTATATCAGCTATAGTCCAACCGATGGCTCTTTTGTGCTCTTTTAACACTTTTAACAGTTGTTTTTCTTGGGGAAGAGTTAGTGCAGATGAAACAATGACTGGTAATGTCTCTCTTTCCCCCAAATAAGTATATTTTAGATGTGGTGAGAGAGGTTTCAACTCCAACATAGGAGGTTGCTCGATGGATGGTGGGAAGACATGAGCTTTTCGTAAAGTCAGTTCTAGTGATTCAAACTGGCCATTTTGCTTGGCCACAAGTCTAAAAGCATTCATTTTGTGCTTAACCTCCATTCTCAACACCTCTTCTATATTCGATTTACCAACAAGTACTGCTTCCAGAGAATCTGTGAAAGTGAAAGAATTCAATTCTTCTTGAATTATCTCCTCAACAATAGACACCCTTGAGCATTCTTTCACATTATTCAGGTGCTTCATAGCTTTCTCCACACTGAAGGTAACTTGCTCATCTCCAAGTCTCATTATAATTTCTCCTTTTTCCACATCAACTAATACTCTGCCCGTAGCTAGAAATGGTCTCCCCACTATTAAAGGGATATCTCTGTCATCTTCAATATCAAGCACAATGAAATCAGCAGGATAAATGAATGGGCCAACCTTCACTAGCACGTCTTCAATTATTCCATGTGGATAAGAAAAGCTTCTATCAGCTAGTTGCAGTGTGACAGTTGTTGGATTTGCTTCACCCATCTGTAGCTTTCGAAAGCCAGATAGTGGCATGAGATTCACCACAGATCCTAAATCACAAAGTGCTCGACCCTCAAATTTATCCCCAATCATGCAAAGGATAGAGAAAGAACGAGGGTCTTTGCACTTAGTTGGAAGATTGGATTTGAGGATATTAGTGGTCTCTTTTGTTAAAGCCACTATTGCAAATTCCATGAACCACTTCTTCTTGCTAAGCATGTCCTTAAGGAACTTAGCATATTTAGGCATTTGTTCTAAAGCCTCAGAGAAGGGGATATTGATGTGAAGTTGTTTGAACATGTCCAAAAACTTCTTATACTGCTCATCAATGACCTTCTTTTGCAATCTCTGAGGAAATGGAGGCAATGGCACTACTGTAGGATGCACCACTGTCTTTTCTTCAGACTTTTTCACTTTAGATTACCCCTCCTTGACCTCTTCTTTTTCTTTTAAACTAGCAGTCTTTCGCTCTTTTTCCTATTGAAGTTCTTCATCTTCAATCTGAGTGACACCTAATGGACCCTTAGAATTCATCTTGTTTGGCTCCTTCACTTGAACTTGTACTTCAGGGAGCTCTTTACCACTTCTCAAAGTGACAGCTTTACATTCTTCCTTACCATCTCTCCTCGGATTAGGGATTGTATCACTTGGCAAACCTCTTTGATGCAGTGTATTCATAGTAGAAGCTAACTACCCCATCTGCACTTCTATATTCTTGAGAGAAGAATCCACCCTTGCATTAATGTCAGCTTGCTCTTCATTATTCTTAATTTGAGTGGTCATGAATTTAGCCAAAACTTCCTCTAAGTTCGTTTTGGGTTCTTGAATAGGCACATTTTGCCTTGCCACTTGAGAGAACCCAAGAGGTTGAGTTGGCCTTGTTCCAGAGGATGATGGTTGATTGAGTGATGGGCCATTCTTCCAACAGAAATTCGGGTGATTATGCCATGCAAGATTGTAAGTGTTTGAATATGGATTCTAATTCTTCGAAAAATTTCCCACATAGTTAATCGATTCTGTAGATGTAAAGGGGCAATAATCCGTTGAATGTAGATCCTGACAATTTTCATAGGTAGTTGAGGCCACTTGAGTAGAACAGGCACTCATATGCTGACTTCGTTGCACTTGAGATTCCAACATATCAAATCTCTTGTTCATAGCGGAGAGAATGGTTGCAAGTGGAACGGAGGAATCTTCTTGAGCGTTAGCAACATTAGCACTCACCCTTCTATCACCCCCTCTTTGCACATAGCTTTCAGATAGTGTGTCCAATGCCAGAATAATATCATCTACGGGCATTTCATCCCAACACCTATTTAAAATTGCATCCAACATCATATCAGTTTGTGGGATTAGACGTGTGCAAAAGTTATGAACAATGGTACAGTTATTTATCCCATGACTCGGGCACTGGCGGAGCAAATGCTTGTACCTTTGCCATGCAGCATATAAGTGCTCATCTGAAGCTTGCTTGAAGTTGATAAGCTCACGACAGGCATCTGCTATTTTGTTGTTTGGAATAAAGCGAGCTCTGAATCTTGCTTCCAACTTGTCCCAAGTGTCAATTGAACCCTCCGGCATAGTCAATAACCATTCCTTAGCTTTTCCTTGTAGAGAGAGTGGGAACAGTCTAAGTGTCAGAACATCCCTTGGTACCCCATTCTGCTTGAATGAATTACACACTCCCAAGAATGATAGGATGTGACGGTTGGGATCTTCATCGGACCTCTCTCCAGTAAATTGTCCATTGAGCTGTAACATGGAGATCATCACAGGTTTTAGCTCAAAATTAGCAGCTTGAAAGTCTGGTACTATAATGCTAGGCTGAGTAGTTCTTATGGTTCTTCCCACAAAATCCTTGATAGTGCAATTTTGATTATCTTCGTTTGCCATATTTGTGGTAGGAACGTTTGTCTCACCCTTAGGTTGGATTAGCTCAGACCCTTCAGCCAGAATATCCGTCAAACTCCTTGTTTTTCTAGGTGTTCTCGTGGATTTAGATTTAGGTGGCATAAACTATGTACCTGTGAAAACAAAGGAGTGCAGATCAAGAATCTCACTAAATCAAGGAAACCAAAAGGTAATTACTAAAAAAGTATTAATAAAATTACTAAAACTAACAAATGAAAATGTAAATTAACAAGAGAGCAAATGAAAAGAAACTAAGTGTTTAAGCTAAAATTACTCAAAGCCCTCTAATTCTCTTCACCAATTGCCTTGATTCCTTGGCAACGGCGACAAAAACTTGATGCTCACTAGAATAATGACACCGCAAGTGTATGGGTCGTAGAAGTAGTACGTGATAAATAAAAGTCGTTCCCTTAGAGAATCATTACGATTGGTGATTAGGCATTAGAGTTCTTATGTTCATTTTAGTTAAACGACTCAACTTGTAATTGTGTTTTTATGAAAATTAATTCAAATATAATTAGAAATATTGAAAGATGGATTTTATCGAATTTAAGCAATTAAAGACACCCTAGGAATTCTAATCCCCTTTTTACACAATGTCAATCATCCCCTTTTATATTAGTTGGCTTATTGTTAATTTTAGAGTCGAGAGTCTAATTGGCTATAAATGTCTTTCGATTCATTTAACCTTTATATCAACTTGACTCTTTGATGTCTCAAAAGAGTAGTTAATATCCCTCATCTAGACTACTTAGGGGCCCTGAGTATATTTCTATCTCAAGTGCAAATTAGATTATATCTAATCCTAAGTTGTTTAATCAATGGTCTATAAGCAATTCCCTTCTTTTAAAGGTTAATTACTACATCCACAATCAAACTAAAGGAGGCCAATTAATAGAATGAAATTATAATCCGGATTAAACACTAAAATCCTCAATAATCTAACATAATATCAAGGGAGACAATCTCCAAAGGTTAAAGGTTCATAGAATCCCTAAGGGTTATAAAATTTAGCCACTCATGGCTTGAAATTCATAATCAATCTCAGCAAACATATCAAGAATCATCAACTAGAAGGGGAGATGGAGTAGAAACACCTAATCGGCAGAATAAATGATGGAATCAATGACTTCCCGATCAGAATGGAGTTTCCCCAACACCTCTTGTGCGTCTTTCTCCTCTCCTAGTTAGCCAGAACTCTCCCCTGTCGCTGAATGCCAAAGCCCTAACTTCCTCTCCACTTTTTTTAGCTTGTAAATCAAAGCTGTGCATTTCAGAGGTCGATCTCGCTATGGCGAGGAGTGACTCTCGCTATAGCGAGAGTTCATAAGTTCTCAGATTTCTGCTGCGTTCGCTACTTCCAAGCTATAGCGAGTTGCTCTCTGAAATTTCTATGCAACGTGACTTCGCTATTGCGAAGTGTCCCTCTCGCTACAGCAAAAGTGCAATCTCGCTATAGCAAACTGTGTTTTCGCTGTGACGAGAAGACTTGTTCAATCTGCCTTTTCACTTTTTAGCTTCCCTCTCTTATTTTCAACTCTTTCTGCTACTTTTTCCTGAAATTGACATCAATTATAAAATGAGGCTCAAGCTGATAAAAATGTTACAATTTAAATACTTTCTTTATTTTGTTTGATTGAACACACTTTTAACTATATTAAGCAAGAGAAAAGTACGTTACCCCCTAATTTAGTGTTAAATATATTCCTTTTTAATCCTAAATTAGGGAGGTGCGAACTAGTTAACAAAGATAAGACTAGGTTCTTTTGCTCTAGAAGTGTGAATCATACTGTGGCTTCATAGCTTGGTGAGGTGTCTAAATTTGCCTTGGCTTATGATTTGGTAAATACCTAGGTGTGCCTTTTCACCATAAGCGTGTTTCTACGAGCACATGTTCTTTCCTCAATTGACAAGATGCAATTTAAGCTAAGTTCATGAAAGGCTAAAGCCTTGTTGAATTCAGTCCCTATATACTATATGCAAGAAGCCTGGATTCCTTCGAATGTTCGTAACGAGATGGAAAAGGTAAGCCAAGGCTCTTATGGGGGTCAACAAGTGGTCAAAATAAAATGCACCTTGTGGTAAAGGATTGTGTTTGCAAGCTTAACGAGGAGGGTAGGCTCGGTGTTCGTCATTTTAAGTCAATGAACTCTGCCATGCTTATGAAGATAAGGTGGGGTTTAATGGAAAGAAGGGATGATCTATGGGCTAACGTGTTAAGGGCAAACTATAAATGTGGCAGTAATCTGTAATGAATTTCTTGAACAAGCTAGACAAACTCAAGAGATTTTTCTTGATATTGATACCGTCAATACAGAGAGTGAAAAGACGTACGAGTAAGGCAACAAGCAGTTTAGAGGAAATGGGTTCAGAATTACAAAATATCGGGGAGGAAGGGAGACTATGAGATTCCAGAGAGGAGTATTCTACAAATTCCACACACCCCTCCTTCGTTCACTCCATTATTTAAATCTATTCTGGAGCTTCCCTCAGTTTCCACGTGGGTTGCCTTATACCCGTGCTGCGTCTCTTCATGCTTTCTTCTCCCAAGTTAGTTATATCCTATGTGACGGTTCATTTCCACGTGATCTCCGGAGTTAGTTGCATCTTGAATGCCATTCCTTTCCACGTGATCATTATAGCTCTCATTCTGCTACGTAACAATGCCCTCGTCTGCGAGTTTGACCTTGTCCCCAAGGTCAAAGTCAGCATAGTATTGTTTAAAAACAGTAAGCGATTCCCAAGTGGGTTCTTCGAGGCCTTCCCATTGAACCGAGACTTGTGGCTGCAGCTGGGGTCCTACTTGTATATAACGTAGGTCTAAAATATTGCTGGGCTGGATTATTGGGCCTTCGGGTTCTGTGAGTAATGGCAGAGGGGTAAATGGGGTGGAGCATGGATTGTAAAATCTTTTAAGTAGTGATATGTGGAAGACCGGGTGGATGCGGGCCGTAGATGAGAGATCCAAACGATAAGCAACAGAGCCTATGCGTTGGGTAATAAGGAATGGTCCAAAATATTTGAGGCCCAATTTCTAATGTTTTCGTAGCTCAACCAAATGCTGTCTGTAAGGCTGGAGTTTGACTAAAACAAGATCACCCACTTGGAATTCATCCTCTCTGCGGCTTCTATCAGCATATCATTTCATACGAAACTGAGCTTTGCGTAGATTAGCCTTGAGGTCCTGTAAGATGGAGTCACGTTGCTGGAGTTGCTGAAGAATATCTGGTGAAGTATCTGTTGTAGAGTACTGTTGGATCAACGCAGGAGGATCACGTCTATAGACAACTCTGAAAGGTGTCATACCAATAGCCGTATGTTAAGATGTATTGTACTAGTATTCTGCCCATGGTAAGTAATCCAACCACCAGCGAAGACAATCATGGACGAAACAACGCAGATACATTTCAAGGCACTTGTTTAAAGCTTCTGATTGACCATCCGTCTTGGGGTGGTATGCAGAACTTAACATTAGCTTTGTCCCCTGTAACCTCCAGAGCTGGTGCCAGAAGGAATTGGTGAAAGCTCGGTCACGATCGAAAATAATGGTGCATGGCACTCCGTGGAGGCAGACCACGTATTGGAGGAATGCCTCAGCGACTTGTTGGCTAGTGTAAGTAGACCGAAAGGGAATGAAATGAGCATATTTCGAAAGTCGGTTAATGACAGCGAAGATGACGGAATAACCTCGGACAGGTGGTAAGGATGTAATAAAGTCCATAGTAATGGATTCCCATATCTGAGACGGGATGGGTAACAGATTGAGTAATCCGGCGTGAGCAGTCTGAGATGCCTTGGCCCGTTGGCACACAGTGCAGTGTCGTACAAACTGAGCGACGTCCTTGCACATGGAGGGCCAGTAAAGTTGAGAGGCAAGTTTGTGAAAGGTACGTAATGAACCAGCATGTCCTCCCCATATAGATGAGTGATATTCAATCAAAATCTTTTGAAGCAATTGGGGATCATCCGTGGGAACTACGAGACGATCTTTGAAATATAGGAGGCCTTTCCTCATGGTACATCCCGGCATTTCCAAAGGGTTGTTGGAAAATTTGGTGTGTAATTCACGCAATATGGGTGACTGAAGTGTGGAAGCCACGATATCATCAAACAGGGTAGAGTGGATTCGCGTAATGGTCATGAATGAAACCCGGGAGAGAGCATCAGCTGCAAGGTTACTCTTTCCTGGACGATATTCAATGCTAAACTAATAACCCATGAGTTTAAGGAGATAGGCTTCCTGTTCTGGCATTTGTAAGACTTGAGAGTTGAGATGCTTTAAACTTTCTTGGTCTGTGCGGATGATGAAGGAATGTCCAAAGAGGTAGTGGCGAAACTTAGCTACGGCCTGGGTGATAGCATAGAGTTCTCTCACTTAAGCTGACTGGGCTTACATTCGAGGAGAGATTTGCTTGGAGAAGTAGGCGAAGATCATCAGGGATGGACTCTGGTAACTCTAAGGAAGAGTCTTCGTCTGAGCTGATCATGTGCAGAAAATAAAGTTCTTCCATAGCTCCTATTCCTTGCAATCTTTTAAAATGATGGAGATGTGCCGGTTGGATTGGTGGGTTCCGAGTTCCCTTCAAGGTGATGAACTTGCTAGTTAACAGAAATTTAATTGTGGCATTACTGTAATCTGCAATGTGTGGCCCAAGTGTTGCGAGCCATGAAGCGCCAATTACAATATCAGAGCCTGCTATGGGAAGAACGTAAGTCATCAACGAAATTGGATGCCTGTCAATATACACTTGTAAATTCCTGATGATGCCCAGACTTTTGATACGTTGTCCATTCCCCACCATGACTCTAACAGAGTTAACCGGTTCCAGTGGTAATTGCAAATGTTCAACCAATCGGGGATGTATAAAACTATCAGAGCTGCCTCCGTCAAGTAAAATTTGTACCTCAGTCTCTTGTATAAATCCTGTGAATCTAATGGTAGCGTGGCCACCGGACCCTTGATATCATAATACCTACTATCAGAAAGCATCACTCTGCTTCGAATACTTGGTGTGTGGTGTTTAAGACTTGGAGGTATATCGAGGGGGTTGGAACGTGAGGAGGGGTGATAAAATTAAATTTTGGTAGATACATGGATTCGAGGGACTTTTGCATTAGCTAACCATCTGAATCAGCCTTTGAATGATGAGCTAGCTGATCTGTCAGTGCATGCTTTGATAAGGAATGATTATTGAAATTGAAGTGTCATACGGAATTTTTCTCCTAATAATATTTGCTCTAAGATAGCTGCTGTTGCTTCTCCTTTTATCTATAGTAATTCTGACTGCTTATGTTGGCTGCCTTCAAAGAATAACACTTTCTCTGTGAAGACTGCGTATAAGATGCTACAACCACCTTTTGATTCTGACATAAGAGGTATGTGAAAGCATATTTGGAGTTTGCCTTGCACGCAATGAGTCCGTTCATTCTTGTGGCTTGTCATGCATGAGAAGCTCATGACCAATTATTACAGGACATGTTGCAATCCCTCTAACAGTGACACCTGTCCGTTATGTGGGAACCATACTGAAACTGCCCTTCATTCCCTCAGGATTGCTTCAATGTAAATAAAAAATTCGTTGGCCTATGTTGAGCCTCGCCATTGGTCCTCCTTCTTCATCACAAACTTCCGTGATTGGGTCTTTTTTAATCTCAGGTCTAGAATCGGGAAAGAGCGTGAGGTGCAGTGGAAGGTGCTTTTCAATTTGGGGATTTGGCATATCTCACTCCAAAGGAGTCGTTTGATCTTTCACCAAGAGGATGTTGATATTGGCAAGCTTTTGGTTAAAGTTCACCTGGCCACAAATGAGTGAAAGAAGCTCAGATTCGTCACTCTTGCCTGCGTAGCCCGAGAGGAGAGACACTTATTGGATGGGTTGCCTGCCCTACTAGGGATTGGGTCAAATGTGATACTGATGGCTCTGTTAAGGATGGTGGATCTAATAGTCGCTGTGGGGGAGTTTTGAGGGGTGCTGCAGGTAGTTGGATGCATGGGTTTGTTTGCAATATCGGTTCTGGGGGTGTTATTTGTTCTAAGCTTTGGGGTATTTTAATTAAATAGCTCTGGGCGGAAGTCAAGTCGATGAGTGCCCTAAAATCTTGTCCAGAAAAATTATGCCTCAACGCATCTTATAAATCAGATCATCAACCATATTAGAGGTTTCTTGAGAAGAGATTGGATGGTTAGGCTTAGTCGTATTCATTCTGAAGGCAACAAGCTGGCAGGTTGGTTAGCTGGTCAATCTCATGGCATGGATGTTGGGATTAATTTCCCTAGTAACCCTCCTAGTAGTTGACGCTGTATTATTGTTGATGATGTTACGAGGGTTTGTTTCCCTTGTGTAGTTGTTGTTTAAGTTATGTTAGCCTCCCCTTGCTCCCCTCCCCCCCCCCCCCCCCCCCCCCCCCCCCCAAAAAAACCAAAAAAAAGAGAAAAAGATAATTAAAATTTAAAAAATAAATAAAAATTTTGAACAGCTTAAATTAAAGATTCTCTCAATTGTGAGGCAATCGAGAATCTTCTCCGTTTTGCTTAAGATTCCCTCAAAAGCATATTTTAGTTTTTGTCACTTTGCAATTATAGCACAAGTTTATAGTACTTTCTAGCCAAAGAAAAAATAAAAGTAGGTAGCATGGAATGTAATTGTACATGTTAATTGGTATTTTAGATCCTGTCTTGTTTAGTACACTATTCTATTAAAGAGAGATAGAGAGAAAGTGACACAAAGAAATAAGAATATATATAAAACCTACTCCTTTTCTTTTTATTCACTCTCTCTTTTCTCTCTATCTTTATCTAATGGGATGGTATCTTGCTCGCACTGAACCAACAAAGATCCAACACTTTGTCAATTAGTGGTGTTCTTGCTAGGCTACCCCTTTGGTAGTGATCTTTATAGCATTTGATTTTGAACAACATCTGTGCAGGTCAATAATGTTATCTACTAATAAGCATTATATGTGAGTGAATTTTAGGGGGAAAAAAAAAACTTTATATTTTGATTAACCCAAAAAATATGCTTAATTCTAATAAGAAAATTGTGTGCTTTAATTATGTGAATCTTGAGCAAAACAATTGAATTTTATGTGTTTTATAAATATTGCAAAGAATATATAGCGTAAATTATGCTAACTTGTCATGAAATTAACTAAATTATACTTGACATTTTTTAAAAAAAAATTATACTTGATTTTCTTTATATGTTGGTGTATATATATGTATATATATTATTAAAACTTTCTTTTAATTTATTCTTTATCAAAAAAAAGTTACTTTTAGTATAATATAAATATAATTACATTGTTAATAACAATAAAAATAACTAATAATTTTATTTTTAAGACTAACACACGTTATGGAAAGAGTTCGGCCATCTCTAGAACTGAGTTGGTGAAGATTCAGAGCAAAATTGAGATAAAAACACATGCTATAGACGATGACAAAAGCTAAAAAATGAGAAGAACCATATAGAACTTATAATTATGAAAAATTGAAGGCCAACGCATTGATTACTTTATATAATGACGTGGAAGTGATGGGAGGAGGGGACGAAGTTTGGAGGGACAAATTTTGGCAGAAAATGCGTTTTACAATGATCTTTGTGTAATTATACTTTGACGCGCCACAAATTTTGCGATTTGCTATTTAGTTCCTGCATTCCATAATTTTTGCCACACTTCTTCATCTTATAAAAATGATAAAAATACTCAATTTTACTCAAAATACTCATTTCTATAATTTTATAAATTTCCAAAAAGAAAAAAAGATTTCAACAATTAAGTTATCACATATAGACTTCAAATTTTTACTATACCTATGGACACAATATTTTAGTACGTGGTTGGAAGTTTACAAATGGAAATGTGATTTCTAAATTTATACATATATATATATATATATATATATATATATATATTTGTTTATCAATTAGATGAGATGACATCTAAGGTAAGCTAGTGAAACATATCTATTCAAATACTTTGGAATTCAAAAGAAAATGTTCTTTACAGACATAACTCTCCACTTACCTTTCTAAGAATTAAAAATAAAATACTAAAATGTACTAAAATGCTGAGGTTGTTAATGGCTATGACATCTACCTTGATATCTCAGATGATATGATTGGTATCAAGGTATAAAGATTGATTAAAAAAAATTTAATTTTAAAAAATACATATTATATTTTTATAATTATTATTCAATAATATTTATTTTTTTTATTTTTTTAATTGAGACATTTTGATTATTTCTTATTTAATTTACTTATTTTTTTTCACTTACTAAACATAGTGATTTTTTGGGCCAAAACCATGTTGTAAAAAAAAAAGCTAAATCCATGTTGGACAAAAAAATAATCTTCAAATGCTATACCAAGCAACAAAATTGGATCTATGTAATCTAATTTTAGACATTTTATTTTATTTATATAAAATATATATATATATATATATATTTAAAAAAAAGCCTAAAGTCTTCAAGCAATTTAATAAAAAAATAAAAAAATTATTATCAAGTCCGTGATGTGTCTGACTTCACGAACCTCATTGTGCCCCTATTAGTGATAGGGGCATAATAATAATAATTTTTTTAAATACCTAAAGTGAAAACTTGTATGCATTATATTCGCTTGGTCCAATTTAATATTAGGTAGAGTCAAATCAATATTAGATAGTCTGGTATTTTTTTAATTTATTATTAAAATTAAAAGATAACCAAAAAAAAGATTTTTATATAAAACCTTATAAAAAATAAAATTTTGATATAAATCTTTATAAAAAAATATTTTTTTAATATTTTCATTTTTTTAGGTTTGGCTGGATCAATATGTCCTTTAGGGCCAACATAAATTTTATTATTAAAATAATAAAATAACTCCCAAAGAATAATATTTTTATTTAAATTTTTATAAAATTATATTTTATTCTTAAAAAATTAAACTTTTGATATAAATTTTTATAAAAAATATTGTTTTAATTTTTTTAAATTTTTTGAGCCAAACTAGGCTAATATAGCCCTTAAGGCTGACCCATTTTTATAACCCAATTCGACCCTAAGTTTTTATTTTATTTTTTTTGTACTTAGCCTAACCTAACCTAATTTGACTAGGCAAAGTTGAGCCTCTTAGTGGATATTTTTGTGATGAATTTAGGCTAACTTGAGATTGAGATTATTAATGAGTAAATTCACTTAATTATGCCTTAGGTTCTTCTATATGTTTTTACTACTCTTCTAATTGAGTATTATAAGTTTGTTTTGTATAATTAATATATTCATTTCTTATCATGTCTTGTATATAAGATAAGTGAAGGTATAGTTGAACTTGACTACTAGAGGATCTATGGTTGTATTCCATACTCGATTTCCAACTATATTATATAAAATATTGCCTAAACTGTAAACTGAGCCTTTCTTTTGTCCACTAATAGCTTGCAACCATGATTCCAAATCTACTACTGTCCCCAAAACTTTCTACATCATTTTTGCAACAAGTATACTCATCCTAAAGTAATTAAAGTGATCAACATGAAAAAGCTATAATAATATATATAACTAAAATATAAGATGACACATATATATATAGGTTGTGATTTTTTGTCAACATAGTTGTGTTTTTGGATTTCTATATGTTTTAAAGAATACCTTAGAATATGTTGGGTTCTTCCTTAGTTCTTGTGCTTTTTATGTACAGAATAATAGTTGAAATACATATTTTTTTAAAAAAATAAGTAATTAATAAAAGAAACAAAATTAGTTACCAATTTTAGGCATATTTTATCACGAAAATAGAACTTCCAATGTGCAAAGATGAACCGAACTCAAAATTAGATGCTCTATTCTTTTTCATTTGTTTACTTCTTGATCAGAATTAAGGAGTGCCCCAATATTCACGCAACCCATCACAAATGAATTGTCCAATCTATTAAGGTCTTTTCCCTAAATTTTAAGCATCACTAATTAGATCTCTTAAAATGCTTAATCACTTTTGCCTTCCAATTCATATAACTTTGATTATCATTAGGTTTCCAATAGTAATATCTTTAAAAATAAATAGAGGTTTCAATTAATAATAAGATAAAACATACAATATTATAATTATGTATTAAATAATGAAAAAATTCACATGAAATTCTATAAATCATAATTCCTTGTCTGGTTGAGGAATACCTATCCAACAATTCCATGTATTAACAATACAAGTACCATCAACATTGTTATTTGGTTTAAACCTAGTTAGTAGATAAATTAAATATGTATTAATTAAATTTATGAACAATTGAAATTGATATTGATATTAAATAATACCCACAAAATTAAATCGTAACCCTAAGGTGCCATTTATTTCAATAAATTGTTTATTAATTATTCATGACACATTAGACTCTTCTTGAACTTGATCTGGTGGAAGAATATCTGAGTCTTGCTCAGCCTCTACTAGATAATGTACATCATCAAGACGTTTGAATAAAAAAGTTACATAATTTAAAATATATTTGATAAAAATTCATAAATATGTATGCATTATAATTTTCTTTTTTTAACTTTACAATAGTGTGAAAAGGGTTATAAATGAAAATGTAAGAAGAGAGAATCCTTTAATCAAGCTAGCTTCAAAAAAGAAAGGTTGAGAGATTGAGTTGTTGTGATTGAAGGATGAAGAAGGCTCACATGTATATATAGAAAAAAGTAATAATAAAATTAGTTCAATTGTCAAGCAGATTGTCATTTAAGTTTGAAAAGAAACATGCATGCACAGTATCAGAAATTGACAATAAAAAAAAATACATTCAATATATATATAATATTATAAATAAAAGATGACTTGTCATTCATTTTTGCTAATCATATAATAGCACATAGTAGCACCAATATGAAGGAATAATTCAATATTTTCATATCTACTTTAGCTTTACTAACATACAAAGAAATGTTCAAATAAATAAAAATTAAATACATAAATTCAATAAAAATTATTAAAAAAACACAAAAGTCATCTGGTTGACTTGGATTAGTATTCTTTTGATGATATTTGTAAATTTGGTGTTACCTTTCTTGAATTGATTTTTCATTTACTTGTAATTGCATTTTATAATCCTTTATTATATGGTCAACATCCTTATGTAATTTCCTCCATGAGAATATAGATTCTATGACACTTGGATATGACAGCCAATTAGGCTTGAAATTGTATATATATTTGGAGATTAGATCTCTAACTATTTGATGTGAGACACTCCCAAGACCATATACCATCTCATCCTTTTTTCCTTTAACGGCCATCATCCATATATCTACTTTGTTTGACAATAAAAAAATTTGTCAAGAAGCTCACAACTATAATTTTAAGGTTGATATCATTATGAACAGGGAAAAATATAGAAGACTAAACATGTAAATTTGTTGTTAATGGAACAAACATAATAACTTGAATTCAAAATCACACTTACAAATGTAACTTCTAATTTTTTTTTTAAATTAACCCAACTATTATTTATTGATTTTTTATGGGTTTAAACATGAAGCTTAACTAATGTTACAAGTCAACCTAGTTCTTTGTCCAAATTTGCACCATGCTCTAAGGCTAGAGTAGAGCCAATAATGTCAAGAGATGGGCCAAAACCAAAGTTAGAGACGTTATTTTTCAAATGACTATTTTTTTTTCTAAATTAGTTATATCTTAAATGGCTATATATTAGTTATATAGTAATTGTAATGGCTAATATTACCATTGCAAAGAAAGCAATAAAAAATCTTTAATTTTAAAATGTTAAGAACTTTAAAAATATAAAAATGTGTTATTTTTAAGTAGAAGTCAAATCATATTAGTTGACTGAATTGTAGTTGGCCCAAGGGGCCAATTGAAATTCAATTGTTCTTGCTCGCTCAATTTGTTGGCTGTAGCCGACATATGTGACCATTGAGCAACATTTTTAAGTTTTTTTGTTAGTTTTTTAAAACTATTTAGTGTCAAAATATTAGTTATAGAGCAAATAAATGCCCCAAAAAAAGCTCCTAGATTAGTTGGATGCTCAATAAAAAATCATTGATGTTCTCATGGTGAGTTTAAAGGTATCTTATAGGAAAACCTTAGAGAGAGTTTTCTTGGATTCTTGTGGAAAATTGTATAGAGAGAAGAAAAATGTAAAAGTTGTAAGTTGAGTTTTATTAGGTTGTCTTGGGAGAGGTGGTGAAAGCAAAAGTATTGCACTTATATCTATAAAGTTACTTATATCCTTAATGATTACTCACAATTAATACAAATCACTTGTTATGTGCTTAGAGATTTGATTTAAGATATTTTGGTCTAAACTAATATAAATTAGGTGTATGATTCTCTCTCGTCTCTACTCTCTAAACTTTGTGTTTCTTTTATTTTTGTAAAAGAGTAGGATCATGTTCCTTAAGAACTTCACATTGCTCAAAAGAATCAAAACTAATCAAAGGCAACTCAATCAACATACCATTATACTTTGATGGGACAAACTATGTAGAATCAATTAAACTACAAGTGTGGGATGCGATTAAAAATTGGTCATTCATTCTTATGAATAAGGTAGACAACAAGCTAGTCGAGAAGCTATGAAGTGGATGGAAAGAGGAAGATAAAAAGAGATATGAAATCATTTGCAAGGCAATTAACTATATTTGTTGTACTATGAATACAGAAGAATTCAAAAAGCTTTTAAGTTACCATTTAGCAAAAGAAATGTGGGACAATTTAAAAAAAAAAAAAAACATATAAAGGAGCCATAAAGGTAAAAAAGAAAAAGATTGACATGTTGGTACATGAATATAAGCTATTAAAAATGAGAGATGATGAAAGCATAAAAGAAATGTTCAAAAAACTTGGAAAAATAATCAATGACTTGGATGTTCTTGGAAAATGATATCCAAATAAAGATCTCATCCATAAAGCCCTTAAGACTCTAACATTATTATGGAGTGCAAAGGTAGCAATAATTCAAGAAAGTAGAAAACTAGAAGAAAGAAGGATCTTTAATGAACTCAAAAGGAGACCTAATTCCTTATGAAGGAAGTTATCTAAATTGAAGTGCAAAAAACAAAAAACAAAAAAGCATTGTACTAAGACTTGTCATCAAGATGACAATGACAATCTTCATGCTAAACAATCTGATGACCATGAAATGGCATTGTTAACAAAAAGGATATATAACTTCTACAAAAGAAAATCATATAACAATGAAAGAAGAGGAAATGCACCAAAGCATGAAGGAACTAGAAATACACTCAAATGCTACAAATGTAATAAAACTGGACATATCAAAGTATATTGTCCACTAGCAAACAAAACAAACTCAAATAGTAATAAGAAAGCCAAGTTAGCTAACTTAACCTAGAGTGATGATGATCCTTTTCATGATACTAGTGAAGGAGAAGAGCAAGAAATGACAAATCTATGTTTCTTAGCTATGTCAAGTTCTTGAAGAAACATTGATGAAAAAGCAGAAACTAAAAATTTCTATTTTATGACTAATGAGGAATATGTCAACATTGATGTAGAAAAAGAGGTAAACACTTTTTTTTTACATATGATGAACTATTACATGCCTTTGATGTTATCATGAAAAATTCAAATAAGATTACACTAAAATACAATGAATTAAAAAAGGATCACATGAAGATTTTGAAAAGCTTTGGCATAGTTAAAAATGAAAAAAAAAAAGTACTAGAAGAAAGGATTAGATTAATTGAGGAAGAATATTTTATACAAACTTTGCTAAATCTAAACAAAGATTTAGCAAAATTTGTAAAAGGTCATCAAAATTTGCAATTAATTTTTGGAACACAAAAATGGTTGTTAGGAAAGAATTGTATTGGCTATGATAGTGATGAAGATGAAAATGATGCTAAACAAGCAAGGACAATTTTTTTAAAGGCTACAAACAGTTGGTCACCTAGAATACATTATACTTCCAATGTCATATGTTTTATCATTGCTTGATGAAGCCAAGAAGGGTTGTTCAAAAATGGATTTCTGAAAATACTCTTGTGAATAAAGAATTTAAAGCTAACATGGTAAGGACTCAAAGTTTCTTGCAAATCTAAATTCTCACACATTGCATGCAGGTTTCTCTTAAGGCTAGAATTAGAGAAGACCTGTGGTTATTGGATTTTGAATGTTCTCATCACATGATTGGAAATAAGAAACATTTTTTGTCTTTTATTCCTAAGATATCTAGTACTATTATATTTGGTCATAATAAGAAAGCTAGAATAATTGGTTCAAGTATAGTAAGCATAAATGCATCCTTTACCATTGATAATATTTATCTTATTGATAGATTTAAGTAGAATCTTAGTCAATTGTATGACAAAGGACATAATGTAGCATTTGATTCATGTAAATGCACTATCTATGATAAAGAATTGAATAATATTCTAATTAAAGGAAAAAGACATGATAATGTATATATTCTACATATTGATAATATTACTATACAAACATGTCATGTATCAATGCATGATCAAAGTTGACATTGGCATAAAAGATGTAAAACCCGACGTGCATGAACCCAACGTGCATGAATTTGTTATACATGTGGGAAGGTTGACTTTTCAAAGGGAGCTTGAGCTGCCACGTAGAAAATTTTTCTTCCTCCTTCTGCAATATCCAAAATGCCCCTTCTCATCCACTTTTAGCTAGTCTTTAACGTAAATTGCTTCTCTCAAATTCTGCAGCACTGAACCATACCCATACCCATCCTTTCGGTCAGAAAAAGGAGCAGAGTTGCACTGGAAACAAAGCTTCATCTTCTCTCCTCTGTTCTCGCCATTTCTGCTGTTCTCTGTGTTCATTCTTCTGCTGTTTTTTTTTTGTTCAAATTTCTGCTACTGGTGGTTGGGGAAATTAACGCCAGAACCAAGTCTTGTTCCAGGTCTAGAGTTTGTTGCTGTAAGTATTGTTTCTGCTGGTTCCATTTCACAGCATCTCCCTCCCCTGTTTTGCTTGTTCTGTAATGTGCTTCTGTGTGTGTGGCCAGCTGATGGAAGGGTGCGTAGAAAGAAAAGAAAACAAAAAGGTGCAAGGAGATGAGTTGGTTGGAGCAAATTGATTTCCTTTAAGCTTCAAAGTATTACCACCTTCCTTCTTCTAGATTATGCTCTCTCTCTCATCTCTCTCTCATCCTTCTCATATGAATTTAAGCTTTTAAATGATCTGTTGACATATATAGATGCAAATATATATACATATAAAACCTATAACTATGTATATGTGTGGTATGGATATGGAAGGCACTGAATGGAGGAGTGAATGGAGGATTAAACCATGCCGCGGCAAAAGTTGAGGGGTCAGCTGGGAGTCACCCAGGGAGTGATTCGCCGCGGCGAATTAAGGAATTGACCGCGGCTAACCTTTCTAGAGAGGAATTGGCCGCGGCTAACCTTTCCAGAGAGGGATTGGCCGCGGCGGAAGGAGGGATTAGCCGCGGCCAAATATTAAGAGCACGAGCGAGGAAGTTCCAGGAGGCTTCTTCACCGTGGCGCCATGTATGTTAGCCGTGGCGAATGTCCAACTCGCCGCGGCGATGATTGGGGGGTTAAACAGAGAAGAATTGGCCGCGGCTAAGAGGTATTTGGCCGCGGCTAACATGCCGAAAACATCTATAACACCTAAGAAACCTTAGTTTTTCATATATTAATCTGAGGGAATGAAGAATAGACATTAATTTTAGGTAGGCTAAGTTAATGAGACGATTCTTTTGGTTATTCACACTCTAAAATCTGGTGAACGGGTATTGTAGGGTACTCAGGAGATTGAATTAGAGCTGAGGACTAGGCAGGGAATATTGATATCATCCTAAGAGGTGAGTAAGTAATGCAGACTGTGAGTAACTTCTATTTCTTATTTTATTACTAAGTTTCCTTGCAGTGTTCTAACGCTGGGATAAATGTTTTGTTATATGCATATTACTGAAAAATTCATTTAAACATGAAATTTTGCAAATGGATGTTTGTTGAGTTATTTGGAAACTTTGATATCGAACTGATATGGAAGGTACTCTATCTGAAATGTGATTTGATAAACGTATCAATTCTAAGAGGTTATCTGTTCAGAACTCTGTAACTAACAGCAGTAGTTGTTAGCCTTGGTGCACCATGATCTGAACCTCAGCTAGCAAGGGTTTTGCTAGCCCTGTGTGGGTAGCTACCACCTGTGGAGTTATTTAGTTCGCAAGCAAAGTGCTTTGCGTCTGTGGTTATTCTCCCCGCGAGCTGTGTGCTCTGCGTCTGTTTTAATTTGGTTCTGCTTAGATACTTCTGATGCATTTTAAGAGACGATCTGCATGAGGCTTGTTTTGTGTATGATGAATATATATATATATAGATATTTTTACGGGCCTTGTCCATAAGAATTTTAAGGGTCTGCATTATTTATTCACTGAGTTCCAACTCACTCTTTCTTAAATCTATTTTTTTCAGAGAGCGTTGAAGACCCTAGCCTACCCTGAGCTGCCGACTAGCTGTAGATCTCCTATTTTGTTTCTTTTGGTGAGTCCACAATTGTTCATGTGGGTGTATTTTGTTTTACGCTTGTCAATTATTTGACTTTGAACAAATGTAAAAATGTGGCTCCACTGAATCATAGTCAGGACATCTCTCCCTAGATGTCTATGTTTTGATATATTTTGGGTGTATTGTTGAATTGACTGATTGTAGAAATATCGGGAGGTCCAAATTATAGAGGGGACTCTGCCGAAATTTCTACAAAAGTCAGAAATGAACCCTTAATTATGGTAGGAGAATTTGCTATCTTTTGTGCCAACATACTAAAATCCGTGGGTTGTGACAAAAGATTAGGACATGTTAATATAAAATTGATATCTAACTTGTCAAAAGATCTTAAGAGTGGGTTGCCTAAGCTCAAATATGAAAGAATCAAATACATAAAGCTTGTCAAAAGTAAAAACAAACTAGGTCATCATTCTTGTCCAAGGAAGTTGTTTCAACATGCAAACTATTATAATTGGTTTGCATGGATTTATTTGGCCTAGTAAGAACTCAAAGTCTAGAAGGCAAATCTTATGGATTAGTAATTGTTGATGATTTCTCTAGATTTACTTGGGCTTTTTCTTAGCTCATAAGAATGATTGCTTTAAAAAATTTAAGGCTTATTATGCTAAATTTTTTTTTAAAAAGATACTTCATTTTTTCTATTCGATGTAATAATGGGAAGGAATTTGAAAATCAATGTTTTGAAGATTTTCATAACAAACTCAATATAAATCATAATTGTTTTACTTCAAAAACTCCTTAACAAAATGGAGTTGTGAAAAAGAAAAATCAAACTTTAATTAATATGGCTAGAACATTTTTTTGTGAAATTTCCCTTCTTAAGAATCTTTGGTAGAAGCAATTAATACTTCCTTCTACGTTGTAAACAAATGCTTAATATGACCCATCTTAAATAAAATATCTTTTGAGTTATAGAAAGGAAAGAAGCCCAAGATTAGCTATTTTTATGCTTTTGGTTGCAAATACCTTATTCACAATAATAACAAAGACAACTTGAGAAAATTAGGTTCTAGAATTGATGAAGGAATTTTTATTGGGTATTCAAACTCTGACAAAGCACATAGAGTATTCAACAAAAGATCAATGACTATGGAAGAATCTATCAATGTTGTTTTTGATGAATCTAACATTTCTATACTAAGTAGAAGTAGACCTAATGATGAGGAAGAAATCTGTATAAAGACAATCTAAGTTTTAGGAATCTCCTTATTAGGAACCTGAAGGTACAAAAGCTAAAAATGGTTTCAAACAAGAACCTAATATAGCATCAAGACTCTCTCATAAGCAACAAAAGGAAGATGAAGAAATTTCCCTTAATCAATAAGAAGTTGACAAAAAATTCTAAGAAAATGGAGATACTTTTCATCTTATCCAAATGAGTTCATTATCGGAACCAAATCCTTATACAAATATATGAACCATATGGCCTTCATGTCACAAATTGAACCTAAAAGTATTAATGAAGCTTCGTTAAATGATTCCTAGATTATGGCTATGCAAGATGAACTTAATCAATTTCAAAAGAATCAAGTGTAGACTCTAATACCTAACTTCAACGATCAATGTCATTGGCATGAAGTGGGTTTTCATAAATAAACTTGATGGATCACGTAATGTGCTAAGAAATAAGACAAGGTTAGTTGCACAAGGATACACTCAAATTGAATGTATATACTTAAAAAAAAGAATTTATACTAGTAGCTAGATTAGAGTTCATAAGAATTTTACTTGCTTTTGCATGCTATAAAGGATTTAAATTATATCAAATGAATGTAAAAGTGTATTTTTAAATGACTATTTAAGTGAAGAAATTTTGTATGAAACAACTTCCTAGTTTTGAAAGCTATAATCATCCTAGTTACATGTATAAATTGAAAAAGGCTTTATATGGCTTAAAATAAGCTCCCAAGTCATGGTATGAAAGGTTAAGTGAGTTCTTAATTAAAAATGGATTCATTAAAGGTAAACCAAACATCACATTATTCATTAAGCATATGAAGGATGACATCTTAATTGTTCAAATATTTGCGGGTGATATTACTTGCAAGTCTACTAATGAAATTCTATGCAAGGAATTCTTTAAGCTTATGACTAGTGAATTTGAGATGAGTATGATGGGGGAGATTACCTTTTTCCTTGGGCTATAAATCAAACAATTAATTAAAGGAATCTTCATGTTGTACTACAAAAGCATACATGCAAGTATTGTTCCTATAAGGATTTATCACTAAAATAATTGTTAAATACTAAAATTATACTCTTTACTATAAATCAATCAAATAATTAAGATGATAGAGAATTAAATTAAACTAAAACATAAAATTAACAATATAAAGGAGAGATGCCATTCCTCCTAACATTTCATATGAATTAATTTTCTCTCTTTATCTTGCTCCTAATATCATTATTAGTCTTGGACTTTAATTTACTTGTAAGCATTTTTTGAGCTACCTATAAACATTCTCCTATCCAATTCATAATTTCTTATATAATTGATTTAAAGACTTAATCAAAAATAGGTCTTAATATGACTATGTGAAAATAATAGGTATATTTATATCATACAAGTGAATCAATCCACTTAACATTGTAAGTTTTATAAATCTACACTTCCCAATTTATGGTTTAGTCTTAAAACCACTTTTCCAATTTCATTTAAATTAGTCATGACATCTAATGGTTTCCACATATTTAAAAGCATGAAGCAAAAAAATTGAGTAAATAAATCACATGACTAATTACAAATAAATAAAGAATTTATAATATATTACAAGTTAGGACTTATCAGAATTCTAGATCAACAAATTTAACTCATAATTACAAGAAATAATAACATTTAGAATATAGCATAAACCAAAAGGGAAAAGAAACACAAGAAAAAATAAAGGAAGAAGATAAAAATTGATTTAATTAATGAATCTTTTTTAAATCCAAGTTTTTTCCATAGCAAATAGAGCTCTAAACTTTTTCTTTTCCTCCTTAAAAACATCAAAGTAGCAACCTTTAGGAGAAAATTTCGAAGGCCCCTTAAAACCTTTTAAAAAAATGTAGCAAAAAACATTATGTTTTGTGTCTTTTGCTACAACGATAGCAGCAGTGCTTAAAAGCGCCAAGGCACTGTTGAATTGTTTTTTGCAGCAGTTAGGAGTGCCATGGTGCTGAATTTTTTTTGCCACACCACCCTTTATTCTTAAAAGAATTTTCTAAGTGGGGGCCGTAGTGCTAAAGTTTTTATCGATGTTTTCAAAACCAGACCGGTGATTGAATCGGTAAAGGTACTGGTTCACGATTCATTGGTTTGACCGTAGTTGAATCGTAGTCGAATCGGTAATAATTTTATATATATATATATATATATATTAAAATTTAGTTTAATAAATGATTATAAATAAATATTAATAAATTTTGAAATATTTTATTAATAATTATATATAAAAATAAATTCAATATAATATAATATTAAAATTTAGTTGACTCTTTAGTTTTAAAATTTGAATATAAAATAACTTATCTATTAATAAATATGATTATCAAATATTAATGTGTTAAAACAAATATTAAAACTAAGATATTATAAAAATTACTTATTTAATATATTAATTTTTTTATTATTACTTTTTTAAAAAAATTGTATAATAAAATTTAATTGATTGTTGAAGTTTGAATATAGTGTAAAAAAATGATGGTTGGTAAATATTTAAATTAAATATCATAAATTTTAAAAGAAATACTATAATTATATTTATATAATATTATACTTTATTTTAACATAAAAAAATAAGGTGACACAATGGTTAAAATGTTGAGATGTTTCATTTGGGTTATAAGTTCAATATTTTATATTGTCATTTTTGGAGAAAAAGGCAAGAACCAATTAATAATATATTAATATATAAATTTACATAATGATGGCTCAAGTATATCGTAGCTCAACTGGTGCTCATTGTCTTTGGAGTCCATGTGTATTGGGGTTCAAAATTGAGCAAAAACAACTCTTTTGAAAGCAATACCATGATAACCTATTTATATAAAATATTACATATATGTATCAGAACGCAGGTCTAATGGCGCATATGCATTTTGGGAGGCATTTCTGAAGAAAATCGGTTCGATTCTATTCGTCTGCACCGAGTGTAGTCCAAAACCAGCCATTCAAACTCGGTTCTTGACCAAAGTTGACCAGTTCTTGAAAACACCGGTTTGAGAGATATTCTGGACTGGACTAAGGTTCGGTTCCCGGTCCAACTGTTGAGCTAGCTGGTCCGGTCCGGTCCAGTTTAAAAAACATGGTTTTTATAGCTACGCTTTTGGCTGTCATTTTTCTTTTTTTTTTTTATTTTTTTATTTTATAAGTATGCACCGTCCCAACTTTAAACTTTTATAACTTATGACTTTGGCTTATAATTCTTTATATTTCTCATTTACAAAAATAATCAAAACATGATCAATTTTTATTCACAACAAAATTAAGCCAAAGTATATCATTTATAATGTCAAAACTTAAATATGGAGTTGATTACAATACAATACATATTTTGTTCAAAGTTAACCATTTTATTTAAGTATGAACAATTTAAATATTTATTTTCAACTGAAAAATATGCAAAATAACAAAAATAATTGGAGTTAACACATTATTTGTCAAATTAAATATGTGAAAGAGTTGCTAAAGGAGTATGAAATGGATAACTCTAAGCCAAGCAAAATTCCAATGAACTCACCCCTCAAACTGGATAAAGATAAGAAAAGCATTTTTATATATTAAATGAAGTTTTAAGGTATGATCAGAATCTTACTCTATTTAATTGCTATAATAGGCCTAATAATATATTCAGTACATGTTTATATATCATATCTCAATCTACTCTTAAAGAATCACATTTGTCTGCATTAAAAAAAAATCAAATATTTATTAGGAATCTAAGAACTAGAAATTTAATTCCTTAAAAGTCACTTTTGTGATTTGTTTAGATATTGTGATATTGATTTTGAAGGTGTTTGCGCTAACAAATTGATTTACCTCCGTTGTTTAAATTATATTTATAGCTGTTGAAGGAGTTGCTGCACGCCTACTTAATCTTTGCCGGAGTTGCTAATTTCATCTTCCAGATGTATCAGAAATAAGGCCTTTTTTCCTGGGAAGGATGTACTGGATTATGATTAGGAAAATAATTGTTAGAGGCTTTAATTTAAAATTTTTACTTTGTCAAATATTTGCAATGTAAAATCATTATGAACCTGTAAAATCATCATTCACTTGTTTTCCAAAGCTCAACTTAATTATAATTACGGTTGAGGTATATTCAACTTCAATATTTTTCCTATTCAGCCTTTTATATACATATACATACATATATATATATATATACACACACACACACACATATAGTGTGTGTGAGATTGTTCATTTCTTGGCTAGTTTCTTAGTCACAAACTCTTTCAGTTCAAAATGAGACTAATTTTTTTTTTTTAATCGGTCCATATAACCAACTTCAGAGTTCTGAGCACATGGTAAGCTCGACAATAAATAGGCCTCTTTAGCATGCTGCGTAAGGTTTAGATTGGGCTGGATTTTACCAAGCAAACCCGATCCATTTTTTGTTTGGATTAGATGATGGAACAGTAGAACGAACTCAAAATCTTTCACCACTAAATTAACTTTAACAAATCATTATATTATTCTCATCCCCAGAAAAAGCGACGTTCTAAGAAAAGTTTGCGCTTAAAAATTGTTTAGGAATATAATTTCGCCTTGGCTAAAATTTGAAAACATCTACGGTCTAGTTAAAAAGAAATTCAAATCCACAAGAACTTTTGAGATTAAACTTTTTCCTTTATATTTATGGATTTTTACCTGTTATTGCCAATTTCTTTAGAGTTATATAAGATTGCCTTGATAACGGGGACTTTCACTATATAGATGATATATTATATTCTATCCCATGCGGCCTTATGCTTTATCCAATTGTACTATATTATATTCTTCTGTAACGTGCGAGCGAAAACTATGAAATAAAAGGAGACTTTGACTTCCAAACTTAAGTTTGACTGCCGACAAACGGAATCAGAGGTTCAGAATCGAAGTAACAAGTATATATGCAATTAGATACCAAAATTAAGTTGGATCATGGAGTTAAAAAGAATTATTGATTTAGTCTCCAAAAATCATATTTTCTAATTTTCTTTTTAAAATAAATTTTTTTAATTTAGTCATCTAAATTTTTTTTATTAAAATAGTCTTTCCGTTAAACAAATTTCTAGTAATTAATCAACGAGAACTTATGTGGGCGTTAAAAATCAATACATCTGAATCCTCTATTACTTATGTTTAGAAAAAATGTCCCTTGAACCAAAGATGCTGTGATTCTTTAATAATTATTTTAAATTTTCTTGCAAAGTTATAGAAAAGAGAAAAACAAAATGTAACCAATTATTTAGTGAAAACGTTCAAAGCACATTTTTAAGCCATTTTTTCTTTTGACAATATAATTCAGATAATATTATTTCGTAAACCTTTTCAAAAAACATTTTGAGTCTTTTTTTTAATGATAATGGAAACAATAACAAGAAAATCATACAGCAAATAGTCTCATTCCCTATATCTATACTCCATTCTCCTTCATCTATTGGTTCATACGATACAAAAAGGAGTTCGTCATTGCAAGGCGTCTAGAGATTTCAATCGCATCACAAATCATGTTTTATATTAATTCTTCACTAAAAAAATTGAATTTGGAATATCATATTTCTATATGCCAAAATGTTAAAATATTGGGTTCGCAATTTGATTATTGAACCGTTCATGATAGGTTGACCTATAATTTATACCCAATAAATATTAATTAACAATTTATTTATTATTAATTAAAAATATTTTAAATTTAAATTTAAAATAATTCAAATGATCATTTTTTTTAGAGAAAAAAACTAAGAACTATCTTTTAATGATAATTATTTGTATATTTTTAAAAAAATATAGAGAAGTTATCGTTAAAATTTAGAGAGATAGAAAGAGAAAAAAAAAACTCTAGATTTTCTGATACAAAATTTATTATAGGAGAATTAGAGTTAAGGATCCAAAATTAAAAATATTTATTTTGAAGGACTTGTTATCATTAAATTTAGAGAATTTTACTTAAATCCAATAATAATTTATTTTAAAATAATGGTAATAGATCCTTTAAAATAAATATTTTTAATTGAGTTCTTAATTCTAATTCTTCCATTTATCATTTCCTTGGAATGTTTTCTGCTATGAAAATCATTTAGAATTCAAATTGTGATTTTGTAATTGTGTATGAAATTGAATTATTGAATATCCGCTTCTTCTGCATCAAGAACAAGTAAGTTTGTTTATTCTATGTTTACTGTATTTATTCCAACACAAAACCATTTAGTTTTTGACAGTGGAAAGGGTCTACAAATCAAGTCATCATATGATCATGCCTTGACTTTATTTTTTTAATCGTCACTAGACAGAATCAATTTAGGATTACATTGCTGGGAATGAAAATTAAAAAATTAAGCCACTGGAAAATTAGTCCTACATCCAATCCCATGACCATATCACCTACACTTCTTGTGTAACGTGATTAATAATATATTTCTTTAATTTGTATGTGTGATTTAAGCATTAATTAGTCCATGATTACGTTTTACTATGGGAAGGCTGTAGATGTGGACGGGTAATTAAAGAATAAGATTTTCTCAAATGAAGTTGCCTTGTGGTAGAAAAGTATGATTCATAGTTTGTCTAGTTACCAAGACTGCAAGACATGGTTTTGTGTTTGTTTACGTGGTTTTTGGGTTCTGAATATATACCATTTTCAATGGTGTTGTTTGCATTAATAAATAAATATACTTGAAAGCCAAACTAACTTGTAAACTTTTTTATAATTGTAAACATAACACTACAAAAAATAAGGTATTTAGTGTCGATTATCTAATGTCAGTTAGTATAACCGACATTAGATCCATTCAGTGAGAAGAAATTAACGTCGTTTGCTTAATGTCGATTGAAATTGACGGTAGTCTTTCTTTTATTTTTTTAATTAATAAGAGTAAAAAGATTCATTTATGTTTTGTTGGAGGGAGCTCAAAATTGTCGCGCTTTACCAACTCAAGAGAAAGAAATATGAAAGGGAGCTAAAATCCCTAAATCAAAATAGAAACAAAGTAAGGCATTTCGCTATGTGAACGAAGCAGACGAGAGAGAATGAGGCATTTTGGGTTGGGATCAATTTCAGAGTTGTGAAACAAAGTGGAAGCCAGTGGAAATCTAAAAAAGAAGGTGAACCTGAACTCGTTGTTTAAAGAAGTGGTGCGACATCTGAAGCAAGAGGTTGAATGTGAAGAAGCTAATCGAAAAACCTAATTTGAATTAGAGAAGTTGTTGCTAGTTTACCAAAGAAGCTAAGAAAGGCAAGTTTAAAGAAGTGCTGAACATTTCAGAGGTATTGGTCTTCATCTCTCCTACCAGCCTTTGCTTTTCTCTCTATCTCGGTATCTGCTATATGTTATATTTGAGCTTTCGATTTATAAAATTTCTTGAGACTTTAATTTCTGACGTCCTGCTTGGGATAGTTGTGGCTTCAACAGTTGGTAGATTTCTGTCATTCTATTCGAGACTACGGTTTACGTACTATTTTTGAAGTTCTTAAGAGCTCTCCTGAGCGACAACGGGAAGAATGAAGCGATAGAAGATCGCTAAGTGAATGAGATGCTAGCCGTGTATATGCTAAAGAAAGGGCTGATGCTATTGTGGATTCCAATCTCAATACCCTTCCCTCCCCCCTTTGCTGATCTATTTTCTATTCAACACTTTGTTCTTTATTGCAGTTGCCTCAACGCTTGGATTTCTTCTTCCATGGCCTGTCACCAGAAGGGCTTTCCCGGCGAGAACCCTTACCCTCTAGTAGCAATTCTTTCAACAAGTAAATCCTACTCCTGGTCCTATCGAACCACTTCATTCCTGGAATAATAATGCAAAATCAGCTTCTTTAACAGACTTATACAATAATAATGAGAGTGACAGAGCTAACCTGCAACCCATCCATCTACTTGTTCATCTGATGATGTGAGTCACGAGTCCACTAAACCACACAAGTCAAAAACTGCTTACGCTACCACTCCATCCACCACATCACCTACACTATATAACACCAACTTTTCTCAAGTTTCTCCTCACAGCAAGAGTATGTATCATAGCCTCCAATGGGTGAATGTAACACCTAGCCCCCGTTTTGATTTTTCTACTGTTGATTTTTCTGCTGAACCTTGACTTTATGAATTTACTGCAAGCAACACAGACATGATCTTAATCTGAAATTTAAGCATAATGTTATTGTATATGTGTAGTCTAATATATAATATTTTCATGAATTTTGGAACTCATTTAGATGTACAAATTTACTGATTTTTGGATGTTGTTCACATTTAGAGTTTTTGTTCGTTTTTTACCTTAAGAGTCAACTTTTGTGGATTTTTCTAGAGCTGCACAGAACTGATCTTGCTCTAAATTTTTGTCACATTGTTTGTCTATATGTTAAGTATGTTCTGCAAGTTTTTTGTGAATTTTTGAGTTCATTTTCTTAGGTTAAAGTAGATAATTCAGAAGGTTGTGCAGATGTTCTGTTTTGCTGCTTTTCTGATTTTGTTAGGTACTTTGTTGATTTTTCTGTACTAATCCATGTGGAATTTTGAGCTAAATTTTAGCTATAGATGTTCTTTGGTATGTCTTTGATGTTGAGAAAATTTGATGTGAGGTTTCAATTTCATTAGCTCTGACCTTTTGATTGAGGACTATACATGGTTTAGCATTGTTTCAAAATTGAGCAACCTGATTTACTAGGAATTTTGGGAGTGGAATTTTGTTGTGATTTTTGGAGTATATGTTCATCTGTGTGTCTATTTTGTTGATGACTTTTGTGCTTAGTTTTAGAGGCATCATGGATGATCAAATTCTCTTATTTTCAAGTTAAGTTCAATTTGCCCTATTTCTGTTGATTTTTCTGCTGAACCTTGACTTCATGAAGTTATTGCAAGCAACACAGACATGATCTTGATCTAAAATTTGAGCACAATGTTATTGTATATGTTTATTCTAATATACAAGATTTTCATGAATTTTGGAACTCATTTAGATGTACAAATTTACTGATTTTTGGATGTTGTTCACATTTACAGTTTTTGTTCGTTTTTTACCTTAAGAGTCAATTTTGTGGATTTTTCTAGAGCTGCACAGCACTGATCTTGCTCTAAATTTTTGTCACATTGTTTGTATATATGTTAAGTATGTTCTGCAAGTTTTTTGTGAATTTTTGAGTTCATTTTCTTAGGTTAAAGTAGATAATTCAGAAGGTTGTGCAGATGTTCTGTTTTGCTGCTTTTCTGATTTTGTTAGGTACTTTGTTGATTTTTCTGTACTAATCCATGTGGAATTTTGAGCTAAATTTTAGCTATAGATGTTCTTTGGTATGTCTTTGATGTAGAGAAAAGTTGATGTGAGGCTTCAATTTCATTAGCTATGACTTTTTGATTGAGAACTATACATGGTTTAGCATTATTTCAAAATTGAGCAACCTGACTTTTTCCTAACTTTTTAAACATGTTCAATATATACATACACATAGCCATGTGGATACTATGTTACAATACTTTTTTATCACTCCTTATTCTAAACTTCTTCCTTTTTTTTTTTTTTACAGACAACACTAGAGAATCCTCTAGGTTGCAGCACACCAAGAAATTTTACTTATAAGTTAATTTTAATCTCTTATATAAATTCTCAAGGTATGATTTACCATTTGTATACACTTTCAATATTGCTTCTTCTTGTGTAATCTATTCTTCATATATATATATATATATATATATATGTCCCTTTTTAGTCTTTTTTTTTTAATGCTAATTTGCATCTTTGTGATTTTTGTTTTTGAAATGCTAATGACTAGTTTTTTGCTGGCAGACATCCATATGTATTACTAACTATTCACATTAGTTAGTAAGTTTGTGTCAGTGGAAGTTAGTTGACTTGAATTTTCTGTTTGTACAAGGTTAACCATTCCCATAATAGGACCAAAGTGATGTATTTTCAAAAGATTTAGACTGATTCAATGCTCATTATTTCTTAAGGACTAAAAAGATTAACTATTGGTTTCATGCATATTGTTTTACCTATCTTAGACTTGAAGATGCATTACACATGATTTTTTTTATTTGTTACATTTTCCCATATCTTGTAATGGATATTCTTATTGTTTGTTTTTTTCCCTTTAATTGTCACATATGTGTGTCCTTTTTATGTTTGAAATTGTCGCACATTTTTTAAAAACATGCCTCTTCATTAATTTACATAAAAATTAGATAATAAAATGGGTTAATATGCATTGTTATTGATTTAATTGTGTTTATAAATATCTAGGTGTCATGATGGATAAAAGTTGGATTAGTAAGCCACGAACTTCACCTGAATATGTCATTAGGGTAGAAGGCTTTCTTGATTTTGCATTCTCTTGGCCTAATGCAAAGGGAGTTGTAAAATGCCCATGTCGTTCCTGTGGTTTTAAAAAATGCTTCTCAAGAGATATTATCTTCGATCACTTGATATGCAATGGGTTTCCCTTAGGCTATACTACTTGGATTAGGCATGGAGAACTCCCTGAGGATGAAGGTGGTTCTAATAGTCCCATAGTACAATAAGTTGAGCAAATGGGAGGGGATATGCAAGATTTGTTACATGATGCCTTTGGGGTCTCTAGAGAGAGAAACATCTATGAACCCGGGCCATCCCAACCCTATACTACCGAAGTACAAATAGATTCCAATAACGAGTTCAATGAGGAATCCCAAAACTTTGCCACCTTAATTAATGATGAGAGCCAAGAATTGTATGAAGGCTATACAAAGTATTCCAATTTTTCATTTTTGGTGAAACTTTATCATATCAAGTGTTTATGTTGAGTAAGTGATAAAGCAATGGACATAATTTTAGAATTGTTGAAGGAAGCATTTGAAAATGCAAGGCTCCCAAAATCTTTTTATGATGCCAAATTTGTGTGCTATAGAACAAGCTCAATTTGCTCATGAACAAGCACGAATGAATAACTTACTCAAATATTTAGTGGAAAAATTTGGAATGGAACTACCTCCAGACGTTTCCCGTGTAGTTGAGGCGTCCCCTTCACAGGTAATATAAATGTTAACTTGTATAGTTATTAAATTACTATTTTAAGAAGGTTTTGAGTAAATGTGACTTGTGTACTTTTTTATGTAGCCACCTGATGTTGGTAGTACAGAGGCATCACCTGCACCTGGTCGACGATCATCTGGTGCAAGTCATGATCCATGAGGCATTTTGGAGTTTATTGAACCTATTTTGTTTTATGGCATGTTAAAAGCCTTTTTGGATAACAATTTATAAGGCTTAGCTTATTTTGTTAATGTTCATCTGGTTCAAGCCTCTTTTGGAGTTTGTTGAACTTATTTTGTTTTATGAAGTTAATGTTTTACATTACTTTTGTATGGCAAAAATTTTATGAAGATAATATAAATAGATGTTTATTAAATTTAAATTTTCATGTCGTAGATTAATTTAAAATTTAATTTTATGTGAATGTTCAATTTTTTAGTGTATGTCAAAGTCTAGCAAAACAAAAGAAAAATGATGGGATAACAAAGTATAAAAAATAAAATAAATAAAAGTATAAAAAAAATATTTTTTGATACTTAACGTCAGTTAGGTCGACTCATATTTGATTTTAACTTCATTTATAACCGACGTTAGACTTCCTACCTAACGTCGATTATAACAGGCATTAAAATAAGGCAATTAATAAATATGCTAACGTCGAGCAAAATTGATGTTAGATTTTTCAGCTAACGTCGGTTATAACGGACGTTAGAAGATTTACCTATCATTTGATTTTAACGTCTGTTATAACCGACGCTAGATTTCTCTAGATTTCTTATCTAACGTCAGTTATAACTGACATTAAAATAAAACAATTAGTAAATATTCTAACGTCGAGTAAAATCAACGTTAGATTTTTCAACTAATGTCGGTTATAACCAACGTTAAAAGATTTACCTCTTATTTGATTTTAACGTCCGTTATAATCAACGTTAAATTTCCTATCTTAACATCAGTTATAACCAACGTTATTAGATCTACCTCTTCTTTGATTTTAATGTCAGTTACAACCGACATTAGATTTCTGATCTAACGCCAGTTATAACAGACATTAAAATAAGGCAATTAGTTAATATACTAACGTCAATTTTACATGACGCTAGATTTTTAATCTAACGTCGGTTATGCCAGACATTAGTAAATAAACTAATGTCGGTTATAACCGACATTATTTGACTAAATACAATATCTCGAATTGTATTCATTAATGTCAGTTTTAACCGACATTAGTTTATCTAGTGTCGGTTGTTCCAATGGTTTTAATAACTGTCGTTAGAAGGAGTCTTCACGCTGCCTCTAATATCGATTTTCCTTACCGTCGTTAGAGTACCTAACGTCAGTCATAACTAACGTTAGATGTCTTTTTTGACCGACGCTGAATCGCATCTTTTTTGTAGTGTAAGAATTGTGTAAATAGTATTAAAACAAATATAAGGTTTAGACAAATAAGTTCTCAAATTTTAAATTTTATCAATTAAAATCTCCTTTCCTCTTATCTTAGTTACTTCTTTATTATCCCAAACAACAAATCAAAACCATGTGATAATTCAAGATATTAATCTAGTGATTTACGTGAATATGTATTATCACATACTCGAATTTTAATATTGTTATCTAGAACATCACTTCATCACTATACCACTAAATGATTGGATTTATACCTCATCATGTCCTACCTGCTAATCAGTAGGCTAATGACAAGTTCAAATAGACAAATCGATGAAGTTTTGATCCGAAATATAAATTATTTGGTTAAATTTTCGAAAAAGAGAAATACAATTTGTTTGTGTTTTTGGTTCACCAAAACAAATGTGCATTGATCTATGAGTATGACGTAGAGGACTATATCCAAAGGAGTCAATTAGTTATATAATATATGAATGAGTTCGAATTAGAGAAAGGGATGCATGTGCAAAGAACTGTGTAATATGGAAATAAGTCAAGGAAGACATGCCAGCTTGTTTGCATCTGTTTTTATGAGTCTTGCGTGGAGATGTCACTATTTGAGGACTTATTGAACAATCACAGCAACATATATAATTTACCTATTTCTTTTCCAAAAGCATATATAATTTACCTATTTCTTTTCCAAAAGCATAGTTACTAATTGAAAACAAAAGTTAAAATAAAAAAGTCTATGCAAATTAACATGGCAAGCATCCTCCCCTGTCCCCCCCTTTCTGTCCGTCAATGTCACTAAACCCTAGGTATCATAATTCAAACTTCAAACGGTAATACTGACTAATAATTAATAAAATATTACGTAAAACACAAGTTAACACATTAGTATAATTTATGTGTCGTGTAATATAGACTCTTCTTCATACTAAAATGTAGGCCGACAGTATAATATCTAAAATCTATATTTATTACAAAAGTATAGGAAGTCCGTATTGTTTATCGAAACAGTACCAATTCCTTCTTGGTTTGAACTTCATGCCACATTGTTTTTTTATTTTTGTGTAATTTCTTTAAAAAAAATTGTGTTTTTTGAAGTTAGATTGGTACATAGGTTCCATTATAAGCTGCACAAGAGTTGTATAATAACAAGACTTCTGTATTCATTGCGCCCATCAATTAGTTATTTTCTGTTTTTTGTTTTTTGGTTGTACGACAAAGATATTCCTAGATTAGCTTATGCATTAATTATGTTTTATTTTCACATGACCACAAGCTAGGGTATAGCCCACAGATCGGCCTGGACATTGAAAAGTATGAAGTTTTTTAGGTGCTAATCACATTATTAATTATAAAATTTTTTAGCAGCATTTTTACTAATTTTTCTTGATACCCTGCCCTTACAACGGCCTGGAGCATTGAAGAGAATAAGTCCTCTAAGGTGCTATTCACATTATTAAATATAAAATTATTTTAGCAGCATTTCTACTAAGTTTCCTCGATAGAGAACTAATCTAAGCATTCTTGCATCTATATTGATTGTATATGGGATAAGTTTTTCTATCCTCTTATGAGAAATACTCAAATTAAATAGCTCTTTTCTTTGTTTTAAAAAATTATACTCCCTCTTGAAACCACAAATGCATCAGCGTACTAATATCTGCAATTAAAAGAAGTTACAATGAAACTTATTTTGACCAAACCATTTTAATATTTAGTACTTATATAATCTAATAAGTATTAAATATATATTTGATAAATATAAAGCGATAAATTTTTCTAATGTAGAATAAATTTATAATTGTCAATACAAAATAAATAACTTTAAAATAAAAGTTTAAGAAATGCATTTTTAAAATAACAGAAATCAAGATTATTTTGGTATATTTTGACTTTAGAAAATGTTTATGTATATTTTTATGATAAAAAATAATTATATATTTTAAGTACCTCTCATAGGAGAAAAAAATAATTCATCTTTATATTATGTGTCCAGGAATTGAGAAGAATGGTTACCTCTTTTTTGAACAATAGAAGTGTTTTCACATTGGGCTGGGTTATACACAAATGCACTATTAAAAAATAATAATAATAAGTTGTACAATATGTTATTGATGACTGACGCTTATCTGCAATATATAAACTTTATATTTGTGATAGTCTTGGGGGAAATTGCATATACTTAATTGACAATTTCTTCTGCCCAAAATATTAAATGAAAAATATATAATTATTTTAACGTAATGGATTTATATGAAATCTGCAAATTGAAGAATGAAAAACATATAGTTGACTGAAGTTTGGTTCCTTGACTACGAAACCCCTCCTCTTTCCTTCCCAAAATTTCCACTTCGATTCTTCTTCTTTGTTTTTTTCTTTTTTCCTGCATATTTGTGCTACACATGAATCTTAAGAAACTTTTGTCAAACTTTCGTTTTCACTGAAATCTTAACGATAGGAACTTTCAAATGCTTTATAGTTATCTAATTATCTTTAGATTGATTTTTTGGTACCATAATATGCCCTAGATTATTTTGGAAACCAAAACTATGATACATACATATATATATATATATATATATATATATATATATATATATCAGTTATTTTGTTTTACATCAAAAGGCTCTTCTTTTAATTGATTAATTGTAAGACTTTAATCGTGCCCTTATATGGGACTTTTGAAAAGGCTCTCAAAAGATATTCGGGAATTTAGTTTTACAACCACTTTATTTTTCATTATCTCATTTCATACTTTTTACACCATTAAAACTTAGTTAACTCGTCTACAAAAATGACAACAACTTCTATCAAAATAATCACCAGAATCAGAACAAAATATTATGTTAATCCGTGTCAATTGAGTAATGGTTGTTGGTTTTAAGAAACAATATAAATTTTAATCTGTGCCTAGAGAATAAATGTTTTTACTACTATTAATTCATTTGTTAAAATCGTAATCGCTAAAGTCAAACCTTATAAAACCTCAGAGCCAACACCATTTGGCAGATTTCAATTTCTCACTAAACCTGCCGACAGACAAAGATCCCATTACCTTTTATTAAGCTTTTGTAGAACAAAATATATACCTCTTATTCTTTAAAGCCAATGGGCATATAACTTACGTGGCATCATTTTCGTTCTTTTAAATTAATGTGTCCAGAGTTCAATTTTTTTCCATGTTTTTTTTTTTTTAGTCTATTTCTTATTCTGAAAGTTTTGTGCTTCTTTTGTGATAAAAAATGACTAGCTATCATTTTGTATACAATATAAGTAGTAAATAAAATAAATAAAAAATGGCACTTTTGTCCTTAAAAAGTTACAAATTAAAATGATCAATTTGATCTTTTAAAAATTAAGTCTCTCAATTTTGTCCCCCAATAATTGAGTCCCTCCATTTGTTAAAATTATTAGGGGACAAAATTCAAAAGTTTACACTTTGGAAGATCAAATTAAAAATTTTGCAATCTTTCAAGGACAAAAAGTATAAATCATATAAGCAGCTTAAACTTAATGTTTTATTATAATTAATTTAATAAAATTCATAAAATAATTATTTAATGAAATGTAATTTAAGTTTTAATTCTAAAATAGGCTTCTCATAGAGAATCACGGATCAGATCACATTTGATAGAAAATTATATTTTTGATTTCATTTTTTTCATCCTTTGTTTAACCAACATAAAAATAACAAATTTTTTTACCAATAGGTGGATCATAAAACCAATCAAAGTGTGAACACCAATCTTCAAACCGAGATACTTTTCAAATCTAGTTATTTCCTTCAATTCAACCATAACAATTCTGCAGTTTTGGTCTTCATGTGTTTCGTGCTTGAACATGCATGTTGAAATGACCAAGAAAAATAAAGGGAGTCAGATATTGCCTCCAATTCTCAGCATTTATGTTCAGACGATAAAGTTTACAATTCTTTGTATTTTTAACTTAAATTACTCACACATTACCCAAATTTAAAATGCACTCCTTTCCTATCATATCTTGCCACCACTATTGTTTATCTTGAGAAGGGACTTCATACTCTTCTTTCTACCATATTACTATATTATTAATTTAATTGACGGGATTTTCATCAATAGTAATTTACTTGAAGCTATAAAAGGCATGACTATGCTTTAATTAGCCCCCAATTTGAATTGTTAAACCATCTGTATCCCGTAAGTGATGTCCAAAACGATCATGAACACAAGGTTTCTAAATCTTATGCGAGCTTTTTTTGTGCTCTTGGTACACATGTCACATGGATTTGTGCTCATCCTAGAGGCTGGCAATGCATCTCTAATGTGCGTTGAGAGGGAGAGACAAGCACTGCTTGGTTTAAAACAAGGTTTTGTAGATCACTATAATTGGCTCTCATCCTGGGGAGGTGGAGAAAACCATAAAGAATGTTGCAAATGGGAAGGTGTTCACTGCCGCAACCAAACGGGTCACGTGGTCAAACTTAATCTTCGTGGCAACACGAACGAGAAATATTTGGAAGGAACAATCACTCCATCATTGGCCGAGTTGCATCATTTGAATTATCTCGACCTTAGTTACAATTATTTTAATGCACTCACCCACATCCCAAAATTCATTGGCTCTTTAACTCATTTGAGATATCTCAATCTCTCTTCTATTAGTGTCCAAGGAAAGATACCTTATGAACTGGGAGATTTATTCCGCTTGCAATTTCTTGATCTCAGTTGGAATTCCTTCTCCGGTACAATCCCTCCCAATTTTGCGAACCTTTCTAGTTTACAATATCTTGATCTCAGTTCGTACTCTATTGATGGATATGGTGAAGTGATCAGACCTTTGAAATCAAATCTAGAGTGGTTATTTCAACTTAGAGCATTAAAAAATCTTAAACTTGCAGGTGTAGACCTCAGCACTGCAAATCATTGGCTACATCAATTAAGTAATCTTTCTCTCCTCCAAGAATTGGACTTCGAATATTGCAATCTTATAGATGGTGAACCCTGGTCTTTTTCCTCCATTAATAATAATAATTCCAATTCTCTTCTTGTTGTTGACCTCTCTAACAACAATCTGACATCCTCGGTGTTCCCATGGTTGTGGAGTTACAGTAGTTCTCTTACCGTTCTTCGACTTTCTGGTAACAATCTTGGCGGTTCCATACCAAAAGCCTTTGGAAACTTCAGCTTCCTCCATGAACTGGACCTCGCACACAATGAGCTTGAAGGTGAGATGCCCATTTTTTTGTTGGATTTATGCAATTTAAGTGCATTATACCTATATGAGAACAAATTGAGCGGACGATTAGATGACTTTATTACAACATCTAGTCATTGTACTAACAAAGTGCTACAAGACTTGCATTTAACCGGTAACCAAATTGTCGGGTCAGTGCCGAATCTTTCTCAATTTGTTTCTTTGAAAAAACTATACCTTGATTCCAATCAGTTAAATGGAACGTTAAGTAGCAGCATTGGACAACTTTCAAACTTGGAGGAGTTAAATATTGGAAACAACTCCTTGCAAGGTGTTGTCTCAAACGTCCATTTCTCAAGACTCTCCAAACTCAAGGCTTTGGACTTGTCGAATAATGCATTGGTCTTTAATATCAGCAATGATTGGGTTCCCTCTTTTCAATTGGATGAAATAAGATTAGCATCTTGTAAGTTGGGTCGTACCTTTCCAACATGGCTTCAAACCCAAAACAGTTATAGTCTCTTGGATATTTCTAGTGCTGGAATTTCTGATACTATTCCCAGCTGGTTTTGGAATCTGCCTCCCTTGTTACAAAGTTTGAATCTTTCTCATAACCAGTTCAGAGGCAGAATTTCAAGTTTGCCTTTAAAACTTCCTGGTTACATGGAAATGGATTTAAACTCGAATCTATTTGAAGGTCCGATTCCATCAAATTTATCAATGATGACAAGAAGTTTGGATCTGTCCAACAATAAGTTTACAGATGCAAAGCTTTTCTTGTGTCCAAACATGACCACACATTTAGCTTTTCTAGATCTCTCATATAATGAGTTGCAAGGAGAGCTTCCAGATTGTTGGACAGGTTTTAAATCTTTAGCCTTTCTTAGTTTGGCTAATAATGACTTCTCTGGAGAAATTCCATCATCGATGGGATCTTTAAGACTAATCCAAGCTTTACATTTTGATAACAACAGATTTGGAGGTGAAATATCTTTATCTTTCAAAAATTGCACACAGCTGAGAATTTTGGATGTGGTCCAAAATAATTTGTCCGGGAAGATACCAAGTTGGATTGGTGATGGACTTCCAAGGCTAGTAATCCTTAGTCTTAGATCCAATTTATTTCATGGGAGCTTGCCCTCTAGTATTTGTCATCTTTCTCAACTTCAAATATTAGACCTCTCGTCGAATAATTTCTCGGGAAGCATACCCAAATGCCTTAACAATCTTACTGCTTTGGCTACTCAAGCAAATTCAAATTCAACAATCACCTACTACTATGATGAAAGTCTCGTCAATAAGTCATCATTGACGGTATATTTTGATGATAGTGCGTCACTCATATGGAAAGGCAAAGAGTTCAAATATAGAAATATTTTGGGATTGTTGAGAAGTATCGATCTCTCTAGCAACATGCTAACCGGTGACATTCCAAATGAAATAATGGATCTTGTTGGATTGGTTTCTTTAAACATTTCAAGAAATCTGATTAGTGGACAAATCCCTTCAGCCATTGGACAGTTACAATCATTAGACTTTCTTGACCTATCAAGAAACCATTTGTCCGGGAAGATTCCTTCTGAGTTTTCACAAGTATATCGTCTGAGTGTTTTGAACTTGTCTTACAATAATTTGTCTGGTGAAATCCCACATGGTACTCAGCTTCAAAGCTTCGATGCCTCCTCTTACATTGGAAATGTAGGACTTTGTGGTGCTCCCCTTATGGACTGTCCAAGTAACGAAACAAAAGCTGATCATCAAGATGATAAAGAAGGCAATGAACAAATTTTTGGCCGAGAGTTTTATATTTGTTTGGCAATTGGATTCATCACAGGACTTTGGGGTGTTTGTGTCTTACTACTTTTCTGCAAATCATGGAGATATGCTTATTTCAAGTTGTTGAGTGATGCATACGACAAAGTGTACGTGATGGTAGTGATAAACATGGCCAAATTCAGGAGGATGATTAGAGCTTCAACTTGAAGGTATAATTTAAAACCTGTCTTGCTTCTCTAACTGTAGCTTAAATTCATTATTGTCCTCTTTCTACAGGTCATGAGCTCATATAAATGCATCTCATGTCGAATTTGTTTACCGAGCTTGTTAAACGTGACCACGAGTTTGATTAATTAAGAAAAGTTTGGTTTCAAGGAAATTTGATTAAAAGTATTTCTTAGAAGGTGGAAATGCTTATACTACATTTGGCTCTATAACTTTTAGATGGCGTGCTCCCCGTAACATGTTTATTCATCGTAAGTTTTTTGCCATTTTATTAGCTAACAAATCCAGTGACTAAGATTCTTTCGATTTTGTAGTTCTTGAAGGAGCTGCTGCACGCTGCCTGATGGGCTCATTCATGTTCCAGATGAATACATAGAGCGTTTATTGGTTGAAAAAAGGGCTTTTGATTTGGCAGGGATATGTATCTATTCATGGCAAGGACTAAGTATATTTTGCCATACATGTTCAAAAGAATAAATGCTCTGAGGCTTTGATTTGTAGTTTTTTTTTTGTGACAAGTATTTGATTTGTTGTTGTTTCTGCAAAACCTTGTCATATAAAATCATTATGCACCTGTAAAATATATATCATCATATATACGCTTATATTTTAAAAAGTCAATTAAAATATAAGAATGGGCCTTGTCTCAAAATTCTGACGGCTTTTGGACTTGATATTCACAACATATAATATTTCTTTACTGTCATATAATCGTACATGCTAGGATCCTGGCTCTAAAATTGCCGATTTTCCATGTATACAAGTTAAAAATCAAAAGTTATAGTTCTCTCACCAATCACAATTGTAGGAGTGATTAGTGATTAGTGATTAATGAGGGGTGACAATATCATTCTCCTTCCTCTGAATTTAATTCACATGAAGCGAATATGGACAGTAGGTAGATTGTCTGAATTGAGCAAAAGAAAATAAGCGCGCACACACACATACATATATATGTTGACCCAAGGTTTACAAGGCCTAATTATTTTATTTGGTCCATGACTTTGATAATAATAAAATTAAAATCCTTGACATATGAAAAAGTCCCATTAAAACTTGGTCCATTAAATTTTTATCTCTTAATTTCTCTAAATTTCATTAATAAGCTAATTAACAAATTTCATCTACCATTGTTTTTTGGACAAAGTAAATGGAACAAGGTTTATTAACACCAACTTTATTATCTTTTTTCTATATCTAACCATTTTGTATAAGAAAAGAATATAGAGTTTGTCTAATCTGTGAAGCAAGCGTTAATGAAGATGAGACAATCACCCTACATAACATGGTGTTGTTGAGAAAGAAAAGATGAACATTAAACATATACATCTTTTGCTTTAGCCAAACAGTTCTTGCACTTAGCACGCCATTCTCCAGAAAAAGAAGTACCATTAGTAACGGCTATAAGTTGGTAAAAGTATAAATTTGTTGAAGATTGAAGAACAAACAATGAAGAAAAATCATTAGAAATCATTTGAGCAATCAATAGCATTTACTTCTCTAAGAATATTCTGAATCTCTAGTCGATTGGCTTTCAAAAAAGCATTTATTAAATGATTTTATAATCCCATATTGGGGTGTAAAATCTTGTCTCCTTAACTTTTGTGTAACTCTCTCGATGTGAGAGTAAGTTGAGGGTAAGTTTGTGTAAAACTCTAAGTAAGTAAGTTAAGAATGAGTTTGTAAAAACCCTTAGGCAAGTTAAGTTCAAGGTTAACCAGTACTAAAACATATTAATTTGAGTGAAGAAAATCCTTTAATATTTAAAGGGATTGGTATAACATCATATTAATCTAGCTCTTCCTTTCCATATGTTAATTCCATTTCCTTGAAATAGCCAAATTCCTTCAATAAATACCATTAAAATAATGTAATATTCTACATTATGTAAAGTTCAAAATTGTTGTTTCATATTATGTGGGCCATATGAACTCACCCATAGTATTTTCTATTCCAAATACATGTATACAAATCAAAACCATCCCAAAATGTTCCATTTTGCCCAAGCTTAGGACATCCACACTCAAAAATACAAGATCAATCTTAGGCTCTAGGATTCAAGTTTCTGTTATCAATTTTGAAAATTCATAATTAAATCTAGAAAAATCAAAATTAAGTAAATGATAGCTTTTTGGAAAGCTCTGAATGTCCATTATAGGTAAAAATCATTCCAAGACATATCAACATCATCTAGACAACAGCTGACAATAGAAAATCACCAAAGGTCCAGTTGCCCAGGTTTGCTATTATAGGTTACTGATATAAATTTTAAAAATTTATAACTAAATCTAGAAAAATCAAAACCTAGAAAACTATATCATTCTAGAAAGCTACAAATGTTAAATTAAGGGTAAAAATAACTTTAGACTAAAATAGAAATATCTAGTCATTAAAAATCAATAGAATAGTACTAAAGGTATTGCTACATTACTAGTATTGACTCCAAATTTCAAAAATTCACATCTTTCTACTCATACCTCTAAATGAGGTGATCTTGGTGGCCATAGAAAACTTATTAGATCTAGTTTATGTTATAAAATTTCATAGCCACTGGACATCATTTGACCCATAGATGATACAGGAGAAGAAACTAACTATATGAACAGTATCTTGACCATTTTACTAGCTTTTTGTCAATTTTAAAAATTCATAATTAATTTTGTAGAGCTCCAAATAATCTAGTTTTTAGCTTCCCAAAAAGCTCTAGATGAGACTTCTATGCATGCCAAATTTCATAGAAAAATTCATCCATTTAGTTAGTCTGTGATATAAAGTTACATAATGGCATTTTTATGCCTTTCAAAGGGTAAAAAATGGTCCACTTTGACTTCTAACTTTTCCAAGACCACTTGAACATATGGGAAGGCATGAAAATAGCCTACTAAACATGCCTCAAAGGTCTAAAAACCCAGACCTCACAAATTCACTCTCCCACTTAATGATATATATAAAGAGCATACATGTGCATTCTTGCCATACAATGTCAAGAACATACCATATCATTCATTGGCTTCCAATGCCCATATATACATCACATATCTATATAATTACACATGTTCAAGAGCTTATATATTATATACATCATGGAAACACATCATTTGACAATGCTATGTTTACAAAGTGAACAAATATTAACTCTATTGTTAATCTCCTTGCTTTCGAGTGGTGGCTCCCATTTCCTTGCTTACTTGATCCACCTAGGCATGTTAGTCAATGGGGTGGGAAGAGTGAGATTTTAGGAATCCTAATAACTTTTCTTCCTTTCAAGCATATATAATGGATACAAATTCAAGTCTAAGAATGTATGCATGGCTATCTTGAAATTTATAAACATACATGGAACATTTCTTGCATTCAAGAAGTCACATATATCATGCATAGGCTTGCCAAGACAATGGCTTAGCCTTACCCATTCTGTTCGGGGCCTTTGGACTTACCTCACTTATTTCTCAAGGAATTTTTGACTAAATCTCACTCTTTTAAAGACTTTTGGCTTTGTCTCATATATTTTTAGAGACTTTTGGCTCATTTTCACCCTAGCTAAGGGACATCACCAAGCTCATATAAGCCAAAACATATTCATAAGGCATCTTTAAAGCACATAAACAAAGCATTATGGTACCGTGGCATATACATATATACTAGAAACATTTTTCATGGCTTAAATATACACACACACATTCAAAGATAAGAAAACACCCAAACATGCATTAAAAAAGAAGAAGAGAGAGCTATCTTATAGCCAATGCCATACACTTTTCCTTTGAAATCTTTCTCCCTCTTTTTGGCTAAGCCTTCAAACTTGGAGGTACTAAGTTCTCTTGGCCTAGACATATCAAATGAGATATGCTTAGATCATTGAAATGAGCTTTAGTCTTATGCAACTCCTATGCATGCTCACTTTTTCACCTGTCTCCATAATACTTTCATATAAGACATAATGAAACAACTACTGAAATTTAAGATCTTGGCTCCATTTTCTCTTTCATTCTAAGTGTCTTGACTCCATTTAGATTCCTTGGAGTCATCACATACTCATTTTGAGAAGCCTAGCTAGGAGTTGCTTCATTATGTCACATTATAGAGCCTATACCTCCATTTCACAATCTAGGCTTTTTAAATTTTTTTCAAAGTTTTCTCTCATATTCTTCCATCATATATAGTGTCATTCTAGCCTTGGAACAAATTAAAACACTCCCTAAGTGCTTTTTCTTAGTGAGCCCCAGGCATGCTCCCCTTGATGCATCCATGGAGTTTTCTTCATTTCTCTCATGGAGTGGCCACTTGTAAGACTTCTTAGGTGTCTTAGGAATCCCTACAAACTATTAAACAACTTGAATTACTACTAAGAAACTTCATCTTGGCCAAGGTACACAAAAATCTCTAACTTTCTTAACTTATTTTCTATTGCTTTTTAATTAAATTTCTTTGCACCTACTTTCTTCTCACACTCCAAAACCTATGATTCTTCCTTGGTTAGGTTAAAATTTTATCCCCCTTAACTGGGTTCTAAGTGGGATGAAACTCACACTAAGAAGAACAAAGGAAAATTACAAGAAGAGCAATGGAACTCACCTTGTTTCAAGACAATTTCAAAGGCTTTTTCCATTACTTTATACTCCTCCTTGAAATTCTAAGCTCTCCCCTCTGGACCAACCACAAAACAACCCCATATGCAACATAAAAACCATAGAAATGAATAGGAGGAATAGAGGAACAAGTTTGGTGAAGGAAGGTGCTTGAAACATCAAAGATTTCCATATCTTTTTGCAAGCTTTTCCTTCCTCCATGACCTCCCTTTCGTACGTCCTCCTTGCTGGTCTTTCTTTCTAGTTTGGGTAGAAAATAAGTCATCCTAAGTGAGGGAGGATAAGGAGCATGACATATATCAATGGTTTCTTAACTTTGTTGCTTAAAAATTTCATTTACGTCTCTTTATTAGCTTTTTCATTTTAGGCTCATTTGAGCTTCTTTTCGAGAAACATCTTTTCTATTATAAAATTTAGGTTCTTTAACTTATAAAATACCTTTAAAATCACTCAATTTGGAGTTAAAATCTTTCCAAACGAATTAGTCAAAGTTCGGGCCAACCGATGTTATGAAATGTTAATTAAAGGGGTTTTAACTATTCTGGAGGTTCCTATAATTTTTAGGGTCTTTAAGAACCCTAAGAAACTTATTTTTTTTTCATTTAAAAAGCCCTCCTTTAAGTTTTTCAAAAAGTGTCTGAAATTACAAAAATACCACTACTTTGTTGAATTTCATCTGATTATTCTAGCTTTATTTTTAGGGCACCTCTAACTTTGAATCCTCCTTATTTGAGGTCTAGATTATCACTCTAATTTTATTGGATCTAAAATTATTCTATCTACGGAACTTCCTTTTGTATATAATGAATTACGTATATTTACGAAGAAATTAAGCATTACGTTTCTCACATTTACTGAGATATCAGATGTTACAATTGGATGTATGCCAAAGAGTCTAAACCAATATGCACTTAACCTATATTTTTTACACTATCCTTCACTTGATCTTATCGCACTTGCATCTAAGTGAGGAACATTTATGAAAACTTCATTTAACTCGATTTATTATCTCTTCAACTTTACCTCAACTAACTACCTGGTTTGGGAAGTAATAGAAAATGGCCCCAAGATGTCCAAAACCATAAATCTCATACCAAGAGAGGTCATGGACAAACTTAGAGAATAATGGACAAAAGAGAACATTAAGTAAGTTCAATATAATGAATGTGCCATCAATATTTTTTATGCTGTCAGTAGTGAAGAGTGCAATAAGATATCTAATTGTGAGATGGCCTAAGAAATGTGAAAGAAACTTGAGGTCGCTCATGGAGGAATCTCAAATGTGAAGGAGAGTAATCTCAACACCCTCATTTTCCTTCATATGGAACATCTTTTAGTAAAGCCTACAATGATGGCAAGTTAAATCGTGAAATTCTCAAGATTCTTCTTGAGAAATGGCAATCCAAAATTGACCCAATTAAAAGTAGTGGATGTCTTAATACTATGACCTATAATGAGATATAAGGCATTTTCATTGTCTATTAAAAGAATCATATCAAGAGGCACAAGTAGAGAAGGCAAATAACAATTGCATTAAAGGCTTTACTACTGACCAACAATTGATTGATGAAAATGATGGTGATATAGATGATGAAGACTTATCATTTTTTGTAAAGAAATTAGAGAAGTATGTTAAGAAAAAGAAGTTACATTAGAAGAATAAAGGAAACATATCAAAAAGCATCCTCAAGAAAGAAGAGCCAAGTACAGGGATAGTAACATACTATGAATTTGGGAAGAATGGGCACATCAAATATGAATGCCCCCACCTAAAGAAGAAGATAGCCAAAACCTATGGGAAGAAGAAAGCAATGATAGTATGAAGTAATGATGATGATAAAGATGAGGAGTTATAACAAGATATGTTAAATATGTGCTTCATAACTTTTGAAAATAATGAGGTACAAGCTTAACTTTCCTTATCTTATGATAAACTAAATGAGACTTTTAATAACCTCCTTACTAATTTTGAAAAGTTATTCTCCAAGTATGAGGATCAACTCAAAGTAGACTCCAAACTTAAAGAGAATGTCCATATTCTTGAAAACAAGTTAGTGTTAGCTTTTGAACAGAATAAAACCTTAAAACAAGTTGAAACCTTAACTAAAGATTTAGCTAACTTTGTAAAAGGAAAAGAGAATCTAACTATGCTATTAGGAAAATAAAAATGTATGTTTGATAAAATAGGAAATGATTATATAGAAAATGTTAAATTATATAAAAATTTCTTGTTAAATCTTCATCATCTACTTCTTGTCTCTCCTACAATCAATCTAGCTATGTTTGTTATAAGTACAAATTTAAGAAGGAAAAATTGGTTTTGGTTCCAAAGGCTACTGTTACACCTAAAACTAATCCTAAAGGAGCCAAAAAGATTTGGGCACCTAAAAAAGACTAAATTGCCTACAAATATACTTGAAAGGAAGAATATCAAAATATAAGTGGTTTTTATACAGTGATTGTTCTTAGCACATGACTGGAGAGCCCTTTAAATTTTTATCCTTCACCTACAAAGATAGAGGATCAATCACATCTCCTGACAAAGGTAAAGATGAGGATGAAAAATTAGTAGGAATAAATAATTAGAGGCAAACTATCGTTAGAGTTTAGGAAAGAAAAAAAACCTGTCTGTAAGTCCAATTAGAATTGCAGACCAAAGCTATAGTGAACTTAACTAGGAGTCAACTCAATCTTCAAGGAAATGACCTTCAAATTGTCAACAAAGACTAAACCATATAGCCAATTCAAGAAATTAGCCAATTGGAAATTTCTGAAGGAAGCAATAGTAAAATGTAGAGTCCTCCAATTGATCAAGGTATTACGCCCTCATCCTCAACACAAGATACTAGGGGTGTTTATGGGTAGGGCAGGGCCGGGCCGGACATCTAGTATGCCTGATGCCTGACCCGATTAAGACATTAGGCTTATTTTTATGCTCGTGGTCCGGCCCGGCCCAGCTCGAAACAAGCCCAATTTTAGGGCAAGTTAAGGCGGTTTAAGGCCGCCTGAAATTTTTTTTTATAAATTGATACTTAATATAAAAATATTTTTTTGTAGACTCATAGGCATATACTTCAAAATAATAGGCTTTTGGAACTTTCATATTTTTATCAATAATAAAAAATAGCTTAGTAGTATCAAACAAAATATAAGCTATACTAACATAATTAGTTTTAGGTAAATATGTGTATTTTCATTATTTAATAAAAGAAATATCAGTAAGCATGTACATCAATAATAAAAACAATTAAGAAATAGAGAGAGTTTAAATAGATAATGAAAGTTACAGTATGTAAAGAGAATTAAGATGACAAGATATTAATAACTAAAAAAAAATATTATGGCAAGTTGGGCAGAATGTCTTTGCCCGTGGCCTGACCCAGCTCGATATAGTTTTGTTTAAAGTTCTGCCCATTTATATTTTTAGCCCGACTCAGCCTGACCCGATTAGGCCGGGCTAGGGCGGGCTCCTAGGGCCAACCGGACCAATGAATAGCCCTACAAGATACGAGTCAACATGCTTCAAGAAGAGACGTCAGGATACTTCAAAGGTGGAAGTACTCTATATCCTATCCAATGCAGAATATCCTAGAAGACCTATATAAGAGATGACATATAAGGTCTTCATTAAAGCATAGTTGTAATAACCTCACTCTACTCTCAAATAGAGCCTAAAATAGTTGAAAAAGCTCTTGGCAATAAAGGATGGATTGTGGCAATGTAAGAAGAATTAAACTAATTTGAAAGAAAGTGTAGGAGTTGGTAGAGCCACTTAAAAGAGCTTCAATCAATGGCACAAAATGTATCTTTCATAATAAGCTAGATGAGGAAGGTAGTATAGTCAAAATCAAAGCTAAACTTGTTGCCCAAGATTTCACTCAACAATAGGGAATTGACTTTAATGAAATTGACACCTTTGTTGCTAGACTTGAATATGTTAGAATGCTACTTGCCCATGCTTCATATATGAAATTTAAATTGTATCAAATGAAAGTAAAAAGTTCTTTTCTTAATGGCTTTATAAATGACAAAGTATATGTTAAGTAACCCCTTAGATTCAAAGATGATAAGTTATCCAACTATGTTTACAAACTCTCTAAGGCCTTTTATGGCTTAAAATAAGCTCTTAGGCCTAGGTATGTAAGGTTGAGCATTTTTCTCCTAGAAAATAAGTTTTCAAAAGGAAAAGTTGGCACTACTATCTTTATAAAAGGAATTAAAATGGATTTTTTTAGTTGCACAAATATATGTATATGATATCATATTTGGTAGCACTAACGAGTTTTGTACAAGGATTTTTCTAACCTAGTGAAAAGAGAATTTGAAATGAGTATAATAGGTGAGATGAACTTCTTCCTTAAACTTCAAATCAAGTAGACTAAAGAAGAAATTTTCATTAATCAAGTTAAATACACAAAAATGTTGATTAAAAAGTATAGGTTTAAGGATTTTAATAGGAAAAAATATAAAGGTAAGATCAACTCATTACTATACTTGACCACAAGTAGATCTGTTATAATGTTTGTTGTCTATAAATGTGCCAAATTTCAAGCTAATCCCAAAGATTTACATTTTATAACACTTAAATGAATCTTTAGGTATCTTGTAAGTACTCAGAATTATAGGCTACTGTAGCACTAAACTAATTCTTTTAATCTGGTAGGATATGTAAATGCAAACTTTGCAAGCAACAAATTAGATAGAAAAGGCACTGATAGCTAGTACTAGTTTCTTAGAAACCTACTAGTGTCCTAGTTTAGTAAAAAGTAAAGTTGAATAGCTCTATTAATAGCTAGAACAAAGTTTATGGCTATAGAAAACTATTGCACTCAACTCTAATGGATGAAGCAACAACTTGAGAACTACTCACTACATTACAACCACTTTCCCCTATTTTGCAATAATTCAAGTACAATTTGCCTTTCCAAAAGTCCTATTCATCAATCACAGACAAAGCACATAAAAATAAAGCATCACTTCATAAGGGATCATGTTTAAAGAAGTGATGTGGAGTGTAATATCCTATGATTTATAAATCTAAAATCATTCCTAAAGAGAATAATGAATTACTTATAGGGGATCACGGGCCTAGCGAAAGCTAATAGGAACTATGAGAAACTGAAATCGAAATCGTTTGATTAATGAATGAGGACCTTGAAGTAAAGTGAATTAAGGCTAATTGAGATTTAGATATTAATTAGAACATTTAAAAATATAGTTAAGAATCTCATGATAGTCCAAAATCAGAGCCAAAACGGCCAAACAAAAATAAATGAAGGTTGGTGACAAAATCATAATTTTGGGTAACTTTTTGAAAATTCAAAGGAAGGAGTTTTAAATGAGAAAATTGAGTTTTTCAGGCTTCTTAGAGGTTCCAAAATACCATAAAAACCCTTAGGATAGTGAAAACTCGTTTGGTATATAATTTAAGGCATTGGTTAACTAAAACTTTGACCAGACTGTTTAGTAAGGTTTTAAATTCAATTTGGGTGAACCAAAGGTATTTTATGAATTAGAGAACCTAAATTTTATGATGAAAAATATGGCTCTAAAAAAAGATTTAAAATGAACTCAAATGGAGAAACTAAAATTTAGGGACATATTTAGAATTTTGAAAATTGTTGTAAATGGTCCTTCACCTCTTAAATCATGTCTCACTTCTTTCCCTCATCTTAACCGACTTATTTTCACTCTAAAATAGAAATAGAACCAGCCTTAATTCACGTCTCAAGGAGGGAGAAAAAGGAGGAAGAAAACAAAACCAAAAGTGTAAGATTTTGCTATTTTTTTCATGCTCTTCCATTTACTAAAGTTCTTCTCCTCTTTCTCCTCTCTCTTCTCATGGTTTTGATGTTCTAAATGGAGATGTTCTATGACTAATTCAATAGAGGGAAGGAAGCATTTGGAGGAAACTTTGGAAGCCTAAAAGAGTTCTCTTGACAAGCTTTAAAATAAGGTAAAGAACCATGGCTCAACTTGCTTCTTCTTGGCTCTCTTTTGCTTAAGTATTTTAGCAAGAATTAGAGCACCATGTGGGGAGTTTGATTTTGGTCCCAACATGATAGAGAAAGGGGTATTGAAGCCTAAGAAATCATATGGAAGCAATAGAACTTAAAAAGAGGCTATAGATAACAAGTTATGAAAATTAAGATTTTAATTGCACATAGGAATTTATGAAACTTTCTAAGGATAATTCAACTTATGTAAGAGTATGTTTGAGTTCTTAAGATATCTAGGAAGCTTTACAAGTGACAAATTCTCTATGAAAACAAGCAAAACTTCATAGGCTCCTTTATGTGTGCATGTCTTGGCCACAGGGTCTATAAGATACCTAGAGAGAGTTTTCTTTAATTCTAAGAATAGAAACAATCTAGATATGAATTATAAATATCAAAAGAACTATTAATTTGAATTTAGAAATCATAGTTTGAAAGTTGAGAGTCTAAGGTTCCATTATGTATAAAGAAGTAACTTAGTATTAAACTTTTTGATTTGAGTTTTGGATGACTCTAATGAGCTCAAATAGAGTCATGTGACTTAGATTGAGTGAGAAATTAAAGTCAAGATAATAAATTATGTGAGTTGCTTCATTATGCTCCTATATGGAACTATATAGATGCCTAAAGCTAGAAGCAACTTATATAATACTTGTTTGAGGTTAGAGATAGTTCCATTGGTACCTTCGTATGTTGTTTGATGTGTCTAGGACAAAAAAAATCAAATCTCTCCTAAGTATACTTGTGAGGTTGAGAAAGGAAAGTGAGAAACCAAGGAAGAAAAGTAGTGCTTTTTGAGAAAGATAGCTCTCCATCCTTTCTTATATGCATTTCATGGTTGTTTGATTATCATTGAATGCTTGTGTGTATGTTTGAATCATAAAATATGCCTTTAGCTATTAGTTTAATACTGTGGTACCATTATGCTTCTTAAATTGTGTTTGGAATGTGACTTTGCTCTTAATGGATAAGGTGATCCCAAAAGTCCTTTGGAATAAGTGAGGTAAAGCCAAAAGTTCCTAGAAATGGATAATACAAGGCCAAAAGTCTCTTAGAATGAGTGAAACTAAGTTAAAAATCCTTAGAAAATAGGTGAGGCTAATCTAAAAGTCCCAAATAGTGGGGTGATGCTAAACCAAAATTTCCTAAAACTTAATTTTAATCTTGACATGTTTATATGATCCTAAAAACATGTTTATATTTGATTCTTGGAAACTTCTGGTGCATGCTTATATTTTTTAACATGATAATATGCCATTTATGCCTACTTAAAAGGGTAAAAGAACTATTGGAATTTTTTGAATCTCATTTTCCTCCTATTTTCCATCTAACTTTATCTAGGTAAAACTCATAAAGTAAAGAATAGGAGACAAAAAGCATGAATGATGATACTTTAACAATAGAATAGGATTTTGTGTAATTTGATGTCAAAGTATGCATGTACAAGTTATTTATGAGATGTAAACTTTTGAACATATGTAAAAATATATAAATATATCATATGTAATGAATATGAAGTTAAATATATAAGAATGTATGATTTTGACATCCTTGACCCATGGTGTAATTATGTATAAAAGCATGTAGAATGGTGAATTTAAGCTCCATAAGGATTTGGACTTGTTATTATGCTTCTACACGCTATATTTGAACTTTTGGACTTGCTCAAATAGTCATGGTTCATTTAAGAGGCCATTTGGTACCATTTGGAGCTATATGGTTATTATTTTAATCCATATTTTGCCCCTAAACCAAAACTAGATCAAATGAATAAGTTTTGACATGAAATTTGGCAAGCATATAGATTTCAATGAGAGTGTGTTTCACAAAACTAAAGAGCAAAATTTTTAAAACTTTGTAGAATATCTTATTCATTTGATAGTCTGGTTTTTGAAGTCTTTGCTCATGAAATGTTATAAACATGTAGTTGGCTTCATAAGCTTTCCATAGCCATTGAGAGCACTCATTTTGGAACTCTACATAGTGAGCAATGTATTTTTAAAGTTGCATGTCTGTGACGGGCTCATCGTGCAACCCTCAAAATAAAACTAGGTTGAATTAAAAACATAGCTAGTGGCACAACCTAGGTCATCTCCCTTGGAAATGGAATTCAATGCCTAATTAAGTTTTCTGAATGTTAAAAATCTTAAAAACTATCAAATTTGGGGGTTTTTAATTGAATTAAACTAATTAAAATTGAAATCAAATTAAAATTTCTAATTGCTACCTAATTATGCGAATTATGGATGATAATGGTCTTGTGACTAGCTTTAGAATCGTCCCTTGGTATCTACGATCCTTATCCTAATCTAATTGTAATTAATTCTGGCTTAAGAGTTTCTAATCATGTTCATTGGCAAATGATCTTGAATTACCACTCAAGATTCAAGAAATTAGCAAGTTAATGTTGAATTGAGACCTCAATCCTACACCAAATTATTAATTCTTGTCTTTAGGATCAATGAACACTTGATCTCAATAATTAATTGATTAATTAGCCTCTGAATTAATACCCTAGAATATTTAATTAACCAATCAAACTCTAAGGAATCCTCAAATTAGATAATTAGGCACATAATCTCACTCATGCATTTCATCGAACACCTTCGTGGCATACATGGGAAATTAAAGGAAAATGAGCAATTTAGTACTTGATTCAATCAATTAATCAACAAAAATAATCTCCTAATTAATTTCTAACTAGCTATTAATTAATTACACAAATTCTCAATCCAATACTACTTAACCAAGCAAATACAAGAAAGAGAAAAGGTGTAGGAGAATTTAGAAATTCTTAGCCTAAATTCTGAGTTCATCCATGGATTCAAGCTTCAACTCAAGAGCTTCCTCCCTTACTAGTCACAAATGAGAATTAGAGCTTCATTCTGTGGATGGAAATGGACGAAGTGTGGATGAAGGCGTAGGAGTGGATGGTTCTATGTATGGAAAAAGACAAAGGGAATGTGTGAAAGTGAATGACGTCGTGAATTGAATTGGATTTGTATATAATGTGTGCTGATGGCGTGATTCTCCTTTTACGTGAGTATTTTATTTTTCACATGCTCCCTCTCTTATTCCAATTGTCTGAAGCTCCTTCATGTGATTATATTTTTGATATGGGCCCCACAGCTAATATAATAATCTCTTTCATATGAGCTGCCTTCTTTCCACGTCCAGCTTGTTTTCCTTCATTTTTATTCTGCTACTGCATGCATGCTTAGCTTCTTCACGTGATTTTGTGGCTTATTTCCACTCTTCACGTTCCTCATTTCAGCTCATGCTTTATACGTTTGCCCTTCATTAATTCGTGTATGTTTCTTCTCTTCCAGCTCACTTTTGCGTGGTATGTATTTTCCTTCATAGAGTGCCTAGTCCGTAGCTCCTCTTTTTCTGCATGTAGCTCTTCTCTTACGTCAAAACCAAGCTTCAGCTCCATGTGTCTTCATTCAGCTCGTATAACTTGCATAACAACTGCCCAAGCTCTGTACCCGTGGAAACTCAACTCACTGCATGCTACATGGATGGTTTTGGTCTGCTCCTTGCTCACAAACTTCTTCATCTATTGTGTTTGTTCATTCCTCTATTCCAGCAACTTCATTTCGTTTCCGTGTGCATCCCTTTTGCTCTTCGAGTTGCTCTTCATTTCCACGTGAATTCCTTCTCCATTTTTACTCGAGTTTGTGAGCATATGGTAGCCCCCTTTTCAGCTTCACTTTCACGTGCCTACAGATCATGCTTCTTCATGCAAGGCTCGTGGTATGTGAGCTGAACACGAGTTGTTTCCAAGTTAACTTCTGCATGTTTATTTCTCCATCTTTCTCATGGAACTTCAACTTGCTGAATGCTACTTGGATGGATCTGTTTTGCTCCTCTCCATGTTAGAACCAAGCACTCGAGCTTCTCAACATGGCTTCTCTTCCTCTGTTCATGGTCTGTTCTGCATGTGTATGAGTGTGATGATCACGTGACTTCATGTAAGTGTGTGGGTTGCATGGAAAAGTGCTGTACAAGTGTATGACTTCCACGTCAGAATTGCATGATGTTTGAAGCTCATCCCTTCTCCAAATCAATTTACCATTCAAGCTCCAATTGCTTTACAAAAAATCTACACAAATAATAAGAATAATTCAATAGGAAAATTCACAAAATCATTTAAAATAAAATTGTGCATTAAAATTCCTAAATTTTGCTATTAAATTCCTAAAGTGCCCAAATGGCTAATGAAATCAAATTCCACCTAATTAAATCTATTAAGCCTTATTTGATCATTAAAATGACTAAGTTAGGAGGAATGGAAGATATAAAATTCATGCTTATCAGTCTACTGCAATATGAGAAATATACCTCAGTTACTATTCTATTAGTTTTCATAGGTCAAATGATTTTGTTTTGATCTGAACTTTTTACAGTAATTAGATGATATTTTGAGCTTTCCATAAATTTCTAATTTGCATGATTTAGAGTTCTCTATCTAAAGTTATCAATTTTTGAAACTAGTGGCAAAATTATGGAATTGCATGAGATGGTGTACTTTTGCTAACTTGTGGTGCTTGACCTTAAACCCAATTTCCATGCTTCTTTTGTGATATTTTTGATTGAGGAAGTTTATTAATGATGAGTTAGTATCAAATCAAGTCAATTTAAAGCCCAAGATAATATCTTGTTGACAAGATCTTATATTCTACATTATGAAATCCGAGACCTTATCAATAAGGTTTTCTATCAATAGTACAAGATTCTCTAGATAACAAGCTATAACATATGATATGTGATGGTGTGACATGGAGGTATCATATGTCCAAACTTAATATCAAATTTTTGATATTTTCATGAATTTTTGCTTGGAAATCTATTTGTATCCAACAAGAAGGAACTAGAAATAATTGATAATACCTAATGATTTCCTTATACTTTCTTGTGTTAAAATTGCTTGACTTCACTTAACATGCTTCTACACTTAACTCGTTGTGTGTACTTAACCTTGCTTCTACACTTAATTTTTTTATGTTTGCTTAAATTTTATATGCACTTACTTATTATTTGTGTTCACTTAACCTGTTTGTTATGTATATTCACTTAACCATGCTTACATGTGTGATAGTTGAGTTAACTATGTATCATGTGCATAAATGTCATTTATTATTTATGAATTAATTATTTGAAATTAATTTACAAAATTCATAAGGCTTAAAGTTCAAAATCTAATGGACCATTTGAGTGACACATGTTAAGAAGTTGAATTAAGGTAGTTACAATCTTGCCAGGTACATCATTTAAGTTTTGTAGAAACAAGGTGACATCTCCACACCCTTGTTCAGTTTCTCTCTCTCTCTCTCTCTCTCTCTCTCTCTCACACACACACACACAACCTTAAGAAGAACTTTAAACCTTAAATGATATATGGACAAGGCACTTACTTAATTTGGATTCCATAAAAGAAGATATATAAACAAAAGAAGTTCATACCAGTGCCAAGCTTTATAGATGTTGACAAAGAAGATAAAAAGAAAGAAGAAGCTTGTAAGAAGGATTGATTAACGAAAATGACAAAAGATAAAAAATATATCTCAAAGAAAGCCTCTAAGGTTTAAAACCTTAAGAGAAAGAAAAAATCCAAAGAAAGTCATGAAGAGCCTTCCAAGAAGGAGTCACTATTATCGACCAAATTCAAGATTTATGAAGCTACAATAAAACACTTTTTGGCCAAGAAGGCAATACCTCTAGGCAAAAGGAAGGAAAAAGTCAAAGTTACAAAATCTCTACCCCATCTTCGACTACAAGAAGAACTGTTACCACTATTCTGATTGATTAAGGTTCTTGACAAGTACCTCTTAGAATTTGACCTTTGACTAATAACCCCAGGCTAGAGCATAGACTTTGAGATATTGTTCGAACTCAACTACAACATTGAGTTGGTGTTCAAAACTCTGAACTAGTTCCTCTTAATGAGCTATTTATGAAAATCTCATAAAAATACTTTATGCAAATCTTATGGTGGTTGAGACCAAAAAAGCAATTAGATCGATGGTAAACAGAAAAGTGATTACCATTGGAACTGCTACTCTGGAGTGACTATTTGATGTGTCCTTTTTTAAATCCAAAATTTTCTATTTTGATGGTTGTTCCTGGTCTAAAAACTAAAGGTCAAATATAATAACGCTCTAGACTATTTAGTTGAGTGACAAGATTTGTTGAAAGGATCAAATGTAAATGCTTAGATTTGATCTTTTAAGCAGAGTGGTTGCTCACATTAATGGCAACACTTTGTTTCCTAAGAATAAAACATAAAATATTTTGACATAAAGAGATATGTTTTACAACTACTACTTCAAAAAGAGGATAAAATTTGATGTATTTTTTTATATGATAAAATTTATGGAAAAAGTATCAAAGGTTGGACTCAAGATAGTCAGTTTACCTTATAGCAAGGATTTTTAAGAAACAATGAGTGAATATTGACAATTTTGCTTTAAAAACTATAAAGTCCACCTATAATGCTACGTCCATCAAGTGCATGAACTATGTGTACATTGACAGATATTGGATTCATCAAATCGATATGGTGGAATATATGTCAAATCTTATAGTATTCAAGGTTAAGGCATTGCACCCTCAAGTCTCTTTTTCTCCTAGACATTGACGAGAAGCTAGGTCCTCCAAATGGCCTTTACCTAAAAATGAATCTTCTTTAAAGCATATTGTAAAAGAGCACTTATTTTCTAAAAGAAGAATGATCCACTAAAGCAAACGGCATTAAACTAAAGGAAGGTGAGCAAATCATTCAACCTATCTTTTGTTCACCTTTACAAAGCATTGAAGGAGTACTACCACCAATAGTAACTTCAACCAAAGTGTTAGAGGCAACTTTAACTATTGAGATTGAAGAATTTCACTTAGGTCATGCTGAGGTCATAAATGCCTATGTTCTAAAGAAACCTCTAGATCAATCTATTGACATTATTCTTCCACCTAAACTCATTAAAGTAGTTACAATTGAAGAAACTCCTAATGTTGTGGAAGAACATACTGAAGAAACTAAAGATGCATATGCTACAATTAATTGGATTGAAGAAGTTGAAGAAGTTAGGAAGAACATATTGAAGAAGTTGAGGTTCTAATGCTTAATGATGAAGTTCAGGAGATAGAAGACAAAATTAAGTAGCTTGTACTGGAGACAACTTTAATGGTAAAAGTAGTTGTCATTAGGACTTTGGCTAGTTCATCTCTTGAGCAAACAATTATGCAAAATGAAATGTTACCCATCCATGAAATTGGTTCATCTTCATCTTATGAACCTCTTTTTCTCTTGGCTTCACCTTGCTTTGGGTCACCTACCTCAACTTCCCTTTTAAAGTCACTCACTTCTTCCCTTCAATACTTCACCACTCACTGCAAAAAAGTAGACATTCAGTGACGACTTTTAGTGGTGACCAAAAAACATTGTCACTAAAAGTACATAATTGGTGGTGACAAAAAGAAATTGACACTAAACATTGTTACTAAAACAGAATGTAGCATTTTGATAGAATTTTTAGTGAAGACAAAAAAAATTGCCACTAAAAATATTTAATGACAATTTTTAGTGGCGACATAAGGCTGAAACTAATGCCATTACATAAATAATTTTATGCCAAACTTTTAATAGCAACAAGGAGTCGCCATTAAAAACTTTTAGTGGTGACAATTAGGACTTGCCACTAAAAAATAATTTAGTGGCGACTTTCATTCATCACTAAAAAGGCTAAAAAGATTCACTGCAACTTTATAAATTGTTTCAACCAAATAGAACTTTTAGTGGCAACCACCAGTCGCCACTAAAAGCTTTTAAGGTATTTGTGGCAACTAAGAATATTGTCACTAAAAGGTTGTCGTATAATTATTTAAATTAATAATATTGCTCTAAAATCTTTTAAGAGTTTTAGTGGCGACAATGGAGGTCACCACTAATACATTGATGACAAAAATTTTGATGAATTTTGTATTTAAAGTTATTAGTGGCAAGTTATATGTCGTGACTAAAAATTTTTAGTGTTGACCAGATCTTGTTACTAAAAGATTGGGCTCTAAATTTTTAAATCATAAAAATTTTTGTCAAAACGTTTAGTGGTGACTTATCTTTGTCGCCACTAAAACGTAAACTTTTAGTGGCGACGTATCTCGCCACTAAAAAAGTTGGTAAAAATTTTTTACACAATTAAAAATTTGATGCCAAAATTTTTTGAAGCAACATGAGCTTGTCACTACAAAAATCTTAACAATAATTATATGATGCATAGTTCATATATATATATATACTTCTAAAAATGATAATGTAACAAAAGATTATATATAACATATATATAATATAAGAAACAACAAAACTATGATATATTATTTATACGAATAAATATATTTTATACTTGGTTAAGTTTTTAATTTTTAATTTTTACGCCCTTTGTTTTTATTTTTTTAATAATAATGGAAGTTTAATATAATTTAGGAATAATTGAAGAAGTTGAATGTTAAGTATGTTTAAATTTTAAATATAGTTAATTTTTGTTTTTTTAATAAGAAATTTGACTTAATTAATTATGTTATATATTAATAACAAATTTAAATCAAGTAATAGTAGAATAAGTCATAATAAAATAATTTTTTATGATGTATAACATAAATACTAAGATTGAACATTTAAGAAATATTATATATTTATATAACAAAAAAATAAAGAAAATTATAACAAAGCTGTAAAATAATAACATAAAGCCATGGTTGAAGGAGTAAAATAATAAAGTCAAATTAATGAAATAATGAAAGAAGGACAAAAGAGATATGGCTGCTAGTAAGGGAAGACTGTGAAGCCTTCCATGCATAGGTGATGCCTTCCCATAACAAATTCGTTAAGGGAAGCATAAGAGAAGTGATTTCTAGGCTTTACAATTAAATTCAAATTAAGTAGTTGATATTTTCTATCTCAAGATAATTTATTTTTTATTAATCAATTATCTCTTTTTGGTTTATATTATTATTTTTTTGTTATTTCATTTTATTAGCTCTAAGTGTAATTTCAATTGGGTTCAACTTTAATTGGTTATGATTGATCTTTAAAGCTGTGAAAGCTTTTTTTTTTTGTTCATTCCTTGGCTGCAATGAATATTTTTTATTTTCAATTTGATTATGTCCTTTTTGGCCATTGGTGTTCTATTTATGTCTACTCAGAGTAGGTAGAGCCTTTTGGAGATCTCGTAATTTCAGGTTTGTTAGGCTTCATTCTTTATTGTTATTTGAATTAACAGGTTGTGAATGATAATAATATCCACAACATAGTTCTGTCATATCTTATTTCTAATGTCTTGATGTAGTATATTATTCTTGCTTGCTTTGGAAAGAAAGTTTTGCTCACTTTTCACTTAGAAATCATTTTGACATCTTTTTTCCTTTTGTTTTTAGGTGCAGGTCTAACTTTACAAGCTAGAACTGAAGCTTAAATTCCTCCTCACAACTCACTGCAGTCACTATTCAAAGCAATAAGGTAATATTTTCTTATTGGTTCATGCCTTTCTGAAGATAAAAATGTCATTTAGGACATATATGAAACTAAGTGCTGAAAAAATGTAAGGTTGGACAATAAACTCAAAAAATGAATAAAGAAAAAGGCTATGGCCATGATAGATTTGTTTGCTATGATTGAAATATTTGAGCTTTTAATTCCAATAGGTAAGGTCGGTGCATATATATATACATATATATAGATCCATATGTATATAGACATATATATATATATATATATATCCATATTCACATAGAATAATTAATGCATTTATTTCCTTTTCACTTAGAAATCCTTTTGACAATTATTTTCTTCTGGTTTTGGGTGCAGGTCTAACTTGACAAGCTATCTTTGAATCTTTAATTCCTCTTCACAACTCACTACAGTCACTTTTTAAAGCAACTAGGTCATATTTTCTTGTTGGTTCATGCCTTTCTGATGATAAAAATGTGATTTCGGATATATATATATATATATATATGGAACTAAGTGTTGAAAAGTTGGCTGGCAGCAGATAAATATGTGATTTAGGACATATAAATGGAAGGAGTTTACTCTTAGAACTGTTTTTTTAACCTAAACACATGCTAAACAAAAAAAAGGTCCTGGGCTATTTCGCACTCCATCTAAGTTCATGGACTATAGTAGTTTGAACATGGGTTGAAGTGGATTGAATTCCTCATACTTGGGTTAAGCTATCCGGGTGTTAAATGTTGTTAATTCTATCTCAGGAACTGGAGTTATGGCTAATTTGGTGGGTATGTATATATTTACCTAGCTACATGCAAATTATGAGATACATACCTAAGCCCAAGAAGGCTTTTAATAATCTCAATCAAATATCTACTATCAAGGTTGTCATGAAAAAATAAAATAAAATAAAATAATAATTTTCCTAGAGCATGTTTGACTTTGTATTAGTTTTAATGTTTCTAAAATAGATGTTTGTAAAATAAATTTTAAAATTACAAGAAAATTAAAATATTTATTTAAATCATTATTCTAAAAAATCATTGTTTTTTGCATTTTCCTTAATTTTGATAATAAAAATTAACAAAACATTTAAAAGATGTTTTGATTTTTTTTGTTTTTGAAAATACAATTTTATTTTTATGTTTTACAAAAACACTTTATTAAAAATACATTATTAAATAATATTTTTTATTTTTTTAAACAAACAATTGTTCTAAAAAATAAAAAATTAAACAAGCCCCAAATTTTTATTCCCATGATTTTTATCGCAACATTAACTGAGTTAAGAGAGTCGCATAGTTTTCCTCTTTTATGTAGTTTCATCGGCCCATAAGCTTCAGTGAGGAGTACTTTTTGTCATCATAAATGTTACGCTTGATTACCTTCTATAGTCACGCAATTAAGTTTTTTTTTCATATATATTCAAATATGTATATTTTAAAAGAGATTAAAAATTTTAATTACAAAAATAAAATTATAGTTGTGAAAGAAAAAATTTAATTAAGGACCAAAATAATATAACTGTAAAGATAATTAATCAAAATGTTTTTTTGATCTGTTAAGTTTTTAAAATAATTTTAAAATCTAACAATAAATATTTTTAAATATAATTATGAGGTATAATTTTTTTAAAAAATTGTAATTACAAAGAGTTATTTCTTGAACAATAATAAATAAAAATGGAAGAGAAAAGTCGACAAACAGTAAAAGATATATAAAATTTACAATATGAAATATAATTTTTCTTTTTGCACAACTAAAATTTTTATTTTTACAATTAAAACTTTTAATGTGTCTTAAAAAAATGGATGTCAAGTAAATAATGGCACTGAAAAAGATCCGCTTTCAAATTTTAGCTAAACCATGGATCCAATTCTCAAGGCTTTCATTATTTTACTAATTTTAAAGTTATTACATTCGGTTTCTTGTAAAAAAAGAAAAAAAAAAAAAAAGGGGATGTCAGAAAGATAAGTATTAATAAGCTGTTTGATCCTATTAATTGTGAATAAACTACTCACTCTTCACTTCAACACTAGAAGCTTAACGACTATCGTGACTCCCTCGGAGGTTGTTGTGGGATAATCTCCAAGTGCTTCAATGAGTCCATTAATTGCACCTTGAAGCTTTTCTTTTGCTTGATCATATCCATCTTAAATCTTTTCACTGTCGACTGTTGATCATCCATAGCCTTCAATGAAAATTTAAATTTAGAATAATAAATGACACATTTAATTAATTACTAATGGATTAAAATAAAGATGAAGGAGATTGATCAAATACTTAGGATTGCGAGTTCAATAAATAATTAAATGAAATATTGAAAAAGAAATTAACATGTTAATGCTAACAGTAAAAAGTAAATAAAAACAATACCAATTTTGGAATTTGATAAGCAATTGGTGGTTAAGGCGTAAAAAATAAAAACATAATTAAATAAAATGCAAAGTTTAAAATTTAATTAGTATTTATTGGATTAAGAATAAAAGTAAAAATTTAATTTCAAAATAATGAATCAAATGTTTAATAAATTACTAATAAAGTAAAATGAGGATGAAAAATATTTAACAAATTATTAGGATTAAATTTTCAATAATTAATTAAATAAAGGATTGAAAGCGGATCCTTAGGTAAATAGTAAAAGTAAAAAGTAATTACAAATAATAATAACTTTGCAATTTGATAAGCAATGGATGGCAAAGACTTGAAAAGGAAAAGCATAATTAAGTAAAATGCAATGTTTAAAATTTAATTAGTATTTATTGCATTAAGAGTAAAAATAAAAATTTAATTTTAGAATAATAAATAAAATATTTAATAAATTACTAATAGATTAAAATGAGGATGAAGAATATTTAACAAATAATTAGGATTGTGAATAATTAAATAAAATACTAAGTTTAAAATTTGATTAGTATTTATTCTATTAAGAGAAAAAATTCAAATGTAGTCTTAAAACTTAATAAATTTTCTTTTTCTAAATCACTGATTGAGATGGCGTAAAGATAACAAATATTTAATAAAGTATTAAGAGTAAATGTTTCAGAATAAATTAATAATTATAGGGTTTTCTTTGTCTATAGTCATTAATTGGGAAATTTTACCATGTGGGGGAATCTATTAATACCTTTTTTAGTGGGTTTAAGTTATGTTACATGGGACGGTTTCCTTCCACATATGTAAAAGTTCTAGTAGGGATTAGTTTTAGGATTTATATGTTGGTAAGATACATCAGGTGAAGTTGAAATGGGTCCAAAAATGTTGTAATCTCAACTTTGTTATTATCATGAAAACCTCCTTGCTTCTTTCACACTTGAAGTTTGCAATTATCATCTGATGGTCTATGTAAAAATACCTTGTTATGCTATGACCCTAAGGCTAAATGACTTTGTCTTGTGAACTACTTTATGTGGGTGAACCTTATCATATGTAGTTAAATTATTTAAATCTTCTTGGCTGATTGTATACAAAATATGTAAGTTGCAACATACCTACTTAGCTAATTGTGAACAGCTTTAATTCATTTTGAGTAATGAAGTTGTCCCATGTTGTGTTTGTATAGGTGTTTATGAATAGCTTTCAAGCAAAATCAAATATATTAGTTACATATAGGAAATTTTATCTTAAAAAAATAAAAGTGTGTCAACAAATGAGGAAGCTTCCTATGGATGTTTGTATTGTACATGTCTATTTTTCTTCATGCCTTAGATCTGTGTAGATACATGTTTGCCGTAAGGAAGTTATGAAATGTACTAATTGTTTGTCGAGTTATAACTACAAACGAGTTATATAAGTACTTACTCTGAAAACATCCATATTGGATTTAGGAATGGATAAAAGTTGGATGCACATTAAGAATAGGGTTGATATAGCATATAGACAAGGTGTTGATGAGTTTCTTCAATGGGCATTCAGCCAAGCTGGGGTGACTGATATGATTCAATGCTCATGTAAGGGGTGCAAGAATACTACATAAAAGATAAGAAGTGAAATAAGGGCAGATATGTTTAAGAAGAGTTTCAATGAAAGTTACAAAGTGTGGAACACACATGGAGAAGCTCGACCTAATATCTATAGTCCCCTCCAGCATGCAAATGACGAAGCACTTGTGGATAATGATGAGGATGCTGACATCATTGAGATGTTACATGATGCATTCGATGAAACATATTCATCTGAGTCACCTAACTTGCAAGCTAGCCAATTTTTTAAATTGTTAGAAGATACTTAAACCAAACTCTATCCAAGTTGTAATAATGTGACAAAGCTATCTTTCATTGTCAAACTCCTTCATCTGAAATGCCTCAACCATTAGAGTAACAAATCTATGGATACATTGTTGAGTTTATCAAAGATGTCCTACCTAAAGGGGTACTAGTACCTGACAATTACTATGAAGCAAGGAAGGTTGTTAGGGAGCTCGGATTAGGTTATACTAAGATTAATGCATGTGAAAATGATTGCATCTTATATTGGTGAGAACACGCAAATGCAAAATCATGCCCTAAGTGCAACATGTCTAGATGGAAGTTGGATGGTCACAAGGGCAAGAAAGTGCCTCGTAAAGTGTTGGACATTTTCCATTAAAGCCTAGGTTACAACGGCTGTACATGTCTCAACAAACAGCTAAAGATATGAAATGGCACATGGAAGAACGTATTGACAACGGTGTGTTAAGGCATCGATCTAACTCAATTACTTGGAAATCATTTGATAACTAGTATCTTGACTTCTCTCGTGATTGCAGAAATGTACGAATGGGTCTAACTAGTGATGGGTTTCAGCCTTATGGAAATATGAGTACTAATCATAGCATTTGGCCGGTTGTGCTAGTTCCATATAATTTGCCACCATGGTTATACATGAAGCACCCGTACTTTATAATGACACTTCTTATTTCAGGTCCTAAATGTCCTGGTAATGACATTGATGTGTATTTGCAACAGATGATTGAAGAGTTAGAGGAATTATAGAATGATGGGGTTGACACATATGATGCCTATTCACAATCCAATTTTAAGATGCATGTTACTATCATTTGGACAATCAATGACTTCCCAGCATACGGGAATCTCTTAGAGTGGTTAACCAAAGGAAAGTTTGCATGGCCTTGTTGCCACAAAGGCACATATTTTACTTCTTTATGAAATAAGTTATGTTACATGGGCATCGTCACTTCCTTCCTCCCAATCATCCATAGCGCAATAATAGGAGGGCATTTAATGGGAAAGTTGAACATTCACTTGCATCCTTACCTCTAACTGGTGATAAAGCACTTATACAACTTCAAGCATTAGGCAATGTGAGTTTTGGAAAAAGCCAAAAGTGAAAGCATTACCCCACCAATGATGCTTTCAATTGGAGGAAAAAGAGTATTTTCTTCAAATTGCCCTATTAGAAAACTCTTCTGCTCTGACATAACCTTGATGTTATGCATATAGAAAGAAATGTGTCAGATAACATAACGTCGACATTGATGGGTGTCGTTGGAAAGACTAAAGATACACTGAAGAGTCGATATGACTTGGTTGATTTAGGGATTAGGTAACAATTGCATCTCATAGAAGATAGTAACAAAATCATGCTTCCAGCAGCATGCTATACATTGTCAACACAAGAGAATGCAAAAGTTTGTGACTTCTTGGCTAAAATGAAGGTGTCTGACTCCTTCTCTTCAAACATTTCAAGGTGCGTCAATGTCTATGAGCGAAAAATCTCTGGGTTGAAATGTCACGACCACTATATATTATTGCAAGACATACTCCCACTTACAATACGTGGCTTGTTGCCTAATGAAGTGTCAGAACCTATAATAGAGTTGGGGAAACTTTTTAAGAACTTGTGTTCAAAGTGCTTGAGAATTGAAGATCTTGATATCTTGGAAACCCAAATTGCAATCACATTGTGCAAATTGGAAATGGTGTTTCCACCTGCCTTTTTTGATATCATGGTTTATTTGCCTGTTCACTTAGTAAGAGAGGCTAAGCTTGGTAGACCTGTCCAATATCGACAGATGTGTCCAATTGAAAGGTGAGGTTGATCTTAAATTATGATGTCCTTTATATTATTTAAAAACTGTCTTACCTTATTCATACTAATGTAGGTATTTGCGAATATTAAAAACTTATGTTCGTAATAAGGCTTGTCTAAAGGGTTCAATTGCTAAAGGTTACTTAGCTAATAAATGCCTTACCTTTTGTTCACATTATCTGAAAAATATCCCAACTAAGTTCAATACATCTCCTAGAAATGATGATGGACATATGGAATATGATAAAATGCCTATCTTTAATCCAAGTAGACAAGTGAGGGGACGTTATGAATCAATATTTCTATCAGATATAGAGTTCAATCAAGCTTGTATATATGTGTTTCAAAATTGTGAAGACATTTGGCCATTTATTGAGTAAGTTTATAGGAATTAGTCATCACTTACCTCAAAAATTTTCTATTATCACCTTTTAATTAAGTAGATCATACATTGCAGGAAGCACAAGATGGAAACTGAAACACAAGCTTCAATGGTTGCAGAGTTCCCAGAATAGTTTTATGCACAGGTATGTTTTGACCTCATATTTCTATTAGTTAGATTAAAAGTTATGATATTCATACATGTTGTCCTTTATAGGTTTTAGAGTTAGGTGCACAGGGTGACGCAAGTAATGACCTTATGAGTCTCGGAGTTGGACCGCTAAAACTGGTCCATCGTTATTCTACATTTATGGTGAATGGATTTAGATTTCACACTCAAGACTGAGCCTTTAGTAGAAGAACACAGAATTGTGGAGTCCTTGAGAGGGGTGATGATTCAGATGAGACAAAAGAGTATTATGGTATTTTAGAAGATATATATGAATTGTCATATATTGAGAATAAGAAAGTGTATCTCTTCAAGTGTCATTGGTGGGATGTGGGTCATTTAGGAAGATGATACAAGGTGGACAAATATAGAATTACAAGTGGCAACACCTGATACTTATTGAACTCAAATGAACCATTTGTCTTGGCATCTCAAGTAGAACAGGTGTTTTACCTGAAGGACAATTGTGACCTAAATTGGCTTGTTGTTGTAAAAACAAATCCTCATGACTTCTTTAATATGCTAGAGATGATTGATGATGGCGTAGATAGGGACAATGAGGAATTATTAAGTGATGAGGCTTATCAGCAAATTGAAATTGAAGTAGATTTGACTACTAGTGGTGATGTAGGCATTAACCTAGTGGTTTGCCTTCATAGGGATGACATTTAACTAAAAACAATAAAATACTCAAGTGAACGTCCTCGACCAAGTGGGCCAAATGTAATTGCTGAGGTGGATGAATTCATTGATGATAATGATGAAGATGTATTCACTGATGAAGAAGATGGAGAAGACATACTTGATAAAGATGTGTCCATTGATGAAGAAGATAGGAAGAACATACTTGATGAGGATGATGCAAACGACACAGATGATACTACTTATAGTTTAAATTAAATGCTTTATGGTAGTGTACTTATATATAAATTGCCTTATGTTTTTTTCATCAAGTCAGCATTTGAATTCAAACTACTGTATCTCACACCTTTTTTACAATTTTGCAGGAAATGTCAAGTGGTGGATGTGGTAGGGTTGGAGGAAGGGGGGAAGAGGGAATGGACGTGGCAGTGGTCAATTGAGACGTGACAACATAGGTGATATGACATCACCACCAAGACTTGTCATAGGGAATGTTTTTGAGAGTAGAGAGTCTACTCCACCCACACTACCACCATCTGTGACATAACAAGAACGTGAAGATTCTCCACCCATGCAGCCATCATTAAACTAGAGTAGTGCAGGTATAATCACCTTCAGATTTTGTTTAATTATGGTTTTTTTTCTCCCCCCTCACATGCACACATACACACACACATATGTCTATCTAGGTGTAATGATTTTTTATGACCTACATGTCTTATTCAGTTTCTTGTAGCACTATTAAGAAAAGTCAAAGGAAACACAAGTGTATGTCTGTTGATTTGAAAACAAAACATGGTAGAAAGATTATTATTGACATCCCTTAAAATTTCAAGCGGGCTGTTGGAGATGGGGCTCAAGAGTTCTTAAGTTATTATGGCTTAGTGGTTCGGACCACTTGTTTATTTAGAGATGGTGACTAGCATGCTCAACAAGAAAAATATGGGGACATTATGTGGTTAAAGATTAAGGTAATATATTTGTGTATAGATAGGTATACAAACTAAATGGTATTTAATTTTAAACCCTTTACATATGTAATTATAACTATTTATACTTGTGGTCTGTAGGATAAATTTGAACGAGAGGGTCAAGCTGAGTCGTTGATGAAGCGTTTCACTCTTAGCATTTTATGGAGATTGTTTAGGAGTTGGAAGACAAAGTTACATGATCTTGTCAAATTTTTTGATACAGATGAAGATAGGCATGCAGTTTAACCAGCTGATGTGCATCCTATAGATTGGGAGTGGTTGCTCTAGCATTGGGCTACTGAAGATTTTAAGGTAATGTACTCTTGTTCTATAATATAGTTTGAATTTATTTACTTATATACAATTCTCATAACTATCTTTAAATAATAATAAATATTTTTATGCACTTGTAGGCGGTGAGTAATAAAAATAAACTAAATAGAGGAAAGCAAGTAACTAAGCATACATGTGGCACGTGGTCATTTGCGGTGGTAGAGCATAGTCTGGTAAGGATGGTCTCTTCATTTTTTATTTATCAGTGTACTTCTATATAGCCATTTTGTTTTCTCTATTATTATAAGATGAAATAATGCTATTTACAAAATATTTTAAAGGGATTCCATTACTGGTGAACCAGCGGGACCTGACTGGTGTAGGAGGTGCAACACACTCGTCGTACAAAGGATGGGGAGATAGAATAGGCTGATCCCAAGTCATAGGAGATTCATGTAACTTTTCAACATCTTTCAATTTTTTATCTTTACTTAATTACAATTTATTATATATGTTTTTAATTTGTTAATTAAACTATAGGGTTGTCTACATGAGCTTCTTATTCGACAACAATCATCTGAAGTTTAATCTCGCATGACTGGAGATGAAATTGTATCTACTGTATTGCGTGCATGGTCAGAGTTTGTTTATGGAAAGGGTTATGGAAAGAAACCCCTAAAAAAGAGACCCGTTGACTAAATTGACGTGGACTATAGGGTGTTATCTGTAGTAGAACAAGTTCGAGAAGAAATGGATCGAGAACGGGAGGAGGATCTTGCCCAGATGGCATAACAGCACAAAGAAATGGAACAAAAAATGCAAGAAGAATTTGAACGGAAGCTGCAGTAAGAGCGATCTCATATGGCCCAACAAGTGCAGGATGAAGATCGTGCACAAGTTGTTGCCTTGTTGTCCACATTACAACAGTAGGTATATTATGCACTTTCTTTCTTGTTTCTAAGAATAAATAATATTTATCATTTTTTTAAATTCTAACAGAGACATCTATCTTTAAGTAGTAATATTTCAAGTAGACCAACCCAATGAATCTAGATAAATAGCGGTATATTTATAAATCACTGCTTCTTTCCTACTAGTTTAAATATTTATTTATGGTTCAAAGTTCAAATTTTAACTTAAATGCTATCTGATATTTTAACTACTATTGTTTCTCTTTTAGCCCAAAGTAATTACTAATATTAACATCAATAACACTTTTTTCCTCTCCTCTTACAGGTTAAGTGGGCTTCAAAGAATAACAGAGCATATTAAATATATTCCACCTCAGTAGTTGTATTTTTTGAGAAGTTCAACAACTATTAACAGTAAATGTATAATTTGTAACTTTAGTTTCCTTATTATTGATTATGTATTTGACTATGACTTTATTGAGTTTACTCTTTTGTTTTTAATGAAAATTTTCTTTTGATGTAATTCTTATTAGTTGTTGTACTTTGATTTTATCTGCCTTCTCATCTCTTTTGAAGTTGATTTTAGAACCATTCTAATTCTATCATTTTTTAGGCAAATAATGTGTAATTACAAATAGAATGTTTTTTAAAAAATTTCTGTTACCTTTGTCGCCACTAAAAACTTCAAAAATAAATTTAGTGGCAACAAAAGTCATAACTAAAATGCATCACCACGAAATTCAAAATTAGACTAAAACTTCAAGATTTAATGGCGACCTAAAACTATAACAATTTGTGACGACAACAGGTTGCCACTAAAACTTCAAGAATTAGACTATAACAATTAGTGGCGACCTTTCATTGCCACTAGAAACTTAATTTGTGGCAACAATGTTGCCACCAATTATCGCATTTTAGTAACAAAAAATCAATGTTTTACCCCTTCTTTACAAATTAGCAACAACAATTTCGCCACTAATTAACAAGTCTTTAGTGGCGATAACTCGTGACAATTTTTGTTTTGCCATTTAGTGCCTTGTCGCCACTGATTGTTCTTTTTAGTGGCGACCTTTTTTGTCGCCACTAAATCCTTTTTGTTATAGTGGTATTAGTGACAAATTAGCCACTATAGACTTTTAATGGCGACTTTTATAATTTTTGGCGGCGACTTTAGTCGCCACTGAAAGCCATTTTTTTTGTAGTGAGCTAGTTCACTTTGCTTCTTCCATTAATGAACTATCTACCATTGAGGTAATCTAAGACATTCTATTCAAGAACTTGACCTCTTTGATGAACTGAAGGAAACTAAGGAAGCATTTCAGGCTGAAAAAGGAAAATTTGCAATGGAGTTTTTTGATGCTTCACTCCATCAATAGACTCAAGTAGTGACTCAAGCCTTAAGGGTACTAACAAATTAGCTTTAAGAAATTTAAGTGCAAATTGATCATCTTTAATCTTATGGTCCTTAGGATTTTTAAACTATCTATGATGGCTAAATTATTTAAACATTTTCTTTGTATGTGCTTTACTTTTTTTCTAATGATAATATAATTCTTGCTAAACTTTTTTACTACTTACTAATTATTAATAGTTCTTGCCTACATTTTCTCTATCATTGCCCCCTTTGGTGCTAACAAAAAGGAGGAGAAAAATATTTGTCTATGCAAAATTATCTATAAATTCTACCTACCAGTTGAATTGAACTTTATTCTATTACAAAAAGGTAGAATATCTACATGTTGATAATTGCATTTAACTGAACTTATCTATGATTGAGCTTTACCTAGCTTTGCAAAGAGAAAACAAATTGATGCATAAAGACGAAGAGTTGCCAAATGAATGTATATATATACCTTGTCAATTGTTGTTAGCCACTCCTTCCCACTAGTATCTACATATATAACTCTTTTTCCACACATATAAATATATTTGGGAGTATTTTTTGTGTAATCCGAGGGCCTTTTAAGCTAGTTTCAATGAAAGATTCAAGAGACGATTTGGCAAAGAATTAAACGGACTTAATTTATGCCGGATGAAGAACATGAGGGACTTATTGTACACCTAGAGAAGAATGCGATAAACATAATATGTAACTAACGAAAATTACGAATGACACAAAATGTAACTGACGGAGAGTACGAAGAACAGAAGGGACTTATTATACACCTAGCGAGGAATGGGATGGACTTAATATCGACTTGACGAAAATTACAAATGACAAAACGCAACTGATGGAGAGTACAAAGGACACGTGGAACCTATTATAAACCCAACGAAGAATGTGATGGATTTAATATGTACTTGACGAAAATTACAAATGACTTGAAACGTAATTGATGGAGAGTACAATGGATTCAATATATAGTGTGAACATTCTTTTCCGCTATTATTTGATGAATTTTTATTAAAAATAATGAAATTTATGATACTGAAATTCTTTCAAGGTGAGATCTTGAAATTTTAAATTATATTTTTGGTAGTTACCTTAAAACTAAAAATATAAATAATTGTTATCATTACTAGTATTGTAACAGTTCGGTCAATCCTTACAAACCGTGTTGTCTACAGGGCTAAGCCCAAAATTAATACAAACAACAAATATCAGAACCATCTAAAATGAAGCCTGTATTTTAAACGCTAAAGTGCACATATTTCAATCATTTACAAATAAATAGTTGAAATTATTTCACTTATTTATTTATAATTCTTTAAAATCTACAAAATCACAAACCCTGAGACCCACCACTGTTATATCTTTTTCTTTTTCACTCTCTTCTTTTACTTTTTCTCTTATTTTTCTTTCATCTCTTGTACCTTTTCAAATTTGTCTCTCTCCTCCCATACTTCTAAACGTAATCAGTATTTTTATACTTATGCTTTCTCAATAAATTTTATTCTTTTATGCAATATGAACTATATGACCTTTGTTAGAGCAGTTTTATTCTTGGTCAAATTATTAGGTGAAAAGTTACAGTATAGACGTTGATTTGCAATTGATTTTATTGTTTACAGAGTGAATGGGTCAGAATGATATTATGTGGAACAAAATATATCTTATCAAATAAAAAATAAATTATGTGGAACAAAATGGTGTGTACACTTCCTTATATCGGTACAAAAGTAACAACACATAAAAAGATTAAATTATAACACTGTATCTACTTCTTGAATAAAAAAACCAGTTTTATTTTTTTTATTTCTTTTAACGAAATTGACTCCGCCACTAGTCTCTAGTAGAAGCGTGCAGTATTCCAAGTTGGGAATCTCAAAAACTAGCAGTCATCATCAGAATGTCACGACCCACCACTAACAGCTTGTCGTCCTATTGATATATATGACGCACAATGTCAAAATGATGCTTTTCCAAAAGAAGTAACTGAAATCTGTGATTCCAACCCAGTTTATTATGCAGAATAAGGTCAGACACTCATAGAGATTGTAAGTTCTGATTTGGCTTCATGGATCATCAAAGGCGGTAATTTGTAAAGATCAAGTTACCATCGCCAAACTTGCCACTGAAGTCCGGTCGTCACTACTTCTTGTGATTTGAGTATTCCTTTCTACATCCAAGAAGAATTTCAGTAGGTTATAAGCTGCCCTGGAATATCTGTTATAATATTTTGATTTCAGAATTTTGGGCAGGTAAGAGGTTTCATGATTATCTAGAAGCTTACAAGGCTACTTATATAGACGGGCTTTGTTCATCAAATGAAGTGAGCAGAACCCCAAGCCTCCATTATTATTTGAGGCACATAACTCTCCCATTTGAGCATATGGGTTCGAGGATTATTTTAATTGAATCCCTTAAAGGAATTTGAGTGTGTACATTTCATGACCTACTATACTCTGCACCTTCGTATTTTTTTGTTTTTTGTGTTTCCAATTTTATTATGTTATATGTTCTAGACACACTGTATATTGTTTTAATTTACTTGTTTTCCTATGTCTTTTGGTTTTATACTATTTTGCTTTTTGTATTTACTTTCATTACTGAAATGAAATGACTGAACTTCTACAATATCTCTGGTTGATATAAATGGTATATTTTCCCATTCTAATTTAATTACAAGAAGATCCAACAGAAGAAAATGGTGTGCCATTTAACAGCAGAAAACATGTTTAAGGTTCTCCATATGCAAGGTATATACAGATGGTTTTCTCAGATAATGGCCGAAACTCTCTTCAAACACCATAACATGACCAAGGATCCTTAAACCAAACAGAAAGACTATATTCTAACTTTTTTTCTAATTATCTGATAAGGTTTATAGTAGACTAAAACCTATTGACAGCACGTGAGTTTTCTTGTTGCATCTTTATTCATTTTTTTTTATAATCATCTTTATTCGTTTATGAGTTTTGTTGTTGCACCTTTGAGATTCCATTCATCATGGTCACATGTAATGATGACCATTCTGTCATCATGATCTCACATGGATCACAAGGCAACTCTGGTCTCACGCTCAATTTTCAATTTTCCAAATCAAACTTGTCCAGTTGAATGTTCAACGTGAAGTAGTTTGTTGCACACTAGCTATTGGATGAAGGAAAATTCATGTTTTAATTATGCCAAATTGTGTGCAAATATCAGCAAAAAGTATAGGAAAGAACGCTAATTCAGAAAATCTTATTGCTATGCAGAAAGTTGAAAGAAAGGCATGAAAAGATCACTCCATGTAGGTTTATTAGAAAGAACCAGGTGCTACAAAAGATCAAAACTTGTCTACAAATAATTCAATTGTAATGCTTGGTTTAAATACATGAACTTGCAACAAAAAATTCAGAAATAAAGGAAACAACTGAACAGAAAAACAGCAACAACAACTGAAAATATGGTGACCAATAAAATAGCAACAACTAGACAAAAGACTAGGTCTTCTCATCTTGACACGTTCAATAGCTCATTTTGACATGTTCAGCAACTTCTAAGGCAACATTCACACACTCCTTGCCTTTGAAGTTGCAAGTTTGCAGCTTGTTCCTTAGCTCTTCAAATTTAATTTTAGGCAAAGGTTTGGTGAATATGTCAGCAACTTATTCATCTATTTTGCAGTACATCAATGACATTTCTTCTTTCTTCTAAATTTCTCTAAGAAAGTAGAGTTTGATCTTAAAATCCTTTGTCTTGCCATGAAACACTAGACTAGAGGAGATCAAAATAGCTGATTGATTCTCTACAAATATTTGTATTGATTCTTGTTGCCAAACACAAATCCTGTGGAATTTTTCTTAACTAGATTACATGATTTGCTGCTACTGTTGCAGCAATAAATTCAGCCTCTGCAATGCTTTGAGCAACAATTTCTTACTTCTCCGAGCACTAAGTAATCACTTCTGATCCAAGACTAAAATAGAAATTAGTTGTACTCTTCATATTATCAACAGAGCCTACCCAATTATTGTCAAAAAAACCAACCGATTGAAACTTATCTCTTCTTACATATTTGATTTCATAATCAGCAGTCCCTTTAATGTATCTAACAATTCTTTTAGCAACTTGCATGTGTTCTTCACTTGCACAATGCACGAATCTGGAAAAGAGACTTATAACTGCTATTTTTTATTATTCTTGTTCTCTTAAATGCATTTACAATTTCTTATCCTAAAATATTCTTTTCTGAAGTTTAGATATTACCCAAAAAAAAACGGCCTCTTTTGCATGGTTGTATAAAAATTAGAATAACTATGGTTATCACAACCTCTACGGCTATTTAACAGCAGTTGCTGACAGAACTGCTGCTAAATAGAAATGATTTTGTGACGGCTTTGTGATACCATTGTCAAATTCTGGGGTTTCTAAAAACAGCTATTTTTGTTTAGCAGCGGTTCTGCTAAATAACTTAAAAAAAAAAAACCACGACACTCAAATCAGAACACTCGGCGGTGAAAATCTTGAAGCATTCTTGACTGCGCAGCCCCCCTACCTCCCTACTCCAGCCATTGTCCGACCGGCCAAATGACGACGCTACCGTCCATCCATGTAATAACCCGAATTAGAAAAGAATAAATTAAAGAGAGTAAACATAAATCTAAGGAAATTAACTTGGGAAATAATGTTGTATGTAGATAAAACTATAAATTGATTAATTACTTTTTTAGAATAGGATTGAAGAATGCACCTAGAGGGGGGTGAATAGGTGCTTTTGCAGAAAATTATAGAATTAAAGACAATTAAATCAATTATATATAAATATCAAATGATTTCAATAAAAGACTTGATAAAGAGTACTGGTGCGGAAACCTTGTAGCCAAATTAAGATCTTGTTGACAGGATCTTCTAAAAGATAACTGAAAAGTAAAGATCAAGGAGATAAAACAGGACTTTATCGATAAGGTTTTAGCACAGAGACTGAAACAAAATAAAAAGTGAAGTAAAGGGAGAAAAACACCAGATATATCCTGGTTCGGTCCTCAAGACCTACGTCCAGTCCCCTTGATATACAACAAGGGATTTTCACTATAAAATCAGAATGTACACCCACAGAATCTAGGTTTCCAAGCTCACTTAGAACTTTTACAATACTTGGGTTTTACACAAACTTACCCAAAACTTTACCACACTTGGATTTTACACAAGCTTACCCAAGAACTTACTGGATATACACCACAAAATCTAGGTTTCCAAGCTCACCTAGAATTTATACAACACTTGGGTTTTACACAAGTTTACCCAAAACTTACTTTCCCCACACCTAGGAAAGATTTACAGAATAATGATATAATGATATGTTTAAAATCCTTATCAATAAAGGATTGTGATAAGCTCACTTTCAAAAGCTCTTACAAGCTAGATTTATCCAGAAACTAAGCTCAGAAAATCTAAGATGAGGAGAACAGTATAATATAACTTAGCTCCTTTTTGCTTCTGTTCTCACTGTCTTTTTGTTCTCTGGTGTTGTACATTGCCTGGTGCGTTCTTTATGTTCTATGTTTTGTGTTGCTAAAACAGACCTTTTACACACATATATAAGCACACAAAAAATAGTCGTTACTCCATTTCCCTCATTTTTGACCGTTTGAAATCAGTAGGACTTGAGTAGCAATGAGGTAGCTGAACGTTTGGCATGCTTCCAGAGAAACAGAGGAGCTTTGGTCGACTGGCTCAGAACTTCTTTTACCAATATTTCTTTCGGTCAGAATTTCTAGGAGAGTGGGTAATGTCCAGGATAGTGGGTAGATATATTTCTTTTGGTCAGAATGTACAGGAGAGTAGGTAATTTTTCTTTGGTCAAAATTTCTAGGAGAGTGGGTAATGTCTACTTTCAAAGAGTTGACTCTGAAACATGGCAGAACAGCTTTTAGCTTTTCAGAGCAGCAGAAGCAGAGATAAGCTTCCTTTTCTCTTTCCACAAATTTGTTTCTGTACTTTTTATCTTTCTTGCTCTGTTTTTCTCTCTCCTTCGATGAAGCTTTCTGACTATATGTGGGATGAACTTTTGCTCTCATTTTATGGCACTAGATTTTACTGGTTTGATGAACTAGAGATTGCAAAAGAATTTGTGCGTTTTGGTTTCCCATATTCCTTCATCTCCAACAATGGTCTTTGCCTCTATTTTTCTTTTCATCTTTCTTGCTCTTCTCTTCTCCTTTGTTAATGAACCAAACACACACCACTCAGCCCATGTCATCAGAACACACAGTAGGTGAAGAGAAAGGGTCGACTTCTCCAGCTACACTTCTTTCAGCGCCTCCCCATTTTCTCTCTCCCCTTCTTCTTTTCACTTGTGTTCTCTCATCTTTCTTTTAATTCGGCCCCGTCTTGTCTCTGTGCTTCTGCTCTCCCATCCTTGCTCAGACCTCTGATAAGGACGACGGGAAGACGCACCGTGGGAGCTTTTTGCATTGATGGGTATAGGATCCTCCAATATAATAATACAACTCTGAGACTTTAATGCTTGTATAAATTTTGACTTCAGAATTTGTTATCATCAAAATAATTAAAATCTTGGAGCTAACAAGGATGTGATAAGAAAATTTCTAATTTTGACCAAATGGAACTGTGATACAAGCTGTACCATAGCTATAGCGGTTGAGACTCTAAACTAATTCTCTTGGGGCTAAAATAGATTTGTTCTTTCTTTTTCTTTTTTTTTCATTCTCTTCTAAATTACCGAAAATGACCTTCATCTTCCTTACACATTCTGAAACTTGCCATTGGAAAGATCTCATCAGGAAACATCAAGAGATTTCCATGTGTCCCTCTTGCATCTCTCTCTCACCATCTCTCATAATTGCCTTTGGTGTATCAGATTTAACTCCCCTTAAAAGTTTTGCGTTGGTGGAGCTATTCAGGTGAGTTAAATCTTGCTTCCTTCCCTTGTTATTTTGTGTTTGCACTTGAAAGAATGCTAAATCTTTGGACTAGTTGGCCAAAACCTACCCTTCTCACTGATTTCCTTTACGTGTTATTCACTCCATTGAAATTGGTACATGGGAATGGTGCTATTTTCTAACTAAGTGAAATGCATTGTAGATGGTAGCATACTTTCAAGATAATAGGCCGCAGTTTCCACCGTCTTCGTAAATTAATTGATGCAATTAGTAATAGGCATAATACGTCTCACGCCACTGAGACCAACACTTTATTAACAAGTAAAAATAATAAAGAGAAAAGCTGTAAAAGATACTGATAAAACTTAAACACTGACTTATGCCTTTTAATCCTTCGTAGTGAGGTTCTACATGACTTTTAAGCCAGGATGAGAATTGAGTCTTTTCAATGATATACTTACTCATTCTTCTCATTTTTAATGGCTAGCTTACCCTACGTTTCACTCTTGCCTAATTGGAAATTGTAGCTCAAATGAGAAGTTTTAATAATAGAGATAAGTTGAGGATTAAAAAAAAAATTGCTGTGGTTGGAATTAAAGGAATTAAATAGGGGTATTCATGGGCAAAGTCGGGCCAGACATCTAGTATGCCCGATACCCAACCCGATTAAGATATTGGGCTTATTTTCATGCCCGTGGCCCGACCCAACCAGAAACAAGCCCGATTTTAGGACAGATTAGGGCGGTTTAGGGTCGCTCAAAATTTTTTTTTTATGAATTGATACTTAATATAAAAATATTTTTTTGTAAACTCATAGGCATATGCTTCAAAACAATAGGCTTTTGGAACTTTTCTATTTTATCAATAATAAAAAAATAGCTTAGTATTATCAAACAAAATATAAGCTATACTAACATAATTAACTTTAGGTAAATACGTGTATTTTCATTATTCAATAAAAGAAATGTCAGTAAGCATGTATATCAATAATAAAAATAATTAAAAAAATAAGGAGAGTTTAAGTAGATAATGAAAGTTACAATATGTAAAGAGAATTAGATAAAATAAATATATATATATATATAAGATGACAAAATATTAATAACTAAAAAAAATATTATGGCAAATTGGGCAGAATATGTCTTTGCCCATGGCCTGGCCTTACCCGATATGGTTTTGTTTAAAGTTCTGCACATTTATATTTTTAACTTGACCCGACCCGACCCGATTAAACCGGGCTAGGGCGGGTCTCTAGGGCCAACCGGGCCAATGAACACCCTTAAAATTAAAGTTGGTGGTTTTGGAAGGATAAACTATTTGATTCCTTAATATTTAATCAAGGACTCAACTGAGGTGAATGATGGACTCTCCTCGTGTAGATACTTAAAAATGAGTCTAACATTCTGTTATTTGATATACATGGAGGAAGTGGGATTAGAAGAATTTCATAAATGAGAGGAATTAAGTAGCAATTTTGTGAAGGCCATATTTCAACATAAATGCAAACTTTAAATAGCACAGTAAATTGCCTTAAGACAATTCCTATAAACTAAAATTGAAAATCATAGGTAGAATAATTAATAAGTTCAAAAAGGGGGGTCACTTCGTTGAAATTATAGGGCTTTTCGTATCAAGTAAATTAGACTTCCATAATTCTTAATGAATTAGTAAAGTAAATAATTTTAGTATCTCATTTTGGGTACTTAGGAGGCTTTAAGAGTAATTTCGTATATGAGGATTGTTGAAGGCCGCAAAAAGTGTCACCGTATCATTTGTTTGGTGAGTAAATATCATCCCACTAAAATTTCATGATTTATACTTACATTGACATATCATTTACATTTTATTAAATATCATGATTTTTCTTTGGTTTGATCAATTTATTCTAGCAATGATTTACAAAAAAGCATTTTAATTAAATTTGAAATTTTTTATTTATCTAAGAATTGCCACATGTATTGAATCAAATGGAGAAACCTTGAGAATTTTATCCTTGAGTTTCTACATTGGTTATTCACCAAAAAAAAGTTCACATATAAATCGAGTATTATGATTTCATACATGATGAAAATAATTTTTTGAAGGAACTAGGTACAAAACACTAATTGTTAACAACAATTTTAGTAGCCTTTGGCACACCATAGTTCATGCTCAACTAGTAGGCAATATGAGAGATATTATCCTCATGTGATAGCCATCACACATGGGACGAAGAGATGTTATTTTATGTGTGAGCTAATGACTTATAATGAACAATTAGTTATCTTGTGGATTGTATCTTTATTAAAATCCTTCTGTATTTGGATGCTTATAAATTGTTATTTTATTAAGAGGCATGAACTTTTAACTTTACAATAATTTTAATGTACTATTATGATATTTCAATCAATACTTAAATTATTTAATTACTCCCTTTAACTACTAATGTTACATTGTAGAATGTTATCTACTTATTAAATATTTGGTGTTTCAAATAATAAAGTTGATTCTAAACTTCCTTTGACACGTTAGTGTGGAACATCCTTCAATCTGATGAGCCCTGCATCAACTATGTGGACAAAGTCTATTTTGATGTATTTTAATTCATTATCTGTTTGTATCATAAATGTAGCTCCACATAACTCACAAGCAAGATCTTCTACCCTAGTAGTATATGTGTCTTTTATGAATAGAAACTAAGGCCAAACTCTCTTATTTGTATTATTGGGATGATTTTGAGTAATTTAGAATATAAAGAAGATTTTGCCAAATTTTTGACAAAATAAAATTAAGAATCATTTTGATGATTTCAATATATAATATAAAATTACTTATGTGAATTAGGTCTTAAGCAATTTACAAACTAGTAACTATGCTTTGGAAAGGCAGAAAAGAATTTGATTATGAAATGAGGCTTCAAGGCAGAATTCACCTCGTACCTTGTGCTATTTGCACTCCAGTTTCTGGTATGTGACAGTCCAACCGCCATCCGTCAGATCCGCCATTTCTCTTCCATTTTTAGCCATTTTAGGTTCCTTTTTTTCTATTTCAAGATCTACTGGATGATTGTTAGCCCAAAAATTATTGAGTTCTGTTGGAATGCTTGATTTTTTTCCGTTGACTATTTAAAATTTTGATGGGAGATTTTCTTTATTGGATGATTATTTGCTGGTTGAAAGGCCGTTTGGTAATGCTAGATTATCTACTGGATGAATTTTTCATTTTCTTTTTACATATTTATATTAATTTTTGAACCAGGACCATGGTCATCCATTGACCATTTGACCCTCTCCCAAGCAGTGGATGCGTTTAAAGATTTGTATATAATCATTAAAAAAATATATATTTTACATATATTTTAAAGCATATTCGACAATTGAAAGCTCGATTTTTCCGTAAGATAATCTCCATGTTATTTGTCGCACATAATGAGCGAGTCAAAGCACCAACAATGATCGTGATACCCAATGGGGCCCAAAATATAAAACAAGAATTGAACCAATTCACTGACGTGGCTGATTCCACACTTTTTTTTTTCAGAACTATATGGAAATCATCATGATTCAAGAGTCGTGCTCTTTGCTCATTCAGAATTTTGAACGTAAGCAAACCGAGGAGAATACTACTCTCTGTATCTTTATAAAAACTTTTTTATAAATAATATTCGACGGAAGAAGTCAATTAATTTTTAAATCATGTAAAGTGTAACATGTGATGAGTTGTAAATCCTATCACTTTTTTTATATTCATTTATTTATTCTTGTTCACTTTCAAAGTTATTTTGTTATAATTCACTTTTATGGTTAAAACATTCGCTAATTGCTTATTACAGATTCAAAATTTTAATAACTTCTATGTAAATTTGATGGTAGATTATAAATATACACACACACACACACACATACATATAAACTTATAAAGTTGCTGTTGAAGATTTGAGGATAATACTTTGCAGTATAAAAAAAACTAATATTGATAAAATGGTTTTGTTATATATCATTCTTCAATTACTTGTGATTATTTTCACAAACGCTACTAACATTTTTAATTGTGGTTGACGAAGTTAAAATTGAGAAAAGAAGAAAAAAAACTACTTTGTAATAAGTTGTGGGTAAAAAATATTGAATCATAATATATATGTCATGCTTGATGGCATTGAGTGGTAGTTAAATATTGTGAACTATATGTGGCGTGAGGTGTATAAGATATGTGTAGCGAAAGATGAAGCCAGACTTAGATAATGATTAATTTTCGCCAAACATTTAGATATTTAAGAAAGATAATATTAGGACATAGAGTATGATAGAAAACAAACACAAAAAATGGTTTAAGTATATGCTTTTTTTTTTATATTCTCTTTTCTCTAGATTTCTCTCTACTTTAATCTCTTCTTTTTTATTATCTTTTATTTTTAGTTTTTCAAACTTGTTCAAAATAAAATATGAAAGACTAAAAAAAAAAATTTAATTTGTTGAACATTGAATTAGTTTGGTTTTAACCTATCACAACCCAATTTCTAAACTACAATTGCCATGTAAGCTAAACCAATCAATGATTAAATTAACTTAGCAAGTTTTAAAAATTTAAAGTCTACCATTATATCATATGTTTAAGCTATTCTGTACAACCTACAAGTTTTGGAAAATAAGTATTTATTCCATTGTTTCATTAGAGGGCTATCGAAAATCTAACAACATCTTCCCTAAAAGTTGGATATCTCAACCTATATAACAACTCAAACCAACACCAATACCAGTAATAACAAGTTACATGCAATCAAAATATCTAGCTAAGAAACTATGAACAATGTTTACATATTCTAACAGACTATATAACATATACCAATTTTAAAATACTCTCCCCACACCTAAATACCACCACATCATAGAGTCTGACACAATCTTACAAAATTGAGTACATATTCTATGGGTCAAGTAGCACACGAGTTCCCATATCACTTCACTTCTTTACTTGCTAGTATGTAAAATAATGAAATAAAGGGATAAGTCTACCACTGGCTTAATGATTGCATAAATAATAAAGTATACAGAAGGGAAACAAGAGCACACGTGAGTTTTTCAAAATCAAATAGTAATCAAATAATTTACACTTAATGTTTTATAATTGAAATGAAAAATAGTTAATTAATAAATTGGAAACTTTTAGATAAAAACTATGGGCCTATTTAATTCTGTTTTGTTTTGATATTTTTAAAATAGATGTTTTTTAGAACAAATTTTGAGAACAAAAAAATTTTAAAAAAAAATTTGTTTGAATCGTTATTATGAAAAATAGTTATTTTTTTTTTTCTGATTTTACAGAACAAAAGTTACAAAACATATAAAAAAATGTTCTGATTTTTCTGTTTCCATAAACAAAATTCTATTTTTTTTATTTTACAAAACATTTTATTAAAAATACATTATCAAACAATTTTTTTTTGTTCTTAAAAATAGAAAACTGTTCTGAAAATAAGAAACTAAACAGGCCCTATATTTTCTAAATGTTAAGAAAATATTATGAAAATGGGCAACATAGAAAGGATCCAAAATATCGAATATCTTTGCATTCAAACCACAACATCATATCTCTTGACATTACTTTGAATACATTCATCTTTATCACTTCCACAGTATACATCAAACATCTTGAGTCACGACACTAGATACATCACATCACAGTGTTATCAAATTTCACAATTTATTCTAGATGCACCTAGATCGTTAGCAGAGCCATTACCTCTGTTAACGGCTATGGGATCTTAACTAGATTCTTGTCTATTATAAAAAAAATGGAAGTAAAATAAAATCTACTAAAATAATATTTAGATAACTAAAGATAAATAAGGAATCAAGAAAATAAGTAGTTAATTAATAAGATGAGTTACCCTTCAATAGAGCCACCATAAAAAGATAGAATGACAAAGCCACATAAAACACTTCTCATAAATATATATACACACATCACTACTTTCTTTTCTTCAATTTCTTTTTTTGTATTCCACAAGTATGCATCTTTGCCATATTTCAATCATTCATTTGCTTATTAATTTATTTACTCATTCATCTTATGAATACGTATACACACCTATCTTAAAATTTTAAAAACATCGATTTGTTTTCCCAAAAAACAAAGTGTATAAATCACAAGATGAAATTTTTAGCTATAAAAATATAATATGGAATAAAATAAAGATACCACTGCATTATTTATACACTCATCGATGGGGACTGATAGTAGAGATCCCTAATTCCTATTGTCTAATGATGTGTCCCAATTGAAGGAGTTTCTCAGGTATCACCTAAAATTATGATCAATATAAATTAATTATTTTGACAACTTCAATAACATCCATAATTATTTATATAACCTAATATACTTCCTAAAATATAAATCCCTCAAATTTTTTTTACATACTTTTCTATCTTAAATACTAACCCTAAATTTGGGGTTTTTCAATCTAAACTTCTATAACTTAAATTAAATTTAAAACTTACTTCTTAGAGCTTTAAAGATGAAATAAGAAGTGTGTTCACACTTAAATGTTGAAATTCAAGAAACTCCTAGTTTTGGAGCTCACCCACAGCACTAGGAAGGAAGAAAGCTATATGAAAGGATTGTGCTTCAATGAAACATGTGAAAAGGATCAATATTGATAAGAAAAAAAAGGATGAAAGAGGGAAGACAAAAACTAACCTTCAAATTCCACAAAACTCAAGGCTAAATAGTGAAGGAAGATAGGAAGAAGATGAAAAAGATGGAGTTGTATCAACAGGAAAGAACACCAAAAATGTAGCTCAAAATAGTAGCTAACAGCGACAGGTGGGCAATTGGAAGTGACTGAAAGTGAAGAGAAAATTTGGAGGATGAAGAAATGTGGATGCACACTAAACAAACATAGAGCTTGATGAAGAAGATGAAAAAGATGCATTAAGGGAAGAAAAAAGTGGAGAGAGAGGGTATTTGAAAAGTATTAAAATATCTTTCTGCTAGTATTACACTTTTGCCCCTAGAAAGTTGGATATGATTTAATTGGTATCTAAAATAATTAGAAAAGTCCCTAGAAATTTTATAAACTCCAAAATAAATTTAAAAATTATTTAGTCTTTATTTTAATACCTAAAATATATTATTTTATTTTTTAAGGCATTACATTCTTTCCCCCTTTAGAAATTCAATCCTCTGAATTTCAATCATACTTTTTACCAAGCGATTTGAAGAAATGCAAATACTTCTCATGTATGACTTCCTCAACTTCAAATGTTGCTTTTTCCTTAGAATGATTCTGCCACATCACTTTCATCGAAACTATATCTTTGTTCTTTAATCTCTTGACTTGTCTATCAACTATAGCCACATGTTGCTTTTCATAAGAGAGTTGTTCATCCAACTATATTGCTTGTGGCTTAAGCACATGAGAAGGATCTGGTAAATGCTTCTAAAGCATTAATACATGAATGATGCTCACCAAAATAATGACACCACAAGTGTACGGGTCGTAAAAGTAGTACGTGAGAAATCAAGGTCGTTCCCTCAGAGAATCATTACGATTGGTGATTAGGCAGCTCTTATGTTCATTTTAGTTAAACGAATCAATTTATAATTGGGTTTTTATGAAAATTAATTCAAATGTAATTAGAAATATTGAAAGATGGATTTTATCGAAATTAAGCAATTAAAGACAGCCTAGGAATTCTAATCCCCTTTTTACACAATGTCGATCATCCCCTTTTGTATTAGTTGGCTTATTGTTAATTTTAGAGTCGAGGGTCTAATTGGGTATAAATGTCTTTCAATTCATTTAACCTCTTTGTTAACTTGACTCTTTGATGTCTCAAAAGAGTAGTTACTATTCAGTTACGCTCATCCCTTATCTAGACTACCTAGGGCCCCTAAGTATATTTCTATCTCAAGTGTAAATTAGACTATATCTAATCCTAAGTTGTTTAATTACTACATCCACAATCAAACTAAAGGAGGCCAATCAATAGAATGAAACTATAATTCGGATTAAACACTAAAATTCTCAATAATCTAATATAATATCAAGGGAGACAATCTCTAAAGATTAAAGGTTCATAAAATCCTTAAGGATTACAAAATTTAGCCACTCATAGCTTGAAATTCACAATCAATCTCAGCAAACATATGAAGAATCATCAACTAGAAGGGAAAATAGAGTAAAAACACCTAATTGGTAGAATAAATGACAGAATTAATAAATTCCCGATTAGAATGGAACTTCCCCAACATCTCTTATGCGTTTTTCTCCTCTCCTAGTCGGCCAAAACTCCCCCTTCTCGCTGAATGCCGAAGCCCTACTTCCTCTCCTCTTTTTTTAGCTTGTAAATCAAAGCTATGCATTTCAGAGACCGATCTGGCTATGGCGAGGAGTGACTCTCGCTATAGCGAGAGGTCATAAGTTTTGAGATTTCTACTGCTTTTACTACTTCTACGCTATAGCGAGTTGCTCTCTGGAATTTCTATGCAACGCAACTTCGCTATTGTGAAGTGTCCCTCTCGCTACGGCGAAAGTGCAATCTTGCTACAGCGAACTGTGTTCTCGTTGTGGCAAGAAGACTTGTTTCATCTGCATTTTCACTTTTCAGCTTCCCTCTCTTACTTTTAACTCTTTCTACAATCTACTACTTTTCCCTAAAATTGAAATCAATCATAAAATGAGGCTCAAACTGATAAAAATATTACAATTGAAACACTTTCTTTATTTTGTTTGATTGAATATATTTTTAACCATATTAATTAAGAGAAAAATGTTTTACCTTCCTAATTTAGTATCAAATATATTTCTTTTTAATCTTAAATTAAGGGGGTTATCAATAAAATACAGGATGAACATTTGCAAGGTTTGGTGGAAGAGCCAAACAAGAAGCTATATTTCCTATCCTTTTAAGAATCTTAAATGGCCTCAGGTACTTAGGGCTTAACTTTCCCTTCGCACTAAATCTCAAAACACCTTTCATTGGCTATACATGTAAGAGCACAAGATCTCTAACTATAAATTCTAAATCACATCTCCTGTGATCAGCTTTAGACTTTTATCTACTTTGAGCAATCAATAGCCTTTCACGTATCAACTTTACCTTGGCAATTGACTCTTAAACTAGATTCGGGCCTAATAGTTTTGACTTACCCAGTTCAAACCATCTGATAGGCAACCTACAATGTTTACCATACAATGCCTCAAAAGAAGCCATCAGAATGCTTGATTGATAATTGTTGTTGTAAGCAAATTCCATCAAAGATAAGTATTTATCCCAAATCCCACCAAGGTCTAAGACACATGTGCATAAGCATGTCTTCTAGTATTTGAATCATACGTTTAGACTACCTATCCATTTTAGGATGAAAGGCTGTGCTAAGATCTAATTTGGTTCCTAGTGCTTCTTGAAAGGACATTTAGAACTTAACTATAAATTGTAGGCCACAGTTTGAGATAATGGATACCAGTGCACCATGAAGGGAGACAATCTCACATAAGTAAAACTTAGCATATTGAGCCACATTATAAGTGGCCTTTACAAGTAAGAAATAAGTGGAGTTGGTCAAACAGTCCACAATCACCCATACTAAATCATAACCTTTAATAGTTTTAGGCAATCCCATTACGGAATTTATAATAATACTCTCCTACTTCCATTCTGATATGTCAATTTGTTGAAGCAAGTCTGCTAGCTTTTGGTGTTCAACTTTCACCTACTAACACACTAAACACTTTGATACAAACTCCGCCACACCCTTTTTCATCTCTTTCCACCAATACTACTCATTTAAATGTTGGTACATTTTATTAGAACCTAGATGAAAAGTATAAGTTGATTGATGAGCTTCTTTTAACATTTTGCTTTGCAAGTCTTCTACATTTGGCACACATAACCTATGACCATACCTTAAAATGTTTTCAGAATCCACTGAGAACTTTTGTAGCCTCCATTCATGAACTTCTTCAATGTTCTTCATCTAAAGTTCTTGGTAGAACAAAGTTGAATATAGGCTAATAAGGCGCCAGATCCTATGATCTCTAAACTTACTCCACTCTTCTCAAGCTTTTGGAACTCTTCCACCATAGGCCTCTTAACTTCGACTATGTAGGCCAAGCTACCCATTGACTTTCTGCTTAATGCATCCATAACAACATTGGCTTTACCATGATGGTACAAAATATTACAATCATAGTCTTTCAAAAGCTCCATCCATCTCTTCTACCGTAAATTCAAATCTTGCTATTGGAAAATATGCTTAAAACTCATATGATTAGTGTAGGTTTCACAGGTCTTGCCATACAAGTAATGTTTCTATATTTTTAAAGCAAAGATCACTGCAACTATCTCTAGATCATGAATAGGGTAGTTTTGCTCATGCATTTTTAGTTGCCTAAATGCATAGGCTATGACTTTTCTATGTTGCATTAAGACACAATCCAAACCTACTCTTGAAGCATCACAATGGACTGTATAACCCCCCTTCCAGATAGAAGAACTAACACTAGTGCGGAAGTTAGATAGTACTTTAGTTGTTGGAAACTATGCTCACAAGCATCTAACCACTAAAATTTTATACCCTTCCTTATCAACTTAGTTAAAGGAGCTGCAAGCTTAAAGAAATCTTTAACAAACCTATGCTAATATCCTACTAATCTAAAAAAACTACATATCTTTGTCATCATAATAGGTTTAAGCCAATTATGAACTACCTTTATTTTCTTCAGATCTATACTAATCCCATCCTTGGATACTATGTGCTCTAAGAAAGCTACATTGTCTAACAAAAACTCACATTTTGAAATTTAGCATATAGCCAATGCTCTTTCAAAGTTTATAAGGCCATTCGTAAATGTTGTTTATGTTCTTTCTTACTCTTCGAGTATACAAGAATATTATCAATAAAGACAATTACAAAATGGTCTAAATGTGATTTGAAAACTTGATTCATCAAGTTCATAAAACCTGCTAGGGCATTTGTAAGCCCAAATGACATGATTAAGAAATCATAGTGCCCATAATGAGTCCTAAAAGTTGTCTTTGAAATATCTTCTCCTCTGATCTTCAATTGATGGTACTCTGACCTTAAGTCAATTTTAGAGAAACATTAAGCCCCCTAAAGTTGGTCAAACAAGTCATCTATCCATGACAATTGATATTTATTCTTTACTGTCATCTTATTTAATTGCCTGTAATCAATACACAACCACATAGATCCATCTTGCTTTTTTACAAATAATACTGAAGCACCCCAAGGAAAGGAACTAGGGCATATGAAGCCTTTATCAATATGGTCTTGCAACTGATGTTTTAACTTTCTAAGTTCTCCTGGAGCCATACAATATGGGGGTATAGACACAAGTGAAGTGCCGGGAATCAAATCTATACAGAACTCAATCTCCGTGTCAGGTGGTAAACTCAACAACTCTTCTAATCACATACCACAGGGACTTCTTCTAAGCTTACTTTTGTCACCCATACTTTTCTAACCGTTGCTAGATAGCCTTTGCACCCCTTTCTTATTAGTCTTTTAACACCCAAAGCAAAGATTAAATTACTAGGTGCCAAGCTTCGATCACCCTAAAAAGTAATAATTCCTCTTTCTGGTAACTCAAATTTCACAACTTTATTATGATAATCAAGTAAGGCATGAGAAGAAGATAACAAATCCATGCCCAAATCACATCAAAGTCCATCATGTTGAGGACTATTAAGTCGACTAATAATTGATTTTCTCCCACTAAAACTTCACATGATCTATATTATAATTACATCTTCCATAGGTGTAGCCACATTTAATGGTTCATCTAGAGGTGATGCATTTATACCAAACTGCAATGCAAAGAATGGAGATACAAAAGAATATGTAGCCCCAGGGTTGAATAAAACATATGCATCAAAAGAGCAAACTGAAAGTATACCTATAACTATTACATTAGCCATGCAAGCATCTTAACGTATCATAGCAAAAGCACAAGCTTAACCTCTTCCAGCTTGTCCTCGACCTCAACCTCTACCTCTAGACCCTCTACTGCTAGAATGGGCCTCACTAGAACCTTGACATCCAAAACCCCTAATCTGCCTTAAAGGTACTATAGGTATCGGAAAAGATGGTAGCACTAAAGGGTTTGATGCATGACTAGAGGATGGCTGAGCTAATAAGGTAGGATAATCTTTCCTGAGGTGGCCTTACTTACCATACTAATAACATGCTATCCCTAGTTCGAAACAAACCCTAGTATGAACTCTCTCACAAGTAGGACAAGAAGGGAAAGTCCCCAAAAGTCTTCCTCTATCACGACTGATCTAAGAAGAACGTGACTGATCATTTCCACTAACTAGTATCATGTTAGATGAATGACCACTATAGCCCCTTAATGCTGGGAGCCTTATGATGGACTTGATAGCTTACCACTATCTTTCTTGATGCATTACCACTACCTCGACCCTAATAGCCGCCTTGAGTACTTTCAATGCGTTGCTGCTTATGTGGTTCTTGTAATATCTTACTTCCTTTGCTACGAACTTTCAACAGTTTAGCACTTTCAATAATATCTTCATATAAATCATAATGGGTCCTTGCTACAATTGAAATAAATAATCTAAAAGATCCTAAATAAACCATTTTGATGACATTTCTTTAGTAGTCATTAGGTGTGAAGTGTATTTAGACATCTAAGTAAATAATATATCATATTCTGAAACTATGATACCCTCTGTCTATCTAAGAAGTTCAAACTCCTTTACTCTAGTATCTCTGATAGTCTATGGAAGGAACTGCTTTATAAATAATTCTGAAAACACCCTTCAACTGAGAGGAGGTGAATCTCGTGGCCTTCCTTGCATCATGGTCTCATACTATGTTTGAGCCATACCCACTAAACAAAACTTTGCTAATTCAACTGACGTCATGGATGTACACCCCAATGCCATGCATAGTCGACCTATCTTATCCAAAAAGTATTATGGGTCTTCACCTGCTTCTGTACCTGAGAAGAAAAGAGGCTTGAATTTCATAAATTCAGCCAACTGAACCTCATTACCCTTTCCCTGTGGAGTTGGGTGCTCCCCTTTTGGCCTAGGTTCTTGTTTAGGCCTAGGATCCACATGTCGTTCATACTCTTGTTATTGTTGTTGTTGCTGCTACTACTACTATTGCATCATACCTAACATTACCATCATCGTTTGCTGCATCGCATGCATCCTAGTAACAACATCATCTAATGTCGAATTGGCTTGCTTAGCCTCGGCACCCTAACCCTTGCTACTTTAGTAACTTCAACTCTCTAATCATTTCCAGGTCTATGGGCACTACCAGATTCACGACCTCTACCACACCCTCGGCCTTTAGGTGCTAAAGCAGTGTCATAAGGCAACTTAGAGGCCTCGTCAAGAATATATCTCCTAAATGCCATCCTCTTTCTTAGCGGCATCTTTACCTAAAGTAAAAGTAATATGCACACGATTGATAATTTCAACAAAAACATAAGAATTAAATATAAACTACAAACAGACTATGATATGAGACTCCATGACTAAGATTTTGCAATAATAGCCTCCTGCATGTAAAGTGTGCTGGCCAGGTATATAATTACACAAAAAATTCTACTACTTTCCAATCTTATGGCTACAAAGACTTAGACAAATCACAGCTCTAATACCAACTTTGTCACGACCCAATTTCTGAGCCACGACTAACACATAGGCTAAACCAATTTGATAATTAAATTAGCCTAGCAAGCCTTAAAAATTTAAACTCAAACATTATATTATATGCTTAAGCTAGCCCATACAACCTACAAGTTTTGGAAAATAAGTATTCATCCCATTGTTTCACTAAGGGGTTGCAGAAAATTTGATAGCATCTACCCTAAAAATTAGACATCCCAACTTATATAACAACTCAAACCAACACCAATACTAGTAATAACAAGCTAGATGCAACTGAAAATACCTAGCTAAGAAACTATGAACAATGTTTACATATTCTAAGTGACTATACAACATATACCAATTCTAAAATGCTTTCCCCACACCTAAATGTCACCACATCATGGAGTCTGACATAATCTCACAAAATTGGGCACATATTCTATGGGTCTAGTAGCACATGAGCTCTTAGATCACTTCACTTCTTTACTTACTGGTATGTAAAATAATGAAAGAAAAGGAATAAACCTATCACTGGCTTAGTGAATGCATAAATAATAAAGTGCGCGAACAAGAGCATGTGTGAGTTTTTTGAAATCAAATAATAATTAAATAATTTAAGCAATAATGTTTTATAATCAAAATGCAAAACAATTAATTAATAAGCAGGAAACTTTTAGATAAAAACTATATTTTCTACATGTTAATAAAATATTATGGAAATAGGTATCATAAAAAGGATCCAAAACATCAAATGTCTTTGCATTCAAACCACAACATCATATCTCTTGACACATTACTTTGGATACATTCATCTTTATCATTTTCACAGTATACATCAAACATCTCAAGTCACAACACTAGATACATCACATCACAATGCTATTAAAATTCACAATTTATTCTAGTGCACTTAAGGATCCTAATTAGATTCTTATCCATTATAAAAAAAATTGGAAGGAAAATAAAATCCACTAAAATAATATTTAGGTAACTAAGGATAAATAAGGAATCAAGAAAATAAGTAGTTAATTAATAAGATGAGTTACCTTTCAATAGAGCCACCATAAAAAAATGGAATAACAAAAGCTTCATAAAACACTTCTTATAAATATATATACACACATCGCTACTTTCTTATCTTCAATTTCTTCTTTTGCATTCCACAAGTATGTATCTTTGCCATATTTCAATCATTCATTTGCTTATTAATTTATTTATTCATTCACTTATGGATATGTATACACACCTATCTTGAAGTTTTAAAAATACCAATTTGTTTCCCCAAAGAGTAGAGTATATAAATTACAAAATGAAATTTTTGGCTATGGAAATATAACATGGAATAAAATAAAGATGCCACTACATTATTTATACACTTACTAGTGGAGATCGATAGTAAAGGTCTATAGTTCCTATTGTCTAATGATGACTCCCAATCGAAGGAATTTCCCTAGTATTACCTAAAATTATGACCAATATAAATCAATTATTTTTACCACTTCAATAACATTCATAATTATTTATGTAACCTAATATACTCCCTAAAACATAAATTCTTTTTTTTACATACTTTTCTATGCTAAATACTAACTCTAAATTTGGGATTTTTCAATATAAGCTTCCATAAATTAAATTTAAAACTTACTTCTTGAAGTTTCAAAGATGAAACAGGAAGTGTTAATTCACACTTAAATGTTGAAATTCAAGAAACTCCTAATTTTGGAGCTCACCCATGGCACTAGAAAGGAAGAGAGTTGTGCAAAGGGATTGTGCTTCAATAAAACATGTGAAAAGGATCGATTTTGATGGGAAAAAAAGGATGAAGGAGGGAAGAGAAAAACTAACCTTCAAATTCCACAAAACTCACGGCTGAATAGTGAAGGAAGATAGGCAGAAGATGGAGTTGTATCAACAAGAAAGAATACAAAAAATGTGGCTCGAAATAGTAGCTAACAACGACAAGTGGGCAGTTGGAAGTGACTAGAAGTGAAGAGAAAATTTGTGGATGAAGAAATGCATATGCACACCAAATAGACACAAAGCTTGGTGAAGAAGATGAAAAAGACACATTAGGAGAAGAAAAGGTGGAGAGAAAGGATATTTGAAAAGTATTAAAATATCTTTCTGCTAATATTGCACTTTTGCTCCTAGAAAATTTGATTCGCTTTAATTGGTATCTAAAATAATTAAAAAAGTCTCTAGAAATTTTATAAACTCCAAAATAAATTTAAAAATTATTTAATCTTTATTTTAATAACATAAAATATATTTTTTTATTTTTTAAAGGTATTACATAACCAATTTTTTGGCAAGCCAATTTTATGAGTCAATTAATCCAATCCAATGACTAATTCATTAGTTTTTTACCAGTTCAATCAATTCTGGTCTGATTCTAATAACAATGACTAGAAACAATTAACAATAGAAGGGATTTGCCTAAAATTGCTTTTTTTTCTTTTTTACTCTAGTTCTCTAGACTAACTCTTGCTTCTAGCATCTATTTCAAATTAATGCAAGTTATAATTTTATCTAGGATAATTTTACTACTATTTCCTTAATATTATCTTAAGTAAATTTTGCTAATGTGAAAGAGGCAAGCATGCTTCTCTAAAGATTAGGATCCAGCTTCTCTGCAGTCTTATATGTCCCGTCCACGTCCAGTCAAGCCATTTCTCATCTTCTCTATCTTTTTTTATTTATTTAAGTTTATTTAAAAAAAGGATTAAATGGCTTGACTAGATAAGGACGGGACGCCGTACGACTGCAGAGAAGCTGGATCCAAAGACTATCAATGCTTAAGCTGCACATATTGTCAAATTTTAATGTCTTAGTTGTGTTAGTTTCTTCAATATTTTTACTTCATTTTCTACTTTGATAATTTCTTTAATAGATGAGCACGGTGCCGCTATCTTGATCTAACTAAACTTGCTCCTTGTAATTTTATTAAATGCATTCATAAACAAGGGTTAGAGGGTAAATTTCCTTTCATGGGTGATCTTGAGTTAGACTCAAACCTACAGTATCATAGTGGTTATTAGTTTCTATGACTAATTTAATTCTTTTCTTGACAATATCACCAAGATAAGACACATGTAAAAGGTGCAGTGAAGTTAGGCAAGGTGGGATTTTCCTTGTGTTTTACTTGTTTGTGTTTGATGGTCTGCCCCCTTTCAAGCACATTGTTGTAAATGCTGCTGGTAAAAGTCAAGAATAGTGCATGAAACATTGGCAAGTGAATTTGGATCTCTGATACTACTGGTAATCTCTTATCTCTTTTTCTATAGGCCCTTTTTCATAATTTACTCTGATATCTAAAATGTTCTAGTTGTGCAGCTTTGCCCGAATTGCATGGCATGTCAAGGTATGTTGAGGTCCTTTTTCCTTTTGCCAATTGAATTTGAGCAACCCATATTATGTCAAGGTCCCAATAGTTTAATCACAACTTGTGGTGGTAATCGAATTCCTTTTGCCCATTGAATTTGAGCCACCTATATTATGCGTATAATAGCCTCGTATTTGAGTATCATGTTCATATGAATGGTGCATTCAATTTATAGCTTGAATGATATCAACTCATACATAGCTTTCTTTATTTGCAACTCACCTTGTTTTCATCTATGTAGTTGCAGTTCTCTTAAGCATATCTTCTTGTTCTTGTTGCAAATGAAGATGAGTTGCAGTTCTCTCTTCATTGTTTGAGCTTATGCTATTATGCTAGTGTGAGAGTAACGTGTTATTTGGACACCACTTGCTTAACTTCTGTTCTTCATCTGTAGTTTCTAGTGTCAAAATAAGCTGTTTATTGCACAAAATTAAAGTACCGCTGTTTACTAGTGTCAAAAAATGGCCAAATAAGATGTTTATCGCAGAAAATTAAAGTTTCTTTGTATGTTTTATTTCTGTTAATTTATATCAATCAAGTTTGTATCTTGTTAATTATCTCCATGTTTAAGTTGTTGCCATTAAAAGTTGTTTAAGTTACATTTTCGAAAAATAGGTATACACTAATTAATTTTACTTATTTTAAGTTAGTTGAATTGCGTACCCAATAAATTTTTATTTTATATGTACTTTTTAAAAAAAAATAGAAAAAATATAATATCAAATATTTATATATAAATTATTAAATAAAAAATTTGAACTGATAAACAACTTTTGAGCTGCTTTGATTTCTATCAATGAATTTTTTATAATATTTCATTGATAATATATATACTGTATTTATTGAATAATATCTATCTCTTGTAAATTAATTTTTATATGTTTCTAATGACATTATATATTTTAATTTAGGTATCTGATTAAAGGAATAGATGTCAACTAAGTATGGCAAATCATTCTCATCTTCTTTTAATGAAAAAAAAAATAGTAGATATAGAACTTAAAAAATCTTTTGTTAGATAATATTGTAATTGTCAAACTTATATATAAACTTGTAAGACTTTTGTTTCTGTGACAATATTATTACATATACTAGATATAATTTTAATTTTAATGACAATTGAATTTTATAGCTAATCATAATTTAAATTTTATATTTGTCATGATTTTTGTGTTCAAGTCATTTTTGGTTATGTTTATATTTAGGTTTTATATAAAAAAATTTAAAAAAAAATAAAAAGAAAGATAGGGTTGTATTAGTGATAGTTGTAACTGTCACTATTAGGCTAGCATGTTTTTGTGACAATTGTCACACAATCATTGTTAAATTTGCTTCATTTATTGGAGCAGTTGTGTCAACCATCACGACAATCATTCCTGCAATTGCAAACAACCGTCATAACGGGATGCATGACAAAGCCTTTAGTAGCATATTTTGTAAACTACTGGTAAAATTTTTAGCGACGGTTTCAACCATCCTATGCCCAGAAACAACTATCACATTGTCTCCTTTTCTTTTGGCAGTTAGTTTATGAGAGTCACTTTTTTTCAAATTTCGGTGGTGTCTTTTGTGTCCTATTTATATATATGAACGACAAATTTTTGTGTCTTCTCACTAATTTATATTGGACAAAAAAAATCAGGAAATTTGTAGCACACAAAGTTGAGTTGTGAGCCTTAATACCATTAAGAGAGATTTATGAAACTATTAATGTGAAAATTAAAAATATATATTTGTTACACATTTATCATAATATGCTTTTTTATATTTATTTATTCATTTATATATTACTATAAAAACAATTAATCTTAAATACATTCTGTAAACATAGTTTAATAAATTAAATTATATATAATATATACATACATACATACATACATACATATATGTATATATATATATATATGATATAACATTAAGTACGCATCCAACCATTGTTCGATTACAATTTGACTATGGAACAATGAGTTATTATTTTTTTCAGTTCAATGGTTGGTCAGTTTTTAAGACATTACTCAACATTACTCAGCCATGGCAATATACAGTCCTTGCAAAAATATCTCGTGAGTCATGATATTATATTATCTACTTTTGTTAATTGAGTTAACCGATTCGAATTAATGTACTTTTTGTTAAACTAGGCAGCTAATACCCAATAAAATAGTGAATTAAGTGTTTTATAAAGAAAAACAATTTTGAAAACTCTATTTGAAAGCACTGATTGGTGTTATTTTTGGAAAAGAGATAGCGTAAAACGACAATAATAGCTGTAAAACTATACATACACTTTAGAGTGTGAGATGCATTGAAAATTTAAGACTTTACAACACATAATTAAACTTAATCCAAAAGATTATTTTTAAATGAACTAGAACAATTTCATAATATGTTTAACAATTTATTGTCTTGAAATAGATCTAAAAAATATATTAAGAAATCATCAATAGTATTAATCAATGATTTAAAAACTGGACCGGACCGGTCAGTTCAACCGGTTCAACCAAAAACCAATCCCTAATCCGATTCAATTGGTTTAGAAAATCAACTAACTAAAAAATTGATCAAGAACCAATTAAATCAGTTAAGAATCGGTCAAAACCGACCAAATCCAAACAGATCAAAATCGGTTTGAATCTATCCGTACTCATTTTTATATAACAAAATAATTTATCCCAAATAAATTTAACAAATTAAAAATAAAAAATAATAAAAAAAGAGGGAGTTGAAATATATATATATATATATTAAAAAAATAAAGAATATAAAAGAAGTAAAATATGAATACTTTATTATTTTTTATACTTGGTCTCTATTATGTTTATATTTAATTTTCTAATAACATTTCTTTTAAATATAAATGTATTTATCCAAAATTAGTATTTAGTTTTTTTTTCTTTTTTAATAATAAGTAGAATTTTAATATACTTTAAAAACTCTAAAATAATTTTTATAATATCTTAAGAAATATTAAATTAGTAATTAAATATTTAAAATTTATTGATATTTATCTTTTACATTAAATTTTTAATATATAAAATTTTAAAAAATATAATTAATTATTATCAGTTCAATTACAATTTAATTATAATTAAATTAATAAATTGTGAATTAATATTTTTAGTGGTTGAATGATCAATTTAATTTTAAAAATATTGGTATTAATTGTCCAGTTGAATGATCTAAAATAGATGCAGCTTCATGCGATGATCACCGTCCAATCCTAACGATTTCACACAAATCTTCAGGTGACTTCAGTCTCCCCCTCAATTTTTTATTATCCAAAATCAAAGTTGTCCAGGTTTAATGTTCATTGTGAAGCACAATATGTTCGAATCAGCCGTTCAACATTTGCCAAGTAGACAAATAAAATAATAATAATAATAATAATAATAATAATAATAATAATAATAATAATAATAATAATAATAATAATAATAACAACGAGAATTAGTAAAAAAATAATAATAATTCAAAGTAATTGTACTCAATGAAAGTTTTTCTCATCTTTGATTAGAAACCTATAAAAAGAAAGAACACCTATTTAAACAAAAAATAAAATCGAGTGATCTAGTGTCTTGCAATTTGAAAGCAAATTTTACCTTCCAAGTAAAAAAATGCAAGTACAGTAAATCTTCAATAAAAATAATAAAGGCAAAAGAAAAGGAATAAGCCATCTATGACCCATAACCTTTTCGTTAATAAATCGGTCCAAAAATCTACAGAGACCCTTTTATATGAAATTATATGACGCCTCATCATCTTTAAGTAGCTAATATGGCATCTAGGCATTGTCCCATGTGTTAAAATATTCTCTTTTAAAGAGGGGGGAAAAAAAACCTAAATCCTTTCATTATGTATGAAGTTAGAAGACACACAAACAGGTGGTTGATCTACTTCCCCCCACGCTTGAATCAATCCAAATATGTGAAAATCTAAATCTTTCATTTGGCTCCATTAGATTTCATGGATCTACTAGGTACCATCGGAAGGACTAAGTTACACAAATCTATAAGTTCAGATAGTTAACAGTCAAATTTTAAAGTTAAAGAAATAAATTGTATGAGTTTCTAAATTAAAAGGGGTTATGTGTATTAATTTTAACCCTTAAATTAAAAAAAAAAAGGAGGTAATCCAAGTAATCTAATTTTTTATGTGCAATTTGAAAGTAAACTTTACCTTCTATGTAAGAAAATGCAAGAGAATACGATAAATATTGAATAAAAATAAATGATAAAGGAGAAAGAAAACGAAGATAGGAAGCAAGGTTTGTAATGATTCCGCAATCAACGTCAACCACGCATTAGAAGTAAAGGGTGAAAATTGGGTAAGGTTAAAATCATTAAGAGCAAACTAACATCGATTTTAAATACTAATGACCCGTTTGGTTACATTGATGGAAAGGTAATCTTTTTTATTAATTTTATGCAATATATATTATATTCTTGTAATTATTATGTAATAATATTTATTAATATTTATTTTTTTAAAATAGAAGCATGATGGTTATTTCTATCTTTAAAATTATTCTTTTTATTTCTCTCTTCTAAAGCATTTTTTTCTATTCTGTGTACCAATTCATAAAGTTGATGCTATATAAGCTATCAATTACATGTCTTCTTAAATGAGAAAGGTATCTTGCAACAAATAAAAATTGAAACTAAAACTAAAAAATGTTGCAAGCAATTCAAAAAAGAAGAAGAAGAAGAAGAAGAAAACAATTATGAAAACATAATTCATCTTACTCAAAGTAATTTCCCACAAAGCAGAATGCATAATACAATTGACAATGATCTAAAATCTATAGAAGAGAATCTTACTCAAGTAAGGTCCTGATCAAAACTGTAACAATTATTTGGAAAACGATGAAGAACTTATCGATTCAAGAAAAAGATGTATGAGTGACTATCTGAGCCTATGTACCTTGTCAATTGTTGCTATACAGCATTAATCCTTCTTGCAGCTTGTATCTTTCACCCCTTGAAGTTATCTACTTGTGTAATATGTAATATGACAGCCTTTTAAACTTGTTCTAATAGAAACTTCGAGAGACTATCAGGCCAAAATTACGAGGGACTTTATATATACATTGGCGAAAATTACAAAAGGTTCAATATACTTGGTACATTTTTTACAAAAATAATAAAATTTACAATATTAAAATTCATCCGAGGTTAGACCTTGAAATTTTGAATAATATAATAGGTAGAGAATTGAAAGCCATTGTTAAAGGTTTACTGCATTTGAATGGATATAAATGGAAAGTTTGACAAAGATACATAGTCAAAAAATTTTATTTTCTATCATCAATGGAAATTTCAAGAAATATTAATAAAAATAAAAATATTAATGAGTATACTAATATATTTACGCAAGATAACACGTTACCATAAAATTAAAATTTTAAATATTCACTTTTATTACCACTTTTGTAATGGCCCAGCTTAAGGATGGCAACCTCACGCGGCAAAAGTGGAAAGTATTTCCCTGTTTCTTGTCCTTACCATTTATAGTGTGTTTGGATATCCGTTTGGAGAGGCTAAAATCACTTTTGCTGGCCATAGTTTTGCAGAAGCAACATATTGTTGCTTTGTACAAAACGTGGTTTGGGGGATGGAGAAGTTTTTCCAAACATGCACTTAGTTTTCTTTTCATCCTCGCCTTTGCTCCCTATGATAGGAGGAATTTTGCACTCATCCCTATAGCTAATTTGATATACAAAAAGTTATATATAAAAATAAAATAAAATTTTGTGAATAAAAAATATTTATAATATTTTTATTTTTTAATAATTAAATAATAATTAATAAATAATATTAAGTAACGATTGATAATGATTATGGAGATAAAATTTACATTTTATCAAATTTTCCTTCTCTTTTTTATTTTCTATCAGCTTACCAAACATGGCGTGAGTTCTTGCACATTCCCTTAGAGATTCTAGCAAATGGAGAGGGAGTGAGTTTTAGTTCTAAGTTTAAATTTTGTTTTTATTTTAAACTAATATAAATAAAAATAAAAAGTAAAATAAATAAAAAAGAAAAAAATTAGAGAGATATATGAATTAAGAATATTTCTGTAAAACTAACGGAAAAAAGAACTTGTGAGACAAAGAATATAATCCTTATCCTCATCCTCAAACTAGCATAGAAGATTTTATCCCCTACCTCTATAGTAATAAAAAATATATATATTCATTCATATACAGATCTCCAATTAGTACAGTCTCTGTATAGATCTCAACGTTGGTGTTTGCAATGCCAAAACTAGTATAACCACCAAACCATGTCATCATTTATGTAAGCATAATTCAAAGAATCATTAAAAGAAAAAATTATGCAAAAGTTAAAAATTTTTATTCTAGCATAAAAATACTCTCATTAATTATATATAAATTTTCAAATTTTGTTAATAGGATAAATTACAATTTATCTCATATGATTTTGTCCAAAATAAATTTATCTCGCTATGATTTCAACTTTAAAGTTTGTTAACACTCCGTGGCTACTTGACAATTATTTAACTACTTTGTGGTATGTTATATCTAAATTCTAACAAAAATAATCACTTCAATATTGAATTGATGAATTGTTCCTATTCCAGCCATATAATTTATCTTATATTTTAAATATTTTCACAATTCTGTTTGGTCTCATTTGGTATATAGATGCCTTGGTGATGGAAATAGAAATAGAAAAATGAATGGACTGTAATAAAAAAATTTTTGTTTGATAAGAATGGAAAAAGAAAAGAAATATGTTTGTATTTAATTATTTAGTTGGATGAAAGTATAATAAAATAAAAAATAAAAATAATGCAATGAAAAAAATACCCTTATCTTATGTCAACCTTACGTTACATCAATGACATTGTGGTTGCCTCTGTGTGCGCGCGCGCGCGCGCGCGTGTGTGTATTTGATAAGAAGATCAATGCGTTCTATTGTTTGCATTTTCGTTGCCATTGTGTTTAGCTCTCCCCATCCATTGAAGGTTTGGATGTTTTGCAATTTTCTTTTTTTGCACAAAATTTATACGTATGTTGCTTACCTTTACAATTTCGGTAGAAGTAATTTCTGCTTATTTTATTTTTTCACTATGAATTTTTTTCATAAGCTTTCTAATAAAATTCTATAAGAGCTTGAAAGAAAAATATTATTATAGATAGCCTTAATTAATATTTAATAATAATAATAGTAATAGTAATAATATATTACTACTTTTTTTGTTCGTATTTTACTATAATATATATCACAATAATATATTATTTGTTAACATAATATTTTTCCTTCCTTTCTTAATTTCAAGAAAAAAAATGTATATTCTTACTTTGTGTGGTAAATTTATATATATATATATATATATATTAAGTTGTAACATGTAAAGAATTACAGAGGTTTAATATTATTTGTATAACAAATGTATATATTTACTAAAATTTTTATATTATTAACTTAACTTGATTAAAGAAACTTTTGAATATATAAATATATAATAGTACAGTATAATTACACTTATGTTTATCTCATAAATTGTATATTATTTTCCTTTTCCCTTTAAATCGGGACCAAAATGTAAATATGAAAACTTGTATATAAGAAAAAAAAGGAAAAGCTTATTGCTAACGACAAAAAAATAAAAATAAAAAGAAAGGAAAAAAGGGCAAACAGTGGCATAATGGGACTTTCAACTACATACCATCGTTTGGTCGAACAATTCTAACTACATGACAGTCAAAACTAGCTCGACTATTGTTTGGTTGGACGAGTTCGACTGCTACACAATCAAAATAATATACTAACCATTCGATTGCTATGCAATCGGAACTTTTTGACTGTAATGCAATCAGAAATCTCATTGTTTCGCTTTGGATATCTTTCTTATTCTACTTGACAATTACAATGGCTATTACAAAATTTTATTTTTTTAATGATTGGATGATATTTATATTAGCACATTTATAATTTTTATGAAAATTTTAAAATTCACATAAACAAAACCAATAATAAAACTAAATTTTCAAACAGTATAACTTATAAAACAAATTTTGATTTGCCTGTACAAGAACAAATAAATAACTAAATACTTTCCCCTCAATACTTGATAATATAACAAATAATTGAATCACATAAACAATGGAACTAAATTTAATTGATGAAAATTGTAGTAATAGAGCGATAAAGATAGAGTTGTAACAAGTCAAAAGATTTTTAGGATGATGTGAGAGCTGACAAGTTGAATAAAACTAAATAAAAGAGAGGACAAATAAATATATAACAGGGTAAAAATGTCAATATATTTTTATTTAAAAGATGAAAGGCTCGCGTGATTTAAAGCAAAAAATGTATAGTATGCCATCTTTACACCTCAATTCCCATTTTTTATCACTGACGCATAGCAAATAAATTTTAATAATAGAATCCGTTTTCTTTTCACTTTTCATTGCTATACCAAATGGGGTCTTAACTTTTCGTTTGAATTATAGTTTTATTTCTAAATATCAAATCAATCTCATTAGTAACATTAAAAAACTATTCAATTATTCAATGTAAAAATAAAATTTACTTTTAATAATAAAATATTTATTATTTTAACTTTCATGTAAAAATTTTATATTATTGTCAAGTCATAAAGAAACAAATATAATTTGTTATATTGGAAGAATGAATTCATATGGAGTGTTTGAGAATTAAAACAAATTCTCAAGCAATTATATATATATATATATTACTATTTTTATTTTTATTTTTTAATTACTTAAATAATTGTATTAATTCATATAAAATCTATTTATTATATATAACAAAAGAATGTTTGCTTTTTATTAGAAATTTATTGTAAAATTACTGTTCTTAAGCGGTTCATAATGTGATAATTTTTAAAATTTTAAATTTCTTTTGTTTGCTTTTATTGTATATTTCCTATAGATTTTCTATTTATGATATTATTAATTATTCTGGTTTCGCATTTTTAACAATGTAGCTCTTTTGTAGGCCGCATGCACGGGAAGCAACCCATTCTAGTTCACAATATTTGTAATGCATTTTTAACCAATTAATTTTTTTTTTATATATAGTGGAACAAAAATTTCCTTATAAAACTTTTTATAAACTAGTCATATCTCGCAACCAAAAAGTCACTTCACATCCTTTACCACCCAGTCATTTTTTATATCTATCATATATATCAAACGAAGCTTTTACTTGCACTGTAAATTTATTGTCGTTTTACTATTTTGTAGCTATGCATGGTTTAACAGTTAATTCATAAATTTTTTGAACTTTTACATTTGTTGTATATATTTATCACCCACCAATCCTAGTTATTAATAAAAAAAAAATCTTACTTTGCCTCACCCAAAAGTTATTTCAAAAGATAAAAGAACTTAACAAATTTTGATTTTTCTTAGACAGACTAGAGGGGTAAAATCCTAAGAAACAAAATTTATATATAAATTTTAAATATTTGTTATAATTCATATTTTCTTAATAAAATGTATAATTCTTAATAGTTTTTACAATTTAATATCATATAATTTAATTTTTTAGAAAAATTCTCATCTCACGTAACTTGACCCATTTTGGAAGTAGACGATCCGAGTCCGACCCGTGGCAACCCAGTCTGCCATTTCAATCGGGGTCGGAACATTCTTCTCTTCGCAGATCAACGTCACTCTGAAAGAACAAAAGTGCAACTTACATTACGAGGCGAAAGAGAACACGGTAATCGAGTGCGACGCAGAGTGGACTCTGAAAAATGTTCCTGCGCGCGATCGCACGGCCATTGATGGCCAAGGTGAAGGAGACGACGGGGATCGTGGGGTTGGAAGTGGTGCCGAACGCGCGGGAGGTGCTGATCGGTCTCTACACCAAAACCCTGAAGGAGATCCAGGCCGTCCCTGAGGACGAAGGCTACCGTAAGGCCGTAGAGAGCTTCACGAGGCACAGGCTCAAGGTTTGCCAGGAAGAGGAGGATTGGGAAATGATCGAGAAGCGCCTTAGCTGTGGCCAGGTCGAGGAGCTAATCGAGGAGGCTCAGGATGAGCTCACCCTCATTGGCAAAATGATCGGTATTGAATGTTGATACGTCGCTTTTCTTTCTGCTATAGGGATTGATGGATTGTTGGGCTGCTAAGAAAATTATAGGGTAAGAAAAGAAAATTGTGGAAAATTTTAATTGACATAGAAAAGTTAGATAATTATGCTGCATTGTTGTGTCTTAGGGTATAATAATTGTTTGGCTGGTAATTTAGAGGGTACGAAAAGCAATCTCGGGATAATTGAATTTAGTGAAGTATGAAAGGAAGCAAGTATGTAAATATCTTCTTTTTCTTTTATTTCAATTTTTGAACCATTGTATGGTATGGACTTGTTTCGCTGTTTATCTGCATTAGAAACTATTCATTTCCTTGGTTTGTAGAGACTTCTTTTTTAAGCCAAGGAGGTTGTTACTTTCAAGCCAATCAGGGAGTTAGAAAAAGACCCAAATTCTAGATTTTTTTGGTCTACGAAGTAAAGTAACAGCATTAAAAAACTTAGTGTTTAATATAAATTTCAGCTTTCTCTTTGCACTCTTGTGCCAGCACTTTGTACTAGCAGACTATATATTATATCTACCAAATCAAGATCTGAACTTTTTCCGATCGACGGGGGGGCTAAAAAGGCAGCATGGTAGTTTTAGTTTTTTTTTTTGTAGTATCCATTCAAGTCCTATTAGCCTTGTTTTATATGTCAAAACTTGAGCATTTAGAGGTAGAGTAGACCCTCTTGATAATTGCAGTAGGCTTAACTATCGCTCCGATTAAAGAATTTGAATTCCAATAATCTTATCAAAGGAAAAAAAACACCTTTAATCCTTAATTGTGGATGTAAAGTTTGATGAAATCTGCTTCTAGAGATTTTGCTAGATTTGTTAGTTAGACTTTTAGCTTAAGAAGAATATGTGATATATAACAACCAAAAAACCATTTTTCCCTGCCAAGAGTTTTTTTTTTTTAAAAACCTTTTTGATAAACCTTTTGTTGTTGTACTTCTCTTGTTATTTCTTTCAGAAAAGTCTATTCTATAATAATAACCCTAAAACTGGCACTTCCATTGTAATTTTGTTGAGTTCAATCCCTCAATTTTGAGTGACCATTTGAATTTTGTACATTGTTTGAACTATGAATGAGTAACTTCTTTTGGGGGGAACCAAATTCCAGTTTTGATTAGCAATCTTTATCAGTTATGCATAATACATGGAGAACTTGTGATATGTCCCACATTGGGCAAATATCAAGACTTAAAGTGATACTTAAGCCTTGAGACTCTCCCAACCAACAAACTCCTTTATTGGAATATGTTTTCCTCATGCTTAAGTAGTTTCAACTTGAACAAAATCAAATCTAGCTTTCCTCTTTCACTGGCGGGCATATTTACCAAATTAAGCAATATTGTAGAGGTTCAAGGATTAGAGCAATTTCTTTCAAACACAAATGTGTGTCCTAACTCTTATCTGGAATGCAATGCTAGTTATTCAAAGGTTGAATGGGAAAGAGGATCGTATAGCATTGCAAAACCAGCAAAGGATGTAGTAAACCAGAGGGAAAGAAATTTGTTTTTTATGTTTCATTTAACTGATAAGTTTTTTTTTCCTTGAATTTTTAATGCATCATTCCTTAAAGAAATATTTTAATTAAACTTAAAACTTACTATATACTTGTGTTAGCTGTTTCTTTTGCCTATTTTTTCCATTAGGAAGAGAGATTGCAAATGAGGTCCTAGATGATTCTTTTGTGTATCTCTTGAATTTGCTGGCCTGTACATGTGTGTACGTGAAAGAGATAAGAGATTTACTTATTTTAGTCACATGCAGCAACTTGGTGAATTTTCTGTTCAAGTGATATGGTTTTGGTGATATGTCAGTCAACTTGGTGAAAGAGACAGTGGAAGATATGAGCTTAAGTAAAGAAAATATCTGCGTTCACGTGAAATATGGTGAAATTCAACAGTCTTAACTTAGAGTACCTTATTTTTCTTCAACATAATCATTATTTTTATACTTTTACTTTCTCAATAAATTTTCATACCTCAATATGAACAATAGGAACCCCATTGGACTAGTTTCATTCTTTGTTGAATATGATTAGGAACAAGGTAAATGATATAAACATTGATTACTGTTGATTATGTTGTTTACAGAGTGGATGGATCAGGTTATCATATGGAAAAAATATTTTATATTTAAAACAAAAAAGAAGAATAAAAATTTATTTGGAGCAAATTGGTGTATACATTTCATGACCTGGTGTACTTGTCCGTTCATTTTTCCTTTTCTTTTTCTTTTTTTTTCCCCTCTTTTTCCAATTTCCTTATGTTATATGTTCTAGGCGTACTGTGTATTATTTGCCTTTTTGTATTTTATTTCACTTTCTCAATTTCACAGTGTTGGCAATACCATAATTGGCAACCCAGCGAGGGGAAAGAAATACAGGATGGAGTAATCATACGTTGCATTGAAGATATCTGGAATCTGGATGCCTCCTTTGTCCAGTCTTGATTTTTATAGTATTTAAATATAACTCATGTCATTGTTGAGTTGAGTCTGATAATCAGTTCCAGTTAAGACTTGAGATATCCCACTTCCAAACAGATTTCTAAATTTTGAAAGTTCCATACTTCAAATGCGGCCACAAGTGTGAACTGAATTTTGTGCGGAATAATGCTATAATTGATCTTAGGATGACTACTCAAAACTAGGACAACTTATAGTTTGTAAACTTGTTGTGTGCTTGTGTAGATGTGAGTGTTTAAATGAGGATTTCATCTCAGTTTGGGTATATACTGAAAACTTTTTAATCCAAACTGGGGTTGTTTTATTGTGAATTTGTTTGTTGAGGTTTCACCCGACAATAGATGCAGGTTAGTGTTTCAGTGTATTGTTAGCATTTCTTGATTATCTGTCAGGTACCTAGCTAATTACTAACAATTCAACCTCACAAACCAGAACTCACAGATAGCCGTAGATGAGAATAGCAGAAAAGATAGTAGACTAGCCTGGCAATTGAAGAGCCAGCAACCTCCCAGCTGAAGCTTCTTCCAAAATTCCTCTGTGACCTTTACAGTTGTTGCTTTAGCATTTTTATTCCCTTCCCGTAGCTGTTTCAAGGCTGCCACCTGTCCTAACTAATTCCCACATGCAGAAACTCCTTTTAACCTCAGCCCACACCTTAACTATAGGGGGCATAACATAATCATTTGTAACGATGATTTGCTATACACTTTGATGCCATCGTTTATTGAAGAATATGTGGACACTATAATCTTAATTTTGTAAGCATATTTAATTAAATTTTTATTGTATAATAATTACTCGTTGTTTAATAGTAATAAGTGAGAATTTCACAATTCCTAATATATATATAGACTATATACTTTGGTCACGGAAATAGCATCTTTCTGGCCATTATATGTCTTGCATTGATAAAGATATTTATCGTAATGAATTGTTAAATGCGATTTCAGCTGTCTCCATTGGAATCATATGTGCATCAATTTTTAAGGAATAATGTAAAATGATCGGTTTCATTTATATGCCATCCGTTATGTTGGAATGCAGAGTGGGATCCATGGGGTGTCCCAGATGATTATGAATGTGAGGTGATTGAGAATGATGCACCGATTCCTAAGCATGTTCCTTACCATCGACCTCCTCCTCTCCCTGAAGAATTTTTCAAGACGCTGGAGGCTGTTTCATCTCAACCGAAGAAGGACACTCCTGCGGTCACCTCTGGTGAATCAACCTCGAAGGCACGATGATCTGCAGCTATATGCTAAGCTGTGCCTTGGCTTCTTAATTTTTTTTTTTTTTCCCTCTCTTTATTTGCCTTAAATTGTTCGACATGTAGGAAGTTTCAGATTGAACAGAGTATGTGGGAGAAAGCCTTGGCTCCACACTGACCTGATCAGAATGGAATAACAAAAATTTCTTGTCTCTTCTACTTTGTTTTATATAGGTGCGTTTAGCTTATAGCTTTCTAAACAGCTTTGGCTCCTGGACTTCTTACTGCCATTGTATTCAAGATTCTGACGTTTAGAGAACTGATAAATCGAACCAATTTGTGTTTTTATTTTCATGGCCTTCCTAAAATGTATTTTTACGCATTTGTGTTGCATCATTTTGTCATGCTAGTCTTTTTATTTCGGGTTAAAATCTTTACAGCTGTTTTACACTGCATGTTGTTGCCGTTTGAGTAATGGCCAAAGAGAAAAAAAGGGGCTTAGACTAGTAAGAATGTAATATAGAGCCTAGTATAAGAATGGTTTACAAGTTTTTTCTTCTCTTGTGAGCTAAGAAGAGAAGAATGCAATCTTGAACTGCCAAGGTACAATAATGAAAATGATAAGGCAATGAATTTTAGAGATTCTGTCTTTGCTGTTATAGTGTATCCATCTTGTTTTCTTGTTTAAAATAGGTTTTTCTTTTATAATTAAAAATCAATGCCAACTATTGTAAGGACGAAGTTGTTCTAATAATGTGAGATTTAACAATGCAAGCTGGACCATTTGGGGTCTACAAAGATAGTTGACTTATAAGGTCTTCATAACACATATCTACTATTTAGCTACAAAAGTGTACTGCAATGTTTAGAACTAGCATAGTTAATAATTTTTGTTTTGGTATTGCGATTAATGCCTGGAGACAAAACAGCAACCAAAAATATTATAACCGTCTGCCACGGACCTCCTCACTAGAATACCTGTCCACATCGGATGCTTGCCTAGTCCCCACTTTTTCTCTTTGGAGTCTACCTATCTTTTACTTGCTTTCTCCTTTTAAATTTCTGGTCCTTGAGGGTCCTATCACGCACCATAAATGGATTAATAGGAAGTTTCAACTCTAACATAAATTTAGAATTACTGAATTTATTTATCAATTTTTGGTCTAACCCTTATTTTAAGATTTGGTTACATTATAAATGATTTCCCTCGTTTCAAAATATCGCTTTTTTCCATGATGCTTAATATATATTGCAAAAATTTGATGGAACTAAAATAATACGAGCAAGTACCCTTATCAACAAGTATTAATAGTTAAAGTATGATGTTGATCTCGAGAGAATTGATTGGATAACTTTTTAATTATGTTGAATTATTAAACTATTTCCCAACTAACTAATAGTCTTAATTATCCTATCTACTCGCATGCACTTTAAGATTAAACTAATATATTTAATTAATTAAAATAAAATATGTAGTTAGGGTTTCAATTTTACCTTACTCTAATTAAATTGATTTTCATAACACGATTTGGCTTAAGTGATCCGTCTATAAAGAATGCCTCTGATTCTTAGTTAATGTATTTCCGCCTATCGATATCTGTTTGGGATTAACTAAACAATCATACAAATTCTTGACCTATTAGTATCTCAAATCTATGACATATGCTATAGATCATTTTCAAGCAACTTCACCTATTGGTATCCCATTATTATTCAAGAACTAATTTGAATAATCTAGTTAAATTTCACCTTCGGTCTCTCATTAAACTAAACCTTAAAGTATAGTTTCACCTTCTGATTCATCAATAAACAACTAAGAGCATTTATTCATAAACATTAAAGTATAACATACTTCACTTGGTAGAATAAATACTTAAATTCAAATATATTACTAAATCAAAATAAACAAAGTCCAGGTACTTTCAATACCCTAACAAGAAAACTATTTCATAGAAAAATTAAAAATAAAGAACATAAAATTGATAGTAAACTTAGAGAAGAGAATAAGGGCTAAAGTTGGGTGCATTCTGTTGCCAAACACCGTTGCCTTTCCTCTATCTTCATCCTAGTCCTCCATAAACCTCAAAGTGTTGGTAAAGGTATGCATCTAATAATAATAAAGTGCCAAAATTAGGCTTTATGAAAATAAAGGTTTACAAATTAGGGTTTAGAGAATGGGCAAGTGTGGTAGGTGCTATAACTTTCTTAAAAGCCATAAACTTAGATTCTGTTTGATATGTAGAATATAAAAAGAGCATTTTTACGAAGGAAATTAAAAAAAAAAAAAGTAATTTGAAAATAAAAATTATTTGTGTATTCTTACTTTAAAAAATAATAAAAAGTAATAAAATATCATTAAATGATTATTATAAAAATATAATAAATATTACATAGAAATTATATAAAAAATTATTTTTGCATAGGATTATCAAATGGGCCCCTTAGGTTCAAGGCTCTTTCCTCCTCATTTAGGGTCTAGAAGGCGTCATTCCTCCTCCTATTTTGCAATTTAGGAAACTCTTCCTCTAACCTAGGTTTAGGTACATGAACTCTTTCTGGTTGGGCTCATGTGAATTGGGCCTCCAATTTAGCTCTTGGTCTTGGAACCCCTCGGGTTAGGCACCTATCATTCAATCCTCCTAAGCAAAAGTGAAACTCAATTTGAGCTCCTTCTTAATGGACTTTGGGTGTGGGCTTTTGTCTTTGGACTTCTTCCTTTAGACTCATCATGCGGGGCTTCCAATCTTGAATGCCTGAGCCTTCTTAATTCCTTTAGCTTATTTATAAAAAGTAGAATCCAAATTAGGAATTTTTGTACAATAATTCACATAAATTTTAATAATTAAACCCTAATAACAGTTTAGCCTTAAAATTAGAACAATATAAAAAGATATTTGCATATATCTATTCGAAAGTTTTTATAAAATTGTATACTTAAGTGAAAGTTATCAAAACTTTTTCTTTAATTTATTTTCTATTAATAAAGTTGATTTTCTACACAATAAATGTACCTTTCAAAACTAAGATTAATTAACTATGTTTACTTTTATATTAAGAGTAAAATTACAATCTTATATTAGAATTAAGATTAATTGAATGTCTTTAATGTCATATTAAGAATAAAATTATATTTTTATATTGTGCAAAAAAATAAATTTATCAAAAAAAATAAATTAGAGATTTTTTTGCAATATATATTAAATATCATGAAAGCCAAATGATATTTTTGAAACAAAATAGGCATTATGTGTAATCATTACATATATAAAATAAAGTTTTTTAACACTATTCTTAACTTGTAACAAGATGTGACTATTCTTTTTCTTTTTTTTTCATTGGGGCCCCACCAAATTCTACTAGGGGCCATCCACCAGTTTAATTAAATCTTGAAAAAATTAACATAATTTATTATTTGTTTAAGACAACTTTCACTTTTTATATTAAAATTTTAAATTTTATACTAGGTTTATATTTAAGTTGGATTAGTTTTTCAAGTTAGTTAATCTATTTTTTAAAAAGATTTTTGATAAAAATTATAAAATAACTTTAAGAAAATAAAATTTTTATATAAATTTTTATAAAATAAATTTTTAAAAAAAATATATATAAAACTAAGCCGAGCCCCAAGTCAAACTAATTAACAAAGTTAGTTCTTAGTTAAATGACTCAACCAAATAACTTAATTTTTTATTTTTTAATTTGATCCAATGTGATTGGACTGACTTAGTGGTCAGACGACTTTTTTAAACCCCTAGTAGCTTTTCTTTACAAAAAAGAGAAGGATAAAAAAAATGATTGTGTGGATCAGAACAAAGGATAAGTGATGAAGACAAAAGACAAGAAAAGACCAACTAATTGCACAAAAACAGGGTGAAATAAAGAACTCTCACAGTTGAGGAGCAACAAAATGAAGAATGGAATAAAGAGGCATATGCATATTTGATGAGAGATCAATCGATGAACAGCAAGAGCAAATCAAATGGAAAAGCCATTTTTATCATAGTGCCAAGTACCTTTATAAAATCCCAACCATTAGCTATTGAGTAAATCACTCGGTTAAGAGGTTGTGCCTCTAAGAAAAAAGATAGACATTCGTCTTTATCATAAAGAGGTAATATTCCATAGTATCTCTCGTAAATACTTTATTAAAAAAATTCTGGATTTAAATATCGATAATGTCATGAGTCGAAAGAAAAAAAAAAATTAGCGCCTCCTTTTTTTTGCAGGGCCATATATATATATATATATATATATATATATATATAAGACTTATCTCATACACAAATTAAGCTATTTAAAAGACTTATCTCAATTCATAAGAAATGATAGAGGAAATATGACTAGTATCTTTAATTTTGGATCATTTACAAATGCTTCCTCAACTTTTAAAATCTAAAAATACTTCCTTAAATTGTCACCCTTCAAGATATAAATCATTTTGTCCAATTTTTTGTGTTGAAACTGATGATTGATATGCTACTCTAGACTCTAAAGCTCCCACTAGTTTATACCTCGAGTTCTCCAACTCGAAAATTTCTTTCGGTTTTCAAATCACCAAAGAATGTTGAATGCAATATTTTGCTTTTATGCAATTATAGAGTGATTTAGGATAGAAAAAAATGTGATGGCATTTTGTTGCAAAATAGTATAAGCATGGCACATGACAAATGACAGAGTTTGAAGTGCAATTTCATAACATTAACGAGAATTAATTAAAAAGATGTAAATCTTAAAAAGTGATAGTTTAAGAGAATATGTTCTCATTTCAAAACTTGAGAGAAGTATTTACAAAAGACAAAGTTATAAGGAATTTATATTTTCCCAAAAAGATGATACCTGATCTTTATAACTTTGGTATAATTTTTTTAGAAAATATTTTAAAAGTAAAATTTTAAATATATCTACGTTAAGTGAGAAATTATACTATTTAAACAGAAAATAAAATTTATTCTGTCAAAAAAAATTTAGATTCGAACAAAATTTCAAGACAATTAATCTAAAGAGTAACATTAGGAAAAAAAAATACAAATTAAGGACGCTTGCCAGCTTTAGATTTGCAGATGCAGCATCTCCATTTATTTTCTTTGCCATTAAATTCTTTTCCTGTCTTCTGTTCGGCCTCTAGTTTATATGTACCTTGGGATCAAAGGAAGGAGCGTCAGAAACTTCTTTTCTTTTTTCTTTTAGGGTTTATGAAGAAGGGGCACGCTCAGAGCTAATGCATGATTTGCCTTATTTATGTATTCTGGTTTTGGCTGTTGGATCTAATAAAAATTCCTTACGCATTTAAACAAGGTTGGGAATCATGAAAATGTCCTCATTTGGCAAAAGGCCGTTTTGATGTTGTCAGGAAACTTCACTTGAGATTGAAGCTGCCCTAAAAAGTTATGACGTCAATGAACTCATAAACAAGATTATAGACAGATTCACACACACACACACACACACACACACACACACACATATATATATATATATATATATATATATATTGGCAACCTTCTTTTCTCCAATCACTATTCATAAGTCACATTAGTTGGAGTTTTAATCTGAACTTAGAATAAATTATATATTTTTTAATTTTATTAAAATTATATAAGTTTTTTATTTATTTTTAAAATATACAAAAGTTTCTTTTGAAATAAAATATTATCTTACATTTTCGTTTAATTTTAATTTTTTCACTAAAATACTCTCAATAATGTAAATACATATTTTTTAATTAAAAAATTTAAATAGAGGATATTTTAGTTAAAAAATTCAAAATCAAACTAAAATTTAGGATAACTTCTGATTTCAGAGAAAATTGATATGTATTTCAAAAATAGAAGAAAATTTGTAAAATTTTAACAAAATGTAAAAAAAAATCTGGGTAATTTACTCCTGAACTTAATATTCTCATTTTTTATTTTTTGATCTTCCTCATCTTTTATGTGTCCTCTTTTTCTTTTTCTTTTTTAAAATTTATTTGCAAAGCATGGACCACTTGCTAGTTTTACATATTTAGTAAATGACTTAGAAAAGCACAAAACATGTTCATGAGGTTGGAAAATTTTTCAATAATGAAAAAAAAAGATGATAAATAAGTGATTTATCTCTCAAAATCACATCCAAAAGTACCTCACAGCTCAATTTTTTACAGCGAAAAAATGTTCATAAAAGTACTAAAATATAAATTATAGTCCTACCAGAATACTAAAGTATTAAATATAAATAAATTCTAATAAAACAGTAATAAGATAATTATATATAATATAATAACAAAATTTTAATTCATAAAGTGTTGATGAATACATTTTCAATGAGGAAAAAATAACAAATTTCAAGCAAATAATTAAATTGAATTAATATATAATTAATCAATATTTACTATGTAATTATAATCGACCCTTCTTTCTTACTTTCACTTAATTTTTTTTTCTTAAATTAAATTATAGCTGACAGAATTTCTAATTTTTTTTCTTTTTTTAATCAGAGAATTTCCTAATTTCAAATTTTCCTCCAACCTAAATTCATCAACAACTTCATATTCCCAATGTAGGTCATATACTTCTATTTTTTGTTACTTTTTGAATCGTAAATATACTATTCAAAATTTACTATTTATGTTGACTTTATAACTTTATATCGTTTGGTTAAAAAAAGGAAAAGTTTTTCCGTGTGAAGAAAAGGTTCATTTTTCTTTTCCCATAGCTGTTTTGTGTTATAAAAAAAATTCTTTTTATCTGTTGTAAGCCGAGTGATATATAAATATTTATCCAATTATAGTTTTAAAATTAAAAAAATATTTAATTTGATTTTTCTAAGTAACTAAACTTAATTTTCTCTCTATTCTTTGGTTTTATTGCACTATTATCTGTGTTACTCTAATTTTAGTACTCGTTTAATGTGCAGAAAATTAAGTATGGAAAGAGACAAAGAAATAGAAAAAAAATAATTTTATAGATGAGAAATACCCGTGATCTTATTTTTAATAATTGAATAATTATTATTAAAAAGTATTAAATAATAATTATAAAGATAAAATTAAAATTTTTTTTCAACTTTCTTTTTTCCTTACCCCTTTCTCCCTTATCAAACAAGCGTTAGTAAATTAATTATTAATTTTTAAAATATTACTTTCTTTTTAGTTTAATTAGCTAAAAATAAACTTTTTAATTTAGTCTTTCAATCATTTTTTTCAGTCAAAATAATTGTTATAAAAAGCCATAATAACTTAACATATTAGCTGACATTGTATAAATATGAGCCAATGTGGTTTGCCAAGAGATGATTTGAACTTGTCTATACGTCATCATTTGTATTTAATTTCTCAAAGTGTACCAGATTTAGCAAGATAATAAAAATCACACAAATCTATGTCATTTAAGAAAAAATAATAATATTTGGACAAGTTTATATTACCAATCAAGTGGATTTCCATTTATAATATTATGTCAATTAATTTATTATGTGGTTGTAACTTTGCTTAATGTAAAAAAAATTATCTTTTTTATCCAAAAAAATAATTTGGAGGACAAAATTGTGAACTTTTCTTTCTGAAGGACTAATCAATAAAATAAATAAAAATTTAAAGACTAAATAATTAATTTATTCTTTAATCTTTTATCTACGCCTTTTTTTAATAAAATAAACGAAATCTTTACTGTGTAAGGGAACTATGACATGAGAAATTAGACATCATTCTCAATCTTGTCATACCAGAAAGAGAAGTGGAATATTGGTTTCTTTGACTCCAGCTCTAGCGTGCCTTCTCCTATAGTAAACATGAGAAGATTCTAGTAACCTAAAAAAAAAAAAAATTATATTTTTAAGTAAAAATTTATAATCCATATGAGCAACACCTCGGAGACTAGACTCTTCCATCGTTACTATAAATGAGTGATTAAATAAAAAAAAGTTAGTTTTCACATATTCATATTCATAAATATTGCTCATATCTGTATAAAAATTTGAATAATTAATTTTATTATTAGCCGCGAATCAATTATGTATTTTACTTTCTAAAATACAATATTACAGTTTGAAGTATTTTCTTTTCATACATTCTTAAACTCTTATCATATTATATTGTTGATGGTTGTAAATAAATATTGATAAATATATAGTTTTAAATAAATTATCTATTTTAAAATTATTAATTATTGATAGATGAAAGAATATAATGAACCCAACAAGGTCGTATAAGAATAGACCGAGAAAATGTAAATATTGGGGGTTCAGATTCTTTACATTCACAAATTAAATATATAAAAATACATTCAAGGAGAGATAAATATATATATATATATATATATATAAACAAAAGAAGTAAACTTCATACACATTCTCACTTTTTGATATCATTCTCTCTTCAAATGTATGAATACATAAATATAAAAGATTTTATTTGTAATTTTGAATCATTTACAAATGCTTCGTCAACTCTTAAAAATTCCTTAAATTGTCACCCTACAAGATATAAACTATTTTGTCCAATTTTCTGTGAGGAGATTGTTGATTGATATGCTACTCTAGACTCTCCCATTAGTATATAACCCGAGTTCTACACCTTGAGAATTTCTTCTGATTTTCAAATCACCAAAGAATGTTGAATGCAATATTTTGTTTATATGCAATTAGAGTGATTTAGGGTTTAAAAAAAAAAAAGAAAACGTCGTAGCATTCCGTTGCAGAATACGGAAGCATGTCATATGACAAATGACAGATTTTGAAGTGGCATTTCACTTAACAACATCAACGAGAATTAATCAAAAAGATCTAAATCTTGAAAAGTGATAGTACAAGGGAATATTTTCTAATTTCAAAACTTTGATAAAAGTGCTTACAAATGACCTAAAATTGTAAGAGATTTATATCTTTCCAAAAAGATAATATATGATCTTACTATCCTGGATGTGATTATTTATAAAAACTTTAAAAGTAAAAAATTAAATATTGAGAAATTACACTATTTATACATAAAATAAAATTTATTCTGTCAAAAAAATTTGGATTCGAGCTAAATTTCAAGACAATCTAAATAAGTAATATCAGAAAAAGAAAAAAAAAAAAAGACAAACAAACTAAGGACGCTTGCCAGCTTTAGATTTGTAGATGCAGCTTCTCCATTTCTTTTCTTTGCCATTAAATTCTTTTCTTGTCTTCTGTTCGGCCTCTAGTTTATATGTACCTTGTGATCAAAGGAAGAAGTTCCAAAAACTTCGTTTTTTCTTTTAGGGTTTATGAAGAAGGCGTACGCTCAGAGACAATGCATGATTTGCTTTATTTGTGTGCTCTGGTTTTGGCTGTTGGATCTGGTGAAAATTCCCTACGTAATTAAACAAGGTTGGGGAATCATGAAAACGTCCTCATTTGGCAAAGGTCGTTTTGATGTTCTCAGTGAAGCTGCCCTAAAAAGTTATGACGTCAATGAACTCATATATAAGACCAAGATATATATATATATAATTTGGAAACATTCTTTTCTCCAGTCACGATTCATAAGTCACATTAGTTGGAGTTTTACTTTCAACTTAGTGTAAGTCATATAGGATTTTTTTAAATTTTATTGAACTTACACATATATTCTATCTATTTAAAAATATATACTAATTTTCTTTGAAATAAAATATTATCTTATACTTTAGTCTTAGAAAAGCACAAAACATGTTAATGAGGTCAGAAGAAATTTCAGGAATGAAAAAAAGGTGATTCATCTCTCAAATTCACATACAAAGGTACCTCACAGCTCAATTTTTAACAGAGAAAAAATGCGCATAAAAATACTAAAATATAAATTCTAGTCCTACCAGAATATTAAAGTATTGAATATAAATTCTAATAAAATAGTCATAAGATAATAACGAAATTTTAATTCAGACAGTGCTCGTGAATACATTTTCAACGAGGAAAAAATAACTAATTTCAAAAAAATAATTAAATTGAATTAATATATAATTAGTCATCATTCACTATTTAATCATAATCGACCCTTCTTTCTTACTTTTACTTAATTTTTCTTAAATTAAATTATATCTGACAAATTTTTTTTTTTTTTTGGTTAATCGGGGAATTTCCCGATTTCAAATTTTCCTACAATATAAATTCATCAACAACTTAACATTCCTAGTACAGGTCAACTATCAGTTTTAGATTTTTACTTTTTAAAGATATGCTTTTATTTTTCTTTTCTTTCTGAATCGTAAATATACTTTTCAGAATTTACTATTTTTGCTGATTTTATAGCTTTACATCATTTGGTAAAAAAGTTTTTCCGTGTGAAGGAAAGGCTCATTTTTCTTTTCCAATAGTTGTTTTGTTAAAAAAAAAATTATCTTTTGTAAGGCGAATGATATATAAATATTTATCCAATTATAGTTATAAAATTAAAAAATTATTTAATTCAATTTTTCTAGATAGCTAAACTTAATTTTCTCTCTATTTTGTGGGCTTCATTGTACTATTATCTTTGTTACTCCAATCTTAGTAAAATAATTTTTTAGTTTCTAAAAGATTATTTTCTTTTTAATTTAGTTATCTAAAAATAATATTTTCAATTTAATCTTTCAATTATTTTTTTAATCAAAATAGTCCTTTATAAAAAGTTATAATAACTTAACATATTAGCTGGCATGGTATAGATAAGAGCCATTGTGGTTGTTAACAGATGATCTGAACTTGTGTGTGTATCATTGTTTTTGTTTAATTTCTCAAAGTGTACCAAATTTAGCAAGATAATAAGAGTCAAACAAATGGATATCATTTAAGAAAAAAAAGCAATATTTTAACAAGTTTAAATTGTCAACCATATAGTTTCTTGTATATATTATGTCAATTAATTTATTATGTGTTTTTGGCATTGTCTAATATAAGAATCTATCTTTTTTATTGGAAGAAAATAATTTGGAAGATTTAATTATGATATTTTTTTTGAAAGACTAAATTAATAAAAAATAATTTTTCTGAAACTAGATAATTAATTTATTTTTTAATCTTCTATCTACCCCTTTTTTCTAATAAAATAAACAAAATCTTAATCTTGGAAGGGAACTATGACATGAGATATCAGACATCATTTTCAATCTTTTGTCCTTCTAGAAAGAGAAGTGGAGTATTGACTTCTATGACTCCAGCTCTGGTGTGCCATGTGCTATGATAAACATAAGAAGATTCTAGTAATAAAAAAAAATTTAGGAAAAAATTTATCATCCATATGAACAACACCTCAGAGACTGGACTCTTCCATCGTTACTATAAATGAGTAATTAAATAAAAATTGTTAGATTTTACATATTCATATTCATAAATAATGCTCATATATCTGTATAAAATTTTGAATAATTAATTTTATTATTAACCACGATCAATTATGTATTTTACTTTCTAAAATACACATATTACAGTTTGAAGTATTTTCTTTTTGACATTCTTATACTCCTATCATGTTATACTGTTGATGTTTATAAATAAATGTTGATAAATTTACAGTTTGAATATATTGTCTATCTTAAAATTATTAATTATTGATAGATGAAAGAATATAATGAACCAACAACTTGTACCTTAAACAAGGGATTGCTAAGCTTATTAGGTTTTTATGATAGTTTCTTGTATATTTAATCATTTAGGTTGAGCTTACTAAAAAATTGAATCAGAGTCTGTTTAAAATAAAACACTAAAAAATTATGCCTAGGCTTATATTTTATTTTTAATTTTTTGGGTTGGGCTCAAAAAATGTAAGCAGGCACTTTCTCTCCTTGCTAGGCCCACTTGTTTTTTTTAATAATTAACTACTCTTCTTTAAGGAAAAATGCATCTTGTAGAAATTTAAAAATAAAAAAATTAAGTCAATTTGCACAGTAGTATTCAATATTGCTAAATATAATTTACTTATAAATAATATCCAATTTCATATTTATTAAACATATATATCAATAAAATGATGCAGTACATAATTATATTATTCAATAACATAATTTTTTTTGCCAAAAAACATAATAAATTATTCACTATTGTAGATGTTGTTGATTCTTATTTAATTTTTTTACTTCAATTATATGACTCTATTATTTTTACATTTGACATGGATATTTTAGTATTTAAAATTTAATTATAATGATACTAACACTAAAAATTATATTCTTCTTTTAAATTGTATCAATAATTGATTTTCAAATTTCATTTATGAAAAAATATTAAAGTAGAAAAAAAAACTAAAGACAGATTTAGGTAGGATTTTAAAATAATAAAATAAAATAACAAAAAAATTAAAGTCTAGATCCAATTTATTTGATATTTAAACTTTATTTAAATGTATTCATTTTTTGGGGCTCCTTATTTTTTTTTTGTGCCAAACTTTTTAGAGTATAATCAAATCTAGTTTTCAGTTATTAGGTTTCTCTCTCTTTAAAGGCTATCTTTCCTACTCTCTACTTTAAAATGAAAAAAAAAAAAAGGAAAGAGGGGGCAAAAAAAAAATTTTCTCTTAATAACACGTGCAAAATTGTAATTGAAAATCCGGTAGCTTCCTCCAAAATCACAGTTTGCAACACACAAAATATAAAAATTATGTTTTGCTGCTTTGGCCAAAATCACGATTTGAGGAAAGCAAAAGTTGAGCCAAACACAGCAAGTAAAACTTTATTTATCTTTCAATCACCAAATTGAACTTTATTTATATTATTTTATTTTAATTTATTTTTTCTCGGTCCCCTAATGCATATGGGATTGCTATTTTTCTTTTTCTCGGTAAAAAAATAATAAAAAAGGGAATTTCTGGGTAGTTTCTTAATTATTATTATTATTATTATTATTTATTTTTTAACTTCTTCAGTTCCTCGAAGTTCACCCCTTTCCGCAATACATTTCGATAATAGCCTCTCAGGTCAATGTTATTCTACTCAATTATATCAGAGTGTACCTCTCTCTCTCTCTCTCTCTCTCTCTCTCTAGACTCTTCCACTGCTTCTCGCTCGACCCTTGCCCCCCTCATGGCTTCCGATCTCGAAGTCAAAGCCAAAGAGGCTTTCATCGATGACCACTACGAGCTCGCCGCAGACCTCCTCACTCAAGCTATTAATCTTAACCCCAGGAGCGCCGAGCTCTATGCCGACCGTGCTCAGGCTAACATCAAACTCAACAACTTGACTGGTACGCTTCTCACTTTGTCTAGTCCCTTGGTTTCGAGAAATTACTAGGTAGGATGAGAATTTCATAATGTGTAAATATTTTGGATCCTTGTGTTTCTTAAATTACCTTTTTTTTCTGGTTTTATATAAGTAATCAGCGTTTAATTAGGAACTGGAATTATGTTTAATGGGTTTTATATTCTGGAAATTTTCATTCTGCGACGTAAAACCTGGTAGGAGAACAAGACTAATCAGGATGGGATTTTGTTTTTGTGGGAAATTTCATCAGGGGACATAGATATTATGTGTATTCGGTGTTTTATAGTTGAGAAAAGAAATTTATCGGAGCACTTTAGTTGTCCTTGATGATTATGTATTTTGCCTGAGAAGTTGTCATATAGTGGAAGCCAAGTTTGATTCTCTCCCCCCCCCCCCTCTCAACATCTGAATTTGTTGAATGCCTTCGTCCGTTTATTTTCTCACTTTATCCATCTCTTGGAGTTTCAGTCTTTATCTCTCTGTCTATTCCACTGTGCATGTGTGTCTGTGAACCTGATTGAGCTGTATTCTTCTGGTTTTTCCTCTTGGTTGCGTTTGTATATCCATGTTTTCCCTTTGTTGTGCACTTGTATTTGATATGATTTACAAATTATTATAACTAACTCTACATGCTTTGAGCAGAAGCTGTTGCTGATGCAAACAAGGCAATTGACTTGAATCCTGATCTAGCGAAAGCATATTTGCGCAAAGGGTATGTGCAATGCTACTTTGTCTTCCTTACCTTTCTTGTTTCTACATCCAGTGAAACAATTGTATAAGCTGGGCCACCTGAGGCTAGCTGAGGTGGTTGGAAGGTAGGGGTTTGGGTAAAAGGCTGCAAGTTGGATCCTCTTGTACCCAAAAGAAAGACACGTTCTGAAATTTTTTTTTTAGTCTCCAGCAAAAAATCAGCTGGTATTTCTGGCTGTTTATTAATGCGTTATTGCTTATTAATGATTATCAATACATAATGTCTATGCTGGTAACTTGCATTCCTTTAATACATGTGCCTGTCAAGTGTCAATTCTGTCTGCTAATTGCTACGTATATTTTGCTGATGTGATTCCTCCTTTTGATCAAGTTTGTCACCATCATTGATATATTGACCAGCGATGCTGCCAATTCTATTCCTATAATCCTTTTCCTCTAATACATGGAATTACAAAATACTACTTCATATCTGCTTCGTGAGCTGAGAAATAGTTTCTGACATGACTTATTGCAACCTGATTAGATTGTTATGGCACATTACTATATTCTGTGAAGTTTGAATGTTGTTAACAAGGATTTGTCTGGCCATACTTTTCAAGTTTGCTATTAATTACATTTGATTACAGTATACTCTATTTATTTGCACCCTAGTTGATAATTTTTCATTTACAGGGCCCAATGTGCTGTTTACTAGATTATCTTATGTAATTTTGCATGCTATTTTGGGTGCAGGGCTGCATGCATGAGGCTTGAGGAATATCAGACTGCTAAGGCGGCTCTGAAAAAGGGTGCTTCATTGGATCCGGAAAATTCAAGATTCATTACTTTGATTAAAGAGTGTGATGAGCTTATTGCAGGTAAGCCTTTGCTCTTTATGTATTAATACTCTTTCCTTGTGAAGCTTTCTTTTTTTTTTCTTCTTTGTCGGTGTATTAGATTTCATTTGAATTAAATGAGATCTTATGTTTTTGTGTTGACTGTTGAGAGGGAAAATGTGGAAATATGTGACATTTGGCTAGTAATCTGACATTTGACCTATGGACATGTTATGTTGAACAGAGGAAACTAGTACCATAACTGTACAGGAAAAGAGCACCACCTCTGAGGCATCTTCAAAATGTGTTAAGCTAGAGGATGACCTTCCAAAACAGGTGGCAGAATCAGCGGCTAAACCTAGGTACAGGTTAGTGCAGCTTTCTTTCTTTCTTCTCCTTCTCCTTCTTCTTCCTCTTCTTCCTTTTTTTTTTTTGGGGGGGGGGGAAGGCGTCTCCATTATGAGCTTTTGTTTTATATGTGTGAAGTTTTGTCATATTTTCTGTTGCATATCTTTTGGTATTGTAGGTGGTGTTTGGTATGATGTAATCCTCATTCTAGCATCTAGGATACTTGGCTATCTTAGATACCTGAGTTTGATGTCTGCGTTTGGTATAGGCATCCAAAATGTCTTAAGCAATGTTGTCAAATTCGCAAATTTAAGTAAACTTGTGTGGAGGGGTAAACTCAACTCGTAAACTCATAAAGAGTTTACATATGTCAATAAATATCTATTAAAATATATATATCTCCATATAAATAATACATAGAATACAATTATAATGAAAAAAAGATAGCATATTCAGATATTAATATTTCCATATCCAAATGTCAAGTTGTCAACTAGGTAATACAATAAAGTTCATTCTTAAATACTTAACCAAATCATAACATAAAAATATGCAAAAGATTACCTATTGTCTACCCAACACCAATATCATGTTCTTAAAATTCCTTTTGAGCACCAAACAGAAATTTGAAAGGAGATATCTATATTAGTAAATCACCAACTGAGGGTAGTGTAAATTACATACACCATTCGGCTTTTCCTTAAAGCCATAATTAAATTCAATTTTTGTTGTTTGCTAATGCTAGCTTTGTTTATCACCTAATGATAAGGACCCACCAATTGTTTTGTGTGTGTAACATCCATAATAATTAGTTAATATGTGTGTGTGTGTGTGTGTGTGTTTCTTTTTTTTTCTTTTTGGCTCTCTCCAGCTGGCAACACATGTCAATAAATCTCTGCCACATGGGACCCAACCCAACATCCACGTTCCCTTCCTCTTATTTTCCTCTCTCCCTCTGTAGCCCATCTTTCTTTCTGTCTCACTCAAAACAGAGTGCGCGCGCGCGCACACACAGACACAGAGACAGAGAAGCTTCTCAAACAGTGGGGAGAGATGGAGCTTGACTTGCTGGTGCTTGTGCAAGAATGGAGAAGATGAAAACCAGAGCTGTGCAAACAAAACCTAGCTGCTAGGCAAACTACAAGCTGGAACAATTGTGAATCAGAGGGATGAGGGGCCATGCTTGGGCTGATTTGAAAGTCTTAAGCTGTGCCTTTTGGTGCTTCTGACTCGTATGGGGATGGGCTTGAATTGGGTTTTGGGATTTGATCCCCAAAAAAAAAAGAAAAAGTTACAAAACCACTCCATTATTGGAGTGCGGAAAACTCATGAAATCATAAGCAAAATTGCATTTTCACTGCAATTTTACAGTCTCTTCCAATTCTGCTGAGTTTTGCAATCTTCAAGTGTGTAGGCAAGCCAACATGATTTCCATACCTGTTATTGTGATCACATATGAGTTTACAAGTTAAAACTCATTTTTAACGACTATGTTCTTGAGGAATAGGTTGTCTCCATTTTACAGGCATTTCATACTTCTTAAAAAGCAAAAGGATCTCACATCCCTAAACACTTGAGGTTTGTCAACTTGTGTAAAATGCAAATCGCATCGTTTCTTTGATAACTTCTTAATTGTTTTACTTAACATGAGAATCTTACATGTTCTAGTATCTTCATTGCCGAAATCTTATTCCTAGGTATCTATATACCTGGCATGTAAGCTATCCATTTATCAAATGCCTCCATGTTTTTATGAGTCTTTAGAGAGGGTGCCCAATCAAGGTTCTTACATTTTTATACATAATTTGTTTTGTCAAAGAAGTCTATTTCAACTTTCAAGTTGGTAATACTCCTTGCATAATTAATTAGCCCTTGCTTATGATGATTTTATTACAACGTGCATTGGATCCTATTAGAAGAAACTACTAGTCACTAGACATAATGTTGATTTTTGGAAAGTAATGTTTTTGCAGGCATGAATTCTACCAGAAGCATGATGAAGTTGTTGTAACCATCTTTGCCAAGGGAATCCCACGGGATGGAGTTGCTGTAGACTTTGGTGAACAAATAGTGTGTTTCACAACTTATGAAAATAGTCTAGTCGATGCTTCATATTTATTTGGTTACATCATGGTGATCAAGTTGATTGGTCTCATTCTCAATTTACTCTTTTTTTTCCTTTTAGCTGAGTGTTCATATTAATGTTCCTGGTGAAGATGGATATACTTTTCAACCTCGCTTATTTGGAAAGGTATCAATGGGAGTTTCTTTTTCTGTATGGAAGAAAAAAATTATCTAATCTGTAGTTTGTGTAATTTTTTTTTTAATTTGGTTTCAAATTTTTGTTGTTAGCAAATTTGCATCTCATCTCTTGTATATAATATAGCTAAGCTGTCTCTTTACTCCCGTAAATCATTTTAATATTTGGTTTTCTTGAATCAGATAGTACCTGCAAGATGCAGATATGATGTTTTGCCTACCAAAATTGAAATTCGCCTGGCAAAAGCAGAACCTTTACATTGGACATCTCTAGAATTTACCGGGGAAATTACAGTTCCACAGAAGGTTAATGTTTCCTCAGGTAAATTAAGATTCTTGTTAATTTGATGAGTTCAAATGTATTAGAGAAGCCTACCAGTAATTACCAGATAGTATTCATATGGCCTTTCCTCTCATCCTCGGATGGTTATTTGTGAAAAGCAGCTGTGTGTCTTTTCTGGATATGGAGAACTTGTAATGAATATTGTTATATCGTTCTGTCTATTGTCCTTATGGTCTGCTGTTTTAATTTTTCTAATTCTATGCTGTAGTTTGTGTGCTTGTCGCCATCCCCCCAGGCCCAGTTTCTTATTTCAAGTAACTTTGTGAATTTTAATCACTTTGCAACAGAGGCTGGACATATAGATATTCTGCTGCTGTTTACAATATTAGTGACTCTTCATATGGCAAAAAGTAATGAAAGCATTTGATACTCATCCTATAGTTATAGGCTACATGAGTCAGCAGTGCTCAGCATGTTGACATGAGTACAAGGTTTGTTGTGGTTTCTGGGGTGGTGATTTTTTTTTTTTTTTTTTTTTTTTTTTTTTTTTTTGGGGGGGGGGTGGTTGTGAAGAAAGGTTCTGCTAACTGATGGCCTGATGGTTGGCTTATGGACTAAAATTTGGGAGAATTGCAAGTTAGGAATTTTGTGGCAATATTGTTTCCAGTTTAGAAATGATATTCAATCGAGTGGTTACAGAAGTCCATATATATAGTTAACCCATTAATCAGTCTTTGAACATTGTTAACCACCTGTCTGGTTAATTGTTTCTACACTGAAATTTTTTCAAGGATTGTCTAAATTGTTATCTTGTGCTCCTACTGGACTTCGGGTCTCTGATTACCTGCTAATACCTTGTATGCTTTATGCAGGTCAGAGACCTACTTACCCATCCTCAAAACCAACAAGAGTAGATTGGGATAAACTTGAAGCTGAAGTTAAGAAAGAGGTTTGTCTGCCGCTGCTTAAAATGCTTTAAATTCTTTATATGTTGTGCTTCACCGACATTCTTCATTTCTTTTTCATCTCAGGAGAAAGAAGAAAAGCTTGATGGCGATGCAGCATTAAACAAATTTTTCCGTGAAATATATCAGGATGCAGATGAGGACACAAGAAGAGCAATGAGGAAGTCATTTGTAAGTTTTATCGTTTTCTATCTTCAAATCTGGTGAATGTGCAGTGCCGACTTCTATTTCTGCTTTATTTATGCTTCCTACTGTGACTTACAAATCTGGCAGCCGCAAATTTGTCATCATTGGGTGTCACAGTATTTTCATTTAATGTCTGTTCAACTTCTTGCAGGTGGAATCTAACGGAACAGTACTGTCTACAAACTGGAAAGAAGTGGGATCAAAGAAGGTAGAGGGAAGTCCTCCTGATGGCATGGAGCTGAAAAAATGGGAATATTAATATTAATCTGTTTTCTGATTGAAGATTTTATGCATATTCTTTGTGGTGTGGAATTGTGCTCTGGATGTTTTGTTTGTGTTAGATAACTAACTGTGAGCAAAAGGAGATTCGACTGCTTTAATGTTGTTGATTGTACTTCGGGTAATCTTTAGAACCAGATCAGTCTTGCTATATTGTTCTTTTGTTTTGTGAATGTAATGCGGCTTTAGATCTTATGTCTCAAGTTTCATTTCTTAACCAGAGCAGCCCTATCCGATCTACGCCTAAGCCTAAGGCATCTGATTCTGTTTAGCCACTATTATATTTTGTTATTAAGGTTAGGGGTGTCCTTAGACTTCATCCGGGTTAAAACTATTCTTAGACCTAGTCCGAGTTAAATCCCTTGACCATGTAATTTTAAAGGTGCACGTTCTTATATTGGTCTAATGCATTGGAAATTCAGTGTGATTCCTCGAGAGACCGAACCCGGGAGTAAGGCGAAATACTATCATATCAATTGTGCCTATTTGTGAGTTGATTACCCCCACCTTTTTCATCTGTCTTGCAGAGCTCAGGCTAACCCAAGTGGCTGGCACAAAGCTAGCTAGCCTATCAGGTGGAAGGGTCTTTATAGATCCAAGTCTCCATGACCCAGCTATGTTGATCCTAGATGAAAGCACACCTCAGGCTTTGACTCATAATTGAATTGGTCCTGAACATTCGAACCTGAACTAATCTAGCAAGTCTTTCTTCCATTCTGAGCTGAGAATGTGGAGTGATTTAAAATATCTTACTAAAATAAATGTTAACTCTGCATAACCATGGTGAACTGGATATATATATATATATATATACACATATATGTATCGGAACCATTGTTTGCTATGCTGGTCGTTAAATATACCTCTAGCGCAGGGCTTCTTAGCAAACACAGAAGCAAAAGAAACAGTACGAAGATACAAGATGGACCACTAAGCAACAAAACAAAGCTGGACCTTGCCCAGGTGGAATTTTAGTTGCGACAGAGAATGGCCCTGCTTTAAGCCTAATCACTCGGACGCATTTCAGAAGAAGAAAGAACTACTGAATTCATGAGGAGCCGTACTAGTGAATAATTTTAATAGAAAATGCTAGTTCAACACCTCCTTAGTATAATCATTTTTCCCTTATAAATTCCACTCGTTTGAATCTGTATGGGATCAATAAATGAGTGACAGGCATTTAAATTATTAGTTGCAGGTATTAATCCTTATCAACTGGTAAGTGTTGTATTTGTATGTTGCTGGAGCTAATTTGTCATGCTTATTATTTAAGGATAACATTGTTTTTGACAATTTAGAATTGTGGGAATGCGTTATTTTGAATTATTAAAATTGACGTAGATTCTTTTTATTGTTATTATATATCAATAAATTTCATGTAAATAAATTTTGGCATGAGAAAAATTTGCTTATTTTAAATTTTTTTCAAGTAGATAGGTCTATGCTTGGACATTTGATAATTCAATAAAGACAGAACTAGTTCTTGAGCTTGTTACTCACCAAAAGGATTAATTTAATTTTTGTATGAGTTCGAGTCTTGTCATCCTTACTCCTTATCAGGGACAAACACTACTAAAAAGCCCAAAACAAAAAAGTTTAGAGAACGACTTTCGAACAAGTATTTAGCGTGTGTTTGGCTTCGCGTTTGATAGGGAGAAAATCACGTTCAGCAATCACATTTATATAAAAGTTACTCTTTGTTGCTTCTGGCCAAACGTGGTTTGGAAGAAACAAAAACTAAACCAAACACACGCTTAGTCAATAGAGTATGCTTCTCCGAAACATTTGCTTTGAGGGTTCTTCCTTCTTTCTCGCTTTCTTTCTCTAGTATTGTTATATATGGGGAGTAAAGTGAAAGGAAGAGTTTTGTGAAATGTTTTCCCCAACAAAGAACCATCCTTGTCTAGGGCTCTTTTCTTTGTAATTTAGGTTATGAACAATTCCAATAAACACACACAATAAACAAAAATAATCAAGAAAATAGGAGGGAGAGAGAGAGAGAACACGAGTTATTGTGTTTCGGTTAATTGTGAATATGTCTACATTAAAGATGATTTGCAGTTACTATTGCGTTTTTGAGCAATTACAAGGAAAACTTCTCAAATCTCTCTTTACTAGGTGAAAAATCTCACTTGATGAATTATCCTTGGGGTTTCCTCTTATATAAAAAAAACTCTCTAAAATTACAAAAATGCCACCCCTATGCAATAACAACCTTTTAGGAAATTCTCCATTGTAAAAGGTACAACTAAGTCCGAACTCTTAAAATTCACCCATTCTTCGCCACAGCGAACAAAGTTGCTTGTTGTGGCCTTGTTATCCTTGCCACAGTCAAGCTCATTTTTTGCTGTGGTGAGATTGATCGCTGTCCACTCCGAAAAAATAGCCGCCCCTGCATTATGACCCACGACGACCTGGTTGTAGCACCCTTGCTCTTTGTTTCTTGGTGTTTTCTTGTGTTTGGTTTGTCGTGGCTCGAAGAGTCTTCATCGCAGCTCCATTCCTGCTAGAGCCCTTTTGCACTTTAGGTGATTTTTTTTTTCTAATCTTGAGCCATTTATTCAACACTTGTCTCTTTCCTTTTAACTCTCTCCTCAAACTCCTTCCATTTCTTCCATGGAAGCTTTTTTTTTTTTAATTTTATTTGTGGAAGTTCTTCCTCTTACAATAATTGCGTTTGGAGAAGAAAGCTCCTTAGTTGAAGAATCCTCAAAGAGGGTCCCTTATTGGGAGACTTAGTCGATGACTCCCTGATTATGTTTCCTGGGTGAAGTCGATGATTCCCTGATTATGTTTCCTGGGTGAACTTCATTATTTTCCATTGTGACCCTTTGTTCCATCCAGTGCGTTGAGAGATTTAGCCTTGGTTTATTTTTACCCTCAAAGGCTTGAGCTTATTCAAGATGATGGGCATTCTTGTGCTCTGATAGTACTTTTGGTCAGACGTGAAAATTAGATTGAATTGAATAGTCGAATTGAAAAATCAGTAAATCAATCACGAAATTAGTTATTTAATTTTCAAAATCAATCAAAAAAAAATTGGGCAAAAATTAACTTAGTTAGTTAAAAACTAACAAAAACGGACTGATTTGACACAAAATTGATGAAAAATTGATTTTTGATTTTTTTTAGATTACAATAGAGTTTTGGCATTCTAAGAAATTTATAATATTTTATAAATTTTACTCAATTTATTTCATATATATTTTGTTTTATGTAAAATGTTTTAATTATTTTTTTATATTTTTAAATATTATTTTATGATATATTTATTAATTTAGTAGTAAAATATTATATATTTATATTTTATATATATATATATATATATATATTTAAAAGAACGATTTCAGTTCGATTTAATCACGTTCAAATTGTTTAATCATAAATCATTTTTTTTTATCTCAATTCAATATCTGATTCAATTTTTAGGTATTTGTAATAAGTCTCAATGCCTCTTTTTTTTTCCCCCTATTATGAATATATTTGACAAAAAGAAATCAAAGACCAAGAAAAATATAAAATTTAAAAGTCAGCAAAACAATTTGAGCCTCCATCAAGTACGCATTCGAAGGCATATGTCAACATTATATGAATTAGGTAAGATTCCACAATGATATTGGTTGACGAATTTTGTAGTCAGCAATGATTATATATATATATATATATATATATATATATATATATATATATATATATATATATATATATATATATATTAGAAAAAGGCTCCGAGGGCTAAGATCCTCTTCACTTCGGTAAAAACAATCCTTAGTAGCTGCATGAGCTACCTAATAACCAGCCAACAATGAATTCAATTGATTTAATTAGATATAAATTTGTAGTGTCCAAGAAAAACTTATTCCAAATCAAACTCTATATATGAAAATTAAACTTAAACAACACTAATTGGTGCAACTAAAGCAAGACCTTCCCATCATCTTTATTATTTTTTTTTTTTGGAAATAATAAGAGGATTGAGCTTAAAATTTTTAAATTTTGTGTTAACATAGGTTGTTAATTTTACACAAAGCTTTTCTTTTTAAAAATGGAAATTTTTATCTTAACTTTTAATTTGTGGTTCAACTAATGAAATATTAAACATATACAAAGATATCGAGGGACGATTTTTAAAAAGTAAGAATTTCTTGAGAGTTAATTTTGTACAGAGCTGTCCTTTGATTCCAGATTCTATTTTTTAGATGGTAAATTAAGATTGTCAATTTAGGAAAGAGAATAAATAAATCAAGCAGTGAGTGAAAATAAAAAAAGGGAATAAGCTCTATACAAATTTTTACATTTTGGTGTCTCTTTCTTATTATATATGGTGTAATATTAGTGATTGACATGATCAATTTTAAAGAGACTTAGATATAGAATATGTTATGCCCACTTGAATGTGTAGGACCTATTTGAATAATAAACTTCACACACTTTATATATCTCTCTCTCCAAAATTGATATTTTTAATTTTGAAGAGAAATTGAGAGAATCAATTTTTTCATGGTTTCAATTATGAAGATAAAACCTTTTAGTATTGATGCATTTTCTTCCTTATAGAAAAGTAGGATCAAATTGAATTTATTTAATGTTTTGTTAGGCCTGAAAATGAGATCCCCATGTTATTATGACATACGGAATATTTGTCTTGTTCGCTAGCTATTATGTGGCTGGAGAAAACTTTCCCTAATGAAATGAGAAGATGCAATGAACTGAAAAGAGCATGAGATTCAAATTCCAATCATAACGTTTCCTGAGAAGGTTATCATCCCAAACAAGAAAAGCTAGCACTGGAAAATGAGCTCACATGATTTTCCCCATCTATGGTGCCATTGATGGAAATAGCACTAAACATGTACAGCACCTTATATATATATATCGACACTGTGAAACACAAAGATCAGCAATGAGGAAACAGAAAGATGGCAAATCTACCATTCTTGGAGGATAAAATGCTGTTGGGTCGATGTCTTTTTAGTATTGTAGTAAGAAGTGTGTTTTTTGATTTTGTCTGAAATCAATCCTCTGAATATTTTTGGTTAATGGTATGGGCTTATTATTTTGAAAAATAATCATTTTATGATAGAGTGGTAATATTTTGAATTCAGGAATGCCATGTTTTCTTTCAGTTGGACACAACAATTATTAAATATGACTAAATATAAAACAACATATTGCTTGTTTTAATATTTATTAGTTATTAAAAATCAAATTAATTCTTTTAAAAGCTATTAATTATTAAATAACTTAATATTTTAAATAATTATCAAATAAAATATTAATCTATATTTAATGATTACTGCATCATAATTAAAATACATAGTTTTCGTATATTCTCACTCTTTATGATACCACTTGTAGCATGTGTAACTATTTACATAGCAAAGTTTTGTTTACTAGATTAATCAATTTCGGTCTTTAAATTAATTATGGGATAAAACTAGAATAAATTTTTTAAGTATTTGTTATTACATTTTCTTAATAAAAAGATAACATGTAAATTTTTATTTCATAAATTCTTTTTTAATTGTTTTACATATCATGTGCTTATAAAACTTTAATCATAAATGCCTACAAAATTTTACCTAGATTTAATCCTAAATTATATAATTAGATTAAAGTAAAATCATAAAATTATGTTTTAAATAATCAAACTCAAGTTAATTAAAGAATTAAAGAAAACACACATTTTCAAATTTTTAACCTATAGTGCACCTTAAAAGGTTCCAACCTTTTCAAATGAGATCACCACAAAAAAAATAGACTTGCCGCTAAAAGTTAAAAAAGGTGTCACTAATTAGTTTTAGTGGCGACACTTGGTCGCCACTAAATCGAGACTAATGCCCTTGTAACAAAAGCATTTTAGTGGTAACTTTTTTGTTGCCACTAAAAAATGTCATTTAGTGGCAACAAATGTCACCACTAAAGCTTTTGTCGCCACTAAAACTATATCAATTTGTGTTTTAGAGGTCGCTACTAAAGGAGACTTTTAGTGGCGACAATAATTGCCACTGAAAGTGACCTCTTTAGTGGCGACACATGAGAATGAGGTTGACACTAAAATGAAAAACTTTTAGTGGCAACTTTTGTTGCCGCTAAAAATTTTTTAATTTTAAAAAAAATTTAATGGCAATTGTAGTCACCATTGAAATTTTTTTTTAAATTTATTTCATATTTCTAGTTGCTCATATTGAGTTTAATCTAAGTTCATACTCTACACTATCAAATTTAAATATAAATTTATTAAAGTATCCAATAAAGTAACATATATGCTTTAACTTAAAAGAAAAACAAAAAAAAAAAGTAATTTAAACTCAATCAATTCTATAACACTATCAATTTTACCTATTACCACACAAATCTAAGGTGAAACAAAATTAAGACACAGTAAAATCCATTAGAATAGCCACTTCTTTACTTTTTTTTTTTTTAAACAAAAGGCAAGGTAAAGCAAATCACATAAGAGTTTCAAAATTAATAATATCCTTATTGGCTCATAAAAGCATAAAAGTAATACAATAATAAACAGGCTTCAACTTTGAATAACAATTTCATTATTCCATTTCTATTAAACACTCCATTAATAGTGTATAGAATAAACAATAACTAAAATAGATTTTTAAAATTTAACATGTTGATCACTTACATTTACTTGGATCAATTTTAAACTGAAACAAATTTATCTGACTTTTCTGAAGTATCTATAGAAAAAGAAATAATAAATAATAATACTCATTAAAAAAATGATAATAATGCTGAATCATGTATAATCTACGAGCAAAAAGGAAAAGCTAAAACTATCCAAACATCAAGCCAATTTTTCTCAACAAAATAAACATATAAAAGAACTCTAATGCCAATTTTAATATTTATAAAATCAACATATATCTTGACAAATAAGCTAGTCCTAAAAATTAAATCTGATTTTTATTTTTATTTTTTTTGTCAATTTTCACCTCCATTCACTTGTTAAGGTAATAATAATCTTACAACCATTTCAATATGTTAACTATCTATTATATCAAGTTGTATGTGGAGTGCAAATAAGAAAGCAAAACTCTCGCAGAATGTCACAAAAATGAGAGAACATTTTAAAAAAATATATACACAAGTACTCATAATTACTATTTACCTCTTCCCAATAAAGTGAAATTTTAAATAGAGTTCCTTGTACATAAATTTCATCTTGGGGTATTAAGCTATACAATCACTTGTTCCATAGATGGGAATTTAAAAACAAAGTTCCTTGCATAAAAGCTTGCTAGGCTTGATAGAGGATTTAAAGATAACTCTAATAGCTTCTTAAATATTATCTTATCTTGACCATTTATCTTTTGGCCACTATTTCTTTTATTAATTCACATTTTGCTATTAACATTCTTATAGGTTGCACCAAACTTATTATCTAATATGAGGCTAATGAGGTCAAGGACATTATCCCTAAGATAAAGGGTTTCAAATGAGAGGTTCATCAACAACCAATAACAACAATTAGCACATGTAAGGAATTAAAAACTAAGACACTAATCCAAAATACGTAAAGTTCCACTGAGCAAAGGCATTAATTATTTTTTTATTTTCTTTGGTCAATAGGCATTAGTTAATTTTCTAAAAATGGAAAAAATGTCCAGCATACAACAAATAGGAGAGGTATTCTTGCTTTAGGTAATACAAGATCTTTGGTAAGAATATTCAACTCCATAAAAAAAATATGAAAAAAATAGATAAGTTTTTAATTATCATATCCAAAGTTGTATAGGAAAAGTAAACATTGTGGATAGAACATAAAGGAAAGGCATAGAAGCACAAAACACAATAAAGGTAGAGATAACAGTGGTCAAAGAATAGTTTCTTATAGAAAAGTTTTGTGGCAAAATCTATTCTTTTAAAAAAAAATTGTGGCAAAATCTTAGAACAGTATGGAACCCTCTTGATGGTGCTATAAGTAGAATAATGAAAGCTAGAAAAGTGTCCTATGAGATCCATTTATCAAGTTTTATCACTTGGCTATTAACACTCAATAGTAATTTTTAATTAATCTTTCATCTTATCTAACTTGGTTATGCATATTATTTTCTATATATATATATCATCAATTTTGGATTGAAATCTTTTTGTAAAGTAATGCTAGCATTATTGAAGAACTGCAACAATGTCATAGTTTAGATCATATAAATAAAACAAGCCAAATTCAACCTGTTGGGAAAGAGTGCATATAAGTGGAACAATAATAAAAGATAGATAATAATAATATCATTTTTTAAAAAATAACAACAATAATAATAATAAGATTATATAGTATATAAAACTAATGACTGGTTTAGTAATTTTGATATAAAAGTAACTCTTTTTATATAATTCATATAATATTTTATTATTTTTAAAATAAAAATATAAGAATTATTTTATTTTTAAAATTATTTTTTAATTTCTTCAATAATGGTATTCGTTTTATATTTTATACATTAAACAAGCTTTAAGATTTTTAATTTAATTATTTATATAATTGCTGATGAGTGATGTAAATGCGCCAAAAAAGGATAATTTTTACATGGTTAGATGAGTCGCTGACATACGAGGCTGATGTCAATTTTTTCTCAATAAAATTATAATTATTATCAAACAAAAAATATAATTAAAAAAAAACCAACAAAGACTTTAGGCAACGTATCTTTCTTGAAACATTTTGCCATCTAGAAAATCTTTTGGAGAGCAATGTTGCAGTTGTTGAATGAGTTATGAATCTTTAAAGCATTTTGACCTAAAGATTGAATTAAAAAAAAAAAGAAAATATATGAATGAAAAATAATAATAATAACCCTATCACAAGTAAATAGAAGAGGCAAAGAAAGAACAAAAACAAATAAGCCAACACACTTGAAGTAACATCAGGACATGTTCAAGACCATAAGTGATTTCAATAAACGATATGAGGACAAAACACTAATAAAGAGACTAAAACATGGAACTTTTCTTAGTTTTCCCTTTCATATTTATCAAACACGTTTCTAATGTGTTCTCTATCAACATTAGTGTGTAGTAAATGACTTCAAAACAAATACAAACTGAGCTAATTTGTACCACATGGAGAAGGCATAAGACACAATAAGATCAAGAAATAGAACCTGCAACTTATGTGTTGGCCAATTGGAAGACCCAAAATTGAAGTAAGCATTAGAAGTTCAAACGTGAACTTTGTAACATTATGGCTTAGCTATATGCATTTAACTAGTTTAAACTCCTTGAAATTATGTGGGTTCAAGCAACCTATAACCACGTGAATGGCATGATGTGAGCAAAACAAGTTACTTAGATACCAAGAAGGATAGGTGTAAGAAACTCAGTCAAGCCCAAGATTTAGTTCCTTAAGTTTTATAATATCTCCAGTTGACATAATGCTTCACTTTAATTTTAGTTCCTTAATCAAAGGTGTAATAAAAGTTGTCTTTACCCTTTAGTTTCACCCTTTCAAGAGTGTAATTAGAATTCATATGGATAATAAATCACTCTCTAAATAGCAAATAAAAGGAATAAACATAAATAACTAGTCAGAGCAAAGTTCTCCTGTAAGAAATAAGAAAATTGAAATTTTCCTAGCAAGTTGAATAGATTTCAAGGACTACCATCAAATAGTTTGAAAGACTACTATCAAGTGGTTTAGATTTCAAGGAACAGATTCTATAAACTAGATTTGAGCAATAAAAAAAAAAAGGACTATATAGCTAGATTTTATTTAACTTTGAGTTGTACATTAAAAAAAATAATTGAGAGAGAAGGAAACTAAAACAGAACATTAAATTTCAAAGGAAATAAACTATTATTATTATTATTATTTTAAATTTTAAACATCCCTTCCCCAAGCATAGAATTTTTCTCTCAATTAAAACCTACTAAAACTTCATTTTGTCCTTTTCAGTTTTTTGGCCACAAGTGGAATTTTTAATCTATTGATAACAATGACCCCATATACTGGTCAGATAAGTTAAAAACACTCTCCAATTAAAATCATAATATCAATCATATGGAAGCCAAGGTAAGGACATGACATCAACCTCCTGTCATTTGTCAAAAAGAACTATATGATCAAGATACAAAGCTGTTCCTTCTCTATATAATTAGAATATCAAAACTTGAACCATAATAAAATCATTACAAGTGAAATTCTGTCACTTGTCTTTTTAATTTTCCAAGAAACAATAAGAGAATTGATACAGGACACAAGTCATTATGAAGTATAATTTTAAAACAAATGAAAGAAAATTTTATGACACCATATCTATAAGACAATGTTGTTATCATACTTCATAGACATTAAGAAATCGTAGTATATGCTCCAGAGTCATATGTACTGAATCAAAACACCCCAATCACACACAAAATCCATTTAAGGAAACCAAGTCAACTCTTAAACAATCCCTAACAGTGGAAGAAAAAAGAGGATAACGAAAAAATACGATTCCATAAGAGCTAAGCAGATACCAAACAATTATTCCAGGTCCCACTTATAGATATCAGTCTCCCAAATTACATCGAGCTTCAGCTTCCTCCTAGACATCTTCCTCTTCAGATAATACATTATCAGTTCCTCGTTCGTAGGGTGGAAGTGAAACCCCAGCATCGAAGCCATCACTTTGTTGGAACACTCAGAGTCCGAATCCAAGCCCATCTTAGACCAATTCTGAGGAAAAAAGACCAAGAACACTAGAAAAATCCCAAATAAATCCCAAACGTTTTAGTAGCCCAAAAAATACTCAAAAAAAGAAACACCCAATCCTCTGATCGCAGATTATCGAATGGCAAAAGGCAACTGTTACTTGGTGAGATTCGAATATTGAGTCTCAACTTAAAAAATCGGGGATTCAGGATGTAATCCCCTAGAAGAGAGAGAGTAAGACGAAGCCTTCCAAATCAAAGTCTGGGATCCCTAAAATTTTATGACACCATCTCTATAAGACAATGTTGTTATACCTCTTTTTTGTTTTTTATATTGTTGTTTGGGTTTATTTGGGTCTTGGCTCATACTTGGTTTAATGAATTTGAACCATTTTTCATTTTGTGCGTTTTGACTCTCCTCTTTTCCCTTGTATGGATTCATTTGGATCTTAGGTCTAACTTGACTTAATGGGTGTGAACTATTTTTCATTTCTTCTTTTAAGGACCTCTTATTATTATTTTTTCTTTTTTTCTTTTTTTTTATTAACTCAACATTAAATTAAAATTGCCTAAAAATTAAATAAAAGCATGAAGTAAAAATTTTATTTTTTTAGACAAAATATAGTATACACAATAATTTTTTTAAAAAATGGAGGGAATAGAGACTTTTGGTACTAAATTTTTGTAGGAACTTATTGGGAATCATTTTTATTATTGTAAAATTAAATTTTATAAACCATATACTTAAATCGTTACATAAAATAAAAAGAATAGATAACATTAAAATCTATTCTCTATTTGAGTTTCGAAAATGGTTAACAGATATTGTATTTAAACTATTGTATAAAATCACTTTACTTGTAACTCTAAATATTACCTATTCATACAATGGTTTTGCAATTATTGTAGCAAAACTTGTTGCCACAAATCTAAAATGTTGTAGTGTTAATTATCTTGTTTGCATAAAATAATCTTAACCCATGGTGCATGACTTTGGACTCAACAATTCTTTTATTTGCATATCACATTCATATGAAATTGATTGTAATCAGCCATATTTTTAATTTGACTAGAAAACTCATAAAAATGGATCATTTAAGGATATGAAAAGAGATCGATGCATTTTCACATATCGTTATATTATCTAAGATTGTATCACATGTCAAAGTATGAGTTGGACTCTTTGAACTGCGTAATTTGGCGTAATCAAGCATTCCATCATAGATTTATCTTGGATTCTTTGTCGATTGCAGTGATGAATAAAAAGTGTTACGTAGCTTTCAAATTGTCAAAATTAAATGTAAACAATTAAATTTTTATTTTATTTTTTTGATTTTTTAAATATTAAAAATAAAAAATACTAAAAAATAAAAATAATTTTTTAATTATCTACTTAGAAAAATAAATTAAGATTAAAAAAATAAAATATAGAGCGTTAGCGCAACAATGAGCAGGGCATTCGAGGTCTAAGTTGGATGCTTCAAAAATCAAAATGAGTTTAAACCTTGGATTTTAGAGATCAAAGTGAGACTAAGAAATGAAAGTTTTTGAAGTTCAAATACAATGTCATTTTTTAGATAATGATTTAAATATTAATAAATATTGAACATATTTATTTCAAAAATTGTTAATTATCTTGTTAATTAATACTTAAATAACTATACCTCCATTCACCAAAAAAAATTAAATAACTATAACAAAATTATCTATTTGATTTTTTTATTATAAATTAATGATTAGATAATTCTTAAAACTGGATAAAAAATAATTAAAAAGAAACTATAGATAAATATTACATAAAAAACAGTTTATGTGATAAATTTATTCCTTGAGATTATTTAAACTAAAGTAATATTAATTTTTAAGAGATAATTATCAAAATTCTAATAAATATTGAACAAATGTATTTCATAAATTTGTAATTATTTTGTGAATTAACAATTAAATATTTAACTCACTTAACAAAACATTAAACAAAATAAAAAGAAATAAAGTAAAAAAATAGTTTTGAGAATATAAAATAATCTTTATAATTGTGGTAAAGAATTAATAGCTTTTATTAATTATTATTATACATGCCTAAATTTAAAAAAGCTTACAAATTGTGGAAGGTGTTATCTATATTAATATCTAGATCTGTTAAATCAAATTATTAATTACCTTGCTAAATATTTGACTGGAAAAAAAAAAGTGCTCATAATGATGAAATTTTTTTTCCCCTCATCCCTTTTTTATCAATTTTTTCTGAGAATTTAAATGTTTATAAATATGGAATTGGTTAAGTTAGTCTACAGTAACTCACCCCATATTGCTTTTGTTGGAACGACATATCATTTTTATTTTTTTATTTTTTTATTTTGTTGTTTTATCCTAAAAAAAATGCTAGCTTCTTTATACTTCCTAAATTTCATTTGGTTTTAGTGGAAGATTTTTTAAAAGTAAATAGAAAATTCAATTTCACCTTAAATGTTAAATATATTTTATAACAGAAGATTTTTTATGGGAATTTTTGGTATATTTGATTTCAAACTAATATAAAATAAAATATAATTTTTAAAAAATATAAATATAAATTATAATATAAAAAAGAAATTAAAGTACATGTAAAAGAAGTACTTGCTACTTTTTTTCTATTATTCTTAAATTACAATTATTAAAAAGAATTAACATGCACTTCAATGCATGCCTTTTACTTGTTTTTTTAATAAGTTTTATTATTTAATTTTAAAATTAATTGAACTTGATAACAATGATAATATTTTTAATTATAAATCGAAAAAAGAGAAAAAAAATAGTCAGACAATAAATCACCCAAGCAAGATGCTAAAAAAATGGAAAATGGATAGTAAAGGCAATGATTAGTTTGCAAGGAGACTTGACGGCAACAATAAATCTTATTTGAGATGATTGTGCATTGCAACACTTGTGCTTTAATCTTATTTTGGATATTTTGACTCTCTCAATTTAGTTTTTAAATCTTAAATTTTAAATCTTGATGTTTGAACTGTACAATTTAAAATTTTTATTTGATAATAAAAAAATAAAAATAAAAGCTGTTATTTTTTGTAGTCATAAACAACAAATTAAAAAATTATATTTCTTATGATAAATATTATCTAATGATAGTCAAACTATTTTGTCATCTTTATCTAAATATTCTTTAATTCTTAATTTGAATTTTGTAATTTAATTTCTATTATATCTATCTTTCAATAATTATTTTTTAATTAGAAATTAAAAAATTAAATATAATTATGTATTTTTTTTTTATTTTTTTACTAATGATTAGCTTGTGGGCAAACTTGATGACAGCAATCAACCTTATCTTAGATAGTTGTAAACTATAACACCAGTGCTAATTTTGTTAATTCCCTTTCCCTTGGTTTTCATGTTTTGTATAATCCTCCTAATAGTTGTATTTCTTTTCTAAATGATGGCCTTTAGAGAGTTGCTCATCCTAGACTTATGTAATTCCTTTGTAAAGCCATCATATGAAAATTATAATGTTTAAGTTTTTATTCCCAAATTTTTAGCAAAAACTTTGTTTGTGTATATATATATATATATATATATATATAACTATGAAGCATAATTGAAAACAATCTACTAATAATTAATTTAGGAACAAAAAAATAGTTAATATGATAAATATATATTTTGAGATTATTTAAAATAATATAATATAAATGTTTATGCATTAATTATTAAAATTTTAATAAGTCTTGTACAAATTTATTTAATAAATTCGTAATTGTAGTCATCTTTTTTAATTATAAATTAAATAATTATAATAAAATTATCTATTTACTTTATTTTTTCATTATTGATTAATGATTAGATTACTCATAAACCTAGATAAAAATAAAGGGAAAAAATTGATAATTGATATATAAATAAAGATATTACTTAAGTAATAAATACATTCTTTGATATTCTTTAAATTACATTAATATTATTTTATAAGATAATTATTAAATTTTAATCAATGATGTACACATTTTTTCATAAATTTATAATTATCTTTTAAATTAGAAATTAAATAATGATAATAAAATTATTTATTTGGTTTATTATTTAATTTTAATTAATGATTTGATAGCTCTTAAAACTAGATAAAGAATAATGAAAAAGTAACCCCTAAAACTACATTACTAAGATCTTTTATCCACTTCATTATATCTACTAGACAAAATAAAATATTTTTCCTTAAGCCCTCTAAGAAAGATATTGTAACATGCAAATCTAAATATTGAAAAAGAAGAAAAAGAGCTGAATGAATAGAGAAGAGGGGAGTTTCGGTGTAAGCAAGTACTGAAGAAGACAATGCAAATATGATTTACAATTGGAAGAAAGGGGAAAGATAAAATTTAAGATTAAATTAAGTATTTTTATATTTTTTATCAAATTATTTTCTAAAAAATATGAAATATATATATATATCATATAATATTAAATTATAAATGAATAAATATTAAATATGCAAAGATTTTAAAACCAAATTAGTTATTAAATTGGTAGAAACACTAGTTCAACATTTATTAATCTCATTGTGGTTAAATTGTAGTCAAATTGATGATCATTAAATATATTTTTTAAATTATTTATATTAAAAAATAATAAAATAAATAATAATAATAATAAATTCTAAATATTTAATTACTAATTACATACTTTTTAAAATGTTTTAGAAGTTATTTCTAGTCAAAAAATAAAATTACCTATGATTAAAATTTAATATTTAATATTGATTTTCTTAACTTCTAAAATTATATTAAGATTTCATTATTATTAAAAATAGAAAACCAAAAAAAGGGCAAAAGGCTTAAAAATAATAAATTAAAAAAAATAATTTATTTTAAGTCTTTATTTCAAATTTCAATAATAAAAAACTTAAAGAAAATTGTCAAACTTTTAGTGGCGACTAAAAGTGGATTTTAGTGGCGACGTTGGTCGCCACTGAAGTTTTTGCATAAAAATTTTTAAATCTAAGAAAAAAACTTGCCAAAACTTTTAGTAGCGATCAAATATTGTCACTAAAAGAGACTTTTAGTGACAACAGTTACCACTAAAAGTTAATTTTAGTCGCGATCTAATATTGTCACTAAAACTGTTGGCACAAAAATTTTTAAATCAAAAAAAAGTTTTTTTTATGACTTTTAGTGGCAACTAGCTATCGTCACGAAAAGTCACCTTTAGTAACAATCATATTTATGTCGCCACTAAAAGTTATTTTGTAACAACATTATTGTCGCCACAAAAAAGTTTTAGTGGCAACTTTTTTGTTTCGCCACTAAAAATTTTGCCAAAATGAAGAATGATATTTTTGTGACTATTTTTAGTGACAATCTAATAAGGTTGCCGCCAAAAATATAGTTTTAGCGACAACAAGTTTTTAGTCACCACTAAAAATCGTCGCTAAAAATTTATTTTTTTGTAGTGGATAACTCCCTTAGACAGTGTTGGGTCGGTGTTTATGTAGTGTCTCTCAGGGTGCATTGCACTTTCTCCCTTAAAATTTTAAGAGAACTTACGCCCCATACATATGGTTATACTTATAACCTTCTTTCTTTACTCTTTTGTTAATGCAAAGAAGTTGGCTTTCTGCTTCTGTTTCTCAAACCAAGTGAAATTTATAGCACTCCCTCCGATTCATATTATAAGATACTTTTAATTATTTTATGCAGTTTAATAAAATTACTTAATTATCTCGAACTCTTTAAATTTATCATTTTTTTCACTTTTGTCGTTATTTATGTAAAAGAGAGAAAAAGAAAAAAGCTAAACCTAATTTTCTTTTTTAAAAAGGTTATTTTTGAAAAATCAACACAAAAAATTACATAATTTTTTATATTTTAAACTAAATAAACCTTTGAGAAACTGAATCAGAAAGAATATATAATTAAAAATATTCTCTGGACTTGCCATATAACCCCATGTACCTTTCCTTTCGCTTAAACGTACATGTAATAGTAAATATACAATTAATAAAAACTCTATTTTGAAACTTTATATTATTAATTAAATATTTTATATTATTTTAAAATTTTCATAATAATTTATCTTAATTTTATAAAATATTTTATCTTTAAAAATTATGTAGTATTATTTTAGTATTTTCAAAATGATAAAATCTTAAAGTTATATTTTTAGATATTAAAATAATATAATGAATGTTTAAAGGACATGCCATGACCCAGCTGGACCAACACGAGAACAATGTAGTACTATAACCCATTAAGCTTCCGACGAAATAGACACAGAACATGAACATAATAACTTGAAAATCCTTTAAAATAATATTCACAACCATTTTTTTGAAAATGTTGATATGGCTTCTCCATAGACTTGGATAAATTCCACATTTACAATTTATATTAAATAGAAATGACAGTTCTGCTCTCCACACACAAAATAATAGAGCTCAGATCATTTAAAAGATATTATAAACATAATTATATATTGTATTGATCAAGATTGCTTCTATGAGAATTTCTTGTCCCACTAATACGGAGACAAGAGTCAGGTGCAGGGTGGTTAAGTTATTCTAGAGCTGAAAAATAAAAAGTAAAAAATAAAAAGGGATGAGGCACATAAACTCAGTAAATAAATGCAATTAAATATAGTTAACTACAAAATGATGAGAGCAACTTACAACAAATCCTTTTTTTTTTCGTTTGATTAATTGTAGAACGTAAATGTACTTGGTGAATATAAAATGCATCCAGTACTTCCTTCTTTCAAATTCTTGTATTAACAATTCATATATCAATTTTTTAGAATATTCATATGAGTGTGTTTGTTGAGGAGAATATATTTATGCAAGTACATAAATTTGAAGCCAAGGTTATTCCTTTCACTAATGATGCATATCAAATTGAAGTCAAAGAATGACTAAACTAAGATTAGGAAATTATTTATATTAACTAAATTGAAGTTAGAGAAAGAAATTCTTCATCCTGACTAATCAAATGAATCGTATTGAAGTGAAGAAAAAGCTTTTATGAATGATAAATATATTCTATGTAACTGACATGGTTGAGAGTTCAACTAAATATGCTATCATATTTTCAAGGTGTATCATGGTGTTCGATCAACTCCATAAATCATTTATGATTTTGAAAAACATAACCATGCTTGACATGTGTGCAAAATGTGTTTAATGCCACTTTAGTTGCTCTCACAGTACAAATCACATATACTTTCAATATTAGGTATAATATTTGAATGGAAATGTATGTATTATGCATGCATCTAAACAAATAAATATAATTCTATGTACTATTTATAGCTCATAAAAATATATCCAGATAAATCAATTAATATTTTGGAAAATAATTATGATAACAATTTTATGAACACATAAACATCCACTCACAATAGAGGTGGAATGCAAATGAAGCTCGGATTCACCATCAAAGCTTATACGAAAACTAATGGTAAGGTCTCAGACATCCTCAAAGCCATAAGGAAACAAATACCTTTTCATATGAACATTTATACTTAGCCAAAAGTTTTAAGACTCCAAAATTCATAGTATATATAATAGGGAATCTATCTCCTAACTTAATTAATTCCGATTCGTTACACAACATTCCATATCAACTTCTAAATTATCAATCTAGCCTTAAATCAAGATAAGTCACGAAATCAATTTCCACCTAGGGGTTAGAATTCGAAAAAATAAATCAAAGTTATCATTTCACAATGTAGGACCATAGGAATCTGTCCTCTATAGAGATTAAATCAAGTTTTAATCATAGTTGGGTATCTTTAAAAGTGAGTGGGTAAACATTTAAGGTGATGATTTTACACCCTAGGAGAAAGAGAACTCCGTAGACAGGCATACAAGAAGAAATTGAGCAAAACTTGTTAGAATCCATGTGGAATTGGAGAAAAAATAGACATAACTTTGTCCTTGGTAGTGTATATATATATGTATATATATCTATTAATGGGGTAAAAGAAGAAAGGAGTAGGGTTTCAATTCAAAATGACCCCAAAAAAAAAAAAAAACTGAAGGTTCTGGCATGTATATAGCGTTTTGATTGAAACTTAGGCAAAAATTACATTTACCCCAATTTTTGAAATCACAATTTGGTTCGCCTTTATTTTCTAAAATAACACTTTTTGCAAGCTTGATAGTTTTAAACTTGCAATTACATCCCAGCAAACTTTTCAAAAATACCTTTGTCCCTAAGGAAATATCGAGAGAATAAATTCAGTTTACATGGAAATATAGAGGATTTAGTTACTAGGGAATAGGGATTCTTCTTGTGGAGATTAGGAAACAAAATTTTCATGACTTGATAGATGACTGATTTTACAATGAGTACAGAATTCTTACTTTCACTTAAAATACACACTTTCTAATTTTATAAAATTAAAGTATATATATATATATTTAAGGTTTTTAAAATTGTAATGATCATATATCAATTAAATGATCCCACAAATTAATTTGTGTAAAAAAAACTCTCCAACTATTCTTTCTTTATTGTTGCTTTCCTTTGAATCTGCTTCTCTCAAATATAACGTGAAGCAACCGAATTGTGTATTGTTTCAAAGAAACTAATGTGTGTAACATTATAAAGCAATCTTCCCTTCAATCAAGTTGGAGCAAAGGGACCACATAGCGTTATGCTACGAAGTGTGAAGCCTGCAATGAAATTCTGCTGGTCAACTCTGCTGGTCAGCTCTGCAAATGCTAATGTTGCTCAACTTGAAATGCGCAATGACACTGGGGGCCACATAAGACGATCAGTCATGTGACAGGATCACATATTTTCCTTTTTTTTTTTAAATTCAATTTCATAAAAAATTAAATATAAAATATGTAAATAAATACATTTAAATTAGCACCATACATTTTATACGTTGTTCCAAATTGATAAGTCATTCTTCGCAAAATTTCTTTCCCCTCTCTGTTAATATTATGAATCCTTGAAATTTTGGCTATTGCCTACGCGGAAAATGCCTTTTGTCTTCAATTCGTTTTTGACCTCTACTCAAACAAACAAGCCGTCCTTTTCTTACCAACAATCCAAAATTTCAAAATTCAACATCTCAAATCATCCAACCACCATGATGTCCGTCTGGGGTATTAATTTGAATTTGCACTCCATTGCCAGTTATACAAGTTGAATCGAACTACTGTTATTGGACCAAAACTTACACCTTGTTTGGCACGTAGGAAAGGATAGGAAAGAAGACTAAAAGGGTGAGAGAAAAAAATTAAGAAGTTATTTGGTATAGTTAAAAGACTTTTCTCGATGGAATTTTCTACCTATCATGCATTGTATTGTACTTTCCATCAAATTATCTATGGAAACTCATTGTTCAACTGAGAAAGACAAGGCAAAAGACGATTTTGCCCCAAATGACAAAAGAAGCAATATATTGATGTTTTATTTTTTATTTATATTAATTAATAAAAATTAGTTTTTTAATATTTTTTGGCACCGTAAACATTTTTTTCATTTGTCCTCATTTTATTTTTGTTTTTATATTATTTTTAAACATTTAAATAGAGAAATATTTTCATTTTTTCTCATGTGTATCAAAAATGATTTAGGTTATAGGATTTTATTTCATTCTTTTAAAAATATTTTTACTTTATTAAACATAACTGTATAACTATTATTCAAGGTATCAATTTTGATACTAATTATTAGATTGAGCGCTTATTTGATCTTACACCTGCGTCTCGTTATAGGACAATTACTTTTAGCTAATAATCTAATTACCATATATATTTTTAGTTTTGCAAAATAACAAATAAAATAGGTTGATTTAATATTTTTAATTAGGATGAAAGTAAATAGCACAGGAGGATATTTATTTATTTATATATACTCAATTCTATTAAATTCATGGCATATACATCTAATATTCTGACACAGAAATTGATATAACAGTGAGCTTTAACAAAAATAAATTACTTTAATATTATTCCTTAGAACGTTAATAGTATGTAAAAATTCATTTTTAGCTTCACATTTATATTGATTAAACTTGTAATCCCTGAGTATGATATTCTAGCGTAATAATCATAGAAGTTAGGACTTTTGATACTTTAGGAATTAGCATTAGAGCGCGATTCACAAATTGATACTCTCACCCAAACGATTTGATACCAAAATATCTTTTGAAAACGTTTACAAATAACAGAAGGGATAATTACAATTAAGGCTCTCAAATTAACATTTATACTGAAATATTTGAAATTTTAAAAATATTCTTAAAGATTTAAAGATAAAAAAATTTAAATTATTTAAAAAAATTATAATTTTATATTTTATATTAAAGTTTTTAGTTACTAAATCTTTTTAAATAATTTAAAATTTAAAATTTTTTAATATAAATATTTTTAATTTAGAATCATGTAATTTTCCTTTTTAAGAGAATTTAAACTATTGCTCGTGATGGATTAGGTATGGTTTGTTTCCTTTCTGACCTGGTCAAGATCCAGTTCAATGCTTACAAGATTCTTATTTTCCCTCAGTTATTTTGTAAGGAGTTTATTTTCTGGTGTTCTTCTGCGCTAGATGAGTATGCATATTTAAAAATTTAAAAATTAATTCAAATATTTTATATGTTATATATATACATGAAATGAATTAAATAAACTTCCTCAAACATTATAAATTTTTATAGTGGAATGTCAAATTTTAAATTTGAAAAAGAATAAATTTTTTTTTGATTAATTTAATGTGAACTGATTGATCTTTTCCTTAATCAATTTTGAAAATTAAATAAATCATAATCATAATTAATTTATCAATTTTCAATTTAATTAATCATATTTTTATAATTAGAGTTAAATTAATATATTATAATAAAACTTGGGTGAGCCATGATTTATGAACAATATGATTTATGAATAATATAATTAATTGCACGCAGGACATTGTTGATATTTATACATGAATAATATTTTGTCCCTGTATGTACTCTTCACTCTTTTTTTCCTGACTTCTTTTGTGGGACTTACATGTAATTTTTAAATTCCTCCTGCATCTGCATTGACAGGGAAGAAACTAATTCACATGTATTGTGGGATGCATTATTCAACTCCTTGTCACAAACTCACTCTCTCTCTCTCTCTCTCTCTCTCTCTCTCTCTCTCTCTCTATATATATATATATATATTTTAAAAAATTGACAATGTCCATTAAGAAAAAAAATCCATATGCGAATCAGCTCAGGTAGTACTTTCAACTTTCATCCTTCTAGCACTTGGGGTGAAATTTGATAATTCACAAACAAAAGCAAAGCTTTGCTACTACTCTCACCATGGCAAAATCAGAGTACACAAATGTTACAATGTTACTACTAGCTGGCAAGAGATCAAAGTCACTGAGATTATCTGCCCCACCTAGAATGGGAGATAACCTGCTTTTCTTTTTCTCTTCCATGCACTCCCTACTTTTCTTTGCAAGTCCAATCTCATAATTAATGCAGCAGTAACTTCCACCACCAAGTTTTCAACTTTCATCACTTTCCTTAATTCCATTCCCATTTATTCTCATTCATGAACCCCTTATCAGTTATCTGTTCATAATAAAATTTGGATTCTTTAAAGTTTATTTCATCCAGAGTTAAAAAAAAAATGTAAATCCCTCATCTATTTGTATAAATCCCACGCAAGTAAATTTTTTTTCGTCTCTGGCTTCTCCATAACTTCAAGGGATTCATTTCGCTCAAGATTTACCAAGTTCTGACTATTTCTATGACTGTTTATAAAAGTAAAATATGAAAATAAAGAAAAAAGTGAAAACTATCCTACAAAGATTGAACCAACCTTTTTTTCTCTTTTAACCCACATCTACCAAAAATGAAAAATTTTCTGAGACGTTTAATCAAGTAGAACCCTGTTTCACAGTCATGTCAATAAATCCGGAACAAAAATGTCTGTGCTCTTCTGATAGCTATCTAATCAAATACTGAAAGAAGAAGCATTTAGCAGAGACAATAGAGATAATCTAAAGATCCCAAATCAGAAGAGACTTTAATTGTTCTTTCTCACTATGACCCATCAATCAATTTACACTGACCAGCAGGGGAGCCTATAACAACTAATCATCAAACCTAAACATCATAAGCAGACCCTATTCTCTCTAATTTGCTTTTCTTTACAAAACAAATATTACAACACAACATTTTCTATCGTTCATGTCAATCTCTTCTTTTCCTGCATTTTCTCGTTCAGATTCCGACAAAATCAGATGCTTCTCTCATTTTCTCCCTTAATGGATTTTCTCGTCAAGTTGATTTCTCCTTAGACTGGGGTGATGGTCGAAGCATATTCTGATAACAAGATAAGATAATGTAGTTTCAGATTAGATGGATAATATTTGATTTGAAAATTTGAACACATAAATGCTGAAAAAATTTAGAGATTTTCACCTCTGGAGTTGAGAGATCTCTTGCAGTGAAGAATGGCGCTTTGAATCCCATCGTGTTGCTGCAGAAGCGTATCATCGCTCCTTCTCGCCGGAGACCCAATTCCGGTGGCCGCTGACGCCGATTTGCTCTTACCTAGATGCTTACACGCACCGCGAATCCCCGCCGTAACATTCCCCTGTTCTTTTCTTTTGAAAGGGGAAACGGAGGCGACCGAAGGAGACGATGTCGTTGAAGCAGAAGATAAGTCACCAGAAAGCTTCACCTTCTCGCTGTTCCTTCCTAAAATTTTCACATACAGAGGCTTTATCAGCTTCAGATACTTCTGCAACACCTCCTTTGAAGACCTCTCCGATCTGCTTCCATGGCTTCTCGAGCTACTACCATTTCTGGTTAGCGTTGGAAAAAATGGGGATTCTTCCATATCCAGTTTGAACGCAAATACCTTAGTTTCTTTCTTCTGCTGCACCATTTCCTCTGTTTTCCGAGCCGACATTTCCTTACCCTTCTTGAACATTAGGATTCTGAAGCTGGGAGCTGATTTGAGCAGAGCAATGGGAGATTGAGACTTAGAAACAGGCTCAATTGGGAGGATTTTTCTTTTAGAAATTGGCTCGTTAGCCGACAGAGAAATGGGTTTCTCCGAATCATCATCGTCTCTTATTAGTCCTCCTTCTTGTCTGGATTCAAGACCTTTGCTTTCTCTCACTGTCCTGTCTTCTGGGTTGTCGTTGATTTTGTTAATGTTGTTTCCCTTGTTGTCAAAATCATGAACAGTGAGCTCCAAGTCGAAGAACGAATCATCTTCTTCGGACCCATTGTCTGGCTCCACAGTTGGATGAGGACCCGCTATGGCGGTGTGCCTCCAAAACTTGAGGAAGTTGAGAGCATCCATGGCGGATAAAAAAGAGCACGAGGTGTTGATATCTTAGGGCTTTAGAAACTGCAGGGTTGTTGGGTTTTATAGGAAAAAAGAAAGAGAGAGAAAGAGCGTCATGCTTGGTGGAGCATCGAAAATGGTGCTTGAGGAAGCAGAAGGGTTTAGCTTTTGCTTTTAGGAGAGGAATGTCTACTTTTTGTTTTATTTTAGACCCTTTTCTTTCTCTTTTTGTTGCAATGGCTTACGTGGCTTCAAAATTTGTAACGAATAGAATATATTCTTAAATAAAATATTTGTAAGTTAAATCAATTTATCAAGAGAGATGAAATTTAAGTAGTTTAAAGAAAAATTCAAAAAGCAAGAGAGAGATAGATGGTTGAGTATCTCTGAGGTCTCAGACAGACTGTTATGTTTCAGAGTTGCCACAGTAACAACTTGAGTGGTGAGATTTATTCGCCTCACTTGCGGTCCCCAACAACAATGGCTGATATATAATCTTTAAACTATATTTTAGAAAAAATTATAAATAAAAATTTAAATTCAAAATATTTATATTAAAAAATTTTAAATTATGTAAAAAAATTATAATTTAAGATCTTAAATTAAGATATTTTTATTTTTAAAATTTAAAATTTTTTAATATAAGTATTTTTAATTTAAAAAAAACTTTTTTATATTTTAAGAATAGATTAATTAAAAGTATTCGGACGTCTAACAGCATATTTAAAATTTTAGAGGTATAAATAAAAATCTAATAATAAGAACCTGACTCAAAGGATTATATAAAAATGTAAAAATTTAGTTGGAATTTTTTTAACTAGTTAAGCCAATTTACATTAATTATATTTTAATTTTTTGTTGATAGAATTAGTAGATTTATTTTATAATAAATTTATCAAGTATTAATGATTTTATTTATGACATAATTATACTTATTTACATTCAAATGAATAATAAATTAATTTTTTATAAATAAAATCTATTAAAAATTCTCTGGATCTAAAGTTTTGACTCAAGTTCTTTTTTTTTTAATAAAATATAAATGCCAAAAATTTTGAGTTATATGAGTTCAATTCTTATTATATATTTTTTCACTTTTTATTTTAAACCTTTGTGCCTTCTTTTTTAAAAAAAAAAAAATCTCTTGGTATAATATGGAGGCTGCCTATATATGCACAAACTCAACAAATTAATTATTCATTGTGTGTGTGTATTTTTGTTTAAGATGATAGTTCAATTTTTTTTTTTAATTTACTAGAAATTTAGAATGTAGTTTTGACACTATCCTAATTTTTCTTTCGTGTGCTTGTTTGCTTACAATGAGATGTGAATCAATTTGGATCCTTGCAGTGTAGTGTCCCTGCTTTGCAAGGGATCTAAACTGTTTGAAAAAGAAAAAGAAATTAAAGTTTAAAACAAAAAATTAACTGCCTATTTAAAGGGTAGAATATCTCTTATTGTACCGAGGACATAGCAAAAGATCCGAAACAAATTTGAACATAAAATTCACAGAAGTATTCAATATTTTTGTAGTCTCACGTAGAGACCCCATTGGCCATTATTAGATCAATAATCAGTCTCAATCCAAGAAAATATCTGGAGAAAATTAAGGGTAACTTCTTATTTTCTAATTGTGTTTAAAATTTTAGTCGCAAAAGTTTTTTTTTTTTTTTGTGGGTCAGATTAAATAGCACACAAGGATGGTAATGGGAAGCTTCCAAAAAAGGTAGCTATGGAGAAAAAGAAAGAATAAAAGTAAAAGAAAAAGAAAAGGAAAAAGAAGAAAGAAATGCAGTTGAAAGGAGAACTTAAGGTCTCCCTTTCGTTCTTTACAGAGAGACCCATTTAAAAGGAGGGAGGTTTTGAGTCAGAAAATTGAGTTCTTTTACAAAATAAAAGCACTGTATGCAAAGTTGGGACCAAGTCTATAAAAATTTTCAGGTAAAATTGATTTATAAAAAACAGATAATTTGAGTCAATTTATAAAAAAAATGAAAAGATCACAAATATTTTTAAAGCAAATTACATAAACTTTTACTGAGTTTTATTGAAATTATACTAATCTCCCATTTATTTTTAAAATATATACATTAGTCTAATTTAAAATTTTTTTATTAAAATATCCACTATGAAAAAATGCAACAATGATTAATTATAGAAGATATTTTAGTAAAAAAATTTAAAATTGAACTAAAATATAGCATAATTTATTATTTTAAAAAAAATTTGTGCATATTTTAAAAATAGAGAAAAAATCCATATAAACGTAATAAAATTTAAAGAAAGTCTATATAATTTATTCATAGTTTTGGTATTAACCTCCTTAGCACATGTTTATATATCTTTTTATAATAAAATATAAAATGAAAAATACTACAAGAAGTGTTGAAAAGAAAAAGGCCAAAAAAACTTTTAACATTGAAAGCTGTTTTCAACATTTAAAGCTGCGCCGGTTTTTTGCCTTTAATCTATTTTTCTCTAACTACATATTATACATTTACTTGTTAAATACATACTATTTAGGTTATCTTTATAATTAACACGCATATTCATTTTCCATAAAAGCCTAACTTCCCAGTCTTTGGGTTGCTCTGCTTTGAATCATCAGAAGAGTCAAGTCTTTTGCCACTAGAGCTTTGACTTGTAAATGTGGGTTTGCTGAGTCTTTCACTCTTCCATTAGCCATTCTTTTTTACGATTTGCTACAAAATGCTTGCAAAAGTCAGAAGAAAAGAGAATGACAAATATATATTGCCAAGAAGAACGAAAAGAAGAATTGTTAACTAATCAATCAGCTACAGTTTGGATAATCCCAGAAAGGAAGGAGTACTTTAAAATCATGGAAACTTGGAGATTAGTGAACTTCATGTCGACCTTAAATTATGCTCAATGAAGACGTCAATCCAAGAATATTATCCTTAAGAAAGTAAACTTTCTCCCCGGTTTCATTAATTGAGTACAACATGATATCAAATTAATCCCTTAATTAAGGCAATTTAGTCAGGAAGATCCGCTAAATATGCATTAACTCTTTTCCGCACAAGAAATTGCACGCACATAATGCACAAATTGATTGCCTAAGAAGTTAACAAAAACAAGGCATAGGCTAAAGTGACATAGTTATTTGCTCTTTCCATTATCAAATGATACAAAAAATGTACTTTAAATTTTCTCTTTCTGAATCATCTAGTGAATAAATAAGTAGCTCAAAGAGTTGGCCTTATAGTTAAAAAAGTGCATTGCATTTTATATCTTTATTACTTGGGTTCAAAATTTGGTATCAGCACTTAACAAACTTAAATTTTCCTAATTGCATTCGGCTGATGTGAGAAGTACATATTTAAAATTGTTCCAAAAGAGATTTAGTCATGATTGACATATACAAGTTCATTCAAAGGCGTCCTTATCTTCCAAAAATTAAAAAGTAAAAAAAAAAAAAAGAAGAAGAAAACTTCAAAAGCAAAATCTATAATAATATATAGATGTTTGCCAACAAGACTAAGATAGAAACGAAACCTTCTTTGTATCACTTGACTAATGCCAAAGAAAATGAAAAGTGAAAGAAGAGAGAATCATATGCTACTACATGGTCCTGAACAGCGTCACTCAGTGACCTGCAAATAATAAATCAAAAGCTGCATTATGTGTGTACTTGTGCAATAGACTTATGCTAGCAAATCTCAAAGACTGGAATATATATGTTGTGGTCCTGATCTTCAATTGTTTGTTTGTTCATAAGATTCTCTTCTCCCTGCCCAGTGAAAAAGGAAATACAATAGCTCTCTAGCTGCTTGTCAATATCCCTTCATAGTCTCACTGCATGCATTCCCCAAAGTACAAGTTAAACCATAACACACGTTCAAATTTAGGCCTGAAAGCTCCCTTTCAAAAGGGTCTGATTAACTGGGACAAAATAGTAGTCTTCCTGATCTCTAATTTGGAAACGAGTCTTGTCAAAAATGATACCTTCTTGTGCTTCGTGAGATAATAATGAAATTACTAATTATCACTGTAAAAGTTAAGCCTCAATCTAGATGAAAAGAGCTAAATCATTTATATATAAGTTATAATTGAAGGCCTGTCGAGTCACTAATTACCTGATCTTTTCCGAATTTAACTAGCCGTTTCAAAGTCTGCAAAAAATAAGATTTTATAATTATATATAATTTTGAGATATGACTAGATAATTAAAGGTTTGAGTTTATACTTATCCTATAATTAATATTTTGAAGTTCTGGGATAATCGCGTGGTAGCCAAATGAAAATTAAAAAAAAAAATGTTTGCATAATATCTATCGTGTTTTTATTATCATTATTTAAGAGTGTTTGTTGTCCTTTTTAATTAAAAGTATGAGAGTTATTTTTTATCCATTTTATTAATTTTTTTATTTTTAATTTTGTTTTCATATCTGACATTTTGTATCAAACAACCTTTTATATCAATATTGTTAGGAGTGGATCAAATTGTGACTACTTGAATTGAGAACCAATTTAGGTTTGGATTTGGTTCCAATATTTAATTCGACAAAATGATAATAGGCTTAAATTCTTGAAAGTAATAGTTGGTTCAACGAATTGAATGTTTTGTTATAGATTATGTGGTGGCTTTTGAAGCAGTTTTTTGAACCAAATCATACTATTCACCCAAAAAAACTCCAAATCCGTACTAAGCTAGAGTATTACACTTATATCCTTTAGTTTTAATGGAAATTGAATCATATGCCACTTATTTCCATTTTTATTTTTTTATCTATATTCTTTCATGCAAATCAAGATTATTCCGCTAATTTATATAAAGATCGAACTCACAGAGTTTGATTTCAATCTGTCAAGTGACAAGCCCAAAATGATGAGCTTGCCACCATGTTAGGCTTTTTTTGCAGCCTTTTGTAAGCTAAGCATTGGCCTGCACGCTTAGCTTGCATGCAATATTTAGTTAGGGTCAATTTTTTTCGACCATGACTGAACTCCGAAAATTTGGTTATCTTTAGACCAAAATACCAACCTAGTGTATGAATTTAAAGCCCCTATTCTATGTTTGTGGGGAGAACCTACGCAAGATGGGAATGTCCTAAAAACAATAGGAAAGAAATTATTTACCAAGAGGCAATAAAAATCTTGAATTCAGATACATAGTATCCAAATTTCAAGTGAATTACATATATATATATATATATATAAATTTTAGAGAATTCAAAATGGTGCCATTCGAATTCTATGAAAATATTTTTTAAAAAAAATCAAATGAGAATTCAGATTGATGTAATCTGAATTCCTTTTAAATTAATTTTTTTTACTTTGTTATTAAAAAAAAATTTGATTGAAAATAAATAAATTAAGGAGGACACTTATTTATTTAAGCAATCTTAGCTATTACTTAAAATATTAATCAATGTAATAATAATATAAAATTAAGGAAACGTTGTATGTATAAATAAATTATTTTGATTTAATAAAAAAATCTAAGAAGTAATATCAAAAGCTTTAAATAAAAAAAAAGAAATAGGAAGTAAAATATTGACCAAAGAGTAATAAACATGTAAAGTCAAATTGGGTAGCAATGAAATTCTATGTTTTTTAAGTCAAAAAGAAATTTAGATTGCTTCAATTCAAATTCCATGTAATATTTTTTATTCAATTGAATTTAATAAGATAAAATATTTATCAATATTTTTAAATTTATTTTATTTGAATAAAATAAAAAATTAAGCCAAATTCCTATTGAATTATATTATATTATATTTTATAATTTTATTTCAATATTTAGTTAAAATATTTTATGAAATCTTTGTTTTATAAAAATAACTAAATATGTATTGTCATAAATATTTTTTTTGTTAAATATTTGTTTGATTGAATATTTGTTTCATGAAATTAACTTAATATTTGGTTGATTAAATTAACTTAATATATATTTAGTATTTTTTAAAATTTCATTTAAATTTTTTTATGAAAAAAATTAAATGAAAAACAATAATAGATAAACAAATTATGTAAGATTTGATAAAAGAATTACACCAATATAAAATATTGTAAATATATTTATAGTAAATGACTTCCTATATCATAACTAGATCTTCTTCTTTCATGACGTGATCGATGTTGCCATAATTCTTTTGATTCTTGTTGCTCCTATGCTGTGGGATTTGTATTTAAATCTAAGGATGTGAATTGAATTGGAGAAATTGGTTGATGTGGCGTCATAAATTTTAATTGTAATGATCTTTCTGGCTCAAAAGAGCAACTAGGGTACGTAGTATTAAACGCTAATGTATCAAACAAAAGCTTGGCAAATGATCTAAAAGAGTCAGACGAAGGCGAGGGTTGCATGTAAGAAGAAGTACCTGCTCCACTAACGTCACCGAACTGGCCTAGCAATATAGGATAAGATGGACCAGGCACAACCATATCCTGCTGCAGTGGAGTTGGATTGTATGAAGATACACCGAAAATGTCAAGGCCAATGTCATGTTGCAATGTCCCTCGTTGTTGCTGGCTATTTCTTCTTATAGTGGCCTACTGGGTTGACAGGTAACCTTAATGTCTCTTTCTTGGACAACCTATCAGAATCTAAAAGAAGATCCAATGCCTGGTTAGCTAGCTAAAAAAATAGTAAAAATCGTTACTCACTGAGAGTACGTAGTATATTGTTAAAGTCTCGACCAATAATATCATGAAAATCTATAGGCAAAGGACCTTGTACATGCATCCTATAAAGCCCTTCTACTAAGTCAGCCTAACAAAACAAAAAATGAGTAGTTAAATATTGATATGCAATGAATTTAAAAAATAATAATGATAAAGTTAATAAGCCATAAAAAACTATATCACATATCCAGTAGCAGCACTTGACCTTTGGATCCATCGATGCATATGTTGCCAGTTCTATCGCATGTACTTAGATGTGTGATCACAAATAGCCCCTCAGTAATAGAGGACTAAGACATAATATATCGCTATTTATACTATTATTGGATGAAAATGTTATACTCAGACACTCAATTGATCTGTGTTCTTTTTTAAAGTTGGAAATTATGGAAGGAGTCCAATCTGATTGGCTCTTGAGGAATTGGTTGATAGCGACCAAATTGTCATAGGATGCAATTTAGATGGTGCCACTCTATAATCTAGAAGTATATGAATGGCACAGATAAATTCAAATGTCTGGAGAAGTCAACCAGTACTCTAGAATCAATTCTCGCACTGCTTGTGGTTGGTATGGGCATCATGCAATCTGTGATCGACATTAGATAAAATAATAAATAGATAGTAAATAGTAACAAAATAATGAATGTCATGAGTTGAAGTTTGCCCACACACCTCATCATCCTTCATTGTATCTAACAATCCATCTGGTAACTTCCTCATGTATGACTGTTATCTCGGCTAGTTTCTCATCAACATACCGACGCTTATATGCATAACTTGTGTAACATGATTAATGCATCTGTTACTATTTACTAATCATCTATGACATATATAACTAGATAGAAAGGAAAAACATACTAATATTTTTTAACTTCTGCTTTAAATCAGATGACCTATAATGCGTGTGGAAGCTGCTTACCATATGATGAAGACAAAAAACATGATACTCATAAGGTGATTACCAACCAGTCTACAGATTAGTGACAAAAGATGAAATCAATGGATGTCTGTTTGATATCAAACAAATATCATGTTGTTTAGGTGCCACTCACCTGCACAAGTTATACAAGAACTATCTCTATACTGATTGCATCTCTCCTTCCACAATAGCAAAGGCAAGGGGAACAATATGACAATCATCATCTTGTGTCATTGCCATCAATAATGCCCTTTTATATTTACCATAAAGGAATGTGCCATCAACTTAAATCATTAGCTTAAGGTGTTCAAATATATCTATACAAGGCATAAGGTGCAACTCGCCTGCGCAAGTTATACAAAAACCATGTCCATATTGATTGTATCTCCCCTTTTATAACTACAAAGGCGAGGGGAACAATATGGCAATCACCATTTTGTATCATTACAATTAATAATGTCCTTTTATATTTACTGTAGAGGAATGTGCCATTGACTTGAATCATTAGTTTAAGGTACTCAAATGCATCTATACCCCCTAATGACAGGGGATTGGACATAGTAAATTGTTATTCATATCATTGTTGAATGAAAATTTTATGCTCAGATACTTAGTTGGTCTAGGTTCTTCTTCAAAGCTGTAAATTATAGATAGAGTCTAATCTGATTGGCTTTTGAAGAATTAGTTGATGATAACCAAATTGTCATAAGATGTGATTTAGATAGTGCCACTCTATAATTCAGAAGCATATAAGTGGCACATATGTAAGCCAAAAGTTTGGAGAAGTCAAACAGTACTCTGAAATCAATTCTCGTACTGCCTGTGGCTAGTATGGGTGCCATACAATCTATGACCGACATTAAATAGAATAGTAAGTAAATAGTAAATAGTAATGAAATGATGAATGTCATGAGTTAAAGTCGGACACATACTTCATCATCCCTTATTTTATCTAAGAATCCATTTAGCTACTTTCTCATGTGTGACTGTTATCTTGGCTAATTTCTCATCAACATACTGATGCTCATATGCATGACTTATGTAATATGATTAATGCGTCTGTTACTAGTTACTAATAATCTACGACACATATAACTAGATAGAAAGGAAAAATATACTAATATTTTTTAACTTCTGCTTTAAATCAGATGACCTATAATGCATGTGGAGGTTACTTGCCATATAACGAAGACAAAAAACATGATACCTATAAGGTGACTGCCAACCTATCTGCAAATTAGTGATGACAGATAAAATCAATGGATGTCTATTTGATATCAAAAAAATACTATATTGTCCAAGTACCACTCGCCTGCATAAGTTATATAAGAACCTTGTCTATATTGATTACATCTCCCCTTCTATGACAGTAAAGGCAAGGGGAGCAATATGACAATCACCATCTTGTGTCATTGCCATTAAAAGTGTCCTTTTATATTTATTGTAGAGGAATGCACCATCGACTTGAATCATTGGCTTAAATTGCTCAAATGATCTATACAAGGCTTAAATTCTCAAAATACACGCTTAAATACTAAAACTAGCTCACTAGTAGAGGCATTTTGGAAAACTTAATTCATCACAAACTTAACATATAAGCTAGGCATGGAATGTTAAACTACAGCCATCCACCTATATAATGTGACATAGGAGCTCTCTCAATTATCAAAAGTAACAGTAGCTACTTTATGTTTTGCTCTCCACGCATTTCTATAAGAGATAGTGTAATCAAACGAGCTCTTTATTTGCTCAATTATCTGGCTAATTAGAACATCAAGTGTCTCTGTCACCATTACTACAATACATGTTGAGATAATATCAGAATCTAATTTTGGATGATCTTGTGATATAGTTAAAGACAAATATGTATGTAAACCCTCATATCTTGTAATTTTTCACAATGATCCTTTCCCTTACCTTTCTTGCATGCTTTAACCCACTATCTACAGTTACTACCATAATTCCCATATCGACATTCTTCATACTTTTTACTTATAAAGTATTTTTTAAAATTATTGTGCACCCTTACAATATAGACTTTCACAGCAAGTCGCAATACCTTTTGATTTAAATACTTTAATCCAAAAAATAAACTCTTGATTATTTATTTACATTTGATTTTTCACCTCTTCAAATTCATTATCCTGTGCTAAGGCCAAATTAACTTATTGAAAGAACACTATAGCAGTGTCAACATATTGGGACATTGGTTCAACATCAACAGCTTCATCATCATCACCCTGACTGTCATACGCTTCGTCATCATTAGTCTCATCGTCATTATCATCATCATTGTTATAATCAGGGTCAAGCTTTGCATCATACTCATCTTCATTTTCAAATTTTTTCAAAATATTTTCTTTTGAGCCAGATAGAAAAGGGGGTTCATTAAATCCAATTACTGGATAGGAGGAACTTGAATGTGAACTACCTTCTATTGGGATAATTTGATAAGTTGTTGATTTATAAAATGGATCAGGTGAAGGCAGCACTTCATTCATTGGGTCTGACTAAAATTCAATGCTCAAATGTGGGTCAATATTTGAGATGTTTGTATATATCTCAACTACATTCAATTGTGATAGAAAACGTGAGTATGATTGCCAAATCCTATGCACATCACTATCATCTTCTAGCATAATCGCTTGGTACCATGTTAAATTTATTGTCATCAGAAGCCTATATATCAAATAAGATACAATCTAGGTTGTAGGAAGGCGTAACTTTTGACTAATTGTTTGTTTTAATTTTTCTAAGATGATATCAACACTAATTGTTATGTATCTCGATATTGTATATTGAAATGTTGCACCTTGTACACTTTTATAAATTCTTTCATTTGTATAAATGCAAACACTATCATTTCTCTTAGTTATTTCGTTCCCCTCAAATATCCTAATAATAAACATGCTCAAAATAATTATACTTGTAACATATTTCATCTTTCTAGATTTTTATATCAATCTTTCACAATTATATATTTCTTTTCATGCATCTTTTTTTTAATTATGCATACTTTTAATACATATAAATTTATTTCCTTTAACCTTATTCTTCTTTACTAACTATATACATTTATTTCTTGCACTATAAATGTAAAATATTTTGGCATTTTTTTTTCAACTATATACCCTTTTTTCTTTGACTATATAACCATTTTTTCCATTTTATATTTTTTTCGGCATTAATATAAAACATTTTTCCTTACTATTAAAATAACTTTATATAACTATATTTCTTTTACTATCAATAAAATAAATTTTGAATTCATTTCTTAACTATTTAAATTATTTTATGCTAACATCATTTTTTATACTTATTAATATAAAATATATAATAAATTTTTTCACAATTATTAATATACTATATATAGTTCTTCGGCTACTATATCAATTTATTTTTTTCACTATTAATATTAAAATTTATACACTTATTTTTTACCTATTTAAATCCTTTTCTTCTAATACTATTCTTGTTTTTATCAATATAAAATATAAAATATACATTTTTTAATAATTAATAAAAACATATATTTCTGTTTTCCACCAACTTTTTAAATTTATTTCTTTCATTATTGATATGAAAATTTATACACTTATTTTTTACCTATTTAAATCCTTTTCTTCTAATATTCTTTTTGTTTTTATTAATATAAAATATACATTTTCTAATAATTAATCAAGCATATACTTCTGTTTTCCACCAACTATTTAAATTTATTTCTTTTACTATTAATATTAAATGTTTCACAATTATTTTTCACTTATTTAAATTCTTTCCTTTTTCCTTTATTTTTGTAATTATTAAAATAAAATATATTTCTTCTTACATCTGCGTAAATTCATTTCTTTTCCTACTAATATAAAACATTTTATTTATTTTTCAACTATATAAAGTTATCTTTTCTTCCTCTTTCATTTTATTTTAACTCATTTTTATTTCATATTTCTTTCTCTAAAAAAAATAAGAACAATAATAAAAAATCTAAAATATTATTACACAAAAAATCTAAAATAATTAGTTTTCATCATTTTCATATTTCACTTCATATAAATCTAAAATAACAACAATAGTAAAAAATTACAACAAACAAATAATCATATATATGCACTTAAACATTATTACACAAAAAAACCAATGAACATGCATATATTTCATAATGCAATAACAATTATTATCATTCCACAAATTTATCAATATACTTGTATTTCTCTTTTAATAATAAAAAATACTATATTAAAAATAAAATTACAAATATATTTTTGTTGTTTTCTCCAACTTACCTTATACTTTGCTAGAAAACACAATTTTATTGACCAATTTTATAGCACTTCCTTCTTAATTTGTAACAGAACCTAAACTAACAAGGTAAAATAAGAGAATATTGACAAGAAGAAATTTTAGCCACATTGAAGGAAAGGAATGGACAGAGGTAAATGGCAAGAAACGTTTAATTTATAGGCAAATGATCGAGGATATTTTTATAATTTTACTATAACATTATATGTTCTATTATTTTTCAACTAATCAAAATACACTAAAATCTATCTTAACTAATTATCTCCTGCCACGTGTCCCTTACACAGTCAAATTCCCTTTCTCCCCTTTTTGTTGTACCCATCCAGCTTTTGGTTATACCTAGTAATTGGTCATTGACGAGTCACATCCATATGCAAAGGCTTCAGGTTAGGCCTGCAGCTTTTGTTGAATTTAGACACCACAGGTTTGAATTTAGAGTCGACTGAGGCATAATGCCTTGGTTAACGAGCCTCGTTCAACGTGCTACTGGAATTCGAATGAATTCAATTCGAATTCTAGCTTTTATTACTCTTGAAGCAAATATTTTGGCTCCTGTTATTTTTGTTGAATTTTTTTATTATTTCCTTGACAATTCTTGGTGTTTGTGGTTTTTCACGCATTTCATTTTTAGCTTTGCCCCTACATTGTGTTTGTAGTCCTACATGTTTCATTTTTAGCTTTTTTTGCAGCTTTCATTTTTGAAAATTTCTTTTAAGTCTCCTTTTCTTCTCTGGTTGCAACACTTTAAGGGATATAAAAGTTAGTAAAATTAATTTATGTCATATAACTTTTTTTACTAGCATGTTTATACTCTACTAAAGAAAATTTGTTGTTCAATAATTTTTTATTTTATATAAATGTCATACTTATTTTGATCATTTTGCTAATATATTTACACTTTACTAAAGCAATTTTTTTTTGGGTTATGTCTATTGTATGTAAATGTGTTTGCATTTATTTTATCATTTTACTTGTTTATTCTTATTGTTTGGTATGTAATATATGAGTTTTGTGGTACTACCAAATGAGTAGAAAATTTTAACAATTTATTTATTTTGATTTTGTATAGAAAGTAAATACAAATTTATGTAGGGAATTAGTAGTATAAGCATGATCTTTAGAAAATAATTATGTAGAGAAAATAAGTAACTAAAAAATTATTATTTATAATTTTTAAATTTATAAAGGAATAATATAGTAGAAAAAATTAGGTCTTTTGGATTGCTAGAAAAAAGTGTACTATTTAAATTATCCTGAACATTAATTTAAATGTTATTATATTTTGTATACGTTTTATATAAATGTTGGTAAATTGAGTTAAAAAAAATTCATACTATCTGTTCTTATTTACTAATCATATTGTAGGAAAAAATAATTAATAATAAAAGTGAGTTGCAGTTGGAAGGTTAAGGCATGCAAAAAAACAAATAAAACACATTGACATATTACAAAATACAAGGGACTACATACGTGTCCTTCTATGTCATTATCCCAAAATCATTCTACGTTAGATTCTGACATTATCTCATCTTATATTATGGTGATTGTAATCGACGAGCTAAAAGTCAAAGTTTTACAAACCACTAGAAGGATATAAAACTTGTTTGGCTATAACATATTTTACAGGAAGGCGTAGAAGGCAAAACACCAAGTTATTGCCATTGCTTCTTGGTAACATTTATTACATATAACAAACAAACAAACAAATAACTAATATTTATTACCATGAGTTCCATAATAGTAGTTGGAAGGTGAAGTACAGTGCAAGTTGATGTCTTATTTAAAAATAAAAATAAAAGTAAGGAAATTGGTGGCATAGGGTTCAATTTGTATGAAAAAAATTAAAAATTAAAAATTAAAAAAATCAATCAATGGCATAGGGTTTAATTTCCATTAAAACTATAAGGTGTAATACTTTGGTTTGGTATAAATTTGAAGAATTCTTTTTTTGGGAACAATCAAATTTAGCTCAAAAAACCCTTATGAAGCTACCATGTTATTATTATTCAAGTTCGTTTTATTTTATAAGTTATGTAACATATTTATTTATTTAAATGAATAATATTTTATATTTAACATAAATGAGATATATATTTTACTTATTTTATTTTTTCAAGAACATTGGTGTCAAACTGACCAATCCTATTTCTAGCTTGGGATAAACTATGGAAATTATGTCTTCTTTTTTAGGTGTTGCTTTTTATATGAAGGCTAGTTTGTAATGCTCCTCCTTTAATAGCCATGCTTTGTTAGCATCATTTGCCTATTAAAGAAGGATGTCCTTTCTGTAATCATCTAGAAGAATCATATGCGCATTTAGTTTTATCTTATCCTGTTACTTGATCTATTTGGTTTGCTTCATTTTAAGGCATGTGTATCGATCGTCTTTTGCCTTTCAATGTTATAGCTTGTGTACAACAATGGTTTGCTCAAGATGCACCTGATATTAAAAGTGAGGTTTGTTTAATTTTATATGTCATCTAGTGTTGTTAAAATAAAAAAATATTTATCGACCCTAATTGCTCTCCTGAACATGCTATTACAATGTATTGAAGACTCATAGTCACATATGTGCAATTTGAACCTCTCAGGTTAGCTCAATATCTAGGGCCTACTGGTATGATTTACCCAATTTGCGATGGTTTGTTTTTGTTCAATCACTAGCACTTGACGACATGGCATTCTTAGTGTTATAATTGTGTCCATAAAGGAAGAGTCACTATGTCAATTTGGTTTGGGCATACTAGTTTTTGATGATGGATCTAGTCTAATTCTCACTAGCATATGGTCATACTTAGGGTTCTATTAAGGGCAATCCTACATGCATTGGTTTTTTTGAAGTGACAACAACAGATCTTAAATCGTCAAGTTTATTTGCTCAGCTTGTGCATATCTTACAACTTATATTATTGGCATTTGGAGAAATAAAATCATATTACAATTAATCTTCATATTATATGACAAGATATTTGGAAGTTGCTTTCTCATTTTGCTTCTTATAAAGTTTTAGGTGTTCCGCAATTTTTTCTTTCTAAGTATGTTTTGTAGAATGGTTTAGTTAGGACTTTTATGCTATTGTGTTGTAACTTTTTTGCTTATATATAAAATATATATATATATATATATAGACATTGATGGGTAAGTATAGTGGATAGATATGATAGAAGGAAGAAACAAATTCTGTTAATTCAGTTGTTCAAGAAATAATAAAGAAAATCAAAAGATCAACTCTTAATAGCTAATTTGGTGACAAATAGTAGGGGTGTTCATGGGTAGGGCCGGGCCGGACATCTAGTATGTCCGATACCCGACCCGATTAAGACATCGGACTTGTTTTTATGTCCGTGGCCTGACTCAACCCGAAACAAGCCCGATTTTAGGGCAGGTTAGGGCGGTTTAGGGCTGCCCAAAATTTTTTTTTTTATGAATTGATACTTAATATAAAAATATTTTTTTGTAAACTCATAGGCATATACTTCAAAACAATAGACTTTTGGAACTTTCATATTTTTATCAATAATAAAAAAATAGTTTAGTATTATCAAACAAAATATAAACTATACTAACATAATTAGTTTTAGGTAAATACGTATATTTTTATTATTCAATAAAAGAAATGTCAATAAGCATATACATCAATAATAAAAATAATTAAGAAATAGGGAGAGTTTAAGTAGATAATGAAAGTTACAGTATGTAAAGAGAATTAGATAAAATAAATATAAATATAAATATAAATATAAATATATATATATATATATATATATAAGATGACAAGATATTAATAACTAAAAAAAAATATTAAGGTAAGTTGGGCAGAATGTCTTTGCCCGTGGCCCGACTCGACCCAATATAGTTTTGTTTAAAGTTTTGCCCATTTATATTTTTAACTCGGCCCGACCTGATTAGGTCGGACTAGGGCGGGCCCCTAAGGCCTACCGGGCCAATGAACACCCCTAACAAATAGATTATTAGCACGCTCATCGATCATAAGAATAATTTTTCTGCTTTTGAAAATTAATTTAATTTATTTTTTGTTTAATCCTGTCGTCATACTCTTCTCAATTCCAAAACAATTATAAACCAGCATGTTTGTGGCTTGCACGACCTCAGATTCTTCACGAATTTGTTTTATTCTTATGGCGCCTACCAATGACAATTTTGATATATTCTCTTATACTTGGATGAAGAAGAATGGAAGGAAAGAGAAGATAAGTGAAATTTTAATTTTCAATATTTTTTATTTATATTTAAATCTAACATATTCTCTTCTTTTTTCTTTTTTATTCAATATTCTCAATTCAAATATATTTACAAAAAAAAGTGTTATATTTAAATTAAAATAAAACATGTTTAAATTAAAATTTTACTTCTCTTTCACTTTCCTTCATCCTCCTCAATTGATGCATATAAGGTGAGAATAGCGAATAAGAGTGTGTGTGTGTATATATATAAACTTAATTGTTTGTCAAAAGTACTTTTCTTTCAGTAAAAATAAAAAAAAAAAGTAAAAAATTTTACATGAAAAGCACCCGTCAATTTTAAATGTGTAATATAAACTACCAATTTACTGGCCTTGTCAAAAAAAGAAAAAAACCTCAAATTGTGATAAATTTTTCATCATGATCATTCATTTTTCCTTTTTGTTATTATGTTTTCTATGGTTATACATACGACTTGCAAAATAGGAAGTAGGAAAAAAAGAAGAAGACTAAGCTAATTAAGATTGAATTCAAATGCATCAAAATTCATTATAATTAATCTTAAGACTGAGGTTAAAATTACCCAAAAAAACTTTAACTTAATACCTTTTTATAATGTTTCTTTTTAATTACTCAATATTCAAATTCTTGGATTCGTTTTTCAAGTATCACAGTTTTAATTTGTGCTGATTACGGCTCTAGTGGGCATAGGTACGAAACTTCCCATGGGTCTTAGAATAATAGAAATTTCTCAAACTGGTGGGGTCTTCATGTTCCATGGTTGTCGGCAACAACATGATTGGTAAGTGGTAACAATAGGTCTATGTTTGGTTTTCTGCACTCATTATTAAAAAGACTTCTGAAAGTGACATCTTATTTACTATCATTAAGCTTATAACACTAAATAATTTATATGACCTATATAAAAATGCATAATAATACCCGCTAATTTTTATATTAATCATATCCCTTATTTCCCTAAAATATATAATATATATGGAAATCTAAGTTAGGTTTTTTTCTTCTTGGGAGCCCCCCTTTATTTTTAATTTTTTTAATGAAGGGAAGGGTAATTCAAATTCAGTTTTGCTACTTTTCATCATCATTTGTCATATTTATGAGTAGATATTATCAGAATTAACATCGACGTCTCTATTATAAGTTGTTGATTCCCTTAATTATCAATAAATCCAAAATTATTGTACTAAAAAGATTATATTCCCGCTGTTACCCATCAACGTTTAATATTAATTATGCTGTAATAATTGTTTCATTCATGTATGGAAAGGTTTAGACGATTCCAAAAGTTCTTGTTGTACAACTTTTTTTTGGGGGCAAATATAGATATAATTTATCAGAAAATGAAGATAGACGATGGCCTATTGGTACGACTAGGAGTATTAGTAAATCTATAAGCACTTTCATTAGCTAAAAAATAACATAAAGCTGAAAGGCAGATTAAAAACTTGGAGGAAAAAAATACACTTTCTTTCCATAAGAGATGATTTAATTGTTAGGCCTATTTCTTTATTGTGAAAACAAGTATATTAGTTATTTAATTTATGAAAGATCACTTTTTTTAAAAAATTTAATCTAAAGCTTTATAATTTAGTTCTCCAAAAATTTTTTTCCAATTAAAATAGTTTTTTAGTTAGGCAATTTCTTTTCCCAATTAATACACAAAAGCCTACCTAGCGATTACTCATAATTTGGATTTGCTCTTAGGTGACATTTTCTTCCAAGATGGCATCATTTAAGCAAAATTCACAACATGATTAAGGAGAAATAATGAGGGATGGCTAGAGAATAACTACAAGATAGTGAGGGAATAGCAACCTTGTCTTTGCCAAAGGATGCATCCCAACACAATTTAACAAGGGATGGCAAGGGAATAGTAAGATAATAAATTTGGCATAGTGAGAGAATAGCTATTAGCTAGGGAAATCTCCCGTTATATGGTGAGGGACTTTTTATTTTTAATTTTTTCAAAAAAAGTGATTTTTTGTATAGTTACAAAATGTTACTTTTACTCTTATATATAAGAGATTTTTTTAGAATTTGATTTAATTTAAAATATATTGAATAAATCACTAATATCTAGTAATTATAGTATTCTAATTATGTCTTCTGTTAAATGAGTATTTTAAATTATGAATAGTAATTATTATTATTTTTAAAGAGAAAGTATACATGTTAAATAGAGATATTCTTAAAAAATAATTTTTATTTAGGACAAAATTAAAGAGATTAATTATTTTTAACTAACTTTTTTAATTTTTATTTAATTATTTATTTTATATATATGAGACCGAGAGTAGTAAATAATTTATTTTTATTTTTATTATTAAAATGTAGGTTGCAACTAATTAATAATATTTTGAATTTTATAAAAATAGATTGCATAGGTCCATTGGGAGATGGGACAAGTCCAATTATAATATTCTAATAATGGCTTATAATACCTTATTTAAATGATACGATGGGCAACTTATGTGTAGACCCATACTTATAGAAGCCTATGATAGGTGAGCTCTATTAAGATTAGCAACTCATAAAAGGCCAAGTGTACTATAGAAAGAAATCTCAAGCTTATTCCATTAGAGATGCCATTAAAGTAGGCATCGAAGAGGAATATTTAAGCTAGATATAAATGTGTGTTCATAATAGAAATCTAAATATGGTTAACATATGTACGCTTTAGATTTATTATATCTAGTATTTTAATTTCCATAAAAAATCTATATGATTTAATGATATTTGACAGACCATTTAACGGCTATTCAAGAATACTTCTTTCAACTGCTAACATGTCCAGTTTATTAGATTTCCCTCACTTAGCATGTAATTGTTTCTGCTCATCTGCGCTATTTGCAAGAGGAGGCTTATATGCAAACAAAGCATAATCAATGTGAACCATCCTAATGCAAACTCTATGTCCTTTTTCCACTTCTCGAAATTGGAGCTAATCAACTCCTCAACAAAAGCAGTATTATTATTCATTTATATGGTGAAAAATTTCCCTCCCTATATAATATAATGACTATAAATAGCGAGGGATATTGAGCGCATTTTTCATAGTAATTTTTCCTGAAAAAATGTTGTGTTAATAATTATTTAACTTTGTAAAATTTATCTAAATTAATTACACCGTATTGATTCTTCAACTCTTTACTTTGTTATATGTCTTTCAAAGCTCTTTTTCTTTTTTAATAATTTTATCTCATATCATTATTGGAGATATAGATGTCTAATATATCATTCTGATATCCAAGCATATTTGTAATGTTAGAAGTAATCCATCAAAACCTGTTCAGACTCCTCCACCACGAGTCGGTCATCTTTATTTCATGGATTGTTTAGAAGTTCTAGTATCATCTCATATGGCCAACTGATGAATCCATCTCCCCTCGTGACCCTAGCAACTCTTGTCCAGAAGCTTTATTCTTCCTGGAGAATGTCTGGTGTAACACCATCCATCATTGGCTGAGGGGAAGATTCCAAAAAGTTAAAACAATATTAATTGAAATAGAGAAGCATGTTTCCAGAGACAATATGCAGTGCATGAGAATATTTAGGTATATTTGAATGGAGAAAAATGAAAGAAAAAAAAGGAACTAGAATTTTAATTTTGATTTTTTAATTTAGATTTAAATCTATCATTTTCTTTTCATTTCCTTTTCATCAATATTCCAATGCCAAATATATTCTTAGGAAAAAAATTGTTAGATTTAAATATAAATTAAACAAAATATCAGAAATTAAAAGTTCACTTCTTATTGAATGTTTTTTGGTTCTTTTCAATCCAAACATATTCTTACTAGAAAAAAAAAAAAAAAAGACAGTCCAATTCCCCTCAATTATTGAGGTAGCCAATTTATGAGAGAGAAAGAGTCTTTATCTTTTTCTCATTAAAAAATCTGGACCCTCCGCATTTATGTGGTAATGCATAGTATGTAGTTGATGAAAAATATATTAAAGAGTGTGGGTTCAAATGGCTTTCAAAATTGAAAGTTAGAAAAAGAATGTTACATACTTTTTAATTTTTTTTCTCTTTAACTATATATGTAGAAGATTCATTTGTCCCGTTGGATCTCTTTATTACCATAGAGAGGATCCAATTTCACCAAAAAAGAAAAAAGGAAAATCATCAACTCAATGAAGTGCTGGTTTCCAAATCTTCCAGAATCAACTTGTTAAACGTATGTCTGACAATGAGAATAGAATTTCCTTTATTTCCATGAGGACCTATACTAATTTCTAACACATACAATGACAAAAGTGATGGAAGCTTGTGGCCTGAGCTTCACCCTGCCGCGTGACAACCCAATAGAAATTACAGATTTTTTATTCCTTTGTAACCTCAAAACGGCCAATGGGGTATGTAAGCTGGACACGAAGATAATTTGGAAAGATAAAAAGATAAGGAAAAATAAAAAAACCAAAAATCATGTGCACAAATCTGATGTTTATTTCAAAGCGAAGGCACTGTCTGACAGAGTTGTGTATTTGGTTGATGGGTAAAACGTTGGAAGTATCATCGAGGACCTGATAGTTCTTCTGGTGTGATAGACGAAGTTGAGTATACAGTCCAATTAGCATTAACGTGATGGGTGTAATTAATATTAAGATCTTGCTTCAACATCTCCTCTTTCTGCCATTTCTTCCACTTGTCAGGCAAACCATCACCTTCCAGCATTCTGACCACTTCTGACATTCTTGGCCTACTCAAAGGTGTGCCTTGTGTGCATAGTAAGCTCACTTGGATTAGCTGCTCAACCTCTTCATTACAAATTCCCTGTAAATCAGCATCCACCAGTGTTTTCAACCTCCCATCTATCACAAGTCCTTTCACCTGCATTTTGTACAATGTCAATTACCCAAACATTGTTTTTTTGGGGGGGTGGGGGGAAGAGGACACTAATGGAAAACGACTAGAGAAAACGGGAAAACTATATTATTTGTTATAAATTAAAGGTTAGTGATATGATAATAAATGATAAGAATAGGCACCAAGAGTTTTGTGTTACAATGACGGTTAGGTCCAAATAAAAGAGTTGATCATTAGTAGGTTGGGCTTGTATTACTACTGTTACTTTTCATATTTTATCTAATTTATATATCCCATTTATACTAATCTTTTATTTATAAAATACAAGATTATGTGTGTGTGTGTGTGTGTGTGTGTGTGTAGCAAGAAATAACGAAATTAATTATACATTCATGAGAAATCAAGAAACTAAGAAGCACTAAAAATGTAATGATATTTTGCATAGAGATATTTACTTTAAGAATATGGTTTAATACTTAAAAGCTAACTATCTAATTCAACTTGCAGAAAAATACACAAGACATTTAGTTGACAAAGAATAATGCGTTCTTCATTTAGCCATTAGGAACATGTTTGGTAGTTGGAAAGCGGAATTTAGGCAGCACAGACTACAGAATGTTCAAACATTCAGCAAGGAATTGGTCCAGTAAAGTATTGAGAACTATAAGATAATATTAATACTTATATACTTGACAAATATATACTAGGTCTAGTAAAAGTGCCACAATGAAAGTAATATCCGCACGAATAATACTAATTAATGATATATTTAAAGTAAACTGAATGCGTACCCAATCAAGCAACATGACATCATTGGCAACCGCAAGTCGTGCTAGGTCAAAAGCCTTCTGTCCAGTTATTAGTTCAAGAAGCATAATACCATATCCAAAAACATCAGTCTTCTCTGAAGACTTTCCAGTAGAGAGATATTCTGGTGCTATATACCCAATCGTGCCGCATACTGCAGTAGTAACATGAGTATCTTTGTAATCCATTAGTTTTGCTAAACCAAAGTCTCCAACAACTGCTTCAAATTCCTCATCCAACAATATATTTGCTGCTTTGATATCACGATGAATAATCTTTGGGTCACAATGATCATGCAGGTAAGCAAGTCCCCTAGCAGCTCCTAATGCGATCCGTTTCCGTGTTGGCCAGTCAAGTGAGGGTTGTGATTTTGGACGCCCTATGGTAATATAGATCAACGATTGAGATCACAATCAATAATAGATATACACATCTTCAATATCACAGAAGTTATTTACATGAGATGGATACAAAGAAGTATATTATGAATCACATGCATCCTCCTTACAAGATTAATTAAACAATCTATCAAAGTACCTCGTAAGAATGATGCTACACTTCCATTAACCATGAAAGGATACACAAGCAAGCGTTCAGTTGGTGTCATACAAAAGCCACGAAGTCGAAGCAAATTCCGATGCACAGCCAAGCTAATCATCGCCACTTCTGTTTGAAATTGCAGCTCCCCGCCTTGGGTGTGTTCCTCTTTCAGTCTTTTTACTGCCACTAGAGAACCATCAGCTAAGCGTCCTTTGTAGACCTTAGCAAACCCACCTATACCCAGAATGTTTTTGGTACTAAAGTTATCTGTTGCAACTAGCAGCTCACGCAGTGAAAACCGTTTAAGCTGACCAAGGTGAGCTTCAGGATCCTCAGCTGCCAGTAAACACAGCCACAAAGACAAACAAAATGTTGGCAAATCAATAATGGCTACCAGATATTAGTATCACCACATTTTCAGTTATTTAACTAACCAGCAACATCAGAGAAATATTCATGTGGTTTCCTTAGCTCACGCAGTGAAAACCGGTGAAGTTGACCAAATTGAGCTTCAGGATCTTGATGATCAGCTGCCAGTAAGCACAGTCACAGACAGGGACCAAATGTTTGTAAATCAATAATGGCTACCAGGTACTAGTATCACCACATTTTCGGTTATTTATTTAACTAACCAGCAACATCAAAGAAATATTCTCGTGGTTTCCTTCTTTGGCAATATACAAGTGCAATTGCAAGGGCTGCAGACAACAGAGCAGCGCCAGCGGCAACTCCTCCAGCAATAGTTGCAGTATCACTGTTACCTACAAAAATTAACAGTTTAACCGGAAATCATAAATCTATTCAAAAAAATTCCAGAGATTCAACATTGTTATAACTCTCTTTCTCTTGGATTTAAGCAAGAGGCACAACAACCTCCAAAAGCTATGAATTTAAGCATCAGGAATATGCACCTATAGAAGCTATATATACATTTTTTCTCAGGGGTGTTCTCCATGTCTTTAGGTGCCATATGGACCAAGATTATGGATGTCTGTGGTTTCTATTAGGTGGTTGTCTTTACTAGATATGCAGAGGAATTAGATAACTTTGTGCATGTTAAAGTTTCTACTTTATTTTCATTTGATATCATTTTAGGTTTTCGGTCAACAATTCTCAACTTAAGCGTTTGGATCGAGTGATTTTTGGACAAATTGAAACCTCAACAATTAAAAAAGAAAAAAAAACATATATGAACCTGAACGAGATGGTGGCTTTAGAGGAGGTGGGGATCCCTCTGGTACTCTTAGTCCAGGATTATTTGAAAAACTGTAAAGTGGAACACAGTGGTTAGTAAAATTGTTGCAGGTCATCCCTCAACCACATCAATGGAAAATAAACAAAACAATATTTTCACCGACCTCATGGGAGTAAATGATGAAAATAAACCGCCAACTGGGATTTCTCCATTCAACTGGTTGTTCGAGAGGTCACTAGATTACACAATGACTATAATATCAGATTACAGTACTCTTCCAAATATATATGACACTAGTATAACCCAGTGTCTATACTTGCTTTCATGGAAAATATAAATATATATAGAAGTGATACTCACAGGACTTGCAGTGAATTAAGATCAGTCAAAGACACCGGAATGTTTCCTGATAAGCTATTATTATTGAGACGCCTATTCCAGAGAATAGACAGAATTAATTTGCAGATAATGAACTATTGACAGAATGGAGAAACAAGACATGGTTGGCAAGCAATCATCATTATCATATATATATATATATATATATATATATATATAGTAAATGTGTTGCTAACTTTGCATACATGCAAGGATTACAGGTTAGATAGTAACCTCCGACTTAACCAAGATTGGCCAAAAATGTTAACAGCAGGTATTAGTAGTATTAGTAGCAATAATAATAGTAATAATACTTTTCTGTTCCCATGTTTATGTATATTGTCACGGGGCCATTACTCTCTCCCCAAAAGCTAGCTGTTGAGGTGTGCAGCACACCCGCTTATATGCCCAGCATCCTCCCCAGATCCATCCGATGTGGGACTTCCATCCAGTCCCCGTGGGCATGACAGCTCCCATGGCCAATCCGTGACGCCCTCGTCACGGGTGGCCCACCGGAGGGCCCCCCCTGGGCTAACCCGGGGCAGGCTCTGATACCACTTGTCACGGAGCCATTACTCTCTCCCCAAAAGCTAGCTGTTGAGGTGTGCAGCACACCCGCTTATATGCCCAGCATCCTCCCCAGGTCCATCCGATGTGAGACTTCCATCCAGTCCCCGTGAGCATGACAATATTCGTAGCACTATTGCAACTGCACTACCCATTAATAAGCTGCATAATCTACCGCCATTTTGTATGGGCAATCAAAAAGGCATATTTATGCTAAAATGGTAAAGCAAGGAACAAAATTAAAACAGGTTCAAATAAATTTTGCAGATTAGAGGATTAAGGAATGCTTGCCATACAGGAAACGTAAATTCTTGAGGTTGTTTAATGTGTCTGGAATTGGACCAGTTAGTCTGTTCAAGTAAAGATCCAAGCTCACCAAGCTCGCCAAGTTTCCTAGTTCGTGTGGGATTTTTCCACTTATATTATTGCCATAGAGTTCCCTGTCATTTAAAGAATAATAATTTCAGATTAAGCAAAAAAATATATAATAAATGACACAAATAATATGCATGATTGGCACGAAGGTGGTTGAAATCTAATAGAAGTTTATGTGGGGAAAATTGAAACACACAAACAGGCTGAAAACATCTTAATCGCCTAAGTTTGATCATTTGCCTTGCTTTATCTAACCTTCTGCTTCTTCTTAATTAGAAGGTTTAATCATCTTTTAAACGTTATTAAGAAATTAGTCTATAGCCTGCCTACTCACAGTATTTTTAGACAGAATCGGCTCAGGAAAATGGGCAAATCGAATTAGCAAATATCATTTTTGATTCTTAACTTACAAGTACTGCAAATTTGTGAGCTGACCAAGCAGTGGAACTAGTTGACCCGAAAGGTTAGCATTTCCAAGATCACTGACAAAACACAAACTTTTCACTACGTGCACAAAACAAGTCATAAAGCACAGGTAAAAACCCCATAAATAACTTACATATGAGTCACACTATCATCACTATTGCATTTAACTCCAAACCAAGTGCAGGGATTCACAGTGAGAGGATCCCAGCTTTTAAAAACATCGCTAGGATCAGCCATGTTGTTCTTCAATGCAATCAGGGCGTCACCTGTCTTAAATTTAAGCAATTTTCAGGTAAAAGACCATCCTTAATTAATATTAATTCATAAAATAAATTAGTTTTGCCGCTAGAAAATGACTAACTTTTTAGCTTGGTTTTAAAGTGTAACCCTCACAGTGGTATCCAAAGAGATGAAAATGAATAGAGAGAAATTATATAGGAACTAAATTGAGAAAATTATATGTTGATAGACTAAATTAAAAAATTAATCTTTCTTTGAGACAAAAATAATAGTTGAATCTAAATCATGTGCCGTCCTGGTAAAGTTAAACATCTCAAGAGCCAAGGTCAAGTATATGATTGGAATTAAACAAAATGTCATCTGTGTCATTTTGAAGGAAAAAAATTCATTGTATGTAAAACTCACACGTTAGGAGATTCACCATTTAAATGGACTCACCATTACTTATTTCAACACATTTAATTTTCTAAAAAATTGAATAAATTTTATTACAAATAATTAAAAGCTTGTTTATGGAAAGTTTGAACTCTTCACCACCCCATCATTTCAAGATTCATGCAACTGTCTAAAAAATTATAAAAAGTAATATTTTATAACTGTACATAAATCTCAAAAGGCCATTGGAGGGTTAAAAATTCGAGCTCTCCGTGTAATCGCTCAATATTTCTAAAACATTTAAAACCGAAAGAGCATAAGCAATAAGCCACCACACCCACCTTCCACATTACCAGAAACCTTTCGCACCAAATCAAACACTAGAATTGCGCAAAGAAGAAACGAGCCCATCGAACAGGAAATAACTCGCTTGATATTTCCTATCTTTAGCTACAATTCCGCGAGCATGATAACCATGCATGCATAATAAGAAACCGATTACCTCGTAATTCACATTTTCACAGACCTTCTCGTCACTAATTCATCTCTACGAAGCCCATCAATGCCCAGAAGCATCCTGACCTTGTTGATCAAATGGAAGTGGCATAAAACTGCGAAGATATCCCAGAATCAAATTCTGGGGAGTTCCTGGCTTTCTTCTTCTTTCTCTGTCAAAATCTCTCATGGGTGTCGCTCGTTCACAGCAAGAAATAAGACAGTACGAACAAAGATGCACGCTTGAGATTTTTAAATTAATTTAGTATATACCACATGCATAAATTACCAAAAAGTGGGCTCTTTGAGCTAAAATCGTGTCAGTTTAAAAAAATTGGTCAAAATCCGTGTCAAGAAAAACTATTATACCCATATACGTGATTTTCTAGAAGTTGGTGGCACAACTAACGACTCCTTCGAAAATCACGTACTCTCCGATTTAATATACAGAGCACTTTTAAAAAAATTTACTTGGTCCAAAATATAAAATATTATGTAATATTTTGTATTATTTTTAAAAAAATATTGGTTTAATTTATTTATAAATAAGGACAAAAATAAAAAAATAATAAATTTAAAATATTTGAAATATTTAAATAATTTTATTAGATTATATTAAAATAATTAAAAATTTCTTATAATATAGATAGTATATAAGTGTAATAGTTTGTCTTGCCAGGAATTTTGACCATTTTTGTTTAAATTGACATGATCTTGGTTCAGAAAGTCTCAAAAAGTGATATACGCGTTCCAAAACATTCCTCCCCTCCTAAGTAGTAGTATTTTATTGAAGGTGGCTCCCTTGTTTTCCATATCCTCTAGGCCTATCTTGCTATTCATTTTCTTCAATTTAATTATATATTTGAGAATTTTTACTTTATGATAAGAAAATTACATTTTATAATTAAATCAATTATATTTTATAATATTTTATGATAAGAAAATTATATTTAACATAAAAATTTTAATTAAAATATTTTTATTTAATCTTAATAAATATTATTTATTTATTTTAATATAAAATGTATTTTAAAGTACTAATAATCTAAACTTAGAACTCTTGAAATATTAAAATATTATCAAGCTACCTATTATTAGCATGTGACAAGACGCATGCCAGCCAACAAATAGTTAAAGGTTACAGACCCACTGTAAGGGTCAACATAAGTGTACAGTACTTTACATGAATTGAACTGATCAAAGCCACATGTTTATTATTTTAAGATACAGGCCTGAGAGACATCTACACAAACCGAGGGACACATTTATTCCGTGAGTGGACGTCCCACCAATGCAATAATGCCCCATATCCATATTGCTTCAAATCCAACGATTTTGTGTTTATTATTCTTAAATTTATTATATTTCAAATAACATAAAAGGCCTCAAATTTGGTGAAGTGGTATTGCCTTGAAACCAAATAAAAGTAAACAAGACCCACACCTGCTTTTCAAAAACATGTAAAGCAAGAGACGGCGAGCTCTACCACGCGTAGCAATTTTAGCAGTACGGCCGAAAATGTTTCGAACTAGTGTGCCGTTTGGGACTAGGATTATAATAATTCTTAGGTTTGATAAAAGCTTTTCAAAAAATTCTGATTTCCCTAAGTATTTAATTATCCATAAAATTTAGGTTACTGATTCCCAAATATATTCATGACATCTTAGGTTTTCAACCTTAATTATTTTCCTTTTGAAATAATGAGATTATTGATGACTCTTTAATTTTAGGTAAGAAAAATGTATATTTTATAATAGATTAGAAAGTTAAATAACCTATTTCTTGAGTGATCTTGTATAAATTTTCATCCCATCAAAGAAGATGAATAAAACATATCAATTGCAATATTTTTATTAATTTTGAGTTTCATTTGATTTGAATTTTTATCTTAGGAGAAAGATAGAGAATTGCTAAGAAAGAATGAGAAAAGGGAGAGAAGCTGAAAGTTCGAAAGACAAGCTTTTCAAATCCATTTGCTATAGCAAAACGATATAGTGAAACAAGTAAGAATTTCACTATAGCTAGAATGCCTTTTTGCTGTGGCGAGAAAGTTAGTTCGCTATAGCGAAGTCGTGATTCACACAAAATTCAAAGAGCGCCTAGCTATAGCACAGGCAGTAGCAAGGTCAGCAAGAATCTGGAAGCCCATAAGTTCTACCTATAGCGAGAAATGTCCCTCACCATAGCGAGATCGGCTACTGAAACGCGCAGCTTTGATTTGCGGACTAAAAATGCGAGGAGCTGCAAGGGTTTGGTCATTTTGGGCTTAGAGGAAAATTCTGAGGAGAAAAAAGCACCAAAGAGCTAAGGTTTGAGGAGGAGGAGCTTGGATTGAAGATCGGAGGCTGAATCAACGTGATTGCACTGAGTTTTCTCAGATTCTCCATATTTTCTTTCATGATTCCTTGTCTCTTCAAATTTCTGGATTTGTTTGCAATGTGTAGAGCTATGTGTAGCTAGATTTCTTTGATCTTAGGTTTACTTGAACCTATTGCTATGTAATGAGGATTTTGCAAGGTTAAATTGAGTTTATTAATGATCTGAATGCTTAATCTATCTTTTATACTTCATTTAAAAGTTTGGCCATCTCTTATTGAATTGGGAGGGTTGAGGTTAGCTCTTGAAAGAGAGAAATCTCAATGGACTAATTGATTAAGCAATTTAGGATTATGATTAGGTCTAGTTTTGTTCTTAAGTATAGAAATATGCTCAAAAACCCTAAGTGGTAAAAGGGACTGAATACACTTGACCTAATTAATTATGAGAGAAGTCTGCAATTAATTAGGATAGAAATCTAAGTGGTTTTAGAGACATTTGGGCTCATTTAATCTCCTTAACTTTCAGATTGTTGATTAACCAGTTGATTGGGCATCTTAATTTGTGGTAATTAGGGGATAGGAACCTAAGATACTCTTTAGTGATTGATCTCATCAGAACGATCTTGATGTTCAGTATTCGTTTAATTCCATTTTATTTTAATTCCTTACTTGAGTAGTTGTTTATCTTGACTTAAACAAAAGTAAATTTCCTTAGGCATAATTGAGTTTAATTCAATTATTTGTGGGACAACTTTGATTCACTATATTACAAAAGCAATTCGTGCACTTGCGGAATCTATTGCAAAAATAGTGGTTATCAATTACTCTCTACATCGATCGTCAACTGATTTCAGTTCTTTCTTGATATTCTGATCCTCAATATAGATCTTCTATGAAATCAGATGATACTTGAATGAAATTGTAGCAACTTAGGGTGGATAAGAGGCACAACGTATTTAAGTTTGTTCTTTAAATTTTAGAATTAATATATATGTATATCAATTATATTTTGTATACAAGAAGCAAAGACATCTATAAATAATTTGCTGGGTAATTAATGCCATAACTTAAATTGTCTAGCTAATTAAATTAAAACTAAAATTATTTATACTGAAAGAAACAATATTTCTTTATTGAAGTTGTTAAATTTGTGAGCTTAGATAAATTCACAAAGAGAAACTGGATTTATAACATAAATTCATATGATAAATTTAAGTTTACCTTTGTTATTAAATAGCTATTGAAATATATAATTATGTAGTTAAAATATAAGATATAATAAGAAATTTATTTAAATGTAATTTAAATTATATTAATTCAAAAGAAATTTATTCATATTCTATCATTCATAGTACTCAATAAAAAAATTTCCATCAAATTTATACATAAATAATCATATAACCTAACCAAATCTCAAAAATATAAAAAAAAAATTCAACAAAAATCTTCAAAAGATTATCATTAAGTCCATCGTCTTTGAATTCTTCACCATCATCATATTATCTCCACTTACCTCACTACCATCATTATCATCAAAACCATTGTCATTATATATTTTTCTCCATGTTATTATCACTATTTAAATTATCAACATTCAAATCAACCACTAAATAATTACCTAACTCTATCACTAACTCAAGAAGAAGATTAACCGCATTTTCATGAACTTTAATAAATTGAAAAAGTTTGCCATCATTTTTCTTATTATCCCCCTTTAGTTATCCATTTATCATCATAAAGTATCATTAAAGTCATAAACATGAGTTGAAAAAAAAAACACCTTTGTAAGCTTGCTACCTTTATATGAGTAACTCATTCTTCTCTTATGAATTTTCTTTCAAAATCCCTCTCCTTCTGAAATTAGTTAATAATGACATCAACCTTGTATTGCATTGTGTCATTAACTGTGGAAATTATTTCACATCCTTTTTCAGTGAAATTTTGATATCATGGACAGTGTCCTTTATCATGAAATTAAATGGATTGACATGTAATTGAGATTTGCAGTGAAAAATATGTGTTTTCAAGGATATTATCTATCTTAGTTCTCTCATTGTATTTATTTATTTATTTCTCCTACAAGTTCAGCAAGTGTTGCACATATGTTAATCTGTCATGAACACATTATGTTAGAGAATGCAAGTATAAATAGAAATTATATTCTCTTATGTTAAGCCCAAGGTTTTAATTTGATTATTTTGATGATAACAAAACTCTTAAATTAAATTTATAAAAGCATTAAGATAAAAATAATTAAATATTGCTTATCACATTAATCCTTGTTATTGAATTTAATTTCATAGGTAATACCAACTAGTTAAGAAAAATGAAGTCCATTAAAACAAAGTATGTAAAAAAGATAGCAATTCATGTAGTGCTTGTCATGTATATACATACCAACATATCATTAAAGCATTCTGACTGTTTGAAGGCATTGGAAAAATTGTTTTATTTGTATAATATATTATATTAAAGGGTTATGTTTTACTTTTATAGAATATTAAATGAGGCATTGGAAATTAGAAGGGAGCTATCACATGATTTTGCAAATCTAAATGGAATACACTGAACAATGTAAAAGCAAAAACTCAAGAAAAAAAAAGTAAATCTGATGCTATAAAGTAAAAGCAAATAGGAAGCTCTGACTTCTCCATCTCACATACAGTTAGAAAAGCTACATCGAAGAAGAAGAAAAGAGCAAAAGAGATAAAGAGACAAAACCATTGAAGGAGATCAAGGAGTATGGGTAACCAAAATAATACAAGTTTTTCCTTTATATTTTCTACTTCATCAAACTAGTGGTAGCATCACAAATTCCATATTCAAAAATTAAAAAAATAAAGATTCTCCACAAGTCAACTTGTTTAAGATCCTTTCAAAAGCTCTCTATCCAAAGCCTTTTTTTCCTTATCTGAGTAAAGCTGCAGAGGCAAATTTGTGAAAAGAGAAAAGAAGACAGAGTAAAAAAATAAATGATTGTTAAGAAGTTTTCTTTTAGAGGCCTTAATGAGGAAAAGCAAAAGATAAAGACAAAGTATAGAAAAAGGGAAGCCAATACATCTTGCTTTAATAGCTACTGTGTTTTGCTCTAATTTTTATATCTTTAAAACGGTACAAAAGCTAAACAAAGAAAAACATTGTACAAACTCGCGAAAAAGGCACGAAGAAAGGATATATATATATATATATGAAATGATGTTAGAGCAATTCTTCTTTATCAACACAACCAAGTATTTTGTTCAACAAAAGTGAAAGAAAAGTAGCAAAAGAGAAAGAAGAAGCAAAGCAAGGTCAAGGATTCAAAATTAAGAAAGAAGAAGAAAATAACTTGTGCAACCGAAAGTATAGCTTCCTTAGCTGTCTCTACTCCATACCTCTTGCAATGGCTATATTTGTAAAGTTGAACTCTCCAACGAATATATTTCCTTTGAGATCCACTATATAACAGTAAGATGAAGAACTAAAGAATAGAGAGACCTGAAGCAAGGTAAGAAAAGCTAAGTTATATTACAGTATTCATTGTTCTCTTCATCTTAAATCTTCTGAGCCTAGTATCTAGATGAATCTAGCTTGTGAAGGCTTTTGAAAGTGAGTTTATTGTAATCCTTTATTGATGGCTTTTAAATATATTATCATATAATTATGTAAAACTTTTCTAAGTATAAGGAAAGTGAGTTCAGGGTAAGCTTAATGAGAAACCCTTTGTAAGAAAAGTTTCGAGCAAGTTTATGTGAAATCCAAGTATTATAAAAAGTTTTAAGTGAGCTCAAAAATCTAACTTTTGTAGTTGTGTACTCTGATTTTATAGTAAAAATCCCTTGGCAGATTATAAGGGGACTAGACGTAGATTAAGTAGACTGAACCAGGATAATATACAGTGTATTTCTTCTCCTTTCTCTTTATTTGTGTCTTTACACTCTGATAGAATATCTTGTTGATAAGGTCTTCAAAAGTTTATTTGATTTTTAAAATATACACTATCTTTTATAACATCTTGTCAACAAGATCTTCTTGTGTCTACAAGGTTTTCACACTAGTATTCTTTATCAAGTTTTTTAAAAATCATTTTATATTAATATATAATTAGTTTAATTGTCTTTAATTCTATATTGTTTTTGCAAAAGCACCTATTCACCCCCTTTAGGTGCATTCTTCAATTGATATCAGAGCTGGTTTCACTTGATTTGTGCTTTATAACCGAGAGAAAAGATCTTTATTTATGTAGAAAATAATGGACTAACAACTTGAAGGATCTTCCTTCCTTGAAAGGTTTTCTACAACAAGACCTCCTTGCTTTAATGGAGATCACTACACCCATTGGAAGGCAAGAATGAAGATTTTCATACAAGCCACAGATTACCCAATTTGGAAAATTTTTAGGGATGGCCTGAAGTTTCCCACAAAGAAGAATGATAAGGGTGAAACAATAAAAAATCTTTAAAGTGAATGGGATGAAGATGACAAAAAGCTCATCCAAGAAAATGATTGTGCCATTAATACTCTTTATTATTGCCATCAGTATACAAGAATTTGACAGGATCTTAAGGTGTGGAACAACTAAAGAAATATGGGACACATTGGAAGCAACTCATGAAGGAATTAGTGACATTAAGGAAACTAAGATTAATATGTTAGTTTGTGATCAACATATGCTCTTCCAAATGAAAGATAATGAGAATATAGAAGATGATAAAGAAGCCAAAATAGAGCATCTCTACTTTATGGCTATCTAAGACAATAAGATAAAATTCAAAACTTTTCCTAGTAAAGACGAATTACAAGAAATTCTTGATGAACTTTTCATTGATTTTTAAGAATTGTTTTCAAAATATGAGGAACTCAGTAAAAAAAAATCTAAACTTGAAGAAGCTTTCATGTTATGAAAAATGAATTAGAAAAAGTTATAGCAAAAAATAAAGTTTTACTTTAAGAAATTGAAAATTATCATATCTTAGATTTTCAAAAGTTGAAGAAAGAAAATGAATTGTTAAAACAATGAGTTGCAACTCTTAAACAAGAAAAAGAATATTTAAAAGTTGCTTTGGACAAAAATATTTTGGTTTCTCCAAGAAGGTTAAAACTTATAAGAAATTATTTTCAAAAGCTTTTACTCCTTTTGTGAAATGTTTTGATTATTGTATAAATGGACATATATCATACAATTGTGCTTTAAAGAAAAATGAGTATACATGTTTTTAAATCTTATGGATGCCTAAAGGTACTTATACACATGAAAGAGAAGAAGCTAACCTTGTAGGACCCAATATAAAGTGGGCGGCACCAAAATATCCTTCTAGTACTTTACCTATATAGAATATTTTTCAAAAGAATAAATAAGTTAGTCCAAAGAAGAAGGAACCACCAAAGAGAACTTCTCCAATTCACAAAGTGAAACTTGCAAAGTCTAAACTTTATAATGAGAAGTAAAAGCTAAGAAAAAGACATTTTCCATGCACCAAGGTCAAGGTATCAAATTATAAAATCTCTTATATTACTGTATTTGATATTTATTGAGGTATATCATTTATGACCTTCGATATAGGCATTGCATTGATCATGAATATATTGTCCTTGATATACATTTTGATCATGACTCATATTCTTAGATTAGTAATTTGAATATATTATTAGGGATGTTGAGTATCAATATTCCTATGCATTTTGTTGAGTTTATATATTAAAAGGAATATTGTAAAATATAAACATAAATATTCGTGTGTTTTGTAACACTATAATGTCTTAACTCCAACTAATCTCCCTTTAGGCTTGATTCCATATGATTTCCAATGAAAATGACCAAAATTATGGTATTTTGCTACCTTAAGTTGGGGTTCAATCAATTATATTTTATCCCGTGGGACCCATGAACTTATAAATCACATTATCTACTCAAACTCTGCTCATACAACTCATACATAGCCTTAAACAACCCATAAACCATGGATATGAAGCCAAAAACTAAGAAAGTGCAATTTCTCAAATGGGTCCAAAAGTTATATTTTTGGCTCTAATTTTGGAAAATCATAACTAATTCTAAAAAAATGGGAATTAATCAAACCATAGCTTTCTCAAAAGCTCTTAGTGTTAAATTTATAGTAAAAATAATGTCCAACTTTTGGACCATGTTTGACATTGAAAAAGAGACAGAGGTCTGGCTATCCCTAGTATTGGTGCAGCTTGCTGTCATGAACTTCAAAAATTCATAACTAATTTTGCAAAAATCCAATATAGGAAAGTTATACCAATTTGTAAAGATAAAAACGTTAACTAGAGGAAAAAAAATAAGTTTAGATCATTTTAGTAGCCCTTAGACCTTAAAAACTAATTGAACAATATCAAAGATCGGATAGCTCCCCTAATGCTGACATAGAATTTTAGAAAGTTAGTTATCCCTCTACAGACCTCCAATTAAGGTGCTTCTAGTTGATATACATCATTGTGAATGTCTATTTTATACTTATAAAATTTCATGACAATTGGACATCGTTTAGCCCATGAATAATACAGATTCATTTTTGGACCTATGGTAACAGTGCATTGACCAAACCATCAAAATTCTCAAACTTCAACAATTTAGCCAAATATTCCTTAGACCTCCAAATATTATCCACTTTAGCTTCCCAAGAAGCTCTCAATAAGCTCTAGGGTCATGCCAAATTTCATATCAAGAAGAGCTCATTTAGTCATATTTTGACAGAACTCACAAATTTGGCAGTTTGACACCATAAAGGGTTTAAAATAGGGGTAAATGGTCCCCTACATGCTCTAGCACCCCTTGGGCAAGTTTTAAAGCATAAACATGGTATATATGAATTGTTCAAGTGATCTAAACTAACACATATTTCACACTCACTATGCTACGGGCAAAATTACATTATTGCAGATAAGCCACAAAGGAGCCAAATCTCATAATTTCATTGTTTTGGCTCTATACATGGTTCATACATCATTTATACATATTTCTACACTTGCTCAAGCATTTATATCTCAAAAAGAATATGTATACATAAGCACTTTAGCTTTCCTATACATCAAACTATGTGTGAGTGTGCAAAAGTGGCAATACAAAAGCCTTCTATGCCTCATGGCCTCTACTCTTAGGCTCTTGAGCTCCACCTAAATCATATGAGATGGGAGAGGGAAGGGGGTAAGATTCATGGAATCTCAATAGTTCATACACTCATTCAAGGAAGCAATAAAGATATATAAATAGGTCAAAGCATGCAAACCATTCACAATTACACAACATATGATTTTCATGCCATGATATCATATCAATGCCAAGAATAAGCTCTAGGGACTTTTGGTTTAGCCTCACCCGATTTTTGGGACTTTTGGATTGGCCTCACCCTTGGTTTAGGGACTTTTGGCTTCACCTCACCCATCTTAAGGGACTTTTGGCACTACCTCACCCGAGTAATTTTCACAACCTAAAATATAAACATATTAGTACCAATACATCAAGACAACATCAAATGGCATGTTTCACAATACAAGTATATACACAAGCATATAATGACTATATATATATCCAAGAATGCAACAAAAAAGAGTGGAGAGCTACCTTATAAGCCAATACAGGCCTTCCCTTTCAATTTCTCTTCTCCCTTCTTAGTTTCACAATCACAACTAGATGAAGTTGCTTCTTTTGAGCCTAGACACAAGAAAGAGCATGGAATTATTCTCTCATAACTCAACAATTATTCACAAAGCTAGGGATTCTTCATCAAAGCAAACTCTACAAAAGATATAAGAAACTAGGGGTTCTCTCTCTTTAGAATTTCACCAACTCTTCTTCTCCTTTCTTTGCATTTCTTAACTTATCACACTCTCTTTCAAGGGTATCTTGCTCATTCTTGGTTAGAACAAAGCTTTCTTACTCAACAACCCATGGAAAGGAAGCTTAGAAGGAGAAGAATAAAATCAAAAAGAAAAAGCATGAAGATCTTTAAAGGTTCTTACCTTTCTTCCTTGGCTTCCTTCCTTCTCTCTTAGCTTCTCTTAGTTTTCCTCTCTCTCTCAAGCCTTTTTCTCTGCTTTGGAGGAAGCCTAAGTTGATTTAAAGAAAAAGAAGGGATCTGGACACTTTAAGAAGTCAATTCGCTTTTTTTACATTTTTCAGGACTAACCCTCGCTATAGCGAAGAATAACCCTCGCTACGATGAGTACGTATCAGTCTCAGACCCCTATTTTCGCTATGGCACGTGCTATTGCGAGGAACTCCTTGGTTTTTGTATGGGATGCTTGCACTAGCTATAGCTAGAAGCATTCTTGCTATAGCTAACAGACTTAGAAAATTTCAGAACTTCAAAAATTTTTAACTTTTGTTTTCTGGTTGTTACATGTTTAATTGATTTATTTATGCGCTTGAAGTGCTTTGAAGTTTTTACATCCTAACTTTTTATGGGCTTAAAACTAGTTACGTAACAAAGAAAAAGAAGTTATATTATTTTGTAAAGAGTTAAATTGTCAATACCTTATGCTTGAAAATAGAAGTCAATTAAGGAATTCTTAGTATATGCATAAGGTTCAAATTCAAGAAAAGATTATCACAAAGAACTATCAAAGTATATAAAGAAAATGTCACATTGAGTGGCAAAAGCTAATTGTGGAATTAAGCTAGTAGAGTAATAACAAATGGATAAACTTAAACTAGCATTGTTACCCCAAGGTTACAAGCTTCAAAGGAGATGCCAAGTATTCTAAAAATAGAAATAAATTAGTATGACGAATCATATATACTTGATTTATATGGCATGTAGAATATTTGAAAATTATGTGACTAACCTCATCTCATGAAATGTGTTTAAGTTGCTGAGATATACATGTTGAATAATAAATATGTTTGACTTGAAACTAACTATTTTTGAGCTCTAGTTATCTATGTTCAAAAAGCTTTGTGGCAAAATTGATTATTGAGATGTTTATTTGCATAAAGCCTACTTGCCCTGTGTTAATTTAAAGTTAATTATATTTTTTTGGTTATCTATCCATAATGCTAGTTAGAGTTAGTTACTTGTGTAATTGGAGTTAACTATTTCATAAGGGTGAAAGTCCTTCATACCTGAAATATTTTTATAATTTTTGACTGGATATTTGGAACTACTTTAAAAGTGCTATTTAAAATTAAATATGTATGCCAATTTTGTCATGTGTCTTAGTTGACTAATTCTATGTCCTAATTAACCAAGTACTAAAATGTTAGTGATTCATATAATTGTTGAATTATTTTAGTTGCCTAAAATAATTGCTTAAGAAACTTACTTGATCCATATCTAAATTAGTCATTTGACTTTTTTATTGTTTAAGTTAACTAGAAATATTTTGTTAACTAATTTCTAAAGCTTTGAAATATTTTGCTATCTTTGGTTACCATTATTTTATTCATTATAATAGTAATGATAATTTGGAAAAATTTGATGATGAAGAGATATTCTTAGAATTCTCAACAACTAGCAAGTTATATAGAATTTACAATAAAAAGAATATTAGTGGTTGAAAAATCCTTGATATGCTATTTGATAGAACTAATTCTTCCATGAGAAAAATTGCGAATATAGATGATGATGAAGATTCAATAGGTCTAAACATGACTCAGAATATTAAACAGAAAGAGAAAATAGATTCTGCAGTGTTAGAAAAGTATAAAGAAACTGTTACAAAAAATTTTAATGATTTTGCTTAAAAATCAAGTTGACAAAATCCTACATCCTGTTAACAAGATATTCCAAAATAGACTTCAATAGAAATTGCAGCACTAGAAATTGAAACAAAAGAATTGATGCAAGCTTTTAGTTAACTTGAAATGCCTAAAACAAATATAAGACTTCCAAGAAAATAGAGGCACTACTCCTCATACCCTATGCAATAGATCATGAGAGATTTAAATGAAAGATTAAGATCATGAGCATTTATGCTTTAAATTACTATATCTTTATGCTCTTCTTCTATCTTTTCTTTTATGCTATTTGATATGCTAACCTATCTTTATGATGTTAGAGAAAAGAAGAGATTTAAGCAAAAGGGGAATTCTCATGAAAAAAGAAAAGAAAGAGAACACATAAAATCTTTAAGAGAGAATTTCATGAAAATTTGCAAGTTTAGCTTTAGCATTCAATTATTGCTACATATATGTGCACTTGATATTTCTTGAAAATTTTTAGGTGTACATATAAAAGAAGTTTTAAGTATACACAAGGAAGAAGTGGAAGCTCACATTACCTTATATAGGGGGAGTATAAATTTTTTTTCTATCTTATCCTTTTAAAACTTTCATGAAAAATATGTTCTAAATTGATTATGAGTGTTATATCTGAAAATGTGACTATGTGGTGTCGGAAAAGAAAACATTTAATGAAATTTCAATTTTCAAAGAAAGCAAAAATTGAAATCAAATAATAAAGTAGTAGATTTGCTACCAAAATTTTAATTTTAAAAAGATAAAACTTTAGAAAAGTCTTTTTATTTGAAAAATGAAAAAATGGTCTATGAACCAAAAAAATGAATTTTGGAGTCGATTGTAAGCAGGGAAGGTGTCAGGTACTCCGTTACACCCGTTTCTTGAACAGTTACTTTAAATTAGTTGTGTAAAATTAATATAGCTTCTATTCTATTTTTAATTCCTTCTAACAAATCACATGTAAAATAAGAAAGAAAGAAATTAAGGAAATAAAATTAAGAGTAAAAAGAAAGAAAAGAAATTAAAGAAATAAAATTAAGAGCAAAATAAAAGGAAAGAAATTAAGGAAATAAAAATTAAAAAATATATATTTATTTAGAAGGGTGGACTTGACTTAGGATAAAAGCTTAGAGCTTATATACCTTTTAAAAAGGATCAAAGTTCACGTAATTCAAATAGTTGAAAACTGTCTTTTGGTTGTTGGCATTTTGTTTTTGTTTTTGTTTTCTTATAAAAAGAAAAAGATAGTAAAAATAAATTTTTTTCGCAAATAAAATAATTTTGAAATTAGTTGATAACTTTTAATTTGTAAAAAACTAAATTAATTTCACATCTTTATTTTTTTTTCTTTTTCCTTTTTACCTTTTTTTTTGTTTTAATAATTTTTTTGAATTATTATTATTTTTTTGTTTTTGTTTTTCTCTCTCTTTTTTTATTTTTTATTTTTTTGTGTTATTTTTTTTTTTGTGTGAAAAGACAAAGAAAATAAAAATTACTTTCCCCTTTAACAAAAAAAAAAAAGAATTTAGAATTGGTTGATGTATTTTAATTTGTTAAAGGTAGAGTTAATTGTACTTCCTTACTTTTCTTACATTTTTAGTTTTTCTCTTTTTTTCCATTATTTTTGTTTGTTTTCATTTTTTCTCTTTCTTTTTATTTTTTGTTTTTTTTCTTTGTTTTGTTTTTTGGTTACCTTTTTTGTTTCTTTTTTGTTTAATTTTTTTTGTTTTGTTTTTTATTCTCTTTTTTTTTTTTTCATTTTTTGCTTTTTTTTTTGTTTTTTAATGAAAAAAGAAAGATAGTAAAAATAATTTTAATTTTTGCAAATAAAATGATTTTGAAATTGGTTGATAAGTTTTAATTTGCAAAAACTAAGTTGATTTCATATTTTTACCCTTTTCTTTTTCCTCTCATTTTTTTTAAAGTTGATTTTTTTTGTTTTGTTTTGATTTTTTTGTTTGATTTTTTTTAATTTTTGTTTCTTTTTATTTTGATTTTATTATTATTATTATTATTATTATTATTATTATTATTTACTTTGTTATATAATTTTTATTTTTATATTTTTTTTTGTTTTTTAATGATCTTTTGTTGATTTTTTTTGGATTTTTGGATTTTTTGAAAAGATCTTTTTAGTATTTTTATAATGTATATTTTAATTTTTAATTTTGTCAAATGAAAGTTGAAGAAAAAAAAGGATATTTATATGACTAAAAGGTTGGAATGTACATTGATCATGGAATTATTTAGTTTGATCATGTCTTGTGAAATTTTTATAATTTATGCTTTTGGTATATCTTGTAATTACTACATGACTTTGATATTCTTTATGCTTAAACTTTTACATGATGACTTTGGCATGTGCAATACAATATGATAATATTTATGCATGATAATTCAATGCAAACACTCCTTTTAATCAACATCATACTTTATAGTGTTTCTTAATCAATTTAATGTTATATTAATCATGCTTTGTTGGAACTTAGATATTTTTGAAGTTGTCTGGATAACTCTTATATTCTAATTGTTCACTATTTTATCCTTTTTAGAAATTTATCCACTCTTTTGATGAGAGAAATTTTAAAAACACATTACCTAATGACTTTCAATGAGTTTCATCAAGAAATTAGGTATGAAGATGCAAAGAATGCAAAAGAAAACGATCCAAACGATAGCTACTATATTGGAAAGTTTACAAAAAATGTTGAACCACCTTTTTGATGATGTCAAAAAGGAGAAGAAATATTTATGGCACAAAATTAAGTTATTGTTGCGAGTAAGTTTCAAGGAACATTTACATGGTCATAATAAGCTTATATTAAGGGGAAGCTTCTAATTTATGTCTTCAAAAGGCAAAAGGAGTGTTCTAAACTTAAATTTTGAGGATTTTATATTATTGCTTTTTACACTTAATGCTTATACAAAATTTTATATTTAAAGTTTTGTCATTATAAAAAAAGGGAGAGATTATTAGCCCCAAGGTTTTGATTTGATTATTTTAATGGCAACAAAACTCTTAAATTAAATTTATAAAAGCATTAAGATAAAAATAATTAAATATTTCTTATTACATTAATCTTTGTTATTGAATTTTATTTCATAGGTAATACCACTTAGTTAAGAAAAATGAAGTGCATCAAAATAAAGTATGTAAAAAAGATAGCAATTCATGTAGCGCTTGTCATGTATATATATATACCAACATATCATTAAAGCATTCTGACTATTTGAAGGCATTGAGAAATGTGTTTTATTTGCATAATATATTATATTGTAGGGTTACTTTTTACTTTTGTAGAGCATTAAATGAGGCATTAGAAGTTGGAAGGAGGTTATCACATCTTTTTACAGATCTCAATAGAACATACTGAATAATGTAAAAGCAAAAGCTTAATAAAAAAATAAAGGAAATTTGATACCAAAAAGTAAAAGTAAATAGGAAGCTCTGACCTTTCCATCCTACATACAGTCAGAAAAGCTACATCGAAGAAGAAGAAAAGAGAAGAAGAGATAAAGAGGCAAAAATTATTAAAGGAGATAAAGGAGCATGGGCAACCAAAATAATACAAGTTCTTTCCTTGTATTTTCTACTTCATCAAACTAGTGGTAGCATCACAAATTCTATATTCAAGAATTAAAAAAAATTAGAGATTCTCCAAAAGTCAACTTGTTCAGGATCCCTTTAAAAGCTCTCTCTCCAAAGCCTTTTTCCCCTCATCTGAGTAAAGTTGTAGAGGCAAATTTGTGAAAAGAGAAAAGAAGATAGAACAAGAAAACAGATGATTATTCAGAAGTTTTCTTTTAGAGGCCTTATTGAGGAAAAGCAAAAGATAAAGACAAAGCATGGAAAGAGGGAAGCTAATGCATCTTGCCTCAACGATCATTATATTTTGCTTTAACTTTTAGATCTTCAAAAGAGTGTAGAAGCTAAACAAAGAAAAACATTACACAAACTCGTGAAAAAGGTACAAAGAAAGGGTATGTAAATATATGAAAGGGTGTCAGAGTAATTCTTCTTTACCAACACAACCAAGTACTTTGTTCAGCAAAAGTGAAAGAAAATTAGTAGAAGAGAAAGAAGAAGCAAAGCAAGGTCAAGGATTCAAAATCAAAAAAAGAAGAAGAAAATAGCTTATGTAGCTGAAAGTATAAATTCCTTAGCTATCTCTGCTTCCATACCTCTTTCAATGGCTATATTTGTAAAATTGAACTCTTTAACAGATATATTTCCTTTAAAAGCCACTATATAATAGTAAGATGAAGAACTTAAAAATAGAGAGAACTAAAGCAAAGAAAGAAAAGCTAAGTTATATTACAGTATTCATTGTTCTCTCCATCTTAAATTTTTTGAACTTAGTTTCTACTTAGATCTAGCTTGTAAGGGCTTTTGAAATTGAGCTTATTGTAATCCTTTATTGATAAGGTTTTTAAATACATTCTCATATAATTCTGTAAATCTTTTTTAAGTATCAGGAAAGTGAGTTTAGGGTAAGCTTAGTGGGAAACCTTTTGTAAGAAAAGTTTTGTGCAAGCTTATGTGAAATCCAAGTGTTGTAAAAGTTTTAGGTGAGTTTAGAAACCTAGCTTCTATGGCTGTGAACTCCGATTTTATAATGAAAATCCCTTGGTGGCTTGCAAGGGGACTAGGCATAGGTTAAATTAACTGAACCAGGATAATATATAGTATACTTCTTTTCCTTTCTCTTTATTTCTATCTTTACACTTTGATAGATGATGACTCCCTAATTTTGGATAAGAAAGAGATATATTTTATGATATATTAGGGAGTCAAAGTACCTATTTTTTGACTAACTTGGCTTAACTTTTTATTTAATTAAACAAAATGAAGAAAATATCTCATTTGTGATATCTTTATCAGTTTTAAACCTTATTTGATGTTGATTTTTATCTCAGGAGAAAGGTAGAAGATTGTAGAAAGGAATGAGAAAAGTAAGAGAAGTTGCAAAGTCAAAAGGCAAGCTTAACAAGCCCACTCGCTACAGCGAGAACAAAATTTGCTGTAGCTAGAATGCACGTTCGCTGTGGCAAGGAAGTCAATTCGCTATAGCAAAGTTATGATTCATACAAACTTTAAAGAGCTCTTAGTTATAGTGCATGTAGTAGTGAAAAATCTGGGCACCTATAAGTTCTCACTGTAGTGAGAGCCACCCCTTGCCATAGTGAGATCGGCTACTGAAATGCACAGCTTTGATTTGTGAGCTAAAAATAAGAGAAAGAATGAGGGTTTTGTCATTTTAAGTTGGAAGGAGAAATTTTGAAGGGGAAACGCACCAAAGAGCTAGGGTTTGAGGAAGAGAAGCTTGGGTTAAAGATTTGAGGCCAAATTAACACAATTGCACTAAGTTTCCTTCGATCCTCCATCTTCTTCTTCATGATTTTTTGTCTCTTTGAATTTCTGAATCTGATTACAATGTGTAGAGCTATGTGTAGCTAAATTTCTTTAATCCTAAGTTCACTTGAACCTATTACCATGTACTGAGGATTTTACAAGGTTAAATTGAGTTGATTAATGATTTGAATGCTTGATCTGTCCTTTATGTTTCATGTAAGAGTTTGGCCATTTCTTGTTGAATTAGGTGGGTTTGAGGTTTGCTCTTAAAAAAGGGAAATCTCAATGGACCAATTAATTAAGTGACTTAGGATTGAAATTACATGACACTAGTTTTGTTCTTAGGTATAGAAATATGCTCAAGAATCTTAAGTGGTGAAAGGGGTTGGATGTCTTTTATCTGATTAATTGTGAGAGAAATCTGCAATTAATTAGAATAGAAGTCTAAATGGTTTAAGAGACATTTGGGTTCAATTAATCTCCCTGACCTTCAGATTGTTGATTAACCAATTAATTGGGTACCTCAATTTGTAGCAATCAGGGGATTAGGAACCTATGATATTTCTTAAAGGCTTATCTCATCAGAACTATCTTGACACTCAGTATTTATTTATTTCCATTTTATTTTAATCTCTTACATTGGTAGTTGCACATCTTGACTTAAACAGCGAATTTTCTTAGGGTTAATTGAGTTTAATTCAATTCTCTGTAGGACGACCTTGATTCACTATATTACAAAAGTGATCTATACGCTTATAAGATCTATTGAAAAAATAGTAGCTATTAAGTTTTCTAGCGCCGTTGCCGGGGAATTAAGTTAGATTTCTTTAAACTAAGTAAATTCTTAGTAGTTTCAGTTCAAGATTTTTATTAATTTAGTTAATTTCTTTCCACTATCAGGATTTAACTTTTGGACATATTGTATTGCAGGCAATATAGTTTATGCCACCCAAGGTAAAAAATAAAGTGAGATCCAAGTTAAAAACTAGAAGTATCCAAGATATTATAACTGAGAGTTCACTTATAGAACTCACATTCAGTGAAAAAGAAGAGTTAGAACAAATTGGAACTCAAGAGAAAACTCTAGTTGAACTGTTAAGGGCAACCTATATTGAAGAAGCAAACTCAGTTCTAGGAGGAAGACAGAGAGAAGTGACAACCATGGCTGAAGAAGAGTATAAAAGGTTGGGAGTGAATGATTTTCTCAGCTGCAACAATAGAGGATATCAGTCGGATATCAAAGTTCCAGAGTTTCAAGTTAATAACTTTGAGATAAAATAAACAATGCTACAAATGTTACAAATAAATGGACAATTTAGTAGTACTTATTAGGAGGATCCTAATAGACACCTCTTAGCCTTCTTGGAGGTGTGTGACTCGTTCAAGCAAAATGGTGTGCTAAAGGATGTGATCCTTTTGCGATTTTTTCCCCTTTCTCTATAAGGGAAGGCCAAGGAATTGTTGAATAATCTGCCTAAAGGCTTAATTGAGACATAAGAGGATTTAGAAGAAAGATTCCGGGCACTTTTTTCCCTTACGATAAGATGGTGGATGCCAGAGTAGCAATCATTAATTTCAAACAACAATTGGGGGAGAATTTGTATGAAGCATGGAAAAGGTTTAAATAGTTAGTCAGACAATGCCCAAGCCATAATCAAGACAAATAGGTCCTAGTTCAAACCTTTTATTCACGGTTAACTTCGGAGTCGAAGACTTTGATAGGTTTTGTGACAAATGGAGGCTTTGGAAGACAACCAATGAATAATGTGATAAAATGTCTGGATGACTTAATATCTGAGCATGCACAGTGTTCTAGTGAGCGGAGACCGATGAAAATGGTTGAGAGAAGTTTAGAAGACACTACTTCTTAAATAGTAGCAATGCTGGCATCTATGAACAAATGTTTTGATTAGTTGAAACTCCAAGTTCAGAAAAATAGCAGCTATACAGAAGTTAATGCATTACACATGCTAACCAATCCTTACGACTATTGTGGGGAAGCACACTCGTCTGAATTCTGTCCAACAGGGACTACTTTCAAGTCGTGCAATTATGCTGGAAATCCACAAGGGGTCTCAACAACCCTTACTCCAACACATACAATCTTGGTTGAAGGAACCACTTAAATTTTTCATAGAGTCAAGGTACATCTTTCAATCAAGCATCATCTTTTGGACCTAGACCAGTAGCTCCTATGTAACCACTGGGATTTACATAGCAACCAAGCAGCAAGTCTTCATTTAGGAAAAGAAATCAGGCATGGAAGAAATGATGATATAGTTTATGGCCGAACAAAAGGCAGCAATGAAAAACATGGAAATGCAAATTGGGCAATTAGCATCAAAGTTGAATACGATGAAGTAGGGTAGATTACCAAGTGATACGGTTCCTAATCCTAGAAGAGAAGGAAAAGAAAAATGTAAAGTAATCACCTTGCGGAGTGGGAAACAATTGCCTGAAGTTCACAGAGCTACGGAGGACTTAGTGAGTGAAGGGGAACACACTATTCAGAAGAAAAGTATGGAGCAGGATGAGTTAGAAAAGAGAAAGGAAGAGAAACACAAGAGTGTAGAGATAGAAGATAAGAGTGAAGATAAGACGGTAGAACCTCATAAAAAAATGCCTCTGCTTCCTTTCCTGCAAAGGTTTCAAAAGAAGGCCTTAGAGGAAAAATACAAAAAATTTCTTCAGATATTCAAACAACTGCATATTAACATCCCATTCGCGGAAGCTTTAGAGCAAATGCCTTTATACATTAAATTTCTGAAGGAAATATTAAGTAACAAGAAGAAGTTGAATGAGTTAGGCACAATCATGCTTACAAAAAAATGTAGTGCAATAATCTTTAACAAGCTTCCTCCTAAGCTACGTGACCCAAGTACTTTCTCAGTGCTGTGTGTCATTGGAAGCAAATCTGAAGGAGGAGCTCTATGTGATCTTGGATCAAGTGTGAATTTGATGCCGCTTGTAATTTTTGAACAACTTCAACTTGGGAAAGTACATCCCACCTTAGTTACATCACAATTAATAGATCGGAGCCTGCTTAAGCCAAAGGGAATTATTGAAGATATTTTAGTTAAAGTAGACAAGTTTATCTTTCTAGTTGACTTCATTATCCTAGACATACTAGTGGACAGGAAGTTGCCTCTTCTGTTGGGTAGACCCTTCTTGGCTACAGCTCGAGCTCTAATTGATGTGGAAATGGGTGAAATCAAGCTACGAGTTAGGGATGGAAAGATCTTGTTCAATATGAACAAGGCCTTGAAATTCTTTGATCAGACAAATGACTGCTTTCAGGTTGAGATTTATGAAGAATACATTCAAGGCATACTTGATACATATAAAGAAAGAGACTCATTAGAGGCATTGTTATATAAGCTAGAAATAATTGAACAATAAGGGCCGAATGAATGTAAGATGATGATATATGTAAATTCCCACTGGTTGAATTCTTCGAGAAAATTTAAATTATTAGAAATGGAAGCTAGAGTGACCCCATCAATGAAACCGTCCATTGAAAGACCTTTACAATTGGAGCTGAAACCATTGCCTTCTCATTTGAAGTATGCCTATTTGGGAACATATGATTCATTACTCATAATCATTTCAGCATCTTTAAATGAGGAACAAGAGCATAAGTTAATTGAGGTTCTTATAACTCACAAATCAACTATCGGTTGGATAATTGCAGATATCAAGGGCATTAACCCAGCACTAGTGATGCACAAAATCTTGCTGGAAGATGAGCACAAGAAATCTGTTGAGGGGTAAAGGCGACTGAACCCAATTATGAAGGAAGTGGTTAAGAAGGAGATACTGAAATGGTTGAATGTAGGGATTACATACCCTATCTCTGATAGCAGCTGGGTTAGCCTGGTACAATGTGTTCCTAAAAGGAAAAGAATGATGGTGGTAAAGAATGACTAAAATGAGGTTATTTCCACCAGGATAGTCACTGGGTGGCAAATTTGTATGGATTATAGGAAGTTGAATGCGGCAACTCGTAAGGATCATTTTCCCCTCCCATTCATTGACCAAATGCTTGATCGCTTGGCTGGGAAACAATACTTTTATTTCTTGAACGGATACTCTAGATACAATCAAATAGCAATCACTCCAAAAGATCAAGAAAAGACAACATTCACTTGTCTTTATGGGGCTTTTGCATTTCTTAAGATGCCATTCGGGTTATGTAATGCTCCAGCCATCTTTCAACGCTCTATGATGTCTATCTTTATAGACTTCATTAAACACACCATGGAAGTGTTTATGGACGACTTCTCTGTGTTTGGAAAGTCCTTTGAGATGTGTTTGGCAAATTTAGCGCAAGTCTTGAAGCATTGTGAAGAGACAAATTTGGTGTTGAATTAGGAGAAATGCCACTTCATGGTCATTGGGGGAATCGTTTTGGGCCATAAAATTTCTAAACATGGTCTGGAAGTGGATCGTGCCAAAACAGCGGTGATCGAACACCTTTCACCACCCACTAATGTAAAAGAAATCCAGAGTTTCCTTGGTCATGCTGGTTTCTACCGTCGGTTCATTAAGGATTTCTCAAAAATTGCAAAGTCGCTGTGCAAACTCTTAAAGAAAGACATACCCTTCCAGTTTATCGATGAGTGCCTGAAAGCATTTGAAGAGCTAAAGTAGAGATTGATCACTGCACCCATCATTGTAGCTCCAGATTGGAGTCAACCCTTTAAACTCATGTGCAACGCCAGTAATTATGCAGTAGGAGCTGTTCTAGGTCAAAGGAGGGATAAGGTATTTCATCTCATTTACTATGCTAGTCAAACCTTAAATGGAGCTCAGGCAAATTACTCTACAACTGAGAAGGAGATGTTGGCCATGGTCTTTACTTTCAGCAAATTTTATGTTTATTTGATGGGCGCTAATGTAATTGTACATACTGATCATGCAGCCATTAAATACCTACTAACTAAAAGAGAGTCAAAACTGAGACTAATTAGATAGGTCCTTCTCCTACAAGAATTTGATGTGTAGTGGATAGGAAGGGCAATGACAATCAAGTAGCTGATCATTTATCACATCTGGTTCAAGAGTTTGAATGTACCAATGGAACTGTGATTGACGAAAGTTTTCCTAATGAACAAGTATTTCATTTGGCAAATTTAGCTAACATTCCATGATATGCCGATATTATAAACTACCTTGTCTATAATATTCTACCACCTAATGTCAGTCACTACCAAAAGAGAAAATTTCTGCATGATGCCACTTACTATGTTTAGGAGGAACCTTTTCTCTTTAAAGGGTGTGCTGATTCTGTGATTAGAAAGTGTGTGCCTGAAATAGAATAGCTTACTATCCTTTATGCATGCCATTCATCAGCATATAGGGGTAATTTGGAGGGGTCCAAAGACTGCACATAAGGTGTTAGAATCGGGTTTCTATTGGCCCACATTGTTTAAGGATGCTCACAGCTTCGTTATTCAGTGTGATAGATGTCAAAGAATAGGGAACATCTCAAGGCGACATGAGATGCCATAGTCTGAGATCTTAAAAGTTAAACTATTTGATGTATGGGGAATGAACTTCATGAGCTCTTTTCCTTCATCTCGAGGTAATCATTACATACAGGTGGCTATGGAATATGTTAGCAGGTGGGCTGAAGCATTGGCTTGTATAACCAACGATTCTAACACAGTAATCAAATTTCTCAAGAAATACATTTTCAATAGGTTTGGAGTACCTCGAGCTATCATCACTGATGAAGGTACTCATTTTCACAATAAACAGTTGAAGAATCTGCTACTGAAATATGAGGTACACCATTGAATGTTTCTCACATACCATCTTTAGACCAATGGCTTGTGTAAGCTTACTAATAGGGAAATCAAAAGAATCTTGAAAAAAATTATTAATCATTCCAGAAAAGATTAGTCTGACAAGTTGAATAATGCATTATGGGCTTACCAAATCGCTTATAGGACACCCATAGTGATGTCGCCCTATAAGCTTGTTTATAAGAAAGCATGTCATTTACCCTTGGAACTTGAATATAGGGTATGGTGGGCAATCAAATAGCTTAATCTTGATCTTAACCTAGCAAGCTCAATTGGATGAATTAGAAAAATTTCGCCTAGAAGCATATGAAAGCTCAAGAGTTTACAAAAAGAGAACAAAGAAATGGCATGATCGCCATATTTTCCATCAGACCTTCACACTAGGATAACAGGTATTGCTGTTCAACTCAAGACTCAAGTTGTTTCCTGAGAAAGTTAAATCAAGATGGTCAGGCCTGTATACTGTGATTGCGGTTGCATAGAGTAGTGGAAATTAAAGATGAACGATCAGGGGATCAATTCAAAGTCAATGGTCAAAAACTCAAATAATATTTTGGGAAAAAATTGAATAGACATAAGATGGTTCAGAGCTTCATCACACATCCTTGACTATTGGGGATAGTCTAGCTGAAGACTTTAAACTTAGCGCTCTTGGAAGGCAACCTAAACTTTTTTCTTTTGCACTTTCATCTCCTTTTATTTTAATTTTTGTTGAAAGGATTGTGAATGTTTAAGCCTCGTTTTCACCTTGCAGGATTGGAGTGTGTAAGAGAGGTTGGAAGTTTTGGACCAACCTTTGTTAAAGAAAGCAGGAGAACCAGAGTGTCCTTTCTCATTTGGTAATTGTGTTCACTTCACCTCATTCAAATAAGTTGATCTTGAGTTAAAGGGATTATATAAGGGGTTTAGACAAAGTACTGTAGAATGATTTGAAAAAAAAAATTTCGTTATGGCGAGGAGTCCATCTCGCTATGGTAAGGAGTCCATCTCGCTATGATGAGAGTGCTTGTTCTGCGTCTAGTACATTAAACAGAGAGTTCCTCACTATGGCATAGGCTGTGGTGAGCCAAAATGTGTTTAACACATGTTAAGTGATTTCGCTACGGTAAGACCACCATTTCGCCATAGTGAACTCCCTGTATCTCCAATTTAGTACAAAGTCCAGAGGGTCTTTCACTATAGTCGAGCTATGGCGAGTGAAATGGGTTAAAGAAATTTTTCAAGTGTCCTCACTATTGCATGATGGCCAACTTGCTATAGTGACTACAGTATGCTCCTGGATAAGTACAAACAACAGAGAGTTTCTCGCTATAGTTAGGCTATAGCGAGATTCTACACTTAACAAAAATCACCTAAGTATACTCACCATTGTGAGAGCGCCCTTTTGCTATTGTGAAAATGATAGCTTTGTTATTGGTACTTCTTTCAAAGGTCACCTAGGCAATAGCGAGGTCTTTGACCATTCTAAAAAAACAAAAAATAAAATAAAATAACCTAATATCACTATTTTCTTCCTATTTCTGCTCTCGCCATCCTTCTCGTTATTGCGTGCCTGTTTCCCCCTATCCCTTTCCTAATTTCTTCTGCAGAAATCCTTGTTTTTCATGCCCCCATTCCCTTCGTACACTACTCTCCTCACATCGGGTACGTCTCTCGTCCTTTATTTCCTCAATTGCTGTATATTATTGCTGATTCTGTGATTTTTAGGGGCTATGAAACCATTTGCATTTACCTGTGTAATTAAGGGTCAATAGGCTAGCATTTCTGGTTGCGTTCTATTTGTTGATTGTTTCTGTGCAGGAAGTTCTCATTCATCTGGAATTTTTCGGGCTAAATCCATGTTCTTGGAAATTTGTTTGTGCTCGTTATAGCGAGTTCGAACCTTCTTCTCTAGAACTTAATGTTTCTTCTCTGTGCACTTAATGCCTTGCCTGCTTCGAGTTTCTTTTCCCTTAATACCTTGTTTACTCTTGGAGGGCCATTTCCATATCATATCCATGTTAAAATTTAGTTGATTTACCATTTTTCTTATCTATCACTGTGTCCTTAGACATTGCATTTAACCATAATTGCTCTGTTAGTTTACTATAGCTACTTACAATAGTTTAATTCTGGATGTTATTTGGATTGCAGAGTTTATGGCTCCCAAAAAGCAAATGAAAATAGCTGAAGTATCTTCCTCAAAGCAAAAGAAGAAACCATATGACAAGGATGGATTTTCTTCTTCAAGAGTTGAATTCTGCTTTAAGTGCCTCTTCTTTGATCGAGGCGTTGTTGAAGACAGATACTATAAGCCCCTTATCTTGGATTTAACCTTCAGTTTTTTTTAATGGCATGGACTACAAGGTTTTACTAAAAAGCCTGTGCATTAAATTCCTTTGATGATTCAAGAGTTGTACACCAATTTTAAAGACACAGAGAAAGAAGAAGATTAATATTATTGCTGATCAGCATGGGTCAAAATCAATGAGAAAGTCATTCAAGACTTCAATGAACTGCCCGACATCAAAGAATGTGCCTTCCAGTCTTACATGGCTAATCAGCAGTCCATTCCATAGGAAGAAGTGGAGACGACTATAGCTAATGAAGGTCGGGCAAGGCTAACTAACAAAGTGTATACGGTCAACCAACTAAATAAGCCTGCTCGATATTGGTTGCAGTTCATCACTAGCAATGTCTTGACTAGTTCCCATGGGTCCGACATGATCCAAGAAAGGGCTATTCTGACTTATTACTTTATGACAAGGAAGCAGGTGAATATTGCCCTCCTTATGATCCTAAACTTCAAGCAAATTGCATGGTCAGATAGGGCGAGCTTGGCATACCCTCACATGCTCACTGAGTTACTTTTAATGGGGGGAATCCGAGTATATAAAAATATGCTCAATTTAAATTGAAGGGTCCATTCAAGTATGATAGCATAAGGATGAACTAGGAAGACCTCGCAAACAATGGACACAAGCATAACCACATGACGAGGCAACTCCACCTCCTCCACAGTAGCGAGTAGATACTCCAAAACCCATGGTGCAGGATGCACCACCTCAGACTCAGTTTAAGGGCTAGGTGAAAGACTCTATTGATAGGCTAGAGGGGCATGTCTTGTCAATGAAAGATTAGCTGTAAATGCCTGTGGATTATCTTATGTCTGCCCCTCTACCACCACCTTCAGAGGTCCATCAGTCATCTGTCATTGTTCTTCCACAAGACCCTATATCGCATGATATGCTTGGGCCCTCTGGCCCATAGTGTTTTTGTGTTAATTGCATGACCCTTCTTGCTTTTCTGCTTTCATTTTTAGGATAATTGTATATGGATAACTGTACCTCATAATGTTTTTTAGATTCTGCACTTGCTGGTTTTATATTTGCTGTCTTTTATCTAACGCCCACTTACTATTTGCTGCATGGTCTGTGTATATTTTTTGTCTCTAAGCTATAGGAGTTATTCGCATACCTTCTTCTCATCCTTAACTTTTCATATCAGGGGAGTTCCTATTTCTTTCTTTCCACTTACATCTCTTATCTTCACCCCGGTTTACTTCTACTTTTCTGATTTTAGTATCTCTTGTTTTAAACATTGTGGACAATGTTTTCTTTAAGTGTAGGGGAAGGTAAATATAGGCTAGGCGGATATGCAGACCTAAATAAACAATAATAATAATATCAATCATAATTTGTTCAACATAATACCTCCACAATCTTAACCGGATTTAGCTCCCCCTTAGTTCAGATGAATACTAAACAATGAGTGTGGGGGTTAGGCAAACTTGAATTGAACAAAGCAAGTAATGTGGTTGTAGTAAACATTTATAATATAAACACTTTTTAGTAAGACAGTTATTGAAGTAATTCAAGCTCTTTTTTTAGTTAGCCCCAAATTATTTTTAGATTTCTCCAATTTATCTGCTACTGATAGATATCTGATTGTCATTCGATAGGGATATAAAAAAATAGAAATATATATAGATATATCTCTATTGAAATGGTTGAAATTACTTAGTAACCAAGAGTTTGTACTAAAAAGTGTGAACTTTCACGTCAAACAGCGATGAAACAAAGAGTATGCTAGTGAGCACTCTGAGTCAATTTCTTTAATTTGAGTTACCAAGTGGCTTCATAATCAATGTTGTCATTCGCGTCAAAAGGATTAAGAGAAATGAGTAAGAGAATAAAAAAAAAGAAAGAGAAGATAAAATAGAAGAAAGAGAATGGTTGTGCTAAGAGTATTACTCTGTCGAACAATAAATACCTCTCTTAATGAACTCTGACGATTGAAGTTGAAGTAGATAGTTGGATTGGGTCTTGAAGGTATATTGAGGTTATTAATGAAGATCACTTGATTGCTTCTAAAAAAAACTGTCTGTGAAACACACACACACTTTAGAAATCAAGAGGGTGTTGCTATGAGTACATTAGTTTCGAAATTCAAATTGAGTTTTACTGAACTTCTACTTTTGACATTGGTCTCATTCTAACTGTGGGGGAATCTAGAATTTTGGTTGATTGGGTATTAATCATGGAAAAGAATTAGGCAATAGCCACTTTGATTGATATTTTCTAGGAATTGCTTAAGAATAAGCAATAATATAAGTGTGAGGGAGTTTGATGACTCCTTAATTTTGGATAAGAAAGAGATATATTTTATGATATATTAGGGAGTCAAAGTACCTATCTTTTGATTAACCTAGTTAACTTTTTATTCAATCAAACAAAATGAAAAAAAATATCTTATTTGTGATATCTTTATCAGTTTTGAGCTTTATTTGATATTGATTTTTATCTTAGGAGAAAGGTAGAAGATTATAGAAAGGAATAAGAAAAGGGAGAGAAGCTGGAAAGTTAAAAGGCAAGCTTAACAAGCCTACTCGCTACAGCAAGAATGAAATTTGCTATAGCTAGGATACACATTCACTGTGGCAAGGAAGTTAATTTGCTATAGTAAAGTCGTGATTCGTATAAATTTCAAGGAGTTCTTAGCTATAATGCAGACAGTAGTGAGATTAGCAAAAATCTAGGCACCTATAAGCTCTCGCTATAGTGAGAGCCACCCCTCGCCATAGCGAGATCGACTACTGAAACACACAGTTTTGATTTGCAAGCTAAAAACCCCAGAAAGAATGAGGGTTTCGTCATTCTGAGCTGGGAGGAGAAATTTTGAAAGGGAAAACACACCAAAAGCTAAGGTTTAAGGAGGAGAAGCTTGGGTTGAAGATTTGAGGCTGAATTAACACGATTGCACTGAGTTTCCTTTGATCCTCCATCTTCTTCTTCATGATTCTTTGTCTCTTTGAATTTCTGAATCTGATTACAATGTGTAGAGCTATGTGTAGCTAAATTTCTTTAATCCTGGGTTTACTTGAACTTATTGCCATGTACTGAGGATTTTGCAAGGTTAAATTGAGTTGATTAATGATTTGAATGCTTGATCTGTCCTTTATGTTTCATGTAAGAGTTTGGCCATCTTTTGTTAAATTGAGGGGGGGGTTTGAGGTTTGCTCTTAAAAAAGGGAAATCTCAATGGACCAATTGATTAAGCAACTTAAGATTGAAATTAGGTAACATTAGTTTTGTTCTTAGGTATAGAAATATGCTTAAGAATCCTAAGTGGTGAAAGGGGCTGGATGTATTTTATCTGATTAATTGTAAGAGAAGTCTACAATTAATTAGAATAGAAGTCTAAGTGGTTCAAGAGACATTTGTACTCAATTAATCTCCCTAACCTTCAGATTGTTGATTAACCAATTAATCGGGCACCTCAATTCGTGGCAATCAGGGGATGAGAACCTAGGATATTTCTTAGAGGCTTATCTTATCAAAACTATCTTAACACTCAGTATTTGTTTGCTTTCATTTTATTTTAATCTCTTACATTGGTAGTTGCACATCTTGACTTAAACAAAAACAAATTTCCTTAGACTTAATTGAGTTTAATTCAATTCTTTGTAGGATGACCTTGATTTACTATATTATAAAAGTGATTTGTACGCTTATGGAATCTATTGAAAAAAAAATGACTATCAATAGAATATCCTATCGACAAGGTCTTCGAAAGTCTATTTGATCTTTAAAATATATACTGTCTTTTATAACATCTTATCGACAGGATCTTTTTATGTCTACAAGGTTTTCGCACTAGTATTTTTTATCAAGTTTTTTTAAATCATTTTATACTAATATATATTTAGTTAAATGTCTTTAATTTTATACTTTTTAACAAAAGCACCTATTCATCCCCTCTAATTGCATTCTTCATCTTATGTCTGTGTTATTTAACGTTATTTATGGCCATATCCTTTTCTTTATTGTTGGAAAAAATTAATAAATTTTATCTACAAATGAAATTGTCACATCACTTTTTCAAACACTACTTAATGTATAGATCTTGTAAGGAATCTAGAAGAATAAATAAAGTGGCTGCATATGTGTAACACCTTAATCTACTACCGCTATCTAGCCTCTCATTTGGCTCGGTTCCATATGATTTCCAAAGAACCAACATTAATCCGTGGCATTTTCATGCTATGGAATGGGGTTTTATACACTCATCTTCTGCCCTATGGGTCTTGAGAACCCATCATACCTATTCTCAACTCAAATTCGACTTATACAATTCATACATAGCATAAAACAAACCATAAGCCACGGGAATAGAGCAAATAACCAGAAAAATGCATTTTTTCACTTGGGCCCAAAAGTCATATTTTGGCTCTAAGTTTGGAAAATCATAACTAATTGTAGAAAAATGGGAATCTAGTAAACTTTAGCTTTCTGAAAAGCTCTAAGTGTTAAATTTACACTAAAAATCATTCCCAACCATAAACTCAGCGTTTGGACCATGTTTGACATCAAAAATGGGAAGGAGGTCTGATTGTCACTGTTTCTATTGCAGCTTACTGTCATGACTTTTGAAAATTCATAACTAAATCCATAAAAATCCAATCTGGGCAAATTATACCAATTTGGAAAGCTACAGATGTATACTAGAGTTCAGATCAGTTTAGTAGCCCTTACACCCCGAAAACCGATGGAACAGTAACGGAGGTCAGGTGGGCTCCTTGATGCTGATACAGAACTTCAGAAGGTTCATTCTCTCTCTACAGACCTCCGATTTAGGTGATTCTAGTTGGTATAGGTCACTGTGGTTATCTAGTTTATCTGTATAAAATTTCATGACATTTGGCCACCGTTTGGTCTATGTATGACATAGATTTCATTTCTGACCTATAGAAACAGTACATGACCAAACTACCAAATTTTCTCAATTTCAACAATTCACTAAATATTCTCTAGACTTCCAAAAATTACCCACTTTAGCTTCTCAAGAAGATTTCTACAAACTATAGAGGCATGCCAAATTTCATGGCAAGAGGAGTTCATCCGGTTATACTTTGACGGAGCTCTCAAAAATACTGGTTTTGGCACCCAAGAGGTCCAAAATGGGTCCAAAAGGCCTCTCACACATTCTAGCCACTCATAAACAAGTTTAAAAGTATAATAATAGGATATATAACATGTCTATGTGGTCCAAATCAACATACATTCCAATCTCACTATGTTACGGCCAAAAATACACTATCACATTCATTCATAAAAAAGGGGCAAAACCCATATTTGCATTTCTTGGGCTATCAACATAGTGTATACATCATCTTTTCATATATTTACACTTGTTACAACCTTTATATCTCAAAATTAGTGGGTGCATATTCATTTGGCACCACTTTACATCAAAAAGATCAAAATAGAGTTAAAGTCTAGCTAAGCATACTCCTAGGCTCCTTGGTGTGCACTTACTTCTCCTTGTGCTCCACCTAGCATGTTAAGTTGGGAGGGGAAGGGGTGAGATTCAGGGAATCTCAGTAGCTCATGCACTCATTCAAGTAAACAATCAAGGCATATAACAAGTCAAAGCATGTGAATAAGCATTTAGCCATTCTCAAACATCCAACACACGTTGTACATGCTATGAAAATCACAACAATGCCAAAAATGGGCTCCAGGGACTTTTGGTCTAGCCTCACTCGAGTTTAGAAACTTTTGGATGGCCTCACCCGAGTTTAGAGACTTTTAACTTGGCCTCACTCGGTTGAGACTTTTGGCCTTATCTCACCTATTCTCAAGAGACTTTCAGCTTCACCTCACCCATCTCAAGGGACTTTCGGCACTACCTAACCCAGCAACTCTCACAATCCAACACACAAGCATATTGGCATCAATGCATCAAAGCAATAGCATATGGCATATTTCACACAATAAGCATATACATAAATATACAATGACTATTACATCCAAGAATGTAACAAGAAAGAGTGGAAAGAGAGCTACCTTCTCAGCCAACACAAGCCTTCCCTTTCAATTTCTCTTCTCCCTTCTTAAGTTCACACTCACACCTTGATGGAGGTGCTTCACTTGAGCCTAGGCACAATCAAGAACAAGGAATTACTCTATTAGAATGTAATCTACAGAGCAACTCTCTTAACATACCAGAACCTAAAGGTTCTTTCTCTTTCACTAGAATGCCATAAACTCTTCCTCTCTCTCAAGTTCTTAAAGTAGTGGAAACCACATTTTCAAAGAAAACAAAAGGATTCAAGGGTATTTTCCACTTTCCCTCTTCTGACCCATGCCCAAAATCCAACCAATTTCACAAACAAAACCATAGGAAGAGAGAGCAAAGAGAGGAGATCAGAATTCCAAGAAGAAATGAGAGGAACTTGCTTACCTTTCCCTTGTTCTTCCTCCTTCTCTTGGTTTCTCTCACTCTCCACGCCTCTTTTCTCTCCTTGGGTCGAAGTCTAGGGCAAAAATGAGAGAAATAATGAGTTGGGTCGTGTAATGTTATAAATTTCTCGCCTTTTACTCTCTTCCAGACTGACCCTCGCTACGGCGAAAATTAACCATCGCTATAGCTAGCTCGTGTTATCTGGCTTCGCTATGGCGAGGTGTAACGTTTGCTACGGCGAGCTCGTATTAGTTCCCTTCGCTATGGCGAGATTTGACCTTCGCTATGGCAAACTTGCGTTAGTTCCAGACCTCATTTTCGCTATAGTGCACGCTACAACGAGCAACTCCCTGGTTTCTGTATGGACTGCTGCTCGCACTCGCTATAGCTAGAATCACTCTCGCTATTGCGAACAGGCATTCTCGCTATAGCGAGACCCTTTTCTCGCTATTGCGAGGAGACTTAACAAAATTCCCAGATTTCGAAAATTTTCAGCTTTCTACTTTCTTTCTTTTCCTTTTCTTTTCTTTTTCCCAGTTGTTACAATATGTAAAAGTAAATGTTTTAAAATCAAAACAATAGGAGAAAGGATATTGATTTATAGTTTAATGGTTAGATTATGATTAAGTTGTAATCAAATGAGTTTAATTAATTACTTATAACAGCAAGTGCAGCACCTCCAAACACAGCCTAGCTTGAATTCCTACTTTGAAGTTTTAGAATTAAATGGGACTAAATCATGTTAGATTAGTTCAACTTCTATCCATTTCTCGGTTCATGCAAACTTAGGTTTTGACTAAGTTTGATTGATTCATTGACACAATGATTTTTGGATATCTTTATATCAGGCAATAGGTTGATTCATAGACTGACCAGTCTAGATTTTCATAGACCAAATTATGGCATTCATGTATTTATTTTTTATTTTTCGATGTATTACAAATTCACTACCACAAAAATAAGATATGTTGACATTCATTGGTGGTTCTTCAAAAAACCGCCAACGAAACAATATAATTAGTGGTTATTAAAAAAAAATGCCAATGAAAACTATGAATATAGTTAGTGGTTTATTCAAAACTGTTAATTATACAATTTTTTATAAAAAAAATATTTAAGAATGTAATTTAGTTTAGTTGGCAATTTTGTATTAATCGCTAACTAAAATCTAATTAGTGTTAGTGGTTATTTTATAACCGCTAACTAAAAGCAATTAAAGTTGGCGGTTTTTCATAAAACCACCAACTAAGGTCGTTTTAAAATAATTTTTCTTGTCAAAACAGTTCCCAAAACCCTATTTCCAGTGCTTTCTAGGCAAAAGTTCATGTACAGCCGTAACCTTCCACCACCCTAGCCTATTTTCTTCAACACCATTCCTCGGTGGTTTTCTCTCCATTTTAAATGGCTTTCCTTCTTTTCCTACAGCTTCCACATCGACGACATCAGTTACGCACCCCACTAGTTCATTAGGCCTCATTTGTAGCTCGTTCCTTTTCGCTCGTTGTCTTCTTAGGAATACAGAAGTATTTCTTGATTCTTTTCTACCTCATATGTAAATTTTTTTTTTTGGTTTAATTTTGAATGATTTTCCGGTTGTTGTTTATGCCACAAATAATATCATTTACTAACATTTTCTAGAATGTGTACAGAACATATCAAGTAGCAAGTTCTTAGTTAATTGTTTGGCTTTTGTGTGTGTTGTAAAGTTGAAATAAGACATGCATAAATTATTTGGCTTTTGTGTGTGTTGTCGAGTTGAAATAAAAATCAGCTCTGTTGTCATTGTTAAAGCCCATTTTACGTAAAAATTATAAAGCATGAGTTTCTTAACACTTACTGCCATTGCTTTGTTATTATAGACTGCTGGAATATTATAGTTTCAGTTTGAAGAGAGGGTTTACCCTAGGAAACTTCTATTTTTACGCCATTATACTACTGATTTTTCTTTAAGATATAGATTGATTTTGCTTATTATTCTAACTTGTGCATTTAAATTTTATTGCAAGTGAATGGCTTCTCCAGGTGGTTATGATAATGCTCCAGATGATGTGGTAAATGAAATAAATAAAATTAAACAAGGTTTGACTATCCTGAAAGAGATGACCCGTGCAAGAAGTATTGGGATAAAATTCAAGGTTCAATAGAATGTTAAAGGTCAACCAATTAAGAAAAATGGTAAAAAAATTGATTAACTACAACAGAGTTGTGGCTTGTATGAATGTGCCCATCATTATAAGTGATTGGCGACAGGTCGACCAAGCCACGAAGAGCGCTATTTAGGATGAAATAGCGGTAACATACTCTGTTACTTTATTTATGTTGTTTGTTATATATACATGCTCTAACAAGTTAACTTTATTGGTTTACAAATTTCTTTTGATATTGATCAGAGTCAGATGAGATTTGTACTTGAGACAGTCGACAAGGCACTATGATTGTTCTAGTACATATTTAGTAGTAGATTCTTGAAAGATGCCGATGGGAACATCCTTGAGCATCCCCCTGAATTATTTCAAGCGATGATAACTCAAGAGGCTTAAGATGCTTTTACCGGCCAATGTCAAAAGGAGTCTTTCCAGGTAATCATATTTTACAATATATAGTTGTTCATTGTAGTGTTCAATAATATGTATTAATTCAATTATTATATCTTTTCACAAAAATTAAGCCACGAGAACTAAGAAAGAACAAAGAATATCCTATATCCATATAAGAAAGGGTGATTGGAATACTTAGGCCTTGAGCAATGGATGGTACGTGAATATATATATCATCTACTTATGAATATATATAATGTAATCCAATACTTACACACCAATTTTTTGTCTTAATACATAGATCGAGCAAGAGGGATCAGAAGTTAGCATAATATCCTGTCATATTCTCTGAAAGACAACTCGAGTCAATAAAGTGGGTGAAATTGACAATGAGTGTGTCCTTGAAGTTTGGAACAAATGTATAAGTATTAAATGATTATTTAAATTTTCAATCATTATATTTTACTTTCTTATTTTTGATAATATTTTTTTTTTTAATTTATATGTCACAGGATGTCTTATCACAGACCTTCAAACAAGGTGATGTGCTCCTAAGAGGTGAAGATATCTTAAGTAAAGTGCTTGGTGTCACAAAGCACCCCAATTATGTTAGGGGTGTCAGTTTCGGCACTAGCCAAAGAGATTATTTTAGGACACACCAATTCTTGAAATTGCATTCTTCAACCAAGGTTGCCGAGTTGAGAGAAAAGGTAAAGTGACAAGAGAAAGAACAATATGAGTTGAGAAAACAACTAGAGGATCAATGGAGGCTCATTGAGAGTTTGATGAAGATGCAGATGATAGGGATGCAAGTAGTAGAAGTTAACCCTAGTTGTAAAGATAGTTGTACATTACCCTTTCAACATCTCCCTGAGATAATTGCTTTCTTTTACTTAGTTAACAGTTAAATACTTTTACTACTTATAAGTAATTTCTTATGTTATGATTTGTTTAAAGCGAATCAAACTGTCTATTATTGTTAGACACCTCTACTCGTCACGTGGTCGCTAAAGGTTGTATGTTTAACATTGTAGGAGACACATTTCATAATACAATACTTCATGTCAACTACGTGAGAGTAGCGGTTAATATCCCTATAGAGGAGAATGCTGAATTGCCTATTCCTACCGAGGACACAAGAATAGTAGGACAAGCAATGGGGAGCTTTATTGCGTGGCCCACCAATTTCATTACAATAACTCTATCAAGACAAGTTTGTTAGTTAACACATACTTTTGGTTCACTTCCTTTATAAATCTTTCTTGATTCCAAATTAAACTAACTCACTTTGTTGCACAGTTCAAGGGAAAACACTTGAAAGTGTTAGGACTTAACAAGAAATCAATTACTACACCATCGAAACCAAAGCCTGACCTTCAGGTTTCAAATAAATACATATTGGCTCTTGAAGCATTAGTGGAACAAATGTTAAGAGATGATGGCATAAAAGTTGTAGATTTCGATAAGAGATTTATAATAGAGAAACATAGGATCTACTTAGACTAAAATTAATATATGATGTCCTCCAGCATAAGATGATAGGAGCCACTGCTATTAACTTATATGCCAAGTACTTCTTCCACTGCATAAATTATTTTTTTACTATGTTTATTTCATTTTATCATTGATCCATTTGTTTCTTCATCTTAGGTACTTGTACCATACATTTTTTATCCCTAGTAACCTCACGAGGAGGTTCGTGTTTATCAATCCCTATGACATAGTTGCTTTCACTTCACAGATGCAGCATAACTAGCTTACAAGTTAATCACAACAAGTAGTGGATCTGATCATTGCAAGAGTCAATAATGAGGTGTTATTCTTGGCCCCTTACATGCAAGGGTGAGTCATTTACTACTAATCTTTTTCAATCGTGTGTAATTTGAATGTCAATTGTTTAATTAGAATTAGCTAACACTAGTTAATTGTGTTAGGGCACACTGGATATTGGTCATCATCAATCCATGTACTCCAAAGATATATTTCTTAGATCTGGTGAATGGCGACCCAACGAATCGTGCGCAGATGCAGGAGTTATTCAACTAGTAAGTATATGCATTTATTTTTTACATATTTTCATATATTTGTGTGTTTAAATTTCAAAATAGATCCTTATATTAAATTTTTTTCTACTTGCTTGATAAAGCTGTGATGATGTTCCACGTAGATCATGGTCTTAAGGTGCTGAAGTCAAAAATACCTGCCATGTTATACAAATGGAATAGAGTAAAGGTATTTATTAATATTCAGGCAATTATTGAGTACACCATTTTCTAAATTTAATATGCTTTATATTGAATTTTTACAGTGTTTAAAACAACCAAACAACATAGATTGTGGATACTACATGATGAGATTTATGAAGGATATCATCACACATGGACAATCTACAATCCTGGACACAGTATATAATTCAGTTCCTTTAAGTGATTGGATAGTTTTCCCTTGCCTCTATGTTTCCTTGTATACAAAAATTTAACCATAGGATGGTGTTGGTTGCTGGTAATTTGCTGTTACTAGTTGTATTTGGTGATATTAATATATAATTTACTATTATTAGCTATAAAGAGAGGATTTAAGACCCATGGAATATATATTTTTAAGCCATTATACTGTCAATTTTTCTTTGATATAAAATTTGTTTTAAAATAATATTTCTAAAACTTAACCAAATTCCAGTTATTTAACTTCAAATTGTTCTTATTTCATTTTGTAGTACTTCCTAGATTAATATTGCAAAGAATACTATGATACTCAAATAGATAAATCTAGGGAAGAGTGGTCTCAATACGTGTCCCAATAATATCTATTGGTTTACTATTAGCTTGTATTAATTTCTAACTTTGTTTTAATTTGATTATTGATTGTAATTATTTTTTGATTGATTAATACAAAGAAATAAGAGTTTTTTTAATTAAATAATTGTAATTGTTCTATACTATTCTTTTTCTTAAAAGAATAAGAATTCTTTAATTGTTTTGAGTTGCTAAATATTGATAGTTGGAAATGAACCAAATGCCAATAGCATAAATTGTATGTGGTTTAAAAAAAAGGGCGATTCAAAGTAAAAAAGTTGGTGGTTATTTAAATTAACCACTAAGAAAAATAATTTTGTTAGCGGTTAGGTTATAACCACCAACAAAATATATTCTTTGTGGCAGTGCGTAATTGAGTACGAACAAATGATTTTTTGGCTGACGATTTTTAATTAACCACCAATAAAGACTTTTTTGTTAGTTATTGAATTATTAATGGTTATTATCTGCCAATGAATATAAAAAATAACCACTGACAACACCTTCTTCTAACATAGTGATTGCGACATAGAATACCTAACAAATAAATTTTAGAGGAAGTTAAACATAAAAATGTCCATCAATCATGATCGGGCATAATGCCCTTGCAAACTTAGATTTGGAAACACATGCGCGCGCGCGCACCACCACATGGCATGTTTGAGATGGAGTAAATGAAATCCAAACGCTGCAGGAAGTTATAAAAATCTCATGTACTCCCATATATTACCTCTCTTTCTTATTAGAAAAGGGATTTTTTTTTTTTTTTGATTTGGCCAATTGAAAAAAGGATTGATAAAACCTATTAAACAATTAACTAAATATTCGGATCAGACCTCAGATATGTTTGAACAAGTGTTAAAAATATATAGAGATGAATTTATAAATAAAAAGGAAGGAAAAAAAACATTATGTAACGAGAGTTCAAATGTTTGAATATTTAAAAGGAAAATTTTGTTGGAAATTAAGTTTTTTTTACGTTTGTTTATTTATTTATTTATTTATTTTTCATTAAACATCCAATTTTTTCCCTAATTATTATGCTATTTTCACATTTTATGAGTTTATTATTTTTAAAAACTAGATCAATAAGAGAAATTGTATTAAACTTTTAGCAGAGAAATTAACTCACTAACTCCTCATATCATTTTCTCATTTCATTGTGTCTTGTTCTCTAGGCAGAGAGAACCATGGCGGAGCATGAAGAGACATCGGAGAAGAAGGTCCGTCGCGATAGCGACGAATCTAATTCGTCTTCTGAGGATTCCGATGAATTCGAAGCTGCTGATCATCAGTCCTCCAAAACCAGCGGTCGTAGGCTCTTTGGCCGCGAGAGGCCTCTCCACAAGGTCTTGGGCGGAGGAAAAGGTGGTTTCGTTTTCCGTTTTGGTTTCATGTTTCTTAATTTCTCTGCATTTACATTCTGCGATTCTCGAACAATGATGCGATATTGATTCATTTATTCACGTGTTCTGTTTGGTTGATAGGAAAATATATGCGAGGAATCCTATAATTCGTGTTGTTCATGATCTATATATCGAATATACAATGTTTTACGTCCGATTTAAATGTTTAAATCTAATTGCATTTGACGGTTAGTCTGATATTTTGTGTTTTGTTAGATTGATCTCACAGTTTCATATCTACAGTTGAAGATCATGGCAACACGCACCAAAATTGAAGCACTTCCTTTCATCTTTGTCATTAATTAAACGAACGACTTGACACTGTACAATCTCTTTTGCCGTTTGGGAGGTTTCTTCTGAGATCACGTGCTCTGTGATTATTATATATTAATCAGTGATTGATTCCCTTTCAGCAAGTATCATTACGACCGCTTTACGAAAATTATTTGATGTAATGTTCCAGATTTGAGTGACGTGATTCGCGTGGAATTAAAAGGAATACTTACATTGTTCAGTTATTAGATTTTGCTTACATGTCTCAGCAAATTCTGATAGTTATATATCATTTGTCTCCCCACTATCCAATAGAAGTTTAATTGTGAAACTGTCTGATATATTTCTTCATCATTTCATAGGTAAGAAACACATACACACATAAATATCACAATAGAGCAAAATGTGAAGTGTTGGGTCGCGTTGGACACAGGCAACGGCTCTATTTCTAAAGTATCTATGATGTTAATTATAATTCATATCCTATTATTTTATTGGAAACTTGACAAAAATGATGAAGGGATTAGTAATGGTATGTACTTGATTTCTCCATAATATCATTTTGTTGTCTTACAAGATTAATCTTCCCTTGCAGCTGCTGAAATTGTGCTGTGGAGGAAAAAGGAAGTGTCAGCAAGTGCGTTTGCTGCTGGCACTGCGCTGTGGTTCTTCTTTGAATTGCTGGGATACCATTTCATCACTCTGGTTTGCCATGCATTGATTCTCACAATAATTTCCGTTTTCTTGTGGACCAAGGCATCCATGTATATCCACAAGTAAGCTACATTGAAGATATACTTTGGACAAGACTAAGTAAAATATTTGAAAGTGATTAATTGCTATCAGCTTTTAATAAAATTATACCGTATGGATAATTTTAATTTTTATTACTCGATATCATATTATTGCTTCCTTAAAATAGATTTGTATATATATAATAATTTTATTAGAAAATATGATAACAAGCAATTAAAAATTTGCACCTATGTTTTTTTTCCCAAATTGTTTCACATTTTATATATGATCTCATTGCATGAAAACATTTCATGTGTTCTTGACATCTTAATTCTCATCCAGGTCTGCACCTAACATCCCAGAAGTAACAATTCCTAAGGATTGTGTTCTCGAGGTTGTTTCTACTCTTAGAAATGAAATCAACCTAGCCTTGGTTGCTTTCCACAATCTTTTGCGAGACATTGCATCTGGGAAAGATTTGAAGAAGTTTCTTGGCGTAAGTTCATTTTTCCCTTCTCACGAAACCATGTTGCTACTTGCTTGGCCGGATTTCCTCTGCCGAGCCTTACTCTAGGAGTTGTGAGAGAGAATGGGGTGGGATCCAAATTGATCCATCTGGGTTATTACCCATTCTTTTTTTCTCTCCTAACTTGTGGAGTACCGTAAAGCATCCCAAATTCTCAATCTTGCTTTGCTTGATTGCAGAAGTATATACCAATTTGAATTCTCTGGATTTTTAAGAGAAGTTTAAAATCATATTACATTGCAAGTGAGTTTTTTTCACTAAAATTAGCACTATCATTTTTTTTAAGAATTTGTGAAGATCAAATCTAAGTATACATAGATCTTTTGACAAATTCAATGGCATGTGAAAAGCAAAATGACATTGAAAAAGCAACAATTTTGATGTCGTATGTCTGTATTAAACACTCCATGATTTTTAAATTATGACAAGACTTACATAATATTTATTATATATTTACTTCTTTAATAAATTATATATTAACATTTCAAATTTTAACTTGTCTTAAAATTTGTCTCCCTATTGTATTCCGTATGAATATCTGTATTCATTGTTATTGAAACATAACCATTGGACTAATTAAGGTGTTTTTTGTCTGGTTACAGGTTATTGTTGGATTATGGTTTGTCTCGATTATTGGGAGCTCGTTCACCTTCCTTACCTTGTTTTATCTATGTGAGAATATCTTTCTTTTCTTTTCTTTCTCTTTTTTTCCCCCCTACATTTTATCAATTCTCGTATCGATGCTTAAAGGACCATTTTTATGGAAACTATGGTGAGACGCAGGCTTTGTGTTCATGTTCACGGTGCCATTGCTGTATGAGAAAAATGAAGAGCTGGTTGATCTGTATGGTGAGATTGTTATAGCTGAGATGAAGAAGCAATATGCAGTTTTTGATGAGAAGGTTTTGAGCCAGATACCCATAGGAGGATCATCCAAAAAGGATTAAGAAACATAGTCTATTTTTTTTCATTTACTGGATTATTGTTAATTAAAAGTGGGTTAATTTTTTCTTTTTCAATTAATTAGATGTTCGGGCCTTGTCCTCACGGGAACTTCATGCCTTTTTTTCCTTTACTTCACAGTTGACAAAGTCTGAAGCCATTCGCACTGATTCTGTAAAAGTGCATTTTCTTTCTGTGCAAATTGTTCAAAATTTTATTTACTCTATATTGATTTTCTCTCTTTTTTTCCTTGGTCCAACGTAACTTTTATTTACTAATTAATCGGCACTTGTTACACCCAACACCCCAAAGTCAAATACAACATGACATAAAGAAAAATATATTATTTGTTTAAAAACAATAAAAACTATATGAATAAAGTCGTCAATGAAATTTTATTTTACAGATTTTAGAAAACTTTTCTTCTAGGAAAAATTTAATCAAATAAAAAAGATGGATTTGAGAGGGGAGAAGGTGTGAAGCACAAGTATTAAACACCTTACAACAACACCGGACAAAATCCTAATTTGAGTACCTTTAGAAATGAAGAAACGAGGGCATAAAAGGATGCTACAAGATATGACTTGTGGTTGGTGTTCAAATCCTATATTTGAAATCCAATTATCCTTGCCTCTTAGTCTCCTGGGTTTTTCATTAATTTTTCACTTCAGAAAGCAAGTTTTACCCTAGGTAGAGTCCTAGCTAATTTTCAATGAATAACTCAAAGAAATCGTTGAATTAAATGCTCCAGAATATTGATTAAATATTTTAACTATGTCAACTATAGAAATTAGTTTTTTATACAAAATATTGATGGAAAATTCAAATGAATCAAAAAAGTACTCTCTGCAAATTTTTGAAATTCTACTTGGGCTTCTGAACCTTTGCTTAGTGCAATATGGACCAAAATATGCTTTGTGCAACACTGGCTTGTGCTTACTTCTATGAACTTACGGATTTTGAGCCTAAAACGCTGTCAAGAGAAAACTCAACCCAACGTAATTTTAATATCTCAAATTTTTTCCACATTTTCCCATAGGCTCCACAAAATAAAAAATGTCATCAGCTCATGTGTGTCTTGTCTACTGAAGTCATTATCCGGAAGCCAGAATGGCTGTGTGAATTTGAAAGCGAAAACTTACCCCGCGGACTGACTGGCAGAATAAATCAAGTGCCCTTAAAGCAAAAATGATCTTTGGGCTTAGAATGCTACCACGGGGAAAATCTACTCTGAACTCCGTTCAAAACTGAGCTAAAATGATGCTTGGCAATACGGGCCAGGAAAGTATTATAACCACCATTGGACCTATTACTTAATTTCTCATTGGGCTAAAGAATCCTCATTTCAGTTTGAGAGCTTAAATTACTTTTGGGCCAAAACTATTTGAAAAGCACATGCATTAAAATAGATCTTTTTTGTTTTTGGGGCAACAAATAGATCTTGCTGTTTAATTCTGTCACTAAAATCATATGTCGGCCGAAGTATTGCTAGGCCCACTTTGAGATGTTGTGGCTGACCCACATGATCATAAGATAGATCTAGCTGTTCATATTTTGTCTTATGTGGAAGTTCTTATCCAAAAGTCAAAAGTGCAGTGAAGTTTTGAGTAGAAGACAAAAGGTTGTGTGTCAGAGTATCTACTGTGCAATACAATTTTGTTGTTAATTTAAGATGCATGAAAGAAGAAACTTGTCTCGTGGATTAAAGCCGCCGAATAAAAATGGAGGCACATCCAAATATTTAATAAACGCCTATTGCCTCATTTCTCTCTCCAAGACTTGATTGACTAGAAGATGAAGAGAAGCTTGGTGCATTCAATGAATAAAGATTAAGTTTCCATGAAGCAATAACGGGAATATGAACGTTGGAGCTGACCAAAGCATTAAATGCAATATTTTAGCCGTTGGGAAGGGCTGCAATTGAAGACATGAAAAGCAATGGGTGTAACGGCTTCATCCCTCTCATCATTAGCATTTAAAGAGGGGCATTGATGAAGATAAAAAGAGAGCTAAACGTGTATTATAAGAGAGAAATTTATTAGCATCAACTCATGTTCTTGTTGAACTGATTGTCATATCCTTCTTAGTGAGGTTTGTTAGCTAGTTCATTGAATTGCTCTGTGCTAGCTTGGCATCTGCATTGTGAAGTTGTTATATTGCTATGTGCATTATGATACTACATTGCTTCTAAGATCACGTTGTGCTGTGTGTACTTGCGCTTAACTTGATATCCATCACTTTGAGTGAGGTTAAGTGATCAATAGCTCTTCAGGAGTTGTGCTGTTTGAAGCGTGCTTACTGTGTTGCTGCATCAACTACTGTATGCACTATGACATTACTCTATTCTTACATTGATTTTACTCCTCATTGTGAGGTTGAGCTAAACCGTTATGCTCTTAGGAAGCTTTCCTTGCTACACTCTAAGAGAGTGGCATTGTGCTCCTTGTGAACTACTAAGTTGTGATCTTTGTGAGCTGTGTGGACTAATGCATTCTCAGTGAAATGATATTATGCTCTTTATAACTTACTGAGTTGTGCTCTTTGTGAGCTATGTTGACTGCTGCATTTTTAGTGAAGTGATACTATGCTCTTTGTGAGCTATTGAGTTGTGCTCTTTGTGAGCTATGATGACTGTTGCATTCTCAGTGAAGTGATATCGTGCTCTTTGTGAGCCATACTAACTACTATACTCTTAGTGAGGTGATATTGTACTCTGTGTGAGCTTCTAGGTTGTGCTTTTAATGAGTTCTGCGACACATTGTACTCTTAACGAGTGATTCCCTATACTCTGTGTAAGTGTATCTGCTCTGTGAGAGCTACTAGTCGGTGTGCCTATAGATCATATTTGTGTACTTGCTCATTGTAAGCTCTAGTGTGTGTCACCAACCATTCGTTTCTATATCTCATTGAGTTTCTAGGCAAAAAATCCAGGTGATGAGTGGAGTAAAAGTCTTAGGACTAGTGAACCTTGGATAATAAGTTGTGCAGAGGTGGCGATAAAGCCTATGTGAGCTCACCTTGTTAGGTTTCTTGTTTTTGGTAATAAATTGCAAAAGCATTTGTGTTAATCCTTAGAGATTGCCTTGTGATTAAGTGGTAAAAACTTTGAGAGTTATGCCTTTAGAAAAGGTTGTAAAAGCTCCAAGAGCTAAACCTGTGATCTATTGTGATTTCCCATATATATGAAAATTTCTTTATTGTGTTTAAGGAGTGAATTAGGATTACCTTGCTTACATTTATTTCTATTAATTTATGTTTATTGTGACCAATTGATCCAAAGCACTATAAATTTATTGTGTGATTCTCTTACTTTCCTTATCTTGTTTACATTTTTAAATTGCACAACAATTTGGTAGAAAAACACTAATTTCAAATCTCATAGTTTATCACTATGTTTTAAAAGAATTTGATATTTGTTAAAATCACTTGTCTTCCAAAAAGTTGTTCCATTGATCAACAACAACCAAGCCTTTTCCCACTAAGTGGGGTCGGCTACATGGATCAATCGCCGCCATAAATCCCTATCATAAATCATATTTCTAGACAAACCATTTAAATCTAAATCTCTCTTAATAATTTTTCCTATAGTTTTTCTTGGTCTTCCTCTCCCTCTATTTATTGGACTATTCTCCATCACATCTACTCTCCTAACGGGGGCTTCTATAGGTCTCCTCCCCACATGACCAAACCACCTAAGTCTCGATTCTACAACCTTTTCTACAATAGGTGCGACTTTCACCTTCTCTCTAATACATTCATTTCTAATCCTATCTCGTCTAGTGTGTCCACTCATCCACCGCAACATTCTCATCTCTGCAACATTAAACTTATTTTCTTGTTGACTTTTTATTGCCCAACACTCAGTTCCATACAACATTGCAGGTCTTATAACTGTGCGATAAAATTTACCTTTAAGTTTGAGTGGTACTCTTCTATCACAAATAACACCCGAAGCGCTCCTCCATTTCATCCACCCCACTTGAATCCTATGATTTACATCTTCTTCTATTTCTCCATTATGTTGTATGATGGATCCAAGATACTTAAATCGTATGACTAGTGGTAGGATATGTTCTCCAATTTTTACTTCTACGCTAGAAGTGGTGTGCCTCTTACTAAACTTACACTCCATGTACTCCGTTTTACTTCTACTTAAACGAAAGCCATGAGTTTCTAAAGTTTGTCTCCACCTCTCCAACTTCTCATTCATTTCCTCTCTCGATTCTCCAACTAGGACAATATCATCTGCAAAAAGCATGCACTGTGGCACCGGCTCTTGGATATGTTCCGTAAGCACATCCAAGACTAAGGTAAAAAGATAAGGACTCAAAGTTGACCCTTGGTGGAGACCAATAGTTATCGGAAACTCTTCTGTAAGTCCACCTTTTGTTACTACGCTAGTTGTAACCTTATCATACATGTCTTGGATTGCTCGAATATAAGCTATACGAACTCCTTTTTTCTCCAAAGCCTTCCATAGAACTCCTCTTGGCACCCTGTCATACGCTTTTTCTAAATCAATAAACACCATGTGTAAATCTCTTTGATTCTCCCTATATCTCTCCATTAATCTTCGCAACAAATATATTGCTTCCATAGTTGACCTTCCTGGCATAAAACCAAATTGATTCTCCGTAACTTGGCTTTCTTTCCTTAACCTTCGCTCAATTACTCTTTCCCATAATTTCATAGCGTGGCTCATAAGTTTAATTCCTCTATAATTTGCACAATTTTGAATATCCCCTTTACTCTTATAAATAGGGATTAAAGTACTTTTCCTCCATTCATCTGGCATCCTTTTAGATCTCATAATTTCATTAAATAACTTTGTGAGCCAACTTATACCTTTCATTCCCAAACTCTTCCATACTTCAATGGGTATATTATCTGGTCCAACTGCTCTACCATTCTCCATCTGCTTTAATGCTTCTTTTACTTTTACCTCACCAATCCTACGGTAAAAAGTATAATTTCGATCCTCTTCTTCCGTGTCCAGCCTATCCGATTGCAATAAAATCTCGTGTCTTTCATTAAAAAGCTTATGAAAATAACCCTTCCATCGTTCTCGGATATCTCGTTCCGTGACTAACACTTTCCCGTCTTCATCCTTAATGCATTTCACTTGATCCACATCTCTTGTCTTTCTTTCCCTACTTTTAGCTAACTTGTAAATACTTTGTTCTCCAACTTTAGTACCTAAAGATTGGTATAACCCATCAAATGCTCTCGCTCTCGCTTCGCTCACTGCCTTCTTAGTGTCTTTCTTAGCTACTTTATATTTTTCCCAATTTTCATTACTCTTACATAATGACCACACTTTATAACACTCTCTTTTAACTTTAACCTTATCCTGTACACTTGCATCCCACCACCAAGATTCTTTATCCCTAGGTCCAGAACCTTTGGATTCACCTAATATCTCTCTTGCCACTTTCCTAATCTCTTTAGCCATTTCATTCCACATGTCGTTAGCACTTCCCTGTATTTCCCAAGGTCCTTCCTCCATAATCCGTCTCTGCAAATTCTTTTCTTTATCCCCTTTTAGTTGCCACCACTTAGTCCTCACCACTCTACCTTCACATTTACTTTTTACTCTCCTCCTAACTCTTACATCCATAACCAAAACTCGATGTTGAGTAGTTAAACTCTCTCCCGGTATAACTTTGCAATCCATGCAAAATTTTCTATCTGATTTCTTTATAAGAAAGAAATCAATTTGAGAACATACCCTTCCACTTTTATACGTGATAAGATGTTCTTCACGCTTTCTAAAACAATGTTAGCTAATATAAGATCAAACGCTAATGAAAAGTCTAAAATAGTTTTACCCTCTGCATTTACTTCTCCTATACCGTGTCCTCCATGAACACCCTCGTAACCTGAAGCTACCCTTCCCACATGACCATTTAGATCCCCTCCTAAAAGAATCTTTTCTCCTACTGGTATTTCTTGAACTAAACATTCTAAATCTTCCCAAAACTTTACCTTATGAGATTCTTCTAACCCTACTTGTGGTGCATACGCACTAATAATATTAAAGGTTTCCTTTTCTACTACAAACTTTAATGCAATGATTCTATCTCCTAACCTTTTGACATTTACTACAGTATTTTTCCAAAACTTATCTACAATTATACCTACCCCATTTCTAGATTTATATTTACCAGTATACCAAAGTTTAAAACCTGAAGTATCTAATTCTTTCGCTTTTTCTCCTACCCATTTAGTTTCTTGCAAACACATAAAATTTATCTTTCTCCTAATCATAGTATCCACTATTTCCATAGACTTACCCGTAAGTGTACCTATATTCCAAGTTCCAAAACGAATCCTACTCTCATGAACTAGCTTCTTTAGCCACATTCGTTCACGAAAATGTGGTAGCCTTTGCTTATTTTGCACTACATCCAGGCGACGATGCAGCGGCTCTTGCTCACTTCTCACTGTACTCGAGCTATACAGCGCGTTACTTACAGGCAACGACCTAGCCTTACGTCTATTATATTGATTGTCCATGTCATAAAGATTCGACAAAGTTTTACGTTGGCTGTCGACTGCCTAACACAACCCTCCTCTTTTTCCGGGCTTGGGACCGGCTATGACAAATAAAATTTGTCATAGGCAGAGTTAGTTGTTCCATTGATCACACTACTTTTAAAAGGTTGGCATCTAACTCGTGAAACTTGATAAGTGGTATTATGAAATATATTTTTAAAAATTAAAGAGAAGTTTTTTGAACTAAATTGTTTACAAGTAGGGTGAAGAAAAATTGATCAAAATCCCAATCCAATGCTCTTTTTGTGATCTTCTATACTAACAAAAATTATTTTAGAAAGGAAAATACTTATTTTTGGATGTTTTATAAACAAAAATTCCTAAAAAAAATAATTTTCCTTATTTAAGGATAAAACTAGGTTGTTTTAAAGTCATTTTCCTACAAGTGCTACAGAGTGTTTGTACAATGAGATGATTGCTTGAGTTCAAGGATAAGAAATGATGGACTACCTCTAGGTCATTTATCTTTCTTTGATAAGCTTAAGTTCTTGGAACTATTCTAGTTAATATCTTAAAAAATGCATGTTTTACAATTAAAATAAATTAACATGAATGGAATGGGGGAAAGAAATGGCTTTAATCCAATCGTAATTTCTCCTTGCTCTTAAAGTGGTCTAAGTATAATCCCTGTATATTCCCAAATAACACAAGAAAAAGAATGGCATTAGTTACTAATCGAACCATCAAACCTAAATTAATTTCATGATTTCTAAAAGCACAAATAAAAATGTCTATGCTATTGTCATCTTTGAGTGAACACAAAGAAGTTAAATTAGCCTACATGAAATACTAAGTCTAGCTATTTTTAGCACTTCCTAAAAGTGATAAAAAATATTGCAAGAAAAATGAGTTTCAATTCTAATACATCAATAACTAGAACTAATATCAATGACAACAAAACATTTGGCAAGATAATTATCCATCAAACCTAAATACAAGTTTCACATGATAATTTCATCATACCAAAATCACATCTAATGAAAAATTTTGGACCTCGATTTCTAACTAAGCAAAGTCATAATAAGAAATATCATTGACAGAATTTGGATTCAAACCTTCATGTTGAACTGACATATAGCAAGAAGCATATAATTAGGACAAACTTCAACCCCTACCTTAGAATCCAAACAAAAATTGAAATGGCCCAGTAAGTTTACACAGAACACATAGAAATACATATTTCTAGACTTAATCCACATATTTAGAATTCAACACAGTGAAAAGTAAGCTTTTATATCAATCTGTATACTAACACATACAAAAATTTCATTCCAACTTTATATAGAGTTTGAAATTATGGAAATAGAAAAACATGCATATGGCTTCACTTAGAGTCAACATAACATGCATATGGAGTGTTGATGACAAATTCTCCAAATGAATTTTTAAATGAGTCTTAATTATGTCGAATAATATATTTTTTGAATTGAAATGAGGATATTTTTGGAAAAGTGTTTTAGAAAAATTCAAATTTGGAAAAATGTTGTTCTTTGCTAAAAGTGTTTTCAAACATGATTTGAGGAATTAGGCTCAAGAGCTTTTTTAGAGAAAAATAAAATTTGAGAAAACATTTTAAGGAAAATCTCTTTTTAATCATCTTGGGCTAAATGCATTTCATGGGAAAAACATTTTACTAATGAAGCCTTCATATGTTTAAACCAAATGTGCCTCATTGATGCAAATCATGTGGGCCAAATCCTTATTAAAAAAATCATATTTATGAATTTGGGTCAAAATAGTTCTATCATATGATCACTTGGTTATTAAAGTGTTAGGCTAATAATGTTTTAGTGATGCAAATTTTTAATGGGACAAAAGTATTTCATAAATGTTTTGGGGCCAACAAGTTTTTAAAGGAAAATATTCATTTAGAAAAGATGGTTTTCTTGATTTGGGCCAAAATTATTTTAAGAAAAGTCATATTCATGAGATTAGGCCAAAGCTTTCTTTATACCTCATTAGAGTTAAACATGTTTTTAATGGAAAAGCTAGTGGCCCAAAGGTTTAATTACTATTATAGGCTATAATTTGATATTATAGGCGTAAGTATTTTTACAAACTAATTAACTTATTACCTTGTAATATTTTCATTGTTGATAAGCCAAAGTTGCTTTTAGGCAAAAATGATCAAGCTCATAAAGGTTTTTGAATTACCAAACTATGACTTCCTATTGTGTCTTATGTTTGTAGGCCATTAGACAATACCTAAGGAGTAAAAACGTGATCGTACAATAAAAATGAAGATTCTAGAAGGATGTGAAAAGGAAACTTCCTATTTTATCTTATGTTTGTAGACCATTAGACAATACCCAAGGAGTAAAAATGTGATTATACCATAAAAATAAAGATTCTGCAAGGATGTCAAAAGGGAGGACAACATAAAAGAAGGAATAAGCATAAAAGTTACTGCACTAGTTGTCTTGTCCCACCTAAGGCGATGCACTACAAGAAAGAGAAGGAAATATAAAAGGAAGAAATGCAATAAAGATAAAGCTCTTGTTGGGATGTCAAAAGGAAGGGCAACATAAAAGAAGGAATGAGCTTAAAAATTACTACACTAGCTACCTTGTCACACTTCATGTTATGCACTACATACAAGAGAAGGAAATACAAAAGGCATATACAAAGGCTTTTCTATCTTTATTGTTCTTTAAGGAAAAATAAAGAAGAAAAAATGCTTAATGAAAGAGAAACTAATCCTATCACACTATCTTATCATACCTACTGCTTTGTGATGGTTTCAAGAAAGAGGAAGAAATTTAAAATGCCTGAATAAATCAAGAGTCTCTCTCTTTGCTTTGCCAAGTTCACCTTTGAAGAGAAAGAAAAATTGAGGAAATAAACCATTAGAGAAAAGTTTTAGCATTTATGAAAAGAAAACGCTCCAGTCAAATGTTAAGGAAGCTTCAATGTCTCCAAGCATTTAATGAAAATTCTATCATTCATTAGAAGATTTGAAGATTAAGTAATAACTCTTTGGAATAGAATGACTATCTAAGGAAAAGAGCTTTGAAGAAGAAAGTGTGGAAGGATGAGTAGAGAATATATGATGCATCTATAAGGTTATACTCTTCATCAACTTGATTGCTTACTTGCTGTGCTTTAATCAGAGATACACTTTGAATGAGTAAATTAACAAGCATGGAGATATATGCTTTGTGTTAGATATCTTGTGGGAAGAGAAAGGAGAAAACATTGAATATTCATTAGGTTATTCTCTTCAACTATTTGAGTTCTTGCTAGCTATGCTTGTCATAGTTTATTTATGCTCTGAGTGATAGAAACTCCAGTATAGCAATTTATGAGTTCTAAGTGTGCTTGGGCTTAACATGTATACTTTTCATATACTTCACTTGGGTAGCTAAAAAGTTGTGTAAATCTTAATGGTTTGTGTGGGATGCGGATTGTCTAAAGTGCCGGTTTGGTGCAATGCCTCTAAAGTGCCATAAGCTTAGCTGTTCGTTCCATCAAAGGTTCACAATGAGCCATATTCAATTTTTAACAACAAAACGCAAGCCTCCTAAGTGGGATGAAGCAATGCATTTTGGTTAAATGAAGAGAAGGAGAGCCTTAAATATTAGAGAAGAGACAACTTCGTAGTGACCTAACTACCGACAAGCTTAAGAACAAGCACCAACCCCTTTCCATCTCCAGGAAAGGAAAGCGGAAAAACTCTTCAAAAAATGGCACAGAGTAGTCTTTTTTCCTCCTTCTCTCTTTTCGTTGCCTAATCTAACTAAAATCGTTTTTACTTCTAAGAAATTATCTTATATCTGAAGCTACACAAGCTAATTCTTTATAAAGTTTTAAATTAATTGATAGAGCAAAAGGAAGCTTTGGAGAAGGCCTTGTTAACCATGGAAGATGTAGAGATGATAGTTGCTAAAGCTTTAAAGAAGCCCTTAAACCCTTTAATTTTGTTATGTTTAGAAAATTTGTCTCTCATATCTTGAATTTGTGTACTAAGATCAATGAAGTATCCAACCATCCCTAGAGAACTGAAGTTTTAGATTCCTCAAAATTAGAACAAGAAAGATCAAGGGCTACTTATCATGGAATGACATTGAACCCTACACTTTAACTAAGTTTTGAAGGCTATTAAATATTGTTTATGCAAAGTGAATAACCATCTTCTTCCATTTCTTGCCCCTTTGAATAGTGTTCATTTTTCTACAATAGCTATTAATATAATTACAGAATTTTTTTATATGCATTTGATCTATAAACAAGGCAATGATCTACATTTCAACTTGCACCAAAGTATCTTACTACGAAACAACTTCTGCATATAACAAATTGATCTCATAATGAGAAAGGGACACTTTGCATGAAGTTGGTACTAATTTAACTCACAGAAATTTTTAGGAAAGTGATTGTTAATAATAGATTGACCTTTCTCAAGGCACATGGTAATCTGAATGAAGACCATTGGAAAGCTTGAAGGATCCTTAATATCATAAGCATTACTATCTATGGTAGGCTTTAGCTTCTTATACTTGATCTAGAAACACCCAAGATAGAGGACAAGCCAATCTAAAGATTGAATCAAGAAGAACACAATGCAAAATTTAGAAACCAATGTGACTATAGGAGCAATATAATCTTCTCTGAATGATAGCCAAGCCATGACCACTGCAGCAAACTTCAAACTTGGATCATATGCAAATTCCATTGATTGAAATGAGTAATGATTTTTATGATCAAACCACCAATTAAAAAAGCAAGAAAAATATTGATATAACAAATGCAACCTTCCTCTATTTTGGGGATCTTTATCACTCGTATGACAAGGAAATTCATTTCTTGACCAAAGTAAAAAAAAGGTCTGAACATCATGGTCAACCACAACAAGCAGGTTAGAACTCTACAAACTTTAAGGAGAAGAATCCATGTGAATTGCTTGGGACTTGGAGCCTTCTGTTTCTTTGAAAACAGAGGAGTTTCCGAATCATTAACTTAGTAGTTCAAGTGAAGTCGTTCGTTTGCTCGAATGTCAAAACACAGGAAATGGTGCATTTTGATGTTAAAATTTGGACGTGGCTCATCATGAGCCTTTAATGAAATGGACGGTTGAGATCATAGCTCTTTAGAGGCACTGCACCAAGCTGGCATTTTAAATGATCCGCATCCATTTGTGTGTGAGATAGTAAAAGTCCTAGGGGTAGATCTTGTTCTTAGGTTGCTTTGTGATTAGGTAGAAAAACTCAAGTGAGTGACCTGAAATAGATAGGTTATCTTGGTTTTAGATTGTAAAACATAAAGAAGTGATAGGTTATCTTGGTTTTAGATTGTAAAACATAAAGATGTGATTCTGGAAGTTATTTTTCTTAAAAAATAGCTTTCTCTTACCTAAAACATTTATCATTCACATTTGAAAGATTAAAAGGAAAGTCAATTTCATACAATCATTTTCAAATTGGGTTTTTAGAAAATCACAATTTCAACATTCACATGGTATTTCAAGAAAATGATTTTCAGATAACATTATAAGAACTAAAAGTTTTTATCAAAAGATTTTTCAAAAAAGGGATGATTTATTAAAAGTCTTATTCACCCCCTCTGTGCTAACATGAAAAATGCCTAAAATTCACAGTAATAGAAATGAGTAGATTTGAGACTATATTTCAAAAGTGAAGATATGAGAAAAGCATAGGACAAGCATCATTATAAGTACATCACCTAAACATAAATTAGCAATTTTAGTTCCTATCACAACATGCAACCTTAAATTCATATAAGCCATTCAAATCATACAAATGTGAGAAATTAGTCAATATAGGAGGTAGAGAAGATTCCTTCTAATGTGAATATATTTTCCATCCTTTATTTTGATTTTCTTTTTCATTTTTGCATTTGATTGTTCTTCTTGAGAGTTAGGATGCTATCATGAAGCCATGAGATTTGATTGCTTGCTTCGATTCCCTTAAAGAGTTCCACTCTATCAATTTCGAGGTCTCTTCCTCTCCAAAAAATCTTAATCCAATCTCTTACCCTCTACTATTTCTATAGACAACCAAACTATATAACCAAGATGCCATTAAGCGTGTTATCTCCATTATTAGCAAGAAATCTAGCTCACTAGGGTTGTTAAAGTGCGATGAGTCATGATGGTTCATGAGATTCGCTCCTTTTGCCAACTTATGGAGTCGTTAGAGAAGAAAGCATAAGTCATCCCTTTAGAAGGTTTTTTCTACAAAAGCTAATTAAGGAATTAATACACAGTAGCTCTTGCATTTGAGATCCCTTCTTAATAAAAGAGGAAAAGAGACGACGAGAGAGCGAGAAGAGTGTGTATAGGACTCACTTAGTGGGTCCCACTCACACACTCTTTCTTCCTCTCACATAATTGATAGAAAATTGACATGGTTGAAATTGAAAAGATCTTTCTCTGTTGATGTCTATGCAATCAAACTTAGGTTGCGTTTGGTTGCTGGAAAACAGTGTTAAAGGAATGGAATGTTGTACGGCATTCATGCGATATCTTTGTTTGGTTACAAGAAGACCAAGGCAACGGATTCTATTGATTTAGCTCCATTCCATCGTATGCAAGAATGAGAATTCCACCCCAAAATTGATGGAATGAGAATTCCATCGGATTATTACATGATTGGATTCTTGTTTTGTTGATGATGATGAACAGGAAGGGCAAGATGATAAAAAAAGGATCCTTGTGAATCGTTTTTGTTTGGAATGGAGGTGTTAAAAAAAATTTTTACATAGAAGGGTATTTTAGTCATTTTAATCATAATATTTTTTAATTCATATATTATTTTTATTTAATTAAATAAAAAATAAAACTCTATTCCATTCCTTTACATGATACAATAAATATATTTATATAAGTTATAAAATCTTTTTTCATTTCTTTCTATTCATTTTTATTCTATTCCATCGAATTCATTTATAACAACCAAACATGTCTTATACATTACAACATTTTTTTCTATTCCTTTCCATTCTTTTTCATTCCTTTCTATTCCATCTAATTCTCATAACCAAACGCACCCTTGGTCTCTTGTTTTGGGTTACATTTCTTTGACCCTATTCAATTTACATTTTTCCAAAAAAATAAAAGAAAGAAAAAAAATCTCATATTTACATTTCTCTATTTTGAGCTTTTCAATTGGGTTATAAGTTAGGTTGGATCCAAGTTTACAGCTGGGTTTTATTTTATGGTTCTTGAACTTGTATCTTTATTTTGGGTTCTTTAAATTATGAAGTGGGCAGTAAATGAAAAAGGGTTAACTTAGTTTAAATTTTGGCCCCATTTTAGCCTTGATTATTATTTTTGGTTTCATTTTCTTTTGAATAAAATTGGAGCTTTTTTTTAACTTGTTATATGTTTTGTAAGAGAGCATGGTGATGATACTATAATTATCCTTAATATATTATAAAGAGATGGACAAAAAAGCGAGGAGCAGTGTCATATATGATATTAAGGGAAATAAGGTCCAAGAATTTCCTAAGCTAAAAAGTATATAATGATATAGATAACTTTGTCCTATGATGATAAAATTAGTAATCAACACAACTAGCTTTCCAGAAGCATGTTCATTAGCACACAAAGGCATGCCAAAATTGAGCAAGCAAATAATAAAGTTTTATTTGAGCTAAAAAGTCCAAACAATGATGGTAGTATGAACACAATACTACTAATGGAGTGCATTACACAAACAAAGGGATTTAAGAAGTTAGATGACATGAGGAGGAAGAAATGACCAAAAAGGTGGGTAGAGCATCTATGTAGGAGAAGGAAAACTTCACTGGTTATAAATTCACAAAAATCTATGGTATGGACATGGTGCGAGCACAACACTAGTTTATGATGTGGACATATATGTGTGTCTCTATTTTATAATTAGTGTTTAAGAAATCTTAATATTGTCTTTCTTTCTTAAAACAATCAAATACAAGCAATACCTTAAGCACCATATACACCTCTGGCGCATAGTCTCAAACAATTGTGTGTACAAGGGATTGGAGTTCGTTCCAATACAGGTCTTAATGCTTTATTCATGCTTTCTTGTTGCTTGTATCTTGTTTTTTATCTTTTTGATTCATATTGTTTTTTGCTACATGCTCTCATGATAAGCTTGTATCTTGTTTTTGTTTATCCTAACTAATAACACATATAAAGTTGAGTAAAATTCTAGAAGTTGCACATCTCTTTGTTCTAAAAGTATATTCTCTCATGCTTGTATTTGTTTGTTTCAAATTATACGCACAAGACACATTAGTGCAGCTAAAATGTTTGATATGTTAGTGCGTGTGTCTATATATGTATGTATGCATGCATGCTAATCCAAATGCTACAGAACTAGCAATTAAATATGTGCAGCGTGTAGAGTGCAATTACAAGCCTAGCATCAAATATGTTTATAAACTAACAAAGTGCAAATAAAAGAGCAAAAACCAAAACATTATGAACCCAATGTCACAAATATATTTATGGACAGTAGAGCATAGAACTCACACTATTGCAAACTATCATAGTGCAATTGAATATGTTTATAGACAAGCAAAATAACTATGCATAGTACTAGGGTTAAAAAATTGAACTAAAAGCATCCACTGGAACAATGTATATAGGTAAATCATGTACTAAAAAGAACTTTCTTTCAAATTATCATATTACTCCTTTGCTAGAGATGCTATAAAAACCAAGACATTGGGAACCCAATGTCACATATATATTGGTAAACATAGGGCACCCAAGGATTGCATAATAAGGTTTGCAGAGCTCAATTAAGGAGTTGCAACTCAAGATTGATGTCTCTAAACATCTTGCCCAGGAAAAATATTAACTTCCTATTTAGTAATTTTGCTTGTTTAATTATATTTTTGCAACCTTGAAATCAAGCAAATTAGCTGAAGTGTGATATGTGTATTTCCTTCTATTAACAAAACCAAGGCAGCTGCATTTCATCAAACAGAAAAGAATCTAATCTCATACCAAAATGATAGAATTAAGTCAACTTGAAAAAAATCAAATAAACCAAAATCTAATTTCAAAAGAAAAAAACCTATCACAAACTCAAAAACAAAGTGAAAATGAGGATGAACAGAAGACAAAGGGCTTAACTACTAATTCAATTGCTCGGCTACATGGGAGAATACCAGAGTTAGCAGATCTGGCCTCTGGGTTTGTAATGGAATAGAGCATTGACTTTTTCCTGATGAAGACCTGGGATCAAAGATGAAGATGAAGGCTGCATTTTCCTCTTTTCTTCCGTTCGATACGGTAATTTTGGGATTGGGATCCTCTCCCATGAAGATGTCTGCAGTATCTCTCCCATGCCAAATCTCAACCATTCAACTCATCTAACGGCCCAAAAACAAAGCAAAATTTACAAGGCTGAATTACCATCTAAAAACTTGCATTTCACCACCTAGAAAACCCAAAAACAGTGCAGCTAGCTTCCAATCCTCCTTCACCCGATAACGCCGTCAGCGTGGGAGATGTGCTCATTTGCCTTCAACCAGCCTCAGCCACGTTCTGTAACCTTAGATTCAACTTCTTCAGTGTTCGGTTAGCTTCAATGGTGATGCTCTTCCCTTCCTATGAAAACGCCATGGGAGATCTGCTCCTCCCTTTATGCATCCTCAACCACGATATAGCAACATCAGATTTGGCTTTCTCAGCGTTCAGCCATGGGAGCTCTGCTGTTCCTTTCACGGCAATGCGAGTTTAGAGTCCTGAATGAGGGGGATTGGGATTTGGCCATGGGAGTTCCGAAAGCTTCCTTTTTTCAAAAAAAAAAAAATGTTGAGATTTTGTTTGACTAAATTTTCTGTTTAATTCGTTTATTATATGAATTTTCTATTTCTTCATGTATTTAGGTACGTCAATGCTGAAGTTGTGGTACTGTTTTATTTGTGTATTTGTTCATGGTGCTTACCTTTGATTTATATCTTACACTTAAGTAGATTTAACCAAGCTTTGATGAAGATTTAATCTGTGGCACTTAATGGTAACAGGAAGATAGAAAACAGAGAAGGGAGAGAGATGACAGAAAACTGAGGGAAAAACAAAAAGGAGAGAACAAGTTAGAGGAAAAATGGAGGGAACCATCCTATGCAATATGATGCTTGTGAAACGCACCGTTTTTGTGCTTCTGAATTTGCCGTTATGTTCTTCTCAAAGCGGTCCACTTTGGATGCGGGTTCTCTCAATTCGGTGGTGCCAACCTGACGTTCAGTCTATCATTTTCAACTTTCTTTTTTTATTTATTTTTTAGCTTAAAAAATACAAAAAACTCCAAATAACCTGACTGCACCAGAACTGCACCGCGCCACGACTGCAGAGAAGCCACACTCGTCCATTTTGCCATCCAAAATGCATCGTCCAAGAGTGTGCATTTTGCTTTATCTCTGAGCCGTTGGGTGAAATCAATGGCTAGAAACTGCTATGGGAGAGACACTGGAGACAAGCCTACGGTAGACGATCTGAATCCGTAATTTTGGGGAGCTAAAGGGATGGGTAAGATGTGTGAGAATGAAGGACTGAAATCATAATGGCCATGTGGCATTATCTGATCTGTTGGATGATGTGAAGAGACGAGATTTTCCATGCAAAATGCCCCGTTCATCATTGCGCACGGTGCTCTTACCTTTTCGATGTGCACAAGATCCGAATGCCTCTCTCACAAGATTGATTCCCTCAAATTCTTCGAGAGTGAAAGAGAAAGCAGACAATGAAAGCTGATGGGTCTGAGTGTGGAATTGGAAGCCCATAAATGTGATATTTGTGAGAAGACTCCTCACGTCGTTTACAAAACCACCTAGATGCTTGAATTAGCCCAAAATGTTAGTACCTTGGTCTTTTGACTCAAATTTCGTCATGACCTAGGAAGAGACTTCAGCGGAGAGATTCTGAGGTATATCTTTTGCCCTAAATTGCTCCTCTTGCATCTCTGATTCATGGTCGCTGTTTATTTTTTCTTTTTAATCTTCAGAACTAAATCTCAGATGAAAATGCCTAGCTTGCGTTTAAGACTTTTTAGATAGTCTTCGTTACTCGATCATTGAATGCTCCAATATTAGTTTGCGATTCATGTTGTAACTTGCATTCTCCGCTTTCTCTACTGGTGGAAGAAGAAGGCTTTTGAGGGTGTTGCATATTTGTGAGCAGAGAGAGACGTGGGTGTTCCATTTTGTTTTGTTTTGTTTTGTTTCTCCCTGTTGGCCCTAAATTCTTCTTAGTTCCCATATCCCTTCGATTTCGGCTTTCATTATTAAGAGTTTTTCTAGATCAGACAAAGAAAGAATTTTGGGAGAGGATGATGGATTTTGCAGATAAGAGTTATGGTGATTTAGAGAGAGAAAGAAAGAAGCAAGAAAGAGGAAATGAGTGTGTTTAATGGAAAAGGGGGAGGATGAAACCAGATTCATGTGAGAAAGAAAAGGTGAGGGAAGGGTCAATTTTTAGAGTTAAAAAAATAAATTGTACAAATTTTTAAATCCAAGAAAATTATGTAAATTCTGAATTAAATTAGCAGAATGTGCCTCCTCTAGACATAGACATAGCCCTGTGGGGACCCAAAAAGTGGAGGAGGAAATTTAATAAATACATAAAAAATGGAAAAAATTAGCCCATTGACTAATAGTAAATATATAATAAAAGAATTGTAATTTAAAAATAACGAAAATTTTCTTTATATATATAAAATAAATTTTTTTAAAAAAATTACATCCAAACATTCATATTATATAAAATTTATAATAAAAATTGTTAAAAATTAAAATTATTTTTAAAGATCATTGTTGTTTTAAAAAATTTATTATTGATTTTGAGAAACTTAATATTGAAAGTAGGAAAATCCTTTTCAAATTTTTAACCTAAGTCTCCGCTGAGTGAACACAACTTTAAAATGTCTAACTCTTGTGATGTCTTTTTTTAAGTTTTCATATCTCATTTGCCAGCTGTTTCTCCAGGACGTCTTCACCCGGTCAAGATCCTTTTGGCGTGTTTTTCCTCCATGATACTATTTATCTTACAAGATAGAAAATTCTTACATGCAATCCTTGTATTTAAAATAAACGCAAAAAGTCAAAACAAATTAGTCTAAATAAGTGTCACGAGACTTTATTATCTGAAACAGCCATATGGTATAATTTTTATTGGCTTTTTTTCCAACTTTGATTGTAAAGAGTGTACGTTAAAATTTTTCTAAAAGATTGGTTTACTTGGAAATTAAAATGGCTGTCTGTGCAAGACAATTCACAGAAATTGAAGCAAGATCTACAAGCAGCGCAGCTAACAAGCCAATGTACAAAATTCTACTGTTTGAGGATGCTGTTCACATGTAACTACACCACACCCCAAAGATTTGATGTAAAATTACTCCTATCCACAGAAAAGCCAATGCATCTTTTAGAACCACCCATGACAAAATATAAATTTCTTGAGCGCAAGTTGACCTAGACACTACGAGAATAAACATACGTAAATTCCCTAATACCGGTGGCCACTGCTTTGTAGACAATCCAAACAGATAGCAATCGAGAACCCCTAGTAAAAATGATATATGATGGTGATCTACGCATCCTTTGGAGGCTATATCTTCCTGGATTTAAGCTCTTCTGAGATGAAGGGCTGCTTGCCCTGTTCTTCCTATTTCTTGGAAGAATGCGAACAAGTTCACAATGTTACCAGCTTTTCCTACAATCTAGAGGAAGTAAGAAAGCTGCTGTTTCTTTCTTGAACCTCCTTCTCCATACAGATCATTCCACTGCTTCAGCTCACTCATTATTGATCCTTCAGCGGCAAAACTTGCAGCAATCTACATTAAAAAAAAATGCATTCATAAATTTCTATCTGAAGTCACTTTACTTGCATAATATGAAGTTTTCGATCTTCCATGTGTGACACTGTCAAGCGATTAAGCAAAGTCAAATTTATCTGCTGCTGTAATAACTTTTAGATTAACTTAATCATTTTAGTATTGAATTAGGATGTGTAATCTTCAACTCTAGGGTTAAAAAAAAAAGTGTGGATTACTTCATAAGGAATAAGGCAAGCAAACTACGGTGCACTATTGTTATGACACTATTGCAAGGCACTCAAGTCCCATTTCAGATTACATGGACCTTTGGGCGCTCTCAAAGGTGCATATGGAATATTATGACCCAATTACAAGGTCAGTTGAGTTCCCACATCTTAAGTATGGGATTCTCATATGGGGTTATGGACCTTAAGCTCTCTAGGGATAGTTGAAAGTTATTAAAAAAAAAAAAATCCAAAGATGCACCTTCGATTACTCTCATCTCATCCTATGTTACTGCTAAACTACGCTAAACATCCTCTATCTGATATCATCTAGCCAAATGTCAGATATCTTTTATTCAATTCCCTTGAATCACTATGGAAACTGGAAAGTCAATATATGCTATTCAGTAGGAAACAGACATCCAAATCAAGCACACTATAGCCATTTACGTTAAGAATTTTCAAATATTTCCACCTGAGTCTTAGCATGTTTCATGTCTTCCATGTTTAAAGGCCTCAGGGTAATCACTCGGTCTTCTTTATCTTCTTTAGTATTTGAAGTATCTTCTGAGCTTTTGGCGTCTGCCTCTCTTTTCTTCTGTTCCTGAATAAAATGCAATAGGTATTAGTCATCTCTACAGCTCCAATACCAAAATTCTGCACTAATTAAGAAATAACGTTGAAGTTAGCATCGGAGAGTTTGTTTAATAAGTACCTTTTCCTTAAATATTTCCTGCTGCATCAGCTCCCTAACAGGTCGATATGCGGCTGTCATGCATAAATTCTGTTTTCACAGAAATTAATATATCGAGATGATGACCACATACAGGAATTAATAAATTAGAATCACTAACAGGTGACAAAATAAAAAAAAGAAAACCTTAAGATCACTTCCACTATATCCTTCTGTCATGACCGCAAGCTCCTTGAAGTCTATGTTTTCATGTTTTTCCTTAGATAGGAGGGTTTTCAAGATCTGTTCCCTGTTCTCAGTAGATGGAAGGCCAACCATGATTCTGCTCAACATTAGAAAGGTGCAGTAGTGTCAATCACAATAACAGTAGTCTGTATCTGAAAGGGAAATTGTTCAATGATACTGCTAATGACTAAAAAAGAAAATTTTCAATCAATCTCTGTAGTTAATGACATTATTCTTTCTCAGTTAATGATTATTTTCTCAATCCCAATAACAATAATCCGTATCTTTTGCTTAAAAAATTGGATTTTGCTACGGAAAGTTCAACCTCTCAGGAGGTCAAGCTCTTCCACCGTTGGATCATCTCAAGATCTATTTGTATGGTTTTACACGGATCTCAGGGAGATCCAACAGTGGGAGAGCTTAAGCTCTCCATCGTGTTGCCCTAAAAAATTTGAAACAAAAAGCAACAGAAAAAGTTGTCATCTGTAGGAGCTGCCTGCTAGCTACATGCAAAATAAAGGGAGCACAGACTTCAAAAGGAAAACTTAAATGTACTAGCAAAGGGCTGCACATATAATTAAGATTTCACGATGAGGCACTTGTAGAAGCTCAGCCTATATAAGCTCCCCCTTTAGTGTTTGCCACGTATGATTTTTGGGGCATCATCATATCAAAATTGCAATTTTTATTAACTCTCACGTGAGTGGAATCCACGTGATAGGCAAAGTCGACACGAAAAATCATTTCATGCTTTCTATACTTATTCTGGTGAAAACTCTTCACTACAAACTTTCTCGTTTTCTTTTAAGTACCCAACTATTCATAACCAATGACCAAAAAAACCTATTCATAACCAATGACCAAAAAAAAAAAAGTATCAAGTTTGGTCTAATGACAAAAACATTGTAAGACAACAGAAGAATCAGATGATCATGCCAATGTTGTGGTCTTACCTGCGCTCAAACCGTCTTATGATTGCTTCATCAAGGTCAAATGGCCTGTTGGTTGCAGCAAGGACAAGAATCTGCTCACCAGGTTTTGTCAATAGCCCATCCCAGTGAGTCATGAACTCATTTTTTATCTTCCTCATGGCCTCATGCTCTCCAACTCTTGTTCTCTGTCCAAGCATACTGTCAACTTCATCAACAAAGATTATTGTAGGGGCGACCTTCGCTGCAAGTGTGAACAAAGCTCGGACATTCTTCTCATCTTCCCCAAACCACTTTGAAGTAATCGTGGACATCGAGACATTGATGAAGCTTGCTCCAGCTTCATTTGCAATTGCCTTTGCCATCATAGTTTTTCCAGTACCAGGAGGCCCAAAAAGCAATATGCCTCTGCATGGCTTAAGAAGACCACCTTTGAAGAGGTCTGGTCTACGAAGGGGAAGCATGACCATCTCTTTAAGTGATTCCTTAATTTCATCTAGTGCACCAATGTCTGCAAATGTAACCCCTATCTCATTTGCAGGGATAACCTCAGGTCTTATTCGCTTCTCAAACTCATTGTCAGGAACTTCCTGCAAGATTGCAATTAAACTTATGGTATAGCAGAAAATTAAAAAGCAGAAGGTAGCCATGTTAGTGTAACTAAATATCACATAGTTTGCGACTCTAGTGCTTGGAGAGCCATAATGATAAACTCATGGACCATGATGCTGGGTTAATTTAACTATCAAAAGTTTTCTTAAACATTCACAATTTATCATAGTAAATTACGAGGAAAATACACAAACAAGTGGAATGTTAATAACACTTGATTCATATTAGATGAACGGATCTAGTACTTAAGAAAATCAAGTTCATGTAGTTACCATTGATAAGAACATCAGGAAATCAAGGGAGTTTGTCCTGTCTTTCTTTCATTGTTAGATGGTGTTCATATGGTTTCTTGCCAGTGGGTTCTAAAAATAAAAAAATATCATTGTGCTGCCTTTCAATATTCATCTCTTAGAGGGGTGTGTGTGTGTGTGTGTGTGTGTTATCTACTTGAGGTCAGCTATTGAGACATTGATCTTACTGCTTTCACAGGAGCAGAATTCTCGCCATCTTTTTTAGTTACAGGGATAGATTTTTCTGTTTCACTTTTCTTTTCCGGTGCTTGGGCGTCAGAACGTACATCATTCTTCGCACCAGTACTCCCTTCACCAGCAGTGTCCTACAATTACAGTCAATACCAATGAATGAAATTTGTCAATTTGGTATGATAAGCATTCTTTCATCATTCTTTTAAGTTTTCTGTAAACAAACCTTGTTAGATCCATTATTCTCCAGCTTCAGATTATCATTCTCACTCTTTTTGCCTTCCTGGAACAGACTCAATCCATGGGACAAACTGTCCACATCCAAATCTCAGTATTATAAACCCCTTTTCCTAATCAATTGCCCAAAAAGGGAAAAAAAAATCATTGATCTAGATATTTACCTCTTGGAGGATATAACTAACTTCCCATTTCGGTATTCTGGATGCTTGTTATTCATCAAATGGTACGATATTGCAGATACCACAATCTCTTCAATGTGTTGACCGAGAAGCATTGTGTCTGCATGGCAGATTGAGTTCAGGTCATCACATTCAATGTCATTTGAGGCAAGTACTTCAGCAATGTGGTTTCTGTTATCTTGAAACTGAAGTACTTTCATGTCCTCTTCCAGCTGGGCCTTCCAGCTGCCAAGATTAGCCTCGTCTTCAGGCGGTTTGATCACAACAGTGTAAGGGAATAACATAGTGAGCCTCTCATCAACTTCTCCGCTATCATCTTCTGAATCTACAATCCGGGAACCAAGTATCAACACCGACCCCGAAATTTTCTTTAACATTCTTTGGAACAAACTGTATAATCTCGGTGATTTGAGAAAAAGCTTCTCAGCATTCCTGATGTATAGGATGATGGGACTGGTTTCTGAGATAGAAACCAAGACCTGCAAAAATTATTAGATCCTACATGTTAGAATTTTTTTTTTTTTGGAGAGAGTGAGAGAGATACTTATCCTAAGACACTATAAGGGTAATAGATTAGTATTTTCTTGCAAAATTTCTATTTAAAAATAGCAAGTTTTCTGTGATGACATCACCTTGTGAAGTGACTGCAGAAACAGTTTTTCATCAAAGCATATGCTGCCTGTGCGCTTCTGGGGACCTGAAAACGGAAACCTCAAGCAGTGAGCATATATAGAAGGAGAAAATTCGATTTAATGTATTAGCAACGAAAAAAATATATAATAAAACATAAAGTATTCAGCAATATGATATTCAATGGAGTTGACATAAGAATGTATAAAGATGACCATTCTCGTTCTGAAGTATAATGTTTAGAATACAAATATCAATGCATGAGATTAGTTTTCGGTCCTCGTTTTAGAATTTTAAGAGCATCCCAGTTAAGAGACCTAGCTACAATCTTCAAGATTTATAGAAGTATTAAGATGAAAGTTGATTTACTAATTAAAATCAATATGTTGATTAAATGTAGATACTAAAATCAATCTTCGAAAAGGTGACCCCAAACTTATATAATAAAGCAACCAGTAGCTTTAAACATTAATATATATACATATACAGTTATAATAATCAGAGTCGAGAAAAATAACTAAAGCAGAAAGACAGAAAGAGAAACGAAAATGTATTCAAGGATAACCTGAAGTTGTTGGTCCACAATGGGAAGAAGTGCTACTAATATCAGCTGCAGCAGAGGCATTCCTACGTAGCTTTGGAGGATTTTTGGAACCTTCGCTAGAACTAATTTGTCGACGTAAAGTTCCTGCATAAAAATTGCCAATCTAGATTTATTGAAGTAATGGTTCTGTAAATCAAGCTAGCAGCATCTACATAAAGGTCAAGAACTGGAAAATATTAGTTGATACATATATTGAAAGATGAGAGATGTTATAGATATAGTCATGACCTTTTGCAATGTCATGATTACGATCGCTGACTGAAATGTTAACATTGACAACTCACTATGGAATGCTAAAGTAACTATAGATTAATTATCTAATCATTAATACACTATCTTCAAATCACAGATTGCCAAAGTCCATAACAAAGTAAATAGAAAAGAAAAACTCATAATTTTAAAAAAGTATGCCATAACTTCTTTCAATACCTCTAGTGTCGCTGGGTGAAGGGATTGAGAGGGAACCAAACAAACTGGACATTCGCTCCAAAGTCAACTCGGATATGGACCTTTTAATAGACTACAGAAGAAAATAAGTTAGGGAAATCTCTCCGTGAATTAACAACCAAATGAATGTATTGTCCTTCTTAGGATCTAATAAAAAATGCAGTTTACTTTAGGAAAGTCAAGCAGGACACACAAAAAAGCACTCCACCAATTTAACAGCCATGTCAATCCCTCATCCACTTTACATGATAAAAATGTGCATTCAAGGTGAAACAGTGGGAAACAAACAGAAAAGTATCTTCAGGTCTTAATGCAGAAAAACAGACTATGTCCAAAAACAAAGTGCAGAGGAGACTAAACTTACTGGTTCTTTTCTTGCACATCCATATCTGCTCTGCATCTGTAGAAGGCAAGACGTGACAGATATGAATATATGCACATCTCAAATTAAATCAAATAAAGTTAAAGGTCAGTAAATAATTACCTTCCTAGAGAAGTCAGTAATATCTAGCAAAAGCAACTTTGATTCAAAGTAATGTGCCAAAGCTCTGGCAAGCATTTGTTGGTAAGGTTCTGAAGAAGTTGGAAATACAATTAGTAGGAATCAAGTGGACTTGTGGAGCACAAGACAAAACTTGTACATAATATACCTGCAGGTCCGGAAAGTAATATAGTTTGGCTCGCTGGTGAAAGGTTTCGGGTGTGCTTCGAAAAGTGAAATTGTTTTAAATGAACGTATGCTGCACTTGTCAACAACACTCGAGTTCTTTCACTGCCATCACATCATCATATGGGGACAATAAGATATGGAGAAGTCAGAAAATACTTGTACATAATTTCTGTATGATTTTTTTCCTTAAAAAAAAAACACGGAAGAAGTTAAGGTCTTGAGCATATAAATCCTCGAAGGTTAGACCAAATCCACTAGTGAATGGACTAAAGCTCCCCATATACACAGCACTATGCTAAAGATAGGCCATAATTCAGAAAACAATAATATTATTAGGCTTTCTTATACCTTATATAAAAAAACAACTAGTAGTAACTTAGAGCTCTGTGCGATCCTTGAAATGTACAAGACTTAGAAGCCAAAGCCAGAGTTCAGGTTCATTAGAGATGGTAACTAGTGACAAGAAAAACATAGAAGACTTTTTTTTTTGGGTAGTTAATAATCAATATCATAATCCTGTGTCCTAAAAGTTCTTAACAGTGGGTATATATGTGCTCCTGACATTTGAACCAGACAATACAAGAGCAGAGCAAGTGGAATAAATGAATGGGTATGAAGAAGACAGAAGGATATGCTAAAGAAAAAGCATCTAGTTATTTTGTTTGGTATGACGAAGACTTCACATAACATTTTATAACCTTACTAACTTTTCAGAGAACAAAAGCATGATCATTTATGTGGAATCAATTATACACCATTAAGTGCGCAAAAGTATTCTAATCAATGTTAATATGCTCTGTGATTTAGAAATGCTGCTATAACTGCAAACAGAAAACAAGCAAGGGAAATAAAAAACGGCACATGTTACATCAAAATCTTCTGTGAAGAGAATGAAGCAGGAATCTAGAATAAAGTGCTATATTTTACCAGAGAAATGTTTTAAAGCATTAATATTTCTACAAAAAATGCAACTGCACATAATAAGCTCTAAATCTCGGGAGAATATTGTTTATCGAAATACTGTATCCAGTGACTGCAAGAAATGCAAATTCAGGTTGTCGCAAGTGCATTTCTGGAATCAGGTCGGTAATTTTTTGGTCTATTTCCGGGCAGTGCACACACTATGAAATTCTTATATGTACAAAAATGTAACAATTTACTTGAAATAGCAAAATAACTACGCCAACAAAAAATCTAAAAGAAAGCTTGGGATTCACAGAGGAATAAAGGTTAACTCAATAATGAACAATCAGAGAAAATCTCAAAGACATGAGGATACCCGAGCTTAGAAGCACCATAGGCCCATAAAGGATGTCAAATTTATTTGTACCGGAACATAAGGTTCACATTAGATTGCCTTGCATTTGCAAGTCAACCTGAAACAGATCCTTATCTAAGTAGTCTTTGACCGACCATGTCCATACCGAGTTCATTATGTTGATAAAAGCAAATACTCATTCCAAAAAAAAAAAATGGAATAACATTTTAATGTCAGCTTTGTTCAAATCTCCTCCCCAAGCAATCTTCAACGGAACATTCCTCTTAGTCCTACTTTATTTAAAATTTTACTTTTAGAGTGCTCCTAAACAAATTGAACTCAAATTGATGAAGAGAAATACCATCTCCTTTTACCAAATTAACACAAACCCTCTGGTTTTATACTTGTATGTCATTTTGCAGAGCACAGACACAAAATGGCAACCATAACTTAGATGTCAGGGACATTGATTATTTAAGTTGTCGTAAAAGAAATCCTAAAATTACCTCAAGTAATAAGGAAACTCAGCGAATGTGACATTGCTGTTCTTCCCATCAACCACCTGCCTCATGAGCTCCTGCTCAATCAGCTCCCCACTAACCTCTCCGGACTCACGATTCCCCCCAACCCATTTCTGTACGGTCTGACCAGAACTCAACCCGAGTCCCACACCCAACCCAAGCCCCACACTCAATGCCGATAACAAAATGCCCTTCTGTTCCATCCGGGTTCTGTAATTTGTGGTAAGTCGTCAATCGAAAGGACGAGACCGACCTTTTGAGCAAGAAGAAAAAAAGGTTGCTCCTTTAAGACCTGGGCAAGAGATCTTCGCAGAAGGGTATTGGAATTCAGAAAGTTTTAAAGCAAGTGGATATTAGTGATTCTGTAAGGAGTTTCGAAAGAATCAGAAAAATGGGTGACGGTACTAGCTCGAAAATGCAAAGACGTCCGAAGACACCGTTGGTGTCAAGGCTTATGAAAGGTGAATGAACCGTTGTGTGTGGCCCTCTCCTTAGGCGCTATATATAGCATTCCTTACAAATGGACGTTGAATCTTGCCGGGAACCATATACCAAATGTTAAAAAAGAAAAGGAGGATTATTTCATCTTTGGTGTTTTTGATGTTAGGTGTGAATAAAAATATTGTTAGGTATATGATAATATCTTATTCTCGACTCTATCTTTTTGAGAAATTATTGCATTAATACGTCACCTATATATGTTCACGCAATGTTCAGAATTTGTTTTGCACATAGGACCCATATGTTAGATTGTTTGAAAGGAAAATAGCTATTGCATGTATGTAGTATACATATAAAAATGTTCAAAATATTTTCACCCAAAAAAAAGTGTGCAGTATCTATAAAGATGATCAGGAGCATCCATATAACTGTGTTTTCTTGCTCACTGTTCAAGGGCCTCTGATACACTCACTCCCCAATTTCTTGCAGATCTTGATTTGCAGCTGCAGGGAGGGACCATCTGGAATTTTAATTACAATTACAATTTTATTTATTTTTTAAAACATTAATTATATATCTTGCATGACATTTTTCAGGCGCCATATCTAAAAACTAAATTTCAATAGCGTTATACTAGGCTATTGAGAGAATTTTGTTGTGGAGATTAGGTCGATTTTTGGGATAGTTAATTTTTTTTTATTATTGAATCATTTCAAAAATTGTGTATATAATAATAATAAATTTCACACAAAAATCAAATAAGTATAACGGAGAGAAAACTCATTCTCCCAAAAAATCAAATTGAACTTTTCATAACATTGCTCATTTGAAGATATAGTGAACCAAATCTATGTGCTCCCTTACTCTCCATCTTGAATTTCTTTTTCTGATTCTACTTATTAGAAAGCCCTCTTTTTAATAAAATATATCTTAATTTGGTAATCATTTGAATATAATATTTTGTTCCCTTTGTTTGGTATGGCGTCATTTGGTTTTTCTTCTAAATAAATAAATCTAAAGTGGAAGAGAAAGGCATGTTGGTGCACGTATAGCTTATTGTTTTCTCTGAAGCAGGAAAAGTCAAGAGCACCCCTGAAGTTTCCAGTATATGGTAGATCTTAATTTTGCTTATTTTGCTGAGGAGTGACTATGATTTGAATCATAGTATAATTGAATCAATGATCTAAAGTACTCTTTAGAATTGTTCACAAGGTGATTTTGTATGCACAATCATACTCTTCACTCCTGTTAACCCTTTATATATATATATATATGTGTGTGTGTGTGTGTGTGTCTATTCTTGAAAAATATTTTAGTTTTAATTACTCAAAATAATTAAGATCATTTGTCCCAATCTAATGAAAGTGCAATTAAGTAATTTTCATCTCCATATTGTTAATCTTTGTGGCATCATAAGACTCTTTTTTTTTTTTTTTATAAGTGCCATCATGAGACTCTTTATGTGTCCATGTTGGTATTAAAATTGCGTACAACATGGGCTTACCAAACGCATTAAGTAATCTTCTTTTCTATAGAAGGCTGGAGTGATACATTTGAATTATACAATCACTTCTATTATTTATTAAATAAAATAAAATTTAAATTGCAAACGCAACGAAGATAATTTTAAAAGAAAAACAAATTTATTCCAAAAAAAGTATATTTGACAAGATGAAAAGCATACTAAATCTGTTTGCTTACTACAGTATTTCATTCCAACAGAGATATTAATATTTTGGTTAAATTCCTCTTGGTCACGGTATTTTAACTTAATTTTTATTTAATTCTTATAATTTAAAAACTTGTAATTAGATCCTTCTAATTTAATTTTTTATTAAATTATTATTATTAAACTTCTATCAATATATATACACTATTAATTTTGCTTATAGTCAACTATTTTTATTTTAACATTATAAATATGAATAATTTATTACCATTTATTAAACATGGGACACGTGTAAATGAATTTTACTCCACCATCAAATTTTAAACCTTAATTGACATAATCATGTATATTCAAAGTATTAAGGTAGTATATAATCTCCTTAATTATGTCAATAGAATTTAGTGACAAATTAACAAATTTTAATTTAATGGCAAAAACTAAATTATTTTTAAAAAAATTAATATAGAATTGTGGACTTTGTTATAAATTTTTAAGCTGCAGGAGATAAATTATAATGATCGAAACTGTAATACCTAGAGAATAATTAAATTTAACTTGTTTTCATTTATTCATACCCAAACATAAAGATTGACTCGTTGACATATGTTACATGTTTGGTGCGTAAATTAATAATCTAAACATCATTTGAGGTGTGATCTATTAATGATGTAATTTGCAATATATATATATATATATATATATATATAATGACTCAATTAATTTTAGAATGTAAAAATCACATTGGAGCAAAATCCAAATGAATATAAACCAACACGTAAATTCAGCAAGCATTTGTTAAATATTCAAATAAAAAACTAATTAACTGAAAATAATATACTTGTGTTGATTAAATTTGTACTTTTGAGCTTCTAGTGAAAAATGCATTATAAAAAAATTACATGTAAATATAAATTTAATAGAATGCCATGTCTATTTTTTCCAATTTTGAATTTATAACCCTTATATACTTTGCATGAATGCATTTTTCTAATCCTTTAGTGTTGTACATAGCCTTCATCATGGCACGCAGACCAATTGAAACCTACTCTTCATTTCCTTACAACACGCTTCCCAAATTTCCTAGCACTTTACTTGAAGACTTCTTTCATGGCTTTGCTCAATAATCGATGAGAGAAAAAAACAAAAGAAAAAGAAAAAGGCTCTTTGAAGTGTATCACACGTTAACTGGCACAGCTACCACTCTAGAAGTCAATGAAGAAAAACATTAGAGGAAGACTTGAGAATTTTCGCGGGAATTATTATTTTTATTTTCTTTTAAATATTATCGAAATTTCACTATATAATATTCAAAGTAATGCTATTGACACGATAATTGATCTCACTTAATTTTTTTATTAAACTTAAATAAACGATAATAGTCTTACAACTGTACAGATAACATTAATATAATTTTTAGCTTGACCTATGTGAGTAGTATGGTCCTTGCATATAGTGTAAGCAGAGGAATCCTTATAAAATGCAGCATGCTCAGTGAAATATTCCAACTTTTGTGTCAAGATTTCAGCCAAAAAATTGATTTTAATTGCAATTTCGGTCATTGCTTTTGATCTTGCACATGGAACATGAACAAAAAAATATTACGGAAAGTTTTACTTTGGCCAGGATTTTAAAATAAATTTGATTTCATTTTATTTACAAAATATAATAGAATAAATTAATAATGCATAAATAACTAAACATGTCAACACAAAAATATTACTAAAAATGACTTTAATACGGTTATATAATTATTTATGATTGACATAGTTTATTTGTTTTTTATAAATAGATCTATTTTAATATTTTTATTTTTGTTTTTATTTTTATAATTTATAAAGTGAGAAATTTAAACTATATCTAATGTTCAGAACCTTTTTTTTCAAAAAATATAAGTAATGAAGTGTTATTCTATTGCATGCTTCATTCATTAAATTATTTTAAAAAATTGCTCACGTAGTTTTAATCCTACAAGAATGTGCGAGCCACTACAAAAAGAGCCACAGAAAAAAAAGAAGAATAAAAAAAAACACGCCATAAAAGGGCGCCGACATCTTTTGAGGAATCGTAAGGTTAAATTGTTGAAACTTTAAAGGATCTGCCATGGCTTTCTACGTTGTGATTGGCTGGATAGAAACTTAACACGAAAATTATTGACACTAAACAAGTAATTAAAAATAGAACAGGTAATGTTTAGACAAGTTAGCCTAATAGCTTTCATGATGTAAAACTGATTAAACAGTTAGATATATAACAAACCATTTAAAATTTAAAATTTTTATTATATATATGTTATTCATTTGACAACTTAATTGGTCATTAAATTTTACATTTAATTTATCTAATATTATTATCAATTAGAACTAGGAAAAATGTTGTTTTCTAGTCTTAAGGAATTACCGCATATCATTAACACAATAAACCATATTGTTGACTTTCATTAAAAAAAAATTCTGGACTAACTCCACAACAATATCTTAAAACACATTGAAAATTCCTATTAATCGATTCCTCAATTTAAGTTTGAAATGTTGATTCTCAGATTTAAAATTCAAGTTTTAAGAAATTTCTAATTGAAATTAATAAAATTAAGGTCCATATATTAATTAAAAAATGTAGTTATGCTTCCTCAATTATTGGTCCAGATAATTAAAGAACTTAAACCACAAAAAATGATGTTTTGAAATAGAAAGTTAAAATCATAAAGTATGATTACAATTGGAGAAACCTGTAGAAAGAGACACTACTTAATGCTCAAACAAATGTTGGAAACCAAAATGGTTTTGCTATAGGGACATGCAATAGAACTAAACATTCTTTATTTCCCTATCACTATGTAGAATTGATCAATTGGTAATGCATAGTTAATTCATCCAAGGAGATCATTCCCCTTTGTCTTCTTTTCTTTCTTCTCAACTTTTTCTTTATCTTTTTGAAAAGATATTGTTTGATGGGTTAGTGGGGATCTATGCACTGCCTTCATTGCCATTGGAGGATTTTGTTGGCATTCAAATTCTCTACGTACTAAACTTGTGACTTTTGAACTTCCTCAAATAAGCTTTAGTTACTAGAGTTGTGGGAAATGTGAGCAGTGAGAGCTCTTATCAAGTTATCAAACGAGCATAATAAGTGAATGTTTTCTGGGAATATTGCTCATATCTTTCTTAACTTCTTGGCAAAGATTTGCATACCAATATCCGGAGATTCTTTTGGTATCCATGCATGCCATCTTACTTTTGTCCTTTGAGAATCTTTTCCACATCAGCATCGCATGCTTTGGAATTCAAAATCTTTTTCACATCTTGATTTGTGGGTTACACGCCATATGCCACAATACTCTATTTTACGACAAGTCTCACATCTCTCCAGCCAAAAGCTTCTTTTATAAAGAAATTTTAACAAACTCAGAATGCTAAACTTTTCCTTTTGCATTCCCATTTCTTTCTTTCTTTCTTTTCAATTATCTTCTATGAATTTTTTTACTCCTTTTTATAATGTTTATTGTCACATCTCTAAGAGTAACTGACACGAAATATGAGATTAATCTTGATTTCCTAAGATCATGAATTGAAACAAACACCTACACACACACACACACACACACACACATAATATCCAGAACAATATTTCAATTCATTATTCAAAAAATTTAAAAAAAAAATTGAAAAGAGTCTCCCATAAATAAGACAATCCTGGTTTATACAAGGAACTCAATTCAGTTAACTTCAAACAATAAAAACCATGAAACTTTGCCCTAAGTTTTTAACATCTAAGACAAACATTCAAAATAGTCTATGGGGAAGGAAGGAGGGATCCTGCCTATAGTTAAATAAAACCTATATATAAATTAATTAAATAATATATTTAGCTCCCCTAAAAAAAAAAGAAGAAACCATCATAATTAAGGCCCCGAGCAAAGTGTTGGGTTTAGCATATTAACACAAGACGAGGCGACGAGCTAATTAAACTGTGAGCGACAGCCTGGCTCTACATCTTTCTTGTAACACATAAAATAAGGGGATAAGTTTTAGAAACTTAATAGGTAAATAATATATGCTATAATACGAAAACAGGACAAGTAAAGGCATGAGTGTTTTGATGAAAACAATAATGAAATATTACCTTATTAAAGAGAATAAAAGTGTGTTTACTGAGAAAGAATATCATGTTTAAATTTATAGTGCTAGTAAGTAAGTAAATCATTAAATAGAAGGACATGAAACAGATTAATATAAACATTAAAGTCAAATTATCACATTACTAAATCAAAAGCATAATTAATATAAGCATTAAATAGATTAATGGAAGGAAACATGTGTTTTATCCCAAAGGGAACGAAGAAAAAGTTTTCTCAAGAATTATGCCCATATAAAGGTACCTTATTTTAAGAGTTTAAAGGATAAAAGAATTCAACTAGGAAACGTAAGGATATAAAAATGGTTCCTTATTAAGTTAACTTTTTAAGCCTCCAAAATATTTTTAAAATAAAATTACTTAGACGTTATTTTTTATTCTTTATATCTTGCATACTAATTAAACACTATTTCTTATTTCATACAAAAATCCTAATAAAAAAAGATTAGCTGAAGACCAAAAATTCGGCTTTTTACATTGTCAGGTACCTATTGAAAAAAATGCCCTTTAAGCGGAACAGATATAAAGTTTCAATATTAACAACACAACAGTTTATATTAAACAGCTTATCACATTAATAACCTTAATTGCTTCAGCAATATTTTACAAGTTTTTGGTATTTTATCATCTATTTTTTTTCAAAACAAGATTCTAACCAATTAATGTAATGAATTATTATTATGATAATATGATTTTATCTTTTAGATAGCATTATCTAACTAAAATGTGTTGATATCTCTTTTTCCCCCTCTAGCGTAAATGGCAACTCTTTTAAACTCCATAGAGAAAAAGATAATACTGCTTCTGATATTTTTAAAACATTGGGAAACATTATTGAGAGGACTTGATAATTGATTAATAATTTTTGCAGAATGCATAGTTACTGTGTTGGGAACACTGCTCAAAATCCTGTCATAGACAATGACCCATATATGACAGATCATACCAATATTCACTTGGTCCTATTTGGGAATGGTAGTGGGATAGAATGTTGAATATAATATCAATCCAATATATGTGGTAGAGAGCTTACTAAAGTAATATCTAGCCATTGTTATAAAAATGAAGGATTTCAAGGTTAAGATTTCTATTTAGACATATTATAGTTCTCAGATATTTAAACCTTTTATAATGAACTACTATATATGGCCATCACATATTTTTAATATTCAATCTAGAAAAATTCGCTATTTTAAGTTTTTGAAGAACTTTTAATGATTATTCTACCGATATTCAATTTTCATATATTTTATGTACCCTAAATCAATTTGAGGGTATAAATATACTCAATATTTGTTAAGGCAAAAAGGTATATGGCTTGACAGATGTCACAAATTTAATGTCATCAGCTGAGGAAAGTTAAGGTGATCAAAAAGCTTTCTTGTTTACAAATTACAAGAGTTGCTTTTCTCCACTCTTCTTTCAGGATCAAAAGGGAAGGACAAGTTGTGCATAAGGAAAAAGAATAAAAGGAGCATCTTTTAGTCTTTCATGTCTGAGTGATTTTATAGGTTAAATTGATTCTCGCGTGCTAAATTTAGTCAATCTGATATACGTTGGAAGAAATTTCTAGAGAACAGTATATAAAACACTAATCTTTATTGACAATCTAATTGGAAAGTCTCCAGACTAGATCCATATTGTATAGAGTATATATCATCATTAATTTACATCATGCATTGGTGACTAGATCCATATTGTATCTGAGAAAGTTTCAGTAAGAACCATTTATAGTTACCACATAAAATAGTGTAATTTAATATGATTCTAATTAATTTATCTGTAATTACTCAATTAATTGTGAATTAGAACTCCCTATAGGTTACTTAATTACTTTCAATTTAGTGAATTCTATGATCCTCATGACTGTATTTTATTAATTTAATTCAATTAAATAAACAAATCATATCTATTAAAGAATCTCTCTATAGACAGTGTATATTAATTAATTAATTTATTTCATTTGTGCCCAGTACTTAATGCAAAATTATAATGTTGTATATGAATATTTCCCACATGCCATGAATAAATCAAGACTTCTGTTTGGCTGCGCGATCCTTTACCGAATAACTAAGCAAAGCTTTGCTGGAATTTAAAAGTGGGCACGAATATCTTAAGAGTGCGGGGAGGAACCAGATACTTCCCAGAAAACAGCCAATGAAATTTTATTATCATTATTAGCTGTTTCTTTGACAATAATAAATAGTTGTTCTGACTTCTGTCATGCGTATGAATAATCAAGGTTAAGCCTGTCTCGTCTTTCAAAATTTATCTTAATTCTTTTCGTAATTGTGTGATACTAACACAGCTACAAACATAGAAGAATATAAGTTAATTCTCTACTTCAATTTTTTTAAGGTATAATATTACTATCTAATGGTGCTCAAGTTATCTTGCATGCATCTTAATTTTTCCACTCCAATGTTCTTATGTCTACATTGCGTCAGTCTCAATCTCTAAAATTGACGTAAGTTTGATGTCAAGAATTTGATCCCTTTAATACCTCTTATCCTACTCTCAAAGCTTTGAGTTTTCTTTTGATAGATTTTTTTTTATCAAAAGAAAAAACCCATGTTTAGATTCACAATTTTTTTACACACGATCTAATTTCAAAAAATTGACATAGTTAACAAATAGATAAATTCAATGATAAAATTATTTGAATTTTAATTTTAATTAGGCCTAAATAACTTTTATTTTTTTTTAATTTTATAAAAATCTCAATTAATTAAGCCTATTTAATTTAAAGGAAGACATAATATTGCCATTTTCTATTACAAAACAAACGTTAAATTTGCGCGTGAGTTAAGAATGCTAAGCTGTGACCAAAAAAAAAAAACATACTTAAAACTAAGGGAGAGGGAAATTGTTTGTTTCGAAATTAGGAAACCAAATTGAAAATTTTATAAAATTAAAATAAGTAATCATTTTAATGATTTTTATTTTATGGTATGATTATATTTCATTAAAGAATTTATTAAAGATGTATATTTTGACTGTAACAAATACCAAAAATTCCTGCGGCTGTTATAAAAAAAAACCAAAAATTAAAAAAGGAAAAATGCGTGGACATTAATTCATTGTCTGCCTTTATCAATTTAGACTTGACTGTCCAGATGAGCGTGCCGTATGGGTTGCGTCTGCTTCTGCTTGAAGGTTTAGGTGGGGTATCTTTTTCTCCTTTTATAACTTCTCAGGATCGTCACACTCTTTCTTGGATTCAATTATTAGTGTATATATCTATTTTTGAAAAAAAACTGTCAAAAAATTAGGCTCAATTAGCACGTATATAATTAAACTGTATCGATTAGGTGCGTATTTGGTATTCCTTTGTAAAATCACGTTTATGCAAAAACTTACAGCCTTTGCTTCTTCTGAAACATGATTTGGAGGGTTACAAACGAAAATCCAAACATGTACTAGACTGTCTTAAAAAATTATTTAGAGTATGTTATAATATTTTTTTTTTGGATATTATAAAGAAAATTATGTATAGGGGTATAAAGAAATGTAAAAATCTTTAAACTTATTTATATATGGCATTTGTTTTTAAATATAAATAATTATATAATTTCTAAAATAAGATGTAGATAATTTTGTAATTTAAGCAAACCCAAAAAATGTGTTGTAATTATTTCAAAATTCTTACTTGCTCTCCATTGTATATGTGCAAGTGGGTGCTGCTTTCCCTACCCCTCCTCTATTATTTTGCATCTGTCCTCTGCATATTTTGCGATAATATTATAAATTCAAGTCAACTATATTATTATAATTGTTAATTATATAATAATCTTTATTCATTACATTTATTATAAAAATTATACTCATTAATCACATAAAAATCAAATCAACTAAAAATGATTGATCATATTTTATCCAAAAAATAAATTGTTAAATAAGTTAATATTTAAAGTAATTAAACATGTAAATAGATAAATTATTATTGTAAATTTAGTAATATTTTTCCATGTTTAAAATTTATGGTAGACCTAAGTTTATAGTATCATCACTCTTTACATATTGTTATTGGTACAAGTGACACCAATAATTTTATATGCAAATAAATTACAAATATATTGTAAATTTTTAAATGACTAGTTAATTCCGAAGTCAATAATAACAATTATATTTTGGTATGTTGTGATACAATTAATAATGTTCCCAGAATTTTAACTCAAATTTTACTTTTCTTTGACATAAGTATGAAGGAGTTTTGATTCAGAATTATATTTCTGAGTCCATTGATAGAATTGGAATTAATTCAGAATTTTAAAATTCATATTTTGGTCATGTAAAGAATTGGAACATAAAATTGTAATTCAAATTCAATCCTAATTTTATTGATTGGAAAAATGATAAGTATTAAAAAAAAATAACTAACATGAGTGATAAGTAACAGTATTGGTGGTAGTAAGTGCTTGGTGCCTATAGTGGCAGTGGCAATCAGCAATTTTAATCAAGGAATTGTAATTTTTGAGTATTTTAGTAATTTTGTGAAATTAGGGTATAGAATTTTAATTTTAATTTCAAAAGATAAATCAAACAAAAAAAGAATCAGAATTAGTATGTCCAATTCTAGTTCTAAACTCTAATTCCTGACTTTCAAGCGAGGCATAATTCTTGTGCATCATTTATAATAATAATAATATAATAATAACAACAACAACAACAACAACAACAACAACAACAACAACAACAACAACAAAACGGTTCATTCACACGAAGCTGAGAAGACCCGACGAAGACGAAGACTATTATCTGACTTTAGATATGTGGACTAAACATGTTTTCTGTTTTCATACTCGAAGGGGTCCTATTGCTATCACTTTCCATTAAATGCTTTAGCCTTATTACAAGAATAAGACTTCGTTATGACAAAGACTTGCAATAAAAGAATGATGTTTCAGGGGTAAGTCATTTTCACCCTGAAAAAACGGCATGATGATATTTAGATAGCACATCCACTTCCACATATAGTTTTCAAACCTCATAATTAATACTGCATTTTGATCAAGACTAACTCCAATTTTATATACTCTTGTTTGGTCTTCTCCTTTTCACACAAACTTGTTAGGTATGAATTTTCTGTTTCATTTCATTTAAGATAAGATGACTTTGAAGTCCTCATGTAGTCAATAAATATAACTTTGTATGATGGGTCTACAATATTTTTTTTTAATAATTCAATTATTTTTTAAAAATTCATATAAAATGAAGTTAATTAATAGCCACCACAATCATCAATATATTGTTTTATTAACCTGTTAGTCTAAAAATAGATTTAATTTGTTAAAATAAATAATTTAAATCCATTACAAATAGATATATAAATAGATTAATTTAATTTATATAATTTAAAAGGGTCAAATTTAATTAAGACTTTAGCTAATCTTGAAATCCATCGTGTTAGAACAGGAGCTATCATGAAGTGGGGCAACTTGCCTTTACTTGTCTTCAACACTTTGTTATGATGGCAAGGGTCTCAATCCTTTGAGAAGAAGTTTCAAATTAACCTCACATAGTCTTTTGGAAGAAGTACCTTACTATTTCATTCCCTGTTGAATATTTTATATACAAGAGGTAGAGAAATATATACAAAAAAAGTATTCAAAAAATGAATTGATATCCTAACTAGTATTTTACACATTATATTTGTGTCTAAGACATATTCATTATAAAGCTATTTCAAAAATATCATAAGTGTAGACACAACATATAGCAATTATAGCAATTAGGCTCTAAGTAAATAAAACTCATGAGGAATTAAAAATTTTGTATGTAAAGTGTATATAGGATATCTAAAGACATTAAAAAAAAAGAAGTAAAAAAAAAGAGTAATAGACTCTTATGTTGATTCTAAAAGGATTATTAGTATACGAGCTTTTAAACATAGTCTCCAAGCAATCAGGATATGTTGTCTATATAAAAAGACAACCCAAAAAAAAAAAGATTATGTATTAATTCACTCCATTACATGTGAATGGGAGATGTTAGATCTTTCCACCCATGATAGGATAAAGTATAACCTAATTGAATATCTTAATTTTGAATCAAGATATTAGATAATTAATTATTAGAATAATTTGTTATTATCTTGAAAGGCATTAAGATTTAATTATTTGATAATTAATATTTGAATTTAAAATGAAAAGTTATATCTTATTAGTTGGATATATCTTATCAATTAGATAAAAGTTGTGTCTGACTGAAACTTTACTAAAAAGATCTACCTATAAAACACTGGGATGGAACCCTAATATACCACACTTGAAAAATGCTAAACTCACACAAAGAGTAAAGAAAGAAGGTTTAGGGTGATCTACTATGAAAGCAAACTATAAAGTCCCTTGTGTGATTTATCCAACATTGGAGGACTATTTTATTTTACATGATTTGCAAGGACAATAGAAAAGTATGAACAGTGGCTCAAGTGAAGATATGGCATGACTCTAGTTTAAGATGAGTGACCCCTTTGGGTTTGACATTTATAGCAACTAATACTTGCAAGAATGTGGTATTGTAACATAACAAAATACACACAAGGCACACACAAGCATGAGTATTTGCCTGTTCTATTTCCTCTGTCTTACTTTCATTTTGATTTTGATTTTTTTTATTTATTTTGATTTTTCTAGATTATTGAGGTTGCTAGATGCACACTTAGGTGACAAGCAATGTAGTGAAGTCCCTTTTAAGGTAGCATGTAAGGCGTAGTGTCATCTATTATAGATTATACAAATTTTTCATACCATGTTATTCATTTAATAATAATTGGTCATACTTACACTTTCAGTAGCAAAATTTATCGCCATTAAAAGTTTTAAATAATCTAATTGTGCACAAATAAAAATCTTTATCACTTTATTCTCAAAATTCATACTAAACAAATTTGTTATACTTAAAATATCACAAAAAGAAGCGTGAAATTCGTGGGTTGGATCATATACACAATTTCACCACCTTAACATGTAATAGAGGCCAAATTTTAAAAAATCATGACTTAAACTACATAACTCCGATTTTTGCAAACTCAGTGGCCACAAAAACCTTATAATGAGAGCAATCTACGATAAAAATTTTAAGTCAAACCAATCTCATTAGGCCCCTCAAAAACCCCAAAAATATGAAATGAAAATGATAACATTCCAAAAAATGATAAGTAAGAGAAAAAATTAAAAATGTAAGAAAAATTAAATTAAAATTTTCTTTAGTAAATCAAAACATATCAACCAATTTCAAAACTTGTTTTATTTGTTAAAGGAAAAGTAATGTATTTTGTTGCGAAAAATAAAAGCTAACTGTATGAATAGTAAACTAGTATTTGTTGCATAATTCAACTAATTTCAAAAATTCATAAAATATCTTACAGAGCCCCAAAATTATATTCTTTAATTTTGTAGAAAGCTACCAAATTTCAACCCAAGATTCATCCATTTAGTTTGTTAATTATTCATAGACATATTATGACCCAAGGAATACAAATTATGGTTCTAAATGAGCCGTATCATGCCATTTCTCCATTTGGGCATGTTTTAAATGATAAATATATCATATATGTCTGGTCAAACATATCTTAAATGCCACGCCATGCAACTCAAAATCACATTCCCACTTGTCATTATATATATGCATATTAAAACACTTAAAGGGTCAAAATACATAATATTACATCCTATAATCATAAATAGCTTTTACATCATATTCTTATACTTTTAAATGTTTGGAATGATCATACGTCCAAATATATGAGTACATAGCCATAAGTACAAGAATATGTCTTAAATTGAACTTCATTGTCAAAGTAGCTCTTTTTAAACTTTTTGATCATAATTCTTGCTTCCTTGAGAACCACCTAGTCATGGTTAGTGAAAATAGGAAAAAAAAGATATTTAAAGAATCTTAGTAATTAATTCAACATTCAAGCATATATATATATATATATATATATATAGTTCACTCAAGATCAATGAATGCAAACATGCATGTCATGCAAGCAAATATAAATCATATTCATGCATTAGGAATTCTATAGTTCCATAAAAAATAATCTCATGCTCTAGCGACTATTGGTTTAGTCTCACCCTCTTTTAAGACTTTTAATTTAACCTCACTCATAATTGAGGCTTTTGGTCTAATCTGACTCACATTTAGGGACTTTTAACTTCACTTTACCCATTTCAAAGGACTTTTGGTATAATTTCACCCATTCAAAAGCTAAATTATTTTTAAATGCAATCAAATGTCATGTAATTGCAAATAATCATCAAACAATCAACAATATATATATATATATATATATATATATATATATATATATATATAATTTACAAAGAATACTCACAAGCAATCCAAGAAACTCAAACAACCAACATACATACACAATAATAAAGGGAAAGCTGCCTTAATCCAAGCATTTCAATTAATTCGTTTTTGTCTTTTTCTCCTCTTCCAAGGCTCTACACCCACACTTGAATGAAATCTCACTTACTTGGCCTAGACACATCAAATAAAACACAAAATTAACAATGAAACTATGCTAGTACTCATTTAAGCCTTCCATGTACAAGTTAGGATTTTAGATGCATATATAATCTATTTGAATATCTAATGAAGCAACTTTCATAATTCAATTTCTTGTCTCTAAAACCTCACTCAACATGAGTTATATGACTCTATTAAAATTTATTAAAGCCATCATAAACTTAATGTAAAGAGCCTAGTACTAAGTTACTTCTTTAAGCATCATTGAATCCTAAATTTTTACCTTTTAAAATAAGCTTCTAAATTTAAATAAATGATTTCTTTAGTGTTTATAATTTATATTTAAACCATTTATAACATTATAATTATTGAAAGCTTCTCCTAAGTACCATCTTTAGCTCAGGGCCAAACTATACCCATATACACCATACTTGTATATTTTGTTTTTTCCATGGGGAATTTGATGCATATGGATTATTCTTGGTTTTTTTTAGTTTAAATATGATCTTAGGTAGCTTGAAATACCTTTCTAAAGTTTCAAAACTTTCAAGGTACAAACAAAACCTTAGGTGACCTATTTTGCATTTTAAAGTTTCTTCATTAATTTCAATTGTAAAATTTTAATATTCACCCTTCAAAACCTTTAATTCAACCATGTTTTCATCAAGTTCAAGTCTTCTCCTCCTCCCCTCTCTCTTGGGTGAATAAGTGTAAGGCTAGGATTCTAAGCGCATAAAGTTTTCCTAGCCAAAACTATAGGCCATATGAAAGTGCTTCTAATAGATGTTATTTTGGTGGAATTGGTTTCCTTAAAGGAGATTCTTCTTCCAAGGTTTTAGCCACAAAGTTCATTCCTTTAAGAAACCAAAACCATAGAAAGAAAAAGGAGAAAGAGTAGGAAATAGTTTATAAGAATATCATAGGAAAAATCCTCACATTTGTTTACCTTAGATGGCTTTTCCTCTCCTTGCTTCCTTAGGTATTTTGCACGCCTCTTAGGTCTGGTTTGGAGCTACTTAAGGTCAGCTAAATGAACAAGAAAAGGTGAGGGTGGTTATTTATATGAAGGAGCTAGGGTTTCATAATGTTTGCAATTTCCAATTGTGTCCTTACTCTTTAATTCCACAATTTGAGCTCATTTTAAATTCTTTTTAGAAACTGTCTTTTCCATTATAAAATTGAGGCTTTTTAGTTTATTAAAAATATTTTTTTTCAAATTTATGAGATTTAGAACAATATAAAATAATTTGATTAAAATTTGGATCAACTAACAACTTAAATTATATACCGGAAGGGTTTTAGCTATTATAATAGTTTCTATAATTTTTAAGACTTCTGAAAACTCTAGTAAACTCAATTTTACCATTTAAAGCCCTTTTCTTTTAATTTCTAAAAATTTGTCTAAAATTACGATTTTGCCATTGGATTTTCAGTTCATTCTGTTTATCCATTTTGGCTTTGATTGTAAGCTATTATTAGTTTCTCAACCATATTTTTAAATGTTTTACTTAGCATTTTATCCTCAATTGGCCTTGATTTTTTTTTGCTTTAGGGTCTTCTTTTATCAAAATATAGGTTTCGGTTTTGCTTTTTAAAAATAAGATATTATACATAGCTCTAAAAAGGCTCTAGTTTAAGAACAATATAAGTCACATCCATAGGTTGTGGAGATTAAGGAGACACACACACTAACACCTTGTTTGGTAAATAAAATGGAAAGGGGAATAGAAAAGATTAAAAAAAAAAAGCAATTTTGTAGGTAGAAAATGACTTTTGTAGTTCTACTTTAATTATGTAACGAAAAAGGATAGATACTATTTAATAATGATTATAACAACATAATAGACATTACACATATCTTTGGAGAGGGAATCCTTCTCCCTTGCAAGCAACCAAATATGAGAAGGTGAATGAAGGCTCTTCTAAGGGAGATTGGCTAGACTCAAGGCAAAGAACAGGTAGACACTTCTAAACACGCTCAGGTATAATTGTGGACCACTGTAAAAATACTATGAAAAGGGTGAGCATATTTATGTAAGGGACTTACACTTAAAGGAAAGATTGTTTGGTATAAATATGAATACAGAAATCTTACACTAGATAGAAATGAATTTTAAGGCCTCGTTTGATACAGGAGATTAGTTTTTGATAGAATAGGAATAGGAAATGGAATGGAAATGGAAAGGAATCTTGTATTTCATAGTTATATTTGGTATGATCGAAGAAAAAATATGAATGTTTTTATTTTTTTATATTTGAAATGGAATGAAAGAGAGATTGAAAGACTAAAATATCTTTAATTATTTTTTATTGTTAATAATTATAAAATATAATAAAATAATTATTTTTAATTATCAATAATAATAAAAAATAAGAAAAATAATTATTTTTTATTTTTGATAATAATAAATAATAATAATATTTTAATTTTCAAAAATCAATTTTAATTATCTCTACCACGAGAAATTCAAATACATAGGGATAAGATGGTACAAAAAATTTGCTTTCCCTCGAGTTAGACTACTTTTCATCAAAAGTATAAAGGTTTACACTCTCTCATATTTAAAGCTTTTAACTTTTTTGAGAAAAAAGTCATCCTGCGTACCAAATATGTTTTTCTTACTCTCCCAATCATTTTCTCATTTTATGAATGCCTTCTCCTTTCTCTCAAACAAGGCCTAAGAGAAGTATATAAGTAAGAAAGATTTATAAACTTAACATTAGGTTGAGAAATAGTGTCAAATTCACTTATATAGATTCTTCTTCAAAGTCAATAACATTGGTCCAACAATTGAAGATCTCCCCAACAACTCAGACTCTTCCAAATGGGGCCCTCGACATCTAACATTAACTAACAAACAGGCAAACATCAAACAATAAAACTATTGCAAATATCAAACAACTAATTAATAGATTTTCTTAAAGTATTTTAGATTTTTGTGGATATTCATAGATCTCAACATATTGAAATCTTGGAATCAACATTTAGGAAAAAATGTATTTCCTAAGTGGATCAAATCGATATGATGGGTTTGCCTTGAGATTATCCATGGAGGGAGTTAGGGTCCATATAAAAATATTGTGCCTTTTAAAAAGTTGCTACATTGTAAGAGCCGTGTTGCCGTTTGGAAGGGGTAAAAATAAGGTTTGGTAAACGTTTTATAAAAGTTGCTTTTAAGAGCATAATTGATTGATAGAGTGTATGATAATAACTTTCAAAAGTTGATTTGAATGTGTAAAATGATAATAATAAATATATGTTATCATTTTTTTTAATGTTTTGCCATACCAAAATCTAAAAGGTTTTATATCAAATCATTCAAATAACATAAATTAGTTCAATGTTGAAATGCAACAGATAATATAGAGAAAAAGGTCAAGAACTTATCAAGCTAGTAGTTATAGAATTACAAATAAAATTTATATTATTCGCTTAACAAATGGTTGAATAATGTAGGAGTGATTCTTTAAAGAGCATATAATTATTGTTATCTTCATATTCCTCATTCAACTACTATATTTGAATATTTGTTGAACTTCCAATCATGTCTGGCATATGGCTTCATGTAATTGTGCAATGCCATAAAAGAAATGGCCATAATAACTAATTTGCTTTTGATAAATGCACATGTAGCAATGCCTTCTTCTTTTTTTAATTTGGTTTAGGATTTATATTTCTTCTTTCCTTTTTATGCTAGAAGACTATTATAGTTAATTGGATTAGGATTTATAATAGAGCGGTAATATTATATTCTCATGAATACTACATTTTAAAGTTATAACAGAATTATTATTATATATAGAATAATATTATTATTATAATTGCACTCATTAATTATAAAAAAATACAAATAAAAATAATTATTTTAAGAGCTATTAATTATTAAATAAGTTAATATTTTAGAGTAATTATTTAATAAAATATTATTGTATATTTAACAATAATTGCGTCACAACCAGATAACCTACTGCACAATTTTGTTTTTTGTTTTTATATTATAACTCTGTTCTCATTTACATTCACAAAAAGAACTACAAGTAGCCTACCCGAAAGCCGAATTCCATTAGAAGCAGGAAAAGCCTTTATTCACAATATTTTTTTTGGACATTTTTGTGAAAGGCGGAAAATTTTAAACTAGAGAAAGCACACTCACAAATTGAGACCTGAATAAATAAGATCAATATTGTGTATTTTAATCGCAATGCAAAGTGACTCCTATTATTCTCAATCTAAAGGGATACGTATTGATCACTAGATCGATATCATAATTTTTCTTCTAATATTGGGTTAAGAGAAATTTATAAACATCATGCTAATATTTTTTGTTTAATTAAATTTTTATTAGCTTCTAATATATATAATTTTTATCTACATGCAAGTTAAAATAAGGTATTTAAATATTAAAAATAGACATGTTCTCATAACATAATATCAATTTTTTAATTTTTCAAATCAAGCCGTAATATATATATATATATATATATAGAGAGAGAGAGAGAGAGAGAGTATAACATCACAAAAAATTGAATCTGAAACGTTCGACTAAACATTGCCATAATATAGTTCCACTTTTTTACTTTTTCAAAAAAAAAAAAGGTCAAATATGGTTCTAGCTAGTTCTACCAGCTTCATTTTGTATTATTGGCTCGTATATTTTACGTTTCTACGTTGCATGGGAGAAACCGTTCCTGTTGGGCTTAATGGAGATCCTTTAAAGCCCATAAAATGAATCTTTTGGGCTTCGGCTGAAACACCACCAAGGGCCCAAAAAAAACCTAGAGCCAGTTTTATCTTCTCTTTTCTTTCTTTCTTTTAATGTACTTAGTTATAAAGCATTCTCTTTTCTTCATAGCATTTGTAACCCTTTTTCTAAATAAAATATGTCTCCTCTTCCACCGAAAAAAAAAACTAATTTTGTCACCCCTTTTTTTTTTTCAAAATACAGATTTTAATCTAATTTTAATTTCTTTAATTAAAATACTTTCTATTAACAACTCTTACATGTTTTTTATGGAGGATATCTTTAAAAAAATTTAAAATTAGACTCAACTATAGTATAATTTTTTATTTTATATATATATATATATATATATATATTAAAAATAATAGGAATATTCCTATAATTTTAATAAATTTTAAAAGAGATTTATGTAATTTATTTTTTTTAAATTTTTACGTGTACAAAAAAAATTTAGACTGTGGAAAAGAAAAATTACTTGCTCAGGGGGGGAAAAAAGGAGACAAATTGAGGGATGTGTTGTATCTCTTTGAATATTTTGTCGTGTAACTCTATATTATGATTATGGAAGTATGTTTATTAGTATTTTCATATTTCTCGGATTCACATGTAATATTTAACACGAGGAGCTTTTGTACTTCACTATGCCTTTGGGGATATAGAAGTAGTTTTCCAATATAGTATCAAAAAGGCTGGTTTGGCCCAAACTGTTTAATAAAAGGAGAGATCACATATCTCTTATACTTGCTAAACAAGTTGGCTCATTTACAAAAAAATATTTGATTAATTAAACAATTAAGTTTCAATAAATATTTACTTATTACAACATATCAAAAAAATAAAAGACAACGATCTTAAGAAATTATAATAGATATTCTTTGACGCAATTCTAATCATTAGAAGAAACATGCTTATATCACTCATTGATGATGAGTTTAAGCAATTAAAACTACCCACTCCTGACTTTAGTGCATGGTTTGTGCGGGTGTGTATGTTGGAATTATTTATTATAATTGTGAGCTATATGTGCCTTTTGGCATTACATATTGTAACCAATTTCAACGAAAAAGTGTATATAAAACCACTTATATACGCTTATTAAAAGATGAGTATGGACCTTTTCAAAAAAAATTTTTAAGTTAACATTGTTAATTTTAGAGGAAAGTAAATATAGAAAGTGTAGCTTAGCGGCAAGTTCATTAATCAAATGAGTTCTACACACTCAGATGAATTTCATACATTCTGTATTTATCTTTCTCTTTAAAATTGACACGATTAATTCTTAAGAGAAATTAAAATATCGATTTTTATTAAAAGACTTTATTTCGTTAGGCTAGCGAGAAATTGAGAAAGAGACATGTGCCTAAGCAAAAAGTGCACATATCTATAAAACGAGCAAAATGAAATAGGAAAAGCAGAAAAGGATACAGGACGTTGTTTTTGGCACTTCAAACAATTAAAACCATCCACTCAGTAGCTGAAACTTTTACCTTGACATAATCTATATTATTACTTAGATTAGAGAGGTAAACTTATTATTTTGAACCTTTTAATCCAAGTGTTCATCGAATGATTCTACTAGTTAGATAAAAGAAATAAATTATTTAGGTCCTTAATGTGAGAAGTGAATTAGCGGATGTACGCCTCGGCCCTTGGCTACAACATTTAACATTGTTATGAATACTCACAAACACATACACACACACACACATATAAAGCATATGCTAAAGTATATGCTTACCTTTGTAAACAATTGATCATATAAAAGGAGGGAACAAAAAATCCAATGCTGTCTGGTATATTTGGTTCTCTCTCCTTCAAGTTGCCCTTTGTGCTCTTTTCTCAAATTATAACGTACAAGTGTAGAACAAACATCACCTTAATTATATGTCGACAGCTACATATAACAAGACCTTTCTCATCCATGTGCTAGCGTTTGTTTTTCATACTTTCAAATGTTTTCTGTAGCCAATAATAATTTTCTGAGCCTGGTCTTCCATCTATTTTCTAAGCATTGGAGAAATTATAAAGCAAATTTGGAAGTCAATATACTCAGTCATGAACACATGTATAAAAATATGGTAAAATTGTCACTAAAAAATACAGTGACATATTTATATATTTAATAATGCTTCACTAAATTTATTATTTTTTATAAACCAAATATACTTTATGTTGAGAATTTAGACACACAGAAGGAAAAAAACAGTTTTGCAGAATTATTTTTTATTCCATCTATTATTGGCTCTTTCCCCTTCACAAAATTGGATTCCGACCCCAGTAGTACATGCATGAAGGCGGAAGTACTGAAGCTACCAACTCCCAAGTTAAACTTTCTTTATGAGCCACACATATAAAGATATAACTATATATGGGTGTTTGGCTCACTATATATTAGCGGAAGTACGTGCATATTGAATTTGAACCCCACTATACTTTAAAAGCGTAATGGACAAAATATTCCTTCCACCCAAAGGAAAGGAATTGGTTTTCGCAGTGCATTCCATTCCTATACTCCATTAACCCAAAAGATAAAATTTTTCAAAGGTAAATAGAATATCAATTCTTCTTCATTGACGGAAATGATAGTTGCTGATGCAAGAACCATTTAGAAAGCGATAACGTAATCTAACTCTTTTCCTGAAGTTGTTTTTATTACGTTTTGCTTAGATCTTTCACTTTTTGTCCTCTAAATTCATCCTTTTAAGCCACATTAGACTCCAACCTGTTCTATCCTTTCGTCTCAAATTTTTGGTTACTATATATCCTTGATCAGTGTCGTTGCTTGTAAAATTCTTATCTAATGGAGTACAGATACTTTTTAAAAAAATTATGTTTGGGTTTAATATTATAACCCTTACATTAAATATAACGACGTGAAATTTTAAACTATGAAACATTATTTTAAATCTTGACGGGGTAATATTCTTCGTATTATATTTTGTGTTCATGTTAGTATACACGACTTTTATTTCACTTTGGAAATAGATTGCCAATTTGCCAAGTTTGTTTTCCCTATAGTGATGTAGCTTATATATCAACAGCAAGAATCTTGTTTTTCATATAAAAATAATCACTGAAGTTGTTTAATCATGCTCTCATTTCCATCGAAAAATTAGTTGTGTACTTTAAATTTTCATTAAAAGTTACAATGAAAATTGTAATAAGATATAGGATAAAATACTCCCTGTGATTTCTAATAGAAGACTTAATTCATGATTACACTGTTTTTTATTCTATTATAAAAATATATACAAATCTCTCTTTAATTCGCTATAAGGAAACTTAATTTTGGATAAGGCATTAAAAGATTCGTTTTGTATAGCTCTGTTTTCTGGTGCTCAATGGCTTAATTAATGCCACATTTTTTTTTAAAAAATAAAACATGTTTCATTAACCTTGAGGGCCCTTTTATTTGTAGACAAATAGAAGATTTTCTACCTTAAAAAGGTTTTTTCACACTGTTGACAGCCATAAATGTTCAATTTGCGCGCAAATAGAACCTAACATAAGTAGAAATTAAAATTTATGTGGCATTAGCTAGGTCTTTGACCACCAAGAAAAGGAAGCTAAACATATTCTTTACATTTACACTTAGATTTAGTTATAACTTGTTTGTGTTTTTTTTTTCAAATTGGTATATATTTTTATGATAGAGAACCACATCGTATAATTAAAAGAAATTGAATGCTCTAAAGTTTGAAAATAATTTACAGTTTAAAATTATAGAAAGATAGACACAAACAAAGGGGGGGAGAAGGCTTGCTTATTTGAGTCTTATCTAAACAACGAGTTGATTTTTGGTACTTGAATAGTATTGAACACTTAATATTACTGTCATCTGCATTTTTTCCCGTAATGTATTTTTTTTCGAGAAAAGTCACATAATTTTGTTTTAAAATCTGATTAAGTTAAATTTTAAGTGAAAATTACTTATTTGTAAAAATATGAAAGACCATAGTAATTAATTTTTCAGTTCTGCACCTAATATTTCCCAAAACCTGGGGATTTTTAGAAGGATGATATTTTGGCCTAAGAAGATAATAAGTGAAAAAACATGCATGCAAAGAATATTTTTCTGTGGACTCATTTCCAAAAGTTAAGGACAATATGTCTAGTGACAGGTGAAAGTTGTTCACACCTTGTGTGAGAACATAGTTGAAGTAAACGGCCGAGACAGTTTCACGTATTTTTTCTTACATTAAGTTTGACAACGAAAGTATGAAACTAAATTTCCCAAGCTGATTTTGGCGACTACTTTTGTTAACGGCAAAAAAAAATGCTACAATAACTAGATTTGTCAAACTCATTGTTTGAAGGAACTTATTATAAGTACAAGCGTTTAGGTACAGTGGGGCAAACAAATTGCGGTTACTCACTCTTAAAGGCTCTCTTTTGCGGGCGTTGCACAAAAAAAAAATTGCGAGCGTTGCGGTTGATTGATGCGAATTGGAAACTCATACCGTAACAACAAATTTATTATAAGTACAACCTCAGGTACGTGTGGGGTACTGTCCCTGTCGATTTTTCTTTCTTTTTAATAAAATTTGTTGACAACTCATCTTGTGATCTCATAAACCCAATTTGGGCTGCTCATCGGTTTTAATTTAGGGAAAAAAAATCATGAATGTTCCATTGATGATGGTATTAATCCTCAAGAATTCGTTGATTATAAGTATAGTTAACATATATCCTTTAAGAATATATTTTGTGCTCAACTACCTGTCCTTGCCTATAAAAGTATACATCAAAATTATTTCTTCCAGTATTTAAAATATATGTGCATATTGACCAAAAATTATAATTCATCCCTTTTTCGTGCTGTTTTAGAAAGCTATGTTTCTATATGTAATATTAAAACCTCAATTATATCAACACATCTACTCGTTATTTATTGTACCATGCAATAATTCATAGTAGGCTCTCTTATATGGCATAAATTTGGTCCTCTAAAATTAATGTGATTATTTATTTAATATTTTAAAGGTTTGTTTTATTACCTTAGTATTTTTTGGCCTAATTATCACTTTAATTAGTACATGATAGTATAATTTATTTCAATTTTATCCTTTCAAAATTACTTAAATTGTATTATATAGTTTTTCAAGTATAAAATATTTGATAGGATTGAAACAACAAAAATTGTACTTTTAAATATTAAATTAATAAAAAATATGTATGAAGCATTAAGCTGATAATAATAGTATAAAAGCAAGGAGCAATTATGCGAATTACCATAAATTCCAATTTTTGCTAGCCTCTTTTGTTTATCAATATTAAGTCCCAGTTGAATAATTTGTCTTTAACTAATCAAACCAAATACATAAGCTAACTGGGATGTGCACAAACTACTTAACCACAACGTGCATAAAGAAAAAAAAAGCCCTATAGTTACACAAATTTTGTAATATGTGATGAATTGTCTAAAAATAAATACATAATCTTTCATGACCTCCAAGTAATCACAAAGTCAAGCTTAATTTTTGTCTCGATCCAAACCATTTGCCTTCAAACTAAATTTGAATCTCCCATACCAAAGTTCAAAATGAATCAACCCCCTTGGTGCTGGCCGGCTGTACGTGTACAAGAAAGACGAGTCGAATTTTCATTATTGAAAATTCCTTTTTCTGGTTTTCAACGCATGCAACAAGTTGAAGGCCAGAAAGGAAAACAAGTACATCTCAAGTTGCACAGTTATATCAATGATCGAGAGAGAAAAATAAAGTTTTCTTGGATATTTTCCTCTGTTGAGAGAAAAGAAAAAACAATCAAACAAGTTCATGGATCTGAGGAGCGAAATCTTGTTCACATATTCTTAAGAACATTCCCAGAACCTTAAATATAAAATTTAAGGGAGCCACACACACAGAGAAAGAAGAGGCGTGCTTCATATTACAACTACAATTTTAGCTGTTCATTGCTTATACATTTATTGCTAATTTAATGTGCAGCCATATCTGATAATTCTAGCTGTAAGTGGGGACTCTTGCTAGGGTTGGCACCATCTGTGGTTTTAAACTATTTGCTTAATTTTCACTTATATTATTCTGCTTCTCAATGTTTTCATCAAACCAACCCTTATTTATTCCATGGCGAAATTGACGGTGAAAAAATAATTCTAAGTTTCAACATTGACTTGCTTTTTGTTTGTTATAATTAATTTAGCAATTAATTGTTAATTAAAATGAAAACTATGTATATTTGTGCGTGTATTTTTGATTTGTTTGTTTGTCGTTGATTATGATTTATAAGCTATCACTGTTTCACTAAATTGCAATTCAGGGACTCATAAAGCGCGTTAGTCCACTTGGTATAGAGGAATAACATTTTTTTTTCTTATCATCTTGTTAGATTGCTTGGTAAGAAGGATTAACTGTTTATGGTTAATTATGAGCTATGAGCTCTCAATTTGGTGCATTCTGAAAATAAAATCGCATTCACGGGAAAAGATGGCACTTGTGATATTGCTAGATAAGAAAATATAGTTTTGGACATGATTCCAATACATCTTTAGCCAAGAAGAAGAAGAAGAAGAAGAACTATATGACTAATCTAATTGCCTGCTCATGAATTTTTTTGGTACAGTGCTTATGATTTTTTATTTTAATAGCAGATTAGCTATTTTAATGTGTTGAGATAAGAATGACTTTAAAATGTTATAAGAAGCCATGAAAATTGTTAGCTTAGTTTACTAAAACTGTTGTTTTCGAATTGGTATGAAAATAGATAGTTTTCTTGAACATGTATAAAAATAGGTTGGTGGCATGTGGCTCCTAAATGAAATCGCGTCACTTCCAATTAAACGAAGCAGCCGCACGGCGTCCTGGCTGTAATGATAAGGACTAATATGAAGTCTTTCTAATCCTTTGACTTCGGCGGCTTTAACTTGTTGTACTTTCTCTTTTAATTTTTTCATGGTTCAATTTAATCTTGTCATAATCTTCCATCGTTTTCCTTCTCATTTTTTTTCAGTTTATTCCCTTGTCTTGGGAATACCTGCTCCTTCGTCTTCTTCTCCTCCTATTCTTTAGTAAATTACGTTTCTCTCTTTTAAGGTCATTTTAAAAATATATATTGGCCTTTTTTGCTTCTGTTTTAGAAACAAAAAAGAATGTTAACGTAAACAAATCTCAAGAAATCTCGGCGTAAAGTAGACTTTTTTTATACATAAAATGACCATGAGAATTAATCCCTTCAAAATTTTCCGTAAAGATTCCGGCTACCCTATAAATTCTATATTTACTTTTGTAAAATCAAGGCATATATATATATAGCTTCCACTTCAACCAAGGATGACAAGCTCACAAGATAGGAACAGAGAGTGCTTCCTCACTCCCTATCCTTGCCATCAATAGTTTTTTCCATCTTCGTTCCCATTCCTTATCGTAGGGGAATTTTTATCTATCCCTACTTCTCGTAGGGATAAGGATTCCGATGGATTCTTGCGGGAATTCAATTTTTTTAATAAAAAAGAACAAAAAATAAATAATCTTAAATACAAAATTTATGTATTTGGAAAAAAAAAACTTGAATGTAGAGCCCAAACTTCTTGTTTAAGTTCTCTAAGATCTAATCAAATTCAAAAATACAAAAAATATTCAAATAACAAGTTTTACAATAAATTAGATGATGAGAAATGGATGAAAAAATTAATGTCAATATTTAGAATGATTTGTTTTATTTTAAATTAATATAAATATAAATAAAGAGTAAAATGTATTTGTGAGTGTATTTATTGATTTGTTTGTTTATATAATAAGACATTATATAAGAATTTTTAAAGTATTTATATAAAATTAACAAAAATGAGAACTTAATGTGGTGGGAGAGTATAATCCCTGTCCTCATTTTCGTTTCCATTCCCAAATTACCTTCCACATTTCCATCTTTATATGAAAAAAAAAAATCCTCAAATTCGGATACCCAAATGAAGCACTCCCTGTACAATCTTCCAATTTGAGAATTTTGTCCTTCTTAACTTCAGTTATGATTTTATTTTAAAACTGTGTGAAATATTGTAAATGCATTATACTTGTAGATGTGAACAATTTTCTTATACATCATCTTTCCAATCTAATTTTAAATATATATATATATATATATTGGTTTACTGAAGCACCCAATCTAATTTTAAATATATATATTGGTTTACTGAAGCACCCAATCTAATTTTAAATATATATATATTGGTTTACTGAAGCACCCAATCTAATTTTAAATATGTATATACGCCACCTTTGCTATATACATCTCCTACGAATAAATAAGCAGTTACAGACTCCCCTTAAAACATGCTCAGAGTTTTTTGTATTGTCAAATCAACTCGCCAGCTAGTCAAATATATATAGCGTCAATTAGCAATTTTATAAGTGACAAGAGATCATTCACGCTACTAATTTCCGACTGTATTTTGTGCTGCTTTGTCCTCTTGCATAGATCAATGTGTCATTCTCAAAAAAATAATTTCTTGTGAATATTATTAATCTCTCATGAAGTCCTTTTGATGTAATGGATTTGCAAGTACATAGGGCCTACCTTAGAATCCCATGTTATATATAAGCCGCTTCCTGTAGTTTGAAGCCATGTGTTGGCCACCTCCTTCCTTGTTCTTCTTTAAACAAAATTACTTTCTTCTTATTCACCAAGAAATAATTCTCTTTCCCCGCCTGAATTCTCTTTTGGATTCCCTCTTGGATCATCTGTTCTAGAATTAAAAGGGACCACGATACTGTCTTTTTAACTGTCTCAGCTCATCTTGAAGCCTCTGCTTCTGCTTCTACTCCTGAGTTCTATCAGTTCTGGCTGAGAGAAAGGAATAAGTGAGTAACTTATAAAGGTACGAATTCTTGATCTTTTTATATTATAGTAATCTGATCGTGAAATCTGCATAGTGGGCTTTTGTTTCTGAAATTTTCTGAGTCGGGGTGATGCATTTATGGTTTTTAAAGATTGAACTAGCTGGAAAATGTTTTGAGCTTTAAAACTGTTTCTGGGTGTAAACATGAAAGGGACTGAAACTTTTAAACTCTCTATATTTATTATTGATCCTTGTGCTTCCACGTCCACTTATTAATTTTCTGTCCATTTATTTTCTTTTGGGGTGGAAAATGACCTTTTCCTGCTTGTTATTATGACTGACAGACACCATTCTTGAATAAGGATAATAATTTGGGTTTCCTCTCAATCAGTAAAAAGATATCTACATATCTCTCTGATTGAGACGATCTGTATATTTGGAAATGTCATTTTGATTTGCTTGCTGAAGGATGATATCCGCTAATATGAACCTAACATGGACGCTTATACAACAAAATCTGAAATGTCTATAGGTAAATTTATTGGGTTGTATTTGATACAAATGTTCGATAATTAGAAAGAAAATTATTTTTTGACTATGAATTAAGTGGATGAATGTGATTCAAAAGATATCTGCAAACGATCGTCAACTTATAACCAAAAAAAAAGGCAAGACATCATTGATAGATGATGCATAATTCTTAACTGCTACTTTCAACCCATTTGATCCCTTGCTCACTGATTTCAAGTTGGCCATGGATTTTGCAAACATTATATGCAGTTATAGTTGTTTCTCTGTCCAAGCTTATATGAATGTTTAACATCGGAAGGTGGTAGTGAAACTGTGGGATTCAAAACATATTGATTCCTGCTTTAGTTTCAGTCCCTATGCACTTGAGCAGTTTAATAATTTTCGGAACTCAATGATCCAACTAGTACGGCAAGCAAAATTAGTTAAGGAAGTCTCAAGTTACTGAATAGTTCTTATACTTTTCAGGTCTGCATGGAGAATAGCATGAGCCACAAGATTGCAGAGCATGGCTCGCCTGAAGTTCCATCACTAATTAAGTATATATCATCAAATGAAGTAGCTGGCTTTGATGACATCAAGGATGCTGTTGACTTTCAATTTCTCACCCCATCTGCTAAAGTAAGACTTCGATGGTTTAAAAGATTCATAGATCCTAAATAACTTGAACTTCTTAATATATTTTGGTTTTTGATCAATTTGATGCTCCAAAAATATTTTTTCATCGCTTTAGTACCTGATAGTGTGATTTTATTCTAATTTTAACCTTCTGGAAGTACTAAAATGATACTATAAAATTTTTCGATAAAAAATCTACTACCCTGTGAGGTTGAAATAAAATATATACACACTTGGATACTCATATGATACAAAAAATTTATATAGTATTAAATTGATAATTATGTAATCCTTTGAGGACCAAATAGGATTTTTTTGTCTCAATGTAGCGGTTTTGTAGTTATATTTAAGATATACACTAATTTGCAACTATCTTCATATTTGTAGCAGGAAATTCAAACAACTTCAGAAAGAGGCCAAGGTGATGAATCTGTGGTTATCAATCATCAAAGAAAGCATTCTATTTCTATCAGCATGCCACTCTCTTCTGAAGAAGTTCAGTCACACAACACCAATAGTGTACTCTTCAATGATGAAACAACTTTAAGTGATTGTATTCCCAACTCCTCTTCTGAATCAAACACTGAAGGATCCAAACCACCACTCCCAACAAAATATTATTCTCAGCCAATGCCAAAAGGCCATGTGCAACCAGAAGCAGTTAATGTCAGGACAAGTTTTGACAACCATCCGGCCATCAATAGGTTGAAGGATAACAGGTTTGATCCATTTAAGACATTTTCTGGCAAGCTTGAGAGACAGATTTCATTTCTCCGAGGAAAGTCAACCAGAAACGGTGTAGTACAGGAGGACAATAGCTCAAAGAATACAGATAGGCCTTTACCCGTTGATAGGTACTTTGATGCATTGGAAGGTCCAGAATTGGAAACTCTAAGGGTATGTGGCTTTCTTCTGCTAATTTTGGTGCAGTTAGATCCTTCTGATATTGAAAAAGCAAAGCAAAGTTTCGTAAAGATCCGAGATTTTATTGTACACTGCTAAATAAACAGTCTCACTTGGCAGTAGGCATCCAAAAACTGTATTTTTCTTCGATCAAATTAGGATGCTAGTGTTAGGGATTATAATGAACTATTAATAGACATTCACTTGATAGCTTAAACTTCTGAACAAGTGGTGAGGGGTAGAACTTTGCTCTGTCTACAATTCAAACCCAATATGCTTTTTTGTTAAAGGGTGTGTTAAAGATTATAATAAAATTATTTACAGATTTTAACTATTAAGTTTTTGAGTTGTAATATTTGAAATTTTGGATTTTTGAATACGCCTGCTTTTACTTATTGAAGTTTGTAACAAATTTTATTTTGTTTTCCTAATTCAACAGGCTTCAGAGGAGATAGTACTTCCTCAAGACAAGCAGTGGCCGTTTCTTCTTCGGTTTCCCATTTCATCTTTCGGTATGTGCCTTGGTGTTAGTAGCCAAGCAATTCTATGGAAAACACTGGCCACATCTCCTTCCACTGAGTTCCTTCACATAAGCCTGAAAGTAAATCTTATCTTATGGGTGATCTCGATTGCTCTTCTTGCAACCATTTTCACCATATATCTTCTCAAAATCATCATCTACTTCGAAGCAGTTCGTCGCGAGTACTACCATCCGATCCGAGTTAACTTCTTCTTCGCCCCATGGATAGCTCTCTTGTTCTTAACTCTTGGAGTTCCACCATCACTTTCCAAGTACCTGCATCATGCACTTTGGTACGTTCTAATGATTCCAATATTCTGTCTTGAGCTTAAGATCTATGGACAGTGGATGTCTGGAGGTCAAAGGAGGCTCTCAAAGGTGGCCAATCCTTCAAATCACCTCTCAATTGTTGGAAACTTTGTGGGGGCCTTGCTGGGTGCATCTATGGGTCTGAAAGAAGGGCCTATCTTCTTCTTTGCTGTTGGGATAGCTCACTACACAGTCCTGTTTGTGACTCTCTACCAGAGGCTTCCAACAAATGAAACTCTTCCAAAAGAGCTTCATCCGGTGTTCTTTCTGTTTGTTGCGGCACCCAGTGTTGCGTCCATGGCATGGGCAAGGATTCAAGGATCTTTTGATTATGGATCCAAGTTTGCATATTTCATTGCCCTCTTCCTTTATTTCTCATTGGTAAGTTTTAGTCTCACACTAGTACCTGAAGTCTGTATAATCATTGGTGTTTTAAAAGAGACTTTTAGGTAGAAAGTGTTCATAAAATATAGATAAATTGTGGAACTCAATTATATATAGATATAAAACATGTTAGAAATGAGTCATCTTAAAAAGTATAACTAACATGCTTACATACTCTTTCATAATTGTTTTGATATACTTATCTTTTGTAGATAAAGTTTATCTAAAAATTTTTGTATTTTGATACTTTCTAAGTCTAAGGCTCCGTTTGGTTCAACGGAGGGGAGGGGAGGAGAGGGGATTTAATGAGTTATGTTTGGTTGGAAGGGAGGGGAGGGGAGGAGAGGAGGAGAGATTATTGTTTGGTTCAGGAGGGGAGGGGAGGGGAGGGGAGGGGAGGGGGGAGGTAATTATATTTGGACAAATTTACCCTTTATATTATTTTAATTTTATTTTTTATAAAAAATTATTGATTTCAATCTTTTTTTTATTTTTAATTTCTGATAAAAAAATTTATCTTAATTTTTATTAAATATTAATATATTAAAATATTAAAAAACTAAAAAGGGTAAAAAGGTAAATTAACATTTAAAAAATACCCCACCCCTCCCACTCCCCTCCCCTCCCCCCCAAAACCCCCCAATTTGGAGGGGAGGCAAAATTGGCCTCATTCCCCTCCCCTCCCCTCCAATTTTATCCAACCAAACACTCTATCCCCATCCCCTCCCCTCCCCTCCAATTTTATCCAACCAAACACTCTATCCCCATCCCCTCCCCTCCCCTCTCCTCCCCTCCAAAAACCCCCAACCAAACACTCCCTAAAACAAGTCCTTTTATAATCTGCACAACTTGCTCTAGCACTATGAATCATTCATCTTATAATAAAAGTTAACTTATTATTTTCTCATGCTTTTGCAGGCTATCCGGGTCAATTTTTTCAGAGGATTCAAGTACGTTAAATTTTTTCTAAGGGAAATTTTTAAACACATTTAATGTATCATCTAACTATACAAGAGCCAATAAAAACTCACTAAGATGAGTATCTCAGATGGTAAAATCTACTGACACATCCATTTTAATAAGCTTTTGTTGACATCTTATTTTGGTTACTCCACCCCTAACAATCGAATCTTTTTGGCAAATATTTGATATGAATCTGCAGGTTCTCACTTGCATGGTGGGCCTACACTTTCCCAATGACTGGCGCAGCAATTGCTACCATAAGATACTCAAACCAGGTCACAAATGGAGTAACAAAGGTTCTGTGTGTGATTCTTGGTCTCATTTCCACACTTACAGTAACAGCACTCCTTGTATCCACCATTATTCATGCCTTTGTGCTCAAAGACCTCTTCCCCAATGACATCGCCATTGCCATAAGTGACAGAAAAAGAAAACCTCATAAGAAGTGGCTCCATCTGAGACAGGGGAGCATTGACCATTCCAAAGTGATTGAAAATTTCTTGAGGTTTTCAAACGCAGATAGTAATGACTTAGAAGCTTCTCTGAAACCACCTTCCAACGCTTCAGAGAATTGATAATGATGCACCTGAAGTTATATTCTTGTTAGTATGTTCCTGAAACTTTAAAAGAATAATGGGATGAGAAGAATCTTTCCCTCTAACCGTCATTAGTCAGACATGTGAGGCACATATGTAGGACTTTTGCTATTCCCATGACCATGTCAGAAGATGAAGGTTGTATGTGGAAAGATGGGATTTTTGTAGAAACAGTTCCTAAGATTATATTGTAAAATAGTCTAGTTGTTCTAATGTATTTGAGAATAAAGTTTTATTAGTATATAAAAATAAATGATGCCAAATTGGTGTATAAACCTTTAAGTCATGTGTAACACCCTCAAGTAACTCCATATCCTCCAATTTTTTGTAAGTTTGCCAACTCCCCCCTTCTTCCCAACAATAAAGTCAATCCAAGTGTTACTGTGGGTACTAATTGTGACATTTATCCAACAACATATAAATGTGTGAACCAGTGCATTATTATGTTAACATGCTCAATCAAAATATCAGTTTTAGCATATTAAGAGGGAAAGTTCAATTATCTTCAATAATCTCTAGTATTATATCAAATGCATCTTTTTGCTACAAAAGTAGCGTGCTTAGTCTGTCATTGTAAACGAGAAGTTTCATCTGGTGGGTGTTTCAAAGTTGGATTTGGGATAAAATAATCACTCCATTTTACAGATTAATCATCTTGCCAAGAGAAAGGAAGTATCTTTATCTGCATTTTGTTAGGCAGAATTTCTTAGCCTTCAATTCTAACTGATGCTGGGTGGACTTAACCATTGAGAGCCATTTTAGCTTATGGGCTGTTCACTTTTATCTATCTTCATCTTTTGGCCCAATAGTTGTTTTCAAAACTAAACCTTATCTCTTGGCCTTTTTAAGCCATTATCATATTAAGGAATTTGATTTCTCTGCTGCTTCGTGACCCTCCAAATAGGAGGGCCAAATCTTGTATTTTATTTTTATGTTTTTTAATCGAATGGTTCTTTGCACGTGCTGTGCAGCAGAGAGCCTTGCATTTATGTCAAGTCTTTATTGTGTGTAACCATAGAATAGATGTTAAACACCATGGTTCAAACACAAGAAAAGTTTATAGACATGTCTAACGTTTGATTTTCCAACACAAGGGTCTATGGTGGAAGAGAAAGCTTAAATTTTTGCTGATTAGTGAACTTTTGCTTATCCTTTTGTTAGTAAATGCACAGCAAAAGCCAAAACAAATTTTTGTCCCATGTTCTGTTTTGCTTGATGAAACTGCTACTCATTTGTTTGCATGAGTCATATCCTCAAAATTTGAATCTAAACCTGTGTAGGTTCAATGACATGTAGTTATAACTTCTACAACCTGGTGATAGCTACTGTGGAGGAGAGGAAAAAAAATTTTCTAAGTGGGCCACGTTTATAAAAAAAACATAAAGATTAGCTTTTACCATAAATATGAATATAATAAGCATATAAGACATATTTTTCAATGAAACCCACCTCTAACATATTTATACTTTTATTTATAATTGATTTGGTGGTCTAACTTATATTATATAGAGTAGGTTGACCTATAAATCTATAAAAAGATCGATATCAATATTAAAAGGTATACAGGTATGATATTTTGATCTTTCACAACTCAAATTGATGTAGGAAAGTAGAAAAATAACTAAGTTTTCAGTGGGACCCACCTCCCTTATACTATTTAATTATGATTAGATCAACTTCTTTATCCTTTAAAGATTGAAGTGACCTAAGAAAGAATCAATATCAACCACAAGCCATGCTGATGCAGAAGCATAAAGAAAAACAATGTAATACAATTATTCTTGTTCTTTACTCCGCAGAAAAAAGAAAAAAAAGACCTAACGAGGAAAACAAAAAGAAGCATAGTTATCAGAAATTGGCATTTCTCGCAGCACATTTTGTCCACGTCGCCCTAACTTTATTCTTGGATCTTTCAACGGCTAACATTGGGCCAGCTAAACTTCTGGAATTTGCTGCATGAGGCTTATTGGCCGTGGCTTACACTTGAGGCCTCAACATCCATCGCTAGTTGGACCCATTACGCATAGGTTTGGGGACCAAAATTTAAAAAAAAAAAAAGCTTTGGGGACCATTAATTGTTCTTGTTATGTGTTCTCAGTTTCACTTGCCTTCCTAAATTTTCATGTAGAATTGAAAAGTTTTTAAGTAAATTAAATTCACAATGTTAATAATAAAAAGATGTATAAATATGTTAAAGATAATGTCTTATTAAAAAATATATTTGGTGTATTTATTTTTGAGTAAATTATATAAACTCTTTTTCTAAATTTTGTTTTTCAATTACATATATCTTTTTTTATTTTCAAAATATATATAGATTTTTTTAAAAAAAAATTTTACATTACATTTTAGTTGAATTTAAGATTTTGACTAAAATATCTTCTATTTAATATTTTTTAGTGAATATATATAAGTTTAATGGATGATATTTTGATCAAAAAATAATAAATTAGACTAAAGTATAAGATAACTTTATATTTTAAAAAATATTTATGTATATTTAAAAATAAAAAGAGATTTGCATAATTTCAATAAAATTTGGAAAACAAATTTATATAATTTACTTTTTTTTTTATTTGGTTTGGTCTATTTATCTTTATAGACTAAATTTATTTAAAATTTTTTCAGCAGAATGACCCTTGAAGGTGAAGTAAAATAAAAGCGGATACCGACACCATGGAATTTTTCAAATGCAATCAGTTTGTAAAATACTAAAGTAGCTTTTGCAGCCATTGAAGAAACACTCAAATACTGGTATATGAGGGACAATGTGTAATGGTAGTAGCTTGCAACGTAACATGCAGGAAAAATATAACGTTTTAACAGTTCATTGAAGAAACACTCAAAATTTATTCATAACAGAATGATCCTTTTAACAGTTCAAGTTTATATTCCTGAGAGACAGAGGCAGCATTTCTGGCCTTCATGCAGGCAAATTTTAGTTAAGACTCGGACATATTGATTTATCTTTACTAGTTGCCTGCCTTTTAGGGAAACCCATTATAATTGCCATCAATAAATAATTGTCATTCCTAGTATCATGACTTAAATTTTGCATTAGGCGATAAGTATTAAGTGTTATTTTATTTCAAAAACTTAAGATTTTTTTTGTAAAGGTATATGAATAATTTTATTAATATTAATAACACACTTTTTTTCACAAAAATTTCATAAATTTCAAATGTAAATAAATTGTAGGTTTATTCATCTTATACTGAAAATTTATTCAATTATGAAGAATAAGGTAGCAAGGATTAAATTTTAATCCATTTTAATCACGAAGATTTTGTTAGGTATATTATTTTAATTCAAAATTTTAAATTATTAAATTAAGATATATCATTAATTTTATTAATATCAATAAGTACTTCCAACCCACCATAATAATTTAGGTTTCATCTACGATGCTTTCACGTTACCAACACTTCTGGAGGCAAAAGGGTAACTCATTAATTTCATTCTCCAGAATCTTTTTGTTTCGGCCACTGTCCCAGTCAATAATTAATGCCACTGTAAAAGAATTTTGCAAGTGAGCCTAAGCCCTGGTTGATCAAATAATTTGTATAAAACTGAAAATAAGAATAAAAATGAGTTTTAATAAATAAAATAATTATGTTTGACATGTTATAAAAAAATAGATATTATGATTCATTTTTATATTTGACTGAATAAAAAAAAATGTAAGAATAGAAATAAAAAATGATCAGATGATTATAATATTCTGAAGTAAAAATATATAAAAATATTTATTATTTTTTTTTTGTAAAAATATTTTTGAAATTAAAAATAATAAAATAATAATTTTGTTCAATAATTAAATAATAATAAATTAATAATTTTAAATTAATAAAAATAAAAGTAAAAAAATAATTTTTGTAATAAAAAAGTAATTTTTAAATTACCAATCATAGAAGAAAATATAGACACACTTTTTTTTTTTTTTAGTTCAATTGCCACAAATTGATGTATTAAAATGATAATCAAAATTGACAATAACAACAATAAACATCTACAAAATTGTGATGATTGGGTACTTAAAAAGGAGAAGGTAGGGTACAAGAAAAAGAACAACTACCACTCACTTTTAAAACTTACTAGTGCTATTGAATGAATATAAAACTTGTAAGGGCATTTTAGTCATTACAAAAAATTTTCCTAGAATATCCAACTATTCCATCCTTTTTTGGATGATTTACCACTCTATCAAATTGCACAATCCACTCTCCCACTTGAATGGAATCAATAAAATACAGAAGCAACCAAACATATGCATTGTATGACAATCCTATTTCCATTCTTTTTTCAACAGGACGTATCACTCTCAACCAAACGAGGCATAAGTTAGATAACTTTTCATAATTATTTCGATATACCTTTTATAACAATGATTGCAATCCCACTATTATTATGTGTCTCCTTCTTATTGAGACATATAAGGTTGGCATAAATATGTAGATTGACTAAGTTATAAAGTAAAAATTAATTAAAAAAAATACTCAAGAGACAAGAAAAATATTTCATTATATTGACATTTTAGCCTTAAATATTTTATATTTTATGTATATCAACTCATTGTCCTTAGTTTGGTAGAATTATTAACTAACCCCTTAATATTAGTTTGGTAGAATTCTTAACTAACCCCTCAATATTCTTTAATTTTTCAAAAACTCTCAAATATCTTGACAAATCCTACCCCTTTACTATCTTTGTTTTCCTAATAACCCCACATTAAGCACAAATTCACATATTACAATTGCAATCTTAAATAGTAATGCATTTTTATTATAAACTTATTTATAAAATTAAATTTTGAATTTCCATCATGTTCTTTTGTCGTGTTTATAGATTTTCTAATAATTTTATTTTTAATCAATCAAATGTGACGAGCCATCAATCAATCATTTACTTCCAAAGTTTTATAAGATTGCTTTTTGTAACATCTCATTCAACTATTGTATTCTATTAGTTAATTATTGGTTGTTTGTTTTCAATCATTTCTTCTCTAAGTTGAAGTAGTCATCTGATTGTTTATAGGCATGTTTTTTCAAATTATTTCCAAGAGATTCTTAGACACTCTAACCAACTTGAGGGATTCGATTTCACTCATCAAAGCAAACATTCAAGATCTTCAATCTACGCTTAGAAGGAAAATACATGGAGAACCATGCATAATACTTATTGAATATATATATATATATGTATATAAGTTCTAAGTGAATTATGACTTGTTACTATTTATTATTATAATTCATCTCTATTTTGTTTTCTTTTTTTTTTTCAGTTGGTGGGACTTACAAAAATTTTTATGGGACCACCAACTGACTTTCTAAATTATATATATACACATGGCATATATATGGAAAGCCCATTTAGTTTACTAAATCTTAGGTTATGTAATTGTAAAAGAAATACATTTGCTTTGACTGTGTTAGGTATAACATAAAAAGAAAGGAATTACTTTTATTTGTATCTATTTAGTTTGTATAAAAATAGTGTTATAATGAAATGATATGTCAATAAATTGAAAAAAATTGCCCTGATTAAAAAAACAAAAAAGAATTGTCTTCCCTCATGATTGAAGAAACTAAATGAAGAATCCATACATATGGTAAAGTCTTCTTCGAGTCATCCTTTCTCTCTACACGAGTGGCAAAGGCAAAAATTCAATGGCATTGTGAGATAGAAAGCATCAAAGGCCTCGAGCAGTCTTGTAGGAAGAATCTATACACTAAGGTCTGAACTTGTAGTCGTGCAAAGAAGCTTTGGATGCTTGGTTTTAACACGCTTCAATACACCCAATCATCCAAAGTTCAATAACAACAAACATAGTGGAAGATTCAAAGGAAGGAATGCAAAAATATCAAGCAATTTGAAAATCCTAAATTAAATCCAAAAAGTTTCTTCTGCTCTTTGATCTACCATAGATTTGCAATTTTATGCAATTACAAAAGTCCAAATGACGTTGCAAACAAGTGTTGAACAATTCCCACAAGAAAATTAAACCAAAAACTTACAAAAAAATAAATAGATATTTGGGTTTAGGGTTTGTTCTTGATGCAATTGACGAAACAAGCATCGTGCTAGGTTTTAGTGTTAGGAGAGAAGATAGGGTTTAGCCACGACAACGATGAGGTGCAGGGACTACTTCACTAGGCTTTAGGATGCTTGAAATAATGGCTTTCAGGAACATTTTTAATGTAAGGGTAAAATTGGGTTACTAGATATTTGGCCTCAAACCTATGTACTTCTCATGCCTTTTACTATGCTAAATCCAAATACATCACTGGTCATTCATAGAATCACTTAGTAACAACCATACATTAAAAAAGTGTCATCATGCATTGTTGATGTCATCACCCATCCTAAACCAAACAAGGCCAATGATAATATTCTACGTACTAATCATTAAATTTTTTTTTTAAAATCCTTATTACTTTTAGAAGTTCTTTGCTTGGTAGATTGTTAAAATGAGATGTGTTCCACTACATTATGGTGATAATGCGCGCGCGCGCGCACACACACACACATTAAACTCAACCATGATAGCACTTTAATCTACCATAGAATAAACACTAAGCATTATCATTAGAGGAAAACCATATGATGGAAGGGAAAACTTGATTTTTTGCAGATTAGTGAACTTTTGCTCACCCCTTCAATGCCAAATGTATAGCAAAAGCCAAAATATATATTGTGCTCTCTGTACTTTTTCAGTTTGTGTGAGAGTAATATCCTTGAATTTTGAATCTCAATCTATAGGTTTAATAACATGCAATTACAGCTTTTACAACATGCAAATAACTATTGTGGAAGAAAAAAAAAATTAAACAGACTTAATTTATAAAAAAATAAATAGATCAAGTTAATTATAAATAAATATAAACACGCCAAACATACTAAGGTTATTTTTGGTAGAGCGAATAGATTTTTAAAAAGAATGAAAATGAGAATTGATATAAGAATGGAATTAAATTCTAAAGTCATAAATTATATATGGTATGATATTAAAAAAAATAAAAAAGATCTTTCTATTTTTAGAAAAATCAACATCCAACACATTTATATTTTTGTTTATGATTGGCTTGGTGGTCTATTTATTTTGTATAGAGTAAGTCGACTTGTAAATCTCTTTAGTGGGGGGATCAATACCAACATTAAGAGATATATACATTTGATATTTTAGTCCCCCACAACTCAAGCTTATGTAGAAGGTATAGGAAAACAATGTATATGAGTATTTAGTGGGACCTACCTCTAACAAACTATTTATGTATGATTAGATTAACCCACTTAACTTTTCAAGATCAGATTGACTTAAAAAAGAATTAATATCAACCACAAGTAGCATATAAGATACTAGTCTCCCACAAGCCATGCTGATGCAAAAGCTAAAGAAAAAAAATGAAATATTCTTGTGCTTTTTTTGCATAACAAAAAAGAAAAAACTAATGAGGAAAACAAAAAGAAGCAGAATTATCAAAAATTGGCATTTCTTGTCACACATTTTGTCCATGTTGCCTAATCTTGATTCTTGACACTTTCACTGGCTTGCATTAGGCCAGCTTGACTTTGGATTTGCCATACAAGGCTTATTGGCTGTTAGTTTCAAAGAAAGCAAAATAAGAGAAAGATTTTATTGAATGAATTTCTTGTTCTGCATTCTATTAAATTCTTATAGGATTAAATATACAAAAACATACATGTGACTAAAAATTTAAAAGGGAAATAACTTATCCTAATTAACTTAATCAAAAAGGAAACAACTTAACCTAATCAAATTAAGATCAAGAGATTCCTAAACAATTAGGAAATAATGTAAATAAGTAAAATAAATTACAATTACTACAAATCGATACATTAACACCCTCTCTCAAACTCAAGATGGAGGTATAGAGACCATCTTGAGTTTGTTTATCAATACACGAAATTGGCCCAAATTGTGTGACTTTGTAAATAGGTCAACGGGTTAGTCTGAGATGCCAATAGGGAGTAGATGAAGAGTTTTTCTGATAACTTGTTACTGAACAACATGACAATGAATCTCAATATGTTTGGTGCATTGATGAAAAATATTATTGTGAGCAATTTGAATGGCACTGCGGTTGTCACAATAAAGATCAGTAAGAGAGGTTTGTAAAAGTTCCAAATCAGCAAGTAACCACCAAAGCCAATGAATCTTGGAAGTAGTATCTGCAAGGGAAAAATATTCAGCTTCAATACTATAATGAGCTTTTAGTATTTGTTTCTTGTTACACTAGGAGATAAGAAAGTCATTAAGAAAAATGTAGTGACCACTGGTAGAGTGACAATCAATAAAATCACTACTCCAATTAGTGTTAGAGTAGACACAGAGCAAGAAAGAAGTTTGGTGGGTCAATTGGAGGAGGGAGGCATGTCAAAGGCAAGATCAACAGAGGTGGTAACACCATTAGAAAGGGGTGTAACCTTAAAAGTGCTGGGAAGCTTATCAGAAGACTTGACACTTGGGTCACTGACGAGGTAGCCAAAAACCTTAGGAACAAGTCTAACTTAGTTAGGAACTAGTTTGGAAGAGGGTGAATTGGACAACCAAAGAAGCTATTAGTTTGCAGGATGTGTTTCTAGCAATTGGTATTATGGCGACACGTGACGGCAGGTGCAGTGGCAAACAAGGCTGAAATTTGAATTACAACATCTTATGAGGTAGCTAGAGATGATGACGTGGTGTGTGGCATTGAAGAGGACCTCTAATATGATCCTTTATAAATATGACTTCATTCTAGTAGCAATTTGAAAAAGGATAGAATGTAAATAGAGTAGTGAGAGCAAAATGCAAAGCAGCGGCATCAATGCAACGGAGAATAGAGCAACTTGAACAGAACTAGAGCGTAATGAAGAATAGAAAAAGTAATGGCAAATGGAAGGCTTCAAGAGCACAGTAGCAAGGCGATTGGAACTCAAGCACAACAATCAGGCTAATGATGAAAAGAAGCAAGTATTATAACGGGAATAGAATTGCAAGGTCAGGAATGAGGATTGGCTGATTGGGCTGATTCTCAAAGAGATGAATTATCAAATATCAAGGTGATTTTCACAGCCATCAGAGTTGCCACATGCCGTGAAATTTTGTAGGGGACATCAAAAAACAATGAGGAAGGTTGTGGTTTGATGCGTGTACATAACAGAGGTCACCAAAATCACATATCTGTGTCAAATAGAAGCTAGAATAGTGCAAAAAGTTTTTTGTCACGGAGGAGAATTCTTAAATCTTAGTTGTTCTCAGAGAATTGAATAATTAGGCATCATGTATGGTGGTTTGATGTTAATAGGAATACAAATCGAAGACAAACAGAGGCTAATATGATAAAGAAAACTTCTGTTGTGAACAAAAATTTTCAAGTCTGAGTTGTTCTCAGAGAATAAACAATCAGACGGTGAGAAGATAAGGGAGAAGCTCTGATACCATGTTAGTTTTAGAGATAGCAAAATAAGAAAAAGGTTTTATTGAATGAATTTCTTATTTTGTATTCCATTGAATTCTTACAGGATTAAAAATACAAGAATATGCATGTGATTAAAAACTTAAAAAGGAAATAACTTAATCTAATCAAATTAAGATCAAGGGATTCCTAAACAATTAGGAAATAATATAAATAAAGAAAATAAATTACAATTACTATAAATCAATACATTAACATTGGCCATGGCTTACACTTAAGGCTTCAACATCCACCACTAGTTGGACCCATTTCCCATAGCTTTGGGAACCATTAATTGTTCTTGTCATGTGTTTTCAATTTCACTGCTCCTCTAAATTTTCAAGTAGGATTGAAAAATTCTTAAGTAAATTCAATCCATAAACTATGTTAATAATAAAAAAAATATATTAATATGTTAAATATATTACCTTATTGAAAAATATATTTGATATATTTATATATTTTTTAGTAAATTATACGTATTTTTCTTAAAATTTTTCAAAATTACATAGACTTTTCTTTTATTTTTGAAATATACACACACACCTTCCTTATAAAAAAAGTTACTTTACACTTTAATCTAATTTAATTTTTTAAATAAATTACATAGACCTCCTATCTATTTTCAAATTATATATAGATTTTCGTCAAAACAAAAAATTACTTTACACTTTAGTCTTATTTAAATTTTTTGACCAAAATACCCTCCATTAAACCTAAATATGTATTTTCTAGCCCAAAAGAAAATTTTAATGGAGGGTATTTTTGTTAAAAAATTAAAAATTAAATTAAAATGTAGAGTAATTTATTTCAAGAGAAATTTATGCAATTTCGACAAAACTTATAAAAAGTTTGTGTAATATACTCAAATTTTTTTGATCAAAATACCATCCATTTAAATTTTTGTATGTATAAAAAAATATATTTGATTCAATGGAAGATATTTTCAAAAAAAATTTAAATTAGATTAAAGTTTATAAAATTTTTTGTTTCAAAAGATGTCTATATAAATTTAAAAAATTTAAAAAATATTTATATAATTTCAATAAAAGTTAGGAGACTTCTATATAATTTGCTCTCTCTCTCTCTCTCTCTATATATATATTTTGTTTGGTTTAGTTTATTTATCTTTGCAAACTAGGTTTATTTGAGGTTGACCATTCAAGGAGTTAGAAGTTTAGAGCATGTTTGATTCTATTTTGGTTTTAATGTTTTTAAAATAGATGTTTTTTAAAACAAATTTTGAAAATAAAAAAACTAAAAAACCTGTCTGAATTATTGTTCTGAAAAATCTTTATTTTCTATTTTTTTTTCTAATTTTATAGAATAAAAGTTAATAAAACATCTAAAAAATATTTTAATTTTTTTATTTTCAAAAATACAATTTTATTATTTTATTTTATAAAAAAATTTATTAAAAATATATTATCAAACAAGTTTTTTTAAATTTTTATTTTTAAAAATAAAAAAAAATTTAAAAAATAAGAAATCAAACAAACCCTCATATTGCTAAGAGATAAAGGTCGCATTTTTGGCTTTCATGCAGACAAATTATAGTAAAGACTCTGACATTGATTTATCTTTACAAGTTGCCCATCTTTTAGGGAAACCCCTGCATTTCCCATTATGATTGCCATCAATAAATAATTGTTATTCCTAGTATCATAACTACTAGTTAAATTTTGCATCAGGTGATAAGTATTAAATGTTATTTTATTTCAAAAACTTTAGATTTTTTTTTCTAATGGTACATGAATAATTTTATTAATATTAATAACACGTTTCTTCACATAAAAATTTCATAAATTCCAAATGTAAATAAATTGTAGGTTTATTCATTTTATACTGAAATTTTATTCAATTATAAAGAATGAAGTAGCAAGAGTCAAATTTTAAGCTATTTTAATTACAAAGATTTTGTTAAATTTATTATTTTAGTTCATAAATTTAAATTATTAAATTAAGATATATAATTAATTTTATTACTATCAATAAGTACTTCCAGTGCACCATAATAATTTAGTTTTGACCGATGATGTTATCACGTTACCAACTCTTGGGGCAAAAAGTTACTGCGCTAACTGATTAATTTCAATCTTTAGAATCTTTTTGGTTCAGCCACTGTCACACTCAATAATTAATGCCACCATGAAAGATTTGTGCGGGTGAGCCGAAACCATTGGTTCACCAAATAAGTTTTATATGAAAATTGGAATGAAAATAAAAATGAGTTTTGATAAATGAAATAATTATATTTCATATATTATAAAAAAATTAGATATTTTGTTTTATTTTTGTATTTGATTAGATAAAAATAATATATAAGTAAAATAAAAGATGATCAAATGATCATAATATTTTAATATAAAAATATATAAAAATATTTATTATTAATTTTTTAATTATTAAGAAAATATTTTCTACATACCTTTAATAGAAAATTAAAATACTCATTTTTACTTTTTTAATTTATAAAATATTTTTATATTACCAATAATGAAATAATAATTTTGTTCAATAACTAAAAAAATAAAAAAATGATCATTTTAAATTACTACTAATAATAAAAATTAAAAATAATTTTGTAACACAAAAATGTAATTTTTGAATTACCAATCATAGAAGAAAATATGAAAATGTTTTTTTTTAATTTTTTAATTTAATTGCCACAATTGCTGTATTAAAATGAAAATCAAAATGGGCTGCAACAACAATGAGCAACAACAAAATTGTGATGACTAGGTAGTGAAAAAAGAGAGGGTAGAGGGTAGGGTATTGAGAGAGGAACAACTGCCACTAACTTTTGAAACTTACTAGTGCCGTTAAAGGAATATAAAACTTACAAGGGCATTTCAGTTATTATTTAAAAAAAAATTTTAGAATGTCCAACTGTTCCATCCTTGTTTTTTTGGATGGATTAGCCATTCTATCAAATGGCGCAATCTACTTTCCACTTCAATGGAATCAAAAAAATAAAGAAGCAATCAAACATGCATCGTATGATAATCCTATTTTCATTCTTTTCTTTATAGTACACATTATTCTCAACCAAACAAGGCATAAGTTGGAAAACTTTTGCATGGTTATTTGTGGGTGTCTTCACAATAATGATTGCACTCCCACGATTACTATGTGTCTCCTTCTTATAACGCTAACATAGATATGTGGGTTCACTCAGTTATAAAGTGAAAATTATAAAAGAAGACCTAAGAGATAAGAAGAGTACTTTATTATATTGACATTTTAGCCTTAAATATTTTATATTTTGTATTTATTAACTCATTGTTCTTAGTTTGATAAAATTCTCAATTGATCCCCTCAACATTCTTTATTTTTTCAAGAGCTTTCAAATCTTTTCACAAATCTTGCCCCTATACTTTTTTATTTTCCTAATAATCTCATATTAATTGTAAATTCACAAATTACGACTATAATCTTGAATAGTCATGCCTTTTTGTTATAAACTTGTTTATGAAATTTAATTTTGATTTCTCATCATGTTATTTTGGTGTGTTCAAAGAGTTTTTGACGATATTGTTTTCAATCAATTGACCAATTTATGCCATCAGTCAATTGTTTACTTCTAGAGTTCTATAAGATTGCTTTCTATTAGTCAACAGTTCTATTCTATTAATCAACTATTGATTATAGGTTTCTAATCCTTTCTTCTCTATGTTGAATCACTTGACTAATTGTTTGTACCCATGTTTTTTTCAAACTATTTACAATAGATTCTCATACATTTTAGACAACTCGATAGATTCAATTTCACATATCTCGAGCAAACATTCAAGATCTTCTATCTACACTTAGAAAAAAAAAACTTATAGATTCAAACATAATGATTATCTAATATATATATATATATATATATATATATGTATGTATATCACGTACATGAAGATAATATTCTACATACTACTCATTAAAAAAAAAGTCCTTAATACTTTTAGCGTGTGCTTTGCTTGTTAATTGTTGGACTTGTCAAAATGAGATATGTTACACTACATTAGTATGATAATGCGAAAAAGTCGAGCCCTTGGATCAGGGCATAAGGATTCAAACATCCCATCTAAGGGCCAAACACGCATCCATTATTTTAATATATAGCAAGCAATCAATTAAAACTAATAAAATAGTTTATTGTCTAAATATTATACATGAAAGTATCTGTGTCCTTTTTCCATTATGTTTGAGTTGCTTAATAAAGAATGCCTCAACTCTTACATATAATAAATTTTAACTTTAAAACACACACACACACACATATAAAAACTAGTTTATATAAGCCATAAATTGTTTCAATTTATGACTCATCGTATTCAGTAAATGCAATCGATAAAAAATCTAGGCAGAGTTTGAATTAAAAATTCTTTGTATTAATGTGACTCAATTTTACTAGTTAATTTAATATTGATTAGCTTATATTATATTTTATGTAAAAATTTGTAAAATTTTAAACTCAAAACCTTTAAAAATTTACAAATTAAACTCAACCATGATAACACTTTAATCTACTATGGAATAAACGCTAAGCACCATCGTTAGAACACAAGGAAAATTCATAGTTATGGCAAACCTTTGATCTTCTAACACAATGGTTTATTATGATGGAAGAGAAAATTTAATTTTTTGCTGATTAGTGAACTTTTGCTTATCCCTTCAATGGCAAATGTACAGAAAAAGCCAATATTGTCCTCTTTAATTTTGTTTTGCTTGATCAAACTACCACTACTTTTTCAGTTTGCGTGAGAGTAATATCCTAAATTCTGAATCTCAGCCTATAGGTTCAATGACATGCAATTATAACCTCTACAACTTGCAAATAACTATTGTGGGTGAAAAAATTATTAGGCAGACTCAGTTAAAAAAAATAAATAGACCAAGTTGATTATAAATAGATATAAGTGTGTTAAACATATTTAGGTCACATTTAATAGAGTGAAAAGATTTTTAAAGAAATGGAATTGAGAGTTAATATAAAAATGAAATTGAAAGGAATGAAAATACTTTTTTATTTTTACTGGAACCCATCTCCAACACACCTAATTTTTTATTTATGTATAGAATATGTCAACTTATAAATCTTTTGCAAAGGGATCAATATCAATATTAGGAGGCATGTACATATGATATCTTGGTCCCCCACAACTCGAGCTGATGTAGAAGGTAGAAGATAGAGAAAAACAATGTATACGAGAAAACAATGTTTATGAGTATTTAGTGAGACCCACCTCTCACATATTATTTATTTATGATTAAATCAACCTACTTATCTTTTGAAGATTGGATAAATCTAAAAAGAATCAATATCAACCATAAGCAGCATATGAGATATTGGTTTCCTACAAGCCATGCTGATGCAGAAGCTAGAGAAAAATAATGAATTATTCTTGTCTTTTTTTTTTGGCAGAAAAGAAAAAAAAATACTAATGGGAAAAACAAAAAGAAGCATAGTTATCAGAAATTGGCACTTCTCGTGGCACATTTTGTCCATGTCGCCTTATCTTTATTCTTGGATCTTTCACTGGCTAACACTGGGCCAGCTAAACTTTTAGATTTTGCTATATAAGACTTATTGGCCATGGCATACACCAAAGGCCTCAACATCCATCGATAGTTGGACCCATTACCCATAGTTTTGGGGACCAATTTTTTTTGTTTTTTTTTTCTTGTCATGTGTTCTCAGTTTCACTTGCCCTCCTAAATTTTCATGTAGGATTTGAAAATTTTTTAAGTAAATTCAATTCACTATGTTAACAATAAAATGAGATATAAATATGTTAAAAGATAATATCTTATTAAAATATATATTTGATATATTGATATATTTTTGGATAAATTATTCAATTTTTTTTAATTTCTTTTGAAATCATAGAAATTTCTCCCTTGTTTTCAAAATATATACAGATTTCTGCAAATCTAAAATGGTATCTTATACTTTAATTCAATTTAAATATTTTGGTCAAAAAATCTAAATTAGACTAAAGTGCAAAGTAAATTTTTTGATCCACGGGGAATCTGTACTTTATTCCATATGAATTATTCTTGTCCTTTTTTTTTTTTGTAAAAAAGATACATTTTACTTTAGTCCAGTTTAAGTATTTTGGTCAAAAAATTTAAACTAAATTAAAGTGAAAGGTAACTCTTTTGATTCATGAGAATTTGTGTATATTTTAAAAACAAAAAATTATAATTTTAGCAAAATTTAAGAAAAATATTTGTAACTTACTCTATTTTTTTTTTATTGGTTTGGTTGGAAGGTTATTCGAAATTCTTTCAACAGAATCACCGTTAAAGTTGAAGTAAAATAAAAGCGGATACTTACAGCATAGAAGTTTTCAAATGCAATTAGTTTGTAAAATACTAAAATAGCATTTAGAGCCATTGAAGAAGCGTTAAAATACTGGTATGTGAGGCACAATGATTCTTTCAACAGTTCAAGTTTATATTCCTAAGAGACAGAGGCAGCATTTATGGCCATCATGCAGACAAATTTTAGTTAAGATTCTGACATATTGATTATGATTACAAATTGCCTAGCTTTTAGGGAAACCCCTGCATTTTCCATTATGATGCCATCAATACATAATTGTCATTCCTAGTATCATAACTGCAAGTTAAATTGTGCATTAGGTAAGAATTCAACGTTATTTTATTTCAAAAGCTATAGATTTTCTGGAAAGGTATATGAATAATTTTAATAATATTAATAACACGTTTTTTCACACAAAAATTTTGTAAATTTTAAATGTAAACAGATTATAAGTTTATTCTTTTTTTTCTTTGGTATTTTCAGAGAACTTTTGACAAATATATTTTTTATTAGTTGACTGTTTTAGGTTATTAGTTGACTGTTCCCTTCTAGAATTTTAAAGGATTGTTTTTTAGTAACCTATCAATCAATTGTTGCATTTTATTAGTTAGTTATCGGTTCTTTGTGTTTCCAATTATTTTTTTTGGTTGAATTAGTTAATTGATTGTTTATAGGTATGTTTTTTTTTTCAATTATCTCTAACAAATTCTTGGACATTCTAAGCAATATAAAGGATTTGATTTTATCCATTAAAGTAGGCATTTGAGATTTTCAATTTGTGCTTGGAAGGAGAAAGTTTGGAGTTCAAAAATTTTAGAAATCAATAATGCTTGTATATGTGTGTGAGTGTGTGTATATGTGCGCGTGCATGAAGATAATATTCTACATACTAATTGCTAAAAAGGGACAAAAAAACCTTAAAACTCTTAAAATGTGCTTTGCTTGGTAGATGTTGGATTTGTTGAAATGAGTTGTGTTTCACTACATTAGGGCAATAACGTGAATGAGTGAAGCCTTTGGACCAGAGCATAAGAATGCTTCATCCTATTATACCTTATTATATTTCATTTAACTTGTATCATTAGATGTCTATTAGGAGTATAAGTAAGCATAACCAGTTCTTTAGAGCAAAATTTTAATTACTAAATACATTAAAAAGATTTATGATATTCGAAAATAGATCTTCACAAATTCATACTCAAATATCTAGTTTTATCCAAATTAACATGTATGTAGAGTGCAAACATGTATAATGAGTCATATGATCATTTAGGCCATAAAACATATAATAAAGTACAACTTTAAAAATTTATAATTTGAGTTACACAACTTCAATTAAGGCAATAAGGTCTCATTTTGAAGTTTATGGTGTGAATTTTTTATTATAAAAATTTCAAGTCAAGTTGAATTCACTTATTCTCTCAAATCTTATGAAAAATCAGATTTAGTACAACATGAATTGTAACTATCATGAGAACTTCTTGTGGCCAATTTTACAAAATTAAATTTATTAAATATCTCACAGAGCTTTAAAAATTACAATATTTAGTTCTATAAAAAGCTTTAAATATCATCTAAATATTTACTAAATTTCAACTCCAAATTAATTCATTAAGATAGTCGAGGGTAAATGAACATTTTATAACTTAAATAGTTAAAATTTTAATTCCAAAATGCACCAAATAAACTTTAAAATGTTATTTCTTGTTATAAGCAAATTTCAATTCATACATGTGTCAACTATCAATGGTTCATCATATAAATTTTGTTTTGAATCTAAAAATCACTATTCTACATCAGAATATGTGTATAAACTCATTGGATTTCTATACATCAAATCATGTTCTAATGTCTTATACATTTATCCATTGGTCATACATTTATAGTCTAACACTTTTGCACATGTTGTGATTACATTACATGAAAATATAAGTTTACATAGTCATATATATACTATATCAAATCTTAGGCCAAACTCTTGACATAGTAAACCTTTCTAGGTCTTTGTCTCTTCCTTGTTCTAGCTTTGCATATCACCTGGCTATGGTTAGTGAAGATAGGAAAATATGAGATTCAAAGAATTCCAATAACTAAACTAACATTCAAATGTATATATGGTTCACTCAAGCATATGGAAGCTGTAACACCATAATTTTTAGCTCATTTCATACCTTTAAATAACTCATTTCCAAGAATCATGCGAACTCTAAAAAAAAAGACATTAAAATAATGACTATTTTAGCATTGTGTCACATATAAAAATTCTATTCGATGTCGCGTGGACTATGTGAGTTCACACATCATATTCTCAAATTTAATTACATAGATACAACTCATTTGCATTACCAAAAATGGCTACAACTCATAAAAGCCAAAGAGATACATAAAATTCAAGGTTTCATTTTTGGCCAGAATATTGTCATTTCTATTACAAATTTTAGAAAATTATAACTAATTTTAGAAAAATCACAATCATACATTCTTGGCTATTCTGGAAAGCTACATATGTATACTTTATATTAAAAATATTTCTAAACTATAACATCCAATACAAAAAATGTTTGACATTTAAAAAGGTTCAGAAGTCAGACTATCTATTAGTACTATCATAAAATTTTGTAGCAAATTTCAAAAATATCCAATTGATTTCATAAAAATCCAATCTATGCAAATACCAATATGGAAAGATGTGAATGTTAGGTAGAGGAAAAAAAATAACTTCATACTGGTTCAGGCACGTCTAGACCTCGACACCCAATCAAATAGTACCTCAGGTCAGTTGGAGAGCTTGGTATAGATAGAATTTTTGAAAATTCATATCTCCCTCTCTAGACCTCCAAATGAAGTGGTTCTAATTGGCACAAGTTAGTGGGAATGTTTAGTTTCTCCATATAAAATTTTATGATAATTGGACATCATTTAAGCCCTGTGTGACTGATTTCATTTTCAGACCTAAGTGAATAGTGACATGACCAAAATCAGAATTTTTGCTAATTTTAAAAATTCATTAAATATTCTCTAGACATCCAAAAATTCTGTTCTTTAACTTTTCAAAAATCTCTCAACATGCTCTAATTTCATGCCAAATCTCAAATTAAGAAGAGTTCATTTGAACAAAAAGTGATGTAAGGCTCTATTATGGTCAATTTTAGTTCCATATGGGATACCAAAATATCTAAATAGCTTTCTTTAGTATTTGGCATCTCTTGGGCAAGTCTAAGAGTATAAATAGGACTTGTTTGAACTGCCCAAATAGTCCCAAATCTCATGCATCTCAATTTGACCATTCCACTTCCATTTATACACATGCTTCCATAGTGAAAATATGCCAATACATAACCAAAATATGCATATCCATACATACAACTTTAACTCTCATTCATACATGATACATTAGTATAATTACATATATTCATGAGGTCATTGGCCATACACAACATTAGATTACAACATTTGCTACTTGTGTTACTTTAAAGAAGCAAAAATCATGCCCTTGAATGTCATACTCTCATTTTCAAAGCGATTGGCTTCCATTACCTTACCCACTTAGTCCACCTAGCATGTTAGATCATTGGAGAGGAAGGAATGAGATTCAAAGAATTTTAATAGCTCATCTCCCATACAATTATACATTAAAAAAGACTATGAGGTATACATAATTAGCTCAACAACAGAGGCTTAGAAGAGAATGAGAATAGTTCAAAAAATACTAAGTTATTGTGAGCTTATAAGTTAATAGGGCTTATAGTAAGTTACAGGTTTGATGAGATAGGTAGCCTAGACTGAGTATAAGCTAAAGCCAATAGGAAGTGACCCGAGCATCATTTTAGGTGAGATATGTAAATGAAAGACTCTATGAAAGTTCTCCTTAGATTGAGAAAAGAAAGATGAGACATCATGAGTCAGAGAAAACCACCTAGTAGTGGTTGGTAAAATCCCCTAGATAAACCCTTTGAATTTTAAAGTATAGTAATAAGGGAAGTGAGAAAAGGCTAAAAAATTAGCTATATAAAAGATGTTCTCATTTTAGTAGTGATTAAATGAGTAAATTGAGCATAGAAAAATAAACAGATAGGGGTCTAATAGCTAGTTAGATGAGCTCCCTAATATAAGAATAATATAGGGTTAAGGTACGCAAGTGATTAGAGCACCCGGTAGAGTATAAATTTTCAATAAGGTAGAATCCAGATATTGAGAGTACATGTCCTGAATTAGATTAGTAGAACCTTGAAATTAGTATACTATACTCTTAGGGATGAAGCTAAAGAGTTTGAGTAGAGAGAAAGCCTAGCTCTAATCCGAACGTAAAAATAAGTTAAGACAAACAACTAGTGCCTTAGTATCCTCAGGGAAGCTCAAGAGAGCTAGAGACCGCCTTAGAAGGTAAGTCTTACATTGTGTAGAGAAAGAGTGTAAGCTGAAAGTGCCATAGAATATAATCTCTGGGATTTCATGAAACAGAACTCTTATTACCGAGGGACGGTCTAGTTAAGAGCAAAGCGAGAGTATAAGAGAAATTAGACTCCCTTGATGTTACAGAGACTGAATGAGTAAAGAAACCCAACAAAATGCAGGTGCTCTTGAGTGTAAAGAAACTTGAACTGACAATAAAGATAGTCGAGGACATAGTAGATTGAGAACAGATATCGAATTGATATGCTTGAGTACTTGAGAAAGCACACTTGTGGTTGGCATAAATGCCTTTTAGCATGATAGTGCCCGGAGTAAAAATAGTCAGGCAATGTAAAGTGATCTCAAGATGAAGTAGAAAAAAAATCCTATTTTCCCTGAGTATCCTATAAGAATAAGATAAATAAAGAAAAGTATGAAAGGGATACTTTAGATTATTAGGAAAATTGTAATATATTGGTGGTAGCGACTTTGAGCTCAGTCATGAGGCACCAATGTATTAGTGTTTGATGTTACAATTTACTTGCAACAAAGGTTACATGATATTGGGTCTGGTCAACCCAATAGTAATGTAACTTGAGTGTGTAGCAAATGATAGCATCAATTATCAAAGTGTCCCAATAATCGAAAGATATTCTAACTAGTGAAATGACGAGAGAAGTCAAAAAAGAAAGGTAAAGGGATTCCAATAATATCAGAATGATAAGAAAAGCATGTAGAAACGAATCCCTAGTAAAGAATGTTTAGATTCAAATAACATGAGTTCAGTTAGCTTAAGCCCCTTATAGCATATATAAACAAATGAGAAAGGACTAGTGTATAGCTTCTTTCCTACTAGAGATATTAGCCACACTTAGTGTGCGAGATACCCGGTGCCAAGACACTCAAAAGTAGAATGTGGGCATATTCAGAAATTGTAGGATATGAGATGAAGGATAGCCGAGTACAATTAGAGTAAGAAGAGAAAGCCCAAGTAAAAATGGGCTGAATTGGGAATCTAAAGATCTCATAAGGAGCAATGAACGAAAATTAAGATGCTCCTAAGTATCAGTATGACGGGATTCTAGAGAATTAGATGACCCAAAACCTACTTCGCACGAAGAACATGATATGCTTATGAGTTTAGCCTCAGCTAGTATGGGCAATGATCACCGAACTTAGTGAGCATGTGTTTTACTATCAGATACAGTGATCTTAGGTTTTGACATTTCCTAGAAATAAATCGTAGTAGATCCTAGTATAGTACAGCAGGTTGTAGTAAACCCTAGTAGAGAGCCTTAGTCATAGTATGATAGTTCTCTGGTGAGATGACGGCCTGAGATAAGTTTTACAGAGTAGTTAGTCTCAGAGACCAGTACAGTTTTAGCTAGTCTTTGTCTCAGAGACTAGAGATCTCCTGAGTCTGGCAGACTATTGCCATAAAGATATGAAAGCTTTACTTAGATAGTTAGACCACTGACTAGATCTCTTGAGAGATGAGCATAGTGTATAGGATGAGGAAAGCAAGAAATTAGCTTTCTAGAGTTAGAGTCAGATGAACCACTATTCAGCAGATATTAGCCTTGACCAAAGGATAGAGAGATTCCCATATACTAGTCTATGTATTTAGAAAGGGGTCAGGTGCAATTTTTATATGAGGCAAGTGGTACAGTATACCTCCAGTGATCGAAATTGTGAGTATAGCTAGCATCCCACCAAAACTCAACAGTAATTAGTGGTAGTTACTCTTCGATACTAGTATGAGACATATGTTAGGCCTATCAGTGTTGAAATGAAGGATTATAAAATGCCATTATAAGTGAGCAAAGAAAGTGAGGAAAAATCCTGACCTACAAAGACAGATGTAGTAGTAAATAGAGAAATTGGGATTATTAAAAGTAAAAACTCCTCAAACGAGTTGTAATCCTAATAAAGAATTAAGATGTGAGGCCTATGATAGAAAGAAATGTGAATTGTAATCATAGGATGAGCTAGTAAGAAAGAACAGTGAGATGAACAGTGGACGGTACATGTGAATAAGTAAACAGACAGACAGAAACCTTTTATGGTTATAATGATAAAAAAAGATGAGACTTTATAAAAATCCATTGGGTGAGGATATGGGAGATGAGATATGAAATATGTTACCTCCCGAGATGTGTAAATGAGTTCACTGAAAAGAATGTTAACCCCTATAGACAAGCTGAAACTAATTAAATGTGATTAGTAACCTTTCCCAAGATAGGCCTCCAGAGTCAGAAATTTCTTTTCCATATGAAAAGAACTAGCTAGTACTCTATAATAATAGAGCCCTCATTAAGGGCTACTAATGAAAAATTCCTTGGCTGAAAGAAAACTCAAACAAGCGAAATCGCCAAGAAAAGCATATAAAGCCAGGAAGAAGGGAAAGAAAAGAGCAATTAGCCAAAAAAGAAAAGAGTAAGAGGAAAGTATATCCTAAATTTTGAGAACAAAATTTATTTAAGGGAGGAGAAATGTAATATCTGGTTCTCTGAAAATGAGAGAAAACGTGAGAAACGTAACATACGGTTTCTCCGTAAATGAACGAAATTCACCAAATATAAAAGGAAGTTCCTCAAAATGACTTAGTTAAGGTCTCAAAAACTTTGGGAAGCATTCTAGACTCGTAAAATGGGAGTCTCAGGCTTAGACGAGAAGAAAAATAGAGTTAGAATGAAGAAACGAATTGTGATGAAAAGTTGACGAAACGTAAGGGCATTTTCATTATTTTGAGTAAATTTTAGAATTTATATAGGATGGCTTTTTAAATAAAAGTTGAATTCCCTAGGGTTCTCAGAGGTCCTGAAAACTATAGGAAACCCCGAGACAGCTAAAACCCCTCCGGTGAATATTTTCCAATATCGATTAACTTAAACTTTGACTAATTTGTTTGGAAAGATTTTAACTCCAATTTAAGTGATTCTAAAGGCATTTTATTTAATTGGAAACTTAAATTTTATGATGGAAAAGACGGTTCTTAAAAAGAAGTTAAAATGAGCATAAACAGAGCAAACAGGCGTGTAGGGGCAAAATGGTCATTTTGAAAAATTATGAAAGAGGCTTCTTAAATAAGACTACACCTCATAACTTTCTCCAAGCTTCCATTTGCAGAAAAATGGGCAGTAATGGCATGATATCAAGAGAGGAGAGAGAGAAGAAGTTTAAGCTTCTATTTAGGTAAGTAAACGACCACGTTTCATCTCGCGCCAGTTAAGAAAGTTATTCCTCTCTCTAAGAGCCCTCTAATGGTGGTTTTCTTTTCTTGAAAACTTGAAGATTCGGGTCTGACCCAAGCCAAAAGGAATTCTTTTCAAGAAATCAATCGATAAAAAATAATCTACATGAAAAGAGTTTCATTTTAAGGTAAGACTATACTTGAAACACTTATAAAATCTTGCGTTTCCAAGCCATTTAAGCTTCAGTCTAAAGAGAGAAAGTGAGAAGAAGAGTTTTTCTTTATGCGTTCTCGATGGAACTAAAGGTTATATGAGGATTAAGAATATACAACTAGAATTGAAAAAAGAGCTTTAGAATGCAAGTTATGGAATTTAAAGATTTAGTTGCACCTAGGCTAAGATGAAGTTTTCTAATAGTAATTTAAATTGTCTAAGAGTATATATGAGTTTCTAAGACACCAAGAGAGCCTCCCACATGTTTTCCCATTAAAGAAATTAAAATAACTCCATTGGTGCCATATAGAAGCATAGCTTCGGGCAAGGAGAGTTCATGCACCTAAGGAGTATTTTAATTCCTTCCAAGCTTAGTTTTGTATCATGTATGATGGGAGAGTACAAGAGAAAGCCTCAGAAAAATTTTAAAAATTATAGAAAGTGAGATGGCCTTATATGTTCCATAATATAACCTAAAGAAGTAACATGTAGTTAGGCTCTTTGTTTCATTGTGTGATGGCTTCAAAAGGCTTAAAAGGAGTCAAGAATCATATATGAAAGGAAAGAATGGAGTCTAGAATTTATTTGACAGGTGTTGTTTCATTAGGTACATTCTTGGAACCATAAAAGGGTTTATAGATCAAGTTAGTATTTAAAGAAGATGTGTGGCCTTAGAATTAACTCCATGAACCTAATTGGTTTCCATAAATTGTGTTTAGGCCAAGAAAAATCATCCCTACACCTTTGTGTATATGTGGCCAAAGAAGGGAGCATTGATTCAAGAGAAAATATGTGTAGTTACTTCCAAGGTAGCTCACTCCTCCTTCTCTCATGCATAATTATTTGTTTTACTTGTCTTTGAATGTGTGTAAGTGTATTTTAAGCTATGAAAAATGTTCTCACATGAGCTCTTACTCCATGGTACCATGATGATGTATTATATTTTCCAAATGATGTTTATGATACTTGCTTTAGTTTGCTTGAGTGTGGTGAGGCTAAGAACTCTTAGCTATAGTAAGGATGAGCCAAAAACCCTTAAAATTGGTTGAGACAAAGTAAAAAGGTCTCATAAAAGTAAGGTTGACTCCCGAAAACATGGTTGAGTCCAAGAATCTCTTAAAGAATGGGTGAGGCTAGTCCAAAATCCACAAGTAAATGGGTGAGGCCAATCCACTTGCTTGGCAAGCCTTTGTATGTTATGTATGACTTGCTCAAGTGTTGAAATTGTTTCTTGAATGATTGCATATATCCATATGCCATGCATATAATTGTAAGACTTGTTTTGCTTCTTTTATGTATGATTAAATGATAGATGAACTATTGAGATTCTTTGAATCTCATTCCCTTCTCTCCAATGATCTAACATGCTAGGTGGACCAAGTGGGTAAGGTAATGAAAGAAAACCACCTTGAAGATGAGTATGACATTCAAGAGCATGATTTTTGCTTCTTTAAGGCAACACAAGTAGCAAATGTTGTAATCTAATGTTATGTGTGACTAATGACCTCATGAATATATGTAATTATACTAATGTATCATGTATGAATGAGAGTTAAAGTTGTATGTATGGATATGCACATTGTTGTTATATATTGGTAAATTTTCATTATGGAAGTATGTGTATAAATGGAAGTGGAATAGTCAAATTAAGATGCATAAAATTTGAGACCATTTGAGCAGTTTAAACAAGTCTTATTTATACTCTTAGACTTGCCCAAGAGGTGCCAAATATTAAGGAAAGCCATTTGGACATTTTGGTATCTCATATGGAGCTAAAATTGACCATAATGGAATCCTATGTACTTTTTGTCCAAATGAGGTTCATGGAATTAATTCTAAAGTCACACATTTTCTTTAAACATTAACTTTATCTATAAACCCCTTTATAGTTTCAAGAATGCACCTAATGCAACAACACCCATCAAATAAATTCTAGGCTCCATTCTTTCATTTCATATATGATTTTTAACTCCTTTTAAGCCTCTTGGAGTCATCACACAATTGAAACAAAGAGTCTAAATATATGTTGGTTCTTTAAGTCATATTATGGAACATATAAGGCCATCTCACTTTCTATGATTTCTAGAATTTTTCCAAGGCTTCCTCTCATACTTTCTCATCATACATGATACAAAACTAAGTTTGGAAGGAATTAAAACACTCCCTAGGTACATGAACTCTCCTTGGCCGAAGCTATGCTTTCATATGGCACCAATGGAGTTATTTTAATTTCTTTAATGAGAGAAACATGTGGGAGGCTCTCTTGGTGTCTCAGGAACTCATATATACTCTTAGACAACTTAAATTACTACTAAGAAGCTTCATCTTAGCCTAGGTGCAACCAAATCCCTAAATTCCATTACTTGTATTCTAAAGCTCACTTTTCAATTTTAGTTGTATATTCTTAATTCTCACACTCCATAACCTTTAGTTCCATCAAGAACACATAAAGAAAAACTCTCCTCCTTACTTTCTCTCCCTAAACCGAAGCTTAAATGGCTTGAAAACATAAGATTCAAGTAAAGTCTTATCTTAAAATGGAGCTCCCTTCGTGTAGATTATGTTCCACTGATTGATTTCTTGAAAAGAGTTCCTTTTAGCTTAGGTTAGACCTGAATCTTCAAGTTTTCAAGAAAAAGAAAACCACAATTAGAAAGCTCTTAGAGAAAGGAATAACTTTCTTAACTGGCATGAGATGAAATGGAGCCGTTTACTTATCTAAATGAAAGCTTAAACTTCTTCTCTCTCTCCCCTCTTGATGTCATGCCATTGCTGCCCATTTTTTTGCAAATGGCAGCTTGGAGAAGGTGATGAGGTGTAATCTTACTTAAGTAGCCTCTTTTACAATTTTTTAAAATGATCATTTTACCCCTATGTGCCTGTTTGCTTCGTTTAGACTCATTTTAACTCTTTTTTCAGAACCATATTTTCCATCATAAAATTTAGATTCTTAATTAAATAAAATGCCTTGGAATCACTCAAATAGAAGCTAAAACCTTTCTGAACGAATCAGTCAAAGTTTGGGTCAATCGACATTGAAAAACATCCATCGAAGGGGTTTTAGCTATTCCGGGGTTTCCTATGATTTTTAGGGTCTCTAAGAATCCTATAGATCTCAAAAATTTCATTCAAAAAGTCTTCCTATATGAATTCCAAAATTTGCTCAAAATGATGAAAATGCCCTTACGTTTCGTTAACTTTTCGTCACAATTCGTTTCTTCATTTTAACTCTGTTTTTCTTTTTGTCTAAGCTTGGAATTCTCATTTTTAGGAGTTTAGAATGCTTCCCAAATTTTTGGAGACCTTTACTAAATCATTTAGGGGGACTTCCTTTTGTATATGGTAAATTTCATTTGTTTACGGAGAAACTGTACGTTACATTTCTCACGTTTTTTTTCATTTTTGAAGAACTAGATATTACAAAAGTAAGCATGCATATTATGCAATCATAGTCAATCTATATACAAGAGATCAAATTCATGCTCTAGGGATTTCTTTGACAAGCGTAAGTCTGTACCTTTAAGGGACTTTCGCCTTAAGGTAGAATAAATCCATGCTCACTTTCCTAACTTCACCTAACATAGAGCCACCCCTCTTACAATTCTAAATAGGTCTCATGCAATTGCATAGTCTACTCAAACAACTAACAAGCCAAATAATTGCAGACGATACACACAAGTAACTAATGAATCAAGCAAACTAATCGCACGTATAAAAATGAAGGAAAAGCTACCTTATCCGGCAAATTCAGTTAATTCCCTTGTTTTCTTTCTCTTGATCCCATGGCTTGATACACACATTTTGGTATGGTTCTAATTGCTTAGCCTACACACATCAATTAAGGTATAAAATAACCAATTAGGATATATTAACTCTCAATCTAGCAACACATGTGCATATTAGGACCTAAAGTATGATTTATGTTTCTTTTAAGTGTTTCAAAAGACTCATCTCATTTGCTATACTTAATATAGCAATTCTATCATTCCTCTATCTCATATTACTCACTTTTCATGGCTAAAACAAGTCCAAGAACTTAGCCATATTACTCATTCCTTTTCCTGAAACCAATGGTTCATCTAGTCTATATATTACTCACTAAGGCCTCCAAATACATTAGACTAAATTAAAAGCTTCTCTAGATGCCTTACTCTTCCCTTTTCTGAGACTTCCCCCTTAATGCCCTCATTTGGAATTTTGTTTGTTAAATAAAGAATTTGGAGGCTTTAGAATATCCATGACTCATTTCTAGTTCAATTATAGTATTATAGAGTTCAAATCATCTTCCTAGGATTTTGAAGTATTCATGGCCCACCATGAGCCCTAAGTAAATATATCTTGCATTATATTAGTTTTTAGGTTGATTTCTTTGCATATTCTTAATTCTCACTCTTTTAAACCCTTAATTTTATCAAGCTTTCATAAAATACATATTCTTCCCTCACTCTCTCTTTCTTGGCCAAACCTATAAAAATTTTGAATCCCAATGAATAAATTTGTTTCATAGCAAAATTATACCTTGTCTTAAAGCTTTCTTGATAAAGATTCCTTTGGTATAGTTGGTTTTCTCAAATAAGCTCTTTTGTCAAGGTAATAGCCACAAATTTCACTTTTTTAAAAAACCAAACCCACCATGAGAAGGAGCATTAAGAGTAGAAGAAGTTTTATAATTGAATCATAGGAAAATTTGGCATAAATTCTTACCTATTTTGGCTTGCTTTCCCTTCTCTCTTCTTTACACCACCATGAATAATTCTTTAGAGTTGCCTAAGTCAGTTAGCCAAAGAGGAAGATGAGGGCATATTATTTATAGGAAAAATCTAAGGTTTTATGACTTTTTTAAAGATGATAATTTTATCTCTATATTTTAATTCCTTCATTTGAACTCATTTTTTAGTCTTTTTAGAAACTAATAACTACATGCCAAATTTTAAACTCTTATTTTCATTAAAAATATTTGCTTAGAGATTACAGAGATTTAAAATAGTCAGAAAAAGTTTAGTCTAGAATATTGTCATTGGGAATCCTCATTTTCATATCATGAAGGGTTTAACCAAATCAATTTTATTTGGTTAATCTATTAACTTTATTTTATAATATGATGAGAGATATTCATTTCTGAAATTATTTTTCATGTTTTCTAAATCCTCGATTTTCCTGCTAGTTAGGCCTTAATTAGCTCTTTTAATCTTAATTGGTTCTTTTTTCCATGTGAACCCCTTTTTCACTATTGTTTTCATTTTTAAAGACTATATTATTCTATAAAATACAAAATATCACACTCCCATCTAATTAAGGGCTAGACATGCATACACTATTTTAATTAAGAACATGCAATCAATTAAAATTAATAAAATAGTTTATTATCTAAATATTATATGTAAAAGTAGCCATGTCCTTTTCTCGTTATGCCTAAGTTACTTAAGAAAGAATGTTTCAACTCTCACAAACAATAGACTTTTACTTTAAAAGTTCTTAATATTAATGTAACTCAGATTTTAGATAAAAATTTGTTAAATTTTAAATTAAAGTCCTTTAAAAATTTACAAATTAAACTTAAACATGATGACGCTTTGATCTACTATAGAATAAATGCTAAGCACCATTGTTCGAATATAAGGAAAATTCATATACATGGCAAACTTGTGATCTTTTAACATAAAGGTCTATTATGATGGAAGAGAAGATTTTTTGCTAATTGGTTAACTTTTGCTTCTCCCTTCAATAGCAAATGTACAGCAAAAGCCAAAATACATATTATACTCTCTTTTTTGTTTTGCTTGATCAAATTGGTTATACTTAGTTTGCAAGAGAGTAATATCCTCAAATTTTGAATCTCGGCCTATAGGATCAATGGCATGTAGTTATAACTTCTACAACCTACAAATAGGTACTGTGGAAGAGAAAATTTATTTGATAGGTTTAGTTAAGATAATTAGATCAAATTGATTATGAATAAATATAAGCATGTGAAACAAACTTTTTGTTAGATCAAAGGCCTTTAAATTTTTTGTTTTAGATTTATGTAAAACTTGTTTAATTATATATATTTTGGAAAATATGTTAAATGGGCCAAAATTATATGTGTTGAAAATAGTGTTTTTAGGCCAAAGAATTTTTGTTGAAATAAATGTTGTTGCATTGTTTGAAAAGTTATTTAATTAATATTTATAAAAATATTACATAATTTAATCTTTTATGGAATGATCATTATGGAAACTTTTCAAAAAGAAATTGATTAAGTTAGATTTTCTATAAAGAAAGTTTTTGAATAAGTGTTAATATGATTTGTGAAATTACAAAAAAAAAACTTTCTATTTAATAGAAATTCTCTTGAATCCCTATATGGTATGTTTTTAAATTAATTATAATAACTTAGACATTAATGCAAATAATTTTTAAACTAATATGAAATATTTTCACTTCATTTTATATCACACAATTACTCTAATTGATCCATTTTCTTGTGGCTTTAATGAAATAAATTCTAATTAGGAATGAAAAAAGGAAAGTCCATGAAATGTAGAAGTAGAAAAGGAAACCAATTATTTGAAGGAGGTACAAATGGAAGTATATCAATGGTGGATTATTCAAGTCTAGCTTCCAAAATAAATACATTAATGTAATCAATGGGCTACACATTAAAGACTACTGAACATGGAAAAGAGATGTTGATTTGAATATGGTTTGATTTGAAGTATGAAAGACCTAGATTCTTGACTGATGAGCATATCTACGTAATTTGAGGAAGCTGCAGTGCAAATGGTCATTTGCTAAAAGCTTAACTATATAATGAAAACCTTTTAAAGATGAAAAATAAGAAGAGAATAAAATGCTAAACATATATAATCTAAAGATATTTGTTGTGATATAACATGTTATTTCTCTGTGTGACTTAACTTTTGTATTTAAAAGAACCCTAAGTGAGTTTGTGTGTGTAAACTGAATCTCCTTCTTCTATTTTAAATTTTTAAGTAGCTTGTGAAGAAAAAAACCTAGTGAAATAAAAAAAGGTTGTAAAACTAAAATATTCATTTTTAAATAATGAAATATATATATTGTAATTATCAATAATTAAAAATTAGAATATTTATTGAGCACAAAATGGTTTTTTTATGATCATTCCTTAACACATAGTAGCATTCAATCTATCTTGTGAAGGAAACCATTTTCCTCTAGTAAGGTGAATAGTACTTCCCATTAGGAAAAGAAATCCACTCTACCAAACATACTTTTTATCCTTTCCTATTCTCTTTCCTTCACCTTTTCCTTCTCTTTCTACTTTACCAAATAGCACCTTGTATATTTATTCATAATTGACTTAGTCTAATTATCTTTTCATAAACCATGTGTTGAAGGAAAATTCCCCAAATGAATTTTTAAATGTGTTTTGATTATGTCAAAAAATATCTTCAAAAGGATATTTTTGAAAAATCAAATTGGCACAAATATTACTCTTAGCCAAAAATGCTTTCAAAGAAATCTAATTTAAAAAAAATTAGGCCTAAGAAGTTTTGAAGGAAAAATACATTTTATGGGAAAAGCACTTTATTACTTAAGTATCTATATGTATTAGCCAAATGTACTTCATTGATAAAAATCATGTAAGCAAAGGAAGATTTGAAGAAAGAGGACCAAACAGGTTTTAAAGAAAATCTTATGGGCCGAGTCCTTATTAAGGAAACCTATCTTTATAAGTTTGGGCCAAATTGGTTCTATCATATTCACACTTCATTATTAAAGTGTTGAAAACACATTTGTGTGTTTTAAAGTGTTCACAATTTTGGAAGAAAGAAGTGTTTTATTGGCAAAATGTGCTTAGGCTAAACATTTTTGAAAAGTGTTAACAAATCAAATTTACTACAAGAACCTCGAATGCCCTTACTATAATAAATTAGCTTAACTTTGGTATTTTCTCTTCTTATGCACATGGAAACATGATTTGTTAACCATTGTGCAAAAGATGAGATGAGGTAGTGGTATCAAAGAAAATGTTAGAAGCTTCCTTAAAAATGCAAAATTTGTATAAAACACTATACATAAGGAGAAAAGTCATAAAAGTTATTATCAACCATCTTGTCCTACCTAATGCTTGGTAATGCTTTCAAGAAAGAGGAAATTGAAAAAGCCTGAATAGAAGAAAGACTCTCATTTTGCTTTTCCTGGTTCATCTTCAAAGAGAGAGAAAATTTGAAGAAAGGAACCATTAAAGAAGAAAACCTTAAGCATTTATGAAGAGAGAAGCTCCAGTTAAACATTAAGGGAACTGTTGTAACGATCTAAACATTTAATAAATATTCTGTTAGTTGCTAGAGGAACTTGAAGACTAAGGAAGACTGCCTTTTTATGAGTAATGACTCTCTACAAAGGAATGGCTTTTTTAAAAGAAAAGTTTTATAGAAAAAGATGTGGAAAAGAGAGGATAAAACACTTGGTGTTTAATGGGTTCTTTTATTTACCCATTTGGTTGGTTGGTTGCTTATTGTGCTTCGATGAGGGATATACTCTAAATGAGTAAATTATCAAGCATGCAAGTTTGTGCTTTATGTGAGCTATCATCAAATGGAAGAAAGACAAAAGAAAACAGATGCATTCATCAAGTTAGACTCTATTCACACACTAGCTAGTTGTGCCTCTTTCAATTGATATATGTTCATAATGTGAGAGATTCCAATCTAGTGATTTGTGAGCTTGGTGTGAGCTATATTGAGTGCTCTGGTGAATCTAGGATCACCTTGTTTACTTCTCTTATACTTCACTTAGGTAACTAGGAACTTGTGAAATGCTAGTGGGCTATGTGATATAGTAAAAGTCTTAGGGATCGACTTTGTTATTGGATTGCCTTGTGATTAGGTAGTAAAACTAAAGTGAGTGATCCCAAGAAATAAGGCTTTTTCAATTTCAAATTATAAAATATAAGAGTGTGATCTCTAGAGATTTCCTTATCAATTAGGAGGTAAAAGCTAAGTGGTTGATCCTTTAGAAATGATTGTTTTGTTGTAATGTGGTGATTTCCTAAAGTGATTATGAAAAACCCCTTGCTATATGCGTAGAGATGGGATGTAAGATTACATTAGTTTGGACTAGGATAAATCTTGTGGTGTGATTTTCTTTCTACCTTACACTTTAGAGTTTTAGTTCTTGCACAATCTGGAATTCAAAAAAGATCACATGGAGTTTTTATTCATTACATTGCTTTGAAAATGACATAGTTTTTCTTGAAAATGATTTTCATACAACTTTCCAAAAACCTTAGGTTTTAAATCAACATTTCTCATTTTGCTGAAATATCTAATAAATTACTTTTTAAAGTCAAAATCACAGTTGGTGTTTGTAATATTAAATATGTGATTTCATAATTCATGATTTCACTACCTAAGTGGTTTTTGAAAACATGATTTTAATACTTAATAGATGCTAATACTTTCTAAAGTTTTTATTATTTTCTCTAAGTGTTTCAAGTAGCTTATTTCTCTTGAGAAATGACTTTCTCCTTACTTAGTCCTTTTATTCATTCAAGTTTTGAAAGATGCAAAAGAAAGTCAACTACATATTGGTGGTTTAACTTACAACTGAGTTTTTGGAAAATCATGATTTTAGCAATCACGCAACATTTTCAGGAAGTTTATTTTTGAATAGTATTGTAAGAACCAAAAGTTTTTATCAAATAATTCTTAAATAGGGATAATCTTTTAAAAGTCGAGTTTACCATCCCTTTGGACTCTTCTAAAGCTAACACCATGTTTACCTAAAAATTCCTCTAGTCTAGTAATCAATATTATTGGATTTTGGGACGGCTATAATAGGGTGCCCAATATATGACCTAACCCAACTTACTAATCCAATTAATTGGATCTATTAAACAAAACAGGATAATCATTATTTGAAATTTTTGGGATAGTTAATTATTGAGATAATTAATTATTATCTTCAAAATTTGAGATAATTAGTTGTTATTATTATTGTAAATATTATAATAATATGAATGTTCATGACCCCCAAAGAGTAACCTTCTAAAATTCTTTTTTGTGTTTAATCAGATATATCATATAACCCATTAAAAGATTTATATTGTATAATTATGTAGATTAATTTTTTTATTTATATTATTGTAACTCTTAAGTTGAACTTTATGGATGAAAGGTGTATGAATAGAGGCTATGCACTAAAGCAATTAGTACCCTAAGTGAATAAGAAGTATTTCCATATTTCTTTTTTTGAATTTCTCCTCTCAAGTATCTCTTGCTTTATTTCATTAATTTTGCAATATTTTATCAGTATGAATTTTTAGTAAATTGATATAAGGCGTCAATTCTCGGAGCTTGGTGTTCATTGTACTAAGATATAATAAATTTTTAGTTTATAATATGACTATCAATTAGATGGCTAGTAGCCACATTACTTTTAATATTGGTTATTTTATAATCAACGACTTCATTGTCTAAATGAATAAGGCATATATTTAGAAAATTTTGTTGCATATTTTGTTGAATTAGTGGTTATAAAAGATTCATTATTATAGGCTTGAGGGCTAATAATTTATAGATTTTATGCCACTTAAAGGCTTTGGAAACTTTCCAAATTTAATATGTTTTTGAGCAAGTTAATGATCATTTATGGCCTAAACACAAATTAATCATTAAAGGTTGATAATAACTTACCATAGTTGTTGAAATAAGTAATGGTAACAATATAGCTAGAAGTCATAAAGACAAATGGTTATAAATTCTTTAAACATGAAAATGTCAAAATTGGCCATAAAGCCTAGAAGGCAATTAGATGTTAAATGGTCATGTCATGATAATAATGTGTTTTAATGTGGCAATTTATTTACAAATTTTAAAATCCTAAAAGAGAAGACTAATTTCAATTTCTTCCTATATATAACTATTAACCTTCATTATGATGGAATACAAAAATAAAATATATTCATTTCATACTTTAATTTTTATTCTTTACCTACAATTAAAATTATTTATATGTATCACTTGAAAAAAAAAATCTTATATATATGTAACACTTAAATTAAGAAAATGATATATTTTTATGAATTTATTATGCCTAATTTTTTATGAGAAAATACTTATTATATGTATTTGATGTTGATTTCATTTTATTGTTATTAATTTGAAAAATATTTTATAAAAAGTAATTTTGAAAAATGTGTAAAATATTTATTTTTATTTCTAAATAATTTCATCAACAACTGAATATATAATATTCTATAAATAGACACACAATCCTTGTAATAATTTGAAAGGGTAATACATGCACCAAAAGTGATAATTTTTCTAATGGAGAGCTATTGTGAAAGTATGCATAAATAAACTTAATTACTCTATGTTTTATATTTTGAGTGTTCTCATGCAATAGTAATCATACTGTTAATAAGTGATAATGCATGTATACATACATACATATATACATACATACATATATATATATATATATATATGAAAATATAATATGTATTAGTTTTGGAAGAACTATATATAATAGAATATGTATCGTTTAGTTCATGAAAAACTTTTATGGATATTTCCTCATTTTATAGTTAGACACAAGATCTATGTAAAGAAATATGTCTTGCAAATAGTATTTAAAAATTAAAAATATTTTTGTCATTTGATAATTGGTGATGTCAATATGAATATTATATTGAATAGTACAAAACTTTTAAAAATTTTGAAAAAACTATTATATTATCACCTAAGGGGACGAAATTTGTTATTGATGATGTATTATCTTTACTATGTCTTAAAGAAATTTGTAAAACTTAAAAGATATTCACTGTAATGAATATTATATTGAGACTACAAATGAAAAAATATTGAATATCTACTTATCAAAGCTATTATATTAAGAAAGAAATATGTATTGAAAAAATCACCACCTTGTATTCTGATTTGTACTTTACAATTATTAGTATGATTGAAATACATGTTATGGTAAACTAAATGTTTAGTAATCTAAATATATCTAAATTTCTTGTTTGGCATGATCAGTTAGACTATTTCACATCAATTTTGATCTAAACCACCTACCTTGTCTTTTGATTTGTATTATGCAATTATTAATGTGATTGAAATACATGTTATAGTAAATTAGAAGTTTACTTATCTAAATACATTCGAATTTATTGTTTGGCATGATCGGTTAGACCATCTTGAATCAATTATAATATGAAAAATTATTGAGAATTTATATGAACATTTACTGAAAAACTAGAACATTCTTTAATTCAAAGAAATCTCATATTCTTCTTATTCTCAAGGTGAATTAATTCTTAGACCATCACTAGCTAAAGTTGGGATTAAATCCCTTGTATTTCTAGAACATATCTAAAGTGATATATATAGGCCCATTTATCTACCATAAAAACCATTCGAATATTATATGATATTGATAGATGTATTTATAAAGATAGTCACATGTATGTCTATTATCAACTTGCAATCAAACATTTGAGAGATTGCTTGCTTAAATGATTTGATTAAAGTATAATTTTTGGATTATGAAATCAAAATAAGTTGTCTTGATAATATTAGTGTATTTAAATTATAGGCTTTTAATGAGTATTATATGTTTACTAGAATAATAGGTAAAAAGCATGTAAATCATGTTCACACAAAATGGTTTAGCAAAATTATTCATTAAATGCCTCTAATTAATAGATAAACCAATATTTATGAGAATAAAACCTCTCATTTCAATATGAGGAAATAGGATTTTACATCTAGTAACACTTATACATATCAACCAACAAGTTATTATAAATTCTTCTTATTACAATTAGCTTTCTATCTTAGAATTTTTGGACGTGTTGTATATATTCTAGTTGCTCCACCATAACAAACAAAGATAGGTCCTCAAAGAATGTTAGGAATATATGTTGTGTATGAATCCCTTTATTTACATCATGATTTGCCGATTATTATTTTGACAAAATAGTTTTTTGAACATTAAGGGAAGATAATAAGTAGGTGGAAAAAGAAATTATATGGAATGTATTATTATTATCCCATCTATATCCTTCTACAATGTAATATAAATTAGAAGTTCATAATTAGATGCATTTATTGACATAAATAGAGTTATCAAATCTCATACACTAGTTGAAAATGCTCCAATCCAAATTGATGTCCTAGTAGAATAGTCTATTAATGCAAACAAAAGTAAGTTGTATATAAAGCACAGTAGACCAATTACTTTCAAGTATAAAAATCTTAGCAAAAAGAAAGGACCAAAAAATTAAGATTATTGAGGAGGCAGGTACTTAAGAAGAGATGTAAGACATAATTAATCATGAAACTAATAATAAAGAAATCTTGATAAGTTATATTATTATAGGAAAAAGATGGAACCAAAAAAATATAATAGTCAACAATGTTTTTTCATACAAAGTTATTATTGAAATAATACAACAAAATAAGGATCTTAAACCTAAATTTGTTTAAGAATATAGACACTAATTTGCCAAAGTGGAAAGACACAATTTAAGCATAATTAAATGCACTATCAAAACATGTAATTTTTAAACTTGTAGTTTGAACACCTAAAATGTAAAGCCAGTATGGGTATTTATGTAAAAACAAAAGGAGAAAATTTGGTCATCAGATATAAAGTAAAACTTGTAGCATAAAAGTTTTCACAAAACAATTAGCATTGATTATGAAGAGACATATTCTCTTATAGTGGATGCAATCATTAGTTTAGTAGTACATGAAAAATTTGATATGCATCTAATGGACTATTTATATGACTCATTATATAGTGAAATTTACATGAAAATTCCTGAAGGGTTTAAAATGCCAAAAGCATGTAAAGATTACTCCTGGGAAGATTATTCAATGTGTTTACATAAATCCTTATATATATTAAAATAGTTTAGGTGTATGTGGTGTTATCATCTTAACGAATATTTGTTAAAGAAATATTATAAAAATGATCCAATTTACCCATATGTTTCTACAAAAGAATCTAGATCAAAGTTTGTTATAATTGCTATTTATGTTGATTTAAATATTATTAAAACTTTTCAAGAGTTTTAAAAAGCAATTGATTATTTGAAGAAAGATTTTAAGATAAAAGATCTTAAAAGAAATAAAGTTTTGTCTTGGCTTATAAATGAAGTATTTAATGAACAAAATTCTTCTTCATTAATCATTAATTATTGAAAAGATCTTAGATCAATTCTATATGGATAAATCACATCTATTAAGTACTTCAATGGTTGTAAGATTTTTAAATGTGAATAAAAACTTTTTTTTATCCTTGAGAGAATAATGAAGAACCTTGGGTCCTAAAGTACCATATCTTAGTGCTATAGAGATATTAATATATCTTGTTAATAATATAAGATTTGATATTACATTTGCTAATAGTTTTTTAGTGAGATTGAACTTTTCTCCAATGGAAAGACATTGGAATGGGGTTAAATATTTATTACAATATCTCTTAGGGCCTATTAATATGGGGTTATTGTATTCAAACAATTCTGGATTGTGATCAATTAACTAAGTAAGCATGAGATATTTATCTGATTCACATAAAACTTGACAAGTTATTTCAGGGGTACAAGTATATCATGACATTCTACAAAACAACTTTCAACTGTTATTTCTTTAAACTATGCAAAAATAATTGTAATACATAAGACAAGCTAATTATGTGTTTGGCTAGGGTTAATAACCCAACATATTTAGAAGATGTGTGGTTTATCTTTAAAGAAAAAGATTCCAACAATATTATATAAAGGTAATGTAGCATGTATAACTCAACTAAAAGGAAGATATATTAAAGGAGATAGAACAAAATATATTTTATTAAAAATTTTTTCACTCATAATCTTTAAAAGAATGGTGCTTTGTTCGTATAATAATTTGTTAGATTTGATTCTTAAGGCATTAAGAATTGCCACATTTGAGGAGTTGGTATATAATATTAGATATGCTGACTCAAGAACATCATGTGATGTTATCATTAGGAGGAGTAAAAAACACGTTGCATTCTTTTTTTTTTTTAACTATGGTTTTGTCCCATTGGGATTTCTTGAAAAGTTTTGAATGAGGTAACTTATAATGGGTATTTAAATATTGTATATATTTTTTTCTTTACTAGGTTTTGATCCCAATGGATTTTTCTTAATAAAGTTTTAATGAGGTAAAACATTGTTTGTTAATGGACATCTAAGGGAGAGTATTGTAAATGTTATAATAATATGGATGTCTATAACCTCCAAAAAGAATATTCTAGGATCATTTCTTGTATTTAATGGCATATATCCTATAATGCCCCAAGGGATCTATCTATATTGCATAATTGTTTAGATTAATTTTTTTATTTATGCTATTGCAACTCTTCAATTGATCTTTATGGATGAAAAACCTATACATAGGAGCCATATACTTAGCAATTGATACCCTAAGTGAATGAGAATTATTCCCACATTTTATCTCTCCATTTCTCCTCTCAATTTTCTCCTGTTCTATTTCATTAGTTTTGCAACAATTATTTAGTAATTAATTTAGATATTGAATTATTGAAATTCAAGATGAACTATTCGATATTCTATCAATTTAAATATAGGTTATCCATATGGATTATCATATCTATCTTATTAGTTTAACAATATGTTATTAGTATCCTATTATATCTCTTCTTAAAAGATATAAATAAGGGACTAAGATAATAATTTGACCATAACATAAATATAAAAAAATACACAGAGTGAGAGAGTGACTTCTCCTCTATGGAATATCAACACGAAACATGGATCACGTATGGGGCCTCGGTCCCCCACAAGCCAAGATGAGAAGCCAGAAAAACATTGTAAAAAGCTAGAAAACCCAATGGGGAAAACAAAAGAAATTGGCATTTCTCCTAGCACATTTTGTCCATGTCGCCCTATCTTTCCTCATGGCATGTGATAAGTTCCTAGCTCCTAACCAATTCATTTTGGCACTTTCACCGGCTAACATTGGGCCAGCTATACTATAGGTTTCTTGCATATGACTTTATTGGCTATGTCGCCCTTTCATTTGAGGATCCGTAAATGTTCTTGTCATATCTTTTCAGTTTTATTTATTCTCCTAAATTTTAAAGTAGAATAGAGAAATTTTTTATTTATAAAAAATTAGTAAATTAAATTAATTATGAAGTGATCCATATATTTATCATTTGCATATTGAAGCTATTTTTCTTTTTCACTTTCTAGCCAGCATGATTCTTTACGGTGAAGTTAAACAAAAAAAAAAAGGGGATGCCTGACCCTTTTAAACATAACAAGCTCGTAGAATACGAATGTAACATTTGCAGCCACCAAAATGCATTACCGTCATTTTATTATCCGAAAAACATTTATCATATTTTTATAATTATTATTTGATAATAATAATATTTTTTAAAAAATAAGGATATAAAAATTATTTTTATTTTTATTTTTTTTTCATATTTCTATCTCTAACTATTTTTGTGTTGTAAACGATATCTTATATTGCTTTGTAAGGAATAATTATTGTTTTAACAATGTCGGGGTACATTTCTAAGAGACACAGGCAGACAAATTTTAGTTAAGACTCTGACACATTGATGTATCTTTAAAAATTGCCCACCTTTTGGGAAGACCCGGATCAATAAATAATTGTTATTCTTAGTATCATGATTGGTAGTTGCATCTTGTATTATAGGTGATTAGTTATACGCGTCATTTCACTTCAGAAATTTGTCTTTAGATGAAGGTATATAAATAATTTAGTAATAGTACTAATACATCTCTTGATACAAAAATTTCATGGGAATAAATAGTAAGCATACACTAACGCTAAATTTTCATTTGATTTCGAAGAAAGCAGTGACAAAGATCGAAATTTCAACTACTTGAATACAAACAATCTAATATTATATAGAAAAAAACTCAAACTATTAAACTAAAAATTATGATTAATTTTATTAATTTTTTGAAATAATTCCAACACAAGTAAGTAATTAATGACCTAGTTTAGATCTATAATAATACCACGTTACCAACACTTGAAAAAGGGCAAAAGAAATACTGCAGTAACTGGTTAATTTGATCGTACCTTTTGGTTTTAAAAAATTATAATTTAAGATTGTAGGTTTAAAATATCTATATTAAATAATTTTAGATTTTGAAATTATTTTAAAGATTTTAAGACTCAATATTTAAATTATGAAAATAATTATAATTTATGACTCTAAATTAAAATTTTTAATATTTTTAGAATAATTTTAATTTTTAATAATTTTAATATAAGTATTTTTAACTTAATTTTTTATACTTTAATTTTTTGTTTTGTTTTTGGCATTGTCACTGTCATCGTACTATCATGGGGTACACAGTCATAATAAATGGTGCTACTGTAAAAGATTTGTGCGCCAAAGCCTAAGATAATTGTGGTCTGTCCCAAGTGACACTGATAGATTCCAAAGGGGGGTCCATTCTAAGCATAACTCTCAGTGAGTGCGTGCTTCAAAAAGAACCAAATTTTTTCGTGTCCACAAAATTATTTTATAGGAGAGACAGTAATAAAATAGGAGAGATTTAGTAAGAGTTATTTATTATTTATATGTGTTTCATGTTTATTGTTCATTTTTATGTGAGAAATTCTTGAACGTGACCTCTTCAAAAAGCTAAGAGATTAGACCTTTTAATTTTCTTTTAGTAATTTTTTTACAAAATTATAAAAAATAAAGAAAAAGAAAGAAAAGAATATATAAGACTAACTTGACGGGTTTTACTTATTTTCTCTTTTTCTTTGTAATTTTATAAAAAAGATAGAGGTTGCAATCTCAATCTAAACTTGGATAAGAACAAGATTAAGTATGCCTACAAATTAGCCACCAAAGTTGTAAACTTAAAATAGTTTTAGTTTCCAAATGAGTTAATCTAGAAAATATTTCATTCATTGTAATTTAGTTCTTGTCAAGTTTTTTATGACTATTATTTAAATTTTGTTGTTTTTAATTGATCCCACTGGCATCTTAAAATTTACATGGTCCTTTAAAGGTTGGACGTTGGAGTAAGTGAAATTCACTATTTTACAAAAGGTATACAAAACAATTGTCATTTTTTTGATATTTAAACAAACCAAAATTAAACAAATTAAACATATATTTATCGTTTCTATGTTCTAATATGAAGTTATGAACTATCCAAGAAAAACTACTTGTAAAATTTGAATGGCATCTATGAAATATTTAATGGAAATACTGATTTGCAATGAGTTAAATATTTTCGGAGACTAATTGGTGCAATCTAAAAATTTTAAGGATTAAAACTAAATAAGTTTATTAATTTGAGGGTAATATAAATTGTTAGTTTATACTTAAACTAAACTATATACTTTTCTCGCAACAAATTAAATATAAGGTTATTTAATTCATATATTTAAAATCTGTTGTTAAAAAACTGTTTATATATTTATTGTGTTTTTTTAATAGAAAAAGGGAAATTATTCATCCATTGTAAAAAGGAAAAGTACCCAGGGTTTGGATGTAACACAATCAAAACCAATACTTAACCTTTAAAAAAACATTTATCCGTAAAGAACTGTAAATTCTTAGAAGTATAGGATTCAAATAAACTAATGAATTAATTGAAAGAATAATTTTTCAATAAAACCAATAAATATTCTTTTTTAATTTTTATCTAGATTTGATCTCAAGACGTTCTTTAAACTTTTGGTTTACATTAAAATTTATCAAATTTTAAGTTTAGATTCTGTTTATATTGATAAAAGTCAAGTAGTTGAATTTACAAGATTTTATTGAGATGATGGATCTGTTGTGGGAATCAAGAAGATAATGGACATGTGAGAAAAACTCTAATTAAACATACATTTACATGAATTAGAGTCACATTATTCACTCAAAAGAGGTGTTCAGAAATTCAAATATAAAATTGTTAAGCTCAAACACTCAAGGCTCCTTCGGGACGAGAGAGGAGTTTGGATTCATGGCTTCTCTCATAGGCTTTGTTCTTGTTCTGTCATTAATGCGAAACTTTGGAGAATTAAAACGAGTCTTTCCTTAGCTTGGGATCTTGGTTTTTGCTGTGTTACAGTTGAGACAGACTTGAACATAGCAGTTCAGATGATTACTCCATAGTATAGCCTCTATTCTTAGAAGAGAATGGAAGGTCACTTTTGCTCACGTGCATAGATATGCTAACGAAGTTGCAGATGTCTTAGCCAACATTGGTCTTGATCAGGAATCTGTGTATGAGTTCTGGAGTGAGGCTGCTCCTAGTGTTCAGTCTCACTTGCTGGCTAATAGTATGGGGTCCTCTATACCTCACCCTAGTGTTTCTACTTGGTTTCCTTCTTTTGGCTTCCTCCTCGTCTGTTTCACCAAAAAAAAAAAAAAAACTACTATTTAATTATAACAATACTAAAAAAAAAAAAAGGAAAAATTGAAGTAGAAGATATTTATATTAAAAGATTTTAAAATTTAAAAGATCTTAAGACCAAAAATCTAATCTGTGTGAAAAGATTATAATTCAAAACTCCAAGTTATAACTTTTTGTTTTAAAATTATTCAAAATAATTTTATAATTTAAAATCTTTCAATATAAATATTTTTTATCTAGAATCTAAACTATAATTTTATCCAAAAGAAAAAAAAGAGATTATAAAGAATGTGTATTTGGCATTGCATGAGAGCTGTCAAGATAACATGTCAGCAGTTATTATATTTTAGTTTTAGAGGTGCATGTGCAATAGTGCTTATCAAATTCCTTCTTCCATTCTATATAATTAAAAAAAATTAGTTAAATCTAATCTATAATAACAAAAATACATACGAACATGTTAAATGCATTTTTTAAAAAATAAAATTTGTTTTTTTGGCCACAAAATAAAATCAGATTTAGTTTAGATATGTTATTTTTTCATAATAGATTTGGTCATTTTGTTAATTTTTTGTAAATTAAATCTATTTCAAAAAGTCCCTATATTTATGGAGATAATATATTATGTGTATACTAATCACTATAGAAAATGCTTCGAAATTTGAGTGCATACTTTGTCTAGGAGATGTTGAAATTGCTGAAATAACATACTCATATGCTTTTTATGATTATTGGAAGTTATATTTCAGTTTTAGAGTGTACACATAGCGCTTGTCAAATTCCTTCTTTCATTCTTTATAATTTTTGTAAAAAAATAGTTAGGTCTAATCCATAATAACAAAAATACATATAAACGTGTGTAATCATAAATTGAATCTTTTATATTTTTGACATGTTTACTTGTTTTTTATTATAAAGTTGGTTAATTTATTAATCTTTCATAAATTGAATCTATTTAAAAATATCTTTATATATGCGTGGAGATGATATTCATACTAATCCTTAAAAAAATACTTAGGAACTTTTAGAACATGCTTTGTTTGGGAGATGTTGAAATTACCAAATTGACATACTTATATGCTTTTTCATGATTATTTTAATTAGTCTCTGAATTTTTTACAAATTAAATATATTTAAAAGTATCCCCATAATATTGTATATAATGTGTGGAGATAATATTTTGCCTACTAATCATTAAAAATAAAAAAATAAGGGGTTGAACTTTTAGCACGTGCTTTGCTAGGGAGATGTTGGAATTGCCTAAATGAGATATAAATGGCCAACTATATATCTAGAAATAGAGAGGCAGTTAATTAAAAATAGCTGAATAGCTTATTGTCCAAATGTATGTAAGTTAAAATAATATTTTAATTATCTTCATCACGTCTGTGTTGCTTAATAAAGAATATTTCAACTCTCACAAGCATTAGACTTTATTATTGGGACATTCACACACAACATGTTTATGTATGTCATTTGTGTGATAGACAATCAATCATTTATATTTTAGATTCTTTTTGTTCCCTGTAAATTATATAAATCTTTTTTAAATTTTATTGAAATTACATATATCTGTTCTAAAATAAAAATTTATCTTACACTTTAATATAATTTTAATTTTTTTGACTAAAATATCTTCTATTTAGAATTTGTTTAGTTTTAAAAAATACATATTTAGGTTAATGGAGGGTAGTTTAGTAAAAAATTTAAAATTACATTAAAATGTAAAGCAAGTTTAACAGAAAATCCATATATATTTTAAAAATAGAGAATGATCTATGTAATTTCAAAAAAAATAAAAAAATAATATAATTTATTCTTTTTTCATAACGTGCTGTCATAGAAGCTGATGCTTGGAGTTTTTGAGGCTGCTTGGTGCAAATAAAGTTTGTGAGAAAATCTTCACTGTTAAATTAGATCAAAATGACAGTTTTAGAAAAGAAAAAAAATTTAAGAGGTAAATAAAATTATTATTATTTACATTAATGCAACTCTGATTTTGTTAATAGAACCAACCCTGTGGACTTAGATTATATTTTATAAATAAAAAAAAATAAAAAGCACTTATTATGCTTTAATTTTATGTAAGGTTTTACTTTTGTCTTTTAATGCCATTTGCTATCAATTTAATTCCTTAATATTATCTCATATTTCATTTATATCCCTCAACTTTACGTAGTTTCAATTTGATTCTTTAATTTATATATCAGGTTTCACTTTTATCTTTTTGTTTTCTTTAATTCTAATTTAATTCTTTAATTTTTTTAAAAAATTATTCAAATGTTTCCTTTCTTCTAACACCATCATAATAGAAATGTTCCATATGCCTCTTTAGTAATTTAAATCTAGTAAGCTCTTGCCAACTTGTCTACTTAGTGACATAAAACTTCTTCATTAAATAATGTGGTAGTATTAGAGAGGAGAAAATATTTGAGTAATTTTATAAGTTGAAGGACTAAATTTGAATGATATGAAATTAAGAGATAAAAATAAAATCTAAAATAAAGTTAATAGACTACATTGTAGAAAAATGAAATTAATAGATAAAAATAAAACATAAAATAAAGTTTATAAACTACATTTGAATAAAATGAAATTCAAAAACAAAAGTGAAACTTTAAATAAACTTGAGCTTAAAAAATATATTTAACCCCAAAAAGTTGTTCAACTCGAATCCTTTAAAATTTTAAGGAAAATACCCACGATATCCGGCCATGACTGATTTAACTTGGAGAGAACTGATATAGTATCAAATGTCAGTTTTTCAAATTTCATCCCTCTCTTGAATTGCATAAAAATAACACATTCTCTTTTTCTCTCCTTCCCTTTTTTTTTTTTTTCAAAAAAAACTTTTCATCGAGCGGACAAGAAAAGAAATCTCCTCTTTCAAGGTATTTCGTTAATAAACTAAGAAGTGCAGTACTGAAATATTTATAGAAGAGGCAGGAAGCACTCGATGGGTAGCATGAGATAAAGAAAGACGGCGAAAACAATCCTTTTTTATATCCTATTTGATAGTTATATTTTGTTCAAATGTATAAAAAGAAAATAAATGCATAAATGGAGAATAATTATTGTATCTAGTTTATACAAAATATTATACTTTTGTTTTCATTACTTTTTAAAATAAGTTATGAGAGTTATTATTTTTTATTTTAATATTTTTATTTAATTAAATATACAAATAAAATAATATTCTCATTTCTTTCTGTATTATATTAAACATAATTATTTTATTCTATTTACAACTTCATTCTTTTTTTTATATCTAATAATTTTTTTATGCCAAATAAGATATAAATAAAGAAAATTGTTATATGAAACATATTAGTTATGAGCATCATATATATGTACATACTGATTCATCCAATTGAGAACTTAAAAGAGGGAGGGACTGAGGCAGAATATTCGCTTCTGTAGTAAAAGTGTGTCCTTCCCCATGCATGTCAACAAAATAAAAGAACAAAATTGTACTCTTTTATTTTAGTGCATTTGGTCCTCTTTCTTTATTAATTTGCCTCTGGCTATGCAACTAGTATCATTCAAGCAGAGAAGAACAAAGACATGTGATGAGTGGCTCTTGATAATTTCATCCCAAATAGCTTCAGCTCCCATGTGAATCTGTTGCTTCTTAAATATCTTAAACCTTCTTTCCTTTTGCAGCATCCTTAACTCCTTCTTTCTGCAAATAACGATGGGTTGAAATATAAATGTTAGCACCACCATATTTCATTATTATTATTATTATTATTATTATTATTATTTTACAGTATACTATTAATGAGATAGTTTATTCTTTTATGGATGATTTCAATTAAAAAGTTGAAGTTATTAAGTGAAGATCGAGAAATAATTTTTTTTTTTTTTGCTTTGGATAACAAAGGAGATTTCAGTAAAAATGAAATCCATAGCTTTGAATTCACCTCAATTTTAAAGACCAAAATTGGTTCTAGGTGAGTTATTAGCTAATTGACATGAATAGTTTGATCATAATTTCCTATATGCTTTCTAACGCAAAAGTCTTTTAGGCTTGAAGTCTGAATATATCACAAGCCCACCATGCATAATGCTAAAAGGTCAATTTAATAATGAAGAATAGAAATAGTGAGGATGAAACTCCTAATTACTAGATTATATAGGCTGATATCATATTATTTGACTTGAAAGTTTTAAGGTATTAAGTGAATATTCATGAATAATTTTGCTGTTATTGAATTTGTACATACCAATGGATCTTTTGCAATGGAGAACTGCCTCATAGATTGAGCTCTCTGAATCACAAGACTTTCTCCAGTCATCTGCAGAATATGCTACACTGATTCTCGGGGATGTTCCAGAATAACCTCTGTTGCCAAGAGTTTCATGATTTGAAGCTGATTTCTGATGATGACTCCTCAGCCTTCTACACAGAGGCCTCAAGAAGTTGAGATACTTCTGAAATATCCTCCTTGATAATGTCCTGCACCTCTTCAAAGAAGGACATCTAGAAGAATGGCCTGTGGGACCCACACTCTTTGGTGAAGAGGAAGGAAGAATTGGGTTGGAATTCGATGATGAAAGAGCCTCATTATTATAAGATTCCATCTTCAAGGATTCAACAAAAAGGGGGGTGAGGTAGCCATTGGAGAAGAGCTCATCTGCATCAACAAGAGCAAGAGGGGACTGAGAAATTGGGAAGTCAAATTTGAAGTCCTGTGAGTTCTTCTTGAAGAACCTCTCGGAAGGTGGCATTCTTGGGTCCATTTCTATAAAGGAAGAAGCTTCATCTGAGGCATCAACACAAGTTTCTAGAGATGGCTTAATGTTCACCAGCCAACTATAGGAGAAGCTTTCAATGGAAATAGGCTGAGAGGTTTCCATGGAAACAAGGAAGGAAGCAAATAATTGAGAAATTTGAGAGGGTAAAGGAAAGAAATACAAGGTGGGCTATAGACTCTCTCCTCTTATGAAGCATAATATATATATATATATATATATATATATATATATAAACACACACACCCGCCTTGATATATCTTCTCACTCCAACAATTGGGAATGTGGTTGTCTGGCAAGAGACAATGAATTTTAATAATTGGAATTGAGAGAAAAGAAAAAAGGGTACAGAAAAGCGAGCCCCCACACGAGACCCATAATGTCCTGTTGCATCACTAGTTAACCGTGCCCTTCCTTTTTAATCATTTGTTTCTTTAAGTTTCAGGACCATTTTTTTTTTGGTTTATTTCTAGAACTTAGTTTAATCTATCAGAAACCATATTTAATGAAATGAAAAGTAGGAGTTTCAAGCATATTCAGAAACATTAAGCAGAATCAGTCTTAATAGTTTGGCACGTTGAATTAAGGATGCGTTTAAATTGAGAAAATTAGAGGAAATGGAAAGGTTTGATTTACAATTTTCCTTTAATTTAGATCTAATCAACCCTTCTCCATTCTCATTGATCTAAACATATCTTTGGAAAAAAAAAAGGAAGATCTCTGGTGCTCATCTTTTAGGTCTTTTTGCTCACTTTTTTGTAAGCCTCACCTTTATGTTGATTCTTACATTAAACTATTAACACAGGCGTTGTTCATTTAACAAGTGTGAATTTGATGCTAAAACGGAATTGAGTGCATACTCTGACATCATGGTAATATTAAGTTAACTTACCCTCGTTGGTATGAATGTAGATCCTTCGAAGTGAGGATCTGCTAGAAGTACGCTTTTCTCAACCAAATAAGAGTAATTTCTTATATTTAAAGAAAATGAAAGATCAGACTACTTCAAGCGTACTTCTGCGGATTGTCATTTCAAAGGATCCATATATCATTAGTATTTTTGTTAAGAAAAATGGTATGCAAGAGAAATATTTGCTAATTACACATGTTTTATAGGAAAAAAAACATAACTAGTGCATAATTACTTCAAAGCTTCCATTTTTATCTCCCATAAATCATGTTTTTACCAATATGGACGGTGTTGTTGATTTTGCTTAGCTTGCTCTGCTTTCTTCTTGTCCTGTTGCGTTTTGTGCTGATGAGTTCGGGATTGATGTGATCAATTTAAAATGATGATTCTATCATTCTGACGATCACATCCCAACCGCTACAACATAAGGCTGAACCAATTAAGATGGTAATATATTCCACTGTACTACCATATATTAATTATACCATGTAACCTAAATGACATTGATATGCATATTACATCGCACAATTATTATTATATGCATAGTATTTTCAGACAACATTATTGTTTCATGAGAGTGAAAAGACACTGGGATACTACAATGGGTCTTTTAGAGTCCTGCTATGAACTTCCTTATACAATCAAATCGAGTCTTACTCAAGAAGAAGAGCCTACTGAATATACTTATGTCTGACCATTTAGCTATTCTAACGGAAACTATAAACCAAGTGGGATATATTGTCTCCAATAATAACATTAAAAGGTCTTTGAAAGAACATTGAGTTGGTACAATAAGAAAAGTCTCTCAGTCAAACTCATTGTTACAAATTTAAATTTTAGCCAAGTCAATTTTTTAGGGTAAAGTGGTAAGAAATTTTGAAGTAAATATTTTAATTAATTTCAACATTGATAACCAGTTGTTGATTAGATTGAAGCACCGAATTAGTTGAGATATGCGCAAATAAGTTTAAATATTACCTAAACTTGATATCAAATATAAAGGTATCTTCTCTTTGCCAACAAGGATTAGAAAAAAAATATTGGATTTGAATCTTGTTATTAAATCTTTCTTTATCTAAAAATTTTTTATTTACCCAAAATCTCTCAAAGTGAGATATCTTTGGAAAAGAATAAATTGAGAGAAGATAGCTTTGTATGATTGACACTGATAAAATTAAAATAAAAAATGAAAATGTAATGAAATAGTAACCTAATTTATACCATTCAGACGAGAATAAAGGTGTATGAATATGAAAAAAAAATGAAAAAGTAGTAAAATAGTAACCTAATTTATATCATTCAGAAGAGAATAAAGGCATATGAATATGAATTAAAAAACAGATTGGCACAGCATTATAGTACTTACAACATCAGAACAAATGTGAAGAGGACAATGGACATGTTCTCATGTTGAAGGCAGAAATGGATAAATTACATGTCACCAATTGGCATACGTAACTATAATTTTGTCCTTGAATCATCAGTTAAATCTGAAAGGGAAAAAAACAAGAAAATATCATGAGATTCTCCTGGTAAGGAAAATTTATGCTTTTTCATCCACTACCAGTCTGAGTGGTTCTGAATACAAATCTCCAGAGGTTTAAATGATAATAAAAGCAATGTCCTTTTCATACTGAAATGAACTAATTAGTTTTAGTTGGCAATTTTTATGAAATTTTAATGTAGCAGACAAGGGCCCCTGGGGTTGTCGGATAAAGAAACAGATTCTTGAGACCAAAGCCAGAAAAGCAGAGTGACTTGAAAACAATTGGTCCCCTCTTATGTCTCCCTTCAAGACAATAAGTATTCACTAGTAAATCCAACACTCATTAATGCAGTCTAATTCTGAAAAGAATGTTACACCAATCATGCAAGTACAAAAGAAAATTAGGTATGACAGAAATTCTTTACTTGCAAGAGTAGGAAATTTTTCTGGGAATCATAATGTATGAGTATTCTGTTTAATTGGCAGTGATATTGACCATTGGATGAGAACAACCAGATTCATCTAACCGTTGATAGTAGTGCCGACTAGATAAGATATCAACACATTTTGGATACTGAACAGTTTGCCTGCACGAGCACAGTTGCAGACAAACTATGGAGAATCAGGCTACCTAGCTCAGCTTAATGTAAAATAGGCTAACACAGTGAAGACCTTGAGTGCATGGCTATGAGCATTTGGTAGTGTTCTCAGTCATTGGAGAACTACTTGCCTTTGAAGTCTCTCATTTATGGGGCTAGGATAGAAGGACGTTAGGGTGTAGAGGTCAGTAGTACATTATTAGATTTTGAACTAAAAAGAAACATATATACTGATATAGATGAAATTTGAGGTGTCACATTATGTTTGATTCTAGTGTTGCACATGCATCGAAACAATATTATGTTTTTGAAATATCAAATGCTTTATAGCTCTATTTTCAATTATGTTAACAAGAGGTGTGGAAACTTCTTCTCACACTAGTTAAAGTTTGCCAAAAGTCTTAATGTAAAACTTCAGAAACCATGGGGAATGGAGTAGTTATTTGCATATTGCTTGCACTATCACTGATATTTATTACAATTTACAATATGATCATTACCACCGATGTTATAAAGCAGTAAAATAACTAGCACAACCTATGAGTAGCAGTTGGAACTGGAGTTTATATAGACTAAATCTTTTTGTTACTAAAAGAAGCAATATAAAGCAAGCTCAATAAAGGTGGTATAGTAGAGAAGATGCCAGCTGGAAAAATAAAGTAACACCTATCATTTCATGAGGTCAAGAAATACAAAAGCATTCCACAAACTATGCAACAACATTGATGGTAAGAGGTTCCTAGACCTTACAAAGACAACGCCCATCACCATACCAAGAAATACAAGAGGCAGCATTCTCTGCAAGTTAAAATGTGCCAGGGCAAAAGCTACAGAGCTAATTAATATGGCACACCATACAGGCATGTACTTTGTTAAAGAAGGAAGAAGAAAGCCTCGGAAGACGATCTCCTCCCACAGAGGGGCACAAACTGAGACCACCACTGCATAGAGGGCCATTGCCACTGGATCTCTCGCCACAATTGATTGCTCTACACTTGAAATAGTCACAGGACTAGATGGAAGAATGGGCAACAAATTTAGGTTCACTTGTGACAGCTGATTGATAAGGGGAAACATGAGGCAGCCTAAACCAACATCAAATGGCCACTTCCCCTTTAGTGTAAATTTGAACCAGTCAGATGGAAGTGGATGAAACTTTGCGAGACAACGATGAAGTATCACTATCCCAACCAAACCTTCAGCAACATCGGTCAAGAGGCTGTACAAGGCTTGCCCTCTGTACGTAAGAGACTCTTTTCTAAACCCTGCTGTGTATGCCAGAAATGGAACTATCCAAGATCCTACCAACCAAAATGAGGCAATCCAGAGCAACATAACCTGCAGAACCCAGTTCAGTTTGCTGTCCTAAATGTGATGTAAGCAATACTAAAAAGCAAGATAAAATAAATGAAAAACAATAAATAAAAGGCAAATTGGTATCTCAAAGAAATGATAGATAATCTGAGGATAATGTAACCTGGATAATTTATGTAAGTCACAATTTGCATGATTTTATGAATAAAAAGTTAACCAACACTAGCTCTTACATATGGTCGTTCATGCTCAACCTTTGCTAATCCCACGTATTAATCTTACTGCCTACATTGCAAATTAGTTAAGACTACAAAGAGGGTTTTTTTCTTTGAAAAAAAAAATACCAATAACCATTTATTCAGCATTTGGTAACATTTTCAAGCAACACCCAATGTTGGATGGAAAAATTATATATACATATATATATATATATATATAATAAAACTGCTTGATTTTGAAATTTTAAATTGCAATCTTCCTTGTAGGTAGGAAGCATTAAAAATATTTTGATAATCTTGTCATTATTTTGAACTCCAAAATACAGGATCTTTTTCCTTTTAATTTTCCATTGATAAAGAAGAAATGTTATTAGATAGAAAGCGTAAGAAAAATTTAAATTGATAGCACCGTTTAGGAAACTCAATTTGGATTTGTATTTTTTATCTTTTCCTTTTTTGCATCTTAGCTAGCCCTCCGTTGAAAGCTTGGCCTTTAGCCAAGTTATGAATAAAAGAAGTAAGAATTCTCTCAATTTCTTCAACAATACTACATCAATGTGGCGGGTAATATTATAGCAAGATCGGCTCAGTTTAATGCAATCCTACAAAGTTAGTAGCAACCATCTCAATGACCAAGATTAGGACGTGGAGGACTGCAGGCCTTTAATCTGAAGTCATGCCTATAAGCACCAGAGTGGAGGATCACAAAAATAGAATGCAATCACAATCACAAAAGTGAACACCTAATTGCACCAGAGTTGAACACCAACCCAGTATTTATTACATTTCTAAATGTAAGGGTTTGCAATTTAACGATAACATTCTATGGATGGTTTTATAAAGAGGAATTTTCTGGCTAGCTACTTGATCATGAGAATTCATTTGAGTTAGTGAAAATGTCAGAGTTAAAGGTGTTTATGCTCCAGCAAAAAGCTTGAAGACTCTCTGGCATATTATAATAGACATGCTGTAGGAAATATCCAATCTAATCATGGGGTCAAAGAGAAAAACTAGATTAAACAGTTCTAACTCATGACTGACAGAATTATGTCCCAAACATAACATAATGCTTGTCCTACATCATATGGGAAAATATGTGTGAATAAGCCTCAAATGTATAGAAGAAAATTTGATCAAGTCACAAACCATAAAGAAATTTTCAAATAGGCAAGATGAAAATTTCCCAAAGTTTGAAAGTATGGATGTTGAAAATGAAAACTTAAGTGAAATTTCTTAAACTTGATGAGCGAGGCACTGTTGGGTCTAAAAATTAAGTAAAGTTGATAATGTTAAAGCTTCAGCACCTCTTGAAGATCAAGAGCTATGAAGCAAGCCTACACGACAAGGACAATACATAATAAAATCCAACATTAAGTAATGGGAGATAGCAGTTAGCATAGACATACATTACAAGATTTATAAATATACATAATCATTATCTACAAAAGTATGAATCACTAAAAAATATATATATAATTACTGCACAAAATATGATTTTATTGGGTTCAAACATGCTCTAGAAGTAGGGAAAATTATGTTCTATCCCTCTAAACTTAGGCCTAATTATAAAATTGGTACATAAACTTTAAAATATAATAAAACACCTACAGCCACCCTAAACTTTAAAATGTAACAACACCTCCTAAACACCAAACAATGCTTAATTAGACCTTAGTTCAAGGAGTTAAAATGTAATTTTCCCTTGAAACAAACATCAAATATTGAAGATATATTTTCATCCTTTAGAATACTACTTTGAGATACTAGAGTGCGCAATGACTATCAACTATCTTAATGTCCAATATGTGTAGACACTAACACAGTCCTTATTTTATCAGTGTCCGTGTTCATTTTATTATGAAAGTAAACATAAATTGCATTAGAGTAAACTTAACTTACAGGGTGAACCCAAGGCTAACTAGCCAAATGTCTTGTTAATGATGTTGCACAAGTGGACTTATGGTATTTATCATTTTCATGGTCTAGTTGTGTACTAAACTTTCACTACGCTAACACACTGCATCAGGGAGAAATTGACAGCATTTGATACTGTTTAAGATTAACCAATAAGGTCGGACATAAGGTTGATTCTTCCTTTTTAAGCATAAGACCACAATGGAAATTCTCACAAAATAATCCTCATCTCTGATGCACTTTTAATAGATGTGCTGTTTCAACAGATTCCTTTCTGTAAAATAAAAAAAAAAAAAATTATGTCACTTGCGTCAAGACAAAACAGGCAACAGCACTTTATTCCTAATACAATTTATTTTCTTCATCCAACAATAGAGTACTAACAATTATTTATTCAGCAGTCTTTTAGTCCAGAGATCCTCTTATAGGTTTCCACCCAATTTGGCCCCACTCCCTTTTTCTTATTTTTTTTGGTCTTTACCAAGAACACTGATGGAACTTAAACAACAGAACGGCAAAAGTTCATTATCAACACAAAATATATAAGCTCTGATTAGGCTTCTCTATTATATAAACATGAACAACAAAGCTACAGAACTATACTACCACCATATAATCCCTACAGAGCTGAAACACTCACTGTGAACTAAGAAATGAGAGAACAGCTACAGAACATAAGGCAAAACTCAAAACACACAAAACACCTAAGATAAAGATGGATAATTCTCTAGCTTTCGAGAGGGGAGAGTCTCTCCCAAAGACCAGTCTTAAAATGATTCTTCACACCCTTCCCTTGCTGCCTGAACCCTTCATAAACCCCATGCCATCCTTTTCTCTCTCATCCACTACTTTTGTACAACCTACACTAGTGTCAGAGGTCGTTATTCCTCTGTCCAATCCCTTCTCTGCCCTTGCCTATCCTTTCTTGGAATAAGTCTTCTGGGTTGTATTAACACTTGGGCCAGCAGGCCCATCAAACATCCATATAGCATATGTTGGGTTTGGAGGCATCTTGGATTATGACAATGACAAACTCTAAAATATGCTTGATTATGCTATGATACCTTGAGAAAAAGCAGTTAGGACTTACTCTATTATAGTTCGTTACATAAAACTTCTACCATAGGACAATTTGCTCTATAATAGTCATTCATTCTTCTTGCAAGAAATACCTAACTAAAGATTAGAAATGGGTTATACTCTCGAGAAAATCTTTAGAATTTTAGGAGACAGAAACAGAGGCAACTGCGCTTGGGGTGTTATTGGGCAAAAATTGTTAAGCCATTGTAATACAAGCAAAGAAGGCTTGGAACTTGTACTTTGAGGCTTTATGGTGGAGATAACTCTCAAGTTTGGCTTGGACTGTGGATGTCAGTGTTGTCAATGGCTTATAGCAGCCAATGGCAGCAAGCTCCCAAACTGCCATGGTCGCATGGCAGATGGCATGAAGGCAATTTTTGAAATAACATGAAGTTTATTACATGCAACTACAAAAGGTGAATATGAAGTTTTAATATCTTAAGAAAAATCACAAAACTAAGATATATTAAAGCTCAAACCAAGAACCCACACCTAAATAAACTTTAAACCCCAAAAAAAAAAACTGAGGTCTGCTGGCAATTTGGGACTAAATTTTGGAAAAGGACCAAAGAGCTAAGCTTGAAATTAAATGGAAAGTACTTGAAAGAATATTTCAAGATGTTCTGTACTAAAGAGTTTATTACTTAGCTGCTAAGCTAGGGTTTTTATTACTAAGCTTGCAACGAAAGCTTTGGAATTTATTACTGTGAGCGATCAAGCCACAATGAATAGAGTTTACACAACCTTTTTTACCTTGCTCCTTTTATAGAGGTCTGAGGAAATTCTTATATAGTTAATTGCTAGCCTTTGTTTGCATATAATCTTGTGTTTATTGATATTCTGAAATCATCTCAAAGAACCTAAGTTGTTCATTTTGAAAATAGCAAGTTTAGAAAGAACCAATTCTCTCTTGGCTCCCATTCTAATATCAGCATATAGGTTTTATCCTACAGAGCATGTACATTTCAAAAAGAACTCATGTTTGTATTTCAAACATGTTGAACACTCATAAGACATGCTGCACCACTCCAGCTAACTAGACACTTTCTATGTTGTCGTGCCCCATGTGCATGTTTGTGTCCACGCTAGAAAAAGGACTACCTATGGTGAAAATTCAACTTCTAATTTTTATTTTTCTTTTTTTTTAGTGGCATAGCACAGACACATGGCTGGTCAGTGACATTCAAAACAATGCAGGACAGCTTATATGGAATTTAAGTTCTGAAGACAAATATTGCATGTCATTTAGGAGTTATGCATGACCACGCTTATGTTCTCTTTGTCACCTTGTGTCTCATCAAATGTGAGCACTTATAATCATGGTATACAATGTTAGCTCCTTTTAGCCACTTCAATTCTAAACACGTTTGTTTCTCTCTACTTTTGTCTATTTGTACATGCTTCATGTATCTGTGTCTAACCCATCATATATGCATGGCTCTGCTCTCTGCTCCTAATACCACAAATATCAAATATCCAAGCAGAGGCATCAAATCTCCTATTCACTAGATTATTATAAAGGGAGGCATCATTAATAGCTACCACATTCAAATTCCAACCTGTCTACCAATATGTACAATTGAACACCATAAACCATGTCCGACACCAATTCATTCCCTAATAGGGCAAACTATTCCCAGCTTGCTAAGGGAGTTTACCTAATGAATAGTATAATTACATATCTAGATTAAAAATTCTACTTTGACTACATTAACTTACAAATAGCATAATATAAAGATTTTCCTGACATCCTTTCCTTTTGAGCGGCCATATTTAATAGTCACTAAATCAACCAGGCAGTATAATATACTGGTATTTATCATTAAAATCCATTTCCAAGTTCTTAACTGAAGAGAGTTATAGTAATTCAGCAACTTCGATTGAAGAAACTCATAACTCTGTATTCCTGACTGCCAAATCAAAGCATAGATACCCCTAATGTTACTTAACCATTAATTATGGTATATGGTAAGAAAAATATACTTTACCTGAATGATGGTCTTTTCTGTCCAGGGGACTGTCCAAGGTTCCACACCAAGAATTGCATTTGCAACCTGAAACACAAGCAAACAAAACCCTCACTATTCCTTAGGCTTTCAAAGATATTATACAAGATTGGCATAATTTTTCTATTCCCAAAATTGCCCAAAGGATTCAGGGTTAAAATAATATGGGTAGAAAACATAAAGTGATTAAATCAATCTACTAAGTCATTGACATGTTATCCAAACTTAACTACTGACACAAAACCTGTCTGAGCTACATCACTAAAAGTTCATAAGTGTATCAAGGCAACACACGAACACACATATATGCACCAATATGTGCAAGCAATAAAACACATGTTAAAGAAAGAGCAAGAAAATATAAGAAATCAGCATTTACTAAAAACTACAACTTTGAATCTTTGATTCGAAGTAAAAAGATGAAAAGTAAGAGATAGCAAACAACTCATTTTCCTTCTTATACTAGATTCTCCATAAATGAAATCAATACCTTATGAATACTGGAAAGCCAATCTTTATTTAAGTCTTTGGACTGGTTGCACTTAGGCTTCATCAAATCTTCTGATAATTCATCTTCAATGAACTCAGAGCTAGGAACCTCAGATGAAAAGTTTTCATGCCTATAACACAAAAATCTCCATTTCTAGAATGGAGTAATAATTTAAGTTAGGGTAATAAAAAGAAATCCAAATAAACCCTAGTAAATCAACTTCATACACCAGGCTAATCATATGTTTTTCTTGATAAGATGAAATCTTAATTAACTACACAAATTGGCTGCGTAGAGATTTAACTAGAAAAGGGTATTAACATGAGAACCTGTACCTACAAAATGCAATTAAGTTAGGTGCCTCATATTCTTTGTGTCATAGACATTGAATTTAACAATTCTTAAATTTAGTTCCATTCTTTGATCTTTTCCCATATTTTAGAGGAGGCCCACAAACTTAAACATCTTCAGTAAACAGAGTGAAAGACAACATTTCTTAGCCTTACAAATTGCAATACATTATAGCCCCTGCTACAAACGGTAACAATGATCAATGATCATGATCTCTTTAATTATTGGCTAAACAGAGAAGATGTCAATGATTGAAACCCTAACCCTAGATTCTCCTTTAACAATCAAATAAGAAAGGGGGGGGGGGGGAGTCCTGTAACCTCAAAATAGGCCAATCATCACTATTCTTCTCTTCTTTATATGACTCTAACGCAGATCACACCATTTAATGGGTTTCTCATCTCACACTGTATGTCTATCCTGCCCTGTATTTTGTGGTCTACTGCAATTGTGGATTCTGTAGTATTTCTTGCCATCCAACACCAGCATCAGCCACAGTCAATGAAAGCAAATGCCAAACAGGTCTTCTCTACCCTTAGAAGCCTAGACCGAAGCTATAGAGCACAAACACTAACACGCACATGTTGACACATATATGATATGAGGCTAGCCCATGACTTTGTCTTTTTAGTTTTTAGAGGTTAGCTAAAATTCTCAGGTTAAAGCTGCACCAATTTAAGTATGCTCAGGTTGAGCATGCTGATTTAAGTGCACTGATTAAAGAAGCATCAACCAGAAGTAACATGTATGAAGATTAACTTCTCATTAAAATGATGGCATTATCTTCCACGGCTCAATGCCCCCACTTCAAATCAGGTTCACCATTGATAACATATGCTTAGCTTCTTTGAGACAGTTTCCAGATCAAAATCATATCTGCTAGTTGATCTCAGGCCAGGCTGAGAATCTCAGCTTGACATAATTGATAATGAAGAGCACTTGGGCTGATTTTCATTGCGGGACTGATAATTGCATATGACATAATATGGTCATGCTTTTAAGTGCCCCTTCAAAACCTGTATACTAAATTTTACTTTTCGTTCTGGTTAATCAGACGCACCCAGTGGGAACAATCTGCTATTAAGACCTAATAGTCTAGCACCCTTTGCAGACATGAAGATATCTACTCGTAACTGGATACATCTATAAAGTAGACACTCCATAGGGATAACTGGATACATCTATATCATAGTATAACTGTTAACAACTTCTAGTAAGCACGGACATAGTAACAAGGGGATACAAGTTCGTTTCTTATGATGTGCACGTGGCATGAAAGAAATGTTTTAAGAGGGGAACGCAAATGCCGAGAAAGATAACTGAAGAACAAAATATTGAAAGCTTCCACTCTACCATTCAAGATCAGCTCTACTTATTGATAATCTCCATTACCCGTTTCGCTTATTAATTCATTCATTCCCTCTTTTAATAACCCATAACTTTCTGAGCAACCAAACAGCAGATATTCAAATTCAATTAATGCGTAGTCAAACACAAGTAGACAGAAATCTTACGTTAATAGGAAACCTGGATTGAAATCGAAGGCGAGGGGAGGTCCCGTTAGGCGATAGCCGGAGAATTGGACGTTTCAGAAGCGATAACCTGGAGTTGTTGGGGAGGAAGAGAGAGGCGGGGAGAAGAGAGGATGGACGGCAACAAATGGTGGTAGGCATAGCTGCAGCACCGGATTAACTGCAATCCGGAGATTGAATTGTGTTAGACTACGCATGAGAGATTTGTTCACTCTTCCTTGCTTCTGATTCCACGCGCATTCTCTCTCGCATCAGAAGAACAAGAACTGTGCGTGATTGGAGATCGAATGAAAACAGACACACAGCTGACGCAAGAGGGTGCGCGTGGCGTGACTGCTTGCAATTTCTTAAACTGTGAATTACACTGACTTGTCAAATTTCCTTCCCCGCGAGGGATAAGTTTCGCTCTATGACTATGCCTTCATTGTCCTAACGCTCAAAATATCTTTTATACGCGAATTTACCAAGTTTTTATATTTTAATGTTTTGATTACTAACAAAAATTTAATTCGTAATTCAATTTACAATTAGCTCAGTACAAAACAACTTTATCTTAAATCATATAAGGTGTTGAATTTTTTTTCTTTTCATTGTACGGGCTAGATCCTATTTAACAGATAAAATGTGCAGAATGCAATTAGAAAAAGAGATTGATAATTTAAGGCCAACATTGAAAGCAATTTCAAACTTTTGGTCTTTTTTTATTTTAAATTGCACTTTGTAAAATACTGTAAAAAAAAATCTGTTTTATCATTGTATATATTCTCAAGCTGACTTATACGTCAATCCAGAATGGATAATGATTTTAAGGAGATACTATCTATATTAAGTCTTTTCATTTAGGTTAATAAGAACTCAAATAGTCAAGCATACTTTAACTATTAGGCTAATCTTTTGAAAATAATGTGCTAGAAATAGTTATGGCCACCAAGAAAAAACAAATATTCTTGAAGTGAAAAAAATCGAAGAGAAGAATGAATTTTATTGGTATTTAATTCTATAATTAACATTTCATAGCACGTAAATAATGAAAAATAAAATATGGTGGGCAGCGAAAATATTGAGGAATAAAAATATCTTAATATTATTGAGAAGTTAAATTCGGCGATATATTGTTGCTTAAATGTATAGAGATCAAACAAAAATCTCATAACCTCTTTAAGTAAACCTATATATTATTTAAGAGAGTATAGTGTTTGACACTTCGATATAAAAACGGACGGAGCAAACTATAATCAGTTCAATTCAGAGCAATAAATCTTATTATTAGAAAAATTTAAATTGCTTGAAGTTATTAGAATGTCAATGATATTGAAGAATCTAGCTGGTGTGCCATAGCTTTATTTTAAAAAAATATTATAATTAAAGATCTTAAATTAGATATATTTATAATAAAAAATTTTAGATTTTAAAATTATTTTGAAGAGTTTAAAGACCAAAAATTTAAATTGCATAGACAAACTATAGTTCAAAACTCCAAATTAAAATTTTTTTATTTTTAAATTCTTTGAAATAATTTCAAATTTTAAAAATTTTCAAGATAAATATTTTTAATTTAGAACTATCAACTGCGATTTTTTCAAAAAAAAAAAATTTGACAGATTTATAGGCTGCTTAAATCAATAAAAAAATTTCTAGCTATTGCAAGAAAAATCTAGATTAAAAAGGTCGACGAGAAACCAATTAACTGCATCAATAAATATGGAGTATTGTAGCAATTTTAAAGCAATGCAAGAAGTAGTAGACTCTGCAAAAAATGTTAAACATCCTACTATCTCTCTTCATTATTTGTCCCCTTCCCTTCTAAGTGAATTGTAATATTGTAAATTTGACTACCAAATATCAAGAACATCATTTTTCCCTTTTAAATACCAACTAAGCTATTACCTTAATCCAAAAATCATCCGTTAGTAATAGAACTTTGGTTTAAAACACTTGATAATATTCTTAACCACACCTACAACATATATATATATATATAAACCCCATTTCAGGGATAGCAATCTTATGGGGCAGGGATAAAACGCTAACCCACTCTTCCTCCCCATCGTCAATTATTTCTCCCATCCTTGAATCTTATTGCGAGATAAATTTTTTCCTCATTCTCATTTCTTGCGTTCCCATGGAGACTCGACAAGTTGGCACAACAATAAACATCTTTAACAATGATGAGACATAGTCACATCTCTATAACAAAAAGAAGTCAAAGATAGAAGGAAAGGCTTCTAATATAAGATGAGAAGCTTTTGAAAACTAATAGAAGATGGTTTTTAGGGTTTTTTAAAAGATATTTTAAATTAAAATATATATTAATATAAGAAAAATAAGTAAAATGAATATGTAAAATAAATATATTTATACATTTTCATAATTTCACCAGGACAGAACCTTACGAGGTGGATATGAGCCCACCCTTATCCTTGGACTACTTTCAAGGAGGCTTTCATGACTTCGCTCTATGATTATGCCCTCATTGTCTTAATGCTCAAAATGTCTTTATATACGAATTTACCAAGTTTTTAAATTTTAACGTTTTGATAACTAACAAAAATTTAATCGTAATTCAATTTACAAGTAGGTCAGTACGAAACAACTTTATCTTAAATTATATAAGGTATTGAATTTTTTTTTTCTTTTCATTGTATGGGCTAGATCCTATTTAACAGGAAAAATGTGCAGAACGCAATTAGAAAAAGAGATTGAGAATTTAAGGCCAACATTGAAAGCAATTTCAAACTTTTGGTCTTTTTTTAATTTTAACTGCACTTTGTAAAATACTGTTTGAAAAAAGTCTGTTTTATCATTGTACATATTCTCAATCTGACTTACACGTCAATCCAGATTAGATAATGATTTTATGGAGATACTATCTATATTAAGTTATTAACTCATTTCATTTAGGTGCATAAAAACTCAAATAGTGAAGCACACCTTAACTTCTAGGCTAATGTTTTTGAAAATAATGTGCTAGAAAGAGTTTTGGCCCTAAAAATATATATTCTTGCAAAGTGAAAAAATTCGAAGAGAAGAATGAAATTTATTGGCATTTAATTTTATAATTAATGTTTCATAGAAATTAAATAATGAAAAATAAACTATGGTAGCCATCGAAAATATTGAGGAATAAAAATATCTTAATATTATTGAAAAGTTAAATTTGGCGATATAATGCTACTTGAATAATGTATAGAGCTATCAAATAAAGATCTCATAACCTCTTCAAGTAAACCTATGTATTATTTAAGAGAGTAAAGTGTTTGATACTCCGATATACAAACGCAGGGTGCAAATTCCAATTAGCTCAATTCAGAGTAATAAATCTTATTCTTAGAAAACTCCGAATTGCTTGAAATTATTAGAATGTCAGTGATATTAAAGAATCTAGCTAGGGATCTCAAATTAAAAATATTTATAATAAAAAATTTTAAATCTTAAAATTATTTTTGAAGAATTTAAAAACTAAAAATTTAAATTACATATACAAACTATAGTTTAAGACTCTAAGTTAAAAAAATTATTTTTAAAAAATTTTTTAAATAATTTTAAGATTTAAAATTTTTAAGATAAATTTTTTTAATTTAGAATTATGAACTGTAATTTTTTCTAAAAAATTGACAAATTGGTAGGCTGGTAAATTAATAAAAAATTTTAACTATTACAAGAAAAATTTAGATTAAAAAAGTCGGTGAAGAACCGATTAATTGCATCAATAAATATGGAGCATTGTAGCAATTCTAAAGCAATGCAAGAAATTATAGACTCTGCAAAAAAAGTTAAACATCCTACCATCTATCTTCATCCCTTTTCCCCTTCCCTTCTAAGTGAATTGTAACATTGCAAATTTGACTACCAAATACCAAGACCATCATTTGTCCCTTTTAAATACCAACTAAGTTATTACCTTAATCCAAAAATCATCCGTTAGTATTAGAACCTTGGTTTTAAACACTTAATTATATTTTTAGCCACCCCTATAACATATATATAAACCCCATTTTAGGGATAGCAATCTCACGAAGTAGGAGCAGAATGCTGACCCATCTGCGTCCCCATCATCAATTATTTCTTTCATGCTTGAACCTTGTTGCGAGATAAATGTTTTCTCCATTCTCATTTCTCGCGTTCCCACATATCCCTGTGAAAACTCCGCGGGATGGCAAAATAATAAACATCTTCAATGACAATGAGACATAGTCAGATCTCTATAATAGGAAAAAAGTCGAAGATAGGAGGAATGATTCTAATATGAGATGGAAGGCTTTTAAATACTAATAGGAGATGGCTTTTGGGTTTTTAAAAAAATATTTTAAATTAAAATATATATTAATATAAGAAAAATGACTAAAATGAATATATTTATACATAAATTTGAATGAGACTTTCATAATTTCACGAGGACAGGACCTTACGAGGTGGTGGATATAATCCCATCCTTATCCTTGGACTACTTTTAAGAAGATTTTCTTCCCCCTCCTTGTGCCTGCAAGGAAAAAAAAAAAAATCCTCAAATGTAGATCCCTAAATGGGGCAATTCCTACGAGGATCCCCAAATTTGGAGAATTTTTGCCATTCCTACCCCATTTATGGATCCTTTTTACCCCCACTTCCTCCTTGAACCTAACTACTTTTAACTATATCCGAACTTTAATCTTGAAGAAATCTATAATTTTTGGATAATTCAAATAAAGACCTTCTTTATCTTACAAGACTTGTGGCAATTGCTAGAAGAAGGATTTCAACAAGTTACCACAAAAAGAGTGGGAGATATGGTCAACAACTAAGCTAAAGGAATACAAGAAAATTATACAAATAGATGCAAAAGCCTTACTTCACAATCAACAAGAAGGAAGTAAAACAATTTGCTAAGGATCGTGAATGCTAATATGTGAAGTAGATGAGGGAAATTTTAAGATTTAATACAAAGGCTTAAACAAAGTAATCATTATTAAACTTCAATCTCTATAAAAAGATTTTGATACTCTATTAATGAAGGAAGGCGAATCTATTCAAGTTTTTGTCTCTCGAGTGTCTAACATTATTAATTAAATTAGAAGTTACAAAGACATAAGATAAGAAAATTATTAAGAAGTCTTCTTGCTAAATTTGATCACATGGTGGCTATTATAAAGTATTAAGTGTGCTTATGACTTGGCATTAGAGTATTATGATGTGCTTTAGTTTTGATTATCCTACTATTGATACTCCTTTAACCATAGTGATGATATTGTGTTACAACATTTATGAAACCTTTAAAAAGCGAAGTTTTTCTTCATTTGTTGATTTGGTTCTTACATGCTGTGGCCACTAAACATGTTGTGTTGCTTAATATGTGGATCATTATAAATATTATGTTGCTTAATATGTGGATCACTATAGCTTTGTATAGCCATCACATTAGGCATAGGTCATACATGATAGATTTTGAAGCTAATAGAGTGTACCTTAGGAATTTGGTTTATAGTAGTGATACAACTTGTTTTAAACAACTAAGAATGTATAAGGCCATTATTGATAGGCTATGTTATGTGCTACATGCAATAAAGGGCTTATAACCTTTAAATTAACTTATTGGTCAATAAGCAAGTTGCAACGTTTTTAAACATTTTTGCACATCATGTTAAGAATAGAGTTGTCAATTCCACTTTGGCTAACTAGAGGAAACAATAGGTAGATATGTCAATGCAACATTAAATTCCATAATGCATTTAGATGGCCATAAGTTAAAAAAAAGGGGATCCTAGGCTTAAGAATTCAACTAATGGAAAATAGAAATGGTTTAAGCTAAACTAATTATCCATTTTGTCATTCTATAATTTATTGTGCATATGTAATACCTTTTAACTTTTTTTTGGTGGGATTGTATTGGTGTACCTAATGCAATGCACATACTAACAAATGTACCTTTGGAAGCCAAATCATGCTATATAGCCATAAAGGGTCAATTGCCACAAATGCCTTAGGTGTTTGCTCCTAAGATAAATAGTTTATTTTTGTTTTGTCTTGGAGGGAAAGGTTGGTAGTTGACGATTGGGTTTTGTGAGATGCACTAACTAGGAGGCATGCTTTGAGAATACACGAAGGTGAACACTAATAAAATGTATGCCATTTAGTACATGGATAACCGTAAGTAATTATATATATATATATATATTATTGTATTATTGTATTATTATATTACTTATACACACACTAACATATTATAAAAAGAATTTCTTGCACCATATAAAGGATAATGATACCAACTCAATGAATGGACACACAATTGCCATCTTACAACTTTATGCAAGTGCTTTAACATGAGACATGTTCAGCTCAAAATGTGATTGAGAGGCATTTTGGAATGTTGAAGGATTGTTAGGCCATCCTTCAAAGTCCATAATTCTACTTAGTGTAGACACATAACTAAGTTATAATCACTTACTATTTACTACCTAATCTTATCAAGAAGGACAATGTATGGGATCCAATTGATGATGCGATTGATCAAGTTGATCTAGTCCTACCCAAATAAGGCCTTTTGCATCTAAACAATGGAAACTTCTAATGCTTGGACCAATTTCTAGGAGGAATTGACAAACAAGATATTCATCGATTATATGGCCCACTGAGCACATTGATGAATAAATTTTATATTATGTTGCATTGTGTGTCTTTTCTTCCACTTGTAACAAACACTTGAACTATTTCTCCCTTATGTTGTGGGAGCTATTAGTAATTGTGATACTATTTTCACATTTCATTATTTGTATTGATGACTTTGGTTTCATTCTATGGTAGTTAGTTTTAATGGGCTATCATATGTTTCATCTTTGGGTCTCTATTTTCATGCTACTTTTTGTGACACTAATTTTGCCATTCATATGAAACTATTTACTTAACATTTTCCATAATTTCCTACTATGTTATTACTACCTTTTAGCCTTTTAAGATGGTTAACCAATCAAATACCTTAAGCTAAACATGCAAGCATCAATGGTCTCTCAAGCACGATGCTTTACTAGTTGAATGCTCAATGGAGCTATGTCTCCATGATAAGTATATGGTAAATGGTAACTTCAAGTTGGGACAATTAAAGGAACTCAAGGTGATGATGGTTTAGAAGAGTTTGGAATGTGAGCTTAAGGGTATGCCTCACATTTAGTCAAGATTGAAGATGCTTAAAGGTAGTTAAAACACCATGTATGGCACGGTTTATAGTACCAACATTTCTAAGTTTGACTAGGACCTTGATATGGGATGCATCAATGTTGAGAATTTTGTGTGAAAGGACTATGTTAAGGAAAAATTTATGTTTTAAACCATTTTCTATATTTCTATTTTGTTAGTACTAACCCTTATTAGTAGTTTATTTCGATTGCTGCAATAGTACTTTGAGCCAAGATATGGATTCAAATACTAGTTGAGTTGGTAAAATTAAGTAATATTAGAATATATCTTATGTGGTTGTGGAGGAAGGTAAAAAGGCAAAGGATTTGTAGTTAGGCTTTTCAGTTGGACTTTAAGACAAAATATCAATTGTGGTAATTTGACAATGTTATGAAAATTTATCAATGATTTATAAAGATTATACTTCAAGGTAATGCATAAAGCATACTCAATTTTACTTGTTAATTAGCTTTGACATTATGTCAAAATCTAAACATAAGTCATTCACAATTTCACTAAGGTAGTTGTCTTCTCATAGGACCAATAAGCATTCACCTTAAAAATTCAACTACCATGCATAGACATATTTATTTTTAATTTTTTTAATTATCAATATTGGTTGTTTAATTAACCTTGTTGTTGTCATCAAAACTACTAATACTATTAATTGCATGCACTTGCCTTTTGGTTCTTGAAGTGTATTCACTTATAGGTTTTAAAAGTTAGAAAACATTTGTATTTTGCATTTTTAATTTAATTATTCATGTCAATCTTTTATTTAGTCTTCAATTTGCTAATGATATCATTCTCTTTATTCTCTTAATATTTGTATCACAAGATACTATTATTTTAATTAATATATTTTTCTTATGGCTACTTGTTGCATTGCTATTTTTCTAGGATCAACTAGAAAAGTACTATTATCACCATGTTATTTTTATGCTACATATTGGAAGAAAGTGAATTGTAACATCCAATATATTATAAAAACATCGAAATAAGTCGATTTGAAAAGCAAGTTTCTTAAGATAAGTGATTCAAGACCAAATAAAATTTGGATAAAATTTTAAATGATAAAAAATGAAGATTTGAGCATTGAGTTACCCAAAAATCGGGGCCAGAGTGATTCAAAAAATTTGTCAAAAAACCAGTGGCACTTTCGTAAATAAGTGTAGTTTTAGAAAAATATACAAAAGGGCTTTTTAAATGAAAATTTTGAGTTATCCAGGGTTCTCAGAGGTCCCGAAAATCATGGGAAGCCCTGGGACCATTAAAGCCCTTCCAGTGCACTTTTTTCCAATGTTAATTGACTTGAATTTTGACTGGTTCGTTTGAGAAGGTTTTAGCTCCAATTTGAGTGATTCCAAAGACAGTTTATTAAATTGGGAACCTAAATTTTATGATTAAAAAGATGGTTTTAAAAAAAGAGCTAAAACGAAGCTAAAACAAAAATACCAACTACAAGGGACATAAATAGAATTTTTAGAATAAGTAATTCAAGAATCTTCTTCTATTTATGTGTCCCACTCCCCATTCTCTCCTTAACTGACTTTCTTCTGCCCAATTTTAGAGAAAAAACACAGTCCTTGGGCGCACAAAAGAAGAGGAATTTTGGAGGAAGAAAGCAAGGCAAAAGAGAGGAAAAATTAGAGTTTCAAAAAGAAAGCTAAAGCAACGAGAAGGACTCTTGAAGGGAGCTTGAATTCAAGGTAGTTTCTTCTCCTTTGTTGCTTCTTTTTCTTCTTCTTCTCTTCCATGTGTGGGACACCTAAAACAGAACCATGAAGGGGGGAAGTTTCTATTCTATAACCAATAAGAATTCCTTAAATTAGGCCATGGAAAGATGGAATACACCAAGAAATTACATGAAAAGCTAATAAAAGTCAAGTTGTAAAAGTGTAGTGCATTTGTGGGAATTGTAAAAACTAATTTAATCTATGAATTTCCTTGGCCATTTAAATGTTCCATTAAGCTCCTAAGACCTCTAAGAAGCCTCCCAAGTGGCTCTCCCATCAAAGAAAAATTGGAAATTCCTTGAACCCCAAATGCTTCCATAATGTCGACCTAAGATAGATGGAGAGGTTAAGGAGTGTTTTAATTTATTCCAACCTTAGTTTGAGACTTTATATGATGGTAGAAGGCGGGAAGAACCCTTGGGAAAAATTTAGAAATCTTAGGTTGAAAGATAAGACAATGATTTCCATAATGTAGCCTTGTGAAGCAACATATATTTAGGCTTGGGAGAGTAGGTGTATGATGGCTCCAAGGACTTTAAATGAAGTCAAGAAGCCTAGATAAGGGAAGAAATTGGAGCCAAGAACTTGAATTATGCTAGTTGCTTCATTAGGCCATAATGGAACCATTATGTGACCATTAAGCAAAGTGTATGTCTCAAGTGTGAGTTTGATATTTTATCTTGCTTCTATGGTGTTTAGGCCAAGAAAGTCAAGCTTTATCTCATTGTGAGTGTATATCCAAGAAAAAGGAAGGTGTAACAAGTGAAGCTTGACAATTCCCTAAGATAGCTTTCCACCTTTTCTTGTTGCATTTCTTGTTGCACAGTGTCATTATGTGCTTGTGTGTATATTCATATTTTTGAGACAGGCCACTTAATGCTATGTTGTTACTTTGGTACCAATATGTCTCCTTGAATGTCTTTGAATTGTGGAAAAGGCTCATAAGGGTGAGGTAGTGTCAAAAGTCCTTTAATATAGGTGAGAAGATGTCAAAAGTCTCATGGCATGAGTGAGACAAATTCAAAAGTCTTAGAAATGGGGTGAGGCCAAACCAAAAGTCCTTAGAGCTCATTCTTATGCTTAACATGAATTTATGGCATACAAATGTGAAATTGAATGTTTCATAAATTAGTTAGTTACATACTTGAACTCTTGACATGTTGTATTCCTTGAAAATATACTTCAATAGGTATATAAGTTATTGAAATTCAATGAATCTCACCCCCTCCTTTCCTTTATCTTATATAGCTTAGGTAGAGTTCAAGATCCAAAGGATGGAAGCCAAGAAGCTTAGATATCCATCTCTTGGAAATCTTGCTATTTTTGATGTATTAAAATGTCAAAGTATATATGTATGTGTTATTTTTTAGCCATGAAACCTTTAACAAGTGTAAAACTATGTAATGATAGTGTATGTATCAAGAATGGAGCTAAAGGAATAGAAATGTGCAATTTGACCACTTGAGAGGCCACTTGTGCATGTATGTTTATGGATGTGTCATGATGAATTTAAGTTGTATGATAGTTCAGACCTTATGAAAGACTTATTTATGTTGTATTTATGCTTCCTAAGTTGCTCAAATGGGTGTGGGAAAAGGCATGAATCATTTGGACTAAATTTGCCCCCTTTTTGGAGTCAAAAGTGCCATAATATTGAATTATAGCAAAGTCTGACCAAATAACCATTTCTTGACTTGAAATTTGGCATGCAATTAGATCTTGCCTAGTGATTTTTGAAAAGTTAAAGACTAGGTCATTTGGAGGTCCAGGAAATTTTTTATGATTTTTCAAAGTTGGTATTAAAAATTCTTATATGCAGAATTATTGTTCATTTAGTCAATTGTGATTTTATGTCATCCAAGGGGCAAATGTGGTCCAATAGATGCGAACTTTGGTAGACATAAACTAGACATTCACAGTGACTCGTAGCAACTAAAAGCACCTCATTTGGAGGTCTGAATTATGAGTTATGAATTTTTGAAATTCTGGAGCAATATCAGTAGTGCAGCACGACCTTGTTCACTGTTACATTGAATTCCAATGGCTAGACGTGTTTGTTTTGGTCTGAATTTATTTTTATTATAAAGCTAACATCCACAGCTTTCCAAATTAGTATTATTTGCATAGATTAGATTTTTTTTAATTAATTGAACATTTTTAAGTTTCTAGCAAAAAGCTGTGATAGTATCAGGAGCCAGCCAGACCTCTGTACCTTTTCGAATATCAAACGTTTTCTGTGTTGTATTTTATGACCTGGACATATTTTTAACATAAATTAAAAATTTGTAGCTTTCTAAAATGCCATATTATACTTAATTTCAATTTTTTTAAAATTATTATGAATTTTTAAAGTTGATGCACAAAATCTGCAACCTGAGGTAGAACCATTAATATTTATGTATGCTGGATGTAAGCTTGGGTTTTTGGCAATGTTTTGAGATGGTTTTGAGTTACATTGATGTAATTAAATTTGAGAATGATATGAGAGAGTCCCCAAGGCCCACAGAGCCAAAACGAAAAAATTATAGACGATATAACGCAATTAAATTGTATTATTTTCTTTGTTTTCTTGGAAAAATCCATGTATGAGACTTATGTATGTAAGGAGGCTAGCTAAGATAGCTATGGTATTACATGAAACAAGTTAATAATTAAACTAATAATTAAATAATTCATGGCTTGTTATTATGTAATTTACAATAACTTACAATATGATAATTGACATTAAGTTGTTGATTATAAGATGTAAAACATCATGGTGATAAGACTACCTTGTAATATTTGTCTTCAAGGAGGAGGGTGAGTTAAAGGTCTCTATCAGTTGTTTAAATTATGATAGTCATAGGTTATTAATATTAGAGGTTGTTGAATTTTGTTGAATTTCCTTAATTCAATAGTTTTTTTTCATGTCTCATGGGTCCACAAGAAGGCAACTGCCTTTAAGAGCAAGCCTTTTCCCCACTTCAAATAGCTATGTTATGTATAAGGAAAAGACCATGCCACATAATAGGACTCCCAAACATGTAGTGACATTAAGGAGGAGACTCCTAAAGGGGCCTTGATGACCTCGACCTTACTCTATTCGAGGTCAAAGGTGACCCAAACCTAGATCATTTTGAAATCCCCTTGAATAATGTAAGTAAGGCCACTTCTGCCTGCCATAAAAGGAAGAGTAAAAGCTATGACTATGAGAGCAAATTAGTTAAAGCCCTTAAAGAGGTTAATCACAAACTTGAGACCTACCTCATTGAAGTTGCTATAAGCAAAAACCAACCCTAAGTAGAATGTTTTTCCTATAAAAAAAGACAGAAGATAGAGCTCTTATACTATGTAATGACTTGAAGCAAGTTGGTGGACTAATGGATGATGGGGTTTACACTACCCACATTATGATTTTTAGCAACAAATGGTTACTGCTCACTTTGGCAACAACACCAATAAAGGGGAAGGCAACTTAGCTAAGACAAGTCATTAGGTAGGGGTATTAGTGGAGTAAGCTAGGTTGCTTTATGATTGCCCATATAAGTGCCATTCTTTGGTTATAGATGAATGGATCACCTAGGTGCTTTTAGGATGACCACCTATGTTTTGGTAGATGTATATATGTGAACAAATGCAACCTTGCTTGGCTAACTTTTCTTATTTGTACTTTGTCATGCTTGTAGATCTACTAATGTCTAGGGGTTAACTTAATATGTCAATGAACATATACATATAGTAGGGCCTTTTGGTTGGACAACTATAAGATGTACAAAGTTATATCAATATCTATTTGCTACCAAGTTTAGATGGTAAGAGGAAAATGGAATATTATGTGTATTAACATGTCACTTACATCTTGTGTCAGTTATCTATCCTTTAATTTTAAGTTGACATGTCCTAAACACTATTATATTGTTACTGGGAGATTATTACCTAAAAAAGTTCATATATCATGCTTGTATAGTTGCTATGATATGCATAATTGCTTTTTCCTACTTTAATTTTTATTCTCAATATTTCTTCTTATACTGTCAATATGTTAGCTTATGTAAAGTGTTGGGTTATGGTTGAAAAATTGAGTGACCTTCAATCTGGTTTAGTCTCTTCTTTTACTTTTTTTCTTAACAAATTTCCATTAGGCATTTAAATACCTTGACCATTGTAGTTTGACAAGTACAAAGCTCCACCATTGGAGACTGTAGGTGATGTTGATTTATATGTTGAAATGAATGGTATAACAAAGTGAAGTACTCCTACATCTTGCAATACCTGTTATCAAATTTCAATTGTGAGTTTAGTGTCCATCTACTGGAAATAAAGTAGTAGTAACTATATATACCTTCACATATGTATATATCAAATAAACTAGTAGCTTTATGTAGATAGACATATATACTTATATATCTATGTAGGAAGGCATATTTATATATGTTAACTTTGCTAGATTTGATGTGTGCACTAGTTTCATGAAATATATAAATGAAGATTGGGAATACAACTTGGCTAGCTATATTGGAGATAAAAGTTTTTAATTTCTCTCTACTTTTTTTGTTTCTGGTTGCTACATGCCTTGTTGTCCCTTCATTGGAAAAGCATATAAATGTGGCCAACCTTTTTTTTTTTCACTCTAGTTCATCTATAGTGAGAAATATTACATATGTTTAGGATTTTTTTTCCCATAGTTTTATCCCTTCTAAATTAAGTGAGTTCAATGCTTTATTTCACTAGCAGTACAACTTGAAATCATAGTATTGTAGCTACTCCTTAATCTACATTACTTTAAATTAATTGGAATCACTACACTTTTATCTATATATTGATTGAAGACTAACGATGTATTGTTCAATTGAATTCTGTCTAGTGCATATTGACTGAAGACCAATTATATTATGTCAACTTGCTTCTAAAGCAGCGTTCTTTTCTATAATTATGTCATTCACCATAATTTTTTCAAGCACATAATAAGCATTGTTTCTTTCTAACTACTTTCATTTACCAAAATCTTTACTTAAAGATATGTTATCCAAAACTATATAAACTAGACTTGCTATCCAAAATTCAATACAGTCTTTAGGCATTTGTTTTTCCATTATATATTACCATTTTTTTTTCACTTACTATAAGTTTGCAATTAAAGATAGATTATTCTTTTGGTGAGCAACTAGAAGGCATAGTCACTTCTATGTTTTTCTCTTTTTGTTAAATTATAAAGCAATTTTTATTTCTATTTTTTCCCCTACTAAGTATACATTAGTAGTCTTCAATAAAGATATATATATATATATATATATATATATATATATATATATATATATATATATATATATATATATATATATATATATATATATATATACTTGTTATATATCAACTTGGTATATATCATTTCACTTAATATCTTTATGACTCTTCTATCAAAGTTGTGTGTTGTAAGGTACATCATTTTAGAAAGGGTTTCTTTGTACCAAGTTTGTATTTGTCATATAGCATATACAATCATAAAAATAGTTTTCTTGGTTAGAATATCATCCCAAGATTTGCAATTTGTTTCCCTTACCTTTAAAGGCCTAATAGATTAGTCATTCGGCAAACAAAAACACAAATTAAGGCATATGAACTTGGAGAAAACATAAAATAATTTCCAAAAGAGGTGCCTGCAGTAACAAGAATAAATATAACTTTGATTACTTTTGTCAAAAGTGTTCTATAAACTCCTAGTGTTTTATTTCAATCCTTGTTACCAGTACAAGTCACTTCTTATTTCATTCAATTACATTGATGCTAGTCATTGGTTGGGGAAAAACAAACAATGCATAAACTGTATAAGGGGGATTGAAAATTTTTCAATTAACACTTACTTACATCACTTGTCACAAACCAAATTGAACTACAAAAATAGAGGACAACCAGTGCTTCAAGAACACTATCACACTATGTAAGTATTAACAATCAGCACTCAACAGCATCACTTGCCATGTATAAACATAGACTAGTAAAGTATCATTCCCCCTTTAAAGAGGGGGAAAAAAAAAACTAGATTTCCTACTGCTTCCATTTTAGCTTTGACCTTCTCCAGTGCTATCTTGGCTTAGAGTTGCACTATGTCTCTTACATTGATAAGTTTACTTGGAGATCCGGCTCACTTAGTTGCTATCTTTAATTTGTCTTTAGCATGGCACAAATATACACTGAGTTCACCAAGGTGGGTCTCTAGCCTCTTGGTTTCCAACTTAAAAGAGCTTAATGAAGCTTTTACTCCTGCAAATATTACCCAATGTTTGGAGGCCTCTGCTAGAAAGGAATACATTTACTACTATGATACGTGGAGCATGGCCTTCGTACTCACAAAGGTTAAATGTAGGTTAGCTATTCTCACTTACTGCTCCTTTTCATTTTCTCTCTGGTCTCGATGAGAACTATTGTGTTATGACACATTTTAAAATTAAAAAATGTCTATGGTCTTACATGAAGCTATAAGTATTATTAATAATGAGATTGGTTTCATTAGCAAATGCATGACTAGGGAATAAAACAACAATGGCTTGGCTTGAAAAAAAATGTTATACCAAGGGTGAGCACTTTCATACCTTATTAGTAATATGAACACTATCTCAATTTAAACATCTAAGTTGATAACTTGTAAGATAACATGACAAAGATATGAAGCTTGTGACGTCTTCATCACATTGCTAGTCTAAATCCATTAGCATTTAAACCAAATCATATTTAAATAATACACTAACCAAACTATCATAATTGAACAAGATAAACTAAAATTATTACCTAGAGCCTAATGATAAGATATCACCATGACAATTTTCCAACATTTCCAAACAACTAGAAAATCATAAAGGTATGATCGAGTCCTAGTAGTTAACAATCATTGAATCAATAATTACAAAAATAAAATATAACTTTTTGCTAACTTAGAGCCAATATAATTTATGTATGCACATATATAGCTCCAATGAACAAGAGTTCAAACTAGCAAATGGAACATATCAATCACTTAAGCAAGAATAAATTATGAATTCGATCATGATGCGCCATCTAAGAAACTCATTCACAATGATTAAAAAAAGATGCTATGCACCACATAGATGACAAAACTAAAGCACTACAGGATGTGCAAGACCCCTAACTATGGCCAATCAAGCAACAACAAAAAATTTACCTAGGACAACTATTCAATGATGTTACTAAAGAGAAAGGGTCAGCAGTTAGCACCTCATGCCCTAGCTCAACCTTGCAACAATGGTGTTCAGGTTTTGTTAGAAAAGTACTAAGTTCCCTAAACTATGGCCAATCGTCAGTTGAAAGCCTCCATTGTGGACTAGCCCGATGGCCTTAAAGGTTTGGAAGTGGAAGATGATCCACTCGCAGTGAAGAACTCGCAAATGAAGCCAAATGAGGAACACAACGTCTTTTAGGTCTTCCACTGCCAAAGCCCCTAATTTGGTGTCATTTGAATTTGTAATGTCTTTTGTTGGCCAAAAAATTTTGTAATTGCTATTGCAAGGGCATTTTGGTCTTTACATCATCCTTGATTTCCATTTATCTATTGTTTTCATCCAACCAAATATACAAATGAAAAGTCATTTTCTTTCCTTTCCATTTCATGCAAAAATTAATTAAGACAATTCTATTTCATTTGTCATTCCTTTTCCATTGACAATTCTATGTATAAAATGGCTCATTAGTGATAGAATGCCCATCACTAAAATCCAACATATATGCCACATTAATGATAGATTAATGATAACCTTTTGTCGCTAAAAAAATTTGTTGTGATCGATTAACTAATTAGTAGCAAACATGTTTCTTTTAGTGACAAGTTGTCAATCACAAAATTAATGATAGATGTATGTCTATCACTTGAATTTTTTGATGCACAAAATAGTGTTAGATAATGATCAATGAATCTATCACTATGTTACTAAATCATGAATTAATGACAATTTAGTGATAGATTTATTTGTCACATTTTTTCCAGTAAGAGTGTACCAAAATATTATCTAGGAACATAGTGATAACTCAACTCAAAGATGACTTAATAGTATCAGATATAGCATGAAATTATTATCTTAATTTAATATAAATGATAAGTAAGAATTTTATATTACTAGAGCATATTTGATGTTTTTTGGAATATATTAATATATTTAAATATTTTTTTATGATAAATCAAATGCTTTTTGAAAAACTTTAGTATTAGGATCAAGAGTGTTTTCCATTAGACTTTGTCAAATACTAAACTTTGTTTGCCCACAATTTCAAGAACATAACTTTTAGATTATTAACTGGTGCGATGGTTTATAAAATATCTTTTTTTGATATGTTATAAATAATATTTTTTTGGTCAATTTATTGTTAAATTTCATTTATAGTAAATTGATAAAAGGATATTAGTAATAATAATTTTATTTGTGAGGTACCAAATTGAAAAATATATGCTTATTTGTGAGAAATCAAATTAAGAATGTACTTTTATGAGATGTCAAATTAAAAAAAAAAATACCTTATTTGTGATGATAGTGATGGAGCCATGACCCTAGCCTATAGAGGGCAAAATTGAAATGTTCCCTTTTATAAATATATTCTTCATATCTTATATCTCTGTCATTAGAATAATAGATTAAAATCTTCATTTATTTTGTTAAATCCGATGACAAATCTTCTAAATTAATATCACTTTGTTATTGCTAAAAATTAAATTTACAAGATTTATATGAAAATTGTAACTTTGATGTCAACTTTTTGCTTTAGAAAATTTCATATCCTATTAAAAAAATACTTTTATAATATATTATTCAAATAAAATGCTAAAATATGAAATTACAAATTTATTATTTTTACTTGTATATTAATAATAGATAATAAAATTGTAGGACAACCAATATTTATAAATTAGCTACTTAACGTTTAAGATTAGAATGACTAAAATGAGCTTCAAATTTTCAAATTGAATTTAGAAATTATCTTAATAAGCTAAAAATTAGGGATTGAAAGTGTGGGTATCATATTTTAGAAGCCCACACACAAAGAGAAAGAAAAGAAGGTAGGGGAAAAACAAGAGAGACAGAAAAAAGAAAAAAGAAAAAAGAAGATAAAAGCAAGAAAAGAGGAAATAATAATAATAATAATAATAATAATAATAATAATAATAATAATAATGTTTTTTTTTAAGTTACATACATAATATATGTAAATGTTCTATATTCAAGTTAAAGTTATGAATAGTAAAAAAAGTACATAATATATGAATAAATCTAGTGGATTAAAATTTTTTAAAAATGGGAGAACATAATGTTAATATTATATACATACAAACTTTGAAAAATCAAATGAATGTGACTTCACCGCTATACGAGGACCCAAATTAAAGAAGCAAGTTTATGATAAACGAAATTAAAAATATACCTCATTTGTAAGAGGTTCAAAGGAAATTTTAGTCATATCTTTACAAAGAAACTTTAGTTTAGTAAAGCATTACTCATCCCAAAAATTTCACAAAAGCATCTTTTCAATGAGAAAATAAAAAATTGGTTTGATCATTCATTAAAAGCACGACGAAGCATCCCTCTCCAAAAATTCCACAAAGGTGAGTCTGTGCATTAATCATGCTCTTCCTGAATGATTAATACGATAAGTATCGAAAGCCAAAGGCAAGAATTAACCCTTTAAACACTTCATTTTGTCTAAAATCTCAATCTTAATTTTTAGAGAAAATTATAATTTTTTTTTCAGATTTTACTGAAATTACACAATTTTTTTATTTTAAAATTTATACTTTAATCTAATTTTAAAATTTTTAATTAAAATAATCTCCAAAATAAAATATATAAGAGTTGTTGATGAATAATATTTTAATGAAATTATTTAAAATTGAACTAAAATATAATATAATTTTTTATTTTTATTGCCCAAAATATAAAATATGAAAAATATATCCATAAAAAGGAACATTTCATCATTGCCCCCGGTAGCTCTAGGATTTTGGCTTCACTACAATCTTCTCCAATAAAATATTTTTTAATTTGATCTCTCATAAAATTGTATTCTCAATTTAATAATTAACTTTTAGAAAAGTGATAATGATAAATAAAAATAAAAATAAAAAATAAATTCTGAAAAATTCTGTAAGAAAGCATGTTCAATATTAGAAATTAGAATAAATTATATAGATTTTTTTTATTAATTTATATTAAAGAAAGGGGGAAGTAGTGAGGCTATTCTCTCATTGGCCACCATAGGCGGTCACCTCCCCCTCATTTGCTTTTATATAAGCAATGCCTTCTGCCTTAAGGAGGAAGAGGGAAAGGCTAATTCAAAGGGAAGGTGGGAAACAGAGGTGAGGTCTGCTTCTAGCTATGGAGACTTGCTCGTGCCATATACCATATTTGTTGTTTCCACGTGTCTAGGACTTCAAGTGTTTGTTAGTCAAAGTACACAATATTAAAAGAAAAACGCTTCGAATTATTGAAATTACATTGCATTTTTTCTATTTTAAAAGTATACATAAGTTTTTTTAAAACTAAAAGATTACCAAAATACCATTCATAATATTTAATTTTCTTTATTAAAAATATAACATATTAGAAAACTGTAAATTTAATTTATTTTAAAATTTTATTTAATTTGTAGTAATGCTTTTGTTTGTTAATATATGTTTAATACAAATGTTATTGTTGAAATTAAATTATTAACTTTAAATTAGTTAATTTTAAAAAATTGTTATTTGAATTTTTTTATTTTTGCTAATTAATTATTTTATCAAACGATCTTATAATTTATTAAACTCAAAAAAGTGACTATTTCAATATATGTTTTATACTTGTTATATTGTAAAATTAATACATGTATATGTGTGTGCATTTTAGTCAAAATAAGTGCATTACACCTTATATTTCATTCTAGAAAAGATAAGCGTAATGCATGTTGGGTTTCAAGAAAAAAGATGTATATTTTTAAGAGAAGAGAAGATTGTGCAATTTAAGTATTTCTAAAAAAATAAAAATAAGAATTTTACTCATAAACTTATCAAGTTATAAATTATGAGTCAAAGTCTCCCTACTAACATGGCAAAAAAAGTATAGTCTATCATTAATGTCCAACCTTCACAATGAACTATCATTTTTGCTCAAATTTCAAAAGCAGTTTGGTGAGAGAGGCTTCATTCAAAGACTTTAAAGAAAAGATACAAGAAGAAGAAAAAGCTTTTCCATAAGAAATACTTTAAAGTAAAAAAAAAAAAAAAAAGGCTAGAAAAAACTAATAATTGTCATTACTTAGCAATTTTTCAGCATGCTTGGATCAGTTAGTTTTGTAGGAAAGAGTTTTTAGAGTACTATACAGAACGAAAAAAATAAAGGGAGAAAAAAGAAAGGTTGGGAGAACACAAAAAAAAAAAAAAAAACTTATAGCAACTCTGGTCATGTTTCCTAACAATTTCTTAGCATGCTTTAATTAGGTTGTTTTCAAGTATCAAACCACTACAATTATGTATTAATTGCATATGGATGGACCATTAATTGATAGATATATGCTTACGAGTTATATGAGCTAGTGTTTTTCACTCCAGCTAGTTGTCTATTTTGCAGTGTAAGATGGAGATTCTTAGTAGTTTTAACTCTTTGTTCATAGTAACTAATATTAAAATTTGAAAAAATTAATCATTTGATCCTTATAATTTACTTGAATTTTTAGTTTAGTCGTTATAGTTTGTTTTTCGTTAAATCAATTCTTATATTTTATACACATTTACACTTTGGTCCTAGATGTTTAAATATGTGATAGCTCCATTAATTTGAAACTAATTAGACTAGATGATATATTATCATTATAAGTAGGAGATAATTTGTAGTTGCCACTTACACACCACCTATTAACTATTTAGTCCTTATAACAACAACAACAACAATAACAATAACAAAGCCTTTTCCCACTAAGTGGGGTCGGTTACATGGATCAATTGATGCCATAAACCCCTATCATAAATCATATTTTTAGACAAACCATTTAAATCTCAATCTCTCTTAATAATTTCTCTTATAATTTTTCTTAGTCTTCCTCTATCTCTAATTATTGGACTATTCTCCATCTCATTTACTCTCCTAACTGGAGCTTCTATAGGTCTCTTTCCCATATAGCCAAACCATCTAAGTTTCGATTTTACAATCTTTTCTACAATAGGCGCGACTTTCACCTTCTCTCTAATGCATTCATTTCTAATCCTATCTCGTCTAGTATATCTACTCATCCACCGCAATATTCTCATCTCAGCAACATTAAACTTATTTTCTTGTTGACTTTTTATTGCCCAACACTCAGTTCCATACAATATTACAGGTCTTATAACTGTGCAGTAGAATTTACCCTTAAGTTTAAGTGGCACTCTTCTATTACAAATAATTCCTGAAGCACTCCTCCATTTCATCCACCCTACTTGAATCCTATACTTTACATCTTCTTCTATTTCCCCGTTATGTTGTATGCTGGATCCAAGATACTTAAATTGTGTGACTTGTGGTAGGATATGTTCTTCAATTTTTTACTTCTACGCTAGAAATGGTATGCCTCTTACTAAGCTTACATTCCATATACTCCGTTTTACTTCTACTTAAACGAAATCCATGAGCTTCCAAAGTTAGTCTCCACCTCTTCAACTTATCACTCATTTCCTCTCTTGATTTTTCAACTAAGACAATATCATCTGCAAAAAACATGCACTGTGCCACCGGCTCTTGGATATGTTTAGTAAGCACATCCAAGACTAAAGTAAAAAGATAAGGGCTCAGAGTTGACCCTTGATGTAGACTAATAGTTATCAAAAAATCTTCTGTAAGTCCACTTTTTGTTACTACGCTAGTTGTAACCTTATCATACATATCTTGGATTACTCAAATATAAGCTATACGAACTCTTTTTTTCTTCAAAGCCTTCCATAGAACTTCTCTTGGTACTCTATCATATGTTTTTTCTAAATCAATAAACACTATGTGTAAATCTCTTTGATTCTCCCTATATCTCTCCATTAATCTTCGCAACAAGTATATTACTTTCATAGTTGACCTTCTTGGCATAAAACCAAATTGATTCTCCATAACTTGACTCTCTTTCCTTAACCTTCGCTCAATTACTCTTTCCCATAATTTCATAGTGTGGCTCATGAGTTTAATTCTTTTATAATTTACACAATTTTAAATATTCCCTTTTCTCTTATAAATAAGGATTAAAGTACTTTTCCTCCACTCATCAGGCATCCTCTTAGATCTCATAATTTCATTAACTAACTTTGTGAGCCAACTTATATCTTTTATTCACAAACCCTTCCATACTTCAATGGGTATATTATCCGGTCTAACTGCTCTGCCATTCTCCATTCGCTTTAATGCTTTTTTTACCTCTACCTCACAAATTCTACGATAAAAAATATAATTTCGATCCTCTTCTTCAATGTTTAGTCTATCTAATTGCAATAAAATCTCGTGCCCTTCATTAAAAAGCCTAAAAAAATAACCCTTCTATCATTCTCTGATATCTCGTTCCGTGACCAACACTTTCTCGTCTTCATCCTTAATGCATTTCACTTGATCCACGTCTCTTGTCTTTCTTTCCCTACTTTTAGCTAACTTGTAAATACTTTTTTCTCCAACTTTAGTACCTAAAGATTAGTATAACCCATCAAATGCCTTCGCTCTCGTTTCGCTCACTGCCTTCTTAGTGTCTTTCTTAGCTATCTTATATTTTATCTAATTTTCATTACTCTTAAATAATGACCACACTTTATAACACTCTTTTTTAACTTTAACCTTATCTTGTACACTTGCATCCCACCACCAAGATTTTTTATCCCTAGGTCCAAAACCTTTTGATTCACCTAATATTTCCTTTGCCACCTTCCTAATCTCTTTAGCCATTTCATTCCACATATCGTTAGTACTTCCTTGTAGTTCCCAAAGTTCTTCCTCCACAATCTGTCTCTGTAAATTCGTTTCTTTATCCCCCTTTAGTTGCTACTACTTAATCTTTACCACTCTATCTTTACCTTTACTCTTTACTCTCCTCCTAACTCTTACATCCATAACCAAAACTTTATGTTGAATAGTTAAACTCTCTCCCGATACAACTTTACAATCTATGCAAAATTTTCTATCCAATTTCTTTATAAAAAAGACATCAATTTGAGAACATACCCTTTCACTTTTATACGTGATAAGATATTCTTCACGCTTTCTAAAACAAGTGTTAGCTAATATAAGATCAAACGCTACTAAAAAGTCTAGAATAGTTGTATCCTCTGCATTTACTTCTTCTATACCATGTCCTCCATGAACACCCTCGTAGCCTGAAAATACACTTCTCACATAACCATTTAGATCCTTTCCTAAAAGAATCTTTTCCCCTAATGATATTTCCTGAATTAAACATTCTAAATCTTCCCAGAATTTTACCTTATGATATTCTTCTAACCCTATTTGTGGTACATAAGCACTAATAATATTAAAGATTTCCTTTTCTACTACAAACTTTAATGCAATGATTCTATCTCCTAACCTTTTGACATCCACTACAGTATTTTTGTAAAATTTACCTATAATTATACCTACCTCATTTCTAGATTTAGATTTACCAATATACCAAAGTTTAAAACCTGAAATATTTAATTCTTTCGCTTTTCGTCCTACCCATTTAGTTTCTTATAAACACATAAAATTAAACTTTCTCCTAATCATAGTATCTACTATTTCCATAGACTTACCCGTAAGTGTACCTATATTCCAAATTCCAAAACAAATCATACTCTCATGAACTAGCTTCTTTAGCCACATTTATTCACAAAAATGTGGGAGCCCTTGTTTATTTTTCACTACATCCCGGCGACGATGCAGTGACTCTTGCTCACTTATCACTGTACTCGAGCTATACAGCGTGTTACTTATGAGCAACGATCTAGCCTTACGTCTAATATATCGATTATCCATGTCATAAAGATTCGACAAAGTTTTACATTGGCTGTCGACTGCCTAACATAACCCTCCTCTTTTTCCGGGCTTGAGACTGGCTATGACAATAAAATTCATCATAGGCAGAGTTTATTTAGCCCTTATAGTTTATCAACCTATAATTAGTTTTTTTTAAATAAATCTTTATACTTTACAAATGTTTACACTTTAGTACTTAACGTATAAGTCTATGATAACTCCCTTTATTTGGAGGTGATGATTTTTTATTTTTTACTTTAAGAGAGAGGGGGACTAAGCAAGTGTAATGCTTGATTTTATTGTATTTTATTTTATTTAAATTCTCTTATACCTTTGTAATAACTATGCTTTTACAACCGTTTATGTTTTAGTCCCTAACGTGTAATGTCCAAATTATATGATCTTTCTCTCTCTTGAAAAAAAAAACTATACTATACTAAACTCTTTTGCAACAAATGATAAATTGTAATTATACTTATTTTAACCAAAATATTTTTATATTTATTATTTATATAACATAACAAGTATTAATTATATATTTGAATAATATAAATATAGTTACTTTTTTAAATTTAGAATTGTAATACTTCTCTCTAATAAATTTAAGCTATTAAAGCTTAACTCTAAAGAGAAACTTAACAAAAACACACATAGAATCCTTTAGAACTAGCTAAAACATGGGTCCATTAAAATTTTTTTAACTCAATATGTTGATTCAAATCCAACATTTACTATTGTCTAGGTGATCCTTAAATAGGTCAAGGGAAAATATGTTATCTGGTCTGTAGTTGGAATTCTAGAACTATGAGTTTACTATAACCAAGTTAGAGTTGGCTCCCATAAGGACATTTTATCACAAAAATTAGTTGGAGTTAACTCAAAAACATTTTGAGTTGGCTTTTACTGTTCTAGAGTTAACTCTTAGATAGTTATTCCCCTATAGGTTTATTTCACCTAAACTCATCCCTTCTTATATTAGAAAGAACCAGTGGAAAGACAAAACTCAACTCACAACTAATTTTAAATCAAACCAAACTTAGATACTAGCCATCCAGAAGCAAGACACAAGTACTCTCTTATGATGTGTCCAAGGTCTTATCCATTGGAGCTTTTATCCTTTAAGTTAATTGTTTACTTTTCTCCCAAATTGACAAACTCTAATTCTTTGTCAAACACACCATAAGACTACCTAAATACATAAATAAACACTCTCCAGAAACCTCCTACAGAAGACAAACCTTTTAATATAAGAAACAGAAGAAAGCCCTTATATTTGCAAAATAGGGCTGCACCGCAGCCAAGATTGGCTAGACCACGGTGCAGCACGAAGCCATGCCCCCAACCAGAAACAGAGGGGTTAGGGCCACAGCTGAAAATGGCCAGGCCGCGGCCCAACCTGCTGCTATTCCGGTTGGGCCCCTTTCCACACTTTTTTGCACCAAACCTCTTCCCATTTCAGCTCCTGGGTCCATAAAACTAAGGTAGGACTTCTGTCAAGGCTAAATCATAGTATATGAGATAAGATTAATCCAAAAGCTCAGTATTTAAACCAATGAACAAGAGGGAAGATGGACTAAACCAGCAAAATAACATCCAAAGCCTATAACGGTACCATATGGACTCCAAGTGCACAAGTGGCCTAGCCAAATTCCTCATTTTTTCTTCAATTCAAAGAAACCCCTTCTAACATGCTTAAACTCAATTAGGGACTGGTCCATCACGAATAACCAACACTCTGGCCACCAAAACAGAATTTGCATATGACATACCCCACAATTTATGACAGTAAAGTGGCTCTTTGATCAACACTTAGTAAGCCTACATTCTCCTATGGCATCCCAAGCTCTTCTAATTTCACTCATAATTTTCTAACACTCAAGGACATATTTAGGCCATGTTAACCTCACTACAGACCCTCAAATTCAGAAATAGGCCCTGCTACCACTCAGGACAGCACATACAAATAAAACCAGTAAAATAGGATTTTTGCACTACAAAGTGGCTAATGAAAAATCAGTTCTACTCAACCATAGGTTCCCAACCCACTTGGAGCAACTTTCAAATACTTAAACCAAAGGTCAAAGCTCAAAAATCCTAACTAAGGGTCATGAGTCAAAATATGACTACCTCCAACATCAACTTACTACTTTTTCAAAGGTTAGCTCCCAAACCAGGGGTAACAGTGAGAAAATATAGGAAGTACAACAGAACTACAGAAGTCACTACTTTGAGTTTAGCAATTAACTATTTCCTGCATAGGAGTCGAAAGTTACTCATATCGTGGGGCATTTATTGCCTAAATCTATTTCGTTTTTTCATATATATAGCAATCTACTTTGCAAGCATCAAATACACTTTTTCCCTCTTGGCAGATTTTGAAAGTATATTGAGAAACATTAAATGTGAATTATACTAACTTAACTATCAAGTGAGCATGCCATGCATATTTATTTATGTTATAGTGGTCTTCTTTATTGAACCTGTCTTCTTCTTCTTCTTTTTTTTTTTGGTCCTGATTTTGTCATTGTTATCATATATGGCTCTTTCTGATAAATGATAAAAATCTGTGGTCAAATTATAAAATCTCCAAAAGTGCACCAAATCGTCTAAGTGACCATAACACAACCATACTAAGCTAATTGTTTACCTTACATGAGTTTTCACCAAGATTAGGTTCTAAATCCTAAACAATTTAACTCAGACCTCTACTACCTCATTAATCATCTTCTAAACATGAAATAAGACATCTCACTCATAAGCTATAATTTCACATAGTCATCAGGAGGGTAAAACTAAAATTTTAATTAAGCGAGTGGGATTGGGTTATTTATTTGTTGGTCCAAATACTTAATGGGCTGTAATACTCTTGGGCTAAAGGAAATAGATGGGCTAAAGCACAATAAACAATGTAAGGTTTTGGGATTTAGCTTATAAATTAGCCACTTAACCTTACACCCTTAATCAATTATTGATTGGGTAGGATGTTACAAGAATAAATTAAATTGATGGCTTCACGCATAAAATAAATAATATAAAAATCAAATTTTAGGAAATATATTATTTAATAAATCATACTTTTTTTGTAAAAGAAATTTAATATTATTTTTGAGGACATTTTGGTTATATTTTAGCTTCATATGGATTTCTGTATATTTTCATAATTGAAAGAATAACTGTATAATTTAGACATCTCTCATAAAAAAAAAAAAAAATAATTTGTCTAAAATTCTAATATTAATAATGATATTTTCTAGGAAAACCAATTCTCGCCATTTCTAACAAAATCAACTTTTAAGTGCCTTCAAAAATCTTAAATAAGATATTGATTTTGCCATTATTACTAGTCATTATTGCCTTCTTTCAAAGATCCTATTTATTTGAATGATAATTTTATGTTTTTGGGAGCATTATTTTTCTTAGATACAACACAGTAGTTATTAAATATTATTAAATATATAACAATATTTGGCCTATTTTAATAAATTTATTACTATAAAACCATATTCATTAATTACATAAAAATGAAATTAAATATTTTAAGAACTATTAATTATTAAATAAGTTAATATTTTAGTAATTATTTAATAAAATATTTTATATTTAATAATTAATTATATCATAACTAAAAAACATGATATTTCCAAAAACATAAGATCATCGCTTCATTCATTTGCTGTATCTATGTATTTGGAATATATTTTTATATTAAAAATTTTCAAGAAATCTATTATCTATTATCTATTATATATATAAACTTTCAGTTTTGTTACTGTAGCTAAGCCGTTTTTCATCTGCCTTGACTTTTGTTGGACTTTGTGCTATGTTTTATTATTTTTTCTTTTTAGCACATTTTTCACATCAATTTTTATGTTTTTCCGCACATTTCCGTACATAGCACGGTGCCGAGCCAGTTAATATTAAACATCACCCTCTAAGGTTTTTACTCTCTTTTTTTTTTTTTTTTGTACACAAGGCAAATCCATCGAACTAATACTTGGTGACCTTTCAAATTAAACATTTGGAAGGTATGAAATCTTTAAATGACTCATGAGACTCCAATATGTAATGGCTCTATATATATATATATATATATATATATATATATATATATATATATATATCTTCTAGGTTATTATAATTAGCACTATATTCTCGACGCATACCTCTTAACACTTATTTAAATTTTTATCTCTAGTATATTTTTCTATTTTCTAAAACTGCATTCAAATAGCAATCTATTAACCTGAATTTGAAATAGGATAATTTTCAGACAAAATGAAGTGTTGCTTAAGGGAGACTTTGAAGACTTTGCAGAAGAAAATTCCAAAAAAGAAAAAGTGACTTAAAAAGAAAAGAATATACCAATAGTGACTCGTTATATTTCTTAGAGTTTGGATTATTTCAATTTTTCTTATAAATTAACACTCAATTTTGGAGAAAGTTTTGAACGACATACTTTGCTTGAGTCCCATCTTTCAATTTTAAACAAAGAATATAGACTGCCAAATATATAGTTGCCCTGAGGGAAAGTCCTGTGGTGCTTACCATTTATTAGGGATTATACTAAAAGTTAGTAGCACTAAGTTAATGATTAATATTACATCGATATTCTTTTAAAATATCTATTATTTATATTCTCATTTATGTACTAAAACTTCACGTCAAAAATCACATAATTCTATCTATTAAAGCACAATAAAAATTTATATCATATAATCACAAGTGTTTTTCGTGTTTACTCGAGCTTAATTGTTTTTGGAACCAATTTTGAATACACACTCTTGCATCAGTTGAGTGTATTTAAACATTTATTTTTTTGGTATATAAGAACGGAACATAATGAGATAAATTACTCCAAGAATATTTATTAGTCAAGATTCTAACGGCATTTTTTAATCTCTTTTTTAACCCACATTCATATTCACTATGTTCATAGCACCAATATTCAGGACTTCATTGTAAAGGCAGGACTTACTAAGAAATAAACAAAAGCTCAAGTGTTAAGAGGATCCTTTTGACACCGACATGAATTCTCAACATTTTTTCCCCTTTTTCTGTAAATCGGATTTCTAAATTAACAATTTAAATTTGTTGTGTTGTAAACAATTTCCTTCTATCCTTGCTTCCGACTCTACTGGTTGTAAGTAGGGGATTGGGTGGTTTTGTGGAGTTATTTTGTTTGTACAGCTACCCTGCGTTTTTTCTTTAATGAAGTTTTTTCTTTGGCCAAAACCAAAAACAAAAACAAAAAAGAATCCTCAATATTAGAGGGATTCAGATGCATACAACATGAATAATTACAAAACTTTTAAAAATTGTTTTGGTCAAGTGAGCTAATTCATGACAACAAACATAATTGTTGTTTGGTTCACCATTTTTTTTTTTTGGGGTACACGTTTTTTTTTCCAATTTATCAATTTCTTAATTTTTTAAAGACATATTTAAATGTATAAGATTTATTTTCTTGCTTTTAGAAATGATAGTTTTTCTAGAATATCATTTTTTTTTTTTGAGATTGTTAGCTTACCTTGGCGTCAATTACTTGATTATAATATATATATATATATATATATATATATATATATATATATATATATATTCCATAAATAATCTATTCACATAAAACATGTTAATCTTGTTAACATTATAGCTTAATGAATGAAAAAACAATTATATACCTCTGTTAAGCAAGTTATAGATAAGCAGAGGCATCAAATCTCCTATTCATTAGATTATTTAAAAGACAGGCATCATTAATAGCCACCACATTCAAATTCTAACCTTTCTACGAATATGTACAATTCAACACCATAAACCATGCCTGGCACCAATTCATTCCCTAATAGGGTGAACTATTCTCTGCTTGCCAATGGGGTTTACCCCAATGAATAGTATAATTACATATGTAGATCAAAAGTTCTACATTTACCACATCAACTTCCACATACAACAAATATAAAAATTTTCCTGACCTCCTTTTCTTTTAGCAGCCATATTTAATAGTCACTAAATCAACCAGACAGTATAATATATTGGTATTTATTATTAAAATCCATTTCCAGGTTCTTAACTGCAGAGAGTTATTTCAATTCAGCAACTTTGAGAAATCAGATGGAAGAAACTCATGACTCTGTATTCCTGACTCCAAAATCAAAACATAGATACCCCTAATGTCACTTAGTTAACCATTAATGATGGTATATGGTAAGAAGAATATACTTTACCTGACTGAACAATGGCCTCTGTCCAGGGGGCTGTCCAAGGTTGCACACCAAGTATTGCATTTGCACCTTGAAACACAAGCAAACAATACCCTCACTATTGCTGAGGCTTTCAAAGATATTATATAAAATTGGCATAATTTTTCTATTCCCAAAAGGATTCAGTGTTAAAATAACATGGGTAGAAGACATAAAGTGATTAAATCAATATACTAAGTCATTAACATGTTATTCAAACTTAACTACTGAAACAAAACCTGTCTTAGCCACATCACTATAAGAAATGTATTAAGGCAATATACCCACACCCACACATATATGCACCAACAAATAGTCTGACCAAAGTCCCAAAATGAGCAAGTGATAGAACATATGTTAGAGAAAGAGCAAGGACATGCAAGAAATCAGCACTTACTAAGAACTACGAATTCTAATCTTTGATTCAAAGTAAAAAGATGGAAAGTATGAGATAGCAAACAACTCATTTTCCTTCTTATACTAGATTCTCCATAAATGAAATCAATACCTTATGAATACTCGAAAGCTAATCTTTATTTAAATATTTGAATGGGTCGCACTTAGGCTTCACCAAATCTTCTGACAATTCATCTCCAAGGACCTCAGAGCTAGGAACCTCAGATGAAAAGTTTTCATGCCTGTAACACAAAAATCTCCATTTCTAGAATGAAGTAATAATTTAAGTTAGGATAATAAAAAGAAAACCAATATGCCCCAATAAATCAACTTCATACACCAAGGCTAATCATACGTTTTTCTCAATAAGATGAATCTTAATTAACGACACAAATTAACTACTCATAGATTTAAATAGAAAAGGGTGGTAAGAACCTACAAAATGCAATTTAGTTAGGCACTTTGTATTTTTTGTGTCATAGACACTGAATTTAACAATTCTTAAATTTACTTCCTTTCATTGGTCTTTTTCCATATTTTAGATGAGGGCCACAAACTTAAACATCTGAATAGTGAACAAAGTGAAAAACAGCATCGCTTAGCCTTACAAATTACAATACATTATAGTCCCTGATAGAAACAGTAACAATGATCGATGATCATGATTTCTTTAATTATTAGTTAAATAGAGAGGATGTCAATGATTGAAACCTTAACCCTAGCTTCCCCTTTTGACAAATCAAAACAGGCCAATCATCACTATTATTCTCTCCTTTCCATGACTCTAACACAGATCACATCATTCAGTGGGTTTCTCATCTCATACTATATGTCTATCCTGCCCTGTATTCTACTGCAATTGTGGATTCTATAGTATTTCTGGCCATCCAACACTGGCATCTGCCACAGTCAACGACGGCAAATGCCAACCAAGTCTTCTCCACCCTTAGAAGCCTATACCAAAGCTATGGAGCATGAACACTAACACGTACATGCTGACACATATATGATATGAGGCTAGCCCATGACTTTGTCTTGCTATTTTTTACAGGTTAGCTCAAATTTTAAGGTTAAAGGTGCACCAATTCAAGTATACTCAAGTTTTGAATATGCCGATTTAAGTTCACTCATTTAAGAAGCATCAACCGGAAGTAATATGTATGAAGATTAACCTCTCATTAAAATGATGGCAAAGTATTAACATCTTCTTAAAATGATGGCACTGTCTTCCATGGCTCCATGCCACCACTTCAAAGTGGGTTCCCCATTAACAACGTATGCTTAGCTCAATTGAAACAGTTTCCAGATCGAAATCATATCTGCTAGTTGATCTCAGGCCAAACTGAGAATAGCAGCTTGACATAATTGATAATGAAGAGCACTTGGGCTGGTTTTCATTGCAAGACTGATAATTGCATATGACATGATATGGTCATGCTTTTAAGTGCCCCTTCAAAACCTGGATACTAAATTTTACTTTTCTTTCTGGTTAATCAGACGCACCCAGTGGGAACAATCTGCTATTAAGACCTAATAGTGATACACAATAATCAGGGGCATATGCTTAATAGGAATATATGTTAGTTGGCATATTTTGCTGTTAGTATTTTGCACGTGTAATTGTTCAGTTGAGGTTGTTAAGTCTGTGAGTAGCTCTTAACAACCCAACAGCTGCACCAACGTCTATAAATCGCTGGTTTTGTAACTACACGGGAGAACAGCGAAGGAAATAGAAGTGAGTTCTTCTGGCATCGAGCACCAGATTGCGTTTTATATCAAATAGTCTAACACCCTTTTCAGACATGAAGATATCTCCTCGCAATTGGATACATCTATACAGTAGACACTGCTCCATAGGTATAATGTAAACAAATTTTAGTAAGCCCGGACACAGTGATGAGGGGATACTAGTTCGTTTCTTATGATGTGCACTTGGCATGAAAGAAATGTCTTAACTTTTAAGAAGGGAAAGCAAATGCTGAGAAAGATAACTGAAGGATTAAATATTGAAAATTTCCACTCTATACCATTCAAGATCAGCTCTACTTCCTGATAATCTCCATTGCTTGTTTCGCTTATTAATCCATTCATTCATCTTTTAAAAATCCATAATTTTTTGAGCAACCAAACAGCAGATATTCAAATTCCATCAATGCGTAGGCAAACACAAATAAACAGAAATCTTACACTAGTAGGAAACCTGGATTGAAATCGACATCCAGGGGAGGTCTCGTTAAGCGATAGCCAAAATATTGGACGTTTCAAAAGCGAAACCCAAGAGTTGTTAGGGAGGAAGAGAGAGGGGGGTAGTAGAGAGGATGGACGACAACAAATGGTAGTGGGCATAGCTCCAATACCGGATTAACTGCAATTCGAAGATTGAATTGGGTTGGACTACGAAAAAGAGAGTTGTTCATTCTTCCTTGGTTCTGATTCCACGCGCTCTCTCTCTCTCTCTCTCTCTCTCTCTCTCTGCAGAAGAAGGACTGGGTATAATTGGAGATCGAACGAAAACGGACACAAAGTCGACACAGTGGAAGTGAGTGGGGTCACACCCAAACCCAGAAGTAAAAAAAAAAAAGTTTCGTTCCGAAACAAAATAGTGTTACCAAAATTTTTATTCTTAAAAAAGAAAAATTAAAAAAAAAATGTTTGTAAAAAAATAATTTATAAACTAAAAATAAATTGAAGAGTCCATTGTATATAAAGAAAGTATTAGACATTTTTTTAAGTCAATTACACAAAATTAATAAAACTTTAATTTTGTTTTAATTATCTTAATAATTATACGTAATAATAAAAAGGAGAAACACCATTCAATAAAAAATAAAAAAATATTTATTTACAAAAATAGACTACTTAAATTTATATATTCTATATAAAATATTAAAGCTTACCTAACTCAATTAAGTAGAAAATAATGTAAGATAATAGATGATTTTTAATTTTTCGTAAAAAAGTGAAGCGTCACACCCACACCCAAAAGAAAATTTTTATTTAAAAAAAAAAATAGAGTTGTATCAAAAATTTTATTTCTAAAAAGTAAATTTTTTAAAAAATATTTTTGTAAGAAAATAATTTATGAACCAAAAACAAATTTAAAAATCGATTATATGTAAATAATGTATAAGGCATCTCACAATATATGTTTTAAAAAATAATCACCTTAAATTAATTATACAAAATTAATAAAGTATTAATTTTGTTTTAATTACTCTAAAAATTACACAAAATAATAAAAATGAGAATAAAAATTTAAAAATAAAAATTATTCATTTATAAAAACAGATTTAATTTAGAATAAATGCCTAAGGTTCAGATACCTTAGAGAAGAGGGTAAAATCCATGTAATTTGACTAAATAAAAAATAGTGTTAGATAGTTAGTGATTTTTAATTTTTTATAAAAAAGAAAAAAAGTAAAAATTACTCCCATCTTTCATAAGCAAAATAGTTATGAAATTGATTGATATTTTTTAGTTTCTCAAAAAAATTGAGTTAATTTTATTTTCTTCTTTTTTTTTGCGTTGTTGTTTTTTTAAATTTTTTTAATTTTTTATTGTTGATTCCTTTTCATTTTTTTCTTTTTCATTTTTTAATTTTTGATTTTTATTTTGACTTTTTGGGGTTGGGAGTTGTATTTTTCATTTAAGTAAAAAGGATTTTTATTTCTATGAAGCATGTTTTAATTTATAATCTTGTTAAAAGAAAGTTTGGGGAAAGTTTTTAGGTTTACAAAAAAATAATTTAATTAATTTTTAAATTTTTTATTTTTTTGTTTGTTTTGTTTTTTAAAATAATTTTACTCTTTTGAGCAAACTTTTAATTCTTAAGTAAAACATATTTTACTTTTTGTTCTTTGATATAAAGTATAACATTTTTCTTAATTTTAAACGAAATGATTTTTATTTTTGAAAAACTAATTTTAACTTTTTTTATGAAAAACATAAACTTTGAACTTTTTTAGATTTTTTTTGGTTATTTATCATTATCATTATTTTTTTAAAAGAAAAACTCATTTGATATTATAAAAGAGGTCATTTTTATTTTTGAACTTCTCATTCATTTTTTTTAAGGAAAATAAAAAACCCGTATGTTATTTATTATATTTTTGTGGATCTTTTTCTTCTTTTCCTCTTCTTTTAAAAAAAATAAATATTTATTTTTCTTTTCTTAAATACATTTTTTGAAATCACAATTAGTTAAATATCAGTCATTGGAACTCAAAATTCAAATATCTGGATGATTCTTTGGACAAGCCTTATATATGTCTAAAGGGATAAAAAATTCTACTAGGCAATTAAATAAAAATGCAATAAAAGTAAAGTAAAAAAATGAGGGGAAAGAAAGATATTTACGAGCATATAAGAATTTGTGGCGACATGCGTTTTGTATCCAATCATGAGTCATTATATCATATTGGAGCAAGCATTACAACCAAAAAAATGTCCCAATTAAAATAGTACATCATAAATGATTATTGGGCAAGACATGTACGACACAAGCACCGAAAACAAGCAAATCTTCTTTTATTAATGACACTTTGCTTCCCAAACATGTTTTTATAGTTCAAGAAAAATATCGTAGGCAGACCATTATTAACAAAACAATAGAGTGTAATTGCTGACCAACAAAAACTATGACTTGCATCATCAAATATCACTAAACAAAAGAAAAGCTTTCATAGTTGAACCAACTCAAGATAATCATTGGCCCAGGACCCAATGACTTTGATGATAACAAAGTATTTATCAAATTTATTTAAAAGCTCATGTTTTGGCTGAATCCAATAAATCCTTTTAAAATGTTTTTGAGTTAATGTGTTATTTTATCTTTAAGAAGCTATATTTATGGACTAAATGACAAAATACATTATGTGTAAAAGACAAACGAATCATAATTCTTTATGTAAAATAAAAACAGGTAGAAAAGTGGTAACAAATGTAAAAAATATATTCTGCTATCAATCTTGTTTCGAGCTTTGTAATTAGCATTCAATGTAAGAATACCAGTCAAACTTATATAGATAAGCAAAATCTGAGAAGGCTCAATTTTTTTTTTTGAATGTTAAAGACAAATTAAGAAAAAGCCGGTAAAGTCAAACGTTGATTAGGCATGTCTCTAATAGATAAAAAATACAATATGCATATAAATATTCGAAGATATAAATGTTGAATAGAGCAGATGATGGTAAAAATTGAGAAAAAGTGCTGAAAACAAAAAATTATATTAGATTGTTTATCATTGCAGTATTTCAATATATCTACTTGTGAGAAACAATCCTAAGAGAGATTGAAATTCATTGTAATAGTAATAAAAGTGTTGCTGAAAGATTTAAAAGAAGTTGAGAGTGTACTTTTGAAAATCGTATTAAGAGATCACTTAGTGATGAAAGTTTGTAAAGTGATATTATCTATATTTTTGTAAGTTTTCATTTATTAGTAAAAAAATTCTTTAGGTGTTCAAAGGAAATTAGACATAAGTCAAAGTTAACTGAATCAGGATAAATTTTCTATGTGTTGTGCTTTTCTCTATTCTTCCATTTTTGTTGTTACGAAATTACTTAATGTCATCATTTTAATATCATTACTTAAGGCTGCTTTAATTTTCATATTTATTTTGTACATGTGTCATCCACCTATTGATTAACTAAATTAGAAGACTTTTGATCCTCTACTTTGAAAAGTTGTTAAAATCATATTTTTTGCACAGCCCACCTATTTACTACCTCTTTAGGTGTGTTTATCAATAACAAGCTGTAATTGCAAGAAGCTTATCAAAATTTAACAAGACAAACACTTGATAGGGAATATCTTTCATTGAAATGACAAACAAATTCCATTACCTTATTATATGAACAAAATAACAGGAATTAAAACAAATTCACAATTGTAGCATCCCACTACACAGAACAGTGCCTAATGTAGCCTCTTCACTCATATCTTTAGACAACATTAAAAAAAAAAGAAAAAAAACTTATTTATGTTAATGAAGGAGATTATGTTTAAAAAAAAAAACTCCAGAAAATCCTACCCATTTATGTTAGAAATCAACAAAGTACTTCCAAATAATATGAACCAAAAAAACAAAAGCGTCCCATTATTCAAATATGGATTACTCATATACCAACCAGTATAGAAACAATTTTTACCAACGCTTGGAGCGAACAAGAAGCAAATACAAAGCTCAAAAAGTGTCTTTCACGCCACAGGTGTATTTAAAAAGGAGATTATGCAAAAAAAAAAAAATTATATTTAATCAGAAACATACGCAAGCATTTAGACCCAAATTCAGTAATATTCTTTGATCAGAAATATACATTTAGGTCCAAACTTCTATCCGACTACATATTGAAGGCAACTCCAGATAGACCAACAATCAAGCCACCACTATTTGTAATCAGACTCAATTTCTATACTTAGGCAAAAGGGCAGTGATAAATCAAGCTTCCCAAAACAAATGAGCGCGGCATCATGAACGAGAGCATTAATCAAATGATGTAAGCTACCCAAGAACCTCTGACCCAGATTTCAACACCAAAAACAGAATAAATACATGGTTCTCACATTTTTGAAGATGAGAGACAAACAAAATTAACAATAAAAGCATATATAAGTGAATTTACTCTCTCTGCCAAATCAAAGATGCTCTATCCTGTTTTTATGCTGTGTTAAGAGTTGCTTCCTCTGCTCTTTTCCTTTCGTTATCGCCCCCTCAATAGCCAAGCCTCTTTTTTCAGCTTCCTACTTCTCTGAACCCAAAACCCAGAACTTCCTTCACAGTAATCACTTTAGCTAACATTAAACACTCCCCAACCAAAACACTCTGCCAAAATATGATACCCAAGTCATTTTAAGCCAAAAAAATCCCCTCAAGATCCTTGTGACCCTTCCAAGATCACTAACCGAAGGTCCCCCTTCTCCCTCTGTTTCTTCTTTCGCAGTCTCTCCTCTCTATCACTCTTTTGGTTTCTCCCCAAAAAAAGAAAAATCCCCCTAATCGACTTGTTTGCTCTAGCTTTATGGCAGATTCGAGAGTGATTTCCACTCTCTCTCGCATGCATTGCTTACCTCGAAGGAAAAGCTCCAAGAGCCGTATAAATTATGGACGTCAGTTCCTCTGTTCTGACGTTTTTCCCCTTGCACTCTTTCCAATTTTCTTTTCCCCGCAGCCACTCTGCAACGATAGTGCCTGTTTGGGTGTACTTGCTTCATCCTCCCCTCTCTCCCTGCACGGCTTCATCGTGGCTGTTTTTGGACAAACCAAGATAGAACACGAGAGAGGAGTGGCCAAACTGATAAAACAACGGGCAGGGTTCAGCACACTGGGATATGGTAGGGGTGTACAGGGCAGGTCGGGTAAAGTTTTGGCCTTGTCTGATATTTAGTCCGATTTTAAAAAGATTTTAAAATTAAAACTTAACGCTCAGCTTAAAATATCCGGTAAGGTTAGATTAAATCAAGTGACCTAATATTTTTTTTATTTATCATAAGAATTGTAAAATAATTTTAAAAAAAATTTTATATAAATTTTTATAAAATTATATTTTATCTTTAAAAAATTAAAATTTTAATATAAATTTTTATAAAAAATATTTTTTTATATTTTAGATTTAATTAGACTAATATATCTTTTATAGCCAACTTAAATTTATTATGAAAATTATAAAATAATGCTTAAACAAATTTTATATAAATTTTTATAAAATTATATTTTATCTTTTAAAAAAATTAAAGTTTTAATATAAATCTTTATAAACAAGCATTTTTAAAAAAATAAAATTATTTTTTTGGCTAGCCGAGCTAACATAACCTTAAAGGTTAGCCCGATATCTGGCCCTGCCCCATTTTGTGGCCCACCCTACCTTAAATTTTTTTAAAAAAATTTGTTATGCCGAGCCCAACCCACCCCTATTTGCCCGAGTAGGGCAGGGTCCACTAGGCCTTCGAATCCGGTGAACACCCCTAGGATATGGGTTGGGTTGAGTAGCCACAGCTCAAAAAAATTTTTGTTTACCCCTGCTTCTCTTTTCTTCTTTTTTTTCCCCTTCTTTTCCCTTTTTTTTTAATTTTTATTTCAAGTTCATAAACTAGATATTAAAATCGACTAATTCATTAAAATTAAAACAATTTAAGATTAAATTGAAATTGAGGATTAAATTTGACTCAAAAGACTTTGAAATCTAAACTTTTGGTTTTTATTTTTAGTTATTTAATATTATTTTTTTATTTTTATTATTATTATCTTTAGGAAATGTCTAAACAAAATATAATGTTTATAGTTGTCTCTTTTTATGTTCCATACAAAATTTTGATATTTTTATGTGAAAAACAAGCAAATATAAAAATATATATTTTGTATGACACAACTTGATTACCTCATAGCACAATTGGACGACGTGAGCAAAAAAATTCAATTAAATTGATTTAGGTTGAATGAATTTCTTGACATAAGTGGACTACAAATATATTGAATTAAACTCATAAAAGGAAAAACAACTCAAACAATATATAATATTGACAAGTGGTATGCCTACTTGTAATTTCTTAAACCATAAATTACGCCAACCTTGTCAAGTTATATTCATTGGGGAAAAAAAAATCACTCTAGAATTATGTTTTCATTGTCCTAATATTCAAAATATCTTTATAGTCGAATCTACCAAGTTTTTATATTTCAATGTTCTGATAACTAACAAAAATTTAGTTTGTAATTCAATTTATTAGCTTAGTACAAATTACAAAAAAACTTTATCTTGAATTATATGTGTTGAATCTTTTTTCTTTTCATTGTACAGGCAAGAATCATCTACATTGAATTAGAAAACGAGTTTGTGGATATAAGATTAGTATTAGTAATTTTCAACGATAGAAGTTTTTAGTTTTTTTTTTTTAATTATTGCATCTTATGTAATGTTACAAACAATTTGTTCTATCATTGTACATATTATTGTGCTAACACATTTGTTAATCTGAGATTAAATAATTATTTTAAGGAGACACTATCTACATTAACCTAATTCATTTGGATAAATAAATTTTTCTAAATGTTAATTTTAAAATTTGAACTCGCATAGTCAAGTATACCTTAACGATTAGGCCAGTCTTTTAAAAATAATGTACTGGAGATAGTTTTGGAAACCCAAAAAAAAAAAATTACTTGCAAAGGTGAAAAAATTAAGAGGAGCAGAATGAAGTTTGTTATGTATAATTTCATAATTAACATTTCATAGAATGTAAAAAATGAAAAATAAAATATCCTGGCCAATGAAAATATTGAAGAATAAAAATATCTAAATATTATTGAGAAGTTAACTTTGGCAATATATTGCTGCTTAAATAATGTGTAAAGGCCAAACAAACATACCATAAACCCATAAGTAAACCTGCACAGTATTTAGTGTAAATTACAAACATTTTTACATTTTATTAAAATTACACAAACTTAAAAAAAAAAAACATAAAGAAACTTTTTTAAGAAAAAAATGAAGAGTAAACTAGTAAATACTACATATAGTAGTAGATGTCAGTTAGGTACCCTAATCATCTTATTATACACTTGTGCCTGTCCGTGAAGACACTAAGGTTCCAGGTCCTTCTACTTTTGCATTATTCGCTAACTATGCACGTGTTGATCTTTTTTCTTTTGCACCATCTTTTGTACCTACTAGATCTTTTTCACATTTTGGGAGTATTGGTCTTTCTTCTTTTACTCTCAGTAGTGGTTTGTTATCCATCACATCACCAGCTCCTCAATCATTTTCTTCCCAGCCCAAACCATGCAAGTTAGTGATGTTTCCTTTACTATTCTATTCTCCAATCCATTCACATTTAGCATAAAGTATGTTGGTATATCTTTTAAACAGTGAGGATCATCTTTCCCACAGGGTTTTTCACCCCTAATTAGCCAATTCCTCCTCCTCAATCCCCTCAGCCAACTTGTAAACAAGATAATGGATCGTTTGATGATAATGATGATGAAGAAGCAACAGAAGAAGAAGAATAAGCAAAATAGGAGCTACTTTAGTGTCATCCCTAATGGCTGTGATGAAGACCCAAATGTGAGATTGAAGGATGTATTGGTTAAATGTTAAGTTTTTTCTTTCATTTTAATAATTATACCTTATTTTTGTAGATTAAAGAACTCTAGTGTCTGCATTTCAAATTGTGAGAATATAATGTCACTATAATGTGTTATATTAATTGAACTAATGAAATGTTGGTATGAATAGTTATTTAGATGTGTTATTTTAATTAAACTAATAGAATTTCAGTGTGAATAGTATATAATGTCACTATAACATGTTATATTAATTAAACTAATGTCACTAGATGTTGGTAAAGAAAAGAGACTGGGATTATGCATTAAAATTTTGATGCTAGACGTGTTGAATTGTCTTCTTACATTTTGATACTAATGCAACTAAACTTCAAAGGTGTTACTTATTTTTCATTTGCACTAGCATTGCAATTCACAAACCTTAAAAGTTCCTATCTCTCTTATTATACAACATCACGTCTACAAAAAACAAAATAACCATCTTTTTACCCATGTTTAATGTGAGTTGAATTTGAATATTTTGCTATATATATATATATATCCCATCGCACTATTGTTATTTTGTGCTATATATATATTGTCGGTTGAATTCTTACAAGTAATGAAATATTTAAAATTTATTATTATTATTTGTAATTATTAGATTTTGTATATATAAAATTACAATAATATATTTAATTAATATTAATTTGATTATAGTTAAATTAATGAATTATGAACTAAACTTTTACTAATTCAATGAGTAGTCTAATTTTAAAAATATTAGTCTTTATCAATAACACAAAGTTAAAAATTTAAAAAAAGCAACCATGACAAAATTGATAATTGCTTGTATTGTTAAAAAAATATCTTACATAATAAGAAATATGTTAGATAATAAGAAGCAAAAAATGCTTTTTGGGTTGTCTTAAAATAGAAATCAAACAAAGGATTATATATTATTAAGGTTTTTTTTTGGTTGCAAATCACTTTTGTCTTATAATCTAATTCTTAATAAATTTCTTTATAAGATTTTTAATCAGACAAAAATGTTTTTTTAATACAAATCACTTAAAAGAATTAAATTATAATCAAAAATATAATCTTATATTATTATAATTTATAAATTTATTATTATTAATTATATATTCAAATTTTATATTAGAAATTAAATGATATATTATATATAAAAAATATTACAATTTATTTATTTTATATGATATAAAAAATATAATATTTGCTATATAAAATATATTAGATTATATTTTATTATAATATATAATCCTTTATAATGTCCCCCTTCCAATTTTTTAATCCTTTATAATATTATGTATTATCATACTTTTATATTATTCTTTAATTAATTTTTCTTTAATAAAAATATAAATGTTACAAAAAAATATTATATTTTTAAACTTTTACTTTACACATAATTTTATTAAAACCTGAAATTATATTTAAAAAATGTGTTTTGTACAAAATTTAAATTCATTATCTTTCTAAATAAATTAAAATATAAAATAAGACATAATATATGAAACAAAAATAAAAAATAAACTAAAAAAAAGTTAGGTCATGACATACTAGATGGGGTGACCCATTTATAAGAAAAATTTTTTTTTAATTGATTGCAGTATCTTTTTTATCACAACTCATTAGATTAAAAAAAATAATTATATGAAGAATATTTTTTTATGGTTTAGCATGTAAATTAATTATTTTTGTTTTATTGTATATTAGAGTCAAAAAGCCCCTCATTATAGCTGTTTTTGGACAAACTAAGAGGGAACACGAGAGAAAAATGGCCAAACAAAACAAAACCATGGGTAGGGTTGGGAAACAGGTTGGGTTGAATAGTCGCGACCCAAAGGAGTTCAGCACAATGGGATATGGGTTGGGTATTATAGTCAAGACCCAAAAGAATTTGGGTTTCCCCTTTCTCCTCCATCCTTTTTTTTATTCCTCTTTTCTTTTTTTTTTTGTTTTTAATTTAAGTTTCATAAATTAGATATTAAAATTGACTAATTCATTAAAATTAACACAACTTAAGATTAAATTAAAATTAAGGATTAAATTTGACTCAAAAGACTTTGGAATCTGGACATTTGAAGGTTATTTTTAGTTTTTTGATGTTAATAATTTTTATTTTTTATTATTACTTGTATAGGATATAAAAAAAATGATATTCAAATTTATTTTTATCCACTTGTTTCTCATGAAAATTTGATACTCTTACATAAGAAACAAATAAAGATAAAAATATATATTTTGTTTAAAATAATTTGATTATCTCTTGACACAACTAGACAACGGAGACCCAAAAAGTTCAATTAAATTGAATTGGATGTAATGAGCTCTTTCACATAATTGGATTATAAACAAATTGAATTAAACTCATAAAAGAAAAAACAACCCAAACAGAATATAATGTTAAGAAGTGGCGTGCGTGCTTGGAATTTCTTAAACCGTAAGTTACACCAACCTTGTCAAGTTTTATTCATTGAGAAAAAAAAAAAGTTTCACTCTAGAATTATGTTTTCATTATCCTAATAGTCAAAATATTTTTATAGTCGAATCTACCAAGTTTTTAAATTTCAATGTTTTGATAACTAACAAAAATTTAGTTCGTAATTCGATTTATTAGCTTAGGTCAAATTACAAAACAACTTTATCTTGAATTATATGTGTTGAATTTTTTTTTTCTTTTTATTGTATAGGCAAGAATCATCTACTTTGAATTAGAAAAAGAGTTTGCAGATATAAGATTAGCACTAAAAGTAATTTTCAATGATAGAATATTTTATTTTTATTTTTTTGCAATTATTGCATCTTATGTAATGTTACAAAAAATTTGTTCCATCATTGTACATATTATTATGCTAACATATTTTTCAATTTGAGATTAAATAATGATTTGAAGGAGACACTATCTACATTAACCTAATTCATTTCGATAAATAAATTTTTTTAAATGTTAATTTTAAAATTTAAACTCGCATAGTCAAGTAGACCTTAACTATTAGGCCAATCTTTTAAAAATAATGCACTGGAGATAGTTTTGGAAACCGGAAAAAAAATACTTGCAAAAGTAAAAAAAAAAAAAAATGGAGGAGCAGAATGAGGTTTGTTGTGTATAATTTTATAATTCATGGTTCATAGAATGTAAAAAATGAAAAATAAAATATGGTGGCCAGTGAAAATATTGAGGAATAAAAATATCTAAATATTATTGAGAAGTTAACTTTGGCAATTTATTGCTGCTTAAATAATGTCTGAAGGCCAAACAAACATACCATAAGCCCACAAGTTAACCTGCGTAGTGTTTAGTGTAAATTACAAAAATTTTTAAATTTGGTTAAAATTACACAAACTTTTCTTTTATTTTTTAAAACATAAAGAAATTTTTTTAAAAAAATAAAGAGTAAATCATACTAATTTTCTTCAAATTCTTTTTAAATTACACATATATTTCTTATTTTTAAATATACACAAACTCCTTTTAAAACAAAAAATAAATTATTCAAATATTCCTTGAATTTTGTTAAAATTATACACATATTCTTTTTATTTTAAAAAAAAAGTTTGTATATATTTTGAAAATAGAGAAGAGTTTTATATAATTTTTGCAAAATTTAAATAATATCTGCATAAGTTATTCTATTATTTTAGAGAGCATAGTGTTTGATACTCCGATATACTAATGCAAGGTGCAAACAACAATCAGCTTGATTTAGAGTATTAAATCTTATTCTTAAACAAACTCCAAACTGCTCAAAGCTACTAGAATGTTGGTGATGCTAAAGAATCTAGCAAGGTGTTGTAGCTTGATTTAAAATTTTAAAAAAAATATATGAAAAATTTTTCTGGCTATTACAAGAAAAATCTAGATTAAAAAAGTCGATAAAAATAGATTAACTGCATCTATACATATGGAGAATAGAAGCAACTTCAAAGTAATCCAATAAGTCGTCAACTCTACAAAAAGCTAAACATCCTAGCATCTCTCTTCATAAATTTTTTTCCCTTTCCTTTTATGTGAATTGTAATATTGCAATTTTGGCTACCAAATTATCAGGAGTATCATTCGTCCCTTCTAAATACTAAGCTATTATCTTAATCCAGAAATCATCAGCTAGTATTATAGCTTTGGTCTTAAACGCTTAATTATATTTTGTTTGTTTTTTCAAACGATTAATTATATTTTCAGCCACCTATACCATATATTTCAATTCCAGTTTAGGGATGGCAACCTGGCAAGGCTAGGACAAGGAGGGCTTACCCACTTTTTTGATCCCCCATCAATTATTTGTCCCATCTCCAAACTTGGTCACAGGATAAATTTTCACTCAATTCTCATTTCATGTGTTCTCATGAGTCTTGAGGAGTGTCCGTTAAATGGCACAATAATAGACACCTTTGGGGATCATGAGACATAGTTACATCTTTACAACAAAAAGAAGTCAAAGATGGGGGAAGGGCTTTTAAATAGTATGAGAAGGCTTCTAGGGTTAGTTTTTATATTTTAAATTAATATATATATATATATATGTATGTATGTATGTATGTATGAATGTTGATATAAGAGAGATGATTAAAGAGAACATTTAAAATGAATACAAACACATAAATGTGAATGAAATTTGTTATAATTTCACGAGGATAGGAATCATGCACAATGAGAGATTGATCATTGTCCTTGTCCCCTGATTACTCTCAAAGAGATTTTCTTTGTCATCCTCATCGCTACAAGTAAATAATTTTCACATGCAAATCTCCAAATGGGATAGTTCCCATGAAAATCTCCAAATTTGGGAAATTTTTGCTATCCCTACCTTATTTATTGATCTTAAGTAAATTCAATTGTTAATTTCAATATTTGATAGAGAAGCTTATGATTTTTTTTTTGTATAATTCAAATGAGGACCATTTTTATCTCACAAGACTTGTGCCCATCAGTGGAAAAAAGATCTCAACGAGTTACCACAAAAGAGTAGAAGACATGGTCAACAACTAAACTAAAGGAGTATAAGCAAATTATACAAATAGATTCAAATGCCTTATTCTACCATCAAAATGGAGTAAGTAAAACAATTTTTTAAGAATCATGAACTCCAACACATAAAGTAGACATTGGAAATTTTAAAGAGTTAAAACAGGCTCAGACAAAGAAATCATTATTAAACTTAAATTTCTACAAAAAGATTTGATACTTTGTTAACGTAGGAAGGCGAATCAATTTAATTTTTGGTTTCTTAAGTCTCTAACATTGTTAATTAAATAAAAAATTATTGAGAAGCTTTTTTGTTAAATTCGACCATCGCTATTATAAAAAGGGCCACGTATCTATCTAACCTTACTTCAATGAAACTAATTGGATCTCTGCAAAGTTAAGAATCAACCCTTTAGACAACTCATTTTGTCTAAAAACTCATTTTTCAGAATAAATTATATGTATCTTTCTTGAGTTTTATTAAAATTACATGATTTTTTTTTATTTTAAAACATGCACTTTGGTTTAATTTCAAAAATTTTTTAATTAAAATATTTTTCATGATAAAATATGTAAAAATAGATAATAAAAAGTACTCTAGCCAAAATATTTGAAATTAGACTAAAATAAAATGTAACTTTTTATTTGAGGGGAATTCATGTATATTTAGAAAATAAAAAGAATATCTGTAAAATTTCATCTAATTTTTAACATTGGACACACTTTCCCATACTATTTTTCAAATTTATTTTCAATTGTTATTTTTATTGTATCATTATTTGTTCCATACAGGGCAATTGATTTGTATTTATCGTTATTGGTTCCAAGTTTAAGGAAGGATGGGAAACAAAGGTACGGTCTACTTCTCACTAGTGAGCATAAAAAAACAAAGTACTATTGGATCAGAAAGGGAGAGTATATTTTAGGAAAATTTTAGTATTTGTCAATCACACTATAAAATACTCCAAGAAAAACACTTCTCATAATTAATCAAAAACAGAGCATCAACTCTTTGGGAGATACGACTTCAAGACTTTTAATATGATCACAATTTTATCCCAATAAAACAACCAAAACTAACAAAAATCAAATTATGCAAAAGTACTTAGCATACATATGTTGAGGATGCATAGGACAAGGAGCAAAGTAAGCTCAACGCCCTATGCACGCTGTGCAAAAATCAAACAATTAGTAACTCAAGCAAGGCTAATATATATAACCATGGAATCCTAAAATGAGAAGCTGTCACACAACTGAAAGCAAGCTTTTATCTAATAAAATGAGCTAAGAATAATGGTTGTTGACATCATTATAATAACACGATAAACAACGCAAAAAAATTCATAGTATTTCAAAGCTTAGTAACATGCTTTAACATTCGATTATTTAATTTAGTAATTATCATAACATTGCAATTATTTATATATACTGGTTTTCCAGCAAACACTTGGTCCACATCATATCTCGAGCACAGCATGTTGTCCAACCTTCACACTAGTTTCTCCTGCAAAAAGTAAGAAACAAAAAAGCTTGCTTGAGCTTTAAGTAAAACAAAGAACAATAATAACATTTTACTTAACAAGAGAAGCTAGATAAATAAAAAGTAAAAGAAAGGTGAGCATTTATGACTAATTTGTAATGTTAATTACTCAAACCCTCTTACTAGTGTTGGACTATAGTTATTTATTTGCATTGTAAAATAATTATGCACAATTAGTGTGAATATTTCATATAATTAGCTAAATCTTTTAACTACTTTCTACAATGTTATATTATCAATAGAATAAATTTGCTGTTTACTTTTTTTTTTAATAAGTGGAGAAAAGAGCAACCTGATCATGTCACCATAGTAAATATTAAATTTATTCTACTTAATTACTGAGAATTAAACAATACATAAGCTTTGCCTTCATTAAAGGATCTAATAACACATAATTATAATTAAAGATATTAGTAAATACTCCATATCTTGAAGCTAAAGACACAAATGGAGTGATACTAATTAATAATACAAATCTAAAAGCTAAAAGCAACAATGGAGAGATAGAAAATTATTACCAGATAACTTTTAAGCCATCTATTGCACTTAGTCGCATTCAATGTGACCATAACATAAATAGTGTCTGTCAAATTGTTCAGGAACCTGAAGTAGGCATGTCTCCAAGAGCGGTTGAAAAGTATTGAGCCAAAGATCCCCCAAAATCCAGTGATAAATCCAAATGTCATGCTCCAATAAAATTCCTTAGAGAGAATTGAATATTTATCTTCTCCGAATTTAATTGCTTCTTGAGGTTTTTCCTCTTCAGGACACATTTTCTCAAGTGGTTTCCCACAAAGGTCAAGATTTTCTTCATAACTTGAGCTATTAAAACTCTGCAATTGTGTGCTAATTGGAATTTTTCCAGAGAGATTGTTATGCGACAAGTCTAACATTGCAAGACGATTAATTTGAGCAAAAGTAGAAGGAATTGGACCAAAGAAATGGTTTCTTGACAAATCAAGAGAATCTAGTGATGTTAATCGTCCAATTTCTGAAGGAATTTTTCCAACCAATTGATTCCTTGATAAGTTTAAAGATACCAATTCAACCAAAATTCCTAATTCTATTGGAATTTCTCCAGTTAACTGATTACTTGAGAGATCAATACCTTTCAAAAGTAACACAGTACTCTTAAAAATTCGTTCCATACCTTTCCACATCAGAAATGCATTTACATCATATGGTAGATGGTATAATACTCCCCCTTTGTTGTAATCAAAAAAACCAAGACTATACGTATAATCTGATGTAAAACTCTCTTGAGCCATTGCTGTAAAGTTTTTGAAGCATTTGAGTACTTGTCCAGATAAATTGTTCAATGAGAGATCTAAAAATTGAATGCTTGACACATAACAAAGATGCATTGATAAGCTTCCAGAGAAGTTATTATTTCGCAAGATTAAAATTTCCAATTGATGTAATCCAATCCCGATCCATGAAGGTATGGGTCCCGATAACCTGTTTTCTCCCACATCTAGTATTACTAAATTTGAGCAACTTCTCAAGGTGGAAGGCAACTCTCCAGTAAATCTATTGTTTCTGAATGCCAATACATGAAGATCATGTAGAGAACCAATAGAGGCAGGAAATGCTCCAGAAAAATTGTTGTTACTCAAGTCTAAATAGACTAATGATTTGAAATGACTCCAACAATCAGGAAGTTGTCCTGATAATTGATTATTGGAAAGATCTAATATGCCCAACACTTTAGTTACCCTATTAGCACATAAAAATAGGTGAAGTTCTGAAAATTTATTATTTGACAAATCAAGGGTAGATGCACTGTGTAGAAATTGTGGAATTGGACCTTCAAAATGATTTGAAGCCAAAGATATATCAGGGTATTCAGTAAATCTTATGGGAAGATTTGGTATTATACCAGATAAGTTGTTACCTGAAACATCGAAACTTTCTAACTTTGATGTCAATAAACCCCAAAACCATTCTGGAATAGTATCAAAAATTCCAGCATTAGAAATATCAAGCGCAGTGAAATTATTTTGAGTTTGCAACCATTTGGGAAAATTCGGACCTAACATGCAAGATCCCACACTCATGGTGTCTAATTGAAATTGCGGGACCCAATTTTGGCTAAATCTCAAAGCCAACAAAGAGTTGTTATGTAGGTTTAAATATTTTAAGTTGGGCATATTAGCAAAATGAGAGTCAGTGAGGATACCTTTCAAAGAGGTGGACGCAATGTGTAAAGACACCAATTGAGATGGAAATCGAAGACCTTTAGGCATTGTCCCATTCAACCAATTCCATGAAATGTCAAATGTCTCTAAAGATGTGAATGTGGAAAGGTCAGGTAATGTGCCAATGATTTGATTATGGCTTAGTTCCAAGGATTGCAAAGAATATCTGGCACATCCAGACAAAGTTTGAAGAATTGTTGGAAGGCCTTCACTTAGATAGTTATACTGTAGGAATAAGAAGCGTAAGGTACATATATTCCCCAAGGATTTCAATCCACCCCTAAGTTTATTATTACCAAGGAATAGATTCTCGAGAGAATTCATGATGCTACCAAATTCATATGGTATGGGACCCGCTAAGGGGTTAAAAGAAAGATCAAGCTCAATAAGGTTGGGGCTAACATTCATGAGCCACGAGAATATTATAGGTGACATGAAGTTATTATCATAAAGATACAAGAAAGAAAGAGAATTCGAAGAATTAAATTTTATAGGGGCCAGCAAAAGGATAGAGTGGTCTGAAAGATCATTGTGAGATAGGGATAGTGCTTTTAAACTTGGTAGCTTAGCAATTGCATGCAACCACTTGTGAGAATAATTGAGATTAGTTATACTGTCCAAATTAAGATCAGTCAAAGCAGTGAGACTAGATAGCCACTCACCTCCAGCACCATTTTGTTGGTCAATTTCGAGAGCACCGTTATATCCAAGATAAAGCCTTTGCAAGTTTGAAAGGTTCCCAAGTTGATGAGGTATTGCTCCCACAAGATTATTCCTTGAGAGATCAAGATGCTGCAACTGTGAGAGATTTCCAAGTTGATGAGGTATTGCTCCCAAAAGATTATTCCTTGAGAGATCAAGATGTTGCAATTGTAAGAGATTTCCAAGTTGATGAGGTTTTGCTTCCACAAGATTATTCCATGAGAGATCAAGATGCTGTAATTGTGAGAGATTTCCAAGTTGATGAGGTATTGCTCCCACAAGAGTATTCCTTGAGAGATCAAGATACTGCAATTGTGAGAGATTTCCAAGTTGATAAGGGATTGAACCTTCCAAATTATTAGAGCTAAGATCAAGATGTTGCAAGTGCGAAAGACTCCCAAGTTGACTTGGAATATTTTCGCGAAAAGCATTCGAAGCAAGGTTTAAATACGTTAAATATTGCAACTCCATCAACGATGCATTGATCTTACCTTGCAACCAGCAGGCTTGTACTTCAATGTCATCGGAAAGGTTAAGCTTTTGTACATGACCGGTTTGATTGCTACAATGAACTCCCTTCCATTCACAACAATCTCTCTTTTCCATTTTGTTTCCCCAAGAAGACAAAAGGCTACAGTTATCCATAAGGGCAGCCTTAAAGTGAAGCAAGGCTTTTCTCTCCTTCTCTATGCATCGAATCTTAGCACTTGTAGCTCTCCAAGAATTGATAGAAAGGAGCTGAACCTGAAGCACTATTGTAGCTAACACAAGGAATTTGAGAAAACACACATACATCCTCTTCATTCTTTTCACAATTAATTCTATGGATTAATAATGCTAGTTAGTAGTCACTAACTAGTGGTGAATCATTTATATAACTTATTAGGTTGTTTAGGGCATTTTTTTTACACAATTAAATTCACATGTTTTTACACCTTCTCACATGTTATGTTTTATTACAAAAAGGAAGAAAATACCATTTCTCTTAGTTTCTACAATTTAACACCTCATAATTGGATTTCTTTTTTTTTTTGGTGATTTCCTTTTTTAAAAAAATTATTTCATGTGTTATATTTTCATTGGAAAAACTTCATACCAAATACTTTGATGTATTATTTTATCATACCTAGTTGTCATTATCATTTTTAATTAGTTTCGATGCATCAATCCATGATTGTCAAGTCAATTTGAGTATAAATTAATTGCAAACCCAATGAAATTGATTATTGGACCCATTGAGGTTCAAAGTCATCTTGAAGGCTATTTTGAAGTCATTAAAATTATTTGATCTAATCAAACTATTCTTAAAAATATTTAGTGGCATTCCTAAAAATATTATATTTACGTGCTTACTTCAGTCATAATATTCTCAAGAACCATAGGCAAGTTTCAAAAATCATATTAATCTTTTTTATTAAAAAATTATAATTACTGGTGATGACAATTATTTGGCACTAACATTTGTATGACAAAAAGACCAAATAGCAAAATGAGATTAATAGGTCCTTTGATAAACTTTGGTACATGAACAAATTTGGCAAGGCATCAAAATTAATGGGACAAATAAACAAATTAGGCATGACATCAAAACCAATTAAAGGAACTACGTATGGCTATCGATCAATTTCACCCTTTGAATTTACGTTTGGTTTCATTGAATTAAATGTGTAACATTAACTTTTAATAACTAAATCGATTTAATAAATTATGAGAAAATCTATGTAATTAACCTAATTGATCTGTGGATTTTAGTCAAATTGAATCAGATTGGATATTGAAATTGAATATATTTACAAATGATTATAATTTAAAATTTTAAGTTAAAGATGTTTATTATAAAGAATCTTAAAATTTGAAATTATTTTAAAGAACTTTAGAATAAAAAATCTAAATTATATGCAAAAATTAAAATTTAAGACTTTAGATTAAAATTTTTTATATTAAAATCGTTGAAATTAATTTTAAAATTTAAAACCTTTTAATATAAATTTCTTTTGAGTTAGCATATAAAATTTAATTTTTTATATATTTTTTATGTTGAGTGAGCAATGAATGAGACTTGAAAATTGTACCCCATCATCCACAAGTCATTCTTCATTGATTGAGAACCATGAAACACATGCGTTCATAACACGTTTAAGTCAAACGACTTGTAGTCTTCGCTCTCAAAATCATTTTCCCCAGCTTGTATATCTATCATCGGAAAGTGACATTAACAACAATATATTTCCACAATGATATCTTTTCCCTCACATAAGATGCTTACTTCCAAGCATTTCTCATAGATACCTCTTGCACTTAAAAGGTAAATTTCATCTTTCTTAATTTTTCTAAAATCTTATTTGAATAACGAAACATAGAAAGCCGTGTTATTTGAAATAATGTCGTTAATTTATGAAAAATAGGGCATGAAAAAAATAGAACAAAAATAGCAATATAAACTTTTCCTATTTTTTAATTAGGGAAAGGGGATCATGAAAAAGTATAATTAAGTTTATAACAAGTAATATCTAAAAATTTAGTCAATTATATATTTTTTTTCAAAAAACTAATTGAACACCTAGTGTTGTATATTTATTTCATTTTTAAAAATTGATTTGCTCTGATATGGTTTTATTAGATTAAAGATTAACAAGTAGACACTCTTATTGTTGTCAAGAAAATTATAGTCAATCAAGAATTAATGCACCAAAATTCACGTTCAACTATCATTGTTACTCATTTTATATGAAGACAAAGGACTGTTGCGTACGAGAGACGTTGAAGTGGTTTCCAAATATAAAAAAAAAAAAAAAACTCCAAAAGCATTGACTAAAAAATTAAAAAAAATAGAAAAGATTGATAGTGACTCTTGTTATATTTCTTAGTAATTTCTTGACATGCTTTAATAAAATGGTTTCCAAATATTTAGGCACTTCAAATATGACTTAAATTGCATTAGTTGTAGGTGGTGCGTTCATCACTCTAGTTGTTCATCACCCTAGTTCTATAATAATAAAATTTTAATATTAACGGCAATATTTTATAACAAAACCAAATCTAACCATTTCTAGCAAAATTAATATTTTAAATAAACTCGTGGTAAATTACACCTTTCCTATTAGAATTAAACAATAATTTTTTTTATTTTAAAAATATACATAAATTCTTCTAAAACTAAAGGCTTACCAAGATACCATCAATAATATTTGATTTCTTTTATTAAAAATATAACACACTAGAAAATCATAAATTTAATTTATTTTAAAATTTTATTTGATTTATGGTAATGCTTTTGTTTGTTTATATATGTTTAATACAAATAGTGTTGTTGAAATTAAATTATTATCTCTAAATTGGTTAATTTTGAAAAATTGTTATTTGAATATGTTATTAGTTTTTAATAATTAATTATTTATCAAATGATCTTATAATTTACTAAACTTGAAATAGTGACTATTTTAGTATGAGTTTTATACTTATTATATTGTCAAATTACTATTTGTGTATGTGTATATATTTTAGTCAAAATAAGTGCAATTGTACTTTAAATTTTGTTGTAGGAGAAATAAGTGTAACAAATATTAGGTTTCAAGGAAAGGAAATATATTATTAAGAGAAAAAAATTATATAATTTAGTCATCTCTCAAAAAAAAATTTATTCATAAACCTATTCAATATGTGCACATTATTCTGTGAATTATGGGTTAGAGTCTCTCTCCAAACATGGCAAAGAAAAGTATAATCTATCACTAATGCCTCAAACTCCATGATCAACTATCATTTTCACTCACATTTCAAAAATAGTTTGGTGGGAGAGGCTTCATTCAAGGACTTTAAAAAAATATATCTATCAGGAAAACAAGATGAGAAAAATCCATAAGGGAGACTTTAGAGCAAAAAAATTCCAGAAAATCAAAAATTTTTACTCGAAAAAAATAGTGGCTGTCATTATTTTGCAATTTTTCAACATGCTTTGATCGGTTGCTCTCATACAGGGAAGACTTAGAGGATCTACAGAAGAAAATTCACTAAAAGAGCAACTCACATTATGTCTCTTGGCATGCGTTAATTGGATTGTTTTCATGCATCAAACCACATCAATTAGGAATTAATTGCATGTGCATGGACCAAAAATTGATCAAATATAGGCATTATGAGATATGAGAAAGTGTTTATTACTCTAGTTGTTTATTTTGCATTATAAGATGAATATCTCTGGTAGTTTCATGTTTTAACCATTTGTTCATAAAATTAACATTAAAATTTGAAAAAAAAAATAATCATTCAATTCTTATTATTTACTCAAATTTTTAATTTAGTCTTTATAATTTTTTTAAATTAGTCTTTATACTTTACAAATGTTTTCACTTTTGTATCCAACATTTAAATCTATGATAACTCCATTAAATTTAAAAGTAATTAGACTAGTGAAGGATTATATGTGATATTGAGTAGGAGACAACTTGCTACATAGTCACCACCTACACACTATTTTAATAATTGTTTGATCTTTATAGTTTACTAAATCTTTAATTTGGTCCTTTTTTTTCTCTAAATAAGTCCTTATACTTTACAAACATGAGGGGTTGCTTTCTTTCTTTTTACCATCTTTTTTAAAAAAATTTTCTATTTTTTATAGTCTTTTTAATTGATATATTTCCAAGATGATATCTTTTCCTTCACTAAGGTGCTTTATAACTTATAAGCATTTCTCATATATACTTCTTGCACTCAAGTTAAATTTCATCTTTCTTAATTTTTCTAAAATCATTATTTAAATGACGAAACATAAAAAGCCGTATTGTCTAAAATAGTTTTGTTAATTTATGAAAAATAGTTCATGCTAAAAAATAAAAGAAAACAGCTATATATACTTGTCCTATGTTTTGATAAGGGAAAAAATGGGAAAAATTATTATTAAGTTTGAACCAAGTTTTATATAGAAATTTAGTCAATTTTATTTTAAAAAGACTAATTGAACATCTATTATTGTAAATTAATTAGATTAAAAATAATCTAAGATCTCTTAGGAACTATTTAAATCTCACAATACTAATTATTTTTAAAGGAAATTCTAAATACTCCAAAAAATTGGTTGAAGGACAATGGTCAAAGGCATGTCAATTTGATAATACGCACCAGTCAATTAATTAATATGATTATTGTTCTCTTGAACAAAACCAATTAATTTTGTTTTAGCTTGGTAAGAATTTTGAGTTCTTTTTTAGGTAAACAATAAGCTACTTTCTAAAAGATTTTTTTTGAAAAATTTATATGTATTTACTTATATTTTTATTGTTATATTATTTAATCAAAATGTGTCAATTGTATAGTTCTTCAATAATAATATGACATGTGTAAAATTTTTATAGATAATTATATAATTTTTTAATTAAATCATATATTTGTTATATTATTATTGAAGAACTATATATTTATTATGTTTTGATTGAAAAAATAAATAAACATGATATAAGAAATTACTTATAAATTTGGGATTTCTTTTTAAATATTGGTTCACATAATGAACTTCTTAAATTTAATGATTAAATATTGTGAATTAAAGTTGTTAAATCGAACTGATTGTGAATTGAAAACAAAAAGTACTGTAATTGCATATCAATTATGTATTTGACATTGAAAATTGTATCCTATCATCCACAAGTGACTCTTCGTTGATTGAGAACGATGAAACACATGCGTTCCCAACACGTTTAAGTCAAACGACTTATAGTCTTCGCTCTCAAAGTCATTTTCCCCGGCTTGTACATCTGTCATTGGAAAGTGACATTAACAACAATGCATTTCCACAATGATATCTTTTCCCTCACGTAAGATGCTAACTTTCAAGTATTTCTCACAGATAACTCTTGCACTCAAGGTAAATTTCGTCTTTCTTAATTTTTCTAAAATCTTTATTCAAATAATGAAACTTGGAAAGTCATATTGTTTGAAATAATGTCGTTAATTTATGAAAAATAATTCATAAAAAAATAGAACAATAACAGCAGTATATACTTTTCCTATTTTTTAATTAGGAAAAAAGGAACATGAAAAAATATAATTAATTTTATGCCAAATAATATCTAGAAGTTTAGAATATTTTATTTTATTTTATAAAAACTAATTAAACACCTAGTGTGGTATATTAATTTCATTTTCAAAAATTGTTTGCTCTCATATGTTTTTATTAGATTAAAGGTTAACTAGTAGACACTCTTAGTGTTATCAAGAAAATTATAGTCAATCAAAAATTAATACACCAAAATTCACGTTCAACTATCATTGTTATTCATTTTATGCGAAGACAAAGGAGTGTTGCGTAGAAAAGACTTTGAAGACTTTACAAAAGAAAACTCCAAAATCATTGACTGGAAAATTAAAAACAAAAAAAGAAAAGAAAAGAAAAGAAAAGATTGATAGCGACTCTCATTATATTTCTTGGCAATTTCTTGACATGCTTTAATTAATTGTTTCCAAATATTTAGGCACTTCAAATATGACTTAATTGCATTAGTTGTAGGTGGTGCGTTCATCACTATAGTTGTTCATCACCCTAGTTCTACAATAATAAAATTTTAATATTAACGGCAATATTTTATGACAAAACCAAATCTAACCATTTCTAGCCTATTAGAATTGAACAATAATTTCTTTTATTTTAAAAATATACATAAATTCTTCTAAAACTAAAAGCTTACCAAGATACCATCAATAATATTTGATTTCTTTTATTAAAAATATAACACACTAGAAAATCATAAATTTAATTTATTTTAAAATTTTATTTGATTTATGGTACTATTTTTGTTTGTTAATATATGCTTAATATGAATAGTATTGTTGAAATTAAATTATTATCTCTAAATTGGTTAATTTTTAAAAATTGTTATTTGAATATGTTATTAGTTTTTAATAATTAATTATTTTATCAAATGATCTTATAATTTACTAAACTTGAGATAGTGACTATTTTAGTATAAGTTTTATACTTATTATATTGTCAAATTAGTATTTGTGTATGTGTATATATTTTAGTCAAAATAAGTGCAATTGTACCTCATATATTATTATTGTAGGAGAAATAAGTGCAACAAATATTAGGTTTCAAGGAAAGGAAGTATATTACTAAGAGAACAAAATTATATAATTTAGATATCTCTCAAAAAAAAATTTATTCATAAACCTATTCAATGCGTGCACATTACTCTGCGAATTATGGGTTAGAGTCTCTCTCCAAACATGGCAAAGAAAAGTATAATCTATCACTAATGCCCCAAACTCCATGATCAACTACCATTTTCACTCACATTTCAAAAGTTGTTTGGTGGGAGAGGCTTCATTCAAGGACTTTTAAAAAAATATATCTATCAGGAAAACAAGATGGAAAAATCCATAAGGGAGACTTTAGAGCAAAAAAATTTCAGAAAAACCAAAAATTTTGACTAGAAAAAAATAGTAGTTGTCATTATTTTGCAAATTTTCAAGATGCTAAAAAGGAAAGAATAAAATATTGATAGCAACTCACATTATGTATCTTGGCATGCGTTAATTGGATTTTTTCATGTATCAAACCACATCAATTAGGAATTAATTGCATGTGCATGGACCAAAAATTGATCAAATATAGGCATTATGGGATATGAGAAAGTGTTTATTACTCTAGTTGTTTATTTTGCATTACAAGATGGATATCTCTGGTAGTTTCAAGTTTTAACCATTTGTTCATAAAATTAACATTAAAATTTGAAAAAAAATTAATCATTCAATTCTTATTATTTACTCAAATTTTCAATTTAGTCTTTATAATTTTTTTAAATTAGTCATTATACTTTACAAATGTTTTCACTTTTGTATCCAACATTTAAATCTATGATAACTCCGTTAAATTTGAAACTAATTAGACTAGTGAAGGATGATATGTGATATTGAGTAAAAGACAACTTGTCACATAGTCACCACCTACATACTATTTTAATAATTGTTTGATCTTTATAGTTTACTAAATCTTTAATTTGGTCCTTATTTTTTTTCGCTAAATAAGTCCTTATACTTTACAAACATGGGGGGTTGCTTCCTTTCTTTTTACCATCTTTTTTTTAATTTTTTTTCTATTTTTTATAGTCTTTTTCGCTGATATATTTCCAAGATGATATCTTTTCCTTCACTAATGTGCTTTATAACTTATAAGCATTTCTCACATATACTTCCTGCACTCAAATTAAATTTCATCTTTCTTAATTTTCCTAAAATCATTATTTAAATAACGAAACAGAAAAAGCCATATTGTCTAAAATAGTTTTGTTAACTTATGAAAAATAGTTCATGATAAAAAATAGAAGAAAACAGCTATATATACTTGTCCTATTTTTTGATAAGGGAAAAAAATGGGAAAAATTATAATTAAGTTTGAATCAAGTTTTATATAGAAATTTAGTCAATTTTATTTTAAAAAGACTAATTGAACATCTATTGTTGTAAATTAATTAGATTAAAAAATAATCTAAGATCTCTTAGAAACTATTTAAATCTCACAATACTAATTATTTTTAAAGGAAATTCTAAATACTCCAAAAAATTACCTGGTTGCCATTATCATTTCTAATTAGTTTCGATGCATCATTCCATGGCCGTCAAATCAATTTGAGTACAAATTAATTGCAAATTGAGTGAAATTGATTATTGGACCAATTGAGATTTAGAGTCATCTTAAAGGCTATTTTGAAGTTATTAAAATTATTTGATCTAATCAAAATATTCTAAGAAATATTTAGTGACATTCCTGAAAATATTATGTTTATGTGCTTACTTTAGTAATAATATTCTTAAGAACCATAGATAAGTTTCAAAAATCATAGTGATCTTTTTTATTAAAAAATTATAATTACTGGTGATGACAATTATTTGGCACTGACATTTGTATGACAAAAAGACCAATATAGCAACATTGGATTATTAGGTCATTTGATGAAGTTTCATACTTGAACAAATTTGGCAAGGCATCAAAATTAATGGGACAAACAAACCAATTAGGCAAAATGACGCGTGGTTGGATGCAAGAATCCGTACACTGATGGTGTGGCCACCGCCCCTCTTTTGTGCTCCAGTATCATGAAAAATACAATTTTAAAAATGATATTATTTTTTAAAAAATAATGTATTATATTATTATTCAATTATATATATTTTTATCATTTTAAAAATAACAATATAAATATTTTTATCAAAATTATTTATTTATTTTTTATTTCATCAATCTTCTTTTTCGCATGGCAAATATAATGTAAACTTTATTTGTTTATTTTTTGTTATTTATATTTTTCTGATCAAATATTATCTTTAAATAAATAAAATATAATTTTTTTTGAATAGACGCTTGATGTATAGATCACAAAATTTTATCCTATCAAAATTTATTTCAATTTTAATTCTCGTACTTTAAAATAGTGCACCATTATATCATCTCAACATCAAAATCTCTTGGGAATTATTCAAATCTCCCCGTTCCGTATTCTTAAAACGGGAGAAGGAAAAGGGAAAAAAAATTGAAAAAAATTATAATTTTAACTCTATAGTTATTATTTAATATTTTTAATTATTATTATTATTTAATTATTAAAAATAATAATTCTATAAGTATTTTTTATTTACAATTTTTTTTTATTTTTTATTTCTATTTTCATCTTAACTTTTTATATACCAAACGAATTTTTAATACTAATTTTTTTAAGAAAATTCTAACGTGTATGGGTGAAAATTTCATTGACAAAGAAAAATGAAGCGCAGTTCAAAATACGTTTTAACGCAATGACCCAACTTATTTTCACACGGCAAAGAAATAAAAATGGCAGTTTATGAAGAAACATTTCAAGCCCTGCAAGTCCAAATTAATATGATTATTTTTTTTTTAAACAAAACCAATTAATTTTGTATTAGCTTGGTAAGAATTTAAAGTTTTTTTTGGGTAAGTAATAACTTCATTTTAATATTTTTTTTGAAAAAAATTTACATATAATTACTTATAATCTTATTATTAATATAATTAAAATATAATTCTTAAATAATAATATGAAAGATATATAATATTTATAATTAACTGTATGATTCTTTAATTTAATCACGTATTTGTTATATTATCATAGAAAAATTATATATTTATTGATAATAAAAATATAAAATTACATATAAATTTAATTATTTTTTTAAATATTAGATCACGTAATGAACTTCTTAAATTGGATCATTAAAGATTGTGAATTAAAATTATTAAATTGAATCGATTGCGAGTTAAAAACACAATGTAATTGCATATCAATTATGTAATTGACTTTGAAATCACATCCCGTGATCCACAAGTCACTTTTCGTTGAATGACAACTATGAAAACTATGAAACCCATGCGTTCACAATATGTTTAATAGTGTGTTTGGCGAAGTGTTGAAAAAAATCAAAATCATGTTTGCAAAGTTCTTTTATATAGAGGTAAAGATTTATCGCTTCTCAAATCACGTTTCCTCTCTGTCCGCAGCGCAACCAAACACGTACTAAATCAAATGTCTTGAAGTCTCCGCTTTCAGACTCATTTTCCACAGCCTGTATATCTATCATTGGAAAGTGACATTCACAACGATGTATTTCCACAAAGATATCTTTTTTCTCACGTAAGATACTAACCTATTATTTTGTTTGTTAATATATATATATATATATATCTAATACAAATATTATTGTTGAAATTAAATTATTATCTTTAAATTGGTTAGTTCTGAAAAATTTTTTTCTGAATATGTTATTTGTTTTTAATAATTAATTTTTTTTTCAAATGATCTTACAATTTACTAAACTTAAAATAGTGACTAATTTAGTAAATGTTTTATACTTGCTCTATTGTAAAAGTAATATTTGTATATGTGTGTATATTTTAGTTAAAATAAATATAATTGTATCTTATATTTTATTATTAATATCTTTAAAAAAAAGAAAAAATTTATTCATAAACTTATTCAACGTGTGCCACTGGATTAAAATAAGTGCACATTAAGTGTATGTGCACTAATGCAAGTAATAAAAAGCATTATGAGTAGGAACTGCGTAGACAATTGTTAGGCCCCATCAGCGTATTTTAACAGCGCATTAACGAAGTTTAGTAATGAGGATCCTATTAAAAGTTGTTTAAAAAATAGGGATTTAATTACAAAATTTTAAATTATAAGGATTAAATTGAAAATTAAATAAAATCACAGAGATCAACAGAATATTTTAACCAAAAACGATAGATAACCATAACTACTGAAGTAAAATAACGTATGCCTTTTGTTTTTGAAAAAAAAGAAAAAAAAAAAGAAACTGTAGTCTGAAAATTCAATTGAAGAAAGGGGGAGAAAAAAGATAACATGAATGGCTAGAGTAAATAAAACAGTGTACGCCTTAAAAAAAAAAAGACGTAGCATGTGAACAATTTTTTTTAATCATACAACAAAGGAAAGAATAAATCAAATATAGCAATCACACCAAAGTAAAATTTAAGGGTCCCCTCTAATCACATATAGACTATGGAGTCCCTCTTGTCCCTAAATTGTCCCATAAATTTAGGGACAAGAGGGACTCTACACTTTATACAGAAAGCAAAATAAATTATTTATACGGGGACATTGACCATTGCTTGATTTATCTTTCATCGTTACTTTAACCTTCTTAGTGCTTTTGTATTTCGGTGATTTTCAGAATTTTTTATGCTGAAAAAGAATGGTTAGCCAATAGCATGCCACCCGTAAATCAAACTCACACTCACACTCAACATAATAACTAATAGTAGAAAAAATGACATATAAAAATTTTAAACTTGTCAAATTAATATTAAAAGAGCTTAAAAATTAAAATTTTGTATAAGAATATAAAATTCGTCTTGCGAGGACAAAAAATATCCCAATACTTTTCAAAGTCATCACTTCTATTTGTTAAAGTTATAATAAGGAGGTCTTTTTTAAAATTAAGTGTTTTTTTTATTTGTTACAACTACTAAATATAAATACAAAAATTATTACCACTTAATTTTTATTCATTTTCTAAAATTAATAATCATATTTTAAAAGTTACAACATGATCTTTTTGAAGTTATGAAAATATTTTTTATTTTTTTAACAACTACTGAATGAAAATACGTAAATAATTATCATTTAATTATTATTCATGTTTTCTTAAATTATTACTTATTCTTTTAATAATTACAGCTCATATTTCTTTAAGTTAAATTGACAGTATATTTTTTCTTATAAGACAAATTTTAGATTTTTTTAAATCTTTTTAAAGAATTTTAATTGTATGATCATTTAGTATCAATTTGTATGACATAAAGACCAACATGGCAAGAGGAGATTAATTGGTCATTTGATGCTCTTTCATGCTTGAACAAATTTGGGATGGCATCGAAATTAATGGAACAAACAAACAAATTAGGCAAGACATCAAAAATCAATTAAAGGAACTGTGTATTGCTATTGATCATTGTCACCCTTCTTGAATTTACGTTTGATTTCATTGAATTAAATGTGTAACTTTGACATTTAATAACTAAATCCATTTAATAAATTAAGTGAAGATCTATGTAACTAACCTAATTGATCAGTGGGTTTCAGTCAAGTAGAACCAAATTGGACATTGAAATTGAATATATTTAGAGGTAATTATAATTTAGAATTTCAAGTTAAATATATTTATTGTGAAACATTTTAAAATTTGAAATTATTTTAAAAGAAAAAATTTAAATTATGTAAAAAAAATTAAAATTTAAGATTCTAAATTAAAATTTCTTTTACTAGAATTTTTTAAAATTCAAAATCTTTTAATATATATATATTTTGAATTAGCATATAAAATATAAATTTTTCCATATATTTTGAGTTGAATGAATACTAAACGAACAGAGAAAAACAAAGGCATCCTTTAAATGGAGGAGAAGGGCATGCTACACGTGTGTGGTTAAAACAGAAAGCTGCAAAATGACGCGTTGTTGGGAACATGAATTGGTACGCTAATGGTACGGCCACCGCCCCCTCTTTTGTCCCGCATCAAACCTTAGCGCCGTGTTTGGTACATAACTAGTTACTGTGTTTGGTAGAAAGAAGGCTGGATAGGAAAAATAAAGTTATTTTTTATAGCCTTTTCATGCTAAGACGTGCAGGAAGGAAGCAAAGTTGGGGCCATTTATTTAAAATTCCATTTCGCCCTTCATGCCCATATGGAAGCCTAGTGATAAAAGCAATTGGCAGTATGTGGGTGCAGCGTTAGGGTGAAGATAAAAAAGAAAAAAAAAGAATTAATATAATTTTTTTATTAGGATTAAAATAAGATGTAAATACACTTGTTTATACATAAAATAAAATAAAATTAAAAATAATGAAATTATATAATTTAAAATTAAAATTTAAAATAATTATCTAATTTTTTATATAACATAATAATAATAATAAAGAGCAATTTTATTATTATTTTCTCTTATCATTTTATCTCTATATTATTTCTTTAATTTAAGGGTATTTTAGTCATTTGCCATAATTTACTTTCCATTCCATCACTCTTTCCATCCTACCAAACAAATATAAAAAAATTATTCTCGTTTTTTTTTTTAATTTCTGGTCATACCAAACACAAATAATTCAATTGTATTTCATTTAGCATTCTTTTTCCATTTCCATCAAAGAATTTTTTTTTATACCAAATTAGCCATACATCATTGGAACTATGAAAAATGTAATTCTGAAAATTGATATTATTTATAAAAAATTTATTTATTATATTATTATTATTATTGCTCAATTATATATATTTTTATTATTTTTTGAAATAAAAATTAAATATTATTTTTTATACTATCTATTCAATTTTTATTTTTTTCAATTCTATTAATTCTCTTTTGCGTACATCAAATTTATTTATTTATTTTTATCAAATATCACCTTCAAATAAATAAAATATAACTTTTTGTAAATAGGAACTTGGTGTATAGATCACAAAATTTTATTTTATCAAAATTTATTCTAATTATGATCCATGAACTTTAAAATAGTGTACAATTATGTCATCTCAACTTCAAAAGTCTAAGATATTATATGAACAATAAATTGGTGATGAAATATACGATTATTTTGAATAAATATCTCTAATTAATGTTTAACACTATCTCGTTTGATATCCTGGTGATTTGAAATTTGAATGGCTAAAAAATAATATGTAATTGGAAAAAATACATAATATATTAAAAATATTTATTTAAAAATGTAATCATATAATATTGATTTATTAAAAAAACTCCACTTATCATAGTTCATTAGAAAAACTTAATATTAAATACTTCAAAATTATCTCTAATTAGTTATCCTTCAAAAACTTGATGGGTTGCTTTCTTTCTTTTTATCATCTTTTTCCATTTTCCATTTTTATTTTTTGGCCTTTTTCACTGATATATTTCCACAATGATATCTTTTCTCCCATGTAAGGTGCTTTATAACTTGTAAGCATTTCTCACAGATGCCTTTTGCGCTCGAGTCAAATTTTTCCTTTCTTAATTTTTCTGAAATCATTATTTAAATAACAAAACATGAAAATCCATATCGTTTAAAATAGTGTCATTACTTTATGAAAAATAGTTCATGAGAAAAAATAGAACAAAAACAACTATATGTACTTTTCCTACTTTTTTTAAATAGGGAAAAAAGAATGACAAAAATTATAATTAAGTTTGAACCTAGCAATATATACAAGTTTAGTCAATTTTATTTTTAAAAAATTAATTGAACATCTAGTGTTGTAAATAAATTAGACTAAAAATGAATTTAAGATCTCTTAGGAACTATTTAAATCTAATTATACATACCACTCAAATTTTTAGAACTTTGAATTCAAGATCTCTTAGGAATTCATTCAAATCTCTTAGTATTGATTTTTTTAAAGGAAATTCTAATACACAATAGTGAAAATTTCATTGACCAAGAGAAATGAAGCATCCTTAAAATACGTTTAAACGCAACGAATGCAGCTCATTTTCACGCTGCAAAAGAAATAAAAATGCTAGTTTATTAAGGAACATTTCAAGCCCTGCAAGTCCAAATTAATACAATTATTGTTCTCTTGAGCAAAACCAATTAATTTTGTATTAGCTTGGTAAGAATTTTAAGTCTTTTTTGGGGTAAATAATAACTTCATTTTAATAGACTTTTAAAAAACTTATATATAATTATTTATATTCTTATAATCAAATTGTCGAATAAAATATCACAAATATATGATTTTTCAATAATAATATGGCAGGTAAATAATTTTTATAACTAGGTATATAGTTCTCAAATTTAAACACACATGTTATTATTAAACAATTATATATTTGTCATATTTTAATTAAAAAACTTAATAATAAAGATATAAAGAATTATTTATGAGTTTATTTTTTTAAAAAAATATTGGTTCACGTATTGAATTGGATGATTAAAGATAGTGAATTAAAATTGTTAAATTGAACCGATTGTCAATTGAAAATACAAGGTATTGTAATTGCATATTAATTATGTATTTGACTTTTAAAATTGCATCTAGTCATCCACAAGTCATTCTTCATTGATTGAGAACCATGAAACACGTGTTTAGAATACGTTTAAGTCAAACGACTTATATGCTGTGTTTGAAAACACTTTTGGAGACCCCTAAATCATGGTTTACAAGAAGCAATGAAACGTAACTTTTAACAAAAGTGGGTCAGGAAATCATGATTTTGAACATCCCACCATTTTTCCAAACACGCTAATAGTCTTCACTCTGAAAGTCATTTTTCCTAGCCTGTTGTTATCTGTCATCGGAAAGTGACATTAACAACAACATATTTCCATAATGATATCTTTTCTCTCACGTAAGATGCTAACCTACATGCATTTCTCACGGATACCACTTGCACTCAAGGGGAAACTTTGAATACTTTATAAAAGAAACTTTGAAATGTTGTCTAGGGGAAACTCATGAAGACTTTACAAAAGAAAACTCCAAAAACATTGACTGAAAAGGGGGAAAAAAGAAAAGAATGATAATGACTCCCATTATATTTCTTAGCAATTTCTGACATGCTTTAATTAGTTGGTCTCCACATATCAAGTCATTTCAAATATGACTTAATTGCATGAGTTGTTAGTGGTTGCATTATAAGATTGGTATTCTTGGCAGATTCAAATTTTAACCCTTTCTACATGGCAACCAATGTTCTATTGTAATAAAATTTTAATATTAGTGACAATATTTTTTGACAAAACCAATTATAACCATTTCTAACAAAATTAATATTTTAAGTAAACTCACGATAAATTACATCCCTCTTATTGAAATCACGCAACACTTAAAAATATACATAAACTCTTATAAAACTAAAAGATTACCAAATTGCCATCAATAATATTTAATTTCTTTTATTAAAAATATAACATACTAGAAACTCATAAATTTAATTTATTTTAAAATTTTATTTGATTTGTGGTAATGCTTTTGTTTGTTAATCTATGTTTAATACTTATATTATTGTTGAAATTGAATTATTACATTTAAATTGCTTAATTTTGAAAAAGTGCTATTTGAATTTTTTATTTGTTTTAATAATTAATTATTTTATCAAATGATGTTATAATTTACTAAACTTAAAATAGTGACTAATTTATTATAAGGTTTATACTTGTTATATTGTAAAATTAATATTTTTATATGTGTTTATTTTAGCCAAAATAAATGCAATTGAACCTTTTATTTTATTGTTAATATCTTAAAAAAATATTCATAAACTTATTCAATGAATGCTATTGGATTATAATAGGTACACATTATGTTGTGAATTACCAGTCAAAGGACCTGTTTCATTTCTTATTTTTAGAATAATTTTTTATTTTTAAGAACAAAAAAATAAAAAAAAAATTATTTGATAATGTGTTTTTAATAAAATATTTTGTAAGACATAAAGATAGATTTGTGTTTTTGGAAACAAAAAAATTAAATCATCTTTTAAATTTTTGTTAACTGTTATTCTGCAAAATAAAAAAAATGATAAACAGCAATGGCGTTTTAGAATAATGATTTAAACATATTTTTTAAATTTTTTTGTTTTCAAAATTTATTCTAAAAACATAAATTTTAAAAGTATTAAAACAAAAACAGAATTAAAGACCCAAAGTCTCTCTCTAGACATGGCAAAGAAAAGTATAGTCTATCACTAATGATCCAACTATCATTTTCACTCACATATCAAATGTAGTTTGGTGGAGGAGGCTTCATTCAAGACTTTAAAGAAAAGATCTATGAGAAACCAGAAAAAAAAAATGACAAGGGAGACCTTAAAGCAAAAAAACTCCCAAAAAAAAAAAAGATGACTAGGAAAAAAATAATGGTTGTCACTACTTAAACAATTTTTCAGCATGCTTTAATTAGTTTGATATTGAGAATTACGTGTAACAAATTGTACTGGTCCATCATGGTTTGGATTAGATGAGTCATTTACGCTGGGACTTGGGATACTGAGTCATTTCCCTTCTTTTTTCACCCTCTTGGTTAATCTAAACATATCTTGTGTACGTAAGAGTTTTACAGTTTTTATTTTTTCCATCTATAAATTTGTTAATTATCATTATTTCAAAATTTTAAATTTAATATTTTCAATTAAAAATGTAATTATATTTTTAATAAAATAATTTTAATTTGTTATTTTAAAAATTGCCGAATTGTGTTCCTGAGCTGCAGCTGGATTGAATGCAAATCGGCAACAACAAAGTAATATGAAATGTTTACGTAAAATAACGTTTGACAGCATATTTAGTTTCAAAATGAAATTAATAAAATTGGACAACATTATTTGTTTCAATTTAATTATTAATGTGTCATAACATTAGTTGCAATTAGGGACCTAAATTTGTGGCCATTACCAGCGATAAATATTACGTATTCTAAAGCTAAATGCAAGAGTATGGAGAGATGGAAAATTATTTACCGATAGCCTTGAAGCCACCTCGCATTTACTATGACCATTGCATAAATAGAATCTGTCAAATTGTTGAACCCTAAGCAGTTACTTTATTGTAGAAATTGTTTGTCCGGAATTTAATTTTATTGCAGCAATTGTTTGTCGGGAATCTATTTCGACGGAAAACAAAACTTTGGATAAGAAAGTGCATTTTCCATCTCATTTTTGCTTTTCACCGTTGTTAACGTACTCTCTCTGCTCTCATATATATAAAATATTTTTTTGAGATTTAATTTAATCTAAAATATAAAAAATAAATTACTAATGTTTGATATATTAATTATAATATTCTAATTATACCTTTCATTAAATGAGTCTTTTAAATTATAAACAGTAATTGTCATTAATTTAAAGAAATAAAGACATATTAAATAGGGACATTCTTAAAAAATAATTTTTATTTAAAATAAAATTAAAAAATTAATTATTTTTAATTAAAATTTTTAATTCTCATAAATTAATTATTTATTTTTTGTATATGAGACTGGAAGTAATATATTATATCATTACAAAAGAATTTAGCTGTTTGAATTTTGTGGTTAAATTGATCATTTTCAAATTTTAGGCCTATCCTTTCCTGTGTGTATGAAGCGTTTCCAAACTTGAATCACTCTGACGTCATTCATAGTAGCCATTTAATTAATTTTATTGATTTATCATAGATTCAATGAAAACCATGATTTCAAACTGGATTAATTTAAGTCAATTAAATTTTACAAATCGATGAAAAGGAATGTGGAGAATTAAAAGTTTGAACTAATCAATACGTAGTCTGGTCAAGAAAATTATAATCAATCACTAATGCTCCAAACTATACGTTCGACTGTCATCATTTTCATTCAGTTTCCAACCTATTTTTGTGAGAGACTTCAATCAAAGACTTTCATGGGGAAGATTTAAAACCCCTCACCCACCAAACCCCCCCCCCCCCCCCCCCCCCCCAACAAAAAAAAAAAAAAAAAAGGAAAGAGTTCTGTCTTAAGTAAGACGCCAAAGACTTTAAAGAACAAAATTCCACACTAGTTTTTGATAGATATCTCATGAAAATTTACCTTGCACTAGGTTGCATTAGGTTTTTGATAGATATGTCAAGAAACATTTTGTACAAATTTTAATCCTCTATATGTGGCAAACATTTTGCAACGAAATTACTTTTATTTTCCAGAAAATGTTTCCTGAGATATCTATCAAAAATAAATGACAGTATGCTATGACATATACATTAGTCTAATTTCTTTAGGATTTCATTATCGCTAGCTATACTAATTATTTTATAATAACATTTGAAATGTGGCATTATTTTAAATAAAATTATTCAATGCATAACATACAGCTAAAATAAGTGCCCATTGAAATAACCTCTGACTCCCAGTGTGACAAAGAAAGCATAGTCTATTTGTGGTGCACCGAACTTCACGTTTACTATCATTTTCACTCTAGTTTCTAAAACAGTTTCGTGAAGGAGGCTTCATTCAAAGACTTTAAAGGAAAAATTCACCAACAAATCCATAAGGGAGAATTTAAACAGCTATATGTACTTTTCCTATTTTTTAATTAGGGAAAAAGAGAATGTGAAAAATTAAAATTTAAGTTTAAATCAAGCTATGTATAGAAGTTTAGTCAATTTTATTTTTAAAAAACTAATTGAACATCTGGTGTTGTAAATTAATTTTATTTTTAAAAATTAGTTTGACCTGATGTGCTTTTATTAGATTAAAGGTTAACTAGCAAACACTCTTAGTGTTGTCAAGAAAATTATGGTCAATCAACAATTAATACACCAAAATTCACGTTCAATTCTCTTTGTCACTTACTTTATATGAAGACAAAGAAGTGTTGTCTCGGGGAAACTTTGAAAAGTTCACAAAAGGAAACTCCAAAAACATTGACTTAGAAAAAAAAAAAATGAAAGGAGCCATCCTGACTTTCGTAATATTTCTTAGCAATTTCTTGACATGCTTTAATTAGGTGGTTTCCAAGACACTTCAAATATGACTTAATTGCATAATTTGTGAGTATCACTCTAGTTGTCTATTTTGCACTATGGAATTGATATCCTTAGTAGTTTCAAATTTTAACCCTTTCTACGTGACAACCAGTGTTCTCTTGTAATAAGATTTTAATATTAGCGACAATATTTTTTGGTAAAACCAATTCTGACCATTTCTAACAAAATTAATATTTTAAGTAAACTCATAGTAAATTACACCCCTCTTATTGAAATTACCCAATATTTCTATTTTGAAAATATACATATACTCTTCTAAAACTAAAAGATTACCAAAATACCATCAATAATATTTGATTTCTTTTATTAAAAATTTAACATACTAGAAAATCATAAATGGAATCTATTTTAAAATTTTATTTGATTTATGGCAATGCTTTTGTTTGTTAATATATGTTTAATACATATATTATTTTTTTAAATTAAATTATTATCTTTAAATTGGTTATTTTTGAAAAGTTTTATTTGAATATGTTATTTGTTTTTAATAATTAATCATTTTATCAAATGATCTTACAATTTACTAAACTTAGAATAGTGACTATTTTAGTATAAGTTTTATACTTTTTATATTGTAAAATTAATATTTTTATGCGTGTGTACATTTTAGTCAAAATAAGTGCAATTTTACCTTATATTTTATTGTTAATATCTTAAAAAAAAAATCATAAACTTATTCATTGCATGCCACTAGGTTAAAATAGGTGCATATTATGTTGTGAATTATGAGTTAAGTCTCTCTCCAAACATGGCAAAGAAAAGTATAATCTATCACTAAGGCTCCAAACTCCATGATCCATTATCATTTTCCCTCAAATTTCAAAAGTAGTTTGGTGGGGGAGGCTTCATTCAAGACTTCAAAGAAAAGACCTATGAGGAACCAAAATAATAATCCATAAGGGAGACCTTAAAGCAAAATAATTCCGAACAAACAAAAAATTTGACTGGAAAAACATAGTGGTTGTCATTACTTAGCAATTCTTCGGTGTGCTTTGATAAGTAAGTTTCATATTGGAGAGACTTTGAGGACCTTACAGAAGAAGAAAATTCATCCCCCCTCCCGCATAAAAAGAAAAGCCGAAAACAAAAGGAGAAAAAGAAAAGATTAATACCAACTCTTGTATTTCTTAGCTACTTCTTGGCATGCGTTAATTAGATTGTTTTCAAGTATCAAACTACTTCAATTATGAACAATTACATGTGGATGGACCAGAACTTGATCATATTCTAGACTCTGAATTCTGATTATTCTTTTAATAATTCTCTTTTGAACCGTTGGTTTTGACCATGATTGTCTCTTTAAATTAATTGAGGTTGCATTATGAAAGTTTCCGATTACATACAGTGATACCGTGTAATATTTGCTTTCCGAATAGCTGATCTCTTTTTATCAAAGTAAAAATTGAAAATTGCTCTCGCTTCCGACACAGATGCGAAAGTAGAAGATTGAATGGGATTGTGTGTTCATTTCACTTTGTTGACGATACACGTCTCTTAATTCCACATTAACGTTAACTTCACTTCTCGGTAGTCATTGCTGCTTCATTATCGTAGTTAATTACAATATGCGGAAATCTTGGGCACTGGAATGAAGTTGAAAATTATGTGTGACAAATTGTACAGGTCCATCATGGTTTGGATTAGATAAGTCATTTACGTTGGGACTTGGGATACTGAGTCGTTTCCCTTCTTTTTTCATCCTCTTGGCCAATCTAAACATATCTTATGCACATTAAAGTTATAGTTTACAGTTTTCATTCTTTCCATGTACGATTTTTTTAACTATTATTATTTCAAATTTTAAATTTAATATTTTCAAGTGAAAATGCAAATAAATTTTTAATAGAATAATTTTAATTTGTCATGTCAAAAATTGCCGACTTGTGTTCATGAGCTGCAACTGGATTGAATGCAAATCGAAAACAACTAAGTAATGTAAAATGCTTATATAAAATAACGTTTGACAGCATTTTTTATTTCAAAATGAAATTAATAAAATTGGACATTATTATTTGTTTCAATTTAAATATTAATGTGCAATAACTTTAGTTGCAATTAGGGACCTAAGTTTGTGACCATTACCAGTAATAAATATTAAGGGATTAACATGGGAGATTTAGGAAGATTAAAGAAAATAAGGGTCTTTAAAGAAATGAATTTATTTTAGACATTTTGAGATAATAATCATTTTTTGTTATTGTTAGGTAAAGATGTATTAATTATGGTTCAGGGTTTAATTAGTGAAATTAACTTAGGGAAGATGGACAATTAATTTGGGCTTATGATCAATTCATTATGCTATGAAGCAAGTAAGGAAGCTAAAGCTAAAAGCAAATTGTCGAAGCCTTGAAGCCACCTCGCATTAACTATGACGATTGCATAAATATAATCTGTCAAATTGTCGAACCCTAAACAGTTACTTTATTGTAGAAATTGTTTCTCGAGAAGTTAATTCTATGGAAAATAAAACTTAGGATAAGAAAGTGCATTTTCCATCTCATTTTTGCTTTTCACCATTATTGATGTATATTATACCATTACAGAAGAATTTAGATGTTTAAATTTTATCGTTAAATAAATAATCTTGAAATCTTAGGCCTCTCCTTTCCTGTGTGTATGAAACGTTTCCAGGCTTGAATCAATCTGACGTCATTCGTAGTAGCCACTTAATTAATTTTATTGATTTATCATAGATTCAATGAAAACCACGATTTCAAACCGGATTAATTTAAGTCAATTAAATTTTACGATTCGATGAAGAAGAATGTGGAGAACTTAAAGTTTAAACTAATCAATACGTAGTCTAGTCAAAGAAAATTATAATCAATCACTAATGCACCAAACTATGCGTTCGACTGTCAGTTTCATTCGGTTTCCAACTTATTTTTGTGAGACTTCACTCAAATGGAAGAGGAGAAAAGTAGAGAAAAAAGAGGGAGGAGAGAAAAGTGATGAGAAAATATTATTTTTTTGTATATTTAGATAGATGAAGAAAAAATAGAGGAGGAGAAAATGTAAAAAAAAAAATTAATTATTTTAAATATGATAATAGTGTTGTTATTATTTTAAATTTTTACATATATATTTTTAAAAATATAAAAATAATAAAAATATAAAAACCAATTTAAACAATATTTAAATGATAAAAAAATTATTTTTGAATAAAATAAAAATTTTCTTATTAAAAAACACACATTTAAAATTAAAAAATATTAAAAAAATATTTATGAAATTAATTAAATTATAATTTATATAAAATTATTTGTAAATTATTATTTTAATAGCATAAATATTAACATATATTTTAAAATTTTATAAATATTATTTTAATATATATTAATTAATTTAAATATAATATATATAAATATAATAAATATTTTTTAATAATATATAAATATTATATATATAATATTTTATCATATTATTATATATATTAATATATAATCCCTCTGATCCTTTTTATAAGAAAATCTAAAGAGATTTTTTTGGCCCCAAAATATAAAAAATATGATATATTTTTTTACTTCATTAAATAATAATTTTTTTTTACCCTTCATTTATTATTACTCCCAATACATTTAACAATGCATAATGTTTTTTATGCAAAATGAAGATAGGTAAAATAGGAAATAATTATCAAATTTGAACATAATCAATGAGTTAAACTCATATTAATTATTTTTCTTAATACTAGTGAAATAGTTTTTTGTTTATAATAAAAAAGACTGGAGGTAGTATATGCGTTGCCAAAAGGCAATGCATATATATAATGCTGGCAATACATATGCGACTATGTTTGATTACCTTTGGTCATAGATTAGTCTAATAGTCTTTTTTTTTAAAGTATACATGATTTATTAATTTTAATATTAAAAATATATTATTAATTTATAAAGAATATTTATTAAACATTTTTTAAAAATCATTATTTTAATAAAATAAATATAATTATTTATTTTAAAATTTTATAAATTTTATATATTAAAAATATTATTTATATATATATATATATGTTTTACTGAGTTTTCTCTCGCAATCTCTCCAAATATGAAAAGAAAAATTTTGCATAGGGCCCATTATACTTTTCTCCTCATATTTTCTCTTCTCTTCAATTTTCTCTTCTTGCCAAACGAGAGAAAATTCTGTTTTCTCTCCTTTTCTTTCTTTTTCCCCCACTTTTCTCTTCATCCAAACGCACTGTTAGAAAAAATTTACCTTCCCTCCCCCCCCCAAAAAAAAGGAGTTTTGCCCCAAAGAAGACGCCAAAGACTTTAAGAACAAAATTTTATATAAGTTTTTGATAGATATCTCAAAAAAATTACCTTGCACTAGGTTGCATTATGTTTTTGATAGATATCTCATTAAAATTTACCTTGCACTAAGTTGCATTAGGTTTTTGATAGATATCTCAGGAAACATTTTGTACAAATTTTAATCCTCTATATGCGGTAAATATTTTGTAATGAAATTAATTTTATTTTTTAGAAAATGTTTCCTGAGATATCTATAAAAAACAAATGGCTATATTGTAATAACACAGCAGAGGAATATATATATATATATATATATATATATATATATATATATATATATATATATATATATATATATATATATATATATATATATATATATATACTTTTCTTTTTGTCTTTTATGCCCTGTTTGGTTTGAGGGGTTTGGAGGGGAGAGGAGGGGAGGGGAAGGGAGGCCCTCCCCTTGTTTGGTATAAAAAAATGGGAGGGGAGGGGAGGGGAGGGGGTATTCCTCCCCTCCAAAAGTAGGGGTTTTTGGAGGGGAGAGAAAATTTTATGATCTGATGTCCAAAATTATCACCATTATATTTTTAATATTCCAGTCCTACCTTTCCTTTGTTAAAAAATCAAAACACACCCGTCGCAGCAGCTTCCGTCGCCTCTCTTCCATCACCTCCCGTCTTCCATTGCCTCCAGAGCTCTCATTTTCTCCTGCACCAGAGCTCTCATTTTCGCCGGCGCCAGGGCTCTTGTTTTCTCTGGCGCCTCCTTAACACACCCAATCTCATTTTCGCCGGCGCCAAAGCTTTATGGTCTCTCCAATCTCGTCGTCTCTCTTCATCGCCCTTGTCTTCCATCGCATCCAGAGCTCACATTTTCTCCAGTGCCTCCAGAGCTTCGTTTTCTCCGGCCCCTCCAAATCTCTTGCTTTCTTGGTCAGTCCCTTCCCTCTCCAGATCTCTCTTGTACATTTACCTATATGTGTGTCTGTATGTTTTAATTGAAAAAGGAAAAGTTGCAAAGTCTGCATAACTGTGTTAGATGCTTGGTCACTGCTACTCTTGTTGGATGCTTTGCAAACCTAAGACGAAGTTCAAGTTTTAGGTCCTAGAAGACTGAAGATTCTCACTCGACTCGTAATAGCTGCTATGCATTATACTGACTGATACTAAATGCCCCGATTAATCAGAGACACAGATCCTTTGAATTCCAATGAAATTGACATGAAGCCCAAATGACATATTAGAAGTCTAAAGTTCCATATTGTTTGCTCGCAATACTCTTTCCTCAATCACTTTCATTTCTATCCTTAGAACCATTGACACTGTCCCGACTCCGTCCAATTCCCAGCTTAGGCAAACCCCGATTTAGCCCCTCAAGAAGAACACAAGCTTTACACCATTTCTGCACATGTAATAGATGACAAAATCTCAGTTTCAGAAGCTTTAGCAAATCATGAACCGTCCTGTCTAAAAACTTTAGAATGTCAAAGTAAAATATGAATTCAACTACATAAAAGAAAAGCTTAATGCCTACGAGACGTTTGAAGGGGTCCATGTAGAAAAATGAGTGGCACTTGTTCTTGATTCAAAAAGAGGAAGGGACAAACACTAGGAAAATATATAATAGACTACTGTGTTTTTGTACAAAGAATGATGTATATTCTTAGTTTTTTTGGGGTAGATGCTTCCATAATAGGGTTGTAACCAACTAAGCAGAACAATCAGTTTGAACAAAATGGAAGCTTAATGAGCTGAGATGGATCTTAATTGAACCTATTGAGTTATACAATATTATGCAACTAACATTAAACCCTGATGCTTGATTTTTGGTCTGAAAATGAGTATAGATTCTGTTTAAATTTTTTGTTGTATCCCTGACGCTGTGAGCATGATCTAACCTTGCTTTTAAGCTTATTTTGTTGGACAAATGCTGTTTAAACTTGCTGGTGTAGCCCTAATGACATTAGCATATTCTAATTCTTGTCTTGAGTATCCCTGATGCTGTGAGCATGACTTATTTGTATATATAGACTAATTTGTTGCATGTCTGGTCTTGATTAGATTCTTTTTTTTTTCATTCCTTTTTTAGATAGATTTGGTATTTCAATACATTTTATTGGTGCACCGATGGTGGGAATTTCATCGAAGAGTTATAGGTCTATTGTTATGTATTCTTATATATTATTATCGTACTCAAATGTGTAGTAAAAAAAATAAGCTATAGTATGAGTTCGAAGAGAGAAAGAGTACGTGAATAAATAATGAGTCGAATAACTAAGAATGAAATAAGTTAAAATATCATTATAATGGGTCCTAGAGCTTTTATTACATTATGTGCTATGTTAGAAAGGGAGGGTGGACTACAACCTACACGAAGATCAAGTGTAGAAGAACAAGTTGCAAAAACTCTTTACATATTAACACATAAAGCCAAAATTCGTGAGGTTAACTTTTAGTTTCGGCGTTCTGGTAAGACAATTAGTCGTCATCTCCATCAAGTGTTAAGAGCTATCCTTGAATTGGAAAGAAAATTCCTTGTACAACCAGATGGGTCAACAATCCCTCCTGGAATTCACAATAGTCATAGATTCTACCCATTTTTTAAGGATTGTGTTGGTGCCATAGATGGAACACATATACGTGTCAAAGTATCTCCAACAGATGCTCTCCGATATCATGGTAGGAAGGAATTCTTGACACAAAATGTGTTAGCAGCATGCGATTTTGATTTAAAATTCACTTATATCCTCACTGGTTGGGAAGGCACCGCAGCTGACTCAAGAATTATAAAAAATGCATTAAAGCGAGAAGATAGGCTTAAAATTCCAGAAAGTAACTGTTTTAGTAATTGCTAAAATTATTTAAAGCATATAGGTATTCAATATGATAGTAATTATTTTTTTGGTTATAAGTAAATATTATCTTGTGAATGTTGGCTTCATGTTAACAAGTGGACTTATTACTCCTTATCGAGGTGTTCAATATCATTTAAAAGAATATTTAGCAAGAAATCCTCCTCAAAATCATAGGGAACTATTCAATCTTCGACATTCATCATTGCAAAATGCAATTGAGAGAGCCTTTGGTGTCTTGAAAAAAAGATTTGAAATTTTGGCCAATTCAGCTGAACCTACTTATGGAGTTAAGGCTCAGTCATTGATTATTATTGCTTGTTGTATTCTTCATAATTACCTAATGAGTGTAGACCCCGATGAAGATCTTATAGTTGAAGTAGATGCTGAACTTGAAGCTCAAAATTTATTTGATGATAATAATCGTGCTCCTATTAATGATAATGAAGAAGCTACACGTGGTGAGCTTATTAGAGACAACATAGCTAATTGCATATGGCTAGCTTACCAAAATAGTCATTTGGAGTAATCTTATAAATTTGTATTGTTTTTGATTTACCTATTTGATGTATTGGACTTTGATGTATCAATTTCAATTTGGATTTTATGTACACATATATTGAATTTTGATGTTTTTATTTCAATTTGGATTTTTATGTATTCATTTAATGTCTTCACCTTTGATGTTTTCATTTATATATTCCTACTTCAAGAATTTTGATTCTATGTTCATTTCTATACCCATAAAGATCATTGTATGGCACCAAAGAAGGCATCAACAGGAACCACTAGTAAGGAATGCTTGAATTGGACTAAATGTATGGATGATGCTCTTATGGATGCTTTTATGCATCAGCATAATGAGGGCAACAAAGTTAATGGGACATTTACATCCATAGCTTATGACAATATAGTCAAAGAATTGAGTGCTTTATTTGGCAAAAAACTTGACAAGGAAAAGATAAAGAACCGTTGGAAAACATTAAAGAAGAACTTTTCTGAAGTACATGATATTTTTAAGAATGGCATGAGTGGGTTTACTTGGAACCCATCAACAAGCTTGTGGGATGTGGAAGACCAAGTATAGGATGCTTTGATTGAGGTTTGTTATTTACAATTAATGTAATTTGATAAATTTTTATAATTAAAGTTAGTTGCTGCTATATTTATTAATATCAATCTTATCTTTTTCAGTCGAAGCCTAGAGCGGCAATATGGAGGAATACCCCAGTGCCAAATTATGAAAAGATGGTTATACTATACGGTAATGATAGAGCCACCGGAGAAAGGAGTGCAACAGCTTCTGAACTGAGAAAAAGACGTCTATCAACTAGTGAAGAAGACTTTCATGATACTATCAACCATGTCGATAATCTTGTTTCACAAAATGATGTCACATTGGAGAACTATGAAAATTATGTTGATGTTAATAATCTTTCAGTTCATGAACAATCACATGGGGATACAAGTGCTACAAGTAAGAGGAAAAGGAAAGAAGTTGAAACCAAAGAAAAAAGATATTGACAAGCTAGTAAATGTAATGGATAAGGTAGCTTCTATACTTAGTGTTACAAATGATGTAGTTCAGTGTGGTAATAGTATCTTACAAGAGACTTTAATCCCTAAGGATCTAATGTCAGGGGAAGGCATTTGGAAAATGATTACTGATTGTAGATGTGATCCTGACAAACTATCTGCCATTTATAATTCTCTTATAAGAGATAAAGAAAAGTAGAAATCAGTTCTTCAATGTCCGCCTGCAATGCGTAAGGCAATAATTATGGATTTGGTCTTTGGTTCTTTTAAATGAATAGGATCATTAGCACGGACGATGATATTTTGGTGTATGCTTTATTTTTTAGCCTTTTGCCACTATGGGGAACTAATACCATGGATGATGTATTTTGGTATTAACAATATGTTATATTTGATGACTATATATTTCTTTTTGTTTATGGTAATCTTGTTTTATACATTTTAGTAGTTTTTGTAGAAATTTTTTTATCTTTTTCTTTTAATTTGACTGCTGAGCTCTGAGATCTCTTTAATTTTATTTTTAAGATTTATTATTATTATTTATATCAATTTTTATTAATATTATTTAAGAATTAATTCCATTAACATTATACTATATTATTTATTATTTAAAAGGCATTGAGAGTTGTCTTTCTTTATTTTTAGATTTGTGCATAAATAAAAAAATGTGATGACTTGACTATAATTAAAATAAAAAATCTATATCAGAAAAATAGCTATGTACCCATCTTAATATACCTAACCAAAAACTTTAACTTAATAAAAGTGTATAAGTATATATATATGATTTAAAAAAATTTTTATTTATCAATCTCAAAATTATATATATTAATAAAATAAAATAAAATATATTTAGATATAATATCGATTAATAAAGAGATAATTTTAATATAAAAAAAGAAATTGAAGTTATTAAACTTTTAACTATACTTTTTTATACAAAGGGTATAATTGTCCACCTAATTTTATCTCTCCTCCCCTCCCCTCCTCTCCTTATCTAAACAAGATTTCATTAAAAACCCTTCCCTCCCCTCCTCTCCAAATGAACTAAACAAGATTTCATTAAAATCCCTCCCTCCCCCCTCCCCTCCCTTCCCCTCCTTTGAACCAAACACTCTTTTATTCTTTCTTCTTCATCCCTTTCCCTGTTTATTTTTCTTTCATCTACAGTTTAGCCTCTCCCTCCCTTGTGCTTGTGTATCTTCTCTTCCCTAGGTTGCTGTTGTTTTTCTACCACTGTAAAGCCACCATTGGTGTCGTGTAGGTCCTCCCATGCCTTCCCATTGCAGGGTTAAGCGTTAAGATCTGTGGAGAGATGCTAGTCGTGCAGTCAATTTGCAGTGAGCTTCTCTTCATTCCATTTTTGTTTTTCTTTCATTCCTGTCATTAAATCTGTTGATTCTTGCCTTTCTTCTGCCATTTTCGGCCCATTCCAGCTGCTATAAGGAGACAATGAAGTGTTGAAATTCTTCTTCTTTTAGGCTAAACGTGTAGCAGCGTGGGAGTTGGGGTTCCTTGGATTGAGCTTCCTAATCACGTTATACATGCATAAATCTTCCATTTTTGATTCTTTTATGTAATCCTTAAGCTTAGTTTATGGATTGATAACTGAATGGAAGATTAAAGTGTAAAATTAGTTGTATGATTGAGGGGTGAGGTTATGGAATGAGGATTTAATTAGTTGGCTATTATCGGGTTTAGTGAATGTCAAAAATTGTTGGTTTGGACTTGTGAAATAATTCATTGAATTTTGCATATTGCTAGGAGGCTCCAGGGATGCTAGTAGTGAAAGCAATCAGTCTTTTGAGAAGGAACAAGTGCTCCTTGGCATTCGGCACCACTGTAAGTAGATAACATATTATAACTTATTTATTGGATTCCTACGCTGTTTGGGGGCCTATGATTATGGTAGTTAAAATTTTATTTGAATGAATCATGCAGGGCTTAATGAAATAAACTTTTAGATTGCTTGTTTCATGTGTGCTTGAGATAATAATTTGATGATGATATGGCTAAAATAGATTGATTGGCACCTTGTGTTATTTTGGTTAAGATAAGCACCTTATATGAGGGTGGTTACATTACTTGATAGGCTAAAAACATGATTGTTAATTAATGTAGGCATAATCCTTAAATTAGGTTTATCAGCCAATATAATATATATATATATATATATACATGAATATAATTATAAATGCATATAAAAATATTAATAATAAATAATATATATATAAATGTAGATAATACATTTTATTTTGTTGTATATTTTAATATCCTAGATTGTTCATTGGAGTATTTAGATTCATTAATTATTAGTTTGTTTATTTATTTGAATGGCATCCTATTGTTTCCACTCAAATCACACCCTTAACTAATTAAGATATAAGTACTTGACTATTACTAACATCTTGTGTGAAACTTATTTCAAATACAAGTCACTTAGACCCTGTAATGAAATAGAAGCGTTTGATAGGAGTTTACTGATAAGTGCACTATTAAATGGTCTAAGTGCACTTAGATACAAGAGAGAAAAACTTGGGTGGAAAAAGAAGCGGCTCGTTAGGTGTAACTACCCTTGAAAGGGTAAGTAGCTGCCAATAAAATATAGCCGCCCTTAGAATTTTATGTAAATCATTATATGAAGCGATAGGTGAAAAAAGAGTTGCTCATTAGATGTAGCTATCCCATGAGGGTAAAGAGCTGCAATGAAGCGTAACCGCCACTATCATGAAAGAAAACTAATGCTTTTTATCCTGTACTCACCATTTTTAGTATCTAACATCTTTGTAACTGCTTATGTATGAGCTTGTCTAAAGGAAACCTTTGCTACTTGGTATGATAAATTTATTTATGAAATTCTTGGCTCTTATTGTGTTAAGATTTTGTTGTTTTCTATTTTAGTGATTTGTTATTTGCTAATTGAGTTTTCAACTCATTCCTTATATTTCAACTTTTCAGATAGTGGTGTTGGACCTGACTCGCCTCCTTCATCCTAGTTTCAAAGGCATTGTAGCGGTGAGCCCTGTTCTTTTTAAACCATTGGGGCATGGTTGTTATGCTATAATGAGTTTTTGAATGTTAATTGTAAAGTATTCTAGATATAGCTCCACTTGACATAGGCAGGATCCTTTCACCCTCCCTTATTTTTGTCCTTCTGTTATTTTGATTGTTATTGGATTGAGAGCGGAGCTCTCCCTTGTTGTATTACTAATTTTTGGCTATTTGTAAAAATTTTGGGATGCTCACTTTTTAGGGAACACTTTGTCATAATTTCTACAAAAAGCTTAGGGTAATTGTTTAGATATATATATATATATATATATATATATATATATAATGAAATGGAATTTTATTTGATGTAATTGTGTCTTATGATGAACCATTTCAAGGTCCTATCAAATCTGTATCTTTTATTGGTTAGGCTTACGGATAGGAATCTCACTTGGTTTCCTATGCCAATCACTCCTTCTTTTTCGGGGTGTGACAAAGTTGGTATTAGAGCTTAGATTTCCTTATGGCCTGTGGAGCAAGTGACCTTTGGTAAAACCTCAATTATCATTATGAAACCTGGGCATAATTATAATTGAGGCATCACTAAAGACCTTATAGGATGTTTAATTGTCTTCCTTTCTTAAGTCATTTTTCTATGGATGTTACATTTTGTAGACTCAAGCATAATAAGCTTTGAGTATGTCATGAATTCCTCGTGTGTTTTGTGCACCTTCTTGGAGTGAATCTTGACACTGAAATGCCAGTTGTGTATTCCTCATGCCTCAAAGCAGGCACTATGTTGCTGTTATTTTCATGGTGTGGATGAAACCATGAACTGTTTGCTTGTTTTAAGCACCTGCTGATGAACTATAGTTGCGTTGAATAATGGCTGCAAAATGATAGATTGGCTTGAATGGATGTTCATACAAGATGGTTCTAGTTATGTGTTAGGTCGTCGTATTTGGGTTATAGGATGAACATACTGGAAGTACACTAGAAATGCCTTTAAGTTGTTACTAGGTCAGTACATTTGGACCTTATAATTTTATGCTAGGGTTGTATGAGACTTCGATTCTGAGTATGTTCAATCTACTGTGCTTGATGATGTTCTAATGAGGTAGAAATTCTGCATAAAGTGTGAATTATTCACTCTTTTATAACTTGTAATTAATTCTCAAGTAACATGATTATTTGATTGGCTTGATGATGTATGAAGGTTTTAGTTATTGATAATTGCTGTAATTTGATTTAATTCATTCATTGGTATGGAGTTCTTCACTGTAGCAATTTGTTTAAAAAAAAAAAATTTTTCTGCTCAATTTGTGGAATTAACTGAGAAATATGGAATTTGAATTGTTAGCTGTGATTTTCAGAGAATACTTTTATCTATCTGTCTACTTTGTTGATGATTTTTGGGCTGATTTTTAGAAGTCATTTGGATGACTAAATTCTTTAATTTTCAAGTTGAGCTTAATCTGCCCTGTTTTTGTCATTTTTTTTTTCTGCTGATTCTCACCTCCATGAAATTTACTGGGAGCAGCGCGAGTATGATCTGAATTTGAAAGTTGCTGCAACATAGGTGTATATGTGTAGACTATTATGTAAAAGTTTTTGTAATTTTGGAGATCATTTAGTTGTAGAGATTTACTGATTTGTAGATGCTGTTCATATGTTTTATTTGACTGAATTATAGCTCTCACTCTAGTTTATTGGTATTAGATATTCTTGGCCAAATGGTTGGTTATAGAATTAAGTACCTAAGTAACTATTGGGTTTTGATGTAAATTATGGAGTAATCATTGTCTAAATAGTCAGATTAAGTAATTTTTGTCATTTAATATTCTATTTCAATTCTTTTTGGTTTAGTTCATTGTTAAACAGTGTTCTATGTTTCTCCTGTTTATTAAATTGTTAGTTCTTGGTGCTTCTATAATCTACTGCAAATTGGAAATTAATGATAATGAGTCATGAACAGTTTTTCCCTTCTTGCTCCCATTTGGTATGAAACTTCCTCATCTCTTCTTAAGCTAGCTGGTTTTGTAGCCTAATGTTTACAAGTCTACACAATGACTAAGTTGCCTCTCACACGAGGAGCGTGTCAAATATAATATAAATTGATTTTCCTATTATAGCATTTTATGATGACAGTTACTTTAAATTGTGCAAACATAGAATTGATTAAATATCTCTCTTTTGTTTTGGGACATCTAGGGGAATGCCTCTTTCCTTGTTCCTTGTGCACATGGATTTCCTGCCTCAGTTTTTGTGCTAATGTTATTAATATAATAGTAATAATAATCAAAATAATCGTAATCACAAAATGATGCAACTTTCACATTAAAAAAGGGGGGTTTTTACATAGTGGAATAACTAATTAAGATTCATAACTATCTTCTCTATATTTGTTTGTTGTGTTATTGTTATTTTCTTTTGATAAGTGTTGGTGGTGTTCTAGACATATTCTATATGCTCTTCTACGCAATTGGAATTTGTATGACTAATGTCTAATAATATTCTTGGTAACTTTCTTATGAGTTCTCTATTGTGTTGCTTTTATAGTTATTGAATTTGTTAATGCTTATGATCCCTTAAAAATGTATGTAGTAGGAGCAAATTAAATATTATAGTACCTTCTAATCTTTAATGACCGATGCACCCTTGGTCAAATGATCCTACAAATGTAAGTAACTAGTTCTATAATTAAATAATTATTTCTGTGAGTGTCTCTTTGTTACTAATTAAATTGAATATATAAAAATTTCTATATACTTGAATTGCTGGCTCTGTATGATGTAATGTTTTGTGTTGAATGTTGTTTGGTTCGCATATTTAATATTAAAGCTGCCTAGGGAAGTTAAGTGTATGAAAAAGGTAAGACAAGATGCTGGTGTGGATTTAATCATGTTTCACTTACTTATAGCGTTTTTGCACCTTAATATAATTGAACATTCCCTGAATTCCATTAAGGATGAGGGGTCATACTTGATCTAACTTGGTTGGACCATTATGTAGCCATCTTTACAGCTATCATTGATGTAATTATTCCTTGTTGCCACGGATCTAGTGATTGTATATGGGTGCTTTATTTCAAAGGACCCTCGATATGACTATAATAATCATGCACTAATACAATAATTATATTTTTGAAGTTACCTAATAGAGTCATTTATTTTGAGATGATACATAGAACTCTACCATTTCAGTGGCATGAAGTGTCTAAATGAGTTGATGTAACCATAAATTGTCTCTTTTTCTTTTTCTTTTGGCATGTCATTCGGGAAGTTAGGTGAAGGATGCCGTGATAGCTTATAGCTGTCAACTTGTGAAATTTTATTGTCATCTACTGTGTTTTCTTTTGATCGTGTGCGAAGAGATTTAGTGCTGAGACAAAAGTAACGCAGTGTTCCTCTAAGAAATATATCTGTATTTCCATTTTTACGGAATGCTCATAAGACTGACATAGGGCATGCTGCCAAGGAAACCGAGGATATTAATCTAAGTAACATAAGGGCACGCTTTTGTTGGACATGGCCAAACGAAGATGCAAAGCCTCGTGACTCCCATCTGCTTTTTCTCTCTTGCTTTTTCTTTATAGCTGTACATTTGTTTTTTGTGAAACAGGAATTAGATTGCCAGAAAAGGATAATGTTCATACAACGAAGTATTTAAGTTTTCATTTATCATTTTATAAAAGGGATCAAAAGAAAAAAAGAAAAGCTGCAACAAATAAACGTTTCAGTCAGCCGTTTCTATCTGATTACCACATCAAAGGATTAAAGTTAAAACCTCAAAAAAAAAAAAAAATACTTCCAGTTAAATCTATTAGCTCTTCGGTTAAAGAAACATTTCATTAAACTCACCAACTTATAAATCTTACCATTTGTTGCTCATCTTCATCACCTATGACTATTATCAGCAAGGTGTAAGCAAATTCGATTTCTTTCATACCTTCCTAGTTAAAGATACAAACAAATATCAAGCACAATCATTCTCAAATGGGATGCCAACACCACACTTTCTGAACTGTAATTTGCTGTCTTCTTGGAACAGAGAGCCTGGGAAATTGAGTGGGTCCTCAAAATATACATTTTAGTGAAATTTTAAAATTTTTTTGACTAAAATGTTCTCTATAATAAGATATGTAAAAGTGATTAATAAAGAACATTTTAATCAAAACATGTAAAATTAGACTAAAGTATATCATAACTTTTTATTTTAAAAAAAGTTAGTGTATATTTTGAAAATAAAAAAAAATTTTAAAACTTTCCAAAGAAATATATGTAATTTATTCTAACTTTTAATATTGGGCACATTTTCTGATGTGATTTTTAAAAATTTATTTTCAATTATTATTATTTATCATTATCAGTTTCATGCAGGCCAATTGATTTTATTTAATTTTAATTTCTTTCTACTCCTTAACTATTTTTCCCCCCATTTCATTAATCTATAATAAAGGAAAGGGGGAAGGAGTGAGGCTATTCTCCCTTTGGCCACCACAGACTGTCACCATCCCATTATTTGCTTTTATATAAGTAGTGCCTTCTGCCGTAAAAAAGTTTACTTTTTAAATTTATTTTCAATTATTATTTTTATTTTATCATTATCTGTTCCATAGAAGCCCATTGATTTTATTGATTTGTATTTATCGTTACTGGTTCCAAATTTAAGGAAGGATGGGAAATAGAGGTAGGGTTTGCTTTTCGCTAATGAGCATAAAAAAGCAGGGTACCACTAATAGGGAAGAGAAGAGATCTATTGCATCCCAAGGAAAAAAAAAATGGAGTGTATTTTAGAAACATTGACGTGAGAATTTTAGTATTTGTCAATCAAAGTGTAAAATACTAAAAAAAAAAAAAAATGCTACTCATAATTAATAAAAAACAGAGCACCTATTCTTTGGGAGATATGACCTCCAGACTTTAACAAGATCAACAAAAATCCTTCGTCAACAACTTCATCATATTACAAACCAAATTATGAAAAATTCAAAAGTACTTAATGTATATATGTTGAGGATGCATAGGATAGGGAGCAAAGTAAGGTCAACGCGCCCAGAATAATGAGAAGCTGTCACACAACCGAAAACAATCTTTTATCTAATAAAATGAGATGAGAATAATGGTTGTTGATATCATCATAATAACAAAATAAACAGTACAAAACAATTCATAGTATTTTTAGCAACATGCTTTAACATTCGATTATTTAATTTAGTAATTACCACAACGATGCAATTATTTATGTATACCAGTTTTGCAGCAAACACTCAGTCCACGTCATATCTCGAGCACAGCATACTGTCCAACCTTGAACTAGGAGGTGGTCACACTAGTTTCACTTGCAAAAAGTAAGAAACAAAAAAACTTGCCTAAGCTTAAATAAAACAGAGAACGACAACATTTTACTTAATAAAGAGAAACTAGATGAAAAAAATAATAATAATAAAAGAAAGGGGGCATTTATGATTACTTTGTTAAAATTTGTTTTGTTAAGTACTCAAACCCTCTCGCTAGTGTTAGACTATAGTTATTTATTTGCATGGTAAAATAGTTATGCACAACAATCAATGTGAATATTTCATATAATTAGCTAAATCTTTTAAGGTTGCCAAAATCTGCCCACGTCTAGTAGTTCCTACTTTCTCTAATGTTATATTATTAACATAATAAGTTTGTTGTTTGCTAATATTTTAATAAGTTTGCTGTTTACTAATATTTTTTTTATTGGACAAAAGAGCAACCGTGATCATGCCACCATAATGAATATTAAGTTTGTTTTAATTAATTATTGAGAATTAAAATATACATTAACTTGTCCATTAATTAAAGGATCCAATAACACATAAATATAATTAAAAATATTAGTAAATACTCCATGTGTTGAAGTTAAAAGTACCAATGAAGTGATACTAATTAATAGTACACATGCAAAAGTTAAAAAAAATAAGAGATTAAAAATTATTACCAATTAACTTTTAAACCATCTGTTACACTTGGTCACATTTAGTGTGACCATAACATAAATAGTGTCTATCAAATTATTCAAGAACTTGAAGTAAGCATGTCTCCAAGAGCAGCTAAAAAGCATTGAGCCAAAGACCCCTAAAAAACTAGTAATAAATCCAAATGTCATACTTTAATAAAATTTTTTAGAGAGAAATGAATGCTTATCTTTTTGGAATTTAACTGCTTCTTGAGATTTTTCCTCTTTAGGACACCATTTCTCAAGTGGTTTTCCACAAAGGTCAAGATTTTTTTCATAACTTGAGCTATTAAAACTTTGCAACAGTGTGCCAATTGGAATTTTGCCAAAAAGGTTGTTATGTGACAAATCCAACATTGTGAGACCATGAATTTGAGCAAGGTTAGAAGGAATTGGTCTAAAAAAAATGGTTTCTTGATAAATCATGAGAGTCTAGTGATGTTAATTATCCAACTCCTAAAGGAATTTCTCCAACCAATTGATTTCTTAATAAGTTCAAAGATACCAATTTAACCAAAATTCCTAATTCTATTGGAATTTTTCCAATTAATTGATTGCTTGAAAGATCAATGCCTTTTAAAAACAACTCAATATTCTCAAAAAGTCGTTCCATACCTTTCCACATCAGAAATGCATTTAAATCATATGAATGACTATACAATATTCCCTTTCTTTCATATTCAAAAGCATGATCCATATAATTTTATGCAAAACTCTCTTGAGCCATTGTTGTAAAGTTTTTGAAACATTTGAATATTTGTCCAGATAAATTGTTCAATGAGAGATCCAATAAATGAATGCTTGACACATAACAAAGATGCATGGATAAACTTCCAGAAAAGTTATTATTTTGTAAGATTAAAATTTTCAACTGTTGTAACCCAATCTCGATCCATGAAAGTATTGGCCCTGATAACTTGTTTTCTCCCACATCTAGCATTACCAAGTTTGAGCAACTCCTCAAGGTGAAAGGCAACACTCCAGTAAATCTATTGTTTCTCAATATCAATGCATAAAAATTATGTAGAGAACCAATAGAGGTAGGAAATGCTCTAAACAAATTGTTGTTACTCAAGTCCAAATAGACTAATGATTTGAAATGATTCCAACAATCAGGAAGTTGTCCGAATAATTGATTATTAGAAAGATCTAACATGTGCAATGCTTTAGTTGCCCTATTTGCACATAAAAATAGGTAAAAATTTGAAAATCTATTATTTGACAAATCAAGGGTAGATGCATTCTGTAAAAATTATGGAATTGGGCCTTTGAAATGATTTGAAACCAGAGATATAACAGGGCATTCAATAAATTTTATGGTGAAATTTGGCATTGTACCAAATAAGTTATTATGTGACACATTGAACCATGTTAACTTTGGTGTCAATAAATCCCAAAACCAATTTGGAGTAGTATCAAAAATTCCAACATTAGAAATACCAAGTATAATGAAATTATTTTGAGTTCATAACCATTTGGGCAAATCTAGAACTAACTTGGAAGATCCCACATTTGTGGCATCCAATTGAAATTGGGGGACCCAATTCTGGCTAAATCTCAAAGCCAACAATGAGTTGTTATATATGTATAATATTTTTAGGTTGGACATATTAGCAAAATGTGAGTTAGTGAGGGCACCTTTCAAAGAGTTGGAAGTAATGCTCAAAGATACCAATTGAGATGGAAATTGAATATATTTAGTTATTGTCCCATTCAACCTATTCTATGAAACATCAAATGTCTCTAAAGATGTGAATGTGGAAAGGTCGGGTAACGTGCCAATGATTTGATTATAGCTTAGGTTTAAGGATTGCAAAGAATATCTGGTACATCCAGACAAAGTTTAAAGAATTATTGGAAGGTCTTCACTTAAATGGTTATTGTATAGGGATAATGAATGTAAGGTACATATATTCCCCAAGGATTTTAATCTAACATTGAGTTTATTACTATACAAGAATAGTTTCTTGTTAGAATTCATAATGCTACCAAATTCATATGGTATAGGACCCTCTAAGACGTTATCAGAAAGATCAAGCTCAACAAGGTTGGGGCTGACATTCATGAGACACTAGAATATTATAGGTGACTTGATGTTATTTGAATGGAGATCCAAGAAAGAAAGAGAATTTGAAGAATTAAATTTTAAAAGGACTAACATAATCTAAAAGATTGTTGTAAGGTAAGGATAGTGCTTTTAAACTTGGTAGCTTTGCAATTGTATGCAACTGCTTCTGAGAATAATTGAGACCAGTTATACTACCCAATGAAAGATCAGTCAAAGAAGTGAAACTAGACAGCTACTCACCAACAACACCATTCTATTGGTCAATTGTGAGAGCACCAGCATATTTAAGATAAAGCCTCTGCAAGTTCGAAAGGTTTCCAAGTTGATAAGGTATTGCTCCTACAATATTATTCCATGAGAGATCAAGATGCTGCAATTGTGAGAGATTTCCAAGTTGATGAGGTATTGCTCCCACAAGATTATTCTGTGAGAGATCAAGATGCGGCAATTGTGAGAGATTTGCAAGTTGATAAGGGATTGAACCTTCCAAATTATTAAAGCAAAGATCAAGATATCGCAAGTGTGAAAGACTCCTAAGTTGACTTGAAATATTTTCGTGAAAAGCATTTTTACTAAGGTTTAAATATGTCAAATATTGCAACCCCATCAATGATGCATTAATCGTACCTTGCAACTTGTAGGCTTATGCTTCAATATCATCTGGAAGGTTGAGTTTTTGTACATGGCCAGTTCGTTTACTAAAATGAACTCCCTTCCATTCACAACAATCTCTCTTTTCCACTTTATTTCCCTAAGAAGACAAAAGGCTACAGTTATTTGCAAGGGCAGCCTTAAAGTGAAGCAAGGCTTGCCTCTCCCTTTCTATGCATCAAATCTCAATACTTGTAGCTCTCCAAAAATTGAGAGCAAGGAGCCGAAACTCAAGCACTATTGTAGCTAACACAAGGAATTTGAGAAAACCTGCATACATCCTCCTCATTCTTTTAGTAAGTGATTTTACGGATTGATAATGCTAGTGAGTAGTCACTAACTAGCAATGAATCATTTATATGGCTAATTATGTTGTTTAGAGCATTATTTTTTGTTTAACACAATTAAATTCACATGTTTTTACACATTCTCATATGTTATGTTTTATTACAGAAAGTGAGAAAATACCATTTCTCCTATATTCTACAATTTAACACTTCATAATTAGATTTCCTTTTTCATGGTGATTTCATTTTTTTAATTATTTCATGTGTCATATTTTCTCTAGGAAAACTTCATATCAAAACACTTCAAGTTTTTTGCCAAAAAAAATTAGCTAAATTTTATTTTAATTAAACTCATTTAACATAAGTCTTTTGAGAATATTGTGTAAATAAACCAAAAACCTCAAAATTTGCTTTATATAATTTTTTTTTTATTATTGCAATGTCCTCAAATTTATAGAATTTTGGTAGGATTGATCTCCTTTTTTGGGATAAGAACATGACTTCTTAATTAGTTATAAGGCATGGGGAGAGAAAAATAAGTGAGAAAGTGTCATGGTTACTATTTGATATTTTTATTATTAGTATACTGATTATTTTAAAATAATGTTTGAAATGTAACTATCTTCTTAAATTTTTTTATCAACTTTCTGTTAATTTGGAGAGAATAAGAGAGAGATGGAGAGAGAGTTGGCCCCCTGCTACAGACCCATATGCTCTTTTTTTCTTCACCTCTTCTCCTTTTCTTCTCTAAATTAGTAGGATAAATAAAAAATCAAAATAATCCAAATATGTATAATATTCACATATTTTTTGAGGCTATTTCTTCTCACAAATATTTGCAAATTATGAATTTACCCCGAGAGGTACAGCCTATGTCACTAGTGCACCATGCTTTTTAAGTTTTCAAAGCATATTAGTGCATGAGCATTCATTTAGAGAATAGAAAGGGAAAATTTATCCCCCAAAAAATATTCTATAAGGGACATTTTAAAGCAAAAAAATCCTAAAACAAAATTGACTAGAAAGAAAAAAAAAAGATAGTGGCTGTTATTATCATTTTTAGCAATTTCGTAGCATGCTTTAATAAGTTAGTTTCCATGTATGAATCCATGGTTGTTTAGTTTCCATGTACCAATCCGTGGCTGTCAAGTCAATTCAAGTACTAATTAATTGCAAATCGAGCGAAATTAATTGTTGGACCCATTGAGATTCAGAGTCATCTTGAAAGTTATTTTGAAGTTAATTAAATTATTTGATCTAATCAAAATATTCTTAGAAATATTTTGTGACAGTCTTAAAAATATTATATTTATATGTTTACTTCAGTCATAATATTCTTAAGAATCATAAACAAGTTTCAAAAATCATATTGATATGTTTTATTAAAAAATTATAATTACTTATGACAACAATTTTTTTGCACTAACATTTGTATGACAAAGAGACCAATATAGTAACATAAGATTAATAGGTCCTTCGATAAACTTTCATACTTGAACAAATTTGGGATGGCATCAAAATTTGAGGGACAAACAATCAAACAAATTAGGCATGACATCAAAACCAATTAAGGGAACTACGTGTGGCCATTGATCATTGTCACCCCTTGAATTTACGTTTGATTTCATTGAATTAAATGTGTAACATTAACATTTAATAACTAAATAAATTTAATAAAGGATGAGAAAATCTATGTAATTAACCTAATTGATCAGTGGATTTTAGTCAAGTAACCAAATTGGCTATTGAAATTGAATATATTTAGGGATAATTATTATTTAGAATTTTAAGTTAAATATTGTTATTATAAAAAATCTTAAAATTTGAAATTATTTTAAAGAACTTTAAAATAAAAAATTTGAATTACATGAAAAAATAAGGTTTAAGACTCTAAATCAAAATTTTTATACTTAAATCCTTTAAATTAATTTAAAATTTTAAAAAATTTTAATATAACTTTTTTTTTTAGTTAGCATATAAAATTTATTTTCTTTTAAATATATTTTAAGTTGAGTGAGCAGTGAATGAGACTTGAGATGAGAAAATATGTGGGCCAGACGTGTTTCGTGAAATAGTCATCTGCAAAATGACGTGTCGTTGGAAGCGTGAATCCGTACACTGACGGTTTGGCCGTCGCTGCTCCTTTTGTGCTTTCGTATCATAACAATACAATTTAAAAAATGATATTATTTTTTAAAAAATATTTTATTATATTATTATTATTCAATTATATATATGTTTATTATTTTTTAAATAACAATATAATTATTATTATTTATTCCACTTACTTATTTTTTATTTCTTTTTCATTTTATTAATTTTTTTTCGCATATTTAATATAATATAAACTTTATTTGTTTATTTTTTATATTTTTCTGATCAAATATCATCTTTAAACAAACAAAATATATATTTTTTTGGTAAATAGGCACTTTGTGGATAGATTACAAAATTTTATTCTATCAAAATTTACTCCAAGTTTGATTCTTAAACTTTAAAATAGTGTACAATTGTGTCATCTCAACTTCAGAAAATAATCAATCATGAAATGTACAATTGTTTTAAATAAATATTCCCAATTAATGTTTAACACTCTCCCCTTTGATATCTTGTTGACCCGGATTCTGAATGGCTAAAAAAGAATATATAATTGAAAAAAATTAAACAATATATTAAAATATATTTATTTTAAAAAACTAATCATATAATATTGAATTATTAAAAAATTCACTTATCATAATTCATTTTAAAAACTTAATACTAGATACTTCAAAATTATATCTAATTAGTTATTTTTCAAAAGCGTGATGAGTTAGTTTCTATCTTTCTATCATTTTTAAACAATTTTTTTAATACCTTTTTTCACCGATATATTTCCACAATGATATCTTTTTCCTCAAATAAGGTGCTTTATAAATAAGCATTTGTCATAGATACCTCCAACAATCAAGGTGGATTTCGTCTTTCTTAATTTTTCTAAAATCGTTATTTAAATAACAAGACATGAAAATCCATATTGTTTAAAATAGTGTCGTTAATTTATGAAAATAGTTCATGAGAAAAAATAGAACGAAAACAGCTATATATGCCTTTTCTATTTTTTTAATTAGGGAAAAGAGAACGGGAAAAATTATAGTCAAGTTTGAACCAAGTAATATATGGAAGTTTAGTCAATTTTATTTTTAAAAGACTAATTGAAAATCTAGCATTGTAAATTAATTAGATTAAAAAATAATCTAAGATCTCTTAGAAACTATTTAAATCTCATAGTACTAAGTTTTCTTTTAAGGAAATTCTAAATACTCCAAAAAATTGGTTGAGAGATAATGATAAAAGGCGTGTCAATTTAATAATGCGCACCAGTCAAAATTTCATTGACCAAAAAAATATAGAAGCACTGTTCAAAATATGTTTAAACGCAGCGAACCTAGTTTATTTTCACATTGCAAACAAAAAAAAAAACTATCTTACTAAAAAACAGTTCAAGCCCAGCAAGTCCAAATTAATATGATTATTGCTCTCTTGAACAAAACCAATTAATTTTGTATTAGCTTGGTAAGAATGTTAAGGTTTTTTTTGGGGGTAAAAAATAACTTATCTTTTAAAAGATTTTGTTTTAAAATTATATACAGTTATTTATGTTCTTATTATTAAATTGTTTAATCAAAATATGGCAATTATATTGTTCTTAAATAATAATATAATAAGTTTATAATTTTTTTAATTTAATTATATATTTATTATATTATTATAAAAAAGTATGTATTTGTTATATTTTGACTAAAAATTAGATAAAAAATATAAGGGATTATATATAAGTTTAATTATTATTTTTAAATATTTTTAAATTAGATGATTAAATATTGTGAGCTAAAATTGTTAAGTTGAACCGATTGTGAATTGAGAAGACAATGCACTACAATTGCATATTTCACATTGAAAATTGTATCCAGTCATCCACATGTCATTCATTCACAATACGTTTAAGTTAAACGACTTATAATCCTCGCTCTCAGAGTCATTTTCTGTAGCCTGTGTATCGATTATCAGACAGTGACATTAATAATAAATTTCTGCAATGATATCTTTTCCCTCACGTAAGCATCTAACTTCCAAGCTTTTCTCATAGATACCTCTTGCACTCAAGGTAAATTTTGCCTTTCTTTTTCTAGAGTTGTTATTAAAATGACGAAACATGGAGAGCCATATTGTTTGAAATAACGTCATTAATTTATGAAAAATTGTTCATGAGAAAAAATAGAACAAAAATATCAATTTATGCTTTTCTTATTTTCTAATTATCAAAAAAAGAACGTGAAAAATTATAATTAAGTTTATACCAGGTAATATCTAAAAGTTTAGTCAATTTTTTTTAAAAAACCTAATTTAACACCTAGTGTTCCATATTAATTTTATTTTTAAAAATTGGGTTGCTCTGATATGTTTTTATTAGATTAAAGGTTAACTAGTAGACAATCTTTAGTATAGTCAAGAAAATTATAGCCAATCAAGAATTAATGCACAAGAATTCACATTCAACTATCATCGTTACTTATTTTATATGAAGACAGAGGAGTGTTGCGTTGGAGAGACTTTGAAGAAAACTCCAAAGCCATTGACTGCAAAATTTAAAAAAAGAAAAGAAAAGATTGAGAGCGACTCATATTATATTTCTTAGCAATTTCTTGACATGCTTTGATTAAGTGGTTTCCAAGTATCGAGGCACTTCAAACGTGACTTAATTGCATAGTTGTGAGTAGAGTGTTCATCACTCTGGGCATTATGGGATTGGTACCCTGTAGTTTCAAAGCAACTAATATTGTATCATAATAAACTTTTAATATTAATGGCAATATTTTCTGACAAAATCACTTCTAACCATTTCTAGCAAAATTAATATTTTAAATAAACTCACGGTAAATTACGCCCTTCCTATTAAAATTATACAATACTTTCTTTTATTTTAAAAATATACATAGATTCTTTTAAAACTAAAAAAATTACCAAAATACCATCAATAATATTTGATGTCTTTTATTAGAAATACAACACATTAGAAAATCATAAATTTAATCTGTTTTAAAATTTTATTTGATTTATGGTAATGATTTTGTTTGTTAATACATGTTTAATACAAATATTATTGTTGAAATTAAATTATTATTTTTAAATTGGTTAATTTTGGAAATTGTTATTTGAATATGTTATTGGTTTGTAATAATTAATTATTTTATCAAATGATCTTATAATTTACTAAACTTAAAATAGTGACTATTTTAGTATAAGTCTTATACTTATTATATTGTAAAATTAATATTTGTATATGTGTATATATTTTAGTCAAAAAAAATGCAATTGTACCCTATATTTTATTGTAGGAGAAATAAGTGTAACAAATATTAGGTTTCAAGGAAAAGAAGTATATTATTAAGAGAAAAATGATATAATTTAGACATCTCCAAAAAAATAAAAACTTATTCATAAATTTATTCAATGCGTGTATATTACACTATGAATTATGGGTTAGAGTCTCCCTCCAAACATGGCAAAGAAAAGTATAATTTATCACTAATGCCTCAAATTCCACAATCAACTATCATTTTCACTCAAATTTCAAAAACAATTTTGGTGGAGGAGGCTTCATTCAAAGACTTTCAAAAAAAGGAGAATTATAAATGAGGATTCAAAGTTAAAGAAATTTATTTTGAAGGACTTGTTATCATTGGATTTAACTATTTTTGGTAAAATCAGTGATAATTAATTTTAAAATAAATAATAATAAGTCCATTAAAATAATTTTTCTTAACTTTGGGTCCTTAAATATAATTCTCCTTAAAAAAAAAAGAAGTATCAAGAACACAAGATAAAAAAGAAATCTATAAGGGAGACTTTAGAGCAAAAAAATTCCAAAAAAACCAAATTTTGATTGCAAAACAAAATAGTGGTTGTCATTATTTTGCAATTTTTTTGACATGCTTTGATTAGTTATTTTCATCTAGGAGAGTCTTTAAGGATCTACAGAAGAAAGTTCACCCCAAAAAAAAAAAAAAAAAAAGAGGAAAGAAGAAAAGATTGGTAGCAACTCTCATTATGTTTCTTGGCTATTTCTTGGCATGCATTAATTAGATTGTTTTCAAGTATCAAACCATTTCAATTAGGAATTAATTGCATGTACATGGACCAAAAATTGATCAAATATAAGCATTATAAGCCATTGCAAAGTGTTCATTACTCTAATTATTTATTTTGCAGTGTAGGATGGATATTCTTGGCAGTTTCAAGTTTTAACCCTTTATTCATAAAATTAATATTAAAATTTGAAAACATTAATCATTTGATTCTTATAGTTTACTCAAAATTTTAATTTAATCTTTATAATTATTTTAAATTAATCCTTATACTTTACAAATGTTTACACTTTTTGTAACATCTTAATCTACTACTGCTATCTAGTCTCCCTCTGGGCTCGGTTCCATATGATTTCCAAAGAATCACTACCATTCTGTGGTATTTTCATGCTATGAAACGGGGTTTCATACACTCATCGTCCGCCCCGTGGGTCCTGTGAACCCATCATTCACTTTCTCTACTCACACTCCATTTATACAACTCACACATAGCATAAAACAAGCCATAAGCTACGGGTATGGAGCCAAAAATCAAAAAAATTACATTTTCTCACTTGGGCCCAAAAGTCATATTTTGGCTCTAGCTTTGAAAAATCATACCTAATTATACAAAAATGGGAATCTAGCACACTATATCTTTCTGGAAAGCTCTAAGTGTTAACTTTACGCTAAAAATAATTCCCAATCAAAATCTCAGAGTTTGGACACTGTTTGACATCAAAAATGGGGAGGAGGTCCGGCTATCACTGTTTATGGTGCAGCTTATTGTCATGACTTTCGAAAATTCATAACTAAATCCACAAAAATCCAATCTGGGCAATCTATACCAATTTGGAAAGCTACAGATGTCTAATAGAGGAAAAAAATAAGTCCAGATTAGTTCAGTAGCCATTAGACCCTGAAAACCGATGAAATAGTGATGGAGGTCGAATGAGCTCCCTGATGCTGATACAGAACTTCAGAAGGTTCAATCTCTCTCTACAGACCTCTGATTTGGGTGATTCTAGTTGGTATAGGCCACTGTGGTTGCCTAGTTTATGTGTATAAAATTTCATGACATTTGGCTACCGTTTGGTCTATGTATGACATAGATTTCATTTCTGACCTATAAAAATAGTACATGACCAAACTACTAAATTTTCTCAATTTTAACAATTCACCAAATATTCTCTAGACCTCTGAATATTACCCACTCTAGCTTCTCAAGAAGCTCTCTACAAACTCTAGAGGCATGCCAAATTTCATGGCAAGAGGAGCGCATCCGGTCATACTTTGACGGAGCTCTCAAAAATACCGATTTTGGCACCTAAAAGGTCCAAAATGAGTCCAAATGGCCTCTCACACATTCTCACTCTTTATGAACAAGTTTAAAAGCATAAAACTAGGATATATAATAAGTCAATGTGGTCCAAATCAACATACATTTCAAACTCACTATGCTATGGCCAAAAATGCACTATCACATACATTCAAAAAAAGGGGCAAAACCTACATTTCCATTGATTTGGCTCTTTACATAGTTTGTACATTACATATTCATCCATTTACACTTACTACAACATTTACAACTCAAAAATAGTGGGTGCATATTCATTTGGCACCACTTTACAATAAAATAACCAAAATAAAGCTATAATCTAGCTAAGCATGCTCCTAGGCTCCTTGGTGTGTACTTGCTTCTCCTTGAGCTCCACCTAGCATGTTAGGTTGGGAGGGGAAGGAGTGAGACTCAGGGAATCTCAGTAACTCATGCACTCAATCAAGTAAACAATCAAGGCATATAACAAGTCAGAGCATGTGAATAAGCATTTAGCCATTCTCAAACATTCAACACACATTGTACATGCTATGGAAATCACAACAATATAAAAAATGGGCTCCAGGGACTTTTGGTCTAGCCTCACCCGAGTTTAGGGACTTTTGACTTAGCCTCACTCGGTTGAGACTTTTGGCCTTGTCTCACCCATTCTTAAGGGACTTTCGACTTCACCTCACCCATCTCAAGGGACTTTTGGCACTACCTCACCTGAGCAATTCAAACAATTTATCATACAAGCATATTGGCATCAATGCATCAAAGTAATAGCATATGGCATATTCCACACAATAAGCATATACATAAACATACAATGACTATTACATCCAAGAATGCAACAAGAAAGAGTAGAAAGAGAGCTACCTTATGAGCCAAAGCCAACACTAGCTTTTCCTTTCAATTTCTCCTCTCCCTTCTTAGGTTCACACTTACACCTTGATGGAGGTGCTTCACTTGAGCCTAGACACACGAAAGCATGCAATTACACTCTTATAATGTAATCTTTAGAGCAAACTTTCTAACATACCAAAACCTAGAGGTTCTCTCTCTCTCTCTAGAATGCCATCAACTCTTTCTCTCTCTTAAGCTCTCATGGTAGTGGAAACAACATTTTCAAAGAAAATAAAGAGATTCAAGGGTGTTTTCCACTTTCCCTCTTCTGACCTATGCCCAAAATCCAACCATTTTGACAAACAAAACCGTAGGAAGAGAAGGCAAAGAGAGGAGATCAGAATTCTAAGAAGAAATGAGAGAAGTTTCCTTACCTTTCCCTTGCTCTTCCTCTTTCTCTTGGTCTTTCTCACTCTTCACGCCTCTTTTCTCTCCTTGGGTCGAAGTCTAGGGCAAATATAAGAGAAGGAATGAGTTGGAGCGTTTAATAAAGTCATTTTCTCGCTTTTTACTCTCTTTCGGACCGACCCTCGCTACGGCGAAAATTAACCTTCGCTACAGCGAGCTCGTGTTATCCGGCTTCGCTATGGCGAGGCTTAACCTTCACTATGGCGAGCATGTATAAGTTCCCTTCGTTATGGTGAGATTTAACCTTCGCTATGGCGAACTCGCGCCAGTTCCAGACTCCCACTCTCGCTATGGCGTATGCTACAGCGAGCAACTCCCTGGTTTCTGTATGGGCTGCTGCCCGTACTCGCTATAGCTAGAATCACGTTCGCTATGGCGAGAAGGCACTCTCGTGATAGCGAGATCATTTCTCGCTATTGCGAGAAGACTTAGCAAGAATTCTGGATTTGAAAATCTCTAGCTTTCTACTTTCTTTCCTTTTTCTCTCTTTTCTTTTCCCTTTTTCCAGTTGTTACATTTCTATCGCTCTTAAAAGAAATTTCGTCCTCGAAATTTAAAAACTTACCTCAAGGGAATAACTCTGGATATTTTTGCCTCATTTCATCTGCCAATTCCCAGGTTGCTTCCTCAAATGTCAGACCTCTCCAGATCACTTTTACCAGAGGAATGCTCTTGCTTCTCAGCTGTTTCAGCTTAGTATCTACAATTCTCTCTAGTCTCACTACATAGGAAAGATCTTCCTACAATTGCACATGCTCATATTCTATGATATATAAGGGGTCTGGCAAGTACTTTTTCAACTGGGAGACATGAAAAACACTGTGGATTTGGGCTAGGTTAGGAGGTAAGGCTATTCGGTAAGCCACGGGTCCAATTTTCTCAAGGATTTCAAACGGACCAATATACCTAGGACTGAGCTTCCTTACCCTCATTGACCGACCTACTCCCGTCATTGGAGATACTCGAATAAACACATGGTCTTTAATCTCAAACTCTAACGGCCTCCTACGCTTATCAGCATAGCTTTTCTGCCTACTCTGGGCCGTGAGGAGTCTCTTTCTAATCAACTTTATCTGTCAGGTGGTTTGGTCCACAATCTCAGGTCCTATCATACTCCTCTCACCTAGCTCAACCCAACACAGAGGGGATCTGCACTTTCTCCCGTACAATGCCTTATAAGGGGCCATCTGAATACTGGAATGGTAGCTGTTATTATATGCAAACTCTGCTAATGGTAAATACGCATCCCAGTTACCCCTCATTTCTAGCACACATGCCCTCAACATATCTTCTAAGGTCTAGATGGTCCTTTCAGTCTGACCATCTGTTTGGGGGTGATATGCAGTACTAAACCGCAACCTGGTCCCTAAGGCATGCTGCAATGACCTCCAAAAGTTCGATGTGAACCTGGGGTCTTTATTCGAAATTATGCTATTGGGTACTCCATGAAGTCGCACTATCTCTCTAATATACAACTGGGCTAATTTATCTAGTGTATGAGTAGCCCTGATAGCTAAAAAGTGTGCAGATTTCGTTAGTCTATCCACAACTACCCAAATAGCATCGTGTCCAGAAGATGTCCTGGGTAATCCCATAACAAAGTCCATGGCTATACTATCCCACTTCCACTCAGGGATATCTAGAGGTTACAACAATCCAACCGGTTTTTGATATTCTATCTTTACCCTCTGACACACTAGACACCTAGCCACATAATCTGTCACATCACTTTTCATCCCTGGCCACCAGAAAATTCTTTTCAAATCCTGATACATCTTGGTGGCACCTGGGTGGATAGTATACTTACTCTTATGTGCCTCTTCTAAAATGCTTTCTCTCAACTCATTTTGACTAGGCACACAGATTCTCTCTCGGTATACTATCATACCATCCTCAGACACCTTGAAATATGAGGTCTTACCTTGGGTGATCTCATTCCTGATTCGTTTCAGGAACTCATCCTCTCTCTGGGCATTTATGATCTGGATTCTCAAGATATTCTCAATTCGGGTTTCACTCAGATACAATCTACCCGATACTACCTGACCAGAGAGGTTCAAATTTTTGAACTTCTCTAGGAGCTCCTGTTCCCTAATCATCATATGGGCTACATGGATGGTTTTTCTACTCAGGGCATCCGCCACCACATTAGCCTTACCTGGATGATATTTCAACACATAATCATAATCTTTCAAAAATTCCATCCATCTCCTCTGTCTCATATTGAGTTCTTTCTAGTCAAACAGGTATTTCAGACTCTTGTGGTCACTATAGATCTCTATGGTAGCACCATACAGATAGTGTCTCCAAATTTTAAGAGCAAACACTACGGCGGCTAACTCCAGGTCATGTGTGGGGTAATTCTCCTCATGAGGCCTCAACTGCCTCGAGGCATATGCCACTACTCGACCCTGCTGCATCAACACACATCCTAACCCTTTGCCCGACGTATCATAATAAACCACAAATGGTTCACAGGGTCAGGGATAATCAGTACAGGGGCAGTGGTCAAACAGAGTTTCAACTCCTGGAAACTCTTCTCACATCTCTCATCCCACACAAAAGGTGTATCTTTCCTAGTTAGCCTCGTCAGTGGTAAGGCCATCCGAGAAAAGTCCTGAATAAACCGTCTATAATATCCTGCCAAACCTAGGAAACTTCTGACTTCGGTGATCGTTCTAGGTCTATCCCACTGTAACACAGCCTCAACTTTATAGGGATCCACTGCGACCCCGTCTCGTGAGATCACATGACTTAAGAATCGCACCTCGGTCAGCCAAAACTCACATTTACTAAGTTTGGCATACAACTTTTTCTCTCTTAAGGTGTCTAAGACTAATCTCAAATGCCTCTCGTGCTCCTCAAAAGATCAGGAGTACACTAAAATATCATCAATAAAGATCACCACAAACTGATCTAGATACGGTTTGAATACCCTGTTCATATAATCTATGAACACAGCAGGCGCATTCGTCAACCCGAATGGCATCACAAGGAACTCATAGTGCCCATATCTCGTTCTGAAGGCCGTCTTTGAGACGTCTTCAGTTCTCACTCTCAACTGGTGGTACCCAGATCTAAGATCCATCTTGGAAAACACAGATGCCCCAGCCAACTGATCTAACAAATCATCAATTTTAGGGAGAGGATATTTATTCTTGATGGTAACTTTGTTCAACTCTCTGTAATCTATACACAAACGCAAGCTACCATCTTTCTTTTTCATAAATAATACCGGAGCACCCCAAGGTGAAACACTAGGGCGGATAAACCCTTTCTCTAATAATTTCTCTATCTGCTCTTTCAACTCTGCAAGCTCGACGGGAGCTATTCTGTAAGGAGCTTTGGACACCAGTCCAGCCCCAGGCACTATATCTATAGGGAACTCTAATTCTCTCTCAGGGGCTAGGCCACTAAAATCAAACTCTCTAGGGAAAACCTCTGGGAATTTCCTGACAACTGGGATCTCCTCTATCCCTTCTTCTACCTCAGCCTGAATAGAGAAAAAGACTAGAAACCCTTGACATCCACACTCTAAATATCTCTCAGCCTAGGTAGTAGTCATAAAGGATAACTCAGCTCTTACCCTAGGTATAGTCCCACAAGTAGGTAGGGAAATGGTTCGGTGTTCACAATCAAGTATGGTATTATTTGCGGCTAACCAGTTCATACCAACAATCAAAGCAATATCATGGAAGGGCATACAAACCAAATCAATAGTGGTATGACAATGGTTAAATTGAACAGTGACATTTAAGTAGGTATGGGAAGTAACCACGTGGCCTCCAGTGGGTGTAGTGACAGACAAGTCAAATGGCAAGACACTAACGACCAGACCCAATTTCCTCACACAATCATAAGATATAAACGAGTGACTAGCACCCGAATCAAACATAGCAACTACAGGAAAGCCATTCACTATCAGCGTACCTCGGATCAAACTGGGAGATGCGCTGGCTTCTTGCTGAGTAAGGGTGAACACTCAGCCCTGGGTCTGTGGTCTAGGAGGAGGCGTTGTCTCCATCTGAGGACAGTGTCTAGCAATGTGCCCCGGCTTCCCATACTTGAAACATGTCACCGGAGACTGCTAAAAGGATAACTGGCCCCGAGGAGGTGGCACACCTCGCTGCGGCCTTCTATTCCATGGCCCCTTACCTCTCCTCTTAGTACTAGGTGTTAAACTAGAGCCCTCTTCTGGTTTCGGCCTTTTCAAATCCGGAACCCTCTTCTGATTAGCCGTAGTCGCAGCAAGCATGATAACTTGTAAGTTAGTCTCAATCACCCTGCTGACCTCCACAAGAGTATTAAACTTCCTGATCCACTGTGGAGTGACTCTATCGCTAATCAGGGGCCTCAAACCAGTTTCAAACTGCTCACATTTCCAGGGTTCATCATCATACCTCTGGAGGTAAGAGGAATACCGAGACAACTCAATGAACTTAGCCACATATTGGTCCACAGTCATCTCATCCGTCTGTCTCAAACTCATGAACTCCATCTCTTTCTTCTTCCTCACCGAACTTGAGACATACTTTTCATAAAACTCAACCAAAAAGGTTTCCCAATTTATCTGTATATTCTTGGTCTCTATCAGGGGTTTCGCTCTATCCCATTATCTATCAGCTTCCTTTTCTAGCATGAAGGTGGCTAGCTAGGCTTTCTGCTCGGTGGTACAATCTATCACCGAGAATATCTTCTTAAGCTGCATCACCCAAGCCTCCGCCTTATCTGCATCCAACTCCCCATCAAACGAGGGTGGATTGTTCTGCCTAAACTGCTTTAACACTTTTTGGATAGGCGTCTAGGTCTGTGGAGCAGCAGGCTCCTGGGGAGGTGCAAGTGGAATGCTAGATGTAGATGGCTGAGGTATAGGGGCATCTCTCCTGGCTTCCTTTTGCCTGGCCAGGGTATCTTGTAAATGCATGATCATATCATGCTGCTGCTGGGCTATGTATCTCTGCTGTTCCAGCATCTCTTGGTGCTGGCCCATCATGGCCTCATACCGATCAAGTCTCTCCATAATGGCCCGCAGAGGATCCTCAGTCTCAACAGGAACCTCTGGCTTAGCTCTCTGAGCCCTGGGCGGTCTGCCTCTACCTCTACCCCTGCCCCGTCTAGTCTCAACCATGTCTGAAAAGAAGTAGCAATCCTCAGTTCATAATAATATCACAACACATATGCATAAGGATGCTATAACTTCCATGACCATTCACACCAAACACAAGCAATTCACATCATTCAAGAGCCCAACATCGAGTAAAAGTGACTGAACCATTGCTCTGATACCAAAAATGTAACACCTTAATCTACTACTGCTATCTAGCCTCCCTCTGGGCTCGGTTCCATATGATTTCCAAAGAATCACTACCATTCCGTGGCATTTTCATTCTATGAAACAGGGTTTCATACACTCATCGTCCGCCCCGTGGGTCATGTGAACCCATCATTCACTTTCTCTACTCACACTCCATTTATACAACTCACACATAGCATAAAACAAGCCATAAGCCACGGGTATGGAGGCAAAAACCAGAAAAATTACATTTTCTCACTTGGGCCCAAAAGTCATATTTTGGTTCTAGCTTTGGAAAATCATAACTAATTATAGAAAAATGGAAATCTAGCACACTATAGCTTTCTGGAAAGCTCTAAGTGTTACCTTTACGCTAAAAATAATTCCCAATCAAAATCTCAGAGTTTGGACACTGTTTGACATTGAAAATGGGGAGGAGGTCCGGCTGTCACTGTTTTTGGTGCAGCTTACTGTCATGACTTTCGAAAATTCATAACTAAATCCAAAAAAATCCAATCTAGGCAATCTATACCAATTTGGAAAGCTACAGATGTCTACTAGAGGAGAAAAATAAGTCTAGATCAGTTCAGTAGCCATTAGACCCTAAAAATCGATGAAATAGGGATAGAGGTCGAATGAGCTCCCTGATGCTGATACAGAACTTCAGAAGGTTCAATCTCTCTCTACAGACCTCCGATTAGGGGTGCTTCTAGTTGGTATAGGTCACTGTGATTGCCTAATTTATGTGTATAAAATTTTATGACATTTGGCTACCGTTTGGTCTATGTATGACATGGATTTCATTTCTGACCTATAAAAACAGTACATGACCAAACTACCAAATTTTTCCAATTTTAACAATCCACCAAATATTCTCTAGACCTCCGAATATTACCCACTCTAGCTTCTCAAGAAACTCTCTACAAACTCTAGAGGCATGCCAAATTTCATGGCAAGAGGAGCTCATTCGGTCATACTTTGACGGAGCTCTCAAAAATACCGGTTTTGGCACCCAAAAGGTCCAAAATAGGTCCAAATGGCCTCTCACACATTCTCACTCCTCATGGATAAGTTTAAAAGCATAAAACTAGGATATATAACAAGTCCATGTGGTCCAAATCAACATACATTTCAAACTTACTATGCTACGGCCAAAAATGCACTATCACATACATTCAAAAAAAGGGGCAAAACCCACATTTCTATTGATTTGGCTCTTTACATAGTTTGTATATTACATATTCATCCATTTACACTTACTACAACATTTACAACTCAAAAATAGTGGGTGCATATTCATTTGGCACCACTTTACAACAAAATAACCAAAATAAAGCTATAATCTAGCTAAGCATGCTCCTAGGCTCCTTGGTGTGTACTTGCTTCTCCTTGAGCTCCACCTAGCATGTTAGGTTGGGAGGGGAAAGGGTGAGATTCAGGGAATCTCAGTAGCTCATGCACTCAATCAAGTAAACAATCAAGACATATAACAAGTCAGAGCATATAAATAAGCATTTAGCCATTCTCAAACATCCAACACACATTGTACATGCTATAGAAATCACAACAATGCCTAAAATGGGCTCCAGGGACTTTTGGTTTAGCTTCACCCGAGTTTAGGGACTTTTAGATGGCCTCACCCGAGTTTAGGGACTTTTGACTTGGCCTCACTCGGTTGAGACTTTTGGCCTTGTCTCACCCATTCTCAAGGGACTTTCGGCTTCACCTCACCCATCTCAAGGGACTTTCGGCACTACTTCACCCGAGCAATTCACACAATTCATCACACAAGCATATTGGCATCAATGCATCAAAGCAATAGCATGTGGCATATTCCACACAATAAGCATATACATAAACATACAATGACTATTACATCCAAGAATGCAACAAGAAAGAGTGGAAAGAGAGCTACCTTATGAGCCAAAGCCAACACTAGCTTTTCCTTTCAATTTCTCCTCTCTCTTCTTAGGTTCATACTTACACCTTGATGGAGGTGCTTCACTTGAGCCTAGACACACAAAAGCATGCAATTACACTCTTATAATATAATCTTTAGAGCAAACCTTCTAACATACCAGAACCTAGAGGTTCTCTCTCTCTCTCTCTAAAATGCCATCAACTCTTCCTCTCTCTCAAGCTCTCATGGTAGTAGAAACAACATTTTCAAAGAAAACAAAGAGATTCAAGGGTGTTTTCCACTTTCCCTCTTCTGACCCATGCCCAAAATCCAACCATTTTGACAAATAAAACCATAGGAAGAGAAGGCAAAGAGAGGAGATCAAAATTCTAAGAAGAAATGAGAGAAGTTTCCTTACCTTTCCCTTGCTCTTCCTCCTTTTCTTGGTCTTTCTCACTCTCCACGCCTCTTTTCTCTCCTTGGGTCGAAGTCTAGGGCAAATATGAGAGAAGGAATGAGTTGAAGCATTTAATAAAGTCATTTTCTCGCTCTTTACTCTCTTCCGGATTGACCCTCGCTACGATAAAAATTAACCTTCGCTACAGCGAGCTCGTGTTATTTGGCTTCGCTATGGCGAGGCTTAACCTTCGCTACGGTGAGCATGTATAAGTTCCCTTCGCTATGGTGAGATTTAACCTTCGCTATGGCGAACTCGCGCCAGTTCCAGACTCCCACTCTCGCTATGGCGTACGCTACAGCGAGCAACTCCCTGATTTCTGTATGGGCTGCTGCCTGCACTCGCTATAGCTAGAATCACATTCGCTATGGCGAGAAGGCACTCTCGCGACAGCAAGATCATTTCTCGCTATTGCGAGAAGACTTAGCAAGAATTCTGGATTTGAAAATCTCTAGCTTTATACTTTCTTTCCTTTTTCTCTCTTTTCTTTTCCCTTTTTCCTGTTGTTACACTGGCTATCTTGGTGTTCTAATATAATTTACTGATATGAATTTCTAAAATTCATAACTAATTTCAAAAAAATTCAAATTGAGTAAACTATACCAATTTGGAAAGCTACATATGTTTACTTCAAGAAAAAAATAGCTTCAGATATAGAAAATAACACTTTGTTAATGAAAATTGATGGGATAGTACTAGGGTTTCTTCTGCATTACTAACAATAAGTTCTAATTTCAAAAATGCATATCTTGCTCAATACAAATCCAAATGGGTACTCTTTATGGCTATAGAAAGCTTATAAGGTCTAATTTATGCTTGTAAAATCTTAAAGCAATCGGACTTCATTTGACTCACGAATGATAGAAGAGAATAAACTGACCATATGAACAATGTAAATGCCAAATCTAAGAATATTTTCAGCTTTGAAAATTCATACTTTATTCTCTAGAGCTTCAAATAATATGGTTCTTAACTCTACAAAAAGTTCTAGATGACATTTAGATCCATGCCAAATTTCATGGGAACATTCTTCCATTTGGTCAGTTTGTGACATTGCGTGCCAAAATGAGCTTTATAAGCACCAAAATGGGTCAAAATGTGTCCAAATGCTTTCCTACCCTAGCCATGACTTTTTGAACACATGGAAAAGTATCAAAATAGATCTCTAAATATGTCTAAAGGGTCCAAAAATCCAGATCTCACAAATTCACTACCTCACTTGTTGATATACGTAAGAGCATACATATACATTATTGCCATACAATGTAAAAAACATACCATATTATTCATTTGCTTCTAATTCCTATATATACATCATATATCTATGTAATTACACATATTCAAGTGCCTATACCTAATATACATCATGGAAATACATAATTTGACAATGCTATATTTACAAAGTGAACAAATATCAACTCCATTGTCAATCTCCTTACTTTTAAGTGTGTTGGTTCCTATCTCTTTATTCACTTGATTCACCTAGGCATGTTAGGTAACAGGGAGGGAAGAGTGAGATTCTAAGAATCCCACTTTATTCCCTTTCAAGCATATAAAATGGATGCAAATTCAAGTCTAAAAGTGCATACATAGCTATCTTAGAACTAATAAACATATATGGAATATTTCTTGTATTCAAGAAGCTGCATATATCATACATGGGCTTGCCAAGATAAAGGTTTAGCCTCACCCATTTTCTCTGAGACTTTTGGACTTGTTTCACCTACTTTCAAGGGACTTTTGATCAAGTCTTACTCTTTTTAGAAACTTTTGGCTTTGGGTCACCCACTCTTAATAACTTTTAGCTTATCCTTACCTTAGCTAAAGGACTTTTGGCTTCACCAAACTCGTACAAACCAAACCATATTCATAACATATCATTCAAGTACATAAGTCAAGCATCATAGTACCATGATATATATATACTTGCTAAACACATTTTTCATGGCTTAAACATATACACACACATTCAAAGATAAGAAAATATCCAAGCATGTATGAGAGAAAAGAGAGAGAGCTACCTTGTACATAAGAACACACTTTTCTCTTTGTAATTTCTTCCTCTCCTTAAGCCAAACACCTACAAAGAGGTGGAGTTTGATTTTTTAGGCCTAAACACATGAAATGGGATTCAATTACACTTTTAGAACATTTAATAAAGCCACACACACTTTATAATAGCCTTGGCACTTGTAATGTGTAATTATGGTTCCATAAGACACTTAATAAAGCAACCTTGGGAATTTATGATCTTGACTCCATTCTCTCCCTTAATCTATGACTTTTGATTCCATTTGATTCCTTGTAGCCATCACACTTTTATTTTAAGGAGTAAAATAAAAATAGAATTCTAAATTATTATATTAGATTATATTAATAAATATTCAAAATAATTAAAATTAATAGAATAAATTTAAATAAAATATTAAATAAATTTTTATAATACATAAATTGATTTTCGATTAAAGAAATATTATTAATAATATTAATAAGAAATTTCTATTTTTCTACTTATTTATATAATTTAATATATATTTATAATAAAATATTTGTAATAAATAAAATAATAATAAAGATTCGAGACATAAAATTTTTCAATTCTACCTATGTGTTACTTCATTATGCTACAATATGAAACCTATACTTCCATCACACTTTTTAAGCTTTTTAGACTTTTTCTAAAGTTTCGTCTTATACTCTCCCATTATATATAATATAATTCTAAGCTTGAAAGAAGTTAAAACACTTCCTCGTTGCTTCAACCCTCTTAGGCTGAGACAATGCTCTCTTTGGCACCAATGGAAATGATTTTGTTTTCCTTGATGGGAGATGCATGTGGGAAGCTCCTTGGGAGTCTTAGGAGCTCATACAAACACTCACTTAGGCTTAAGAACTCTTAGATAAAATTAGATTTTAGCTTAAGTTCTTGAATCCCTAGCCTTACTATCTTGCATTTCATTAGCTCTTTCTTTGTCCTCTTTGCATATTTTTGTTTCTTACACTCTAATTCCTAAGATTTATCCTTGGTTTAGGTCAGATTTTACTTTCTCTTAGAGGTTCTCTATAAGGACAAAAATCATCTCTCAAGAAGCAAGAAGAAGAAAGCATGGAAAGCTAGGATATCTACCTTGATTCAAGCTTTTTCTAAGAGTCTTCTCCTTTGCTTTGGCCTTTCCCTTGAATTTTGAACTCCTCTCCTCTAGACATGGGTCAAAATAGAATAAACACTTCAATAAATCCATGGAAGGAAAGGTGGGAAGGAGAGGAACCAAGTTACTAAGGGAAGAACCATGAAAAATCATTAATTTCCTTACCTTTTTTTAGAGTCTTTCTTCCTTTTTTTCTCCTACCATGGTACACCCTCCTCAGTAGCCCTTCTTTTTGTTTTTAGCCAACCAAAAGTCAGTCAAGAGGTGGGGGAGAGTTCTGGGCTCTTTAAAACTCAAAATCCCATTTTTTTACAATTTTTTTGGAACAAGCTCGCTATAGTAAGAAGTATCTCTTGCTATTGCGAGAACTTATCAATCATAGGTTCCAACTATCCTTGCCACAGCTGGTGCTATTGTGAGAAATTTTCTTGATTTTGTATGAGACACGAACTTGCTATAGCAAACTACATTCTCACTATAGTGAACAGATATTCTCACTATAGCTAATAGGCATCCTAACTATAACTAATAGGTATCCTGGCTATAACAAAAAGACTTAGAAAAATTCTAAAACCTTGGATGTTACAATGTGACCACTTGTACTTAAATTTGTCTATGGGATACCATGTGGTACATATGGATCATTGGGTGTAAGATAGTCAAACTTTGATATTAGCCTTATCTCATCTAATGGACCTTATGGAAATGATGCGTGGAATGATTAAAGTTTGCTCAAAATGTGAGAGTGCAAATTAAAGGCCAAATGGACCACTTTAAAACAAAAGAAATTGGTCTAACTAAGTTATAAATTGCATTTCTATCCTTGATAATCCAAATGACCTAATTTAGGGTTGAAATTTGACATGTAATTAGAGAATTTATAAAGCTTTCTAACAAGTTTAGGATAGTATTTTTTGGAGCTTTATAGAATATTTTATAAATTTTTTAAGTTGAAAAAATTAAGTAGATTTGCACAGTACTATAGCTATTGGTACAACTATGATTTTTTGGAATTTTAAGGGGCCAAATGAATTAATTTGTACTTGAGATTTTTACAGTATAAAGTTTATATTATAATCTTTTCGTTGACATTAAGTTTGTATAAATTAGAGTTGTATACCCAAAGTTATAAATTTTTTAAAATTAAAGTCCTTTTATGTCAAAGAAGCCAAAATTGGCTACATGATTCTAATATGCAAATAGGGCTCATATTCTAGTCTTTTGGATCAAAATAAAGTTGTCTATAGCAACCATAAGTGAAAAAGAAAAGGAATTCAAAATTTAATCCCTATAGTTTCGCTTGAATTATAAAATGGGCCAAAACTATTGCAAAAAAAATTAGTAATGGTTGCATTTTTGTTGCTTTTAAGAATAAATCGTATGTATGCATCTATATAAAGTTAGTTGTGATGAGATCTATAGAATTTACTCTAATTTTTAATATTGGACACACATTCTTACATGATTTTCTAAAATTTAATTTTAATTATTATTTTTATTTCTCATTATCATTTTCATAGAGGCCAATTGATTTTATTAAATTTTATTTATTATAATCCTTCACTAATTTTCCTCCCATTTGATTAGTATATGATGAGAAAAAAAAAGGAAGTGGGGCTATTCTCTCAATGGTCACCACCCTGTCATCTAATTATAGAAGCAATGCCTTTTACCTTAAGGAGAAAGAGGGAAACAAAGGTGGGGTTTACTTCTAGCTAATGAGAATTGTTCCTTGAGTTGAATACTATTTTTGTTGCTTCTATGTGTCTCGGACTTTAACTATTTGTTACTCGAGTGTAAAACACTTGGGGAAATGTGCCACCCATAATTAAAAAAAAGATACATGCTGACTTGGAAATAGAAGGTGGATCTATAGCAATTTGCACTTATCTCAATTCATAGTTCGGATCATCTGCAATTTCTTTTGAAATTGTTATTATATAGTAGGAGACAGATAAACAAAGTGATTTGGGATCAGATAGTATTAATCTTAAAAATTTTCAATTTTTTTCTCTCTAATTATATTTTGTATAATATTGCAAAGGAATTATTCTCCTTGATTTACATATGTTTTTGTACTTTCTAAAAACATGAATGAAGTTGAATAAATAAAAAACATAGGATGAAACTCCTTTGTTCTTACAAGCTAAGAACTCTTTGGGGGATATGACTTGAGACTTTTAACATGATCAAGAAAAATCATTGCTCAACAACTTTATCACATCAAAAGAATAAAAAATAACAAAAATCAAATTGAGTATTGCACAGGTAACTAATATCTCTGTGAACCATTAGCAACAAATCAAATTTAGCACAAAATTTTCAACAACCCAACAACAAAAAGAACTAGAGATCAAACTTAAACCAATGGAGAAAACAAAGGATTCACTTCATCTAATGAACCATATATGAAGGATAATATTCAAGTTGTGATCCTCAAATGTACTCGATGTATGTAGAGGATGCACAAGACAAAGAGCAAAGTAAGCTCAATGCCCTATGCACCGTCTACAAAATCAAACAATTGTTAACTCAAGCAAGGCTAATAAATCAAGCAAAATCGCTTAGCCTAGATTTTGATGATTGATGTGATGATGATGGAAATTAAACTCTATAGCATATACTATGTCAATGTTGCACATCTAATGGTTGCCCATTGTTTGATATCATTATAATAACATAATAAGTAGTACAAAACAATTCAAAGTACAAAGCAACATGCTTTAACATTCAATTATCTATTTATAGAACATTGCAATTATTTATATTAGTTTTGCAGCAAACACTCAGTCTATGTCATATCTCGAGCACATCATATAGTCCAATCTTAAACTAAGAGGTGTTCATACTAGTTTCTCCTGCAAAAGTAAGAAACAAAAGAACTTGCATGAGCTTAAGTGAAATAGAGAACAATAATAACATTTTACATAACAAAGAGAAATAAGATAAATAAAAAAATAAAAGAAAGAAGGCTTTTATGATTGTTTTGTTATGTTAATTACTCAAATCCTCTCACTAGTGTTGGACTATAGCTATTTATTTCCATTGTAAAATAATTATGCACAATTAATGTGAATATTTCATATAATTAGCTAAATCTTTTAAGGATGCTTGAATCTGACCTTCGTCTAATAATTCCTTCTTTCTATAATGTTATATTATTAACAAAATAAGATTACTGTTTACTAAATTTTTTTATTGGACAAAAAGAAACTATGATCATGCTGCCATAATGAATATTAAGTTTGTTTTAATTAATTATTGAGAATTAAAATATACATAAACTTGTCCATTAATTACAGGATTTGGTAACACATAAATATAATTAAAGATATTAGTAAATACTCCATATGTTGAAGCTAAAGACACAAATAGAGTGATACTAATTAATAATACAAATGTAAAAGCTAAAATCAACAATGGAGAGATAGAAAATTATTACCAGATAACTTTTAAGCCATCTATTGCACTTAGTTGCATTCAATGTGACCATAACATACATAATGTCTGTCAAATTGTTCAGGAACCTGAAGTAGGCATGTCTCCAAGAGCGGTTGAAAAGTATTGAGCCAAAGATCCCCCAAAATCCGGTGATAAATCCAAATGTCATACTCCAATAAAATCCCTTAGAGAGAATTGAATGCTTATCTTCTCTGAATTTAATTGCTTCTTGAGGTTTTTCCTCTTCAAGACACATTTTCTCAAGTGGTTTCCCACAAAGGTCAAGATTTTCTTCATAACTTGAGCTATTAAAACTTTGCAATTGTGTGCCAATTGGAATTTTTCCAGAAAGGTTGTTATGCGACAAGTCCAAAGATCCGAGACCATAAATCTGAGCAAGGCTAGAAGGAATTGGTCCAAAGAAATGGTTTCTTGACAAATCAAGAAAGTCTAGTGATGTTAATTGTCCAATCTCTGAAGGAATTTCTCCAACCAATTGATTTCTTGATAAGTTTAAAGATACCAATTCAACCAAAATTCCTAATTCTATTGGAATCTCTCCAGTTAAATGATTACTTGAGAGATCAATGCCTTTTAAAAATAACCCAGTATTCTTAAAAAGTCGTTCTGAACCTTTCCACATTAGTAATGCATTTAAATCATATGAATGAGTTTGTAAGACTGTCCCCCTATAGTATTTAAAATTATGATCCATATTATTTGATGTAAAACTATTTTGAGCCATTACTGTAAAGTTTTTGAAGCATCTGAGTATTTGTCCAGACAAATTGTTCAATGAGAGATCTAATAAATGAATACTTGACATACAACAAAGATCTATTGATAAACTTCCAGTGAAGTTATTACTTCGTAAGATTAAAATTTTCAACTGATGTAATTCAATCCCAATCCATGAAGGTATTGGTCCTGATAACTTGTTTTCTCCCACATCAAGCATTACTAAGTTTGAGCAACTCCTTAAGGTTAAAGGCAACTTTCCAGTAAATCTATTGTTTCTCAATATCAATACATGAAGATTATGTAGAGAACCAATAGAGGCAGGAAATGCTCCAGACAAATTGTTGTTACTTAAGTCCAAATAGACTAATGATTTGAAATGACTCCAACAATCAGGAAGTTGTTCAGATAATTGATTATTGGAAAGATCTAATACACCCAACACTTTAGTTGCCTTATTTGCACATAAAAATAGGTGAAGTTTTGAAAATTTATTATTTGATAGATCAAGAGTAGATGCATCATGTAGAAATTGTGGAATTGGGCCTTCAAAATGATTTGAAGCTAGAGATATATCAGGGTATTCAGTAAATCTTATGGAAAAATTTGGTATTGTACCGGATAAGTTGTTATGTGAAACATTGAACCGTGTTAACTTTGGTGTCAGTAAGCCCCAAAACCATTCTGGAATAGTATCAAAAATTCCAGTGTTAGAAATATCAAGTCCAGTGAAATTATTTTGAGTTTGTAGCCATTTGGGAAAATCTGGACCTAACCTATAAGATCCCATATATATAATGTCCAATTGAAATTGTGGGACCCAATTCTGGCTAAATCTTAAAGCCAACAATGAGTTGTTAGATAGGTATAAAATTTTCAAGTTGGGCATATTAGCAAAATGGGAGTCAGTGAGGACACCTTTCAAAGAGTTGGAATCAATGTTCAAAGACACCAATTGAGATGGAAATCGATAAGTCATAGGTATTGTCCCATTCAACCAATTCCTTGAAATGTCAAATTCCTCTAAAGATGTGAATGCAGAAAGGTTAGGTAGTGTCCCAGTGATTTGATTATCACTTAATCCCAAGTGTTGCAAAGAATATTTGGCACATCTAGACAAAGTTTGAAGAACTGTTGGAAGATCTTCACTTAGATGATTATTGGATAGGGATAATAAATGTAAGGTACATATATTCCCCAAGGATTTCAATCCATTCCTAAGTTTATTATCATTAAGGTATAGATACTTGAGAGAATTCATAATGCTACCAAATTCATATGGTATGGGACCCTCCAAGAGGTTATTAGAAAGACCAAGTGCAACGAGGTTAGGTGTGACATTCATAAGCCACTGGAATATTATAGGTGACATGAAGTTATTATATCTGATATCCAATAAAGAAAGAGAATTTGAAGAATTAAATTTTAAAGGGGCTAGTGAAAGGATTAAGTGATCTGAAAGATTGTTGTAAGTTAGGAATAATGTTTTTAAACTTGGTAGCGTTGCAATTGTATGCAACCACTTATGAGAATAATTGAGACCAAATATATAGTCTAATGCAAGATTGATCAAAGAAGTGAGACTAGACAACCATTCACCTCTATGGCCATTCTGTTGGTCAATTTTGAGAGCACCATCATATCCAAGATAAAGTGTCTGCAAGTTCGAAAGGTTCCCGAGTTGATGAGGTATTGCTCCCATGAGATAATTTTCCCAGAGATCAAGATACCGTAATTGTGAGAGATTTGCAAGTTGATAAGGGATTGAACCTTCCAATTCATTAGTGCCTAGATCAAGATATCGCAGGTGCGAAAGACTCCCAAGTTGACTTGGAATATTTCCACTAAAAGCATTCCAATTAAGGTTCAAATACGTCAAATATTGCAACTCTATCAATGATGCACTGATCTTACCTTGCAACCAACCTTGTGCTTCCTTACCATTGGCAAGGTCGAGCTTTTGTACATGGCCGGTTTGATTGCTACAATGAACTCCCCTCCATTCACAACAATCTCTCTTTTCCACTTCATTTCCCCAAGAAGACAAAAGGCTATAGTTATCCATAAGGGCAGCCTTAAAGTGAAGCAAGGCTTGCCTCTCCCTCTCTATACATCGAATCTTAGCACTTGTAGCTCTCCAAGAATTGAGATCAAGGAGCTGAAACTCAAGCACTATAGTAACTAACACAAGGAATTGGAGAAAACCCATGTACATCCTTCTCATTCTTTTAACAAGTGATTTTATGGATTGATAATGCTAGTGAGTATCCATTAAATAGGGGTGAATCATTTATATAGCTAATTGGGGAATTCAATGCATTATTTTTTTTTTGGTAACAATTAAATTCATATGTTTTTACACCTTCTCACACATAATTTTTTATTACAGAAAGTGAGAAAATACTATTTCTCTTAGTTTCTACAATTTAACACCTTATAATTAGATTTCTTTTTTCTTGGTGATTTTTATTTTTTTAAAAATTTATTTCATGTGTTATATTTTCATAGGAAAATTTCATAGCAAACACTTCAAGTTTTTTTTACCCAAAAAAAGTGAAATATTAGCTAAATTTTGTTTTGATTAAACTCATTTAACGTAAGTATTCTAAGAATATTTTGTCAATAAACCAAAGACCACAAAATTTGCTTTACATAATTTTTTTTAATTATTGCAATGTCCATAAATTTATAGAATTTTGGTAGGATTGATCTCTTTTTTTTGGCATAATAACAAGACTCCTTAATTAGTTATAAGGCATGGGTAGAAATAAACACACGAGAGAGAGGGAGAGAGAGGGGGGAGAGAGAGAGAGTGTGCCATGGTTGTTATTTAATATTTTTATTATTAGTATACTAATTATTTTAAAATAATGCTTGGAATGTAACTATCTTCTTAACTTTTTTATCAATTTTTTGTTAATTTGGAGAGGATAAGAGAGAGATAGAAAGAGAGTGGGATCCCTAATATAGACCCTTACATTTTCTTCTCTCTCTACCTCTTCCTCTCTCCTTTTCTCTCTAAGTTAGTAAGATAAATGAAAAATTAAAAGAATCCAAATCTATATGGTGTTGAGCTTTTCATTTAATGAATATTCACATATTTTTTTAGGCTGTTTCTTCTCATAGATATTTACAAATTACAAATTCACCGCAGAGATGCATAGCTTATGTCACTAGTGCTTCATGCTTCAAGTTTCCAAAGCAGATTAGTGTAAGAACATTTATTCAAAGAATAGAAAGAGAAATTCCCCCCCCCCCAAAATTTCTACAAAAGATATTTTAAAGCAGAAAAATCCCCAAACAAATTTGACTTGACAAAAAGAAAGAAAGAAAAAGATAATGGCTATCATTATCATTTTTAATAAGTTAGTTTTGATGTATCAAGCCAAGGCTGTTGAGTCAATTCGAGTACAAATTAATTTCAAATCGTGTGAAATTGATTGTTGGACCCATTCAGATTCAAAGTTATCTTGAAGGTTATTTTAAAGTCATTAAAATTATTTGATCTAGTCAAAATATTCTTAGAAATATTTTATGGCATTACCATTTCTTTTAGTTTCTACAATTTAACACCTCATAATTAGATTTCTTTTTTCTTGATGATTTCTTTTTTTCTTTTTAATTATTTCATGTGTTATATTTTCATTAGGAAAACTTCATATCAAGCCCTTCAAGTTTTTTTCTCCCTAAAAAAGTGAAATATCAGCTAAATTTTGTTTTAATTAAACTCATTTAATGTAAGTCTTCTAAGAAAATTGTGTCAATAAACCAAAGACCTCAAAATTTGCTTTATATAATTTTTTTTATCATTGTAGTGTCTACAAATTTATAGAATTTTGGTAGAATTGATCTCCTATTTTAGGATAAGAGTAAGAATTGATAATTAGTTATAAGGCATGGGCTGTGTGTGTGTGTGAGAGAGAGAGAGAGAGAGAGAGAGAGAGAGAGAGAGAGAGAGCCATGGCTACTATTTAATATTTTTATTATTAGTATACTAATTATTTTAAGATAATGTTTGGAATGTAACTATCATCTTAATTTTTTTTTTTATCAATTTGTTGTTAATTTGGAGAGCATAAGATGGAGATAGAGAGAGAGTGGGGAGACCCATATACTCTATTCTCTTCCTTTCTCCTCTCTCTAAATTAGAAGGAAAAATAAATAATCAAAAGAATCCAAATCTATATGGTACTAAGTTTTCTAGTAACGAATATTCACATATTTTTTTAGGCTATTTCTTTCATAAATATTTACAAATTATGAATTTGCCACTGAGATATATAGCCTATGTCACTAGTACACCATGCTTCAAGTTTCCAAGGTAAATTAGTGCATGACCATTCATTCAAAGAATAGAAAGAGAAAATTTACCCCCCAAAAAAATTTGTAAAATATATTTCAAAGTAGAAAAATCCTAAAACAAAATTGATGAGGAAAAGGAAAGAAATTGGCTATCATTATCATTTTTAAAAAGTTAGTTTTGATGTATCAATCCATGGTTGTTGAGTCAATCTGAGTACGAATTAATTGCAAACTGTGTGAAATTGATTGTTGGAACCATTGAGATTTAATGTCATCTTCAAGGCTATTTTGAAGTCAATAAAATTATTTCATCTAATCAAAATATTCTTAGAAATATTTCGTGGCATTACCATTTTTCTTAGTTTCATAATTTAACGCGTCATAATTAGATTTTTTTTTTTTGGTGATTTCTTTTGTTGTTTTTCAAATTATTTCATGTGTTATATTTTCATTGGGAAAACTTCATATCAAACACTTTATTTTTTTTAGGCCAAAAGAGGCTAAATATTAGCTAAATTTTGTTTTGATTAAACTCATTTAATGTTAGTCTTTTGAGAATATTGTGTCAATAAATCAAAGACCTCAAATTTTGCTTTATATAATTTTTTTTAATTATTGCAGTGTCCTCAAATTTATAGAATTTTGGTAATAATGATTTCCTTTTTTGGGATATGAACAAGAGTCCTTAATTAGATATAGGGCATGGGCAAAGAAAATGAGAAAGAGAGTGCCACGGTGACTATTTAATATTTTTATTATTTGTATACTAATTATTTTAAAAATAATATTTGGAATGTAACTATCTTCTTAATTTTTTTTATCAATTTTTTGTTAATTTGGGGAGAATATAAGAGAGAGATAGAGAGAAAGTGGGGCCCTTAATATAGACCCATACACTCTCTTCTCTCTTTGCCTCTTCCTCTCTCTTTCTTTCTCTAAATTAGTTGGATAAATAAAGAATCAAATGAATCCAAATCTAAATGGTATTGAGGTTTTCTTTTAATGAATATTCATTTTTTTTAGGCTATTTCTTCTCACAACTATTTGCAAATCACATATTTGTTGCCAAGATGTATAGCTTATGTCATTAATGCACCGCACTTCAAGTTTCCAAACCAAATTATTGCAGGAGAATTCATTCAAAGGATAGAAAGAGAAAATTTATCCCACAAAAAAAAAAATCTATAAAAGATATTTTAAGGCAAAAAAATCCCAAAACAAAATTGACTTTAGAAAAGAAGAAAGAAAAATATAGTAGCTGTCATTATCATTTTTAATAAGTTGGTTTTGATTTATCAATACATGGCCATCAAGTCAATTTGAGTATGAATTAATTGCAAATGGTGCGAAATTGATTGTTGGATCCATTGAGATTCAGTGTCATCGTGAAGGCTATTTTGAAGTCATTAAAATTTTTTGATCTAATCAAAATATTCTTGGAAATATTTCATTGCATTACCATTTCTCTTAGTCTCTCCAATTTAACACCTCATAACTAGATTTCTTTTTTCTTGATGATTTTTCTTCTTTTTTAATTATTTCAGGTGTTATATTTCCACTGGAAAAACTTCATATCAAACATTTCAAGTTTCCTTTTCACCCAACAAAAAAAGACAAAGTATTAGCTAAATTTTGTTTTAACTAGAATCATTTAATGTAAGTCTTCTGAGAAAATTGTGTCAATAAACCAAAGACCTCAAAATTTGCTTTATATAATTTTATTTAATTATTGCAATGTCTTCAAATTTATAGAATTTTGGTAGGAATGATATTTTTTTTTTTTGCGATAAGAGCAAGACTCCTTAATTAGATATAGGGCATCGGCAGTGAAAAACGACAGAGAGAGTGCCACAGTAACTATTTAATATTTTTATTATAAGTATACTATATATTTTAAAATAATTTTTGGAATGTAACTATCTTTTTAATTTTTTATTAAATTTTTGTTAATTTGGAGAGAATAAGAGAGAGATAGAAAGAGTGGGGCCCCTAATATAGAGCCATACACTCTCTTCTCTCTTTACCTCTTTTCTCCTTCTCTCTCTAAATTAGTAGGATAAAGAAAAAATCAAATGAATCCAAACCTATATGGTACTAATGTTTTCTTTTAATGAATATTCTCATATTTTTTAGGCTATTTCTTCTCATAGGTATTTGTAAATTACGAATTTGCCACCGAGATGTATAACCTATGTCACTAGTACACCATGCTTGAAGTTTCCAAGGCGGATTAGTGCATGAGCATTCATTCAAAGAATAGAAAGAGAAAATTTACCTCCCAACAAAATTTAATAAAAGATGTTTTAAAGCAGAAAAATCTCAAAAAAAATGACTAAAATAAAAAAAAAGAAAGAAAAAGATAGTGGCTGTCATTATCATTTTTAATAAGTTAGTTTTGATGTACCAATCCATGGCCGTTGAGTCAATTTGGGTATGAATCAAATAAAAATCATGTGAAATTGATTGTTGGACCTATTGAGATTAAGAGACATCTTGAAAGCTATTTTGAAGTCATTAAAATTATTTGATCTAATCAAAATATTCTTGGAAATATTTCGTGGCATTACCATTTCTCTTAGTTTCTCTAATTTAACACCTCATAACTAGATTTCTTTTTTCTTGGTGATTTCTTTTTCTTTTTTAATATTATTTCATGTGTTATATTTTCACTTGGAAAACTTCATATCAAACACTTCATGTTTTTCTTGCAAAAAAAAAAAAAAAGTGAAATATTAGCTAAATTTTGTTTTAATTAAATTCATTTAACATAAGTCTTCTGAGAATATTATGTCAATAAACCAAAGACATCAAAATTTGCTTTATATAATTTTTTTGTTATTGCTGTATCCTCAATTTTATATAATTTTGGTAGGATTGATCTCTTTTTTTGGGATAAGAACGAGACTCCTTCATTAGTTATAAGGCATGGGCAGAGGAAAACACGAGAGAGAAAGTGCCGCGGATATTATTTAATATTTTTAATATTGTTATACTAATTATTTTAAAAATAAATCCTCTATTTATCAAGAATAAAAAATCACAATTGTTTTTCTCGTTTTGCTCAAGCTTAATTATTTTTTGAAACAAATTTGATTACATACTCTTCCATTAGTTAGGTGTATTTAAACATTTATTTTATTTGTATATAAGAACGATACATAATGAGATAAATTACTCCAACAATATTTATTAGTTAAGATTCTAATGACATATTTGAAAGTCTTTTTCTAGCCCACTTACATATTTACTTTGTTCATAGTGGGGAGTCGAATCTCCTGCTCTCAGGGATTGATTGTACCACCAAAAAAAGAAAATTCCTCTAGATGTTTTGCTTTTCCTTGGTGGACCAAAGGGTTCACTTATTATTCCACACTAATCGCACAAATCATTAAATCTATTCCTTATCTCTTTGCTACCCTTGATAAGTGTTGTTTACCAAATCGTTGAAAGGTACTTGCCATAATTGAATGCTGATAGTAACGTCAATGGCTTTAATCACTTTGGCCATCCCCATCCTGAGAAACGTGAATCATTATAGCACACGTCTCTTTCAACCTTTCTAGTTATCCAATCAAAATAAAGCAATAATGTAATCTTATCATCTTTGTATCTTTTCCCCCACTATGCCTTATAAAAGCATGTTTACCTTACATTTTCCTGTAAACGTAGATCAGACGTACTCGGAGGTTTTTCCTCAAGTTAGGTATCTATCGTTTTAGAGGATTTATCAAGGATAATATCTTCTCTGTTCAACTTTTGGTCTTTGCCGTAGAATCTTCTTGATTCAAAGGTTTAAACTCCAATTGTTAATGTAAGAGCTGCTTAGGTAACATTTACTCACCTTGATGAGAGATCTCGACACTGCTTCAGTTGAAGCCTCTTGTGAGGCCTTCATTTGAATTTATGAACAACCTAGCTACCAACAATTAGTTTCTATGTAAGAAGGGAATTAGATAGTTTTCTGGAATTGTTTTGTTTGTACTGCTGGACTGCATCTTTTCATTAATGAATTATCTGCTTTTGTTTTGTTTTGTTTTGTTTTTTAGAGAAGAATTCTTAACATTAAACGGATTCAAATACATACAACATGAATAATTACAAAATTTTTGTAAATACTTTTTGTCAAGTGAGCTAATTTATGGTAACAGACATTAATATTGTTTGGTTCATCGATCATTTTATGGTACACATGGTATATATATATATATATATATATATTTTCAATGTATCTATTTCTTTATTTCTAAAAGCAGATTTAAATGTTTAAGATCTATTTTCTGGTCTTTAGAGATAGTTGTTCTAGAATGTAAGAGTTTTTTTAGATTGTTTACTTACGTTGGGGTCAATAACTTGATATAATATATATAAATATATAAATATATATATATATATATATTGTATTTTGTAAATAATATAGTCATATAAAGCATGTTAATCTTGTTAACATTATAGATTAAGGAATTGAAAAACAATTACATACCTCTGTTAAGTTTTCTTTAATAAATTAAAGAATAGTGCGTATAAATTATTCTAGAAAACAATGCTAACCAAAAAAATAAAAGAAACATTATTTTTATATATTTAATAAATTAGATGAAAGTGTATAACTTTTAGCTTTATCTATAATTTATGTATAAGTTATCATCCATTAAGCAAGTTCGGGAGAGGCATAGAAGGAGAAGGGTGCAACGCTTTTCTTGGCCATGGCTAAACAAAGAAACAAAATCTCGTGACTCTCGTTTACTTTTTCTCCATTGCTTTTTCTTTTTAGTTGTCCCTCTTTTTTTTCATTTGGTTGGAGGGGTTGGGGGGGCGGAGGGGTTGGAAACAGGATTACCAGAACAACGAAGTTACAAACGAGAAGTTACAGAGTGACCAACCAAAAACGTTAACTTCTTAACAAGGTTCTACTAAACTGTTTAATACTTTTGCTTGTTAATATATGCTTAATACACATATTATTGTTGAAATTAAATTATTATCTTTAAATTGGTTAATTTTGAAAAATTTTTATTTGATTATTTTTTGTTTTTAATAATTAATTGTTTTATCAATTGATTTTATAATTTGCTAAACTTTAACAAGTGACTATTTTAATGTATGTTTTATACTTCTTATATTGTAAAATTGATATATGTATGTGTGTGAATATAATTGTATCTTATATTTTATTATAGGAGAGATAAGTGTATTGTATGTTAGATTTTAAAGAAGGAAAGTATATTTTCAAAAGAAGAAAATACTATGTAATTTAAATATCTCTTAAAAAAAAAAAGAAAGAACTTTACTCATAAATTTATTCAACATGTGCCACTATGTTAAAATACGTGCACATTATGTTGGGAATTATGAGTTAAGAGTCTCCCTCTAAACAAGGCAAAGAAAAGTATAGTCTATTACTAATGCTCCAAGCTCCATGACCAACTATCATTTTCACGCAAATTTCAAAAGTAGTTTGTGAGCAAGGGAGGCTTCATCCAAAGACTTTAAAGAAATGATCCATGAAGGATAGAAATTTTTCCATAAGGGAGACTTTAAAACCCAAAAAAAAAAAAAAAATTGACCGGAAAAAAATAGTAGTTGTCATTACTTAGCAATTTTTTTGGCAGGCTTTGATTAGTTAGTTTCAAAGGGGAAACTTTGAAAACTCTACAAAAAAAAACCGAAGAAAAAAATATTGATAACAACTCTCAATTATGTTTCCTAGCAATGTCTTGGCATGCTTTAGGCAAGTTGTTTTCAAGTATCAAACCACTTCAATTGTGAAATAATTGCATGTGGATGGACTAGCAATTGATCAGATATATCCATTACGAGTTATCAACCAAGTTTTCATCACCCTAGTTGTTTATTTTGCAATGCAAGATGGATATCTTTGATAGTTTCAAGTTTTCACCCTTTGTTTGTAGCAACTAATATTAAAATTTCAGAAAAGTAATTGGTGGTTATAGTTTACATGAATTTTCATTTAGTCCTTAAAATTTATTTTTTTAAAACAAAATTCAATCATTATACTTTACAAACATTTACACTTTGGTCTCTGATGCTTAAATATGTGATAACTTTGTTGATTTCAACCTGATTAGATTAGCGAGTGATGATATGTTATCCTAGGTAGAAGACACTTGGTCATAGAATCGCCACCTACACACCATCTATTATCGATTTAGTCCTTATATTTATTAGAATTTTTAATTCAATTTTTATAGTTTCTTTTTATAAATAAGTTTTTATACTCTGCAAACGTTTTTGCTTTAGTCTTCGACATGCAAGTCTATGATAACTTCATTTATTTGGAGGTGGCAATTTTTTTTATTTCAAGATAGAGTGGGACCAAGTTAGTGTAATGCATTTTTTAAATTTCTCTCCTCCCTTATGTGATAACTCCACTTTACAAATGTTTACACTTTACTCCCCAATGTGTAATGTTGAAATTGCATAGTTTTTCTCTTCTTCTCTCTTATATTTTATTGTAGGAAAGATAAGTGTAATGTATGTTAGATTTTGAGGAAGGAAAGTATATTTTTAAAAGAAGAAAAGACTATGTAATTTAAATATCTCTTAAAAAAAAAAGAAAGAACTTTACTTATAAACTTATTCAACTGATGCCACTATGTCAAAATATGTGCACATTATGCTGAGAATTACAAGTCAGAGTCTCCCCCCAAACAAGGCCATGAAAAGTATAGTCTATCACTAATGCATCAAGCTACACAATTGACTATCATTTTCACTCAAATTTCAAAAATAGTTTGGTGAGCTAGGGAGGCTTCATTCAAAGAATTTAAAGAAATGATCCATGAAGAATAGAAATGTTTCCATAAAGGAGACTTTAAAGAAAAAAAAATTTTGAAAAATAAAAAATTTGACTAGAAAAAAGATAGTGGTTGTCATTTCTTAGCAATTTTCCAACATGTTTTGATAAGTTAGTTTCGTAGGGGAGACTTTGAATACTCTATAGAAAAAAAAAAAAAAAAACTAGGAAGTGAAAAAATGATCAATAGCAACTCTTGTTATGTTTCCTAGCAATTTCATGCATGCTTTAATCAAGTTGCTTTCTAGTATCAAACCATTTCAATTATGAAGTAATTACATGTGGGTGGACTAGAAATTGATTAGATATATCCATTATGAATTATGAGCCAAGTGTTCATCACTCTAGTTGTTTATTTTGCATAGTAGGATGGATATCTTTGACAGCTTCAAATTTTAACCCTTTCTAGCAACTAATATTAAAATTTAGAAAAACGAATTTGTGATTATAGTTTACCTATTTTTTAATTTAGTCTTTGTAATTCTAATTATGATGATGTGTCATCCTAAGTAGGAGACAACTTGTCACATAATCGGCACCTACACACCACCTATTAATCATTTGATCCTTATAGTTTATCAACATTTTTTTATTTGGTCTCTATGATTTATTTCTTTCTTTTAACAAATAAGTCCTTATACTCTGCAAATGTTTATGCTTTAGTCCCTGACATGCAAGTCTATGATAACTCCATTTATTTAGAGGTGGCAATTTTTTGGTTTCAAGAAAGAGTAAGACCAAGTTAGTGTAATGCATTTTTTTTTAATTTTAATTCTCTTCTTGCTTATGTTATAACTACATTTTACAAATATTTACACATTACTGCCCGATGTGTAATGTTGAAATTATGTAGTCTATCTCTCTCTTCTCCCTTCGATTATATTATAGGAGAGATAACTATAACATATGTCAAATTTTAAGGAAGAAAAGTATATTTTTAAAACAAGAAAAGACTATGTAATTTAAATATCTTTAAAAAAAAAGAACATTACTTGTAAACTTATTCAATGTGCACCACTATGTTGAAATACATGTACATTACATTGCAAATTACTAACCAGAGTCTCCTTCCAAACAAGGCAAAGAAAAGTATAGTCTATCACTAATGCCCTAAGCTTTGCGATCAACTATCATTTTTATTCAAATTTCAAAAGTAGCTTGGCAAGCTAGGGAGGCTTCATTCAAACGCTTTAATGAAATGATCCATGAAGAACAAAAATTTTTCCATAAGGGGGACTTTAAAGCAAAAAACAAAAAAAATTGACTAGAAAAAAATAGTGCTTATCATTTCTTACCAATTTTCTAGCATGTTTTGATAAGTTAGTTTCATAGGCAAGACTCTAATTACTCTACCCAAAAAAAAAAAAACTATGAATAAAAAAAAGGATTAATAGCAACTCTCATTATGTTTCCTAGCAATTTCATGGCATGCTTTAATTAGGTCTTTTTTAAGTATCAAACCACTTCAATTATGAAATAATTACATGTGGATAGAATAAAAATTGTTCAGATATATCCATTCTGAGTTTTGAGCCAAGTGGTCATCACCCACTTGTTTATTTTGCACTGTAGGATATGGATATCCATTATGAGTTTTAAGCTAAGTTTTAACCCTACCCCTAATAATGGCCTTGCTCCACCTTCTTCAACATCCATACTTGGAATAATTTTGAAATTTTCTAGATTTTTAGTTTCATATAACCAACTTTATGAAGCTGTATCTATAACAACCAAAATTTTTGAAAATTTTCTTAATCTGCTAGTTATAGCTAGAACCCCTGTTGGTTATAGCGAATGTACCTATTCACTATAGCGAGAAACCAGCTAGCTATAGCGAATGTACCAGTTCACTATAGCAAGAATGCATTTAGCTATGGCGAGTTCAGGCATCCTATACAAAACTTGGGACTAATACCTGATCGCCGTAACGAGAGTTATTTTCTATTATAGCGAGGGTTATTCTAGAAAGAGTAAGAAAAAGTGATTTTTACTTCTTGAAAACTCCAGAAGCTCTCCTTTTCTTCTGACTTATGCTTCAACCAAAATAGAAAAAAAAAGGCTAGAGAGAGAGAGAGACTAAGGGAAGCTAAGAGAGAAGGAAGCAAACCAAGGAAAAGGTAAGCAAAACTTGAGATTTCCATAGCTTTCCTTATTAGAATTTTGTTCTTCTCTCTTTGCCTTTTCTTTCTATGGTTTTGATTGTTAAATAGGTTTTGTTTTGAGCTTGGTTCAGGAAAAAGAGAGTGGCGATTTAAAGGGAAGGCGAAGGTAAAGGGAACCACTCTTGAAAAAGGCTAGAATTCAAGGTAGATACCTATGTATCTTTGCTTCTTCTTCTTTACTTCTTGTGTATGTTGGTTCTACCAACTTGAGAGCTTGAGAAGGAAGGAAGTTCTAACCTAGAATAAGTATGAAAACCTTGAATTAGAGTGTGCGAAGTTAAGAAATGCAAAGGAATTAGAAGAAGAGCTAGTGAAATTTAAGAGAGAGAAACTAGAGATTCTTAAACACTTTGTAAAGTTTATTTTGATGTAAGAATCCCCTAACCTTTATGAGTATTTATTTGAGTTTTAAGATAGTAGTTGCATGCTACTTGTTGTGTCTAGGCCTAAAAGAATTAGCTCCATCTAGTTGTGGTTGTGAGACTGAGAAAGGAAAAGAGAAATCAAAAGAGAAGGCTTTTGTTGGCTTATAAGGTAGCTCTTCGCTCTTTCTTGTTGCATTCTTAGATTTATGATGGTCATTGGATGCTTGTGTATGCACTTGTGTTGTGAGATATGCTATTTGATATTGCTTTGATGCATTAGTACTAATATGCTTATATTTTAGGTTGTGAAAATTGCTCTCAAATGGTGAGGTAGTGCCAAAAGTCCCTTGTGATGAGTGAGGTAGAGCCAAAAGTCTCCAGGAATGGGTGAGACAAGGCCAAAAGTTTCATGCATGAGTGAGGCCAAGTCAAAAATCCTTAGGACAAGGGTGAGGCCAATCCAAAAGTCCCTAAAATAGGGTGAGGCTAGATTAAAAGTCCCTAGAACTTATTTTTGGCATTGATATGATTATCATAGCATGTAAATCATGTGTTGTATGATTTTGAATGGTTGGATGCCTACTTGCATGCTTTGACATATTTATATGCCTTGATTGCTTCCTTGAATGAGTGTATGAGCTATTAAGATTCTATGAATCTCATCCCTTCCCTTTTCCATTTTAACATGTTAGGTGGAGCTCAGGGAGACCAAGGTACAAGTCAAGAAGCCTAATTGAGCATACTTAGTTAATTGTATAGCTTGTTTTGGTTCTTTTGATGTACATAAATGCCAAAATGTATATGTATATGTTATTTTTGACATGTAAATAGATGAACAAGTGTAAAAATATGTATATATGATGTATAAACCATTTGTGGAACCAAAATAATAAGAATTCAAGTTTTGGGTACTTGGTAGCCTATTCTTAGATATGTATTCTTATATGTAGCATAATGAGTTTGAGATGCATGATGGTTTAGACCACCTAGGCAAAGCATATGTGATGTATTAGTGCTTTTAAACTTGCTCAAGAGGTGCCAAATACAAAAAGAAGCTATTTGGACCAAAGAATTGCATTATGAGAAGCAAAAGTGACCATATTGGTGGGTTATGTCACTATTTGCCCAAATGAGCTCTCTTTGATCTAAAATTTAGCATACGTCTAGATATTGTTAAGATCTTTTTGGGAAGCTAAAATGAATATTATTTGGAGGTTTGTGGAATATTTGGTGAATTTTTAAAGTTGAAAATTTTTTTGATTTAGTTACTATCACTGTTCATTTTGGTCCGAAATAAAATTATGTTATTCATAGGCCAAACAAGTCTAATTGCCATGAAATTTTATGGGAAGAACCTATACCAACTAGAAGCACCTCAATTGGAGATCTATAAAGGGAGAAATAATTTTCTAAAATTGCTATTCTGCTCCAGGTGCACCTTTAGACCTGTGTTATTATTTGATTGGTTTTAGGAGTCTGAATGCTCTTGGCTTGGTATGAAAATATTTTTTCCCTCTAGTTAACATTTGTAACTTTCTAAATTAGTATCATTTACATAGATTGGATTTTTGTAGGATTAATTGGACATTTTTTAAATTTATGATAGTAAATTGTATCAGTACTAGGGATAGCCGGACCTTTATGGCTATTTCATTGTCAAAAGAATTCCAAAGGCTATACTCATGTCCTAAAATTATTTTTATGCGAATTTAACATCCAGAGATTTCTAGAAAGCCATGGTTTGCTTGATTTCTATTTTTCTAGAATTAATTATGATTTTCCAAAGTTGAAGCCAAAAATATGACTTTTAGGCCTATGAGAAACACTGTATTTTTTTTATTTATTTTTTGCCTCATATTCGTGGTTCATGGGTTGTTTTATGGTATATATGAGTTTTATAAATGAAGTTTGAGTAGAAAATGTGATTAATGAGTTCATGGGACCCACAGGGCAAAATATGAGTGTTTAAACCCCCAATATAGTATAATAAAATGTCACGGTTTACTCTCTTTCTTTGGGAATCATATAGAACCAAGTCTACGTGGAGACTAGTTGAGGTTAACACATTATAGTGTTATAATATCTCACTCTTTTTTTATCCAAATTAGACAGATTTCATGCCCTTGTGAAGCTTGCAGGATGAACTTTCCAAAGGTATAAGGCTTGCACATAGTGGTGGCTTGAAGACAGAATGCCAGGCCTCGAAAGTGGGCTATTTAATCAATTTTTCTAGAAAATTCAATTTCAAAGCCCCTATTTTGAATGGTCATATCACATTTACTTTTCATTCAAATTGGATGAAATTGGTGATGTTGGAAAGTTTGTTCAACAAATATTCCAACTGTATATAACTTGCACCATTTGGTGCCTTGTAGTAAAAATGCCATGCCTCGAAATTAGGTTGTTTCACTATGTTTTATATGAATTTTAATTTTGGTATACCTTTCTAATAGCTAGTTTGTAATATCTAGTTCTTCAAAAATATGAGAAATGTAACATGCAGTTTCTCCGTAAGTGTATGAAACTCACTAAATACAAAAAAAAAAGTCTCCCAAATGAAATGATTGAGGCCCAATAAAATTAGAATAATATTTTAGACATCAAATAATAAGAATACAAGGTCAGAGATGCTCTGAAACTAGAGCTAGAATACCAAAACAAAATTTAATGAAAATGCAACAAAATATAATGTTATTTTTGTAATTTTGGGCACTTTCTAAAAAATGCAAAGGAGGGATTTTTAAATGAAAAAAATGAGTTTTTCGGGGTTCTCAAAAGCTTAAAATCCATAGGAACCCCCAGAATAGTTAAAACCCATTCGATTGATGTTTTACAATGTCGATTGACCTAAACTTTGACTCTTTCATTTAAGAATATTTTAAATCCAAATTGAGTGATTCCAAAGCTATTTTATAAGTTAAGAGACCTAAATTTTATTATGGAAAAGACAGGTTTTGAAAAGGAGTTGAAATGAGCCATAAAGGTGAAGCCAAGAATAAAGGGCAAAATTAACATTTTGAAATGTCTTAATTGGTTCCCTAACTATATGTATAAGGCATCCCACTTCTCCCTCACACTAAGCCGACTCATTTTTTATCCAAACCAGAGGGAGACCAGCTGGAGAAGGGCACACAAGGAGCTCAAAGGGGGGAGAAAAACCTAAGAAAAGGTAAGAAAATCCTTGAAATTTCAAGCTCCTTCCTTTAACAAACTTGTTCTCCTTCTTCTCCTCTTTCTTTCTATAGTTTTTGTGTGTGATTCAATTCCATTTTGAGCTATGTTTAGAGGGGAGAAGTTCAAAGTCCCAAGGAGTAGCCAAAGCAAAGAAGCAGACTCTTGAAAATGGCTTAAAACAAGGTAAAAATTCATTACTTTTGTTGCTTCTCCTTGCCTCCTCCTCCATGTGTATGTTCGACTAGCCTAGAGCCCACTCTTTAAGGAAGAAATTCAAGCCTAAGTAAGGTAGAGACAAGGGTTTTCAAGCATGAGGATTAAGAATATGGCGTTGAAATTAAAAGAGAAGCATTGAATTTCAAGATGCATACCGTAGGGATTGTGTTGCACCTTGAGATGTAGGAAGCTTTCTAATGGTAAGTTAAGCTATCCAAGAGCATATGTGAGCTCTTAAGACATCTAAAAAGTCTCCCACATGTATCTCCCATCAAAGAAACAAAACAAATTCCAAAGAGACCAAATGGGAACATAGCCTCAGCCTAAAGGGGTTTATGCACCTAAGGAGTGTTCTAAAATTTTTTAAGCCTAGATTGGGATCATATATAATGGGAGAAGATGAGGGGAAGCCTTGGAAAAAATTTAGGAAGCTTAGAATGTGATATGAAGGTATAAGCTCCATAATGTAACATAATAAAGCAACTCAAAATAAGTATGTGATGGCTCCAAAGAGTCTAAATGGAGTCAAGAGACTTAGAATGAAAGAGAAAATGGTGCTAAGATCTTGAGTTCCAATAATTGTTTCATTATGTCTTATATGGAAGCATTATGGAGACAAAAGAGAAAATGAGCATGCATGGGAGTTGTATATGACTAGAGCTCATTCCAAAGATCTAAGCATGTCTCATTTGATGTGTTTAGGCCAAGAGAATTTAGTGCCTTCAAGTCTCATGATTAGGCCGAGAAGAGGGAGGAAGAATCCAAAGAAAAAGTATGTGACATTGGCTCCAAGGTAGCTCTTTCTCCTTTCTCTCATGCATTCTTAGGTGTTTTCTTGTCTTTGGATGTGTGTGCGTATGTTTATGTTATGAAAAAGGTTCTAGCAAATGTTTACATGCCATGGTACCATGATGCCTTTATTATGCTCTTGAAAGATGTTTTATAAATGTGTTTTGGCTTGTATGAGCTTGGTGAAGCCAAAAATCTCTTAGCAAAGGTGAGGATGAGCCAAAAGTCCCTAAGAATTCAGTGAGACAAAGCCAAAAGTCTCTAAAAGAGTGAGGCTTAATCAAAAGTCCTATAAAAGTGGGTGGGGCAAGTACAAAAGTCTCAAAGAAAATAGGTGAGGGTAAACTATTATCTTGGCAAGCCTATGCATGATGTGTATGACTCCTTAAATGTGAAAAATATTTTATGTATGTTCATGAATTGTAAAAATTCTATGCATTCATTCTTAGACTAAAAAATGCATCCATTATGTATGGTTGAAGGGGAGAAGGGCTATTAGGATTCCTAAAATCTCACTCTTCCCTTTTCATTGCCAAAATATGTCTAAGTGGACAAAGTGAGCCAAGAGATGGAAGCCACCACACTTGAAGGTGAGAAATTGACAAATAAATATGTTTCTTGTCCATTCTGTTACTATACTATTAGCAAATGATATAATCTCATGTTGTATATGATGTATAGTCACTTGAACATATGTATATACATAGATATATGATGTATGTATGGAAATTGAAAGCATATGAATGAGAATAGATGTTTTTGGTATTGGGATGCATTGATGTGTTTGTAAGATCTTATGTATATTAAGAAGTGAGGTAGTGATTTTGTGATGTATGGATATTTGGACCTTTTGAAAAAGTTTAGTGAACTATTTTTAAGCTTTCCCATATGCCCAAGTGGTCATAGTTAAATTAGAAGAGTATTTGGTACTCATTTGACCCAAACTAAGGCTTAAAAATACCATTTTATACCCCTATCTCACAAACTGACCAAATGGATGAGTTTTCTCATGAGATTTAGCCTACATATAAGTTTCATCTAGAGCTTTAGAGAATTAATTATAAATTTTCAAAGTTGGCAAAAAGCTACTAAAATGGTCTAGACACTGTTCATATGGTCAGTTTTTTCTCCTGCATCATCTGAGGGCCAAATGTTATCCAATCCTCATGAAATTTTATAGACATAAACTAGACATAATAACATTTTTATGGCCATTGAGATCATGCCATTTGGAGGTATATAGAGAGAGATATAAAGTTTTAAAAGTTAGAGATAGTACCAGTAACACAGCAAGACCTTTGGTACTATTCCATCAGTTTTCATGGGCTAAACATTCTTGTTTTGGTCTAGACTTATTTTTAGCCTCAAGTCAACATCCACTTCTTTCTAGAATAGTAAATTTTGCTTGATTTTAATTTTTTTAAAAATTAGTTATGAATTTTTAAAATTTATACTAGAATTTTATAGCAGTAACCCGAGACTGATTTCATGATTTTATGTATGAAAGCTCCAAACTTAGAAAATATGGAACATTTTGGGATGGTTCTGACTTGTATGCATGTATTTGGAGTATAAAATAATATAGGTGAGTTCATGTGGCCCACCCGATATCAAACGAAAATTTTGAGCCCTACATAACATAAAATATTACATTATTTTAATTGAATTTCTTGAAGAAATTTTGCTATTCTAAAGAAATGAAATTAAGATATGAGAAGGAAGAGCTAGAACTATATAGTATTACATAGTTCATTTTTTGCCAAACTTGAACCACACATTCTACATACTATAGGCTTTATTCAATATGGAATTTATGGCCTAATATGGTCTCCATCAAAATTCACCATTAATAGGGTTCAAAGTTGCATATTATTACAAACATGCAATTGTGTAGTTTCTAGTGCATTTTTCACAAAATTAATTAGAAAGAAAACATGCATTACACATGAATATAGGAAAAAAAATTAAGTCAACCAAGCTTTAATATTAATGAGGAGAATTTGGGTACTTGTGTGAAAGCAAATCTGATCAAATCTCTTATCCAACGTAATTTGGACCAAAATCACCATAAGGACTTTGATCTCTTGTTCATAGCAAATGCACCATAGTTTGAAGACTATATGAGAGACAATTTTTCAAAGAGAACTTTATTTCTTTCTTGTTTTGTGTCTATGATTTTTTATCTATTATCTTTACTACACCTAAAAAAAATCTAAGAATAGTGACTGAAAGGTCAGTTAAAAAAATCTCAATTTCAATTGAAAATTACATATTTTTGACTAAATTATTAATTAGATAACCAGTCATTCTTTTCCTTAGTCAATATTTGGGTATTGACTAAAATTTAGTTGCTCAATACATTGCAGTGACTTTGCAATTTTTGTAATCTCTGCCACTTACCAACTTTATCACCAAAATAGATCCTTCACCCAGTCTATCCATAACCTCTTTTTCCCATGCAACCTAGGTCATTTTCTAAGGAGTTTATATCTCAATTTGTTTATGGAGGAATTCTAAGTGTTACTAATTGGAACTAGTTTAGGGGGTTTTAAAATGGTAGGATTTAATTGAACTAAAATTTAATTGACGAGAATTGAAAACTTAAGACTAAATTGAAGTGAATAGTCAAACAAATGTGGTAGCTAGCCTTGTATTGGACTCTCTAGAATTCAATTATCCTTGCTTCTTTTTTAGTGAATCAAATTTGGATTTAATTTCTTGCTCATTAGTATATTCCTCATAAAAGCCTTTGAATAACCATCCAAGATTCAATTCATCAATTATTCAAGGAATTTGCAACCACAAGAAACCTTGAAAAATTAATTAATTAAATTAAGAACAAGAACATACTAAAACTAATCTTAATTGATCAACAAAATTTGCTGCACAATTCACTTAAGATGCTAATTAACCAATTAGATCAATTAATTTCTCAGACAATTAATTGCACAAAAATTTCAGCCACTTAATGCAACAACCATTGCATCAATTAGCCTAAATTCAAGAGGAAATTAGAAGTAAATTGCACAGCACCAATTCTGGAATTTTTTTAAACATGTAATTATCATAATTAAGATTCAAATGTCAAATTACACTCAATTTAAAAATCAATTCAATTCAGTAATTTCCAGCAATTAAATTACTAAACTAATAAGCTAAACCTAGTCAAATTAATAAAAGAAATAATGTTGAAATTAAACGATTGAGCATAGAAGTTTTTATCCAAATTAGTGAGGAGATGTGGAGCTCAAATCTGCATTTAGGAGAATCCTATCTTCAGCTACCACCAAAGGAAATTCAAGCTGCCATAGAGATTTTAATCAGAGGAAAATTGATAAAGTCAGCTGTAGACATGGATGATTCAACGAGAAATGCTTCCTCCTTCAGCTCTAGAGCTCTCACTGTTTTACGTTGTGTTTTTCTCCCCCAAGCCCGATGAATGCTTCAGTGTTTTCTTCTTCTTTCTCATGTGCCTCTCAGCTCGCATTCTTTCTCTTTGCCTTACATTGTATACATTTTTTCTCATCTCCTAGCTTACGTTTTCATTAACACATGTCAGCTTTCTTTAAACTCCAGCTCCCAACTCATTCAGCTTATTCATTCCCATGTCAGCTCGTAGCATCTCACGTTCCTTTCACGCTTTCATTTATCTCTCACGTGCTCACATTTTTTTTCCCTTCTCCTTCACCACGTGCAGATGCTCTTTTATTTCAATTGCTTGAAGCTCCTTCTTTTAGGTATAAATGTGGGCCCCACTTTATTTTGCATTATTATATTCCACATAAAAACTCGAGCTACATAGCTTTTGCATGAACATAGCTTCTTTTTCTTTTCAAAGCATCAGAACCCGTGGCTTATTCTTCGCTAATGAATCACGTGGCTACTCCATTTCATTTTCTTTTGTTTCTGTTCGCTAACTCGTAGCTCTTCATGTTCTATTTGCTTTGTTTTGCTGGCTCGAAGCTTCTTCCAGCCCCATATAGCTTTTTTTCTCGCTAGCTCTCTTCACGTAACTTCTGCATGTAGCTTCTTCCTTTTCCACATTCTATCCAGCGTTCCATTTCACTTGTTTCTCCTTCGTGTAGATTCTGCTCACATGTTCTGGAATCATGTGGCTTTGTGCTTTTATTCTCAGCTTTTACATCCAACCCAGCTCTTGCTTCACGCTTTATCCAGCCGGTGTTGGTGTTGTTCTCTACATGAAGCTCCTCTCAAGCTTTCTTCTTCTCTATTTGTTTCTTTAACCATTTCATATGCCCAGAAAAATCACGTGCCTTCCTTTTTATGCCCGTAGCTCATGTGTTCAACTTAAACTCCTCCCATAAACCTGTGGAACTTCAACTCGCTACATGCTACGTGGATGGATGTTCCTTCTCCATGTTAGAACCAAGAAACTCGAGCTTCTCAACTCGTGGCTTCACTTTCCATTTAAACTAGAACTCGTATCCCCTGTTTCTGCTCCACATAGCTTTTGAGTCTTCTTATCTCAACACAGCCACATGCAGAGTAAGGAAGAGCCACAAGTTGTGTGGAGTGAAGGTGCATACCATTTCATGTGCTTGTTTCTTCTTAAAACTCTTTCTTGTGCTGTCTCTATGCAAGCTCTTTTCTACGTAGAACCTATAGTATTCCTTTGGTTCTGCATGTGTATATTTGTGTGCATGGAAGCTTGTGTGAGCTTGCTTCTTCTCTTCTTTAAATCAAATGCTCATTCAAGCTACTTGCCCATCAGAAATTTTGCACAAAAGAATGGAAAATTTAAGTAGGAAAAATTCACACAATTATTAAAAAGAAAAGTATGTATTAAAATTCAAGAATTTGTAAATAAATTCCTTGAGTGCTGAATTGGCTATAAAGATAAATTCTTATCTAATTAAAGTCTTAGAACCATATTTGATCATTAAAATGTTTAAGATAAGGAGAATGAAATATATAAAAATCATGTTTATCAGTCATTCACCATAATTTTTTCAAGCACATAATAAGCATTGTTTCTTTCTAACTACTTTCATTTACCAAAATCTTTACTTGAAAATATGTTATCCAAAACAATATAAACTAGACTTGCTATCCAAAATTCAATACAGTCTACCATTTATTTAACATATTATTTTAGGCATTTGTTTTTCCATTATATATTACTATTTTTTTTTTCACTTACTGTAAGTTTGCGATTAAAGATAGATTATTCTTTTGGTGAGCAACTAGAAGGCATAGTCACTTCTATGTTTTTCTCTTTTTGTTAAATTATAAAGCAATTTTTATTTCCATTTTTTCCCCTACTAAGTGTACATTAGTAGTCTTCAATAAAGATATATATATATATATATACTTGTTATATATCATTTCACTTAATATCTTTATGACTCTTCTATCAAAGTTGTGTGTTGTAAGGTACATCATTTTAGAAAGGGTTTCTTTGTACCAAGTTTGTCTCATTGGTACTAAAATTTATCTTAATGCACATTGTATTTGCCATATAGCATATACAATCATAAAAATAGTTTTCTTGATAGAATATTATCCCAAGATTTGCAATTTGTTTCCCTTATCTTTAAAGGCCTAATAGATTAGTCATTTGGCAAACAAAAACACAAATTAAGGCGTACAAACTTGGAGAAAACATAAAATAATTTCCAACAGAGGTGCCTGTAGTAACAAGAATAAATATAACTTTGATTACTTTTGTCAAAAGTGTGCTATAATTCTCGTAGTGTTTTATTTCAATCCTTGTTGCCAGTACAAGTCACTTCTTATTTCATTCAACTGCAATGATGCTAGTCATTGGTTGGGGAAAAACAAACAATGCATAAACTATATAAGGGGGATTGAAAAATTTTCAATTAACACTTACTTACATCACTTGTCACAAACTAAATTGAACTACAAAAATAGAGGACAACCAAAGCTTCAAGAACACTATCACACTATGTAAGTATTAACAATAAGCACTCAGCAGCATCACTTGCCATGTATAAACAAAGACTAGTAAAGTATCATTCCCCCTTTAAAGATGAAAAAAAAAAAAACTACATTTCCTATTGCTCCATTTTAGCTTTGACCTTCTCCAACGCTATCTTGGCTTAGAGTTGCACTATGTCTCTTACATTGATAAGTTTACTTTGAGATCCTGCTCACTTAGTTGCTATCTTTAAGTTGTCTTTAGCATGGCACAAATATACATTGAGTTCACCAAGGTGGGTCTCTAGCCTCTTGGTTTCCAACTTAAAAGAGCTTAATGAAGCTTTTACTCATGCAAGTATTACCCAGAGTTTGGAGGCCTCTACTATAAAGGAATACATTCACTACCATGATACTTGGAGCATGGCCTTCGTACTCACAAAGGTTTATTGTAGGTTACCTATTCTCACTTATAGCTATTCTCACTTACTGCTCCTTTTCATTTTCTCTCTGGTCTCGATGAGAATTTTTGTGTTGCGACATATTTTAAAATTAAAAATATCTATGGTCTTATATGAAGCTATAAGTATTAATAATGAAATTGGTTTCATTAGCAAATGCATGACTAGGGAATAAAACAACAATGGCTTGGCTTGAAAAAAAAATGTTATATCAAGGGTGAGCACTTTCATACCTTATTAGTAATATGAACACTATCTCAATTTAAACATCTAAGCTGATAACATGTAAGATAACATGACAAACATATGGATCTTGTTAGTCTTCATCACATTGCTAGTCTAAATCCATTAGCATTTAAACCAAATCATATTTAAATAATATGCTAACCAAACTATCACAATTGAACAAGCTAAACTACACCATCTAAGAATAAATTATAAATTCGATCATGATACGCCATCTAAGAAACTCATTCACAATGATTAAAAAAAAATGCTATGCACCACATAAATGACAGAACTAAAGCACTACACGATGTGCAAGAACCCTAACTATGGCCAATCAAGTAGCAATAAAAAATTTACCTAAGACAACTATTCAATGATGTTACTATAGAGAAAGGGTCAATGGTTAGCACCTCATGCCCTAACTTAACCTTGCGGCAATGGTGTTCAAGTTTTGTTAGAAGAGTACTAAGTTCCCTAAACTATGGCCAATCATCAGTTGAAGGTCCCTATTGTGGACTAGCTCAAAGGCTGACGGATCTGTTACATAACCCTCAAAATAAAACTAGGTTGAATATTAAATATAATATAAGGCACAACCTAGGTCATCTCTCTTAGAATTGGAGTTTAATGCTTAATTGAGTTTCTAAGTGTTAAAAGATCCTAAAAGCTATCAAATTTAGGGGGTTTTTGATTGAATTAAATGAAATAAAATGAAATTGAATTAAAATTCCTAATTGCTACCTAATTGTATGGATTATGGGTGAATGATGGTCTTATGACTAGTTTTGGATTTGTCCCTTGGTATCTACTATTCTTATCCTAATCCAATTGTAATTAATTCTAGTCTAAGAGTCCTTAATTGTGTTTATTGGCAAGAGATCTTGAATTTCCACTCAAGATTCAAGAAACTAGTAACTTAATGTTAATTGAAACCTCAACTCCCATTAAATTACTAATTCTTGTGATTAAGATCTATGAATAATTGAATTGAATGATTAATTGATCAGTTAGTCTCTGAATCATCATCCAAAAATATTTAATTAATTAACTAAACACCAAAGAGTCCTCAAATCAAATAATTAAACACTCAATCTCTCACATGCATTTCATTAAATACCTTGACTGCATACATGGATAATTGTAGGAAATTAAAAATTTTAGAACTTGATTCAATCAATTAATCAATAAAAAGACTTCCTAATTAATGTCTAACCAGCCACTAATTAAAATTATACAAATTCTTAATCAAATACAACTTAACCAAGCTTGTACAAGAAAAAGAAAAAGTGTAGGAAATTAAAGAAATCTTAGCCAAAATTCTGAGTTCTTCTCCATGGATTCAAGCTTCAACTCAAGAATCTTCCTCCTAGCTAGCCATAGGGGAGAATTAAAGCTTCATTGAATGGAGATGGAGTGGGAATGGAGGAGATGGCGTGGAGAGGATGGAGGATGAGGAATGGACGCTGGAATGCCTCGATGGAATGGACGAAGTGAATTCGTAAAATGGAATGACGGAGTGTGTGTGGATGACGGCTGTGCGAATGGAATGTATGATACGATGCCCCTCCCACGTGATTTCCCTTTGCTTCCTTTTAATGATTCACGTGCTGCCTTTCATTCATTTTGCATCAGACCCGTAGCTCCATGTTCATGTGTGATTCCTCATTTCCTACATGTAGCTCACATGACCTAGCATGCATGATTTGTGTGGTGTCTGTATCTCTTTCAATCACACACTCCTTCACACGCTTGCTTCCTTCTTTTATTTTATTATTATTATTTTTTAATCAGTGGACCCCACCTTCTTTCGTTTGTTGCTCTTCATTTCCACGTGAATGTTCATATCTTCCCTTCACGAGCTTCTAGCCTTTCCTATAGCCTTTACGTTAATTTCTGCATGCTTGTTTCTTCATCTTTCTGCACGTAGCTTCTTATCTCAACACATAAGCTGCCTCAGCTAAGAGATCCTTCATCCATTTGCTCGAGTTTCTCATGTAGCTTCATTCAAGCAAGCTGTTGCTTCATGTTTCTTCTCCAGCCAAGCACTAAGCTTCATCTCATTCTATCATGTTTGTTCCTTCCTTTGTAACAACCACATTTAACACTTGCTAACCTGTAGCTGTTCATTCTTTTCTTTCCCTGCATCTTCCTTTGTGTTGTTTGCTTGTTTCTACTGTAGCCACTTTAGCAATCACGTCAGCTTTCTCTCATCTCTACCTGTAGCTTCATTCCTCTGTTCAACCACGTGGTTCTCTTCATACGTTTTTCTCATATAACTGCTTCCTCACTTCTTCTTTACCCAAGCTCGAGTGTGTGAGCTAGACGTGATTCAGCTCGCTTCTCTCAAGCTTCTCCATGTTACTTCTTCTTCTCACAAGCAACTTGTGCTTCTTATCGTAGGTTCTTCCATTCATATACCCACACTAGTTGTTCTGAGTTTTCCATGAAAGCTTCTACTCGAGCTACTTCTACTCTATTCTTGCATGTGTGTGTATTTTTCTGCTCGCTAACCCATAACCTTGTACGTGTTTCTTCTCCTTTGCTCCACGCAATGTTCAACTCGTGCAACCCGTGGAAATCTTCTTGCTTATGACTGCTCTTTAATGAATCACATGCTTTCTTTCCTTGCCACTAGTTTCCTTTCAAGCTTTCCTTCATGCAGCTCCATTCATTGTATTGTATCTTCTTTGTTCCAGCCACGTCAGAATTGCATGGTGTTTGAAGCTCATACCTTCTCCAATTCAATTTACCATTTAAGCTTTAATTGTCCATTGAAATTCTGCACACAAAAATAAGAAAAATTAAGTAGAAAAAAATTCACAAAATTAATTAAAAGAAAATTATGCAATAAAATTCAAGAATTTTGTAAATAAATTCCTTGAGTGCATAAATGGCTATTAAGATAAATTCTTATCTAATTAAGGTCTTAGAGTCATATTTGGACACTAAAATGCTTAAGATAAGGAGAATAATATATATAAATCATGCTTATCAATGGCCTTAAAGGTTTGGAAGTGGAAGATGATCCACTCACAGTGAAGAACTCGCAAATGAAGCCAAATGAGGAACACAACGTCTTTTAGGTCTTCCATTGCCAAAGCCCCTAATTTGGTGTCATTTGAATTTGTAATGTCTTTTGTTGGCCAAAAAAATTTGTAATTGTTATTGCAAGGGCATTTTGGTCGTTACTTCATCCTTGATTTCCATTTATCTATTGTTTTCATCCAACCAAATATACAAATGAAAAGTCATTTTCTTTCCTTTCTATTTCATGCAAAAATTAATTAAACCAATTTTATTTCATTTGTCATTCCTTTTCCATTGACAATTCTATGTATAAAACAACTCATTAGTGATAAAATGTCCATCACTAAAATCTAACATATATGCCACATTAATGATAGATTAATGATGACCTTTTGTCGTTAAAAAAATTTGTTGTGATCACTTGTCCATAACTAATTAGTAGCAAACATGTTTCTTTTAGTGACAAGTTGTCTATCACAAAATTAATGATAGATGTGTGTCTATCACTTGAATTTTGTGATGCACAAAATAGTGTTGGATAATGATCAATGAATCTATCACTATGTTATTAAATCATGAATTAATGACGATTTAGTGATAGATTTGTTTGTCACATTTTTTCCAGTGAGAGTGTACTAAAATATTATCTAGGAACATAATGATAACTCAACTCAAAGATGACTTAATAGTATTGGATATAGCATGAAATTATTATCTTAATTTTATGTAATGATAAGTAAGAATATTAATTACTAGAGCATATTTGATGTTTTTTGAAATATGTTAATATATTTAAATATTTTTTATGATAAATCAAATGCTTTTTGAAAAACTTTAGTATTACGATCAAGAGTGTTTTCCATTAGACTTTATCGAATACTAAAATTTGTTTGCCCACAATCTCAAGAACATAACTTCTAGATTATTAACTGATGCGATGGTTTATAAAATATCTTTTTTAATATGTTATAAATAATATTTTTTTTTGTTAATTTATTGTTAAATTTCATTCATAGTAAATTGATAAAAGGATATTAGTAATAACAATTTTATTTGTGAGGTGCCAAATTGAAAAATATATACTTATTTGTGAGAAATCAAATTAAGAATGCAATTTTATGAGATACCAAATTTTTTTAAAAAAAAAATACCTTACTTGTGATGATAGTGATAGAGCCATGACCCTAGCGTATAGAGGGCAAAGTTGAAATGTTCCTTTTTATAAATATATTCTTCACATCTTATATTTTGGACATTAGAATAATATATTAAAATCTTCATTTATTTTGTTAAATCTGATGGCAAATATTTTAAATTAATATCAATTTGTTATTGCTAAAAATTAAATTTATGAGATTTATATGAAAATTATAACTTTGATGTCAACTTTTTGCTTTAGAAAATTTCATATCCTATTAGAAAAATTATACTTTTATAATATATTATTCAAATAAAATGCTAAAATATGAAATTACAAATTTATTATTTTTACTTGTATATTAATAATAGATAATAAAATTGTAGGACAACCAATATTTATAAATTAGCTAGTTAACGTTAAAGATTAGAATGACTCAAATGAGCTTCAAATTTTTAAATTAAATTTAGAAATTATTTTAATAAGCTAAAAATTAAAGATTGAAAGTGTGGGTATAATATTTTAGAAGCCCACACATAGAGAGAAAGAAAAGAAGGTAAGGGAGAAAAAGAGAGAGAAAAAAGAAGAAGATAAAAGCAGGAAAAGAGGAAATAATAATAATAATAATAATGTTTTTTTTTCTAAAGTTACATACATAATATATGTAAATGTTCTATATTCAAGTTAAAGTTATGAATAATAAATAAAATTACATAATATATGAATAAATCTAGTATATTAAAATTTTTTTAAAAAATGTGAGAACATAATGTTAATATATACATACAAACTTTGAAAAATCAAATGCATGTGACTTCACCACTATATGAGGAACCAAATTAAAGAAGCAAGTTTATGATAAACAAAATTACAAAAGATACCTCATTTGTAAGAGGTTCAAAGGAAATTTTAGTCATATCTTTACAAAGAAACTTTAATTTAGTAAAGCATTACTCATCCCAAAAATTTCACAAAAGCATCTTTTCAATGAGAAAATAAAAAATTGGTTTGATCATTCATCAAAAGCACGACGAAGCATCCCTCTCCAAAAATTCCATAAAGGTGAGTCTGTGCACTTAATCATGCTCTTCCTGAATGATTAATACGACAAGTATCGAAAGCCAAAGGCCAGAATTAACCCTTTAAACACTTCATTTTGTCTAAAATCTCAATCTTAATTTTTAGAGTAAATTATAAAGATTTTTTTTTCGGATTTTACTGAAATTACACAATTTTTTATTTTAAAATTTATACTTTAATATAATTTTAAAATTTTTAATTAAAATAATCTTGAAAATAAAATATATAAGAGTTGTTGATGAATAATATTTTAATGAAATCATTTAAAATTGAACTAAAATATAATATAATTTTTTATTTTAAAAAAAAATTATATATATAATATTCTAATGACCAAAATATAAAATATAAAGAATATATCTATAAAAGGAAACATTTCATCATTGCCCCCTATAGCCCTAGGATTTTGGCTTCATTACTATCTTCTCTAATAAAATATTTTTTAATTTGACCTCCCATAAAATTATATTCTCAATTTAATAATTAACGTTTAGAAAAGTGATAAGGATAAATAAAAATAATAATACATAAATAAATTCTGAAAAATGCTGTAAGAAAATATTTTCAATATTAGAAATTAGAATAAATTATATAGATTTTGTTATTAATTTATATTAAAGAAAGGGGGAAGTAGTGAGGCTATTCTCTCATTGCCCCCATAGGCGGTCACCTCCCCATCATTTCCTTTTATATAAGCAATGCCTTCCGCCTTAAGGAGGAAGAGGGGAACGCTAATTCAAAGGGAAGATGGGAAACAGAGGTGAGGTCTGCTTCTAGCCAGGGAGACTTGTTTTTGTGCCATATATAATTTTTGTTGTTTCCACGTGTCTAGGACTTCAAGTGTTTGTTAATCAAAGTACAAAATATTAAAAGAAAAACGCTTCGAAATATTGAAATTACATTGCACTTTTTTTCTATTTTAAAAATATACATAAAATTTTTTAAAACTAAAAGATTATCAAAATACCATTCATAATGTTTAATTTTCTTTATTAAAAATATAACATATTAGAAAAACTTAAATTTCCTTTATTTTAAAATTTTATTTGATTTATAGTAATGCTTTTGTTTGTTAATATATGTTTAATACAAATGTTATTGTTGAAATTAAATTACTATTATCTTTAAATTAGTTAATTTTGAAATGTTGTTATTTGAATTTTTTTATTTTTACTAATTAATTATTGTATCAAACGATCTTATAATTTATTAAACTAAAAAAAGTGACTATTTTAATATATGTTTCATACTTGCTATATTGTAAAATTGATATATGTATATGTGTGCGCATTTTAGTCAAAATAAGTGCCTTATACCTTATATTTCATTATAGAAAAGATAAGCGTAATGCATGTTGGGTTTCAAGAAAAAAGATGTATATTTTTAAGAGAAGAGAAGATTGTGCAATTTAAGTATTTCTAAAAAAATAAAAATAAGAACTTTACTCATAAACTTATCATGTTATAAATTACGAGTCGAAGTCTCCCTACTAACATGGCAAAGAAAAGTATAGTCTATCATTAATGTCGAAGCTTCACAATGAACTATCATTTTTGCTCAAATTTCAAAAGCAATTTGGTGAGAGAGGCTTCATTCAGAGACTTTAAAGAAAAGATCTAAGAAGAAGAAAAAGCTTTTCCATAAGAAATACTTTAAAGCAAAAAAAAAATTGGCTAGAAAAAAATAATGACTGTCATTACTAAGCAATTTTTCAGCATGCTTGAGTTAGTTTCGTAGGAAAGTGTTTCAAGGGTACTCTACAGAACAAAAAAAACAGGGGAAAAAAAAAGGAAGATTGGGAGAAAAAAAAAAAAACTTATAGCAACTCTGGTCATGTTTCCTAACAATTTCTCAGCATGCTTTAATTAGGTTGTTTTCAAGTATCAAACCACTACAATTATGCGTTAATTGCGTATGGATGGACCATTAATTGATAGATATATGCTTATGAGTTACGAGCCAGTGTATTTCACTCAAGCTAGTTGTTTATTTTGCACCGTAAGATGGAGATTCTTAGTGGTTTTAACTCTTTGTTCATAGTAACGAGTATTAAAATTTGAAAAAATTAATCATTTAATCCTTATAATTTACTTGAATTTTTAGTTTAGTCCTTATAATTTATTTTTTGTTAAATCAATTCTTATATTTTACAAACATTTGCACTTTGGTCCTAGATGTTTAAATATGTGATAGCTCTAGCGAAGCTGATTAGGCTAGATGATATATTATCATTATAAGTAGAAGACAACTTGCCACATAGTTGCTACCTACACACCACCTATTAATTATTTAGCCCTTAGAGTTTATCAAATTTTTTAATTTTTAATTTAGTTCCTATAATTATTTTTTTTAAAAGTAAATCTTTATACTTTACAAATGTTTACACTTTAGTACTTAACGTATAAGTCTATGATAACTCCCTTTATTTGGAAGTGCTGATTTTTTATTTTTTATTTTAAGAGAGAGGGGACTAAGTAAGTGTAATGCTTATTTTATTTTATTTTTTAAAATTCTCTTATACCTTCTGTAATAACTATGCTTTACAAACGTTTATGTTTTAGTCCCTAACGTGTAATGTCCAAATTATATGATCTTTCTCTCTTAAAAAAAAAAAGAAAAAACTATACTATACTAACCTCTTTTGCAACAAATGATAAATTGTAATTATATTTATTTTGACCAAAATATTTTTATATTTATTATTTATATAACATAACAAGTATTAATTATACATTTGAATAATATAAATATAGTTACTTTTTTAAATTTAGAATTGTAATAAAGAGAAACTTAACAAAAATACACATAGAATCCTTTAGAACTAGCTAAAACATGGGTCCATTAATTTTTTTTTTAACTCTGTGTTGATTCAAATCCAACGTTTACTATTGTCTAGGTGATCCTTAAATAGGTCAAGGGAAAATATGTTATCTGGTCTGTACTTGGAATTCTGGAACTATGAGTTTACTATAACCAAGTTAGAGTTGGCTCCCATAAGGACATTTTATCACAAAAATTAGTTGGAGTTAACTCAAAAAAATTTTGAGTTGGCTTTTATTGTTCCAGAGTCAACTCTTAGACAGTTATTCCCCTATAGGTTTATTTCACCTAAACTCATCCCTTCTTATATTAGAAAGAACCAGTGGAAAGACAAAAACGCAACTCACAACTAATTCTAAATCAAACCAAACTTAGATACTAGCCATCTAGAAGCAAGACACAAGTACTCTCTTATGATGTGTCCAAGGTCTTATCCATTGGAGCTTTTATCCTTTAAGTTAATTGTTTACTTTTCCCCCAAATTGACAAACTCTAATCCTTTGTCAAACACACCATAAGACTACCTAAATACATAAATAAACACTCTCCAGAAACCTCCTACAGAAGCCCCAAAACAAACCTTTCGATATAAGAAACAGAAGAAAGCCCTTATATTTGCAAAATAGGGCTGCACCGCGGCCATGATTGGCCAGACGACGGTGCAGCACGAAGCCATGCCCCCAACCAGAAACAGAGGGGTTAGGGCCGCAGCTGAAAATGGCCAGGCCGCGGCCCAACCTGCTGCTATTCCGGTTGGGCCCCTTTCCACACTTTTTTGCACCAAACCTCTTCCCATTTCAGCTCCTGGGTCCATAAAACTAAGGTAGGACTTCTGTCAAGGCTAAATCATAGTATATGAGATAAGATTAATCCAAAAGCTCAGCATCTAAACCAATGAACAAGAGGGAAGATGGACTAAACCAGAAAAATAACATCCAAAGCCTATAACGGTACCATATGGACTCCAAGTGCACAAGTGGCCCAGCCAAATTCCTCATTTTTTCTTCAATTCAAACAAACCCCTTCTAACATGCTTAAACTCAATTAGGGACTGGTCCATCACGAATAACCAACACTCTGGCCACCAAAACAGAATTTGCATATGACATACCCCACAATTTATGACAGTAAAGTGGCTCTTTGATCAACACGTAGTAAGCCTACATTCTCCTATGGCATCCCAAGCTCTTCTAATTTCACTCATAATTTTCTAACACTCAAGGACATATTTAGGCCATGTTAACCTCACTACAGACCCTCAAATTCAGAAATAGGCCCTGCTACCACTCATGACAGCACATACAAATAAAACCAGTAAAATAGGATTTTTGCACTACAAAGTGGCTAATAAAAAATCAGTTCTACTCAACGATAGGTTCCCAACCCACTTGGAGCAACTTTCAAATACTTAAACCAAAGGTCAAAGCTCAAAAATCCTAACTAAGGGTCATGAGTCAAAACATGACTACCTCCAACATTAACTTATTACTTTTTCAAAGGTTAGCTCCCAAACCTGGGGTAACAGTGAGAAAATATAGGAAGTACAACAGAACTACAGAAGTCACTACTTTGAGTTTAGCAATTAACTATTTCCTGCATAGGAGTCCAAAGTTACTCATATCGTGGGGCATTTATTGCCTAAATCTATTTCGTTTTTTCATATATATAGCAATCTACTTTGCAACCATCAAATACACTTTTTCCCTCTTAGTAGATTTTGAAAGTATATTGAGAAACATTAAATGTGAATTATACTAACTTAACTATCAAGTGAGCATGCCATGCATGCATATTTATTTATGTTATAGTGGTCTTCTTTATTGAACCTGTCTTCTTCTTCTTTTTTTCTGGTCCTGATTTTGTCACTGTTATCATATATGGCTCTTTCTGATAAATGATAAAAATCTGTGGTCAAATTATAAAATCTCCAAAGTGCACCAAATCGTCTAAGTGACCATAACACAACCATACTAAGCTAATTCTTTGCCTTACATGAGTTTTCACCAAGATTAGGTTCTAAATCCTAAACAATTTAACTCAGACCTCTACTACCTCATTAATCATCTTCTAAACATGAAATAAGACATCGCACTCATAAGCTATAATTTCACATAGACACCGGAGGGTAAAACTGAAATTTTAATTAAGCTAGTGGGATTGGGTTATTTATTTGTTGGTCCAAATACTTAATGGGCTGTAATACTCTTGGGCTAAGGGAAATAGATGGGCTAAAGCACAATAAATACTGTAAGGTTTTGGGATTTAATTTATAAATTAGCCACTTAACCTTACACCCTTAATCAATTATTGATTGGGTAGGATGTTACAAGAATAAATTAAATTGATGGCTTCAAGCATAAAATAAATAAAAAAAATCAAATTTTAGGAAATATATTATTTAATAAATTATATTTTTTATAAAAGAAATTAATATTATTTTTTAGGACATTTTGGTTATAATTTAGCTTCATATGGATTTCTGTATATTTTCATAATTGAAAGAATAACTGTATAATTTAGACATCTCTCATAAAAAAAGAAAATAATTTGTCTAAAATTCTAATATTAGTAATGATATTTTTTAGGAAAACCAATTCTCGCCATTTCTAACAAAATCAACTTTTTAAGTGTCTTCAAAAATCTTAAATAAGATATTGATTTTGCCATTATTACTAGTCATTATTGACTTCTTTCAAAGATCCTATTTATTTGAATGATGATTTTATGTTTTTGGGAGCATTATTTTTCTTAGTTACAACACAGTAGTTATTAAATATTATTAAATATATAACAATATTTGGCCTATTTTAATAAATTTATTACTATAAAACCATATTCATTAATTATATAAAAATAAAATTAATTATTTTAAGAACCATTAATTATTAAATAAGTTAATATTTTAGTAATTATTTAATAAAATATTTTATATTTAATAATTAATTATATCATAACTAAAAACATGATATTTCCAAAAACATAAGATCATCGCTTCATTCATTTGCTGTATCTATGTATTCGGAATATATTTTTATATTAAAAATGTTCAAGAAATCTATTATCTATTATCTATTATATATATAAACTTTCAATTTTTGTTACTGGAGCTAAGCCGTTTTTCATCTAGCTTGGCTTTTGTGCTATGTTTTATTATTATTTTTTTTTTAGCACATTTTCACATCAATTTTTTTCCGTACATTTCCATACATAGCACGGGTGCCGAGCCAGTTAATATTAAACATCACCCTCTAAGCTAGTTTTTTTACTCTCTTTTTTTATTTTTATTTTTTATTTTTTACACAAGGCAAATCCATCAAACTAATACTTGGTGACCTTTCAAATTAAACATTGGGAAAGTATGAAATCTTTAGATGACTCATGAGACTCCAATATGTAATGGCGCTATATATATATATATATATATATATCTTCTAGGTTATTATAATTAGCATTATATTCTCGACGCATACCTCTTAACACTTATTTAAATTTTTATCTCTACTATATTTTTCTATTTTCTAAAACTGCATTCAAATAGCAATCTATTAACCTGAGTTTGAAATAGGATAATTTTCAGACAAAATGAAGTGTTGCTTAAGGGAGACTTTGAAGACTTTGCATAAGAAAATTCCAAAAAAGAAAAAGTGACTTAAAAAAGAAAAGAATATACCAATAACATAAGCCAACTTGAAAATGCAGTTGATCATACTAGTAAGGTAAAATTAATAGTTGGATATGGTGAGCCTATTGATATCACTAAGATTGGAGCTGCTAATCTACCTTCTCCATGTCATAAGACTTTGCATTTGAAAAATATATTGCATGTTCAAAAAAATTAATAAGTGTCTCAAGCTTAACTGCTGATAATGATACCATTATAGAGTTTCACTATGTTGATTGTTTTGTGAAAGACAAGCACACGAGAACAATCTTGTTGCAAGGAAAGCTTAAGAATGGACTTTACCAAGTACACAAATCACATGACCCTACATAATCAAATCAGTGTTTATTGTCAAATAAGCCTATTTCTCTACTTTCTATTAAAGAAGAGTGGAATAGAAAGTTAGGACACCCATCACATCGTGTTTTGTCCCAAATTTTGTCACAATGTAAGATCAAAACCAACTCTAATGAAAATTTCAATTTTTATGAAGCTTGCCAATATGAAAAATCTCATGCCTTGCCCTTTAAACTTTCACAATCTAGAGCTAAAAATCCACTTGATTTAATTCATATTGATTTATGGGGCCCTTCTCCAATTGTCTCTGTAAATGGATTTAAATATTACATTAATTTTTTGGATGACTACAGTCATTTCTCTTGGGTATATCCCCTTAAAAACAAAGGAGAGGCCTTACATGCATTTGCTCAATTCAAAGCACTAATTGAAAATCAATTTGAGAGAAAAATCAAAGTATTACAAAGTGGTTGGGGAGGTGAATTTAGGAATTTTGCTACCCTTATTCAAAATTCTGGAATGATTTTCAGACATCTATGCCCACATACCTCAGCTCAAAATGGAATAGTAGAAAGAAAGCATAGACATCTAGTTGAACTAGGTCTTACATTACTTGCCCAAGCTAAAATGCCTTTATACTATTGGTGGGAGGCCTTCCAAACCTCAACCTACCTCATTAATAGGCTTCCAACACCCATACTAAAAGGAAAGTCTCCTTTCTCACAATTTTACTCAAAAGAACCAGATTATCTCACCCTCAAACCAATCGAGTGTGCTTGTTATCCTTGCTTAAGACACTACAATCAATATAAACTTCAATTCCACACCACCAAATGTGTTTTCCTAGGGTATAGCAATCAACACAAGGGCTATAAGTGTCTAAGTTCCACTGGCAAGATATATATTTCAAGATATATAACTTTCAATGAAACTGAGTTTCCATTTGCAACAGGTTTTCTCAATTTCAAAAAAGCTCTTGAATTCATTTCTGAAACCAGTATTGCCTTCCCATTTCATACAACTTCTACTAGCAATTCTTCCATTTCTCCTTTAGTTACAAGTGAACCAATTATTCATGAAACTTATGCTTCCCCTGCAATAACTTTGAGGCCCAGTGTTTCCAATTCTGACTCTAAATCAGAACCTACAGTGTTTACAGAACCAACTCACAATGACAGTCATGCTAGTGAATCTGCTGAAATTGTATCCAGTTCCAGTTTAGAACCAACGTTAGATACACCTGTTTCAAGTCATCCAATGGTAACAAGAAGCAAGTTGGGTATTTTTAAACCAAGACACCCCTTTGTAGGAGTATCTCAAGCTGATATTAACAATATTAGTGAGCCTTTAAGTGCTCAAGAAGCATTGACAATACCACATTGGAAACAAGCCATGGAAGAGGAAATTACAACTCTCAAAAGAAACAAGACTTGAACTCTAATTCCTTTCACTGATCAACAAAGCATTGTAGATTGCAAATGGGTTTTTAAAACAAAATTCAATGCTGATGGTTTAGTACAACGACACAAGGCTAGGCTAGTAGCCAAGGGGTTTCAACAAAATCCTGGAGTGGACTTTGGAGAGACCTATAGCCCAGTAGTTAAAGCCTCCTCAACAGTGAGGTTAGTATTAACCATTGTTGTGTCACTCAATTGGGAGGTCAAACAACTAGATATCAATAATGCCTTCTTGAATGATCATTTGAAAGAATCTATATACATGAGACAACCTACTGGTTTTGAAGAGGAAGGGAAGACTCAATACATTTGCAAATTGTCTAAGCCTATATATGGCCTCAAGCAAGCCCCAAGGGCTTGGTTTGATAAATTAAAACCACTCTGCTTAGTTGGGGTTTCCTTAATACAAAAGGTGACAACTCATTGTTTTTATTCAAATCTGGGAAACAAGTGATTATACTGCTCATTTATGTTGATGATATATTAGTAACTGGGATTACATGGTTCCAAATTGCGGGCTGCATTATAAAATGTGGCCGCAATATTGCGGATGCAGGCTAAGCCGCATCCACATCAGCCCGCAATTACGGAGGGATTAGATATCACAGGAATGGGCCACATCGTAACGGTGTTGCGGCCGCAATGGAACGAGCCGCATCCGCATCAGCCCACAATTACGGAGGGATTAGATATCACATAAATGGGCCACATCGTAACGGTATTGCGGCCGCAACAGAACATTATTATGGATCTGTTGCGACGCATCATATAAAAGCAAAAAAACACTACTTAGCATCAGTAGATTCAAAACAAAGCTGTTGACCGGCCCTAGGTTTCTTCCTTTCCCAAAGAACAAAATATAAAAGCCAACAACAGCAAAGAACAAAAGCAACCAACAAATCTGAAGTTTTGAAATCTAAAACAGTGAAATCATACCTGCAGGCTGAACCACAGCGGTTTGAAACTTGAATCTAAACATTGAAGCCTTGCAGACTGGAGCTCTCTTCTTGCTCGAATCTAAAGATCCAAAGTACGTTTTTTGATTCTTAACTTGTTGATCTGGTTTTGTGATTGGCATTTTCATTTTCAAAGTCCGCCTTGTATCCGAAACGTTGAGAGTGATGAGAGGAGAGGAGGAAGCCACGTTGCCATATATTTGTTTTAATATAATATATATATATATATTCTATGATCAGGAAAGGGGGAAGTCAGGAAACCATGCTACATTTATTTGTCTTAATATAATATATTCTATTATGATGAGGAGAAAGCCAAGAGTCACGCTACCATATACTTATTTTAATATAATATATATATAGGAACCGGGTTTTCAATGGGCTATGAATCTGGATATTTACCCCTGTTGCGTCATGAGTCTACGAGCTTGCGCAGGTCCTCTCTGATCAACTCGTGAGTCCTCTGTAGCAACCTATTGAGATCTGACATGGCTTTCCTTGTTGTTACCCCCAAGCTTATTTATTCTCAGATCTGACGTGATGTCACAATCAAATATATATATATATATATATATATATCTGTGATGAGGAAGAAGCAGGAGTCACGTTGCATATATTTGTTTTCATAGAATATATATATATATATATATATATATTAGAGGAGGAAGCCAGCTTCTATGCATTTCTTTTAATGTAATATATATATATATATATTCTATGATTTGGAATATAAATGGATCAGGAGGAAGTCACGCGTGTTTATTTTTTTAATTAATTTTTTGCTCTTTTACATTTATATTATTAATCTCACTATCTCCAATTATATATATATATATATATATGTATGTGTAATTTAAGATGAATTAGATAGTTTTTTTTTTTACAAATAAGATAATATTATAAAGAAATTACATTAACACTACTTTTAAAGCACTAGTGGTATGCTGAATTTTTTTTTTTAAATTATCTTCACACTTATATTTATCTCTTTGTAATAAGTATATAAGCATATTTTTATATTATCTTATTTTTCTTTTTAATTTTCTCAAGTAACATTGATATTCTTGTTCAAAATAAAGATTTATTTAATTAATATTAATGTTAGGCATGATATATTTTATGTATATGAGATATATAATAATTATACATATTTTTAAAATAATTTATGCAACTTCAAAAAATATCACAGCTGCAGTGACCGCAACCCACATTATAACAGCTGCAATGCCCACAACCGCAATCGCATCCACAGCCGCAATTTAAAACCATGACTGGGAACAATCAAGATGTTTTGAAATGATTCACACAGAAACTACATAATCTATTTTCCCTCAAAGACCTTGGTATCTTGCATTATTTCTTAGGTATTCAGGTGTCAAGAGATGACACCGGAATGTTCTTGAGTGAAACTAAATATGTAGTTGATCTTCTTAAAAAGTTTAACATGCTTGATGCTTCACCTTGTCCACACCTATGGCTGCTGGAAAGTCACTGTCAATACATGATGGAGAACCACTAAAAAATCCTTTTATGTTTAGAAGTGCTGTTGGTGCTCTCCAATGCCTTACAAACACAAGACCAGACCTTTCTTTCTCTGTAAACAAGCGTAGTCAGTTTCTAAGTAATTCTACCACATTGCACTGGCAAGTAGTTAAGAGAGTCTTTAGAGATCTCAAAGGTACATCACACTATGGTCTTCATATCAAGCCATCCAATTATTTGACTTTGTCTGGTTTTTCAGATGCTGATTGGGTAGCATGTCCTGATGACAAAAGGTCTGTAGCAGGTTATTGTGTATATTTTGGTGAATCTTTGGTGGCTTGGTCCTCTAAAAAACAAAAGGTTATATCTCGGTCAAGTACTGAGTCAAAATATAGAGCTCTTGCTGATTTATCTGCTGAGATTATTTGGATCAAATCCTTATTGAGGGAGGTTGGTTTTCCTTTAAAGCACATTCCAATAACTTGGTGTGACAATTTGAGTGCAAATGCTTTAGCTTCAAATCTTATATATCATGCTAGGACAAAACATATTGAAATTGATGTTCACTTTGTGAGAGATCAAGTTTTAGCCCAAGAACTCATAATTTGTTATGTGCCTTCATCAGATCAAGTTGCTGATTGTTTCACCAAACCATTGTCTCATTCACATTTTTGGATGCTTCGTGACAAACTCGATGTGTGTGTCACACCATCTCGTTTGAGGGAGGGTGTTAAGACATTTGATATGCTTTGATTTTTATGAGGTGTATTGATCCTTGGTGTTGTTATTTGTACAGAATTACATTCTATATTTTGTCCGCTTGGTTGCTTTTATACAGGTGTATTATTCTTTTGTTAGTTTTGCCATAGGGCATTATTTTGGTGGAAGCCTTGTAACAGAACAATGTATAAATATATTTCCCTGGCTCTCTGAAATAGTGCAGAGCTTCCCCATCTTTCAATCCAAAACTTAATTTAGTGACTCGTTATATTTCTTAGAGTTTAGATTATTTCAATTTTTCTTATAAATTAACACTCAATTTTGGAGAAAGTTTTGAACGACATACTTTGCTTTGAGTCCCATCTTTCAATTTTAAACAAAGAATATAGACTGCCAAATATATAGTTGCCCTGAGGGAAAGTCCTGTGGTGCTTACTATTTATTAGGGATTATACTAAAAGTTAGTAGCACTAAGTTAATGATTAATATTACATCGATATTCTTTTAAAATATCTATTATTTATTCTCATTTATGTACTAAAACTTCAAGTCAAAAATCACATAATTCTATCTATTAAAGCACAATAAAAATTTATATCATATAATCACAAGTGTTTTTTGTGTTTACTCGAGCTTAATTGTTTTTGGGACCAATTTTGAATACACACTCTTGCATCAGTTGAGTGTATTTAAACATTTATTTTTTTGGTATATAAGAACGGAACATAATGAGATAAATTACTCCAAGAATATTTATTAGTCAAGATTCTAACGGCATTTTTTAATCTCTTTTTTAACCCACATTCATATTCACTATGTTCATAGCACCTATATTCAGGACTTCATTGTAAAGGCAGGACTTACTAAGAAATAAACAAAAGCTCAAGTGTTAAGAGGATCCTTTTGACACCGACATGAATTCTCAACATTTTTTCCCCTTTTTCTGTAAATCGGATTCCCAAATTAACAATTTAAATTTGTTGTGTTGTAAACAATTTCCGTCTATCCTTGCTTCCGACTCTACTGGTTGTGAGTAGGGGATTGGGTGGTTTTCTGGAGTTATTTTGTTTGTACAGCTACCCTGCGTTTTTTCTTTAATGAAGTTTTTTCTTTGGCCAAAACCAAAAACAAAAAAACAAAAACAAAAAAGAATCCTCAATATTAGAGGGATTCAGATGCATCCAACATGAATAATTACAAAACTCTTAAAAATTTTTTTGGTCAAGTGAGCTAATTCATGACAACAAACATAATTGTTGTTTGGTTCATCAATCTTTTTTTTTTTTTGGGGTACACGTTTTTTTTCCAATTTATCAATTTCTTAATTTTTTAAAGACATATTTAAATGTATAAGATTTATTTTCTTGCTTTTAGAAATTATAGTTTTTCTAGAATATCAGTTTTTCTTTTTAAGATTGTTAGCTTACCTTGGCGTCAATTACTTGATTATAATATATATATATATATATATATATATATTCCATAAATAATCTATTCACATAAAACATGTTAATATTGTTAACATTATAGCTTAATGAATGAAAAAACAATTATATACCTATGTTAAGCAAGTTATAGATAAGCAGAGGCATCAAATCTCCTATTCATTAGATTATTAAAAAGACAGGCCTCATTAATAGCTATCACATTCAAATTCTAACCTGTCTACGAATATGTACAATTCAACACCATAAACCATGCCTGGCACCAATTCATTCCCTAATAGGGTGAACTAATCTCTGCTTGCCAATGCGGTTTACCCCAATGAATAGTATAATTACATATGTAGATCAAAAGTTCTACATTTACCACATCAACTTCCACATACAACAAATATAAAAATTTTCCCGACATCCTTTTCTTTTAGCAGCCATATTTAATAGTCACTAAATCAACCAGAGAGTATAATATACTGGTATTTATTATTAAAATCCATTTCCAGGTTCTTAACTGCAAAGAGTTATATCAATTCAGCAACTTTGAGAAATCAAATGGAAGAAACTCATGACTCTGTATTCCTGACTCCAAAATCAAAGCATAGATACCCCTAATGTCACTTAGTTAACCATTAATGATGGTATATGGTAAGAAGAATATACTTTACCTGAACAATGGCCTCTCTATCCAGGGGACTGTCCAAGGTTGCACACCAAGTATTGCATTTGCACATTGAAACACAAGCAAACAATACCCTCACTATTCCTGAGGCTTTCAAAGATATTATATAAAATTGGCATAATTTTTCTATTCCCAAAAGGATTCAGTGCTAAAATAACATAGGTAGAAGACATAAATTGATTAAATCAATATACTAAGTCATTAACATGTTATTCAAACTTAACTACTGAAACAAAACCTGTCTTAGCCACATCACTAAAAGTTCATAAGAAATGTATTAAGGCAATATACCCACACCCACACCCACACATATATGCACCAACAAATAGTCTGACCAAAGTCCCAAAATGAGCAAGTGATAGAACATATGTTAGAGAAAGAGCAAGGACATGTAAGAAATCAGCACTTACTAAGAACTACGACTTCTAATCTTGGATTCAAAGTAAAAAGATGGAAAGCATGAGATAGCAAACAACTCATTTTCCTTCTTATACTAGATTCTCCATAAATGAAATCAATACCTTATGAATACTCGAAAGCTAATCTTTATTTAAATATTTGAATGGGTTGCACTTAGGCTTCACCAAATCTTCTGACAATTCATCTCCAAGGACCTCAGAGCTAGGAACCACAGATGAAAAGTTTTCATGCCTGTAACACAAAAATCTCCATTTCTAGAATGAAGTAATAATTTAAGTTAGGATAATAAAAAGAAAACCAATATGCCCCAATAAATCAACTTCATACACCAAGGCTAACCATATGTTTTTCTCAATAAGATGAATCTTAATTAACGACACAAATTAACTACTCATAGATTTAAATAGAAAAGGGTAGTAAGAACCTACAAAATGCAATTTAGTTAGGCACTTTGTATTTTTTGTGTCATAGACACTGAATTTAACAATTCTTAAATTTACTTCCTTTCATTGATCTTTTTCCATATTTCAGAGGAGGGCCACAAACTTAAACATCTGAATAGTAAACAAATTGAAAGACAGCATCCCTTAGCCTTACAAATTACAATACATTATAGTCCCTGATAGAAACAGTAACAATGATCGATGATCATGATTTCTTTAATTATTAGCTAAATAGAGAGGATGTCAATGATTGAAACCTTAACCCTAGCTTCCCCTTTTGACAAATCAAAACAGGCCAATCATCACTATTCTTCTCTCCTTTCCATGACTCTAACACAGATCACATCATTTAGTGGGTTTCTCATCTCATACTATTTGTCTATCCTGCCCTGTATTCTACTGCAATTGTGGATTCTATAGTATTTCTGGCCATCCAACACTGGCATCTGCCACAGTCAACGACAGCAAATGCCAACCAAGTCTTATCCACCCTTAGAAGCCTTTACCAAAGCTATGGAGCATAAACTCTAACACGTACATGCTGACACATATATGATATGAGGCTAGCCCATGACTTTGTCTTGCTATTTTTTACAGGTTAGCTCAAATTTTAAGGTTAAAGGTGCACCAATTCAAGTATGCTCAAGTTTTGAATATGCCGATTTAAGTTCACTGATTTAAGAAGCATCAACCAGAAGTAATATGTATGAAGATTAACTTCTCATTAAAATGATGGCAAAGTATTAACATCTTCTTAAAATGATGGCACTGTCTTCCATGGCTCCATGCCACCACTTCAAATTGGGTTCCCCATTAACAACGTATGCTTAGCTCAATTGAAACAGTTTCCAGATCGAAATCATATCTGCTAGTTGATCTCAGGCCAAGCTGAGAATCGCAGCTTGACATAATTGATAATGAAGAGCACTTGGGCTGATTTTCATTGCAAGACTGATAATTGCATATGACATGATATGGTCATGCTTTTAAGTGCCCCTTCAAAACCTGGATACTAAATTTTACCTTTCTTTCTGGTTAATCAGACGCACCCAGTGGGAACAATCTGCTATTAAGACCTAATAGTGATACATAATAATCAGGGGCATATGCTTAATAGGAATATATGTTAGTTGGCATATTTTGCTGTTAGTATTTTGCACGTGTAATTGTTCAGTTGAGGTGTTAAGTCTGTGAGTAGCTCTTAACAACCCAACAGATGCACCAACGTCTATAAATCGCTGGTTTTGTAACTACACGGGAGAAAAGCGAAGGAAATAGAAGTGAGTTCTTCTGGTATCGAGTACCAGATTGCGTTTTATATCAAATAGACTAATACCCTTTGCAGACATGAAGATATCTCCTCGTAATTGGATACATCTATACAGTAGACACTGCTCCATAGGTATAATGTAAACAAATTTTAGTAAGCCCGGACATAGTGATGAGGGGATACTAGTTCGTTTCTTATGATGTGCACTTGGCATGAAAGAAATGTTTTAACTTTTAAGAAGGGAAAGCAAATGCTGAGAAAGATAACTGAAGGATTAAATATTGAAAATTTCCACTCTATACCATTCAAGATCAGCTCTACTTCTTGATAATCTCCATTGCTTGTTTCCCTTATTAATCCATTCATTCATCTTTTAAAAATCCATAATTTTTTGAGCAACCAAACAGCAGATATTCAAATTCCATCAATGCGTAGGCAAACACAAATAAACAGAAATCTTACACTAGTGGGAAACCTGGATTGAAATCGACGCCCAGGGGAGGTCCCGTTAAGCGATAGCCAAAATATTGGACGTTTCAAAAGCGAAACCCAAGAGTTGTTAGGGAGGAAGAGAGAGGCGGGGAGAAGAGAGGATGGACGGCAACAAATGGTAGTGGGCATAGCTGCAATACCGGATTAACTGCAATTCGAAGATTGAATTGGGTTGGACTACGAAAAAGAGAGTTGTTCACTCTTCCTTGCTTCTGATTCCACGCGCGCGCGCTCTCTCTCCCTCTCTCTCTCTCTCCCTCTCCCTCTCTCTCTCAGCAGAAGAAGGACTGGATATAATTGGAGATCGAACGAAAACGGACACAAAGTCGACACAAGGGGAAGTGAGTGGGGTCACACCCAAACCCAGAAGGAAAAAAAACAAGTTTCGTTGTTCCGAAACAAAATAGTGTTACCAAAATTTTCATTCTTAAAAAGAGTACAATTTTTAAAAAAATCTTTTTATAAAAAAATAATTTATGAACCAAAAATAAATTTAAGAATCTATTGTATACAAAGAAAGTATTAGACATTTATCCTGAGTCAATTATACAAATTAATAAAACTTTAATTTTGTTTTAATTATCCTAATAATTACACTCAATAATAAAAAAGAGAAACACAATTAAAAAATAAATAAATAAATATATTTATTTACAAAGATGGACCACCTAAGTTTTTATATCTTATAGGAAATATTAAAGCTTACGTAATTCGATTAAGTAAAAAATAATGTAAGATAATAGGTGATTTTTAATTTTTCATAAAAAAGAGAAGCATCACACCCACATTCAAAAGAAAATTTTTATTTCAAAACAAAATAGAGTAGTATCAAAAATTTTATTTTTAAAAAGTAAATTTTTAGAAAAATATTTTTGTAAGAAAATAATTTATGAACCAAAAATAAATTTGAGAATCGATTATATATAAAGAATGTATTAAGCATCTCACAATATATGTTTTTAAAAATAATCACCTTAAATTAACTAAACAAAATTAATAAAGTCTTAATTTGTTTTAATTACTCTAAAAATTACACGAAATAATAAAAATGAGAAAGAAAATTTAAAAATAAAAAGATATTTATTTATAAAACGAATTTAATTTAAAATAAATGCCTAAGGTTCACATACCTGAGAGAAGAGAATAAAATTCACGTAATTTGACTAAATAAAAAATAGTGTTAGACAGTTAGTAAATTTTAAGTTTTTATAAAAAAGAAAGAAAGTAAAAATTACTTCCATCTTTCATAAGCAAAACAATTATGAAATTGGTTGATATATTTTAGTTTCTCAAAAAATAGAGTTAATTTTATTTTCTTCTTTTTTTGTGTTGTTGTTTTTTTAATTTTTTTAATTGTTGATTCCTTTTCATTTTTTTTCTTTTTTCATTTTTTAATTTTTAATTTTTATTTTGACTTTTTGGGGTTGGGAGTTATATTTTTCATTTAAGTAAAAAGGATTTTTATTTCTATGAAGCATGTTTTAATTTTTAATCTTGTTAAAAGAAAGTTTGGGGAAAGTTTTTAGGTTTACAAAAAAAGAATTTAATTAATTTTTTATTTTTTATTTTTTTTGCTTTGTTTTGTTTTTTAAAATAATTTTACTCTTTTCAACAAACTGTCAATTCTTAAGTAAAACATATTTTACTTTTTGTTCTTTGATATAAAGTATAACATTTTTCTTAATTTTAAACGAAATGATTTTTATTTTTGAAAAACTAATTTTAACTTTTTTATGAAAAACATAAACTTTGAACTTTTTTAGATTTTTTTTGTTATTTATCATTATCATTATTTTTTTAAAAGAAAAACTCATTTGATATTATAAAAGAGGTCATTTTTATTTTTGAACTTCTCATTCATTTTTTTAAGGAAAATAAAAAACCCGTATGTTATTTATTATATTTTTGTGGATCTTCTTTCTTCTTTTCCTCTTCTTTTAAAAAAAACAAATATTTATTTTTCTTTTCTTAAATACATTTTTTGAAATCATAATTAGTTAAATATCAGTCATTGGAACTCAAAATTCAAATATCTGGATGATTCTTTGGACAACCCTTATATATCTAAAGGGATAAAAAAATTCTACTAGGTAATTAAATAAAAATAAAAATGCAATAAAAGTAAAGTGAAAAATGAGGGGAAAGAAAGATATTTACGAGCATATAAGAATTTGTGGTGACATGCGTTTTTGTATCCAATCATGAGTCATTATATCATATTGGAGCAAGCATTACAACCAAAAAATGTCCCAATTAAAATAGTACATCAGAACTGATTATTGGGCAAGACATGTACGGCATAAGCACCGAAAACAAGCAAATCTTCTTTTATTAATGACACTTTGATTCCCAAACATGTATTTATAGTTCAAGAAAAATATCGTAGTCATACACAGACCATAATTAACAAAACAATATAGTGTAATTGCTAACCAACAAAAACTATGACTTGCATCATCAAATATCACTAAACAAAAGAAAAGCTTTCATAGTTGAACCAACTCATGATAATCGTTTGCCTAAGGTTATTAGACCCAATAACTTTGATAATAATAAAGTATTTATCAAACTTACTTAGAAGCTCATGTTCTGACTCAATCCAATAAATCTTTTTAAAATATTTTAGAGCTAATGTGTTATTTTATCTTTAAGAAGCTATGTTTATAGACTAAACAACAAAATACATTATGTGTAAAAGAAAAACAAATTATGGTTCTTTACATAAAATAAGAACAAATAGAGAAGTAGTAACAAATGTAAAAAAACATGTTCTGTTATTAATCTTGTTTTGAAATCTGTGATTAGCATTCAATGTGAGAATACTAGTCAAAATTATATGGATGAACAAAATCTAATAAGGCTAAATTTTTTTTTAACGTTAGAGACAAACTAAGAAGGAGTCGGTAAAGTCAAACATTGATTAGGCATATCTCTAATAGATAAAAAATACAATATGCATATAAATATTCGAAGATATGAATGCTTAAAAGAGTTGATGATGGTAAAAATTGAGAAAAAGTGCTGAAAATGAAAAATTATACTAGATTGCTTATCATTTCAGTATTTCGATATATCTGCTTGTGAGAAGCAATTATGAAAGGGATTAAAATTCATTGTAATAGTAATAAAAGTGTTACTGAAAATTTTAAAAGAAGTTGAGGGTGCACTATTGAAAACCCTATTAAGAGATGACTTAGTGATGGAAGTATGTAAAGTGGTATTATCTACATTTCTTTAAGTTTTCATTGATTAGTAAAAAAAATTATTTAGGTGTTCAAAGAGGATTGGACATAGGTTAAAGTTGACCGAATCAAGGTATATTTTCTATGTGTTGTGCTATTCTCTGCTCCTCCATTTTTGCTGTTATGAAATTACTTGATGTCATCATTTTAATATCATTACTTAAAGCTGCTTTAATTTTCATATTTTTTTTGTATATATGTCATCCACTTTTCGATTAACTAAATTATAAGACCTTTGGTCCTCTACTTTCAAAAGCTGTTAAAATTGTATTTTTTGAACGGCACATCTATTTACTACCTCTCTAGATATGTTTATCAATATTAAGCTGTGATTGCAAGAAGCTTCTCAAAATTTAACAAGACAAACACTTGATAGGGAATATCTTTCATTGAAATGACAAACAAATTCCATTACCTTATTATATGAACAAAATAACCGGAATTAAAACAAATTCACAATTGCAGCATCCCAGTACACAGAACAGTGCCTAATATAGCCTCTTCACTCATATCTTTAGACAACATTAAAAAAAGAAAAAAAGAAAAAAAACTCGTTCATGTTAATAAAGGAGATTCTGTTTTTTAAAAAAAAAAAATACTCCTGAACATCCTACCCATTTGTGTTAGAAATCAACACAGCACTTCCAAATAATATGAACCAAAAAAAAAAAAAAGCGTCCCATTACTCAAATATGGATTATTCATATGCCAACCAGTGTACAAACAATTTTTACCAACACTAGGGCGCGAACAAGAAGCAAATACAAAGCTCAATAAGTGTCTTTCACGCCACAGGTGTATTTAAAAAGGAGATTATGCGAAAAAAATTTATATTTAATCAGGAACATACGCAAGCATTTAGACCCAAAATCAGTAATATTCTTTAATCAGAAATATACATGTAGGTCCAAACTTCTATCCGACTACATATTGAAGGCAACTCCAGATAGACCAACAATCAAGCCACCACTATTTGTAATCAGACTCAATTACTATACTTAGGCAAAAGGGCAGTGATAAATCAAGCTTCCCAAAACAAATGAGCGCGACATCATGAACGAGAGCATTAATCAAATGATGTAAGCTACCCAAGAACATCTCTGACCCAGATTTCAACACCAAAAACAGAATAAATACATGGTTCTCACATTTTTGAAGATGAGAGACAAACAAAATTGACAATAAAAGCATATATCAGTGAATTTACTCTCTCTGCCAAATCAAAGATGCTCTATCCTGTTTTCATGCTGTGTTAGAGTTGCTTCCTCTGCCCTTTTCCTTTCGTTATCGCCCCCTCAATAGCCAAGCCTCTTTTTTCAGCTTCCTACTTCTCTGAACCCAAAACCCAGAACTTCCCTCACAGTAATCACTTTAGCTAACATTAAGCACTCCCCAACCAAAACACTCTGCCAAAATATGATACCCAAGTCATTTTAAGCCAAAAAAATCCCCTCAGAATCCTTGTGACCCTTCCAAGATCACTAACCCAAGGTCCCCCTTCTCCCTCTCTGTTTCTTACTCTCTTTCTTCTTTCGCAGTCTCTCCTCTCTATCACTCTTTTGGATTCTCCCCAAAAAAAGAAAAATCCCCCTAATCGACTTATTTGCTCTAGCTTTATAGCAGATTCCAGAGTGATTTCCACTCTCTCTCGCATGCATTGCTTACCTCGAAGGAAAAGCTCCAAAAGCCGTATACATTATGGACGTCAGTTCCTCTGTTCTGACGTTTTTCCCCTTGCACTCTGTCCATTTTTTTTTTCCCCGCAGCCACTCTGCAACGATAGTGCCTGTTTGGGTGTACTTGCTTCATCCTTCCCCTCTCTCCCTGCACGGCTTCATCGTGGCTGTTTTTGGACAATCCAAGAGGAACACGAGAGAGGAGTGGCCAAACTGATAAAACAACCGGCAGGGTTCAGCACAATGGGATATGGGTTGGGTTGAATAGCCACGGCCCAAAAGAATTTCCTTTCTCCTCTTTTCTTCTTTTTTTCCCCTTCTTTTCTCTTTTTTTTTTTAATTTTTTTATTTCAAGTTCATAAACTAGATATTAACATTAACACAATTTAAGATTAAATTGAAATTGACGATTAAATTTGATTCAAAAGACTTTGGAATCTAAACTTTTGGTTTTTTATTTTTAGTTATTTAATATTATTATTTTTTATTTTTATTATTATTAGTTTTTAAAAATGTTCAGGCTAAATATAATGTTTATAGTTGTCCTTTTTTAGGTTTCTTATGAAATTTTGATATTCTTGTGTAAGGAATAAGTGAAGATAAAAAAATATATTTTGTCCAGACACAACTTGATTACCTTATAATACAATTGGACAACAAGAGTAAAAAAAGGTCAATTAAATTGATTTGGGTTTAATGAACTCTTTGACATAATTAGACTACAAATATATTGAATTAAACTCATAAAAGGGAAAGCAACCCAAACACTATATAATATTGACAAGTGATGTGCCTGCTTGTAATTTCTTAAACCGTAAATTACACCAACCTTGTCAAGTTATATTTATTGGAAAAAAAAAAAGTTTCACTCTAGAATTATGTTTTCATTATCCTAATATTCAAAATATCTTTATAGTCGAATTTACCAAGTTTTTATATTTTAATGTTTTGATAACTAACAAAAATTTAGTTTGTAATTCAATTTATTAGCTTAGTACAAATTACAAAACAACTTTATCTTGAATTATATGTGTTGAATCTTTTTTCTTTTCATTGTACGGGCAAGAATCATCTACATTGAATTAGAAAAAGAGTTTGTGGATATAAGATTAGCATTAGTAATTTCAACGATAGAAGTTTTTAGTTTTTAGTTTTTTAATTATTGCATCTTATGTAATGTTACAAAAAAATTGTTCTATCATTGTACATATTATTATGCCAACAAATTTGTCAATCTGATATTAAATAATGATTTTAAGAAGACACTATCTACATTAGCCTAATTAATTTAGATAAATAAATTTTGCTAAATGTTAATTCTAAAATTTGAACTCGCACAGTCAAGTACACCTTAACCATTAGGCCAATCTTTAAAAAAAAAAACGTTTCATAGAATGTAAAAAATGAAAAATAAAATATCGTGGCCAATGAAAATATTGAGGAATAAAAATATCTAAATATTATTGAGAAGTTAACTTTGGCAATTTATTGCTGCTTAAATAATGTCTGAAGGCCAAACAAGCATACCATAAGCCCATAAGTAAACCTGCGTAGTATTTAGTGTAAATTACAAAAAATTTTAAATTTTGTTAAAATTACACAAACTTTTCCTTTATTTTTTAAAACATGAGGAAACTTTTTTTTTAAATAAAGAGTAAATTATACCAATTTTCTTTAAATTCTTTTTAAATTACACAGATATCCTTCTTACTTTTAAATATACACAAACTCCTTTTAAAACAAAAATTAAATTATTCAAATATTCCTTGAATTTTGTTAAAATCATACACATATTCTTTTTATTTTTTAAAAAAATTGTATATATTTTTAAAATAGAGAAAAGGTTTATATAATTTTTGCAAAATTTAAATAATATCTACATAATTTATTCTATTATTTTAGAGAGCATAGTGTTTGATACTACGATATACTAATGCAAGGTGCAAACAACAATCAGCTTGGTTTAGAGTATTAAATCTTATTCTTAAAAAACTCCAAACTGCTCGAAGCTACTAGAATGTTGGTGATGCTAAAGAATCTAGCAAGTGTGTTGTAGCTTGATTTAAAAATTTAAAAAAAAAATCTGAAAAATTTTTCTGGCTATTACAACAAAAATCTAGATTAAAAAAGTCGATGAAAAATAGATTAACTGCATCTATACGTATGGTGAATAGAAGCAACTTCAAAGTAATCCAAGAAGTATTTATCCAAAAAAAAAAAAGTAATCCAAGAAGTCGTAAACTCTACAAAAGCTAGACATCCTACCATCTCTCTTCATATTTTTTTTTCCCTTTCCTTTCATGTGAATTGTAATATTGCAATTTTGACTACCAAATTATCAGGACTATCATTCGTCCCTTCTAAATACTAAGCTATTATCTTAATCCAGAAATCATCAGCTAGTATTACAGCTTTGGTCTTAAACGCTTAACTATATTTTGTTTTTTTTTTCAAACGCTTAATTATATTTTCAGCCACCTATACCATATATTTCAATTCCATTTTAGGGATGGCAACCTGGCAAGGCTAGGACAAGGAGGGCTTACCCACTTTTTTGATCCCCCATCAATTATTTGTCCCATCTCCAAACTTGGTCACAGGAGAAATTTTATCACTCAATTCTCATTTCTTGTGTTCTCATGAGTCTTGAGGAGTGTCCGTTAAATGGCACAATAATAGGCACCTTTGGGGATGATGAGACATAGTTACATCTTTACAACAAAAAGAAGTCAAAGATGGGGGAAGGGCTTTTAAATAGTATGAGAAGGCTTCTAGGGTTAATTTTTATATTTTAAATTAATATATATATGTATGTATGTATGTATGTATATTGATATAAGAGAGATGATTAAAGAGAACATTTAAAATGAATACAAACACATAAATGTGAATGAAATTTTTTATAATTTCACGAGGAGGAATCATGCACAATGAGAGATTGATCATTGTCCTTGTCCCCTAATTACTCTCAAAGAGATTTTCCTTGTCATCCTCATCGCTACAAGTAAATAATCTTCACATGCAAATCTCCAAATGGGATAGTTCCCATGAAAATCTCCAAATTTGGGAAATTTTTGCTATCCCTACCTTATTTATTGATCTTAAGTAAATTCAATTGTTAATTTCAATATTTGATAGAGAAGCTTATGATTTTTTTTTGTATAATTCAAATGAGGACCATTTTTATCTCACAAGACTAGTGCCCATCAGTGGAAAAAAGATCTCAACGAGTTACCACAAAAGAGTAGAAGACATGGTCAACAACCAAACTAAAGGAGTATGAGCAAATTATACAAATAGATTCAAAAGCCTTATTCTACTATCAAAATGGAGTAAGTAAAACAATTTTTTAAGAATCATGAACTCCAACACATAAAGTAGACATTGGAAATTTTAAAGAGTCAAAACAGGCTCAGACAAAGTAATCATTATTAAACTTAAATTTCTACAAAAAGATTTGATACTTTATTAACGTAGGAAGGCGAATCAATTTAATTTTTTGTTTCTTAAGTCTCTAACATTGTTAATTAAATAAAAAATTATTGAGAAGCTTTTTTGTTAAATTCGACCATCGCTATTATAAAAAAGGCCACGTATCTATCTAACCTTACTTCAATGAAACTAATTGGATCTCTGCAAAGTTAAGAATCAACCCTTTAGACAACTCATTTTATCTAAAAACTCATTTTTCAGAATAAATTATATGTGTCTTTCTTGAGTTTTATTAAAATTACATGAATTTTTTTATTTTAAAACATGCACTTTAGTTTAATTTTAAAATTTTTTGAATTAAAATATTTTTCATGATAAAATATGTAAAAATAGATAATAAAAAGTACTTTAGCCAAAATATTTAAAATTAGACTAAAATAAAATGTAACTTTTTATTTGAGGAAAATTCATATATATTTAGAAAATAAAAAGGATATCTGTAAATTTTCATCTAATTTTTAACATTGGACACACTTTCCTATACTATTTTTCAAATTTATTTTCAATTGTTATTTTTATTGTATTATTATTTGTTCCATACGGGGTAATTGATTTGTATTTATCGTTACTGGTTCCAAATTTAAGGAAGGATGGGAAACAAAGGTACGGTCTACTTCTCACTAGTGAGCATAAGAAAACAAAGCACTACTGGATCAGAGAGGGAGAGTATATTTTAGGAAAATTTTAGTATTTGTCAATCACACTATAAAATACTCCAAGAAAAACACTTCTCATAATTAATCAAAAACAGAGCATCAACTCTTTGGGAGATACAACTGCGAGACTTTTAATATGATCACAATTTCATGCCAATAAAACAACCAAAACTAACAAAAATCAAATTATGCAAAAGTACTTAACATATATATGTTGGAGATGCACAAGACAAGGAGCAAAGTAAGCTCAATGTCCTATGCACCCTATGCAAAATCTAACAGTTAGCAACTCAAGCAAGGCTAATATATATAACCATGGAATCCCAAAATGAGAAGTTGTCACACAACTGAAAACAACCTTTTATCAAATAAAATGAGCTAAGAATAATGGTTGTTGACATCATTATAATAACACAATAAACAATACAAAACAATTCATAGTATTTCAAAGCTTACCAACATGCTTTAACATTCGATTATTTAATTAAGTAACTACCATAACATCGCAATCATTTATATATACTGGTCTCCCAGCAAACACTCGGTCCACATCATATCTTGAGCACATCATGTTGTCCAACCTTAAACTAGGAGGCGTTCACGCTAGTTTCTCCTGCAAAAAGTAAGAAACAAAAAAGCTTGCCTGAGCTTTAAGTAGAACAGAGAACAATAATAACATTTTACTTAATAAAGAGAAACTAGATAAATAAAAAATAAAAGAAAGGTGGGCATTTGTGACTAATTTGAATGTTAATTACTCAAACCCTCTTGCTAGTGTTGGACTATAGTTATTTATTTGCATTGTAAAATAATTATGCACAATTAGTGTGAATATTTCATATAATTAGCTAAATCTTTTAACTACTTTCTACAATGTTATATTATTAATAGAATAAGTTTGCTGTTTACTTTTTTTTTTTTAAATAAGTGGAGAAAAGAGCAACTGTGATCATGTCACTATAGTGGATATTAAATTTATTCTACTTAATTACTGAGAATTAAAAAATACATAAGCTTCGCCTTCATTAGAGGATCTAATAACACATAATTATGATTAAAGATATTAGTAAATACTCCATATCCTGAAGCTAAAGACACAAATAGAGGGATACTAATTAATAATACAAATGTTAAAGCTAAAAGAAACAATGGAGAGATAGAAAATTATTACCAGATAACTTTTAAGCCACCTATTGCACTTAGTCGCATTCAATGTGACTATAACATAAATAGTGTCTGTCAAATTGTTCAGGAACCTGAAGTATGCATGTCTCCAAGAGCGGCTGAAAAGTATTGAGCCAAAGATCCCCCAAAATCCAGTGATAAATCCAAATGACATACTCCAATAAAATTCCTTACAGAGAATTGAATGCTTATCTTTTCAGAATTTAATTGCTTCTTGAGGTTTTTCCTTTTCAGGACACATTTTCTCAAGTGGTTTCCCACAAAAGTTAAGATTTTCTTTATAAGTTGAGCTATTAAAACTCTGCAATTGTGTGCTAATTGGAATTTTTCTAAAGAGGTTGTTATGCGACAAGTCCAACATTGCGAGGCGATCAATTTGAGCAAAACTAGAAGGAATTGGACCAAAGGAATGGTTTCTTGACAAATCAAGAGAGTCTAGTGCTGTTAATCGTCCAATTTCTGAAGGAATTTTTCCAACCAATTGATTCCTTGATAAGTTTAAAGACACCAATTCAACCAAAATTCCTAATTCTATTGGAATTTCTCTAGTTAACTAATTACTTGAGAGATCAATACCTTTTAAAAATAACACAGTATTCTTAAAAATTTGTTCCGTACCTTTCCACATCAGAAATGCATTTAAATCATATGGTTGATGGTATAATACTCCCCCTTTGTAGTAATCAAAATAATCAAGATTATACATATGACCTGATGCAAAACTCTCTGGAGCCATTGCTGTAAAGTTTTTGAAGCATTTGAGTACTTGTCCAGATAAATTGTTCAATGAGAGATCCAATAAGTGAATGCTTGACATATAACAAAGATGCATTGATAAGCTTCCGAAGAAGATATTATTTCACAAGATTAAAATTTCCAACTAATGTAATCCAAAGCCGATCCATGAAGGTATTAGTTCTAATAACCTATTTTCTCCGCATCTAGTATTACTAAATTTGAGCAACTCCTCAAGGTGGAAGGCAACTCTCCAGTAAATCTATTATTTCTCAATACCAATACATGAAGATCATGTAGAGAACCAATAGATGCAGGAAATACTCTAGACAAATTGTTGTTACTCAAGTCTAAATGCATTAATGATTTGAAATGACTCCAACAATCAGGAAGTTGTCCAGATAACTGATTATTGGAAAGATCTAACAAGCCCAACACTTTAGTTGCCCTATTAGCACATAAAAATATGTGAAGTTCTGAAAATTTATTATTTGATAGATCAAGGGTAGATGCACTATGTAGAAATTGTGGAAGTGGGCCTTCAAAATGATTTGAAGCTAAATATATATGAGGGTATTCAGTAAATCTTATTGGAAAATTTGGTATTGTACCAAATAAGTTATTACCTGAAACAACGAATATTTCTAACTTTGGTGTCAATAAACCCCAAAACCATTTTGGAATAGTATCAAAAATTCCAGCGTTAGAAATATCGAGTGTAGTGAAATTATTTTGAGTTTGCAACCATTTCAGAAAATCTGGACCTAACATGCAAGATCCTACATATATGGTGTCTAATTGAAATTGCAAGACCCAATTTTGACTAAATCTTAAAGCCAACAATGAGTTGTTATATAGGTCTAAATATTTTAAGTTGGGTATATTAGCAAAATGGGAGTCAGTGAGGATACCTTTCAAAGAGGTGGAAGCAATGTGTAAAGACACCAATTGAGATGGAAATCAAAGACCTTTAGGTATCGTCCCATTCAACCAAGTCCATGAAATGTCAAATATCTCTAAAGATGTCAATGTGGAAAGGTCAGGTAATGTGCCAGTGATTTGATTATGGCTTAGGTCCAAGGATTGTAAAGAATATCTAGCGCATCTAAACAAAGTTTGAAGAATTGTTGGAAGGTCTTCATTCAGATGGTTATTGTCTAGGGATAATGAACATAAGGTATATATATTCCCCAAGGATCTCAATCCACCCCTGAGTTTATTACCATGGAGGAATAGATTCTCGAGAGAATTCATGACACTACCAAATTCATATGGTATGGGACCCTCTATGAGGTTATAAGAAAGATGAAGCTCAACAAGGTTGGGGCTAACATTCATGAGCCACTAGAATATTATAAGTGACATGAAGTTATTATCATGAAGATTCAAGAAAGAAAGAGAATTCGAAGAATTAAATTTTATAAGGGCCAGCAAAAGGATAGAGTGGTCTGAAAGATCATTGTAAGATAGGGATAGTGCTTTTAAACTTGGTAGCTTAGCAATTGTATGCAACCACTTGTGAGAATAATTAAGATTAGTTATACTGTTCAAATTAAGATCAGTCAAAGAAGTGAGACTAGATAGCCACTCACCTCCAGCACCATTTTGTTGGTCAATTTCGAGAGCGAGCACCGTTATATTCGAGATAAAGCCTTTGCAAGTTTGAAAGGTTCCCAAGTTGATGAGGTATTACTCCCACAAGATTATTCCTTGAGAGATCAAGATGCTACAATTGTGAGAGATTTCCAAGTTGATGAGGTATTGCTCCCACAAGATTATTCCTTAAGAGATCAAGATGTTGCAATTGTGAGAGATTTCCAAGTTGATGAGGTATTACGTCCACAAGATTATTCCATGAGAGATCAAGATGCTGCAATTGTGAGAGATTTCCAAGTTGATGAGGTATTGCTCTCATAAGAGTATTCATTGAGAGATTAAGATGCTGCAATGGTGAGAGATTTCCGAGTTTATAAGGGATTAAACCTTTCAAATTATTAGAGCTAAGATCAAGATATCGTAGGTGCGAAAGACTCCCAAGTTGACTTGAAATATTTCCACAAAAAGCATTCCAACTAAGGTTCAAATACGTTAAATATTGCAACCCCATCAACAATGCACTGATCTTACCTTGCAACCAGCAAGCTTGTGCTTTAATATCACCAGGAAGGTTGAGCTTTTGTACATGGCCAATTTGATTGCTACAATGAACTCCCTTCCATTCACTACAATCTCTCTTTTCCATTTTGTTTCCCCAATAAGACAAAAGGCTACAGTTATCCATAAGGGCAACCTTAAAGTGAAGCAAGGCTTGCCTTTCCTTCTCTATGCATCGAATCTCAGCACTTGTAGCTATCCAAGAATTGATAGAAGGGAGTTGAACCTGAAGCACTATTGTAGCTAACACAAGAAATTTGAGAAAACCCACATACATCCTCTTCATTCTTTTTACAACTAATTCTATGGATTAATAATGCTAGTTAGTAGTCACTAACTAGTGGTGAATCATTTATATAGCTTATTAGGTTGTTCAGGGCATTTTTTTTTACACAATTAAATTCACATGTTTTTACACCTTCTCACGTGTTATGTTTTATTACAAAAAGGAAGAAAATACCATTTCTCTTAGTTTCTGCAATTTAACAACTCATAATTAGATTTCTTTTTTTCTTTTGGTGATTTCTTTTTTTAAAAAAATTATTTCATGTGTTATATTTTCACTGGAAAAACTTCATACCAAATACTTTGATGTATTATTTTATCATACCTAGCTGTCATTATCATTTTTAATTAGTTTCGATGCATCAATCCATGATTGTCCAGTCAATTTGAGTATAAATTAATTGCAAACCCAGTGAAATTGATTATTAGACCCATTGAGATTCAAAGTCATCTTGAAGGCTATTTTGAAGTCATTAAAATTATTTGATCTAATCAAACTATTCTTAGAAATATTTAGTGGCATTCCTAAAAATATTATATTTACGTGCTTACTTCAGTCATAATATTCTTAAGAACCATAGACAAGTTTCAAAAATCATATTCATCTTTTTTATTAAAAAATTATTATTACTAGTGATGGCAATTATTTGGCACTAACATTTGTATGACAAAAAGACCAAATAACAACATGAGATTAATTGGTCCTTTGATGAACTTTGGTACTTGAACAAATTTGGTAAGGCATCAAAATTAATGGGACAAACAAGCAAATTAGGCATGACATCAAAACCAATTAAAGGAACTGCGTATGGCTATTGATCAATTTTGCCCTTTGAATTTAAGTTTGATTTCATTGAATTAAATGTGTAACATTAACATTCAATAACTAAATCGATTTAATAAATTATGAGAAAATCTATGTAGTTAACCTAATTGATCTGTGGATTTTAGTCAAGTTGAATTACATTGGATACTGAAATTGAATATATTTACGAATAATTATAATTTAAAATTTTAAGTTAAAGATGTTTATTATAAAAAATCTTAAAATTTGAAACTATTTTAAAGAACTTTAGAATAAAAAATCTAAATTATATGCAAAAATTAAAATTTAAGACTTTAAATTAAAATTTTTTAATATAAATTTCTTTTGAGTTAGCATATAAAATTTAACTTTTTATATATTTTTTATGTTGAGGGAGCAATGAATGAGACTTGAAATGAGAAAAAATGTGGACATGCTTTAGATCGAGGAGTAGGGCATTGGTCGCTGCCACTGACATGCAGTTGGGACCATGAATCCGTACACTGACGATGTGGCCACCTCCCCTCTTTTTGTGCTTCGGCATCATGAAACACATAATTTTGAAAATTATATTATTTTAAAAAATATTATTATATTATTATTCAATTATATATATATATATGTAAAATAACAATATAAATATTATTTTTTATCTCACTTATTTATTTTTTATTTCATCAATCTTCTTTTTTCTTTCCATATCAAATATAATGTAAACTTTACCTGTTCATTTTTTGTTGTTCATATTTTTCTTATCAAATATCATCTTTAAATAAATAAAATATAATTTTTTTTGTGAATAGAGACTTGATGTATAAGTTATAATATTTTATTCTATCAAAGTTTATTCTAATTATGATTCATGAATTTTAAAATAATATACAATTATGTCATCTCATATTTGAAAATTAAGATATTATATGAACAATAAATCAGTCATAAAATGTACAATTATTTTGAATAAATATTCCCAATTGATGTTGAATACTATCTCCATTGAGATCGTAGTGACCTAAAATCTGAATGGCCTAAAAATAATATGTAATTAGAGAAAAAATAAATAATATATTGAAAATATTTATCTAAAAAAATTTAACCATATAATATTAAATTATTAAAAATCTCCAATTATCATAATTTATTATAAAAAACTTAACACTAAATACTTCAAAATTATATCTAATAAGTTATTCTTAAAAAAACATGAAGGGTCGCTTTCTTTCTTTCTACCATCTTTTTTAAAATTTATTTTTATTTTTTATAGTCCTTTTCACTGATATATTTCCACGATGATAACTTTTCCTTCACTAAGGTGCTTTATAACTTATAAGCATTTCTCACAGATACTTCCTGCACTCAAGTTAAATTTCATCTTTCTTAATTTTTCTAAAATCATTATTTAAATAACGGAACATGAAAAGCCATATTGTCTAAAATAGTTTTGTTAATTTATGAAAAATAGTTCAAGAGAAAAAATAGAAGAAAACAGTTATATATAATTTTTCTATTTTTTATTTAGGGAAAAATGGGAAAATTATAATTAAGTTTGAACCAAGTTATATATAGAGATTTAGTCAATTTTATTTTAAAAAACTAATTGAATATCTATTGTTGTAAATTAATTAGATTAAAAAATAATCTACGATCTCTTAGGAACTATTTAAATCTCACAATACAAATTATTTTTAAAGGAAATTCTAAATACTCCAAAAAATTGGTTGAGGGACAATGGTAAAAGGCATGTCAATTTGATAACAGGAACCAGTCAATTAATTAATATGATTATTGTTCTCTTGAACAAAACCAATTAATTTTGTTTTAGCTTGGTAAGAATTTCAAGTTTTTTTTTTAGGGTAAATAATAACTTACCTTCTAAAAGATTTTTTTTTACAAAAATTTATAGGCAATTACTTATATTTTTATTGTTATGTTATTTAATCAAAACATGAAAATTATATGATTCTTCAATAATAATATGACATGTGAATAATTTTTACAGATAATTGTATACTTTTTTAATTAAATCATATATTTGTTATATTATTATTAAAAAATATATATTTATTATGTTTTGATTGAAAAAATAATAAACATGATATAAGAAATTACATATAAATTTTGTGATTTTTTTTAATATTGGTTCACATAATGAACTTCTTAAATTGAATGATTAAAGATTGTGAATTAAAATTGTTAAATTGAACCGATTGTGAATTGAAAACACAACGTACAGTAATTGCATATCAACTATGTATTTGACATTAAAAATTGTACCCCATCATCCACAAGTCATTCTTCATTGATTGAGATCCATGAAACACATGCGTTCACAACACGTTTAAGTCAAACGACTTATAGTCTTCGCTCTCAGAGTCATTTTCCCCAGCCTGTATATCTGTCATCGAAAAGTGACATTAACAACAATATATTTCCACAATGATATCTTTTCCCTCACATGAGATGCTAACTTCCAAGCATTTCTCACAAGATACCTCTTGCACTTAAAAAGTAAATTTCATCGTTCTTAATTTCTCTAAAATCTTATTTGAATAAAGAAACATAGAAAGCCATATTATTTGAAATAATGTCGTTAATTTATCAAAAATATTTCATGAAAAAAAGAATAGAACAAAAATAGCAATATATACTTTTCCTATTTTTTAATTAGGGAAAAAGGAATGTGAAAAATTATAATTAAGTTTATACCAAGAAATATCTAGGAGTTTAGTCAATCTTATTTTTTAAAAAAACTAATTGAACACCTTGTGTTGTATATTAATTTCATTTTTAAAAATTAGTTTCCTCGATATGCTTTTATTAGATTAAAGGTTAACCAGTGGACACTCCCGGTGTTGTCAAGAAAATTATAGTCAAACAAGAATTAATGCACCAAAATTCACATTCAACTATCATTGTTACTCATTTTATATGAAGACAAAGGAGTGTTGTGGAGGAGAGACGACTCTGAAGACTTCACAAACGAAAACTCCAAAAACATTGACTGGAAAATTAAAAAAAATAGAAAATATTGATAGTGACTCTCATTATATTTCTTAGCAATTTCTTGATTTGCTTTAATTAAGTGGTTTCTAAATATTTAGGCACTTCAAATCTTTATTCACACAACTAGGTACACTAAATAGCTATCAAATATCATCTTTATTGTTAAAAAAAATGGGAAGATCCACATTTGCATTGACTTTAGAGACTTCCATAGTGCAACACCAAAAGATGAATATGTTATACTTACATCTAATATACTAAGTGATGCTACATCCTCAAATCAAATCATGTCCTTCATGGATGGTTACTTATGTTACAACCAAATTTACAACATAGTTTAGAAGGATATTAAGAAGATATTATTTAGATGTCCTAGAGCAATTGGTATCTTCGAGTGGGTAGTAATGCCTTTTAGGTTAAAGAATATAAGGGCTACTTATTAATGTGTCATGGATGCAATCTTTCATAACCTAATCTAGAAATCATTGGAAGTTTATATTGATGATGTGATGGTCAAATTTTTTTACTTTAATTCACATCTACCATATCTTATAGTAGCGTTTAAGCGAATGCATAAGCATAACTTGAAAATGGATCCTGCCAAGTGTGCATTTGGGGTAGCTATTATGAACTTCTTAGGCTTCTTCGTTCATAGAAAAGGGATTGAAATTAACATGAATAAAGCCAAAGCCAAAGCCATTTTGGAGGCAAAGCCACCATTAAACAAAAAAGAGCTACAAAGCTTAATAGGTAAGGCCAAATTCTTATAAAGGTCTATTAACAATTCAATTGACAAAATTAAATGAATTATAGCCCTTTTGTGGCTCAAAGACAATGAAAAAGTTAATTGCATTAGTTGTAGGTGGAGCGTTCATCATCACTCTAGTTATTCATCACTCTAGTTCTATAATAATACAATTTTAATATTAACAGCAATATTTTTTGATAAAACCAAATCTAACCATTTCTAGCAAAATTAATATTTTGAATAAACTCATGGTAAATTACACCTTTCCTATTATAATTATACAATATTTTCTTTTATTTTAAAAACATACATAAACTCTTCTAAAACTAAAAGCTTGCCAAGATACCATCAATAATATTTGATTTCTTTTATTAAAAATATAACACACTAGAAAATCATAAATTTAATTTATTTTAAAGTTTTATTTGATTTATGGTAATGCTTTTGTTTGTTAATATATGTTTAATACAAATAGTATTGTTGAAATTAAATTATTATCTCTAAATTGGTTAATTTTGAAAATTTGTTATTTGAATATGTTATTAGTATTTAATAATTAATTATTTTATCAAATGATCATATAATTTACTAAACTTGAAATAGTGACTATTTTAGTATAAGTTTTATACTTATTACATTGTCAAATTAGTATTTGTGAATGTGTATATATTTTAGTCAAAATAAGTGCAACTGTACCTTATATTTTATTGTAGGAGAAATAAGTGAGACAAATATTAGGTTTCAAGGAAAGGAAGTATATTATTAAGAGAAAAAAATTATATAATTTATACATCTCTAAAAAAAAATTTATTCATAAACCTATTCAATGCATCCACAAAGAAAAGTATAATCTATCACTAGCGCCCCCAAACTCCATTATCAACTATCATTTTCACTCACATTTCAAAAGCAGCTTGGTGGGAGAGGCTTCATTCAACGACTTTAAAAAAATATATCTATCAGCAACACAAGATGGAAAAATCCATAAGGGAGACTTTAGAGCAAAAAAATTCCAGAAAAACCAAGAATTTTGACTGGAAAAAAATAGTGGCTGTCATTATTTTGCAATTTTTCAATATGCTTTGATCGGTTGCTTTCATATAGGGGAGACATTGAGGATCTACGGAAGAAAATTCACCAAAAGAAAAAAAAAAAAAGGAAAGAATAAAATATTGATAGCAACTCACATTATGTCTCTTGGCATGCGTTAATTGGATTGTTTTCATGTATCAAACCACATCAATTAGGAATTAATTGCACGTGCATGGACCAAAAATTGATCAAATATAGGCATTATGAGATATGAGAAAGTGTTTATTACTGTAGTTGTTTATTTTGCATTATAAGATGGATATCTTTGGTAGTTTCAAGTTTTAACCATTTGTTCATAAAATTAATATTAAAATTTGGAAAAGATTAATCATTCAATTCTTATTATTTACTCAAATTTTTAATTTAGTCTTTATAATTTTTTTAAATTAGTCTTTGTACTTTACAATTGCTTTCACTTTTGTATCCAACATTTAAATCTATGATAATTCCGTTAAATTTGAAACTAATTAGACTAGTGAAGGATGATATGTGATCTTGAGTAGGAGACAACTTGCCATGTAATCACCACCTACACACTATTTTAATAATCGTTTGATCTTTATTGTTTTTTGTTTTTTGTTTTCATTTCAAGAGAAAGAAGAACCCGATTAGTATAAAGCATTTTTTTTTTATTCTCTTCTTCCTGTTGTGATAACTGCACTTTACGAATGTCTATGCTTCTGTCCTTAATGTATAATGACCAAATTATATGGTCTTTTTCTCTCTTGAAATAAAAAAATGCTTCACACTTACATTTCTTGTTGCAGAAGATGAATTACAATTACCTTTATTTTGACCAAAATATTTTTATATCTATTATTTATATAATATAACAAGCAATAAATATGTATTTGAGTACTATAAAAAATAGTTACTTTTTAAACTTAGATGAAATTAAATTGATGGTTTCTAACATAAAATGACCAATATTAAAATCAATTTTTAAGAAATATATTATTTAATGAGTTGTATTTTTTAATAAAAAAATCAATATTATTCTTGAGGATATTTTGGTTATATTTTAACTTCACATAGAATTTTGTATATTTTTATAATTTAAAAAAGAAATTTCTAATTTAAATGTCTCTTTTAGAGGAAGAAAATATTTTGTCTAGAATCTTAATAGTAGTGACAATATTTTTTAGCACAAGCTATTCTAGTCATTTCTAACCAAATCAACCTTTTAAATATCTTCAAGAATCTTAAATAAGATCATGATTTTGACATATTGGCTAGCGACTACTGACTTCTTCCAAAGATCTCATTATTTGGGATATGATTTTATGCTTTCAAGAATGTTATGTTCCTTAGATAATTATTGAATATAAAACAATATTTGGGCATACTTTGATAGATTTATTACTATAAAACCATTCTTATTAGCTACACAAAAATAAAATTAATTCCTTTGAAAATAATTAATTATTAAATAAATTAATATTTTAAAGCAACTATTTAATAAATATTATGTTATATTTAATAATTAATGTATTATAGCTAAACAACAAAATATTCCTAAAAAAACATAATATCATTTCTCCATTCACTTGCCGTATGTATGCATTAGGAGTATATTTTTTAAGTTTACAACTTTTCAACAAATTTATATTAAACATCATCCTCTAAAATAGACAACTCATTTTGTCTAAAAACTCATTTTTCAGAATAAATTATATGTGTCTTTCTTGAGTTTTATTAAAATTAGATGAATTTTTTTTTTATTTTTAAAACATACACTGTAGTCTAATTTTAAAATTTTTTGAATTAAAATATCTTTCAAAAATATGTAAAAATGGTTAATAAAAAGTACTTTAGCCAAAATATTTAAAATTAGACTAAAATAAAAGGTAATTTTTTATTTAAGGAAAATCCATATATATTTAGAAAATAAAAAGGATATTTGAAAATTTCATCTAATTTTTAACATTGGACACACTTTCCTATACGATTTTTCAAAATTATTTTCAATTGTTATTTTTATTGTATCATTATCTATTCCATACAGGGCAATTGATTTTATTGATTTATATTTATCGTTACTAGTTCCAAATTTAAGGAAGGATGGAAAACAGAGGCAAGGTCTATAATAATTAATGTATTATAGCTAAACAACAAAATATTCCTAAAAAAACATAATATCATTTCTCCATTCACTTGCCGTATGTATGCATTAGGAGTATATTTTTTAAGTTTACAACTTTTCAACAAATTTATATTAAACATCATCCTCTAAAATAGACAACTCATTTTGTCTAAAAACTCATTTTTCAGAATAAATTATATGTGTCTTTCTTGAGTTTTATTAAAATTAGATGAATTTTTTTTTATTTTTAAAACATACACTGTAGTCTAATTTTAAAATTTTTTGAATTAAAATATCTTTCAAAAATATGTAAAAATGGTTAATAAAAAGTACTTTAGCCAAAATATTTAAAATTAGACTAAAATAAAAGGTAATTTTTTATTTAAGGAAAATCCATATATATTTAGAAAATAAAAAGGATATTTGAAAATTTCATCTAATTTTTAACATTGGACACACTTTCCTATACGATTTTTCAAAATTATTTTCAATTGTTATTTTTATTGTATCATTATCTATTCCATACAGGGCAATTGATTTTATTGATTTATATTTATCGTTACTAGTTCCAAATTTAAGGAAGGATGGAAAACAGAGGCAAGGTCTACTTCTCGCTAGTGAGCATGAAAAAACACAGTACTACTAGATCAGAGAAGGAGATATATTTTAGGAGAATTTTAGTATTTGTCAATCACATAGTAAAATACTCCAAAAGAAAATTCTTATCATAATTAATCAAAAATAGAGCACCAAATCTTTGGGATATATGACTTCTAGACTTTTAATATGATCAACAAAAATGCCTCGTCAACAATTTCATCCCATTAGAACAACCAAAACTAACAAAAATCAAATTATACAAAAGTACTTAAAGTATGTATGTTGAGGATGCATAAGACCAGGAGCAAAGTAAGCTTAACACCCTATGCACCCTGTGCAAAATCAAACAATTAGTAACTCAACAAGGCTAATATATATAACCATGGAATCCCAAAATCAAAAGTTGTCACACAACTGAAAACAACCTTTTATCTAATAAAAAGAGCTAAGAATAATGGTTGTTGACATCATTATAATAACAAAATAAACAGCACAAAACAATTCATAGTATTTCAAAGCTTAACAACATGCTTTAACATTCGATTATTTAATTTAGTAATTCCCATAACATTGCAATTATTTATATATACTGGTATCCAGCAAACACTCGGTCCACGTCATATCTTGAGCACAGCATGTTGTCCAACCTTAAATTAGGAGGTATTCATGCTAGTTCCTCCTGCAAAAAGTAATAAATGAAAAAGCTTGCCCGAGCTTAAGTGGAACAGAGAACAATAATAACATTTTACTTAATAAAGAGAAACTAGAAAAATAAAAAATAAAAGAAAGGTGGGCATTTTATGCCTAATTTGTAATGTTAATTACTCAAACCCTCTTGCTAGTGTTGGATTATAGTTATTTATTTGCATTGTAAAATAATTATGCATAATTAGTGTGAACATTTCATATAATTAGCTAAATCTTTTAACTACTTTCTACAATATTATATTATTAACAGAATAAGTTTGCTATTTACTCTTTTTTTTTTTTAATAAGAGGAGAAAAGAGCAACTGTGACCGTGTTACCATAGTGAATATTAAATTTATTCTACTTAATTACTGAGAATTAAAAAATACATAAGCTTCACCTTCATTAGAGGATCTAATAACACATAATTATGATTAAAGATATTAGTAAATACTCTATATCCTAAAGCTAAAGACACAAATGGAGTGATACTAATTAATAATACAAATGTAAAAGCTAAAAGCAAAAATGGAGGGATAGAAAATTATTACCAGATAACTTTTAAGCCACCTATTGCACTTAGTCGCATTTAATGTGACCATAACATAAATAGTGTCTGTCAAATTGTTCAGGAACCTGAAGTAGGCATGTCTCCAAGAGCGGTTGAAAAGTATTGAGCCAAAGATCCCCCAAAATCCAGTGATAAATCCAAATGTCATACTCCAATAAAATTCCTTAAAGAGAATTGAATGCTTATCTTCTCGGAATTTAATTGCTTCTTGTGGTTTTTCCTTTTCAGGACACATTTTCTCAAGTGGTTTCCCACAAAGGTCAAGATTTTCTTCATAACTTGAGCTATTAAAACTCTGTAATTGTGTGCTAATTGGAATTTTTCCAGAGAGGTTGTTATGCGACAAGTCCAACATTGCGAGACGATCAATTTGAGAAAGACTAGAAGGAATTGGACCAAAGAAATGGTTTCTTGACAAATCAAGAGAGTCTAGTGATGTTAATCATCCAATTTCTAAAGGAATTTTTCCAACCAATTGATTCCTTGATAAGTTTAAAGATACCAATTCAACCAAAATTCCTAATTCTATTGGAATTTCTCCAGTTAACTGATTACTTGAGAGATCAATGCCTTTTAAAAATAACACAGTATCTTTAAAAATTCGTTCCATACCTTTCCACATGAGAAGTGCATTTAAATCATATAATTCCTCGTATAATTCTCCCTTTTTATAGTATAGAAAATCATTATCCAGATAATCTAATGCAAAACTCTCTTGAGCCATTGATGTAAAGTTTTTGAAGCATTTGAGTATTGGTCCAGATAAATTGTTCAATGAGAGATCCAATAAATGAATGCTTGACACATAACAAAGATGCATTGATAAGCTTCCAGAGAAGTTATTATTTCGCAAGATTAAAATTTTCAACTGATGTAATCCAATCCCGATCCATGAAGGTATTGGTCCTGATAACTTGTTTTCCCCCGCATCTAGTGTTACTAAGTTTGAGCAACTTCTCAAGGTGGAAGGCAACTCTCTAGTAAATTTATTGTTTCTCAATATCAATACTTGAAGATCATGTAGAGAACCAATAGAGGCAGGAAATGCTCCAGACAAATTGTTGTTACTCAAGTCTAAATAGACTAGTGATTTGAAATGACTCCAACAATCAGGAAGTTGTCCAGATAATTGATTATTGGAAAGACCTAATATGCCCAATAGTTTAGTTTCCCTACTAGCACATAAAAACTGGTGAAGTCCTGAAAGTTTATTTTTTGACAAATCAAGGGTAGATGCATTATGTAGAAATTGTGGAATTGGGCCTTCAAAATGATTTGAAGCCAGAGATATATAAGGGTATTCAGTAAATCTTATAGGAAGATTTGGTATTATACCAGATAAGTTATTCCTTGAAACATCAAATCTTTCTAACTTTGATGTCAATAAACCCCAAAACCATTCTGGAATAGTATCAAAAATTCCAGCATTAGAAATATCAAGTTCAGTGAAATTATTTTGAGTTTGCAACCATTTGAGAAAATTCGGACCTAACATGCAAGATCCCATACTTATGGCATCCAATTGAAATTGCGGGACCCAATTTTGGCTAAATCTCAAACCCAACAAAGAGTTGTTATATAGGTATAAAACTTTTAAGTTAGGTATATTAGCAAAATGTGAGTCAGTGAGGATACCTTTCAAAGGGGTGGAAGCAATGCGTAAAGACACCAATTGAGATGGAAATCGAAGATCTTTAGGTATTGTCCCATTCAACCAATTCCCTGAAATGTCAAATGTCTTTAAAGATGTGAATGTGGAAAGGTCAGGTAATGTGCCAGTGATTTGATTACGGCTTAGGTCCAAGGTTTGCAAAGAATATCTAGCACATCCAGACAAAGTTTGAAGAATTGTTGGAAGGTCTTCACTTAGATGGTTATAGCCTAGGAATAATAAGCGTAAGGTACATATATTCCCCAAGGATCTCAATCCACCCCTGCGTTTATTACCATGGAGGAATAGATTCTCGAGAGAATTCATGATGCTACTAAATTCATATGGTATGGGACCTTCTAAGAGGTTATAAGAAAGATGAAGCTCAACAAGGTTGGGGCTGACATTCATGAGCCATTGGAATATTATAGGTGACATGAAGTTATTCTCAGAGAGATCCAAGAAAGAAAAAGAATTTGAAGAATTAAATTGTAAAGGGGCCAGAGAAAGGATAGAGTGATCTGAAAGATTGTTCAAAGATAGGGATAGTGCTTTTAAACTTGGTAGCTTTGCAATTGTATGCAACCACTTATGTGAATAATTGAGATGAGTTATACTATCCAATTTAAGATTGGACAAAGATGTGAGACTAGACAGCCACTCACCTCCAGCACCATTCCGTTGGTCAATTCTGAGAGCATCGTTATATCCAAGATAAAGCCTTTGCAAGTTCGAAAGGTTCCCAAGTTGATAAGGCATTGCTCTCTCAAGATTATTCCATGAGAGATCAAGATGCTGCAATTGTGAGAGATTTCCTAGTTGATGAGGTATTGCTCCCACAAGATTATTTATTGAGAGATCAAGATGTTGCAATTGTGAGAGATTTCCTAGTTGATGAGGTATTGCTCCCACAAGATTATTTATTGAGAGATCAAGATGTTGCAATTGTGAGAGATTTCCTAGTTGATGTGGTATTGCTCCCATAAGATTATTCCTTGAGAGATCAAGATGCTGCAATTATGAGAGATTTCCAAGTTGATATGGGACTGAACCTTCCAAATGATTAAGGCAAAGATCAAGATATCGCAGGTGCGAAAGACTCCCAAGTTGACTTGAAATATTTCCATGAAAAGCATTCCAACTAAGGTTCAAATATGTCAAATATTGCAACTCCATCAACGATGCACTGATCTTACCTTGCAACCAGCAGGCTTGTACTTCAATATCACTAGGAAGGTTGAGCTTTTGTACATGGCCAGTCTGATTGCTACAATGAACACCCTTCCATTCACAACAATCTCTCTTTTCCATTTTGTTTCCCCAAGAAGACAAGAGGCCACAGTTATCCACAAAGGCAGCCTTAAAGTGAAGCAAGGCTTGCCTCTCCTTCTCTATGCATTGAATCTCAGCACTTGTAGCTCTCCAAGAATTTAGAGCAAGGAGCCGAACCTCAAGCACTATTGTAGCTAACACAAGGAATTTGAGAAAACCCACATACATCCTCTTCATTCTTTTAACAATTGATTCTATGGATTAATAATGCTAGTTAGTAGTCACTAACTAGTGGTGAGTCATTTATATAGCTTATTAGGTTGTTTAGAGCATTTTTTTTTACGCAATTAAATTCACATGTTTTTATGCCTTCTCACGTGTTATGTTTTATTACAAAAAGGAAGAAAATACCATTTCTCTTAGTTTCTACAATTTAACATGTCATAATTAGATTTCTTTCTTTTAAAAAATTATTTCATGTGTTATATTTTCACTGGAAAAACTTCATACCAAATGCTTTGATGTATTATTTTATCATACTTGGTTGTCATTATCATTTTTAATTAGTTTCAATGCATCAATCCATGGTTGTCAAGTCAATTCGAGTATAAATTAATTGCAAACCCAATGAAATTGATTATTGGACCCATTGAGATTCAAAGTCATCTTGAAGGCTATTTTGAAGTCATTAAAATTATTTGATCTAATCAAACTATTCTTAGAAATAGTTAGTGGCATTCCTAAAAATATTATATTTACGTGCTTACTTCAGTCATAATATTCAAAGAACCATAGACAAGTTTCAAAAATCATATTCATCTTTTTTTATTAAAAAATTATAATTACTGATGATGACAATTATTTGGCACTAACATTTGTATGACAAAAAGACCAAATAGCAAAATGAGATTAATAGGTCCTTTGATGAACTTTGGTACTTGAACAAATTTGGTAAGGCATCAAAATTAATGGGACAAACAAACAAATTAGGCATGACATCAAAACCAATTAAAGGAACTGCATATGGCTATTGATCAATTTCACCCTTTGAATTTACATTTGATTTTATTGAATTAAATGTGTAACATTAACTTTTAATAACTAAATCGATTTAATAAATTATGAGAAAATCTATGTAATTAACCTAATTGATCTGTGGATTTTAGTCAAGTTGAATCAGATTGGATACTGAAATTGAATATATTTACAAATAATTATAATTTAAAATTTTAAGTTAAAGATGTTTATTATAAAGAATCTTAAAATTTGAAATTATTTTAAAGAACTTTAGAATAAAAAATCTAAATTATATGCAAAAATTAAAATTTAAGACTTTAGATTAAAATTTTTTATATTAAAATCGTTGAAATTAATTTTAAAATTTAAAACCTTTTAATATAAATTTCTTTTGAGTTAGCATATAAAATTTAATTTTTTTAATATTTTTTATGTTGAGTGAGCAATGAATGAGACTTGAAATGAGAAAAAATGTAGGCATGGTTTAGATGAAGGAGTAGGGCATTGGTCGCCGCCACTGATGTGCGGTTGGGAGCGTAAATCCGTACACTGACGATGTGGCCGCCTCTCCTCTTTTTGTGTTTCGGCATCATGAAACACATAATTTTGAAAATTATATTATTTTAAAAAAATATTATTATATTATTATTCAATTATATCTATATATATATATATATTAAAAATAACAATATAAATATTATTTTTCATCTCTTATTTTTTATTTATTTTTTATTTCATCAATCTTTTTTTTTCCAATATCAAAATATTGTAAACTTTATCTGTTCATTTTTTGTTGTTCATATTTTTCTTATCAAATATCATCTTTAAATAAATAAAATGTAATTTTTTGTTAATAGAGACTTGATGTATAAGTTATAATATTTTATTCTATCAAAGTTTATTCTAATTATGATTCATGAATTTTAAAATAGTATACAATTATGTCATCTCATATTTTAAAATTAAGATATTATATAAACAATAAATCAATCATAAAATGTACAATTATTTTGATTAAATATCCCCAATTGATGTTGAACACTATCTCCATTGAGATCGTGGTGACTAAAAATCTGAAAGGCCTAAAAATAATATATAATTAGAGAAAAATAAGTAATATATTGAAAATATTTATCTAAAAAAATTTAATCATATAATATTAAATTATTAAAAAAGCTCTAATTATCATAATTTATTATAAAAACTTAACACTAAATACTTCAAAATTATATCTAATCAGTTATTCTTAAAAAACATTTATTGAAAAACATAGATGCCCCCGCCAACTGATCTAACAAATCATCAATTGTAGAAGAGGATATTTATTCTTAATGGTAACTTTATTCAACTCTCTGTAATTGATACACAATGTAAGCTACCATCTTTCTTTTTCACAAATAACACTGGAGCTCCCCAAGGTGAAGCACTAGGGTGGATAAACCCTTTCTCTAACAATTCCTCTATCTACTTTTTCAACTCAGCAAGCTTGGCGAGAGCCATCCTGTAAAGAGCTTTGAACACCGATCCAGTCCTAGGCACTATGTCTATAGGGAACTCTAGTTCTCTCTCAGGGGGTATATAAAGTCCCACATTGGCTGGAGGGAGTTTGTGTCAAGCGCTTATAAAGGGGTGCGAAGCGCTCTCTTCCATACGTGCGTTTTCCCGTGAGTTAAGCGGACAAGCAACAAAACCCATTGATCCGGGAAGGCTGGACCTGTGACCCTCGAACTGGGAATGATGGGACAATACGTCTGAAGGCGCTGTAGGTTGTTTGGTATCAGAGCAATCCTGACCCATGTGCCACCCGAGGACGGGTCGGCCCCAAAAGGGGAGTGGATTGTAAAGTTCCACATCGACTGGAGGGGGCCTATGCTGAGTGCTTATAAAGGGATGCGAAGCGCTCTCTTCCAGACGTGCGTTTTCCTGTAAGTTAAGCAGGCAAGCGACAAAACCCGCTGAACCAAGAAGGCTGGGTCTGTGACCCTTGAACCGGGAAGGACGGGACAATACATCTGGAGGCTCTGTAGGTTGTTGTCTTTTCTTGTAGGAAAAGCACCTCGGTAGGGAGGAATTCTCCCCCACTTATATGGGCTAGCCACGGGCCCTTCTAGCTGATGTGGGACTTTACAAGGTAGGCCACTAAAGTCAAACTCCTTAGGGAAAACCTCCGAAAATTCTCTGACAACTAGGATCTCCTCTATCCCTTCTTCTACCTTGACCTGAATAGAGAAAAAGACTAGAAACCCTTGACATCCACACTCTAAATGCCTCTCATCCTGGGCAGTAATCATAAAGGATAACTCAGCTCTTACCCTAAGTATGGTCCCACAAGCAGGTAGGGAAATGGTTCGATGTTTACAATCAAGTACCGCATTATTCGTGGCCAATCAGTTCATACCAACAATCAAATCAATATCATGGAAGGGCATATAGATCAAATCAATAGTGGTATGACAATGATTAAACTAAACAGTGACATTTAAGTAAATATGGGAAGTAACTACGTGGCCTCCAGTGGATGTAGTGACAAACAAGTCAAATGGCAAGACACTAACAGCCAGACCCAATTGCCTCACACAATCATAAGATATAAATGAGTGACTAGCACCCGAATCAAATATGGCAACTACAGGAAAGCCATTCACTATCAGCGTACCTTGGATCAAACTAGGGAACACACTGGCTTCCTATTGAGTGATGGCGAACACTTGGCCTTGGGTCTGTGGCCTAGGAAGAGGCGCTGTAGCCATTTGAGAACAATGTCTAGTAATGTGTCTTAGCTTCCCACACTTGAAATATGTCTCCGAAGACTACTGGAAGGATGACTGACTCTGAAGAGGTGGTATCGGCTTGCCCCGCTGTGGCCTTCTATTCCACGGCCCTTTGCCTTTCCTCTTGGTGCTAGGTGTCACACTAAAACTTTCTTTTGGTTTCGGCCTTTTCAATTCCGAAACCCCCTTCTGACTAGCTATAGCTGCAGCAGGCATGATAGCTCGCAGGTTAGTCTCAATCATCCTGTTGACCTCCACAAGGGTATTAAACTTCCTAATCTGCTGTGGAGTAACTCTGTCGCTAATCAGGGGTTTCAACCCAATCTCAAACTACTCACATCTCTAGGGTTTATCATTATACCTCTAGAGGTAAGAGGAATACCAAGACAACTCAATGAACTTGGCTATATATTGATCCACAATCATCTCATTTGTCTGTCTCAAGCCTATAAATTCCATCTCTTTCTTCTTTCTCATCGAACTAGGGAAATATTTCTCATAAAACTTGACCAAGAAGCTTTCCTAAGTTATCTATATGTTCTTGGTCTCCATCAGGGGTTTCGTGCTACTCCACCATTTATTGGCTTCTTTCTGTAGCATGAAAGTGGCTAGCTGAGCTTTCTGCTCGGTGGTACAATCCATCATCGAGAATATTTTCTCCAGCTTCATAACCAAAACCTTCGCCTTATCTGCATCCAACTCCCCGTCAAACGAGGGTGGACTATTCTGCCTAAACTGCTTTAACAGTTTCGGGATAGGCATCTGGGTCTGAGCAACAGTAGGCTCCTGGGGAGGTGCAGGTGGAATGCCAGATGTGGATGGCTGAGGTATAGGGGCTTCTCTCCTGACTTCTTCTTGCCTGGCCAGGGTATCTTGCAAGTGCATGATCATATTATGCTGTTGCTGGGCAATGTACCTTTGCTGTTCCAGCATCTCCTTTTGCTGTTTCAGCATCTCCTATCCTTGCCTCATACCAGTCAAGTCTCTCTATGATGGTCCGCAGAGGATTTTTAGGCCCAACAGGAACCTCTGGCTTAACTCTCTAAGCCCTGGGCGGTCTGCCTCTACCCCTCTCCATTCTAGTCTTAACCATGTCTGAAAAGAAATAGCAATCCTCAGTTCACAATCATATCACAAACACATATGCATATGGATGCTACCACTTCCATGGCAATTCACACCAAAAACAAGCAAATTACATCATTCAAAAGCCCAACATCAAGTAAAAATGCCTGAACCTTTGATCTGATACCAAAAATGTAACATCATAATGTCTTAACTCCAACTAATTTTCCTTTAGGCTTGATTTGATATGATTTTCAATGAAAATGACCAAAATCGTGGTATTTTACTACCTTAAGTTAGGGTTTAATTAGTTATATTTTGCCCCGTGGGTCCCATGAATTACATTTTCTACTCAAACTCTACTTGTACAACTCATACATAGCCTCAAACAACCCATAAACCACGGATATGAACCAAAAAACCAAAAAAATGCAATTTCTTAAATGGGCCCAAAAGTCAAATTTTTTGCTCTAACTTTAGAAAATTATAACTAATTCTAGAAAAATGGGAATCAAGCAAACCATATCTTTCTAGAAATTTATAAGTGTTAAATTTATACTAAAAATAATGTCCAACCACAATCTCAACATTTAGACTAGGTTTGATATCAAAAAAGAGACAGAGGTCCGGCTGTCCTTGGTACTGGTGTAGCTTGCTGTCATGAACTCCAAAAATTTATAACTAATTCCAAAAATATCAAATCTGGACAAACTATACCAATTTAGAAAGTTACAGATGTTAAATAGGGGATAAAAATAAGTATAGATCAATTCAGTAGCCCTTAGACCTCAAAAATTGATGGAACAGTAATGAAGGTCAGATGGCTTCCCTGATGTTGACATAGAACTTAAGAAAGTTAGTTCTCCCTCTACAGACCTTTGATTGAGGTGCTTCTAGTTGGTATAGGCCACTGTGGATGTCTATTTTATGCCTATAAAATTTCATAACAATTGGCCATCGTTTGGTCCATGAATGACATAGATTTATTTTTGGACCTAGTTGCACAGTACAATAACCAAAACCAGAAAATTCTCCAATTTCAAAAATTCGTCAAATATTCCCTAGACCTCCAAATATTACCCACGTTAATCTTTTAAGAAGCTCTCAACAAGCTCTAAAGGCATGCCAAATTTTATATCAAGAAGAGCTCATTTAGTTATATCTTGACAGAGCTTACAAATTTGGTAGTTTTGACACCATAAAGGGTTCAAAATGGAGGTAAATGGGCCTTTACATGCTCTAGCACCCTTTGGGCAAGTTGTAAAGTATAAACATGGTATATATGAATTGCCCAAGTGGTCCAAATCATCATACATCTCAAACTCACTATGCTACGGGCAAAAATATACTACTACATATAAGCCACGAGGGAGTTAAATCTCATAATTTTATTGCTTTGGCTCTATCCAGGGTTCATACATCATTCATATATAGTTTTGCACTTGCTCAAACATTTACATCTAAAAAATAATAGGTGCATATTCATTTTAGCACCTCTTTACTTCAAAAGAACTAAAATAGCTATACAACTCTCTAATCATGCTCAACTAGACTCCTTGGTGTGCACTTTGATCTCCTTGAGCTCCACCTGACATGTTAAGATGGGAGAGGGAAGAGGGTGAGATTCATGGAATCTTAATAGCTAATACACTCATTCAAGGAAGCAATCAAGATATATAAATAGGTCAAAGCATACAAACCATTCACAATTACACAATACATGATTTTCATGCCATGATATCATATCAATGCCAAAAATAAGCTCTAGGGACTTTTGGTCTAGTCTCACCCGATTTTAGGGACTTTTGGATAGCCTCACCCTTAGTTTAGGGACTTTTAACTTGGCCTCACTTAGTTATAAGACTTTTGGCTTAGTCTCACCCATCCTTAGGGACTTTCGGCTCTACCTCACCCATCACAAAGGACTTTTGGTACTACCTCACCGGAGCAATTTTCACAATCCAACACATAAACATATTGGTACCAATGCATCAAGGTAACATCAAATGGCATGTCTCACAATACAAGCATATACACAAGCATACAATGACTATATATATCCAAGAATGCAATAAGAAAGAGTGGAGAGCTATCTTATAAGCCAACACAAGCCTTCCCTTTCAATTTCTCTTTTCCCTTCTTAGTCTCATAAGCATAACTAGATGGAACTGCTTCTTTTAAGCCTAGACACAATAAAGAGCATGGAGTTACTCTCTCATAACTTAATAATTATTCACAAAGCTAGGGGGTTCTTCATAACAAACCCTACAAAGCATATAAGAAACTAGGGGTTCTCTCTTTCTAAAGTTTCACCAACTCTTCTTCTCCTTTCTTTTGTATTTTTTCAACTTCCCACACTCTAATTCAAGGATCTCTTGCTTCCTTCCTCTCTCAAGCTCTCAAGTTGGTAGAACCAACATACTCAAGGAAGGCAAGGGGAGAAGATGCAATAAAATTGGAAGAAGTTATCTTAAATAAAGCTCTTTCCAAGAGGCTCTTCCTTTGCATAAATCTTTTCCTCAAACCCTTACACTTCCCCCTCTGACTCAGGCCCAAAACAAAGCCAATTTAATAACCAAAACCATAAAAAGAGAGGGCAAAGAGAGAAGAACAAAACTCTAAGAAGAAAAGCTATGAAGATCTCAAGTTATGCTTACCTTTTTTGTTCTTCCTTCCTTCTCTAGGTCTCTCTCTCTCTCTCCTCAGCCCTTTTCTCTGTCTTGATTGAAGCATAAGTCAATTTAAAGAAAAAGAAGGGATTTGGATGCTTTAAGAAGTAAAATTCTCTTTTTTCACGCTTTTCCGAACTAATCCTCGCTATAGCGAAGAACAACCCTCGCTACAGTGAGCACGTATCAGTCACAGACCCTTATTTATGCTACGGTGCGCTATTGCGAGAAACTCCCCTAGTTTTTGTATAAGATGCCCGCACTCGCTATAGCGAGAGCTATAGCTAGAAGCATTCTCGCTATAGCTAATAGGTACATTCGCTATAGCTAGACCATTTCTTGCTATAGCTAGCAGACTTAGAAAAATTTTAGAATTTCAAAAATTTTCAAGTTCTCTTTTCTTTTTTTTCTTTTTTTGGTTGTTACACAAGGAGCTGAACCTTAATTACTATTGTAGCTAACACAAGGAATTTGAGAAAACCACATACATCCTCTTCATTCTTTTAACAATAGATTCTATGGATTCATAATGCTAGTTAGTAGTCATTAACTAGTCGTGAATCATTTATATAGCCAATTAGGTTGTTCAAAGCATTTTTTTTACACAATTAAATTCACATGTTTTTACACCTTTTCACATGTTATGTTTTATTACAAAAAGTAAGAAAATATTATTTCTCTTAGTTTCTACAATTTAACACCTCATAATTAGATTTTTTTTTTGGAAATTTATTTCATGTGTTATATTTTCACTGGAAAAACTTCATATCAAATACTTTGATGTATTATTTTATCATATCTGGTCGTTATTATCATTTTTAATTAGTTTTGATACATCAATCTATGGCCAGCAAATCAATTTGAGTACAAATTAATTTTAAACCAAGTGAAATTGATTGTTGGACCCATTGAGATTTAGAGTCATCTTGAAGGCTATTTTGAAGTTATTAAAATTATTTGATCTAATCAAAATATTCTCAGAAATATTTCGTGGCATTCCTAAAAATATTATATTTATGTGCTTACTTTAATCATAATGTTCTTAGTTTCAAAAATCATATTGATCTTTTTTACTAAAAAATTATAATTATTGGTGACGACAATTATTTGGCACTAACATTTGTATGACAAAAAGACTAATTAATGGGACATTTGATGAACTTTCATACTTGAACAAATTTGGCTTGGCATCAAAATTAATGGGACGAACAAACAAATTAGGCATGACATCAAAACTAATTAAAGGAATTGCGTATGGCTATTGATCATTGTCACCCTTTGAATTTACTTTTGATTTCATTGAATTAAATGTGTAACATTAACATTTAATAACTAAATCGATTTAATAAATTATGAGAAAATCTATGTAATTAACCTACTTGATATGTGGATTTTAGTCAGGTGGAATCAGATTGGATATTAAAATTGAATATATTTAGGGATAATTATAATTTAAAATTTTAATTTAAAGATGTTTATTATAAAGAATCTTAAAAGTTAAAGTTATTTTAAAGAACTTTAGAATAAAAAATCTAAATTATAAACAAAAATTAGAATTTAAAACTTTAAATTAAATTTTTATATTAAAATCATTTAAATTAATTTTAAAATTAAAAATTTTTTAATATAAATTTCTTTTGAGTTAATATATAAAATTTATTTATTTTTTATATATGTTATGTTGAGTGAGCAATAAATAAGACCCGAGATAAGAAAGAATGTGGGCATCCTTTAAATGAAGAAGGGCATTGGCTGCCGCCTCTGACGTGCGGTTGGGAGCATGAATCCGTACACTGACAATGCGACCACTTCTCCTCTTTTTGTGTTTCAACATCATGAAACATATAATTTTAAAAATTATATTATTTAAACAAAAATATTATTACATTGTTATTCAATTATATATATATTTTTTATTTTTTTAAAAAAAACAACATAAATATTATTTTTTTATCTCACTTATTTATTTTTTATTTCTTTTTCATTTTATCAATCTTCTTTTTTCTTTCTTTATCAAATATAATGTAAACTTTATCTGTTCATTTTTTGTTGTTCATTTTTTTTTATCAAATATCATTTTTAAATAAATAAAATAATATTTTTGTGAATAGAGACTTGATGTATAAGTTATAATATTTTATTCTATCAAAGTTTATTCTAATTATGATTCATGAATTTTTCATATTCAAAAATTAAGACATTATATAAACAATAAATCAGTCATAAAATGTTCAATTATTTTGAATAAATATCCCCAACTGATATTTAACCCTATCTCCATTGAGATCGTGATGACCCACAATCTGAATGGCTAAAAAAAATGTAATTGAAAAAAAAATAATATATTAAAAATATTTATCTAAAAAATTTAATCATATAATATTAAATTATTAAGAAAAAACTCCAATTATCATTATTTATTATAAAAAACTTGATACTAAATAGTTCAAAATTATATCTAATCAGTTATTCTTCAAAAACATGATGGATTGCTTTCTTTCTTTCTACAATCTTGTTTTAAAAAATTTTTTTATAGCCCTTTTCACTGATATATTTCCACGGTGATATCTTTTCCTTCACTAAGGTGCTTTATAACTTATTAGCATTTCTCACATATACTTCCTGCACTCAAGTTAAATTTCATCTTTCTTAATTTTTCTAAAATCATTATTTAAATAACGAAACATAAAAAGCCATATTGTCTAAAATAGTTTTAATTTATGAAAAATAGTTCATGAGAAAAAATGGAAGAAAATAGCTATATATACTTTTCCTATTTTTTAATTGGGGATAAAATGGGAAAAATTATTATTAAGTTTGAACCGAGTTATATATAGAAATTTAGTCAATTTTATTTTTAAAAGACTAATTGAACATCTATTATTGTAAATTAATTAGATTAAAAAATAATCTAAGATCTCTTAGGAACTATTTAAATCTCACAATACTAATTACTTTTTAAAAAAATTCTAAATACTCTAGATAATTGGTTGAGGGACAATGGTAAAAGGCATGTCAATTTGATAACGCGCACCAATCAAAATTTCATTGACCAAGAAAAATGAAGCACCGTCCAAAATATGTTAGGTAGCAAAAGAAATAAAAATGCTTGTTAAGAAACATTTCATGTCCTGTAAGTCCGAATTAATATGATTATTGTTCTCTTGAACAAAACCAATTAATTTTGTTTTAGCTTGGTAAGAATTTCAAGTTTTTTTTTTGGGGTAAATAATAACTTACCTTCTAAAAGATTTTTTTTAAAAGAAAATTATAGGCAATTATTTATATTTATATTTTTATGTTATTTAATCAAAACATGACAATTATATAATTTTTTAATAATAATATGACATGTGTATAATTTTTACATATAGTTGTATAATTTTTTAATTAAATCATATATTTGTTATGTTATTATTAAAAAATTATATATTTATTATGTTTTAATTGAAAAAATAATAAACATAATATAAGAAATTAAATATAAATTTTGTGATTTTTTTTAATATTGGTTCACATAATGAACTTCTTAAATTGAATGATTAAAGATTGTGAATTAAAATTGTTAAATTGAACTGATTGTAAATCGAAAACACAATATATAATAATTGCATATCAATTATGTATTTGACATTGAAAATTGTATCACAAGTCATTCTTCATTGATTGAGAACATGCGTTCACAACACGTTTAAGTCAAACACCTTATAGTCTTCATCGGAAAGTGACATTAACAACAATGCATTTCCACAATGATATCTTTTCCCTCAAGTAAGATGCTAACTTCCAAGTATTTCTCACAGCTAACTCTTGCACTCAAGGTAAATTTCGTCTTTCTTAATTTTTCTAAAATCTTTATTTAAATAATGAAACTTGGAAAGTCATATTGTTTGAAATAATGTCGTTAATTTATGAAAAATAATTCATAAAAAAATAGAACAAGAACAGCAATATATACTTTTCCTAATTTTTAATTAGGGAAAAAGGAACATGAAAAAATATAATTAATTTTATACCAAATAATATCTAGAAGTTTAGAAAATTTTATTTTTTTATAAAAACTAATTAAACACCTAGTGTTGTATATTAATTTCATTTTCAAAAATTGGTTTGCTCTCATATGCTTTTATTAGATTAAAGGTTAACTAGTAGACACTCTTAGTGTTGTCAAGAAAATTATAGTCAATCAAGAATTAATACACCAAAATTCACGTTCAACTATCATTGTTATTCATTTTATATGAAGACAAAGGAGTGTTGCGTAGGAGAGATTTTGAAGACTTTACAAAAGAAAACTCCAAAATCATTGACTGGAAAATTAAAAACCAAAAAAAAGAAAAGATTGATAGTGACTCGTTATATTTTTGAACAATTTCTTGACATGCTTTAACTAAGTTGTTTCCAAACATTTAGGCACTTCAAATATAACTTAATTGCATTAGTTGTAGGTAGTGTATCCATCACTCTAGTTGTTCATCACCCTAGTTCTATAATAATAAAATTTTAATATTAACGGCAATATTTTTTGACAAAACCATATCTAACCATTTCTAGCCTATTAGAATTAAACAATAATTTCTTTTATTTTAAAAATATACATAAATTCTTCTAAAACTAAAAGCTTACCAAGATACCATCAATAATATTTGATTTCTTTTATTAAAAATATAACGCACTAGAAAATCATAAATTTAATTTATTTTAAAATTTTATTTGATTTATGGTACTGTTTTTGTTTCTTAATATATGCTTAATACGAATGGTATTGTTGAAATTAAATTATTATCTCTAAATTGGTTAATTTTGAAAAATTTTTATTTGAATATGTTATTAGTTTTTAATAATTAATTATTTTATCAAATGATCTTATAATTTACTAAACTTGAAATAGTCACTATTTTAGTATAAGTTTTATACTTATTATATTGTCAAATTAGTATTTGTGTATGTGTATATATTTTAGTCAAAATAAGTTGTACCTCATATTTTATTGTAGGAGAAATAAGTGTAACAAATATTAGGTTTCAAGGAAAGGAAGTATGTTATTAAGAGAAAAAAATTATATAATTTACACATCTCTCAAAAAAAAATTATTCATAAACCTATTCAAGGCATGCATATTACTCTGTGAATTATAGCTTAGAGTCTCTCTCCAAACATGGCAAAGAAAAGTATAATCTATCACTAATGCCCCAAACTCCATGATCAACTATCATTTTCACTCACATTTCAAAAGCTATTTGGTGGAAGAGGCTTCATTCAAAGATAAAAAGATAAAAAAAAAAGGAAAGAAGAAAATATTGATAGCAACTCACATTATGTTTCTTGGCATGCATTAATTGGATTGTTTGCATGTATCAAACCATATCAATTAGGAATTAATTGCATGTGCATGGACCAAAAATTGATTAAATATAGGCATTATGAGATATGAGAAAGTGTTTATTACTCTAGTTGTTTATTTCGCATTATAAGATGGATATCTTTGGTAGTTTCAAGTTTTAACCATTTGTTCATAAAATTAATATTAAAATTTGGAAAAAATTAATCATTCAATTCTTATTATTTACTCAAATTTTTAATTTAGTCTTTATAATTTTTTTAAATTTGTCTTTATACTTTACAAATGTTTTCACTTTTGTATCCAACATTTAAATCTATGATAACACCGTTAAATTTGAAACTAATTAGACTAGTGAAGGATGACATGTGATCTTGAGTAGGAGACAAGTTGCCATGCAATCACCACCTACCCACAATTTTAATAATTGTTTGATCTTTATAGTTTACTAAATATTTAATTTGGTCCTTATTTTTTTTTCTAAATAAGTCCTTATACTTTACAAACATTTACGCTTTAATCTTTGATGTGTAAGCCTGTGATAAGTCCATTTATTTGGAGGTGCCAATTTTTGTTTTTTGTTTTTGTTTTCATTTCAAGAGAAAGAAGAACCCGGTTAGTATAATGCATTTTTTCTTATTCTCTTCTTCCTGTTGTGATAACTACACTTTACGAATGTTTATACTTCAATCTTTAATGTGTAATGACCAAATTATATGGTCTTTTTCTCTCTTGAAATAAAAAAATGCTTCACACTTACTTTTCTTGTTGCAAAAGATGAATTACAATAATCCTTATTTTGACCAAAATATTTTTATATCTATTATTTATATAATATAATAAGCATTAAATATGTATTTGAGTACTATAAAAATAGTTACTTTTTAAACTTAGATGAAATTAAATTGATGGTTTCTAACATAAAATAACTAATATTAAAATCAATTTTTAAAAAATATATTATTTAATAAGTTGTATTTTTTAATAAAAGAAATCAATATTATTCTTGAGGATATTTTGGTTATATTTTAACTTTAAATATAATTTTGTATATTTTTATAATTTAAAGAAGAAATGTCTAATTTAAATGTCTCTTTTAGAGGAAGAAAATAATTTGTCTAAAATCTTAATAGTAGTGACAATATTTTTTAGCACAAGCAATTCTAGTCATTTCTAACCAAATCAACCTTTTAAATATCTTCAAGAATCTTACATAAGATCATGATTTTGACATATTGGCTAGCGACCACTGACATCTTCCAAAGATCTCATTATTTGGGAGATGATTTTATGCTTTCAAAAACATTAAGTTCCTTAGATAATTATTGAATATAAAACAATATTTGGCATACTTTGATAGATTTATTACTATAAAACCATTCTTATTAGCTACGCAAAAATAAAATTAATTCCTTTGAAAATAATTAATTATTAAATAAATTAATATTTTAAGCAACTATTTAATAAAATATTATTTTATATTTAATAATTAATGCATTATAGCTAAACAATAAAATATTCCTAAAAAACATAATATCATTTCTCCATTCACTTGCCACATGTATGCATTAGGAGTATATTTTTTAAATTTACAACTTTTCAACAAATTAATATTAAACATCATCCTCTAAACTAGACAACTCATTTTGTCTAAAAACTCATTTTTCAGAATAAATTATATGTGTCTTTCTTGAGTTTTATTAAAATTACATGAATTTTTTTTTATTTTCAAAACAAACACTTTAGTCTAATTTTAAAATTTTTTGAATTAAAATATCTTTAGTGATAAAATATGTAAAAATGGTTAATAAAAAGTTATTTAGCCACAATATTTAAAATTAGACTAAAATAAAAGGTAACTTTTCATTTGAGGGAAATCCATAAATATTTAGAAAATAAAAAGGATATCTGTAAAATTTCATCTAATTTTTAACATTGGACACACTTTCCTATACAATTTTTCAAATTTATTTTCAATTGTTATTTTTATTGTATCATTATTTGTTCCATATAGTGCAATTGATTTTATTGATTTGTATTTATCGTTACTGGTTCCAAATTTAAAGAAGGATGGGAAACAGAGGCAGGGTCTACTTCTCGCTAGTGAGCGTAAAAAAATAGAGTACTACTGGAGCAGAGAGGGAGAGTATATTTTAGGATAATTTTAGTATTTGTCAATTACACTGTAAAATACTCCAAGAAAAATGCTTATCATAATTAAACAAAAACAGAGTGCCAACTCTTTGGGAGATATGACTTCGAGACTTTTAATATGATCAACAAAAATCCTTCATCAACAATTTCATCCCATTAGAACAACCAAAACTAACAAAAATCAAATTATGTAAAAGTACTTAACGTATATATGTTGAGGATGCATAGGATAAGGAGCCAAGTAAGCTCAACGTCCTATGCACCCTGTGCAAAAATCAAACAGTTAGTAACTTAAGCAAGGCTAATATATATAACCATGGAATCCCAAAATGAGAAGCTGTCACACAACTGAAAGCAACCTTTTATCTAATAAAATGAGCTAAAAATAATGGTTGTTGAAATCATTATAATAACATAATAAATAGCACAAAACAATTCATGGTATTTCAAAGCTTAGCTATATGCTTTAACATTCGATTATTTAATTTAATAATTACCATAACGTTGCAATTATTTATGTATACTGGTTTTCTAGCAAACACTCAATCCACGTCATATCTCGAGCACAACATGTTGTCCAACCTTAAACTAGGAGGTGCTCACGCTAGTTTCTCCTGTAAAAAGTAAGAAACAAAAAAGCTTGCCTGAGCTTAAGTAGAACAAAGAGCAATAATAACATTTTACTTAATAAAAAGAAACTAGACAAATAAAAAATAAAAGAAAGGTGGGCATTTATAACTAATTTGTAATGTCAATTACTGAAAACCCTCTTGCTAGTGTTGGACTATAGTTATTTGTTTGCATTGTAAAATAATTATGCATAACTAGTGTGAATATTTCAAATAATTAGCTAAATCTTTTAACTACTTTCTACAATGTTATATTATTAACAAAATAAGTTTGCTGTTTACACTTTTTGTTTAATAAGAGGAGAAAAGAGCAACTGTGATCATGTTACCATAGTGAATACTAAATTTGTTCTACTTAATTATTGAGATTAAAAAATACATAAGCTTCGCCTTCATTAGTGGATCTGAGAACACATAATTATGATTAAAGATATTAGTAAATACTCCATATCCTGAAGCTAAAGACACAAATGGAGTGATACTAATTAATAATACAAATGTAAAAGCTAAAAGCAACAATGGAGAGATAGAAAATTATTACCAGATAACTTTTAAGCCACTTATTGCACTTAGTCGCATTCAATGTGACCATAACATAAATAGTATCTGTCAAATTGTTCAGGAACCTGAAGTAGGCATGTCTCCAAGAGCGGTTGAAAAGTATTGAGCCAAAGATCCCCAAAAATCCAGTGATAAATCCAAATGTCATACACCAATAAAATTCCTTAGAGAGAATTGAATGCTTATCTTCTCCGAATTTAATTGCTTCTTGAGGTTTTTCCTCTTCAGGACACATTTTCTCAAGTGGTTTCCCACAAAGGTCAAGATTTTCTTCGTAACTTGAGCTATTAAAACTCTGCAATTGTGTGCTAATTGGAATTTTTCCAGAGAGGTTGTTATACGACAAGTCCAACATTGCAAGACGATTAATTTGAGAAAAAGTAGAAGGAATTGGACCAAAGAAATGGTTTCTTGACAAATCAAGAGAATCTAGTGATGTTAATCGTCCAATTTCTAAAGGAATTTTTCCAGCCAATTGATTCCTTGATAAGTTTAAAGATACCAATTCAACCAAAATTCCTAATTCTATTGGAATTTCTCCAGTTAACTGATTACTTGAGAGATCAATACCTTTTAAAAGTAGCACAGTATTCTTAAAAATTCGTTCTGTACCTTTCCACATCAAAAATGCAATTGAATCATATGCTTGATCATAGAATGCTCCCTTATAGTAGTATTGAAAATATTGAAACATATGATCTGATGCAAAACTCTCTTGAGCCATTGCTATAAAGTTTTTGAAGCATTTGGGTATTTGTCCAGATAAATTGTTCAATGAGAGATCCAAAAAATGAATGCTTGACACATAACAAAGATGCGTTGATAAGCTTCCAGAGAAGTTATTATTTCGTAAGATTAAAATTTTCAACTGATGTAATCCAATCCCGATCCATGAAGGTAGGGGTCCCGATAACCTATTTTCTCCTGCATCTAGTGTTACTAAATTTGAGCAATTCCCCAAGGTGGAAGGTAACTCTCCAATAAATCTATTGTTTCTCAATATCAATACATGAAGATCATGTAGAGAACCAATAGAGGCAGGAAAGGCTCCAGACAAATTGTTGTTACTCAAGTCTAAATGCACTAATAATTTGAAATAACTCCAACAATCAGGAAGTTTTTTGAATAATTGATTATTGGAAAGATCTAATGTGCCCAACACTTTAGTTTCCTTATTTGCACATAAAAACAAGTGAAGTTCTGAAAATTTATTATTTGACAGATCAAGGGTAGATGCACTGTGTAGAAATTGTGGAATTGGGCCTTCAAAATGATTTGAAGCCAGAGATATATAAGGGTATTCAGTAAATCTTATGGGAAGATTTGGTATTATACCAGATAAGTTATTACCTGAAACATCAAAACTTTTTAACTTTGATGTCAATAAACCCCAAAACCCTTCTGGAATAGTATCAAAAATTCCAGCATTAGAAATATCAAGTGCAGTGAAATTATTTTGAGTTTGCAACCATTTGGGAAAATCCGGACCTAACATGCAAGATCCCACCCTTATGGTGTCCAATTGAAATTGCGGGACCCAATTTTGGCTAAATCTCAAAGCCAACAAAGAGTTGTTATATAGTTGTAAATTTTTTAAGTTAGGTATATTAGCAAAATGGGAGTCAGTGAGGACACCTTTCAAAGAGTTTGAGGCAATGTACAAAGACACTAATTGAGGTGGAAATCGAAGATCTTTAGGTATTGTCCCATTCAACCAATTTCGTGAAATGACAAATGTCTTTAAAGATGTGAATGTGGATAGGTCAGGTAATGTGCCAGTGATTTGATTAATGCTTAGGTCCAAGGATTGCAAAGAATATCTGGCACATCCAGACAAAGTTTGAAGAATTGTTGGAAGGTCTTCACTTAGATGGTTATAGCCTAGGAATAATAAGCGTAAGGTACATATATTCCCCAAGGATCTCAATCCACCCCTGAGTTTATTACCACGGAGGAATAGATTCTCGAGAGAATTCATGATGCTACCAAATTCATATGGTATGGGACCTTCTAAGAGGTTATTAGAAAGATCAAGCTCAACAAGGTTGGGGCTAATATTCATGAGCCACTGGAATATTATAGGTGACATGAAGTTATTCCCAGAGAGATCCAAAAGAGAAAGAGAATTTGAAGAATTAAATTGTAAAGGGGCCATAAAAAGGATAGAATGATCTGAAAGATCGTTGTTATATAGGGATAGTGCTTTTAAACTTGGTAGCTTTGTAATTGTATGCAACCACTTAAGAGAATAATTGAGATTAGTTATACTATCCAAATTAAGATTGGTCAAAGATGTGAGACCAGACATCCACTCACCTCCAGCATCATTCTGTTGGTCAATTCTGAGAGCACCGTTATATCCAAGATAAAGCCTCTGCAAGTTCGAAAGGTTCCCAAGTTGATAAGGTATTGCTCTCCCAAGATTATTCCATGAGAGATCAAGATGCTGCAATTGTGAGAGATTTCCAAGTTGATGAGGTATTGCTCCCACAAAATTATTCCATGAGAGATCAAGATGTTGCAATTTTGAGAGATTTCCAAGTTGATAAGGTGTTACTCCCACAAGATTATTCCATGAGAGATCAAGATGCTGCAATTGTGAGTGATTTCCAAGTTGATAAGGTATTGCTCCCACAAAATTATTCCATGAGAGATCAAGATGCTGCAATTGTGAGTGATTTCCAAGTTGATGAGGTATTGCTCCCACAAGATTATTCCTTGAGAGATTAAGATACTGTAATTGTGAGAGATTTCCAAGTTGATAAGGGATTAAAGCTTCCAAATTATTAGAGCTAAGATCAAGATATCGCAGGTGTGAAAGACTCCCAAGTTGACTTGAAATATTTCCATGAAAAGCATTCCAACTAAGGTTCAAATATGTCAAATATTGCAACTCCATCAACGATGCACTGATCTCACCTTGCAACTCGCAACCTCCTACTTTAATATCACTGGAAAGGTCGAGCTTTTGTACATGGCCAGTTTGATTGCTACAATGAACACCCTTCCATTCACAGTAATCTCTATTTTCCATTTTGTTTCTCCAAGAAGACAAAAGGCTACAGTTATCCATAAGGGCAGCCTTAAAGTGAAGCAAGGCTTGCCTCTCCTTCTCTATGCATTGAATCTCAGCACTTGTAGCTATCCAAGAATTTAGAGCAAGGAGCTGAACCTCAAGCACTATTGTAGCTAACACAAGGAATTTGAGAAAACCCACATACATCCTCTTCATTCTTTTAACAATTGATTCTATGGATTAATAATGCTAGTTAGTAGTTACTAACTAGTGGTGAATCATTTATATAGCTTATTAGGTTGTTCAGGGCATTGTTTTTACGTAATTAAATTCACATGTTTTTACGCCTTCTCACGTGTTATGTTTTATTACAAAAAGGAAGAAAATACCATTTCTCTTAGTTTCTACAATTTAACATGTCATAATTAGATTTCTTTTTTTTAAAAAATTATTTCATGTGTTATATTTTCTCTGGAAAAACTTCATACCAAATACTTTGATGTATTATTTTATCATACTTGGCTGTCATTATCATTTTTAATTAGTTTCGATGCATCAATCCATGGTTGTCAAGTCAATTCGAGTATAAATTAATTGCAAACCCAGTGAAATTGATTATTGGACCCATTAAGATTCAAAGTCATCTTGAAGGCTATTTTGAAGTCATTAAAATTATTTGATCTAATCAAACTATTCTTAGAAATATTTAGTGGCATTCCTAAAAATATTATATTTACGTGCTTACTTCAGTCATAATATTCTTAAGAACCATAGACAAGTTTCAAAAATCATATTCATCTTTTTTATTAAAAAATTATAATTACTAGTGATGACAATTGTTTGGCACTAACATTTGTATGACAAAAAGACCAAATAGCAAAATGAGATTAATAGGTCCTTTGATGAACTTTGGTAAGGCATCAAAATTAATGGGACAAACAAACAAATTAGGCATGACATCAAGACCAATTAAAGGAACTGCGTATGGCTATTGATCAATTTCACCCTTTGAATTTACGTTTGATTTCATTGAATTACATATGTAACATTAACTTTTAATAACTAAATTGATTTAATAAATTATGAGAAAATCTATGTAATTAACCTAATTGATCTGTGGATTTTAGTCAAGTTGAATCAGATTGGATACTGAAATTGAATATATTTACAAATAATTATAATTTAAAATTTTAAGTTAAAGATGTTTATTATAAAGAATCTTAAAATTTGAAATTATTTTAAAGAACTTTAAAATAAAAAATCTAAATTATATGCAAAAATTAAAATTTAAGACTTTAGATTAAAATTTTTTTATATTAAAATCGTTGAAATTAATTTTAAAATTTAAAACCTTTTAATATAAATTTCTTTTGAGTTAGCATATAAAATTTAATTTTTTTTATATTTTTTATGTTGAGTGAGCAATGAGTGAGACTTGAAATGAGAAAAAATGTGGGCATGGTTTAGATGGAGGGGTAGGGCATTGGTCGCGGCCACTAATGTGCAATTGGGAGCATAAATCTGTACACTAACGATGTGGCCACCTCCCCTCTTTTTGTGTTTCGGCATCATGAAACACATAATTTTGAAAATTATATTATTTTAAAAAATATTATTATATTATTATTCAATTATATATATATATTTAAAATAAAAATAAAAATATTATTTTTCATCTCACTTATTTATTTTTTATTTCATCAATCTTCTTTTTTCTTTTCCAATATCAAAATATTGTAAACTTTATCTGTTCATTTTTTGTTGTTCATATTTTCTTATCAAATATCATCTGTAAATAAATAAAATATAATTTTTTGTTAATAGAGACTTGATGTATAAGTTATAATATTTTATTCTATCAAAGTTTATTCTAATTATGATTCATGAATTTTAAAATAGTGTACAATTATGTCATCTCATATTTGAAAATTAAGATATTATATGAACAATAAATCAGTCATAAAATGTACAATTATTTTGAATAAATATCTCCAATTGATGTTGAACACTATCTCCATTGAGATCGTGGTAACCAAAAATCTGAATGGCCTAAAAATAATATATAATTAGAGAAAAATAAATAATATATTGAAAATATTTATCTAAAAAAATTTAATCATATAATATTAAATTATTAAAAAAACTCCAATTATCATACTTTATTATAAAAAACTTAACACTAAATACTTCAAAATTATATCTAATCAGTTATTATTGTCGCTTTCTTTCTTTTTACCATCTTTTTAAAAAAAATTTTCTATTTTTTATAGTCTTTTTCGCTGATATATTTCCACGATGATATCTTTCAAGGTGTTTTATAACTTATAAGCATTTCTCACAAATACTTCCTGCACTCAAGTTAAATTTCATCTTTTTTAATTTTTCTAAAATCATTATTTAAATAACGGAACATGAAAAGCCATTTTGTCTAAAATAGTTTTGTTAATTTATGAAAAATAGTTCAAGAGAAAAAATAGAAGAAAACAGTTATATATAATTTTTCTATTTTTTATTTAGGGAAAAATGGGAAAATTATAATTAAGTTTGAACCAAGTTATATATAGAGATTTAGTCAATTTTATTTTAAAAAACTAATTGAATATCTATTGTTGTAAATTAATTAGATTAAAAAATAATCTACGATCTCTTAGGAACTATTTAAATCTCACAATACAAATTATTTTTAAAGGAAATTCTAAATACTCCAAAAAATTGGTTGAGGGACAATGGTAAAAGGCATGTCAATTTGATAACAGGAGCCAGTCAATTAATTAATATGATTATTGTTCTCTTGAACAAAACCAATTAATTTTGTATTAGCTTGGTAAGAATTTCATGTATTTTTTGGGTAAATAATAACTTACCTTCTAAAAGATTTGGCAAGGCATCAAAATTAATGGGACAAACAAACAAATTAGGCATGACATCAAAACCAATTAAAGGAACTGCAAATGGCTATTGATCAATTTCACCCTTTGAATTTACTTTTGATTTCATTCAATTAAATGTGTAACATTGACATTTAATGACTAAATCGATTTAATAAATTATGAGAAAATCTATGTAATTAACCTAATTGATAAGTGGCTTTTAGTCAAGTGGAACCAAATTGAATATTGAAATTGAATATATATAGGGATAATTATAATTTAAAATTTTAAGTTAAAGATATTTATTATAAAAAATCTTAAATTCTAAAATTATTTTAAAAAATTTTAGAATAAAAAGATTAAATTACATGAAAAAATTAAAATTTAAGGCTCTAGATTAAAAATTTTTGTACTAAAATCCTTTAAATTAATTTTAAAATTTAAAATATTTTAATATAAATTATTTTGACTTAGCATATAAAATTTAAATTATTTTTTATATATTTTAAGTTGAATGAGAGCGAATGAGACTTGGAATGAGAAAAACGTGGCCATGCGGTAGACGGAGAAGAAAGGCATGCTACACGTGTTTGGTCAAACAGTCAGCTGCAAAATGACGCGTGGTTGGATGCATGAATCCGTACGCTACTGGTATGGCCACCGCCCCTCTTTTGTGCTTCGGTATCATGAAAATAAAATTTTAAAATTATATTATTTAAAAAAATATTTTATTATATTGTTATTTAATTATCTATATATTTTTATCATTTTTAAAAATAACAATATAAATATTTTTATCAAACTTATTTATTTATTTTTTATTTCATCAATCTTCTTTTTCATATAACAAATATAATGTAAACATTATTTGTTTATTTTTTGTTATTTATATTTTTCTGATCAAATATTATCTTTAAATAAATAAAATATTTTTTTTGAATAGACGCTTGATGTATATATCACAAAATTTTATCCTATCAAATTTTTTTTTATATATAAAAACTCGTGAAATATTTACTGTTTATTCATTATTTTTTAGTATTATTCATAATGTCTAATCCATATACTGTTTTTTACGCTGTTGCTTTTCGTGGGTTCCATAAAAATGAAGCGCAATTCAAAATACGTTTTAACGCAATGACCCAACTTATTTTCACACGGCAAATGAAATAAAAATGCCAGTTTATTAACAAACATTTCAAGTCCTGCAAGTCCAAATTAATATGATTATTGTTCTGTTAAACAAAACCAATCAAGTTTGTATTAAGTATTTTGTGGGTAAGTAATAACTTCATTTTAATATTTGTTTGAAAAAAATTTATATATAATTATTTATAATCTTATTATTAATATAATTAAAATATAATTCTTAAATAATAATATGATAGACATATAATTTTTATAATTAACTGTATGATTCTTTAATTTAATCACGTATTTGTTATATTATCATAGAAAAATTATATATTTATTGATAATGAAAATATAAAATTACATATAAATTTAATAATTTTTACGTAATAAAATTTTTCAATTAGATGATTAAAAATTATGAATTAAAATTATTAAATTGAACTGATTGCGAGTTGAAAACACAATATACTATAATTGCATATCAATTATGTAATTGATTTTAAAAATTACATTCTGTCATCCACAAGTCACTTTTCATTGAATGACAACTATGAAACCCATGCGTTCACAATACGTTTAAATCAAATGTCTTGAACGCTTTGTTTGGATGGGGGAAGAGAAAAGGGGAGGGAGAGAAAAGGGGAGGGAGAGAAAAGGAGGGAAGAGAAGCGAGAGAAGAGAAAACGGAGATTTTCTTCTTATGCGTTTAGATGGAGGGAGGATGGAGGGAGAGAAAATGTATAAAAATAAAAAAATGTGTTAATTTAATATAATAATAATTTTGTTGTTATTTTAAATTTTTTTCATATATTTTTTTTAAAAGATAAGAATAATAAAAGATATAAAAATTAATTTAAAAAATATTTAAATAATTTCAAAAAATTATTTTTAAATAAAATAAAAAAAGTCACTAAAAAATTCATACTTAAAATTTAAAAATATTTTAAAAATATATTCTTAAAATTAATTAAATTTTATTATATAAAAATATCTATAAATTATTATTTTAAAATCATAAATATTAATATTTATTTTAAAATTTATTAATATTATTTAAATATATATTAATTAATTTAAATATAATAAATATTATATATAATATATAAATATTATATATATAATATAATATTATAATATAATATATATATATATATATATATATATATGTCAATGCATTGCCCAAACAGTGTCCGACTGCATTGCAGTCGGACACAACGCTGTCCGACTGCAATGCAGTCGGACACAACAATGTCCGACTGCAATGCAGTTGGACATTGTTGTGGCCAAATTGCAGTCGGACATATATGTCCGACTGCAGCCACAATATTGTCCGACTGCATTGCAGTCGGACAATTTTTTTTTAATTATATATAATTTATTAAATTTTATATTAAAAAATATATTAATATTTTGTAATATATATTAATTAATTTAATAATAAAATTAATTGTAACATTATTTTTTTAATTAACTAATTAAAATATTTAAATAATTTTATTAAATATATATTTATTATTCTTTTACATCGTGCGTCACTTTTCCCCTCCAATCTCTCCATTTTGGAGAGGAAAAAAAATACTGGGACCCACCGTATTTTTCTCTCCATTTTTTCTCTTCTCTCCAATCTTCTCTTCGAACCAAACGGGATAAAATTTCGTTTTCTTCTCCCTCCCTCCCCTTCCCCTCACTTTTCCCCCGATCCAAACGCACCGGAAGTCTCCGCTTTCAGGCTCATTTTCCACAGCCTGGATATCTATCATTAGAAAGTGACATTCACAACGATGAATTTCCACAAAGATCTCTTTTCCCTCACGCAAGATACTAACCTATTGAGCATTTTGTTTGTTAATATATATATATATATATCTAATACAAATATTATTGTTGAAATTAAATTATTATCTTTAAATTGGTTAATTCTGAAAAATTGTTATCTGAATATGTTATTTGTTTTTAATAATTAATTCTTTTTTGAAATGATCTTACAATTTACTAAACTTAAAATAGTGACTAATCTAGTAAATGTTTTATACTTGCTCTATTGTAAAAGTAATATTTGTATATGTGTATATTTTAATCAAAATAAATATAATTGTATCTTATATTTTATTATTAATATCTTTAAAAGAAAAAAAAAATTTATTCATAAACTTATTCAATGTGTACCACTGAATTAAAATAAGTGCACATTAAGTGTATGTGCACTAATGCAAGTAATAAAAAGCATTATGAGTAGGAACTGCGTAGACAATTTTTAGGCCCATCAGCGTATTTTAACAGCGCATTAACGAAGTTTAGTAATGAGGGTCCTATTAAAAGTTGTTTAAAAAATAGGGATTTAATTACAAAATTTTAAATTATAAGGATTAAATTGAAAATTAAATAAAATCACAGAGATCAACAGAATATTTTAACCAAAAACAATAGATAACCATAACCACTGAAGTAAAATAACGTATGCCTTTTGTTTTTGAAAAAAAAAAAAAGAAAAGAAACTGTAGTCTGAAAATTCAATTGAAGAAAGGGGGAGAAAAAAGATAACATTAATGGCTAGAGTAAATAAACAGTGTACGCCTTAAAAAAAAAAAAAAGACGTAGCATGTGAATACAATTTTTTTTAGTCATACAACAAAGGAAAGAATAAATCAAATATAACAATCACACAAAGTAAAATTTCCCTCTAATCACATATAGACTATAGAGCCCCTCTTGTCCCATAAATTCAGGGACGAGAGGGACTCTACACTCTACACATAAAGCAAAATAAATTATTTATACAAGGACATGGACCATTGCTTGATTGATCTTTCATCGTTACTTTAACCTTCTTAGTGCTTTTGCATTTCGGTGATTTTCAGAATTTTTTATGCTGAAAAAGAATGGTTAGCCAATAGCATGCCACCCATAAATCAAACTCACACTCACACTCAACATAATAACTAATAGTCGAAAAAAATGAAATATAAAAATTTTAAACTTGTCAAATTAATATTAAAACATCTTAAAAATTAAAATTTTGTATAAGAATCAAAGAATCTAAAATTCGTCTTGCAAGGACAAAAAATATCCCAATACTTTACACAGTCATCACTTCTATTTGTTAAAGATATAATAAGGAGGTCTTTTTTAAAATTTAGAGTGTTTTTCATTTGTTACAACTACTAAATATAAATACAAAAATTATTACCACTTAATTTTTATTCATTTTCTAAAATTAATAATCATATTTTAAAAGTTACAACATGATCTTTTTGAAGTTATGAAAATATTTTTAATTTTTTTAACAACTACTGAATGAAAATACGTAAATAATTATCATTTAATTATTATACATGCTTTCTTAAATTATTACTTATTTTTTTAATAATTACCGCTCATATTTCTTTAAGTTAAATTGATAGTATATTTTTTTCATATAAGACAAATTTTAGAATTTTTTTAATCTTTTTAAAGAATTTTAATTTTTATGATCATTTATTATCAATTTATATGACATAAAGACCAATATGGCAAGATGAGATTAATAGGTCATTTGATGCTCTTTCACGCTTAAACAAATTTGGGATGGCATCGAAATTAATGGAACAAACAAACAAATTAGGCAAGACATCGAAAATCAATTAAAGGAACTGTGTATTGCTATTGATCATTGTCACCCTTCTTGAATTTACGTTTGATTTCATTGAATTAAATGTGTAACATTGACATTTAATAACTAAATCCATTTAATAAATTAAGTGAAGATCTATGTAACTAACCTAATTGATCAGTGGGTTTCCGTCAAGTAGAACCAAATTGGATATTGAAATTGAATATACTTAGAGGTAATTATAATTTAGAATTTCAAGTTAAATATATTTATTGTGAAACATTTTAAAATTTGAAATTATTTTAAAAGAAAAAATTTAAATTATGTAAAAAAAATTAAAATTTAAGATTCTAAATTAAAATTTCTTTTACTACAATTTTTAAAAATTTAAAATATTTTAATATATATATATATTTTGAATTAGCATATAAAATATAAATTTTTCCATATATTTTGAGTTGAGTGAGCAGTAAACGAACGGAGAAAAACAAAGGCATCCTTTAAATGGAGGAGAAGGGCATGCTACACGTGTGTGGTTAAAACAGAAAGCTGCAAAATGACGCGTGGTTCGGAACATGAATTGGTACGCTAATGGTACGGCCACCGCCCCCTCTTTTGTCCCGCATTAAACCTTAGCGCCGTTTTTGGTACATCAAAGGAAATGGAAAATCAAATGGAATCCATTAACTAACTTACTGTGTTTGGTAGAAAGAAAGCAGGATAGGAAAAATAAAGTTATTTTTTATATAGCCTTTTCATGCTAAGACGTGCAGGAAGGAAGCAAAGTTGGGGCCATTTATTTAAAAATCCATTTCGCCCTTCATGCCCATAAGGAAGCCTGGTGATAAAAGCATTGTGGCAGTATGTGGGTGCAGCGTTAGAGTGAAGATAAAAAAAAAGAAAAAGAAAAAAGAAAAGAATTAATATAATTTTTTTATTAGGATTAAAATAAGATATAAATACACTTGTTTATACATACAAAAAAGAAAATTAAAAATAATGAAATTATATAATTTAAAATAATTATCTAATTTTTTATATAACAAAATAATAATAATAATAATAATAATAATAATAATAATAATAATAAAGAGCAATTTTATTATTATTTTCTCTTATCATTTTATCTCTATATTATTTTTTTTTAATTTAAGGGTATTTTGGTCATTTGTCATAATTTACTTTCCATTCCATCACTCTTTCCATCCTACCAAACAAATATAAAAAAAGTATTCTCGTTTTTTTTTTAATTTCTTGTCATACCAAACACAAATAATTCAATTGTATTTCATTTAGCATTCTTTTTCCATTTCCATCAAAGAATTTTTTTATACCAAATGAGCCATACATCATTGGTACTATGAAAAATGTAATTCTGAAAATTGATATTATTTATAAAAATTTATTTATTATATTATTATTATTGCTCAATTATATATATTTTTATTATTTTTTGAAATAAAAATTAAATATTATTTTTTATACTATCTATTCAATTTTTATTTTTTTCAATTCTATTAATTTTCTTTTGCGTACATCAAATTTATTTATTTATTTTTATCAAATATCGCCTTCAAATAAATAAAATATAACTTTTTGTAAATAGGAACTTGGTGTATAGATCACAAAATTTTATTTTATCAAAATTTATTCTAATTATGATCCATAGACTTTAAAATAGTGTACAATTATGTCATCTCAACTTCAAAAGTCTAAGATATTATATGAACAATAAATTGGTGATGAAATATACGATTATTTTGAATAAATATCTCTAATTAATGTTTAACACTATCTCGTTTGATATCCTGGTGATTTGAAATTTGAATGGCTAAAAAATAATATGTAATTGGAAAAAATACATATATTAAAAATATTTATTTAAAAAGTGTAATCATATAATATTGATTTATTAAAAAAACTCCACTTATCATAGTTCATTAGAAAAAACTTAATATTAAATACTTCAAAAATTATCTCTAATTAGTTATCCTTCAAAAACTTGATGGGTTGCTTTCTTTCTTTTTATCATCTTTTTCCATTTTCCATTTTTATTTTTTGGCCTTTTTCACTGATATATTTCCACAATGATATCTTTTCTCTCATGTAAGGTGCTTTATAACTTGTAAGCATTTCTCACAGATGCCTTTTGCGCTCGAGTCAAATTTTGCCTTTCTTAATTTTTCTGAAATCATTATTTAAATAACAAAACATGAAAAGCCATATCGTTTAAAATAGTGTCATTAATTTATGAAAAATAGTTCATGAGAAAAAATAGAACAAAAACAACTATATGTACTTTTCCTACTTTTTTTAAATAGGGAAAAAAGAATGACAAAAATTATAATTAAGTTTGAACCTAGCAATATATACAAGTTTAGTCAATTTTATTTTTAAAAAATTAATTGAACATCTAGTGTTGTAAATTAATTAGACTAAAAATGAATTTAAGATCTCTTAGGAACTATTTAAATCTAATTATACATTCCACTCAAATTTTTAGAACTTTGAATTCAAGATCTCTTAGGAATTCATTCAAATCTCTTAGTATTGATTTTTTTAAAGGAAATTCTAATACACAATAGTGAAAATTTCATTGACCAAGAGAAATGAAGCATCCTTAAAATACGTTTAAACGCAACGAATGCAGCTCATTTTCACGCTGCAAAAGAAATAAAAATGCTAGTTTATTAAGGAACATTTCAAGCCCTGCAAGTCCAAATTAATACAATTATTTTTCTCTTGAGCAAAACCAATTAATTTTGTATTAGCTTGGTAAGAATTTTAAGTCTTTTTTGGGGTAAATAATAACTTCATTTTAATAGACTTTAAAAAAACTTATATATAATTATTTATATTCTTATAATCAAATTGTCGAATAAAATATCATAAATACATGATTTTTCAATAATAATATGGCAGGTAAATAATTTTTATAACTAGGTATATAGTTCTCAAATTTAAACACACATGTTATTATTAAACAATTATATATTTGTCATATTTTCATTAAAAAACTTAATAATAAGGATATAAAGAATTATTTATGAGTTTATTTTTTTTAAAAAAATATTGGTTCACGTATTGAATTGGATGATTAAAGATAGTGAATTAAAATTGTTAAATTGAATCGATTGTCAATTGAAAACACAAGGCACTGTAATTGCATATCAATTATGTATTTGACTTTTAAAATTGCATCTAGTCATCCACAAGTCATTCTTCATTGATTGAGAACCATGAAACACATGTGTTTAGAATACGTTTAAGTCAAACGACTTATAGTCTTCGCTCTGAGAGTCATTTTTCCTAGCCTGTTGTTATCTGTCATCGGAAAGTGACATTAACAACAACATATTTCCACAATGGTATCTTTTCCCTCACGTAAGATGCTAACCTATATGCATTTCTCACGGATACCACTTGCACTCAAGGGAAAACTTTGAAGACTTTATAAAAAGAAACTTTGAAATGTTGTCGAGGGGAAACTCATGAAGACTTTACAGAAGAAAACTCCAAAAACATTGACTGGAAAGGGGGAAAAAAAGAAAAGAATGATAATGACTCCCATTATATTTCTTAGCAATTTCTGACATGCTTTAATTGGGTGGTCTCCACATATCAAGTCATTTCAAATATGACTTAATTGCATGAGTTGTTAGTGGTTGCATTATAAGATTGGTATTCTTGGCAGATTCAAATTTTAACCCTTTCTACATGGCAACCAATGTTCTTCTATTGTGATAAAATTTTAATATTAGTGACAATATTTTTTGACAAAACCAATTATAACCATTTCTAACAAAATTAATATTTTAAGTAAACTCACGATAAATTACACCCCTCTTATTGAAATCACGCAACACTTAAAAATATACATAAACTCTTATAAAACTAAAAGATTACCAAAATGCCATCAATAATGTTTAATTTCTTTTATTAAAAATATAACATACTAGAAACTCATAAATTTAATTTATTTTAAAATTATATTTGATTTGTGGTAATGCTTTTGTTTGTTAATCTATGTTTAACACTTATATTATTGTTGAAATTGATATATTAATTATAATATTCTAATTATATCCTCTATTAAAATGAGTCTTTTAAATTATGAACAGTATATATCATTAATTTCAAAGAAAAAGTACACACATTAAATAGAGATATTTTTAAAAAATAATTTTTATTTAGAATAAAATTAAAAAAATTAATTACTTTTAATTAACTTTTTTAATTCTTGTAAGTTAATTATTTATTTTTTATATATGAGATCGAAAGTAATATAATATATCATTACAGAAGAATTTAGCTGTTTGAATTTTATGGTTAAATTGATCATTTTCAAATAGGCCTCTCCTTTCCTGTGTGTATGAAGCGTTTCCAAACTTGAATCACTCTGACGTCATTCATAGTAGCCACTTAATTAATTTTATTGATTTATCATAGATTCAATGAAAACCATGATTTCAAACTGGATTAATTTAAATCAATTAAATTTTACAATTCGATGAAAAGGAATGTGGAGAATTAAAAGTTTGAACTAATCAATACGTAGTCTGGTCAAGAAAATTATAATCAATCACTAATGCGCCAAACTAAACGTTCGACTGTCATTTTCATTCAGTTTCCAACCTATTTTTGTGAGAGACTTCAATCAAAGACTTTCTTGGGGAAGATTCAAAACTGAATGAAAATTCCACACTAGAGTTCTGTCTTAAGTAAGACGCCAAAGACTTTAAAGAACAAAATTCCACACTAGTTTTTGATAGATATCTCATGAAAATTTACCTTGCACTAGGTTATTAGGTTTTTGATAGATATGTCAAGAAACATTTTGTACAAATTTTAATCCTCTATATGCGGCAAACATTTTGCAACGAAATTACTTTTATTTTCCAGAAAATGTTTCCTGAGATATCTATCAAAAATAAATGACAGTATGCTATGACATATATATTAGGCTAATTTCTTTAGGATTTCATTATCGCTAGCTATACTAATTATTTTATAATAACATTTGAAATGTGGCATTATTTTAAATAAAATTATTCAATGCATAACATACAGCTAAAATAAGTGCCCATTGAAATAACCTCTGACTCCCAGTATGACAAAGAAAGCATAGTCCAGTATGACAAAGAAAGCATAGTCTATTTGTAATGCACCAAACTTCACGTTAACTATCATTTTCACTCAAGTTTCTAAAACAGTTTCGTGAAGGAGGCTTCATTCAAAGACTTTAAAGGAAAAATTTACCAACAAATCCATAAGGGAGAATTTAAACAGCTATATGTACTTTTCCTATTTTTTAATCAGGGAAAAAGAGAATGTGAAAAATTAAAATTTAAGTTTAAATCAAGCTATGTATAGAAGTTTAGTCAATTTTATTTTTAAAAAACTAATTGAACATCTAGGGTTGTAAATTAATTTTATTTTTAAAAATTAGTTTGATCTGATATGCTTTTATAAGATTAAAGGTTAACTAGCAACACTCTTAGTGTTGTCAAGAAAATTATAGTCAATCAACAATTAATGCACCAAAATTCACGTTCAACTCTCTTTGTCACTTATTTTATATGAAGACAAAGAAGTGTTGTCCAGGGGAAACTTTGAAAAGTTTACAAAAGGAAACTCCAAAAACATTGACTTAGAAAAAAAAATTGAAAGGAGCCATCCTGACTTTCGTTATATTTCTTAGCAATCTCTTGACATGCTTTAATTAGGTGGTTTCCAAGACACTTCAAATATGACTTAATTGCATAATTTGTGAGTATCACTCCAGTTGTCTATTTTGCATTATAGAATTGACATTCTTAGTAGTTTCAAAATTTAACCCTTTCTACGTGACAACCGGTGTTCTCTTGTAATAAGATTTTAATATTAGCGACAATATTTTCAGGCAAAACCAATTCTGACCATTTCTAACAAAACTAATATTTTAAGTAAACTCATAGTAAATTACACCCCTCTTATTGAAATTACCCAATACTTCTATTTTGAAAATATACGTATACTCTTCTAAAACTAAAAGATTACCAAAATACCATCAATAATATTTGATTTCTTTTATTAAAAATTTAACATACTAGGAAATGATAAATGTAATCTATTTTAAAATTTTATTTGATTTATGGTAATGCTTTTGTTTGTTAATATATGTTTAATACATATATTATTTTTTTAAATTAAATTGTTATCTTTAAATTGGTTATTTTTGAAAAGTTTTATTTGAATATGTTATTTGTTTTTAATAATTAATCATTTTATCAAATGATCTTATAATTTACTAGTGACTATTTTAGTATAAGTTTTATATTTTTTATATTGTAAAATTAATATTTTTATGTGTGTATATTTTAGTCAAAATAAGTGCAATTTTACCTAATATTTTATTGTTAATATCTTAAAAAAATTCATAAACTTATTCAATACATGTCAATAGGTTAAAATAGGTGCATATTATGTTGTGAATTATGAGTTAAAGTCTCCCTCCAAACATGGCAAAGAAAAGTATCATCTATCACTAAGGCTCCAAACTCCATGATCCACTATCATTTTCACTCAAATTTCAAAAGTAGTTTGGTGGGGGAGGCTTCATTCAAGACTTCAAAGACAAGAGCTATGAGGAACCAAAATAATAATCCGTAAGGGAGACCTTAAAGCAAAATAATTCCGAACAAACAAAAAATTTGACTGGAAAAAAATAGTGGTTGTCATTACTTAGCAAATCTTCGGTATGCTTTGATAAGTAAGTTTCATATAGGAGAGACTTTGAGGACCTTACAGAAGAAGAAAATTCATCCCCCCTCCCGCATAAAAAGAAAAGCCGAAAACAAAAGGAGAAAAAGAAAATATTAATACCAACTCTTGTATTTCTTAGCTACTTCTTGGCATGCGTTAATTAGATTGTTTTCAAGGATCAAACTACTTCAATTATGAATAATTACATGTGGATGGACCAGAACTTGATCATATTCTAGACTCTGAATTCTGATTATTCTTTTAATAATTCTCTTTGAACCGTTGGTTTTGACCATGATTGTCTCTTTAAATTAATTGAAGTTGCATTATGGAAGTTTCCGATTACATACAGTGATACCGTGTAATATTTGCTTGCCGAATAGCTGATCTCTTTTTATTAAAGTATAAATTGAAAATTGCTCTCGCTTCCGACACAGATGCGAAAGTAGAAGATTGAATGGGATTGTGTGTTCATTTCACTTTGTTGACGATACACGTCTCTTAATTCCACATTAACGTTAACTTCACTTCTCGGTAGTCATTGCTGCTTCATTATCGTAGTTAATTACAATATGAGGAAATCTTGGGCACTGGAATGAAGTTGAAAATTATGTGTGACAAATTGTACAGGTCCATCATGGTTTGGATTAGATAAGTCATTTACGTTGGGACTTGGGATACTGAGTCGTTTCCCTTCTTTTTTCATCCTCTTGCCCAATCTAAACATATCTTATGCACATTAAAGTTATAGTTTACAGTTTTCATTCTTTCCATGTACGATTTTTTTAACTATTATTATTTCAAATTTTAAATTTAATTTTTTCAAGTAAAAATGCAAATAAATTTTTAATAGAATAATTTTAATTTGTCATGTCAAAAATTGCCGACTTGTGTTCATGAGCTGCAACTGGATTGAATGCAAATCGAAAACAACAAAATAATGTAAAATGCTTATATAAAATAACGTTTGACAGCATTTTTTATTTCAAAATGAAATTAATAAAATTGGACATTATTATTTGTTTCAATTTAAATATTAATGTGCCATAACTTTAGTTGCAATTAGGGACCTAAGTTTGTGACCATTACCAGTAATAAATATTAAGGGATTAACACGGGAGATTTAGGAAGATTAAAGAAAATAAGGGTCTTTAAAGAAATGGATTTATTTTATACATTTTGAGATAATAATCATTTTTTGTCATTGTTAGGTAAAGATATATTAATTATGGTTCAGGGTTTAATTAGTGAAATTAACTTAGGGAAGATGGACAATTAATTTGGGCTTATGATCGATTCATTTATGCTATGAAGCAAGTAAGGAAGCTAAAGCTAAAAGCAAGAGTATAGACAGATGGAAAATTATTTACCGGATAGCCTTGAAGCCACCTCGCATTAACTATGACGATTGCATAAATAGAATCTGTCAAATTGTCGAACCCTAAACGGTTACTTTATTGTAGAAATTGTTTCTCGAGAAGTTAATTCTATGGAAAATAAAACTTAGGATAAGAAAGTGCATTTTCCATCTCATTTTTGCTTTTCACCATTATTGATGTATATTATACCATTACAGAAGAATTTAGATGTTTAAATTTTATCGTTAAATAAATAATCTTGAAATTTTAGGCCTCTCCTTTCCTGTGTGTATGAAACGTTTCCAGGCTTGAATCAATCTGACGTCATTCATAGTAGCCACTTAATTAATTTTATTGATTTATCATAGATTCAATGAAAACCATGATTTCAAACCGGATTAATTTAAGTCAATTAAATTTTACGATTCGATGAAGAAGAATGTGGAGAACTTGAAGTTTAAACTAATCAATACGTAGTCTAGTCAAAGAAAATTATAATCAATCACTAATGCACCAAACTATGCGTTCGACTGTCAGTTTCATTCGGTTTCCAACTAATTTTTGTGAGACTTCACTCAAATGGAGGAGGAAAAAAGTAGAGAAAAAAACGAGAGATGAGAAAATATTATTTTCTTGTATATTTAGATAGAGGAAGAAAAAATAAAGGAGGAGAAAATGTAAAGAGAGAAAATTAATTATTTTAAATATGACAATAATGTTGTTATTATTTTAAATTTTTACATATATATTTTTTAAAAATATAAAAATAATAAAATATAAAAACCAATTTAAACAATATTCAAATGATAAAAAAATTATTTTTGAATAAAATAAAAAAATTTCTTATTAAAAAACACACATTTAAAATTAAAAAATATTAAAAAATATTTATGAAATTAATTAAATTATAATTTATATAAAATTATTTATAAATTATTATTTTAATACCATAAATATTAACATATATTTTAAAATTTTATAAATATTATTTTAATATATATTAATTAATTTAAATATAATATATATAAATATAATAAATATAATATATAACAATTATATATTTAAGAATAATATATATATATATATATATACTGCCTCCGATTCTTTTTATAAGAAAATCTAAAGAGGTTTTTTTGCTCTCAAAATATAAGAAATATGGTATATTTTTTTACTTCATTAAATAATAAATTTCTTTTTTCTTCTTTATTTATTATTATACTTAATATACTTGACAATGCATAACGTTTTTTTTATGTAAAATGAAGATAGGTAAAATAAGAAAGAATTATCAAATTTAAACTTAATTAATGAGTTAAACTGATATTTATTATTTTTTTAATATTAATAAAATAATTTTTTGTTTCTAATAAAAAAGATTGGAGGTAATATATGTGTTGCCAAAAGGCAATGCATAGCATATGTGACTATGTCTGATTACCCTTTGGTCATAGAGTACTCTGATAGTCTTTTTCTTTTTTTAAGTACACATGATTTATTAATTTTAATATTAAAAAAATATATTATTAATTTATAAAGAATATTTATTAAACAATTTTTATAAATTATTATTTTAATAAAATAAATATAATTATTTATTTTAAGATTTTATAAATATTATATATAAAAAATATTATATATATATATATGTTTTACTAAGTTTTCTTTCATAATCTCTCTAAATATAAAAAAAATTCTTTATATTTTTTCTTTTCTTTAATTTTTTTTTTTTATTAAATGATTTTTTTTTTTCTCTCCACTTTTCTCTCTATACAGATGCATTGTTAGAGAAAATTTACCTCTCCCCACTTTTGTACAAATTTTAATCCTCTATATGCGGCGAACATTTTGTGCTTGTGTATCTTCTCTTCCCTAGGTTGCTGTTGTTTTTCTTCCACTGTAAAGCCACCATTGGTGTCGTGCAGGTCCTCCCACGCCTTCCCATCGCGGGATGAAGCGCTGAGATCTGTGGAGAGATGCTAGTCGTGCAGTCGATTTGCGGTGAGCTTCTCTTCATTCCATTTTGTTTTTCTTTCATTCCTGTCATCAAATCTGTTGATTCTTGCCTTTCTTCTCCCATTTTCGGCCCATCCCAGCTGCTATAAGGAGACAACGAAGTGTTGAAATTCTTCTTCTTCTAGGCTAAACGTGTAGCAGCGTGGGAGTTGGGGTTCCTTGGATTGAGCTTCCTAATCACGTTATACATGCATAAATCTTCAATTTTTGATTCTTTTATGTAATCCTTAAGCTTAGTTTATGGATTGATAACTGAATGGAAGATTAAAGTGTAAAATTAGTTGTATGATTGAGGGGTGAGGTTATGGAATGAGGATTTAATTAGTTGGCTGTTATCGGGATTAATGAATGTCAGAAATTGTTGGTTTGGACTTGTGAAATAATTCATTGAATTGTGCATATTGCTAGGAGGCTCCAGGGATGCCGGTAGTGAAAGGAATCAGTCTTTTGAGAAGGAACAAGTGCTCCTTGGCATTCGGCACCACTGTGAGTAGATAACATATTAGAACTTATTTATTGGATTCCTACGCTGTTTGGGGGCCTATGATTATGGTAGTTAAAATTTTATTTGAATGAATCATGCAAGGCTTAATGAAATAACTTTTAGGCTCCGTTTGGTTCAACAAAAGGGAAGGGTGGGGAGGTTAATAGAGGGGAGGAGAGAGGATTTAATGAGTTATGTTTGGTTGGAAGGGAGGGGAAGGGAAGAAGGAGAGATTATTATTTGGTTGGGAAGGGGGGAGGTAATTATATTTAGACAAATTTATTTTTTATATTATTTTAATTTTATTTTTATAAAAAAATTATTTATATTAATAATTTTTTAAAAAAATTATAAATTTCAATCTTTTTTATTTTTAATTTCTGATAAAAAAATTATCTTAATTTTTATTAAATATTAATATATTAAAATTAAAAGTGATAAAAAAATAAATTAAAATTTAAAAAATATCCTATCCCCTTTCCTCCCCTCCAATTTTATCCAACCAAACACCTTATCCCCATCCCCTCCTCTCCCCTCTCCTCCCCTCCAGAAACCCCCAACCAAACACTCCCTTAGATTGCTTGTTTCATGCGTGCTTGAGATTATAATTTGATGATGATATGGCTAAAATAGATTGATTGGCACCTTGTGCTATTTTGCTTAAGATAAGCACCTTGTATGAGGGTGGTTACATTACTTGATAGGATAAAAACATGATTTTTAATTAATGTAGGCATAATCCTTAAATTAGGTTTATCAACCAATATAATATATATATATATATATACATGAATATAATTATAAGTGCATATAAAAATATTAATAATAAATAACTATATATATAAATGTAGATAATACATTTTATTTTGTTGTATATTCTAATATCCTAGATTGTTCATTGGAGTATTTAGATTCATTAATTATTGGTTTGTTTATTTATTTGAATGGCATCCTATTGTTTCCACTCAAATCACACCCTTAACTAATTAAGATATAAGTACTTGACTATTACTAACATCTTGTGTGAAACTTATTTCAAATACAAGTCACTTAGACCCTGTAATGAAATAGAAGTGTTTGACAGGAGTTTACCAATAAGTGCACTGTTAAATGGTCTAAGTGCACCTAGATAAAAGAGAGAAAAACTTGGGTGGGAAAAGAAGCGGCTTGTTAGGAGTAACTACCCTTGAAAGGATAAGTAGCTGCCAATAAAATATAGCAGCCCTCAGAATTTTATATAAATCATAATATGAAGCCATAGGTGAAAAAAGAGTTGCTCGTTAAATGTAGCTATCCCATGAGGGTAAAGAGCTGTCAACGAAGCGTAACCGCCACTATCATCAAAGAAAACTAATGCTTTTTATCCTGTACTCACCATTTTTTGTATCTAACATCTTTGTAACTACTTATGTATGAGCTTGTCTAAAGGAAACCTTTGCTACTTGGTATGATAAATTTATTTATGGAATTCTCGGCTCCTATTGTGTTAAGATTTTGTTGTTTTCTATTTTAGTGATTTGTTATTTGCTAATTGAGTTTTCAAGTCATTCCTTATATTTCAACTTTTCAGATAGTGGTGTTGGACCTGACTCGCCTCCTTCATCCTAGTTTCAAAGGCATTGTAGTGGTGAGCCCTGTTCTTTTTAAACCATTGGGGCATGGTTGTTATGCTATAATGAGTTTTTGAATGTTAATTGTAAAGTATTCTAGATATAGCTCCACTTGACATAGGCAGGATCCTTTCACCCTCCCTTATTTTTGTCCTTCTGTTATTTTGATTGTTATTGGATTGAGAGCAGAGCTCTCCCTTGTTGTATTACTAATTTTTTGGCTATTTGTAGAAATTTTGGGATGCTCAATTTTTAGGGAACACTTTGTCATAATTTCTACAAAAAGCTTGGGGTAATTGTTTAGATATATATAATGAAATGGAATTTTATTTGATGAAATTGTCTTATGATGAACCATTTTAAGGTCCTATCAAATCTGTATTTTGTATTGGTTAGGCTTATGGATAGGAATCTCACTTGGTTTCCTGTGCCAATCACTCCTTATTTTTCGGGGTGTGACAAAGTTGATATCAGAGTTTAGATTTTCTTATGGCCTGTGGAGCAAGTGACCTTTGGTAAAACCTCAATTATCATTATGAAACCTGGGCATAATTATAATTGAGGCATCACTAAAGACCTTACAGGATGTTTAATTGTCTTCCTTCCTTAAGTCATTTTTCTATGGATGTTACGTTTTGTAGACTCAAGCATAATAAGCTTTGAGTATGTCATGAATTCCTCGTGTGTTTTGTGCACCTTCTTGGAGTGAATCTTGACACTGAAATGCCAGTTGTGTATTCCTCATGCCTCGAAGCAGGTACTATGTTGCTGTTATTTTCATGGTTTGGATGAAACCATGAACTGTTTGCTTGTTTTAAGCACCTGCTGATGAACTATGGTTGCGTTGAATAATGGCTGCAAAATGATAGATTGGCTTGAATGGGTGTTCATACAAGATGGTTCTAGTTATGTGTTAGGTCGTCGTATTTGGGTTATAGGATGAACATACTGGAAGTACACTAGAAATGCCTTTAAGTTGTTACTAGGTCAGTACATTTGGACCTTATAATTTTATGCTAGGGTTGTATGAGACTTCGATTCTGAGTATGTTCAATCTACTGTGATTGATGATGTTCTAATGAGGTAGAAATTCTGCATAAAGTGTGAATTATTCACTCTTTTATATTTGTAATTAATTCTTAAGTAACATGATTCTTTGATTGGCTTGATGATGTATGAAGGTTTTAGTTATTGATAATTGCTGTAATTTGATTTAATTCATTCATTGGTATGGAGTTCTTCACTGTAGCAATTTGTTAAAAAAAAATTATTTTTCTGCTCAATTTGTGGAATTTACTGAGAAATATGGAATTTGAATTGTTAGCTGTGACTTTCAGAGAATACTTTCATCTATCTGTCTACTTGGTTGATGGTTTTGGGCTGATTTTTAGAAGTCATTTGGATGACTAAATTCTTTATTTTTCAAGTTGAGCTTAATCTGCCCTGTTTTTGTCAATTTTTTTTTTTCTGCTGATTCTCACCTCCATGCAATTAACTGGGAGCAGCACGAGTATGATCTGAATTTGAAAGTTGCTGCAACATAGGTGTATATGTGTAAAGTATTATGTAAAAGTTTTCGTAATTTTGGAGATCATTTAGGTGTAGAGATTTACTGATTTGTAGATGCTGTTCATATGTTTTATTTGACTGAATTATAGCTCTCACTCTAGTTTATTGGTATTAGATATTCTTGGCCAAATGGTTGGTTATAGAATTAACTACCTAAGTAACTATTGGGTTTTGATGTAAATTATGGAGTAATCATTGTCTAAATAGTCAGATTAAGTAATTTTTGTCATTTAATATTCTATTTCAGTTCTTCTTGGTTTAGTTCATTGTTAAACAGTGTTCTATGTTTCTCCTGTTTATTAAATTGTTAGTTCTTGGTGCTTCTATAATCTACTGCAAATTGGAAATTAATGATAATGAGTCATGAACAGTTTTTCCCTTCTTTCTCCCATTTGGTATGAAACTTCCTCATCTCTTCTTAAGCTAGCTGGTTTTGTAGCCTAATGTTTACAAGTCTACACAATGACTAAGTTGCCTCTCACACGAGGAGCGTGTCAAATATAATATAAATTGATTTTCCTATTACAGCATTTTATGATGACAGTTACTTTAAATTGTGCAAACATAGAATTGATTAAATATCTCTCTTTTGTTTTGGGACATCTAGGGGAATGCCTCTTTCCTTGTTCCTTGTGCACATGGATTTCCTGCCTCAGTTTTTGTGCTAATGTTGTTAATATAATAGTAATAATAATCATAATAATCGTAATCATAAAATGATGCAACTTTCACATTAAGAAAAGGGGGGTTTTTACATAGTGGAATAACTAATTAAGATTCATAACTATCTTCTCTATATTTGTTTGTTGTGTTATTGTTATTTTCTTTTGATAAGTGTTGGTGGTGTTCTAGACATATTCTATATACTCTTCTACGCAATTGGAATTTGTATGACTAATGTCTAATAATATTCTTGGTAACTTTCTTATGAGTTATCTATTGTGTTGCTTTTATAGTTATTGAATTTGTTAATGCTTATGATCCCTTAAAAATGTATGTAGTAGGAGCAAATTAAATATTATAGTACATTCTAAGCTTTAATTACCGATGAACCTTTGGTCAAATGATCCTACAAATGTAAGTAACTAGTTCTATAATTAAATAATTATTTCTGTGAGTGTCTCTTTGTTACTAATTAAATTGAATATATAAAAATTTCTATATACTTGAATTGCTGGCTCTGTATGATGTAATATTTTGTGTTGAATGTTGTTTGGTTTGCATATTTAATATTAAAGCTGCCTAGGGAAGTTAAGTGTATGAAAAAGGTAAGACAAGATGCTGGTGTGGATTTAATCATGTTTCACTTACTTATAGTGTTTTTGCACCTTGATATAATTGAACATTCCCTGAATTCCATTAAGGATGAGGGGTCATACTTGATCTGACTTGGTTGGACCATTATGTAGCCATCTTTACAGCTATCATTGATGTAATTATTCCTTGTTGCCACGGATCTAGTGATTTCAAAGGACCCTCGATATATGTAGGTATATGATGGTCAATGGTCATTGATGAGATTTACTGAAGTGGTTAATTATATTTTTGAAGTTACCTAATAGAGTCATTTATTTTGAGATGATACATAGAACTCTACCATTTCAGTGGCATGAAGTGTCTAAATGAGTTGATGTAACCATAAATTGTCTCTTTTTCTTTTTTTTTTTCTTTTGGCATGTCATTCGGGAAGTAGGTGAAGGATGCCGTGATAGCTTATAGCTGTCAACTTGTGAAATTTTATTGTCATCTACTGTGTTTTCTTTTGATCGTGTGCGAAGAGATTTAGTGCTGAGACAAAAGTAACGCAGTGTTCCTCTAAGAAATATATCTGTATTTCCATTTTTACGGAATGCTCATAAGATTGACATAGGGCATGCTGCCAAGGAAACCAAGGATATTAATCTAAGTAACATAGGGCACGCTTTTGTTGGACATGGCTAAACGAAGATACAAAGTCCCGTGACTCCCATCTGCTTTTTCTCCCTTGCTTTTTCTTTATAGCTGTACATTCGTTTTTTGTAAAACAGGAATTAGATTGCCAGAAAGGGATAATGTTCATACAACGAAGTATTTAAGTTTTCATTTATCATTTTATTAAAGTGATCAAAAGAAAAAAAGAAAAGCTGCAACAAATAAACGTTTCAGTCAGCCGTTTCTATCTGATTACCACATCAAAGGATTAAAGTTAGAACCTCCAAAAAAAAAAAAAATAGTTCTAGTTAAATCTATTAGCTCTTCGGTTAAAGAAACATTTCATTAAACTCACCAACTTATAAATCTTACCATTTGTTACTCATCTCCATTACCTATGACTATTATCAGCAAGGTGTAAGCAAATTCGATTTCTTTCATACCTTCCTAGTTGAAGATACAAACAAATATCAAGCACAATCGTTCTCAAATGGGATGCCAACACCACACTTTCTGAACTGTAATTTGCTGTCTTCTTGGAACAGAGAGCCTGGGAAATTGAGTGGGTCCTCAAAATATGCATTTTAGTGAAATTTTAAAGTTTTTTTGACTAAATGTTCTCTATAATAAGATATGTAAAAGTGATTAATAAAGAACCTTGTAATCAAAACATGTAAAATTAGACTAAAGTATATCATAACTTTTTATTTTAGAAAAAGTTAGTGTATATTTTGAAAATAAAAAAAAAAATTCAAAACTTTCCAAAGAAATATATGCAATTTATTCTAACTTTTAATATTGGGCACATTTTCTGATGTGATTTTTAAAAATTTATTTTCAATTATTATTTTTATTTATCATTATCAGTTTCATGCAGGTCAATTGATTTTATTTAATTTTAATTTCTTTCTACTCCTTAACTATTTTTCCTCCCATTTCATTAATCTATAATAAAGGAAAGGGGGAAGGAGTGGGGCTATTCTCCCTTTGGCCACCACAGACTGTCACCATCCCATTATTTGCTTTTATATAAGTAGTGCCTTCTGCCGTAAAAAAATTTACTTTTTAAATTTATTTTCAATTATTATTTTTATTTTATCATTATCTGTTCCATAGAAGCCAATTGATTTTATTGATTTGTATTTATCGTTACTGGTTCCAAATTTAAGGAAGGATGGGAAATAGAGGTAGGGTTTGCTTTTCGCTAATGAGCATAAAAAAGCAGGGTACCACTAGATTAGAGAGCGAAGAGAAGAGATCTATTGCATCCCAAGGAAAAAAAAAAATGGAGTGTATTTTAGAAACATTGACGTGAGAATTTTAGTATTTGTCAATCAAAGTGTAAAATACTCAAAAAAAAAAAAATGCTACTCATAATTAATAAAAAACAGAGCACCTATTCTTTGGGGGATATGACCTCCAGACTTTTAACAAGATCAACAAAAATCCTTCGTCAACAACTTCATCACATTAAAAACCAAATTATGAAAAATTCAAAAGTACTTAATGTATATATGTTGGGGATGCATAGGATAAGGAGCAAAGTAAGGTCAACGGCCCAGAATAATGAGAAGCCGTCACACAACCGAAAACAATCTTTTATCTAATAAAATGAGATGAGAATAATGGTTGTTGATATCATCATAATAAACAGTACAAAACAATTCATAGTATTTTAACAACGTGCTTTAACATTCGATTATTTAATTTAGTAATTAGCACATCGATGCAATTATTTATGTATACCAGTTTTGCAGCAAACACTCAGTCCACATCATATCTCGAGCATAGCATACTGTCCAACCTTGAATTAGGAGGTGGTCACACTAGTTTTTCCTGCAAAAAGTAAGAAACAAAAAAACTTGCCTAAGCTTAAATAAGACAGAGAACCACAACATTTTACTTAATAAAGAGAAACTAGATGAAAATAATAATAATAATAAAAGAAAGGGAGCATTTATGATTACTTTGTTAAAATTTGTTTTGTTAATTACTCAACCCCTGTCGCTAGTGTTAGACTATAGTTATTTATTTGCATGGTAAAATAGTTATGCACAATCAATGTGAATATTTCATATAATTAACTAAATCTTTTAAGGTTGCCAGAATCTGACCCACGTCTAGTAGTTCCTACTTTCTTTAATGTTACATTATTAACATAATAAGTTTGTTGTTTGCTAATATTTTAATAAGTTTGCTGTTTACTAATATTTTTTTATTGGACAAAAGAGCAACCGTGATCATGCCACCATAATGAATATTAAGTTTGTTTTAATTAATTATTGAGAATTAAAATATACATTAACTTGTCCATTAATTAAAGGATCCAATAACACATAAATATAATTAAAAATATTAGTAAATACTCCATGTGTTGAAGTTAAAAGTACCAATGAAGTGATACTAATTAATAGTACACATGCAAAAGTTAAAAAAAAATAAGAGATTAAAAATTATTACCAATTAACTTTTAAACCATCTGTTACACTTGGTCACATTTAGTGTGACCATAACATAAATAGTGTCTATCAAATTGTTCAAGAACTTGAAGTAAGCATGTCTCCAAGAGCAGCTAAAAAGCATTGAGTCAAAGATCCTAAAAAACTAGTAATAAATCCAAATGTCATACTTTAATAAAATTTTTTAGAGAGAAATGAATGCTTATCTTTTTGGAATTTAACTGCTTCTTGAGATTTTTCCTCTTTAGGACACCATTTCTCAAGTGGTTTTCCACAAAGGTCAAGATTTTTTTCATAACTTGAGCTATTAAATCTTTGCAACAGTGTGCCAATTGGAATTTTTTCAAAAAGGTTGTTATGTGACAAATCCAACATTGTGAGACCATGAATTTGAGCAAGGTTAGAAGGAATTGGTCTAAAAAAAATAGTTTCTTGATAAATCATGAGAGTCTAGTGATGTTAATTATCCAACTCCTAAAGGAATTTCTCCAACCAATTGATTTCTTAATAAGTTCAAAGATACCAATTTAACCAAAATTCCTAATTCTATTGGAATTTTTCCAATTAATTGATTGCTTGAAAGATCAATGCCTTTTAAAAACAACTCAATATTCTCAAAAAGTCGTTCCATACCTTTCCACATCAGAAATGCATTTAAATCATATGAATGACTATACAATATTCCCTTTCTTTCATATTCAAAAGCATGATCCATATAATTTTATGCAAAACTCTCTTGAGCCATTATTGTAAAGTTTTTGAAACATTTGAATATTTGTCCAAATAAATTGTTCAATGAGAGATCCAATAAATGAATGCTTGACACATAACAAAGATGCATGGATAAACTTCCAGAAAAGTTATTATTTTGTAAGATTAAAATTTTCAACTGTTGTAACCCAATCTCGATCCATGAAAGTATTGGCCCTGATAACTTGTTTTCTCCCACATCTAACATTACCAAGTTTGAGCAACTCCTCAAGGTGAAAGGCAACACTCCAGTAAATCTATTGTTTCTCAATATCAATGCATAAAAATTATGTAGAGAACCAATAGAGGTAGGAAATGCTCTAAACAAATTGTTGTTACTCAAGTCCAAATAGACTAATGATTTGAAATGATTCCAACAATCAGGAAGTTGTCTGAATAATTGATTATTAGAAAGATCTAACATGTGCAATGCTTTAGTTGCCCTATTTGCACATAAAAATAGGTAAAATTTGAAAATCTATTATTTGACAAATCAAGGGTAGATGCATTCTGTAAAAATTATGGAATTGGGCCTTTGAAATGATTTGAAACCAGAGATATAATAGGGCATTCAGTAAATTTTATGGTGAAATTTGGCATTGTACCAAATAAGTTATTATGTGACACATTGAACCATGTTAACTTTGGTGTCAATAAATCCCAAAACCAATTTGGAGTAGTATCGAAAATTCCAACATTAGAAATACCAAGTATAATGAAATTATTTTGAGTTCATAACCATTTGGGCAAATCTAGAACTAACTTGGAAGATCCCACATTTGTGGCATCCAATTGAAATTGGGGGACCCAATTCTGGCTAAATCTCAAAGCCAACAATGAGTTGTTATATATGTATAATATTTTTAGGTTGGACATATTAGCAAAATGTGAGTTAGTGAGGGCACCTTTGAAAGAGTTGGAAGTAATGCTCAAAGACACCAATTGAGATGGAAATTGAAGATATTTAGTTATTGTCCCATTCAACCTATTCTATGAAACATCAAATGTCTCTAAAGATGTGAATGTGGAAAGGTCGGGTAACGTGCCAATGATTTGATTATAGCTTAGGTTTAAGGATTGCAAAGAATATCTGGTACATCCAGACAAAGTTTAAAGAATTATTGGAAGGTCTTCACTTAAATGGTTATTGTATAGGGATAATGAATGTAAGGTACATATATTCCCCAAGGATTTTAATCTAACATTGAGTTTATTACTATACAAGAATAGTTTCTTGTTAGAATTCATAATGCTACCAAATTCATATGGTATAGGACCCTCTAAGACGTTATCAGAAAGATCAAGCTCAACAAGGTTGGGGTTGACATTCATGAGACACTAGAATATTATAGGTGACTTGATGTTATTTGAATGGAGATCCAAGAAAGAAAGAGAATTTGAAGAATTAAATTTTAAAAGGACTAACATAATCTAAAAGATTGTTGTAAGGTAAGGATAGTGCTTTTAAACTTGGTAGCTTTGCAATTGTATGCAACCACTTCTGAGAATAATTGAGACCAGTTATACTACCCAATGAAAGATCAGTCAAAAAAGTGAAACTAGACAGCTACTCACCAACAACACCATTCTGTTGGTCAATTGTGAGAGCACCAGCATATTTAAGATAAAGCCTCTACAAGTTTGAAAGGTTTCCAAGTTGATAAGGTATTGCTCCTACAATATTATTCCACGAGAGATCAAGATGTTGCAATTGTGGGAGATTTCCAAGTTGATGAGGTATTGCTCCCACAAGATTATTCCGTGAGAGATCAAGATGCGACAATTGTGAGAGATTTGAAAGTTGATAAGGGATTGAACCTTCCAAATTATTAAAGCAAAGATCAAGATATCGCAAGTGTGAAAGACTCCTAAGTTGACTTGAAATATTTCCGTGAAAAGCATTTTTACTAAGGTTTAAATATGTCAAATATCGCAACCCCATCAATGATGCATTAATCGTACCTTGCAACTTGTAGGCTTATGCTTCAATACCATCAGGAAGGTTGAGTTTTTGTACATGGCCAGTTCGTTTACTAAAATGAACTCCCTTCCATTCACAACAATCTCTCTTTTCCACTTTATTTCCCTAAGAAGACAAAAGGCTACAGTTATTTGCAAGGGCAGCCTTAAAGTGAAGCAAGGCTTGCCTCTCCCTTTCTATGCATCAAATCTCAATACTTGTAGCTCTCCAAAAATTGAGAGCAAGGAGCCGAAACTCAAGCACTATTGTAGCTAACACAAGGAATTTGAGAAAACCTGCATACATCCTCCTCATTCTTTTAGTAAGTGATTTTACGGATTGATAATGCTAGTGAGTAGTCACTAACTAGCAATGAATCATTTATATGGCTAATTATGTTCTTTAGAGCATTATTTTTTGTTTAACACAATTAAATTCACATGTTTTTACACATTCTCATATGTTATGTTTTATTACAGAAAGTGAGAAAATACCATTTCTCCTATATTCTACAATTTAACACTTCATAATTAGATTTCCTTTTTCATGGTGATTTTATTTTTTTTAATTATTTCATGTGTCATATTTTCTCTAGGAAAACTTCATATCAAACACTTCAAGTTTTTTGCCAAAAAAAATTAGCTAAATTTTATTTTAATTAAACTCATTTAACATAAGTCTTTTGAGAATATTGTGTAAATAAACCAAAAACCTCAAAATTTGCTTTATATAATTTTTTTTTTATTATTGCAATGTCCTCAAATTTATAGAATTTTGGTAGGATTGATCTCCTTTTTTGGGATAAGAACATGACTTCTTAATTAGTTATAAGGCATGGGGAGAGAAAAATAAGTGAGAAAGTGTCATGGTTACTATTTGATATTTTTATTATTAGTATACTGATTATTTTAAAATAATGTTTGAAATGTAACTATCTTCTTAAATTTTTTTATCAACTTTCTGTTAATTTGGAGAGAATAAGAGAGAGATGGAGAGAGAGTTGGGCCCCTACTACAGACCCATATGCTTTTTTTTTTCTTTACCTCTTCTCCTTTTCTTCTCTAAATTAGTAGGATAAATAAAAAATCAAAATAATCCAAATATGTATAATATTCACATATTTTTTGAGGCTATTTCTTCTCACAAATATTTGTAAATTATGAATTTACCCCGAGAGGTACAGCCTATGTCACTAGTGCACCATGCTTTAAGTTTTCAAAGCATATTAGTGCATGAGCATTCATTTAGAGAATAGAAAGGGAAAATTTATCCCCCAAAAAATATTCTATAAGGGACATTTTAAAGCAAAAAAATCCTAAAACAAAATTGACTAGAAAGAAAAAAAAAGATAGTGGCTGTTATTATCATTTTTAGCAATTTCGTAGCATGCTTTAATAAGTTAGTTTCCATGTATGAATCCATGGTTGTTTAGTTTCCATGTACCAATCCGTGGCTGTCAAGTCAATTCAAGTACTAATTAATTGCAAATCGAGCGAAATTAATTGTTGGACCCATTGAGATTCAGAGTCATCTTGAAAGTTATTTTGAAGTTAATTAAATTATTTGATCTAATCAAAATATTCTTAGAAATATTTTGTGGCAGTCTTAAAAATATTATATTTATATGTTTACTTCAGTCATAATATTCTTAAGAATCATAAACAAGTTTCAAAAATCATATTGATATGTTTTATTAAAAAATTATAATTACTTATGACAACAATTTTTTTGCACTAACATTTGTATGACAAAGAGACCAATATAGTAACATAAGATTAATAGGTCCTTTGATAAACTTTCATACTTGAACAAATTTGGGATGGCATCAAAATTTGAGGGACAAACAATCAAACAAATTAGGCATGGCATCAAAACCAATTAAGGGAACTACGTGTGGCCATTGATCATTGTCACCCTTTGAATTTACGTTTGATTTCATTGAATTAAATGTGTAACATTAACATTTAATAACTAAATAGATTTAATAAAGGATGAGAAAATCTATGTAATTAACCTAATTGATCAGTGGATTTTAGTCAAGTAACCAAATTGGATATTGAAATTGAATATATTTAGGGATAATTATTATTTAGAATTTTAAGTTAAATATTGTTATTATAAAAAATCTTAAAATTTGAAATTATTTTAAAGAACTTTAAAATAAAAAATTTGAATTACATGAAAAAATAAGGTTTAAGACTCTAAATCAAAATTTTTATACTTAAATCCTTTAAATTAATTTAAAATTTTAAAAATTTTTAATATAACTTTTTTTTTTAGTTAGCATATAAAATTTATTTTCTTTTAAATATATTTTAAGTTGAGTGAGCAGTGAATGAGACTTGAGATGAGAAAATATGTGGGCCAGACGTGTTTCGTGAAACAGTCATCTGCAAAATGACGTGTGGTTGGAAGCATGAATCCGTACACTGACGGTATGGCCGTCGCTGCTCCTTTTGTGCTTTGGTATCATAACAATACAATTTAAAAAATGATATTATTTTTTAAAAAATATTTTATTATATTATTATTATTCAATTATATATATGTTTATTATTTTTTAAATAACAATATAATTATTATTTTTTATTCCACTTACTTATTTTTTATTTCTTTTTCATTTTATTAATCTTTTTTTTCGCATATTTAATGTAATATAAACTTTATTTGTTTATTTTTTATATTTTTCTGATCAAATATCATCTTTAAACAAACAAAATATATATTTTTTTGGTAAATAGGCACTTTGTGGATAGATAACAAAATTTTATTCTATCAAAATTTACTCCAAGTTTGATTCTTAAACTTTAAAATAGTGTACAATTTTGTCATCTCAACTTCAGAAAATAATCAATCATGAAATGTACAATTGTTTTAAATAAATATTCCCAATTAATATTTAACACTCTCCCCTTTGATATCTTGTTGACCCGGATTCTGAATGGCTAAAAAAGAATATATAATTGGAAAAAATTAAACAATATATTAAAATATATTTATTTTAAAAAACTAATCATATAATATTGAATTATTAAAAAATTCACTTATCATAATTCATTTTAAAAACTTAATACTAGATATTCAAAATTATATCTAATTAGTTATTTTTCAAAAGCGTGATGAGTTAGTTTCTATCTTTCTATCATTTTTAAACAATTTTTTTAATACCTTTTTTCACCAATATATTTCCACAATGATATCTTTTTCCTCAAATAAGGTGCTTTATAAATAAGCATTTGTCATAGATACCTCCAACAATCAAGGTGGATTTCGTCTTTCTTAATTTTTCTAAAATCGTTATTTAAATAACAAGACATGAAAATCCATATTGTTTAAAATAGTGTCGTTAAGTTATGAAAATAGTTCATGAGAAAAAATAGAACGAAAACAGCTATATATGCCTTTTCTATTTTTTTAATTAGGGAAAAGAGAACGGGAAAAATTATAGTCAAGTTTGAACCAAGTAATATATGGAAGTTTAGTCAATTTTATTTTTAAAAGACTAATTGAAAATCTAGCATTGTAAATTAATTAGATTAAAAAATAATCTAAGATCTCTTAGAAACTATTTAAATCTCATAGTACTAAGTTTTCTTTTAAGGAAATTCTAAATACTCCAAAAAATTGGTTGAGAGATAATGATAAAAGGCCTGTCAATTTAATAATGCGCGCCAGTCAAAATTTCATTGACCAAAAAAATATAGAAGCACCGTTCAAAATATGTTTAAATGCAGCGAACTTAGCTTATTTTCACATTGCAAAAAAAAAAAAAAAAAACTATCTTATTAAAAAACAGTTCAAGCCCAGCAAGTCCAAATTAATATGATTATTGCTCTCTTGAACAAAACTAATTAATTTTGTATTAGCTTGGTAAGAATGTTAAGTTTTTTTTTTTAGGGTAAAAAATAACTTATCTTATAAAATATTTTTGTTTTAAAATTATATACAGTTCTTTATGTTCTTATTATTAAATTGTTTAATCAAAATATGGCAATTATATTGTCCTTAAATAATAATATAATAAGCATATATTTTTTAATTTAGTTATATATTTATTATATTATTATAAAAAATTATGTATTTATTATATTTTGACTAAAAATTAGATAAAAAATATAAGGAATTATATATAATTTTAATTATTATTTTTAAATATTTTTAAATTAGATGATTAAATATTGTGAGCTAAAATTGTTAAGTTTAACCGATTGTGAATTGAAAAGACAACGTATTACAATTGCATACCAATTATGTATTTCACATTGAAAATTGTATCTAGTCTTCCACATGTCATTCTTCATTGATTGAGAATGATGAAACACACGTCTTCACAATACGTTTCAGTCAAACGACTTATAATCCTCACTCTCAGAGTCATTTTCTGTAGCCCGTGTATCGATTATCAGATAGTGACATTAACAATAAATTTCTACAATGATATCTTTTCCCTCACATAAGCATCTAACTTCTAAGCTTTTCTCATAAATACCCCTTGCACTTAAGGTAAATTTTGTCTTTCTTTTTCTAGAGTTGTTATTAAAATGATGAAACATGGAGAGCCATATTGTTTGAAATAATGTCATTAATTTATGAAAAATTGTTCATGAGAAAAAATAGAACAAAAATAGCAATTTATGCTTTTCTTATTTTCTAATTAGCAAAAAAAGAACATGAAAAGTTATAATTAAGTTTATACCTGGTAATATCTAAAAGTTTAGTCAATTTTATTTTTTAAAAAACTAATTTAACACCTAGTGTTGCATATTAATTTCATTTTCAAAAATTGAGTTGCTCTGATATGTTTTTATTAGATTAACGGTTAACTAGCAGACAATCTTAGTGTAGTCAAGAAAATTATAGTCAATCAAGAATTAATGCATCAAAATTCACATTTAACTATCATTGTTTCTTATTATTGAGAGCGACTCACATTATATTTCCTAGCAATTTCTTGACATGCTTTAATTAAGTGGTTTCCAAGTATCGAGGCACTTCAAACGTGACTTAATTGCATAGTTGTGAGTGGAGTGTTCATCACTCTTGGCATTATGGGATTAGTACCCTGTAGTTTCAAAGCAACTAATATTTTATCACAATAAACTTTTAATATTAATGGCAATATTTTCTGACAAAACCACTTTTAAACATTTCTAGCAAAATTAATATTTTAAATAAACTCACGGTAAATTCCCCCCTTCCTATTAAAATTATACAATACTTTCTTTTATTTTAAAAATATACAGAGATTCTTTTAAAACTAAAAAATTACCAAAATACCATCAATAATATTTGATTTCTTTTATTAGAAATACAAAACATTAGAAAATCATAAATTTAATCTGTTTTAAAATTTTATTTGATTTATGGTAATGATTTTGTTTGTTAATACATGTTTATTACAAATATTATTGTTGAAATTAAATTATTATTTTTAAATTGGTTAATTTTGGAAATTGTTATTTGAATATGTTATTGGTTCGTAATAATTAATTATTTTATCAAATGATCCTATAATTTACTAAACTTAAAATAGTGACTATTTTAGTATAAGTCTTATACTTATTATATTGTAAAATTAATATTTGTATATGTGTATATATTTTAGTCAAAATAAATGCAATTGTACCCTATATTTTATTGTAGGAGAAATAAGTGTAACAAATATTAGGTTTCAAGGAAAGGAAGTATATTATTAAGAGAAAAATTATATAATTTAGACATTTCCAAAAAAATAAAAACTTATTCATAAATTTTATTCAATGCGTACATATTACACTATGAATTATGGGTTAGAGTCTCCCTCCAAACATGGCAAAGAAAAATATAATTTATCACTAATGCCTCAAATTCCACAATCAACTATCATTTTCACTCAAATTTCAAAAACAATTTGGTGGAGGAGGCTTCATTCAAAGACTTTCAAAAAAGGAGAATTATAAATGAGGATTCAAAGTTAAAGAAATTTATTTTGAAGGACTTGTTACTATTAGATTTAACTATTTTTGGTAAAATCAGTGATAATTAATCCTAAAATAAATAGTAATAGGTTCTTTAAAATAATTTTTCTTAACTTTGGGTCCTTAAATATAATTTTTTTTTTAAAAAAAGATCTATCAAGAACACAAGATAAAAAAAAATCCATAAGGGAGACTTTAGAGCAAATAATAATAATAATAATAATAAAAAAAACCAAATTTTGACTGGAAAACAAAATAGCGGTTGTCATTATTTTGCAATTTTTTTGACATGCTTTGATTAGTTATTTTCATCTAGGAGAGTCTTTGAGGATCTACAGAAGAAAGTTCACCCAAAAAAAAAAAAAAAAGAGAAAAGAAAAAAAGATTGGTAACAACTCTCATTATGTTTCTTGGCTATTTCTTGGCATGCATTAATTAGATTGTTTTCAAGTATCAAACCATTTCAATTAGGAATTAATTGCATGTACATGGACCAAAAATTGATCAAATATAAGCATTATAAGCCATTGCAAAGTGTTCATTACTCTAATTATTTATTTTGTAGTGTAGAATGGATATTCTTGGCAGTTTCAAGTTTTTACCCTTTATTTATAAAATTAATATTAAAATTTGAAAACATTAATCATTTGATTCTTATAGTTTACTCAAAATTTTAATTTAATCCTTATAATTATTTTACATTAGTCCTTATACTTTACAAATATTTACACTTTTGTACTTGACATTTAAATATATGATAATTTCATTAAATTTAAAACTAATTAGACTAGTTGATGATGATGTGTCATCTCGAGTAGGAGACAATTTCCCACACAATCACCACCTACGCACTATTTAATAATCATTTAATCTTTATAGTTTACTAGCATCTTTAATTTGGTCCTTTTTTTTTTTTTTTTTTCAAAACAAGTCATTATACTTTACAAATGTTTACGTTTTAGTGCCAGACGTTTAAGTCTGTGATGAGTCCATTTAATTGGAGATGGTATTTTTTTTCATTTCAAGAGAAAAAGGACCAATTTAGTGAAATGCATTTTTTTTTTTAAACTTTCTTCTTCCTTTTGTGATAACTACACTTTATGAATGTTTATACTTTAGTGCCTAACGTGTAATGACCAAATTACGTGGTCTTTTTCTCTCTTGAAATAAAAAAGGCTTCACACTTACCTTTCTTGTTACAAAAAATATATTACAATTACACTTATTTTGACTAAAATGTTTTTATATATATTATTTATATAATATAACAAGTGTTAAATATGTATTTGAGTTATATACAAATAGTTACTTTTTTAAACTTAGATGAAATTAAATTAATGGTTTCTAACATAAAATAAATAATATTAAACTCAAATTTTAAGAAATATATTATTTAATAAATTGTATTTTTTAATAAAAGAAACCAATATTATTCTTGAAAATATTTTGGTTATATTTTAGCATTAGAGATATTTTTGTATATTTTCATAATTTTAAGAAGAAATGTATAATTTAAACATCTCTTTTACAGGGAGAAAATAATTTGCATAAAATCTTAATATTAGTGACAATGGGCCTATTTGGTTTCTTATTTTTAAAATAATTTTTTATTTTTAAGAACAAAAAAATAAAAAAATTTGTTTGATAATGTATTTTTAATGAATTATTTTGTAAAACAAAAAAACATAATTTTGTTTTCAGAAATAGAAAAATTAAAATATTTTTTTAGGTGTTTTGTAATTTTTATTCTGTAAAATTAGAAAAAGAAACAGAAAACAGTTACTTTTCAAAATAATGATTCAAATAGATTTTTTTAATTTTTTTTATTTTCAAAATTTGTTTTAAAAATAATAATAAAAAAAAAGAATTAAACAAGCCTAATGTTTTCTAGCACAACCAATTCTAACAAAATCAACTTTTTAAGTATCTTCAAAAATCTTAAATAAGATCATGAGTTTGACATTTGGCTAGCGATTACTGACTTCTTCCAAAGATCTCATTATTTGGGAGATGATTTTATGCTTTCAAGAACATTATTCCTTAGATAATTATTGAATATAAAACAATATTTGACATATTTTGATAGATTTATTACTATAAAACCATTCTTATTAGTTACAAAAAAATAAAATTAATTCTTTCAAAAATTTAATTTTTAAATAAGTTAATATTTTAAGTAACTATTTGATAAAATATTATTTTATATTTAATAATTAATTGTATCATAGCTATAGAACATAATATTCCTGAAAAACATAATATCATTGCTCCATTCATTTGCCGCATGTATCCATTAGGAGTATATTTTTAAATTTAAAACTTTTCAGCAAATTAATATTAAATGTCACCCTCCAAACTAGGCTTGTGGCTTTTACACGAGGAGTCTTTCTCCTCAAATCTATCCAATCCACCTAATACTGGCGATCTTTCAAATGAAACTTTTGAAAACAAACGCTTCTAGATGACTCATGGGAGATTGCAATATGTAATGGTGCTTCCTTATATATATATATATATATATATATATATATATATATATGTTCAAAATATGATAATTTTCACTCATTTTGTAAGAAGATGAAGTTTTGCTTAGAGGAAATTTTGAAGACTTTACAGAAGAAAATTCCAAAAAATTTGACTTAAAAACAAAAAAAAAAAGAAGGAAAATATCAATAGTGACTCTCATTATGTTTCTTAGAATTTGGACTCTTTCAATTTCTCTCATAAATTAACACCTTCAATTTTAAAGAAATTTTAATGGCATACTTTGCTTGTGGGCCCCATCTCTCAATTGAAAAAAAAAAAAAGAATATAAGCTGCCAATTATATAGTTGCCCTATTCATTGAGGGAAAGTTCTGTAGTGCCCATTGTTTATTAGGAATTATACTAAGAGTTAGTAGTACTAAGTTGATAATAAATATTACATTGATATTATTTTAAAATATTTATTATTTATGTGCTAAAACTACAGATTAAAAATCAAATAATTCTATTTATCAAAATTAAAATATCACAAGTGTTTTTTTAATTTTGATAAATAGAATTATAGTCAATCAAGAATTAATACACCAAAATTCACATTTAACTATCATTGTTACTTATTTTATATGAAGACAAAGGAGTGTTGCGTTGGAGAGACTTTGAAGAAAACTCCAAAGCCATTGACTGCAAAATTAAAAAAAGAAAAAAGAAAAAAAAAGATAGAGAGCGACTCACATTATATTTCTTAGCAATTTCTTGATATGCTTTAATTAAGTGGTTTGCAAGTATCGAGGCACTTCAAATGTGACTTAATTGCATAGTTGTGAGTGGAGTGTTCATCACCTTAGGCATTATGGGATTGGTACCCTGTAGTTTCAAAGCAACTAATATTTTATCATAATAAACTTATAATATTAATGGCAATATTTTCTGACAAAATCACTTCTAATCATTTCCAGCAAAATTAATATTTTAAATAAACTCACGGTAAATTACGCCCTTCCTATTAAAATTATACAATACTTTCTTTTATTTTAAAAATATACATAGATTCTTTTAAAACTAAAAAATTACCAAAATACCATCAATAATATTTGATTTCTTTTATTAGAAATACAAAACATTAGAAAATCATAAATTTAATCTGTTTTAAAATTTTATTTGATTTATGGTAATGATTTTGTTTGTTAATACATGTTTATTACAAATATTATTGTTGAAATTAAATTATTATTTTTAAATTGGTTAATTTTGGAAATTGTTATTTGAATATGTTATTGGTTCGTAATAATTAATTATTTTATCACATGATCCTATAATTTACTAAACTTAAAATAGTGACTATTTTAGTATAAGTCTTATACTTATTATATTGTAAAATTAATATTTGTATATGTGTATATATTTTAGTCAAAATAAATGCAATTGTACCCTATATTTTATTGTAGGAGAAATAAGTGTAACAAATATTAGGTTTCAAGGAAAGGAAGTATATTATTAAGAGAAAAATTATATAATTTAGACATCTCCAAAAAAAAATAAAAACTTATTCATAAATTTATTCAATGCGTGCATATTACACTATAAATTATGGGTTAGAGTCCCCCTCCAAACATGGCAAAGAAAAGTATAATTTATCACTAATGCCTCAAATTCCACAATCAACTATCATTTTCACTCAAATTTCAAAAACAATTTGGTGGAGGAGGCTTCATTCAAAGACTTTCAAAAAAAGGAGAATTATAAATGAGGATTCAAAGTTAAAGAAATTTATTTTGAAGGACTTGTTATCATTGGATTTAATATTTTTGGTAAAATCAGTGATAATTAATCTTAAAATAAATAATAATAAGTCCTTTAAAATAATTTTTCTTAACTTTGGGTCCTTAAATATAATTCTTCTTAAAAAGAAAGATCTATCAAGAACACAAGATAAAAAAGAAATCCATAAGGGAGACTTTGGAGCAAAAAAAATTCCAAAAAAGCCAAATTTTGATTGGAAAACAAAATAGCGGTTGTCATTATTTTGCAATTTTTTTGACATGCTTTGATTAGTTATTTTCATCTAGGAGAGTCTTTGAGGATCTATAGAAGAAAGTTCACCCAAAAAAAAAAAAAGAAAAGAGGAAAGAAGAAACGATTGGTAGCCACGCTCATTATGTTTCTTGGCTATTTCTTGGCATGCATTAATTAGGTTGTTTTCAAGTATCAAACCATTTCAATTAGGAATTAATTGCATGTACATGGACCAAAAATTGATCAAATATAAGCATTATAAGCCATTGCAAAGTGTTCATTACTCTAATTATTTATTTTGTAGTGTAGGATGGATATTCTTGGCAGTTTCAAGTTTTAACCCTTTATTCATAAAACTAATATTAAAATTTGAAAACATTAATCATTTGATTCTTATAGTTTACTCAAAATTTTAATTTAATCCTTATAATTATTTTAAATTAATCCTTATACTTTACAAATGTTTACACTTTTGTACTTGACATTTAAATATATGATAATTTCATTAAATTTGAAACTAATTAGACTAGTTAATGATGATGTGTCATCTCGAGTAGGACACAATTTCCCACACAATCACCACCTACGCACTATTTAATAATCATTTGATCTTTATAGTTTACTAGCATCTTTAATTTGGTCCTTTTTTTTTTTTAAATAATTCATTATACTTTACAAATGTTTACGTTTTAGTGCCAGACGTTGAAGTCTATGATGAGTCCATTTAATTAGAGATGATATATATTTTTTTTCATTTCAAGAGAAAAAGGACCAATTTAGTGAAATGCATTTTTTTTTTAAATTTTCTTGCTCCTTTTGTGATAACTACACTTTATGAATGTTTATACTTTGGTGCCTAACGTCTAATGACCAAATTACGTGTTCTTTTTCCCTCTTGAAATAAAAAATGCTTCACACTTACCTTTCTTGTTACAAAAAATATATTACAATTACACTTATTTTGACCAAAATATTTTTATATATATTATTTATATAATATAACAAGTGTTAAATATGTATTTGAGTTATATACAAATAGTTACTTTTTTAAACTTAGATGAAATGAAATTAATGGTTTCTAACATAAAATAAATAATATTAAACTCAAATTTTAAGAAATATATTATTTCATAAATTGCATTTTTTAATAAAAGAAACCAATATTATTCTTGAAAATATTTTGGTTATATTTTAGCATTAGAGATATTTTTGTATATTTTCATAATTTAAAGAAGAAATGTATAATTTAAACATCTCTTTTAGAGGGAGAAAATAATTTATATAAAATCTTAATATTAGTGACAATATTTTCTAGCGCAACCAATTCTAACAAAATCAACTTTTTAAGTATCTTCAAAAATCTTAAATGAGATCATGAGTTTGACATTTAGCTGGCGATTACTGACTTCTTCCAAAGATCTCATTATTTGGGAGATGATTTTATGCTTTCAAGAACATTATTCCTTAGATAATTATTGAATATAAAACAATATTTGGCATACTTTGATAGATTTATTACTATAAAACCATTCTTGTTAGTTACAAAAAAATAAAATTAATTCTTTTAAAAAATTAATTTTAAATAAGTTAATATTTTAAGTAACTATTTGATAAAATATTATTTTATATTTAATAATTAATTGTATCATAGCTATAGAACATAATATTCCTGAAAAACATAATTTCATTGCTCCATTCATTTGCCGCAGGTATGCATTAGAAGTATATTTTTAAATTTAAAACTTCTCAACAAATTAATATTAAACGTCACCCTCTAAACTAGGCTTGTGACTTTTACACGAGGAGTCTTTCTCCTCAAGTCTATCCAATCCACCTAATACTGGCGATCTTTCAAATGAAACTTTTGAAAACAAACGCTTCTAGATGACTCATGGGAGATTGCAATATGTAATGGTGCTTCCTTTTATATATATATATATATATATATGTTCAAAATATGATAATTTTCACTCATTTTGTAAGAAGATAAAGTTTTGCTTAGAGGAAACTTTGAAGACTTTACAGAAGAAAATTCCAAAAAATTTGACTTAAAAACCAAAAAAAAGGAAAATATCAATAGTGACTCTCATTATGTTTCTTAGAATTTGGATCCTTTCAATTTCTCTCATAAATTAACACCTTCAATTTTAAAGAAATTTTAATGGCATACTTTGCTTGTGGGTCCCATCTCTCAATTAAAAAAAAATACATAAGCTGCCAAATATATAGTTGCCCTACTCATTGAGGGAAAGTTCTGTAGTGCCCATTGTTTATTAGGAATTATACTAAGAGTTAGTAGTACTAAGTTGATAATAAATATTACATTGATATTATTTTAAAATATTTATTATTTATGTGCTAAAACTACAGATTAAAAATAAAATAATTCAATTTATCAAAATTAAAATATCACAAGTGTTTTTCGTGTTTTGCTCCAGCTTAATTATTTTTTGGAACAATTTTGAATACATACTCTTCCCATCAGTTAGGTGTATTTAAACATTTATTTTATTGGTGTATAAGAACGATACATAATGAGATAAATTACTCCAGCAATATTTATAAGTTAAGATTCTAATGACATATTTGAAAGTATTTTTTGACCCACTTACATATTTACTATGCTTATTGTTGGGAGTCCAATCTCCTGCTCTCTCGATTTGCTTGCCCAGCAGGGGATTTGGGCTGTTATATTAGCGGTGAACGTGGACTTGATTAGATTGAATGGGAGAAAAAATTTTACACAATAAATTTTTCATGAAAATTTAAAACATCTTGATCCGTCTAGATATTTCAGGAACTGATTGTACCAAAATATAAATATACTCCTCTAGATGTTTTGCTTTTCCTTGGCGGACCAAACTAGTCGCACAAATCGTTAATTCTATTCCTTGTCTCTTCGCTACCCTTGATAAGTGTTGCTTTCGAAATCGTTGAACGGTACTTGCATAATGGAATGCTGATACTAACGTCAAAGGCTGAAATCGAATCACCTGCGGTCAGTGAATTGTAAACTGCGTCTGCAATGTCTCTTAAATATATTTTTTTAGTTTTATCCTTTTGATTTTATCCAACCTCACAAAATTTCACTGCACAAGCACTTTACGAAATTCTCACTGCAGAGGATCTAGGTTCAGAATATGAGATTGAGAGAAACGGATCAGAATCTTCTGAAGTAGGGGGATTTTGTATAATTCTTGAAGTGAGAGACTTGCATAATTTTCAGATAATCCAATCTCGAGACAGAATTCTCGCATGCGACTGGCCTTCAAACAATGATTGCCTTCATCTTCTCCTTTGATACGACGAACGGCCAAGATTGCCTCACTTCGGAGGCACTTCACGCAATTATAATTCAGAGGATCTGCTTCCATTATAGTACACATCCCTTTCAACCTTTCTAGTTATCCAATCAGAATCAAGCAATAATGTAACCTTATCATCTTTGTAATACAAACTAGGGAATCTTTTCCTCTGCTATGCCTTGTAAAAGCAAGTTTACCTTACATTTTCTTTTAAACGTAGATCAGACGTACTCCGAGGTTTTTCCTCAAGTTAGGTATCCATCGTTTTAGAGGATTTATCAAGGATAATATCTTCTCTTTTCAACTTTTGGTCTTTGCCGTAGAATCTTCTTGATTCAAAGGTTTAAACTCCAATTGTTAATGTAAGAGCTGCTTAGGTAACATTTACTCACCTTGATGAGAGATCTCGAAACTGCTTCAGTTGAAGCCTTTTGTGAGCCTTCATTTGAATTTATGAACAACCTAGCTACCAACAATTAGTCTCTATGTAAGAAGGGAATTAGATAGTTTTCTGGAATTGTTTTGTTTGTGCTGCTGGACTGCATTTTTTCATTAATGAAGTGTCTTCTTTTGTTTTGTTTTTTTTTAAAAGAAGAATTCTTAACATTAAACGGATTCAAATGCATACAAAATGAATAATTACAAAATTTTTATAAATACTTTTTGTAAGTGAGCTAATTTATGGTAACAGACATTATTATTGTTTGGTTCATCGATCATTTTATTGTACACATGGTGTATATATATCTATATATATTTCAATTTATCTATTTCTTTATTTCTAAAAGCAGATTTAAATGTTTAAGATCTATTTTCTGGTCTTTAGAAATGATAGTTTTTTCTAGAATGTAAAAGTTTTTTTAGATTGTTAACTTACGTTGGGGTCAATAACTTGATATAATATATATATATATATATTATATTGCATAAATAATATAGTCATATAAAGCATGTTAATCTTGTTAACATTATAGATTAAGGAATTAAAAAACAATTACATACCTCTGTTAAGTTTTTTTTTTTAATAAATTAAAGAATAGTGCGTATAAATTATTCTAGAAAACAATGCTAAAAAAAAAATAGAAACATTATTTTTATATATTTATAAGTTAGATGAAAATGTATAACTTTTAGCTTTATCTATAAGTAATTTATCTATAGTTTATGTATAAGTTATCATCCATTAAGCAAGTTCGGGAGAGGCATGGAAGGACAAAAGTGGAACGCTTTCTTGGCCATGGCTAAACAAAGAAACAAAATCTCGTACTCTCATATTTTCTCTTGTTTTTTTTTTTTTGGGGGGGAGGGGGGATTTGAAACAGGAATACCAGAACAATGAAGTTACAAACTTAAAGTTACAGAGTGACCAACCAAAAACGTTGACTTCTTAACATGGTTCTACTAACTGTTTAATACTTTTGTTTGTTAATATATGCTTAATACACATATTATTGTTGAAATTAAATTATTATCTTTAAATTGGTTAATTTTGAAAAATTGTTATTTGATTATGCTTTTCGTTTTTAATAATTAATTGTTTTATCAATTGATTTTATAATTTGCTAAACTTTAAAAAGTGACTATTTTAATGTATGTTTTATACTTCTTATATTGTAAAATTGATATATGTATATATGTGTGTATTTTACTCAAAATAAATATAATTGTATCTTATATTTTATTATAGGATAAGTGTCTTGTATGTTAGATTTTAAAGAAGAAAAGTATATTTTTAAAAGAAGAAAAGACTATGTGATTTAAATATCTCTTAAAAAAAATGAAGAAAAAACTCTACTTATAAATTTATTCAACATGTGCCACTGTGTTAAAAGGTGTTCACATTATGTTGGGAATTATGAGTTAGAGTCTCTCTCTAAACAAGGCAAAGAAAAGTATAGTCTATCACTAATGCCCCAAGCTCCATGATCAACTATTAAAGAAATGATCTATGAAGGATAGAAATTTTTTCATAAGGGAGACTTTAAAGCAAAAAAAAAATTCTAAAAAACAAAAAATTTGACTGAAAAAAGATAGTAGATGTCATTACTTGGCAATTTTTTGGTAGGCTTTGATTAGTTAGTTTCATAGGGGAGACTTTGAAAACTCTTATGGAAAAAAAAAGGAAGAAAAAAAGATTGATAGCAACTCTCAGTTATGTTTCCTAGCAATTTCATGGCATACTTTCCTCAGTTTCAAGTATCAAACCACTTCAATTATGAAATAATTGCACGTGGATGGACTAGCGAATAATTAGGTATATCCATTATGAGTTATCAGCCAAGCTTTCATCGCCCTAATTGTTTATTTTGCACTGCAAGATGGATATTTTTGATAGTTTCAAGTTTTCACCCTTTGTTTGTATGTAGCAACTAATATTAAAATTTAGGAAAGTTAATTGGTGGTTATATTTTACCTAAATTTTTAATTTAGTCCTTACAATTTATTTATTTTTAAATTCAATCATTATACTTTGCAAACTTCTAGACTTTGGTCTCTGATGCTTAAATATGTGATAACTTTGCTGATTTCGATATGATTAAACAAGCGAGTGATGATATGTTATCCTAGATAGGAGACAACTTGTCATAGAATTGCCACCTGTACACCAACTATTAGTGATGTTGTCCTTATAGTTTATCAGAATTTTTAATTTGGTTTTTACAATTTTTATTCTTTTTACAAATAAGTTCTTATGCTTTGCAAACGTTTATGCCAAGTCTATGATAACGTCATTTATTTGGAGGTGGCAATTTTTTTATTTTAAGAGAGCATGGGACCAAGTTAGTGTAATGTATTTTTTTTTTTGTAATTTCTATTCCCCCTTCTGTGATAACTACACTTTACAAATGTTTACACTTTACTCCTCGATGTGTAATGTTGAAATTATGTAGTTTTTCTCTTCTTCTCTCTTATATTTTATTGTAGGAAAAACAAGTGTAATGTATGTTAGATTTTAAGGAGGGAAAGTATATTTTCAAAAGAAGAAAAGACTATGTAATTTAAATATCACTTAAAGAAAAATAAAGAACCTTACTTGTTAACTTATTCAACCGCTACTATGTTAAAATACATACACGTTACGTTGAGAATTACAAGTTAAAGTCCCCCTAAACAAGGCCAAGAAAAGTATAGTCTATCACTAATACCCCAAGCTACCGATTGACTATCATTTTCACTCAAATTTCAAAAAAAGTTTGGTGAGCCAGGGAGGTTTCATTTAAAGACTTTAAAGAAATGATCCATGAAGAATAGAAATTTTTTTCATCAGGGAGACTTTAGAGCAAAAAAACTCCGAAAAACAAAAAATTTGACTGGAAAAAAAAAATAGTGGTTGTCATTTCTTAGCAATTTTCTAGCATGTTTTGATAAGTTAGTTTCATAAGAGAGACTTTGAATACTCTATAGAAAAAAAAAAACTAGGAAGAAAAAAACTCTCATTATGTTTCCTAGCAATTTCGCGGCATGCTTTAATCAAATTGCTTTTAAGTATCAAACCACTTCAATTATGAAATAATTGCGTGTGAGTGGACTAGAAATTGATTAGATATATCCATTATGAGTTATGAGCCAAGTGTTCATCACTCTAGTCATTTATTTTGTACCATAGGATGGATATCTTTGATATTTTCAAGTTTTAACCCTTTGTAGTAACTAATATTAAAATTTAGGAAAATTAATTAGTGATTATAGTTTACCTAATTCTTAATTTAGTTCTTGTAATTTTTTTTAAAAATCATTATACTTTACAAACATTTATGTAACACCATACTCTTCTAGCCTTTCTTTCCTACAATCAAGCTTAGCTTCATACATGTTCTCATGGAAAAATTAATAAATTTAATTCATTAATTTGCATTAGTAAGACTTTAAAATTTTGGCTTTTGCTCCATGGACCCCATAAACTCCTCAAAATCATCCTTTACCCATAATCCATCCATGCTAGTCATAACATCATAAAACATCACATACATATTGGATTGGAAGCCATACACAAGAAAATAAAGAGTTGCTCTTGGGTTTCTACTACAGCTTTCTGGTGTGAAGTTTGGAAATTCATACCTAATTCTAGAAAAATCAAAATCAAGCGTGTAATTACATTCTGGAAAGTTCTAGATGTTAACTAGGGACTAAATAATTCTAAACCAAAATAGAAGCATTTAGCTTATGAAAATTGATGGAATAGTACCAAAAGTTAGGCAGCATTACTAGTACTGTCATGCAATTTCAAAAATTTGGTTCTTCTTCTACAAAGCTCCAAATAGGGTGATCTCAGTGGCCATGGAAAGCTTACAGGGTCTAGTTTATGTTTGTAAAATTTCATAGCAATAAAACTTCCTTTGGCCTATTAGTGATATAAAAACAAAATCTGACCATATAAATAGTGCACCCTACCATTCTTCATAATTTTCCTAACTTTGAAAATTATAATAAATTCTTTAGAGCTCCAAATTGGGTATTCTTTAGCTCTATGAAAAGTTCTAGATGAGACCTACTTTTTAGCCAAATTTCATATGAAAACTCATTAATTTGATTATACTTTGATTCAGCACATTATTTAGTCACTTTCTAAAGATTAAAAAGGGTTCTTAAGGTGCCAAATTGTCTTCTTAATCATCCATAGCCACTTGAGCATGTCTAAAACCACATTCACAGCTTAAGGAGACATGCGAATTGGTTCAAAATATCATGGAACTCATTCTCACTATGCTACTTGCTATCATACACAAGGATAACACATCACATAAAGGCTCCTTGGTGGTAAAATCATGCATACTCATTTATATGATTCCAAAATCATTACATATATCATATTTGCATACATTTAAGTGTGTTCAAGTATCTACATCATATATACATCCCGTAGTTACATCATTTGACATTAATATGTCAACAAAATGACTAAATAACAAAATATTTTCAAAGTCTTGGTCCTCAAGTTGATTGGCTTCCATTTCTTGGCCCATTTGGCTCACCTAGACATGGTTAGATATTGAAGAGACAAGAGTGAGATTTTAAGAATTCCAATAGCTTTTTACCCTTTTAAACATATATAATGGATACATTTTCAAGTTAAAGAATGCACGCATGAAGATTAAGCTACTAGTAACCATACATAAAATAATTTTATGTTTAAGAAGCTCATACATATTATACATTAGCTCTCAAGGGCACTGGTTTAGCCTCACCCTTTTTTCTTAGAACTTTGGACTTGTATTATCTATTTTCAAGGGACTTTTGACTAAGTCTCACTCTTTGTTGAGACTTTTAGTTTTGTTTTACTTAATCCTAGGGGCTTTTGGCTTATCCTCACCCTTACTAAGGAACTTTTGGCTTTACTATACCCATTTAAGCCAAAATGCATTCATAAAACACATTTCATAAGCATCATGGTACAATAACATGTAGGTAAAAGCTAGAAACATTTCTCATGGCATAAACAAGCATACAAGCACCCAAAGGCAAGAAAACATCCAACAATGCATAGAAGAAAGGTTAGAGAGCTACATTTGAAGCAAAAACATAAGCTTTTCTCTTCGTTATTCTTTCCCCCTCTTGATCACACACTTGCAAGTGGATTTGATTCTTTTGGCCTATACATCAAATAGGATACCATTACATCATTGAGGTAAGCTCTAATACCACACACACTTTAGGGAAACTTACTTTCTCGTAAGGTACAATTATGGTCTATATAAGACCTAAGGAAGCAATTATAGGAATTCATGATCTTAGCTCTATTTTCTTCTTCAATCTATGACTCTTGACTCTATTTAGACTCCTTGGAGCCATCATATATTCATTTCAAAAAATTTAACTGTGAGTTGCTTCTTTATGTCTCATTATGAGACCTACACCTCTATCTCACAATCCATGACTTCTAAATTTTTCTCAAGGCTTTCTTTGATTTTTTTCCATCATATCTAGTCCTAATCTAGGCTTAGAAAAATTTAAAACACTCCTTAGATGCTTGCATATGGTTTGGCCATGACATGCTTCTTGTTTTGGACCCATGGAGTTTGTAATTTTCCTTAAAGGGGATGATACTTGGAAGGCTTTCTAGATATCTTGGGAACTCATATATAGTCTTAGATATCTTAAATTACTACTAAAAAGCTTTATACATATCAAGGTGCACTTGAATCCCTAAGTCTTACAACCTTAATTCCAATGCTTTTCTTTTAATTTTCATTACATAATCTTATTTCCCAAACTCTAAAACCTTTGTTCCTTACTTGCTTTTAGTCAGAACTAACTCCCTTCTAATCCCTTTCTACTTGGTTGAACACACTCAAGGAGATGGAAGGAAGAGAAAGTAAGAAAAACAATGATATTTACCTTGATTCCTTAGCTTCTTCAAGGGCTCTTCCCTTTGCTACAAGCTTCTTTTTGAAATTTTACTCTCCTCCTTTTGAACCAGACCCAACATAGTCCCACATCATTCATGGAAACTATAGAAAGAAAGAGGAGAAGGAGAAGAACAAAGTTTCTAAAGAAAGAACCATGAAAAACCTTGATTTTCTTTACCTTTTTTCTTGGTTTTTCTTCCTCCTAAAGCCTCCTTCTTATGTGTGCTTCTAGGGTAGAAATCTCCTCTATTTAGACAGAAGCAAGGTCAGTTAAGGTGGAGGAGAGGGTGGGATGCCACTTTATAAGCCAATTGTCTTAAAAATTTGTTCATTAAAATTCTATTTACATTCCACCTTCTTAGCTTTTTTATTTTAGGCTCATTTTAGCTCTTTTTTGAGAACTATCTTTTCCATCATAAAATTTAAATTCTCAAACTCATAAAATAGCTTTGGAATCACTCAATTTAAATTAAAAACCTTCTTGAATGAAAATGTCAAAGTTTGGGTCAACCGATATTCAAAAACGTATACCAGAGGGGGTTTGAACCATTCTAGGGGTTCCTATGATTTTTAGGGCCTCTGAGAACTTTGGGCAACTTGATTTTTCCATTTAGAAATCCATCCTTTACGTTTTCTAAAAATTTCTCGAATTTATAAAATTGCCATTATGTTTCTGTCAAATTTTGTTAGATTTTCGTTCAACCATTCTAGCTCCGTTTTCAAAGCACTTTGAGCCTTGTATTATCATTCTTAATAGTCTAGAATATTACTATGATGTTATTGGACCTTAATTCACTCATAATTTAGGGGACATGTTTTTAAAACTAGCATATTTCGTCATTTTTACAAAAAATTGGATGTTACATGAACTATGCAATATGAATATATATTGATAGCTTATGTATAACCTTGAGCACATAAATACATTCTATTTTTGTGTGTGATGTGTGTAACACCGTAATACTTTAGCCTCACTTTCCTGTGCATTATACTCTATACATGTTTCATACATGCCTGATACATGAGTTTCAAGGAAAGTGGATTTAAATCATGGAATATGATAATATTACATAGCACTTTAACTATTAAAATTTTGCTTTGTGGATCTTGTGAATTCTCAAACATCATAAAATATCTCATGCAATTTAGATTTGGGGTTCTACACATAAGAAAATACATATTTGTTTTCAGGCTCAAATTTTAGTTTTCTGACATAGAGTTTGAAAATTTATAATTAAATCTGGGAATATCAAAATCCAACAAAATATAAATTTATGGAAAGCCCTGAATGTTAACTTCATGTAAAAAATACTTTTAGGCCATGAAAATATCATTTGGATCACTATTAAAACATAAAAGCATTACAAGTCTGGCTATCTTGGTGTTCTAATATGATTTACTGATATGAATTTCTAAAATTCATAACTAATTCCAAAAAAATCCAAATTGAGTAAACTATACCAATTTGGAAAGCTACATATATTTGCTTTAAGAAAAAAATAGCTTCGTATCTAGAAAATAACACTTTGTTAATGAAAATTGATAGGATAGTACTAGGGTTTCTTCTACATTACTAACAATAAGTTCTAATTTCAAAAACGCATATCTTGCTCAATACAAATCCAAATGGGTACTCTTTATGGCTATAGAAAGCTTACAAGGTCTAGTTTATGCTTGTAAAATTTTAAAGCAATCGGACTTCATTTGACTCACGAATGACAGAAGAGAATAAACTAACCATATGAACAATGTAAATACCAAATCTAAGAATATTTTCAACTTTGAAAATTTATAATTTATTCTCTAGAACTTCAAATAATATGGTTCTTAACTCTACAAAAAGTTCTAGATGACATTTAGATCCATGCCAAATTTCATGGGAACATTCTTCCATTTGGTCAGTTTGTGACATTGGGTGCCAAAATGAGCTTTATAAGCACCAAAATGGGTCAAAATGTGTCCAAATGCTTTCCTACCCTAACCATGACTTTTTGAACGCATGGGAAAACATCAAAACAGACCTCTAAATATGTCTAAAGGGTCAAAAAATTCAGATCTCACAAATTCACTACCTCACTTGTTGATATACATAAGAGCATACATATCCATTATTGCTATACAATGTAAAAAACATACCATATTATTCATTTGCTTCTAATTCCTATATATACATCATATATCTATGTAATTACACATATTCAAGTGCCTATACCTAATATACATCATGGAAATACATCATTTGTCAATGCTATATTTACAAAGTGAACAAATATCAACTCTATTGTCAATCTCCTTACTTTTAAGTGTGTTGGCTCCTATCGCTTTACTCACTTGATCCACCTAAGCATGTTAGGTAATAGAGAGGGAAAAGTGAGTTTCTAAGAATCCCAATAGCTTTATTCCCTTTCAAGCATATATATAATGGATGCAAATTCAAGTCTAAAAATGCATACATGACTATCTTAGAACTAATAAACATATATGGAATATTTCTTGCATTTAAGAAGCCGCATATATCATACATGGGCTTGCCAAGACAATGGTTTAGCCTCATCCATTTTCTTTGAGATTTTTAGACTTGTCTCACCTACTTTCAAGGGACTTTTGACTAAGTCTCACTCTTTTTAGAAATTTTTGGATTTGCTCACCCACTCTTAAGAACTTTTAGCTTATCCTTACCTTAGCTAAAGGACTTTTGGCTTCACCAAACTCATACAAACTAAACCATATTCATAACATATCATTCAAGTACATAAGTCAAGCATCATAGTACCATGACATATATATACTTGCTAAACACATTTTTCATGGCTTAAGCATATGCACACACATTCAAAGATAAAAAAATATCCAAGCATGTATGAGAGAAAAGAGAGAGAGCTACCTTGTACATAAGAACACACTTTTCTCTTTGTAATTTCTTCCTCTCCTTAAGCCAAACACCTACAAAGAGGTGGAGCTTGATTTCTTAGGCTTAAACACATGAAATGGGATTCAATTATACTTTTAGAATATTTACTAAAGCCACACACACTTTATAATAGCCTTGGCACTCGTAGTGTGCAATTATGGTTCCATAAGACACCTAATAAAGCAACCTTGGGAATTTATGATCTTGACTCCATTCTCTCCCTTAATCTATGACTTTTGACTCCATTTAGATTCCTTGTAGCCATCACACATTTATTTTAAGGAGTAAAATAGAAGTAGAATTCTAAATTATTATATTAGATTATATTAATAAATAATTAAAAATAATTAAAATTAATAGAATAAATTTAAATAAAATATTAAATAAATTTTTATAATAAATAAATTAATTTTTGATTAAAGAAGTATTATTAATAATATTAATAAGAAATTTCTATTTATTTATTTATTTATATAATTTAATATATATTTATAATAAAACATTTGTAATAAATAAAATAATAATAAAGATTCGAGACATAAAATTTTTCAATTCTACCTATATGTTACTTCATTATTCTACAATATGAAACCTATACTTCCATCACACTTTCTAAGCTTTTTAGACTTTTTCGAAGGTTTCGTCTCATACTCTCCCATCATATATAATATAATTCTAAGCTTGAAAGAAGTTAAAACACTCTCTAGTTGCTTCAACCCTCTTAGGCTGAGACAATACTCTTTTTGGCACCAATGGAAATGATTTTGTTTTCCTTGATGGGAGATGCATGTGGAAAGCTCCTTGGGAGTCTTAGGAGCTCATACAAACACTCACTTAAGCTTAAGAACTCTTGGATAAAATTAGATTTTAGCCTAAGTTTTTGAATCCCTAACCTTACTATCTTACATTTCATTGACTCTTTCTTTGTCCTCTTTGCATATTTTTGTTTTCCACACTCTAATTCCTAAGATTTATCCTTGGTTTAGGTCAGATTTTACTTCTTCTTAGAGGTTCTCTATAAGGACAAAAATCATCTCTCAAGAAGCAAGAAGAAGAAAGCATGGAAAGCTAAGATATCTACCTTGATTCAACCTTTTTTCTAAGAGTCTTCTCTTTTGCTTTGGCCTTTCCCTTGAATTTTGAACTCCTCTCCTCTAGACATAGCTCAAAATAGAATAAACACTTCAATAAATCCATGAAAGGAAAGGTGGGAAGGAGGGGAACCAAGTTACTAAGGGAAGAACCATGAAAAATCATCAATTTCCTTACCTTTTCTTGGAGTCTTTCTTCCCTTTTTTCTCCTACCATGGTGCACCCTCATCAGTAGCCCTTCTTTTTGTTTTTAGCCAACCAAAAGTCAGTCAAGAGGTGGGGGAAAGTTTTGGGCTCTTTAAGACTCAAAATCCTATTTTTTTTACAATTTTTTTGGAACAAGCTCACTATAGCGAGAAGTATCTCTCGCTACTGCGAGAACTTATTAATCCTAGGTTCCAATTATCCTTGCCACAGCTGGTGCTATTGTGAGAAATTTTCTTGATTTTGTATGGGACACGAACTTGCTATAGCAAACTACATCCTCACTATAGCGAACAGATATTCTCACTATAGCTAATAGGCATCCTAACTATAACTAACAGGTATCCTGGTTATAACAAAAAGACTTAGAAAAATTCTGAAACCTTGGATGTTACAATGTGACCACTTGTACTTAAATTTGTATATGGGATACCATGTGGTACATATGGATCATTGGGTGTGAGATAGTCAAACTTTGATATTAGCCTTATCTCATCTAATGGACCTTATGGAAATGATGCATGGAATGATTAAAGTTTGCTCAAAATGTGAGAGTGCAAATTAAAGGCTAAATGGACCACTTTAAAACAAAAAAAAGTTGGTCTAACTAAGTCATAAATTACATTTCTATCCTTGATAATCCAAATAACCTAATTTAGGGTTGAAATTTGGCATGTAATTAGAGAATTTATAAAGCTTTCTAACAAGCTTAGGATAGTATTTTTTGGAGTTCTATAGAATATTTTATAAATTTTTTAAGTTGAAAAAATTAAGTAGATTTGCACAATACTATAGCTATTGGTACATCTATGATTTTTTGGACTTTTAAAGGGCCAAATGAATTAATTTGTACTTGAGGTTTTTACATTATAAAGTTTATATTATAATCTTTCTGTGGACATTGAGTTTGTATAAATTTGAGTTGTATAGTCAAAGTTATAAATTTTTTTAAATTTAAAGTCCTTTTATGTCAAAGAAGCCAAAATTGGCTACATGATTCCAATATGTAAATAGGGCTTATATTCTAGTCTTTTGGATCAAAATAAAGTTGTCTATAGCAACCATAAGTAAAAAAGAAAAGGAATTCAAAATTTAATCCCTATAGTTTCGCTTGAATTATAAAATGGGCCAAAACTATTGCAAAAAAAAAATAGTAATGGTTGCATTTTTGTTGCTTTTAAGAATAAATCGTATGTATGCATCTATATGAAGTTAGTTGTGATGAGATCTATAGAATTTACTCTAATTTTTAATATTGGACACACATTCTTACATGATTTTCTAAAATTTAATTTTAATTATTATTTTTATTTATCATTATCATTTTCATAGAGGCCAATTGATTTTATTTAATTTTATTTATTCTTAATCCTTCACTAATTTTCCTCCCATTTGATTAATATATGATGAGAAAAAAAGGAAGTGGGGCTATTCTCTCAATGGTCACCACCTTGTCATCTAATTATAGAAGCAATGCCTTTTGCCTCAAGGAGAAAAAGGGAAACAAAGGTGGGGTTTACTTTTAGCTAATGAGAATTGTTCCTTGAGTCAAATACTATTTTTGTTGCTACCATGTGTGTAAGACTTTAACTATTTGTTACTCGAGTGTAAAACACTTGGAGAAATGTGCTACCCATAATTAAAAAAAAGATACATGTTGACTGGGAAATAGAAGGTGGATCTATAGCAATTTGCACTTATCTCCATTCATAGTTCGGATCATTTGCAATTTCTTTTGAAATTGTTATTATATAGTATGAGATAGGTAAACAAAGTGATTTGGGATCAGATAGTTTTTAATCTTAAAAATTCTTCAATTTTTTTCTCTCTAATTATATTTTGTATAATATTACAAAGGAATTATTCTCCTTGATTTACAGATGTTTTTGTACTTTCTAAAAACATGAACGGAGTTGAATAAATAAAAAACATGGGATGAAACTCCTTTGTTCTTACTAGCTAAGAACTCTTTGGGGGATATGACTTGAGACTTTTAACATGATCAAGAAAAATCCTTGCTCAACAACTTTATCACATCAAAAGAATAAAAAATAACAAAAATCAAATTGAGTATTGCGTAGGTAACTAATATCTCCATGAACCATTAGCAACAAATCAAATTTAGCACAAAATTTTCAACAACCCAACAACAAAAAGAACTAGAGATCAAACTTAAACCAATGGAGAAAACAAAGGATTCAATTCATCTAATGAACCATATATGAAGGAAAATATTCAAGTGGTGATCCTCAAATGTACTCGATGTATGTAGAGGATGCATAGGACAAAGAGCAAAGTAAGCTCAATGCCCTATGCACCGTCTGCAAAATCAAACAATTGTTAACTCAAACAAGGCTAATGAATCAAGCAAAATTGCTTAGCCTAGATTTTGATGATTGATGTGATGACGATGGAAATTAAACTCTATAGCATATACTATGTCAATGTTGCACATCTAATGGTTACCCATTGTTTGATTTCATTATAATAACACAATAAGTAGTACAAAACAATTCAAAGTACAAAGCAACATGCTTTAACATTCAATTTTCTATTTATAGAACATTGCAATTATTTATATTAGTTTTGCAGCAAACACTCAGTCTATTCATATCTCGAGCACATCATATAGTCCAATCTTAAACTAAGAGGTGTTCATACTAGTTTCTCCTGCAAAAAGTAAGAAACAAAAGAACTTGCATGAGCTTAAGTAAAATAGAGAACAATAATAACATTTTACATAACAAAGAGAAATAAGATAAATAAAAAAATAAAAGAAAGAAGGCTTTTATGATTGTTTTGTTATGTTAATTACTCAAATCCTCTCACTAGTGTTGGACTACAGCTATTTATTTCCATTGTAAAATAATTATGCACAATTAATGTGAATATTTCATATAATTAGCTAAATCTTTTAAGGATGCTTGAATCTGACCTTCGTCTAATAGTTCCTTCTTTCTATAATGTTATATTATTAACAAAATAAGATTGCTGTTTACTAAATTTTTTTATTGGACAAAAAGAAACTATGATCATGCTACCATAATGAATATTAAGTTTGTTTTAATTAATTATTGAGAATTAAAATATACATAAACTTGTCCATTAATTATAGGATTTGGTAACACAAATATAATTAAAGATATTAGTAAATACTTCATATACTAAAGCTAAAAGCATGAATGGAGTGATACTAATTAACAGTACACATGCAAAGGCTAAAAGCAACAATAGAGAGAAAGAAAATTATTACCAATTAAGTTTGAGCCATCTGTTGCACTTAGTCATATTTAGTGTGACCATAACATAAATAGTGTCTGTTAAATCGTTTAAGAACCTGAAGTAGGCATTTCTCCAAGAGCAGTTGAAAATTAATGAGCCAAAGATCCCACAGAGTCCAGTGATAAATCCAAATGTCATACTCCAATAAAATTCCTTAGAGAGAATTGAATGCTTATCTTCTTGGAATTTAACTATTTCTTGAGGTTTTTCTTCTTCAGGACACATTTTCTCAAGTGGTTTCCCACAAAGGTCAAGATTTTCTTCATAACTTGAGCTATTAAAACTTTGCAACTGTGTGCCAATTGGAATTTTTCCAGAAAGGTTGTTATGCGACAAGTCCAAAGATGCGAGACCATAAATCTGAGCAAGGCTAGAAGGAATTGGTCCAAAGAAATGGTTTCTTGACAAATCAAGAAAGTCTAGTGATGTTAATTGTCCAATCTCTGAAGGAATTTCTCCAACCAATTGATTTCTTGATAAGTTTAAAGATACCAATTCAACCAAAATTCCTAATTCTATTGGAATCTTTCCAGTTAAATGATTACTTGAGAGATCAATGCCTTTTAAAAATAACCCAGTATTCTTAAAAAGTCGTTCTGAACCTTTCCACATTAGCAATGCATTTAAATCATATGAATGAATATGTAAGTCTTTCCCCCTGTAGTATTCAAAATCATGATCCATATTATTTGATGCAAAACTCTTTTGAGCCATTACTGTAAAGTTTTTGAAGCATCTGAGTATTTGTCCAGACAAATTGTTCAATGAGAGATCTAATAAATGAATACTTGACACACAACAAAGATCCATTGATAAACTTCCAGAGAAGTTATTACTTCGTAAGATTAAAATTTTCAACTGATGTAATTCAATCCCAATCCATGAAGGTATTGGTCCTGATAACTTGTTTTCTCCCACATCAAGCATTACTAAGTTTGAGCAACTCCTTAAGGTGAAAGGCAACTCTCCAGTAAATCTATTGTTTCTCAATATCAATACATGAAGATTATGTAGAGCACCAATAGAGGCAGGAAATGCTCCAGACAAATTGTTGTTACTTAAGTCCAAATAGACTAATGATTTGAAATGACTCCAACAATCAGGAAGTTGTTCAGATAATTGATTATTGGAAAGATCTAATACACCCAACACTTTAGTTGCCTTATTTGCACATAAAAATAGGTGAAGTTTTGAAAATTTATTATTTGATAGATCAAGAGTAGATGCATCATGTAGAAATTGTGGAATTGGGCCTTCAAAATGATTTGAAGCTAGAGATATATCAGGGTATTTAGTAAATCTTATGGGAAAATTTGGTATTGTACCAGATAAGTTGTTATGTGAAACATTGAACCATGTTAACTTTGGTGTCAGTAAGCCCCAAAACCATTCTGGAATAGTATCAAAAATTCCAGCATTAGAAATATCAAGTTCAGTGAAATTATTTTGAGTTTGTAGCCATTTGGGAAAATCCGGACCTAACCTACAAGATCCCATATATATAGTGTCCAATTGAAATTGTGGGACCCAATTCTGGCTAAATCTCAAAGCCAACAATGAGTTGTTAGATAGGTATAAAATTTTCAAGTTAGGCATATTAGCAAAATGGGAGTCAGTAAGGACACCTTTCAAAGAGTTGGAATCAATGTTCAAAGACACCAATTGAGATGGAAATCGATAAGCCATAGGTATTGTCCCATTCAACCAATTCCTTGAAATGTCAAATTCCTCTAAAGATGTGAATGTGGAAAGGTCAGGTAGTGTGCCAGTGATTTGATTATCACTTAGTCCCAAGTGTTGCAAAGAATATTTGGCACATCCAGACAAAGTTTGAAGAACTGTTGGAAGATCTTCACTCAGATGATTATTAGATAGGGATAATAAATATAGGGTACATATATTCCCCAAGGATTTCAATCCATTCCTAAGTTTATTATCATTAAGGTATAGATACTTGAGAGAATTCATGATGCTACCAAATTCATATGGTATGGGACCCTCCAAGAGGTTATCAGAAAGACGAAGTGCAACAAGGTTGGGTGTGACATTCATGAGCCACTGGAATATTATAGGTGACATGAAGTTATTATATCTAATATCCAATAAAGAAAGAGAATTTGAAGAATTAAATTTTAAAGGGGCTAGTGAAAGGATTAAGTGATCTGAAAGATTGTTATAAGTTAGGAATAATGTTTTTAAACTTGGTAGCTTTGCAATTGTATGCAACCACTTGTGAGAATAATTGAGACCAAATATATAGTCTAATGCAAGATTGATCAAAGAAGTGAGACTAGACAACCATTCACCTCTATGGCCATTCTGTTGGTCAATTTTGAGAGCACCATCATATCCAAGATAAAGTGTCTGCAAGTTTGAAAGGTTCCCGAGTTGATGAGGTATTGCTCCCATGAGATAATTGTCCCAGAGATCAAGATATCGTAATTGTGAGAGATTTGCAAGTTGATAAGGGATTGAACCTTCCAATTCATTAATGCCTAGATCAAGATATCGCAGGTGCGAAAGACTCCCAAGTTGACTTGGAATATTTCCACTAAATGCATTCCAATTAAGGTTCAAATACGTCAAATATTGCAACTCTATCAATGATGCACTGATCTTACCTTGCAACCAACCTTGTGCTTCCTTACCATTGGCAAGGTCGAGCTTTTGTACATGGCCGGTTTGATTGCTACAATGAACTCCCCTCCATTCACAACAATCTCTCTTTTCCACTTCATTTCCCCAAGAAGACAAAAGGCTATAGTTATCCATAAGGGCAGCCTTAAAGTGAAGCAAGGCTTGCCTCTCCCTCTCTATGCATCGAATCTTAGCACTTGTAGCTCTCCAAGAATTGAGATCATGGAGCTGAAACTCAAGCACTGTAGTAACTAACACAAGGAATTTGAGAAAACCCATGTACATCCTCCTCATTCTTTTAACAAGTGATTCTATGGATTGATAATGCTAGTGAGTATCCATTAAATAGGGGTGAATCATTTAATAGCTAATTGGGGAATTCAATGCATTGTTTTTTTTTGGTAACAATTAAATTCATATGTTTTTACACCTTCTCACACATAATTTTTTATTACAGAAAGTGAGAAAATACTATTTCTCTTAGTTTCTACAATTTAACACCTCATAATTAGATTTCTTTTTTCTTGGTGATTTCTATTTTTTAAAAATTTATTTCATGTGTTATATTTTCATAGGAAAATTTCATATCAAACACTTCAAGTTTTTTTGCCCAAAAAAAGTGAAATATTAGCTAAATTTTGTTTTGATTAAACTCATTTAACGTAAGTATTCTGAGAATATTTTGTCAATAAACCAAAGACCACAAAATTTGCTTTACATAATTTTTTTTTAATTATTGCAATGTCCATAAATTTATAGAATTTTGGTAGGATTGATCTCTTTTTTTTGGCATAAGAACAAGACTCCTTAATTAGTTATAAGGCATAGGTAGAAATAAACGCGCGAGAGAGAGGGGGGAGAGAGAGAGAGAGAGTGTGCCATGGTTGTTATTTAATATTTTTATTATTAGTATACTAATTATTTTAAAATAATGCTTGGAATGTAACTATCTTCTGAACTTTTTTATCAAGTTTTTGTTAATTTGGAGAGGATAAGAGAGAGATAGAGAGAGAGTGGGATCCCTAATATAGACCTTTACACTTTCTTCTCTCTCTACCTCTTCCTCTCTCCTTCTCTCTCTAAGTTAGTAAGATAAATGAAAAATTAAAAGAATCTAAATCTGTATGGTGTTGAGCTTTTCATTTAATGAATATTCACATATTTTTTTAGGTTGTTTCTTCTCATAGATATTTACAAATTACAAATTCACCGCGGAGATGTATAGCTTATGTCACTAGTGCTCCATGCTTCAAGTTTCCAAAGCATATTAGTGCAAGAGCATTTATTCAAAGAATAGAAAGAGAAAATTTACCCCCCAAAAAAATTTCTACGAAAGATATTTTAAAGTAGAAAAATCCCCAAACAAATTTGACTTGACAAAAAGAAAGAAAGAAAAAAGATAGTGGCTGTCATTATCATTTTTAATAAGTTAGTTTTGATGCATCAAGCCAAGGCAGTTGAGTCAATTCGAGTACAAATTAATTTCAAATCGTGTGAAATTGATTGTTGGACCCATTGAGATTCAAAGTTATCTTGAAGGCTATTTTAAAGTCATTAAACTTATTTGATCAAGTCAAAATATTCTTAGAAATATTTTATGGCATTACTATTTCTTTTAGTTTCTACAATTTAACACCTCATAATTAGATTTCTTTTTTCTTGGTGATTTCTTTTTTTCTTTTTAATTATTTCATGTGTTATATTTTCATTGGGAAAACTTCATATCAAGCCCTTCAAGTTTTTTTCTCCCCAAAAAAGTGAAATATCAGCTAAATTTTGTTTTAATTAAACTCATTTAATGTAAGTCTTATGAGAAAATTGTGTCAATAAACCAAAAACCTCAAAATTTGCTTTATATATTTTTTTAATCATTGCAGTGTCTACAAATTTATAGAATTTTGGTAGAATTGATCTCCTATTTTAGGATAAGAATAAGAATTCATAATTAGTTATAAGGCATGGGTTGAGAGAGAGAGAGAGAAGAGAGAGAGAGAGAGAGAGAGAGAGAAAGCACGATGGCTACTATTTATTATTTTTATTATTAGTATACTAATTATTTTAAGATAATGTTTGGAATGTAACTATCATCTTAATGTTTTTTTTTATCAATTTTTTGTTAATTTGGAGAGCATAAGATGGAGATAGAGAGAGAGTGGGGAGACCCATATACTCTATTCTCTTCCTTTCTCCTCTCTCTAAATTAGAAGGAAAAATAAAAAATCAAAAGAATCCAAATCTATATGGTACTAAGTTTTCTATTAACGAATATTCACATATTTTTTTAGGCGATTTCTTTCACAAATATTTACAAATTATGAATTTTCCACTGAGATATATAGCCTATGTCACTAGTACACCATGCTTCAAGTTTCCAAGGTAAATTAGTGCACGAGCATTCATTCAAAGAATAGAAAGAGAAAATTTACCCCCCAAAAAAATTTTGTAAAATATATTTCAAAGTAGAAAAATCCTAAAACAAAATTGATGAGGAAAAAGAAAGAAATTGGCTATCATTATCATTTTTAATAAGTTAGTTTCAATGTATCAATCCATGGTTGTTGAGTCAATCTGAGTACGAATTAATTGCAAACTGTGTGAAATTGATTGTTGGAACCATTGAGATTTAATGTCATCTTCAAGGCTATTTTGAAGTCATTAAAATTATTTCATCTGATCAAAATATTCTTAGAAATATTTCGTGGCATTACCATTTTTCTTAGTTTCATAATTTAACGCGTCATAATTAGATTTCTTTTTTTTTTTGGTGATTTCTTTTGTTGTTTTTCAAATTATTTCATGTGTTATATTTTCATTGGGAAAACTTCATATCAAACACTTTATTTTTTTTTAGGCCAAAAAAGGCTAAATATTAGCTAAATTTTGTTTTGGTTAAACTCATTTAATATTAGTCTTTTGAGAATATTGTGTCAATAAATCAAAGACCTCAAATCTTGCTTTATATAATTTTTTTAAATTATTGTAGTGTCCTCAAATTTATAGAATTTTGGTAATAATGATTTCCTTTTTTGGGATATGAACAAGAGTCCTTAATTAGATATAGGGCATGGGCAAAGAAAACGAGAAAGAGAGTGCCACGGTGATTATTTAATGTTTTTATTATCTGTATACTAATTATTTTAAAAATAATATTTGGAATGTAACTATCTTCTTAATTTTTTTATCAATTTTTTGTTAATTTGGGGAGAATATAAGAGAGAGATAGAGAGAAAGTGGGGCCCTTAATATAGACCCATACACTCTCTTCTTTCTTTGCCTCTTCCTCTCTCTTTCTTTCTCTAAATTAGTTGGATAAATAACGAATCAAATGAATCCAAATCTAAATGGTATTGAGGTTTTCTTTTAATGAATATTCATTTTTTTTAGGCTATTTCTTCTCACAACTATTTGCAAATCACATATTTGCCGCCAAGATGTATAGCTTATGTCATTAATGCACCACACTTCAAGTTTCCAAACCAAATTATTGCAGGAGAATTCATTCAAAGGATAGAAAGAGAAAATTTATCCCACAAAAAAAAAATTCTATACAAGATATTTTGAGGCAAAAAAATCCCAAAACAAAATTGACTTTAAAAAAAGAAGAAAGAAAAAGATAGTGGCTGTCATTATCATTTTTAATAAGTTGGTTTTGATTTATCAATACATGGCCATAAAGTCAATTTGAGTACGAATTAATTGCAAATGGTGCGAAATTGATTGTTGGATCCATTGAGATTCAGTGTCATCGTGAAGGCTATTTTGAAGTCATTAAAATTTTTTGATCTAATCAAAATATTCTTGGAAATATTTCATTGCATTACCATTTCTCTTAGTTTCTCCAATTTAACACCTCATAACTAGATTTCTTTTTTCTTGATGATTTTTCTTCTTTTTTAATTATTTCATGTGTTATATTTTCACTGGAAAAACTTCATATCAAACATTTCAAGTTTCCTTTTCACCCAACAAAAAAAACAAAGTATTAGCTAAATTTTGTTTTAACTAGAATCATTTAATGTAAGTCTTCTAAGAAAATTGTGTCAATAAACCAAAGACCTCAAAATTTGCTTTATATAATTTTATTTAATTATTGCAGTGTCTTCAAATTTATAGAATTTTGGTAGGAATGATATTTTTTTTTTGGGATAAGAGCAAGACTCCTTAATTAGATATAGGGCATGGGCAGAGAAAAACGACAGAGAGAGTGCCACAGTAACTATTTAATATTTTTATTATAAGTATACTATATATTTTAAAATAATTTTTGGAATGTGACTATCTTTTTAATTTTTTATTAAATTTTTGTTAATTTGGAGAGAATAAGAGAGAGATAAAGAGAGTGGGGCCTCTAATATAGAGCTATACACTCTCTTCTCTCTTTGCCTCTTTTCTCCTTCTCTCTCTAAATTAGTAGGATAAAGAAAAAATAAAATGAATCCAAACCTATATGGTACTAATGTTTTCTTTTAATGAATATTCTCATATTTTTTGAGGCTATTTCTTCTCATAGGTATTTGCAAATTACGAATTTGCCACTGAGATGTATAACCTATGTCACTAGTACACCATGCTTGAAGTTTCCAAGGCAGATTAGTGCATGAGCATTCATTCAAAGAACAGAAAGAGAAAATTTACCTCCCAAAAAAATTTAATAAAAGATGTTTTAAAGTAGAAAAATCCCAAAACAAAAAAATGACTAAAATAAAAAAAAAAAGAAAAAAAAAAGATGGTGGCTGTCATTATCATTTTTAATAAGTTAGTTTTGATGTACCAATCCATGGCCGTTGAGTCAATTCGGGTATGAATCAAATAAAAATCATGTGAAATTGATTGTTGGACCTATTGAGATTTAGAGACATCTTGAAAGCTATTTTGATGTCATTAAAATTATTTGATCTAATCAAAATATTCTTGGAAATATTTCGTGGCATTACCATTTCTCTTAGTTTCTCCAATTTAACACCTCATAACTAGATTTCTTTTTTCTTGGTGATTTCTTTTTCTTTTTTAATATTATTTCATGTGTTATATTTTCACTTGGAAAACTTCATATCAAACACTTCATGTTTTTCTTGCAAAAAAAAAAAAAAGTGAAATATTAGCTAAATTTGTTTTAATTAAATTCATTTAACATAAGCCTTCTGAGAATATTATGTCAATAAACCAAAGACCTCAAAATTTGCTTTATATAATTTTTTTGTTATTGCTGTATCCTCAATTTTATATAATTTTGGTAGGATTGATATCTTTTTTTGGGATAAGAACGAGACTCCTTAATTAGTTATAAGGCATGGGCAGAGAAAAACACGAGAGAGAAAGTGCCGCGGATATTATTTAATATTTTTAATATTATTATACTAATTATTTTAAAAATAAATCCTCTATTTATCAAGAATAAAAAATCACAATTGTTTTTCTCGTTTTGCTCAAGCTTAATTATTTTTTGAAACAAATTTGATTACATACTCTTCCATTAGTTAGGTGTATATAAACATTTATTTTATTTGTATATAAGAACGATACATAATGAGATAAATTACTCCAACAATATTTATTAGTTAATATTCTAATGACATATTTAAAAGTCTTTTTTTAACCCACTTACATATTTTACTATGTTCATAGTGGGGAGTCGAATCTCCTGCTCTCAGGGATTGATTGTACCACCAAAAAAAGAAAATTCCTCTAGATGTTTTGCTTTTCCTTGGTGGACCAAAGGGTTCACTTTTTATTCCACACCAATCGCACAAATCATTAAATCTATTCCTTATCTCTTTGCTACCCTTGATAAGTGTTGTTTTCCAAATCGTTGAAAGGTACTTGCCATAATTGAATGCTGATAGTAACGTCAATGGCTTTAATCACTTTGGCCATCCCCATCCTGAGAAACGTGAATCATTATAGCACACGTCTCTTTCAACCTTTCTAGTTATCCAATCAAAATAAAGCAATAATGTAATCTTATCATCTTTGTATCTTTTCCCCCACTATGCCTTATAAAAGCATGTTTACCTTACATTTTCCTGTAAACGTAGATCAGACGTACTCGGAGGTTTTTCCTCAAGTTAGGTATCTATCGTTTTAGAGGATTTATCAAGGATAATATCTTCTCTGTTCAACTTTTGGTCTTTGCTGTAGAATCTTCTTGATTCAAAGGTTTAAACTCCAATTGTTAATGTAAGAGCTGCTTAGGTAACATTTACTCACCTTGATGAGAGATCTCGACACTGCTTCAGTTGAAGCCTCTTGTGAGGCCTTCATTTGAATTTATGAACAACCTAGCTACCAACAATTAGTTTCTATGTAAGAAGGGAATTAGATAGTTTTCTGGAATTGTTTTGTTTGTACTGCTGGACTGCATCTTTTCATTAATGAATTATCTGCTTTTGTTTTGTTTTGTTTTTTAAAGAAGAATTCTTAACATTAAACGGATTCAAATACATACAACATGAATAATTACAAAATTTTTATAAATACTTTTTGTCAAGTGAGCTAATTTATGGTAACAGACATTAGTATTGTTTGGTTCATCGATCATTTTATGGTACACATGGTGTATATATATATATATATATATATATTTCAATGTATCTATTTCTTTATTTCTAAAAGCAGATTTAAATGTTTAAGATCTATTTTCTGGTCTTTAGAGATAGTTGTTCTAGAATGTAAGAGTTTTTTTAGATTGTTTACTTACGTTGGGGTCAATAACTTGATATAATATATATATATATATATATATATTGTATTTCGTAAATAATATAGTCATATAAAGCATGTTAATCTTGTTAACATTATAGATTAAAGAATTAAAAAACAATTACATACCTCTGTTAAGTTTTCTTTAATAAATTAAAGAATAGTGCGTATAAATTATTCTAGAAAACAATGCTAACAAAAAAAATAAAAGAAACATTATTTTTATATATTTAATAAATTAGATGAAAGTGTATAACTTTTAGCTTTATCTATAATTTATGTATTAGTTATCATCCATTAAGCAAGTTCGGGAGATGCATAGAAGGAGAAGGGTGCAACGCTTTTCTTGGCCATGGCTAAACAAAGAAACAAAATCTCGCGACTCTCGTTTACTTTTTCTCCATTGCTTTTTCTTTTTAGTTGTCCCTCTTTTTTTTTTTTATTTTGGGGGGGGGGGGTGGTTTGAAACAGGAATACCAGAACAATGAAGTTACAGAGTGACCGACCAAAAACGTTAACTTCTTAACATGGTTCTACTAAACGGTTTAATACTTTTGTTTGTTAAAATATGCTTAATACACATATCATTGTTGAAATTAAAATATTATCTTTAAATTGGTTAATTTTGAAAAATTTTTATTTGATTATTTGATTATTTTTTTGTTTTTAATAATTAATTGTTTTATCAATTGATTTTAATTGGCGAATTCGTAGGTTCAATTCCCACTGGATGCATGCCAATGGGACCCTCCAATAAGTCTATTGAAATTGGCTCTGTATCAATGGGACCCTCCAATAAGTCTATTGGGCCAGGTCATTTCAGGGCAAGCGGATCATTTATGATGAAAAGAATGAGCTTCAAAAGAATGATTCGGAGTTCTTGCAGAGTGGAACCATGTAGTACCATACACAAGATAGATCTTCCAAAGAACAAGGCTTTTTTCGAATAAGCCAATTCATTTGGGATCCTGGGGAACCAATTGAAGTGGAGGGTTTCTTCAAACAACAAGGAGCTGGGTCAACTATTCAATCAAATGATATTGAGCATGTTTCCCATCTCTTCTTGAGAAACAAGCGGGCTATTTCTTTGCAAAATTGTGCTCAATTTCATATGTGGCAATTCCGCCAAGATCTCTTCGTTAGTTGGGGGAAGAATCCGCACGAATCGGATTTTTTGAGGAACATATCGAGAGAGAATTGGATTTGGTTAGACAATGTGTGGTTGGTAAACAAGGATCGATTTTTTAGCAGACAGAAGTTATCCTATAGATAATGTATTCATGCCTGTTCGAAATGCAAATTATAGTATTCATTCTTATGTAATCAAAAGAGTTGATCTTATTGAGAAATCGATGTCTTACTCCATGACTTTTAGGCTAGTGTGTCTCTGCTTTTGTAAAAGTTTAAGAAGCTAGTTTATCTTGTATCCCCTGACCTTCTTTATAAGAAGGGTCACGGAGTCTTAGCTCGATAGAACTTGAAGGAGAACTCCTTTAAGTTTCAAACCTCCTTGTAAACAAAGTTTGAATAAACTTCAGTTTCCTTGTCTTTGTTCTAAGTTTCTTTTATTTTCTGAAATCTTTTACCAGCAAATCTCTTACGATTATATTGTCTAAAGACCAGTATGCTTTACACTTGCCTCTCTTGAGAATCCTGTGTATCAGAAAGTGTTAAGATGACAATACTATTTGGAGAAAAATAATCACCTTGTCAATGAGTTCTTTGTTAAAACAAGCTTCCAAGAAGATCAAAAGAATCCTTGGTTCTAAAAGGCTAGCGCACGAAAGCCCAAAAGAGAGATAGTTGTTGTTAGCGCGAGCATACTTGAAAAAGGATTCTGATGATTCTAATTGGAATACTAGAATTGAATATGTTTCATTAAGATAGCAAGGGATTATACCCATCCCCTTACGACTAAGGGATAGGTGTGTTAATCACACTTCTGATTATTCTTGTCCAAACTGTATTTGTTGGCTATCTCCTGAGGAAAGGAAGGCATTAAACTAAGTTTGTCCTCCTCTCACTCTAGAGTATGTTCAAGAGTACTGTGATTTCTTTAGGACTTCTGAATTGTGTCTCTCAGAAGAGGATCTCCAGAAATGGAATGACCTCAAAGAAGAGAGATGGAAACGAATGTTCTCCGATCTAGTGTCGGGACTGGGAATGGTATTAGAGCCATATAAACAAGAGGGCTATAAACTATCAGAAACTCTAGAGAGCATTCTCACGGTATAACCTGTGACGAAGTACTGGCTCTTAGCTTTTGGGGCCTGATTGGTTAGCCTCCAGTGGTAGGTTATGCTGTTGAGAGGTAGTCATGTAAAAATGGATTTGAGGTATTTTACTGTGTCACCCAGTCGATGATAAGGATGGACTGGGCTAAAAAAAATTTAATTTACATTTGTTAATATAATATAATTTTAACAAAAATTTAAATAATAAAAATTAACTATTAAATAATATTAGTAAAAATTTATGATAATTATTCTAATTGATATAAATAATAATTAAATAATTTTAAAATTGAAATAAAAAAGAATTCAATTCAATTCAGTTTATTTATTTAAAAAATAAAAATATAATTTAATAAAAAATCTCAGTTAAAAATAATAATTTTTAACCAAATTGCAATACAAAATAATTTTTGATTTGACCATTATTTAGTCAAAAATATTTTTTGATTGAAACTCAAACAAGTTAAAATTTTTTAATTTTATTTATTTATTTTTAAATTTCATTTTTATAAATATAAATATTTTTAAAAAATAATAATATAATTAATTAATATACTAATTATTTATTTTTATATATTAATAATTAATATATATTGTAATCAATTAATAATATATGTAAATTTTATATTGTAGTTTGTTTAAAGTTAATAATAATTTGTTGTATTTTTATTTCTGTTTGTAAAAATAAATATCTTTATTTTCATTCAACTTTTTTGAAGCATATATTATTATTACATTTTTTTGTTGCTTTAAAACTTTCTTTCATTAATTGTTTTTTTCTTTTTGCATTTCCTTTTTCTTTCTAGATTATCTAGGTTTATTTGTGTTTCTTATTCTTCATGGTCTTCTTCTTCATCAAGTTTCAAGTTTCTTCTTCTTCATTCTACTTATTTGTTTGATTAAGTTTTCATCTCTCCAATACATACATTAATCTACCCAGATTACAACCAACATCATAGTTCAAATCAAAATCTCAAATAAATTTTCATTTGTATCAAACCTTTAATAAGTTTCTTTATCTATATTTATAAAGAAAAAAAAAGATGAGGAAAATGGAACCAAATACATTAATAATCAACCCAGATTCCAAGTAAATGTTACAAATTAAATCAAAAGGCTCATATAAATTTTAAATAGTAAACAAGCCAACAAAATAATAATGAAAAATTTGAAAGAAAAAATTTTCAAAATTGCAACCAAATCAAATCCTGTAAATTCTCACCTGCAAGTAGTAAACAAAGGAACAAGAAAACAAGAAGAAGAAGAAAATATGAAAGAACCAAAAAAAAGGAGCAAATTTGATAGGACAAAAAAGGTAAAATCAACCTGTAAGATTGAGAAAGCTTCAAAAAGATGCACGAGAGGTTGGAAGACTTGAACCTCACTTAAATGAAAAACTTGGAAGACTTGAACCTCACTTAAATGAAAAACCTAAACCACACAGAAGCAAAAAACCAAGAAAGAACAAAAATGAAGAGATGAATGAAAGAGAAAAACAAGATTGAAAACAAAAGCTACACTTTTATAGAAAGAAAAACCAAAAAATTGATGGGTTATAATTTTTGTGGTGAGATTGAAATTTCACACAACATCTCATATTAGCACCATTTCCTGTGCCATTTACTTTTGTTAATTCCACGTGATTTTTTTTAATTTGTTATATTAATATATATATCTCCCATAAGCTAAAGTGTGAATGACATGAAGCACAAGATAAATCCCTCCCTCGTAAGCCTCTTTTTTCAATTCAAATCTTTCCTAGTTCCTAGCGTATAGTTAGGTGTGTATGAAATACTTGAGAACTATTTCACATAAATACTTCCATATTGTATATTTTTTTGTCAAGGAAATTTTTTATTTCATTTATTGGTAGAAATTTAAGCAAAGTCTCCCTTAAAATTTGGACTTCCAAAATTTCTATAATCAGATAATCATCTAGTAAATCAAATAAAAGATCTCCATTCCCAATTTTATCTACATCAAGATACATATATCAAGTTGGGAGATCCTGCCTGTGAGTTATGTCGAGCTACTTCTATGAATACAACAAAACAATGATGCAAAATACTCAAAATGAACTTCACCCTCATGATCAAGGTGGGGTTTACCAAACAAAAGGATGGTCCTTATTCAAGTGAGAAGGGGGTCTCAAGATTAACTTTATTGTCTAAAATCCCAAATACTTAATAAGTAAATAACCTCCTATAATATATCAAATATGGTAGGATTTGATAAATATTTGTTGTTATGACAATCATAAATCAGTAAGAAATTATATTAATAATAAATAAGCATGCTACTTTCAAAAATTTATATGAACAATCTTTTGAAATCTTATTCTTGAAAATAACTTTGTTAGAAGGACTTCATCAAAACAAGATAGTTGTCATAGGCACATAGCCCACATAGGCAAATAACCATTTGTCTTAGGCACTCAGCCCATATGGGTAATAACTGTTTGTTGTGAGTGCTCAACTTATATAAAATAATATCTCCTTGTTTTATGTGTGATGGCCATCAAATGAGCTAGCACCCCCATATCCCTTGCTATCTAGATCTAAACCATGACACACCAAGAGCTAACAAAATTACTATTAGTAACCAATATTTTGTATCTAGTCCCTCTATAAAACAATTCCATCATGTATGAAATCATATTACTGAGTTCAAATGTAAACATTTCTTGCTAGCAGTCAACATATAAATTTGGAAATAAAATTCCTGGGATTTCTTCCATTGATTCCATACATGTGTTAATAACTTGCAAATTAGGAATTTTAATGTAATTGAAATATTTCTAAATTGAACAATGTGATTAGAAATTTAGGATTTGAAAAATCATAATATTTTCTCAAAATAATGAAAATACAAGATGGGAGAAGTATAAAACAAGAAAATGTGTCATGGGATGTTATCTACTCACCATACGGATGATGCCATATTCATACCATCTTCTCCAACCATCGCCAAATATAGTCCTAGCTTCAAAGCATCTTAAAAGTACCCACAATATGGATATCATTGCTAGCTAAGCCATTAATTTACATGAGTTATGTTATTCTTTTTTCCTATAACAAAAGTTTACTATTAATACTAATTTTCCCCAACTTTAAAAATGGCTCCATTCCAAAGTTGGGGACTTGCCGACACATCGATTGGCCTACTCTAATTCCACCCTAATTAAAACTCTTGAGATTTTAAGCAAGCCACTTTATTCAACATAAAGCATTACCCTATATCACTCATACTTTTAAATAAATCTAAAATTGAAATCATCGAATTTTAAACCATATTACTCTACTTCTCATTGAATGGTCAAACTTTATATCTTAACTGACTCTAGTTCACATAGATTCATAATTTAACTCTAAGGCATTAAGTAAGCTAACTTACACCACAATTTATTAACCTAAATTTTATTGAGCACACATCTAGTTTTGGTACAAAAGGATTAACTTAACATTTTTTAATCTAACTTGACAAGGTCTATAAGAAAAAACATTAATTTACCTGTCTCACTAAAACCCCTTGTTGAGCCTATAACATGATCCTAATAGTCAAGAAGGAAACACGAAACCAAGTTTGGCATTTATCTTAGACCCACTTTGCCACAAGAGGAAATAATGTCATGAGGAATTTAGTTCAACTCCTACTAACATAAATAAGCCAATAAAAAAATGGAAAGGGATGTATGTTTCAATCAACTCATTAATTATATGATCTAAAATCTTAGAATTAGCCAAACTAAGAAAAAGAGAGAGAGAGAGAGAAAGAGACAAAGAAATGCTAGTTATCTTACCTCAAATAGTCCAGCCTAAGCTTATGGCTAAGGAATGCAATGACTGAAGAGAAAACAAACATTTAGATGTGGGGAAACATTTAAACTACATAAATTTCTAAAATCCAAAGAAGATAGCAACTAAAAGAAAAATGGTAGAGATGTAGGTTAGAGTTTGGGTTGAAGGGAAAAAGTAACCAAGAAGTAATATAGCTATAAAGAAATAGAGGAGAAGCTTACCATTAAGCCACAAAGCCACCCTTTGAAATTGCTCCAAATTGAGAACAATAACAGGAATATACTAGAAGTGATAATAGCTAAGAAGAAAAAAAATGAGAAATGAAAAGAATGTGGCAAAAAGCTACTAAAAATTGAAACTAAGAGAAAAATCAAACAAATAAAGATGGAATTTAGGTAGAAAAATGCACAGACCTAGGGAGCATAATTTTAAAGTTGCAAACTTGAAAATAGCATCATTTGCATAACTTTTAGCTAGAAAGAAGTAGTAACCCCTTGAGAGAGAGAAGTTATAGGAAAAAGAAAGCAAAGAGGAACAGTAGAGAGAGAGAGAGAGAGAGAGGCGAAGACAAGAAATTGAAAGGTAGGAGGAAAGTTTTCTAGAATTCTTTTTAAGGTCCCACAATTGAAATAAGGTTATAAGAAGAAAATATCAAAGAACGGAAGAGACTTAAAAGCCACTTTTTGTTTTGAACTTAAAAATAGGGCAAAATGGGAAGCTCAAATTGTATAGTTCTATTTTGTAACAATCAATCATAACACTAAGCAAAATTGAATGGAGAACATGTGTTTTCTGAAATTCTTCTTAGCTTCAACCTTTCTTAGTTTTTGCATAGCATTCTTTAACATATATATATATATATATATATATATATGTAATGTCTGGTTTCTTTGTAACATCATAAATAGGTTAGATATAAAAAGAAATCCCTTAAATAGAGAGTTTTGTGGCCAAATGAAATTAGCATAAAATTTTAAATAATAAAAAATGAGGATTTGGGGCTTAAGATGATTGAAAACCAAAACTAGAAGAGCTAAGAAAATTTGCCAAAATAAGTTAGGGCATTTTCATAATTTTTGGAAAATTTGAAAAACTCACAAGAGGGATTTTTAAACAACCAATTTGAGTTTTTTAGAGTTCTCAGAGGCCCTGAAAACCATAGGAACTTTCAGAGCAATTGAAATCCCTCCAATGAACAAGTTCAACAAAAGGTTAACTAAAACTTTAACCAAATGATTTGGAATGGTTTCAGAGTGATTCCAAAGGAAATTCTTATGATTAAGAGCCTAAATAATATGTTGGAAAAGAAAAATTTCAAAAAGGAGGTGCTTTGAGCAAAAATGACAAGAGTGAAGAAAAGGGACTAAAATGCAAAGTTGAAAAGTTTGTTAAAGTTGCTTTCTAGGCCTTAAAAGGGTGTTCTAGCTTCTCCCTTTTCTGGACTACATTGGCTTCATTTTTGAATTAGAGGAGAGACCAGCTTGAAGGGCGTCCAAGAGGAAGAGGAAGGGAAAGAAAAGGAGAAAATTTAAGAAAAAGGTAAGAAAACTTTCGAATTTCTTGCACATTCCTTCCTTAAAGTTATTCCTTTCCTTCTCCTCAATCTTTCTATGGTTCTAATATTTGGTTTGGTGCTAATTTGTGTCTGTTCTAGTAAGGAGAAATCTAAGATTGAGGGAGAAGGAGTTAACTTATGAAAGAGTCTTGAAGAAAGCTTGAAAAACCAAGGTAAATGTCCCTTGTTGTTGCTTCTTCTTACTTGATTCTTTCCTGAACATTTCATCTAGCTCATGACCCATTCTATAGGAGAATGATTCTAGTCATCTTGAGGAAGAATTAAAGGCCCTAGGGTGTGAGATTAAGGAAGACACAAGTTAGAAACAATGAAAAGCCTTAAAGAACAAAGTAGCATGTCTTGAGGGTTTGTGAAGATGCAAGAGGTCTGAACCTTTCTAAGGTATTTTAGGAGTGTTTAAGAGTTGGTATGAGATCTTCAAATGTCAAAGGAGTCATACAACTGCCAACCCCTTAGAGAAAAGAAGCAAAACTTCCATTGGTGTTTTGTGTGGTCATGTCTCGACCTAAGGTATAAGAAGCACTTAGAAAGAGTCTAAAATTTTTCTAAGGCTAGAAATGAACTAATTATAAGTAAAAAACATTAAAGGAAGTCTTGGAATGAATTTAGGAGGCTTGTAGGAGATGATGGACTTATAGATTCCATATTAGAGCACAAAAAAGCAACATGAGTCTAAAACTCTTATATTTGAGTTGTGATGGCTCCAAAGAGTTTAATTTATGTCAAGAGATCTAGAATGATCAAGAAATGAGAGCCAAGAGCAAGAAATCTAAATGTTGCTTCATTGCGTGCATTATGGAACCATAATAAGGTCTTTGAGTCAAGTAGCTTGGTCTTGAGTTATAAAGAGCTAAGTTTTATTTCAATGACTTAATCATGCTCCTTTGGTGTTTATAGGCTAAGAGAAACAAGTTCCACCTTCTTGTAAGTGTGTGATCAAGAAAGGGAAGGGAATTCTAAGAGAAAAGTGTTGTGATTCACTATAAAGTAGCCTTCTAACCTTTCTCTCATGTATGTGTGTGGATGTTTTCTTGCTTTGGATGCTTATGGTGTGTTTGAACCATGAAAAGTGTACTTAGCTAGTAGGGACATGTGTGGTGCCACTTATGTGTCTTAAATTGCTTTTATGTGTGTGTAAGATTTAAATGGACTTGGTGATGCCAAAAGTCCTTTGATAATGGTGAGGATGAGTCAAAAGTCATTTAGCATGAGTGAGACAAGCCGCAAGTATCAAGAGGAGTGAGGCTTAGTCAAAAGTCCCAAAGTAAAATGAGTGAGACAAATCTAAAAGTCCCAAGAGAGGTGGGTGAGGCTAACCGAGGTCTTGAGAGTCTACTTTGATGTGTTTGAGACTTTATGAAATGGAAATTATGTTCTTGACATGCATATGTAGTTCATAGACCATGCATGGCATCCATTTGCATAAAAATGCATCCATAAGGTATGATTAAAAGTGCAAAGGGCTATTGAGATTCTTTGAATCTCATTCCCCCTTTTTTTCATCTTCTTATGCCTAAAGGAAACTCAGGGAAGCAAGGAGGTTAACTAGGGGGCACTTGAAGCATTAGCTTTGGTTTTGAGGCCTAGCTTTTATATATAAATGTCACTCTTGTACATTGAGACTTGTATGAAATATTTATGGGATGTAAAATTATGAACAATGTAAATGGTTGTATTTGATATGTATGTATGAGACTTGAGACCATTTATAGTCTAAGGCACAAAATTGCCTTTGTAGTGCATGTATGATGTAACACCATAAATTCTAGCTCATTTTATGTCATTCATAGGCTTTACATCATCATTCTTATGAGAGTATATGAAAGAGGGAGTGGAAATAATGAGCTGATTTGCATTACGTCATACTTCAAAATTTTACAATCGGTGTTATGTGGACCGTGTGAGCTCATGCTATGCATACTCATATTTAATTACATCATTATAACTCATTTGCATCACAAAAATATGCCTATAACTTATGGAAACCGAATTGGAGTGTGGAATAAAGAGTTTCATTCTTGGCCAGAATTGTTCTACTTTCTGACTAAACTTTGAAAAATCATAACTAAATCTAAAAAAATCAAAATCATGCAATCTTAGTCGTTCTGAAAATCTTAGGATGTCCACTTTACACTAAAAATATGCTTAGACTATAACATTCATCACAGGAGACACTTGACATCCACAATGGTCCAAAGGTCTGACTGAATTCTGAACTTGTCACAGAATTCTATAGAAAACTTTGAAAATATTCAATTAATTCTAAAAAAATCCAATCTATGCAAATGATACCAATCTAGAAAGCTGTGGATATTAACTAGAGAGAAAAAATATCTCCAGATCAATTCATTAAGCCCAGACTTCAGAATTCAATGGAATAGTATCTCTGGTCGGGCAAAATTACTGACACTGAACAGAAACTTCAAAACTTCATATGATTAAAATGAAATTTATAAATCTATTTTTAGGGAGAAATTAAGGGGAAATTCGGATTTAAAGAGAAGAGCTCAAAAAACACAAGATTCAAGTGAGAAAAAGTAAAAAAACAAGGTAATTTCTCTTCATATGGTTGCCATCTTTGGTTCCCCTTTCCACTATTTCGCCCTACTTGACAAAACCCTAAGAGAAGATGATTCTTAGGCAGAACCAAGCATGAATCTAAGGAAAAAGGGTGTGGAGATTAAGAATATGCAAAGAAAATTAACAAAAAATCATTAAATTTCAAGATGTAAGTTCTAGGGTTTCAATTGCATCTTATAAAATCTAATTTTATATGATGATTCCTAGGTCTAAGTAAGAGTTTAAATGAGCTCCCAAGATCCCTAAGAGGCTCCCCATATGCTTCTTCCCTTGAGAAAATAAAGAAAACTCCATGGAACCCAATATGCTTCATAGCCTCGGCCTAAATGGGTTCTTCTAGCTAGGGAGAGTTTTAAATTTTTCTAAGGCCATTATTGAGTCATATTTGATGAATGAAAATGAGGGGAGGCCTTGGAAAAAATTTAGAACTTAGAAATTAATTTGGTGCCTTTGGTTCCATATTATGACCTAAAGAAGTAATATGATGTTAGGCTCTTTGTTTTAATGGTGTGATGACTCCAAGAGGCTTAAAAAGAGTTAAGAATCATATTTGAAAGGAAAGAATGGAACCTAGAAATTATTTGAGAGATTTTGCTTCATTAACTGCATTTATGGACCTTGTGTGATAGAAAATAATTTCGGACCAAATGAATTGTGCAAAAAACTAGAAACTATGAAAATTGCCAACTTTGAAAAATCATCAAATATTCTATAGACCTCCAAAAATTATGATCTTTAGCTTCCCAAAAAGCTCTCAATGAGACCTAATTGCATGCCAAATTTCAGATCAAGACTAACTCATTTGGCAAAAAAGAGATAATGGTCAATTTTGGCTCCATATAGGGTACTAAAGTTGCCAAATGGATTTCCCTTAGTCTTGGCACCTTTTGGACAAGTCTCAAAGTACATTTGAGACTTGTGTGAGCTGCCCAAATGGTCCCAAACCTTATGGATCTCATTTTGGCCATTCAACCCACATTTATACACATATCCATCATACTTTCACATTGTATAATTTGGCATCTCATGCTCAAAATATATGCTAGAGGTCATATATCTTTTTCATACATTTAAACATCACATAATAGTATATTTACACATGTCTCAAGGTTCATGGTACATAGATAGCATCATATACATTATGAACTATCATTATGATTCTAAAATGGACAAAACAATACATAAGCTTGTTAATCTTTCCTCTTCATTGTTGTTGGCTCCCTTCACCATAATTACTTAGTCCACCTAATATGTTAGATTATTGGAGAGGAGGGGATGAGATTCAAAGAATCCCAATAGCTCATCTCCCATTCAATCATACATAATATGTGCAAAGCAAGCTTTACAAATGCATGCATGGAGAAATTAGAAGTCATGAACATTTTAAAAGCAACCTTGGCATGTGAATCAATCATATAAGACATTCAAGAGTTCACCAAGTGTTTGGATTGGCCTCACACTTCTCCTCATGAATTTTAGACTTGCTTCACCAATTCTTTAAAAGCTTTGGATTCAACCATACTCTTGGGAGCCCACTTTGCTTTGGGAGACTCTTTACTTTGTCTCAACCAAATGTAAGGGTTCTTGCCTCATCCTCACCAAAGAGGAGAGTTCTTGGCCTCTCCGCACTTAAGTAAACTCATACAAACATCATGCACTCATTAGAAAATATAACATGACATCAAGGATCATGGCATATAAAGGCATGCTAGCATACTTTTCATAGCTTGAAAATACACATACACACATTCTAAACAAGCTAAAAACATATCCATGCATGAAAGAAGGTAGAGAGAGCTACCTTGCTTGCATTTACACACTTTTTCCTTAAGCCTTAAGTCTTCTCCCTTGACTTCATACACCCAAGAGGGTGGAGATCATTTCTCTTGGCCTAGACACATCATATGGAAGGTAATTACACTTTTGAAACAAGCTAGGACATTAAACTTATATTTAAGAACATACTTGGTTCCATAAGTCACATAATGGTTCCATAAATGGCCTATTGAAGCAACCATCATGATTCAAGTTCTTGGCTCCATTCTCTTCTTATTCCTAAGCCTCTTGACCTCATTTAAGGTCCTTGGAGCCATTACATATTCATTTATAAAAGTCTAGACACAAGTTGTTTTATAAGGTCACATTATGGAAGCCATTGCCTCATCTCCCAATCTATGGCTTCTAAATTTTTTCCAAGGGTTCCTCCCACCTTCTATCATCATATGAAGTCCCAAACCAAGGTTAAAATAAATTAAAACACTCTCTAACCCCTCCATCTGTCCTAGGCTGGCATTATGGAAGCATTTGGGATTCAAGGGGTTTTCAATTTTTCCTTGATGGGAGAGCCACTTGGGAGGCTTCTTAGGGGTCTTAAGAACTTAAACAAACACTCACATATGTTAGGAAATGCATGAATCAAATCAGTTTTTACAATCCCTTCAAATGCACTACACTTTTTTAACTTAGAGTTCATTAGTTTTTCTTGCAATTTCTTTGCTTTCTTGGATGGGAGGTGCATGTGGGAAGCTCTCTAGGGGTCTTAGAAACTCATACAAACATTCATAAAGGCTTGGGAACTCTTAGATAAAATCATATTTTTACCTATGTCTTTGAATCCCTAACTTCCCATTCTTTGTTCTCTTTTGCTTCTTAATTAATTCCACTTATATCTTCCTAATCCTCACATTATAGAACCCCTAATTCTACCCTAATATGGTCAGAATTTATCTCCTATGGAATGGGCTCTAAGGTGAAGAAAAATTCCACGGAGGAAGCAAGCAAGGAGAAGCAACAAAATAAGAAGGAATACCTTGGTTTCTTGTTTCCTTCAAAGCCTCTTTCACTTGGTGTAAAGTCCTCCTTGAATTCCTAATCTTTTCCCTCTGAACTAAACCCAAAAATAGCCCCACTTCATCAAACAAAACTATAGAAAGGAAGGTGGGAAGGAGGAGAAGAGAGTTTCTAAAGAGAGAACTAGAAAAAGTCTTGATTTCCATACCTTTTCTTCTTGGTTTTTCTCCCTTCTTCCTTACCCTTCTTATGCATCTCTCTTGGTAGTTCCTCTTCCTGGTTTGAATGAAGCAATAAGTTGGTCATAAGGGAGAGAGGAAAGGATGCCACTTATAAAGGGAAAATGGGGAAGAATTTCTTTTGAAAAATTTTGTTTATGTCTCTTGAAATTGGCATTTTTGTTTTAGCTTTGTTTTAATTCCTTTTTGAGAACTGTCTTTTTTATTATGAAGTTTAGGTCCTCAATCATATAAAATTCCTTTAGAATCACTCAATTTGGAGCTAAAACCTTCTCGAATGATCCGATCAAAGTTTGAGCTCACCACTATTGGAAAACGTATACCGAAGGGATTTTAACTGTTTTGAGGCTTCCCATGGTTTGTAGGGCCTCTAAAAACCCTATAAAACTTGGAAATTTCATTTAAAAAGCCCTTCTGTGTGAATTCTAAAATTTGCTTAAAATTACGAAAATACCATTGGCTTTTTGGCAAAATTTTCAAATAACTCTGGTCTTGATTTATAGACAACTCAAGGCTCAAATCCTTATTTTTTATTATTTAGAATTTATTCTAATTTTATTTGATCTCAATTCCTTCTATTTTGAGGACTTCTTTTTATATTTGGCCCTTTTTTGACGTTTACGGAGAAACCGAACATCATGTTTCTCATGTTTACGGAAGAATCGAATGTTACACATGAAATTATGTATGAATGCAACCTAGGGAGTGGCTTTGAGTTGTATGAGTTTCTAGCCCATTTCAGAATTTGTTTGATGTCTCATTTAAAGCTTTGGACATTCCCAAGTCAGCCTAGGAAGTGTTAGAGGTGAATTGGTACCTTTTTGACTCATTTAGAGACCAAAAAGTGCTACTTTTGTAAGCTAAATCCCAAACTAACCAAAGGAGCGATTTTGAGGTTGAAAATTTGCATTAATATAGGTATCATCTAGAGGCTTTTTTCTAGTCCAAGAACCACCTTATTTGGAGTTCTAAAGAATTTATTATGATTTTTTAAAATTCATATTAAAAATTTGAATTGGTTTGTGCACTGTTCATATGGTCAGTTTAAGTTTCTATGTCATGCATAAGCCAAACATGGTCTAATAAATATGAAATTTTATGTGTATAAACTAGAAATTTCCAGTGATCTGTGGCAACTAAAAGGACCTCAATTGGAGTTTTGTAGAGGGAGAAATAATTTTTTTAAGTTCTATGTCAGTACTAGTAGTGCCAGCTAAGTTCATGTATCGTTCCATTATAATTTGGTTCCTAAACGAGCTTTACATGGTCTACAAGTATTTTTCCCATAAACTTAACATCCACAGATTTTTAGAATGGTATCATGAGCTTAATTTCAATTTTTCTAAATTTAATTATGATTTTTAAAAATTTTTGTCAGAAAACTAGATAGTAAACTCATGGCAAAAATTCTGATATGTGTTCCAAACTTTCAAACCCGAGTCTCTTGACCTGAATGGCTATGAATCTAATATTTTTTAATATTTTATGGTTTAAGATGAGTTAAAGATCAATTTATAGGCTTTGGAATTGATTTAATGCTGAGCTAGAGGTTCTTAGTAGTGTGCTTCCCATTGTTATGTGTTGTATGTGCAAGTAAATTGTGTGAAAAGTTCAAGTAGTGTGAAATGAACCCCAAGAGCTTGTGGAATGATATTCTTGCTTTGAATGGATGTTGTGTGGATATTATATGGATAAAAATGATTAAATCAAAGTGAGATTGAACCGTATGGGTTTGTTTCCATTATTTCAGTCCATATGCTATGCTTCATATGCAAGTATGGGTGTTTATTCCTTGAATGCTATGATATGAGTTTCTTAGGGTTAAGATATGACAATATACACACATATGCTTACCTTGTAGTATACATTATCCTATACTAAATAATTGTTTTATGATGATGATTATTACTAATTTAAATTATTATTTATCAGCACTAGTTTGTATATTCTATTAACGTAAAGGGGTAGAGCATGATGGTGGCTTATGGGATTCCTAAATTTGAAATTTTAAGTTCAAACCTTAGTTATTACATATATATTATTTTTAAGTTCAAACCCTAGAAATTATTTAAGGGGTGTTGCTTAATTAGGAGCATTTATGGACCATAATGGAGCCTATAGAGCAATCTAGTATCTAAGCAAGTTATATGGCCTTAGAGTTTGTTTCATAAACTTAATTGGCTCTCATAAATTGTATCTAGGCCAAGAGAAACTATCTCCACTAATTTGTGGGTGTGTGGTTATCACACCTGAAAATGCGACTACGTGGCACCTTTTAAAAAGAAATTCAAAATGAAATTTCGATTCCCATTTCTAAAGAGAATAAAACTGAAATCAAAATTAAAATAAGTAAGGTAGGTTCAGGAGTCACTATCAAAATTTTAATTTTTGAAAAGGCAAAACCTTAGAAAAACCTTTTTATTCAAAAAAGATGGTCTACGAACCAGATTTGAATTCGGGAGTCAATTGTAAGTGGGAAGGTGTTAGGCACTCCATTACACCCATTCTTAAGAACGGTTATCCTAAGTCGGTTGTGCAAAATTAATATGGCTTCTATTCTATTTTAATTCTCCCTAACAAATCACATGCAACATAAGGAATAACTAAATTAAAGGAAATAAACTTAAGAGTAAAAAGAAGGAAAAGAAATTAAAGAAATAAAACAAAAGAAAAGAAATTAAAAAAATGTTTATTTACAAAGGGCAGACTTGATCTAGGATGAGGGCATAGGGCCTACGTACCCTTTAGAGGTATCAAAGTCCACGTAATTCGAATAAAAATTTTTTTGTTGATGTTTTATTTGTGTTTTTGTTTTGTTTTTGTATAAGAAATGTTTGATTTTTAGTTTTCTATATTTTTTGTATTTTATATTTTATATTATTATTATTGGGTTTTTTTTAAAAAAGAGAAAGAGAATAAAAATCATTTAGACTTTTGCAAATAAAATGAATTTACAAAAGACAGGATTAATTTTACTCTCCCCTCTTCTTTTCTCCCTTTTTTTTTCTTTCGTTTTTCTTTTTTTGTTTTCATTTTTGTCTCTTTCCTTTGTTGTTGTTGTGGTGGTTTTTTTTAATTATTTTTTTTTTTTGTCTTATTTTTCTATTTTTGTTTTTATCTTTTTTTGTTTTTGTCTTTATTTATGTTTTTGTTTTTTTAATTATTTTTTTTGGTCTTATTTTTCTGTTTTTGTTTTTATCTTTTTTGTTTTTGTCTTTATTTCTATTTTTTTTCTAATTTTTACTTTTGGTTTTTATTCCTTGTTCTTGTTTTCATTTATTTATTTATTTTTGTTTACCTTTGTTTCTCTTCTCTTCGTTTTTGTTTTGTTTTTTGTTTTTTGTTTTATATTTTTGTTCTTATTCTTTGTTTCTTTCTTTTTGTGTATCTTTGTTCATTTTTGTTTTGTTTGTTTTGTTGTTGTTGTTTTTTTTTTTTGTATTTGTTCTTTTTTTTTGGGTTTTTGTTAGTGTTTTTTTTCTATATTGTTTTTTTTTTTATTTTTATTTTGTGTTTTATTATATTTTTATTTTGTTTTTATTCTTATTCTTATTCTTCATTAGTTTTTTTAATTTTGCGTTTTGTCTCTTTTTAACTTTCAGATTCGTTTGTGTTTCTTTGTTTTGTCTTTGTTGTTTCTCTTTTTAGTATTTTTTTTTGTGTTTTTGTTTCTCTCTCTCTTTTTTTTTTTGCTTTTACCTCTTTTCTTTTTCTTTTTTTGTTGTTGTTTTTGTTTTGCTTTGTCTTATCTTTTAATTTCTAATTATTATTTTATCATTATTATGATTTTTTTCTATTTTGATTTCTTTTTTATTTATTGATTATCTTCCTCTTTTTTTATTTGAACATTTGATTCCTTTTTATTAGACTTTCCCATTTGTTTTATGTGTTTTTGTTTATCTATTTGCTTGTCTTTTTATTATTTATTTATTTTTTTGTTTCTATCCTTTTTATTTGTTTTTATCTTATTTCATGTTGGACTATTACATTATCATTTTATGATTCACGATTTTTCCAATTTTTCACTTATTTTATGACTTTTGTCTTCATATTTTATTATTTATTTCATTCTTCTTTTTCTTTTTTTTTTTAACCAAAGAGCAGTTTTTAATTTTTATCAAAATAAATTAAAAGGTTTATGAGGTGATAAAAATTGATTTCTCACTAACTATTTTATTCTCGTGTTTTGTTTGTTTTTTTTTTTGAAAATTTTCTGTGAAATTCTTTTGTTTGAGGCCCTTAAAGCCCGAAAGATTGAAATGACAATTTGAGACCCAAAAGCTACCAAGGAAGCTTATTGGCCACACATGATCTTTTGGTTTAACTAGGTGCCTGAGGATATATGAAATCCCTCATGGTAAAATCCTAAAAAAGGGAAAATAAAAGGTAAAAAATACAAAATGAGAGTAGGACGGGGGGAAGAAAAACAGACAGATGTTCATGCTTATGTGTGCCTTGTGTAGTTTATTACACCATAGTACCACATTTGAACAAAGCTACAAGAGAATAAGTAAAAATGGAAAAGATTTATACTACACGAACTCAATTTTATCCCTCCCTGCATTTGGCTACACATTCCATCCCCATATGTTGTACCCGTCAGAGCTCCTCACATGTTGCTCCATCATCACATTCGAGCACCAAACAAGCATTAACGTATGAAAAACCAGTAATAGGGCAAAGTAGAATTTAGTAGCAAGTGGGGAGTATTAAAATAACATGCATTTTGATTTCAAGATCCTAAACCTATGTAAATCCGAATCATGCATTTGACAAACCCAGAATTTGAAATTCCTATTCTATTGTCCATGTACAGTTGGGGCACCTTGATCCTAATTTTTCATGCAAGATATAGAAAAGAAACCAAACCAAATCTGATTCATATAACAGTATGGAAAATAAACTCCAGCTATCCCTGAACACAATAGAGTAACACGGTAGGATAATAGCGGGAACCACTAACTAAGCCAATCATGTTTGTTCATGGAGAATTCATCATGTAAATTCAGGCACAAATGAAATTTAGCAAATCCTTATAAACTATGATCCACACAGACTAAATAGAGACATATATAAATTTTCTCATCAAGGGCTGATTACTAAATAGTGGAATAACGAAAATCCTAATCAAATCGTTGGTCCAGACTCCTATTCTGACCAAATAATCAAAATGAATCCCAATCTCAACATCTCAGAATAGAATATATCCAAAATTTTATGAATTCAGGAAACATGATTTTCTCATATTAAGTTAACCAGATCATGCATATCAATTCAAAAGATATGAGAGGGAACGGTAACTATCAATCCACATAATATGAATTTTAAGCCTTCTAACTTGATACTCAGGTCTTCAAACCTCAACAGCTGAGGAATTAGACCATATGCAAGACACGGGAGCCTTAGGTTTCATCACCCAGAATCACAATCATGGTTTCACAGTCCCAGGATAAAAGAAAAGTCCAAGAAACATACCCTTTGAATTTTTCTTGCTCTTGAAGGATTGGACGGCTATGCTTCTTCGATCGAATCCCTCTACACCGAAATCCAAAGTCACACCAGGATCCGGTTTGATTCCTTGGTTCAAAGCTCTTCTATTTTCTCTCGAATCTCTTTTCCTTTAACCAATTTCTCTCTCGACCCAAAACAAACCCGCTCTCTCCCCTCTCTAATTCGAAATTAATCCTCCAAAACCAGAGAAACTCTCCCTCTCTCTAAAAAATCATCCTCTTTCTCCTCGAAAACTCTTTTCTATTTATAAGAATCCGAGAGTGGTCTTCACTCTCGCTTAGGCACCTCACCATCTGCTCTTCGTACGGGTTATCGTCGTGCTTCTCTACTCCATGAATTTCAATACCTACACTTACCTCCCATAGGATTTCATCCCTTCGCATCCGAAAATGCTTGCGGGAGAGGGTCAGAGCAGAAAGGGGGGACCAGTGTTGTCTAGGGTTTTCTTCATTCATTTGTTTCCTTTTGGGTATGCACTTCTCATTCGGGTTAGAGAGGTAGAGGGTCCGGGATTATAGGTTGAACGAAATATGCCTCCATTAGTTCACCTGTTTCCTTCGCATGCGCTCAGTGCTTTGGGCTCTTTTTCATTTTGGTCCAATTTTGAATTAGCTTTGGGTTGGACTCCTTCTTCTTTTTTTATTTCTATTTTTTTGGGCTTGGGCTTTCCTAAACTAGGTTCTAGAATCTTAATCCTTTTTTTTGTTTTGGGCTTTCCCCCTTTTTAATATGCATTTTTTTATTATCTTTCTTTTTTTTTGTAATACCTTTTTGATTATTTTTTTTGGCCTTTTATTTCTTCTTTTTTTTTAAAAAAATTATTATTTTCTTTTAATTATTTTTTGATGATTTTTTGGAATTAACTTGCTTTTAGACTTTTCATCTTCTTTCTTCGTGGGTTTTTACTTACTCTTTTTTTTAATTCATTTTTTCCTTTCTTTTTTTAGTCTCTTTTTGATTTTTTTATTTCATTTTTTGGATTTTTGTTGTTCTCTCTTTGATTTTTTTTATTGTTCTAATTTTGGATTAATGGGTTTTTACCCTGTTTTATTTTTATTTTTATTTTTGGGTTCTTTCCCCTTTGATTTTTTTTTGAGTTTGTTAGGCTAAAAGGACCTATTTGATTTTTATCTTTTTTTTTTTAATTTTTTAATTTTTTCTTAGTTTAATTTTATCATAATTTTTGGAGCATGCTTGGACAAAATACGATATTCACCATTGTCCCTCTTTACTTATTTCTTAAGCAAAGAAATTGAAAATGCAAATTTTGATATATATTTTTTTATTTTCTATTTTTTTATTAGTTTAATTTTATCATGATTTTTGGAGCACGCTTGGACAAAATACGATATTCACAGTTGCCCCTCTTTACTTATTTCTTAAGCAAATAAATTGAAAATGTAAATTTTGATATATATTTTTTGCATAAGAAATAAGTAAAGACAGGAACACGTATTTTGTCTGGGCTGATTTGACTGTCTCTTATCGATTAAATAATAAAGAAAAGGTAAAAGCTACCTAAACAAAATATAGTGTTTACAGGTTGCCCCTTTTTTACTTATTCTTTAAGCAAGGAGATCAAAAATGCAATTTTCAATATTCTTAGCTTAAGAATAAGTAAGGATGGAAACATATATTTTGTTTGGAGAGCTAATAGATTAAGGAGAATTAATTTACCTGGAGGTGTTGGAACTTGATAAAAGATGCTTGCAAGTACAAGATTTTTGAATGCATGCTTAATTTATACAAGATTTTTGGGTGCTTGGTCTAGCAGGATTTTGGGGTGCCTATTCTGGTAGGATTTTGGTGTCTGTTCTAGCAGGACTTTTATTTGTGCCTGTTATGGCAGGACTTTGGGTACTTATTCTGGTAAGACTTTAGGACTTTGGTGCCTGTTCTAGCAAGGCTTTTATTTGCGCCTACTCTGGTAGGACTTTGGGTACTTATTTTGGCAGGACTTTAGTTGCCTATTCTGATAGGATTTTGGTGCATATTCTGGTAGGACTTTTGGTATCTATTTTGGCAGGACTTTGCTTGCCTATTCTGGTAGGACTTTGTTACCTATTTTGGTAGGACTTTTGGTGCTTGTTTTGGCAGGACTTTTGGAATGCCTATTCTGGTAAGACTTTGGTGCCTATTCTGGCAAGACTTTAGAATGCCTATTTTGGTAGGACTTTAGTACCTATTTTGGCAGGACTTTTATTTGTGCCTGTTTTGGCAGGACTTTGGGTGCTTGTTTTGGCAGGACTTTAGTTGCCTATTCTAGTAGGACTTTGGTACATGGCCCAATGTTTGGGTAATGCATGTATATATGCGAAATGCAAGATATATGAACAAAGTCTCATAAGGAATGTAACTAGTGGATTCGGTGGATGAATGTAATCTTACGAGCAGGAAACATGAGACATGTGGGTGTTGCCCCTGATATGATTTCTACTTCTTGGGCAAAGAATGAAAAACATGTGAGATGCTTTATTTAATATTTACTTGCCCCAATATGAAAGCGTGCATGACAACTATGAATTATTATTTGTTATACTTTTCTCTTTTTTTTTATCATTTTCTTCTTTTATTTATTTTATCTTATTTTTTTTAAAAAATCATTATTATTATTTCTTGTTTTTTTTCTTTAATTTTTTTGTTTTGTTTTGTTGTTTTTCTTTTCATGAAAATGTTAGTTTAAAGGCATTACCAAGTGTTAACCTTTTAACTGACCAACTATAAAGACAAGGTATATTGTCCTCTCAAAGCGCTACCCATTTAACCAGACTCTTAGTACTTTGGCTTACATCCAAGTGGGAACTCTTGACGCTCCACCAACAGAGGATTTCATACGTTATCTTTGAAACCACAGTTGTCCCTTTTATTTGTTTTCTTGGGAAGAAAAGTCATCGTATATGTCATTCATGAATGTTTTGATGAGTGAGTTTGAGATAAAGATGGCATTTTAATGAGAAACATTTGAGATTTAGTCCCGGTCTATCCTTCCAGTAATGATTAAGATAATTGGTCCAAAAAAGGCCTCAACATCGACGTGCCAAGTATTTGCTTTGACAAATGTCATTCCGTAGTTATTAGTTTATTTATATAAAGCATGGATGTAGTGGTTGCAATATGAATGAACAATGAATTGTAACTAAAATAGAATAGACATTATTAAAAGAATAATCTCCAGCTAAAAGTTTTATAAAGTACATAAGAGTTAAGATAATAGGTAATTTAAAACATTGTAAAGATAAAAGAACTAGAATTGAGAAGTTCTTTTGAAGAATGTCCTTTACAATGGGCCCTGCCTGCCCCTGCAAGGTTATCCTTTGTGTTATATAAGACATGCATTTTGTCAAACCTAATTTGAGGCCTGTTGCTCCCGTACTTCAACCCAACTTTGGACTTCAGACTTTACCCTACCTTTTGCCTAGGCATTTTCTCATACTACCTAGTGGGCTTTTCTTTCCCTTCCTTCCTTTTTTTTTCTTTCTCCTTCCTTTTTTTCCTCTTTTTTTTTTACTCTAATTTTTGCCTAAGCCGCCCTTTCAGATTTTCAGCCTAATGAGTTGTTATTGTGCTCTACCTTTTACCTAGGTCACCCATTTGGGTTTTCAGCCTAGCGAGCTTCTTTTTTTGTTTTTATGCAAAATATTTTTTTACTGCATCTGATTTGAAGGGCTTAGTCAATTCACGACTATCCATATCCATCAAAACTAATGCTCCTCCTGAGAAAGCATGCTTCATAATGTAAGGCCCTTCATAGGTAGGAGCCTATTTGCCCCGAGTATCATCCTGGTTTGGCAAGATTCATTTAAGAACTAATTCACCAGCCTTGAACTCTCTAGGACGAAGCTTTTTGTCGAAAGCTCATGTCACCCTCTTTTGATACAACTGCCTATGGCATATAGCGATAAGTCTTCGCCCCTCAATCATATTCAACTATTCATACCAAGCCCTCACCCAATCAATTTCATCTAAATTGGATTCAATTAATACTCGCAAGGTTGGGATTTCAACCTCGATTGGTGTGGCAGCTTCCATTCCATAAACTAGAGAAAACAGAGTCACTTCAGTGGAGGTACACACAGTTGTGCGATAACCATGCAATGTATATAGGAGCATGTCATGCCAATCCTTGTAGGTGATTGTCATTTTAGCAATGATCTTCTTTATGTTCTTATTTGCTGCCTCCACTGCCCTATTCATTTATGGTCGATATGGTGCTAAATTATGGTGCTTGATCTTAAATAGTTCGCAAAGTTTTGAGACTTCTGTTCCATTTAGGTTTGCAGCATTATCTGTAATGATCCTTTTAGGTAGCCTATATCGACAAATAATGTTCATTTTGAGAAACTTGCAGAAAGTCTTTTGAGTGACACTAGTGAAGGAATTAGCTTCTATCCATTTAGTGAAATAATCAATGGCAACTAGGATGAAACGATGTCCATTTAAAGCCTTGCGATTAATTGGGCTGATTACATTAATACCCCACATGGAGAATGGCCAAGGCACCACTAGATTGTGTAACGAAACTAATGGTGCATTAATTTTGTTTGAGTATATTTGACATTTGTGACACTTTCAAACATACTCAATGCAATCTTTCTCCATTGTTAACTAAAAATACCCACACTCTAGATCTGTTTGGCCAGCATAAGATCATTTGTATGTGTACCACATATTCCTTCACGAACTTCTACGACTATCTTTTAGGCCTCCCTTGCATCCACACACTGTAACAGTGTGCCATCATGACTTCTCTTGTACAGGATTCCATTACTGATGAAGAAGTTTATGGCTAGATGTTGGATAGCCTTTTTATCATTTTCGGTGGTCTCAATTGGGTATTCCCTGCTTGTCATATAAGTTTTAACATCATAGTACCAAGGTTGCCAATCACGCTCTTCTTCTATGTTTAAGCAATATACTGGCAAATCTCTAGCTTCCACTCGAAGTGGTTGGACTTGGACTCCATAATCGAGTCGAATCATTACTACTAAGGTGGCTAAAGCATCAATGAATTGGTTCTTGTCTTGAGTGACATGATGAAAATTGATTTTTTCAAATTGCTTGATTAATTGAGCGAGAAATTTCTGATATGGAATCAGTTTTGAATCCTTAGTTTGCCATTCTCTAGTCATTTGATGAATTATAAGAGCTAAGTCACCAAAAACTTCAAAACTCTTTGTACTAAAAGTTATAGCAACATTTAGCCCATTGATGCAAGCTTCATATTCAGCTACATTATTGGTGCATTCAAACTCTAATCTAACAGGCACTGGGAATTGTTTTCATTCAAGGGATATAATTGTAGCTCTAATGCCCTAACCATACATGTTTGCAACTCTATCAAAATACATCTTCCACCGTCCATCATTACCACCTCCATCCTTTTCATCACCCTCTATAGCTAATATGTCCTTGTCAGGGAAATGGAAATCCAATGGTTGATATTTATCCAAAGGATTTTCAACCAAGTGATCTGCTATGACATTCCCTTTTATAGACTTTTAAATCATATACTTGACATCATACTCAGATAGAATCACTTGCTACTTAGAGACTCTCCTAGAAACGTGTGGACTTTCAAAAATGTATTTGATGGGATCTATTTGAGAGATTAACCAAGTGGTAAAATAAAGCATGTACTGTCGTAAATGTCTAGTGGTCCACACTAACCTGCAATAAGTCTTCTCAATCAATGGGTAGCAAGCTTCACATTCATTAAATTTCTTACTTAAGTAATAAATTGCTTACTCTTTCTTTCTGGAGGTATCATGTTGCCCTAATACAGCCCCCATTGATCTTGGCAAGATGGTGAAATAGAGGATCAAAGGTCATCCCTATATGGGTGGAAGCAAAATTGGGGGATTTAATAGATAATCTTTAATTTTGTCAAAAGCTTGCTGACAGTTACTATCCCATCCTCCAGTGTGGTTCCTTTTCAACAATTTAAAAATCGGCTCACAGGTTGCAGTTAAGTTGGCAATGAATCACGCTATGTAATTTAGCCGATCCAGAAAGCTTTGCATCTCTTTTTTTATTTGGGGAGATGACATTTTCCAAATTGCTTTTACTTTATCAAGATCCACATCCATTCCCTTCTGGCTCACCATAAAGCCTAATAATTTTCTAGTTAAAGCCCTAAAGATACACTTATTAGGGTTTAAACGGAGTTTGTATTCACGCAACCTTTCAAATAACGTCCTCAAAACTGCCACGTGGCTTTCCCCTTCTCCAAATTTAGCTATCATATCATTAACATATACTTCAACCTCCTTGTGCATCATATCATAAAAGAGGGCCATCATGGCCCGTTGATCAGTTGCTCTTGCATTCTTTAATCTGAATGGCATTACTCTATAACAATATATTCCCTATGGCGTGATAAATGTAGTCTTCTCTTTATGGTCTTTATGCATAGGGATTTGATTGTACCCTAAATAACTATCCATAAAGGAATACCAGTGGGCTCGTGTCGTATTATCATCTAAAACATCAATATGAGGCAATGAAAAATCATCCTTCAGGCTTGCCTTGTTTAAATCCTTATAATCAACATACATGCGAACCCTTCCATCTTTTTTTGGGACTGGTACAATGTTTGCTACCCATTGAGGGTATGTGGATACTTGTAAGAACCCTGCCTCTAATTGTTTCATGGCCTCTTCTTTTATTTTCAAAGACATGTCGGGGCTTATTTTTCTTAATTTTTGCTTCTTTGGCTCGACATTTGGGAATAAAGGAATCTCATAAGAAGCAATCTCTAGATTGAGTCCAGGCATGTCTTGATAAGACCATACAAAAACGTCCATGTATTCCCTGAAAAGTTGAATCATTTCCCTCTTTTCTGGATTATCTACCATTTTAATCTCCTTTTTATCTTCCTCTGTCCCTAAGTTAAAGTTTTCTACTATTTCTTCATGTAGGCATATTCCTTTATCTTCATAATCGAGCATTTTCTCGAAGATTTGGGTTAATGCTTCATTATTAGATTTGGAACCATGCATATTCGTAGTAACACATAAATCACTCAATGGGGGCTCGGGGACCTCTGCGTTGGCAAGAGTCCCGAGGAAAAAGATTTCTTGGAGGAGGAAATAAAAGGAAAATGAACAAGTAAAAAAAATGAAAGAAAGGCATGATATTTAAGGACTTTAATTTTATTCACAAAATACCATTATCATTCATAAAGTACTGACTGAAATTGTAAAGTAAAATGTCTTAAATAAATTAAAACAAATGAACAACACGATCATAATAATTACTCTAAAGTTATGATATCAGTGATATCCTCAATTTCCCAGTTATCCAATCTTTCCCCAGAATTGTCGACCATGATCTGAGCTTTAACTCCTTGCACGGCTCCATCATCAACTATTGAAATACTTAACCAGTCCATAACCTTTGAGGGAGGCGAAAAAGTTTCTTTGATGTGGGGAATTTTTTGCTTCTCTTGCTCTTTACTTCCTTTCATGCTTGGTTGTGTCCTAAGTTGGTTTGACAACAAAGGTTCATACCCTAATCCTTGACGCTTGGGATTTTCTGGGAGACTAATAGACTGTTCAATTCCTTGAAGCTATATCCCTAGTCCCTTTCTAGATTTGAACCCATTTCTTTCTAACATTTTCATCACAGTCTGATTAAGATTCCTAATAACATGCTTAGGTCCATCCATCTCTAAACTTTGAAGCAGTGTTTCCATCTCTTGTTTAGTAGCTTCAATATATGGCAAGGAGCTGGGCTTGCTCAACATTATCTCCTCTTCTCTTTTGACAGTGATTATCCTCCCCTCATCAATGAACTTAACCCTTTGATGAAAGGTGGAAGGCATGGCACCAGCAGAATGGATCCAAGGCCTACCTAATAGCATTATGTAGGATAGATCAATATCCATAACTTGAAAGTCCACCACGAATGTTTTTGGCCCTATCTCTAGGGACAAACAAGTATTACAAATCACTTTTCTTTTAAAGCCATCAAATGCTCTAACCACTATATCACTTTTTTCAATGTGTGATGCCTCAATTGCTAGTTGCTTAAATGTGGCTAATGGTAGCACATTAAGTGCCGATCCTCCATCAATCAAGACCTTTGCAATTACAAAGGCATTGCATTTCAAAGTAATATGTAAGGCCTTAAGTTGATTGACAGATGTCCCTACAATCTCCTTTTCAGAGAATGAAATGGCAGATGTAGACTTGACAATATTCTTCACACTAGCAACCTTCTCTAGAGTAACATCAGGCAGCACATATGCTTCCTCCAATACTTTTTTACAGAGCTTGCAGATGTACCTCTAAACTCATGATTAAAGACCACATTGAAATTTGAACTAGGGTTTTCTTCAATTATTTAACCACGTCATATTCACTCTGTTTCATGATCTGTAAGAATTTATTGTCAGCACTATCTTCCCTTCCTTCTTTTTCCTTTTTTTGACCATTATTATTAACCCCTTTTCCCTTTAGATTTTTATCAACATTTGTAGGGAGATAAATCCTACCACTTCGAGTGACTCTCTTTGTCTCGGCTATATTTGTGATAGGTTTTCCTTCTGCCTTAGTGATTACTACATGATTCAGAGGATATTCAATAATTTTCTCATATCTCCAAGGTACAGCACTATCACTTTCATATGGGAAATGAGCTAGCATGTTTATGACCACTGGTGATGATTTTGGGGTCAGAGGAATTGACGTTGGAAAAGGCTCATTGAAAGTTAGAGTAAATGTTTTCAATTGCCTAGTAAGGATGACAATATCAACATACTTCTTATCTGTTACACAAATTTCTTCTTTAGACTTCCCTACAACTACAACCCTTAATGTCATTAATTCCTTCAATGCTTCCTGGAACTGCATGCAACCCTCGACATCATGATTTATATCTTATTAATGGTAATCACAAAATGTAGCCTATGGCCCAGTGATAGTTTTGACAAACTCTTCCAATGATAATTCTAACATGTACCTTGCTAATTGAAGATTAGCTAACAAAATCTTCATCGGCAACTCAATAGTATCGTGGTTCTTGGAAAACCCTAACTCATTTTCAATGGCATTCACCTGTCGCCCGTGACTAGGTAGAGGATTGGTGGCAATTGTTGAATCCTTCCTGGGCTTATGTTGGATATGGTTAGACTCTATTAGATCCAACACATTCCTTTTGAATGTGATGCAATTCTCAATTGAATGCCCTAGGGCTTCCATATGATACTCACAAGAGACGTTGAGGTTGTACCAAGTTGGGTATGGTGGTTGCATCCCCTTCGCATACCATGGCCCTATGAGTTTTGCCTCCAACAATTTCTGGTATAGCTCTGCATTGGTAGAATTGAAATTGGGCCATGGACGGTTATCCTTCGGTCGTACATTAGTTCCCCTCTCCTGTTGTCCCTGTCCATTCACTGCCGGTCTATACTGATTTTGGCCTTTGCTTTCCCTACCAATCTGATAAGACACAAGTTCATGTAGGAATGGTTTTAAGGGTTGAACATAGTTTATCTCTCCTTCTTTCTTCTTCATACCTTGCCCCTTCTGAAATCCACCCTTCGTTAACGGAGATATGAGTTTTCCATCTTGAATGTCTACATCGATTCTCTTTCCAACCTCAATTAAATCAGCAAAATCATTAACGTGGGTTCCCAACATGATTTTATAAAATGGATCAGATAAGGTCTAAATAAATTATGAACAGAATTCAAATTTGATCATTAGAGGCTAAACTTGGGAGGCTATTAATCTCCACCTTTGAGCATACTCCTTGAATGACTCAATTAGCTTCTTACTCATTCTCTTTAGCTGGTCCCTAGTTAGGGCAGTGTCGAGGTTGAATTTATATTATTTCATGAAAGCATTTGTAAGATCTCTCCATTATGAATACATAAACATAATAATGTAAACCCGGTCAAATTCTCTGGGAAGAAATTTATTAAGAACTTTTCACCCCTTGACCAAATAGTCATCTTTGTGCAATATGACTTAAGATAGTAAATTAGATTACTAGAACCATAGTACTTATCAAAATTTAGAACTTTGAACTTTTTCGGAATTGACACTTCGAGAGTTAAGCACAACTCTTCTATGTCTAATGACCCCCATGTGATTGGTCCTTGCAGATCACATAATTGGTCCTTGACCTCCCCTAATTCTCTTTCCCAGTCCTCCTTAGCATCATTATTCTTCCCTTTGCCATCTGCAGTTGGGATCTAGAATGTATACATAGCATCATATCCAAGAAAGTCTTGTATATCTTTTACTTCATCAAGGGGAACCTGCTTGTCAGCCACCATCATAGGAGGATCTTATGCGTTCTTCTGTTGTAGCACAGGGTCAGGTACTTGACTAGAATGTTCCTCAGTTATAACCACTCCGGGTGAGCTTACTCCCATTCATGCAGTGATGGATGGATGACTTGATTTGCTAGGTGAGTTATCAATGCCTTTTCGTTTGAAAGTTTCTAACAACATCTTCATCATTTCGCTCATTTGAGCCATCTGGTTCTCCATGGTTGTGATGTGATTATTCAATGCGACTATGTCTTCCTCAACTCTTTGACTACCTTCCCTTTGATGTTCCTCCATGAGCCTGGCTCTTGAACTTGTGTCATATATCCTAGTGGGATGTATTTGGTTAGATGGGACATGTTTTAGAGGCGCAATATTGTCTTCCTTTTATTTGACCATTTCTATTCTTTTCTCTATAAAGAGAAGGCAAATTTAGTGATATTGAAAAGTACTTCTCTTATCTTATTATTATTATTATTATTATTATTATTATTACATATTTTTTAATTTGGGTTAATCGTTTTGACATAATGACAAAGGAACATCAGCCCTCTGATTTTTAAAGGATTTTATTAACCCATATAAGAATATCAAAGTTGACACTTGACGCAAGAGGGAATTAAAAACCCTCACACGATTAGGTCTTTGTATTCATCTGAGCTATTTCCCTTTCATTAAACATAAAGAGAATACAACTCTTATTTTCATACCAAAGTACTAAGTGATACATTACATTAGGATTCTTTGGAACTTAACAACTATTGAGATATTTTAACTCATTTACAATGTCATTATACAACATAAAAAATTCTGTCATTTCCTTTGGTGTACTCAATGGATTAGCTAAACCTTTAGCTGCTTTTAGTGTGCTTGTGAAACTAGGGAGGATCTCGTCAGCTAGGAGAATCAATTTTCTGAACCAGGACAGGAACCTTTCCTTTTTTGTAGATCACTCTACACGAAGTATCTTCTATGTCTTAATCGTCTCGGCTTGCTAATTAAGTTGTTCCACTAAGTTTTGTACTACCACAGCATTATCACTTCTAATGACGGATATTTCATTCATTTTCTGTTCTAATTCCCTTGCCAACATATCAAGTTCGTGTCGAGTCCCACTAAATTCAAGCTTCTGCATTTGTCTTTCTAGTACGTCTTTTTCCTTAAAGACCTTCACCAATTGGGCTTTACCGATATGCATCTTCTTTTCATTCTTGATTACTTATTGCTAAGCTTCTTCTATTGTATCCTTCAATCTTGTATTTTCTTCTTTCAACTTTTTCATCTTGACACTCCCCACACTTCCCTTATATCTCTTTGCCCTATCTGCCTCTGCTCACAGCGCTGCACATTCACTTTTCATCTGGTTCAAACTCTTCAAGCATTTTTGTCTTTTTTCTTCTAAACCTTTCAATTTTTCTTCTTTTTCTTTAACTTGCCTTACTAATTATTCATTAATCACTTGCAGGTCATTGTCGAACATGGGATTAGTTGGTCCAAAAGAAGGGTCAGCCTCTTTTACCCTCTTCTTTAACCACTCTCGATATTCCTTAGTTGTAGCTACAATTCGCTTGCCCAGTTCACATTTCCCTTTGCATATCACTTGGCTCCACGTGCTTCTTATTTTTTGGCAAAGCGTCTTAGCTTCCGGGTCATTATGATAAAAGTGAACCAATTGTGTCGCCTCCTCAGATGGAATATCTTGTTTATATGTAAACTATTGATGAACAATCGATGAGTTGTAATTAATGCAACCCCGAGGGCTTATCAGGGATACATTCAAGAACTCTCCGCAGTAGTATACTATTTCTTCGCTTTCCTACCAAGCTAGCTTCCACTAGACTGTGTTTTCATCCAATTAACTGAGGTATTGTTCCTAATCATCACGAGTCTTCTTTGAAGATGACAGGATAGCACCTTCATGATTAAGGAAATCCTTAATCGGGTGGTGTATAATGTCATGTCGTCGACCTAATTGATATTGTCTCCTATAAATATGATTGAACATCTAAACTGTAAGGAGTTGTAAGAAACACTTTAATTTCCCTCCATTTTCTTGTTGACAAAAGCTTAATGTCAAGAGTGTTTCCACCAAAACTGCGGGCATGGAATTTACGCGATGATTTTTCACCATCCATAGAACATTCACGACTGCCAAATTAATTATCCCTACTGTTGAGGGAAATAACACTAATCCATATATGGCTAGAGCAAGGACCCTCTTAAAAGTCACCCAATCTTCCTTTTCGACTAAGATCCCTAAATGCCTTTCTACGTACTTCCTTAAAAGACCTTCAGTCTGTCCTTTCTGATGTAATTGAATTTTTCTAGGATCTTCCCCTAAAATCTGAGCCACTGTATATTTTGATGGCAAATGTCTAGGATAGTAGTAAACTGAGGCATCCTTTCCCATAGGTGCATTCATGAAGCTCTTATATTCCTCTAGAGTGGGTGTAATCTAGAATGTAGAGAATGTAAAACACCTTAGTGAACTATCCTAATACTGGGCCAAGGTTGAAAGTGTTTTTGGCTGGACGAGTATTCGCAACAAGTTTAAAATATCCCCATAATCCCTTCGAAAATCTCATATATTCCTTCCATTCAATTTCTCAGTTATGACTATTAAACTCTCGACCGATTCAGCTTCTGCCTTGATTTTAAGCTTTATTCCCATTGCAATTGAGCCAATTTATCTTAGACTTAGATATTGCCCATTGCCCAAAGGCTCCATTACCACTATTATGCTAGTCAACTCGGATAACCGTTCACTATTTCAAAAATATTCAAAACTTATTAGTTGGTGTATCATCATTGTTAGCTTGACAATTCGCCCAATTCTCAAGGAATTTATTATCCCATAGAGAATAAAGGTGTGAGAATCAATTTTAGAAAGAATAACTCCTTACATAATTGACACTGAGATGTTCAGCAAGCTAATATAACAATTCACTAACATTCATACTATAACATTGGATGTAATATCTCAGCATGAGAAATAATAATAAAAAAAAATGTTGACTCTTTCTTGAGGAGCTTATTGCTCCATGGAAGAAAAGAGTCGACAATTAAATCAAGAGAAATATGCCCTTCTACATGATTTGATGTCTTAAAAAGATTCAAATCTCTAATTGAGACATCACACCCGTTCATTGATGATGCAAAACTTATGGGTTTTATAATCACCTAAAATTTTAAAAATACCCCTTTTCTATTAGAAATTTGTTATTTGGTGGAGATTTTTCAATAAAGGTAGGTTGTGCATTGTTTATTATTTTATCTTACCTCCTTTTTATTTTATTTTATGAATGTGTAAAGAAAATAAATATACGCTAAAAGATTTCCCCTTTTGAGGGATTATAAGGATTGTGGTTATGGCCTTTTCGGGTTCGGAAACCCACTAGGCAAGGGTTGGTTTAGCTAATGCGTACTTTCATCATAGTTAATGCATGTCTAATAGTGTCATAACTGCCTATTAACTATTCTAGTGAACAGTAGCGATGTGTCACTTTTCCTATGGATATCATTGAATGCATGGATGTGATGTATGAACACTTAAAAGTGCCCTCCTTTGTCCTAATATAGATAGATCCTAAGTTGTGATCACTGGTTTATAAAATTTTGACTCTACCTATTTAGGAGGTATTTATGGCTTAACTATCAGTGCAAGTTTTCATGGCAGATCTATGACCCCTAATCATCGGTCCCTAAATCGCCCCCACCGTGAGATGAGGATCTCATTATATAAATTTGACCTTGAGAAGAAAGAAGATCCTACACAAGTCCAATCTATATAATAAGGCACAATTTATGTGATGTCTTCATGATAGCCTCAGGAAGTACAAAACTTCACAGGGAAATCAATATAAACCTTAACTAACCTAGGGAATACTTGGACCCGGGTATAAGGCCCATAACATGTGTGATATGTTTATGTATCAGTGATGTATGTGAAGAGAGCATTTACCTTTTTATCCTATGGACTACCTAACCCTCATCTACTAGACAGATTGGCAAAATAAAAGGTAGAGAAATATATACACAGATATAAACAAGAAGTAAAATATACAAATATAATCATTTACCTTAAGGTTTTATTCCTCATGTTATCTATCATAACACATATTATGTACACAATCAAGAAAATGAAACATATGAAGCAAACATGTGAAAGATATATTATCTACCCTAATCATGTGAGGTTAACAACAAACAAAAAGGAGAACCAAAATAAAAGGAAGGTCATAACATTTTGCACAACTAACTAAAATTAGGCTTGACTCTCAAACAATCCCTAGTGGAGTCGCCAAACTGTCACACTCGAAAATGCGACTGCGTAGCGCCTTTTAAAAAGAAATTCAAAATGAAATTTTGATTCCCATTTCTAAAGAGAATAAAAATTGAAATCAAAATTAAAATAAGTAGGGTAGGTTCAGGAGTTGCCACCAAAATTTTAATTTTTGAAAAGGAAAAATTTTGGAAAAACATTTTTATTCAAAAAAGATGGTCTACGAACCAAATTTGAATTCAAGAGTCGATTGTGAGTGGAGAAGGTGTTAAGCATCCCACTACAGCCATTCCTAAGAATGGTTACCCTAAGTCAGTTGTGCGAAATTAATATGGCTTCCATTCTATTTTAATTCTCCCTAATAAATCACATGCAACATAAGGAATAACTAAATTAAAGGAAATAAACTTAAAAGTAAAAAGAAGGAAAAGAAATTAAAGAAATACAATAAAAGAAAAGAAATTAAAAAAATATTTATTTACAAAAGGCATACTTGACCTAGAATGAGAGCCTAATGCCTACGTACCCTTTAAAAGAATCAAAGTACACGTAGTTTGAATGAGAATTTTTTTGTTGATCTCTTGTTTTTGTTTTGTATTATTTTGTTTTGTTTTTGTTTGAGAAATGTTTGATTTTTAGTTTTCTATATTTTTGGTATTTTATATTTTATATTATTATTATTGTGATTTTTTTTTAAAAAAAGAAAGAGAGTAAAAATCATTTAGACTTTTGCAAATAAAATGAATTTGCAAAAGACAGGATTAATTTTACTCTCCCCTATTCTTTTCTCTCTTTTTTTTTGTTTTTCTATTTTTGTTTTTGTTTTTGTCTCTTTCCTTTGTTGTTGTTTTTTTTAATTATTTTGTTTTTTTTGTCTTATTTTTCTGTTTTTGTTTTTATCTTTTTTGTTTTTGTCTTTTTTTGTTTTTGTTTTTTTTGTTTTCTTAATTTTTACTTTTGGTTTTTATTCTTGTTCTTGTTTTCATTTTTTTATTTATTTTTGTTTACCTTTGTTTTTCTTCTCTATTCTTTTTTGTTTTGTTCTTTGTTCTTTTTGTTTTTATTTTAATTTTGTTCTTATTCTTTGTTTGTTTGTTTTTGTGTATCTTTGTTCATTTTTGTTTTGTTTGTTTTGTTGTTGTTGTTTTTTTTATTTGTTCTTTTTTTTGTTTTTGTTAGTGTTTTTTTTATATTGTTTTTTAATTTTTATTTTGTGTTTTATTATTTTTTTTGTTTTTATTTTTATTCTTATTCTTCAATAGTTTTTTTTATTTTGCTTTTTGTCTCTTTTTAATTTTCAAATTCATTTGTGTTTTTTTGTTTTGTCTTTGTTGTTTTCTCTTTTTAGTATTTTTTTTTTGTGTTTTTGTTTCTCTCTCTCTTTTTTTTTTGCTTTTACCTCTTTTATTTTTTTTTTTTGTTGTTGTTTTTGTTTTGCTTTGTCTTATCTTTTAATTTCTGATTATTATTTTGTCATTATTATTATTATTTTTTGTATTTTGATTTCTTTTTGATTTATTGATTATCTTTCTCTTTTTTTATTTGAACATGTGATTCCTTTTTATTAGACTTTCCCATTTGTTTTGTGTGTTTTTGTTTATTTGTTTGCTTTTCTTTTTATTATTTATTATTTTTTTTTTGTTTTTATCCTTTTTATTTGTTTTTATCTTGTTTCTTGTTGGACTGTTACATTATCATTTTATGATTCACAATTTTTCCAATTTTTCACTTATTTTATGACTTTTGTCTTCTTATTTTATTATTTGTTTCATTCTTCTTTTTCTTTTTTTTTTTAACCAAAGAGCAATTTTTCATTTTTATCAAAATAAATTAAAGGGTTTATGAGGTAATAAAAATTGATTTCTTACTAACTATTTTATTCTCCTTGTGTTTTGTTGTTTTTTTTTTTTGAAAATTTTCTGTGAAATTCTTTTGTTTGAGGCCCTTGAAGCCCAAAAGATTGAAATGAAAATTCGAGACCTAAAAGCTACTAAGGAGGTTTATTGGCTACACATGATCTTTTGGTTTAACTAGGTGCCCGAAGAAATATGAAATCTCACATGGCAAAATTCTAAAAAAAGGGAAATAAAAGGTAAAAAATACAAAATGAGAGTAAGACGGGGGGAAGAAAAACAGATAGATGTTCATGCTTGTGTGTGCCTTGTGTAGTTTATTATGCCATAGTACCACATTTGAACAAAGCTACAAGAGAATAAATAAAAATGGAAAAGATTTATACTACACAAACTCAGTCTTATCCCTCCCTGCATTTGGCTACATATTCCATCCCTATATGTTGTGCCCATTAGAGCTCCTCACGTATTGCTCCATCATCACATTCGAGCACCAAACAAGCATTAACGTATGAAAAACTAGTAACAGGGCAAAGTAGAATTTAGTAGCAAGTGGGGAGTATTAATATAAAATGCATTTTGATTCTAAGATCCTAAACCTATGTAAATCCAAATCATGCATTTGACGAATCTAGAATTTGAAATTCCTATTCTATTATCCACGTACAGTTAGGGCACCTTGATCCTAAATTTCACGCAAGATATAGAATAGAAACCAAACCAAATCCAATTCATATAATAGTATGGAAAATAAACTCCAGCTATCCCTAAACACAACAAAGTAACATGGTAGGATAATAGCGAGAACCACTAACTAAGCCAATCATGTTTGTTCATGGATAATTCATCATACAAATTCAGGCATAAACGAAATCTAGCAAATCCTTATAAACTATGATCCACAGAGACTAAAGCTTCAGATGTATGTCAATACTAAATAGAGACATATATAAATTTTCTCATCAAGGGTTGATTACTGAACAGAGAAATAACAGAAATCCTAATCAAATCGTTAGTCTAGACTCCTATTCTGACCAAATAATCAAAATGAATCCCAATCTCAACAACTCAGAACAAAATATATCCAAAATTTTATGAATCCAGGAAACATGATTTTCTCATATTAAGCTAACTAGATCACACATATCAATTCAAAAGACATGAGAGGGAAACGGTAACTGTCAATCCACACAATATGAATTTTAAGCCTTCTAACTGGATACTTAGGTCCTCAACCCTCAACAGCTGAGGAATCAGACCATATACAAGACATGGGAGCCTTGGGTTTCATCACCCAGAATCACAATCACGGTTTCACAGTTCCGGGAAAAAAGAAAAGTGCAAGAAACATACCCTTTGAATTTTTCTGGCTCTTGAAGGGTTGGACGGATACGCTTCTTCGATCGAATCCCTCTGCACTGAAATCCAAAGTCGCATTAAGATTCGGTTCGATTCCTTGGTTCAGAGCTCTCCTATTTTCTCTCGAATGTCTTTTCCTTCAACAATTTCTCTCTCGACCTAAAACAAACCCGCTCTATCCCTTCTCTAATATGAAATTAATCCTCCAAAACTAGAGAAACTCTCCCTCTCTTCAAAAAATCATCCCTCTTCTCCTCGAAAACTCTTCTCTATTTATATGAATCTGAGAGTGGTCTTCACTCTCGCTCACACACCTCACCGTCTGCTTTTCGTACGGGTTATCGTTGTGCTTCTCTACTCCATGAATTTCAGTACCTACACTCACCTCCCATAGGATTTCATCCCTTCGTATCCTGAAATGCTTGCTGGAGAGGGTCAGAGCAAAGAGGGGGGGACCAATGTCGTCTAGGGTTTTCTTCATTTGTTTGTTTCCTTTCGGGTATGCGCTTCTCATTCGGGTTAGAGAGGCAGAGGGTCTGGGATTATGGGCTGAGCAAAATGGGCCTCCATTAGTTCACCCGCTTCCTTTGCATGGGCTCAGTTCTTTGGGCTCTTTGGTCCAATTTTAAATTGGCTTTGGGTTGGACTCCTTCTTCTTTCTTTATTTATTTTTTGTTTTTGGTTTGGGCTTTCTTAAATTGGATTCTAGAATCTTAATCCTCTTTTTTGTTTTGGGCTTCCCCCTTTTTTTAATATGCATTTTTTTTTATTTTCTTTCTTTTTTTTGTAGTACCCTTTTGATGATTTTTCTAGCCTTTTATTTCTTCTTTTTTTTTTAAAAAAAATTATTATTTTCTTTTAATTATTTTTTGATGATTTTTTGGAATTAACTTGCTTTTAGACTTTTCATCTTCTTTCTTCGTGGGTTTTTACTTACTTTTTTTTATTCATTTTTTCCTTTCTTTTTCTAGTCTCTTTTTGATTTTTTTTTTATTTCATTTTTTGGATTTCTGTTATTCTCTCTTTGATTTTTTTTTTATTGTTCTAATTTTGGATTAATGGGTTTTTACCTTGTTTTATTTTTATTTTTATTTTTAGGTTCTTTCCCCTTTGATTTTTTTTTTTTTTTTTTTTTTTTTTGAGTTTGTTGGGCTAAAAGGACCTATTTGATTTTGTCTTTTTTTGGTTTTCTTTTTTTATTCATTTAATTTTATCATGATTTTTAGAGCATGCTTGGACAAAATACGATGTTTACAGTTGCCCCTCTTTACTTGTTTCTTAAGCAAAGAAATTGAAAATGTAGATTTTGATATATATTTTTTATTTTCTATTTTTTTTATTAGTTTAATTTTATCATGATTTTTGGAGCATGCTTGGACAAAATACGGTGTTCACAGTGGCCAAAAGAGGAGGTTTGAATCCAAAGGAAAAAGTGTGTAATTATGTGTAAGGTAGCTCTCTTCACCTTCTCTCATACATGGATGTGTGTTTAACTTGCTTTAGAATATGTGTATGTGTATTTTCAAGTTATGAAAAGTGTGCTAGCATGCCTTTATATGCTATAGTTCTTGATGTCATGTTATGTTTCTAAACGAGTACATGATATTTGTTTGAGTTTACTTTAGTGTGGAGAGGCCAAGAACTCTTTCCTTTGGTGAGGATGAGCCAAGAACCCTTAAGCTTAGTTGGGATAAAGTAAAGAGTCTCCCAAAAGCAAAATGGACTCCCAAAAGTATGGTTGAGTTTAAAACTCTCAAAGAATGGGTGAGGCAAGTCCAAAATCTATGAGGAGAAGTGTGAGGCCAATCCAAACACTTAGTGAGCTCTTGAATGTCTTGTATGATTTGTTCATATGCTAAGTTTGCTTTTAAAATGTTCATGACTTCTATTTTCTCCATACATGCATTTGTAAAGCTTGCTTTGCACATATTATGTATGATTGAATGGGAGATGAGCTATTAGGATCCTTTGAATCTCATCCCCTCCTCTCCAATGATCAAACATGCTAGGTGGACTAAGTAGCTATGGTGAAGGGAGCCAACAATAATGAAAGAGGAAGATTGACAAGCTTATGTCTAGCTTTATCCATTTTAGAACCATAATTACGTTTCATAATGTATATGATGTTTTAAATGGTCTATAACCCTTGAGACATGTATAAATATGCTATTATGTGATGTTTATACTTATGGATATCATGTATGAGCTTTAGCATATATTTTGAGTATGAGATGCCAAATTATGCAATGTGAAAACATAATGGAAATAAGTATAAGTGTGAGTTGAATGGCCAAAATGAGATGCATGAGATTTGGGACCATTTGGAAAGCTCACATAAGTCTTGAACATGCTTTTAGACTTACTCAAAAGGTGCCAACACCAAGGGAAATCCATTTGACAATTTTGGTACCCTATATGGAGCCAAAATTAACTATAATAGAACCCTATGTCACTTTTTGGCTAAATGAGTTAGTCTTGGTTTGAAATTTGGCATGCAATTAGGCCTCATTGAGAGATTTTTTGAAAGCTAAAAATCATAATTTTTGGAGGTCTATAAAATATTTTATGATTTTTCAAAATTGGTAATTTTCATGGTTTCCGGTTTGTTGCACTATTCATTTAGTCCAAATTTATACTCTGTCACACGAGGCTTAAATGATATCCAATTGTCATGAAATTTTATACAGAGAAACTAGACAATTACAGTGACTCATGTCAACTAGAAGCACCTCATCTGGAGGTCTAGAGAGGGAAATATGAATTTTTAAAGTTTCTATCTAGTATCAGTAAATTTGGCCAACCAGAAGTATTGTTCCATTGAATTTTGAGGTTTGGGCTTGATGGACTGATCTGGAGATATTTTTCCTCTCTAGTTAACATCCACAGGCTTTTAGATTGGTATCATTTGCATGGATTGAATTTTTTTGAAATTAATTGGATATTTTCAAAGTTTTCTACAGAATTTTGTGACAGTTCCAGATGACCTTTGGATCATTTTAGATGTCAAACGTCTTGTGTGATGAATGTTATAACCTGGGTGTATTTTTAGTGTGAAGTAGACATCCTAAGCTTCCTAGAATGACCAAGATTGCATGATTTCAATTTGTCTAGATTTAGTTATGATTTTCCAAAACTTGTCCAGAAAAGAGGTTGATTCTGGCTGAGAATGAACTCCCATTTCCCATGCTCCATTTCGGTTTTCATGAGTTATAGGTATAATTTTGGGATGTAAATGAGTTGTAATGATGTGTTTAAATATGAGGATGCATGGCATGAACTCACATGGTCCACGTGACACCGATTGAAATTTTTAGTATGACGTGATGCAAAGATAATCTCATTTTTTTCTTGCTTTTCTATGGAAATCCTATATGCTTCATGATATTATAGCATTCAAAAACATAAGATAAGCTAGAATTTATGCTGTTACACTTATTCTCCTTGTATACTTTTCGTCAAACTCAAGGCCCATATAAGAGGGAATAATTTCTAGTTTTAGGATGGTAGAAAGGATGGTTTTGAAACATAAAGAGTAGGAATATGTAATAAGAAGTAAAAGATAAGTCTTAAAATGCAAGTTGTTCTACCTAGGAATTTTAAGATGCATGTTAAATTCTGAAACTTTCTAAGGGTTGTATAGCTTATGTAAGGGTAGGAATGAGCTCATAAGACATTTAGGAAGTTGCATGAGTGGCTAATTCCTTAAGACAACAAACAAAACCCTATGGCTCCAAGGGGTGTGTGTGTTTCAGGTAAGGAAGAGGAAGAGGACCTAGGAAGAGTTTTAATTTATTCTAAGGGTAGACATGGCCTAGATATGAGCTAGAGACACCAAAGAAAGCATTGGTTTGAATTTAGAAACCATGGTTAATGAGATGGAAGTTTAGGCCCTTTTATGAACATAAAGAAGCAACCTAGTATTTAGCTTCTTGAATTGAACTTGTGATGACTCTAATAAGTCTAAATGGAGTCAAAAGACTTAGATTGTATGATAAATTGGAGTCAGGATCATAAATTCTAAGGGTTGCTCCATTATGCCCTTTTATGAAACCATGTTGGTGGCATCAAACAAAGTAAGCATGCATAGGGTTTATGCAAGCTAGATTTGATTCTAATGATTGAATTATGTCTCATTTGATATCTCTAGGCAAAGTAAATCAAGATTCTACTAAGTACAAGTGTGTGGCCGAAAAGAGGAAAGAAAGAATAAAGTAAAAGGTATGTGGTTCTTGCTTCAAGGAAGCTTTCTAACCTTTCTTATATGCATTTCCTAAATGTTTGCTTGTCATTGGGTGCTTGTGTGTATGTTTGAACCATGAGATATGTTTCTAGCTATTGACTACTTGCTATGGTATCATTATACCTCTTGAGATATGTTTTTGAATACAAAATGACTTGAATAGGTATAGTTATACTAAAAGTCCCTTGTATTAGGTGAGTATGAGCCAAAAGTTCCTAAAAATAGGTGAGACAAAGTTAAAAGTTTCAATAAGAGTGAGGCTAAGTCAAAAGTCCCTTGAATATAGGTGAGACAAATCTAAAAGTCCTAAGGAAATTGGGTGAGGTTAGACCAACACTCTTTAAAGCCTATGTTTGATATGTATGAGTTCATATAATAAAAAAATTGATTTAGGTATATTCATTAGTAGCTTTGATGGCATGCATGCATTCTTTGACATGAAAATGCATTTGTTATATATGTTTGATAGGGTAATAAGTTATTAGGATTCTTTAAATTTCAATCTTCCCCTACATATGCCTAACCATGTCTAGGTGAGACAAGTGGACCAAGGAATAGAGGCCAAACATCTTGAAGCATGGAATTTTGACAATAGAATAGGAATTTTGTGTATTTTAATGTCAAAGCTTGTATCTATATGATATACATGTGATGTGATCTATTGAACATAAGCAAATTTATATAAATATGATGTATGAATGAAATTTGGAACTAAATGAATGGTTATGTGAGTTTTTGACATTCATATACTTTGATGTCCATGTATGTAAGAATAACTAGGATAGTGATTTTGAGATATATGATGAATTAGATCATTAGAGATGCTCTCATAGGTTGTGTTTATACTTTTGAGCATGCTTAAATGGTTGTGGAATGAATAGAAAGCCATTTGGGCATGTTGACCCCTTTATGGACTTTAAATTAATCATTTTTCTTGAGTTAAACTTAAGTCTAACCAAATGGATGATTTTTTACATGAAATTTGGCAATCAAATAGGTCTCATTAAGAGCTTTTTATAGAGTTAAAGAACACCTAATTTAGAGTTCTAAAAAATTTATTATAATTTTTCAAAATTTGCTAAATTATACAGAATTGTCAAGGTTACTATTCATATGGTCAATTTTGGTTCCAAGGTCTTTCAGGGGTCAAATGAAGTCTAATACTTATGAAATTTTATAATGATAAATAAGACATCATAAGCTTTCTATAACCACTAAGAACACTCAATTTGGATTAGTATAGAAAGAGTTATGAGTTTTTGAATATCAAGGTCTGCATTGGTCCTAGAACATGACTTAGTGTACTATTCTATCAATTTTTATGAGCCAAATGCTATTGTCTTAATTTGGAATTATTTTTATGACATACAGGGCTTTCCGAAAAGCTATCATATGCATGATTTCAATTTTTCTAGAATTAGTTATGAATTTCCAAATTTCATATCAGAAAACTGGCCCTGCAATTCGAGAGCAACTTTCTGGTTTTATGAAGTATGGTCCAAAATCCGAGATTTGTGTAATGAATTATGATGTTTTTGATATGAATGATTATGTTATGGATGGAGAATAAATAGGGGAAGCTTAAATGATTTATTGAGCTAAACATTGAGGACTTTGGCTTTCAATGATGTAATATACTGCTATTAAAAATGTTAGTTTCATGTAAATAAGTGTTATATGCCAATAATATCATGAATTGAGAGCCATCTAGATATGGTGTTACAAGGAAGAAGAAGGACAAAAGGCTTAGCAAAAAGGTTAGAAAATTATGATTTTTCATGCTCCTTCCTTCACTAATCTTGTTCTCCTTTTTTTCCTCTCTTTTCCTATAGGTTTAATGACTAATTTGGGATCGCTTTGGGACTTGTTTAGTAAGAGAAAGTTAGAATTTGAAGAAAATGTTAGAAGCAAGTGAAAGAGCTCTTGAAAAGGCTTAAAATCAAGGCAAGAATCATGGCTATTTCTTGCATATCGTTGTCTATTCTTTTTAGGTGAGTTTTGGCCAACCTTAGGCCCACAAAGAGGGAATGAGTTTTAACCAAAACCAAGCAAGGAACAAGGGTTCTAGAATATGGGAATTAAAATTTAATAAAAAACTTTAGAATTCAAGTTATAGAACTTAGGAATTTTGTTACACCTTGACAAATATAAAGCTTCCTAATGTAATTTAGATTATCTAAGAGTATGTATGAGTTCTCAAGACACCTAGGAAGCCTCACATGTGCCAACTCATTAAAGAAAATGAATGAAACTCCATGGGTCTAATTGCTCCTCCGTGCATTGGCCAAGACCACTCTAAGCACCTAGGAAGATTTCTTTTTAATTCTAAGGCTAGAAAAGGACTAAATATGATTAGTAAACATCAAAGGAAGCATTAGAATGAATTAAGAAACCATGATTTGTGAGATTTAGGTTTAGGCTCTATTTTAAGACATAAGGAAGCAACTTGTGTCTAAATTGAAATTGTGATGGCTTTAAGGAGTCTAAATGAAGTCAAGAGACTTGGATTGAATAAAAAATGGGAGCTAAGATCATGAATTCCAAGAGTTGCTTCATTATGTCTTGTATGGAATCATAATGGTGTCTTAAAATAAAGTAAACTTCCATAGAGTTTATGTGAAGCTAAAACTTGTTATAATGATTGAATCATGTCTCATTTAATGTGTCTAGGCTAAGAGAACCAAGCCCCACCTAGTTACATGTGTTTGGCCGAAAAGGGGAAGAAGAATTAAAAAGAAAAGTTTGTATTCTTGCTCAAGGTAGCTCTCTAACCTTTCTCATATGCATTGTTTGGATGTTTACTTGTCATTGAGTGCTTATGTATATGTTTGAATCATGAGATATGTTTCTAGTTATTGCTTATTTACTATAGTACTATTATGCTTCTTGAAATGTTGTTCAAATGCAAAGTGGCTTGCATGGGTATGGTTATGCCAAAAGTCCCTTGGTATGGGTAAGGATAAGCCAAAAGTCCCTAAGAATTAGTGAGACAAAGGAAAAAGTTTCAAGAAGAGTGAGGCTAAGTCAAAAGTCCCTTGAAAATAGGTAAGACAAATCCAAAAGTCCCAAAGAAATTGGGTAAGGCTAGCCTAATGCCCTTGAGAGCCCATGTTTAACATGTTGAGTTCAAATGATAAAGAAAATAATTATGTATGTTCATTAGTAGCTTATATGGCATGCATGCATTCTTTGACATATAAATGTATCCTTTATATATGTTTGAAAGGGTAAAGAGCTATTGGGATTCTTAGAATCTCACTCTTCCCTTACATATATCTAATTATGTCTAGGTGAGCCAAGTGGACTAAGGAATGGAGGCCAAATATCTTGAAAAGCAAGATTTTGATAATGGAATAGATAATTAGGTATTTTAATGATATTTTGATATCAAAGTTTGTAACCTGATGATGTATATGTGATGTAAACCTTTGAGAATATTTAGATATATATAAATATGATATATGTACTTATTTTGAAGTCAAATGAATGAATATGTAAGTTTTTTCCATCCATATGCCATTATGTTAATGAGAATCAGTTATGTGATGATGTGAACCATTTGGCATGCTTTTATAGGCTATAGTTATGCTTTTAAACATGCTCAAGTGGTTGTGAAAAGATGAAAAAATCATTTGGTGCATGTTCAACCTTTTATGAACTTCAATTTTGACCATTTCTTGAGTTGAACTAAAGTCTGACCAAATAGATGATTTTTTACATGAAATTTGGCCAGCACATAGGTATTATCTAGAAATTTTTACAGAGTTAAAGAGCACTTAATTTGGAACTTTAGAGAATTTATTATGATTTTTCAAAATTAGCTTAATTATGTAGAATTGTCAAAGTTACTGTTCATATAGTCAATATATATTTTTATGTCACTCATTTTAGAGGCATAAATTAGACATCATAAATTTTCCATATCCACTGAGAGCACTTCATTTAAAGCCTTGTAAAGGGAGAAACAAAGTCTTGAAGTTCTAGGGTCTACTATTGTCTAAGAGCATGACCTGGTGTACTGTTCCATTGTTTTTCATTGGTTAAATGCTATTGTCCTAGTCTAGAACTATTTTTATCGTTATTTAACATCTAGAACTTTTTATAAAGCTATCATATATATGATTTCAATTTTTTTAGAATTAGTTATGAATTCTCAAAGTTCATATTAGAAATTTAAAATATCAACCCGAAAGCAAAATTATGATATTGTGATGTATAAACCAAAATCTGAGTTTTATGTAATGAAATGTGATGTTTCTAATATGAATGAATAACATATGAATGGATAATGAGATTGGTAAGCCCATATGGTCCCTAAAGCCAAAATGAATTAATTGGGCTTTCAATGACGTAAATTTTTGCTACTTAAAGTGTGATTTTCATGCAATTGTGCTAAGATAAGCCTTGTGATATGGTTTACAGGCCAGGAAGCTAAAGTATTACAACATAAGCTTAATAGAACTTATTTTGGCATATAACCTTTACAATCCAAGGGTACTTGATATATTTTCTTACTGAAATACCTTTAGAACTTCGCCTTCAACTAACTCGACTAATTTTTTATTAAGGTACTCTATAGAATTTACACAATCTCGTATATGTCATTTTTGTAATATAACATACATCTATTAATGCAAACATTAATTTTATGAGCAAATGAGCTAAGTTTTGATACTACTTTTTTTGTTTTGTACTAATTCTCAGGTATGACATTATTAGGCAGGTAACTTTCTTTCATAAAACTTGCAAATTGATTACAATTTTATTGTAACATATTGTTATTAGATTTAATACTTAGCATTCTTATAGCAACAGATAACTTAGATTGATTATTGCATCATGCTCACAATAGTTGCTTATATGCATTTAATAAATCAAAAAATTTTTGAACTTATAAATTTGGTAATTCCTCAACATGATTAATATAATCATCATAATGTATTTCATTATAGTTACCAACATTAAAATTAGGACTAACTGCATCAAAGATTATTTTTTATATATATTGTTATGATCTTCATTACTAATCTAAGTTAGATGTAATTCCAACATGTATATTAGCTAGCAATTGTTTAATCTTATCATGGCATGTCTAATACAAATGTCTAAGTTGAAATATTCTTTTCTAATGATCAATTTTTACATCATTAATAGTACAATATGCTTTATTTTTGTTTTTAAAACATGAACATCTTTTTTTTTTCTGTTTTCTAAATTGAGCCCTTTTTTACAAGTAATAATAAATTTGTTTATCTTTAGTAAAAAGTTATCAATATATCCTTTATATCTAGGATTTAATACATTATACATTTACTTTCACTATAAGAAAACAGCAAAATTCTCATAGAATTTTTTTCATGAAAAAAATCTCAAAATTCTATAAGAATTGCTATTTTACAAAAATTCTTACAAATTTTGGGTCATAAAAAAAATTCACAATTTTCACAGAATTTTTCTGTAAGAAAAATGTTCTTGCAAAAAATTTCCAAAAAAAGATCAAAAAATTTTTGTGAGATTTTTTTTTTTTCAAAAATTGTGATAAAATTTATACTTTCTTGCAAAATTCTTATAATAATTTGCCATGAGAAAAAAAAAATTCTAATTTTTTTGGATTTTCATAGTAAAAAAATTGTAAATTCCCATAGTAAATTACCATGATAACACAAAAATATGTGTAAATTTTTATTTTCCTAGTAACTTACCATAATAACCACAAAAAAAGGACTTTCATTAATGACAAAAGTCTCCCCTAAAAATTTTTCATTTAAGAAAATTTTAGTGACAAGGTTTTTTTAAAAAAACTTTATTTCATCGTCCTCATGTACAAAACAAAGACCAATTAAAGAGTTGCACTTATATAACAAGAGAACAATTAGTAATAACCAGGAATAGGCAAATTGCATTCATATAATTATCTAATTATCCAATAATATAGTGAAACACAAATAAATAGGCGTTGGACTAATTGTCGCAAAATACAGGCTTTATTTCACGAATGATCTATAATTGAATATAGAAAATAAGATGAATCGCATAAGCTTGACAAAATTGTACTGTATACTACCATTACCAATATCAAGTTTTTGGTAACATTCACAGTCTATAGCTCAATCCACCTCATTAAATAATTATAACCAGAATGTATAATAATATACACATGATTACATCTTTTTAATTACTTTCATTATATAAAGTAAGCTTAAACTTAATTATCTAAATGAAATACTTAATCCAGGCACAACTCAAGTTTACACAAATGTTTACACTATACTAAAGACTCATGTTATGTTTCACCTACAGTTCTGTGTGCCCAATCATGGACTTAGAAATATGTGAGGTTGATCAGGCATTTCCTGCTTTCCTGACAGAAGTTTCACTTTTGATGATACTAAAATAAAAATGTGTGATATTTCTTAGCTGCGTGGACCTTTTTGGATAGCAAAAAGGGGCAAAAATAGAGATTCAACCACAGTAAGCACTTTCGCGTTGTAAATTTCATATGCAAAGTTAGGTTCTTCACTTTGAACCCATTAATTTTGTTGAAATGGTAGTTTGGCTTTTCAACAATCAATAAGACATTGTTGGAAATATTAGGTGGAGACCAATAGTTTAGCACAAAATAAAGCAATGCACTCTTGTTTAAAAGGTCTTCTTTTAAGTATTCATATTTGACTTCTTTTAGCTTCAGAGCCTATATTACCCAGTGAACAGACAGACTTGCCCAAAATCCTAGTAGCTTCCCTTCATCCATGGCTAATAGGAGAAAGGGACTAAGGAGGAAGGTCTTGTGGTGGGTTATATATATATATATTGTAGGAGAATAATACAAATTTCTGAAATTTTAATATACTGCTTAGACTGAATATATTTTTTAAAAAATTTATTAATATGTATATAAGTTGATAGATAATGTTAAAGTGAAACTTAAAAAATACCATAAATACATATAAACTAAAAATCATAACTAACAAAATATATCATTGGTGAAGTTAAAGTGAATTAAAAGTTGATATGAATCATTGCATTGAAGTTCGAATTATCAAAAATGCATAAAAGATTTACATCATTGAAGACTATGGAGTAGGAAAAAACTGATGAAACTAGTCATTTTCATGCTTGACTTGTTTTTTGCTTCTAGCATCTAAACGGGGAAAATTTTTTTGGAACGCAAGATTGCAAAAATAATAACCAAACATAATATTGGCCTCTTTCAGACAATAAAGATATAAAACATGAGTGCTTACGAATTTTTTCATATACCAAAGTCATTATCACTTAATACTTGTCATACCTAGGTTTTTAGCTCATGTACATATCAATTATGTGCATTAAACATAAAGTGTGCAACCATTATTATGCATTTCAAGGTAAAATTAGTCTGTTTACAAGTCAATTAGGGCTATGGGAGTCAAATTTCATATTTTTCTTTTCCTTTATTCATTTTCATTATAAACAAACTTGGTTTAACTCATTAAGTCAAAAAATATACATCTAAAGTCTAAGGAGCAACTCTAGCCCAAATTGGCTCCATAAATTATATTATGCATCAAATTTCAAAAATTTATAACATGGGATACGTAACTTCGATTTATGCAAACTCAATGGCTATGGAAAGTTTGGAATGTGAACTATATACCTGTAAAATTTCATGAGCAAATAAATTCATTTGGCTCCCTTAAAAGTACAAAAAAACTAGAATTGGACAATGTGAATAGTATTAAGGACCATTGTGTATAATTTTTTGAACTTTAGAAATTCATCAAATATTCTGTAAAGTTCTAAAAATTTCCATTCTTAGCTTGTTAGAAATCTATATTCAAGATCTAATCGGATGCTAAATTTTAGCTTCAAACTAGGTCATTTGGTCCATTTAGGGTAGAGGTGCAATTTAAGACTTTTTAGAACATATTTTAGGTTCAAAAGTGGCTTAAATGAAATCCAAATTGTACTCTTACATTTTAAGCAAAATTTAATCATCCTAGACATTCATTCCATGTGGTCTAACACATAAAATAAAGCTTGTATAAAAATATGAACCTCTTAAACCTAAGATTACATATATACAATCTAGCTCCACATACGCAAGATTATGCACCAATAGTCATATTCTATCCCAAAATGCCATACATTCATACTCTTATGCTCATACATGTATTCTCATTATAAACATCATTAAGTACATTAAGGTTCATCATACATACATCAAGTTTCTATCTACATAAGAACACTTTGCACAAATATCATTCTTTCCATTACAAAACATTGTTACATAGTCTCCTAATGTCTAATTCTTCTCTATCTCCTTCTCTTTGCTTGAAGAGCTTGAAATAGTTAGTGGGAATACATAGGTGAGATTTTAGAAAGAATCTTAATAGCTAATCTTAACCAATCCATGCATACATGAACACTATAAGGAAATGCAATGCATATAGTGTAAGAATATTATTCAAATGTCTCATGTAACTCAAATGCAACTTTTAACATGAAAACTTATTCATCATCAAGCCATGACATCAAAACAAACTAACTAGGCTCAAGTAAACTCAACCCGAGGCTAAGGAAGAGTAACTACACTCAATTCTATGCCATAGGGTGTTAGGAGCTAAAAAACATGTCAAAATCATACATAAAACTCATAACGGAAAGCATATCAAGACATAGCTCATGGATATATCAAGCAACAACACATACAAGCATCTTAACTTAATCAAATATTCAAATGCATTCAAGATAGGGAGATAGAGCTACCGTAAGACTTGTGAGGCTTTAAGACACCACTAACCCACTTGCTCTTGATTTTTCTCTTATTTTTCTTTCATTTGACACCTACACTTTGGTAAGTTTGGGCTAGCTTGGCCTACACATAGCAATTACAAGACAAATCAATCCATTTGGGTTCAGTCTAGGCCTTATTATTTTTACTTCATCCCATTAAAGTCTAATATAGAATTTAAGACTAGTTTAGGTCCAATAAGAAGCAACCTTTGGTTTTCACATTATAACCTTTAAACTCTTACTTATATTATAAGTCTTATAACTTTAAGAAAACTTATTTGAATAATCATATGCTTGATTAGAGGGGTTTAAGACCAACTTGTTCTTTAACCTAATTTAGGCATTAAAAATTCAACTTTCAATCTAAGGCTCTTAGATTCAATCTAATAGTTTCATAATTATTTATTCATCACATTTAGGCCTCTCAAGTCTTTAGAGTCCATCAAAACACTCCCTAGGTACCCTAACCTTAGCTTAGCTCACCCATGATGCAAAAAGGCCCTAATTAGAGTTTGGCTAATTTCCATTAGGATTTTGATGTATGCGAAGGATCTTTAGCTTTTTCATAGTTTAATTATGACCTAATATGGCTTGAAATGTTCTCCTAGGATTTCATAACTCTTTAAGGTGCAATTGAAACCCTAATTGCTATAAGTTGCATTTTATAAGCTTTTAATGAATTCCATTGTTTCCATCTTGTTCTCTTCACTTCCAAACCTTTAGTTCTACCATGTTTTAGTCCAAAACAACTTCCCTCTATAAAGCTATAAGTTTGGCTGAATTGGTAAGGGAAAGAAAAAGCAAGGAGAAGCAACATTTCTAATTCAAACCATATCTTACTTGAATCCTTGGTAAATGGAGAATTTGATGCTATAATTTGTTTCTTCAAATCCTCTCTTTCTTCCAAGAAACCAGTCACAAAGTGCTCCTTTCAAGAAGTTAAAACCACCAAGAGAGAAGGCTTAAAGAGGAGAAAAAAATTAACGAGGGCAAGACCATGAAAAAGAGCATGTTTCTTTACCTAAGATGGCTCCCTTTTCTCTTTCTTCTTGGTGCATCTTGAGGTTGAACCATAAGCATGAAAGTTGGTTTAGAGGAGTTGGAAACATGGCTGGCCTGATTTAAGAAGGAAATGAGGTGTTTTATAATAAATTCAAAAATTCCCATTATGTTCGTTAATTTCAATTCTTCCGTTTAGGTTTGTTTTAGCTCCCTTTTAAGAATAACCTTTTCTATATGAAAATCTAGGTCCTTTAGTTTATTAAAAGCATTTATTTCCAATTTTATAGAGTTAAGAACTATCACGAATTATCTAGTCAAAGTTTAGGTCAACTAACGGTCTAAAATGCACATTAGAGGGATTTTCATCAATTTGATGGTTCCTATAGTTTTTAAAGTCTCTGAGAATCTTAAGAAACTTAATTTTGCCATTTAAAACTTCTTTATCTGAGTTTCTAAAAAGTTGTCCAAAATTATAGTTTTGCTACTATCTTTTCAATTTATTTTGTTTATCCATTTTGACTCTGATTTCAAATCATTTCTTGTCACGACTTAATTTTTGAGCCACGACCGACGGTAGGCTAAACTAATATGGTGATTGGATTAGCCTAGCAAGCCTAAAAAAATCTATATTCAACTATTATTTCATATATTTAAGCTAACCGATACAACCCACAAGTTTTGAAAAATTAAGTATTCATTTCATTACATCATTAGGGGGCTACCGAAAATTCGATAGCATCTCCTTTAAAAATTAGACATCCTAACTTGTAAAATAAATTAAACTAGCACTAATAACAACATGTTATATACAACCAAAATACTTAGCTATGGAAGTACAAATAATGTTTATACATTCTAAGTGACCATATAACATACACCAATTCCAAAATACTTTCTCTGCACCTAAGTGCCATCACATCATGAAGTCTGACACAATCTCACAAAATTAGTCACATACTCTGAGGGTTTGGTAGCACACGAGCTTCCAAATCACTTCAGTCTTTTACTTGCTGGTCTGTCAAATAATGAAAGATGAGGGATAAGCCTATCATTGGCTTAGTGAGTGCATAAATAATAAAGTGTGCAGAGAGGGAAACAAGTGCATGCTAGAGTTTTTACAAATCAATGATTATCGAATAGTTTAAATAATAAAATTTTTAGTTAAAGTAAAATATAATTATTTAATAAATAAATAAATAAACTTTTAGATAAAATTCATATTTCCTAAGTATAAGAAAAATATTATGGAAATGGGTATCGTAGAAAGAAACTAAATCATCAAACCACAACATCATATATCATGGCATTTCTTTGGATCCATCCCATCTTATCACTTTCACAGTTTACATCTAGTATTTCAGATCGCAGCATTGGATACATCACATCGCAATGCTATCATGATTTACAACTTATTCTAAATGCACCTAGGCCGTTACCTCTGTTAACGGTTATGGGGTCTTAACTAGATTCCTATCTATTATATAAAATAAAGTGAAAAATAAAATCTGCTAAAATAATATTTAGCTAGCTAAAATAAATGAGGAATCAAGAGAATAAATTATTAATTAAATAAAGTGAGTTTACTTTCAATAAAGTCAATATAACATATGAAACCATAAAACAATATAAACATTTCCCTCACAAATAAATATATACATTTATATATATACCATTACTATCCTTTCATTCAATTTCTTTTTTTTTTTTTTTTTGTGTTCCACAAGTATATATTTTGCCACATTTCAATTATTTAATTATTTTAATAAATTTATTAAATCATCACATGAATATGTATATACACCTATTTTGAAGTTTTAAAAACACCGATTTGTTTCCCTAAGAAACAAAGCATATAAATAAATAACTAAAAAATAAAATTTTCGCTATAGAAATATAACATGAGATAAAATAGATATGCCACTCTATTATTTATATACTCATCAGTTAAGACTAATAATATAATTCTCTATTTCCTATTGTTTAATGCTGAGTTCCAGTTGAATGAGTTTTTTTGATATCACCTAAAATTATAACCAATATAAATTAATTATATTGATCACTCTAATAATATCTATAATTATTTATATAACCTAATATACTCCTTAAAACATAAATCCCTAAATTTTCATATACTTTTCTATCCTAAATACTAACCTTAAATTTGGAATTTTTCAATCTCACCTTCTATAACTTAAATTAGATTTAAAACTTATTTTATACTACATGATAATTGAAGATAGGAGTGGCAATTTGCTATTTTAATGATTTAATAGTGAAATCTCCTTTTTGAATGTCCAGCCACGATAGCCATAATACAAAAGGGAAGAGCTGAAAATTTTAAAAAGGAAATTGAATGGAAAAATGAGGGAACAACAAAGGGAGGAAACCATTAGCACAAGAGAGAAGAAATTAACACCAATGGCTTTCTTTCTTCCCCTTCTTCCTCTCTTGTTTTTTTTTTTTTAAAACCCCTCTTGGTGGTTCATGGTCAGCCAAAGTAATAGAATTTACCGATGATTAAAGCTAGCTGGAGCTCAATGGAGGTGGTTGCATGATGGTTGAAGATCAATGGGTGTAGCGTTGAAGGAAGAATGGGAAAAGTAGGAAAAATAGAGGAGACAAGAAAGCTTTGGAAAATGATGTCGGAAGTAGCAAATTTTGGGAGAGAGAAAAGGTGAAGAAAAGAAAGTGGAAGAATGTTTTATTCTTTAGTTCAAATTGCATTATTGCCCTAAGATAAAATTGCTCTTTTGCCTCAAAAGGTTTTTATGCACTTCAATAAAATCCTTAAGATATTTAAAAAAAATCCCTAAGAAATTATGTAAACTCTAGAATTAATTTAAAAATATTTAGTCTTTATTTTAATATCCTAGAATAATTTATTTTATTATTTTTTTTAAGATATTACATTTCTAGTTTCTTATCCTCATTTCTAGATACCCAAATTATCATTTTATCGTTATTTATCCTTAATTCATCTTGTTTTAAGATCTTCTTTCATTAATTTCTTGATCCTATTTCAATCTTTGAAGGATCGAATGTTACAATACCACTCTTAAATGCTCAAATTCTTTAAGATACTTAGGACTCCACTAGTAACAAGGTAAGAAACTGTAGACCTCTTTTAAACACTCAAATTCATATCTATGTTGCAATAAAATTTTTCTTAAAATATGATTTATAAATGTGAATAAAATTTATAAAAATTTAAGCTTATAGAAATAGCACATATTCATTAAATTCACATCATTTTAACACCTAATGGATTTAATTTTATGCACGGCACTTATTCAATAGGTTGTATATAAGACATTGCTAGAGACAATCACATTCCAATATAAAGAACACATATAGTAATAAAATTTAAAAATAATTTCATACATAACCATATAATAGTTTACCTTATTAGTAAGATTGATAATTCCATCAATCACACCATAATAAATCTTAAAGCTCTCTTTTAGTATCTAAGATGCATAGAAAAACCAGATTAATAGCAAATGCAAGCAATGATTGGGAAGAAACAAAATCACAACCAACCATTCTTTATCCCTTTTTGCTAACCAAGAAGACTAAAAGATGTACCTTCTTTAACCAAGGCAAGTTTAATATCACATTTAGTATTATTAAAAGAAAATGAAATCCATCTAAAATCCAAACCAATAGTGCTCCAAGTTGAATCCTATTGTACCAAAATAAAGCATGCACATGGTACCTAAGTCAAATGCATCATGTGTATCCAAGATAATCTCACTCGTGGTACTGCAGATTTGACAGAGGCACAAGTGCCTCATTCTAAAAACTTCAATTAGGTTAGTGGACTCACATTCAGATTGTAACACCATAACTTCTAGCTCCATTACATGCCATTTATAAGCTTCTTTTGACAAATTTTTTGAATCAGAGGCACAAGTGCCTCATTTTTTAATATTTAAAATTTTATCATAAAAATTCCTTCAATTAGGTTAGTGGACTCACATTCAGATTGTGCACTCAATGTTACTTTCCAACATGGATAAAATCCAACTATAGTTAATTTCTAACCACACAAAATAAACCATTAACCACATTCAATACTAATCATAAAAATACTTGCTTCACTTAATTACAAAGGAATGATAATTTACTAGAATAACCCTATGCACTATATTTCATATGGGAGAAAACCTGCATTATATGCAAAGTGCAAATATGTAATTTTCGGACTTGAGAAGGCCATGTAAGGTTAATTGATCAATGTCTCTTCAATTATTATGCCATCTTACCACAACCACTTTATAATTGAACGTGTCCTTAATGATATATATAATTCTCTTCACTCTTAAATTTAAAGAAAATGTTACTTGAATCAAGTTCGAGAATGTATACGTAATTACATGTTAAATGATTTCACTTGATAACTAGGTCAAATACCAAAAATTTCTTGGATATCATACTCACTTTTCTCCCTTATTATGCATGAAGCCTAAAAGATTGATTTCTATTAGTCCCATGACTTTCTCATATTAAGGACGAAATCGCAACAAAGATAGAAAAATGGACCAGCGTTCTCATGCTAACAGTGAAGCATCACAAGCAAGAATGTAGACATCTTTGTATTAGAGATGCAATTATTACATCAATTCGAACATGCTCATCACATCTAGAATATCATAACCATTAGCTCACCTAACCAAGACATCTTAACAACATCAATAGTAGAATTGGAGAGCAATTTTATGCTATCAGTGGAACACAACAAGCATAGGCATAAGCATAAGACAAAACACAAGAGCCCACAAGGATAGGTAGAAGGAGTGATTTTTGCCTAGAGACAGATTCTGAACATATTAGCCTAAGTCTCAAGCATTTACATTACAAATTTAAATTCCTTAAAATCCCATCCTATAGGATCGATTTTGCAATAGTAATAGATTATTCAAAAGATTCCACACTCAGCAAAGGGTCAAGAAAGGTTACCTTTGAGAAAATCCCAATTGATTGCTTTGTCCCTCAGTTTGCCGCTTATGTCTTGGTATTTTCTTCCTCTCAAAAATCGGCTCTCTTCCTCAACCGTCTCTCTTGTTTGCTCCTCTCAGTTGTCAACTCCCTCTCTCCTTCCTCCCCATTCCCTCTTGTGCCCTCTCTATCTCTTGGTCATTATCCCCTCCCTTCTTGGTTTAGCCCTCTCTTTTTCTTATATGCTTAGGTTAGCATCAATATATATATATATATATTATATTTTTTTTCTCCATTCTCATAGATAAATTTTATGATAATTTCAAAATATTTATGGTAAATTTTTGTGAGAACCAAGAAAAAAAAAACAAATTTCTCTTAACATTCTGCTTTTGAGTTTTTTAATTTTTCCTCATTTTCAAGATAACTCTTCATGGAAATAAAAAAATTTGTAATTTTTCTAATTCTCACAAAATTTAATTTTTTTTATTCTTATGATACATTATTGTAATAATTAAAACATATTTTTCTTTTAAATTTTGCAAAAAAATTTTAAATTCTTATAGTAAATTATTGTGAGAATAAAAAAATTTGTAATTTTTTTATTCTCATGATAATTTATCATGAGAATAATAAAAAAATTGTAGGGTTTATTTGTCTATAATTATCCCAATGTTTTTCTATATGAATTAAAAAAATTAGTTGTTAAAATTTTTTCTCACAAAAAAATTGCATGAGAATTGTTAACACCTCATTCTCGCCATACCACAACACTTTTGTTATGATATTTCTCTCAAAATTCTCTTAAAAAAGTTCTCACAAAAAAATATTATAATAATTTGTCAAAAAAATTGTGAAAAACTTATAAACTATGACAAAGTCTACAAAAATTTTCAAAAGAAATTCTCACTACATAAATTCTGCAAGAAAAACCTTGAATTCTTCTAAGACTTCAAATATCAAGAATTTCTATTTTCTGTGATGATAAACAATTTAAATATTATCTTACAAACTTTGGTAACAAAAATTATCTTACAAATTTTATCAAATAAAAAAATTTCTCCATTGCATTAAATAACAAAAAATATTATAAAAAAATTTTAAATATTAATAATGTTATCCAACAATAAATATTCCTCCACCATATTATCAAAAAAATAATCAATAAATAAGAACATTAAATAACAAATAATATTTCATAAAAATATTATTAAGCAATTATTTATATATACTTCTAGAAGAAATTGAAATATTTGAATTTAAAACTCTAATAAAAATATGAGTTGTGAGAAGGAAGATCAAGAAATCCTGAATGTAGAGTAAAAACATAGAAACCAAAGAACAAATTTTTGAATGAAGAGTAAACACAAATAAAAATAGAGAAGAGAAAGACGAAAAAAACGAAGAACAGAAATAAAACAAAGAAATGAAATATGGAAGGAGAATAGGTTATATGAGTATATGTTCAAACGGTTATTTTTCCTCAGACCACTAGTTTTTAACATTAAAAAATACGTAACAAGTTTAACCTTTAAAAGTAAGAAAAAAGTTTAAAATACAATAACAAAATTAAAAAAGGGGGATGACTAAGGCCAACCAAATTTCAATTGCAAGGTTGACAATTATGACTTCGTTAATTTTTGTGCAAATCCTTTTTATTTTTCTATTATTATATACTGTTTAGTGAGCAAGTTTTTTTATCCTAGTTGAAAATTATGTAAATATTGAAAAAAAATGTCATTATAGTCATAATTCAATTGAAAACGTCAGTTGAAAATCTTTAACACTGTTGCAATGCTTCTAGAAGGAGAAGACTCTATAATTTGTTAAAAACGTCTATTGTAGTCAATTTTTTCTTCTCTTTTTAAATCTTTCTTTTTAATTAAAAAACTGACAACCCAATATTTGAAAATCAAATAATTAAGAAATTAATTAACTAATAAAATAATTATTAATTAATTAATTCTTTTAAATAAATTAAGTTATTATGTCAAATAATGAATTAACCCATCTCAGATAGTTCAAATTCCAACAATAACTCTACATGAAAGATTGCAAGACAACAACTAAAAAAATTAATTGGTATAAATGGGATGTTGCTACTAATAATAAAGTATTGATTGTATTTTAAATTATCCTATTCATATCTATAGTAGATATCGGTGCACAATTGACTTAGTCCGATTCCCTTGATAAAAAAAAATAACGGGTTGGGTTGAGTCAAATTAAAATGATAATTTGGGCTGAATTGACTCGGTCCAATTTCTTTGATATAAAAAAAATATATTTTTATAGAGACTTATAAAAAGTTTTAATCTTTCTAAAGATAAAATGTAATTTTATAAGGATTTATGTAAAAATTTTATTTTATTTTTTACAATATCATTTTATAATATATACAAAAAAATTTTAGAAGAATTGGCCAAGACAGCCCGGGATACCAGACAGGGCCCAGTATTTTATGTATTCATCATATGTACACTATGAATACAGGCTTGACTCTCTTCCATCTGGTTTGTTTGTTTAGTCAGATTTGCCTTTTGCATCAACCTAAGGATTTTCGCTGCTTCAATCTGACAACGGTTCTTTCCATAAAATCCAACCATTGGAGACGCTTGTGACTTATAAGGATATAAATTTTTTATTAAATTGAGGAAAAAAAAATGATCCGTTCTGGGTTTGTCTAACAAGAACAAAGGATCAGATTTGAAGTTGAAAAGTGAAGTTAATTAGGTTGTATTGTTGGGACTTGACTGCGGAAGCGTGAAGCAGCAGAGCATTGTAAAAGAAGGTTAAAATGGTGTATTATCGATTTCATTGCCAGATAATATCTAGTTTGGAAGAAACAAACTCCTTCATGGAGGATTTGAAGGTTAATGCTAATGATATCTTAAGAATGATTAAATTATAAATAAGTATTATTAGGCTTTGAAGGATGCTTGTGTAATAGAGTTGAATTCAATGAAATGTGTACCTAATGTAAATTGACAGCATCAAAGATAGTAGTGGTTCTGAATCTAGAGAATTGGAAGTGATGTGGCCAAAGAGTAGGATGGACAACGGCCCTTCAACGCATCAAAGCTGCAACTCACGTACAATATTGATATCTCAATTCAAATTATAACCCAAACTACTCAATATAAAGAAAGACAGGACGTAGAAAAAGATGACGATGATTATGGTTCAAATTGTATCTAACTATCTATTGTCATTTTATAAAAAAGGAGAATTTTATATTGTGAATATGGAGTCTAACTAAAAAAATTATTTTTATAGTTTATCATCACATGAAAGGGTTTTCTATATCAACCTCCTAAAATTGCTTATCAATTTGTCATTAATATAGATAACATTATGAGCGCCTTCAATGGTAATTAATAGATCAAATCAACAATAAACTAAACATCAGAGCAAGCTAGAAAATTAGATATATCTGCATGACGAACAAATAGAAGGATGTTAACAAAAAGTTACTTTCTTATAGAACCGAAGCCTCGAATCAAAATGTAATTGGTTTTTAAATACAAAATTCTGAGTCAAGAGAATTTAATATAATGGAATATCTGTTCTTTGCATTTGTTATAAAGCACAGTTCAGATTATTGTCTAGTAGCAAGAGAGATTACCAAGGAAAAGTTGATATAATGGAATATCTCTTGATTCCAATTGTTACAACGGAGTCCATATCAATTGATCAAACGAATAGTCAAAGTTGAAAATGCTGGTAATAAAGCCTATAGAAGACACTGTGCAGAAATAGTAAATATAAACACTTTCCGCTGAAAGAAAGATAAGTAAATTTTGTGCAGTTGCTGTCCAATTACCACATCAAAGGATTAAAGTCAGAACCTCAAATAAAAAATATTTCTAGCCAAATTTGTTAGCTCTTCAGATAAAGAAACATTTCATTAAATCCACTCACTTATAAATCTTACTTTTCCTTACTTGAAATTTATCTCCACCAACTATTAACTATTATCAACAAGGTCTATGCAAATTTGATTTCCTTCACTCCTTCTTAGTTAAAAATACACAATCATCCCCAAATGGCATGCCGATACGACACCTTTTGAACTGTAATTTGCTGTCTTCTTGTAATTTGTAGCGATAGGTACTACTATTTAAGTAAAAGAAACGATTAACTTCCCAAATTATTCAACATTAGACATTTCAAGATTTAGTATAGTGACACATGCCTTGAAGGATACATGTGCTTAGTTGTATCGAATCTTCAACAATAAACTAAGGTTTTATTGAGACTTGAACCCTAATAATGAGAATTACCTCTTTCAAGTACTTAAACAACCACTTCAAATTATTTTCCCAAGTTAACCTACTACAAGAGTTAATGAGGATCACCCCTTCTGAGAAACCAGCAAAAAATCCTAATAAATTACCAAAACGGGACTTAATAACATGTCAATGGGAATTACTCCTCTTGGAATCTTCGACCATATTCAACTGTCAAGAACATGAAATTGTCCTTACAATTAAAATTACAACAACTCACAGTTTTCCGGAGTCTAAAATCTGCATCAACAACCATCATCAAATAATTCAAAGCATCAAATACCAAAGTCAAGAATCTACTCTTTAGATACTTCATTTGGTCTGAAAATTCAATCTTAATGTTTTAATATTGGACACACTTTCGTACATGATTTTCCAGGTACTTGGAATCATAGGTGAGTTTTGATGTTGTTAAAATAGGGAAACAGAGGTGGGTTCTGCTTCTAGCTAGTGAGTTTTGTTAACAAGTACTTTTTCTTGATCTTGTTAGAAGTCTCGAGTTATAGCCTCCAAAGAATTCTTAGCTAGCAAGACCAGAGGAGTTTCATTCTCTGTTATTGATTTATTAAGCTCTGTATATGTTTTTAGAAAGCACAAACAGACCTCCAATGTTACAGACATTTGAGTATTTGACACTTCAATTAACAAATACTTTAAGAATCTAAAGTTGGTTGGAAAGCAACTTGGATGGATTTGAAAAACAAAAATAAAAGCTACTAATAGCATCCAAAAAAAAAGGAGGGGGGATAATTTGAGGTTTATAATTAGTAGATGTATATCTGAAAATTTGGACTTTAATAATTTATTGGTTGAATTATAAATTATTAGTTAAAGATGATAAAAATCTCAAAATGTAACAAAATGACTCACCTTATTGAGAATCTAGAGTTGTATATAAAATTATCAAATGCAATTAATTATGGTTTCACTGTTTACTCTCATAGTTGTTTGGAACCACAGAGTCATTCCAACTTGCCGGTTTAAGCTGCTAAAGTCACTTCTCAAATTTGGTTAGAGTTGTCTATAAAAGTATCGCCTGTAACTCTTTAAAGGCTAGAATGCATGCAACCCGTAGTGAGTGAGAAATTTGATTAGAAGAAAAATCGGAATTTGATCAACAAAGGCCTATTAAAAATTCAACAAGCTAATTACCCTGTGATGAGGGACGTTTTGGGCCTAACAACGTGGATTGATTTTTGTTAGGTTTTGGACCGAGCCTAATACATTAGATATACACTACACAGTAAGACTTTTGAGACTAAATGGTACTAAAACATTAGATACGATGTCAGAGTATTATGTTGTGTGTCATATTTATGCTAAATGTTGATTGATGAGCTTATGAGCCTATGAAGAATGAAACTAGACAAGAATACCTTGAAAAAAATTACACGGCAATGAGCCAAAGTGGAAAGCCAAAATTCGGAACTCCCCTCTTCTTGCTAGCTAAGAACTCTCACAGTTATGTAACATTCCATGATGACCATAAAATCAGGGTTTTTTTTTTTTTAACATATAAATTACAACAGGGAATGTCCTTTCGTTTGAGACTAAGTATTCTCTCACGATGATATTAAGAATGTATTTCCTTACTTCTATTTAGTACATTTGAGATTTTACTTTAAAGAGTGCTTTTGAAATTGTATACTTGATCAAAGAGCGTAATCTCATTCTTCTTAATCATTGAGTCTTGATTAATACAAAAGAAATATTATCATTCTATATATATCAAAGAAGATCTATTTGGTTGTTGGTCTCCTTGGATTTCCGATGGAATGGTTGTAGGATTTCTATGGTAGTCTTCCTAGCCCGATCAATGGGCTCGGGTGTTGGGCCATTTGGCTTTGGGTTGGTCTAAATTGGATATGGTATGAAAGATTGTTTAGGGTTTCAAAGGTTAGAATTTAGCATAACTCATTGTGATACCATTAATTGCTTAATCTACAATATGCTATTGGTTAAATATTTCATTTTAGTCTCTCATAAATGGAGATTTTCTCAGTTTTGTCACTCATAAGTGTTTGCTTTCAATTTTGTTTTTTACAAATAAAAATGTTATCTATTTGAGTGAAATTTGAAAGTGAAAATATATGTTTGAAATACTACGAAAACAAGAGGGAATTAAGCTTGAATATATCAAAATTATCTAAAAACAAGAAAAGTGAATAAGAACTGAAATTTAGAGATTTCATAATTTAAATTATACAATTATTTATTTATCGTATTAGAATTAAACGGGTAAACGCCCTTCATGTGATTCCTTTACGTTTGTCTTATATTAGATAATTAAAAAGATAAAATCACGAGTCTTATATACATACAAACGACTTCATTATACTCCATAACTAATGAAGACTAGTAACTTAAACCAACTTGCTGGAACATATGGATCGATTATAACTTAAATCCATGGAAGCCATTTATTTAGATAACCTCTTTAACTGATGAGATAACCTCTTTCGCCACGGATGCTTTCACAGTAAACTAGTTTTTAACGCAGTCCAAATAACCTCCTCGCACGTTGTTCACATTCTTAGATCCCTGTCAATTCATATTAATACCACTTACTATTCTCATCCTTTGCCAAAGATAAGGAAATAAGCATAATGCAGGTTTTGATTTTCATTCTGCAGAGAATTTTGTAGGAGTTCAAGTTTGGGTCTTTAGAAAGTCAATAAAAATGAGACTCGTAATACAAGTGAGGAGTAAGGATTTTGTATCTAAATGAAGAGGTGGAGTTTTAATCTGTCCCACGTTGGGGAAAAAGAATATATATATACATATATACATGTATATAAAGATGGTGTTTAGGTCATTCTCACTGTTAATTATAAATTCTCTTTATGTCTTAAGATAAGTCTATTTCAATAAAATCTTGAAGAATAAATTGTGAGGCTATCACGAATTAACTTACATCGCCCAGAAAATGAGTAGATGCATAAACAGATCTCACCCCACTTTGGCAACCCTAAAGTACAGAGTTCATTAAAAAGATATATAAGCAAGTTTGGCCTTAACTAGCTGGCAGTACTGTTAATGGAAAAGGAAAGACAGATATCAAGGAAACCTTTTTCTGAAAGTAAAATTCCAAGACACCAGAAAAAATAAAATAAAATAAAAAATACCACAAACAGATGATCTTCCTTGTTGCAAGCGGACAAAACCTTCTTCAGAAACTCTGGATTTTTCACTATCCCTGTTGCACAAAATAAAAAATCTGTAAGCAACTTATAGCTAGTGTCAGAGAAGAACATAGCAATTGTTTATATTGGTTTTGCAACAATCACTCAGTCCATGTCCATATCTCGAGCGCAGCATATAGTCCAACCTTAAACTAGGAGGTCTTCATGCAGGTTTCTCCTGCAAAAGGTAAGAGACAAAAGAACTTGGTTGAGCTTAAGGAAAAGAGAGAACAATAATAACATTTGACATAATAAAGAGAAACCAGTAAACTTTCACAAAATTAAAAAAAAAAAAAATTCAGAGTCAAAATTATTGGCTAATAGCGAGAGAAATTACCAAGGAAAGTTGATATGATGGAGTGCCTTTTGATTCCAATTGTAATAACAGAGTCCATATCAGTTGATCAATTGAATAATCCTTAATATCTAGTAAACTTGAAGTACAACAAGGCATGGAGAAAAAAAAAATGCTGGTAACAAAACCCTATAGAATACACTATGAAGAAATAGTAAATATAAACATTTTCCACTGAAGAAGGATAGGTAAATTTTGACCAGTTGCTGTTTGTCATTGAATTCACTCGCTTATCTCCACCATCTATAACTATAATTAGCAAGGGCTAAGCAAATTTGATTTCCTTCATAACTTCCTAGTTAAAAATACACAACCATCCCCAAATGGAATGCCAATACCACACTTTGGGAACTGTAATTTGTTTTCTTGGACCAGGGAGCCTGTGAAATTGAGTGGGTCTTTCGCTATAAATCCTTGTTATTTCACATTTTCGAAATTAAATATAAGAAAGAAGATGTTACCCTTTTTTTCTCAAACGCCTAGTCGATGAAAAGAAAATGGCTTCCATTTCAACTTTGAAATTGAAACAGGCCAAAATGAACATCTACAACCATCATCAAATAATTTAAATTATCACATACCAAAGTCAAGAATCAACCCTTTAGACACATCATTTTGTCTGAAAATTCAATCTCAATATTTTAATATTGAATACACTTTCCTACATGATTTTTCAAAATTTTTTTCCATTATTATTTTTATTTATCATTGTTGGTTCCATACATGTCAATTGATTTTATTTAATTTCCTACACGAATTTCCCACAAAAAAGAAAAAAGAAAAAGGAGGAGGGGGGGGGGGGGGGGAGTGAGGCTATTTTCTCATTGGCCACTTTAAGAGCTCACACTTCCCATAAAATTGTTCTTGTGCCAAATATCATTTTTGTTGCTTCATGCGTCTGGGACTTTAGAGTATTTGTTAATCAAAGTGTAAAATACTCAGAGATAAACGCTGCCCATGTAACTCCTCTGTTCTTGCTAGCAAAGAACTCTTTGGGGGATATAACCTGGAACTTTTAACAAGATTGAGAAAAATCCTTGCTCAGCAAAACAACCGAAAAGAACAAAAATCAAATTAATATTCCATACGTAACTAGTATCTTGATGAACCCTTAGTAACACATCAAATTGAGCACAAACTTTTCAACAACCCACCAAAATAAAACAAAACAAAAATCGAACTTAAACATAGTGAGAAAAAGAAGGATTCAATTCGTCTAAAAAGAACATGATAAAGAAAAGAGAATAGAAGAGAAAAAATAAAAAGAGCCACTACTGAAGGGGCAAATTAAAATCACTTGGGGAAGGATCAGGCATGAAATTTTATTTTCTTAGGAAAGAAATGAAGGCTTGAGAGCAAACTGAACTAAACCAACATGCAGTTATGTTGTTGATTACTTTAGTAGCGATTTAGTTTGGTTTAGTTTATGTAAAATTCAAAAATCATATTTCAAAGGAAAACATTGAGGATGCGATCCACAAAAGTTCTTGAATGTATGTAGAGGATCCACAGGAAGATGCACAGGACAAGGAGCAGAGTAAGCTCAATATCCTATACACTCTCTGCAAAATCGAACAATTAGTAACTCAAGCAAGACAAATAAATATGAATCCCAAAATGGGAAGCTGTCAGAAGTGAAAGTAACCTCTTGTCCAATAAAATGAGCTGGGAATAAATCAAACAAAATACCTCATTCATCCTAGAAGGTTAATCCATTATTTGTAGATTTCGCTTATGTGACAGCAATGGAAATTAAACTATAGAGCATATATTGTGTCAATGTCGTACATTTGAAGCAGAAACTAAAGATAGAAACAGGAAAATATGGAAATTATTTGTATTTATCTTGCAGCAAACACTGATCGTAGTATAAGCTTAAACTAAGATGTGTTCATGCAAATTTCTCCTGCAGAAATTTGGAATCAAATGAAGGTGAATTATGGAAAGCTATTCATGAGTATAATTTATGCAACGATGAGGAAGTCATAATATATATATATATATATATCACTAGATATCATTTAAGCCACATGTGGGATTTAACAAGATTTATTATATTTAGAGTATCAAGAAAGCGCATAATTGAACGTGTCAATAAAATTTAATAGCATACTAAAAAGGTTTAATATCAATAAAGTATGGAGAAAGAAGATGCTGTTACCATAACCTATAGAAGACACTAAATACACAATCATCCCAAAATGGGATGTCAATACCACAATTTTTGAATTGTAATTTGCTTTCTTCTTGGATCAGAGAGCCTGCGAAATTGAGTGGACTTCAAAACATATATTTTAGTGATATTTTAATCTTTTTTGACTAAAATACTATTTATAATAAGATATGTAAGAGGAGTTAATGAAAAGTATTTTAGCCAAAAACATATAAATTAGATCAAAGTATAGTACAAATTTTTTTTTTTTTTTTTAAAAATTTGTATATATTTTGAAAATAAAAAAAATTACAAAATTTTTTAAAAAAATATATGTAATTTACTCTAATTTTTAATACTTGGCACATTTTTTTATGTGATTTTTGAAAATTTATCTTCAATTTTTATTTTTATTTATCATTATCTGTTTCGTACAGACAAATTGATTTTATTTGAGTTGCTGAGGCTCTTCACTCATTGGCCACCATAGGCGGTGCCACCCCATCATTTGCTATTATATAAGCAATGCCTTCTGCCTTAAAGAGGAAGAGGGAAACAGAGGTACGGTTTGCTTGCAGCTAGTGAGTGTAAAAAAGCAGAGTACCTTTCTATTTGCGACGAAGAGGACGAGAGAGGGAGAGCACTTGAGAGGTTTCTGATCTGAGGGTGCAAGAATTTCATTTTAAAATCACTTAGCGAGAAATAAGTAAAAAAATTTTATTGTTAGAAAACAAATGCCTTGAGGAAAAACAGACCTAAACAGATATGCATTTACATTGTTGATTACTTCAGTAACAATTCAGTTTGGTTTAGTTTATGCAAAACTCAAAAACCATATATCAAGGAAAACATTCAGGTTGTGATTGTATGTGGAGGATGCACAGGACAAGGAGCAAAGTAAGCTCAATGCCCTATGGCCCCTCTGCAAAATCAAACAATTTGTAATTCAAGCAAAGCAAATAAATATAACCATGGAATCCAAAAGTGAACTGAAAGCAACCTCTTATCTAATCAAATGAGCTGAGAATAAATTAAGCAAAATACCTGAGTATAGATTTTGATGATTGATGTGGTGATGATGGAAATTAAGATAGAAATAGGAGAACATTGAAATTATTTATATTTATTTTGCAGGAAACACTCATCATAGTATGAACTTAAACTAAGATGCGTTCATGCAAGTTTCTCTGCCAAAAAATTGAAATCAGACCAAGGTGAATGATGGAAAGCTTCAGGAATTAAATGAAAAATTTTATAAGTTATAGGATTCAATTACAAATGTTTAAATTATAAAACAAAATAAAAAATTAAATAAAACTATGTTAACAATCAAAACAATTTAAACTTTAAATCAACAAAAGTTTATGGTTATTGCCATTCATTGACTTAAAAGAATTATTTCCATTAATCCGTGTATATTAAAATTCTTTGGCATTTATATGTACAGAAAATATCACTTGAATCAAAACTCTTAAACCTTCACAACATATTCAATTATAAATAATAAGAAAAGAGACCAAAAAAAAAACTTATATATTATCTTTTTTTCTTTTTTTTTTTTCTCTTCTTTTCTTTTTTTATGAGCGGGGCTTGTGTTATCGACGTGATAACCAATAGCGTTCTACCAAAAAATGGAATAAAAAGGAAGAGCATCTTACAGACTTACACTATAATGGTTGCCCATTGTTTGATATCATTATAATAACACAATAAACAATACAAAAAAATTCAAAGTACAAAGCAACATGCTTTAACATTCGATTATACATTTAATTTGGTAATTACCAGAACATTGCAACTATTTATATTGGTTTTACAGCAAACACTCAGTCCATGCATATCTCGAGCACACCATATAGTCCAATCTTAAACTAGGAGGTGTTCACGCTAGTTTCTCTTGCAAAAATGTAAGAAACAAGAAAACTTGCATGAGCTTAAGTAAAACAGAGAACAATAATAACATTTTTACAAAGAGAAGCCAGATAAATAAAAAATAAAAGAAAGGAGGCATTTGTGATTAATTTGTTATCTTAATTACTTAAACCCTCTCACTAGTGTTGGACGATGGCTATTTATTTGCATTCTAAAATAATTATGCACAATTAATGTGAATATCTCATATAATTAGCAAAATCTTTTAACTACTTTCTATAGTGTTATATTATTAATAGATTAAGTTTGCGATTCACTGATTCTTTTTTAAGTGGAGAAAAGAGCAACCGTGATCATGCCACCATAATGAATGTTAAGTTCATTTTAATTGATTATTGAGAATTAAAAACACATAAACTTGGCCTTAATTAGAGGATCTAATAACACATAAGTATAATAAACATCCTTTAATCAGAGGATCTAATAACACATAATTATAATAAAAGATATTCGTAAATACTCCACATGCTGAAGCTAAAAGCATGAATGGAGTGATACTATTTAATAGTACACATGCAAACATGCAGTTTTCTTTTTTTTCTTTTTTAGATTTCGGGGACTCTTTTTGTGAGAAGACATGACCTCATATTCTGCATTCCTTTCCTTCTAAGTGAATTGTAATATTGCAATTTTGACCACCAAATATTAGGACCGTCATTTGTCCTTTTCAAATACTTACTAAGCTACTGTCTTAATCCAAAAATTATCAATCTTGGTCTTAAACAATTGATTATATTTTTAGTCACCCATAACATATATTTAAACCCCACTTCAGGGACGGCAATCTTGCAAGGTGAGGACAGGAAGTGCTTATCAGCTTTTCATTTCCATCATCAATTATTTCTCTCATCTCCAATCCTTATTGCAAGAGAAATTTTTTTCCCTATTCTCATTTCTCACATTCCCACGAATTGCTGTAGAGACTCCGTGGGGTGGCACGACAATGGACATTTTCAGTTATAATGAGGCATAGTCACATCTCTATAATAGAAAGAAGCGGAAAATGGGAGTAGGAGATTTTAATATGAGAAGGCTTCTAGGGTTCTTTTTTTTTTATATATTTTAAACTAAAATATTTATTAATATAAGAAAAATAACTAAAGAAGACATTTTAAATAAATACATTTGTACATAAATGTGAATGAGACTTTTATAATTTCACCAAAATAAGGATCCCACAAGGCAGAGAATATGATCCCTATCCCTATCCCTATCCCCGAACTACTTTTAGGGAGATTTTCTTCAATGTCCTCATCATTATGAGGAAAAAATCCTCAAATGTGGGTCCTTAAATGGGGCATTTCCTATGAGGATCCCTAAATTTAGGGAGTTTTTTCCATCCCAATTCCATTTATTGATCCTTTTTCCCTATACTTCCTCCTACAACCTAATACTTTTAACTGTAACCAAACTTTAATCCTTTTTTTTTAACCAAATATCATTAGACCTCTTTACATTTAGTTATTATTTTAGTCCTTATTATTAATTCTCGAATCATGTTTAAGTGAATAAAATAACTACAGTTACTAGTTCGAGCACTGAACATATAAAAATGTGGAATTACTAAAACTTTTTTTTTTTGTAAACTCTTTATTAATAAATAGTCACATATGCATAACTCTACTTTTTATTATATCCAAATGGTACACTAGACAGGAGTCAATGCCTAAGGCGGATCTCAATAGTCTAAAACTACTTTGGGACCTCTAACCTCTATTCCTTATTGTTATTCAATCAATTATCACATTTCAATCACATTGTGGTATTTAAATCATATGATTAGGCCCTTTTTTGGGTTATAAAAAATTTGAACAATATAACGACTAGAAACTTGAGGCTACTTAGGCACTTTGGCACCCTCTTTTATTGAAATCCATTGCCTACATATAATTCAAATACAGTATATTCAACTCCAAAAGCCTTAAGGCTTAATTATCAAGTATGTCACACCCAAAGTAGAGATGCCACTGGCAAGAAAAACAAGAAAATCTCACTTTTCATAAGCCTAACAAACATGTAAATCCATATAATTATGTTGCAAATTCAAATTATACATGAAAATTTTCAAATTGGAATACAATTCCATAAATTTTCTTCATTCATATTAAGTTTAGAGTTTTACAATTTGCCATAATTCATACCAAGATCATAATTAGTTAGTTATAGCAAATTTTCCTTGAATCTTGGACACCCTCAGTTTGTTTATAAAAAATGATCTAGTATTTAAACATCATAAAGAGCTCTACTTTCAATTGTGTACTCAATATCAAAACATAATCATAAGGCAATGATCTTACTTATAGTCTATAGAGCCAACTTCTTGAGTATGACAAAAACATACAAAGGTAACATATTACTAACATTGAACAAATTGACCACTGACTTTTCATTAATAACACTCCCAAGTTAAATTAGAGGAATATATGATATAGGTTTCCCTATCTGCAAAAATAAATAATGGAATGAACTTCGGTACTTAATGAATAAAAAATAAAGTATGATAACTAAAGGGATGAGTAGATATAAAGTTTTTTTTTTCAAAAATAAAAATAGGTTTTGACATAACAACGATGAGAACAACAACAACAATAACAAAATTGCAAATAAGAAATGGCGTGAATTTTTTATTTATGGAAATTCATATTTATAAGTCTTTAAATGGAAAAAGATATAAAATAGTTAGTATGTATAAAAATTTAAAAGAATTGAGTCAATGTAAGAATTGGTTTATTATGTTTATCAATGCATTAATATACAATGATCATATGATCATATAAGCACATAATATTTTAATTAACAAATAAAGTTAGTAGTAGAAAAATTGTGGCAAATAATTAAAAATTAAGTTTAAACATTTAAAATTTAATGCTAAACAAAATTTAATCATAACACTTCATTGGAAAGGTTCATACTGAACTCTAAGTTCTAATATATTCTAATATGGGCACACAACCCATAAAAGTAAATAACCATAAATTCAATATCATAGCATTGTAGGCAAGAATCATAAGCGGGACTACTACCATCATCCCTACTTACCACCACCCTTACAACCCTTAAACATTCAAAAAGCATTCAGCTTAGTATCTTTTAGATACTTAGTCACAAAATCCAATATCCACGTGGTATTATTCAGGGTGTAGCGAGGGCTAACAGAACTATTGTTGGCAATCAGCGTTCTGCATAATCCTACTTTACAAAATATATTATCTTATAGTAACATATAGATTATACATAGAAATCTTTTAAATGAATTTATCCAAAATCTATTCATATAGTTCATAGTGCAGTATTTCATAGGCATACAATACTTAAGCAATCCCATCTAGATATATTGAGGTAAACTTATCACTTTTCAAAATTTCAAGTGTACCACTAGAGTCATCATACCATTTCTTAGTTATTTCGATCACATAAGCATGTATAATATATCAAGATCTGAAAGATTTGATAACAATAACAAAAATAATAAATAGAAAAAGAGTTGCTACCTATGATGCTCATCCTAACAAAAACACAAAATACACATAAGAAATAGAGGAAGTAAAAACAAAAGGGAAGTTAAAAAGAAAAAAGTAAAAAAGTATCATACATTATAATCTACTCATAATATTTGCTGAATAGTGATGATCATTCAATTTGAATCACTGTTGCATGTAACATCCAAGGTTTTAAAATTTTTCTAAGTCTTCCTGCTGTAGCCAGGATGCCTATTTGCTATAAAGAGGGTGCTAGTTCGTTACAACAAGGATGCAGTCTGTTATAGCAAGTTCATGGCTCATACAAAATCTAAGGGGTTTCTCGCAATAACGCCAGCCATAGCGAGAACAGGGGGGGCCTAGAACTAATAAGTTCTTGCCATAGCAAGGGGTGTTTCCTACTATAGCGAGATATATTTCAAAAAACATGAAAAAGTGAGATTTTGCTTCTTAAAAAGTCCAGAACTCTCTTCCACCTCTGAATCGACTAGCTAAAAGAAGAGAGAGAGGCCAGAGAGAGGGGCACACAAGAGGGAGAGCTAAAAAAGGAAGAAGTCTTGAAAAGGTGAGAAACCTTGCTCCTTTCCTTACTTCTTCTCATGCCAAGTCTCTTCTTCATCTTCTCTTCTCTTGTTCCTTGAATTTGGAGGTTGATATGGTTTTGTTTTAAGGTTAGCCTAAGTAGAAGAAGGAAGTTTTAGAAAGAAAAACTTGTTGCAAGTAGAAGTCTCTTGAAAAAACTCACAAAGAAGGTAAGCTTCTTGAGTTTTAATGGCTTCTTCTTGGATTTTTCTCTTTAATAAAATTTAGGTCAGACTTAGTCCACTTAAAGGAAGATGAATTCAGACCTTATGACCTTAGCAAGAGAGAAACAAGTGCTTGAAAGTGTGAGAATTAAGAATAGTCCATTAGAATCAAATGGTAAGCAATGAAATTCAAGATTGAGAATCTTGGGGTTTTAAGACAAATGTTTAAGTCTGATTTTTCCTAGAGATATTCTAGCTTATTTAAGAGCTTGTATGATTCCATTAGACCCCTAAGAAGATTGTAAAGAGCCATTCCCTCAACGAAAAAGCAAGTAACTCTATAGGCTCATTTTATGTAGATATCTTAGCCTTAAGGGAGTTGGAACACCTAAGGAGTAATTTAAGTTGTTCTAAGGATAGAAAGGGGCTAATTATGAGTAAGAAACATTAAAGGAAGCCTTGAAATGAGGTTAGAAGGCTTATAGGGGAAGATGGACATGTAGGTTCCATATTAGAGCATAAAGAAGTATTGTAAGTCTAGAATCCTTGGTTTTGAGTTGTGATGACTGCCAAGAGTTTAATTTATATCAAGAGATCTAGAATAATCAAGAAATGGGGGCCAAGAGTAAGGATTCCATGTGTTACCTCATTGTGTGCATTATGAAACCATAATGAGGTCTTTGAGTTAAGTAGCCTAGTCTTGAGTTATAAGGAGCTGGGTTTTATTTCAATAACTTAGTGATGCTCCATTTGTGTCTATAGGCTATGAGAAATGAGTTCTATCTCCTTGTAAGAGTGTGACCATGAAGGGAAGGGAATTTTAAGAGAAAAGTATTGTGATTCATTACAAGTTAGCCCTCTAACCTTTCTCTTATGTATGTGTGTGGATGTTCTCTTGTTTTGGATGCTTATGTGAGTGTTTGGACTAAGAAAAGTATGCTTAGCTAGTAAGGACATGTATGGTGCCACTTATATGTCTTAAAGTGTTTATATGTATGCATAAGACTTGAATAGACTTGATGATGCCAAAAGTCCCTTGATAAGGGTGAAGATGAGCCAAAAGTCTTTTAGTATGGGTGATACAAGGCAAAAGTCTTAAGAGGAGTGAGGCTTAGTAAAAAGCCCTAAAGTAAATAGGTGAGGTGAGTCCAAAAGTTCCAAGAGAGGTGGGTGAGTCTATTTAAAACTAGATGAAATGGAAATCATATTTTTGATATGCATATGTAGCTCATAGACCATGCATGACATTCATTTGAATGAAACTACATCCATCATGTCTGATTGAAAGTGTATAGGGCTATGAAGATTCGTTAAATCTCATCCCTTCCCTTTCCCATCTCAACATGTCTAAGTGGATCTAGTGAGCAAAGGAATGGAAGCTACCATACTTGAAAATGGAAGATTGGCAATAAAATTTTGTATTTAGCCATTTTGTAACCATAGTGTTAGCAAATGATGTATAGCCCCTTAGACATATGTATATACATGTATATGTGATGTATGTATGGAAACTAAAGGTATATGGATGAGAATGAATGTTTTTGACATTGAGATGCATGGATATGGTTGAAAGCCTTATGTATAGTAACAAGTGGGGTAGTGAATTTGTGAGATTTAGGTTTTTGGACCCTTTAGACATGTTTACAGGTCTGTTATAATACTTTTCCACATGTTCAAGAAGTCATGGTTAAGGTAGGAAAGCACTTGGACACATTTTGACCCATTTTGGTGCTTATAAAGCTCTTTTTGGCACCTTATGTCACAAACTAACCAAATGGAGGAATTCTCCCATGAAATTTGGCATAGATCTAAGTTTCATCTAGATATTTTTGTAAAGCTAAAAATCATATTATTCGGTGCTCTAGAGAATAAATTATGAATTTCTAAAATTGGAAAAATTCTTAGATTTGGCATTTGCACTATTTATTTGGTCAATTTTTTCTCTTCCATCATTCATGGACCAAATGAAGTCTAATTGCTATAAAACTTTATAGTCATAAACTAGACCTTATAAAATTTCTGTAGGTATAAAGATAACCCTATTTGGATTTGTATTGAGGAAAATATGCATTTTTAAAATTGAAACTTATTGTCAGTAATACAACAGGACCCTTAGTATTATTCCATCAATATTTGTTAGCTTAATGTCATTTTCTGAATCTAAAGCTATTTTTTCCTTAATTTAGACATATGTAGCTTTCTAGATTGGCATAGTTTACTTGATTTGGATTTTTGTAGAATTAGTTATAAATTTTAAAGTTCCATATCAATAACTTGTATCAAAACTCCAGGATAATTGGACTTACGATGCTTTTCTATTGTCAAACATTGTCTAAATGATGTTTTCATGGCTCGGAAGTATTTTTAGAATAAAGTTAACATTTAGAATTTCCAGAAAGCTATGGTTTGTTGGATTTCAATTTTACTAGATTTAATTATGAATTTCCAAACTTTGTGTCAGAAAACTGAAGTTTGAGCCCGAAAACAAACATGCATTTTCTTATGTGTAGGGCTCCAAATCTGAGTTACATAAGATGTTTTATGATGTTTATGACTTGTATAGATGAATTATGAGTAAAGTATGATGTTTGAGAATTCACGGGGTCTATGGGATATAAAAGAAAATTTCTTGAACCCCATGTAACATGGAATATGGCATTGTCTTAATGCTTTTTCTCCATGAAATGCCATGTTAAGGATGTAAAATCCATGCAAATGTATGAGAAAGGATAAAGTAAGACTAGAAGTATTATGGCGTTACTTTGCACACTTTTAATAGGGGATTCCAAAGATGCCATCCCTAAAAACATATTTGCAATAATCCAACTTAAATACAAGAGCAATATTAATTAGTCCTTCCTACTTTAGTTTTGTTAAATTTTCTTAGCCTGAATTAGATTTAGATACTAATCCTATGCTAGTCACAACCTTGGTATTATGCATTCTAACTTGGTGTACTCACTATTAGATCAATTCTTACTCTAGGATTGCCTTAATTTAGTACTTAACTTATTATAAATATTTCTGGTGTTAACTTATCCTAACTTATTCTTTATATTGATTTAGACAAAAGGAATATTAACCTTACGTTACTAAATTATTATTGAAGGTTGTGGCAAGTAACCACTGCACCCAAATGCCCAATCAAAGATTTTCTTACAACCATAAGATTTCCATTCCTAAGCTTACGGATATTATAATATATATATATTTTCCCTAAGAACATTAAGTTAGAATTCACAATTAGTGGGAAAGAAGGATTTTTACCATAAGAAATAAGATTTCCTAATTGTGTCACTTGCTTATTTGGCATAATGCCTTATCCTTATAATTACCCAAGCCATTAAATAAAAAGAACTTCAAGACCACCCACGATCAACACACAAGGATTGCAAGGGTGAAGGTACCAAGTGGGATAGGGTTTTTCAACTATTGTACAAGGATGGCGAGCTCGCCATAGAGGGGAAAAAATAATAACATTTTGTAGAAAATAAGCCATAGGAGTTTTAGGAGCAAGGAGCGATAAAGCATCTGTAACAGAGATTGATCTATAAAAGGTTTTTTGATTTGAGTAGTAATTGATAGAAATTACAAACAAATAGGAAGTCTCCTAGTTTGCATAGTTTAGCTGAAGAAGAGATTACTAGCTTAAAGAATAAAATAAAAGCTAATATTAATTGTAAGGGAAGGAGCTTAGGCCAACCATCAACGGTCGAATAAGAAAGGAAAATCACCATGGGAATTGATACCATTTGAATGATGTAGTAAGTTTTTGGTAATGAATGGCAAGAGTTGGTCATGAATGTTCTTGTGTATAGCTTCAAGTGGGAGAGTGAATTTGCAAGGTTTGGGTTATTTGACCTTTTGAACATGTTTGATAGGCTACTCTCATATTTTCGCACATGCTTATATGGCCTTAGAGGTAGTAGAAGCCAAAAATGGACCATTTAAGACCCCTTAAATGACACAAAATGACCAAATCACAACCCTATGTCATAAACTGACCAAATGAGCAAATTCCCTCATGAAATTTGGCATGCATATGGAGCTCATCTAGAGCTTTTTGGGAAACTAAAGCACAAAAAAATTGGAGCACTATAAAATTAATTACAAATTTTCAAAGTTGCCAATTTTATGCTATTATAATATAATCACTGTTCATATGGTCAATTTAGGTTTCTTTGTCATCCGTAGGCCAACCATGGTCTAATGAATGTGAAACTTTATAGGCATAAACCAGACATTGCTAGTGACGTGTAGCAACTAGAAGCACTTTATTTAGAAGTCTGAGCAATGAGTTATGAATTTTTGAATTTCTATGTCAGTATTAATAGCGTCAGCCAAGTCCATATATTGTTCCATTAGTTTTTAGTAGCTAAATGTGTCTATCTTGGTTTGGAAGTATCTTTTCCTTACATTTAACATCTATAGATTTTCAAATTAGTATAGTTTTCTTGAATTGGATTTTTGTAGAATTAGTTATGCATTTTTTGAAAGTTGTATTAGTAAATTGTATCAGAAACACTGGGTAGTCCAACCTATGTCACTTTTCTATTGTCAAATATGGTTTAAATGATATTTTTATGACTTAGAATTATTTTTTCTATAAATTTAACGTCTAGAGATTTCTATAATGCTATAGTTTGCTAGATTTCAATTTTTTTAAATTTAGTTATGATTTTTCAAAACTGGCTCCAAAAACTTGGTAGCAGAACCCGATACCAACTTGCATTATTTTGTGTATGTATCCTATAAGCTCGAGTTTTTGGCAACATTTTGAGATAGTTTTGAGTTGTATATATGTAATTAAATTGTAAAATGACATGGGGAAGTCTAAAGGGTCCACGAGACTTGAAATGAAAATTTTAAGTCTGACGTAACGTAAAAACAATGGAATATTTTACTTGAATTTCTTTGCCAACTTCCCCTTTTCATGGAATGTCACTAAGAAATGAGCAAGAGAGGTTAGATAATTATGGTGTTATAGGCCATGATATGAAATAATGGATACCAATACACCATGAAGAAAGACAATCTTATCTAAGTAGAGCTTAGCATATTAAGTCACACTGTAAGTAGTGTTCACAGGCAAAAAGTGAGCAGACTTGGTCAAACGGCCTACAATCACCTATACTAAATCATAACCCTTAATAGTTTTAGGCAATCCAATCATAAAGTCTATAGTAATTCTCTCCTACTTCCATTCTGATATTTTTTTATTGAAGTAAGCTTGCTAGCTTTTGATGTTTAGTTTTCACCTGTTGACACACTAATCATCTAAATACAAACTCCGCTACATCCTTTTTTATCCCTTTCCACCAATATAACTCCTTTAAATCTTGGTACATTTTATTAAAACTTAGATGAAAAGTATAAGTTGAATGATGAGCTTCTTCTAACACTTTGCTTCATAAGTCTTCTACATTCAACATATATAACCTATGACTGCACCTCAAAATGCCTTCAAAATCCACAGAGAACTCTTGTAGTCTCCCTTTATGAACTTATTCAACGATCTTCTTCATTTAAGGATCTTAGTCTTGCATAGCCTTGATTATATCTCCCAAACTAGAATGGAGCTAAACATAGGCTAATAAGGTGTTAGGTCTTATGATCTTTAACCTTACTCCACTCTTCTCAAGCTTTTGGAACTTTTTCAACATAGGTCTCTTGACTTCAACTATGTAGGCCAAGTTACCTATTGATTTTCTACTTAATGCATCTGCAACCATATCGGGTTTACTAAGATGGTATAAAATATTACAATCATAGTCTTTCAAAAGCTCCATCCACCTCCTTTGTCTTAAATTCAAATCTCACTATTGGAAAATGTACTTGAGACTCTTATGATTGCTGTAGATTTCATAGGTCTCACCATTCAAGTAATACCTCTATATTTTTAAAGCAAAGATCACTGCGGTTATTTCTAGATCATAAGTAAGGTAGTTCTACTCATGCTTCTTAAGTTGCTTAGATGCATAAGCTATTGCCTTTTCATATTGCATTAAGACATAACCTAAACCCACTCTTGAAGTATCACAATAGACTGTATAGCTGCCACTCCTAGATGGAAAAGCCAACACTGGTGTAGAAGTCAAATAGTCTTTTAGGTGTTGGAAATTAACTCACAAGCATCTGACTACTGAAATTTTATACCTTTGCTCGTCAACTTGGTTAAAGGAGCTACAAGTTTGGAAAAATCTTTAATAAATCTACGATAATATCCTACTAATCCAAGAAAACTACATATCTTTGTCACCATAGTAGGTTTAAGCCAATTTTGGACTATCTCTATTTTCTTCAAATCTATACTAATCTTAATCTTGGATACTGTGTATCCTAAGAAAGCCACACTGTCTAACCAAAACTCACATTTTGAAAATTTAGCTTACAGACGATGCTCTCTTAAGGTTTGCAAGGCCATTCGTAAATGTTGTTCATGTTCCTTCTTGCTCTTTGAGTATACAAGAATATCATTAATAAATATAATCACAAAGTGGTCTAAATATGACTTGAAGACTCAATTCATCAAGTCTATAAAAAGTTACTGAAGCATTTGTAAGCCTAAAAAATATGACTAAGAACTCGTAATGCCCATAATGAGTCCTGAAAGCTATCTTTATAATATCTTATCCTCTGATCTTTAATTGATGATACCCTGACCTCAAGTCAATTTTAGAGAAATATTGAGCTCCTTGAAGTTAGTCAAATAAGTTATCTATTTGTGGCAATGGATATTTATTCTTTATTGTCACCTTAGTCAATTGCCTGTGATCTACATATAACCACATAGATCCATCTTTCTTCTTTACAAATAACATTAGAGCACCCCAAGGAGAAGAACTAAGGCGCATGGAGCGTTTATCAAGAAGATTTTGCAAATGTTCTTTTGACTCTTTAAGTTCTGTTAGAGCTATACAATATGGGCGTATAGACACAGGTGAAGTGTTAGGAATCAAATCTATATAGAACTCAATCTTTCTGCTTGGTGGTAAACCCAACAACTCTTCTGGAAAAACATCAGGAAATTCACATTCTATAAGTACTTCTTCTATACTTACTTTTGTTATCCATGTGTCTTTAACCATTGCTAGATAGTCTTTGCACCCCTTTCTTAATAGCCTTCTAATGTAATACCATATTATTTCTTACGTTGATCCCCTTTTGTGCAAGTGGGATTATACAATTCATTAAAGAAATCTCAAGAAAATGTATTAAAATAATGAATTAAATTACGTTGTGTAATAGATAAATTTTTTATTTTACATCTTCAGGACCCCCATAAACTCACCAACAACATTTTCTAATTATTTTCCATTCATACAAATCATAACATTCTCAACACTTAGCACAAACTGTGGATCAAGAGTCAAAAACCTCAAAATTCCTTTCATTCTTCACGGCTATACAGTGACAGATTTCAGGGGCAATTTTGAAAAATCATAACTAAATGTAGAAAAATAAAAAATCACACAAACCATAGCTTTTTGGAAAGCTCTACATGTTAAATTTACACTAAAAATAGTTTTCATCTATAATGAACATAATTTTTGTAAAATAACAAAATGAGCCATATAAAAGTAAGTCCTCTGAAATGACCTAGATAATGTCTCAAAAAATTTGGGTTGAGTCTTAGACTCCTAAAAATGATAATTCTAAGTTCAGACGGAAAGAAAAATAGAGTTAAGATAGAGAAATAATTTGCAACGGAAACTGACGAAACATAATGATATTTTCACAAATAAGTACAACTTTTGGAAAATCATATAGGAGGGCTTTTTAAATAAGAGTTTTGAGTTACCCAAGGTTTTCAGAGGCCCCAAAAACTATGGAAAGCCCCGGGACCAATAAAGCCCCTCTGGTGTATGTTTTTTAATGTCAGTTGACCTGAACTTTGACTGATTCATTCGGTAAGGTTTTAGCTCCAAATTGAGTGATTCCAAAGAAATTTATTAAATTAGGAACCTAAATTTTATGATGGAAAAGACAGTTCTAAAAAATGAGCTAAAACAAAGCTGAAACAAAATTGCCATTACAGAAGGGCAAAATTGGAAACACTTTTACACTTTTCTTCTATCTTTTCCTTTTATTGAGCACGACTTCTTCTGCCCAATTTATAGAAAAAATAGCAGCTCCTTAGGTGCATCAAAAGGGGAAGAAAAGGAGGAGAAAATTCAACGAAAAGGTAAGGAAACTTGTAGATTTTCATGCTCCATCTTCCTCTAATCTTATTCATTTCCTTTCCTCCTCTCTTTCTATGGTTTAGTTAAACTTTTTGGTTTTATTTTAGGTCCAGAACCAAGGGGAGAATTTTGAATTTTCCAAGGAGAAGAAAATCAAGGAGAAAGACACTTGAAAGCTCACTTGAATCCTAGGTAATCTTTGCTTTTTGATGCATCTTCTCTTCCCCTTTCTTTGTGTGTATTTCGGCTAAGAACAGAGCCAAAGGAGGGGAGGATGTTCTGTCCAAATACATGGAAGGAACAAGGGTTTTAGGCCATAGGGAGATGGAATATGGCAAGAAATTCTAAGAAAAACCAATAGAAAACAAGTTAGAAAAGTGTAGTGTTTTCTAAGGTTTTGCAAAATCTGATTCTATGTAAATGTTTCCTTGGCCATTTGAAATTTTCTTGAGCTCCTAAGACCTTTAGAAAGTCTCCCAAGTGGCTCTCCCATCAAGGAAAAATCACAAAGTCCATGAACCTTTCTTATGGTGCATATTTCGACCAAGTTAGGTTCATTAGGCTAGGGGATGTTTTAATTTGTTCTAGCCTTGGTTTAGGACTTTATATGATGTTAAAAGATGGGAGAAATCATTGGAAAAAATTTAGGAGCCATAGGTTAAGAGATAGGATAATGGTGTCCATAATGGTACCTTATGAAGCAACTTGGTTTTCCAATGGTGCAATTGAATATGTGATGACTCTAAGGACCTTAAATAAGTCCAAGAAGTCTAGAAATAACAAGAGAATAAAGCCTAGAACTTGGATGATATGAGTTGCTTTAATGGACCATTTACGGAACCAATATGCCCATTATAGAACCAAATGTGTGTTTAAGAATGAACCTAGTATCTTGGGTTGCTTCAAGTGTGTAATTGATGTTTGTGATATTTAGGTCAAAAGAACTCTACTCCACTTAAGTGCTCTTGTGAGACTAAGAAGGGAAAGGAAGTGACAAAGTAAGCTTGCATAAATTAAAAGGTAGCTCTCCACCTCATTCTCTTGCATTTTTGTGTACATATGTATATGTTATGTGCTCATATATGCTCTTGTGATTTGAGAACATGCCACTTGATGTCTTGAAATTGTATTGGTATCAATGTTTCTTTTTGAATGACTGTGGTTGTGGAAAGAACTTATAAGGGTGAAGTGATGCCAAAAGTCCCTTGATGAAGGTGAGGAGATGCCAAAAGTCTCATGGCATGGGTGAGACAAGGCTAAAAGTCTTTTGAATGGGTGAGGCTAGGTCAAAAGTCCTCAGACCAAGAGTGAGGTAAATCCAAAAGTCCTAGAAATAGGGTGAGGTTAAACCAAAAGTCCTTAGAGCATGAAAATGGTCTTGACATGTTGTTGATATCGCATGAAGTGGGATTTATTGCACACTTTATGCTTGTATATTCATATATTTGATGTGTGTATACCTTGAATATGGTGTGAATGGGAATCTCACCCCCTTTCCCTCTCATGCTTAAAATGTTTAGGTGCTGCCCAAGGCCAAGGGAATACAAGCCAAGAATATTAAATGGCTACACTTTGTGTAATTTGTAATGTAAATTGTAATGGAGTGTCAAGAAGCATTGTACATGTTATTTTTGGTTGTGTAATACTTTGAGCATATGTAATATGATGTCTAGACTATATGTATAATGTATATGGTATTAAATTAATGAAAATATGTAAATTGACCTTTGAATGACATGTGTGTTTAGTGCATAATGGATGTTAAGAGACCAAAATAAGATGCATGAGATTTGGGACTATTTGGGCAGTCTCTACAAGTCATATTTGTGCTTTAAAACTTGCCCAAGAGGTGCCAAGCAATTAAGAAAGCCATTTAGACAAATTGGTTACCCATATGGAGCAAAAATTTACCATCTTAGGAGGCTATACCACTTTTTATCCAATTGAACTCTTATTAGTCTGAAATTTGGCATGCATCTAGAGCTTATTGAGAGCTTTTTAGGAAGCTAAAGTTGGTAATTTTTGAAAGTCTATGAAATATTTGGTGAATTATTGAATTTGAGAATTTTTCTAGTTTTGGTCTTTGATACTATAGCACTAGTCTGAAATTAAATTCTGTCACTCATGAGGCAAATGATATCTAATTGCCACTAAATTTTATATAAATAAACTAGACATTCCCAGTGACTTGTACTAACTAGAAGCACCTCATTTGGAGGTCTAGAGAGGGAGATATGAATTTTTGAATATTCTGTCTAGTATTAGGACCCTTAGCTGACCTGAGTTACTATTTTATTAAATTTCGAGATTTGGGATACTTGAGCGGATCTGGAAATATTTTTACCCTCTGGCTAACATCCATAGCTTTCCATATTAGTATCATTTACATGGATTGGATTTTTTTAAAATTAATTGGATATTCTCAAATTTTTCTGCAGAATTTTGTGACAGCTCCACCTAAAAATACAAGTCTTTTTTCTTTTTTTTTTCTATGGACTTGCTTTGTTGCTCTTGCTTTTTCGAATTATATTAAGATTTTACTCCTACAATTATTTATTCATTCGGATTCAAACAAGAACCCATGGGAAAGACTGATTTAAAGGTGAATAATTAGCATACTGACTTGCCCGATCTCTCCCCCGGATGAACCATATAGCCAAGAGAAACCATGAACTAGAATAGAAGAGCTTGCCCTACCCATGAGTAAATATTTCATAGTAGTCTAATACCTTTAGACAATTTTGGATGTCAAAAGCCCTTTGTGATAAATTTTATGATCTGGGAGTATTTTTAGTGTGAAGTAGACATCCATATCTTTCCAAAATGATCAAGATTGCATGATTTCAAATTTTCTATAATTAGTTATAATTTTCTAAAGTTTGACCAGAAAAGAGGCCATTTCTGACCGAAGCTAGACTTGCTTATTTTGATTTTTATTTCAGTTTCCATGATTTATGGGCATGATCTTATGCTACAAAGGAGTTGTATTGATGTAATTAAATATGAGAAAGTATATTATGTACTATAATTGATGGGAATAAATTTTCAAAGGTTATACAATTTAATCCATTGTTTATATCCCATTTTCTTATAACTCCCAAGCAATGCATGTTATAGAGCATGTGAATTGCATAAGGAAGGCTAGAAAGATATGGTATTACACTAGCCATGAAAGTCTCATCTAAACCATGCTTGACAATAGAAAAGGTAGGGAGGTTAAGCTATCCAAAAATATGATACAGCTTACTGATATAAACTTTGAAAATTTATAATTAATTCTAAAAAAATCTAATCCATGAAATCTATACCAATTTGGAAATCCACTAATGTTAATTGAGGAGAAAATAGTTCCAGACCAATCCAAGAGTATTCAAACCCCAAAAATCAATCAAATAGTACCACGGGTCTGGAGGTGCTCCTGGAACAGAATAACAACTTCAAAAATTCATATCTCTCTCTCTAGACATCCAAATAAGGTGCTTCTAATTGGCACAAGTCACTGGAAAGGTCTAGTTTCTCTTTGTAAAATTTCATGGTAATTGGACATCATTTGCTCTATGAATGATAGAGAACAAAATTCAAACTAGATGAACAGTACCAATGGCAAATTATGAATTTTTAGCGAATTTCAAAAATTCGCCAAACATTCTATAGACCTCCAAATATTACTCACTTTACCTTCCAAAAAAGATCTCAACAAGTTCTAGATGCATGCCAAATTTTAGATCAAGAAGAGTTCATTTGGACAGAAAGTGACACAACTTACTAAAATGGCCATTTTTGCTCCATATGAGATACCAAATATGTCCAATAGCCTCCTTATTGTTTGGCATCTTTTGAGCAACTTTAAAAGTATGAATATAACTTGAGTGAACTGCTTAAGTGGTCCTAAATCTTATGCATCTTAATTTGACCATCCCACATCTAAGAATACATATGTAACTATAAGCCATCAAAGTACCAAGATCCACATTTATATTGATTTCATGCCACATATGGTCCATACAAGATTTATATATCATATTCCAATTGTTCATGGTCTTACATCACGAAAACAATATGTACAAAGTACTTTGACATTTAATTACAATTAAAACTTCATAAGGAACAAGGATGGCTTTTCAAGGCTCTTGCCTTGCTTTCCCTTGACTTTGGGTATCACTTAGACATTTCAAGAGGAAAGGGGGAAAGGGGTGAGATTCTTAAAATCTCAATAACTCACACACCCATTTACACACACATTCAAGGCATATATACATCAAGTGTACAAGTGAACAAGCTACTTGGATCATAAATGAACATTGTCAAGATTTCCATGTCACACTTTCACAATCATGTCACCAAGAAGCTCTAGGGACTTTTAGTTTTACCTCACCACATTTTCTAAGACTTTTGGATATGCCTTACCCTTGGCTTTAGGACTTTTGACTTGACCTCACCCATCCAAGAGACTTTTGGTCTAGTCTCACCCATGCCTTGAGACTTTTGGCACTTACTCACATTAAGAGACTTTTAGCATCACCTCTCCCTTATGAGCCATTCTCATAATCAATAGCAGTCAAGATAGTGCATTGGTACCAATGCAATCTTAAAACATCAAGTGGCATGTTCTCAAATCATAAGAGTACACATAAGTACACAAAGACATACATATGCACACAAGAATGTAAGGAGAATGAGGTGGAGAGCTACCTTGAATTTATGTAAGCTTTTATTAGTCTTTGTGCTTTCCTTTTTCGACCTCATAAGTACACCTAGGTGGTTAGATATTCTCTTGTCATAAACACTATAAACAATACACAATTACACACTTAAAGCAAGTCAAGACACAAAGCTTACTCTTGAATACACACTTGGTTTCATAAGTGGCATAATAGTTCTGTAAATGGCCTATTGAAGCAACCTTCACAATTCAAGCTCTAAGCTCACATCTCTTCCTATTTCTAGGCTTCTTGGCCTCATTCAAAGTCATTGAAGACCTCACATAATCATTTACACACGCTTAGAATCAAGTTACTTCATAAAACACCATTATAGACACTATTGTCCCATCTTCTAACATCATATAAAGTCCTAAACCAAGGCTAGAACAAATTAAAACATCCCCTAGCCCATGGAACCTTGCTTGGCTGAACCTAACAACATAATAGAGGTTCACAAGCTTCTGGATTTTCCTTGATGGAAAAGCTACTTGGGAAGGTTTCTATAGATCTTAGGAGCTCAAGGAAACACTTAAATAGCCAAGGAATTACTTACATAAAATCAGATTTTCCAAAACCCTACAGAACATCTTATTTTTCTGACTTGATTTCTATTAGTTTTTCTTGAAATTTCTTGTCATATTCCTCTTCCTCATGGTCTAAAACCCTAGTTCCTCTCTTGTTTTTAGGCAAAAAATCCCCTCTTTATATGATTTTGTTCTAAGCTAAAATACACACATCTATGGAGCGAGGAGAAGAAGTAATAAAGAGTAAAGATTACCTAGGATTCAAGGCTTTCAAGTGCCTTTCTCCTTGGTTGGCTTCTCTTTAAGAAATTTTAACCACTTCCCTTAGTTTTATACTTAAAATAGAACCAAAAAGCTCAACTAACCTATAAAAACAAAGCATGGAAGGAGAGGAGCAAGGTTGAAAGAAGAAAGAACATGAAATTCTACAAATTTTCTTACCTTTTTCTTGATTTTTCTCCCCCTTTTCTCCCTTTCTTGATACGCCTCAAGAAAATGGTCATTTTTTTTTGTATTTTGGGCAAAGGAAAGTCATGCTATATGAAAGGAGAAAAAGGAAGAAATGTGTGAAAGCTTCAAGAAACTCACTTTTTCAAACATTTCAATTTCGTCCTTCTATAATGACAATTTTGTTTTGGCTTCGTTTTAGCTCCTTTTTCAGAACCATATTTTCCATTATAAAATTTAGGCTAATTTAATAAAATGGCTTTAGAATCACTTAAATTAGAGCTAAAACCTTCCTGAATGAATCCGTTAAAGTTTAGGCTCACCAATATTAGAAAACATACACCAGAGGGGCTTTACCAGTTCTAGGGCTTCCTGTGGTTTTTAGAGTCTTTAAGAATCCTGAAAAACTCAAATTTTCTATTTAAAAAGTCATCCTATGTGTTTTTCTAAAAGTTGCACTTATTTATAAAAATGCCATTATGTTTTGTCAGTTTTCGTCACAATTTGGTTCACCATCCTAGCTCCTTTTTCCTTTCTATCAAATCTTAGAATTATCACTTTTAAGAGCCTAGGACTCTACCCAAATTTTCTAGGACATTATCTAGCTTATTTTCAAAGGATTTACTTTTATGCAACTCATTTTATCATTTTACGAAAACTACGTTTGTTACATTTAACACCCAGAGCAGAGATTAAATTACTAATTGCCAAGCTTCGATCACCTTGAAAAGTAATAATTCCTTCTTCTAGAAATTCAAATTTCATGACTTGATTATGACAATCAAGTATGACATGAGAAGAAGATAACAAATCCATGCCTAAGATCACATCAAAGTCTATCATGTTGAGGACTATTAAGTTGACTAGTAATTGATTTTCTCCCATTAGTACTTCACATGATCTATACACATGATTATCTATAATTACATCTCCCATAAGTGTAGCCACACTAATGGTTCATTAAGAGGTGATGCATCTCTACCATACTGTAATGCAAAGAATGGAGATACAAAAGAATGTGTAGCCCTAGGGTCGAATAAAACATGTGCATCAAAAGAGCAAACTGAAAGTATACTTGCAACCACTACATTTGATGTCTGAGCATCCTGACGGGTTATAGTATAAACATGAGCTTAACCTCTTCCAGCTTGTCCTTGACCTCTACCTCTAGACCCTCTACCATTAGACTGGGTCTTACTAGAACCTCAACCTCCAAAAATCCTAATCTGCCTTAAAGGTGCTACAGGTATCGAAGAAGACATTAACACTGGAGAGTTTGATGCATGACTAGAGGATGGAGGAGTTGATAATGTAGGACAATCTTTCCTTAAGTGCCCCTGCTAATCACACTGATAACATACTCTTTTTGGTCTAAAATAAACTTTAATATGAACTCTCTCATAAGTAGGACAAGGGGAGAGAGTTCCAAAAGATCTCTCTTTATCACGATTGATCTGAGAAGAATGTGACTAATGTGAGATTTGGTACCTCTGTAAATGTGAGAAACATAATGCCTAATTTCTCTATAAACGTATATAATTCATTGGATACAAAAAGAACCCTCCCAGATAGAATGATTTGGGGTCTAAAAAATTAAAATGATAATATAGACCTCAAATAATAAGGATCTAAGGCCAAAGGTATCCTAAAAATAAAGATAGAATAATAAGATGACATTCAACAAAGATGCAATGACATTTTTGTAATTTTTGATAATTTTTAGAATACTTATAAGAAGGCTTTTTATATGAAAAATTTAAGCTCTCCAAAGTTTTCAGAGGTCCTGAAAATCATGGGAAGCCTCAACACAGTTAAAACCCTTTCGGTGTACGTTTTCTAACATTGGTTGACTTGAATTTTGACCCTTTCATTCGAGAAGATTTTAGCTCTAAAATGAGTAATTCCAAAGGCATTTTATAAGATTGGAGAGTAAATTTTATGATGCAAAAGACAATTCTAAAAAAAAAGCTAAAATGAACCTAAAAAAATGTCAAGGGATACAGATAGGATTTTTTTAACAATGCTTAATTCCTTCTCTTATAAAACTCATGCCCTACTTTTCTCCCATGTTAACTGACTTTGTGGTTGGCTGAAATAGAGAGGATACCCAGAGAGAAAGGCACACAAGATCAACGGAAAAGGGGAGAAGAAAAGCCAATAAAAGGTGTGAATTTCATGGAATTTCTAGCCTTCTCTTTAGCAAACTTCTTCCCTTCCTTCTCCCTTTTCTTTCTATGATTTTGTTAACGTATTTGGGTCTGTTTTGAGCTAATAACAAGAGGTAGGAGTTTGAGTTTTTAGAGAAGAAGCTAAGCAAAGAGAAAAGCATTCAAAAAAAGCTAGGAAACCAAGGTAATTTGTTATGTTTCAAGCTTGCTTTTTCCTTGTTCTCTTCTTATGAATTTTGGCCATAATAGGGACAACCCTTAAGAATATGAAAAGGGAACAAAGAAAGAACCTTGAAATTATAAGATAGAAAAGCTAGGGTTTTAGTTGCACCTTGGCTTGTAAGATGAGTTCTAGCCATAAATTAAGATGTTAAGAGTCTATATGAGTTTTTAAGATACCAAGAAAGCCTCCCACATGCTTCTCCTATTAAAGAAATCAAAACAACTTCTTTGGTGTTCTAATGAATCATAGCCTCAGCCTAGAGTGGATGAAGCACCAAAGGATAGTTTTAAATTCTCCCAAGCTTGGTTTTGTATCATGTATGATGGGAAAGGATGAGAGGAAGCCTTGAAAAAGTTTTAGGAAGCCTAAGAAGTGAGATTGTATCATAGGCTCCATATTATGACTTAAAGAAGAAACATCTAGCTAAGCTCCTTGAAATGAATGTGTGATGGCTTCAAGGGGTTTAAATGGAATCAAGAGTCATAAATTAAGGGAAAGAATAGAGCCAAGATTATGTTTTCCCAAGGTTGCTTCATTAGGTGCATTATGGAACCATAAATGAGCCATAAGAACAATCTAGCTTTTGAAATGAATATGTAGCTTTAGAAATTGTTCCAAGAATGTAATTGGCTTCCATATTGTGTGCCAAGGCCAAAGGAACCAAGTCTCACATCCTTGTGAGTGTATGGCCAAAAGAGAGGAAAAATTTTCAAGGAAGAATGTGTTTGTGTAACCAAGATAGCTCTCTCTCCTTTCTCTCATACATGAATGGGTGTTTATCTTGTCTTGAATGTGTGTATGCATGTTTTAAGTTATGAAAGATGTTTTAACATGTATCTATACGCTATGGTATCATAATGCTTTGTTATGCACTTAAATGATGCTTTTATGAACATGTTTTGGTTTACTTGAGTGTGGTGAAACCAAAAGTCCCTTAGTTAAGGTGAAGATGAGCCAAAAGCTCCCAAGAATGGGTGAAACAAAGCCAAAAATCTCTAAAGAGTGAGACTTAGTCAAAAGTCTCTTAAGAAAAATGGGTGAGATAAGTCCAAAATCTCAAAGAGAGTGGGTGAAACTACACTATTTCCTTGGCAAGCCTATGTATGTTTTATATGACTTCTTGAGTGTAAGAAATATCTCATGTATGATTATGCACTCCATGATATCTATGTATATATTTTTAAACTTGAATTTGCATCCTTTATGTATGGTTGAAATAGAGAAGAGCTATTGAAATTCATAGAATTTCACTCTTCCCTCTCCATTACTTAATATGTCTAAGTGGATCAAAAGAGCAAGGAAATGGGAGCCACCACACTTGAAAGCAAGGGGATTGACAAAGAAGTTGAAAAATGCTTGTATTATCGCCATATTGTTGTCAAATAATTTATCTCTATGGTGTATATGATGTATAAGCTCTTGAATATGTGTAATTATATGAATATGTAATGTATATATGAGAATTGAAAGCAAATAAGTGATATTGCACGTGTTTAGTATTGTATGGCAAGAATGAGCATGTATGTGTCTTAAGTATATCATCAAGTGGGAGAATAAGTTTGTGAAATCTGAGTTGTTGAACCCTTAAGACATGTTTAATAGACTATTTTCATGCTTTTCTATGTGATCAAATGGCCCTAGAAAAGCTAGAAGCAAAAATGGACCATTTGGGACCCCTTTAGAAGCCAAAATGTAGCATTTTGCAACCCTATGTCAAGATCTATCCAAATGAACGAATTTCCTCATGAGATTTGGTATGCATATAGATCTTATCTATATCTTTTTGGGAAGCTAAAGTTCATATTATTTGAATCTCTAAAGAATATTTGGTGAATTTCTAAAGTTAGCAATTTTCCATGGTTTGGTACTGTCACTATACAATTGGTCAAAATTTGCATCTCTATCAATCGTGGGGCAAATGGTATCCAATGTCTATGATATTTTATAAAGAGAAATGAGACACTCACAATGACTTATGCCAACTAGAATCACCTCAATTGGAGGTATGTAGAGAGAGAAATGACTTTCTAAAGTTCTATGTTAGTACTAGGGATGCCAGCAGACCTTAGTTACTATTCCATCAGTTTTTAAGATCTAAAGCTTTTGAACAAGTCTGGAATTATTTTTCTCCTCTAGTTAACATCTAACTTTCTAAATTGGTATATTTTCCCCCAATTAGATTTTTTTTTGAAATTAATTATGAATTTGTGAAATTTATATCAATAACTTGTATTAAAAACATTAGATAGTCTGACATTTACTACTTTTCTATTGTCAAACGTAGTCCATATGAGGTTTTCATAGCTTGGAATTATTTTCACATAAAGGTAACATTTAGAGCTTTCCAGAATGCTCTAGTTTGTAAGATTTTGATTTTTCTAGATTTAGTTGTAATTTTTTTAAAGTTCCCCTAAGAATCTGCCACCTTGAACCCTAGATGAATAAGCTATTTTCTTGGTTTTTGCCTCCAAATCCATGATCCCTAAATTGTTTGATGATCAATATGAATTGTATTGGTGCTAAATAAAATAAAAGAGATATGGATAGGTTTATATGGTCCATGAGACATGAAATAAAAATTTTATCCATGATGTAATGTAAAATAATCTTTTATTTTAATGGTATTTTCTTGGGAAACTTGTTCTTGACCAAGAAAATTAGCTTAGAATGAAATGAGATAAGTTAGATAAATATAATGTTACAACTAATCATGCCTACTAACCGGTATCATACTAGATGAATGACTACTATAGTCCCCTGATGTCGAGAGCCTTACTGATGGCCTTGATAGCTTACCCCAATCTCTCTTAATGCATTACCACTACCTTGGCCCTGATAGCCACCTTGAGTACTCTCAGTGCACTATTGCTTACGTGGCTCTGATAATATCTTACTCCTTTTTCTATAAGCTTTAAACAGTTTAGTATTTTCAACCACATCTTTATGTGAATCATAATGGGTCCTCGGTATAGATCGAAATAAATAATCTAAAAGACCCTGAACAAACCATTTTGCCTGTATTTCTTTAGTATCCACAAGCTTGGAGCATATCTAGACATCTGTGTAAAAAATATATCATATTCTGAAACTGTCATATCCTCTATTTGTCTAAGAAGTTCAAACTCCCCTGCTCTAGCATCCTTGACAGTCTATGGAAGGAACCACCTCATGAATAATTCTAAAAATTCCCCCCAATCCAGAGGAGATAAATCTTGTAGCCTTCCTTAGATCATGGTCTCATGCCATGTCTGAGCCATACCCACCAAATGAAACTTTACCAATTCAACTAAGCTAATGGATGTACACCTTAGTGCCCTATAAAGTCGACCTATCTTATCCAAAAAAGTACTGTGGGTCTTCACCTACTTTTGTACCTAAGAAAGAAGAAGGCTTGAGCTTCATAAATTTAGACAACCAAACCTTATTTCCCATCTTTGTAGAGCTAGCTGCTCTCTCTATGGCCTAGATTCTTGTTCAGGCCTAAGATTCACATGTTGTTCTCACTCTTGTTGTTGTTGTTGTTGCTACTGTTGCATCATATCCAACATTACCATCATGGTCTACTGCATCATATGCATCCCAACTATAACATCAGCTAATGTCAGATTAGCTTACTCAGCGTCAAGTACCTCAAACCTTGTTGCTTCAGTGACTTTAACTCTTTGATCATTTCTAGGTTTATGGCCACCACCACGTCCGTGACCTCTAACACCACCTCGCCTTCGGCCTTTAGGTGCCAAAGCAGTGTCATGAGACAAGTTAAAAGCCTCATTAGGAATATATCTCCTAGGCACCGTCCTCTTTCTTGGCGTCATCTTTACCTAAAATAAGAGCAATATGCACATGATTGATAATTTCAATAAAAATATAAAAAAAAAATTAAATATAAACTACATATAGACTATGATGTGAAATTCTATAACTAGGATTTGACAATAATAGCCTCCCGCATGTAAAGTGTACTGGCCAAGTACACATTTACACATAAGATTGTACTATTTCCCAATCCTATGGCTATAAGGACCTACACAAACTAGAGCTCTGATACTAACTTTGTCACGACCCAATTTCTGAACCATGACCTGTGTGTAGGCTAAACTAATCAAATGATTAGATTAGCCTAATAGGTCTTAAAAATCTATAATTCACCATTATATCATATGTTTAAGCTAACCCATATAACCTATAAGTTTTAAAAAAAATTAAGTATTTATTTCATTAGTCACTAGAGGGCTATTGAAAATTCGACAACATTTCCCTTAAAATTAGATATCCCAACATGTAAAATAAATCAAACTAGCACCAGTACCAACATCAACAAGTCACATATAATCAAAGTACTTAGTTAAAAAAGTATAAACTAAGTGACCATATAACATGCCCCTAGTCCAAAATACTTTATCTACATCTAAATGTTATAACCCAAAAATTATAATAGAGGTATAATGAAAAAAAAAATGATAATAATTAAATAACTTTTAGGCTAAAAGTATCTTTGAAAATGAGGTCTTTAAAAATAAATGAATAAATAAATAAAACAATAATTAGAAGGTAAAGAATAAGAAAGAATTCATTTATATATTTATTAAACCTAAATAAGTAAATTGCAAAGCTTAGTAAAGACTTAGGATTTAAAGAATTAAGATATGAATAATTAATAAAGATAATACCTAAATTAAATAAATCAAATGAAGCATAGGCTAACTCTTCTTTTTTTAAAGGGAGTAGATATAAATCTTTTCCTTCTTCCTCCTGGTTGGACTATTGTTCTAGGGATCAAAAGAAACTTCCAAATTTTTTTTTCTCCAGCCTTTGAACCTTTCTAAATTGCTTATTAGTCCTTCAAGATTTTTTTCCTATCCTTGCACATGATTCTCCCTCAAGTCAAATTAGGTAGGAATGGTTTAAACCTTTTCATTTCTCTTGTTTCAGCTTCTAGTGGTTTTTGTCCATTTTTTTTTCTGTTGTCCCTATCATGTGTCATCTTCCTTTTTGTGTTTGCTTGGTTGCCCCACTATTTGTTCATCTAGTGGAATAAGAGATATTGCTTAGAACCACTTCTTCCTCCTTTATTTTCCTTCGTCTGTTCTATATTTATTTTCCCAGCTTCTCAAAGGTTACATGTGGCTTTGCTATTGTGGAGCATTCATCTAAGTTGTGGGCTATTTTAGTAACTTTTCTTTCCCCATTATTGCAATGCCAGGAACACAAATAATAACCTCTCCTCTTTTTAATTTGTTTGACCCTCTGTTTCAAGTTTACCATCCTTCATGTCTTATATTTTCTGATAATTATACTCCACATGCTTGTGATTTTCCTTTTTCATTTATTGCTAACCCAACTTAGAGTTTTTTTTTTTTAAATTTGTTGTTATTCTTTCGGACCACTTCACTCTTAAAGCTCAAATATGATGAAATTATGTCTTTGTAGGGAAGTATCCTAAGGGAAAGAAAAATAAGGTGTTAGCTTACAACAAATCCTTCAATATAGTCTCTTAAGGTAAGCTTTTAGTCCTATATACTTTATTTGAGGAAGAAAGAAAGGTAGGTTAAAGGAACAGAAATTATGCATAATATTGTTAAGAGAGGATAAAATAGGTACTAAGTCAATTATGGTTACTTGGGTTATAAGTCCAATACTTGAAATAAGAATTAAGATAAATGGTAAGGGGAATTCAACATTAATCTATGGAAATTAAATGGATAAATGAAATAATGAAGTAAACATATAATTATAGCACGTGTAGTAAATTGTTTAAGAACAAGACATACCACAGGTTAATTTACAATTTAAGTAGGTCATGTAAGATAATTTCTATTGTGAAATTATAAGTAAGTTATTTTAATGGTCTAGGATGATGTTAATACTAAAAAAAATGAGATGACAATTCAAATTAGGTGCTTATAGGGAAAAAATTGTGTTTAATTAAATAATAGTTTGACAATCCCAAATAGTGTGATGTTAAGGGGTAGAAATGACTAAGTAGGAAATAAACCAAATCAGAATGCGAAGTAACTAGGCGATAGAAGGCATGAAAGTAGAGTTAGTCAGGCTAGGCAATTATAACAAACTAAGCTGGAAGGTAACAAATTAAAATTTTTTTAGCACTTCAATAAATTGTTATTATGGTGTCTAGGAAACCATTTTGGATCTTTTTGTTAAAAGGAGAGGATGGTGGTTTGATGATGGAGGACCGATAATTATTCGACAAATACTATGAGTAGATTATAAAGCTAGATACATTTTTAACCTTACTCTAGCTTTTACTTTTTCTATTTCTTATTTGTTTTCTGCATGGCCTTGGGACAAGCTTTTTAGGGAGTATCTTCATGCATGCAAATATTTTGGATACTAAGTCTTTCAGATTTTGTTATGTTAAAATATAATTGTTATTGAATTGAATTTGAAATTGTATGGTACTTTAAGTATTAAATTATGATAAATGATTGCCTTTTAGTATGATGATTCTGAATTATGATAGTAATCTTCTGAATGTTTTAAATACAAATACATGAATTTGATTTTTGTTAGGAAGTTGTCTAGTACAAAACCCTATAGCTAACAGTAGTATTTGTTAACTTTGGTGTACCTTGATCTAGACCCCATCTAGCAGGGGTGTTGCCAGCCCTGTGTGTTAGCCACCACATGTGGATCTATTTTGATTATCGTGAGTTATATGCTCTATGTCTGTAGTCACTTACCCTCATAAGCTATGTGCTCTGGTCTACTTTATTTTGGTTTTAACTAGATGCTTCCTATTCTAGTATGCTAAATGATCTCATAGTAAGAGTTTTATTTAGAGTATCAGTTTTAAGTATGACACAAATGTTGAATTATTTTCACATTGGCATTGTTATTTTATATCATTTGTGAATTATTTTATTTTTATTATTATTTAAAATAATATGAGTTTGTGATTTTTTGTTGACTCTCGATGCAAACAATGTTTCCAAGAAACTCTGTACCCATTCGTCCGTTTAGTTATCTTGCTTTATGTTCTACTCACTGAATATTATAGCCTATTCTATTATTTATTTTTTTCAGATATTGGAATTGTGTCTAGATGCTTTTTTGGCGTAGCTCAAGAATGTTGTAGTAGAGAGCCAGCAATCAGTTAGTCCAATATTAACTTACTACTATTTTTATATGTATACATTTATACTTTAAAGTTTGCTACATAGACTATAGGTAGGATCCTTGCCTTATTGGTTGTATTTTATCTTTGATTGATAATAATAATAATAATAATAATAATAATAATAATAATAGAATTCTCTTTTATTAATTTAACTGGTTGATCATTATAGATGATTTGATATCATCTTGTACTCCATGATAGTCATGTCTCCATTTGGGGTGTGACATTAAGTGCCACCACATTATAGAGTTTGACACAATCTCACAAAATTAATCACATACTCTAAGGGTTTGGTAGCATACAAACTTCCAAATCACTTCACTCATTTACTTGCTAGTTTGTAAAATAATGAAAAAAGAGGGATAAGCCTACCACTGCTTAGTGAGTGCATAAATAATAAAGTATGTAGTGTAACACCATAACACTTCTCACCTTACTTTAGCCTTTCTCATGCATTTCCAAGGATTCCACATCCTTAGCATGACACTTCACGAAGAAAAAACATTAAACCATGCACTATCCCATACCATAGGAAATCAAGTTTCTTTTCTTTATGCTCTGTGGACCTTGTGAATTCTCAACCATTTTTCTTTACCCATAATCCATCTATACAAGTCATGAAAATCATAAAATATCTCATGCAATTCAGATTTAGAGCCTTACACATAAGAAATGCATGTTTATTTTTGGGCTCAAACTTTGGTTTTCTAACATAGAGTTTGAAAATTCATAATTAAATCCAAAAAATAGAAATCCCACAAATCATAGCTTTCTAGAGAGCCCTACATGTTAACTATATGCTAAAAATACTCCCAAGCCATGAAAACATCATTTGGACCATGATTGACAATAAAGAAGCATCATAAGCCTGGCTATCTTGGAGTTCTAATACAACTTACTAATATGGACTTCAAAACTTCATAACTAATTTCAAAAAAATCCAAATCGAGTAAACTATACCAATCTCGAAAGCTACAGATATCTAATTGAAGCAAAAAATAGCTCGAAATCTAGAAAATGACATTAAGCTAACAAAAATTTATAGAACAGTGATCGAGGTCCTGCTACATTACTGACAGTAAATTCCAACTTCAAAAATGCATGTCTCTCTCTACACACCTTTAAATGAGGTGCTTCCAATGGCTATAGGTCACTAGAATGTCTAGTTTTTCTATGTAAAATTATAGGACCATTGGACTTCATTTGGCCTTTGGATGATAGAAAAACAATTTTGACTAAATGAATAGTAAGTTATATCAACAGGCAAAACTTGCTAAATTTAAAAAAATCATGACAAATTCTATAGACCTCCAAATAATATAGTTATTATACCAACAAAAAACTCTATATAAGATCTATATGTATGTAAAATATTAGCTCCAAAATTGTTCATTTGGTCACTTTGTGATATGGGGTTGTAAAATGGCACTTTTAAGCCTTTATATGTGTCATTTGGATACCAAGTATTCTTCTAATATCATTATGACCACTTGAGCATATCAAAAAGCATAAAAACAACCCTTTAAACATACTCAAAGGGTCTAAATGCTCATTCATCACAAATTCACTTCTCCATTTACCCTCATACAAGAGATTTTACATGCATATCTTTGCATTTCAATATCAAAAACATCCATTCTCATTCATATACTTTCAATTTCCATACATATATCATATATTCATAAATTCATTCATGTTCAAAGGGCTATACATGATATATATCATTGCATGACATCACATGACTATAATACTAGCATTTTACAACTTCTTTGCCAACCTCCATGTCTTCAAGTATGGTGGCTCCCAAATTCCTTTCTATTTTAATCCACCTAAACATGTTAGATAATGGGGAAGGAGTGAGATTCAAAAAATCTCAATAGCCCTATACACTTTTAATCATATATGATGGATTTAATTTCATGCAAACGAATGCCATGTGTAATATCCAGTTCTTTGAAAACGAGAGAAAATATGAGAAACGTAACGTACAATTTCTCTATAAATGTATGAAATCCATCGAATATAAAGGGAAGTCCCATAAATAGAGTAATTTGAGGTTCCAAAAAATTTATGTAGCATTTTAGACTCCTAAAAATGAGAATCTCAAGCTCAGATAGAAAGAAAAATGGAGTTAGAATGAAGAAACAAATTTAAACGAAAGGTTAATGAAATATAATGGCATATTCTTAATTTTGAGCAAATTTTGGAATTCTCATAGGAAATCTTTTCAAATGGAAGTTTTAAGTCTTTCAGGGTTCTCAGAGGCCCTGAAAACTATAGGAAGCCCTAGGATAGTTAAAACCCCTCTAATGAACGTTTTTTAATGTCAATTGATTTGAACTTTGACAGATTGGTTCAGAAAGATTTTAGCTTTGATTTGAGTAATTCCAAAGATAGTTTATTAAATTGGGGGTTTAAATTTTATAATGGAAAATACGGTTCTCAAAAAGGAGTTAAAATGAACTAGAAACAAAAATGCCAAAACAAATGGGTAAAAATGAAAATTTTGAAAAGTGTTTCTTAAACCTACATATATATATAAGGTGCCCTATCTCCTCCTTCATTTAGCCATATTTGTTTCTACCCTAAATTAGAGAAAGAACTCTAGGGGCGAGATGCACAAGAAAGAAGAGAAAGGAAGGAGAAAAGCAAGGAAAAGATATGGATTTTCTTGGCTTTTTTCATGCTTTTTCTTTAGCAAACCTATTCTTCTCCATTTCCCTTTCTTTTCTATCATTTTATTGAAGGTTTTGGATCTATTTTGAGGGAAGAACAGAGGGGAAATTCGGATTTGAAGAGAGGAAGCTAAGGAAAGGAAGAAACAAGCAAGAAATTAACGAAAAACAAAGTAAAATCTCTATCCCATGGTAGCTACTTCTTCTTCCCTTTCTTCCTTGGATCATCCAACATATGAAAGTCCAAGAAGGCATGGATTTTGGGCAAAACCAAAGGTGAATTCTAAGAAATTGGGTGTTGAGAATGAGAATAAGCAAAGCAAATTAACAAAGAACCATTAGTTTTCAAGATAGCAAAGTTAGGGCTTCAAGTGCTCCACCAAAAATTTGATTTGATACAATTGTTCCTAGGCCTAAATAAGTATTTAGATGAGCTCTTAAGATCCTTAGAAGGCTCCTTATGTGCATCTTCCATCAAGAGAATAAAACAAACTCATTTGGTGTCTCCTTGATCCATAGCCATAGCCTAAAGAGGTTGGAGCACTAAGAGGTAGTTTTAATTTGTTCTAAGCTTAGTTTTGAGTCATATATGATGGAAGAGGATGAGAGGAAGTCTTAGAAAAATTTTAGAAGCCATGGATATCATAGGTTTCATATTATGGCTTAAAGAAGCAACACCTAGCTAGGCTCCTTGATCTGATTGTGTGATGACTTCAAGAGGCTTAAAAGAAGTCAAAAATTATAAATGAATGGAGAGAATAGAGCCAAGATGATATTCTCTTAAGGTTACTTCATTAAGTGCATTATAGAACCATAAAAGAGCTATATGAACTACCTAGTTTTTCTAGTGAATGTATGGCTTTAGAATTTAATTCAAGAGTATAATTGACTTCCATATGATGTGTCTAGGCCAAGAGAAATAATCTCAACCTTCTTATGATGTGTCTAGGCCAAGACAAAAAGCTTGTAATTATAACAAAGGTAGCTCTCTATCCTTTCTCTCATGCATAGATAAATGTTATCCTGTCTTTGAATGTATGTATGTATGTATGTGTTAAACCATAAAAATATGTTCTAGCATGATTTTATATGCCATGGTACCATGATGTTATTTTATGCATTCAAATGATGTCTTGTTACTTTGCTTCGGTTTGCTTGAGTGTAATGAAGCCAAGAACCCTCTAGCCATGATGAGGATGAACCAAGAACACTTGAGAATAGTTGAGACAAAGTCTAGAGTTTTCCAAGAGTAAGACTTAGTTCAAGGCCTTTAAGAAATTGGGTGAGGCAAGTCTAAAATCCATAAAAAGAATGGGTGAGGTTAAACCACTTGCTTGGCAAGCCTATGTATGATTTGTATGACTTCTTAAATGCTAAAGATGCTTCTTGAATGATCATATAATTTCAAATGTTCATGCATGCATTTTAGACAATAGATTTGCATTCTTTATGTGTGATTGAAAGGGAGAAGAGCTATTGGGATTCTTAGAATCTCATCCCTTCCTCCCCACATATTTAACATATCTAGGTGGACCAAAGAAGCCAAAGAGTGAGAGCCACTAAGCTAGAAGGAGAAAGTGTGACAATTAAGTATGTAAAAATGCAAATTTGTAGCCATATAAGTGGCACATGATATAATCTTTTATTATATATGTTGTATGACCTTATGAATACATGTAAATATGTAAATGCATCATGTATGTATGAGATTTAATGTCATATGTATGATATAGTACATTTTGGGCATTAGATGGCAAGTTTTGACATGTATGCTCTTGTTTATGGCTTGGGGTGAGAGAGAGAGTTTTTGAATTCTTGGTATATACACCTTTGAGATATGATTAATAGACTATTTTGGTGCATTCTCACATGCTCAAGTGGCCATAAGAGTCTTAGGAGCAATTATGGACATTTTAACACCATTAGAAGCTATAAAAATGACCATTTTACAACCTAATATCAAAATCTGACCAAATGAACGAATTTGCCCATGAAATTTAGCACACATATAGATCTTATGATTTTTGAAAAACTAAAGACCAGATTATTTGGAGCTTTATAAAATTAATTATGAATTTCGAAAGTTGGCATTTTTCTGCTAATATGATGCAAACACTATTTATCTAGTTAGAAACTTGGGTTATGTCATTCATAGGCCAAATGATATCTAGTACTTATGAAATTTTATAAGAATAAACTAGACATGATAAGCTTTTCATGGCCACTGAGAGCACCCCAATTAGACCTATGAGCAGAGATATATGAATTTTTGAAGTTGAAAGACAGTACCAATAATGACAGTCGACCTCTAGTATGTTATATTAATTTATAGTGACTAGCAGCCTTTGTTATGGTATGGATTTATTTTTAACATAAATTAGACATATGTATCTCTCCATAATGCTATAGTGTTCTTAATTTTGATTTTTTTAGAATTATTTATGATTTTTCAAATTTAGACACAAAATTTGGAAATCTTACCCAAGGCTGCACACTATGTTTTTTAGTATACCATCCATTTGCACGAGTTCTAGGCCCCTTCTTGAGTTTGTTATGAGTTGTATTTGTGTATTTAAATATGAGAATGAAATAGATGAGTCTATATGGCCCACGGAATACTGAATAAAAAAAAATTACCTGTGACATAAAGTGATATAATTGTATTTTTTTATGACTTTTTCTTAAGGAATTCATGTGCTTCATGGAAATATGCCTACATATGATATGAGATGAGTCATAGAATCATGGTATTACACCATGCATGGTCTATGAGCTACATATGTATATTAAGAATATGGTTTCCATTTCATAAGTCTCAAATATATCAAAGTAGACTCTCAAAACCTTAGTTAGCCTCACCTACCTCTCTTGGGGCTTTTGGACTTACTTAACTCATTTACTTTGAGACTTTTGACAAAGCCTCACTCCTCTTGAGACTTTTGGTTTGTCTTACTTATACTAAGGGACTTTTGGCATTACCAAGTTTATCCATGTCTTAGACACACATAAAAGCAATTCAAGACACATAAGTGGCACTAGATATATCCTTATTAATTGACATGCTTGTCGTAGTTCAACACATATATAAGTATCCAAAGCAAGAAAACATACATACATATACATGAGAGAAAGCTTAGTGGGCTACCGTGTAATGAATCACAATACTTTTTTCTCAGAATTCCCTTCCCCTTGTCGGTCACACTCTTGCAAGGAGGTGGGACTCATTTCTTGTAGCCTATAGACACAAAGGGAGCATCGCTAAGTCATTGAAACAAAACTCAGCTCCTTACAACTCAAGACTAGGCTACTTGACTCAAAGACCTCATTATGGTTCCATAATACACACAATGAGGTAACACATAGAGTTCTTACTCTTGGCCCCCATTTCTTGATCATGCTAGATCTCTCGACATAATTTAAACTCTTGGGAGTCATCATGACTTAAAACCAGGGGTTCTAGACTCACAATGCTTCTTTGTGCTCTAATATGGAGCTTATAAGTCCATCTCCCCTTACAAGCCTCCTAATTTCATTCAAAGGCTTCCTTTAATGTTTCTTACTTATAATTAGCCCCTCTTTAGCCTTAGAACATAAAAGCAGCTAAGATATGTGTTCCATAAAAGGAGGCTAAGATATGTACATAAAAGGAGCCTATGAAGCTGCTTGCTTTTTCCCTTGAGAGAATGGCTCTTTACAATCTTCCTAGAGGTCTAATGGACTCATACAAGCTCTTAGATAAGCTAGAATAGCTCTAGGAAAATGAAACTTAAGCATTTGTCTTAAAACCCTAAGATTCTCAATCTTGAACTTCATTGCTTCCTACTTGATTCCAATGGACTATTCTTAATTCTCACACTCTCAAGAACTTGTTTCTCTCTTGTTAAGGTCAAAATTCATCTTCCTTTAAGTAGGCTAGGTCTGACCCAAACTTTACTAAAAAGAAACCTCCAAGAAAAAGCCATTAAAACTCAAGAAACTTACCTTGTTTGTGAGCTTTTACAAGAGACTTCCACTTGCAACAAGCCTCTCCTTCCAAAACTTCCTTCTTCTACTTGGGCTAACCTTAAAATAGAACCATATCAACCTCTAAATTCAAGGAACAAGAGAAAAGAAGATGGAAAAAAGACTTGGCATGAGAAGAAGCAAGGAAAGGAACAAGGTTTCTCACCTTTTTAGACTTCTTCCTCCCTTAGCTCTTTCTCTTGTGCGCCTCTCTCTCTCCTTTCAGCTAACTAAAAATTGGTTAAAATGAGGGAGAAGAAGCTAGACATTTTTTAAAAGCCAAAGGCCACTTTTTCACATCTTTCAAACTAAATCTTGCTATAGTGGGAAATATCCCTCGCTACAACGAGCACTTATCAATCTCAGGTTCCCCTATTCTCAACACGACTGGTGCTATTACGAGAAATTCCTTGAATTTTGTAGGAGCTACGAACTCACTATAGTAAACTGGCATTCTCGCTATAGCTAACTGGCATCCTTGCTATAGCTAATAGGCCTCCTCGCTATAGATAGGGGATTTAGAAAAATTTTGAAACCTTGAGTTCTCATATCTACTAAAACTAGGATGTTACACGCAGAAGGTGAAACAAGTGCACGCCAGAGTTTTTAGAAATAAATGATTATTGGATAATTTAAGCAATAAAAATTTTAGTTGAAACAAAAAATAATTATTTAATAAATAAATAAATAAACTTTTAGATAAAATTCATATTTCCTAAGTATAAGAAAAATATTATGGAAATAGGTATCAAAGAAAGGAACCAAATTATCAAACCACAGCATCATATATCATGACATTTCTTTAGATCCATCTTATCTTATCACTTTCACAGTATATATCTAGTATCTTAGATTGCAACACTGGATATATCACATCACAGTGCTATCACAATTCATAACTTATTCTAAATACACCTAGACCGTTACCTCCGCTGATGGCTACAAGGTCCTAACTAGATTTCTATCCATTATATAAAATAAAATAATTAAAATAAAATCACTTCAAATGGCATTTAGCTATAAAAAATAAATAAGGAATCAAATAAGTAAACACATAATTAAATAAGGCAAGTTAAGCTTAAATATAATCTCTGTAATATATGAAACTGCAAAAAAATATAAAATACTCCCCTTATAAATACATACCACTACTTTCTTTCCATCCAATTCATTCTTTTGCATTTCACAAGGATATATCATGCTATGTTTCAATTATCAATTTGATTTAATAAATTTATGAAATCATCATATGAATATATATATATACCTATTTTGAAAACACCGATTTGCTTCTCCAAGGAATAAAGCACATAAATTACACAATTAAAATTTTCATTGTAGAAATATAAAATGGAACAAAATTGATATGCCACTTCATTATTTACATACTTACCAGTTGGGACTAATAGTATAAGTCTATATTTCCTATTGTTTAATGCTGAATCTCAATTGAATGAGTTTTTCTAATATCACCTAAAATTATAACCAATATAAATTAATTATGTTGACCACTTTAATAATATTTATAATTATTTATATAACTTAATATACTCCCTAAAACATAAATCTCTAAATTTTCATATATTTTTCCATCCTAAATACTAACCTTAAATTGGGGGTATTTCAATCTAAGCTTCCTTAACTTAAATTAAATTTAAAACTCACTTCTTGAAGCTTCAAAGATGAAATAGGAAGTATTAATTTACACTTAAATGTTGAAATTAAAGAAACCCCCAAGTTGGAAGCTCACCTATAGCCAAATTGAGCAACAAAAGCTGAATACCCTTTAAGCTTTAATAAATCATGGATAATGATGAAAATTGATGAAAGAAATTGAAAGAAGGAATAGACTAACTAATCTTCACAAAATCCACAAAATTTTCCATGGCTGAACAGTAGAAAAAGAGAAAGGAAAAAAGAGATGAAATCTTTACCAAATAAGAGTTATATGGGAACTAAATCCATGAAGGTGAATGGGTAATGGCATCCAACAAGAAGAGGATGATAGATCCTTGTGGCAGGCTGAGATTGATGTTCTAATGCAGGTTCTACGATGGGAGAAAGAGGGAACAACTCAAGCACAAAAAAAAATTAGGCAAAAGACACAAAAGAGACAAGAAAAAGTGGTGGGTTTGGGAGAGAGAAAAGGTAAAGAAAAGAAAGTGAAAGAATATTGTATTTTTTTAGCACAAATTACACTATTGCTCCAAGCTAAAATTGCTCTTTTGCCTTAGAAGGTTTTTATGCACTTCAATATGGTCCTTAAAATATTTTAAAAAGATCTCTAAGAAATTATATAAACTATATAATTAATTTTAAAAAAATATGTAGTCTTCATTTTAATAGCCTAAAATAATTTATTTTATTTATTGTATTATTATTATTATTATTTTTAGGTATTACAAGTTTGGTGGGAGAGGCTTCTTTTAAAGACTTTAAAGAAAAGATCTTTGAGGACCAAAGAAAAAAAAATCCATAAGGGTGGCTTTGAAGAAAAAATGGTCCAAAGAAACAAAAAAATTGATTGGAAAAAAAAATAGTGGTTGCCATTATTTAGCAATTTTTCATCATGCTTTAATAAGTTAATTTCATACAGGGGAGACATCGAGGACTCTATAGAAGAAAATTCACCAAAAAGAATAAAAACAAGAACATAAACAATAAGGGAAAACAAGAAAAGATTGATAACAACTCTCGTCATGTTTCTTAGCTATTTCTTGGCATATGTTAATTAGATTGTTTTCAAGTATCAAACCACTTTAATTATGAATTAAATGCATGTGGATGGACTAGAAATTGATTAGATATATGCATTATGAGGTGTGAGAAAGTGTTCATCATTCTAGTTGTTTATTTTGTAGTGTATGATGGATATCCTTAGCAGTTTTAAATTTTAACCTTTTGTCCATAAAACTAATATTAAAATTTGGAAAAAATAATCATTCAACTCTTATAGTTTACTCAAAAATTTAATTTAGTTCTTATATATATATTTTAAAATAAGTTCTTATACTTTACAAATGTGTTACATTTTAGTCTTTGACATTTAAATTTATGATAACTCCATTGATTTGAAGCTAATAAGACTAGTGAATGATGATGTGTCATTTTGAGTATGAGACAACTTATGACATAATTACCATCTAAGCACCACCTATTAATCATTTGATCCTTATAGTTTACTAAAACTTTTACTCTGGTCCATATATTTTTTTCTCCAAATAAATCCTTATACTTTGGAAACATTTACACTCTAGTCCTTCACATGTAAGTCTATGATAAGTCCATTTATTTGGAGGTGGTGATTTTCTTACGCCAAGAGAAAGAAGGATGAAGTTAGTGTAATGCATTTTTTTTTTAATTCTTTTCCCCCTTAACCCATGAAAACTGCAACTCACATACAATATTGATATCTCAATTGAAATTATAATTCAAACTATTCAATATAAAGAAACACAGGATATAGAAAAAGATGACGATGATTATGATTCATATTGTATCTATTTTCATTTTATAAAAAGGAGAATTGTATACTTTGAATATGGAGTCTAACTAAGGAAATTATTTTTATAGTTTTACCATCACATGAACGGGTTTTCAATGCCAACCTCCTAAAATTGCTTATCAATTTGTCAATATTATATAGATAATATTATGAGCACCTTTCACTAGTAATTATTAGCTCAAATCAACAATAAACTAAACCTCAGAGCAAGCTAGAAAATTAGACATATCTGCATGACGAACAAACAAAAGGATGTTAACAAGAAGGTACTTTATTATAGAACTGAAAACTCAAATCAAAATACAATTGGTTTTTAAATACAAAATTCTGAGTCAAGAGAATTTGATATAATGGAATATCTATTTTTTGCATTTGTTATAAAGCACAGTTCAGATTATTATCTAGTACCAAGAGAAATTAACAAGGAAAGTCGATATGATGGGATATCTCTCGATTCGACTTGTAATAACAGAGTCCATATCAGTTTATCAAATGAGTAGTCCTTGACATCTAGTAAGTTGAAGTACAACATGTATAGGGTATGGAGAAAGAAAATGCTGGTACTAAGGCCTATAGAAGACACTGCACAGAAATAGTAAATATAAACACTTTCCACTGAAAGAAAGATAAGTAAATTTTGTGCACTTGCTGTCTGATTACCTCATCAAAGGATTAAAGTCAGAACCTCAAATAAAAAATATTTCTAGCCAAATTTGTTAGCTCTTCGGATAAAGTTTCATTAAATTCACTCGCTTATAAATCTTACTTTTTCTTGAAACTTATCTCCACCAACCATGAACTATTATCAGCAAGGTCTATGCAAATTCATTTCCTTCACTCCTTCCTAGTTAAAAATACACAATCATCCCCAAACGGGATACCAATACCACACTTTTTGAACTGAAATTTGCTGTCGTCTTGTAATTTGTAGTGATAGGTACTACTATTTAGGAGAAAGAAAAGATTAACTTCCCAGACTATCCAACATTAAACAATTCAAAATTCAGTATAGTGACACATGCCTTGAAGGATACATGTCCTTAGTTGTATCAAATTTTGAACAATAAACTGAGGTTTTATTGAGACATGAACCCTAAGTATAAGAATTACCTCTTTTTAATTACTTAAACAACCAATCCAAGTTATTTTCCCAAGTTAACCTACTACAAGAGTTAATGAGAATTACTCCTTTTGAGAAACCAGCAAACAATCCAAATAAGTTACCAAAACTGTACTTAATAACATGTCAATGGGAATTACTCCTCTTAGAATCTTCAACCATATTCAACTGTCAAGAATCATGAAATCGTCTTTACAATTAGAGTTACAAACACTCATAATTTTACAAAGTCCAACATTTGCATCTTCAACCATCATCAAATAATTCAAAGTATCAAATACCAAAGTCAAGAATCTACCCTTTAGATACTTTATTTTGTCTGAAGATTCAATCTTAAATTTTTTAATATTGGACACACTTTCGTTCATGATTTTCCAAGTACCTGTTCTCGGAAGCATAGGTGAGTAGATGTTGTTAAAGTAGGGAAACAGAAGTGAGGTCTGGTTCTAGCAAGTGAGTTTTGTTAACAAGTATTTTTTCTTGATCTTAATAAAAGTCTCGAATTATATACCCCAAGGAGTTCTTAGCTAGCAAGAACAGAGGAGTTTCATTCTCTGTTTTTAAGATCTGTTCATGTTTTTAGGAAGTACAAAGAAACCTCCACTGTTAAAGACATTTGAGTGTTTTACACTTCAATTAACAAATACTTTAAGAATCTGAAGTTGGTAGGAAAGCAATTCCGATGGATTTGAAAAACGAAACTCAAATACAAGCTCCCAGTAGCATCCAAAAAGGGGGGGGGGGATAATTTGAGGTTTTTAATCATTGGATGTATATCTTAAAACTTTAATCATTTATCGGTTCTATTATAAATTAATAATTAAAGATACAAATCTCAAAATGTAACAAAATGACTCACCTTATTGAGGATGTTGTATATAAAATTATCAAATACAATTAATTTAGGTTTCACTATTGACTCTTATGGTTGTTTCAGACCATAAAATTATTCCAACTTGCTGGCTTAAGCTGCTTAAGTTACTCATCAAAGAACATGTTTCGAAGAGTTTATGATAACCAAGGAAAAGTATCGCCTGTAACTCTTTAAAGCCTAGAATGCATGCAGCCTGCAGTGATTGAGTTTTGAATTTGATTAGAAGACAAATCCAAATTTAATCAACAAACGCCTATAAAAAATTCAACTGGCTAATTACCCTGTGATAAGGGACGTTTCGGCCTAATAACGTGGATTGACCTTTGTTAGATCTTGGACTGAGCCCAATACATTAGGAACACAATAAGACTTTTGAGACTGAGTGGTATTAGAACATTACATACGATGTCAGAGTATTATGTTGTGTGTCATATTTATGCTTCTCAGATGGCAAATGTTGATTGATCAGCTTATGAGCCTATGTAGAGTGAACCTAGACAAGAATACCTTGAAAAAAATTTCATGGCCGTGAGCCGAAGTGGAGAGCAAAAAATTGGGAACTCCTCTCTTCTTGCTAGCTCAGAACTCTCGTAGTTTTGCCATGTCCCCACATTCTTTTGTCCTTACCAATTTTATGTGACCTTCCATGATGACCATAAAATCAGGTTGTTTTTCTTTTTTTTTACATATAAATTAAAAAGATAAGATCACGAGTCTTGGATATATATATATATATATATAAACGACTTCATTACACTCCTTAACTAATGAGTAGTAACTTAAATCAACTTGCTGGAACATATGGATAAATTATAACTTAAATCCACGGAAGCCATTTATTTCGCCACATATGCTTTCTCAGAAAACTGGTTTTTAACCCAGTCCAAATAACCTCCTCCCACGTTGTTCGCATTCTTATGACCCTGCCAATTCATATTAATACCAGTTACTATTCTCATCCTTTACCAAAGATAAGGAAATAAGCATAATGCAGGTTTTGATTTTCATTCTGCAGAAAATTTTGTAAGACTTCAAGTTTGGGTCTCTATAAAGTTAATAAAAATAAGACTCGTAATGCAAGTTAGGAGTGAGGATTTTGTACCTCAATGAAGTGGAGTTTTAATACGTCCCACGTTGGGGAAAAAGATATATATATATATATATATATATATGGTGTTTAGGTCGTTCTCACTGTTAGTTATAAAGTCTCTTTATGTCTTAAGGTATATCTATTTCAATAAATTGTGAGGCTATCACGAATTAACTTATACCGCCCAGAAGATCAGCAGATGCATAAACAGATCTCACCCCGCTTTGGCAACCCTAAAGTACAAAGTTTATCAAAAACATATATAAGCAAGCTTGACTCTAACTAGCTAGTAATACGTAATTGAAAAGGAAAGACAGATAATAAGGAAACCATTTTCTGAAAATAAAATTCTAAGACAACAGACAAAGTAAAATAAAACAAAAATACCACTAGCAAATGATCTTCCTTGTTCCAAGCGGAGGAAACCTTCAGAATCCTGGATTTTTCACCCTCCCTCTTGCACAAAATAAAGAGATTTTGCCCCTATAAAAAAATCTGTAAGCAAATTAAACTAAAGAAAGAAGAGGTGTCCCCAACAGAGGTCTAGCTAGTGTCAGAGAAGAACATTGCAATTATTTATATTGGCTTTGCAACAAACACTCATTCCATGTCCATATCTCGAGCACAGCATATAGTCCAACCTTAAACTAGGAGGCGTTCATCAGGTTTCTCCTGCAAAAGGTAAGAAACAAAAAAACTTGCTTGAGCTTAAGGAAAAGAGAGAACAATAATAACATTTGACATAATAAAGAGAAACCAGAAAAATTTTTAAAAATAATAAAATTCAGAGTCAAAATTATTGGCTGATAGCGAGAGAAATTACCAAGGAAAGTTAATATGATGGAGTGCCTCTTGATTCCAATTGTTATAACAGAGTCCATGTCAGGTGATCAATTGAATAGTCCTTAACACCTAGTAACTTGAAGTACAACAAGGTATGGTGGAAAAAAATGCTGGTTAAATAAATTTTGACCAGTTGCTGTTTTTCATTGAATTCACTCACGTATCTCCACCACCTATAACTATAATCAGCAAGGTCTAAGCAAGTTTGATTTCCTTCATAAATCCCTAGTTAAAAATACACAACCATCCCCAAATGGGATGCCAATACCACAAATTCAGAACTGTGATTTGCTGCCTTCTTAGACCAGAGAGCCTGTGAAATTGAGTGGGTCTTTAACTATAAATCATTGTTATTTCACATTTTCGAAATTAGATGTACGAAAAGGAGATATTACCCTTTTTCTCTCAATGCCTAGTTGCTGAAAAGAAAATGGCTTCCATTTCAACTCTGAAATTGAAACAAGGCAAAATGGACTAATAAGAAAATGCATTCTTTATTTGACAGGAATTACAGAAATTCATATTCTGCAAGAGTTGGTGGGTTGACAACAAATGAATTGAACAGCTTGGAGCTTGAATTCCTATTCTTGATGGGTCTCAAGTTGCATGTAAATGTGAGTGTGTTCGAAATCTATTGCTGCCATAAGGAGAGGGAAACATGGTGTACCATTCATGGATGATGAGGGAGACAGGAAAATTCGCTGAGCAGAGTTTTACAATCGAGAGGGAAAGAGAAAGAGAGAGAGAGAAAGAAAGAAAATTTAAGTTGACAGATTTTTATTGATGAAGTAATTGCGGCTACCAAGAACATTACCCGAGTGAATGTAAGAAATTTATTTTATTATTACTATTATTATTACTAGTTTTATTTGAGCTTTAACATTTAATTAACTATTTTAATTAATTTCCTTTTTACTTCAATCCCCTCACTCCCTCCCCAAAAAAAAAAATTATTAGGCCATTACACATTTAACATGATCAACAAAAATCCTTCATCACATTAAAACTACCAAAAACAACAAAAATCAAATTATTTAAAACCCGTATATATATGTATGTGTGTGTATATATATATATATCAAAGGAAAACATTCAGGTTGTGATCCACAAAAGTAGTTAATGTATGTAGAGCATGCATATGACAAGGAGCAAAGTAAGCTCAATGCCCTACGCACCCTCTGCAAAATCAAGTAATTAGTAACTCAAGCAAGGCTAATAAATTTATATAAGCATGGAATCCCAAAATGAGAAGCTGTCACGGAACTGAAAACAACCTTTTATTTAATAAAATGAGCTGAGAAAAATCAACCAAAATACCTGAGTCCAGATTTCGTTGATTAATGTGACGTAGATAGAAATAAAACAAGCATAGACTATGTCAATGTTGTACATTTGAAGCAGAAAATGAAGATACAAATAGGAGAACATTGAAATTATTAATATTTATCTTGCAGGTAACACTCATCATAGTATGAGCTTAAACTAAGATGTGTCTGTGCAAGTTTCCCTGCAAAAAATTTGAATTCAGATGAAGGTGAATTATGGAAAGCTTCAGAAATTAAATGAAATAAAAAGTACGAGCATCTTACGGACTTACACAATAATGATTGTTTGATATCATTATAATAACACAATAAACAGTACAACACAATTCATAGAACTTCAAAGCTTAGCAACATGTTTTAACATTCAGATTATTTAATTAACTACCAGAACATTGCAATTATATATATGTATATATATATATATATATATTGGTTTTGCAGCAAACACTCGGTCCATGTCATATCTCGAACACAGCATATAGGCCAACCTTAAACTAGGAGGTGTTCACGCCAGTTTCTCCTACAAAAAGTAATGAACAAAAAAACTTGCCTGAGCATAAGTAAAACAGAAGACAATAATAACACTTTACTTAATAAAGAGAAACCAGATTAATAAAAAATAAAAGAAGGGATTATGATTAACTTGTCAAGTTAATTACTCAAACCCTCTCATTAGTGTTAGACTATAGTTATTTATTTGCATTGTAAAATAATTATGCATAATTAATGTGACTATTTCATATAAGTAGCTAAATATTTACTTTCTATAATGTTATATTATTAATAGAATAAGTTGGTTGTTTACTAATATATTTTTTTCCAAGTGGAGAAAATAGCAACCGTGATCATGCCACCATAATGAATATTAAATTTGTTTTAGTTAATTATTGAGAATTAAAAAATACATAAGCTTGGCCTTAATTAGAGGATCTAATACCATAAAATTATAATTAAAGATATTAGTAAATACTCCATATGCATGCTGAAGCTAAAAGCACAAATGTAGTTACACTAATTAATAGTACACAGACAAAAGTTAAAAGCAACAATGGAGAGATAGAAAATTATTTTCAAGTAACTTTTAAGCCACTTGTTGCACTTAATTGCATTCAATGTGACAATAATATAAATAGTGTCTATCAAATTGCTTAGCAACTTGAAGTAGGCATGTCTCCAAGAGCATTGAAAAGTATTGAGCCAAAGATACCCCAAAATCTAGTGATAAATCTAAATGTTATGCTCTAATAAAATTCCTTGGAGAGAATTGAATGCTTATTCTCTTGGAATTTAACTACTTCTTGAGGTTTTTCCTCTTCAAGACACATTTTATCAAGTGGTTTCCTATAAAGGTCAAGATTTTCTTCATAACTTGAGCTATTAAAACTTTGCAACTGTGTGCCAATTGGAATTTTTCTAGAAAGGTTGTTATGCGACAAATCCAACATTGTAAGATGATCAATTTGAGCAAGGCTAGAAGGAATCGGAATAAAGAAATGGTTTCTTGACAAATTAAGAGAGTCTAGTGATGTTAATTATCCAATCTTTGAAGGAATTTCTCCAACCAATTAATTTCTTGATAAGTTCAAAGATATCGATTCAACCAAAATTCCTAATTCTATTGGAATTTCTCATGTTAACTGATTGCTTAAGAGATTAATGCTTTTTAACAATAACTTAGTATTTTTAAAAATGTGTTCTGTACCTTTTCACATTAGCAATGTATTTAAATCATAAGGAATATTCAAAAATATTGTCAAATATATTCCTTCAACTTCGTGTGAAAAATAATAATGACCCATAAGATTAGAAAAACTCTCTTAAGCCATTGCTGTAAAGTTTTTGAAACATTTCTAAATAGATTGTTCAATGAGAGATCTAGGAAATGAATGTTTGACACATAACAAAGATGCTTTGATAAACTACTAGAAAAGTTATTAGTTTATAGGATAAAAATTTTCAACTTATCTAATCCAATATCAATCCATGAAGGTATAGATCTTGATAACCTATTTTCTCCCACATCTAGCATTACTAAGTTTGAGCAACTCCTCAAGGTGAAAGGTAACTCTCTAGTAAACTTATTGTTTCTCAATATCAAGATTTAAAGTTCATTTAAAGAAATAATAAAGGCAAGAAATGCTCCAAACAAATTGTTGTTACTCAAGTCTAAATAGACTAATGATTTGAAATGACTATAACAATCAAGTTGTCCAAAAAATTGATTATTGGAAAGATCTAATATGCTTAACCTTTTAGTTTTCTCATTTGCACACAAAAATTGGTGAAGTTAGAAAAATTTATTATTTGACAGAATGATGGCAGATGCATTATGTAGAAATAATGGAATTGGGCCTTCAAAATTATTTAAAGCTAAAGATATAATAGGGTACTCAATAAATCTTATGAGAAAATCTGGTACCATACCAAATAAGTTATTACATGAAACATTGAATCTTATTACACTAAAAAAAATAGACTTTTAGTGACGACTTTTGTCAACACTAAAAGTTAAAAAGTCACCACTAATTAGTTTTAGTGGTGACAAAATGTTGCCATTAAGTCGAGGCTAATACCCCTGTAATAAAATGTCTTTAGTGGTGACAAAAATGTGGCCACTAAAAAAAATTTCATTCAATGGCAATAAATGTTGCCATTAAAGCTTTATTAATTTGTCCTTTATTGAAAATTGCTACTAAAGGAGGACTTTTAGTGGTGATGGTTGTTGTCACTAAAAAAGACTTTTAGTGGCGGCAATAGCGCCACTAAAGCCCAATTAGAAGAGGTGTACCCATTTTTAGTGGTGACTTTAGTCGCCGCTAAAGGTTTTTTTAATTTCAAAAAAAAACTTTAGCAACAACAATGGTCGCCACAAAAAAGTCTTTTAGTTTTTTTTCTTAATTTGTTTTATATTTTTGGTTACCCATGTAGAGTTTAATCTAATTTCATATTCTTAAATTATCAAAGTCAAATTTAAATTTATTAAATAAAGTAAGATATATGCTTTAACTTTTTAGTTCAGCACTTAAAGAAGAAAAAGACAATTCAAACTCCAAAATCAATTTTATAACATTATTAGTGTTACTTACTATCAAATAAACCTAAGATGAAACAAAATTAAAGCACATTAAATTCCAAATCAAAATAGCTACTTCTCTATATAAGAGTTCCAAAATTGTTAATGTCTTGATTTGCTCCAAAGAGCATCAAAGTTATGCAATAATGAATAGGCTTGAACTTCGGATAATAATTTTATTATCCCATTTCTATTAAGCACTCTAGTAACAATGTATAAAACAAACAATAACTAAAGAAGATTTTTAAAATTTAACATGCAGATCACTTACATTTATTTGGATTAATTTTAGACTAAGACACATTTATTTGACTTGTCTGAAGTATTTATAAAAAAAGAAAAATAAATGATAACACTCATCAAAAGATAAATGATAAGAATATTAAATCATGTATAATCCATAAACAAAAATGCATAAATAACATTTCTAAACATTAAGCCAATTTTTCACAACAAAATAAACATACAAAAGAACTTTCATACCAAATTTCAAGTCAAAATTTCAATGAGCCAATACAGAAAAATCAACAAAGAAAGTTGAAAAATAAAAAAAAAAGCTACTAAATAAGACATTTGTATAGTCTAGGAAAAAGCCAACAAAAATCAATGAAATGAATATAAAAATTCACTAAAAAAATTACTTATATAACCAGACATACAAACAAGTTTGTATAAAAAATTTTAGAGAAAAATCATGTTTATATTATTCACATAAAATTTGCAAAGTTAAGCTATAGTTGAGAAACACTAAAAATAGGGCACTTTGAACTATATCTAAAAACCCCTGTATTTACCTCATCAAAAACCAATCTAAAAAAATCTGAAAAAAAAAAAAATTAACATGATTCCTAACATATTGATCAAGAAACATGTAAAAAATCATGGCTTAATTAAACTAAACAAAGTCCCAATAAATTTAGCAAAATCAACATGATACGTTGCTTAACATAAAAATTTTCAATAGTCCAATACTCAATTCAAAAATTAATCTCTACCAAGCAAATGAACCTAAAACACAATGAAAACTCTAATAATCTATTCCTTAACATGTTACCAAACACAAAAAAGAAAACAAGAAATGAAATGGAAAAGTCAAGTATATGAAAACAATTTATACACCTAACTTAGCTCAAAATAAACAAAGAAAGAATAAACAATTAGAACAACCATTTATATTTATATTAATTATAAAAAATATATTAAAATTTAAAAACAATAATCTTATCAATAAGCCATATTAAATACATATGCTAGTTCAGTGTGACAAAATTACTTCATTTGACCATCACTTTAGAGTTTGGACAAAAAGGTCACCTATATAGTAAACTTTGAGGTTTGAAGCAGTTAAAAGAACACGCATAAGGTATGCAATAAACATGTTCCTTTGTGTGGATAGGTAATCAATAAATGGTGGATATAAGGAAAAAAGGGAGAAAAAGCTATTAAATTACCACATCAAATGTAAGTCACTATATGCCCTAAAAGTAAAATGTCACCATAAAGTATAAATGAAAGTTGCATATACCATCAAAGCCTTTAACAGTTCATTTCTTCAAACATCAATATCGCCTCTCCTTGGCTGGTCAAGAAATAGGAACACACAAATAAATAAACCCCTAATGAGAATGTGGATCCTAAACCCCTAAACAAAAGATACCATATTCTAAAGACACTATCCTAATAACCAAACTTCAAACTTCAAAATATCAACACATTGCTAAAACATCTAGTCATAGGTTAATATGGATGGGTTTGGATCCGAAAAAGAGAACAAATTCATTAACTGCCAAGAAGCAATTCAATTAGCAATACATGCTTTATTAAATATATTTTAAGTCAAAAAAGCTTTTAAGGTTCTAGTTTCCCACTTCTTCATCCCTAGAAAGAACCAAAGTAAAAATGAAACTTATTATACCAACAAAACCTGTGGTATTGATTTGGTATTATCATTTATTATTAATACATTGAGTTTAGATTTAATGATATATAGAAAAAAAATTACTAACATAGAGCTAACATCATTTTATTATATATTAATATGATAATATCTAATATTTTAAGCAGTTTTGGTACATATTTAATATTTAATCAAATTAAAAAAAATTTAAATATGTATAGGATTCAAATTTTTTTTAAGTAGTCATAATACAAGATTCACACATATAAAAGCATTCACAATTAGCATCGCATAATGATGACCCTATACACAGTCCCTAGTAAATTATTAACTAACAATTTTATATCTTTTTCTAAAGATACAATTTAGGAAACAAGCTTGGCATGTCAAATGCTTCACTAAGTATAATGACATAACCCAATCACACCTACTTAAAGCTGATAATAAAGCACCTACACATCAATTTTTAAGCATATGAATTAAAATTTTGATATTGCTTTTTCTTTACTATAACTTGTCATTAATTAATTATAAAGTACTTTATTGGAAAAAAATGCATGTATATATGCTTGCAACTAAATTAGAAATAAACTTCCATAAGCATCTTTATAACAAAAACATTGAAAATATCTAAGTTTAAGCTTCCATAAGCAACTATAGTGCTTCATTATTAAAATATTTTTAACATTTCCTTCTATCCTAACTCCATTAAAAATTTAACATTACGCCTAAATGATTGTTGCTTTGGAGAGAGTGCGTAATATGAGGCATCAGTTAATGGTGTTAGATAAGTTATAAATAAATATGTTAGGTTTAGCTATTTATTAATATTTATATTTATCTATTTATATTAATTTTTATTTTAATTTTTATGAATATTTAAATAAATTTATTTAAATTTATAAATTTTAAAAATTGAAATATAAATAAATTAAATAATTGAATAAGATTAAGAAAGAAGGTTAACAATGAAAACATTTTAAGATTAAAGGATTAAATTTTTAAAAAAATGATTTGTAGATGATGAAAATAAAATGCACCAATATGTCATAGAGTAAAACAAAGTTTTTCTATGATTTTAATGACAAACAAGCAAGAATAACAATAGTTGTTGAGAGAGTAACTTGATTCATGCCTCAGCATTAGCTTTGATAGCTAAAAAAGGATTTTCAACATCTTATACATAACTATTGTCTTTTTCTATCATAACTTGACTTATTGACCATACATTTTGTTGAATTTCTATCTATCACTATCAACTCTCCAACTTATGGTTTGGAAAAGATTGATTAAATTTAACACACAAAACATACCAGAACGTGCACCCAGGGTTCCTATAACTGCTCCATTAATATTTAAGGATTGGGGAGGGTTAGGGATGCTTGACCTTTTATGGATAGGCCAGGCCATTCATTTATTAAGCAATTTATAATACTATATTTTTCTAACTTGCTTCTTATCATTTCGAAGTCTCACATTATGAATTGCACAAAGTGAATGAAAAAATGGCATTAAAATAATGCCTTATTTCGCGTTGCATCATGTATGAAAATTCCATTTGGTGTCACGTGAACTATATGAATTCATACATCACATTTTCATATTTAATTACATACATACAACTCATTTGCATTACCAAAGTTGGCCCACAACTCGTGGAATTCAAAGGAAAGCATCAAACTCACTATTATTTTCGGCCAAAATTTCAGTTTTTCTATCAAAAATTCAAAAATTCATAACTAAATCCACAAAAATCGAAACCCAACAAACTTTACCATTCCAGAAAGCTCTGGATGTCTGGCCCATGGTAAAAATAAATTCAGCTCATAAATCATTAAGGAGAGAACATTTGACATCTAAAAATCCACTGAGGTCGTTGCTGTCTGGGCTATTGGTTCAGATTATTGACATGAAGTTTCAAAATTCATAACTAATTCTAGAAAAATTGAAATCATGCATTCTCTACCATTTTGGAAATCTACACATGTCTACCTTATGTCAAAAATATTTTTAGGCTATGAAACATAACATAGAAAGTGTTTGACATGCAAAAATGGGTAAAGGTTCGGATAGCTACTAATACTAATGCAAGTATATACTATAAACTTCGAAAATGTTCAATTAATTACACAAAAATCTAATCCATGAAAATGATGCCAATTTAGAAATCTATGAATGTTAAATTTATGTTAAAAATAGACTCAGATTAGAGAAAGCACGTTTAGCTACTGAAATTCAATAGAATAGTGACTTAGGTTGTGCTGCGCTATTGTTATTGTTCTACGCTATTGTTATTGTTCTAAAAATTCAAATTTTCATATCTCTTAGCTTATACCTCCAAATTAGGTGCTTCTAGTTGCTAAAAGTCATTGTGAATGCTTAGTTTTTGTATATAAAATTTTGTAGCCATTGGACCACGTTTGCCCCTCGAATGACATAATTTCACAACTGACCAAATGAACAATATATGAAATTTTGATGTCAACTTTGAAAAATCATAGAAAATTCCAAAGACCTCCAAATGATTTGATCTTTAGCTTCTCAAAAATTTCTATGCAAGATCTACTTGCATGAAAAATTTCAAGTCAAGAAGAGGTCATTTGGTTAGACTTTGTTATAGCTCAAAATTATGGCAATTTTGGTCCCAACAAGAGGCAAATTTAGTTCAAATGAGTCATCCATTGTTCCACACACATTTGAGCAACTTAGAAAGTATAACTATAGTATAAATAAGTCCTTCATAAGGTCTAAATCCTCATGCAACTCAAATTCACTATGTCACTTCTATAAACATATATGCACAAGTGGGATCCCAAGTGGTCAAAGTACATAATTTTATTCATTAAACTCTATTGTTGATACATATATTAACTTTATATAGTTTTACACTTGTTCAAAGTCTCATGGCTCAAAAATAACATGGACATATCTACTGTGACATTCTAGACATCAAAAATGAAAAGATTTGCTAAAAGATTGAGATTTAAGCTCATTGGCTTCCATCCTTTGGATCTTGAACTCCACCTAAATCATATGAGATGAGAGAAAGGAGAGGGTGAGATTCATTAAATCTTAATAGCTCATACACCTATCCAAACACATTTTCAAGGCATGCAACATGTCAAAGGTACAGGTATGTAACTACTCAATCTATGAAGCATTCAAGTTCCACATTTCTATGTCACAAACTCATGTCAAGCATAAGAATAAGGACTTTTGGTTTGGTTTCACCCCATTTCTAGGACTTTTGGATTGCCTCACTCTTGGTTCTTGGAACTTTTGATTTACTCTCACCCATCCGAGAGACTTTTGGCCTTGTCTTACCCATGCTATGAGACTTTTTGCATCTCTTCACCTATATTAAGGGACTTTTACCACTGCCTCACCCTTATGAGCCATTTCCACAATTCAATGGCATTCAAAAAAGCATATTGGTAGCAAAATAGCAACATAGCATCAAGTGGCATGTCTCAAACATATAAACATACACACAAGTACACAATGACACATATGCAACAAGAAAAGGTGAAGAGCTATCTTGGTGCAAATTCAAGCTTTACTTTGCTTGTTCCTTCTCCTTTTCAGTTCCACAAATACAAGGAGGTGGGGTTGGATTTCCTTGGCCTATTCACAATAAATAACACTTAATTATACTCTTGGAATAAGTTATAACATCCAACTCACTCTTAAGATTGCACTTTGTTCTATTTGTCACAATATGGTTCCATTAATGACCTCATGAAGCAATTACCACAAGTAAAATTTTTGGTTCTATTATCTTGCCATATTTAGACCTCTTGACCTCATTTAAGATCCTTGAAGCGATTACACACTCACTTTCACAAACCTAAGTCTATGTTGCTTCATAAGATTACATTATGGAAGCCATTGCCTGATCTCCCAACCTAAGGCTTCTAAATTTTTTTCAAGGATTTCTCCTATCTTCTTTTATCATATAAAGTCTCAAATCAAGCTTGGAACCATTTAAAACATCCCCTATCTATCTTTAAGGGTCTTGACCAATTTATACTTCCATTAAAGACCTATAGAGTTTAGGATTTTTCCTTAATAGATGGGGCACTTAGGAGGCTCCCTAGGAGTCTTAGAAACTTAAACAATTACTCACATGTGATGGGAAAGTCTTGAATCAACTCAGATTTTAAACTATGTTCAAGCACCCTACACTTTTCTAACTTGAGTTTTACTAGTTTTTTCATGCATTTCTTTGGTATAATCCATTTTCCCATGGCTAGTTTAATGGATTCTTTTAGATTATAAAATAGAAACTCTTCCCTCTTCATAGTTCTATTTGAGGCATCCCACCATAGAAGAGGAGAAGGAGAAAAAAAAAAGCAACAAGGGAAGAGAAACTACCTTGAAATCAAGCTTCCTTCAAAAGCCCTTCTTCTTCCCTCTTCCTCCTCCTTAAATTTTGAATTTCTCTCCTCTGATCTGGACCTAAATCAGCACCAAAAATTACATTAAAACCATAGAAAGATGAAGCAAGAAGGGGATGATAAAGTTTCAAGAGGAAAGAGCATGAAAATCTTACACTTTCTCACCCTTCCTTAGCTTTTCTTCCTCCAAAATTTCCTCTCTTTTTGTGCCTAAGATAGTAGCTCCTTTTCTAAGATTTGGGCAAAAGAAAGTCAGTTTAGAGAGGGAGAGCTGAACGTGGATTTAAAAGGAGCATTTAAAAGCTTCTTTGTACATTTTATTTCTATTTTTACCCTTCCATAATGGCATTTCTGCTTTGGCTATGTTTTAGATCCTTTTTTAGAACCATCTTTTCCATCATAAAATTTGGGTTTCTAATTTAATAAAATACCTTTAGAATCACTCAAATCAGAGCTAAAACCTTCCCGAACGAATCGGTCAAAGTTTGGGTCAATTGATGATAGAAAGAGTGCACTGAAGGGATTTTACCGGTCCCGGGGCTTCTTATAGTTTTTGGGGCCTCTGAGAACCTCAAGCAACTCAAAATTTCTATTTAACAAGCCTTCCTAGGTGTTTTTCCAAAATTGTACTTATTTACAAAAATGTCACTTCCCTTTCGGCAAATTTTTTGAATTACTCTGACCCTAATTTCTAGACAACTCAAGGCTCAAATCCTTATTTTTTATTATTTAAAATTTTATCTAGATTTTATTTGGCCTTGAATCACTCATCTCAGGGGACTTGCTTTTCAAACCATCCTATTTCGGTGTTTTTACAACATACCAGGCGTTATACAATTGGCTTAGCCTCCAAAAATATCATTCAAAGTAATAATAAGATGTGACAATGCTATTTCAAGTAGGTCCATTAACATTTGACAATGACATCAAATGCTTTAAGTTCAAGTCATCAAAGTTTGCTCTCCTTTATTAACTTTTTATAATCAAAAGTTTTGGTATCTTTAAAGAAAGGTAATCTATGACAGGCACAACATGTAAGCGTAATGGGAACAGACAATCTTGCAGACTAAGTAGCAAGTGGGAGAGATACAAAAGTAATCAGCAACTTAAAAAGATATAGCATTTGTTATAAGTATGGAACAACCATTTGTATCAGATTTAATACAACCAACATGTTCATATGCTCAAATTTCAAAAACAATAACATATTGGGAATAGAAAATATTAGATTTTTTCCTTGTAATAAGCTTATTTATTTTTATAAAGACATATTATTAAAGAGAAATAAGAAAAAATACAACTATGAGAGTATAAGATATTCTCCAAAAATAAAATGAAAAATAAAATAAAAAGGAAAAAAACTAAACGAGCTTAAAAGAGGTCACTTCCACCCATCTAACATATATTACCAAATAATAAATTATCAATTAAGCAAAATATTGAGAACATGGATTTAGAAATATATAGTAAACCTTAGAAGAAAAGGTCTCACCTCCATTGTGCTTCTTTCTCCTTAAGCATCATACTTTATATTGGCATCAATAACTTGTTAAAGTATGTCAAATGGGGAGAAAAGTATCTAAATCTTATTTGATAGAATAACACTTGGTTACATATAGCTAAAAGAATATTTTACAAATGCAAGTTCACTAGGCAAACACATACAATTACCTATCTCAGACAAAAAAATTAAGTTATACATGATGTCCATAATTGTTGTTTTTAACAATATTTATAATTTTAGAAGAAGCCTCCCTTAAAAAAATAACTATTACTTGAAATGCAATTTTAAAAAGAATAAATCAATTGTTCAATTAATTTATGATAAACCCTTTTATAAAAAATATCAAAATCATTTATGAATGACATGGGTTTCCATGAATAATAGTACTTAGAAGGAGCTTTCAATATGCTTCCAAAGCTATTACCACTAAAAAATAAGTACAAAAAGCTACATAATATGCAAATACCTCATTCTCATAAGTAGGCCTTGGCAAGAAGGATGAATCATGATATACTAAGATCATGATTTATACACCTCACCCACTTCTTAAAAAAAAAATCAAGTATATGCTAGTTCTTCTGTATTTTTCATGACAAAGATAACTATAGTGTAACAAAAGTGTTCACTACTTGCAGCTATAATTTCACATAATTGTAAAAGGAGCCCCACACACTAAGTTATGGTGTACATGTAAAGAGGAAACAATTATATGACTGGCAAATTATAGTGCACCTAATAGAAGTTATGGAGCAATTTTAAGAAAGAGGGGAAGGCCAAAAGATAAGATAACTAGAAACATATATTGTACTTGAAAAGCCATTAAAGGAAAAATGAAAGGCAAAGATCTTCAATTTCTTTCTATCTTGTTTTAGCCAATCGTAAATCAGAAAAAAAAAAAAAAAGGATGATAAGAGTTTGTGGAAATGCTCTACTTGGTTGGTCACTAACAGAGACTAAATTCTCACAAAGCCAAGCAAGGAAAAGAGAAGGATTGGAAACTCACCTTCAAATTGAAGCTTTAACATCCCAAATATACTTTCTCACCCAATCAATCAAAAACCCCCAAATTTGAGCAACCTTAAATCAAAAATTTTTGCCCAAATGAAAAATTAATCAAATAGGGTTATTGCGCAAGGAGAAGAGATGAGCTTTCCTTGAACTCACATTGATCGAAAATATTTTCTTCACCCATGTTCAAAGCTTGAGAGCTGAAAATGGTGGCTCCATCCTACGTTGTTCTCTCTTCTCCCTCCAATGCTTTACATATCGTGAAAGTTAAATGGGAAGATGGGTGGTGGCTTAAGTGATGGATGGGATAGGGCATAGGTAATTGGGTTATCTTTTACATTTTTATTTTTATTTTATTTTATATTATTATTTATTATATTATTAATTAATTTAAATTTTTATTAACTTAAAATAGCATTATTAATTATTTAATAATATCTTGTATTATTTAGATACTTATCTAGATTAACTAAGATTATGTTAGTTAAATTAATTAGGATAAGAAAAGACTAACTAATGTCTCAACTATATATCTTAATTATATTTAACATATAATTAATTATTATTATTATTAGATAATAAATTATTTATAGATATTCTTTATTTTAGTTATTTTTAATTTGTCTTATTCATTAAATTTAGTCAATTTTACATTTTTGTATTTATCTATTTATTTTAAGAGTTATTATCTTTATTAGATAGTTGTTTAAATTAATTAAGAATAGGTTATTTAGATTAATTAGGATGAAGAAAAGACTTATTAATGTCTTAACTATATATTTCAATTATATATAAAATATATATAATTATATAACATTTAAAAATATAAACAATATAATCAATTAATATTATAGATCATTTACTTTGTAGGTTTTTTATTTTAGTAATTATTTATTTATTTATTTATTTATTTAATCAATTTTATATTTTTGCTCTTATCTATTTATTTTAAAAGTTATTATCTTTATTAGAGACATATCTAAATTAATTAAAATTAAATTATCTAAATCAAATAAGATAAAGAAAAGATTAATACAACTAAATCTTTTGCATATTCATCTAAGCTTTGGTAAAAAAATAATATATATATATATATATATTAAATGGTGGGTAGTCATAAGTTTATACAAAAATACATTTTTTAAATGGTGGCAACCTTAGATGGTATGAAAAACTAAAATATACACACTTTCCTTTGATATGAAAAGATAATTAAAATGTCCTTAAGGATAGTTTTAATTTTTTATTAAAAATATAATTGATTAAAAATGCATTTTTTAACTTTTTTATTTGACTTTTATTTATTTTATTTTGAAAATTTTAAATTTAATTTATTCGACATTAAAAAAGTGACTTTTTGATATTAGTTTAATATATATTTAATACTTATTATATTATATAAATAATAAATATAGGGATATTTTGGTTAAAATAAAAATAATTTTAGCTTTATTTTTTTTTACAAGAAATGTCAATGTTATGTATCTTTTAACTTTAAGATAAGGGAGTATAATTTTCAAAAATGGATAGAAAGACTTTGTAATTTAAACATCCAAGAAAAGGGGAATTTGTCCAAACATTTAATAGCATTTATATTTGGTTATCTAAAAAATTTGGTTAAAATTTAAGGAGAAGTGGATAGTTTTTTAACTTTGAATATTTTCTAAACAATATCTGGTAATATCTTTTTTTTTACTTTAAAAAATATTCAAAACAAGTAGCTTTTAAATTTGAATAATGACATTGTTCGAGAAATTGATGATACAACCTCTTGAAAACTCTTTTTTCCCCTTAAAAAACAAAATCTATAATAAAGATAAAGAGAAATACTTTTTATCAAAAAAAATTTGAGAGAAATATCAAAAGTGTACCATATTCAAGCTTCCTTCTATTAAATGTTCGAGTGGCAGCAGCTTAAGTATCAATTTTTATGAACATGGATACTTTCAAATGATTAAATAATAAGATATCTCTTAAGTGAAAAAAAAAATTTGAGAAAAAGAAAGGAAATTTATACACACTCTTTATATATTACTTTCTTTTCGCTTCTACTTTACCATTTACTTAATTGAAATCATGCAAGCTTAGAAGTTTATAGTTCTAATTTCTTATTTAAATGGAGATTTGATTTGATTTGGCTAAATCTCTAACTTTTAATTCAAAATTTTCATTTAATAAATGATTATTTATTTGTTGTTTATAATCTATTTCTTATTCAAATTTTGCTTTATTATTTTTCAGCCTTCTTATCAGAAAACTCCTTATAAATATAGATAATTCTTTAAAGCCTTTGGAATTATTAATTTTAAAAAAATTAAAAACCGAATTGTTAATTCAAGTTTAAATGAGAATTAATTAAACATTTTAAAATGCTCTAACTTAAATTTAAATAATATTGTTAATAATTTAATCATATGTACAAATATAAACAATATAATCAATTAATATTAATAATATTTAATAATCTATTAACAATTTTTATTTTAGTTATTTTTATTTATTTTATTTATTTTATTTTATCCATTTATATTTAATTTTTTTCTTTTATTTTATGAGTTATTATTTTTATTAGATAATTATCTAAATTAATTAAAATAAATAAAATACTAACTAATGTTTCAAGTATATATCTTAATTATATATAATATATATAATTATAAAATACACATAAAAATAAAAGTATAATTAATTAATATTAATAATAAAAAATAATTTATGCACATATTTTTTATTGTAGTTAATTTAATTTGTCTTATTTAATTTAATTTATTTTAGTTATTATCTTTATTAAACAAGTAGTTTAACTTTGTTTTGGGTTTCTAAAAATAATACTGGTATTGAGTGTTTTTGAAAAAGGAGAGTAAGTAAGAAAAGTTGTTAGGGTTTTGGAAAATCAATTTTATGTATTTTTTTATTTATTTTTATTTTAAAAAATTAATTAGAGTTATGGTTAATATCCAGTTCTTCTAAAACGAGAGAAAACATGAGAAATATAACGTACAGTTTCTCCGTAAACGAATGAAAAATTTATATATGATGTAACACTAAAATATTCACTTTTATATGCTATTTTCTTGTAATCTTGGGAATTCCATAATATGAGACTTAGAAATAGCATGAATTATGGTAGCAGACCAAGTTAATTTAAAGGCTAAGGGTCCAAGATCTTGTAATTTGTAGTGCAAATTCTGAGACCTTGTCGATAAAGTTTTCGCTAATAAGTATAAGATCTTCTTGTATAATGTGTTAAAGCTTGTAGGGTATGGAAGGTTTTTTAAATGAAATTTTTGAGTTCTTCGGAGTTTTCAGAGGCCATGAAAACTATTGGAAGTCTCAGGACAGCTAAAGCTCTTCTAGTGGATGTTTTTCAAGTCAATTGACCTAAACTTTGACGGATTCATTCGGGAAGATTTTAACTATGATTTTAGTGATTCCGAAGGCATTTTACTAATTTGAAAACCTATATTTCATAATGGAAAAGACAGTTTTAAGAAAGGAGCTAAAACCAATTAGAAACAAAAATGCCAAGAACGAAGGGCAAAATGAGAATTTTTGAAAAAGTCCTTCTTAAACCCATATATATATATATATATATATGAGGTGCCCTTCTTCTCCTTTCATTTAGGTTGACCAAGTTCTGCCTAAAAACCAGAGAAAACTCAAGGGAAGGAGGCACACAAGAATAGGGCAAAGGAGAAGGGAAATTTTCAAGAAAAAGGTAAGAAATTGTTAGAATTTCCTAATCTTCTCCTTAGAAAATCTCTTATCCTCCTTCTCCCCTTTCTCCCTATGGTTTTCTTAAAGTTTTTGGTGTTGTTTTAAGGTCAGACCAAGGAGGAAAATTTTGGATTTAAAAAGATGAGGCCAAGAAAAGTGAGAATCAAGCAAGAAAATAAGGAAAAACAAGGTAAATCTTCCATCCCATGGTACCTACTTTCTTCCCCTTTGCAAAGAAATCCAAGTAAAAATCATGAATCTGCAAGATAAAGATTGCACCTTGAACTCTATCATGAACCCTAGCCATATTTTATAATATTTAAGTATTCATATGAGTTCTTAAGACACCAAAAGAGCTTCCTACATGATTCTCCCATCAAAAGAAGTAAGGAAACTCTATTGGTGCCTTATAGAAGCATAGCTTCAGCCAAGGAGAGTCCATGCACCTAGGGAGTGTTTTAATTCCTTCCAAGCTTAGTTTTATATCATGTATGATGGGAGAGTATGAGAGGAAGCCTTGAAAAAAGTTTAGAAGACATAGAAAGTAAGATGGCCTTATATGTTCCATAATATGGCTTAAAGAAACAACACCTAGTTAGGCTCTTAGAATTGAGTGTGTGATGACTCCAAGAGGTTTAAATAGAGTCAAGAATTATGAATGAATAGATAGAATGGACTCAAGATGATATTTTTCAAAAGTTACTTCATTAAGTGCATTGTAGAGCCATAAAAGAGCCTTATGAGTCACCTAACCTTTCTAGTAATTGTGTGGCCTTAAACTTTGCTTCAAGAGTATAATTAGCTTTCATATGATGTGTCTAGGCCAAGAGGAATAATCGCCACCTTCTTAGGTGTGTGAGGTCAAGGGAGAGGATACAAGACTTAAGGAAAAAGTATATAAATGCAAGCAAGGTAGCTCTCTCTACCTTCTCTCATGCATAGATGTGTGCATACATTGTCTTGAATGTGTCTATATATGTTTTAAGGCATGAAAAGTATTCTGGCATAATTTTCTATGATGTGATACCATGATGATGCTTTCCATAGAATTGAGTCCTAGAAGTATATTTATTAGTATTAGAACAAAGTTCCAGGCTCTCTCAGATTGGATTTAGCTTGAGGATGTAACAATTGGGCTATTTCTAAATGATATTTATGATACTTGCTTTGGTTTGTTTGAGTGTGGTAAAGCCAAAAACCCTCTAATCATGGTGAGGATAAGCCAAGAACCTTTAAAATTAGTAGAGATAAAGTAAAGAGTCTTCCAAAAGTGAAGTTGACTCCCAAGTGTAAGGTTAAGTCTAAGAACCTTTTAAAGAAATGGGTGAGACAAGTCCAAGATCCACAAGTAAATAGGTGAGGCTAATTCACTTATCAGTCAGCCTATATATGCTATATATGACTCCCTATGCCACTATGTTGCTTCCATAGAAATTATATGAGATAAAGTATAAGAATTCCATGAATTGAGTCCTAGAAGTATGGTGTTATATTTATTAGTATTAAAACAAAGTTCCAGGCTCTCTCAGATTGGATTTGGCTTGAGGATGTAGCAATTGGACTATGTAAAGACTTAAAAGGATAGGTATAGTCTTATATGACACATGTTGGGTGTATAAGGATAGTTTATATCTTTCGAGACAAGGCCAAAAGTCTCAAACGAGTGAGGCCAAGTCAAAAGTCCTTAAACTCGGGTGAGGCCATCCAAAAGTCCCTTAAACTCAGGTGAGGCTAGACCAAAAGTCCTTGGAGCCCGTTTTTGGCATTGTTGAGATTTCCATAGCATGTACAATGTGTGTTGGATGATTGAGAATGGCTAAATACTTATTCACATGCTTTGACTTTCATGATGAGTAAGTTGTATGATAGTCTTAGGGTAGTTAGCGGATAGCGAGAAAGGTTGGCCTTTAGAATACTTTGAGTAGAGCTAAGCTTGAACAGAGCTAAAGGATCCGATGGCTAAAACTCTAAGAGATGCAATAGCTCATTGGGATCAATGGTAAGCCTCAGGTATGAACAACAAGGAATGATCTCATTAATAGGATGAGGCTTGTTAGAGAAAGTATATAAGGCCTAATTCCCTATAATAGTTATACTCAGACTATTCCGAGATGTCCTGCTTAATGCAGAGACAAGTAGGATGTAGTGCGGTATGAAATGAGACTGCGACTGCATGAGATTAGTCTAGAGGGGAAGTGAGAAAAAGAATTTTACTACCCCTAGTTAGAGCCAAAATATGACTTTTGGACACAAGTGAGAAAAGTGCATTTTTCTGGTTTTTGGCTCCAACCCGTGGCTTATGGTTTGTTTTATGCATCGAAATGTGGGTTCTCAGGACCCACGGGGCAAAAGATAAGTATATGAATCCCCGGTTCATAGCATGCAAATGCCACGGATATGTGTTGATTCTTTGGAAATCATATGGAACCGAGCCCAGTGAGAGGCTAGGTAGCGGAAGTAGATTGAGGTGTCACATGAACAACAAGGAATGATCTCGTTAATAGGATGAGGCTTGTTAGAGAAAGTATATAAGGCCTAATTCCCTATAATAGTTATACTCAAAAATGTTTAATAGGATGAGGCCCTAGATAAAATGTCTAGATAAGTTTCAGAGCCTAAAAAGCTAATTCCCTTAGGCCAAAAGTTGAGTTACAAGCTACACTCCTTAGAGCCCCAATAGTCCAGAGGTGATAGTTAGCTATGCATGAACGAAGTAAGAGGTAAAACCCTCTAGCTTGATAACAGGTTAGATATAGAGGTAATGAGGCTCAGGTTTTGTAATTAAAGGTGAAGTTCTAACTTATGAAAAAGTAAGCCAATCAGAGGTCGTTAGCTGTGGCCAATTAACTGCTTAGTCGTGACCAATTATTCCAGGAAGCACTAAGGCAATCCAGAGGATTCATCGCCATGACCAATTAAGAAGTTAGCCACAACCAATACTTAAACAGGAGACTAGGGTAAACCCGAGGCTAATTAGCCATGGCGAATGATATATTAGCCACGGTGAATGATATATTAGCCACGACGAATAGTAGTATAAATGCTTTGTAGGTCATATTCATGCCAATTTGAGGAACCATCTTTTCCATCATAAAATTTAAGTCCTCTAATTCATAAAATGCTTTTGGTTTCACTCACATTGGATTTAAAACGTTCCCAAATGAATCAGTCAATAATGCCTTTGAAGCTTAATAATGCATAACTAATCTAAGTTTTTTGTTTGAAGCCTAAGAAATTTTGACTGCACCATTACAGATTAAATAAGGTATAAAAGATAAAAGGGAAATAAGACAAGAAATATTAGAATAAAAAAAAATTTGTTTACAAGTTCAAAAAAGATGTTGCACTTATGCACTTCTTGTCAACTCCACTATGTAAAACATATTTTGTTAGAGTTACTTTTCATCTAACCTTTACAAATGCATTAAATGGCATTAATGAGGATTAAAAAGTCTATTCTTCTCTACCATGTCTCTTGGCTAAACCCATAGCAAAGAAAGATGAAAAAAGCAAAGATTTGAACTTTGAAGTCTCTTCCCCTCTAACCCAGCCAAAAGTGAAGTTGCTCTTTGTAATCATTTTAGATGCTCCAACAAGCTTCAATAAAGAAGAGTAAAGCTCATTTCATAATGGCTAGTGGTTAGTGGAAGATATAAATGCAAAGAAGCTAAAGCAAAGATATATAGAACTTTTAAGTGAAAAATATAGCATTAATATTTAAAGTATATCTCTTCATCTTATTTGAGCTTAGTATCCAATCTCTTAATTGTTGGTGAGAGCATTTATTGTACTGTAAGTGCACTAGCTTAAAAGGATAAAAATCCTTTTATTCTCCTTGCAAAAATCTCTTATATGAGTGAGAGTAAACTGTGGCTAACATTTTTTTCTTGGATTGGGTTTGAGTTTAAAATCAAAAGCTAAGTAAGAAATAATAATCTAAACAACTCCTTCAATGTTAGTTAGGAAACTTAAGTTTAAGGTGAACACTTGAAAACCTTATCTATTGTACTGAATTGTGATTGAAAAAAATACCCCTTAATATTCAAAGGGATTGGATGTAGGCATTGTTACCAAATTAGGATAATTTGGTTATTATTTTCTCTCTCCTTTATCTCTCTGTTATTTTTTCTATCCTAAATATTAGTTAATTACTTCTATTTTAGTTAAGTAAAATTTAGTTTCAATACCATATTGTAATATCTGATTCTCTAAAAATGAGAGAAAATGTGAGAAACGTAATGTACGGTTTCTCCATAAACGTATGAAATTCATCGAATACAAAAGAAAGTCCCCCATATGGAATGAATCAAGGTCCCAAAAAATTTATGTAGCATTCTAGACTCCTAAAAATGAGAATCTCCAGTTCAGATGAAAAGAAAAACGGAGCTAGAATGAAGAAACGAATTTGAACAAAAAGTTGACCAAACAAAATGACATTTTTGTAATTTTGAGTAAATTTTGGAATTCACACAGGAGAGCTTTTTAAATGAAAATTTTAAGTTCTTTGGAGTTTTTAGAGGTCCTGAAAAACATAGAAAACCCTGAGACAATTAAAACCCCTCCGGTAGACGTTTTCCAATGTCGATTAACCTGAACTTTGATAGATTTGTTCAGAAAGGTTTTAACTCCGATTTGAGTGATTCCAAAGGTATTTTATTAAATTGGAAATCTAAATTTTATAATGGAAAATATATTTCTTAAAAAGGAGGTAAAATGAACTATAAACAAAAATGCCAAGATGAAGGGGCAAAATTGAAATTTTTGAAAAGTGTTTCTTAAACCTACCTATATATATGAAGCGTCCCATCTCTTCCTTCATTTAGCCACATCTATTTCTGCCCTAAACCAAAGAAAAACCCTAAGAGTGAGGTGCACAAGAGGGATAGGAAGAGAAGGAGAAAGACAAGGCAAAAAGTATGAATTTTTTTTGTTTTTCATACTTTCTCTTTAGCAAACCCCTTCTTCTCCATTTCCCATTTCTTTTCTTTAGTTTTATTGAATTTTTTAGATCTTTTTTTAGGGAAGAACAAAGGGGAAATTCGGATTTAAAATGAGGAGGCCAAGGAAAGGAAGAAACAACCAAGAAAACAAGAAAAAACAAGGTAAATCTTCCTTCCATGGTAGCTACCCCTTGCTCCCTTCTTCTCCTTGGTTTGCCCTATGTATGTAGCTGAAAGAAGGCTTGGATTTTGGGCAAAACTAAAGGTGGATCCTAGAAATTTAAGGGAGGAGAATAAGAATATGTAAGGAAATTCAAGTAAAAGCCATCGATTTTCAAGATAACAAACCTAGGGTTTCATAGGCTCCCTTAAAAATCTAATTTGATGTAATTATTCCTAAGCCTAAATGAGCATTTGGATGAGCTCTTGAGATCCCTAGAAGGCTCCTCATATACATCTTCTATTAAGAAAATGAAACAGAGCCATTTGGTATTTACATGGAGCATAGTTTCAACCTAGGCTAAAAAGAGTACCAAGGGGTAGTTTTAATTTGTTCCAAACTTATTTTTGTGTCATATGTGATGGAAGAGGATGAGAGGAAGCCTTGGAAAAATTTTAGAAGCCATGGAAAGTGAGATGGCATCTTAGGTTCCATATTATGGCTTAAAGAGGCAACACCTAGCTAAACTCCTTAATTTGATTGTGTGATGACTCCAAAAGGTTTAAATGGAGTCAAGAATCATAAATAGATGGAGAGAATGGAGCCAAAATGATGTTTTCTTAAGGATGCTTCAGTAAGTGCATTATGAAACCATAAAAGAGCTATATGAACCACCTAACTTTTCTAGTGAATGTATAGCCTTAGAATTTAATCCCAAGAGTATAATTAGCTTACATATGATGTGTCTAGGCCAAGAGAAATTATCACCACCTCTTTTTGTGTGTGAGGTCGAGGGAGAGGACTCAAGGCTCAAGGAAAAAGTATGCTTATGTGACAAAGGTAGCTCTCTCTACTTTCTCTCATGCATGAATATGTGCTTACCTTGTCTTTGAATGTGTGTATGTATGTTTTAAGTCATGAAAAGCATTCCAGCATAATTTTATATGCCATGGTACCATGATGATGTTTTATGCATTCAAATGACATTTTATATGCTTGCCTTGGTTTATTTGAGTATGAAAAAGCCAAGAACTCTTAACTATGGTGAAGATGAGCTAAACACCCTTAAAGTTAGTTGAGACAAAGTAAAGAGTCTCTCAAGAGTGAGGTTGAGTGAAAAACCTCTTAAAGAAAATTGGTGAGGCAAGTCCAAAATCCATAAGTGAATGGGTGAGGCTAATCCACTCACTTCGAAAGCCTATATATGCTATGTATGACTTGTTCAAATGCCAAGAATGTTTCTTGAATGCTCATACATTTCAATATGTCTATGTATGCATTTTCAAGACTTATATTGCATACTTTATGTGTGATTGAAAGGGGGATGAGCTATTGAGATTTTTTGAATCTCATTCCCTCCTTTCCAATGTCTTAACATGCTAGGTGAAGCAATTGAACAATGTAATAGAAGCCACCAAGCCTAGAAGAAGGAGATTGATATCAAAGTGTATAAAAATACTTAGTTTTATTTCTTTTGTAGCCATACACATGGCATATAATGTAATTCTATGATGAAATTGTTATGTAATCATTTGAGCATATGTAAATACTCATATATATGATATATGAATGAAATTTAATGCCATATGTTTGATATAGTGCATTTTGGGCATTGGATGGTAAGCTTTGACGTGCATGCTCTAGTGTATAACTTGCGGTGGATGAGTGAATTTGAGAAATCTAGGTTTATGCACCTTTGATACAAGTTTAAAGAGCCATTTTGGTGTATTCCCATATGCTCAAGTGGTCATGGTTGCCTTAAGTCTTGAAATGGACCATTTGGACCCTTTATATGACACAAAATGAACCATTTTACAACCCAATGTCAAGATCTAACCAAATGAACGAATTTGCCCATGAAATTTGGCATACATATAGATCTTATCTGGAGATTTTTGAGAATCTAAAGATCATATTATTTGGAACTCTGTGAAATTAATTATGAATTTCAAATGTTGGCATTTTTCTGCTGAACTGATGCAAACACTGTTTATAGGGTTAGAACTTTAGGCTATGTCATTCATGGGTCAGATGATGTTTAATGCTTATGAAATTTTATAGACATAAACTATACATGATAGTATTTCCATGCCCACTAAAATCACCTCAATTGGACCTCTGAGCATGAAGATATGAATTTTTGAAATGGAAGATAGTACTAGTAATGATAGTTGATCTCTGGTATGGTTCCATCAATTTCTAATAGCTAGCAGCCTTGGTTATGGTCTAGATTTATTTTTACTATAAAATAGACATCTATAGCTTTCTAGAATGGTATAGTGTGCTTAATTTTGAGTATTTTAAAATTAGTTATGATTTTTCAAATTTCAGTCACAAAATCTGGAATTCTACCTGAGGCTGCATTAGTGAATTTTATGTGAACACTCCCTTTGCTCGAGGTATAAGCCACTTCTTGAGTTTGTTATGAGTTGTAATTGTGTATTTAAGTATGAGAATGAGATGGATGAGTCTATATGACCCGCGAGACACTGAATGAAAATTTTACCCATAACGAAATGTTACTTTATCCATGATTTCCAATACCATTATATTACTTCCTATAGAATTAGCATAAGATAAGGCATGGAAATTGTATGAGTTGAATCTTAGAATTATGGTATTACAATATATTTTCAATTTGAGCCAACTAGTACTTTTCTAGTTAAATAATTCTTATTCCCTTATCTTGGTTGTATCTTTAAATTCTTATATTTATTATTAAAAACACTTATTCATCTCCTTTTAGGTGTATTTTTCAATAAGCTTAATGTCCTATGCAACTTTTGCAAAATCAAATAATTAGTAATTCAAGCAAGGCAAATAAAGATAACCATGGAATCCCAAAGTGAGAAGCTATCACAGAGCTGAAAACAACCTTTTATCTAATAAAATAAGCTAAGAATTGATAAATTCCTAAAATATCATATTTTTCTTATTATTTTAAGCAACTTATCATATAAATATTTAGTTTGTTCTATGTTTTTGTTATATAAAATTAATTAATTTAATTTAATATCTAGTAAATTTGGGTTTTATTTTGTTAGTTTTGAATTAATTTTTGTTTTAGTTAAATATAAGTTGTGTTTTAAGTTTTTATTTAGATTCTTAGGTTGCTAAATTGTTTAATATTTATTACTAGATTATAAATAGTAATTGGATGAATTTTATGTTTTTGTAGGCTAAAAATACAAAGAAACAAGTTTAAAAAGTTTAGAACGTAAAGCAACAGAAGTCAAGAAAATTTACTAAAAAAGGACTTAAAAAGGAGGGAAAATAAAAGAAAAGAAGAAAAAAAATGGTGCCTAAAAGCATTGCTATAAAAATTGCAACCCTATGCACTCTGCTCTCTCTCTCTCCCCCTTATTCATCTCTCTTGTTCTCTCCAAATTAGTAAAAAATTAACTAAAGAAAAATTGAGAAGATCCAAACCTTAATGATATTGGGTTTTTTTTTCTTAATGAATGTTCACACACGGTTCAAGCATAAAACTAATTTCACTCAAAATTTTTAGACTATCTGTTCTCACAAATATTTGCAAATGACAAATTAAGAATTAGCCTCCAAAATGTATAGCCTATATCACTAATGCACCATGCTTCAAATTTCCAAAGTAGATTAGTGTAGAAGTTTGCATTCAAAGATTTCAAAGAGAAAATATATTACAAAAAAATTTCATAAGGGATATTTTAAAGAGGAAAAATCCTTAAAAAAATCAATTAGAAATAGAAATAAAAGAAAAAGATAGTAGCCATCATTGTCATTTTTAGCAATTTTGCCGCATGTTGTCATGAGTTAGTTTCCATGGATCAATCCATAGCCATCAAGTGCATGTGCACTAATGCAAGTAATAAAAGGCATTATGAGTATATTAATGTTCATCACCAGTTATTTATTTGAATATTAGTAAGATAAATTATTTAACAAATTCATTTCTAGCAAAGAAAATTAATGTAACTAAATTATTAAGGAGAATGAATAAAAATGGAAGAAAAGTTTTTATTTAAATTTAAATATAAATTAGATATAATTTCTTATATATTTATTATTAAGTTCTCAAATAAAATTATAATATGCATAAAAAATTCATTAAAAATCCAATCTTTTTTCATCCTTTTTATCTTGGTCAATCTAAACATATCTTATGTATATAAAAAATATAGATTACATTTTTTTCCATCTTTACTTTTGTTAATCATTATTATTTCAAAATTTTAAATTTAGTATTTTCAAGTAAAAATGTAAAAATATTCTTAATAAAATAAGTTTAATATTATTATTATTTTAAAAATTGCTAACTTGTGTTCATGAGCTGCAATTGGATTGAATGCAAATTGACAACAATTATGCTTACTTGTATCCAAGTATGTTGTATAAGATTGTTAGGTATAATAATTGTAAGTGAGTTATTATATTATTAACAAAATAATTGAATATAAGAGTTAGTGGTTAACTAACTCTATAAGTAGTTGGAACGTAGAAGAAAAGTCAATGATGATAGCTGAATAAAATTCAGTTACTTTATTATCTCAATCCTTCTACTCTTCTATCTTCTATTTTCTTTCTTCTCATTAAGTGGTATCAGAGCCACTTAGTTTGTCAAACTTATGGTAGAAGCAACACAATTATAGACTAGTTTACACGAGGTAGAAGAGCGTCTTCAATCATTGATAGTAGGAAAAGTTAACTAAAGGATGTCAACTATGAAACAAAAGGCAATAGGCCTTCAAGACCTAATACAAAGGTTGTTAATGTAGATGATTCAAGTAATGAGAAAAATGGAAATGATAGGAATAAGTGGTGCCAACAGAAACAAGGATGACAATGACAAAAATGGAGGTGACAACAACAAGACAAACAAGGATGACAGTAGTAAAAGAGGGAGTATCAAACAACTACCCAATATCAAGAAGAGTCTTTAATCATTGATAGTGAGAAAAGTCAACCAGAGGATGTCAATTATGGAACAAAAGGCAATAGGCCTTCAAGAGCTAATTCAAAGGTTGTCAATGCAGATGATTCAAGTAATAAGAAAATTGGAAATGCTAGGAATGAGTGGTGCCGACAGAAACAAGGATGACAATGACAAAAATAGAGGTGACAACAATAAGACAAACAAGGACGACAATAGTAAAAGAGGGAGTATCAACCAACTAGCTGATATCAAGATGTTTTTGGGTGTCTTTCAAAATGTGAGATGTATTTCAAGTTAGATGGAATGCTAGAATAGAGGAAAGCAATGATGGTGAGTCTACATCTGGATGAAAAAGCTTTCCATTAGGATCAATCATAAGAAACAATGTAAGAAGGATGTCGTGTTCCACAGGATGCATACTCAAAAGCTATTAAGAAAAGGTTTGATCCTGTGTATGAAAACCCTATGGAAGAATTCATGCAATTAAGGCAGTTAAGGACCGTTAGCAATTATCAAGATGCATTTGATGACCTAATTTGTAAGTTGAAGCTACTAGAACCATAGTTAATGAGTTACTACATTCTTAGGCTTAAGAAGGAAGTTGCTAATAGAGTTAAACTGTTCATGCCTAAGACCTTATCGAATATGATGAGAATTGCCAAGTTCCAAGAGCTAAACTGCCAATCATCAAGCAAGAATGAAGGGGGAAGGGTGGCAACAAGAATAGGATCTTGCAGAATTGAATTCTATGGGAATTTAGATACGATAGCAACTAGGAAGAATAAGTGGAGCATAACAAATAGTGACAAGCAAGAAAAGCAAGGGGCAAATAAGGCAAGTTTTGAATTGAATAAGGTTCGTTCACCCAAAGAGATTAAAGAGCATAAAGCTAATAATCTGTGTTATTTTTGTCATGAGAAGTATGTTCAAAGTCATGAGTGCCCACAGAGGAAGAAAATGTAGATTGATTTAATGGATGCTAAGGAGGATCCATTTGAAATAGATGAAGAAGTGGCAGAATAATGTACAAGAAAGGAAGGGTTGAAACCAATCCCAAAAGTGTCACTTGATGCCATAAAAAGAGTGGAAGATAATTCAACAACAAGGGTATGCAAGTAGAAAGTCCTTGCAGATTCTAATAGATAGTGGAAGCAACCATGATTTTCTAGATTTTCAAATGATCAAGAAAACGAGGTGGCCAATGGAAAAGTTAGATTAGGCAAATGTAATAGAGTAGAGGGTTAGGATACATTATGTTAGTCATTGATATAATAAGCAAGTATGCTCATTTTATTGGTCTTTCAAATCTTTATAAAGCAGCGAATGCCATACAACTATTTTGTAGACTATGTTTATAAGCTATATAAGGCTCCTACCGAAGTTATTAGTGATAAGGACTCAATTTTTGTAAGTAATTTTTGGAAGGAGTTTATAAAATAGCTAGGAGTTCAATAAAATCTCACTTCAATATATCATCCCCAATCAGATTGTCAAGCTAAAGTCTTAAATTATGCTTAGAAACCTTCTTAAGATGCATGACATGGGAAAAACCCAAGAAGTGGTATAGGTGGTTATCCATAGCAAGGTGGTGGTATAATACTACTTTCCACATAGCTGTTCAGGCCATGCCATATAAGATTACCTATGGTTAGAAGCCTCTTATCCATAGTATTTATTTGCCCAAGGATGCATCGGTAGATGTTGTAGATCGCTCTTTGATAGCTTCGAAGGAGATGGTGGCTATCATCAAATATCATTTAGGAAGGGCTACTAATAGGACAAAACAACAAGTTAACAAAAATAGAATGACATGCAATTTAATAAGGGAGATTACGTGTTTTTGAAACTACAATGTTATAGGCAAATTTCAACAGCTACTCGAAGCCCTCAAAAACTTGCTCCAAGGTATTTTTGTCCTCATAAGATTTTACAAAGGATAAGGACAGTGGCTTATAGGTTAGACTTACCATGAGGCTCAAGAATTCATCAAACTTCTTATGTTTCACTGTTGAAACCTTGTCCCAACCCAACTATGTCTCCAAGGCATCCACCACTAGATTGGCTAGCTTAACTGACCACCATATCCCTAACATTATTTTGCAAAGAAGGGTAGCTCAAAAGAGGGGCAAAGTTGTCACTAAAGTATCAGTGCAATGGAAGGACTTATCTAACGAAGAAGCTTTATGGGTTCAACTATATGATTTAGAAAGGATGTATCCTAATTTTTCTAGTGACCACCCTTGAAGACAAGGGTTTCTTTGGGAAAGGAATATTGTTAGGTATAATAATTATAAGGGAAATATTCTATTATTAATAGAATAACCAATAATAAGAGTTAGTGGTCAACTAACTCAATATATAAGTAGTTGGAAAACAAAAGAAATGTGATTAATAATAGTTGAATAAAATTTAGTTGCTATATTCTCTCAATTTCTTGACTCTTCTGTCTTCTATTTCCCTTATTCTTATCAAAAATGTTTGAAAAGTTATTTTTGGGATATTTCACACTGCATTGCAAACTAAGTGAAATTGATTGTTGGACAACAATGCTTGGTTTAACAATGTTCATATACTCCCCATTCAAATTCGAAGTCATCTTGGAGGCTATTTTAAAGTTATTAAAATTTTTTGGTTTAATCAAAATATTCTTAGAAATATTTCATGCCATTCTTAAAAATATTATATTTATGTATTTAGTTCAGTCATAATATTCTTAAGAATCATAAACAAATTTTTAAAAATCATATTGATCCTTTTTTATTAGAAAATTATAGTTACTTATGACTAGCACCAACATTTGTACGTATAATAGAAAGACCAATATAGCAACATGAGATTAATAGGTCATTTTATGTACCCTTATAGTTGAACAATTTGACACCGCATCAAAATTAATGGGATAGACAAACAAATTAGGCATGACATCAAAACCAATTAAAGGAACTACATGTGGCTATTGATCATTGTCTTCCTTTAAATTTACGTTTGATTTCATGAATTAAATGTGTAACATTAACATTTAATAAGTAAATCAATTTAATAAATTATGTGAAAATCTATGTAATCAACTTAATTAATCAAAGGAGGTTTTGGTCAAGTGGAATCAAATTGAATATTGAAATTGAATATATTAAAAAAATTATAGTTTAAGATCATTTTAAGTTAAGAATATTTACATTAAAATGTTTTAAGATAAAAAGTTTAAATTATATAAAAAAAATTACAATTTAAAAGTTAAAGTTCAAATTTTTAATATTGGAATTCTTAAAAATAATATTAAATTTTAATATCTTTTGATATAAAAGTTAAATTACACAAAACTTTCGTGAATTTTGAATAATACATAAATAACTTCTTTTTCTTTAAAACTCGATAATTAATCTTCTTAAAATTTTTAATTTGTATAAATAATTCTTTATCATTAGTTGGTTTATTTTTTTACTAACAAAGCAAGAAATATTATTAATAATTATCTTCCTAATTTTTTTTTTGTGAATAACCCTCTTGAACTTTGGATTATATGTAGATAAATTTTTTAAACTTTAAATTTTGTACAGATAATTTTTTTAACATTTTATACTTTAATAGTGAAATAATAAACTAACTAATAGTGGAGAGTTTTTTATATAAATTAAAAAATTTTAAAAAATTTATTATTAAAAAGGTTAGTTGGACAAAGTTTAAAATTTAGAGGGAATTAGATGTAACTTAACCTAATATAAATACGTTGACCACATAAAATTAAATTTTTTCATATATTTTAAGTTGAGTGAACACTATATGAGAATAACGGGGCCGGGGGATGCTTTAGACGTGGACGGTGGTCAACAGATGGGAATAGCGCAAGGGGTCGCAGAATGCAAGCAAATCTGGAGTAAGATGCAGGAGAAGGGCATGCTACACGTGTGGTTAAACAGTTAGCTGCAAAATAACATGTGGTTGGGCCCATGAATCCGTACACTGACGGTACAGCCACCCCCTCTTTTGTCCCGGATTTGGATTCTCTCCTCCAATACTTTTTTTTCTCTGTATCTCCACTAACATCTAATGGCTAAAATTATATTTTTTTAAATTTTTATCATTAATTGTGAGTGATTGATAAATTTAAGGGTTGAGATTTTGGTAGAGAGACAAAGGATGGTAAAATTGGTGGAGAGAATCCAAATCCCTTTTGTCCCACGCTAAACCCTATACTTCATCCGTTTATTTGTTATTATTTATTTTTTTTATCAAATATCATCTTTAAATAAATAAAATATAATTTAATACATTCAAATTAAGATGTTTAATAATTAAAAATAATACATATATAAGTTTAAAATTTTAAAAGATGTAAGGTATAACATCAAATTTTAGTAACATGTATATAAATTTTAAAAAGTTGAAGAAGAAAATATGTTCACCTAAAATTAATTAATCTGGCTTTACAGGTGTTAACATTTGATTGAATAGTAATGTAGGCTCAGGCGAAACTTGAATGAGAAAGGGGTGGTTTGGCGCGCGTGCACGACACACACACACAATTAACTTGAGGTAGGGATCTTATTAATAATTTAATAAAAAAAATTTTAAATAGCAAATAATAAGTAAATATTACGAGCATTCTTCAAGGTTAGACTAAATTACACTTAATTTTTTTTGTTTCAAAAAAATTATACTTAGTTCTCTTAACTTTCATATATATGTGTGTGTATATATTATAAAAACCTTTCCTCTAATTTATTTTTTTGTCAAAGAAATTAGTTTTCCATATAATATAAGACTCTGAATTTATTTTTAATATGATGGTAAAAACAGTTAAGTTAATAAACTATAACATGAGATTTTATTTTTAATATAATATTAAAAAGAATTAAATAATTTTATTTTTGAAAAAATTACATCTTGTATAGAAAACTAATTTTACTGAAAAGAAATTAAATTGGAAGAGTTCCAAGTGTAATTTTTAAAACAATAAATGTATCAAGTATAATTTACTCTAAAAAAAGTATAACTTTCATATTATCGTATAACTCAATTAACCATCTTTAGATTATATTAATGTTGGAGGCGCGAGGCAAAGCATAACAATTCCCTCGCAGGGTTTGGGTACAGGGATTTAATAAAAACTCCAAAGATAATAGGACAAAAGTGAGACAAAATATAAGTGAATGGGGTGTGGATGAGTAGGAAAAATTTGCCCCAATCCGACCAATTACCATCCCTAATAAAAGAATATTAATAAGCATTCACTTAATAAATAAAGTTTTAAATTGAAATGGTGACATAATATTAAAGTTTTTGTGACCAAGTGATAATTAAAGAATTCGATCCTTGATATCTCATATTTGCTAATTAAAATTAAAACAATTTTTGATTATATCACATGAGGTAGATTGGTTAGCAATTCAATAATTTCTGCCCCACATCTCTCTTAATTAAAATTAACCTTTCACGTAAGTGTGATATGAACTTATGCTTTGTCCATATTTCCCTTGCCAACTCTTATTGAGTAAATTATATCAAGGATTTGGTACATTGGTGTCCTAATCTTATTACATCACATACCATGATATATCAAATACTTGATTTTAATGCCTTACATGATGAAATTAGAGAGGCGATCCTTAATATCTCATCTTAGCATCAAATGCTTGAATGTAACAAGAGGAATCATCTAGTATATTGGCAATATATCATATGAAAAATGTATATATATATATATATATAAATTCATATTTATTATTAAAAATTCATATGCTACTAATTATTAAAATTTAGAAATAAATACTATTTATTAATATATTCAATTAAATATGAGTATTTTATATTTTTTAAAATTGTAAATTGATATATCATCACTTGTCATAACAAATGAAGAAATTTTAGATCTCTCATTTCATTCCATGATATATAAGATATCAAAGAATTTGAAGTCTTGTCATCCTTGGGCATACCACAAATTGAATTTAAATTAGTTTCCATCAAATTACTAGATTTAATTTCTACCTTCAAAGAAATTTGAAACGGACCAGCCAACCATGCCTCCGTTCACACGTTTAAGTAAATTAAAATAAGTGGTAAATATTGGTCCATCCATATTCCCCACAAACTTGGCTTCATCGCTTGCGAATGCGACCTTTTTTTCTCCCTTAAATTAATTCTTCAATTTGCGAGATAAATAACTCATCTTGGCCTCTCTATATAGAAGACACAAGCTTCACCATGGGAAGTGCTTCCGTGTTAGCCTCAGCTGCCATGAGAAGTCAATTAAAGTTAGAACTTTACCTATATATGCTTGGTAATTCAATGGAACTCGGGGAAAAACTGTTCAACAACTTCGTACTGTGTTGAAATGTTTTATGCCTTATAGTTTACACCATACTTTCAAATTTTAATATGTACTTCAAGCTCAAATCTTCCAAGCTTGAAGGAAAGGTGGCTCTGGTCACTAGTGGAGCAAGTGGTATCGGCGAGTGCACTGAAAGGCTCTTCTCCGAGCATGGAGCTAAAGTGGTAATCGCTGATATCCAAGATGACTTGGGTCCCTCTGTTTCTAAAGGCATAACTGATTCATCATCCTCCTCCTTCGCTTCCTATATCCATTGCCACTCGACAAAGCAAAAGGACATAGGAAACAAAGTTGACACAACGGCTGCAAAGTATGGCAGGCTAGACATCATGTTCAACAACACTGGTATTGTTGGCATCAACAAAACCAACATCCTCGAAAACAAGAAGTCTAAATTTAAGGAAATGATTAATGTTAATGTAATAGGCACATTTTTAGGGACCAAGCATGCTGCAAGGGTGATGGTCCCAACACGCTGTGGCAGCATTATAACAATGTCTAATGTGCGTAGGTGTATAGGTGGAGTAGCGTCACATGCGTACACGAGCTCGATGCATGCAGCGGTGGGGCTGACGAAGAACACAGCGTGGCGCTTGGACCTTTTGGGATTCAGCTGAATTGTGTGTAGCCATATGTGGTGGCCACACCTTTGGTTAAGAATTTCTTTAGGCTTGATGACGAGGGAGTCCATGGAATTTATTCCAATCTTAAAGGTGCTATTTCTGAGAACCCCAGGATGTGGCTTAGGCTACACTTTACTTGGTGAGTCACCAGTCCAAGTAAGTGAGTGGGCACGATCTCATGGTTGATGGAGGTTTCACTATGACAAATCCTGATTTTCCTATTTTTAGGCAATATCTGATAATCACAATTACAGCAAGTGAATAAGTGTGATATGTAGAAAATGAATTAAAATCAAAATTTTTCCCCTGTACAAAAGTGGAGGACCAAGTGACCTCCAGAATTTGAATGTATAGAAAGTGGCACACATAAAGAGTATTCAATAGAAGGTAAAGGAGCTAAAGAGAAAGCAAACAAATATATATATATATATATATATAAAAGTAATAAACTTCACTAAAAATGAAGGATGTGAATAATAACATAGTGTTAGTTAATGAAATTTGAGAGTGGAACAAACAAAAACAACACAAAGATAAACTAAACAAATAAAATGGAAATCCTCCAAAGGTGAAGGAGACAAGTTCAACAAACTGTAAAAATGAGTAAAGGGTAAGAAAATCACAAGTAGATTTATCTTGGATTAGTCCCTTTAGCCTATGTCTAATCCCCTTAAGATTTTAAGGAATTTTTCTTCACTATCACTGTAAACTTTACAAAATGATGGTTTTGCGTGATCTAACACAAGTTTCCAAGCTTGTCTTAAACTTATTGTAGGGTCTTATATAGCTAACCCTTAACTAAATTACTTAAAAATTTTATATGAAGGATTGATGAAACAAATTGAACTCTCTTTTGAGATTCTTTTCTACACTCAAGGTTTTGCTTCTAACAAGCAGCTTGACCAAGCACTAAGCAGCAATTTTACAAGAGTTCAACACTTTCTTGTTGTTTTCTCTACATTTCCACTTGAATTCTCACATATATATAGGCATTTTGCATCTCCTAGCATTTAGAGATAATTCTGATCATTTACATCCTTTTTGGCTGGAATAGACTAGTTATGCTTCTAACATTAAAAAAACTTTCATCTTTGCAGCTACTATCATCTTAAGAAGCTCTTCTCATGCAACTCATCTAATCAACTCATCATAAATACTCTATGAAGCTCAATATATAGGTTAAAGTAACATTTTGTTTCTTACAAAAGATTAAAGACAACCACAGAAAGCATTTCTATTTCAATCTCATATTACATGAAAGTAATAACTCTTTTTATCATTTGTGTATTAATAAACTTGTCGTTTAGTTAATTATTAGATCAATTGGGCTGCACAAAACGGGCACAACAATAAATCATTAGAGAATCCATAACATGGGCTAGAATAATAAAGTGGATTTTTACATAAATGATATTTGGATTTTGTTATCATCAGAGTCTTGGGCCAACAATCTCTCCTTTTTTATGATTACAAAACTACTATGCAAAAGGTTCAAATAATTTATGTAAAAGCTCATTTTATGCTTATGCTCCCTTTGAATTAGTACACAAAAGAAGGATTCATCGGAGTTCATAGAATAGCCACGTAGAACATAGCAATCATCAGACAATCAAGCAAATGAATCAACCATTTTGCATAACCATTCTCCCTCCTTTTGTCAATAGCAGAAGGAGAACAAACAAATAAAGCAATAAAGGCAAGGTAAGCACTAAGAAGATAAGTAAATCACATAATGATATACATAAATTTAGAGAAGATTAATGTATAAAAGAAGTACAGCCATCACTAGCAACTATCATAAGCTTATATAATCGGTCTCAAAAATAAAATGGCATCCCTAAGTTGCTGATCAATGTAGCAAAATGCTTGAACCATCCAATCAAAGAGAATATAAGCATAGAGTTAATTTCCTAGAGCTACAACAAGAACTCATTTCTATTATGCTAAAAGGCTTTTTTAGCGTCATGCAGTTCAATAGTAACAAAGTCGAGTAGTTGCCAAATGACCCATTGACTACTAATCATATGATGAATGGTGCCAACATTGGCTACCAAAAAATCAAAATCAATACATAAGGATTGCACATTATCATTCAAGTTATAGAGAAGCTCAAGGATTTTGTCATTGAAGGGGATGAACAATGACAGTAGAAGATGGGGGAGAAGAAGGTAGATAGTGGCACTAATGCACAGGAGGTGGGGGAGGAGAAATAGGTGGAGGCAAAGACTAGTGAATAGCTGCAGAAGGTGGAGGAAGAGAGTTTGGAGAAGTGATAGAAGGTGGAGGATGGAAGAAGAAGGAGGTAGAGATGGTGGAAGATCAATAGGAGGCGGAAGAGAAAAGGTGGAAATTGAGATAGGAGGTAGAGGAGAAAACTATGGATGACCCAAAAGTGGAGAAGCCAAAGGTGAAGTAAGAGAAGGTCGAGGATAAGTGTCAGTAGGTTAAGGAAATGATCATAAAAGAAGTGGAGGATTAGAAGGAGAAGGAGGTGAAAATGGAAGAAGTGGAGGATTAGAAGGAAGGGAGGTGAAATGGAAGGAAGAACTTCAAATGGTTAAAGAGTCAAAGGAGAAAGAGGTGGAGAGTCTGAAGGTGGAGGTGGTGTAAGTGGAGAAGTTTCTAGTGGAGTTAATGCAAAGAAGGATTGCTCATGGACATGTGTAGACAGAGGAGGAAGAGAAGGTGGAAGAAGCATGGGGATTGGAAAACACATGAAAAGGAGGCACAAGTTTATTAAGGGGGAGCAGAACATGATTCACCAGGGGGAAACACCAGAACATCATATTCATCTATTCTCCATTCTTGCAAGCTCTATGGCTGAATGCTTTCACCTTCATTTTATCCATCAATTTCTTATAATGAGAGTTTAGATTCATCTTGTGGCTAGCTTAGATGAAGACTTTGATATGGAGTTTGAATATATGAAGAGCATTTAGGGATTTGGCTAAGATTTCTACACTTTCTTTTCTCTCTTTCTAGCACTTTTTCTTCTACTACTAATAGGTTGGTTAAGTTTGTATTAGATTGAAAATAGTGTTATTTATTATTAGTAGCTGGTTAGACATCAATTAAAAGATATTTTTTATGATTAATGGATTAATTTTTTGATGGTTTAAGTGCTATAATTTTCATATACCTTTAATTTTCAGCTTATACAATCAAAGTATTTGATGAAATACATGTTGGAGTTTTATGCTTGAATTTTTTAATTTAAGATTTTCTTAGGGTTTGAATGGTTAATTGAACTTCATAGGATTAAAGTTCAAACGTTAGTTCAATTGATTAATGATTTTTTTTTAGTATTCAATGAACTTAATCACAAGAATTAATAAATAAATGTAAAGTTAAGGTATCAATCAATATTGATTTATTACTTTCTTGAATCTTGTATGGTAACTTAAAATAAATTACTATGAATACATGTAGAAATTTTTAGACCAAAACTATTAACAATTGAATTAGAATAAGAATAATGAATATCAAGGAATAAATCCAAAGTTAGCTAGTCATCCATTGTTAGCTTGTTCAATCCATGGATTTTAGTTAATAGTTTGTATTTTTAATTCATTTTAAATTTTAGCTGTAACAACCGGGAAAAGGGAAAAGAAAGAAAGTAGAAAGCTAAAAATTTTCGAAATCCGAAAATTTTGCTAAGTCTCCTCGCAATAGCGAGAAATGGTCTCGCTACAGCGAGAGTGCCTGCTCGCAATAGCGAAGGTGATTCTAGCTATAGCGAGTACGGGCAGCAGTCCATACAGAAACCAGGGAGTTGCTCGCTGTAGCGTGCACTATAGCGAAAGTGAGGTCTGGAACTAACGCGAGTTCGCCATAGCGAAAGTCAAATCTCGCCATAGCGAAGGGAACTGATACGAGCTCGCCGTAGCGAAGGTTAAGCCTCGCTATAGCGAAGCCAGATAACACGAGCTCGCTATAGCGAAGGTTAATTTTCACCGTAGCGAGGGTCAGTCCGGAAGAGAGTAAAGAGCGAGAAACTGACTTCATTAAACGCTCAAACTCATTCCTTCTCTCATTTCTACCCTAGACTTCGACCCAAGGAGAGAAAAGAGGCGTGGAGAGTGAGAGAGACCAAGAGAAGGAGGGAGAGCAAGGGAAATGTAAGTAAATTTCTCTCTTTTCTCCTTAGAATTCTGATCTCCTCCCTTTGTCCTCTTTTCCTATGGTTTGGTTTGTGAAAATGGTTGGATTTTGGGCATAGGTCAGAAGAGGAAAAGTGGAAAATACCTTTGAATCTTTGTGTTTTCTTTGAAAATGTTGTTTCCACTACCATGGGAGCTTGAGAGAGGGAAAGAGTTGATGGCATTCTAGAGAGAAAGAGAGAACTCTAGGTTCTGGTATGTTAGAAGGTTTGCTCTAAAGATTGCATTCTAAGAGAGTAATTCCTTGTTCTTGATTGTGCCTAGGCTCAAATGAAGCACCTCTATCAAGGTGTGAGTGTGAACCTGAGAAGGGAGAGGGGAAATTGAAAGGAAAAGCTAGTGTTGGCTTTGGCTTATAAGGTAGCTCTCTTTCCACTCTTTCTTGTTGCATTTTTGGATGTAATAGTCATTGTATGTTTATGTATATGTTTATTGTGTGGAATATGCCATATGCTATTGCTTTGATGCATTGATACCAATATGCTTGTGTGATAAATTGTGAGAATTGCTCGGGTGAGGTAGTGCCGAAAGTCCCTTGAGATGGGTGAGGTGAAGTCGAAAGTCCCTTGAGAATGGGTGAGACAAGGCCAAAAGTCTCAACCGAGTGAGGCCAAGTCAAAAGTCCCTAAACTCGGGTGAGGCCATCCAAAAGTCCCTAAACTTAGGTGAGGCTAGATCAAAAGTCCCTGGAGCCCATTTTTGGCATTGTTGTGATTTCCATAGCATGTACAATGTGTGTTGGATGTTTGAGAATGGCTAAATGCTTATTCATATGCTTTGACTTGTTATATGCCTTGATTGCTTACTTGATTGAGTGCATGAGCTACTGAGATTCCCTGAATCTCACCCCTTCCTCTCCCAACTTAACATGCTAGGTGGAGCACAAGGAGAAGCAAGTACACACCAAGGAGCCTAGGAGTATGCTTAGCTAGATACTAGCTTATTTTTTGTTATTTTGATGTAAAGTGGTGCCACAATGAATATGCGCCCACTATTTTTGAGATGTAAATGTTGTAGCAAGTGTATATGTATGAAAAGATGATGTATAAACTATGTTTATAGCCAAAGTAATGCAAATATGGGTTTTGCCCCTTTTTATGAATGAATGTGATAGTGCATTTTTTGCCGTAGCATAGTGAGATTGGAATGTATATTGATTTGGACCCTATGGACATATTATATATACTATTGTTATGCCTTTAAACTTGTCCATGAGGAGTGAGAATGTGTGAGAGGCCATTTGGACCCATTTTGGATCTCTTGGGTGCCAAAACCGGTAATTTTGTGAGCTCCATCAAAGTATGACCGGATGAGCTCCTCTTGCCATAAAATTTGGCATGCCTCTAGAGTTTGTAGAAAGCTTCTTGAGAAGCTAAATTTGGTAATATTCGAAGGTCTAGAGAATATTTGGTGAATTGTTGAAGTTGGGAAAAATATGGTAGTTTGGTCATGTACTGTTTCTATAGGGCAGAAATGAAATCCATGTCCTACATAGACCAAACGGTAGCCAAATGTCATGAAATTTTATACACATGAACTAGAAAACCACAGTGACCTATACCAACTAGAATCAACCAAAACGGAGGTCTGTAGAGAGAGAATGAACCTTCTGAAATTCTGTATCAGCATCAGGGAGCTCATCTGACCCCCATTACTATTCCATCAGTTTTCGGGGTGTAGGGGCTACTGAACTGATCTAAACTTATTTGTTTCCTCTAGTAGACATCCGTAGCTTTCCAAATTGGTATAGTGTGCCCAGATTGGATTTTGGTGGATTTAGTTATGAATTTTTGAAAGTCATGACAGTAAGCTGCACCAGAAACAATGATAGCCAGACCTCCTTCCCATTTTCGATGTCAAACATGGTCCAAACGCTGAGTTTGTGGTTAGGAATGATTTTTAGTGTAAATTTAACACTTAGAGGTTTCTAGAAAGCTAAAGTTTACTAGATTCCCATTTTTATATAATTAGTTATGATTTTCCAAAATTAGAGCCAAAATATGACTTTTGGGCCCAAGGGAGAAATTGTATTTTTCTGGTTTTTGGCTCCATACCCGTCACTTATGGTTTGTTTTATGCTATGTATGGGTTGTATAAATGGAGTGTGAGTAGAAAACATGAATGATGGGTTCACAGGACTCACGAGGTAGAAGATAAGTGTATGAAACCCCGTTCCATAGCATGAAAATGCCACGGATTAATGTTGGTTCTTTGGAAATCATATAGAACCGAGCCCAGTGAGAGGCTAGATAGTGGTAGTAGATTAAGGTGTTACATTAGCTAATTGAATTCAATCAAAAACCCCATGAATTACATAGCTTTTAGGTTTCTCTTAACACTTGGGAAGCTCTTTTAAATAATTGAAATTCATTTCCATGGAAAATAGTCTAGGTTGCACCCTATATTACCAACTTCCATTCAACCTAGTTTATTTGAGGTTGCTCAACACAACTTCAACTTTCCCTTCCTTGACCACAAACAAATTGGCATAAAATTCCCAAACTAAATCATCATACACTAGTTCATCTATTTTCACTAAGGGAGCCCAGCACATAACTTTGAACTCCAATTCTAATAAGCAATTTAAGTGTGTTAACTTAGCAAAATCTACACACCTTCCAATAGCAATAGGTCTGTGTTGAAAATCTACTAAGTATTTATCTAGGTGTTCTTAGGAATGAAACTTTGGTAATAGATAAGAATAGGCTTTTAGACTGGGGTTCTTCTTCATCTACTTTCTTTTTTCCTTTGCCTTCAGATACTGTGAGTTTCTTAACTAAGCTTTCTCAAATAGAAATCCCCTTTGATCATTTCAGTTGCTTCACGATAGCGTAGGTTTCTTCCTAATCTGGTTCATCATTAGAGACCCTTTTTCTCTTGTATTGTTGGTTTGGAGTTGTAAATTTCTTTATTTCTTGTTTTCTTTCTCACTCTAGTTTCTTTAATTGAATCTTTTACAAAGCATGTTCTCTCTTTTCAAACTCTTCTTCCACATTTATAACACCTTTAACAAGAATGAATTTCTTTTGCTGCTGAGATCTTCAAAGATGAAATGTAAAGCAATTTATGTTTTGGTCCATAAACCAATCTAAGGTTAAGGCAAAAAGGTGCTAGAGAAAGAGAAAGGATGCTTCTAAAATAACACTTCGATTCTGCCTTTTGAGTGGTTTGTTTGAAAAGAGTTGTTTAAACATTAATGAAATAACCACCATTTATTGCAAAAAATCATTAATTAGTCATCAGGCATGCCCCTTTTCAAGAACAAATTAATGCTATGATAGACGCCTCAGCATACATGGCAAATAAAGCCAAAAGGAATTATTTTCCTAAGGACTAAGCACTTTACACATGTCATCATAAGGAAAAGCAATAAATAAGAGCAAGTAAATAATAAAATAATTGAATGCATAGTGTAATTATTTAATCAATAACAGCACATAATTAGATAAATTGCTATGATGAAATAGAGGAGGCACAAATAGCACAAATAAAAGTGGAAGAGGCAACATGCTTCACTTTAAATTTTCATAAATGTGCATGATTTATGATTAATCATATCAATTTCATTTCCTAGATGGATAAATCTATTCTCAAGCAAAGGTTTAGTAAATATATCAGCAAGTTGGACTAAGTTACCTCCACATTTCATTTTGTACATGATCTTTGATAAAATGGTGTTTTATCTTAATGTGCTTTATCTACAAATGGTGTACTAGATTCTTTGTGAGGCAAATGACACTAGTGTTATTACAAAATATAAGGATATGATTGAAACTGAAGGAGAAATCCTCGAGTTGATGCTTCGTCCAAAGCAATTGAGTGTAACAACTTCCAACTACCATGTGTAACACCCCAAAATTAATTAAGATGTTAATTATAGATTAGGTTAATTAAGAATAATTAATATAGAATAATTGGGCAAGTTAAGTAAAAGGGAATTTTAGAGAGATGAATTATTAATATGAGTTTGAGATTTAATTGAGTTAGAAATCCCATCTAGACCCAAATTAAATCAATGGGTCATGATTAAAAACTATTGAGGGCCCAAGAATTTTAGATGCAAACCCAACCCTTATTGTGAAGCTTAGCCCAAGAGATAACACCTAGTGATGGCCCAATTCAATTTAATGAATTAGAAAACCAAGACTCAACTTGTATAAGCCCATGTACTTGGCCCAATAACCCTTGAGCATACCTAAATCAATTGAGTCCTTCAATGTTGGTCTGTCCCAATTAAAATTCTGCAACACAACACATGAAAGCTAGCCCAACAATGCTTAACTCTGAAGCCCACTTGGTATTGAACCTTTGGGTCAGCCCATGACCCATATTAGACCCAACTTAAAACCCTAAAAACTAACTTGGCCACCCCCATTCTGCAAAACACAAGAGAGAAATTTGGAGATTTGAAAGGAGGCTAAGGTTTGGGGCGAGAAATTCACTATTTTCCACTTCTAGAGTAAGATTCAGCTAAGGTAATAGTTATATAACTTAATCCCCTTCTCTTTCTCTTCATTTTAGCTCGATTAGTTTTTCATTTGGAGTATTTTCACCATACCCAAAATCTGAAATGTGATTGTTTGGGTTTTTCTTAGTGAAATTTCGTAGGTTGGGGCTGAGGGTGTTGTTAGGTAAGTATAAACTCTCTATTTTGATACTTTCTTTGCTAGTTTAAGACCCCCACAGTAGACTTATAGTATGGGCCTTAATTTTATATGAATTTTCCTGTCATTTAGAATGATATATTGATATTTCTGGTCTAAGAAAGGTAAAATCTTAAATTTGAGGCTCTTGATGATTGGGTAAGTATCCCTTAGATAACTATTAGTAACTTAACTCTTTAAGCATTGGGTTATTGCCACAAATGATGAATGAGATAGTAATGGACTGATAAAAATGAACATTTTCTGATATTGTGATTTTAAGAGGATTTTGGTATTGCTATAGCTTCTTAAATTGTCTACAAGTGAGGTAACCGGAACTATATTAATTCCATGCATATATTTGCTTTAATTTTATATTTGCTATACATGAATAATTTGAAATGCTAAATGAATTGGTTGGCTATCTGTTATATGTGATTGGACCTTGTGAGTCCATAGTGGAGATATGGTGCGACTGCCACTTGTGCATGTGCTTCGATCGGGTACTGGGTTATAATCAAACCCCAGATACACTGAGCCCTAGTTATGCTCAATGGGGAGTAAGTGCCGTGGATGGGCCTCTCCTGGTGTTATTGGCTTTTAACATATGAAAATATAATTGCTAGTATAGGATAGTAATCATGATAGCCTAATTATTTATTGGTATGACTAGTATATTTTCTAATGCTTATGTAAAATCATGCATATATGTTGATTAAACTAGAATATATGAATGGAATTTACCTTGGTTACTGAGATCAGCATCTTACTCCGTTTCATGGGCTAAACATTTCAGGTGAAGGTTCTTCGGGTAAGGATAAGGGCAAACAAGTGGATAAACATCCATGAGCTGAGGCCTGGTGTGGGGAGCTACACTTGGTCTGAGTGGAAGAGAGTAGATGCTAATTTTGTTAACCTTTGTATAGCATCATCATGTATCTATATTGCCAAGTGTAGGAGTTTGTATTTTGATAACATAGAATGTAACCATTGAGAAATAGGCTTCATATTAGTTGTATGGCTTGTGAACCTGTGATATAACTGACTATTTGAGTAATGAAATCATATGATATATTGATTGTAGACTTGAACTAGTGATACATGAAATATCTAATGAAAATATGATTGAATGAACATTGTGAGAAATTTATAAATTTGCTGATATAAGACCAATGGATGAGTAGGATCCACATTTAAATATTAGATGGGTAATGATACAATGGCTGGAGTAAATCAACTAGATATATGCTATTAAAATCTCATAACAAGTCAGAAAGTGGCCCTAAAGAGTCCCTAGGTAGAGAATGGAGAGTATGAGACAAGATTTTAAGAGTTGTAGGATCAAAAGGCATTTTCTCATAGTCAATAGAGGCAAAGTTGCCCAGGGAGAGTACCAAAGAGCAATTCGCTGCAATGAAATGTGAAATTAGCCATGGCAAAATATGAAAGGCAAAGTTGGGAGTCAACCAGAGGGTAATTCACCGTGGCTAAATGGGAATTGGTCGCGGTGAACTTTTATGATAATTTATTAAGCATTCCAGAAAGAAATTAACTGCAGCGAAAAGGGGAATTGGTCGTGGCCAATAGCGAGAGGCGAATGAGGTAAGTTCCAAGATGCTTCCTCACCACGGTGCCATGTAGGTTAGCCACAGTGAAGCTCCAACTCACCGCAGCAAAACTTAAAAAGATAAAGAGTGAACCCGAGAATAATTGGCCGCAGCGCAAGGGTATTTAGCCACGGCTAATGGTCCCAAACTTTTATTCTAGCTTAGAAATCTTAGTTTTTCATATGGTAACCCTAAGGGATGACTTAGAAACATTGGTAGAAGATTCTTGTGCGTCGAAATTAATGGGCAATAGAATTAAAGGCTTATAAATGAATATTTGTTTCCCTGATGTACATGAGTATTTGTAATTATATGGTTGATGACTCTAATAACATTAAGGTTCAAATTTTCCTGTATTTTCTGAATATAACTAGTCGTAATGTCTTGTAACTCCAATTTATGATTATTAATCACATATTTAACTTTAATTATAATAATTAAAAGTTAGGGTCATCACACTATGTACCTAACCTCAGTGGTGGAGAAAGTTGCAAAACTTTGCTTCTTACTATACCAAGACAGCAATAATTTTTCAAGAAATTGGCAATAACTACTAGTACTTTTTCTATCTAATTTGTCTCTGACAAAATCTGGATTTACACACCTAACAAGATCAAATGTATTAGTTCTAAGGTACCACAAACCATAGTTTTATGTCTCCCCAAGATATCTAAATATTTTTTTTTAAAAGCAACAAAGTGTGATTCTTTAGATATGCTTGAAATCTTGCACACTTACATACATTAAACATAATATCAGGTATGTTGGCTATTAAGTATAATAAAAAAAGCCAATCATATCTCGATTTTTCTTTTAATCAAAGTCTTTACAAGTCTCATCTTTATCTAAAGTGGATGAGGGACACATTGGAATCCCTATAGTAATTCTGGAACTCATACTTACTAACCAACTCTTTAGTATACTTTGCTTTACTGATGAAATTTCCTTTTTTTTTTTTTTTGGTTTGTTTAATTTGTAACCCTAGAAAGAAGTTTCACCTCCCCTATCATACTTGTCTTGAATTCACCCTTCATTAAATTAGCAAATTCCTTGTAGAGAGTATCATTAGTACTACTAAAGATAATATCATCTATATACACTTGCACAAGCAAATATATACTTTTATTCTTCTTAATAAGAAAGTAGTATCAAGTTTTCCTCTTGAAAACCCATTTTCTAAAAGAAAAGTGCGTAACCTTTTATACTAAACTCTAAGAGCTTGTTTTAAATCATAAAGTGCCTTTAAAAGTTTAAAAACATAGGTGGGTAGCCTTTTATCTTCAAAGCTGAGGAATTGTTTAACATACACCTCTTCATGTATATACCCATTTAAGAATGCAATTTTAACCTCCATTTGATACAATCTAAAATTTATATAAGAAGTATACGCAAGCAACATTTTAATAGACTCTAACCTAGTAATAAGAGAATAAGATTCATCAAAATCTATACCTTTGTGTTGAGTGTAACCTTAGCCCACTAACCTTGCTTTATTTCTGATTACATTAGCTTATTTTGAAATACCTATTTGGTTTCAATTATGGATGCTCTTTCAAGTTACTCCACTAAGCTCTATACTTTGTTTCTTTCAAATTGATGCAATTCTTCTTTCATAGCAATTATCCAATTTTCATCTCCAAGTGGTTCTTTTACAATTTTGGGCTTAATTTGCAATAGTAATGTGTGATTATTTCTATTGGATCTGAAGGATGATTTGGTACACATTCCATTGTTTGTATCACCAATAACATATTGAGATGGGTAGGTGGAGGAGTATCTCCATTCTCTCGAAAGCTTCATATCTCTTAGTGCAAATTCTAATAGATTTGGCCTTTGTTCACTTACTGATGTATCATCATCCTAATTTGTTAGTTTTCATCACTTTTGTTGCTCTCTCTGAGGTGTTGATGAGAAACCTCTTCTGATTTTTGTTTTGAACTCTACTTTTGAATCTTGTCATTGGTAGAAGGATGAAATTCGCTCCAACTTCTGCCTATAATTTTGAGTAGACTTGAGTAGCTTTCCTTACTTCCTTCATTTACTTTGTCTATTGGACCAAGATTTAGTTGCTAACTTGAATGATTTCTTCTTACAATTTGCTCATCTTCATCTTTACACACTATTGTTCTCGAAGAGGGATTAGTTTCATCAAAAACTACATACATAAATTCTTCTACTATTATTGTCCTTTTATCATAAACCCTATAAGCTTTATTAGTTATTATATACCCTAAGAAAATTCCTTCATCACTCCTAGCATCAAACTTTCCTCAATTATCTTTTTCATTATTATAAATGAAACATTTACATTTAAATGTATGAAAGTAACTAACATTGAATTTTCTACCCTTCCATAGTTCATATAAAGCTTTTTTAAAGAATTAGTCTTATGAGAGAATGATTTAAAATAAAACAACAAGTATTTATGATTTCAACTCAAAAGTATTTGGGAAGATCATTTTTTATGAGTATAGTTCTAGCCATATCTTGGAGGGTACAACTCCATTATATTTTGAAGCTTTTGGTGCAGAAAAGTTATGGTTAAAACCCTATTCATCACAAAAATCTTTAAACAATTTTTTTTTCAAATTTCCCACCATGATCACTCTAAATATTTAAGATTAAATACCTTTATTCTTTCTAAACTTTATGCAAAATACAACAAAATTCTTGAACACTTCATCCTTATAAGAGAGAAAGAGAACACACGTGAACTTAGAAAAGTCATCAATAATTACAAAAGCATAGCTTTTTGCACCAAAGCTTCAAGCTTGCAAATAGTCAAAGAAATATATATATATATATATAATAATTAGAATTGCCAAGTGGAGGTGACAAATTCCTTTAGTTTGAAGGAGGATCTTGGTTGTTTTTCAATTTGGCATGCATAACAAAAATGATCCATTTCATAATCCAACTTTGGGCCTTTTACAAGATTCAGCTTAGATAATTTGGATAAAGTATGCATATTTGCATAGCCAAACTTTCAATGCCACAACTAAAAATCATTACATATAAAGGAAAGATAAGTTACATTCTTTGAACTAAGATGATTTGTACGCAAAATGTAGATATCTTTAAATCTTTGACCTACAAATAAGGCCTTGTTATCATTATAGATAGTGCAATGCGTGGGATCAAAAATTACCTTGTATTCTTTATCACAAAGTTGGCTAATACTAAATAAATTTTGTTTTAAACCAATAACAAAACAAACATTATATAATCAACAATTTTCAATTAGCTCTACTTTATCTATACCAATATTCTTACCCTTTCCTCCATCATCGAATGTAACAGATCCTTTATCTTTTCTTGTGAAGGATACAAATTGAGATGGATCTTCAATCATGTGTCTAAAATAGCCACTGTGTAGAAACTAATACTATTTCAATATCCTTTCCTTCATGCATACTTAAAATTGTTTCAATATTTCTTACATACCTAAACATTTTTGGGTCCTTTTTTATTAGTGTTGGACAAAACATTTCCTTTTGGTATCCAACAAGCTTTCCCTTTTTGTATTTACATTTGTAAGACGCATATCAATTTTTATTGCAATATAGATAAAAGGTGGAAAAGGTTGCTTTAACAAAGAAGTTGTTATACATCTTGACATTTTATTTTCCATCATGTCCTACTCTAGATCTGTCAAACATGTATTTTTGTTTACCTAATAGCATATTTAAATATTCTTTTCCTTTAACAAAATTTTCCAAATCTTTTGTTAAAATTGTAACTTGTTGTTTTGAAGATTTATTTTCTTCTAAAGTTGATTCTAAGCTAAATTTAAGTTTCTAAAAAAAAATTTCTAGTTTGGAGTTTATTTGTAGTTACTCCTCATATTTAGCAAATAGGTTTTTAAAATTAGTAAGTAGCCCATTAAATGTTTCATCCAATTCAACATAAGAAAGTGAGTTTTCATTTTTTTTATCTCATTTTCCTCAATAGCCATGAAGCATATTTGGCCATTTCTTGCTTGAGTTCTTCATCTTTTTCATCGTCATCACTCTAAGCTACCATGACTTCTTCTCTCCATATGGTTTAGCAAGCTTCTTCTTGAAGTATGGACACTCATTTAATGTGTCCATTTTTCCCACATTCATAGCAAGTAATGGCGGTCTTTATTGGTTCCACCTTTTCTTATTGCTTTTAGAGGTGTTTCCCTTATTCTTGCAAAGTTCTTTTTTCTTCTTTGCATATTTATCTAGCCTTTTTGAGAAAAAGGCAATGTCTTGTCCATTTAGTTTATCCTCATCTTCTTCAATAAGAGGTTCTTCAATTGCAGCTACTTTTAGTGCTACCAACTTCTTTTTGTACTCCAACTCATGTCTTTTTAATTGATTATTCTCATATGCAATAAGTATTCCTTGAAATTCATTATATGAGAGAGCATGGAGATTTCTACTCTCTATAGAGTGTACCTTAGATTGCTATTGTGGCAATGAGTTTCTCCTATATCTCTATAGCCATTTCACATTTTGAGATTTTGTCATATTTTGGTCCACTAATGGCGCACACCAAAATATTCTTGGCACAATGATTGTATTGAACTAGTTTAATATCATCTTCTATCCACTTGCTTTTAAGTTTATCAACAATACTTCCAATAAGCATGTCCACTTTTTTGTTGGCATTTTAGGTCCTTCTTCAATAACCTTCCACACATGATAGTTAGTGGAACATATATATATATATATAGTGCTTCCTGGTGGAATGAGATAGTCTCACAATTGTGAGAAACCCTCTTGGAAGTATGGTCTTTCTAGAATGTTAGAACTCATTTTCTGCAACAAGAAAATAGACTTTTTCTCTAAGCTATTAAGCATAAAATCAAGTGAAATCAAGCTCTAATACCAATTGATAATCATACATAAATGGGGTAAATAGGTGTGATGTATAGAAAAGGAAGTAAAATAAAATTTTTCACCTATACAAAAGTGGAGAACCAAGTGATCTCTAAAACTTGAATGCACAAAAAGTAAAGCACGTAAACAGTATTCAACAAAAGGTCAACAAGCTAGAAAGGAAGCAAATAGATAAATATATATATATATATATATAATAAAGTAATAAACTTCATTAAAAATATAGGATGTAAATAGTAATATAGTATAACTTAATGAAATTCGAAAGTGAAGCAAGCAGGAGCAACACAAAAATAAACTAAACAACTGAAATGAAAATCCTCCAAAGGTGGAGAAAGCAAGTTCAACAAAGTGTAAAAAAGAATTAAGGGAAAGAAAATCGCATGCAAATTTATTCTAGTTCAAGCCCTTTAACCTATATCTAATCCCCTTAAATTTTTAAAGGATTTTTCTCTACTATTACTAACAAACTTTACAGAATAATGTTTTGCATACTCATCACTAACACAGGTTTCTAAACTCATAAAACTTACAGTAAGGTTTTATATAGCTAAACCTCAATCAAATCACTCAAAAATTTTATAGGAATGATTGATAAAACAAATTCAACTATCTTTTGAGATTCTTTTCTACACACAAAATTTTGCTTCTAACAAGCAAATTAACTAGTCACCAAGCAACACTTTTACAAGAATTCAATACTTTCTTATCATTTTCTCTACAATTTTCCCTGCATTTCCACTTAAATTCTTGCATTTATATAGGCTTTTAACATTTCCTAACTATTAGAGATAATTTTGATCATTTAGCATTATGTTTCTAATGCTCAAAAACTTTCGTCTTTACTATTGTTGCCAATTTAAGAAACTTTTCTCATGCAACTCATCTAGTCATCTCATTATAAATGCTCTACAAAGCTTAATATATGGGTCAAAGTAACATCTTGTTTTTTTTTTTTTTAATAGTTAGAGACAACAGCAAAAGGTATTTCTATTTCAATCTCAAATTACACAAAAGCCATAACTCTTTTTGTTGTTTGTGCATTAATAAACTTGTCATTTAGTTAATTATTAGATCAATTGGGCTGCACAAAATGGGCCAAACCATTAGAGAATTTACAAAATGCGTTAGAATAAGTGAGCTTTTACATAAATAATATTTGAGTTCTGTTATTAGTAAAACTGCAACTTCGAGCCGACAATATCTGCAAAGGGAGGTTATGGATGGAGAATCAATTCATTGTTGGAAATCTGAATCTATTATGGGCAAGTTGTGTGGAAGTTTGTTTTGTGCTTGTTTAGAGTTTGCACGATCACGCTCGTAATGTACCTTTTGATCACTTTTAGTGTGCGTTTTTTTTGTCGTGTTTATTGTTTGTTTCGACTACTACACACAAAATTACTTGCATGTTTTGATTTAAATTGCCCGCACCCAAAAGGTAAACTTTCTAATTGAGATATAGGCCTCTGGACTCGAACTTTCAATTTGTGAGCAGTGTTTTTTGTTCTAATTGGAACCATATGTGGAGCACCATTTTAGTTGTTAGTCTGCTGTCTTTTTCTTGCAGGTAAATTGCAAATAACCTTCAATATCTCCCCAAAAACAAAAAAAAAATTAAAAATTTTGAAATTTGTTAAATGTTTTATTAGATGCAGTTGAAATTGTTTATCTTCCTTTTTTTTGTACTTTTAAATTTCAAGTGAATGAATGGGAATTATTTATCTCTCTCTCTCTCTCTCTCACACACATATATAGTTTGGACTATTAATTACCAAAATTAAAACTTGATATCATTTATCAAAATGTCAAAGTTAGAGAAATTATTGGGAGGAAATGTGGTTTTTTGTCTTTCAAAAATACATGCTTTAATTACTTAATCCTTAAGTTTCAAAAAGCATGATATAGTCCCTCAAAGATATATGCATTAACTATTTAGTCTTTAAACTTGAAATTAAATATAAGTTTTTGAATCATTACTCATTAGTTAATTATTACTTAGTACATGCTTCAAGAATTAAACATGAATAAGTCTAAAACTTTTAGGAACTACTTTAAAAATTCAGAAATTAAATAATTGAAGCAAGTATCTTTTAAAAATTAAATCAAATATTTTAAAATTTTAAAAATAAAATAATTTAATAATATCTTTTAGAACAAGAAAATACATTTCCTCAATAATTTACGTTTTAGCATATTCTTTCAACCATTCATTTGCTTAAGACAGTCACAATCTCGAGACGAAATCACATACATAGGACATATGACATTTATTTATCCAATAAACTTATAAAATGTGCAAAATTCACTTAAAAGATAAATCTTATTTAAATGTGTAAGACTCGTTTAAATAATAAATTTTGCATATTAAATGTTTAACTTTTATTAAAATTGATAAAAAAATTTTATTCAAATGTGTAAAACTTGTTTAACTAATGAATCTCATATATTTTTATGTTTATATCTTTTTAAAATTGATTAAAAAAAAAAAGATCTAACTCTCTACGTCCATCCTTTTACCCACTGAACAGATAGATCCACGGGATAATGCAGTTTCGCCTCTTGAGGGGATATTGAGGGGGCCTACTCTCTCTAATGAAATGGGCTTTACTAATCCAATGGGGCACTGACATTTTTGGCAAGTGGTGTTCAATGAATGGGCTTTTGGGCTTTGTGGATGCACTCAATGGAGCAGCATTATGGGTTTTAATTCTTCCAGCCTCGGTCCCTCCACAATCGTTATGGGCTTTATATGAGGGAGGATCAGGATTTGACATAGGGGGAGGATATTGGTTATCATGGGTCTTCATCTTCGTCGGCAGATTTTTCTCCTCCGGCGTCACCTGAAAGACAAATTTTTACTACACGGTGCAAGAACGGTCAAGATCTGCTCCACACGAGTATAACTATTACTCTATAAATATTAAAAAACAGATCTCGATCATTAAGAGCATCTCAAAATTTGTCTACCTGAAGGGAGTTGTTTCGTTCTTTCTTCCTTTCCTATTGGCATTGTGTTCCTTTTTAAAAAAAAAGGAAACTCAAACATGATACAAGATGGAGGGGATCAGAGAGATTGAAAGAGGAATTTTGACGCCTAAACTCTATTCCTGAACTTTTGGAATATTCCTCAGTAAATCCTTCTGTTTGCTAATGATGGGTTTGGGAAAGCTTGTCCAGCAAAGCTTCCCAAGAAGCCATGAGAAACCGAAATAGATAAACTCATTTTGACAGTAGAACTTCATTCAATTTTAGAGGTTCATCATACGCACTTCAGTTAAAAACTTCTTTAATTTGGCGCCACCCATGTGATTTAGGCCAGTAGACTAAGGGCCTAGTTGATAAATTATTTTTAAAATAATTTTTTGTTTTTAAAAATAAAAAATAAAAAAAATTATTTAATAATATATTTTTAATAAAGTGTTTTGTAAAATAAAAAAATAAATTTTTATTTTTAAAAACAGAAAAATCAAAACACTCTATAGGTGTTTTGTAATTTTTATTTTATAGAATAAAATAAAAAATAAAAAATAATTACTTTTCATAATAATAATTCAAATGAATTTTTATTTTTTTTATTCTCAAAATTTATTTTAAAAACATTAAAACAAAAACAATTTTAAACAAGCCCTAATTCTTTTCCGTTTTTGTTCCACCTTTGATGTTATCATGCCCGAGGTTCTATTCAAAAAACTCTGCTGTCCGACATTTATATATAGAAGAAAGACTTTCAATCACTTTCTTGAAATGAATGGCTTTTCTTAATTTTGGATATGTCGTTCAAATTATTGACTAAGCACTATTAATGCAGTGGACAACCTCTTTTGCATTGTTTTCTACCCTAAACACTCGTGTTAGATATTTAAAGAACACAGAATTTCAATCACTTTCTAGAAATGAATGACTTTTCTTCTTACTTTTAGATATATTATTCAAACTATCAGTGGACTTCCCTATAGATTTGGATTCGAACTATTCTTTGCTTTTAATTTCTAATATCTTGGAGTTTGCTAATCTAGTGTCAGTCTGTGACTGTAACAATGCAACACCGTGTGCAAAAACTATTCATACACCTCCAAAGCAACTTCACATACTTTAATAACTGACTAATCAAATAGATAATTGGCAGAACATTGAAATTGTTTCCATTTCTCATGCAGCAAACACTCATTAATCTTCTGTCATATCTCCAACGTAGCAAAGACCAAGCTCAAAGTAGACGTGTTGAGGAAAATTTCTCCTGCAAAAAAGTACAAAATTAGAAGAAGGCTAATTAATGTGAAAGCTATTAATGAGTAATATTTATGAAAGCAAAAATGGGAGAGACCGAAAAGTATTACCAGTTAGCTTTTCAGCCACCTCTGCCATTTAGCTACACTCAATGCTGTCTTGACATAAATCTTGTCTGCCAAATTGCTCAAGAACCTGAAATAGGCATGTCTCCAAGCACGGTTGAGAAGAATTGAACCAAAGATTCCCAAAAATCCAAAAATAAATCCAAGTGCCGTACTCCAGTAAAATCCTTTAGATATAAGTGAATCCTCATCTTCTTGGAATTCAACTGGTTCTTGAGTTGATTTCTCCTCAAAACACAATTTCTCAAGTGGTTTCCCACAAAGATCAAGATTTTCTTCATAGCTTGAGCCATTAAAAGTCTGCAACTGTGTGCCGCTTGGGATTTTCCCAGATAGGTGGTTATGTGACAAATCCAACATGGTGAGACGGTCAATTTGAGCAAGGCTAGAAGGGATTGAACCAGATAAATTGTTTCTTGACAAGTCAAGAAATTCCAGTGACATTAACCTACCAATTGCAAGGGGAATTCTTCCAAACAAGCTGTTTCTTGATAAATTCAAAGAAATCAACTCAACTAAATCCTCTATTTCTGCTGGAATTACTCCGTTTATTTGATTGCTTGAGAGATCAATGCTTTTCAGTAACTTACTATGCTTGAACATTTGAGGTGCACCTTTCCACATCAGCAATGCATTTATATCATATTGATAAAAAGGTGTTGATCCATCACTGGATATAGAAGGACTCACCGGATTTGTTGATGAACTCTCTTGAGCCATTGCTGTAAAATTCTTCAAGCATTTGAATATTTGCCCAGATAGATTGTTCAAAGAGAGATCCAAGAGCTGAATGCTTGTCAGATAACAAAGATGCAATGGTAAACTTCCAAAGAAGCGATTATTCCGTAAGCTTAACATTTGCAACTGTTGTAATCCATCTCCAATCCATGAAGGTATAGGTCCTGACAATCTATTTTCCCCCACATCTAGCATCTTTAAGCTTGTGCAACTCTTCAAGGAGAAAGGCAATTCCCCAGTTAATCTATTGTTTCTCATTATCAATACTTGAAGCTCAAGTAGAGATCCAATAGAAGGAGGAATTTTTCCTGACAAGTTATTGTTACTCAAATCAAGATAGATCAATGATGTGAAACCACTCCAACAATCAGGAAGTTGACCTGATATTTGATTACTTGAAATATCTAATGACGCCAACACTTCTGCTGAACTGTTGTCACATAAAAATGCAAGAGATTCTGAAAATTTGTTTTTCGACAAATCAACAACTGATGCACTACGTAGAAATGATGGAACTGAGCCTTCAAATTGATTTGAAGCAAGTGATATATCAGGAGATCCAGAAAATCTTATTGGGGAATTTGGAATTCTACCCCGTAAGTTGTTGAATGAAACATTCAACCATAACAAGTTTGGGGTAAATAGACCCCAAAACCACTCTGGAACAATATCAGAAATTCCAGCATCAGAAATTTCAAGTACAGAGAAGTTACGTTGAGTGTGCAACCAATTGGGAAAATTAGGACCTAACTTGCAAGATCTAAGAAATATCTTATCCAATTGAAAGGATGGGACCCAATTCTTGCCAAACTTCAAAGCCAATGAATTGTAAGAAAGGTCTAACGTCTTCAAGTTGGACATATTAGCAAAATGTGACTCAGTGATGACACCTTTCAAGGTGTTGGAAGGAATGGACAGAGTCACCAACTGAGAAGGGAATCGAATATCTTGTGGAATCCATCCATTTAAATGATTTTGTGAGAGGATTAAAGTTTTTAAAGATGTGAATATAGAAAGATCAGGCAGTGTGCCATTGATTTGATTCCAGCTTAGATCCAAATTTTGCAAAGAGTGTCTAGCACACCCTGACAAATTTTCCAAAATTGTTGGAAGTTCTTCACTTAAAAGGTTATAGGTCAAGGTCAATGACCGTAAGGTACATATATCCCTAAATGATTTAGGTATCCCACCATTAATGAGTTTATTTTCAGAGAGGTCTAGCAACTCAAGAGAAGTCATTTTACCTAATTCATATGGAATAAGACCTTCTAAGAGGTTATTGCTAAGATCAAGCTCAATGAGGTTTGAGCTCACGTTGGACAACCAGTGGAATATAATGGATGATGTGAATCTATTCTCGGAGAGATCAAAGATAGCAAGAAAACTGGAAAATTTCCATTTTGAGGGAGTCAAGGGAATGATAATATCGTCAGAAAGGCTACAACCTGCTAACCTTACTTCTCTTATGCTTGGTAGCTTACCAATCATTTGTAACCAATTGTGAGAATAGTTGAGATTAATTACCTTGCTCAAGTCAAGTTGGGTTAAAGAAGTGAGATTAGACAGCCACTCGCCTCCACTGCGATTCTCATCTTCAATTTTGATAGCATTATTGTATCCAAGATCAAGCTTCTGCAACTTTAAAAGATTCCCAAGTTGATAAGGTATTGTACCTCTGAGAGTATTCTGTCCAAGATCAAGATATTGCAATTGCGACAGATTTCCAAGTTGATGAGGAATTACACCTTCTAGACCGATCTTTCCAAGATCAAGGTATCGCAAGTTTGAAAGATTGCCAAGTTGATTTGGAATTTGTCCGCTAAAGTAACAACTTCTGAGATCAAGGTATCTCAAGTTGCTTAGAGAACCAAAGAATTCTGGGACAAGAGTGTCTCCAAAATCGTTGTAACTAAGGTTCAAAAATTGCAAATGTTGCAACTCCAGCAACGATGCACCGATCTTGCCTTGTAACATGGATTGTTGCTCTCCTGAATCATCGAATTCGCCATGAAGGTCGAGCATTTCTACGTGTCCGGTTCGGTTGCTACAGTGAACTCCCTCCCATTCACAACAATCTCTCTTCTCCTCTTCGCTTCCCCAAGAAGACAAACGGCCATTGTTGTCCACAAGGCCATCTTTAAACTGAAGCAAGGCTCGCCTCTCCCTTTCTGTGCACTTAACTGCAGCACCTGTAGCTCTCAAAGTATTGAGAGCAAGAAGATGAAGCTCGAAAACCAGTATGGCTTGAAGGATTTTGATGAGAAAAACTGGGTGCACAATCTTCATTCTTTTGAAAAGTGATTAGAACAATTTCTGGGATAATTTGATAGTACTATCGTTACTAATGTTAGTTCGAATATATCGTCTTACAATCCTGGAAAACTTTCCTGGAAGCTGCAAAGGCATTACTATTTTCTTTGAAAAGGAACCCCCAGTCATTGCAGAAAATATTCCTATTTAAATGTTCAGTGGAGGAATGAATGGCTAGGAAGATTCTATTTTGAATTTTATTGATAGGGGCAAATGTATAATATGTTAAAGATGCTTTTGTAAGATAGCTTCAAGGAAGATTCACTCATTCCTTAATTAGTTAAATAGTTGTACTTGTTGGGAGTTGGGATGGTGCATATCAAAACGTGTAGAAAGTAGAAAGAGGCAACTTTTCTTTTTTGGAAAAGACCTCCAAGTTGAGTGTATCAATCACAATCAATCGCTGGCTTTGTACTATTTCAAATCAATTACAAGATGCTGTGGGCTGACTCACGAGTAATGTGTACTCCATTAAAAGAATGACTTGACTCACTCTGGATTCTAAATATGTAACTGGCTCACGGGTAACGTGACTAGCATCTTTATGGCTAGTTTTTCAGTTATTTAATTTTACTATTATTGTTTTTTAAGAAAAATGGCTTGACTTTATTTGAAAATAGAGTTGAGTGCTTCAAAGATTCAATATTTCTATTAATTTAAAATAATTGAATTCACATTATCAAAATCTACGTTATTAAAGCAAACACACATAATAATCCTAAAAGGTTAACAATAATTTATGCAAATCTCTAAATATAAAAATAAAATAATACTTAATTCAAGTAAGACTTTCGCAGCGTTCATCATCTTTTAAAATTTGTTATCTTGTTAAAAATGTTAATTTACACTGATCACTGTACGTTGCCTTCATTTTTCATTAGCTCATGAAATGAACTTGTAAACCTACGGACTCTAAGTAATACAATTGCTTTTTGTTAGACTGGACTTCCTCATCTTTATTTCGTCATATCCTCGTTTGCCAATAGATTCAAATAGTTGATAGGGAGGTAAATACATAATTAACTAACGCATGTTTAAAGTATATATGTACACGGATACTACCCCGTTGGACTTTCAAATTAATTAAAAGTCAATTGTATAAGTAGTTTTTGGAAAAAATTTTATAATTGAATTTTTTAATAAAACATAATATGTTTATTATTCTGTACTAATTCTTTAAGAATAAATATTTTATATATTATAATTTTATTAAAAAATTTAAAACCAAACATTTGAAAATTATAATTATTTATTTCCAAAATTAAAATTGTAAATGGTGTATAAGTCACACATATAAAAGGATACACTACAAAATATTTTTTTTATTTACTATTTCTTTCGGATCGGATAGCGTTTTAGATACTTCAATCTTCGAGGAATTTTTAGACAATTCTCTTTTTACATAATTCATAGTTTCATACATTAATTGAGTACTGTATAGTAAACCTACATGTAATAATATTGTTTAGTACAATCACGAATACCATGCTATAAAATATTAAAATTATGGCCATATCCGGATAGCCTAAAATAATTGAAATAGAATAAAATTATGGATAGTATTAAAAATTTAAATTTTTTAATAACTAAAATCTATTAAAATATAAACTATTATGATATTAAATATTTTATTATTTGATAATATAATTTAAAAAAGGCACACTCGGTATCATCATTTTGAATTTGAGTATCTCACGTTAAAGATTTTTTTGGTAAAATATGGTGAAAACAATTATATATAATATAGAGTTAGTAAGAGTTAATTGCCCTGTAGATTCCTTCCAAATGCAGTCGCCGCCTTAATGGACACTTTTGTCCATAAACAGGTGGGGAAAGCGTACTTCCCTAGTTTTAGAAAGCATGCTTGTTTTCCACTTTCAAATTCCTATTCGACTTCTTTCAGTCAAAAATGGTAAACTCTCAATAGTCAACACATTTCCTTTTGGTCCTGCAATATATAATTTTTTGTAATTTATGATCTTTAACAGATAAATGTATTAATAATTTTTCCATTCACAAATTATTTTTTAATTTATTCAATTAATAATTAAAATATTTTCAATGACATTTATGATTTGTCTTGGATTATTAATTCCAAGTTAGCAATCTACTAAGTTTGACATTAATTTTTGAATAACAATAAGATAAATGGAAAATATTGAAAGTATTTTATAAACTGAGAGATATATGAGTGGGAAACGAAATCGACTTGTGTAATGGATCAAAATAAAATTTTTCTCTGAAATATATGTCTTGGATCAATTCGGTTGACATATAAGAACCAATTATATCAATTGATAGAGTACATTCATTAATTTGGTTTTTTACTCGATCAAATTGCTTCTTTTCTTTCTTCTTGGTATATTGTAAATAAATATTTTAAAGTTCTATTATATATTGAAGACAATGCTTATGTTTATTATATATAGTTAATACACATGTTATTGTTGAAATTAATTAAATATTATTAATAATTATCTGTCAATTGATTAAAATTGTTAGATAACTATTTTGTAAATATGTAGTTTGTTTTATTTATCAAATAATTTTCAAATTCGTTAAATTTTAAAAAATAATTACTTCATATTAATCAAATATATTTTGAATACTTATTATACTTTATAAGTAATAAATATAAAAATATACATTTTGGTTAAAATAAGTATTTTTTATTTTATTAATACGGTCTAACGTATAATAAATTAAAGATGCTTTTAAGATAGCCTTGAGGAAGATTCATGCATTCCTTAATTAGTAGAATATTTGCTACTTGCTAGAATGGCGCCTATCAAAACGCGTAAATAAGTAGAAAGAAGCAACTTTGCTTTCCCCACAGAGGCATTCGAGTTGGAAGATCTATATACGAACTTTTCAATTGTGGATCCCTCTCAATTGCTTAATTTAAATTATTTAAATTTAATTTAGATTGTTAAAATTTTAGGATTTTTTAATGTTAATCATTTTTTTAAATTTGTAGTTAAAAAAATTATTTTCAATGTATGTTTTATTTTTTAAAATAAATAATTATCAAAATAAAAAATTTAAATTTAAATAATTTAGATCCTCAATTGAACAATTTGCAAAATTACTCAATTATATATGAATGGGACATTGTTGAGTGTACCAGTCAAGTCATTATGGTAGGGCTCACCAATTATGGCAAATCAATTAAAAGAATGACTGGGCGAATTCTAGAATATTCTAGGCCTATCTCTATTCTTTTTAGAAGAGAGAGAAAAATAAATAAATAAATAACTAGACTTTATTTGAAAACGGAGTCAAGTGGTTGATAGGGATGTAACTATAACGCGTGTTTGGAGTTCGTATACACTGCAACTGGACCTTAAATTTAAAGTTAATTATTTGAGTAATTTTTTTTAGAAAAACTATTATTAAATTTATTAATAGAAACATAATATGGAGATATTTTCATTATCATTTTGAATTTTTTGTAATAATATAGTTATGCATTGAGAAAAAGAATGATATAAGGAGATGAAACTGTTTATGGAATCATTTTTTCTTATTATACTTATTCTCTATTTTTTTATTTTTCTTTTACTGCCCTGTATATGGAGTAAATTTATTTATTGCAAAGATCTGAACTTATTTATTATTCTATACTACAATATCACCTCTTTATATATTATAATTTTATTGAAGAATTTAGAATAAATTATGTGAATCTCTCTTAAATTTTATTGAAATTACAAAAATTTTTATTTTTAAAATATATATTTTAGTTTAATTTTAAATTTTTAACTAAAATACATTCCATCAATTTAAATACACAAATATGTATTATATCCAAATATATATAAATAAAAATAAAAAAGGAGTAGATTTTGTTTTTAAATATATACAAATAAAAATAAAAAAGAGTATATTCTATTTTTATTAAACTTAAAAAAAAATATATATATATATATATATATTAATGAAATAAATTTTAATCAAAAAATTTAAAATTAAACTTAAGTGTAGTATACCTTTTTATTTCATGAAAAAGTTTATATATGTTAAAAATAAAAGAAAATTATTATATTTAACAAAATTTAGAAGAAATTTATATAATTTATTCAAAAATTTAAAACTAAACATTTGAAAATTATAAATATTTATTTTTAAAATTGAAATTGTGGTTGGTGTGAAATTATGAATCATTTAAATAAAAGGACATGCTATGTATCTGATTCCAGAGAATACAGGTTCTAACTAGACTTTAGAATTCAAACAATGAAGCTAGATTGGAATGGCAAATATCAACTGAATCAATGGTACTTTTTTTATCAACCAACCTCAACATCAGGGAGAAAAAAAGGTAGCACTTTTATTTCGATTTTGGTTAGGTAATTTTAAGTTTAAGACATTGGTCTAGCATATGGAAAAAGGTTTATAGGCAGACTAATAAATTTTTTATTAATAATACGATATGGGTTGCGTTTTTTTTTTTCCAAAGAGTAACAAATTTTGCGTTCTCATTTCTATTCTCTAAATGTGGTGTCTTTTTTAAAAACCAATATTATCATTTGGAGAAGCCTATGGTACTACCAATAAATCTGCAGGTTGTTTAGCAAGATGTTAAAAATCTACTTAGTAGGTTTGTTTCATGTATAATTATATATGTTTCACAACAATTGAGACAAAATTTATGGTATGTGTAATTCTAACGTTTATAAAAATAATAATAGGACACGCTATAGAATAATAATTTTTAAATTATACTATTTCTTTTGGATTGGATAGTGCTTTACGTACACCTCTGAGAAATTTTTAGCCTATATAATTCATAATCTAGTGAAGTGTACGCTTAATATTGTTCAGTACATCACCCATACCATGCTATAAAACGTTATAAAATATTATGGCTTTATCAGGGTAGCTCATGATCGAGGGCCGAGGTAGAATTTTTTTTTTTTTTTGGGAAGGATGGACATTGTAAGACATAATAAAAGAGGAAAAAATATTTTAATAAAAAGAAAGAATAAATATCAAATGGAGTGAAAGAATAGGGGGAAAACAAATAAATAAAATTGAGATACCCTATGTCATTTATGGGAAGTTATATGTAAATTTTATTTTTGGTCATACTTAGTTTTTACTAAAACTTTTATATATGTATGTTAAAAATCAGATTAAATTATATGAATTTTCTTTGAATTTTATTAAAATTACACAAATATCCTCTTTTTTTTTAAAATATATATAGATCTCTTGTAAAATAAAAAGCTACATTACATTTTGGTTCAATTTTAAATTATACCTTTTATTAATCTAAATATATTTATATTTTTTGTTTAAATTTAATAAAAATAAAATCTATTTTTTATTTTTATTTATGTGTGTTTAAATTTAATTCATATTTGTATATTTGGGTTAATAAAAGGTATTTTATCAAAAATAATTTAAAATTAGATTAAAATATATTTTTTGAGAATAAAGAAATATCTATATAATTTTACAAACAATTTTAAATTTTTCATGTACTTTACTTTAAAAACTATGAAAAGAATCAAAATGGGCCAAGGTTCCTTGCCTGCCCCTGTTAACTCCATCGCTACTTATGATAATAAAGGCACAATAAAAATATAATTACCATTAAAAGTTTAAACATTTTAATATATAACAAATGATAAAAATAATATATTTATGTTTAATATGATAATTAAAAATTTTGAAAAAAGACACAGAGTTGGTGTTATTTTGAATTTGAGTATCTCATCTTAAAGGTTTTTCTTTTTGATAAATATGTTTGGAGACAATTATATAGAGAGAGAGTAAATTACAGATATTTCTCATAAATTTTATTATAATTACACAAATTTCTCTTTATTTTTAAAATATACATAAATCTCTCTTAAAACAAAAATTTGTCCCATATTTTAGTCTCATTTTGAATATTTTTATCAAAATATCCTTAATTCAAATTTTTAAAGAAAATAAATATTATATTAATAAGAAATATTTTACTTAAAATTAAAATTAAACTAAATTATAGGTAACATTCTGTTTTAAAAAAATATTTATATTTTAAAAATAAAAAATAATTTATATAATTTTAATAAAGTTCAAGAGATTTTTTGTAATTTAAGTTTATATATAATATATCTTTTGGCAAGCGTTAATTACCCTGTAGTAGATTCCTTCAAAACGCACTTGCCACTTTAATGGACATTGGCATAATGAGTCTTACCATGAACTGTACCTCTAACAACTGGAAAAGAACAGTGCACTTTTGTCCATAGAGAAGGCAGAAAAGTGTACTTGTTTAGTTATAGAAAGTATGATTTCGACTTTTGATTTCCTTGTTGACTGGATTTTCTTTGAAAAAAAGATGAATATATTTTTTTTAATCTTAAAAATATACAATTCTTTTACTTTGATTTCTAACAAATAAATTTATTAATAATTTTTCATTTTTCATATTTTTAATTAATTTATTTATTTTTAAAATATTCATAATGATGTCTTTATATTCCATTTTTATTTAAAAATAAATATCAAAATATATTTCTAATAACATTTATGATTTGCCTTATATTTTTTATTGTGAGTTAACAAATTATTAAATTTGATGATTAGTTTTAGATGACAATAAGATGAAAGGATAATATTTAAAGCACTTTGATTACTTAGAGATAGGTAGAAGGTGAAATTAAAGGTGTAATTACCAAAAAAAATATTTTGTCTAAAATATTTGTCTTGCATCAATTTTTTTTCTTTTTTAGGGAGAGTGACATATCATCAATGAAAATGCTATAACACCCACTATGTGGGTGTCTTATGAAGACCTAATTCTACATTATATGCTTGATTAACTAACAAGTCAGCAAGTCTGTGCCTTCTCGATGAGTATGAAGCCTCTAATACAATGAATTGATTGCACCATGGGATGATAGCAACCACATCATTTTCGAATCAGGTTGATAGTAGAGAGTTCACTTCCACCCAAAATTATTTGAAAATTTAAAATGGTAGGCTATTTTAATAAAGATAAAAAAAATATGCAAAAGAACTAATGTTCCGTTACTCCACTTTATTCCATAATTGAGGTTATCTATTTATAGGTTTACAAATAACTAAAAAATAAAAATAAGTAGTAACTAAAAATAGAAAATTATGGAAACTAACTACTACTTAATTTAATTTAAAATTAGATAAAATTTTAAATTTTTAGCTAACAAACTAACTAAAAGGATTCTGCAAAAATTAATTATAATAATTTTGAATCACATATCCAACAAAAATTTCATAGTACTTAGTTACCAAGCAGGCTCTAGACTAGAAAGAAAGCTCTAAATCTCTGAATATAGCACCTTAGCAGGCCCTATCTAACACATGAACCTTTAGATGCAACCACCAAAAGAGTCCTTATAACACATTCACAGCTATTGCTCAAACCACCCCACTTGACAAACCATCAGAGTTACACTTTAACCAATCACCAGTGGGAACTCCAACCTATCATAAACTCTTGTGTCAGCATTTATATAGCTGGGTGGCGGTTATTCACCTCTAAGCATTCCTTAATGCCAGTGAGAATGCTAATTACTAGTTGTCCTAAGGTCCCTGAACCTCCTTCAAAGACCATATATTGTTTCAGTTTACCCAAAGCTTCCAAACCCCAAGACCAAAAAGGATCTTTCAGCTTAACGTTTTATCCTTGCCTTTATGATTAACCAAGTTCTGAATTAACCACTTACCAAGACTTGAGGTAAAAAGCCATTAGCAATACTTTAGGCCATGCATGAAATCTATAGCTCTTTAACCCCCTTGTAGTCACACAAAGCATGGAGTATGGTTTCATCACTAGTTCTGCACCTTGGACAAGCAAATGAATGCCTAAGGTTGCAATGTCTTCTATAACTGTTAGTCATAATTCTATTACACACCATAAGCCAAAGGAAGGATTTAACCCTTTGAGAACTCAGAAGTTTCCAAATGAGCTTCCACTTGTTCTAAGGATGGGTTAAAGGCGAAGAGTTAATGAGTTTATAAGCTGACTTAATACTAAAGAGGTTATCCTTTAAGTGATTTTAGGTTAACTTGTTGGCACTGCTTGATCTCGATGGAATCGAGATTGTTGTAATACCAAAGCCAATGCTATTTGTGAGGTACCATCATAGCAAACTCCATTCCCAATCTTAGTCTTGAACATATGCATTCACAAGGAGATCTAAAACAAGTAGTTTCAAAGGGCTGTATCACCTAGTAATGTTACTTAGTAAGGCCTAGGACCCATTTGCCCACCCAAAATCTAATATTTTCGCCAATACCAAGATTCCAACCAATCCCACTTTAAGTGTAGTCCAAAAACTTGTAAATGCTGCACCAAGTGTTGGACATACCATTTTGGCGATTGACAAAGGTGAAGAGATCATTCCCAGAATTATATTTAACCCTTAAAAACTCTAGCCTACAAGTCCTCCCTCTTTGCCATGAGTCCCCAGCTTCGTGAGCATGGCCATATTCATGTGCTTAATAACAAAAACAAGACCACTCGAGTCTTTAGGTTTGCAAACATGCTCTCAAGTAACTAAATGGGCCTTTCATTGATTGGAAGAGGACCCCAAAGGAAATCCCAGCTAATTTTCTCCATAAACTCACACATGCTAGATGGGAGAAGAGAGGTTTGCATGCAGTAAAGTGGGATGTAATTTAAAATGAACTGAGTAAGAGTGATATGCTGAGCAAATGATAATCTTTTGGCCTACCAAGTGCTCAACTTTGAATACATCTTATCAATTAGGAAGTGATAAGTTTTCAAGAAACTCTGGTGATGGACTAAAGTGAATCCAGAAACATCACTAAATTGAGTAACTACACTATGATTGGTATTCCTAGAGCAAAAGAGAGGTGTCTACTCTTTGTTAACTTTCTTTCTTGAGCTAAAAGAAAAATTGGTAAGGCATTTCATCATAACCTCAAACTAAGATAAAGAAGCCTCACCAAAAAGAATAAGGTCGTCTAAAAAAAATGTGAAATTGGCCAACCACCATGAGAAATGGAAACACCCTTTCTAGAACTTCCATCCCATAGCTTCCTCAATCAAATGGCCAAGCCTTTCCATGCAGAGCACATAGAAGTAAGGTGACAGGGAATTAGCCTACTTAATGCCTCTAGACATATGGAAACTGTCTATAATCTTACCATTAAAAATTAGCTTTATTAAGCAAAAGCATACACAAGAAAATATAAAATCCATAAAGGAGGAAGAGAAGCCAATATCTTTGAGAGTATCATTAAGGAAACTCCAATTGAACCTATTATATTTTCAAGATCAACCTTCACTACATGGAATGGACAACTTCTTGGAAAATAATAAATTACTAGAGCTATGGCAGCCAGGCACAAAACTACATTGGTTAGGTGCCATAAAATGATCCATATATCACTTTAAACCATCAGCAATGACCTTGGTGATGATCCTCCTAATCCACAAGCATCTCTGTTCCATCACACGTTCCTCTTACGATATATTTCATAGCAAGCAAATGTCAAGATATTACTTAAAAGTTAGTGGTGGGGCCCATAAACCCCCTTGCCAAGACTTAGCATTATCATAAATGCTATATCTCATAGCAAGCAAATGTGAAGATATTCCTTAAACCTTAAGATGCCTCATCGTATAAAATATTAAAATTCTTAGATAATTTCACAAAAGTCACATCAATAATGCTAACAAAGTATGAATAATTTCTATTCCACTCTAACGTTCCATCTTTTATATAATAAATTTCATATATACAATAAAGTGATAAAGATGTTGAAGAGAAAATATTATAGTACTCATAATAATTAATTAATATTTTATTCAATTTAACGAATTTATTGATAAATATTGGAATGTTTTCTTATTTTAAGTGACAGCAAGTGGTGGTGGAGTTACTAATTAAGGAGTCATGACACTAAAAAAGAATGAAATATTTAGGAATTGCCAACTTCCAAAATTGTTTTCTAAGTAAACCTTGATTCCCTAAGTGTCTGGATTCTCTACTTGGTTAGGCGACAAGCACGCTATGCTTTGCAGAGAAACAACATCGTTTTGGGCACGGTGAAGAGATCTCAACCATCCATTTTAGAGCATAATCTTGTTGTCCATTCTTTTTCACCATGCTTGGCCCTGCTCCTCCTTCTCCTAGAACTGATCTTCAACACCATCCTTTCTCCTTCTCGATCTGAGACTTCATCTTTTCAAAGGTGCCTTACTGTTGTGACCATTCCTTCTGCTTTCATTACGAGATAAATTGATTGTTTTTGTTCGTTAATCTAATGTTAGTTTACATCCCCACATATGGTTTATCATGGATGAGTTATAAAGTTAAGAGTTTGTAGAACAAAGAGAGACTTAAGTCAAGATACTACCTTAGAAGAGTTTTATGTTGTTATGGCAGGTGTAATTGCCCATTTTGATGCCTTTGATATTCAAGTAAACATCAATTTCTTTGTCCACACAATTTGAGTTGCTAGAATGTAGTCTTTGAGTTTAGGCCTAAAACTTTTCATACTTGACTTTGTTATGTGTGATATAGTATGGATGTCTCAATTCGTCCGAATTTGAAGAAACTAACAAGTTAAAATGTACAATTTTCAGAAGATGCTTTTAATTACCCTACTATGTTATGAATTGTGGGTTGTAGTAGCTCATCATGAGTCTAATAGTAGGCTATGTGTGGTCGAAATGTAGAATATGTTGTAGAAATGGCTTAAAGAAACATGAGCTCATTTTTGGGGTCAAAAGCCAAAAGGAAAAGATTTAAAGGATTTTGGAAGCTCTTATGAAAAATAACATTATCAGTTGTGGAATGTTGGCAAGTATGGTAACTACTGATGCAGCAATCACTGGGATAATGCCTCCACCATTGATGGACCCTCAAGTAAAATCTCTCATATTGTCATCAAATCTTATTCCATGGTTGCCATGCTAATGACATTAATTTGATTTCCATTTTATGTAATGCGAGCAATTAAAAGATAAATAATGATTGGATGAAACTGTCATCAAATGCTTTAATATCAATTCTTAATATGTGAAATATAAAAAGTCATTTTGCTCACAATTAGTCATTTACTTCAGATGTATATTGGCCTTTAAAACTTCTATTGCATTTCTGCAAAAATGCACTAATTGGTTATTCAATTCCTATTAGCCTGGAAGATCTTATTTATTTGGACCTAGAAATGATGATAAACTTGTTGATTGTCTTTGAACCTATTTAATTATATGACTTGGTTTTTTCAGTCTCATTATATCCTATCATAATTATTTTTTATGGTAATGCTTGTAGTTCTTTCAACCTTAGATAATGGAAACTTTCTGAAATTGTTTCTGGTATTTCAATTTAACTGCTTTTATTGTTGAACAGTCAAGTCATCATTATTATTGTGCAATGACTATTGGAGAGGATGCTGTGATTTCAGCATTCAGGTACTTGGTGAATTATGTAATATCTTTTTGTTGAGCATGAACATTGTTTTACATGTGCTGTAGAATTCGGTTAATAAATTGGGTCTCAAATGATGTGATGAAAATTACCTTCAAAATTTGTTTTGTGTAACCTTTGTGTGCTATGATGATACAATGCAAGCATTTTCATGGGGTCATCTTAGGTGCTGTATCTTCTAACCAAAAGAGAAAAAATGAAAAAAAAAAAAAAGAATCAAGATGGAACTCCTACAAACACTGAAACTTTAAAGCTACTACAATGTCTGACTATAAAGCTTCATACTTCCTTTATTTTGCTACTAAATGAAGATGGAGAAGAAGCCTGTGACAATGTCACTTTCCTACTCAATTAAACAGGGCAATTGGCACGGGCAACGACAAATTCATGCGACTTTAGTAGATGGGTATAAATGATTTGTAGATGAACAGCCCAAATCTTCTCTAATATGACAATATTTCAGCCTCCATGAAGTGCGCCATTTCATTTATATGAAGCTGTGAGTTTTGTATGCAAAGTACATCGTGCTTGTCATCCTGCCAAGCAGAGAATCACGCCAAATGAGTGTCACATAAGCCCAGGCCTCCATTAGCTTTTGGTTGACATAATCGATGAAAATTTAATAGAGTAAATTACATTGAACTTCTTTTAAATTTTATTAAAATTATATTTTTTTATTTTTTATTTTTGAAATACATATATATTTACATTTTTATTTAATTTAAAATGTTTTGATTAAAATACCTTTCATTTAAAATTTTTTAAATTAAAAAAGGTATTCATATTAAATTGAAAATATTTTAGTCAAAAAATTTTAAATTGAACTAATAATGGTAACTTTTATTTTAATAGAAGTTTATGTATATTTTAAAAAGCAAAAAGGTTTTGTATATCTTCAATAAATTTAAAAGATATTTATGTAATGTACTCAATTTAATGCATTCTAAATATTTCTTAAGTATATATACTCCCAAAAAAAAAAATTTGCAGTGAGAGCGTCAATCTGAGTCTGAGAGGCATAACAGGTAGACTGCTAGAAGAGAGTTGATAAATGAAAGAGAGTGAATTAGTAGTTGTGTCAAAAGAAGCCAAAGCCCAAGAGTTTTAGACGGGTTTAATGGCGCAAAAGGTCTGGCTCATTCAGCTCGAAAACTAAATGGGTTTGGGTAAACCAGCCAAAAAGTAATAATAATAAATTAAAATGAAAGAAAATAATCCTCCAAACCAAATATCATTTGATGGTAATATACATATAGTCCTAAAAAAACAATGATGCAAACCCTGAACACATAGTAAATAATAAAAATGAAAAGGTGAATTAAAAAAAAAACGTGGTGAATGGTAATGCATTTTGGTGGTATATGCCAATTGGCAACCATTATAATGACCTAATTCTCAACTACATTCATGAATTATAATATTATTAACCCACATTACCAAATTAATTTACCGTGACAAAATAATTTTCAGTTCAGTTCAACTACTAGAAACAATTAAAAATAAAAATCAAAGTTAAGAAGGCACCAGTAATCAATAATGCATACGGCACTAGCAATTTTTCATGGTAGGCTACAAATAAGAGTGACAAAAACCCACGGCATCAGAAAAGTCATAGAGCAATTGAGTAATAATTTTAAAAATAAAAAAACTTTTGTGCCCATATATTAAAAAGTAATAAAAATAAAAAATATTGAGTAATAATTACAAAGATATAATAAATATTATCTAAAAAAATCCCAACCAAACAAGCTGTTAGATATTACCATATTATTGGTCTAAATATATAATAAGCAAAAAATTATTAAAATGTATATTTGGAAAAAAAAAATGGCCAGCCCGTTGGCCATTTTGGACAAGTATGGTTCCTAAGAAACAAGATCCATTATTGAACAAGTTGACCTGGCCCATTTTGATATTTCCAAGCTCGAGATAGTTGAGAGGTATTCTTAAAGTTTATCACAATAATAGTTAGTTGTAATCCGACGGCTGAATAAAGAGGCTTAATAAAGAATCCGATTGATAAAAAATTTGTCCAAACTTGTTTACTAAGCAAAGCCTGATTCATCAAATGAGTGTGGCGTAAGGCCAAATTAAGCCTTTGGCTAACATAATCAATAAAAATTTAATAAATGCATTCTAGGTTTATCTCAAGTATATCCCAATAAAAAATTTGCCATAAGGGAACTCTGAATGTGTTGACAAGCTAAATTAGTATATCCATTGGTCTTCAACATAAGTTATTTTATTGGAGGATTATTTTGGTCCAAAATATAAGTCACTTCTTTAAATTATCTTAATTATTAAATAATTTTTTTTTAAATACTCTTAATTAAATAAAGAGTTATAAAACTAATGTAATTTATTAAGTATGGAAGTAAGCTCTTTAATTAGAGACAAATATAAAAAAAATTTATGTTTTGATACAAATTCAATTAATTAAATTACTTTTAATTAATTTTTTTAATATTTGTGAAATAGGTATTAGTGATTTATATTGAAGACCGGAGGAAGTACTTAATTAGATTTCGTTAGATGAGTTGGAATAAAAAATTGTTTAAATAAGCATTGGTTAATGATCTTTTCTTAATTGTTAAGAATATATTACAAAATTTTAAAAATTGTTATTGCTCTTATATGATTTAATTACATATCTTTGATTTTACTAAAAATATTATTTATAATGTTATCTGAAATAATTAAATTAATAAATAATTGTTCTCTAGTAAAAGAGGAAAGGTTACAAATAGAGAAATGAGAGAGAGAAAAATGATTGATTCAATAAATAGAATTATTTAATGAAATTCTATTTTCTAATCGTATTCTACACTAATGCACACACGCACAGTAAAACAATAATCACTGATAATACTATGTCATGCAATTCTTCGAAAAAATTATTAATAGGAATCTAGAAAATAAATTAATTATTCATAAAGACTTTATATTTTTTATTTATTATGAAAGGCAAAGAACCAAAACCCTGGCCTATTCTTATTAAAATACCCTTAATAAAAAAGACTATTTATAATCAAATGGTTGGCTTCTTTTCTCATTGGTGCATATCTACATTCGCTTTGCATTGTTTGACATAGCTCTACTCGTTGTAACTCTTCAAATCTCTTGCATCAAAGATCTTGCAATTCGGATCCTCTCATGTACAAGAGAAATCCTGTAAGGAAAAGAGTAATTGAATAAGGGTGAAATCTACATGGATAGATTTCCTTAAAATAAAACAGTCTGTTGATTAAAAAAAAATAGAAGTGAAAGTATCACAATTATCAAGGCCTCCCAATATATTAAACTTCAATTTATTTCTCTTTTTTTTTCCAGTACATAATTATTACTGTTCCATATATTTTTTATTTATTAAGGCGTAATTAATTAGGTATGGCAATTGAAAGACGCCTGCTCTAGGAAAGCTTGCAAGGAAAAAAGAAAAGAAAAGTTAATGGTGCTTTTCTAGAATAGTTGTTTTATGAAGACGATGGGAAATATCATTAACACTCTGGAAATTAATAGGTACAATAGTTCGCGTAATTATTAAAGACTTGGAAGTTAGTAGACTCAACGAGCTTGTCCACAAAATTGGATTAGGGACGACCTTCACATGGTCAATATATGATATTCATTTACATTTAGACCCAAAAACGAAAAAAGTTAGTGGTGGGGCCCATAGACCACCTTGCCAAGACTTGGCATTATCATAAATCATATAATTCAGAGCGAGCAGATGTTAAGACGTTACTCAAACCTTGAGGTGCTCCATCTTATAATATATTAAACTGAGATATTTTCACAAAAGTCGTATCAATAATGCTAACAAAATACAAATAATTTCTATTCCACTCTATCGTTCCATCTATTATACAGTAAATTCCATACATACAATAAAGTGACAAAGTTGTTGAAGAGAAAATATTATAATTCTCATAATAATTTATTAATATTTTATTCAATTTAACAGACTTATTGACAAATTTTGAAATGTTTTCTTATTTTAAGTGACAGCAAATATTAATGAGTCATGACACTGAAAAAGAACGAGAGGTATAGGAATTGCCAACTTCCAAAATTGTTTTCAAGGTGAAGCCTGATTCACCAAATGAGGGTCGCGTAAGCCCAATCCTCCGTCAGCTTTGGGCTGATATAATCGATGAACATATAATAGAGTAAATTATGCCAATTTTTTTTAATTTTATTAAAATTATTTTTTTATTTTCCAAAATATATAATTTTTTTAAATAAAAAAATTAATTTATAATTTTATTTAATTTAAAATTTTTTGATTAAAATACTCTCCATTTAAAATTTTTTTGGTTAAAAAAATATTTAGGTAAAATTGAGGGTATTTTTGTTAAAAAATTTTAAATTAAACGAAAATATAAAATAAGTTTTATTTAAGGGAGATTTGTATATGCTTTAAAAATAAAAAATTTTATAATTTTAATAAAATTTAAAAGATATTCATATAATTTACTCAATTTAATAAAAGCATTCTGAGTGATCAGACTACACGGAGAAAAATTTTTGCAGTAAAGGCGTCAATCTGAGTCTGAGAGACATAACAGGTAGCCTACAAGAAGAGAGTAGAGAATTGGAAGAGAGTGAACAAGTAATTCTGTAAAAAGAAGCCAAAGCCCAAGAGTTTAGACAGGTTTAATGGGCCAAAAGGTCCGGCTCATTTAGATCGAAAACTAAACAGGTCTGGGTAAACTAGCCAAATAATAATAATAAATTAAAATGAGAGAAAATAATCCTCCAAACTAAATATCATTTGATGGTTGATGGTAATATACATATAGTCCTAAAAAAAACAATGATGCAAACCCTGAATACATAGTAAATAATAAAAATAAAAAGGTGAATAAAAAAAAGGCGGTGATTACTGAAGAGAATTGTCAATTTGTCACCCATGGTAATGCATTTTTGGTGGAATATGCTAATAGGCAACCATTATAATAACCAAATTCTCAACTACATTAATTCATGAATTATAATATTATTTAACCACATTACAAAATTTATTTCACGTGACAAAATAATTTTCAGTTCACTTCAATTACTGTAAACAATTAAAAATAAAAATCAAAGTCAAGAGGGCACCAGTAATCAAGAATGCATACACCACTAGCAATTTTTTATGGTAGGCTTCAAATAAGAGTGACAAAAGCCCATAGCATCAGAAAAGTCATAGGGCACTTGCGTATTCCATTGCATTCAACAAATTGCAAAAACTTTTGATGCAAAATAAGAATGCTTGCGCGTAACTGGGGCTTCATATATCGTTATCTTTCCATTTTGACAGTAGCGACATCTCTTGGCCTTTAATACATAACATAAAAAGGAAGAAAATGATTAAAAAAAAGTAATTTTAAAAATAAAAAAATTGTATTTCTATATTAAAATAACAATAAAAAATATTAAGTACAGATTACAACAAATATTATAAAAAAGGAAAAAAAAACTCCTAACTAAACGAGCCCTTAGCTACTGCCATACTATTGGTCTAAATTAGTAATTTTGTTCTCTTTTATTTATTTGGTAAGATATAATAAGTAAAAAAATTATTAAAATGTATATGTTAGAAAAATAATAATAATAATCTACCGGCCAGCCCGTTTAGCCCGTTAGCCAATTTTGGACATGTGTGGTCTCTAAGAAACAAGATCCGGTATTGAACAAGTTGACCTGGCCCATTTTGATATTTTCAGGGTCAAGATAGTTGAGAGGTATTCTGAAAATTTCAGACAATAATACTTGGTTGTAATCCAACGGCTGAATAAAGAAGCTTGATAAAGAATCCAATTGACATAAAAAATTTGTCCAAACTATTTACAAAGCAAAGCCTGATTCATCAAATGAGTGTAGCATAAGCCCAAATCTTTCTCGGCCTTGGGCTAGCATAATCGATGAAAATTTAATAAATGCATTCTAGGTTTATCTCAAGTGTATCCCAATAAAAAATTTGCCATATGGGGACCCTGAATTTGTTGGCAAGCTAAATTAGTACTTAATTAGGTATTGTTAGGTGAGTTGGAACAAAAAATTGTTTAAATATGGATTGGTTAATGACTTTTTCTTAATTTTTAAGAATATATTACAAAATTTTTATTGCTCTTATATGTTTTAATTACATATCTTTGATTTTATTAAAAATATTATTGTATAATGTGATCTGAAATAATTAAATTAATAGATAATTGTTCTCTAGTGAGAGAGAAAAGGTTACAAATAGAGAAATGAGAGAGAAAAAATTGATTAATTCAATAAATAGAATTATTTAATAAAATTCTCTTTTTAGTCATATTCTACACTTATGACCACACGCACACTAAAACAATAATCACTGATAATACTATGTCCTGCAACTTTTTGAAAAACTATTAATAGTAATCTAAAAAATAAATTAATTATTCGTAAAGACGAGTGAGATCTAACTAAATCTACGTATTTGTTGTTGATAGATTCATCTTGCATGCCTTGATGTATAGTTCTAATATTTGCCCTTCATGTTAACGTTTCCAGCCGAGGAAAACAACCAGACCACTCGGGCAAATACAGTATAAAATAGGGAAGCTTGAACCCGTTCTTACTAAACTTACTAGGAAAGGATTAAAGGAATAAGTGGTACTTCCAAATGATGAAGCCAACAATTTTTCATTTTTCTTTTTTTTTTTTTTACAAAGAAGTCTGTAATCTCTGTAACAGTGACTTCAAAAAAGCTTCCTTAGTGACTCCAGTAGATGAAAATGTTGAATGGTTGATGGACCACCAGTTTGGGGTATCAGATGCTTCATCTTTCTTTTGTTAGCTAGGAACGGATCCAAAATTAAATTATTTTGCTTTTTTTTGGGGGATTAAAAATAATTAACATACTCAATGCTGGTAACACTTATAAGCTAATATATATATATATATATATATATATATAAAATATGTGTGTATACTGTATATTATTTTTGTGATTTGTCGAAACTCAACACAATTGTTTTTTTATACTATAAAATTTATCGATAATTAAATTTGTGTTAAGGTTTTCAATAAATTTTTCAATATAGATAACGCTTTCATTCTTATTCTTCAACTTATTTCCTATGATATTTATAATTAACAATAACTTCTTATTTATTGTAATTAAAACTGAAATGACTGTTTCTTTTAAAAAGTTTATTAATGGTTATAGACTTTCTCATAGTATAAACTTTTCCTATATTATTATAAAAATATAATATAAATAATCAAGTAATCAACAATATAAAACATATTATATCAAAATCATTTAAGACAAAAGATTTGGTCTAAAAATTTTTTTAAAAAAATCCAAATACAGAAAAAATATAAATAAAACTCAAAATACATAATTAAAAAATAATAAAAAAGTAAAATTTACTTGATTTTTTTATCGACAATCAAACACCGAACTTGTATATATGAAAGAGTAGTCTTGCCTCGCCTCTCTTTTCGTTTGGCGTTTTCCTTCCTTCCAAGTTGCAACTTTGCTCGCGCGGCCGCTTCAGTACTTCTGGATTATGTTTTAATATATATATATATATATATATATATATGTGTGTGTGTGTGTGTGTGTGTGTAATATAATATTAAAAAGAAAGGGGGGCCCTTAGATCCGTCATTGGATATATATATATATATATATATGAGGCAGTCAGCACTCTGGAGATCAGAACACTATGGAATTTTTTTTTACTTAAAAATTTTTTTTACATAAATGATTGAAAATTCTATAAAATCAAATTTTAATTATTATTCCCATTATGCAACAATTAGCCCGCTATATATGATTCCTTATTCCTATTAGTTAGCTCAATTTTTGTTTATTCTAATGTTATTTTTTAGGGAGAAATACACTTTGGTATCCAGTATTACATTAGTCTTTTGCGGTGACATTTTGTTATCTTTCAAATATACTTTTTTAAAAGTTACTTTAAATTTCTAAATTTTTCAAAAAATTCTCAATTTTTTATATATTAAAGACCAATATTCCTCTTATAATCATTTGAAATCTCAAATTCAACACACATGACAATATCTTCCTTAAATTTTACCATTAAATAAAATCTCTAGTTTTGTCCATTAATTTGCCTTAAATTTATAATTTCCTTACAAAATTCTAAATTAATATATTATATAAAAATTCGTGCGAGCTTATGAACAGTGCAACTTTTCATAGATTGCGTATCATGACACTATTGATGACCACACATAAATAGTGTATGATCGTATAGTTATTGTTCATACAATTTTTTTTCTTTTTTAAAATTTTTTTGTAGCATTCATGGGTCATTTTTTAAATTTCCCTTGCAAGAAGAAATTTAAATTTATAATTTCCTTACAAAATTATAAATTTTCTATACAATGAAGACCAAATTTTCTCCTTTAAGCATGAAATTTTTCAAATTTGATACACACTATAACATCTCTCTTAAAGTTTAGCCTTTAAACAAAATCCTAATTTTACCCAAATTTCTAAAGTGCAAATTGGGGATTGAGGGCAAATTTTGCCCAAATTGCCCCTAAACAAAATCGCAAATATACATTTTATGAGTGACAAAAGTGCAAATTTAGGTTTTTTGATGACTGAATTAAATTAAATTAGAACATTTTTGGGTCAAGTGACTTGCACTTTGTGAATTTTCATCCAAAAGATAATAGAATGAAATTACATAATATTAATGTGCGGTAACAATTTAAATTACATGGTACTAGAATGCAAACCTTCAAACCAGAGAGTGTAGATTTTATCCCAATGTTGAATCAGGAAATAAAATATATATGTTTGAAAAGGTATACAAGGGATTGTGAAAATACTTTCCTTAGTTGTTGCTAAAAGTTTACAAATTTCTTCCTTAAGTAATTGGCTGTTAATTTTGAAAGTTTTAACTTATTGATTTATAAAATACAAAATCAACAAATATAAAAGATGCCATACTTATCACATAATCGGAAAAATAATTAGAACCTGACAAAAAGAAGAATAATAATTAGAAATTGATAAAGTTTTCCAAAAAAAATTTCCCATTATGTAATTATTAGCCCAACTATCATTCCTACTCCATACTAATTAGGTTTATTTTTGTTTATTCTAATATTATTTTTAAACAATTAGAAATAACTATTACATAACAGAAATAATAATTAGAAATTGATAAACTTTTTAAAATATTTCCTAAGTAATTTGCTATTAATTAATTTTGGAAGTTTAAAATTATATATGGGTTGATAGAAGTCAAAATTAAAAGATACCATAGTGCTTTGCTCAATAATTGCGGATATTTTTACTTTAAAAGTGTTACCATTAATTATTCATGTTTTTACTTGTATATAAGTATAGTTAAAATAAGTTGTACATAATAATCACAATCACAATATGTTTTAAATTATATTCAAATGAATAATTTAGTTGTCATTAATATTAAAATTTAAATCTAGTACATAATATAATCATATCATGTAAATAGAAGTCTTACAAGTCACTTAGTATATTCTAAATGTAGTTACAATATCATTTAATAAAAAGTTTTACAATTCATTTGATAAGTCCTAAATTTATTGATACTTTTTTCTTGATTGGAAAAGAGTGAAGAATGATATGTCATGTTTGGTCGATGTTTACACCTGGAATCAAATTCCTAAATTAAAATAAAGTAAAGTTTTTTCCAATGGTCTCTAATAATGCACACAGCAATATAGCACTATCCCTAATTGGTTGGTTACTGTTATTCCATTATAAGACAACTTTTTTGCCATGAGGAAGTGACCAAACATTGTTGATTAAGTTTCTTATCTTTACAATACCATGCTCATCTATGGAACCAAAGTTAGCACATAAATTTAAAGGTACTCAATTCATTGCATTGGAGTTTCTTGACATACTTACCAATAATGTCAATAGTCCAAGCTTTATTGTGCTTGACAAGCTATCCATGTGCATTATTTCCATCACCCTTATCATCATCATTATCATTATTATAGGCATTCACTTCAGGTGAAAGTTGAGTACTTGGTTGGGCGGCTTCTTCTACAAGAGTGAATAAAGTGGTTAGGACTTGTCTAAAAAGGCCACCTTTATCATCTGATGGTGCAATAGGACCATAACTAGTGGCACCATGAGATTGGCCTAAGCTACTCATCTTACTAAAGAATCATTTCATCTTTTCGATTCTTGAAAATAGATAAAGATTTCATTAGTTAAATGATCTAAGAAACATATAATATTGAAATAGATTCAAATAAGCATAATATAATATTTACTAGTTAGCAAATAGTATATATATACAAACAACATTTAAAATATAGCAAAACTATGAATATATAAATGTCTTGCCAATGGTATAATTTTTTCTCCATTTAGAAATAACATTTCTAAGTACTGAGATTGATATGACTCACATTTATAGAAAGTATCTTCATTATCTTCACCTCTATCATATAAGTTCTGTGACTTAAGATGTACAACCATGCGTCAATCTTTATCTAACTTATCTTTTACAAAATAAACCATTTGAGCATCCTAAACTTAAATGTATAGCCCATCATCTTCATAATCACTGATTTGTATCAACCATGCAAAATTTATAAATTTAATTCATAAGTCATTAATTTCACTTAAACAAGGTTACTGTAAATTGACCATGATAGTTTAATTTAATAATGCCTACCAGTTTTCCATAATAAGACATATTGCCAAACTATCTTTGGCTATAACTACTACTTGCAGAGTTTTGTATCTTGAAAGTACCAAAGAAAAGACTTTACTATTTTGAGTTCTTACCCCTTAGTCTCATTCTAAAGTACAAAATTTGAATTCATTAACATTACATGAACTATATCTTGTGCATAATTAATTGGACCTTGATAACTCCCTATCATTCATGTTATTTTGCATATTTTCTTTTGATAAATAGGGATTTAGCATTTAATTACATAGTAAATAACACATTTTATAGGTAAAATAAATACATTTAGAATGAATAGCTTTATACTTAACTTTTACACTTTTAATGACAATTTTTATTTTAATTTTGAGTAATTTGAGAATTAATCATACTCTATTCCTATTGTAGGGTGCAATCACAAGAAATATTGAGTCAGAAGCATGTTAAAATAGGATTGATGAAATTCTTCATGTAAAAAAGGCTTCAAGGCACTCATAAATGCAGTTTTAGGAAGTGCGCCATGGCCAAAATTCATCAAGCCATGACTAAATTGGAAGGAAATGGAGAGAGGCACCCGAGGCAAGTTGCGTTGCAGCTCATAACAAGCAAGTCGTGACACAAAATCACACAAAGAATAGGTGAGCCATGGCTATAACATCATGGGTTGTGCTAGATGCATTTGTCGTGGCGCAGATACTTCCAGGGTCCTATTTCATCACAACATGGCATTCTGAGTCATGGCGTGATTCATTTTAGTAAAACACAATGTTTTCTTTTACCAAATTTTAATGGTTTCTTACTACATATAGCAATTCCATTTAGAAGAGTTGTCATTTTGGGTTATCTTAAGTCTATTCTAAGTGTGTAGAGGTTGAAGAGAAGCTAAGGAAGGCCACTTGAAGTAAAGGAATGATAGAGATTGAAGATTGAAGTAGAGACAAGCTTCTATTCTTAGTTTCTTCTTTTCTTTACATTTATTCATATGTTTTTTACTTTTGCTTTAACTTTGTTGCTAATTTTCATTAATATATATAGTTAAACTCCTTAATTTAGGATTATTAAGAACTCTAGCATGAATTAGTGGTTGTTTCTCACTATGGTTTTGTTATTAATAATGAATATATGTTTATTCAACTCTATGCTTTCTAATTACTTGGCCAACAATTAGATTAATTTGATACCTTTGCTTAAACTTGGGAAAGGAAAAGTGAAATTAGATAAGGAGTTAAGTTATGTGAGTACTTGAAATTTGTAAGAAAAAGTGCGTTGTTTAGTTAATGAGATAAGAATATACTCATTAACCTCATATAATCCAATTGGGTGTTGTGCTATTAAATTGATTTTGGTTGATTTCATAAGAAATTATAAAGTTAATTAGATAATCCTATATGAATTTGGAAAAATATTTATAGGAACAAGTAAACCCTAGACTAACATGTATTACCATTAAGAGTAAAATTAATAAGTGTTGAACTAAATTGCTATGAAATGCAAGAAGGATTAATAATCCTAGATGCTATTATTCACCTGGAAATCCAAATAACAATTTTGAACTCTGCACAGTAGCTAGTCTTTAATCATTTCTTATTAATACAATTATTTGAAATTACTTCACTTAATTTAAGGTATGAATTTTGGTACTTGACAAGTTTTGACAACAAATCTTTTAAAGAATGATCTTTTCTCACTACTATATCACTTTAACAATATGTATACTTATGTGTACGCTTCAAGTAAGCAACAAACCTAGGGTAAGAAACTTTAAATCTAAATGGGATTCATTGATATTATTTTTTATCTGAAAGAAATGAGAGTGACAATTTTGTTACACCACTACTTATCAAGGTAACAATAATAGGTGTATATGTACTTACTCGATAAGAAAACTATCCACCAAACTCCCTATGAATCTTCTTGTCTATATTAGAATAAGACTGTGTATAATTTTTTAATTATTATTATACATGGTCTCTGAATTCCTTATATGAAATGCATAAAGTAATTAGATAGTTGTGATGGTTAGGGAACACCTAATTTAGTAACTCTAATTATTTACTAAAGAAAAGGTTCTACATCTCTATAATTGGTAAGCACATGATGATGTGTTTGTAATTTCTCCATTAGGGAAAAAGGAAAGTAATCAAAACCACTAATTGGTTTTCCAATTGATGGCAACAAAGTGCCTACATTGGATGATATAACATTTGGTTGATCATCAACACATCTAGGTCAACTGAATTTGATCTTAACTCCATCTAAATACCTAAAGCAAAATATCAAAAGTTCCTGGGCCACATAAACCTTAGCTATTGAGCCCTCTAACTAAGTTTTTTGCATACATTCCCTAAATATCTAATGGAGTCAAGAGAATAATAAGCCGAATGCAAATTGTGAAGACTAAAATAATTAAGAACAAATTATATAAATTATTACCTTTCTATAGAATACATCCATTAAGATTGAATAGGGCCTCCTAATTTGGCTTTTTCAACTAAATGCATGATCAAATGAACCATGACTATTAAAAATGAAGATGAGAATAACATTTTTATATGACGTAGTGTGAGAACAACTCTATTCTAGAGTTGATCAAGTTTATTGACATTTAACACTTTATTACATAACTATTTAAAGATTGAACATAGATAAATTAAACTTGTAGATATATGCTTAGAAAGTGTCTTTCTTATGACTTAAGGTAAAAGTTGCTTTATAAAAATATGAGAGTTATGACTTTTCAATAAAGCAAGTTTTCATTATCTTAAATCAATGCATATAGAGATGTTATTTGAATAACTGTCTTGTATGATAATGTGCTTTGAAGTCCTTAAAGATATTTACCACCTTTATCAAGCTAACTGTCTTATTTGTATTTGTCAATATCAACAATGTTAAAAGATATTTACCACCTTTATCAAGCTAAAAATCAGACCAGATGCCTATTTATTGTAAATCTCTTCAATCATTTTTATGGTCTTTTGATCTTCTAATTTCATTTAGCAAAGTAAATATCACATTGTTAAAGACATTTTTTCAATATGTATAATGTCAAGATTGTATCATAACAAATCATTCAACTAATACAGAATTTGAAAAAAATATACTTTTTTTATTTGCCATTGTTGAATATCTACTTTGATACCATCAACTTCTCAAGGTCTTCTTTCCTGGCCTTCAACTTCCAAATCTTTAACTTGTCTTAAAATTTATAAGCCAATTATTGTCATTGATGAACTTCTCTTCTCTTCCCTTCCATCAAATAGATTTTAAGCCAATCTAAATTTATGTTTTAAAAGTGTTGGTATCCCACAAAACACCACTTTCAACCATATGTGAGCGAAAAATATTTGAGTTGAAATTATAAGATAGGCATGCTAACCCAATATACAAATTCCATCTAGATAAGGTTTTGAGCCCCAGAAAATCACTAATAGTTCATAATAAACCTACACGCATATTGAATAATTGACTATTGTAGAGATTAAACATTTTAACCTTATCATCCCACAATTTTTTTCAACTCTTCTATTAATGGTTGTAGATAAATATCTATACAATTCTCAATGCTTGCTTTCCTAGAATGATCATTGAAAGAAGGAATGAACAATATTTCATATACATCTAGGGAGAGAGGTTGTAAAGTATAAGTATCACTAGATAGATGTTGTAACTATTGCTCAAGTTGCTAAATGGATTGAAACCATTAATAGACAACCTAAGACATACATTTTGAGGTTTTAAAGAGAACAGTGGATTCATTATGTTAAATCTCTTCTATGCCTCAGAGTTCATATATGTTCTTTCCTAGACAATTCTAGCTGGGGATCATTCCATATTAGATAACATTACAAACTATTAAATTAGCAAATGTGGCTTTCTTTGTTTCATGTCAGTAATTGCTCCACTTGTCAATTGATACTGGCATTTGTGATAGCATCTCATAAAAGATATGTGTAGTAATTATTTAAGAGTTAAATTGCTTCCTACAAGGAAATAATGTTAGATTGCAACTTGTATTAAAATCAAATGTCATGCTTCATAATAATATTTACTAGGGATAATCGAGTCTTCTCTTGATGAACTCTTTCTTATCTTCGATGCTTGATCTGCTTTGTGGCATAATAGATAGCTTGATAGCATATATGTACTAACTATAGAGGTCCTAATAGGTAGACAAGATAGGCAAACGTAGCCCCTTGGTGAGATGGCATACGATGGGGCACTTGTTCTTAGATAATGAAATATTGTCAAATAATGAAAGGAATAATGTTAAACAATGAAAGAAAAAAAATCATATGAAAATATTTAATTCTTTAGATGATCACCTTTTATTAAGACCATTATAGTAGGTGGTGGAGGATCAATGAAAACTATATCTAGTTAAGAAATTGACAGTGGCTTTCGCTGATTAGCAAAAGAAGAGGACACAGGACTACCTTTCCCCTACCCAACTCTACCTTTAGCATCATGATTAATACCTACAAAATGGTTGCAACAATATCAATAAATTATCCATTAAATAAAAAATTATTAAATGTCACAAAATCGATAAATTATTGAATAAATTACACAGGCTTCTTTTAAATTTTATTAAAATTATACAGACATTTTTTCTATTTTCAAAATATAAATAGTCTTTTATTGAAACAAAAAGTTATATTATATTTTAGTCTAATTTTAATTTTTTTTTAGACTAAAATACCTTTAATTAACCTGAATATATATTTTTTCTATTATATTTTAATGAAAATAAAATATATCCTTTTTATTTTTATTTATGCATATTTGAAAACAAATTTACTTTTTTTTTTTAATTTTTATTTATGCATATTTGAGTATAACATATATTTGTATATTTAGGTTAATAGAGGGTATTTTAGTTAAAAAAAATTAAATTGTACTAAACTATATATTTTAAAAATTAAGAAAAGGTCTATATAATTTTAACAATATTTAGGAGAAGTTAATTTACTCCAAAGTTATTACATGTCATTATAAATACAAAAATTAATCTAAGTCTAATTTAACCTCTTTTGCCTCATACTTGGTGGACTCAATAATTTCAATCTCTTAGTTATTATCAATGAAGTCATTGCCTAGTGAAACATTTGATGGGTTATGTATTTTATTTATGTTAACTTCTTCTAATGGGACATGTATGTCAAACAAGCATATTACTAATTCATCATCTTTAAGGAAGGCCTATTGTCTTGGAGACCTATCTTCTTGGTAGTATTCAAGTATTCAATAGCAACTATTTTACACTAGACTTAATTATGGATTAAAAAGTTTGTTTGGTCTAAAAAATATGGATATGGGTTTAAAAAAATAGGCGGCTAAAAAAAAGCTTATTTTTAAAATGGGTAAGGTTTGGGTTTTTTTAAAGATAATCTACCCAATAATTTTTTTATATATAATTATGATTATTATTAAATTTTATTCATTTATCTTATATTGTTAAGGTTAAGTATTTCATTGGTTTAGCATGACACATTTATCTTTGTCATATATATGCTTTTCATGATGATGACCTAGTGGAAATGATAAAGGTATGTATTATTATATTTAAAATCAATTGCATTTAAGTTTTATTTTTCTTGAATATTTTTTTAGATATAATAATACTCTAATAAAATTGCATAAGTTAGATTTTTTTTAATATTTAGATATATGTTGAAGTCTAAAAGTATGACAAAAAGAAAAAAATTCAAAAAATATTAATGGCTTAGGCTTAGTCTGCCCTTTTTTTTATTAAGCCAGGTTCAAGCTCATTTTTGGTGAATAATAATAGGCTTAGTCTTGGCCCTATTTTTTAATGCTTTTTTGTCATGGGCCTAGATCATGATTAAGTTTACTTTACACATACTCACCCATGGATGATTAAAAAGTTCAAGATATAAAATCAATAAAGAGAGACATGGATTCTTTGGCATATAAATAAAATAAATAGCATATTAAATAGTTATGTCAATGATTAATAATTAAGAGTTGCTTCAACCATTTGGCAAACTCTATATCCCGAAGTGACAATATTTCATCATTTGTAGTTTGGGGTTTCTTTTCTAAATAAGTCTTCAAATTGTCTAATCAGTAAAATTAATAAAAAACGCTAAGTTTTGAAAATGTTAAAGGCCATATAACAAATACTAAATAATATAAATAAATGTCATACTTATTATAGATAGGCTTCAACTTTACTATAATTAAGAAGAGCATGTGTTGGCTACTTTAAGCTCTAAGTTTAAGAGAATTTGCTACGAGATCTCTTGATGAGACAATAAGGATGCACAAATATAGATAAGCATGCACTTGACCCATCATCCCTACCGTCATCATTTAAAGGAATTGAGTGCGTTTTATTTAAAAGTGTACAGAGAAGATTGTAGTTTAAGACATTTCTAAGGAAAAGAGAGAGTAATTTATTGTAGATTAAAAAATTATGTTGAAGTTGTCCAACTAAAATACCATAAATAAGATCTTCTAAAGTTAATAGAAGTTATTAATTTTGAACAATATCACACAATTATACATCACACATATTTATTATTAGTTTTTCTTCAACCACATGGAGTTAGATTAGTGGTTAAAGAAGCCCACTTCCTATCTTGACTATTCATATTCAAACTGTAGAGCTAGCACATAAAAATGGTTGTTTTTTAAAAGAGTAAAATTTTATTTTAGTCTCTTTAAGATAGAGTATTTCTTAATTTAGTCCATCCTAAAATTACCTTTTCAATTTGGTCCCACTCATATATAAGGTATTTTAAAACTTGGTTCTTTATAAAATAGATTTCTTAATTTAGTCATTCACAAATAAGTATTTCTTAATTTTTCGATCACAGGTAAAATTTTTGTGAGTTATATCTTTTTATTAATTTATTATAAATGAAATTAATAGTGGATTGACATAAGACTTTTATTAATAATAGTTTATTTAAAAGAGATTAAATTAAAAAAAATCTATATGTGAAGGATCTAATTGAAAAGATAATTTTATAAAAAATCAAATTAAAAAAAATAATTTTATATAAAATTAAAATAAAGAATATCTCATATGTGAAGGATTAAAATAAAATTTTATTCTTTTTCTAGATTCACCAATCTCACATGGAGGGGGCGTTTTTTATAATATTGTCCGAGGAAGGACAAAATCTTGTTTGACACGCAAGATGATATGAAAATACTCTTATATGAAAATATGCAAGATGATATGAAGATACTTTTATAATAAGAAAAATGTTTGTAATTATAATTAATCTAATATAAATATAATTACACAAAAATTCGAATATAAATAATGTCATATATATATGGGTAGTATGTAAAGGAGCTTGCATTCTATCCGAGCACAAAAACCTAAGAGCCACTTGAAAAAGGCGTCGTTAAAATGTCAGATACGGTGTGGGTCCCGCTTTTACCATTAGGACAATTGAAATTTGATGGCAAAGCCTCCGACTGCCAAAAAGAACAGCTTCGAAAGCAAAGTTGAGAGCGCCATTCAATTCCTCGATACAAACGAGGTCGCCCTCCTTCTCTCTGTCTTCTCAAAACCTCCGCCAAATTTTACGGCGATTTCTCCAACATCTCTCTATAATTCCACCTTCCCTCCTTCCTTCTCAACCTCACACGCACATCCCCCTTCTCTCTTTCCTTCTACTACTTCCACCACACATCACGCCTTCTCACTTTCTTCCAACGACAATGGCTCAGGTGGTGGCCACGCGATGCATTCACAGCTCCTTCTTGTGCCCCAACACTGGATCTGCACAAGACAGAGTCGAAAAGTTGTTAAAGCCTTCGACTTTCACTTCTAATGTGTTCTCGCCGAAGAAGACCTCCAAAGTTGGTTTTAGAAGAAGTTGCTGCCAGATCACTGCAAGGAAATCTGCGCCGGCACCCAGTGAAGTAGTTCCCGTATCACCTGAGGATGATTTAAAGGTTCGTACATTTCACAATTTCTTATGACTCTACTTCGATTTTCTGTAGGAAAGTGGGGAATTGCTTATGGCTTTATTTCGATGTTCTTAGATTGAGGAGCAGTTGCAGCATTTGCGTGGAATCCAGCAATTCGGTGACACATCAGTTGGTATGTGGTCGAAGCCCACGTTTAGACGGAAGACGAAGATAGTTTGTACGATTGGTCCTTCTACTAATACGCGGGAAATGATTTGGAAGCTGGCTGAGGCGGGGATGAATGTTGCTCGCCTCAATATGTCTCATGGAGACCACGCTTCTCATCAGAAAATAATTGACTTGGTTAAAGAGTATAACGCACAGTCAAAGGATAATGTGATCTCGATTATGCTTGATACCAAGGCAAGTTTCTACTTTGATATATATATATTTTTCCCCTTAACAAGGCTACGCTGTTTAAATTATATTTTCATCATCTCAGTTTGTAGTTTACTGACAAATAAATTTCATTCAATACTAATTGACGGCGTTTATTTTGAGCAATTAAGCACATTTACAACTGTGATGAAGTATGCACTTAAAGAATGTTGCATTTGTCTAGCTGAAAGGGCTACTAAGGGAAAATATAGAGTATATGCAGGGTATGACTGGAATATATTTATTGCCTCCATTGATGTTACTAATCTGTATTTAGATGACATTTTATTTGCCTGTGGTGGCCTAACTTTTTTGTGACTCTTTTTAGCATGATATTTTACAGTTGTGCTTCATAGTTCATAACGTTATTAAACTTGACTACACATATGCATGCGCTAGAAAAACCAATGAAGATAAATGCAGTGACACTAAAGGCAGCAGTAGTAAGAAAGTTCATGATATCAGCATGATGGACATGATTGATGGAAATCTATTGTTGGCTTAAGTTGTAATTTCAAATTTCCTCCTATGTTTTGGTAGATGAGAATTTGACATATATTTATTCTTCTTCAAGACTAGAGTTTTTATTGTTGTATTATGATCTTATGACTGATAGTCCCTCTCTCTCTCTCTCTCTCTCTTCAGGGTCCTGAGGTTAGGAGTGGCGATTTGCCACAACCAATCACATTGACAACTGGTCAGGAATTCACTTTTACGATTCAGAGAGGTGTTGGAACTCCAGATTGTGTCAGTGTGAACTATGATGATTTTGTCAATGATGTGGAGGTGGGGGACATGCTTCTTGTTGATGGTACGATGATCATCTGATCATTTCAATCATTCACATCACTTACACCTGTGTTTTATAATCATATTAATGCTAACCTTCATATTAGTTATGTGGAGGTTAGCAATCTTCATATAGGGTGATTTCATTAAAATGCCCTCACTCTTCCATTGGATTCTGGATTACCTTGCTTCTGACCCTTGTTTATATGGATAGTGAGTCACAAAGTGCCATTACAGCCAAAACTCATTGTTAGAGTCTTAGAGATATTAATAAAGCCAATCATAGGCTTTCAAATAATAGCTTAGGCTTTTGAGTTGAAATGGTCTTTGATCTGGTATTACAGCTTTTATAATCAAGTGATTAGAAGTTTAATCCTTGGTGCTTTCCTTATATAAAAGTTTAGTGGGGGGCTTGCGTTTTATTCACACTTCAAGCCCAAATGGCTTTCATGTTGGTGGGGTGTTAGAAATAGTAATAATACAACAACAACAACAAAGTCTTTTCCCACTAAGTGGGGTCGGCTACATGGATCAATCGACGTCATAAATCCCTATCATAAATCATATTTCTAGACAAACCATTTAAATCTAAATCTCTCTTAATAATTTCTCCTATAGTTTTCCTTGGTCTTCCTCTACCTCTACTTATTGGACTATTCTCCATCATATCTACTCTCCTAACGGGGGCTTCTATTGGTCTCCTCCCCACATGACCAAACCACCTAAGTCTCGATTCTACAATCTTTTCTATAATAGGTGCGACTTTCACCTTCTCTCTAATGCATTCATTTCTAATCCTATCCCGTCTAGTGTGTCCACTCATCCACCGCAACATTCTTATCTCTGCTACATTAAACTGATTTTCTTGTTGACTTTTTATTGCCCAACACTCAGTTCCATATAACATTGCAGGTCTTATAACTGTGCAGTAGAATTTACCCTTAAGTTTGAGTGGTACTCTTCTATCACAAATAACACCCGAATCACTCCTCCATTTCATCCACCCCGCTTGAATCCTATGCGTTACATCTTCTTCTATTTCCCCGTTATGTTGTATGATGGATCCAAGATACTTAAATCGTATGACTTGTGGTAGGATATGTTCTCTAATTTTTACTTCTACGTTAGAAGTGGTGTGCCTCTTACTAAACTTATACTCCATATACTCCGTTTTACTTCTACTTAAACGAAAGCCATGAGCTTCCAAAGTTTGTCTCCACCTCTCCAACTTCTCATTCATTTCCTCTCTCGATTCTCCAACTAGGACAATATCATCTGCAAAAAGCATGCACTGTGGCACCGGCTCTTGGATATGTTCAGTAAGTACATCTAAGACTAAGGTAAATAGATAAGGGCTCAGAGTTGACCCTTGATGTAAACCAATAGTGATCGGAAAATCTTTTGTAAGTCCACCTTTTGTTACTACGCTAGTTGTAACCTTATCATACATGTCTTGGATTGCTTGAATATAAGCTATATGAACTCCTTTTTTCTCTAAAGCCTTCCATAGAACTCCTCTTGGCACTCTATCATATGTTTTTTCTAAATCAATAAACACCATGTGTAAATCTCTTTGATTCTCCCTATATCTTTCCATTAATCTTCGCAACAAGTATATTGCTTCCATAGTTGACCTTCCTGGCATAAAACCAAATTGATTCTCCTTAACTTGACTCTCTTTCCTTAACCTTCGCTCAATTACTCTTTCCCATAATTTCATAGTGTGGTTCATGAGTTTAATTCCTCTATAATTTGCACAATTTTGAATGTCTCCTTTACTCTTATAAATAGGAATTAAAGTACTTTTCCTCCACTCATCTGGCATCTTCTTAGATCTCATAATTTCATTAAATAACTTTGTGAGCCAACTTATACCTTTCATTCCCAAACTCTTCCATACTTCAATGGGTATATTATCCGGTCCAACTGCTCTGCCATTCTCCATTCGCTTTAATGCTTCTTTTACCTCTACCTCACAAATCCTACGGTAAAAAGTATAATTTCTATCCTCTTCTTCCGTGTCTAGCCTATCCGATTGCAATAAAATCTCGTGCCCTTCATTAAAAAGCCTATGAAAATAACCCTTCCATCGTTCTCTGATATCTCGTTCCGTGACTAACACTTTCCCGTCTTCATCCTTAATGCATTTCACTTGATCCATATCTCTTGTCTTTCTTTCCCTACTTTTAGCTAACTTGTAAATACTTTTTTCTCCAACTTTAGTACCTAAAGATTGGTATAACCCATCAAATGCCCTCGCTCTCGCTTCGCTCACTGCCCTCTTAGTGTCTTTCTTAGCTACCTTATATTTTTCCCAATTTTCATTACTCTTACATAATGACCACACTTTATAACACTCTCTTTTAACTTTAACCTTATCTTGTACACTTGCATCCCACCACCAAGAAATAGTAATAATAATAATAATAATAATACCAATCATGAGCCTTCACTTAATTGCTCAAGCTTTTGAGTTGAAATGGTTTTTGATACTTATTTGCTATTATTGACTTCCAAAATTTGTAGTCCACAGGTGAAGCAAACGAAATTGTTGAAAGACATGTTTTTGATGAGCTAATGACTTTGGATTTTGTGATATAGGTGGTATGATGTCGTTGACAGTTAAATCAAAGACAGCTGATTCAGTGAAATGTGAAGTTGTCGATGGAGGAGAGCTCAAATCAAGGCGGCATTTGAATGTTCGAGGCAAAAGTGCAACACTGCCTTCCATTACTGGTTGGTCCTTAAGTTATTAATCCTATTTTCTGTAGTTTCTGGTAATTGATGTCCTTTTCTTTTAACCTTTATGTGTGCGTGTTTTATTTTGAGAAATGGTGTTATGCTGGTTTCTCATCTACAAATATTTCACATTGATTTGATGCAGAGAAGGACTGGGATGACATCAAATTTGGAATGGATAACCAAGTTGATTTTTATGCTGTTTCCTTTGTTAAGGATGCTCAAGTGGTTCATGAACTGAAGAACTATTTAAAAAGTAAGAAATTAGAAAATGTGTTAAAATAATACGTTTGTTATCTGAGGGTTTAGAAGTTCGAGTCATGATAAATTTCTCATTCAATACCTCAGGCTGTGGTGCTGATATACATGTCATTGTGAAGATTGAGAGTGCTGATTCTATACCAAACTTGCATTCAATTATCACAGCTTCTGATGGGGTGCTCATCTAATTCCTGCTTTATTTCTTTATATTGCTGCTTTATTTGAGGGGTTGATTTATGATATCTTGTAAATACTGTGATTGTGAGTAGTTCTGTTAATGTTAATCTCTCTATTTTTTTAAAATCCTGTTTTAGGCTATGGTCGCAAGAGGAGATCTTGGTGCAGAGCTTCCTATTGAGGAGGTTCCACTTTTGCAGGTATTTCATTTCTAATGGAAAGTAGCTATAACGATATTGTTCTGTTGAATTAAACTTCCAGAAGTAGACATTAAGTTGAGCTTATCTTAACATCCATTATACCTGGTAATGTCAAACTGTAGGAAGAGATCATCAGGATTTGTCGTAGCATGGGGAAGGCTGTAATTGTGGCAACTAATATGCTTGAAAGCATGATTGTACACCCAACGCCAACCAGAGCAGAGGTATCAGATATTGCAATTGCAGTTCGAGAAGGTGCTGATGCAGTTATGCTTTCTGGAGAAACTGCTCATGGAAAGTAAGTAACTAGCTTCCTGCAACCCATGTCTCCAATTACATTGACTTGCTAATCTAGGAAACAGTTGGTGGACTTCTCTTGAGGATCCTTCTTCTTGGTTTAAACTTTATTTTGAATCTGAGAACTAACTTCAACAACTTTTGTACTAAACCCCTTTGCCCCTTAAAGGGCAAAATAGGTCAAGTATAAAATGACTTTGATGTTTCTCCTTTGTGGCTATATGTGTTTGTTTAAGTTAATCACTTTAGCAACACAACATGGCAAAAGGAAGAGAAGTTGTTTCATGACCAATTTCGTCTTGCCGTGCCTCAAGACAATTTATTTCAACTATGTGCATTGTTAAGAGTAGACATTATGATTTTACGTCCCTGAGCATCAGTATATAGTTAGTGAATTGCAATATTAGCATTTGAGTTCATGGAAGATGAATCTAGATTGTAACTGATGATATCTTAGGTAATATACAGAATCAAGAAAGGGCTGAAAGTTGTGTATATGTTTTCAATTATTAGGCTTACTATCACTGCCAAAAAGAGGGATTGATTTTATATATTGTCATGCAGGTTCCCACTGAAAGCTGTAAAAGTAATGCACACAGTAGCATTACGAACAGAAGCAACAATTCCAGGTGGTCAAATGCCACCAAATCTTGGCCAAGTATTCAAGGTTTGAAGCTAAAATGCTTTGTAGCCATGCTAACTTTTTTCATCCACTATATGCTCTGGCCATTTGACTATCAGAACTGATATATTAATTTTTTTACTTTTGGACCCCTGCAGAACCACATGAGCGAGATGTTTGCATACCATGCAACAATGATGTCTAACACCCTTGGAACCTCAACTGTGGTCTTCACTAGATCAGGTTTCATGGCTATCTTACTGAGCCACTATCGACCTTCTGGCACTATATTTGCTTTTACAGATGAGTAAGTAGTTTATCCCCTTTCTCATTTATTATCAAGGAAACTTGGTTTGTGGAAACTTTGGATGCTATTTGATCAAGAGATTAGTGCAATCTGCATTTAATCTTCTATTTCTGTACCTGCATTAGTTACATTGTATTGATTTTTACAAAATCTTTGGCTTGTGAGTTATCTCATCTTGGTTGGCTGTCTATGCATATTGACTCATAAAGCTGCTTGATTGGTAAATATTTACAATGTTACAAATTCCCTAATCTTCTAGGATTACTGATATATCTTCTGAGAGATAAGCTACCTTGAAATTCATTCCATTTTTCTTTTCTTGAAGATGTGTAATGTGTCTTTGCAATCTAAAATCAGTTATATTCATCTTCCTCGCAGCTTTTAATCATATATTATATATACATGAAAGCTTTATTATCTGCCTACTTTTGCTGCACGGACAGGAAGAGGATACAACAGCGTCTGGCTTTGTATCAAGGCGTGTGTCCTATATATATGGAGTTCTCTGATGATGCGGAAGAGACGTTCACAATGGCCTTAGGTTTGCTGCAGGTACTGTTTGAAGGCATATGCGAATTTTTTCTAGTAATTACGGAATTATTGAGATGTTACAGATTTGATATTTGATACTATCTTGTGGGTTCAAAATATTTCTAACAAGTAATAACATACATTTTCAAGTGGTTTGGATGGGTTGGGTTTTGAGTCAAGGGTCGTGAAGTTGATCCTTATCTTGTACCCAAAAAAAAAAAAATGGACGGTTGGACAATTCTTTTTCCATCTTTTTTCATGTTTGGAAATTTAACTCTCACTAGGTCTGGAGTCTGGACCTTGATAAAACTTCTTGCTTTTTCTTGCACTATCTACTGGCAAGGTCCACTGCATCTTATAGCAGCAAGTAGTAACTGGCTGTTCATTCCCTTTTAAAAAGATTGTTGACTTTGTAATAAACTTGAACCTTGTGATTTTCAAGAAATTCTTAGGTAGATCCTAATTTACAAAAAATTTGTAGATTAAGCTAATTATAAATGAAAGTGTAAGCATGTTAGGTACACTTTTTGTTGGGACTCACCTCTATCATACTTATTTGTTTATTCATGATTGATTTAGTCTATCAATTCTTTTGTAAATCTTTCTACCTAAGAATTCCACATGATTTTCCTGGTTTTGGCAATGGAATGAAAAATCATTAATGAATGTTTGAGGTCATGGCTGAATTTTGCATGCTATTCTACCTCGTTAATTGGTTCCTTTCACATGACTGCTTATACTGATGCTTGTCTTACTGTTCTCCTGTTTTCTTTTTGTGCATTTATGATGATTTATATATGTGTGGTTTCTACCTTCAGAAGCAAGGAATGGTGAAGGAAGGAGAAGAAGTGGCCCTTGTACAGAGCGGCAGACAACCCATATGGAGGTTCCAATCCACTCACAACATCCAGGTCCGGAAAGTTTAAACAGAAAGAAAGATGGGTACAACCACTGGTTAAGTTTTGAACCCATACAGGTTAATCTAGAATAGCATCATATTACCTCTGCCTCTTGGTGGTTTGATGTCAGGCTTGCTTCTTTGCTTGCCTGTTTCTTTAATTAGTTTCAAATGTTTCTTATTTATTGTTTACCGTGTAATTTTATATTTTTGTTATGATTTAAAAATTATTATTAAGGTTATAGTATGTTTGATTGAATTTTTTGTTAGAAATTGGAAAGAAAAGCAGTTTCTTGCTTCCACTACAGACCGGGGATCGAATTGTTATATGGTGTGTTTGGTTCCGCTTTTGGGAGGGTGAAAACCACGTTTGCAAGGAAGCAACAATTTGCTGTTTCTACACAAATGTGATTTTGAAACGGGATTCCAAACACGCACATATTCTGTTTCGTTCAGTGTCTCATCACTTGCTTGTTTGTTCTGGAAAGCTCTCACTCTAAGACTGCAACTAATAGATCAACCCCATCTGTTCCTGTTTATGGAGGTGATTTTATGCCCACTACGAATCTGTTTGAGACAGGCCAGTCTTAGGAACACCATAATGGAACCAAGAATGTAAACCTGTTTTATCAATGGTAGATAGGTTAAACAAATCAAATAGATATGAAAACATGTGAGATGTGGATTTCTCTCAAATATTTGAAATGTTTTTTCAATTAATTTAGTTTATTTATCTTTAATAGGCTTGGTTGATTTTTGAACTTCTCAATAAAATCCACGCCCTGAAATCTATTACAATTTTAAATGCGTAGAATGATCCAAGTCTACAGAAATTTGGGCCTTTTAGTTTGCGAATTCTATGAATTTTTAGTAGTGATTTATTTTTATGCTTGGTAAAAGCATTTTGAAAATGTAGAATTTTTGGAAATGCAACACTTACAATTGCTCAGTTTCTGTTTCGAGGGTGCGAATGTTGATTTAATGAGGGAAAAATATTTTTGAATTTGAAAAAAATTATCCAACGTTATCCTAATATACTCTTTACAATAATAGATAAGTACAAAGTAATTATAATAACTAATGAATAGATAAGTGATGAAATAATAATTAAGAAACAAATTAACAAAAGAATTAATACATACAAAACTTAAGACTTTCAATTTATGAAACTTTAACATCACCTTAATCATATATATATATATATATATATATATATTTATATTAATATTATTTATACCACGTATAAAACACTCGCTTCTTGATTTCACGATTGCAATATATATATATATATATATTTAAATGAAAAGAACCACAGTACTAATGGAATTCCAAGTTCAGTACATCATGACTTTCAAATGCTGTTTCTTCAAGCCATGTTCGGCTATCCATCAAATTGCATATCTCAGCTAAAGTTTTGATGTGCAACTCTCAGGTTCTCTATTAGATTCCCAGGCCCCGTGAGATCTTCCAACTCTTGTTCATTTCTGTCAAAGATCCTTATGGTGTCTCCTAGCACTGTTTCCCCAAGCTAGTCAATAACGAGACGTCCTCTTGCCATTCGGTCACAAAAAGAAGTTTCGTGCTCTCCCACAACTCGGTATAAATGGGACACAGCAGAATTACGGGCATTACGTTTTCGAAGTCAGAGTTGCATATAAAACATTCTTCTTCAACATCCATTCCCCTGCTGCAGAAAGAAAAAAATTTTGGTTTATTAAGTCTGTTAGTAATTTTAAATAAATTCTCACTTTCAATAACTTCAACAAAAATGTACTTTTGGTCCTTAATTTTATTTAAGGTTTATTTTTCTTCTTTTAACTTTATTTAATTTTAATTTGATCTTTTAATTTTATTTTAAGTTTTATTTGTTTTTTTTTAATTTTATTTGGTTTTGATTTGATCTTTTAAATTTATTTTAATTTTCAATTATATCTATTAATTTTATTTATTTTAATAGATCTCTTAATTTTACCTTATATTTTTCCTTTGTTTCTTAATTTTATTTTGTTTTAATTTGAACATTAATTTTAAAAAACTAATCAACTTTTCTTTTTTCTTTTACCACTATTAGATTAAAGTGCTTGATAGAAAAATTCTATATGGCTCATCGGTCAAATAAAATGAAATTATTAATTAGATTATGGCAAATTTGACAAAAAAATAAAATTAAGAGAACAAAGTAAAATTTAAAATAACATTAATAAATTAAATTAGAAGTAAATAACATTCAACAATAAAATTGAAATTTAGGGTAATGTTAAAAAAGTAATTAAAACTAAATAAAAGTAAAATGCAAAGGTAAAACTTGAGATAAAATTAAACAAATTAAAAATATATTTTAGCCTAAGGTTTTCCAGAAGGTAGTTGCGTTGACCCACACCTGATATATTATACTCCAACGTGACATGAAAAATTCCCCACTACGTAGTCCTTCCTTTAAATAAAAAAAAACAACAACGAAATTTGCTTTACTTTATTAATGATGTATACTGAAATTACACTACCAGTCACAACTTGATACAAAAGCATTTACTTCTTGCAACAACTGACAGCTACAAATGCAAAAGGCCCCCGAAAAGAAAAAATGAAAATCTTCACACACTACTGATAAGGGAATCAGTATACCCAGTCTGCTTATCATAAAACCTTGACCAGAACATCACCCCTCCGTACTTTGGCGACTTCTTGATCACCGGCAGGATTTCCGATGTCAACACATCAGCTGGAACATAACCGCTTCCAGCCGCCGCCGGAGCTGCCGGCAACCCCAAAAATATCCTCCGTGCCGGCACCGAACTTGTCCACTTGTTCCACGAATTCACAAGGTTAGTGATGTTCCCATTGGCAAACTGACATGGGGGATTATTATAGAACTGCACCCAAACAAAGTCAAAGAGGCCTGTATTAAGGGCAGTGCCCAGAAATCTATCAGGAAAAGGGCACTGAGGAGCCCCACTTAAGTACACCATCCTTCCTCTTACCCTACCATAATCCTTCAAGAAACGAGCAAGGTGCTCATAATACTGCGTAGAGCCAAGCTCAATATCAAAATCTATTCCGTCTAAAACGGCGTCGCCAAGTGGCCTTGACGATGAATTGCCTCCCAAGAAAGTGTCCCACAAGAACTTGGAAACGTTTCTGGCATCCTCAACGGAAGAAAGAGAGTAGCTTCCGATGCCGCCGCCAATAGAGAGCAAGACTTTGATTCCTTTTGCTTGGCAGCCTTTGATCTCTGAGCTAAACTTGATGCAAGAACCGGTGATTGCAGGGTTGCAATGGCCTGCGAGATTCATTTGTGGGGTTTGGCCGTTGCCGAACGCGTTGAGGAACGCTATGTTCACATAGGTGTATTTCCCGGTGGCGCACGCTTCCGATAGAGTCCCCTCGTTGCCGTTTTGGCCCCAATAGATCGCTATGCCGCCCCGGGAGGCGTCGGAGGTTCCGAGAAGAAGGAGGAAGAGGAGGAGAAATGGGGAAGTTTGAGAGTTTCTGGCCATGGTCTTTAGGTACAAGTGGCCGTTAGAACTTTCTTTTGTGGAGTATTGGTGAAGCTCCCTGGGAGTTGAATACCTATTTATAGGGCGACTTGTTTCCCACAAGCGTTAAAGTTTGACGTTTGAATATTGGACGGTGGGTTGCTATTGCAAATGATGCCGTTAAGGATGAAAGCGTCATTTCCCACTAACAAAAGGGGTAGGTCAAAGATTTTAGTAATTTAGTTGGGGATTTTCCCTCAAATGCAATAACATAATTTGTTTATTAACCGTACATACTAACCAAAATCTTATTTCCTTGGATACATTAAGTTAAATATTTTTTTTTTTTAAAATGGGTCACGCCTCATGTTTAGGCATGACCCTAAAAAAATTAATTTTTTTGGGTCACGCCTCACTATGAGGCGTGACCCTTTTTTATTTTTTTTTTTAAAAATTTTTGGGGTCACGCCTCATCATGAGGCGTGACCCCATTTAAAAAAAAAAAAAATTTAATTTTTTTGGGTCACGCCTCATGGTGAGGCGTGACCCTTGTCCATGTGTCAGGGTCAAACGTTTGACCCTGACACATGGATAAAAATGACAAATGGCAGCGTATGATAAGCTAGCTGAAGATTATGATGCCACGTGGATTTTTTTTATTGGTTCATAAAATACGCTATCCTATTTGCATGTATTTTCGGACTCTCTCTCTTTGTTTTTAAAGCCAGATCCGTTTCTTCTTCTTCGTCCCCACACCCCTCGCCATTTCGCCTCTTGTTCTTCTTCTTCCTCCTCCTCTTCTTCTTCTTCAGCAGCAAAAATTTTATTTCCTTCATATACATCATTCCTCTCATATTTGCCGTTTAAAGAAGAAGAAAAAGATTCAGTGATCCCGTCAGAGGAACTACATTGAAAGCAAGGAAGGAAATCTCAAAGAAATAAAATTATAGGTATGTTTTAAATATAAAAAAAATATGATTATTTATTATTGTTGCATACATTTGAAATATGAGTATTTGTTATTACTGATTGTTAAATATAGTTATGGATAAAATAATTTTACTTGTTACAATAAAATTATATTATTAAAAAAATATAAAATTATTTAATATTGTGTCTGAATTTAAAATTTTAAAAATAAATATATTATTAATGATTTAAGTAAAAAGTATATACGGAGAAGAAATAAATTTTTTTGTTAAGATGAAGTTACATTATAAGTAAAATTAGGGTTTTTGTAAAGATGTAAAAAAAAATGATTAATGTGTGTGTACAAATAAAATAAAATAAAATGTTCAAGTAAAAATATTATTTAAAGTTGTTAGATGAAATCATAAGAAAAATTTTATGAACAATATATTAGAAAAGAATGAAATAGTGAAAAAAATATTATGAAAGTAACGTATTTAGATAAATTGTTAAGATTAGATGATATTGTAATAAAATATGATAAAATTAGATGGAAAAATTTTTATAATGCAAGTAAAAAAAATAATAACAAAAATAAAAAAGGTTTAATATAATTATAAAAGTAAAATATGATAAAATTGAAATGTAAACCAAAAAATATATGTAATAAAATGGAAATAATATCTTTAGATAAATTATTAATATTGAATGATATTATAATAAAATGGAATAAAATTAGATAAAATTTGATGAACAAAATTATTAAAATAAAAAATTTAAAAGATATAAAAAATAGTAAACTGTTAAAAAATATATATATAGTGAACAAATATTATAAAAGAATAGGATTTCTTAGAATTATATTAATTGGTAATTAAAAAAATATATGAGTTGAATAAAGGATTGTAGTTGTTTATAAATGTTGTACATTGTTTTGGGTATTGGTAACAGTATTGCGCAGTTGGGTGAAATGAACAACGGGAAAGAAATTATATGCTTATATTCAAATGGACAAATATGCGAAACCGAAGAAGGGGCAACGTTTATTGCAGATACAATTGATGTGATAAGTGTCGACAATGACATTTCATTAGAAAGGTTGAAACAAGAGGTTGCAGACCAATTACAGCTAGATTCAGATCAATACATATCTGAATTAGTATATAGGCATCCAGTGTCATTAAGGCCCACAAAATACCGAGCATGTAAGTTAAGGAGGGATGCCAATATCCAAGCAATGTGGATAGCGAATGCAAAATTTCCATCACAACTTGGTTCAGTTGAATTGTACGCAAAAATAGCGTCAAAGGAAATAGACTTGAATGCAGCAACTCAAGCTACAGTTGAATATGTGGCAAACCCACTCCCATCCTCCAGCCATGCCAACATCACAGATGATCAGTATTCGCCTGTTAGTTTAGTTGATTATACAGCTCAACCAAGTTCATCTCGTCTGTATGTCGATAATATTGCCGAACCAAGTTCGGCACATGCACCAATTACTGGCCTCATTTCTCATCCAGATGAGATAGAGGATATAATGGATGACTTCGAGGAGGAAGATGAATATGATACTGCACCTTATGATTGCAATGATGGTGGTATTTCAGATGATGATGAAGATACCGATTGCATAGATGCCACCGTTGATCCAGCAGTCCCCATGAACATTTATGCTGATTCAATGGTTGCATTTCTTGAACAGATAGATGCAGATGATGCGCGGATTCCTGATTATGATGAAATGGAAGAGGTAGCGATAAACATGAATAATGACCAAGAGTTATATGTAGGCATGTTATATAATGATCAGCGATCTTTTCGTCGGGCATTAAAGATATACTCGGTACGTGCACATCATACTTTTAAGGTGTATCATTCTTCAAAGAAGTATGAAGAATACCGATGTGTTCAATATGAAAAGGGAGCTTGCAAATGGAAGGTCAGAGCTTGTTATCGAAAGAAGGAAAATCATTGGGAGATAACAAAATACAATGGGCCACATACATGTGTTGCAGCATCATTGTCACAAGATCATCCAAAATTAGACTCTGATGTAATTTCAGTATATATTGTATCAATGGTGACTGAAAATCCTGGTGTGTCCATCAGAGAGGTCATTGAGCGAGTGCATTCTATATTTGGGTACAATGTGTCATACAAAAAGGCTTGGAGGGGAAAACATCGAGCCATTTCACATGCATTTGGGAATTGGGAGCAGTCCTATGCGTTGTTACCTAGGTGGCTAGCTGCTGTTCAACATTTCATGCCCGGCTCGTACTATGACTTTATGCATAAAGAACATGTACCGACTAGTGTAGCTAACGGTGAGTCGGTCATGTTTCATCGGGTATTTTGGACGTTTAAGCCGTGCATCGAGGCATTTGGCTACTTGAAGCCTATGGTCCAAATAGACGGGACCTTCCTGTATGGGAAATATAAAGGGACTATTTTAATCGCAAGTACACAAGATGGAGAGAGGAATATTGTCCCACTTGCATTTGCTGTAGTAGAAGGAGAAACATATGAGGCATGGGCATGGTTCTTATTTAACCTCAGAGCACACGTGGTAAAAGATAAAGATGGGCTTTGCTTGATTTCTGACCGTCACGCTAGTATCTTGGCAGCTGTGGCTAATCGGAACGTTGGATGGCAGCCTCCGCAAGCTCATCATGTGTTTTGCCTTCGACATTTGGCTAGCAATATCAACAAAAAATTTAAATTGCAATGGTTGAAAAAACTCTATACTACAATTGGTACAAACTGCTATCACTTAACTTTACACAAATTTTTTAAAATTTTATACTACAATTTTATACATACTATTAATTTTATTATCTATTTATTTATAGGCTATTCGTATGAGCAGCATAAAGTTGATGAAGGACTAGCTCACATACGTCGGCTTGACTCGCATGCTGCTAATTGGATTGACGAAATACCCAGGGGTCAATGGTGTCGGGCGTATGATGTTGATGGTAAGCGCTGGGGGCATATGACAACAAATTTAGCAGAAAGTATAAATGCAGTTTTTAAAGGGGTTAGGTTCTTACCGATACTTGGTTTGGTTCGAGCAACCTTCTACCGGTTAACCAAGTATTGGGTCCAGCGCGGTGAGAAGGCAACTGCACAACTTGAAGCAGGAGAAACTATATCTGAGGATATCAGATTAAAGTTGGCAACCAGAACTCGAAGAGCATCAGCCTGCGCAGTCCGTGGATTTGATAGACGAGGGTCAACATTTGAGGTAGAAGAGCCATACGATCCGACTAATCAACAATTTGGGCGATCCTGTAAAGTTAACTTAGTAGCTCGAACGTGTGATTGTGGTGAATTCCAGGCTTTGAAATATCCTTGTCAGCATGTCTTAGCAGCCTGTGCGCATGTTCGAGTAGACCATGTACAGTATGTTCATGAAGTATTTCGGTTGGAGACTATTTTGAAGGCCTATGAGACTGAATTTCACCCAATTGGTGGCGAAATCTATTGGCCACAAGTACGAGGCCCAACACTTATTCCAGATCCTGCAATGAAACGTGGAAAAGATCGTCCAAAGTCAAGTCGAATACGAAATGAAATGGATTGGCGACAAGCTCCAAGAGAATTACCGCGATGCGCGTTGTGTAGACAGACGGGTCATAACCGCGCGACTTGTCCATCACGTTGTCCCCAAAACCCATAGGTCCATTGTTCTGTTAGTGTATTAATGTACTATTTATCGTACTTTTCACATGGACTTCCTAAAGCGTATTATAAGATTGTGTTGTTATCGACCATATGCTTTGCACTATTTAATTAACATTGTTTTGATTCTATATGTGATTTAATTCATTATTGTATTAGCCCTATTTTATGCAATAGAAAATTACATTATCGCGTGCCTAACTGCTTTATATTCTAACTTAATATTATGTTGTTCAGTTTTGTACGAAAACCATTATGTCAGGATCGAGGCCTGTTGTTCATCCGGGTCCAGAGGACGAGTCATTGTTGTATTTACAGACTAGACACGTCTCTCAGGCAGTGTGGTTGAATAGGATACGTTATTGTGCATTTGTAAAAATCAACTTTTTCCCTTATGGCTGTCATATGATACATAATAGTTTACACTTTCTCCCTCTAACAAGCAGATCGTATTTTTCGATTACGTCGGGTTGCACATGGTCCACGATTAGAGTCTCCCCCAGTAGCTATAGTGCCACATCTTATAGCTGCTGGCTTCTACGGGGTGTCTCGTCTTGCAGCCCTTGACTTTGACCCTTCCCTTGTTTCAGCGCTCGTCGAGCGATGGCGGCCAGAGACATATACTTTTCACACTACTCAAGGCGAGTGTACCATTACACTCCAAGATGTAGCAGTGCAATTAGGTCTTCCCGTGACGGGTCTTCCAATCACTGGTTCACTGAATTTCGACTGGCGAGGTATTTGTGGGATTCTCCTTGGGGTAGTGCCACCAGAAGAGGAGTTCGATGGTCAGAGACTTAGTATTACTTGGCTTGCTAACCAATTTGAGGCACTTCCAGAAAATGCAAATGAAAATGACATATTGCACTTCACTCGTGCCTATATTTTACGTCTTATAGGTGGTGTTCTTATGCCAGACAGGTCGGGACATAGAGTTCCTCTTATGTTCCTGACATTTCTTCAAGACCTCCAGGTAGCCGGTCAGTGCAGTTGGGGCTCTGCAGTATTAGCATACCTCTATAGAGAGTTATGCAATGCCACTGATTACAAGGAGGTTAATATCGGTGGTTGTTTGACATTACTTCACTTATGGGCTTGGGATCGATTCCCTAGGCTAGCGCCCGAGAGGCCGCCACCTCCAGATCCTCAACTTGATGTATATGATGTGCTCCCTCCACTTGCTTATAGGTATGAATGATAATTCCAATTGAATGCTTATTGTATGATTTATGTTGCTTATATAATTCAAAATTTTTAATGATTTCCTTTTACTCCTTGCAGGTGGAGGCGTGTGGGTCACCATCCTCGTCCAAGAAAATTGGCAATCCGGCATTACAGAGTATTGTTAGATCAAATGAGAGCTGACGAGGTCTAAAACACTTACGATGAGTTTGTTGCATAATTCCTTTAATGTTAATATAATCTTACAGCTTGTTATCTCATCATTTGCAGATCATATGGCGTCCATACGATGCACATGATATACGTCAATTAATACCTGACTATTGTCTAGTCTCTTCGGATATTTGGCTAGCATCTGTGCCACTTATTTCCTTTCACATTGTGGAGTGGCATCATGCAAATCGTGTTCTCCGACAGTTTGGTCGGATGCAACGTATACCTTGTGCTCCTTATAATTTAGAGGAGGTCTATACACTGACACTCAAAGGCAAGACCCATTTGGATTGGCAAAAAGAACATGAGAATTTTATGTTAGCTTGGTGGAATTGGCAAAATACTTTGTCACTTACACCGACATCATTAGAGCCTCTAGATCGGTCTTCAGAATATATGAAATGGTACTGGAGGGTTACTCGGCGATGGATCCATCCTATCAGTGGTGCTCAGGGTTTTGTGGTAACTTTTAAAGTCTAGAATAGTTATCTTATACAATTTTTTTTCCTTTAATTTCAAATCAATATGATCTTTAATTTCTATTTTCAGGCTGATGTAGCTGATCGCTTACGAGTACTTGCTATGGACGACCATTCACTGTTAGGTCGCACAGTTGTTGCTGAGTGTTCTAGCATCCTCGATGCACTTGGTGAGCATCGAGATATAACGATTTCTCAGGCTGCTCCTTCTGCACCTCAGTTGCCTAGACCACAACTTCCTCCTACTCGCACGGCAAAGAGAGCGCATGGATTTATGTCTACTAGGGTACCAATAGTGGACGATCGGCCCTATCGTGATACTACCTCTGGCGTTGGTACTACATCTGCGATGCCTTGTCCTTCTTCTTACACCTCAGCAGAGATGCAAGACCCTCTTAGTGTTGCTGAACCATCTTCTTCTCCAACAACACAATCACAAGTATACCATGATGCAGCAGGTCCATCTTCTTCCACGCCACCAGTATATTTTCCTGATTTTAGGGGTGTCAGTTCTTCATTTTATATGCCATGCGGTTCTGTCCCTTTTACACCCCTATTTTCAGAGCAAACAATGTCTGCTTTTAGATTTGCTTCTGGGTCATCTGTACACGTTAGCTCACAACAGACGGGATATATCACACCAGATCAGCCTATTCCTCCAATTCAGTCACCTCAATTGAGTCTTAATCCCGTAACCTACCAACAGGTAGAAGAAGAAGGAAACAATAATAACGAAGCAAATCAAAATGATGGCGATAATGAAGAAGAAGCTGAGCAGGAGTCTGGGGTACAAGAGCCAGAAGAAGAAGAACATCTTTCTCCACGACGTGGCCGACGATTAAGACCACGGACTAGATGTGGCACTGGGAGCCATTTTTTTTGAACGTTCTATCTTTTTTTTTGTACTTGTAATTTTATTTTTTAGATAATAATAACATATTATAACTACTTTATTTTAATATTGAGTTCACCAGTTAATTCTGATTCATTTGTCATTCAAATTTTTAATACTCTTGCTTATTTATATAATTGTAAAAAAATTTACTTTCTCAATTAACTTTCATTTTATAATTTTAATGGTAAATAATTTTTTATTTCTTATCAATATTTTTGTTTAGTTTCATGATTTTATTGTCAAATAATTTTTTTTTTCTTATTAATATTTCAGTTCTATGACTTATTACTCCTAACAATTTTTAAAAAAATATACCTAGGAATTACATCAAAAACATAATTTAATTCAAAAATCATAATTAATCTTAACTTCAACTAATAATACGATAAATTTATATTATTATTAAATAAATAAATTATGCCTCAAATATAATAAATTTAAAAATTTTAGCTTATTATATATATTTCATATAATAGTTATAATTTTTTATTATTTTAATATTATTTATCATATTTATTCATTTATTTCTTAAAATTTTTAAAACTATTATTAATTATTACGTTTTAAAAATTTTATATTTTACATTACTTATTATTGTTTTAAAAATTAAATTATATATCTTTAAATTTTTGACCCCAAAAATTTAAAAAATAAAAAATAAAGAAGGGTCACGCCTCATAGTGAGGCGTGACCCAAAAAAATTTAAAAAAAAAATTAATTTTTTTAGGGTCACGCCTAAACATGAGGCGTGACCTATTTTTTTTTTTTTTAAAAAATTTAACTTAATGTATCCAGAGAAATAAGATTTTGGTTAGTATGTACGGTTAATAAACAAATTATGTTATTGCATTTGAGGGAAAATCCCAATTTAGTTGCCACTTGCAGCCAACAACTCGTGTCAATTAATTTTTGCTGTCCGTTTAGATCTCCATTAAGTAAGTTTGTCCCACAGGGATGTACACATGCGAAAGGAAGAGAAGTGAAAATGTGATATTTTAATTGAAATATTAATTTTAGTTTAGATTTAAATAAATATATATTTTTAATTCTTTCTTATTTATTTTATTCAATCCAAATATATTTTGTAGGAAAAGATTAGGTTTAAATCTAAATCAAAGAAAATGTCCAAATTAAAATTTTACTTTCTTTTTGTTCTTTTTTATATATTCGTCTTAATCCAAATATACCTTTAAATAAATGAAATATACAAAACATAAGACTTAAATGCAACTTTTAAGGATTTGCTATCAAGTTATTTAACCAAAACATGACAAGTCAGAAATAGACCTCATTCTAAAATTATGTTTGACATACTTATAGATATCTTTATAATTAATTCAATCTATTTATTTTCGATAAATCGGATAAGTCAGAAATAAACCGCATTAAAATTTTTTCTTTTGTCACTATGTTTAAGATAAGAAAAATGGCACGAGTGGGGTAATGAGGGACAAAAACTTGTTAATTGTTATAATGTCATGGTCTAATAGTTTAAAATTGTTTAGAACTGAAACTAAAAGAGTCAATTTATATGACGAATCAGTCTCCATAGTTAACCTCAGGAAGCATTAGCTGCAAGCTTAATGAAGTCTCCAGTTGATATTTATTTATTATTTATTTTATTTCACTAGAAATAAGTAGAGAAAAAAAAAAGTACATCGCCTATACAATGCATATAGTAGAGGTTTTCATTCTTTGATCCAAGCGTTGACCAAAAAAGGAATTAATGATGACACTTTAAAAATGTTGAAGATATCAAAGTCAAAGGTTAAGTCGAATTTGTAGATTAATTAATAATGAAGATGGAGAAGATAACATAACAGACATGAGATTCAATTATATGGCAATTATATTTAATGCTCCAGAGCCAGTCCACAATGCCGGCAGAAGTGCTTCGTGTCTGAGAAAAAAGATGTCAACGGCTGGCTTGGTCATCCCACCCCATATATCAATGTTAGCAAAATTAGAATCATCGATCGGTTCAACCAAAAAATTAGTAAAATCAAAATGACTGACAGAAAAAAAGATGTCAACGGCTGGCATGGTTATCCTATCCTATATGTCAGTGTTAGCAAAATCAGAATGACCAACCAGCTTAACCAGAAAAATCGGTAAAAAAAGAAAAAAGAAAATTAAGTCTAACCCACTTGTTAAGTGCATGATACAGGCTGACAGGAAAAAAGGATGTCAACGGCTGGCTTGGCGATCCTATCCTATAGATCAATGTTAGCAAAATTAGAATGACCGACCAGTTTAACTAGAAAATCGATAAAAATTGGGTCTTGATTATCCTATCTTATATATAAATTTTAGCAAATCAGAATAACTGACTGGTTTAGTTAAAAAACAAGTAAAAAATTTGGTCTAACCAACTGGTTAAGTGCATGATACAGTCCATGCTTTTTATTTTGGGGAAAATCCCTTCAACAAACACGAATCCGAGACCTCATGGTTGGGGGATAACACTTAATCCATGAGATCTGCATGTGTTGTTTACTTCATATGATGCAAAGTTTTATTTGAGACCTTTAGTTTTATTTTGGCAAAACTTGCAGCAACAAAAATCAAAGCTGGTATCCTTGAGGATACATTGCTACACCATTTCGCATGAGCTATCAGATTGTGTAAACAGTAGTTGCAAAGTTTTAATGTAATGCCAAAAAAATAAAGTTAAAATTCATATAATAGTTGATTAAATAATAGCACAAGAAGAAAGCAATTTTTGAAAAAGAAAAAGTATATATATATATATATATTGTGAGTTGAATTCAAATATTATATATATATATATATATTTTCGTTTACACTATAGTTATTTTGCTATTGCGGATTGAATTGTTATGTAAGTAAAAAAATATTTAAAATGTATTAATATTTACTTGTTATTATTTATTATATATTTTTAATACATAAATTTAATATATATATATATATATATATATAATCATTATCAATTTAACTATAGTTAAATCATTAAATTGTAACAATTTTTTACTTGTTTAATAATTGGTCTAGTTTTAATTATAGCCATGTAAATATATATTTAAAAAATTTCATTTAACTTGAGATTTATATAACAATTAAATTAAGTATCGAGAGAGAAATATGAGTGAGTTAACATTCTCCGGGGAATCTCGGTGTCATAGTAGTCGTACATTTCCTGTACGCGCACAATCTAATTTTTTTTTTTAATTACAAAGCACCCACAGCACACATCCACACCACACACATGCTGTCATGGATGGGATCGAACCTGCAAGCCCGTTTTACTGGAGAGGGAAATGTGCCAGTTGATCCACTAGATCATTAGCTCTATGCGCATAATCTTATAACTTGATAATTAAGAAACATATAAATGTTTGGGCATCCTTTAATAGAACAAGAAAAATGGCGAAACTTTTTGCCATATATTCAATACTTAATTTACTTTTCTTTCTAACATATACTCACTACTTACCTGCATTCGGGGAAATAATAATTAGAGTTTTGTACATTTGGATGGTGCAAAAAACCTGCTCCACTTCGGATCAAGAAATCTATATACTAATATACCTATAACATAAAAGTACAAGAACTTTCAACAACGACTCAACACGTGGAGCTCTAAAATTCTTTTGGTGATTTTGCAAGTCTCAAATATTGCTACCTGTCTCCAGAAAGCAAACCCTTTTCTCCCTCATTAATAGGTCATGTTATTGCTTCATGTGACTTATTTTGGAGAATAGAAGTTACAGCGTTCAGCTTTTAACAAAGGGTCCCATATACAGAAAGAGTAGCTCACATTTTCTTATTTTATTATTTTCCACATGATTTTGTGAAGTTGCCCCCTGTAGCTTTTAACAAGGGTCTCATCTATATATACATACATCTATATATATATATATATATATATGTATGATAGACATATGAGCTCACTTTTTTTTTTTTAAAATTAATTGTTGGATCAAAGGCTTGAAGTCTTTCGGATTTTGAATTATAACTACACATGTTCAAATATGTGTTTTGGAAAATAAGCTTAGAGCCATTGGATTAAAATGTTTAATGGACCTAATAGTAATTAACAAGAATTACACTTTATTGAATATCTTAATATGGTAAAATTTCAAATATGATATTAATTATGTTAAATATGCTATAAGAGAAGTTTTATTTGAACTTGATATAATTGTCGAAACAATCATATATGGAAAGTTTTTGAAATAATATAACTTGTGCTTTGATGAAAATATATGTATGGGAAGTTTTCAAATATTATAGGTCAAGTTATTAATATTGATATATTCTCTATTTTACCTCATAATAATTTGATTATTCAAGATACTAGTGGAATAATTTTGCTTAGTAATGAAAAAGGAAACTCTACAATTTCAGGAAGTTAAAAAAAAGGAAACTAGTTAAGCATAAAAAAAAATGTATTAAAGACCCATTTAAGGCCTTTTTGCTTTTATAAGATATGGAGTTAACAATCTGCATTTGAAGAGCTACTAAACATGGAATATTGTCATTGCTCTAATTGGTGATTGATCACAAGCCTTGAAAAACACAGATTCCTAATTGGTAAACATATTTGTGCAATTTAAGAAACCTAATGTACCAAATCATATGCTAAAAACTGAAATATATATTGAAGATCTTTTGAAAAACAAACTAAGAAGAAAGAACTAAATACAAATCATTTTGCTATGAAGTTATATTATCTATGCTTTAAGATGTAACTACTTTGTGTGTTTTAATTTTTGTATTTTGAGAGAATTCTGTGAGATTTCATAAACTTAAACCTATCTCTTATTTTATCTTGAATTTTTAGGTGTCCTAGAAAAAATCTAAGGTTAAATTTAGAGTTATCTTGTAAAAACCTTGGAGAGAGTCTCTTTAGGAATCTTGTAAAAGCCCAATGAGTGAGAAATTGGGTAGAGACAAGAAGAGTGTAAAAATTGTGGGCTTAATCTTGTTAGGTTACCTTGAAGAGGTTGTAATAGCATAAGTATTATGCCTATGTTTGTAGGATTACCGGTATTCTTGGTAATTATCCACATGTAATAAAAATCCCCTGATGTGTGGTTGGGGACAGGACATAGGACATTTAGGTTCAAACCAGAATAAATTGATTGTGTGATTCTCTCTCTCCTTATTCTATTTACTTTATGTTGAAATCTTTTATCTTATGAAATAATATCATGTTCTTTACAAACCTGAAAATACTCAAAGGAATCTTAAATTATTATAAAAGGAAAACTAAATTTTAAAATCCAATTCAACTTATCTTCTTAAATTACTTCCATACTAAAACTAATTATTTTTTTTCCTATGTGATTTTGTGAGGCTGCCACGTGTAGCTTTTAACAAGGGTCTAATATATATATATATATATATAGATGAGCTTTTTTTCTAACTTAATTTTTTTTTTACTTTTTTTAATAAATAATATTTGTAATATATTATTTAATAATACTTATAAATTATTTAATAAAGTCTTAAAATAACTTAAATGTATAATTCTCAACATTGAATAAATAATATAACAAATCTTAAAACATACAATATATTATATGTACACAGACAAAAGGTCTCGTGTGTATAATATTTTATATATACAGACACATATGATCTCACTTTTTGCTTTTTTTCATATTTAATTTTATTAGTTTTATGAGCTCATTTTTTTGGCTTTATTTTATTTTATTTTATTTTATTAACAAATTTGATATATCTTATGTTTTTTAAATAAATAATTTTTTGTATCTATCTTTTATTTTAAACATTTTTAAAATTTTTTTAACCTCTAACTAACTATCATATTTATCATAGAATGATAAATAAATGTTTTTTCCTTTTAAATTTTGTAAATTGTGAACTTCCAAGTGCTTCTTAGCACTGGTATTACCTAACTGAAAAGTGATGACTACAATGTCAAATTATCTTGATTATAATTTTTAAAAGACAAATTAGCATGCCCTCTGTGTGTAACTGAGGTATATAGATTTCTTTAAAAAACTTGCTAATGATTCTGAGAATGCGTATTATCGAACCCAAGAAGGATAATTTTATAGTGATTTGACTACTATCTGAGTATCTCTAAAATGTTAGATGATCATGAGGGTAATTTTTTAAAGACTAATATTACTCTTTGTTAATTTGTGTTTTGCTGCAAATTTCAAATGCTTATATCGTATGATGAAGTTGAAGAAGTATGTTTCCATCATGATTTGACTAATTTATGATTACCTCTCTGATTGTTGCTCATTTAGCTGACTAAAATGTCAGAAGATTACGATGATCATGTTGATATTGAAGCATTTCAAATTCAAAATACAATTTTGGTGCACTATCATGCTCATATAAATTGGTGTATTTGTGCCACTTCAATTCATATAGATTCTCCCTCATCATCAGCTAGCTTTGATTTATTCATTCTTTTAGGGGTGCTCATTGGGCCCGAAGGCTCGATGGGCCCGGCCCTACCTTAGCAAATCGGGCCGAGTATAAAAATTTTTTTTAAAAAAATTTAGGGCTAGAGTGGGCCACGGGGTTGACTTTTATGGCTATGTTGACCTGACTCGACCCAAAAAATAATTTTATTTTTTTTAAAAATATTTTTTTATAAAGATTTATATCAAAACTTTAATTTTTTTAAAGATAAAATATAATTTTATAAAAACTTATATAATTTTTTTAATATTATTTTATAATCTTAATAATAATTTTAGATTGGCCATAATGAATATATTAATCTAATTAAGTCTAGAAAAATAAAAAATATTTTTTATAAAGATTTATATTAAAATTTTAATTTTTTAAAGATAAAATGTAATTTTATAAAGATTTATATAAAAATTTTCTTTTTTTGAGATTATTTTATAATTTTTATAATAAATGAAAAAAAAAAGAAAAAATATCAAACCACTTGATTTAGCCCAATTTCGCCCGATATTAAATCGGGCCGGGTCGGATTAAGTTAGGGGTTGGGTATCGAGTTTCAATCTTAAAGTCCTTTTAAAATTGGGCCAGGTATCAGACAAGGCCAAAACCCTATCCAGCTCAACCTATGTACATCCCTACATTCTTCTTACCATGCTACACAAGATTTATTTATTTTGCTGATATAATGCCACTGAAACAAAACTGGTTGTAAAAGTTCTAATTGTTTGATTATGGTTGATGCCAAGCTTTGTAGTTCCTCAGGAAGTGAATAGTATAGTACTGTTGCACTTATTTACTGTTGTTTTTATATATTTATAAGACCTAATCTATTTTTGTTTATATTTGGATGTATTTATTAGAACTGCACAATTAGTGGCTTTGTTAAAAAAGTCCTTTATGAAAGATTCAAGGATCGTTTTCTGGAAAGCAGAGTGTACTGATGGGCCGAATAGCGGTTCATATCGCACATGTAGTCATTACTACAGAGTCAATTTCCAACTCTGCAGTCTGCACTATCTTGGGAGTTTGTGAGAATGACCTTACCATTCCATGATACGTATTTAATTTCATTCCTTTCCAAGATTTCTATTAAAGAGTTCATGATGAGAATATGTTAGTTGGTAAGTTTATATGACTTTTTTTTATTGTTATAGGACTAATATGTTGAGCCTCTAAAATTCATTTACTCCGGATTAATTTGTGTAACAAATGTGATTGGGAAGTTAATTGCTATTGGTTAGCTTGAAGATCGTTCAAGGAAGGATGGTTCAAAACGTGTTTAGTTGGAGTTAGAAGACCTTGAGTAAATTTATACCCATTATTATATGACATTTTGTCACTATAAGATATATTGATCCACGTCCTAACTAGTTCTTTGCTCTTACTAAAGGGAAAACAAATTGACACTACAAGGAAAAAAAAAAAAATTATCATTTACTGGCAATTTTTTTTTGGCTGTTCATGACCGCTACTAAATGAATTTGTAATGGTTGGCTGCCTGTCGATACATCAGCCGTTGGCACGCAATTTGCAGCAGTTTTCTGCCGACTGCAGGAATAACTATCGCAAAATGAAAGCACCATTTTGCAGCGGCTATGTTGCATTTGGCGGGAGTTGTTAACATGTATGGGAAAGTTAGTTATTTATATGATTTGCGGTGGTTATGTGGTCTTTATCAGTGATTACCGACTGCCCGAGACTGCTATAATAGCTACGATTAAAATCCATTTCGTGGCGGTTCCAAACCTGTGCAAAGTGAATGGAAAAGATAGTTATTTTTTTTGTACATATATTTATATTAGATGCATACATAACTGAATATATATTAGAAACCTTTTATAACATTATATATCAAACATTAGTAACTAAGATCATATACTTAATATAATTGTCAACTAAAAATGCAATTGGTAGATTTGTTATTTCAACAAATACAAGAAAACTACAAGTTTTTCATAATGTTTAACTAGACATCCGAAATCAAATACAATGCAAATTGTTCACAAAATATCCCAAAATGCAAAACATAGTAATTTTTGCCTAACTCTTTGGTGCATGGCTTGAGGAGGATGAAAGATGCGGATCATGAATAGATCCCTAAATAATAAACAAAATTTTAGTAAATATGCATTTAATAAAGCATAATACTATAGCCTAGAGATAAATTAGACATCAAATCCATGTTCTCATATGTCTAAAAGGTTAGCAAAAATTCATTTTACCAATTCACCAATTCAACCAACTCTTATACAAATGCATTTAAATCTAGTAGCCAATCAGCATAATTCTTAAGTTTTTAAAATTCTTGAAAATGTAGGGCAAATTAAGTTTTTGAGTTTTATATTATATAATGGTTATGATAGACTTGAATTAGCCATTATAAAAAAGCTAATGAAATTTAGGACTCAAGTCAAATTGGTTTTATAGACATGGCTGTGTCTATAGAAGTTAAATATCACTTCTAAAAATGACAGTGACCCTAATGAGATCCCAACCCTTTACAATATGTTGAACACAAGAATGGTAATAGGAAAACTCATGGCTATTGAATTGGCTAAAATTAGTAAAATTAGCTTATTTGTAATATAGTGCTCCTTAAGTTGTTTCTTAAGGAGCCTTTGGCCAAACCAATGAAATTAAGCAATTTCAAGAAACAACAAAATCAGAATCAATTCGAATGGGAGTTGTATGCAAAATTAAAAGATTGATTAAAACAGAAAATTAGCTATCAAATATATTAAGAACAAATCAATTTATCAAAATGTAAACATAATCAATCCTAGGTTCCCTCCCTTTATATCTCACTTCCTCATCATAAAAAAATTCCCTGGTTCAATTCTAATTTGATAGTTATTGCTATCTAATGTCCTTAAGTTACCATTTAGAGTTATGATCAGTTTATATTATTAAGTCTAATGCAACTGTGCAAGATCAATAATACATAATCAATCCTTGTTTGAATGCATCAAGATTATCACATAGGAACTTCTAACGTGATAAATAGAATGAATCTAATTGATCAATCAATCGATTAAATCAAATGCAACTCTTAAATCATGTAAATGAATTAGTAATTATGCAATCTAAATTATCCAATCAGTATATTAGCACAAAAATAGAGAGAAGAAGAAGAAATTCGTTTATAATTAAAATCAAATCAGTGTATATTTCAAACCAATAACTTCAATCTTGATATTAGGTTTAGTATCTTGGATTGATTATAAAAAAAAATTCAGAAAGCCATAAAGAAAATGCTGTAAAGAAGAACAATACATGGAAGGTCTTTGGAGAATGACATGAAAGAAAACTATATGACTAAAGCTGACTTAAGGTAAAATCTAAGGTATTAGATTAGCCAAGGTTACATCAGATGGTTCATAATTTTTTAAAAATACATTATTAATTCCTTGTTGAAATAAGCCCAGTGTTAGAAGCCCTTTATTAAATGTTCAAATCCATCTGTGTGGCTTAATTACCTGTAAGAATAAAAATATGGATAATTAGGCCTTTGTTGATAAAAAAAATAATAATAACAATTAAAACCCAAATCCACTAATTATGTAATTAAAATACATTAATTCTAATTTAACCCAATTAATATAGAATGAACCCAAGGTCATTAAATTAGTCATACTAAATTATTATAAAACTAAGTATAAAGAGTATAAAATACATAATTACTCATATTATCAAATCCTCCTATAGTTAGCTTTTTGCACTCTTGTGCAAAACACAAAAACCTAACTATAAGGTTAAAGACAATTCAAGCTCTATAGAATCTCATAAGTTAAAGATAATCTTTCTATGATCTAGAAGAATAAGTAGCATGACAATTTCATTTGTAAAAATGAATCAAAGTGGGATGCCCCTCACTGAATGTGTGTTTGCTTTCCATTCTTTCAAGTATTTAGGATAAGTTTTTAGCTCAATTTCAACCTATCATAACCTCACTACCATAGGCTTGTTTATCTTCTCAATCTCCAATAATCATGTCACAAGCAATACACAAATCAAAAGGACTTATATTCAATATTGTAATGGGACTAAGGTAAAGGCACTAGTGAAATAATGGGGAAAAAAAATAGGCAAACACCTCAAGAATCAAAAGAGCATTGATCAAGCAAGTACAATATTGGAACAACTGTGCATCTTACTTAGGCATTTATTTCTCATCAAATTTAGAATATTTTTATTTTTATTTTTGTTTTTTCTCTTCTTTTTTTTTTTTCCTTTTCTTTTGGGTAATTATTATGGGTTGATTGCATTTTACACTCTATTTCAACCATTTTTTTTCATTATCCTTTTTTTTCAATAGCTCAACTTAATGCACTAGCATTTCTTTCTTTCCTAATCAAATGCAATGCTCTCCAATTCCTAAAGTGGGGTAGGGCATATTTTTGGATTTAGTGTGTAGTGGGTTAAATTTTTAAGCAAAGGGTGATAAGCTCAAAGGGGTTGAACAAAGGATAATATATATGGGCCAACTATTTGGCTAAATGGCTTAATCATGTGTAGTTGTAATTTCAGTCAAGAATTAAGGCAAGTTCTAGAGTGAAAATCATGATAGATGAATGCTCACAACAAGAAACAAATAATATAACGCTCAAAATCTTCACGGGTTAAAAACTACTAAAATTAATCCATTAAAATCAAACTCATTGTCGATTTACTTAACTTTAAGAAGCAAGATTGATTACTAATCATGTTGAAATACCTTCAAACCTAAATTGCTTCAACTTGCAACTTTCATACAAAAAACATAAACCAAAGAAAACAAAAATGCAAGAAAAACAAAAAGAAAACCAAAAAAGTAGCAAAAGAAAAAATCACACCAAATAATAAAAACAGATCCCCCTTTACACTTAAATTTTACATTATCTTTAATGTAAACACAATCTATCAGTCAAATATAAGACATTAAAATAAAAGAGAAGAGAGAGAGGCATAGCCTTGTGGGTTAGGTGTATATGGTGTTGTAAAGATGCAACTACTCTATTGTATGTTCTTAAAATCCCTCATAGAAGTGCTTCAACCTTTGCCCATTCACTGTGAAGTGCTTGTTGGTTAACTCATTCATGATTTCAATTGCACCATAAGGAAAAACATGGGTAACCACACATAAACCAGTCCATCTAGAACATAACTTACTTAGCAATAACTTGAGGTGTGAATTGTAAAGGACTTTTTCACTAATATAGAACACTTTCCTTTCAACCATCTTATTATGTATAGCCTTGGTCTTTTCAATATATATTTTGGAATTCTTATAAGTTTCTAACCAGATTTCTACAAGCTTTTAAAGTTAAAGTTTTCTATAAGAACCTGCTTGAGAAATATCTATGTTGTACTTCTTCATTGTCTAATAGGCCTTATGTTCAATCTCAATCAGTAAGTGACACATTTTGCCAAAGACTAATGATATTACCATAGAAAAAGGATTTGTAGGTGCACATATGTTGGTAGTTCTTGTAAAACTGCCAACAAAATCAAAGTATAGTTGGCGGTTTATAGAAACTACCACCAAAAAGTTAAGTTTTGTTGGCCGTTCATTTGAACCACTAACAAAACCTTTTATTGGCTATTCAAATCTAACTACCAACAAAGTTTAAGGCTTTGTTGGTGGTTCAAAACAAACTGCCAACAAAGGCCATTGGCAGATATTGAATAGCCAACACTTTGTTGGCGGTTCTTCATGAATTACAAACAAAGAAGCCTTTGTTGGCATTTTTACACAAACCACCAACAAAGACCTTGCCTACGTTGGTGGTTCTACATGAATCGCTAACAAAGGGCAATCTTTGTTGGTGGTTCATGTAGAACCACCAACTATTTTTAATTTAAACTTCCCAATGTGCTTTTCATGTCTACCCCTTTTCACTATCTTCTTCCTCTCAAACTGCATGCATACTTCCTTCTTCCTCTCCTGCCATTATACTTCTACTTGCCATTCTCCCTTTCTTGTGCCCGCGTTGTACTGCCATTCACCTCGCATCCTATTGCCGTTCACTCTTCATCTTGCTTGTTGTTTTTCCTTTTTCCCTGCATCGACACTACCACCGTTTGCCCTACCATTCTCCTGCGTCGCTGTTTAGCCCACTACGTGCTCACTGTTCTCCTTGCCTCACAACCCCTGTTTGCCCTTTGTTGTGCTCGCGCCCCGTTCTCCCTCATCTCGCCCTTTGCCCCTCTTTGTTCCTACTGTAACACCATAAATTCTAGCTCATGTCATGGCATTCATAAGCTTTACATCAACAATTCTATGAGAGCATATGAAAAAGGGAATAAAAATAATGGGTTTCTTTGTGTTGCATCGTATTTAAAAATTGCAATCGGTGTCACGTGGACTGTGTAAGCTCATACTATACATTTTCATATTTAATTATATCAATAAAACTCTTTTGCATCATAAAATCATGCCCACAACTTATAGAAACTGAAATGAAGTATGAAATGTGGCTATTTAATTTCGACCAGCTTTGGCCTATATTCTGACCAAACTTTGAAAAATCATAACTAATTTTAGAAAAATCAAAATCATACAATCTTGGCCATTCTGGAAAGCTATGGATGTATACTTCATACTAAAAATATGCCTAGACAATAATGTCCATCACAAGGGACATTTGACATCCAAAATGGTCTAGAGGTCAGACTACATTCTGGAACCATCACAGAATTCTGCAGAAAACTTTGAAAATGTCCAATTAATTTCAAAAAAATCCAACCCATGAAAATGATACCAATTTGGAAATATATGGAAGTTAACTAGAGATAAAAAATATCTCTAAACTAGTTCATTAAGCCCAAACCTCGAAATTTAATGGAATAGTAACGTAGATCAGGCAAAATTCCTGATATTGGACAGAATATTCAAAAATTCATATTTTTCTCTTTAGACTCGAAATGAGGTGCTTCTAATTAGCACAAGTCACTGTGAATGTCTAGTTTCTCTGTATAAAATTTCATGGCAATTGGACATCATTTGAGCCTTGTGTGATAAAATTCATTTTCAGACCAAATGAATAGTGTAGGAGACCAAAACCATAAAAATTGCCAACTTTGAAAAATCATCAAATATTCTATAGACCTCCAAAAATTATGTACTTTAGCTTTCCAAAAATTTCTCAAAGAGACCTAATTTTATGCCAAGTTTCAGATCAAGACTAACTCATTTGGCTAAAAAGTGACATAGGGTTTCATTATGGTCAATTTTAGCTTCATATGGGGTACCAAAATTGCCAAATGGCTTTCCCTTGGTTTTGGCACCTTTTGGGCAAGTCTAGGTCACACATTTAATACTTGTGTGAGCTGCCCAAATAGTCCCAAACTCATGCATCTCATTTTGACCTTTTAACCCACACTTATACGTATTTACATCAAACTTTCAAATTGTATACTTGGGCATTACATACTCAAATTATATTCTAGAGTTCATACATTATATCCATGCATTTACACATCACATAATATCATATTTACACATGTCTCAAGGGTCATAGACCATTTACAATAGCAATATACCAAACAAAGCATCATTATGGTTCCAAAAAGATAAAAGCTAAGCATATGGTTGTCAATCTTCTTTCTTCAATGTTGTTGGCTCCGATTACCACATCCACTTAGTTCACCTAGCATTTTAGATCATTGGAGAGGAGGGAATGAGATTCAAAGAATCCTAATAACTCATCTCCCATTCAATCATACATAACATATGCAAAGCAAACCTTAAAAATGCATACATGGACATAATACAAATCATAAGCATTCAAGAAGCAAGCTTAGCATGTGAACAAGTCATACAAGACATTCAAGAGCTCACCAAGTGTTTGGATTGGTCTCACGCTTCTCTTCATGGATTTTGGACTTGCCTTACCCATTCTTTAAAAACTTTGGACTTAACCATACTCTTGGGAGCCTACTTTACTTTTGGGAGACTCTTTGCTATGTCTCAACCAATCTCAAAGGTTCTTGACTCATCCTCACCATAGTGAAGAGTTCTTGGCCTCTCCACACTCAAGCAAACTCAAACAAACATCATGCATTCATTTAAAACATAACATGACATCATGAAATCATGGCATATAAAATCATGCTAGCATATTTTTTATGACTTGAAAAAACACATACACACATTCTAAGACAAGCTAAACACATATCCATGTATGAGAGAAGGTGGAGAGAGCTACTTTGCACATAATTACACACTTTTTCTTTTGGATTCAAGCCTCCTATTTCGGCCACACACCCATAAATTGGTGGAGATAGTTTCTCTTGGCCTAGATACAATTTATGGGAGCCAATTAGATTTATGAAACATATTCTAAGACTACATAACTTGCTTAAACCCTAGATTGCTTTATAGACTCTATTATGGTCCATAAATGCACCTAATGAAGCAACACCCCTCAAATAATTTCTAGGCTTCATTTTTTCCTTTCAAATATGATTCTTTACTCCTTTTAAGCCTCTTGGAGTCATCACACCATTAAAACAAAGGGCTTAATATCATGTTGCTTCTTTAGGTCATAATATGGAACTTAAAGCACCAAATCAATTTCTATGAGTTCTAAATTTTTTCTAAGGCCTCATCTCATTTTCATTCATCAAATACGACTCAAGAATGGTTTTAGAAAAATTTAAAACTCTTGCCAACTGTAACAACCGGGAAAAAGGAAAAGAAAGAAAGTGAAAGTTAGAAAAATTCGAAATCTGAAAATTTTGCCAAGTCCTCTCGCAATAGCGAGAAATGGTCTCACTACAGCGAGAGAGCTAGTTCGCAACAGCGAAGGCGATTCTAGCTATAGCGAGTGCTGGCAGCAGTCCATACAAAAACCAGGGGGCAGCTCGCTGTAGCGTGCGCCATAGCAGAAGTGAAGTCTGGAACTAACGCTATTTCGCCATAGCGAATGGTAAATCTCGCCATAGCGAAGGGAACTGACGCGAGTTCACCGTAGCGAAGGTTAAGCCTCGCCATAGCGAAGCCAGATTACACGAGCTCGCTATAGCGAAGGTTAACTTTCGCCGTAGCGAGGGTCGGTCCGGAAGAGAGTAAATAGTGAGAAAAAGACTTCATTAAACGCCCAAACTCATTTCTTCTCTCATATCTGCCCTAGACTTCGACCCAAAGAGAGAAAAGAGGCGTGGAGAGTGTGAGAGATCAAGAGAAGGAGGAAGAGCAAGGGAAAGGTAAGGAAATTTTCCCCATTTCTCTTTAGATTTCTGATCCCCTCCTTTTGCCCTCTTTTCCTACGGTTTTGTTTATAAAAATGGATGATTTTTGGGCATGGGTCAGAAGAGGGAAAGTGGAAAACACCTTTGAATCTTTATGTTTTCTTTGAAAATGTGGTTTTCCACTACCATGGGAGCTTGAGAGAGAGAAAGGGTTGATGGCATTCTAGAGAGAGAGAGAGAGAACTCTAGGTTCTGGTATGTATGAGAGTTTGATCCGATGATTCTATGTTAAGAGAGTAATTCCATGCTCTTTAATTGTGTCTAGGCTCAAGAGAAACACCTCCTTCAAGGTGTGATTGCGAACCTAAGGAGGGAGAGGAAAAATTGAAAGGAAAAGCTAGTGTTGGCTTTGGCTCCAAAGGTAGCTCTCTCTTTCACTCTTTCTTGTTGCATTCTTGGATATGATAGTCATTGTATGATTATGTATATGCTTATTGTGTGGAATATGCCATGTGCTGTTGCTTTGATGCATTGATGCCAATATGCTTGTGTGATGAAATGTGAGAATTGCTCGGGTGAGGTAGCGCCGAAAGTCCCTTGAGATGGGTGAGGTGAAGCCGAAAGTCCCTTGAGATAGGTGAGACAAGGCCAAAAGTCTCAAACGAGTGAGGCCAAGTCAAAAGTCCTTAAACTCGGGTGAGGCCATCCAAAAGTCCCTAGACTCGGGTGAGGCTAGACTAAAAGTCCCTGGAGCCCATTTTTGGCATTGTTGTGATTTCCATAGTATGTACATCGTGTGTTGGTAGTTTGAGAATGACTAAGTACTTATTCACATGCTTTGACTTGTCATATGCCTTGATTGCTTACTTGATTGAGTGCATGAGCTACTGAGATTCCCTGAATCTCACCCCTTCCCCTCCCAACTTAATATGCTAGGTGGAGCTCAAGGAGATCCGAGCACACACCAAGGAGCCTAAGAGCATGTATAGGAGAATGTAGTGTTGTTTTGATCTTTTTGATGTAAAGTGGTGCCACAATGAAGATGTGCCCACTATTTTTGAGTTGTAAATGTTGTACCAAATGTAAATGTATGAAAGGATATCAACTCCTTCTATATTTTGCTGAACTATGTTTATAGCCAAATGAATGGAAATGAGGGTTTTGCCCATTTTTATGAATGAATGCAATAGTGTATATTTGGCCATAGCATAGCGAGATTTGGATGTATGATGATTTGGACCATATGGACATGTTATATAGACTAGTTTTATGCTTTTAAACTTGTCCATGGGTGGCTAGAGTGTGTGAGAGGCCATTTGGACCCGTTTTGGACCTTTGGGGTGCCAAAATCGGTATTTTTGAGAGCTCCGTCAAAGTATGACCGGATGAGCTCCGTTTGCCATGAAATTTGGTATGCCTCTAGAGTTTGTAGAAAGCTTCTTGAGAAGCTAAAGTTGGTAATATTCGGAGGACGAGAGAATATTTGGTGAATTGTTGAATTTGGGAAAAATCCATGGTTTGGTCATGTACTGTTCATATAGTTCAGAAATAAAAACCATGGCATACATAGACCAAATGGAGTCCAACTATCATGAAATTTTATACACATAAACTAGAAAACCAAAGTGACCTGTACCAACTAGAATAACCTAAATCGGAGGTCTATAGAGAGAGATTGAACCGACTGAAGTTCTGTATCAGCATCAGGGAGCTCTTCTGACCCCCATCACTGTTCTATCGGTTTTCGGGATGTAGGAGCTACTGAACTGATCTGAACTTATTTTTCTCCTCTAGTAGACACCCGTAGCTTTCTAAATTGGTATAGTGTGCCCAAATTGGATTTTTTTGGATTTAGTTATGGATTTTCGAAATTCATGACAACAAGCTGCACCAGAAATAGTGACAGCCGGACCTCCTTCCCATTTTCGATGTAAAACATGGTCCAAATGTTGAGATTTTGATATGGAATGATTTTTAGTGTAAATTCAACACTTAGAGCTTTCTAGAAAGCTAAATTTTGCTGTATTCCCATTTTTCTATAATTAATTATGATTTTCTAAGTTTAGAGCCAAAATATGACTTTTGGGCACAAGTGAGAAAAGTGCATTTTTCTGGTTTTTGGCTCCATACCCATGGCCTATGGTTTGTTTTATGCTATGTATGAGTTGTATAAGTGGAGTATGAGTTGAGAATGCGAATGATGGGTTCACAGGACCCACGGGGCAGATATTGAGTATATGAAACCCCGATTCATAGCATGCAAATGCCACGAAAGAGTAGTGATTCTTTGAAAATCATATGGAACCGAGCCCAGGGAGAGGCTAGGTAGAGGTAGTAGATTAAGGTGTCACACCAACTACAAGAACCCTCTTTGGCCGAGACATAGGGCATTTTTGGGCTATATGGAGATTTCTTTATTTTCTTAAAGGAAGAAGGTTATGGGAGTATCTTAGGTGTCTTAAAAACTCATTTAAACTCTTAATTAAACCTAGGAATCATCACAAGAAATCAGAATTTAGAAGGTGCACTTGAAATCCTAAGTTTTGCATCTTGAATTCTAATGGTTATTTTGTTGTTTTCATTGTATATTCTTGTTCCTCTCCATCAAATATCTAAGATTCATGCTTGATTGGGCTTAAAAATCAGATCCTCATATGGCTCCTAGGGTTAGGAAAAATATAGAAGAAGAGTAATGGAAGATATCAACCATAGGATGTATTTTTACCTTATTTCCTTGCTTAGTTTGGCTTGAATCTTGCTTTCTCCAAGCTCCTCTCTTCAAATCCGAAATTTCCCTTGAATTTCTCCCTTGAATCAGATTTATAAACTTCATTTTAATCAAAGGGAACAAAGGAGAAGGGAGGAGAGGAGGTGTGGATGAAGAAAAGCAAGGAAAATCACCATGAAAACATACCTTAAGCTTGGATTTCTCCCTCCTTCTTCTTCCTCTCTTGGGTGCCTCTCTCCTAGGGTTTTGCTTCTGGTTTAGGGCTGAATTTTCTGAAGTTAAATGAGGGCAAGTGTGAGGTGCCACCTATATATAGGTAGCGAAAAATGACTTTGTAAAAAATTTCAATTTTACTCTTTGTACTTTGTATTTTCGTTTCTCCTTCATTTTTAGCTACTTTTTGAGAACTGTCTTTTCCATTATAAAATTTAGGTTCCTAATTAAGAAAAATACGTTTGGAATCACACAAATCGAAGCTAAAACCTTCTCGAATGAATCTGTCAAAGTTCGGGTATACCGACGTTAGAAAACGTCCACCGGAGGGGATTTAACTGTCTCGGGCTTCCCATGATTTTTAGGGCCTTTAAGAACCCCAGAGAACTCAAAAATTTTATTTTAAAATCCCTCCTGTGTGAATTCAAAAAATTGCTCAAAATTATGAAAATGCCATTACGTTTCATAAGATTTTCATCAAAATTTGTTTCTTTATTCTAGCTCTATTTTTCCTTCCATCTAAGACTAAGATTCTCATTTTTAGGAGTCTAGAATGTTACTTAAATTTTTTGGGACCTTAACTAATTCATTTCGGGGGACTTGTTTTGAAAACGCATCCATTTTTGTCGTTTAACGAAAATCGGACATTACACCTGCTCTTGTAAGTTCATCCCTTTTTTTTTTTTGCAAAATTAATTTGTTTTAATTAATGTATTTTTTCTTTGAACAAATTAAGTAGTAATTATTTTTCTCCATTTTGGGTTCCTACTTCCTATCCTCCATTCATTCCTCCATTTTTGCATTTGTGCCTTTTTTTGGAACTATTTATTTTTTTACAAAATAATTCTTTTGGTATGATAGAGTTAGCAAAATATAATATATGTAAGTTATAACTTACATAAAAGGAGAGAAAAATTATTTTGTCACTATTCTTTGATTAATGGATTGCTGGAATATATTGTTCTGTGCCACGAAAACTTGCATTTTTGTGCTTTCATTTTGTTGGTTTTTCTTTGAAATATAGATTGCAACAAAAGAATAATTAAAAGAGTTATATTTAGTAAAATAATAGGTAGGAGTCCAAGCAAATTAAGAGTCATTAATCATATTTCTCTTAAATTGGTTTTTTTTAGATTGAAAAGGTATGGATCAGAAATGGATGTCTACCAATCGTCTGTTTAGGAAATATGAGGATGGAGTGAAAGAGTTTATTAAGTTTACAGTTGAGCATGTAAAAGACTCTAGTAAAATCATATGCCCTTGTTTGAATTGCTACCATATGAAGTGAATTAGTGCAAATGAGTTGGAAGATCGTTTAATGTGTAATGGGATTGACTAAAGTTATACATGTTGGACAAAGCATTGCAAGACGAGGGATGAGCATAGTAACTGAGAGTATAGTAGGAGTTGTACCTTAAATGATTTCAACACAGATACATACGAGGTTGATCGTCTTGAAGAGATGGCAAATATGATTGAAACGGATCTTAAAGATTGTCCTGAAATGTTTGAGAGGTTGAAAAGTGATGCAAAAAAATCATTGTATTCTGGCTGTACTAAAGTTATAAGATTGTCAGCAATGTTGAAATTATATAACTTGAAAGTGGGAAATGGATGAAGTGATAAGAGCTTTACAGAATTGCTTGCACTTTTGGAAGATATGCTATTAAGGGATAATGAGCTTCCTAGCCGAATATATAAGGCTAAACAAATGTTATGTTATATTAGCATGAGTTATGATGCTTGTCCCAATGACTGCATTTTATTTCAAAATGCATATGTATCATTAGAGAAATGCCTCTAGACATAAAAAGAAAGAATCAAGTCTAGTAAAGGTGGTATAGTATTTTCCTATCATACCTAGATTTAGACATATGTACAGTAGTGTAGAAGATGTGAAACACTTGACATGGCATGCTGATGAAAGAATTCAAGATGGCAAGCTTCAACATCCTGTAGATTTTCCTTAATGGAAAAAAATTGATTATGAGTATCCTGACTTTAGGCAAGAAGACAGAAACCTACACCTTGCATTGGCTATTGATGGAATGAACCCGCACGATATCTAAAGTAGTACCCATAGTACATGGCCAGTGATTTTGGTGATTTATAACCTACCTCCATGGCTTTGCATGAAGCACAAGTATATGATGTTGTCTATGCTAATTTCTGGGCCCAAGTAACCTGGAAATGATATTGACGTATACTTGCCTCCTCTAATTAAAGATTTGAAGCTAATGTAGGAGACAGGAGTGGAGGTATATGATGGGTATAGGAAGAAAAGATTTAACTTGCAAGCTATGCTCTTTGGGATAATCAATGACTTTCCAGCATATGGTAACTTGTCAGGATATAGTATTAAAGGACGTTGTAGATGCTCTATTTGTGAAAAGGGCACATATTCCATATAGTTGGAACATATTATGAAGAATTTCTTTCTCAGGCATTGCAAATTTTTACCTTAGAGACATCATTATTGGTGGTGGAGAAAAGTTTTCGATGGGATGATAAAGGAAGGTAGTGCACCTTTGCCGTTGACTGGTAAGTAGCTGTATAAAAAGGTAAAGGATTTGGATAATAATTTTTCAAACCTTTTGTAAGACACCTTAGGACAAGCGGGTGGAAGAAAAGGTCTATTTTCTTTAAACTGGAACATTAAAAGTCTTTGTATGTGAGACATTTCTTTGATGTTATGCATATCGAGAAAAATGTATGTGACAGTGTAATTGGTACGTTACTCAATGTGCCAGGAAAGACCAAAGATGGGATTAAGGTGAGATTGGATTTAGTTACTTTGGGAATAAGAGGAGAATTAGCACCGGTGAAGGAGGGACATCATACTTATTTACCTTCAGTTATGCATACTTTGTCTCAGAAAGAAAAAAATTATTTTTGTAAATTTCTTGACAGAGCTAAGGTTTCAGAGGGGTATTCTTCAAATATTAGAATACTTGTATCAATGAAAGATCTGAAGTTGAAGGGTCTTAAGTCTTATGATTGCCATGTTTTGATAAAGCATCTGATTGTGGTGGCTTTATGTTTCATTTTGCCCAAAAAAGTGCGAAGAACAATCACTAAACTATGCTTTTCCTTCAAGTCCATTTGTAGTAAAGTGGTTGACCCTACAAAATCGCTGTCATTGCAAGGACAAATTGTGATTACTTTGTGTGAGCTTGAGATATGTTTTTCACCTTCGTTCTTTGACATTATAGTTCACCTAACTATTCATTTAGTTAGGGAGACACAGATATATAGCCCAGCTTATTTAAGGTGGATGTATCCAATTAAGCGTTACTTGAAGATATTAAAAGGGTTTGTTAAAAATTGAAGTCAACTTGAAGGTTGTATTGTTGAACCGTACATAGTTGAAGAAACTGTTGAATTTTGTATCGAATACCTATCTAATGTCAATAATATTGGACTTTTGGTATCTTGACACATGAGAAGATTTGTTGGGGGAGGGATTATGAGAAATGAAATAGTTAGTATCACAAGTAAGAGTGGGAGCAAGTACACCTATATGTTTTACACAACTCTGATGAGGTTGAGCCATATGTGTGGAAGTATAAAGAGATATTTAAAAGCTTAAACCTGAATAAAAATGAAAGTTAGATATCAAAAGAACATAACTGAGATTTTATAGATTGGCTCAAAAATCATATTTTCTTGGAGTTAGATGCAAATCCTAGTGCAATTTCTGAAAAATTAAGATGGTTAGCAAGAGGTCTAAGTTGGCATGTCCTCTCCTACACTGGCTATCCCATTAACGGCTATACTTTTTATACAAAAGTGCAGGATGATTGAAGTGCAATGCAAAATAGTGGTGTAACTTGTTACATCTTATATTGCAAACCCTTATAGTCATTTGGAACCATTTCTAAATGACAATTTAACCTTTACAATCTCTAAAATCTATATCCTTGAACCATAATATCACAGAACACAATAATGGGTTAACTTTTAGATTCTTTCTCAATTTCAAAAATTCATAACTTAATATACAAAAATAATTTTCATGTGCTTCAAAATTCTACTTAAATATTGATGAATTAAATTTAAGGAAAAAATATGTTCCAATTCATATTCCATGTCAATTGATTCAGTTTATTCCTTTTCAAAAGCTGTTCAATTCACTGACACAGTAAAGTTCCAGAATCTGACCCCTAATTTGAAAAATCATAACTTTTTGTACATAGATCCAAATAAGGCAAATTATCACTTCGTTTAAACTTTAAAATGCTGATTTAACATACTAAAAGCTCATGGGGATGCTCAGACAGTGGTAGAAATAGTATGAGCTATAGTACAAACGACTCAGTAACAGTTATCTAGCATTTCATGACTAAGTTGCAAAAACCATATCTGAGGCTATAGAGGTCCAAACAACTTGATTTTTGGCTTGTTGGAAAGCTTAAGATGTCTATTTTTTACCTTAAAAATATTGTGACCTAATTCAAACATTTTCTAAGACATTTTCCATGAAACAACAATGTTACTCAGACTCCAAATAAATTCGCAGCATGAAAACTTTTGCATAACTAAGCATACTTCCAAGCCATAAACATCTATGAGTTCATTCCAATCATAATTAGACATAATGAGGGGTCTATATTACAGCAAATGGACTAAGTAAATGATTATAAGGTTTTTCACATAATTTTACAACTTGGTCAACAAAATCATAAATGTTCATGCTTCCAGAAAACATAGCATAAAACAAGGAATGAATCTTCATGAATCAACTTGCTATCTCCTTGCCTTTGCCCTTAGATGTGATTACACCTAAAAGTGGGAGTTTTGGGGAAATCCTAGTAGTACAATACTCATCCATATTCAAGCATGCTTACATCATTTATAAAGCATAGCTTAGCCATAATAACCTTAAACATACATTCTCAAGCAAAGATATCTATACATGGCCATGAAATATATCATGCATCAAGGCATGTGAGCATTTAAATTCATAACATTATGGGAAGCCATCAACATTTCATCAATCATCAAACCAATACTTAAACAAGAGTAGGTAAGAGTACTACCTTGGATTCTTCCAAGTTCTTGGTGTGATCCCCTTTCAAACGTGTCTCCACAGATATCAAATCCTAAATATTCATAGTCATATATAATTATCAACACAAGGTTTATCATAGCTTAATTAGCTTAAAACCCAAGCTCCCTTTTACTTTTCTTTTAATTTGACTTTTAGGGGCCTAATTTCAACATTTTGTATGCTTGTCCTAAATTTAATTACATACCTTTTTCCTTCTTCTCTCTTTATGTTGCCTCTCCTTCTCTCTCTTGAGTGAATGAAGCTTGGTGTGAAGAAATAAAGGGGTGGGAGGGGGTATTTATAGGTGGAGGGAGGTGGTAGAAATTTGAAGCAAATTTAATTATTGTTTAAAGTTCATCGTTGGATCAAATCTCTTTAATTATGGGCCATTGATCTTAGGGTTTTGCTTTTTAACTTTTCCTTCCATTTGTATGCCCAAGGTCTCATTTAATTGGCCTAATTTCTTTTACTTCATTATTGGACTTTTAGGCTTTCTTTCTTATTTAGCTTGATCTTTTTTTTTTTTTAATTTTTGAACTTATTTCCCAATAGGCCTAAACCTCTTTTACCTATTAGGCTTAGTCTTTTCTTCTTATCAGATTTGGGCTTAAACTTTAAATTATTGGGACTCTCTTCCATTTTTCATTTGGGCTTGGTCCTTTTATCCTTATTGGGCTTTTCTATCCAATTAAGCCCAATAAATTCCAAGTCTAGTCTATCAAACCTAGGGCCTGATTGTCTTACACTTTCTAACTCTTACTTAACTATCATTGTAGGGTTTCTGAAATACCTTTATTTGATGGTATGCGATCTTTAATCATTATCATCAAAGTACTGGATGTTGGGCCATTGATCTTAGGGTTTTGCTTTTTAACTTTTCCCTCTATTTGCATGCCTAAGGTCCTATTTAATTGGCTGAATTTCTTTTAATTCATTATTGGGCTTTTAGGCTTTCTTTCTTATTGGGCTTGATCCTTTCTTTTATTTTTGAACTTCTTTCCCAATAGGCGTAAACCTTTTTTTACCTATTAGGCTTAATCTTTTCTTCTTATTGGACTTAGGCTTAAACTTTAAATTATTGGGCCTTTCTTCCATTTTTCATTTGAGCTTAGTCCTTTTATCTTTATTGGGCTTTTCTATCCAATTAAGCCCAATAAATTCTTAGTCCAATCTATCAAACTTAGGGCCTGATTGTCTTACACTTTTTAACTCTTACTTGACTATCATTATAGGGTTTCTAAAAAATACCTTTATTTCATGGTATGCCATCTTTAATCATTATCCTTAAAGTACCAGATGTTACATAACTCTTATAGCTTAGTCTATGCATATTTCTAGTTCTAAAGAGAAAAACCTTATCTATGCAAATATGTCATACTTTAGGATAATTGAACATATGTGGGAGTTGGACTGCATTTTGTTTTAGGTGTCGGTCTTTGGTTGTAAATGGGTTGATAACAAAAATGGCCTTCGGATTGATGAGTCAGGGTTTATCCAAGTGGATTTTGATAAAGTAGGGTACAAAGATACGCTTTTTATTTTTGCATCCTAAGTGCAACAAGTGTTCTATATCCTCGATCCTGGTAGTAAGTAGTGGTCCATCATTCTATTGACAAACAAAATGGATGAGGACAAAGATGATGTTCAACATAGTCAACATACCTATGTTGAGGATGATCCCTTTTTAGGGACATCGCTTGAAAGTGATTTCACTAAAGATGATGCTCTGTATATGAGAGATGATCATAAAAAAGACATTTGGATTTTAAAGAAGGGGCAAACAAGTCTAAATCAAATGAGAAAATGAAAAAGAATATCTTAAATATATATGTTTTATTTTATTCTTTAATTTCTTTATATGTCTCATTAAATTTTTTTAATATTTTTGCTTTTAACGTCGGATTTAATTTTGCTTATTCTTTTAATTGATGTGTTTGAATTTCATTGTAGGTGAATGGCTTTTCTAGGTGGTCATGACAGTGCTCCAGATGATGTGACGAAGGAGAAAACCCAAATTAGATGAGATTTGACTGTCCTAAAAGAGGTGACCCACGCAAGAATTATTGGAAAGAAATTCAAGGTTTAGTGGAATGCTAAGGGTCAACCAATTTGGAGAAATGGTAAAAAATTAATCAGCTACATCCGAGTTGTGGCTCATATGAATGTGCCTATTATTGTTTGTGATTGGCGAAGGGTTGACAATGCTATGAAGAATGCCATTTGGGATGAAATAGCGGTAAAATATTCTGCCACAAGCATTATGGGCTTTCTTATATATACATACTCTGATAAGTTAATTATGTTATTTTGTAGATATCTTTTGATATTGATCAAAGTCGAATGAGGTTTGTACTTAGGATAGCTGGCAAAGTATTATGATCATTCTGCTACATACTCAGTAGTAGATTCTTGAGAGATGCTGATGGGAACATTCTTGACCATCCCCCTAATTTATTTCAAGCTACGATAACTCAAGAGGCTTGGGATATATTTACTTGTAGATAATAAGAGGAGTCTTTCCAAGTAATCATATTCTGCAATATATAGTTGTTCATTTTAGTGTGTAACAATATGGATTGATTAGATTATCATATTTTTTTCTTAGAAATTAAGTTAGGATAATCGAGAAAGAGTAAAGAATATTCAATACCCAAATAGGAAAAGCCGATTGGGAAACTTGGGCCTTGAACAACAGATGGTATATGAATATAAATGTTATATATTTATGAATATATATATATATATATATATCGTGATGCAATACTGACACATTTGTTTGTTGTCGTAATACACAGATCAAGTAGGAGGGATCAGAAGTTAGCTTGGTATCCTGTCACATTCTTTAGAAGGTAGCTCGAGTCAATAAAGCTAGCAAAATTGACAATGAGCACGTCCTTGGAGTTTGGAACAAATGTGTAAGTATTAATTGATTATCAAAATTGTCAATCAGTCTATTTCATTTTTCTTCTTTCAATAATATTTGTTTTTTAATTTATATGCCACGGGATGCCTTATCACAAACCCTCCCAGAAGGAGATGTGCACCCAAGGAGTAATGATATTTTAGGTAAGGCATTTGGTGTCCTGGAGCACCCTGGTCGTGTTAGGGGTGTCGGCTTTGGCATTAGTTACAGAGATTATTTTGGGAGACAAATGCACTCAAAGTTGCATTCTTCAACTGAGGTTGCCGAGTTAAGAGAGAAGGTGGAGAGACAAGACCAAGAGCAATTTGAGTTGAAAAACAACTGGAAGATCAATGACGCCTTATTGAAAATTTAATCAAGATGCAAATGATATGGATGTGGGCAGTAGACGTTAGCCTCAGTGGTAAAGACAGCTGTACACTTTTCTCTTAGCATCTCTCTGAGGTAATTTCTTTCTTTAACTATGTCAATAGTTAAGTGTTTTTATTGCTTATCAATAATTTTTTTTGTTATGATTTGTTTAGGGCAAAGCAGACTGCCTGTTATGGTTAGACACCCCTACTCATCGCATGGTTGCAGAGGGTCGTATGTATAATATTGAAAGTGATACACTTCATAAAGCAATGTTACCCATCGACCGCATAAGAGTAGTAGTTAATATCCTTATGGAAGAGAATGTATAATTGCTTGTTCCTATTGAGGATGCAAGAATAGTAGGACAAGCAATGGGGAGCTTTATAACGTAGTCCACCAATCTCATTATGGTAGCCCCATCAAGACAGGTTAGTTAGTTGACACTTCTTTATGGTTCACTCCCTTATAATTCTCTATTGATTCAAAATTAAACTCACTCACTTTGTTGCACAATTTAAGGGGAAACACTTAAAAGTGTCAGGACTTAGTAAGGAATCAATGACCACACCATGAAAGACAAAGCCCGACCCTCAGGTTTCAAACAAATATAGATTGGCTCTTGAAGTATTAGTAGAACAAATATTAGCAGATGATTACATAAAAATTGTAAATTTTGATAAAGAGATTTACAATAGGAAAACACATGATGTGCTTACAATGGAAGTCATAAATGAGATCCTCCAGCATGAAATGATAGGGGCCACTACTATTAATTTATATATCAGGTACTTCATCTACTGTGCATCAACTATTCTTTACTATGTTCATATCAATTTATCATTAATCTAATAGTTTCTTCATCTCAAGTACTTGTACCTTACATTCTTAGTCCCTGGCAACATTACAAGGAGATTCATGTTTATAAATCCCCATGACATTATTGCTTTTTCTCCACAAATGCCACATAGCCTGCTTACAAGGCAATCATAACACGTAGTGAATTTGTTTGCTGCAAGAGTAGAAAATAAGGTGTTATTCTTGGCCCCTTATATACAAAGGTGAGTCATTTAGTACTAAAATTTTCAATTGTATGTAATTTGAATGGCAAATGTTTAATTAGACTTTTCTAACATTAGTTAATTGTTTTAGAGCACATTGGATGTTGATTGTCATCAATACATGTGCTCCTAATACATGTGCTCTAAAGATATATTACATGGATCCGTTGAATGGTGATCCAATGAACCGTGAGTAGAAGCAGGAGTTATTTCATCAGTAAGCAAATGCATTCATTTTTCATGTATTTCTATATAGTTGTATGTTTTAATTTCAAAATAATTTCTTATATTAAGTTTTTTTTCACTTGCTTGATAGAGCGGTGGTGATGTTTCACACAAATCATAGGTTTAAGGTGCTAATATAAAAAACACTTGCCATGTTATACAAATGGAACAAAGTAAAGGTATTTATCAATATTCAGGCAATTATTGAGCACATAATTTCCTAAATTTAATATATTTTCTATTGGATTTTTATAGTGTCTAAAACAACTAAACAATACAGACTATGGATACTACATGATGAATTTTATGAAAGATATCGTCGTACACGGACAGTCATCCTAGACACGGTATGTAATTCAGTTCCTTTAAATGATTGGATGGTTTTCTTTGCCTCTATGTTTCCTTATGTAATAAAATATAACTATATGATGGTATCAGTTGCTAGTGATATGCTTTTACAAGTTGTATTTGGTGGTATTAGTGTGTAATTTGCTGCAAAAAGAGGGTTTAAGACCTAGGAATTTCTATTTTTAAGCCATTATACTGCTGGATTTTTTTTAATATAGAGTTTATTTTAAAAAAATACTTTTAAAATTTGAATAATTCCAGTCATCTAACTTCAAATTGTTATTATTTTATTTTGTGGTACTTCTCAGATACAGATTGTAAAGAATACTCTAATTTTCAAATAGATGAACTCAGGGAAGAGTGATATCAATATGTATTCCAACAGTGTCTGTTGATTTAGTTGAAATTTACCGATTTTAATATTTAGTAACATTTGATTATTGATTGTAATTGTCATCTGAATCCTTTATAATAGTTTTTCTTGCTGGTTGTTAAATTGGTGAATAATCTATGGTTAGCAAAACTATAGAACAAAAAGGAAATAAATAAATAAGAACTATAAAATGAAAAAAAAAAGAAAAAAGAAAAAGGATTAGAACCACCAACAAAACTCAATCTTTATTGGTGGTTAAAACTTAACTGTTAACAAAGATGCCTTTTTTTAGCAGTTATAAAATAACTACCAACAAAAATTGACTTTTATGGACAGTTAAATAAAACCTGCCAACAAAAGGCCGCTTTGTGTTAGCAGGAATAAGAAAAACCATCAACAAAGCTTTTGACTTTTGTTGGCAAATGCCAACTTTTGTTAGCGGTTATAAAAGTAACCATTGTGTTGGCGAGTATAAGAAAAACCACCAACAAAACTTTTGACTTTTGTTGGCAAATGCCAAGTTTTATTGGCGGTTATAAAAGTAACCACCAACAAAAGCTCCTTTTGTTGGCAGTTAGTAGAATTAATTACCAACAAAAAGAATTTTCTTTGGCGGTTTTAAAAATAATCACTAACAATTTTGTTACGCTTATGTTGGTGCTTGCATTATTGGCGATTAGAAACGACTAATAAAAAGTAAAAATAATTGTCAACAAAGCCTTTTCTTGGCATAGTAGGTGACATGCCTATAGGAGTCTTATAAGCGGTGTGATAGGCCCATAATGCATCTTCCAGTCTCTTGCTCCAATCATTTCTATTGGGCTGAGCTGTCTTTTCCAAAATTTTCTTTGTTTCTTTATTTAAGACCTTAGCTTATCTATTCATTTATGGATAGTAAGAAGTTGCTACTTTGTGCATCACACGATACTTACAGAGTAAGACTTGTATGTTTTTATTGCAGAAATAAGAGCCTTGATCACTGATTATTGCTCTAGGAATGCCAAACCTATAAAAAAAAGTGAGATCTAACAAAATCTATAACAATAGAAGAATCATCAACCCTGGTAGCTTTAGCCTCTACCTGCCTTGAAACATAATCCACAGTAAGAAGAACATACACAAAACCAAAGAAAACTAGAAATGGTGCCATGAAATCAATGCCCCAGATATCAAATATCTCATAAAATAGCAATGGTTGTTTAGGTATTTTATTCCTATGAGAAATGTTACTTATTTGTTGGTATCGTGCACAATTCTTACAATACTTATATGCATCCCTAAATAAAGTAGGCCAATATAATCCAAAATTTAAAACTTTTCTAGCAGAATGCCCAAAATGACCACCACATACAAGTGTATGATAGAAATGCAAAACAGATGTAAACTTATGATCAGGAACATACATCTTAATAACTAAATCACTATACGTATGCCACAAATAAAGATCATCCTAAACATAATATTTGGCTTCACTCTTAAGCTTACTAATTTAGTGATGTGCAGGCAATTTAGATGCAACCAAGAAATATACCATGTCCATATACCAAGGATCTTTACCATACAATTGATATTGCTGCTTATCTAGAAAATTGTCCATAATAGAGGGTGATCCACAATGTGAGACTCTAAAGAATGAGGAATCTTGCTCAAGTGGTTAGCTATTAGATTTTCTACTCTACTTTTATCTTTGATCTTGATGTCAACTTGTAGTAACAACATCCATCGAATGAGTCTAAGCTTTGCATGGGCTTTTTGAGGAGGAACTTCAAAGCTATATGATCAGAATAAACAATCACTTAGAACTAAGCAAATAAAAGCAAAATTTGTCTAAAGCAAAGATAATAGCTAAAAGTTCATTTTCAATGGTAGTGTAGTTAGCCTAAGCCTCATCCAAAGTTCAAGATGCATAAGATATCACATATGATTTCTTGTCCACACATTGAGAAAGGATTACACTCACTACAAAATTTGATGAATCATAAATTAGTTCAAAAGAAAACCCCTAATTGGGTGGCTAGATAATTGGTGCAGAAGTGAGCCTTTTCTTCAACTTGTCAAAAGCTATCTTGCATTGCACATCAAAATTAAAGTCCACATCTTTCCAAAGAAGTTTGGAAAGTGAAAGAGCAATCTTGTTGAAATCTTTGATAATCGCCTATAGAATCCTACGTAACCAAGAAAATAATGCACCTTTTGCACATAAGTGGGGCAAGGTAAAGAGGTAATAACATCAACTTTAGCCTTATTTACTTCAATGCTATTCTTAGAAACTACACATCTTAAAACAATGCCTTGTTTTACTATGAAATGACCTTTCTCAAAGTTAAAAATCAAAATTTTCTCAATGCATCTCTTCAAGACTTGTCCTAAGCACATCCAGCAATTATCAAATGAAGTGCCATAAATAGTAAAATCATCCATGAATACCTCTATGTAATGTTCAAGAAGATTAGAAAAAAATGCTTATTATATATCACTGGAATGTAGCTAGAGTATTGCAAAGTCCAAATGGCATCCTCCTATAAGCAAATGTACCAAATGGGTAGCTAAATGTAGTCTTTTCCTGGTCCTCTGGTTCTATATGAATATGAAAATATCTAGAAAACTTATCTAGGAAACAATGATGAGATTTCCCTGACAATCTCTCTAACATATGGTCTATGAATGGGAGAGCAAAATGATCCTTTTTGGTAAATTGGTTGAGCTTCCTATAGTTAATACAAACTGTCTAATTATTTTACATTTTTATGGAAATGAGCTCATCCTTCTCATTAGGTACCGCAGTGATACGTATCTTATAAGGAACCACCTACATTAAACTCACCTACTTGTTATCAGATATAGGATAAATGATATTAGTTAAAAGTAGTCTACTTACCTCTTTCTTTACCACGTCTAGAATCATAGGGTTGAGTCTTATTTGGGCTTGCCTCATTAGTTTCACTCCTTCCTCCAATAAGATTAAATGTATACATATAGAAGGAGTAATCCTTAGAATGTCAGCAAGTGTCCACCATATTGCCTCCTTATTCTTCTTCAATAGGTCCAACGATCTCTTTTCTCGGTTAGGTTGGAGATTCTTTGCTATTATCACAAGTAGTTTCTCGCCTTTTTCCAAGAAAGCATACTTTAGACTATCAGGTAGAGGCTTGAGCTCAAGTGTAGGTGGTTGCTGTATGAAAGGCACCAACCTATTTGGAGTCAAGTCTAAAATATTATTCACTTGTTTACTATTCTCAATAAAAGAAATAATATCTTTCGAAAGCACATGAGAATCAAAATGAGTGACAAAATTAGCTTCTTCAACAAAATGACTAGATTCAGCAGAATTTAAATATTCATCAATTTCAAAACATGCAGTACATTTGTTCAATTCACCATAACAATATGCGCATTGAATATTACTTATAAATTTAGTGATATTAAGAGCTTAGAAACCATAACATCACAAATATCTTCAATTAACAAATTTATCATGTTCACTTGCAAAGTAGAATGTTCTTCTGTAGGATATTTCATGGTATCAAAGATATTAAAATGAACCACATTGCCACCAAACTCCATTGAAAGAGTGCCATTATGTACATTAATAATTGTTTTTATAGTTTTCAAGAAAGGCCTACCTAAAATTAATGGTGCATGTCCATGTCCATTATCATCTTTCATATTCAAAACATAGAAGTCAACAAGAAAAATTAAATCTTTTACTTTTACTAAAACATCTTCAAGGACTCCTACAAGATATGCTGTGCTCTTATTTGCCAGTAAAATCACTACCCTAGTTGGCTTCAACTTTCCAATCTACGAAGAAGAATAAATAGACATAGGCATTTATAAAAATCACTATCTTACATCTAATAAGGAACATGGAACCTATAGTACATAATGTAGCAAATCATGTTCCATTTACAAATTTTAGCATCAAGTTAGCATACATATAAGCTTGTGTATGAAAAGCTATTACCACTATACATCATGGTCTCAACTCATACATGAAGAGTTATGTATCTCATCATATAATACGTCAAAGTTGGTTACCAGTTTGTCTCATAACATACATCACCATTATATACATTATACATATCCTACTACACCTCTTAGAACTTTAATTCTTCTCAGGTTCTTTCTCTTTGCTAGAAGTACCTATCATGGTTAGTAAGAGATAAAGAGGGTGAGATTCTTGGGAGAATCTTAGTAGCTAAACTCATTCCAAATTAATGCACACAATGAATGCACATGAGGAAATGTAAGCATGTAGGTCATATGCATCAAGTAATTTAAACATGAAATTTGGTTTAAAACTTTAATATTCATTTAGCCATAACATGAAAATATACTAACTAGGCTCATTTTTGGGCTAGGGAAAAATTACTGTGCTCAATTCGTTGCCATCTCATGTTAAGAGTGAAGCTTACTCATAAATGCATAAAAATCCATGCTAAAATAAGCTGATTCAAAACATAACTTATGCAATTATCATAAACCAAAACATACAAGTATCTTAACTCATATACACCTAAACACATGCACGAAAGGAAGAGATAACTACCTTATAGAGTTAGAACCTTTGAAGTACCACTATCCCACTTGATCCTTCTCCTTTTTCTTTGGTCTTTTTTAGGTTGGCACACACTTAGTGCTGGAGTTGCTCTAGTTTGGCCTAAAATACATCAATTCAAATGCAAGGCAACTTATTAGGGCTCATTCTAATTCATTTTATTATCACATAGGTTTATTGGAACTTAAAATGAAAATTTGAACTACTTTAAGTCCCTTAAGTGGCAGCTCTCATAATTAAATATCTAGGCTTTAAAATTTCACTTGATATGAGCCATATGACTTTAATGGCATCATATGTAAGTTTAAACAAGTTTAATACCAAGTTACTTTATTAGGCCTTTTTGAATCCTAAATTTTCACCTTCCAAAATAGGACTTCTAAATTCATTCTAATTATTCCATTAGTATTCATTGCTATATTTAGACCATCTATAACTTTAGAATCTAAGAAACATTTCCCTAGGTGTCTCATCTTGGCCTTGGTCGAGACACATGCATATGCACCACACTTTGAAGTTTTGCCAATTTCATGAAGAATTTGGTAGATATGGAGTATCCTTGACTCTTTTTTAGTTTAAGTTTAGTCTTAGATGATTCAAAACATCTTCCTAGGGTTTTAAATCTTCCCTAATTTATTTGGAACCTTAGGTGGCCCTAAATTGCTTTTTATGGCTTTCTTTGCATTTCTCTTTGTATAATCTTACTCTCCTCACTTCTAAATGCTTATTTCTATCAACTTTTCCATCAAACATAAACTTTCTCCTTTACCTCTCTCTCTAGCCAAAACATAGGGGAAATGGAGTCTAAGGGAATAGCAAGTTTCTTAACTCATATCATATCTTATTTAGAAGCTTGTTGAATAGCGATTCCTTTGTTATACTTGGTTCCTTTAAACCTCCTCTTTTCCTCAAGAAGTTAACTACTAAAATCACTTTTCCTGGAAAGCAAAACCACCATTAGAAAGGGCTTGAAGAGGAGAAAAAAGTTTCTAACTAACAAAATGTGAAATTGTGCATGATTCCTTACCCATTAGACTTCTTCTTTCCTTCTCTCTCTTCTCCTCTTTCATGCCATATAAGATCTGAACTATGGCTAGATATGTTAGTTTTGCTAGAAGGAGAAGGTTGGCGTGACATTAAATTAAAGGAGGTGATATTTTAAAACTTTTTTCAAAATTTCATTTACATCCCTACATTTTGATCATTTTATTTGAACTCATTTTGAATTCTTTTAAAAAACCATGAATTTCATATTAAATTTTAGGCTCTCTATTTTATTAAAAATGTCTATTTTGAAATTTCTAGCATTTAAAATAGTCTAGAAAAGTCCAATAAAAAATAATGCTACCAAAAAGCTAAAATTATACACCATCAGGGATTTAACAATTCTGACCTCATTTGGTTAACATATTGATCTTATTATATCATATAATAATGAGGAACATGAGTGTCTCATGTTAAATCTCATTTTATTTAAATTCCTAATTTTCTCTAATGTTTAGTTTTACTGGCCCCTTTTCCTTCTATTTTATGGTTTTTGCTCTTTTAACCTTTTTTCTTTCATTTTATTTAGACCTATAGCCTCTCATTATCATGTCACTTAACCTTTCTTTTAATGTCTAAAAATTACTAAAATACTAGTTATGACATGTTGTTTATAGGCAATTGTAATGGTTGACTGTTATCGCGTAGTGGATCTAAGTTTAGAGGATAAGTCCTTGTTGCACTAATAATCTTGACACATTTGACAGGCCATGTGGCTAGGCTTGTAAGTTAACACCATCATACCATTAAACATTTTAACTACAATTACTATTATGTTGTATTTGGACTAAACTTATGGAAACCTTTGAATTGACCAACATAGGACAATTGAAATCTAAAAGTATGTTAGGCCACATAAGAGGAACCTTTATTCAACTCCTTACTTGCCATCATCCCCTATCTCACACAAACAGATTCTATGGAGTGTCCCAGTTTGGGCACTTTGATTTTAGTCTTGTACTCATATCAATGCTTGTAGAGATATGGCATCTAGAAACCCATGCCTTCTATACCATTTAAGGCAAGTGTACCATCACTTTCTAAGATGTTGCTATCCAACTAAGTCTACCATTAGGGGATGCTAGTGTTGGGATTTACAAGTCATAACATGTGTACTTATTATCCTTGCAGATGGTGACAAGTCTTATAGAAACTCCTTCTAAGCACACAAGCTCTACACTACTATAGGGTTCTTTTGGATTGGATAAATGTTACATCACACTTAAGTTTCTATACTCAAACTATTACCATAGATGCTGTGTATATTTAATTTTGGATTTTGGTTAGCATATTATTTGGTACTTGTACAATTCATTAAGCATCTACCAGCTACTTCAAAACTACTACTTAGCATTGCCCATTATCTAGTGTGCATCTATCCCCATCATCTGCTTTCACATTATGGAGTGGTACCATCTTGATTACATGCTCCACCAATTTGTTAAGTTGTAGCACATCTTAGCCCAGCCTTACAAATGATGTCAAAAGAAAAACTCAGAAAGATTGGTAGCAAGAGCAACTAGTGTACATTGTGTCATGGAATGAATGATGTCATGTTGTGGCCCATATTAATAAGGAGGTAAGTCTTATGGATTGCATATTGAAGTAGATATGATAGTGCTAGAGATGTACATGATGGCTTTAGCTCATTTGCTGAAGCCACCAAAGTTGGAAGGAAAGTTGAGAAAGAGAGGTCATTACTTTATTTGTGCCAAGGAAACCATGATGGATGATATGGGTGAATATAATAATACTAGTGCTGGTGCTTTATCTAAGACAGTTAGAGGTATGGCATCTTTTTCCTACACTTTACTACTAATGCAGGTAGACTTTGGGGTTTGTGGCATCACAATTTACAGACTTCAGAAGTACTGGTCTCTCTTATTATGTGTCATCACTTCCACAACCTCCCTAAGTCACTCCAAGTCATCATTTTTTTCAACTAGAGCCACTACTCATGTCATATGGCTCTATCCACTGATGATACTTTTTACCGATTGCTTTGCATTCAATGTCGAGTATGCTTAGGTGTTCCTTTGATTAGGGAGGATTGTTGCTCTAATAAGAGCAAGAGTTCTTCACTCGATGTTCATTGATTCCACTCAGAGGGACTTGAATTCTCCATTGACTAGCAATGAGAACTAGCCAAATCAAGGAGAACATGAAGAAGAAGATTAGCTATTATAATGCTAATTGAAGCAAATAAAAAGAAAGACTTGTTATAGCATTGGGAGTTATTATTTTGATGAATAAGTATTCTTTCTTTTCTTCAAATTCATGTATGTTAAATTTTGTATTTACTTCATTTGATTGTAATAATTTAAATTGTTATATTCTTTTTTATAAATATTTAATATTTTTCTTTTTATATTATTATTATAAATACTATTTTCTTTGTATCATTTTATTAATGAAAATCTATTTGAATGCTATCTTGATCTTATTACAAATTAAAACAATTATATACAAGAAAATCGGTGGCTTAAAACAGAAAAAATAAAAAAAATTACAATAGGATTTCAAAAAATATATAATTAATCTGAAAATTCAAAAACTTATTAAAAAAGAATATTAAATGGGTGACCCAGGTTCCTAAAAGAATAAAAAAAAAAAATAACTATCTGAGTGAATTAAATTTGCAGTGTGAATTAAATTCATTGTAGCATGCAGGTAAAAAAGCCTAGGTCCCTCTTTTTTTTTTTTTTTTAAGATAAATGATAAATTTGTCGCTAGTGGATGAGAAGGTGAAGAAATATATCCCTAATCTCTTATTTGCTTGCAGATTTAAAGAACACAACATATGTGCAGATTAATGAAATGTATTTTATTCATTAAAAAAATGTGGTGTCATCGAGAAACCAAGCTAAACGGATTCTTTAGCATTGTATACAAATTTGAAAAAATTGCGTGCAAGATGTAACAACCGGGAAAAAGAAAAGGAAGGGAAAAGAAAGAAAGTGAAAGCTGAAAATTTTCGGAATCCAGAATTTTTGCCAAGTCCTCTCGCAATAGCGAGAAATGGTCTCGCTACAGCGAGAGAGCTAGTTCGCAACAGCGAAAGCGATTCTAGCTATAGCGAGTGCTGGCAGCAGTCTATACAGAAACCAGGGGGCAGCTCGCTGTAGCGTGCGCCATAGCGAAAGTGAAGTCTGGAACTAACGCGATTTCGCCATAGCGAATGGTAAATCTCGCCATAGCGAAGGGAACTGACGCGAGTTCACCGTAGCGAAGGTTAAGCCTCGCCATAGCGAAGCTAGATAACACGAGCTCGCTATAGCGAAGGTTAATTTTCGCCGTAGCGAGGGTCGGTCTGGAAGAGAGTAAATAGCGAGAATTAGACTTTATTAAACGCCCAAACTCATTTCTTCTCTCATATCTGCCCTAGACTTCGACCCAAGGAGAGAAAAGAGGCGTGGAGAGTGAGAGAGATCAAGAGAAGGAGGAAGAGCAAGGGAAAGGTAAGGAAATTTCCCCCATTTCTCTTTAGATTTCTGATCCCCTCCCTTTGCCCTCTTTTCCTACGGTTTTGTTTGTGAAAATGGATGGATTTTGGGCATGGGCCAGAAGAGAGAAAGTGGAAAACGCCTTTGAATCTTTGTGTTTTCTTTGAAAATGGGGTTTCCACTACCATGGGAGCTTGAGAGAGAGAAAGAGTTGATGGCATTCTAGAGAGAGAGAGAGAACTCTAGGTTCTGGTATATAGGAGAGTTTGATCTGATGATTCCATGTTAAGAGAGTAATTCCATGCTCTTTAATTGTGTCTAGGCTCAAGAGAAACACCTCCATCAAGGTGTGATTGTGAACCTAAGGAGAGAGAGGAGAAATTGAAAGGAAAAGCTAGTGTTGGCTTTGGCTCCAAAGGTAGCTCTCTTTTCCACTCTTTCTTGTTGCATTCTTGGATATGATAGTCATTGTATGATTATGTATATGCTTATTGTGTGGAATATGCCATGTGCTATTGCTTTGATGCATTGATGCTAATATGCTTGTGTGATGAATTGTGAGAATTGCTCGGGTGCGGTAGCGCCGAAAGTCCCTTGAGATGGGTGAGGTGAAGCCGAAAGTCCCTTGAGATAGGTGAGACAAGGCCAAAAGTCTCAAACGAGTGAGGCCAAGTCGAAAGTCCTTAAACTCGGGTGAGGCCATCCAAAAATCCCTAGACTCGGGTGAGGCTAGACCAAAAGTCCCTGGAGCCCATTTTTGGCATTGTTGTGAATTCCATAGCATGTACAATGTGTGTTGGATGATTGAGAATGGCTAAATGCTTATTCACATGCTTTGACTTGTTATATGCCTTGATTGCTTACTTGATTGAGTGCATGAGCTACTGAGATTCCCTGAATCTCACCCCTTCCCCTCTCAACATAATATGCTAGGTGGAGCTCAAGGAGAACCGAGCACACACCAAGGAGCCTAGGAGCATGCTTAGTTAGATATTACTTTCTTTTGGATATTTTGATGTAATTTTGATATAAAGTGGTACCAAATGAATATGCGCCCACTATTTTTGAGATGTAAAGGTTGTAACATGTGTATAAATATGAAAGGATATTGTATGAACTATGTTTATAGCCAAATGAATGGAAATGAGGGTTTTGCCCCTTTTTATGAATGAATGCAATAGTGTATATTTGGCCATAGCATAGCGAGATTTGGATGTATGATGATTTGGACCATATGGACTTCTTATATATCCTAGTTTTATGCTTTTAAACTTGTCCATGAGTGGCTAGAGTGTGTGAGAGGCCATTTGGACCCGTTTTGGACCTTTGGGGTGCCAAAATCGGTATTTTTGAGAGCTCCGTCAAAGTATGACCGGATGAGCTCTTCTTGCCATGAAATTTGGCATACCTCTAGAGTTTGTAGAAAGCTTCTTGAGAAGCTAAAGTTGGTAATTTTCAGAGGTCGAGAGAATATTTGGGGAATTGTTGAATTTGGGAAAAATTCATGGTTTGGTCAAGTACTATTCATATAGTTCAGAAATGAAAACCATGTCAAATATAGACCAAATGGAGTCCAACTATCATGAAATTTTATACACATAAACTAGAAAACCAAAGTGACCTGTACCAATTGGAATCACCTAAATCGGAGGTCTGTAGAGAGAGATTGAACCATCTGAAGTTCTGTATCAGCATCAGGGAGCTCTCCTGACCCCCGTTACTGTTCCATCGATTTTCGGGGTGTAGGGGCTACTGAACTGATCTAAAATTATTTTTTTCCTCTAGTAGACATTTGTAGTTTTCCAAATTGGTATAGTGTGCCCAGAGTGGATTTTTGTGGATTTAATTATGGATTTCCGAAGTCATGACAGAAAGCTGCACCAGAAATAGTGACAGCTGGACCTTCTTCCCATTTTTGATGTCAAACATGGTCCAAATGTTGAGATTTTGATTGGGAATGATTTTTAGTGTAAATTCAACACTTAGAGCTTTCCAGAAAGCTAAAGTTTGCTACATTCCCATTTTTCTACAATTTCTCATGATTTTCCAAGATTAGAGCCAAAATAAGACTTTTGGGCACAAGTGAGAAAAGTGCATTTTTTGGTTTTTGGCTCCATACCCGTGGCTTATGGTTTGATTTATGCTATGTATAAGTTGTATAAGTGGAGTTTGAGTTGAAAATATACATGATGGGTTCGCAGGACCCACGGGGCAAAAGACGAGTGTATGAAACCCCGGTTCATAGCATGAAAATGCCACGGATTGGTGTTGATTCTTTGGAAATCATATGAAACCGAGCCCTGTGAGAGGCTAGATAGCAGTAGTAGATTAAGGTGTCACACAAGAATATATATCATATAAAATTTATAATAAAAAATTTTAAAAATTAAAATTATTTTAAAAGATTATCATTATTATAAGGTTTTTGTGAATTTATTATCAAGTATAAAAGATTTATTGTTAGGTATAGAAAAATTTAGTACTTTCTTATACCTAATAAAATTTTTTTTAAAACTAATAGTAAATCTCCTAAAATCTGATGATAATGATAATTTTTATTGATAATTTTAATTTTGAAAGCTTTCTATTATAAATTTTATATGATATGGGTCCTTAAGTGTAATTTTTCTTACAAATTTTTGTTAATGTTGTAATGTTTTTTACTTTAAAGGAAAATCTTTGTATGTTTTTCAGAAAGGAATTTTCTATAATCAATTCATCTCCTAAATAAGTAAAAAGTATTTAATCTTATTATTTTTATATTAATAAAATTGAACACACTGGTCTTGAACTTTAAAATTTTAGTTGTCTTGACTTTGAGTACAATAACAAGGCCTTTTCCCACTAGGTGGAGTCAGCCACATGAATCCAACGATATCATAAACTTCTATTATAAATCATATTTTTAGATAGATCATTTAAATCTAAATTTTTTTTATAATAATTTCGCCTATAATTTTTCGTGGTCTTCCTCGACCCTCATTATTGAGTTACTCTCTATCTGATCTACTATTTTTACTAGGACTTTTATAGGTCTTCTCCACACATGTCCAAATAATTTAATATGCGATTCTATAATCTTTTCTATAATAGGTGTAACAACCGGGAAAAAGAAAAGGAAGGGAAAAGAAAGAAAATAGAAAGCTGAAAATTTTCGGAATCCAGAATTTCTGCTAAGTCTTCTCGCAATAGCGAAAAATGATCTCGCTGTAGCGAGAGTGCCTCCTCGCCATAGCGAACGTGATTTTAGCTATAGCGAGTGCTGGCAGCAGTCCATACAAAAACCAGAGAGCTGCTCGCTGTAGCGTACGCCATAGCGAAAGTGGTAGTCTGGAACTAACGCGAGTTCGCCGTAGCGAAGGTTAAGCCTCGCCATAGCGAAGCCAGATAACACGAGCTCGCTATAGCGAAGGCTAATTTTCGCCGTAGCGAGGGTCGGTCCGGAAGAGAGTAAATAGCGAGAATTAGACTTCATTAAATGCTCAAACTCATTTCTTCTCTCATATCTGCCCTAGACTTCGACCCAAGGAGAGAAAAGAGGCGTGGAGAGTGAGAGATCAAGAGAAGGAGGAAGAGCAAGGGAAAGGTAAGGAAATTTCTCCCATTTCTCTTTAGAACTCTGATCCCCTCTCTTTGTCCTCTCTTTCTGCGGTTTTGTTTGTGAAAATGGATGGATTTTGGGCATGGGTCAGAAGGGAGAAAGTGGAAAACTCCTTTGAATCTTTGTGTTTTCTTTAAAAATATTGTTTCCACTACCATGGGAGCTTGAGAGAGAGAAAGAGTTGATGGCATTCTAGAGAGAGAGAGAGAACTCTAGGTTCTGGTATATAGGAGAGTTTGATCTGATGATTCCATGTTAAGAGAGTAATTTCATGCTCTTTAATTGTGTCTAGGCTCAAGTGAAGCACCTTCATCAAGGTGTGATTGTGAACCTAAGGAGGGAGAGGAGAAATTGAAAGGAAAAGCTAGTGTTGGCTTTGGCTCATAAGGTAGCTCTCTCTTTCACTCTTTCTTGTTGCATTCTTGGATATGATAGTCATTGTATGATTATGTATATACTTGTTGTATGGAATATACCATATGCTATTGCTTTGATGCATTGATGCCAATATGCTTGTGTGTTGAAATGTGAGAATTGCTCAGGTGAGGTAGTGCCGAAAGTCCCTTGAGATGGGTGAGGTGAAGCCGAAAGTCCCTTGAGATAGGTGAGACAAGGCCAAAAGTCTCAAACGAGTGAGGCTAAGTCAAAAGTCCTTAAACTCGGGTGAGGCCATCCAAAAGTTCCTAGACTCGGGTGAGGCTAGACCAAAAGTCCCTGGAGCCCATTTTTGGCATTGTTGTGATTTCCATAGCATGTACATCGTATGTTGGTAGTTTGAGAATGACTAAGTGCTTATTCACATGCTTTGACTTGTTATATGCCTTGATTGCTTACTTGATTGAGTGCATGAGCTACTGAGATTCCCTGAATCTCACCCCTTCCCCTCCCAACTTAATATGCTAGGTGGAGCTCAAGGAGAGCCGAGCACACACCAAGGAGCCTAGGAGCATGCTTAGTTAGATATTACTTTCTTTTGGATATTTTGATGTATTTTGATGTAAAGTGGTGCCAAATGAATATGCGCCCACTATTTTTGAGATGTAAAGGTTGTAACATGTGTATAAATATGAAAGGATATTGTATGAACTATGTTTACAGCCAAATTAATGGAAATGAGGGTTTTGCCCTTTTTGCTGAATGCATGAAGTGGTGTATTTTTGGCCGTAGCATAGTGAGATTAGAATGTATGTTGATTTGGACCACATGGACTTGTCATATATCCTAGTTTTATGCTTTTAAACTTGTCCATGAGTGGCTAGAGTGTGTGAGAGGCTATTTGGACCCGTTTTGGACTTTTTGGGTACCAAAACCGGTATTTTTGAGAGCTCCGTCAAAGTATGACCGGATGAGCTCCTCTTGCCATGAAATTTGGCATGCCTCTAGAGTTTGTAGAAAGTGTCTTGAGAAGCTAAAGTTGGTAATATTCAGAAGATGAGAGAATATTTAGCGAATTGTTGAATTTGGGAAAATTGAATGGATTGGTCATGTACTGTTCATATAAACCAGAAATGAAATCTGTGGCATTCATAGACCAAATGGATTCCAAATGTGGTAAAATTTTATAAACATAAATTAGATAACCACAGTGACTTATAGGAACTAGAATCACCTAAATCGGAGGTCTGTAGAGAGAGATTGATCCATCTGAAGTTCTGTTTCAGCATCAGGGAGCTTTCCTGACCCCTGTCACTGTTCCATCAGTTTTCGGGGTGTAGGGGCTACTGAACTGATCTGGACTTATTTTTCTCCTCTAGTAGACATCTGTTGCTTTCCAAATTGGTATGGTGTTCCCAGATTGGATTTTTGTGGATTTAGTTATGAAGTTTCGAAAGTCATGACAGCAAGCTGCACCAGAAATAGTGACAGCCGGACCTCCTTCCGATTTTCGATGTTAAACATAGTCCAAACGCTGTGTTTGTGGTTGGGAATGATTTTTAGTGTAAAGTTAACACTTAGAGATTTCCAGAAAGCTAGAGTTTGCTAGATTTCCATTTTTATACAATTAATTATGATTTTCCAAAGTTAGAGCCAAAATATGACTTTTGGGCACAAGTGAGAAAAGTGCATTTTCTGGTTTTTGGCTCTATACCCGTGGCCCATGGTTTGTATTATGCTATGTATGAGTTGTATAAGTGGAGTTTGAGTAGAGAAGATGAATGATGGGTTCACAGGACCCACGGGGCAGGTAATGAGTGTATGAAACCCCGTTTCATAGCATAAAAATGCTACGGATTGGTGTTGATACTTTGGAATTCATATGAAACCGAGCCCAGTGAGAGGCTATATAGCGGTAGTAGATTAAGGTGTCACAATAGGTGCAACCCTAAATTTCTCTCTAATGTATTAATTTCTAATTCTATCTAATTTGGTATGTCCACTCATCCAATGCAACATTTTCTTTTCTGTGACATTAAACTTATTCTCCTGTTGACTTTTAATTGCATAACACTCAGTTCCATACAATATTGTTAGTCTTATAACTGTACGATAAAATTTACTCTTAAACTTGAGTGGCACTCTCCTATCACTAATAACACCTGAAGCATTTTTCTATTTGATCCATTTTGCTTGAATCCTATAGTTTACATCTTCCTCTATTTTCTCGTCATGCTGTACGATAGACCTAAGATATTTAAATCAAGTGACTTGTGATATGGTGTGTTCTCTGATTTTCACTTCTACACTAGAATTAGTATGCCTCTTACTAAACTTACAATCTATATACTCTATTTTACTTCTACTTGAATGAAATCTATGATCTTCCAAAGCAAGTCTCCACATCTCTAACTTCTTATTTATTTTTTCTCTTGACTCTTAAACTACGACTATATCATCTGCGAAGAGCATACACTGTGGCACCGACTCTTTGATATGTTCAATAAGCACATCTAAAACTAAAATAAAGAGATAGGGGTTTAAAGTTGAGCCCTGATGTAAGCCAATACTTATCGAAAAATCCTCAGTGGGCCCACCTTGAGTTCTCACACTAGTTGTAGCCTCATCATACATATCTTAAATTGCTTGAATATATGCAATATAGACTTCTTTTTTCTCCAAAACCTTCTATAAAACATCTCTTGGCACCCTATCATATGCTTTCTCTAAATCAATAAACATCATATGTAAATCTTTTTGATTCATTCGATATTTCTTCATTAATCTACATAACAAGTATATCACTTTTATAGTCGACCAATTAGGCATAAAACCAAATTGATTCTCTGTAACTTACGTCTCTTTCCTTAATTTTCATTCAATTAAAGCTCTCCTATAATTTCATAGTGTAACCTATGAGTTTAATTTTCCTCTAGTTTGCATAGTTTTGTATGTCCTACTCTTATTCTTATAAATAGGAATTAAAGTACTTTTCTTCTATTCGTCTAGTATTCTCTTGGATCTCATAATCTTATTAAATAAATTTATGAGCTAACTTATACCTTTCACTCCTAAACATTTCCATACTTTAATAGGTATATTATCAGGTCCTACTACTTTACCATTCTCTATTTTTTTTCAAAGCTTCTTCTACCTCCGCCTCTCGAATCTTATGATAAAATGTATAATTTTGATCTTTTTTCCATAGTGTCTAGGCTATTTAAATATAATGAAAACCCATGTCCTTCATTAAAAAGCCTATAAAAATAGCACTTTCACCTTTCTTTAATATCTTATTCTGTGACCATGACTCTTCCTTCTTCGTCTTTAATATATCTTACTTGGTCAATGTCTCTTGTCTTTCTTTTTCTACTTTTAACAAGCTTATAAATATTTTTTTTTCTAACTTTAGTGCCTAAGGATTGATATAACCTATTAAAAGCCATAACTTTCACTTTGCTCACCGTGTTTTTAGTGTCTTTCTTAGCTACTTTATATTTTTTTTCAATTTTCCTCACTTTTACATAAAGACCATGCTTTATAATATTCTCTTTTAACTTTAATATTATCTCGTACATTTGTATCTCACCACCAAGATTCTTTATCCCTAGGTCTAAAATCTCTTGATTCCTCAAGTATCTCTTTTACGACCTTTCTAATCTCTTTACCCATCTCGTTCCATATATCATTAGTACTTTCTTATATCTGCTATGATCCTTCCTCTAAAATCCTTTTATGCAAGTTTTTTTCTTTATCACCTTTCAATTGCCACCACTTTATCTTCGCCATCCTATCTTGACCTTTACTTTTTACTCTCCTTTTAGTTTGAATATCCATCACTATGACTCTATGTTGTGTAGTCAAATTCTCACCATATATAACTTTACAATCCATACAAATCTTTCTGTCTAGTTTCCTTAATAGAAAGAAATCAATTTGAGAACATATCTTCTTACTTTTATATGTGATAAGATGCTCTTCATGTTTCTTAAAACAAGTGTTAGCTAGAGTAAAATCAAACACTAATGAGAAGTCTAAAATAGTTTTACCCTCTGTATTTGCTTCTCCTAAACCATATCCCCCATGCAAACCCTTGTAACCTCTAGATACTCCCAATATGACCATTAAGATCCTTTCCTATGAGAATCTTTTCCCCTAAAGGTATTCCCTAAACTAAACCTTCTAAATTCTCCCAAAACTTTATCTTATAGTGCTCTTCTAACTCTACTTGTGGTGTGTAAATACTAATAACATTAAAAGTTCCTCTTTCCATTATAAATTTTAATGTTATGATTCTATCTCCTAATCTTTTTACATCTGCCACAGTATTTTTCCAATACTTATTCACAATTACACCTACTTCATTTCTAGATTTAATCTTACCAGTATACAAAAGCTTAAAACTTGAAGTGTCTAATTCCTTTGCTTTTTCTCCTACCCATTTAATTTCTTGTAAGCACATAAAATTAATCTTCTTCCTAATCACAGTATTTACTATTTCCATTGATTTACCTATAAATGTACCTATATTCCAAGTTCCAAGATGAATCCTACTTTCGTGAAGTAACTTCTTTACTCACACTCGTTTACAAAAATGTGGGAACCCTTGCTTATTTTTTACTACACCCAGGCAGCCATGCAGTGACTCTTGCTCATTTAACACTATACTCGAGTTATATAGCGTATTGCTTCTGGGCAACATCCTAGCATAAACGTTAATATATCATTGATCCATGTCATAAAGATTCGACGAAGTTTTACATTGGCTATTGATGAAGTTTTTGAACACCCAAAAAAAAAAAAAAATTCCTATAGTGCTATGTACTCGATGAAAGTTTTATTTATTGAATGATAGCTCGATATTGAAGTGTTTCACTTAAGGTAGGCACTAGCCTACAACTTATTCCATACATAATTATAGGGAATATAGGTACAAATTAGAACTGCAAAAAAAGATGATATAGTGCTTTCGAGGCAGATTGAATCATGGCAACCATTGGGGCAGGTGCAACTTTAAGAGCTAGAAGGGAACTAAACGCGATCTGATCATTATACCTAGATAGAAGATCCTAGTACTTGCTCCATAACATAACCCCACCAAACTTGGAAGAGGTTTCTACATGTGGAAGAACTTCATTATTGAGCACATTAACTGGCATATAACTAGCAGCATTACCATTTGTTACAGGAGACACTGGGAGCCCTAAATAAAACTTGGTGGTGGTGAAAGAGGTGATCCACTAATCCCATGAACTTAAAAGATTATGAGTATTCCTAGAAGAATATTGGCACGAAGGGTTGTTGTGGAACTGAACCCAAATACAGTCAAATAGCCTAGTCTTGATGGTTGTGTCTAGGTAGTAATCTGGGATTGGACATTGTGGTGCTGCTGAAAGGAAAATCTTTTATTGTTGGCTATATGCATAAAGCTCCTTCAGAAGAACATCCTAATAAAAGTTTCCACTAGCTTCAATGTCAAAATCAATGCCATCTAAGACCATGTTTCTTATTAAACCTCCTGAACTAGTTTGGCCACCTAGGTAGTTTGTCCAGAGATAGTTGGCAACTTGTTTAGCGTCATCAGCTGAAGAAAGGGTATAGCCAGAGGAGTCTCCTTTGAGAGAAAGGAAAATTTTGACGCCTAGGCTTTGAAAAGCAGCTATTTGGGAGGCATATTAAGTGCAAGGGACACCCTAGTTTGCGGAACAATGTCCAGCCAGGTTTATATTTGGGGTTACTCTAGCATCGAATGTATTGAGGAAAGCTATGTTTATTATCTCATACTTTCCAGTGGCACATGTTATGTCCAACTCTCCTTCATTCACATTCTGGCCCCAATAGGTGACAATTCCACAACCATGGGAAGAGTTGAAGTAAGACAGTAGCAAGAGGGGTAGGAAAAGGAGGATCAAAGCTTGTCTTTTAGAAGCCATGAATGAGGGTTGATGGATGGCAAGGTTTTCTTGTTTACGAGGAGCAACAAAAGCAGCCAATTTATAATGGGTTAGGACTAAGTCATTAAGGTTGACATGGTAAAATTAATAAGATAGTACTTTAAGAAACAATTTTTTTTTACCAACTTTGGGTTTGATTCTTTTGAAAATAGTCCAATAATAAAATCCTAAATATAATAATCCAAGTGAAAGATTGTACTTTAAAATTACTCAAAAAATAAACTTAGAATAAGACAAAGTTTGTGAACAACACTGACTATAAAACAAAAATATAAAAGATAGATAAAATAGGGTGACTTGGTGATGGGAGACATTGGGTAAATGGATTCAATTTTGATAACTTCACCGGTCAAGATGTTACATATAATTTAAAAGAATTATTATATTAAACACTACACCAAGAAAAGATTTTGTTGGCAGTTATTTTTATCTTTTATTAGCAATTTTTAATCACCCACAATGCAGGCGCCAACATAAGCGTAACAAAATTATTGGCAGTTCAAAACCACCAACAAAAGGCCACTTTTGTTCGTGGTTATTTTTGTAACCGCCAATAAAAGCATGACTTTTGTTGGCGGTTATTTTTAAAGCTACCAACAAATGTACTTTTTGTTGGCGGTTAATTCTACCAATCGCAACAAAAGAAGCTTTTGTTGGTGGTTACTTTTATAATCGCCAACAAAAGTTGGCCTTTGCCAATAAAAATAAAAAATTTTGTTAGTAGTTTTTCTTATAACCACCAACAAAAGTGGCTTTTTGTTGGTAGGTCTTATTTAATTGCCAATAAAAGTCAAAATTTTTGTTAGCAGTTATTTTATAACCACCAATAAAAGGCATATTTATTTAGGATAAATCTTTAAGTTCTCTAATTGCATAAATATCTATTCATTTGTGAATGTACTTTGAAGTCTCTTCCAGCCTCATCTACAAATGTATAGTTGTATACTATTAATAGAAACTAGAAATATTCTTTTCCTAATAAGTGAAAACGTAACATAACAAATGCAAAAATTTTTGTTACTACTTTAATTCTAAGTTCTTCAATTTGAATTTTTTGCTATTATGATAGAAACATATATAGATCATTTAAATTTTATTTTATTTATTTTAATTTTAAATGAAGCAAAAGCCAGATGAAGATATTTAATAGAAGTTAAAAGACTATCTTTATCTAATTTTTTTTTAAATAAAAAAATAAATGATTGAAAATTTTAAAAAAATTGAAATTTGGACAATCAAGAACAGTTGAGAATCCTTTGTTTGTTTATGACATATTTGTAACTTGGTTTGAGATATCACACTTGTTTATTTGTTTTTATAATTTGGGCCACTGGACATTTAGAACTTTACAAGGATATGTTGGGATTTTTCTTCCCCCATTTGACCTAAGAATTTGTCTTTCTACTATGTAGGGACTTCTACAACAATTCAGTATGGTAGTGGAGCCATTTTGGGTTTCTTCAGCTATGACAATGTCCAAGTTGGTGACATAGTTTTGAAGAACTAGGTAATGCTTTTATCAGTACTTTTAGCTTCTACTTTTTTCTGCTTTAATTAATAGAATTTTTGACTATATGTTAATTACTAAATTGATTAAGTGCACCTTTTGGTCCTAATTAGGAGTTTATTGAAACAATTGGAGAGCCTAGCCTTGTATTTATGACGGCCAGGTTTGATGGTATAGTATGACTTGGTTTCCAAGAGATATCTATTGAGTGGTCTTGGTTTTACTGCCAACAAAAAATATCTTTGTTTAAGATAAATCTTTAAGTTCTCTAATTTCCCTTTGTTAGTGGTTCATGTAAAACCGCCAACATAGGCAAGGTCTTTGTTGGCGGTTCGTCTACTTTGTTCATAGTTCGTGAAGAACCACAAATAAAGTGTTAGCGGTTTAATATCCGCCAATGGCCTTTGTTGGCAGTTTGTTTCAAACCACCAACAAAGCCTTAACCTTTGTTGGCGATTAGATTCGAACCACCAACAAAGGTTAGCTTTTGTTGGTAGTTCAAATGAACCGCCAACAAAGAACTCTTTTGTTGGTAGTTTATACAAATCACCAACAAAGTTTAATTTTTTGTTGACAATTTTAAAAATAATTGCCAACAAAGTTTGTTTTTGTTAGTAGTTTCTGTAAACTGCCAACTATACTTTGATTTTGTTAGCGGTTTTACAGGAATCACTAATGTATGTGTGCCTACAAATTCTTTTTCTGTGGTAGTGATTAACGTTGTAATTTTTTTTTTAATAATTGATTCTAAACCCCTATATAAGAAAATCTCGAGGGCTAGACTAGAAGATTTAAATATAGCACGTGTTTTTGCAGGTGAAGTTTTGTAGCCGCTGATTCTTGGACAATGCAACAGCAGCTAGCAGGGTCATTGACGGTGACGTTTTGATTCACGTTTAGTATGTTTTGGCAGGATCAAATACCAAAAAATTATTGATGAGATGAGATATTTACATCTTAAATTTAAAATTATTTTTAAATTAATAAATTAAATTACATAAAAAATTATAATTAATGATGTCAAATAAAAATTTTTAATCTTAAATTTTTTAAAATAATTTTAAAATTTAATATCTGTTAATATAAATATCTTTAATTTAAAATTATTAATTATAATTTTTTCTTCTAATAAACTTTTCATTTTTTATGAGGGCGGCTGCACATCAACACACTCCTTCTTTGACTCACCTTTTCTCCCTTTTTCTATTTTCCTCCGAAAAGATCATCAAATTTTTGTATCCTTTTTCTTGTCCATTTTGTCTTTCGATCGACTTTCACTTATCTTTTCTAATTTCTACAGTTTCACAAAGCTGTTCATGTCCTACACTTCACCAACATCACATTACTCTCCCTTCAATCATTCATTTTTATCTCATCTTTCTCTAGTTGAAAAGTTTGTAGGTTAAATTAATTTCTTAATTTTATTTAAAATTTTAAATTTATCTTTAAAGCATAAAACGTATCAAAATTATTCCTTATCTTTCAGTTTATTGTATAAGTATTCTAAATCATTAATTCAGCTCGTCAAGTCAAATTGTTTTTGAGATAGTCTTAAACTGTCGTTTTATGTCATTATTAGCGATTTGTTAGTTAGTCTGTAACTTTATTTTTAAATTGATTTAGGTCTCACTTTAAAATTTTAAAAAATTAAAATTTAAGTAACCAATTTAAAACATTAAATAAAGTTATGGGAAAAAAATTTAACCAACTTTTTTTTTAATCTTTATACATGATTATATAAAAAATATTAACTTGGACACTTCTCACGTTTTATTTAAAATTCTCATCATTATCATAATTTGCGTTATTAAAAAGAATTTTGAAATGAAAGCAATCAAAGGAGACTAAAAGAAATGTAATAGTACTAGACACGATGCATGCATGTGTGATAGAATTTTGAAATTTCTTATCTTTCCTTTAGCTATTTCGTTTTCGTCTTAAGCACATTTAATATATATATATATATATATATATTCATATAATACTACTTATACAGGTAACCAGATCCCTCATTTGGTCATTAAACCATGAGAAATGCAGTAACGAATCGAAACTTATATACTGAACATGATTTATCAAAAACTTTAATAGATTCATAATTTTCAGAAAATTGTAAAATATGAGACATTAAGGACGAACAACATCAGTTGAAATGAAGGCTGACTTAATCAACTCAAAAAGAAGATGCAAATGATTAATTTGGGTTGATGGATGGTAAGGTTTTCTTGTCAAGCTAGGAGGAGATCGACAAAAGCAACCAATATATAGTGGGTTAGGGCTTGGTCATTAATGTGAGCTTAGTTGATGAAAGAAGATTGTATATGTCTCTTTTTTTCTTACTAACTTGAGCTTGATTCTTTTGAAAACAGTTTTAAAATAAAAAGATTTTACTCTTCAAATTAACCAAAAACCAAACTTAGAATGAGACCAAGTCGAGAAGACGTCATTGACTTTGACACAAACAAAGAGTGTTGAGAGTCACTTGGTGATGAGACATTGGGTAGATTCAATATGTTTAACTTCACCAATCAAGACTTGTTACATATAATTTAAAGGAATGTATTTTATTAAAGTTGCATATAATTGATTCTTGTACTTATTATTAATAAGCAAAATAAAAATATGATACGGTAGGCTGATCCTAGACCCTGTCCAAGATAATCTCGAGGGCTAGAAGATTTATATATAGCACGTGGGTTAAGTTTTGTAGCCACTGATTCTTGGACCAAGCGGCAGCAGCTAGCATGGGGACCAAGGTCGTATAATAATTGCCTTCATATATATATATATATATATATATATAAAGTGCTTTGTAAGTTTCTAATAATTGCCTTTGTTGTGTTACATTTGGAGGTATCATTGCTCTTCGTATTCAGAGTAGATTCCTTATGTTAGTGCCTTCGTGGGCATAAGATTTTCGGTACCCTATGTGGCAAATAGACAAGTCTATCCTCAACGTCTCATTGGAACTTGTTCGTGGCATGAAAAGGCAATATAAGTTGATTTGATGAACTTAAAAGAAATTAACTTAGTAGTGATTTTTTATTTACATATAATTAGTTAAAAATTTCATATCTATAGTACTATATAAGTTCTTGTGGCCTTGTTTGAACCAAACAAAGCTACAAGAACTTATATAGTACTATAGATACGAAAATTTTCAACTAATTATATATACATAGAAAATTACTACTTCATCAAATCAACTTGTAAAGCCTTTTCATGCCACGAACAACTTCCAAATGAGACGTTGAGGATAGACATGCTGTCTATTGGCCACATCAGATACCGAAAATTCTTTAAAAAATTACAACAAAAGATTTAGATACTATAAAATTTATAATGAAATATTTTAAATATTTCTAATGACCATTATTATCATCAGGTTTTAGGATATTTTACTATTAGTTTTAAAAGATTTACTGTTGGATGTACTTCTACACCTAGTAATAAATCTCTTAAAATTAGTAGTAAAATCTCCTAAAACCCGATAATAATAATAGTCTTTAATGATACTTTTAATTTTTAAAATCTTTTATTATATATTTTATAACATTTGGATCCTTAGTTATAATTTTTCTAAAATCTTATACCCACAAAGGCATAGACCTAAGAAATCTACTTTGAATACGAAGAGCAATGATATCTCCAAATGCAACACAACAAAGGCAACTATTAGAAATTCACAAAGCACTTTATATATATAAAGGCAATTATGATACGGTCTTGGTCCCCATGTTAGCTGACATATATATATGTGTATGTATGTATGTTGTACGTAGTGTGATTTCCCCAATAATCTCTCAGATTTAAGAAAACTTACCTTAAACACAAACATGAATTTTAGAATGGAAACTATCCAAACCTTGATAATGAACATGATTTATGCAAAACTTTTATAAATTCATAATTTTAAGAAAATTGTAAAATATGAGATATTAAGAAGGAACAACATCAACTTAAATGAAGGGTGACTAAATCAGCTAAAAAAAGATGCAAATGATTAATTTGAATGAATGCTATTTATATAAATTTTAAAGTAAATTAACTCCATTTAATTTGAAAAAAAAATATATATTGATGGGTTAAATACTATTTATAATGCTTTTGTTATAGTACAGTGACCACATCATGTGACATTAGAGGTGTACATGGGTCGGGTTGGGCAGGGCTTTGGTCGTGCTCGATGCCCGGCCCGATTTTAAAGGGGCTTCAAAATTGAAGTCTGTTACCCTAACCCAAGCCCGACCTGATTTAATATAGGGCAGGACAGGGTTAAATCGGGCAGCTCGACATTTTTTTAATTTATTATAAAAATTATAAAATGACTTTTGAAAAAGAAAATTTTATATAAATATTTATAAAATTACATTTTATCTTTAAAAAATTAAAATTTTGGTTTAATTTTCTATAAAAATATATTTTTTATTTTTTTAGATTTGATTAGATTAATATATCTCTTAAGGGCAACCTAAATTTATTATAAAAATTATAAAATAATACTTAAAAAAGAAAATTTGTATATAAGTTTTTATAAAATTATATTTTATTCTTAAAAAATTAAAATTTTGATATAAATCTTCAAAAAAATATTTTTTTAAAAAATAAATTTAATTTTAGGGTCGAGCCGGGCTAGACCCTTATTGCCTTAAAGGTTAGGTCGATGCCCGGCCTGGCCCCATTTTGTAACCTGGCCCTACCCTAAATTTTTTTTAAAAATTTTTTTATGCCCAGCCCAACCCAACCCTATTTGACCGGGCAGGACTGGGCCCACCGGGCCTTCGGACCCAGTGAACACCCCTATGTAACGTGAAAACATTATCGTTGCTTTTCTTTTTCTATAAAGCTGGGCTAGGGTACACTATGCATATTCAAACTTAGAAAGTATATTCCTTCGGAGATTTGTAAGGATTTTTCTTTTTTTCTTTTTGGTTAAATCTTTGTGCCTTTGTGAGCGAGTCCGGACATGTGCTTATTACGGTGATAAGTATAAGGTGCTATGTGGCCCAAGGGACGCCTGGATTTTATTTTATTTTTTAATTTTAATGATTATTTTTTTTAAGTTAACAATTAAAAAATATTTTTATTTTATATTTTATTGTTATTTACAAGTTTCAAAATGGCAAATAGACAATAAATTGTATAGCTCTTCCTTAATGAGTTATTTGGAAGTAGACTTAATTTTGGGCCAAAAAGTTCATCTAACCCAATAGACCAGATTCCAAAAAAGTGATACGAGCCTAATAAAAAATTAGCTTATTTTTTGAAAGCCAAAATAAAATAAGTTAAGTTCAAGCTTTTTTTTTTTAGCCTAACACGAGTTTGAGTCAGCATGTTTAGTAATAAAATTTTTTATTATTAACCTATAATAATAATAATATTTTATTATAATCCTAGCAAAAAATAATTGACATCTCAATCTTCTTTTAATGTCACATGAATCTCATTTGTAACATCTGATTTAAACTAAACTAGAATTCAACAAGATAATGAAAAAGGGTCTTAGAATAACATAAATTAAGGTCAAAAGTAAAGAATTATTCAGGACATCAAGAAATAGGGTTATGAAATCACTTACGAAAAAAAATGAGCTAAGATGGCTAAACAGAGAAAAAAGGGTACATTAGTAATAAAATTGTAATTTTAAGAAAATTTTAAAAAACTAAAAAAAAAATATTTTAAAAGCTAAAATTAAGTTCACTAAGATTTTCAAAGGTCTTAAAAAACATAAGAGTAGTCAAAATTAGTAAAAACTCTTTTAGTATGCTAAAAGAGTCCGACAGTGTCAGAACTTGAAATGGAGCTATTTTTCACTAATTTAAGCCATCTAAACTCAAAAAATAATATTTTTTAAGACATAATCCCTTATGTAATTGATTAAGAGACATGATTAATAATGGATCTGAAAGTTATATTTCTATCTTACAAGCAAATCAATTGACCTAACATTGTAAGTTTCATTACACTATCCAATTCATAGTCCAGTCCTAAAATTCCTTTTCCAAATTCAATTAGGTTATCAAAATCATCTAATGATTTCCAAACACTTGGAAGCAAGTAGAACAAAGAGAGTAAACATCATGAATGTAATACCATAATTTTTGAGCTCATTCCATGCTATCTTTATACCTTATATCAATCAATACATATGAGAGGCAAGAAAATGACATTAAAATATTAATTATTTTTGCGTTGTGTTGCGTATAAAAATTCCGTTCGATGTCACGTAGACTGTGTGAACTCATACTATACTTTCTCATATTTAATTACATGTATACAAATCATTTGCATCATAAAATCATGTCCACAACTCATGAAAATCGAAATGGAACCTAGAATATGGAGGTTTTTTTTTTCAGCCAGATTTGGCCCCTTTCTTGGCCAAACTTTGAAATATCATAACTAATTCTAAAAAAAATCAAAATCACACATTCTTGGCCATTATGGAAAGCTACGGATGTATACTTCATATTAAAAATATGCCTAGACTATAATCTCTATCAAAAAGGACGTTTGATATCCAAAAATGTCTAGAGGTCAAACTACCTCCTGATATTGTTATAGATTTTACAGCAAACTTTGAAAATGTCTAATTAATTTCAAAAAAATCCAATCCATGCAAATGATACCAATTTGGAAAGTTATGGATGTTAGCTAGAGGAAAAAAATATTTCTAGACCAGCTCAGGTAGCCCAGACCTCACAATTCAATAGAATCGTAACTTAGGTTGGCAAGGCTCTTGATACTGGACAGAATGTTCAAAAATTCATATCTCCCTCTCTAGACCTCCAAATGAGGTGCTTCTAGTTTTTGCAAGTCACTGGCGATGTCTAGTTTCTCTTTATAAAATTTCATGGCAATTGGACATCATTTTCCCTATGAGTGATAGAATTTAATTTCGGACCAGTGTTATAGTATCAAGGACCAAAACTAGAAAAATTCCCAATTTCAACAATTCGCCAAATATTCCACAAACATCCAAAAAATGCCAACTTGAGCTTCCTCAAAAGTTCTCAATAAGCTCTAGATGTATGCCAAATTTTAGACCAAGAAGAGCTCATTTGGACAAAAAGTGATATAGCCTCATGAAATGGCAAATTTTTGCTTCATATGGGTTACCAATTTGTCCAAATGGCTTTCTTAATTGTTTGGCACCTTTTGGGCAAGTTTCAAAGCACAAATATGACTTTTATAGACTGGTTAAGTGGTCCCAAACCCCATGCATCTTATTTTGGTCTCTCAACATCCATTTACACACTAAACACACATGCCATTCAAGGGTCCAATTACATAACTTCATTGATTTAATACTACATACATTATGCATATAGTCTATACATCATAATACATATGCTCAAGGTTGTACACAACCAAAAATAATATATGCAATACTTCTTGACACTCTATTACAATTTAAACTACAAATTAAATAAAGTGTAGCCATTTAGTTTGGCTTGCATTTCCTTGGCCTTGAGCACCACCTAGACATTTTAAGCATGAGAGGAAAAGGGGGGTGAGATTCCAAGAATCTCAATAGCTCACACAACCATTCACACCACATTCAAGGCATATATACATCAAATATATGAATATACCAGCATAAAGTGTGCAATAAATCTCATTTAATGCCACATAAATATGTCAAGACTACTCTCATGCTTTAAGGACTTTTGGTTTAGCCTCACCCCATTTCTAGGCCTTTTGGATTTATCTCACTCTTGGCCTAGGGACTTTTGACTTAGCCTCACCCATTCAAGGGACTTTTGGCCTTGTCTCACCCATGCTATGAGACTTTTGGCATCTCCTCACCTTCTTCAAGGGACTTTTGGCATCACCTCACCCTTATGAGCTCTTTCCACAACCATAGTCATTCAAAAAGACACATTGGTACCAAAGCAATTTCAAGACATCAAGTGGCATGTTCTCAAATCACAAGAGCATATACAAGCACACAGCATTTACATATGTACACAAGAATGCAAGAGAATGAGGTGGAGAGCTACCTTTTAATTTATGCGAGCTTACTTTGCCAATTCCTTTCCCTTCTTGGTCTCACAAGAGCACTTAGGTGGTGTAGGGCTCTCTTGACCTAGGCATCACAAACATCACACAATTACATACTTGAAGCAAGACAAGACACTAGGTTTACTCTTAAATACACACTTGCTTCCATAATGGGCATATTGGTTCCATAAATGGTCCATTGAAGCAACTCATATCATCCAAGTTCTAGGCTCTATTCTCTTGCTATTTATAGACTTCTTGGACTCATTTAAGGTCCTTGGAGCCATCATATATTCAATTGCACCATTGGAAGACCAAGTTGCTTCATAAGGCACTATTATGGATACCATTATCTCATCTCTCAACCTATGGCTCTTAAATTTTTCCCAATGGTTCCTCCCATCTTCTAACATCATATGGAGTCCCAAACCAAGGTTAGAACAAATTAAAACATTCCCTAGCCTAATGAACCTAGCTTGGCTGAAATATGCACCATAATAGAGGTTTATGGACTTTGTAATTTTTCCTTGATGGGAGAGCCACTTGGGAAAGTTTCTAGGGGTCTTAGGAGCTCAAGGAAACATTCAAATGGTCATAGAATTATTCACACAAAATTAGATTTTACAAAACCCTAAAAAAGCCTACACTTTTCTATCTTGATTTCCTTTAGTTTTTACTTGAATTTCTTACCATATTCTTAATCCTTGCACTCTTTTTCCTAAGTTCCTCTCTTGGTTTTGCCCAAAATCCATCTCTTTCTACCCCCTCAATTTGGCTGAAACTACAACAAGGAGGAGCAACCAAGATGATGCATCAAGAATGGAAAAATACCTTAGTTTCAAGCTTGTTTTCAAAGCTTTTTTCCTTGGTTCCCTTCTTCTTGGCAATTTCGAATTTTCCCCCTTAGGTTTGGACCAAAAACAGAACCAAATCATTCAAAAAATCCATTGAAAGAAAGGAGGAAGAGAGGAGAATAAGATTGGAGGAAGATGAAGCAAGAAAATCTATGAAATTACCTAATTTTTCCTTAGTTTTCTTCCCCTTTGTCTTCCCCTTTTGATGCACCTAAGGAGCTATTATTTTTTCTGTAAATTGGAACTGTCTTTTCCATCATACAATTTAGGTTCCCAATGTAATAAAATACCTTTAGAATCACTTAATTTGGAGCTAAAACCTTATTGAATGAACTAGTCAAAGTTCTGGTCAATTAATGTTGAAAAACATACACCGGAATGGCTTTACCAGTCTTGGGGCTTCCATAGTTTTTGGGGCCTCTGAGAACCTTAATCAACTCAAAAATTTCATTTAAAAAGCCTTTCTATGTGGTTTTTCTTTCTGTCTGAGCTTAGAATTATCATTTTTAGGAGCCTAGAACTCAACCCAAATTTTTTGGGACATTGTCTAGGTCATTTCAGAGGACTTACTTTTATATGACTCATTTTGTCGTTTTACGAAAATTACGTTCATTACAATGAAGAATAAATAATCCCAAATCCACAAGTTCAACTCATAAATACAAGCTTCTTTCATGACTTGAAGCACTTTCAAAGTTGCCCTTAACCTCCTAAAATGTCTAAAATGGAGACCTCCTTGAAAATGTGGAGAAACCCTACTTAAAACTCTAAAAATCAGATTAGAAAACATTATTGTTCCATGAAGTCACCATTTGAATTGCGACGTTGGATTCTAGCATTGCGGTGCCATGAATTACGTGCAACAGGGGAAAATTCTTTGATTTTGGCCGCTCTGGCATTCAAATCCATTGCCATGGCATTAAAATTCATTTTAGCAATGGTTTTTACTTTCAACAAAAAATTTTCACAATTTTTAATAATCATTCTCAACTTTGTATTTCTAACCCTATAGAAATATAAAAACTTATCTAATTACTAATTAAATTTATTAACAAAGATTGAAAAATTCAACAACCTAAAAATCTAAATAACAACAAAAAAAGCAACTTATACTTAATTAAAACAAAAATTAACTTAAAACTAAATAAATGATACTAAAACTTACTAAATATTAACTTAACTAAAACTTATTAAATTTATATTCCAAAAATATGAAATAGACTCAATATTTATAGAGACTTATCACATTCCCAAACTTAAACTTTTACTCATTTTCAAGTAAATCAAATCAGGAAAGAAAAAAGACTAGAATGTCCACATGCCTACTCAAAATTTGAGCTTGCTCAAATCCTTAAGTGTTGCATCATACAATATCCTCAATAGCATGATCAAGCAATATATACCATTAGCAAAGTTCAAAAAGTAATATTAACTTTCCCATAATTTTGAAGTGTGTGTGCCCATCAAGACAATCATGCAAGTGTTAAAATCAACTTGATGCACTCCAAAATGTATAAAAGCCATTTCAAATATAGGAACTTCATACGTCTATCATTTTTGTCTCTCCCTACTAAGTTAAGCATCACACAACCCTAAGATTAAGAGGAATTTAAGGCTTGTAACGTGACTAAGGCTATGGTTTAACAAAAATGGATATCAGAAAATGGAAATACATTGAGAAAATTTACATGCTAGCATAATGCACAACGAACTCACTTTTTAATATCTTTTCCCATTTTTCTTCCTATTGAACCACTTTTTCTTTTTTTTTTTTCAACTTACTTTCCCTTAAACTTAGGTCCTTTTAAACTAATATGCAAATTTATGAACTTTATTTTGCTCTAAATCTACTCTTTTTTTTTTCAACAAGCTATAAATTCAAATTTTAGTTCCAAAAAAAAAAAAAAGGGATAGCAAAAACCATAACACATAACTTTTTACCACACTAGCAATTAATAACTTCATAGCTTCCTCATTCAACCTCAGAGTTCCTTTACATAGGTAAATATGTGATAATTTCTCAAGAAAAGGTGTCATCATTGGTTTTTCAAGCTGAACAAGTCATGGGTCAATGTATGTAAATAAAAAAAATCACAAAATTATACAATTTTTCTAAAGTAGGCACAAATGGGGTTCAAGAGAAAGTATATTTATATACAAGCCAAGTATAAAAGACAGCAGCAAATGAATGCCTAAATCATCTCTTAAGATCATACAATATCTAATGATTTGCCTCAAGAAAGTATAAGATAAGTTCTAAAGCCCAAAGTTGAGTCTATATATACAATTTGAATTACAAAAAATTTTCTTTAACAACGTGCATTCAAATTATGTTTGGCTAATTAGTGCACCAAAAAAATTTTAAATTGTAAAAAAAATGAAACAGTTATATATTTGAACTAAGAACAAAGTATAATTGGCATTGAGTTCCTACTAAACATATTTTAAAGATAAAATTGTCTATCATTGGAGCCAGAGATATATCAATACAAGCCTACAAGTAAACCAGCTTAAGTAAAGCTAAAAAAATGACAAGTTAAAAGTCCAAATACAAAATTTCAAATCATTTTACCTTAGAATCCTAATCTACCTCACCTTTAAACTTAAATTCAACTTTGTCCCTAATGTTTGCAAGTAATGAAACCAAAAGACAATTTTTTGCAGATCTAGAATTCTTTTTAGTAGCAATTTTTACTTTCAGTAACAAAATTTTCCCCTTTTTAGCAATCATTCTTCATTTTTGTTGCTTTGTATTTCTGATCCTACAAAAGCATAAAAACTTATCTAATTATTATTTATAATTTATTAACAAATACTAAACAATTAACAACCTAAAAAATCTGAATAAGAACATAAGAAATAACTTATACTCAACTAAAACAAAAATTAACTCAAAGCTAAATAAATGAAGTAACTTAACTAAAATTTATTAAATTTATATTCGAAAAGTATAGAATAAACTCAAAATTAATAGGATAAAGTCCCTTAAAATGAGAGGAAAATCATGGATAAATTAGGAACTTATCATCATCATGTCTTAAAATTCTTGTCCTCCTGTTGCACAAAAATAATATTTTCTTTCTCTTTAAAATTCCCAATTGTCAACAATGGTTGAGTGTAACACCATAAATTCTAACTCATTTCATGACATTCATAAGTTTTAGATCATCATTTCCATAAGAGCACATGAAAGAGGAGATGAAAATAATGGGTTTATTTGCATTGTGTCATACTTAAAAATTTCAATTAGTGTCACGTGGACTGTGTGGACTCATGCTATACATACTCACATTTAAATACATCATTACAACTCATTTTTATCACAAAATCATGCCCACGACTCATGAAAACTGAAATGAAGCATGAAATGAGCTTATTTAATTTTGGCCAAATTTGCTCCATTTTTTGACCAAAACTTAGAACATCATAACTAAATTTAAAAAAATCAAAATCATGCAATCTTGGTCATTCTGGGAAGCTATGGATGTCTACTTCACACTAAAAATATTTCTAGACATAGCATTATCACATAGGATGTTTGACATCCAAAACTGTCCAAAGGTCCAATTGAATTATGGAATTGTCACAGAATTCTGCAGAAAACTTTAAAAATGTCCAATTAATTCCACAACAATCCATTTCTTGCAAATGATACCAATATGGAAAGATGTGGATGTTATCTAGAGAGAAAAAAATATGTCCAGATCAGTTCATCAAGCACAGACCTCGAAATGCAATGGAACAGTACTTTTGGTCGAGCAAAATTACTGATATTAGACAGAAATTTCAAAAATTCATATCTCTCTTTCTAGACCTCTAAATGAGGTGCTTCTAGTTAGCACAAGTCACTGTGATTGTCTAGTTTCTTTGTACAAAATTTCATAGCAATTGGACATCATTTAGTCTCGTGTCATAGAATGCAATTTCGGACCAAATGAATAGTGTAGCAAACCATAAACTATGAAAATTGCCAACTTTGAAAAATCATAAAATATTTTTTAGACCTCCAAAAATTATAATCTTTAGCTTCCCAAAAACATCTCAATGAGACCTAATTGCATGACAAATCTCAGATCAAGACTAGCTCATTTAGCTAAAAAGTGACATAGGATTCTATTATGGTCAAGTTTGTCTCCATATGGGATACCAAACTTGCCAAATGGCATTCCCTTGGTTGTGGCACCTTTTGGGCAAGTCTAAAAGTACATTTGATACTTGTGTAAGCTGCCCAAATGGTCCCAAATCTCATGCATCTCATTTTGGCCATTCAACCCACACTTATGCACATTTATACCATACTTCCACATTGCATACTTTGGCATTACATACTCAAAATATATGCTAGAGGTCATACATTATATTCATACATCTAAACATCACATAATATCATATTTACACATGTCTCAAGGTTCATAGGCCATTTACAACATCATATACATCATGAACCATCATTCTGCTTCCAAGTTGGATAAAACAAGGCATATGCTTGTCAATCTCCCTTCTTCATTGTTGTTGGCTCCCATTGTTATAGCTATTTGGTCTACGTAGCATGTTAGATCATTGGAGAGGAGGGGATGAGATTCAAAGAATCCCAATAGCTCATCTCACATTCAATCATACATAATATGTGCAAAGCAAGTTTTACAAATGCATGCATAGAGAAAATGGAAGTCATGGACATTTTAAAAGCAAACTTGGCATATGAACAAATCATACAAGATATTCAAGAGCTCACCAAGTGTTTAGATTGGCCTCACACTTCTCATGGATTTTGGACTTACCTCACTGACGGGCTCGTCGTGCAACCCTCAAAATAAAACTAGGTTGAATTAAAAATATAGCTAGTGGCACAACCTAAGTCATCTCCCTTGGAAATGAAATTCAATATTTAATTGAGTTTCTAAGTGTTACAGGATCCTAAAATCTATTTAATTTAGGGGGTTTTTGATTGAATTAAACTACCTAAAATGAAATTGAAATAAAATTCCTAAATTCCTAATTATATGAATTGTGGGTGGAGAATGGTTTTGTGACTAGTTTTGGAATCGTCCCTTGGTATCCATTATCCTCATCCTAATCCAATTATGATTAATTCTGGTCCAAGAGTCCCTAATTGTGTTCATTGGCAAATAATCTTGAATTACCATTCAAGATTCAAGAGACTAGCAATTTGATGTTAATTGAGACCTCAACTCCTATTAAATTACTAATTCTTGTGATTAAGATCTTTGAACACTCAAATTGATTGATTAACTAATTAATTAGCCTCTGAATCATCATCCAAAAATATTTAATTAACCAACTAAACACTAAGGAATCATCAAATCAAATAATCAAGCACTTAATCTCACTCATGCATTTCATTGAACACTTTCTTGGCATACATGGGAGATTAGAAGAAATTGAACAATTCAGATCTGTAATTAATCAATTAAAATAATAATTGCATTCCTAATTAGTACCTAACTAGCTACTAATCAATTACACAAATTTTCAATCCAATACTACTTAACCAAGAAAATACAAGAAAGAGAAAAGGTGTAGGAAAATTAAGAAAGTCTTAGCCAAAATTCTACATTCTTCTCCAAGGATTCAAGCTTCTCCAAGGTCTTTTTTCCTTGCTAGTCACTGATGGAGGCTTATAATTGCATTGGAATGGAAGGAGATGGAGAAATGGATTGGTGTGGTATGGAGGAGATGGCTGTTGGAGTGTACGAAGGCGTGAAAAAATGAAATGTGAATCAGTGAATGGACGATGTGGATAAATTGATTCTAGTGTTAGATGAGTGGCATTATTCACGTGCTCCCCCTTGCCTCATTCTCACGTGAATTCTTTATGATTTCACGTGTTAACTCTCTAATTCTCATTGCCCGTAGCCCTTTTTTTCCTTCTTTGTTTATGCGAGTGTGGGCCCCATTCTTTCCCATGTAAACTTTATTGTATTCCTTTTATCACATGCACGTGAATTCCTTCTCCATATAGCTTTAACTTGTGCAATTTGAATCTGCTCCTTTTCTTTCCATCATTCAGCTCGATTGTCTTCCTTCCCATTCCAACGTGCAGCCCATAGCTCTTTTCTTCCAAATACCCATGCAGCTCATTCTTCTCGTGCTGCTTCATGTGTCCAACTCCCAGCTCATTGCTTTTTTTCTTTTCAGCTCATGCATCGTGCAACCCGTAGCTCCATTCTTCCTTATCCTTTACCACATTTTCAGCTCCTTCTTCACGTTGTTTTAGCTCATGCAAGCTTCCACGTCCAGCCCATTACTGAGAATCTCGATCTCTCTTCTCTGTTCTATATGTGTATGTGCTTATAAGCTTCCACTTCTTCATTCAAACCAGAATGTGGTCTCTTCGTTTCTCAGCTCATGGCTTCCTTCATTCTTGTTCTGTGTTGCTTCGTGTTCTTCTCCTCTGTTTTGAGTTTGCTTCTTGCTCATTCTGTAATTGCTGTCCAGACTTTAACTTGTTGCTTCCTTTTCCACGTAAAACTCTTCTCCTCTTCCTCTCAAATGCACCTTCTGCCCATCACGACTTCTTCATGCTTCCTCGAGCTTCAGCCACGTTTAACACTTGCTAACCCGTAGCTATTCATTCTTTTCTGTTCAACTCGCCTTATTCATGTTGTTGCTGCAGCTCGTGGTCACTTCTTCTCTTTGATTCATCCACTCCATTCTTGACCTCACTCCACATTCTTTCTTAACTCGAGCTGCATGCCTTTTTCTCTCGAAAGCTCCTTCAACCCTCAGCTTGCAAGCTTCTTCTCTTATTCATTTAGCTCGCCATCCAACTTGAATGCTGCCTTAATGTGAAACCTGTAGCTTATGTCTCTCATAGACCTCCTAAACTCATGGCTATTTGTGTGAGTGAGCTGATGCAACGAAGCTAACATGAGTGAATTAATGTGAGTGCTTAATGTGGCTAGAATGTACTATCTCAAGAGTGGAAAAATGTGATTATGTGCCACGTGAGGGAGCCCAATTCTTTTGCTTCTCTTCTTCAAATCAATTTATCATTCAAAGCTCCAATTGCCCAACAAAATCTACACAAAGGAATAGAAGAGATGAAATAGAAAATTCACAAAATTCATTTAAAATGATTTATGCATTTAAAATCAATTATTTTGCCCATTAATTCATAAAGTGCAGAGAATGGTTACTAAAACAAAATTCCATCTAATTAAACCCCTAAAGCCATATTTATCTATTAAAAAGGTTAAGTTAAGGAGAATTAGGTGTATGAAAAATCATGTTTATCACTCACCCATTCTTTGAGAGCTTTGGACTCAACCATACTCTTGTGAGCCCACTTTGCTTTTGGGAGACTTTTTACTTTGTCTCAATTAAGTTCAAGGGTTCTTAGCTTATCCTCACCAAAAGGAAGAGTTCTTGACCTTTCCACACTCAAGCAAACTCAAACAAACATCATACATTCATTTGAAAACATAATATGGCATCAAGAATCATAGCATATAAAGACATGTTAGCATGCTCTTCATAGCTTGAAAATACATATACACACATTCTAAAACAAGCTAAACACACATCCATGCATGAGAGAAAGTGGGGAGAGTTATCTTGTGTACACTCACATACTTTTTCCTTGAAATTCAAGCCTCCTCTTTTGCCCATACACCCACAAATTGATGGAGATGGTTTCTCTTGGCCTAGATACAATTTGTGGGAGCCAATTAGGTTCATGAAACACATTCTAAGGCTGCACAACTTGATGAAACACTAAATTGTCCTATAGGCTCCATTATGGTCCATATTAGCACCTAATGAAGCAACACTCTCAAAAAATTTCTAGGCTTTATTCTTTCCTCTCAAATATGATTCTTGACTCCTTTTAAGTTTCTTGGAGTCATCATATCATTAAAACAATAGGCCTAACACCATGTTGCTTCTTTAGGTCATAATATAGAACCTAAGACACTAAATCACTTTCTATGAGTTCTAAATTTTTTCCAAGGCCTCCTTTCATTCTCATTCATCAAATATGACTGAAGAATGTCCTTAGAAAAATTTAAAACTCTCCCCCACACATAAAACCCTTCTTGGCCGAGACTATGAGCATTATTAGGCCACTTGGAGTTCTCTTGGTTTTCTTGAAGGAGAAAGTTTGTGGGGAGCATCTTAGGTGTCTCAAGGACTCATTTATACTCTTAATTAAACCTAGGAAGTATCACATAAATTTAGAATTTGAAAGGTACACTAGAAACCCTAGGTTTTGCATCTTGAATCCTAATGCCTATTTCATGGTTTTCTTTGCATATTCTTATTCCTTTCCATCAAATACCTAAGAATCATGATTGGTTGGGCTTGAAAATTAGATCTTCCTAGGATTCTAAGTGTAGGTCAAAATGGAGAAGAAAGGGGGTTCCATATAGCTACCATAGGATGCATTTTTACTTCGTTTCCTTGCTTAGTTTGGCTTAAATCTTGCTTTCTCCAAGCTCTTCTCTTAAAATCCGAAAATTCCCCTCTATTCTTCCTTCAAAACAGCCCTTAAAACTTCAGAAAAATCATGGAGAAGAAGAGGGAAAAAGAGGAGAACAGATTGGTGGAGAGAAAGCATGAAAAACAAGCAAATTTCCATACCTAAAAGCTTAAATTTTTCCTCCTTCTTCTCTTCTCTTGGTGTGCCACTCTCCTAGGGCTTTGCTTCTGGTTTGGGGCTGGAAAATCTGAAGTTGAATGAGGGAGAGTGTGAGGCACCACCTATATATAGCTAGGGCGAGGTGACTTTTTTCAAAAATTCTAATTTTGCCCTTCATACTTTGCATTTTTGTTTCTCCTTTGTTTTAGCTCCTTTTTGAGAACCATATTTTCTATTTCCCAATTAAGAAAAATGCCTTTGGAATCACTCAAATTGGAGCTAAAACCTTTTCGAATGAACTCATCAAAGTTTGGGCACACCGACATTGGAAAACATCCACTAAAGGGGATTTAACTGTGCCGGGGCTTTCCAAGGTTTTCAGGGCCTCTGAGAACCCTAGAGAACTCAAAAATTTCATTTAAAAGACCCTCCTAAAAATTACTCAAAATTACGAAAATACCATTACGTTTCATAGGCTTTTCGTAAGAAAATGTTTCTTCATTCTAGCTCCATTTTTCTTTCTATCTGAGCTTGGGATTCTCATTTTTGGGAGTCTAGAATGCTTTCCAAATTTTTTGGGACCTTAACTACATCATTTCGAGGAACTTCCTTTTGTATCCAGTGAATTTCGTTTGTTTACGGAGAAACTGTACGTTACGTTTTTCACGTTTTCTTTGGTTTTTGGAGAGCTAGATATTACATTGAGAAATAGAAAGAATGATACTTTTAAACCAATATTTTAGATCTATTTGAAAATTGTGCCAACATCATGTTCTCCTATTAACACACTATAATTTCATAAGAGAACATATTGTAAATGCAATTCCAATGGATGATAATGATGTGTAATATCAAGAATGGATAGCCAAAGAACATGATCTCATTTTAGTTCAAACCTTGGGATTGTTGTCCTATTAATTTTTGTTCGAAATGGCTAAGTATTTCAAGGATATGCTAGAGAAAATGGAAATGATTTTAGTATTCCCAACTTCAATTTGCTGGATTGATTTCAGTTTCAAGGATGTACTTTAAAAAACAAAAAATGATGTTGCTTTCTCCAAAGTACATTATCAAAATATTGTTAGGAATGATGGTTTTAATACTTATGAGTATTGATATATCCCAAAGTGTCACACCAAAATGTGATCGTGAAGTGCAAAAAAAAAAAAATTGATTTTCAAAAACGAAAACCAAAAGACATGGAGTTCCCACCAAACTTTTAATTGTAGAAGAAAAACTTAGGAATTTTTTTTTAAGAAAAAAGATGGAAAAGGATGGTTTATGAATTAGAGATACATTCAACAGTTAATTGTGTGTGGGAAAATGTTAAACATCCCACAATACTTATTTAAAATAGTTACAAAAATAGAAAAAATAAGATATTTATAAGAATAAAATACTTACAACAATAAGGAAAATAAGACATTTACAAAAGTCAACATGACCTAGGAATGAGACATAGGGCCTATATACTCAATAAAGGAATTAAAGTCCATGTAATTTGAATCATGGTAGAAATGCATGCCATTTGGTTGGTGACTTTTGATTTTTTGTTAAAAGAGTAAGAAAATAAAAATAACTCATTTTCACAAACAAAACAAATTTCTTGTTGCTTGGTATATTTTAATTTATGAAAAACTAAATTAATACTCTCTCTTAATTTTTATTTCAAATAAGGATTTTTTAATCTTTAAAAGAAGGTGATTCAACTTTCAAAAGATTTTTTTGGATTCCTTTTGAAAATTAATATTTTTTGGATTTTTTACTATTGATTTTTTAAAAAAGATTATATATATATTAGAAAGAAATAACCTAACACATATGCCATCTTCAAATAAGAAAAAAAATGAAAGGAAGGTAAAATAAAAAGAAACAAAAAGGTAAAACCAAAATAATCTAGCAAAAGCAATTATAGGGAGAGGGGGCAGATGCTTTCCCTCAATTTTGTAAATTTGTATATATATATATATATTATTGAATTTTAATATTATACCCTCATATTTTTGAAGCTATTGGATTTACAAAATTCATTGAATGTATGCATTTTTTTATTATTATTGAACATTTTAAATTGAACCCACTAAATGTATACTTGTATTTTTTTCCCCTCTTTTCTTTCATTTTATTTCATCTCTTTCTCCTTATCTTTTTTCCTTGTTTCCACTTCCCCTCACTCCCCCCCTTTTTTTTTTTTTTCAAATTGTCCTTAACTTGCCAAACCTGATACAGTGATTCTTCTCTCTCATCTTATTGTCTCTTGCTTAATATTTTTTCTATGTTTCAATTTATATTTAATCAATGCATGCCTTTAATATATTTTTGTAGTTAGTGGATTTACAATAATTAAGTAGCACATAATTAAGTTTAAATATCAATATATTGTTTTTAGTTGGACCAACACTTGTCTCTAAAAATAATATAAAAATTTTTAAAATATTATTGGATAAAATAGTCTTTATTGTGCTTTGTGTGTGTGTGTGTGTGTGTACACATTTGCAAATCGATAGTTATAATTTTTTATGCTTCATTAGATAAACCTTTTTACTTCAAAATGCTATTCTAAGTTATTTATAAAATTGTTATGATATTATTAGTGATAATTTATTTTTTTAAATGCATCCTTATTATGCATTACATGAATATTGAGTAAATATGCAATTATGTCCTCCTTCGTATGTAATGAAATTGTTGATATTAATATGAAGAGTAATTTTTGGTACATTATTTATGTAATTTCAAATTTGCTTCTAAATGTAGGAGGGAGAAAGTCAAAATATTATCAGTAAGTTAATCTCATTTATCTTAATCTAAAAGCCTGAAGAAAAAATTTTATTTCAACAATATACTATAAAAGTACCAATTTTTAAAAAAATAAGATATAAAAAATTTTTATTGAAAAAAGAATTTTGCCTCGCTAACTTAAGATCTTGCTTCTGCCATTGCCTTTATATATGTTGCAATTTGCACCTTAAGAAGATACAAAAAGTGCACCTAAAATCCCTCTCATGCTTGTTATAATCACGAAGACGTGGAATGCATCCACAACAAAAAATCCCAAATTCAGGAATAGTCCAGTGATTGAAGAAAAAGTATCACAAATGGTTTGACACTAGAAAGAGATTTTGTAGGCACCCTGTTGATAAAAAAAAACAATAGTAGAAAAAGCATAAGGCCAGTAAAAAAGAAACGTAGATGCTTAAACTAAAAGAGATAATTCAACCTCAATACTTTGCCTATGTTTTCATTCAATAAGACCATTTTGCTAGATTGTATGAGGATATGAGAATATATGTTCGACACCATAATGCTATACAAATCGAGAAACACTTATACAAATTCACCATCACAATCACTTTGAAATGTAACAATCTTTCTCCCAAATTGTAATTTAGTTAAAGTTTTAAAGTGAACAAAAGCTCATTAGATTTCTCTGGGAGAAGATAAAATTATATAAATTGTGAATGAGCATTGATAAAGGCAATGTAAAATATATAACCATGAGATACTATAGGTGCAAACTGCCATAAATAAGCAACAACCCATTAAGGAGGACAATTATACACAGTGGAAGAATTTGAGAAAGGTAATTGTCACGATCACCTATAATGAACCAGAGGATATAAAACAATAGATAGAGTTTTGAGTCAGTGGTGAGGAGCTTTCAATGGATATAGTATTATTGAAACCTCAAATATTAGACACAACGTGTAGAACCAGGGTTCAAAAAAGAAGGATCAGAAGGAAAACATATAGAGGAAAGGAAAACCTTACTAACTTCATCTCCCCCCCACCCAATACACCCATAATCATATATCCTCACTTTCTGCCTTCAATGATTTCTTACGCACACGAGAACTGCGCCTCAGTACTGTCTCAGATTGTTGCGTAATAATCGGATTGTTTGACATCTATCGCTGCGTTCCATTCTCATCATACTCATCTATTGTGGCATGCCCTTCTACCAGCTCAGCATTGCTAACAACCTCTGAGGGTGTGGTCATAACATCACCTCCCCGATTCAGATAGACCTTGTCCTCAAGGTCAAAGTTAGGGTAGTGCTTTTGAAGATAGTCTGCAGTTTCTCATGTAGAGGAAATATCAGTGTCCCATTGAATCAGGTACTAAGGCTGCCATCGATCGTGCATATGTACCATTCTCTTCTGGAGGATTTTGATCAGAGATAGAATAGGCCCTTGCTCAACAGTCATCAAGGGTAGAGGTACGTAAAGCTCCGTTGGAGAGTCTTCACACTTCTTGAGAAAGGATACATGGAAAATCAGATGGATTTGAGCTTCCTCAGGTAATTTCAACTTGTAGGCAACAATCCCGATTTTCTTGAAAACTTCAAATAGACCAAAATATCGTAAAGACAACTTTTGGTTTCTGCACAATTGTACTGAATGCTGCCGGTATGGTTGTAAGTTAATAAATACAAAGTTGCCAACTACAAATTGTATTTCTGTGTGTTTCTTATCAGCAAATTTCTTCATTCGAATCTAGGCCTTTTCTAAATTAAATTTCAATAGTTCCAGTGTAATATCTTGTTGCTTTAACTGCTCCAACACATCTACTGTAGTTTCTGAAGGGGCAAAACATCAAATGATGGCAGGTGGATCTCTACCATAAACAACTTTAAAAGGAGTCATGCCAATAGAAGACTGAAATGACGTATTATACCAGTAGTAAGCCCATGGCAGAAAAGTAACCCATGTCTTTAGAGCATTGAATGCAAAACAACGTAGATACATTTCCAAGCAACGGTTTAAGGCCTCACTTTGTCCATCCATTTGAGGATGGTATGCAGAACTCATCTTCAAATTAGTGCCTTGAAGTTTGAATAATTGCTGCCAAAAAGCACTAATAAATACTTTGTCCCGATCTGAAATGATGGAATTAGGAATTCCATGTAATTTGACCACTGATTGAACCAAAGCCTCAGCAACCTGGGAACTATTGTAAGATGCATGTAATGGAGTGAAATGACAATACTTTGAGAGCCTTTCAACAACCACCATGATCATAGTGTATCCCCTTGAGTTAGGTAGACCAGTCACAAAATCCATAGCAATATCCTCCTATATTTGTGTCAGAATGGGAAGTGGATTAAGTAAGCCACTTGGATGCATCTGAGACGTCTTTGCCCTTTGATAGATCTGACACTGACGAATGAAAATCTTAATATCCTTTCTCATGTGTTTCTAGAAAAAATATGTAGAAATTCCCACAAATGTTCAAGTGAATCCTGCAGGTCCACCAATTGGTGAGGAATGGAACTCTTCAAGTAACTTAGTGATAATTGCAGCTACTGTCTAGGGAATAACCATTCGGTTTTGCCAGAAGAGTAATCCATCAAGCACTTTATATTCAGGCATCAGACTAGGAGCCTCATCAAATTGCTGTATCATTCATTGCACTTCATCTGATTTTTGCAACTCTACCTTAATCTCTGAAAACCACTCAGTTTGTAGAAAAATCATTGCCATGTAACATGAACAAGATAAATAATTAGCTACTTGATTTGTGCTACCTGACTTGTATTCAATAGAGTAATTAAACCCCAATAGCTTAGGTAGAAAAGCTCCTTGCTCCGGACTGTGTATAGCTTGATCAGATAGATGTTTCAAACTCTTTTGATCTATTCCAATGATGAAATGATGACTAATCAGATAATTACTGAATTTTGCAATAGCTTGGGTGATAGCATATAATTCTCTAACATATGTAGACTGGGATTGCATCCTTGGGGAAAGTTTCTTAGAGAAATAAGTGATTGGATGGCCCTCCTGAGATAGGACAGCACTTATACCACTTCTAGAAGCGTTAGTCTCCATAATAAAAGGCTTAGAAAAATTAGGCATCACTAGTATAGGGCTTGAATCAGAGCATTTTTTAGTTCTTCAAAAGCTTTTTGTGCTTTTTCATCCCACTGAAATTTATTCTTTTGTAATAGAGATGTAAGGGGAGAAGCAATGGCAGCATACTTGTGTATAAATTAGCGAGAATACCCGGTCAAGCCCAAAAATCCCCTCAGTTGCATGACATTAGCAGGAATTAGCCATTCCAAGATAGAGAGTACTTTCTCTGGGTCAACCTCCACCCCTTGAGCAGAAACTACATGCCCCAAATAATGAATTTTCGATTGTCTAAAAGGGCATTTTGAGAGTTTTGCATACAACTGGTGCTTACTTAGGCAAGCTAAAACTAGTCCCAGATGCTCAAGATGAGCAGCCCAATTACAGCTATACACTAGAATGTCATCAAAGAATACCAATACAAAGCGACGCAAATAAACTCTGAACACCTCATTCATAAGGGATTGAAAAGTTGCAGGTGCATTAGTAAAGCCTAAATGGCATTACAAGCCATTCATAGTGCCCCTGCTGAGTTTGAAAAGCAGTTTTATGTCTATCTTCTTCTTTTACCAAAATTTGATGGTAACCGGACCTAAGATCCAACTTGGAGAAGAAACATGCTCCTCTGAGCTCATCAAGTAACTCATCGACTGAGGGAACAGGAAACGAGTCCTTCACAGTAATTGCATTAAGATCTCTATAGTCTGTGCAGAATCGCTATGAGCCATCATTTCTTTTTACCAAAATTATAGGTGTTGAATATGGGCTATTGCTTGTACAGATTATTCCCTCAATAAGCATCTCATTCACCATTTGCTCAATCTAGTTTTTATGGCAGAAAGGATATCTATAGGGTCTTACTTTCATAGGTGGCACCCCAGGTTGGATGTTGATCGTGTGATCATGAGAACGAGGTGGTGGTAAACCCCTGGGAATGTTGAACACCTCTTGATATTGATTGAGTAATATAGCTAAGTCAGAAGGAATGTCTTCTGAAATTTTAATGGAATTAGCATTCAATTCCAGTGTTAAGTGACACTCCATAGTATAAAGCTCAGCTATGGCCTCTGTTTCACAAAATCAAAGCAATTGATGGAAAAGAGCAACTTCTGGAAGCTGCCTGTGATCTCCTTTTAGAGTAGACCATTGACCATCTTTCAAGTACTTTAGAGTAGCAGTACTGTAATCCACAAGGTGTTCACCTAGCGTAACCAACCATTCCGCACCCAGTACTACATCGTACCCTATAGCTTCCAACACAAAAGCAAAAATAGTAAGGCGATTACCTGAGATTACCAAAGATATCTCGCTTACCCTGCTATTTCCCTGTAGAAATCGGCCACCCTCTATGAGAACCTTGAATCCACATACTTGCTCTTCAAGTAATTTCAAATGTTTTACTATCCGAGGCTTGATGAAATTATTTGAGCTAACCCTATCCAAAAATACAGACACATTAGTCCTGCAAATTGAGCCATGAAACAAGATAGTGCACTTACCTGGAGATCCCTGCATCGCTTGCAATGATAAATGGTGGAGTTCCAGTGATCTTCCTGTTCACTCTGTACCTCAGAGCATGGTGCGATATCTCTAGCCTCTTTTTCTTCACCTTTGGCCTTATATTACATCAGCAAATACTGTCGGTTTGGGCATTTGTGGCTCGAAGTAAATTTTTCATCACATGTATAACAGAGTCCTTTGTCTCTTTTCAATTGCATCTCTGCCGGCGTCAACTTCTTAATCGGTGTCAATGGTTTAACATTCGGCTTTAGTAAAAGTCGAGGAAGAGCTGCCTTGTTGGATAACAGCATGCTTGAGATTGAGACCCCAGTCGAAGGTTTTGGAGCTACAGTTATGCTGTTCGCTCGCCCTCTCAGAAATCCCCAGTTAGTCGTATTCTTCTCGTCAAGTAACCTAGCTAGTGTTGCCGCCTTAGTTAAGGTTGCTGGTTCCCTCATCAAAACCTCACGCCATATGTCATCTTTTAAGCCGCTAATGAAGCAATCGAGCAACGCATCTTTTGATAGCCCTTCAACCCGATTTGGTAATACCATAAACTGGGTATGATACTCTTGGACTGGACCAGTCTGTGTTAGCTTGAATACCTAAGCTTTAGGATTTTCGTACTGGGTTGGCCCAAAATGCATCTCTATCGCCTTAGTAAGGGCAGCCCAAGTAGGAATCTGCTGGGTGTTTTGCATCATTTGAAACCAAGCCACAACGTCTCCTTCCATGTTTACTGAAGCTAAAATGATCCTCTGTGCATCCGACATTTCATAATATTGGAAATACTGTTCGGCCCTAAAAATCTAACTAAAAGGGTTAGTACCATCAAACTTAGGAAAATCGACCTTTGCATGCTTCATAAACGTCTGTTGATTGTTGTTGAAAGTGTCGTTAATTGTGCTAGAGTTCGAGGACCCAGTGGCGGACTGCTGAATAGGCGAGGCAATGTTACGAGACATCTCTATCATTGCTCACCCCATCTCCTCTAAACTGCTGTCAAATTTATCCATCTGCTCAGCATCCATAGTTACGTTGATCTCCTAGCTCTTGAAACTTCTTCAGTTCTGCTGCAAACTCTTTCATTTTGGTTCCCTCCGCCATTTTAGGTCCTTTCAATGAAAGCACTTATGTCATGATCACCTGCAATGAACCAGAGGATACAGAACAATGGATAGAGTTTTGAGTCAGTGGTGAGGAGTTTTCAATGGATATAGTATTATTGAAACCTCAAATATCAGACACAGCGTTGCAGAACCAAGGTTCAGAAAAGAAGGGTTAGAAGGAAAACATACAGAGGAAAGGAAAACCTTACTAACTTCATCTCCCCCCTCCACCCAATACACCCACAATCATATATCCTCACTCTCCCTTGCCTTCAGTGATTTCTTACGTACACGAGAACTGCGCCTCAGTACTGTCTCAGACCGTTGCGTAATAATCGGATTGTTTGACACCTGTCGCTGCGTTCCATTCTCATCATACTCATCTATTGTGGCACGCCCTTCTGCTAGCTCAGCATTGCTAACAACCTCTGAGGGTGTGGTCATAACAATAATTAGTGACTCTTGCTAAGTTGACAAGCAGTGCATAGGTTATTGCTTTTATTACTCATGTAAAGAAATATTACAACTCCTAAAAGCTTGCGATAGTACATCCATAGACGGATGACCTAGCCTACGCTGCTAAATATCTAAACTATATTTCTTGGTTTCATATTACATTATATCAGTGCTCTTATTTGCTACAATAGTGTGGAAATGTGCCTGGCTTGTTATAACTTCTCCTGAACTGAGGCAAAGCAAGTCTGAATGAAACTTCATGTTCATCCCTTTGGAAAACCACTTGTTTGGTTTGTATGTCCTTTACAAAACATGAGTTAGGATAAAACTCAATGAACACTCAGTTATCTTTTGTAGACTGTGACATTGACCGTAAATTTTCCATAATGCGTGGAACGTACAATATTCGATGCAGAAGTAATGGTGTAGATTTTGGAGTAAACCTTGCTGTTATGAATGCAAACTAACCAATTGTTGCAATTGATAATGAATTACTATTTCTACATACACCTTACCCATCCCCTAATATGGTGTAGAGGTGGTTAGATTAGAGGCATCATGAGTTAAATGATGAGATGCACCAAAGTCAGGATACCAAGCCTATCAACAAGCACTTCTGGAGTAGCAATCGGGGCTTGAGCTTGAGTTCCAAGAGGAAGAGATAATTCTGGAATAGGAGTAGTATAAACTGGATTGATAGCTAGAGTAGAGGTAGAATGAGGAATTGAAGTTGATGTATAACTTTGAGACTAAGTATAAATTGGTATGTGAGAAGATTCCGAGACAAAATTGTTGTTAGAAGGATACCGATAAGAAGAGTGAACAGGATTAACATAGGATAAGCCATAAACACAATTACTAGCATTGGCATATGGTGCAGAATTTGGAGAATTATCAGGAGAACAAATATTAACCCGTAGAAAGGTTTGATCATGTTGATAGGAACATCCTTAAGTAGTATGGCCGAGTTTACCACAAATCTGACATTAAGGCATATTAGCATCAGCAGACCGACCTCGACCTTGTCCTCGTGTAAAAGTTAGTGCCATGCAGAGGAAAAATTCAGGGAAAAACCTATTTGAAGAGTAAATTCACTAAAATCACCATTGAATTTCCATATTGGGAGAAGTGAAGTTCTGATGAACTGCAACATTAGCATGAGGAATTTGTTGAGCAAGAAAGCCTTTCTATCGAGCTTCAAAATCAAGTAGCATAAAGGTGACTGATCGCAAATCATATAAAGGTTGTCCGGCATTGATGATTGCAATCACAGATTCATACCTTGGTGAAAGTCCATTCAAGATATGAGAGATTTGAGTATATTCATCAACTTTCTAACCAAAAATAGCTAATTGATTACAGATTGACTTATGCTAGCCAAATAATCATGCATTGATGAGGAACCACCCTTCCTTTGATTGCTTAGAAGATTAAGATATTCATGATTTTAAATGTAGACTGAGTAGAAAATAGTTGACATAATTGTGCTCAAATCTCAGAAGTTGGTTCATATCCTCCAAATTTAGGTACAATAGATGAGCTTAAAGTTGATGGTAACCAGGATGCAAGAGCAAAGTGTTGTTGTCCGTAAAGCACAAATGCCTGATTTTAAACTTGAAGACCTTGATCATCACGAATCATGGCCGGAGGAATAGCAACAGCACCATCCAGATAGGAATATAATCGATGTTGTTTAACCATGACATAGACTTGCTGCTTTCAAAGTAGGAAGCTATTTTCATCCAATTTGACGGTGATCTTCTTGTTTGAAAAAATTTTCGGAAATGATGCAAGTGATCTAGAATTCGATTTAGCCTGAGTTCCATTGCTACCCATGGACTGAACACTTCCTCGAGTTTCAGCCGACATAGATAAGCTTGCTATGGCAAATCGAATGAAGATTTGCTACAAAAATTAAATAATAGAAAGATTTAGATATCCAAAATTGGAGCAATCTCGTTAAATCATTGATCTGATACCATCTCAAAGAAATAGAAACAAATCTAGGAAAGAAAATATAATATTCTATTATTTAATCATACTGAAAACAAAGAGAGTCTCCTAGAATATATATGATAGCCGAAGACTTCGGAATGCAACCAAATAACAAAATGACAGTAGCAGCACAATAGCAGCAATAGTTTAAAGTGAAATGCTACTTATATGATAATATGGTGGGGTGAAAACTTCGATAATTTTAGTGTGGCAAAAAATGCTTATTTTTCATTAAAAAAATATTTATTTTGAAATTTAAAGGTGTTTGACCAAGTTTAAGGGGAAAAAAAAGTTTGAGTGGTAGTGGAAGTAGTTTTACAATTATGAGATGAAAGTAGAAAACTGGAACATTTCCATAAAAAGTAACAGTAAAAAGAAAAAAATATTTTTTTCTTTCAAAAACAATAATTACCACCACTAAAATTTTTTATTACCATAATTATTATCTATTATTTTTACCAAACCTCTATTACAAAATGTCTATCACAAAATCAAACATGTACTTGTCCTTTTTCTTGTAATTTACAGTTAAAAGCAGATTTTCTGAAAGATTTATTGAACAAAAAAACTGCTTTCTAAAATATTGATAAAAGTGCCCATCAAATGATTTTGTCAACACCAATTGCTCATCTCTCGTAGCACTTAATCTAAAACGCCATTTAAAAAACTGTCAAAATAAGTAGAAATCCGTATCAATCCCAAATGAGGGTGTTATGGGCTTCTGGAACTTAGAAGCCTCTAATCTTGATTTACTTGCTAACCAATAGTGGAGGATTCTTTGCCACTCTAGCGTTTAACTTTCTAGCATTCTTAAAGCTAGATGTTTCCAAACATTGTAACTTCTTTCAGGCGCCTGTGGTTGGATTACCCTTGGAGGATTGGTTAAAGGCCTCTGTGATCGTATTGGAGATGGTGCATGCGACAACTTCTATTTGGGATACGCCAATTGGATCCTACGAGTCACGACAGGAGACAATCCTTATATTAGCTGGATCATGGAATGAGAATTTGATTGCTCGTGTTTTCAATGATGAAGATAGAAGATGTGCTCTTAGCATTCCACTGTATTCCAGGCGTGATATCGAAGCCTTGGAAATTGAGGGGAGGTCTGAGTTTGTTAGAGATATTTGTGTCAGAAACATTGCCGTGGGCGGTGATTCAAAGATTTTCTGTAGATGCTATCAACCTTGGTAACATGGGGGTGGGTCCATCTTATCGTCAGTATATTGTTGATGATATTCGTTTTAGTCATAGTTCTGGGTACTTTCTTTCTCTTGGATTCCTAAAAAGGCCAAATCTGTTGTTCATTGTATTGCGCAAGACTTTGAATTCCGGATTGAGTCTTGTCCGGAGTTCCTTTAGATATACTTGCTGTGGATGTTTAACAATATGTGCTCGCTTGTTCATTAAAAAAAAAAATTCTTGCATGTTTGTAAATACCACTCCTAAATATTCATAAGAATATAGGGATGGTATCATGGCATATGTTACTAATTGGCAATCCACCATTCAAAATTAAAAATAAAAATGTTTTGTAAAAAAAAAAAATAACAAAGTCTTTTCCCATAAAGTGGGATCGGGTACATGGATCAATCGACGTTATAAGCACATTTCATAAATCATATTTTTAGACAACCCATTTAAATCTAAATCTTTCTTAATAATTTATGCTATAATTTTTCTTAGTCTTACTCTATTTCTAATTATTAGACAATTCTCCATCTCATCTACTCTTCTAATTGGGGCTTCTATAGGTCTCCTCCTTATATGACCAAATCATCTAAGTCTCGATTCTACAATCTTTTCCACAATAGGTGTGACTTCCACCTTCTCTCTAATGCATTCATTCCTAATTCTATCTCGTTTAGTGTGTCCACTTATCCAACGCAATACACTACAAGAAAAACAAGAATTAGCGACGGAATTTTCCGTCGCTAAATATGGATAATTCCGTCGCAAATTGATTAGCGATGGAATTAGCGACGGAAATGAAAATTTCGTCGCTAATTTGCGACGGAATAATCCGTCGCTGATCTAAATTCTGTCGCTAATTATGAGTATAACTTATTCCAAATTAGTGACGGACCAGTGACGAATTTTTTTGTCACCAATTAGCGACGGACTAGTGACGGAATATCCGTCACTAATTAGCGACGGATTAGTGATGAATATTCTCGTCACTAATTAGCGACAGATCAGCGATGGAATATTCCGTCACTAATTAGTGACAGAATATTTCTTCACTAATTAGTGACGAATCAGCGATAGAAAATTTCGTCACTAATTAGTGACGGATCAACGACAGAATATTCCGTCACTAATTTGCGACGGATCAGCCATGGAATATTTCGTCACTAATTAGTGACGGATCAGCGATGGAATATTCCGTCACTAATTAGTGACGGATCAGCGACGAAATATTCCGTCACTAATTAGCGACGGATTAGTGATGAAATATTCTATTACTAATTTGTGACGGATTATTGATAGAAAATTCCGTCATTAATTTGTGACGGATCAGTGATAGAATATTGTCATTGATTTGTCACAAATTAGTGACGGAATATTTCGTCACTGATTATTTTGGCACTAATCTAGCCTAAATTAGTGACAGAATATGACAAAAATGCGTTGCTTATTTAATTTTTGTATTATATTGTATTTTTTAATACAGCATCAATATTACTTGTGCTACCTATCCAATAAAATAAAATAGCACAACAATATTCAGTAAAAATAATAGATAGATTAAAATGATCCTCAATTAAACATTTATAAAACAAATTATAACAATCTTTAACTTAAAATACATAACTTAAAATGCCACAAAAAAATAAAATCACATCTATAAAAGGGGACAATCATCAGGGCCTGTCTTCTCAACTGCTGATTCTTCTGGTACAGGATCTGATGGGACACGAGATAAACGTGATTCAAGTTCTTGCAACCTATTAAGTGTTTGCTGATGCTGGTCTAACATAGATAAGATTTGTTGATTCTGCTCTCTAAGTTCTTGGTTCTCCTGTCTCAAAGGTGCCGTCTCTGTGGCAATCCTCCTACGTAATTCCTCTTCAAAATCTGAATGGAGTCCTGAGTTATTAATGGAAGAAGAGGTCCCACGAGAACAAACAGTATCAATATCATGAGCTACAGATCCTACTCCAAAGATACAACCCTTCTTATTCTTACCACCTACAGCCTCTAACCATAAGGCAACTTTATCATCATCATCATCTATATCATTTGATGCTATGCCTGGGGAGTCCTGAGTAGAAGTTCTGGCATTCTTAAGCCTTAAATAATCAGCCTGTTAATAGAATCAAAGAAAGAAAATTTTAAAATAAAGAAAATAGTGACAATTAATCCAGAAGCAAAAGTATGCATATGTTTAAGTATATTTTATGTCATAAAGTATCAACATAATGTGTAATCATATAAGAAAGACTAAGTATCTTGAAACTATAAATATATTAAGCCATCCTAATCAAAGGTATCAAATGTTGAAATTACACAATTAGGTATATGAAAAGAATATGCAATGATATTGCTAGCAACAAAGTAATAAAATAAGTAAAAGACACTAAATAGAAGATCAAACAATTATAGTGACAATGTAAAAAGATAAAGACTAACACTACAAATGGTTGGACCTTCAGTTATCAGCACAAGTTCAATGATAGTCAAAATCAAAAATCAAGATTCAATTATAACTAGTCAGCCCTTTGACTGTCAGCACAAATCCAATGACAATCAAACACAAAGAATAATAACTTATACTAGAACTAGTCAGGTCTTTTGCCGTTAACACAAGTGTAGTGACAATCAAAACAAAATATAAAAACTCACACTACAGGTAGTTAGATCTCTAGCCGTCAATACAAGTTCAGTGATAATCAAAACAAAAAATAAAAAAGCACACTACGACTATTCAGGCCTCTGGTCATCAATACAAGTTCAGTGATAATCAAAACAAAAAATAAAGACTAACACTATAGCTATTAAGGCCTTTGGCCGTTAATATAAGTTTAGTTATAATTAAAACTAAAAATAAAAATTCACACTATAGCTAGTTAGGCTTCTAGCTATCAGTACAAGTTAAATTACATTGGAAAAAAAAACCAAGACTCACACTAAAAGTAGTTAAACATCTGGCCGTTAGCACAAATCCAATTACAATCAAAATAAAAAATAAAAAGACATTGTAACTAGTCAAGCCCTTGGCCATCAGCACAAGTCCAATTATAATTAGAAAAAACAATAAAGACTTGCACTAAAGCTAATCAAGCCTTCAACTATCAGCACAAGTCTAATGACAATCAAAACAAAAAATGCACATTATAGCTAGCTAGACCTCTGACCATTAGGACACATCTAATTATAATCAAACCAAAAATAAAAACCCACACTACTATTAGTCAAGCTTTTAGCCATCAATATAAGTATAGTTATAATTAAAGGAAAAAATCAAGATACACTAAAGCTAGTCAAGCTTCTGGTCGTCAGCACAAGTCCAATGTCAATTAAAACAAAAAATGAAGATACGTTACAACTAGTTAGACCGCTCACCACTATCACAAGTCCAATTATAATCAAAACTTAAAATAAAGACTCACACTACTGCTAGTCAGGCCTCTGGCTGTCAGTATAAGTCCAATTATAATTAAAATAAAAAAATTAAGACCCACACTATAGCTAGTAAGACCTCTAGCCATTAATACAATTTTAGAGAGAAAGGAAAAAATAAACATATACATACATAAGCTTTAGCTGCCCTATGGTCCACAAATTGACTAGTTGCCTCGTCATAGTGCATGTGCTTGAACAATTCAAACATTGTAGGTGGCCTTCCAAGCATTAAAGTATGCAGTTATTTATTAATATTAGTTATCTCATGCATTAAATAAACAATAATTACATTCGAATTTAAATAGTTACCAATCTCCTCTTATGTTCAGTTGAAGGAATGCTACCCCCTTTATGTTGCATGCCTCCTGTGGTAGATGCTCGATTGTTTTTAGCTGTCTGGCATATAGCCTTATATTCTTCTGACTCCTAATAGTGCTTTAATTGGACCATTACATTATCTGGGATCCAATTAGGTATGATTCCTTTTTCCAGGTCTAACCGTACTCTGTGCATTGCATTTCGCAAGATATCTCCACACTTTTTGTTTCAATTACGTCTAATGACTTGGTCATATTGTGACAACCATTTATACTTTTTCTACATAAGCACCAAAAAACTCAACATTGAGACAAATTGAGGGAAAAAGAAATCAACACATGATATATATATAATGATGGAATAAGATATATACCGCCCATTCATCAAACCATAGTTGTCTGACTTCAGGAGGTGTTACTTTCCAACTATAACATGGATGTTCAAATTTTTCTTGAATTATAGGGAGAATATCACGAACAACAACAATAACAGGATTAAATCTAATCATTTAACATCAATGATTAAAAATATTATAATGGCATTAAGTTGTTAAATGAATAACAAATAAAACAATATAAACTTGATAACTTACGTATGCTTGTCAGGATATAACCATGTTTGACAATCTGTGGGGTCATGGCCAAAAGGTTGGATAGGTGACATTGGTGTAGAACTAGTAGAAGGACCCTGAGGAGTGGGATGTGAGTACTGGGAGTCAGGGGATGGTACAGGAGGAGATGATACAGGTGATGCTGATGGTCTCCTAGATGATTCAGGTATGGTTGGAGTTGATGCAGGTGTAGTGGAAGCGTCTAGCACTATAGGAGCTGGAGTAGGTGCTGAAGTCAGAGGACAATGAGATGATTAAGGGTGCAGAGGTGGTGGTGTAGAGGTACTCCATCGAGGACGACCTCGCCTAGAACCACGACCTGACATCTACATATATAATAACAAACTTGAGTCAGTATAAGTTAATAAAAGATTAAATAGAATGAAAACAAAAATAAATTCACACTTAAAACAAGAAAATATATTATAAAAAACTCAAACTCAAAAATCTTCTTCTTCTTCTTCTTCTTCTTCTTCTTCGTCACAAACTATGTTAATGGTTAACATATCTATTTCTTCATATGAACCTTCAGTGTCTCTTAGGTTATGGAATTCATCATTTGGGACGATTACAAGTAATATGATTTCCAATTCATCCACCTGAAATGGCCCTATATTTGTTTCAGATAAAGAAGCATAAATTATGCTACGAGCCTTAACCTTGATTATGGCTAACCAATTAGCTTTCTGATGGCAATTAGGATAAGATGCATAATACACTTGCGTCGCTTGTTGTGCAAGTATAAATGGATCAAACTTGTTATACCTCCTTAATTCGTAAACTTCAACAATCCCATATTATTTGTGAACCCTCATACCACGATTAGGTGAAGGATCATACCATTGACAATTGAACAATACTAATCGCTTCACAGGAACCCCTGTGTATTCAATCTCCACAATCTCTTCTAGAATGCCATAAAAATCATGTTCTGATTGTGCAAAGTCAGTCCCCTTAATACATACACCGCTATTTATTGTTGATTTTCGATGGCTCAATGAATGTATGTGAAATTTATACCCATTAACAAAATAAATAGGCTAAGTTCTAACGCTTCTCTTTGGTCCTCGAGCAATATCATGTAAAAATGGATCCAAAATATTGTTGGCTGGGTTTTGAACCTGTGTGACATTTTTTAACATTTTATGTTAGTTGAGGTTAGATTTAATACATACTTAGTTATAATTTATTACTACGTACATGCTCTCGAAACCATGTGGAAAAATTTGCTTCAATCTGACCTTCTATCTCAGCATCTACAATTTGAGGATTAGGCAAAGCTAACTCATGAACAAATAAACTGCATAGTAAAGGAATGTGTTAAGCATATACAAACAAAAGAATTGTTTAAGTAATGTCACTTACTTGACATAAGGTTGCACTTCATCACAATTTATTAAAACATATTTTGTAGCAGCATCTACTTCTTGATCATTTAAGAAACGACACTTGCATTTTAAAAAAGGCCTTCCAGGATAGTTAAAAATGGAAAGTGCTGGTAGGCCTGATTCTCCACCATCATCATTTCTTGGAGGTCTCATAATTTTTGATGGCACATCATGCTCAAAGTAATGCGAGCAAAATGTTGCGATCTCTTCAATTATATAAGCTTCGCATATAGATTCTTCTACTCGAGCTTTATTCTTGACTTTTTGCTTCAAGGTATGGAGGAATCTACATAAAGAGTAGTTGAACAAGTGTTATTACCTTTCAAACATATATTCATTTGAAGCATATAGTAAAAGGCTTTATTACCTTTCAAATGGATACATCCATCGATATTGAACAGGTCCGCCTACCTTTGATTCATAAGGAAGGTGGATGGGTAGATGCTCCATTGAGTCAAAGAACCCAGGGGGAAAGATTTTCTCTAACTTGCATAAGGTTACAATAATGTTCTGCTCCAACAACTTTAACTGAGTCATCGTCAAGGTAGTGGAACAAAGTTCTTTAAAGAACTGACTAATCTCAATTATCGGATTCAACATAGCTTCAGGCAAAGTACCAAAGGCAATAGGAAGCAAGCGTTGCATAAATACATAACAATCATGACTCTTCATTCCATATACCTTTGCTTCTTTTGTGTCAACACATCTGGCCAAATTAGATGCATACCCATCAGGGAGTCTTAGGTTCTTTACCCATTGACAAATTGCTCGTTTTTGTTCTATATTCAAAGTATATTGTGCTTTTGGCTTTAGAACTTTCCTTCCATTGTTAACAAGTTCTAATTCTTTTCGTCGACAATATTCTTCCACGTCCAACCTAGCTTGTGTATTATCTTTAGTCTTCCCTTTTGTGTCCATAACAGTGTGAAATACATTGTCAAACATATTTTTCTCAATATGCATGACATCAAGATTATGTCGGATGAGATTGGTTTTCCAATATGGCAATTCCCAAAATATGCTCTGTTTCGTCCAATGGTGAGTGTCATGATACCCTTCGATTGTTACAAGTTTTCCCCACTCAGTCACTTTTGGTAGCTTGTACACTCTTTGCCAAACTTGCTCTCCATCTAACCGTGGTGGAGGGATTGAGTTCTCAACTCTATTCTTATAGAAAGAGCTTTTATTTCTTCTATATGGGTGATCTAGTGGAAGAAATTGTCGATGACAATCAAAGAAAGATGTTTTCCTCCCATGCTTCAATTGGAATGACTTTGAGTTTTCCATACATATAGGGCATGACAATCTCCCTGCTGTCATCCAACCAAACAACATGCCATATGCTGAAAAGTCATTGATTGTCCATAATAGTGCTGCACGCATCTGAAAATTCTGTCTCAATGAGACATCATATGTTAGGGCACCATCAATCCATAATAATTTTAATTAATCTATTAATGGTTGTAAATAAATGTCAATTTTTCCTTTGGGATTGTTAGGACCAGGGATAATCAGTGTCAAAAACATATACTCTTGTCTCATGCACATCGCCGGTGGTAGATTGTACGGAGTGACAATAACTGGCCAACAAGAATACTTTCTTCCATATTGGCCAAATGGCGTAAAGCCATCAGCACACAACCCGAGTCGAACATTTCGTGGATCATACGCAAAGTTGGGGTATGTGCTATCAAACACCTTCCATGCTTCTCCATCAGAGGGGTGAGTGAAGATGCCAGTTGCTCGACGGTTCTCATAATGCCACCTCATTTCTTTTGCTGTTTTTCCAAAAGCAAATAATCTTTGAAGCCTAGGAATTAGTGGTAGGTACCACAATTGCTTGGTTGCAATTTTCTTTTTTCTTCCATGGCACTTTCTTGCGGCATACCGTGCTTCACCACAAAATTTACATTGGATTGCATTTGCATCATCTTTATAATACAACATACACCTATTATCACAATAATCAATTTTCATATAACCAAGCCCTAATTTTGACACCAACTTCTTTGTTTGATACAAGTTTGGAGGCATACGAGTGTCTTTAGGTTGTGTTCTCCGCATAAGTCGTGACATTAAATTGTAGCATTGGTGTGACATGTTGGTTTCTGCCTTAATGTTTAGTAACTGCACAGCTGCTGAAAGTTCAGATTCATCTTCACAACCTTCCCATAAGGGTTGTTGTGCCGCATGCAACATGTCATAAAATGCCCTTGCATCTGAGTTTGGCATCTCTTCAGCTGAGCAATCATAGTTATCCCTGAAACTTGGCCCGGCTGCATCCATCACCATGGTGTCATATTGTGACAACTGGTTCCCAAGCGGGCCCTGTGAGATATGTTGGACGTCTGACATTGGACATACAGGTGAATGATAGGCAGTTGGCGTTTCACCATGACTAGTCCATATATAGTAGTCTGATTGATTTTCTTTATTGACCATTTTTTCAATTAAGAATTTGAAGTTATTAGGCCTTAGTTGTCTTATTTACTACATGGATTATTATTCAGTCCTTAAAGTATATATTTATTATCCATTCAATTTTTATATTAAAGAAAGACATTTTATTTTATTCACAATCCTAATTTAAATAGGAATGTATTCGCCATTTAAAGTGAATGTATGATCTAGAATATTTTAAACTAGTGTATTTATAATAATCATATTGCATCATTCACTTCAAGCTTTTGTTAAGAATAACTATCAGCCTTTCTTATTTTTAAAATTATATTTATATTTTAAGTGTTGTTATTAACCAACACAAAACATTACTTATTTAATTAAAAATTAGTTTCTAATTAACTTCAAAAAGTTAAATTTGATTTTATCGAACTTTATTTATAATTTTTAAAATCAATAAACTATTTTATTTGTGAATAACAAGATAAGTACTAAATTTAAAATGAAACAAATAATTAAAGATAATTATGGATAATAAGACAAGTACTAAATATATTTTATACTTAGCCTTATTTTGTTTTAAATTGATAATATATATGATTAAAATATATCATTTAAATAATATTTTATAAATTTTGATATTAAGACATATAAAATTTTATTGTAATTTTATATGAATTAATTTCATACAAATATATATTTTCATTTGAGAACAAATAATTTCTTTTAAATTTTTTAGGTGAATGATTTAGGTTCACACATTTAATGATCTAACACAGATGAAGATGAGTTAGAGTTTTACTCATTTGATATAACACATCAAATGCTTAAAAAGGTTTTTTTTAAAAAAATTTATGTCCTCTCTATAAATCATTAAATTTTTTAATTTTTACTAACTACATGCGCTTCTAACTTGGCTAATATAATTGTGTTCGAATAATTTATATGGAATCCAGCCCGTCATATTATGTGTAATATTCTTTAAAAATGCAAGAGAACATATATATATATATATATAACAAAGTAAACATGAATTGTTTGTCTCCAAGAGAACATATATATATATATATATATATAACAAAGTAAAATCTTTACCAAGGTGAAAAATAATTGTTATAATCATAGTCTAATGAATTTAATAATTGAGTTAAACGCATGTTTGAGGTTATTGTGAAATTTTGTTTAATTTAAAATTTTTTGGAATGAAATTTCACAAAGCACACTTAAAAAAACTCATTTGTTTAACCAAATCATTTAATAAGTTTTTCCTTTTTGTGTTTTGCAAATTTTCCAAAAAAAGAAATTGCACTTAAAAGGGCATATATTCAAAACCATAAGTAAAAATATTAAAAATAATTATGAATTTAATCATTTTGAGTGAATGTGGTATTTTAATAGAAAAATAATCTTTTGCTTTTGATTTACTTGAAATAAAATATTCTAATTTTCGGCTCAATCCTACAATAAAAAAATCGATTCTAATATTATTTCTCACAACACCTAAAACCTATATACCAAATTTTAACTCAATCGAAGTTAGTTACTCTTATAACTAGTATTGTGTAGAATTACTTCAAAATATCAAATTTGTAGGCTTTGGAATAGGCTACAGAAACAAAGTAAGAAAGCTAGATTAATATTGAAAACAATACAATTTTTAATCTAATTGATTATAATTAATTAGCTTCCCAACAATGGCACCAAAATTTTACTTATGGCTGTCAAACTGCAAACATTAGTAAAAGTAATTAGCTTGCAATCGTGTGCCCACCAAGTCATCTTCTATGGAGCTTTTGATCAAATCAATTTGTTTAAGATTTCATATAAATAGAATTTATTCAAAAATAGGGGGAGGATTGTATACGAAATTAACTAGCTTATTAACAATGAAAATTTAGTTACTTTTATTTGAACGGGGCAAATTTCCTCTCATTCCACAAATTTATAATATGATACATATTAGATTTTGCCTTGCATTCATTTGAGAGTGGATATTTAGTCTTTTGCTTCTTTTGAGAGAATTCTACAGATTTGATATTTAAATGAGATAAAGTTTTAATTTTCGAAGAAAGAATAACGTTAACACGATCAGTTAAGTAAATGTAGAAAGAAATAAAAACACAAAAGAAAGTATGATTTTAACTAAGAGTTAACAGCATAACAAAGAGGAGAAACTAATTAGAAGAGGAGAGAGGTGAGCGACAGGTGGTATAATTGAAGCATATTGAATGAATAAAGCCATTTTTAATATCTGTAAAATCTTGAGAAAGAAACATATTGTCACATTTTTCTAATATTTATTTATCTTTTTTCCTTTTTGAGTTGAATATTTATTTGATTTTTTTTATTTCTTACTTTTCATTTTTTTATATTTTTAGTAAAATCATTCCTTATATTCATTTATTTAAATTACACTTTTGGATTTGAAAAGTTTTTTTTTCTATTTCTAATTAATTATATATATTATATATTTATTTTAATATATGATTTAAAATAAATAAAATGGTAAATTTTTAATTTTTGAATAAAAACAAAAACCCCATATTAATTGAGCATAGAATAATTAAGCATATTAGTATTTATCTCATTTTTTATTAAATTATTAATATATAATTTAAATTATATTATATAAATTATTAAAAGTTTCTATAAAATTAATAATATTTAAGTCATTTCCAAGAGAGAGAGAGAGATATATATATATATATATATATACAAATCATTATATCATATAACTTATTAAAAAATTAAAATTAAGATTTGCGACGGAATTTGTGATAGATTAGTGACGGAAAAAAATTTGTGACGGAAATTCCGTCGCAAATTATTGACGGAATTTACCGTCGCAAAATTCCATCACAATAATGGAATAAGCTATTCTGCTCCTTAGCGACAGAAAATTCTGTCGTAGATTTCCGTCGCTAAGTTTATTTGTGACGGAATAGCGACGGAACTATTTGCGACGAAAATTTTCCGTCAGTAATTCCGTCTCAAATTTTTGCGACGGAATTTGTGACGAATTTGTCATATATTTGCGACGAAAATTTATTCCATCACAAAATTCCATCGCAAATCTATCATTTTTTTGTAGTGATATTTTTATCTCTACAATATTGAATTTTATTTTCTTATTGACTTTTTATTGTCCAACATTCAGTTCCATACAACATTGCAGGTCTTATAACTGTGCGATATAATTTACCTTTAAGTTTGAGTGGTACTCTTCTATCACAAATAACACTCTAAGCACTCCTCCATTTTATTCACTTCGCTTGAATCCTATGTTTTATATCTTCTTCTATTTCCCTATTATGTTGTATGATGGATCCAAGATACTTAAATCATGTGACTTGTGGTAGGGTATGTTCTCCAATTTTTACTTTTACGCTAGAAGTGGTGTGTCTCTTACTAAACTTACACTCCATATATTTCGTTTTACTTCTACTTAAATGAAATCCATGAGTTTCTAAAGCTAGTCTCCACCTCTCCAACTTCTCATTCATTTCCTCTCTCGATTATCCAACTAGGACAATATCATCTACAAAAGGCATGTACTGTGGCACTGGCTCTTGGATATGTTCAGTAAGCACATCCAAGACTAAAATAAAAAGATAAGAACTCAGAGTTGACCCTTGATGTAGACTAATAGTTATCGAAAAATCTTCCATAAGTCCACTTTTTGTTACTACACTAGTTGTAACCTTATCATATATATCTTGGATTGCTCAAATATAAACTATACGAACTCTTTTATTTTAGCCTGCCATAGAACCTCCCTTGGCACTCTATCATATGTTTTTTCCAAATCAATAAACACCATGTATAAATCTCTTTGATTGTCTCGATATCTTTCCATTAATCATCGCAACAAGTATATTGATTTCATAGTTTCCTGGCATAAAACTAAATTGATTCGCAAATATCAATAATAAATAATTATGAAAATTTAAAATTTCCTTCTTTATCTTTTGTTTTAACATCCAAATGAACAAGAAACAAAAAAAAAAAACTGATACAATGTTACGTACCGAATTAAAATTTTATTTATGGAATGATAACTCGACCAGAGTCAAGTTGTCACTTGATCAAAGGCACTAGCCTACAACTTATTCCATACATAATAATAGAGAGGCTGCAGTCACACTAGAATTGCGATAAAAGGCGATACAGAGCTTCCGAAGCAGTTTGGATGATGGCAACCATTGGGGCAGTTACAACATTAAGAGCTCGAAAGGAACTACATACGATCTGATCACTATACCCAGATAGAAGATCATAGTACCTGCTCCATAACATAAACCCACCAAACTTGGAGGAGGTTTCTACATATGGAAGAACCTGATTGTTGAGCACGTCAACTGGGATATAACCACCAGCACTACCATTTGCAGCAGGAGACGCTGGGAGCCCCACATAGAACTTCGTGGCGGTGAAAGAGGTGGTCCAATTGTCCCATGAGTCGAAAAGATTCTGTGTATTCCCATCAGAATATTGGCAAGAAGGGTTGTTGTAGAACTGAACCCAAATGTAGTCGAATAGCCCAGTTTTGATGGCTGCGTCTAAGTATAGATCTGGAATTGGACATTGTGGTGCTGCAGATAGGTAAATCTTCTGTTGCTGGCTATAATTGTAAAGCTCCTCCGCAAGAACATCATAATACTGGGTTCCACCGTGTTCGATGTCAAAGTCGATGCCATCTAAGACAACGTTTCCTAATAGACCCCCTGAACCATTTTGGCCACCTAGGTAGTTGGTCCAGAGGTATTCGGCAACTTGTTTGGCATCATCAGCTGAAGAAAGGGTATAGGTCCAGGAGTCTCCTCCGAAAGAAAGGAAGATTTTGACGCCTAGGCTTTGGCAAGGGGCTATTCGGGAGGCATATTTAGTGCAAGGGACACCCCAGTCGGCGGAACAATGTCCTGCCAGGTTTATATTTGGGGTTACTCCAGCGCCGAATGTATTGAGGAAAGCTATGTTTATTATCTCGTACTTTCCAGTGGCACATGCTACGTCCAACTCTCCTTCATTCACATTCTGGCCCCAGTAGGTGACAATTCCACACAACCATGGGAAGAGCTGAAGTAAGACAGTAGCAGGAGGGGCAGGAAGAGGAGGATCAAAGCTTGTCTTTTGGAAGCCATGAATGAGGGTTGATAGATGGCAAGGTTTTCTTGTTTACGAGGAGCAACAGAAACAACAAATTTATAATCGGCTAGGCCTAGGGTCGTTTACGTCAAATTAATAGGTTAGAGAAGTTAATACCTCTTCTTATCAACTTGATTTCGATTCTTTTTAAAACACTTTAAGAATAAAATCCGATATACATCAAGTCAAGTAAAAATGTATTCTTTAAAAAAAGATTCAGGCAAGGTCCGTGGACATCATTGACTATATATAAAATTAAAAAAAGAAAAAAAAAAACGTCTTAAAGTACATTCACTTGGCGGGATGAGACAATTTTGGGTAAATTCAATTAACACAACTTCACCAATTAGTACTTGTTACATATAATGCAAAGTAATGTATTATATTAAAGTTGTAATTTTTTTATAACAGACTTACTAGTTATGTGTGAAAAGAATCTAAAAATGGCGCGCTAGATTGATCATAAATTCTATACAAGAAAATCTCGAGGGAGAAGATGTAAGAAACCTGACGTGCATGAATCCAAGATGCAGGAAATTGTTATATACATGGCAAAGTTGACTTTTCAAAGGGACAATTGCTGCTTCCACGTAGACAAATTCTTCTCCTTCAGCAATACCCGAAATGCCCCTTTTCTCATTCATTTTAGCTGGCCTTTTAAGTAAATTGCTTCTTCAAATTTGCTGCAGCACTCACCCATACCTATAGCCATCTTTCGGTCAGGAAAAAAGGAGCAAAGTTGGTGGGAAACTGAACTTCATCTTCCTCCCTCTGCTGTGCTCTGTTCGCTGGTTCTGGCTCCATTCTTCTTGCTCCTGCCATTGTCTTCTGTGCTGGGGTTGTGGTGAGCTAACGCCAGAAACACATCTCTTCCAAGTCTGGAGTGCTGCCGTAAGTTGCATTTTCTGGTTCCAGTTCATAGACTTCCCCTCCCCTGTTTTGCTTGTTCTGTATGTAGTTCTGTGTGTGTGGCTAGCTGATTGAAGGGGTGAGTAGAAAAAAGAGGGTTGTAAGGGGATAGATAGATATAGATGAACCTATAACTATGTATATGTGGGTTGTATGGGTATGGAAGGCAAGAATGGTAGAGAGAAGGGTGAGTTTATCCATGCCGGGGCGAAAATGGAGAGGTCAGCTGGAAGTTTTCCAGAAAACATTTCGCCGCGGCGAACTAATGAATTGGCCGCGGCTAACGTTTCCAGAGAGGAATTGGCCGCGGCGGAAGGAGGTATTGGCCGCGGCCAATATCGAGAGCACGAGCGAAGAAGCTCCAGGAGGCTCATTCGCCGCGGCGCCATATATTTTGGCCGCGGCGAATGTCGATAGCCGCGACGAAATTAGTGATATAAAAGGGGGTTAAACAGAGGAGAATTGGCCGCGGCTAAGAAGAAATTGGCCGCGGCTAACATGCCGAAATTTCCTATAATGCCTAGGAAACCTTAGTTTTTCATATATTAATCCAAGGGAAAGAAGAATTGACATTAATGTTAAGTAGGCTAAGTTATTAGACAATTTTGCTGGTTATTCACGCTCTAAAATCTGTTGAACGGGTATTGTAGGATATTCAGGAAATTGAGTTAGAGCTGAGGGCTGAGCAGGGAATATTGATACCGTCCTAGGAGGTGAGTAAGTAATGCGGACCGTTTGTAACCTCAAATTCTTATTTTCTTACTAGTTTCCTTGAAATGTCTGACTTTTGGAAATTTTATTTATGAAGAGACGTTTTTAAATGCTTTGCTATATGATTGACTTAAACATGAAATTTTGCAAATTGATGCCTGTTGAGTTATTTGGAAACTTTGATATTGAACTGATATGGAAAGAAATTTGAGAAATGTACTAAACCTAAGAGGTTATCTGTTCAGAACTCTGTAGCTAACAGCAGTAGTTGTTAGCCTTGGTGCACCATGATCTGGACCTCAGCTAGCAGGGGTTTTGCTAGCCCCGTGTGGGTAGCTACCACACGTGAAGTTATTTATTTCGCAAGCAAATTGCTTTGCGTTTGTGGTTATGTTTTCGCGAGCTGTGTGCTCTGCGTCTGTTTGAATTCAGTTCTGCTTAGATACTTCTGATGCATTTTTAAGAAAACGATCTGCTTGAGACTTGTTTTGCGTATGATGAATATATATATATACATATAGATATTTTACGGGCTTAGCCCTTAAGATTTATAAGGGTCGGCATTATTTATTCACTGAGTTTCAAACTCACTCTTTCTAAAATTTATTTTTCAGAGAGCGTTGAAGACCCTAGCCTACCCTGAGCTGCCGATTAGTTGTAGACCTCCTGCAAATTTTTTTGGCAAGCCCACAATTGTTCATGTGGGTGTGTTTTGTGATATAAATTTGTATTGTTCTGAACAATGTAAACATATGGCTCCACTGAATCATGGTTAGGATATCCCCACTCCCTTGATGTTTATGTTTTGTTATGTTTTGGGTATATTGTTGAATTGACTGGTTGTAGAAATATCGGGAGGTCCAAATTATAGAGGGGACTCTGCCGAAATTTCTACAAAGTCAGTGATGATACTCTTGGTAATGGTATGGAGGATTTGTTATCTTTTGTTCCAACATAGTAAATATGTGGGTCGTGAAAGAAGATTTACATGTAGCACGTGTTTTACGGGTGAAGTTTTGTAGCCACTGATTCTAGGACCATACAGCAGCAGCTAGCTAGGGGACCAAGATTGTCGATCGTCATATTTCGATTCACCTTTAATGAGTCTAATAATCGGCTTTGTTCTGTTGCATTTGGAGCTATCATTGCAATTCAAAGTAGATTCCTTTGGAGATTGGTTCGTTTTCATATGTCTGTGCCTTTGTGGGCGTAAGATTATCGGGTTTCCGATGTGGCAAATAGACAATGCATGTCTATCCTCAACGTCTCATAGGAAGTCGTTCGTGGTATGAAAACGCATGTCTATCCAATGTTAGAAAAGAAGATAAAATTTATTTTCTTCAAATAAATCTATAAATCGAAAGTAATTATTACTTTGTTTATTTAAAATTCACTATATTCTTACTACCATTATTAATAATATCTGTCTATCTTTTTTATTATATTTTTTAAATAAAAATATTTTTGTTATCTCTCTATCATTTCTTTCTTTTTCAATATTATTTTTATCTAATCAAATATATAAATAAAATAATATTTATATTTTTTTATATTATATCAAACGTAATTATTTAATTACATTTATAATTTCATTTTTATCCTCCTTTTATTTCGATAAAAAATAATTTTATGTATCAAATAGCTTTTAAGATTTTGCCAATACAACTATGATCAAAATTAAGAAACTATGTACAAATAATACTCTAGTTTTTAGAACATGAAATTAGAACATTATGTTTCGGTGGAAATTTACTTCCACTAATTACTACAGAGTTGTGTAGAAAATTATAACGTAGTTTAAGGCGATATTTACTTTCAATACTTGTTGCTAAGCCAACGTTTGAAAAAAAAAAAGGAGAAATTTAGAGGATAGAATGCCAGGTCTCCAACTTAAGGGGTAATGTTTAGTAGATATTCTTCCTAATAATTTCATCGACAGCATGGGGCTCCGACGGCGGCTGCTCTCTTACCACTCGTGTCTCTCTTACTCAATTCCACTTGAGTGCTCTGCATGTGCTTATCATGAAGCTAAAAGAAGAGCTTGCAATGCAAGACAAACAAACTAAACCCAGAAAAGTATCCCAAAAAAAGGAAAAAAATTAAATATCATAAAAAGAAAAGAAAAAAAGTAAATTGCATGTTCAAAACTCTTTCATCGAGGAACCCTTCAAATACTTATCAATGAGAAATAAGAATAGGAAATTAGGAATCTCTCTCTCTTTCTTGTGTCATTCAATGGCAATGGCAAAGGAAGAGGAGTCAGAAGCAAGGTTAATCATATTTAATTCAAAGGATTTCAGTATAGTCACGCAAAGTCATATCACAATCTTTCTCAATCTTCCATTTTTGGCATCTTTTTCTCGTAATGGTCAGCATAAGGAAAAATTTTGCCCAGCTTTGAAGGCCAACTAAGCGTACGCACTTCCATGAATACCATTGCTACTCCCTAGTCAAATCTCAATCCCCATAATAAAATAAGGATCATAATAATAACGCAGCACCTCGGTCTCTACCATCATTATTGAGAATGCCTTTGCTTGCTTGCTTGTTTAATTATAAAGGGTGATGGATGCAATGCCACTTTGCATGAACAGACCAAAAATAATAGTTTTATTATAGATGGGTGCATTGAATTACAACTACTTTGAATACAAATAATTAAAGTGAAACGGAAGAAACTGAAGCATAACTATGGCTTGTAACCTCCCTAATAATAGAATTTGTAACTCTCATGACCCTCCTAATAATGAAGTTGTAACAACCATAATTCTCCTTTAGATTTAATGTATTCTTTTTAATTTTTTGTTGCAAGTGAGGGCTCCTAATCAGTATAAATAAGACCCTACTTCTTTTGTGTTAAGCATCAATGAGAAGAAGAAATCATTTTCCTAAGAGTTATCTTACTCTTCACTGCTCCCTGAGCTAGTTTGGTATCAGAGCCTGGTTCCAGAGACAGGGAACCGCCTAAAAAACAACTTGGAATCAGAGTTTGCACAGTTGCCGATGGAGGAGGGCACTGTCACCTTTGAAACTCCCATTTCCAGTCATTTTTCAACCAAACGGACGTCGCCATTATACTTAGGAGGTCGGAAAACCTTGGAAAGGAATCACCCTTTGTCGTAAAACGTCCTCATGCTCTAACATGCGTTGTCGCCTAAAGACCACACGCTGGGCACTCGTGTCCATGCCATCAACACATCATCTGACATGTATCAAGCCATCAACACATCATCCATTCAGCACCTACCATGTGTCAAAAGGTTGCCACGTTACTAACGGCAGTTCATCCTGCTGTGTCATCTACCATGCAAGCTCTGAGGTGTCCAATCAACGACACGTCATCTATTTAGAATTTGCCACGTGTTCCTTCTTGCCATGTCACCTACCCAGTCAGCAAAAACTTGAAAAATTACACTTTGACCCTAAAAATTTTCCTATAATTCTATTTTGGCCCTAATATTTTTTCATAATTCCACTTTAACCCTATTTTCCACAAAATTTCATTTTGACCCTTAATCTTTTTGAAATTACATTTTTTGCCCTTAAACTTTTTGAAAGTACACTTTTGCCCTCAACTTCTGGGAAATTATAGTTTCATCCCTATATCTTTGAAACTTTTTACTTCCACCCCTTATCTTTCTGAAGTTGCAGTTTAGCCCATAACTTCTCAAAATGCCTTTAAGACGTCAATATGTGCATGAAGTTGAAATTGAAGAGTTGAGACGTCGAGTACAACTATTACAGAAGCTGGTATATGTCCAACGAGCTTAGTTAGATGCATAACAAGAAGCAAGAGAAGTTGACACCAACAGTAGTGGTTCTGCAAATCACCACCCACAAAGACCAACCTTCTGAAGTAGCGATATCAAAGTAGAGATCCCAGACTTTGAAGGGAAGCTTCAGCCAGATGAGTTCGTAGACTGGCTTCAAATTGTTGAACGAGTCTTTGAATACAAAGAGATATCAGAGGATCAAAAAGTCAAGTTAGTCGCCATCAAAGTTAGGAAGCATGCCTCCATATGGTGGGAGAACCTTAAGAGAAAACGAGAATTAGAAGGAAAATGCAAGATTTAGACATAGGAGAAGATGCGTCATGAATTAACCCAGAAGTTCCTACTAGATCATTATTACCAAGATACTTTTATCCAGCTGTAGAATCTTTGCCAGAAGACCCTATCTATAGAGAAGTTTACTAGAGAATTTGAAAAGCTTATGATGAAGTGCGATATCCAGGAAAAGGAAAAGCAGACGATAGCCTGCTACCTTGGTACGTTGAATCCTAACATCAGCCATCAAGTCTAGCTTCAACAGTATTGGACTTTAGATGATGTAATTTGTCTAGCCATTTGAGTTAAGAAGCAGAGGCCCAGAAGGCCCTCATTTCAACCTTCTTCCTTTAGGAGTTTTCCCAATGCTCACAAGACATAATTTCAGTAGCTTAGCTCTTTAAGCAAGCCTTAACCAAGTTCCTCGAGCAAGCCTCCAACAAGGGTCGCTAAGGAATCCAATTCTAAAGCACCCAAATGTTTCAAGTGCCAAGGGTGTGGCTATATCACTGCAGACTACCCCAACCATAAGGTTGTCACCCTTATAGAAGAGCTAGCTTATAAAGCATCTAAAGAAGAGAAATAGGAGGTGCCTGCATTTGATGAACAAAAGCCAGTGTATGACGAAGAGTTTGTTACCATCGATCAAGGAGAATCACTAGTGATTAGATGAAGTTTGCATGTAGCATCAATGAAAGAAGAACCTTGGCTACGTCACAATATCTTCCAGACCCGTTGCACTGCTTAAGGGAAAATTTGTGACGTCATCATTGACAATGGAAGCTGTGAAAATGTAGTGTCCAACTACATGATGAAAAATTTGAAGCTGCCAATGCACAATCATTCGCACCCTTATAAGTTACAATGGCTTAACAAGGGAAGCGAGGTAAAAGTTTTCAAATAATGTCTTGTTACTTTCTCCATTGGGAAAAATATTATGATGAAGTTTTGTGTGAAGTTGTTCCCATGGATGCTTGTCATCTTCTTTTGAGGAGATCTTGGCAATATGATTACTGTGCTTTGCATGATGGACGTGAAAATACCTACTCATTTGTTAAAGATGATATGAAGATTAAATTAGCATCATTACCACCCAGCAAGTATAGCTGAGTCCAGAAGGAACCCAAGCCATTAGTGACTTTAATGGCCAAGGAGAAGTTTAAGGTGACAAAGATCAAAGCCCAAACCATGGGTTTTATTCTGATGCTTGAAGTAAAGGACAGATCTACCACTCCACTAAGAGTTATGCCACTACTAGCTAAATTTTTAAATGTGATATCTGATGAGATTCCACCTGGATTGTTGCCCATGCAAGATATTTAGCATACTATTGATTTTATTCCCAGAGGAGTCATTCCCAACAAGTTTGCTTATAGAATGAGTCCATAGGAACATGTTGAAGTCCAACGACAAGTTGAAGAATTATTGAAGAAAGGCTTGGTCCAAAAAAGTGTTAGCCCTTGTGCTATACCTGTTGTTCTAATACCTAAAAAGGATGGAAGTTGGAGAATATGTATAGATTGTCGAGTAGTCAACAAGATCACTATCAAGTATCAGTTTCTAATACCCTAACTTAATGACATGTTAGACTAGTTGCATGGTGCCACTACCATTTCCAAGATTGACCTTCATAGTGGATATCATCAAATTAGAATTCGGCCAAGAGATGAATGGAAGACCAATTTCAAAATAAGAGATACCCTATATGAGTGGAATGTGAAGCCTTTTGGGTTAACAAATGCCCCTAGCATGTTTATGTTCCTGATGAATTAGGTACTTCAGTCTTTCGTTGGTAAATTTGTTGTTTATTTTGACGATATTCTCATTTATAGCAAGAGTCAAGAGGAGCACTTAGAGCACTTCCGGCAAGTCTTGCAAGCTCCATGAGAACAGAAACTTTATACCCATATGAAGAAATGCACTTTCTTAACCAGTGAGGTCATCTTTTTGGGCTCTATCATCACTGCACTAGTGTTAGTCCTTCCTAATTTAGATTAGGTATTCGAGGTCAGTTGTGATGCCTCCAACACTGGAATTGGTGCTATTTTATGCCAAGAAGGCCATTTAATGGCCTTTTTCAATGAGAAACTTAATGATGCCAAATATTCTACTTATGATAAGGAGTTATATGCCATTGTTCGAGCTTTGCAACACTGGAACCACTATTTAGTAAATAAAGAATTCATCCTATACTCTGACCATGAGGCTCTCAAGCACTTGAATTCCCAATAGAAGATCAACTGCAGACATGTTGCTTGGAGTGAGACCTTATAGACTTATCCATTCCTACTTAAACATAAGGCTGGGATCATGAATTCAGTAGCCGATGCCCTTAGCTGCCGACATACTTTGCTATCTACCATTCAGGCCAAAGTTGTTGCTTTAAGACTATCCAGGAGTTATACCAAGATGATCCTAATTTCCAGTGTGGAGTACCACCGAAGCTCAAGCTTTCCAGAAATACTAAAGGCATAAAGGGTTCCTATTTCGGGGAAGGGCTTATGCATTCCTCAATATTCTTTGCGAGAGGCAATTATCTAGGAAGCCCACAATGGAGGATTGGCAGGTCACTTTGGCCAGATAAGGCAGTGGCCTTAGTCAAGGAAATTTCTATTGGCCAAGGCTTGAACAAAACGTTAACAGACACATACAGAGATGCTAAACCTATCATTTGATTAAGTCTAAAAGCTAAAATACTAGATTATACATGCCACTTCCTATGCCAATAGCCTTTTAGGAGGATGTAAGCATGGACTTTGTCCTTGGATTACCCTAGACACAGAGACAAAAAGACTCTATCATGGTTGTTAGATTGTTTCTCAAAGATGCCACATTTCTTCCCATGCCAAAAGACTAATGATGCCATCCAAGTTACAAATTTGTACTTTAAAGAGATTGTACATCTTCATGGAATTCCTAAGACTATCACCTCTGATCTTGATGTCAAGTTCCTCAGTCACTTTTGGAGAACATTATGGAAAAAGATGGGAACTAAGCTCCAGTTTAGCAGTGGTAGTCATCCATAGATAGACAGACAAACTAAAGCTATAAACAAGGTTCTTGGCAATCTTCTTCGTAGCTTTGTTGGGAAGAACTTGAAGTAGTGGGATCTTATCCTTACATAAGTTGAATTTGCTTATAACAATTCAGTCAACCAAGGCACTGGAAAGTACCCGTTTGAAGTTGTTTATTGCACTTGTCCTCTTAATCCGTTAGACTTAACCCTTTCAACTAATAAGCAGCAATATAGTTCTAATGTAGATCAAAGGGCCAAGAAAATGAAGAGGTTGCATGAGCAAGTTCGTGAAAGAATCCAGAAGTAGAACTTGAGATGCAAGACTCACCATGACAAGCATCAACTACAGTAGACCTTTAATGACAGAGACTTAATTTGGATACACTTGTGGAAAGAACGTTTTCCTAAGCAACCAAATGCTAAGCTATCCCTTAGAGCTAATAGACCATTTAAGATTATGCAAAAGATCAACAAAAATGCTTACAAGGTTAAGATGCATGGTGCTTATGGAGTCTATGTCACCTTTAATGTTACTAACCTATCTTTGTACATTGATGATGATGATGAGTTAAACTCGAGGGCAAGTTCCATCCAACCCGGGGAGAATGAAATGGAAGAAATTGAAGCATAACTATGGCTTGTAACCTCCTTAATAATGGAATTTGTAACTCTCATAAACCTTATAATAATGGAGTTGTAACAACTGTAACTCCCCTTTAGATTTAATGTATCCCTTTTAATTTTTTGTTACAAGTGAAGGCTCCTAATAAGTATAAATAGGACCCTACTTCCTTTATTTTAAGCATCATTAAGAAGAAGAAATCATTTTCCTAAGAGTTCTCTTACTCTTCACTACTCCCTGAGCCATAAACACTTTAATTTCAGAACCTTGTCATTATTAGAACTGAAATAGTGGCGTAAAACACTTCAATTTTTTTAATACACTTTTTAGATGCTTTGGGGGTTTCAATGACCTCTTTCATCTTCAGCTTCCATCATCTCTTCCTTAAGTTCCATGATCTTTTCTCCTTTGTTGGACTTTGTTGATCTTGTTATCTTTGCAAAAGTTTAAAGAACAGATTGTCTCACTAACATCTTCGTCAGAAGGGCTTATGTGCACAAGCATTAAGACCTTTGAACCATAACCTGAATTATTTACTATAATTATTAAGATTAGGCATTTCTCATTCAATAAAATTAATAAGTGTGGCACATCCATAGTTCATATTCTTTATAGATGCTTCTATCTTGTTCTTCCATTTATAATAGAGAAGTGGATAGGTTTAATCTTACAAGTAAAAACTACAAGTGAAATAGCTGCAAGAAGAGGCGCCTTATAGCAATGGCAATAGCAAGTATAGGGTAATGCAAATGTGGTTGGATCCTATTACATGAATGGCTTAAACATCCACATTTAGTGAGCAGCCAAGACCACAATGTTAGAGAAGCAACCCAAATATGACTATATGAGCAATATCATTCCTGTGTCATAGGACACAAAGTTTAATTGACTAAAGAGTAGCATTGGGCTTTAAGCTACTTATTTATTTTTTAAGTTACTTTTCTGGGTTTGATTTGGTTTGTTTGTTTGTCTTGAATTACAGGGTCATCTTCTAGCTTTATGATGAGTAAATGTAGAGCACTCAAGTGGGATTGATGGAGAGAGAGAGACAAGTGATGAGAGAGAAGCTACCGTCAGAGCCCCAGACCATCGATGAAGGACAACTAGCATGCCCTAGCAAACAAGCCAGAGAAAAGATTGTGCTTTTAGTGAAGAATGTGAGTTTGGTTTTGCAAGAACTAATGCCTATTTTTTTGTGTTCAATGCTAACTCGTTGTCACATAATGTGTAAAAAATGCATGTCATTATCTATGTAACATCTACCTCATCAAAATAATTAACAAACATTTAGGGCTTTTATGAGACAATATATAACTTAATGAACATTTAGGGCTTTTATGAGACAATATCATAACTTAATGAATCATTGTCAAATATTTCAAATTTAACAAATTATTTTAAAACAATAAATAAAGTTATGGAACTAAATTATTTTTTTAATCTATATAGAATATCAATTAAGAAGAATACAGGTATAAATTTCTATTTTTGAAATTAAATTAACTGAACCATCCTTAGCAAACTAATTAGGTAGAAAATAGTTGAACATTTAGATGGATGTAGGTTGGCTAAAAAATGATTGGCCAATGACATATTTAATTATTAAATATTTATTTTAGGTTTTTATAAGTAATTATATGATCCAATATTCATTTATGACTTAGCTGTAGCTAGTCCACCTATTAAGTTATGTCTACTTATACAATATTTTAATTTTATTCTCAGCTTTTTAATTGTTTATTGAAATATTTCATTACTCTTTAATTATTTTCTCATTTTTTTATTTTCTTTTTCAATTCATTCAATCAACTTTGTAAAATTTGTAACTCTTATAAATTCATAAAATGGTCACAGATTATATCTAACTCTTAATTACTTTTATTTTTATCAATACTTTTTACATTTTATTAAGGTATAATATTTCATCAAATGGGCATAATTATAAGGTCACTGTATAAACAGAATAATAGAGAATGTGGGGGAAAAAAAAGAATAAAGTGAAGAAGAGTTGGTATATAGTTAACCATGGGTTGACCCATACATACTTATGCTTAATTAATAGGTCAAAACTTTCTTTTGATTGTTTGGGAGTTTATTATTAAGTGGGGAGAAGAAAGGAAGATTTTAAACTTTTTAAAATTCTCAATAGTGTTCTAAAAACTCAGTGTGGTTGTAAATTATTGCTCAAGATTGCCTTTTTGTAATTTGTAATTGCCCAAACTTTATAAAAAACTTTCTTGCTTTGTGATCGGTGACAGGGCATAAGACTAAATTGATTTTGAACCTTTTATAAATTACTTGTGTTCATCTATACTTTTTACTTTGATCTCATAGGATTTCAAAAGCACTTTTTATTTGGTATATTCTTTTAATATATTGTTGAAAGTGATTTCAATTTACTCAGAAATCAGCCACAAAAATTTCAAAGTACACCTTAACAAAGTGAGATTATTCGAAAGAAAAAGGAGACTATTTTCGAAATAACATAATTATTATACTTCTTCAAAATTAGTAGCTTGAAATAGGAAGCTTAAATTTTTCTTTAAAGTATTTTCTCTTTTATTTTTAAATTTGAAAATTTTTGGAAAAAAAGAAAGAGATTTCCTAAACAAGAGAATTATAAAGTTATCTCCTTTGTCTATAGTCCCATATATACTTTTTAGAGGCACATCTGCATATGGATTATCCAACTAAATCTTGGTAGCCATGGTCGTTGGTAATTTCTTGCTTGGCTTTGTAACCTTAGGAATCACAGAAACAACAAATTTATTATGACTGTCAGTTATTAACCTAATCTTAAAAGCCAAGCAAGAATTGCTCCCTTTGATCGAAATGATGCTTCAAAAATGGGAGTGGGTGTACTGCTGTAGCGGTCCAAAAAATTTATGAAGAAATACAATGAGAGCGTGCAAAAGAGGGTGAGTTGTCCATTTCTGGGAGTGAAAGAGGAATAAGGGCTGTCATGTTTGCTTCAAAATTAATTGCCTTTGTCTCTTCTCTCTTTGATGTGATCGAAAGCTTGCAACAAATTTTCAAGATGAGATTTTTCGATCACCATTGATCTCCTTTGTCTTTGTTTAAAATGTATGAAAAGGGTTCACTGCAAAAAAAATATGAAATTTGTGGCGACAAAAGTCATCGCTAAAATGTCAGAAGTCGTTGCAAAAACTATTTAGCGACGACAATGTAGTTGTCGCTAAGTCGCCACAATTACAGCCGTTGCTAAAGAGATTTAATGGCCAGAAAATTGTCATTGCTAAAAAGACTTTTTGTGACGACAAAAATCGCCCCTAAATATATGTAATTTCACCTCTAAAACTGCTAAACTATTGGGGCCATGTCATTTAAAAGCAACAAATTTTGCCACTAAAGGTTCATAAAGATTCATGTCATCACAAAAAATATTTTTAGAGGCAAAAAAAGTCGTCACTAAATATATGGTTTTAGCGGCAACAAATATCTTTTGACATTAAAAACTTTTAGCGATGATTTTTGCTAATAGTTGTGGTCACTAAATGCATATTTTTAGCGATGACCTTTTAGATTAAAAGATTTAGCGATGACTTTTTCGTCGCAAAAATCCTTCTATTTGGCCTTTTAAAAAGCTTTCGTTGGGGATCTTTAGTGACGACATGTACCTTGACGCTAAATGTTGTTATAGCAGCGGCATTAATAGTTGTCAAAATTCCTTTTAGTGGGTATTTGGAGGAATTAGTGGTGAGTATTGTTGTCGCTAAATGTATGCTTTTAGTGGCAAAATATTTTGGTGACGCTAAATACCTATTTTTGTAACGAATCATTCTTTTGCCGCTAAAGTTTTTCTCTTAGCATCAATCTTTTATGTCGCCACTAAATATGTCTTTAGCATTAACTATTATCAACAATATTGGTATACTATTAGCGACAACTTTAGTCACCGCTAAAGAGGTTATTTTATTTTATTTTTTAGATTTTTAATATTTTTCTTAATTATTTTCTTCAATCCTGTTTACTAAAATAGATTTTATAATATTATAAATGGTGAAAAATAAATCTTCTAAATCTCTAATAACATATACCATTTTACAAAATCTAACATTTTAAAATACATAAGCCAAAAAAGAGCAAATCAAACTTTGCTAATAAGTTTGATATATACATTACTGCAGAGGTCCATCAAACAAGTATAAATACAAAAACTTGTCATATGAATAATTTTTTAAACTCACTCATACACTCCACTATTCAATGTTTAAAATAGCATTACAATAAGGAAAAGAGCAAGAAGTTAGTATTGGCAATTGCTTGAATCTTCGTAATTCAAGGGAGGGGCACTAACATTCAATCTAGACACTTCATTTTGTTTTGTAAATGTCAAGACTTTCTCCATCAAAGCAATTACCTGCATGACAAATTGAGACCACATTCCAATTTCAGTAAAGCATAATGTTTGAAAGACTATGTATGCCATAAATAAATTAATGTCAAAAGTTTAAAAGAAAATGGTGTTATAAATTAAGATGCATTATTTGTGTTAGTTGAATAATCAATCATTAAAACTCTTAATTACTCACAAAGTTATTGAGCTTCTCCACTTGAAGCATTGTTCATTAGAGGTACATTTTCCTGCTGAAAAGAAACATAACACTAAGTTTTTTAACATTGAAAAGAAAAAGAGAAGTGCAAAAGATACTTGTTGGAATGTGGCCATGAAGGCAGTCATTTGAGCATGAATTTCAGCTTGCATTTGTGCTTGATTTGGGCTCGTTCCTCTTGTAGTTTTTGATCCATTTCTTGGCGCATCTCTTCACGCACTTGTTCTATTGCAAAAGGAATTCTAGACTCCACTTCATAATAGCCGATGCTTTTCTTTCTTGCGGGTTTCTTCCCATATCCCTTGCCATGCACATACCTCGATCTCTCCCCTTGTACGGTAGCTAATATCTCATCTCCAGTTAAGCGTGCCTTTTCATTTGTTGTTTGTTGTTGAATAACAAGATCATGAATGCGTGATTGTAGTGTAGGACATGAGTTAGAAGTGTGAAAAATTGTACAAACAATTTGTTTAAAGTTAATGAATTTGAGAACATTACCTGGATCTCCTAGGACTGCGGATCAACCTACACTATCTCCCCCTCCTTTGTCTGACGAGTATATTGTGCCTCCCATACTCAGTCAGCTATTGCTGGCTCCCCTATTTCTAGGTCCCTCTACATATTTTTCAGACATTAGTATTCAAAGCTTTTTAGCATGAAAAAAAGTAGTAGTGAATATAGAAACGAATTTCTCCTAAAATATAATGAGATGCTCACCAAAGACTTTTCAACCTCTGTAAATGAGTGGGTACCACATGTATGTAATGTTACTTGCTTTGACCTATTTCTAATATTTCTACTACTTGTAGCCTGCATATAAAGCCAAAGTATTGTTAATGATAATTTTAATTAATAATAGTACAACTGCAATAAAGTTTGAACTAAGGACCTGAAACTTATTAGACTTAAAGTGCTGAATTAGCCAATCCCAATCTTCAAGGCTAACATCCTTTAGTTTTGCTGCTTGCCTCTCCTCGTCAGTTATATAGTTCTTATATATTTTTGACAATGAAAACTTCCAATTCTTAAAGAGTCATTACATCGAGTCCATGCAGTAAGACTTGAATGCCACCTTCTGTTGAGGATCGCGAACTTTAAATTTGTCCTATATATTAAGAATAGAATAGCAAATTCAAATTATAAGTAGTTATAATTGCAAACATAACATAGGTATTTGCACATTAGTTAAAGATATGCATTTAAAATATATAACTTGTTACCTTCACTTTCAACCACATGGTGTCCCTATCTTTATTTGGAATATCTTTCCAATCACCATCTCTTAAGGACACAGTAGTCCGCACCACCTAACCAATGTAACTCGATAAGTCTTGAGCCCCATCTCCAATCGGGCGTTCAGTGGTCCTAGACATGGTAATTAAGATCTTGTTGCCAAATTTTGTTTTAAGGTCAACTCCTAAACACTTATACTTCCCTCGACCCTTTTTAACAATGCTGCAAGAAGCTAAACAATATAGAAAAAAGAAAACGATTAGATGATTATACATAAAAAACAAATATACCTATATATGACACAAGGTAAAAAAATTAACCAAACACTTATATTGTTTCCCTTGCTTACCTGCACTACTCTGGTTTCATGATGGTTTGGTAAAAGGTGAACCATCTTTTTCTTGTTCTTCCTCACCAATAGGCTCTAGTGGCAATGGAGAATATTAAGCTTCTAGTGCATCATGCTCAAGTTGCCCTCTCGTACGTGGTGGAGATGTAACATCACTCATGTTATTCTGCCTCCCTCATCCATTTCCTCGTCCTAAGCCTTGTCCGCCTCGTCCAGGCCCCTATCACACGCCCAGTACCTGACATTTCTTAGATCATTCCACATTTATTATGAGAACAAGGTAGTTGAATAATGTCAATTTGTAAAATTATGAAACTTTTAACCAAGAAATGAATTATAAGAAGGGAAGTTTTAAAAATTTAAAGCAATGATAATAATAATAATAATAATAACAACTTTATAGAAACTGTCATAATTATCGCTTATTATGTATTATAACTTATTATGATAGAAACCCTTGTTGATAAGGTATTGGTCAAGTCGACAAGATCTTGGCTTTTCTAAATTTTAAAATTTTTGTGATTTTTGTTTTCACTATCTTTCACCACCATTAAAATAAGTCTATAATTATATAATGCCTTTTATAATTTACTTAAGCTTTATTCTATTTAAGTTCTGAATTCAAGTACTTGATTAACAATAAAGAGGGTAAAAATTAAGAAATACATAACTGAACTCAAAAATTAATTAAGAATTTAGAATTTTTATTCTTTAATAGCCTAATGTATCTTTTTCTATGATCTACCCATTATATTTTTGTTCTAACTAAAACATTTGAAGTTCTTAATCATAAATATAAGTCATCCTCCAACTTATCTCTCTAGAATTTGTATATGTTGCTGTCTCAATAGGAAATGCATGCTAAATCATTACACTATGGCTCATTACATTAGGACTCATTACATTGGGGCTCATCATCATAAAAAAAATCATTTAAGGTCTCTCTAAGTTTAAAGTATCAAGAGTGAAGTTCTAAATTCACATCCATGGTTGCCCCCTCACAAAAAAATCCATAGAAATCATTATATTTTTGCTTTCATTATAAGGTATCAAGTTTAAAGCCATGGAACATGAGGAAGAAGAAGATATTAATGGATGAAGAAGAAGATAGAATAGGAATTTAAAAGGGTTACCTAACTAAAATTAATGTTGCAATGATAAGAGATTAAGGCGGAGTTCAATCTTTTATCCATTCCTTTTTTTCTCTTTCATTTTTTTCTTTCTTTCTACTTCTTTGTTGTTTACATTGCTTCAAAAGTTGAAAAAGACCCATTAATAAAATGAATCATAGTAATAGAAATTGAAAATTTAGATATATGGATTCTTCGACACATGAAATGTTAGACATATTAATTTTATGAATTCTAAAAATTAAAATTTTAACTTCTTAAATCTATTAAATCTACTAGGTTTTTTAAACTTAATAAAAATTCTAGTTTTATTTTTTTAATTAATGATTACAACTAAAATATTTTTTCATCTTATATATTTGCATATATTAATTATTAACTTTAAAAATATTTTTTTAACTTAAAAATATTGTAATTTATTTTTTTCTCCTGTATTCTAATTGATACGTATAATTTATTTTTTTAACTTAAAAATTTCTAATTTTAAATGTTTTTATTTCAAAATAAGTTACAAAAATATTTCATGCAAAAATTTTTAATAAGTAAGAAATTTTGCGGTAAAACTTTTAGTGGTGACTATTTTAGTCGCCGCTAAAAGCTAACTTTTAGTGACGAATACAATCAGTCATCGCTAAAAGATTTAGCGCAAATATTTTTATTTGACCAAATTTTGGCGCCAGAACTTTTAGTGGCGACTAAAAAAAGATCGCTGTTATAAGGTATCTTTTAGTGACAACTAAAACCAGTCCCCGCTAAACGTTCTGTCATGCAAATTTTTAATATTTGAACAAAAATTTGACACCAGATCTTTTAGTGACAAAAATGTTGTCATCGCTAAATGTATGTTTCAGTGACGACTAAAACTAGTGGTCGCTAAAAGTTGTGTTTTAGTGACAATTAAAGCTGATGGTTGCTAAAAGTTTTGTCAATAATATTTTTAATGAGTAAAAATTTGGTGTTTGGACTTTTAGTGGTGACCAGTTACGTTGTCATTAAATGTTATGCTTTAGTGATGACTAAAATTTATCGCAGCTAAAAGTTGTGTTTTAGTGACGACTAAAGTTAGTGGTCGCTAAAAATTGTATTTTATTGACGACTAAAGCTGGTGGTCGCTAAAAGTTTTGTTAGTAATATTTTTAATGGGTGAAAATTTGGTGTTTGGACTTTTAATGACGACTAGTTAGGTCGTTGCTAAATGTTATGCTTTAGTGACGACTAAAATTTGTCGCCGCTAAAAGTTGTGTTTTAGTTACGACTAAAGCTAGTGGTTACTAAAAGTTATATTTTTGTGACGACTAAAACTGGTGGCAGCTAAAAGTTTTATCAGTAATATTTTTAATGGGAGAAAATTTGGCGTTTAGACTTTTACTGACGACCAATTACGTCGTCGCTAAATGTTATGTTTTAGTGATGACTAAAGTTGGTAGCCGCTAAAAGTTGTGTTTTTATTTAACAAAAGCTATGCACTAAAGCATTTAGTGACGATAAAAACATCGCCACTAAAAGGTCACCATGAAATATATTTTTTTTGTGGCAACTATGTCAATGTCACCACAAAAAGGTTTTAGCGGCGACTTTTTTATTGCTACTAAATAGTTTGTGACTATTTTTTTTCGTCACTAAAAATATTTTCAGAATCAAGAATAGTTTTTTAGTGACAACTTTTAGCGATAACTTAATAAAGTTATTGCTAAAAATATTTTTTCAGCGACCATTTTTTTAAATCACCACTAAAAGTCATTACTAAAAGTTTATTTTTTTGTAGTGGTTGTATAGTAGATATGGCAAATGTCCTTTGATCAATGCTGCTTGGGCGCGTGAATGTATTTTGTTTATATAATTTATATAATATTTATTATATTTTTATAATAATAATTATTTAATTATTTAATTATAATTATAATTATTAAATTAATTTTTAAAAATAAAAAATTATTATTTTTATTTTATTTACATTTATTTATTTATTTATTATATATATTTTAACTTTTCCATCTTTTAACCAAACCAACCATAAGAGTGCAAGATTTGACTGACCAAAAGGGTGAAGGTGGGTGAGGCGGGGGGACATCTTGCTTGGGCGGCTTCTATGAAATTTCGGTTTGCTCTCTACTCTTTCTCCATTATGACTGAAGTGGTCATATACAAGGAAAAAGAGTGTTGTTTGACCGTTCATGCAATTATGAGTGTGAGGAAACTATTATCTTACTCACAAATTTGGCCCTATTATAATAGTACTAGTTGGCAAAAATTTAATTTGACATATCCTACTATTTCTGTTTTTGGTAAAACATATCTTACTATTTCTCCTCCTCAAAACCGATCAAAATGGCTAAAGGAAGTTATCAATGTTTTTAAAAGTGAATTATTTATTGAATTAGTAAACAGTTTATTAGTTTAACCGTGATCAAATCATAATCGAATTGGTAATAATTAAATATATATATATATGTTATTTCATATATTACAAATTTAAAATAATAAATAATAACTAGTAAATATTAATAAATTTTAAATCATTTTATGATTAATTATACATAAAAATAAATTAAACATGACATAATATTTAATTTATTTAAAATATATTTACATAGTTTTAATAGAAATTATATGATTTTTATTTTTATTTGTTATCTATTATATTAAAACTTCATAATTTTAAATGAGCCAACAATGATGGTTTAATGGAAAACATGCTGGTTATCACATCCAAGGGTTTGAATCAATTTTGGTCATTTCACTTTGCTAAAATAGAATAATAAAAAAGATCTTATGTTAAATATTGCATAACAAGATTGAACGTGTAGCCTAGATCAATGGTTGGCACTGCTTAAGCATGATAAAGAGATGTGGGTTTGAGACGTGTGGCTGTCGTTTTGCTTTAGTAAAATAGAACAATAAAGAAGAACTTATATTAAATATTGCATAATAAGATTGAAGAAGCATTCTTGCTTAATGAAGGTGCTACAACAATGATGGTGAATGGATGAAGGTTCAAGACGTGGTATTACTAGTTTTGTAGAATATTATTTTAGAAAGAGCTGCAAACCGATCCAACCGCCAATTTAGAGCCAATTTTCATCCAAAATCGTCCAGTTCAACTTTTTAACCAAATTTGATCAATTTTAAGCCAAACCTGTTCTAAGATAATTTTGAACTAGACAGGTTGCTAGTTCATTAGTTTTTCAATTGAACTGACTAGTCCGATCTAGTTCTAATAACATTGGAGGTTATTATTAGGAGTCATGATTCCTTATCCTCATGGCTTTGCAAGCAACTGACCTCAACTTCTCTCTCCCACTTTCAGCTACTATGAAGAGTGATCTCCTAAATTATTATCATATGATTGCATGACATGGTAATGCATTAAGAGAGCGGGAGTAAACACATAGAGCTAATCATAAGTTAAGAAGCCTACCTAGCCTGATAAGTCTGGCCTAAGAAAAATAGATACGAGCTCAAAAGAAAAACTTAAACAATAAAGCTTGTATTAAAAGAGCATACTAAAAAAATGGGCCGTGCTTAAGCCTTTTTAAAAGCCCAGCTTGAGACAAGCCCAACTCGAATATATATATATATATATATTTTAGTTTTGGGGCTTTTAATGAAATGAAGAAAAGAATCAATGGAGAGGACAGTTAATCTAATTTCCATGAATATGAAGAGGAGTGATGTACTGAGCTTTACACAATTCCCAAAAGTCTTTATAGGCTCTTTTTTCATTCAATTATTCGAGCCTTAATGTCACGCACACAAGTCCATGATGCAAGTCTCACACTCCCATAGCCTTTTTCTTTTTTGTTATGCTTCTACCATTTACCCTAACCCTTCAGGTCTACCAGACATGATTACACAAACACAACCCCTTTTATTTCATTCTGCTTTTACCCTAACTGAACATGAACACAAACACCGCATTGCAACAGATTGTCACACACACACACATCATAGTATGCCCACATTTTCCCACTCCTAGTAGCCATCTCCTCGGCTCGCAGTTTCACTAGCTGCCACCACAACTGACAATAAGGTATATTTGCTCATACCTATCCTTTTCCCTTTTCAATTTCATGTCTATTATATGCAAATGCAACCAATGCAATGAAACGTATAGGTATTAGGCATCTAATATCTATTTTAGGAAGTGAATATATGCTTTTATTGTTTGCCTCTATCTCTATATATGTTTTAGGAACATAGGTATACAACAGACAAGTATGTTTGAATCTGATGCCCTAATGTGAAGTTAAATTGAATAACCAAAATTTTAAAAAAAGTGTATGGTAAGATTTGTGTGAATCAAAAAGATATTTCTAAGAAAATGATATTCCTTCTCTTTCAAAGAATCAATAGGATTTGATTTTGATATTGTTCATAAAAATTGAAGCTGCATATTTGTTTTAAGATAGCGATCTATTTTGCCAAATTTTAAGATAGTGATATTGTTCACAAAAATTAAAGCTTTACATTTACTTTTCTTTTTTGTTAATTTGAGCCCTTGTGAAAATTTGTTTTGATTCTTGGATGCTTACCTTGTGCTTGATGAATTGTCTAGTTGAGAATTATTTAGTATATCTTGACAATTATAGTGTTTAATGTTAATTACTATTTGTTTTAAGGCATTTTATGAGTTTGTTTTGCTTCTTGGTAACTTTCTGATTTTCAAAAGTGCAAAAGGAATATGGCAAGTAATGCTGACAATACCTCACACACAAAAGCAAGTAATGCTGACAAGACTCTGATAGAACAAATAGCTATGCAAAACTTAGATGTTGGGGATGAAAATTCACCTAAATGTGATCAAGTTAAGAAAAAAAAAAGTTGACTTCTAAAGTGTGGTTGCAAATGACAAAGTTGGAGGATGGAAGTGTTCATTACAACTAGTGCAAAAAGCTTTTTATGGAAAAATAACACAAAGGTACTTTGCATTTAATTCATTATTTGGTTGTTTCTAAAAAGCGTGTAATACCAAATATTAGGAAGTATAGTAAGTTAGGTAGTTCAATTGAAACTAATAGGGCAGCATCTTTAACATCATTCACTTTTGATTAGGATAAAAGTTAAAGGGCAATTGCAAATTTTGTCATTTGTGCAAAGCTACCTTTAAGTATTGTTCAGTTACCTACTTTTAGACAAATGTTGCAAACCTTTACATTAGAAAGTAAGACAATAAGTAGGCATACAATTAAGAGAGATGTGATGGTCATTCATTCAAATGAACGAGCATTTGTAATGGAGGAAATGGCAAAAGCACCAGGTAAGATTGCTTTAACTTCTGATAATTAGAAAGCTATACATATTGATAATGAATATATGTGTATAACAGCTTATTAGATTGATGTCGATTGGAAACAATAAAAAAGAATCATTTGTTTCAAAGTTATATCACTACCTTTTACTAGCATTTCTTTAGTTGATGAGGTAGCCTCTTGCTTGTTTGCATAAAAAATTGTAGAGAAAATATGCAGTATTACATTAGACAATACTATTTATAATGATGTAATGGCTACTTATTTGAAGATGATGTCTTCCATTTCTAGAAATTTGGTGTGTGATGGCATCTTTTTTCAAATTTGATGCTCTTATCATATTTTGAATTTGATTATACAAGTTAGCATGAAAAAGGTGGATAATGTTATTGTAAAGATTTGTGAAAGGGTGAAATTTATTAAAAAGTGAGCTCCTCAAAAAAAGAAATTTTATGACATGGCTAAGAATAATTTCAACTTGGTTACAACTAAGAAATTGATGATTGATATATGTGTAAGGTGGAATTCTACATTTTTAATGCTTGAACATGTTATTTATTATCAAAAAGTGTTTTAACATTAGGGAAAAGGGATCATAGTTTTGGAATGTTTATGCTATCTAATGAAGAGTGGGATAAGGTAATATTACTCCCCAAGTTTTTGAAGCTATTTTATGATGCTACTCTTGTGTTCTCGTCCACCAAGAATCCAACTTCTAACATATATTTCAGAAGAGTGTGTAAGATTCATTTGTGCTTATCTAAAGCTTATAAAAATCCTCTTGATTCCATGGCGGATATGATTTCAGATATGGTTGCAAAATTTTAAAAATATTAGGATGAATATAATTTATTACTTACTTGTGCTGTTGTATTAGATCTAAAGGAGAAGTTGATTTTTGTTAAGTATATTTTCCACAAATTTTTTAACAATGCTGATGAGCACATGGGCAAGATTATTAATACCCTTCATGCAATATTTGAGCATTACAAAGAAAGTAATAATGTGAATCCATCAAGTGTGTGAGTGATGGAGATACTAACTTATAATCAAGTGTTGATACTGATGTATTTGATGATTATACTTAATTCAAGCTATCTGGAAGACAAATAGGAACGAGAAATGCAAGTTGGACATCTAATTGGAAGAATCAATTGAGAAAATAGGTACAAACATTAATATTTTAGATTATTGAAAATCATATGTAGTGTGGTTTCTTAGGCTTGCAGCAATGGCTCAAGATATTTTGGTGATTCCAGTATTTATTGTGGCTCCTAAATTAACTTTTAGTATTGGAAAGAAGGTAATTAATCACTAGAGGAGTTCATTGAATAGGAAGACTATTGAAGCCCTAGCATGTTTCAAGGATTGGCATCATGCAAAGGGCTTTACATGGGTTACATTTTTCTTTCATTGAATATTTTGACATTATCTTTTGAATTTGCTAATATCCACTTTTGCAAATTAAGTCTCTACTATTATGGCATTTTAGGAGAGCCTCAATTAGATGATGGATGATGAAGTTGGTCCTACATCTACTTTAGAGGGCATTTTCTGAATTTGTAAGTATTTTAGCATTACAACAGTTTTCTCTATTGTTATGTTAATGATAAAGTAAATAGTATTTTTTTGTGTTACGTCATGAAGGTCTTGAACTTTGCAAGGATGGTTGAGATTTGAAGATTGGAGACCTTGGATACTTTATGTTAAATGTGTGATTAATTTTTATTGTTGTGTTAATGAGAAATTTGTAGTTTGTTATTGTTGTCTATTGTGTAATGTGTATTTAATTTTCAAGACTTTATGTATGGGTTAATTTTTTTTATTGTGTTGGATTGTATAATCGTATGACTTCAATTTTGTAGTGTCAAGCACATCCATGGTATCATCCTACTCCATGCTCCTTCTTTAATTAAAAAGGAAGCATTGTCAAACGGATAAAGATGTTTGGAGAGACTAAACCTATCTTATAGAAATGAATAAGGTGTTTTATACAAGACTAAACAAATTATGGAGTTTTGATTATTGATAGTTTATGTCTGATTCAGTTCTTTTTTTAATAAATTCATATAGATGTAGCCATGACTTGGTAGGCACCCCCATGCTAAACTTATTCATGAGTTTTGTGCAACGTCCTCTTGCTCAAAGGAACATGAGAGGACTTTCACATTTGCAGTTAATATCATGCATCAGTTCTTAGAGTTCATCAGGATCGAAGATTGCATGCTTATGGCAATATTTAAATGGTAGTGTAGCATTATTGCTGGCTAGTTTTATGGACTTTGTTGAGTTTCTTTGTGTTTGTATGCAGAAATGTGATGAATGTATCATTGGTTAATTTTGGCACTTGTTTTCATTCATTTTTACTCACGGTGCAGGTTTTGATGGCAACAATTTCGTTGTAAAGAAGAAAGGATAAAGCATTGATAAGATTCTTGTAACCATTATTCCTTTAAGTTGAGTTCAATTCTCATGCTTGGAATTTGAAGGCTTCTATATATTATAAACATATCAAACCATGAACTAAATAATTTCTTGAATTGTTTAGGTAATGTGTTTACCCATACTATGTAATTGTTTCTTTTTTCTTTTTTAATGTTAAGGTAGGATGTTGTGTTACCTAATGATTTGGCAGGTGGTTTGAATTTGAAATGCTTTTGTCATCTTTCAGAGTTTGGGAAACTATGTGATTGGCGATCATGACAAGGCCACTTGGTACCAGGGATCATTTAATATCTATGTGATCGAGGTTATTTTATAACAAAAAAGAAGGATTCTTAGGTTAACAATATCAACACCATATTTTATACCTTATAAATATAACTTTTCTTATTTTTGAGGTCACTCCTTAAAGGAGATTAAGCTTAAATTGGCTTTGAAATAAGTCTGTTAGTTTCAAGAGTTGTAGGAATTTCTCTTAGTTGGAGAGCAGTATTAGTATTTCTAAGACATAGTCATGAAGAATTTGATGCTGTTCCTGTTTAGTTCATGACAAAATCATGAAGTACTATTCTTGTATCTGCCAGTTGTAAAATATCTAACATGTCCCAAAATGTCATGTGTATTTATATCTTGCTGGAAAGTTCCGCTATTTTCGTTTATTATAGATTTACGTACTCGAGCCCTGATTATTTATGTTTTGTGGTCAGCATCTGCCTTGTTTCTTTCTTATATTAGTTATTTGATTTCACTGTGACAAACAATCAAGCAAACTGAAAAATGCTAGGCACAAAGAACCTATTAACATAATTTTACAATTTTTTTAAAGCTTGCTTTGTTTTTTGTTTGGAGCCTCGAAGCAAAGACACCTTTTGTACAAAGTCAAAGCTTGGAGCATTATTCTTGCCATTTTTGTTGAAGTTGTGCAGACCTTTTGCTTATGAATCTACCAATCTCTCTTGTTTGAATTCTCATGTTGCTAATCCAAAAAGACTTTTTTTTTTCCCCATCATCGGTGATGACTTCCTAACACACTTTTCCTTGTTAAGCCAATTGATAAATTGGTATTTGTGACCACCTTTGCATCTTGCTTTGTCTAGGGCGACTTAGACCAGGTTCAGTGTGTTATTATTGTTAATGTGGGATTTATATTTAATTTTTTTTTTTCACTCTTTGAAGTTCTGTCACATGGCACTTAACCACTTATGGTGTATCATTTTCAGTAAACAAAAGTTGGCACTATTTTTAAAATGGCGAGCTAGGCTCAGTCTTTTTTTTTTTTTAGATTAGGCTCGAACCCAAATTTATGAATAGTGTCAGGCCCAGGCTAATATTTTTTCAACTTTTTTTATGGGCCCATCTTGTTTTTATCTAAGCTCAGCTTGTGATCAAGTATAACAACATGACACCTCCGGCAGATCATGCATATGGAGGGACGGGTTCGGTCTTCAATAGAGACTAGTGTTAGGTTGCGAACATTTTTTAATATTATTTGAGTAATATTTATTATATTTTTATAATTATTATTTTATTTATTAAATTATTATTTAAATAAAAGTATAAAAATTATTTTTTATTTTATCAACTTATTTTATACATTCTCTTCTTCTTTACATTATCTAACCCTAACCAAACACATCATAAATGTCACGATTTGTTCCAATTATTTTAGTAGTTCACATGCAGAATTTTGGTGCTAATGGCATGACGATGGAATCGGGGTGGCTAATTTAATAATCATATACACACTTCAATTGTCTCCCACAATTTGGCCAGAACACACAAATGCACCCTAATTTAATTTCTCATGGTTTCACATTACAATACATGAAATTACTTACTAGGTGGCATGAGATTGGGTTTGGAGTGTCCAAGGTAAACAGCATGTAATGCTTCTCACATGCCCGTCTAGGCTTTTATTTCCTAGTGCGGGAAGATAAGATTTATATCGCCAATTTAAATACCAATGGTAATAGATTACGTCGCCAACCCGACTAATTTTAGTAATAATTAGGATACTTGTATGATTAGGCTAATCTTGATCCCACCTCATAGTTATAAGATTCCTAATATAAGAATTTAGTTCCCTTGACTTATGTAGGCTAATCTCTTTTTCTCCTACTACTTAACTTCTCAATTAATATATTTAATTTGAGATTTAAGAGTATAATGTATTCCTAATTAAATTCCTTAATTCCTTTTGGTCTAATTAATTAGGTACGCATTCTAATTCACTTAATCCTCAACATTCCTCAATTCATATTATCTTGTTATTAATTTAGACTAGATATTTACTGCGGTGTGACAACATATATGCCACATCCTTCAGGCCACAAAGTGTTTATGGATTGAACAACATCAATACCAACTGATATATTATACATCAACCAACTGGAGCATGATAAGATGCTATACCAGAAACCATATGGATGCAGCTTCAAAGGTTGGTGATGCTTAATAATATAAACGAGATAATAAACATCATACTGCACTTGAGTCTTTGAGGTTCCTTGTTCTTTCTTACCTTGAAATATTATAGCTTCACTCACAAAAAAGTGGACAAATAGAAGTAAAACATATATCATCCCTATCTATTCATGAAGTTTTGCCATTGAATCACTAATTCATGTTACACATGTTCATAATCCCCATCACAATTTTTAAGCACATGACCTACTCTCCCACATTCCACACTGTTTATAGAATTTCAAGACCCTCTCATAATAACATTGAACCCCCACTGGGAGTAACCATCAGTTAACATAACACCCCGTTGGCAGAGGCTTTGAAGGAACGATAATTACTTGGACCTCAAATAAGGCCCGTTACTAACCATCCTATCCAGAAATTCAATGTTCATTACATCGCCCATCAAACTGGCCAATAAATTTGAAAGCTTGTAGTTTGCATATATTCTAAGGGAAAGCCAACCAAGTACACCCAAATAGTAATATTTTTGACAACTAAATCATGCAACATCGTATGCGGATCCCAATTATGCATCACCATAAGACAATTTTGTACAGCCCAAGCACATTGTGTGACCAAAAATTCTTGATCATAGACGTTTGAAAACGTAAAGACGAATTTTTTTTTTAATTTCCAAACACCAGAACTAATCTTTGTAGTTTCCAAGAACCAGAAACAATTCTTTGTATTCGATGCATTAGAATATTTTTAAGCTCAAGAAGAGTACCAACAAGATATCAACTCCATACCATCCTAACTTGACGAATAATCAGGAGTGAGGCCTCTCTTGATTTAATCACCTGTTGTCCCATTTGCTCTGCTCTTCTTCGTTTGATCCCCGTTCGGCTCCCAAAACAGGGGTCAGGGTTTTGATGAGCCACCCTTCTTCAAGTATGTCTAAAGCCTAATAAGTTTAGTGGGTTCAACCCACCCTCCAAAAAAAAAAAAAACAACGTTGAATAGAGACTAAAAATAGTTATCATTAAAAGTATATTTTTTTGTGGCAATTTTATCTAGTGGTCATTGTAATTTTTAATTTTGTTAAAACCTTTAGTGATGACACAGAAAAAATTATTGCTAAAAATATTTTTGGTGACAAAATTGTCACTACAAAATATCTTTTTGTGACAAGTGTGTGCCATGAAAAGTTTGGCAAAATTATTTTTTTTAGAAACCAAAAATTTTGGAACCAAGTTTCAGTAGGCACCGAGAGATGTTGCCACTAAAAGTCACTCTTTTGGCTAATTTTTTTGTTATGCAAAAGTGACATCATTAAGATTTGAGCCAAGGAGCAAGTTGCTAGCATTTTGTAGTACATATAAATTTCTAAATAAAATGATATAACAAAAAACTATATATATATATATATATATATAATATATCTATCTAAACATTAATATATACTATTTATAATTATAACTATATTTTTTTATTAGGTCAAATTTTTTTCATTTTGTAAATTACTTTTTCTAATTTATTATTTCTAAGCCCTTCATTTTATTGTTTTTTATTGTTAATGATGGTGTAATCTTAATATAATTTAGGAACCATGAAAATTCAATATTAAATACTTTTAAATTTTAATCATAGGTAATTTTTAATTTTCAATTAAAAATGATTTCTTAAGCATTTTAAGAAGCATGGAATGAGTAATTTAATATCATATCATAAAGTCTTCTTAGAATAATATATATATATATATATATATATATATATCATTTTCTATATACTTTTATAAAAAATATAAAAAGTACCAATGATATAACAAAAAACTATATATATATATATATAATATAAAATGATCTCAACATTAGTATATACTATTTATAACTATAACTATATTTTTTTATTAGGTTAATTTTTTTTCATTTTGTAAATTACTTTTTCTAATTTATTATTTCTAAGCCCTTCATTTTATTGTTTTTTATTGTTAATGATGGTGTAATCTTAGTATAATTTAGGAACCATGAAAATTCAATATTAAATACTTTTAAATTTTAATCATAGGTAATTTTTAATTTTCAATTAAAAATGATTTCTTAAGCATTTTAAGAAGCATGGAATGAGTAATTTAATATCATATCATAAAGTCTTCTTAGAATAATATATATATATATATATATATATCATTTTCTATATACTTTTATAAAAAATATAAAAAGTACCAATGATATAACAAAAAACTATATATATATAATATAAAATGATCTCAACATTAATATATACTATTTATAATTATAACTATATTTTTTTATTAGGTTAAATTTTTTTCATTTTGTAAATTACTTTTTCTAATTTATTATTTCTAAGCCCTTCATTTTATTGTTTTTTATTGTTAATGATGGTGTAATCTTAATATAATTTAGGAACCATGAAAATTCAATATTAAATACTTTTAAATTTTAATCATAGGTAATTTTTAATTTTCATTTAAAAATGATTTCTTAAGCATTTTAAGAAGCATGGAATGAGTAATTTAATATCATATCATAAAGTCTTCTTAGAATAATATATATATATATATATATATATATATATCATTTTCTATATACTTTTATAAAAAATATAAAAAGTACCAATGATATAACAAAAAACTATATATATATATAATATAAAATGATCTAAACATTAATATATACTATTTGTAATTATAACTATATTTTTTTATTAGGTTAAATTTTTTTCATTTTGTAAATTACTTTTTCTAATTTATTATTTCTAAGCCCTTCATTTTATTTTTTTTTAATTGTTAATGATGGTGTAATCTTAATATAATTTAGGAACCATGAAAATTCAATATTAAATACTTTTAAATTTTAATCATAGGTAATTTTTAATTTTCAATTAAAAATGATTTCTTAAGCATTTTAAGAAGCATGGAATGAGTAATTTAATATCATATCATAAAGTCTTCTTAGAATAATATATATATATATATATATATATATATATCATTTTCTATATACTTTTATAAAAAATATAAAAAGTACCTAATTTAAACCTAACTTTTATTTTTTTCCCCTTTCTTTTAGCCACAAATTAAAGCCATCTTCTTTTCTCCAACACTTGTTCACACCCAACTCTCTTACTCTCTCTTCATTCACCTCTACTTCTTCTTTTTCAAGCTTCCTTTCTGTGTTCTCTTCTCCAATTCACCTATCATTCATTTAAAGCCAACACCAAATCTTTGTTTACTTATCTACTTTTTTTCTCAAATTCAAAACCTTATCTTCGTTCTGCTTAAGATATGCTTCCCTCTTCCTTCAAATGTAGATCTGTTTTAGATTTGCATGCCTCATGTTTTCTCTTTTCATTCAACTAATGAAACGATTGGCAAGAAGAGGGAAGAGTGTAACACCATGATTCTCTAACTTATCTCATGCTAGTTCTATGTCTCATGCCATGCATTTCACAAGAAAGCAAGAAAATGACATTAAAATGATGAATATATTTGTGTTATGTAGTGGATAACTTTTTCATTCGACGTCCCATGGACCATATGGACACATTCATCTCATTTTCATATTTAATTACACCATTACAACTCAACCATCCTAAGAAGTGGCCTAAAACTCGTGCAAGTAGATGGAATACATAAAAACAATAAGTGTAGCCTCGGCCAGAATTTCCAACTTACTGTCATAAAATTTGAAAAATCATAATTAATTCTAAAAAAATTGAAATTATGCATACTTTACCATTTTGGAAAGCTACTGATTTCTAATTTATGCTAAAAATATATCTAGACCACAACAGGGCTTGCTAGCAGCTGAAAATTTATGGAATAGTACTAGAGGTTGACTGTCATTATTGGTACTATCCTCAAACTTCAAAAATTCATATCTCCCTGCTCAGAGGTCCAATTGAGGTGATCTCAGTGGCCATAGAAAACTTATCATGTCTAGTTTATGCCTTAAAATTTTATGAGCATTGGACATCATTTGACGCTCGAATGACATAGTCCAAGTTTTTGACCATATGAAATAGTGTCTGCATTGTTTAACAAAAAAATACCAACTTTAAAAAATCATAATTAATTCCACAGAGCTCCAAATAATCTGGTCTTTAGCTTCCCAAAAAGCTCTAGATAAAATCTATATGCATGCCACAGTTCATGGGCAAATTCATTCATTTGGTCAGATCTTAACATTGGGTTGTGAAATGATCCATTTTGGTCATCAAAGGGGTTCGAATGGTCCATTTTGAGTTTTAAGGCAACCGTGACCACTTGAGTATGTGGGAATGCACCAAAATGACCTTCTAAACTTGTCTCAAAGGTGCATAAATCCAGAAATTGAAAACTCACTCTCTCACCCCATGCCATACATAAGATTACACATGCTTTACATTGGCATCTAAGGTTCAAAAACTACATTATCATTCATTTGGCATCAAACCTTACACATACATCAAATATATGAGTAATTACACATGTTCAAATGATTATACAACATTTCCATCATAGTATTACATCATATGCCATTTGTATGGCTACAAAAGAGACAAAACTAGACACTTTGATGTCAATCTCTTATCTTCCAACTTGGTGACTTCTATTACCTTATTCATTTGCATCACCTAGCATGTTAAGACATTGGAGAGGAGGAAATGAGATTCAAAGAATCCCAATAACTTATCTCTCTTTCAATCACACATAAAGAATGCAATAAAGTCTTAGAATGCATGCATGAGCATCATGAAATGTATGATCATTCAAGAAGCATTCTTAGCATTTGAACAAGTCATACAAAACATACATAAGCTTGCCAAGTGAGTGGATTAGCCTCACCCATTGTCTTATAGATTTTGGACTCGTCTCACCCATTTTCTCTAAGATGTTTTGACTCAACCTCACTTTTGGGAAACTCTTTACTTTGTCTCAACCAATTTTAAGGGTTCTTCGCTCATCCTCACCATGGCTAAGTTCTAGCTTATTTTATACTACTTCCATGTCTCATATCATGCAATCCATAAGAGAGTAAGAAATATGGCTTTAAAATAATGAGTTTCTTAGCATTATGTCGTGTATACAATTTTCCTTTGGAGTCCCGTTTTGCCCTTCATTTTTGGCATTTTTGTTTTTACTTTGTTTTAGCTCCTTTTTTAGAATTTTATTTTCCATCATAAAATTTGAGTTCCTAATTTAGTAAAATGCCTTTGGAATCACTCAAATCGGAGCTAAAACCTTTCTAAATGAATCCATCAAAGTTTGGGTACACTGACGTTGAAAAACATCCACTGGAGGGGATTTAACTGTCCCAAGCCTTCCCATGGTTTTCAGGGCCTCTAAGAACCTTGGAGAACTCAAAACTTTTATTTAGAAAGGCCTCCTATAAGAATTCCAAAATTTGCTCAAAATGACGAAAATACCCTTATATTTTGTCAATTTTTCGTCAAAATTTGTTTCTTCATCCTAGCTTCATTTTTCCTTCTGTCTATGTAACAACCGGGAACAAGAAAAGGAAGGGAAAAGAAAGAAAGTAGAAAGCTGGAAATTTTTGGAATCCAGAAACTGTGCTAAGTCTTCTCGCAATAGCGAGAAATGGCCTCGCTGTCGCGAGAATGTCTTCTCGCCATAGCGAACGTGATTCTAGCTATAGCGAGTGCTGGCAGCATACAAAAACTAGAGAGTTGCCCATTGTAGCGTACGCCATAGCGAAAGTAAGGTCTGAAACTAACGCGAGTTTGCCATAGCGAAGGGAACTGACACGAGCTCGCCGTAGCGAAGGTTACACCTCGCCGTAGCGAAGCCAGATTACATGAGCTCGCTATAGCGAAGGTTAATTTTCACCGTAGCGAGGGTCGGTCCGGAAGAGAGTAAAAGGCGAGAATTACACTTCATTAAACGCCCAAACTCATTTCTTCTCTCATATCTGCCCTAGACTTCGACCCAAGGAGAGAAAAGAGGCGTGGAGAGTGAGAGAGATCAAGAGAAGGAGGAAGAGCAAGAGAAAGGTAAGGAAATTTCCCCCATTTCTCTTTAGAACTCTGATCCCCTTTCTTTGCCCTCTCTTTCTGTGGTTTTGTTTGTGAAAATGGATGGATTTTGGGCATGGATCAGAAGAGGGAAAGTGGAAAACGCCTTTGAATCTTTGTGTTTTCTTTGAAAATAGGGTTTCCACTACCATGGGAGCTTGAGAGAGAGAAAGAGTTGATGGCATTCTAGAGAGAGAGAGAGAACTCTAGGTTCTGGTATATAGGAGAGTTTGATGTGATGATTCCATGTTAAGAGAGTAATTCTATGCTCTTTAATTGTGTCTAGGCTCAAGTGAAGCACCTTTATCAAGGTGTGATTGTGAACCTAAGGAGGGAGAGGAGAAATTGAAAGGAAAAGCTAGTGTTGGCTTTGGCTCATAAGGTAGCTCTCTCTTTCACTCTTTCTTGTTGCATTCTTGGATATGATAGTCATTGTATGATTATGTATATGCTAGTTGTATAGAATATGCCATATGCTATTGCTTTGATGCATTGATGCCAATATGCTTGTGTGTTGAAATGTGAGAATTGCTCGGGTGAGGTAGTGCCGAAAGTCCCTTGAGATGGGTGAGGTAAAGCCGAAAGTCCCTTGAGATAGGTGAGACAAGGCCAAAAGTCTCAAACGAGTGAGGCCAAGTCAAAAGTCCTTAAACTCGGGTGAGGCCATCCAAAAGTCCCTAGACTCGGGTGAGGCTAGACCAAAAGTCCCTGGAGCCCATTTTTGGCATTGTTGTGATTTCCATAGCATGTACATCGTGTGTTGGTTGTTTGAGAATGGCTAAGTGCTTATTCACATGCTTTGACTTGTTATATGCCTTGATTGTTTACTTGATTGAGTGCATGAGCTACTGAGATTCCCTGAATCTCACCCCTTCCCCTCTCAACTTAATATGCTAGGTGGAGCTCAAGGAGAGCCGAGCACACACCAAGGAGCCTAGGAGCATGCTTAGTTAGATATTACTTTCTTTTTGGATATTTTGATGTAATTTTGATGTAAAGTGGTGCCAAATGAATATGCGCCCACTATTTTTGAGATGTAAAGGTTGTAACATGTGTATAAATATGAAAGGATATTGTATGAACTATGTTTATAGCCAAATTAATGAAAATGAGGGTTTTGCCCCTTTTGATGGATGAATGCAATAGTGTAATTTGGCCCATAGCATAGTGAGATTTGAATGTATATCGATTTGGACCACATGGACTTGTTATATATCCTAGTTTTATGCTTTCAAACTTGTCCATAAGTGGCTAGAGTGTGTGAGAGGCTATTTGGACCCGTTTTGGATCTTTTGGGTGCCAAAACCGGTATTTTTGAGAGCTCCGTCAAAGTATGATCGGATGAGTTCCTCTTGCCATGAAATTTGGCATACCTCTAGAGTTTGTAGAAAGCTTCTTGAGAAGCTAAAGTTGGTAATATTCGGAGGACGAGAGAATATTTAGCGAATTGTTGAATTTGGAAAAATTGAATGGATTGGTCATGTACTATTCATATAGTTCAGAAATGAAAACCATGTCAAATATAGACCAAATGGACTCCAACTATCATGAAATTTTATACACATAAACTAGAAAACCAAAGTGACCTGTACCAACTAGAATCACCTAAATCGGAGGTCTGTAGAGAGAGATTGAACCAACTGAAGTTCTGTATTAGCATCAGGGAGCTCTCCTGACCCCTGTCACTGTTCCATCAGTTTTCGGGGTGTAGGAGCTACTGAACTGATCCGAACTTATTTGTCTCCTCTAGTAGACATCCATAGCTTTCTAAATTGGTATAGTTTGCCCAGATTGGATTTTTGTGGATTTAGTTATGAATTTTCGAAAGTCATGACAGCAAGCTGCACCAGAAACAGTGATAGCCGGACCTTCTTCCCATTTTCGATTTTAAACATGGTCCAAATGCTGAGTTTTTGATTGAGAATGATTTAGTGTAAAGTTAACACTTAGAGCTTTCTAGAAAGCTAGAGTTTGCTAGATTCCCATTTTTCTACAATTAATTATGATTTTCCAAAGTTAGAGCCAAAATATGACTTTTTGGGCACAAGTGAGAAAAGTGCATTTTCTGGTTTTTGGCTCCATGCCCATGGCTTATGGTTTGTTTTATGCTATGTATGAGTTGTATAAGTGGAGTTTGAGTTGAGAATATAAATGATGGATTCACAGGACCCACGGGGTAAAAGATAAGTGTATGAAACCCTGAGTCATAGCATGAAAATGCCACGGACTAGTATTGATTCTTTGGAAATCATATGGAACCGAGCCCAGTGAGAGGCTAGGTAGCAGTAGTAGATTAAGGTGTCACATTTTTGGTATCAGAGCGAAGGTTTAGGCACTTTTGCTCAATGTTAGGCTCTTGAATGCTATGATTTGTTAGTGTTTGGTGTGAATGGTCATGGAAGTTGTAGCATCCTTATGCATATGTGTTGTGATAGTGTTGTGAACTGAGGATTGCTATTTCTTTCAGACATGGTTGAGACTAAACGGGGCAGGGGTAGAGGCAGAGGCAGAGGCAGACTGTCCAGGGCTCAAAGAGCTGAGCCAGAGGTTCCTATTGAGACTAGGGATCCTTTGCAGGCCATCATGGATAGACTTGACCGATATGAGGCCATGATGGGCCAACATCAAAAGATGCTGAAGCAACAGAGATACATTGCCCAGCAGCAGCATGATATGATCATGTATTTACAAGACACCCTGGCTAAGCAAGAAGAAGCTAGAAGGGATGCCCCTGTACCTCAACCATCCACATCTAGCATTCCACCTGTACCTCCCCAGGAGCCTGCTGCTCCTCAAACCCAGACGCCTATCCAGAAAGTATTAAAGCAGTTTAGGCAGAACAATCCACCCTCATTTGACAGGGAGTTGGATGCGGATAAGGCGGAGGCTTGGGTGATGCAGCTTAAGAAGATATTCTCAGTGATAGATTGTACCACTGAGCAGAAAGCCCAGTTAGCCACCTTCATGCTAGAAAAGGAAGCTAATAGATGGTGGGATAGTGCGAAACCCCTGATGGAGACCAAGAATATATAGATGACTTGGGAGACTTTCTTGGTCGAATTCTATGAGAAGTATGTCCCTAGTTCGGTGAGGAAAAAGAAAGAGATCGAGTTTATGGGCTTGAGATAGACGGATGAGATGACTGTGGATCAGTATGTGGCCAAGTTCATAGAGTTGTCTCGGTATTCCTCTTACCTCCAGAGGTATGATGATGAACCCTAGAGATGTGAGCAGTTTGAGACTGGTTTGAGGCCCCTGATTAGCGACAGAGTCACTCCACAGCAGATCAGGAAGTTTAATACTCTTGTGGAGGTCAGTAGGGTGATTGAGACTAACTTACAAGTTATTATACCTACTGCGACTACGGCTAGTCAGAAGAGGGTTCCGGATTTGAAAAGGCCGAAACCAGAAGAGGGTTCTAGTTTGACCCCTAGTACTAAGAGGAGTGGCAAAGGGCCATGGAATAGAAAGCCTTAGCGAGGTGTGCCACCTCCTCGGGGCCAGTCATCCTTCCAGCAGTCTCCGGTGACATGTTTCAAGTGTGGGAAGTCGGGGCACATTGCTAGACACTGTCCTCAGATGGAGACAGCGCCTCCTCCTAGACCACAGACCCAGGTTGAATGTTCGCCCTTACTCAGCAGGAAGCCAGCGCATCTTCCATGTTGATCCGAGGTACGCTATTAGTGAATGGCTTTCCTGTAGTTGCTATGTTTGATTCGGGTGCTAGTCACTCGTTTATATCTTATGATTGTGTGAGGAAATTAGGTCTGGTTTTTAGTGTCTTACCATTTGACTTGTCTGTCATTACACCCACTGGAGGCCACGTGGTTACTTCCCATACTTGCTTAAATGTCACTGTCCAATTTAACCATTGTCATACCACTCTTGATTTGGTTTGTATGCCTTTCCATGAAATTGACTTGATTATTGGTATAAACTGGTTGACTGCAAATAATGCAATACTTGATTGTGAACATCGAACCATTTCCCTACCTGCTTGTGGGACCATACCTAGGGTAGGAGCTGAGTTATCTTTTATGACTACTACCCAAGTTGAGAGATATTTAGAGTGTGGATGTCAAGGGTTTCTAGTCTTTTTCTCTATTCAGGCCGAGGTAGAAGAAGGGATAGAGGAGATCCCAGTTGTCAGGGAATTCCCAGAGGTTTTTCCTAGAGAGTTTGATTTCAGTGGCCTACCCCCTGAGAGAGAATTAGAGTTCCCTATAGACATAGTGCCTGGTGCTGGACCGGTGTCCAAAGCTCCTTACAGGATGGCTCCCGCCGAGCTTGCTAAGTTGAAAGAGCAGATAGAGGAATTGTTGGAGAAAGGGTTTATCCGCCCTAGTGTTTCACCTTAGGGTGCTCCGGTGTTGTTTGTGAAAAAGAAAGATGGTAGCTTGCGTTTGTGTATAGATTATAGAGAGTTGAATAAAGTTACCATCAAGAATAAATATCTTCTCCCTAGAATTGATGATCTGTTAGATCAGTTGGCTGGGGCATCTGTGTTTTCTAAGATAGATCTTAGATCTGGTTACTACCAGTTGAGAGTGAGAACTGAAGACGTCTCCAAGACGGCTTTCAGGACGAGATATGGGCACTATGAGTTCCTTGTGATGCCATTCGGGTTGACGAATGCGCCTGCTGTGTTCATGGATTATATGAACAGGGTATTCAGACCGTATCTAGATCAGTTTGTGGTGGTCTTTATTGATGATATTTTAGTGTACTCCCGATCTTTTGAGGAGCACGGGAGGCATTTGAGACTAGTCCTAGACACCTTGAGAGAGAAAAGGTTGTATGCCAAACTTAGTAAATGTGAGTTTTGGCTGACCGAGGTGCGATTCTTAGGTCATGTGATCTCACGAGACGGGGTTGCGGTAGATCCCCATAAAGTTAAGGCTGTGTTACAGTGTGATAGACCTAAAACGATCACCGAGGTTAGGAGTTTCCTAGGTTTGGCAAGGTATTACAGATGATTTATTCAGGACTTTTCTCGAATGGCCTTACCACTGACGAGGCTAACTAGGAAAGATACACCATTTGTGTGGGATGAGAGATGTGAGAAAAGTTTCTGGGAGTTGAAACTCTGTTTGACCACTGCCCCTATGCTGATTATCCCTGACCCTAGTGAACCATTTGTGGTTTATTGTGATGCTTCGGACAAAGGGTTAGGATGTGTGTTGATGCAGCAGGGTCGAGTAGTGGCATATGCCTCGAGGCAGTTGAGACCTCATGAGGAGAATTGCCCCACACATGACCTGGAGTTAGCTGCCGTAGTGTTTGCTCTTAATATTTGGAGACACTATCTATATGGTGCGACCATAGAGATCTATAGTGACCACAAGAGTCTGAAAATACCTGTTTGATCAGAAAGAACTCAATATGAGACAGAGGAGATGGATGGAATTCTTGAAAAATTATGATTATGTGTTGAAATATCATCCGGGTAAGGCCAATGTGGTGGCAGACGCCCTGAGTAGAAAATCCATCCATGTAGCCCATATGATGATTAGGGAGCAGGAGCTCCTAGAGAAGTTCAGAGAGTTGAACCTCTCTTGTCAGGTGGTGTCGGGTAGATTGTATCTGAGTGAAACCCGAATTGAGAATATATTAAGAACCCAGATCTTAGATGCCCAAAGAGAGGATGAGTTCCTGAAACGGATCAGGAATGAGATCCCCTAAGGTAAGACCTCAGATTTCAAGGTGTCTGAGAATGGTATGATAGTATACCGAGATAGAATCTATGTACCTAGTCAGAATGAGTTGAGAGAAAGCATTCTAGAAGAGGCGCATAAGAGTAAGTATACTATCCACCCAGGTGCCACCAAGATGTATCAGGATTTGAAAAGAATTTTCTGGTGGCCAAGGATGAAAAGTGATGTGACGGAGTATGTGGCTAGATGCCTAGTGTGTCAGAGGATAAAGATAGAACATCAGAAACTGGCTGGGTCGTTGCAACCTCTAGATATCCCTGAGTGGAAGTGGGATAGTATAGCCATGGATTTTGTCATGGGGTTACCCAGGACATCCTCTGGACATGATGCTATTTGGGTAATTGTGGATAGACTAATGAAGTCTGCATACTTTTTAGCTATCAAGGCTACTCATACACTGGATAGATTGACCCAGTTGTATATCAGAGAGATAGTGCGACTTCATAGAATACCCAATAGCATAGTTTCGGATAGAGACCCCAGGTTCACATCGAACTTTTGGAGGTCATTGCAGCATGCCTTAGGGACCAGATTGCGGTTTAGTACTGCATATCACCCCCAGACAGATGGTCAGACTGAAAGGACCATTCAGACATTGGAAGATATGTTGAGGGCATGTGTGCTAGAGATAAGGTAGAAATATCCAGAATTATTCCCTTGAGGTAAGTTTTCAAAATTCGAGGACGAAATTTCTTTTAAGAGGGATAGAAATGTAACAACCGGGAAAAAGAAAAGGAAGGGAAAAGAAAGAAAGTAGAAAGCTGGAAATTTTCGGAATCCAGAAACTATGCTAAGTCTTCTCGCAATAGCGAGAAATGGCCTCGCTGTCGCGAGAATGTCTTCTCGCCATAGCGAACGTGATTCTAGCTATAGCGAGTGCTGGCAGCATACAAAAACCAGAGAGCTGCCCGCTGTAGCTTACGCCATAGCGAAAGTGAGGTCTGGAACTAACGCGAGTTCGCCATAGCGAAGGTCGAAACTCGCCATAGCGAAAGGAACTGACATGAGCTCGCCGTAGCGAAGGTTACACCTCGCCATAGCGAAGCCAGATTACACAAGCTCGCTATAGCGAAGGTTAATTTTCACCGTAGCGAGGGTCGGTCCGGAAAAGAGTAAAAGGCAAGAATTAGACTTCATTAAACGCCCAAACTCATTTCTTCTCTCATATCTGCCCTAGACTTCGACCCAAGGAGAGAAAAGAGGCGTGGAGAGTGAGAGAGATCAAGAGAATGAGGAAGAGCAAGGGAAAGGTAAGAAAATTTCTCCCATTTCTCTTTAGAACTCTGATCCCCTCTCTTTGCCCTCTCTTTCTGCGGTTTTGTTTGTGAAAATGGATGGATTTTGGGCATGGGTCAGAAGAGGGAAAGTGGAAAACGCCTTTGAATCTTTGTGTTTTCTTTGAAAATGGGGTTTCCACTACCATGGGAGCTTGAGAGAGAGAAAGAGTTGATGGCATTCTAGAGAGAGAGAGAGAACTCTAGGTTCTGGTATATAGGAGAGTTTGATCTGATGATTCCATGTTAAGAGAGTAATTCCATGCTCTTTAATTGTGTCTAGGCTTAAGTGAAGCACCTTCATCAAGGTGTGATTGTGAACCTAAGGAGGGAGAGGAGAAATTGAAAGGAAAAGCTAGTGTTGGCTTTGGCTCATAAGGTAGCTCTCTCTTTCACTCTTTCTTGTTGCATTCTTGGATATGATAGTCATTGTATGATTATGTATATGCTTGTTGTATAGAATATGCCATATGCTATTGCTTTGATGCATTGATGCCAATATGCTTGTGTATTGAAATGTGAGAATTGCTCGGGTGAGGTAGTGTCGAAAGTCCCTTGAGATGAGTGAGGTGAAGCCGAAAGTCCCTTGAGATAGGTGAGACAAGGCCAAAAGTCTCAAACGAGTGAGGCCAAGTCAAAAGTCCTTAAACTTGGGTGAGGCCATCCAAAAGTCCCTAGACTCGAGTGAGGCTAGACTAAAAGTCCCTGGAGCCCATTTTTGGCATTGTTGTGATTTCCATAGCATGTACATCGTGTGTTGGTTGTTTGAGAATGGCTAAGTACTTATTCACATACTTTGACTTGTTATATGCCTGGATTGTTTACTTGATTGAGTGCATGAGCTACTGAGATTCCCTAAATCTCACCCCTTCCCCTCCCAACTTAATATGCTAGGTGGAGCTCAAGGAGAGCCGAGCACACACCAAGGAGCCTAGGAGCATGCTTAGTTAGATATTACTTTCTTTTTGGATATTTTGATGTAAAGTGGTGCCAAATGAATATGCACCCACTATTTTTGAGATGTAAAGGTTGTAACATGTGTATAAATATGAAAGGATATTGTATGAACTATGTTTATAGCCAAATTAATGAAAATGAGGGTTTTGCCCCTTTTGATGGATGAATGCAATAGTGTAATTTGGCCCGTAGCATAGTGAGATTTGAATGTATATCGATTTGGACCACATGGACTTGTTATATGTCCTAGTTTTATGCTTTCAAACTTGTCCATGAGTGGTTAGAGTGTGTGAGAGGCTATTTGGACCCATTTTGGACCTTTTGGGTGCCAAAACCGATATTTTTGAGAGCTCCGTCAAAGTATGACCGGATGAGCTCCTCTTGCTATGAAATTTGGCATGCCTCTAGAGTTTGCAGAAAGCTTCTTGAGAAGCTAAAGTTGGTAATATTCGGAGGACAAGAGAATATTTAGCGAATTGTTGAATTTGGGAAAATTGAATGGATTGGTCATGTACTGTTCATATAGTTCAGAAATGAAAACCATGTCAAATATAGACCAAATGGACTCCAACTGTCATGAAATTTTATACAAATAAACTAGAAAACCAAATGGACCTGTACCAACTAGAATCACCTAAATCGGAGGTCTGTAAAGAGAGATTGAACCGACTGAAATTCTGTATCAGCATCAGGGAGCTCTCCTGACCCCCGTCACTGTTTCATCAATTTTCGGGGTGTAGGAGCTTCTGAACTGATCCGAACTTATTTTTCTCCTCTAGTAGACATCTGTAGCTTTCTAAATTGGTATAGTTTTCCCAGATTGGATTTTTTTGGATTTAGTTATGAATTTTCGAAAGTCATGACAGCAAGCTGCACCAGAAACAGTGATAGCCAGATCTTCTTCCCATTTTCGATTTCAAACATGGTCCAAACGCTGAGTTTTTGATTGGGAATGATTTTTATGTAAAGTTAACACTTAGAGCTTTCCAGAAAGCTAGATTTTACTAGATTTCTATTTTTCTACAATTAATTATGATTTTCCAAAGTTAGAGCCAAAATATGACTTTTGGGCACAAGTGAGAAAAGTGCATTTTCTGGTTTTTGGCTCCATACCTGTGGCTTATGGTTTGTTTTATGCTATGTATGAGTTGTATAAGTAGAGTTTGAGTTGAGAATATAAATGATGGGTTCACAGGACCCACGGGGTAAAAGATGAGTGTATGAAACCCCGAGTCATAACATGAAAATGCCACGGACTAGTGTTGATTCTTTGGAAATCATATGGAACCGAGCCCAGTGAGAGGCTAGGTAGCAGTAGTAGATTAAGGTGTCATAGTCTAAACCTAGGATTCTCATTTTTAGGAGTCTAGAATGCTTCCCAAATTTTTTAGGACTTTAACTAATTCATTTTGAGGGACTTCCTTTTGTATCCAGTGAGTTTTATTTGTTTACAGAGAAATCGTACGTTACGTGTCTCACGTTTTCTCTCATTTTCGAAGAACTGGATATTACATTTCTCCCCCTTAAATAAATTTCGTCCTCAAAATTTGGGGTATGTTTTCCTCTTACTCTTTCCTTTTTTAGCTAACTACTCTTTTCTTTCCCTTTTTCCTGGGTTTATACACTTTCTCAGTGATTTCATTCTTTTGAGTTTTCTTTCAGCCAAGGAATTTTTTAATTACTAGCCCTTAATGAAGGCTCTATTGTTATAGAGTACATGCTTATTTTTCTCATAAAGGAAAGAAATTTCTAACTCTAGAGACCTATCCTGGGAGAGCTTACTAATCATATCGGGTTAGTCTTAACCCATTCACAAAGGTTAACGTTTCTTTTCAGTAAACTTATTTACACATCTTGGGAGGTAACTTATTTCATATTTTGTCTCCCCTGTGTTCTTCCAATGGCTCCTCATAGAGTCTCATTTTCTTTTGTGATCATTATAGCCATTTGATGTTTCTGTCTATCTATTTACTTATTTGCATATACCGTCTACTACTCATCCCTATGTTCTTCTATACTAGCTCATCCCATGATTACAACTCACATTTCTTTCTATCATAGGCCTCACATCTCAAGTTATTGGGATTACAGCTCCTTTGAGGAGTCTCTACTTTTAATGATCCCAATTTCTTTATTTACTACTACATCTATCTCTATAGGTTAGGACTTTTTCTCACTTTCTTTACTCACTTATAGTGGCATTTTATAGTCTCTCATTTCAACATTGATAGGCCTAACATATGTGTCTCATACTGGTATCAAAAAGCTACTACCACTGACTACTGCTGAGCATTAGTAGGATGCTAGCTATTCTCACAGTTTTGATCATTAGAGAATGTTATACCATTTATTTTATGTAAAAACTACACCTGACCTCTTTCTAAATACATAAGTTAGCATGTGGGGATCTTTCTATCCCTCGGTTAAGGAAAATATTTACTGGGTAGTGGTTCATTTGACTCTAACTCTAGAAGGCTACTTTCTTGCTTTCCTCATCCCATATACTATGCTCATCAAGAGATCCAGTTAGTGGTCTAACTATCTGAGTAAAGTTTTTATATCTCTGTGGCAATGGTTTACCAGACTCAGGAGATTTCTAGTCTCTGAAATAAAAGCTAGTTAAAACTGTATTGGTCTCTGAGACTAACTGCTATATAAAAACTATCTCAGGTCATCATTTCACTAGAGAACTATCATGCTGTAACTATAGGCTCTCTGTAACTCTGTGAGATCTACTGTAACCCTTGGGTCTATTGTGACCTCTTAGAGCCCTGCTAGGGTCTACTGCAACCCGTTGTGATATGCTAGGATCTACTGCGATCCATTTCTAGGAGATGTCAAAGCCTAAGATCACTGTATCTGACAGTAAAATACATGCTCACCAAGTCCAGTAACTATCACCCATAATAGCTGAGGCTAAACTCAGAGGTGCATCATGCTCTTTGTGTAAAGTGGGTTCTGTGTCATCCGATTCTCTAGGATCTCATAATACTGGTAGTTAGGAGCATCTAAATTTTTGTTCATCATTCCTTATAGGATCCTTAGATTCCCACTCTAGCCTTTTTTTTACTTGGGCTTTCTTTCCTTACTCTATTAACTTACTACTTTGCATGTACTCGCTCTAACCTTCCTCTCATATCCTACAATTTTTAACTATACCCATGTTCTGCTTTTAAGTGCCTTGGCACTAGGGCATCTCACACATTAGGTGTGGTTAACATCTCTGGCAGGAGAAAGGCTATGCACTGGTCCCTTCTCATTTTATTTTACATACATTATAAGGGGCACAGGCTATGCATATTGAATCTAAACATTATCTACTAGGGATTCCTCTCTGCATGCTTTCTTACTATTTTAGTATTCCTGGAATCCTTTTACCTCTCTTTTCTAGTTCATCTCATTCTTTCATTAATTAGAATACTTTTCAATTATCGGGACACTTTGATGATTGATGTCATCGTTTCCTACATACTTAAGTTACATTACTACTAGGTTGGTCGGACCCAATATCATGTAACCATTGTGACAAGCAAATCATAACATCAAACACTAATATATAGGCACCTCATGACTGGGCTCAAAGCCACTATCGCATGTATATTACAAGTTTCCCAACAATCTAAAGTATTCCTTTCTTACTTTCCTCTATCTACCCTATTCTCATAGAGTGCTCAAAGAAAATAGGATTCTTTCTCTTCTTCATCCCGAGATTCCTTTACATTGCTTGAATATTTTTATTTCGGGCACTATCATGAAGAAAGATATATATGCTAAGGATAAGTATACTTTCTTAAGTACTCAAGCATATTAATTGAATATTTATTTTTAACCTATTATGTCATTAGCTTGAACACTGTCATAAATTTCTCTTTCTTTTACCTTTACTATCCTTTTTCTTAGGAAAAAGGATGTTCCATTACTGGCTGTCTCTATTTCCAATTTAGGTTTCTTTATGCTTAAGAGCACCTACTTATTCCTAAGGTTCCTCTACTTATTCACTCTTTAAAACGTTAAGGGAGTCTACTTTTTCTTATACTCTTACTTTGCTCTTAACTAAACTATCCTTTAGTAAGAAGAATTCTATTTCATATAATCCTAGGAATTTCATTCTATGGCGTTCTCGGCATACACTCTTTCCCTACATAATACGAGGCTTGCCTTCTTAGGCGGTCTCTAACTCTCTCGAGCTTCCCTAAGGGTACTAAGGCACTAACTGTTTGTTTTAATTTATTTCTACGTTCGGATCAGAGCTAGGCTTTTTCTCTGTTTATTCTCTTTAGCTTCATTCTCAAGAGCATCGTATACTATTTCTATGGTGCTGCTAACCCAATCTAGGACACATACTCTCAATGTCTGGATTCTTCCTTACTAAAAGCTTATGCTCTTCTGGGTGCTCTAATCATGCACATGCCTTAACCCTACATTATTTTCATATTAGGGAGCTCGTCTAACCAATTATCGAACTCCTATCTGTTTACTTTTCTGTGCCTAATCTGCTCATTTAGTCATTATTAAAGCGAGGGCATATCTTTTGTAGCTAGTTTTTTAGCTCTTTCTCGCTTCCTTTATCACTATACTTTATAACTCAGGGGTCTATCTAGGGGAATTTACTAATCACTACTGGGTGGTTTTCTCGATATCAAAATGTCTCATCTTTTCTTTCTCGATCCAGGGAGAACTTTCACTGAACTTTTCATTCACATATCTCACCTGGAACAATGCTATTAGTCAGCTCCCCTAGGCTTTAGCTTATGCTCAGCCTAGACTAGCCATCTTATTGGACTTGTAACTTACTAACTATCCTCATTCTTTTCTGAACCTTTATTATTAGGCTATTCATACTTACCTCTAAGTGTTACCTATGAGGTCCTCTAGGAGTTACCTATGAGGCACACCTTTCTAGGCCACTTGCTATGTGCCTTATTGCTAATAATCTTATCTTACATTATTTTAAGGTTATACTAACATTCTATCATTTAGTGTCTCATAGGGTAGCATTCTAGGTTAGAGTCAACACTATAAGGTGGGTCTCAACAACTGTATCATCCTTGTGTCTAACTTTCTCTATGCTGAGCTCTTTCCTCAATATTAACTACTAGGCCTACAGATTTCTTACTAATCTTTTGTGACTATTCATTACTCTTTTCTCTACTTATACTAGGGTTTTTCGCTCCCTGTAGGTCATCTAGCCTCTTAGCAACTTATTTCTCAAGTTGGCTTGAATATGACCAACAAGGCCTTCTATACTATCGTTCCTTGGGTTTACCTTAGTTTTCCTATCTAAGTATTAATCGCGGCTAAGCAATAAATTGGCTGCGATTAATGGCTTCTGATTGACTTGCTTTTTTAGGGATTGGAATTTCATCTTCATCTTTTTAACTACAACCCGAGCCTCATTGCCTCTAAATCTAGCCCATCATCAAGCTAGAGGATTCTACCTCTTGCTTCATTCATGCATAACTACTTGTCACCTCTGGGCTATTGAGCTCTAAGGGTATAGCTTGTAACTCAAACCTCTAGCCTGAGGGAATTAGTCTTTTGGGTTTTAAAAGTTATTTAGACATTGGGTATTATGGCTTGGGGCTAACTCTCTTTCTCATTTCCCTTATAAGCTGGTTCTGTACAGCCGCAGTCTCATCTCACACTGCACTGCATCACTACTTGTCTCTGCATTATGCGAGACATCTCAAAATGGTATGAGTATAACTACCAGGAGAATTAGCCCTCACTCTCACTCTCTCTAGCAAGCCTTTTCATATTAATGAAATCATTTCTTATCGTTCATGTCTAAGGCTTGCCACTGATCCCGGCGAGCTATCACATCTCATCAAGCTCTAGTTGTCGGATCCTTTTACTTTACTTAAGTTTAGCTTTGCTCAAGCTACTTTAGAGGCCATTCTTTCTTGTTCATTAACTACTTCAAGACCATTCTACAACTTACTCATCGTAAAACAAGCCATAAACTATCTTCACACACCTAAAATGTCTCATGTAAGGCTCTATCTATCCATTCAAGCCTTTACATAGCCTTTTATATAACTCTATTGCTATGTCCTCAAGCCAAATCCAATCCAAGAGAGCTTGGAACTTTGCTCTAATACCATGCAATACATAAGAGAGTAAGAAATATGGCATTAAAATAATGAGTTTCTTAGCATTACATCGCATATAAAATTTTCTTTCAGAGTCTTGTTTTGCCCTTTAGTTTTGGCATTTTTACTTCTACTTCATTTTTGCTCCTTTTTTAGAACTATATTTTCCATCATAAAATTTAATTTTCAATTTAGTAAAATGCCTTTGGAATCACTCAAATAGAAGCTAAAACCTTCTCGAATGAATCTGTCAAAGTTTGAGTATACTGACATTGAAAAACATCCACCAGAGGAGATTTAACTATCTGGGGCCTTCTCATGGTTTTTAGGGCCTTTGAGAACTTTGGGGAACTCAAAAATTTTATTTAGAAAGTCTTCTTGTGAGAATTTCAAAATTTGCTCAAAATCACGAAAATGCCCTTATATTTCGTCAATTTTTTTGTCAAAATTTATTTCTTCATTCTGGCTCCATTTTTCCTTCCGTTTGAGCTTAGGATTCTCATTTTTAGGAGTTTAAAATGCTTCCCAAATTTTGTGGGACCTTAACTAAGTCATTTTGTGGGGACATTCTTTTGTATCCGGTGAGTTTTGTTCATTTACAAAAAAAATCATATGTTACGTTTCTCACGTTTTCTCTCGTTTTCAGAGAACTAGGTATTACACTAAGGGTTCTTGGCTTCACCATACTCAAGCAAACCCAAGAAAACATACTAGGCATCATTTGAAAACATAATACAATATCATGGTACGATGGAATAAAGGCATGTGCTAGAACACTTTTCATAGTTTAAAATATACATACCCACATTCAAAGACAAGGTGAGTACACATTCATGCATGAGAGAAAGAGAAGAGAGCTACCATTGCCACACAAGCACACTTTTTCTCTTGGAATTATGCTCCCTTCCTCGGCCTTTCACACACAAGGTTGTGGGATTTGTTTCTCTTGGCCTAAATACAATATGTGAAAGCCGATTAGGTTCTTGGAATCATTTCTAAAGCCATACATCTTCTTTAAATACTAACTTGGTCTAATAACCCCTTTTATAGTTCTAAAATGAATCTAATGAAGCAACATCCATCAATTGATTTCTAGGTTTTATTCTTTCCTTTCATTTATAATTATTGACTCCTTTTAGACCTTTTGGAGTCATCACACAATTAAAATAAGGAGCTTAACTAGGTGTTGTTTCTTTAGGTCATATTATAGAACCTATGACACCAATTCATTCCCTAGGCCTCCTAAATTTTTCCTAAGTTTTCCCCTCATCTTCATTCATCATATATGACTCAAAAATGGGTTTGGAAAAATTTAAAACTATCCCTAGGTATATGGAACCCTCTTAGCTGAGCCATACTCCCTTTTAGCATACATGGAATTTATTGTGTTTTCTTAGTTGAAGATGCATATGAGGAGCCTTCTAGGGATCTTAGGAGTTCATCCAAATACTCATTTAGGCCTAGAAATTATTGTATCAAATCAGATTTTACAAGGGACACTTGAAATCCTAGGTTTGCTATCTTGATTTTCTATGGTTATTTGTTAATTCTCTTTCCATATTCTTATTCTCCTCTCTTAAATTCCCAAGATTCATCCTTGGTTTAACTAGAAATTCAAATCCTTAGGGCTGGCCATATATAGGTCGAACCACCCACAAGAGAAGGAAAGAGGAAGATTAAGTGAAAAGGTGACAAAATACCTTGATTTCCTTAGTTCTTCTTGCTTGTTTTTCATCTTCCTTAGCTTTCTCACCTCAAATCCCAAATTTTTCCTCTATTCTACCCTTAAAATAGATCCAAGAACTTCAATAAAATCATAGAAAAGAAGGGGAAATGCAGGAGAAGAAGTTTACTAAAGAGAAAGCATGAAAAAGGCCAAGAAAATCCATTCCCCTTCCTTGTTTTCCTCCTTCATTTCATCTCCTTCTTATGCACCTCACCCTTAGAGTTCTTTATTTGATTTAGGGCAAAAACAAATATGGCTAAATGATTGAGGAGGTGGGGCACCTTATATATATATATATATATATATAGGTAGGTTAAGAAAGACTTTTCAAAAATTTTAATTTTGTTCCATTATCTTGGCATTTTTGTTTTTGGTTCGTTTTAGCTCCTCTTTGGAAACCATCTTTTCCATTATAAAATTTAGGTCTTCAATTTAATAAAATTCCTTTATAATCACTCAAATCGAAGCTAAAACCTTCCCGAACGAATCTGTCAAAATTTGGGTCAACTGACATTAGAAAACATTCACCAGAGGTGTTTTAACTGTCCCGGGACTTCCCATGGTTTTCAAGGCCTCTGAGAACCTCAGAGAACTTAAAACTTTCATTTAAAAATTCCTCCTATGAGAATTCTAAAATTTGCTCAAAATTATGAAAATATCATTATGTTTCATCAACCTTTCATTGAAATTCATTTCTTCATTTTAGCTTCATTTTTCTTTCCGTTTGAGCCTGAGATTATCATTTTTAGGAGTCTAAAATGCTACTTAAATTTTTCAAGACCTTAACTAATTTATTTTAGGGGACTTACTTTGAAAATGTACCCATTTCTGTCGTTTTTACGAAACTGGACATTACAAAGAGAGAGCGAGAAATTGCATTGGTTATGAAGGAGCATGATGAACTAGACAAGGGAAAGGGACTTTGTGTCTTCTTTAGATGGCTCAAGAAAGAATGTTTTGTTTTGTCTAATAGATATAGTAAAGTGGGTGAAAGATATTTGTTATTCTAGTATACATTTGTTTAAGTTTGCTTAAAAAATAAAATATATCTAGATAAATATTATAATTATATAATTAAAATGATTAATGCTTTGTAAACAAATTTTATAATCAAAATATACTACTTTGTAAATAATTAACGATACTATTTAAAGTTAACAAGAAATTTAAATTAATTAATAATGTGATAACTACAAATAAAATGGAAAACTATTCCATTTAATTGTCAATTAAAAAGATAATTAAAAATTTATGAAATGAATTTGTACAATATTTATTAAAATTTAATAGTTATCTCATAAAAATGAATATTAATTTAATTTAAATAATCTTAAGAATAAATTTCACACAAACTATTTTTTATTTATATAACATTTATTAGTAGCTTGCTTTTAATTATCCTTTATCTAATTTTAAGAGTTATCTAATCATTAATAAAAAATAAATATAAACTAAATAGATAATTTTGTTATAATTATTTAATTGTTAATTAACAAGATAATTACAAAATTATGAAATAAATTTGGTCAATATTTACTAAATTTTAATAATTATCTTAAAAAATAATATTAAATTAATTTAAATAATCTCAAAGAATATATTTGTCACATAAACCTTTTTTTATTCATATAACATTAATTAGTAGTTTCTTTTTAATGATTCTTTATATAATTTTAGGAGCTATCTATTCATTAATTAATAATAAAAATAAACCAAAAAAATAATTTTATTATAATTATTTAATTTCTAAGTAAAAAGATAAGTACAATTACAAATTTAAGAAATAAATTTGTGTAATATTTTTTAAAATTTTAATAATTATTTCATAAAATTGATATTAATTTATTTTAAATAACCTCAAAGAATATATTTTCATATTAACTATTTTTGTTCATAAAATAATTATTAGTAGTTTCTTTTTAATTATTCTTTATCTAATTTTTAGAGTTATTTAATCATTAATCAAATATAAAATATAAATCAAATAGATAATTTTATTATAATTATTTAATTTCTAAATAGATAATTAGAAATTAAAAATTACAAATACCATTTATAATTACATCTTTTCCCTCTTCTCTTTTATTTAATATCAATTTCTTTAAATTTTTCCTAATAGTTCTTCATCCCTTTTTTTTTTTAATTACCCTTTAAATTTTGTAATCCCTTCCTTTTCTATTTTAGCATCTAATTAAGTCCCTTCATTTTGATTGCTCCCAAATTTCCTAAGCCCTAGCTATAAGAAGGAGGCACATAAGAAAATCAAAGAGGAAGAAAGGGAGAATCACACTCTCGACGCCAAAAGGAAGGAGAGACAAAGATAAAAGGAAATTAGTAAGGAGCTGGTGGGAGAAATTGAAAAGAGAAAAAAGGTAGCATGAGAGTGAAAGGGAGAAAGCATTTATACAAAGAGGCACAAGGGAAAGGATCGAAGGAAATAAAAGTTGCAATTTGTCTTCTCAATGGATAAGTAAATACATTTCTAAAGGTGATTTATTATTTCTCTCTTCAATTCTTACAGATTGATAATGAATGCTTGGACTTATAAATAATCTTGATCTTCATCACTCTAGTTCTCAATTACTACTAATATCTTCTCCTATTTGAGAATTGGGTTCAAATACTTAGTAAAAGGGAAAACTCAATTTTACATAGTTAGAAAGAGAAGGAATGTTTAATTGTTTTTGGGTTTTAATGATATTTTTTTAGGGAAATTATATTGATTTCTTAATATTTTTTCACTTCACTATAACCACTTGTTCTTATGGAAGGCTTCATTTATTTTGTTTGTTTTTGTATTTTTTGCATTCTAGATGTGTAACTATGGAAGAGATTTTGCGTAAGGTAACCACGAAGATCCAATTCATTATAGAGAATTGGAAATACATTTTTGTTGGTCTTGTTTTTCATTTTTTTCTATTTTGATCAATCTTATGAACTTATTCCATTTCTAATAGCTTCTTGATGTGCTTCTTTATGTTATTTATGCCTTTGTTTCTTTGAATTTACCTTTTTTGCTTACTATAACATAAGGATTGGGATCCTTTCTTATAAAGGTGTCTCCAGCACCTCTCCTATGCCAAATCTTAGCCATTCAACTCATCCAGTGCTTGAAACATAAATTAGAATTTACAAGGTTGAAACATATGCCAAAAACATGCATTTTTGCAAGAATGGAATGAGCTTCTAGAAAACTAAAAAATGGTGCAGCCGCAACTTCTAATCCTCCTTCATGTGATAATGCCATTAGCATAAGAGATCAGCTCATTTGCCTTTAACTAGCCTCACTCATGTTTTGTAACTTCATATTTAACTTCCTCAATGTTCGGTTAGCCTTAATGGTGATGCTCTTCCTTTCTTGCAAAAATGACATGGAAGATCTGCTCCTCCCTTTGCGCATCCTCAATCATAATATAGCAACATCATATTTTGCATCCTTAGCATTTGGCCATGCAAGCTTTACTGTTCCTTTCATGGTAATGTAAGTTTGGAGTCCTGAATGAGGGTGAATAGGATTTGGCCATAGGAGTTGCCAAAGCTTGAAAATTGTTGTGATTTTGTTTGACTGGATTTTCTATTTGACTCGTTCACTATTTGCATTTTTTATTTTCTTTGTGTATTTAAGGTCTGTCAATGTTGAAGTTATGGTACTTTTATTTTATTTATGTATTTACTATTCATGTTGGTTACCTTTAATTCATTCAAAATGTCATGGCCGAGTGACATTATTTTATATCAGTGTTTCACTTTATGGAAGCTAATTTTGAATGTTTGATTTGATCAACTTCTCTAGTTGGTTGATTACATTCATTATCATGCATGGGCCTTTGATGTTCAAAATTGTGATGTAGAGTTTGGTTTTTAATTGAATAGTTTGTTTTTTTTTTTTGGGGCAATTCACTAAATTACTTAGATGTAAGAATAATTCAAACATTTCTTAAAGATATTTTGAAGTTAGGATTAGTTTTGTGCTGAAATTGAGCTTAACTATGAAAGTTTAGTGTTATATGCAACTGGTCATGGGAACTTCAATCCTTGATTGAAAAGGGACAATAAATATGATTAAAGTTTTTATGAATGTTAGTCAAGCATTGAAGTAGTTGACATTATACCCAACAAGAAATTTGTTACTAATGCCTTCCCATCCATATGTGTTACATACATTATTCAAAAAGGTTCCTTCTGATTCAGTTAGAAAGCTATGTATTGTGGAGTTACAAATGATCTAATATCAATGTTTCACTTTAAAATTTCATGTAGTGATGTAACAAATTAAATTAATTAGTGATAATATGGTTAATGACATTGATGCTAGGATTGTACATATTATTAGTCATCTTAGATACAAATTATGCTTGGTTTTATATATGCCTATTACTACAATTGAGATAAAGTTTGATTTGGTTTTTGAATATTGAGATTAACTTTGTACTTTAGTTAACTCTTTTGATAGTGCTTATACTTGGGGCAATGGTTGTCAATGTTGAAATGCTGTTATGCAAATGTCACGCCTTAAAAATAGAGATATGATTGGCTTAGAATATGAGGGGCCTTGTATTCATAAGCCTTACAAATAACTAGGGTATGCAATATACTTATCATAAAATTAGCAACAAAACACGTTATATTTAAAACATAAAGTCATTCATCTTAATCACTTATTTAAAGTTTGAACTTTATGTAAATCTATTCAAAAACCATATTTGACTTTTTGTAGAAAATTTAGCAGGGTATCCCTTGAAATTTGGATATTTGAGATTTTTCTACAAGTAGTCAAACCAATTAAAATGACAAAGAGAGCTTTGCTCTTAAGAATAACATATACAAAATGGCATAGGTAGAAGGATCCTACCTGTAAATTAGTGGAGCCAACCTAGAGTGTAAGGTACAATATGAATATACAGGGATTACAAAAGAATCAAGCCCATGCAAAAACATAATGCTAGGCTTACCAAAACAACAATCCAACTACAGTGGAGGAGAAGGATCAGGCGCAACTTTGCTATCTGCTATAATAAGTTAAAAAATGAGCCATGGTACTTAGTGAGTAGAAAATAAAGTATAACAACTGAAGGGACAAGCAGATACATAGTTTACTAAACAAAAGTAGGTTTTTGACATAATAATGACTAATGATGATTAGATAGAGATTTAAATATGGAAATTCACATCAAATTCTTATGATAATTCAAATTTTAAGTTTCTTAAATAGTATGATGTACAAAGGGATTCATATAAATAACAATGAAAGGATTTGAGTTAATAAAACTTGGTTTGTTACCTTATTATTAGGTTAAAATGCAAGAAAATGACAAGCATATAATATATTGATCAAAATATAGAATTGTAGGAGTTAAATAAGAAAAATAGGCAAATACATAAAATATAAACAATAAAAAAATCACATTCTAACATTGAAGACTTAACTGTTGAATAAAGATAATCAATTATACCAAAATCAATTTAACAAAACACTTTATTAGGAGGATCCATGTAGAACTCTAACATCTAGGATATTCATACTAACGTGGGCACACAACCCACAAGGGTAAATAACCACAGGCAGGAATCGTAGGGGAACTATTGCCACCTTCTCTGCTTTCCACCATCCCTGCTTACCATTATCCTTATAGCCCTTAAACCCTTAAGAGCATTATGCTTAGTACCCTTCATATATTTAGTCATAGAGGCTATGTAGTAATATCCAAGTGCACCAAGGGCTAACAATACTACTATTAGTAATAAGTGTTTTACAAAATCCCACTATATATATATATATATATTATTTAGTTGAGTCTACTACCCAGAATCTCTTTGATAAGGTCCACATAAGGTTTCATAATTTAAAATATAACATCTCATAGCTATAAATCATTTAAGCAAGTCTAACACAAATATACTAAAATAACCTCCTAGCATTTTCCTTTTCCAAAATAGTGCTTATGATAGCATATAATTTCATATTTAACTAAATAACATAATCGTGTTTGGCATAGATTAATCTAGAAGATCTAAAACCTAAAATACTCACATGTACGATAATACTACCTAGGAAGCTCATCCCAGCAGACACACAAGTAACAAATAAGAAACTGAAGGATTTAAAATAGACTGGAAATCAAAAGCATATCATGCTTTATGGTCTACTTATTGTGTAGTTGAATGGTTATCAGTCTTTTCAATATCAAACCTCTATCACTTCTTCCAAGAAACTACACGATAAGGACTGAAACAATCAAAATAATTCTTTTAATCCCTCAAATTCAACTATATTCCCTTTCTTTATATTTTATTATTATTATTATCATCATCATCATCATTATCATCATCATCATCATCAATTTGTTCATAGCAACCTAGTTTATCTAGTAGATTTGGATTACCTTTTATACAATTTGGAATTTAACTTAGAGTATCTATAAGTTATGAGTTGGTGCATAATTGTCTTGCTTAGGTTCTTCAACATATTTAATTTCAATAAAAATGAAATTTCCATCATGTTACTCCCTTTTTAAACTTCATTTAGATTCATGGCTCCCTAAATATGTACAAGGCATAATTACTATCACACCTAAGATTAATTTAAATTCTTAGTTATTAAAGTCCATACTTGTTTAAATCCTTTGATCATTGGTTTATTCTCCAAAAGTGCTCTTGATTTAATACTTTATACACTAAGGGAATGTTCTTGGATTATTTAATAATTATGAAGGATACCTTACACTATCTTAAACCATCCAGCCTACAAAATCACAAAAGCCATAACCATAGCTAGCACTAAAATAAACAAGCACATATAAGCATTCAACACTAAAAGATGGAAATTTAGCAACAACATGGACAATAATCGAAAAGTATAATTGAAATTGATTTTAAGCATAAATGGAAACACAACCCTAAGCACAACTAAGCACAATGCTAAATGAAGATAACAAACCAAGAGGCAAGGGAGGTTTAATCCAACGTGAGAAAGCTACTTGAAGAGCTCCAAATCTAGGCAGCAACCATTTCAAGAAGGAGCACAAACATGGTTCAGCAAAGATCACCCTACAAGCACAAATAGAGTAACTAGACCGAAATAGGTGTAGAAATTGAAGAATAAAATGCTAGAATATGAAATGGAGAGGCTTGAGTTACTATCATAGTAGTAAGTTGAGTGAACTTGCATTCAACAATGGCAGCAATTGAGGATCAAGGCTTATACTAAGAGAGGCAGAAAAATAGGGGTGATACATGGGAGGTTTTTAGAGGCTGATGATACACTATCCAAGAAAAAAGAAAATTCTAAGCATATGGAAGGTTTTGTGCATCTCTAAGATCAAGAGGAAATGAAGCAATCCACTATTGAAGAATGGTATCCATGACCAGCAACTAAACAAGTATACTACTACCTAAATATCAAATGCAAAATAAGGGCAGTTGGATGAGGCACTAAGTTTATAACCACCCAATGTAGTTAGCTTATCTTAGTACTCTTTTAAATTTTTATATTATGTTTAAATGAAGGTTCTTTTTTTTAATTAGTTTAATCCTTACATTTTTTTTAGGCATTTAAGTTCAATAATAATTGATAGTTTAACTCTTATTAATTTAATTTGTTTGTAGCCATTATAGCAAATTAGATAGAAGTGTTTTTCAAGTCAAAATAATATCTTGGGAAATTAAAGATGCAAGTCTCAATATGAAGGTGGATAAAATGAAGACAAAGATAGATTAAAAGCCAATGAAGCTAATTTTAGATTAGTTTAGAATATGTATAACAAAAGGGCTGTAATAAAATTGTATGTTATGAAATTATATATATAGTAAAAGTGTATTGCAATAAAGTAATATATTTCTTTGTCAATGATGGTGTACATTTCTTTTCTACTTTTTGGTACTATAAATTGATATCCAGTACAAAAAATGCATCCTTGATATAATAAAAGCTAATCTTGTACATGACAAAAAACACATCTAATGATTGTATGGGACATAAAAAAAAAGAAAAAGAAAACCAACGCTGCATAAAGCCAAAAAAAAAAACAAACTTGGCTTCATATTGATCAATTTGTTTGACTGTTGAGATTTGTAACATCACTATAGATCTTTGGTTCATCAAGTGATTGTATAAGGTGATCAAATAGTGCTTATATTCCTAGGGAAAAAAATCAAACACATCCAAATTACCAAGTAATCACTACCACAAAAATAGGATTTGTTGTCACACATTTGTTAGCAGTTTCTATAAAACTACTAACAAAAGTAAAGTATGGTTGGCAGTTTATAATAACAGCCAACAAAAATAAGAAAAATATTAGTGGTTCTTAATGAACTGCCAACAAAAATACCTTTGTTGGTGGTTCGCATAAACTGCCAATAAAGGAGAGCCCTTTATTGGCAGTTTGTATAAAATCACTAACAAAGGGCTCTCCTTTGACTATTTTGAATTTAAATCCCCCTATTCTCGTTTCGCGTCCGCCCTTCTAGTACTCCATTCTTCTTCTAAAACTATATGCAAACTCTCTACCACGAAGACCATACGCCATTGTCCTTCCATCAGTTTCTCTGTGTGTTGCTATCTATTGTCCTTCCATGCACTACCATTGTAGTGTCTCCCATCCCTCGTTGGCCTATCGTTCTCTCGTGTGGCGCCCGTCATCTACTCCAATTTCTTTAGGAGCTCTACTATGTCGACCAACGAACATCCTGCATCTCTATCCCATATCTGCAGCTCCTTTGCTACCATCTGCTCGCCCGCCTCTACTGTGTTGGTCTTTCCCCTTCCATTTTCCTATAAGTTCATCCTATTTTTTATTTTTATTTTTTCCAAAATTAATTTATTTTAATTATATATTACATGTGCTCCAAAGATATATTACATGGATCTTTTGAATGGTGATCTAAGAAACCGTGAGCAGATGCAGGAGTTATTTAATCAGTAAGCAGATGCATTTATTTTCTACTTATTTCTATATAGTTGTATGTTTTAATTTCAAAATAATTTCTTATATTAAGTTTTTTTTCACTTGCTTGATAGATGAATCTAAGGAAGAGTGATCTTAATATGTATTTTAACAGTGTCTATTGATTTAGTTGAAATTTACTTGTGTTAATTCTTACTGATTTTATATTGTTCAGTAACATTTGATTATCAATTGTAATTATTATTTGATTGCTTTATAATAGTTCTTCTTGCTAGTTGTTTTGAGTTGGTGAATAATTGATGGCTAGCAGAATTATAGAATAAAAAGAAAATAAAGTGCTCAAATTGGAGATAGAAAATGTAAAAAAAGAAAAAGTTAGCAATTCTATTTAGAACCACCAACAAAAATTATCTTTTTTAGTGGTAATTTAGGTGGACTTTTGTTGGCAGTTATTTAAGAACCGCCAACAAAACTATGGACTTTTGTTGGTAGTTAATAAATAACTGCCAATAAAAGTTAAAGCCAATAAAAGTCTAACTTTTGTTAGCAATTCTAGACTGCTAACAATTTATTAACCCTTTTGTTAGCGTTTGCATTGTCGGTGGTTAAAAATTGCTAATAAAAGGAAAAAATAACTACCAACAAAGCCTTTTCTTAACGTAGCGAATACTTTGCTTAGTAAAGCTTACCATTAAAAAACTAGTATAACTAGGTATACCAAAAGGTCCATAGGTGGCTACATAATCCTACAATAAAGACAAAAGAGGTTTTAGTAATGAGGGACAACAAAGAGGTTGACTACTTGACTTGTGACAAAAGAGTTTAATTATACTATATACAATGGATTGTTGACTATAGGGAACATTGAAGGTAAGAGTAGTTAAAGAAGGGTGCATTCCAATTTGAACCTGACTTGAAGCATTACCATAATCCTACAAAGAGCAAGAAATAATTAGACTTAATAATTTTCTTTACAAAGAAGTATATTAAATGAATCATTAAATATGTTGCTACTGAGATTGTTGACTATAAGGAACACCAGTTCTAGAAGTAGCTAAAGGAAGGTGTAGTCCAACATGAACTTGACTTGAAGCACCATCGTAGACCTACATTGAGCAAGGAATAACTTGACTTAATAATTTTCTTTACAAAAAGTATATTAACTGAATCATTACCATAGATTGCTATTGACTTTGTGAAACATTGACTCTCATAACTTTCTTTATTCGCTCAAAGATATTCTTCATCCAAGCTTTAGGTCATTTTGAACTCTTTCTACCCTTTCTCTTCTTGAACCGTTGTCAATGTGTCATGCATTCACTACTGCTTGCATTCACTACTGAGATATTTGCACTGATTTCCTTTTTAGAAATCTCTTATACTTGTTTGCCCAAATCGACCACAACTTTACATAAAAACAAGTATGCTTCTTGGATAGTAGCCACTTTAGTCGTTATGCTTAGAAGATCGGGACAAATATCTCTATAATGTAGCATAATAGCTAACATGCTATCTCCTTTGACTTCATTTCCACTGACACCATGTATAGTTCTGCTTCTTACTTATTTTGTCCACCTCTTTAAAATACACTGATTGGGTACTAACTTGACGTTCTTAACACTAAGCACTTTTAATACATGACAACATAATATCCTTATGGTCTTAAACTTTCTACAAGAGCAAGAAATATACTTCTCATCAAAGTGAAATGAAACCCTCCCTTTTCTTGCATGGTGGAACATTGTAATGACATATTTAGTCAATGGAAGAGCTTTAATCCTATGTTTCACATAAGCAACTTTGTATAACTCCCATTGTTTTTAGAAGAGATAAAAAATATTGGGGGTGTAAATCTGTGCCTATCTATTGCAATATAAGGGAATACTGACTCTCCAGTCTTGGTAATTTTTTATATGCTTCAAATTCACACTTTAACTCATTATATTGCTTCTCTTCCCCTGCCTTTTTGAATTGCTTAAATAACTTAACAATGTCCAATGTCACATCCGTACAATTCTTGATGTCAGCATTAATGCATTCATTAAGTTGCATGCTTTGCATGCCTAATGTGCAAGCTTGTTTCATGTAACGTGCTATTCATTTTTCTTTTATACTGTATATATTGGTCAACTAAGCATTCTCATGTACATTATATTTCGAAAGCAATTTGCTCCATTCTTCCTCAAATTGTGCTACCTCTTCATAATTATACATGTATTTTTTAAAGTTAGATAAGAAATGAGATTCACCCTTTATCAAATTACCAAGGTTCTTGATGCCATTCTGTATTAAGTGCCAAGTACGTAGTCCATAGCGAGTGTCAGGCATCACCTTCTTAAGTGCTTGGTTCATGGCTTGATTGTGACTAGTAAAGATGGTTTGAGGATTTTTTTGCTTATCAGTTCCAAAAAAGTTTCCAATAGTCACTTAAAAGACTTTACAGTTTCCTCATATAACAAAGCAACCTTAAAAATCATTGTTCCTCTATGATGATTGAATCTTAAGAATATTACGAGCGGTCGACGTGCTTTATTAGTACAATGCATAGTGTTGAAGGTGAGAACATTTGCCTAAAACGCATTTGTTATTTATTCATTTGAATCTATTTGATATACATGGTAAAAGGATGGATTTTTCACTGATTATCATTGAAAGTATCACATAAAATAACTTGCTTCATTGTATGCCAAACTTTGTAGCCTTTTTGTTTCTAATCAAGTATAATTAAGATTATTTCTTCCTTCCATTTAAGTACTCATGAGGCCAAATGCAATTTTTTGTTTAAAGCCAGCATCATTTAGCAAATCAATTTGATGGCATTGTACTTTAGATACATGTCATTAAGATGCCAACATATGGGTTGTCTATGGAAGACGAAGAATATGGTTATGTTCTTCCACTAAGTCATATACTCTAAATTTTTTAGTCATATTGATGACTCCTGTCCTTACTTTATAATTAGTTCTAGTCTTAGATCGTGGATTACTTGTTAGGTAATCTCTTTTGTCTAGCTTTTTCAAACCCTATATGTAGCGAACAAATCTGCATATGCCAACGGAGCCATCCTTTTTCTGTTATTATGGTATTTTTTCCTAACTATGAACCTAACTCTCCTACGATAATCAATCCAAAATTTCCAAGTGACCTTTAAGCTATCAAACACCATCCCCATTTAGGCTTCTAATCAACCTCCGTATTATATCAATAAGCCTGTGATAATAAAATTAAGAATATGAGCAATCACATTTCCTTAGCATTTTGTTAAACTATGGATGTCAAATAGTTTATTATGAAATTACAACTATTAACAAAATTTATAAATGTTCAAGATTAGGAACTATCAGGCCACTACCTAAAGACATCATTCAAGCAAAATAATTTACTAAGTAAACAAAATAAAATAAAAATAAAAATAAAATAATTTAGTGGGTATCTTAACAAAATCATTTTAAGTGTGCAAAATAAATATAACAATACATTTATCAAATCAATAAACCAACAAATTTAACAAAAAATGATTTTAATAAAATACCAGTAGCAATATAAAAAAGTCAAAATTTCCTTTTTTTTGGGGTCATTTTGTAACTTTTAATTCAAAAGAAAAAAATCAAGCTATTAAAAAATATGACTTAATTCATTAACATTCATTAAGAGATGAAATTATAATATTCCTACAAGCTTTCTTCTTATACAAACTATCGAAAATTGTATATCTTATGATTGAGTTAGATTTATAAGAACTAAGCTTTGATGAAGATTAAATCTTACTTTCGCCCAAACTACTTCAGTGGCACTTAGTGGTTACAAGGATGATAAACAATGGAGGAAGGAGAGAGATGATAGAAAATGGAAGGGAAAAATGAAAAGGAGGGAACAAGCTAGTGAAGAAATGAAGGGAACCATTATGTGCAATATAATCTTCGCGAAATGCACTATTTTTGTACTTCTAAAGTTGTTATTACATTTTCTCAAAATGGTCTAGTTTGCTATCTAAAATGTATCATCCTAGAGAGTGTGAATATTCTCCTTCATCTTTGAGCCATTTGATGAAATCAACAACTAGAAACTGTCATGGGAGAGACATTGGAGACAAGCCTATGGGAGATGATCTGAATCCACTTTCTTATGCTTCCACTTGTAACTACTCTTAATTTGCAATTGTCAGAATCTCCTTGTGCTTACACTTTCCTCATGCCCTCTCAAGCTACCTAACAATTATGGAAAACATTAGGCACCATCATTTTATGGTAAATTGACTTTATTACTATATAAGAATTATGTTTTCCATCCCCAAAGTGCTCATGCCTCATTCATTAATTCTAGTATTATTGTCCTGGTTTCCTCCTTAATAGGCATCACGTAAAGTTATTGAATATTTTAATGTCTCTATTTCTTGTAGCTTCTTATCTTCACTCTTTTTATTTTTCCTTAATTTCTTTTTTCTTAGGGACCATTCATTTCTAGAAAATTTTAGATGAAAATAATGGAATCTCTACCATTTTCTATGTTTTCTCACACCCATAAAAATGTTATGTTTTAGTAAGTATAGTTGTTGGTCAATGTTTTGTTGCATCTAAATAATCTAATGATTATGATTGTAGATCTATGAAAGAAAAGAAAAATAAGATGCATTCTATTCAACTTTGCTAGGGTTGGCTGAGGTTCTTTTGTTTTTTAGCTCTACAAGTTTATTGTCATTTGCTTGTTATTGCTTAAAAATAGAAGAAATAGTTTAAATTTTGATTATAATTGCTAAGGATTATGATAATTGGGTGAATTGAAAGGGATAAAAAGAAAAAAAAAATGAATAGAAAAAGTTATTTAACTCATCTGTTTAGTAAAAAAATATTATTATATTTGGTTAATTGTAAAAAGTGTGGAAATGAGAATATGTGATAATAAAATGGTTAAAATATTCTTATTAAAACAATAATAAAAAATATATAATATTTTTAACATTGCTAAGAAGAAACTATCAAGCTTATATTTGTGTGTGATCAAGTCTAGGGTTTTGAAGAACAAAAGCTTCCTGTATCAATGTTGAGGTAGCCATTTATGGAGATCAGCCTCGACACGTCTTACCCGAACTGGCAGGGGCATTGGATTTCTGGTGAAGTTTGTTAATTTTTGGCAACATTTGATATTCAGTTTAGCTGAGAAAGGCAAGGCTCGCAATAGTTGTACTCTTCTCTATGATTGTCTTGTTGGAGATTGTGCCCTAGGCCAATCATTGTATTGCAATAATTGTTTTTATTAAGAAATAAGAGTTTTCTTTTATTACATTATTATATTATTTGCATGTTTATATATAATAATATCCATGGATAAATCATTTTTTAAATTATTCAAAATATCCCTAGTCAATCATCCTTGTGGGAACAACGATGAATTAAGACTAGTATGATTTTGATTGATTAAGTGTTAATCATGTATGATGATATGAATTAAAATTATAGGCATGTGATAGAAAACAGGACGCTGGATAGACCTATCATGAGATAAGCTACATAGATTAGGTCATAAGTTTATCTCATATATAACCATGTCATTGATCCCTTTGACCTAAGATCACCATAGATTCCTATATGAAGGATACTGTACTTTGGCATAGTCTAATGTCACCTTTAACCGGGTGATTATAAAGGCTATGATCGGTGACGGGCTTGTCGTACAACCCTCAAAATAAAACTAAGTTGAATATTAAATGCACTATAGGGCACAACCTAGGTCATCTCCCTTGGAAATGGAATTCAATGTTCAATTAGGTTTTCTAAGTGTTCTAAGGTCCTAGAACTATCTAATTTAGGGGTTTTGGTTGAATTAAACTAACCTAAAACTAAATTGAATTAAAATTTCTAAATTCTACCTAATTGGATGAATTGTGGGTGATAATGGGCTTGTGACTAGCTTTGGAATTGTCTATTGGTATCCACTATCCTCATCCTAATCCAATTTTGATTAATTCTGGCCTAAGAGTTCCTAATTATGTTCATTAGCAAATGATCTTGAATAACCATTCAAGATTCAAGAAATTAACAAGTTAATGTTGAATTGAGAACTCAATCCTACACCAATTCATTAACTCTTGTCTTTAAAATTAATGAACATCTAAGTTGATTGATTAACTTATTAATAAGCCTCTGATTCATCATCCAAAAATGTTTAATTAACTAACTAAACACTAAGGAATTCTTAAATCAAACAATCAAGCATATAATCTCACTCATGCATTTCATCGAACACCTTCGTGGCATACATGAGAGATTAGAGAGAATAATGAAAAACCATATTCAATCCAACCAATTAATCAACAAAAAGGTTTCCTAATCAGTGTTTAACCAGCCACTAATTAATTACACAAATTTCTAATCAAATACAACTCAAACGAGATTGTACAAGAAAAAGAAAAAAATGTAGGAAATTGAGAAATTTTAGCCAAAATTCTGATTGTATCCATGGATTCAAGCTTCTCCAAGAGCTTCCTCCTAGCTAGCCTCAAGGTGGATGAATTAGAGCTTCATTAATGGATGGAAATGGAGGAAAAATGGCATGGTATGTGAATGGAGGCGTGAATGAAGGCGAAGGGCATGTGGTATCAGTGAAAGGCATCGTGAATGATGTGTTGAATGGACGAAATGGACCAAGGGCGTGATGCTGGACGAATGGCCCGTGAAATGGAATATGGCATGGTTTTACTCCTCACGTGTTTTGTTTATTTTTCACGTGCTCCTCTCTTCCCATTGTCTGAAGCTACTTATGTGATTATATGAATGAGATGGGCCCCACTTGAATTTATAATATTCCATGTACTTCACATATTCTGATTCATGCGCAAGCTTCCCACGTGATTCAGCTATTGCATTCCTATTCTTCACGCGTTGATTCCTTCTTTCGTGCAGCTCCATTTTCTGTTCGTGTGCTTCGTGCTTCTTCATGCGTTGCTCTCCTCTCCATTGGTTTCACATTAACTTCTGCATGTTTATTCTTCCACTCTATTCCAGCAGCTTTCGTGGCTTCTTTTGCTTCTTCATTCAGCCCACTTTTCTCCTCCATCTCAGAACCAAGACTCGAGCTTCTCTTCTATTTCTGCATGTGTGTGTTGCTACCTCTCGTGTTTAATCTGAACCCATGCAACTGTTGTACTCTTAGCTCGTGTTGCTTCCTCTCAAAGAACCAGAACCCATGTTTACATGTGAGCTTCTCAACGTGGCTTCATTCCCATCCAAACCAGAACTCATATCTCAAGTTTCTGCTCCACATAATCTTCACGTAACTCTTCTCTTAAGCAGAAACTATAGCCTCTTCTGCTGCTGCCATTTTCAGCTCGCCTTATTCATGTTGCTGTCTTCTTGCCTTTAGCCCAAGCTTCCATGTCTTCTTCTTTGTTTCTGCTGCTTTTCCGTTCTGTTTGTGTTTCTTTTTGCTGTACATGAGAGTTTCCATTCTTTTCTTAGCTCGAGCTTCTACTGTTCTGGAGCTGCATTCGAGGCTTTGTTCTGCATGTGTGTCTTCATTCATCACATGAATCTCCTCTTGTTTCTCATGTACTTTGTGGCTTCATTCTGGACCCTAAACCCGTAGCTTCAATGCTTTCTTTCTCTTCACACGTGAGCTGCCTCATTCGTCCTTCTCTTAAGAAATTCTTCTCCTCTGTTTTGCTCATAGTATTTCACGTAGAACTCAAGCTCTTTATCCTCGAGAAGCCATCCCTTGTTACCCTTCAGCTAGAACTCGTGGCTATCTTCTTCTTCAAAATCACGTTGCTTCAGCTCTTCATTCAAATGTGATTCCTTTACTCATCCCGTGGCCAACTTCTCATGTCTTCTCCATGATATACTCCCATGCATGGTTCTCTTCTTTTAGTCCCAAGCCTTATCACGTTCTGTTCTTTGCCTCTTCTTTACGTGGCTATAACCCTTTTAGTTTGTGGCTTTCCTTCAAAGCTCCAATTACCCAACAAAAAATCTGCATAAAGAATAAGAACAATTCAACAAGAAAATTCACAAAATCATTTAAAATAAAATTGTGCATTAAAATTCCTAAATTTTGCAATTAAATTCGTAAAGTATAGAAATGGCTATTAAAATGGAATCTTATCTAATTAAAGTCTTAAAGCCATATTTGGAACTAAAATGTCTAAGTTTAGGAGGATAAAAATAGATAAAATATGTGTTTATCAATCGGGTATAGTGGAATCCATACAAAGGAAGATGAGTGGTCAAAATGGAATTTATCTTTGTGATTAATAGAAAGATATCTCTGGGCACCTCGATGAGTATGACTGAGAAATGCATGGCTATGCTCAGATGGAAAGGGTTCCATCTTATATTAGTCTGCTAGAAGATCAAGAAAGTTACGATTGAACAAGTTGAGGATGACATTTCCATGCCTCATACTCGATCTAGATGTCGTGTGACAAAAGAGATATGATAGGGTTGTAAGATAGATTGCATCGAATCACTGATCCCGTATGATTTGGGTAGTCACAATATCTTGCTAGAGGTCGCTTGTGACTTATGGGTCAAATTGTGCAGTTGGCCCACTGCTAATATCATATGGGCCTGTAGGGTCGCACACAAGAACAGACCAACTCGAACTAAAATGTCCACATTCATTAAATCAGAAATGTGTCTAGATTCAATGAATTTAATTTTTAAATCTAGGATAGAGGAATTATTTATATATATAAATAATTAAATTCAAAATATATATATTATATATATTATATTTAATATTATATATATGTATATATATATATATTAGTTTAAATTTAATTCTATTAGATAGATTTAAATTTAAACTAATCAGATAATTTAAATTTAAATTAAGCTTTAGATATTGTTAGTTTAAATTTAAACTATAGGATAGATTTGAATTTAAATTAATAATATATTTAATTAATTTTGATTAATTAAATATATCTGAAACCCTACTCTATAAATAGGGTTTCCATATCAAAAAAGTTAATCTAGAGCTGCCTCCAAAAACCCTAGAGAGGGGGATAGTATACGAACGTCGTCCGGAGCTGTATGGATGTTGTACGGAACTGTACGGATGTCGTACAAATAAGTGCTAGTACACCATTCGAGTTGCTGAACCCCGCTTGTGTGGATACTAGTAGAAGAAGCCGATTTGCGGTTAGTTCCTGTGATCCAGACGAAGAGTAAATAGCAAACTTAATTGACAGAAAAGGTAATTCTCTGAACCTATTCAGTTTAAGCGATTTTGATAGATCTTTAGTGGGAATCGGGATAAAAAAAATTTTAAATTCCGGTGTATACCTCCCATGATTCCTAACATGTCTTTCCCTCTTCTTCATTTGACTCAAAGAGTGGTTCTCAGTGTTTCTTGCATATCTAATTTAGGCAGTAATTAGATATATCTTTAAAATTTTCTTGCAACCCTAAAATCTTAATAGCAAAAGTCAAAAAAAAAAAAAATGAAAGAAAAAAAATCTAGATCTAGGATTTATTGGTCTAAAATATTTGTAGTGTAAGTCTTTGTATTTTTTTTTTTGTTATCAAGAGCAAGAAAATTTCAAGATGCTTTCTTTGTGCCTTGAAAGATCTATTTGGAATAAAAATTTACTATATACAGCAAATTAGATTAAGGGGTTTTGAGTATTTTTGTATACAGCAAGAGATTCTTTTGTTAAGTGCCAATTTAATGGCTACTCAATTGCAGTGAAAGTATTCCTTCCTCTCTTCTACTAAGTTATTTGTTTTATGGGTATTATGATTTGACATCTTTATAAAAGAGGCACTTGACATGATTTAATCAATTTCTTATGTTTCTTGCTAATTTTATTTTCTTGTATGTGAACTGATAACTCTGTTCATTTTGCATTTATCTTGTACATGTCTACTGCTTTGATATATATCTTCAACATTCAAGGAAGTAACGATGGATTTAGAAATTATTATATCTTGCAAATTATGATGGCCTCCTTTAACATTGGTGAAAGCAATGGTAGATTTGTGCTTCAAATACCAATAATTCTTTTTTTTAATCTACTTACAGCATATATTTTTCAGCTTCCAATAAGGAAATTTTGATCATCATTTCTAGCTAGCTTTAGTTAGAGCATAAAACATGGAGAAAATCTACAATTTCTTGCTCAAATATATATGGACGAACAAAACCATGGAAGTTGTTTTAAAGTGAGGCCAAAGTTCAAAACAAAAGTGGGTTAGTCATTAAGGGAGCTACATTGTCCCTTATGAGGTTTTACCATGATTTCATATTTATACATATTAGAAAAAGACCTAGAAATGCTAGAACTTTGATCAATAGATTTAACAAACAAATACCTATAAATGAATAAACAAATACAAGGTTCTCAAGTTCTTGCATAAATTCGAGCAAGAGATGAACAAACAAACCCAGAAATGGAGATGGAGAATCTCGAATTTGGATCCATTAAGAAGAAAGCTTACCTACTTGTTCATTGATGGAGATTAAGATGACTAGTTGCTGCGATGGACTCTTTGCTACTAGGGTTCGAATTTGGGGGTAATATGAAACTCCACTGGCCATTTAAGATCATTCAAGGGTATTTTCATCAAACCATTTCTCATTTTACTTCCCAAAATGAGATGATTTTGGTTTCCATCACAAGCAGGAAATTTCCCTTTCCATGGAAAGTATCTTAATGTTTTTCCTGCAACTAAACACACGAGACCGTTAGAATCTTAGTTGGTTTTCCATTCCTTGGGATGGCATTCTCACAACCAAATGCACCTTAAAGTTTAATAATTATGCCCATAATCAAATTAGATAGTTCTTAGGTTATTTGTTTAAAGTCTTCAGAGATTATAGTATGATAATGAGTTATAGTCTTCTTTTAATATTAATTTCTTAATTTTCTTTATTGTTGATAGAAAGAAACTTTATATAGTTGCAAGCAGAATTTGAAGTTGCATTTGTTTTATACAAAAGGTAAGAGAAAGAAAAGGGAATTAATTAAAATTTAAGTGTTTTTGTTTAATCTATTCTATACATTTTCTTTTGCCTTGAAACATGGAAGTTTCTTGTTTCAATTGTAACTTCAAAAACTTCAAAGAAGTAGTCTTAATTATAATATGATCTGTAGAACTTATGTGCTTCTTCTATGGCTTAATGATGGAGCATGAGTTTTTATAATTCTCAATCGGTGCTTGATGAATCAAAGTGGTTTCATGGTATGGATATACTCTTTCGTTGCTAACAAAGTTGAGGAATTTAGAGAAAGGAATAAAAGTTGCATACTTTTCCGAGTTTGATGCTACAGTGGTTGTCCTAGATATCATTTGAATACTCATAGACTCAACACTTTATAATATGACCCAAAATCTTAAGAAAAAAAGGTTTATAGGTTGATCCATTTATCTATATGGTTTTCACCTAATTCATTTTCTTTCAGTAAGATAATTCTTTATATCCAATATAAAATACATGACATATCAAATTATAGATTAACATTTCGAATTTTGTTGCATGTTAATGTTTATGGTTATATTGCATTTATTTGTATGAGTATCAAGTATACATGGAATTTAGGCTTGGCATGTGGGGATGGGAGAAGGAGATATGTGAGTTGAAGAATATATGAAAATGAAAAAACATGAAGGTAGTCATAAGCAGGTGATAAAATAGTTGGAATTCATTAATTAGGGTGTGAAGGTGATAGGCCCCAAATCTTAAATATTTAACTAATATGCTCTTTTATGAATCTTTATAATCCTTAATTAATGTGCTTTTCTAACAAAGAAAGTAGTTATCTATATCTAATTTTGAGTTTAGTTTTTTCTCTATTTCTTTACTCTCATGTTTTTTTTCCTCCTTATCTTTTTAGTTTTCTATAATCTCTTTTTTTTATAAAATATATAAAAATATTTATAATAAGAATGGAAAAGAAATAATCTAATCTAATGATGCTTTAAACCACTCATCATCTGCATATTTACCCATTGGCTTACTTTGCTGCTCTATTCAACTGGGATAGCCATTTTAGAACTAAGATTGTAAGTTGGCATTAATAAGGTTACTCATCTAATGCTTAGCTGTTTGAATGTTAAGCAACCAATATCCTCACAACTAAGAAGGAATTTATAGATCTTTGAATTGTTCATTAACTCATTCTACTCTCATTTGCTTTACCTTTACTAGCACCATCAAGAAATTGCTTTTTTGCATCTAAGTAATTTTTGTTACAATAATTTTCTATCTTTAACTTAATTGTAAGGTCTAAGTTCTCAGTTTCTCTCTTTGTTATATTGTATCATAGCTCTCATTTTGTATATATCTTGTATGTTAAATTATTTATGTTGTTGAATCATCAAGAATTCATCTTAGATTTAGGTTGAAAGTAGTTGGATTGGTGCCTCTTGCTGCTTTACTCTGTCCTGTCTTTAGGTTTTGAGACTATAGTCAGATAATGCCTTGCTTCTTTATAACTTGCTTATAATAATTATTATAAATTTGATTGCAACTAAAAACTATGGTGCTACCCCTTCCCTAACAATTGAAATAAGTTTGACACGCTAGCTTATTGTGAGAGGTCTATTTTGATCATGCTATGTTTTGGAATCTCAAGAATCACTCTGGCTGATTATAGTTATATTGCATTAATCAAATACAAAATTTTTGTGTTTCCTTTCTCTTTCATTGGGAAGACTTTGCATTTTGAAACTTTGAATTCCAAATTGCCATGGCTGAAATTGTTTTTTTTTTTTCATTCTTTTAAGAAAATCTACCCTATTATTTTTCAAACAAGCTAAACAATGGAAGCATATGACCATTGCATTGACAAAGTTAAATAAAATAAGGTCCAATGGAAATAATCAACTTCTATTAGCTTTAGATTTTAGCTATACAAAAGGATATCAACCAAATAAGCATCAACTGATTACCATATGACAAGCAATTTCTTTGAGAGTTCAATCACCAAAAAATCTCCATGAAATCTTATTTCTTATGTTCTTCTTCACCTTATTCATGAAGAGGTTGCAACCTTCTTTTTTTTTGGAGTGCCGTGTTGCCTTAAGATTAAGTTCACAAATTCTTTGGGCAATGCCATCTTGGGTGTGAAGGTTAGAGGTTAGTGAAGGAAGCATCTTACTTTTGTGAAAACTAATCAGGTGCAAGTTAGGTAAAGGACAAAGGTCCTAATTGAGGCAAATGACAAGTGTCTTAATTGATATAGTTTGTGGTTCTCATAATCATCAAGCTCAACGAGTTTAGAGATTGATTGTTTGAGTTTTTTTTTTGATGATAATGGGTGGGAGGTAATAATTTGCAAATAAGGTGGTATGAAAGGTTAGGAAGTAATAAGAGACTTTGTCAAGACCTCTAAGAGCTTCCTTTTGCCTAATCAAGTGACACACCTTTACCTCTTTGACCTATACCTCATTTCCTCATCTTGGCTATTCATGAATGTAGCTTCTTATTCAAATTTTTAGCTTAAGCTAATCTTTCCATTGCAAAGAACCAAGAATCCTATACCTTATAGATTTTAGGATTTTCACCATGGAATGCCTTATTACAATGCATGGATGCAATTTTATTACTTGTTTGATTTATAAACTAATTGGTGTATTTAGTATGAAAGTTTTTTAGGATAAGGGATCTTTATTTCCTTTAGGGGATTCATTGCCCCCCAAAATGGGTTGGAAATAACAATTGGCTCGAGAACAAAACTTAGAATTTTTCACTCAATATGGCCCTTATGATAACCCCTATTTTATTAACCTTTATTTTCCTCAGATGCTTTATTGCATACAGGGATAAATAAAGTTAACAAATCATCCTAAAGGAATAAGCTAAATTCCACATGGATGACGTCTATGGAAAAGTCTAGCCTATTTAGATTTCTTTTGACAATTTGTAGAGTTGTTTTTAGATCCTCCACTTTGCTATAGGACCTTATTGTTTCACCATGAAAGGTAGAGTTAACAAAATTGACTTGCAAGGAATTTCAATTTTTTGGCAAGCAATTCAAATTGAGCTTTTAACTAGCTCGACTCATATGTCAACTTGATCCTTATTTATCTTGAAAATAGCCACACGATATAGTGCCAAAACTTGCTATTCTTGTGTAGGTTACCCGATATTGGCTTTTCTAATTAATCAGTGGATTATTATCATTGGTTAATAATGTCCCACATTCTCTTGGGAACCTATTGTCCCATAAGAAGTTATGGCTTATCACTTAACTTAAGAATAGGAAATTTCTACACAATTGATGCTTAGAACTTTGGCTTTGATGATATTTAGTAAAAACAAGCCAATTCAATGATCCACTGTAGTGTTGCATAGTTGCTTGTACACTATTGAGAAATATACCTTGGTATAAGAAAAGAAGAAAAACTTTATACTTTTTCTTGAAAAACTTTTGCTTCATTGGAGAAAAAATAGTTGACAATCAAATCGAGAGAAATATGCCTTTCTACATGATTGATACCCTAAAAAAATGATTCCAATTTCTAACCAAGACCTAATACTCATTTGTTGATGTGGCAAAACTTATGAGTTCTTTAATTCCCCAAAACTTTGAAAATACTCACTCTTTATGAAAAATTTGTTATTTTGTAGGGTCTAAAGAAAGAATTTTTATGAAAAATTTGTTGTTTTGTAGAGTCTAAAGAAAGAATTTTTTTTTTTTAAATAGATTGTGCATTATTTATTATCTTTCTTTTTTTATTTATGCATGTGACAAATGTATGTTAAAGGTTTCCCTTTCAAGGGATTATGATAAACGTGGTTATGGGCTTCGGGTTTGGGAAACCCACTAGGCAAAGGTTAGTTTAATTAACTCATACCTTCGTCATAGTTAATGGATGTCAAACTTAACAACTCTAATAAATAGTGACGATGTGTCACTTTCCTTATGAATTTTTGAATGCATGAATGTAATAAGGAAACTGTTAGAAAAATGCTCTCCTTTGTCCTATTATGGCTAAACATTAGGTTAAGATCACTGGTTTACAGAAGTCTAGCTCTAACTGCTCGGGAGGCGTCTATGGCTTGACTATTAGTGCATGCCCAGGGTAGGTCTATGACTCCTAAAATTGTTGGTTCCCAAATTGCCCCGCGTGGTGCCTTTAAAAGAAAAATTCGATTTTTAAAAGGAAATTTCGATTTGAATTTTCAATAACAAAAACCAAAATCAATAATTAAAGTAAAAGGGGAGGATTTAATAAAACTTTAAAAAAAGTCTTTTTAATTTGCCATGAGGTCAGGATCTCGCTATATAAACTCGACTTTGAGAAGAAAAATATCCTACACAAATCAAATCCATATAACAAGATACAATTTAGGTGAGGTCTTCATGATAGCCTCAGGAAGCACAAGACTTCACAGGAAAATCAATATAAACCTCTACTAACTTAAGGTGTATTAAGACCCAGGTATAGAGCCCATAATGTGTGTAGGATATTTGTGTCTCCATGATGTGTGTGAGGAGAGTATTTACCTTTTTATCCTATGAACTGCTTAACCCTCATTTGCTAGGCAGCTTGGCAGAATAAAAGGTAGAGAAATATATATAAAGATATAAACAAGAAAAAGTAAAATATACAAATATGGTCATCTGCCGTAAGGTTTTATTCCTCATGTTATCTATCCTAACACATATTATGAACATAATCAATGACACAAAACAGATGAAGCAAGCATGTGAATGGCATGTTATTTACTCTAATCATATGAGGCAAACAACAAACAAAAGTAGAATCAAAATAAATAAAAAAGCCATAATATTTTGCACAACTAACTTAAAATTAGGCTTGACTCTCGAGATATCCCCAGTGGAGTCACCATAGCGTCACACCCAAAAATGCAATCGCGTGGAGCCTTTAAAAAAAATTCGATTTTCAAAAAGAAATTTCAATTTGAATTTTCAAAAACGAAAACCAAAATCAATAATTAAAGTAAAAGGGTAGGAGTCACCACTAAAATTTTAATTTTTGAAAAGGCAAAACTTTGGAAAAACCTTTTTAATTTCAAAAATAGTCTACGAATTAGATTTGGATTCGGGAGTCGATTGTGAATGGAGAAGGTGTTAGATACCTCATTACACCTGTTACTAAGAACAGTTACCCTAAGTTAGTTATGCAAAAATAAAATGACCTTGATTCTATTTTAATTCTTTCTAACAAATTACATGCACAATAAGAAATAAACAAATTAAAGGAAATAAAATTAAGAGTAAAAAGAAATAAAAGAAATTAAAGAATAAGATTAAAAGTAAAATGAAAGAAAAAAATTAAAGAAATAAAAATTGAAAGAACATGTTTATTTACAAAGACAGATTTGACCTAGGATTAGAGTATATGGCCTACAGACCCTCCAAGAGGGATCAAAATCTACGCAGTTCGAATAAGAAATTGTGTTTGTTTTTGTTTTTTGTTTTTTGTTTTTATATTTTTATATTTTTTTTTTTTGTTAATTTTTGGTTTTGTGTATTTTTGTTTTGTTTTTGTTTTTGTTTTTATGTCTTCTTTTGTTTTTTTATTTGTTTTATTTTTGTTTTTATCTCTTTTTTTATTTTTTTATTTGGTTTGACATTTTATTATTTTTTCACCATTTTTTGTTATTGTTGTTGTTGTTTTTTTTTTGTTTTTTCTTCTTCCTTTTTTTTTTTGAGAATTTTTTTAATTTTTTTAGAAATTTTGGTTTGAAATATAACCATTCTTTGTTGTTGTTGTTGTTTTTTTGTGTGTTTTTCTTCTTCCTTTTGTTTTTTGAGAAGAAAGAAAGAAAATAGAAATTATTTTAGACTTTCGCAAACGAAACAATTTTGAAATTATTTTTGTATGTTTAATTTGCAAAACTAAATTGACTTCACTTTTTGCTCTCTCTCCTTTCCTATTCCTTTCTTCCTTTTTTTTAAGTGATTTTTACAATTTTTCATTCTTATTTATTTATTTATTTTTATTATTTATTATTTTTAAATTTTGATTATTATTTTTTATTTTTGTTTTAGTTGAATTTTGATTTTTCTTCCTCCTTTTTTAATGATTTTTTTATTTAATTTTCTCAAATTTTGATTTTTTATTTCTTATGATTGATTTTTATATTTTTTGTTTTGATTTTTGTTTATTTTTTAACTTTTAATTTTTTTTTTTTGATCTTAGATTGTAGATTTTTTTAATATGTATTTTGCATTTTTTTTGGTTCATTTAAAGAATTTTTTATTTCTATAAAATATATTTTTATTAAAAGAAAAGTTCATAAGTCTTAAAAATGGTTAATTTCTCACTTACTTTTCACGTTTTCTTCTTTTGTTGGTATTTGTTTGGTTTTTTCTTTTTTTCTTTTTTTTTTTTTTTTTTAAAAATTTTTCTTTTGTTATTTTTTATTGTTGTATTACTTTCATTTCTCTTCTTCTTTTTTTTTGTTTTTATATTTATAAAACTCTTTTTTCATTTTATCCTTTTTTTTTTCAAAAGAGGCTACAAAAGGAACAGTTAATTTCAAAATTTTGTTTTAACATACAATTCTTCAATTTTCACAAAAAAACCTTTAGTAAGGAAAAGATAAATCTTTAAGACCCAACTTAATTTTTTTACAAAAAAGATTTTAATCCTCTTTTGTTTTTCTTGCTCTCTTTTTTTTGTTAAATTTTTTTTTCCAAGAACCATTTGGTGGGGGGCTGTTGAAACCTAAAATATATTAAAGTGTAAATTCAATACCCAATAGGTACTAAGGAGGCTTTATTACCACACATGACCTATAGGTGTATTCCTATGTGCCTGAGGGGATACAAGATCCTACACGGCTATTCTAAAAGTAAAGTGTGATGAAATACAAAATAAAATAAAAAATAAAAACATTTACAAACAAAACAAGTAATTTGTGAGAGTGGGTGTTTGGTGTTCAACCGTGATTCGCTATGTTACTCTTAAACATATTTACAAGAGTAAAAGGAGAAATTATACAGTTATAACACAATTGGCTCTTATCCTTTTGGTTAGATTGATAGTGAACTCTATAGGTGCTGTCCTGCCAAGCTTTACGTGGCTCCACCATCTCGTTCCCTTGTTTGAAGTGATGAGTGACTCTCCCATATTCCATATATGATTCCATATGTTAAACGATAAATAAGCCGACATTAAAAAAAAGCATCGACTCAAAAGGAATAACGAGCATCAAATTTAATCATACATATTGCATTAGACCCCAATAAGAAGTGAAGCTATAGTAGCCACCATCTTTCAGCAATATGTTGAAATCATATAAGATTGGCATACCAGTTGGAAGAGCAACCCCAATTAATATGAGCATGAGATAGAAAATAAATAATCACATGAAGTTCAAACTCGAAGCAAAGATTTAAAGCCAGTGTGTAAGTGTCAATTCAAGTGGGATTTAACTGTGCTTTGACGAATCCACTGGAACCATAGGTACAGTATGCCAAAATCCCATTGGCTTCATGACTCAACGCAATGACTAGCACTATTAATGCAAAATCAAATACTAACTAACAACAAATCAACTATCATCCACCCATGTTTGTTTGTATTTTTTTTTAGTAACAGAAATAAAGTCATTTGGAAATAAGCACACTGTAAAAACCTTTCCTAACTCTGAACATTGAACAGGGTAGTAAGCATAAAAAATACGCTCAGCATCCCATAGCTGTATAGAATCAATGGGTATAACAAATCTCATTTACGAAACTCATTATAGTTTGAGCATAAGGAATAAATCCTACAAAAGCGGAATCCAAATGCAAAACTTATGCAAACACACACACGAAGGAAAAAAGAAAACTATGGCAAACTCTATTTGGATGGAAATCTGAACTTTCATACTTGTTCAGAAACCGTCACTAAGCATTCACGAGTATATATTCAATAACATATGGATTGTTCTATTCCTTCTACACTACACAACAAATGATCAAGGTCACACAGCAAGATAAGCTTCCATCAATATAAAACTAAACCAGAGGATATAGAAGTAAGAAACATTCCAAAATCAAATCTTAACTAAAACTCAGAGGGACCAATACCGAGTAGAAGAAAAATTAAAAGATTTACCTCTAAGAAAGTCCAGATGGTGAATCCTCTTCCCAACTCTCCTTCCTTATCTACTTGAAGCTTCATTGACTCTCATGGCCTCTGATTTCAAGATCTCTATCTCCCTTTTTTACCTTTCTCGATTCTTGCTTGCTCTCTTCCCCTCTATGTTTTTATTTTTCCCTTCGATTCACTCAAGCCCAAAACCAATCCTCCCCAGAGCAATCCCCAGTTTCTCCTCTTTTGCTCAGCTTCTCTTTCTCCTATTCCCTCAAACCCTCCAATTGCCTCTCTTCAGATTCCATCATCTCTTTCTATTTCTGCTAGTCTTTCACCCTCTCCCGCTCTAATCCCCAACCAAAAAAACCTCCTCTTGATTTTGGCCTCCTCCAAATATATAGAGAATCAGAGCATGACTATTACTCTCAACCTCTACGCGTTTCCTTCTTCCACTTCTACCCAGACGCGCCTTTCTAGTCCATCAATTTGCAATGCTAATCTCGCTTCGAGGTTGGCATTTTCCATTGTCCTTCACTCCCTTTCTAATTGCTGAAAGTTGTACGATTAGTAGGTAAGAGCCTACTGCTCAAGGATGTGAGAACAAGAACACCAGAAAAGGGAGGGACCACGCAACTAGGGTTTTTCTTGTGCCTTTTCACATTTTTTTAATTTATTATTGTTTTTCTGCCTTATGTATGTGGGCTTCAGACTTGGTGAGAGGATGCTGGGCTGAAACTATAGCCCTTTGCCCATTTTCTATTTTTGGTCCTTTTTTTTTTAAAGCTAGTTTTGGGTTGGGCTTTTCTTTTCTTTTCTTTTTTAGGTTCTTTTTTCTAATTTTGTTTAATTTTGCATTTCATTTCTTTTTCTTTTTAAGAAAATATAAATTTATTATTATTTTTTTGTTTAGTTTTCTTTTCATTTTATTATTATTATTATTATTTCATATTTTCTCTCTTCTTTTTTTTTCTAGTCCTTTTTTAATTTTTCCTTTCATTTCTTTTTTTTTTTTTAGGATTTTTTTACTTCCTCTTTGGTTGATCTTTTTTTTTTTTTTACTTATTGGGCTAAAAAGGACCTATTTGATTTTTCTTTGTTGAATGCTTTAGGCTTTTCTTTTTTTCATTTTTCCCATTTTTCTTAATTTTCTATATCTCTTCTTTCCTTCTTTTTTTTTTTTTTAAATTTTTTGTATTTTTTACTAATTTGATTTTGTTATTATTTTTAGAGCTTGCCTGGACAAAATACGGTGTTCACAATAACAAGCATGACTGATGAATTTGCTTTCTTGTCTTCTTGCTATTTACTCAATTTTAATGGGAAATGGTTGAGACTTACAAGAGGCGCTAAGGATTATTTGGCAAAGACAAGAAAATATCATGCAAAAGATTTTAACAATGAAAAGATGGGTAAGCATTATGACATTTATGTCTTATGTCTTGTAAGGTTCAAAATTATTATGGTCGATGTTAAGAGTGATAAAATGAAGCAATTTTTCCAATTGGCAAAAATATTGCATGCTGCCATTAAGATCATGAATGTTCACATAACTACTTTGTTTACCCAAATTAATTGTAGTAGAGAGCTTTTGGAGTCTTTTATTTAAAGGGGCTAGATGGTGGCTACTGAAAGAGGAAAAAGTTCTATCTTTGGACCAATATATGATTAATTCAAATGACTAATTTAGGCAAATTTTTCAAATAATACCAACATGTAAATTTAGTTATTCTTATGTAATGTATGACACTATAGGTTGCATTGCTATTAATGTTGGTTTTGATCTTGGTAGCAACTTTGTTATTTTTGATGTAGTCATAATCTTTGTTTTGTTTTGTTTTTGTTTTTTTTTTTAGGTTATTTAGCAATAACAAATTTTGTGTGCATCAAGAAGAATTGGTTGAAGGATAAAGAAGGTGAAGCATTAAACAAGAAGGGCATAGTTACTATTAAAATGCTTGACAAATGTACAACCAATGAGGAAGATTCAAGTATGAAGTTGCAAGAATTTGTGAGCATTAGGTGAAGCTTCAGTTTCTACTTATACATACAAGCCTTATAAGCTATATTAAGGGAAGTCTATAAGGCACACACACTACATGGCTTGAATCTAATGGAAGGTTTCCTAATTACTATCATCACTTGCTTGCAGCAATGTTTTAGAGGTTATTATATTATTCCTTACTGAAGTCTATTGGTGCAGTTTATGGTACACTTGTTTTGGAGGATGCACATTACAAAGCAATGTTTACGAGGACAAGGATGATTTTATAGGGGTGGATATTGTTGGCACTTACCCCAAAAGATAATATTGGTCCACTTAGAGGCCCAATTAAAGCAAAACCAAGCCCTCTCCTCCTGCTATATGAAGAACAACTTACACATGAAGGAATCTATTTTGTTTGTATTTCACTTTGATTTGTATTAATCATTCTTCTTAGCTAATTTTACCTCTACAAATCAATCAAGTTCTCTCTATCTTGTTTTGCTGATTTGGTTTGTATCAAGAGAAAAATTAAAACCATGTGAATTGAAGACATACCATTGACTCTAGATAACAAACCTCTCTTTTTAAGGGAAAATAACTCCTTTAGTTGCTATCATCCTAACCTGCCAATAAACCCACGAAGCTTCACATAAATCAAATTAATTGTATATATTATGGTAACATCTAATCTCATTTAAGGATGCAAGGTATAGGAAAGTACTATTTTTCACAATTTTGTAGCCTTCCTTAATACATTAAATTTATGAATCATAACCAGGCTAATAGTATTTTTATATCTTTCATAATATCTGACTTAATTAACACCTTTCTCTTTCTTCTCATTTACATAAAATTTTTTAAATCAAAAATAGTAGCATTGCATTAACAGTATTGAAAAGATGAAAATCGTAAAGAAACTGAATGGCATAATAAAAATGTTAATGATCTTGAAACTCTACCTCGAAGGCTAGACTTGGTTAAACTGCAGTTAGTAAAATGCTCTACAAGTGCACCTCTCAATTGATTATGCTAATTTGACTTAGTTTTTACTTCAGATATTGGCCAAACTATTGCCATCTTTATTATTAAATTTAGACTAGCAGATAACACTTGAGGCTGTCAATTAATATAAAAAGTAAGAAAAGAAATTGACTTAGATAGCTGAGGAAATAAGATTTATATGCTTATGCATTTTAAGAACATATATATTGTTCACATTTTTTCTTTTCTTTTTATTTAGAGAAAGAGAATATTGAGGACATTTAAACTTGAATGCTAATTTTACCCTTTCACCCAACTTGTCCCTATCCCTGGATTCATGGCTTAGGTGGTGTTGAAGTAAATTGTGAGAGCTATATTATGAATATTGCTTTTTTACTCATTGTTGTAATTTATAACACAATTAAATGCTACTAGTAAGTATCACAAAACCTTAATTTCTTTTCCAACATTGAATAGTTTATTTCTCCATTTTTCCCTTTGGTGGCAGGCACCACTTAGCTCCAAAATAAGAAGTAAAAAAAACACTTGGAGAATTTAACTTGGAAGTCTCTAAGTACAAGCCCAAGTGTCCTTGCAACAATTCTACACAAAGAGTAAGCCAACCTCATAGGAATTTCTAGTTTCTAATAGTTTGTAGAATTATCCAAGTATCAATTATTAATATCACTATCAATAAAACCTTACTCCTTACACCTTAAGTTGGCTCAACTAATAATTCCACCACAAATCATTTCCCAATTCATATTTTATAGAAATATACAAAAAAAAATATTATAATTAAAAATAGAAGAATTCTGTTACTTAAGAAAACTTTGTGTGCTACTTTGGAAGCATTATTTTTTTTTTCATGTCTATTTTGATAATATGCAAGAACATTTATAAAACCTATATTTTCTTTTTAAAAAAATGTCATGTAGGAGACTAAAATGTACATGCTCATGAATGTATAGTGCTAATTATGTAAACTCGATGGGATTCCCTCTTAACATGGTTTTAAATTGCATATAGCATTACAAAATGTGGCTACGATATCAAGTCACATCCGCATCAATCCACCTGTAATGCCTGTTACTCTTCTTGTAGCACCCGCAACAACCATAACTGTAACACAATCATAACCACAATATAAAACCATGCTCCTTAAAGTTAAACTCAATATGCAATTGCAAGAACTCCAATCATCTTTCAAATTGTGCAATGAAACTATCTAAAATGAACCAAAAGTAAAGTCCAATAAACTTACCTAATTATCCATATGTTCTCTTACACTAGTTGTACATCCCTACACATCATTTCCTAGCTCATACACACAGAGAGCAAAATATAAGAAAGAAAAAAAAAGTTCAATTTTACATAAACAACATGCAACTCCCCTAACATCGAGAACAACAACCACATGTGAGAGTGCTAAAAAGTCATTAGTCCCTTCAAAATTGGCATCTCCAGAAGCATCGGAGGCCAAAAGACATAAAAAATGACATCAAAACCAATGAAAGGTAAGAAGTAGTGGGTTTATTGCATTTGGTTGACATTGGAGGGCATTTGGTGGATCAAAAGACAATATGACAACTTTGACAGGAGGTGACCCAAAACAATAGCTAAAGAGGCTTCTGGGCGAAGTGGAACAATTTGATATTAAGGGGTTCAAAATTTTCACAAATTAAAATATGCAATATCGTGCCTTGTCTTTCCTTCCTCTTTCATCCTTCCTTGGATTCCTCTTTGGTTCTATTTCTAGTGTATTCTACGTCAGTTATAAAGGTTGTTCTGATGGCATGGTTGAATATAAAGAAGAAAGGATGATCTTTAAAGCAATTCCTAAACTACTAATTACATCCCAAAGCTTTGATTGCTCTATTGAGGCTGATTTTAAATCTATTTTTAGAATAATCTTTTTCATAGTAAAATTAAGGTTCTCTAATTTATATAAAAAAAATTACTTTGAAATTTTTAGAATTCAAAACAACTCAAAATGGCTCAGTCAAAATTTTAGTCAATCAATGCCCTAAATTCACATTCTAATCTTCATGGATCTATCTATCTCTATGACTGGAGACACTTTAATAAATATATAGTCTTCAACCTCAAATTCTTATGGCCTTTTTCTTTTATCTGCATAACCTTTTTATGTACTCTATGTCATTAGAATTTTCTTTCTAATCAATTCTATTAGTCTGGAAGCTTAGTCCATTATTTTTGGGCCTATAAGGCTCTTCTCTCCAAGCTTAATCTAACACATTAGAGACCTACATTTCTTCCCATACAAAACCTCATAAGGTGCTATCTACATGCTAAACCGATTACTATTATTATAAGTAAATTCTCTCAGTGACAACTAGGTATCCCACTTCCCTTTCATTTCTAGGACATAAGCCTTTAAAATGTCTTTTAGGGTTTGAATAGTTCTCTCTGTTTAGCCATCTATTTAGAGGTGGTAAGCTATGCTGAATCTCAATCTATTCCTAGGTGATCTTGCAATGATCTCCAAAAATTGAAAGTAAATTTGGGACCTCTATGTAAAATTATGCTCCTAAGTATACTATAAAGTCTTACGATCTCCTTTATGTACAGTTAGGCTATCTTATCTAGGGTGTATGTGGCTCTATTGCTAAAAAGTGAGTAGATTTAGTTAATATATCCACTATCACCTATATTACATCATACCGTAATGATGTTCTAGGTAAACTCATGATAAAATCCATGGATATGCTATTTCACTTTCACTCAAGGACATCTAAGGGTTAAAGTAACCCAATTGGTCTCTGATGTTCAATCTTAACTTTAACATACTAGGTATTTTGCTGCATACGCTTCTATGTTAGTTTTCATCCCAAGCCACCAAAACACTTTCTTTAAATTATGATACATCTTGTTACTACTTGGATGAATAGTGTATCTGCTTTTTTTTTGCCTCTTCTAATATTCTTTCTCTCAGCTCTAACTCTTTGGGCACACATAATCTATCTATGTATCTCACTATCCTATCCTTAGATAGATTAAATTCTGAGGCCCTACCATGAGATATCTAGTCTCTATTCTTTCTTATGAACTTATCCTCTTACTAAGCTTCTTTTATTTGGTTTCTTAGCTCATTTTTTATTTGGGTTTCACTTATTAATAACTTGTTGGAATGCACCTAACATAAGATATTCATGTCTATAAACGTCTTAATAAGTTCTTACTCTTTTACCATCATCATAGCCATATGTAATACCATACTTTCTTAGCTCATTCCATGCTAGCTTTATACCTCATATCAATCAATACATATGAGAGGCAAGAAATGGCATTAAAATATTAATTATTTTTGCGTTGCGTTGCGTCACGTATAAAAATTTTGTTCGGTGTCACGTGGACTGTGTTTCCCCTATTTAATTACAGGTATACAACTCATTTGCATTATAAATCATGCCCACAACTCATGGAAACCGAAATGGAACCTAGAATATAGAGGTTTATTTTTTGCCAGATTTGGCCCCTTTTTTGGCCAAACTTTGAAAAATCATAACTAATTTTAGAAAAATCAAAATCATACATTCTTAGCCATTCTGAAAATCTAAGGATGTTTACTTCACAATAAAAATATGTCCAAATTATAACATCCATTACAGAGGATGTTTGACATCCAAAAAGTTCCAGAGGTAAAACTGTATTTTGGAACTATCATAGAATTCTGCAGTAAATTTTGAAAATGTCCAATTAATTCAAAAAAATCCAATCAATGTAAATGATACCAATCTAGAAATATATGGATGTTAGCTAGAGAAAAAAATATTTTCAGACTAGCTCAGGCAGCCCAGACCTCGGAATTCAATAAAATAGTAACTCAGGACGGGCAAAACTCCTGATACTGGATAGAATGTTCAAAAATTCATATCTCCCTCTCTAGACCTCCAAATGAGGTGCTTATAGTTGTCAAAAGTCATTGGGAATGTCTAATTTCTTTTTATAAAATTTTGTAACAATTGGACATCATTTTTCTTATGAGTGATAGAATTTAATTTCAGACCAGTACTACAGTACCAAGGACCAAAACTAGAAAATTTTCTAAATTCAAAAATTCACCAAATATTCTACAGACCTCTAAAAATTACCAAGTTTAGCTTTCCAAAAATCTCTCAATAAACTCTAGATGTATGCCAAATTTTAGACTAAGAAGACCTCATATGGATAAAAAGTGACATAGCTTCATGAAATAGTAATTTTTGCTCTCTACCAAGAGTTACTTTGGACCAAATGGCCTCCTCTTGAGTTTGGCACCTCTTGGGTAAGTTTAAAAGTATAATTATGACTTATGAGAGCTGCCCAAATGGTCCCAAACCCTATGAATCTAAATCTGGTCATTCCACATCTAAGAATACATAGTTGCATCAAGCCATCCAAGAGCCAATTTGCATAATTCCATGGATTTAGTGTCACATAAGGTCTACATTATATTCATACATCATTTTACATTTGTTCATAGTCTTACATTACAAAAATAATATGTACAAGCTCACTTTAACATCCAATTACAAGTAAGGTTACATAATATACAAAATACAATCTCTCAAGGCCTTTAGCTTGCACTCTTTGTTTCTTGAACATCATCTAGGCATTTTAAGATATTGGAGGGAAGGGGAGTGAGATTCCTAGAATCTCAATAGCTCACACACCCATTCACACATACATCAAAATCTCAAGTGTGCAAACATAAAGTGTATAATACTGCATTTCCATGCCACATTTCCACATCAAGCCATTTTCATGCTCTAAGGACTTTTGGTTTTGCCTCACCCCATTTCTAGGACTTTGGGATTTGCCTCACACTTGGCCTTGGGACTTTTAACCTAGCCTCACCCATCCAAGGGACTTTTAACCTAGCCTCACCCATCCAAGGGACTTTTGGTCTAGTTCACCCATGCCTTGAGACTTTTGGCACATCCTCACCCACTCTAAGGGACTTTTGGCATCACCTCACCCTTGAGAGCCATTCTCACAATCAATGGCATGCAAGACAACACATTGGTACCAATGCAACCTCAAGACATCAAATGGCATGTTCTCAAATCACAAGAGCATATACAAGCATACAAAAACATACATATGCACACAAGAATGCAAGAGAATGAAGTGGAGAGCTACCTTTCAATTAATGTAAGCTTTACTTTGTTAATTCCTTCCCCTCCTTGATTTCACAAGTGCACTTAGGTGGTTAATTGTTCTCTTGGCCTAGACATCACAAGGAGTACACAATCACATAATTGAAGCAAGTTAAGGCATTAAACTAAAGCTTAAACACATACTTGGTTTCATACTTGGCATTATGGTTCCATAATTGGCCTAATGAAGCAACTCTTGCATTTCACATTCTAGGCTCCATTATCTTATTATTTTTAGGCTTCTTGGACTCATTTAAGGTCCTTGGAGTCATCACACATTCAATTGCATAATTGAAAAACTAAGTTGCTTCACAAAGTACCATTATGGACACCATTGTTCCATCTCCTAATCTATGGCTCCTAAATTTTTTCTAATGGTTTCTCCTATCTTCTAACATCATATAAAGTCCCAAACTAAGGCTAGAACAAATTAAAACATCCCCTAACCTAATGAACCTAGCTTGGCTGAAATATGCACCATAATAAAGGTTCATGGACTTTGTGATTTTTCCTTGATGGGAGAGCCACTTGGGAGGCTTTCTAGAGGTCTTAGGAGTTCAAGGGAACATTTAAATAGCCAAGAAAACATTCACACAAAATTAGATTTTACAAAACCCTAGAAAACACTACACCTTTCTAACTTGTTTTCTATTGGTTTTTCTTGGAATTTCTTGCCATATTCCATCTCCCCATGGCTTAAAACCCTTGTTCCTTCCTTGTATTTAGACAAAACATCCTTCCCTCCTTTGGTTCTGTTCTTGGTCGAAATACACACAAAAGGGAGGGGGAAGAGAAGATGCAACAAAAAGCAAGGATTACCTAGGATTCAAGTGAGCTTTCAAGTGTTTTTCTCCTTGGTTCTCTTCTCCTTGAAAAATTCAAAATTCTACCCTTGGTTTTGGACCTAAAACAGAACCAAAAAGCTTAACTAAACCATAGAAAGAGAGGAGAAAAGGAGAGGAACAAGATTGGAGGAAGATGGAGTATGAAAATCTACAAATTTCCTTACTTTTTCCTTGATTTCTCTTCTCCTTTTCTTCCCCTTTTAATGCACCTAAGAGAGAAGATCAACTTCTATATTTTGGGCAGAAAATTTCGTGCTTAAGAAGGTGGAAGAAGAAAGGAAAAGTGTGTGGGAGTTTCTAGAAGCATACTTTTCCAAAAATTCCAATTTTGTCCTTCTGTAATGATAATTTCGTTTCGGCTTCTTTTTAGCTTCTTTTTAAGATCCACCTTTTCTATTATAAAATTTAGATTCCCAATTTAATAAAATACCTTTGAAATCACTCAATTTGGAATTAAAACCTTACCGAACAAACCGGTTAAAGTTTAGGTTAACTAACATTAAAAACATATACCAGAGGGGCTTTACCAGTCCTGGGACTTCCCATAGTTTTTAGGGCCTCTAACAACCTTGGGCTAGTTAAAATTTTCATTTAAAAAGCCCTCCTATATGGTTTTTCAAAATTTACATTTATTTACGAAAATGCCATTATGTTTCGTTAATTTTTATCACAAATTATTTCTCCATCCTAATTCCATTTTTCTTTTTAGCTGAGTCTAGAATTATTATTTTTAGGAGTCTAGAACTCAACCCAAATTTTTTTGGGACATTATCTAGGTTATTTTAGATGACTTACTTTTATACAGCTCATTTCATCATTTTACGAAAATTATGTTCGTTACACCATATGTATGGACTTCTTGCTCAATGCATCAGTAACTATATTAGTCTTACTAGGATAGTATTTCAAGGTGTAATCATAATCTTTTAGAAACTCTAATAATCTTTTCTATCTCATATTCAACTCTTTCTACTCAAATAAATACTTAAGGATTTTATGGTCATTATATATCTCTATGGTTACATCATACAAGTAGTAACTCCATATTTTAAAAGCAAAGACTAAGGCTGCTAGCTCTAAATCATAGATGGGATAATTCTCTTCATGTGGTTTTAACTATCTAAAAGCATAGGCTAATACTCTACCTACTACGTAAGCATACAGAATAACACTTCCTTAAAAGCATCACAATAGACTACAAAAGTCTCTTTAGGGTTAAGGATAACTAAAACTGGGGTTATGATCAACCTATGTTTCAATTCCTAAAAACTTTGTCCACATTTCTCACCCCACACAAAAGGTACATCTTTCTTAGTGACCCTGGTCAATGGCATGGCTATTCGAGAAAAACCTCAGATAAACTTCCTACAATGACCTACCAAACCTAGCAAACTCCTTATCTATGTAATTATCCTAGGTCTCTCCTAGTGAAGGACTATCTCTACTTTATGGGGATCTACTGTGACCCCTGCCTGGGAGATTATATGGCCTAGGAATCTCATCTTTGTAAGCCAAAACTTACATTTACTCAGTTTGCTATAAATGTATTTCTCACTCAAAGTCTCCAAGACTAATTTCAAATGCTGCTCATGTTCTTCTACACTCTTGGAATAGGTAAAAATATCATCTATGAAAATCATAACAAATTTATCCAAGTATGGCCTAAACACTTTGTTCATATAGTATATGAGAACTACAGGTGCATTTATTAATCGGAAGGGTATCACTAGAAACTCATAATACCTATACCTTATCCTAGAGGCTATTTTAGGAATGTATATAGCCTTAATCCTTAACTAGTGGTATCCTGATTTGATATCTATTTTGGAGAATACTGATGCTTCTACTAGTTGGTCTAGGAGGTCATCTATCCTGCGTAAAAGATACGTATTCTTAATTGCAATTTTATTGAGCTCGTTGTAATCTATACATAATTTATACTTCTATCTTTCTTTTTGACAAATAGAACTACGACTCCCCATGGAGAAACACCAGACCTAATAAAGCCTTTCCCTAACAACTCCTTTGTCTATTTCTTTAATTCAGCTAGCTTGATGGGACTCATTCTATAAGAAGCCTTAAACATTGTGGGCACAATGTCTTAACAAAATTTACTTCTCTATCAAGGGTAATCCATTAATTTCCTTAGGGAAGACTTTTGGAAATTCCCTTATTATAGATATCTCCTTTATACCCTTGTCTATTTTTGCCTATACAGAAAAAAAAAACTAAGAACCTCTGACAATTATGTTATAGAGATCTCTCAACCTGGGCAGTGGTAAAAAAATGCTAGCTTAGTCCTGGTACTAGAGACAGTTCCACACTTAAGTAATGTTATGCATTTATTATGACAATCAAGCATGACATTGTTAGCTAACATCCAATTCATACCAATTATCAAATAAACATCAATAAGGGGCATACAATTCAAATCAAGTGTTGTATAACAATAGTTAAATCGAACTGTGCAATTCATACAAGCATGAGAGGTAATAGTTCTATTTTCTATAGAGGTAAAAACATACAAGTCATATAGTGATGTACAAATACTCAAACACAACCTCCTAACATGGCTATAAGATTATAAATGAATGGCTAGCACCCAAATTAAATAAAACATTTACATTAAAATCATTAATCTTAATAGCACCTTGAATTAGACACAGGGATCTACTAGCCTCCTATTTTGTAAGGAAAAAAACTCTACCTTACGTCTATAGATGCAAGAGCCACCTCCCTCTATTAGGGCCAATCTCTAGCAATATACCTTGGCTGACCACATTTGAAACAAATGTTCTTGCTTGCATAACATGGTCTACCTGAATGGTCCTTACCACCCTAATTACATAATACTGGAATAGAACTACCTTTACTTGATTGATTAGGCTTCTTTTTATTTTTTCCTTTTCTGTTCTATAGCCCCTTGCTACCTTTTTTATTGTTATCGATGGCCACCTTTTCTTCCCTACTTCTCTTATTCTCAAAAGGGGATTTTGCAATTAGAGCTGCTTGTATTCTCCTCAAGTTATTGTCTATCAGCTTGCATACTTTGACTAGGGAATTGAAGTCTCTAATTCTCTAAGGCACCATTCTGTCTATGATCTTTGGTAACAGTCTTTTCCCTAACTTATCTACTCTCTACCTCTCATCATCTTACTTCTAGAGGTAGGAGGAGTAATAAATTTGGCAAAATACTAGTCTGCAGACATGTTCTCCGTCTAGCTCAGTAAAATAAATTTTGATTGTTTCCTATCCTGAACTAAATTGGGGAAGTATTTCTTATAAAACTCTTGTAAGATGTTTCCCAATTAATCGGAATGTTCTTTCACTTCAAAATTAGCTATATACTTCTCCACTAACAATTAGCCTTCTTCTCCAACTAAAGTATGGCCAACAAAGCCTTTTACTCTAATGTGCACTCCATCACTTTGAAGATCTTCTCTAAATGTATAATCCAAGCCTTGGCCTTTTCTGTATTAAGCTTACCATCGAATGCTGGAGGCCTATACTTTTTTAACTATGTTATGACTTGTTGGGTGGTGAGTTGAGGCTAGATAGGTGGCATTTGAACTACTGGTGTCTGGGAATTCTATGGGTTCTAACTTGAAGGATTTGCCTTAGAGTTCTTAAAATGGTCTGGGTTTTGTGGCTGGGGAGGATTAAGCCTCTCATTTTCTCTTTGGGATAACTTTTCTTATAGCTGCATGATGACTTCTTGCTGCCACTACATTGTTACCTGTTGTTGATCCAAATGAACCATTATAACCTATAGAGCTCTTACTATAAGATCTATATACTCTGCTCTAGTTGGCCTTCCTTTATTGGCATTTACAATCTTATTGGAAACATTTCAAACATATTTTAGCATATAACATACACATATGCCACACTTTAGCACTCAAAACTTCTATACAAGCTAATACATAACACGCAATCTTCATCCACAAGCCATATCCATAGTTAAAGTGCCTAAACCACTACTCTGATACCAAAAAGTATCACGTCTAGTATCATATAGACATACACATGCCATTTAACCTTATTAGCAACCAAATTGCAATCATTACCAAAACTTTTAGTGGCAGATTCTAACCTATTCATATACTCTCTAAGGTCAAAATTTAATTTTCTTGCCATTTTATCTCATGAACTTCATATACATGTTTGTTTTAGTCCACTTGATTATAAGATGCACCTCAAATGCCTAAAGAGTCATCTAGACCAAATTGACCACTTTTGCCATATTAGGTATCAAATTTTAAAAATTCATAACTTAGGCTATGTAACTCTATTTTATGCAAATTAGGGTTTATGAAAAGCTTATGATATGAACTTTATAATATAAAAATCTCAAGTAAAAATGAATTTAGTTGTCCCCACAAAAATAATGAAAATAGAAGCTACACCAGTAGCCACAACACTAGTGCAAATCTACATACTTTTACCATCTTTAGAAATTTGTAAAATATTTTGTATGGCTTCAAAAATGTCCATTCTTAGCTTGTTAGAAAACCCTATAAATTCTCTAATTGCATGTCAAATTTTAGCCCCAAATTAGGTCATTTAGGCTATCAAAGGTGGAGGTGCAATTTATAACTCAATTGGATCAAAATTTGATTCTAAAGTGGTCTAATTAGCTTCCAATTTGCACTTTCCTACTTTGGACAAATTTTAATCATCCCAAACATCAATTCCATAAGATTTATTACATGAAATAAGGCTTGCATCAAAATATAATTCTCTAACACCCGATGAATGATATAGTCCTTATAAAATATCATATCCAAGATTATACACCAATGGCTACATTACATCACAAGATGACCTATATGTAAATGCTTAAAATTATACATAAGTTTCTATTACAAGACCTGGTCATATTCATCATAATTACACTACGTATGCTAGCCATACAATTCTAATACATACATTAAGTTTAGGTGCATTCAAAATTCTTATTACATTATTATCTAAACTTTAGCTTTTCTCAATTTCTTTTCCCTTGCTTGGAGAACTTGAAATGGTTAGTGAGAATACATGGGTGAGGTTTTGGGGAGAATCTTAATAGCAAATCTTAACCAAATTAATGCATACAAAAATGTCATGAGAAAATGTAATATATCTGGTGCAAGCATGTGATTTATATGTATCATGTAAGTCAAATACAACTTTTAACATAAAAACTTATTTCTCATCAAGCCATGCTTATTTCTCATCAAGCCATGGCATCTAAACATACTATTTGAGTTCAACTAAACTCATTTCTAAGACGAGGGAGAGCTACTGTGCTCAATTCCTTGCCATTAGGGGTTTAGGAACTAAAAATATACAATACTCATGCATAAAATTCATAATGAAAATCATTTCAAGGTATAACTCATGAATAGATTAAACACGTACATGTACAAGTATCTTAACTCATTCAAATATTGAACTGTATGCAAGATAGGGAGATATAGTTGCTTTATGGATTTAGAAGCCTCAAGCTGCCATTAACTCCTATAAACTTTCTCTTTCTCTAGTCCTTTACCTTCTCATTCTTGGTTCACACCTCCATTAAGTGGGCTTGCATTTGCTCGGCCTACATGTATCAATATATCATGCAAAAGAACTCATCAAAATCATTCTACCTTATACTATCACCATTTAATCTTATTAGAACTTAACATGCCATTTAAGTCATTTTAGGTTCCTTAAGAGACAACTCTTAGAGTTCACTTTCTAAACTCCAAAATCTCACTTGTTATGAGGTATATAACTCTAATGGAACTCATTAGAATCATTATACACATGATTAGGCAAGCCAAAGGTGAAGTTACTTCTTTAGGCTCCTTTGAACCCTAAAAATTTTTCTTTCAAAATAAGGCTTTTAAATTCAATCTAATAGTTTTATTAGTACTTATAATTCATATTTAGACCACTTATAATCTTAAAATCAATGATAACTCTTCCTAACTATTTTATCTCTACCATGTCTAAACCTAGCACCTTTCTTGGCTAACATGGAGTTTTGTCACTTCTCTTAAGGGATTTGACATATGTGAAGCATCCTTAGCTCTTTTCTAGTTCAAGTTTAGTCTTAGGTGTCTCAAAGCATGTTCTTATGGTCTCATAGTTTCCCTAATGCAATTGGAACCCTAGGTGTCTTAATTTGAATTATATAGCTTCTGTGGCAATTCCTTTTATATATTCTTACTATACTCCTTTCAAAACTCCCAATTCGAACAATTTGTAACCAAACTTACTTTCCCTCTCTGGTTTCTCTCTTTAGGCCAAACATGGAAGGGAGAGAATCTCAGAGGAAGAGCAAGCTTTCTAGCACAATTCATACCTTAGTTGATTGCTATTAGAATGGTGCTTCTTGTGGTGCAATTTCTTTTTTCAAACTCTCTCCTTTTCCTAAGTAGTCAGCCACCAAAATGGTCCTTTTAGAAAATCATCAATGAAAAGAGCTCAATGAGGAGGAGAAGATTTCTAACTATTATAAAGAAAAATTTTGCACTTATACATATTTATTTGTCTTGTCTTTCCCTCCTCTTTCCTCTTTTTTTAGATGTCTTTTTGGTTCTATTTCTAGTGTGTTCTAAATTAGTTATGAATGTTGGTCAGATGGCGTGGCTAAATATAAAGAAGAAAGGTTGATTTTTAAAATAATTCATAAAATACCAATTATGTCTTAAAACTTTGACTACTCTATTTGGACTCTTTTAAACCCTTCTTTAGAATCATCTTTTTCATAGTAAAATTGAGGCTCTCTAGTTTATTAAAAACATTTACTTTCAAAGTTTTGGAATTTAGAACAATCTTGAATGGCTCGATTAAAGTTTCTATCAACTGATACCCTAAATTGTACACTAGTAGGGCTTTAGCCATTTTGATAGTTCCTATGGTTTTCAGGGATTCTAAAGACCCTAGTGAACTTAACTTTATCATTTAAAACTTTTATCTTTAAGTTTCTAAAATTTTGCTCAAAATTACAATTTTATCACTGTACATTCTCTTTTGTTCATTTAAACCATTTTGGCTATGCTTTTGAGCCATCCATGATTTCTTATTCTTATTTCTGGATGCTCTGATTAATATTTTATCCTTAATTATGCTTACTTCATTTTATTCTGGAGTCTTCTTTTATTATTTCACCAGTTCTAGTTCAATTTTAGAATAACTGAATGTTACACTTAACACTCCCATTCACAAATGCAAAGTTTAGGAATCTATTCAATTTATCTAAATATTCATGGATATTTAAAGGCTTAACAATCTAAGACTTATCCATTTCTAAAATATAAGAAAACCTATTATGCTAAAAAGAAACAATTTTATTCTTTTTTTTAGCACATGACATTCGCCATTACAATGGTATATGTAGCCAAAAGTTAAGTCATAATTCAACATTATATTCAACCCACATGACATAGAATTTGTGTAAAAGTTTAGCTCTATACTTTATATTCAACATTAGAAGGATGTACGACAAGAATAACACTAATTTCCAACAAATAATATCTATTGGAAATAGTCAAAGATGGCATTTTTGCGACAAATACTTTTTGTTGCACAATTTGTCGTTGTTTTCATTATAGATAATTTGTTTTGACAGATATTTTTGTCGTTATTCTCCTTTCTTTGCCACTTTTTGCATTCTTTAAAAGTATATCATATCATGTTAATAAAAGAAATTTTTATTTAATATAAATATAATATTAGTAAAAAAATATAATAATAATAAATTAGGAAATAATGTTAATAATAATTATTTTAATCATGTTAATTATTTATTTATTTATTTATTTATTTATAAATAATGCTAATAAAAAATTAAAAAATATATATTTATAAATTATTTCAACCACTTGGCTATAAAAAAATACTTTCAACAACCAAATGGTGGGACATGTAGGACATGTGTCTTTGGTTTATAAAATGTATGTTTTATTAATAAATAATAATATGTTTTATTTTATTTTGTAAAAAAAATTTATTATATATATATTAAACACATTTTATTTTATAATATGATTGTTTACAATTAATAATAATATAGGTTATATTTAATTTAGTTGGACAATTTTTTTGAATTTTCTAGTATTTTTCCTAGGTTTCTTTTTTGCATTTCTTTTTTTGAGTTTCATATGTTTTTGGGGTTCTAGTTGTCATGTCCTTCAACTTTTCAGTCTTTGGGTTCTTTCATTATTTTTTAGCAGTTTCTAAACCCAAAAAAAAATCAAGTCAAAGAAAACAAATCAAACAAACAAATCAAATCAAAACTAAAAACACACATTTGAAGCAAAAAAGAAAGAAGTGCCACATACCAAAACTTTCAAAATGCAATGGGGAAAATTTTTACCTCATTATCGTTTCCAATGATCACCTACACAAAAAAAAAAAAAAAACAGATAGAGCCAATGAAAAAGAAGAAAGATAAATATTTAGTAAAACAATAATAATTTACAACACAACAAAAATCAAAATAAATTTAACAAAAAAAACAAGAAGGATACAAAGTTGAATAGCTTCAACAACTGATGAGAAACAAATAGATATGAACAACTTTAAAAAAAATGCAAAGAAACAAAGATGAGATAAAATGAGATGGCAAAACTTTGAAATTTATATAAAAGAGAAACAAAAACAATTGGTAGGCCAATTGCTAGAAATGGAGAAGAGATAAAATGGGATAACAAATTTATAATAAACAAAAATTGACAGGTTGATTGCTTTCCTAGTTTTTTAGATTTGCACCTGCATAAAATGATGATAATTTTTGCTATTTTAAAATATCATGTTGTGTAATATATTATAAGTTTATATATATGTTATTAAGTTTACTAACCAAAGATATGATATATAATTTTATGAAACAAAAATAATAATTTTAAACAAAATAAAAAAAAATCTAATATAAATTTAATTATATAAATTATATTACATAAAATTTACAAAATTCAATAGTTATCATCATCCTTATTCTCATTATTTAAATGATAAGTATCCAACCTATATAAAGAACTTGGCCCAACATCATCTTGATAACATTGTTGTGAGACTTATCGAATATCATTTTTAAATTTATCTAATTCTCGCAATAGCTATTCAATTTGTGTTCTCAATTTTTCAAGTTGGACATTATAAGTTTGTTGTGATATACTTATAAATTCATTTCTGACAATTTTTTAGATATAGGAAGAGTGAGGGTATGCTAGGTATTGAGTCTTAGTATATCTAGACATAAGATTTTCTAGTATATTATGAGACATACTCCCAATACCTAAGCCCTTTTTCTTTCCTTCAATATCTTCTAACCATAAATCTAGCTCTAAAACACTCTCCCCTATACTTTTATACAAATATTTAAGGGATGTATACTTATCCTAAAAGGTAAATAATAAAAGGGGTCAAAATTATATAATTATAATTATAATTGTATATATCAATTAAATATAAAATCACACTTACATAGACAACCTGTGATTTTCTATCAACTCAAATCCTATCATTTTTATGGGTCCTCAAGAAGATCTTAGAATATGTAGATAGTTTTCCTAATTCTTATGCCTACAAAATAAAATATTAATAGTTAAATATATATATATATATATATATATATATATAAAATAATTAGTGAATATTAGGAGAAATAAAATCAATTACCAATCTTCTTGCTTGCTTAAGCACTGGAATAGGACCCTTAATATGCAAGGATGAATCAAACTCAATGCCAGAGATTTTATTCCTTCCCTTCCACTTATGAAATGATTGGTACTTTAAAGTACCCTTACTTTACACACAACTCATTCTAAATGGATTCTTTAATCCATTCAGGTTTTTCTCCCTTATTGCATGCAGTACCAACTAGATCTCTCAAATAGTCAACTAGTTTATTCTTCCAATTCTCCCAAATTCGATGGGTGTCCTCGATTCTCCAATTATAATATTTCTAAATAAAATAGGGGTTTTAATTGTTAAAAAATATAAAATAATGGTACTATAATTATATAAAAAATTATTAACAAAATTCATCTTAAATTTAGCAAACCATAATTATCTATATTTATAAGAAATGTCTCTAACTATTCCATGTCCAACATGAATATAGTGAAATAGGATAAAGTGAATCCATCAGTTCATAAACCTAGTCAAATATTTTGTGGCTTCATAGCAAAATTAGGATATACCCTATCAAAATGTTTCCATACTTATTTATCAAATGAATGATATAGTACGCTTTCAGACCTTCAATTGTTCCAATGTCATTGCATAAGCTTAACAAATCTCATTAAAGCGTACAACATTTGCAATTTAGGAGTAATTGGTAAATAATATATTCTTTTTACTAGAATCTATTTCGAGCTTTGTCTTCAACTAAATCTACTAGTTTTATATCGAGATGCTCTACAGAATTTATAAATTGCCTTGTCGATATCATCTTTATAATATAACATACATCCATTGATACAAAATCAATCAATATTTTGTGCCGATGGACCAAATTTTGATACTAACTTCTTAGTTTGATACCAATCATCGGGTATGACATTATTAGACAGGCAACCATTTTTCATAAGACTTGTAAATTAGTTAAAATTATACTAAGACATATTACTGTCAATTTTAATACTTAACATTTCTAGTTTATTCATATTTCTAATAAAAATTTTATTTTTTGTTATATTATTTATATTTATTCATATAGTTATTGAATAATATAATAATTGATTTATTAAATAACTATTTTTTATTTAATAATAAATATAAATAATATAACTTTTAGTACAATTATAATCTAAATGAAATAAATAGTTAGATAATATTATCTCTAATTTATCATATATTAATTAATTAAAAGTTAAATTTTCTTTAATTTATATTAGCATTTTTTAATTATTCACATTATATATATAATATAATATATTATTATTATTATTATTATCTCATGCAAACCATTTGTTAATGATAGAGCTAACCATGTTGCTGTCTCTATTATATTTTCAATTTATCAATATTTTTAATAATAATTTTATTTTTTATTATATTATTTATATTATTTATATATTTATTATATAATACATTAATTTATTCATTACAAATCTATTCACTATTTAATGATAAATATGTTTAATATAAATTATAATATAATTACAATCTAATTTAAAAAAATGTATTTAGATTAAACTATTTTTAATATATTATATATTAATTATTTTAAATTTTATTTTAAATTTTAAATTTTAAATTACACATATTATATATATATAAAATATTATTATACCATGTTAATATACAATATATATAAATTGATTTTTTTAGTGCAAAATATAGGAAAAAAGAAATATATTTTTAATAAAAATTTTATTTTTCTTACATTATTTGTATTTATATATATTTATATTGATTTATTAAATAATTATTAATAATAAATATGAATAATATAATTATAATTTGAATTAAATAAATATTTAGATTATATTATTTCTCATTTACCATATATTAATTAATTAAAATTTAAATCTTCTTTAATTTATACTAGATTTCTTTAATTATACATATTAATATATTTGTAATATAAAATATTAATATACTATATAATATTATTATTTCTTGCTAATCATGTGCTAGTGATAAAGTCAACCATATTGCTATCACTAGTATATTTTTAATTTACCAATAATTTTAATAAAAATTTTATTTTTATTATATCATTTGCATTTATTTATATATTTATTAAATAATATAATAAGTGATTTATTAAAGTTTCCCCTTTTAGATTCCACAAAGACAAGGAGGTAAATTACTAGTTTCTAATTACCATTTGATAATAAATATAGATAATATAAATTATAAAATAATTAAATTCTATATTAAATAAACATTTAGATTATATTACTTCTAATTTATTATATTTTAATTAATTAAAATTTAAATATACAAGTTATATATATATATATAATTTAATTAAATGGTTGGTCAAAGCCAACCATTTTTCTATAGCTAAAAATTAACGACAAAAAGTTGGTTAATTAATTCTTTTCTTCCACTCTGTGTAATTGCTACCTTGCGAATGTTTGTCGGCTTTTTACTATTTTCAACATTTCTAAGTAAATTTTAGAATATAAAAGTTAAAAGAAAAAATTGCTTATGTTGGAATTATGTTGAATGCTTATATTAAAAATTAATTACATTGTTGTAATAACATTTAGGTTTTATAAAAGTTGAATTCATCCACTAACATTAAAATCTCTAAATTATAAAAAATCTTATGAAACAATTCAACAGATAGAGAAGAAAAAATTTAGAGAAAATATAGAATATGGGAAATGCTTCTTAAATTTTCTATATCTCATTCTTAATGTAAATATGATGCATATTTATAGGTACAAATTTATAACTCTAAAAGGTCACATCCTAAATGTAAAATAATATACCATAAAGTAGGACATAAAGGTGAAAAATCAATATCCCAAGAGTTACACATTCTTGAAGGAATATGAGAAGAAGAGTTACAATTCTAAAAGCCTAATGGTTACAATTCTTGAAAGAGATGATCATCCACATAAAGAATAGGATTATAACATACTTTTCAATGAATTTGGAGGTTTAAAAACTAAAGGACATCCACCATAATGAATGGATTTATAACACATCCCCTTGGATGTCTATTGTACAAGGAATATGCCTCATTAAAACCTTACTAGAGAAAAACCCAGTGGGAAAAAAACTCTAAAGAAGGAAAAAGAGTATATTGTTCCTTGTACACTCCCCCTATTCATAATATCACTGTATATCTTTGAATCGACGTATCCTAATTTTATATACTAATCTTTCAAATGTTGAGGTTAGTAGTGCCTTAGTGAATAAGTTGGCTAGATTATCACTTGAACACATTTGTTGAACATCAATATCACTATTCTTTTGAAGATCATGAGTGAAAATGAATTTTGGTGAAATGTGTAACGACCCTAACTTCTAATAATCATAATTAAGGTTAAGTATGTGACTAATAGCCATAAAATTTAAATCAGAACGTTGAAAGTCACCACAACTAATTATATTTGAAGGATGTTGGGAAAATTTAAACCTTAATGTTACTAGGGTCATTAATTAAAGAACCATAATTATTCAAATGTGCAAGTGAATTTAATCATTAATAAGGAGCCTTTGATTCTCCCATCCATTAATTCCAACTCACAAAAACCTCTTACAATTGTTTCTAAATCATTCCTTAGTGTTACCATAAAAGAAATTAAAGTTTCTAAGTGAATATGAGAAATTAAGCACATTCGCCGCGGCTAAATTCCCTTTCGCCGCGGCCAATTACTCTCGGATTTGAGTCCTTACATCTCCATAAATTTCACGCATTTTGCCGCGGCCAAATACCCCTTTCGCCGCGGCTAAATACCCTCTGGAACACCCCCAAACTCACTTCCCAAACTTAGCCGCGGCTAACGTCACCATTCGCCGCGGCCAATTGCTCTCTGTTTTCTTCCCTGGCAGGTTCGCCACATTTGGCCGAGGCCAATTAATTGTTGGCCGCGGCCAATTATTCTCTGTTTCTATTTGGCCTAGGCCAATTAAATGTTGGCCACGGCCAATTCCCTTTTGTTCCTATAACTCCTAAGATTTCATCTCATGCTCTCCAATTTCCCTCCAATATCACTCTAAGGCCATTTTACCTTAATTTATGCAACTCTAATGGTAATTATGTACCTTAATTACCCAACTAATCTATCATTTCCCATTTAGCATTTAGATATAGATTTTCTTACTCATCCATGGGATTTTATGTCAGCAAATTATAAATCTCCCACAATGGTCATTTAATCATACTTTCATTGGGTATTTCTTGCATTAACAGTTAAGTCTATAAAGAACATATCATGGGATTACATTCTATGTTAACAAAATACTTCTACACTTGGCAATTCATGATGCAATGCAACAATGGTACAAAACTTGTAAATTAGTTACATTACAATTTGACAAGGCTCTCAAGCCTATGTGCTACCAAACCATTTAACAAGCTCTCGTTAATTTTCTCCTTGCCACTAAGAGGTCCGGTCCCTGAAAATGTTAGCCCACAACGGGGTGAGATATACAATCTCAGTAACAAAAGGAAATTTCCATATATATGTACAAGTCAATCAATCCAAGACAATCTTATGTCATCAATATCAGAATCATCAATTCAATTGGCAAATGAACTAGTTGAACTACTAATGATTACTGTCCCATACCAGCAATCATACATAACATGTTAATGGCCAATAACACCGGGAGAGGCCCGTCCACGGCACCTACTCCCTATTGAGCACAACCAGGGCTCAGTGCATCTGGGGTTGATCATACCCGGTGCTCGATCGTAGCACATGCACGGGTGGCAGCCGCACCACAGCTCCGCCATGGACTCACAAGGTCCAATCACAATAACAATCAAGTAGTCAACCAGTCATTTAACATTTCAAAATCAAGCATGTGTAACAAATAGCAAATTAACATGAGCATATACATGGAATTAGGAAAATAACCCAGTTACCTCAATGAAGCCAATTACTTTTCCCCTAGCTACCATAATAATCCGAATGCATACCAAGCCTATAACAAGCATAGTTATCATCATTTCTAATCACAATCAAATATCCAAATAGTTGAACTACTAATGACAGACTAGAGGTTACTCACCTAATTACCAAGGGGTTTAATTTCGGATCCCAACTTTTACCAGAAATTGCCATAGTTCACTCCAATTTCTGGGTAATTTCACATGAAACCAGAGCCCATATCATAGGTCAACTATAGGGGTCTCAAACTAACAGAAAATGCATCACAATGGGAAGGAAATACTCACTTAACAACACTAATAGCCTCACCTCCGAAAATCCACCATGGAAGCACCAAAATTCGCATTTCAACCATCAAGCCCAGAAAGTTCAATTTTTTCCACCATTATCTCCTTGTAATCTCACACAATAAAAGAACCCATTAGGATAATCCATCCTTAGGGGCATTTTCCAGCAAAGTAATACACAAAATGGAAAGGAAAAGCTTACCTAATCCTCCATCTAACCTCCAAGTCCGAAAATCTCGCAAGGAATTACCCAACACCAAATTTCAGATTTGAGATGAAGATGAAAATGCTCAAACCCAGAAATTAATCGGACCAAAATGAAAAGGAGGATGAGAGGGTTAGTTATATATAACTTACCTTGGCTAAATCATCCTCTAGAAGTGAGAAATGGAGCCTCCATGTTGGTAGAACCCTAGCCTCCCTTGAACCTCCCTAAATTTCCTCTCTTGAGTTTCAGCAAAATGAAGGAGAGGCTGAAGGGTTAGGGTTTTAGATGAGTTTGGGTCAACCCTAAAGCCCAAAATCCATTTAGGGTCAAATGTGTGCTTATTGGGCTTTTGTTTGGTGAAGTGGGCTGCAGAACAATTTTGAGTTTAAGTGAAGTATGCTGACCCAATGGCCCAATTCCTTGTAGGTTTAGATTTTTATGCTCGTTGGGCCTTATTTCATGAGTTGGGCTATAGGAATTTGATTGGGTTAGGCCAAGTTCCAAGAGTCAATCCAACTTGGGTCTGCATAATGTGTGTTGGGCCAACTATAAGAGCTCATGTAAATTGGGTCTTGGGCCTCTATTTCACTAAATCAAATTGGGCTATTGCTAGGTAATCTCTCTTGGCCCAAGTCTCATGATAAGGAGTTGGGCTTGCATCTAGAATCATTAGGCCTCTATAAGCCTCTTCTCATGATCTCCTACATTAATTTGGGCCTAGATGTAGTTTCTATCCCAATCAATTCTCAACTCATATTATTGATTTATTTTCTCAAAATTACCATTCACTTAACTTGCCCACTTATCCCATATTAATTATTCCTAATTAATCTAAATCTATGATTAACACCTTAATTAATTTTGGGGTGTTACAAAATGTGCTTTGTTCTATCTCCTTTGATATAACTTTCCTTTAACTAAGCTATACATGCCGCATTGTCTTCATATAGTATAGTTGAAGTTTTCTTGCAAGAAGATAACCTGCATGCTTCTTAGATATATTAAGTCATAGACCTTAACCAAACACATTCTTGGCTTGCTTCATGAATAGCTATAATTTCTGCATGATTTGAGGAGGTGGCTGCAAGTGTTTGTTTAGTGGAATGCCATGAAACAACTGTATTTCCACTTGTAAATATGAAGCCTGTTTGAGATCTAGCTTTGTGTAGGTCAGATAAATATCCAATATTTGCATATTCTAAGAGTTCTAGTCTAGATCCATTTGTATATAACAATCCCATATCAACAGTACCTCTAAGATATTAGAAAACATATTTAACTCTAGTCCAATGTCTTCGTGTTAGAGCTGAACTAAATCTGGCTAACAAGCTTATAGCAAAAGATATATCAGGTCTTATATTGTTAGCAAGATACATTAATGCACCAACTACATAAGATATAGTACTTTAGGACTAAGAAGGTTTTCATTATCATCTTGAGGTCCAAAAATATTCCTTTTCACATCGAGTGATCGAACAACCATTGGGGTACTCAATGGATGTGCTTTATCCATGTAAAATCTTTTAAGAACTTTTTGTGTGTAATTTGATTGATGTATAAAAATTTCATCTTTGAAATGTTCAATTTGTAGGCCAAGAAAAAATTTCATCTTTCCAAGATCTTTCATTTCAAATCCCTTTTTCAAACATTCTACTACCTTTGAAATTTCTTCAGGAATTCCAATAATGTTCAAATCATTAACATATACAATGATGATTGCAAATCCTAAATTTGCTCTTTTTATGAAAACACATGGACATATATGGTCATTCTTATATTCTTCCTTTAACAAATATTCATTAAGATGATTATACCACATTCGTCCAGACTGTTTTAGTCTATACAAGGATCTTTGCAATTTAATTAAAGTTCCTGAAACTTTGAATTATATCCTTTAAGCATCTTAAATCCTTTTGGGATTTTCATATAGACATCATGATCAAGTAAGCCATATAAATATACTATAACAATATCTATAAGACGCATATCAAGTTTTTCATACACTGCCATACTAATAAGATAACGAAATGTGATTGCATCCACTACAGGAGAATAAGTGAATTCATAATCAATTCTAGGTCTTTGTGATAATCCTTGTGCAACAAGTCATGCTTTATATCTCATATTCTCATTTTTCTCATTTCGTTTATGCATAAATACCCATTTGTACCCAATGGGTATTACATCTTCAGGTGTTCAGACTATAGGCCTAAAAACCTCACATTTTTTAAGTGAGTTTAATTCTGCTTGAATTGCATCTTTCCATTTTGGCCAATCACCTCTATGTCGGCACTCATCGACGAATGTAGGTTTATGATCCTCATTATCATCCTCATTATCATTTATAACATTAAACACTATAGAGTATACAAATATGTTGTCAAAAATTATTTCTTTACAGTTGAATCTTTTCCTTGTAGAAACATAACTTATTGAGATCTCTTCATTTTTATCAGTTTTAGGTACTTGAACTTCTTCTGGAGTTATGTTATTTATTATATCTCTAGACTCTTTAGGAGTATCTATTTCTTTAATGGGCTCATTATGAATAATTGGTCCTTTCTTTTTACAAGGATTTTTATCTTTTGAATCGATTTGTCTGCCATGCTTTTTGCATACTTTGGACTCATTAGCTATTTCATTTATAGATTGTTCTTCAGGGACTTCAATTTTTACAACATTTGTAGCTGGTATATGTGACTTTGTTACCCTCTTTAGATCAGTAAATGCATCTGGTAGTTGATTTGTTATATTTTGTATGTGGATTATCTTTTGAACTTCAAGTCACATTGTTTTGTACGAGGATCAATATATGTCAAAGTATTCCACGTAATTTCTTTGACCAGTTGCTTATCTTTTTCTCCCCCTAATGTTGGGAAAACTAACTCATCAAAATAACAATCAGCAAAATATGTTATAAATACATCTCCTGTCATTGGCTCAAGATATCTTATAATAGAAGAGGAATCATACCCCATATATATTCCCAACCTTCTTTGATGTCCCATCTTAGTACATTGTAGTGGAGCTATTGGAACATATACTACACATTCAAAAATTCTAAGATAAGAAATATTTGGTTCTTGACCATAAGCCAATTGTAAAAGAGAGTATTTATGATAATTTGTTGGCTTTATGCCTATAAGTGTTGGTGCATGCAAAATTGCATATCTCCAAGTAGAAACAGGGAGATTCATTCTCATTAGTAAAGATCTAGCAATTAATTAAAGTCATTTAATAAATGATTCAACTAAATCATTTTGTGTATGAACATAAGCTACAGGATATTCAACGTTTATTCCAATTGACATGTAATAGTCATTAAAAACTTGTGAAGAACTTTTTTTGGCATTATCAAATTGAATAGATTTTGGTATAGGCATTATTTGAGCAAATTGAATGCCAGATTTAACAAGCATAATGGTATAGGATACATCTATTAATACCATATGCTGGTGGATAAATAGGCCCACAAATGTCACCATGTATACATTCTAAAAAAGCTGAAAATTTAGTTCCAACTTTAGTTAGTGATGGCTTAATAATTAATTTACCTTGAGAACAAGCAGCGCATGAGAATTCTTTAGATTGAAATATTTTTCAAGTTTTTCAATGGGTGCCAATGTGAATTCTCAATAATTTTTTGCATTATTATTATTTTGGAATGCCCCAATCTTTCATGCCAAATGGTAAATATTTTTGAATCTATAAACTTCTAGTTTATAGTTATATGTATTTCAATTGTACTAATTTTTGTATAGTACGAATCGGAAGAGAAAGTTGGTAATTTTTCTAGTATCTTTTTTTTTACCAGAAACAATGCTTATGATATAGAGGTATTCATTATTTTCTTCACACACAATTCTATATGATATCCATTATGGTGAACATCTTTGAGACTTAGAAGAAAATAGAGCATTATTTATCATAAATCTTGTTCCTTTAAGTAATATAATAATAGCTATTCTAGATCCTTCAATTAATCTTATACTATTAGAAATTGTAGTAATGTAAGTTTTGTAACACCATAATATCTTAACTCCAACTAATCTCCCTTTAGGCTTGATTTCATATGATTCCTAATGAAAATGACCAAAATTGTAATATTTTATTACCTTAAGTTAGGGTTTAATCAATTATATTTTGCCCTGTGGGTCCCATGAACCCATGAATCACATTTTCTGCTCATAAAACTCATACATAGCCTCAACCAACCCATAAACCACATATATGAAGCCAAAAATGAAAAAATTGTAATTCTTCAAATGGGCCCAAAAGTTAGATTTTTAGCTCTAATTTTGGAAAATCATAACTAATTCTATAAAAATAGGAATCAAGCAAAACATAGCTTTCTAGAAAGCTCTAAGTGTTAATTTACAGTAAAAATAATGTACAACCACAATCTCAGCGTTTGGACCATGTTTGACATCAAAAAAGAGATAGAGTTTTGGCTGTCCCTGGTACTGGTGCAACTTGTTGTCATGAATTTCAAAAATTCATAACTAATTATAAAAAAATAAAATCTGGAAAGCTGCCAATGTTAGCTAAGAAAAAAAATAAGTCCAGATTAGTTCAACAGCCCTTGGACCTCGAAAACTGATGGAATAGTAACAAAAGTCAAATGGCTTACCTGATGCTGACACAGAACTTCAGAAAGTTAGTACTCCCTCTACAAACCTCCGATTGAGGTGCTTCTAATTGGTATATGTCACTATGAATGTCTAGTTTTTGAGCATAAAATTTCATGATAATTGGACACCATTTGGTCCATGAATAATATAGATTTATTTTCAGACCTAGTTGCACAGTATAATAACCAAAACCAAAAAATTCTCCAATTTCAACAATTCACCAAATATTCCCTAGACCTCCAAATATTACTCACTTTCACTTCCCACGAAGTTCTCAACAAGCTCTAGAGGCATGCCAAATTTTATATCAAGAAGAGCTCATTTGGTTATACTTTGACAAAGCTCATAAATTTAGCAGTTTTGACACTCTTTATGGTTCAAAATGGGACCAAATGACCTCATATATGTTCTAGGACCTCTTGGGCAAATTTTAAAGCATAAATATCGTCTATATGAAATACTCAAGTGGTCCAAATCATCATACATTTCAAACTCGCTATGCTACAAGCAAAAGTAAACTACTACATATCTCATAATTTCATTGTTTTGGCTCTATATATGGTTCATACATCATTCATATATATTTTTACACTTGCTCAAGCATTTACATCTCAAAAATAATAGGTGCATATTCACTTTGGCACCTTTTTACATCAAAAGAACTAAAATAGCTATACAACTCCTTAATCATGCTCAACTAGGCTCTTTGGTTTGCACTTTGATCTCCTTGAGCTCCACCTAACATGTTAAGATGGGAGAGGGAAGGGGGTGAGATTTATGGAATCTCAATAGCTCATATACTTATTCAAGGAAGCAATCAAGATATATAAATAAGTCAAAGCATGCAAATCATTCACAAGTACATAACACATGATTTTCATACTATGATATCATATCAATGCCAAGAATAAGCTCTAAGGACTTTTGGTCTAGCCTCACCCAATTTTTGGAACTTTTGGATTGGCGTCACCCTTGGTTTAGGGACTTTTGGCTCTACTTCACCTATCTCAAGGGCCTTTTGGCATTATTTCACCCCGAGCAATTTTTACAACCCAAAACATAAGCATATTAGTACCAATGCATCAAGGCAATATCAAATGGCATGTCTCACAATACAAGCGTATACACAAGTATACAATGACTATTACACATCCAAGAATATAACAAGAAAGAGTGGAGAGCTACCTTATAAGCCAACATAAGCCTTCCCTTTCAATTTCTCTTTTCCCTTCTTGGTCTCACAATCATAACTAGATGAAGCTGCTTCTTTTAAGCCTAGACACAACAAATAGCATGGAATTATTCTCTTATAACTCAAATAAACACTCACAAGGCTAGGAGATTAAAGCCCTAGTTTTTTCCCTTCTTAAATTTTATTAGCCCTTCTCCTAGTTCTTTTGTATTTTCTTAACTTCCCACACTCTAATTCAAGGATCTCTTGCTTGCTCTAGGTCAAACTTCCTTCCTCTCTCAAGCTCTCAAGTTGGTAGAACCAACATAGTCAAGGAAAGCAAGGGGAGAAGATGCAATAAAGTGGGAAGAAGTTATCTTAAATAAAGCTCTTTCTAAGAGGCTCTTCCTTTGTATAAATCTTCTCCTCAAATCCTTACACTTCCCCCTCTAACTTAGGCCCAAAACAAAGCCAACTCAACAACCAAAACCATAGAAAAAGAGGGCAAAGAGAGAAGAACAAAACTCTAAGAAGAAAAGCTATGAAAATTTCAAGCTTGCTTACCTTTTTCTTATTCTTCCTTCTTCTCTAGGTCTCTCTCTCTCTCTCTCTCCTCAGCCTTTTTCTCTATCTTGGTTGAAGCCTAAGTCGGTTTAAAGAAAAAGAAGGGATTTGGATGCTTTAAGAAGTCAAATTCTTTTTTTTTTTTTACACTTTTTCAGGCTAACCCTCGCTATAGCAAAGAATAACCTTCACTATGGCGATCACGTATCAGTCACAGACCCCTGTTTTTATTACGGCACGCGCTATTGCAAGGAACCCCTTGGTTTTTATATGGGAGGCCCAAACTCGCTATAACTAGGCCATTTCTCGCTATAGCTAGTAGACTTAGAAAATTTCAGGACTTCAAAATTTTTTTTTTCTGGTTGTTACAAGTTTTACCCATGTTTATTTGGGAAAAATATTTTTTATGTTTTAAGATCGTATAAGTGCTTACACTATCTGCGAGACATATATCTTCATTCATTTTTCTAAAATTAAACAAAACAAAAGTATAAGAAATATTATAAAACTCATCCTTAAAATTTCATATAAACTTATAATTATAAAAAAAAATTACAAACACATAAACCTATTTTAAGTATCAATATTTTCTTATGGGTTGACAAAGAAATCTGATACATCTAAATGTGTAGTATTTATAGGATCATTGGCAAAATCATCATATAGATTAGCAAAATTGGTTTCAACACCTATTTCATTTTCCTTCATTGATGCTTGATAGAGATCAATAAGGTGTTTTGCTATACGACATGTACGTGACTAATATCTATTCATATCACAACGATAGCATGAATTTTCTGAATTCTTTACATGTTTCTTTTATTCACTTGTGCTTCCTTGTTTTTCTTCGATCTTATTCCATTTCTGGTCGTAAGCAACATTCTTATAATAAGGAGAATTATTTCTTCCTCGGCCAAGTCTGTAACATCTGGTCTCTCCGTAAATGTGAGAAATGCGATGTTTAGTTTCTCTGTAAACGTAAAAAAATGGGACAGATATAAAAGGAAGTCTCTGAAATAGAAGGATTTATAGCAAAATAAAAGTAGAATAAAATATTGAATATTATAAAATAAGGATTTGATGTTTAAGATGCCCAAAAACTAGAGTTAGAAGAGCTTAGAAAATTTGCCAAAGAAAGTAGGCCATTTTTGTAATTTTTGAAAAATTTGGAAAACTCATATGAGGGCTTTTAAAACAAAAAATTTTAGCTTTCCAGGGTTCTTAGGGGCACTGAATACCATGGAAACCCCTAGAATAGTTGAAACCCTTTTGGTGAACGATTTCGGCTATCAATTGACCGAAACTTTGACTAAATGATTCAGAATGGTTTGAGATCCTTTTTGAGTGATTCCAAAGGCAATTCTTATGATTAAGAGCTATGAAATATGATGGAAAAGACAGATTTCAAAAAGGAGTTGATATGAGCCTAAAATAAAAAAGCTAAGAAAAGGGACTAAAATGCAAAAGTAAAAAGTTGCATAAAGTTACTTTTAGCTCCTTCTTATCCACGTTCCAGAATCTCCTCATTTCTATGATTTGTTTCTGCCCCAAAAATAGAGAAGGAAGCCAGCACTCTTAGGCACACAAGGAGAGGAGATTTTGAAGAGAGAAAAAGCAAGGAAAATGTCAGAAAAGTATGAAATTTTATGCTCTTCCCTTGAGTAAACTTGTTCCTCTCATTCTCCTCTTCATTTTTATGGTTTCATTGATGGATTTGGTGATGTTTTGAGTCTGTTCGAGAGTAGGAATAACAGAATTTGAAGGAGAGGAACTTATCACTTGGAAGAGCACTTGAGAAAAGTTAAGAAATCAAGGTAAGTTGTTGTCTTCCATGCTTCTTCTTCCCTTCTCCTCCTTGTGATAATTTTGTCCCATATAGAGCCCAATCAAAGGGAGATGAATTCTAGTCCTAGCAAGGGAGATTCATAGATTTTGGAGTGTGAGAAGCAAGTAGGTGCAAAGAAATCAAAGAAAGAAGCATGAAAATGCAAGATAGAAAAATTAGGGATTCATGGAGACATTGTGAAATCTGTTTTGATCCATGAATTCCCTAGCTTAGATAAGTGTTTGCATGAGTTCCTAAGATCCCTAGAGACCTCCCTACACACCTCTTCCATCAAGAAAACAAAGCAAACCCATTACTTTCTTTTTTCATGTGTCATTTTGGCCTAGGGCAGAACTATAGGTTAAGGATAGTTTTAATTTGTTCCAAGCTTATTTTTGAGTCATGTATGATTGAAGAGGATGAGAGGAAGCCTTGGAAACATTTTAGAAACCATAGATATTGAGATGGAGGTGTAGGCTCCATAATGTAGCATAATGAAGCAACTCCTAGTTAGGCTCTTTAAAATAATTGTGTGATGACTCCAAGGAGTCTAAATGGAGTCAAGAATCATAGATTGAAGGAGAGAAGGGAGCCAAGATCTTGAATTTTTGAATTTGCTTCATTAAGTGCCTTATGGAAGTATAATGGAGCCATAAACCAAAGTAGCATCATGTAAAGTGTGTATAATGCCAAGGCTTGTTCCCATAAGTAATTCATATTTCTTTTGGTATGTCTAGGCCAATAGAAATGGTCTCCACCTTCTTGGGTGTGTGAGGTCAAAGGAGAGGACTCAAGGCTTAAGGAAAAAGTGTGTGAATGCAAGCAAGGTAGCTCTCTTTCTTTTCTCCCATGCATGAAGGAATGTCTACATTGTCTTTGAATGTGTGTATGTCTATTGTAAGTTATGAATTATATCTTGATATGATGCCTATGTTCCATGGAACCATAGTGTTGCATTATGTATTCAAAGGATGCCTAGATTGTTTGCATTGGTTTGCTTGAATATGGAGAGGCCAAGAACACTCTATCTTTGATAAGGATGAACCAAAAGCCCTTAGAAGTAGTTGAGACCAAGAGAAAGTCTCCCATGAGCAAGGCTTAGTTCATGGCCTTTGAGAAAAAAGGTAAGGCAAGTCCAAGAATCTTGAAGTGGGTGAGGCTAATCCATTCATTTGGCAAGCCTAATTATGTTATGTGTGCTTTATGTAAATGCCAAGAATGTATTTTGCACCATTTTCCATATTAATATGTCATGCATGCATCTTTAAGACTTGTATTGCATTCTTTATGCATGATTGAATGGGAGATAAGTTATTGGGATTCTCTGAATCTCATTTCATCCTTTCTAATATCTTAACATGCTAGATGGAGCTAATGAACAAGGAAATAGAAGCCACCAAGTGGGGAGATGAAGCCTTAATCATAAAGCTTTTAATTTTGTTTAAGTTATAACCAAAGGAATGGCATATGATGTACTCTTTTGTTAGAATTGATGTACAATGAATGGAACATGTGTAAATATCCTAATAGATTATGTATGTATAAAATTTGTGCATAAATGGAATGTATTGCAATTTTTAGGTATTGGATGGTCAATTCAAGTTTATGTCTCTTAGTACATAGCTTGGGGATGGAAAATGAAATTCTGTGTTTTGAGTTTCCACACCTTTGAGACAAGTGTAGAGAGTCTTTTTGGGCCATTCCCACTTGCTCAAGTAGCCACAAGAACCTTAGGATCCATTTTGCCCATCTTTAAACCATTAAGAGGCATGAAAATGGCCCAAATGCAACCCTATGTCACTTTTTACCCAAATGAGCTCTTCTTGACCTAAGATTTGGTATGAAATTAGAGATTGTTGAGATATTTTTTAAAAGCTAAAGAACATAATTTTAAGAGGTCTAGAGAATATTTGATAAATTTTCAAAGTTTGGATTTTCTATTAATTATGGTATGTGCACTGTTTACACTGGTAGATTTGTTTTTCGTGTCCTCTAATAGGAAAATGGTATCCAATGCTTATGAAATCTTATAGACATAAACTAAAGGTCATAAGCTTTCTATGACCACCAAGATCACCTTATTTGGATGTCTGAGAAAAGAGTTATGCATTTTTGAAATTGGCTATCAGGAGTAGTGGCACCCCAGGAGTTCAATCACTATTCTATATGTTTCCAATAGCTCATGTATCTTTTTCATTCTAGAATTATTTTTAGCATAAATTTAACATTTGTAGCTTTCCAAAATGACTAAATTTGTGGGATTCTATTTTTATAGAATTAGTTATGAATTTTGAAAATTCATATCAGTAATATAAAATAGTAGCCCAGGCAACAGCAACCTCAATAGATTTTCGAATGTCAAACGCCTTCTCCTTAATGATTCATGAACTAAAACTATTTTTACCATGGGGTAGACATCCAGGGATTTCTAGAATGGTAAATTTTGTTGGTTTTTGATTTTTATGGATTTAGTTATGAATTTCTGAAATTGTGACAGAAAAATTGACAAATCTGACAGAAAATATGGACAAGTATTTTATGCTCTCCTTTGGTTTCCACGAGATGTGGGCCACTTTTGATGGTGTAAATGAGTTGTATTCATGTGATTAAATATGAGAATATAATGTATGAGTCCATATGACTCACAGGACTCTGAGAGAAAAATTTCTGTATAGCGCAACACAAAGAAATATAATATTTTAATATTATTTTCCCACTTTCTAGTGTAAGTCATGGTATGAGACTTAGAGGTGACACGAGGCAAGGCTAGAAATGCATGGTGTTACAAAGTCCATGACCTCGACCAGGTCTTCGTCCATTATTATTGATCATTGTCACATTCACTTCAGGGAATGGAGTAGAACCAGTTGGACGAGCTTCATGATTTTTCATTAATAGCTCGTTATTTTGTTTAGCCACAAGAAGGCATGAAATTAACTGTGAGTATTTTTCAAACCCTTTTTCTATATTGTTGTTGCAGGAGCATATTAGAGGCATGAAAAGTAGAGAAATTTTTCTCTAACATATTATTTTCAGTAATTACTTCTTCGCATAATTTTAATTAAGAGCTAATATAAAATATTGCAGAGTTATACTCACTAATTGATTTAAAATCTTGCAATCGTAGATGTATCCAGTCATAATGAGCTTTTGGAAGAATAACAATTTTTTGATTGTTATACCTCTGTTTTAAACTATTCCAAAGCATAAATGGATCTTTCACTGTAAGATATTCAGATTTCAAGCCCCCATGGAGGTGATGACGAAGGAAAATCATCACTTTAGCTGATTTTGCATTGACTCATTATTTTCTTCTTTGATGGTATTTCCAAGACCCATTACATCAAGATGAAATTCAACATCTAAAATCCAAGACAAATAATTCTTTCCCGAAAGATCAAGGGCCACAAATTCAAGTTTCATAAGATTTGACATGATAATTCAAATAGAATAAAACTAAAAAAAATTAACGAGTAAGATAGAAAGATCTTACCTTTCTTGCTTAAATGGTCAAGAGAAAATTCTTGCTAATAACGGGTTATAAAACAACTCAAGAAATAGAAAAGAGAAGATTTAGAGAAAATATAGAATATGAGAAATGCTTCTTAAATTTTTTATATCACATTTTTAATGCATATAGAATGCATATTTATAGGTACAAATTTGTAACTATAACGAACGCAATTTTTGTAAAATGACAAAATGAGCTGTATAAAAGCAAGTCATTTGAAATGAGTTAGATAATATCCCAAAAAAATTAGGTAGAGTCCTAGACTCTAAAAATGATAATTTTAGACTCAGACAGAAAGAAAAACAGAGCTAGGACGGTGAAACAATTTGTGACAAAAATTGACGAAATGTAATGGTATTTTTATAAATAAGTGCAACTTTTAGAAAAACACATAAGAAGGCTTTCTAAATGAAAAATTTGACTTACCCAAGATTCTTAGAGGCCCCAAAAACCATAGGGAAACCCAGGGACTAATAAAGCCCCTCTGGTATATATTTTTCAGTGGCGGTGAGCTTGAATTTTGACAGATTTGTTCAGTAAGGATTTAGCTCTAAATTGAGTGATTTAAAAGATATTTTATTAAATTAGGAATCTAAATTTTATAATGGACAAAATAGTTCTAAAAAAAGAGCTAAAACGAAGCCAAAATAAAATTGCCATTATGGAAGGACCAAATTGAAATTTTTGAAAAAGTGTGTTTCTAGAAGTTCCCACACACTTCTCCCATCTTCTCCCATCTTCTTAAGCATGAAATTTTTTGCCCAAAATACAGAAATGGAGCAGCTCTCTTAGGCTCACAAGAAGGGGAAGAAAAGGAGGAGAAAAATCAAGGAAAAGGTAAGTTAATCTATGGAATTTCATGCTCTTTCTTCCTCAAACCTTACTCCTCTTGTTCCATGCTTTCTTTCTATGGTTTTCTTGAGTTGATTGGTTCTGTTTTTGGTCCAGAACTTAGAGGGACAATTCAAAACTCTTAGAGAAAAGCAAACCAAGAGGAGGAGGCCTTGAAAACAAGCTTGAAACCAAGGTAAATGCTTGTTGTTGTTGCTTCTTCTCCTTGCTCTATGGATGTGTATGATGTCAGCCAAGAATAGAGCCATATAGGAGGAGGTTTTTCTGCCCAAAAACAAGAGAGGAATTAGGGTTTTAGACCATAAGGAAGAGAAATATGGCAAGAAATTCCAAAAAAAAAACTAATAAAAATCAAGTTAGGAAAGTATGGTATTTTCTAGGGTTTTGTGAAATTTGATTTTGTGTGAGTAACTCCTTGGCTAATTGAATATTTCCTTGAGCTTCTAAGACCCTTAGAAACCCTTCCAAGTGGCTCTCCCAGCAAGGAAAAATCAAGAACTCTATGAACCTCTATTATGGTGCATATTTCAGCTAAGCTAGGTTGTTAAGGGATGTTTTAATTTGTTCTAACCTTGTTTTGGGACTATATATGATGTTAGAAGATGGGAGAAACCATTAGAAAAAATTTAGGAACAATGGAAAGGGAGATGGGACAATGGTGTCCATAATGGTGCTTTGTGAAGCAACCTGATGCTAAGCTTGTGCAAATGAATGTGTAGGGAATCCAAGGACTTTGAATGAGGCCAAGAGACCTAGAAATGGAAAGAAATGAGAGCCTAGAGTTTGAATTGTAAAGGTTGCTTCAATAGGTTATTTATGGAACCATTATGCCACTTATGGAACTAAGTGTGTGTTCAAGGGTGAGTTTAGTGTCTTAGCTTGCTTCAAGTGTGTAATTGTGTGTTGTTTATGGTGTTTAGGCCAAGAGAACATCTACCCACCTAGGTGCACTTGTGAGGCCGAAAAGAGGGAAGAATAAAGTAAAGAAAGCTTGCATTAATTGAAAGGTAGCTCTCCACCTCATTCTCCCTGCATTCTTGTATGCATATGTTTGTTATTATATGCTTGTGTATGTTCTTGTGACTTAATGATATGCCACTTGATGCCTTGACATTACATTGGTACCAATGTGTCTTCTTGAATGACTATGGTTGTGAAAATGGCTCATAAGGGTGAGGTGATGCCAAAAGTCCCTCAGATAAAGCCAAAAGTCTCTTGAAAGGGTGAGGTTAAGTCAAAAGTCCCTAGGCCAAGAGTGAGACAAAACCAAAAGTCCCTAGAGCATGGTCTTAGCTTGAATATGAATGAGTGGCATAGGAATTGTGACTTCACATACTTTATGATTGCCAAACCTTCCATACATATACTGTGATGTGTATGTGCCTTGAATGTGTGTGTGAATAGGTATGTGAGCTATTGAGATTCTTGGAATCTCACTCCCTTTCCCTCTCACTCTTGAAATATCTAGGTGGTGCTCAAAGACAAGGAAATGCAAGCCAAGAACAATAGGAAGCCTTACTTTGCCTATTATGTAGTATAAATTGTAGTTGAATGTCAAAGTGGCTTTGTACATATTATTTTTCAATTGTGAGACTATGATCAAATGTAATATGATGTAAGAATGTTGTATAACTCTTATATGGCATTAGATCAACAAGGATGTGAAATTTGACATCTTGATGGCTTGTGATAAATGTGTATTCTTGGGTATGGAATGGTCAAATTGAGATGCATGAGATTTGGGACTACTTGGGAAGTTTATCCAAGTCATGTTCATGCTTTAAAACTTGCCCAAGAGATGCCAAACATTAAAGGAGACTAATTGAACTAAGTTGGTACCTCATATGGAGCAAAAGTGACCATTTTATGAGGCTATGCCACTTTTTACCCAAATGAGCTCTTTTTGGTTTGAGATTTGGTATGCATCTAAAGATTGTTTAGATCTTGTTGGGAAGCCAAAGTTTAGAACTTTCAGAGGTCTATGGAATATTTGGTGAATTTTCAAAGTTAAGAATTTTTCTAGTTTTGATTCAGTGCACTGTTCATTTTGGTCCAAAATGAAACTTTGTCATTCATGGGGCAAATGATGTCCAATTGACACAAAATTTTACAAGAAAAAACTAGACCTTTCCAATGACTTGTGCCAATTAGAAGCACCTTATTTGGATGTCTAGAGAGGGAGAGATTAATTTTTGAAGTTGCTGTCCAGTACTAGGAGACTAGTCAAACTTTCATTATTGTTTGATTAGTTTTTGAGATCTGAATGCTCTTGGCTTGGTCTAGAATTATTTTTTCCCTCTAGATAACATTTCTATCTTTCCAAATTAGTATTATTTGCCTAGATTGGATTTTTCTAGAATTAATTGGACATTTTTAAGTTTATGATAGTAAATTGTATTAGTACCAGGGATAGCAGGACCTTTGTAACTATTTCGTTGTCAAATGAGGTCCAAAGGCTATGTTCATGTCTTGGAATTATTTTTATGTGAATTTAGTATCTAGAGCTTTCTAGAAAGCTATGTTTTGTATAATTTTGATTTTTTTACATTTAGTTATTATTTTTCAAAGTTGTCCCTAAAATTTGCCACTGTACAGCCGCGGGAAATGAATGAATTTTAGGATTTTTGACCCTTGATCCGTGTTTTATGCCAATTTTTAAGAATGTTATGATTTGTATGTATGGAAAATAATTAGAAAATGTTGTTGATGAGTTCATAGGGTCTCGGAGATGAGAAATGAAAAATTTATCTGCTACGCAACACAATTAAATTCATTATTTTAATGTATTTCTTGAGATTTCTTGAATGAATTGTATAATCTCACTTGAGAGACGAGGTTCAATGTTAGAATATAATATGGTATTATAGCTACTCTAAAAAGTCACATCTTAAATGTGAAATAATATACCATAAAGTAGGGTATAAAGGTAGGAAATCAATATCCTAAGAGTTACACATTCTTGAAGGAATATGAGAAGAAGAGTTACAATTCTTGAAATCTTATGCTTACAATTCTTGAAGGAAATGATTATAACATACCTTCCAATGAATTTAGGGGTTTAGAAACTAAAGGAGCATTAACCATAATGGATGGATTCATAATAAATAAAATAAAATAGTAGGACCTCTTTTCCATTAAAATGACTTGTAATGCATCATAAATGAGTTCATATGTAAAATTAAATGGTTCATCAATCAGTCTCTATTAGAGAGTCCACTCTGGAAAGATAAACACAAAGTCATATATTGAGATAACTAAAATTTTAAAAATAACATTGGCAAGACAAAAAGATTCCCATAAAAAAAATCCACAGGTTATATAGGAATGTAATGCTAACATAAATAAAATTGAAGTAAAGAAAGCTAGCATAAATTCAAGCAAGAAGAGAGATCTTCAAGTGCATGGTTTGGTTGAGATAGAAGCAAAGCATCATAAGGAAATAAACTTAAAGACTGAAAAAGATAGGGAAAGAACATGGCTGAAATAGATGAGTTATTTTTTACCATATAACAATAATAAAAGTAGAGTTGTTGGCCCCACTATGAGTTCAACCTAAGGATGGAGAACCATTTGGAAAGAAAATAGCTTAAGTCAAAATAAGGTAAGATGAAGAATAAGAAAAGAACAAAGAAGAGGTCATCAACTCACAGGCCTTTCTATTCTTATAGGTTGGACGAGAAAAATAAGGAAATCAATGCTATTGTAGCACTCTTAAAATAATCTTAACAAATCTCTTATTTACATAGACAATCCAAAAAAAAAAAAGCATAGACAACCTAAAAAATCTACCTTGAACCAAAGTAGGGGACTTACCTTGAACAGTTGCAGTGGCTATCCATGGTGGTAATCGGTGGCAAAATAATCACGATGGCTGGTAAGAATCGCTTTACTTTGATCACCTATTTCCGCCACTTCGCTGAGGGAGATCTAGCTTCGTTCATGACTACTGGAAGAGATCGAGCTTTGTTCAAACTTCAGATATTAAGATTAAGGATTGATGCACAAAAAGGGTCATGCAAATGTTATGGGAAATTATTAGTCTTAAACACATTACTATTACTGTGGTCAAGCCTTCTTAGATTTAACCACAGTAGTTTAATGATGATTAATTTAATTATGGTTAAGTTGTGTCTTAATTACAATTAAATTAATAATGGTTAAACCCATGTCTTAACTATAATGTCTAGTTTTCTAAAAAATGACGAAAATGAGTTAGTTTCCAAAGGAAGTCCCTTGGATAGAGAAGTTTGATACCAACTAAAATTAGGATCAAATTCTAAATAATGGAAAATAAGGATTTGAGGCTTAAAATGCCTGAAAAATAGAGCCAGAGGAGCTCAAAAAATTTGCCAAAGAAAGTAAAGGCATTTTTGTAATTTCTGAATAATTTTGAAAACTCACAGAAGGGCTTTTTAAACAATAAATTTGAACTTTTTAAGGTTCTTAAAGACTTTGAAAACTATGGAAACCCTCAGAATAGCTGAAACCCCTCCAATGAGCGAGTTTGACAAAGAGTTGACTAAAACTTTAACCAAACTATTTAGAATAGTTCTAGATCCTTTTTGAGTGATTCCAAAGGTAATTCTTATGATTAAGAGCCTAAGGAATATGATGGAAAAGATAGATTTCAAAAAGGAGTTGAAATAAGAAAAAATGAAGAAAGTGGAAAATAAGGACTAAATGAAAAAAGAAAAAGTTACTTTTTGCTCTCTAAAAACACATTCCAACCCTGCACCAACATTTTACCTATTTATAAAACTTCTAGAAACTCCAACCAAGGCATTGTGTGGAGGGAGAAGCAACGAAAGAGGAGAAGAAGCTTTGAATAGGTATGAAAGTGTATGTTTTCTTCCTCTTGTCTTCATAATAAATATTCTCCTCTTTCTCCTCCATATTTCCATGGGTTTAAAATGTATTTTGATGCTATTTTGGTTTTGGTCTAGTAAGGAGAAGTTAGGATTTAAGGGAAGGCTTTGTTGCAAGAGGAGACCACTTGGAAGAGCAAGAATTTAAGGTAAATTCTCATTCCTTTCCATGGCTTTTCTTGAGTTCTCCTTTCCCTCATCAATTTGATTAGCCCTAAACATTAAGGAGAAAGTTTAATTCTGATCTTAGCTTAATGTAATCAAGTGATTAAGACTGTGGGAAGGAGGTTTAAGCCAAGAGAAACCAAAAAGGAACCAAGGAAACCAAGTTTGCACAATTTAGGGTTCCAAGGTTCAGCATAAGTTTGCACAATTTAGGGTTCCAAGGTTCAGCATTAAATTTGATTTTTCCTAGACATTTTTTAATGCATGTAAGGGTGTGTATGAGCCTAATTGACCCCTAGTAGCTTCCCATAAACCAACAGATGCAAGAGAGTAAGCTAATTCCATAGGTACATGTGTGAGAATATGGTTCCACCACTTTGGGGTTTTCATAACTAGGGAGTGAATTTTTGTGTTTTAAGGAATTTAAAGTCCTAGATATGAATTATAAGAGGTAGGGGAACCAATGGTTTGAATTTAGAAGGCTTGGTTTGAGAGTTGATATTTTAAGGTCTCAATTTAGGCATAATGAAGCAACATGGGCTTGGATTCTTTAGAATGAGTTTATGAAGGCTTCAATGAGTTTATATGAGCCAAGAGGTCTAGAAAGAAAGGAAATGGAAAGCCAAGATCAAGATTTAAAGTAGTTGCTTTATGGTATCATAAATGAGCATTATATATAACTTAAAGCCAAGCAAGTTAGCCTAGCCTTCCTTAAAGGTAGAATTGGTTCCTAAGCCTAATTTGTGTCATGTTTATTGTGTCTAGGCCAAGAAAGGCAAGAACTCCCTTCTTGTGTGTGCTTGAGCCAAGAAGAAGGAAGAGAAAGCAAAGGAAAAGTGTAATTTTCCAAAAGGTAGCTCTCTAATCCTTTCCTTCATACATGTATGCATTCATGACTTGTCTTAGATTGCTTATGTGTGTGTTTGATATTTTGAAATTTCTTGTAGCTATTAGATGAATGTTTTGAAACCATAACTTGATTTATGTTTGCAAAGTTATGTGCAATGACTTGAATGAGTGTGGGAAGGCCAAAAGTCCTTTAACAAGGGTGAAAAAGAGCCAAAAACCCCTAAGAGAGCGTGAGACAAGGCCAAAAGCCTTAAGAAAAAGTAAGGCCAAGTCAAAAGTCCCAAAATACGGGTGAGGTAAATCCAAAAGTCCCAAGATTATGGGTGAGGCTAAGCCATTACTCTTTTGAGTCCATAATGTATTATTTGTTTATGCATGATATGAAAATCTATGGCTATGCATCATTTGAGAACATTACATAACATACTTGCATTCTTTAACATGCATGAACATGTTGTATGTATGTGTGAAAGGGATTTAGAGCTATTGAGATTCTTCTGAATCTCATTCCCCTCTAACTATGTTAGGTGAGCCGAGCAGAGAAAGAAACAGAAGCCAACCCCTAAGGAGTGTATAATTAGTGGATTGGATGTATAGAAATGGGTTTTAAAGTATATTTTGTAGTTAAATGATGTACCCAAGCTATGTATTTGTAATGTAAACTCATGGATAGCTTATATAATATATATGAATGATGTATGAATCCCCTTTGCACTTATGTGAATGGAAATGTGTAAGTTTTCCACTTAGTAGCCTTTATGGGTGAATGTGGATGTGTATATGGCAAGATGAACCTATGTATATGAATTTTATGGCTAGACAAGTGTAAAAATAGATATGTATGATGAATGTAATCTTAGAAGAGTCATTTGAACACATTTATGCAAAAGTGGTTGTTGTATGCCTAAGAGAGAGTATGGAACCTTAGGCATGAGTTAGAGCTAGGAATTGAATCTGAGCTCCATGGCTTTTTGAATCAGTTGGCATGCATATTTAGGGTGTTATGGTGCTTTTGGACATACCCAAGTGGTCTTGGTTCAAGGGGAAAGCCATTTGGCACTTAATTGAACCATTTTGTGACAAAAAATGGACCAATTTGTGAGCTGAATCCCAACCTGACCAAATGAATGATTTTGAGGCTAATATTTTGCACACATATATACCTCATATAGATCTTTTTTTAGGTCTAGGAACCACATTATTTAGAGGTCTATAGAATTTATTATAATTTTTCAAAATTCAGCAAATTTTTCATATTGGAATGAGTTACTGTTCACTTGGTCAGAATTGTTTTCATATCATCCGAGGGACAATTGAGGTCCAATGGTTTCGAAATTTTAGATGGAAAAACTAGACATTTATAGTGACTTGTAGCAACTAGAAGCACCTCATTTGGAGGTCTTTAGAAAGAGAAATTAGTTTTTGAATTTCTATATCAGTATTAGTAGCACCAGCCAAAGTTAAGTATTATTACATCAAATTTTGTTAGCCTAATGTTATTTTCTTGGTTTGGCATTATTTTTTTCATAAATTAGACATCTGTAACTTTTTAAATTGGTATAGTTTGCCTAAATTGGATTCTTGTGGAATTCGTTATGAATTTTTGAAGTTCATATCAGTAAATTATCTTAGAACTCCAGGATAGCCGAACCTACATTACTTTCCTATTGTCAATCACAATCTAAATACTGTTTTCATGGCTTGTAACTATTTTTAAATGAAGTTAACATTTAAGGATTTCCATAAAGCTATGGTTTTTTGGGTTTCAATTTTTATATAATTATTTATGAATTTTCAAAATTGATGATAGAAAACTAAAAATTGGAACTCGTGGCAAAAATTATGATATATGTTCCAAACCTTCAAACCCGAGTTTCTTGACCTAAATAGCTATGAATCTGATATGTTTTAATGTGTTATGGTCTAAGAGGAGTTGAGGATCAATTTATGGGCTTTGAAAGTGATTTAATGCTGAGGTAGAGGTTCTTGGTAGTGTACTTTCCATTGTTATATGTTGTATGTGCAAGTACATTTTGTGAAAAGTTCAAGTAGTGCAAAATGAACCTCAAGAGCTTATGGAATGATATTCTTGCTTTGAATGAATGTTGTATGGATATTATATGGATAAAAATAATTAAATCAAAGTGGGATTGAACTGTGTGGGTTTATTTATGTGATTTCGGTCCATATGCTATGGTTTGTATGCAAGTATGGGTGTTTATTGCTTGAATGCTATGATATGAGTTTCTTAGGGTTAAGATATGACATTAACCATGGTTAAGCTAAACAAGGCTTTACCATGGTTTATTAAAACTATGGTTGTCTTAATCATGTGTAACAACAAAAAATTGTTGAAATTTTCTAAGTTCTGAAATTTTTCTAAGTCTGTTGGTTATAGCCCAGCTATAACGTAAAAAAGGAGAATTTTACTTCTTAAAGAGTCCAGATCCTCTCCTTTTCTTCTAACCAACCTAAGCTTCATCCAAAATAGAGAAAAGGGGTAGAGAGAGAGAGAGACCAAGAGAAGAAAGGAAGAACAAGGAAAAGGTAAGCAAACATGATATTTCCATACCTTTTTTTCTTAGAATTTTGTTCTTCTCTCTTTGCCCTCTCTTTTTATGGTTTTAGTTATTGAATTAGTTTTGTTTTGAGCTTAGTTCAGAAGAGGGAGAGTGGAGAATAAAAAGGAAGGTAAAGGCAAAAGAGAATCACTCTTAAAAGAAGATAAAACTCAAGGTAGATACTTATGTATCTTACTTCTTCTTTTTTGCTTTCCTTGAGTATGTTGGTTCTACCAACTTGAGAGCTTAAGAGAGGAAGGAAGTCTGACCTAGAGCAAGCAAGAAATCCTTGAATTAGAGAGTGGGAAGTTAAGAAATACAAAAGAACTAGGAGAAGGGCTAATAAAATTTAAGAGGGAGAAACTAGGGATTTAATCTCCTAGCTTTTATGAGTAATTGCTTGAGTTCCAAGAGAGTAATTGCATACTACTTGTTGTGTTTAGGCTCAAAAGAAGCAGCTCCATCTAGTTATGATTATGAGACCGAGAAGGGAGAAGAGAAATTGAAAGGGAAGGCTTGTGTTGGCTTAGAAGGTAGCTCTCCACTCTTTCTTGTTGCATTCTTAGATATGTAATAGTCATTGTATGCTTGTATATGTGCTTGTATTGTGAGACATGCCATTTGATATTGTCTTGATGCATTGGTACCAATATGCTTATGTTTTGGGCTATGAAAATTACTTAGGTGAGGTAGTGCCAAAAGTTTCTAGAAATGGGTAAGACAAGGCCAAAAGTCTCATGAATGAGTGAGGCTAAGTCAAAAGTCCCTAAACCAAAGGTGAGGCCATCCAAAAGTCCCTAAAATAGGATGAGGCTAGACCAAAAGTCCCTAGAGTACATTATTGGCATTGATAAGATATTCATGGCATGTAAATCATATGTTGTATAATTATGAATGGTTTGCATGCTTTAACTTGTTTATATGCCTTGATTGCTTCCTTGAATGAGTGTATGAACTATTGAGATTTCATAAATCTCACCCCCTTCCCTCTCCTATCTCATATGGTTCAGGTGGAGCTCAAGAGCCTAAGAGTGGAAGCCATGAGGCATAGATGGCCCTTTTTAACACTTTTGCATACTTTTGCATAGTTTGATGTATAGAAAAGCCAAAGTGCTCATGTATATATATTCTTTTTGAGATGTAAATGCTTAAGTAATTGTAAAAGTATGTATCAATGATGTATGATCTATGTCTAGAATAAACGTAATGAAATTATGAGATTTGGCTCCTTTGTGGCTTATATGTAGTAGTATATTTTTGCCCGTAGCATAGTGAGTTTGAGATGTATGATGGTTTAGACTACTTGGGCAACCCATATATGATGTAGTAGTGTTTTAAAACTTTCTCAAGAGGTGCTAGAACATGTAGGAGACCATTTGGACCCACTTTGAACCATATCAGGGGTCAAAATTGCCAAATTTGTGAGCTCTGTCAAAGTATGATCAAATGAACTCTTCTTGATATAAAACTTGGCATGCCTCTAGAGTTTGTTGAGAAATTTTTGAAAAGCTAAAGTATAGAATATTTGGAGGTCTAGGGAACATTTGGTGAATTATTAAAGTTGGAGAATTTTCTGGTTTTGGATAGTGTATTGTTTCATGGGTTCGAAAATGAATTTATGTCATTCATAGAACAAACAGTATCTAATTGTCATGAACTTTTATGGGCATAAAATATACATCTATAGTGACCTATACCAACTGGAAGCACCTTAATTGGAGGTCTGTAGAGGGAGAAATAACTTTTATGAAGTTCAATGTTAGCATCAGGGAAGCCATACGACCTTCGTTACTGTTCCATTAGTTTTACTGAAATGATCTGGACTTATTTTTCTCCTCTAGTTAACATTTGTAGCTTTCCAAATTGTTATAGTTAGCCTAAATTGGATTTTTTTTAGAAATAGCTATGAATTTTTGAAATTCATGACAGCAAGCTGCATCAGTACTAGGGACAGCCGGACCTCTGTCTCTTTTTCGATGTCAAACATGGTCCAAATGCTAAGATTGTGGTTTGAAATTATTTTTAGTATAAAATTAACATCCAGAGCTTTCTAGAAAGATATGGTTTATTGATTCTCATTTTTCTAGAATTAGTTATGATTTTTTAAAATTGGAGCTAAAAATCTGACTTTTGGGCCCGTTTTAAGAAATTACATTTTGGGGTTTTTGGCTTCATATCCATGGTTCATGTGTTGTTTTATGCTATGTATAAGTTGTATAAATGTATTTTGAGTAGAATATGTAATTTATGGGTTCATGGGACCTACAGGGAAAAATATAAGCATTTAAAGCCCGATATATAGCATCAAAATGCCACAGTTTGCTCTTTTTCTTTGGAAATCATATGGAATCAAGCCTAAGTGAAGATAAAGTTAAAGCTAATGCATTATGGTTTACATTTTTGGTATTAAAGCAAAAGTTTAGGCACTTTTGTTCAGTGTTGGGCTCTTGAATGGTGTGATTTGCTTGTATTTAGTGTGAATTGCTATGGAAACAGTAGCATACATATGCATATGTGCTTGTGATATGATTGTGAATTGAAGGTTGCTACTTCTTTTCAGAAATGGTTAAGACTAGATGAGACATGGGTAAAGGCAGGCCACCTAAAGCTCAGAGAGCTAAGCCAGTAGCTCCAATTGGGCCTGAAGATCCTCTACGGACCATCATGGAGAGGCTTAATCAGTATGAGGCCATGATGAGCCAGCACTAAGTGATGCTGGAATAACAAAGGTACATTGCCCAACAACAGCATGATATGATTATGCATTTACAAGATACCCTGGCCAAGTAAGAAGAAGCTAGAAGAGAAGCCCCTATACCTCAGCCATCCACGTTTGGTGTTTCACCTGCACCTCCTCAAGAGCCTGCTCAGACCCAGACGCCTATCTAAAAACTATTGAAGCAGTTTAGGCATTATAGTCCACCCTTGTTTGATAGGGAGTTGGATGCGGATAAGGCAAAGGCTTGGGTTGTAGAGTTGGAGAAAATATTCTCAGTAATGGACTGTACCACAGAGCTGAAAGTTTAGCTAGCCACTTTCATGCTACAAAAGGAAGTCAATAGATGGTGGTGTAGCATGAAACCTCTTATGGAGACCAAGAATATACTAATTACCTAGGAAAGTTTCTTGGTGAAATTTTATGAGAAATATTTCCCTAGTTCGGTGAGAAAGAAGAAAGAGATAGAATTTATGGGCTTAAGACAAACGAATGAGATGACTGTGGACTAGTATGTGGCCAAATTTATTTAGTTGTCTTGGTATTCTTCTTACCTCCAAAGATATGATGATGAACCCTAGAGATATGAGTAATTTAAGACTAGATTGAAGCCTCTGATTAGCAATAAAATTACTCCACAGCAGATTAAGAAGTTTAATATCCTTGTAGAGGTCAACAGCGTGATTGAGAATAACCTACAAGCTATCATGCCTATTACGACTACAGCTAGTCAGAACGGGGCTTCGGAATTGAAAAGACCGAGACCAAAAGAGGGTTCCAATATGACACCTAGCACCAAGAAGAGAGGCAAGGTGTCGTGGAACAGAAGGCCATAGAGGGGCAAGCCAATGCCACTTCCTTAGAGCCAGTCATCCTTCCAACAGTCTCCGGTGACATGTATCAAATATGGAAAGCTAGGGCACATCGCTAGATACTGTCCCCAGGTGGATACAATGCCTTCTCTTAGGCTGCAGATCTAGGGCTAAGTGTTTATCCTCACTCAACACGAAGCCAGTGCGTCCCCCAATTTGATTCGAGATACACTAATAATGAATGGCTTTCCTGTAGTTGCTATGTTTAATTTGGGTGCTAGTCACTCGTTTATATCCTATGATTGTGTGAGATAATTAGGTCTGGCTGTTAGTATCTTTCCATTTGACTTGTTTATCACTATACCCATTAAAGGCCACGTGGTTACTTCCCATACTTACTTAAATGTCACTGCTCAATTCAATCATTGTCATACCACTATTGATTTGATCTGTATGCCCTTCCATGATATTGATTTAATTGTTGTTATGAACTGGATGGTCGTGAATAATACAGTACTTGATTGTGAATAGCGAATCATTTCCTTACCTGCTTGTAGGACCATGCCTAGGGTAGGAGCTAAGTTATCCTTTATGACTACCACCCAGGCTGAGAGGCATTTAGAGTGTGGATGTCAAGGGTTTCTAGTCTTTTTCTCTATTCAATCTGAGGTAGAGGAAGGGGTAGAAGAGATCCCAGTTATCAGGGAATTCCTAGAGGTTTTCCCTAAAGATTTTGACTTTAGTGGTCTATCCCTTAAGAAAGAGCTAGAGTTCTCTGTAGACATAGTGGCTGGGGCTAGACCGGTGTCCAAGGCTCCTTATAGGATGGCTCCCACCGAGTTTGCTGAATTAAAAAAGTAGATAGAGGAATTATTAGAGAAAGGGTTTATCTGCCCTAGTGTTTTACCTTGGGGAGCTCCAGTATTATTTGTGAGACAAAAAGATGGTAGCTTACGTTTGTGTATCGATTATAGAGAGTTGAATAAAGTTACCATCAAGAATAAATATCCTCTCCCTAGAATTGATAATTTGTTAGATCAGTTAACTGAGATATCCATATTTTCCAAGATAGACCTTAGCTCTGGATACCACCAGTTGAGAGTAAAAACTGAAGACGTCTCCAAGACAGCCTTTAAAACTAGATATGAGCACTATGAGTTTCTTATGATGCCATTCAGGTTAACGAATGCGCCCGCTATGTTCATGGATTACATGAACAAGATATTCAGACCGTATCTAAATCAATTTGTGATAGTCTTCATTAATGATATTCTAGTGTACTCCAAATTCTTTGAAGAGCACAAGAGGCATTTAAGATTAACCTTAAAGACCTTAAAAGATAAGAGGTTGTATGCCAAACTTAGTAATGTAAGTTTTGGCTGACCGAGGTGAGATTCTTAGGTCATATGATCTCACGAGACGAGGTCGCCATTGATCCCCATAAAGTTGAGGCTGTGTTACAGTGGGATAGACCTAGAATGATCATCAAGGTTAGGAGTTTCCTAAGTTTGACAGGGTACTATAGACAGTTTATTCAGGGCTTTTCTCAAATGGCCTTACCGCTGACGAGGCTAACTAGGAAAGAGACACCTTTTGTGTGAAATGATATATATGAGAAGAGTTTCCAGGAGTTGAAGCTCCATTTGACCACTACCCCTATACTGATTATCCCTGACCCTAGTAAACCATTTGTGGTTTATTGTGATACCTCGAGCAAAGGGTTAAGATGTGTGTTGATGTAGCAGGGTAGAGTAGTGGCATATGCCTCTAGGCAATTAAGGCCTTATAAGGAGAATTATCCCACATATGACCTGGATTTTGCCACTATAGTGTTTTCTCTTAAAATCTGGAGACACTATCTGTATGGTGCTACCATAGAGATTTATAGTGACCACAAGAGTTTGAAATACCTGTTTAACCAGAAGGAACTCAATATGAGACATAAGAGATGGATGGAGTTCCTGAAAGACTATGAGCATATGTTGAAATACCATCCAAGTAAGGCCAACATGGTAGCCAATGCCTTGAGTAGAAAGTCCATCTATATAGCCCATATGATGATTAGGGAGCAAAAGCTCCCAGAGAAGTTTAGAAACTTAAACCTCTCTTGTCAGATGGTATCCAGTAAATTATATCTAAGTGAAACCCGAATTAAGAATGCATTGAGAACCCAAATCTTAGATGCCCAGAGAGAGAATAAGTTCTTGAGATGAATCAAGAATGAGATTTCCTAATATAAAACCTCAGAGTTCAAGGTGTCTAAGGATGGTATGATAGTATATCGAGATAGAATCTGTGTGCCTAGTTAGAATGAGTTGAGAGAAAGCATTTTAGAAGAGACACATAAAAGTAAGTATACTATCCACCTAGGTGCCACCAAGATGTATCAAGATTTGAAATGAATTTTCTAGTGGCCAAGGATGAAGAATGATGTGACAGATTTTGTGGCTAGTTGCCTAGTGTGTCAGAGGGTAAAAATAGAACATCAAAGGTCAACTAGGTTATTGCAACCTCTAGATATTCCCGAGTGGAAGTGGGATAGTATAGCCATGAAATTTGTTATGGAGTTACCCAGGACATCCTCTAGACACGATGCTATTTGGGTAGTTATGGATAGACTGACGAAGTCTGCACACTTTTTAGCTATCAAGGCTACTCACACACTAGATAGATCAGCCTAGTTGTATATCAGAGAGATAGTGCGACTTCACGGAGTATCCAATAGCATAGTTTCAGATAAGGACCCTAAGTTCACATCAAACTTTTGGAGGTTGTCACAGCATGCCTTAGGAACCAGGTTACAGTTTAGTACTGCATATCACCCCTAGATAAATGGTCAGACTAAGAGGACCATCCAAACCTTAGAAGACATGTTGAGGGCATGTGTGTTAGAAATGAGAGGTAACTAGAATGTGTATTTACCATTAGCAGAGTTTGCATATAATAACAGTTACTATTCTAGTATTCAGATGGCCCTTTATAAGGTTTTGTATGGGAGAAAGTATAAATCCCCTCTGTGTTGGGTTGAGCTAGGTGAGAGGAGCATGATAGAACCTGAAATTATGGACCAGACCACCCTACAGATAGAATTGATTAGAAAAAGACTCCTCACAATAGAGACCATATGTTCATCTTAGTGTCTTCAGTGACAAGGATAGGTCAGTTAATAAGGATAAGGAAGCTCAGTCCTAAGTATATTGGTCCATTTGAAATTCTTTAAAAAATTAGACCCGTGGCTTACTAGATAGCCTTACCACCTAACCTAGCCTAAATCTACAATGTTTTTCATGTCTCCCAGTTGAAAAAGTACTTACCAGACCGCTCACATGTCATAGAATATGAGCATGTACAATTGCAGGAAGATCTTTCCTATATAGTGAAACCAAAGAGAATTGTGGATGTGAAGCTAAAATAGCTGAGAAGAAAGAACATTCCTCTAGAAAGGCCTGACATCTGAGAAAGCAACCTAGGAATTGGAGGATGAAATGAGGCAAAAATATTCAGAGCTATTCCCTTGAGGTATGTATTTAAATTTTGAGGGCGAAATTTCTTTTAAGGGAGATAGAAATGTAACAATAAAAAATTGCTAAAATTTTTTAAGTCCTGAAATTTTTCTAAGTCTGCTGGCTATAGCCCGGCTATAGTGAATGTACTTATTTGCTATAGTGAGAAATGACCTAACTATACCAAATGTACCTATTCATTATAGCAAAAATGCTCTTAGCTATAGCGAGCTCGGGCATCCTATATAAAAACTAAGGAATTTCTCACAATAGCGCGCATCGTAGCGAGAACAGCAGTATGGGACTAATACTTGTTTGCCGTAGCGAGGGTTATTTTTTCGCTATAGCGAAGGTTTGTTCGAAAAAGCATAAAAAAGGAGAATTTTGCTTCTTAAAGAGTCCAGATCCTCCACTTTTCTTCTAACCAACCTAAGCTTCATCCAAAACAGAGAAAAAGGCTAGAGAGAGAGACCAAGAGAAGGAAGGAAGAACAAGGAAAAGGTAAGCAAACTTGAGATTTCCATAGCTTTTCTTCTTAGAATTTTGTTCTTCTCTCTTTGCCCTCTCTTTCTATGGTTTTGGTTATTGAATTTGTTTTGTTTTGAGCTTGGTTCAGAAGAGGGAGAGTGGAGAATAAAAAGGAAGGTGAAGGCAAAAAAGAATCACTCTTGAAAGAAGATAGAACTCAAGGTAGATACTTATGTATCTTACTTCTTCTTTTCTACTTTCCTTAAGTATGTTGGTTCTACCAACTTGAGAGCTTGAGAGAGGAAGGAATTCTGACCTAGAGCAAGTGAGAAATCCTTGAATTAGAGTGTGGGAAGTTGAGAAATACAAAAGAACTAGGAGAAGGGCTAGTAAAATTTAAGAGGGAGAAACTAGGGATTTAATCTCCTAGCCTTTATAAGTAATTCTTTGAGTTCCAAGAGAGTAATTGCATACTACTTATTGTGTGTAGGCTCAAAAGAAGCAGCTCCATCTAGTTGTGATTGTGAAACCGAGAATAGAGAAGAGAAATTAAAAGGAAAGGCTTATGTTGGCTTATAACGTAGCTCTCCACTCTTTCTTGTTACATTCTTGGATATGTAATAGTCATTGTATGCTTGTGTATGTGCTTGTATTATGAGACATGCCATTTGATATTGCCTGGATGCATTGGTATCAATATGCTTATGTTTTGGGTTGTAAAAATTGCTCGGGTGAGGTAGTACCAAAAGTCTCTAGAAATGGGTGAGATAAGGCCAAAAATCTCATGAATGAGTGAGGCTAAGTCAAAAGTCCCTAAATCAAGGGTGAGGCCATCCAAAAGTCCCTAAAATAGGGTAAGGCTAGACTAAAAGTCTCTAGAACTCATTCTTGGCATTAATATGATATTTATGGCATATAAATCATATGTTGTATAATTGTGAATGGTTTGCATGCTTTGACTTGTTTATATGCCTTGATTACTTCCTTGAATGAGTGTATGAGCTATTGAGATTCCATGAATCTCATCCCCTTCCCTCTCCTATCTCATATGGTCTAAGTGGAGTTCAAGAGCTTAAGAGTGGAAGCCATGAGGCATAAATAGCCCTTTTTTGACACTTTTGCACACTTTTGCATAGTTTGATGTATAGGAATGCCAAAGTTCTCATATATACATATTCTTTTTGAGATATAAATGCTTAAGCAAGTATAAAAGTATGTATCAATGATGTATGATTCATGTATGGAACCAAAGTAATGAAATTATAAGATTTGGCTTCTTTGTGGCTTATATGTAGTAGTGTATTTTTGCCTGTAGCATAGTGAGTTTGAGATGTATGATGGTTTTGACCACTTAGACAACCCATATATGATGTAGTAGTGCTTTAAAACTTGCCCAAGAGGTGCTAGAACATGTAAGAGGCCATTTGGACCCATTTTGAACCATATCAGGGGTCAAAATTGTCAAATTCATGAGTTCTTTCAAAGTATGACCAAATAAGCTCTTCTTGATATGAAATTTGGCATGCTTCTAGAGTTTGTTGAGAGATTTTTGGGAAGTTAAAGTATAGAATATTTGGAGGTCAACGGAATATTTAGTGAATTGTTGAAATTAGAGAATTTTCTGGTTTTGGATAATGCACTATTATCATGGGTCCAAAAATGAATCTGTGTCATTCATGGACCAAACAGTGTCCAATTGTCATGAACTTTTGTGGGCATAAAATATACATCTACAATGACCTATACCAACTGGAAGCACCTCAATTGGAGGTCTATAGAGAGAGAAATAACTTTTCTAAAGTTCTATGTCAACATCAAGGAAGCCATCCGACCTTTGTTAATGTTTCATCAGTTTTACTGAAATGATATAGACTTATTTTTTTCCTCTAGTTAACATTTGTAGCTTTTCAAATTAGTATAATTTGCCTAGATTAGATTTTTTTAGAATTAGTTATAAATTTCTGAAGTTCATGACAGCAAGCTGCATCAATACTAGGAACAGTCAGACCTTTGTTTCTTTTTTGATATCAAACATGGTCCAAATGCTGAAATTGTGGCTTGGAATTATTTTTAGTGTAAAGTTAATGTCTAAAGCTTTCTAGGAAGCTAAGGTTTTCTTGATTCCCATTTTTCTAGAATTAGTTATGATTTTCTAAAATTGGAGCCAAAAATATAACTTTTGGGCCCATTTTGAGAAATTACATTTTAGGATTTTTGGCTTCATATCCATGGTTCATGAGTTGTTTTATGTTATGTATGAGTTGTATAAATGTAGTTTGAGTAGAGTATGTGATTTATAAGTTCATGGGACCCACAAGAAAAAATATGAATGTTTAAACCCCGATATATAGCATCAAAATGTCACGATTTGCTTTTTTTCTTTGAAAATCATATGAAATCAAGCTTAAGCAGAGATAAAGTTGAGACTAATACATTATGGTGTTACACCATGATTTTAAAAAATTATAGATAAGGGTTCGTTTCATATGCTATATAAGATAAAATCTAATAAAATTTTAATAGTATGCAGTGTTTAGTATGACACTATATAAAATAATATCATCATTTATTTGGTAATGCAAACACTAAATAGGATAAAAACTAACTCTTTTGACAAAAAATACCTTTGCTTAAAAAAAATATTATATTTATTTAAATTTATTATTTTATATTAATTTTTAGAGATTGAGTATGGGTGAGTAAAGCTACACAAAATGCATAGTGGCCTAGGCAATAGACCAAGTCAAGTTTATCATGTTAGCCAGTTTTAGCTAATACATAGTTGGTCTGACCCAATTCTATGAATTTTTTAAAATATTTAGTTTATAGGGACTTATATAAAAATTTTATTTTTTTAGGAACCAATTTATAATTTTTACCAAATAATATAAGAAAAAAAATGGCTCAGCTAGCTCTAAAAACCAATGTGGCCTAACCTGATACTAAACTAATTGGGTCAAGTCTAGTATTAAACCAATTTTAGTGTACCCCATCCCAATACTATTAATTTTTTTAAAATTATTTTGTAGGAAATTATATAAAAATTTTACTTTTTAAAGGTCATTTTATAATTTTTATCAAAAATAAAAAAAATGGCCAAACCAGTCCAATCCCAACTAGTACTAATTGAATTAAACCAAACCCAAACACCAAACTTAGAAAAAAAAAATGCCTTGTGCAAAATTGGGCCAAATACTGGGCTATGCCAATACCTGGCTTATAATTAGCTCTACTGAATTATGTCAAAATCTAATCCAACCTAGTCAATGAATACCCTATAAGCAAGGGTTACAATTATAAAGTATTAATAATGTCTTATACATTAAAACCTAATTAAGTCTAATTTCACCCTTTAAAACTTGACTAGGTTATATATAATTTTGGTATATAAGAGGGGTTTAATGTATAAGATTATATAATATATTACTTATGCCAAATAAATGTTAATTAAGTTTATAGTGCATTGTATTAGCTTATACTATCAAATCTTATACGATATATCAAACAAGCCCTAAGCCTAAGCCTAAGCTTAGAAAGTGTTAACCATTATTCTAGAAATTGTAGTTAAGATATGGGTTTAACCATAGTTAATTAAATTTGTTTAAGACACAATTTAACTATAGTTAAAATATCTCCCTTTTTTTATGATGATACTTCATACATTTAAATAGTATTTTTTTTAATTCATTTAATCTAAAACGTTAAGTGAGCAAATCAATAATAGGTTATCTGTCAAGACTAAATTAAATTTTACTCTTTTAAATTTTCTTTATCTTAAACATTTTATTACATTCATATTAAAGCTAGTAAGTTTTAAATTTTGGTTTTATTTGCATTGTTTTTAAACTTTAGCCCCAGTTGAGATTTATACTCAAATTTTTCAATTTAATTTTTCTTTTTAATTTGTCAAAATTTTCAAATTTCCATTTTTAGTTATCATAATTTTAATTTTTATTCCATTTAACTCTTCGATATTTTCAAATTTTTTTCTATAACAAGAAAATTTTGAATTGAAAATGTCAAATTCTTTTAGTTATATATTATTTAAATCAATTCACAATTCTATATTTTATTACTTTTATTTGTCCAAAATTTTAGAATTTATCATGCAATTTACTTATTGAATTTAAAATAATTTACAAATGATTTTAAAATTAATTTATTAAAGTTTAAATAGGTACAAAAAATCCCAATAAAATGCCCAAATTTTAAAACATAACACTTGTCCTCCAAAAATTAATTTTAAAGTCAAAATTAAAATTTGAAAATTACTCAACTACAATGCGATACCTTAAGGAATGGAAGAATTCAAAAAAAAAAAAACAATAAAAAGATAAGTTATCACTCGACAATTAAATAAATTTTAAAATTCAATTTCAAATATCATTAATATTTTTATTTCTTGTGATATTTATCAAAATAAATTTTTATAGTTTTAAATTAACATACTAAAATTATAATTAGAGTATAATTTTAAAATATATGTAACATCTTTCTAAAGGTTAATTGATCCAATTTTTTTAAAAAAATAAGTGATAAGTTCAAATTTATGCAAATATGAAATACTTTCAATTGTAACATGATACCTTATATAATGGAAGAATTGAATAAGATAATAAAAAGATAATATATCACATGACAAATAAATAACTTAAAAAAAATCAATTCCAATTGCTGTTAATATTTTATTTATTGTGATAATTTATTGAAAAAAATCATATTTTAAAATTCACATACTAAAATTATAATTTAGTATAATTTAAAAAAATATTATATTAACCTCTTTCTGTAATTTAATTGATCCTATTTAACAAAATTTAAACAATAAGTTCAAAATTTTGCAAATTTGCAAATCCTGCCACGTCACCGATTCAGTGACCATCCTGTCTCAGAACCTCAATCGTGTGATCATCATCCATTTCACAATTGTTAGCCGTCCACATTTCTGTAAAGATGAACAGGAAATGGGAAGAGAAAAACGAAAGAGACTTGATATCATAGCATTGTACGCAAATTCAGGTTTGGTTAACGTTGTTGTGTTTTCTGCTTTTAAGGGAATCTGTGTATGTTTTTTATTTTTAGACGCCAATGTTATGTAGTCAATTCATCTCTTTAACAAGTAAAAAATATTTTACCTTATTATTTTTATATAAATTGAATTAAACAAGTTAGGCTTGATCTTTAAAATTTTATTTGTCTTGACTTTGAGCACAGAACCTTGAAAAAAAAAAAAGAAAAAGACCACAGTGCTATGTACTCGATGAAAGTTTTATTTATTGAATGATAACTCAGTAGTGAAGTTGTCACTCAAGGTAGGCACTGGCCTGCAACTTATTCCACACATAATAATAGAGGTTGCAGACGCACTAGAACTGCGAAAAAAGACTATACAGAGCTTTGGAGGCAGATTGGATCATGGCAGACATTGGCACGGCTACAACATTAAGGGAAGCAAATACAATCTGATCACTATACCCAGATAGAAGATCATAGTATCTGCTCCATAACATGATCCCACCAAACTTGGAAGAGGTTTCTACATATGGAATAACCTTATTGTTGAGCACATCAATTGGGATATAACCACCAGCACTACCATTTGCAGCAGGAGACGCTGGGAGCCCCAAATAGAAGTAAGTGGCATTGAAAGACGTGGTCCAATTGTCCCATGAGTTGAAGAGGTTCTGAGTATTCCCATCATCAGAATATTGGCACTGTGGGTTGTTGTAGAACTGAACCCAAATGTAGTCAAATAGCCCAGTCTTAATGGCAGTGTCTAGATATCGATCTGGTATTGGACATTGCGGCGCTGCAGATAGGTAAATCTTCTTTATTTGGCTATAATTGTAAAGCGCCTCCACAAGAACATCATAATACAAGGTTCCACCAGCTTCGATGTCAAAATCAATGCCATCTAAGACCACGTTTCCTAGTAGACCCCCCGAACCAGTTTGGCCACCTAGGTAGTTGGTCCAGAGGTAGTCGGCAACTTGTTTGGCGTCATCAGCTGAAGAAAGGGTATAACCCGAGGAGTCTCCTCCGAGAGAAAGGAAGATTTTGACGCCTAGGTCTTGGCAAGTGGCTATTTGGGAGGCATATTTAGTGCAAGGGACACCCCAGTCGGCCGAACAATGTCCTGCCAGGTTTATATTTGGGGTTGCTCCAGCGCCGAATGTATTGAGGAAAGCTATGTTTATTATCTCATACTTTCCAGTGGCACATGATGTATTTAACTCTCCTTCGTTAACGTTCTGCCCCCAGTAGGTGACTATCCCGGGTTTCTTAGCATGAGAGGATTTTAAGTGAGAAAGTAGGAAGAGTAGGGGCAAGAGGAGGAGGATCAAAGACTGTCTTTTGGAAGCCATGAATTTTGGTAGATAGATGGCAAGTTTTTCTTGTCTAGGAGGAGCAAAAGAAACAACTAATTTATAATGGGGGAGGACAAGGTCATTATGGTTTAGTTGGTAAAATTTAGATGATGGTACTTATTTCTTCTCCTTTTATCAACTTGGCCTTGATTCCTTTCAAAATGGTTTACGTCACCAATCAAGATTTGTTACATACAATTTAAAGGAATGTATTATTTTAAAGTTGTAATTTTTTATAATTGATTGTTACTTATCTATAAGAAGAATAAAAACTAACACGGTCGGCTGATCCTAAATCCTATACAAGAAAATCTCGAGGGCTAGAGGATTTATATAGAGCACGTGTTTTTGCAGGTGAAGTTTTGTAGCTACTGATGATTCTTGGACCATGCAGCAGCTGCTAGCAAGATCGTCATCGTGATGTTTCGATTCACGTTTAATTATTGTGTTTTGGTAGGTTCCAATAAACTTTTCATTTTCCATGAGGGCGGCTACATATATCAACACGCTCCTTCTTTGTTTAATTATATTAAAAAATTACAAAAGTACTAACTTTGAGACTTATGTTATTTTTAAAATTCTCATCATTATCATAATCTGCACTGTCAAAAAGAATTTTGAAATGGAAGCAATCAAAGGAGACTAAAAATGTAATAGTACTAGACATAATGCATATGTGACAAATTTTATCCTTTCTTTAGCCATTTCGTTTTCATCTTAGCCAAATTCCCAATATAATAATACTTATACAAGTAAGCAGGTCCCTCATTTGGTTATTAAACCATGAGAAATGCAGTAACTATCTAAACGTATGTACTATACATGATTTATCAAAAACTTTTATAAATTTATAATTTTCAGAAAATTGTATAATAATATGAGATATTAAGGAGGAAGAACATCAACTGAAATGAAGGCTGACTTAATCAACTCCAAAAGAAGATGCAAATGATTAATTTGAAATATATATATATATATATATATGAAGAGTTAAAATTATATTGAAGAGTTAGTACTATTTATAAAGCTTTGGTTATAGTATAGTGACTAAGGATGATCAAATATTTGGCTTGGTTTGATTTTGACAAAATCAAACTGAGTTGAGGCCGTCGCTCACTTTTTTTCTTTTTTCAAGTGACTTAATTTTTTTTAATTTTTTAAGTATTTGTGTGATAATAAAAACTTAAACGTGATCTGGTTTAAATATTCATAATCATTAATTTGCGTTTTCTTTTCTTCTTCAAACAACAACCCCTTATTTTCTTCCCTGATTATTTATTATCTGCACAATTAATAAACTATTTGTAAATATCAAATTAAATTCAATACAAAAAATTAAACAATTAATTTTGATGTGTTATTCATTGCGTATTTTTTCGTTATATTTATCAAAGTTGTATATTAAATATACATGGTAACCAAATTTATTGGCTTTAATGGAAAAAATAAAAAAATGTAACATATTGGTTCGATTAACAAAACCAAACTACTAAAAACTAAAACTGAATCCATTTAATTGGCTTTTACATGTAAAAAACTACTTTAGATATATTTTTTTGTAGTTTTCATCAGTTTTATTTAATATAATTTAATTCAATCAATTTGATGTGATTTTAAACGTTACATGATCGGACCAGAAAATGCATGATTATTATCGCTTGTCTTTTTCCACGATTATTAGTAAATAATAGTACAATATGATTAAAGGAAAAGTGTTTTGTTTTTTTTCCCGTTCGACTCTACCATTACAAACTGTGATAAAAATTAATACCTAAAAATAATACTCTAGATTTTAGAATATGAAAACACAACATTATGGTTTCGGCGGAATTTCCTTCTGCTAATTTCTGCAGTGTTGTGTAGAAAATTATAAAAAGCGGATCCTCTGCAGTTGAGATCTCCGTTCTATTGTGTTGTTGGGAGAGTGGAAGAGGCATGGGGAGAGTAGGAGGAGCAGAGTATGTTTTGTTTTGTTTTATTTTTTTTAAATTAAATTCACTTTCTTCTAACTGCAGCAACAGTAAACAAACAGAAGAACCATTTCCAAAATTATACCGTCGTTTTTTACCAAGTTCGAAGACTAACGAAAGGATCAAAGACACGGAAAGTTACTCAGAGAAAATCAGTTGAACAGCTCACGTGATTGCACCTTGTCCCATCAGCATTAACCAAAAGCTCCAAGTTTGCTTTTGGCTTTTCTTCTACTTTTTTCTCCATCGTTTTTTTTGCGCCATTAATTGTACTCGATCATACTATAGCTAGCAGCAAAAATACCCTCGGTATTAAAAGAAAAGATAAATATATAAATATAATAGAATAATTATATTTGATATAATGTAAATAAAAATAAAAATATTATTTTATTTATATATTTGGTTAAATAAAAAAAATGTTATAATGAATTAGAATGAAAAAGAATAATAAAATAATAACTCTCATATCTCTACTTAAAAAATTAAAATAATAATAATAATATATTAGATTTCATATAATAATTACTCTTGATCCATACGTTTATGCGAAGAAAATAGAATTCATCTCTCATTTTAGTGTTTGGACAGTATCTGGCTATCAAACGGGCTTCTCTATCTTCTTCTGCCACGTTACCAAACAAAATGTAATTAATTCACCTTTTTGGCTTTATTTGCGGAAGGAATCTGCACTCCCATTGTCTTTATAGAAATTAATTAAAATTTAATAATGAATAAATATTTTAAGTTTATTCAATATGAATCTCATTAATTAAAAATTATTATATATATGACACAGTGTAGCACGTATGAAAATGAATGAACACATTCACAAATGCCAAACCCAAACAAGAACAAGAATTGAGGCTGAACAATTTTTTTTTGTCAAGTAATTTGAAATAATATCACAGGATTTTTTTTTGGGAAGAATAGTCTACCCTAATAAATGAGGAAGTAAATTCTAATTAAGAAGGAATAAAAACTCATTAATAAGAAATAAGAATAAATGCCACAAAATAAGAGAGTAACTAAAATAGTTTTAAAAACAGTTGAAAACAAAGAATTTTGGGCTTCGAAATGACACCAACCAAATAATCTAAATTGACATGTTGAGGTGCTAAAAAAGAATTTTATATGAATAAGTAGTAACAGTCAAAACTCTTTCTAGATTAAAAGTTGTGGCTATTTAAAAAGTTATCAACCATTAAACTTTACGCTAGGCTTCTATCAATCAATCCAGTCCATAAAATCTTTTACTAGACACTCCACGTCACTATATGTATATAATTTGTTTATATTTTACAAATTGAATATAACGCATACATATGAACATCGTTCATTGTTCTATTAATAAGGTTCTTGTAATGGATTGGACACGAGAGGTACCTTTTTTCCTTTTGGTATCATAAATGGGTAATAAACTAGCACTAACTTACAAAATTATAGCCATTTGATTGTCACCTTTAGCCTCACATATAATTTTAAATTGTGATTACGGTTGTGTTGTAATTACGGATATTGTAGGTAGTATAAAAAGAATTACAGACATTACAGTAGATTAATATATATGCAGCCCATGTCGTAACAATAATATTACAGTTACTTCCCATGATACGAATAGTAATTTAAAATAATGAACTTACATGTTTTGACAATGAAATATTAGTTGGGGTTCTTTTGGTTGTTTTTGTTGGCCTTTGAAAAAGTTTAATAAAGAAGTTGTACCCAGCATGGTAATTAAAACTGCACTGAACCCCATTCTATTTTGGTCAACCTATACAAAACAGAATAAGAATTAATCAAGAACTGATTAAAACTAGTAAAACCAATCTGATAACGCTTTGGATGATCAGTGGATTTTTTTTTTTCAACTTTTTGGTCCAAAAGGTTTTGGCAGAAGAGAGTGACAGGAAGATGAGAGAGAGAGAGAGAGATGAAAGTAAGAGTGGCTATTTCTTATCGTTGATGAAGGGGGAAATGTTAAAGGAGAAAAAGTGTTTGTTTATTTCATTTGCATTCACAAAAGCTTCGAAAAAGATGATGAAGGAGAAAGAGATACGAAGGAGGAGAGTTGCTTCATCATATCTTCCACTGATTTGAGCTTGTGGTTATGTATATCAGAGCTTAATCGGTTTTATATTAACCCTCTAAATGCAGATATAATCTAAGACGATCTAAGACGACACAGTTCAACTTGAAAGGGATTTGATACAATGAAGAAGTAGATTTGGTGAGTTATGGACGAAAGGGATACAAAGCAAATGTTATGGAGATCTAAGATGTCATCGAAAAACGCGCTGTTTTTGAAAGTTGTCACCCAATTTGATTTAATTGAACACCAAATTTACAGTTTTGACTTCTTATTCAAATTTTGATATTTGATAAATTTATTTATTTATTATTTCTAATCTATTTCGTATTAAAATTTTTTTATTATATTTTAATGAAAAGTGCAAATTTAATAAACTAGACAAACAATACTTTAAAATTTTAATGATAATTTTAAATTTTTTAATAGAAAATTCTTTTAGATATAAATAATTATTTTGTTTATAAGAATAATTTATTAGTACTTCTCAAATTTTTTTAAAAAATATAAAATCAGTTATAAATATTTAAAATTTGATGATATTAACTTATTTGTTATAATTTATCACATTATATTTTTAATTTATGAATTCAATATATATGTATATAAAATATTATTACATGGTTAAATTAATAAACTATAAACTAATATTTTCAACCATTCAATGATCAGTCTAATTTTTAAAAGGTTGGTGTCGACTTCCCACAACAAAGGGGATAAGAACAAGTAACAATAACCTAATTTAATTGGGGTTGGAGCTCTTCAATAGTTGTTGCTAATCCAACATTAAAAACAATAAAAAAGGAAAAATTGAAATGTAAAGTGTCATGTCTTCATCTTAAAGGCTAATGTTTAGTAGATATTCTGCCTACTTGGCCCGATTATTCTCTATTTAGATATTTTGATTAATTTAATGAAAATACAATATCAAGTAGGAAGAATAAAATCAATTGAATCATCCTTAGCAAATTCACTAGACTAAAAATAGTTGAATATTTAGATGGATGTACTTGGGTAAAAATGATTAGGCCAATCATGACATATTTAATTATTATATATTCATTTAAAGATTTTTACTGGTAATTATATGACCAACGATTCTCTTGGACCTAGCTAGCTTCGGAATTTTGAGCCAAATACTGGTGTTCAAAATAATAACACACCAAATCCATACAAGGCCAAACTATTACGTCCATATGCTATAGATTCATGGAAATTGGCTTCTATGCAACCCATTTGCTTAGAAATTTAAAAAAAAAAGTAAAAAAATAATAATGAAAGTTGGTTTTATAGCAGCGAACTTTCTCATTTTCCCCTTTAAAAAATTAAATATGTAATTAAAGGTTAGTTTGTTTATATAATTAAAAGTTATATGATTTAAATGTTAGTTATATGTTATAAGTTAATTAGATAGCAAAAATTAGTTAGTTATATAATAAGTAATAATTATTAGTAATAAACTAGTAATCAGTTAAGCAATTATTATGTATTAAATAAATGAAAATAGAACAATGAAAAAAATTGAACGAAGATATAGCAATAAAATTACTTTATGAAAAAAAAAAGTTACAGTTTAGAGATACGATACTATATTTGTCAAAAACAAAATATCACTAACTCCACTTTCTATGAAAAACAAAATTAATGTATTTGATTCTAAACATTAAATATATTGTCTTCTAGTGTTACAACGAGTCCTTCTACTCATACATTAGGTTACCCTTGCCTTATGCAACACTTAGTTCTAATTAGCATCTAACTTATAGATTAATTAAGTTTGGTTAACTAATTGTAGGAATAATCTTAAAAATCCTAGAAAAAATACAAACCAATTAAAAATTTTAGTGTAAACAAACTGTTAAGTTTAAGCCCATCACATAATAATTGAGTATTTAAACTATTGAAGGCATAATTAACTTCTAAAACATCCCAGTAAGATCTTAAGATACTTACCTATGACCCTAGATTTAAGAACTTAATCAAAATCCTACATAAAACCCTCTAAAACACTCTTAAAAAATCACCTAGCATAATTGGCACAGTGGCCTTGAAGGGCCATGACACAGTGCACCTCATGTTGAGGTGTTAGGAAGCAAATTGCCTGTATGGCACCATGACATGTTTGTCACTTTTTGAACTTTGTTGCAGCACACAAAGGCCACACTGCAACATCTTTACCTTTGTTTGAGTAGCGTTGCAATGCCTTAGCACTGCACCATAGTGTTACAACCTAAACTTCGATTCATTTGGGTGGGAAACCAATATGGCACTGTAACATCTTGAAGACAAAGAGCTCTAAAACAACCAAAATTTAATGCTAAAGTAAATGCTCACCAACTACAAGCTCTAACTTAATCAAATAGACATGAGACACCTTTAATGGCTCTAAATATATTTCCTGATGATGTGAAACTTAGGGATAAGGGATTAAACACCCACACACTCCTCCAAGTGACAAATTATCAAGGACGATTAGAAAAATAAAAACATGACAACAAAAGCAATATTAGACTAACAAGCCATATACCTAAACTCTACAATACTCAACCATTTGATTCTAAACCAAGCTTAACAAGTTTCAATTGAAAAATGAAAGTTGTTCTGCCCTTTTAAGATACCAAACATTCAGGTATTCAAAATATGATTATGGGACCTCTTAGGAGTCCGTTAACACATAATTAATGACCACTATACCAAAGCTCCCTAAACCATCCATAACCAACCAAGCAATAATCAATATCTAGCATTACCATACAAACCAAAAAGGTCATAAATTCTCATAGTACATCATCATTCATGAACTACAAAATATACCATAATTACATATGAGATCCAAATAAGAAAGAGCTAAACAACATTTAAGATCTTAGCCATCATTCTCATAGGTACGATTTCTCAAAAGACAAAAGTCATAATAACCTAAAAATATATATAATAACAAATTAATTAATTATTAAAAAAATTTCCTTTTTCTTTTTTTTTTCTTCTTTTTTTTCCTTTCTTTTCTTTTATTTCTTCTCTTCCGTTCATTCTTTGTGCTTCAACTCTGATGGAGCTCGTTGCACTTCTTACATCATCTCTTGTGGTTGCCGTCATTTCCTTGTCATTGTAAGGTCATCATCGTCATTGAGTGGCCCTCCCTAAAACATCCTTACCATCCATCTACTGTGTAGAGACTTGTGGAGATGGCTGTTTGTGTCGTCAAGTAAGCCCTCCACCATTTTTACTTCTATATTTTCTTCAATTTTTGGTTGCAATCTCTGGATTTTTGTCTTCCTCTTCCAGATTTCAGCCCATCCCATCTTTAAGAAGGTTTGAAATGTTGCTCCTTCCTTTCCTCTTCTTGTAGGTCAAGAAGAGCTCTAGGAATTTGGGGTTTTTAAAGTGAACCATCTAATTGTATTATCCATGCACAAATCTTCAATTTTTGGTCCCTTGAGATAATTTTTGAACTCAAATTATGACTTAATAGCTAAATGAGAATACCTAGGTTCTTAGGTTGATCATAGAGATAAAGAAAAAAGCTAAAAAATAGGACTCTTAATAATTTAGATATTATTGAATATGATAGATGCTAGGAATTGCTAGTATGAGCCTACGTGATAATGTGGTGAATTATGAATGTTGTGAGGAAGCTCTGCAAATGTTAATATTGGAGGAAGCTAGTCTTAGGAAGCGGAACAAGTGCCACGGTAGTGATTGATGTCATCAGTGAGTAGATAACAATTTATGACTTGTTTATGAGGTTCCTATATTATTCACAGACCTAAGATATTGGTAGTCAAATCATAATCAAGTGACTCATGCATGATCTTAGCGGAGTAGACTTATAAATTGCCTATCCTTCATATACTTGAGTTGATGGTATAATAATATGGGTTGAAGCTGATATTCAATGTTATGTGCTAATGTAACTAAGGTAAGTACTTTTCGATGAGATTGATACATCATTTGTAGTTAAAGTATGTTTCTATAGTAACCATGTCCAAGATTTTTAAATTTGATTCATTACTAATGCAATATATATATGTGTGTGTGTGTGTGTGTGTGTAAAATAATGTATTTTTATATTTAATTTGGTTGCATATTAAAGTATAATTGAATTAGACATGGGAGATTTAATTCATTGATTATTAGTTTGTTCATTTAATCGAGTATTTTATTGTTTCTACACTACAAGAAAATAGGTAATTTCTCGCGATATTTTTCTGTGAGAAAACACAATAATTTCTGTGAGAAAGGCTTTTGTCATAGAAATTCTCACTCAATGTTCACCGTGAAAAAACTAGCCGTAGGAAATATAACTTCTCACAGAAAATTTAAGTGTTAATAGTTTCTCGCAAACTAATTTCCGTGAGAAAAATGAGAGAGAAAGGTGATGTCAAATTCGTGGATTTTCTCACAGATTTTCTCGCAGTAAAAATCTACGAGAAAAGGTTTCTCATAGAAAAATTCCGCAAGAAAAACAAGAAGTTTTCTCACGGAAAAAATTGGGAGAAAAAGGGGATTTTTAAATTATTTTCGACAGATAAAATTAGTGAGAAAATAATATATCGTGAGAATTATAAAATATTACGTGTTTCTAGCATCTTAACAGAAAAAATCTGTGAAAAATACCGTGAGAAATAAATTTTTTCCATGAGAAAAATAAAAAATTTCGTATTTTCAACTTTCTCACAGAAAAATTTTGTGAGAAAACTGGAAAAATTGGTCATTAACCCTACTTTTATACCTTTACCTCTGTTTGAATAATTACAACTTATTCAAACAGTCAAAAAGCATAGTGCTTATGTCCAGCTAACCAATAATAAAACCTTAATAATAACAAAACCACAAGTTTGTAATTTTTGTGTTGGAAATATTCGAAAGTATATTAAACTTAAGACAAATATGTATTCAACATTACACGTTTGCATATCATAATTTCATAATGTGACATAAATAAGAATGCTAGGATCACAGTTCATCATCATCATCCGCATCATCAAAATCATCATCATCATTATCACCACCACCACCACCATTGTCACCATCATCAACATGGGTTGATTCATCATACAAAGTGCCACCTCTTTCAGTTCCTATACTCATGTGAGCCATAATTTGTTTCATGAAAGCTTCCATCTTGTCTTCGTGCGCCTTTTGCATCTTGGCAAGACTTGTCTCATAAATTTGGGCTTGTTTTGATAGTTTCTCTTCTAATTTCTTCTTAAATGAGGCCTTTAAGTACGCTCTCATTTGTGAAAGCGTACTAAGGCCATACCCAAAATGCTGTGTGCCATTAAAAGTAAAAAGACCAGCCTCTGACCTAAACCCATAAGCATGACCTCTTTTGTTCTTTCCACCGATAACTTTGAGCCATATAGAAGAATCAGTATCATCTGATCCTGACTCTTGAGTTTGCTTCATCTGCTCATACTGGCTCTGTAACAATAAAGAACAAATGAATATTAAGTACATAAACAAATTATAGTAACAATCTTATTAACAAACAAGTTAAATGAATTACATAAGTGTCAGAGGCTTTTTTACTAATCCAACCTCCCTTCTTCTTATTGTGTTGGATCCTTTTGAATACTTCTAGGATCTGAACCTCTCTACCCAACTCTATTTCCTACAACACTTAGTTAAATATATAAGAATTACAATATTTAAAAAGAAATAATAATCCAAAAAAACTATCGCAAATAAAGAATATTTACCATCTTTATCTTATGCTCTGAAAATGGAACACGCCCTCCTCTATGTAGACATCCTCCAGTATCTACAGCCCTGTTTGCCTTATTATGGGTAGACTTGGCTTTGAATTCATCACTTTGCCAAGACTTATCTAACTTAGCTCGAGCTATTAGAGATAACCAATCACCTTTGGTTTTTCCAGTATGAATGTCTCTAAAGGATGCATGCATAATAATGCTACACTTCTTCCTCCATATCTTGTAAATTCGTCACTCAGTAGATGGATCCCAAGCACACAATCTCTATATTAAAAATAAGCAAAGCTAATATTATAAATAATCAGAGTAACACATCAACTATATGTATTATAACTTACAAGGTTATAAAATTAGCTTACTTTAAACTTTACAAACCATAAATTCTTCACAATATCAAGTACTTTAGTAAATGTTGGCCAACCATGCTCAAACTTACTATGAATAATTTGAGATAATATGGTGACAGGTGGGATATGTGGATAAAACTTACAAATGAAAAAAATGATGCAATAAAAGTAAAAATAATAGAATAACTACAGTACAAAAAAAGTTACGTTTAAAGAATTCTTACTCATCAACTCTATGAGGTCTAATAACTAGTCGTCTATCACTCAACCTCGTCCCTGGCTCATATCTAATGGGATGAGAAGATGAGCCAGTTGCATCTGTACTCAAAATATGTGTAGAAGGTATCTCTGAACCAATGAAGGTTGAAGAATCAGGTGGTGTTTGAATGTGTGGAGATAAAAAAGAAGATGATGTAGATGCTGATCCAGGAGGGGTCCCAGCATGTGGAGATAAGTGCAGAGATGATGACTGTATAGCAGGTAATGGCATGTGAATTGGCTTAGACTGTCGTACAAACTTTCTTTTTCCTTTTTTAGGTGCAGCAGATCCTTCACCTTTATTACAACCTCTATCTGACATCTAAAGGGAAAAATAAGCAAAGCATTATCATTACCAACATTAGAAAATAAGTTATGTAGGTTAAATAAATGTTAATAATAACAACAAGTTAGTACCGAACATTGTCAATCACTTGTTAAGGAATAATCAGTAAGAGTATCCTCTTGAGTATCGGATGAGTCGGTATCTAATAGTTCCTCTTTTAAAACTTCATCATTTTCTTCTTCAATTTCACCAGTTACATCAATAAAAGAGTTAACATGTACATCATCCACTTCTTTGCTCTGACCCATATTGCCTCTTAGATCTTGCTCATTAATGTCAGTATCAACTAACTGAGGTGAACCGTTGCTTTCATCTTGAAATGGTGCATCTACATTATCATCACCAAGGGCTTCAATCCTATTTCTTGCTTTCGTTCTAATCACAACAAGCCAACTATTTTTGTTGGATATCGATTTTGGATATGGTGTAAAGTATACTTGATCAACTTGTTGGGCAAGGATAAAAAGGTCATTACGCTTGTATGTTCCTTTAGCCTTGACTTTTATAATACCATATTTAAAGCAAACTTGAGTTCCTTGGTTAGTAGGATCATACCAATCACAATTGAAGACTGTCAATTGCTTAGTTGGTAGACCAGCAAATTCTAACTATATAATCTCCTTCAACACACCAAAATATGGAAATTCAATTTCACCATGGCTATTTCCTTTTACACATACCCCAATATTATTTGTCTTCCTTCCTTTTGCCCAAGAGGCTGTATGAAACTTATACCCATTAACAGACCATTGATCCCATGTATGTACAAGTCTCAAAAGACCCTAAGCCAATGAAACTAATAAAGCATCTTGTATTCCATTTGTAGGATTCAAAACCTAATCAAAGAATAGATGTTATGAAAATATAATATAAGAAATTTAGTTCCATAACAATATAACCAATTATTCATAAATTGAATTATATACTTACATGAGTTTTAAACCAATCATGAAATTCAGATGAAATATACTTATCAATTGCCTCATTAGATAAGGTAGAATTCTTGGAAAGTAATGTCTCAACATACAAACTACAATATACCACAAATAAGTTAATCCTAAATAGTGAAAATATTACGACAAAAATTTAATCCTATATATGCACCCAAGTTATGAAAGAATCTTACTTTAGAAAAGGTTTAACCTCTGGACAATTGAGAAGAACATACAACATTATAGCATTAGCCTCATTATCAGTAAGATAACGAGTGTTACCAGTAGATCTTCCATAAGGTTGGCCAGGATAGTTGAAAATTGAAATGGGAGGATGATCATTGCACTCCCCACCATCATCATTTCGAAGAGCTCTCCTAGTTCTTGAGTGAACATGTGACTCAAAGTAATAAGAACAAAAAGTTGAAGTTTCTTCAAGTATATATGCTTTACAAATAGATCTTTCAACATGTGCCTTATTTTTAACCTTTCTCTTTAATGTATGCAGAAATCTTTCAAATGGATACATCCACCTATATTGTACATGTCCACCCACTGTTGCTTCGTACACCAAGTGAATAGGTAAGTGTTCCATGGCATCAAAGAAACCAAGAGGAAAAATCTTCTCAAGTTTACATAAAATGACAGGAATATTTTGCTCCATCACATTAAGGTTATTTAGTTGTAAAGTAGGAGCACAGAGATTTCGAAAGAAATGACTCAACTCTGTTAAAGTATTAGAAATCAAGGCTGATAACCCATTAGATACGATTGGTAATAGCCTCTCCATGAACACATGACAATCATAACTTTTCATCCCTACTAAAGTGCAACTCTTCACATTAACACAACATCCCAAGTTGGATGCATAACTATCTGGAAGTTTCAAAGATTTAATCCATTTGCATACTGCCCATTTATGATCCATATTAAATGTGTACGCTGCCTTTGGTGTTGTCATTTTACCATTCCCTTTATCCTCCATGTGTAAAGTAGGTTGTTTACAATACATAGCTAAATCTAACCTTGCTTTCACATTATCTTTTGTCTTACCTTTCACATCCATTACTGTGTTGAACACATTATGAAAAATATTACTTTCTGTATGCATTACATCTATATTATGTGGATTCAACAAGTCACACCAATAGGATAGGTCTCAAAAGATACTATGTTTAGTCCAATTATGATCTTAACCATATCCTTCCAAAGATAGGCTTAGAAATTCAATTATTTTAGGAAATCTTTGAACTTACTCATACACTTCTTCTCCTGAATACCTCAATGGTGGTGGTGAAGTCTCTATGGTATTCTTTAAGAAGTTTTGTTTATTTTGACGAAATGGATGATTCATTGACAAAAACTGACAATGACAATCAAAATAACAAGTTTTTCCTCCATGCTTCAATTGAAATGCCTTTGAACAATCTATGCAAATGGGACAACCCAATCTTCCTGCAGTTTGCCAACCACTCAACATGCCATAAGCTGGGAAGTCATTAATAGTCCACATAAGGGCAACTCTTAACTTGAAATTTTGTTTCATAGAAATGTCATAAGTTTTCACACCCTCTTCCCAAAGCAACTTCAAATCTGCAATTAAGGATTGTAAGAAAACATCAATTTTACTTTTTGGATTATGAGGCCCACGTATTATAATTGTCAAGAACATATATTCTTATCGCATACGCATATCGAGTGAAAGATTATATGGGGTAACAATTATAAGCCAACAAGAGTAGGGCTTAGAACTCAAACTAAATGGAGTGAACTCATCAGTATAAAGACCCAATCTGACATTCCTCAGCTCTAATGCAAATTTTGGATAAGTTTAATCAAAATGTTTCCAAGCATTTCCATCCGATGGATGCAACAACACACTTTCATCACGATAATTTTCATGATACCATCTCATGTACTTAGCTGAGGCATTAGAGGTAAACAATCTCTGAAGTCTTGGAACAATTGGTAAATACCACATTTGTTTATTAGGAACCTCCTTAAACCTCTCTTTTCTAACTCTTGCCTACTTAAATCTAGCTTCATCGCAAAATTGACATTCCCTATCATTAGCTGCATCACCATAGTACAACATACACCCGTTGCTACAGTAGTCAATCTTTTGATAACCATAACCAAGTTTCGAAACTAATTTTTTGGTTTGGTACAAGTTGGCAGGTATTCAATGATTAGAAGGTAAAATTTCAAACATCAATGTGATAATCTCATAAGTACATGCTTCTGGAATGTTATAATCAGATTTGATACTCAAGAATCTTACAGCCACTGACAACACTGTATGATTTTGACACCCATCCCACAATGGAGCCTGTGCAACTCTTAGCACGTCATAAAATATCGCAGCACTTGGATTTGGGTCTTCAGGCATATCATATATCTCAAATGATGTTTCAACCACATCCCTAACCATTTGTTCATATGGATTAAAATCCATATGAATGATAGTCTCAATCGGAGCTGATGGTGGACATTCTTCTCCATGGTTATGCCAATAGTAATAATTAAGCATAAATCCTTTTTTATACAAGTGCATCATAATTTCATCTAGCTTATGATACCTCATACATTTACATTTCACGCAAGGACATCTAAACCTCCCTTCTTGTTTAAATATATCTAAATGACTTGCAAATTGAACAAACTCATCTACGCCTACAAAGAACTCGTGTGTAATCCTTTGACGATTACCCTCTGTTCTATTATACATCCAATATTGATGTTCAGAAAAATCCATGAGACTTAAATGAAACCAAAAAACAAAAACACAAAAATTAACTTCATAAATTAGAATAATGATATTGACTAGTGGTATATTGTCTTTCATTTCAATGCCTACCTTAGTATTCTAAGGATGACAACAAACCTTCATCAATTCTTATATCTTCTTCAAATAATTCATTTTTAGGAATAATGAATTCTTATATTCTTGATTTTTGTATTTTTCAATTAAATGTAAATTAAAATACTTTAAAAAAAAAGATAATAATGAAATTCTAAAAAAATAATTTTGTTTAAATTAAATTACGTAGGCATATTTTATAAATTGAATTATGTACAATTTTTAAATAAATAAAATTAAAATTAAATATTTAAATATAGAAAATAAAAGTTCAGCTCATAAACCCAGGAAAAAAATGAATAAAACTTACTCAATCTCCATAGACATAATCATCCCAAAAATAATTGTATATACAAAAGTAACATAATAATTATCTAAAAATTATCACATTAGTCCATATTAAAAAAAGTAATAGTTACCCAATTTTAATTTAAAGATATTTATAATAAAAAATTTTAAAATTTTAAAAGTAATTCAAAGCCTAACAATTTAAATTGTATAAAAAAATTATAATTTACAAGTTTAGAGTAAAAATTTTAATAGTTATACCTTTTGAAATAATTTTACAATTTAAAATAATTTAATATAAATATTTTTAACTTATCACCATCAAATATGATTTCTCCACACAAAAAATTTATTTTAAAATACTAACATTGCAAACAAAAAATTTTGTCATTTTACTATACTCATTACGATAAACAATGCTATTTATATAGATTTTTTTAAATAATAATACAATAAACTTAATAATAAAAATAACATAAATAAAATAAAAAACAAATATAGTAAACACTTACATTTTAAGCATATATTTCAATATACCCAAATTTTAAACATAGCTTAAATAATAAATTTAAAAAAGTACATTAAACATAACAAAAACTTACATTTTTCATATACCCAATTTGTACTGCAGAAATCATTTCTCAACAATAATCCATTAACATTTCATCCAAACTATTAAATCATAGTTTATGCTTTTTTTCCCCTTTAAAACTAGAATTGTTAGTGTGCATGTTAAAATTTTGAATTAAATTTAAGTATAATTCCTTATATATTTATTATTATATTTTTCAATCAAAATATAATAAGTATATGAATTTTTAATAAAAATATGACAAGTATATAGTTTAATCTAATAATTATACAGTTATTAGCAAAAATTATATATTTGTTATATTTTAATTAGAGAATTATATATTTATATCATTTTTTGATTAACGAACCTAATAATAAAAATATAAAGAACTATTATAAGTTTTTTTCTTAAAATTTTGGCATTATATGAAATTTCAATAAGTGAACAATTTTTATTGTACCTGTAACATTAAAAATTTTAAAATCAAATTTAACTATAATTCAAAATTAGATTACATGATTTCAACCCAAAGAAAAAGAAAAATTAAATTACATAACATGACATAAAGAACAATAATATTAAATATCTGATACTATAAGAATACCAAAAACTAACTATAATTAAGTCATATTTAGATAATCAATACGTATATTTAAACTAATTTACGTTCCAAAATTGGAAGTTAACCTAATGGCTTTTGTCATGTGTATTTTGAATAGCAACAAGTGTTGGATATTTTAAAATAAAATCTTATAATTAAAATAATCTTAAATAGGAAGTATCCTTTTTTTTAAAAAATATTATGATTCAAATATTTCAGAAACACGCCATAGGCAGTTATTTGAAGATGATTGATTAAGGGTTAGTAATACACAATAAACAAAATGTCAATTTTTTACATATCAAAATGTCATTAACTATGATTTAGTAGTTATGGGTCAAAATAAATCATAATTTCTCAGCAACAATCCATTAACATTCTCAGAAAAAAAAAAATGAACTCACCTTCTCTCCAAGCGATTAAAAGCCAATAAACACTACTTTCCAACGAGCTATGGCGTCAAGATGAACTCCAAGAGTGATAATGGAGAGCTTTAGACAAACAAAGCGCCCAAAAGACAACAGATCTGTGCGAAAATGGAAGTTGCAGCACCGCATGAACGAAGGCCAGCAGAAACGAAATAAATTGAAGCAGGTGAGAGTTTTGCAAAATAGCGAGTTTTCACACAGAATTTTCTCACAGAAATTTTCGTGAGAAATTAGTGACAACGTCTATGTGACACCTGAGGCAACTTCTCACTGAATATTCTATAAGAAACAACTTCTCACGAAATATTCTGTGAGAAACAATTCTCACAGAATATCACCATGAGAATTTCTCACAGAATATTCTGTGAGAAATAATTGTCACGGAATATTCCGTGAGAAATTACTCTCAAAATTAAAAAAAAAAATTGCCAATTGGATTTCTATCAATTTTTCTGACGAAAAATTACCACAAGAAATTTTTCTCGCCTTTTCGTGCCACCATTCTTACGGTATTTCTCACGAAATTCTCTTTATTTTCTCTCTCACATATTTTTCTGTGAGAAAAGTCCGTGAAAAGGGTTATTCCGTGATAAAATTAGTGATAATTTCCGTGAGAAGTTGTGACGGAAATTTTTTTGCGAGAATATTCTGTGACAAATTCATTGTTTTCTTGTAGTGCTACTTGATTCAAGACATTAACTAATCACTTTAGCTTAGGGCATAATTACTTAACTGCTACTAATATCAAAGATGCAATTCACTGCAAGTACAAGCCACTTAGACCCTGTAGTAAGATGGAAATGGAAATATTTGATGAAATTCATATATGTGAGCGTTGTTAAGTAGCATAGTTGCACCTAGACAAGTGAGAGGAAGCATAGATGGGAAAAAGAGTTGCCCATTAGGTGTAGCCATCCGTGAAAAGGGTAAGGAGCTGCCAATAAAGTGTAGCCATCCCTGGAAATATATGTGGGTATATATGTATATAAACCTTAACATATTAGAATTAAGTGAAAAAAATGCTACCCATTAGGTGTAGATACCCATGGGAGGATAATGAGCTGTCAATGAGGTGTAATCTGCCACCATTGTGAGTGAAAGTCAACTCTTTTTTTTTCTTTTATAACTACCATTTTAAGGATTTAAATTCTTAAAAATTACCTATGCATGAGTTTCACTTATTGGAAATTTTAGTTATTTAATTATGTTATTTGAATTTTGAATTTCTTAGCTCCTATTAGGCTTGTGGTCTTTTTACTTCCAATTATAGTAGTTATTTGCTCATTGAGTTTCTAACTCATTTTTTTATTTCCATTATTTCAGATAGTGGCATTGAATCTAAACTACCTCTAACATTTTAGGTTCAGGGGCTTAGGAAGTGGTGAGCCCTACACTTGATATACGAGGGCATATCATTTTTGTGTGTGTTAATTATAAGTGTTATAGGATGTATTTTTGACATTGCTTTGCTTCTTAGAGATAGAATTCCCTTCCCCTTTATTTTTTTTTAATTTAGTCTATCTTGTAATTAGTGGTAGAGAGCAGAGCTTTCTTTTGTTGGTATTGTTAGTTTCTAGCTATTTATAAGAATATGGGATGTCCAATTCTTAGGAGACACTCTGCTGAAATTTCTACAAAATGCTAGGGTATTCACATAGTTATATAATGAAATATTATTACATTTGATGCAATAGTGTCACATGTAGAATTATTCCAAAGCCATATTCAATTAGAAGGTTATATTTGTTAGGCTTACAGATAGGAACCTCACTTAATTCTCTGTGCTAGTCACCCATATTTGGGGCATGACAAAAGTCCTACACTTGGCATTTCATATCACGAAGTATAAGTTACTTAAAAGTCAACAAAGTACATGAACAAAATATAGGCTACCTAAAAGGTAAGCCTATCCTATTCAAAACAAGTCTTCGATTGCTTATCCTTATTGGAGCCCAAACCTTCATCTATAAAATGTTAGCCTATAATTGAGGTGAGATATAAAATTTCAATAACCAAGCTAATTTCTATCCACATTCATATAGGCAAACAAGTATAAGCTATACATCATAAAATCATTACTTCATCATGCTATATTTAATAAATCAAAAATAGCAACTTTAACAACAATTGTCACAGTCATTGGCAATAACTAAATTAGTGGGTTAGACAGACTTGTAAGGTCCACAACATTGCACAAGTAGCCAGGACACATTTGCAAGGTCCATATGCTATCCATTCTACTAGAACACACTTGTGAAGTCCATAGTAGTAGTCATCATGACACACTTGCAAGGTCCAAAATGAAAATATACATAAATAGTCAAACTCAACATGGCATTCATAAAACATCAACAAGCATATACAAGTTATAAATATAGCTCCATAAAAAATATGAATGGAATTAAACATTAGTTACCTTAAGTGATAATTTCCACTTCTAAAATAGCCATTAATAGCAACCAAGCAAAAACACAAGTCTATAGCAACCATAAACAACCAACATATATACTTCAACCTAAAAAGGACCCTTACTTTAATTCAATTAAAAACTTAATAATCACTTAGTTTCTATTTACCCAAGCTTGCAAGTGTCACAAAACACCAATTTAAGTACAAGAACCCAAATTAACACAATGGGTTACCAATTCCTCTTGAATTTTCGCACATGTATATGGAGTGAAATAACATCATAAATGGAGGGGCGTTTATATACTTAATACTTGCTTAAACTCATTCCTCCACTGATCCATAAAAGTTAGCCCAAAATCCCCAAATATATGAACCTAAGGTTTTAACAAACTTCACCAAATCAAGAGATATTTTGTTTAAAAGAAAGAGAAAAAGGAGAAGAACATTTTTCTCTACACTTACATAAGCCAAATCTCACGTATTCTTACTAGATTCTAGCTTTGAAGCTTACAAGCCCTTAGTCTCCCTTTCCTTACACTTTTCTCTCCTTTCTAGACTATATAGGGAGTAGCAATTGTTGAAATGAGGGACCTAGGTTTTAAAATTAGGTTTTTAGCGAGTTGCTTAGGTTTAAGGCTAGGTTATAGGTTTTGGGTCATTTGGATTATAAGCTTATGCTAATTTTTAATTGGGCATCTTTTAAATTTCATTTTTTAGTCTTTCTAATTAGGTTTAATCAAATTTTAGGGACTAATGGACTCCAACTAATTTCATAAAGTCATATATTCAGTTTTCACTTAATTAAAATAAAAGCCTATGAATAAGGATTTATTCTTTTTAAAACTTCCAATTTATGTATTCTAAAATAAATCATAAATTAATTACTCATTCCTTAATAATTTATTTATTTCTAAGATTCTAATTTAATTTCTTTTCTCCAAAAATCCTTAATTAAATCACTTTTTCTCAATAATTCTTATTAACTAATTTTGGAATGTTACAGTCTCCCTTCCTTTTAAAAATTTTGTCCTTAAAATTAACATAATTTACTCAAAAATATCAGATAGCCCTTCCTTATTGCATCTTCAATCTCCCAAGTTGTCTCACCAAGTATCAACCCCTTCCAAATCACTTTCACTACTAAAATAGTTTTGCTGCATAACTATTTGATCTTAGTAACCACAATCCTTTATGGCTTAATCACATAAGACAAATTGTCTTGCAAATGCACAGTTTTATGTTCAATGATGTATGAAGGTCCAAATGATATTTTTTCAATTGAGACACATGAAACACATTGTATTTTAAGGACAACTTTGGAGATAAGGCAATTCTATAAGCCACTGGTCCAATCTAATCAAGGATCTAGAATGGACCCCAGTAATGAGGATTAAGCCTTCTAGCCTTTATAGGATGTCTTATGCTCGCAATTGGAGTAAACTTGAGAAAAAATGAAGTCACCAACATTAAACTTTAAGGATCTCCTTCTTCTATCAGCATAACTCTTTTGCTTACTCTGTGCAGTCATCAACTTCCTCCTAATGACCTTTATCTACTAGGTCGTCTGATCTATTAAGTTGGGTTTTAAAAGACTCCTCTCATCAAGCTTAACTTAACACAAAAGGAATCTACACTTCTTCATATAAATAACCTCATAAGGTGCCATCCAAATGTTAAAATGGTAACTATTATTATAAGTAATTCATCAATTATATTAGCTTAGGAAAAAAAGAATAAATGTTATACAATGAGTTATGCATGTATTAAGCAAAGGAAAATAATAAAGGTGACAAGCTTTAACAAGTTTACCATAAAGCCAATAGCACTCTAGATCCACCTTCAAGTACGTCTCCAATACCATCGCATGCACTCAAAAGTGTGATATATGGGTAATGTAACCATGGGTGCCTACATTATAGCATCTCACCATGCATTCCATGCCTCAATAAAGTGCTAATTCTTTTCTTGCCAATCTGTCAATTTTTATCTATAGTTTTATCGTATGGCAAGCCTTTAAATTGACTGGAGCAATTGGGATTAGCTGCCGGCAACCAAATTGGCAAAAAACGCAATTTGGGTGATGCTACTATATGATATATAAGTAAATTAGCATAATCGAAGCTAGCCAAATGGCTAAGTAGCCAAGAAATATTCTATCAAACTCTCACACAACACATACAAGGGTAGCTTACGCAATGGGTTCCATCTCCTGTTTAGTGTGTCACAAAAGCCTTAGCTGGTTACTAGTTATGCATCCACTTGCTAAGTTGATTTGACAAAGTCGTGGCTAACCCTATGCACGATTGCCTTCACAAGGCTAGTTATGGACAAACTTCTAACGCTTTTGAATACATTGGTCATGCACTTGGCTAGATTCATTGTCATGTGACCATATCTACAACTCTCATCATTGTATACTTATGACCATTGCTCCTTAGGAATGTCTCTAATCCAAGTGGTCGCATGCTCATGTAAAAGTGCTAGCTCAGTTAATAAGTCATTAACCACATGACACTCATATACATAACTAATATTTATGAACTTCTCATTTAGCTAGTTTGTGTCATATGCTTTATAGAGGTCACAAGCCATATTCTGCAAATAGAAAATATGATATTTGCATAGTGGTTGCCACCCAACACATGAGTTAGAGTTCGCAAATGAAATTGATAGATGTCTATTGGAAATCAAACATATTCCCTTTCTATCCTTTATAACATAAGTTCGAAGATTGAAAAAGAACCATGACCAAGCCGATCATGTCTCTTTTTCCATTACAGCAAATGCAAGGGGTATAACATTTCTATCATGTTCTTATGATATAGCCAAAAGCAATTAGCCTTTATACTTTCCATATAAGAAGATCCCATCAACTTGGATAATCATTTTTAGATTGTCAAATGTATCAATGCAAGGCTTGAATGTCCAAAATACATGATGGAACATCTCCACCATTTGCCTATCATTACTACTTTAGGTACATTGTTTATTAGAAAACACAATACACGAGCCAAGCATTAAATGTTGGATAACACCCAACCATTTAAGCAATAAAGTATATGAGCTCTTCTAGTTACCAAAAGCAAGAGCAAAGGCTCAATATTTTGCCTTCTATGCCTCCCTATAGGATATAGTAACAAGCTTTAGATTTTCTCAATTATTTGGGAAACTTTCACCTCTGGCTCATCAATCATTATTGTCACAATATAGGATGTAATAACATCAAAATCTCGCTTAAAGTGATCTTAGGATAAAGATGTATAAAGACGAGAATGTGGTCGCCAATATTAGTAATTGGCCAATAAGTTTTATTTGCTTTTTTTGAATGCCTTAACTCTTCAACTACAATTACAGTCTTAATACACTAATATTCTTTAGTTTTTTTTACATGAGCAATACACCCTAAATGTGTAGTGCACTCAATTGGAGTAGAGTTTAACTACATGATGTAATATCTTTATATCCTTATATTGCATGTTGACCAGCAATTCTTGGTTGTCACTCAAATTCATAGACTCCCTATTCTATAATACTCGAGACCCCTTGTTGCTACAATATTAACCTGTGAGAAGAAAGAATTGGCTAACTTAACATATTTGCATATTGCTTCATAGGGATTAGGATCGATTAGATTATTCCCACCATCATTACTCTCCTGATCATCCTTACCATTGTCATCATCATCATTGTCAAAATCATTATACTCAACATTTAGAGTAGAATTGTATTCATCATCTTCCTTAAATGTAAACATTAATAAGCCATTTGATTAGAGGATGTAAAGATGAAAGGGATGTAAAAAGTTCGTAAAAGGGGGTAAGTGAGATAAGAAATGACTTTTTTATCCTTATTTTTAAAAAAGTAATTTGATAGTTAAAATGATGATTTGATGGATAAAGTAATAATTACAAGAGTATAATAAACATTACACAGTATATAAATAGAATGCATTTGAGTCGCGACAAACCATAAGTCTTCTATCATATAAGGGAAGAAGGGGTAAAGTTTCACCAACTATTGGATAGGATAAACTTGGTTGGGAAATGTGATTGATAGGAGGGATGTTATACTCTTGAGCATAGCTTCGCTATGAATCAAATGGGTAAGCATTTTTAAGATATTAAATGAACAAAGATGATTAGCCAACTGGTTCGTGCTAATAGCTAGTAAAAGGGAATGTGTATGGAGCATGGGCCTTAACTGGTTGTGATTTGATGTTGAGATCCACTTGAGCTGTTGAGATACAAGTGTACAACTCTATACCAGTCAATTGGTATAGAAAACATGAGTTTACTTACCACATCTCCCAAGCATATGAATTGCCCTCTATGGTACACATCTGGTATCGTGTTGATTTTAAGGATGCTAGCTACTTATACACCAACTCAAACATAAACTGATTCAAGGAAAGTCATAGCTTTGGCCAACCACATTCTTTAACCTCTCCAAAATGATGTTTGAATCAACCCTTATTATTTTTACTCTGACACACCCAAATTCACGCCATCGGCACCATTATAAATTTGTTTGTTTGTAAATATGACAGAATATCACTCCTATTAATGCTCAATTTTTTTTCCTATAGTATGATTTATAAATAAGAACATGAAAAAAATATAAATATTTTTTTCTCTATGGATCAACATTTATATAAAAGATATGCAACATATAATGATTTTTAATTAATTGGACTATTGATTTAATTAGTACACTTATAAAGTAGTACCATATAAACTTTTCTAATTTTTCAGATTTTTATGCATATTAAAAATTTTCTAATTTTTAAAATTTTTCTATAGCAATATAACTACAATCTTTATATATTCTTACATTTTTCTAAATATCTAAAATTTTCTAAAGTTTTTAAATTTTCTAAACTTTTATAAATTTTCTACCTTATTTTTTAAATTTCTTAATCTTTTGAAATTTCTCTAAATCAAAATAACTAAAAATTTCCTAATTTTTCTAAATTTTTTTCCACAAATTTAAATTACTAACTTTTTTTAAAATTTATAAATTTTCCACTAATCCCAACATGTATAATTTTTCCTACTATTTTATAAATAATACATGTCTAATTTTCCACTAGTCCCAACCTTAAAAATTTTCTAATTTTGAAAAATTTTCCTATATAAAAATAACTAAAAGTCTTATAGATTTTTAAAATCTTCTAAATGTCAAAATTTTTCTAATTTTTTTAAAATTTTAAAAATTTTCTACATTTTATTTTTTAAATTTCCTAATATTTCAAAATTTCTCTAAATAAAAAATATTAGCTTTTACTGAATTTTTAAAATTTTCTGTCCAAACATTTGTAATTTTTATTTTTTAAATTTCCTAATATTTCTAATTTTTCCAGTAATCCCAACATGGTTAATTTTTTTCTACTATATTATTTCCCTTTAAATTGAAAAAAAATACATATTACTTTTTACTTATTTGCCTATTTTCTATACACAGTTATTTACTTGGGATTATGCTTAAAAATAAATTTACCATACATAATTTAATCCTATACTCACTTTCTGTCCAAAATTTTAAATAACTACATTTTTACAACATTTTAGTCATTTTGGCAGTACCAAATAACTCATATATAAAAATACAAAAAATTATTGACCAAAAAATAGAATAAACAAGAGAAACGACAGAATAAATGCAAACATATTTTTGTACAAAAAATATAACAAATAAATATGCTTCAACAACATATAAACATAGTAGCGAAAATATTATATGTAATATAAACAAAAATAAATAAATACTGCACAACAAATTTTGCTTCATTAGATTGTAAACATGCTGGAAAAAGAAGTGTATGATACAAATTAATTTAACAATCCTAATATGCCACAACCAAAAGAAGAGGAGGAGGAGATTGGAGCTTTCACATACTAGAAGAAGTAGAAATGAAGACAAAAGGAACTGAAAATGAAAGCATAAAACAACTAAAAATGAGAGGAACTGAAACGCAACTCTAGTAGGACCACACACCGCAATTTAAAAGCGCTAGGTTGAGGGGCGTTTTGGTGCAAAATTTTCCATTTTTCCCCCCAACCCATGATCAATCAAGGTCAAAAAGTGACCTTGATTGGCTCATCATTATAGGCTAAGCGCAGGCTACGCTTAAATTGCAAAGGACTTGTCATGGCCTATCACCATGGCAGGTGAGTGCCTTCGATTAAATCGATGGCACGACCATTGATTTGTGTGGTGTGCCACTAATTTGTGTGTCATTTTTAATTTTTCTTTTTAATTAAAAGTATAATATATTGGGGTAATATTTTAGCAGGAAACAGATTTAACATATTAGTTTATTTTAAAAACGGTTCTGGCTCAAAATTCCGCTAGCTTTCCTATTAACTTTCTTATATCTATATAATAATTTCATTTAATTTTATCCACATGTTGGGTTGTAGTTGAAACAGGCAGTCTCAATGGCTTCTCCGAGGTTGGCATCTGGGGGCACCGTAGCATCCGGTGGGGATGCAGACACGTAAATCTTTCTCTCTTGGGTGGTGCCGTTGATGTGTTTCGGAAGTTTAAATAAATATTTGTCCTTAAATTTTCAAGGAGATTGTTACGGTTCATATGAGGGGGATGGGGACATAGAATCATCAATGTTTAGTACATCACGACAAATTAAAGTGAATTTATTTTACATGCCTCTTGATTACATCCATCTCTTCCTTCTCTGATTTAAAATGTAATATTCAATAATTTCTTATGACATAAAAAACAGTGATGTTTTTAATTTATCTTATATTAACACAATAATTATGTAATTATTTAATGTTGAGAATATCTTTTATATATACATGTTAAACAGTAAGACCATTGCTAATATTAGTGGTGGAACTAGGACTTTGCGTGAGGGGAATTAAACAAAAGAATTTCTTCAAAACTTTTTTTATATCCTATTTTTTAACAAAAATTATATATTTTTTTTTACTACGACAAATACTTAAAATAACAACAGATTCTTCAATTGAAAAAATTGCAAAATCAATTAGAATGACATTATTTTTTACTAAAACACAGTCAGAGGATCAATCGAATTTTCATTAGTTGGTAATGAATTACCGATTAATTTGCAATAATAAAATAATGCTTTTAATATAATGAGTTAAAATGTACATAACCCTTTAAATTTCAAAAAATGACACTAAACCTCTTTGAGCTTTTAATATCTTGCAAAAAATCTCTCTCTGTTAGTAACTCTATTAAATCAAAGTTGCTACATCAAATTTATTGATTAAAGGGCAAATTAGTTATCTTCAAATGCCACAAAATGCACAGTATTATTGATTGGCCAAAATAATCCCCAGAATGAACAGCTCTCTCTTGTTAGTTCTTTGGAGCGTCTTTTCCATTCCTAACAAACTCCTTCATCTCTTTCATCAATCTCACATCATAGAAAGGGGGAAAACCAGTCTCAAATGATTAAGCTAACCAAAATTAGAAGGCATTTAACTGGCTGGAAGTCAAATTATTAATGTGATCATTAGTTAATCTTTAACAACTTCCATATGCCTTTAAGAAAATTTGGGTTGAAGATGATTAAGGCAACTTACACAACATTTAGCGTCAATTTCTATTTTCTCCTCATTTCTGAATGTAAAAAATTTCTAGTCAGAACTGAATTGCAGAGTTGAGACAAAGTGAAATAACTATACTGCTAAGTGAGTTAACTCTTCGAGTTAAGCGAGTTTATGTTTCTCTTTAAAAAAATCGTGTCAACTCGCTTATAAACTCGAATTTAGTATAAATTTGATTTAATTTGTCTTTGATTCAAATAAATTTGATTTAATTTGTCTGACTCAATATTTTTTAAATCAAACTTGATGAGTTAATATATAATTGAGTCAAATTGAGTTTAAATAGATAAAAATTATTAAATCCAATATAATCCAGTAAAAAAAGATACAAAGATAATATTTATATATGAACTTGATTGAAGTTTTTATATTGAGAAATATGAACTATAAAATATAAATAATTTTTTTAAAAAAATTAGTATAATTTAAAATGTATTTAAATAATTTTTTTATTATATATTATATTTTATATATAATTATTAACAAATATAAACTTTTACGAGTTTACGATATAAGTTTACCTTACGAATTTAACTCTCTTTTATGAGTTTACTTAAACTCACGAATTTGACGACTTTATTGTTAATTAGCAAAAAATAAAAATAAAAATTTATGCACATAATAGAGCAAACTTATCCAAGACAGTGAAGAAAGATGGAGCTGTACTATTATTTTGGAAAACATATTTCATATCCTTCAACTTGCCGTTTCCGTACTTCAAGGATGAATGATTCAGTGATTTATTTATAGAATGTGAATCAAATAAAACTTGTCCATTGCTTTGGGGATCCATAATGCATGGACTCAATGGCTTAATCACAGTGGCATAAATTACTTTCACCTTTTCCATCGCTGTGTTCGTCTTCCATCACTATCACTTTCATTAGACTTGATGACTCAGACTCAGACTCAAAACTAACTATTCCTAAATCTTATGAATCAGAAATATTTGATTCATCATCTGAGACTGGCTTCCCCCCTTTCTATAATGCAAGATCGACGAAAGAGATAAAAGAGTTTGCAAGGGATAGAAAAGTCGCTCTAGATTCGAAATTTTTTTGGCCAATCGATAATACCATACATTTTGCGGCATTTGAAAATGGCTAGTATGCCCTTTGATCAATATGTTTGATGTAGCAACTTTCCTTATAACTAGAGAAGAAGGCTTGTTGCATAATATTGAAAGGTCACGGAATTCAATGCCACTTTTTGAAATTCAAGGATTTTCTACGCATGATAAAGTTTACGGGAGTTATGCGTATTTTAGTCAATATAACAGTATAAGATTGAAACACACTCTAATTTTTTTAATTCTTGTAGCTTTTTAATTTAAGTAATATATTTAATATAACAAAAATTAATATTTCAACAATTTATTAATGAAAATTAATTTAATATAATATATATTTTTAATACAAATTTATTTAAAAAAATTAATTATTATATTGCATCAACCAAAACCTAGTCACAATTATTTTTACTATACTTTTTCATTATATATATTAAATTACATATATAAATATTATAAATAATAATTTGTATAAATTACAATTAATATATTTAAAAAATCTATTTTAAAAAAAACCAAACAGAATTTATTTAATGAAAAATTAATATTATATTTATATTTATAAATAGAGAAGGAAAAAAAAAAGACAAAACAAGGGAAAAAAAAAGAGTGCCAACTTACAGTTGGTTGGAGAATATCCAAACAATATTCAATTGGATAACTTTCTAACTCATAATTAGTCAAATCTTAGCTGGATAATTCTACCAATTTTTAGCCGGTCCTATTCTTTTCTTTCTTCTTTCTTTTCCTTATTTATAATTATATTTATATTTTAAAATTATATAATGTATTTATTAACTATTTTTTATTAATAATTATTACAAATTATTTCTCCCTAATTATAATATTTAATATTTAATTCAATCAATTAATAATTATTTTATATTTTATATTCTTTATTTTTTAAAATTTTTCATTCAACTTTTTGTATGGTATATATTATTACTTTATTTTGTATTATTTGTCAACTATATGCATTAATTCTCTGTTTTTATCTTCATCTCATTCTGCTATTCTTCGTCTTCATCTAGCCATTCCTCATTATTTTCTTTTTGTGTTTTCTCACGTTCATTTTCACTCATTAATCTTTACCATTTGTAAATTTTGTACATTTGCAACAAACATTAGAAACTCAAATTAATCTTGACCATATGTAACTTTTTTATATTCCAACTAATCATTTGTAAAATAAAAAAGAAATGGTAAGCAAGAATGAAAGCAACATGAAATATAAGAAATTGATGAACACAGAAAGCATAACAGAGAATGAAAGCTAAATAGGGAAAATAAACTAGAAGAAGAAAAATATAAAAATAAATATGAGAAATTGATGAAGAAAAAAAATTAACATACAAAGAAGAAATGAATTACAAAGAAGATGAAGACCAGAAAGAGACAGTTGCAATGAAGAGAAAAAGCTTCAAAGAATGAAATGTGAAAGACGAAAAAGAGAGAGGAAGAAAAGTCATGTATATATAGAAACTAACGCTAGGGATGAAAATCTGACACTTTTTAAATTCGTGTTATTGAAATTATTGAAATTTGTAGTTTCTACTTAATCATATTCACGCTATATGTTAAAATTCATGCACTTGCTTTGGAATTCACACAGTCAATAAAACCTCTTTAATATTTATCTATTATATTATATATATATATATTAAATATATAATTTTTATTTAATTTGTTAAATACGTTTTTTAATCAATTAAAATATTACACAAATTAAAATTTAAACAAATAACTCTAATAAAAATTCAGACATAAAAATATTAATTGTACATAACTTAATTACATAAAAGTAATAGAAGTACATAAAATAAAAAGAAATTTCACTCATCATCGCATCATAATTTTTCTAAGGCAAGACAAGAAAAGTAATGACAAGGCGACTTAAGCCAAGCCAAAAGACAAAGAACACATCATTGTTATTTCTAATTTGACCTCTAATATGAGAGATATTTGACCCAAATTGATGTAGATACTGTTGTGAACTCGGGCTAGTATTTTGTTGGGAGTGTTAAGTTGATTTTACATTTCTAGTATTTGTTTTCTTTGCCCTTCAAGTTGAATGTCATAAGTTTGTCTTGTGAAATCAATAAACTGATTTCTTATTACCTTCTGCATATATGGTGAACGACTGTACAATAACTCTTCATTGTGGGAGTATCCTTGGCTATATCCTGTACTTAGATTCGATTTATACTATGTGATATACTCCCCCAAACCATACAATAGACTTTTTTTTTTTTCCACCAACAGCTTGCAATCATAAATCCAAATCCATTGTACTCTCCTCCACACTCTTTGCTGCACTTTTACAACATTTGTACTTATTATAAAATAATAAAAAGGGTCAAAATCATAAAGTTGGAATAACATATATAAATTAGACACAAAATAATGCTTACAAATATAATTTGTTCTTTATTATAGGATAGAAAATATATTTGTATGAGCTTAAAAATTGTATAAATTTTATGTGGTCATAAAAATGGAAACATGTAGAAGAAATGTAAATTGTTGGAATAACATATATAATTTTTTCTTTTAAAAACTAATTTCAAAATAATGCTTACAAATATAATTTCTGATTTTTCATTAACCTAAGTATTGTTTGAATGTTAATGGGTTTGGTTGATAATTTTAAAAGGAATTTCAATGTATAATAATATTTTCAATTAATAAAAATTCTAATAAAAAGAGGCAGCAAAATTTTTTTAAATAAAATTAATTTTAGTGGCAGTATATGGACTACCACTATTGTTAGGAATTTTGAATTCACCCCTTAATCTTCAAAACAATTTCTAAAGGTTACAAAACTGGCAATAATGAATGCCAACCATTGCCTAAATATTTAGTGCATGTTTGGTTTGGCGTTGAAAGGTGAGAAAATTACGTTTGCAACCTACAAAATGCAGAAGCTAAATTTTGTTGCTTTGGCCAAAACCACGGTTTGAGGAAAGTAAAAGCTGAACCAAACATGCACTTAGTGACAGTTGTTCTAATGGTTGGAAAAAACTACCATAAAATGCTTACTAACAAGTGCTGCTACTAGATTTATTTAGCAATAATTAAAATTTATCAGAAACTAAGTAGACATATAAAGATAATACCTTAAAATATGGATAAAATCTGTTACTTTTTCTTTTTATGAAGTGGTGACTAACTATAGGCATTTAGTATTCTAAACAATTCATAAAATCATCACAAAAAGCTTTTTCTTTTTTTTTAAGTGGTGATTACCTATAAGCATTTCTCTAAACTAATTCATAATTTCTTATACAACTGATTGAGAGACATGGTTAATAATGGATCCTAATGTGGCGATATGAGGTCAAAAGGTATATTTCTATCATACAAGTAATTAATCCATGCAACATTGCAAGTTTCATACACTTACACTACCCAGTCTATGGTCTTGTCATAAAATCATTTTCCCAAGTTCATTTAGGTCACAAAAATCATCTAATGGTTTTCATACATTTACAAACAAATAAAACAAAGAATGAGTAAACAAATCATACTGAAAATTGCAAATAAAGAGAGTAATAAACATCATGAAGAACAAAACATATATCAAATGGGGTATAGAAGTGTAAGTAAAAGCGAAGGAAGAAGAGAAAAATGGAGTTAATTGATAAATCTTCTCTAAAACCAAGCTTCTTCCATGACTTAAAAGTACCTCCTAAGCCGCCTTTAATTTCCAAAATGTCCAGAATGGTGATCTCCTAAAAAATATGGAGAAACCCTACTTAAAACTCCAAAAATTAGACTAGAAAACATTATCATTCTATGAAGTCATGATTGGAGCCATGACGTTGCATTTTGGCATCGTAGCACCATGCATTCTAAGCAACAAGGGAAAATTCTTTGTTTTTTTGGGGGCTTTGTGCTCAAATCTACCACCAATACATAGGAATTCATTTTAGCAATGGTTTTTACTTTTAATAACAATTTTTTGCAATTTTCAACAATCATTCCCAACTTTGCATTTCTAACCCTATGAAAACATAAAAACTTGTTTAGTTACTATTTATAATCTATTAGCAAGGATTAAATAATTTAACAACCTAAAAATATAAATAATAACAAAAAATGCAACTTATACTTAACTAAAAAAAAAATTAACTTAAAACTAAATAAATAAAATCAAAACTTACTAAATATTAACTAAAATTTATTAAATTTATATTCCAAAAACATAGAATATACTTAATATTTATAGGATAAGTCCTTTAAAATGATAGGAAAAATAGGGACTTTATCATATTCCCAAACTTAAACTTTTACTCACTCTGGAATAAATCAAATTGAAAAAAGAAACTAGAATGTCTACATGCCTACTCCAAATTCATGTTTATTGAAATCCTTAAGTGTTGCATCATATAATATCCTTAGTAGCATGATTAAGCAATATATACCAGTAACAAAGTTCAAAAAGTAATATTAACTTTCCCACAATTTTGAAGTGTGTGTTCTTAGCAAGACAATCATTCCCATTTAAGCATTAAAATCAACTTGATGCACTCCAAAATGTACAAAGCAGTGTCCAATGTAGCAACTTCATATGCCTCCTTTTTTCCTATCTCTCCATTAAGTTAGACATCTCACAACCCTAAGATTAAGAGGACATCGAGGCTTGTAACATGGCTACGGTTATGGCTTGATTAAAATGGATATGGGAAAATGCAAAAACATTGATAAAATTTGCATACCAGCATAATGCACAATGAACTCACTTTCTCATTGCTCTTCCCATTTTTCTTCCTATTGAACCATTTTTTCTTTTTCTTTTTCTTTTTTAACTCACTCTCCCCTAGACATAGGCCCTTTTGAACTGCTATACAAATTTATCAACTTTATTTTGCTATAAATTTACTCTTTTTTTAGTAGGCTATATATACAATTTTTAGTTCATAAAAAGAAGATAACAAAAACGATAAAAGCACATAACTCTTTACCACACAAGCATTAATAACTTCTTAGCTTAGTCATTAAACCTTAAAGTTCCTTTCCATTAATAAATGTGCTATATAATTTTCTCAAAAAAGGTATCATCATTGGTTTTTTAGGCTAAACAAGTCATGGGTCAATGTGGCTAAATCAAACAAATTGTAAAATTATATAGTTTTTCTAAAGTAGGATCAAATAAGGTTTAAGAGAAAGTATATCTATATACAAGTCAAGCATGAAAGGCACAATTGCAACAAATGAATGCTTAAATCATCTCTCAATACCATACAATACCTAATGATTTGCCAGAAAGCATAAGATAAGTTCTAGAACTTTAAGGTTGAGTCTATATATCCAATTTTAATTACCAAAAATTTTAACCTAACAACATGTATTCAAATTATGTTTAGCTAATAGTGAACAAATTTTCTTTTAGGATTGTAAAAAGATGAAAAAAAAATTACATATTTGAACTAAGATCAAAGCATAATTAGCGTTGAGTTCCTATTAAACATATCTTAAAGACAAAACCACCTGTCATTGGAAATAAACAATTATCAATGCAGGCATACGAGCAAACCAGCTCAAATAAATCTCAAAAAGAGAAAATGACAAGTTAAAAGCTCAAGTACAAATGTTCAAATCATTTCACCTTAGAATCCTAATATGCCTTACCCCTAAACTTGAATTCAATATTGTCCCTAATGTTGGCAAGTAATGAAACCAAATACAACTGTGGAATTATTTTTACCAATGATTTTTACTTTTAGCAACATATTTTCATCCTTTTCAACAATCATTTTTTGTTTTTGTTGCTTTGCATTTCTAACTCAACAAAAACATAAAAACTCATCTAATTACTATTTCTAATCTATTAATAAATATTAAACAATTTAACAACCTAAAAAATAAATAAGAACATAAAAAATAACTTTTATAGAACTAAAATAAAAATTAACTCAAAACTAGATAAATGAAACTAAAACTTCACAAATATTAACCTAACTAAAATTTATTAATTTTATATTCCAAAAACATAGAATAAACTCAATATTTATATGATAAGTCCCTTAAAATGATAAAAAATCATGAATAAATTGGGGACTTATAATCATCATGTCCTAAAATTTATATTCCAAAAGCATAGAATAAGTTAAGGACTTATTATCATCATGCCCTAAAATTCTTATCCTTCTATAGTACAAAAATAGGACTTTTTTTTTTTCCTTTTATGAGTATAAAATTTGATTAAAATCCCTAGTTGCCAACCATAGTTGAGAAATAGAAAGAGTGGTAGTTTTATATGATCCTATAAAAAATATATATCTTTTAGATTTGTTTGAAAATTATGTCAATATCATGTTCTCCTTTTAACACACTATAATTTTATAAGAGATCACATCGTAAACATAATTCTAGTAGATGATAATGTCGTTTAATATCAATGTATAACCCAAAGAACACAATCTTATTTTAGTTTAAAACTTGAGATTATTGTCTCGTTAACTTTTGTCCTATAGGCTAAGTATTTCAAGGGTATGCTTTAGAAAAATGAAAATAATTTTAGTATTCCAACTTCAATTTGATGGATATTTGATGGATTAATTTCAATTTCAACGACATACATTAAGAAGAAAAAATGATGTTGCTTTCTCCAAAGCACATCATCAAAATATTGTTAGGGACGATGATTCCAATACTTATAAGCATCAATATATCCTAGAGTGTCACATCCAAAATGTGACTACAAAGCACAAAAAAAAGAATCTAATTTTCTAAAACAAAAACCAAAAGACATGGAATTGCTATTAAAATTTTAATTATAAAGGAAAAAATTTTTTTAAAGAAAAAACATGAAAAATGATGGCTTGTAAATTAGATAGATTTGGGAGTCAATTGTACATGGAAAATATATTAGACATTCCACAATATTTATTTTAAAAAATAGTTACTCTAAATTAATTGTGTAAAATAGATATGGTCTTAATTTTATTTTAATTACTCTAATAAAAACGCATTAAAAAAGAAAAAAAAAGAACTAAGAAGGAAAAATAACACAAGATAAAATATTTACAAAAAAGAAAAAAAAGTTAAAAAATCAAATATTTACAAAAGCAAAACAAAACAAAATAAAATATTTACAAAATGGGAAACAATGCAATATTTACAAGAATAAAATATCTACAAAATATAAAAAATGAGATATTTACAAAAATAGACATGACCTATAAATGAGGGTTATTTGGTTGGTAACTTTTAATTTTTGTAAAAAGAGTTGGAAAATAAAAATAATTTACAAACAAAATAAATTTATTGTCGGTCGGTATATTTTAATTTGTAAAAGACTAAATTAATCTCTCCTTCCTACTCTCTTTATTTTTTTTAAATAAGGATTTTTGTTTTAATTTTTAAAAGAAGGCGGTTCAACTTGTAAAAGATTTTTTGGATTCCTTTTGAAAATTAATGCTTTTTTGGATTTTTTACTTTTAATTTTTTGAAAAAGATTATATATATATATATATATATATTAAGAAAATGACCTAACACACATGCCAACTTCAAATAAGAAAAAAAAATGAAAGGAAAAGTAAAATAAACTTAATAAACAAAAGGTAAAATAAAAAGAAATGAAAGCAAAACCAAAATAATAGACCAAAAGCAATTAATGGTGCATGGGTGCTGTGATCATAATTGAAATTTGAAAGCAACAAGGCAACAATTACACCGACAATGCAATGCCCGTACCCTTGCCACAATAGCTTTGCATACGAAAGCATGGCGCCAAGCGCAAGTTTGCAGATTCTCTCTCTCTCTCTTTTTTAAGATATCATCTATATCTATATAATATGTAAAAAGAGGACCACCAGGCGCACTATTCCAGCATTTTAATGCGCGACTTGGAGTTTAAAAAAAAAATGCGGGGGTTTTAAGGGGTAAGCTCGCTTGGAGGGAGACTTGAATTTGAAAAGTCGAACTATTTGCATTAAGTGACCATGGCATGCGTGGAGGTGACCGAGGGGGAAGCTGGAGGGATGTCAGATGTGACAATGTAAACATGCGGATTCTGAGAACAGATCCTCTCCCGTGCCCCTAGTGTCCAGTGCGACTCCCGTGCGTAAAACTAGAGCGTTCGTGTCATCACCTGGCTAGGGGAGGGACATGTCGCAGCTCATGAGACTTGAATCGAACGCCCTTCAAGGTACCACGTGTCGCGAGCTGCAGCGTCAATCAATCAAAAGGAAACTGGACTTCTCAAAGAAAAGAGAGACACGATAAATAACAATACATAATCATAAAAAAATTATACCAATGTATAATTTTCACAATTAATGTTCATATAAATATATTATCTTTTATCCTGCGATAATAATAAAACCCAAAAAAAAAATAAATAAATCACAACCTAAATAGCATACATTATATAATTTTGTCTTCAACACCACTTTACCTGAATTGCCAGACTTCAATCTCTTTACAATCTTGTCACTGCATGATATTTTCACTACAACCTGCTGCATGCTTAGATACTCCCTCTCTTGCATCCATATATCTTGTGAGAAACATATTAAAATATCTTATGACATTATATTGAGATAAGAACAAAGTTCACATGCAATTTTTTTTCTTATATTTTTATCTTGCCTTATCTCCAGCCATTCAACCCTTTTCCTCCTTTTCTTGACATAGATTGAAACTTTCACGTGAAGGTATGTCCTTGTCTTGGCATGGCTTGCCTTATCCTCAGGCATTCAACCCTTTTCGTCCTTTTCTTGGCATGGGTTGAAACTTTTACGTGAAGGTGTGTCATTGTCTTGGCATGACATGAATTAAAGCTTCCTTGTCTTGGCATGGCAAGAATTGGAACTTTATGTGAAAGATATTAACATGTTCCATACATGTTGTCTTGGCACGACATGTTCAAATAATCCTCGTTATTAGAATTAAGAATATGTATTAATATAATTTATATTACATAGAGGTACAATTAATATTTCAACTAATATAAAATTAATTATTTACGTTAATTAATATAAAAATAAGAAATATATATATCTTTAATTAATTATTTGTAAATTTTTTGTGTTATTTTAAGTTTATGTAAATTGTAATTATACTTATTTTTTTAATTAATAAGTGTATTATATGTATTTTATATTAAAATAAAATAATTTTTTTTTTAAATTACAACGTAACATATATCGGGGTGGCACATAAGGGTAAAATTGTTAAAAAAAAAATAACCACTTTTTTACCCCATATATTTTCTTTTGCCGCACTTTTCTCCTCCTCCGTTTTCGCCCCGCTTCCCCCCCCCCCCCCCCAAAAAACTTTTCCCCTCCCCCATCCAAACGGAGCGCAGAAGAGATGCAGCTGAAGTCTCGTCCTCTGCCATCCCTCGTGCCACCAGATACAAACCACCTAAAATCAAACTTTCCATGGTTGGATGATTTGAGCTCCATGGGTCTGCGAGATGAGATGAGTGGGTAATAATCTGATTTTTTTATTAAAAAATATCAAACTTCCCATATGGATCACTGGAGTTGCGCGGATCTGCAAGATAAGTAGCTGCACGAATATGCATTGAAGAAATATCTCTCCTTCCTACTCTCTTTATTTTTTTTAAATAAGGATTTTTGTTTTAATTTTGTTTTGTTTTGTTTCTTTCTCTACCAAACTTTTCATGGCTCAATTTCTTATACTAGAAATATATGTCGGCGGATATACAGATTCAAGAATATTAAAGAGTAGGAGATATTGATGTGCTGTGTGCAAAATTACATTGCTAATTCTAGATTCAAGAATTAATATATGTAATGACTTTCTTAAAAGTGGAGCTATTGTATTACTTATGTGCCTTGCTGTTAACTTGCTAAGACTTAATATGTGTTGAGATTCAACTGATGTATTCTCCTTGCAAATAAACGGGAAAATGGTGCCAACAAAAATGAAAATGCCTTTGAAAATTGCTAAAGCAGAGCTGAAAACAAAGCCAAGTTTCCTCCTCTGCTGCATTGTAATAAGTAACTTGGAATGTTGCGTTTTCATCATCTTCAGCTTTCATTTCAACCGTTGAAGCTATCAATGGTTCAGATGCACCATTTTACTTGTTAATATAGTGCATTTTGATTTTCAATACCGCATGGTCCGTTGGATGAAATGGAGAAGCATTGGACGGTGGATTTCAAGGCACAGGAGATGCACTTGAGAGGATGGCACGGGAGAAGATCTGCATTCGCGGATTCTCTACTCCGAATGATTTTATTTTTTTTATTTTTTAAAATTTTTAATTTTTTTAATATTAAAGTAAATAAAATATAAAATAAATACAATATTTTAATTATAAATTTTTTTAAAATTAATGTTTAATATTAAAAAAAAATAAAATATAAAACTTGAACAGCTCAAATGCATCTATTTTACGAGAGTAGAAAATCCGCACGCGACAATGCAACCAGTCCGTAGAGCCTACCCAGTCAAGTATGGTGTGAAGTGATGAGTATTAGGTAGTAACGTGGCCCCGTGTTCACTGTTGAAAGAGCATAAGAATGATTGCTACAGCCTTGGCCATTTCATGGTCAGCACGAACCAGCGGGGATTGGATCGTCTGAAGTGCGTGAGGCATAAAGTGCCTCTAAAGTGCGTTGTATTCAACCGTTTGTAGTATCCATGGACATCATTAAGCCACGTCACCTAAAATGCTTCTCCAGAGTTCATTGAAACGGGACGTCTTGTGTAAGTAGGATGAAGCCACAATTGGTCATTCTCCTTTCAAAATAATTTTATTCACTTTTTGATTCTTAAATATAATTTTTTCAACATAAAATCAATCTATCCCCGCCAAAGTTACACTTTCATCCATCAAAATTTGGGAGAATATTGCTATACTTAATAAGGGAAACAACCAACATAAGCAGCAAAATATTTTTTACAACATACATATACATCAAGGTCTTTACAGCACTTCTCATTATAGAATTTCCATAATTTTTTTTTTCTTTCTTCTAAAGTTTCCATAGAAATTCAACTAACAAAAGATTAAAAATAATGAAGGAAATAATAAGATTAACAGTTAAAGCAATAGACCTAAAATAGAATTTGAAAAGCAAGAATTGGTTGAGGCATCAAAGATTTAGCCACTTGGAATATGAGTGGTGAATAAGAGGGAGAAAAGGGAGAGCTGAGGGGAGCTCCATCTTCATTGTTGGTGCTGCATCCCCACCCAACTCGAGTTGTTGATGCAAACACTGTCGCAGACTTGACGACGCTCTTCAATATCTTGATCTTCATTTGCCCTTATCTTGGCAGGACCGTCTATGTGTGTTTATTGTTTGAAACTAAATTGATTCCTTCCTAACCCACAACACAATTCCAAAAAAATTAGCTTTGCCCTGCTAAGTCTTATAGCCTGCTCTGTTTTTAAAGTATAGCCTTCTTGAGAGCTTGAGCTAAATGGGTGGGGTTGTGTTGGGACTGTAAAGAGTAAGAAGCTAAATTGCTGATGAGCTCGAACTTCATAGCTTAACTCGGTTGGGTTATGCCTGTACATGAAGGAAAATGAACGTAGCAACTTCATCCACGGTTGCAAAATGCTTAGTTTCAATAAACACTGGAGGGTAGCATTTTGGCATGATGTGGCTCAATACTGCCCATGGATGTCACAAACGGCTGGATGCAATGCACTTCAGAGGCACTTTATGCTTTACGCACTTCAGACGATCCGATTCCCAGCCGACCATCCATTTTCATGTGGCAATATACAAATCTTGAGGTTGCTGACGAAAACAATCCCTTCGTAGAATCCATGCATACATTGGCACTCTCCATCACTGTGTGCATTTAAGTTGTGGTCTCCTCGAGTCAATATATATATATATGTTGAAGTTTGGGGTTCGAATGCAGTTTTCTGAGTGGTGAATTGCTTTGTAATTTATAGGAGAGTTTTTCCAACATGTTTGTGATATTTGAAACAGCTGGTGATATCTCACCAATTTCCCAGAATTGGAAAATCAAGATCAAAGCTGTTCGTATGTGGTCCATACCCGCTATAATTTGCTTGAAGAGATTTTTAGGGCTTTTTGACTGACATCCTATATAATTATTTAAATTTGACTAAAATTATTACCTTCAAATCCCATATTTTGCTCTAAGATCAGAATGGATGATTTCGATTTCAAAAATTTTATTTATTTTTTAAATATAAATATAGGAGTCGGAATTATCCATAGTTTAAATAATATTAGCACAAATTAAAAAAACAGAGAGGAATAAGTAATTGGACCCACATGTGATTCTTTCCACAATAGCATGTACATGGAGAATAGCGGAAATTATAAAAACAAAAGAGAATAAGTAATTGGACCCACATGTGATCCTTTCCACAATAGCATGTACAGGGAGCGTCTCACACTATTGCTTTGTATGTTGAAAAATTTGGAACATGATGAGTTGAATGATTATTTAGGAAAATACATAAAGATGAAAATAAAAATAAATAATGTTAGGAATAAAAATTATTTTCATATTTTTTAAAAATAATAAAAGAATAATATTATGAAATAAAAAATGGAAAATTTTTTATTTTTTATTATTTACTTGTTATTAGTAAATAATAATTAGTTATTTAAAAAAATTATTTTTTATTATTTTATTAAATAGTTATTATTTTATGAATAAAAATTGCTTTCATAATTTTATAAAACTTTTGTATTTATTTCTACACTTAGAAACTGGCTCCAATTGGCCTCATTGCAACTAAGTTCATTCATTGTAAAAAATTAAGGGAAAAAAATTACACATAAATATTCAAATTCTACAAAAATTATAATAAAAATCTTAAAAATTCAAATTATATTTCAAAGACTTAATTTATGTCATGACAAGCGTAAGGAGAGGCTAAATTTTAATTGGCTTTTTGATTAAAATAAATTTTTTTAGGTATGGGATAAACTAGATTAATACCCCTAAGTTATTTTTTAACAATATACAAAAAGATAATTTATTTGATCTCACACACACACACACACACACACACATATATATATATATAAAATAGTGACTGTCGGTACCACAACGAACTCTTCACCTTTCACATTGTGGTCGCCCTTAACCTACAGGTTCTTCATGTTGTTGATCTGGTGGATTGTTAATAGGAGCAGACGGTGATGAATTTAGATCAAATGTAGGAGAATGCACAGGAAAAATCGGATGCTGAGGGGTCACAGACCCATAATGTGATGATCCTCTAATTTCAAAAAATTGACCACCGTATTTAGTATTAAAGATTGTTAGGTCATCAAATAATAACATAAATGATCCAATTGAGAGAGACTGGGAGATTCAAATTAAAATAACAATGAAAGAGGATATAATATGAAGGACCAGCTTCTCCACACTCTGAACATTGACTAGTCAGTATAGAAGAAGATGGATTGACTGTACCAATGTGTTGCTGTGTCACAGCACCTCCATCTAGCGTAGATGATACTAAAGCACCGATACCATGATGATTTTGTTCATCAGGGTCAATAATAGGCAATCGAGTTGATATATAACATTCACGTCTTTTACCCCGCTTGCCTTTTGGAATTTTTGGTCATGGTAAACTAGGTGTAGGTGGAGCAGGTTAGGAGACCATCGTGAAGCGCTGTTCCCCAAGAGCCAATAAAATATTCATTTGGTCCTGACTCACCCTCTCTTGATAGTTACAATAGTCCATTTGCAGAGAGTCCTGAATGCTTAACCTATAGAGGTCATCAGCAATATTAGCCTGAAAAAAAGATTACACTAGTAAAATAAAGATATATGATATATTAAGAAAATAAAAATAGTAAAAGTGAAAAGTAAAAAATGTAACGCGAACCCAACAGCACCACTAGCAGGGTGGATCCATCGACAAATGTGAGTCTAGTACCATCGCATGTATTCAAAAGTACGATCCATGGGTGCTAAAGTTATAAGTGCTTGAGATAAGGCATTTTGCCATCCATTCCATGCCTTAACAAAGCCTATATATTCTTCTTGCTAATTTATTGATGTTTTTTCTTGTAGCTGTAATGTATGGCAAGCCTTTAAATTGACTGGAGAAGCGGGGATTTACTGTTGCCTACCAAACTAGTAGAGCACATGATCTAGGTGGTGCCACTCGATGATATGGCAGCAAATAAAGGGCACTAAAGTTAGCCAAATGTCTTGAGATGCTAAGCAATATTGTAGGATAAGTTCTTGCACACTATCTAATTCATATGGATGCCAAATAATCTATGCACAAAACATGAAAATAGCATAATAAATATATTATATAAAATAGTTAATTTAATAAAAATTAATTCTTACAAAGTGAATAAACCTCATTATCGCGCATTGCATCCAATAAAATCCAATATTTTCATAAGGCTATGACCCCAGGACAAGGAGATCACCTCACATTTTTCCACATATAATTCAAAATAAATATGTCACAACATGTTAATAGAAAAATAATTAATGTGTTGAATCAATGTAATATATATATATATATATATTATTTTTCATGTCTTACGTGAATCCCAAAGGAAGTAGTAGTGGATAGTGTAACACCATATATTTTTAACTCATTTCATACTCTCTTTATGCCTCATATCAAGCAACTCACAAAGAGGCATGGAAAAATAGCATTAAATAATGCATTTGTTAGTGTTGTGTCGCATATAAAAATTTTCAATTAGAGTCCCGTAGGCCATATGGACTCATGTATCACATTCTTATATTTAATTACATGAATAAAATTCATTTGCATCATTAAAAGTAGCCTACATCTCGTGAAACTCAAAGGGAAGCATAAAATACATGTGTATATTTTCGGCCAAATTTTCCTCTTTTCTATCATAAATTTTGAAAAATCATAACTAATTTTAGAAAAATCAAAATTATGCATTCTTGGCCATTCTAGAAAGATACATATGTCTAATTCATACTAAAAATTATTTTCAGACCATAAAATTCAACACAGAGAGTGTTTGACATTCAAAAAAATCTAGAGGTCAGATTGTCCACTGGTGCTGTCATAGAATTCTACAACAAATTTTAAAAATGTCCAATTAATTCCACAAAAATCCAATCTATGCAAATGATACCAATATAGAAATATGTAGATGTTAGCTAGAGGAAATAAATAACTCTAGACTAACTCAAGCACGTCCAGACCTCAAAACTCAATCAAATAATAACTGAGGTTGGTTGGAGTTCCTGATACTGGATAGATTCTTTGAAAATTCATATCTTTCCCTCTAGACATCCAAATGAGGTGTTTCTAATTGACACAAGTCATTAGGAATGTCTAGTTTCTATGTATAAAATTTTGTGGCAATTGGAAATCATTTGGACCTTGTGTGATAGATTTCATTTTTAGACCAGTATCAACAATGACATGACCAAAACCAAAAAATTTCCCAAATTTAAAAATTTATCAAATATTCTCTAGATCTTCAAAAATTTTATTCTTTAACTTCCCAAAAAGCTCTAAAAAATTTCTAATTGCATGCCAAATTCAAAATCAAGAAGAGATCATTTGGATAAAAAGTGATATAAAGTTCCATTATGGTCAATTTTGGCTCCATATAAGATACCAAAATATCCAAATGCTCTCTCTTAATATTTGGCACCTCTTAGGCAAGTCTAAAAGCATAATTATGACTTATGTGAGTTGCCCAAATGGTTCCAAATCTCATTCATCTTATTTTGGCCATCTCACTTACATTTATACACATTTGCATAAAACCATTCAAGAGGCCAAATTGCCATAGCATACTCATTTTACATTCTAATGGTCACATAACATAATCTCTCATTTATACATGACATATTATCATAATTATACATGCTCATAAAGTCATTTTTCATATACAACCATAAATTACACATTTGCCACTTGATGGCCTTAAAGAAGCCAATTCTATGCATTTCAATGTCATGCTCTCATCTCTCAAGTGATTAGCTCCTATCTCCTTGTTATTTTGATCCATCTAGCATGTTAGGATATTAAAGAGGCGAGGATGAGATTCAAAATAGCTCATCTTCCATTCAATTATACATAATGGATGCAAAACAAGTCTTATAAATGCATGCATGGCATGTGGACATGTGCAATCATTCAAAGAACATTCTTGGTATTTGTAAAAGTCATACATAGCATACAAAGGCTTGCCAAGCAAGTGGATTGGTCTCACCCATTTACTTGTAGATTTGGACTTGCCTCAGCTATTCTTTAAGAGGTTCTTGGACTCAATCATGCTTTTGGGAGTCAACTTCACTTTTGGGAGACTCTTTACTTTGTCTCAACCAATTTTAAGAGTTTTTGGCTCATCCTTACCATGGTTAAGAGTTCTTGGCCTCATCACACTCAAGCTAACCAAAGCAAACATCATAAACATCATTTAGAAAACATAATGTATCATTATGGTACCATGGAGTAAGGGCTTATGCTAGGATATTTTTCATGGCTTGAAATACATATAGACACATTCAAAGACAAGTAAAGTAAGCAATCATGCATGAAAGAAGGTGAAGAGAGCTGCCTTGCTAGCATTTGTATACTCTTTTCTTTAGCCTTGAATCCTTTCCCTTGACATCACACACCCAAGATGGTGGAGATCATTCCTCTTGGCCTAGACGCAATTTATGGAAGCCAATTAGGTTCATAAAATTAATTCTAAGGCCACACAACTTACTTAGACTCTAGCTTGGTCTATAAACCTCTTTATGTTTCTAAGAATGTATCTAATAAAACAACACCCATCAATTAAATTCTAAACTCCATTCTTTTCTTTCAAATATGATTTTTGACTCCTTTTAAGCCTCTTGGAGTCATTACATAATTAAAATAAAGAGCATAACTACATGTTGCTTCTTTAGGTCATGTTATGGAACATAAAGCACCAACTCACTTTCTATGGTTTTTAAATTTTTTCTAAGGCTTCCCCTCATCTTTACTCATCATATATGACTCAAAAATGGGCTTGGAACAAATCAAAACTATCCCTAAATACACAAACTCCTTTAGGTCGAAACTAGAAAGCTTTATGATCTCTTTGAACTTTGCTTTATTTTCTTGATGGAGGAAGCACATGGGGAGACTTCTAGGGATCTTAGAAGCTCATTTAAACTCTCATTTAGACATAGAAATCAATGTATCAAATCAGATTTTGTAAGGAACATATGAAACCCTAGACTTTGCATCTTGAATTTCTATGGTTATTTGTTAATTCTCTTTGCATATTCTTAATCTCCACACCCTTTTTCCTAAGAATCAGTCTTGGTTCTTCTTAAAAATCAAATCCTCTTAGGTCTTCTCAAGTGGGGCAGAATGGTAGAGAAGGGGAGCAAGGGGTAGCAACCATGGAAGAAGAATGACCTTGTTTTCTTGCTTTTTCTCACTTGAATCTTATGTTCTTTGAGCTCCTCTCTTCAAATCCGAATTTCCCCCTCAATTTATTCCTTAAAATAGATTTATAAACTTCATTATAATCATAGGAAACAAAAGAGAATAGAGGAGAAGAGGTTTGGAATGAAGAAAGCATGAAAAATCATGAAATTCCTTGCTTTTTCCTTGCTTTTTCTCCTCTTTTCTTCTCCTCCATGGTGCGCCTAAGAAAGCTGTTATTTTCTCTGGTTTTTGGGCAGAATGGGTCATGCAAATGAAGGGGAGATGAAATAAGAAACTTAAAGTATGTTCAAGAAGCTTCCATTTTCTCAAAAATTCTAATTTTGCCTTTCATTTTTGACATTTTTGTTTCTAACTCATTTTAACTTCTTTTTTAGAGCTTTCTTTTTCATTATAAAATTTAGGTTCCCAATTTAGTAAAATGCCTTTGGAATCACTCAAATTAGAGTTAAAACCTTCTTGAACAAATCAATCAAAGCTCGAGCACACTGATGTTGGAAAACGTCCACCGGAGGAACTTTAACTATCCTGTGCCTTTTTATGATTTTTAGTGCCTCTGGGAACCTTGGGAAACTCAAAATTTTTATTTAAAAAGACTTCCTATGTGAATTCCAAAATGTGCTCAAAATTATGAAAATGCCATTACGTTTCGTAAGTTTTCTGTAAGAAATTATTTTTTCATTCTAGTTCCATTTTTCTTTCCATTTGAGCTTGGGATTCTCATTTTTAGGAGTCTAGAATGCTTCCCAAAATTTTAAGGACCTTAATTAATTCATTTCGAGAGACTTGCTTTTGTATCTGATAAATTTTGTTCGTTTACAAACAAACTGTATGTCACGTTTCTCATGTTTTTTCTCATTTTTAGAAAATTAGATGTTATATTTCTCCCCCCCTTAAATAAATTTTGTCCTTAAAATTTGGAGTATGCTTTCATCTTACTCTTTTCTTTCCCTTCTTCCTGGCTCTATACACTTTTCTCAATGATTTCACTCATTTAGATTTTCTCTCAGCTAAGGAATTTTTTCATTACTAGCCCTTAATGAGGGCTCTATTTTTATAGAGTACATGCCTATTTTCTTATAAGGGAAAGAAATTTCTAACTCTGAAGGCCTACTTGGGAGAGCTTACTATTTATATTAGGTTAGTATTAACCCATTTGTAGAGGTTAACATTTCTTTCAGTGGATTCTTTTACACATCTTGGGAGGAACATATTTTGTATTACGTCTCCCGTATCCTCTCCCAATGGCTCCTTATAACATCTCATCATCTTTTTCTGATCATCAGAGCCATCGAAGGTTTCTGTCTGTCTACTTACTTATTTACATGTACCGTCTACTGTTTATCTTTGCGTTCTTTCTTATTAGCTTATCTTACAATTTACATTTCTTTCTATCATAGGCCTCACATCTGAATTACTTACTGGGTTTTCAACTCCTTTGAGGAGTTTCTACTTTTAATGATTCTAATTTCTCTATTTACTACTACATCTATCTTTGTAGGCCGAGACTTTTCCTCGCGTTCGGTTTCTCTGCTCCTGTAAAACAGGAGCAGAGGGTGCTCCTGTTTTACAGGAGCATCTGGACCTTCCAGAAAAAAATCTGGACGGTCCAGATTTTATTCTTTTTTTTTAATTTTTTTAAATATCAAATATTAATTTTTTTTAAGTTTATAGTTATAAAAATTATTTTATTTTATTTTTTACTTTTTAAAAATTAAAAAAATTAAAAAAAAAAATAAAATCTGGACCGTCCAGATTTTTTCTGGACGGTCCAGATACTCCTGTAAAACAGGAGCACCCTCTGCTCCTGTTTTACAGGAGCAGAGAAACCGAACGCCTTTTCCTCACTTTCTTTGCTCACTTATAGTAGCATTTTATAGTCTCTCATTTTAGCACTGATAGGCCTAACGTATGTGTCTCATATTGGCATCGAAGAGCTACTACCGCTAACTACTACTGAACTCTGGTGGGATGCTAGCTATTCTCACAGTTTCGATCACTAGAGAATGTTGTACCACTTATCTCATGTAAAAATTGTACTCGACCCCTTTCTGAATACATAGGCTAACATGTGGGGATCTCTCTATACCTCGATCAGGGCAAATGTCTATTAGGTAGTGGTTTATCTGGCTCTGACTCTAGAAAGCTAAATTTTTACTTTCCTCATTCTATACACTATGCCCATCTCTTAAGAGAGCTAGTCAATGGCAAACTATCTGAGTAAAGCCTTCATATATCTATGGCAATGGTCTACTAGACTCGGGAGATCTCTAGTCTCTGAGATAAAAGCTAGTTAAAACTGTATTGGTCTCTGGGACTAACCGATCTATAAAAATTATCTCAGGCTGTCATCTCACTAGAGAACTATCATGCTGTAACTGTGGACTCTCTGTAACTTTGTGAGATCTACTGTGACCCCTGGGTCTACTGCGACCTCTCAAAGCCCTGCTAGGGTCTACTGCGATCCACTGTGCTATGGTAAGATCTATTGCGATCCATCTCTGGGAGACATCAAAGCCTAAGATCATTGTATCTAACAGTAAAATACATACTCACTAAGTCCGATAACCATCGCTCATAATAATTGAGGTTAAACTCAGAAGTACATCATGCTTTTCGTGTGAAGTGGGTTTTGTGTCATCTAATTCTCTAGGATCTCATCATACTAATACTCAAGAGCATCGAAATTTTCATTCACTGCTCCTCATAGGATCCTCAGATTCTTACTTCAGTCTCTTTTTCACTTAGATTTTCTTTTCTTAATCTATTGATTTACTTACTTTACATATACTCGTTCTAGCCCTCCTCTCATATCCTACAGTTTTTAACTATACCCACGTTCTACTTTTAAATACTTTCGCCTTAAGGCATCTCACACACTAAGTGTGGTTACTATCTTTGGCAGGAGAGAGGCTATGCACTAGTCCCTTCTCATTTCATTTACATATATTATAAGGGATTCAAACTATGTATACTAAATCTGGGCATTCTTTACTGGGGATTTCTCTCTGCATACTTTTCTTACTGTTTCAATATTCCTGAAATCCCTTTATCTCTTCTTTCTGACTTATCTCATTATCTAGCTAACTAGGATACCTTTCAATTATTGGGGCACTTTGGTGATTGATGTTGTTGTTTGCTATGCACTTAAGCCACATTACTACCAGGTTGGCTAGACCCAATATCATGTAGCCTTTATTGCAAGCAAACTATAACATCAAACACTAATACACCGGCGTTTCATGACTGAGCTCAGATTCACTATCGCCAATATATTACAAGTTTCCCAATAATCTAAAGTATTTCTTTCTTACTTTTCTTTATCTACCCTATTCTCGTAGGGTACTGGGGGAAAGCATGATTCTTTTCTCTACTTCGTCCCGAGATCACTACACATTGCCCGATTGTTTTTATTTCGAGCACTATCATGCTAAAAAGGCATCTATACTAAGAATAAGTACGCTTTCTTAAACACTCAAGCACATAAACTCAATATCTATTCTCAATTATTATGTCCTTCGATTGAACACTATCATATTTTCTCTTTCTTTTACTTTTCCTATCCTTTTAATTTGATAAAAAGGATGCTCTACTACTGGCTGCCTTTGTTGCTAGCTCGATTTTTTCTACGCTCAAGAGCACCTGCACTTTTCCTAGGTTCTTCTACTTATTCACTCTCTGTAACATCAAGGGATGTGAACACCGTTGATAAACACATATTTTATCTATTTTCATCCTCCTAATTTAGTCATTTTAATAATCAAATGTAGCTTAATGCATGCAATTGAATGGAAATTGATTTTATTAGCCATTTTTGCACTTTAGGAATTAAACTGCAAAATTCTTGAATTTTATTGCTTGAATTCCTTTTAAAATAATTTTGTGATTATTTCTACTTAACACTTTCCATTCTTTTGTGTAGATTTTTATGGGCTTTGAACACAATCTTGAAAGCCACTAGTTGGAGAGTAAAAGAGAATAAAAATTAAATATATTAGAAGCAAGCAAGAAGGAGAAGCATGTGCAGAATTTTAATATGAATTGGGAGATTGAACAAGCATTTGATTTAAAGAAGAGAAAGGAATGATTAAAGAAGCATGAGCTTGAGCTAAAGAGAAACTTACGTGCAAAACAGAGAAGAAAACGTGGAAGTCTGGGCACAAAGGAAGAAGGAAATCATGTGGAGAACAAGCAGAACAGAACATGCAGCAGAAAGCTTGACGTGGAAAGAAGGCAGCTTGCAAACTCCAGTAGAAAGAGAAGAAAACCATGGTTCTGGTTCGAAAAGAAGCTGGAAATCACGTCTGGACAGCAGCTAAACGAAGCAGATCTGAGGCCACGAAATGAAGTTGCTGGAACAGGGATGAACGTTGCAGTGAAGAAGAAGAGGCACGAGTTGCTGGATTGAATGAAGATGCTGGACCTAAGGAAAAAAGGACGTGATTTCAGCGCTAGAATACAGAGCTGGGAGCTTTGTGCTTGGCTGAGAAAGAAACAAGAAAATGAGTTGCAGAATCACGTAAAAGCTGCAGAATAGAGAAGAAGCCACATGCAGAAATAAGAAAGAATAGAGCTACGAGTTAGCAACACAAACACAGAACACATGCAGAAGTTTTGGCGTGAGGAGCATGAAGAAACAAATGACAGCAGCATACAACTCGAGCAACTCACAAACTCCAGCAGAAGCAAAACGAAATGAAGATGCAGAACCCAAGCCACGAAGAAGCTGCAGAAGTTACGTCTGGGAAGCAGTAACGTGGGTGCATGAGCTGAATAATAAAGTGGGGCCCATCTCATGCATAATAGCTTCAGGCAAATGGAACAAAAGCTGAGCACGTGAATTGATTAATGAATAGCACGTGAAAGGGAGCAGAAATACACATCCATACGTCTCCATTCACCAGACGTCTCCATTCATCACACGCCTCCATCCACATTCCATTCCATTCACGTCACTTCGCCCATTCTCTACACGCCTTCACTCTATAAAGGGGGCATCCATCATTCATTCACGGGAGGAGAACCATTCGGCCATACACACACGCCCTTCGTCCACTCTCCATAGACGCCATTCTCCATTCCATATTCCATCTCCATCCATCCACCAAATGAAGATCTAATCTCCATCTTGAGGCTAGCAAGGGATGAAGCTCTTGAGTAGAAGCTTGAATCCATGGATGAACAACAAATTATGGCTAAGATTTTCTTATTTTTCCTACACTTTTTCTTATTCTGTATAATCTCGGTTGAGTTATATTTGATTAGAAATTTGTGTAATTAATTAGTGACTGGTTAGACACTGATTAGGAAATCCTTTTTTGTTGATTAATTGGTTAAATTTGAATTTGGTTTTTCATTATTCTCTCTAATCTCTCATGTATGCCACGAAGGTGTTCGATGAATTGCATGAGTAAGGTTATGTGTTTAAATGTCTATTTGAGAATTCCTTGGTGTTTAGTTGGTTAATTAAACATTTTTGGATGATGAATCAGAAGATAATTAATTAGTTAATCAATCAAATTGGATGTTCATTGATCTTAAGAACAAGAGTTAACGGTTTAATGCGGGATTGAGGTCTCAATTCAACATTAGATTATTAATCTCTTGAATCTTGAATGGTTATTCAAGATCATTTGCTAATGAACATAATTAAGAATTCTTAGGCCATAATTAATCACAATTGGAATAGGATAAGGATAGTGGACACCAAGAGATGATTCCTAAGCTAGTCACAAGACCATTCTCCATCCACAATTTATCTAATTAGGTAGACATTAGGAAATTTGTTTCAATTCAGTTTAGGATAGTTTAATTCATTCAAAAACCCCCCAAACTAGATAGTTCTAGGATCTTAGAACACTTAGAGAACCTAATTGAACATTGAATTCCAATTCCAAGGGAGATGACCTAGGTTGTGCCACTTGCTATATTTTTAGATCAACCTAGTTTTATTTTGAGGGTTGCACGACAAGCCCGTCAAAATTTGGCGCCGTTGCCGGGGATTTGGAGTCTCAATTGTTTGAGAAAGTTTTCTAAGTGTTCTTATCTTGTTTTATCTTTGTTTTAGTTCTGTTTTAATTTGATTTTCGTTCTGTTTTGAACTTGGAATCGGTTAATTTCGGTGTTGCGCGTTAAGTGTCCTGATTGCTGAAATTTATTTTGTCCGGACAGGCTACAAAAATAAAATAAAATAATAAAATCAAAAATCAAAATAACAAAATATGAAAAAATGAAACAAAAATAAAAAAGAAAAAAAGAGCCCCAAAGCCATAAAAAAAAAATAGATGCAAAAACTCCCAGTTTACAATTCGTGTGCAGCCCTATCAGCTCGATTTTAGAAACCTAAGCAAAATAACAAAATAAAAAAGAGAACATAAATTTTTTTTAAAGAAAATTAAAAATATAAGAAATAAAAAAAAGAAAAAAAAGAGAAAAATCTCCAACTTAAACAATTAAAAAAGAAAATGAACTAAAACAGATCAACCTATCTTCTTTAAATCTATCGGGCCCAAAAGAAGAAGGGAATACTCAGCCCATCTCAAACGAAAAATTTCAACCTAAATAAGCCTAATTTAAGCACAAGCCCAACCCAAATATGAGAGACAAATAAAATTTTGTCTTTGTTGAAGTCATAACGCAGAGCTTCTACGTTTTGACCCCAATCCATTTGCGTGCATCTGGCCATTGCCAGTAGGGAGAACAGAGAGGCAGGGGAACATAGAGAAATGCAGAAAAAGGAAGGGATTCAGGAGAGCAAAGTTGAGACGAAGGAGGCAGCAACAGGCTCGAGGCGTTAAATTTCGTTCGTGTCCTTTCACCATCAGAGACATAAGGCTCTGGCGCTAATCGGTGAGGGAGAGGAGACGACAGAGGCAGAAAGGGACGCATCGAGGCATTGAAGAAGAGATTGAGGAGGGAAAGATTTCTGATTTAAGGGAGGAAGAGATTCGAAAAAAGGGGGGCCTTTCGAGAGTGGGGAGGAGTTTCAAGAACAGAGGGAGATCAGGGAATTCGGAGAAAACCAGGAAAAAGGAGGGGAGCAGAGGGAGGTCGAGAGGAAGAGAGAGCTGAGATGGGGAGATAAAGAGAGAGCAGGAGAGAGATCGAAAACTGAGATAGAGGGAGCGAGAGACGGAGGCTGAAAAAAAAAAGAAGGAAGGAGGCGAGAGAGTGCAGAGGAGAAACCGAGAGAATTGGGGAGGGGAATTTTCGGATTAGATGAAACAGAGAGGACTGAGATTGAATTCTGGGAATACGTCGAAAGAGAAGAACTACAATTGAAGGAAGGGTCCATCTTCTTGCTGTCACTCCACAGGTAAGCTACTAGAATCGTTGACCTTCTTTAGCTTCCAATGAATCTGGCTTGAGGTTGTTGGTAATCTGTAATTGGAATGGAGGGCTGGAATTTGAAATACTAGATGTATTGTATGTTTGAGGAATGCATGATAGGTGCTCGACAGAATGCGTGAGGGAAATTTAGCTTCAGTGTTGTATTTGATTATGATTGATGACTGCTTAATCTGCTTAGATTTCCCCTAGCCACGATTGGCGATAAATGTATACATGTGTGATTACAATTTTAGATACACTTTTGTTGCGAAATCTTAATTGAGAAAGGCTGCATTTTCAAATTGTATTCCTCTGCTTGGGTTTCCCCTGGCCACGATTTGTGATAAATGTATGCATGTGTGATTACAATTCTTGATACATCCTTTTTTTTGCAAAATCTTATTTGAGAAAGGTTGCGTTTTCAAATTTTTTTTCCAATCTTTTTGTGCCTAATGGCTTACACATTATACCTTGATTCAGTTAAAGATTTTCATTAAGCTTCAGGGCCTTCTATTATGTGAGAAGGATAGTACAAATTAGAAACTTAAGGACGTATAACCTGAAATTTTATAATTTATTTGTGAACTTCACCAATACTTAAAACTCGAACAAAGTTGATGCGACACTAATCAAAAATAAAACGCTTGAGATTATATCATTGGATGTTTCGTGTGGGATTTTTGTTTTTGTCCCCTCGAGAATAGGGAAACAAATCCAAAGTCATGTGTGGCAATAAGTCTCTTTGGCGTTCTTTGGATAACAAAGCTGTGTCTTAATAAGTGTGGGATTTCGCTAACCTTGGCCAAACGGTTTTCCTCAAGGATAGTGCTTTTTAGAAAAAATGAGACCAGATAAAATGAGAACTAAAAAAGAAGAACAACAAGAAAAGGATAAACCAAAAATAAACAAAGTGTAAAAAAAAAAAAGAGAAAACAAAAATCCCTAGAGTAATTTCAGGTAGCCAAACTTCTCAAAATGCCAACTTCCCATATTGAAAAAAAAAGTAAAAGTGATTCTTGTTTCTGTACAAAAAAAAGGGGGTCTTTTTCTATAACTAATAAAGAGTTTTCAAACCAAAAGGAAATTGAAACAAACAAAAAATGAAGCAAAAAAAATGAATAATAATAACATAAAAAAGGAGGTTAATCAAAACATGGAAATCTTATTTTCAAAAAAATATATATAGGGAATAACAAAACAACAAATTTTTTTTTTTAGGAATGATCTTATTCCAAGAAAACAAATAAATAAATAAAAGGATTTCCTTTTCGAATAAAATGGAGAGAGTTTTCAAAATAAGGAAACAAATACCAAAAAAAAAAAGTAAGAAATACCAAAAAGCCTTTGTTTTTCTTTCTTCCAACTCTAAAATCTTGTTTCAAATATCAAAATTAAAAAAAAATAAAGGAAAGAAAAAGGAAAAAAACAAAAGCAAAAATAGTGAAAAAAAAGAGAGAAAAAAAATGAAAATGCTAGAAAAGCAAAGAAGTAAAATTAATTCTACTTTTCACAAATCAAAATACATCAATTAATTTCAAAACTCGTTTTATTTGTTAAAAGCAAAAGTAATTTTTATTTTCTTTGTTTCTTTTCACAAAAAAAAAGGAAAAGAGAAAAAAAGAGACAACACAAAAACACAAAAAAAAAACAGAGGCCACACAAAAACAAAAAAAGGAAAGAGAAGAAAAGACAAGAATAAAACAATAACAAAAAATTTTGAGAAAAAAAAAACAAAATAATACAAAAAAAGGGTAGTAAAAAATAATAATAAAAACAAAAGAAAAAGAAAAAGGAGAAAAGACAAAAACAAAACATAAAATAAAGAAGAAAAAAACACCAACTAAATACAATGTCCAGTTGAACTACGTGGACTTTGATCCCTATTGGAGGGTACGTAGGCCTTAGGCTCTTATCCTAGGTCAAGTTCGGCTTTGTATATAAAATTTTCTGTTTAATTTTCATTTCCTTAATTTTTTTTCCTCCATTTTGTACTTTCTAGTTTTGTTTCTTTAATCTATTTCTTCTTTTCCTTTTCAATTTTATTTCCTTTATCTCTATTTCTTATTTTGCATGTGATTTGTTAGGAGAATTAAAATAGACTAAAGCCCATATTGATTTTGCACAACTAGCTTTGGGTAACCGTTCTTAGCAACGGGTGTTGTGGGGTGCCTAACACCTTCTCCACTCACAATCGACTCCCGAACCTATTTTCTGATTCGTAGACCATTTTTCTTATTTTCCAAATAAAAAGGCTTTTTCAAAGTTTTGTCTTTTCAAAAATTAAAATTTTGGTGGCGACTTTACTACTTGTCTTAATTTCGATTTCAGTTTTCATTTTCTTCGGAAATTGAATCGAATTTCTTTTCAAGAAATTTTCTTTGTTTAAGCGCCACGCGGTCGCATTTTCGGGTGTGACAGTATGGCGACTCCGCTAGGGACTGTTTGAGAGTCAAGCCCAATTTCAAGTTAGTTGTGCAGAATACTATGGCTTTTTATTTTGATTCTCCTTCTATTTATTGTTTGCCTCACGTGTTTAGGGTAGATAATATGCCATTCACATGTTTGTTTCATTTGTTCTATTTCATTGATTGTATATATAACATGTGTTAGGATAGATAATATGTGGAATAAAATCTTAGGGTAGACAACCATACCTGTACATTTTATTTATTTATTTATTTACTTATTTATTTATTTATTTTTACTTTTATTTGTATATATGCTTTGCTCCTCCAATTGTTCTGTCAATCTGCCTAGCAAATGAGGGTTGGGTAGTTCATAGGGTGAAGAGGTGAATGCTCTCCTCACACATATCCCTGAAACACAATTACCTCACACACATTATGGCCCCTATACTCGGGTCTGAGTACTCCCTAGGTTAGTAGAGGTTTATACTGATTTCCTTGTGAAGCCTTGTGCTTCCTGAGGCTATCATGAAGACCTCACCTAAATTGTGCCTTGTTATATGAGTTTGACTTGTGTAGGATCTTTTTCCTCTCAAAGTGAAATTTATATAGTGAGATCTTCATCTCATGGTGGGGGCAATTTAGGGACCAATGTTTAAGAGACATAGATCTACTTGAAAGTTTGCACTGATAATCAAGTCATAGATGCACCCCAAATAGTTCAGATCAGGGTCCCGTGACCACAACCTAGGATCTACCCATATTAGGATAAAGGAGGGCACTTTTAATTGTTTGTTCATCACATCGATGCGTCCAATGAAACTCATTGGGAAAGTGACACACCATCAATGTCTACTAGAGTAGCTAACGAGATGTCACCATATAATTATATATACGTTAACTATGATGAAGGTAGGAGCTAATTAAACCAGCCTTTGCCGAGTGGGTTTCCAACCTCGAATAGGCCACAACCACATTCATCATAATCTCTTGAAAGGGGAACCTTCAACACACATCTGTCACATGCATAAAACAAGTAAAATAAAATAATAAGGGATCCACAATCTAATGTTATATAAAAAATATATATATATATATATATATATATATATCATATTTTTAAAAAAAATTTCTCCCTACAAAATGACAAATCTCTCATGAAAAAGGAATACTTTCAAAATTTTAAGGGATCACAATATCCATAAGTTTTGAAGTATCAACAATTGAGTATCATGTCTTAGGTAAAGATGGGGACCATGTTAGGGACATTAGTTGTGTAGAAGGGTATATTTCTCTTGGTTTGATTGTCAACTGCTTTTTCTCCAATGAAATAATAAGTTTCTTGAGAAAAAGTACATTTTTCTTCCCCTGTTATACTAGGACGTCATTCTCAATGATGTATTAACATATACACAATATCAGCAGATCATTAGATTGGCTTATTGGTATTAAATATTATCGAAGCCAGAGTTCTACGGATCAATTGTGAAGGGACCATCCCTTCCTAAGCAGGGTAATTAGCTGCAATTTCCCATGGATCAATAAGTTCCTAGAGAAATGTGGGAGGATATCAACTAATGCTCCACTGATTAATTAGAAAAGCTAATCTTAGGTGACCTATACGAAGACAGCAAGTTTTGACACAATACCATATGCTCTATTCCAAAATAGGTAAGGACCAAATCGATTACAAGGGTTGCGATAGTTAAGAGTTCAATTTGATGCTGAACGATACTGTTAACTTCCTCCCTTATGGAAAAACAATAAAATCCCAAAGCAAGTTGGGGGATCTGAAAATGACCCTACAAATTGTCAAAAGAAATCCAGATTGGCTAGACCTTTCTCTAGATAGCATCCATGTGGAATTTAGCGTATTCCCTTTAGGATGATTTGCCAACTTTGTTCATCCTTGTGTGCAATAAGCATCTGAGGACAATAAAGGTTCAATGAAAAAATGGTCATCATAATTGTGAATGGGAGAAGTCTAGTTTTTCCCTCAAGCCAATTTTTAGTTCTAATATACCTTATGGAGGCAACAGATTCCTAAAAATAAAATAAAATAAAATAAAGATCTCTGACTCTGAGGGACTCTCATACTAAATACACCCATCAATTCACAGGTCAGACAACCTAATAAAATTGCATTCATGTATAGTCATAAGGTATTCTTAAAATTTACAAAATATGAGATTTTTAGCCCTTTGCAATGGAAAGATCCACTCAAACAAAATTTGAAAAAGAAAGAAAAAAAGATGTACTCATGAAGAGCTAAAATGTGAAATTGAGGCATAAGGGCAAAAATTGATGAGATGCTAATTGATTAGGCAAAAAGAAGTTGTCAAAGGTCTTGATAGAGTTGCCTATTACTCCCTAACTTTCCATACCACCATATCCTTCAATTTATGACTATTGCCCATCTCCCTCTTCTCCACTTCAAGGAAATTCAAGCCATCCATCTCAGAACTCACCGACATCTATCAAACTTAACCATGTTAAATACCCCAAGCCATCTCAATCAAGATGCTTATCATTTGCCTCAATTATGATACTAGCTATTTGCCTAAATTTCACATGAGCGGTTTCAACAAAAACAAGATGCTTCCCTTACTCGCCTTTAACCTCCACACCCAAAATGGCATTGCCTAAAGAGTTGTAAACTTAATCCTAAGGTAATGGGGCACTCTAAGAAAAAGAGGAAAGTTGCAACCTTTTCATGAACAAGGTATAGAAGGACTTGGGGAAATAGGATTTCATGGGGATTTATTGGTGATTAAGCTCTTAAAGAAATTGCTTGTCATGTCATAATCAGTTAATGCTTGTTTGGTCAATATCCTCCTATATAGCTAAAATCTAAAGTTAATAGAAGTTGATTCTTCCTATTAAACCCTATTTTATTTAACTTTGTCAATACGATGGTCATATGCTCCCTATTCTCCCCCTTCTGTGCATCCTCCTATTTCATTAGTCATGTTAACATAACCTTTTTCCTTGCATGTCTTTCTTAAATGACCAAAAACCCAAAAATAATAATGGCTAGATCTCCTTATGAAAAGATCTAATCGATGTGGAGAAGAGTTAAATCTAAGACTAATTATATGCCCCAAATTCAATTACAAAAAAAAATCAAATCAGAGATACCGATGCATGTCCTACAAGCAAACTATGTCTAGGATACAAGGCATTCTTTGTATTCCCAAATACCAAGGAGTAACCTTTAGTCACCTCAATTGAGCCAGGAGTGATGTTCATTTCCTTCACCTTAATCATGAAACATTTGGGATGGGAAGTCTTTAATAGATTTCTATACTGATAATTCGAATACCAAGAAAGGGTCAAGTTTTTTTCAATTATCCAAAAACTTCTCAACCGTTGCTAACCACTTTGGGCCTGAAAAAAATTTTTCAAATACCAGACATGAGTCGGACCCGAGAAGTAATGAGAATTCGACATAAAGAAAAGCAATTTCAGCACCATAGTGGATTCCTTCTAGAAAAAAGATTAAATGGAAGGAGATGAAACAAATTGGAGGAAGAAAAGAAAACCACAGAAGGAAGGAAATTCTCAAAAAGAAAGCTCTCACAAATTTAACTTTGGAAAAAGTAAAAACTTTTAAAAGGGAGCTTCACCTTGACATGCAACTAAGGGGAAAAATTCTCAAAGGAGAGTCTTATGTAGCACAAGGTCAAAAAAAAAAGAAAAGTCTCCGAAGGAGAGTTGAGCTGAACAAAAAATATCTTTTAAAAGGAAAGGTTGAGTTAACGGTCATAAGCCAATTGGTCCTGCCAAGATGGTACATTTACTAGGCAAAATTCTCATTGTGAACTTACATGAATGTTTGGGCCTTGTCACATTTCTTTCTTAAGCTACAATTTTACCCATTAAACCCCATTACAACCTTGAGACTTCCTCTCTTGCTAAGTGAATTTCGAGTACAGAATTTGGTTAAAGCAACAGGAGAAGGAGGTTAATAGGAGACTTGATGGGAGGGTGTTAATTCTTGAGCCTAATATCTCTTATTTCATAAACCTTTTTACCAAGGTCATACTACAAGCATCAAAAGTCTTTGTTGAGGTTTAGCTTGTTTGAAAAATAATGGGGCAGGTTTTCTCCAAAAGAATGATTAAAAAAAAACCAAAATAATTGAAACTGGGCAAAAAGTTTGATTCAAAACCAATTCTTTTAACCACATCTATTATTTCTTTCAAAAGGAGTCTAAATTCAAGAGTAAAGCTTCTCTCTATCCCATCATATCCATATCCTTAGCATCTCACTTCTTTATTATCCAAAGGAGAATACTTCAAGTGTAGAACTAGGACATCTTCCCAATCTGGTACATTATGCCAAGCCATTGTCTATTCCATTTCTCCACCCTCAAAACATTTTACATGACCCCATGCTTCACTATCCCTTGCATCCCTCTAATGTTAAGGGTTATTTTCCATCTTAAGCTCAGGTATTTGTATCCCTTGATGCATGACTGCATTGACGTTGTTAAATAAATTAAGTATGGATTTAACTTATTGACCTTTCAAGCATTAACGATGAAGAATTGACGAGAGGAGATTACCTTGTCAAGTTAATCGCCTAAGGTTGATGATAAACAAACCACTTGGAGAAAATTATTTAAAAATGAGTCAAACCAAGAGTTTAGGGTCTTCTTAGCTTGGGATACTCCCTCAGGGGCATTTTTGGCTAGCCAAAAGGTATCAATAAATTTCCTCGTCCAAATAACAAAAGGTAAATTTGATAGGATAATCAAAAGCCTATTTTTTTTTCTCACCAGGGCAGTGTGAGAAATTTCTTCAAATACAAATGGCCAAAAATCCTATATTTTGACAAACTTTGAAAGTGTTCATGCATCACGTGCTTGTGTTGAATTTGTACATAGATAAAGTATCTTTTCCTTTCAAGTCAAATTGAAAAAAAAACTAAAAAAAAAAATGGATCACCTTCAATCGCATCTATTAAAAAAAAAACTAAAAGAGGATCACATTTTTTTTTCTCATCAATTCATTTTCCAACAAAAGAGGGAGTCTAAAATTCAAAATCAGTTTAAGGGCATTAAAAAATAATGCTCATTTTCTTCCTCTTTTCATTTGAGATGATTTTATTTACAAAAAAAAAAAAGAAAAAAAAAAGAGGTTCAAAGTTTAAAATCAATCTAGAAAAAAAAACTTTTTCTATTCTGTTTTCTTTTGAGGTGATCTTGTAAAAAAAAAAAAAAGGGTTCAACACTCCAAATCAATTTAAGGATATTTAAAGATGATCTCCTCATCTTTTGCTTTATTTGGAGTTAAGTTCACTTGCATACATTGTGTATATTCTAGAAATAAAAATTTCAAGCTTAAAAAAAAAAAACAAAACAGAACAACTTGCGTCTCATATGCATTACATATTGCCAGATCCATACAGAGGTAAAGAAAAACATACATTTGAAGGAAGTATAACTACTTGCATCTCATATGCATCCTGCATTCCATATTTGCATACCTCACATAGCCTCTAGTTCACACTGGGGCAAGGCAAAAGCAAACATTTGCATCTCATGAAACAAAATATCACATATACTTTTTGCACCTCATACATGCATACATTATGTGAACCCTAAACTCATATTGGGACAAGCAAAACAAGCATTTTGCATGTTATAAAGCATCTTATATGCTTCATACATTTTATATAGGCTTTCATTATGGGTACCTCAAATTCATATTAAGGAAAAGAAAAAGAAAAAAAAATGTGCATTCCATATGTTGTAGCATCCCACATATTTCATGCTTCTAACATCTACAATGACCCCGATTTATATCGAGGCAAAATTGAGTTATTGAGCTCAAAAGTCAAGCATATTGCATGCATTGCACATTTGCATATAAGTACATTACCTTGCATAAAACTTAGATAAATGAAGTAAAGTTCTTAGATTTAGAAAAATTCATAAAAAAAAAGAGCACCTTTCAAGCCCTGTATAGATCAGGCACCCTTAAAGCCCTGTATTGGCCAAACACTTTTCAAGCCCTACATTGGCTAGGCACTTTTCAAGCCCTACATTGGCTAGGCATCCTTAAAGCCCTGCATAAACTAGGTATTTTTAACCCTACATTGGCTAGGCACCCTTAAAGCCCTGCATAGGCTAGGCACTTTTCAAACCTTACATTGGCTAGGCACCCTTAAAACCCTACAATGGCTAGGCACTTTTCAAGCCCTACATTGGCTAGGCACCCTTAAAGCTCTGCATTGGCCAGGCACTTTTTAAACCCTACATTGGCTAGGAACCTTTCAAGTCCTACATTGGCTAAGCACCCTTAAAGCCCTACATTGGCTAGGCACCCTTAAAGCCCTGTATTGGCCAGGTACTTTTCAAGCCCTGCATTGGTTAGGCACTTTTCAAGCCCTACATTGGCCAGGCACATTTAAAGTCCTGAATTGGCTAGGCACTTTTCAAGCCCTACATTGGCTAGGCACCCTTAAAGCCCTACATTGGCCAGGCACTTTTCAAGCCCTACATTGGCTAGGCACCCTTCAAGCCCTATATTGGCTAGGCACTTTTCAAGCCCTCAATTGGCTAGGCACCCTTAAAGCCCTCAATTGGCTAGGCACCCTTAAAGCCCTACATTGGCTAGGTACTTTTCAAACCCTACATTGGCTAGGCACCCTTAAAGCTCTGCATTGGCCAGGTACTTTTTAAACCCTACATTGGCTAGGCACTTTTCAAGCCCTACATTGGCTAGGCACCCTTAAAGCCCTACATTGGCTAGGCACCTTTCAAGTCCTACATTAGCTAGGCACTTTTCAAGCCCTATATTGGCTAGGCACCCTTAAAGCTCTGCATTGGCTAGGCACTTTTCAAGCCCTACATTGGCTAGGCACCTTTAAAGTCCTACATTGGCTAGGCACTTTTCAAACCCTACATTGGCTAGGCACCCTTAAAGCCTTGAATTGGCCAGACACTTTTCAAGCTCTACATTGGCTAGGCACTTTTCAAGCCCTACATTGGCTAGGCACCCTTAAAGCCTTATATTGGCTAGGCACTTTTCAAGCCCTACATTGGCTAGGCACCCTTAAAGCCCTCCATTGGCCAGGCACTTTTCAAACCCTACATTGGCTAGGCACCTTTCAAGTCCTACATTGGCTAGGCACCCTTAAAGCCTTACATTGGCTAGGCACCTTTCAAGTCCTACATTGGCTAGGCACTTTTCAGGCCCTACATTGGCTAGGCACCCTTAAAGCCCTACATTGGCTAGGCACCCTTCAAGTCCTACATTGGCTAGGCACTTTTCAAGCCCTATATTGGCTAGGCACCCTTAAAGCCTTGCATTGGCCAGGCACTTTTCAAGCCTTACATTGGCTAGGTACTTTTCAAGCCCTGCATTGGCCAGGCACTCTTCAAGTCCTGCATTGGCCAGGCACCCTTAAAGCCCTGCATAGGCCAGATAATTTTCCAGCCCTGCATTGGCTAGGCACCCCTTTAAAGCCTTGCACAGGCTAGGCACGCCCTTTTAAAGCCCTGCCCAGGCTAGGCACACCCTTTCAAAGTCTTGCATAGGCCAGGCACACCTTTAAATCCCTGCACAGGCCAGGCACCCCTTTCAAAGCTCTACAACAAAAAAAGGTACCAATAAATGTTCTGTTTTAGAACAGACATCCTCTTTATAATTATATTACTTCTTTTCTCTTTAATCAGGTCACGATATTTTCAGGTAAGGTAGCTCCCCAAACAAAATCCATGTTTCCATCTTTATTTATTCTTAAGTTAAGGATATCAAAAATTATATTTTTGCTCTCCTTACTTAAAGAATAAATAAAGAGGGGCAACTATAAACACCATATTTTGTTTGGGTTGCTTTCTCATCCTAGACAAAATACGTGTTCTTATCTTTACTTGTTCCTTATGCAAAATATTAAAAATTACATTTTCAATCTCATTGCCTAAGAAATAAGTAAAGAGGGGCAACTGTGAACACCGTATTTTGTCCGGACAGGCTACGAAAAAAAAAAAATCAAAAATCAAAATAACAAAATATGAAAAAATGAAACAAAAATAAAAAAGAAAAAAAGAGTCCCAAAGCCATAAAAAAAAAGTAGATGCAAAAACTCCTAGTTTACAATTCGTGTGCAGCCCTATCAGCTCGATTTTGGAAACCTAAGCAAAACAACAAAATAAAAAAGAGAACATAGATTTTTTTTAAAGAAAATTAAAAATATAAGAAATAAAAAAAAGAAAAAAAAGAGAAAAATCTCTAACTTAAACAATTAAAAAAGAAAATGAACTAAAATAGATCAACCTATCTTCTTTAAATCCACCGGGCCCAAAAGAAGAAGGGAATACTCAGCCCATCTCAAACGAAAAATTTCAACCCAAATAAGCCTAATTCAAGCACAAGCCCAACCCAAATATGAGAGACAAATAAAAATTTGTCTTTGTTGAAGTCAAAACGCAGAGCTTCTACGTTTTGACCCCAATCCATTTGTGTGCATCTGGCCATTGCCAGCAGGGAGAACAGAGAGGTAGGGGAACACAGAGAAACGCAGAAAAAGGAAGGGATTTAGGAGAGCAGAGCTGAGACGAAGGAGGCAGCAATAGGCTTGAGGCGTTGAATTTCGTTCGTGTCCTTTCATCATCAGGGACAGAAGGCTCTGGCGCTAATCGGTGAGGGAGAGGAGACGACAGAGACAGAAAGGGACGCATCGAGGCATCGAAGAAGAGATTGAGGAGGGAAAGATTTCTGATTTAAGGGAGGAAGAGATTCAAAAAAGAGGGGCTTTTCGAGAGTAGGGAGAAGTTTCAAGAACAGAGGGAGATCGGGGGATTTGGAGAAAATCAGGAAAAAGGAGGGGAGCAGAGGAAGGCCGAGAGGAAGAGGGAGCTGAGATGGGGAGATAAAGAGAGAGCAGGAGAGAGATCGAAAATTGAGATGGAGGGAGCGAGAGACGGAGGCTGAAAAAAAAAAGAAGGAAGGAGGCGAGAGAGTGCAGAGGAGAAACCAAGAGAATTAGGGAGGGGAATTTTCGGATTAGATGAAACAGAGAGGACCGAGATTGACTTCTGGGAATACGTCGAAGGAGAAGAACTGCAATTAAAGGAAGGGTCCATCTTCTTGCTGTCACTCCATAGGTAAGCTACTAGAATCGTTGACCTTCTTTAGCTTCCAATGAATCTGGCTTGAGGTTATTGGTAATCTGTAATTGGAATGGAGGGCTGGAATTTGAAATACCAGATGTATTGTATGTTTGAGGAATGCATGATAGGTGCTCAACAGAATGCGTGAGGGAAATTTAGCTTCAGTGTTGTATTTGATTATGATTGATGACTGCTTAATCTGCTTAGATTTCCCCTGGCCACGATTGGTGATAAATGTATACATGTGTGATTACAATTTTAGATACACTTTTGTTGCGAGATCTTAATTGAGAAAGGCTGCATTTTCAAATTGTATTCCTCTGCTTGGGTTTCCCCTAGCCACGGTTTGTGATAAATGTATGCATGTGTGATTACAATTCTTGATACATCATTTTTTTGCAAAATCTTATTTGAGAAAGGTTGCGTTTTCAAATTTTTTTTCCAATCTTTTTGTGCCTAATGGCTTACACGTTATACCTTGATTCAGTTAAAGATTTTCATTAAGCTTCAGGGCCTTCTATTATGTGAGAAGGATAGTACAAATTAGAAACTTAAGGACGTATAACCTAAAATTTTATAATTTGTTTGTGAACTTCACCAACACTTAAAACTCGAACAAAGTTGATACGACACTAATCAAAAATAAAACGCTTGAGATTATATCATTGGATGTTTAGTGTGGTTTTTGTTTTTGTCCCCTCGAGAATAGGGAAACAAATCTAAAGTCATGTGTGGCAATAAGTCTCTTTGGCGTTCTTTGGATAACAAAGCTGTGTCTTAATAAGTGCGGGATTTCGCTAACCTTGGCCAAATGGTTTTCCTCAAGGATAGTGCTTTTTAGAAAAAATGAGACCAGATAAAATGAGAACTAAAAAAAAAGAACAACAAGAAAAGGATAAACCAAAAATAAACAAAGTGTAAAAAAAAAAGAGAAAAAAAAATCCCTAGAGTAATTTCAGGTAGCCAAACTTCTCAAAATGCCAACTTCCCATATTGAAAAAAAAAAGTAAAAATGATTCTTGTTTCTGTACAAAAAAAGGGGGTCTTTTTCTATAACTAATAAAGAGTTTTCAAACCAAAAGGAAATTGAAACAAACAAAAAATGAAGTAAAAAAAATGAATAATAATAACATAAAAAAGGAGGTTAATCAAAACATAGAAATCTTATTTTCAAAAAAAAATATATAGGGAATAACAAAACAACAAATTTTTTTTTTTTAGGAATGATCTTATTCCAAGAAAACAAATAAATAAATAAAAGGATTTCCTTTTCGAATAAAATGGAGAGAGTTTTCAAAATAAGGAAACAAATACCCAAAAAAAAAAAGTAAAAGATACCAAAAAGCCTTTGTTTTTCTTTCTTCCAACTCTAAAATCTTGTTTCAAATATCAAAATTAAAAAAAAAATAAAGGAAAGAAAAAGGAAAAAAACAAAAGCAAAAATAGTGAAAAAAAAAGAGAGAAAAAAAATGAAAATGCTAGAAAAGCAAAGAAGTAAAATTAATTCTACTTTTCACAAATCAAAATACATCAATTAATTTCAAAACTCGTTTTATTTGTTAAAGGCAAAAGTAATTTTTATTTTCTTTGTTTCTTTTCACAAAAAAAAAAAGGAAAAGGGAAAAAAAGAGACAACACAAAAACACAAAAAAAAAACAGAGACCACACAAAAACAAAAAAAGGAAAGAGAAGAAAAGACAAGAATAAAACAATAACAAAAAATTTTGAGAAAAAAAACAAAATAATACAAAAAAAGGGTAGTAAAGAATAATAAAATAAATAAATAAAAAAAGGAAAAAGGAGAAAAGACAAAAACAAAACAGAAAATAAAGAAGAAAAAAACACCAACTAAATACAATGTCCAATCGAACTACGTGGACTTTGATCCCTATTGGAGGGTATGTAGGTCTTATGCTCTTATCCTAGGTCAAGTCCTCCAGCCTTGTATATAAAATTTTCTGTTTAATTTTCATTTCCTTAATTTCTTTTCCTCCATTTTATCTTTTCTAGTTTTTTCTAGTTTTGTTTCTTTAATCTATTTCTTCTTTTCCTTTTCAATTTTATTTCCTTTATCTCTATTTTTTATTTTGCATGCGATTTGTTAGGAGAATTAAAATAGACTAAAGCCCATATTGATTTTACACAACTAGCTTTGGGTAACCGTTCTTAGCAACGGGTGTTGTGGGGTGTCTAACACCTTCCCCACTCACAATCGACTCCCGAACTTATTTTCTGATTCGTAGACCATTTTTTTTATTTTCCAAATAAAAAGGCTCTTCCAAAGTTTTGCCTTTTCAAAAATTAAAATTTTGGTGGCGACTCTACTACTTGTCTTAATTTCGATTTCAGCTTTCATTTTCTTCGAAAATTGAATCGAATTTCTTTTCAAGAAATTTTCTTTGTTTAAGCGCCATGCGGTTGCATTTTCGGGTGTGACAAGGGAGTCTACTTTTTCTTATACTTTTGCTTTGCTTTTAACTAGACTATCTCTCGGTAAGAGAATTTTTATTACCTGTAGCCTCAAGAATTATATTATATGGAGCTCTCGGCTTACACTCTTTTTCTGCATGATACAAGACTCACCTTTTGAGGTGAACTCTAACTTCCTCGAGCTTCCTTGAGGGTACTAAGGCAATAACTGTCTGTTTCAGCTTACTTCTATGTTCAGATCAGAGCTAGGTTTTCTTTTTATTTAATCTCTTTAGCCTTATCCCTAAGAGCACAGTATACTATTTCTAGGGTTCTGCTAACCTAATCCAAAACACGTACTCAGAGTATCTGGATTCTATCTTACTGAAGACTTATACTCTATCGAGTTCTCTAATCATGCACATGCCTTAACCTCTACATTCTCATATTAGGGAGCTCATCTAACTAACTATTGGACCCCTATCTGTTACCTTTTAGCTCTGTTTACTCATTTAACCATTACTAGGCGAGGGCATCTTTTTTATAGCTAATTTTTCAACTTTTCCTTGCTTCCCTTATCACTGTACTTTTACAATTCAGGGATCTATCTAGGGGAATTTGCTAACCACTACTGGGTGGTTTCCCCGACTCAAGATGTCTCATCTTTTCTTTCTCGATTTAAAGAGAACTTTCACTGAGCCTTTCATTCACATATCTCACCTAAAACGATGCTACTGGTCATCTTTCCCAGACTTTAGCTTATGCTCAGCCTAGGCTAGTCATCTCATTAGACCTGTAGCTTAGTAACTATCCTCATTCTTTTCTAAGTCTCTGTTACTGGGCTACTCATACTTACCTCTAAGTATTACCTATGAGATACACCTTTCTAGGCCACTCGCTATGTGCCTCACTGCTAGTAATCTTATCTTACATTATTTCAAAGCTACACTAACATTCTATCATTCAATGTCTCACAAGGTAGCATTATATGTTGGAGTCAATGCCTTATAGGCGAGTCTCAATAACCTCATTATCCCTATGTCTAACTGTCTCTGCGTTAAGCTCTTTCCTAAGTTTCATTTGCTAGACCCACGAATTTCTTATTGATTTTCTGTAACTATTCACTACTCTTTTCTCTACTGGCACTAGGGGTTTCGACTCTCTGTGGGTTGTTTGATCCTTTAATAACTCATTTCTCAAGTTGGCCTAAATATGACTAATAAGGCTTATCATACTGCCATTCGCCATAGTTAACACATCATTCACCGCGGCTAATTAGTCTCAAGTTCACCCTAGTTTTCCTGTCTAACTATTAGTTACAGTTAGGAACTTTCTAGAATGACTCGCTGCTTCTTGGAATAATTGGCTGCGGCTAACGGCCTCTGATTGGCTTACTTTTTTAGGGATTGAAATTTCATCTTTAGTTATCAACCCGAGCCTCATTGCCGTTATATCTAGCCCATAATCAAGTTAGAGGATTTTACCTCTTGTTTTATTCATGTATAACTATCTGTCATCTCAGAGCTGTAGGGCTCTAAGGTGTAACTCATAACTCAAACTTTTAGCTTGAGGGAATTAACTTTTTGGGCTCTAATACTTATCTAGACATTTGGGTGTTGTGGCTAGGGGATAACTCTTTTCTCACTTCCCCTCTAAATTAATCTTATGCAGCTGCAGTCTCATCTCATACCGCACTGCATTATGCTTGTCTCTGCATTACACAAGACATCTCGGAATGGTCTGAGGATGACTACCAGGGAGAATTAGGCCTTAAGTACTCTCTCTAGCAAGCCTCTTCATGTTAATGAGATCATTCCTCATTGTTCATACCTAGGGCTTGCCACTGATCCTGGCAAGCAATCATATCATATAGAGCTCCAACTGTCAGATCCCTCAACTTTGCTTAAGTTTAGCTCTGCTCAAACTACTCTAGAGGCTACTCTTTCCTAGTGTCTACTAGCTACTTTAAGACCATCATATAACTTGCTTATCATGAAGAAAGTCAAAAACTATTCTTATACACCTAACATGTCTCATATAAGACTTTACCTATCTATTTAAGTCTTTACATAGCCCTATTGCTACATCCTCAAGCCAAATCTAATCCGAGAGAGCTTGAAACTTTGCTCTAATACCAATAAATGTAACACCATATATTTTTAGCTCATTTCATGATATCTTTATGCCTCATATCAAGCAACTCACAAAGAGGCAAAAAAAAAAAAGCATTAAATAATACATTTTTTAGTGTTGCGTCATATATAAAAATTTTCTTTTGGAGTCCCGTGGGCCATATGGACTCATGTATCACATTCTCATATTTAATTACATGAATACAACTCATTTGCATTATTAAAAGTGGCTTATATCTCGTGGAACTCAAAGGGAAGTATAAAATACATATGTATATTTTCGGCTAAATTTTTCTCTTTTCTGTCATAAAATTTAGAAAATCATAACTAATTCTAGAAAAATCAAAATCATGCATTATTGGCTATTCTAGAAAGCTACATATGTCTAATTCATATTAAAAATATGTCTATATCATAACATTCAACATAGAGGGTGTTTGACATTCAAAAAGGTTAAGAGGTTAAGCTGTCCACTGATGCTGTCACAGAATTCTATAGCAAACATAAAAAATATCTAATTAATTCCAAAAAAAACTCTAATCTATGCAAATGATACCAATCTAGAAAGTTGTAGATGTTACCTAGCAGAAAAAAATAACTCTAGACTAACTCAGGCACATCCAAACCTCGAAACTCAATCAAATAGTAACTGAGGTCGGCTGGAGTTCCTAATACTAGATAGATTTTTTGAAAATTCATATCTTCCTCTCTAAACACCCAAATGAGGTGCTTCCAGCTGGCATAACTCATTAGTAATGTATAGTTTTTATGTATAACATTTCGTGGCAATTGGATATCATTTGAGTCATGTGTGACAGATTTGATTTTCAGACTAGTATAAACAGTGACATGACCAAAACTAAAAAATTTTTCAACTTTTGAAAATTTATCAAATATTCTCTAGACCTCTAAAAATTTTATTCTTTAGCTTCCAAAAAAGCTTTCAACAAGCTCTAATTGCATGACAAATCTTAGATCAAGAAGAGTTCATTTGGACAAAAAGTAATATAGAGTTCCATTATAATCAATTTTAGCTCCATATAGGATACCAAAATGTCCAAATGCTCTCTCTTAATGTTTGGCACCTCTTGAACAAGTTTAAAAGCATGATTATGACTTGTGTAAGCTGTCCAAATGGTTCCAAACAACATGCATCTCATTTGGGCCATCTCACTTACACTTATACACATTTGTATAAAACCATTCAAAAGACCAAATTGCCATAGCATACTCATTTTATATTCTAATAGTCACATAACATAATCTCTCATTTATACATGACATATTATCATAATTATACATGCTTATAAAGTCATTTGTCATATGCAACCATAGATTACACATTTGCCACTTTGATGGCCTTAAAGAAGTCGATTCTATGCATTTCAATGTCATGCTCTCATCTCTTAAGTGATTGGCTCCCACCTCCGTGCTATCTTGATCCACCTAACATGTTAGAACATTGGAGAGGAGGGGATGAGATTCAAAGAATCCCAATAGCTCATCTCCCATTCAATCATACATAATGGATGCAAAATAAGTTAAACAAATACATGCATGGCAGGTGGACATGTGTAATTATTCAAAGAACAATCTTGGCGTTTGTAAAAGTCATACATAGCATACAAAGTGCAATGCCTAATACGTTGTACAATCACTAGAACGGGCTAGTTTGAAAAGCAAGTCACCTGAGATGAGTGATTCAAGGCCAAATAAAATTTGGAAAAAATTTTAAATAATAGAAAATGAGGATTTGAGCCTTGAGTTGCCCAGAAACTGAGGTCAGAGTGATTCAAAAAATTTGCCGAAAGGCCGATGGCATTTTTGTAAATAAGTGTAATTTTGGAAAAACACCTAGGAGGGCTTTTTAAATAGAAATTTTAAGTTAGCCAGGGTTCTCAGAGGCCCCAAAAATCATGGGAAGCCCTGGGATCGGTAAAGCTCCTCTGGTGTATTCTTTCTGACGTCGGTTGTCCTAAACTTTGACTAGTTCGTTCATGAAGGTTTTAGCTCCAATTTGAGTGATTCCAAAGGTATTTTATTAAATTAGGAATCTAAATTTTATAATGGAAAAGATAGTTCTAAAAAAGGAGCTAAAACAAAGCCAAATTGGAAATGCCATTATAGAAGGGCAAAAATGGAAAAAAATTGCACAAAGGAAGCTTCCAAACTCTCTTTTTAAGTCACGTTCAGCCTCCCCCTCTCTAAACCGACTTTCTTCTGCCCAAATCTCAGAAAAGGAGCTACTGTCTTAGGTGCACAAAGAGAGGGAATTTTGGAGGAAGAAAAGCCAAGGAAGGGTGAGAAAGTGTAAGGTTTTCATACTCCTTCCTCTTGAAACTTCATCCTCCCCTTCTTGTTTCATCTTTCCATGGTTTTAATACAATTTTTGGTGCTGATTTGGGTCCAGATCAGAGGAGAGAAATTCAAAATTTAAGGAGTAGAAAGAGGGAAGAGGAAGGGCTCTTGAAGGAAGCTTGATTACAAGGTAGTTTCTCTCCCTTTGATGCTTCTTTTTCTCCTTCTCCTTTTCCATGGTGGGATGCCTAAAATAGAGCCATGAAGAGGGAAGAGTTTCTATTTTATAATCTAAAAGAATCCATCAAACTAAGCCATGGGAAGATAGAATACACCAAAGAAATGCATGGAAAACTAGTAAAACTCAAGTTGGAAAAGTATAGAGTGCTTGAACATAGTTTAAAATCTGGGTTGATTCAAGACTTCTCCATCATATATGAGTGTTTGTTTGAGTTTCTAAGACTCTTAGGGATCCTCCCAAGTACGCCATCTGTTAAGAAAAAAATCCTAAACTCCATGAGTCTTTAATGGAAGCATAACTAGTTCAAGACCCTTAGAGATAGTTAGGGAATGTTTTAAATGGTTCTAAGCTTGATTTGAGACTTTATATGATAAAAAAAGATAGGAGAAACCCTTGGAAAAAATTTAGAAGCCTTAAGTTGGGAGATAAGGCAATGGCTTCCATAATGTAACCTTATGAAGCAACATGGACCTAGGTTTGTGAAAGTGAGTGTGTGATGATGGCTTTAAGGACCTTAAATGAGGTCAAGAGGTCTAAATATGGCAAGAGATTGGAACCAAGAATGTTAATTATGGTAGTTGATTCATTAGGTCCTTAATGGAACCATATTGTGACAAAAAGAACAAAGTATAGTCTTAAGAGTAAGTTGGATGTCATAACTTGTTCTAAAAGTATAATTAAGTGTTGTTTATTGTGAATAGGCCAAGAAAATCCAACCCCACCTCCTTGTGTTTGTGGAACCGAAAAGGAGAAGAAACAAGCAAAGTAAAGCTTGAATTTGCGCCAAGGTAGCTCTCCATCTTTTCTTGTTGCATACGTGTCATTAAGTGCTTTTGTGTATGTTTATATGTTTGAGACATACCACTTAATGCTATGTTGTTATTTTGGTACCAATATACTTTCTTGAATGTCTTTGAATTGTGGAAATGGCTTATAAAGGTGAGGTAGTGCCAAAAGTCTCTTAATATGGGTGAGGAGATGCCAAAAGTCTCATGGCATAGGAGAGATAAGGCTAAAAGTCCCTTGGATAGGTGAGGCTAAGTCAAAAGTCCTAAGAATCAAGAGTGAGGCAATCCAAAAGTCCTAGAAATAGGGTGAGACCAAACCAAAGGTCCGTAAAGCTCATTCTTGTGCTTGACATGAGTTTGTGACACAAAAATGTGAAAGATGAATGCTTCATAGATTAATTGATTGCATACTTGTACCTTTGACATGTTGTATGCCTTGAAAATATGCTTGAATACGTGTATGAGCTATTGAGATTCAATAAATCTCACTCCCTCCTTTCTCTCATCTTATATGATTTAGGTGGAATTCAAGATCCAAATGATGGAAGCCAAGGAGCTTAAATCTCCATCTCTTGGCAAATCTTTCCATTTCTGATGTATTCTGATGTCTAGAATGTAAAAGTAGATATGTAAATGTTATTTTTGAGTCATGGCACTTTGAACAAGTATAAAACCATGTAAAGTTAGTGTATGTATCAAGAATAGAGTTTAATGAATAGAATTGTGTATTTTGACCACTTGGGAGCCCACTTGTGTATGTATGTTTATAGAAGTGGCAAGGTGAATTTGAGTTACATGAAGATTCAGACCTTATGAGGGGCTTATTTATGCTATATTTATGCTTTCTAAGTTGCTCAAATGTGTGTGGAACAATGGATGGTTCATTTGAACCAAATTTGCCTCTTGTTGGGACCAAAATTGCCATAATCTTGAGCTATGGAAAAGTCTAACCAAATGACCTCTTCTTGACTTGAAATTTTGTATGAGAGTAGATCTTTCCTAGATCTTTTTGGGAAGCTAAAGATTATGTCATTTGGAGTTATGTGGAATTTTCTATGATTTTTCAAAATTGGTATCAGAATTTCAGATTTGTACCAGTACTGTTCATTTGGTCAGTTGTGAAATTGTGTCATTCAAGGGGCAAACGTGGTCCATGGCTAATAAATTTTATAGATAGAAACTATGAATTCATAGTGACTTGTAACAACTAGAAGCACCTCATTTGGAGGTCTGAGCTGATAGATATGAATTTTTGAATTTCTGGAACAACAACAGTAGCTAGCATGACCTGAGTCAATGTTCCATTAAATTTCGGTGGCTAAACGTGCGTGCTCTGGTCTGAATCTATTTTTACCATAAATTTAGCATTAATATCTTTCCAAATTGGTATTATTTTTTGGATTGGAATTTTTTGAAATTAATTGAACATTTTCGAAGTTTATAGCAGACACTTGCATCAGTACTAGTAGCTGTCCAAACCTTTGCCCCCTTTTTATATGTCAAACACTTTCTGTGTTTTGTTTCATGGCATGGACACATTTTTGGCATAAATTAGACATGTGTATCTTTCTAGAATATACAAGAATGTATGATTTTAATTTTTCTATAATTAGTTATGAATTTTGAAACTTTATATCAGTAAACTGAACCAGTGGCCTAGACAGTAGCAACCTCAGTGGGTTTTTGGATGTCAAATGTTCTCACCTTAATGATTCATGAGTTGAAATTATTTTTACCATGGGGTAGACATCTAGAGCTTTATGGAATGGTAAAGTTTGTTGGGTTTAGATTTTTTTGAATTTAGTTATGAAGTTTTGAATTTGTGACAAAAAAATTGAGATTCTGGACGGAAATAATAGTGTGAGTTTGATGCTCCCCTTTGAATTCCACGAGTTGTGGGCCAATTTTGGTGATGCAAATGAGTTGTATGTATGTAATTAAATATGAGAATGTTATGTATGAGCTCATATAGTCCACGCGACACCAAATGGAATTTTCATACTCGACGCAATGCGAAATAAGGCATTATTTTAATGCCAGTTTTCCATCCCCTCTTGTGCAATTCATCATGTGAGACCTAAAAATGATAAGAAGCAAACTAGAAATATATAGTGTTACACAAAGGCTTACCAAGCAAGTGGATTGACCTCACCCATTTACTTGTAGATTTGGACTTGCCTCACCTATTCTTTAAGAGGTTCTTGGACTTGACCATACTCTTGAGATTCAACCTGACTTTTTGAAGACTCTTTACTTTATCTTAACTAATCTTAAGAGTTCTTAGCTCATATTTACAATGGTTAAGGGTTCTTGGCCTCACCACACTCAAGCAAATCAAAGCAAATATCATAAATATCATTTAAAAAATATAATGCATCATCATGATACCATGGAGTAAGGGCTCATGCTAGGACATTTTCATGGCTTGAAATACACATACACACATTCAAAGACAAGTAAAGCAAGCAATCATGCATGAAAGAAGGTGGAGAGAGCTACCTTGCTAGCATTTGTATATTTTTTCCTTAAACCTTGAATCCTCTCCCTTGACCTCATACACCCAAGATGGTGGAAATCATTCCTCTTAGCCTAGACACAATTTATGGAGGCCAATTAGATTCATAGAATTAATTCTAAGGCCATATAACTTAGACTCTAGCTTGGTCTATAAACCATTTATGTTTTCAAGAATGCATCTAATGAAGCAACACCTATCAACTAAATTTTAGGCTCTATTCTTTTCTTTCAAATATGATTTTTGACTTCTTTTAAGCCTCTTGGAATCATCACACAATTAAAATAAAGAGCCTAACTACATGTTGCTTCTTTATGCCATATTATGGAACATAAAGAACTAACTCAGTTTCTATGGTTTTCTAAATTTTTCCAAGGCTTCCCCTCATCTTCACTCATCATATATGACTCAAAAATGGGTTTGGAACAAATTAAAACTATCCCTAAGTACACAAAATCCTTTAGGTCGAGACTAGAAAGATTTATGATCTTTTTGAACTTTGCTTTGTTTTCTTGATAGAGGAAGCACATGGAGAGACTTCTAGGAATCTTAGGAGATCATTTAAACTCTCATTTAGACATAGGAATCAAGGTATCAAATCAGATTTTATAAGAAACATATGAAACCCTAGACTTTACATCTTGAATTTTCATGGTTATTTGTTAATTATCTTTGCATATTCTTAATTTCCACACCCTTTTTCCTAAGAATCACCCTTGGTTCTACCTAAAAATAAAATCCTCTTAGATATTCTCAAGTGGGGCAAAATGGTGGAGAAGGGAAGCAAGGGGTAACAACCATAGAAGAAGAAATTACCTTGTTTCTTACTTTTTTTTTACTTGAATCCTGTGTTTTTTAAGCTCCTATCTTTAAAACTAAATTTTTCTTTCAATTTCTTCCTTAAAATAGATTTATAAACTTCATTATAATCATAGGAAACAAAGGAGAATGGAGGAGGAGAGGTTTCGAATGAAGAAATCATGAAAAATCATGAAATTCCTTACCTTTTCCTTGCATTTTCTCTTCCTTTCTTCTCCTCCATGATGCACCTAAGAGATCTGGTATTTTCTCTGGCTTTTGGGTAGAATGGGTGGTGTAAATGAAGGAGAGAAGAAATAAGAAACTTAAAGTATGTTCAAAAAGCTTCCACTTTCTCAAGAATCTCAAATTTACCCTTTGTTTTTGGCATTTTCATTTCTAACTCATTTTAGCTCTTTTTGGGAACTGTATTTTTTATTATGAAATTAGGTCCCTAATTCAGTAAAATGTCTTTGGAATTACTCAAATCGGAACTAAAACCTTCCCAAACAAATCAGTCAAAGTTCAGGCACACCAACATTGGAAAACGTCCACTAGATGGGCTTTAGCTGTCCTGCGCCTTTTCGTGATTTTCAATGCCTCTAAGAATCTTAGGGAATTCAAAACTTTCATTTAAAAAGTTTTCCTGTATGAATTCCAAAATTTGCTCAAAATTACGAAAATACCATTATATTTCGTAAGTTTTTCATAAGAAATTATTTCTTCATTCTAACTCCATTTTTCTTTTCATCTAAGCCTAGGATTCTCATTTTTAGAAGTCTAGAATGCTTCCCAAATTTTTAGGGACCTTAATTAACCTTAATTAATTCATTTCGGGAGACTTGCTTTTGTATCCAATAAATTTCGTTCGTTTACTAAGAAACTGTACATCACGTTTCTCATATTTTTTCTCATTTTTAGAGAACCGAATGTTATAGATAGATATCTGTCTAGGGATCTGGCTGTAGAGGTCTATGTGGTGCTAGCATCAAGAATCTATCCTGTGCCCATAGATGAAGTAGGGTCAGATAACTACCTATACCCTGTTCCTCAAGATTAGTTGCATTGCAGAGCTCTCTGTACAAGTGAATTAATAGTGCAGATCCCCAACTATGTTTCCATGCTTTTCCAAAATCCCATAACAATGGGAGGTACATCAAATACACCTTATGACTAGATCTATCTAGTATAAGAAAACCTTCAATCAACCTCAATATATATACACGCACAAATCATTGCACATTTTCATCATTTGCAGTTCATTGAAGTGTTCAGCCAACTAACTAATGACAACTCTTTGTCCAATTATTTTGTCATCTGGTGGGATAATTCCAAGTAGTCATTCACATGTTTGTGGCCATATAAAGTTCGTGTGACTAATAATAGGCCTTCTCGTGCATGGGAGGCCTAACTGTTTAATAACATCCTCTAAAATGATCATGCATTCTTTGAGAGTAGTGTGAAAAGTATGAGTCTTGGGCCACCATCTCTCTACAAGTGCTGATACAAGTGATGGATCATATTCAAACTGGCCTAATCGCACAACACCATAGAATCTAACTTGTTGAAGATGGTCAAAAATAGTGTGCGGAGGTGGGGGTAGTTGATCATTGTGCATGACATGTCATGGTCGGAGCACTTGGTTATCCTGCAAAAAAATATAAAATATTATATGTACAGTATTACAATTAAATCAAATAAAGTATAAAAGATTATAATTATAATATTATCATACGTAGCCAAGCCATATGGCCTGTGACACATGTTGTGTCTGGAAGTACAGAAATGAGTCATCCTTTGGCCTTAAATGAATAACTTGCTGTGGACGTGCCATTACTCCAAGCTTCCTGCATACCTCATGATGTTATAAACATTATAAAATATTATAAGTCTTAATTAGCAATGACAACAATAATTAATTATTATGTACAAAGATATGGTCAATTCAAAAGCAAAGTCCCAACGAATAATAAGATATATTCAAAAGCAAGGTCATAACTCATATACATTATAGCCAATATTTTATATATATACATGAAAAAACTGGGTCCTATTATTATCTAAATGGGGTGACGGTGTGGACAAGTGGAACAATTATGGCCAACTTCTTTACATAACCTGCTCTTATTTGGTTGACCTGGTTGTATCAAATCCATCTCATTGCGTATGCGTGTAGAATAAGGGCGGCCTTTTTCTCGAATCATCGATGGATCAAGAATTAACTATGGTGAATGAACTTCACCCCCAATAGGTTAGAATTCATTGCTATATGCATTGCACATCGTTTCCAACCGGCAAACGTGGTCAACAATTGCAAATGGTCAAGGCCAACATTACCATAAGCCACAATAACATGCTGACATGAGTACTTTTCAATCTGAAACTTGCCATAATCACACTTTTGCTCTACTAAGTTCACTTTGCAAAATTGACCAAATTAATGATTTTGGACATCTTATGGCTCCTCAACCTTAAAAGATGCTACTCTCCTATCAAATGCGTGGACAACATATGCAAAGGTAGCTTGAGTAATTCGAGCCAACTTCTTTGTAAGCGTCTCACAAAATACTTGGTCAGGCATCATCTGTGCATGCATCTGTTGAATCTGTTCAATGAAATATTTGTTTACCCTATACATAGTTGCCTTTGCAAGGCCAGTTATAAGCAAACTCTTGATGCCCTTAAAAACAACATTTATTATCTCAGCCAAATTTGTTGTCATGTGACCATAGCATCGACCCTCTGTGTCGTAGGCTCATGACCATTGTTCCTTAGGAATGTCAGCTATCCAAGCAGCTACAGAGCCATGTAAAATTGCTAATTCGGCTAAACATACATCAACAATATGACGCTCATATACATGTCCAATATTTATGAATTTTTCTTTTAGCCAATTTGTCCCATGTGCTTTATATAAGTTATAAGCCACATGCCAAAGATAGAAGACATGATGCCCTTATGGTGGCTGCCACCTACCCTCGAATCAGAGATGGCGGATAAAATTGAAGGATGTCTATCTAATATCAAACAAATCTCCCTTCTACTCTTGACTATATGAAGATTGAAAAGGAGCTATACTTAAGCTCCTCGTGTCTTTCCCTTCACAATAGCAAATACAAGGGGCACAACTTTCCTATCACCATCTTGAGATACAGCCATAAGTAGTGTGCCCTTATATTTTCCATACAAGAATATCCCATCGACTTGAACAATCAGTTTGAGATGTTGAAATGCATCAATGCATGGTTTAAATGCCTAAAATACTTGACAAAACATCTCCATGGGTTGCGCAACAGAATTGGACTGCTAACATTGTTTATTTGAAAAATATACAACTAAACTAAGCATGAAATGTTGAACAACAGCCAACCACCTAGGCAATACTGCACATGAGCTTTCCCAATTTCCAAATACAATGGCAAGAGCACGGTGCTTTGCCTTTCATGCCTTTCTATAAGACACAGTATAGCCAAATAAATTTTGCATTCTCTCAATGATTTGGAATACTTTAGCCATGATACATGATGATATAACATCAGAATCTAACTTTGGATGGTCTTGGGACAAACTCAAAAGTAATATTTGAAGGAACCATCATTATTTTCACTCTAGCACATTTAAATGTGAAATCGTTTGGGCTATCAAACATTCTTTCATTTGCAAATATACATACAATCTCACTTCTAGTAATTATTATTTTTCCTATAATAATGTTTGCAAATAAAAAAATATAAGAAAAATTAATTCTAACAAAATAACTATAATCACAAAAAAATTGACAAAAGAAATAAATATTTCAAAGACAATCAATGCAAACCACATAAAGATAAAAATAAAAATAATTACAATGAAATTAAATATACCACAAATATATATATATATATATGAACAAAATTTAAAGCAATGTAAACAAAATAGATATTAGCACAAAATTTAAAATGGTCATAATTAATATAATAAAAAAATCACTGAACAAAACTAAATATACCACAAATAATAAATTCACCCATAATAAATTTAGATAAAAAATTAAATGTTCCTAAAATAAGTTTTTAACAAATGAATAGTAACATGCCAAATGCATCAAAAAAGTAAATATCACCAAAATAAATTCATAACAAAATTAATACAAGCAACCCAAATAAATATAACATAAACATTTAATGGACACGAAATAAATATAACAATAAAAAGTAAAAAATAGATATAATAACCAATTAAATGCAAATAGTATAAATATAAGACCAAAAAAAATTTAAATGTAACAAACATAACAAAAAATAGATATAAATAAAATAAATATAAATAAAAAAATAAATGTAAAAAAAAATTATACCATCAAAAAATGTAACCAAACCTAAAATAAAAACAATAACTAAAAATATAACAAACATAGCCAAAAAATGAAACGTCATCTAGATAAATGCAAAAATTATATAAATTTAACACAAAATCAAATGTAAGCAAAATATATGGAAACAAAAATTAAAAGCCTATTACATAAGTATAACAAAAACATTAATTTGAATAAATTAAATAAATAATACAATAGAAATAAATTTAACAAAAAATTAATTAATGGAAGCATAATTAATATAATAACAAAATAAATATAACACAAAATAAATTAAATGCTACTACAAAAATATAACACAAAAATAAATTCAAATATAGTAAATGAAAAAATAAATAACAAAATATAATTAATGGCAACATAATAAATATAACAACAAAAATTAAATATAACTTTAATAAATATACAAACATTATATGTAAGCTAAATAAATATAACAATAAATAAAATGTAATTAAAATAAATATAATATTAATATTTTATGTAAACAAATTTATTATAACAACAAAATGAACTAAATCACAAAAATAATTGCAATTTAAATACATGTAACAACATATTAAACATAGAAATATAACTTAACGATTTAAAAAAATAAAAAAATGCTAACCTTGTTAAGTCAAAGAAAAAAAATTGAATGAAAGATGAGTAAGAAAGACATGGGATGCTAGTGGAAGAAGAAGAAGAAGAGTAAGTGCTGATGAGAATGGAGCATGTATTTAAACAAGGAAAAAGAACAGAGAAGGGGGGCCGCTGGTTTGAGTCCATCCAAATATATGTGATAAAAAAAAACTCCTTCACATGGTCTGCATTGTGTAGGACATGTGAAGGTATTTGGATGTTGGAACCATTGGTTCTGACATTCAAAAACATTCAAATATATATTAAAAAAAATTGTGAAAGTCGGATCTAAGGATTTTGACTTTCACAGAAATTATTTTTAAAAAAAAATTTCAAAGTCGAGACTATTGCTTCCAACTTTCAAATCATCTATAAGATATTGGTTAATATTTTGTATGAAAATGGATTTAAAAATTTTTTAATTAAAAATAGGATTTACTTTAAAAAATCAATTTTTAGTGTAAAGATGGTTCTTCAAGATGAACCAGTATACCCAAATATGGTGCTTTAGTTGATATGTATTATTATTTTGATATGATTTTTTTGTTTGTTTTGGTGATTATCTTTGATGGTTACTCTTTTTATTGTTTTTATCATGTTCAAAAGACTTTTGAAGATTCACTGACAAGCGGATAGAGATAGGAGATAGAATTGAAAAATATTGAGTAGTTGATGAACTTTTCAATTATTTTTTGGTCTTATTCATTCTTTTGGTTTTGTTCATTTTTTGGTTTTATTCAATCTTTTGGTTTTGTTCAATGAAACCAAACCAAACCGAACCAAATAACTAAAAACCGAAAAAAACAGATTAAAAATTAGTTTAGTTTAGTTTTTGTGATTGTAGAACCGATTAAATCAGTTCGGTTGTCCTTTTTTCTTAACCATTGGCTCTGCTTCCTTTTAAACGTTCCACACTTCTTCTTTCCCTTCGATATTTTTTTCTCTTTTACTGGTTTCGGTTAACTTTTTATTTTCTTTCATCTTTCTTTCCTTCCTCCAGCTTCCTTATTAGCAAGTTTTTACTGCAGTGAAGAATACTATCTCCTTCAGAAGTTTTTAATGATCACAAGAAAAAGAAGATAAAAGACCAAACCTAACCAAAATTAACCGTTAAACTTGTAATTAATTAAAATTTAATATATATTTTTTAGATTAATGGAATCTTTTGTCAATTAAACTTGTATCAAAGCTATATTTTTTATGTGGTTCAAGAAATATACAAATTATTTATACTACTTTATTATAAGATATTGCTTTTATTTTTTTCTCACTTTTAAAAGCTTTTTTATACATGTATGAAATTTTTTTAGGCAAAAAAAATAAAAATAATAAATTATTCCAAAGTTATTATTAGTCAAAATTTTAAGATATACAAGATATTAGAAGTTAAATTCTACATATTACAAAGAAATTTTTTTTTTAAATAAATTACTTTTGGGCCAAAAAAAAAAGTATGAACCAAACGAACTAAACCGATTAGAATTTAAAACCGGCAAGATCTAACAAAATGCTAAACCGATTAAGTTGATTTGGTTTGATTTTGGACCAAAATTGAACCAAATCAAACCTTTGAATACCCCTAAAGGAAATAAACTTAAATGTGGCAACTTAAGCAACAATTGAATATATGTTGACCCATTCCTATCCTCTAACCATGCTAACATCACAAATGATTAGCTTGTCTTATTTATGACATACTTTGTAGGTATTGGTCAATATCCATCTATTAGTTTGGTTGACTATACCTCCCATATGAGTTCATCTTGTCTGTCAGTTGATGACATCTCATAATTAAGTTCGTTATATGAACCAATTGGTTCCCCCATTCTCCTCCAGAACAAACAGAAGACATAATAGATAAATTTGAGGAAGAAAATGAATATGATGCTACTCTTTACAATTAAAATGATAGTGGTAATATAGATGATGATGAAAACACAGATTGTGTGGATGCTGTCATGAATCCAGTAGGCCTCATGAATATTTATGATGACTCAATAGTTGCGTTCCTTAAACAGATAGATGCAGATGGTGAAAGGATTTCTTATTATGCTAAAATGGAAGAGGTAGCGATAAACATGAATGATGACCAAGAGTTATGTGTAGGTATACTATATAATGACTAAGAGTTCATACAAGAAGGTTTGGAAGGAAAAATATTAAGCCATCTCACATACATTTGAACTTTATGATTATGTGGTGAGGTGTACTGGCCCTAGGTTTGAGACCCATTTGGATTGGCAAAAAGAGCATGACAACTTCGTAATTGCATGGCAGAGCTGGCAAGATACTTTGCCACTTATGCCAATATCATTAGAGCTCCTGGATCGCTCTTCAGAATATATGAAATGGTATTTGAGGGTTACTCGCTAATAGATCTACTTTATTAGTGATACTCAGGGTTTTGTGGTAATTTTTAGGAACTTATCACAGTTATTTTATGTCACTTTTCCCATTCATATTACATATATGATTCTTAATGTTTTTTTCAAGCTAATGTAGCTAACTGCTTACGAATGCTTGGTATAAATGACCAATCACTGTTGGGTCTCACTATGGTCACTAATTGTACTACCATCCTTGGTGCACTTGGCGAGTATCAAGACATAACAATTTCTCAAGCTACTCCTTCTGCACCTTAATTGCCTAGGCCACAGCTTCCTACGAGTTGCACAATAAAAAGAGCTCACATATTTAAGTCTACTTGAGTATTCATGGCAGATGATCAGACTTATCATGATTTTGCCCTTAGTGTTAGTACTGCATCTACAACAAATGGTCCATCTCTTAATCCATTGACACAGATTTAGGCCCACCATAATACCATTGGTTCATTTGCTTTCCTAGTTGAATAGACAGAAGCCTACCATGATATCATGGGTCCATCTTCTTTCCTAACTACACAAACACAAGTTCATCATGATACCACTGGTCCATCTTCTTTACCAGTTACATAGACACAGGCCCACCGTGATACTGTCGATTTTCTATTGCACCCATGCATTTTGTTGATTTTAAGGGTGTCAGTTCTTCATTTTATATGCCATATGGCTCCGTCCCTTTCACACTCCTATTTTCAAATAAGGCAATGTCTACTTTTGGATTTGCTTTTGAGTCTTTTGCATACGTTTGGATTATAGCAGGTGACATATATTACACCATATCATCCAATTCCTCCAGTTTAATCCCCCTAATTGATTGTGAATCCCATGCCCTACCAACAAGTGGAAGAAGAAGAAGAAAATAATGATAACAGAGAAAATGAAGATGAAGGCGAGAATGAGAAAGAAGCTGAGGAGGAGCATAAGGTACAATAGGTAGAAGAAGAACAACATCCTATCCGACGACGAGGCCAACGAGTAAGAACAAAGACTCAATGTGGCACAAAAAGTCATTTTTTTAATGATATATATTATTTTTTTTGTTCTTGTGCATTTATTATTTAAATCATTGTTCTATATTATAACTATTTCTTTTCAACAATTACAAAAATTAAATTACTTTAATATCAAGTTTAACAATACTTTATAATTGTGATTAATTCTTTATCAAACCTTTATTTTTCTTAATTAATTTTATGGGTTTTATGGTGAATAATTTTATATCTATTACAATTAATAATTTTTGTTAAATAAATCACTACATCTATTTTTTTTTTACAAAAAACTAATTTCATGATTAAATAAAAAAATAATTTAATTTAGAGATCACAGTTAGCCCCTCAGTCGTGACCCCTTTAAATATTAAAATAAACAAATTTGATTGTAACCTCATTTTTCAAATAAAAAAATTTTAATTAACAATAAAAAAAATTCATATTTTAGTTAGGGAAATAATAATTTTAATTTATTCTAACTTTTTCTTTATAGTTAAAATTTTTATTCCTTTAATATTGAGATCAATAATATTTAACAAGTATACTTAATTACTCATCAAATTTTTTAATACTCTTACTAATTATCACCTCTTACAAAAATTAAAATTTATTTTTTTAAAAAAAAATTCATTTTTCTTAACTCATTTTATCATATTTAAAAGAATTATTATTTAATTTTTCTTAACTAATGATCCGTTATTTTTTAAAATTATTTTATTTTAAATATTTTTATCAAATTTCAATTATTTCACTTTTCATTTTTTAAAAATACTTAGCCTTATTTTTTAAAATACTTAGCCTTATTTTTTAAAACAACTTTTCATATGTATTGTATATAGGAAAATAAAAATGGTGGTTATGTTGTCCCGTTATATCTGAGTCAAAAATTTGCAACATGTTATCTTAGGCTAATTCATGAGCAATCGCTCAGCAATTCTTGCGCCTCGTTATCTATTTGATTTTTCTTTTTTCTTTCTGCTTTTTTCCTTTTCTAACTTTGATCCACTCATCGTTTGGTTGATTGTACCATTTTGACTATATTTTGAAAGAGCATGTTTAATTCTCTCTTTCCTGCAAATAAATAAATAAATAAACACTTCATAATCTTGACGATCTGTTCTTGCAATTGAAAAAAAAAATCCTCTATATTACCATTTAGAAGTTTTTTTTTTATATTGCAATATCTTGACCAAACATTTTATTTCCTCAAAATACGTAAATTTGATGGAAAAATAAATACTTTGAGACAATTTGCATGTTTCTTAATTGACGTTGAAAACATAATAGCCATTTTTCTGCTTTAAAAAAAATATCTGTGCATTGGTTTTGTCTTAATTGCTTTTTTAGTTTTATAAATTGGTTAACTTTGAAATACCTTAAAAGATGACACGAGGCTCACTTTGTTTTATTATAAACTCTAAACAATAATTAAAATAAAAAAACAATTTCTCTTTAATTTTGCTCATTATTATTACTGTTTTCCGTCAAAAAAAATTCATGGCACATTAGTTTTAAAATTTTAGTTTTTTCCTTTATAAAACAATTAGAGCTTAACATACCAAAACAAATAAAGGTTAAAGTACCAAAATTTAGTTTTTCTCTTTACAAAATAAATAGTTCCTTTATATGCTTTTTTTTTTAATTAAAATGAAGCTACTCTCAATTTTTGAATTTTGATTTGAACTAAACCCCATTTAGCCCCCAAAAAAAAAACCTGCACATGCACTGTCCCGTGTTAGACCATACTTCAAGATGACTAGGTGCATTTCTTACTCTGTTATCTATTATGATTTTTTTCCTTTTTTTTTTTAAATCTTTGATATACCTATTATTTGGTTGACTTGGTTGACTGTACATTTTCAGACGCGGGTGAACTTTTCAAAAATAGGATGTACTTACTAGCGACGTCATGTGTAATATCTTGCCACTTTTGCGGGGTAGCAATATTGTGAGCCTTTATATGGTTTTCAAAAACTAATATTAGCTTCTGTATGATTTATCGCAAAATGAGTTTGTATAATATTTATTATATTTTTTACTAAATTAATTTTTTAATTATTAAATTATTTTTTTAAAATTAGAGATAAAAATTTATTTTTTACTCTCTCTATCTATCTATATTTCATCTTCACTCCTTTACATTACTTAATCAAATACATTCTTATAATTTTCATTCCAGACTTTTCATGGACAAACAATTTGAGAAAAAAAAAAAAAAACTTAAATGCTTCAAGAGTCAACTTGCGTGTGAACCCGTTCGAATTAGTACAAGATACAAGATTCTAACATGCTCGATTGTCAAACCATGAGGATGTTTTGTGTTGTCGTCTCAACTACAATCACACCCAAAAAAATTTTAATTTTTTGGGTTCTTTTCATGATCTGATTTGCGTTCAGAGAGTTTTCCCTGAAAGACCACATTCTAAATTTTGTGGCACTATAAATTTTGCACGTGTAGTACGGAAAAAAATTTCTATTAAATTTATTTTTAAATTTTGGGTTTTTTTCTTTAATTTCAAAAGAAATGGAGTTTGTTTATCAAAATTAGAAAAACTTGCAATAAAAATAACGAATCCAAAAATTGCAGTCAATTATTTCTTGTCTAATACTAATGTTTTTCATTTATATTTTTTTGATTATTATGATGAAACTATTCTCAACATTTGTTTGAGCTGTGGACTACTCTTCCTTGAATTTGATTTATAAGTACTATTTTTCTTCTAATCATGATAAAGCTTGAATAGTCTTTAAGAAAAAGAACAAGCAATTTCCAATCACCTCATTTAACAATACATAAACTCGTATGTTTAAAATAGAAGAAATATTTTCTTCAACATATTTATGTGGGGTATGAAATACTGAGTTTCTATAACTTAGTTTTTTTCTATTTTACAAAACAAAAGATCTTGAGAACAAAAATTTACAAAACTTTGCAATGAGTATAACGAAAACAAAAGTTGCAATAAAATTTTAAAACAAATTAAATTATATGTGAAAAATATATTAATTGCATCCAAACCTAAGAAAAATAAAGATTGCAAATGAAGAAGCAAATTTCTTGTTGGCCAACAAGATAAAAAATTGCTAAGCTCCATTCGAAATTGGTCCATGTGGACCAGCACTGGCCCATGTTAGATTTTTGCCTCATAATTTCAAGACACGGTGCCATTTTCAATTGTTTGAGAGCTATATATACCAGCACTGGGCCGCGTCAGACACCAAATATGGGCCATTGACTGCACATACAGTATTTACTATCTTACTATGCGTGACACAATGGGAGAACTATGATATCTATATATATATTATATTATACATATATACATATATGCTCCCAATGAAGTTATTGAAGTCATTGTTTCATATTGAAATGCTTAACCTTAAATATTTTATTAGTGAAAAGATTTGGATTTCAACTGCACCATGAGGGTATTAAATGTACACACAGTAGCGTGAGACGGCAAGTTATTATTTCTTCAACAATAAATGCTTCTCACATTTGTGATTCTTACAAGGTGATTACAATGATAAAAAAACAATAGATAATAATCTTGAAGTGCATACTGCAGTGATTGAGAGGTGAATGAATTCTCAAAATAGGCTTCAAAGTATTGGAAAAGAATTATCAGAGAATAATAATGATGAGAAATGCGTTACTGAAATTTAAGTTGATTTTATTATCAGATTTGACACGTTCAAACTACACAATATCAATAACAATGTTTACTTTTAGGAAAGAGCGAGCAAGGCATTTTGAGCATGGTCCTATTAATTTTGAAAGAAAAAGTTATCAAATTTATTCTTGTACGAAGTATTTACTTGGATCTCATAAAAATTGTAGAAGTTGATTTCGACTTCTAAACTTTTTTTCAGATATAATACTTTCACTTTAAATCTTTAACTAGACCATGTGAATTTAACATCTAAAGGCATTATAAAAAAATAAATAATTTTTTTTTATTCTAACCTGCAACGCACATACACATGCACATTGCAAGCGTGCAAGCTAGCTTGCGTAGATGCCGTTAAGGCCTACATGTAGGCCTGGTTTGCAACTGCGACTTGACAACTCGAATTGCTCAATGGCTCCCTTCTTCTTTTTTGATACGTGTTCTTTCTATTTAAACATGTATTTTCTTCCTTTGCATCAATAAAAAAAATCCATTTTTTTTCTTCTTCAATATCTCATGCATCTTTATCTTCTTCAATCAAACTTGATTTTTTAAGTTTGGACATTATTTTTTTTACATATATCAATATTTTAATTTTCTTCCTCTTATTTTAATTGCTAAAAAGATTCAACTCTTTCGTTTGATTTTTTTTCTTTGACTTAACAAGGTTAGTAAATTTTTTAATTTTTTTTTTTATAAATGGTTAAATTTAATATTTGTATTTAATATATTGTTATATTTGTTTTAAATATATATTATTGTTGTGACTACATTTATTTTGTTGTTATGATAAGTTTGTTTGCATAAATTATTAATATTATATTTATTTTGATTGCATTTTATTTATTGTTATATTTATTTATTTTGCATATAATGTTTATATATTTATTGTAACAATGTTTAAGTTTTGTTGTTATATTTATTATGTTGCCATTAATTATCTTCTGTTAATTATTTTATATTTACTCTATCCAAATTTATTTTGTGTTAAATTTCTTTAGTGGCATTTAATTTTTGTGTATAAATATTTTGTCTATATTTAATTTTTTATTATATTAATTATGTTTGCATTAATTTTTTTGTTAAATTTATTTCTAGTGCATTATTTATTTAATTTGTTCAAATTAATGTTTTTGTTATACTTATTTAGTGGGCATTTAATTTTTGTTTATATATATATATATATATATATATTGTTTACATTTAATTTTGTGTTAAATTTATTTTATTTTTGTATTTATTTAAATGATATTTAATTTTTGGCTATGTTATGTTTGTATTTTTTTTCTATTTTAAATTTGGTTACAATTTTTTAGGGTATAATTTTTTTTTGTTTACATTTATTTTTTGCATTATATTTATTTTATTTATACTTATTTTTTGTTTACAATTTTTGTTATATTTATACTATTTGCATTTATCTTGTTGTTATATCTATTTTCTTTACTTTTTTTTGTTATATTTATTTTGTGTCTATTAAATTTTGATGTTATATTTTCTTTGTTTGGTATGTTATTATTCATTTGTTAATACTTATTTTAGGTAAATTTAAATTTTTGTCTACATTTATTATGTTTGAATTTATTATTTATGGTGTATTTAGTTTTGTTGATTTATTTTTGTTGGTTATATTAATTATGACTACTTTAAATTTTGTAATTATATCTAGTTTGTTTACATTACTTTCATATTTATCTTGGTTATATTTATTTTATTTACATTGTTTTAAATTTTGTTCCTATGTTTATTTTGTAGTATATTTATGTTCATTGTAATTGTTTTTATTATTATTTTAATTTTGTTTGCTTTTATTGTCTTTGATATATTTTTTTTGTAAATTTTTTGTGTGATTATAGTTATTTTGTTCAAATTAATTTTTTCTTTTATTTTTTTATTTGCAGACATTATTATAGGAAAAAATAATGATAAATAGAAGTAAGATTGTATATATATTTGCAAATGAATGAATTTTTGGTGGCTTAGACAGTGTGACATTTGAGTGCACCAGAGTAAAAATAATAACGATTGATTCAAACATTACTTTAAAGAGATTGAAACAAATGGTTGGGCAAAAGTTACAACTGTCTAAATTAATTTGTATCTAAGTTAATATATAGGTGTCCTGTGTTGTTAAATCTAACATGATACCAAACATATAACTTAGAAAATGATTCAGACATGTAAGAGGCATGATAAGTAAACTCGCGTTTCTCATCTTAATTGACTGGTGCAAAATTGTATGCATATCTCTCAAATAATAAAGTGGATTTGAACCTTGAATAGCAACTAGAGGAGGATCATGTTGCCTTAACACTCCCATCTACTAGTAATGTGAATGAGGTAGTAGAACAGGCATTCCTATTCAGTGCATATCTCGAAGATGTTCATCCATTTGATCCATAAGCCAACTATGGTAGATAGTATAACATTTCTCCTATAGACCACATGTATCGACCAAGTTTATCCTATTAAGTGTTGGGCGATACTCTATCTCAATCTCCCATAATTGAGATAGAGTATGTCTCAACCGAGTTTATCCTATCAAGTATTGGGCAATACTCTATCTCAATCTCCCATGACTGAGATAGAAGACTTAATGGATGAGGATGAGGATGAGAATGAATATAACTTTACAATCCCTTATGAGTATGATGATGACGACGACGATGATGAAGATGATAATGAGTCCAATATGGACACCAACGAAACTGCAAGTGAATATAATGACTTGACACCTGCCTTTTTCACACGAGTTAATACAGAGATAACAAGTGGTCCAAATTTTCTTAGAAAAGGAGAGCTTATGAATATTAACTATAATCAATAATTAAGTGTTAACATGTAATATGTAGATATAAAGGCATTATATCGTGCAGTTAAGCTTTACTCTATACGAGTGCACCATACATTTTATGTGTACTATTTTTCTGCAAAAAAATGAAGAATATCAGTGTACTGATTGTGGCCGCAGTTGTAGTTGGAGAGTTAGAGTATGTAAAAAATTAAAAAGAACATATTGAGAGATTACAAAATATAAGAGACCATATACATGTTTTTCTTCAACATTATCCTAAGACCATCCAAAGTTGAATTCTAATTTTTTATCATTGTGTATCGTGGCAATGGTGATGGATCAACTGGAGGTTAAAGTTTCCTAAATCATTGAGAGAATGCGAAATTTATTTGGTTATACTATGTCTTATAGAAAGGCATGGAAGGCAAAATACTGTCCTCTTGCCATTGCGTTTGGAAACTAAGAAAGCTCAAATGCAATATTGGCTAGGTGGTTGGCTACCATTTAGTATTTCATGCCTGGTTCAGTCATTTATTTTTCAAATAAACAATGTCATCAAGAAACTCCTGATGAGCAACCTGTGAAAATGTTTTGTCAAATATTTTGGGCATTCAAACCATGCATTGATGCATTTCAACATCTAAAATCGATTGTCCAAGTCAATGGGACTTTTTGTACAAGAAATATAAGGGCACGCTACTTATAGCTGTATCTCAAGATGGTAATAAGAAGGTCGTGCCTTTTACATTTGCTATTATGGAGGGAGAGGCACAAGGAGCTTGGGTATGGTTCATTTTCAATTTTTGTAAGAGTGTTGTCAAGAGTAGAATGGAGATTTGCTTGATATCAAATAGACATCCTTTAATTTTATCCATTGTCTCTGATTTGAGGGTAGAGTGGCAACCACCATATGGGCTTCATGTCTTTTGTCTTCGACATATGGCTTATAACTTGCATAAAGCACATGAGACAAATTAAGTAAAGAAAAAATTCATAAATATTGGATATGCATATGAGCGTCATATTATTGATACATGCTTGGTCGAGTTAGCAATTTTACATGGCCTTGCAGTTGCTTGGATAGCTGACATTCCTAAGGAATAATGTTCACGGGCCTAGGACGTAAGGGGTCAACGTTATGATCACATGATAACAAACTTGGTTGAGACAATGAATAGTATCTTTAAGGGTGTCGGGAGTTTGCCTATAACTTGTCTCACGAAGGTAACCATGTACAGGATAAATAGATATATCATTGAATAGGTTCAATAGGTGCATGCATAGATAACGATTGATCAAGTATTTTGTGAGATGCTTACAAAGAAGTTGGCTCTAATTACTTAAATTGCCTCTACATGTGTTGTCTATGTGTTTGATAGGAAAGTGACATCTTTTGAGGTTGAGGAGCCATATAATGTCCAAAATTATCAATTTGGTCAATGTTGGAAGATGAACTTAGTTGAGCAAAAATGTGACTGCAGCAAGTTTTAAATTGAAAAATATCTGTGTTAACATGTTATTACAGCTCGTGGTAATGTTAGCCTTAACCATTTGCAGTTTGTTGACCATATTTTTTGGTTAGAAACTATACGCAGTGCATATAATAATGAGTTACAACTTATTAGGAGTGAAGTTTATTGGCAACAGATAGATTCGCCAAAGTTAATTCTCGATATATCGTTGATTCGAGCAAAAGGCCGCCCTTGTTCAACATGTATACGCAATGAAGTAGATTGGACAGAACTGGATCGACCAAATAACTGCAGATTATGCAAATAAATTAGTCATAATCATTCCACTTGTCTACACTATCACCTCATTAGAAAATAGTAGGACCAAGCTTTTTCATGTATATATATAAAATATTGGCTGCAATATATGAGTTAGAACCTTGCTTTTGAATATATCTTATTATTCGTGAATATGTATATGTATAGAAACTTTGCTTGAATATATATAAGTTGAGACTTACCTTTTCAATAGACCATATCTTTGTGTATAATAACTAATTATTGTTGCCTTTGATGATTAAGACTTATCATATTTTATATTGTCTATAACATAATGAGATATGCAGGAAACTTGGAGTAATAGTGCTTCTACAGTAGGTTATCCATATAGGGCTAGAGGATGACTCCCTTTTACACCTCCAGATGTGACATGCATCATAAGCTGTATGGCTTGGGCACGTAAGACAATCTCATACTTATAATATGTTATACTTAATTTGATTCAATTGTAATGCTGTACATATAATGTTTTCTATTTTTTCGTAGGATGACTGAGTGCTTTGGCCATGATGTGTCATGCACAATGATCAGCTACCCTCACCTCCTCCCATTATTTTTGATTGTTTTCAATAGGTTGGATTCTATGGCACTACCCAATTAAGTCAGTTTGAATATGATCTATTACTTGTGTCGGCACTTATGGAGAAGTAACGGCTTAAGACTCATACTTTTCACACTACTCACGGAGAATGTATGATCACTTTGAAGGATGTTGCTATATAGTTAAGCCTCCCGTACACAAGAAGGCCTGTTATTGGTTGTAAGAACTTCATATGGCTGCAAACATGTGAGTGGCTACTTGGAATTATACTCTTAGATGACAAAATAATTGGATAAAAGGTTATTCTTAGTTAGTTGGCTGAGCACTTCAATGAACTGCCAAATGATGCAAATGATGAAGATGTGCAACAATTTGTGCATGTATATATATATATTAAAATTGATCAGTGGCTTTCTTATGCTGGATAAATTTAGTCATACGGTGTACTTGATATACCTCCCATTGTTGTGGGATTTTGACCAAGCAGGCAAGTATAGTTGTGGATCTATACTATTAGCTTAATTGTACAAAGAGCTTTGCTATGCAATTAATCTTGAGGAATGAGATATAGTTGGTTGTTTGACTCTACTTGAGCATGTGATAGACTCTCGATGTTAGAACCATAAAGGTCTCCACAACCAAATCCCGAGATAGGTATCTATCCATTACTACCTCCTTTACAATTCAGGTAAGACATGATCAATTATGTATACATATTACATATATTTAAAATATTATTTATTTCTTAATCAACATGTTATGACATATTTATTTTGAATCATAGATGGAAAAATGTGAGATGACCTCTTTGTCCTGGGGCCATAGCATTACAATAATATCAAATTTTATTAGATGCAATACGAGATAATGAGCTTTATTCACTTCACATGAATTGATCTTTATTAAATCAACTATTGTATCTAATGTATTTATTATGCCATTTTCATGTTTTGTGCATAAATTATTTAGTAGCCATATGAATCAAACAATGTGTGAGAATTTATCCCACAATATTGCTTGGCATCTCAAGACATTTGGCTAGCTTAAGTGTCCTTTATTTGCTATCTTATCATCGAATGGCATTGCCCAAATTGTGTGCTTTGTTAGTTTGATAGGCAGTAGCCAATTTCCATTCTTTTAGTCAATTTAGGGGACTTGCCATACATGATAGTTGTGAGGAAAAACATCAACAAATTGGCAAAAAGAGCATATAAGTTTTGTTGAGGCATGGAATGCATGGCAAAATGCCTTATCTCAGACGCCTATAGCTTCAGCACCAATGGATCATACTTCTAAATATATGCAATGGAACTGGACTCGCACTCATTGATGGATCCACCTTGCTAGTGGTGTTCCTAGTTTTGCGATACATTTTTTACTTGTCATTTTTAATTTCATAATATATCATATATCTTTGTTTTACTAGTGTAATTTTTTTTCCAGGTCGATATTGCTGATAACCTTTATAGGTTAAAGATTCAAGACTCTTTGCAAATAGACTATCGTAACTATTGAGAAAGGATGAGTTAGGATCAAATGAATATTTTACTGGCTCTTGGAGAATAGCACTTCATGATGGTCTCCCAACTTGTTCCACCTACATTGAATTTACCACAATAAAAAATTCTAGAAGGTAGGCCAGGCAAGAGACGTGAAGGTTATATGTCAGCCCAATTACCTTTTATTGACCTCGATGAACAAAAGCGTCATGGTATCGGTGCTTTAGTATTATTTGTGCTAAATGGAGGTCCTGTAACATAGCAACACATTGGTACAGTCGATCCATCTTCTTTTATGCTAACTAGATATAGACTTGTTTTCGAGTGTATAAAAAAAAGATATAGACTTCAAAGAAGCTGGTTCTTCTTATCCTGTGCCTCCTTCACCATTGTCTTAATTTGAATCTCTTGATCCCTCTTAATTTAAGTCATTATTTGATGACTTAACGATTTTCAATGTTGAATACGGTGGTTAACTTTTTGAAATTAAGGGATCATTACATTATAGGTTTGTGACCCCTCAACATCCAATTCCTCCTATGCATTCTCCCACGTTTGATCTAAACTCTTCATCGCTTGCTTCTATTAACAATCCACCATATCAATAACACGAAGAACATGAAGCACTTGTAAATCAAGGGTGACCACAACGTGAAAGGCAAATATTGACAACCATTAGTTTTTATATATATATATATGATCGAATAAATTATCTTTTTGTATATTATTGAAAAATAACATTGGTGTTATTAATATAGTTTGTCCCATACTTAAAAGCATATTATATTGTTATTAGTTTTTAACACAATAATTTGTAATTTCATTTATATCTCCATACAATTTTCTCTATTTTTTCTATTTTAATTTTATTAATTTATTTAATTCCTTAATAATTATTTTCTTATTATTACTACTTTAATAATTATTAGTATTTACTATCTAAATAAATTTATTAATCAATTATTACATAACTAATATTAATTATTAATGATTAATTTTAATTAATTAATCATACAAATTAATCACTTATTTTAACCAACTAACCATACAATCATTAATATTTTTCAATCATTTCACCTACTTATCAAATAAATTAATACTAACTAATTAATCATTCAATAATCATTACTTACTACTTATATCATAACAAACAACCATAACTAATTTTAACTACTTCATTGTACAACAATTATTGCTTAATTATGTATTCATCATTCACTTATCATACATCAATTATTACCTCCTCATTACTTCTCACAAATCAAATTTCTTCCTTTAAAACCCGTGCCACACCAAACTTGACTTTATTGGATCCAACTTTGACCATGGTATAAGATTTGGGTGTAATATTTTTTACAAATATGAATTTGACTAAAAAATTAAATAAAAAAATATATTCTAATCAAAAAGCCCAAATTTAATGCCAACTTTATACAATTCTAACTCTACCTTTATGCAATTTTAATATTATGAATGACATACTTTTGATAGTATTTACAAAGCAAATGAGAATGTTAATTCAATTAATCATATTTATATTACAGAGTTTTTAAATGGGATTTGAATTTTAGATATATCAATTCATATTTTAAAGCTAAAAGTTGACATTCCAATACTGTTATTGTAAAATATTAACAGGCTAAATGGCTTATGCAATGGGACTAAACCAATTGTTATTTAATTAGGAAATCATGTGATTGAAGCACATGTTACTTCAAATAATATTAGTTATAAGGTATTTATTCCTATGGTAATATTAATCCCAGCTGATTTCAAACTACTTTTTAAGATACTTCGAAGACAATTTCCTTTGCCACTTTGTTTTGCCATGACAGTGAAAAAGAGTCTAGGACAATTGCTGTCAAATGTTAGATTATATCTCTCTAACCCCATTTTTACTCATGGACAATATGTGACAAATTCAAGAGTTAGTAGCATAAGTGGATTGAAGATTCTAATACTTGAGTATGAAAAGAGTTCAAACAATACCATTAATGTGATGTTAAATTGATATTAAATCCTAACTTGTGCGGGTTAAGAAACTATTTCAACTATAATCAAAACTGGTATTTACCTCAAGTTCATATTGAGGATAGAGTTCTGTGATAAGCATGCACTAACTTTACACCAAATGAGGATACCTTAACAAAGTCAACAAAAATTTAAATGAAAATTTCATTATAACAGCACAACACAGCAAGGAAAAATGTGAACAGTCATTCGGGTTCAAACCCTCATTAGAGAAAAGAACATTGACTCAAATCAGTCCATGATAGTCAAGCTCTAATACCATCACGCATCACTCAAATCAGTCCATGATAGTCAAGCTCTAACACCATCACACATCAAGCAGGCATGGATTGATAACATCAACAACGGAAGTAGATTGGAACTATCATGCCAACAGTGGAATGCAACAAAGAAAGTGCAAGCATTATTATTATTTTTTTGGGCCAAGATTCATATCAAGAGTAGAGCATACCATAATCTAATTCCAAGCATGTGAATCTAGGTCCCTAGCATTCACATCAACAAATAGGACTAAATCCCCTGAATCCTTTCTTACTGAATTACCACGCAGTTTTCTAGCATTCAGTAAGGAATCGTGTCATGTGAGAAAAGGGGGTGGTCACCGAAATTCAAATACACTCATTATTTACGAATATTTGAAGGTAGGAATTAAGTTGATGGATTACCTTAGGCGAGGCTTCAATATTCGAATCCAATAACTTTGATTTCAGATTTTTTTCCTTCAATTCTCTTCTGTCCTTTCGGCTTCTCTGTTTTACTCTTTTTGAACACTGCCTCTGATATTTCTCTCTCCATTGTTCTCTGTTGTCTCTCTGTTTCTTTCCCATTCTATCCTCTCTCTCTCTCTCTTACGCTCTTTGTCTCATCCTCTTTTCTGTCTCCTTCTGATCTTGCTCTTAGTTTGGCCCTCTCATTCTCTTTCACTCTTTGTGCTCACTCTGTTCTTCGTTCTCTAAGTCCACTGTTTGTGCTCTCTCTCTCTCTCTCTCTCTCTCTCCTCTCTCTCCTTACCTTCTTATTTATTTTTCTTTTGGCCCTCCCCTTGTTCAATTCGGTTATTCCCTTCTTATAGGTAGGGTTGAAGTGCTCCTAATATATCTTTCCAAATCAGCTTGGATCATCCCTTCCCTAATTTATGGTGCATTTCGAAATTGATTTAAACGGAGAGAGAGAGAGAGAGAGAGAGAGACTCCACGTTTATGTGGTGTTCTTTTTTTTTTTCCTCCAAATATATTGTTATTATCTCTAAAAAAATTAATTATGATTCAAAAATTAAATATAACTTAAAATTAAAAGATCACTCAAGATAGAATCTTAACTTGTTATTTGAATTCTTTTATAATTATTTCATTATCTCTAAATTAAAATTATTCAAGATAACTCTAACTTAAAAATTAAATTCAAATTAACTCAAGAAAACCGTGATTTAAAAGTTAAGTTAAAGTTAAATATGACTCAGCTAATAAGATGACTTAATTAAATAAAAATTAATTCAAACGGTGAAAATGACTCATAAATTGAGTGAAATCTTGAAACAATACTTTTTAATTTTTTTATTATTTACTTATTGGAAATACTTAAATAGAATATAATAGTTATATAAAGGCAGGACAATCACTCTTGCAAAACAACCAAGTCCCCAAAAAATAAAGGTTGAGGTTTGGGTTTCTCCAAGAGTATATGCCTTGTCGCAAGCTGAAGTTGATTTTTCATTTTTCTTACTTTTATTTGTATTATTTAGATTTTGATATTCAATTGATGTAATATTGGCAGCTATATACATTTTAGTAGTTTCTAACTATTTATTACTAAAAGTATTACTATAGTTACTTTAAAATACCGTGATTGATTGTCTAATGCTTCTACACTGAACATATTCTTAAATAGGAACCTGCCACCTAATATTTAAAGAACGACAAGTTGCATTTAGCTTGGGTTTTCCCAAGAGTACATATCCTGTGCTTTAGATAGTTGCTCATCGACAATCCACTTTCCCCAGAAGTTAACTTCTGTTTGTTGTATTTATTAGTGATGAGCTCCATATTTGATGATGATAGATGTGACGGGAGCAGTATAATGTTTTTGGTAATTTCTAACCGTTTAATTCAGAAAACTAAATGGCTTATAAAACATGAGTCAGATAATCTAGAAACCTAACTGGCCTTAACAGATTAATAACGAACAGGCTTATCAATATAGCATTCTAAGTACAAAAAATGGCCGACATAAAGGCTTTTTACCAATTTGACAGAGTCAAGATGTTAGCAAAATTTACGTACATAGAATAGAGAAAGCAACAGACCTTTTATAAGTAATATAATTAATGGACTCCTTGAAAATCAAAACTGAGTACAACTAATTATCAATTTAGAAACAAAATACCAAAATAGCAAATTATCAATAATACTAGAAAGCCAAATAGAGTATAGGATAGCATATTTAATTACCATGCGCTATTTTCCTAAATATTAATTAGCATTTGCATTATCTAACACAAGCGAAAAAAAAAATTCATAACAAAATACGTGATATGTACAAGTGTATGCATCTTGGACTAATTAAAGTATCTGCATATTCCTAATTAAATTTTGTACTGATATGTCCAAGTAAAATCCAAAGTCAAAAGTTTATTTGAAATATTGCTTTCCACCTTGAATCAAGATACATGAGAACAACCTTTTAACAACTGTATTAATGTCAAGTGTAATCTTTCAGAAAGGCTAGAAAAAAGAGTAGAGCTATAATATTTTCACATTTCTACTCTCTATACTGGTCTAAAAGCTTAAAAAATTTAATAAAAAAATTCCAAGAATTTTTTTACATTATATATCTAACACAACCATTATATATTTTAAATATATACATCATAATGTTGACAACACTAAAATTAATTCTAAGGGAGAACTCACTTAATTAGGGATAAGCTGTCTTGACTGCCATGAAAAGAGCTGGGGCAAAAAAATTAAACGAACTTGATGAACAACTTTCACCGTTTTCCAAGCAATTAAGTGAAAATAATAGTCATTTCAAAGGGAAAAAAGAAATCAGAGAACTGCATTTTTTAAAGAATAAAAAGTTAGAAAAAAAATAGTACAAGTTCTGGCATTAACTTAATCTAATATAATTCTTATTTGGGGCAATTACATTTCTCCACTTAATCTTTGCTCTCAATTGCAATTTTTCGATTAATCAATTAATTTCAATGAGATAAACAAATGATATTATGAGGTGTAAAAGTTAATCAATTAGGGGGAATTTGCAATGGAGAGAAAGATCAATGTGGCTAAGTGTAATTTTCTCTTAATGTTTAGTTAGAGATAACCTCTAATTAGACACGGGATATTATAGGGCAAATAAATTAGGAGGTCAATTGCAAAAATTAATTGATTGGGGAAGGGAAAACTGCAATTGAGAGCAAAATCGATGATAGATAAATGCTGTTTCTCCAAAAAAAATAGAAAGGTATGGACTTGGAAGTGCTTTCAAACTTATTGAAGAACAAATTAGTTTCCTTATATTCAAACGAATTTCCATGTGTGAAAAGCAAGGCAATGAAGAAGCATTACGCATCATCAAAACCAATATACGCTTTTACAATATTTAACCCCTAACAACTTTCACACCGGAAAAACTGAAGAAGCCAGACACACAAGCGTAAAAGCAGAGGAAGAGAGAAAGAGTTATGGAGAGCGACCACATGCGAGTCAAGGAAGGAAATCCAAATGGCACACCACAATTAATTTAGAAATGATTAATTTTCTTCAGATCATACAATAAGGAGACCGAATTACCCCCCACAATTCGAACAAGCTTATTTATGTACTGTAATTATATTTTGACCTCCTTGGTCTTAATTATAGCAGGTATTTGTTTTTACTCACTTGGCAATAGCATATTCTTATGATTATTATCATAGAATCAAAGCATGATTGGGAGGGGGAAAAAAAAAAGAAAAACACTTGTGCTGCATACATAATCAGGTTGCACAATAAGAGAAAAATGCCATCAACAATTTCATAACCGAAAATCCTACATACCCATTATTCTCACAGAATAAAATCAGCACAAAGAGTGAAGCAATCTCATGCATGTTTAATCAACCCAGCACATTCGATTATCAGGGAAAGAATCAGGACGAAAGTGATGATCTTTGGCTCTACTCTCTCTTTTCAGTTTCTTCCTCGCCAACTTCTTCCCATGCTCTGAATAAATTCTTCCACCACCATCAAGAGACTCCGCACCTACAAACACAAACCACGAAAGATAAGAAAACCAATGCCCTGGGCCATAAAAGAATGGAAATAAATGGAAGAGAAAGAGAAAGACTATACTTGGAGCAGAGGTGACCAATGAGTTCACCCCATTAGCCCTTACATGGTCTAAACCCACGGCTTTAGATGATGGAAACTGAATGGAAACCAAAGGAAATGGCGACAATCGTGAGAATGGCTAAATAAGACACAAGAATTTGGGGTGAAGGTGACGACAACAAACATGATTTGGGAAAGAGAGGAGGCGAAGGAACGAAAATGATATAGGAGCTGGTCTAGGGTTCAGATTTTATTACAAGTTAGCAAGCGACTAGTAAGAAAAACTCCCTTGCTAATTCGAAATTAATGAGAAAATAATCCCTCGCTATTCCCTCTCTAAATGCAAGAACGCTGAATTTGGAAAGAGAACTTGAGTATTCAGTAATCTCTTGCTAGATATCTGGGGATTACCTTGCCACAAGACCAGGGATTTTCCCTTATCAATCTTTTACAAAATTTGTTGCAGAAATTCACACCACCGTTCTTCGTTCTCACGATTCTTCCCTCCAAACCTGCAAGGCTTCTTGAAGGATTTATTTTTTCTAGCTAATCCCTCACTGGTTATTGAGGGAAGTTTTTCCTTATTAATTTTTTCTCGATATTTCCGCTTTTTCTTGTTGCGATTCAATCTGTGACAAAAACTTTAATATTTTATGGCAACAAATATTGATATCATTTTACAGCTCGTGCAAAAAAAAAATAATGGATCGTTTAGTTAGAGGATATAAAAATAAAGAAAATATTAAAAAAAAAATAGATGGAGTAAATGAGGTAGAAAATGATTCTTTTACTTTTTATTTTTAAAAAAAAAATAATTTGATAGATAAAATAATAAATACAAAAATATAATAAATATTATACAAACTATGTAAATGAAATGCGTTTGCATCACTGCAAATTAAACGACCCCTAAAAGTTATAATTTTTCTAGTTAGAAAAAATTGATAAACTAGTTTCTAAAATGATAATAAAATTTAGAGATAAACCTGAAGTTTATTATATTTTAAATAAATTAAGGAGCGTTTGTGCATAACCCAAAAATATCACAAATTATAAATAAGGAATACATAAAATATATGATTGTTTATATTAATTAAATGATTCAATGTATTATACATCATATGCGTGTATGAGTGACAAAGAAAATCAGAATGTTCTAGAAATAATCTTTTAAATGCAACAGAAATTAAATATCCGCAATATAATTGTACAAGCTTTGTTGCGTGGTTGAGAAGTCTGTGTTGAATTGAGATAATGGAAAATTTGAAACACCTGGCTTCACAATGTATAATATCTGGAAGCGAAGAAATAATGTTGGCTTGAATTTACATGCTAATCCTTTACCTTTGATGTGCAGGTTATGTGATGGATATAACTCAGGCCACGTGCATGGGGTTCAGACATATACCCATGTATATAGGACTAAGCCTCCTGTGAGTGTTGGGTGTTCAAATTGAATGTAGATCGTGCCCTGCTTTCCAATGGAAGCGACGGTTGGTTTTAATAACACCCTGATCATACTGGAAGCTTTATGGGTGCTTCAATTTCTGAAGCATATTCAGCATTTTAGTGATGTTTTGCTTTTGAGCCCAAAGCTGCAACTGGGGGATTGAATTATGGTTGGTCTCTCCATCTCCCACTAATCTGGCTTCCGAAACAGTCTTTGACTTTGGTACACAGGATTCAGGCAATATTGGCTCTTAAGAAGGCTCATGTTAAATATTTCTAGCTTTAAGCGGCTCCCTGTTTTGTTTTAGCAGTTAGCACATTGTTTAGTACAAACGCTATTTGTTTTGTAAAAATGAAGTCCTTTTAAAAGTAATATCAACAGAAATTAACATTTGAAAAAAACTCTCTTTTTTTTCCAAAATAAATAGCAAACACTAATTTTCAAAAGTTACACGGTTATTTTTTATCGATGATGTGGTTATTAAACATTGCAGACTTACAGTTAATATATAATCAACTATTTCACTCTTTATGATAGTTTGGGCTAAAATATCAATATTGTAATTAAGTTACAGTTTAAGAGAATAAAATATAATTTTTTATTGATGAAAATCACCATATTTCTGTTAAAAAGAGTCCACGCTGATCACCATGCATGACCAAACCTCCTTTATTCATCAATATTACAGATGACAATGTATATACTCGCTTTCGTAACGAGCTTTCTCCTCTATCACAGAAATCTCCATTTATTTTCAGGTAGTCTATTACACGGAAAGTTTCTACGTCTAGCACTTAATGCAACAGAACAAGTGCTGCTTATTCAAAGCATAGCTATCCTCATTCTAATTAAACACTGCCCTTAATGGCCTTACTGTATCCATTCTGGACATCGTAAAACCTATTCCATAGCATCACTCCACCGTACTTTTTAGAACCCTTGATCACCGGAAGAACCTGAGACTTCAGCACATCCGCCGGGATAAAACCCCCACTCGGAGCGGCAGCCGGAGCCGCCGGTAGCCCCAAGAACACTTGCTTTGCCTGCGACGACGTCCATTGGTTCCATGCTCTCTTAAGATTGTTAATATTTCCATTACTGTATTGGCAGGGAGGGTTGTTATAGAACTGAACCCACACATAATCAAAAAGCCCAGTTTTGATCGCTGCGTCCAAATGAGCATCTGGAAAAGGACATTGCGGAGCCGCAGCTAACAACACCTTCTTCTGCTTGCTGAACCGATTCAAAGCCCTAGCGAGCTCATCCCAGTGCTGCCCTGACCCGGCCTCGATGTCAAAGTCGATGCCGTTCAAGACGGCGTTGCCAAACGGGCGAGACTTGGAGCTTCCACCAAGAAAGTTGTTCCACAGGTAATTAGCAAGGCGGGTCGCTTCGTCGGCTGAGTTGAGAGAATAGCCTCCGGAACTACCTCCGAGGGAGAGGAGGACTTTGATTCCTTTGGCTTGGCAGATCTTGATATCGCTGCTTAAGCCGGAGCAGCCATTGTTGGCTTTGGGGTTGCAGTGGCCCGCGAGGTTTAGCTGCGGGTTTTGGCCGTTGCCGAAAGTGGACAAGAAAGCAATGTTCACGAACCGGTAGTTGCCGGAGTTGCAGGCGGCGGCTAAGGTGCCTTCATTGGTGTTTTGGCCCCAGTAGATGGCAATTCCGGCAGCGTCGGAGAATCCACCGAAGAAGGGAATGAGCAAGAGAGGGAGTAGTAGGAGTGATGGGTGCTTAAGGACTGCCATGTTTGTGGGTTTGGTTTAAGAGAGGAAGAGAGGGTGTGTTCTAATTTATAGGCGTAGGAGCAATTAAAGTATGAGAATCGTGCCTTGTGGGTAACAAATTGATCATGCTAAGACTTTATCGATTTGTGGAAGGAAAATGTAAGGGAATATATATATGATATGTGTGTTGTATGAAACAGAAATTTTCTGCCGTTTAGCTGAAAGTTTTTCAGAGCACCTATTTCGCCGCGGCGAATTAAGGAATTGGCCGCGACTAACGTATATATTTTGTCTGCAATCTCCCGGCTACTATATGCAAAAAACCTTAGTTTTTCATATGTTAATCCAAGGGAATGAATAATAGACATTAATGTTTGGTATAAGTTATTAACAATTTGCTGATTATTCACCTAAAATCTGTTAAACGGGTATTGTAGGATATTAAGGACCGGAAGTCAAGGTGAGTAAGTAATGCGGACCGTGAAACTCACAAATTCTACTCTATCTTTAGTATAGACTCATGGTTAGCCAAGCTAACTTGGATAAGAAATTTGCCACTAGGTTTACAAAAAATATAAGGAGATTAAATTAATTAAGGATTGACGCACATAAGCATGTCACTTGTAAATTTTACTAAAATTAAGGTGTGTTTAATGTAGATTTTTATATATTCATTCATAATTAAGTTAACTAGTCTCACATGTATGCTTATATATTTATTTATAATTTATTTATTTTTAATAAATCAGTGTAACTTAAAAGATTTTCAATTTCCATAATGAGGAATTTTTATATATAGGCCTATTTTATAAAATAAAGGTAGATAAAGTGAATCATTAACCAACTATAACTATGTAGGGGTGGGATGCCAAGGAAAAGAAAATCTCTGCTACGTCTACAGAAGGCAGTTTATCAAGTCAATCATAAAGAGAAGTAAGACCCAACTTAATGTGGTTAAATATCTTTTTCTGATTGGTTTAACTTAAAAATTCCTTATAGACCAAATTTGTCTTAAAAATCTCATAAAAAAAGTGTACTTAAATTTTTTGTATTTCTATTCGTAATTACTTTAATCTAGAAATATTCTCTCATACACTTTTGGCTTATTTATGGGAACTAACTGTACATAGAAGAGTGTATTTAAATATTTCTGGATCAATTTACAATTTTTCTTTGATAATCAAAGATTTTGTTTTGAGTTAATGCCTATTGCTTCATGCATTGATTAACTCAAGTTGGAAACAGGGCTAAACTTTATAATAGCCACCATTGTTGAAACACTAGTTAGCAATTTAGGCGTAATCAGTGGGGAGTTGCCTAATCATGGAGTATAGCATCTAAGTATGAAGAAAGCCCAAATCTTTGACCCTTTCTTCCGATGCTACCAATGTACATTGCCCTCATTCTTACGGGATCACAAGACCTTAATCCATTTAATCCACTTTTTTTATTGTCATTGTTATAGGTTAAAAGGGTTTTTCTAGAATTCTAAAAAACACAGTGCAAGTTAAGAAGTCTTCCAATAATCTGGTTCTTCTGTATTTAGTAGAATAAATATGCAGCATGCAATTAAAGAGAGATGGATTCAGAATGTCGGGTCAACATTAGAAACAGTTTCTAATGTTAAAAACTCTTCAACTTTTTTCTCTTTCTGCACCTAATACAATATTGTGGAGAATTCATTTTAGCCTTCCAAACTTATAAGTTAGTCTTCAAAACAGTTTGATCATGCATTTTCATTTTGACCAATTTGTATTCTTTATTCAGAAAATTGACGGTTTACAACACTCAAAGCCGGTGACAGATCGCTATATTTGGTGGTGAATAAACAAATATAACATGGAAGAGTTGAATTCCTTCTTTTTTTATCCCTTAAAAAATGGTTGCCACAAAAATCTTTTGGTGTTCGTGGAATTATACTAAAATGACATATGGAATTGGAATGTCTACTTACTCTTCAACTCTATAAATTGACATGTCTATCCATGTATAATTATATATCATCTCTATATTTGTTCATGAATCTTTAACAAAACGCTACCACCGTATCATTATTAATAATGATAAACATATTCACCCGTCATGTAAAAAAGTGATTGGGCATTTTTCATCTTGCAACAAACATTATATACGTGCATATGTAACAAAATAATAATGATGAAGTTGTATTGTTGAATTCAAAAACCATTAAACTAGAAAACCAAATCCCATATTTTAAAATTTTAAAGGGCTGGAATAATATAGAGAAACATGTAAAAAGTCTGGAATGTCAAATAAATCATTATTTACATATACTCGTAAGAGAATAAAAGGAAAAAATAATTCCAAATCTGCAAAATATAAATACAAAGGAAAATGCTACATTCACAGCACAGAATTTTGAATCCCAGTAATCATTTATTACATGATAGTTTTATGTTCTGTAAAAGTGCCATTTATGATCTGTAGAAGCAATTAGATACAAAAGCCAGAGCAAAATGCCCCCAAAAATCATTGGCAACATTGCAGGGCATTGGCTATGACCAAGTCAGGTAAGGTAACCAGAATGCATGAAACAAAGCCAATATGTGCAAAAGAGTGGTCATATTAATTCGTAATTTACAGTATAAATGCAGTAAACAATAAAAATACCAATATTTACCAAAAAATAAATATATATTTTATGTACAAGGCTTTAAGCTAATCTATTCTGCTTGGTTGCCCCCTCCTTGAGTCCGCAATTATTAGTCATGCAAATAATGGATCAGAAACGCATGAAAACTAACAAGGAATATACCATAAACAGCAATCCCTACTTTAATTCTCTCCTTTGCTCAAGCTACGGTTTAAAAAGGCTTTAGATCCTCTAAGATCTAAGATTACTGCCAACTACGAGCAATAGCAAAAACATATTGAAACCTTCAAATAACTTAGTAATAGCACAAAACGGAGGACAGGACATTGCATGTTGAAGTAACGTCTCTGCATCATACACAGGATCGTTGAAGTTGCCAATTTGCAGTTCACGTTCACTTGGTTTGGATAATATCCCAGCCAAGATTCGACTTCATAAGTCCTAAACTAGCTTCTTAATTATAATGGCAAGTCTCAGTTCAATATTCATCAGGAATTCAGGATGGCACACCAGTCACCAACAATCTCCAGGAGAGTATGCATGTCCCATCCTTAAAATAGTGGAATCAACTAGTGTCCTTAACAACGATTTCACGTTCAACTATCTTGGAGATGAGCTTGGCAGCAATATGGCAATCTCCTCAAATACGATGGTTCTTGGTAATTCTGATTGGAGACCCAGGTTGGATATTCAAAATGGCAAACACAATAGCAAACTTTTCGCTGTGCACAGCTAAATGGTATTCCTTATCCCCTTCCTCCGCTTCATGAAGAGTAGAATTAGTCTCAGGGACATAACCTAACTCTTTCATCTCGCCCACAAGCACATCTGGCTCTTCATATATCTCCTTTGACAGTGGGTGCGATCTATCAGCAGCGAGAAAGGTTAAATTGATTATTCAACTCAACGTTGCTGATGCCAGCCATTTTCCTGGTTCTTCTTCTTTCCATTAATGATCGAATAGCCATAACTTCTTCCCATCTACCAGCCTTTGCATATATATTAGATAACAATACATAGTAATTTGACTGCTCAGGAGCCAACTGAAGAAGTTTATCGGCTGCTAAAAGCCCAATATCCATGTTGTTGTACCTAACACAAGCCCTGAGCAGAGCTCTCCAAATCCTTTGATCAGGCTCTAATGGCATCTGTTTGAGGAAATTATAAGCCTCGTCAATTTGCCCTGCACATCCTAAGAGATCCACTATACAAGAATAATGCTCAATTGTTGTTGTTATTTTATAATCATCTGTCATCTGTTTAAAGTAGATCTTCCCTTCATCCAGTAATCCCGAATGGCTACAAGCTGCAAGAATTGCGATAAAACAAATGGAATCAGGATTTAGACCTCAATTTTGCATTTCTTTGAAGAGTACAACAGCATGGCGACCTTGCCCAATCATACCATATGCAGATATCAGTGATGTCCATGATGCAACGTCACGGAACTTCATTCCATCAAACACTGTCCTTGCATCTTCTAGACATCCACACCTAGCATACATGTATATCAATGCATTCTCTAATAACAAATTGGGGCATAGTTTCTCCCTCTCAACATGTTCATGAATTTTCCTTCCTAGAAACAAAGCTGAAAGATCCCCACAAGCTGAAAGAACACTAGCCAAAGTCATTGCATTAGGTTTCACCCCACATTTTTCCATTTCTATATATAACTCAGGAGCTTTGCTGGGCATTGAATTTTTTACATACACAGCTATCATCACATTCCATGAGACCAAAGTCTTATTCTCCAAATTCATGAATATATCCTTAACATATGAAACATTTTCAGATGATGTGTTACTTACAGCTGGCATGAGGCTAGCCATCGTAACAGCATCAGGTTGTTGTCCTGATGCCAGCATTTCCTGACAAATCTCCAATGCCTCATCAAATTGTCCATTCTGTGCATACCCAGCAACCACTGTGCTCCAGGAAACGACATCTTTGCTTGGCATTTCATCAAGAACTCGTCCTGCCTCCTATAAGCGACCACATTTTCTATACATGGCAATCAGACTCTTCCCACTTGAAAAATTGGAATCAAGTCGAACCTTTAACACAGCCCCATGAAGTTGCAATCCAAGTATTAGATTCTCAAAGCAAGAATAGGCCTTTAGGATACAAAGGTATGTATAGTAATCTAAACTAAATCCACCATTAAACATGGTCTTGAAAACTAGCTGTGCATTGTTGTAAAAATGGTTGTTCATGTAGCTCCTTATCATGACATTATAGGAAACAACATTCTTCTTAGGAATTCCATTAAACACCTTGTGTGTCAAATGAGTTTCTCCACTAGCAGCATAAGCCTTCATTAGTTTGATTCCCAGAGAAGGGTCTGCATGAAGATGGTAATGCAAAATCACTGAGTGAAGTTCCTTCAGGGTTTTGATATCAGGATATTGGTCTAATGCTTTGCCAAGCAGTTCTTCAACAAGACTCAGATTTGCAGGGAACAGCAGAGAAATTTGGATTGATGAAATCAAGGCTTGTAATTCAGAAAATTGACGAGGAAGAGAAGAAATTGCTTTCATGAATTTGAAGCTTGCCATCAATATGAGAATTTGGAAAAAATTAGAAATCTCCTATTTCTCTCATTTCATTTTGTCAACCCTATGTGAACATCAAACCTACAAGTTGGGACTGGCAATGGCGATTGCAACAAATCTGAGTATCTGACGCGTGAATATCTAATCATAAAGTTGAAAATTTCATATTTCTAAATTTCATTATTTAGTTAACTTTATTTTAGTTGTTTGGTTTAATACTTTGAGATTTAAGTTATTTATTTTTGTTTGATCACGCTGAAATTGTTGAAAGAGTTGTTTTAATTTATAATCTATTTATTTGGACTTTGGATATTTCACGACCCACAGATTTAGTATGTTGACAAAACAGATAGCAAATTTCCCTACCATAATTGAAAGTATCATTTCTGACTTTTGTAGAAATTTCGGCAGAGTCCCCTCTATAATTTGGACCTCCCGATATTTCTACAATCAGTCGATTTAACAATATATCCAAAATGTATCAAAACATAGACATCTAGGGAGTGAGAATATCCTAACTATAATTCAGTGGAGTCATACTTTTACATTGTTCAAAATCAAATAAATGACCAGCATAAACAAAATGCACCCACATGAACAACGGTGGGCTCGCCAAAAGAAATAAGCAGAAGATCTACAACTAATCGGCAGCTCAGGATAGGCTAGGGTCTTCAACGCTCTCTGAAAAAAAATAAAGTTTGGAAAGCGTGAGTTTGAAACTCAGTGAATAAATAACGTTGACCCTTAAAATCTTAAGGGCAAAGCCCGTAACATATCCATATGTATATATATATTCATCATGTGCAAAACAAGTCTCAAGTAGATCGTTTTCTTAAAAATGCATCAGAAGTATCTAAGCAGAACTAAATAAAAATAGACGCAGAGCACACAGCTCGCGGGAAGAATAACCACAGACGCAAAGCTCTTGGCTTGCGAAATAAATAACTCCACGTGTGGTAGCTACCCACACGGGGCTAGCAAAACCCCTGCTAGCTGAAGTCCAGATCATGGTGCACCAAGGCTAACAACTACTGCTGTTAGCTACAGAATTCTGAATAGATAACCTCTTATATTTAGTACATTTCTCAAATCACATTTCAAACAGAGTTCCTTCCATATCAGTTCAATATCAAAGTTTCCAAATAACTCAACAGGTATCAATTTGCAAAATTTCATATTCAAGTCAAACATATAACAAAGCAGTTAAAAATGTCTCCATAAATAGGTCTCCAAATATCAGAATACTGCAAGGAAACTTAGTAAGAAATTAAGAAATAGGAGTTACTTACAGTCCGCATTACTTACTCACCTCTTAGGATGATATCAATATTCCCTGCCCAATCCTCAGCTCTAGCTCAATCTCCTGAATACCCTACAATACCCGTACACCAGATTTAGAGTGTAGCTAACTAGAAGAATTTTCTCATTAACTTAGCCTACCAAACCTTAATGCCTATTCTTCATTCCCTTGGATTAACATATGAGAAACTAAGGTTTTCTAGGTGTTATAGGTGTTTTCGGCATGTTAGCCGCGGCCAAATACCTCTTAGCCGCGGCCAATTCTTCTCTGTTTAACCCCTTCCTAAATAGCCGCGGTGAGTTGGACCTTCGCCGCGGCCAACATACATGGCGCCGCGGCGAAGAAGCCTCCTAGAGCTTCCTCGCTCGTGTTCTCGATATTGGCCGCGGCCAATTCCTCCTTCCGCCGCAGCCAATTCCTCTCTGGAAGATTTCGCCGCGGCCAATTCCCCAATTAGCCGCGGCCAATTCCCCTCTGGTCTGACTCCCAGTTAAGCACCAAATTTTGGTGCGTAGGTGTAATTAACTCCACCATTCTCTCCTTCAATCTATGCCTTCCATATCCATACAGCACACATGTACAAAGATACAGGTATATATATATATATATATATATGAGACATCCTTATATGGTGGCAGATCATTGGAAGGCTTAACTTCATTCATTCAAGAAAGAGAGTGAGAGAGAAAGAGCATAATCAGGAATGGGTAAGAGGAAAGTGGAAAACTTTGAAGCTTAAAGGAAAGTGGAAGCCTAAACCCAACTCATCCCCTGGCGCCCTTTCTCTTATTCTTTCTACACACCCTTCTATCAGCATAGCCACACACACAGATTCACATTACTGAACCAGCAAAACAGGGGGGAAGATGCGGTGTACTGGAACCAGAAACTTACACACTTACAGCAGCAACTCCAGGCTTGGAAAGAAACTAATTTCTGGCGTTAACTTCCCTCAACCACCAGCAGCAGACTTGAACCAGGAATTAGAAGAAGATGACTCCAGCAACAGCAGCAATGGCGAGGAAACAGAGGAGAGATGATGCAGTTTTGTTCCAGCAGAATTTGGCTCCTTTTTCTGACCGAAGGGATGGGCAGGGGTATGGGTTTGGTGCGGCAGAAATTGGGGAAGAAATTTACCTAAAACCCAAGCACAAAATGAATGAGAGAAGGGCATTTCAGAATTTTCAGATGGAAGCAGAGAACTTCTACGTGGCAGCTCAAATAATGCTTTGAAAAGTCAACTTCCATGCAAATGAAGGCATGCACGTCGGGGGTTTTACAGGATATTTATCTTCGTTACTTATTGGTTGTTGAAATTTGTGAATGTTGTTATTATCTTTTTTTTTTCCCTCATTTTTTGGTGGGTATGTTAATGCCGTATTGAGAGCATTTATTGGGCAATTTAAAAATAGGTCAACATGGCTCAGTTTACATAGCCTGCAAAGCCAATTCATATGGGTAGAGATTTTTAACACTTTTACAAGAAAATGCCATGCCCTTAAAAGTAATCCAAGTTTTAAAACCAGATTTAGGAAGAGAATTGAACCCTAGAGAGCAGCTTATGATAAGCCTTCACATTTTAATATTACATAAAATAACACTTAGGAATAATTGTACACAATAACACCAATAGAGACACTAGTATAATTCCATTGGTAGATTTCAGAGAAGCTTTTTTTTTTTTAATAAATTAAAATTTTTCACTTTTGTTGGCATTTTGTTTTTTGTTTAATTGGAGTTTTTGTATATTTTTTATTTGGTTTAAGAATGTCATTATGAAAATTGTTGAATTATGATACCCAAAGTGAATAATAATAATTATCTTATTGCAATACCAATAAATGATAAACTTTTATGCCAAAAAATAATTCAAGAATGAATAGAATTTTTTTATGCCTCTTAGTTTAACAAATTATTTTTATTAAATTTAAAATTTCTATTACATGTTGTAAATGTTACAATGCTTTACATTTAAATGAAATTTTAGTTTTTATAAAAATATATTGATAAGAACAAATAGCCTCATGATTTTATTTTTACTAGTGGTTCCTTGTTAAAAGGTATGAATAAGTGACAATATGATCTACCCATCAAACGACCTTGTGAATTTTTTCTATTCAACATATATATATATATATATATATTGTCAATGTGAATCATTGCAATTGCAAAAATTATATAATTAAACAATGTTACTTGTTGAGAAAACAAATTAATTAATATCCTATAACCCTACATACCTTGTATTACTGCAAATGATAAATAACTCATTTAAATTATGTACACTTATTTTTCTTTTGTTAAGTTTTCTTTTATAAAACATGATGAATTTTATAAAAGAAGAAAAAAAGAAAAACCTTACAAAATTTGAAAAGGTCTTGGTCTAAATGGCAATGGTGATTCCTGGTAGCAAAGCTTCTTATACATAGCTTCCATGGCAGTCTCAATCTTAGTCTAAACAGCTTTTTCGAAATTGTTTGAGCTTTTCAAGTTCTATAGTTTCATCACAAATTTCCTTCGAAATTGTTTGAGCTTTTCAAGTTCTATAGTTTCATCACAAATTTCCTATGCTGCCATGGTTGAATGGAATCTTTCTTAGCTTTGAGATCTCAAACAATCCCATCACTTCAATCCCCAGAAGCATTAAGACCCAGGGATAGCAACACAAGCAAAAATTCGACTCAAAATTTAAAAAGATGAAGTAAAAAAGAAAAGTGTGTTAATGAATTTCTTCATTCTAGTCTTTGTTCTATAGTGATAAGCAATGTCTACCAGCAAGTTGAGCATTAGCCCAAAGGAACAGGCACCTACTCCTGAAAACCATAACTCCCAAGTTTTGATAAAGTTTTATGCCTTATTATATTAACAGAAAGGTTTAAAATCTTTCATTTTCAAGCATTTGGGACTATTTTAGTAGTTTTCTTATATCTTTGTATTCTTCATTATTTTTATTTAATTTTTAAACTTAATTGGGATGAACATATAAATATCCTTTTAATTTTGATCTCTTAAATTTTTTTGATTTTCACATCCTTTCAATACAGCTATATAAGATTATAACATTGCCAACACCAAGAGCCCTCCTTAAACGGAGGTTCAAAAGTAATGCTAATCGAAGAAAAAACAAAAAAAAAAAAGGAAAAGAACTTCATATATATTGATATATTTTCTCTTCTTCCTCTGTTGGCAAAGGATCTTTTGAAAAACGAAGGGACTTCTCTTACATGTCTCTAAGATCCACTTTCTTGCTTCACCATTGCTATTAAACCTAAGCATAGACATCTCATATTTTGCAACTCAGTTTTTTTTAAAATTTATTCTGCAACTTGGCTTTTTTACTTTTTTCTTCTTTCTTTCTTTCTTTCTTTCTTTCTTTTGAGAAAACCCACCCTTGGAAGAATAGTAGTATGATGAGGTGAAAAAGTATCTAAATTTTGTCCATATGTCATTTCTTTTTAGTAACATATATCTAAGTTAATGTTATTCTTTAAATTGTAGCATCAATTTTCATTAATGAGTGAAGGGTCCTTTCTCTTTTCATACTTCATACCATGAACTTGACTAGCAGTCTATTGATCTCCAAGTTTGAGGTCGTGGAAATGATTGGAGAAAGATAATTGACTTAGATTTGTTCACAATGTGAACCATTTTTTAGCTAATCAATGGAAGAAACACAGAACGTGAACATCAGTGAAAAGCTATGCAAGTACCAATATTTTAAAGTAAAGATTTATGACAATGTGCCTGAAGTGTGCACTTTATACCATTTCTCTCTTTTTTTTTAACAAAAATTTAAAAAAAAAATAAAACATTAAACACTTTTAAGCATACTTCACAGATTTTCACTTGAGAAAATCATGATTCAAAGTTATCCTAATTTTTGTTTGCTTATAACATAATAAGTACAAGATATTACTTGAGAGTTAAAACTTGAAACAACCTACTAACATCTCAAATGAGAAACACAACTGTCTCTTAGATAAGAAAGTCTAGGTAATTGCCTTTATTCTCTTACTTTTATTAAAATTAGGAAAGGACGAGCTTGTTATACTTTGACCAGAAACAAAAAGCAACATTCTCCATTCAAAACAAATGGATAAACAACTTTATCTCAAATGCTTATACATTTCTATTTTATACTTGTCAATTACAATGAACTAAAAAAAGACATCTGCTCAACTATGAAACACATGTGGTGACTAGACTAAGTCATGTTAATGTAATATCATGAACAATGGAAAGGAAGCTACAAGAAACAAGATATCACTCTAGATGTTAACATCCATCATTTGGGGTTTAGGTTAAACACTAAAGTACCCTTGTTCAGCTTCTCTTCTCTTCAAGTATGCATATACAATGTGTTTGTAGAAGTTAGAGATATGATTTACTCACATCAATGCTCATCTTGAAACAATACCTCAGGAACAAAACCACTTATTTGACTCCCATTAGCCTTGTCATTGTCATCTTTAATATTGTTTTTCCATTGATAAGAATGTTCATGTCTTGTCATTGGGATCTCACATACTCTATCACAGTGATGACTCCCTAATTTTAGATAAGAAAAGGATATATCTTATGATAAATTAGGGAAGTAAAGTACTTTTCTCTTGATTAATATAGCTAAATGTGTATTGAATCAAACAAAATAAAAAAAAATGTTTCAATTGCAATATTTTTATCAATTTGAGTCTCATTTTATGATTGATTTTTATCTTAGGGAAAAGTAGAAGATTGTAGAAAGTAATGAGAAAAGAGAGGGAAACTGAAAAGTAAAAAAGTAAGTGGAACAAGTCCTCTCGTTACAGCTAGAACACAATTCGTTATAGTGAGGATGCGCTTTCGCTGTAGTGAGGATGCGCTTTCACTATAGCGAGGAAGGCACTTCGCCATAGCAAAGTTGCAATGCATACAAATTCTAGGAAGTAACTCACTATAGCACGAGTAGTAGCGAGATCAGCAAAAATCTAGGAGCCTATAAGCTCTCGCCATAGCGAGAGTCATTCCTTACCATAGTGAGATCGGTCTCTGAAACGCACAGCTTTGATTTGTGAGTTAAAAAGCACGAGAGAAGGCTAGGGATTTGTGAATGGAGCAAGGGAGAGGTTTTCTAGCCGACTAGGAAAGTGGGAAAACGCACAAGAAGTGTTGGGGAAGCTTCATACTAATCAGGAAATCATTGATTCTGTCCATTATTCTTCTGAGTAGGTGTTTTTACTCCATCTTCCCTTCTAGTTAATGTATTTGTTGATATGTTTGTTGAGATTGTCTATGGATTTTAAGCCATAAGTGATTAAATTTTGTAACCTTTAAGCTTTGGAGATTATTTCCCTTTTTATTATGTTTGATTAATGAAGATTTTAGTGTTTAATTTGAATTATGGTTTCACCCTATTGATTGGCCTCCTTTAGTTTAATTATGGATTTTGTAATGAACCTTTAAAAGAAAGGAATTACATATAGACTATTGATTAAGCAACTTAGGATTAGATATAGTCTAATTTGCACTTGAGATAGAAATATACTCGGGGGCTTTAGGTAGTCTAGATAAGGCCTGAGCTTAATTGAATGTTAACTACTCATTTGAGATATCAAAGAGTCGAGTTGATATAGGGGTTTAAATGGATCGAAAGACATTTGTACCTAATTAGACCTTTGACTCTAAAATTGACATTAAACCAATTAATTAGAAAAGGAAATGATTGACATTATATACAAAGGGGATTAAAATTCCTAGGGTGTCTTTAATTGCTTATTTTCGATTAAAACCATCTTTCAGTATTATTAATACATTTGAATTAATTTTCACAATTATTAATCACAATTTGATTTGTTTAACCAAAATGAATATGAGAACTCTAATGCCTAATTACTAATCGTATTGATTCTCTGAGGGAACGATCTTGATTCATCATGTACTATTCTTATGACCCGTACACTTGTGGTGTTATTATTCTGATGAGCATCACACGGCTTGCCCTTCATTGCTTCTTCCTTCTTGGCAGATTCATAGCCTTCTGCTTTAGGGCCTAAACCTTGCAAATCAGGTATCTAACTTGTGAAAAACACAAATCTTCAAGCCCTCTCCCTCTTCTCCTTAGCTTCAACTAATTTTTTCTATCATGATCCTCTTGTTTAGTCTTTTGGGGTCTTCCAGTATCATTCTTTAGTAGCTATAGGAGTTCATTTTTTGTTGATGCTTTACTGGTATCATTTTCATCTATCTCTTTTTTGTCTACTTTTTCTACTTCTTTTTATTGTCCTCACTGTTAATTGATTAGAGGTTTCATCCTCATCAGCAAAGAGCAATAGGTTTATTTTGTTGTAGATTTTATAGACTATACCTCTAAGCGTGTGAGAAAACCAGAAATTTTAGAAATTTTAATATCATTGGTTAATTTACTTATTTTCTTTCCTTCTTCTCCTAACAATATCAACTTGGTTCCCTTATTTTGTATAAAAGAGAGAAAGAAAAAAGGGGGAAAACTCAAAACAGCATGTTTCTATTTTGTTTATGTTAACCATTTCTAGTTTGAGTTAAAATATCCAGACAAGGTGAAATGCATTATGTGATAATTCAAAACACAGATTTTATCAAAATCATATTGTAGGAAAATGTTGCCCATCCATCTGGAATCCTTTTCTGCTACTAAGTAACTTCCCCAATGCTAGCTAGCACCACAAATTCTATATATTAATAAAAAATAAAAACTACAAAATTCGATGAATTTCTATAATTTGTGCAACTCATCTTTTATTAAGAATATTATTACTTTTTAGAAGAAATATCATTTGACGACTAAAACATCTATCAGTCTTGAACATCTTAATCTATAAATGTTTACCTGCTTTTTATGATCTTTGGCACATAATTTTTGAGGTTTTAATCATCAAAGAAACCCCTTCCATATGACACTAAATGTTCTCCAAAAGCAACCATCTTTGCTTGACAAATGCTAAACAACTCAATGAGATTCATAGAATCTATCTTTTCCTCCATAACAAAGTGAACCTTGGCCCTTAGATAAGGTAAATCCTAACCATAAGTTAACTACAATTATGTTCTCAATTTTTAGTTTAGCTATTTGTAAGCATCTAATGCTACACATTGAGGTTTTACTAGTCGTACGTTATTAACAAAAAAAAGTGGGCTTGATCAACGTACCGGTTAGATGAAGAAATGTTCCTGAAGCACAAAAGGAGGTAATAAGTGTTGATAATTGCTCCAAAAATTATGTGTAATTTGATTAATTAATTCTTCTCACCATACTATGGCCATTACATATCATAGTAAATGAAGTTGATTTCAAAATCATTAATAAAAAGACTTTGGTAGTTTGGCCAATTGTTTTGCTTCTAGTGTGAATCCTTTTTTTTATAGCTAACAAATTATTAATTTAACTTTTCTGTAATCTATATATTGAATGATTAATATTTGGAGATTTATATTGGTTCTTTCTTTGCAATTTCTCCCGTTCAATGATTAATACTTCCTAAAAATTGCCCTAAGCACTTATTATGATTAATCTATTTTGGAAGTGATTTTATTCAATACAAATCTTTAAATGACTTCATCTAAGCATTTAATAGTTTGGAAATGATAGCCTAAAAGAAGTATCCTTTAATTCATTAAATGCATTCCATTTGGTTTCCTTACCATAGTGGATTTGGTTTTATAGGTGTTGCTTGTTGCTCAATCACATGCCCGATTTTGGTATCATGTGCCTTTTGGCTCCTCCTTTTTTATTAGCAATGTAAATACAAGGATATGTTAAAATTAAGCTAGGTTTAAAATAATTTCTTTAAACTCTTACTATTGGGCAAATGACATTGTAATTTTAATTTGTACTACTTATTCCTTAAACTTCAACATGGCAAATAGTGTTTGCTATTCACTGAGCAAAAGAATTTAGTTAATTTAATAGAACTTGATGTTGGCTTATGTGCAAGTGGTCGTTTGTGTAAGGATTACACAATATAATCCTCCTGAGGCATTTGGTTTCTCCTTCATGCCATCCAGCTTCTCAATGACAGTAATAGGAGAGGATCAAATTTTGTACCATACTGACCAAGACTTACTTGAGCAAGAGTTTGAGGCTCGTGTTTGGGATAAAAGATTTAGGGATCTAGAGAGATCTGATTAAGCTTATAACAGTAAACTTTTCATTTATTGCCTTATTTCAGGACATTGAACAACCAAATTTCATCATAGAAATTGATAACTTAGAGTGCAATATTTGACTTCCCTTGACTTTAGCATTAAATATGTGGACTTCCTCTTTATTTATATTTTAAAATTACACTATTACCTGGTCATTTTATAAAGTAAAATGATTCATTTTCCTTAATTGTGTGCAATATTTATTATGTTATTATAATTATTACTCAATAGTATCTATATCTTTTTATTACTTTTTTAAAATAGGAATATGAGGGTTATTTTTCATCCTCAAAATCACAATTTTTTTTTTCATTATAACAATTCTACATAGCAAATGAGCCCCAGTAAGTTAGAGGCCATCCAAAAATGGTCAAGTGCTATAACATCCTTATTTATTATATCTAATAGCTTCAAACATTACTTTTGAGAGGTTGAGAGTGAATCTGTGCATATTTGCTAAATTGGAGAGTCACTTCTTGGGAGTTCCATTGAGCATATTTTAGTCATTTAACCACAAATTTTGGCCATTTAACTAGTTTCTAACATCATAATAGTTCTGTTAAGCTTAACTGAATAAATGGCTAAATTGTAGCATATTTTTAAAGCAAAAGAGAGGTCCATCTATTTAATGCTAAATAGGTGTCAAAGTATTTTACTCTAACCTGTAACGTAAAACTACCCAATATGAATGTACTCCATATATATTGTTTTGATGGCAATTGCGCCATAATGGCAGTGTTACTTCACTTATTTGTTCATAGTTGCATTGACTTTCAGTCCATGAATATCATTATTTGCCTAACGGCCTATAAAATGCCTTCTGTGGAAGCATTAGATATGGTTCTGGCGAAAATGCAGTAGAGGCTTCAATTCTGTAATCACTGATCTGAAGGATTTTATTTAGGTTACGTGTCAGCAAGAGGCAAATCCATTAGGAGTCAGTTATTTCCCTTTGTCTTTTAGTGTTGAACCCTTGTCGGCTATTTTCCTTAAAAGGTAAAGGGGCTGGGTATGAGAAAAGGAAGAATGATGTTTTGTGTTAGTAATATGGAGTTTTTCCCTTTCTTGAATAAAGGAGTCTTTTAGCCATTTCCCATTCTGCTTCTGTAACTGTGCTTTTTTGTTAACTATTTCAGTTCATCTAACCCTTATTTCTGCATTCTTAGTTAACTAATTCTTCAGTAGCTCTCTGGGTCGCATCTTGATTAACTGGGTCTATCAATCCAATAGGAATTACCAAATGTAACTAACTATCTTTTTCATATTTGTAGGTATAGCCTTTGTGTAGTATCTTATGATCTTGCAGAGTTAGGGGCTTATTACTGCTTCAAACTGTATATAGTCTTGTATCATAAAGAATGGAGGGTAAAAGGTCGCATTATAGAAGATTATACATATATATGGTAAAACAAAAAGTGTTTTGTAGGCATATTTGATTGTGCAAGAATAGAATGCTAAGATTCTGAAGGGCTTTTGTTTACGCAAGATTTATTAAATAATGAAGTAGATATGAAAATTTTAGAATAAATTAATAATTTGTTCCTTTAAAAATAAAATTTATCAATTTAATTCCTTAAATATTTTTAACCAATCAAATCAGTTTTTCTGTTACACAAGTTCATGATCCATTGACATGGAACATAAATGAGAACTGATGATATAAAATTACCCAAATATTTTACTTTCAAGGCAATATTGTGTTGGCTAATTCACAAAACGTAGTTAATCTAACTAGAAAAATGACTTGTGGCTCTAAGTAACTTTTGTGAAATTATATAAAACAATATTATTTTGAACATTCAAGACTTGGGCAAGTTCTATTAATAGGTAACAGCCATATAAGCTCTTGTTTATGCCATATTTCAATTAGTAACTTTCTTTAATTGAAAGATTATTTTGATTGTGAGAAAATGTTTAGTAACTAAATTAGAAATTTTATTTTTGAAACATCAAATTATAAAGAAAACAATCTTTCAATGATTAAATCATTAATTTACTCAAAATATTTATGCCTTTGCTATTCATTCAAATTTTACAAATCCATATACATATATTTATTATAAGTTGGTTTTTGTTTAGAAACTTAAAATAAACTGAGTTTATTATTAGAGATTATTATCGTCTTAGAGCTTTTGTAATAATTAGTTATCATTTTATTTTTAGTGGATTCTTTTTCAAAGTGTATATATATATATATATATATTGGAAGAGTTTTTCCTTCTAAAACATTATTCACAAATTATAGCTTTAACTTGAATTTCATGTCTTTTTTTCCTTCTTTCCCTCAATTTTCTTATGCTCTCTTCTATTTTTTTTCTTTAAAATTTTTTATTTCCATGCATAGCATGAAACCCTACCTATTTATAAATTGAGTTACAAGGACTGAATAGTACAATGTAATATTTAATTTTAGCCCTTTTAAGCACAACTAAACTATAACCATGCTCCAACCTTAAAATTCAACATTGTATGATAGTAGCTTCATCCACAATAGAAATGATGCATAAATTTAGCAATTTGAGTTTTGCTCCCCCCCCCCCCCCCTTCTTTTTTTTTTTTCATGAAGTAATTGATGTTTATATGGTGAATATGGTAGTTTTTTTTTCCCCTCTTGAATGGAAGACTTTGAAATTTAGACCAAGAGTGGAAAATCAATTGGAAGAAAAGGGAGGGAAGTACTTTGTAGAATTGGTTCCAAGACTTCTAAGAACCAACCTAAGATAAATTCTACAAAAGAAGGGGAGTGTAATTATGAGTGTGTTATTATATATTTATGAGTTATCATTAACTTTGAACGTTTATTTTGCAATTTCACTATTTTGTGGAATCTTTTTATCAGTTTCTATATTCCAAGTTCTGCCAATTATAACCATGCTATAACTCTAGATTTTTTATAGTTTTTAGCCAATTAGTTGTCATTTATTTATTTTTATTTTCCTCACTCTCATTTTCTATAATGAAGGGAAATTAAAATTATCTAAATACTATTTGATACAAAATTAGTTCACCTCATAAAGTAAGATTTATTTAGACTTGACTTCCAGTTTGTCAAACTACTTCCAGTTTGTCAAACTGCTCGATTTTCTTAGCAGTGTAACCTAATAATTTTATAATTATTTTATTGGTGGCGTAAATATAAGGATATATTAAAAATAGGCTAAAATGTAATTTTTTTTGTGTCGAAGGGATAAAATTGTACATCTCTTTTTAGGAGATTTTTTGTATTTTGATGAATAAAATAATTTATTATAATTTTAATTTTGAAAATATCTTTGAACTTTTTAATTTGTGGCAAATAATTATAAAAATAATAAAATTAATTAATTAATCAAATTAGGTTTTGATAGAATTAAGTTCAACAAGTGTACTCTTAGCTAGTTAAGAAAATTATTTCCCCAATTTTATGATTTCTTCCTATTATATTTCACTTAAGTGTTATAAAATTGTGACTTATATTTAACATAAGAGTAAATTGCATTGATTTTTCCTAGATTTTGCTAAAATTATATGAATTTTTTTTTAATTTTCAAAATATACACTTTCTTCCTTTAAAAAGTTATATTATATTTTAATTTAATTGATTAAAATATCTTCTTTAAGTTTTATTGAAATCACATAACTTTCTCTTCTAGTTTCAAAATATATACCTCCATCTTTTGAAACCAAAAATTGTATCATACTTTAGTTTAATTTTTAATTTTAACTAAAATATCTTCTATTAACCTAAATAGATATTCAGTTTTTTTTTTTTGGGAAAGAATTAAAGATCAAGTTATTTTGTAACCTAAGGACTCTTACCTTCATCATTGTTCTTTTGTCAAATTATATTTAAATATGCATAAATAAAAATTAAAAAGACTAAAATATCATTTTCATGAAATTTGATGAAGGTTTAAACTAATTATCATTTATAAACCAATAGTTAATGTGACACATGTATTTCAGGTGAAATTTTTCTCTTTTTTTCTTTCATAAAACTTGATTAACTTATAATTAATTATTGTGAATATGAATTTTTACTTTACATAACTTTTTGACAAACTTGATTTAGTAATGAACCATTTTGTTAATGTTAGTTTTAAGTTTAACTTTGAATTGGAAGAGTAGATTTCTATGTTGGTATAGTGCCCATTTGGATTCACGTTCAAAAACTGCATTTGTATAGAAGTAAAAATTTATTGTTTCGTATGAAACGTGATTTGAGAGGGGCAAAACGCAATTCTAAACACACGCATACTCTCTTGAGTTGCTAAATATGAGGAAAGGTATTTTACTAAAAAAAAGTGTATATTTAAATTAAAGAAAAATATTTTAGTTTAGTGGATTAAAGTGTAACATAACTTTTGGTTTTAGAAAATGAGTATGTCTATTTTGAAAAAAAGGAAAAATGTCATATAATTTTAATAAAATTCACAGAAAATGTTTTAGTCATTTGGATTAAAGTATAATAAAACTTTTTGTTTCAAAAGAAAAAAGCATATATTTAAAAAATAAAATTTCATAAATTTATTCTTAATATAATGAAGAGGTGATGACACATTTTGGGTCAATATTAGTATGGTGTTGACCACAATGAAGAGTACCTATAGAATTATGCATCATGAATTATCAGAGTTTCAGAAGATATTTAACCCTTGGCATGGTAATCAAATTATGGTCAATAAATTATCACCGCCGCTGGTTCGGTTTGGAAAAGCAAAAGGCCTTATGTGCTCAATTTTTAGACTTCAAGTCAGAATTCACATTTTCTAATTTTACATATTTACCACTTCAAGCAATTAAACTTATAAAAAAATGGATTTACTGCATTTGAAGTGAATTTTCTAGATGATTTCATCTAGTTGACAATGATAGGACTTGTTACATTAAAAATATTCAACTTTATCCACAAATTTATTCAATTACTTCTAAATAAAAAATTGTAGGCATGATTTTACCCAGAAAGAAATAATAAATAAAATATGTTACAACAAAATTATAAAGAATTAGGATCACAATTGCTTATGGAGTAGACTTGTTCTTTATATCTTTACAATTAGATTCTCTAATTATGTCTTTGCGTGTTAATGTCTATCTCTCTTTCAAATTTTAATAGCTTGGCCACTAAGCAACCCTTCGCATTATGTATTCAACCCATTCTTAAAAACCTCTCTATTTTTCAATCTTGTAAATCCCAAATCCCATCTTCAAGTCCCTACCAATCTATTACTTTGTTGCTAAAATCAAATTCTTCAGTGGAAAGTTCAAAACCACAAGAAGCTATTTTTTCAATGCCTTGTTTTATCGAGCAAGTGTAAGCCACTAAACGATACAAATTATTGTCTTGGCTTCAATAAGAGGTTCAGGATGGTGGATATTGAAGCTTACCATATCTTTGGGTTCAGAAGCATTTCAACAATGGCAAAGCCTACAGATTCTCGTAAAATCGTTTTACTATTGTCAAATGGAATTCAAGGGTTGATTTCAAAAACTCAAAATTTAGTACAAAAGAGTGTGGATTGATGTACGAGGTTGCAATGTTGGGTTATTTTGAAGAGATTAATGATACACCTAGATGGGTTTGCTTTTTGCTAAAGTACAATCTCAATTTAGATTTTATTCTGTGACAAAAAAGCCTATTATGGGTTTAGAGGCTATTTAGAACAAATTAGACAAGGATATGTACTTAAAATTTGATGAATTTTGCCGACGATATTAGGCTTATGTTGTCCAATGTAATGCTGTATGGTCCCAATATTAGATGGATTCATAGAATGGAAACGAAAATAAGAGAGAAATTTGATAAGAGGTAGGAATCTATGAAGGAAAGGTGGGGTAGCAATAGTCATTAGAATAATGGGGAAAGAAAGGCAAGAAGAATGATTCTATTGGGTATAATGTCTAAAAGTTGTTGCTTATTTTTCACAAAATCATGATGGGGTTTCCTACAAGTTAGAGCCATGAAAAAAGGTAAAAAAGGTGTGTATCAAAAGAAGCAGCTCAAATAGGCAGTAATGAGGAGGATCTAATTTCTCTAAATGATGAAGATTGTGCCTCACAAAGGGAGTCTAAGAAGCCAAATTATTTCTCCAAGAGCAAGAACACCAAAATGAACAATAATATTGGCACATTCGAAACCAAATCTCATTTTAGATTCAAATCAGCCTCAGATACAAATTTCTCTGAATTCTAATTGCTATGAATGATGAAGATTGTGACTCACAAAAAGAGTTTAAGAAGCTATTTAACTACTCAAAAGCTAAGAAAAAGAGGAAGTAGAAAGAGGAAGAAGCTCATAAAATAGCAGTTAGAATAAAGAAAGAAAGAGAAGCTGCTAGAGAGGCACTTTTGACGATGAAGAGAACAGTTAAAATTGGGGATGACATGAAGAAATATGAAGAATTTGAACAATTGTTCTATGGCCATTCTGTCATGTCTTGGTACTCATTGAAAAGTCTAGACCTCTATATGAGAGATTAGTTAGTTCTTTAACTGTCATTGCAAGTTGTAGATATGGTTTTGTATGTTTGATGCTGTCCTTTGAGTTTTCCTTCATGTTTTTCATATTTCTTCTGTGAGACACAGAGGGGTCAATTTTTCTTTTTTTAAATGTTCATAAACTGTGCATTGAACTCTTGATGGGTATCATATATGGTTTGTTCATACCCGCTCCTCATTGCGAGCAAATTTTTGAATTTTGTCACGATTAAATTCAAAGGAATCAAATCAAGATTTAAAAGGAGGCATTGTGTCCTCTTACCAACTAAACACTTGAGCTTTTCAGGTTTTTTGTTGAACTTTTTTTTTTTTAACATGACATACATAGATTAAATCTAAGACCTCTTTTAAATTACTTACACTCTCTAGCACGATACTACATTTAATGATTTGTTTGTGACCTTTTTTGATTGGTGGGTTGTTTTATGATGTGCACAGTATTCCATACACATCTTTAAGATGCAATTTGAATCATCCAAATTTTATTTAGATAATTTAAATTTTATTTTTTTATTTTTATTTTTTATTAAAATAAATTTTTTTAAAATGTATAGTTAAAAGGCTTTTTATATTTTATATTTTTTAAAATAAAAAATATTTAAAAATCAAGAAAAAAGAATTAAATCTGGATCATCTAAATCTAATCTAGACAATTCAAATCAGATGTGCACAAGGTAGAGCAGGGAGAAGAAATGCAAAAAATTTGTTTTCATTTTATTATGGATGCTCATTAAAAAAATTAAATGAAAACGAATGGTACAAAAATATCAATTTTGTATCATTAATTCTCAACTTAGTATTATTAGTTCTTTCTTTATATGTAACTGTCAGACTCCAAGTGAAGAAACTTTTTTGCCTTGTGAAGTTAGGATACCCCAACTTCCAATTTGGGATTCTTTCTCCTTTCACATTGGATCCATCATTTGTTTTTATTAATTTACTTATTATCCTTTTTAGTTAGATATAGGATTATTGTTTATATAACATAAATTTCTAATTTATTATTTATAAATAAAAATTTAATTATCATCGGTCTGATTTTTTTTTTTTTGGGGTATGTTTGTAATTCATCAAAGCATTAGAACAGGTTTTCTTCTTCGATCCCACTTCCAACCTCTAATTGTAAAATCACCATACGAAATACAATCTACACTTCATATCTTGTGCTCATTAAGGAAAATCATGGAAGAAAAAGAACTCAAATTGTACACCTGATAAGAACAATGAAACAAATAATGCATCAGATGCAGACGTTTTATATGCGTGCTTATGTAACAAAATAATAATGATGAAGTTGTAATGCATGGTGCAACATCCAGTAAATTAAAAAAACCAAATCCCATATTTTAAAATTTTGAAGAGCTGGAGTAATGTGGAGAAACTCGTAAAAGTTTGGAATGTCAAATAAATCCTTATTTACATATACTCATAAGAGAATAGAAGGGGAAAAAAAAAATTCCAAATCAGTAAGATATGAATAAAAAGGAAAATGCTACATTCATAGCAGAGTTTTGAACCCCAGAAATCATTTATTACATGATAGTTGTATTTTGTTGAAAGTACCATTTATGAATTGTTGAAGTAATTAAATAGAAAGGCTTCACTAGGTACATTAAATGATTTCTGGAAAAATATATAAAATCAGAACAAAGTCAAGATAGGACAGGTGATCAAAATCATTTGCAGCACAGTGACAAGACGATAATGGACGAAACAGAACCAATATGTGCAAAAGAATGGTCATATTAATTCATAATTAACAGGGCACATCCACTCAACAATAAATACATATCTGTTTTCCAAAAATAAATACATTTTTTATGTATGTGTACAAGGCTTTAAGCTAATCTATTCTGTCTGGTTGCTTCCTCTTTATGTCTGCAATTCTTAGTCATGCACACATAATGGATCAGAAAATCATGAAAACTAAAATGGAATATACCATAAACAGTAATCCCTACTTCTTTCCTTTGCTTAACCTACTGTATAAAAAGGCTGCAGATCCTCTAAAAACTAAGATTACTGCCAACCAGTAGCCATAGCCAAAACATAATGAAACCTTCAAATAGCTAGTAATAGCACAAAACAGAGGACAGTACTTTGAATGTTGAAGTAATGTCTCTGCCATCATATACAGGATTATTGAAGTTGCCAATTTGCAGTTCATGTTCATTTGGTTTAAATAATTTCCGATCCAAGATTTGACCCCACAAAGCCTAAACTAGCCTCTTAATTATAATGGGAAGTCTCAGTCAAATATTCATCAGGATGGCTCACCAGTCACCGATAATCTCCACAATGGCATGACCCATCCTTAAAATGTTGGAATCCATTAGTGTCCCTATGAGTTCAACTATCTCGGAGATGAGCTTGGCAGCGATATTGCAATCTCCACAAACACTAAGAGTTTGTTTGGTTGGAGGAGGGAATGGGGCAGAGAATGTAAAATATGAGTAGGTTGGAATAGGTAAGATAGAAAATGACTTTTTGGCATCTATTTTTAGAAAAGTGATTTGATATATAAAATAATGATTTGATAGGTATAATAAAAAATATAAGGGTATAATAGATATTGCATAGCCTATAAAAAGGGAATGCAATTACCTTATGTGCAACCAAACGGAGCATAAGACTCTTGGGATGTCTGATTGGAGACCCAGGATGGGTATTCAAAATAGCAAACATAATAGCTAACTTTTCACTGTGCACAGCTAGTATTCCTTATCCTCTTCCTCTACATCATGAGGAGCAGAATTAGTCTCAGGGACATAACCTAACTCTTTCATCTTCCCCACCGACACATCTAGCTTTTCATATATCTCCCTTGACTGAGGGTGCAATTTATGACCAGCAAGAAAGGTGTAAATCTGATTATTCAGCTCAACATTGCTGATGCCAGGTATTTTCCTAATTCTTGTTCTCTTCATTAATAATCGAATAGCTGTTACTTCTTGCCATCTGCCAGCCTTTGCATAAATATTAGATAACAACATGTTGTAACCTGACTGCTCAGGAACCAACTGAAAAAGTTTATCAACTGCTAAAAGCCCAATATCCATGTTGAAGTACACACGACAAGCACTGAGCAGTGCTCCTCAAATTCTTTGATTAGACTCCAACGGCATCTGTTTGATGAAATTATAGGCCTCATCAACTTGCCCAGTATGTCCTAAGAGATCCACCGTACAAGCAAAATGTTCAATTCTTGGGGTTATTTTATAATCATTTGTCATTAGTTTAGAGTAGATCTTCCCCTCCTCCAGTAATCCCGAATGGCCACAAGCTGAGAGAATAGCAACAAAAGAAATGGAATCAGGATTTAGACCTGAATCTTGCATTTCTTTGAAGTGTTTGACAGCATTGTGACCTTGCCCAGTCATACCATAAGCAGATATCAATGATGTCCATGATGCGACATAACAGAACTACATTCTGTCAAATTCCTTGCTTCTTCTAGACATCCACATCTAGCATACATGTCCATCAATGCATTCTCTAATAACAAATTTGGGAATAATTTCTTCCTCTCAATATGTTCATGAATATTCCTTCCTAGCAACAGAGCTGAAAGATCCCTACAAGCTAAAAGAACACTAGCCAAAGTGATTGCATCAGGTTACACCCTACTTTTTTCCATTTGTAAATAAAACTCAACGGCTTTGCTGACCATTGAATTTTTTACATACACAGCTATCATCACATTCCATGAGACAAAAGTCTTCTCCAAATTCATGAACATATCCTTAAAATATGAAACATATGCAGATGATGTGTTACTTACAGCTGGCATGAGGCTAGCTATCGTTCCGGCATCAGGTTGTTGCCTTGATGCCTGCATTTCCCGGCAAATCTCCAATGCGTCATCAAATCGTCCATTTTTGCATACCCAGCAACCATTGCGCTCCAGGAAACAACATTTTGCTTGGCAATTCATAGAAAACTTGTCGTGCCTCCAAATCATGGCAGTTAGACCATTCCCAACAAACAAATTGGAGTCAAGTCGGACCTTTACCACAGCCCCCATGAAGCTGCAACCCAAATCTTAGATTCTCAGACCAAGAACAAGCCTTTAGGCCACAAAGGTATGTATAGTTATCCGGACTAAATCCACCATTAACCACGGTCTTGAAAACAAGCAGTGAATCGTTGTACAAATGGTTGTTCACATAGCTCCGTATCATGACATTAAAGAAAACAACATTCTTCTCAGGAATTTCATCAAACTCCTCTCGTGCAAAGTGAATTTCTCCACTAGCAGCATAAGCCCTCGATAGTTTGATTCCCGGGGAAAGGTATGGATGAAGAAGGTAATGAAAAATGATTGAGTGAACTTCCTTCAGGGTTTTGATATCAGGGTATTGGTCTAATGTTTTGCCAAGCAGTTCTTCAACAACATTCGGATTTCCTGTTAACAGTACGGATTTTTTGATTGGTGAAACCAAGGCTTGTAATTTGGAAAATTGACGAGAAAGAGAAGAAATAGCTTTCATGAATTTGAAGTTTGCCTTCAATGTGAGAATTTGGCCTTGAAATTTGCGTTATTCGACTGCGATACCATTTCAATATTGCCGGCAAAATTTGGGACTTTCACTGTTTAAGGAGCCTGGGAAGCTGCTCGATGCAATTCTTCCTCGAATTGGTACGCGAAGATGCAACAATGCCAGAATTTGAGCCATTTGCTATAATTCTAAAAAAAAAAAAAAGATGTTAAATTCTATGCATGTGTTACACTTTAATATTAAAAAATAATAATATAAGAAATAGCAACTCGATAGCACTGCTATCGAGTTGCTGCAAGAAAATATGTGAGTGACGATGCCACCAAATTTTTGTAAAATAAGATGCACTCGATGACACTGGGCAAAGTATAGCATATTTGGATATTTCTTTTGACATTATAGCGTTCCAGCCATTAATTTTCTGCAACGTCGCTTTTTGATCAAGTAGTCTACACCAGCATCATTGAATTTGTGTTTTCGAAAGATTTTTTTTTATAGATCGAAAAGTTTTTTTTATTTGGTGTTTTTATTTTTATTTAATTAGAGCTTCTGTAATTTTTTTAATTTAGTCTAAGAATATAATTTTATTTACAATAGATTAATAGAATAACATTAATAATAATAATTTTATATGTAACGAATTAAACAGAGAAATATTTATTTATAAAGAACAAAATAAAAAAAAATAGTTCTATGAATAATTAAATTAAAAAAATACTTAATTGATAAAATGATTCTATAAGAGTTTAAATTAAAAAATATTTTATCCATAAAGAACCAAAATAAAATTTTAATCAAGTGAATAATTGTCATTTTGTTGTTAAAATACCCAAACAATGGTGAAAAAATTTTACCTTAAAAATATAATTCAAGGATCTATATAAATTTTATGTGCCTGCAGGTGTTTTAAATGTTAATAGGCATTACATTTAAATGAAATTTTATTTTATTTTTTCATAAACAAAAGCAATAGGAGCAAATAGCCTCAGGATTTGATTTTCTCTAGTGATTCTTTATTAATATGCAAGAATAAGCTACAATACGTTCAACCGATGAAACAACCACATGACTTGCGAAATTTTGTTTATACCCAAAAAAAATTGCCAATGTGAACGATGTTACTGCAACTAATAAATAACTAATTTAAATAGAAGTAAATTAAATCAACTTTCTTTAAGGTTTGTTGAAATTATATAATTTTTTTTAATTTTTATAATATACATAGACTTCTCTTAAAATAGAAAATTGGGTTATATTTTAGTATAATTTTAAAATTTTTTACTAAAATATCTTCTACTAATTTAAATTTAAAGTTGATTATTAAAAGATATTTTAATCAAAAAATATAAAATCAATATAAAGTATATGTTTTAAAAATAAGAAAAAAGTATATAATTTTATCAAAATTCAAGAAATTTCCGCAAATTACTTCTTTAAATTATGTACACGTACATCATTTTCGAAATTACTTTTAGCTTTTCGAGTTCTGAAGTTCCACTTCAAATTTCCTGTGCTGCCATGGTTGAATGGAATCTCTCTTAGCTTTGAGATCTCAAAAACCCCATCACTCCAATTTCCGTAAGCATTAAGACCCAAAAATAGCAACACAAGCAGAAATTCAACTCAAAAAGATGAACCAATAAAGAAAAGTGTGTTAATGAATATTTTTATTCTAGTCTTTGTTCGATACTGTAGCAGAGGAGTTGTAGAACAGACTAAACATGAGAAATGCTAAAGAAATGTTTTATTGTTGATTAATGGGCATCTCGACTTCAAAAGGGCGCAACTTTTAATAAGAGTTTTAAGTTTTATTATATATTATAAAAAGTTTTTAGAACTCGACGTCATTCTATCTCAAATTCAACTAGTTGAATTCATTTTCAAGCATAAAATTTTTTATTTTTATATGTTTTCGGTCTATTTTAATTTTTTTCTTATATTTTTATAATTTTTATTTATTTTTCAAACATTGTTTAGGTCTAATATATAAAAACTTTTTTGTTTAATTTGACAACAATTTTCATGAATATAATTTTGAATTTTGATCTCTCAATTTTTTTCCTTCAATTTTATATAAAAGCATCTGAATGTAAGTTTTGTGCATTTCTTATTTCTTCTGTAAAATATATCCAAGTTAACTTTGTTCTTTAATTTGTAGCATCAATTTTCATTAGTGAGGGAAGGGCACTTTCTCTTTTCACACTTAATAACATGAAGTTGGCCGGCATTCTATTAAATGCTTATACATTTCAATCTTATACTTGTCGATTACAATGAACCAAACAAAGAGATATTTGCTTAGTTGCGAAACACTATGTAGTAACCAAACTAAGTTATGTTAGTGTAATATCATGAACAATGGAATAAAAACTACAAGAAATAGGGTATCATTCCAGATGTTGACATCCACCATTTGTGGTTTAAGTTGAACTTTGAAGTTACCAAATATTAGTTTTTTTTTTCTTTGGAAGTATGTATATATAATGTGTCTGCAGAAGTTAGAGACATGATTTACTCACATCTGGTCATCCTGAATCAATGCCCTAGAAACAAAACCACGTATTTGACTCCCATTAGGCTTGTCATTGTCATCTTCATTATTGTTTTCCTACGGACATGAACGCTTATGTCTTGTCACTGGGGTCTTGCATACTGTGACAGCTTGCCCTTTGTCACTCCTTGCTCCCTTCTTGCATCTTCATAGCCTTCTACTTTGGAGCCTTCTTTACACAAATTAGGCATCCAACTTGTGAAAGACACAAATCTTCGAGCCCTCTCTCTCCTTTTCTTTAACTTACAACTAATTTTATATCATGATCTTCTTGTTCAATCCTTTAGGGTCTTCCAGTATCATTCTTCAACAGGTAAAGAGGCTAATTTTCTATTGGTAGAGGTCCATTACTTGTATGATTTTTATCTACCTCTTCTTTGTCTGCTTTTTCCTTCCAAGATTTGTTGTTTTCCTCACTGTTAAGTAATTCATTAGAGGTTTCATCCTCATCATCAAATGGCTATAGGTCCATTTTGTTGTAGATTTTATGGATCACATCTCTAAGGGCGTGAGAAAACCTAAAATTTTGAAGATTTCTTAGTCTACCTATTTTCTTTTCTTCATCTCCCCTATGCCATATCAAGTTGGTTCCATTGTTATCAGAGAAAAGGAGAGAAAGAAAAGGGACAAATGGCTTAAAATGATATGTTTTGTTTTGTTTAAACTAACTATCTCCAGTTTGAGCTAAAATGGCTAGACCAGTCATAAAAAGACAGGTATTATGTGACAACTCAGAACACCTAGACTTTATCAGAATCATATTGTAGGAAAATGCTACCTCTCCATCTGGAATCCTTCTCTGCTACTCAGTATTCTCCCTATTGCAGAATAGCTAGCACCACAAATTCTATATATTGATATAATCGTACAAAATGATATATATATATATATATATATATATTATGGAATTCTATGGATTTTTGTAATTTATGTTACTAATCTACTAGTTAAGAATATTATTACCTTCTAGAAGAAATATCACTTGACATCTAAAGCATCGATCAATCTTGAACATATTGGTCTATAAATATTTACCTACTTTTTATGATCTTTGCCGCATAATTATCAAGGTTCCAATCAGCAAGGAACCCCGTGCCATATGGCATTGAATGTTCTCTAGAAGCAAGCATATTTGCTCGACAAACTTTTGTTTATATGACTCTTCAACCCCACTTCCAACCTCTGATTGTAAAATCTTCATCCGAAATAAAATTTATAGTTTATATCTTGTGCTCATTAGGGAAAAATATGCAAAAAAAAAAGAGGAACTCAAATTACACATATGATTAGAAAAATGAAACATATAATGCATCATATAGTTGATATTATAATCTTTCTATACCCATCAATATCACTCAATTTGGAGCTCTGTAGAGTGATATATGAATTTTTAAAGTCGTTGGTCTGCTGCAATATAAGAAATAGACCTTGCTACTATTCTATTAGGATTTCATAGGTCAAATGATATTGTCTTGGTTTGAAATTTCTACAATAGCTAGATGATGTCCTGAGCTTTTCATAGGGTCCTAGTTTGTGTGATTTGGAGTTTTCTAACTCAAGTTATGAATTTTTGAACTTAGAATAGAATTATGGAACTATGGAAAATGGAAGTGTGATGCAAATTTTGATGTTTATGTTCCGAACCCAAACTCCATGCCTCATTTTGCGATGATTCTGTATGAACAAGTGTAATAAGAATGGAAGATGAGTTTGGTAAGTCAAAATGGTTCATTTAATTAGAAATACATTATTTTGACTTTTAATGATGGTATTTTTTGCTACTAAAAGTAATGAATTTATGAAATTGGATGCTTTAGGCACTTTGTGCTACAAATTAAATGCTATCAAGATGTGGTATTACATTCGTTGGTATCAAAGCAATAGTTCAGGCAACTTAGCTCTATGTTTGGGCCTTTGAATGTTGGAATTAGGGTGTATTTGGATTGCTTGTGCATGTAATGTATGCTTGTCAAGAAGGGCTGTCTTATTAAGTACACTATGATATTGTGTATAGATATTGAGATTGTGGTTGTTTTGTGTAATTTGGTAAACATTAAATGGGGCAAACCTATTAGGGCAGAGTGTGAAAGTCCCATATTATTATGAATTGCCTAAGGTAATAATAAGCTATGACAGGATAGTAGAAATGGTGTGTGTGTAATAGCAATAAAATATGGTACCACAACTACGAAATGTCTTAGAAAAAAAAGATGATACTAAAATGAAAGCCTTAGAATAGTAGTAACTAATTCTTGACAAATTACTTGCACCTTAAAGGAAGGAATTGGTCGTGATTGATATGTTGTTACATGTGTATATAAATTATCTTGGCACTTTTCCTAGTTGTGAGAATGTGATGATGAGTAAGAGAAGTGTGAGCAATTGAAACCCCTCATTAGAAATCAGGTTGATTTGCTGTGAATTTGAGCATTGAATGCCTTTTTAGGAAAATTGATGAGTGGTTGAAATTAACCTATAGGGTATGATACAGGTAAGAGCCAGATAGAAGAGACCTTAAAATTGAAAGGAGGTTAGAGTAAAAAGACAATGTAAATGTCTTTGCTAGCAATAGGAAGAAAGGTAAGATAGTAAAGTCCCAAGAGAGAATGAGTTTACCTTAACAAGGGATGGGCATCCTAGGTGACATGTTATAGATGTGGGAAGCTAGAATATATAGCTGAGGTTGATTTTGATAGTGTTAGTACCTTTACTTAGATTTTAACCCAGGGCAAAATGGTTGCTCTCATAAAATAGAAGGCTAGTGGTGTCTCCTAGTTTGATGAGAGCTTTTAGGGTATAAGATCAATGAGTTTCCTAGTTTCATTAAAGGTGTGATTAAAGTTAATGATTCCTCCTTTGATTGTTGTGATTGATTTAAGTTCTGTCCCATGATTGTTGTATAAGAAATAGGGTTTGGGTACTGATACTTTACCTTATGATTTATCTGCATTTGTTTCTACTCGAGGCCATGTAAGTACTTTCCACATAGATTAAATGTTACTTTGTAACTTGATTGTTGTTCTCTATTATTGATATGTGATACATGCTTTACCAGTTATAAATTGATCATTAGCATGCATTGGATGGCTGGTAATAAAGTTATGTTTGAATGTGAATATATAAATTATCATCTTACCTAAATATGGAACCATACCTATTGTGAAATGGGTGTTGAAGGTGAATTATTTTTCTTGTCCACCATCCAGGCTGAGAAATAATTAGAGCATGGATGTTTAGGACTCCTAATTATTCTTTCTATATGAGTAAAGGTAAGAAGAAGGATGGAAAAGATCTTTATAGTAGGAGATTCCTAGGGGTTTTCCCTAAAGATATTGATTCCAATGACCTACCTCATAAAGAGAGAGATAGAGTTCCTTGATGATATTATACCTACATTTGGACTAGTTTTAAAGCTCTTTATAGGTTGTTTCCCACCAAGTTAGTAGAACTAAAAAGGTGAATTAAGAGAATGATTTGTGAAAGAATTTATACACCTTAGTGTGTCACCTAGGGAAATGGTAGCCTAATATTGAGTATAAATTATAAAGAATTTGACAAGGTTACCATTAAAAACATGTGTCCTCTCTAAAATTGATAATCTTTGAATCAGTTAAGGGCATCAATATTTTTTAAGATAGATTTTAGATCTGGGCATTGTTAATTGAAGATAAGGACTAAAGATGTCCTAACAATGGGTTTTAGAATTGATATGGATGTCATGAGTTCCTAGTTATGTCATCTAGCTTGATTGATACCTTGGTTGTTTTATGGGTGATATGAATAGGGTATTCAAATTGTGTTAAGTAAAATTTTTATAGTGGTCCTTAATGATGATATTCTGTATACTTCAGATGTGTTGAGGGACATGAGAGGCATTTCAAAGTAGTTCTTAAGACCTTGAGAAACATGAGATAATATACTAAACTTAGTGAATATGAGTGTTGTCTAACTAAAGTGAGGTTTTAGGTAATATATTGTCATGGATGGGAGTTATAGTTAATCCCCATAAAGTTAAGATTGTATTATAATGGTACAGGCCTAAACCATTACTGAGGTTAAAGGTTTTTCTGGGTTTGGCTAGGTGTAATAGAAGATTATATAGGGCTTTTCTTAGATAGCCTTACCACCGGCGAGACTAACTAAGAAAGAGATTCTGTTTGTATAAGATGATAGATGTGACAAAAGTTTTCAAGAGTTAAAACTCAATGTGACCACTACCCCTGTGTTGATTGTATCTTATGTACTTGACCCTAGTAAACTGTGGTTTACAGTGATAATTATGGAAAATGTTAGGATGTTATTCATAAACAAGGGGTAAAGTGGTGTTAGATGCCTCTAAATAGTTGAGGCCACATGTAGAGAAATATCCTACATATGTTTTAGAGTTAGTTATAGTAGTTGTTGCCTTCAAACCTAGAGATATTACTTGTATAGTGATAGTAGGAATATACAATAACCACAAAAGTCTGAAATATCTATTGATAAGAGAAAGTTAGATGATTAAATGTGAAACAAAAAATATGGATGGAATTCTAGAAGAAATTGCATCCAAGTAAGGCCTGTGAGATGACTGATATCTTAAGTAGAACGTCCATATATAAACAACCTATATGAGGGTTTGTGACTAAGAACTCATAGAGAAATTCAAGAATATGAATATGACTTATGGTATGTTTCCATGAAAATTGTGTTGAGTGAGACTAAAGTACAAAATGATTAAAAAGCCTAGATAGTACATGCCCAAAAAGAGAGAAGATAGTCTTTTGAACCATATCAAGAATGGAATTTCCCAGGAAAAGACATCAAAATCCAAAGTGTCTGAGACTGGTATGGTAATATACTATGATAAACTCATATGTTGAATATGGATAAATTGAAAGGAAAGTTTTAATGGAGGCACATAATGATAAATGTGTAATGTGCTCAGAAGTCACTAAAGCATGCTAGAATTTGAAAAGATTAATTGGTGACTGGAAATGAAGGCAAATTTAGCCTGGCTAGATGTTAATGTGACAGAAAGTTGCGATAACTCATCAGGGGTGAGTTGAGTCATACTTTCTAAATACCCCTGCATGAGAAAAGAAATTATATGGATATGGATTTTATTATAGGATTACCCAAGATATTGTTTAGACAGGATATATATATATGTAACTGAAAGTATATTAACAGGGTTATGCATTGTTATTGATTAGAGTGATGTATACATTACATAAATTGCTTTGTTACATATGAAAGAATCAATGTAATCTCATAGGGTACTGAATAATGTTGCATCTAATAGAGAACATAGGTAGAGATTAAATTAAAGCTCAGTACCACCACTAGCTAACACCCTCAAATAAATGATCTAATAGAAAGGACCATCCACACTTTGAATCATATGTTGAAAGGATATGCATTGAAAAATGAAAAGAAATTGGAATGCATGATTACCTATATCTATGTTTGTGTGAATGATGATTATCATTCTAGTATTTGAATGAGTCTATATAGAACCTTACATGGGAGAAAATGTGAATCACCTTGTGTTGGGATTGAGATAGATGAAAGAAGATTAATAGACTCTGAGAAGGATAAATTAGACCACTAGACAAATAAAAGTTGATTAGAGAAAAACTCTTTATAGCCTCAAAAGGACAAAAAGTTATGCAAATAAAAGCATAATGCCGTTAGAGTATAATCTAAGATTGAAAGTTTTGTGTGTTAAATTTCTAAAGTGGATTAGTCTATTAGAAAGAGAATGGACCCAATTTTGGTTATATGGTCCATTTGAAATAATCAAGAAAGCTGAAACAGTTAGCTACTATATTACCCTGTACTTTCTCTTGACCTAGCCAGAAACTACATTGTATTTTGAGTCTCCTATGTTTAATTGTCGATCCCTTCACTTGTCATAAAGTGTGAGAATTTCAATGGTAGTATAATTTTCTGTGGTTGTAACACCAGAGATTGATTGATACTATGATCAGATAGTTGAGAAAATAAGATGTTTCTCTGGTAAAAGATGACTTAAAAGGGTGATAGTGATTAAATTGAAGCATGTCCTAAATTTTGGGGCAAAATTTATTTTTAGAAAGGTGAAATGTAATATCCAATTTTTTAGAAATTAAACTGAAACTGATATTGTGATATAAGAGGACCTTAAAGCTAAGAGAATTAAGACTAATTAAAGGTAGGATGCTAATTAGAGCATCTAAAAATATGGGTAGAAAACTAAGAATAACTTGAAATCAAAGCCAAAAAGGCAAAACAAAGGAACCAAAAATATAGCGGCAAAATCGTAATTTCAAGTGACTTTTTGCAAACTCAAAGGAAGGAGTTTTAATAGAAAAATTGAGTGCTTTAGGATTCTCAGAGGCCTTAAAAATCATGGGAACCCCTAAAATAGTTAAAACTCCTCTTATATGTATTTTAGGTCACCGATTGACTGAACAATTCGGTAAGGTTTTAAATCTAATTTATGTGAAGGCAAAAGTATTTTATGAGTTAGAACACCTAAATTTTATGATAGAAAAGATAGTTTTAAAAAGGAGTTAAAATGTGTTCAAACAGAGGAAATAAATTTACGGGACATAACAAGAATTTTTGTAATTATTTTAAAACTCCCATTTTCTTGTATATATATATATATATATATATATATATGCATTAGTACGTCCCTAACCTTCCACCACTGACTTTCCTCCTCTATGAAAAGCTCTAAATGAAAGCTAAATGTCTGCCAAATTTCATGCCAAAATTTGCCTATTTGGTTTGGTTTTGGTTCAGGGCAAGAAAATGATCCAAAATGGTATCAAATGGTCCAAGATGGCTTTCCACATGAACCATGACCATTTGAGCACATCCATAAGCTCAAATACATCTTATAGAAGTATCATAATAGGTCTAATTTATCATAGAACTCAAATTCACCATTTACACATGAACATCATGGCTCAAGAATGTCAAAAAACTTACATTCCCATACATTTGGCTCTATATCCATTGCATACAATATGTTTATATACTTTTACACATGAGCAAAAGTTTACATCTTATAAATAATGTATACATAGATAATTTGATATTAAATTACATCAAAATCTATTTTATTGCCAAAGTAATACAATTTACGCTCCTTGGCCTTCATTCTTGGTTCCATGAGTTTCACCTAGACAAGATTAGATAAAGAGTAGGGAAGAGTGAGATTCATAGGATCTCAATAGCTCATTTACCCTTTCATGTAGGCATATATGGCATGTCATCATGTCATAGAATATAAGCATGCATCAATACTTCCAAGAACTAGACATAAATATGTTTTCAAGATCACATAAACATATTAAAATTAAAATCAAGTTTCTGGAACTTTTGATTTAAAGGAACTTTTGATCCAGTCTCACCCTATTATTTAAAACTTTTAGATTAGTCTCACCCACTTTCTAGGGATCTTTGACTTAGCCTCACTCATTCTTGAGACTTTCAGCATTGTTTCACCTATTCTTAGGAATTTTTTGCTTCACCTCACCTAATCCAAGAGACTTTTGACATAACTTCACCTATCAAAAGCAATCTCACATTCCAAATGCAAATCAAGAAGTATAATGGTACCAAAACATCAAACCAATAGCTATAGGCATATTTCATGATTCAAACATATATTCAAGCATTCAATGACAATCAAACAACTAAGAAATACATATAAGAGTGGATGAAGAGCTACCCTATATCAAGAAGTACAATGTCTCCCTTAATTCCCTAGCTTCTTGGTTCAGCCTCACATATACACTTAGAGGAGGCTTGATTTGCTTTGCTTAAATACATCAAACAAGACACAAACACATTAATAGACCTATCTCTAACCTTACATAAACTCTGTATAAGCTATTTCTAGCTTATGGCATGCATATAGTTCCATACAAGAACATAATGAAGCAACTTATATAATTAATCTTCTTGGCCCCAATTTCTCACTCAATCTAAGTCACATGACTTTATTTAAACTCAATAAAGTCATCACAAACTTAATTCAAGGAGTCAAATAGCAAGTTACTTCTTTATGCCTAAAGGGAATCTAAACTTTCAACTTTTAAAATATAGTTCCTAAACTCAAACCAATGGTTTTCTTAGTATTTATTGCTCATATCTAGATTATTTCTATCCTTAGAATCAAAGAAAACTCTCCTTAGGTACTTGAAGTACTCCTTGGCTGAGACATGCATCAAGAATATCACCCATAGAGCTTTGCTTGATTTTCTAGGAAAATTGTCACATATATGAGTTCCTTAGCCTCTTAGTAACTCAATTATACTCTTACATGGTCTAAAATATCATTTTATAGCTTTATATTTCCTAAGGTGCAAGTGAAACCCTAGGTATGGAAACTTGCAACTTATAGCCTTTTTATGGTTTCTATTGGTTCCATATTAATCTCTACACTCAAAAACCCTTATTCCCATTATGACTTCATCAAGAACCAGCCACCTTTAAATTGCTCTAGGTCTGGATGAAATGAGAAGAGCAAGAGAAAACCAAGGAAGACAAGTCTTATATAAGAAGTCATACCATAATCAATTCCTTATTGAATGGTGCTTCTTACACTTTTAAAGCTTCTTTTAAATTCCTTCTTACTTCTACTGAACCAACCATAAAATTTCAACGTTTAAAATTCTAAACCCATAGAAAGAAAGAGGAGAAGGAGGAGAAGAACTCTTATAAAGGCAAGGAAAGCAAATTCTTCATATTCACATACCTATATGCCTTGGTGTTCCTTCCTTTTTCTCTTTCTTTCCTTCCACATTTAAGTTGTTGGTTTGGTTCTATTTCAGAGTAAGAAAGTCGGTGGTGGGAGGTTAGGGACATGCTGATGCATATATATATATATATATATATATATATATATATATATATGTGTGTGTGTGTGTGTGTGTGTGTGTGTGTGTGAAAAAGGGAGTTTTAAAATAATTACAAAATTTCCTATTACATCTCGTAAATTTATTTTCTTCATTTGAGCTCATTTTAACTCTTTTTTTAAAATAATCTTTTTCATCATAAAATCTAGTTCTTCTAATTCATAAAATGTTTTGGTTTTACCCAAATTGGATTTAAAATCCTACCAAACTGTCTAGTTAAAGTTTCAATTAATCAATGACCTAAAATGCACATCAGAGGGGTTTTAACCATTTTGTGGGTTCCTTTAGTTTTTAGGGTTTTTAAGAACCCCAAAAACCTAATTTTTTCATTTAAAGTTCCCTCTTTTGAGTTTTTAAAAAAGTTCCTGAAATTATGATTTTGCCATTACATTTTCGGTTCTTCTATTTTGTTATTTTGGCTATGATTTCGAACTATTCTTAGTTTCCTACCCTAATTTTTAAATACTCTAATTAGCATCCTATCCTTAATTAGTCTCAATTCTTTTTGCTTTAGGGTCCTCTTATATTGCAATATCGATTTTAGTTTAGTTTTTAAAAAATTGGATATTATAGATTGATGGCATCCTTGGCTGGCTGATGCGTAGGAAAGAAATCATGGATGGTTAGCTTCTATTTTCACTCCATTTTCAACCTTCCTTTTTCTCTTGTGTTTAGGTTGCTTTTTCCTTGATTTTAACTTCCATTCTTACTCCATTTTTATGCCAATTAATGGTGATCCAAAACCTTAATTACTAATTGCTTCTTCATTTTGGTAGTAAAGGAAACTTCAAAACTAGGACTTTCTGGTTTAAACCACTAAAGTATGAATTGGTACTTCCAACATGATCATTTAAGCTCCTTAAAATATATTCTAAGCTCAAACTAAATTTTAAAAGTTTAAATTAAATTATGATAGTTAATTTGTGAAGTACAAACTTAGGATTAGTAGTAATATTGAAAATTTTAAGCTATGATTATGGGTTTAAATGTTAGAGAGTGAAATAAATTATATTGAATGTATTATAAGCCATTTGGGGAATTAAAGTGATGTTTTTATACATAATGTAATTATAGGTGATATTAAGGCTACTCATTCAATTGGGAAATCTTGTCAAAATTTTAGCAATTTGGGACCTTATGATTAACCCCCCCAGTTGAGTGTATAGATAGTAAAGTAGTAGTCTCTTTTACTCTATGTTTATATATTATTAGCCCAAACTTCACATTTTATGTTTTACCTTGTTCATGTTGCTAAAGAAACAAATCTTGCATTTTAAACTTTATGTGGGTCATAATATGTATGTGAAAGTGTATATATATACATATATATACATGGTTATTATGTTGGAGAGATAATGAATGACTTTTATTTATAATTTTATTATATAAATTTGTTGATTCATTATTTTTATTTTATCTAAATTACTTCTTTTACTTGATCTAATTTTTATTTACTTACTTACTTGTCAATATTTAATTTATTTAAATTATTTCATTTCAAAATTTTAGATGAAAATTTGGTAAGAACTCTATAGCCATTAGCAGGGGTAATAACCTAGGTGCACCTAATTAAGATGATGAATAATCACTATATAGCAGCACTCAATGATAACTATACTAGTTACATTGTGAAATACACACCATGTGGTGGCACTCAATAATGGTAGTGATATTGTGTGGTGGCACAAATTGAAATATTAAATCTTGTGTGGTAGCACTTAGAGTTGAGTGTGGTTCTTTCTTATGAGACCCACCCTGTATTTTTTTCTTAAAGTCTAAATTACACTTTTATTAATAGCTTGCAATACAATTGAACTTTGTCCTTATATATATATATATATATGTTGCTCAATTACTTGTCCAAGTAATCTATTGCAAAAAACTCTAAACCTTCTTTTTGTTTTCCTCTCTATTTGCTTTGTTGTCTATGCATTCGCTAAGTCAATAGTGGGTTTATCTTTTTCCTTTGTCATATTTTAGATCAGAATAAAGTAGATTGAGGTGTTATGGGATTTGTGTGCCTTTTAGACATAGATGGTATAATAGTTTGGCCAGTTGGTTTGTGTAAGGACTCTAAAACATATTGGCTACTAGATGCTGCATTATTTTGAGTCATGTGGATGTTATGCTTCTTTTGTAAACCATATAATGACTCTTGTAATAGCATGTGATTATATTTTGAAAAACTTATGTACATGTTGTATTGTGGTAAGAATTATAAAATATAAGATATTAGTGAATTTTTGAAATAAAATGTATTATATTGTGTTGGATTTACAGGTTTGGGATATCTAATTTTTAAAGGAGATACTGTCAGATTTTCGGCAACCTCTTATTTGCTTATAAGTATATATATATATATATATATATGAAGGTATGAAATTTGAATGAGTTGTTAGACTAAGCTAGGCTAATCTTGATTAGCTTCGTCTAAGTACCGGTTATGGCTTGGAGTTTGGGTCGTGACATATTTCTTATTGATTGTGATATAAGTTCATATGTAAAATCTAGTAACTCAAATGTTAACTTTTACAAATTTTGTTGTCTTAAAAGTTCAAATGTTAAATCAACTATCTCATTTTGTTATCCTATGATCTCAAAACATGATCCTCAAATCAACAAAACCCTCTCTTTAATGGGTTAGGATTCCCAATGGGTAACTGCCCCCTCAAACAGGGGTAGTCCCCTTTTTTCCTGTTTTAAATCTTTCCCACCGCACAGCATGTTTGCTATGCAGTAGGGGATCCATTTCACTCTTTAATTACTGATCCTATGATCTTAACGAAACATTATCCTTTAGTCAACAAAACCCTCTCTGTAATTGTTGATTGAAATCAAACCAAGTGATATAATACAATTCTAAAGAAAATTCAAAAAGGATGCCTTAATGTTAACTTCAGCTTTAGAATAATGGAGTAGTTTGAAAATGTAAGTATCTGATGAGATTAAGGGCACTTGATGCTACTTATCGTCACAAAGGGCAAGAACCATATTGCAATCCATATCAGTAGGTATCCTGTGAGCCAAAGTGATGACAGTCCAATCTAAAAACTCAAACCTAATGGTTTTTGGAAGAATCAAGTTAGTTGCATTATCAATTGACGCAATTGCTTCATCGAGCACCTATATCCAACTACTCTTCAAAAGAGCGCGTCCCAAGTAGAATAACTGACGTTGCCTTTTGCTCCAGTTTGACCCATTTTCCACAACAGAACAATAGATTGTTAGTGACTCATCATTATGTCAAGATAAGAAGTGCTTGCTTGCTGCAAAGTGAATGTTAAAAGTGTTACCTGAGGAGTTTAAGCCCTTTTCTTTCTCTTAGACAATCTCTAGCAGCTGACACTTCTTAAGAACCTTTACATAAATTTTGCATTTATTTAGTCCACATTTGCCATGCTAAGCACAAATAAGCAACCAAAAAGGACTTTATCTTCCCATGTATTCTTGCATCCATATTCATACTTGTGAGTTAGCATGAGTTATGTTTTAGCTAAATACGTCTTTTAAGTAATAGGCCTAAGCTCGAGCTTAAACTTATCTTAATTTGATCTATTATTGAAGACTAGAAAATGGTATAATGAGTTCATAGGTAAAAGCTGAACTTGGTCTTAAAGTTGCATGAATCTAATAGTTAAGTTTGACTTTAAGCCTATTGGTTCAAACATTAAAAGCGAACCTAATCTCATGAAGTCAAACCAAGCTTATCCATTAGTCAACCTAATTCATGAACAGTTCTAAAACCAATGATATACTCTATAATAGTCTCTATATTAACTCAAAAAGATACAAGAAAAAATATAATTAGCATTACCTACTATATCTCTTGATCGAAATGTTAAGATAAGGGGTCTAGATTATATTTGATTGACCCATCATTGAAAAGAGTAGGATCTTGAGGTATAACACTAAAACGCGACCTCAAATCATGAAGTCCAATAGAAAAAATGTCTATGCTATCAATCGTGATTTTCCAACCTGCTGCCTCCACAAGATAGAACAAAACACTTATGATAGTGGACTTCCCACTTCCCGTGGGCCTAACAATATTGATCTTGTGCCTTCCTTCGAATGTGCATGTGATCCCATGCAGTACAAATGGTGCATCATGTCACAACACATTCAAAAAAGGCCATGCAATGGAGGTTTTAAGAGTATCTAGAATCTTCCAAAGTACTTCAGAATGCTCCAGAGGAGACTAGACTACTCTTGAATCTATAAGCCCTAAGAAACTAAAGAATTCTAGAATAATGTATGTAAATATCTTATAGAATATTCTAAAGAATTAATAGGAACCGTTGGATGAAATAAATCTCCACTATCCACTAAGGAGGTGGGAAAGTTCCAGAACCTAGAGGAGGCTTATAAATACCTCCACCCTCCTCATTTGTAAACATCCAGAAATTATGCAAGACAAGTATGTTCTTTCAAGATCTCTCTCTAGCTTTCCTTATTGCTAGTCTTGCCTATTTGAGGGTTCGGCTGATTTAGCTAAGATTAAAGGAGTTGATCAAGCTAAGGCTGACACAGTTGAGGATTAGGAGAAGAAGTTCCAAGGCCGTGATAACATGGTATCAGGGCTTTGGTTCGAGGGAACCTAGTTCTACCATTGGTTCAAAGGAGCCATACTTGTAGGTAAGAATGTCTGGCACAACCGAGAAAGTTGCCATTTATGTGGAAGGAAAAGGAAGGGAGTCCTAACCCCCACACAAGGGAGGCAAGAAAGGGTGAGGCTCTAGCAAGGTATGTGTAGAGGACTTTGCTACCTTGTCTATAAAAGTTTCTACATTAGAGGATGCCATGTTAGAGATAACTTTGAGAGTAGAAAAGGTTGAAGGTAACTTAAATACTCTCAAGGGTTATTCTCTTGGAGAACTTGAGAATTTGAAGACATGCATGGATACCATGCAAAACCTGGAGGAGCAACGTGCTAAATCCATGCAGTCACTGGAGGGAAAGGTGATGGATGCTATCACCGTTATGCAAAATCAGTTGGATTCTCTTAAAGCCTCATTGGAGAATCAAGGGAGGGTTCCATTGGTGGCTGGTACTAATGGATCAAGGGAAGTAAGGATCTTCCCAAGTCCAAGAAGTTCAAGGGTGTACTTGATGCCAAGAAGGTGGAAAACTTTTTATGGTAAATAGAGCATTATGCTAAAAGATTGGGGCTGACTAAAGACCATGTAAAGGTACGTACTGCTTTTTTATTCCTCACTGACAATGCCATGCTATGGTGGCATCACAAGCACTTTGATATGAAGAAGGGCCTTTGCACCATCAATACGTGGGAAGAGTTCAAGAAGGAATTGAAGAGGCAATTCTACCTGGAGAATATGGTATATGAGGGGCATAAGAAGCTAAGGGAACTTAAACATAAAACCACTATCTCTGAGTATGTTCGAGAATTTGCAACGTTCATATTACAAATTCCTAACTTGAGTAGTTAAGATGTACTCTCATATTTTATTGATGGCCTTCAAAATTAGGCCAAACACGAGCTACAATGTTAAGGGGTGAAAGATATTGATGAAGCAATATCAGTTGCTGAGAACCTTACTGATTATCAAAAAGAAAAGGATGAGACCTCTAAACCTAGGTTTTCTAAGCCTAATTTAGGAAAAGGTGGGGGAGACAAGGGTAAGGGGCCAAGCAAGAATGGTAAGGGCAAACCATTTTAAAAAAAACAATTTGATAATCAACAAGAGAAGAACTTTAGTATTCGACTGGATGCTTCATATGCAAAGGTCCCCACAGAATGAATGATTACCCTAAATTGGGGATATTGGCAGCCATGGTCGAGGAACGAAAAGCTCAGGTAGAAGAAGAGAAGGCAGAAATGAGGTCACTCCAACTCCTTAATGCCCTGAAGGCTAAGCTTGCTCCTAAAGTCTCTAAGGGTGAGGGGCTACTCTATGTGGAAGCGAAGTTGAATGGGAAGCCAATCAACATAATGCTTGACACTAAGGCAACCCATAACTTCATCACACCAAAAGAGGTCAAAAGGGTTGGTCTCAATGTGGCATAAGGAGAAGGATAGTTGAAGGCTATTAACTCTTCTACAACACAACTTCATGGCATTGCGCGTGGAGTTGAGCTATACCTTGGGAGTTGGTGTGGTAAGGTAGATTTCTTAGTCGTCCCTATAGATGACTTCAAGGCAGTACTTGGCATGGAGTTTCTACAAAAGGTAAACATCTACCCTATGCCTTACTATGATTCAGTTTGTGTTCTTGAAAAGGGGGTTACCTGCATGGTGCCCGCTTCAAAGGGTAGTAATGGGCCTCACTTATATGCCATGCAAGTAAAGAAGAGCTTCAAAAGAGGTAAAGTCACTTACTTGGCTGCCCTAAGGGAGGTAAATACTAGGGACGAGCCAAGTAGAGATGTCTTTCCTGTCATCAAACAAGTCTTAGAGGAGAACCAAGTTATGATACTACCTGAGTTGCTTAAAAAGCTCCAACCTCATCGAGAGGTGGATCATAAGATAGAGTTAAAGTCTAGGGCAAGGCCACCAGCCTTGGCACTATACAGAATGGCACCGCCAGAACTGAATGAGTTGAGGAAACAATTGAAGGAGTTGATTGATGTTGGACACATTTGACCCTCCAAGGCACCTTATAAAGTACCGATCTTATTCTAAAAAAAGCAAGATAGATCGTTGCAACTATACATTAACTACCAGGCTCTAAATAAGATAACTATTAAAAATAAGTATCTTATTATATTGATAGCTAATTTGTTTGACTGATTGGGTAAGGTAAAGTACGTTTCTAAGCTTGATCTGAGGTTTGGGTATCATCAAGTTCTGATTGTCGAAGGAGATGAGCTTAAGATAACATGTCTGACACGTTATAGGTCTTTCAAGTGGTTGGTAATGCTATTTAGTCTAACTAATATACTAGCCACATTTTGCACTCTTATGAATGAGATCTTCCATCCATATCTCAATCAATTTGTGGTGGTATACTTGGATGATATAGTCATTTATAGTAACTCTTTGGAGGAGCATGCTGAACATCTACAAGCTGTGTTCAAGACCCTAAAGGAAAATGAGCTATATATGAAGAAGGAGAAGTGCTTTTTTGCAAAGGAAGAGGTGCACTTCTTTGGGCATGTCATCTACTAAGGGACCCTTCACATGGATGAGAACCCTTCGCATGGATGAAAAGAAGATACAAGCTATCAAGGAGTGGGAGCCACCAACTCATGTATCAGAGTTAAGATCATTCCTTGGATTGTAAACTACTATTGGCAGTTTATCAAAGGCTATTCTGCGAGGGAAGCTCTTCTTACTAAGTTGTTGAAGAAGAATAGATTGTGGGCTTGGACAACGGATTGTCAAAAGGCCTTTGAGGATCTAAAAGTGGTAGTAATGGAAGAATTGGTGTTGGCTCTCCCAAATTTCTCCAAACCATTCGAGGTACACACAGATGCCTCAGACTTGGCTATAGGAGGTGTCCTTATACAAGATAGGCATCAAATCGCCTTTGAAAGACGTAAGCTTAAATGATACCAAAAAGAGGCATACTATATAAAAGAAAGAGACGGCTATAGTGGTGTATTGCTTGTGCACTTAGAGGCACAACTTGCTGGGGGCATAGTTCGTGATCAAGACTGATAATGTGGCCACGAGGTGCTTCCAGTCCTAGAAGAAGCTAACCCTTAAGCAAGCTAGATGGCAAGACTTCCTGGCTGAGTTTGACTATGTGTTGGAGTACAAGCTAGGAATATCGAATGTGGTAGCGGATATGTTTAGTAGAAAAGCTGAGCTTACTGCCATAAGTTAGGTGGAGGGAGACCTGATGGCAAAGATAAAGGAAGGCATGATCCAAGATCCTCTAGGCCAACAACTTATGATATTGGCAAAGGAGGGGAAAACTAAAAGATTTTGGGTTGAAAATGATATTCTTTACACTATGGGAAGATGAGTTTTTGTTCCCAAATGGGCTAGCTTAAGGAAAGGACTCATAAAGGAGTGTCATGACTCAAAGTGGGCTGGTCACCTTGGGCAAAGGCGAACCTTGGCATTATTGGAGGCAACCTATTTTTAGCCATACATGAGAGATGATGTAGAGCTTTATGTGAAGACTTGTCTTGTTTGCCAACAAGACAGGGTAGATAACAAATTACTTGGAAGGTTGTTGAAACCATTACCCATGCCAAGCCAACCTTAGGATAGCATTTCTATAAACTTCATATTGGCCCTACCTAAATCTGAAGGGTTTAGATCCATCATGGTAGTGGTGGATCGATTTTCTAAGTATGCTACATTCATGCCTGCCCCAATGGATTATACAGCAGAGGAGGTAGCCCGCTTATTCTTCAAGAACATGGCAAAGTATTAGGGGATTTCAAAAACTATCATTAGTGACAGGGACCCTCAGTTCACTGGGAAGCTGTGAATTGAGTTGTTTAATTTGCTAGGAACAAAGTTACACTTCTCTACAAGCTTTCACCCATAGACGGATAGACTAACAAAGAGGGTGAATGCTCTGTTGGAATGCTATCTTAGGCACTTTGTAAGTGCCAACCAAAAGGACTGGGCAAAGTTGCTGGATGTGGCTTAGTTCTCTTATAATTTACAGAGGAGCAAGTCTATTGGGAAAAGTCCATTTGAAGTAGTGATGGAACAATAACCACTCACTCCTCACACACTTGCCTCAACATATAAGTGGAAAAGTCCTAGAGCCTTCCATATAGCTAAGTCTTGGCAAGAGCAAGCAGATGTGATGAGATCCTTCCTTGTCAAGGCAGCTAAAGGAATGAAGAAGTTTGCAAATAAGAAGAGGTATGCAATGAATTTCCAAGTGGGGGAATCAAGTGATGGTAAAACTTCTCCTACAATAGTTCAAAGCCTTTTGGAAGGTTCACAAGGGCCTCATTCGAAGATATGAAGGTCCTTACAAGATGATAAAAAAGGTAAGGAAGGTCTCTTATAAGGTGGACCTTCCACCTAACTTGAAAATCCATCCTGTCTTTCACGTTAGCATGCTCAAATCATTCCATGAAGACAAGAATGATCCTGATCGAGGAGTGTCCACATGAGCACTACTAGTGATGATCAAGTCATATGATCATGAAATTGAAGACATCCTCGTGCATCGAGTAGTGTGTAAGAGAGGGGTACTACCAAGTACCCAATACCTCATCAAATGGAAGGGACTACCAGAGAGTGAAGTCTTATGGGAAGTACAAGAAGACCTTTGGTAGTTTGAAGACCACCTATGCTAGTATAAAGAGGAATCAGTAATGAAGACATCACCGGTTTAGGTAGGGCAGAGTGTCATAGCACGTTTGAGAATGGCCATGCAATGGAGGTTTTAGGAGTATCTAGAATCTTTTAGAGTAGTCCAGAGGAGACTAGACTACTCTTGAATCTATAAGCCCTAAGAAACTAAAGATTGCTAGAATAATGTATGTAAATATCTCTTGTAAATATCTTATAGAATATTCTAGAGAATCAATAGGAATCATTGGATGAAATAAATCTCTATCGTCCATTAAGGAGATGGGAAAGTTCTTGAACCTAGGGGAGGCCTATAAATACCTCCACCTTCCTCATTTGTAAACATCCAGAAATTGTGAAATACAAGTGTTTTCCTTCAAGATCTTTCTCTAGCTTTCCTTGTTACTTATCTTGCCTACTTGAGGGTTCAGCTGACTTAGCTAAGATTAAGGGAGTTGATCAAGCTAAGGCCAGTATGGTTGAAGATTAGGAGAAAAAGTTCCAAAGCCATGACAATCAGCCTTATATCATATCTGTTTTGGCACAAACAAGCAAAACATGTAGTTTAGCTCAACACCCACCATTTTGGATCTGAACTTTAAGCTATAAGTTCTAATAAGTGGGACAAGCTAGATCTATTTGACTAAATTGATAAATTGGTTTCTAAATTGTTAAATTTATTTAGATTTGGTTCTTGAAAATTAATGAATGTACAAATTAATTTCTAAAAGTAATAAATTTATTGCTTGTTAATTCTTTTAACATCTTTAAACAACTTGATAAAAGGACTAACATGAAATGAGTTTATTATTTTTTAAGGATTAATTCATGCATTCACTAAATTTTAAAAATTGAAGTTAAATAAATATAACAAGAGGGGGACCAAATTGATGGTTTAGTCATTTTTGGTCTCTTAACTATTATGTACTTTAATTATGTTTTTATCTTTTAAAATATTGTTAGACTTACAAAATTATCTATGTATCATCCTACAATTTTAAATATTATTCTATTTGAGGTTCTTAAGGAAACAGGTATTTAAAAAAAAAAAAAAAGATAGAGATGACATTTAGAAAGATGAAGAATGACATTGAAAATAAAAATTAAGGGACAAAAAAGTGAAACCTGATACAAAGTTAAGCAACCAAAAAAGTATATTTAAGCATAATAACTAAGAATCACCTGCAAATCATTTATTTCTACTTTGACCAGAACTGGCCAATTCACAGGAGGGCGATTTCCTTCTATTACTTCTGGGGCCTCATTTGGTATATGCATATATTGATTTATTGATTTAATGAATGTTTGGATTAGCATTAGAAAAGTTGGGAAAAGCACATTTCGGTATACAAGAGCAACAAATGATTGCTTTGTCCAAAATGTAGTTTGGGGGAAGCAAACGTCAATCCAAACACACAATTAGCCCCTCTATTGATGTTACCTCTCCACTGATGTTATATAATGTGATAGTGTGCATTAGTGTTGTATAGAAATTACAAAGGAATTGTTTAACGAAAGGCCGTAGGATAGAGCCAATTCAACAAATCCTGGAATAAAGATGATGAAGTTAGAAGACTTTCATAAGAAAGATAATGGTATTACGGCATTAATTAGAAAATAATTATAATAGGCAAAGTCTAACCAGAGGTTAAAGTCGCAAGGGGAAGAACGACCATGCAAAGTGCAGTGGAGGCAAGAACAAGAGCACTGGGTGTTTCTAACCTTTGAAGGTTTGCTGCAAAACTAAAGAATAACGGACTTGCATTGACATCAATTAGATAAATTTTCTTGCCAAAGAAAAGATCTTCCTCTTCAAAAGCCCTTATTGTCACAGCTCCAGCAAAGATTCAGTTAGATTTTAGCTACAAACGATTTTGTTGTTTAATTCATCCTCATCAATTCTTTTGCAGAGGCCAAGTAGTATCTCTCTGAAAAAAAATAATGATACGGCATCTAATTAAAATGTAAAATTTTATTTTTATGTCTTACACAATTAAGATATATAGCACGAGAGTATTTTTTCTTATTCTCTTTTCTAGAGAGATAGCAAATAGCAAATATAACACAACATGTATACGCTGAAGGCATACTGAGAAATTTGTTTATAATTATTTTTTAACGAACACATTTTTTCTTTACATTTATTCCAGAGATCCAGAGTACATCGGATACTTTGCTGTTATTGACATGAACTTCAAATTTCCGAGTCCAGAAAATGTCGATGGAAACTGTCATATCATGTAGTTATATGTCTAAGCATTGTGATGGCTTCTTCATGTAGCAAAAAAACATAGCAGACACCAAAACTTTACTTTTATGTAAGACAGCTGTAACTTAACTGAATTAGTTAGATTCTGTTATTAACTAAACCTATTCTTTACATCTTGTATATATAAACTTGTACAGAGTATTCAAAATGAATAATATCATTTTACGTCTTTCTTGCATTCCCGTTGCTCTGGTGTCAATGTAATTTAATGAGAAGTCTCTTTATTACCTGTAACGAAATTGAGATATAAACCATTGGAATTGAGACAAACAACACTCGCTAGGTAACAACTACTAAAACTGTAAGATTAGCATAACAGTTTACAGTAGCTCCAACAGCAAAAATCAAGACAAATGGTATATCCATATTGACAATGCTGAGATCTGATGAGGCCTATAAAAAAAGGGGGGGGGGGGGGGGGGGGGGGGGGGGGGAAGGCACTCAGATGACTATACTTTTGTTGCATCTCATGAAAAGGTTAAAAATTCTTACCCCACTAAGTATCCTTCCCAAAAATGTGGAGTCATACAAAGAAATGGGTGTGCGAAAAAGGGAGTTCAGTACTGTGAAACAGAGATTTTGATGATTGAAGGCCCAAAGAAACTTCAGCCATACTTCTGGTCAAGAAGAAAATTGCTGACATAACTCCAATCAACAAGTACACTATGATCAATAGCAATGGGCTTAAACCCTATGTCTCGTCTTTGACTCTTCTTGCTTAATTAATTGATCACTTTTATGATTCTTTAAATTGATTCTCTATATTGGTTTTTGTAAATTCTCTAGCAGAATCTGCATGTCTCTTGGAAGAGGTAGAATCCACAAGCCTGTCTGAACCCACAGTCTCCTTATTGGCATTGACAAGATTCTGAAATTCTCGGCTCAATTCAAAAGGTGGTGATAAGGAGCAGATTTTAGGATTTCTCCATCAGACATCAGCTGCTAACAAAGAAAAGAATACGTTCATTCACTATTTTGAATCAGAAGTCCTAACTGTCATTAATATAAGAATGATGAAGTTATGCATGCTACTGGTGCCTTGACTGGTACTGCTTCACGGAGATGAATGCTGCAGAGAAAGATTGACCAGAAACAAGAGGCCAGATATTCCTTTCAGTGCATGTTATGGATGATTATGCATTCAGAACGTAACAATTATACAAGATGCACACTGGAAAATTAATAAATCATGTTAGCAGATTCAATTTCATTTTCAGAAATTATAGAGGTTAGCCCATATAATTTGGCAGTAAAATAACTATTTTCCATATTGAAACGGCTAAGTATTATAGAAGTTTAAGAACAAAAGAGACAGTTAATGTTATTTGAAAGATTCCAAGCTTAAGCCAATCTTTGTTAAAATGTATTAATCTAGAAAAAAAAAACAAGTTGCAGTGCATTGATAACATAAAGCACATAGAATGAGTTAATGGAACACTCCACTGGGCGGCAAGTCTAATGCATAGGCTTTGGAATACTCCACTGGGTGGCAAGTCTAATACATAGGTTGATAATTTGTAATTTTTCATTTGCTTAGAGTGGTAGTGGCTTTAGGAAGAATTCTTTGGCATGAAGCAATATAATACTCCATCGTCTAGCAAATATTATAAATAGGGATAAAAGCAACCCATATTGTAACAACTGAACAAATTTCTGTTAGCAATTCCATTTCATATATCCGTTTTTTCCTCCTTTGTTCTCATTCTCTCCTATTCATAATTTCAAATGTCATAATTCCATCAATGGTATCAGAGCCTTGGTTCTAAAACACTTATATCCAGCCATCTTGATATTACATTTTTACACCTCTCCTATTTGTCCTTATGGCCTCCACATCTACCTCAAATTTAACCACCTTCAATTATACTCAAGCTTCAATCCCTATATTTGAGGGTGAAGCTTATGATTTTTGGAGTATAAAAATAAAGACATTATTCATCTCACATGATTTGTGGGAAATGGTGGTGGAAGAATTTCAAGAATTAACCTCAGAAGAACAAGCATCATGGACAGCTGCCAAGCAAAAGGAATACAAGCAAAATATACAAGAAGATGCAAAAGCTTTACTCCTCATTCAGCAAGGGATAAGTAATACAATCTTTCCAAGGATTATGAATACCAAGACTACAAAGGAGGCATGGAAAATTTTAAAGAGTCAATATAAAGGCTCTAACAAAGTAATCACTATCAAACTTCAATTTTTATAGATAGATTTTGATACTTTGATGATGAAGGAATATGAATCAATATGAATTTTCTTCTCTCGTGTCTCTAATATTGTTAATCAAATTAGAGGTTATGGAGACATGATAGAAGATGAGAAAATTATTCAAAAATTATTGAGGAGCTTTTCAACAAAATTCGATCATGTGGTGGCTACAATTAAAGAAGCCAAAGATTTATCAAAGCTTATTCTAATGGAGTTGATGGGATTTCTCTAAGCCCATGAGGAGAGAATGCAAAAATTTGAGTCACTACTAGAGCAAGCCTTTCATTAAGAAAACGAATACTTTCAAAAATGATGGAGATAAGAAGAATGACCATAGTTAAAATCCTTAAAATTGGGGATCATCTAATCACTATGGAAGGAGGAGAAAAAATTACAAAAATCAAGGAAGCAAAGATAAATCGAACTCCTATTGCAATCTATGCAAGAAAAATAATTAGGATACAAAAGACTCTCGATACAAATGCAAGAGGTGCAAAAAGCACACTCATTTTAAAAAAGATTGTTGGTATTAGAAGAAAGAAGAAGCAAAATTTATAGAAAAAGATCAATCCTTTGATCAAATATTTTATTTTATATTTTCTTCTCAAGAATCAAGGGATGTTTGGTATCTTGATAGTGGTTGTTCAAACCACATGACAAGTAATAAAAATTGCTTTGTCAAACTAGATGAAAGTAAGAAATCTCAAGTTACACTTGGTGATGGAAAAATGCAAGAAATGTATATGAAATGTCTTGATCATCTATGTCATGATCACTTTCTACTACATCACCACCATCACCACCACTATTATTACTTGGTGGACTCAAACCACCATTACCGCCCTGACTATGACCTTCATGGAAACTTGAATCATCATCAGCTTCTACCTCTTCATCATCAATATCCATTCTTAAGAGCCATTCTGAATTTTGAAATCTATCTAATAATGGGCATTCTCTCTCCTCAATCCATGGAGACAAAGGATCATATTCTTGGAATATGTAATCAAGATTAATTAGATTGAAATTATTTTCTATCTTTTCTTAACTACGTCTCTTATTCTCCCTCATTCTTAACTTCATATTGTAAAAGGTAATGATAAATTTTTGTAATTTTTTATACTTGAGTCTATTTCTTGTCTTTGTATGAATATAGCTAAATATGCTTCAATTCCTTTCACAATTTGAGCTAAAGTTGTTTGGCTCAAAATTTTTATCATAAGTTCAAGAGCACACGAACTATATATCATCTACCATTCAGTTATTTAAATGAAAAATACACAAATCTAATTAACTTTAGATTATAAACAAATATAATCATTTTGATTGAGTCACATATTCTACCATGTATATTTGTAAATGAAAAATAAATTATATCTTACTGGAATCCATTTGAGACCATGCTCTCTGAACTTGTGGCATTCTAAAGTTCTCTTTCTCTTTCTAAAAAAGTATTAACTATACAACGTCATACTAAATTTAATGTAAATATATAATAATATATTTCAAATATTTATTACACAAAAAATAACTAAACTAATTTAGTGTTTTAATTGCAACATCTATATTTTTTTCTAATTTAATAATTTTTACTTTTAGTTCCATCAAATGTTTTTTTTATAAACTGAATGACCATGCTCAACTCCAAATTGAAACTGAGGATTAAGAAAATAACCTAGAAAAAAAATAGACTTAATTAGTCAATACACAAACATTTCTCTTTTTGTAACAACATAATATATATATATATATATATAGACTTACCTACAGAATATAACATTCGGCTTCTCCGTAAATGTGAAAAACATAATGTCTGGTTTCTTCGTAAATGAACAAAACACACTGGGTATAAAAGCAAGTCTCTTGAAATGAAGGATTTAAAGCCAAATAAAATTAGGATAAAATTTTAAATAATAGAAAATGAGATTTGAGACTTAAAATGTCCCAAAACACAAGCCAGATGAGTTAAAAAATTTGTAAAAAAAAAGTAAGGAATTTTTGTAATTTTCTGGCAATTTTGGAAAACTCACAAAATGGCTTTTTAAATAAAAAATTTGAGTTTTATGAAATTCTTAGAGGCCTTGAAAACTATGATAATCTCTAAAATAGTTAAAACCCTTTCGATAAGCAATTTCGACTGTCAGTTGATCAAAGTTTTGACCAAATAATTTAGAATAAATTTAAATCCAATTTGGATGAAACCAAAGGTAATTTATAAGTTAAAAAACCCAAATTTTATTATGAAAAAGAAGAATTTTAAAAAGGAGTTAAATTGAGGCCAAATAAACAAACTATGAGTTATAGCTGAAATGAAAAGTTAAAAAAGTATGTTTACTTTGACTTTTGCTTTTAAAATCACATCCAACCCTTCTCCTTTCTTTCCACTGAAGCTTTTCTAGTTTGAAACAGAGTTAGGAGAGAGCCGAGCTAACACACAAGATGAAGGGAAAGATGAAGGCAAAGGATTAAGCAAAAAGGTAAGAAATTTAAGGATTTTTCATGCTTATTCCTCTCCTACCCTTGTTCCCCACTTTCTTCTTTCTTCTCCCATAATTTTTCCGAATTAAGTGAGGCTGAAATAGGGATGATTCAATAGGAAAAGGAGAGGAATTGACGGGAAGCTTAGAAGCTTAGAAAGTACTCTTGAAGAAGCTTAAAATCAAGGTAAGGTAGCATAGTTTTTGTTACTTCTTCTTACATGATTTTTCCTTAAGGTGTTTCATTCAAAACCTAACCCAATTAGGAAAGAATTAATTCAAGCCTTGACAAGTTAGAAATGGGGATTTTAGAGCAAGAGAAGTAGGAATTTGCAATTGAAAGCAAAAGAAAAGCCTTGAAATGCAAAGTGTGCTACCAAGGGATTTTAAGATCCATGCTAAATTATGAAACTTCCTAAGGCTGGTATGAATTATGTAAAAGTATGTAAGGGTTCTTAAGACAATTAGAAAGCTTCACAAGTGGCTAATTGCACAAGAAGACAAACAAAACTTCCTAGGCTCTAAAATGGATGTTGTCTCAGCCAAAGGGATTCCAAGTACTTAGGGAGTGTTTCAATTTGTTCTAAGGCTAGAATGAAACTAAATATGATGGAAGAATATGAGAGAAAGCTTTGAAAAAATTTTAGAAACCATAGATAGTGAGATAGATGTGTAGGCTCCATAATGTAGCATAATAAAGCAACTCTTAGTTAAGGTCTTAAAAATGATTGTGTGATGGCTCCAAGGAGTCTAAATAAAGTCAAGAGTCATAGATTAAAGGAAAGAATGAAGCCAATATTATGAATTGTTATAGTTGATTCATTAGGTGCTTTATAGAACTATAATTAATACATATGAACAAATAGGCTTCTCTTAAGTGTGTGCGGTATTAGAATTTGTTTCAAGAGTATAACTGGGTTCTATTTGATGTGTCTAGGCCAAAGGAATCCTGCTCCACCCACTTGCAAGTGTGTAGCCAAAGGTAGAGAAGACAAATCATGGGAAAGTATGTGTGTTTGCATTCAAGATAGCTCTCTCTCCTTTTTCTCATGCATTCTTGAATGGTTTCTTGTCTTTGGATATGTATATGTATGTTTATGCTGTGCAACATGTTTCTAGCAAATGTCCACATGCCATAATATCATTTTTCTTTGTTTATGCTTTTGAACGATATTTTATGAATGTGTTTTGGCTTGCATGAGCTTGGTGAAACCAAAAGCCCCTTAGTTAGGGTAAGGATGAACTAAAAGTCCTCAAGAATAGGGTAAGATAAAGCTAAAAATCTTTAGAAGAATGAGACTTAGTCAAAAGTCCCTTAAAAATGGGTGAAGTCCAAAAGTCTCAAAGAGAATGGGTGAGACTAAACCATTATCTTGGCAAGCTTATGTATGATGAGTATACTTTCCTAAATGAGAGAAATGTTTCATCTATGTTCATGAATTGCTAGATTGCCATGCATTCATATTTGGACATGAAATTACATTCAATATGTATGAGTGAAAAGAGTTAAGAGCTATTGGAATTCCTAGAATCTTACTCTTCTCTCTCCATTACCAAAACATGTCTAAGTGGATTAAGTGAGTAAAGAGATGAAAGCCACCACACTTGAAGACGAGAGATTGACAAAAGAATGTGTTATTTAACCATTTTATATCCATATTACTGGCAAATGATATAACTTCATGTTGTAAATAATGTATAGCCACTTGACTATATATATATATATATATATGTCATACCCGAAAATGCGACCGCGTGACGCTTTTAAAAAGAAAATTCTGAAAAGAAATTTTGATTCAATTTCCAAAGAAAATGAAAACTGAAATCGAAATTAAGATAAGCAGTAGTAGAGTCGCCACCAAAATTTTAATTTTTGAAAAGGAAAAACTTTAGAAAAGCCTTTTTATTTGGAAAATGAGAAAAATGGTCTACGAATCAGAAAATAGGTTCGAGAGTCGATTGTGAGTAGGGAAGGTGTTAGGCACCCCACAACACCCGTTGCTAAGAACGGTTATCCTAAGTCAGTTGTGCAAAATCAATATGGCCTTTAGTCTATTTTGATTCTCTCACCAAATCACGTGCAAGATAAAAAATAAAGACAAAGGAAATAAAGTTGAAAAAGAAATAGATTAAAGAAACAAAATTAGAAATGACAAAATGAAAGGAAAGAAATTAAGAGAATGAAAATTGAACAGAAAATTTTATTTACAAGGGCGGACTTGACCTAGGATGAAAGCCTAGAGCCTACGTACCCCTCAAAGGGATCAAAGTCCACATAGTTCGATTAGAAATCATATTTGTTGGTTTTTTTTTTATTTTTTGTTTTTTTTTTCTTTTCTTTTTTTTGGTTTTATGTTTTGCTTATTTTTTTCTGTGTTTGTTTTTGTTTGTTTGTTTTGTTTGTTTTGTTTGTTTTTTGTTCTTTGTTATTTTTTTCCTATTTTTTATTTAGTTTTTCTTCATTTAATTTGTTTATTTTGGGTGTTGATTTTTTTGAAAAGATGAAGAAAAATAAATTACGTTTTCTTTAACAAATTAGACAGGTTTGAAACTAGTTGATATACTTCCATTTGTTAAAGGAAAATTTAATTCAATTTTTCTTGCATTTTCGATTTTCTTTTTCCTTCTCTCGCTTTTTGTTTTTCATTCATTTTTATTCCATTATTTTTTGTTGTTTTGTTTTTTTTAATTGCTCTTTTCGTCTTATTCTGTTTTCCTTCCTTTTTTTTAATTTTTGTTATTGTTTTATTCTTGTTTTTCTCTTTCTTTATATTCTTGTTTTTTTTTCTCTATTTCTCATTTCTTTTTTTCATTTTAGTTATCATTATCTTTTCTTGTTTTTTTTGTATTTGTTTTTGGCTAATTTTCACTTTGTGTTCCATTTTTATTCTTATCTTTTTTTTGTTTTCATTTCTGTTTGTTTTTTTTTTCTCTTTTCTGACCCCTTTTTTTTTTTAACCCTTTTCTCAGGTTTGATTCTTGTCCTTGATTTATTAAAACATAACCATAAACCTCGATAATGGTTAAGGAGGCTTATTGCCACACATACCCTTGAGTTGATTCATAGGTGTCTAAGGGGATAAGAAGTCCCACACGACAAATCAAAAGTGAGATAGAATGAAACCCAAACACAAAAACAATAGCAATGTCAACGTCCAAATATTTGTATTATGTATGCTTGAGCTTAGGTAATACCTCTGTATCATTTTGGATACTATTTGCAAATTACCCACTAAAGAGATCCAGAGGCACTAGTTTACATTTGCTTACCCACCTTTTTATGTTCAAACCTGGAACAAGATTTTTTCTGAAACAAAAAAGGTTTTTTCTTATTTTGTTATTCTCTTTATGATTTTCTGGAAATAATTTTTTGATTTTTTTCTTGATTGAATTTCCTTCCGACCTTTTTTATTTCTTGACCTCTCGGTATTTTCGTAAAGCATGCATTAACTAAACATTGTTCACTAAACGTCGGGCTGGATTAGGGGTAACCATGAGCTTCAAACAGAAACAAACATCTAAACCAAGGCGAGGCTAAGATTTGTATAGACCTACTCATGCAGCAAGAGAGGCAGCAAGGATCCTTTCAGGGATAAGTTTCGTTCTCGCTCAGCATTCAACGAAGATGAAATCAAAAATAAAGCTAAATCACGGATTAAAACCACCCCATCATATACGAAATATGCCACCATTCATCATACATAAAAATTCAGCACGAAATCAGAGCAGAGGAAAAACTTAAATAGATCCAGCTACAGTTTATAATCATCAAATATAAAAGCTTAACTCGAGTTTTCTCTCAGGCATTTCGTCGAGCACCTAGTGCGCATACTCCGAATGTACAATGAATCACCACATTTCAATCTCTAGTTTACCCATTTCAATTTCAGATCACCAGCAACCTCAATCAGAATTCATCGAAAGTTAGTGAAGATTTCTAGTAGCTTACCTGTGGGGGGCCGACAGTAAGAGGATGGATCCTTCCTTCAATCGCAGAAATCTTCGCTTCTCCCTGTAGCTCCCTCAGTTCTCCTCTCTCAGAGAACCAGTTCTCCAGACCTCTTCTCCTTCGTTATCCAAAATCTCCTCCTTCTTATTTCGAAAACCCCTACCTGATCCTCTCAGCCTCTCTTCGCTCCTCTCCTCTGCTTCTTGATTTCTTTTCGGTTCCTTTACGATTTTTCCTCCCCTTTTCGAACCTTCCCCTCTGTCTCTTAGTTATTTTTTGATCTCTCTCCAAAAATTTTTCGGTCCCCTTCTTCTGATTCTCCTCTCTCTCTGATCCCCCCCTGATTCTCGACTTTCTCCCTTTTTATTTCTGCCTTGGTCATTCTCTGCGTTTGATGGTGAAAGAGACTAGAGGGAAGGTCCACGCCTCGAGCTCGTTGCTGCAAACCCTCTGCCCCTTTCCTCGCTGACCCCTCTGAAACACTGCGAAGACTTTTGCCATTCTTGTGTTTCCCTGAAGGAAGCTAGGTCAAAACGCAGAGCTCCTGCATTTTGCCCTTTTTTGGGTTAATGGGCCGAGTGTGGGTTTTCTCTGAAACTGGGCTAAAGCTATCCCCCTCTTTTTTTTGTGACCTTGGGATTAATGGGCCGGATTTTAAAGAAATGGGCTAGAAGTTTCCTTTCTCTAGCTTTTTTTTTTTGCTTGTTTTCCTTTTTTCCCTTTTTTTTTCAAAAACTTTTTTTTATTATCTTTTAATTTAATTTTTTTGGTATTTTTCATCATTTTTTCCACTTTCTCCTAATTTCTATTTTCTTTCTTTTGTTCTTCTTTTCTCTTTTTTTTTATACTTGATTTTATTATTATTTTTGTAGTTTGTCCGGACAAAATACAGTGTTCACAATATACATGGATATATGATGTATGTATGGAAATGGCAAGCATATGAATGAGAATAGATGTTTTTGGTATTGTGATGCATGGATGAGTTGTAAGATCTTATTATGTGAACAAGTTGGGTAGTGATTTTGTGATATATAGATATTTATACTCCTTAGACAAGTTTAATGGACTGTTTTTAAGCTTTTCCACATGTCCAAATGGTCTTGGTTCAAGGGGAAGACCATTTGGCACATAAATGAACCATTTTAAGACAAAAAATGATCCATTTGATGAGCTAAATTCCAACCTAACCAAATGAGCGATTTTGAGGTTGAGATTTTGCACACATATAAATATCATATAGAGATTTCTTCTGGCCTAAGAATTGCATTATTTAGAGGTCTATAGAATTTATTATAATTTTTCAAAATTTATATCAAAGGTTGATTTTGTTCTAGGCATTGTTCACTTAAATAGATTACATCTCTGTATCATCTGAGGCCCAAATGAGGTCCAATGTTTCCAAACTTTTATATGGGGAAACTATATATTCACAATGAACTATAGCAATTGGAAACACCTCATTTAGAGGTCTATAGATAGAAAAATGAATTTTTGAAGTTTTACATTAGAAATAGTAATGCCAGCCAACCTTGTGTACTATTTCATTGTAATTTAGTTCCTAAACGAGTTTAACATAGTCTAAAATTATTTTTTCTATAAAGTTAACATCCATAGCTTTCTATAAGGATATGATTTCCTAGGTTTTCATTTTCTAGAATTAATAATAAATTTTTGAAATTCATATTAGCAACTTGTGATAGCAGACCTGGGAAGCCAGACCTTTGATACTTTTCTACTAGCAATCGTAGTCCAGCTAGTGTTTTCATGGCTTAAAATGATTTTTATCCTATAGTTGACATTTACATATTTCTAGAAAGCCATTATTTGCTTGATTTTAGTTTTTTTCAATTTAATTATGATTTTTCAAAGTTGCCTAAAAAATCTAGTACTAGAACCTGCAACCAGCTTTGAATTTTTTCTAATGTGTAGCTTGAATCTCGAGTTGTATGTGTTGTTTTATGATGTTTATGACTTGTATGGATAGAATATGAGTATAAGATGATATTGAAGGATTCATGGGATCCATGGAGCATAAAATGAAAATTTAACAGCTTACATAACACAAAAATAATACATTATTTTTATTCCATTTTCCTTGAAAATCATGTATGAAGCTTAGTGTATGGAAAGCGAGGCTAAAGGAATATGGTGTTACATAGAATGCAAATTAGTATATAAAAATTTTCACCTTTTATTTATCATGTCATTATAAGTTGAATGACAACGACAATTTTGTTGTATAGGTAACTTTGTTCTATTTATAGCTTCATAGATAAAACTCATGGTTGGTTTCTTATCATCGTCAATCAGTCTTAACACTTGACAATTAGCTCAAATACTTTTAGTATTCCATTGGCTTTGATACAAAAGTCATTATCCAAAATTTATTTTTCTTGCATCATGTGCTAATCCGGATTTGTCTTCCATTTTTTAAACTTTTCAAAGTTGAATAAGTTTTTCAAAGCTTCCTTTTGCTTCATAAGAGATTGTAGTTGCAAGAATTATGTAGCAAAACCAGTAATGGCTGGACGAATAATATCTCTACCTCCAATATATTCTTTCATCAAATTCATAGTCCAAATATGATTATATATAAAGGATGTTATCATCTTTGCATCCTTTAACACATTTTATACATTGCTCTTTTTTCCAATATCTTTTAAGTGTAAATCTAGATAATGAGCTATACAAGGTGACCAATAGAGATATAATCTTTTTTCCTTTAATATTTTTTCAGCTACCTTTAAAGCTCTCTCATTATCTATAACTACTTTGACTATATATTTTTCTCCAACTTCTTCTACCACTTGATCAAGTAACAAAATGTAATAATCAATATTTCTACTAGCAATAGAAGAAACATCTATTAATTTTAGAAAAATAGTTCCTATACTACAATAGACAAGAAAATTCATTATGTGCATGTGACTAATGATATTAATCCAACCATCACACATTATTATAACACCTCTTTCCTTCCATGCACCTTTCAATCCATTTATCCATTCCCTCATAAATTGGTATTCAGCTTCTAAATACACATATGAAATCTCATTAGGAGTAGGGAATTTAAATCTTATTGTACTTATTTCAGTGACTATAGTAATTAAATTATGCAACCAAGGAGAATTAGATAAATTCATTAGAAGACGCTCATATATCATAAGCTTTGATACTACTTCTCCTAGTTTTTTTCTTTAATGTTTTCATTAAACCACTAGAAATTTTTGGTTGTTTCATGCTTTTACTCTTCACAAGATCAACATTTGTAGACCTTAAACTAAAGGCAATATTTTCTAATCCTCTTACTTTTGCATAAGAGCTTCCACCCTCTTCATACATATTTTACCCTCCTCTAATTTGTTATATAAATTGTTATCTATCTTCCTATTCATGATGTGATCTAATGTTTTCTTGGGCCGCATGCCTCATTTGCATTTCATCAACAAATGCTTCTATTTCATCATCTTTATCGCCTCTCAACCTTGCTTCAAATTCTTTTTTTTCTTTTTTTAAATCATTTTTTATCTTTATTATTTAAAAGAAGTTTAATCATACCCTCCCCAATAGTAGTTGTAACTCTAGGACAACCAATTATTTTTCCTTTAAAATGAGCAATATGCTACTTCAATCAAGTAATTCCACCCCTTATTACTTTTCCATAGAGTTTGTAAATTATATTGTTTTGATTTCCAAATACAGGTGTTCCAAAATGTCCACCAATATCATCACTAGGAATACCTTCTAATCTTCTTATTGGAAATTTCTTTTTTGGTGGCATTGTTTATATTTTATAGTACCTATCTATCAAATGAAGTTGGTCATATAACATAATATAACAAAACTAAAAGCAATAAGATCATAATAATAAATACTAAAATTTCCCTAAAAAAAATTAGTGCATCCTCCTTTTCCTCTAAGAAAGATTAAACAAAAGAAAAAGATTAATAAGAGTAGCCAAAAAAACTAGTTGCAAAAGAAAATGGTTTAACAAACAAGCAATAATACAAGTGCTAAATATGTTAAATTTAAATTAATTTTACAAATCATGAATATATATATATATATATATATATATATATATATATCTCATTTTCTAAATTCCCATCTCATGTTCAATTCTCTTTTATTACTATCACTACAGTCAATTTATCATTATTTATAATTCTAACAATGTTGTGGTTAGATAAGATTAAAACTTTTATTAGTTTAAGGCTTTAAACTACTATAACTGTTGTGAGTTGTTTTCACACATATTTACAAAATTTCTAACTATAAAACAACTGCTAAAAAAATTAATTAATATCAATATTTTTATAAACTTAAGATCTAAAGGATTACATGAAAAGGAAGTAGCTATACATCTTCTATAAACATCCAATTTTTTTAAAAAAAATTAATATATGAATAGGTATTGTATGCAAAATCTAGTAAGCTAAATACCAATCTAAGAGTTATGCTTTATTAATACCAAATTATAAAAATTGAGAGTTACTGATAGAAAAAATATAATTTCATATATAAAGTAATCAGTTATATATAAATAGTCTATTTATACAAATGAATATAAATTGATACAAAATATTCAAAATACCATAAATTTCTCTTATATTTCATGTAATATTTTTTAATTAATTTTATTATATTTGAAAGATTGATTATCGATTAAAAATCTTGTCTATGATTAAATCCATATTCAATGCAAAATAGCTACGTGTTTTAAATTTATTTTATTCTATATATGGTGAAGATATTATATTATTTATAGTAAAAACAATGAAATAATAAAGAAATGGTTAATTAAACCAAAATATAATTAATAATTCCCATGAATATATTAGTTTATTAGCTACAATATTTTTAAAGTATAATTTATAATTACATAATATGTGGTAAACATATGCTATATATTGCTTAGAGTCTATATATTTTTGTAATAAATAAAAGAAGTGATTGTATTTTTCTCCTATATTTTCTCATATATGCCATACATTGAGTTTAATAAATAGAAGAATTGATCATAATTTTTTTTTTTAATTTGAAAAGATACTACAATTGCCAAAAAAAGATGGATAAGTACTACTCATTTATTTATTTATTTATATTTTTCATTAATTAGTGTCAATTTCTTACAGTTTAACTTGCAAGGAACTCTTTTTTTTTTTTTTGGACTTTTGGACAACCATAAATAAGAAATAATTCTAGATATCCACGTGCCAAAATCAGATGGATTGGTCTAATATTTTAATTTTCTTATTTTCTAGATAGAAAATGGTAGTAATTCTTATGCATGGTCAATAAATTCATAAAAAGTATCTTAATATTTTTTTTAATTGTAGAATCTTTTCAAACTTATAAAAAATATCATAATATTACCTTTTAAAATAATCTTATCTTAATTAATTAGAAATTTTCAATATATATGTATATATACAAAACTCTATAAAAAACTAATAACCATAAACAAATTTTAATATACATGGATATATATGAATCCCCATAATATAATATATATATATATATATTAAAATGATTAGATTAGCATTTGTGTATGGCTCCTCCCTCATTCAATATATATTATATTATATTAAAAAGATCTAATGACATTTGTGTATGGCTCAACTTACTCCCAAATTCAATGCTTCGAACTCTAAAAGTGAAAATGGAATAGAACCAAAATGAAAAAAATAACAGAGCAGATCAAGAAGAAGAAGATGGCTGCATACCTTTGAGCGCTTCTCTTCTCTCTTCCAATTTTAGCGTGCAAATTGCTAGCTAACTGGCTCTGCTTTGAGGTTTCAGATTTAGTTTTCAAATTATTGTACTTCAGCCTTCAGGTATAGTTTCAGATTTCAAAACTTCAGATTCATTAGATCGAAACTCTTTCTGCTGGTTGTTATTGTTGCTTGTTGGCTTTTTTTCTTTTACTGTTTGGGAAAGCAAATCTAGGGCTAGCTGCTCTGTTTAGAGCTCTATGGCTTTATATAATGCATCGCAACAAAACTACAACACCATTTTGTTATGTTGTAGGCGCAATACCATTCTGTTGCGAGCTGATGCAAATGCGGCCCAATTCGCATCCGCAATATTGCAGCCGCATTTCACAATTTAAAACACTGGTAGCTAATTATAGTGTCAAAATCAAGATCTTATTTAAGATTCTTGAAGACACTTAAAAAGTTGATTTTGTTGGAAATGGTTACAATTGGTTTTGCTAGAAAATATGGTCACTAATATTAAAATTTTGGACAAATTATTTTCTCTTTTTCATGAAACATATCTAGCCTATACAATCCTTCTTTCAATTATGGCAATATGAAGAAATCCCTCCAAAACTAAAATATGATTAAAATATTCTCAAAAACAATATTTATTTATTTTTTTTATAAAAGTTCAAAATTATTAAATAATATATTTCTTAAACTTTGATTTTAGTGTTATTTATTTTATGTTAGAAACCATTAATTTATTTTATTTTAAATTTGAAAAGGTAGCTATTTTTATATTACACAAATACATATTTAATACTTGTTATAGATATAAAAGTATTTTGGTAAAAATAAATATAATTATAACTTATATCTTGTTATAAGAAAAGTTGGTATAACACATTTTATTATTTGAAAAAAGAAAAAGACCAAGTAATTTGGATATTTGTCCAAAATGGTTTCTCACAAATTGGTAACAGGTGGTGTGCATATGGCAAGTTGTCTCCTACTTAGTATAACACATCATTATTCCTAATTAACTTCAAATCAATGAAGTTATCACAAATTTAAATGATGAGGACTAAAGTATAAACATTTGTAAAGTATAAGAATTGATTTTAAAAAATTAAAAAATTAAAATTAAAATTTTGGATAAATGATAGAAACTAAATGATTAATTTTTCAAATTTTAATATTAATTACTATAAACAAAAGGTTAAAACTTGAAACTGTCAAAAGTATCCATCCTACGGTGTAAAATAAATGACTAGTGTGATGAACACTTGGTTATAAATCATAGTGCATATATCTAATTAATTTTTGGGCCATCCACATACAATTAATTAAAGCATGTCAAGAAATTGCTAGAAAATATAACGAGAGTTACTATCTGTTTTTTTTTCTTTTTCCCATTCATTTTTCTTTTGTTTTTAAATTTTCTTCTAGCCTTCAAAGTCTCCCTTATGAAACTAACTAATCAAAGCATGCCAAAAAATTGCTAACTAAGGACAACTACTATGACTTCTTGTCAAATTTTTTTTCTTTTTCTGAAATTTTTTGCTTTTAAGTCTCCCTCATGAAAATTTTCTTTGTTCCTCATAGATCTTTTCTTTAAAGTCCTTGAATGAAGCTTCTCTCACCAAATTGCTTTTGAAATTTGAGTGAAAATGATAAATGATCATGAAACTTGGGGCATTAGTGATAGACTATACTTTTTTTTTGTCATGTTTGGAGGAGATTCTGACTTTGTAAATTGCAATGCAATGTGTTTTTTCAAAGAAAAGAAAACCAATGGCATGCATTGTATAAGTTTATGAGTAAAGTTTTTTTCTTTTTACACACTAAAAAAAACATGCCCAAATCACAAAATTCATCAAATAGGATGTTTGATATCTAAAATAGTTTAAAGGTCTGACTAAATTTTGGAATTTCGCTGTCACTAAAATTCATTAGCGACGGATTTGAAAATGTCGCAATTAACAGAAATTTTTGTCACAAAAATCCAATTCATGCACTAATGATATCAATAGCATATTCTTAATTTGTGGGATGTTAAATGACGGAAAAAATTCTCCACTATTCAGTTCATCAAGTTAGTGAAGACATTGAATTTGCGACGGATTAGTGAAGAAATATTTCTCGCTAATTGGGCAAAATTATTGATACTAGATAAAAATTTCAAAAATTCATATCTCCCTCTCTTGACCTCCAAATAAGGTGATTCTAGTTGGTACAAGTCACTGTAATTGTCTAGTTTCTCTATACAAAATTTTATGACAATTGGACGTCACTAATTCACCGATAAAATTTGCGACAAAATTTTTCATCCCAAATAATAGCGATGAATTAACGACGAAATTTTTTGTCACTAATATAAGTTTTTCATTTTATAATTTTTTAAAAATTTAACCTCAATATTAATTTTTACCTTTCCAATAATATACAATAAAAGCGTAATAAAGTAAGGTTAATTGAAAATAATATTGTTATTAGATAATAAATTTTCACTTTGGCTAAAAAGTGATATAGGGTTAAAGTATATAAACACAATAATTTCAATAAAAAAGTATCAAATATATTAAAATAGATTTCCTTTAAATAATAACCTTTTTATAACAATTCTAAAAAACATTTTTAAAATTGTATGAAAATGCTCAAATGGTAAAAGACCTCATGCATCTCATTTTGTCAATTCAACCCACACTTATGCACATTTCTATTAAACTTCCATATTGCATATTTTAGCATCTCATGCTCAAAATATAAGTTAGAGGTCATATAATATATCCATACATTTAAACATCACATAATAGCATATTTAGTTCATATTTAAGGGTCATAAATTTTTTATTTACAAATCATATAAATCATTTGATGGACAATTATAGTTTTTCAAACTAGCAAAATGTATAAATATTTTTGAATTGAAAATCAATCTTTTCAAATTTGGTATTTTTTTCTACAATTAGCCTATTTTGTTACCTAATGAAACTATTAATTTATTAATAAAAGAGTAGATTAAAAATTAAATAGATTTTTTTCAATATTATAATATGTGCAAAGCAATCTTTTAATTTTAAATTATATGCATGGAAAAATGGATTAGGAAAAACTGGAAGTCATGGACATTTTAAAGATCAAACTTGGCATGTAAATAATTTTTATAAAATCAAGAGATTTATAGAGCTCACCAAATATTTGGATTTTTTTTTCTCCCTAACTTGACAGAAAATTTATAGTAAAAAACTTTCATACTTCTCCTCATAGATTTTAGACTTGTCTTATCCATTCTTTAAGAGCTTTGGACTCAACCATACTCTTGGGAGCTCACTTTGCTTTTGAAAATCCCTTTTTTTGTTTTAACCAATTCAAGGGTTTTATATATGACCCAAAATATAATTAAGTTTTGTGTATTTTGACCATATTTTTATTAAATTTTACAAATTCGTATATTTTTGAAAACATAACATAGCATCAAGAATCATTTTTGTATAAAATGCTAGCGTTATTTTCACAAATACATTACTTTATTATATATCTAGCTAAAAACATTTATGGATATAAAGGTAATTATATTAATTACAATTTTTTTCCTTTTGAATAAATTAAATTACTAAAATAATTGCTTTTGCTTAAAACACACCCACAAACTTGTTTAAGTTTATTTTGGCCTATTACAATATATTTATGGGATATAAAAAATTGAATTATTAGTTCATGAACTCAATTATAAGGCTACATACTTGCTTAGACACTAGGTGGCTCTATAAACTCCATTATGGTCCATAGATGCACCTAATAAAGTAACACCCCTCAAATAAATTCTAGGTTCCATTCTTTCCTTTCAAATATAATTCTTAAATCCTTTTAAACCTTAATTTTCATTGCAAAATTGAAACCAAAAGCCTAACTAATGTTGCTTATTTAAATCATAATATGGAACCTTAAGTCACACCAATTCACTTTCCATAGGTTATAAAATTTTTTCCAAGGCCTCCCTTTATATTTAATATTATATAAAACACAAAAATGGGTTTAGAAAAATTTAAAATCTGAAAGTAGCTACATCCATACTAGAGTCGAGACATAGTCCTTTTTGGCCTCCCTTGTTGTATTTTGTTTACCACCTTTATATCTATGGAGGAAGCATGTGTGGAGCAAAGATTATACGTAGGAGCTCCATTTAAACATCTTAATTAGGCCTAAAATTATCATATGAAATCAGATTTTGGAAGGTGCACACAATCCATATGTTGCCTCTGGGATACAGCTTCCCTTTCACTTCAATCCAATTTATATCTTAAAATCTAATGATTTTTTTGATAATTCTCTTTACATATTCTTAATCTCCACAGCAACTTTTTCCTTGTCAGATTCATACTTGGTTTTGCCTAAAAAATCTCACTCCTAAGTTTTCTCATTGAATAATGGTGAAGGAGGGAACAAAAATGACAACCATAAGAAAAGAAATTACCTTATTTTCTTGCTTTTAGACTTCAATCTTGTTTTCTTTTATGAACTCCTCTCTGTTAAGAACAAATCTTGACAAGTTTTTTTCCTTTGTTAATATCTCCCTTAAAAAAAAAAGCTTATAAACTTCATTATAATCATAGGAAAAAAAATCATTGCAATGTAATTGGAAACAAATTTGGAAAACAAAAAAAATCTCAATTGAAAAACCATGAAATTCCTTACTTTTTCCTTGCTTTTCTCCTCCATGATGTGCCTAAGAGAGTTGGTGTTTTCTCTGGTTTTTGGGCAAAATGGGTCATGCAAATGGAGGGGAGAAGAAATAAGAAACTTAAACTGTGTTCAAGAAGCTTTCACTTTTCCAAAAATTCTAATCTTACCCTTCTTTTTTGGCATTTTCATTTTTAACTCATTTTAGCTCCTTTTTCAGAATTGTCTTTTTCATTATAAAATTTAGGTTTCCAATTTAGTAAAATGCCTTTGGAATCACTCAAATCGGAACTAAAATCTTTCTAAATAGATTCGTCAAAGTTCGAGTATACCGACATTGAAAAGGTCCAACAGATTAGGAGCACAAAAAGGTTTTAACTATTGATTGAAGGATAGTTCCGTGATTTTTTTAAGGCCTTATACAATTCTAGAAAATAGATATGTCAAAATTTCATTTAAAAAGCATTTATCTTTATGAATTTCAAAAATTGTTTATTTTACGAAAATGTCATTACGTTTTGTAGGTTTTTATTTTAAAATTATTTTTTACAGTTGTTTCCATTTTTGATTTTCCATTTGAGCTTAGGATTCTCATTTTTAGGAGTCTAGAATGCTTCCCAAATTTTTTGAGACCTTAATTATATCATCTTGGAGGACTTCCTTTTGTATCCGGTGAGTTTCGTTCGTTTATGGAAAAACTATACGCTACGTTTCTCATATTTTTTCTCATTTTCAGAACACGGGATGTTACATTTCAAAGTCTCTCTTATGAAACTAACTAATCAAAGCATGCCAAAAAATTGCAACTGAGGACAACTAATATGACTTCTTGTCAATTTTTTTTGTTTTTCTGAAATTTTTTGCTTTAAAGTCTCCCTCATGAAAATTTTCTTTGTTCTTCATAGATCTTTTCTTTAAAGTCTTTGAATGAAGCGTCTCTCACCAAATTGCTTTTGAAATTTGAGTGAAAATGATAAATAATCGTGAAACTTGAAGCATTAGTGATAGACTATACTTTTTTTGGGTCATGTTTAGAGGAGATTAAAATGCAATGCAATGTGTTTTTTCAAAGAAAAAAAAAAACCAATGGCATGCATTGTATAAGTTTCTGAGTGAAGTTTTTTTTTTAAGAGATTTTAAATTACACAATTTTCTCTTCTCTTAAAAATACGTTTTTCCTTTTAAACATTAACATGAATTACATTTACCTTTCCTATAATGAAATAATACAAGGTACAATTGTACTTATTTTAACTAAAATACACACACACACACACATATATATATTTTTTAATTTTACAATATAAAAAAAGTAAAATATATATTAAAATAAAATTGACTAAACTTTTATATATTTCTTGATTTAAACTTAATTACAAATTTTTCAATTTTTTCTCTAACTAAAAAATAGGAAAAATACATATCGGTTTTTTTTTTAATGAACTATTTTTCACAAATTAATGACAATATTTTAACAATAGTTTTTTATGTTTTATTATTTAAATAAAAATTTATAAAGAAAGACGAAATTTACATTAAGTGCTGATATCTATGAGAAATGCTTATAAGTTATAAAGCATCTGGCATATTACGATGTGAATTGTGGCCGTGATAAAGGGAGAAGATTTTGAGGGAACAAAGCAACCCATCGTCAAGTTTTTGACGGATAAAACAAATTAGGTATAATTTTGAAGTATTTGATATTAAGTTTTTTTAATGAATTATAATAGCGGATTTTTTATAATTCAGTATTATATTATAATTAGGTATAATTTTTAATGAAGGACAAAACAAATGCTTAATAGTGTTTATTTTTATGCTAACATGAAAGTTATATATATATATATTCCATCTAGTTTTATATATAAGAGATTTTTTTGAAATTTGATTTGGTTTGATATATAAAAAATAAACTATTATATTAATTATAATATTTTAATTATACCTTTCATTAAATAAGTTATTTAAATTATGAGTAGTGGTGATTATTAATTTTAAAAAGAAAGTATATATATTAAATAGGGATATTTTTAAAAATTAATTTTTATTTGAGACAAAATTAATTTCTTTTAATTAACTTTCTTAATACATGTGAATTAGTTATTTGTTTCTGAGATTAGAAGGAGTATATATATATATATTATTTTAAGTGATGAGTTAGAAACTAATTAACGTTTAAAAAAAAAAAACCAAGACAGCAGTCTGCGGTCTACGGCTTCATCAGTCAGAAATTACTAGTGCACTTCATGTTTTCAGCATCCGAAATGTAATGCTACGGAGGGCACAAGACTCTGCCTTTGATCTTCTTCGCGTTGATGATTCTTATTTCTCTACTCTGCTTCACGAAGATGAAGAAGAAGATGTCCCCTTTTCTTATGATGAATATGTTCAAAGCTTGCAATTTCAGAAGACTCTCATCGCCTCCTTCATCACTTCTCAAATGGCAAACAATGACTCATCATGCTCCTACCTCTTCTTTCTATCATCTTCATCGTCTTCTTCTTCTTCTTTATCGATGATTGAAACTTGCCCTGCCCCAGAAACAGAGCATGTGAAGTCCCCAAATGAAACAGAGGAATCCTCGCATGTCGTCTGTGAAATCTGTGCAGAAATTAAAGGGACTGCACAGATGTTCAAAAATTAAAGATGCCAACGTTCTTTTTGCTCTGATTGTCTAACAAAACAAGTGGCCACGAAAATCCAAGACAGCATTATAGAAGTTTCATGTCCTGGTTTGGATCGTAATAATGCTCTTGAACAGGATGAAGACTGCTGTCTTTTTGCATTGTTGTGTTTTTGTTTTTTTTTAAGTCGATGGATGCTAACTCAGCCATTAAAATAAAAGAAAATAAATACACGTGACTTCTATGTTAATATGAAAAAAAAAAAAAAAAAAGTGATTGTCTTAATAAATTTCATTTAAAAAAAAATTATGTAGACTTAAAAAGTTATGTTTTAAATTTAGAGAATTACTTTAAAATAATAAATAAAGTTAAAGAATTAAAAACTATTTTAACTTAAAAAAAAAGGCAGCCTGTCAGTCTTTTTCTAGTAATGGATTTACAGGAACTAATAGGCCCAACAATCATCTTCGTCCAAGTTTCACTCTACAACTTTGACGTCGGAGCAACATAACATATGGCCTCCCTCTCGCTTCAAATGGCTAACCAGAAACGAAGACAACAAAGAGCCTAAAGAAGCACAATATTGCACCTACTAAGAAGATTGAATATTAATGTCCACACTTGTTGCACATTACCATCTTTGACAATTTTGTTGTGAAATGTGGACATCACATTACCTGACCTACTAAGAAGACGAAAATTAATGTCCACACATGTTGCACAATACCATCTTGGACAATCTTGTTATGAAAGATGCATTTTTTGAGTCACTTAGTGGGATCATTTATTGTAGTAAGTCTACAAGTCATCGTTCAAGTATAGCCTCGCAATGAATGGCTAAAAAGAAAGTACCCTCACATTGAACTCTATAAATTATTCTATGAATTTTTTTATGCCTCACATCTCATGAATAGAAGAAAAGAAACGGAGAAACAAAAAAAGACAGTTATTTTGATAAAATTGAGAAACATTATTCTTTCTAGTTCTTTAGCTTTTAGAGTTATTGTATTGAAGATATTCCATCATAAAATGAAGGGCTTCTGTGTCAAGTTTTTCTATGCATTATTAACATTGCTGGTATCAAGTTGAGGGAATAACTCAAAAAACTCTACCACGCAAATTTCCCGACAATGTAAAGAGTACCCTGCATAATGTATGCAGACCCAATACACACCATCTTTCTTCAAAACTTTAGCCCAGCTTGCGTTTGCTGGGTGGTGGACTAAATTTTGTTTTCCAATTTAAATTGGGCCTGTATTTGGTACCTCTTTTTTGGTTGCAAATCACACCACTCAATTTTGTTTTCTGGTCAACATCAATAGCCGAACCCAGAAAGGCAAGACATTATTTTAGAATGTTAATTTACTTTCATGGGCTAGGCCAGTTGAGCCCTCTTTAGCTAACCAAGGCACTCTTAAAGAAAGCTTGACATTTTGCTGCACTAGATAGATGCAGATTACCTAGTTGTAACATTCAATTAAAAAATGCTCCAAGATTTTATTAAATTTTCCTCATAAAAATTCAAAAAACATTCTGCTGAAAAGGTTATAAACTAAAAAAAATTTAACTCTTGGTGAAGATAGAAATGTCACCAAAGAATAATAAGTGTTATATTAAGGTAACAAAGTAGCATGCCAAGAACTTTAGTAACAGTTTACTACAGTTACCTCCATATACTCTGAAATGTGAACTATAAAGTGTACCTAAATTCGGTAACAGTTTTGATATTGAAGTACCCAATTTTGTTTGAAAAATGGTGAAACCATGTATTTAACTTATAATGTAAAGCACTATGAAGAATTGGAGAACCCACTAAAGTCCAATCCAACTTTCTTCCATTACAAGAAAAATATCATATATCCACAATAAATTTTTGTGGATATAGTCTCAATTGACCTATATTCATAGTCTAAATTTTTGTAAGAATTTTTCTGTTTTATTTACGATTTATAATTATCACTAAAAATTTTACCCATGGTTTTATAAGTTGTGAAAATAATTTTAAAAAGTTTACCCATAAATTATTTATCGTCACTGAAGCTTATAGTTTCATAAAAACTTTTATCCATAAAAATTCTTATGTCACTAGAATTTTTACTCACAAATATTTTATTATCACTAAATCCTTTACCCACCAAACAAATTGTTTAGTAATGTAGAATGGTACCCTAAATAGAAACTTGGTAGTAAAGTATGGAATTGCTTCACTACTTTAACTGAGACAACGTAAACTAGAAATCAAAGAAGATAATTGTTTTGTATTTGTCGAATTACTTTTATCTTGGTAAATTGTAAATAGAAGGTTAAAATATTGTATGCATTCAAGTTTTGTAGTACTATAATTGAAAATTACCTTTTTTATTATTGAACAAGTTTTAAAGTTTGAATTATAAATTTATTAGATTGATCAATAAGTTTTTTTCCTCTTTTACATGTTTTATATAAAATACTAATCAATAAGTCTCATGCATATCCTATTGAAGATAAAATTATAGTAATTTTATCACTTTTTAAGTTTATATATCTTGCTTTTAAGTAAAATGATAGCAACTCTACCACTTTTTAGTATACAAATTTCATCTTTATTACATGGAATAGTCCTTAATTAGTCTAAATGAAACCTTACCACAAATTAATAAGTTTAACATGAAACATCTCATTACATACAAAGATTATCTTAAGTAACTTATCTCCAAGACATCAAGGGGTCCTTAATCAAGTCATAAAAAGTGATAAAATTTTGAAACTTTTCTTTCAATAATATAGCTATAGCACTAGTGTCCCTTTCTTAACTTGCAACTCACATACTTTACATGTTTCATACATCATTCTTTATTTTAAACTCATAATTTTCTACAATGTGGCACCTTCGCGATGCCATAACCATATGTCAAAATTCCAAATAGAATAACTATACTAGATCAAACATAGGTTACCATATGTATTCTAATGTAACCATTATTGAAGGAAGTAGTTATTACGTTGATTTCTATAAAACATTGATGTGGAAAGGTGTAGATGACTTGTTCAAAAAGCTAGGATTCCTTCTTAAAAGCATTGATCTCTCTAGCAATGCTCAAACAAGAGAAATGCCAATAGAATGTGTCTTTATTAGGATTAGCTTTCTTGAATTTATCAAGAAACAATTTGAGTGGAAAAAACCTTTTGAGATTGGGAATTTAGAATCACTACAATTCCTAGATTTGCGAAGAAATAAATTATAAGGCACAATTCCTTCAAGTCTTGCTCATATTGATTAGCTAACCACATTAGACTTGTCAAACAACAATCTCTCTTGAAAAATCCCAATTAGAACACAGTTGCAGAGTTTTTATGCCTCTAGTTATGAAGAAAGTCTAGATCTTTGTAGAATGCCACTTGCCTAGAAGATGAGTCACCTTCACCTCAAGTATTTGATAATGAAGATGATGACTCACTTTTCTCTCAAGAATTTTAATTGAGCTGGGGATTGGGATTTGCTATTAGATTTTGGAGACTCTTTGGCCCATTGCTCTTCAACCGTTCTTGGCGACAAACCTACAGTAGGTTGGTAAACAAAGTAACAAATATAACCCATGTCATGGTGGCAATTTATGTGGCAGGATACCTCACTATCAAAGACTAGCTAGAAGGTAATGATTTGTTTTCTCTCATTGTTATTTTTACATTCAATAATTATTTATAATAACCATATGAGAGTAAAATATTAAAGTCTGAGTTAATAGAGACATACATTTTTGTTCTTGGTAATGATGTTCAAATAAAAATCTCAATTGATAGTTCTATAAATATTTTTAATCTACAATATTTTAGCCTTTTATAAAGTCAATCATTTATTTGAAAAATTCTCCATATTTGTATCAAACTAAAATTCTATTTGATTTTATACACTCTTATACTATTTATGTTAAGAATGTGCAAGTGATAGTATATATAAACAACAAAATAAATGGAAAAAAAGTAAATCACAATCAAATAAAAGAAGTGTATAATCATTTTATTGAAAGACAAACTATACTTATGCAATGTCTATGATTATAATTCTGCACAACAATATGCAAACCAATTCATCTTATTAATGAAGATTTCTACATCATTTATCAAAATCTAGTCTTTTTGAAAATGTTAACAACAGCTTACCATTTCTATTATCAATTGCAGAATTGCTTATTTTACACTCTTAAAAATTTTAAAATCAAATATGCTTGACATACATAAGCAGCTAAGACAACATTTTATATGATGCATTTCATATACACAATAAGCAATCATAAAATCAAATTAAATAACAAATATTGACTAACTTACGAAAAGACTAACACAATAACAAACAAGTAATCATAATTATGGAATTAGTTTGAAAAGCTTAACATGCTAATCTGTTTCTTGCAAGATCTATTACTCCTTTGGTTTGATATAGGACAAATGAATCTTGTGCATTACAATACATCATCTTTGATTGTTACCATTATGTGATCCAAGTAATAATGGTTTGTTAGATATATTTATGCTATGCTTCATGAAATAATGTACTTACAATAATTTATTGGACATGATTTGATCAATAACATTGATATTCTTTTCTATCAATAGTTAGAACAAGACTGTCAATTATATGTTAATGAATATTGAATACTATTTGATATATCTAAAAAAATTGCATTAAAACCCCTTCAAACAACTAGCAAGCGACCCAAGAGCATAAATGGAGTCCTCCAACCCTCCAATTCTAAGCATTAAACAAGAAAAGCAAGAAAGGGTCTTTACTGCTAGGCATTTAATCACTTGTTAAGCTATGTTTATTGTACTATTTGATTTTCGTTAAAACACCAAAATGAGTCAATTATTAAAGCAAGTCTCCTAAGATGAATGATTTAAAATAAAATAAAATTAGGATAAAATTTTAAATAATAGAAAATGAGGGTTTGACCATTGAGTTGTCTAAAAACTGGAGCCAGAATGGTTTAATAAAAGTGTCGAACGTACAATGGCATTTTCGTAAACATGTGTACTTTTTAAAAAACTTATAGGAGTGCTTTTTAAATAAAAAATTTGAGTTTTATGGAGTTCTCAGAGTCCCTAAAAGCTATGGAAACCTTTGGGACAGTTAAAACTCCTCCAGTATATGGTTTAAAACGTCAGTTGACTCAAACTTTGATCTTTTCATTTAAAAAGTTTTTAATTCAAATTAAGTTATTCCAAAGCTATTTTATAAGTTTAAAAACTTAAATTTTATGATGAAAAATATGGTTCTAAAAAAATATTTAAAATGTACCTCAAATGAATTAGTCAAGAAAGCGAGACGTAAGCAAAATTTTTAATGAATAAATTTCTTCCTTTTGCTCCATATAAGAGGTGTCCCACTTAGAGCCTTCTTCTAACCTACTTAATTCTATCCAAAATAAAGGGAAGCTCTACCTAAGAGAGACGCTCAAGAGGAGGAGAAAAAGAGAAGGAAGAAGCAAAAGAAAAGGTAAGAAAAACTAGGGTTTTTATGGTTCTTCCTTTAGACATTTTGTTCTCCTCTCTTTTCTTTTTATTTCCATGGTCTTAGTGGATGATATGGGACTATTTTAGACTTAGTTTAGAGGGAGAAGAGTAGAAATTCAAGGAGAAGGTTAAAGTAAGGAAAAAAGCTCTTGAAGAAGGCTTGGAATCAAGGTAAATTTCCTTATGTTTGATGCTTTCCTCTTCTTGCTCTTTTTATGGTGTCTCAACCTTGAAGAGAGCTTGTAAGGGGGAGGAATTTCTAACCAAAAGCAAGCAAGAATCCTAGGTTTTAGGCCATGGAAACCTAGAAAATGCAATGAAACTTGAAGGAAAACTAGTAAAACTCAAAATAGCAAAGTTAAGGATTCTTGAACATATCCTAAAATCTGATTTTGTCTAAGGATATCTAAATTTATGTAAGTGTTTATTTGAGTTCCAAAATTGGTGTCAGAAATATGAATTGGAGACCCGAGAGCATCTTTGCATTTTTCTGATGTATGGCTTGTAATTCGTGAAGCTTATGCTATTCTTTGATGTTTATAACTTGTATAGATGGATTATAAATAGAGAATGATATTGGGAAGTTTACGGGGTCTATAGAGCAAAAAATGGATTTTTAAAGTTTTACATAACACAAATTTATTCATTAAATTTATTTTTTTTATGTGAGAGTGTGAAATCAAGCATAAATAATGATAGAAGGAGGCTAATGAGTTATGATATTATATTTATTGCCTTGTAAATCTTTTCCACTGTGATGAGTGTTGCATAGAAGAGATAAAAACAAAGTACCTTTTTTGTCTCTGAGGCTGTTTGACTATGTTTTTGGTGATAGAAATTAAGCAGGACGAGTTTCTTAGTTAGTTCTTGGTGACTAAATCACACGAAGAAGTTGTATACAACTGCGGATGACTTGATGCTTGTAAATACTACAGTACAGTGAAAAAAATCTCACGCGTTGACTTCGGGGGAGGTTGTAGGCTCATCTTTTGAGACCAAACCTCTATAATTTTGCTTGCCTCTTCTCTCCTCCTAAGTACTTTATTTTTCTGCAATATATATTCTTTGATTTGCTTATTATTTGAGAAGGTTTTCAAATGGCCTTATGAAGTGTTTTCAAGCTAATTTTAAAAGTTTCAAATTGTGTTCAAAATTTTTTAAGATTCAAAGAACCAAATTACCAAGTCTTGGTTCTTTTTCAAATAATAAATACTTTAGTAATTTAAAATATATGACTATTAAATATAGAAAACAATCCGAGCATATGGCATAATATACTTTTGTTTGTTCAATCCTCAAGTCCTCCCCCTAGGAGTGATAAATGTCATTTTTATATCTTTTATTTCTCTTCATTTAAATTTTTTAATTATGAATTATGGCTTAATAGATTTTATTAGATGAAATTTGATTTTATTAGTCATTTTTGTACTTTAAAAATTAATTTATAAAATTCTTGATTTTTAATCCATAAATTCTTTTTTTGTAAACTTTTTTACTTAATATTTTGTATTATTTGTGCATATTTTTAATGGATAAATAGAATTTAAATGGTAAAAATTAATTTGTAGAAGAATTAAAAGTTACAAGATTAAATCAAGTGTCAAGATTTAAATATGGTATTTATATGTTTACAATTTTAATTATGGAATAATTACCAGATTTTTTATGGATTTTTCAGAAAATAAAAATGGGAAGAAAAAAGGGGTATTCAAGGCACGGACTTTTCACGCTAATGAGGGGATCCAATAATACATACTTGGGTTCTCATACACGGTTTGGATTCATGGAGGAAGCACGCACCAGATTCAATCGCACTTCACTCACGCATTCACGCACCAGGTTACCTCTTCACGCCATTGTCTATACTACTCTTTACCTACATCACACTCACTCTTCAGATTCAGAACCACTCCTATCTTTGATGCCACATTAATTATAAAAATTTTAAGGTAGCAAATATAGTTGTAAGAAAATTAAAAAAAAGAAAAAGATAAGAGAATAAAAATGTCAATGAGCGTTAGGGGTATATGTTAACTTCCACAAGAAGTAGTTAACTAGAAATAAGCAGGGGCTCTTGTAGGAGTAAGAGCACACTCCAATGGCTTTTAAGCCTTTTCATTCATTACTTACCCTAATGATTCTATTACATCACGATTAAACATAAAAAATGAATCAACATAGGAATAACCAATCTTAAAGCCGTAACAAGGTTCACAAAAGTAAAGTATTTATGCCATGGAAGATGTCTTACAAAAGCATATCAGAGCAAATCAATTTTTTAAAAATAAAATTAATTTACAACCATGGATGTTCAATTAGTTTTTCAAATAATAAAATTGACTAAACTTCTAGATATTGTATAGTTTAAACTCATCTATAAATTTTCACGTTCTTTTTTCCCTAATTAAAAAATAGAAGACATCTTCAATCATTGCTAGCCAATCATGAGTTGCCAATTATTGGGGTATTGAAGTCGGGCCCAAAGTCACACAATAGATCACCTTGGAATAACATAATCACTTAGCCACTAAGGCTGCTTCTTGGGCCTTGCTGAAAATGCCCAAGTTTTATTTTCAACTTGGCCCATATCTCTGTGTTGCTTCCAACCCCACAGCCCACTATTTGTGATAGTATGTGTAGCAAAAATATATACACGACTAATAAGAGCTTTGAGGAAGGGAGGAGAAAAATTTAATGCTAACGAAGCACTTTGATTTTAAAGATTACCATGTGTTAGGTGGATAGGGTTTGCAGAAAAAGATCTCTATGGGGAAAAAAAAAGTCAAAAGCTTAATCAGAGGGATATTTGCCATTAATTTGTTTAATATTTTTTATTTAAAATACACTGGGTCTTCGGAAGAAATTAGTGATGGCTAGTAATAATGCCAAAATCAAGATCTTATTTAAGATTCATGAAGGCACTTGAAATACTGATTTTGTCAGAAATGGTTAGAACTGGTTGTGTCAAAAAATATTGTAGCCCATATTAAAATTTTATTATAATAGAACACTGGTTGCTATTAAGGATGTTTATGGGTCAAGTTGGGCTAGGTTTTGATCTAGTATAGTGTTTAAATTAATTTTAAATAAGCTTTAAAACTGAAACACATTTAGTATTGGAGAATTCAGTCTTTTCTTTTAATTTTTTTAAATATATCATAAAAATTATAAAATAATATTAAAAAAAATTTTCTATAAGTTTTTATAAAATTATATTTTGCCTTTAAAAAAATTTAAAATTTTCATATAAGGTTTTATAAAAAATATATTTTTTTAATTTTTTAATTTAAATTTCGAGTTGGACAAAGTCAATATGACCCTTTGGCTTAATCTAACCCAATTTTGTGGCCTGACCTAACTTTTTTTTTTTTGGCACCTGGCCTAATTTGGCTGGGCAAAACTAGATATATCGAGCCTCTAGGCATGATATATACCCTTAGTTGTCATGTAAAAAGGGTTAAAATTTAAAATTGCCAAGAATATTAATTTTATAATGCAAAATAAACAACTAGAGTGATAAACAATCCATTCACAACTCATGCAATTAATTCATATTTGAATTGGTTTAATATTTGGAAACCACCTAATTAAAGCATGTAAGAAATTGCTAATTAAAAAATATAATCACGGTTGATCTTTCCTTCTTTTTTTTTCGGGTCAATGTTTTTGGAGTTTTCTTTTGTAAAGTCTTCAAAGCCTTTTCTACACAACACTCCTTTGTCTTCATATAAAATGAGTAACAATGATAGTTGAACGTGAATTTTAGTACATTAATTCTTGATTGATTATAATTTTTTTGACAATACAAAGAGTGTCTGCTAGTTAACCTTTAATCTAATAAAAGCATATCAAAGCAAACCAAATTTTAAAAGTAAAATTAATATACAACACCAGGTGTGCAATTAGTTTTTTAAAAAAGTAAAATTGACTAAAACTTTTAGATATTACTTGGTTTAAACTCAATTATAATTTTTTACGTTCTTTTTTCTCTTATTAAAAAAATATAAAAGTATATATATAGCTATTTTTGTTCTATTTTTTCTCATGAACTATTTTTCATAAATTCATGACACTATTTTAAACAACATGACTTTTCATGTCTATTATTTAAATAGCGATTCTAGAAAAATTAAGAAAGACAAAATTTACCTCGACTACAAGGGATATATGTGAGAAATGCTTATAATTAAGTTATAAAGCATCTTACGTGAGGAAAACGTTATCACTGTGGAAATATATTATTGTTAATGTCACTTTCCGATGGTAGATATGCAGATTGTGGAATATGAGTCTGATAGCAATGATTATAAGTCGTTTCATTTAAACGTATTCTGAACGCCCATGTTTCACAGTTCTCATTCAATGAACAATGATTTGTGGATCACTGGATGCAATTTCAAAGTCAAATATAAAATTGACACGCAATTACAGTACGTTGTTTACTTCTTGTCGGTGAAAGGCTTTTGATTTTTCTTCCTTTTTTTGTCTGCAACTTGACAGATGTGTTTATGTCAGAGACTCGCAATTTGCCCAAAGATATATATAACACCCTCACTGCGTGTTAATCGGTTCAATGTAACAATTTTATGTCAGAGACTCGCAATTTGCCCAAAGATATATATAACACCCTCACTGCGTGTTAATCGGTTCAATGTAACAATTTTAATTTTAATTCACAATCTTTGAACATCCAATTCAAGAAGTTCATTACGTGAACTCAAAAAAAAAAAAAAAATCCATTAAAGGTGAGTTATTGTTTGCCCCAAAAATAAAACTAAAAATTCTTACCAAGCTAATACAAAACTAATTAGTTTTGTTCGAGAGAACAATAATCATATTAATTTGGACTTGCTGGGCTGGAAATGTTTCTTAATAAGATAGCATTTTTATTTCTTTTGCATTGTGAAAATGAGCTGGGTTTGTTGCATTTGAACGTATTTTGAACGGTGCTTCATTTTCCTTGATCAATGAAATTTTGACTGGTGCGCGTTATCAAATTGACTTGCCTTTTGCCATTGTCCCTCAACCAATTTTTGGAGTATCTAGAATTTCCTTTAAAAAAAAATCAGTACTATGAGATTTAAATAGTTCCTAAGAGATTTTAGATTTAAAGTTCTAAAAATTTAAGTGGTATGTATAATTAGATTTAAATAGATCCCAAGAGATCTTAGATTAAATTTTTATCTAATTAATTTACAACACTTGATGTTCAATTAGTTTTTTAAAAATAATTGAAAACAATATATAAAAGAAAGAATAGAAAAGATATGTAAATTCCCATAACATCCCTAAGGCTAAAAAGTAATAAAATAATTGTATTGCTTTTGTGATTTGTAGAAAATATTTAAATATACCTAAGGCTAAGTTTTGAATCCAAATAATAAAAGTAGGGAGCACACTAACAATTATGAATTGATACTTTTGGAGACTAACTTATTAAAAACTGCATTTTGAGAAATTGCTATGAAAGCTAATGATGGCCACCGTTTTATTTCTTTCAGTCAAATTTTTTTTTGGAATTTTGTGCTATAAAGTCTTCTTTACGGAATTTTTTTTTTTGAAATGGAGTCCCCCTTACGAAAATGCTTTGGAAACTCGAGTGAAAACGATAGTTGAACGTGAAGCTTGGATCATTACTAATAGACTGATTGTAAAACTTAATTGACTTAAATTAATCGAGTTTGAAATCATGTTTTTTTTATTAAATCTATGATAAATCAATAAAATTTTCTACTATGAATGACGTCAGACTGATTCAAGCTTAGAAATGTTGGATTGATTCATAGTGAATGCGAGGTGGCTTTAAGGCTATCCGGTAAATAATTTTCCATCTCTTCGTACTCTTGCTTTTAGCGTTAGAATACGTAATATTTATTACTAGCTAGTAGGGGTCACAAACTTAGGTACCTAATCGCAACTAGAGTTTTGACACATTGATAATCAAACTGAAACAAGTAATATTGTCGAATTTTATTAATTTCATTTTGGAACTAAATATTACGGCTATTCATGAGCAGGATCGAATCAAACATCTAATATGTCCAATGTCCCAATTTGATTAACACATCGGGCTTATTTTTATTCCCTTGACTGGACCCGATCCAAACAAATATGATTTTATGTTGAAATAAGACAGTTTAGGATCTCCTGGGTTTTTTTTTTTTTTATAAATTGATACTTATAATATAAAAATATCCTTTTGTAAACTCATAGGCATATGCTTTAAAATAATGAACTTTTAGAATCCTTATATTTTTATCAATAATAAAAAAAATAACTTGGTACTCTCAAGCAAAATATAAGATATAATAGCATAATTAGTTTTAGGTAAACATATATATTTTTATTATTTAACAAAAGAAATATCAGCAAGCACATACATTAATGAAGAAAACAATTAAAGAGTAGAAAGGGTTTAGGTAGGTAATGAAAGTTACAGCATGTAAAGAAAATCAGATGAAATAAAAATTAAAAAAATATAAGTTGACATGATAACTAAAAAAAAAGTAACTATTAGGGCAGATTAAGTAGAACATGTTTTTGCCAGTGGCTCGATTTGATCAGATATAATTTTATTTAAAGTTTCACCCATTTATATTTTTAACACGATCCTATCTGGCCTAAGGAGCTAATAAACACCTTTACTAAAGATGCTGTCAAAAAGTTATTTTATATAAATATATTGTGTTACTTTTGTGTACTTTAATAAAAAAAAGAGTACCTAAGTATAAAATAGTAGTAGTTAGTTTTGATACAACTAAAGTTGAAAAAAAAGAAAATCAAACCTTGCATTTAATACAAAAATTCAACACAATAGGTTCTGATGTTGGGAGATCATAGTATATTCATTGATATATGCACCAAATTGGTTTATGCATGAGAAAATTCAGCTGGGTTCAAAGAGTACAAGTAGAGTAGAGGTTATTATGTACACAAAATATTTATATCATGCTTGTGAAATACAGGAAGCTGTAATGACTTTGGCGTAGCATGAAAACTATATATACATATATATATATATATTATTAGAAAAAAAATGGGACATATAACTGAAACTATCTAACGAGAATTGAATCTGTTATGTCAATTGTACAGACATCAAAGATAGAACAAATAATTTCCCAAGAAAAATTAAGCTAGAGAGAACCAGAGAGAATTAAAATACATTCAATGCCCATCAATGCAGCAAAGCGAAACAGATTTTTCATGTAAAAGTAATTCGTTCCGCCTAAGATGTGATGCAAACACTATATACATACACTTATAATTTTTTTAAACTAGTTATTCTTAATCATCTCTAATATTAATTTGTTTAAAGTTTTAAAAGTATAATCCTAATGTAATGCATTTATACACACGGCAAATTCTGGGGTGTTTGACAAAAGTTAGTAATGGGTAGCAATAAAGTGAAAATCAAGATCTTATTTAAGATTATAAAGGCATTCAAAAGATTGATTTCATTGATTTGGTTGTTAGAAAGTATTGTCGCTAATATTAAAGTTTTATTGCCATAGAACATTAGTTGCCCCGCACTAAGTGCAAAATAAACAACTAAAGTCAAGAAGGCTCCACGCATAATACATCCTATCACCATCTGGTCCATCCACATGCAATTAATTTATAATTTATACTTGGAAACTAACTAATTAAAATATGCTAAGAAACATGACAAGAGTCCTTATAGAGTTTTTTTTTTTTTTTCCCCCTTTTTGTTATTAAGTCAACTTTTTTTGGAATTTTCTCCTCGATAGTCTTCCTCAGATAACTCCTCATCTTCGTATGAAAGACTAATTCCTTGAATTATTGTCAGGCGCCATAGGCAAGAATCACTCCCAACAGAGTTTTTCTTTGTATACACAATGCATGAATCATGCCCGAACCTCTTCCACTTGGACCAACTCACTCATGTCAGTTCACATAAAGTTTTAGAAAATAAGAAGTATAGAGGATAATAATATCAATAAGTGTTAAAGCTACCGACATCAGAATATAGAGCTAATAATAGCCTAGAGAACGAAAATATATTATAGATATAGATATAGCAAATGCAGCACGGCTACATATTGGAGTCTCTCATGAGTCATTTTAAAAAAACAAAAAAGTTCAGAAGTTTCATTTGAAAGGTCACCAAGTGTTAGGTGGATGGATCTGAGGAAAAAGATCTCCCTGTGTAATGAAAGTCAGAAGCCAAGTTTAGAGGGTAATGGTTAATATTAATCTGTTGAAAGCTTTTAATTAAAAAAATATATTCCCAAAGTATATATACACCAAATGAATAGGGTCTTTGGAAGAAGTCAGTAATGGCTAGCCATGATCTCAAAATCAAGACCTTTCTTAAGATTCATGAAAGCATTTAAAAAATTGATTATATTAGAAATGGCTAGAATTGGTTTTGTTAGAAAATATCCTTACGAATATTAAAATTTTAGTTAAGTTAACCTTTTTTCATAAAAGATATTTAAATTATACAATAATTTCTTCAATTATGAAAATATATATCTAAATTTTCTTGAAACTAAAATATAATCAAAATATTCTCAAGAATAATATTTATTTTTTATTAAAAAATATAATTTTTTAATTAATATATTTTATGTTAGAAACAATTAATTTACTTTATTTTAAAGTTTAAAAAATGACTATTTTTATATTAATTAGAAATATATTTAATACTTGTTATATTATATAAATAATAAATATAAAAAATTTTTGATCAAAGTAAATAATATTGCATCTGACTTTTTGGTCCATCCACTTGCACTTAATTCATACTCTTAGTGGCTTCATAGCCAAGATATAAAACTACTTAATTAAACAAGAGTTATTATCTTTTCTTTTCTTTTTTTTTTTTTGGATAAAATTTTGTTCTTTAAAGTCTTTGAAGTCTTCCAGCAATTTTTTTTAAAAAATTTCTTCTACAAAAGTCTTCGAGTCTACAGAAGTCTTCGATTGAAGTCTCTAATAAAAAGAATTAAAAAAAACTATAGTAAAAATGGTAATTGAACGAATTGCTTGGTGCAATAATTACTGATAGACTATAATTTTTTTTTTGGGCCATACTCCGACTCTTATTTTCTCTAGTGGACTTTTACATATTGCTTAGTTTAAACATTTGGAACCCCTGGCATTGCGAGGTAAAGAAGGAGAGAATGTAAAAATTGGATAAATATGGATAGTTGAGATAGAAAATTATTTATATGTCCTTATTTTAAAAAAAGTGATTTGATAATTAAAATGATGATATAATAGATAAAATAATAGTTATAAGAATATAAAAAACATTGTATAACTATGTAAACGGAATATGTTATGCAGTACCAAATGAGCTCTTAATTTTTCTCACTTTTTTTCATCTAATTATAAAATTTAATTTACTTAGATTAATTTCCAAACTTAATATGCACGGTTTAATGCCAAAGTAGAACATAGTTCGTGGATAAAAATCCAAAGGAAGATAGAACAAGAATAATGCAAAAGAATTGGTGTACTGTCCCGAACCATATATGATAAATCAATAAAATTAATTAAGTTCTACTACGAATGACGTCAGATTGATTCAAGCTTTTAAAAAATCAATGGACATAGTATTAAGCATCAATTGGACATGTTTATTCAAAGCAATTCTACATTTCATGAATCATTTGTTGATATAATATCATCTCAATTTTAAAGTTGTGATGAACTTACTCAATTTTTTTGGTCAATTTTATTTTTGTAATAAACTTATGGATTAAATTTAGGTATAGTTTATTATATTTTTATTATTAACATATGACAAGTATATACTTTTTTAATAAAAATAGGATAAGTGTATGATTTAATTAAAAAATTATATAGTTATATATAAAATCATACACTTGTTATGTTTTAATAAAAAAATTATATAATCATCATATTTTAATTAACAATAAAGATACAAAGAATTACATATGACTTTTTTTTTTTTGGACTTATTTTATTACATTTGCTTTTCTAGAATTGATTTTGTTAGAAAATTCTTCTTGCTAATATTCAAAATAAATAACTAAAGTGATTAATATTAATGGCTTGTTTGGTAGAAAAGATTAAGCTGCAAAGGAAAAGAAATAAAAAAAAAAGTGCATAAACTATCCAATGGCATAATATCAGAAAAAATATATTTTTTTTTTCTATTCAGTTTCATGAAAGGAATATATATATATATATATATAAGATGTTAAATTATTTTATTATTCTTACTTTGATTAAATGTATTTATTGTGAATAGTAGTAATGATATTCGATTATACTAATATAAGTAGATTTTTTATTTATCTTGATTACTATATTTTTTTATTGTTTATTCATAATCATATTTTATTTTTATATTAAATAACTGTAACACCATATTTTTCAGAAAAAGCACTAATACTCTTCTAAACCTTCCTGCGTGTGGGTCCCACTAGTACTGAAACCAATCTCGCCAATGCGCTCTCTCATTTCCCTCTCTTTATGGGAGTTATTACTCAAATGAATAAGGCCCTTGGAAGAAGTCAATAATGGCTAGTAATAATGTCAAAATCAAGATCTTTTTTAAGATTCTTATAGACAAAGTTACAAATGGTTAGAATTGGTTTTGTAAGAAAATATGGTCACGAATATTAAAATTTTAGATAACTTATTCTCTCTCTCTCTCTCTGTCACACTCAATGAAAGATATCCAATCTACGTAGTCCTTCTTTCAATTATGAAAATGTACTGAAATTTTAAAATTTAAATATGATGCAGGAATAATATTTTTTATAAAAAATATAAATTGTTAAATAATGTGTTTCTTAAGCTTTGATTTATTGTTATTTATTTTATGTTAGAAACCAACAATTTATTTTATTTTAAATTTAAAAAGGTAACTATTTTTATATTATTCAAATACAAATTTAATACTTGTCATATTATATAAATAATAGGTATAAAAATATTTTGATCAAAATAAATATAATTTTAATACAGCAAAAAAGTTTAGTATAATATATCTTATTATTTGAAGAGAGAAAAAGATCAAGTAATTATTCTTCATTTTGTTTGGCATGATAAGAAAAAAAGAAAGAAATATTTTCTTTGCTTATTTGGTTTCATCAAGAAAAAATACAGATAAATAATATATTAAATTATTCTATTATTCTTAATTGATTAAATATATTTATTATGAATAATAGTAATTTTCTCTATTTGTTTACATTATAAGGACACATTTTATTTGCCTTAATTTTTATTTTTTTATTTTTTATTTAGAAATATTTTTTCATTTTCAAGATTATTTCATATAATTTTGTTATAATTTCTTTATATTTTTACAATAATTAACTATAATACCATATTTTCGAAGTGGCACTACTAATTCAGTAGCATTGTACATTGTTCTAAACGTTCCACTGGTGGGTCCCACAGGCATTGAAACCGATCTCGCTAGCGCATCGAGTCCTTTCCTTCCCTTTGTGGGTCAATGGAGGTACTATTATTATTCGCTATGGGGTTATAGTTTTATATTTTTTAAAAAAAAAAATTTTCTTTCTATCAAATAGAAAAAAGATATAATTTTTCTCTCATTTCTTTTCTTCTTTCTTCCCTCTTATCAAAAAAGAAAACAAAAAAAAAAAATTCACATTTGTAGTGGTTTGATAATTTTGAATTTTTTTCTTATTTTTAAAGCAACAATATCTTCAAGCCGACCTGCATATTAATTAATACTAACTAAGTTTCTTTTTGGACAACCCTAATGACCCTCTAGATTGACTTGATATATTTAGGCTATATTTGGTATATGAAAAAGAGATTAAGGGAGCATGAAGAAAATTAAAAAAAATAGATAAATGGAATAGAAAATGACACTTGTATTCTTATTTTAAAAAATAATAAAAAAATATTGTTGAAAAATAAATCTAAGGATATAATAAAAAAAATTTTGAAATATTTTCATTCCCTCAAAATTTAATACCATGTACCAAACGTGAAAAAGAACAAATTCTCAAGTATTAGTCTTTAGTGGTTTGGGGGTAAATTTTTTTTTCTTAAAATTGTTTCTATATCTTATCTAAAAAATTACTGTCATAGTATACTGTTGACATAAAAAATACATCATTACTTAACAATATTATCATAATTCAATGAATAGCTCATGAAAGTATTTTAAAGAGAAAAAAAAATATCTGGTGAAATATACAAATTTATAACTATTAATTCGTAAAAATCTATATTTAAAAACACAATAAATACTATTTTATCTGATAATATTTCAAAAAGTTTTACAATATTTTTAGAGATAATTGTTCTAGGTCCAAGTGAAATCAATATATTAATATTTGAATTTGATTATATTTTACTCAATTATTGTAAAATTACTATTAACGAAAATGTATCAACAATATTCATAGATTAAATATAGATTAAAAAATATAAGAAATATTGAATACGTACAATAAAGGGAGAGAGAAGAAGTATTGTGTAAAGTTTAACAAAAATTAAGGACAACTTAGAAAAAAAAGAAAAGTGAGAAAAGTGAGAGGAAAATAGGAAAAAAAAACAAAGCAATTTATGCATAAAATAAGAGAATGAGAATGAGGATGAAATGAAATGGAAAAAAATGGAATATATATATATATATATTATGTGTGTGTGAATTTAATGTTAATCAATAAAAAAAAATGCATGAACAAGTTCAATGAATTCAATGAGTCTAATAAATTTAAAATTTTAAGAAATGCAATGCCATAATATTAAGATTCAATTATATATGTGTGTGTGTGTATATATATATATATGTTACAAAATTGAGATGACAATTCAACATAGCTCTGCAAATGCTAATCCTAGGGGCCTGAATTCACATAGTCAAAGTAAAAATGCATACTGAAAAGTACGAGTTGATACTTGAAGGCTAAGTTAAAGCATGTTGAGAAATTGCTAAGAAAGCCAAAGATGGCCACTATTATCTTTTTCCAAGTCAAATTTCGTTTTTTTCTTTTGGAATTTTCTACTTTGGAGTCTCAGAAAATGTTTTGTTCTTGGTAAATTTTCACTTTAAAATCTTCGAATAAAGCTCCCTCACGAAATTGCAATTGATATCGGTTAAGGAAGAAGAAGAGAACGGCATACGAAATATTAAAAAAAATATGAAAGGATATTTTAGTGATTGTACAAAATTTAAAATTTAAATGGTTAGGGCCTATTGCAATGACGCACTAAAATAAAGATCAAGTGTTGATTGCAACTAATAAATTCAAAAAATATATAAATTAATTAAAATGCTCAAAAATTGATCTATACACGTTTAACGGCAATTAAAAAAAAAAATCAAAGTGAATGGATATACCAGTTCAATATAGTTTATCGACTAAACATTCAATTTTCCAATTCATGAACATAGAAGAAGAATGGGAGATGCAACTCGCTACAGGGAGGAGAGATTCTATCCCCATCAAAGCCGCTAGCATTCGTATTATTTAGTCTTAAAGCTAGTTATGTGCGAGAGGTAACCGGAAGAAGTGTTTTTAATTAAAATTTAAAATAATTAAATTATATGAAGATATGTAATTTTTAGAAAAATATTTTTGTCCGAACAAAATAATATCTTACATGAACACACTATCTAACACCATTAAATTTCTCAATAATGATAACACTTCAAAAACTTTATTATTTATTTTGTATTTCGTGGCTTTGATCTCTTAATTTCTATGCAAAAGTACAAAGTCATTGAAATGACATATTTTGTATGGAGACTTTTCGGGTTTTTTTTGTTTTTACAATCATAAAAGTCTACAAGTCATCCTTCTAAGTATAGCCCCACAATCAACTCTATAAATCCTACTATCGATTTTTGATGCCTCACATCTCATGAACGAAAAAAAATTAAGGAAAAGAAATTAAAGTTATAAGAAAATTGTGCTCTCTACTTTTTTCCACTTTTGAAATTGCATTGAAGATATTTCGTCACTATGACGGGCATTTTTCCTAGGTTTCTCTATGCATCATTAACATTGCTGTTTTTGTTGCATACAAGATTCAATTGGGCCACTAATGGTGCAGGAGTAAAATGCACAGAGAGGGAGAGAAAAGCTTTGCTCATGTTTAAACGTGGCATCCAACAAGATGAGTTTGGCATGTTATCCACATGGAGGGAAGATGAAAATGAAGATTGTTGCAACTGGAAAGGAGTTCAATGCAGCAACGAAACAGGTCATGTTGAAATTCTTGATCTTCATGGTTCGATTTCACTTTATTTCAGTGGTATAATCGATATTACTTTATTGATTGAGTTGCATGATCTGAAACAATTGGATCTTAGTAACAATGATTTCTATCCAAGTGGCATCCCAGAATCCATAGACTCCTTCACCAACTTAAGGTATCTCAACCTCTCTAATTCTTGGTTTGGTGGGAGTATTCCTTATCAATTGGGGAAGCTTTCACATTTAAAATATCTTGATCTGAGTTACAATATGCTAGATGGAGCAATCCCATGTCAACTTGGAAACCTTTCAAAGTTGCAGTATCTTAATCTTGGAAGTAATAATCTTGTCGGAGCGATCCCTTATCAACTTGGGAATCTCTCCATGTTGCAGTCTCTTAAGCTTAATTACAATTATAATCTCACAATGAATGGCCAAAATAATTATGGTGCTAAGTGGCTAAGTAAGCTCTCTTCGTTAACAAATCTTGACTTAAGTTACGTGAGTGATGTTGGTTATCCTCATCATTGGCTACAGATGATTAATGAACTTGTGCCCAAACTAAGAGAATTGCGACTAAGCAATTGTGGCATTTCTTATGCCAATAACCTTTCCTTGATTGCTTCTCCTTCTTACTATTCCTCTTCTCTCGTCATTCTTGATCTCTCAAATAATAACTTGAATTCAATGATACCTCAATGGTCCTTCAATTCTAGCTTCAACCTTCAAGAGCTTTATCTAAAAAATTGTAATCTTTCAACTAGTGATCTTAACTTTCTATTTTCCTATTTTCATTTTTCTTCCCTCACCATCATTGATCTCTCTTATAATAACCTGATGCCAGTAAAGACATTAAACTTTGGCTCTAATATTCAAGAACTTGATTTACAGAGCTGTAACCTTTCATCAAATAATCTTATTTTTATATCTTCCAACTCCAGTCTTTCTTCTCTTGTCAAGCTTGATCTTTCCAACAATATGTTGACATCATCAACTATTTTCTACTGGATCTTTAACTTCACCTTCAATCTTCATGAACTTGACCTTCATGATAACTTGCTAAAAGGTCCCATTCCAAATGTTATTGGAAACAAAATGAACTCTCTTGAACATCTTGATTTATCCTCTAATAAGCTACAAGGTGAAATTCCAACATCATTGGGGAATATATGCACATTGAAGAGCCTATCTCTTTCCTCCAACAACTTGAGTGGGGAGCTTTCGAGTTTCATTTATAACTCTTCATGGTGCAATAAACACACATTACAAATCTTGAATTTATCTAAAAATCGAATAACTGGCATGTTACCCAATCTTTCTGTTTTCTCGTCTTTACAAGGTCTGGAGCTCTCTTCAAACCAATTAAAAGGGGAAATACCAGAAAGCATTGGATTGCTACTTGAGTTACAATATTTGCATTTGGTTTGGAATCATTTGGAAGGTGTGATCACTGAATCCCATTTTAGAAATCTCTCCCTTTTGAAGGATTTATTATTGAATGGTAATTCATTGGCTCTAAAAGTTAGCGCTAATTGGGTTCCTCCATTTCAATTAGAATTTTTGCAAATGGCATCTTGCACGTTGGGTCCTAATTTTCCAAATTGGCTCCATGATCAAAATAACTTAATGACACTGGATATTTCGAATGGTGGGATTTCAGGTTTTGTACCAGAGTGGTTTTGGTCAAAAATAGAAAATATAAACTTTTTAAATATCTCACACAACAATTTTGTTGGTGAAATTCCAAATTTGTCACTCAAGGTTTATCATAGGCCAAGTATAGTTTTGACTTCAAATAGTTTTGAAGGTGCAATTCCATCATTTTTCTTACAAGCATCAGCCCTTTATCTTTCCAACAATAAATTCTCAAATTTGGCTCCACTTCTATGTGGCAAAATTGAAGATAAAGGCTTGGACATTTTGGACGTATCAAACAATCAATTATGGGGACAACTACCTAATTGTTGGAGCCATCTAAACTTATTAAAGTATGTTGATTTAAGCAACAATAACTTGTCAGGAGAAATCCCACCCTCCATGGGATGCCTTGTGAATATGGAGGCTCTGGTTTTAAGAAACAATAGTTTGATTGAAGAACTTCCTTCCTCTTTGGTGAACTGCTCTAAATTATTATTGTTGGATGTGTCTGAGAATAAGCTGATGGGACCAATACCTTCATGGATTGGGGGAACCTTTAGACAACTGCAAATTCTAAGCTTACGAAGGAATCATTTCTATGGTAGTTTACCATTGCATCTTTGTCACTTAACACAAATTCGACTCTTGGATCTCTCTCAGAATAACTTATCTGATGAAATTCCATCCTGTCTTAAGAATTTTACTATTATGGCTCAAGAGAATATCAACCCAGTCGAATTAAATTATCATATGTATTTGTCTGGTTCTTTTAATGCCCATTATTCTTTTTATTTCTACATAACATTGATGTGGAAAGGTGCAAATGACCCGTTCAAATGTCCAGAATTATTTCTTAAAAGCATTGATCTCTCCAGCAATGCTCTAATAGGAGAAATACCAATAGAACTTGCGTCTTTATTGGGATTGATCTCCTTGAATTTATCAAGAAACAATTTGAGTGGAAAAATCCCTGTTGAGATTGGGAATTTAAAATCATTAGAATTCTTGGATTTGTCAAGAAATAAATTATTAGGCACAATTCCTTCAAGTCTTGCTCATATTGATCGCCTAACCACATTAGACTTGTCAAAAAATGGCCTCTCTGGAAAAATCCCAACTGGAACACAGTTGCAGAGTTTTAATGCCTCTAGCTACGAAGGAAATCTTGATCTTTGTGGAATGCCACTTAACAAAAAGTGCCTAGAAGATGAGACGCCTCCACCTCAGGTCTTTGATAATGAAGATGATGACTCACTTTTCTCTCAAGAATTTTACTTGAGCTTGGGATTGGGATTTGCTATTGGATTCTGGGGATTCATAGGCCCATTACTCTTCAACCATTCTTGGAGACAATCCTACCATAGGTTGATAAACAGAGTGACAAGGTAACTCACTTTTAAAGACTAGAAGGTAATGATTTATTTTCTATCATTTTTATTTTTACATTTAAATCTTATTTATAATAAACGTGACATTAAAATATTAGAATCTGAGTTAATATAGACAAATATTTAAACTTAGTAATGATGTTCAAATAAAAATCTCAATTGATAGTTCAATAAATATTTTTAATCTAAAGTATTTTAGCCCTTTGTAAAGTCACTCATTTATTTGACAAATTCTCTGGATTTCTATATCAAATTAAGATTCTATATGATTTTCCACACTTTTATACTATTTGTGTTAATAATGTGCATGTGATAGTATATATAAACAATGAAATAAATGGAAAATAAGTAAATCACAATAAAATAAAAGAAGTGCATAACGCATTCTACTATTTTATTGAAAGACAAATTATACATATACATTGTCTACATTTACAGTTCTACATAACAATATGTATACCAATTCATCCTATTAATGAAGATTTCTAAACCATTTATCAAAATTTGGTCCTTTTCAAAATGTTAACTACAGCATACAATTTTTATTATCAATTACTTATTTTACATTTAAAATTTTAAAATCAAATATGCTTGAGTCACACAAGCAGTTAAAACAAGATTGCATATGATGCAGTTCATATACAAAAAGAGCAAGGAAACAAGCAATCATAAAATCAAATTAAATGATGAATATTGACTCACTTATGAAAACACTAATATAACAACAATCAGGTAATAATATTTATGGAATTACTTTGAAATGCTTAACATGCTACTCTATTTCTTGCAGGATTTGTTCCTCCTTCGATTTGGTATAGAGCAGATGCAACTTGTTGCATTATAATACATAATCTTCGATCGGTAACAACATGTGATCCAAGTAATAAAGGTTTGTTAGATGAATTTATGTTATGCTTTATAATGTAATGTACTTCCAATATTTTATAAGACATAATTTGATCAATAACATTGATATTCTCTTCTATCAATAGTTAGAACTATATTATCAATTATATGACAGTGAATACTCTGTACTATTAGATATAGCTAGAAAAATTGCATTAAATAGGAAATGGGAAATAGGAAAAGTGAGGAAGGGTTTTTACTACTGGGCATTTAATTGCTTTGGTTAAGCTTTGTTTATTGCCTTGTAAATCTTTTATGTTGTATTGAGTGTTGTGTAGAAGAGAGAAAATTTGAGCGTCCTTTTTTGTCTCTCTAAGGTAGTTGACTATGTTTTTGGAGATAGAAATTAATTAGGACAAGTTTCTTAGCTAGTTCTTAGTGACTAAATCACATATGTAGAATTTGTATACAAATCGGGGGATAGCTTGATGCTTGTAAATATTATAGTATAGTGGAAAAACTCTCAAGCATTGGCTTGGGGAGAGGACGTAGGCTCATTTTTTTGAGATCGAACCTCTATAAATTTTTTTTGCCTTTTCTCTCTACCTAAATACTTTATTTTTCTACAACATATATTTCTTGATTTGCTCATTATTTGAAAAGGTTTTCTAATGGCTTTCTGAAGTGTTTTCAAGCTGATTATAGAGGTTTCAAATTACGTTCAAATTTTTTAAGATTTAAAGAACCAAATTACCAACTCTTGGTTCTTTTTCAAATAATAAATACTTCAATAATTTAAAATATATGACTATCAAATATAGTAAACAATCTAAGCATATGGCATAATATACTTTTGTTTGTTCAATCCTCAAGTCCTGTTTCTATGACAGCTTACTTAGCTGCCTATCAAGTCATCTTTCCTTGTCTACACCAACTAATATTGAAATGATTTTTTTAGCAGAGTTGACCAATATCTTGAAGAAAGTACAAGATATTGGCGTTTGATATAAATGCGTTCGCGATACTATTAAAGAAAGCTTGAAATTGAGCTGAACAAGATCTGTAAAAGCCGAAAAAAAAAAGGATTAAGGGGGGGTTAATTAATTATTTTAATTTATTTTCTTTTCTTTTCCTTTTAGTTTTTTTTTCTCTTCTTTCCTTCCTTCGTTCAATCCTTTTCTGACTGCAGCTTTTCTTCTTTCCGTCACTTCCATCGGGTCCTGTAGCTTCCTCTCCATTTTCGCTGTTCCCTTCCTTCCGCGGTGTCGTCTTCTTCCCTTGCCAGCTCGTGTGTTTTCTCCGGCGGAGTTGCTGCTCCTCTCCCTTCACCGGCGCAGCTTCCCCGGCGTTATCCAGGTTCCCTCGAGCTCTCTTTCTCCCTCGTTACTGTTCCCTTCTTCCAGACGCGTGCGAAGCTCCCTCCTCTGAGCTCTCAGCGTCGTTCCTCCACCGAAGGACCTTGCCGGCGTCGCAGAAGCTTCTCCTAGCTTCCTCGCTGCTGCTGCAAGCTCTGCGACGTGAAACAACAAGCCAGAAACACCGTCAGCTGAGGTGAGCATCTTCTGTCTCTCTCTCACGCCCAATCTTCGTTTTTGGTGCTGTATTCTCCCTTAATCCCATAGATTCGGCCACTTTCTCCATTCTCGACCCTCCCCTGCTCCAAGGAACGAGAAGGATGAAGAGATCCTTCTATGCTTGGTCTGGCCGGCGCTGGAGAACAGAGAAAAGTGGGGTTTTTATTTTCAGGCTTCCTAATGTTATGGGGTGTATAGAAATCCTTGAAATTTTACTCCTTTAGGGTGGTATGTGAACTTAAAGGATGAAGTAAGATCTAAATGGAAAGATTAGGTTACAGGTTGCTGCTTGTGAGTAGGGTTCTGTGAATAATAGGTTGTTAGATAGCCAGTAGGGAATTATAAATGTAAATGTGATCATTTCGGACCTATGTAGTGACTTGGTGAGTTGGGTGTTATCAGGAAATCCTCTGAGCATTTGCAGTGAACGAAATTGGTAGTTCAAGGAGGAACCAGTAATGTGCTAGCATTGAGCAGTGTCTGTGAGTAAATAATGGACTTCAAAGCACTTACTATTACCTTTAATCCTGATATTGTTACTTTTTGTTCTAAATCATTCTATGCGAGAAAAAAAAATGTAGTTATATATATATATACTATGTGGTTATGGCATGAATTGATCTCGAGGGAGGAATTGCTTGGAGAAATAACTTTTATTGACTTTCTTTTTTTTTCTTTGGTTTTGTTTAGTTGTCTATTTATGAATTTATGAATTGTGTTTTATTTATTGATTTAATTACTTGATATTTGAACTAGCTTTTGTCCCCTATAATTCAAATTCCTTGAAGATAACTAATAATAATAATATTTATATATATATTTATATCTATAAAAAGGAACTTAGAATTATGAATTAACGTGCGGCTCATCGGTAAGTGCGTGTTAAAGTCCTTAATGGAACCAGGTCACATGTTGTAAAAGAGTCTGGGTGGAAAAGGAGCTGCCCGTTAGGCGAAGCCACCCGAGTGAGGCGGGTAAGGGCTGCCAACGAGGTGTAGCTGCCCCCAGAACGGATGAATTATGACATACGGATAAGAAAGGTAGATAAAGGGGTTGCCTGTTAGGCGTAGCCACCCGAGTGAAACGGGGAAAGGAGCTGCCAACACGGCGTAGCCGCTACCTTATCTAAACTAGTGATAAACTATCATCAAGTAATCACACCGAGAGACTCAAGTCTAAATGGGTACTCTTCTACCTGACGGGTTGTGGGATTGTTAATTGGTATAATTATGATAGTCTAGGTACATATCTATATACTTTAATTCAATGGTTATGATCCCCGAGTAAGTTTTTGAATATCTATTATCTGCTCACTGAGTTTATCTCACCCTTTTAAATTTTAATTTTTTTTTTCAGATAGCGCCTCTGGACCTGATCCGCCTCCCTCATCTTAGGACTGAGGCGTGTGGCGGTGAGCCTCCCTTTTTGGGACCGGGAGCTCGGTTGATTTTCTTTTGGGTTGATGTTTATTGTGATGAATTAAGGATTATTGTAAAGTATTTTAGGAGTAGGTCCAGTGGTTCTGGGTGATGTTTTTCCCCTCCCCTCTTTTTGGTTGTTGATGCTTGTTGACTGGTTAAAGAGAGCGGAGCTCTCTGTTGTTGTTTTATTGAACTCTGGCTGTTTGTAGAAATTTTGGGATGTCCTATTTATAGGGGACACTTTGCCGAAATTTCTATAAAAAGCTAGTTCCTAAAAGAAAGTACATTTTATATATCCAGCAAGGCAGGATTTTATTTAGTGTACTGCTAATCGGTAGGACCTCTTAAAAGTTGTCTTAGCGTAGCAAACCAAGCTGTAGATAAGGACTTCATATAGATCCCTCGTGTTGGTCACCCCCTTCTCTTGGAGGGACAAGGGGTGTGACAAGATCAATGTCCCATAACATGAATCCAAAATTTGCTTCAAGGTTTTATCGATTTTCCTCATAAAGATTCAAGAAACATTCTGCCGAAAAGTATAAATCGAAGCAATTCAAATATTAGTGGGGATAGAAATATAACTATAGAATAACAAGTGTTAGATTAAGGTACCAAAGTAGCCTTTGAAGAGATTTATTTAGAATAGTGCAATTTAATTTGAAATCTAAACCATAAAATCTGCCTAAATTTAAAATAGATAGCAATTCTGTTACAATTGAAGTAGCAATTTTATTTACAAAATTTGAACATATTAACCTCTCTTATGTCAAATGATAATGCATATTTATTGATTTAGGCACCAAACTGATCATGCTATTCCCTCGGTCTTAACAATATGAACCTGCTGAATCATATCAAGTTGAAAATTTATCAGACTCTTTCATTTTTTTCTGTGCTAAAACTAAAATTCCTCATAGAAGCAATTTTTATTTATTTATGGATAAAACTTCATTAAACAGCTGAATGTATGATATGCGGAAAGCTACTTGATGGTTCGAAGGTTTCAAAGTTGATAAATATATAATGCCTGCCACTGCACTCGATTTTGGATAGTACTTCTGTAGAAGAGGCAAACTTGAAGTTTCCATTGCTCCAATCTCATTCCCCTGTTCTAGAAACTATTTCTCTTAAATTACAGAAAAAGGTTTCCTGTTCTAGAAAAATGACCATCAGCCAATCGATTAGGATAATTAGTTTTTTGAAGATTTGAAAGAGTAAGATCAACGACCACAGACAGATAATCCCCCCATTGCATGTGCATGAAGAAACACGCACAATAATAACCTACCCATCAGAACTCTAAACTTATTGCATTTTAGATTTCTAAAGTTGGAATGAATCATGAAAGGAAGCATTTAATTATCATGAGATTCGGTCTCATCTTTAATTTCTGATACTGACAATGCACACGTCATAATGATATAATGCCAGCAAAATAGAAAGACATTCAATCTATCAAAAAGTGAAATCTCTTAAACTTTCAAAGCTTTGCTGATTCCCATCATAGAGCCACATATATTTGTCAATGTGACTTCAAATCTCTTAGGCTATGTCATTGCTCTGAGATTTCTCATTGTATAAACTGTTCAACGTATTCGCATTATATATTATGCAATTCTGTAAGTTTCACATTCTTTATTGAAAAACTTTCTTTTTAGGCTTATTGAAAATAAAAATCTAAATTTGTAAATCAAATTTAAAAGTGTGAGAAATTGAAGAAACCTCTTCATTTAGCTACTTCTTTTAGATAGATGTCAAATTGTATTTAACTAATTAAAAATAAACATCAAGAGTGGTTGGTTGACTTTTTTAGCTTTCGGGTTAGAGGTTATTATAAGGTATATATAGCTAAGTTTAGATATTCGTCTGTTTATTTAACGTTTGGTCTATATGAAGCATATTGCGATATGGGTGTAATTTACAAAAATTGGGGTGATTTAGAAGCAGTCATGAGAGGTAGTACTCTAATGAATGGGGTCTTTGGAAGAAGACAATAATGGCCAACAATAGTGTCAAAATCAAGATCTTATTTAAGATTCTTGAAGACACTTAAAGAGCTGATTTTGCTAGAAATGGTTAGAATTGATTTTGGTAGAAAATACGGTTACTAATATTAAAATTTTAGATAAATTATTTTCTCTTTTTTATGAAAGATATCAAATACAATTATTAAAAAAATGAATTCCTCTAAAGATAAAATTTGATCGAAATATTCTTTAAAATAATATTTATTTTATTTTTCATAAAAATATAAATTATTAAGTAATATATTTCTTAAATCTTGATTTTAGTGTTATTTATTTCGTATTAGAAACCATCAATCTAATTTATTTTAAATTTCAAAAGCCAACTATTTTATGTTACACAAATACATATTTAATACTTATGATAGATATAAAAGTCTTGTGGTCAAAGCAAATGTAATTGTAACTTATATTTTTTACTATAAGAGAGATTGATGTAGCGCATTTTATTATTTGAGAAGAGAAAAAAAATCAAGTAATTTGGACATTTGTCAATTATGGTTTCTCACAAAATAATAACAGGTGGTGTATAGGTGGCAATTATGTGGCCACACGTTATCACTCGTTAGCCTAATCAACTTCAAATTAATGAAGTTATCACAAATTTTAATATTGAAGACCAAATTTTAAACATTTGTATAGAAATTGATTAAAAAATTAAATTAAAAATTAAAATAATATTAAAGATGTCTATCCTATAGTGCAAAATAAACTACTAGTGTGATGAACACTTGCTCATAAGTCATAATGCATAATTGAAATGGTTTAATATTTTGGAGGAAAAAAAACCTAATTAAAGCATGCCAAGAAATTGCTATGAAACTTAACAAGAGTTGACATCAATCTTTTCTGTTTGCCCATTCAATTTTTTTTTTTAAATTTTCTTTTACAGAGTCTTCCAAGTCTCCCCTATGAGACTAAAGACCAAAGCATATTGAAAATTTGCTAAGTAATAACAACCATTATTTTTTTCTAGTCATTTTTTTGTTTTTTGTTTTTTGTTTTTTTGCTTTAAATTCTTCTTTAGGAAAATTTTCTTTGTTTTTCATCGATCTTTTCCTTCAAGTCTTTGAATAAAGCCTCTCTCACCAAACTGCTTTTGAAATTTGAGTGAAAATGTTGATTGTGAAGCCTGGGGTATTAGTAATAATAGACTTTACTTCTCTTTATCATGTTTGGAAGAAACTCTAACTTGTAATTCGCAATGCAATGTGCAAAAGAAAAAAAGATAGTGACATGCATTGCATAAATTTATAAGTAAAGCTCTTTTTTAAAAAATGTTTAAATTACACAATTTACTCTTCTCTTGAAAATATGTTTTTCTTTCTTAAAACTTGACATGCATTACAATTACCCCCTATATATATTAAAATAATACAAGGTACAATTGTACTTATTTTAACTAAAATATACACATATATACATATATTAATTTTACAATTGAAAATATATAAAATATATATTAAAATAAAATTGACTAAACTTTTATATATTTCTTGATTAAACTTAATTACAATTTTCAAATTTTTTTCTCTAATTAAAAATATAGAAATAGTACATATGGCTGCTTTTTTAATGAACTATTTTCCACAAATTAATGATAATATTTTAACAATGGTATTTTCACGTTTTGTTATTTAAATAACAATTCAAAAAAATATGAAATTTACATTAAGTGCTTGAGGTATCTATGAGAAATGCTTATAAATTATAAAGCATCTGACATGTTACGATGTAATTTGTGACCGTGATGAAGGGAGAAAATTTTGAGGGAACAAAAAAACAACCCATCAAGTTTTTGAAGGATAAAACAAATGAGGTAAAATTTTGAAGTATTTGGCATTAAGCTTTTTAATAAAAGAATATTTTATATTTTTTTGGCTAATTACATATTTTTAACTCATTCAGATTCTGAATTATCAAGAAATTAATAGACACAGTGTTGAACATTAATTGGGGATATTTGTTTAAAATAATTATACATTTCATGAATGGTTTTGTTCATATAAATGGTCTATTTTTTAAGATGAGATGAACTTGCTCAAATTTTTATTGGCAATTTTATTTTTGACAATAAACTTATTTCGTTACACGTGTTCTAGTAGAATTGATTGCGTTAGAAAATTCTTCTTGCTACTATTCAAATAAATAACCAAAGTGCTTAACATTAATGAAAATGATGGAAGAGAAAGGGAAGGAAATAAGAAAGAAAGTGGATAAATTATTTTTTGCTTTATTTAGAATGATAGAAGAGAAAAGAAGAAATATTTTCTTTCCCTATTTGTTCCATCAAAGAAAGGGAAAAAATACATATAAATAATTTGTTAAGTTACTTTATTATTCTTAATCTGATTAAATATATTTATTATAAGTAATAATGATTCTCTTTATTCATTTATGTTACAAATACACATTTTATTCATCTTAATTTTTATATTTTAGTTATAATTAATTTTTTTCATTTTCAAAATAATTTAACATAATTTTGTTTATAATTTCTTCTTATTTTTATTAATCAACTATAATACCAAATTCCCGAAATAGCACTATTGATTCAATAGCACTGTGCATTGTTCTAAACCTCTATCTGGTGGGTCCCGCTAACATTGAAACCAATCAATGGAGGGATTATGGGCTTGTTTAATTTCTTGTTTTCAGAATAATTATTTACTTTTAAGGATAAAATAAATAAAAAAATTTGTTTAATAATATATTTTTAAGTGTTTTGTAAAAAAAAAGTATAATTATGTTTTCAAAAACAAAAAAAAATCAGAATATTTTTTAAATATTTTATAACTTTTATTCTGCAAAATCAAAAAAATAAAAATAAAAACAGTAATTTTTCAAAATAATGATTCAAATAGATTTTTTAATTTTTTATTTTCAGAATTTATTTTAAAAAATATCTATTTTAAAAATATTAAAATCAGAACATAATCAAACAAGTCCTATAATTCATCATGCAAGTATGTATGGGCCATAATTTTATATCATTTTAAATCTTTCCTTTTTATGAGGTATATACAGCTTAGATATCCCTGTATTTAGGGTTTAGCCTACTTGAAGCGTATTGCAATATGGGTTCAATTTATAAAAGTTGTGGTGATTTGGAATGAATTATGAGAGAGAGTACTCAAACGAATGGGATCTTTGGAAGAAGACAATAATCGCTAATAATAATGTCAAAACCAAGATCTTATTTAAGATTTTAAAAAAACTTAAAAAGTTTATTTTGTTAGAAATAACTAAAATTGGTTTTGTTAGAAAATATGTGAGTAATATTACAATTTTAGACAATTTTTTTATGAGAAATGTCAAAATTATATAGTCATTTTTTTAACTATGAAAGTACAGAAAAATCCCTATGAAACTAAAATATGACCAAAATATTTTTAGAAATAAGATTTATTTTTTGCAAAAAATATAACATGTTAAATAATATATTTTTTAAACTTTGATTTTAGTGTTCTTTATTTTATGTTAGAAAGCATCAATTTAATTTATTTCAAATTGAAAAAGTTAACTATTGTTATAAATCCATCAATTATGGTGGATGTCCTTTAGTTTCTAAACCTCTAAATTCATTCAAAGGTATGTTATAATCTTATTCTTTACGTGATTTTTTATGTGAATAATCATCTTCTTCAAGAATTGTAACTATTAGGTTTCAAGAATTGTAACTCTTCTTCTCATATTCCTTAAAAAATGTGTAACTCTTAAGATATTGATTTCTTAGCTTTATCCCCTACTTTATGGTATATTATTTCACATTTAGGATATGACTTTTTGGAGTTACAAATTTGTACATATAAATATGTATCTTATTTGCATTGAAAATGTGGAATAAAAAATTTGAGAAGCATTTCTCATATTCTATATTTTCTTTAAATCTTGGCTTATCTTATATATCTCTTGAGTTGTTTCATAACAACTATTTATATATTATTCAAATACATATTTAGTACTTGTCAATTATGATGCATACACATGGAATTAATTCACAATTAAAGTAGTCTGATACTAAGAAAACAATATAATTAAAGCTTGTCTAGAAATTGCCAAGAAACATAATAGGAGTTGCTATCAATCTTTTCTTTTTTCCCAAGTCAATTTTTTTTTTTTTCTAAATTTACTTTTGTAGAGACTTTACTTTTGTAGAGTCTTAAAAGTCTCCCCTATGAGACCAACTAATCAAAGGATGTAGAAAAATGCTAAGCAATGACAACCATAATTTTTTTCTAGCCGACTTTGTTGATCTTCATGATTCTTTTGCTTTAAAGGCTACTTGATGAAAAAGATTTTTATTATTCATAGATCTTTTCTTTAAACTCTCTCACCAGACTACTTTTAAAATTGGAATGAAAATCATTACAAAAAAATTGTAAATTTGCGATGGAATTTAGCGACAAAATTTTTTCCACCACAATTACGTTGCTAATTCTGTCATTGAAATTTGCGATTAAATTAACAACAGAATATTCTGTTACAAATATTTTTGTTGCTAAAGAAGTTATCGACAGAATTTAGCGACAGAAAATTCTTTCACTAATGGGTACAACAGTAAATTCTAATTTTGTGACGAAATATTCTGTCGAAAATCTATTGCTAAATTTGTTGCAAATTATTTAATTATTATAAATGATTTATATGACATAATTTGAATTTTTTTTAATTATATGACATAATGACTTAAATATATATGTATATATATAACCATTGCAAATAATTTAAATATAATTACTTATATATATATATATTATAATTTAATAATTTTAATATCAGAATAGTAAAATGTGATGAATAGTAATGTATTTAATTATTCAATAGTCGACAAAAGGTTAGAGATTCATGTTCAAAATTTAAGAAATTTACAATTTATGTATTTTGGATCATATATTAATATATAGATAATATATTTAATTAATTAAAAATAGTAAAAAAACTTTGCAAAATTGAAATTATAATTTAAACAAATGTATATAAGGAACAATTTTATTAAAAATGAAGAAAATGAATAAAAGTGAAATAAGCATTTTGCTCAAAAAATACAAAAGATAAAGGAGGTAAAAAAAATATATCACACTATTTCTTTTCCAAGATTTTACAAATATTAAAAATGACTCCACTAGTCTACTGTGCTTTAATCATGCCACCTGTCTCTCATCTCTCTACTCTCCTAATCGATTTTCCGTCTTTGTCATGTTGTAAACTTTGAGTTAAATTCACACCTTCTTCTTCTTGTCTCTCTGTTTCTTTCTGTGCTTTCCTAAGTGATCATGTCAAGATTTTTTCTTCTTAAAAAATTGAATCTTGCTATCATTTAAATTTCAAATTTCTCAAATTCTCCCTTATAAGAAGCAAAGACTAAATACCAATGGGTGCAAAATTAGAAAAGGAGTGGATGGCATAATCTAAAATCTAATATGTATCTTATTTACAAATTTGAGGGAAGATGGGGGATTTGGCCATGTTCAAATAAATGTAGCTGAATTTTCGTAGATAATTAGTCATGTACTTCCATATACAACCTTTTAGTTTTTGAATCAATTTTGTTTCTATGAATTGTTAAATTGATTGATTTGATCAAAAGCTCTTTGAGAGACAACTTGGTGGGCACTCTACTACAAACTAATTACTTATACTAATCTTGACCAATTGAACAATTGTGAGCAAAATTTTAGTGCCATTGTTGGAAAACTAATTAATCATAATCAAGTAAATTAGGAATTTTATTGTTTTCAAATTTAGTTTAACTTTCTTACTTTGTTTCTATGGCCAATTCCAGAGCGTGCAATTTTGGTGTTTTAAGGCAATTATGTAAAATATTGGATCCAGGGGTGACTAACTTTGATTGAGCTAAAATTTCATATACAAGTTTTAAAAGATATCAAATATAAGTTGATAATGAAAGAGATAACATTTTGTTTTATTTGAAAAATAGATATCAACATTTCACATTCGTACATATATATGACAAGGTAAAAGTGTCTAGCATTTAATTTTTCAGGCATTAAAAAATTGATTTATAATATTTTTGGAAATAACAACTATGAACATTTATAAAATTTATATATTGTAAATATTGTGAAATATATATAATTATTCCTATATATATATATATATATGAAGCTTAAACATTTTGGAAAGGGATTTATACTTGAAAAATTAGAATATTTATTTACTTAGCCCTTATGATCTTGGTTTATTCATTCTATCTTTTCAAAAGTGTAAAGCATGGAGTAACATGACCTTTATGTGCTACATACTATATGATTGGACTTAAAAAAAAATTATGTATTATATATTTATTGAGGAATTTGATAATAAACATTTATAGAATTTTTCCTAAGTTTAATGCTTTAATATATAATGATACATCTGTGTGTGTGTGTGCACACATGTGCGTATGTGTGTGAGTGAGTGAGCATGAGAGAGAGAGAGAGAGAGAGAGAGAGAGAGAGAGAGAGAGAGAGAGAGAGAGAGATTTGCATTAATATATTATAGTAGAAGAAAAATTCAAAGTTTCTAACCTTTCAATTTGCCTTGGAAGCTTTTTAATCCCACTTAAAGTGGAGTTAAGGTCATGTTTTTTTTGTATAATTAGAGTGTAAGCCTTTTAATTTATATATATGATAATATGAAAGTTGTTAACTTTGACATAATAAATGAACATAGACCTAGTTATCATTTGTGCTCCAACACTATGTTATTATGTAATAGATCTTCGATTTTGTATAATTAGTTTAACTACTGCTACTTTACTATACAAGGAAGATACTTTTTAATTAAAAAAAAAAAGAGAGAAGAATTTGTGTATATTGGGATAAGTAATTTTTTTTCCTTATAAAAACTTAAAAATTGAAATATTAAAATCCACTATACTTGGTACTAAAATTTAATTGAATAACAGCCCACCAAAAAAATTAATTAAATAACTCATAAATCAATTTCATCAGAAGAAGTTGTATTTCTAGTAAAGAACCACTATTTATTTGTAATTTTTTGGGAACTAAAAATAAAACAAATATGGTAAAGCATCAAACATAGTTAAAGAAACTAAATAAGGTAAGTAAAAAATAATAATAGCTAATATATATATAGTATAGGAATTCAACGAACAAGTTAATAAGATAAGGAGACCAAAAGCATACTGGAAGTATTGTTTTGGGTTAGTAGAAGAAATGGAATAACACAAGTTTTCGTAGAAGGAAGTGAGCCAATTAAGGAGGTCTTGTAATGTAATGCCAAATAATGTTTCTAGCCTTCAAATTGGTTTTTCCTTCTAATTTCATCTCACATATGCTTTTTCTTAATTGAATATAGACTTCTATGAATATAATAGTCATCCATATATAATGTGAAATATGAGCCACTCAAGCACACATTTAAGTGTTCATTAAAAAAAAAAGTTCATAAACTAATAGTTTTATGAACTCCTAAATAAGTTAGGTCGTGATGAAATTTTGTAAATTTCTTATACAATTTCATAATAAATTAATTTCATAGTTTTTTTTATAAGAAATATACATAATATTAATATTAATGATCTTTTTTCAAGACCTTCAATAGACCCCTTCTTGAGATGCTTTAAATTTTAATCAGCCAACTTGAATTATCACCCAACCTGAAAAACTTTGAGAGCTTGGAAATTTTCACAAGGTTTTATAGAAATTTTCATTTATGTAAAAATATTATTAAAAATAAATCTTATTATTTATTTAGTAAGATTCTAAAAATTAAAAATAATATAGTCCTAAATTTAGACATATGAATTCATTAGCCAAAGTTGAAAGCATAGAAAGCCTAAGCATGTGAAGAGATATAGGATGATCAAAATGGTACCCAGGCACACAAAGCCCAACCTTTGTTTTCATTTTCTGGTTTTGGGCAATGAAGCCTAACCCATTATTTGGATCTTTCATCCCTTTAGACAAAACCCTAAACCATCCAGGTCCTTCTATTTTCCCCTTTTCATTCAAAGCTCATCCTGCCATCATCGTTCAAGGCATTATCGAAGGTCGTTGCTAGAGCTCTCAAATCAATCTCCTCACTAAACATTCTTATCCAATAGCTATGGTTAGTATTTCTCTTTCCTTTTCTCCATTGTCTAACTGATTTTAAGTCTTTTGATTAGGTCAAAATGCTGCGTAACTCTGCCACTCTCTTTAAATCCCTAAATTAGATTTTAGTTTTAGGTGCTCTAACGAAGAGAAAAAAAAAGTCGAAGGAGATTAAGGTGGGAGAAACAAAGACGTCTTTTTCCTTTAGAGGAAGGTAAGATAAATCTATTATGATTCCCGATATCTTCAGCTATGAATATGGGTCATCTTTGGCTTAAAGAAAAAGGGGATTTCAAAATTTGAAGAAACAAAGGAGATCAAGTAATAGAGGAATGTAAGCTAGGATGAAAATGTAAGGCCTTTGTTGATTTTGTTTTCTTAATTTCTTTCATGATTACCCTATTTAGATTGATTAGGCTCATTATTTTTTCCTGATGTTAGAACAATGGATGGCTTGCACGTGGTATTTTATTGGTTATGTTTGCATTTATGTGGCATAGGGAAAAAAAGAGTGGGAAGGGAAGAAAAATCCTACTTATGCCCTAGTAGCATCTCGCATACGGGTAGCAAGAGGGTGCTTATGCCTTGACAGTGGGGCCTTATGGGGAAAGGCCTAGCCAATAGGGACATACACCTTCCACTTTAAGTGTGGATGCCAATCTAATCTTCCTTAGAATGGCTTGTGAAATTGAACACAAATCACTAGTTCATAAGAAGATTGAACTATCACATAAGCATGATGTAAACTGACATGGGGTAAGCTTGATGTTAGAGTTGCTACTGAGATTATCATAGAATAAAAGGAGCTGTCTTAGGAAATGAGTAAACTTAAAAGAAAGATGCCACTGCCATAGCCACCAAGATCAGAATAAGATTCAAAATGTTTATGACTATGAATAAGAGTCAGAGATGTATAATGGTTCTAGCAAATTATGGTGTTGATCATGTGATAATTTTTTACTTGCCTCTTAACTATTTTCTATCTCCTAATTATAAATCAAAAGAAGAAACCAAAAAGGTGTTAAACTTTATTCTAATGTAATAATTAATTTGAATTTTTTACCAAAATTTAGATATAGCATTAGGTGTTTTTCTATGACCTTTTAATAATGAGTAACTACATAAAAAGTTAGCACCTGTAGTAAGTTCTTTATGTCTACTTACATTGTAATTGCTTTTCCACTTTTCTAAATTGTCTAGTCTAAAAGGTTTACCCCTTTCTTTGCATGTGTTCACTGCAGTGCAATAATCATTACAACATATCTAATGAGAACTAAACATCTATCGTAAGAAGGTGTAAACCACTACAGTAAATTGGCCTTATTAAAATGAAGTGTGATATGCACTTGCCATCTATGATTGGCTTGAGTTTTAGTTATCACTAATAAAATGTTTTACATGGGTGAGAATGGATTGTGAATTACTTAGTTGTGATCTACTTTGCAGCTACTTGGTTTCAACTTCACATTGCACTCAACAACTGTGCAACACATCTTCAATTTGACAATTTTATGTCTTCATTTTTGTTAGACCATAATGATTAATTCCACAGCATAATCATGAATGTGATCTTGATCACATATACTTCTCATTTAAAGTCTAGCATTTAGAATCAAATTTGTCTACACTTAAATTTTGCATTGATAGTTCTTGACTAATCAAAATAGCACAAAAACTTCTTCAATCAATAAAGAGTTAGAGCTTTCAGATTTTAAAATGACACACATGATGATTCCATGGTTGCATTATTAGTATTATTAAACTTCTCATGAGAAGTTTAATCACATATACTTCATTGCAAAAATTTGAGTGATTGAGAATATGTTTGCTCATGCAAATTTTGCATCATTCTTGGATTTGCAATATATTTGACAAATAAAAGTGGTTTAAAAGTTTAAACACTTTTTCATTCAGTGTAGAGTATTGGCTTTTTAGGTATGAAGAGTATATTAAATATTACATGGATTATATTGTTGAATAGAGTTCTCTCCCACTTCCGTTCGAGTATTTCAATTTGCTGCAACATACTTGTAGGCTTCTGGTGTTTAGCCTTCACTTGCTAACACACTAAACACTTGGATACAAACTTTGTCACATTTTTGTTCATCCCTTTCCACCAATACAACTCTTTAAAGTCTTGATACATTTTGTTAGAACCTGGGTGAAGCATGTTTAGTTGAATGATGAGCTTATTCTAATTTTTTTTTTTTTTTACAAATCTTCCATATTTGGCACGCACAATCTATAATTACATCTCAAGACTTTTTTAGAATCTATTATGAACTTTTGTAACTTCCTTTAACGAAAACCTTCCATAATCTTCTTTAATTGAGCATCATGTTCTTATGTGGCCTTGATTTTATCTACTAGGCCAAAACAAAGTTGCATATAAGCTAATAATGCACTTGACCTTACGATCTCAAATCTCACATAACTTTCAATAAGTTTTTGGAATTTTCTCATCACCATCCTCTTGACTTAAGTTATGTGAGCCAATCTACCCATAGATTTTCTACTCAAGGATCAGCCACTAGATTGGCCTTACCAGGATGATATAGGATCTAAGAAGCACCGATACGGGTACGTGTATCGGGTACGACACGATACGATACGTGCGATACGACAATTTTTAAAATTTTAGGATACGGGTACGGGAAAAAATATATATATATATATATATTCAATAATCTAATACATTAAAAACTAATTAATCAAGCATAATTAGTGAATGAAATAATTAATCAATTAATGAGCAGAGGAATCAAAATTAGGTGAGCCCTAATTTGTTTCATCAGCTTACAAATTGCAGCCATTGTTGTTATCCTTATAATGTGAAGAGTCATTATTCCACCTCCTTTTATTGTTACGCTTAAATGGTTGAACAATGAACAGGTGAAGTCAGATATCACAAACCCAGAACATTCTAGTTTAATTTTCTACAAACAGAGGCACATATCACAGGAATGAATTGAAACATAAGTAGGAGAGACAAATTATCAGCCAAGTTACAAAATTCTATACTTGTTTTTCTCTGTCATTCAAATTTCTGAAAAAAAAAAAAATTGAAAACAAAATCCTTGCCACCGGAGAAGAAGATGCACCTGCCACTGGCTAGAGAAGATGACAAAGAGAGGATGATGTAGCAAGGTAGGTGACACATGGCGAGACGCAGCAGCACCAGAAGCAGCGGGCGAGGAAGAAGAACTGAAGCTGAGGGAGAAGAACTGAATTTGACGGGTTGGGGGTTTAAATGATGGACGAAATGAAGTCGTTTAAGGAGAAAAACGTTTCACTGCTATTTTAAGGACATTTTGGAACCGTTTCCTAGCGGTGTCGAAACGTTTCGGTACGTAAAGAAACGTTTCGAAACATTTCGGTACGCAAAGAAACGTTTCGGATACTTTTGTACCCTTACGATACGCGTGTCGGTATCGGATACGTATCCAGTACGGGTACGGCTCCAAATTTGGAGTATCAGTGCTTCTAAGTATAGGATGTTATAACCATAGTCTTTCAAGAGTTCCATCCACCTTCTTTGTCTTAAGTTCAAATCTCACTATTGGAAGTTATACTTGAGATTCTTGTGATTAGTATAAATTTTGCAAGTTTCACCATACAAGTAATGCTTTTAAATTTTTAATGCAAATATGACTATACTCATCTTTAAATCATGAGTGGGATAATTTTGTTCATGCTTTTTAAGTTGTCTAGATGCATGGGCTATCTCTTTCCCATGTTGCATTAGTACACAACCCAGGCCTCCTCTTGATGCATCACAATACACTATATAACCACTAGTTTCAGATGGAAGAGTTAGCACAGGTGCAAAAGTTAAACAATCTTTTAATTGTTGAAAACTCTTTGCACATGAATCTAACTACTAAAACTTCACCCCCTTTCTTGTCAATCTAATTAGAGGAGCTGTAAGTTTGGAGAAATCTTTAACGAATCTATGGTAGTATCTCGCTAACCTAAGAAAGCTATAAATCTCAGTCACCGTAGTAAGTCTAAGACAATTTTTAACCACTTCGACCTTTTTAGAATCCACACTTATCCTATTCTCAGACACCATATGTCATAGGAAAGCCACACTATCTAGCTAAAACTCACACTTGGAAAATTTAGCATGAAGCTAGCATTCTTTTAAAGTTACAAGGTCATTCTCAAATGTTGCTCATGCTCTTCTTTACTCTTTGAATAGACAAGAATGTTATCAATAAAAACAATCACAAAGTGGTCTAGTAATGGTTTTAAGACTCGATTGATGAAATCCATGGAAGCTATTAGGGCATTGTAAGCTTAAATGACATGGTTAAGAACTTGTAACACCCATAATGAGTCCTAAAGGCTGTCTTTGGAATGTTTTCTCCCTTGATCTTCAACTGATGGTACTCTGACCTTAATTCTATCTTAAAGAAACATTGAACTCCTTGAAGTTGGTCAAATAAATCATTTATACATGGCAATTGATACTTATTCTTCACTGTCACCTTATTTAATTACCTGTAGTCAATATACAATTTTAGAGAACCATATGTCTTCTTCACAAATAATACTAGAGCACCCCAAAGAAAAGAACTAAGGCTATGAAACCTTTATCAAGAAGGTCTTGTAATTGTTCTTTCAATTCCCTAAACTCTAAAGGAGCCATTCTTTATAGAGGTATAGACATAGGTTGTATGCCAGGAAGTAGGTTTATGTAGAATTCAGTCTCCTTATTTGGTGGTAAACCAGGCAACTCTTTAAGGAAGACATTAGGGTATTCATAGACAATTGGTACCTGCTCTAAACTTGTTGTTATCACACTAATATTTTTAACCATTGTCAAATATCCTTTACACCCTTTTCTTAATAACCTCCTAGCCCCCAAGCAAAAATTAGATTACTGAGTGCCAAACTATGGTCGCCTTACAAAGTAAAAGATTTTCCCCCAAGGAGCTTAAACTTCACCACTTTATTATGACAATCAAGCATAAAGTGCCAAGAAGATAACTAATCCAAGCCTACAATTACATAGAAATCCATCATATCAAGTACTACTAAATCAATAGATAACTGATTTCCTCCCATTGAAACTTCTCAAGATCTATGTACACAATTAACTAGGATTGCATCTCATAGGTGTAGCTACTACTAAAGGCTCATCTAGTAGCGATGCATCTCTACCAAACTGTGAGGCGAAGAACATTGATATAAAGGAATGTGTAGCACCAAGATCAACTAGAGCATATGCATCAAAAGAACAAACTAAAAGAATACCTGTGACTACAGCATTAAATGTTTGAGCATTTTGACATGTCATCTTATAAACATGGGCCTGACCTCCCTTAGCTTGCCCTCGACCTTTGTCTCTTCATCCTTTACCATAGGATTGTACCCCACTAAGACCTTGGCCTTAGGGCCCACCAACCTATCTCAAAGGAGCTACTATAATCGGAGATAATGGTAATATCGTAGGATTTGATGCATAACTAAAGGAGGGCTATCCTGATAATATAGGACAATCTCTCTTGAAATGGCCTAGCTGACCACACTAATAGCATGCTCTTCTTAGCCTGAAGCAAATATTAGTATGACTCCGAGCACAAGTAGAATAAGGGGGTAGAGGCTTAAAAGGTCTCCCTCTACCATAAATAGACTGTAAAGAGCATGTTTGATCAGTCTCGCCACTCTAAGCTATACTAGAAGAGTGTCTACTATGGCTTCCCTAACTCTATAAACTCTAATGTTCACCTTGATAGCTCACTATAATCTCTCTTCTTGTACCACTACCACTCAGCCTTGATAGCCAACTCGATTACTCTCATTACGTTGTTGTTTATATGACTCTCGTGCATTCTTGCTTGCTTTACTATGAGCTTCAAAAAGTTTGGCACTTTCAATTATATCTTTATAGGAGTCATATCGAACTCTAGCGATTGATGGAAACAAGTAGTCTAGAAGGCCTTGAACAAATCACTTTGCTTGCATATGCTCTGTAGCTACCAAATGAAGGGCACATTTAAACATCTTAATAAACAATATCTCATATTTTGTGACTGTCGTTCCCTCTTATTGTTTTAATACTTTAAATTCTTAAGCTTTAACATCCCTAATTGTTTGTGAAAGAAACTGTTTCTTGAACAACTCAGTGAACTCTTCCCAAACCAGAGTGGGTGACCCTTGTGACCTTTTTTCCATCATTGTATCAAACCACGTCTGAGTTAGGCCTAGTAAATAACACTATGCCAACTCTATTGGTCTAGCTAATGTATATCCTAATACCTTACAAAGTCGATTTACTTGATCCAAAAAGTATTGAGGGTTCTTATTTGCCTCTGTGCTTGTAAAAGAAGGGGGCTTGAGCTTTACAAATTCTAACAAATGAATTATATCTGCTTTCCCTTATGGAGCTAGTTGCTACATCACTAGTCTAGCTTTTAGCTCAGGCTTAAGATCTACATGTTATTCTTTTCCCCATTGTTGCTACTATTATTGTTGCTGAATTGCTCCTATCATATCCCTTATGGTTTGCTAGATGTCATGCATGCTAATGACAACATCTACTAGGGTTAAGTCTGCTTGCCTAGCATAGTCTCAGGCGCCTCATCTCTTGTCGCTCTAGTAGCCTCATATGATCATGACCATGTCCACGGCCAACACCATATTTGCAACCTCTACCACCACCACGCCCTCGACATTTGGAAACTAGAGCAAGATCATGAGGCAAGTTGGAAGCCTTATCAAGAACAAATCTCTTAGGTGTCACCCTCTTTCTTGGCAGCATCCTTCCTTAAAATAAAAATAAAGTACACATTGTAACATTCAGTTTGTCGTAAAAACATCGAAATGAGTTAGTTTGAAAAGCAAGTCTCTTAAAATGAATGAGTTGAGGCTAACTAAAATTAGAATAACATTTTAAATAATAAAAAATGAGGATCCAAGGTTTAAGATGTCCAAAAACTCGAGCCAAATGAGCTAGAAAAATTTGTGAAAGAAAGTGGGGCATTTTCATAATTTCTGAAAAATTTGGAAAACTCATAAGAGGATTTTTTAAACAAGAAATTTGAATTTTCTAGGGTTTTCAAAGGCTCTAAAAATTATGGGAACCCCTAAAACAGTTGAAACCCCTCTAGTGAGTGATTTCGATCGTTGATTGACCAACACTTTGACCCAATAGTTCAAAATGGTTTTAAATCTAAATTAAGTAATTCCAAAGCCAATTTATAATATTGAAAGTCAAAATATTATGATGAAAAAGATAAATTTTGAAAAGGAGCTGAAATGAGCCTAAAATGAAAAAGACAAGAAAAAGGACTAAAATACAAAGTAAAAAGTTGTTAAAGTGACTCCTCTAATTAGATATAACATGTGGCCCTCCCCCAATATGATTAACCAGCCTTTTTTCTGCCCAAAATAGAGGAGAAGACTAGGGGAAAGAGGCACACCATAAGAGGAGAAGAAGAAGAAGAAAAATAAGGAAAAAGGTAAGGAAAAACTTAGACTTTCAAGCTTCTCCATTCTCTAAAGTTGTTCTCCTCCTTCCCACCTCTCCTTTCATGGTTTTAATTATTCATTGGGGGTTGTTTTGGGTTTGGTCCAGAAGAGGAAGATTGGAGTTTGAAGGAGAAGAATTCACCAATTAAAAGAGCTATTGAGATAAGCTAAAAACCAAGGTAATTTCATTGTTTTCCATGCCTTTTTCTTGTTGCTTCCTCTTATGTGAGTTTTGGCCTCGTGTAGAATAACCAATGGGGAGTTAATTCTATCCATAACCAAGTAAGGAACTTATGTTTTAGAGTGTGAGAAAGAAGACAATGCAAAGAAATTCAAGAAAGGATTATTAGAATTTAAGATTGCAAAGCTAGGAATTCAAAGACATATGTTAAAATTTGATTTTGTCCAAGGATGGTCTAGCCTATATGAGAGTTTAATTGAGTTCCTAAAATCTTTAAAAAGCTTCCCAAGTGCCTCTTCTTTGAAGGAAAAATTGAAAACTCCATGGGTCCCTAAACACTATGCTAGTCTCAGCCAAGACCTCCATGGATACCTAATGAGTGTTTTAAATTTTTAAGTTTAGTTTGGGACTATACATGATGAAAGAATATGAGAGGAAGCTTTGAAAATACTTAAAAAGCCTAGATGGTGAAATAGAGGTGTAGGTTCCATAATGTGATATAATGAAATAACATATAGTTAGGTTTTCCAAAATAATTGTGTGATGGCTCAAAAAAGTCTAAATGGAGTCAAGAATCATAGATTAAAGGAAAGAATGGAGCCAAGATCATAAATTTTTATAGTTGCTTCATTAGGTGTTTTATAGAACCATAATTGAGCCATTTGAGAAAGTGGGCTTCTATAGTGGGTGTGTGTGGAGTTAAAGCTTGTTTCAAGAATATAATTGGGTTCTATTTGATGTGTTTAGACCAAAGAAATCATAATTTACTCATTTGCAAGTGTGTGACCAAAAGAAAGAAAGAGCAATTAAGGAAAAATGTGTGTGTTTGCATTCAAGGTAGAGTATGTATGTATGTTTGTACTATGAGAATGGTGTATAGTTAATTTCTACATGCCATGGTACTATTATATGTACAAAATATGTTTTATGAATGCGTTATGGCTTAAATGAGCTTGGTGATACCAAAAGTCCTTTAGCAAAGATGAAGATGAGCCAAAAGTCCCAAGAAAAGTGAAACTTAGTCAAAAGTCCTTTGAAAATGAGTGAGGCAAGTCTAAAAGTCTCAAGGAAAAGGGATGAGATTAAACCAATGCTCTTGAAAGCCAATATATGATATGTATGAGCTTTTTGAACATGAAAATGAATTTATGAATGGTTACTAATAGCTTAATATTCATGTATACATTCTTGGACTTGAAAATATGGTTATTATGTATGAATGAAAGGGTTAAGAGCTATTGGAATTCTTATAATCTCACTCTTTTCTCTTCAATATCTAACCATATCTAGATGAGACAAGTAGGCCAAGGAGTGGGAGCTAACAAGCATCACAAGTAAGACTTTGCCGTATGTATAAAGAAATAGGCTTTGTAAATATATTTTGATGTCAGAAATTGTAACCATGAGTTGTATATGTGATGTAGATACTTGAGCACACTTAAATATATGTAGACATGATTTATGTATTGATTTTGGGTTCATATAAATGAGCATGTATGATTTTGCCACTCAAGACCCTTTATATATCTAGACTTCCATGTGTATGATGACAAGTGGCATAGTAAAAATGAGCTCCATGAGGTTTTGAACCATAAGCTGTGATGGTGGTTTTGGGCATGCCCAAGTGGCCTTGGATGATAAAGAAGGCAATTTGACACCAATTTGAACCATATGGAATACCAAATATGACCATATGGTGTGCTGAATCAAAACCTAACCAAATGAGTCTTTCCATGAAATTTGGTGAACACATAGATCTCCTCTATAACTTTTCATAGAGCCAAAGAACACCAGATTTAGAGTTTTAGAGAATTTATTATAATTTTTCAAAGTTGAGGAAAAAAATGCTGAATGATAAGATGCACTATTTATTTAGTCAGTTCTTTTCCCTATGTCATCTATGAGTCAAATGGTGTCTAATGGCTATAAAATTTTACAGGAACAAACTATTTTGTAGCACTTGAGAGCACCCCATTTGGAGCTCTGTAGAGGGAGAATCAAAATTTTGAAGTTCATGATAGTATTAGGGATGCAGTAAGACCTCTGATACTATTTCATAAATTTTCATGAGCTGAACACATTTGTTTTGGTCTAAATTATTTTTAGCTTCTAATAGACATCCATATCTTTCGATAATGGTATGATTTTTTGGGTTTTTATTTTTCTAGAATTAGATATAAAGTTTTGAAATTTATATTAGTAACTTGTGATAGTAAATTTGTGCAGCTAGACCTTAGTGCTTTTCTATTTTCAATTGTGGTCTAGTTGATATTTTCATGGCTTGGAATAATTTTTAACCTATATTTGATATTAAGTACTTTCTAGAAAGCTATCATTTACTTGATTTTAATTTTTCTAAATTTAATTACGAATTTTCAAAGTTGATGATAGAAAGTTGAAAATTGGAACCCGTAGCCAACTTTTTTTTTTTTTTTTGGGTGTGGGACTTCAAAACTCGAGTAGAATGGAATATTTTGTGATGATTCTGACTTGTATGAATGCATATAAAGTAGAGAATGATATGAATAAGCTTATATGGTTCGTAAGGCATAAAATGAACAATCGAGGTCTTGCATAATGCAAAAATAATATATTATTTTATTGCATTTTCCTTGAATGTACATGTATAAAGCTCACTTATAAGGAAGAAGGACTAAAGAAATATGGTGTTACACACACCAATGATGAATTTAGTCGGGTTTCAAGCAATAAACACACTCAACACACAAGCCACTAAGTACGTGTTTGGAAACACGTTGAGTTATCCACGTTTCGGCTCAAACCAAGGTTTACAGAAGAAAAGCCCGTTTGGATACACGTTCGACTCGCCGCACCGTCGTTCGGGGGAGCATGAAAATCACGTTTTCTTAAAACAGTTTGCACCTGCTTTTCACCAACGCGTTTGCATTGCATTAAAACCGCGTTAATGGCTCCAACGACTCCTTCACACCAAATCAGTTCGAGGAATTGAAAGAGAAGGCACCTGTCCTTGTTGCATTTCTCTGTTCACTCTGTTCTCTGTTCTATCTTCTTTCCTGCTTCGGTGAGTTGAAGAGAGCACTGGAATTCAGCTTCAGGCTCGACGTTATTAACAGAGAACAACTTTGATTCTCAAACTCCCACGTTGGCTTCATTTCTTCAAGTCCGTAGCTCTCATTCTCTCTTTCTCTGTTTCAAACTTGTCTTCCTCTCTTCCTGTCCGTCGCTCTCGTTCTCTCTCTCTCTCTATTTCAAACCTTCGGACATTGTGGTTTACAAGAGGAAGGAGGAAGAGGAGGAGGAGAAGAAGAAGACATTGTTGATGGTAGATTTGCTTCCAAAGATTAAGACAACTCGATGTGTTGATGAGAGCCCAAGAGGGTCGGGACCTGCAAAAAGAGTGGCTGAATTGAAGGGGAAGAAGAGATCTTACTTTTGCCCAGATAACGAAGATGAGGATGATGAAGATGAAGATGAAGATGGGGTTGCTGGATCGGCTTGTAAGGCTCTAAGTTTTGCAGAACAAGAAGGTGATAATAATCTTGATGATGATGATGATGGAGATCGGTAGAAACATAAGGATGATTGCTTCTTGCTATAGATCCTTCTTAGTTCGATTGGTGTAACCGTGCCTACGCGTTGCTTGATTTATCCTCTGTTGTACAATAATAATGCAACAAACACTTTCTCCAATGTTTGTTTTGCAAGTGGCGAAATACTATAGCAGGAATCGTATGTGCGGTGGCAAGTGGAGGCCAATGGCTATATTACATATTGTAGTGAGAGAAAAGTTTAATAAAGTTTTGTAAAATATTCCTGATCATTGTAGTATTGAACTTTATATCCTTTATTTTTTTGGCATTTAACTTTCAATCCTTTTGATAGACATCTTTGTGCTAGTTTCTGCCTTCAAAATCTAAAAATTAATCCAGTTTTTACCAGTTTAGCAATAAAAACCTATTAAACTTTTTTATTCCACGTTACAGTATGTGTTCATTACCCAGTAGGAGTGGCTTGAAGTGTCAAGTGTATGTTAATTTTTTTTTAAAAGAATTAATCTTAAATAGGAAATTAACTAACTTTCACTTTCTCATTTCTCACTTTCTTACATATTATATATATATATATATATATATATATTAAAATCTAAAATATATAGAACTTTTTAATTGCAAGACTAATAAAAGATACCAAACAATCAAAAGCACATAAATATAGATAGATATGAAAATCACTCAGTACAATTTCAAATAAGGGAAATTTTATGTAAATATTTATGTATAAATATTTTTATACTTAAAAGTGATTCTAATATATAATATCTAAACAAAATCAATTTTATCAGAATCACTTTTTATTTAAACTTTCCAAACATAAATCACATTCATGTAAATTCACTTTTACACAAAATCAATTTTACAAAATTAAGGTTTGGAAAATCAATTTTACCCACCATCAATCCAAACACACACTAAAATGAGACTCTAGAACTTGGATTTGGCAGTAATAGCCTCTTGCATGTAAGGTGTGCTGACGAAGTACACAATTACGTATAAGATTGTACCAGTCCCCAATCTTATGGCTACGAAGACTTCGACACAAACCTAGCTTTGATACTAACTTTGTCACAATCCAAAACACAAGGTCATGATTGATGTCTAAACTAAGTCAACCAAGGATAACCTAGACTAGCAAGCCTCGTTACACATTAAAAGTTCATGTTTTCATATAAATATATATATCTATAAAATATTCAGGGGTTGCCGAAAATCCAGTAGCACCTCTCCTATAAATTAGACATGCCAATCCTGCAATATCAACACAAATCCAATACTTATATCCTTAGAAATTTGCCACAACATAGTATGTACATAAGTTTTCATAATATAAACAATGTCATTACAAGTGCCGCCATAAGGTCTAAAAAAAAAAATAGCATCTATATAACTTAAAATAATTCACCATCTAGTAACTAATATGTCTTAAAGTCTCAACACAACTAACTTATCAATTTAATAGACCAACTATGTTTAGGAGGCACACGAGTCCCAAAGCATTTCAATATACTTTATACTGATTTGAAATGTTTCAAAGAAAGGAGTAAACCTACCATTGGCTTAGTGAATACGCAGATAACAAAGTAAGTGAAAGGGAAAAAATGTTTTTAGAGTTCTTTGCAATATTGTATTTTGACAAATAAATAACTAGTACATACAATTATAATAATTCACTTATCTTGCATGCTATCAACAAAAGTATAATTTGAGATTTAAAAAAATAACATGGAATGGGTCTCACAAGAAAGAACTATGATCAACTTGAGTGCTGCTACACAAGGTATAATATTTCCATTAATGCTAATGCACAGTGTCACAACATCACCACCATCACTGAGTGTTGTCACACAATGTGCATTTCACAATGTATGTAATATAGTTATTACTGAGTGCTATCACACAGGAAATATTCATCTCCTTAACTAGGTGTACCTAAGCTGTTACCCCTGTTAACGGCTATGGGATTTTAACCAAATTTTCATCCACAATTTTGAAGTGAAATTGTTTAAATAAATTAAATATTAGTAAGTAAAAATTTAAATCAAGTAAAATAAGTAATTTAGATAAAATAAAAACAATAAATTAGCAAGGTTATATAATAAAATTATAAGTAGAATTCACCATTTGAGATTTGGGAATGAAATAATAGAATAACAAGCATTGAATTAAAAAATTCATCATTTCTCCTCATCTGCATGGATATAGATAATACCACCGCTTCTATATTTTACACTCCACACTTTCAATTCTCATGAAACATGATTCCCCTCTCCATTTTAATCCAAACATATGAAATTCATTCATCATCTCTTCAGCATTATAACTATATATGTATATACACTTTCACACAGATATTACAACCCACATTAGAATTTAAAATGGGAAATTGTGTCCTCAACAACGTTGACAAGATAAATCTCAAAATGTGAAGCTAATAATACATAAACATAGAGTAAAAGAGGCTACCACCATAATATCTACACACTCACTTGTAGGGGCCAATAATAAAAGTCCCAAATTCCCACAATTTTGATAAGAACCCTAATTGAATGAGTAGCCTTAATGCCACCTATAATTATATTAAATATAAAAACATCACTTTAATTTCTCAAATAGTTTCTAATACATTCAATATAATTAATTTCACTCTCTAACATCTAAACCCATAATTATACCTTAAGTTTTCTAATGCTACTACTAATTCTAAGTATTGGATTTCACAAATTAACTACCATAATTCAATTTAACCTTAGAATGTATCTTAAGGAGCTAAATAAAGCAAGTTGGGAGTGCCAATTCATACCTTAGAGGTTTAGATAAAAAATCCCAAGTTGAGAGGCTCCCCCATGGCTACAATGGAAAAGAAAGCTGTAATTTATGTTGTATAACACCATTAGCATTAAGAAGAAGCAAAAATGGGAGCTGAAACCAAGGAGAAAGAAACCCAAACACAAGAGAAAAGGAAGGATGAAAATGGAACATCAATGGAGCTCACCATCGATGGCTCCTTTCCCACGTAGCAGGCCCAGCTGAGACGCCATCAAAACCAACATCTAGCCACTTGAACAGCATGACAGCGGTGGCGTTTCCCGATAGGGAAAGGCTGGTCAACAATAGGAAAATAAAAAAAAATGGGAGGAGAAGAAAAAGGAGCTGCGTGAATAGGAGTTGTAGAAAGTTTCAAAGAAAGAAAAGAAAAAAGGGGGGGGGGGGGGGGCGATGCTACAGTGGATAAAAAAATTAGAAAGAAAAGTGGGAGGGAAAAAAGGGAAAAATTATAAAAGATACCCAATTCTTTTCTGATAGAACTTATTTAAGATTGAAGGAAAAGTTATTTCTACATGTCTGAAAATGAAAATAAAAGCCCCACAAATATTTAGAGTTTCCGTGCCAATTTAGTTAAAATTTTGAGAAATGAAAACATCCCAATGGGTACAAAATAAATATCAAAATAGCTCCTTAAGGTAATTTTTAAAGTTTTAGAATTATTTTTAAAATTATCTAGATCTTATATTTATCCTAAAATGAATTCATTTAATTTAATTAATTATTTTGCTATTATTATTATTATTATTATTATTATTATTATTTAAACTAGGTTATTACAATATTTCTTTCAAATTAAGATTATGTTTGAATTTTCTGCACTCACGTTGTTAAGTTTAGAATGTGATTGTGATAGCATATTTAAAAAAAAAGGAAATAAGTAAATCACAGTCAATTCAAAAAAGTGTATATGTACCCTGCTCATTTTTCTAAAAGACAGACCATACGTTCACAATGCATACCAATTCATCTTATTAAGATTTCTAAATTATTTATCAAAATCTGGTATTTTTCAAACTGGTAACTACAGCTTGCGTTTTTCATTATCATCTACTTATCTTACACAAGCAGCAAACACAACAATGCATATGATGCAGTTCGCATAAATAGTGCACAAAGTGCAAGGAAACAATCAATTATAAAAATGAATTAAACAACAAATATTGACTAACTTATGACGCCAGTAATAAAACTATAATCAAGTAATCATCTTTATGGAATTACTTTTGAATGCTTAACAAGCTTGTCCATTTCTTGCAGGATCTTTTACTCCTTTGGTTTGGTATAGGAAAAATGCATCTTCTGCATTATACTACATCATGTTTGATCGTTAACAATATGTGATCCAAGTAATAATGGTTTGTCAGAAGAATTTATTATTTGCTTTATAATGTAATGTACTTAAAATAGTTTGAGATATGAGTAAGCTTTTTTGTCTGTTTGAGGCCGGTAAACTTTGTTTATGGAAAATAGGAGAAGTTTCTTAGTTGGTTCTTGGTGACTAAAACAAATTTGAAAGTTTTATACAAATTGGGGAAAGCTTGATGTTTGTAAATATTATAGTAAAGAAACTCTCAAGCATTGGCTTGAGGAGAGGATGTAGGCTCATTTTTTGAGATCGAACCTCTATAAATTTGTTTGCCTCATTTTCTTCTCCTAACTACTTTATTTTTATGCAATATATACGTATATATATATATATATATATATACACACACACGTTTTCTAAAATGTTTTCAATCTGATTTTGAAAGTTTCAAATTGTGTTCAGTGCACGATACCTAGTTGGAACGTTAAAGATTTTATCACTCATCCCCATAAAAATTTAGAAAACATTATGTGGAAAGGCCACAAACTGAAGAAATTCAAATATTGAGCTTATCGTTTTAAGGTAGGATACTAGGAGAGGCTACGATCCTTGCCTCCATTAATTGGGTAACTACGGCACTATTAAAGAAAGCTTGAAATTGTGCTGGACCCCAGATAAATGCAAATTACCTAGCTTTAACATTCAATCAAAAAAATGCTCCAAGATTTTGTCAAATTTTCCTCATAAAAATTCAAAAAAATTCTGTCGAAAGGTCTTAAAATGAGAAAAATTTAGTTATTGGCAAAGACAGAAATATCACCAAAGAATAAGCAGTGTTATATTAAAGTAACAAAATAATATGTGAAAAAATTTAGACTAGAGTAACGCAATTTGAAATATGAACTACAAAGTGTTCCCAAATTCTAAATAGCAACAATTATGATACAATTGAAGTAGCCAATTTTATTTTAAAGAAAGGTGAAACCTTACATTTAATTTAGAATCTAAAGCCTAGCCGTTACAAGATGCAGAGTATATTCCAATGGTAAGAATGTAACTGGACTACCCATTCCACTTGCCAGACTCCTATCCAACCTTCTTCCTTTACAGCATCTTGAATTTGGGTCACCAATTTTGTCATGACCACATCCACATATATACAAAATATGGAATTGTTGAGACACAGAAACTAGAAATCAAAGAAGATAATCGTTTTGCGTTTGTCCCATTAATTCTATCTTGGTAAATTACAAGTAAGAGGTTATATTTTGCATTCATATTTTGCAGTCTTATAATTGAAAAATACTTTTTTATATTATTGAACAATAATTTTTTTAGAGCAAGTTATGCGTACTTCTCCCAAATTTTACTGAAATTACACAATTTTTTTTATCTAATTTCAAAATATACATTTTAGTTTAATTTAAAATTTTTAACTAAAATACTCTTTATTAAACTAAATAAATATTAGTTGATTTTTATGTTAGAAAAATTAAATGCTATCCAAATATGCACAAATAAAAATAAACATAAGTGGATTTTGTTTTTATTAAATTTAACATAGACTTAATGTCAAGCCCTATAAAAAGAGGGGGGGGTGACAAACGTGGGAATCCATATGGGATTCCTATCCATGGACTTGAATTGCTATATTTTACTAATTCAATGACTTTGGAAAGTTCTACACAAAATAATAGCAAATTAAGTGTAATCCCATCTTATAGATTTTTTTTTTTTAGTATACTTAGCTTTTTGTAGAAATTTTGGCAGAGTATCACTTGAAAATAAGACATTCTAAATTTCTACAAACAACTAGAAATCAATAGATATAACAAAAGAGAGCTCCGCTCTCCACAGCTAGTCATCAAACCATCAACAAGACCAAAATTAGGGAGGGGAAACATAATCTATATCTATTGGATTTACATCTAGAACACTTAACAATTAAAACCCAAAACTCATTACAACAAAAATAGCCATGCCCCTCGTTCAAAAAGGATGCTCACACCATAATGCTTCAGAACCTAAAATGAGGGAGGTGGGTTAGATCCAACAGCGCTATCTAAAAAATTAAAATGTAAAGGAATGAGTCGAAAACTCAGTGAGCAAATAATAGATTTCCACAACTAAAGCAAAAAGGTCATGACCAACAAGTTAGGAAGTGTATAAATTAATTATCATAATTGAAACAATTAATAGGTCTATAGTTCAATGTGTATAGGAATAACCATTACGACTCTGAGTCTCTTATTATGATCACCCGGGGAAGGCTTAACACTCGGTCAAGTAAAGTAGCAGTTACACCTCATTGGCAGCTCTTTATCCCATTTCACTTGGGTGGCTACACCTAACGGGCAATTCCTTCTCTACCCTTCTTGCTTATATGTCAAGGTTTGTATTCTTTGGGGCGACTACACCTTGTTGGCAACTCCTTACCCGTTTCTTATGAGTGGTTACACCTAACGAGCAGCTCTTTCTCTATCCAGACCTCCACTACATATAATTTACCTAGTCATTTGTTTCACCAATGATTATAGCATCCATTTATAGGTTTTCATCTTGTTATCGAACCAAGGTAATACAGCAAGGAGAATTTACATAAGGCACACTACTGATATTAACTGATATTTTAAATTAATATATCATTATCCTAATAGTTAGACAAGGGGTTAGGATTATGTGAAACCAAAATTAGTCAAAATAATAACTAACTAAATAAATAAATATAAACACATAATTACATAAATGTGTAACTAAGTAAATAATTAATTAAATAAGGCCAATTAAAAAGATGAATAAATAAAAGTTACTTCTTTAGATGGTTGTTCCCTCTAGATCAACTCATTGCCACAAAACTACATGCAACAAAAAAAATTTAATTTCACATAGAGAGACTTGGGGAGACATGACAATATTAAAATGAAAAGTAATGGCAAGCACACCAAAATCCGTTATTTACTCATAGATGGTGCCCAATACTAGCATAATACTTTTTCTTCTTTGAAAGGTTGGTTTCCTTAACTGCCAACACTCATAGAGTTTCCTAATAACACCCAAACTCACCAAATCACTACATAGGCTCAAAACAATCATTCTTGCATTCACATAGTTCCATAATAGCTGTCTAAATAACTTTCTATTCCATAAACCCCACTCACACGCATACAACAAACCCTTAGCTTGAGTTTTCCCACTTAAATTCTATTCCATAATTTAAGTTCAAAAATCATTCCAAAGGAGCAAAAATGAAAGATTTATGCATATTTAACATGGTTAAGAAGCCCATAAAAAAACCCCTAATTCCTTCACCCTCATTTGGCCAGCCAAACAAAAGGGAAGAATCTCAATACCTTTATCACCCCTTAGAGCAGGGATAGGCTAAAAAATGGGAGGGAATGGCAAAAATCAATGGGTTTAGAAATTAAAAAAAATGAAAGAGAAGCATAGATGAGATGGAAGGAAGCTCACATGGACTGACGACAATGTTGGCTCTTCTCCTCGAGTCTTTATGCTCGAACCAGCAGGGGGGACTTGGGAGGAGCTGCGCGATGCCGGTGATGGGGAAGAAGCAACGACAACACAGGGGAGAGAGGCTTCACACGCACAATGGAGGAAGAGCTAAATAGTACACAAACAAAGGAAATAAATAGAAAGAATGAAGGGACCAGGAAGGGAAAGATAATATATATATATATATATAAAGAAAGTTTTTTTATACATATATATATATATATATTTTCCTACTGGTTGTTACACTTAAATTGAAGGAGCATGTTTTAGTTAAGAAAATATATATTTAAGTTAATAAATAATATTTACTTTTAGTTAAAAAATTTAAATTCGATTAAAATATAGTATAACTTAAAAAAACATCTGCATAATTCACTCATCTTTTTATAGTCTAATGCATTGTTAAAAAAATCAGACTGGACTGGCTAGTTGGATTGAGAATCGATTTTTGGTCTGGTTCGGTTGATCTAAAAAACTAGTCAAATAAAGAACCGGTCAAAACTGGATTGGATGAAAATCGGTTTGAATTGGTTGGTACAATTTTTCTTTTCTTTTTTGAATTTTTCTTATATAATAGGATAATTTATCTTCAATAAATTTGACAAATTAAAAATAGAAAATACTAAAAAAAGAAGAGGTTGAAATATAGAAAAATTAAAAAAAGATAATTTAAAATAAATAAAAAGCACATATTGGTTATTTTTAGTGTTTCCTTTTCATTATATCCCATCTCTTTGTAGTATTTCTCTTAAATATAAAAATATGTGGCTAAAATTGTTATTGTTTAATGATGAATGAAAATTTAATACAATTTAAGAACTTCAAAATTTTAATATTCAATACTATTATTTTTTAATTATATGTAGTTTTTGTTTTTCAATTAGAAAAATAATCTCTCAAACATTTTAAAAAATATTGAGTTAATAATCAAATATTTAAAATTTACTCATATTTATTTGTTATATTAAAAGCTTAATATATAAATTTTAAAATTATATATTTAATTATTACCTATTCAACCACAGTTCGACCAATGAACCATGAACTGTGAACCAATAACTCTACCAGCTCAATGATCAGTTCAGTTTTTAAAACATTGGTCTAATGTGTTACAAGCCTATAGTTAAAATTATAAATTTATCATGTCCAACAATAAGTCTTTTTTCTCATTTACATGTTATCTAGGCAGTCTAATGCATATCCTATATTTAAGTGACGAAATTTTCTTAGGTGTACCTGGTACATGGTACATCTAAAAAAATTAATGGCTAAAATTAAATTTGTATTGGTAAGATTCATGTACAGTATAGATAGGGTTTACGTGCAGAGTAAATTTTAACTGTTGAGTGTATAAATAACACAGTGCACAAGGTATATGTAAAAATTACTCGTAAGTGACGGACTTTATCTTTATTACATGGACCCATGTGTTGTATGTAATTCATTGCATTTGTTATTTTAAAAATATTTAAATATTTTAGGAAATGATTAATTGTTAAAAGTATATATCCAATAATTGTAAAGTTGATTTTAGGTTAATTTTAAGAAATAATCATATTAAATATAAATAATTTTATGCAGCAAATTTAATTTTAAACAAATAGTTATTTTTAATAGAAATACTTCCTTGTTTATGTTAACTCAGAAGGGGGAATGAAAGTTTAGCATTGATATTACAATAAAAGGGATTCAAGAATTACTCAAATCCACACTACGAGTAACAGTGTTGAGTCCAGACTTGTTAGAGTTAAGCTGTACCCTCGGGGAAAAAAAATAGTCTGCGCGCTCTAAATATCACAAATATAAAAACAAATAAGTTTATGGAAATTCATGTTTATAGTTAATAGTAAGATGCATGCTTGAATAAACAGAGAGAGAAAGGCAATGTAATTCATAACTCAGATTTGCATAATGTAAAATTTAAAAATTCAAACGCAGCCACAATGCGAAGAGTTTGTGTTTTAATTTTAATGTCCTAATCTTTCAAAACGAGAAAAAAAAGAGCATAAACACAAAATTGTACAAAGAATTCCAGATAAACATGTCATGCTAGCATTAATTATCTTATGATCTCCGTATGTTGTGAGGAATGTTGATTACATGAGCAAATAGATGTTGAAATCAATTTTATAGATGTGAGATGAAGACCCGTTGTTTATCAAAAGTAAAATATACATTATGCAAGGATGGTAAACAGAGAACAGGACAATATATAGTAAGGTAATCAAACATGAGGATCCTCTCCTGTGCGCTGTATTCACAGCAAATTTTTTTTAATGCACCCAAATCTATGTATGAGTAAGATCTATAAGGTTTTATATGCATACTGCTTTGTTGTAGATTTTTAACAGGATCTTTGGTGGACATTTGGATGAGCAATTCTTTTATTTTCACAGGGAGTTCAATATGTCCTGTTTTTGTCAAATTTTCTGCTGAACATTAAATTTTGTGAATTTACCGTGGCCAGCATACACTTGATTTTAACATGAATCTTTTCTATAGTAATTTTGTCTATGTATAGGGTGTTGTGTAACGTTTTTGTGATCTTTAAAGATTATTTGATGGTTCAAATTTGTTGATATTTTGATGTTGTTCAGAAGGCCCGGTTTTGGTCAATTTTCACTCGAGAGTCAACATTTTGGATTTTTCTGTACGAGTGTGGAAACGATTAGGATCTGAGATTTGTATATGTTGTTTGTATATATGTTAGGTATGTTGTGTAGTTTTTTTCGTGGATTTTGAGTTCGTTTGATTAGGTAGAAAGAGCTAACTTTGTATGTTGTACAATTGTTCTGTTTTGTTGTTTTTCTGGTTTTGTTTGCTTACTTTGTAGAATTTTGTGTATTAATCAGTGAAGAGTTAGGCTCTGATTTTCGGTATGAATATTCTTTTATATATCTTTTATTTTGAGCAAAATTGGCTTAAAGTTTTGACGACATTTGTTATGACTTTTCATTTATTCACTATATATGGTACAGAAAGGTGTCAAAACTTCACTCTTGATTTTTCTATCTTTGTCATGTTTGAATGTTTCCTAGTCAGTGATTTTGTATATTAAGATTTGTTAATTTTTCTTTTGTACATGATAACAATTAGTGTTTGAACTTTTAATTTTTGTTGCATTTTGATTGTTTGTTTTTTACATTTCTGTAAGTGTCAGAAGTACAGAAGTATATTTTGTTTGCAGCATCTATTATTGAAGCCAATCTTGAATCACTTGATCAAAGAGAGGAAACAACACACCTAACAGGGAAGTTTGAAGGGTGCTAAACCAATGTGGAGTGGATGTGGAAGGGCAACAAATTTATGTCATGCCTCATTCAATCATTGATGCTACACACAAGAATAGTCTAGTTACATACTCCAAATAAAACATGCTTTGATAGTAGTTTTGTTTATTCTTAAGTAGTTACAAGTTGATGTTTATTTCACTTTATTCATTTTCTTAAAATATGTTATAGTTGTAGTTGTTTCCTTTATTCACATTTATGAAGATTTAGTTTATTGTTTGTTTTAGTTGTTAGTATTACTTGCTCTAATTAATTGTTTGCAGTTGTTTGTACTTTTATTCGATTTTCGTTTAAATAATATAGGACTTACTCTAGTTCTTTTGTTTTTGTTTGAGTTGTTAAAATTTTGTTGTAGGCTAAGTACAACGAGTTGGAACTTGCGTTTGCTGAAAGATGATTCTTGGACCAATTTTGATGGGATTTTCTAGGAAGAAGCAACGGATTGAGGGAGTTTTCCGTTACTCAATTTTTACTCTCTTATTTCATGCTTCTCAATTATTATTGATGCTAAGCTTTTCCTTTGCATGTCTAGTTCTTTGGAAAATTGGTCCCATATTATTTCAAAATCAGATGAATGAGTTATTCACTCTTGAATACATGTTGTTGTTCTGTGCTGAAATTCTGCTGCAGTTGCGTTACTTTGTTAAATTTTAGAAATTGTTTAATGCATGGCAGTAGGTTTTTGCTTGGTTTTGTTTAGCAACATGTACTTTAGTTTCCAGTAATTTTTCATGAGTTTTTAGGAGTATTTACCGAGTGATTTTGATTTTTTTGCATTCTTGAACCTAGACTTTAAAACTTGTTTGAATCTTTCGTAAGGCTAAATTCTAGGTTAATTACTTCTCTTAGATATGATTTAGGTATTTTTGCATGATTTGAGCCATATGAAGCCTATTTTGTTTCTTATATATCATTAGTACCGTGATTTCTTTTATTTATTACCTATATCTATTACTAAACCCGAAAGAAACTGAAAAACAACAACATAATTATTATTGCGTGACTTTCAATAGTACTTAACGCCCGTTTCCATTCGTTGAGGGAATAACTCAATACTCTACCATGCAAATTTCCCAGTATTGTAGTAGAGAGCACCCTGCATAATGTATACAGACCCACTACATACCATCTTTCTTTAAAACTTTAGCCCAGCTTGCTTGCAGTGAGTAATGGACTTTTGTTTTCCAATACAATTTGGGCCTTTGTGTGCTACTTCTTAAAATATGCTCCAAGATTTTTTAAATTTTTCTCATAAAAATTCTGTCAAGAGGTTATAAACCAAAAAAAAAAGGACAAATTTTCACTTTTGGTGAAGATAGAAATATCACCAAAGAATAACTAGTGTTATATTAAGGTAACAAAGTAGTACGCAAAGAAATTTAATAACAATTTTCTATAATTACCTTCATATAATTTGAAATGTCAACCACAAAGTGTACCTAATCCAATAATAATTTTGATACAATTGAAGTATCCAATTTTATTTGAAAGAAGGTGAAACCTTGCATTTAACATACAATGTAAAGCACTATAAAACACTTAAGGACCCACTTCAGTAGTCAGTGCAATCCAACCTTCTTCCCCTACAAGAAAAATGTCTTATATCTACAATAAATCTTTTTAATATTGTCCCAATTAACCTATTGTAATAATCTAAATTTTCATAAGATTTGCTTGTTTCTTGACTTTTTACTGTCACTATAATTTCTATCCACAATTTTATAAGCTACATGTATAACTTTAAGATTTTTACTCACGGATGCTTTATTGTCTCTAAAGTCTATGGTAACAATTTTATAAAACCTTTACCTATTGATATTTTATTGTCACTAAAATCTTGACCCACGTATATCTTACCATACTAAAGCCTATAATGACAATTTTATAAATTATTTATCATTGAATATTTTACTGTCACTAAAACCTTACTCACTAGGAAAATTGTTGAGTATTATAGCATAGTACCTTGAATACAAAACCTAGTAGCGAAGTATGAAATTGCTTCATTGCTCCAATTAGCTATAAAGGTCAGAGACTAAGACACAAAAACTAGAAATCAAATAAGAAAATTGTTTTGTGTTCGTTTGATTACATTTATCTTGATAAATTGTAAACAAAATGTTAAAATATTGTATGCATTCAAGTTTTGCGATACTATAATTGGAAAATATTTCTTATTTTATTGAACAAGTTTTTCGTAACATGGAAGTCATACGAGTTTTATAGTTGAATTATAAATTTATTATATTGATCAATAAGTCTTTTCCCTCCTTAATACATTTTATATAAAACACTAATAAGTGAGTCTAATGCATATTCTACTTTTAAGTAAAATAATAGCAACTCAACCACTTTTTTAGTCTACAGGCTTTGTCTTTATTACATGGCATGATCCTTAATTAGTCCAAATGAAACTCTATGAAAAATAATCTAAATGCATATCCTACATCGAAGTTAAAATGATAGTAACTCTACCACTTTTTAAGTCTATATACTTCGTTTTTATTACATAGAATAGTCCTTAATTAGTCCAAATGAAACTTTACAACTATCTAAGAAGTCTAATGCATATCCTATTATATTAAGGCTAAAATGATAATTAACTCTACCATTTTTTTATGTCTGTAGATGTTGTCTTTATTACATACAATTGTCTTTATTCCAAATTTAACTCTATCACTAATAAGTCTTATGCATATTTTACATTGAAGGTAAAATGATAGCAGCTTAGCCACTTTTGAGGATCACATCCTAAATGTTTTCACACTCACTAGAAGCATACCTCACTTTGTTTCTCGCCCTTCCTCAAGAATGAAGGCATTGCCAAACATTTTATAGATTAGTTAAGGATTATTGCCAAACATTTTATAGATTAAGTAAAAAAAGTCTAGAAAAGTGGTTTAATTAAAAAAAATCAACATTGTATTAGAGCGATTTCATTCACCATAGAATTGAAGCATAAATTCAGTGGCCTAAGTTTTGCCTTTTTTTTTCATGAAGTAATTGATGTTTGTGGGGTGAATATGGTAGTTTCCACCCCCTTTCCCTTGAAGACTTCAAAATTTAGATCAATAAGTGGAAAAGCAATTGGAAGAAGAGGGAGGGAACTACTTTGAAGAATTGGTTTCGAGACTTCTATGAAGTAAACTAAGATAATTTCTACAAATTAAGGGGAGTGTTGTAACACCTAAAATTAATTAAGATATTAATTATGGATTAGACATAATTAAGAATAATTATTATAGAATAATTGAATAAACCATATAAATAGGAATCTAGAGAGAAATAAATTATTAATATGGGTTTGAGATTTAATTGGATTAGAAACTCCATCTAGACCCAAATTAAATTAAGTAGATCATGGTTAGAGACTAATGGAAGCCCAATGATTATACGTGCAGACCAAACTTCTTATTATGAAACTTAGTCCAAGAGAGAGACCATTTAGTATTGGTCTAATTGGGTTTAGTAAGGTAGAGGCCTAAGAACCTATTTACACAAACCCTTATAGTTGGCCCAACATTCCTTATGCAGGCCTAAACTAAGTGAACTGTTGAAATTTAGCCAAACCCAACCACAACTCTGCAGCCCAACTCATGAGACTTAGCCCAACTCAACTCAAAGTCTAAACCAACTTGGATTTAGGCCTTTGAGTTAGCCAAAACCCATCCAAAACCCTAAATATATTTAGCCTTTCCCTTCCCTTATATATAAACATAAAACACACAACACAATTTTGGAGGTTTAGAGGGAGGCTAGGGTTCTTAGTAAGAAATCTACTATTTCTCACTTCTAGGCCCAAATCAGCCAAGGTAATTATTTTATAACTTAATCCTCTCATTTTTATCTTCAATTTGACCCAATTAATGTTTTGTTTAGAGCATTTTACCCATACCTAAAATCTGAAACTTGTTGTTTGGTATTTTCATGGTAAAATTGTGGAGGTTGAGTCTAGAGGTATTGTTAGGTAAGTATAAACCCCTTATTTTGATACTTTCTCTACTAGTTAAAGACCCCATTGGCTAACTTATGATATGAGTTCTATTTCTTTGTGAAAATAACCATAATTTTAAGGTGATATTTTGAAGTTTCTGATCTAGGGAAGGCAAAATCCGAAATTTAATCTTTTGGTGGTTGGGTAATTGTCCCTTAGATAATTATCAATGGATTAATTCTTTGACTACTAGGTTGCTATCATAATTGATGAATGGGAATGATAATGGTTTGATTTGTGTTCATAAGTTGAGATAGCATTATCATCGGTTTTCTAGAAAATTGTCCACAAGTGAGGTAACTGGGGATTATGTAATTCTATGTATATATCTACTTTAATTTTATATTTACTACACATAAAAAATTTGAAATGCTAGATTGGTTATTTGTTGTATTGTGTTTGGACCTTATGAGTCTATCATGGAGTTGTGATATGGCTACCACTCGTGCATGTGCCTCAATCGGGGATAGGGTTATGATCAGACCCCAGATGCACTGAGCCTTGGTTGTGCTCATTGGGAAGTGGGTGCTGTGGACTGGTCTCTCCCATTGTTATTGGCCTTTAACATGTGGAAATGTGATTGCTAGTATAGAATGGTAATTATAGTAGCCTAATCGTTTCATTTGCTGATATGACTAATATAATTTTGATACTCATTTTAATTTATGCATATATGTTAATTAAATTAGAATATATAGATGGAACTTACCTTTGGTTATTGAGATTTACATCTCACCCTATTTTATGGGCTAACTATTTTAGGTGAAGGATCCTCTAGTAAAGATAAGGGTAAGCAAGTGGATGAGTATCCATGAGCTAAAACCATGTGTGGGGAAGCTGCACTTGGATTGACCTAATTTAGGATAGATGCTAATTTTGTTATTCTTTTGTATAGTGTCATCATGTAATTATGTTGCCAAGTATAGGGGCTTATATTTTGATAACCTAATCTGTATCTGTTGAGGGGTGAAGCCTCACATCAAACTAATTTATGAAGTATAAACTTATAGTAGTTGATATAGGACTTGGTTAATCCTATGATATGGTTCACTATCTAGAAAAGTAATCATATGTTAACTTGTATGATGACTTAGATTGATAATATATTGTGCCCTATTGGGATTTCTATTTGAATAACTATATTGGTTGTTTATGAATTTGGTTTTTTATCAATATAATATAGTACTTGCTGATATAGGGTAGATTGAAGAGTAGGAATCAATACTTAAATCTTGAAATGGGTAATGTTATATTAGCTAGGAAAATCAAGCAGATAAATGACATTAAAGTCTCATAAATTAAAGGAATATGGTCCTAGAGTATTCCTAAAGGGAGAATTGGAGTGTATGGGATGAAATTATAGGAGTTCTAGATACAAAAGGTATTTTACTGCAGCTAAAAGGGGCTAAGCCATGGCGAAAAGCAGCAAAGTTGCCCAGAGAAGGTAACAGAGAGTAATTCACCACAGCATGAAGTGGAACCCGTTGCGGCAAGAGTCGAAAGGCTAAATTGGAAGTGACCCAAAGAATAATTAGTCGCGGCAAAAAAAGGGAATTAGTCGTGGCCAATAGTGAAGGGTGAGTGAGATAGGCTCCAGGAGGTCCTCTCGTTGTGGTGCCATTTAAGCTCGTCATGGAAAAATTTGTGAAGATATGAGAAGTGAACTCGAGAGCAATTGGTCGTAGCTTGAAAGCATTTGGTTGCGACGAAAGTTCTCAAACTCTTATATTAACTTAGAAATTTTGGTTTTTCCTATGGCAATATCAAGGGATGACTTGGAAACACTGGTAGGAGATTCTTGTGAGTTGGAATTTAATAGGTAAATTAATTCAAGGCTTAAAATTGAGGGTTTGATTCTCTTATGTGCATAAATGGTTGTGATTATTTGGTTAATGACTCTAATAATATTAAGGTTCAAATTTCTTTACTTTTTCCTAATTTGATGACATAAATGATTCTTGTCTTAGTTTATGATTCTAGACCGTGTGTTTAAACTTAATTATTATGATTAGAAGTTAGGTTTGTCATAAGTGTAACCATGACTATTATCATATATTTATGAGCTATCATTAACTTTAAAAGTTTACTTTGCAATTTAACTATTTTGTAGAATGCTTTTTATCAATTTTTTTCCATATTGCAAGTTTTGGCAATTACAACCACGCTATGACTCTAGATTTTAATAATTTTCAGCCAATTAGTTTATTTCCCTCACTCTCATTTTTTATAAAAAGGGAAGTTAAAAGTAAATAAATACTATTTTATACAAAATTAGTTCACCTCATAAAGTAAGATTTATTTAAAAGAAATTCAAACTTGTAAAACTAACACTAGTTTATAGATGTTCAAACTTAACCTTTAGTTTGCCAAACTAGTTGATTTTCTTAGCAATGTAGCCTTATAATTTTTTTTGTTATAATTATTTAAATGGCAATGTGCATATAAGGATATATTCAAAATAGGCTAAAATATAATTTTTTAAGTTGAAAGGATAAATTGTACATCTCTCAAGTTTATGAGATTTTTTGAACTTTGATTAATAAAAATAATTTATTATAGTTTTAATTTTGACAATATCCTTGAACTTTTTAATATGTGGCAAATAAGTAATTCACTTTATCAAAAAAATTTGATTATTTAATCAAATTTGTGCTTGATAGAACTAGATTTAACAAGAGTTAAGAAAATTGTTTCTCAAATTTTATGATTTTTTTTCCTATTGTATTTTACTTAAGTTATAAATGTGCGACTTATAATTAAGATAAGAGTAAATTATATTAATTTCCGTTAAAGTTTGTTCAATTTATATAATTTTTTATTTTTTATTTTGAAATATATGCTTTCTTCCCTTGAAAAAAAATTATACTATACTTTAATTTAATTAATTAAAATATCTTTCCTAAGTTACAATATACTAAAATTATATAATTTTTTATTTTATTTTATTTTTGCATGATCTTAGTTGCAATATGCTGGATGGAGCTATCCCATGTCAATTTGGAAACCTTTCAAAGTTGCAGTATCTTAATCTTAGAAGAAATAACCTTGCTAGAGTGATCCCTTATCAACTTGGGAATCTCTCTATGTTGTAGTCTCTTAAGCTTGATTACAATCCTAATCCCATAATGAATAGCTAGAATAATCGTGATGTTGAGTCGCTAACTAAGCTCTCTTTATCAACAAATCTTAACTTGAGTGATGTTTGTGATGTTGGCTATTCTCATGATTGGCTACAGATGATTAGTGAACTTGTGCCCAAACTAAAATAATTAAGATTAAGTGGATGTGTTCTTATGCTAATAACCTTTCCTTGACTGCTTCTTCTAGCTTTTCAACTCCTCTTGTCACCATTGATCTCTCCCACAATAATTTGAACTCAGTAGTATTTTAGTGGCCTTTCAATTTTAGCTGTAACCTTCACAAGCTTTATTTAGTAATAATCTTAATATTTTATTTTCCCATTTTCATTTTTCTTCCCTCATTATCTTTGATCTTACTATTTATAACCTAATGTCAATAAGGGTATTAAACTTTAGCCCTAATCCTCAAGTGCTTAATTTAAAGAACTATACTTTTCATCAAAGAATCTTATTTTTACATCTTCCAATTCCAATCTTTCTTCTCTTGTCAAGCTTGATCTCTCTTCTAACCAATCAATTATATTCTATTGGATCTTTAACTTCACCTCAAGGCTTCATGAACTTGACCTTCCTAATAACTTGCTAAAAGGTCTCATTCTAGATGGTTTTGGAAACATAATGAACTCTCTTGAAAGTCTTGATCTATTTATTAATAAGTAGCAAGGTTAAATTCCAACATCACTGGAGAATATATGCACATTGAAGAGATTACTTCTTTTCAACAATAACATGAGTGGGGAGCTTTCAAGTTTCATCCACAACTCTTCATCGTGCAAAGGACACACATTACAAAACATTGTATTTATCTAAGAATTAAATAATAAGCATGTTACCCGATCTTTTTGTTTTCTCATCTTTGCAAGAAGTGAAGCTCTCTAATAACCAATTAAATGGAGAAATACCTGAAAGTATCGTATTGTTACTTGAGTTGCAAAGTTTGATCTTGGATGGGAATTATTTAAAAGGTGTGATCATAGAATCTCATCTTAGTAATCTCTCCAATTTGAAGTTTTTGTCATTGTATGGAAATTCATTGGCTCTAAGAATTAGAACTAATGGGGTTCTTCCTTTTCAATTACTATATTTGGACATGGCGTCTTGCATGCATGTTGGGTCCAAATTTTCCAAATTGGTTCCATAATCAAAAGAGCTTATTCATTCTAGATATTTTTAATGCTAGGATTTTAGGTTTTGTACCAAAGTGGTTTTGGCCAATTATTAGAAAATTTAAATTTCATGAACATCTCATACAAAAATTTTGTTAGTGAAATTCCAATTTTATGACTCAAGCTTAATCTGCAAGCAATACTAATTTTGACTTCAAATAACTTTATAGGTGTAATTCCATTATTTTTTCACAAGCATCATTGTTTTATCTTTCCAAAAATAAACTCTTAGATTTGGTTCCATTTCTATATGGCAAAATTGAAGATTAAAGCTTGGGCTTTCTAGACGTGTCAAGTAATCAATTAAAGGGGCAACTACCTAATTGTTGGAGCCGTCTAAAATCATAAAAATATGTTGATTTTTAGAAATAATAACTTGTAAGAAGAGATCCCACCCTCTATTGGAAGGCTTGTGAATATGGAGGCTATGGTCTTAGGAAGCAATGGTTTGATTGGAGAACTTCCTTCCTCTTTGGTGAATTGCTCCAACTTATTATTGTTGGATGCATCAAAGAATAAGTTTTTGGGACCAATAACTTCATGGATTAGGGGAAGCCTTGGACAACTATTGTAACCTAAAAAATGAAATAAAAATAAAAATAAAAAATATTTTCTTTCATTCTTTTATTTTTTCTTCTTCTACTTTGTCTTTTCTTTTGTTCATTCCTTCCTTTCCTCGGTTCATGCTGCTCTCTGTGCCCTTCATCCTTGTTACTTTGTGTTTCCTTCCTAGTGGCCTTGCCATCATTTTCTTCTATCATGAAGCCACCACTAGCATTGTGCTGACCTCTCCAAGCCTCCTTATCGCTGGTTCAATGGCTTCTTTTGTTGGTCCATGGTGAGCTCTCCATCATCCCATCTCTATTTCTTCTGTTTTTGTTGCTGTTTCCTTTGATCTTTTCTTTTCTCTCCCATTTTCTATAATATTCCTTGTTTTATAAACTAATATAGTCCCTAAAGAATGAAATAATTTAATTAAAAGTGGATAATAAGGCAAGGGAAGGCTAGTTAGAAATAAAAGAAACCAAACTGAGCTTAACTAATGAACAATCAAGGATTTAGGAAAACTTGAGAAACCAATATTTCTCATCATAATATGATGAAATAAGGTTAGTAAAACAAGTAGATGAAGTTGGTTTGATTAAATCTCTGAAATTGTATGGTTTAATGTTTCAGTTGACCATAACTTTGATCAGATTTTTTTTAGTATTTTAAGTCCTTATAACCTTAAAATAGATATTTTTAATGAAGAGTAGAGTTTAAATTTTATTATGAAACTATCAATTTCTAAAAAATATGAAGAAATAAGTTCAAACAGTGGATTTAAAGTATAAGGGCAAAGATGAGATTTTTAAAAACTATAAACCTTAACTTCCTTATATAAATATGACTCCACCCTTCTTCCTTCTCATTTTGGCCAACATATTCAAGCCTTAAAACCACACCTAGAGGCATGACAAAAAAGGAAGGAAGTAAGGAGAAAGAAGGCTACATAAGGTAAGTTTACATGCCAAATTTTCCTATGATGTTATTGTGAACTCTTTCTCTTGGTGGTTTTGGTTTCCTAAAAGAGTGAGTTTTATGGCTAAACTCTTAGATGAAAAAGCTTATTTAAAGAAACCAATTGCACTAAAATAATCTCCATTTAAGGCACTTTCAAATGGTATATGAATTAAGCTAGTAAATTTAATATGTGTGGAACCCTAGCCATCTTCATTTTTGGCTAAGAGAAGGGAGAGTAAAGGGAGACTTAAGCTTGGTGAATTCATGGGGGAATTATGGGTTTTAAAGGGTGAAGATTAAGAATATGCTATTATAATTAATAAATAACCTAAAGAATGGCTTATGGCTCACTTAAAATAAGAGAGTTAATTGAGGTCTCTAATATTATAATTGAATGAGAAATGAATTATGGAAATCTTAAAACCAACAAATTATCTAAGGATTGAACAAAACTCCATAAAATCCATCCTTAGAGCATGACTCATTCAAGACCTAGTTTGGGTATCTATGGAGTTTTTTCATTGATTCTAAGATTATAAGTAGTTTTGATATGAATTATAAATATTAATGAGTCATTGGAATGAATTTATAAGCCTTATTTTGAAATGTAAAAATTTAGTGTTTAAATTGGCTTAAAGAAGCAACTTGGTATTAAGCTTGTTTAACCATGCATATGATGGCTCTAATGAGTTCTCTTAAAGTCACATAGTTCAAATTAAGTGAAATTTTAAAATAAAAAATTTAAATTGTAAGAGTTGTTTCTTAGGCATACAAGTAGGCCACAAATACACCTAAAACCCCAATTTGTATATGTAAGGCTAACATGAGTATAACTATAGTTTCATTAGTCATTTTGTGCTCTATTTGATGTGTCTAGGCCCAACAAGTGAATTCACATCCAAGTGTAGTTGTAAGGTCATGCAAGATGGAAAGGAAACCTAAGGGAACTAGTTAGAATTTTGTGTCAAGGTAGCTTTTCCTTCTTTCTTATATATATATATATATATATATATATATATATATATGATTGGTTTACTTGAGTCTCTAGTTGCTTGTATACATTTATTGCTAATTATATGCCTTATTGATTTTTTGAGCATATTATATAATTTTATGGTAGTTAATTGCATTTAAGATTTAATTGGCTCTTGAATGGGTGAGGCTATACTAAAAGTCCCTTAATAATAAGTGAGTTTAGGCCAAAAGTTCTTAAATATGGGTGAAGCTAAGCCAAAAGTCCTAATTGCAGGTGAGACTAAGTCAAAAGTCTCTAAATGTTAGGTGAGGCTAGGCCAAAAGTCCATAAAGCATGGATTTACTCTTGATTGAGCCATGAGATCCTTAGAGCATGAATTATAGTTTGGTTATGATTGTATGACATGCATACTTGCTTCTACATGCTTGAGTGAACAATATGTGTGTTTAAATGTCGGATTAGCTATTGGGATTTTTTGAATCTCACTCTCCCTTATCTCCACTAACCATGACCAAGTAATTGTCAAAAAAGAGAGAAAGAATAGTAAAAGGTTTAGGAATATCACTTTTGACAATGAAACTTAGCTTAAGGGATATTGTTGTATTAATGAATATGTACTCTTATATTTTGATGTATGAAAACTTAGCTTAAGGGATATTGTTGTATTAATGAATATGTACTCTTATATTTTGATGTATGACAACGCAAACATGTTTAAAAGCATTAGTCTATACTATAGAAACCATTTAAAGTTTGTAAAACATGATGTAATGTGATTTGGTACCTTGAGTTCCTATATGTATATGTGCAGTCTTGCATATGGGATGGCAATTATTAGCTGCAAGGTGATTCTCACATGATGGATTAGTCATACATGAGGCATTTGTGGATTGAAATTTGCTCAAATTGAGAAATAGCATTTTAGAACTCGATTGGTACTATTTGGAACCAAATTTTAAACTATTTGAGTCATAAAATGTCTCTTTATTCTTAACATTTCAATAGACCTAGTTTGGAGCTAAAATTTGACAAGAAATTAGAGGACATATACAACTTTTCAACAAGTCAAAATTCATATTGTTTTAGAGCTTTATAGAATATTTTGTGAATTTTTTGAATATAGTCTCTAAAACTCAAATTTTTGCAATACTATTCATACTATTACAACTATAGTTTTTTTATCCTTTCAAAGGCCAAATGGATTCATTTTTACTTAAAATTTTAGTACAATGTTCATATCATAAGCTTTCCAAGGACACCTAATTTGCGTTAATTAGAGTTGTATAACTCAAGTTATGAATTTTTGAAATTTAGTCTTTATTATGTGTCCTATAATCCAAAATGAGCATATGACCAATTTTGTGGACTTAATACTTATTTACATGATTTCTTGGTTGAAACAAATTGTTTTACATGAAATTAGGAAACAAAACAATAAAAATCCATATTTGTGCATTATTGTGCTATTTAAGACTTTTAGTAACAAGAAATTCTGTTGCTAAAAGTGTGAACATTATTATTTGCTGCCAAAGAATGCACATAATATGGAATATGTACATAGTATGTGATGGTATGACATTTTTGGCCCATCTAGCTTTCATCAAAAGACAAGAACATTGCAAATTCCTCTTCCTCCCTAGTTGGTTAAATAAGAGCTTTAAGGTTAGGGTTTTTTAGTAATAACTTCTTAATCGTGTTACCTATGCTTAAATCTTCAATTTTTAGCCCCTTAAGGTAATTTTTAAGCTTAAATCATGGATTTGTTACTAAATGGGAAGATTTAAGTTTAAGATTGAATGTATAGATGAAGAATAAGGAAATGGAATGGGACTTCTAGTTAATTGGCTATTATTGAGTTAGATGAATGTTAGGAATTGTTTGTTTAAACTTACGTAATAATTTGGTGAATTATGGGTGTTGTTAGAAAGCTTTATGAACAGTAGTAATGAAAGAAATCAATCTTACAAAGAGAAACAAGTGCCACCATATCGTTCGACATCACCAGTGAGTAAATAATAGTTATAACATGTTATACAAGTTCCTTCATTGTTGTAAGCATATCATAATCCTGATCCAATCAATTTGTGTAAAGTCCCAGTGAGATAGGCCTTTACTTGCATGATCCTTGTGTGTGCGATTGAATAATGTGATAAAATGGGTTAATATAAGGTTTAACTCTATGTGTTAACCTAAAAATGGTAAGTATTCCTTTCTATGTTGGTGAGGCATTATTTTGAAACCTCAATGTTGTACAAGTTGATAACAATGCAAGAAATATAACTAATTATAGGCAATCATTATGCCAGTTGGTTAGAATAAATATTGTGCAACATGAATTACAACTATGATTTTATAACTCAAATCTTAGGCCAGTCATACCTCCCATAGATTGAATTAATCATAGCTATATCTTTTGAAACTGATTTGATTTTTTCTTCCATTTACAAATTGTATCTCTTGTTGTGTTTAATTTAGTGTATTTGAATTGAATTTATTTCTTTATTTTTTTTTATTTACTTGTAAAGTAATTACTCATTTACTTTCTTGATTACTTACTTGGTTCCATTTATTAATAAATCACTTATTCAATTTCTTTAATGAAAGTATACTAACTTAATTATTATTAGCATACTATATGTAATTTATTTGTTGTTATACCCTACTTGACTTTCATAGTAAGATGCAAATTCATGATGGGATTCACACTAATTAGTAAAGATTATAGCCTAGATGCACCTAGATAAATGAAAGAAGATCTAGGTGAAGAAGAAGCGAGCTGCTAGGTGAATTTGCCCATAATAAGGTAAGAAGCTACCAATGAGGTGAACCTGCCCCTAAGAATTTATATCATAATATGTTAATGGTAGGTGGAAAAAGAGCTGTCCATTAGGTGTAGTCACTTGTAATAGGTAAAAAGCTACCAACAAGATGTAGTCGCCACCAATGAGAGTTAACCTGGGTTTTTCCATTTAATTTCCATAACAAAAGACTTAAATTTAATTAAGATTATTTCATGCATATACTTCTATATTATTTAGTTTTACCTTGGTCATTACTAGCTATCATTAATTATTATAACCTATTATCTACTCATTAAGTTTCCAACTCATTTCTTAATTTTCATTATTCTAGATAATGGCATTGGATCTAAACTACCTCTATTGTCCTAGGTTCATAAGCTTAGAAAGTGGTGAGTGTAACATTTGATTTTTTAAAAACAAGAAAAAACGTGAGAAACGTAACGTACAATTTTTCTGTCAACGAATAAAACTCACTAGATACAAAAGAAAGTCTCCCAAAATGATATATTTAAGGTCCCAAAAAATTTGGAAAGCATTCTAGACTCCTAAAAATGAGAATCCTAGGCTCAGACGAAAAGAAAAATGGAGATAGAATGAAGAAACAATTTCTTACAAAAAATTTATAAAATGTAATGGCATTTTCATAATTTTGAGCAAATTTTGGAATTCACATAGGAGGACTTTTTAAATGAAAGTTTTGAGTTCTACAGGATTCTCGGAGGCTCTGAAAACCATGGAAAGCCCCGAGACAGCTAAAGCCCCTCTAGTGGACGTTTTCTAACATTGATGTTCTTGAACATTAACAGATTCATTCGGGAAGGCTTTAGCTCCAATTTGAGTAATTTTGCGAGAATTTTACTAAATTGAAAATCTAAATTTTATAATGAAAAAGATAGTTCTAAAAAAGGAGCTAAAATGAAGGAGAAACAAAAATGCAAAGAACGAAGGGCAAAATAAGAATTTTTGAAAAATGCTTCCTCCTCCCCCTATATATAGGTGGTGCCTCACTCTTTCCTTCATTTGGACTCAGAATTTTCTACCTAATTTCAATGAAGAAGGCTAGGGTTTAGGCACACCAAGGGAAGAGAAAAAGAAGGAAAAATTCAAGCTTTAAGGTATGGTTTTTTAGTAGTTTTTCATACTTTCCTCCATCCAAACCTTTTCTCCTTCTTTCTCCTATGTTTCCTTTGATTAAAATGAAGTTTACAAATCTGATTTATGGAAGAAACTTAGGAGAAATTTCGGATTTGAAGAGAGAAGTTTGGAGAAAGTAAGATTCAAGTGAGAAAAAGCAAGAAAACAAGGTAATTTCTCTTCCTATGGTTGCTACCCTTGGTTTTCCTCTTCCTTCATTTTGCCTAGCATAAGAAACCCTAGGAAAATTTGATTTTTAGGTAGAAGCAAGGGTGAATCTAAGGAAAAAGGGTGTGGAGATTAAGAATGTGCAAAAGGAATTAACAAAAACCCATTAGATTTCAAGATGTAATTTCTAGGGTTTCAATTGCACCTTATGAAATCTAATTTTATATGATGATTCCTAAGCCTAAATAAGAGTTCAAATAAGCTCTTAAGATTCCTAAGAGGCTCCCCACATGCATCCTCCCTTGAGAAAACAAAGTAAACTCCAAGAAACCCCATTTCCTCTATAGCCTTGGCCTAAAGGGGTTTGTATAGCTATGGAGAGTTTTAAATTTTTCTAAGCTCATTCTTGAGTCATATATGATGAATGAAAATGAGGGGAGGCCTTGGGAAAAATTTAAAACCCATAAAAAATGAGTTGGTGCCTTATGCTCCATAATATGACCTAAAGAAGTAACATATAGCAAGGCTCTTGGTTTTGATTGTGTGATGACTCCTAAAAAGAGTCAAGAATCATATTTGAAAGGATAAAATAGAGCCTAGAATTTATTTGAGGGGTGTTGCTTCATTAGGTGCAATTATGGAACCATAATGAGGTTTATAGATCAACTTAATGTCTAAAGAAGTTGTGTGGCCTTAGAATTAATTTCATAAACCTAATTGGCTTCCATAAATTGTGTTTAGGCTAAGAGAAATCATCCCTACACTTGTGTGTGTATGGGGCCAAAAGAGGAAGCTTAGATTCAAGAGAAAAAGTGTGTGATTATGTGTAAGGTAGCTCTCTCTACCTTCTCTCATGCATGGATGTGTACTTAACTTGTCTTAAAATATGTGTATATGTATTTTCAAGTTATGAAAAGTATGATATCACAATTTCATATGCCATGGTTTTATGATGACATATTATATGATGTTTATGACGTGTGCTTGGGTTTGCTTGAGTGTGATGAGACCAAAAACCCTTAGCCATGGTAAGGATGAGCCAATAACCCTTAAGATTGGTTGAAACAAAGTAAAAAGTCTCCTAAAAGCAAGAAGGGCTCCCAAAAGCAAGAAGGGCTCCCAAAAGCATGGTTAAGTCCAATAATGTCTTAAAGAATAGGTGAGGCAAGTCCAATATCCACAAGAAATTAGGTGAAGTCAATCCACTTGCTTAACAAGCCTTTGTATGCCATGTATGACTTTCTCAAATGAACGAAATGTCTTTTGAATGTTTACACATGTCAACATGACCATACTTGCATTTATAAGACTTGTTTGCATCCATTATGTATGATTGAATAAGAGATGAGCTATTGAGATTCTTTGAATCTCATTCCCTCTTCTCCAATATTCTAACATGCTAGGTGGACCAAGAGAGCAACGTAATAGAAGTCACCCACCTTAAGGATGAAAGGATGGCAACAAAGTGTTTAAATTTTGTTACTTTGAAACCATACGATTGGCAAATGATGTAATCCATAAATGTATATATATCATGATGTCATGAACACATGTAATTATGATACTATGCCATGTATGAATGAGACAATATGTTATGTGACAATTAGAATATGATTTGAACATGGTTTGTCAAATGAGCTTCTTGAATGACATTATGGAATTGTGTATAAGTGTGGATGAGATAGGCAAAATAAGATACATAAGGTTTGGCACCATTTGAGTAGCTCACACAAGTTCTAATTATGTTTTTAAACTTGCCCAAGAGGTGCCAAACCCCAAAGAAAGCCATTTGGACGTTTTGGTATCCTATACAGAGCCAAAATTGACCATAATAGAATCTTATTTTACTTTTTATCCAAATGAGCTCTTCTTGATTTGATATTTGATATGCAATTAGAGCTTGTTGAGAGCTTTTTGGAAAGCTAAAGAATATAATTTTTAGAGATCTACAGAATATTTGATGAATTTCTAAAGTTAAAAAATTTTCTGATTTTGGTATGATGTACTGTTCACTTGGTCCGAAAATGAAATCTGTCACATAGGGTCCAAATGATATCCAATTATCACAAAATTTAATAGAGAAAAACTAAACATTTCCAGTGACTGATGCCAACTAGAACACCTCATTTGGATGTTTAAAGAGGGAGATATGAATTTTTAAAGAATCTGTCCAGTATCAGGAACTTTACCTGACCTTAGTTACTATTTGATTAGATTTCAAGGTCTAGGCATGCCTGAATCAGTCTGGAGTTATTTTTTTCCTCTATCTAACATCCACAGATTTTTAGATTGGTATCATTTGCATGGATTGGATTTTTGTAAAATTAATTGGACATTTTCAAAGTTTGCTACAGAAATCTATGACAACACCAATAGACAGCTTGACCTCTAGATCATTTCACATTTCAAACGTCCTCTATGTTAGATGTTATGATCTAGACATATTTTTATCATAAAGTGGACATGTGTATATTTCCAGAATGGCCAAGCATGCATGATTTCAATTTTTATAGAATTGGTTATGATTTTCCAAAGTTGTGATATAAAAGGGAATAAATCTGGCCGAAAATGAATATATGTTTTTTGAGCTTCCCATTAAGTTCCTTGAGATGTAAGCCACTTTTGATGATACAAATGAGTTGTATTCATATAATTAAATATGAGAATGTATTGTATGAGCTCACATGGTCCACATGACATTAAATGAAATTTTTATATACGACTTAATGCCAAATAATGTATTATTTTAATGGATTTCTCTTATTTCTTTCATGGAATCTATGTTGTCAAGTATGAGAATGTTATGAAATGAGTTAGAAATATATAGTGTTACAGGGATCCCGCACTTGATCTATGAGGATGTGTCATTGTTGTGTGTTGATTATGAATGTTGTAGAATATATTTCTAACATTGCTCCACTTGTCATAGGTAGAATTCTTCTCCCTTTTTTTTTTAGGTCTATTTGTAATTGGTAGTAGAGAGTAGAACTCTCTTTTGCTAGTATTGTTGGTTTTTAGCAATTTATGAAAATTTTGGATGTTTAATTTTCAAAGGATGCTCTACAAAATTTCTGTAAAATGCTAGGAATATTTGTATAGACATATAATGAAATGGAATTATATATGATGTAATAATGTCCTATGTTGAAGCATCCTAAAGCTCTATTTCATGAGAAGGTTGTATCGGTTAGACTTATGAATAGGAGCCTCACTTGGTTCTCCATAAAGGTCACTCCCTATGTTTTGAGGCATGACAACTAAAAATTCTAAGCTTATGAAGGAATTATTTATATGGTAATCTGCCTTTAAATCCTTGTCAATTAACACATATTCAACTCTTGGATCTCTCTCAAAATAACTTATTTGATGAAATTTTATCTTGTATTAACTCAACTAATGTAGGTTACCATATATATTCTCATGTAACTACTATTGATGGAAGTAGTTATTATGTAGATTTTTGCATAATATTGATGTGGAAAGGTGTAAATAACTTGTTCAAAAGGCCAAAATTCCTTCTTAAAGGCATTAACCTCTTTAGCAATCCTCTAATGGGAGAAATATTAATAGAATTTATGTTTTTATTGGGTTGGTTTCCCTGAATTTATTAAAAAAAATTTGAGTGGAAAAATTCTTGTTGAGATTGGGAATTTAGAATCACTAGAATTCTTAGATTTGTCAAGAAGTAACACAGCAAAAAAAAAAAAAAAAAGAATTTTACGGTGACAAAAGTCATCGCTAAAACACTAGAAGTCATCGCAAAAAATATTTAGCGTAAGTTGCCACAACTACAACTATTGTTAAGAAGATTTAATGGCCAAAAAATTATCGTTGCTAAAAATACTTTTTGTGACAATAAAACTTGCCCTTAAATATATGTAATTTCACCATTAAAACTCCTAAAACTTTTAGGGCTACGACATTTAGAAGCAATAAATTTCATCACTAGTGGTGACAATATCTCTTGACACTAAAAACTTTTAGTGATGATTTTTGCCAATAGCTATGGTCACTAAATGCATACTTTTAGTGATGACTTTTTTGCCGCAAAAATCCTTTTGTTTGGCCTTTTAAAAAGCCTTCGTTGGGGATCTTTAACGACAACATATACCTTGATGCTAAATATTGTGTTACAACAACATGAGTAGCAGCAAAAAATTCCTTTTAGTGGGTATTTAGAGGAATTAGTGGCGAGTATTGTTATCGCTAAATGTATGTTTTTAGTGGTGAAATATTTTAGTGATGTTAAATGCCTATTTTGGCGACAAATAATTCTTTTATCACTAAAATTTTTCTTTTAGCATCAATCTTTTGTGTCGCCACTAAATATATCTTTAGCGTCAATTATTATCAATAATATTAGTACACTATTAGTGATGACTTTAGTCACCACTAAAGAGGTTATTTTAAATTTTCAATTTATAATATATTTTTTAATTATTTTCTTCAATCTTATTTGCTAAAATAGATTTTATAATCTCATAAATGGTGAAAAATAAATCTTCTAAATCTCTAATAATATATACCATTTTACAAAATCTAACATTTTAAAATACATAAGCAAAAAGAGAGCAAATTAAACTTTGCTAACAAGTTTGATATATACATTCTTGCAGTCGTCCATCCAACAAGTATAAATGCAAAAACTTGTTATATGAATAATTTTTTAGGCTCACTCATACACTCCACTATTTAATATTTAAAATAGCATTACAACATTACTAAACAAAAGGAAAAGAACAATAAGTTGGCATGGGCAATTGCTTGAATCTTTGTAATTCAAGGGAGAGGCACTAGCATTTAATTTAGACACTTTATTTTGTTTTGTAAATGCCAAGACTTTCTCCATCAAAGCAATCACTTGTGCAACAAATTGAGACTACATTCCAATTTCAGTAAAGCATAATGTTTGAAAGACTATGTATGCCATAAAAAAATTAATGTCAAAAGGTTAAAAGGAAAATGGTGTTATAAATTAAGATGCATTATTTGTGTTAGTTGAATAATCAATCATTAAAACTCTTAATTACTTACAATATTATTGAGCTTCTCCACTTGAAGCATTGTTCATCAAAGGTACATTTCCCTACTGAAAAGAAACATAACACTAAGTTTTTTAATATTGAAAAGAAAAAAAGAAGTGCAAAAGAAACCTATTGGAATGTCGCCATGAAGGCAGCCATTTGAGCATGAATTTTAGCTTGCATTTGTGCTTGCGTTTGGGCTTGCTCCTCATATAGTTTTTGTTCCATTTCTTGGCACATTTCTTTACACACTTGTTTTATTACAAAAGAAACTCTAGACTCCACTTTATATTCACTGATACTTCTCTTTCTCGAGGGTTTCTTCCCATATCCCTTACCACGCACAAACCCTAATCTTTCCCCCAATACGGTAGCTAATATTGCCTCTTCATTTGTTGTTTATTATTGAATAACAAGATTATGAATGCATGACTATAATGTAGGACATGAGTTAGAAGCATGGAAAATGGTATAAACAATTTGTTTAAAGTTAATAAATTTAGGAACATTACATGGATCTCCTGGGACTTCATATCAGCCCACACTATCTCCCCTTTTTTTGTCTGATGAGTATGTTATGCCTCCCATACTTGTTTAGCTGTTGCTGGCTTCCTTTACAAATTTTTTAAACATTAATATTCTAAGCTTTTTATCATGAACAAAAGGAATAGTGAATATAAAATGAATTTCTCCTAAAATACAATGAGATGCTCACCAAAGACTCTTCAATCTCTGTAAATGAGTAGGTCTCATATGTATATAATATTATCTACTTTGACTTATTTTTACTACTTACAGCCTGCATATAAAGCCAAAGTGTTGTTAATGATAATTTTAATCAATAATAGTATAGCTACAATGAAGTTTGAACTAAGGACCTAAAACTTATTGGACTTAAAGTGTTGAATTAGCCAATCTTAATCTTCAAGGCTAACATCCTTTTGTTTTACTACTTGCATCTCTTCGTCAGATGCGTAGTTCTTATATATTTTTGACAATAAAAACTTTGAATTCTTAAAGAGTTGTTACATTGAGTCCATGCAATAAGACTTGAATGCCACCTCCTATTGAGGATCGTGAACTTCAAATCTGTCTTATGCATTAAGAATAGAATAGCAAATTCAAATTATAAGCATTTATAATTGCAAACATAATATAGGTATTTGCATATTAGTTAAAGATATGTATTTAAAATATGTAACTTATTACATTCACTTTCAACCACATGGTGTCCCCATCTTTGTTTACAATATCTTTCCAATCACCATCTCTTAAGGATATAGTAGTCCATACCACCTAACCAATGTAACTAGATAAGTCTCGAGCCCTATCTTTAATTGGTCGTTCAGTGGTCCTAGACATGGTAATTAAGATCTTGTTACCAAATCTTGTTTTAAGGTCAACTTCTAAACATTTATACATCCCTCGACCCTTTTTAATAGTACCACAAGAAGCTAAACAATATGAAAAAAGGAAAATGATTAGATGATGATACGTAAAAAATAAATATATCTATATATGACACAGGGCAAAAATTTAGCCAAACACTTACATTGTTTCCCTTGCTTACCTGCACTACTCTAGTTTCGTGATGGCTAGGTAAGAGATGAACCATCTTGTTCTTCCTTACCAACTGGCTCTAGTGGCAATGGAGAATATTGAGCTTCTAGTGCATCATGCTCAAGTTGCCCTCTCGTACGTGGTGGGGATGCAACATTCCTCATGTTATTATGCCTCCCCATCCATTTCCACATCATAAGCCTCATCTATCCCCTTTCCCACACCTAGCACCTGACATTTCCTACATCATTTCACATTTATTATGAGAATAAGGTAGTTGAACAATGTAAATTTGTAGAATTAAAAAACTTTTAACCGAGAAATGACTTACAAGAAGGGAAGTTTTAAAAATTTAAAACAATAATGATAATAATCATAACAACTTGATAGAAACTGTTATAATTATAGCTTATTATGTGTTATCACTTATTATGATAGAAAACCTTGTTGACAAGGTATTGGTCAAGTTGACAAGATCTTAGCTTTTCTAAATTTCTTAATCAAAGAATACCTTGCTGTAAGATAAAAAACCTTATTGACTAGGTTTCAAGATCTTGAATTATGAACCTTGTCGACTAGATCTTGAATTATGTCAACAACATATTATCTAACCACTAAATTTAAAAGACCTTGTTAACAAGATCTTCAACCTTGTCATAATATCTTTTACCTTATCAATAAGATCTTCAGCCTTGTTGACAAGATATTATCTCAACCCTTATATTAACATAACTTAATACTATTTTAATCTTGTCAACAAGGTTATTAGTATGGCTTTACATAATATTCTTATAAATAATGCTGTATTTAGCATTCTATATTTACCTAGAATAATTTATTCTACTTTTTAAGAATTATTTTAAATTACCAAATCATAGAATATTACAGAAATAGAAATGAAAACGAAAAAATACTCAATAAAATATGATGTTATTTATGGATTTAATATTTTAGTCATTTATTATATGTACTATTAAATACCCTAGAATCTTAGTTAATCTTGGTTAGTATCTATGGTGTCAGTATTGACTTCATCATCCTCCCCAAGTATGTCTTCTAAATCTCTTTTGTCACTGGGCACATCCTCATCATTATCATTAATGAATTCATGCCTTGCATTAATTGCACTTAGCCATTTTATTTGTGGACGTTCGCTTGAATGGCTTAGAGTCTTTGGGGCAACATCATCCTTCTGCAATTGGACCACAAAGCCATTTCCCACATTATCATCAATGACCACATATAGTTCAATCTCATCCCGTTGATATGCCTCATTGATGGGCCTTCTTTCAAAGTCCCCATTGACATCATTATCAGTCACCTCAGGCATATTATAGAGCACATACATATAAGTTTGATTCAACTCCACACTAGAGAGAAATCTTAATTCATAACCTCCTCGAGTTTGGCCACTTTTATTGAAGATATATGTCTCATCCTTTCCCATAAGTCCATCATTGTGTCTGGCAAGCCTATTGAACTTGGTGGGAATGTTTTTCAAGTAATGAGAGTGAAAAGTAAGACATTCACCTACCAAATACCCTTCTGCTATTGAACCTTCTGGTCAAGCCTTGTTGCGAACATATGTTTTTAGTGTTCTTAAATACCTAAATACATAAGAGGATTTGATAAAGAATTTATCATAAAGTATTAATGAAATTTATAAAAGACATATCTAATGTAGTAAGTTATCTCTCGATAGGGTACATTCACCTATATTGTATGGGCCCTCCGAGCTTTGCCTTTCTTGCCAAATGGATAGGCAATTGAATCATGATATCAAAGAAGGCTGGTGGGGATACTATTTCCAATTTACACAATGTGTTTGCAATTTGGGATTCAAGACGATCAAGAGCTTTGGTTGTTAGGCACTTGGAACATAAATTCTTGAAGAATTTACCTAACTCTAATATAGGTTCAGATACCTCATTGGGTAACAAGTCACGTAATGCTATAGGAATATATCTTGTAACAAAACATGGTGGTCATGGCACTTTAATCCATAGATTTTTCACTCACGAATGTTAATACATCGTGAAATATTTGAAGAGAAGGCATCAGATACTTTCAAAGTAGCTAGGAAGTTACAAATTTTTAACTTCTCTTCTAAGGACAATGCATAACAAGCAACTGGAATCAAAACTTTGTTTCCTTCTTCTATCAGGTGTAATTCAGATCTAATTCCCATGTCAACTAAGTCATATCGACTCTTCATTGTATCTTTCATCTTTTCAGCCAATCCCATAATAGTTGAGATGATGTTATCTGAAACATTTCTTTCAATATGCATAACATCAAGGTAGTGTCAAATCAATAATGTTTTCCAATAAGGTAAGTAGAGAAAGATGCTTTTCTTCCTCTAATTAAATGTATTAGTGATATGGCAATGCTTTCACTTTTGATCTTTCCCCAGAGTTACATTATCTAGTGCTCGTAATTGACAAAGTGCCTTATTATTAGTTAAAAGAGAGGGTGGAACTCTATGCTTAACTTTCCCATCAAATGCCCTTTGATTTTGTCACCATTAATGATTGGTTAGTAAGAAGTGACGATGGCCCAAATAGCACAACTTATTTTTTAACAAAATAAAGTATGTGTCTTTGTGACAATAGGGGCATGCAAGCTTTCCTTTTGTAGACCATCCTAATAGGTTTTCATATGCTAAGAAGTCATTAATTATTCACAATAATGATGCATGCAATTTGAAATTAGACTTCTTGTGGGCATCATATGTGTTTACTCCTTGTTCCTATAATTCAAGCAACTCCTCAATCATTGGTTGGAGGTATACATCTATGTTATCACTTGGACTTCTAGGGCTTGGAATTAGAAGAGTCATCATAAAATATGGGTACTTCATACATTGCCATGATGGAAAATTACATGGAATCAATACAACTGGCCAAATACTATGATTAGTACTCATATTTTCCCAAGGCTGACACTCGTCACTTGCTAGGCCCAACGAAACATTGCTTGGATAATTACAAAATTTTAGATGCTGCTAGTCAAATAATTTCCATATAATAGAGTCGACTAGATGTCGCAAAACACCATCATCAATGCGTTCCTCATTATGCCACCTCATCTCCTTAATTGTATGGTGAGACATGTATAGCCTTTATAGCCTAGTCTTTATAGGGAAATATCGTAACACTTTATGAGAAATTTTCTTTGCTTTATGACTATTTGACCTCTATCAAGGCATATTGCACTTAGGACATGATTGAGCATTGCCATGTTCTCACCAAAACAAGATGCAATCATTCTCACATGTGTCAATTTTGGTATAATCCATTCTTAACTCCTGAATAACCTCATTTGCTTTATAGTAGGAGTTAGGTATTAATGCCCCCTCTAGAAGAACATTCTTAAACAGGCTTAATAATGAATCCATGGTTTGTTGCTCTAATGGTTAAGACATTTAAGGTGGAGTAGCCTGACTATAAAAGACAGCTTTAAAACTTTGTCACAACTTGAATAGAGGTCAGTTTGAGAATCCTACAACAAGTTAAAGAATTATCTCGCCTACCCATTAGGTGGCTAATGATTCTCTGACTCACAGTTCCCTTCATTTGGATCTGTGTGACCATATGCATCATGAAGCATCTTAATAATGTCATCTTCTTCATCAATATCATTACCTACCTCATCACCATTATCTTGATGCAATGAACTGTAAGCACCAGGACAAACTTCTCCATTTAAGTCCTACATTTCATAACTTGGGCTGAAACCCTTCCTTAATAAATCTTCCTTTACATTAGTGTGGCTCTTCCATTCTGTATTCCTACACCCCTTGCATGGGTATCGAATCATATTTGTCACCCTTCATTGATTAAAGGCCCATTGTAGAAACTCATCAACTCCTCATCTATATGTTAGATCAACTATATTATTGATCTTTATCTAACTTTTATCCATCTCTGCTACTTCTTACATTTTAATCAACATCGTTGCAAGTTAAGCTGTGGACAAGTCAAACCTTTTTACATGTAAAGAATTATATACTTTTGTTAAGTCAAGGCTGTCCCTACTTTCCCAAGTTTTAGATTTGAACCAAAACTAAACTTTGTTCTAGTACAAAACATAATGAGGGATTCATAAAATCATACTCTCCTTCATATTACTTCTAAGAGAGCATGACATTACATTAACAATAGTATAGGCTTTGATGTAATATGTTGCTCATAAAAGGTTGTACATGATATATTTATAATGTAAAAATTCCCATAAGGGTGAAAGTATAAGATTTTGATGTGAATATCATTTTTGAATGTAAATGTGGAAGAATGTGTAATTTGACTACGTGTGTGCCTGGGAAAATATATGTATAATGGCAAGTGGATGAGTAATTTTGATTTGCATGATATTTAGACCATGATTAAATAGTCATATATGTTATATTTCATGTTTGGAATATGCTCAAATGGTCACAGGACATGAAGACTTCTATTCTTGAACCATTTGGAACCATATATGTCCCATTTTGAGTCATTTTGCTCTTGAACTAAAATTAGATCAAATGAATGAATTTTTAGATAAAATTTAGTAGACATTGAGATATCATTGAAGGCTTTTCACAAAGCTAAAGAGCAAAATTTTTTGAGGTATGTAGAATTTATTATGATTTTCTACATTTGGCTAAAAATTGAAGAATTTTCTAGGCACTATTCATATAGGTAGATCTGGTATTTTGTGTATTTAGAGGCCCAAATAGACTTTAGTGCTCATGAAATTTTATAGCCATATAGTTGGTATTATAAGATTTCTATAAGCACTGAGTTTTCATAAAATAGAGTCGTGTAGCGAAAGATATGCATATTCAAATTTCTGATGTTGATATATATTTGAGAACAGTGACAACTATAGTTTTATTAGATTTTCATAGACTTAATGAGCTTATTTTAGCTTGAAATTTTAATAGTATATAGTTCATATCTTGAGCTTTCCATAGAGTCCTAATTTGTACAAATCAAAGTTGTTTAGCCTAAATTATGAATTTTTGAAGTTTGAGCCATATTATGTCAAAAGAGGCTAAAAGTGGCTATAAGACACTATCATGTCATTAGAGCCTATTTTGAGTGTTTACAGTGTTTAGGAATTGGAACATATCTTAATTTCAATTTTAGGCCCATATAGTTCCACTTCACCTGTGGAAAGGTTGTAAGACCAAGGCTAAATATTGAATATGATTATATTTTGATGATATAAAAGGGAAACAATGTAGGAATGAATATGTAGAATAAGTCATCCTTTTTCTAGAGTTGGTAATAAGATGTCATTGACAAGGCAAACCATGTTATTAATAAGGTTTAAGATGTTGTTGATAGGGTTACAGATCTTATCGACAAGATAAGACCTTGTCGATAGGATCTCAAATTTAGCAAAGGAAAACTGAAGACTGTCGACAAGATAAGACCTTGTCGATAAGATCTCAAATTTAGTAAATGAAACTTGAAGACCTTGTCAATAGGATCTTCTACCTTATGACAAGATAATCTATTGTTGAGAAGCTTTGAAAAAACTCAAAGTTGGGCAAATCCTCTAGAATCTTCTCAATAAGGTCTCAACTATAGAAAGCTAGAATACATAATGTGTGATAGTATGACACACATAGGTATGAAAATAGGACCAAATTTAATTTGAGCACCAAATTTATATCACTTAAAAAACTTAAGCACCATACTTCATCCTCAAAAAAGGAATTAACACAGATTTCAGCAGTATCACAACAAACTATCCAGGCAATAGAATTGGACCAAATCTCTAAGGCACATATTAGAACTTATAGGCATATATCAAAACTTATAAGCATATATCAGAGCTTAGGCACATATCAGAACTTATAGGCATATATCAGAGCTTAGACACATATTAGAACTTATAGGCATATATCAGAGCTTAGACACATATTAGAACTTATAGGCATATATTAGAGCTTAGGCATATATCAAAACTTATAAGCATATATCAGAGCTTAGGCACATATTAGAACTTATAAGCATATATTAGAGTTTAGGCACATATCAAAACTAATAGGCATATATCAAAACTTAAAGGCATATATTATAGCTTAGGCACATATAAGAACTTATAGGCATATATAAGAGTTTAGGCACATATCAAAACTTAGGCATATATCAAAACTTATAGGCATATATTAGAGCTTAGGCACATATTAGAACTTATAGGCATATATAAGAGTTTAGGCACATATCAGAACTTAGGCATATATCACAACTTATAGCCATATATCAGAGCTTAGGCACATATCAAAACTTATAGGCATATATCAAAGCTTAGGCACATATCAGAACTTATAGCCATATATTAAAGCTTACGTGCTAAATTTACAGCACTTATAGACACCAAACCAACAGCACTTATAGGCATATATCAGAATTTAGAAAGAATTAGACCAAATTTGATTTAGGCACTAAATTTATAGCACTTAAAAAAAACCATTCCACCCTCAAAAGACTTAGACAAATATCAGAACTTAGGCAGGTACACACACAGGTAGAAGAAAGAATTGGACCAAATCTGATTTAAGCACCAAATTTACAATACTTAAAAAAATCATTCCACCTTCAAAAGACTTAGGCACATATCGGAACTTAAAACCATTTCATTAGTGTCACAGCAAACTATCAAGATAACAGAAGAATTGATGCTAAATGTCATACCAAAATATCACAATAGCAAGCTTGATAGTTCATTTAAAAAGAAAATAATACCTTTATGATCTAGCAACTACAGTAAAGATTCAAAGAGCTATGGTTGATATTGTTTGAAGAGCTAGCACTTGAGAATTTGTTTTGTATGAAATAATTTTGAAACATAAGAAATTGTTTTTAGGTGTTTAGCAATATTTGCTATAAATTTACATATCAGAAATAAAAAATTCAACAAATTCACGAAGGTTAGAAGTAGCTATCAAAGGAGGAGAAACCAGCACAAAAAAGAAGAAATTCTAAGAAAAAGAAAGTAAATTCGATTCAAAATTAGCATTATTCATAAAACCCAGTGGGCATTATTCAGTTCTACTAACCACAGCCACAGCACTTAACACAAAATCAATTGCACAAAGAAAGAGCAAACAATGGACCAGATTACCACTTATATAAGTTCCTTCCTCTTTAGCTTCTATGTTCTCCTTTTCCACAGCAAAATCAACTGCTAGGATACTCTATTTTTTCGTGCGCAAAACGTTTTTGTTGGAATAGCTTCACTCACAATGAAATCAACCAGAGGGATGTATTGGAACGAAGATTGAGAAGGACTTGCAGGAGCCTTTGCCAGCAAATATGAAGAAGGTTTGAAAATGGGAAAAGGGAAAAGATGGGGAAAGACTTTAGGCAAGGAGCAAAAATGAATAATGTGTCTAGGTTTTACTATTTAAGTGACTTCTTTTTGTTGTTTCAGTAAAGCTCCATTTTAGCCACTTATTTGTAATGATATAATATATATATATATATAATTATATAATATAATTTTAAATATTATGTTATTGATAATTAAATAATTGATAATTGATATATAAATGAAAAAAAAATAGTTTGAGTGATAAAAAATAAAAAAAACATAGGTTAGGTTTAAAAGAAAAATTATGAAGAAAATATAAGATTGGAAGGTAAAACTTCAAAATGCCATAACTTTGTGTACTGTACTCTGTTTGAAGTGATTTTTTTTTTCATTTTGGGTATTTTTTTTTTAGATCTATGCATGGTAAACCGCCAAAGGCGGTTCAATCACTTATTTTTCTCAAAAAAGCATGTTTAGGCTTTTAATTTTGTGATTTTTATTTTTTACCACCTTTCACCAACATTAAAATAAATCTATAATTACATAATGCTTTTTATAATTTACTTAAGTTTTATTCTATTTAAGTTTCAAATTTAAGTACTTGATCAACAATAAAGAGGATAAAAATTAAGAAATATATAACTTAACTCAAAAAATTAATTAAGAATTTAGAATATTTATTCTTTAATATCCTAATGTATCTTTTTCTATAATCTACCCCTTATATTTTTGTTCCAACTAAACCATTTAAAGTTCTTAATCTTAAACATAAGTCATCCTCCAGTTCACCTCTCTAGAATTTGCATATGTGGCTGTCTCAATAGGAAATGCATGCTAAATCATTACACTAGGGCTCATCTTCATACACAAAAAAAAAAAACATTTTAAGGTCTCTCTAAGTTTAAAGTGTCAAGATTGAAGTTCTAAATTCACATCTATGGCTGCCCCCTCACCAAAAAATTCATAGAAATCATTATATTTTTGCTTAAAGGAAATATCATAAGCCATGGAATATAAGGATAAAGAAGACATTAATGGACGAAGAAGAAGACAGAATAGGAATTTAAAAGGCTTACCTAACTAAAATTAATGTTACAATGATAAGAGATTGGGGTGGAGTTCAATCTTTTATTTATTCCTTATTCTTCTCTTTCATTTTTTTTTTCTTTCTCTCTACCTCTTTGTTGTTTTCTTTGCATTAAAAGTCGAAAAGGACATATTAAAAAAATGAATCCTAGAAATTGAAATTTAAAATTTAAAATTTAGATATATGGATTCTTCGATATATGAAATGTTAAACATATTAATTTCATGAATTCTAAAAATTGAAATTTTAACTTCTTAATAAAAACTATAAATAATAATCTATTAGGTTTTTAAACTTAATAAAAATTCTAGTTTTATTTTTTTAATTAATGATTACAATTAAGGATTACAACTAATATATTTTTTAGTCTTATATATTTGCATATATTAATTATTAAATTTAAAAATATAATTTTCTCTTATAAGTATAATTTATTTTTTTGATTTAAAAATATTCTAATTTCAAATATTTTTATTTAAAAATAAGTTACAGAAGCATTTTATGCAAAAATTTTTAATGAGTAAGAAATTTTGTATCAAAACTTTTAGTAGTACTTATTTTAGTCGTCGCAAAAAAGTAACTTTTAATGATCAATACAACCAGTCTTTGCTAAAAGTTTTGGTGCAAATATTTTTATTTAAGTAAAAATTTGGCATCAAAACTTTTAGTGGAGACTAAAATGGTCATCACTATAAGGTATCTTTTAGTGACAATTAAAACTAGTCACCGCTAAAAGTTTCAGCACAGAAATTTTTAATTGACCAAAATTTTGGTGCTAGATCTTTTAGTGGCGACTAAAACTAATTATCGTTAAAAGTTATATTTTAGTGACGACTAAAATTGGTGGTCGCTAAAAGTTTTGGCATTATTATTTTTAATTGATAAAAAATTTGGGGTTAAGACTTTTAGTAATGACTAAATCAGTCATTGCTAAAAGTTATGTTTTAGTGATGACTAAAATCAGTCACTGCTAAAAGTCATATTTTAGTGACGACTAAATTAGTTATCGCTAAAAGTTATGTTTTAGTGACGACTAAAACAGTTGCTGCTAAAACATTTGTCATAAATATTTTTTATTTAACATAATGTACTAGAACATTTAGTGAAGAAAAAAACGTTGCCGTTAAAAAATACGGTTAAGTGGCAACTAAGATTAATCACTACTAAAAGTTTTACACAAATATTTTTTACTCATAACAAATTTTGCTTCAAGACTTTTAGTAACGACTAGAATCAGTCACCATTAAAAGGTCATTTAGCCACACTTTTAGTGGCAAGATTGGTCATTACTAAGTTACCTTTAATGACACAATCAAGTCGTTGCCGCTAAAGAACCATTTTAGTGGCGATGTATTAGTGGCAACTAAAAGGTCATCATTAAATGTAATTTTTTTATGGCGACATCAATGTCGTCGTAAAAAATATTTAACGGCGACCTTTTTGTTGTTACTAATTAGTTTTAGTGGCTATTTTTTTTGTCACTATTAAAAATTTTTTTGGAATCAAGAATAGTTTTTTGGTAACAACTTTTAGCAACGACTTAATAAAGTCGCTACTAAAAATATTTTTTTCAACGACCACTTTTTTAAGTTGCCACCAAAATTCGTTACTAAAAGTCTATTTTTTTGTAGTGACAAATTATTAGGCATAATTCCTTTAAGTCTTACTCATATTGATCACCTAACCACATTAAACTTGTCAAACAATAGTCTCTATGAAAATCCCAATTGGAAGACAATTGCAGAGTTTTAATGCCTCTAGTTATGAAGGAAATCTAGATCTCTGTGGAATGTCACTTGACAAAAAGTACCTAGAATATGAGATGCCTTCACTTCAAGTATTTGATAATGAAGGTGATGACCCACTTTTCTCTGAAGAATTTTACCTGAACTTGGGATTGGGATTTGCTGTTGGATTATGGGGATTCTTAAGCCCATTGCTTTTCAACCATTCTTGGAGACAAGCCTACTGTTGGTTGGTTAACAAAGTAACATATAGAATCCAAGTCATGTTGGCAATTTATGTGGCAAGGTACTTCACCATCAAAGATTAGCTAGAAGGTAATGATTTACTTTCTCTCATTCATATTTTCACATTCAACTCTTATTTATAATAACCATATGATAGTAAAATATTAGAGTTTGAGTTAATAGTGAGACACATTTTCACTTAGTAATGATATTCAAATAAAAATTAACCTCAATTGATAGTCAAATAATTTGAATCTAGAATATTTTAGACTTTTGTAAAGTCATTCATTTATTTGACATATTCTCCATATTTAAATCAAATTAAGATTTATATGATTTTCTACACTCTTATACTATTTATGTTAAAAATGTGCTTGCAATAGTATATATAAATAATAAAATAAATGAAAAATAAGTAAATCACTATCAAATTAAAGAAGTATATAACGTATCCTACTCATAATTAAGAGACAAATTATGCAATGTCTATGTTTATAATTCTACACAACAATATGCAAACCAATTCATCTTATTAATGAAGGTTTATAAATCATTTATCAAAATCTTGTCGTTTTCAAAATGTTAACTATAGCTTATGATTTTTATTATCAATTACTTATTTTAAACATAAAATTTTAAAATCAAATATGCTTCAAAGACAATATTGCATATGATGCAATTCATATACATAAAAAGCAAGGAAACAAGCAATCATAGAATCAAATTAAATAACAAATATTGACTAACTTATAAAAACACTAATATAACAATAGTCAAGTAATTATATCTGTGGAATTACTTCGAAATGCTTAACATGCTACTCTGTTTCTTGCAGGCTCTATTACTCTTCTAGTTTGGTATAGGGCAAATATCATCTTGCGCATTATAATACATCATCTTTGATTGTCAACAACATGTAATCCAAGGAATAATGGTTTGTTAAATGAGTTTATGCTGTGCTTTATAATGCTGTCCTTTAGTATTCACTGTCACATAATTGATAATCTAGTTCTGGCTGTTAGATACAGCTAGAAAAATTGCACTAAAACCCCTTCAAACAACAAGCAACCACACCATGAGCATAAATGGAGTACTCCAATTCCCCAATATCAAGCATTAAATAGGAAAAGCGAGAAAAGGTCATTATTGTTGGGCATTTAATCGATCTGGTTAAGCTTTGTTTATTGTTTTGTAAGTTTTTTTTTAATTGTATTGAGTGTTGCGTAGAAGAAAGAAAAACAAAGCATCATTTTTTCTTATCTTTGAGCTTAGTTGACTTTTTTTTTTTGGGGATAGAAATTAAACAGTACAAGTTTCTTAGCTGGTTCTTGGTGACTAAATCACATGTGAAAGTTGTATACAAACTAGGGATAGCTTGATGCTTGTAAATATTATAGTTAAAAAAACTCTCAATCATTGGTTTGAGAAGGGGATGTAGGCTCATTTTTTGAGACAGAACCTCTATAAATTTGTTTGCCTCTTCTCTCCACTTAACTGCTTTATTTTTCTGCAACATATACTCTTTGATTTGCTTATTATTTGAAAAGCTTTTATAATGGCTTCCTTAAGTGTTTTCAAGCTAATTATAAAAGTTTCACATTGTGTTCAAATATTTTTAAGATTTAAAGAACCAAATTACCAACTCTTGGTTCTTTTTCAAATAATAAATACTTGAATAATTTTAAATATATGACTATTAAATATAGTAAACACTCCGACCATATGCATAATATACTTTTGTTTGTTTAATCTTCAAGTCCAACCTCCATAACAGCTCACTCAACTACCTATCAAGTCATCTTTCCTTGCCTACACCAACTAATATTGAAATGATTTTCACCAGAGACTTCAAATATAGACTTAAAGAATGCACAAGATATTGGTGTTTGACATGAATGCTTTCATGTTAATAATATGCAAAGCGTGAAATTGTGCTAAACAAGATCAATGCACTATACCTAATTGTAGCATTCAGCGAAAAACTGCTTCAAGATTTATCAATTTTCCTCATACAAATTCAGGAAATACTCTGTCAAAAGGTCATAAACTGAAGCAGTTCAAATATTGGTGGGGATGGAAATATAAGTACAGAATAACAAGTGTTATATAAAGGTGCCAAAGTAACTGTAGAAAACAACTTAATTTGGGTGGTACTTCTTCAAAGGGAGCGTAGATTTTTCTTCAAATCAATAGTCTTGTTCTTCTCTTCTTCTGGTGTTAAGGATATTCTCCAAAAATGCCTTGCCATCACCCTTCAACAGAGGAGGGGACCCAAGGAGCTAGCCCGCAGCTCTGGTCATGAAGGTAGGTGATACGTAGTTGCCTTTCTAAGGGAAGGCCGGAGATCACTCAGTAGTTGAATAAAGTGGTGGCTGCATTTGCATCCAAATTAAATTCATTTTTTTTTATCTCAATTGTTATCTTTTATATGAAATATGATAATCAAAAGACTTTGGTTTGTTATTTCCAATAATTTGTATAGGAAAACCATAAATATTGAATAGAGTCGAGTCAACGGAAGATGGTGACAGGTGTTGCTACTACGTCCTGTGTTTCCATTTGTACCTCTTAAGATTTGAGTCTGCAACGTCACTCTTTTCACAATAAAATCCTATCTCCTAGTTTGGGTGTGCCAGCTCACAAATCTTTTACTTTTTTATTTTTACATTTTAAATTTTTGTCCATCTAATGAAATATTAATTTAAAATACAATATTCTATTCCTTCCTAAATAGCTTGATAATAGCAAGCATATATTGAATTTATAAACCCAAATTTACCGTTTATATTGTCATAAGCCATAAATTTTGGTTAACATATATTGGTATCAAAAATATAATTGACTGAAGAGTTACAACAATATTGCCAGATCACAATAATTATTGTACGTATAGTCAGAGTCTTCAACTAATACGTAACACATGGGTTTCATTCGTGACTTATCATTTTCAAGATCTTTTAGAAAAAAAAGGGCCAAAAGACTAACTTTTTAATTTTAAATACAATGACTACAATTCAATATTCGTGATCAGTGGTTTGCAGTTGTTTCACCATTATGCCTCTTTGGGTCGTGGGGGGAGATGGAATGGATTTTTTTTTTCTTTTATAATATTTGTAATATTTGTAATATTTTTATTTTTTATCACATTTTAAAAAATAAAAACTCAAAGGTTATTTTTTATTTTCAAAATTATCTTCTTTTAATTTTTTATTTCATTTTATGTACTAAATAAACGTTTCCTCTAAAATGAAAATCCCATAAACAAACTAAAAATATTCATTGTAGTATAAAATAATGACCACAGGCCCATCCAATTAAATTAACCTTCCTAACAACGTTCCCGCTATTTATGTTTGGACAACCATTAACTTTCCTCTCTTGAGGAAATTAAATTAAATGAAGTGCAGCACAACATTCAAAGGAAGTTATGCATTTAGGAGACATCATCTTATGATTAAGCGCAGAAAACCATTTTCAAATCCAAACCTTCTCTGCAAAAGAAACTAGCAATTAATGAAACTAAATTCCCAAGCATCCATCCTAATGCCAACATCTATAGGTAACATAGCTTTACCAGTGAAAATTGCAAATTAAATTCCCAACTTGCGTTCGCTGAGTGAATCTAGCACGCAAATTTCCCAATAATGTAGCAGAGAGTACACTTCATACAGACCCAACACACCATCTTTCTCCAAAATTTTCGCCATGGCAATGACACACAACATTTCCCAGTAATGATTGCAGATGCAAGGATACACCATTACAAATCTAAGGCGCACCTTCGTTTTGCATTTTCGTTTTGATGGTGACAAATGGATGCTGGGTTGACATAGGTTAGACAACCAGCAATGGCCCCATCGGCCATTAAAGTGAGGGAAAGAAGAGTTGTCACATGATTTTGAAGATGGGAGGCCAAAGGCTAATATCCTTGTCTCCATTAATAGGGAAACTTTGGAATTGCTTCACCGCTCCAATAATCCGTAGGGTTGGGTCATATTCCTATATTAGTGAAAGGCCTGGGCCCAACTTCATCATTTTTTATGAAAAAGATCACAATGGATGATAGGGCAACAAGGCCGAACCAAGAGGAACTATACTGTTCCGGTTCACGCTTATGATACGAAGGAAATAAAACATTTGAAAAGAAAGGAGAGAACACACTTCGTTACAAACCAAATCGGCTTAAACAAGAGGCAACACATCTCTAAGCCCATATCTAAACTATAATACAAGAAATTAACTACACATCTAAGCGGAAAAACATCTAAAACAAATAATATTCTTCTTTCTTGAAGTGCCAAGCAATGATATAGATGTGATAAGATGAGCTGTAAATCTTCAAGAATATAGCCTCGAAGCCAAAACTCCAGTATACTGTTCAAATTTCTTGGGTTATGTCATTGCACTGCGATTTCTCATTGTATATACTGTTCAATGTATTGGCATTACATATTATGCAATTGTATGTGTTTCACATTCTTTATTGAAAATTTTTTTTCTAGGCTTATTGAAAAAAATAAAAAATCTAAACTTGTAATTTAATTAAAGTGACAAGCGTGAGAAATTAAAGAAACCTCTTTATTTAGCTAATCCTTTTAGATAGATATGAAATTATATTTAACTAATTAAAAACAAACATCAAGAGTGGTCACTAGTAGAGTTAGTTATGGCTGCCTACGTTTTTTTTTAAAATCAAAATTTGAAATATAACTTACAATCCAATAAATTTCATTCAATGTTTGAAATCAAATTTGCAATCAAGTTTGATAACTACCCATTTAAACCTATCAATAATTTAGTGCCTTGATGAAATGAAAATAAAAATCCAAAAGCTAACAGTAAACACTTTAAGAAATTCAACCAAATCAACGTAGTGCTTTTTTGAAATCTTGCTAAAGAGACAGAGCAGTATAGGCAAAGGAGGGTACAAGAATGTCATTAAGAAAACCCACCTTGAATATAGACCCCATTACAAGCAACATGATAAACATGAATGAGATGGGGTTGCTCTATACGACCCATAAAACCGTTATTTTTACTTTAGGCATGCATGAAATTAACTAATAAATGATTAAGAGAAATTTCACCCAGAAAAAAAGGTTGTCCTCTGTCTAGTGTAGGCATTGTCAAAATGGCAAATAGGTAAGAGATTTTTGCAATTATTTTTAAGTAGAAAATAGAAATGTAATTTTAATTTAATTAATTTTGATATGTATATAGCTAAGTTTAGATATTCTATGTGTTTATTAAGAGTTCAATCTACATGTAACATTATTGCAATATGGGTATAATTTATAAAAATTGTGGTAATTTGAGAGGTAGTCTACCAAATATGCTAGAACTTGCATTTCTTCTAGGTTAACTTGGAAGCAACTAATAGCTTTATTTTGCAGTTAAATTTTTTATTTTCCTTTGATGCTTAATATGTTCAGAGACCTTATTGTAATTTTCCTGTTTGTGATGTTCTTTTTTCTATCAAGATGCTCAGTGAGATACAGGACTTATCTACTAGTTTATTGTAATTTTGTAACATTTTGCAAGGGATTAGTCTTGCTGGCTGGGTATGGTGCATTGTTAGTAAATATTTTTTTTCATTCTTGCTGACTGCTATAAATAAGGTTTATGCATATATATGAACTTGGGTCATACAAAATAAAATAAAATAATAAAATAAAATTTTAAAAAATAAAACAATTAAAAGCTCTTGAGGTCAATAGAAAAGATCTTCAATGTGTCTAATGTCTGTTTAGGCACATGAGAATAGAAAAGATTGAGCCAACCAGGCTTTGACACTAATGAAGAGATTTCATGTATTTACTTGTGGATGAGCAGATCTTGCAGATTTTCTTGTGCACACGTTTTACACCAAAATCATTAGAGAGACTCTGACTTTTTGTTCATGACAAAAACACAAATCTTTCACAGAGGAGGAAGAAGAAGAGAAAGTAGAGTTTTCATTTTCTGAGTTCTATCTCTTCTCTGTGTGTACCTTTCTTTTTCTTTAAAAAGGAACCTTTAGTGTACATTTTAATTTTAAACGTTAAACTTGGTTTTGTTTGTTAGTTTTTCACTCTTTGTAACCTAAAAAAAATTACATAATTTTATATACAAATTTAAATAAATTTTAAATATTAATTAATAAATTATAAATTGACTTACTAATAATCCAACACCTTCTTGTTGAAATTTTCTATAAGAAATAGCAATCAGGTTTATTGTTCCCTTCTTGCATTGGCTTTCGCCTGCTACTACACCTTTTCTGGCACTCTCTCATTTTGTGTGAATCGTACTGTAAAACTCGGGCTATATTTTTTCTATATATTGCATCATACACTTGGGTTACATATATACACGATAACCATCCGTGAAACACTCTGTAATCTCCTAATATTTCTCTTGTAATCCCATAATAGTGGGATTCTGTTATATTCCTATATATCCTAACGGAGTATTATATCTATACAAATTCTATTTTGTTGACACTCCCCCTCAAGTTGGTGCGTGGATATCGACCATGCCCAACTTGCTGACTGTATTTTCGAAGCTCCACATGGGCATTGCTTTTGTCGTGACATCTGCTAGTTGGTTTTGAGACTTAACATAAGGGAATCTGATGATATTGCTATCCAGATTTTCATGAATGAAGTGCCTATCAACTTCTACGTGCTTAGTGCGATCATATTGAACCGGATTTTAAGCTATCTCAATTGCAACTTTGTTGCCACAGTATAGGTCCATTAGAACATCATATTCTATTCCTAAATCATGTAAGATCCTTTTGACCCATAGTAATTCACAGACGCCATGTGCCATGCCTCAGAATTCTGCTTCTGCACTTGACTTTGCAACCACTTTTTTGCCTCTTATTTCACCATGTTACCAAGTTCCCTCCAAAGAATGTTAGGTAGCCAGAAGTGGATCTTCAAGTGGTTTGATCCCCTGCCCAATTTGAATCCATATACCCTTCAATAGTAATGGAACCGTTCTTTGCAAAGAACAATCCTTTTCCTGGTGTACCCTTAAGATACCTCAACACCTATATGGCCACTTTCAAGTGATCTTTACTTGGTTCGTGCATAAATTGGCTAAACACTCCCACTGCAAAGGCTAGATCAGGTCGAGTGTGGGTTAAATATATTAACCTCCCCACTAGTCGCTAATACAAACCTTTGTCTGTTGGTGTCTGATCCGAATAAATCCCAAGTTTATGGTTCATCTCAATTGGACTATTAATAGGCTTGCAATTAATCATCCCTATTTCAACAAGTAAGTCCAAGATGTATTTTCTTTGAGATAGAGCTATCCCATGTACGTCACACATGACCTCAATCCCTAAGAAGTACTTTAGATCCCCAAGGTCTTTCATCTCGAATCTGGTGGTTAGTTGCTTCTTCAAGTTTTTAATTTCCTTCTGGCTATTACCTGTTATGATCATATCGTCGACATATACTAGGAGGATGGTGAGTGATTCATTGCTCCTTTTTACAAATAAGGTGTGGGCTGCATTACTTTGCTTAAATCCAAACTCTTTCATTGTCGATGTTAGTTTCCCAAACCATGCATGTGGTGATTGCTTTAAGTCGTATAGAGATATTGAATCCTTGGTGGCATGTCCATATACACTTATTCTTCTAGTACTCCATTTAGGAACGCGTTCTTTACATCGAGTTGTTGTAATGGCCAGACCTCATTCGCAGCTAGTGACAATATAATTCTGATGGTATTTATCTTCGTTATGGGTGCGAATGTTTCATCATAGTCCACTCCATAGTTCTGCATGTAGCCTTTAGCTACTAGCCATGCTTTGTACCGGTCTAATCTGCCTTGAACTTGGGTGTGAGAACCCACTTGCATCCCACGGTCTTTTTTCCTTTTAGTAGTTCAATGAGCTCCCACGTCTGGTTCTTTTGGAGTGCTTCTAGTTCCTCGTTCATGGCTCCCCTCCATTCTGGATGTTCGAGTGCCTCTTTGATTGAGGTTGGGATAGTAACATCGTACAGGTTCTTTTTTTCCTCGGTCTCATGTGGTTTTGAGGTGTAGTTGCACATAGGGTATGCTCCTTTCACATTTAGTTTGGGTTCATAGTGCTTCCTTGGTACTCCCTTCATGGCTCTCTGTGACACCCTGCATTCACAACCCTCATTCATATGTGTGTTTCCCACAGGTTCATGAGGTATGAGGGACTCTTAAATCCGTGCCTCTGGGTTAGAGCAACTATAATGATTGTTATTTAGTTCAGAATTATTAGAATCAGATGCACTTACCTGGGGTGGGTTTAAGACATTCATCGAAAGATCTTGAGCTGATGGTGTAGGTGACAGGGGCATCGGAGGTTCCTTAGATTCAGGTGCTGAAGACACTTTTTCTGTGAGCTTGAGTTCTAACTCTTCTAGCCTTCTGAAAGTTGCTTCTGCATTCAGTTCCAATTCAACTCGAAGCTTTTCTTCTTCCAAGCTACTCTCCCCCAAAGAGAAGTGGAGGTGGTTGTGTAGAATGGCCCGGTTTCGATAGATGTGACATCGAGTGTAACATGGAGTTTGCAGGTCTGAGGGTCATAACATCTATACCCCTTTTGGAAGTCTGAGTAGCCTACAAACGCACATTTACGAGCACATTGGTCAAGTTTTCCCCTAAGTTGTTTTAGGATATGGACATAGGCTATGCATCCAAACACTCGTGGCTGGAGATTTAGGACATGTGGGATGGAGATCAAGTTTCTAAGTTTTTGGAGGGGAGTTTGGAATGTGATGGAACTGGAGGGGGTTCGATTTATTAGGTACGTAGCAGATCTCATGGCTTCTCCCTAGTACGTGTGAGGCATGTTCATGCCAAAGAGAGAAGCTCTAGCCACTTCAAGTATTTGTTTGTTTTTGCGCTCAGCCAGCCCATAGGGCGTGTATGCGCAAGAAATTTGGTGGCAAATACCATGTTCGGTCAAATATTCATGAAATTTGGTATTAACGTACTCATTCCCATTGTCTGTTTGCAAAACTCCAATTTTCTTGTTATATTGAGCCTGGACCATTTTATAAAAATCCTGAAATGTTGTAAATACCTCATTTGTTTTGCTTTAATAATGAGACCCATACCATTTGCGTGCATTCATCAATGAAGGTTAAAAAATAACGGGCATTGGAGAATGTAGTTACCTTGGCTGGACCCCAAACATCTGAATGAACTACCATAAAAGGCCCAGTACATTTATTTTTACTTGGAATAAAAAAAGTACGACGGCTCTTAGCGAGTTCACAGATTTCACAATGCAACTCAGAGTTATTCAACTTGGAAAATAATCCAAGCTTCAACCTTTTAAAATAACTAAAAGATAAATGACCAAAGCATCTGTGCCACAGCCACACGTCTGCTTCAGCCTTAGTTTCACTACTGATATTATTTGCAACTAGTGACTCTAAGGAGTCCACCTCAAAGTAGCAAAGATTGTCCTGCCTAACACCATAGCCAATTATCTTCTGAGTGAGAATGTCTTGAAACACACAAAAAAGGGCCAAAACGTCACTGTATAAGCAAGCGCAAGAGTAATCTGACTAACAGACATTAGATTATAATCTAAAGAGGGAACGAGGAGGACAGTATCCATGGAGAAATCACTCGATAATTGGCACTGTCCTTGTCCTTCAATTGGTGCTTCTCCCCCTGTTGCTATATTTACAATGGGTTTCAAGTACGATTTTATGGCTTCCAAGTTGTTCTCGTCATTTGTCATATGATTCGAGGCACCTGAATCAATAATCTAAGAGGGTTTTCGTGAGTTTGAATCCTCTTTACCACTTTGTCTCTGGCGTACTGCATTTGCTACTGGGTTCTCAGAGTGAGACATGTCTTGTTCTTCAGTGGTTACGTGCATGGCTTGGGCATTCACCTTCCTTCGTGGTTTCTTCTAGAAATCCCACCACTTGGGATATCCGATGATCTCGTAGCACCGTTGCTTCAAGTGGCCTGTTACTCCACAGTGGGTGCACTTGAAGGCCTTGGATTTCTTCATTTTTTGTCATGGATTGTTGAGTTATAGTCCCTATTGAACTTGCTTGGCCAAAAGAATTTTGCTTTTGCCTAAATTTTGGTTCAGATTTATGATTTGACATTGTTGTGCTTCAAGTCGAACATATGCATAGGCACTCTTAAGATCTAGTCGAGCCTCCTTCCTCAGTATTTCCCCTTGGACTTGATCAAACTCCGAGTCAAGTCCTGCAAGAAATATATGAACTCATAGATGAGTCATGGCAGTATGTACCTGAAGCACGCCGTCGACGGTGTTCGCCTGCTCGTGGGATCGGTGATCAATTTCTTAGAACAGGGCAACCAATTCATTATAATACACAGATAGAGGCTGTCCGTTCTGTCTAGTAGTGAATGTCTTCTGGTTCAATTCGAAGATCACAGTTTCATCTATGGCATCATAGGACGTCCGTGCTAGAGCGTCCCATATCTCTTTTGCAGTGGGAAACCGTATAAATCGCTGCATGAGAGTCGAATTCATCACTTTAATCAGCCAGCTACGCACCCGCTAGTTTTCCATGATCCATGTCGTCAATGTGGGATCTCCAGCATCGGGTTTTATTGTGTCGGCATTCGGGTAGCCTCCTTTGTTCCGAGCTGTGATTCGCATCTCCATCAGCTAAGCCCAAAGGGTATAGTTTGTCTCATCAAGGATAATGGTCACAGGGAATGGACCACTTTCTTGATTTACAACAATCTATTTGACATCCCTGAAGTGTTAGATGTTGTGCTTGTGGCAGGGGACATTGCCATTTAGTTTGTATTTTTCGATGATTCAGGTTTCATTTTCGTGAGGGTAGGGATTTGAGAGCAAGGCTCTAATACCATGTAAAACTCGGGTGATATTTTTTTGTATATTGCATCATACACTTGGGTTACATATATACATGATAACCACCCGTGAAACACTCTGTAATCTCCTAATATTTCCCTTGTAATCCCATAATAGTGGGATTCTATTATATTCCTATATATCCTAAGTGAGTATTATATGTATACAAATTCTATTTTATTGACACGTACTTAGCCTTCTTTTTTGAAAAAATAACAGAAACTTCAAATTTAAAAACTTAGTTTGAGAAAGATTTAATTATAATTTTGGAAAAACTCAATTACAGTTTTAGAAAAACTATTCACTGTAAATTTAGGAAGATTTATATAGTTGTAACTTTAAAAAAATTTAGTTGTTACAGTATCTTTCACTGTAAATTTTACAAACTTAAAATTTTTTGTTATAATTTTTTCTCCTTTTCTTTTTTCGGTATTTGTACAGCTAAAGACTTGCTTGCGTGGTGAGTGAGACAGATTCAATCACAATTGTTGTCTGACGAATTTAGATTTAAATATTAAAAAAAATTTTAAATTTAAAAAATGAAGAAGGAAAGAGAGAAGTAGATGCCATTCACGTTCTCTAACCAATAACAATAGCCCTAGTCTCTGGTTTAGTGCAGTGGCAAAGAAAAACTCCGATCACATCTTGCAATCCAATTTTTTTTTCATCCACAGTAGAGCATCCTTGCCAATTTAAAAATTAATGTGAGCCATTGCATCTCTTTTAATTTACAGTATATACATACTCTCATAATTTTCTTAAACTAGTTATTCTTAATCATCTTTAATATTAATTCGTTTAAAGTTTTAAAACTATAATCCTAATGTAATGCATATATATACACGGCAAATTCTGGGTTGTTTGACAAAAGTTAGTAATGGGTGGCAATAAAGTGAAAATCAAGATCTTATTTAAGATTATTAACGCACTTAAAAAATTGATTTCATTGATTTGGTTGTTAGAAAGTATTGTCGCTAATATTAAAATTTTACTATGTTAGAACTTTAGTTGCCTCGCACTAAGTGCAAAATAAACAACTAAAGTCATGAAGGCTGCACTCATAACACATCCTACCATCGTCTGGTCCATCCACATGCGATTAATTTATAATTTATTCTTGGAAACCAACAAATTAAAAGCATGCTAAGATATTGCTAAGAAACATGACGAGGGTCTGTATAGAGTTATTTTTTTTCTTGGCCTAAGTCAACTTTTTTGGAATTTTCTCCTGTATAGTCTTTAAAGTCTTCCTTAGATAACACTTCATCTTCGCACAAAATAAGTGGAAATTATCATATATTTTTTAAATTATGGTTAATAGGTTATTATTCAAATACAATATTTTTTTGGTTGGCACCAACGTATCTCCGCACTAAGTGCAAAATAAACAACTAAAGTCGCGAAGGTTCCACGCGTAATACATCCTATCACCATCTGGTCCATTATTAAATTTAAAATTATCTACAAAAATATAAATTAAATTTTTTTTTAGTTTTAATTATAATTGAAATTATTTTAAATAATTTTAAAATATATAATTTATTATTATGATTATTTCTTTAACATTTTGAATTTTTTATTTCAAATAAATTATTAAACTTATTATTTTCTAAAAAAATTGAATTGAATTGAATATATTTTTATTTATCATTTAATTTTTTAATTTAAATTTTTTATATTTATTTCATCCAATTTTTTTAATTTCTTCATTTAAATCAATTATAAAATTTAAATTTTTTTTACAAAATTTTGAATTTAAAATTTTAATTCTTTGTAGTTATTATATATATTAATTCGTTAACTTTTTCAAAATCTTTAATTTCCAATCCTTGAATGCCTATAACATCACCAATATAAACATATTGTTTATTATTAGTTCCTATGATTTGAATACACTTTAATTCACTGACTCTGCTGTTATCGACTACATTCAAATGGGTTTAAAATTGAATTATATTATTTTTTTTTTTTTGTTCTTTCAATGCAAAGGGTGAAGTAAAAAAAAAAAAGGAATATTGTGTATATAAAAAAAAGGAATATACAATTGCAATTGTAGGTTTTTTTATCCTAAAAACATAAATATTCAAAGATTGGAAATTAAAGATTTTGAAGAAGTTCACGAATTAATTTTGAATTTAATAATAAATATATTACATTTTAATTTATTTTTAAATAAATTAAAAATATAAAATAAATAAAATATAAATAAAAAATTATATATTAGTTTTAAAATTAGTTAAAATAATTTCAATTATAATTAAAACAAAAATAAAAATAAAACTTTTAATAATAAAAATATTATAAAATTTATTTTTAAATACTAAAAAATGGGTAAATAAAATATAAGTAAAAAATTATATATTAGTCGCAGCATCTTACCCATTAATAAAAAAAATAAAAAATAAAATTTTAAGTGTTTAGAGAAATGATTTTTGCAGTGCAACATATGAGTTATTAGTTTCTTTTCTTTTAAGTATGAGAGTCAAAAAGTCTAGATATCCCTGTATTTAGGGTTTAGTCTTCCTTAAGCGTATTGCAATATGGGTTCAATTTATAATAATGATTAGCAATAATGTCAAAATCAAGGTCTTATTTAAGATTTTAGAAAACAATTTAAAAAGTTTATTTTGTTAGAAATAATTAGATTGGTTTTGTTAGAAAATATCGTGAGTAATATTACAATTTTAGACAATTTTTTTAATGAAAAATGTCTAAATTATATAATCATTTTTTAATTATGAAACTATAGAAAAATCTTTCTAAACCTAAAATATGGCCAAAATATTTTTCAAAATAATATTTTATTTTTATCAAAAAATATAACATATTAATTAATATATTTCGTAAACTTTGATTTTAGTGCTATTTATTTTATGTTAGAAACCAATCAATTTAATTTATTTCAAATTTAAAAAGGTAACTATTTTTATATTACTCAAATATATATTTAATACTTATTAATTCTTGTCTGTCTACGTGGAATTAATTCACAATTTAGATGGTTGACACTTGAAAACAATCTAATTAAAGCATGCCTAGAAATTGGTACGAAACATAAGTGAAGTTGCTATCAATCTTTTCTTTTGTCCCACATCAATTTTTTTTTTTTTAAATTTACTTTTGTAGAGTCTTCAAAGTCTCCCCTGTGAAACTAACTGATCAAAGCATGCTGGCAAAAGCTAATTAATGACAACGATACTTTTTTTCCAGTCAAATTGGTTGATTTTCAGAATCTTTCTTGCTTTAAAGCCTCCCTATGAAATTTTTCTGTGTTTTTCATAGAACTTTTCTTTAAAGTCCTCGAATGAAGGCTCTCTCACCAAACTGCTTTTGAAATTGGAGTGAAGATGATATTTGATCGTGAAGCTTGGTGGAAAAAAAATCCAAAAGCTAACAGTAAACACTTAAAGAGATTCAATCAAATTAACAAGGTAATGCTTTGTTGGAATCTTGTAAAAGAAACAGAGTACGATAGCCAGAGGAGGGTACAAGAGTGTAAATAAGAAAACCCACTTTGGAGATGGATCCCATTGCGAGCTAGATGATGAACACAAATGAGAAGGGGTTGCTCTATGTGAAGCAGTATTAGTTAAACGCCTGTTATTACTTGCTTTGGGCATGCATGACATCAACTAGTAAATGATTAAAAGAAATCTTACAAAAGAGGGAAAAAAAAGGGTGTGCTCCGTCAAGTTCAGGCGCTGTTAAAATGGCAAATAGGTAAGAGATTTGCCATTGTTTTTAAGTAGAAAATAGAAATGTAATTTCAGTGTAAGCAATATTGATTTAATGATAGAAATGCTAAGACTGCAACATAGTTTTAGTTGGTTAACTTTTTTTAAGCTTTTTGATTATAGGCTATTATGAGATATTCTTATAGCTAAGCTTAGATATCACCCTATTTGTTTAGCGTTGGGTCTACATGAAGCATATTGCAATATGCAGTGTAATTCATAAAAATCGTGGTGATTTGGAAGCAGCTATAAGAGGTGGTACTCAAATGAATGGAGCCTTTGGAAGAAGTCCATAATGACTGACAATAATGTCAAAATCAAGATCTTGTTTAAGATTCTCGAAGCCACTTAAAATAGTTAATTTTGTTAGAAATGGTTAGAATTGGCATTGCCATAGAAAATATTGTCACTAATATTAAAAATTTTGACGAATTATTTTTTTATGAGAGATGTTTAAATTATGTAGTCCTTCATTTCATTTTATTTATGAAAATATAAAGAAATTTCTGTAATGTTGAAATATAACTAAGATATCCTTAGGAATGATATTTATTTTTTATAAAAAATATAACTTACTAATTAACATATTTTTTAAACTTTGATTTTACTGTTATTTATTTAAGATTAGGAACCGTCAGTTTAATTTATTTTAAATTTAAAAAGATAAATATTTTTATTTTATTCAAATACGTATTTAATACTTATTATTTTATATAAATAATAAATATAACAATATTTTTATCAAAATAAGTATAATTATAACTTTTTTTACTGCAAGAAATATTAGTACAATGTATTTTTTATTTCAAAAGAGAGAAAAACCATGCAATTTAAACATCTGTCACAAATGGTTTCTCACGAAATAGTAATAGGTGGTGTGTAGATCGTGATTATTTGGCAAGTTATCTTCTACTCAAGATGACATATCATCAAGCACTAGGCTAATCAGTTTTAAATTAATATAGTTATCATAGATTTAAACTTTAGGGACCAAGTGCAAACTTTTGTAAAATATAAGAATTTATAAAAACTAAATTAAAAATTCAAGTAAACTATAATAACTAAATGACTGATTTTCCTAATTTTTAATATTAATTGTCACGAACAAAGGGTTAAAACTTGAAACCATCAAGAATACGGTACAAAATAAACAACTAGAGTGATGAACACTCGCTTATAACTCATAATCCATATATCTGATCAATTTCTGGTCCATACGCATGCATTTAATTCATAATTGAAGTGGTTTGACACCTAGAAACAACCTAAGTAAAGCATTCCAAGAAATTGCTAGGAAACATCACGGAAGTTGCCGTCAATCTTTTCTTTTTTCCCTTTTTTTTTTTAATTTTGTAGAGTCCCAAAAGTGTCCCCTATGAAATCAAAGCATGCCAAGAAATTGCTTAGAAATGACAACCACTATCTTTTCTAGTCAAATTTTTTGTTTTTCAGAATTTTTTGGCTCTAAAGTCTCTCTTGTGGAAATTTTTTTATTATTCATACATCTTTTCTTTAAAGTCTTTGAATGAAGCCTCCCTCACCAAACTTCTTTTGCAATTTGAGCAAAAATAATAGTTGACCGTGAAACTGGGGATATTAGTGGTAGACTACCCTTCTTTTCTTAGGTCATATTTGGAGGGAGACTCTGACTCTTAATTTGCAACACAATGTATACCAATTATTTGAATTAAAAAAAAAACCAATGGCAGCATTGAATAATTATATGAGTGAGGTTTTTTTTTTTTTTTTTAAAGATAGTTTAAATTACATAGTTTTCTCTTCTCTTGAAATTATATTTCCCATCCTTGAAACCTAATATGCATTACATTTATCTCTTTTGTAATAAAATATAAGTTACAAATATATTTATTTTGACTATAATACACAAACATATGCATATATTAATATTACTCACTTTTTTGGGGGCTAATTTCATGTTCATTAATTTGGTCTACTAATTTATATATAGTAGATTAAATGCATAATTCTTTTTTTTTTTGGGAAGAAGTGCTATATTTTGCTTAACTCATATATAGCAATTACGTACACAAGAAAAAGAAAGAAACTCTTCGACTATTAAATCAAAGGTACAAAAATAATTTGAATTGAAGGCACCAAAATTTGATGGGTTAGTGAAACAAGGTTTGTACATGTGCATGGAAAGTCCAAACTGCAGAGTGGTGCTTATTGTTGGGATTCGAATTAAGGAAATGATGGCTCGGGATTTGGTTATTATGAAGAGGCAGATGGAGCAAGGGGCTCAAATTAAGGAAATGATGGCTCGGGATTTGGTTATCATGAAGATGCAGATGAAGCAAAAGTCTATAGCTTTATGCGTTGAGGCTGCGTTTCTCTATGAAGCAGTTTAAGTCTATAGCTTTTTGTACATGTGACAGCCACATAAACAGGCCGTTAGCCACCTCAGCTAGGAGCTAACGCCGTTAAGTTAATGGATATTGCAGGGAGTGGAATTTTAATATTTGTAAAGTATAGAAATTAACAACAAAATAGTTAGAAATTATAGGCAAAAAACTCAAAAGATTAAATTTAAAATTGAGGTAAATTATAAAATCCAAATAATTAATTTTTTCTATTAATTAAGTAACTTAGTATTTAGTTAATAGTGCAAGTGTGTGTGTCTATATATATATATATATATATATATATATGTAGAAAGTAAATATTTGAAAAACAAAAGTCAAATCAAATCACTTAAAAAAAATTAACATAAACTAAACCAAACCAAATAAACTATAATTTAAAATTGAATATATACTTTATTTTATGACATGGACTTGCTCAATTCAATTTGATTTTAGTCTAAAATTAAATCAAATCAAACTTTTAAATATCTCTAGTTAAAAATTAAAACTGTTAAGATATTCGTTTTATAGTGCAAAATAAACAACTAGAGTGATGAACACTCCACTCATCACTCATAATGCAATTATTCATATTTGGATTAGCTTGATATTTGGAACCACCTAGTTAAAGCATGTCAAGAAATTGCTAAGAAACATAGGGAGTCGCTATCGATCTTTTTCTTCTTTTCCAGTAAATTTTTTGGAATTTCCTATGTAAAGTTTTCAAAGTCTCCCCTAGCCAACACGTCTTCTTTTTCTTCTTCATACAAAGTGAATGAAAATGGTAGTTGAACGTGAATATTGGTGCATTAACTGTTGATAGACTAGAATTTTCTCGGCAACATTAAGAGGGCTAGCTAGTTAACCTTTGATCTTATCGAAGGGTAACAAAGATATTATTTTTTAATTGAACCTTTTTTGTTAGTGTAGTTACAACACTAGATGTTCAATTTGTTTTAAAAATAAGATTGACTAAAATTGTATATTTCTTGATTTAAACTTAATTATAATTTTTCACATTCCTTTTTTCTAACTAGGTTTTTTAATGAACTATTTTTTATAAATTAATGACAATCTTTTGACAATGGTTTTTCATGTTTTGTTACTTAATTAAAGATTTAAAATGAAAAAAGACGAAATTTACATTAAGCACGAGAGGTGTCTCTGAGAAATGCTTATAAACTACAGAGCCTCTTACATGTTTCTGTGTGATTTGCGGCAGTGATAAGCGAAGAAGATTTTGAGGGAAAAAAAGAAAGCAGCCCACAAGCTTTTGAAGGATTAAACAAATTAGGTATAATTTTGAAGTATTTGCTATTAAGTTTTCTTTCATGAATTATGATGAGAGGATTTCCTTTATAACTTAATATTATATTATTGAATTTTTTTTCAAAAAAATATTTTCTACATTTTTCTGGCCAATTACATATTCTTTTTTACCATTCAGATTCTAGATCATCAGGAACTCACTGGACATAGTGTCAAACATTATTTCGGGATATTTATTCAAAATAATTGTACATTTCATGAATGATTTGTTTATATAATATCATCTCAGGTTTTAAAGTTGTGATGAACTTACTCAATTCAACGTAGCTCCATGTAAAAAGCTTACTAATAACTATGAATTGATATTTGGAAACTAACTTAGTTAAAGTATGCCGAGAAATTGTGTAGAGAGCTAATGATAGCCGCTATTGTTTTTTTCCAGTCAGGTTTTGTGTTCTTTGGGAATTTCTACTTTAAAGTCTGCCTTATGGAAAATGTTTTGTTCTTGGTAAATTCAAATTTTCCTTTCTAATATACGATGCACTTTAAAATAGTGACTTCTGAAAATTTATAAAGCTATTTTTCAAATCAGCATGAAGCCCAAGATATTTATAAAGAAACTTTAGAAGAGCATCGCTTTTTCTTAGACATTCGATAAACAATATTTAACTACCATTTCTAAAATTAGTTTGAGTTCCCCACTGTTTAATAAAAAAATTTTAAGTTTTTTTTTTTAATATTGACCCCTGTTTAGGGGCATAACAAGTGATCTAAATATTGTTCTAAAACAGAGGGAGAGGTTGTGAACTTAATCATGGTCTTGACAATAATCAAACTCAAGTTTGAAGTTTGATTGAATAAGCCCCAAAGCTAGCTAAAAAAGAAATCCTTATTATTAGTCAATCACAGCCCTAAAAATAATTACATTTGTCAAAAATTGTTCAGGAAAATTGCACTAATACACCCTAATCTTAATTTTCAACTGTAATATCTTCTCCTAATCTATTAAAAATTGTAGTTTACCTTCTAATCTATTAGTTCAATTGTCATAAGTTTCTTGTTGTCTGAATTGGACTTAAATTTAATTTTAACTAAGTAAAATTACTAAAAGTTTTCTCTCATCGTTTGATACCTATTTTGTCATTCTCTTCATCTTTTTCCAAATTCTCTCATGGCCATGGCAACGCAAGCTTGGGATTGCCAACAAGCTTCCATATTTATCCACTGAAGAACATGCCAAACTATTAATTCATCTGTCATAAATTCCTATCTCTCTCTCTCAACATTCCTGTATAATATTTTACTGGGGTTCTTCTATTTCTTTTCACATATGCTTAAGAAAATTTCAAGCCCTATCAAGTACTTCTTCTAAATATCGTGTGAAAGAGATGTTCCCATGGTCATGAATGGTGAGAGAGTTGGTGGAGATGATGAGAAAGGCAAAATGGGCATTAAAAACTAAAAAGAGAATTTTAGTAATTTCACTTAGTTAAAATTAGATTTAAGGTCAAATTTAGACAATAAGGAGTTCATTGTAATACAACTAATAGATTAAAGGATGAATTGCAACTTTTAACAAATTAGAGGGACATTGTAATTGGAGATAAAGATTACGGTGGATGAGTGCAATTTATTCATATTTTTTCTATATATTTAATATTTGGCATCAATATTGCTATAAAATTATTAAATATCTATATATTAATATCAGCAAAATAATTAATTATTTAATTACAAATGATTTAATATATATACAAAGAAGCACCACAACACTTCATTTCTAGCATCTTCTTCAATCAAACACACGCTTCCGCTTGTATTTGTCATGTGCTTCCACGTTTATCAGCATGGACCAATCTTTTAGATACCGTCACCTTTATTTATTCATTTTTATAATATTTTTTTTTGATATCTTTGGTTGCTTCCTCCTATGCTAGTCAACCATAACTTGGAGTCAACGACAACACGCGTTGCAAAGGAGATGTAAGATACAGTTGTAAAGGAAAGGAATAAATATATATAGATATATATTAATAAATTTATAAATTTTTACATCATAAAAAATATGTCCTTCTACTTATTTCATTTCTAATATTGTTGCTTAATATTTCACTTTTGATTTTTCTCATAATTTTTTAGACTAAATATTATTATTTGAAACAAATGAAAGCTTATCATGTCAATTATGGAGAAACTTAAAGTAGCATATAGAGCTACAACATTGAGAGTAAAATACAAATTTTATTTTTCAAAGAAAGCAAAAATTGATATATATATATATATATATTTATTTACTATAAAAGAGTTTAAGTAGAATTTTTGCGCCGGAAAATTAATAGAGTTTGGATTGATGTTTCAGTGGAGACCTTAATTTGCATTGGTCAATGCTAGAAAATTCGGGTGAGCTTCCACAATTGGAAAACAACTGACAAGTGCAAAGTGAGATTGTCCATTTCCATGGAATATCCCTCCCACTCTAAACACACTTCACACATTCTATCACATTGCGAATGTAATCACTGACTGTTATTCTTGATTAAATTTAGTATCTAAAGAATAATATATCAAATAACTTGTTGTTAAAAGAATATTATAACTAAACTATATCTAACATTTTTATGTTTCTTAGAATAAATTTTGTGACTTTAATCTCTTAGTTTCTATGCAAAAGCCCAAAGTCATTGAAATGACATGTTCTGTATGGAGACTTTTTGTTTTCTTTATCATAAAGTCTACGAGTCATCTTTCAGGTATAGCCCCGCAATGAACTCTATAAATCCAACTATTAATTTTTGATGCCTCGCATCTCGTGAACAAAAGAAAATAAAAGGAAATCACAAATACAAGAATTGAGAATTATAATTCTCTCTAGCTGTTTCACTTTTGAAGTTTGTATTGAAGATATTTCATCACTACGATGGGCTTTTTTCCTAGGTTTTTCTATGCATTATTAACATTACTGTTTTTGTTGCATACAAGATTTACTTTGGCCACTCTTGGTATAAGAGTCAAGTGCATAGAGAGGGAGAGGAAAGCTCTGCTCATGTTCAAACAAGACATCCAATTTGACTATGGCATGTTGTCCACATGGAGGGATGAAGATAATGAAGATTGTTGCAAGTGGAAAGGAGTTCAGTGCAGTAATGAAACAGGTCATGTTCAAATCCTTGATCTTCATGGTTCGTATTCAATTTATTTAACAGGTACAATCAATATTACTTTATTGACTGAGTTGCGTGATATGAAACATTTGGATCTCAGTTACAATTTTCTCTCTCCAAGTGACATTCCAAAATCCATAGACTCTTTCACCAATTTAATATATCTCAACCTCTCTCATTCTGGTTTTGCTGGGGGCATTCCTTATCAATTGGGGAAGCTTTCACATTTGCAATATCTTGATCTCAAAGAAAATTATCTTGTTGGCATGATCCCTTCTCAACTTGGAAACTTGTCAAGGTTGCAATATCTCAATCTTGGAGGAAATAATCTTGCTGGAGTGATCCCTTATCAACTTGGGAATCTCTCCATGTTGCAATCTCTTAAGCTTGATGACAATTTTAATCTCACAATAGATGATCGAAATAATCATAATGGAGAGTGGCTATTTAAGCTCTCTTCATTAACAAATCTTGGCTTGAGTGCAGTGAGGGATATTAGCTATTCTCATCATTGGCTACAAATGATTGGAAAACTTGTGCCCAAACTAAGAGAATTGCGATTAAGTGGATGTGGTATGACTTATGCCCATAACCTTTTTTTGACTACTTCTCTTTCCAACTATTCCTCTTCTCTTGATATCCTTGATCTCTCAGATAATAACTTGAACTCGACAATATTTCAATGGTCCTTCAATTTTAGCTTCAACCTTCAAGAACTTTATCTAAGAAATTGTAGTCTTTCAGCTAATAATCTTAACTTTCTATTTCCCATTTTCATTTTTCTTCCCTTGTCATCCTTGATCTCTCTTATAATAACCTGATGTCAATAAAGCCATTACACTTTAGCTCTAACCTTCAAGTGCTTGAGTTAAGTAATTGTAACCTTTCATCAAATAATCTTATTTTTATATCTTCCAATTCCAATCTTTCTTCTCTTGTCACACTGTATCTCTCTTCTAATCAGTTGACATCATCAACCATATTCTATTGGATTTATAACTTTACCTCCAATCTTCATAAACTTGACCTTTCTTATAACTTACTAAAAGGTCCCATACCGGATGATTTTGGAAACATAATGAACTCTCTTGAAAGTCTTTATGTATTCAATAATAAGCTACAAGGTGATATTCCAACGTCACTGGGGAGTATATGCACTTTGAAGAACTTATATCTTTCCTCCAATAACTTGAGTGGGGAGCTTTCGAGTTTCATTCATAACTCTTCCTGGTGTAATAAACACACATTACAAAGTTTGGATTTATCTGGAAATCGAATAACTGGTATGTTACCTAATCTCTCTGTTTTCTCATCTTTGCAAGAAGTGTGGCTCTCTAATAATCAATTAAAAGGAGAAATACCTGAAAACATTGAATTGCCACCTGAGTTAAAATCTTTGTACTTGGATGGGAATTACTTGGAAGGTGTGATCACTACATCCCATTTCGATAATCTCTCTAATTTGAGGTATTTATCATTATCTGACAATTCATTGGGTTTAAGAATTAGCACTAGTTGGGTTCCTCCTTCTCAATTACAAATTTTGGAATTGGCATCTTGCATGTTGGGTCCTAATTTTCCCAATTGGCTCCATAATCAAAATAGCTTAATCATACTGGATATTTCTAATGGTAGCATCTCAGGCTTTGTGCCACAATGGTTTTGGCCAATATTAGAAAATGTATACTTCATAAATATCTCATACAACAACTTTGTTGGTAAAATTCCAAATTTACCACTCAAGCTTAATTACCACCCAAAAATAATTTTGATGTCAAATAATTTTGAAGGTGCAATTCCATCATTTTTCTTACAAGCATCAGCCCTTTACCTTTCCAACAATAAATTTTCAGATTTGGTTACACTTCTATGTGGCAAAATTGAAGATGAAGGCTTCGATGTTTTGGACGTATCAAGTAATCAATTAAAGAGACAGTTACCTGAATGTTGGAGCCATCTAAACTCATTAAAGTATGTTGATTTTAGCAATAATAAGTTATCAGGAGAGATCCCACCCTCCATAGGAAGCCTTGAGAGTATGGAGGCTTTGGTTTTAAGAAGCAATAGCTTGAGTGGAGAACTTCCTTCCTCTTTGGTGAACTGCTCTAAGTTATTATTGTTAGATGTGTCAGAGAATAAGTTGTTGGGGCCAATACCTTCATGGATTGGGAAAAGCCTTGGACAATTACAAATTCTAAGCTTACGGATCAATCATTTGTATGGCAGTCTACCTTTGCATCTTTGTCACTTAACACATATTCGGCTTTTGGATCTCTCTCATAATAACTTATCCAATGAAATTCCACCTTGCTTTAAGAATTTTACTATTATGGCTCAAGAGTCAACTAATATAGTTTACCATCAATATCTTCCAAATAACAACTTTTATCTTCCAAATAACGACATTTATTTAGCAATCGAGAATGTTGATTTCTACATAAAATTGATGTGGAAAGATGTAGATGACTTGTTCAAAAGGCCAGAATCCCTTCTTAAAAGCATTGATCTCTCCAGCAATGCTCTAACAGGAGAAATACCAATGGAATTTGTGTCTCTATTGGGATTGACTTCCTTGAATTTATCAAGAAACAATTTGAATGGAAAAATCCCTATTAAGATTGGCAATTTAAAATCACTAGAATTCTTGGATTTGTCAAGAAATCAATTAGCAGGCACAATTCCTTCAAGTCTTGCTCATATTGATCGCCTAACCATATTAGACTTGTCAAACAACAACCTTTTTGGAAAAATCCCAATTGGAACACAATTACAGAGTTTTGATGCCTCTAGATATGAAGGAAACCCAAATCTTTGTGGAATGCCACTTGACAAAAAGTGCCCAGAAGATGAGATGCCTTTGCCTCAAGTATTTGATGATGAAGATGATGACTCAATTTTCTCTCAAGAATTTTACGTGAGCTTGGGATTAGGATTTGCTGTTGGATTCTGGGGATTCTTGGGCCCATTGATCTTCAACCATTCTTGGAGACAAGCCTACTATAGGTTGATAAATAGAGTAACAAATAGAATCTATGTCATTGTGGCAATTTATATGGCAAGGTACCTCATCATCAAAGACTAGCTCGAAGGTAACGATTTATTTTCTCTCATTCATATTTTTACATTCAACCTTATTTATAACAACCACATGACAATAAATATTAGAATCGAAGTTAATAGAGACAAACATTTTAACTTAGTAATGATGTTTAAATAAAAATCTTAATTGATAGTTTTATAAATATTGCTAATCCATAATATTTTGGCCTTTTTGTAAAGTCACTCATTTATGTGACAAATTCTCTGTATTTGTATTAGATTAAGACTATATATGATTTTCTGCACTTTTATACTATTTATGTTGAGAATGTGCATGTGATAGTATATATATAAACAACAAAATAAATGGAAAATAAGTAAATCACAATCAAATAAAAGAATTGTATAACATATCCTACTCGTTTTATTTTATTGAAAGACAAATTATACTAATACGATGTCCTTGTTTACAGTTCTGCACAACAATGCATACCAATTCATCTTATTAATGAAGATTTCTAAATCATTTATCAAAATATAGTCTTTTTCAAAATGTTAACTACAACTTATGGTTTTTATTATCAATTGCTTATTTTACACTCAAAAACTTTAAAATCAAATATGCTTGACTCACGCATGCAGCTAAGACAAGATTGCATATGATGCAGTTTATACACACAAAGAGCAAGGAAACAAGTAATCATAAAATCAAGTTGAATAACAAATATTGACTAACTTATGAAAAAACTAATATAACAACAATTAAGTAATCATATTTGTGGAATTACTTTGAAATGCTTAACATGTTACTCTCTTTCTTGCAAGGTCTATTACTTCTTTGGTTTGGTATAGGACAAATGGATCTTTGCATTATAATACATCATCTTCGATCGTTAACCACATGTGATCCAAGTAATAATGGTTTGTTAGATGAATTTATGCTATGTTTTATAATGTAATGTACTCATAATATTTTATAGGACATGATTTGATTAATAACATTGATATCCTTTTCTATCAATAGTTAGAACTAGACTATCAATTATATGACTATTAGATATAACTAAAAAAATTACATTAAAAATCCTTCAAACAAGTAGCAACCACCCTAGAAGCATAAAGGGGGTCCTCCAAGCCTCCAATATTAAGCATTAAACAGGAAAAACTAGAAAGGGTTTTGCTACTGGGCTTTTATTTGCTGGATTTTGGGGATAGAAATTGAATAGGACAAGTTTCTTAGCTGGTTCTTTGTAACTAAATCACATGTGCAAGTTGTATACAAATTGGGCTATTCATGTGGTAAATAGAGTAACAAATAGTATCCATGTCATGGTGAAAATCTATGTGGGTATGCACCTGACTTTCTTAGACTAAAAGGTAATGATTTATTTTCTCTCATTCTTATGTTTACATTCAACCCTTTATTTATGATAACCATATATATGACATGAAAAATATTAGAGTCTAAGTTAACAGACTATAACATTTTAACAAAGTAATGAGATTCATATAAAAATCTCAATTGTTAGTTCTATAAATACTTTTAATCTATAATATGTTGGCTTTTTGTAAATTTACTTATTTATTTGACAAAATCTTTATATTTCTTTCAAATTAAGATTATATATAATTTTTCTGCACTCATAATATTTATGTTTAAAATGTGCTTTGATAGTATATATAGAAAAAGAAATAAGTAAATCGTAGTTAATTAAAAAAAGTGTATATGTACCCTGTTTTTTTTTAAAGACAGACTATACATGCATTTACAATGCATATCAATTCATCTTATGAATCAAGATTTCTATATCATTTTATCAAATTTTAGTCTTTTTCAATCTATTAACATATTTTCATTTTTCTAATACTAAAAAATTACTATTTCAAATCATTACTGAGAAAACAATTATTTAAAACTCTTTATTGAATAGCTAGAACTAAACTATTAATTATCTGACAATTCTAATTAATTTTGAATGGATTAAACAATTACAATTACTTCAATAAAAGAATTTTGGTTAAATTATTTTATTACTCTTATAATTTTATTTAATTTTTAATTAGTTTTTTTTAAAGCTTATAATTTGATTTCTTTTGCATTTTTAATTTAATCATTATTGTTGAAATTTTATTAATATGTCATTAAATTATATTAATATGACTAATTATGTATCATATTAACACTTTAAATATGCACGGTTCATTTTAATTCACTTAAATCACTTAATATAAATAACATCACATGACCAGAATGTATTATACATTGTCATTTATTTTAATCTATTTATTGAATTGAATCATACATATTTAATTGTCAATATAATACATAATTAGATACATCAACATAATTTAACGGTATGACAATAAAAGTTTAATAATAAAAATTAAATTAAAAAATTTTAAATTATAAGGTGCAATAAATCTATGAGCAAGAATAATTTAACCAAATATATGTGGGTCTCAAGACATCAATTTTCAATGCCATTGCTCTCAGGTTATTGTCTTAGCAGCTGGATACTTATAGTGCTGACTAGTGACTACGCCAGCTCAGCATTTCAAGACGCTGTTTCTCGTAAAGGGGTGACGAATCTTCGTTAGAAAGTGCATGTCCCAACATCTCGGATCTAGGCGAAGATATACCCTGGGGAACAAGATAGTGTGAGTGCTCTAAAAATCATGCAAAACAAATATAAAAACAGATAAGTATATGGAAATTCATGTTTATAGTTAATAGTAATATGCATGCTTGAATAATCGGAGAGAGAAAGGCAATGTAATTCATAATTCAGATTTGCATAATGTAAAGTTCAAAAATTCAAACGCAGCCACAATGCTAAGAGTTTGTGTTAATTTTAATGCCCCAATCATACGAAACGAAAAAAAAGAAAACAACATAAACACAAAATTGTACAAACAATTCCAGATAAACATCTCAAGCTAGCATTAATTATTTTATGATCGCCGTATGTTCTGAAGAATATTGATTGCTCAAGCAAATAAATATTGAAATCAATGTTATTGTTGTGAGATGAAGACCTGTTGTTTATCAAAAGCAAAATATACATCATGCAAGGATGGCAAACAAAGAACATGAAAATATATAGTAACGTAACCAAACATGAGGATCCTCTCCTGTGCACTGTATTCACGGCAAATTTTTTTTTTAATGCACCCAAATCTATATATGAGTAAGATCTATAATGTTCTATATGCATACTGATTTGTTGTAGATTTTTAACGGATTTTTGGTGTACATTTGGATGAGCGAATTCTTTTATTTTCACAGTGAGTTCAATATGTCCTTTTTTTTGTCAATTTTTCTGCTGAGCATTAATTTTGTGAATTTACTGTGAGCAGCGTTCGCTTGATTTTAACATGAATTTTTCCATAGTAATGTTGTATATTTGTAGGGCGTTGTGTAATGTTTTTGTGATTTTTAAAGGTCATTTTATGGTTCAAATTAATTGATTTTTTAGCGCCGTTTAGAAGGCCCTGTTTTGGTCAATTTTTCACTCGAGAGTCAACTTTTTGGATTTTTCTATACTAGTATGGATATGATTAGGATCTGAAATTCGTATATGTTGTTTGTATATATGTTAGGTATCTTGTGTAATTTTTTTCCTGAATTTTTGAGTTCATTTGATTAGGTAAAAAGAGCTAACTTTGTACGTTGTATCAATCGTTCTGTTTTGTTGTTTTTCTGGTTTTGTTTGCTTACTTTATAGAATTTTGTGAATTAATCCGTGAAGAGTTAAGCTCTGCTTTTTGGTATGAATGTTCTTTTTTATTTTGAGAAAAATTGGCTTGAAGTTTTGACGACATTGGTTATGACTTCTCATTTATGCACTATATATGGTACAGCAAGGTGTCAAAACTCTTGATTTTTCTATCTTTGTTATGTTTGAATGCTTCCTCGTTAGTGATTTTGCATATTAAGATTTGTTAATTTTGCCTTTGTACATGATAACAATTAGTGTTTGAACTTTTAATTTTTTGTTGCATTTTGATTTGTTTGCTTTTTTACATTTCTCTAAGTGTCAGAAGTACGGAAGTATATTTTGTTTGCAGCATCTATTATTGGAGGCAATCTTGAATTACTTGACGAAAGAGAGGAAACAACAAGCCTAACGAGGAAGTTTGAAGGGTGCTAAATCAATATGGCGCGGATGTGGAGGGGCAACAAATTTATTTCATACCTCATTCAATCATTGATGCTACATACGAGAATAGTCTAGCTAATCTCTAAACAAAACATGCTTTGATAGTAGTTTTGTTTATTCTCAAGTAGTTACAAGTTGATATTTATTTCACTTTATTCATTTTCTTAAAATATGTTATAGTTGTAGTTGTTTCCTTTATTCGCATTTATGAAGTTTTAGTTTATTGTTTGTTTTAGTTGTTAAAATTACTTGTTCTAATTACTTAGTTTGCAGTTGTTTTATGCTTCTGTTTAATTTTCGTTTAAATAACATAGAACTTTTTCTAGTTCTTTTGTTCTTATTTGAGCTGTTAAAATTTTGTTGTAGGTTAAGTACAACAAATTGGAACTTGCGTTTGTTGAAAGATAATTCTTAGACCAATTTTGAAGGGACTTTCTTTGAAGAAGCAACGGATTGTGGGAGTTCTCCTTTACTCTCTTATTTCATGCTTCTCAATCATGATTGATGCTAAGTTTTTCCTTTGCATGTCTAGTTTTCAGGAAAATTGGTCCCATATTATTTCAAAATCAGATAAATGAGTTATTCACTCTTGAATACATGTTGTCCTGTGCTGTCTTGTGCTGCAATTCTGTTGCAGTTGCGTTACTTTATTAAATTTTTGAAATTGTTTCAATGTATGGCAGTAGGTTTTTGCTTGGTTTTGTTTAGCAACATCTAATTTAGTTCCCAGTAATTTTTCATGAGTTTTTAGGAGAATTTGCCGAGTGATTTTGGCCAGAATTCTGGTGAAGCTTGTTTTGCTTACATGTGTTGAAGTTGAATTCTCTAAGCAATTTTGCTGTTTAAACTACTAAACTTCCAATTTTAAGTTTAGGCGACAGATGAAGATGATCACAAGTATGTTTGAAGAAGCAAAAGAAAAGAAGACCAAGGATTTTTCTGTTCTTATTTGACGTTTCAAACTCTTTGTTTGTTTTTCATTATAAGTTTGGGAGAGTAGCCCCATGCTTCTTGTTTTATGTTTTGAGTTCTGAGATACCTCATAAGTTATTACACTTCAAATATTATTGTGCCGAATTTTGAGCATTAGCATTTGAACTTTAAAGAAAGTAATGCACTGTCTCTTTGGCACTTTGTTTAGGCTAGTTTTTATTTGTTTTCCTCTGATCAGATCCAGCGAACATAACAGAGAAGATGACTTTGTGAGACGAATCACTTCTGGAGGATTTCTGACTCTTCATTAGGCTCGTCTACATTCTAGCACTTGTATTTTGTTGATTCTAATATTGTTATTTTGTGTGATCTGAAGGTGGACTATAGATATGCTTTGGCTTCATTTTTTTTCTTGAATTAATTGATATATACCCCCAATTTTGGAAAGGGAGTTATCTTTACCCTGCCTTTTTGTTCTTATTTGGAACATTTAAAATAATGCTCAATTTTAAGCTTACGGGGTAAGGGAATGACATTATATCGATTTAAATTTTCAAAAAATTTGATTTATATCGATTTAAATTTTTGAAAAATTTGAACTTTAGTTGGTTTCGTTGTTAATATTTTTATGATTTTCATTGAAAAATTTTTCAAAACTCCTTTGATTTTGGATTGTAATTGATAATTACTTAATCTTTTACTGTTTTCTTGGATGTTCGTTGGACTCCAATGAAAAGATCTAACTGTTAAATTAGCGTATGTTAGATAGGAAAACTAATCAATGTCATTTGTGTGTGTGTGTGTGTGTGTGTATATATATATATATATTGCTTAATGGATAGTTTTTCTATACTCATTGAATTTCTAATGCACTTTTGCCGTACAAGGGATAAATGCTTGTTTTTAATTTAGAGTATGTGGGTTGATTTTTATGCGATTCTTGAATCTAGACTCCGATACTTGTTTGAATCTTTCTCCAGGCTAAATTCTAGGTTAAGCACTTCTCTTAAATATGATTTAGGTATTTTTGCATGATTTGAACCATATTTAGCCTAATTTGTTTCTTATATATCATTAGTACCCTATTGAACCCATGCGTTGAATAGGTGCATTGCATGCATATATGATTTCTTTTTCTTTATTACCTAGCTCCATTACCAAGCCCGAAAGAAACTGAAAAACAAAAACATAATTATTATAAGAAAATTGAGAAACATAATTCTCTCTAGTACTTTTGCTTTTAAACTTACTGTATTGAAGATATTCCATCATATAATGAATGGCTTCTATGTTAAGTTTTTCCATGCACTCTTAACATTTCTGCTTTTGTTGCATACAAGATTCAGTTGGGTCACTATTGGTAACAGAGATGAAGAGCATAGAAAGGGAGAGAAAAGAGGCTTATGTTCAAAAAAGGCATCCAAGATAAGTTTGGCATGTTGTCCACATTGAGGGACAATGAAAATGAAGATTGTTGCAAGTGGAAAATTAGTTCATTGCAGCAAAGAAACAGGTCGGGTTCAAATCCTTTATCTTCGTGGTTCAAATTCACTTTGTTTGATAGGTATGATCAATATTACTTTATTGATTGAATTGCAAGATATAAAATATTTGGATCTTAGATACAATATTTTCTATCCAAGTGACATCTCGGAATTGATGGACTCCTTCACCAACTTAAGATATCTCAATCTCTCATATTGTGGTTTTGGTGGGAGTATTCCTTATCAAATGGGGAAGCTTTCCAATTTACTATATATTGATCTAAGTTACAATTAACTCGTTGGAGCTTTCCCTTATCAACTTGGAAATATCTCAAAGTTCCAGTTCCTCGATAGCGGAAGAAATTATCTTGTTAGAGTGATCCCCTATCAGCTTGGCAATCTCTCCATGTTGCACACTCTTAAGCTTGGGTACAATTCTAATCTAACAATAGACAAGCAGAATAGTTATGACAATGAGTGGCTATCTGAGCTCTCTTTATTAAGAAATCTTGACCTGAGTAAAGTGAGTGGTCTGTTGCTTTCTTTGAAGCGTACACGCAAGTATACGTATCGTGAAGGCAATATAGTGATAAGAAAAGATCGTTCCCACGAAGATTTGTTGTCAAAATATTGTCAAGTACTGAAATTTACACTCTAATTTAAATTAAGCGAATCAATTTGTAATGGTTGGTGTAAAAGAAAGTTGTTTATGGATTAAAAACTGTGCAGAATTCAGGGTTGATATTTGGATGTCCGGGAAATTAGTGGAATCTAGGATTATTGGTCCTCTTGTATTTCATAGTAGTCAGCTGAACATTCAATACTTTTGTAATCAATGGTAACACATGCTGGTCTAGGATTAAGTTGCTCCTATATATATTTTTTCAAATATTATATAGGTCTACCCAGTTCATTTTATAATTCCTTACAAAATCAACTAAGATCAAGCTATTATCACAATACCTACTTGGACCATGTGAGGTTATTGAGTATATTCTTATCTCAGTAACTAAACTATCCACTTACTCAGGCAAGTTTCAAGCACCCACACCACTCAACTTTGGATCTCACCTCCCTTTCCCTTTCTCAAGTTCAAGTTAGATATCAAATCAATCTAATTGTTGGCCAATCAATCAGAAAGCATGAAGCATAAAGTTGAATAAACAAGTATTAGCCATTGATTGCAAAGTCAGAATGAAGAACGACTACTACTCCATACAAGAGTTCCTAATAATCCTAGATTAGAGAGGGTTTAGCTGTACATGATCATGAAATTCCAAGACACAGTTGAAGCAACAAGCAGATACATCAATGAAAATGAATAAGACAGAAGAAAGAAAGAAGAAACTCCCAAAACGAGATGGTTTGAGCTTCAATCTTCAATCTCCAGCTTCCTTTGCTTCAAAGTGCCTTCTTAGCTTCTGCCTTAGCCTCTACTCACTTGGAACCACACAAGAAATGACCCAGAATGCCCAGAATGACGGCTCTTCGACTCTCCAACGCATATGAAGCCTCAAACCCTCGCAAAATTCTGAAAGCAAAACGCTGCGTTCAGTTAATTCGAATTGCGCCGCGGCTCAGCGTTTTGCGCCGCGGCGAGGTTGAGTTCTGTCTGACTGAGGGCCGCGGCGATGACATGTTACGCCGCGGCGAGATTTGGTTCTGTGAGTTTCGGAGTGTCATGCAGATTCCTCGCCTCGGCGCGAAATGTTTCGCCGCGGCGTATCTTGATTCTGTGAGACTCCATGCTGCGGCTCATCACCTTGCGCTGAGGAATTTTGGTTCATTCCAGAGGCGCCGCGGCTGCTCAACATTGCGCCTCGGTGAGTTTTGCTTCTGTCTGAACTCTGACCGCGGCGATAGCATGTTCCGCCGCGGCGCGAGTTCACTCTTCACCTTCGGCTGCGGCGTGGATGATCTTGGCCGCGACGAGACTTGCAAAATCACCATTTTCCAGCATTTTTCTCCTCAGGCTGCTCAATGATCCTTGACACATGCATCCTATATGAAGAATAAAATGTGATTAGTTATCAATATACTCAAAATTAAGGTATAAATGCTGATTTTTCAAATAAGTATTGAGTATATAGCTATTCATCCTAAATATGTTCATTTTCTTTTGTGTAAGTGTCATTTGTCCTATAAATGGGGGTTAATCATCCTATTTACTGAGAGAAAATATATACAATAACATGAATAGTTGGGAATTATCACACCCCCAAACTTGAACTTTTACTCGTCCTCGAGTAATACAAATAAAAAACATTACTAGAATGACCATTGCCTTGGCAACATTAGCGACTGCTATGGTCCTCACTTGCTGCATCAGAGAGCATAATCAATAGGAAGAACAAACTACATATGCCAGAAACAAAGTTCAAATGATAAAATTAAAGCTTCCAACCATTTCGAAGTGTGTGTGTGAATTTGGCCCAACACTCATCACAAGCAAGCATCAGAAGTCACTTTCTGCACTCCAACAAGTATAACCAGCCTCAACAATAGGAACTTCATAAGCTCACCTTTTTCCCTCTCTCCACTGAATTAGGTATCACAAGACCACTAGATCAAAAGGACTTTTAGGCTTGTAATGGGGTTAGGGTTGAGGCTACCAAAGATAGGCAAAGTCAGTACAAAGAGCCTTGAGAAAATCTATGTGATAGTCTGCATAAACCAGAGATCCTCTTAATGTACCTTCAGTAATGATTTAAATGGATCCCTATCTCAAATGTATTTTATTTTGTTTTGTTTTTTATTTTCCCTTTTTTTTTTTTCTTTTTTTTTTTTTTGAATAAACAGCCATTTGGCTGTTTCTTTATTCTCATACATGCACTACTATCTTATTCTCAAGACAAGGGTAGGATTATTGATTTTTATAATGCCAGTCAAGTTAGGTCTCCTTTTAGTGACTCCAGGGCAACAGAATGAAAAATCTTCTCCTACAGTTTCTCTCTCTCTTTTTTTTTTTTTTTGAATGAACAAGGCTCAAATAAGGTTCAAGCGTAAGTGATATTGCAATAGGGTCAGGCTAGAAAGGCACAATCTCAACCAAGGAATGCCTAAATCATCTCTAACGGTTAAGCCATACCTATTGATTTGCCTCAAGAGGGTAGGAGATAAGTTCTAAAATCCTGAATTTGAGACTAGCTATACAAATTAGATTACAGAAAATTTTCTCCTAGAACAAGCAGTTGATTTGTGAATTGGCCAATAGTGCATAATGTAGCTTTCAAAATGGATGGATTCCTATTTTATGCATTTGAACTAAGATCAGAACACAGATAGTATAGACTTCCTACCAAATATCTCTTTACACCAGACACTATCATTGGAAGCAGGCGAAAACAGAACCAACAGGCCAACAGACAAACTAGCTTGAAACAAATTTCATTTCAAAAATTTTGTTTAACAAGAAAAAGCTCAAGAACAAAATTTCATGTTATTCTATCAATTATGCTTTCACCAAATTATCCTACCCCCAAACTTAAAATCAACATTGTCCTCAATGTTGGGGACCAAAGCTAGCAGACAAGACTAAAGGTAGAAAGCTCTGTGCAAAAAGAAAATTTTTGGTGTTGTTGTTTTTTTTTTTTGAATGAACAACATAGAAGGAAAAGGAGAAAGTAAATATAACAACAAACATAGAAAACATAAACATTAAAAGAAGTCTGAATGACAACATAAAAACAGAAACAAAGAGAGTGTCAGATAGAGGGATCCTGTGGTGGCTGCTCGGGCTCTGGAGGCGGCTCCTGAGATAGTTCCTGAGATGGGGATCCGGCAGGACTGAGCACAAAATCCGGAGGAGGCAGAAGCTCAGATGGGTCCCACTGTAGACGGCTGGCTAAATGTCTCCAACACTGGTATTGCCAGCGGTCCATGGCCTGAGCTCGTATGGAAAGATCATTCACCATCGTGTACAGAGCCTCCAAGGAAGGTGCCTGAGCTGGAGGTGATGGCTGATCCTGAGCAGGCAGGTGAGGGGACTGAGGGGGTGCAACAGGAAACTCTACCGGCTCCTCAGCAGGCGGCTCCATCGGCGTATCAATCGGCTCGTCTGCTGGGTCATTTCCCCCAGCCTCCAAATCGCCAATCATCAGGATAGAAAATGGCTTCCTCGGAAGGAGGAGCTCCTCATGTGCCTCAAATGGAACCCCAGCATCGGTGCACAACTCTGTAATCAAATGTGGATGTGCCAGACTGGAAACTGTAGAATGGGAGATCTTCTTGATGCTCTCAAAGATGATATAGCCAACATCGATCGACCGCCCAGTCATAATCAAATAGATTAAGATCGCCCGATCAACAGTCACATCACTCAAATGACCGCTTGGAAGTAGGTTGGTGCAGACAAAGTAGGCCCAATAACGTGCCACGCGATTCAAATTGGCCCGCAAGATGCTTTTGGGCACCCCTCTGGACAACTTCCAAACATTTCGCCCCGGGAGCGTCAGCTCTGCAACTACATCATCCAAATCGGGGGTCTCCCCACTCATCCGGTACAAGCAGAACTCACAGTCATCAACCAACGCAAGGCAATATTTGTCTCTGATCACTTGCTCATTGATAGTGACTGTACGTCCACGGACTCGGTACAAACTCTCGCGACAGAACGGGGCGTTGGCATAGAATTCCCGCACAATGGGCACCACTGCAGCAACGGGGTCATAACAGAATGTGCCCCACCATCTAGCGGATATCTGATCGGCTACTTCCTGACTCTCGGTGGGTGCAGTACTAAACTTCCGTCCTGGAATTAAAGCTCTGTGAAAGGTAACTTCATTGTAGCGCTCTTGAGCTGCCAAGGACACGAAGCGCGAACGATCATAACTAGCAGCAGAGGAAGATGAAGCTTCACCCCGAGCTTTCTTTTTGGGGGCCATGGAATAGAAACCTGCCAAAGAAAAGTGAGACACAATTAACAGGGCAACTAAGCAGCAGTTATGCAAGTAGTGATTGATAATCCAAGCAGCCACAAGATGAAGAAGACTTAATGTTCAGATAATGCAAATCAAAAGAGTCACAAAGAGAAACCATAGCTGGACCCAAACAAAAGCAAACCAAGAGTTCATTTTCTTTTAGGCATTTAAACAAATAGCTTGTGTGCATAGAGGCAAATGCAATATTAGAAGAATTCAAAGCATCTACAAGACATTGGCCAGAAACTCTATGCAAAGAAGGAGGGAGTAGAGAAGCCAAATCATGCAGAATTGAACTACACACACATACAAGCTCATTCAGGCATTTTCACAAACAGGTGGTGTGCATCAATCTACAACTCTATTGCAAGGCTCAAATCAAACCAAGAATTTCCCTCCAATCAAACAGAATTATCCAGCCAAAAGAAAACAATGCAGCAGCTAGAGAAATGAACGAATGCAGCAATGAAAATTTGGAAGAGACACTTACCTTGGACGGCAGCGAAGAAGAACCGACGAAATGGAGGGCGTAGAATGCACAAACTGAAATTTCAATCGGATGGAGGGATTGGGGAGGGAAAAACGTAGGAAAGGGGAGGAGTTGGGGGGGAGAAAATGGATGGGTGCGGCGGGAAACAGGGACGACGACGGGAAGGGGAGAAAAACCAGGCGAAGGGCGAAAGAACAGTTGTACGGCAGAAACGCGCAAAGACCCTCTTTAATTTCAAAATTATCCGACTCGCGCCACGGCTTGGATCATTCGGCCGCGACGAACATTGACTCTGCCCCCCGTAAAAATTGCCCAGCCCGACTTACGCCACGGCCTGACAAATCACGCCACGGCCATTTTTGCTACTGGACCTGAGAAGGCCGCGGCTTGAATCATCACGCCGCGGCGACATTTGCTACTGACTTCAGGCCAAAATTGCCTCGTGCGAATCACGCCGCGGCCTGAATTCCTGCGCCGCGGTAACTTTTGCTACTGATCTAAACCACGCCGCGGTGGGTGTTATCGCGCCGCGGCCAAGTTTGCCACTGACTTCTGGTATGCCGCGGCGCAGATAGTTGAGCCGCGGCGCCAATTTGACCTGATGCAATTTACTTAAACATTTTGCCTAATTTCTCAGTTATAACACTACTTTCTTACTTTAAACGCATCAATTTTGAAATTTAGAGCATAAAATAGGCAATAAGTTAATCGCATAAGATTAAAATAATACTTCCCTTGCTTTGCTTTTGTAATATTGGTTCCTTACTGCATGAATTATTCTAGACTCTTCCATAGCTCCGCAGCATTCTTCAGCAATTTCTCCTGAAACCAAAAATTTTGCCATCACAAGCTACCCATTTGAAATTCTAACAATCCTCAATCTAAAAGACCTCCTTTTTTAAAAAAAAAATTAAAATGACAAAATTATAGGAAAAAGAACTTGGGTTGCCTCCCAAGAAGCGCTTGCTTTATAGTCTTCAGCCGGACTCATCAATGGTTCATGTGGAATCAGCAAGGTGGAAAGTGGAGGCCTGACGATCTACATGCCCTCCCCAATAGTGCTTCAATCGTTGGCCATTGACCTTGAATTTTTCACCAGAGTTGCTTGCCAACTCGACTGCTCCATGGGGAAAGACTTCGACCACCGTGAAAGGTCCTGACCACCTTGATTTCAGTTTCCCAGGAAAGAGCCTAAGACGAGAGTTATACAACAAAACACGTTGTCCCGGCTTAAATGCTTTGAGGGTGATTCTTCGATCATGGAAGAGTTTGGTCCTCTCTTTATAGACTCTTGCGCTTTCATAAGCGTGCATTCTAAATTCATCCAACTCATTAAGCTGGAGGAGTCTCTTATCGCTTGCAGCTTTGAAGTCAAGATTTAGCTTTTTGATCACCCAGAAAGCACCATGTTCCAATTCAACTGGTAGATGGCAAGCCTTTCCAAAGACCAATTTATAAGGTGACATACCAATTGGAGTCTTGAAAGCAGTCCGATAGGCCCACAATGCATCATCAAGTTTCATGGACCAATCTTTTCTTGACACCCCCACCGTTTTCTCCAGGATACTTTTGATTTCACGGTTGGAAATCTCGGCCTGCCCATTGGTTTGGGGATGATAAGCCAATGCCACTTTATGCTTCACTCCATACTTCTTCAATAGGGCTTGAAATTGGTTATTACAGAAATGCAATCCCCCATCGCTAATAATGGCTCTTGGTGCTCCAAAGCGGGTGAAGATATTTCTTTTTAAGAATTTGAGCACCGTTTTTGCGTCATTGGTGGGACTAGCCATAGCTTCCACCCATTTGGAGACATAATCCACCGCTACCAAAATGTATTGATTTCCCAAGGAGCTCGGGAAAGGTCCCATGAAGTCAATGCCCCATACATCAAACAACTCAACTTCCAACATGTTTGTCAACGGCATTTCATTTCTCTTGGATATGTTTCCTACCCGTTGGCATCTATCACACTGAAGCACACATGTGTATGCATCTTTAAATAGTGTGGGCCAGTAGAACCCACTTTGCAAAACTTTAGCGGCTGTCTTTTCTCCCCCAAAGTGACCTCCATAATCTGACGCATGGCAACTTTGCAAGATTGCTCCTTGTTCTTCTTCTGGTACGCACCTTCGTAGGATATGATCAGCACATCGCCGAAACAAAAATGGCTCGTCCCAGACATAAAATTTAATATCATGCAAGAATCTTTTCCTCTGGTGGAAGCTCAAATCTGGAGGCAATACATGGCACACCAGGTAATTCACATAGTCCGCATACCATGGCACTTTGTTCTGCTCCACAAAAAATAAACTTTCATCTGGGAAAGTCTCACTGATCTGTTTTTCCCGATCATCATGAGCTGCAGTACTCAGTCGAGACAAATGATCCGCCACATGGTTCTCACTACTCTTTTTATCCACTATCTCCAGATCAAACTCTTGTAGTAGTAGAACCCACCGGATCAACCTTGGTTTAGAATCTTTCTTCTCAATCAAATACTTGATGGCTGCGTGGTCAGTGAAAACTGAAACCTTGGCGCCCACCAAGTAAGCTCTGAATTTCTCAAAGGCATATACTACTGCCAACAGCTCTTTTTCAGTGGTTGGTATAATTCAGTTGAGCATCAGATAAAGTTTTGCTGGCATAGTATATTGGATGAAAGAGCCTCCCTTGTCTTTGCCCCAGTACTGCCCCCACAGCATAGTCGCTGGCATCACACATCACTTCAAAAGGCTTGGTCCAGTCAGGTGCCACAATAATAGGGGCAGATACTAATTTTGTCTTCAACTCTTCAAAAGCCATAAGACACTGATGGTCAAACTTGAATGGAGTGTCTTTTTCAAGTAGTTGGCAAAGAGGTTTGGCAATTTTTGAAAAATCTTTAATAAACCTCTTGTAAAAACTCGCATGACCCAAGAAACTTCGCACGCCTTTCACACTGGTCGGAGGTGGAAGCTGCTCAATTAGGGAGATTTTAGCCTTATCCACCTTAAGGCCTTTACTAGAAACTCGATGACCGAGAACTACACCCTCTTGCACCATAAAGTGACATTTTTCCCAATTCAGGACTAAATGGGTTTCCTCACATCTTTTCAGAACTTGTCCCAAATTAGCAAGGCATTCTTCAAATGAATCCCCAAAAACTGAGAAATCATCCATGAAAATTTCCATGGTTTGCTCAATCATATCGGAGAAAATGGACATCATGCATCTTTGGAATGTAGCCGGTGCATTGCATAAGCCAAATGGCATCCTTCTGAAAGCGAATGTGCCATAAGGACATGTAAAGGTTGTCTTTTCCTGGTCTTCAGGGGCAATAGCAATCTGATTATATCCAGAATATCCATCCAAGAAACAAAAGTAGGCCTTCCCAGCTAATCTATCCAACATTTGATCAATGAAGGGTAATGGAAAGTGATCTTTTCTGGTGGCAGTATTGAGTTTTCTGTAATCCATACATACCCGCCATCCCGTCACTGTTCTTGTGGGAATCAACTCATTGTGGGTGTTAGCCACTACGGTCATACCTCCTTTCTTCGGAACACATTGGACCGGGCTCACCCATGAGCTATTTGAAATTGGATAAATAATCCCAGCATCCAGCCATTTCAAAATTTCTTTCTTCACTACTTCCTTCATTATTGAGTTAAGCCTTCTTTGATGCTCAACAGATTTCTTGTGATTATCCTCTAATAGGATCTTATGCATACAAATCGAGGGACTTATCCCTTTGATGTCTGCTATTGACCATCCGATGGCTTTCTTAAAACCTTTTAGCACTTGAAGAAGCTCATTTTCTTGCTGTCCGGAGAGTGCAGCAGAGATTATTACTGGCAATGTGCACTCTTCCCCCAGGTAAGCATATTTCAAATGGGGAGGTAATGGTTTCAACTCTAGGGATGGAGGTTCCTCTACTGATGGCTTCAGTACAGATTTGATTCCAATTGATGCATCAAGTGGTTCAAATTGTTGAAAAGCCTTAGAACGCTTTTGGGTAGCTTCCAAGAACTTAATACATTCACTTACTCCATTATGCTCCTTCCTAGCTAAACCAACTAATGATGCTTCTGGAGGATCTTTAAGAGTTGATTCAATGAATTCAGCATGTACTGCATGAGTGATTAAGTGCACAAAGCAACATTCCTCTGGTTCAGTCGGGCTCTTCATTGCCTTGTACATGTTGAAGGTCACCTCTTGGTCATTCACCCTCATAGTGAGCTCTCCTTTTTGTACATCAATCAATGTCCTCCCTGTGGCCAGAAAGGGTCTACCCAAAATGATAGGAATATCCTTGTCCTCTTCATAGTCCAAGACTATAAAATCTGCTGGAAAAATTAACTTGTCAACCTTCACCAAGACATCTTCAATAACCCCATTGGGATAAACCAGAGATCGATCAGCTAATTGCAAGGTGACAGTTATTGGTCTTGCCTCTCCCAACCCAAGCTTCTTGAAAGTTGACAGTGGCATTAGGTTTACACTTGCCCCCAAGTCACACAAAGCATTTCCAGCAAAATGTTTTCCAATGTTACAAGGAATGGTGAAACTCCCTGGATCTTTCATTTTAGGTGGCAATTTCTTTTGCAAGATCGCACTGCATTCCTGAGTTAGAGCCACCATTTCAAATTCTCCAAATCGCCTTTTATTGGATAGCACATCCTTCATAAATTTAGCATAACTTGGCATTTGCTCCAAAGCTTCTGCAAAGGGAATGTTAATGTGGAGCTGCTTGAAGATTTCTAAGAATTTTTGATATTGTTTATCCAGGTTCTTCTTCTTGAAGCGTTGAGGAAATGGTAGCGGAGGAATAATTCTCTCTTGATCTTTCGCTTGACTACTCTTCTCAGCCTTGTCATTCCTCTTCTCCCCCACATCATTCTTTTCCTCCACTGGTTTCTCCTTCTCAATCTCCTCTTCCACCTTACCTTGATCTTGATCAGACTTGTTGGCTCGCTTGGATGGTAGTACTTCAGGCAACTCTTTGCCGCTTCTCAATGCAACTGCCTTACATTCCTTTTTACCTTCTCTCCTGGGGTTAGGAACAGTATCACTTGGTAGCACCCCAAGCTGTCTTGAATTTATAGAGGAGGCCAATTGACCGATTTGCACTTCTATATTCCGGATTGCGGTCTCATGCTTCATCATTGTTGCATATTGTCTGGCTAAGATTGCATCTTGCTTAGCCATGTACTGCATGAGCATGTCTTCCATGTTTGGTTTCTTTTCTGGCATTGGTGGTGGTCTTCCTGGAACAGAAAATCCAGGAGGATGAGGAGGTCTCATACCAGACGAGGATGATTGAGCCTGATTTTGACCTTGATTTTGTCCCTGGCTCCATGAAAAATTTGGATGATTCCTCCATCCTGGGTTATAGGTGTTGGAGTAGGGGTTATTTTGATTTTTTCCATAGTTGCCCATATAGTTGACTACTTCTACCAAGGAAGGGCATTGATCACTGTAATGGTTTTCTCCACAATGCTCACACATAATGACTAGAGCTTGAATGGCATTAACTCCCATTGGTGCACTGAAGCGAGTTTCAAGACTGTCAAATCTTTTGTTTATTGCAGCCATTTGAGCCGAGAGGGTGGTTAGAGCATCAATTTCATGTACCCCAGCCACCTTTTTCTTATGAGGTCTGGATGCGGACCATTGGAGAGAGTTAGCCGCCATATTCTCCAGCAAATTGTAAGCCGCATCAACATTCAAGTTGCCTGTGATACTCCCATTTGAAGCTGAGTCAAGGATGGCTTTTGTCTCAGGTAACAATCTATTGTAGAAAGTTTGCACCTGCACCCATTTAGGAAACCCATGATTCGGGCACTTCTTCAACAATTCCTTGAATCTTTCCCAAGCTTCATATAATGGCTCATCATCTTGTTGCATGAAGGAGGTAATGTCATTTCTCAACTCTACTGATCGAGCTGGTGGAAAAAATTTGGCTCTGAATCTTGTAACCAAATCATCCCAAGTAGCCACAGACCCATCCGGCAATGAGTTGAGCCATACCTTAGCCTTGTCCCTTAAGGAGAGTGGAAATAGCCTCAGCCAAATTGCATCATCTGATACTCCATTTTGCTTAAAGGAATCACACACCTCTAAGAAGTTGGAGAGGTGAGTGTTTGGGTCTTCAAGAGGAGAACCACTAAATTGCCCAGCCATTTGAAGCATCTGCAACACCACTTGCTTCATTTCAAAATTGTTAGCTTGAATGGCTGGTCTTCTTATACTGGAGTGGTATCCTTGCATGTTCAAAGTAGCAAAATCATTTACGGTGCGGACACGATTTTCATCCTCATTCGCCATTTTTGTGGTTGAGTTGGAAGCTTCACTATCGTCAGTCTGGGTTGGATTGGATGGTTCTTCAGAGTCTTCTTGAAACAAAACCACTTGTAGACTTTCAATTTCTTGCATATGAGGTAGTACACTCACAGAAAGGAGTCACTGCAAAACAGAGCAGAAACGAAATTAAAAATAGATAAAGTAAAAATATACACAGTGCTTAAGTTCAAACTAGATGTGTTGGTATCAATATTGACAAGAAAATATTTTGGCACTCAACTCCTCGGCAACGGCGCCAAAAACTTGTTGCTCTCTTTGAAGCGTACACGCAAGTATACGTATCGTGAAGGCAATATAGTGATAAAAAAAGATCGTTCCCACGAGGATTTGTTGTCAAAATATTGTCAAGTACTGAAATTTACACTCTAATTTAAATTAAGCGAATCAATTTGTAATGGTTGGTGTAAAAGAAAGTTGTTTATGGATTAAAAACTGTGCAGAATTCAGGGTTGATATTTGGATGTCTGGGAAATTAGTGGCATCTAGGATTATTGGTCCTCTTGTATTTCATAGTAGTCAGCTCAACATTCAATACTTTTGTAATCAATGGTAACACATGCTGGTCTAGGATTAAGTTGCTCCTATATATATTTTTTCAAATATTATATAGGTCTACCCAGTTCATTTTATAATTCCTTACAAAATCAACTAAGATCAAGCTATTATCACAATACCTACTTGGACCATGTGAGGTTATTGAGTATATTCCTATCTCAGTAACTAAACTATCCACTTACTCAGGCAAGTTTCAAGCACCCACACCACTCAACTTTGGATCTCACCTTCCTTTTCCTTTCTCAAGTTCAAGTTAGATATCAAATCAATCTAATTGTTGGCCAATCAATCAGAAAGTATGAAGCATAAAGTTGAATAAACAAGTATTAGCCATTGATTGCAAAGTCAGAATGAAGAACGACTACTACTCCATACAAGAGTTCCTAATAATCCTAGATTAGAGAGGGTTTAGCTGTACATGATCATGAAATTCCAAGACACAGTTGAAGCAACAAGCAGATACATCAATGAAAATGAATAAGACAGAAGAAAGAAAGAAGAAACTCCCAAAACGAGATGGTTTGAGCTTCAATCTTCAATCTCCAGCTTCCTTTGCTTCAAAGTGCCTTCTTAGCTTTTCCCTTAGCCTCTACTCACTTGGAACCACACAAGAAATGACCCAGAATGCCCAGAATGACGGCTCTTCGACTCTCCAACGCATATGAAGCCTCAAACCCTCGCAAAATTCTGAAAGCAAAACGCTGCATTCAGTTAATTCGAATTACGCCGTGGCTCAGCGTTTTGCACCGCGGCGAGGTTGAGTTCTGTCTGACTGAGGGCCGCGGCGATGACATGTTACGCCGCGGCGTATCTTGATTCTGTGAGACTCCATGCCGCGGCTCATCACCTTGCGCTGAGGAATTTTGGTTCATTCCAGATGCGCCACGGCTGCTCAACATTGCGCCTCGGCGAGTTTTGCTTCTGTCTGAACTCTGGCCGCGGTGATAGCATGTTCCGCCGCGGCGCGAGTTCACTCTTCACCTTCGGCCGCGGCGTGGATGATCTTGGCCGCGGCGAGACTTGCAAAATCACCATTTTCCAGCGTTTTTCTCCTCAGGCTGCTCAATGATCCTTGACACATGCATCCTATATGAAGAATAAAATGTGATTAGTTATCAATATACTCAAAATTAAGGTATAAATGCTGATTTTTCAAATAAGTATTGAGTATATAGCTATTCATCCTAAATATGTTCATTTTCTTTTGTGTAAGTGTCATTTGTCCTATAAATGGGGGTTAATCATCCTATTTACTGAGAGAAAATATATACAATAACATGAATAGTTGGGAATTATCATGGTCTTGGCTATTCTCATCACTAGCTTCTTAAAAAGCTAACAGAATTGCGTCTATGCAAATGTGATCTTTCTTATGTTAATAATCTTTCTTTGTCTGGATCTCCCTTACAGCAAGCTACAAAGTGGAATTCCCTCATCATTAGGGAATATCTACACAATGCAAACCTTATACCTTTCCTATAACAACTTGAGTGGGGATCTTTCAAGTTTCATTTAGCCCTTATACCTTTCTCTTGAAGTGGGTTTGATCTATTTGGAGCTTTTACTTATAAATTTTATTTTCATTGCATTGAATAGTTCTGAATTAGTCCAAATGAAACTCTACCACTAATAGTTAAGTCTAATGCATATCTATAATATTGAGGGTAAAAAGATAGTAACTCTACCACCTTTTTAAGTCTATAGACATTGTCTTTATTGCATGAAATAGTCCTTAGTCCAAATTAAACTCTATCACTGATAAGTCTTATGCATATCCTACATTGAAGGTAAAATGATAGTAGCTCTGCCACTTTTGAGGATCACATCCTAATGTTTTTACTCTCACTAAAAGCAGACCTTCACCTCTGTTTCCCATCCTTTCTTAAGGAGGCATTGAAAAATAATACAGATTGAGTTATGGCTGGGAGATCCACTTGTAAAATTATAGGGCCTACCAATTGCGAGAGATGCAATAGCCAAGAGTGTCTTTGGTTCTCGGTCTAGAGTAATTGCCCCATCTTTTTCAATGAGTCGCACACTCCCAAAAATGACAGAATAGCAGAGTGCAATAGCCAAGAGTGTCTTTGGTTCTCTCTTTTTTATTTTTGGTTTTTATTTTTATTCAAAACAGAAAATATGAGTGAAAATGTTTTTGGTTGTCTAGTAGAAAATGTTTTTTTTTTGACAATTTTTTTGAAAATAGACTGAGAATGTGTTTGGTTATCTTAATTTTCTCATATTTTTTTATACTCAATATATCTTATGAATAAATTTCAAAATAAATAAAAAATTAATATGAACCGTTTGGCAATAGGTTTTCTAAGTAAGTTTCTTCCCTATGGAATTAAGGAATTTGCTTCGCGGTTGGATATTAGCTCTAAATTAATAGTAAGGAATTTACTTCCATTCTTGTTATTGTAAAGTTGGAATGGTCAAAGAGCCTATGAAAATTTAAATTTGAAGAGGTAAAGCAATTGCTTAGATTACATAAGTATAAAGTTTTATGAATTTGGTGGGAACCCCCTTACAAAAAGGATTATCGCCAAACATTTTATAGATTAACTGAAAAAAAGTCTACCAAGATATAAATTCAAAAGAATTTGTACCCCTAGTGTTCAAAAAGCTTCTCTCCAATGTAGGTAAATTAAAATATAGCTATAACTTTTGATAAATTAAGGGGGGGAAAAGGAACAAGTTGGAAAGCTCTTATTATCAAATTTAAATAAAATCAATTGGCTTGTATGAAACTGATCATAATAAATAAAAATAATAATTTAAAATAAATTTTAGAAAATCATGTAGGAAAAAATGTCCACTATTAAAAATTAAGATTGAATTGTAAGACAACATGAAGTGTTTAAAGGATTAATTATTGACCTTGGTATTTGATACTTTGAACTTACGGTAACAAAACATCTTGAGACACAGAAATTAGAAACCATTTTTTGCGTTTGTTCTGTTAATTTTATCTTGGTAAATTGCAAAATATATATTTTAGTCGCAAATTTTTGTAACAAAGTTTTGATAGCTTCAAATTATTTGATAATGGTTTATTGATGCAAATTTTGGACTTTATGTAAAATTATGATTTATTGTAATTGTTGAAGAATGCACCTAGAGGGGGTGAATAGGTGCTTTCATAATGAAAATTAGCAATTGAAACAAAATTGTTAAAAACAAAAAATTTTGTAAATAAACTAAGATCTTATTAATAGGATTTTCTAAAAAAATAACCAAGAAACAAAGATCAAGGAAATTAAAACAGAATTTTGTTGACAAGGTTTTAGTACAAAAGCAAAAATAGAATCAAGGACGAAGTAAAAGGAGGAAAACACCTGATATATCCTGATTTAATCCACTTGACCTATGTCTAGTTCTCTTGCAAACTACTAAGGGATTTTTACTATAAAATCAAAGTACACACTCACAGAAACAATATTTCCAAACTCATCTAAAACTTTTACAACACTTGAGTTTCATATAAGCTTACCCAAAACTTACAATTGCTCTTTTGTTGTTTCTCTGGTTTGGTTTTGCTTATTTTGTAGAATTTTGTGTATTAATGGTATATATGTTATAACTTTTGTATGTCTGTCCTCACACTTGGGAAAGATTTACAGAATGATATGAGAATGTATAAAAAACTTTATCAATAAAAGATTACAATAAGATCACTTTCAAAAGTTCTCATAAGCTAGATTTATCCAAAAACTAAACTAAAAATTTTAAGATGAAAAGAACAATGAATATTATAATATAACTTAACTTTTCTTTCCTTACTTCAGTTCTCTATTTCCTTCAGTTCTTCATCTTACTATTATATAGTGGCTCCCAAAGGACATATATATGTTGGAGAGTTCAACTTTATAAGTATAGCCATTGTAAGAGGTATGAAAGCAAAGACAACTAAGGAAGTTTTTCTTTCGGCTGCACAGACTATTTTCTTCTTCTTTCTTGATTTTGAATCCTTGACCTTGCTTTTTTTCTTCTCTCTCTTCCACTACTTTTCTTTTACTTTTGCTAAACAAAGTACTTAGTTGTGTTGATAAAAAAGAATTGCATTGACACTCTTTCATATATATATATATATATATACATATCCTTTCTTCGTGCATTTTTCGCGAGTCTGTGCAGTGCTTTTTTTTGTTCAACTTCTGTATTGTTTTAAAGATTAGAAGATTAAAGCAAAATGTAGTGACCATTGAGGCAAAATGCATTAGCTTCCCTCCTTCCATGCTTTGTCTTTCTCTTTTGCTTTTTCTCATTAAAACCTTTAAAAGAAAACTTTTGAATAATCTTCTATCTTCTTGCTCTATTTTTTTCCCTTTTCACAAATTTGCCTTTGTAACTTTACTCAGATGAAAAGAAAATAAAAACTTTAGAGAGAGAGAGCTTCTGAAAGGATATGAATAAGGTGGCTTTGGAAAATCTCTAATATTCTTCTTTGATTCTTGAATAAGGAATTTGTGATGTTGCCACTAGTTTGATGAATTAGAAATTGCAAAGAAAGAGTTTATACTGTTTTGGTTTCTCATACTCCTTTATCTCCAATAATGATTTTTGCTTCTTTATCTTTGTTGCTCTTTTCTTCTTTCTTCGATAAAGTTTTTTGACTATATATGGGATAGAGATTTGCTTTTACTTTATGACATCAGATTTCTTTTATCGTTTCTTGAACTTTTACTTTCTCATTGTTCAATATTTTCTATTAAGATTTGCAAAGAGATGTGATAGCTTCTTTCACTTTCCAATGCTTCATTTAATGTTATGTAAAAGCAAAAAGTGATCCTCTAATATAAAATATTATACAAATAAGACAACCTTCCCAAATATCTTCAAAGAGTCAAAGTACTTTAATTAAATGTTAGTATATATATATGACATTTATTGCTACTGCATTTTCTTTTTCTTAACTAATGATTATTTTTAACTTAATGCTTGTATAAATTTTACTTAAAAATCTTGTTATCATCAAAATAATTAAATCAAAACCTTAGGGCTAACAATTGTCATTATAAGGACAATTTCATAGTTCTTGATTGTTCAATATGGTATAGGATTTTGAGAGGAGTAATTCATATTGATAGGTTATAAGTAGTTTGGGTAATCTATTTGGATTGTTTGCTAGTTTTTCATAAGGGATAGCTTGAGCTAACTCATGTAGTAGTTTAACTTGGGAAAATAACTTAGATTAGCTGTTTGGGTTCTTAAAAGGGTTGATTTTCATTAGGTTTATTAAGGTTTTAGTTTTCTGTTAAAGATTTGATACAATTAAATACATGTGTGATATGTGACACTATAATAATCTATAATAATGTTGCATAATTTAAAAAGTTGATTTTTTTTCACTTAAATAGTAGTACTATCACTACAAAAAAAATGATGTTTTTAACATCAATTATAAAACTCACACTACATGTTTAATTTTTAGAGTAAATTACATATATTTCTCTCAAATTTTATTAAAATTATATAAAATATACACAAATGTCTCATGAAACAAAAAAATTATCCTATATTTTAATTTGATTTTAAATTTTTTACCAAAATACCTTTCATTTAAAATATTTTTAAATTTTAAAAAATTATGTATTTAAATTAATGAAGAATATTTTAGTCAATAAAAATTTGAAATTAGATTAAAGTTCTCACACCCCATAAAATTAGAGCACAACCGATACACTACAAAATAATTCCTTCCCTGTAAGTCTCATTTCTCAAATCAATTCTCCCCTAATCTCCTAAGGTGTAGTTGTTTACATTAGAATCACTTGAGGAGTAATCCATATGAATAATTTCATACTTCATTTTGAACCATCAAGTGATACTTGGTTCCACTAATTTGTAGAAATTTTAGCAAAATCTTCCTTAAGAATTTGGACCTTTTGAAATTTTTATAATTAGATAATCAATACAACCAAACAACAAAGAGAGCTTTGCTCTCATTCCTATCCACTAAAATAGGTATAGTAGATGGGGATCCTACTTGTGAATTATGTGAATCTACATCTATGATATAAACAAAATAATGAATTGAACTACAATGAAATGAACTTCGCCACGTAGTCAACGTAAAGCCCATTAGATTGAAGGAAGGTCAACACAAAAGGCAATGTTGAGGGCTTAGACTAACTCTACTATTTGAAATCCCAAATACTAAGTAAATAACATCCAACAAAGTATCAAATTTATAATTAAGAAAAACATGGTAAATGATTCTACCATTGATTGAAATATTGTAAAATGTACAACAATTTACTTAAAAGTCAAAAGTCCATAACTTTCAATAGGCTAAACAATTATAAGGGCCTAAACATAAGGGCATTTTTAATAAATTTTTACTGCTATGAAAATAAAAAATCAATAAGAGTTACTATTAATCATAAAATGAGCATGCAACTTGAAAATTTAAATGGATGATCTTTTAAAAACTTTTTTCTTTAAAACAACTTTGTTAAAAGGACCTTTTTAGAATGGATTAGCCATTAGGAGTAGGGAGCCCATGTGGATAATGTCATGGCCCAAAACCCAAGGCCATGACCGAAGCCTAGACTAAGCCAACCAATGTTAACCTAGCCTAGCAAGCCTAACAACACATTCAAAGTTCATGTTTTTATATATACAAATAAAAAAAAATATAATTAGGAGGTGTTGAAAACTGATAGCATTTCCTTTAAAAATGGGACATCATAACCCTGCAAATTTAGCACAATCTGATACATATATTCTCAGAAGTTCACTAATTTCATATACCTCAAAAATTTGCCACAACATAGCATATGTATAAGTTTTCAAAATATAAACAAATGCTATTACAAGGGCTACCATAAGGTCTGTAAAAGAAACATACTATCTACATAACTCAAAATAATCTACCACCTAGTCACCAATATGCCTTGGAGTTTCAACATAAACTCGTTAACCAAATTAACATACCAACTACATCTGGGAGACATGCAAGATCCATATTATTTCAATCTACCTTCTGTTGATCTGAAATATGTCAAGGAAAGGAGTAAGCCTACCATTAACTTAGTGAATGCACAGATAACAAAGCAAGTAGAAGAAAAAACAAGTATGTTTAGAGTTTTTCCCAATAGAGTATTTTAACAAATAAGTAAACAATAAATATAATTACAATAATTCACTTATTTAGCAAGCTATCAATAAAAGTATAATTTAAGATTGAAGAAAATAACATGAAATGGGTTTCACAAGAAAGAAATATAATCAACTCTGAGTGCCGCCACAAAGGGTTCAATATTATCATTAGTACCACTACACTATATTACAACATCACCACCATTACCGAGTGTCATCACACAATGTGTATTTCACAATATATTCAGTGTAGTTATCACTAAGTGTTGTTACATAGTGAATATTCATCATATTAACTAGGTGCACCTAGGCCATTACCCCCACCAACGACTATGGGGTTCTAGCCAACTTCACATCCATAATTTTGAAATAAAATCATTTAAATTAATTAATCATTGGTAAATGAAAAAAATTAAATCAAGTAAAAGAAGTAATTTAGATAAATAAAATAAAAATAATAAATCAACTAGATCATATAATAAAATTATGAATAAAATTCACCATTTGAAAATATAAATGAAATAAAAGAATAACAAGCATTAAATTTAAAAGTTTATCATTTCTCCTCACATGTGTAAATATAGGTAATATCACCATTTTCATATTTCATATTGCACACTTCCAATTCTCATGAAATGTGATTTCCCTTTCCATACACACATATATACATGTATACACCTTCTAGGCATCAGTATCTTATAAAATATCCAGGTTCACATTTAATCCAAACACATGAAATTCATTCGTCATTTCTTCAACATTGTAACGATGTATATATATATATATATATATACTTCCTCATACATATTACAACCCATATTAAATTTTAAAATACATGATTGTTTCCTTGACAACATAGGCAAGGTAAATCACAAAATGTGAGGTTTGGCCTAATAATACCTAAAGATAGAGTAAAAAGAGACTACCACCTTACTATCTACACACTCACCTTTAGAGGCCAACAATAGAGGTTCCAAATTCCTACAAGTTAGATGAGAACCCTAGTTGAATGAGTAACCTTGATACCACCTATAATTATATTAGATATAAAAACATCATTTTAATTACTCAAATAGCTTCTGATACATTTAATATAATTGATTTCATCCTCTAGCACATTAACGTATAATTATAGCTTAAATTTTCTAATGCCACTTCTAATTCTAAGTTTTGGATTCCACAAATTAAACTACCATAATTTAATTTAAGCTTCTAAAATTTAGTTTGAGCTTATAATATACCTTAAGGAGCTTAATAAAGCAAGTTGGAAATGTCAATTCATACCTGTGGCTATGTATTTATGACTATCTCTTTTTCTTTTTTGTGTCTTCTCTATCCCTCCCTTCATAGGTTCTGAAGCTAGCCATTTATAAAAGATTTGGAGGAGAAGCACCTTCCTCCCTAACTAACAAAGGCTCTCAGTGTGTAGAGAAAGCAAAGCAAGGATAAACCATAGTAGGGGTACAAGTTGGATATAAGCAAAGCAAGGGGTATTAGGCTAGATATGGGATCTAAATTTGGCCAGTAAGAGGTTCTACTAACTGAACATTCAAACCTCTAGTTAGCCAATGTAAATTTATTTGATGTGTTGGAGAAAAAGCAACTAAAAACTATAACATAAAATTTTATTTTTCTTTTCTTTTTTCTTTTTGAAGACACAAGCAGGAGTCCTTATTAGACTTTGAAATTGACACAGGTAAATAATTGGCCTTCCAATAATGCCTTGAAGTTCAATTCCCTTTTTAATTAAGATTCTAATATTTTTTAATGAAATTTTCCTTTGTATATTTAGAATTCTAGAAAAGAACAAAATTAAGATAATAAAAAGTAATTATTTTTGAATTGTTGCTAATGTTAGAAAAATAACCATTAATAAAAACCTACAAAAGACACTTATTTATAATGCAATGACAAAAGGAAATATGTTTGAGACCTCAAAATTTTGAATGAAATGAGATATCTAAAAAAATCAATTTGAAATGGGTAATTATTCCAATTTTTTGTTACCAAATATTAAATTTTAACTTAAAGTTTTTTTTAAGGGAAAAATTTATATTACAAATTCCATTATCAAAATATGTGATGTAAGGTTTATCTTATTTTTGGCACAAGAGAGAAAGAGAGAGAGATGAAAAAAAAAAAAGGATTTGAGAAATAAGTTTCAAAACATAACATTTTCCTTTATAATTTCCTCTCCCATTTTAGTAATTTCATAAAAATCTACATTGAAGACATTATAATTGTTTCAATTGATATTCCTCAAATTTCTCCATGAAGTCTATAGTTTCATCTAAAACACACTCTTTGACAAAATAAGATATCTACGAGTCCATTTTGCCCTGCTTCAATTTCAAAGTTGAAATGGAAGCCATTTTCTTTTTAGCAACTACACGTTGGAAAAACAAATGTTGATATCTCCCTTTCGTATATTTAACTTGGAAAATGTGATACTATTTTTTCTTTTTTCTTTTTCCTTTTTTAATCTATCAATATTAACTTATTGTATACTTGTTCCATTAAAAAATTGCTTAGACCACTTTGTTTTTTCTCCGCTTATATATATAAATATATATATATATATATGCGCACACAAAATTTTAAATTATTAAATTTTTTATATACCACACTTATTTACCCTTTTAAGTGTTATTATCATGAAAGAGTTATTCTAAATGTTCACTTGATCATTGATTTAGGAAAAAAAAGTTGGAAAAAGTGATCTCTCTTTTTTTCAACTTAGCCCTTTGTTTCCCATTTTTGACATGAATATTTGTTGCAACTTCTTATGAGCCATAGTCGTTTTGGGCAATACAGTTGTATAAATGTAACAAATGGATCCAAAGAATCTTTTTTAAGTATTAAAAAAAATTAAAATAGTGTTATGATTCTCTAATTTTATTTAATTTTAAATAATTTTTAAATTTAAAATATTTTAAAATGGTTTCTTAAATTTTAATTTCATCTCATAAAAATTCTTTTTAAATAAAAATTTACTAAAACACTTAATAAGGTTTATTTTTATTCTGACATGAAAGTTTTATGTATTTTTTATGTTAAATGATGAGTTAGAAACCAATTAAAGTTTAGAGAAAAAACAAAAGACAGTAGTCTGCGGTCTACGGCTTTCAATAATCTGAATCTTCTACATTTAGCAGAATAAATATATAATATGTAATTAGAGAGAGATAGATTAAAATGTCTTATCAACAATAGAATTATAAATTTTAAAATTCTTCAACTTTTCTCCCTTTAACTGCACCTAATACAATACTGTAAAGAATTCGTTTTAGCATTCCAAACTTATTAGTCTTCAAAACAGTTTGAGCATGTTTCATCGTTTTGACCAATTTGTAATCTTTATTCAGAAAATCGATGGTTTACAATACTCTGACAGTGACGAATGGCTATATCATCCCCATATTTGTTCATGTATTTTTAATAAAATACTAGCACCGTATCATTATTAATAATGATAAACATATTCACACGTCATGTAAAACAGTGGTTGGGCATTAGTATCATCTTGCAACAAACATTATATACGTGCATATGTAACTAAATAACAATAATGAAGTTGTATTGTAGAATTCAAAAACCATTAAACTAGAAAACCAAATCCCATATTTTAAAATTTTAAAGGGCTGGAGTAATATAGAGAAACTTGTAAAAAGTTTGGAATGTCAAATAAATCCTTATTTACGTATATACTCATAAGACAATAAAAGGAAAAAATAATTCCAAATCTGCAAGATATACAGACAAAGGAAAATGCTATACTCGTAGCACAGAATTTTGAATCCCAGAAATCATTTATTACATGATAGTTTTATGTTGTGGAAAAGTGTCACTTATGATCTGTAGAAGTAACTAAATACAAAAGGCAGAGCAAAATGCCCCCAAAAATCATTTGCGGAATTGCAATGCATTGGCTATATGACCAAGTCTGGAAAGGTAACCAGAATGCATGAAACAAAGCCAATATGTGCAAAAGAGTGGTCATATTAATTCGTAATTTACAGTATACGTGCCGTGAACAATAAATATATCAATATTTACCAAAAAATAAATATATATTTTATGTATATGTACAAAGCTTTAAGCTAATCTATTCTGCGTAGTTGCCTCCTCCTTGAGTACGCAATTGCTAGTCATGCAAATAGTGCATCAGAAACTCATGAAAACTATCAAGGAATATACCATAAACAGCAATCCCCACTTTAATTCTCTCTGCTCAGGCTACGGTTTAAAAAGGCTTTAGATCCTCTAAGATCTAAGATTACTGCCAACTAGGAGCAATAGCCAAAACATATTGAAACCTTCAGATAACTTAGTAATAGCACAAAACAGAGGACAGGACATTGCATCTTGAAGTAACGTCTCTGCATCATATACAGGATCGGTGCAGTTGCCAATTTGCAGTTCACGTTCATTTGGTTTGGATAATATGCCAGCCAAGATTTGACTTCATAAGTCCTAATGGCAAGTCTCAGTTAAATATTCATCAGGAATTCAGGATGGCACACCAGTCACCAACAACCTCCACGAGAGTATGCATGTCCCAACCTTAAAATAGTGGAATCGACCGGTGTCCCTAACAACAATTTCACGCTCAACTATCTTGGAGGTGAACTTGGGAGCAATATGGCAATCTCCACAAATACGAAGGTTCTTGGTAATTCTGATTGGAGACCCAGGTTGGGTATTCAAAATAGAAAACACAATAGCAAACTTTTCACAGTGCAGAGCTAAATGGTATTCCTTATCCTCTTCCTCCACTTCATGAAGAGTAGAATCATTCTCAGGGACACTATTCTTTCATCTTTCCCACCAACACATCTGGCTCTTCATATATCTCCTCTTCATATATCTCCTTTGACAGTGGGTGTGATCTATCAGCAGCGAGAAATGTTGAATTGATTATTCAGCTCAACGTTGCTGATGCCAGCCATTTTCCTAATTCTTCTTCTCTTCATTAATGATCGAATAGCCATAACTTCTTCCCATCTACCAGCCTTTGCATATATATTAGATAACAACACATAGTAACTTGACTGCTCAGGAACCAACTGAAAAATTTTATCGGCTGCTAAAAGCCCAATATCCATGTTGTTGTAATCAAGACAAGCCCTGAGCAGAGCTCTCCAAACTCTTTGATCAGGCTCTAATGGCATCTGTTTGATGAAATTATAAGCCTCATCAACTTGTCCTGCACGTCCGAAGAGATCCACCATGCAAGAAAAATGCTCAATTGTTGGTGTTATTTTATAATCATCTGTCATCTGTTTAAAGTAGATCTTCCCTTCATCCAGTAATCCCTAATAGCTACAAGCTGCGAGAATTGTGATAAAAGAAATGGAATCAGGATTTAGACCTGAATTTTGCATTTCTTTGAAAAGGACAACAGCATTGCGACCTTGCCCAATCATACCATAAGCAGATATCAGTGATGTCCATGATGCAACGTCACGGAACTTCATTCCATCAAACACTGTCCTTGCATCTTCTAGACATCCACACCTAGCATACATGTATATCAATGCATTCTCTAATAACAAATTGGGGCATAGTTTCTCCCTCTCAACATGTTCATGAATTTTCCTTCCTAGAAACAAAGCTGAAAGATCCCCACAAGCTGAAAGAACACTAGTCAAAGTCATTGCATCAGGTTCCACCCTACATTTTTCCATTTGTATATATAACTCAACAGCTTTGCTGGGCATTGAATTTTTCACATACACAGCTATCATCACATTCCATGAGACCAAAGTCTTATTCTCCAAATCATGAATATGTCCTCAACATATGAAACATTTTCAGATGATGTGTTACTTACAGCTGGCATGAGGCTCGCCATCGTAACAGCATTAGGTTGTAGTCTTGATGCAAGGATTGCCTGACAAATCTCCAATGCCTCGTCAAATTGTCCATTTTGTGCATACCTAGCAACCATTGCGTTCCAGGAAGCGACATTTTTGCTTGGCATTTCATCAAGAACTCGTCGTGCCTCCAATAAGCGACCACATTTCCCATACATGGCAATCAGACTACTCCCACATGAAAAATTGGAATCAAGTCGAACCTTTATCACAGCCCCATGAAGTTGCAATCCAAATATTAGATTCTCAGAGCAAGAACAGGCCTTCAGGACACAAGGGTATGTATGGTAATCCGGACCAAATCCACCATTAACCATGGTCTTGAAAACTAGCAGTGCATCGTTGTACAAATGGCTGTTCACGTAGCTCCTTATCATGACATTATAAAAAACAACATTCTTCTCAGGAATTCCATCAAACACCTTGCGTGTCAAGTGAGTTTCTCCACTAGCAGCGTAAGCCCTCATTAGTTTGATTGCCAGAGAAGTGTCTTCCTGAAGATGGTGATGCAAAATCACTGAGTTTCTCCACTAGCAGCGATTGTGAGCTGCAATTGCAAAATGCCTCCGTGAACAGCACGACAATAAGCTCGTAAGCCAGCCCCTCTAACCTGAACATCAGCCCACAAGCTAGGATTGGGAGTAACGATTGCAACGAATCTGAGTATCTGACACACAAAGATTGAAATTTCCATATTTTTAAATTTCATTATTTATTTAACTTTGTTTTAATGTTTAATACTTTGCAATTTAAGTTATTTATTTTGGTTCAATGACGATGGCATGATATAAATTGTTGAAAGAGTTGTTTTAATTTATGATCTATTTATTTGGACTTTGGATATTTTTTTCATTAATTATTGGTTGTTACAAATTGGAAATGTTGCTATTATCATTTTTTTATCTCCTCATTTTTTTGGTGGGTATGTTAATGGTGTACTGAGCCTTTCTTGACCAATTTAACTATATGTCAACATAGCTTAGTTTATTTAGTAGCTTGTGATAAGTGAGTTCATATGGGTAGAGATAATTCATTACGACGGTTCTGTAAGAGAATGACATGCCCTTGAAACTAATCCAAATTTTAAACTAGTTTTAGGGAGAGAATTGAACCCTGGAGAGCAGCTTATGAAAAACCTTCACATTTTAATATTACATAAAATAACACCTAGTAATAATTGCACACAATAATACAAATAGAGACACTAGTATAATTCAATTGGTAGATTGTAGAGAAGTTTTTTTTTTATGCAAATATAAAAAAATCACTTTTGTTGGCATTTTGTTTTTTGTTTAATTGGAGTTTTTGTAATTTTTTATTTGGTCTAAGAATGTTATTATGAAAGTTGTTGAACTATGATACACAAAGGGAATAATAGTAATTTTCTTGTTGCAATACCAATAAATGATAAATTTTTATCCCAAAAATATAATTCAAGAATTAATAGAATGTTTATATGGCTTTTACTTTAACAGAAAAAATTACAGAAGTTTATTTTTTGTAAATTTAAATTTTCTATTAAATGTTGTAAATGTTACTAAGTTTTACGTTTAAATGAAATTTTAGTTTTTATAAAAAAAATTGAAAAAAACACATAATGTCATGGTTTTATTTTTGCCAGTGGTTCCTTGTTAAAAGGTATAAATAAGCTACAATATGTTCTACTCATCAAACAAAAGCATGATTTGTAAATTTTTCTATTTAATATATATATATATATGTATATATTGTCAATGTTAATTGCGAGAATAGTATAATTAAACAACGTTACTTGTTGAGAAAACAAATTAATTAATATCGCATCACCCTACATATATTGTGTCACTACAAATGATAAATAACTCATTTAAATTATGTACACTTAATTATATTTTTATTATTAAGGGTTTTTAGTAGAAAATGATGAATTTTTTTAAAAGAAGAAGGAAAAAAATAAAGTTACAAAATTTAAAGGCCTTGGTCTAGATAGCAATGGTTATTCCCAGTAACAAAGCTTCTTATGCATAGCTTCCATGGCAATCTCAATCTCGGTCTAGATCGCTTCGTTGGAATTTTTTGAGTTTTTCAAGTTTTGAAGTTTCATTACAAATTTCTTGTGCTGCCATGATTGAATGGAATCTCTTTTTGAGATCTCAAACAATCTCATCACTTCAATCCCTAGGAGCATTAAGACCCAAGGATAACAACACAAGCATAAATTCAATTCAAAACTCAAAAAGATGAAGCAAGAAAGAAAAGTGTGTTAATGAATTTCTTCATTCTAGTCTTTGTCCTATAGTGATAAGCAAGTCTACTAGCAAGTTGAACATAGCCCAAAGGAGGCACCTATTCCCAAAAACCATGACTTTTAAGTTTGGGTAAAAGTTTTTTGGAGTGGACATGTTTCAACTCAAATTCAATTAATTGAACATATAAAATATTTCACTTTCATGCACTTTGGGACTATTCTAGTATTTTCTTTATATCTTTGTATTTTTCATTATTTTTATCTATTTTTTAAACTTAATTAGGATGAACATATAAATATTTTTTTACTTTTGATCTCTTAAATTTTTTCAACTTCCATATCTTTTCGCTACATTATATAATATTATAACATGAGAAAATTATATCTAAAGAGCTAAATTTTATAAAATTTATAATAAAAGACCATAAAAATTAAAATTATCCTCAATAATCAAAATTATTATCATTTACTATTGAAGTTTAAAAAAGTTATTATCAAATTTTTGAAAAATTATTACTAAAGTTACTTAAATTATAATTTTTCTAAAATCTAGTAGTAAATTTCCTAAATCTAATAATAATTCTTTAAAATCTTGAGGTAATTTTGATTTTTAAAACTTTTAATATAAATTTGTAAAATTTGACTTCTCGAATATAATTTTTCTTTATAATAATCTAGCACCAAGAGTTCTGTGTAAATGGAGGTTTAGAACTAATGCTAATTGAAGAAAAAAAAAAAAGAACTTCATATTCTCCCTCTTTCACAAAGGATCTCCTAAAAAAAGGAGGTTCTTTCATTACGTCTCTCTATGATCTACTTTCTTGCTTCACCATTGCTATCAGACCCAGACAAAGACATCTCATATTTTGTAAATTGTCCTTTTTTTTTCCTTTTCTTTTCTTTCTTTCTTTCTTTTGAGAAAACCCACCCTTGGAACAATGGTAGGATGATGAGGTGACAAAGTATCTAGATGTGAATTTTTTATTAAAAACAATTGTATATAAGTTTTGTCCATTTGCTAGTTCTTTAACTTCTAGCATCACTTTTCATTAGTGAGTGAAGGGTACTTTCTCCTTTCATACTTCATACCATAAACTTTACCAGTAATTTATTGATCTCCAAGTCTAAGGTACTAGGTAAATAAATGGTTGGAGAAAGATAATTAACTTAAATTTGTTCAAAATGTGAAACATTTTTTAGCCGATCAATAGAAGATACACAGAACACAAACACTTGGCGAAAAGTTTAGTGCGAACAATTCCTCTAAAGTAAGGATATGTGACAATGTGCTTGAATTGTTTCTTTCTTTTCTCTTTTTTTTTTAATAAAAATCAAACATTAAATGCTTTAGGCACACTTCACAAATCTTTAGTTTAGAACATCAATGCTTAAAGCTATTCTAATTTTTTGTTTACTTATAATAGAGTAAGTACAAGGTATCAATTTGAAAGTTGAAATTTTTGAAACAATCCGCTAACATCTCAAATGAGAAATACACATATCTCTTGGTTAAGAAAGCCTAAGTCATTGCCTTTGTTTTCATATTTTTTATTAGAATTAGGAAAGGATGAGCCTTTTATACTTTGACCAAAAACAAAAGCAACATTCTCCTTTCAAAACAAATGGATAAACAACACTATCTCAAATGCTTACGCTTTTCTATGATAGAACTAAACAAAAAAGACAATTTGCTCAGCTATGAAACACTACATAGTGACCAAACTAAGTCATATTAGTGTAATATCATGAATAATGGAAAAAAAAAACTACAAGAAATGGGATATCACTCCAAACATTAACATTCACCATTTGTGGTTTAAGTTAAACACTAAAGTACCCTTGTTCAGTTTTTCTTCTCTTCAAGTACGCATATACAATGTGTCAGTGGATGTCAAAGATTTGTTCCCATTAGTGGTCATCATAAAATAATGCCTTGGGAGCAAAATTGCTTAATCGATTCCTATTAGCCTTGTCGTTGTCATCTTCAATATTATTTTCCCATGGACATGAACGTTTATGTCATGTCATTGCAGTCTCTCATACTCTGTCATAGCTTTTGCCCTTCGTTGCTTCTTCCTTTTTCACATATTCTTAACCTTCTGCTTTGGGGCCTAAACTCTCTACAAGTTAGGCATCCAACTTGTGAAAGACACAAATCTTTAAGCCCATTCTTTCCTCTACTTAGCTTCACTTAATTTTTTGTCATGACCCTCTTTTAGTCCTTGGGGATCTTCTGGTATCATTCTTCAGTAGCTAAAGGAGTTCATTTTCTGCTGATGCTATACTAGTATCATTTTTATCTATCTCTTCTTTGTCTTCTTTTTTACTTCTTATTGTTATCCTCACTATTAAGTATTTAAGTAGGGGTTTCATCCACATCAGCAAAGAGCGATAGGTCTATTTTGTTGTCAATTTCATGGACTACATCTCTAAGCATGTGAGAAAATTAGAAATTTCAGAAATTTTAATATCATTGATTAGTCTACCTATTTTCTTTCCTTCTTGTCTTGATGCGATATCAACTTGGCTTCCTTGTTTCATATAAAAAGAGAGAAGGAAAACTAAGGAAAAAAAAACCTTAGAATAGTTTGTTTCTTTTTTTTTTTTAATTAACCATTTCTAGTTTGAGCTAAAATATCCAAACAAGATGAAAGGCATTATGTGATAATTCAGGACACATAGACTTTATCAGAATCATATTGTAGGAAAATATTGTCCCTTCATTTGGAATCCTTCTTTGCTACTCAGTAATTTTCCCATTGCAGAATAGCTAGCACCACAAATTCTATATATTAATGAAAAATAAAAACTACAGAATTTTAAAAATTTCTGTAATTTGTGCTACTAATTTACTACTAAGAATATTATTACTTTTTAGAAGAAATATCACTTGACAACTAAAACATGTATCAGTCCTTAACATCTTGGTCTATAAACACTTAGCTACTTTTTATTATCTTTGGCACATAATTATAGAGGTTCCAAGCCAAAGAAACCCCTTTCCATATGGCACTAAATGTTCTCCAAAAGCAAGCATATTTGATTGACAAACGTTAGGCAACTCAACAAAATCTTAGACTTCATTGGATGTTATAGAATCTATCTCTTCCTTCATAGCATTGAGCCACAAATCAAATTCTTTGTAAGTGGTAGTTTATTGAAACCTCTTAGTCATTGTTAACTCTTATATTATAGTCAGATTCTTAGCAAAGTGAATCTTAGCCCTTAGAAGAGGTAAATCCCATCCATAACCTATGCATATTACAAAACTTTAGCCATCATGTTAACTACAATTCTATTCTCAACTTTTATTTTATCCATTTGTATGCATCTAAAGCTGCACATTAAGGTTTTACTAGTCGTACATTATTAACTAAACAAAGTGGGATTAATTAATGTACTGGTTTGATAATGAAATGTTCCTAAACTATGAAAACATGTTAATGGAGAATAGAAGGTAGATACTTGATTTTGAAATTGCGTGTAATTTGATTAATTAAGTTTTCTCACCATACTATGGCCATTAATATCAAAGTAAATGAAGTTGATTTCAAAATCATTAATAAAAAGATTATGGTAGTTTGGCCACTTGTTCTGCTTATAGTGTGAATCCTTGTTTTTACAATTAACAAATGTTGATTTAAGTTTTCTGTAATCTTTATATTGAATGATTAATATTTGCAAATTTATGTTGGTTCTTTCTTTGCAATTCCTCTAGTTTAATGATTAATACTTGCTAACAATTGCCTTAAGCACTTATTATGATTAATCTATTTTGGAAGTGATTTTGTTCAATACAAATCTTTAAATGATTTCATCTAAGCACTTACTAGTTTGGAAATGATAGTCTGAAAGAAATATCCTTTATTTCATTAAATGCATTCCATCTGGTTTCCTTATCATTGTGGATTTGGTTTGATGGGCACTACTCATTACTTAGGTCACACGCCCAATTCTTGTATTATGTGCCTTTTGGCTCCCCTTTTTCTTATTAGCAATGTAAAGATAGGATTTATTAAAATTAAGCTAAGTTTAAAATAATTTCTTTAAACTTTTAATATTGGACAAATGACATATTGTAATTTTAATTTGGACTAGGGCTATGCATAGGACGGGACGAGCCAGGAATGGGGTGAGCCCGAAGGGCGTCCCGATGTTGGGTTCGAGACTAAATTTAAGACCTAAATCCCATCCCGGCTCGATAAGGCCTAATGTAAAATCGAGTCGGGATGGGATAAGGAAAATTTTTCTTTACTAATGTGGCTTAAATTTTACATCTTTGGGTAACCATACTTAGTGCTAACACATTTGCTCAATCATTGCAAGCGAGAAACACATCAGGAAGGTCAAATCCATGAAAAATGCACACATATAAGGGAAAAAAAATCTATGATAAATTTGGTCATCCAAGATAAATAGATAAAATTAATACTAAATAAATATGAAAACATATCATGCACCCTCTGTTCTTTCCTTCTTTATTTGTTCAAGCTTAGCCAACAAAGCTTCAATGTCATCCTCATCATCATTGCCACAATATAAGACACTTTAATATATACTGTAAATGAAGAAAGACATAGCAACAGTTCTAATACCACATGTTGATATAAAATGAATATAAAAATAACACTATGAACAAACAATCGACAATGTTGAAGAGTCCTTGCAAGATTATCGACCTCTCATCATCACTTTTGACTTCAACATTAGAATCATCTACATCTACACTACGCGGAACAATGCGATCTTCCATTTCCCTTGTTGTCCTTGTGTGAATATAGACACATCACATTAGAACACTAAATAAAATTGATCATTATGTATTCTTTTTATATTTTGGAAAACAATATGTAACATATCAAGATCATTAAATTCATACAAACTAAAAGAGTCGAATTAAATACCTTCCAACAAGAGATGGCTTCCCTTTCCATGATCCCTGTCATTTGTCACAATATATAATGCAATTGAAATTGTGAGATCATGCTAGATAGAATATACTCAGAAATCTTACAGGAATGATGCAATGCACGAAACCATACATAACAACATAGAAAACCATTAATGAATGATATTTTGCCATTATATGATTTATTTTTTGACGAGAAATCCCTCTGTTCATGCTTTTCAAGCTCTTCGTGTAGGTTCCTTCTTTGGTTACCTCTAAAACATTTGTAGATGCACCCTTGTATATAACTTTATATGAGGTCAGTTCTATTTCATAACAGCCATTAAAGGACAATAAAGGCATCTGTGTTTCTATGTGCTCACTAAACACACACACACACACAATAGAGGCATCAAGAGCGAAAAATGAAAAAAGAATCAGTATTATGGCAAATTCTTTGGACAAATTCGTACAAGTCCCTCATTCAATTATTACACACAGTATATTTAGTCCATTAAACCAAGATACATGTTGATTAATCAACCTAACTTAGCATCATTCATCTTGTCCAATAGAAGTAGAAGTTACTTTATGTTAAATATATAGCAATTATGCTGATGAAATCCTAAAACTAGTTAAAAAGCAACAAACCATAGATACATACAAGGACCTTATTCACTTGATACATAGCACATTTAGCCCATCAAAATTCAATATGCTTATATTGATCAATGAACTTAGGATAGCACACAAGCACAACTCTTAGGGATTCCAGCAAAAGATAATCTCTAATTATAAGCACAATAATCCATTGAGTAGACAAACTAGACTCATCACTTACTAGAGATTGAAAAGGATGACGATAGAGATTGGAAGATTGCAAGATTGAAGGGAGATAAGACTCTAGAGGGGGAGATTAGGCTACGAGCAAGTAATCAAGAGAGGCAGGCTATAATGACCAATAACTAGAGCAACACAGACAACCCATACTCAGTGACTCACTAGAGTGGCTATGGGAGTGCCATCTGTCGTGGAATCATGGATTTTAAAGGAAGGATTGTCGTCTATGCCTCCGTTGTGGTTTGTTCATGTGTTTGATGGTGAGGGACAGAGTCACAGAGGGAGCAAAGAGGGGTGTAGGAGTGTCGTGCTGTCTGTTGTGGAATCATAGATTTAAGGGAAGGGTTGATGTTTGTGCCTCTATAGTGGTTTGTTTGTGTGTTTGATGATGGTGAGGGATAGAGTCACAGAGGAGTGGGAAGGGCTAAGCACGAGCTTTCCATTAGGTATCAACAAATCAAAAAACTTAAGAAAAGTTTCATTTTTATTTTATTAAATATATCAGGCTGGGTTAAGAGTGTTGGAAGACTCATCTCAAATCTTGTCCTGACCCAAAGTTCCAACCTAACTTTCCCTTCCCTGTTTGTCTTTTTTTTTTTACTTTTCCCTATCTCGATCCAACCTAAAAAATTCAGGCTGGGATGGATTCTTTGGGCCTTTCGGGCCTGCACAGCCATAATTTAGACTGTTTATTCCTCAAACTTCAAGATAACAAATAGGATTTGCTATTCACTGAGTAAAAGAATTTAGTTAATTTAATAGAACTTGATGTTGGCTTATGTGCTAAAGGTTGTTTGTGTAAGGATTACTCAGCATAACCCTCTTGAGACGCTTGGTCTCTCCTTGATGGCATTTAGCTTCTCAATGACAATAATAGGACAGGATCTAATTTCATACCATATTGACAAAGACTTACTTGAGCAAGAGTTTGAGGCCCATGTGATTAGGATAAAAGATTTAAGGTTATAGAGAGATCTAATTGAGCTTATATTGGTAAACTTTTCATTTCTTGCCTTATTTTAGTATATTGAACAGCCAAATTTCATTATAGATATTGGTTAGAGCACAACACTTGACCTTTCATCAATTTAGCGTTAAATATGTGAACTTCCTCTTTATTTATATCTTAAAAATATACAATTATTTAGTCTTTCTGTAAAGTAATGCTTTGGCCTATTTGGTTCAGTTAAAGGAAACAAATTCATCCTTATAATTATTATTCATTAATACTTATTTGTTTTTATTACTTTTTTAAAATAAAGATACAAAGATTATTTTCTATTTGCAAAATCACATTTTTTCTTTCCATTTTCTTTTCCATCATAACAATTTTGCATATCAAATGAGCCTTAATAAAACCATTGACTAATACATTAGAGGCCAGCTAGAGACTAGATTTACTGGTCAAGTGCTATAACATCCTTATTTATTATATCTAATAGCCTCAAACCTTTCTTTTGAGAGGTTGAGAGAGAAGTTGTGCATATTTTCTAAATTTGAGAGTAACTTGTTGGGGTTCCATAAAGGATGTTTTAGTCATTCAACTACAAAATCTAGCCATTTAAATAGTTTCTAACATTATAATAGTTCTTTTAAGCTTAACTTAAAAAATGGCTAAATTGTAGGTTATTTTTAAAACATAAGAGAGGTCCATATATTTAATGCGTGTCAGAGTATTTTACTCTTAACTTATAACATAGAACTACCCAATATGAATGTATTCCATATGTTGTTTTAATGGCAATTACACCATAATGGCAGTGTTACTTCATTTATTGGTTTATAGTTGCATTGAGTTTCAGGCCATGAATATCATTATTTGCCTAACAGCTCGTAAGATCCCTTTTGTCAAAGCATTAGATATGGTTCTGGTGAAAATGCAGTAAAGGCTTTAGTTCTATAATCACTGATGGCGATGGCTACTAAGATAGCAAAGATGCCCATAGAATCTGTAGAAACCCTGATAGCACCATAAGCCTAGAATAGCAGCCTAAGTCTCGACCTGAGATGATGACTCACAGAGAAAGGAAGCAGCCAAGCTAGTTAACAAGTTTCTATACATGACCTGAAGGATTTTATTTAGGCTATGTGTCAGTAGGAGGCAAATCGGTTGGGTATGAGAAAAGGAAGAATGATATTTTATGCAAGTAATATAGAGTTTTTCCTTTCCTCGAATGAAGGAGTCTTTTAGCCATTTCCCATTCTGCTTCTGTAACTCTGTTTTTTTTTTTTTTTGTTAACTTGCTCATTTCATTTAACTCTTATTTCTGCATTGCTAGTCAACTAATTCTTCAGTAGCCCTCTGGTTTGCATCCTGATTAGCTTGGTCTATCAATGCAATAGGAATTACCAAATGCAACGAACTAGTTTTCCATATTTATAGGCGTGGCCTTTGTGTAGTATCTTATGATCTTGCAGAGCTGAGGGTTTATTACTGCTTCAAACTGAATATAGTCTTCTATCATAAAGAATGGAGGTTAAAAGGTTGCATTATAAAAGATATATATGTATATATATATATATATGGCAAAACAAAATGTGTTTTATATGTATATTTGATTATACAAGAATATAATGCTCAGGTTCTGAAGAAATCCTCATAATATGCAAGTCTATACCTCATATTATCTAGAGGTAGATGTTTATTCCCAAAAAAGTGCTTTTGTTTACGCAAGATTTATCAAATAATGGAGTAGATATGAAAATTTTAGAATAAATTGATAATTTGTTCCTTAAAAAATAAAATTTATGAATTTAATTCCTTAAATATTTTTAACCAATCAAATTGGTTTTTCTATTTTACAAATTCATGATCATTTGACACATAACATCAGTGAGAATCCATGATATAAATTACCCAAATATTTTACTTCAAAGGCAATGTTGTTTTGTCTAATTCACAAAATGCAATTAATCCAACTAGAAAAATAACTTGTGGCTCTAAGTTTTGTGAAATTATACAAAACAATGTTATTTTGAAGATTGCAAAGTTGGGCAAGTTCTATCAATGTAAGCTTTTGTTCATGCCATATGTTAGTAACTTTGTTTAATGGAAAGATATTTTGATTGTGAGAAAATGTTTGGTGACTAAATTGAAAAGTTTTATCAGATCAAATTAAAATAAAAAAATAATCTTTCAATAACTAAGTTACTTAAAATGTTTATATGATTGCTATTCATTCAAATTTTACAAATCCATTCTTATACATAGTATCTAAGTCAAAGTTAATTTTTTAAAAAATTATAAGTTGGTTTTTGTTGAGAAACTTAAAATAAAGTATTTAGAGTTTATTATTAGAGATTATTATGGTCTAGGAATTTTATAATAATTAGTTATCATTATTTTTAGCAATTTCTTTTGTAATTAGATTCTTTTTCAGAGTATTTGTGTGTGTGTGTGTGTATCTTAAAAGATTTTTTCCTTCTAAAACATTACTCACAAGCCATATAACTTTAGCTTTACCTTGAGTTTCATGCTTCTTCTTTTTTTTTTTTCCTTCTCTCCCTCAAATTTTTATGCTCTCTTCTATTTTTCTTCTTTCATTTTTTTTATTTCCTTGTATAGCACGAAACCTTACCTAATTATAAATTAAGTTACAAGAGCTAAAGAGCATAATATAATATTTAATTTTAATCTTTAAGTTCAACCAAACTATAACCATGCTTCATTCTTAAAATTTAATATCGTATTAAAGCGGTTTCAGAATTGAAGCATAAATTCATCGATTTGAGTTTTTTTTTATATGAAGTAATTGATATTTATATGGTGAATATGGTTTTTTTTTTCTCTTGAATGGAAGACTTCAAAATTTAGACCAAGGTGTGGAAAACCAATTGGAAGAAGAGGGAGGTAACTACTATGAAGAATTGGTTCCAAGACTTCTAAGAATTAACCTAAGATAAATTCTACAAATCAAGAGAAGTGTAATTATTAGTGTTTATTATATATTTATGAGTTATCATTAACTTTGAAAGTTTATTTTGCAATTTAACTATTTTGCAGAATGCTTTTAATTAGTTTCCATATTCCAAGTTTTGTCAACTATAGCCATGCTATATCTCTAGATTTTAATAGTTTTCAGCCAATTAGTTGTTATTTATTTATTAATTTTTATTTCCCTCACTCTCATTTTTTATAATAAAGGGAAATTAAAATTATCTAAATACTATTTGATACAAATTAATTCACCTCATAAAATAAGATTTATTTAGAAGCAATTCAAACTTATAAGAATTAATTACAAAACTAATATAAGGATATATTAAAAATAGGCTAAAATGTAATTTTTTTAAGTTGAAGGGATAAATTGTACATCTCTTAAGTTTAGGAGATTTTTTGTATTTTGATTAATAAAAATAATTTATTATAATTTTAATTTTGACAATATCTTTGAACTTTTTAAGATGGGGCAAATAATTAATTTACTTTATAAAAAATAATAAAATATGATTAATTAATTAAATTAGGTTTTGATAGAATTAGATTCAACAAGTGTACTTTTAACTAGTTAAGAAAATTATTTCTTCAATTTTATGATTTTTTTCCTATTGTATTTTACTAAAGAGTGTGTGACTTATATTTAACATAAGAGTAAATTATATTGATTTCTTTTAATTTTTTCCATTTTTCTTTTGTTAAATTATATTCAAATATGTATAAATAAAAAGTAAAAAGAGTAAGATTTCACTTTTATTAAATTTAATGAAGTTTTAAAAAATTATCATTTCTAAACCAGTAATTAGTAACACATGCATTTCACCTAAAAAAGATAGTCATTTTAAATTTTTTTTTCTTCTCTTTTAACACAAATTGACTAGCTTATAATTAATTGGTGTGAATGTAAATTTTTAACTTTACATAACTTTTTGACATACTTGTTCAAACTTAATGTATTAATGAATCAGTTTCTCAATGTTAGTTTTACGTTTAATTTTGATTTTGAGGAGTCAATTTCTCTATTGATATACTCTCTTGAGTTGCTGAATATGAAAAAAAGGCAATTTAATTTAAAATATATATATATTTAAGTTAATAGAAAGTATGTTAGTCAAATAAATTAAAGTATAGCATAACTCTTAGTTAAAGAAAAAGAGAGAAATGTTGTATAATTTTAAAAAAATTTAGAGAAAGTATTTTAGTCAATTAAACAAAAAAATAGTGAAACTTTTTATTTCAAAAGAAAAAGTACATATTTAAAAAATAAAATAAATTTCTATAAATTTGGTCTTGATATAATGAAGAGGTGATTACAAATTTTGGGTCAACATCAGTATGGTGCTGACCACAATGTAGAGTACCTATACAATTATCCACCATGAATTATCATAGTTTCAGAAGATATTTAACTCTTGGCAGGCTAATCAAATTATGGTCAACAAATTATCACCAATGCTAGTTCCGATAAGAAAAAGAAAAAGCCTCATACTCTCACTTTTTAGACTTCAAGTTATAATTCACATTTTTCTAATTTTATATATTTATCACTTCAATTAATTGAACTTATAAAAAGGATGTATTTACTGCATTTGAAGTGAGTTTCTAGATGATTTGCATCTAGTTGACAATATTATTAATTGTTATATTAAAAGTATTCAACTTTATCGAAAACCTAATTTAGTTACTCCTTAATAAAAAATTATAGGCACAATTTAACCAAAAAAGAACTTATAAATAAAACAAGTTACAAGAAAATTATTAATATTTATAGCCCTAATTTTTTATGGATTAGACTTGTAGTTTTTTATATCTTTGTGGTTAGTTTCTCCAATTATATCTTTGCCTGCCAACGTCTCTCTCTTTCAAATTTCAATAGCTCGGCTAGTAAGCAACCCCTTACACTCTATATTCAACCCATCCTTGAAAACCTCTTTTTCAATCTTGCAAATCCCAAATCCCATCTTCAATAACCTACCAATCTATTGCTTTGTTGCTAAAATCAAATTCTTCAATAAAAAATTCAAAACCACAAAACCTGCCTTTTCAATGCCTTGTTTGATTGAGCAAGTGTAAGCCACTAGATGATACAAATTATTGTTTGGGCTTCAACAAGAGGCTCAGGTTGGTAGGTTCTAAAGCTCACTATATCCCTAGGTTCAGAAGCATTTCAACAATGACAGAGCCTATGAATTCTCATAAAACTCATTTTACTGCTGCCAAAAGGAATTTCAGGGTTGATTTGAAAAACTCAAAATTTGGTACAAACAAGTATGGATCCAAAGGGAGACAAATGGGTCGATCTACAAGGTTGCAATGTTGGGTTATTTTGAAGAGGTTAATGACACACCTAAATAGGTTTGCTTTTAAAAAGCCGAGTACAATCTTAATTCATATTATTATTCTATGACAAAAAAGCCTATTTATAGGTTTTTGAGGCTATTCAAAACACATTGGACAAGGGTATGAACTTGAAATTTGATGAATTTACTGATGATATTAGGCTTATGTTGTCAATGTAATGCTGTATGGTCCCAATATTAGAGAGATTCACCGAATGGCAATGAAAATAAGAGGAATTTGATAAAGAGGTGAGAATCTATGAAGGAAAGATGGGGAAGTATTAGTAATGAGAATAATGGAGAAAGAAAGAGCGAGAAGAATGATTCTATTGGGGTATAATGTGTAAAAGCTGTTGACTATTTTACACAAAATCATGATGCGCCGTCCTACAAGTTAGAGCCATCAAAAAAGGGGTGCATTAAAAAAAAAGTTCAAATAGGCAATAATGAAGAGGATCTAATTGTTCTAAATGATGAAGATTGTGCCGTACAAAAAGGAGCTTAAGAGGCCAAGTTACTTTTCCAAGAACAAGAACACCCAAATGGGTAATGATATTGACACATTCAAAACCAAGTCCCATGTTAGACCTAAATCAACCTCAAACACGGATTACTCTGATGGAGTTCTAATTGCTATGAATGCTGAAGATTGTGGCTCACAAAAGGAGTTTACGAAGCTCTGTAACTACTCAAAAGCCCAGTCAAAAAGGATGGAGAAAGAGGAAGAACCCCATAAAATAGCAATCAGAATTAAAAAAAAAAAAAAAAAAGAGAAGTTGCTAAAGAAGCACTTTTAAAGATGAAGAGAATAATGGAAATTTGGGGATGACATGAAGAAATATAAAGAACTTGAACAACTGCACTATGGCTATTCTGTCATGTCTTGTTACTCAATTGAAAAGTCTAGTCTTCTATTTAAGAAATTAGTTAGTTCTTTAACTGCCATTGTAAATTGTAGATATTGCTTTGTATATTTGATGTTGTTCTTTGAGTTTTCCCCTCATACTTTTCATATTTCTTCTATCACAGAAGGGTCAATTATTATTATTTTATTTTTTATACCCATAAGCTGTGCATTGAACTCTTGATGGGTATCATATATGGTTTGTTCATACCCCCTTCTCCTCTATTGTATTGTGAGCAAATTATTGAATTTTGTCGCGACTAAATTCAGTGGAATCAAATCAAGATTTAAAAGGAGGTATTATGCCCTTTTACTAACTAAACACTTAAGCTTTTTCAAGTTTGTTCTTGAACACTTTTTTTTTTTTTTAACATGACATTGAATAGATTTTTTCATGACCCCTTTTTTAATAGTCATTACGCGTTGTTTTAGTATAAATGCTCATAAAAATAAAATTAAAAACTTAATGGTACGAAAATATCGATTTTGTATATAAAACTATTAGACTCCTGTGGCATGTTTGACATGGGAAAGGAAGATTAAAGAAAATGAAAAATAATATAAAATATCTATTTTATTTTTATAATTATTCTTTAATTATTATTCAACACTATCTATTAATTATTATTTAATTATTATTTAATTATTAAAAATAAGGATATTATAGTTATTTTTTATTTACAAATTTTTTTTATTTTTATTTTTATACTTAACTTTTTGCATATCTTTTTTTTTTTAATAAAAAAACCTTCTTACCTACTCCCAACTTCCAATTGGGATCCTTTCTCCTTTTATATGGTATCCATAATTTGTTTTATTAATTCAATTATTATCCTTTTTAGTGAGATATAGGATTATTGTTTATATAACTAAAATTTCTAATTTATTAATTATAAATAAGAATTTAAATATCATCTGTCTGATGATTTTTTTTGGGTATGTTTGTAATTCATCAAAGCATTAGAATCAGGTTTTCTTCTTCCATCCCACTTCCAACCTCTGATTGTAAAATCTCCATCCGAAATAAAATCAGCAGTTCATATCTTGTGCTCATTAAGGAAAATCATGGGGAAAAAGATAAAGAACTCTAATTGTACGCCTGATTAGAACAATGAAACAAATAATGCATCATATACAGACATTTTATATGCGTGCATATGAAACAAAATAATAATGACAAAGTTGTATTGTATATAGTTCAAAATCCAGTATATTAAAGAAACAAACCCCTTTTAAGGGCTGGAGTGAAATGGAGAAACTGGTAAAAGTTTGGAATGACAAATAAATCCCAATTTGCATATACTCATAAGAGAATAGAAGGAAAAAAAATAATTCCAAATCAGTAAGATATGAATAAAAAGGAAAATGCTACATTCGTAGTAGACTTTTAAACCCCAGAAATCATTTATTACATGATAGTTGTATTTTGTTGAAAAGTGCCATTTATGATTAGTAGAAGTAATTAAATAGAAAAGCTTCACTAGGAAGATTAAATGATTTCTGGAAAAATATATAAAATTAGAACAAAGTCAAGATAGGACAGGTAACCAAAATCATTTGCAGAACGGTGGTAAGATGACAATACACGAAACAGAACCAATATGTGCAGAAGAATGGTCATATTAATTCATAACTAACAGGATACAAGAACTCAACAATAAATAGATCTCTGTTTTCCAAAAAATAAATAGATTTTTTATGTATTTGTACAAGCCTTTAAGCTAATCTATTTTGCCTAGTTGCTTCCTCTTTATGTCTGCCATTGTTAGTCATGCACGAATAATGGATAAGAAAATCATGAAAACTAAAATGGAATATACCATAAACAGCAATCCCCAGTCCCTGCTTCTTTCCTTTACTCAACCTATGGCTTTAAAAGGCTGCAGATCCTCAAAAAACTAAGATTACTGCCAACTAGTACCCATAGCCAAGACATATTGAAGCCTTCATAGCCTAGTAATAGCACAAAACCGAAGACAGTACATTGAAAGTTGAAGTAATGCCCCTGCCATCATATACAGGATCATTGAAGTTGCCAATTTGCAGTTCATACTCATTTGGTTTAAATAATTTCCGATCCAAGATTTGGCCTCATAAAGCCTAAACGAGCCTCTCAATTATAATGGAAAGTCTCATTTTAATATTCCTCAGGATGGCTCACCAGTCACCAATAATCTCCACAAGAGCATGAGCCATCCTTAAAATGGTGGAATCGATTAGTGTCCCTAGCAACAATTTCATGTTCAACTAACAAGGCGATGAGCTTGGCAGCGATATGACAATCTCCACAGATATGAAGGTTCTTGAAAATTCTGATTGGAGACCCCAGGTTGGGTGTTCAAAATAGCAAACACTAGTTAACTTTTCATTGTGCCCAGCTAGATGGTATTCCTTATCCTCTTCCTCCACATCATGAAGAGTAGAATCAGTCTCAAGGGCATAACCTGCCTCTTTCATCTTCCCCACCAACAGATCTAGCTCTTCCTATATCTCCTTTGACTGTGGGTGCGATCTATCGCCGAGAAAGGTGTAAATCTGATTATTCAGCTCAACATTGCTGATGCCAGTCATTCCCCTAATTCTTCTTCTCTTCATTAATGATCGAATAGCAGCCACTTCTTGCCATCCACCAGCCTTTGCATAAATATTAGATAACAACACGTAGTAACCCGACTGCTCAGGAGCCAACTGAAAAAGTTTACTGGCCGCTAAAAGCCCGATATCCATGTTGGACTACACAAGACAAGCACTGAGCAGAGCTCCCAATCTCTTTGATTAGGCATCTGTTTGATGAAGTCATAGGCCTCATCAACTTGCCCAGCACGTCCTAAGAGATCCACCATACAAGCAAATTGTTCAATTCTTGGGGTTATTTTATAATCATCAGTCCTCTGTTTAAAGTAGATCTTCCTCTCATCCAGTAATCCCAAATAGCTACGAGTTGAGAGAATAGCGACAAAAGAAATGGAATCAGGATTAAGACCTGAACCTTGCATTTCTTTGAAGAGTATGACAGCATTGCGACCTTGCCCAGTCATACCATAAGCAGAGATGTCCATGATGCAACATCACAGAACTTCATTTTATCGAACACTTTCCTTGCTTCTTTTAGACATCCACACCTAGCTGACATGTCTATCAATGCATTCTCTGATAACAAATTTAGGAATAATTTCTTCCTCTCAACATGTTCATGAATTTTTCTGCCTAGCAACAGAGCTGCAAGATCCCCACAAGCTAAAAGAACACTAGCCAAAGTGATTGCATCAGGTTACATCCTACTTTTTTTCCATTTGTATATATAACTCAACAGCTTTGCTGGCCATTGATTTTTTTTTTTTTTAAGGTACACAGCTATCATCACCTTCCATGAGACCAAAGTCTTCTCCAAATTCATGAACATATCCTTAACATATGAAACATTTTCAGATGATGTGTTACTTACAGCTGGCATGAGGGTAACCATCGTACCAACATCAGTTTGTTGTCTTGATGCCTGCATTTCCAGCAAATCTGCAATGCGTCATCAAATTGTCCATTTTGTGCATACCCAGCAACCATTGCGTTCCAGGATACCACATTTTGCTTGGCAATTCAACGAGAAGTTGTCGTGCCTCCAATAAGCGACCACATTTCCCATCATGGCAAATCAACCATTCCCAACAAACAAATTGGAGTCGAGTCGGACCTTTAACACAGCCCCAAGAAGCTGCAACCCAAATCTTAGATTCTCAGAGCAAGAACAAACCTTTAGGACACAAGGGTATGTACAGTTATCCGGACTAAATTAACCATTATCCTTGAGAACAAGCAGTGAATCGTTATACAAATGGTTGTTCCGTAGTTCCTTATCATGACATTATAGAAAACAACGTTCTTCTCAGGAATTTCATCAAACATCTTTCGTGTGAAGTGAATTTCTCCACTAGCAACCTAAGCCCTCACTAGTTTGATTCCCAGAGAAAGGTCTGGATGAAGATGGTAATGAAAAATGATTGAATGAACTTCCTTCAGGGTTTTGATATCAGGATAATTCGGAAAATTGACGAGACAGAAAAGAAATAGCTTTCATGAATTTGAAGCTTGCCTTCAATGTGGAATTTGGCCTTGAAATTTGCGTTATTCGACTGCGATACCATTTCAATGTTGCCTGCAAAATTTGGAACTTTCACTGTTTGAGGAGCTTGGGAAGCTGTTCGATGCAATTTTCTGGAATTGGCACGAGAAGATGCAACGATGCCAGAATTTGAGCTATTTGCGATATATATATATATATATATATATATATATATATATATATATATATATATATATATATATATATAGATGTTAAATTCTACAGTATAAAAAATTGTGTACACATGTTAGTTGCCACGCTGCCACGCTTTAATATTAAACAAAATAATATTAGAAAATATGTGCAAGTGAGTAACAATGCCACCAAATTTGTGTGAAATAAGATGCACTCACTGACCGCAAGCTAAGTATAGCATATTTGGATATTTCTTTTGACATTACAGCATTCCAGCCATTAATTTTCTCTAACGTAGCTTTTGATCAAAGAGTCAAATATCTTTTCTGAATTTTGCTAAAGTTATACAATATTTTTTTAAAAAAATATATTGATTTCTGAAAATAAAAATTATATTACACTTCAATTCATTTGCTTAAAATATTTTTTATTAACTTAAATATACATATATATATATATATATATATTTCTTTTTACAAAAATACCTTTCTTTATATTTAGCAACTTAAAAAAGTATATCAATAAAGAAATCTACTCTTTCAAGTCAAAATTAAACTTAAAATTAATATTAAAAAACTACTTCATTAATAAATCAAGCTTGAACAAGTACTAAAAAAAAGTTATATGAAATTGAAAATTCATCTTCACAATAATTAATTATAAGTTAATTAATTTGTGCAAAAGAAAAAAAGAAAAAAATATTAGAATTATTATCTTTTCACGTGAAATGTATGTGTCACATTAACTATTAATTTATAAATAATAGTTAGTTTAAGGCTTTGTCAAATTTAATAGAATTAAAATTTTATTCTTTTTAATTTTTATTTATACATATTTGAATATAATTTGACAAAAGAATAATGAAGAAGGTAAGGGTATTTAAGTTACTAAATAACATGATCTTTAATTCTTGCCAAAAAAAAACTCATATATATTTAGATTAATAGAAGATATTTTTGTAAAAATTAAAAATTAGACTAAAGTGTAGCATAATTTTTAGTTTCAAAAAATATGAGTGCATATTTTGAAATTAGAGGAGAAAACTATATAATTTCATTTCAGATATTTTAATAAATTAAATTAAAGTATAGCTTTACATTTTATTTTAAAAGAAAACTACTTGTAATTTTAGTAAAATTTAAGAAAAATCAATGTAATTTACTCTTTAGCATAAGTTACACATTTATAACACTTAAATAAAATACAATACAAAAAAAATCATAAAATTGGATAAACAATTTTCTTAACTAGCTAAGAGTACACTTGTTGAATTTATTTCTATCAAACCCTAATTTGATTAATTAATCAAATTTTATTATTTTTTATAAAGCAAATTAATTATTTTCCAATATGAAAAAGTTCAACGATATTATCAAAATGAAAATTATAATAAATTATTTTTATCAATCAAAATATAGAAAATCTCCTAAACATATGAGATGTAAAATTTATCCCTTCAAATCAAGAAAAAATTACATTTTAGCCTATTTTTAATATATCCCAATATTTACATTGCTAATTAAATAATTACAAAAAAATGATTATAAGGCTACACTGGTAAGAAAATCGAGCAATTTGACAAACTAAAAGTCAAGTTTAAAAATCTATATATGAACTAGATTTAGTTTTTTAATTAATTCGTGTAAGTTTGAATTGCTGCTAAATAAATATTACTTTATGCGGTGAACTAATTTTGTATCAAATAGTATTTAGTTAATTTTAATTTCCTTTTATTATAAAAAATGAGAGTAAGGGAAATACAAATAAATAAATAGCAATTAATTGTCTGAAAACTATTAAAATCTAGAGTTATAGCATAGTTATAATTGGCGGAACTTGGAATATGGAAACTGATAAAAAGCATTCTACAAAATAGTTAAATTGCAAAATAAACTTTTTAAAGTTAATGATAACTCATAAATATATAACAATACACTTATAATTACACTCCCCTTAATTTGTAGAGTTTATCTTAGGTTAGTTCTTAGAAGTCTTGAAACCAATTCTTTAAAGTAGTTCCCTTCTTCTTTTTCCAATTGGTTTTCCACTCCTTGGTCTAAATTTCGAAGTCTTCCATTTAAGAAAAAAAAAACATATTCACCATATAAACATTAATTACTTTATGAAAAAAAAAATGTAATACTCAAATTGCTGAATTTATGCTTCAATTCTATCGTGGATGAAACTACTCTAACACAATGTTCAATTTTAAGGTTGGAGCATGGTTATGGTTTGATTAAACTTAAAGGCTAAAATTAAATATTACATTGCACTCTTCAGCCCTTGTAACTGAATTTATAACTAGGTAGGGTTTCCTATTATGCACAAAAATTAAAAAAAAATTAAAGGAAAAAATAGAAGAGAGCATAAAACAATTGAGGGAGAGAAGGAAAAAAGAAGCATGAAACTCAAGGTAAAGATATAGCTATATGGCTTGTGAATAATGTTTTAGAAGGAAAAATTAGTCTAAGGTGTATACACACACACACACACACAAGCACACATGCTTTAAAAAAGAATCTAATTACAAAATAAACTGCTAAAAATAATGATAACTAATTATTATAAAACTCCTAATAATATCTAATAATAAACTCCAAATACTTTATTTTAAGTTCCTCAATAAAAACCAACTTAATTTTTTTTAATTAACTTTGATTCAAATACTATGTATAAGAATGGATTTGTAAAATTTGAATGAAGAGCAAACATATAAATATTTTGAATAAATTAATAATTTAATCATTGAAAGATTATTTTCTGTAATTTAGTCTTTCAAAGATGAAAATTTTCAATCTAGTCATCAAACATTTTCTCACAATCAAAATGATCTTTTCATTAAACAAAGTTACTAATTGACATATGGCATAAATAATAGCTTACATAGTCAATAACTATTGAAAGAACTTGCCCAAGTTTTGAATCTTCAAAATAATATTGTTTTATATAATTTCACAAAACTTAGAGCCACAAGTCATTTTTCCAGTTGGATTAGTTGGATTTTGCCAATTAGACAAGGCAACATTGCCTTGAAAGTAAAATATTTGGGTAATTTTATATCATCAATCTTCATTTATGCTCTCCGATAAATGATCATGACTTTGTGTAATAGAAAAACCAATTTTATTGGTTAAAAATATTTGAGAAATTAAATTGATAAATTTTATTTTTAAAGGAACAAATTATTAATTTATTCTAAAATTTTCATATCTACTCTGTTATTTAATAAATCTTGAGTAAACAAAAGCACTTTTTTCTGGGAATAAAAATCTACCCCTAGATAATATGACGTATAGACTTGCTTATTATGAGGATCTCTTCAAAACTTGAGCATTCTATTCTTGCATAATCTAATATGCATACAAAACACAAATTTTGTTTTACCATATTAAAAAGACTATATTCAAGTTTGAAACAGTTATATGCCCTTAACTCTACAAGATCGTAACATACTACACCTACAAATATGAACAAATAGTTCATTGTGTTTGGTAATTCCTATTGAATTGAAAGACATTGATAATCAAGATGCCAACCAAAGAGCTCTTGAAGAATTAATTGACTAAGAATGCAAAAATAAGGGTTAAAAGTAATGAAACAGTTAACAAAAAAAATACAGTTACAAAAGCAAAATGGGAGATGGCAAAAAGACTCCCTTATTCGAGAAAAGGAAAAACTCCATGTGACTTGCATAAAACATCATTCTTCCTTTTCTCATACCTAGTACCTTCTACCTTTTAAGGAAAACAACCCATATGGGCTCACATAGAAAGACAAAAGGAAATAACTAACACCTAACAGATTTGCCTCTTGCTGACACATAACCTAAATAAAATTCTTCAGATCATGTATAGATTAACCAGCTTGGCTGCTTCCTTTCTCTGCGACTCATCATATCGAGCCAAGATTTGGGCTGCTCTTCTAGGCGTAGGGTGTTATCATGGTTTCTAGAGATTCTATGGGCATCTTTGCCACCTTAGTATCCATCACCTTCAGTGACTATAGGATTATAGCCTTTACTCAGTTTTCACTAGAACCGTATCTAATGCTTCCACAGAGGCATCTTACAGGTTGTTAGCTAAATAATGATGTTCATGGCCTGAAACTCAATGTAACTATGAACCAATAAGTGAAGTAGCACTGCCATTATGGTGCAACTACCATCAAAATAACATATGGAATACATTCATATTGGGTAGTTCTATGTTACAATTTAGAGTAAAATACTTTGACACCTATTTAGCATTAAATATATGGACCTCTCTTATGTTTTAAAAACATGCTACAATTTAGCCCTATTTGAAGTTAAGCTCAACAGAACTATTATGATGTTAGAAACTAGTTAAATGGCTAAATTTTGTGGTTAAATGACTAAAATATATTCTATGGAACCCTAACAAGTGACTTTCAAATTGGGAAAATATGCACAGCTTCACTCTTAACCTCTCAAAAGTAATGTTTGAAGCTATTAGATATAATAAATAAAGATGTTATAGCACTAGACCAATTTTAGATGGTCATTAATATATTAGTCAATAGTTTTATTAGAGCCCCTTAGGTATTAGATGAAAAAAGAAATGAAAAGGAAAAATGTAATTTTGAGGATGAAAAATAACTCTCATATCCTTATTTTAAAAAAATAGTAAAAAGAAATAGATACAGTTGAATAATAATCATAAAAACACAACAAATATTATATATAATTAAGGGAAATGAATCTTTTTCCTACAATTAAACAAACAAGTGAGGTATTACTTTAGAAAAGGATTATATAATAGTGTATTTTTGAAATAAAATAAAGAGGAGGTCCACATATTTAATGTTAAACTCAAGGGAAGTTGAATATTGCACTCTAAATTATCAATTTCTGTGATGAAATTCAGGTGTTCAATGTACTAAAATAAGGTAATAAATGAACAGTTTATTGGTATAAGCTCAATCCAATTTCTATAAATCCTTAAATCTTTTATCCCAAGCATGAGTCTCAAACTCTTACTTAAGTAAGTCTTAGTCAGAATGGTACAAAATTTGATCTTGTCTTATGATTGTCATTGAGAAGCTTGCTAGCATGAAGGGGAAACCAAGTGTCTCAAGAGGGTTATGCTGTGTAATTCTCACATAAACAACCACTTGCACATAAGCAAACATCAAGTTCTATTAAATTAACTAAATTATTTTGCTCAATGAATAGCAAATACAATTTGTCATATTGAAGTTTGAGGAATAAACAGTATAACTTAAAATTCCAATATGTCATTTACCCACTAGTGAAAGTTTAAAGAAATTATTTTAAACTTAGCTTAATTCTAATATATCTCTATATTTACATTACTAATAAGAAAAGGGAGAGCCAAAAGGCACATAATGCCAAAACTAGGCATGTGATTGAGTAATGAGCAGCACCCATTAAACCAAATCCATAATAATAAAGAAACTAGATGGAATGTATTTAATGAAATAAAGGATATTTCTTTCATACTATCATTTCCAAACTATTAAGTGCTTAAATGAAATTATTTAAACATTTGTATTGAATTAAATCACTTCCAAAATAGATTAATCATAATTAGTGGTTGAGGTAATTATTAGAAAATATTAATCATCGAACAAGAGGAATTGCAAAAAAAGAACTAGCATAAATTTGTAAATAGTAATAATTCAATATATAGATTATAGGAAAGTTAAATCAACATTTGTTAGCCGTAAAAACAAGGATTTGCACTATAAGCAGAAAAATTAGCTAAACTACCTGAGTCTTTTTATTAATGATTTTGATATCAACTTCATTTACTTTAATATGTTGATGGAGCTTAACTTTTGGTATGATACATATAAAAGAAACTTTAGCATTAACTCCTTATCAAGAAAAGGAGTAGGTTGACTTAAGATTACAAAGCTAAAAGAAATGCAAAGAAACTCAATAGAGGAAAAAAATACCTTCTAACTTTTGAAAGGTCAAGTCCTCTTTAGCAATTCCAACAACTTCCTACCTTTTCATCAGCTCTTCTACCTTATAATATCATTCCCTACTCAATGTCATGCATTACACGTCTACAACACAACAAAGTTAGTTAGTAACCCATCAACAAATTCCCTTTTTAACCGCTAAGCTGCTAACTCACTCAACCCTCTATTTGTTTTTGGCTCCTCCTCCTATAAATATTTTCCTATATATTATTTTGCTTCTGTTAGACTTATTTGGGCCTTCTCTCCATACACCTTACAAGTAGTGGGCTCATCATATGTTATGGCCATAGTATGGAGAGAAGAATTAATTAACCAAATTACACATAATTTGTAGATCAAATATCAACATATACCTAACAAGCTAGTGCAGCTGTGAGACTCTCACTAGTATTGACTTCCTAGAATACGATGGTGCTCTGATCGCATGGACATGGCTTTCCTTTTGGAAAGATTGTCAAGCAATTTATACATATAGCTATTATCATGAGGGTGAAATCCAATCCATTACATCGAGATTGAAACTTAAGAACCTTAAGAACCAAAGATAGAGGAAGATATAAAGGAAATAGGAAATCTGGCCATGTAAGAAAGCACCAAATCGATTAAGCCTACAAGTGAAACAAAGAAAGGGGCCATATGCTAAACCTAGCCCCAATCTAAGTATAAGGGGGCTTGGCTTCAGGCTACAATTCAATCTTATGGTAACCTACTCTTTTAAGGGGCACTTGGCAACTCACTTGTGGGGCATGAAACACGTATAGCATCCTGGTATGGGGCACTAATCAATTCGAAGTGGACATGAGATTATAGAAGAATACTAAAATAGTTGGCAACACCTAATTCCTATGTCATGGTTGACAATAGGCATACACCTCTTTTCATACTTTAGGAACATTTCTTCATCAAACCAGTACATTGATCTAGCCCATTTTTTCTAGGTAATAACATAGGCTAATAAAAACCTTAATGTAATATGCATAGGTTATGGATGGGATCTACCTTATCTAAGGACCAAGGTTCACTTTACTACAAAAAAAGGAGATGAATTTTATGGTGTATAATTGAGTTTGAGATCTTGTTAGATTGCCTAGCATTTGTCAAACAAATATGGTTGCTTTTGGAGAATGTTTAGTATTATATGGAAGGGGGTTTCTTTGCTGATTGGAGCCTCAATAATTATGTGTCAAAGATCATAAACAAAGAAGGATTCCAAATCGAGGGCTGACATTTTCCTACAATATAATTATGATAAAATCTACATGTTCTAAATTATCACATAATGTCTCTCATCTTGTCTAGATATTTTAGCTCAAACTAAAAATTGTTAATATAAACAAAACAAAAATGAACTATTCTAAGGCTTTTTTTTCCTTTTTCTTTCTCTTTTTTTTTAATATGAAACAAGGGAACAAGTTAATATTGCATCAAGAGAAGAAGGGACAAAAATAGGTAGACTAATCAATAATATTTTAAGCTTTTTAAAATTTTTGGTTTTCTCACACCCTTAGAGATGTAGTTTATAAAATCTACAACAAAATGGACTTATTGCTCTTTGTTAATAAGGATGAAACCCCTAATTAATTACTTAGCAGTGATAATAGCAACAAGAAGTAAAAAAAGTAGGCAAAGAAGTGACAGATGAGAATGATGCCAATAAAGCATCAAGAGAAAATAAATTCCTTCAATTGCTGAAGAATGATACTAGAAGACCCCAAAAGACTAAACAAGAGGATCATGATAAAAAAGAAGAGAGAAAAGGCTTGAAGATTTATGTCTTTCACAAGTTGGATACCTAATTTGTAGAGAGTTTGGCCCTAAAGCAGAAGGCTATGAATTTGCCAAAAAGGAAGAAGCAATGAAAGGCAAACTATGATAGAGTATGTGAGACCCTAATGACAGGACATAAATGTTCTTATCAATGGGAAAACAATATTGAAGATGACAATGAAAAGGCTAATGGGAGTCAAATAAGCAGTTCTTTTTCTAAGGCATTATTTCATGATGGCCATTGATGTGAGTAAATCTATCTTTGACTTTTATAAACACATTGTATATGCATATTTGAAGAGAACAAAAACTTAACATGGGCACTTTAGTGTTTAACTTAAACACAAATGATGGATGTTAACATCTGAGTGATATCATGCTTCTTATAGTTTCTTTTCCATTGTTTATGATATTACACTAACATGACTTAATTTGGTCACTACGTGTATTTCATAGTTGACAAATGTCTATTTTGTTTAGTACATTGTAATTGACAAATATACAATAGAAATGTATAAGCATTTGAGATGGAGTTGTCTATGCATTTGTTTTGAATGGAGAATGTTGCTCTTTTTTTTTTTTAATTTTCTGCTCAAAGTAGAAGAGGCTCTCCTTTCGTAATTCTCGTAGAAGTAAAAAATAAAGGCAATTACCTGGGATTTCTTATCTAAGAGATAGTTGTATTTCTTGTTTGAGATGTTAGTGGGTTGTTTCAAGTCTTGGCTTTCAATTAATACCTTGTACTTATTCTATCATAAGCAAACAAAAATTAGAATAACTTTAAGTGCCAGTTTCTAAAGTAAAATCTATAAAGTGTGCCTAAAGTATTTGATGTTTTATTTTTTTCTTAAAAAAAGAGAAATAGTATAAAGACGACACTTCAAGCACACTATTGTAAATCTTTACTTTAAAAGATTTGTGTTTGTGTAGTTTTTCACTAATGTTCATGTTCTGTGGATCTTCCATTGGTTGGTTCAAAAATGGTTTGCATTGTGAATAAATTCGAGTCAATTATCTTTCTCCAACCATTTACTTACCTAAGAACTCAAACTTGGAGATCAATATATTGTTAGCCAAGTTCATGGTATGAAGTATGAAAAGAGAAAGTACCCTTCATTCATTGCTAAAAATTGACACTACAAGTTAAAGAATAACATTAACTTTGATATATTTTACTGAAAAGAAATAGCAAATGGACAAAATTTATGTATAGTTGTTTTTTTTATTAAAGATTAACATCTAGATACTTTTTCACCTCATCATCCTACTATTCTTCCAAGGTGGGTTTTCTCAAAGGAAAGAAAGAAAAAAAAAAGTAGAGAAACCAAGCTACAGAGTAAATTGAAAAAAAAAAAAAAAAGAAGAAGGCTAAGTTGCAGAGTATGAGATATCTTCATTTGGGTATGATGGCAAGAAAGTGGATCTAAGAGAGATGTAAGAAAAATCCCTTCCTTTTTCAGAAGATCCTTTGCGAAAGAGGAAAAAGAGAAAATATATCAACCTATATGAAGTCTTTTTTTATTTTTTATTTTTTCTTTAATTAGTATTAGTTTTGAACCTTCATTTAAGGAGGACTCTTGATGTTAGTAATGTTATAATCTTATATAACTGTATTGAAAATATGTGAAAATACAAAAAATTAAGAGATCAAAATTTTAAAAAATAATTATATGTTCATCCTAATTAAGTTTTAAAAATAAATAAAAATAATGAAAAATAAAAAAGTATGAGAAAAATACTAAAATAGTCACAAAACACATGAAAATGAAAGATTTTAGATATTCAATTAACTGAACTTGAATTGAAACATGTGGACTCTGGAAAGATAACTTTCTGTGAATATAATAAGGTATAAAATTTTTATCAAAACCTAAAAGTTATTGTTTTTAGGAGTAGCTGCCTATTCCTTTGAGTCAACACTCAACTTGCGATTGGACACTCTTTATTGCTATAGAACAAAGACTAGAATGAAGAAATTTATTAATACAAATTTCTTTCTTGCTTTATCTTTTTGAGTTGAATTTTTGCTTGTGTTGTTATCCCTGGGTTTTAATGCTTCTGGGGATTGAAGTGATGAGATTGTTTAATATCTTAAAGCTAAGAGAGATTCCATTCAACCATGGCAACATAGCAAATTTGTAATGGAACTTTAGAACTTGAAAAGTTCAAAAAATTAGAAAAAGCTATCTGGACCGAAGCTGAGACTACCATGGAAGCTTTACACAATAAGCTTTGTTACTAGGAATCACCATTGCCACCCAAGACCTTTCAAATTCTATCATGGTTTTTTTCTTCTTCTTTTAAAAAATTCATCATTTTTTATTAAAAAAAACTTAATGATAAAAATATAAGTAATTGTACATAATTTAAATGAGTTATTTATCATTTGTAGCAACACAAGGTATGTAGGGTGATGGGATATTAATTAATTTGTTTTCTCAACAAGTAATGATATTTAATTAAACAATTCTTGCAATTACAATAATTCACTTTGACAATATATATCTTTTGAAATAGAAAAATTTTACAAAGGACATGGTTGTTTGATGGGTAGAACATATTGTAGTTTACTTATACCATAAGGAACCATGAGTAAAAATAAAACTAGGGGTGTGCAAGGTTGACCCATCTTGGTTGGCCCGAGCACTATTGGGCAAGGATGGGCTAGAAAAATTTTAAAAAAAAAAACTAAAACAAGGTCAGGTCAGGACAAGTTTCCGGATAACTTTTTGGCCATATTGAGCTCGGCCAGGACCGAGGTATATATATATATATTTATTTATTTATATATAACAAGGTAAATACTAAATTCAAACGAATTTTTTTAAGGGTCTTTTTATAATGTTAGCTAAAAATGTTTAAGCATTTTATAAATTATAGATAATTAGAGATGTCAAAATTTATGTTTTGCCTATTTTAAGTATAATTATCACATTCATGTAAGAAAAATAAAATTAAAAAAATACATATTTTTTAAAATTTAACTATTATATTTGTATTTTCTTCTTATTTTCTCTCTTGAACCCATATTTTTTTATATCCATCGCATAAATTAAAAAAAATAAAATAAAAAAGTGATTATTTGTCCAAAATAATTGAACAAATATAAAAATATAAATTTTTAAATTTTTTCTTAAAAAATAAAAAAATGGCTTGGTTGGCCCAATAATAATCAAGCCAAATTTGAGTCGGGCTGGACTTAATACAAATTTTTTGTCTCAAAATTGAAATCAAGTTGGGATTAAAATTCTCTATTTGTATTATGTACAGATTACTAGGTGTTATTTTATATAATATTAAAATGTGAAGGTTTTTCATAAGCTGGTCTCTAGGGTTCAATTCTCTCCCCTAAATTGGTTTAAAATTTGGATTAGTTTTAAGGGCATGTCATTTTCTTATAGAATTGTCAAAATGAGTTATCTTTACCCATAGGAACTGGCTTATCAAGGGCTTTAGGCTAAAAAAATGTTGACTTATTTTTAAATTGGTCAAGAAATGCTTAATATGTTATTAATGTACCCACCAAAAAATAGTTTGTCAGCCTTCTTCCCTTCATTTCTTCATTCGTCCTCCCTATATTTCTTCTACCTTTCATTAGATTCTCTTGTCATCCTGCATCTTGTTATTTACAGCTACTCACAGTCATAGTGTGAGCAGAGCATAATAGAACGACCTAAATCTGCTAATATTAAAGGCTTTTTTATATGATTGAGTAAGTACCAATTTATGATATGCTACATTTCTCAAATTCTCAAGGTTAATGGCAACTTCTTCTTCTTATACTTGTTAAAGATAGTCTGCACCTGGAGTTATAAAGAGTTTTATACATTTAACAGGTTTACTACTATTATTAATGTTATGTTTCATCTGAGAAAGAATATAATTACTGTTAGAAATATTAGTACTTCTCTTTAGGAATATTACTATCTACTTTTATCTTTATTCCTACTAATATTATTGTTTTGGTTTCAAAAATAACGAGCAAGTCTAAAGCTTTCTTTTTTTTTAAGAGTCTAAAGCTTTCTTTTTTTTTTAAGTGTAGTTATGACAAGTAGAGGATGAAAAATCAAATGTCAGGTAAGGTGTTCTACTACTTTCATTTAGGTAGACAAATCTTAAAAGATTCAAGTAGGGAGATCCACTACGAGGGGGTTGAACCGGTGGAAGACTGATAAAGTAAGGTATATCATTTGAAGAACTAAAGAGAGAAGTAAGATTATGCATGGATTGTGATGACAATGAAATGAAAATGAAATACATTTTGAAATTTGATGCCTCTCAGCTATTAGACCTCATGCATAATGGTGTGCAACAACTTATCAAATACAATGATCAATGTGCACATATATATATAATCAATGGGGAATAAATTAGAGCATCACCATCCCATTTGGTAACAGGATGAGAAATTAGTCTTCTATAACTTGTCCAGTAAATATCTATTATATGTTATCATTTTAATTGGTATACTTATGTATCACTTTTAGACTAACAAAATTTGAAATGAATGAAAATGCAAAATGAATTCAAATTCAGTTCAGTCCACTATTGGGTCTCCTTCCAACTAGGAACTTATACTTCATCCATGTGCAATATAAAGTGTCCCTTCATCAATGACTAAATTAAATTATGCCAAGTGGACATATTTGATTATTGGGTGCAGACAAATTTTTTAGAATACTGTTGAATTGAGGCAAGTATTGTGCAAGTATAACATTGCTCACAAATTTGGATACACTTTCCTAAAGAACAGCCCCCACAAGATGATTGTCAAGTGCAATGTGGATGGATGTAAGTGGAAGCTAATAGCGTATGCAGTGGCTAAAAGCACACCCTTCTTAATTATGCGAACCTTTTGTAGTGAGCATGTGCACTCAGCACAAGATAACTTGATAGTATCTCATAAGCAAAGGACAAACTTAGTAGCATCCATAATGGTTGGGAGTTTTAGATCAAGTAGAGATAAAACACCAAATGATATCCTTAGTAAGCTATTCAGAGAATATGGATTGGTGATAAACATGATATTTTATATATTTTAATCCCCTTAACTTAGGCATTTTAGTGTCCAAATATGGCTTTAGATATTTAATTAGTTGGAATTTGATTTCATTAGCCATTTAGGTAGTTTATGAATTAATTTGCAAAATTATTGAGTTTTAATGCATGAATTTCTTTTAAATAATTTTACGGATAATTCTATTTAATGATTTCCATTCTTTTTATGCAGAATTTGTATCTCTTGTTATGGTTTTGAAATTGAGAAAAGGGGAAATCACATGATAAAGGATTTTAGAAGCCACAAGTCAACTCTAGCACCCTTGACTTCATTCATTCACTTATGCTTGCTTCGTTCACTTTTCTCCAACCAGCACAGCATCCACTCCCTTGAAGCACACACTAACACATAGCATCTCACTTAGAAACACTCACATGCACTACATTTCACTTTCATATAGCTCTAGCCTAGACTATCACACACACTCTTACACTTTCACTTACTAATCACTCTTATTCACACATTCATCTCCACTTAACACTTAAGGAAAGGGCAGCTCAAGTCAAACACATGCACACACTAACACGAGCTCATTCACCCATGTAGAAGCACAGAAAACACTCATGAGTCACGTAGCTCTTGTGTATAGCATTTTCTATTGTGGAAGCATGGTTTATGCACATAGGAAAGTGTAAGCAGAACGTAAAAAAGTAGAGGAATCACGTGGAAGAATCATATGAATATGCCACAGGTCTGATGCTAAAGGAGAGAGGTCTCGAGTTATTTCATGCAGCCTACTTTCTCATCTCGCTCACGTGGGCAGGGGAAATGAGAAGAAGCAACGTGATTAAAGAATGTGAAGAGCAATACGTGTTCAAAAGGAAGAAAGAGCCATGGGCTGCAGCACTTATAAGAAGCTATGGACAATTGAGGCAAGGAAAGAGAAGAGAGGTGAAGGTGAAGCCATAAGTTGGAGAATGGGAAGAAACATGAATGAATAAGGAAGAAGAAGAAGAAGCTACCCAAGCAAAAACAAAGGAAAAGCTAACGTGGAAAAACATAAAGAAACAAGCTAGAGAATAACGCGAAAAAATGAAGTGAGGTCAAGCTTGGGTGGATGAATCAAGGAGAAGAAGAAAACATAAGTTAAATGAAGAAGCAGGAGCTAAGTTAAATGAAGGAGTAGCTACATGAGGAAGAAGCAGTACAAGCTAAAGTTTTTACATGGAATAAAAAGAGAGTAACGTGTGAACAGTAGAAAACGAGCTGGCAGTAAGCTCCAGAAACATAAAACCCACATGATTCATAGTAAGAAAAAAAAGCTATGGTTTTTCTTGATGAGAAGGCGGGAGAACACGTCAATTTATAGATTAAAAGAAGCACTTGAAGGGTAGCACATGATGAAGCAAGCCAACGTGAAAAGAAAAAGAAAAAAACATAAAAAAACAAACGTGAGCTGTGGGCTGACTTGTATGCACGTGAAAGTGAGCACGAGAGGGGCACATGGCTTATTAAAACATGCTGGACACACTATCGAGGGGATTATTCCATTCATTCAAATAAATCATCCAAACACGCTTGACTCATTCCATACTATTCATCGTCATTCATTCGCATCCATCATCCATTCCACGTAGAGCCATTTTTCCTCCATTCTTCTCACTTCTATCATAATCTAACAGTATAGAGTTTTAGGACTATTACCATAAAATTTAGGGGTATTACTATTGGATTTAAGCATATTTTTGTCCACTTTTAAGGACCTTTCAAAGTATAATTACTAGCATTGTTTATACCTGTTACTACATATTCTTGAAATATTACTAGTGGATTTCAAGGATTTTACTACCATATTTAGGCTATGAGTTTTTAGAACATTAATGGTAGGCTTAGTGATATGACTCAATGGACCTTAAGAAAATAGATGATAATGTTGACAGAAAAAAGCAACTCAAGGAATTTCATAATCTTGTTATAATCATAGCAATCAAATATTTATAACTATCAGTTTACAAAGTTTACAAGGCTGATAAAATGTTCTTGTCTGTAACTATAATAGTACAAAGTCTTGGGGAGGAAACAATCAATGCATCACGACTTTCTAGTTTGCTTCCATTTGATTATTACCCTTGCAATTGCCATTACATCACCCTAGCACTTGTTCAATGGATGGTTCACCAGGTCCCACATGAGTTGGACATAAAATACATCCAACTCTTTCTGAAACCACAACTATTTACCCATAAGCCACCAAGCAGTAAACTATAGCAAACAATAAAAGAGATGCTCAAACCAGAGTATATGTTAGCATGGTGAGCCCTTCCCACTCAGGCTTTGGTTCCCTAGTCCACAGTTACAAGTATTTTATTAAATATATTCCACAATCATCACTGCGCAACAAATAAGATATCATAAAGTCAGGGCTATACATGTAGTACTACAAATATTGTGAGTTTAAAGTAATTCACTTACATGTTTAGTTGTTAGAGCAAGTCAACGTATTTCACGGTGACAATTGGGCCTGCCGCCACAAATCTCTCTAGTTTCAATAGCTTTAATAGCATGGCCAATTTATCTTTCTATTATATCACCTAAAAAGTATCACACACAGCTTAACCATTACAATTAACTTTAAAAACTATATACCAATAGAACACAACATAATTTTATCGTGATGTGGGCCATCTTCCTCTGGCCTGCATTGGTCCTTTGAGTCAATGAGTCAAGGATGTATAAAATACATGCATGAGGGTTCAGAGCAAAGTAGAACCAGTAGTTTAGAAATAGCAAAGGGGCAAATACCTATAACTATTTCCAAATGACTAACACTTTCTAAGGGATAGGCTAACAGAAAATAACAAATACCCTACAAGTATATTACCAAGGTGCAATCCATGATGTTATAGCCCACTTTGTCAGGCTACAATTTTTTCAACAAATCATCCACATTGTACTGCCTTATAGGTTTCAAGAGGGTTCTCTATACCAATAATTTTATAAAGTGTATCAAAGCAGGACTTAAAGCAAAGGATCATTAATAGTAATATGAAAGGAAAGACATATTAGTCACCATGAAATCCCCATCTAGAATGTGTCATCTGACAATCAAGTTCTCCTACTTTTGGTTTTTCATAAGCACTTTGCACACTATGGTTATTATCTACACACACCCAACGAAGGTAAGCATAAAATAATCATTTTTAAAAACATTACACTAGTCCAGGCATGCAAAAGTTAGACTCACTGATATTTTGATCCACTTCTGTCTACCAAGGCACTGGCACTCGACACGGGTGAGGTAAAAGTCAAACAAATCGACTACTACCCTAGTAATAAAGTAGGCACATTCACTCACTAATATTAGTATATCAAATACATTTCCACTATTAACGATATCAAATGAAATCACTAACCTAAATTCTACAAATATATGAATTTTCTCATACTGATACACATGCTCATCCCATATGAGTTAATATACGAATGCATCCAACTCTTCCTAAAACCACAACTATTTACCCATAAGCCACTAGGCAGTAAACTATGACAAACAATACTATTTGCCCGAGTAGCACCTGAAGTGCAAATTCATACACTGTCTCTTTCTCTGTTCTAGTGTTGAGGGCTTCCTCCACAGATGGTGACTATTTGACGGCCTTATGACATTGTTTTGCTGACCTGCGTGGGTGTTATTGTCCCTCAACTTTATCTTTTAGGCTAGCGCCATCTTGTGTTTTCCTCTTCTTTAGCTCAATCATACTAGCACTTCTAGATGATTCATTGAATTCATCATCCTCCCCATCTTTGTTTGACATGTGCCTAAATGATGCAGCTGCTTCTTCTCCATTCCCTGCCTCATCACCAGCCACGTTACCTGCAGAGATTCCCTTCATGTCACCCACAAGAGTCACTTCATGAGTAGGGTTGGTAAATTCTATCTGCAGCATCAAAAAATCTTCAACAAAGCTGTGGTAAAGTTTAGGAGTCTTTTATACATTTTCTTGATACCCTATAACGTTCCTACAATAATAGTAGTTAAAGATGCCTTAAAACCCTTAATACAATTGATATTTAGGGAGAATTAAAGTTGAAGATCTAAATATGGAAAAAATTCCTTTGCAGGACCTGTTACCACTGGGTTTATAATAGATTACCACTAACTTAAGGTAAAACACCTTAAACCTAGTGGTAATAGGTCCTTCACAGTAGAAAAACCTTAACTCTAATTCTCTCTTGAGTTGATTCAAATATAGGAAGTGGTATCGGATGGTGAAATGCAGACTCCAAAAAGAGTGCGCGTAAGCCTTTGGTATTAAAGATTCCCTGCATCCAGAAGTAATATCAGAAAAGTTAGTAAATTACCAAATAATCATATAAGTCTATACAGTAACTTACCTGTATTATCATATATATCCAAATAAAGAGTAGCTTACCTGAGCATGCTCCTTCTCAAGTTTAACCCTTTCTTAGATGCATTGTTGGGTCCAAAACTTGATAGCATTAACATTGTTGAGGATAACTACATCTCTAAGAGGAAAATGCTATAGGAAAATACACTAACAAAAATTGAACTTATTAGATGTGTGAAATAATATGTTAAATAAATATACAGGTAACAAACCATACCATCAAGAGTGGCAAACATCCTCTAATGCTCATCTTCTTTGCTCTTTTACGTGTAGCTTTTTTGAAGCTTTCCACTTCCTTTACAAAAGTAGATAGGATAAATTCTACCCAGTCATATGTGTCTGTGTGGTCGATGTCTACAATTGCAGGAAGCAATTTATCATTCACATATAAGCTGGATGTCAGGCATAGAAATGTCCCTAAGGCAAACAACCAAAAAGCCCACTTGAAGTCTCTGCTAGCCTTGCCTCTTAATATAATATCTTTCACATCCTTTAATTTTTTCCCTTGAACTTTCTTCTGAATACAACTATGCCTTCTCCCTCTAAACTATCAGGTATAGGCTGGCCACCGATAAGAATGCCCATTATGCCATGGACATCTTGAGTTTGGAGTAGTACTCGTTTACCTCTTATTGATAGCGATCTAGTTGGAACATCAAAGGCTGCAACAAGTCCCTTGATAGGGTTTGGAATGCCAAATCTAGCAATTTTCTAAACCCTATTTCCTCCACCAATTTATTGCGCACAGTGTTATTTTTTATAAATTCTATAGTTTTTTAGAACTAAAAAGGTGAGCACCTTATCCCAATTGGTATCTATAGAACACAAATAAATCAATAACATAGCATAAACTCATTAAATGGAGGATTTCAAGGATGCATAATAATGAATATTTCCTTACATAAGAATTTTCAAAAGCATGCTCCTTCTTGTGCTCTATTCGCTCATTATATGCTTCATCTTTATACCTCTTTTGCTTACTTAGCTCCAAGTTCTTCCACTCTACTAGGACTGTAGCATTCCCCTGTAAAAGGATAACCAACAATATTACTCATTTTCCTACCATATTTTGGACATCATTTGCTTTATAACAATTATGTTGCTCGCCTCTTTAGCATTGTGGAACTTTCTTTTATTCTTTTTATAAAATTCAGCCTTGGAAATGAAAATACCCACTTGATTAAGTCTTTCTTCAATTACCATAGATAATCACCATGTCATAAAATATGAAAAAAGATCACCTAAACTTCTGTAATCCAAATCTGTATTTGTGTGAGGTATTGTCTTTATCTTCCATTGTACTCTATCTTGACAGTTACAAATTAATACCCTTTAACCATAACCACAAACAACCAAAGAAACCATCAATAATCTCTTCCTATATAAACAACTAAGTGGGATTGACAATGACTTCATACATGCCAGCTACAAATAATACATCCATTGCATCATAACTAACAAGCAAAACAGGAAATTTGTGTAGCACACATACTTGTCATATATGTTGCATTATACAATTAAATTACGAAGGTTCTATACTCAACCTCCATTAATAATTCATACATTTATTTTGCCATATTATTACTAACTTTAGTGCTGTAGCCTATTATTACTAGGTTTAGGTATGTTACTATTGCACCTAAGGACAAATAATGCCATGTTTAGGGATATTCACACATACTACCCTACTTCATTTGAACATATTTAGAACTGTGCTTTGCTATTGACCTTTAGCCATGTGATTACTAAGTTTACTTATTTTCTACTCCATTTAAGGAAATTTATCAGGAACCATGGATAGCCATTACTACCATGTTTATGGATGGTACTCTTATGCTTAAGAATATTTACTACCAAGTTTTAAGAACTATCATCTACTATTAACTTTTAGGCTCTTCACTTCTAACTTTTGTTATATTACTATTTAATTTCAACAAATTTACTATGATGTTTAAGGATTTACCATAGCATACTTATAGTTTTAGAACTCTTACTCCTAGGTCTAAGGACTTTACTAATGGAATTAAGGAATTTTACACCACCGAGTTCTAGACACATTACTAGCTACTGGATTATCAAAACTTATCCCCCAACTTATCCCATATCTCAAATTCCAAATCCAAATTTCAAACACTATCTAATCTACAATAGCATTCATCCAACACCAAAAGGAATTTCACATCCATAAGTCTAAATCTAAATCCTCACCATTCACTGCCCAAATTCCCTTTACCAATGATACCCAGATTTGCTTTTAATATAAAAGTGTGTAAATACTAGCATTTAGGAAGGAATAAAAGTGAGAATCTTTGGACCTATTACGTGAGAAGGAGAGGTGCTACTTACCTTAATTTCCACAAATTTTTGAGCGCAGGAGAACTCATCCAAGGCTAGTATTGGCACGCGTCGTTCAAATCGTTAAAGGATGCCTCTCTGGTGAGAAGTTATCTATGGATTTTCAGTGACCACTTATGAAAGAAAACTTCAAATGACTTTCAGTTACCAATTACAAGAGAAATGGTCAAATGCTTGGCAATGGAGAGAGTGAGAAAAGAGCAACGTCTAGAGGGCAAAGGGCGTGTTTGGATGCGATTTGATTTGAGCAACTTATTCAACAGAGAAGCAAAGGGTATTTTTGTCCATCAAATTTTCCTTGGTCCTGCAGCTTAATATTAATTTTTCAAATCCTTTATAATAATATTTGCATTGTTTGGGTCCTCCGTACTAATTTTCCCTAAATATTGCCTATATTAACCAAAGGCACTTACTTATCTCAATGGTAAGATGCAGCGCTGATCAAGCTAAGAGGATGGGGTATGAGATGTGATGGGAAGTAGTTTGGGAGATTATATTTGAAGATGCTACAGACCCGTTCAACTTGGCTTTTGACCAACTTTGACCTATTCTAAAACAAGCCATTTCTTAGAGACTTCCAAACTGGACAGGGTGCCGGTTCAAACCATCAAAATAGATAGCAATTCTGTTGCAATTAAAGTAGCCAAATTTATTTGAAAAAGGTGAAACCTTGTAAAAATTTGTACTTATGAACCTCTCATGTTGAGAGATCATACATACCTATTGATTTAGGCATCAATTTGATTATGCTATCGTCTTTATCTTAACAATATGAACCTATTGAATCATATCAAGTTGAAGATCTATCAAACTCTTTCAGCTTTTTTCTTGTGCTAAAATTAATATTTCTCATGAAAAAATTCAATAAAACTTCATTAAACATTTAAGGTCCTTATCAGTTCGTAAAAAGGATTTTGACGAGAATGAGAATAGGAAAAAGAAATAAGAATAGAATGCAATCTTGTGATCTAAAATCATGTTTAATATGAAATAGAAAGGTAAGAGAATTCTATTTCTTTCTTACGTTTGGTTGTAAGGAAGCAAAGCAGTAATGAAGCACAATGAGAAGTCCATAACTCATCCAATAAATTCAAATCTTATACATACAGACTAAAATTATACAAGTACGCATATTATCTAGATAACACCTTGTCTGTAAAATAAATAAATAAATAAAAGGCATATCACTCTCCTTGCATCTTATAGATATAAAACCCAATAAAAATTCAAGTCATGTTTTGTATTCAATCCTCACCAGTTTAAATGAACTCATACACTGTCATGTCAATCCACAGGGTCAAATGTAGTAACCAATTATGAATGGATTTGAAAACCCCACATAAACACAAGAGATATAGCTAATTAACTAAGATAAATTCAACACCAAAAGAGGCAAAATAGCAATTTTAAGGGAATCATTATTCAAGCTAAGAACTATTATCTCCCAAAGAATTAGGAAGGCTTCATACTCATCCTCAAAAACAAAAGCAGGAGCAAGTAGAGTAAATATCATCACCATCAAAACTATCTTAACTTATGTCTATCCTTTTTTCCATGGATGCCATACCTAGGTTACATGTAGTCCTCTAGAAAGGCAGCACCAACATTATAACTATGAAATTTATTTTCCACAAATATACTTCACTGCTAGTTAATTCACTACCCAAGTCTTCCAAGTAGTTTATTTTCTACAGTAATGAAATGGTAATCTTAATGCCCATTTATTTTTCCCAATCTTTCTAATTTTTTAAAACAAATAAGATTTATAAGTCTATGGTAAGGTAATGCTTACTTCTTTATTAAATTCAACCACTGTAGCGCCTGAAAAGTTCTAATCCATAAACTTCTTCACAGCAACCTCTTGATAGTTCAACAAATCACTAGTTAAAAAAAATAAAGAGACTTTAGCTTATTACCTTTCGGGTGAGAAGTCCTGAAGGTGAGCTATGACTTGGAAACTTTGAATGAATCTATTTGATTAAGTTATAATGTTCCCAAGTGGCTGGTATGCTTTGATCCCTCTGAGGAATGCACCTAGAGGGGTGAATAGGTGCTTTCACAATAAAAATTAACAATTGAAGCAAAAATGTTAAGAGTTCAAAAATCTCATAGATAGACTAAGATCTTGTCAATAGGATCTTCTAAAGGATAACTGAGAACTAAAGATCCAGGAGATAAAATAGGATCTTGTCGATAAATTTTTAATACAGCGCCTGACTCAGAATAAAAAGTGGAATGAAAGAAGAAAAACATTTGATATATCCAAGTTCAGCCCTTAAGACCTACGTCTAGTCCCCTTGATACACAAGAAGGGATTTTCATTATGTCAAATCAATGTAAACAACAAAGATATTATGTTTCCAAACTCACATAAAACTTTTACAAACACAAGAGCTTATACACAGCTCTTTCTTTCTTTCTCACAATTGCTACAATATTCAAGAACTTTTACAAGGACCAACAGATTAGCGTAAATCATAAGATAGACTCTCAATAGTCAAATAGACTAGACACTTAGCAATAGCAAGAGAACACAAAAAAATGAAAGTAGGTTCTATATGTATTTTTTTTAATGTGGAGCTATTTCTTATATGCACTAAAAAACTAGTCATTAATCCATCTTCTTCTATTTTGACCATTGAAATACAATCGCATCTGAGTAGCCAAGAAGTAGCTAAATGATTTTACTTGCTGGGCAGATATTTAGAGATGCTTCAATCATCCAACAAAGAGTTTCTTTCATAATTTTTGCTTTCGGCTAACACATTCAGGGAGGTGAAGAGTAGGTAGAGATGACTTAATAAAAACAAGTTGTCTTTTATACTTTCAATGAATCATAAGAAAAGGAGGAGTTGACTTTATAAACAAAGCAAAGATAGAGTCCCAATATAGAGGCAAAGATAGCTTTTAGCTTTTTAACAAATAGACATAATAAAGTAGAGTTCACAAAAGTTTTTATATGCTTTCTGCAGGATACATAAAAAGTATTAACAAAAAGGATTTGCTAAGTGAGCTTTTATCTGACTTGGTCTTTTGGAATCATCAAACATAGGAGGGTTGAGAGACCATTAAGCCAACAATCTCCCCTTTTTTATGATAACAAAACCTAAGTGATAAAAGTCTACATAGATAAGCAGATACAGACAAACTCCCCTTATGTCCTCCCTCTTAATAGATAAGTGGATTACAAAGACCAAAGCACAAAGGCAAAAACAGAGGCATATCTTTAAACTAATAAAATATAATGCTTATTGCCATTAATCCCATACATAGAATTCAATTCTAGCTGCTAATCCATTAACCAGATATTAAGCATCAAATATCATATATAATTAATCAAATATAAACATCAGCAAAAATTAAATAGCAAATATAATCAACCAATTAGATGTATATCGTGTTCTCCCTTTTTTTGTTAATAGTAAAAGGGAAATAGAATAAACCAATAGTTGAGTAAGATAATTCCAGTAAGCAATAAGCAAAAAACAATCAAGTAAGTTAAATCAATTTTGTCCCAAGATAGAGTAATAGTTACATAATAGAAGGTTAGTCAGTCACAGTCAGTGTTCAACAGTGGCTATAAAAATATATATTTAGCAAAGAAAAACACCATCACAGGCCAGTCAAATGATGAGGACCTAAGAAGATAGTGGCGTTGACAGATAGCTTTTAAAACTTTAAGAGAGTCCATGATAGTAGTGTCGATGCCCTGCAGGTGATGATCAAGAATAATGGCTTTAAGGTTAACACTAATTTTGGCAGCTTAAAGCTCTTGATGAATAGTGTGAAGATGTTGAGGAAGAGGTTCGTGTTCTTGCAGGAGACTTCTCATGGTTCCAAGATTAGCAATGAAGTCTCCTATTTGATCAAACATTTGAAGGAGCTAAGCATGAATGTTATAAAGAGAAGTAGCAAACATGTGATTGAATGAAGTCTAAGCTTCAAGGATTCATTGCAACATTTCAAAAGAGTTCGAGGACGAAAAAAGTGATGGAGCAAAAGATGATAAGGGTTTAGGACCAGGGGATACTAGTGCAGAGGAAGAAGTAGGGACTTTGCCATCGATGTTTGGTGCAGGAGGGGAGACAGGCTTTTAACCAAGAGCATCTGGAAATGCAGAAGGCTTCTTTTGGTTAGAGGTAAAGTGGCATCTAATGTTCAAATCCACTTGTTTCCAACGAGAGTATACGGCATCAATCTGAAGGTAACTTCATTGTATGTGGTGTCGACAAGCATGGATGGATAATATTTTAGACTAATGTAATTGGCTTTAAATAACCGTGTGAGTAGCATTCCATACAGGAGACTTGCAGAAAGGTTAGAGATTTGAGTGGACTCTACCATAAAACATAAAATCTAAGTTCTAAGATTAATGGGTGTCTTGGTGACGAGGCAATAGAGAAGGCAGGTGTCCCTCTTATTGAGAGATTCTAAGGAGCGGGATCGAGGCAAAAGGTAATATTGATAATGTGAACTATGATACACCGCTCAAAACATAGAGCAAGTCCATTTACTCGACCTAAAGAAAGAAAATCTGGTCGTTCAACTAAGTAATCCTGAGCCTCCTCATAAGTTACTGGAAAGTTTTTCCTCCAAGTCTTTTAAAAGAAGTAGAAGTCACCCGAGAATGTTATTCCCAAAAGCTTACTTAATTTTTTCTTAGTTACTAGAATTATTAGGCCTTTGATGAATGAAACAATAGACAAGCCATCATTCATAATGGACAAGTTCGCATAAAATAGTCAAATAAGGTCCTCATATACCTCTTTTTGCAATTCAAGTAATTTGTGACAGCCTATATCCTCAAAAGGTTGTTTGATGTCATAATAGATGGACTGAAGTTTTGCAATGAGATAATCTGTCCACAAGCTACTAAGCGTCAATGAAAATTAAATTCATATCACTCATTTTCTCTAGGAGACAAAAAGCCTTCAGCATCAATGGAGTCCCTGAGTCAGAGGGGATTTCTTCAGGGAACTCATTCAATTGTTGTCCCTCAAAGACACTCCTCAACTTCTTTCCCTTTGACGTAGAGAGAGGAAGCAAAGGACATTTAGTTTTAGAAGCACCAGAGATTTCTGATGAAGGCGGAGGTTAAGATTTTAGAACAGTAATGGTGGTTTCTATAGGGTTTAAGGGTTCCTCTGCAGGAGTACAGGATGGTAAAGATTGATGAGAAGCCTATTTTATAGTTCCAAATCCTGATGGTTTGGAACGAATAGCTCTTTGCTTATGGTGAGAATAGGTAGACACAGAGGATGTTTAGGGTTGCCGTTGAGCATTATCGACCAGAAATTGACTGGATTCAGAGTCAGAGATAGGGATACCTTGAGACACTATGGATTTGTGGGCGACCATCTTTGTTCTAGGCATCTTGAGATGAAGGAAAGTGGAGATGATGTTTTGCAAAGTTTAGGGAAGTGGGAGCATTGCTTTGAAAAGGGGTAGATGAGGCATGCATTGAAAGGCCTATTCCATCATATCAGTTATCAATAAGGAGAGAAGAAGAAAATGTGTTATCTGACACGTGCCTTATGCACTACTTTTCATAACTGTTACAGAAAAGAGAGACTATTGATTTGAACGCACAACCTATATGCCATAGTCTAATTAGTGAAAAAAATGGTATAGTATTTTGGCACACAACTTCATAGTCAACATTCATTTGGGTTTGCATGCCTCAGAGATATTGTTGACAAGGTTTCTTATCCAATTGATAAGGTTTTCAAAAATAATAATAAACACATAGAATATGCAATATGGAGATTAAACACAGTTAATCATGCCCAGACTAGTTCTTAACATAAAAAATCTATTTTCCAGTAGAGCTTTTGTAAAAATATTAGTTAATTGCAATATGCTTGGTTCAAAAGTGATGTACAGGATTTTTGGTTAAACATATGGCACTGGTATTATCACAGAATATTGGAATTCGCTTGAAGGTAAAGGAAAAATCCTCTTTACTTATTGCTTCATCCATAGGAGTTGAGTGCAACAACTTCTCACTGTCATATATCCAACTTCAGTAGTTGATAAGGCAACTGAGCTTTGTTTCATGCTCAACCAAGATACCAAAGCAATTCTTAGAAATTGGCAAGTACCAATGGTGTTTTTTTGTCAAGTTTATCACCTGCGAAATTAACATCTACATATCCAACTAGTTTAAATTTGTTAGATCTTGAATGCTACAAGCCAAGGTGTTGTATTCTTACCAAATATCTGAAAATTCTTCTTATAGCAATATAGTAGGATTCCTTAGGATTAGATTGAAATGTAGTACATTTGCATACACTAAAAATGATGTATAGCCTATTTACAGTGAGATAAAGTAAAGATCCAATCATACCTATAATTTTTTATCTATATCTTCACCTTTTTTATCTTTGTCAAGGTTTGATGATGGACACATTGGAGTACTCATGGGTTTTGCATTTTCAAATTTATACCTTTTTAGCAGCTCCTTAGTGTATTTTGCTTGATTGATAAAATTTCCTTTGTTTGTTTGTTTGATTTGTAGACTAAGAAAAAAGTTTATTTCTCCCATTATATTCATTTCAAATTCACCTTCTATAAGCTTAAAAATTTTTTGACAGAGAAGCTCATTAAGACTTTAAAAAATAATATCATCCATATAAATTTAAACAAGTAAAGAATGATCATCATGCCTTTTGATGAAGAGAGTGGTGTCAATTTTTCCTCTAATAAACCCATTTTGAAGTAGAAAGTTGCTTAATCTTTTATAGCAAGCTCTAGGTGTTTGTTTTAACCCATAAAAGGCTTTTAAGAGTTTATAAACATCATTGAGCAAATTTTCATCCTCAAAACTAGGAGGTTGTTTGACATACACTTTCTCATGGATAAATCCATTCAAAAAGGCACTTTTAACATTCATTTAGAATAATATGAAATTCATAAAAGAGGCATAGGCAAGTAACATATGTATGGATTCAAGTCGAGCAACCGGGACATAAGTTTCATCAAAATCAATACCTTCCATTTGAGAGTACCCTTGGGCTACAAGCCTAACTTTATTCCTTATGACTTTTCCTTGCTCATCTAGTTTATTTTAGAACACCTATCTTGTTCTTATTATTGAGGCATTTTCAAGAGGTTTCACTAGATTCCACACCTCATTTCTTTTAAATTGGTTCAGTTCTTCTTCCATTGCAACTATCCTGTCTTCATCCTTCAATGCTTCTTCTACAGTTCTAAGCTCAATTTGTGAGAGAAAGGCTACGTTATTTTGTTTGAATGAAGCTCTTGTTCTTAATCCTTCATTAGGATTTCCAATTATGTACTACATAGGATATGATAGGGAGTGTCTCCATTCACGTGAAAGCTTCAAATCTCTTTTGGGTAATTCTATGTTTATGGCTTCAGGATTATTTAAGGTTTCTCCTTCCCTACATATATCCTGTTGACAAGGTTCAGGATCTTCAAGATTTTTGATCTGGAATTTTTTCAATTCCTTTATTCCTCTTTTATTCTTCATTGTTGCCAATCTTTTCTTTTTGCCTTATATTCTGAGATTTGTTCAAAAAACCTACATTTTTCTCATCATCTAAATTTAAGTTTTTCTTCAAAGTGGGGTTAGCATCATCAAATACTACATGGCTAGATTCTTCAATTACCAAGGTTCTTTTGTTGTATATCCTATATACTTTACTAGTTGTTGAGTATCCTAGAAAGATTCCTTCATCACTTCTATCAAATTTTTCTAACATATCTTTACCATTATTATGTATGAAGCATTTATATCCAAAAGTATGAAAATAACCTATGTTGGGTTTTATTCCCTTCTACAATTCATATAGAGTTTTCTTGAGAATGGGTCTAATAAGACATTGATTCAAAATATAACAAGTAATATTTATAGCTTCAACCCAAAAGTATTTAGGAAGATCATTATCAATCAACATAGTTCTAGTCATATCTTGTAAAATACGATTTTCCTTTTAACAACCCAATTTTTTTATAAAGTTATTAGAGTAGAGAAATTATGGGTAAAACCATATTCATTGTAAAAGTTTTCAAAAAGCATATTCTCAAATTCTCCACTATGATCACTTTTAATATAAGAGATTAAGTACCCTTGCTCCCTTTGAACCTTTTTATAAAAGACCTCAAAACTCTTAAAAGCTTCATCCTTGTGAGCTAAAAACAAAACCCATGTAAATATAAAATAATTATCGATGATAACAAATGCATAACTTTTAACTCTTAAACTTCGAGTTTGTGTGGGGCCAAAGAGATCTATGTGTAATAATTGAAGTGGTCTTGACACAGAAACAAATTCTTTAGTTTTAAAAGAAGATTTGGTTTGTTTGCCTAATTGGCATACATCACATATATGATTTTTTTGAAAATCTAGTTTAGGAAGACCTCTCACAAGGTTAAGTTTTGAAAATTTATAAATCACATGCATGCTAGCATGTCCAAGTTTCTTATGCCAAGTCCAAGGATCATTGTAAATGAAAGAGAGACAAGTTATATTTTTGGAGGTAGCATCTCTAAAGGTAAGAGCATAAATGTTTTCAAATCTTTAACCAATAAACAAGGATTTGTTATCATCGTAAGAAACAATGCAATATATAGATTTAAATTCAACTTTATATCCTTTGTCACATAGTTGGCTAATGCTAAGAAAATTATGTTTGAGACCAACAATAAGATACACATTATAAATGCAGTGGTTTTTATTTAGACTTACTTTCCCAAAACCTACAATTTTGCCTTTGTCTCCATCTTTAAAGGTAACAGAACCACTATCTTTGTGAGTAAATAATAAAAATTTGGAACGATCACCTGTCATATGGCGTGAATAGCCACTATCCAGGAACTAGTCACTTTTTGAAATTCTTTGAGACAAATTTGCATGTTAAATTAGTTTTTCTTAGGTACCTAAACCTTCTTAGGTCCTTTATGGTTAGTGTGAATTCCTTTTATTAAGTCAATGCTTTTAGGAACCCAAACAAGTTTTCCAGAGTTTTTTTCACACTTATAATAGGCATAACTGATTTTATTACAGTGAAGACATATGATAGTGGAATATGAGCTGTTAGTTTCTTTGACAAAGAAATTATTGTATAGTTTAACACAATTTCTTTTATTATAGCCTAAGGCTATCTTATTAAGCATGCACTTCTGCTGTCCTAACAGTAATTTTAGATTTTCTTTTCCTTTTACAAAGCTAGCAAGATTTTTTCTAAGGATTTTACCTGAGCTTTTAATCCTTATATTTCTTTTATGGCATTAGCTAACTTTACTTCAAAATTACTCAAGTTCTCTTCTAAATTAGAATTGATTTGAATAAGGTTCTCATATTTTGCAAATAACTTTTCAAAGTTTATTAGAAGTTCATTAAAATCATTTTGTAAATCAGAATTCTCTGTTTCTAATGTTACCTTAGTTTCTTCAATAGTCATGAAGCACTTATTTGCAAGTTCTTACTCTAACTCAGCTTTTTCTTCCTCTTCATCATCACTCCCAGCTTCCATAGCCTTCCTTCTAACATGTAGCTTAGCTTATTTTCTCCTTATAAATGGGCATTTTGATTTGATATGGCCATTTTTGCCACATTCATAGTAGTAATCGTGTTTTTAACAGCCTCGTCACATTTTATAGTGTTGTTTGAGGAAGCATCCTTGAATTTTCCCATTAACTTCTTTCTCTTATCATAATTTTCTAATTTCTTTGAGAAGAATGTTATATCTTGTGCGTCAATTTCTCCTTCTTCTTCCATAATCTATTCTTCTCTTTCCATAACTTGCAAGCTAAGAGCTTTTTGTTTTTGCTCTAACTCATACCTTTTTATATGATTTCTTTCATAGAGAATGAGATGACCATGTAATTCATCAGGAGGCATTGAGGTAATATTTTGACTTTCCAAGTTATCTACCTTTGATTGCCATATGGAAGGAAGAAATCTTAGGACTTTTGAATTTTTCTCTAGATTCGTGCATGTTTTTTTGAAAGCCTTCAAGTCTCCTACAATCTTAACAAATCTATTGAACATTTCTTCAATGTTCTCATTCTCCTTCATATGAAACAGCTCATATTCATAGACTAGCATGTTCAACTTGCTTTCTTTAACTTTTGATGTCCCTTCATGCATCATTTCAAGCTTCTTCCACATTTCCTGTGCTATTTCGCAACTAGAAATTTTATCAAACTCCTAGCCGATCACAACACAGTAAAAATATTGATTGTTATAGCGTTACTCTCCACCATCTTGATATCATCATTAGACCATTCATCTCTAGGCTTATTGATAATTTCTCCTTTTTCATCTTTCTTTGAGGGGAATTTTGGACCGTTCTCAATAATTTCCCATACTCGATAGTCTGTTGATTGAATGTAGATTCTCATTGTTGCCTTTCAGTAAGTGTAATGATTTCTATTGAAGTAAGAAGGTTTGACAGTTGAGAACCCTTCAAGAAAATAAGATTCTTTAAGTGGTTATTGACTCATTTTTCTACAAAACACAGATCTTTTCTCTAGGCAGTTAAGCACTAAAATCAGTAAGACCTACTCTAATACCAATTGGGAAATGCACTTAAATGGGGGTGAATAGGTGCTTTCACATTAAAAATTAACAATTGAATCAAAAATGTTAAGAGCTCGAAAAGCTTGTAGATAGACTAAGATTTTGTTGACAGGATTTTTTAAAGAATAATTGAAAAGTAAAGATTAAGGAGATAACATAGGACCTTCTCAATAAGGTTTTAGTATAGTACCTGAATCAAAATAAAAAGTAGAGTAAAGGAAGAAAAACACCTAATATATCCTAGTTCGACCCTCAAGACCTACGTCTAATTCCCTTGATATATAACAAGGGATTTTCACTATGTCAAATCAGAGTACACAGCAAAAGATGTTAGGTTTTCAAGTTCACCTATAATTTTTACAAACATAACTTATACACAGCTCTTTCTTTCTTTCTCACAATTGCTATAATATTCAAGAACTTTTACAAGGAATAACAAATCAGCGTAAATCACAAGATCAACTTTCAATAGTCAAACGGACTAGACACTTAATAGTAGCAAGAGAACATAGAAAAATTATAAAAGGAAAGTAGGTTTTATATATATATATATATATATATATATATATATATATATTTTAATGTGGAGTTACTTCTTATATGCACTAAAAAACCAGCCGTTAATCCATCTTTTTCTATTTTGACCGTTGAAATACAATAGAATCTAAGTAGCTAAGAAGTAGCTGAATGTTTTTGCATACAAGGCAGATATTCAAAGACGCTTCAATCATCCAGCAAAGAGTTTCTTTCACAATTTCTGTTTTCGGCCAACATGTCTAGGGAGGTGAAGAGCAAGCAGAGATGACTTAATGAAATAAGTTGTCTTTTATACTTTCGACGAATCATAAGAAAGGGAGTTGACTTTATAAACAAAGCAAAGACAAACAACCAGTATAGAAATAGAGACAGCTTTTAGCTTTTTAGCAAATCGACAAAATAAAGCAAAGTTCACAAAAGTTCTTACAGGCTTTCTGCAAGATTGATAAAAAGCATCAACAAAAAGGATTTGATAAGTGAACTTTTATCTGACTTAAACTTTTAGAATCATCAAACATAGAAAGGTTGACAGACCATTGGGCTAACACCCTCCACTTGGCAGATTTTTCAATCATAATGAAGAGATCTTGGCCATTAACTTTAAGGTGCCATTTTTTTGTTACAACTTGGCGAGTGGGAACTTTCAGCTTTTATCCTTTGAAATATTTCACAAAAAATGACAATATTGCATTAAAAAAAATTTTGGCCAAAATATTAAATGGTTTAGAGCATAACAGTAGAGCATTGCAATTTAGTAAAGGTCAAAACATAGTACACTTCAGATCCATTTTAAAAATCTTTCTCAGAAGCTTCAACGATCATGGATTTCTACTTGAACTTTTCTCGGAAACCAAACAGACCTCACAGCTCGAAGGGAGAAGCATGCCAAGTCGCAATACAAATAACATTTACCAATCAAAATTTGAGAAATTAACAGTCATTTAGTCAAATTAAATCTAATTTGTTCATGAACACAGAGTATCAAAACTTAAACAAAAATGAAAAAAAAAAACCAAAAAATAATGGACTTACCCAATCAAAATGTGTTCGAAGATGTTCCGAGTGCTCCAAAAATCTGAGATTGAAGACAATATATTACTAATTTAAAGCAAATATAGCATGTTTTCTCCTCTTCCAAACGAGCCCATAACCTAGATGACTGTCGATCTTAAGACAATGGCATTAAACAAGCAGATGTGCTGTGATAGAAATGACACATGCTTTATTGTTTTGTTGCCCATGTCTGATAAGAAATAGGTTTCAGCTAAAGCCAAAAAGCTGGTGCAGGATGTATTTGAGAGGAAATGGAGGGATGCCGCTATGGAGGAATTCGATTACACACAATGAACCGTATATCTCTACAACCCAGAATTGGGTTCTATAGGATGTGGAGGCTATGAAATCGCTCGAGGATTTTGATTCCTTCTCGTTGTCTATTTCTGACAATTTTTACGTTTGGGACCCAGCATCTCCCATGTCCATTTTTTCTATGAAGTTAGAGAGGCGTTTGTCGTGGGTGGGAGAACAGCTGTGAGAGGACAAAATGTCCAATTTTTTTCCCCTCCCATGATTTAACCAACTTTCCAACAGATCAGTAGAGGAAAGCACATTACCTAATTTGTTGGCATTGCTGAGGGAGAGGGAGTTTGTCTTATCAAACACGCCAATATCAAAATTTCCTTTCCCTCTCTCATCCCCTCGCTCTGCCAACACCTAGCTCCAGATTTTCAAGTGCGAGAGGGAGATGAATAAGAAGTTTTTTACATTTTATTTGATTGAAAGTGAGAATAAATCCAATTTACTAAAGATATTTTTGGTACTAAATTATTTTTTATGTAATATTTTTTTATTCATTAGTTCTTGTGAGGCTTACAATTTAAAAAAAAATCTTATATTCATTTTTTTAATTCTTTTGTTTTTAAACAAAAATGAAAAAAGCTAGTATAATGGAGTTACTATCTATTTTAGTTTTTTTTAATAAATATTGTGTTTAATTTGTATAAAATGTATTATTTTTTTGTTATTATGTTTTTATTTTTTATTTTTTAAAATAGAAATATAAAAATTATTTTTTATCATTCTTTTTTATTTCAACAAGTATTTTTATTTTTTTATATTATATTAAACATAATTATTTTATTTTATTTTATGCACAACATTATTTTTTAAAATTTTTATATCTAACAATTAATTGTACCTAACACAAAGTACACCCTTGGGCACCCTGATTTCTGATGACATAATATCACCCTTGTTGGCAAAATTTGCACTCTAAGGTATTTATCAAATTTCCAGAAACAATGTGTCAGACCCAAAATAAAGGTCATCAGCATATTATACAAGGTAACATCGTAGTTGTAAGCCTTTCAAACTGGAAATAAAAATATAGAACTTCCTACAAAAATTGACAGAACCTATTCTAAAATACAGATTAATCATAAATTTATATAACAACCAGGAACCTCTACAATCATCTGCTTGAAAGCTCTACTCCCAGTAGCCAATACACAATTCAAACTAATCATAAATGCACACGAGATGTTGAGCCTTGCATGTACTCTAAATTTAAATTAAATTAAATTAAATTATAGTTTTAAAGAAAAGCATTATCCACATGAACAAGTGTAAGACTCTCCAATAGAGTGCTAACCTGCCTTCCTTATGCTACAAATCCTAGTTGCACTATTGTTTAAAACCTGTAAATATTAAAAAAGTGAGTTGTGACGCTCAATAAACAAACAATACTATGTTAAGAAGGGACAGAGCGTAGGTAGAAGAGTTCTTTTTAAAAATAAGACATTTTTTGTAATCAAATCAACATTAAAAGTTTATACCATCATTTCATAGTTTAAAATAAAAAGTTATAATTCAATATAGAGTAATGATATCATGTTATGCCCAAATTCACATTAAAAAATCAAATAAACATGTGGCGTAATTAATAAAATCAAATGTTATCATTGTACAGATGGGGTAAAAAGCAAGGTACGAAACATTTAAATAGAACCAAATGGAATACAAATGCAAGTACATAGCTTGGTAGAGTAAATAATCACAGCGGAGCACTAGGCCCACAATTATCACTACATATCCACGTAGTGTAGCCAACACATAGGACTAGCAACATCTTTATTAACTAGGATTCAAATTGAGGTGCAGCATATCTAATATCTATTACTACTGGTTGTGCATTCTATGCAATAGAACTTCGCAAATTTCACTTTCACATATTTACATTTTAAAAGATTTAGAAAGAATTAAAGTTCATACTTTTATTAGGTTCAGAATCACCAATCATAATGCAACTTTAATCAGAACACAAAGCAATCAATGAATGATTTAAATGGTTCAAGAATCTAAACATTTCAAACTAAAATTTCAAGTATAGAAAACAATATGAACAAGTAGCACGAAAACAACAATCAAACAATTATTTTAAATAAAAGAAGCGAAATTAAATTTTAAAAACATGTATAACTAATAGTATCTACTCATAGTACATTGATGACACCTGTCACTGTCCACCACTTCTTCCAATTAAACCAGACGTAGGGATGTTTTCAAAATTAGCTAGAGCTTGTCACACTATGACTTGATCACTCATCTTTTGTAACTCTCATCTAACAAATTCTATAATTTGTCACTATAATTGCAAGTTGTAATGCTCTCTTCTCCAACCAAAACACAAATGACTTAACTAAATGTCTACTACTAGCTAATTATCTGCCCCTGATTTTACCTCTTTACATAAAGAACACACATAGAAGAGTATGACAAAGGAATCCAGGTCCAAATAGGAATGATAAAGCCTTTGTGGAAGTAGGAGGCAAAAAAGTAGACTAATTATAGCCTCTAGTTAGAGAAAAAGTGATGTTGTAAAGCACTCCCGTGGGCAAAAGAAATTAGCGGTTGAAAACAAAGAAAAATCATTGTTGGAATTTAGGAGGGAAAAATTGCTGAATAACAACAAAAGAAATCAAGCACAAACCTAAAATGAGCTATAGCCACTAAGAAAAGGAGGAGGAATGCTATGAAGTGAAGGCTTGGCAATGTTATTAGACCAACTTGTTGAAATCACAAACGCATGTGAAAGAGGATGAATGGATGAACCTTACAAGAATGCTACAACAACCCTTACAAAGATGTTCCTATATGACAAAGCCACCGGAAATCAACCAAAGCAGTAGCGAAAAGGAGCAAGAGTGGAAGCTTTGCAAGAGAGAGATGAGGTAGAGTGGAGAGATGAGGAACAAAGCATGGCTTCAATACCTATTTGGTATAGAACCAAAAATTAATGAGTCAACTGCTACTATATAAAAAATTATGCAATTATATGTTTTATTCTCTTTGAATATAGTGGCATTATTATTGAGTTTGATATTTTTCTTTTAAATTAGGTAGCAAAATGCCACTAAGTTTGGCAATCTTTTTTTCTTCATAAAATTATTTTACTTATTCATATCAAATGACTTATAAAATAGTTTTAACTTTTTATTTTAATATTATTTATTTTGTGACAAAAAATTACAAATTAAAATCTTGTTTAATAATATACACATGTTATTATTAAAATTACAAATAACAATAATAACAAGCGTTTTCTCATTATATAGATCAAACGACACTATAAAATTTTATTGTAAATTATATTAATAGATAAACCATTTAAATCTAAATCATTTTCAATGGTTTTGCCTCTAGTTTTTCTTGATCTCTCTCTACCTTTAGCTATTAGATTATTTTCCATTTGATCTACTTTACTTACTAGGATTTCTATAGGTTTTTTTTCACACATATCTAAACTATCTAAGACGTGATTCTACAATCTTTTCTATAATAGGTGCGACCTCTACTTTATCTTTAATACATTTATTTTTTAATTCTATATTGTTTAATATGTCCACTCATCTAATACAACACTCGTATCTCTACAAAATTGAGTTTATTCTCTTGCTAGCTTTTATTACTTAACACTCAGTTCCATATAATATTGCAAGTCTGTGTGGCAAAATTTACTCTCAAGTTTGAGTGATACTTTTCTATCATAAATAATACTTGAAGTACTTCTCTATTTCATCCACCCTACTTAAATTCTATGGTTTACATCTTTCTTTATTTTCTTATTATATTATATGACAGACCCAAAATACTTAAACTGTATAACTTATGGTATGGTATGTTTTCTAATTTTCATTTCTATGATAGAATTGGTACACCTCTTGCTAAACTTACATTTTATATACTTCGTTTTACTTCTATTTAAATAGAATCCATGTGTTTCCAAAACTAATATCTACATCTTTAATTTCTCATTTATTTCCTCTTTTAGCTCTTCAACTAAAACTATATTATTTGCAAAAGGCATACATTATGACACTGACTTTTAAATATGTTAGTGAGTATATCTAAGACTAAAGTAAATATATATATATATATATATATATATGAGCTCAAAATTAACCCTTGATGCAGGCTAATAGTTTTCGAAAAATCTTTTGTTGGCCTACCTTTTATTCTCACACTAGTTGTAACTCTTTTCATACATATTTTGAATTATTTAAACATAAGCAATACAATTTTCTTTTTTCTCTAGAGCTTTCTGCAAAGCCTTTCTTGGCATCTTATGGTATGCCTTCCCCAAATTAATGAACATATTATTAAATATTATATTTTAATTAGTTAAATTTTTTGAAAAAGAAAACTATTTTGCGAATATATTTTGTGTTTTTAATAATTATTTATTTATTACAAGTGATTTAAAAATTTGCTAAATTTTTAAAAAGTGGATATTTTGTATTAGTTAAATATATATTTAATAATTTTCATCAAATATTTATTACTCGTTAAATTATATAAGTCGTACATATAAGAATATTTTGAACAAAATAGATATATTTGAAATTTATATTTTGATTTGAGAATAGTTTGTATATATTTTTTTTAATAAACGGGAGAGTTCATGTAATTAAACCATTCCTCATAAGGGGATCAATATTCTGCCCTTAATTTTATTAAAAAAATTGAAAATATTATTCTCATTATTATGTTAACTATATAAACACTTCTTATATTGTGTATACTTGTAATTTTTTTGACAAAATGACCCTCCATTACACCATTAAAAAAAACACTAGATGGGGAAGTGATAGGTGTAATCAAAGACTAATAAGCCTTTCTCACCGCCAATCTATACATATGAAGATCATTATATGGAATGCAAGAGAGCGATTTCAAAAGAGCACCAATCCTACATTTTCATTGTTATAGAAACTCGAGTTATTGATGATCATGCTAAGAGCATTCAGTTGACATTACCACAATGAGTATTGGTACATTCTAAATGTTAAGGAGGAAATCTCAGCGGCTAAGGCTCGGAACAACTTGATTTGATTTTGCGACATGAACACCAAGTTCTAACATGCAACTACATTGTCCACAAGGAGGAATAATCATATTATGGGCTTGCAAGGTCTAGATGAGAATTAGGCTTGTCACCTTTATGAAATTAACAATATTCTTTTGACCCTACTTCAAAAATTCCTATTTTAAGCCTACTTCTAGCTACTTCCATTACTTATGGCCCATTCTAATCTTAACCCTTACTTTACCCAACAACTTACAAAATCACTGCAAAAATTTAAGTTGAAAGGTTAGAGGTTACTTCTAAAAATTAGAACCCTTTCAAATTCTAAAGCGGTCCTCTTATAGCTCCCCTTTATTATGCTTATGGTATCATCTTCTTTGCTCAAGCCCTAGAGAAAACTTGTAGAACCATCTATGACACGCATAACCACTTCTCTAGAATTTTTGGCTTATTAAAGAATAATATAATTGGTTTAATGTATTTGTTCTATTACAGGTAAATATAATTAGTTAAGATTAAATATTATGAGATCATAGGAACAGATATATTTAAAGCCTTATGCACACGAAATATATATAGTGCCAATTGCATGTATATATATTGATCATCATGAATAAATTATGTGTGAGTGTTTTTCATTAGAATTCTTCATGGTATCAGAGCAAAAAATGACTTTAGGCTTAAAGAAATTGTGAGGTTTGACTTAGAGAAACACACCAATGTCAAAGACTCATAAAGGAGATAGAGGAATGATGGTGGTGGCTAAATCACAAAATGTAGCCATGATATAAACTAGCCATATTATCGCCATGCCTTAGATAATCCAGGCCAACTATTTGTCAGTGAGTTGCTGAACAAGACAAACTACGCAGAATGGATCAACGACATGACTAATGCACTTCTCACTAAAAACAAGATAGGTTTTGTGGATGGAAACATCAATAAGCCAAGAATTGATTCGACAAGCTTGTGACATTGGATGCAATGTGATGCTATGGTTAAGGGATAGCTCAAGAGCACTATGGACAAGCAAGTACAAAGTAGTGTGAGGTATGCAAAAACGGCAAAGAAAATATGGATAGACTTAGAAGAAAGATTTGGAAAGGGAAGTACACTAAGACTATATGAGCTTAAATGTGAGATAGCAAGTCTGAAGTAGGATAAGCAATTGATGTCCTTTTACTACACCAAGCTTAAGTCATTGTGGAATAAGATCCAAGCTATTGGACCTTAACCATGGTGTACATAGAGAGAGTGCAAGTGCAATACGGAGAAAGAACTCATAGAGATAAGGGACAAAGATCAACTTTATGATTTTCTTATAGGTTAGACAGACTTGATAGACCTCCTGAAATTAGGATATATTTGACACTAAATTAGGAAGGTAAAACACTTTTCTCTTGATTAATATGATTAAAAATATATTCAATCAAACAAAATAAAGAGAAAGAATTGAATGCAAGAGAGGGAAGTTGAAAATGGCTAAGGTAGATTGAACAAGTCTCTCGCTACAGCAAGACCGAAGTTCGCTATAAGGGACAAAGATCAACTTTATGATTTTCTTATAGGTCTAGATGAAGAATTCAGACCTGTAAAGACACACAGCCTTAGTATGAAGCCAATGATGAGTCTGGGAGCCACTTATCATCTAGTTGTAAAAGATGAGAAATAGAGACAGGTATTGGGCATACTAAAGACAACGACAAAGATGGCAACATTCCAGGTACAAGATATGCAGTCAAAAAAGGAAGAAAAGAAAAAAAGGGTCAAATGTGGGCATTACCATAAACAAGGTCACATAAAAGATCGCTATTATGAGATCATTGGCTACCCACTAGATTGGAAGAAGTTGAGTCATAGAGAAAAAGGTGGAAGTTAGAGTGAGAAGAGAAGTGGACCAAGGGTGTCGTAAGTGGGCCCAGTGAGAGCCCAATACCAAGGCTCACTTTGTCACAATATGAGAAACTAATTCAAACTTTGGGATATGATGCATGACTACAATGAAACTCATAACATGTAACTCAATAGAGTTAATCAATGGCAAATATCACAGGTAAACTTGAACTCGTTCTTGGGAGGCCCTAGCTAATTGACTCAGGAACCACTGAGCATATATCCTGTGATAAAAAGTTTTATAGAATGAGAAGAATAATGATCATATGCTAGTGAAAATACCAAATTTCTAGAACATTCCTATAAAGGGATCTAGAGAAGCAAGATTACCCAATGGAATGATAGTTAAAGATGCCCTCAAGATACTTGATTTCATATGTAACTTGCACTCACTTTGTAAACTAACTAGAGACTATGATTGTGTGCTAATGTTTGCCAAGGATTTCTATGTTATTCAAGACTTATCTTCTAGGAAGGTGATTGGGATATGGAGACTTTATAATGGACTCTATCTTCTAAAGCCAAGACAAGAGGAAAAGGTGATCATGGCAATCCAAAGGAGTAAGGATGTAACTCTATGGCATTGGAGACTTAGGCATGCATCCAAGGAAAAGAAGAAGCAAATAGATTTAGATTTATATCAGAACAAATTTTTGGAACCATGTGATTCTTACAATAAAGCTAAACACACAAGGCTACCATATCTTGACAGTTCAATAAAGAGTAATTGTTACTTTGAATTAATGCATTATGATGTATAGGGACCATAGAGGGTGCCATCAATAGGTGGGGATCGATTTTTTCTTATGATAGTAGATGACTTTAGCAGAGTCACATGGGCTTTTCTAATGAAACATTAAAATAGAAGTGATTCGCTTGCTAGTAAACTTCTTGAATATGGTTGAAACACAATATGGAAAGAAGGTTAAGCAGGTAAAAATAGATAATGGGATAGAATTTAAATCCTCTGAAATAATGAACTATTACCAAGAGAAAGGAATAATGCTACAGACTTCTTGTGTATACACATCACAACAAAATGGTATTGTGGAACGAAAACACAGAAGCATCATTCAAATGGCTCGAACGTTAAGAATTCATGCTGGGTTGCTAATAGAGTTTTGGGGTAAATGTGTTCTAACAGCAGTACATATCATGAATTGGCTTCCCACACAAGTAATGAGTAATGAAATATCATATGAAATCTTAATAGGAAAGAAAGCAAGCTATGATCATTTAAGGGTTTTTGGCTATCTTGCCTATCCTTATAATATGACAAGTAAAGATAAGTTTGAAATAAGGGGGAGGAATTGTGTGTTTGTAAGATATCCGATTGGGCAAAAGGGATATTGGGTGTTTGGTATTAAGAGGAAGGAGTTTTTGGTGTCAAAAGATATGACATTCTTTGAGAAAAACTATCCATTTAAAAAAGAAAGGCAAAAAGCAATTTCAGGCCTAAATAGTAGCTGGCACCCAAGCAGTGAAGAAGGTGGACCTTTGTCTACAAGCCCTACTAGCCATGAGTAGGTTAACTATAAAACACAAACCATCAAGACTTAATAACGGGCCCAAGTGAGAATGATAAGAGTGTTGAGCATTATGAGTTCAGAAAGGAAGTTAATAATAAGTTGGAGCTTGAAAGGCAAACACGTGGAATAGTGGTCAATCAAAATAAAGCAAGAAGTTAATAAGCAAGAGGAACACCTAAACACTTTAGTAAGTATAAGGTTGAGTTACCACCGTTATTAACAAGACCTCAAGGAACTATGAATCCAGAAAACACGATGACACATCCTTTGTCCAACTCTATCTTAGATGACAAGTTTTTGGTGTCACACAAGGCACTCCTAGCATCAATTGATCAAACACGTGAGCCTAAAAGTTTTAGAAAGGAAGTAAGACATGAACACTGGCGTGAAGCTATGAAGAAAGAAGTTGAAGCATTAGAAAAGAATGAGACTTAGGTATTAGAAGTGCCATCACTGAACAAGAACATCATTGACTCAAAATGGGTTTATAAAGTAAAGTATAAGTCCAATGGGAATATCGAACACTACAAAGCATGCTTGGTAATGAGGGGCTTCACATAAGAAGAAGGCATAGATTTTCACAAAACGTTTGAACCAGTCACAAAGCTGGTTACTGTGAGAACATTACTCGCAGTAGCAGCAAAACAAAGATGGAATGTGTATCAACTCGATGTGAATAAGGCATTCCTTCATGGAGAGTTAGATGAAGAAGTTTACATGTGCATTTAGAAGGCTTTGCATAGAAAGGAGATGCGATTGAAGAAATTGTTGTATAGACTAAAGTAAACATCAAGGAACTAGTATGCAAAGTTTACCAAGGCACTTACCCACATCAGTTTCAATTTGTTAGAGGCATACCATTCATTATTCATTTACAAAAAAAGGAAGGTTTTTGTCACGACATTAATTTACATAGATAATGTGATCTTAGTTAGTAATAACATAAGTAAGATTAATAAGGTAAAGGATTATTTAGACAAAAGCTTCAGCATTAAGAACCTCAGGCCACTAAAATATTTTCTCAGGATCAAAATGGTAAAATCTTCTAAAGGATTCATGCTTAGCCAAAGGAAATATGCCATTGATATATTGAAAAAGGCGAGTATGGAAAATTATAGGCCCAGTCCATTTCCTATTGAGTAAAATCATAAGTTCAAGATGGTAAATGAAGATGAAGCAGTTGATGCATGCAAGTATAAAAGAGTAGTAGGAAAGCTACTGTATCTGACAATTACAAGACCAGATATCATGTATTCAGCGAACATTTTAAGCCAGTACATAGCTACACCTAAAAACACATAATGAGTGGTGTTGAGAGACTACTCAAATATTTAAAGTTAACACCAGGACAAGGCATACTTTTAAGTAGTGAAGGAGGGTTGAGATTGAAAGCATATTGTGATGCCAATTGGGTGGTTGCCCCTTAACTCTCGCAATTGTGTACTGGGTATATCATTAAGCTTGAAGGATCCCTAATATCATGGAGAACCAAGAAATAGAGTATTACTACTAGGTCATCTGTGGAAGTCGAATACTGAGCCATGGCTATGACAATGAGTGAAAGTTGTGTGGTTAAGATGGTTGTTAAAGGAACTAGATGTTGTATAGATAGAAGGTATAATATTATATTGTGACAATCAGGCAATACTTCACATTACGATGAACCCAGTGTATCATAAGCAAACCAAGCATGTTGAGATAGACTATTACCTCATTCATGAGAGAGTTTAAATGGGAAAAGTGCAACCATGCAAAATTTAAACAAGGAACTAGATTGCAAATGTGTTTACAAAAGGACTTATCTTAGAGGTGTGTGATTCTTTTCAGCAGAACGGGGTATCAGATGACACAATTTAACTAAGGCTCTTTCCACTTTCACTAAAGGACAAGGCCAAGGTTTGGCTTAACTTATTATCGAATGGGTCTATAGCCACTTGGGATGATTTAGTCATAAGATTTAAAGCTAGATTTTTTTCACCAGCTAGATCAGTAGAGTTGAGAAATGACATCACCTCTTTCATATAACAAGATGATGAACCATTATATAAAGCTTAAAAAGATTCAAGGGATTATTAAAAAAGCACCCTAACCATGGATTTCTTAAATGGGTACAGGTGTAGACTTTTTACAATAAACTGCTACCCAAAATAAAAGCCATCCTTGATTCAATATCTAATAGGAGTATCACAAGCAATCTGAATGTTGATGATACATATAAATTTACTGAAAAATATGGTAGCTAACTCCCTCCAATGATTTGCATTCAGAACTCATAAGAAGAAGGTGGCTGGGGTCCATGAAATTAACTCCTTAACCACACTCTTGACTCAAATGGCTACAATAAATAAGAGGTTCGATAGTCTTGAACTATGCTTCTATACACTAATGTGTGTTAATGCTATTCAAACTCTGGCCATCACTTGTGAGCATTGTGGGAACGAACACTTCAGTGATCAATGCCCTTCATTGATAGAAGTAATTAACTATATAGGCAACTATGGAAAAAATATAAACAACCCATACTCAAACACCTACAACACAGGCTAGAGGAATCACTTAAATTTCTTATGAAGTTAAGGTCAAAATCAAGGCCAATCATCATCTTCTGGCATGAGACCCTCTCACCCTCTTGGATTTTTTGCTCAATCGAGACCACCGATGCAAGAAAAGAAGCCAAGTATAGAAGATATTCTCATGCAATATATAGCTAGGCAAGATGCTATTCTAGTCCAATAAGAAGCAACAATGACAAAACATGAGTCAATAATAAAAAACATAGAAGTGCAGATTGGTTAATTGGCCTCTTCTATAAATTCAAGATCACAAAGGGCACTTTTAAGTGACACCATTCCTAACCCTAGAAGAGATGGCAAAGAGGAATGCAAAGCCATGACTTTGAGAAATGGCAAAGAGTTACCAAAAGCATCACCTTCAAAGCAAAACACTAAGTTTAATCAAGATCAAGGTAAATCGGAAGAAAAGCTTAAGAAGGAGAAGCTTGTTGAAGAAAAAAGTGAAGTTGTAGAGAAGAAGAAAGATAATGTTGAGAAAAATAATCAGAATAATTGTTAAAAGAGATTCCTCCACTGCCATTCCCTCAATGCTTCAAAAAAAAAAGTCTGGATAACTAATATCAAAAGTTTCTAAAGATCTTCAAGTAGCTTCACATTAATATTTCATTTTCAGAAGCTTTAAAGCAAATGCTGAGCTATGCTAAATTTATAAAGGATGTGTTAGCAAAAAAAAAAGCAATTCTGCACGAGATTGTGGCACTAACCTAAGAATGTAGTGCTATTCTGCACAAGAAATTGCCCCCTAAGATGAAGGATCCAAGAAGTTTCACCATTCCTTGCAACATTGGGAAGCATTTTACCAAAAATGCTTTGTGTGATCTTAGGGCAAGTGTGAACTTAATGCTGTCATATCATATTATTTCTAGTGTCAATTTCCTTTATCCAAGTGGGATTACACAAGTTTTCACAGGAATTCCAAGAAAAATGCATTAGAACAATTAATTTATTGGTGTTATGTCAGGGTTTAAAAATTCATCTCACATCTTGGGGACCCTGTGAACTTATCAACCATGTTATCTCTTTATTTTCCAGCTATAAAAGTCATGAATGTCTCAAACCATCACACAATTCATGGGTTTAGGAGCAAAAACCCCAAAATTAACTCATTCACTTCGAATTCTATAGTGGTAGATTCTAGGGCAACTTTGAAAAATTATAAATAAATCTATAAAAATCAAAATTAAAAAAACCATAGTTTTTTAGAAAGCTCTAGATATCCAATTTACACAAAAATAATTTCCAACCTCAAAGATCTCATCTAGACCACACTTGACAATAGAAAATGCACAAAGGTCAAGTTGTCCAGAATTACTGATAGAGCTTACTGATATAAACTTTGAAAATTCACAATTAATTCTAAAAAATCTAATTCATTCAAACTATTCTAATTTAGAAAAATAAAGATGTTAACTAGAGGGAAAAAATAGTTATATATCAATCCAAGAGCATTCAGACCCTGAAAATCAATGGAACATTGTTGAGGGTCTGGTTGTTCGCCATGAGCATAATAGAAACTTCAAAAATTCATATGTCTCTCTCTAGACATCTAAATGAGGTGCTTCCAATTGGCATAGGTCACTATAAAGGTCTAGTTTTCCCTATAAAATTTCACAATAATTGAACATTTTTCCCCATGAATGATAGAGATTAATTTTTAGACCAAATGAACAGTACCAACACCAAAATTAGAAAATTTACCGACTTCAAAAATTTTGTAGACCTTCAAATATTACCTACTTTAGCTTTCAAAAAATATCTTAACAAGACCTAGATGCATTCCAAATTTCAAACCAAAAAGAGCTCATTTGGATAGTTTATGCCATAGCTCACCAAAGTGGTTATTTTTGCATCATATAAGGCACCAACTTGATCCAAATGGTCTTCCCTTGTGTTTGGATCCTTTTGGGCAAGTTAAAAAGCATGAATATGACTTATATGAACTACCCAAGTGGTTCCAAATCTCATGCATCTCATTTTAGATATTCCACATCCAAGAATACACTATTACATACATGCCAACAAGTGTCAAAATTTTTCCTTTGCATTGATTTTGTATCATATATGGTTTATACAACATTCATCTATAATATTAAATTTATTCAAGTTTTCACAAACTAAAAATTACATGTACATGTTCACTTTGACATTTGGATACAAGGAAAGCTACATAATGATCAAAGGATGGTCTTTTATGTCCCTTGGCTTGCATCTCTTAGTTCTTGAACACCACTTAGACATATTAAGATGAAGGAGGGAAGGGAAATGAGATTCATGGAATCTCAATAGCTCACATACCTATTCACACACATTTGTGGTATACATACATTAAAGGCATAAGTATAGAGAATAGCACAACCATAAAGTATGTAAAGTCACAATTCCATGTCACCAATTCACATTTAATTTAAGATTATGCTCTAGAGACTTTGGATTTTGCCTTACCCCATTTTTAGGACTTTTGAATTTACCTCACTCTTGGCCCTAGGGACTTTTGACTTGGCCTCACCCATCCAAGAGACTTTTAGCCTTGTCATACCCATGTCTTGAGACTTTTAGCATCTCTTCACCTTCATTAAGAGACTTTTGACATCACCTCACCCTTATGAGCCATTTTCCATAATCAATCACATTCAAGACAACATATTGGTATCAATGCAATCTCAAATTATTAAGTGGCATGTTTTCAAGTCACAAAAGTATACAAATGTATATAATGACATATATACAATCAAGAATGCAAAAAGAATAAGGTGGAGAGCTACCTTGGTATTTATGCAAGCTTTGCTTAGTCTTTTTCCTTCCTTTTTTTGGTCTTACAAGCACACCTACATGGATTGGGATTCTCTTGGCCTAAACATCATAAATAGCACACAATTATACTCTTGAAGCAAGCCAAGACACTATACATACTCTTCAGAATATAATTATTTCCATAGGTCACATAATAGTTCTATAAGTAGCTTACTAAAGCAACCTTTATAATTCAAACTCTAGGTTCCATTTTCCTCTCATTTCTAGGCCTCTTAACCTCATTCAAGGTCCTTGAAGCCATCATCTACTCATTTGCAAGAGCCTAAATATGTGTTATTTCATAAGGCTCCATTATAAACACCATTGTCACATCTCCCAAACCATGGCTCTTAAATTTTTCCCATGGGTTCCTTCAACATTCTACCATCATATAAAGTCCCAAACTAAGGCTAGAACAAATTAAAACACTTCTTAACCCATTTACCTAGACTTGGCCGAAACATAGAAGAGGAGGAGGGTCATGGAGCTTTTGATTTTTTTCTTGATGGGAGAGCCATTTCAAAGGCTTCCTAGAGGTCTTAGGAGCTCAATTAAACACTTATATAGCCTAAGAAATACATGTATTAAATTTGTTTTTACAAAACTCTAAAAAGCTTTACACTTTTCTAAATCAATTACCATTGGTTTTCCTTGTAATTTCTTGGCATATTCCACTTCTCCATGGTCTAAAACCCTAGTTCTTCTCTTGTTTCTGGGCAGAAAATCCTCCCCCCATATAGTTCTAATTTGGACTAAAAATCACATAAAGGGAGAGTGAAGAGAAGAAGCAATAAAGAATAAGAATTACCTTGGATTTAAGCTTGCTTTCAAGTGCTTATCCTCTTGGTTTGTTTCTCTCCAAGAAATTAGAACTACACCTCTTAAATCTAGACTCAGAACAGAACCAAAGAGCTCAACAAAACCATAAAAAGAAGGCTTAAAAGGAGAAGAACAAAGTTGGAAGAATGAGAAGCATGAAATTCCATAAATTTACCTACCTTTTTCTTGGTTTTCTTTCTCCTTTCTCTCCTTCTCTTGTGTGCCTAAGAGAGAGCTTTCTTTTTCTATTTTTGGGTAGAGGGAGGTCAACCTAAAGAAGGGAGGAGAAAGGGCATGAAGTGTGTGGAAGGTTCAAGAATAATCCATTTACAAAAATTCCAATTTTGCCTTTTTGTTGTGGCATTTTCATTTTAACTTCGTTTTAGCTCTTTTCTTAGAACCGTCTTTTTCATTATAAAATTTAGATTCCTAATTTAATAAAATGTCATTAGAATTACTTAATTTGGAGTTAAAACCTTTCTGAACAAATCCCTCAAAGTTCAGGCTCACTGTCACTGGAAAATGTACATCGGAGGGGCTTTAATTGTTCTGGGGCTTCTAATAGTTTTTAAGGCCTCTGAGAACCCTAGGTAACTCATATTTTCCATTTAAAAAGCCTTCTTATGGATTTTTCCAAAATTTGCACATATTTACAAAAATACCACTAAGTTTTGTCAGTTTTCGTAACAATTTTACTTCACCATCCTAACTCTATTTTCCTTTTTGTCTAAACCTGAGATTATTATTTTTAGAAGCCTAAGACACTATCCAAATTTTCAAGACATTATTTAGCCCATTTTAAGAGACTTGCTTTTATACGACTCATTTTGTTGTTTTATAGAATTTACCTTACAATTAGCTAATTGATCTTTAGCTTATCCAAATAGAGTCATTGAAGATGTTTTGGTGAAGGTTAATAAGATAATTTTTCTTATAGACTTCATAGTTCTAGATTATGAAAAAGATAAAGACATCCTATCATTTTGGGTAGACCTTTTTTGGCCACAAGAAGAACACTAATAGACATGCAAAAAGGGGAGCTGATCATGAGAGTGAATGATCAAGAGGTGACTTTTAACATGTATAAAGCAATGAAGAGCCCAAATGAACCAGAAGAATGTTGTTTAATGCCTCTAGTTGCCAATATAGTATGTGAAAGTTTGTTGAATCTACCTTGAAAGATCCTTTAGAGGCATCATTGGTTGGCATGGCTAAAAAAGGATATAATGGAATTAGAGACTATATCAAATTGTTGGAAGCTACTTAAAAGCACTCCAAGGTTTTTTAACAGTTTGAACTACTTGACTTATCATCTAGAGTCAAAACTAGGTTGAAACCATCAATGAAGGAACCTCCATCTCTAGAATTGAAGCTATTATCATCTCACTTGAAGTATGCCTACCTGGAAGAGCAATGCACTTTACCAGTAATAATTTTTGTTGCTTTAACTAAACCACAAGAGAGAGAGCTTCTTCAAGTACTTAAAAATTTCAAAAAATCCATTAGATGGTCAATAGCAGACATAAAAGGGATAAATCCCTCCATTTATATGCATAAGATACTATTAAAGGATAACAACAAAAAATATATTGAGCATCAAAGAAAGCTTAATCCTATAATGAAAGAGATGGTTAAGAAAGAAATCTTAAAATGGCTTGATGCTAGAATTGTGTATCCTATTTCAGATAGCTCATAAGTGAGCTCAGTCTAATGTGTTCTAAAGAAAATAGGTATGATTATAGTGGCTATCACCCATAATGAGCTAATTCCTACTAGAACAGTGATCGGGCGGTAGGTATGCATAGATTATCGGAAACTAAACAATGCCACAAGGAAGGATCACTTTCATTGACCAAATGCTGGATAAATTGGCAAGAAAGGCATACTTCTATTTCTTAGATGGGTACTCAGGTTATAATTAGATAGCTATTACCTCAGAAGACCAGGGGAAAACAACCTTCATATGTCCTCATGGTACATTTGCTTTTAGAAGGATGCCATTTAGATTGTTCAATGCACTAGCTACATTTTAAAGGTACATGATGTTTATTTTCTCTGATATGATTGAGTGGACTATGGAAATATTTATGAATGATTTCTTAGTTTTTGGAGATTCATTTAAAAAATGTCTTGATCTATCTTGTTAGAAACAGGAGATATATAGGAAGAGGGAATAAATCTAGGCATAGAAAGGAAAGAAGACAGACAAATAGGTTCTTATGTATCAGTAAAGGAAATAGTAGACATAGTGTTTAGAATCTACTTACTCTCTTTTACTAGCAGATCTAATCTAATTATCTTACGAACGTGCAAGCTTTGATACCATTCCTGGTCCTAACACGAGATTGGAGCACATTCTTTTCCATCTCTCTTCTTTAAGATCATTCTATTTCTAGAGATCTTTTTCTAAAAGACATAGTTCAAAAGATCTTAGAATACTCCAATATTCTTAAACATATTCTAGAGTGAGAGGAAGACAAACTTAGTCGAGTGCCTTCCTTTCTTCAGGAGTTAGCTAACAAATACAATGTAGACAATGATAATCAGGAGTGTGATTAACACATTTATCCCTTAAACACTTTGGGATAGGATGAATGCATTGTCTTCTTAATGAAAAATATTCAATTTGAGTACTCCAATTAAAGTCATCAGAATCTTTATCTAAGTATGCTTGCACTAATAGCTACTCTCTCTTTCTTTTGGGCTTTCGAGTGCTGGCTTCTTAGGACTAAGAATTCTGTTGATCTTTTTAGAAACTCTTTTTAACAAAGAACTCATAGACAAGATGATTATCTTTTCTAGAGAGTATTGTCTGTCTTTACACTTTTTGATATATAGGATCCTCAAAAGAGGCAAATGTAGAGCATACTAATGTTCAGACAAGATAATTGTAAGAGATCTACTGATAAAAGATTTTAAAAGATAAAGGAACTTAGAATAAAGATATGAGAAAATTGAAATTTATTCAAACTTTGTTTATAAAGGGAAGAGAGGCTTAGAGGAGTTTTGCCTCTATCAAGTTTCCTAAGGCTTCTTATAGAGGAAGATGGAGAATACAAACAAGCTACTTTTATAAAAGTAAACATACTAGTTGACAAACTTTTTCCAAAGTAGACTGGAAGATAAGATAACTCACATGCTGAATAGTAAATACTCATAATTATACAACAAAGCATGAGCTAACAGGATAAGCTTCAAGATAAACCTTATCTTTTCTTGATTGGTTCATGTGATAGAGACATGTTGGGGTCTTCCTCAGTGTCGGTGGAGTCAGGGTCCTTTGGAGACTTTTTGAAATAGGTGGCAAACCATTCTTCAAATTCTCTAAGAACAACTAGTTCATAGGGGTCTTGACTCCTACATGGGGATATCAAGAGGTGGTTGAGTTAATGAAGAGAAGGCTCCTGGGTTTTATGAACTAGTTCCTATAACAAATTTAATCATCTGTTCTATAGTCTATAGTTCTATGTTTGGTAGATTTAGTTCTAGGAATCGAGATTCTCTAGGAATGAATTCTCCAGGATAAGGTCTCAATGAAGTACAGAATATAAATTGATTAGGCTAATAATTATTAATTTTATATAAAAATAGTTTTAAACCTTTTAGGGCACCATATGATTATTTTGGCCAATCTAAAAATGTATTCCATTTATATGCATAATTTCGAGGGAAGAGCATGTTCTATTTGTTGACCCAATAAGGACAGTGAAGGATGAAGATACTAGTCACCTGTTGATTAGTTGTAAGGATTTTCCAAAGATTATGACGCTGGATGAGACAATCAAGTTCAAAGCACTACCATGGTAGTGGAGAGAACCATTTTAATAAGGTTCATAAATTTGAATCCCTATTTTCTGACGTGGTGAGGTGTTGGAAAATCATCAATGGTAGAAATGCTATGGCACCAAAGTAAAAGGCAGTGAGTAACTAGAGATACCAAAGGGCATCATCAGTCACTTAGTCTGTGATTCAAAACAGGAGTAGAAATGGGGTCTGAACAAGGTTAAAGGCAGGAGGGATGGTAATGTACGGAGCATCTTTTAGATACCTATGAAGGTAGTAGAATAAAGATTTTTAGGCAAGGTTTGGACTTCTATAGGAGTGGTTATCGTGGTTCTCCAGGAGGGAAATCTTTTTCAATTGAGAAGAAGGATAGTGATTGGTGCAACCAAGGATTGAATGAGCCATATGGATGAAAGGAACAGGTTTGGCTGAAGTGATAAGGTTAAGAGTTTTTGGAGGTCTAGACAGAAAATCGGCTAAGATGTTGTGGCATCCTTTGATGTGTTCAACATTGAATTTATAATGGTAAAACCAATCTTTCTAGCACATTAATTGTTTATCAGAAAGGACTTTTTTTTTAGACTCTAAAATTTAGGGAAGGATGAGTTATCCATCTGCATAGTGAAATCATGTAAGCAGAAGTGAAAATTGAACTTCTCAATTCCGCTTTTAACAGTAAGAATCTCTTTGTAGATTGCTTGATAATGTTTTTCAGAATCTTTGAATTGTCCCCTAGCATGGCCACAGTAATATTTCTTTCCATCAATCTCTTCAAGTAGGACAATGCCCTAAAAATCTTCATTAACGTCTGTCTAAAAGATCCTTTTACCTTTATCATACATCTTTAAAGGCAAAGGCACTTGAGAGACTCTCTTGAGGTGTCGTATTACTGTAGTCTGGGTAGGTCCCCAAGGAAGGGATCCTTTTTAAAGAGCATGGATAGTTGGCTTGTATAATTCGACACTTTTAGAATAAAGTCTCTGATAAAATTAATCACACCAAGAAATTGTTAAATTTCTTTTATAGAGAGATCTTTATTTAGAAAAGTGAGTAATTCTTGGGCTATATATGGACTAGGCTGGTGATGTCCATTAGAGATATGCATCCCAATAAATTCTATTTGGGCTTGGCCTAATTGACTCTTTTTAGAGGAAAACATTATTCTATATTTTTGTACAAGGCCCAAAAACTGTAGTAGGAGTTGCTTATAGTCCATTTCATTTTTGGAGTAAAGCAAGATATCATCTATGTAGATCAAGATACTATGGAGGATGGGCTTAAAGATCTTGGTTATGGCTTTCTGAAATAAAGACGAAGTAATCTTTAATCCAAATGGCATGATAGTCCACTGGTATTAGGCATTTGGAATGCAAAAGGCTATCTTATACCTCTCAGTTGGATCAATTCTAAGTTGCCAGAAGCCTGCTTCAAGATCGAACTTAGAGAACCCTTTAGCTTCTTTAAGCAGACTAAGTTAAGAATTAATCTTTGGTAATGGAAACTTATCATCTTGCAAAAACATATTGAGAGGTTTATAATCAATAACTAATCTCTTTTGTCACATTTCTATTCTGCATGTTTTTCCACATAGAAAGCTTGACACACCCAATCAGATCTGGTTGGCTCAATAAGACCTTATTAGAGAAAAGCTATACATTCGTCTCTAGCAAGTTGCAAGTCATCAGGATTCATGCCAGGATGAGTTGCTTTAGTTAGATTGATATCCTCGTTCCTTTTGAAAGAAAGCTGGATGAAGAAATCTTTATTCTTCCAGAGAAGAAAAGGATGGGAGAATTGATCATGGGACTCAGGACAGTAAGGCATAAATTGATTATTAAAAGCTCAAACACTTTAGAGAGTGTAGTGTAAGGCTTAAACTATTGTTTGAATTGAATTCCTTAAGGAAGGATTTGAAGCTTTTTGGCTTGATAGTAAATGTCCATTCTTATAAGGATATCCTTGTTTGGAAGACTGCTTCCAAGTAGCTTGGTCCAAACAATGCAGTTAGAAAAGATCTTAATACCAATTCTTTTCTTAGTAATAAGGTTAACCTTAAAGATGTTTCCATTAGCTGCACTGAAATACTCGAAATGAGTTATCCATGCCTGTGGAGGAAGGACTGCAAGATTCATAAGGCTTTTCGTAGCGCTAGTATTCATATAGGCTATGATAAGGATAGGCTTATGATATTTGCTCTGGAGAATCTACATCTAAACATAAGGCATGGGAGGTTCTTTTTGGTTTGCCAAGTTGCAGGGTAAGACAGAATAGCTTGGATAGATATAATGATCTAAATAATTTGACAAGTCTGAATTAGAGAAATCAGAGTCAGATAATTGAAGTCTAGGAAGAGCAAAAATAGTATGAACATCAGCATCTTCTTATCCTGAGAAGTATTCTTCAATGTCATCATCAGCAGAAAAAGAAATGTTGGTCTAAACTTGTTGAAGGAGCTTTACATCATTCTTTATTTTATTAGGACATTGTTTAGCAAAATGTCCCTTTTTTTCCACAGATGTAGCAACGATCTCGTTTACCATGTTGTGTGAGTTGTCTTCTGAAAAACCTAATTAATTTTTTATGTTTCCTTTTCTTGTAGTATTTATGAGATTTGTAAGGCTTGGCATAATCATGCTTGTAATGGGATTGTTGGGTAAGAGCATTTAGCTTTTTCTTTGCACTTGATCAGTAGATAAAGCTTTTTGCAAAGCAATTTTTCCATCTATCATAGAACCAAACATTTTATAATGCTCACATAACTTTTTAAGAGTGGCTATGGATAATTGGTAAATCTCCCCAAGAAAGATGTAAGCCATATCTCTGCTAAGGGATTGAATGGTTTTCAAGAGTTTTGGCTGTAACTCTTCTGGCAAAGAAGCAATAAAGGTATGTCAGAGATTGACATCATTAAAGCCATTAAAAAGGTAGTACCACTTTGCCATTCTTTTGTAATGGAGGTTAATATCTTTTTTCTTCAAAGAGCAACATGCCATCTGAAAATATTCTTACCGTTTCTATTTTTTGACAAGATGGAAATCACCAAAAAAATCTTTGTGAATAAGACCAAGAAGGTCATTAGCATCGCCAGCTGTAGTATAAAATCATTGTCTATACTCTCCTAGGCTTTGGAACCATTCTCGGAGAGTGCCAGTGAATTTGGTTATGAATTCAGTAAGAATCACCTCAAGATTGGCATCTGGATGAGTCATTTGAAGGTCAATCTATGCTAAAAATTCATGTAACTTATCTCTCCATTTATCAAGAGGAATATCATCAAATGTAAACTAGGTCCAATAGTTGGATGAGATTGAGCTTGTGGAGGATCTGGAAAAGTTGCATAATATGATTGTTCAGCATGATCGTCATAGTCAATGTTTGACTTATCATGTTCTTCAACATGGGTGGTGTTTACCATATAAGAGGTTGGATATTAGACAGGTTCATTATCCTCAAAACTAAGAGGTTCGAGGCCTATAAGTAGAGAATGGTTAGAATCTAAATCTAAAAGATATAAGATGATGGATGATGTTAAGGCAATGGTCCTAGAAGGTTTGGATGGTTCTGTTTGAACTTGTTTGTTTTTCTAGGTATCATCAAGATGAAAAGAGTGAATCTCTTTTGGAGAAGAAGGTGGAGTATGGATTTGTAAAGGTTTTACAGGAGGGTGCTTAGAAGGTTTTATCCAGGAAGGAGAAGCTTCTTATTATGAAGGAAAATGAGGTGGCCTTTGAGGAGGACAGATATTTCTAGGCGGAGGTTGAGGTTGCTTGGCTTGAAGCTGCTTGAGCTGTGTTGGGCTAAAATAGTCTTCTTTCTTTCTGAAGACTTCATAATTCATTTTGAAATATTTAGAATAGTCAGCTTTTTATGGATAGGGTGAGTATGGAGGAGTTGGATATGGGTTATATGATGGCATGAAGAGGGAAGGAAAAGGCTTATAAATGCTTTGAGATCGATCTCTGGCTATGTCTTTCTCAATCTAGTTAATCTAATACTTTACTTGGCGAAGCTCTTATTCCTTTTGTGTAAAGGTAAGACTTATATATCCATGTGTGATAAAACTCCTCAGTTCTGCATCCAAAGAGGTAACCTGCTTTTGAAGGTGATCATATAATTCTTGGACATGAAATGAAAGTCCATTTAAGTGAGAATTAATATAAGCCATGTGACTGGATAAATTCTCAAGGTGAAAGTCAATCCTCTAAAGAACTTTATTTTATGCTGTAGCATTATGAGTATGCTAGTTGAGAACTTCTTTAGCTTGTAAGACAAGTCTCAAGGGACCACTAGGTGAAACTTCTGTAGGGATAGAATACAGCTTGTATGTCACATTTGTCTTAGACTTAGTTCTTCTTTCCATTGCAGGGAATTCAGAATCATAAGTTTTTGATGCAGAAGAAAATATCATATAAGGAATAGGCTAGGGTTGTACTTGTATAGGAATGATAGGTTTGGGTTCTGGTGGTGGAGAAGAAAGAAGGTTATCATGATCTAATTCTTTAAGGAGATCATAAAAACTTACTGGCCTGGGCCTTGGAGACTTGATGCCAACCCATCTGGGTTTTAGTAGGTGGTCATCATCATTACAATTGCTACTAGACTTACAATGAGAACAATGGTCAAATTTATAACATAGTTTAGGTGACTGCTTTTTCCAGTGTGTGGCACAGGAATCATAAGGTCACCACTTATTATCTTTTGGTCCTTCCCAGTTTTTTAGGTCATGGCATCCATAATCAGGGTCACACATAGATGGATCATAATTCCAAAGGAAGTGTCCATTTATTTTTTCAACATAAGTATAAGACCCATCTAGATGAAACTAGTGAATAAGAATCAGACTTTCTTTTTTGTTCCTAGGTAACCACAGGGGTAATCATCATAGAGTGATTCAACAACCTTGAATATAAGATGGTAGCTTCTTTAAATCCAGGTCTCTTGAAAGTAGATTTGATGGTTTTATCAAAGAGTTTCTCTAGAACAAGAGGAGTAGAGGTATGGAAAGTCTTCTGCCCACCATGGAACTCTTTTTCATAATTTGTAACCCATTCAAGAGGCATGAGTTAGAGCAGATCTTCTTTGAGAATCTAAATTATGGTTATATTGTCTGGTTTGTTAGATACCATGTATAGAACATCATTAGTGGCATTTTAAATATGGAGATCAACTGAATGGTTTTATAGACGATAGATCATTTGGTGGTGGACCGTCACCAGGACAGCATCCATAACTTGTTCTACACCAATGATCTGTACTTACACCTTGAGTCTGGTAGAAAGAGTAAGATCGGATAATTTTATGCTAAAATTAGGCACATTAGTCAAGATCACACTTCCACCATTCAAAGTGACTAAAGCTGCTCTAATCAAAGGAGGTATAAGAAGTATCAAGGAAGGAGACATAAGCTATAACTATAATCCCTTTTCTACCATGAAGGGTGAGGACTAATTTAATGGCTCCAAGATGGATATAAGAATAGCCTTGACAAATCTAGTGAGAAATGAAAGTTGAAGGAATTTCTAAAGTCACATATTGCTCAACTTGGTTTGATTAAAGCCCACACTAATTAAGTTTGGTTTCTTGGATAATTTCTTTTACTGGAGGGTTTCTTGGACAAAGAAGGTTATGAATAGAGTGGGTAAAAGATCTATTTTGATGATAGAGTTGGTAAGGATTAAGAAGAGGGGTGATGGATTCTTCTAAGCGAGACTCTTCAGGAATATGGGTAATTTTTACAAGGTTATCTATCTTGTTAGAAGCATGAGATATCCAAGAAGTGAAGAGGTGTGAGGAGACCTATTTAGTTCTATACTAGGAAAAGTGTCATTTCATAGTGCAAGAGGGCATAGTCTTAGGTCATCAAGTCTCAAGTAAAGGCCTTGAAGTGAACAAAGTAAAAATCTCCATAATTAAGCAACTTCCACCTTTGACTAGTGTAAAAGGAGTCTAGAGTTTCTTGGGACATGCTGGCTTATATAGAAGATTCATTAAGGACTTCTTAAAAATTGCCAAGCCTTCTGGCAATTGCTTGAGAAAGACACTTCATTCGAATTCGACCATCAATGTCATGTGGTTTTTGAAGAGTTGAAAAAGAGATTGTTATCTACTCCTATCATCGTGGCCCCTGACTAGACCACTCATTTCTAGGTGATGTGTGATACCAGTGACTATGCTGTAAGGGCTATATTAGGACAAAGAAAAAGAAAGATTTTTCATGTAAAATACTATACCAATAAAACTCTATCTGATGCGCAACTAAATCACACCACCATAAAGAAAGAGTTGTTGGCAGTAGTGTATGCATTTGAGAAATTTCAAGCTTACTTGGTGGGCACCAAAGTCACTATTTTCACATATCACTCAGCTATTAAATACTTATTTAAGAAAAAGGATTCCAAATCAAGGCTCATTTGTTGGGTTCTTCTCTTATAGGAGTTTGATTTGGAGATTGTTGATAAAAAGAGTAGTGAAAATCATAAGGCAAATCATTTGTCCCTACTAAGTATTGAAGCTTCAGAATGTGAAGAAAAGTAGATGAATAAGAAGTTTCCTAATGAAAGCTTATTTTATATAGACCATAACATAGTGCCATGGTACTCATATTATGTGAACTATCCTATATGCCATATATTACCCCCAGATTTGAACTTCCACTAGAAAAAAAAAAAAGATTTTTACATAATGTAAAGCAGTATGTTTAGGATGAACCATTCTTATCTAAAATGTGTGCTGATTAAATATTGCAGAGGCATGTCCCAGATGAAGAGAGAATCTATTATGCAAAGTTGCCATATAGTTGAATGTGGAGGACACTTCAATGGGCAATGAACTATAGCCAAAATCCTCTAATCAGGTTTTTATTAGCCCTCTTTGTTTAAGGATGCTCATGCTTTTATAGGGAGATGTGACAAGTGCTAGAGATCTGGTATCAAAATGACATGAGATGCCTCTAAATAATATTTTAAAAGTGGAAGCATTTGATGTTTGAGGGATAGACTTCATGGGGCTTTTTACCTTTTCTCAAAACAAAATTCTTGTTGCCATTGACTATGTGATGAAGTGGGTTGAAGCAATAACTTATCACACTAATGATACTAAGGTGGTGGTGAGATTTTTAAAGAAAAACATCTTCACCAGATTTGATGCTCTAAGAGCAATCATTAGTGATGAAGGGATGTATTTTAACAATCGCTAGCTTAAAACATTCTTAAAAGAATATGGGGTACAACACAAGATGGCATTGGCATATCATCCCTAAACCAATGGCCAATGTGAGGTATATAATCATGAAATCAACAGGATTCTAGAGAAAATGGTAGGTCCTTTAAGAAAAGATTGGGTTGAAAAGCTAGACGATGCCTTGTGAGTTATTAGATAGCATACAAAAGTCTAATTGGTATGTCCCCATAAAAGCTTGTCTTTGGTAAAGCCACCTACCAGTCGAACTCGAGCATAATGCCCTTTGGGTTATGAAGAAATTAAATTTTGACTTGAGAAGAGCTGATGGGAAGAGTTTGTTACAACTTAACAAGCAAGATGAATTTAGACTTCATACTTATGAAAGTTCTAAGCTCTACAAAGAAAAGACAAAGCAATAGCATGATAAGAAAATTTTACAAAGAAAATTTGAGCTTGGTCAACTAGTGTTGCTTTATAACTCAAGGCTTAAACTCTTTCTAAGAAAGCTTAAGTCACAGAGGTCAAGACCTTTTATAGTAATGGATGTATCTCCATTTAGTGCTGTGGAGATTATAGAGAAAGAGTCAAATAAGAGGTTTAAAGTTAATGGTCAAAGACTCAAAAACTATCAAGGATGAGAGGTGGATCATAAAAAATCCACCATTACTGATAAGCATGATATTTTATATATTTTAATCCCCTAACTTAGGTGTTTTAGTATCCAATTATGGCTTTAGGAATTTAATTAAGTGGAATTTGATTTTAATTTGCCATTTTTACAATTGAGGAATTAATTTGCAAATTATTGATTCTTAAATGCTTAAATTTATCTTAAATAAATTCTGAATATTTCCACTTAATACCTTCCAATTTTTGTGTGTAGAATTTCAATGGACAATTAAAGCTTGGATGGAAAATTGAATTGGAGAAGGTATGAGGTCCAAAACACCATGCAATCCTAAGTGGCTGGAATAAAGAAGAGGCAACACAATGAATGGAGCTGCATGAAGGGAAGCTTGAAAGGAAACTCGTGGCAAAGGAAGAAAGGCATGGTTTTTGGCTCGAAGAGGGACAGTAACACACACAAGTAGCCAAACAGAGAAGAACAATGTTGGAGGGAGTTTAAATGAAGAAGAGAAGCTGGAACAGAGGAATGCAAACATGCATAAGCTGTAGGAAGAGGCTTCGGTTTCCTACGTTGCAAGCTGAGAAAAAGAAAAGATATGGGAGGCAGTGTGTGATTCATTAAGCTGCAGAACGTGGAAGCACTCTCGAGCTGGTTTGTAAGTCTGAATGGAGGAGGAAACTCGTAGAAAAGCACTTGAATGGAGCTCACGTGCATCCAGGAACAGAAACAATAACATGCAGCAGCTTACAACTCGAGAACACAAAGAGAAAGAGGCTGCCACTTAAAGAAGCTACAGAAACAGGGGAGGAGTAACGTAGCAGCAACACGAATGGATGAAGGATTAAATGAAACTGCAAAAAGACACTGGAGCTGGACATGAACTTGAGCAGAACACGAATGAACAGAGGAGCCTCGGATGAAGAAAGCTGAACGCTGGAGCTTCGCATGAAAATCACGTGGGGGCAGTAGCTAAACATGCACGAAGCACACGAACAAAAACGGAGCTGAACAGAGAAGAACGAAGAGGAAGTGCAGTAGAGAATTATCCACGGGGCAAAACGCTGAAGCAAAATATGGAAATTATATTTAACTTACAATGGGGCCCACACTCATGCATAATAGCTTCAGATAATTAAAATGAGAAGGAGGAGCACGTGGAATCACTTAAAGGACTCACGTGGGAGGAGAAATACACACCTTCTCCCCATTCCTTCGTCCACACGACAAGAAAGCACCAGACGTCTCCATTCATCACACGCCTCCATCCACATTCCAGCCCATTCACGCCTTCTCCCCATTCCATCGTCTCTTTATATACGCACAAACCCTCGCCTCCTTCGATACGAACGCCTCCATCCACACATCCATCTCTCCATTCTCTCCATCCACCGAATGAAGATTTAATTCATCCATCTTGAGGCTAGCAAGGGAGGAAGCTCTTGAGTAGAAGCTTGAATCCATGGATGAACAACAAATTATGGCTAAGATTTCTTTAATTTTCCTATACTTTTTCTTATTCTGTACAATCTCGGTTGAGTTGTATTTGATTTGAAATTTGTGTAATTAATTAGTGGCTGATTAGACACTAATTAGGAAACCTTTTTTGTTGATTACTTGGTTGGATTTGAATCTGATTTTTCATTATTCTCTTTAATCTCCCATGTATGCTACGAAGGTGTTCGATGAATTGCATGAGTGAGGTTATGTGTTTAAATGTCTACTTGAGAATTCCTTGGTGTTTAGTTGGTTAATTAAACATTTTTGGATGATGAATCAGAAGATAATTAATTAGTTAATCAATTAAATTGGATGTTCATTGATCTTAAGGACAAGAGTTAACGGTTTAATGCGGGATTGAGGTCTCAATTCAACATTAGATTATTAATCTCTTGAATCTTGAATGGTTATTCAAGATCATTTGCTAATGAACATAATTAGGAATTCTTAGGCCATAATTAATCACAATTGGAATAGGATAAGGATAGTGGATACCAAGAGATGATTCCTAAGCTAGTCACAAGCCCATTATTCACCATAATTCATACAATTAGGTAGAATTTGGGAATTTTAATTCAATTTAGTTTTAGGATAGTTTAATTCAATCAAAAACCCCCAAATTAAATAGTTCTAGGATCTTAGAACACTTAGAGAACCCAATTGAACATTGAATTCCAATTCCAAGGGAGATGACCTAGGTTGTGCCACTTGCTATATTTTTAGATCAACCTAGTTTTATTTTGAGGGTTGCACGACAAGCCCGTCAAAATTTGGCGCCGTTGCCGGGGATTTAGAGTTTTAATTGTTTAAGAAAGTTTTCTAAGTGTTTTTATTTTGTTTTAGTTCTATTTTGGTTTGATTTTTGTTCTGTTTTGAACTTGGAATCGGGTAATTTCGGTGTTGCGTATTAATTTGCGTGCTTGCTGGAATTTTCATTCAAAGTGCCCAGAAAATTCTCATACTTTGTTTTTCAAGGTTTTTGGGTGTTTTGAGCAAAAGTAATAGCAAAGCTATTAGGTGCACCATTTTTTGGCCGAATTCCAACGTTTGAGGCACTTTTTTTAATTTTTTAGTATTTTCTCGAATTTTTTAGGAATTTTTCAATTTTTCTGGATTTATTTTCTTTATTTTTTGTGACTTTGTTTTGTGTCATTAACCTCTGTTTTAGAGTGTTTTTCATTTTTAGGAACTTCTTATCTTCATTTGATTTGATTTTCTTAATTTTGAGTTAATTTTAGTTATAATTGTTTGTGATTTTGCTTTGTGCTAAAAGTAATTGTACTTCTCATTTTATTTTTGCTTTAAATGGATCATTATTATTCTAATCAAGGTGTCTATGACTCTTATGCAAATGATAGGATTTCTCAGAGGTTGGATAACGCCATGACAATGGTTCAAGGCCGTCTTGGAAGCCAACAATACCAACAATTCCAACCACCATGCTACCAACCATACCATAACCCATATGAGATTCACCCAAATTACCACCATCATTATGAGCCATACTATAACTTCCATAGGCAAGAGCCACAATATCATCCTTACAATTACCATGAGGGGTACATGCAACAAGAGCCTCAAAAGGAACCGAGTTCAAAAGAGAGGATGATGCAGCTAATGGAAACCCTTGATCTTCGAATCCAACAAAGGGATGCTGAACATCTTCAATTCAAACAAGAACATGAACGGTGGTATCTTGAAATGCAACAAAAGCTTGACAACATGATAAAGGATTTGGGAATTCAATTGAATCAACCAACTTCAAGTGCTATTGAATTGACTGAAGAGCAAATGAGAAGGGAATGCATAGAAGAGGACGAGTCCTATTCATTTGGTAATATCCTTCCGTCTTCTAATGTTTTACAATTTATTAGAACAGACTCTAGTTTGCTTGATAGCACTGTGATTCCTAATGCATATAATGTTGTTGATTCTGAATTACATGATGATGATGATGTTGATGAGGAATTAATTGTTGAATCTCCTGATTTGGTTGATTGTGGTAATGCATTGAACCAAATTGACACATTTATTGATGTTCATGAACCCTTGTGTACTGATGCACTTGGGATGTCTACACCTAGCTGTATCCTTAATGATGAATTTATTTCTGAATCAATTGATGAATCTATTGAGCCTAGGGTAGAAGATAAGTGTGAGGGTGACTTAGAATGTAATGATCATGCTATTCCTGATGTGGAATTAGTTGATAAGTCTGTTGATGATGCATCTTCTGAGTTTAGGGACAACATGCCATCTGGATCATGTGATATGACTGATTTGGATGCATCTCTTGATAGTGCGTGTATTGAATCTGCTATATGTGATGAATACTCTCAGATTAATTCTTCCATTGATACTAGTGAGTCTTTCACATATTCTGGTCAACATGATTCCTCACTAGCCTGTGATGGTGTGCCTGATGAAATGGTAGAAGCAGCATGTGATAATGATATAGACATTAAAATTGTTGAGCAGTTTGTTGATAATTCAGACTTAACTCTTAAATGCTTATGTGATGATATGCATACATGTCCTGTGTGTACTGAGATTAATGAGTTTCTGAAGTCTGATAAGTCTGCTGAACCCATGGAATTCCTTGCTTGCACTAAAGTTGTTAATGAGACTGATTCCACTGATCATACTAGTATTGATGAGAGTATACATAATGATAGTGTTGATATTGAACATCCTATTGATTCATCTACTGTTGTTGATACTAGTGAGAGACTTGATTTTGCTGTTGATCATTGTTTAGAATATTATGAGCCTACTGATGTCTCTTTGGTCAGGGAAGATGTTGTCTCTATTGTTGAGAGTCATAAACAGATTCCTGAGGTTGGTGAAGTAATTCCCAACAATCAACAGACTCTCCCAACTGAGATGAAGCAACTGCCAGATACCTTGGACACCTTGAATTCAAAGGATTGTGAGAAGTTGCAATTAGACTTTTCTGTGGATGTAGTGACTCTTACTGAAGGGAGTCAAGTAGATTTCATTGGTTTTAATAGATTTTTAGGGAGTTCAAAGTTTCATTTTGATTTTAAATTTTCTTTCTTTAGTTTTAATTGTCTTAAATTTGATTTTTCTTCTTTTCTTATTTCTAAATTTGCTGAAAATGACTTTCCTAAACTACTGATGGTTGAGGAAGTCCATGGGTCATCACTGAATGATCAATCCAAATGCTTTAAAGTAGTGAGACTTAAATTTCTTGAGTTAAGAAGGAATAAAGTAGTTTTGATTTTGGTTTTTGATACTTATGATTAGTTGATCCTTGATAAAGTTCTCTGTAGTTTAGGATTTAGCTTTCTTTTTCTTTTCCGCATTACAGTTTGTTTTGTTTTTGCTTTGTAGGAAATAAATTGCTAACCAGCTGCAAAGGAAATCTGAGCCACCTTGAGATCTCCATTTTCAAGTTCATCCGGTTGTATTCTCTCTTTTCACTCTTTATCTTATGTTGTTTATCTGTTTACTGGACTGGTGCTGACATTGAGGACAATGTAACATTTAAGTGTGGGGGAGAGAGTCATTTCATTCCATTCCATCTTTCTTTTCCATTCCATCCTTTCTTTGTTTTTTAAAAAAAAAAAAAACTGAAATTTTTTGAGAAAATTTTTTGAAAAATAGCATGATTTTTCTTCAATTTTTCTGTAAAAGTTGCAAGTTAAAATGATTGTAGCTTGGATTTGCTTAGACATGATAAGTGATGGATCTTGTGTCTTGATTCAAGTAAAGTGGCAATGAATTTGATTTCAATGAATTATTTGATAGCCATTAGCTGGTGAGAATTTGAGCCTTAATTGTTCGATTCTAGTGTGTGTTCACCTATCTTTGTTTTACTCTAGAACTTGTCTTGATTCTTTGTTGAGACCACATTTGCATTTGCATGCATGAAAATGATAAGGCATTCCTTTCTATTTTAGCTAGTGAGCCAAAAAGCCAACCTTACATTCACTTTATCCATTGTTTAGCCACTTTGAACTTGATTTTATTTTTTTTGTTAGCCTACAGCCATCAAATATGTTTTTCCACCTTGTTTTAAGATGCCTTAAGGACTTTAAGGAGCATTACATCTAAATAGGATAGGTGAATGTGTGCTTTGCATCCATTAAGGCCATTGCGATTCAAAGAATTTGTTCAAAAAAAAAAATGGAATGAAAAAAAAAGAGATAGAAAAGCAAAAAGAAAAAGAAAGAAAAGCAATGAAAAAAAAAAAGAAAAGAAAAAGAAAAGGAAGCAATGGAAAATCCAAAAAAAAAAAAAAGAGAGTGTTTTAAGTTGAGTTCATAGTTGCTTATATTAATTGGAAATAAGGCCTTGAATGCACATTCTTCCCTATTCTAGATTGTCACTGAGTGCTCTTGAGGTTCTAAGGTATCTATTTGTTTAGTTTTTCCCCTTATTTTTGTATCCATTCATTTCATTCCCTAACCCCATTACAACCCTAAATAAAGTCCTATTGATTTGTGTATTGCATTTGGCATGGGTGGTGGAGACTTAGAAGCTAGACAAGCTTATGGTAGTGAATCTTGAAAGGTGGAATTTGAGTGATATACATTGCCCATAAACACTTGAGAGATGAGAGTAAACACCAATCCATGAGAGGCTACGCATTTTAATTCATTCTTTTCAAATGATATTGCCATGGAGCTTATTTCTTAACGCAAGTGAAGTTAACTTAGATTGTTGAAGTGTTGAAGAGTTGTGATTAATCTCTAGCTTGTGATTTTTACATTTTCTTTTCCATTTTCATTTCTTACTTGCATTCTACTAGCCGGATGCTTCAACTCATTCTTTTTCTTGGATTTTGAGCTTTGCCCAGGAGTGCAAAGGTTTAAGTGTGGGGGAATTTGATAAGCATGATATTTTATATATTTTAATCCCCTAACTTAGGTGTTTTAGTATCCAATTATGGCTTTAGGAATTTAATTAAGTGGAATTTGATTTTAATTTGCCATTTTTACAATTGAGGAATTAATTTGCAAATTATTGATTCTTAAATGCTTAAATTTATCTTAAATAAATTCTGAATATTTCCACTTAATACCTTCCAATTTTTGTGTGTAGAATTTCAATGGACAATTAAAGCTTGGATGGAAAATTGAATTGGAGAAGGTATGAGGTCCAAAACACCATGCAATCCTAAGTGGCTGGAATAAAGAAGAGGCAACACAATGAATGGAGCTGCATGAAGGGAAGCTTGAAAGGAAACTCGTGGCAAAGGAAGAAAGGCATGGTTTTGGCTCGAAGAGGGACAGTAACACACACAAGTAGCCAAACAGAGAAGAACAATGTGGAGGGAGTTTAAATGAAGAAGAGAAGCTGGAACAGAGGAATGCAAACATGCATAAGCTGTAGGAAGAGGCTTCGGTTTCCTACGTTGCAAGCTGAGAAAAAGAAAAGATATGGGAGGCAGTGTGTGATTCATTAAGCTGCAGAACGTGGAAGCACTCTCGAGCTGGTTTGTAAGTCTGAATGGAGGAGGAAACTCGTAGAAAAGCACTTGAATGGAGCTCACGTGCATCCAGGAACAGAAACAGTAACATGCAGCAGCTTACAACTCGAGAACACAAAGAGAAAGAGGCTGCCACTTAAAGAAGCTACAGAAACAGGGGAGGAGTAACGTAGCAGCAACACGAATTGATGAAGGATTAAATGAAACTGCAAAAAGACGCTGGAGCTGGACGTGAACTTGAGCAGAACACGAATGAACAGAGGAGCCTCGGATGAAGAAAGCTGAACGCTGGAGCTTCGCATGAAAATCACGTGGGGGCAGTAGCTAAACATGCACGAAGCACACGAACAAAAACGGAGCTGAACAGAGAAGAACGAAGAGGAAGTGCAGTAGAGAATTATCCACGGGGCAAAACGCTGAAGCAAAATATGGAAATTATATTTAACTTACAATGGGGCCCACACTCATGCATAATAGCTTCAGATAATTAAAATGAGAAGGAGGAGCACGTGGAATCACTTAAAGGACTCACGTGGGAGGAGAAATACACACCTTCTCCCCATTCCTTCGTCCACATGACAAGAAAGCACCAGACGTCTCCATTCATCACACGCCTCCATCCACATTCCAACCCATTCACGCCTTCTCCCCATTCCATCGTCTCTTTATATACGCACAAACCCTCGCCTCCTTCGATACGAACGCCTCCATCCACACATCCATCTCTCCATTCTCTCCATCCACCGAATGAAGATTTAATTCATCCATCTTGAGGCTAGCAAGGGAGGAAGCTCTTGAGTAGAAGCTTGAATCCATGGATGAACAACAAATTATGGCTAAGATTTCTTTAATTTTCCTATACTTTTTCTTATTCTGTACAATCTCGGTTGAGTTGTATTTGATTTGAAATTTGTGTAATTAATTAGTGGCTGGTTAGACACTAATTAGGAAACCTTTTTTGTTGATTACTTGGTTGGATTTGAATCTGATTTTTCATTATTCTCTTTAATCTCCCATGTATGCCACGAAGGTGTTCAATGAATTGCATGAGTGAGGTTATGTGTTTAAATGTCTACTTGAGAATTCCTTGGTGTTTAGTTGGTTAATTAAACATTTTTGGATGATGAATCAGAAGATAATTAATTAGTTAATCAATTAAATTGGATGTTCATTGATCTTAAGGACAAGAGTTAACGGTTTAATGCGGGATTGAGGTCTCAATTCAACATTAGATTATTAATCTCTTGAATCTTGAATGGTTATTCAAGATCATTTGCTAATGAACATAATTAGGAATTTTTAGGCCATAATTAATCACAATTGGAATAGGATAAGGATAGTGGATACCAAGAGATGATTCCTAAGCTAGTCACAAGCCCATCATTCACCATAATTCATACAATTAGGTAGAATTTAGGAATTTTGATTCAATTTAGTTTTAGGATAGTTTAATTCAATCAAAAATCCCCAAATTAAATAGTTCTAGGATCTTAGAACACTTAGAGAACCCAATTGAACATTGAATTCCAATTCCAAGGGAGATGACCTAGGTTGTGCCACTTGCTATATTTTTAGATCAACCTAGTTTTATTTTGAGGGTTGCACGACAAGCCCGTCAATTACCCTAGGGGATTGCATCTGAAGTTGCTGAAAGTCTAACTAAGGACTGTAAACTTAGCATTTATTAGGAGGTAACCCAACTTACACTACGACAAAATGTAAAATAGAAGCTAAACTCATTAAGGTGAGAATATGCCGCACTGCGGCTCGAGGAAAGTACTAGGCCACAACACACTATCACATAAAAGCAAAATTCACTGTGGCGCCATATGTTGTGTTGTGACCCAGAGAGCACCCATCCATCCAATAGCAAAACTTGCCATGGCGTGAATAGGGAGGCTGCGGTGCATATTCTTCCCAAACTTAACTCACTACAGTGTGATATGCTAAGTCGCAACATAATGCATTTTATCAAAACATTTTGCTTTCTTTGTCGAACTTTTGAGGGTTTCTTGCTTAATATGGCCTTTGCTACGAGGGGAGCCATCATTATAGGTTGTCTTTGGTTTATTCAAAGTGTGTAGAGGCTAGGGAAAAGCTAATGAGGCATTTTGAAGTAGAAGAATGCTAGGGAATGAAGATTAAAGTTGAAACTAGCTCTATTTCTAAGTTTCTTTTTTCCTTCTTTTGTTCTTATCATTTATTCTAATGTATCTAACTTTTGCCTCAACTTTGTCTTTAATTTTCATGAATATGTATAGTTAAACTGCCTAATCTAAGATTATTAGGAACTCTTGTATTTCATAGCAATTTGCTCAACACTCAGCATTATTGCTCTCACACTATATTAAGCAAGAAACCCTTAAAAGTTCGACAAAGAAAATGCAATGTTTTGATAAAATGCATCACGCCACGGCTCAACATATCATGATGCGGCAAAGTTAGGTCCTAAAAGAATATGCATCGCAGCCTCCCTATTCACGCCATGATGAGTTTTGCTACTGGATGGAATAGGCACGCTCCTCATCGCAGTGAATTTTGCTTCTATGTGATAGTGTGTTATGGCCTAGCACTTTCCTTGCCATGACATTCAACTTGTTTCACCTCGAGCCCCGGTGTGGCGCGGCATATTCTCGCCTTGGTAGGTTTAGCTTCTATGTTACATTTCACCACAATATGAGTAGGTTGAGCCGCAATGCAAGTTGCCCTACAAGCTTCATTCTAAGTGTGTTTGTTTTATCTATAAAAGTATTATTTACCCTATAATTAGAGGCTAAAGCCATATTTACTAGGAGAAAATATGCATAATAATATGAATAATAAGGATTTATCAACTTAATAAAGAAAATTTTAAATATTTAAGGGACAAGTTAGGCATTGTCAATCTTCATGCTCCAATTTAAGGGGGAGTGAAGAATAATATAACTGGTTTAATGTATTTGTTCTATTATAGGTAAATAAAATTAGTTAAGATTGAATATTGCGAGATAGTAGGAATAGATATACTCGAAGCCTTGTGCACACAAAATATACGTAGTCTTAATTGCAAGTATATATACTAATCATCATGAATAAATTGTGTCAGTGTTTTTCATTAGAATTCTTCATTTATGAATAAATTTTGCCAAATCTAATGTGTGGTTTTCATCTACAATGGAGGAAAGCCAATAGACAAGTGTGGCTATTCATTTTAGAAGGAGAACCTTAAGAAATATGTTGGGTTTCCCATTACAAAATCCAAAGCTACTAAATAAGACCTTGATTTCATTATGGAAAAGATTAGAGAAAGAATTGGAAATTGGAGTTCAAAGTTTCTTTCCATATAGCTAATAGACCTACACTTATAAAATTTGTTACTTTCTCTATACCAGAGTCCAAAGTCTTACTTCCATAACTGCTTAGTCATTTAGACTAGTGGAACTTAATGTGAAATCTAAACCACAAAGTCAATTTAAATTCAAAATACATAGCAGTTCTGTTACAACTAAAGTTGCCAAATTTATTTGAAAAATGTGAAACCTTTTATTTATTAGTTGAAAATCTACTTATTCATATCAAGTTGAAAATTTATCAAAAACTTTTATCTTTTCTTGCACTAAAAGTAATATTCATCATAGAAACAACTTTTTTTAAAATTTTATTTTTGGATAAAACTTCATTAAATAGTAAAATGTAGATGACCTATAAAAGCTATATGATGGTTTTGTGGTTTCAAAGTTGATAAATATATAATGCTTGCTGTTGTTACATGACTTTGAATGGTACCTTTGTAGAAGGAGCTTAGAATTTCTTCAAATCAAAAGTCTTGTTCTTTTCTTCCTTCTCCAAGGAAAAGGTTGGGATCACTCAATTCATTGAGGAAATAACTCAAAACTCTACCCCGTAAATTTCCTTGTAACGTGGTAGAGAGTACCTCACATAATGTATACAAACCCAATGCACACCATCTTTCTCTAAAACTTTAGCCCAGCTTGCATCCGTTAAGTGATAGTCTTTTGTTTTCCACTAGAAATTGGGCCTATGTTTGGTACTTTATACTATGTTACAAATCAAACAACTTAATCTTTATTTTCTAGTCAGTGTCAATAGTAGAAACTAGAAGGGCAAGCCATCTTTTAAAACTTTCAAACAAAACTCAAGCTTTTTACTTTGATGGGCTAGAGGGCTCTAATTTTTTTAAAACCAATCCTCTTTTTTCATAAGATTAGGTTAAACTTGATAGATTAAGCACATTTTAAAACCATTGCTTTGGGACACTTAGAACTTATGATTTGGGACACAAAAACAAAGTGTATTACTTAATAAATGTACTAAGATTTCTTTGTTTTTTCCCATGATTTTTTATTGTCCCTAAAACTTCTACTCAATGGCTTTATAAGTTATGTGTGAAACTTTAAGACTTTTACTCATGGATGCTTTGTTGTCTCTAAAGCATATAATGACTATTTCATAAAGCCTTTATTTATAGATATTTTAATGTCACTAAAATCTTTACTAAAGTCTATAATGACAATTTCATAAAATCTTTACCAACAGATATTTTATTGTCACTAAAATTTTAGTTCACAAATGTTTTACTGTTATTAAAACCTTTACTCACTAAGAAAATTATTTAGTACTATAGCATAGTACCTTGGATACAAACTTAGTAGCAAAGTATGGAATTGTTTCACTGCTCCAATCAGCTGTAATGACTAGAGATTGAGACAACACAGGAACTAGAAATTAGAGAAGATAATTGTTTTGTGCTTGTCTGATTATTTTTATCATGGTAAATTGTAAACAGAAAGTTAAAATATCATCTACATTCAAGTTTGCGATGCTATAATTGAAAAATACTTCTTATATTATTGATCAAGTATTTCATAACATGAAATCATATAAGTTTTATAGTTGAATTATAAATTTATTATATAAATCAATAAGTCTTTTTCCTCCTTTACATGTTTTATATAAAATATCTTTGCATGTTTTATATAAAACATGAGTCTAATGCATATCCTACATCAAAGGTAAAATGATAGCAACTTGGCCACTTATATATCCTACTTTGAAGTAAAATGACAGTAACTCTACCACTTTTTAAGTTTATAAACTTTGTTTATTGCATGGATTAGTCCTCACTTAGTCCAAATGAAACTTTGCCACTAATAGATAAGTCTAATGAGTATCCCTCAATATTGAGGGCAAAATGATAGTAACTCTGCCACATTTTTAGTTTATAGTAGTTATCTTCATTGCATGGAATAGTCATTAGTCCAAATCAAACTCTATCACTAATAAGCCTTATGCATATCCAATATTGAAAGTAAAATGATAGCCGCTCTGCCACTTTTGAGGATCACATCCTAAAAGAAGGCATTGCTTATATATACTACTTGAGCTAAGTGTTTGCATTGAAAAGTAATACAGATTGAGATATGGCTAGGAGATGTGCTGATAATACAACATTGAAGGGACTGTCACTTATGAAAGACAGAGTAGACAGGAGTGTCTTTGGTTTTCTCTTTGTTTTTTTCGTTTTTATTTTTATTCAAAACAGAAAATGAGTGAAAATGTTTTTGGTTGCCTAACAAAAAATATTTTCTCACAATTCATTTAAAATAAATTGAGAATGTGTTTGGTTAGTTTCAATTTTCTGAAATTTTTTATTACTCAATATATCTTATAAATAAATTTTCAAATAAATGAAAAATTAATATGAACTAGTTGACAATAGGTTTTCCAAGTAAGCTTCTTCCCCATGGAATTAAGGAATTTGCTTCGTGGACGGATATTAGCTCCAACTTAATGGTAAGGAATTTACTTCTGTTCTTGTTATCTTAAAGTTGGAATTTTCTAATAAGAGTCTATGAAAATTTAAATTGGTAGTAGTAAAGGTATTGCTTAGATTGCGAAAAGTATAAAGTTTCATGAATTTGGTAGGAACCTTCTTAGGAAAAGGATTATCGCCAAACATTTTATAGATTAATTAAAAAAAAGTCTAGAAAGATATAAATTCAAAAGAATTTGGACCCCTAGTGTTCGAAAAACTTCTCCCTAATGTAGGTAAATTAAAATATACCTATAACTTTTGATAAATTAAGGAAGAAGGCACAATTTGGAAAGCCCTCATCTTTAAATTTAAATAAAATCAATTCGCATGTATGAAAGCAATAATGATAAATAATGGAGTAAAAATAAATCAAATTTAAATAAAATCAATTGGCCTATATGAAATTGATAATAATAAATAATAATAATAATTAAAAATAAATTTTGGAAAATCATGTAGGAAATCGTGTCCACTATTAAAAATTAAGATTGAGTTTGAAGACAAAATGAAGTGTTGTAAAGGGTTGATTCTTGACTTTGGTATTTGATATTTTGAACTTTACACAAATTCTTGTGGCAAAGTTATGATAGCTTTAGATTATTGGATAATGGTTTGTTGATGCAAATTTTGGACTTTATGCAAAATTATGATTTGTTGTAATTGTAATTGTAAGGACAATTTCATGGTTCTTGATTGTTGAATATGATTGAGGATTTTGAGAGGAGTACTTCGCATTGATAGTTATATGTAGTTTTGGCAATTTATTTGGATTGTTTGCTAGTTTCTCAAAGGGCATAGTTCTCATTAACTCTTGTGGTAGTTTGACTTGGGAAAATAACTCGGATGAGTTGTTTGGGTGCTTGAAAGGGTTAGTTTTCATTCTTAATATTCAAAGCCTATTAAAATTTTAGTTTTCTGATCAAGATTTGATAAGGAAATGCGTCCTTCAAGGTATGTGTCACTATACTAATATTTAATTATCCAATGTTGCATAATTTAAAAACTTGATTTTTTTCCTTCACTTTAATAGTAGCACCGTCACTGCAAAAAATGAAGATTTTAGCGTCAATTACGAAACTCAACATAGATGCTTAATTTTTAGAGTAAATTACATACATACATACATATATATATATATATATATATATATATATATATATATATTAAGTTTTATTAAAACTATCTAATTTTTTTCTTTTAAAAAATATATAAATTTTTTAAAATAAAAAGTTATCTTATATTTTAATTCAATTTTAAATTTTTTTTATCAATACTCCATTTAAAATGTTTTTTTAATTAATATATATATATATATATTGAAATTGATGAAAAGTATTTTAGTCCAAAAATTTTATATAAGACTAAAATATAACATATTTTTATTTAAAAAATTATATATATTCAAAGTAAAAAAATTATATAATTTAAACAAAACTTAAAAAAAATGTATCTAATTTAGTCAAATTTTTAAAATTTTGGCATCAGATGCTAACATTTGTTAAAACTGACGTTAGGGAATCGGAACACGTGAACCAAGAAAGTGCAAGGAGGTGCACTTTTAATTTGGGCTTTTCAGATTAGATGCTCAGATCTATTTTTAATTTTTTAAAAAATTAAAATATTTTTATTATTTTAAAAGATGAAAATGTCAGATAAAATTAATCTCTTAATTGTATAATTTTTAAAAAAATGATATTTTAAATAAAAATAAAAATTAAAAAATTAAGATTTAAATCATCTAGGTCAAATCTGGACAGACTAGAGAAATCGAACCCCCGAAACACACAGGCCATTCCCCATTTCATCAAGAGCCCCAATAGAAACTTGTCTCTTTCAGGATTCGATCAAACACTCAGGTGGCGAAACAAAGAATTGACGGGGAAAAATTAAATTTAAAGACTTGTCAAGTAAAATTTATAATAAAAGATTTTAAAAATTAAAATTATTCTTAAAAATTATATGTATCATTAAGTTTTATAAGATTTATTATTAAAATAAAAAATTTATTATTAAGAGTAAGAAAATTTAGAATTTTTTTAGTAGTAAATCTAGTAAATCCTTCAAACTAAATGATAATTATGATTTTTAAAAATAATTTTAATTTTTAAAATTTATTATAAATTATATAAAGTTTGAGTAAATATAATTTTCCCGTTGAAAGGGAGATTGGGGGAGAAGGAGTGCCGAGAGATTCTTCTTTGTGCATTTTGAAGAAGGCGAACACGCCATTCCCGAATCGAAACTCGCAAGAAATTTCATCGTCCTCTGTTAACAAAATTGGCTCTGCTTCAAAGGAATTTCTCACACTCACTCTCAGGTAATGTTCTGCGTAGCTGCAATTACTTTATCAGTAAAAATCGGTAAACTTACTCTTGGCCCAAAAAAAAATCGGTTAACTTATTAGATTTTCTTTCTCTCTCTCTTTTTTTTTTTTTTTTTCCGATTGTAAAACTCTGTTCAGCAAATTTGGTGTCTCCCACAAACCACCAAAAATAAAATATTTATGGTACACTATGTTTCCCTCTCTAAACGGCGGCAATAGCTCTTGAACTCACTCACATTTACATGCAGCTTGAAACCCATCGAGAATAGGAATTTAAACTCCAAGCCATTCAATTCATTTGTTGTTGACCCACCAACTCTTGAAGAATATGGATTTCTGTAATTACTGTCAAATAAAGAATGCATTTTCTTATTAGTCCATTTTGCCTTGTTTCAATTTCAAAGTTGAAATGGAAGCCATTTTCTTTTTGGCAACTGGGCGTTAAGGAGAAAAAAAAAAGTTGAATATCTCCCTTTCGTATATTTAACTTGGAAAATGTGAAATAACAAGGATTTATAGTGGAAGATCCACTCAATTTCACAGGCCCTCTGATCCAAGAAGACAGCAAATTACAATTCAGAAAGTGTTGCATTGGCATCCCATCTGGGGTTGATTGTTCATGATATTTGTGTGTATCTTCTAGGAAGGTATGAAGGAAATCGAATTTGTTTAGACCTTGCTGAATATAGTTATAGTTGGGGTATATAAGTTTCAAGCAAGAAGAAGTAAGATTTATAAGGGAGTGAATTTAGTGGAATGTTTCTTTAACCTAAGAACTAACAGATTTGGCTGCAACTATTTTTTGTTTGAGGTTCTGACTTTAATCCTTTGATGAACAGAAGCTACTCAGAATTTACTTATCCGTCTTCAATGTTTATATTTACTATTTCTTCATAGTGTCTTCCATAGGGTTTTGTCACCAGCATTTTCTTTCTCCATACCCTATACTTGTTGTACTTCAACTTACTAGATGTTAAGGACTATTTGATTGATCAAATATAGCTCTGTTATAACAATGGGAATCAAAAGGTATTCCATCATGTCAACTTTCCTCAATAATTTCTCTTGCTATTAGCCAATAATCTTGACTCTGAATTTTATTATTAATTTTGATTTGAGACTTCAATTCTATAAGAAAGTAACTTATTGTTAACAACCATTTGTTTGCTCTTCATGCAGAGGCGTCTAATTTCCCAGGTTGATTTGAGCTAATAATTATCGGTGAGAAGCACTCATAATCTTAGGTATATAATAATGACAGATTGATAATCAATTTTTTGAGATACCTAATATTAAAAACCCTTTCATATGGTGATAAAAATATAAAAATAATTATCTTAGGCAGACTTCATATTCACGATATGAATCACAATCATTGCCATCTTTTTCTACTCCTATGTTTATTTATATTGAATAGTTTATGAGTTATAATTTGAATTAAGGTATCGGTGTATGTGAGTTGCAGCTTTGATAGGTTAAAGGGCCATTGTCCATGCTACTCTTTGCCTAAATTCAGAACCACCCCTATCTTTGATGCCACATTCATTATAAAAATTTTAAGGTAGCAAATATAGTTGTGAAAAATAAAAAAATAAAAAAAAAGATAAAAGAATAAAAATGTCAATAAGTGTTGGAGTAAGATCAAGAATAAAAATGTCACTATAAAAATTTTAAGGTAGCAAATTTTAGAGTATCTGTAAGTTTCCACAAGAAGTAGTTAACTAAAAATAAGCAGGGGCTCTTGTTGGAGTAGGATCACACTCTAATGGCTTTTAAGCCTTTTCATTCGTTACTTACTGTAATGGTTCTATTCCATCACAACCAAACAACATAAACAAATCAAAATAGGAATAGCTAATCTTAAAGCCAAACAAGGTTTGCAAGGTATCTATGCTGCAGAAGATATCTTATAAAAGCATATCAGAGCAAAGCAATTTTAAAAAATAAAATTAATTTAATACATTGGATGTTCAATTAATTTTTTAAATAATAAAATTGACTAAATTTTTAGATATTGCTTGGTTTAAACTTTATTAAACCAGGAATATAGTTGTCTAACTGTGTCTATAATTGTTAGCTTGCTCCACTTATTTGTTTACTATTAATTTGTTTTGCTAGTTTATTATTTGCTATCTCCACTCACTATTAGGACACTCCCCTTTTATTTTTGTTTGCTCACTTCACAATTGTCTAACCTTGTTCCACCTCCACCTGCATATTATAGCTTTTTTATTTGTCAATATTAACTCACTCTGTTTAGTTCTTGTATACTTGTTCCATTAAGTAATTACTCATTTCACTTTATTCTTTTTCCACTTACATATATGCGAAATTTTAAATTATTTAACTTTCCATATACTACACTTATTTATCCCCTTGAGGTGTATTTATTAGAAAATAGTTATTCTAAATGTTCATTCTATTAATGTTTTAGAAGAAAAAAGTTGAAAAAGTGATTTCTCCTTTTTTTAATTTTTTCCTTTGTTGCCCATTTCTGACATGAAGATTTGTTGCAACTTCTTATGAGCCATAGAGTCGTCGTTTTGAGCATAACATTTGTAGAAATGTAACAAATGGATCTAAAGAGTCTTTTTTTAGTATATAAAAAAAATTAAAGTAGCGTTATGACCCTCTAATTTTATTTAGTTTTAAAATAATTTTTTAAGTTTAAAAGGTTTTTAAATGGTTTTTTTAATTTTAATTTCATCTCATAAAAATTTCTTTTAAATAAAATCTATTAAAACAATAAACTAACATGAAAGTTACATGTATTTTTTTTTTTTAAATGATGAGTTACGAACCAATTAACGTTTTAGAAAAAAACCAAGACAGTAGTCTGCGGTCTACGGCTTCATCATTCAGAAACTACCTTGGGCTCCTCATGTTGTCAGCACCTGAAATGTAATGCTTCGGAGGGCACAAGACCCTGCCTTTGATCTTTTTTGCGTTGATGATTCTTATTTCTCTACTCTGCTTCACGAAGATGAAGAAGAAGATGTCCCCTTTTCTGATGATGAGTGTGTTCAAAGCTTGCAATTTCAGGAGACTCTCATCGCCTCCTTCGTCACTTACTCAAATGGCATACAGTGACTCATCATCCTCCTACATCTTCTTTCCATCATCTTCATCGCTTCTTCTTCTTTACGAATGATTGAAACTTGCCCTGCCCCAGAAGCAGAGCATGTGAAGTCCCCAAATGAAGCAGAGGAACCCTCGCAAGTCATCTGTGAAATCTGTGCAGAAATTAAAGGGACTACACAGATGTTCAAAAATCAAAGATGCCAACATTCTGCTCTGATTGTGTGACAAAACAAGTGGCCACAAAAATCCAAGACAGCATTACAGTAGTTTCATGTCCTGGTTTGGATTGTAATAATGCTCCTCAGCACGACGAAGACTCTTGTATTTGTTTGGTTTTACTTTGTTTTTTCAAAGTCGATTAATTCATCATTTAAAATAAAAGTTTCCATGTTAATATAAAAATAAACGTCATTAGATATCTTAATGGATTTCACTTAAAATGAAAATGTGTGGGATGAATTTAAAATTTAAGAGATTATTTGAAAATATTTAAATTTAGAAACTTTATTTTAAAATAATAAATAAAGTTAAAGAAATAAAAATATTATTTTAACCGAAAAAAAACAAAAAGCAGCCCATCAATCTTTTTCTAGTATTGGATTTACAAGGACTAATGGGCCCAACAATCATCTTCATCCAGGTTTCTCTCTGCCACTTTGACGTCCGTGCAACACAGCAAATGGTGGGAAACCAGAAACAAAGACAGCAAAAGCCTCAAGAAGCACAATATTGCACCTACTAAGAAGATTGAATATTACGCCCGTTCGGTATCCGTGGTGGGAAAAGAAAAAGGGGAAGGAAAATTAGAAAAAATTATAATTTTATTTTTATAATTATTATTCAATCATTATTTAATATTTTTTAATAATAATTATTTAATTATTCAAAATAAAAATATTATAGATATTTTTTATCTATAAAATCATTTTTATACTTTTCATTCTCATTTCTATCTTTGCTTTTTATGTACCAAACGGCCCTTAATATCCACACTTGTTGCACAATACCATCTTGGACAATCTTGTTGTGAAATGTGGACATCACACTATCTGACCTACTAAGAAGACTAATATTAATGTCCACACATGTTGCACAATACCATCTTGGACAGTCTTGTTATGAAAGATGCATGTTTTGAATCAATTGGTCGGAGCATTTATTGGACAAGTCATCCTTCAAGTATAGCCTCGTGATGAATGGCCAAAAAGAAAGTACCCTCACATTGAACTCAATAAATTATTCTATCAATTTTTTATGCCTCACGTCTCATGAAAAGAAGAAAAGAAACGGGGGGGAAAAAAAAGACAGAGTTATTATGATAAAATTGAGAAACATTATTCTTTCTAGTTCTTTCGCTTTTAAAGTTATTGTACTGAAGATATTCCATCATAAAATGGAGGGCTTCTGTGTTAAGTTTTTTTGTGCAATATTAACATTGCTGATATCAACTTGAGGGAATAACTCAAAACTCTACCGGCCAAATTTCCCAATAACAGAGAGTATCCTGTGTAATGATACACACTATCTTTCTCTAAGACTTTAGCCTAACTTGCATTTATTTAGTGATGGACTTAATTTTATTTGCCAATTTAAATTGGGCCTATATTTGGTACCTTTTATTTTGTCACAACTCACACAACTCAAATTTTGTTTTCTGGTCAACCTCAGTAACCTAACCCAGAAAGGCAAGACATTTTTTGAAAATTTCAAACATAGTTACATTTTTTATTTGATGGGCTGGGCCAGTTGAGCCCTCTTTAGCTAACCATGGTACTCTTGAAGAAAGCTTGAAATTTTGCTGAACCAAATAGATGCAAAGTACATAGTTGTAACATTCAATCAAAAAATGCTGTAAGATTTTATTAAATTTTCCTCATAAAAATTCATAAGACATTTTGCTGAAAAGGTTATAAACCAAAAATAAAATAAAATAAACTTATGATGAAGATAGAGATATCACCCAAGAATAATAAGTGTTATATTAAGGTAACATAATAGTTTGCTAAAAAATTTAGTAACAGTTTACTATAATCACCTCCATATGCTTTGAAATGTGAACCACAAAGTGTACCTAAATTCAGTAATAGTTTTGATATTGAAGTACCCAATTTTGTTTGAAAAAAAGTGAAACCATGCATTTAACTTATAATGTGAAGTGCTACCAAGAATTGGAAGACCCACTAAAATTCAATCCAACTTTCTTTTACTATAAGAAAAATGTCATATATTTACAATAAATTTTTGTGAATATAGTGTCAATTGACCTATATTCATAGTCTAAATTTTTGTAAAAAAATTTTTCTGTTTTACTTACGATTTTTAACTATCACTAAAACTTTTACTCATGGTTTTATAAGTTGTGGAAATAATTTTAAAATCTTTATCCATAGAAATCCTTGTGTCACTAAAATCTTTACTCACCAATATTTTACTATCCTACTATTATTAAATCATTTACCCACCAGGCAAATTGTTGCGTAATGTAGCATAGTACTATGAATAGAAACTTAGTAGCAAAGTACATAATTGCTTCACTATTCTAATCAATTACAGAGACTAGAAACTGAGTCACATAAACTAAAAATCAAAGAAGATAATTATTTTGTATCTCAACAGAAGGTTAAAATATTGTATACAAGTTTTGCGGTACTATAATTGAAAAATACCTTTTATATTATTAAACAAGTTTTATAGTTTGAATTATAAATTTATCATATTGATCAATAAGATATTTTTTCCTCTTTTAAATGTTTTATATACAATACTAACTGACAAGTCTAATTCATATCTTATATTGAAGATAAAATGATAGCAACTTTACCATTTTTTAATTTTATATATCTTGCTTTAGAGTAAAATGATAACAATTCTACCAGTTTTTAAGTTTATAGACTTCTTTTTATTATATGGAATAGTCTTTAATTACTCTAAATGGAACTCTACCACTAATTAATAAGTTTAATGTGATATATCTTACTACATACAAAGATTATCTTAAGTAATTTATCTCCAAGACAACAAAAGGTCCTTAATCAAGTCATAAAAAGTGACAAAATTTTGAAAATTTTTCTTTCAATGATATAGCTATAGCACAAGTGTCTTTTTTTTTAATTTACAACTTATACACTACATATTACACATACCATTCCTAATTTTGAACTCATAATTTTTTACAACATAACCATACATCAAACTTTCAAATAGAATAATCATATTAGATCAAACATACGGTACAAATGAAACTTTCATACTTCCTTTGGCTAAACATACAAGAGGAACCATATTTGGCCTTAAACCTTTTCCAACATACTTAATCAATAGCAATATGATAATTCATGATAGCAACAAATTTAAGATAGCAAAATTCCATAGCCATCATCTTATAATTCAAATCATTAGGACCAATACATTCTTGCATGAATATGTTATTTATTTTGTGTTAAAAATAATGAGTCTACTTTATTTTAAATTTTAAAAAGTGACTATCTTATATTGATAAAATATATATTAAGCACTTATGATATTATATAAATAATAAATATAAAATATTTTAATCAAAATATATATAATTATAACCAATAAATTCTTGTGTGCCAATATCTTCTTGAATTCTTTATTCCTAATGTCTTTCATTGTTTACGAATAACATATAAAGAGTTTGTCTCATCGTTTAACTAATAAAACGAGATCATATGACTCTAAGCTTTCAACAATGTTATATTAATTCCTTTGGGTTCATTTTTAGAATGGTCCACAAAATGAGAATATAAGACGTTGAACAAAAAAGGCCAATATTATAACATCTAGTTTCTCCATAAATGCACGAAATTTATCAGATATAAAAGGAAATTCCCCGAATAAAATGATTTGAGGCCAAATAGAGAAACCATAGATTAGGGACTAAAATAAAAAGTTAAACAAGTGTGTTAACTTTACCTTTTTAGCTTTTTAAATGTCCAGCCACTTGCTCCAGCCCTTAACCTTGATTTTGCTGGTTTGAAACAAAGATGAGAGAGAGCTCCAAGGACGCACAAGAGGAGGGGGAAAGAAGAAGAAGAAAGACTAAGAAAAAGGTAAACATCCAAGACGATCCCATGCTTCTTCCTTCCCTAGCTATGTCCTTCCCTTTCTCCTTTCTTTTCCCATTATTTTGCCAAACTAATTAATGCTGAAACATGACTAATTCAATAAGAGGAGAGGAATTGAAAGGAAGTATAGAAGTCTAGAAAGTACTCTTGAAGAAGCTTAAAATGAAGGTAAGATACATGGCTTTCTTTTGCTTCTTCTTGGTTGTTTTCTTCATGGGAATTTCATCCAAAATCTGACTCATTGAGGAGAGAATTAATTTAGCATGTTAGAAATGAGGAATCTAGAGCAAAAGAAATAGGAATTTCAAATTGAAAGCAAGAGAGAAGCAAGAAAATGTAAGTTATGCTACCTAGAGAGTTTGAGTTGCAAATGGAAATTTGAAACTTTCTAAGGGTCACATAGCCTATTGAAGAGTATATAAGAGTTCTTAAGACATTTAGGAAGCTTTACAAATGGTTAATTGCATAAGAAAACAAACAAGGCTTCCTAGGTTACCAAATGCTCTATGTCTCAGCCTAGACCACTTAAAACACTTAGGGAGTGTTTTAAATTGTTCCAAGACTAGAATGGAACTAGATATGATAAAAGAATATCAATGAAAGCCTTGAAAAAAATTTAGAAGCCTTTGTTTGTGAGATGGAAGTGTAGGCTCTATAATGAGACATAATAAAATAACTTATAGTTAGACTCCTTAAAATAAATTTGTGATAACTCTAAGAAGTCTAAATGGAGCCAAGAGACTTGAATTAAGTGACAAAATGGGAGCCAAGATCATGAAATCTAAAAGTTGCTTCATTGTATCTTGAATGGATCCATAACAAGGTTATATGATAAAGTAGCATAGCATAGAGCTTGTGAGAAGCTAAAGCTTGTTCCAATAACTTAAATATGCCTCATTTAATGTGTCTAGGCCAAGAGAATCAAGCACCACCTAATTCCATAAGCTTGGCCAAAAACGAGAAGGAAAATTTAAGAAAAAAGTTTTTGACATTAGTTTCAAGGTGGTTCTCTAACCTTTCTCTCATGTATACCTTGGATGTTTATTTGTCTTTAAGTGCTTATATGTATGTTTAAGTTATGAGAAATATTTTTAGCTATTACTTACTTGCTATGGTATATTATGCATTTTAAAATGAGTTTATGAATGTGTTTTGGCTTGAATGAGTATGGTGAAGCTAAAAGTCCCTTAGCAAGGGTGATGATGAGCCAAAAATTCTTAAGATTGGGTGAGACAACCAAAAGTCTCAGGAAGAGTGAGACTTAGTCAAAAATCCCTTAAAAATAGGTGAGGCAAATCCAAAAGCCCTAAAACAAATGGGTTAGGCTAGGCCAATGCCGTTGAAAGCCTATGTATATTATATATGAGTTTCTTAGACATAAAAAATATTTTATGTATGTTCACTAGTAGCTTATATGCCATACATGCATTCTTTGACATGTTTTAGCATTTATTATATATATTTGAAAGGTTAAAGAGCAATTAAGATTTTTTGAATCTCACTCTTCCAATCCATATGCCTAATTATGCCTAGGTAAACCAAAAGGATTCAAGAATGGAGGCCAAAAGTCTTGAAGTATGGTACTTTGACAAAAGAGTAGAGAAATAGATGCATTAATATTATATTGATATCAAGAATTGTATCCATATGATGTATATGAGATGTAACCAACTTGAATGTATATAATTATGATGTATGTATCAATCTTAAAGCTAAATGCACGTAAATGTAAGTTTTTGTCACCTATGAGCCTATGTATGCATGTGTATAAATATAAGTGGCATGGTGAGATTAAGTTTATGATGATTATACCATTTTTTATGCTTCCCTAGGCTATAATGGTGCTTTGGGATGTGCCCAAATAGCCATGGAACCATAAGAAGATAGTTTGGTGTCTTAAAGAATTATTTTGGACTTCAAAATTGACTAAATCTTGAGATAAACAAAAGTCTAATCAAATGAATACGTTTTTTCATGAAATTTAGCCAATAAGTAGGTCTCATCTAGAATTTTTCATAGAGCTAAAGAGTACCTAATTTGGAGCTTTAAAGAATTTATTATGGTTTTTTACAGTTGGCCAAATTATGCAAAAATGGTATGTGCACTGTTCTTATAGTCAGTTTAGGTTTCTATGTCACACATTAGTCAAATGAAGTTTAATGCTTATAAAATTTTACAAGTATAAATTAGACATTATAAGCTTTCCATAGCACTAAGATCACCTTATTTGGAGCTTTGTAGAAGGAGAACCAAATTTTTGAAGTTGCATGTTAGTACCAATAGTGTAGCTCAACCTCTAATACTATTTCATCAATTTTTGTAGGTTAAAGGCCACTTAATTGGTCTAAAATTATTTTTATCATTAGTTAACATCCAGAGCTTTCTAAAATGCTATGGCTTACTTGATTTTGAATTTCTTGGGATTACTTATGAATTTTCAAAGTTTATATCAAAAACTTATGACAGTAGACCTGGCAGCTAGACCTTTGGTATTGTTTTGTTGTTTTTCACGATTCAGTTGATGTTGTCATAGTTTGAAATGATTTTTAGCTTTTAGTTGCATTTGGAGTTTTCTAGAAATCTATCATTTGCTTGATTTCAATTTTTTTAGAATTAATTATGATTTTCTAAAATTCTTGCCAAAAAGCTGTCATGGCAAACCCGAGACTAAACCTTGAATTTCCTAATGTATGATACCAAACATGGAAGATGATAATAATGAGTTCATATGATCCATGAAGCATGAAATGAGTAAATGGAGCCTTATGTAACACAAATTAATACATTAAAATATATGGATTTTTTTGCAAAGTGTATGAAGTTTAGTTCATGTAAGGGAATGGAAAAACTAGAAGAGTATGATATTACAAATATCATATTATGAAAGTGTAATTTGAATAATTATATTTGTTAAAAATTGGTTGCTAAAATTGCGCTAATCTAACATAATCTTTTAACCTCTAATTGCAATATCTTCCCCTAATCTAGTAAAGGCTACAAGTTATCTCTTGATCTATTTGTGCATTTGTTATAAACCTTTAATATTTTGAATTGGACATTAAATTAAATTATAACTAAGTAAAATTACATATTTTCATTTTCATTGTTTAATACCTATTTTGCCATTTTCTTAAACTTTTCCACCAACTCTCTCACTCTCCATGGCCATGGCAACCCAATCTTAGGATTAGCAAAAAACTTCCATACTTAACAATTCAAAATGTTAAATCATGGACTTTTTAACTAACATACTACAATAGAAAAAATTTAAAAATAAAATGTGTAACCGCTAAAACTATTTTTTCAGATTCCTTTATATTTATAATATATATATATATATATATATATATATATATATATATATATATATATATATATATATATATATATCATACTTATTATATAAATTATATAGTACAAATAATAAATATTATATATATAATCTACCCTCAACCCATGATTTTATATATATTGATATATATTCTATATGTAATTTTTTTTGAAAAAAACCATCATTATGGATTTAGGAGGATTTATATATAGATAAGTTATATGCAAAGAAATAGTACATGCAATTTTTAAAACCCTTTTGATTCCCTTGATTATATATAAAAATAATTATTTCTTTGCACATAGCTTGCTTATAAACTCTCTTGATTCTACAATCATGGGGTTTTTTTTTAAGAAAAAAATTACATACAATTTTTACATTCTTGTTATTAGTTTTTTCAATTAAAGTAATAATTATCTTTTATGATTCAATGTTAAATAATTGAATTATTTTTTTTTAAAAAAATTGCTTACATGTTATACCTTAATTAAATTTATAAGACATATGATTATATGAAACCAAAAAAAAAAATTACAAAACATTACATCTTTGACTTTTGATTATATAAGATGGAAAAAAAAATTGGAAGTTGAGATCATTTATTTTTTATATAAAACTCTTAAGAAGACTAAAAAAAATTTGTACAAATAAATTAAAAATAATTAAAATATAATTTTTAACAAAATTATTATTTAAAAATTATTATTATATTTTAATATTATATGTATATAACATACCATCCTTAGGTTTCGTTTGGTTCAACGGAGGGGAGAAGAGAGGAGGGAAGGGGATTTAATGAGTTCCGTTTGGTTGGAAGGAAGGGAAGGGGAAAGGAAAAGGAAGGAAGGGAAAATTATTATTTGGTTCAAAAATGGAGGTAATTATATTTAGACAAATTTACCTTTTATATTATTTTAATTTTATATTTTATAAAAAGTTATTTATATCAATATTTTTTAAAAATAAATTATAAATTCTAATCTTTTTTATTTTTAATTTCTGATGAAAAAAATATCTTAATTTTTATTAAATAGTAATATATTAAAATATTAAAATATTAAAGGGTAATAAAGTAAATTATAACTTAAAAAATAACCATCCCCTCCTCTCCCATCGAAAAACCCCCAACCAAATGAAGCCTTAAAGTCTCCCTCCTTCCTCTTTAGAGTATTCACTTGAAACACGATGCTAATATGATTTAAAAAATGAAAAGAGAAGGAAAAAAAAAAAGAAAAAAGAAAAAGGCTAAGACTTACTTTATGTTTAGGCTTGATTTTATTTTAAAAATAATAATAATAGGAATAAGGAGGAATATCTTTTGCATTCCTATTTAAAGAAAATTTTAAGCATTTGAAAAAATAATTTTTGCAATTATGCATTTTATCATTAAATTTTTTTCCTTATAGTATGCTAGTTAAAAAGCCATAAATCTTCTATCATAAATCCCTCCCTCCCAACAGTCCTTATTATCCTACATAAAAGTTTTCTACAATTCTCTTGTTTTTCTCCATATATGTGTATGAAAATTTTAAACTATATCAAATACTTCTTTCGAATGTCGTGAAAAGGATGTGCCGATGGCCATGGAGGATTGAAATCCATAGTGAGTGTTATAATTTATAACAATTGGCCAAGGTTTTCAACCATTGACCTCCCAACTTAATGTCCACCCCTTACCTACAAGCCTATAATCAACTTATAGCCTTGTACTTCAATCACTATAGTTGAACATTGAGAATTACATAAGAGAAAAGTATCATTACCAGCCATAACCTTAAATTGTGAGTAAATTTGAAGAATGAGTAAATTTGACTCAAATGCCAAAAATAGTGACTAAATTTGAAGAATGAGTTTACTAAAAGTTAAATAAGAAATTTGCAATAAAGTTTAGCAAAGAAAATAGCGACAAATGTCCTTTATTGGAGAAAAGGTTCAAAGCTCCATAACAATACCATTCATACCCTATTCACAGACACACAAGACTGAAATAGAAAAGCTAATACATAAATGACAAAAGGTACTAACAATCGAAAACGTTTTCTCATAACAGCTAACATATTGCAACAAAATCCACTACCACATTGCTCTTCAAAATTCTCCCCAAATCTCCCTTAGATCACATGTAGTAATCTATTAACCATCCAAGAGTCTTCCTTTCTTTGCTACTCACTCGGTTCCCTCCATATTAGGCTTTAAGCTCATTTGATGGGCCTATATTGCTAACAGCTACTATCCTTTCTTTCACTCACTTTTGCTGCCATTACAATCAAGCAACCGAAGCTCCTCATCCTTGCTCGGCCAGCCACTTAGCAACTTCCACTTGAGAAGCTTTCTCTTTTCCTTCTTTGTGCTTCTGCTATCTAGCCATGGAGATGAGAGTGAGAGATCTATTTTCAGCTAACCTTTTGCTTAGGACATTGATAGGAGAATACCTAAAGCCAACCCACATTTCTTTTCCTCCAAACCACTCCAACCGTGACCAATTTCAAGCCCACACTTCTATTACAACAAGCTTCCATGCTCAAACAGTCCAACACATAGCCCTCCACTTTATAGCAACATGAAAATAGAGTGGGAAGCTACAATTTGCTTGTTTCCTAAATTGGATGGCTTTGAGAGTTCCATTTTGCTTAGTATTGTCACCCTCTTCCCCTTATTTAGTTTTCTTGTGTTGCATTGAAAGAATTCCTCCTTTTTCTTCCTTCTTTACCTAGCTAGAAATTAATACAATTTTAGGCTTTTATGGTGATAAGGTGACTTGGGTCACTTGAAGTTTGGGTGGCCATTTAAGCCCTCTAAGGTAAATTATCAACCTACTTAATATGTTGGAAATTTATTTGATAAGTCATGTACATTAGACTTAATTTAAAGAATAAAATTTTGAATCATAGAAAGGGTAATTTATTAACTAATGTAGTGGCACTAACATTGTAGCATAGTTAAACTTTGTAAATGGTAAAATGAAAAAAATTAGAATGGTCATGAAAGACTAGAGTGATGGTTAGAATTTAGTCCATATGTAATTGTGAGACAATTAATGATAATATTAGTGTCATGGTCAATCTTAGGAATCCTTGAAGACTTTACATCTCTAAAGGATTGTGAGAAGGTAATAGGATCTTTAGTGAGGCACGGATGGACAGTGGTTGACATCACATTGCATATCTCCTACATCTTATACTCCTATCTTGCATTTTAATGTTTCATAAAATATCATTGTTTCTTAAATTTTGGATTTTATGGATATTGTTTTCAACTAAGGAAGGTGTTTTGTTTTAAACTATAAGTTGTTAATGCATGTTGGAATCATCAATAATTGTTATTGGCTTTAACTATTGATTATTTGAGAAAGTGATTATGAACAAGAAAAATAATATGATTTCATACTCGATACTAACATTTTATAAAGGGGCTAGATATAAAATGTTGGTAGTTAATACTAATTCTATTAGTCCTTAACATACCTTGGTTAGTGCCCAACAAACAAGGAGTGTGACAGATGCTGGCTTTGTGTGTCAACCATCACATGTGGAATAGAGGGATGAGATGACTTGAGTTGAGAACTCATGATTGTTGATTATTTATCTACATGGGTTGTGTTCCTATGATTGTTGGTCCCTAGCATGGATTATATGCCCATGATTTTTAATTACTTACCTTTATGGGTTGCTTGCCCATAACTATTATTTTGCTCTCCTTCTAACAAAAAATGGATTTTGAAAATGCATCATTTAAAAAATTTTCAATACACTTCTTGAATATTGCATATTTATTTTATTATCATAATTGTCATCATGACCTTACTAATTTGTGATTATCATAGCAGTCAAATCTCACTATATGTCTTCATACTTGAGTATTTTAAGAATGTTTTCATTTTGTTGAGAGGCATGAATTTTGAATTTAAAGTCATTATAAGGTACATCTTTATGTTATTTAAATTTAAATCATTTTTTTGCATATTCACACTTCTATATACTTGTACATTTAATTATTTTTTAGATGTTATAATTTACTTGATAAATATTTGGTCTTTCAAATAGAAGTGTTAAGTTAAACATGTTCTCCAACAAAGTGAGAATTATCATTCTCTTAGGGAAGCCTAACATTAATCTGCATGGACAGTGTCAATTATGATTAAATTTATATAAACTAATTTGTACTTTAGTTATAGTTTCACTAACCCACAAACAAAATCTCCCACTCTAGTGTAATTAGTCTAATTGATAGTGATTAAGAGTAGATTTTAATTTGTCGCTTCTACCCCTTTAACTACTTTATTTTTTTACAACATGTACTTATTGATTTGCTTACTATTTGAAAATGTTTTCTAATAGCTTTTTGAAGTATTTTCAAGCTGATTTTAACTATTTCAAAATGTTTTCAAAATTTTCAAATTTAAAGAACCAAATCACCTACACTTGGTTCTTTTTCAAATAATAAATTAAAATATATGACTATTAGCTACAGTAAAAAGTTGGAGCATATTGCATAATATGCTTTTGTTTAATCAATCCTCAAGTCCTACTTTTGCATCTACTTACTCATTTAGACTAGTGTAACTTAATGTGAAATGTAAACTACGAAGTCAACTTAAAATCAAAATAGATAGCATTTTTGTTACAATTGAAGTAGCCAAATTTTTTAAAAAACAAAGTGAAACCTTTCATTTATCGGTTGAAAATCTATTACACATTTAAATTTTCTTATGCTAGAAGTAAAATTCATCATAAAAATAATTTTTTTTTTTCAATTTTGGGATATAAAACTTTATTAAATAGTTAAATGTAGATGATATATGGAAAGCTGCATACCTAATAGTTTTGTGGTTTCAAAGTTGATGAAGATATAATGCTTGCTATTGTTACACGACTTTGAATAGTACCTCTACAAAAGGAGCTTAGATTTTCTTTGAATCAATAGTCTTGTTCTTTCTTCCTTCTCTAAGGAAAGGCTAAAGATCACATAATTTTGTTTTTCCAAAATTTTGAGCAAAACTTCCAAAGACCTTCCCTTAGCCTCAATCTGCATTCATTGAGGGAATAACTTAAAACTCTACAATGTAAATTTCCCAATATTATACTAGAGAGTGCCCTACATACTGTCGTCATACCTAATACACACCATTTTTCTATAAAACATTAGCCCAGTTTGTATTCCCTAAGTGATGGACTTTTGTTTTTCAATATAATTATTAGGCCTATGTTTGATACTTTTTATTTTGTTACAAATCAAACAACTCAATTTTTAGTTTCTAATCAACGTCAATAGTCTTAACCAGAGGGCAAGACTTTTTTTGAAACTTTCAAACAAAGTTTGGGTTTTTACTTTGATGGACTAGTCCAACTAAGCTTTGTTATAAAGACGGATCTAACTTTTTTAGGCCCAACCCTCTTTTTTTTTTTTTCTTTAAGGGTTAGGTTGAACTCAGTAGGTTAAGCAAATTCTAAAACCTTTGCTTTGTGACACAAAAATGAACTATGTTACTTAATAAATGCATTAGAGTGCAAAAGGGTAAAGAAAACTTATGATTTGATTAAGATCTTTTTAAATATGCAAAAAGCAACCTAGATTGCTAGGTATATTTTCAAAACTAAATTATTTAAATTTCATCATGTTCAAATTGGATTTTTTTAATTTAAATTATTGTTTTTATGAAATTAGCAATTAAAAAATAACAATTTAAATTAAAAATGCCCAACAAAATTATAAATCCTATTTGCCTTTGTAATACCTAGCCATCTTTTAGCCTTTCCTTACTACAACTAAGCTTCATACATGATATCCATGGAAAATTAATAAAAATAATGCATTAAATAGTATTACGTAAACCTTTAAATGTTCATCTTTTGCTTCATGGACCATATGAACTTATCAATACGATCCTTTACTGATAATCCATCCATAAACAACATAAAACATCACATACAACTCAAGTTAGAAGCCTTACATCAGAAAAATTACAAGTTGGCCTTAGGTTCAACTTTTCAAATTTCTATCATCAACTTTAGAAAATCATAATTAATTCTAAAAAAATTAAAATTAAGTAAATGATAGCTTTTTGGAAAGCCTTGAATATCAACTATAGATTAAAAATTATTTTAGGCCATGAAAATATCAACTGGACCACAATTGATAATAGAATAGTATCAAAGATCCAGTTGCCTAGGTTTGTTATCACAAGTCTCTAATATAAATTTTACAAATTCATAACTAATTCTTGAAAAATCAAATCTAGCAAACCATACCATTTTGAAAAGATATAGATGTTAACTAGAGGCTAAAAATATTTCCAGACCAATAAAAAGGATTTACCTCATAGAAATTGATATAACAGTACCAGAGGTCTTGTTGTGTTACTGGTACTAACCACTAATTTCAAAAATTCATGTTTCCCTCAATATAAATCCAAATGACGTGATCTCAGTGGTTACAAAAATCTTATCATATCTAATTTATATATGTAAAATTTTATAAGTATTGGATACCATTTGACTCTTGGATGACATAAAAGGAAAAAAAAAATTGAGCATATGCACAATACTGATACCATTTTAGCAACTTTTTTCCAATTTTGAAATTTCATAATTTATTCTCTAAAGCTTCAAATAATATGGTCCTTAACTCTACAAAAAAATCTAGATAAGACCTATATGCAGGTTGAATTTCATGAAAAAAATTCGGCCATTTAGTTAGTTTGTGATATAAGGTGCTAAAATGGGCTTTTAAGCACCAATTAGGGTCAAATTTACCCCAAATGCCCTTCTATCTTAAGCATGATCTCTTGAGCACGTGAGAATGGTTAAAAACAACATACAAATCATGTCTAAGAGGTCCAATTACTTATACATCATAAACTCACTTCCTTAATTGTTCTCATTCACAAGATTACACAAGTGTGTTAAGGCATATTGATGTCAAAAACCTACATACTCATTCTCATGCTTTCAAATTCAGTACATACATCATATATCCATATATTTACATGTGCTCAAATGTCTACATATCATATACAATGTAATATATTACATCATTTGCCAACATTATGTCCACAAAATGATTATTTAACATATCCTTTGGCAAAATCCTTATCTTCAAGAGTGGTGGCTCCCATTTCTTGCCTCACTTGATCTACCTAGACATGTTTAGACAATAAAAAGGGAAGAGTGAGATTCCAAGAATCTCAATAACTTTTAATCTTTTCAAACATATATAGTAAATGCATTTATAAGTCTAAGAATGGATGCATGGTCATCTTACAACTTATAAACATACATAAAATATTTTTCATATTCAAAAAGAACATACATATCTTACATGAGCTCTCAAGGGCATTGATTTAGCCTCACCCTTTTTTTGTTAGACTTTTAGACTTGTATCATCCACTTTCAAGAGATTTTTGACTAAGCCCCATTCTTCTTAAGATTTTTGGCTCATCCTCACTCTTACTAAAGGACTTTTGGCTTTACCAAACCCATTCAAGCCATACAACATTCATAAACACATTTTTAAGCACATAATGGTACCATACATATAGGCAATAGCTAGGAACATTTCATATGGCATAAACACACATACAAACCCTCAAAGACAAGAAAAACACCCAATAATACATGAGAGAAAAATTAGAAAGTTCCCTTGAAGCAAGAAATGCAAACTTTCCTTTGGTTACTCTCCCCTTCTCTTGGCCACACACTTACAATGAGGTGGGACTTAGCTCTTTTGGGCTAGACACATCAAATGAGACATACTTAGATCATTGGAATTAGCTCTAACCTTATACAACTCCTATGTATATTTATTTTCTCATTTGTCTCCATAATGCTTCCATATAAGACACAATAAAGAAACTCTTAAAATTTATGATCTGGGCTCCCATTTTCAATTCATTCTAGGTCCCTTGACTCCCCTTAGACTCCTTGGAGTCATGACATATTTATTTTAAGGAGACTAGCTATAAGTTGCTTCTTAATGTCACATTATGGAGTCTACACCTCTATCTCGAATTCCATGGCTTCTAAATTTTCTTCAAGGCTTCTGTTAATGTTCTTCCATCATATCTAGTCCCATTCTAGCCTTAGAACTAATTAAAACATTCCCTAGGTACTTCAAGTGGTCTAGGTCGAGACTATGTAAGCATAAAACACCCATGGAGTTGTCTTTATTTTCTTGAAGGGATGGCTCATGTAAAGCTTCCTAAAGGTCTAAGAGACTCATACCATGTCTTACATAAGCTAGAATACCTCTAGAAAAAAATCAGATTTCATCATTTGTTTCAAAGGCCCAAGTTGTGCCAACTTGACTTTCAAGGCTCCTATTTTGTTTCCAATTGCCTAATCTTAATTCTCACACTCTAAATTACTTGTTCTTCCCTTGATATGGTCATAATTCAACTCCTTATGGATGGGCTTTAGGTTGAATGAAATTCATATAGAGGAGAACAAATAAGAAGTGCAAGATAAGCCATGGAATTTACCATGTTTCAAGACTTTTTCAAGGGCTCTTTCCATTGCTTCAAACTTCCCCTTGAAGTTTTGGGTTTTCCCCTCTAGTCTAGCCACCTAACAAGACCAATCAAAGTGTTAAAACCATAGAAAAAGAGAGGAAAAGGAGAAAAAGAAGTTTAATGAAGGAAGAGACATGAAAATCTATGAATTTCTTACACTTTACAAGCTTCTTTTTCCTCTCTTCGCTCTTCCTCTTGTGCACCACTCTCAACCCTTTTTGCTTCTGTTTGAATGTGTGTAGAAGTCAGTTAGGAGGTTTGACCAGAGGTGGGGCGTTTTTATAAGGAAGTGCTTCTTAAATTCTTTTAAAAAATTTCATCCATGTCCCCCTTTCTTGGCTTTTTCGTTTTAAGCTCATTTTAACTCCTTTTTGAGTTTCCATTATAAAATTTAGGTTTTCTAACTTATAAAATATATTTGGAATAACTCAGTTTAGATCTAAAATTTTCTCAAACAAATCGGTCAAAGTTTGGGTCAATCGATATTATAAAATATCAACCGGAGGGGTCTGAATCGTTATAGTTCTTATAGTTTTTACGGCTTCTGAGAACCCCAAGAAATTTATTTTTTTTATTTAAAAATTTATCCTTTGAATTTTCTAAAAAGTGCCTAAAAATACCATTATACTTTCGACAATTTTATTGAACCACTTTAGCTTTGGTTTCTGGACACCTTGGGTCTTGGATTCTCATTTTCTATTATTTAAAATTTTATTTTAATCTTATTTAGTCTTAAATCATTTATTTTAGAGGACTTGTTTATATATCCAGTACGTTTTACATGTTTATGGAGAAACCGGACATTATGTTTTTCACGTTTACCAAGGAACCAGATATTACAGCCTTCCTACACTTTAGTGCATTTATTTAGTATATATTCTATCAAACAATATATACTCAGGATGAATAGAAGACAAGTCAGGAGAAAATGAGTAAGGTATCCAATTTGTTAAAACAAAAAAAAAAAGAGGATTGAATATTTCATTTTAATGAGGACTCTTGCTTAAGGGATGTACACTTCATTAGGGTTTGAAAATAGGAGCTATCTCTTAAAAGGGGTTTAGCCATTTGGGGTTTTGCTCATGGTTTAGAGTAAATGAAGAGTAGTCATTTGAATATGAGAGGCCAAGAGACGCAAAGATCTTGTCTTCATTAATAGGCTAACTATTATACTTTTAGAAAAAGCTTGAAATTTTGTTGAACTTGATAAATGCAAATTATCCCTTCAAGACTTTATTAAATTTTCCTTATAAAAATTCCAAAAATTCTTTCAAAAGGATATAAACTAAACAAATTTAACTCCCGGTGAAGATAGAAATATCACCAATGAATAACTAGTTTTATATTAATGTAACAAAGTAGCATGCAAAGAAATTTAGTAACATTTTTCTATAATTACCTTCATGTACCTTGAAATGCAAATCATAAAGTGTATCTAAATTCAATAATAGTTGTGATACAATTGAAGTATCCAATTTTATTTAAAAGAAGGTGAAACCTTGCATTTAACTTATAATGTAAAGTATTATGAAGAATTAGAGAACCCAGCCCAACAGTTAGTCCACTCCAACCTTCTTTCATTACAAGAAAAATGTCATATATCTATAGTACATTTGTGTGGATATAATCTCAATGAACCTATATTCATAGTCTAAATTTTTGTAAGATTTACTTGTTTTTGACAATTGTCACTAAAATTTTTGTCCTTGTTTTTATAAGACATAGGTATAACATTAAGACTTTTATCTATAAATCCTTTATTGTCACTAAAAGCTATAGTGACAATTTCATAAAACTTTTATATACAAATATTTTATTGCCAATAAAATCTTTATCCACAAATATTTTATTGTTACTAAAACTCATAATAACAATTTTACAAAACCTTTACCAGCAAATATTTTACTATCATTAAAATATTTACTCACAAATGTTTTCTTGTTAATAAATCCTATACCCACTAGGCAAATTGTTGAGTAATGTAGCATAGTACCCTGAATACAAACCTAGTAACAAAGCATGGAGTTGCTTTAGTGCACCAATAACCTTTAGAAACTAGAGACCTACATAGAAACTAAAAATTAAAAAAAGATTAGTGTTTGTAAATAAAATGTTAAAATATTATCTACATTCAAAGTTTTGTGGTATTATAATTGAAAAATGCATTTTATATTATTGAACAAGTTTTTGATAATATGAAGTCTTACAAGTTTTACAATTTGAATTATAAATATATTATATTGATCAATAAGTCTTTTTCCACTCTTACATGTTTTATATAAAGCACTAATCGATATGTTTCATGCATATCCTAAATTAAAGGTAAAATGATAGAAACTTCTTCACTTTCTAAGTCTATATATCCTACTTTGAAGTAAAATGATAGCAACTCTACTAATTTGCAAGTTTATAGACTTCATCTTTATTATATGGAATAGTTCTTAATTAGTTCAAATGAAACTCTATCGCTAATTAATACGTTTAGTGCATATTTTGCATTGTATGTAAAAATGATAGTGACTCTACCACTTGTCTAATGTAGTCCTTAATTAGTTTAGATGAAACTCTACCACTAATTATTAAGTTTAATGCATATCTTACATTGTAGGTAAAGATGATAGCAACTCTACCACATATCAAGTCTATAGACTTTGTCTTTATTATATGGAATAATTCTTAATTAATCCAAATAAAATTCTACCATTAATTAATGAGTTTAATACATAATGATAGTGACTCTATCATTTGTTAAATCTATAGACTTTGTCTTTATTACATGGAAAATACTTAATTAGTCCAAATAAAATTCTACCACTAACTAATAAGTTTAGTGCATATCTTACATTATAGGTAAAAATGATAGCTACTCTCCCACTTATCAAGTTTATAAATTTTGTCTTTATTACAAGGAATAGTCCTTTTATTAGTCCTCCACACTCGTAATACGATTGCATAATGCCAAAAAAATTTATTCAAAAATTTGGTTTTTTTTAAAAAAAATTAAATGTAATAGAATCATCATCAAAATTTTTTATTTTTCAAAGGTAAAATTTTGAAAAAAATCTTTTTATAAAAAAAAATAATTTACGAATTAGAAATGAATTTAAGAGTCAATTGTATGTGGGAAAGATGTTAGACATCTTACAACACTCGTCCTTAGTAACAGTTATTCTAAGTTAATTTTACAAAATTAAAATAGCCTTAATCTTATTTTAACTTTCTTAACAATCACACACAAAGATATTTAAAAGAAAAGAAATTAAGAAAACAAAATATTAAAAAAATATTTATTTATAAGAGCAGATTTAAACTAAAATGAAATTCTAATGCTTATGCACTTTATGGAAAAGATTAAAGTCAATGTAATTCAAACAATAGAAAATTATGTTTTGGTTGGTGTTTTTTTAATTTTTATTAGAAATTAGAATTTTACAAGTAAAATGACTTTGAAGTTGATTTGTATATTTTAATTTACAAAAAAAAAACTAAATTAATCTTAGTTTTAGTATCTTCTTTTTTTATATATTTTTTTTATTATTTTTATATATTTTTTTATTTTTGATTTTTTGGTTTTTTTAAATCTTCTTTATTATTATTTTATTATTTATTTTGATTGTTTATTTTTTATTTTTTCTAATTTTTTATTTTGATTTGATTTTTTATTTTTTATTTTATTAATTTTATTAATTTTTATTTTTTTGGGTTTTTTAATTTTTTGATTTTTTCTATTTTTGATTTTGGTTTTTTTATTTTTTATTTTTATATTATTTCTGATGTTTTAATAAGGATCATTAAAATTAATTAATTTTTATTTTTTTAATGAAATAAGACATTTTGACTCTCTTTTTAAAAAAAGCTTTTAAGACTTTTGAGCAAAGTGATTTTTATAGTTTATTTTTGAAGCACAAATCTCTAGATTTAGAAAATTCTTAAGGAAAATGGAGTCATTTAATTTTTATTTTAAACGACATTACTTTTTTTTTTTTCTTTTTTTCATTAAAAACTTAGCTTACTTGATCATCTTCATGTTTATTTCTTTCAACCTTTTTAAGAAGGGCTAGGTCATCTTTATTGTTTTTTATAAATAATTCTTATTTTAAATTCAAATATTATTTTAAGAAAAACCATTTACTCTTCTTTTCTTCAAAATCTTTGAAAACCAAATCAATTTGATGTGAGTAATTGGAATTCAAAATTTATTAAAATATCATTTTACTACCAACAAGGTGTCTATAAAAATTTCTTATTATACACAATCCTTTAATTGACTCTCATATGCTTGAAGAGACAAAGGGTTTCACACAACTACCCTAAAAAAGAAATAAAAATAAAACAACAATATTTATATGCAAATATTTGTGTTTGTGTGCGCCTTTTGTATATCCAATCAAGTAACATATTTAGGATTATCTACGTAATGTTTACAAGAGCAACTAATCAGGCATTTGGAAGAACCGGTTTTCAATCTCCTGACTGCCGTTATATTCATCAGCTTCTTCATGCTCAATGCGGAATAATTTTGTCTCACATGCCGAAATAGGATAATGTCAAGTAACAGTTCCAGAAATATAAAATCAAGTAATGGGCAAAATCCGATTGAACATCGCAGTGTACACCCACACGTCTTCCCAAATCCTCATCAAACACATTCGAAAAAAAATCACAATGCCCGTTATAACATTGAATTAAACAAAATGAATAGACCATCCATTTATTGGATTCAATTGGCAGCTTAGCACTGTAAACAAATCGTATGGTACAGATCTAGGACTGGTTCAACACAATATACAACATGGACGCATCAGAATAAATGGAAACTCACAGGTCATGCATATCCCTTCATGTTTGCCGAGTCATGACTAAGGAAGGAAATTTCTTCAGATCAAAGTAAATCCAAAAACCCAATCTAAGGCTATAAACACAATATTACCCCGAATCCAATTAAGTTCATTGCCCCGTAGCCTTCCAAAATAGCTATGCACCCTTAAGTCAGAAAACTCCCAGGCACAACACAGGATTTACCTCAAGCTAGTTGGATCAAGACACAGCTCAGAAGCAGAACAGTACTTTAATCTGATTGAATGCGAAGGCATAACACATACAACACAGCAAATTGTATAAATCAAATTTATCTCTATTTGACAAGGCAAAACTAAATTAAATCTTCCTTCAAATAACGACACAGAACAGTAAAAATTGTAAACAAAATCTGGAACCAATCTCACATCAGAAAAAGAATTTTATGTCAAGCAAGCATCAGTTCCGTTCGAAGTGCTGATCCAAAGTTGAATCAGAACACACCAAACGTACTGGTCCTGATAATCAAACATTTAGGAAACAAAATTCATATTACCAGCAGCAAAGAGAGATTAACGCACATCTGATCTCCCAATTTTGCACCACCACTCAAAATATATAGAGAACACCATGTGATCCAAATTACACCACAAACAATTTTCTCATGCAGCAGTGGGAAATCACAATGAGAGGAGTTTATGAAATATCAATCCGTTTGAGTAAAGCAAACCATCAATATAAGAAATTCCCAGAAACCAATTACAATTTTCATTCTTATCAAAACAGAGAAAGTGGCAATACATGATTTACCTCAGCGCAGCTTTGAAGGCTTGCTTATCACCAAAAAAAAAAAAAAAAAGGAAATCAAATCTGCATTCGAGAGCAACCAATGACCTTCGTCTCCATCCCTGCGAATCTCTTCAAATTTTCATTTTCAATTCTCGAATGTCTTCCTCCGTTTCTGTTGTCTACCGCGCTCGGCCTTATCGTTCCTACTCAATTTTTTCACAGAACTTTCTCCATGATCCCTCTCTCACCATTATCAGCCCTCTTCTCCCGCTCGGTTTTTCCCTGAAAGTCCAAAAGCTCCAAGCCTCCCCAAAATCCCATTCTCCGAAATTTCCAGAGAATCTCTCCGAAAAAACCACTCTCGAAAACCTCCAGAACGTCCGCCCAAACAGCCCCTTCTCGGTCTCTCTCCTTCCGAATAACCTACAACCAAAAGAAAATCCCCCTCAGTCTCTCTCCTTTCGAGTAACCTTCCGCTCCTCCCTCTTCAATGATTCGCACCAGCTTTATAATGGATTCGAGAGTGATTTCCACTCTCCCAAGCGTGCGTTGCTCACCTTGAAGAGGAGAAAACTCCAAAAGCCGTACCCGTCATGCAACCATTCCCCTACTCCAGTGCTGCCTTTCTCTGCTCTGCTCATCCTCTTTTGGCAACGTTAGTGCTTGTTTGCCCCTCCTGTTCTGCAACAAAAACATGGCGTCCTTGCTTCATTCTTCACCTCTCTCCCTACACGGCTTCATCGGGCTGTTTTTGGACAAACCGAGAAAGAGGTGGACAACCCGAAATAAAGATGTGGGGAGGGTTCAGCAAGATGCAGTCTGAGATGAATGTCACAGCCCAACGAAGGGATTCTGAATAAGGGACCATGGCCCAAAAAATACAGAAAGGGATTCTGAATAAGAGACCATGGCCTAAAAAAGAACGGGGTTCGGGCTTCAGACCCTGCTATTGGGCTTTTTCTTTTTCATATTTATTATTTTCTTTTTTGTAATCTTCTTTTGTTTTGAGCTATGTACACGTGCAGTTGTTGGGCTAATTGCATTATGTGAGTTACTATTAGGTACTTGGGTTTAATTATATATATTTTTTAATTTTCTGTTCTTTTATCTTTTTTTTAAATCTTCTTTTTTTGGGGAATATCTTTTTTCCCCTTCTTTTTTCTTATTTTTATTTAAGGTTCACAAATTAAAGAAAATGGACTACTGACTCTCCTTACTTATTTAATTCATTAATCCGGCTTAAAAATTGACAATTAAATTTACCTTCAAAGACTATGAAATCCAAAATTATTTATTTATTTATCTTTTATGCATTTTTATTTATCTTTAACTTTTAACTTTTTTTAGAAGAGTGTTTAGACAAAATACGATATTTTACAATTCCTATATGAAATTCTACTACTAATTAATAAGTTTAATACATATCCTACATTATGAGTAAAAATGATAGCAATTCCACCATTTGTCAAGTTTATAAACTTTGTCTTTATTACATGAAATAGTCTTTAATTGATCCAAATGAAACTCAACTACTAATTAATAAGTTTAATGCATATTCTACATTGTAGGTAAAAATGATAGTGACTTAACTACTTGTAAGTCTATAGACTTTGTCTTTAGTATATGGAATAATCTTTCATTAGTCCAAATAAAACTCAACCACTAATTAGTAAGTTTAATGCATATCCTATATTGTAGGTAAAAATTATCGTGATTCTGCCACTTGTCAAACTTATAAACTTTGTATTTATTACTTGGAATAGTCTTTCATTAGCCCATTTGAAACTCTACCACTAATTAATAAATTTAATGTATATCCCACATTGCAAGTAAAAATGATAGTGACTCTACTACTTGTCAAGTCTATATCCTTTGTCTTTATTAAATGGAGTGGTCCTTTTGTTTGTCCAAATAAAACTGTACCACTAATTAATAAGTTTAATGCTTATCTTATATTGTAAGTAAAAAAGATAGTGACTCTATCACTTAAGTCTATGAATTTTGTCTTTATTACACGGAATAGTCTTTAATTAGATCAAATAAAACTCGACAACTAATTAATAAATTTAATGCATATCCCACATTGTAGGTAAGAATGATAATGACTCTACCACTTGTCAAGTTTATAAACTTTGTCTTTATTATATAGAATAGTCCTTGATTAGTCTAAATGAAACTTAACTACTAATTAATAAGTTTAATGCATATCCTACATTGTAGGTAAAAATGATAGCAACTCTACTACTTGTCAAGTCTATAAACTTCGTCTTTATTACAGGGAATAATTTTTCATTAATCTAAATAAAACTCTACCACTAATTGATATGTTTGATGGATATCTTACATTGCAGGTAAAAATGATAGCAATTCTACCACTTGTCAAGTCTATGGACTTTGTCTTTATTATATGGAATGGTTTTTAATTAGCCCAAATGAAACTCTATCACTAATTAATAAGTTTAATGCATATCCAACATTGTAGGTAAAAATGATAGCGACTCTCCCACTTATCAAGTCTATGGATTTTGTCTTTATTAAATGGAATGGTCCTTTATTTGTCCAAATAGAACTCTATCACAAATTAATAAATTTAATGCTTATCCCACATTGTAAGTAAAAAAGATAGTGACTTTACCACTTGTTAAGTGTATAGACTTTGTCTTTATTATATGAAATAATCCTTAACTAGTTCAAATGAAACTCTACCACTAATTAATAAGTTTAATACATATCTCACATTATAGGTAAAAATGATAGTGATTCCACTACTTGTCACATCTATACACTTTGTTTTTTTATTAAATGGAATAATCTTTCATCAATCCAAATGAAATTCTACCACTAATTAATAAATTTAATGAATATCCTACATTGTAGGTAAAAATGATAACACTCCGCCACTTGTCAAGTCTATAGACTTTGTCTTTATTACATGGAATAGTCCTTAATTAGTCCAAATGAAACTCTACCACTAATTAATAAGTTTAATGCATATCTTACATTATAGGTAAAAATGATAGCAACTTTACTACTTATCAAGTCTATAGACTTTGTCTTTATTACAAAAAATGGTCCTTAGTTAGTCCAAATGAAACTCTACCACTAATTAATAAATTTAATACATATCCCACATTGTAAGTAAAAATGATAGGGACTCTATCACTTGTTAAGTCTGTAGATTTTGTCTTTATTGTGTGGATTAGTCCTTAATTAGTCTAAATGAAACTCTACTACTAATTAATAAGTTTAATACATATCCTACATTGTAGGTAAAAATGATAGCGGCTCTACCACTTGTCAAGTTTATAGACTTTGTGTTTATTAAATGGAATGGCCCTTTATTAGTCCAAATAAAATTCTAACTCAAATTAATAAGTTTAATGCATATCCTACATTGTAAGTAAAAAACATTGTGACTCTACCACTTGTTAGGTCTATAAACTTTGTCTTTATTACATGGAATAGTCTTTAGTTAGTTCAAATGAAATTCTACCGCTAATTAGTAAGTTTAATGTATATCCCAAACTATAGCTAAAAATCATAGTGACTCTACCAATTGTTAAGTCTATAGACTTTGTTTTTATTACAAGGAATAGTCCTTAATTAGTCCAAATGATACTTTACCATTAATTAATAAATTTAATGCACATCACATATTATAAGTAAAAATAATAGGGATTCTACCACTTGTTAAGTCTATAAACTTTGTCTTTATTATGTAGATTAGTCCTTAGTTAGTTCAAATGAAACACTGCCACTAATTAATAAGTTTAATACATAGGTAAAAATGTTAGCAACTTTACCACTTATCAAGTCTATACATATTGTAGAAGTTTACGAGTAAAGTTGTGTTTTTTTTTTTGAAAATGTTTAAATTACACAATTTTCTCTTCTCTTAAAAATATGCTTTCTTTCCTTGAAGCTTAATATGTATTACACTTACCTCTCTTATAATAAAATAATATAAGATACAGTTGCACTTATTTTAACTAAATTATACACATATACAAATATATTAATTTTATAATATAAAAAATGTAAAATATATATTAAAATAAAATTGACTTGACTTTATATATTTTTTAATTTAAAATTGATTACAATTTTTTTAAAAAAGTTTCCTAACTTAAAAAAAAAAAGGAGAAGTGCATACACTGTTTTTTTAATGAACTATTTTTCACAAATTAATGACAATATTTTACCAATGGTTTTTCATGTTCTATTATTTAAATAACGATTTAAAAAAATATGAAATTTATATTAAGTGTTATAGATATCTTTGAGAAATGCTTATAAGTTATAAACATCTGACTTGTTACGGTGTGATTTGTGGCCATGATGACACGAGAAGATTTTGAGAGAACAAAGAAAGCATCCCATCAAGTTTTTGAAGGATAAAACAAATAAGGTATACTTTTGAAGTATTTGGTATTAATTTTTTTAATGAACTATAATAAATAGTTTTTAGTCAATATTATATTATTGTTTTTTAAAGAATATTATATACATTTTTTTGGCTAATTACATAATTTTAACTCATTCAGATTCTGAATCATCAAGAAATCATTAGACATATTGTTAAATATTAATTGGGGATATTTATTCAAAATAATTGTACATTTCATGAATGGTTTGTTCATATAATATGATCTTAGTTTTAAGTTCTGATGAACTTGCTTAAATTTTTTTTTTGTCAATTTTATTTTTGACAATAAACGTATTCCGCTACATGTACTTTAGTAAAATTGATTGTGGTAAAAGATTCTTCTTGCTAATATTCAAATAAATAATCAAAGCGATTAATATTAATAAAATTGATGGGAGAGAAAGGAAAGGAAATAAGAAAGAAAGTGGATAAATTATTTTTTATTTTGTTTAGTATGATAGAAGAGAAAAGAATTCTTTCCCTTTTTGATTTCATCAAGGAAAGAAAGAAAAATACATATAAATAATTTGTTAAATTATTTTATTATTTTTAGTTTTATTAAATCTATATATTATGAATAATAATAATCCTCTCTATTCATTTATATTATAAAGACACATTTCATTTATCTTACTTTTGGTATTTTTATTGTTTATTTATAATTATTTTTTTCATTTTCAAAATAATTTTAAATAATTTTGTTTATAATTTCTTTTTATTATTTTATTAATTAACTATAATACCAAATTCCCAAAATGGCACTATTGATTCTATAGCACTATACATTGCTCTAAACTGTCCAACTGGTGGGTCCCACTGGCATTCAAACCAATCGCACGAGTGTTACGAGTCCTTTCCTCTCCATTGTGAGGCAATGGAGGGACTATTATTCGCTGTGCAAGTATGTGTGGGTCATAATTTTAGATATCCTGTTTAGTCTAGTAGAAGCATATTGCAATATGGGTTCAATTTATAAAAATCCCGGTGATTTGGAAACAATTATGAGAGAGAGAGTACCAAAATGAATAGTGACTAGCAATAATGTCAAAATCAAGATTTTATTTAAGATTTAAGAAGACAACTTAAAAAGTTTATTTTGTTGGGAATAACTAAAATTGGATTTGTCAAAAAATATTGTGTGTAATATTAGAATTTTAAACAAATTTTTTTATGAGAAATGTCTAACTTATATAATCATTTTTTAATTATGAAACTATAGAAAAATCCCTCTAAAACTAAGATATGCCCAAAATATTTTTGGAAATAATATTTATTTTTTATATAAATATAACTATTGCATAATATTTTTCTTAAACTTTGATTTAGTGTTATTTATTTTATGTTAGAAACCATCAATTAAATTTATTTCAAATTTAACAAGATAATTATTTGTACATTACTCAAATATATATTTAATACTTGTCAATTTCTAGTCTATCCATATGGAATTAATTCACAATTAAAATAGTTTGATACTTGAAAACAACTTAATTAAAGCATGCTTAGAAATTGCTAGGAAACATAACTAGAGTTGCTATCAATCTTTTCTATTTTCCCAAGTCTTTTTATTTTAATTTACTTTTGTAGAGTCTTTAAAGTCTCCCCTATGAAACTAACTGATTAAAGCATGCCAGAAAATTCTAAGTAATGACAACCTTAATTTTTTTTTTCCTAGTCAAATTTGTTTATTTTCAAAACTTTTTTGACCTCAAAGTCTCCCTTATGAAAACTATTTTTCTTCTTCATAGATCTTTTCTTGAAACTAATTTTCCAGTTAGAGGTTTTTATGAGGTATATATAGCCAAGTTTATATATTCCTCTGTTTATTTAACACTCGGTCTACTTGAAATATATAGCTAAGTTAAGATTCTTGAAGACACAAAAAATTGATTTTGTTAGAAATGGTTACGATTGGTTTCGCTAGAAAATATAGCCACTAATATTAAAATTTTATACAATTTTTTTTTTAATGAAAGATATCTAATCTATGTAGTCCTTCTTTCAATCATAAAAATATAGACAATTCCCTCTCAGCGCTGAATGATTAATTTTTCCAAATTTTGAAGACTTGAAATTGTCAAAAATATTCATCCTACAATGCAAAATAAACAATTTCTGATCAATTTCTGGGCCATCTACATGCAATTAATTCATAATTGAAGTAGTTAGATATTTGAAAACAACCTAATTAAAGTATGCCAATAAATTGTTTGAAAACATAACGAGAGTTGCTATCAATCTTTTCTTTTCTCCCATTCTTTTTTTTTTTAATTTTTGAATTTTCTTCAGTATTCAAAGTCCCCCCTATGAAACTAATTGATCTAACGCATACAGAAAAATTGCCTAGTAATGACAACTACTAATTTTTTCTAGTCAAATTTTTTGTTTTTCCAATTTTTTTTTCACTTTAAAGTCTCTCTTACGGAAATTTCTTCTTTCGTTCTTTATAGTTTTTTTTTTTTTAAAGTCTTTGAATGAAGCTTGTCTCATCAAATTACTTTTGAAATTTGAGTGAAAATGATTGTGGATTGTGAAGCTTGGGACATTACTGATAGACTATACTTTTCTTTGCCCTATTTGGAGGAATAACAAATATAAAATATATATTAAAATAAAAATTGATTAAACTTTTATATATTTCTAGATTTAAACTTAATTGCAATTTTTCAAATTTTTGTCTCTAACTAAAAAATAGGAAAAGTAGATATCGCTATTTTTTTAATGAACAATTCTTCATAAATTAATGACAATATTTTAATAATGGTTTTTTAATGTTTTGTAACGATTAAAAACAAGAAAAGATGAAATTTACATTAAGTGCTGAGAAATGCTTATGAGTTATAAAATATCTGACATGTTATGATGTGATTTGTGGCCATGATGAGGGGAAAAGATTTCGAGTGAACAAAGAAAGCAACTCATCATGTTTTTGAAGGACAAAACAAAAGAGGTAAAATTTTGAAGTATTTGGTATAAAGTTTTCTAATGAATTATAATACTTAAAATTTATTTATAACTCAATATTATATTATTATTATTATTATTATTTTAAAAAAATGTTTTTTACATTTTTTTTGGACTAATTACATATTTTTAACTCATTCAAATTCTAGGTCATTAAGAAATCATTGGACATAGTGTTAAACACTAATGGGGAATATTTATTCAAAATAATTGTACATTTTATGAATGATTTGTTCATAAAATATGATCTCTGTTTTTTAAGTTGCGATGAACTTGCTCAGATTATTTTTGCTAATTTTATTTTTAACTATAAACTTAGAAAAAATTATATTTAAGGATTCAAATTTTGTAAAATTTATAATAAAAAATCTTAAAAATTAAAATTACTCTCAAGAACTAAAATTATTAGCACCTATTATTAAAGTTTAAGAAAGTTACTATTAGGTTTTTAAAAATTACTATCAAAATTGATAACTTTCTTAATTTTAGTAATGAATCCTTTAAAATCTGAGAGTAACTTTGATTGTTAGAAATAATTTTAATTTTTAATATATTTTATTATAAATTTTGCAAAACTTGAATCCCTAAATGCAATTTTTGCATGAACTTATTTTATTTCAGTTGCTTTATTAGAATTGATTGTGTTGGAAAATTCTTCTTGCTAATATTCTAATAAATAACTAAAGTGATTAACATTAATGAAAATAATGGGAGACAAAGGAAGGGAAATAATAAATGATAGAGAGAAAAGAAGAAATATATTTTTTTCCCTATTTGGTTTCATCAAGAAAAGAATATATATATATATATATATATATATATGATAAGTACACATTTTATTTATCTTAATTTTTATATTTTTATTACGTATTTATAATTACTTTTTTTAATTTTTAAAATAATCATATCATCTTTATATACAAAAAGTCATGGCTTTTTCATTGTTCATACTGTGCACTGTTTATGTAATGTTTTGCATTGTTCATCAGTGTTTTTTATTTTTAAATTTTTTTGAATTGTTTTATATTTTGTTATGAGGCCCACATTTTCTTTACAACTCCTAAATTTTGTAGAAGTTACTGCTAGTTTTATATATAAAAACTCGTGGCTTTTTCACAGTTTCTTTTTTTTACTATTTATAGTGCTGTTTACAATGTTTTATTATTCATGCACTGTTTAGTTTATTACTGTTTATAAGTACGAACTTTCTCCTTTTACATAACCTACTCTTTTTTTTTTTTTTTCTCTCTTTCTCCCCCTCTTGAAACCTGCCGCGAAATATCTGGCCCCTAGATTTGCATGGACTCATGCTAGTCTATATATATATATATATATATAAATTTTTGTAGAGGGGTACTATAGTTAAGTTGTTTATTGTGTGACTCTCATAGCATTGCATGTCAAACATTATTTAAATATTGTTTATGTCCATATACATATTGTTTCCTTATTTTTTTTGTTTTTTTGAATTTTTTTTCCTATGAAGCCTATGGAGACATTTTCTGAATCTCTGCATCTTGCGAGGAGGAAAGCACCTAGTTATTATATATAAAAACCTGTGGATGGCACTATTTGTAATGTCATATCATTAATATTATTTATACATTATTTATTTATTGTTCACGTATTATTTTTCCTTTGCGTATCTCTTCTTTTTGTCTTTTTTCTTTCCTATGAGACATTTTTTAAATCTCGGCAAAATGCAGGGGATACTTTCTAGTTTTGTATAATTTTGTTTGTTTTTATATTAATTAACTGCAATACCATATTCCTGAAATAGCACTACTAAATCTATAGCACTGTAGATTGTTCTAAACCTCCCAGCCGGTGCGTCCCACTAGCATTGAAACCAATCGCAGTATTTCACCAGCGTGCGAGTCCTTTCCTTCCCCTTGTGGGTCAATGGAGGGACTATTCGCTGCAAGTATGTGTGGGCCATAATTTTATATCTTTTTCAATCTTTCCTTTTACATTTGATCAAATTTTTTTAAAAAAATAATATGATTTTTTCTCTTATTTCATTTCTTTTCTCTTTTCTCCCCTCTTACCAAAAAAAAAAAAATTCACTCTTAAAGAGGTTTGATAATTTTGAATTTTTTTTCTTATTTTTATAGTAACAATACCTTCAAGGCTGCCTTCATATTAATTAAGACTAAGTTTTCTTTTTTGGATAATCTTAATAACACGCCCTCTAGATTGACTTTATGTATTTATGTTATATTTAGTATGCGAAAAGAGATTAAGTGAATGAAAAGGAGAAAAAAAGTTAGTAGGTAGAATCATTGATATCAAAACTGGACCGGCCGGTTCGACCAGGAACCGGTTCCTGATCCGGTTCGGTTTGAGCTGAAAAATCAGCCACTCAAAGAACCGGTCAAACCGATCAAAAATCGGTGAAAACTGATTAAAACCAGGTTGAAAAAATCGATTGGACCGGTTTGAAGTAATTTTCTTTTTTTTTTTTTTTATAATTTTTTCTTATATAATAGAATAATTCATTTTAAATAAATTTGATAAATTAAAAATAGAAGGTAATAAAAAAGATGAAGGAGTTGAAATATGAAATTTTTTTTAAAAAAAGAAAGAGAATATAAGAGAAATAAAATATGCATAATTAATTATTTTTTATACTTTCTTTTTATTATGTTCAATTTCCTAATAACATTTCTTTCAAATATCAAGATACTTAGATAAAATTATTATTTATTATTTTATTTTTTAATAATAAGTAGAATCTTAATATAATTTAGAAATTCTAAAAATTTAATATTAAATATTCTTAACTTTTAATCATAGATAATTTTTATTTTAAACTAAATATTAATTTTTGTAATATCTTAAGAAATATTAAATTAGTAATCAAATATTTAAAATTTACTAATATTTATTTGTTATATTAAAATTTTAATGTATAAAATTTTTTTAAATAATATATTTAATTATTACTGGTTCGACCACGGTTCGACCAATAAACCGTGAACCAATACCTCAACCGGTTCAATGACTGGTCCGGTTTTTAAAACATTGGGTAGAATGAAATATAATATTCATGTCATTAATTTTTTTAAAAAAGGACAATTGAGTAGTAATTATTAAAATATAACAGATATTTGTCCATTTATTTTTAAAATCTTTTTATTCTTTCAAATTTTAATGCCACGTGCCAAACTGTGGCTTCAAAAGAACAAATTTTTTAGTGCTGTTAATTTGCAAGAATTTATATTCAAAAGCTTAATAAATACTATTTTATCCAATAATATTTTTAAGAGTTTTGCAATATTTCCAAAAATAATTGTTTTAAGTCCAACTAAAATTAATGTATTGATATTTGAATTTGATTATATTTTATTTAATTATTATAGAATTATTATTTACAAAATTGTATCAAAGATATTTATAGATTAAATATATATTGAAAAAGAGAAGAAATAGCGGGCAAGAGCAATAGGGAAGGAAATAATCATTGTGTATAGTCTAACAAAAGCTAAGGATAATTTTGGAAAAAAATAAAATTTAATTTACTTACATTAATTTCTAGACTTAATGCTCGGTTGAATGCCAAGGTTTAATTATATTAAGGTACTAATGTAGCATTTGAAGAATTCTATCTAAACTTTGTGAAACATAATTTGAAATATGAATCACAAAGTCTACATAAAATCAAAGCTTTGCTGCTTCCCAATATACAGCTATATATTTTTGTTAATTTTAGATGAACTGGAAAGACTAGGCAACTAGAAAACCTTATTTGGGTTGCAAATGCAAGTACATTGTGGGGATAACACTTTTTGGTTCATTTAATGCAGAAAATAGTAAGCATAAACGAAACTTACTTTTTGGTTCATTGTTGTATAAACTGTTCAACGTATTGGCATAATATGTTATGCATTTGTGTAAGTATGCTCAGATTCTTTATTGAAATCTTATGAAAGAAATAGATAATATAGGCAGAGGAGGGTATAAGAGTGTAAATAAGAAAACCCTCCTAAAAAATAGGCCTCATTACGAGCTAGATGATGAACACGAATGAGATGGGGTTGCTTCATATAACTGATAAAACTTAGCAAGTAGATTGTATCCAAATGAAGCGTTATTAGCCAAACCCCTGTTTTTACTTGCTTTGGGCATGCATGAAATTAACTAGTAAATGATTAAAAGAAATCTCCCCCCCCCCCCCCAAAAAAAAAAGAAAAAGGTCTGCTCTATTGAGTGAAGGCACTATCACAATGGCAAATAGGTAAGAGATTTGCCATTGTTTCTAAGTAGAAAATAGAGATGAAATTTTAGTGCAGGCAATCTTTATTTAATGATGAAATGCTAAGACTACCAGCATAGTTTTGGTTGGTTAAATTTTTTAGCTTTATGGTTAGAGGTTATTATGAGGTGTATATAGCAAAGTTTAGATATTCCTCTGTTTATTTAACGTTCGGTCTACATGAAGCATATAGCATTGTGGGTGTAATTTATAAAAATCAGTGATTTGGAAGAAGCTATAAGGTAGTACTCAAATGAATGGAGTCTTAGGAAGAAGTTAATAATGGTTAGCAATAATGTCAAAATCAAGATCTTATTTAAGATTCTTATAGACACTTAAAAATTTAATTTTGTTAGAAATGGTTAGAATTGGTTTTGCAAGAAAATATAGTCATTAATATTAAAATTTTAGACAAATTAATTTTTTAAATGAAAAATATCTAATCTATTTAATCTTTCTTTCATTTATGAAAATATAAAAAAATCTAATCAAAATATGACCAAAATGTTTTTAGGAACAATATTTTTTATAAGAATATAAATTGTTAAATAATATGTTTCTTAAGCTTTGATTTTATCATTATATTAAGTATTTAATATTAAGTATTTTTCAATGAATTATAATAAGTGGATTTCTTTTATAATTCAATATTAAATTATTATTATTTTTACATTTTTTTGGCCTATTACATATTTTTAACTTATTCAGATTTTGGGTCATCAAGAAATCATTGGACATTGTTATACATTAATAGGGGATATTTATTCAAAATAATTGTTCATTTCATGAATGATTTGTTCACGTAATATGATCTCAATTTTTTAAGTTGTAATGAACTTGCTCAAATTTTTGTTTGCTAATTTTACCTTTTCACAATAAACTTATTTTGTTACAGTTGCTTTACTAAAATTGATTGTGTTTGAAAATTGTTCTTGCTAATATTCAAGTAAATAACTAAAGTGATTAACATTAATGAAAATGATGAGAGAGAAAGGAAAGAAAATAAAAAAGAAAGTGGATGAATTATTCTTCATTTTGTTTGGTACGATAAGAGGAAAAAAAAGAAATATTTTCTTCTCTTATTTGGTTTTATAAAAAATATATAAAAATAATATATTAAATTATTTTATTTATCTTAATTTTATATATTTTTTCTTTTATTTATACTTTTTTATTTTCAAATTTATTTTTTATAATTTTGTTGACAATTTCTTTATATTTCCATATTAATTAACTGTAATACCATATTCTCCAAGTAACACAACTAATTCTGTATCATTCTACACTGTTCTAAACCTTCCAGCTGGTGGGTCCCACTGGCGTTAAAACCAGTCTCCCTAGCGCTGCGAGACTTTTCTTCCCTTTGTGGGTCAATGGAGATACTATTATTCGCCATGGGGTTATAGTTTTATATTTTTTGAAGATTTTTTTTTCTTTCTATCAAATAAAAAAAGATACAATTTCTTTCTCATTTCTTTTCCTCTTTATTCCCTCTTATAAAAAAAAAAATTCACACTTGACTTTATGTATTTAGACTATATTTGATACACAAGAAAAGAAATTGAAGAAATATTTTTAAAAAAATGAGTAGAATAAGAAATGACACTTATGTCCTACCTTAAAAAAAGTAATAAAAAGAAATTTTTTAATTTGAGTAATAATTATAAAGATATAATAAAAAAATTTTAATTTTTTTAAAATCTTTTCATTCCATCAAAATTTAATACTACGTACCAAATATGACATTAGAAGAACAAATTCTTAAGTACTAGTCTTTAGTGGCAAAGCTAGAACCCTGAGTTTGGAGGTAAAAATTTTTTTAATAAATTTTTATATTTTTTATTTGAAAATATTTTATAGTATATTGTTTAAATAAAAAAAATGCATTATTACTTAACAACATTGTCATAAAAAATACATTATTACTTAACAACATTATTACTTAAGAATATTTTAAAGAAAAAAGTTGATGTATAAAAATTTATAACTATTAATTTGTAAAAATTTATATTTTAAAGTGTACTATTTTATTTTAAAATATTTCAAAAATTTTTGTAATATTTTTAAAAATAATTGTTCTACGTCCAACTAAAACCAATATATTAATATTTGAATTTGATTATATTTTACTTAATTATTGTAAAACTACTATTTACCAAAATGTATCAACGACATGCATAGATTAAATATAGATTGTAAAATAGAAGAAATATTGGACAAGATAATAAAGAGAGAAAGATGAAGTATTGTGTAAAATCTAACAAAAAATAAGGACAATTTAAAAAAAAAATAGAAGAAGGAAAAGTGAGGGGGTAATGTAAAAAAAGAAAGCGATGTATGGAGAAAATAAGAAAATGAGGATGAGAATGAAATGAAATGGAAAAGAAATAGGAAAAAATATATATGTGTGAATTTAATAGGTTTAATTTTAAATATAAATCAATAAAAAAAACATGAATAAATTCAAGAGAGAATTACAAATAAAAATTCAAAGTTTGAAAAATTTATTTTATAAAATCTATTATTATTGTTTTAGAATATATTATCACTAATTTTAATTAAAATCAGTGATATTTAGTGGTAACAGGTTTTTTAAAATAATTTTTTTAATTTGTGAGTTTTTATTTGTAATTCTCCCTAAATTCAATGAATTCAATAAGCCTGATAAATTCAAAATTTTAAAATATGTAATGCCATAATATTAAGATTCAATTATATATATATATATATATATATATATATATATATATATATATATATATATATATATATATATATATATATATATATATATATATATATATATATATATATATATATATATATATATATATATATATCCCATGTGGAAAATTGCTAAGTAATGACAACCACTATTTCTTTCTAGTCAAGTTTTTTGTTTTTCTGAATTTTTTTGCTTTAAAGACTTCCTTCTGAAAAATTTTAAATTGCTTTTAAAATTTGAGTGAAAATGATTGTTGATCGTGAAGTTTGAGACATTAGTAATAGATTACACTTTTTTTTGTCATACTTGGAAGAGACTCTGACTTGTAATTCACAATGCAATGTGAAAAAAAAAAAAAACAGTGGCATGCATTGTATAAATATTATTAGTAAAGCTATTTTCTTTTTCTTTTTAATGTTTAAATTACATAATTTTTTCTTCTCTTAAAATATGCTTTTCTTTCTTAAAACTTAACATGCATTATAATTATCTCTCCTACATTAAAATAATACAAGGTACAATTGTATTTATTTTAACTAAAATATATACGAGCGCACGCGTTACCATAAAATTGACTACACTTTTATATATTTCTTGATTTAAACTTAATTACAATTTTCAAATTTTTTTTCTAAAAAAAAGAAAAGTACATATCGCTGTTTTTTAAAGAACTATTTTCCACAAATTGATGACAATATTTGAACAATGGTTTTTTCATGTTTTGTTATTTAAATAACGATTGAAAATAAAAAAAAAGATGAAATTTACGTTAAGGGCTAGATTTATCTATGAGAAATGCTTATAAAGCATTTGACATATGTTACAATGTGATTTGTAGCCGTGATGAGGGAACAAAGAAAGCAACCCATCAAGTTTTTCAAGGAGGAAACAAATGAGGTATAATTTTGAAGTATCTGATATTAAGTTTTTTAATGAATTATAATAAGTGGATTTTATTTATATTTCAATATTATATTATTAATTTTTTAAAAGAATATTTTATACCTTTTTTTTTTCTAATTACATATTTTTAACTCATTCAGATTCTAGATTATCAAAAAATCATTAGACATAGTGTTAAACATTAATTGGGGATATTTATTCAAAATAATTATATATTTCATGAATGATTTGTTCATATAATATGATCACAGTTTTTTTAGGTTGTGATGAACTTACTCAATTTTTTTGTCAATTTTATTTTTGATAATAAACTTATTTCATTACAGGTGTTTCAGTAGAATTGATTGTATTAGAAAATTCTTCTGGCTAATATTCAAAAAAATAACTAAAGTGATTGACATTAATAAAAATGATGGGAGAGAAAGAAAAGTAAATAAGAAAGAAAGTAGATAAATTAATTCTTCTATTTTTACTGTTTATTTATAGCTAATTTTTTTATTTGCAAAATAATTTTATATAATTTGTTTACAATTTATTTTTATTTTTATATTAATTAGCTATCATACCAAATTCCTGAAATTGCGAGTCCTTTCCCTCCCTTTGTGGGTCATTGGAAGGACTATTATTCGCCGTGCAAGTATGTATATATAGCTTAGATATCCTTGTATTTAAGGGCTTAGAGATCCCTGTATTTAGCGTTTAGTCTTCCTGAGGCGTATTGCAATATGGGTTCAATTTATAATAATGATTAGCAATAATATCAAAATCAAGGTCTTATTTAAGATTTTAGAAAACAACTTAAAAAGTTTATTTTGTTAGAAATAATTAAAATTGGTTTTGTTAGAAAATATCGTGAGTAATACTACAATTTTAGACAAATTTTTTAACAAAAAATGTCTAAATTATATAATTATTTTTTAATGATGAAACTATAGAAAAATCTTTCTAAAACTAAAATATGGACAAAATATTTTTCAAAATAATATTTTATTTTTATAAAAAAATATAACATATTTCTTAAACTTTGATTTTGGTGCTATTTAGAAACCATCAATTTAATTTATTTCAAATTTAAAAAGGTAACTATTTTTATATTACTCAAATACATATTTAATACTTATCAATTCTTGTCTGTCTAGATGTAATTAATTCACAATTTAGATGATTTGATACTTGAAAACAATCTAATTAAAGCTTGCCTGAAAATTAGTACGAAACATAACTGAAGTTGTTATCAATCTTTTCTTTTGTCCCACGTCAATTTTTTTTTTTTAAATTTAATTTTGTAGAGTCTTCAAAGTCTCCCCTATGAAACTAACTGATCAAAGCATGCTCGCAAATGCTAATTAATGACAACTATAATTTTTTTCCAGTCAAATTTGTTGATTTTCAGAATTTTTCTTGCTTTAAAGCCTCCCTTATGAAAATTATTTTTGTTTTTCATAGGACTTTTCTTTAAAGTCGTCCAATGAAGGCTCTCTCACCAAACTGCTTTTGAAATTGGAGTGAAGATGATATTTGATCGTGAAGCTTGGTGAAAAGAAAAAAATCCAAAAGCTAACACTGAACACTTAAAGAGATTCAATCAAATTAACAAGGTAATGCTTTGTTGGAATCTTGTAAAAGAAACAGAGTACGATAGGCAGAGGAGGGTACAAGAGTGTAAATGAGAAGGGGTTGCTCTATATGACCCATAAAACTTAGGAGGCAGATTATATCGAAATGAAGCAGTATTAGTTAAATGCATGAAATTAACTAGTAAATGATTAAAAGAAATCTTGCAAAAGAAAAAAAAAAAAAGGTGTGCTCTGTCTAGTTCAGGCACCGTCAAAATGGCAAATAGGTCAGAGATTTGCCATTGTTTTTTAAGTAGAAAATAGAGAGGTAATTTTAGTGTAAGCAATATTGATTTAATGATAGAAATGCTAAGACTGCAACATAGTTTTAGTTGGTTAACTTTTTTTAAGCTTTTTGATTATAGGCTATTATGAGATATTCTTATAGCTAAGCTTAGATATCACCCTGTTTGTTTAGCGTTCGATCTACATGAAGCATATTGCAATATGGGTGTAATTCATAAAAATCGTGGTGATTTGGAAGCAGCTATGAGAGGTAGTACTCAAATGAATGGAGCCTTAAAATAGTTAATTTTGTTAGAAATGGTTAGAATTGGTATTGCCATAGAAAATATTGTCACTAATATTAAAAATTTTGACAAATTATTTTTTTTTATGAGAGATGTTTAAATTATGTAGTCCTTCTTTTCATTTTATTTATGAAAATATAAAGAAATTTCTGTAATGTTGAAATATAACTAAGATATCCTTAGGAATAATATTTATTTTTTGTAAAAAAATATAACTTACTAATTAATATATTTCTTAAACTTTGATTTTACTGTTATTTATTTAAGATTAGAAACCATCAATTTATTTTATTTTAAATTTAAAAAGATAAATATTTTTATTTTACTCAAATACGTATTTAATACTTATTATTTTATATAAATAATAAATCTAACAATATTTTTATCAAAATAAGTATAATTATAACTTTTTTTACTGCAAGAAATATTAGTACAATGTATTTTTTATTTCAAAAAAGAGAAAAACCATGCAATTTAAACATCCATCACAAATGGTTTCTCACGAAATAGTAATAGGTGGTGTGTAGATCGTGATTATTTAGCAAGTTATCTTCTACTCAAGATGACATATCATCATGCACTAGGCTAATTAGTTTTAAATTAATATAGTTATCATAGATTTAAACTTTAGGGACCAAGTGTAAACTTTTGTAAAATATAAGAATTTAAAAAACTAAATTAAAAATTCAAGTAAACTATAATAACTAAATGATTGATTTTCCTAATTTTTAATATTAATTGTCACGAACAAAGGGTTAAAACGTGAAACCATCAAGAATACGGTACAAAATAAACAACTAGAGTGATGAACACTCGCTTATAACTCATGATCCATATATCTGATCAATTTCTGGTCCATACGCATGCATTTAATTCATAATTGAAGTGGTTTGACACTTGGAAACAACCTAAGTAAAGCATTCCAAGAAATTGCTAGGAACCATCACGGAAGTTGCCGTCAATCTTTTCTTCTTTCCCTTTTTTTTTTAATAATTTTGTAGAGTCCTAAAAGTGTCCCCTATGAAATCAAAGCATGCCAAGAAATTGCTTAGAAATAACAGCCACTATCTTTTCTAGTCAAATTTTTTGTTTTTCAGAATTTTTTGGCTCTAAAGTCTCTCTTGTGGAATTTTTTTTATTATTCATACATCTTTTCTTTAAAGTCTTTGAATGAAGCCTCCCTCACCAAACTTCTTTTGCAATTTGAGCAAAAATAATAGTTGACCGTGAAACTGGGGATATTAGTGGTAGACTACCCTTCTTTTCTTAGGTCATATTTGGAGGGAGACTCTGACTCTTAATTTGCAACATAATGTACACCAATTATTTGAATTAAAAAAAAAACCAATGGAATAATTATATGAGTGAGGTTCTTTTTCTTTTTTAAAAAGATACTTTAAATTACATGGTTTTCTCTTCTCTTAAAATTATATTCCCATCCTTGAAACCTAATATGCATTACATTTATCTCTTTTGTAATAAAATATAAGTTACAAATATATTTATTTTGACTATAATACACACATATGCATATATTAATATTACTTTTACAATATAACAAGTATGAAACACCTTAAAATAGTCACTTTTTAAAGTTTTGGTAAATTATAAGATCATTTGATAAAACAGTTAATTATTAAAAACAGTAAACATATCCATATAACGGTTTTTCAAAATTAACCAATTTAAAGATCATAATTTAATTTTAACAATATATTTGTATTAATCATATATTAACAAACAAAAGCATTAACATAAATCAAATAAAATTTTAACATACATTAAATCTAATTTTTTTCGTATATTATATTTTTAATTAAAAAAATAAAATATTATTAAAGGTATTTTGATAATTTTTTAGTTTTAGAGGAATTTGTACATATTTTAAAAAGTAAAAAGTATTATTTAATTTTAGTATCTTTAAAAGGACCGGAGTCTCTGGTCATCCTTGAAGTCTCTTCCACGATATCAAAACTCTTCCTTCATATATAAGTAATTTTATTTTAAAAAATTAATTAAAAAATCAGAGTATCTCAAGAGAGGGGAGTCTCTTTTTTCACTTGAAAAATTCTCCGGTCATCCTTAAAGTCTCTTCTACAATATCAAAACTATTCCAAATATTTATACGAACATATGTCACTTTATTTAAAATATTACCCAAAAAAATCAAATATCTTAGACGAGCACACTGTCTAACACCACTAAACAAGCTTGGGATTGGCAACAAGCTTCCATATTTATCCACTGAAGAACATGCCAAACTATTAATTCATCTATCATAAATTCCTATCTCTCTCTCTCATAATTAAAGAATCATTAACATCTCAAAAGGGCAAGTTCATCAATTTAATTGAGAGAGAGTAAATTTAAAAATAATTAAATTATGTGAAAAGATGTAATTTTTAGAAAAAAATTTTGTCCAAACAAAATATCTTTTTAATTATTTAATTACAAATGATTTAATATATATACAAAGAAGCACCACAACACTTCATTTCTAGCATCTTCTTCAATCAAACACACGCTTCCGCTTGTATTTGTCATGTGCTTCCACGTTTATCAGCATGGACCAATCGTTTAGATACCCTCACCTTTATTTATTTATTTATTTTTATAATATATATATTTTAATATCTTTGGTTGCTTCCTCCTATGTTAGTCAACCATAACTTGGAGTCAACGGCAACACGCGTTGCAAAGGAGATGTAAGATACAGTTGTAAAGGAAAGGAATATATATATATATATATATATTAATAAATTTATAAATTTTTACATCATAAAAAATATGTCCTTCTACTTATTTCATTTCTAATATTGTTGCTTAATATTTCACTTTTGATTTTTCTCATAATTTTTTAGACTAAATATTATTATTTGAAACAAATGAAAGCTTATCATGTCAATTATGGAGAAACTTAAAGTAGCATATAGAGCTACAACATTGAGTGTAAAATACAAATTTTATTTTTCAAAGAAAGTAAAAATTGATATATATATTTATTTAATATAAAAGAGTTTAAGTAGAATTTTTGTGGGGGAAAATTAATTGAGTTTGGATTGATATTTCAGTGGCGACCTTAATTTGCAATTGGAAAACAACTGACAAGTGCAAAGTGAGATTGTCCATTTTCATGGAATATCAACCACCCACTTCCTTCTTTTTAAATATTCAAAGAGAAAACGCAATCTTCTCTCTGACACCAGTGGGGGAAAACGTGCTGAACAATAGGCAACGAGTGTGTTGCACGCTGGAGATATGTCGCCTACCTCCATCTATTCTTCTTACATTCTAGAACCATCGCCCCTCCCACTCTAAACACACTTCACACATTCTATCACGTTGTGAATGTAATCACTGACTGTTATTCTTGATTAAATCTAGTTTCTAAAGAATAATATATCAAATAACTTGTTATTAGAAGAATATTTTAACTAAACTACATCTAACATTTTTATGTTTCTTAGAATAAATTTTGTGACTTTAATCTCTTAGTTTCTATGCAAAAGTCCAGAGTCATTGAAATGACATGTTCTGTATGGAGACTTTTTGTTTTCTTTATCATAAAGCCTATGAGTCATCTTTCAGGTATAGCCCCGCAATGAACTCTATAAATCCAACTATTAATTTTTGATGCCTCGCATCTCGTGAACAAAAGAAAATAAAAGGAAATCACAAATACAAGAATTGAGAATTATAATTCTCTCTAGCTGTTTCACTTTTGAAGTTTGTATTGAAGATATTTCATCACTATGATGGGCTTTTTTCCTAGGTTTTTCTATGCATTATTAACATTACTGTTTTTGTTGCATACAAGATTTACTTTGGCCACTCTTGGTATAAGAGTCAAGTGCATAGAGAGGGAGAGGAAAGCTCTGCTCATGTTCAAACAAGACATCCAATTTGACCATGGCATGTTGTCCACATGGAGGGATGAAGATAATGAAGATTGTTGCAAGTGGAAAGGAGTTCAGTGCAGTAATGAAACAGGTCATGTTCAAATCCTTGATCTTCATGGTTCGGATTCAATTTATTTAAGAGGTACAATCAATATTACTTTATTGACTGAGTTGCGTGACATGAAACATTTGGATCTCAGTCTCAATTATCTCTTTCCAAGCGACATCCCAAAATCCATAGACTCTTTCACCAATTTAATATATCTCAACCTCTCCTATTCTAAATTTGCTGGGAGTATTCCTTATCAATTGGGGAAGCTTTCACATTTGCAATATCTTGATCTCAAAGAAAATTATCTTGTTGGCATGATCCCTTCTCAACTTGGAAACTTGTCAAGGTTGCAATATCTTGATCTCAAAGAAAATTATCTTGTTGGCCTGATCCCTTCTCAACTTGGAAACTTGTCAAGGTTGCAATATCTTGATCTCAAAGAAAATTATCTTGTTGGCATGATCCCTTCTCAACTTGGAAACTTGTCAAGGTTGCAATATCTCAATCTTGGAGGAAATGATCTTGTTGGAGTGATCCCTTATCAACTTGGGAATCTCTCCATGTTGCAATCTCTTAAGCTTGATGACAATTTTAATCTCACAATAGATGATCGAAATAATCATAATCGAGAGTGGCTATTTAAGCTCTCTTCATTAACAAATCTTGGCTTGAGTGCAGTGAGGGATATTGGCTATTCTCATTATTGGCTACAAATGATTGGAAAACTTATGCCCAAACTAAGAGAATTGCGATTAAGTGGATGTGGCATGACTTATGCCCATAACCTTTTTTTGACTACTTCTCTTTCCAACTATTCCTCTTCTCTTGATATCCTTGATCTCTCATATAATAACTTGAACTTAACAATGTTTCAATGGTCCTTCAATTTTAGCTTCAACCTTCAAGAACTTTATCTAAGACATTGTAGTCTTTCAGCTAATAATCTTAACTTTCTATTTTCTCATTTACATTTTTCTTCCCTTGTCATCCTTGATCTCTCTTATAATAACCTGATGTCAATAAAGACATTACACTTTAGCTCTAATCTTCAAGTGCTTGACTTAAATAATTGTAGCCTTTCATCAAATAATCTTATTTTTACGTCTTCCAATTCCAATCTTTCTTCTCTTGTCACGCTTAGTCTCTCTTTTAATCAATTGACATCATCAACCATATTCTACTGGATTTCTAACTTCACTTCCAATCTTCATGAACTTTACCTTCATTACAACTTACTAAAAGGTCCCATACCGGATGATTTTGGAATCACAATGAACTCTCTTGAAAGTCTTTATGTATGCAATAATAATTTGCAAGGTGAAATTCCAACATCATTAGGGAATATATGCACTTTGAAGAGCTTATCTCTTTCTTACAATAACATGAGTGGGGAGCTTTCGAGTTTCATTCATAACTCTTCCTGGTGTAATAGACACACATTACAAAGTTTGAATTTATCTGGAAATCGAATAACTGGTATGTTACCTAATCTCTCTCTTTTCTCATCTGTACAAAGAGTGAGGCTCTCTAATAACCAATTAAAAGGAGAAATACCTAAAAATATCGAATTGCCACCTGAGTTAGAATCTTTGCACTTGGATGGGAATTATTTGGAAGGTGTGATCACTACATCCCATTTCAATAATCTCTCCAATTTGAGGTATTTATTTTTGTCTGATAATTCATCGGGTCTAAGAATCAGCACCAGTTGGGTTCCTCCTTCTCAATTACAAAGGTTGGATTTGGCATCTTGCATGGTGGGTCCTAAATTTCCCAATTGGCTCTATAAACTAAATAACTTAGTGGCACTAGATATTTCTAAAGGTGGCATCTCGGGCTTTGTGCCACAATGGTTTTGGCCAATATTAGAAAATATAAAGTTCATAAATATCTCATACAACAACTTTGTTGGTAAAATTCCAAATTTACCACTCAAGCTTAATTATCACCCAGAAATAATTTTGATGTCAAATAATTTTGAAGGTGCAATTCCTTCATTTTTCTTACGAGCATCAACCCTTTACCTTTCCAACAATAAATTTTCAGATTTGGTTCCACTTCTATGTGGCAAAATTGAAGATGAAGGCTTCGGTGTTTTGGACGGTGTTTTGGACATATCAAGTAATCAATTAAAGGGACAATTACCTGATTGTTGGAGCCATCTAAACTCATTAAAGTATGTTGATTTTAGCAATAATAACTTATCAGGAGAGATCCCACCCTCCATAGGAAGCCTTGAGAACATGGAAGCTTTGGTTTTAAGAAGCAATAGCTTGATTGGAGAACTTCCTTCCTCTTTGGTGAACTGCTCTAAGTTATTATTGTTAGATGTGTCAGAGAATAAGTTGTTGGGGCCAATACCTTCATGGATTGGGAAAAGCCTTAGACAATTACGAATTCTAAGCTTACGGATCAATCATTTGTATGGTAGTCTACCTTTGCATCTTTGTCACTTAACACATATTCGGCTCTTGGATCTCTCTCATAATAACTTATCCAATGAAATTCCATCTTGCTTTAACAATTTTACTATTATGGCTCAAGAGAGTATTGACTCAACTAATATAGTTTACCATCGATATTTTCCAAATAACAGATTTCATTATGGAATCAAGAATGTTGATTTCTACATAAAATTGATGTGGAAAGGTGTAGATGACTTGTTCAACAGGCCAGAATCCCTTCTTAAAAGCATTGATCTCTCCAGCAATGCTCTAACAGGAGAAATACCAATGGAATTTGTGTCTCTATTGGGATTGATTTCCTTGAATTTATCAAGAAACAATTTGAGTGGAAAAATCCCTATTAAGATTGGCAATTTAAAATCACTAGAATTCTTGGATTTGTCAAGAAATCAATTAGCAGGCACAATTCCTTCAAGCCTTGCTCATATTGATCGCCTAACTATATTAGACTTATCAAATAACAACCTTTTTGGAAAAATCCCAATTGGAACACAATTACAAAGTTTTGATGCCTCTAGATATGAAGGAAACCCAAATCTTTGTGGAATGCCACTTGACAAAAAGTGCCCAGAAGATGAGATGCCTTCGCCTCAAGTATTTGATGATGAAGGTGATGACTCAATTTTCTCTCAAGAATTTTACTTGAGCTTAGGATTGGGATTTGCTATTGGATTCTGGGAATTCTTGGGCCCATTACTCTTCAACCATTCTTGGAGACAAGCCTACTATAGGTTGATAAATAGAGTAACAAATAGAATCTATGTCATTGTGGCAATTTATATGGCAAGGTACCTCATCATCAAAGACTAGCTAGAAGGTAACGATTTATTTTCTCTCATTCATATTTTTACATTCAACCTTATTTATAACAACCATATGACAATAAATATTAGAATTGAAGTTAATAGAGACAAACATTTTAACTTAGTAATGATGTTTAAATAAAAATCTTAATTGATAGTTTTATAAATATTGTTAATCCATAATATTTTGGCCTTTTTGTAAAGTCACTCATTTATGTGACAAATTCTTTGTATTTGTATCAGATTAAGACTATATATGATTTTCTGCACTTTTATACTATTTATGTTGAGAATGTGCATGTAATAGTATATATATAAACAACAAAATAAATGGAAAATAAGTAAATCACAATCAAATAAAAGAATTGTATAACATATCCTACTCGTTTTATTTTATTGAAAGACAAATTACACTAATATGATGTCCTTGTTTACAGTTCTACACAACAATGCATACCAATTCATCTTATTAATGAAGATTCCTAAATCATTTATCAAAATATAGTCTTTTTCAAAATGTTAACTACAACTTATGGTTTTTATTATCAATTGCTTATTTTACACTCAAAAACTTTAAAATCAAATACGCTTGACTCACGCATGCAGCTAAGACAAGATTGCATATGATGTAGTTTATACACACAAAGAGCAAGGAAACAAGTAATCATAAAATCAAGTTGAATAACAAATATTGACTAACTTATGAAAAAACTAATATAACAACAATTAAGTAATCATATTTGTGGAATTACTTTGGAATGCTTAACATGTTACTCTATTTCTTGCAAGGTCTATTTCTTCTTTGGTTTGGTATAGGACAAATGGATCTTTGCATTATAATACATCATCTTCGATTGTTAACCACATGTGATCCAAGTAATAATGGTTTGTTAGATGAATTTATGCTATGTTTTATAATGTAATGTACTCAAATATTTTATAGGACATGATTTGATTAATAACATTGATATCCTTTTCTATCAATAGTTAGAACTAGACTATCAATTATATGACTATTAGATATAACTAAAAAAATTGCATTAAGAATCCTTCAAACAAGTAGCAACCACCCTAGAAGCATAAAGGGAGTCCTCCAAGCCTCCAATAGTAAGCATTAAACAGGAAAAACTAGAAAGGGTTTTGCTACTGGGCTTTTATTTGCTGGATTTTGGGGATAGAAATTGAATAGGACAAGTTTCTTAGCTGGTTCTTTGTAACTAAATCACATGTGCAAGTTGTATACAAATTGGGCTATTCATGTGGTAAATAGAGTAACAAATAGTATCCATGTCATGGTGAAAATCTATGTGGGTATGCACCTCACTTTCTTAGACTAAAAGGTAATGATTTATTTTCTCTCATTCTTATGTTTACATTCAACCCTTTGTTTATGATAACCATATATATGACATGAAAAATATTAGAGTCTAAGTTAACAGACTATAACATTTTAACAAAGTAATGATATTCATATAAAAATCTCAATTGTTAGTTCTATAAATACTTTTAATCTATAATATGTTGGCATTTTGTAAATTTACTTATTTATTTGAAAAAATCTTTATATTTCTTTCAAATTAAGATTATATATAATTTTTCTGCACTCATAATATTTATGTTTAAAATTTGCTTTGATAGTATATATAGAAAAGGAAATAAGTAAATCATAGTTAATTAAAAAAAGTGTATATGTACCCTGTTTTTTTTTTTTTTGAAAGACAGACTATATATGCATTTACAATGCATACCAATTCATCTTATGAATCAAGATTTCTATATCATTTTATCAAATTTTAGTCTTTTTCAATCTATTAACTACAGCTTACGATTTTTAGTATCAATTACTTATATTACACAAGCAACAAACACAACAATGCATATGATGCAGTTCAAATAAATAGTATGTACACAAAGAGCAAGGAAACAGTCTATTATAAAAACAAATTAAATAACAAATATTGACTAACTTATGGCAACACTAATAAAACTATGATCAAGTAATCATATTCATGGAATTACTTTTGAATGCTTAACAAGCTTGTCCGTTTCTTGCAGGATCTGTTACTCCTTTGGTTTGGTATGGGAGAAATGCATCTTCTGGATTATACTACATCATGTTCGATCCTTAACCATATGTGATCAAAGTGATACTGGTTTGTAAGAAGAATTTATTATTTGTTTTATAATGTAATGTGCTTAAAATAGTTGTGGGATATGATTTTATCAATGACATTGACATGGCTTTCTATGAATAGCTAGAACTAGACTATTAATTATCTGACAATAAATACTATTACATATAACTAGAAAATTTGCATTAAAATCCCTTCAAACTACTAGCAACAACCCCAAGAGCATAAATGGAGTCCTCCAAGACTACAATAGCAAGCATTAAACAGGAAAAGCGAGAAATGGTCTTTTTACTACTGAGCATGTACTCCCTTTGGTTAAGCTTTGTTTTTTGTCTTGTAAATATTTTCTCTTGTATTGATTGCTATGTAGAAGAGAGAAAAACTAAGTAAGCTTTTTTGTCTGTTTGAGTCTAGTAAACTATGTTTATGGGAAATAGGAGAAGTTTCTTAGTTGGTTCTTGGTGACTAAAACAAATGTGGAAGTTTTATACATATTAGGAAAAGCTTGATATTTGTAAATATTATAGTATAGTGAAGAAACTCTCAAGCATCGGCTTGAGGAGAGGATGTAGGCTCATTTTTGAGACCGAACCTCTATAAATTTGTTTGCCTCCTTTTCTTCTCCTAACCATTTTATGTTTATGCAATACACACACACACACTTTCCAAGATGTTTTCAAGCGCGCTGATTTTGAAAGTTTCAAATTGTATTCAAAATTTTTAAAAATTTAAAGAACCTAATCACCAACTCTTGGTTCTTTTTCAAATAATAAAACAATAAATATAATAAACAGTTCGAGCATATGGTATAATATGCTTTTATTTGTTTAATCCTCAAGTCCTACTTCTATAACAGCTTACTCAACTGCCTATCAAATCAGCTTTCATTGTCTATATTAGCTACTATTTCGATAATTTTTTAGCCGGGTTGACCAATTCCTTAAAGAAAGCATGAGATATTGGTGTTTGATATCAACGCTTTCATGGGATTATTAAAGAAAGCTTGAAATTGTGTTGAACAAGATCAATGCACTATGCCCGGTTGTAACGTTCAATCAAAATCTACTTCAACATTTTATCACTTTTCCGCATAAAAATTTAGAAAACATTATGTGAAAAGGCCATAAACTGAAGAAATTCAAATATTGAGCATATCGTTTGAAGATAGGATACTAGGAGAGGCTAGGATCCTTGCCTTCATTAATTGGCTAACTATGGCATTATTAAAGAAAGCTTGAAATTGTGCTGGACCCCAGATAAATTCTAATTACCTAGCTTTAACATTCAATCAAAAAAATGCCCCAAGTTTTATCAATTTTTCCTCATAAAAATTCAAACAACATCTTGTTGAAAGTGTCATAAGATGAAAAAATTTAACTGTTGGTGAAGATAACATATCACTAAAGAATAACTAGTGTTATATTAAGGTAACAAAGTAGATGTGAAAAAATTTAGATTAGTGTAACATAATTTGAAATGAGAATTACAAAATGTTCCTAAATTCAAAATAGTAACAACTATGATACAATTGAAGTAGCCAATTTAATTTTAAAGAACGGTGAAAGCTTGCATTTAATTTACAATCTAAAGCCTAGTCATTACAAAATGCAAAATATATTCCAATAGTCAGGATGTAACTGGAGGACCCATTCATATTTTGCACTCATATTTTGTGGTATTATAATTGAAAAAAATGCTTTTTATATTATTGACCAATAATTTTGAGAGTAAGTTATACATATATTTTTTAAAAAACAAATTGTTGAAATTATACAGATCTTTTATCTATTTTCAAAATATATATTTTAGTCTAATTTTAAATTTTTTAACTAAAATATCCTTTATCAACCTACATAAATATTTGGTGATTTTTGTTTTACAAAAATTAAATGCTATCCAAACATGCACAGATAAAAATAAAAATGAGTGAATTTTGTCTTTATTTTTATTAAATTTAACAAAGACTTAAATTGGAGGAGCATATTTTAGTTAAAAAAATATATTTAGGCTAATAAATAATATTTAATTTTATTCAAAAATTTTAAAATTAAACTAAAATATAGCATAACTTTTTTAAAAAAATTTATATGCTTTACTCATCTTTTTATAATCTGATGTGTTACAAGCCTAAGATTGAATTATAAACTCATCATGTTCAACAATAAGTCTTTTTCCTCTTTTACATGTCATCCAGAACACTAATTGACAAGTCTAGTGCATATTCTATGTTTAAGTTATAGACTTCGTCTTTATTCCATAGACCGCTGTGTTGTACGTAATTTATTGTATTTGTTATTTTAAAAATATTTAAATATTTTAAGAAATTAGTCATTATTAAAAATATATGTCCAATAATTATAAAGTTAATTGTAGGTTAATTTTAAGAAATAATCATATTAAATATCAATGACTTTATGCAGCAAATTTAAGTTTTAAAAATTATTTTGTTTCTATAGAAATACTTCCTAGTATATGTTAACTCAAAAATAGCTAAAAAGAAAAAAAATGATATTACAATCAAAGGGATTCAACAGGATTACTCAAATCTACACTACTAGCAGTTTATAAAAAAAAAAAAAATCTACACTACTAGCAGGAGAGTTGAGTCCAGATTTCGTTAGAGTTAAGCTGTACCCTGGGGAACAAAATAGTGTGAGTGCTCTAAAAATCATGCAAAACAAATATAAAAACAGATAAGTATAAGGAAATTCATGTTTATAGTTAATAGTAACATGCATGCTTGAATAATCGGAGAGAGAAAGGCAATGTAATTCATAATTCAGATTTGCATAATGTAAAGTTTAAAAATTCAAACGCAGCCACAATGCTAAGAGTTTGTGTTAATTTTAATGACCCAATCTTACGAAACAAAAAAAAAAACATAAACCTAAATATTGAAATTAATGTTATTATTGTGAGATGAAGACCTGTTGTTTATCAAAAGCAAAATATACATCATGCAGGGATGGCAAACAAAGAACATGACAATATATAGTAACGTAACCAAACATGAGGATCCTCTCCTGTGCACTGTATTCACGGCAAATTTTTTTTTTAATGCACCCAAATCTATATATGAGTAAGATCTATAATGTTCTATATGCATACTGATTTGTTGTAGATTTTTAACGGATTTTTGGTGGACATTTGGATGAGCGAATTCTTTTATTTTCACAGTGAGTTCAATATGTCCTGTTTTTGTCAATTTTTCTGCTGAACATTAATTTTGTGAATTTGCTGTGAGCAGCGTTTACTTGATTTTAAAATGAATTCTTCTATAGTAATGTTGTATATTTTTAGGGTGTTGTGTAATGCTTTTGTGATTTTAAAAGATCATTTGATGGTTCAAATTAATTGATCTTTTCGTGCTGTTTAGAAGGCCCTGTTTTGGTCAATTTTTCACCCGAGAGTCAACTTTTTGGATTTTTCTGTACTAGTATGGATATGATTAGGATCTGAAATTCGTATATGTTGTTTGTATATATGTTAGGTATCTTGTGTAATTTTTTTCGTGAATTTTTGAGTTCATTTGATTAGGTAAAAAGAGCTAACTTTGTACGTTGTATCAATCGTTCTGTTTTGTTGTTTTTCTGGTTTTGTTTGCTTACTTTATAAAATTTTGTGAATTAATCCGTGAAGAGTTAAGCTCTGCTTTTTGGTATGAATGTTCTTTTTTATTTTGAGAAAAATTGGCTTAAAGTTTTGTCGACATTGGTTATGACTTCTCATTTATGCACTATATATGGAACAGCAAGGTGTCAAAACTTCACTCTTGATTTTTTAGTCTTTGTTATGTTTGAATGCTTCCTCGTTAGTGATTTTGCATATTAAGATTTGTTAATTTTGCCTTTGTACATGATAACAATTAGTGTTTGAACTTTTAATTTTTTTGTTGCATTTTGATTGTTTGCTTTTTTACATTTCTCTAAGTGTCAGAAGTACAGAAGTATAGTATTGGAGCCAATCTAGAATCACTTGATCAAATAGAGGAAACAACACACCTAAAAAGGAAGTTTGAAGGGTGCTAAATCAATATGACGTGGATGTGGAGGGGCAACAAATTTATTTCATACCTCATTCAATCATTGATGCTACATACGAGAATAGTCTAGCTAAATACTCTAAACAAAACATGCTTTGATAGTAGTTTTGTTTATTCTTAAGTAGCTCCAAGTTTATATTTATTTCACTTTATTCATTTTCTTAAAATATGTTATAGTTGTAGTTGTTTCCTTTATTCTCATTTATGAAGTTTTAGTTTATTGTTTGTTTTAGTTGTTAAGTATTACTTGTTCTAATTACTTAGTTTGCAGTTGTTTTATACTTCTGTTTAATTTTCGTTTAAATAACATAGAACTTTCTCTGGTTCTTTTGTTCTTATTTGAGCTGTTAAAATTTTGTTGTAGGTTAACTTAAGTACAACAAATAGGAACTTGCGTTTGTTGAAAGATAATTCTTAGACCAATTTTGAAGGGACTTTCTTTGAAGAAGCGAAGGATTGAGGGAGTTCTCCTTTACTCTCTTATTTCATGCTTCTCAATCATGATTGATGCTAAGTTTTTCCTTTGCATGTCTAGTTTTCAGGAAAATTGGTCCCATATTATTTCAAAATCAGATGAATGAGTTATTCACTCTTGAATACATGTTGTCCTGTGCTGTCTTGTGCGGCAATTCTGTTGCAGTTGCGTTACTTTATTAAATTTTTGAAATTGTTTCAATGTATGGCCGTAGGTTTTTGCTTGGTTTTGTTTAGCAACATCTACTTTAGTTCCCAGTAATTTTTCATGAGTTTTTAGGAGAATTTGCCGAGTGATTTTGGCCAGAATTCTGGTGAAGCTTGTTTTGCTTACATGTGTTGAAGTTGATTTCTCTAAGCAATTTTGCTGTTTAAACTACTAAGCTTCCAATTTTATGTTTAGGCGACAGATGAAGATGATCACAAGTATGTTTGAAGAAGCAAAAGAAAAGAAGAAGACCAAGGATTTTTCTGTTCTTATTTGACGTTTCAAACTCTTTGTTTGTTTTTCATTATAAGTTTGGGAGAGTAGCCCCATGCTTCTTGTTTTATGTTTTGGGTTCTGAGATACCTCCTAAGTTATTACACTTCAAACATTATTGTGCCGAATTTTGACCATTAGCATTTGAACTTTAAAGAAAGTAATGCACTGTCTCTTTGGCACTTTGTTTAGGGTAGTTTTTATTTGTTTTCCTCTGAACGAGAGAAGATCACTTCTAGTGACTCTTCATTAGGCTCGTCTACATTCTAGCACTTGTATTTTGTTGATTCTAATATTGTTGTTTTGTGTGATCTGAAGGTGGACTTTAGATATGCTTTGGCTTCATTTTTTTTCTTGAATTAATTGATATATACCCCCAATTTTGGAAAGGGAGTTATCTTTACCCTGCCTTTTTGTTTTTATTTGGAACATTTAGAATAATGCTCAATTTTAAGCTTATGGGGTAAGGGAATGAAATTATATCGATTTAAATTTTCAAAAAATTTGATTTATATCGATTTAAATTTTCGAAAAATTTGAACTTTAGTTGGTTTTGTTGTTAATATTTTTATGATTTTCATTGAAAAATTTTTCAAAACTCCTTTGATTTTGGATTGTAATTGATAATTACTTAATCTTTTACTGTTTTCTTGGATGTTCGTTGGACTCCAATGAAAAGATCTAACTGTTAAATTAGCGTATGTTAGATAGGAAAACTAATCAATGTCATTTGTGTGTGTGTGTGTGTGTGTGTATATATATATATTGGTTAATGGATAGTTTTTCCATACTCATTGAATTACTAATGCACTTTTGCCGTACAAGGGATAAATGCTTTTTTTTAATTTAGAGTATGTGGGTTGATTTTTATGCGATTCTTGAATCTAGACTCCAATACTTGTTTGAATCTTTCTCCAGGCTAAATTCTAGGTTAAGCACTTCTCTTAAATATGATTTAGGAATTTTTGCATGATTTCAACCATATTTAGCCTAATTTGTTTCTTATATATCATTAGTACCCTATTGAACCCATGCGTTGAATAGGTGCATTGCATGCATATATGATTTCTTTTTCTTTATTACCTAGCTCCATTACCAAGCCCGAAAGAAACTGAAAAACAAAAACATAATTATTATAAGAAAATTGAGAAACATAATTCTCTCTAGTATTTTTGCTTTTAAACTTACTGTATTGAAGATATTCCATCATATAATGAATGGCTTCTATGTTAAGTTTTTCCATGCACTCTTAACGTTGCTGCTTTTGTTGCATACAAGATTCAGTTGGGTCACTATTGGTAATAGAGATCAAGAGCATAGAGAGGGAGAGAAAAGAGGCTTATGTTAAAAAAAGGCATCCAAGGTAAGTTTGGCATGTTGTTGAGGGACAATGAAAATGAAGATTGTTGCAAGTGGAAAATTAGTTCATTGCAGCAATGAAACAGGTCATGTTCAAATCCTTTATCTTCGAGTTTCAAATTCACTTTATTTGATAAGTATGATCAATATTACTTTATTGTTTGAATTGCAAGATATAAAATATTTGGATCTTAGATGCAATATTTTCTATCCAAGTGACATCTCAGAATTGATAGACTCCTTCACCAACTTAAGATATCTCAATCTCTCATATTGTAGTTTTGGTGGCAGTATTCCTTATCAAATGGGGAAGCTTTCCAATTTACTATATATTGATTTGAGTTTTGAGTTACAATTAACTAGTTGGAGCTTTCCCTTATCAACTCGGAAATATCTCAAAGTTCCAGTTCCTTGATAGTGGAAGAAATTATCTTGTTAGAGTGATCCCCTGTCAGCTTAGGAATCTCTCCATGTTGCACACTCTTAAGCTTGGGTACAATTCTAATCTAACCATAGACAAGCAGAATAATTATGACTTTGATTGGCTATCTGAGCTCTCTTTATTAAGAAATCTTGACCCGAGTAAAGTGAGTGGTTTTAGCTATTCTCATCACTAGCTTCTTCAAAAACTAACAGAACTGCGTCTATGCAAATGTGATCTTTCTTATGTTAATAATCTTTCTTTGTCTGGATCTCCCTTACAACAAGCTACAAGGTGGAATTCCCTCATCATCAGGGAATATCTACACAATGCAAACCTTATACCTTTACTATAACAACTTGAGTAGGGATCTTTCAAGTTTCATTTAGCCCTTATACCTGTCTTTTGAAGTGGGTTTGAGCCATTTGTGGCTTCTGCTTATAGACTTTATTTTCATTATATTGAATAGTTCTTAATCAGTCCAAATGAAACTCTACCACTAATAGATAAGTCTAATGCACAACTACAATATTGAGGGTAAAACCATAGTAACTCTACCACCTTTTAAGTCTATAGACATTGTTTTTATTGCGTGAAATAGTCCTTAGTCAAAATTAAACTCTATCACTAATAAGTCTTATGCATATCCTATATTGAAGGTAAAATGACAGCAGCTTTGCCACTTTTGAGGATCACATCCTAAATGTTTTTACTCTCACTAAAAGCAGACCTCACCACTATTTCCCATCCTTTCTTAAAAGGGTATTGAAAGATAATACAAGATTGAGTTATGGCTCGGAGATCCACTTGTAAAATTAAAGGGATTACCAATTACGAGAGACACAGTAGTCAGAGTGTCTTTGGTTCTTTCTTTTATTTATTTTTGGTTTTATTTTTATTCAAAACAAAAAATATGAGTGAAAATGTTTTTTGTTGTCTAACAGTAAATGTTTTTTTGACAATTTTTTTAAAATAGACAGAGAATGTGTTTGGTTAGTTTCAATTTTCTCATATTTTTTTATACTCAATATATCTTATAAATAAAAAAAAAAATTAATATGAACCATTTGGCAATAGGTTTTCCAAGTAAGTTTCTTCCCCATGGAATTAAGGAATTTGCTTCGTGGACTGATATTAGCTCCAAATTAATGGTAAGGAATTTACTTCCATTCTTGTTATCGTAAAGTTGGAATTTTCTAAGAGCCTGTGAAAATTTAAATTTGAAGAGGTAAAGCAATTGCTTAGATTACAAAAGTATAAAGTTTTATGAATTTGGCGGGAACCCCCTTACGAAAAGGATTATCGCCAAACATGTTATAGATTAACTAAAAAAAAGTCTACCAAGATATAAATTCAAAAGAATTTGTACCCCTAGTGTTCGAAAAACTTCTCTCCAATGTAGGTAAATTAAAATATAGCTATAACTTTTGATAAATTAAGGGGAAAAAAATAGAACAATTTGGAAAGCTCTTATTATCAAATTTAAATAAAATCAATTGGCCTGTATGAAACTGATCATAATAAATAAAAATAATAATTCAAAATAAATTTTAGAAAATCATGCAGGAAAGTGTGTCCACTATTAAAAATTAAGATTGAGTTTTAAGACAACATGAAGTGTTTCAAGGATTAATTCTTGACTTTGGTATTCGATACTTTGAACTTTACGCAAATCTTTGTAGCAATGTTTTGATAGCCTTGGATTATTTGATAATAGTTTATTGATGCAAATTTTGGACTCTATGTGATAAATATATTTTAATTACTTAAATGGTTGTGATTTTGAGATTTTAACTAATATAATTTATAGATAGTCTATATCTATTTCATTGATCTTATATCTTCTCTCATGTTTATCTGCAGGATTAGATAAGATGATATTTATCGTGGAAAAGCTATCGAGAGAGATTTACATAAATTTTTTTGAGTATAGATTTACTCAGATTCACACGGAGGAAGTCTATAAAAGGAGAGGTGAAAAATCAGAAAACCATATAGAGATCAGAGGCTTCTCTCATTCATTATTTTCTCTGCGTTATTTTTCTATTTTTTTATCTTCTCAAAATTTTTGAGGAAAATTCTTTGAGTGTTTCAAAGCCATGAGTGGCTAATCTCTTTGTTTCCTAGTCAAGGTTATTAAGATCTGACTCTAAATAATTTGTGAGAGGTTTGATTTAATTGTTTCTTTTCTTGAATATTGAAATATTTTCTATTATTCTGATATTATTATTCAGTTAATTTAATTGGTACCTTATTTTAGCTGAGTAATTTATTGATATCCGAATTTTTTTAAATCCATAATTGTTCATTTGATTCGGTAGAGTAGCAATTCAATACCTTTGATAAATTAAAATTGTCTTTGTGTGTTGAAGAAAATATTTCTTCTGTTTTAAACATACAAGCTTATGTATTATTAAACGGTGATTGGTTACTTTTCTTTTTCTTAATGCTATTCAAGGTTTAAATTCCAAGAGCTTATTTGAGATTGATTTATAAATGAGGTTTAATTGGAGAGTTTATTCCTTTTAAATATTCTTAAGGAAGAGTAGAACATCAGAGCTTGTTGATGTTCATAACTAATTTATTTTAGAAGAGAAATTACATTTTTTTACCTTTTGGGGTACTCAATGATCAAATTAGTTGAGTCAGATTTGAAATAAACATTGACTGAGAGTTGTTTGTATTAAAGTTTTCTCTATCAAAAATATTTTCTGAATTTATTTATTTTTAATTTTCTTTATCAAGAAAAATCTCCCTTATTTTATTTAACTATTTTTGGGTTAAATAATTTGGCTAGTCCTTATGGAATATGACCCTACTCATCCTATTTGCCAGAAATATTATTTTGAGAGTAGAAATTTATTGTTGGTAGTTTCAATACCCATCAAATTGTGGTGCCATTGCCGGGAACTGGTGTCATTGTTTAAATCCATTTTTTTTGTTCTATTTTATGCCTCGTTCTTCTCGAATAGGTGACTTAATCTTTGATTCTGAGATAGAGAAGACAACTCAAAGGCTAAGAAGGTAAACAAAGCAGTGAAAGACTTTTTCTTCATCTAATTCTAATAGTAATTTTGTAGTCGATTTATCTGAATTATTCAGAGAACTTGAAATCATGGCTAAAGCGGAACAAACTCTGAGAAGGATGGCCAATCTTGATGTGAACCAACAGCCCTTATGCATACAATTTCCAAATGTAGAGGTAAGTTTTAAACTAAAATCTGATTTAATTCATTTACTACCTACCTTTTGTGGTTTTGCAGGTGAAGACCCCCATAAGCATTTAAAAGAATTCCACGTCATCTGCTCTAGTATGCAGCCACAAGGAGTAAGTGAAGAGCAAATCAAATTACGAGCTTTTTCATTTTCATTGACAGACAAAGCAAAAGATTGGCTCTATTATCTCCCGCTGGGGTCAATTACAACTTGGGACCAACTGAGAAAACTGTTTCTTAGAAAAAATTTTCCAGCTTCTAGAGCCACAGCAATTAGAAAAGATATTTGTAGGATTCGTCAATACAATGGAGAGACTTTTTATAAGTATTGGGAGAGATTTAATCAGCTTTGCGCAAGCTGCCTATATCACCAAATACCAGACCATTTATTGATTCAATATTTTTATGAAGGACTGTTACAGAGTGATAGAAATATGATAGATGCCTCTAGCGATGGAGTGTTAGTGGATAAGACAATGGAACAAGCCAAATATTGCTGCCAATACTCAATAGTTTGGAACTCGTGAGGATCCTCCCACAAAAAAGGTAAATGAGGTAAGTATTAATTCTATTGAACATAGGCTTGATAACCTAACCTCTCTTGTTCAGAAAATGGTTGTAGGGAATCATTAATAGGTTAAGGCTTGCAAAGTTTGCTTAAATATTGGCCACCCTACAGATATGTGCCCAACTCTTCAGGAGCATGAACAAGCCAATGTTGTAGGAGGATTCCAAGGTCAATTCCAAAGGAAATATGATCCTTATGCCACTACCTACAATCCAGGATAGAGGGACCACCCAAATCTTAATTATGGACGAAAACTTAACAATTTTCAGCAGCCAAACTATCAACCAAGGCAACAGGCTCCTGCATCTCAACAGCCAAATTGTCAACCTTTTTTTCCTAAGTCAGGTATGTCTTTAGACCAAATAGTTTCTGCTTTAGCTATTAACATGCAACAATTTCAGCAAAAAGCCAAGTCTAATATACTCAACTTAGAGAATCAAGTGGGGCAGTTAGCCACAAATCTAGGAAAGTTGGAAAGTCATAATTCTAGTAGGTTACCATCTCAGCCTCAATTGAATCCAAAACAAAATGTTATTGCTATAACTTTGAGAAATGGCAAGGAGTTGAAAGAGCTTGAAAAGAAAGCTCCAAAGTATACTGAAGATGAAGAGTTAGAAAAGGAAATTAAGTTACCGCAAGAAAATTTAGAGCCATCCCAACCCAAGCAATAACTAGTCATTCCTCATCCATTCCCAAGCAGATTGGCAAATTCCAAAAAAGAGCAACAAGAGAAGGAGATTCTTAATATTTTCAGAAAGGTGTAAATTAACATTCCTCTTCTTGATGCTATTAAGCAAGTGCCCAGTTATGCAAAATTTCTTAAAGAATTGTGCACTAATAAAAGAAATTTGAATGGTAATGAGAAAATCTGCATGGGAGAAAATGTGTCTACTGTAATTCAAAGGAAATTACCCCCAAAATGCAAAGATCTAGGTGTGTTTACCATCCCTTGCAAAATAGGCAAGGTAAAGATTGAAAGAGCAATGACAGACTTAGGAGCTTCCATAAATATAATGCCTAATTGGATTTATCAATCTTTGAGTATGGGATCACTTACACAAACAAGTGTAATTATTCAATTAGCTGATAGGTCTATCACATATCCTAAAGAAGTCCTAGAAAATGTTTTAGTGCAAGTTAATGAGTTAGTCTTTCCAGCTGACTTTTATATTTAAGATATAGAAGAGGGCCACTCCTCCAAATCAATACCAATTTTGCTAAGAAGACCATTTTTGAAAACATCAAGGACAAAAATAGATGTTGCAGAAGGTACACTATCTATGGAGTTTGATGGAGAAGTAATAAGATTTAATATATATGATGCTATGAGATATCCTGTTGATATAGATTCTATTTTTGTTATTGATGTTATTGATCCATCTACTCAACAAGTTTTTAAGCGAACATGTGCAGATAAATTGCAGCTTGCAATCACTGAAAGTTTTGACCATAAGAAGCTAGAATTTCTTGACGATAAATTTGCTATTGATGAAGAGTTGAAGGAATCTATTTTTGGATTGGAGACATTGAAGAATGTTAGATATAATATTTCTTATATTGATCTTCCCTCATATCACAACAAGCTACTTCTATCTATTTTGTAGGTACCCAAGTTAGAATTGAAGGAACTATCAAATCATTTAACACATGGATATTTGGGTGATGACCAAAACTTACTAGTGATAATTTCCAACAAACTAACATTCTTGGAGAATGAAAAGTTGGTTAGAGTCCTCAGGGAGTATAAAGAAGCAATTGGGTGGACAATAGCAGATATAAAAGGTGTAAGCCCTTTTATGTATATGCACCGTATACTATTAGAAGAAGGCTATAAACTTTCAAGAAAAGCCTAACGTTGTCTTAACTCACCAATGATGGAAGTAGTCAAAAAGGAGATATTGAAACTACTTGATGCTGGTATGATCTTTTAAATTTCTGATAGTAAATGGGTAAGCCCAATTCAAGTAGTACATAAAAAGATTGGCTTCACAGTAGTTGAAAATGATAATGGTGAGTTAGTTCCAACTTGTGTGTAAAATGAATGGAGAGTCCGTATAGGTTATAAGAAGCTAAATGCTTCAACTAGAAAAGATCGTTTTCCATTACCTTTTATTGATCAAATGCTTGAGAGATTAGCCGATCGTTCTCACTATTGTTGTTTAGATGGTATTTCAGGATTTAATCAAATTCTAATGGCACCTGAAGATCAAGAGAAAACAACATTCACGTGCCCCTTCGGTACCTTTGCTTACTATCAACTGCCGTTTAGCCTATGTAATGCTCCAGCGACGTTTTAGAGATGTATGGTCTGTATTTTTTCAGATTATATAGAAAATATTATACAGGTATTCATGGATGATTTTATTATTTATGGTAATTCATTTGATGATTGTTTAGGAAATCTAATTAAAGTGCTAAAACGATGTATTGAAACTAATCTGGTACTTAATTATGAAAAATGCCATTTTATGGTAGAGCAAGGGTTAATATTAAGCTATATAGTGTCTTCAAGGGGAATAGAGGTTGATAAGTCTAAAATTGATTTAATTAGATCCTTACCTTACCTCACATTAGTGTGAAAAATTCGTTCTTTCCTTGGTTATGCAGGCTTTTACTGACGGTTTATAAAGGATTTTTCTAAGATCTCTCACCCTCTCTGTAAGTTGTTACAAAAAGATGTCCCTTTTGATTTCGATGAAAGTTGCAAAAAGGCGTTTGACCAATTAAAAGAATTATTGACTTCAGCTTCTATTATTCAACCACTAAATTGGGGAGTATCCTTTGGAAATCATGTGTGATGCTAGCAATTATGCAGTAGGAGCAATACTTGGTTAAAAGATCCGAAAGAATGTCTGTGCTATATATTATGCCTCGAGGACCCTTGATAGTGCTCAAAGAAATTATTCTACCATAGAGAAGGAGTTATTTGCTATAATATTTACTTTAGAAAAATTTAGATCATATTTATTGTGCACTAAAGTTATTGTGTTTTTAGATCATGTAGCTCTAAAGTATTTACTCAATAAAAAAGAGGCTAAACCCCGCTTGATAAGGTGGATTCTGTTATTACAAAATTTGACTTAGAAATTCGAGATAAAAAGGGTACAAAAAATTCAGTTGCAGATAACTTAAGTCTATTGGTGCTCAATGAAAAGCTTGAACCAAAGCAAGATGCATTTCTAGATGAACATCTTTTTAAGGTTAAAATTTCAATACCTTGGTATGCTGATATAGTAAATTATTTGGTTGTTAGAACATTCCCGTATGACTTGACCAAGGCTTAAAAATATAAAATCAAAAGTGAGTCTAAATATTATATATGGAATGATCCTTATTTATGGAAACATTATTTTGATCAAATATTTCAAAGGTGTGTTTTTGAAAATGAAATCCCATGTATTTTAGAATTTTGTCATTCATATGCATGTGGGGGACATTTTGGCCCAAAAAGAATTGCTCAAAAAGTGTTGGAATTTGAATTATATTGGCCAAATTTGTTTTGTGACTCATATTTGTTTTGTAAAGCATGTGATAATTACCAAAAGAGTGGAAGTTTAGGTCATAGAGATCAAATGCCATTGAACCCAATTTTGGTATGTGAGATTTTGTATGTATAGGGAATCGATTTTATGGGGCCTTTTCCATCTTCTTTTGGTAATTACTACATCCTTTTAGCTGTGGATTATTATGTTTCAAAATGGGTGGAAGTAAAAGCCACCAAATTTAATGATGCTAAAACTGTTGTTAGTTTTGTCAAGAGTCATATTTTTACCAGGTATGCAGTATCTAGAGCTATCATTAGTAATAGAGGCGCCCATTTTTACAACCATTTAATCGAAAGCTTGTTGAAGAAATATAATGTGACTCACAGAATCTCAACAGCCTACCATCCACAAACAAGTGGTCAAGCAGAGGTGTCAAATAGGGAGATTAAATTGATTCTTGAAAAAACAGTCAATCCAAATAGGAAAGATTGGAGCACACGACTAGATGACACTCTTTGAGCATACAGAATTGCACATAAAACTCCTATTGGTATGTCTCCATATCACTTAATCTTTGGTAAGCCCTGTCACCTTCCAGTAGAATTGGAGCATAAAGCCTATTGGGCCATTAAACAATGTAATATGAATATGGATGAGGCAAGTGAACATAGGAAATTGCAATTGCAAGAACGTGATGAAATAAGAAACAAGGCCTATGAAAATTCTAGAATATATAAAGAAAAGACCAAGCTTTATCATGATAAAAATATTTCTAGAAAATGTTTTGAGGTGAGTTAAAAAGTTCTCTTATTTTACTTTAGACTCAAGTTATTTCCTGAAAAATTGAGATCTTGATGGGTTGAACCCTTTATTGTCACAAAAGTATTTTCTTATGGTGCAGTTGAAATCCAAAGCTTTCACACTAATAAAATATTTAAGGTTAATAAACATCATCTAAAACCTTACTATGAAGGATTTTAAATGAGAAACTTAAATGTAATTGAGCTGCAACTCCCAACTTATAAAGATTAGGTAACGAGGCATTTTGTCTGCCCATAAATTTTAAATAAAGGCGCTTCAGGGAGGCAACCCACCATAATAAAATTTGAATTTTTTTTATTTCAATTATTTAATCCTTTTGCTAGTTTGTTTTTATTTTACCTTAATAACCTTGCACATTTTAAGTATGTTCTTCTTTATTTTGCTACCCTCTTTATAAGTTACTACTCCCCCTTTAGACTTGTGGTAGGTAAGATATAAGGAGCTCGAGGACCCCCCATTGCAATAAAGCTATTCATAAACCAGCGGAGTTTTAGTTCCTTCTTCTCTTTACATTTATATATATGCCTGCAACACTAAGGACAGTGCTGATTTTAAATGTGGGGGAGGGGTTTATAGCTATACATATATATGCTACTATACTGAGTTAGAGGAATTTTTTTTACTATTTCTTATTATTCTCCTATTTTAATGATTTAGTTGTTATTTATAAATTTTTAAGCTATTCAATTTTGAATTTGAGTAGTAAAGCAATTAACCCATAAATTATGAGCATGACCTGGGAACTTAAACTGAGCATTGTTTAATTATATAATATGCAAACAAGTTTTTTTTAGTAAGGAGGGTAGTTTATTATATATTTATTTTTGAATTTATATGCCTGAATTAATTTTTTTCATGCACATCCTTAGAGTTGTGATATGATTCCAAAAAAAAAAAGAAAAACAAAGAAAAAAGAGAGAGCCAATTCCACTTCGCTAGATTAAGCTGTACTTAAATAGCATAGTAAAAGCTATGAGTGTACAAAGCATCTTGGTGCCAGTCGAGTTATGTAAGCTTGAGTAACATCATTACCAATGTCAACACAGAAAAGAGGTTAAAAAAAATGACCCCCTTAATAAATAAAGCAAAATTAAAAGCATGAGGGAAGCTAAATTAAAAGACTCTAATGATCTCTATTATGTCATTTATGTGTATGCATGGTTGATTAAGACTTAATAAATTCTTAGATAAATATGGTAATTTCCAGCTTTCATGCTTGTCAAATTGTTAGCAGTGATCATATTCTAGACATGCACACACACACTAGAGTTACCTGGTGATTGTTAGTGATGAATGAGGAAAGTTGAACTATAATTTTTCTTGATTGAATAACTCCTGCATTTATTTATAATAGCTTTTTGTTAAAAAAAATGGAGAATATAGGAAGCAGTACCATCTCATTATGCTAAGGCCTCTAATTCTAGTATAGTTGCTCAAGGATAAGCAACGATTTAAATGTGGGAAAATTTGATAAATATATTTTAATTACTTAAATGGTTGTGATTTTGAGATTTTAACTAATATAATTTATAAATAGTCTATATCTATTTAATTGATTTTATATCTTCTCTCATGTTTATCTACATGATCAAATAAGATAATGTTTATCATAGAAAAGCTATCGAGAGAGATTTACGCAAATTTTTTTAGTACAGATTTACTCCGATCCACACAGAGGAAGTCTATAAAAGGAGGGGTGAAGAACCAGAAAACCAAATAAAGATCAGAGACTTCTCTCTTTTATTATTTTCTCTGCGTTATTTTTTTATTTTTTTATCTTTTCAAAATTTCTAAGAAAAATTCTTTGAGTATTTCAAAGCCATGAGTGGCTAATCTTTTTGTTTCCTAGTCAAGGTTATTGAGGTCTAACTCTAAATAATTTGTGAGAGATCTGATTTAATTGTTTCTTTTCTTAAATATTGAAAATTTTTTTATTATTCTGATATTATTATTCAGTTAATTTAATTGGTACCTTATTTTAACTGAGTAATTATTACTATCTGAATTTTTTTGAATCTGTAATTGTTCATTTGATTCGGTAGAGTAGCAATTCAATATCTTTGATAAATTAAAATTATTTTTGTGTGTTGAAGAAAATATTTCTTCTGTTTTAAACATACGAGCTTATGTATTGTTAAACAGTAATTGGTTGCTTTTCTTTTTCTTAATGCTATTCAAGGTTTAAATTCTAAGAGCTTATTTAGGATTGATTTATGAATGAGGTTTAATTAGAGAGTTTGTTCCTTTTAAATATTCTTAAAGAAGAACAGAATATTAGAGCTTGTTGATATTCATAAGTAATTTATTTTAGAAGAGAAATTATATTTTTTTATCTTTTGGGGTACTCAATGATCAAATTATTTGAGTCAAATTTAAAATAAACTTTGGTTAGGAGTTGTTTGCCTTAAAGTTTTCTCTATTAAAAATATTTTTTGAATTTATTTATTTTTAATTTTCTTTATTAAGAAAAATCCCCCTTATTTTATTTTACTATTTTTAGGTTGAATAATTTAGCTAGTCCCTGTGGAGTACGACCCTACTCACCCTATTTGCAAAAAATATTATTTTGAGAGTAGGAATTTATTTTTGGTGGTTTCAACACTCATCACTATGTAAAATTATGATTTGTTGTAATTATAGTTGCAATTGTAAAGACAATTTCATAGTTGCATAATCTTTAATAATGTTGCATAATTTAAAAGGTTGAATTTTTTTTTCACTTAAATAGTAGTACTATCACCACACAAAAAAAGAGGTTTTTAACATCAATTACAAAACTCACACTACATGTTTAATTTTTAGAGTAAATTACATATATTTCTCTTAAATTTTATTAAAAGTATATAAAATATACACAAACATCTCATGAAACAAAAAATTACCCTATATTTTAATCTAATATATTTTTAATCAAAGTACCCTTGATTTGAAATATTTTTTAATTTTAAAAAATTTTGTATTTAAACTAATGAAGAATATTTTAGTCAACAAAAATTTAAAATTAAATTAAAGTTGTCACACCCTATAAAATTAGAGCACAACCAATAGAGTATATAAAATAATTCCTTCCCCTGTAAGTCTCATCTCTTAAATCAAGTATCCCTTAATCTCCTAAGGTGTAGTTGTTTGCATTAGAATCACTTGAGGAGTAATCCACATGAATAATTTCATACTTCATTTTGAACCATCAAGTGATACTTGGCTCCACTAATTTGTAGAAATTTTTAGCAAAATCTTCCTTAAAAATTTGGACTTTTGAAATTTTTATAATTAGATAATCAATACAACTAAACAACAAAAAGAGCTTTACTCTCATTCCTATCCACTAAAATAGGTATAATAGGTGGGGATCTTACTTGTGAATTATGTGAATCGACATCTATGATATAGACAAAATAATGAATTGAGCTACAATAAAATGAACTTCACCACATAGTCAACGTAAAGCCCACTAGATTGAAGGAAGGTCAACACATAAGGCAATGATAAGGGCTCAAATCAACTCTACTATTTGAAATTCCAAATACTAAGTAAATAACATCCTACAAAGTATTAAACTTACAATTAACAAAAACATGGTAAATAATTCAACCATTGATTGAAATATTGTAAAATGTACAACAATTTACTTAAAAGTCAAAAGTCCATAACTTTCAATAGGCTAAACAATTATAAGAGCCCAAACACAAGGGCATTTTTAATAAACTTTTACTGCTATGAAAACCAAAAATCAATAAGAGATAATATTAATCACAAAATGAGCATGCAACTTCAAATTTTAAATGGATGATCTTTTAAAAAAAAATTCTTTAAAACAATTTTGTTAGAAGGACCTCTTCAGAACGAATTAGCCGTTAGGGGTAAGGAGCCCATGTGGACAATGTCATGACCCAAAACCCAAGGCCATGACCGATGCCTACATTAAGCCAACTAAGGTTAACCTAGCCTAGCAAGCCTAACAACACATTCAAAGTTCATGTTTTTATATGTACAAATAAAAAAAATATAATTAGGAGTTGTTGAAAATTTGACAACATCTCCCTTAAAAATGGGACATCACAACCTTGTAAATTCAGCACAATCTAATACATATATTCTCAGAAGTTCACCAATTTCATATACCTCAAATTTGCCACAAAATAGCATGTGCATAAGTTTTGAAAATATAAACAAATGCTATTACAAGGGCTACCATAAGGTTTACAAAAGAAACATAGCATCTACATAACTCAAAATAATCCACCACCTAGTAGCCAATATGTCTTGGAGTCTTAACATAAACCAGTTGACCAAATTAATATACCAACTGCATCTAGGAGATACGCAAGATCCATAGCACTTCAATCTACGTTCTGCTGATTTGAAATATGTCAATGAAAGGAGTAAGCCTACCACTAGCTTAGTGAATGCATAAATAACAAAGCAAGCAAAAGGAAAAACAAGTATGTTTAGAGTTTTTCACAATAGAGTATTTTAACAAATAAGTAAACAATACATATAATTACAATAATTCACTTATCTAGCAAGCTATCAACAAAAGTATAATTTAAAATTGAAGAAAATAATATGCAATGGGTTTCACAAGAAAGAAACATAATCAACCTTGAGTGCCACCACACAAGGTTCAATATTACCATTAGTGCCACTGCACTATATCACAACATCACCACCATTACCGAGTGCAACCACACGGTGTGCATTTCACAATGTATTTAGTATAGTTATCACTAAGTGTTATTACACAGTAAATATTCATCATATTAACTAGAGAGGTGCACCTAGGTCATTATTGCCACTAACGACTATGGGGTTCTAGCAAGCTTCACATCCACAATTTTAAAATAAAATCATTTAAATGAATTAAATAATTGGCAAATGAAAAATTAAATCAAGTAAACAAAGTAATTTAGATAAATAAAATAAAAATAATAAATCAACAAGATTATATAATAAAATTATGAATAAAATTGACCATTTGAAAATAGAAATGAAATAAAGGAATAACAAGCATTAAATTTAAAAGTTTATCATTTCTCCTCACCTATGTAAATATAGGTAATATCAACATTTTCATATTTCATACTCCACACTTCCAATTTTCATGAAATGTGATTCCCCTCTCCATACACACATATTTACATGTATATACCTTCTAGGCATTAATGCCATACCATAATGCTTTGATCTCAATGTCACATACTTAGGCATTATCTCTTCCAATTCTAAAGGAAAAATAACAAAATATTATGTTTATTATTGTTACATCAGAGTTTAACAATTCAATTCGTGTCTTTGTGGACCCTTGAAATCACTCACAACATTCTTTAGTCATATAACATGCATATAAATCATTAACATCACAAAACAATCATAAATCATGGGTTAGAGACTAAAAACCAAAAAAATTCACGTTTTAGCCTCGGGTCAGAATTTCAATTTTCTGCTAGCAAATTTGAAAAATTATAACTAATTTTAGAAAAAGTTAAATCAAGAAACCCATAGGTTTCTGGAAAGCTCTAGATGTTAACTTTATAGTGAAAATAATTCCAAGCCATGAAGTCATCATTTAAACTATGCTTGACAATAAAAAAAGGACAAAGGTTGGGTTGTCCAACATTTTTAATACAACTTACTGATATAAATTTCAAAAATTTATAACTAATTCCAAAAAAATCTCTTCTAAGAAGACTATACCAATTTGGAAATTTACAGATATTAACTAGAGAGAAAAAATAAGTTAATACTAGTTCAGAGGCATTTAGAACTTGAAAATCAATAGAATCATAACCAATGTTGATTTGTGCTGTTGTCACTAATTTAAAATTTCAAAAATCCATATCTTCTTCTACAGATATCAAATTGAGGTGCTTTTAGTTGGTATAAATCACTATAAATGTCTAGTTTATTTTTGTAAAATTTCATGGACATTGGACGTCATTTGGCCTATTAATGATAAAGGCAAAATTTTAGACCATATGAATAGTGCCACTATCAGGCTATGAAATTTCAACCAACTTTGGAAATTCGCTAGAAATTCTATAAAGCTCTAAATAATATACACTTTAGCTTTCTAAAAGATTATAAACAAAATCTAGATGCATGCCAAAGTTTAGACTAAGAAAAGGTCATTTGGATAAATTTTGCGATAGCTTCCAACCATGGTCAATTTTGCATCTCATAAGATACCAATTTAGTCCAAATGGTCTTCTTTGTGCTCTAGTACCTCTTGGACAAGTTTAACAGCATACTTACAACATATATGAACTGTCTAAGTGGCCCAAATCATCATATACCTTAATTTGGTCATTCCATATCTAAGAATATATAAGCATTTACACACCATCACATAGCTAAATCTCACCTTTACATTGTTTTAACACCAAACATGGTTCATATATCATCTATACATGCTTTTATATTTGATCAAATGTTTACAAATAAAAAATAACATGTACATGAGTATTTTGACCTTCTTATACATTTTAAGACTACATAAATTATATCATGGCCAATACAAATGCCATTTATATTTTATGACCTCCATTCCTTTGCTCTTGAGTTCCACTTAGGTCATATGAGATAGGAAAGGGGTGGGGATGAGATTCATGAAATCTCAATAGCTCATGTATAACACCATCATACTTCTCACATTACTTTATTCTTTCTCATACATTTGCATGAAGTCTACATTTTTAGCATGACATTTCACGGAGGAAAACACTAATATAATGCCATATTCCACATTATGTGGGGTTCAAGATGTCTCTTTCATACTATATAGACCTCGTGAATTTTCAACCATCATTCTCTACTCATAATCCATCTATAAAAGTCATAAACATCATAAAACATTTCATGTAATTCGGATTTGGAGCCTCACATTAGAAAAATGAAGTTTTTGCCTCGAGTCTAAAAGTCAAGTTTTTGTTGCCAATTTTGAAAAATAATAATTAATTCTAAAAAAATTGAAACAAGAAAAATGATAGCTTTCTAAAAAGCTCTGGATGTCTACTATAGGGTAAAAATAATTTCCATGCATGAAAAACTCACCTGGACTATGTTTGACAATAGAAAGCCATGAGAGGTCTAGCTATCCTGGTTTGCTATCACAGATTTCTAATATAAACTTCAAAAATTTATAACTAATTTCAAAAAAATCAAAACCTAGCAAATCATACTATTTTGGAAAGCTACAAATATATACTTTAAGGAAAAAATAGTCTAGATCCAGAAAATGACATTAAACTAGCAAAAATCGATGGAACAATACTAAGGGTCTGGCTACGCTACTGACAATAAGTTCCAATTTCAAAATTGCATATCTCTCTCTACACACTTCCAAGGTTTCAGGTCATTGTGAGTGTCTAGTTTCTCTATGTCAAATTTCAGAACCATTGGACCTCATTTGACTCTCGGATGACACAAAAATAATTCTAACCAAATGAATAGTAACTAATACCAAAATACAAAATTTGTTGAACTTAGAAAAATCATTATAAATTCTTTAAGCCTCCAAATAAGTAATTCTTGAACCAAAAAAAATATTTATATGAGATCTATATGTGTATAAAATCTTAGCCTCAAATTCATTTATTTGGTCACCTTGTGACTAGGGTTGTAAAATGACACTTTTAAGCCTTTATATGTATTATTTAGGTATCAAATGCTCTTCTAATATCATCATAATCACTTGAGCATATGGGCAATTATAAAAACAACCCTTTAAACATGTGAAAAGGGTCTAAATATTCATACATCACAACTTCACCCTCCCACTTGCCCTCATACAAGAGATTTTACATGCATATTTATGCATTTCAATGTCAAAAATATTCTATATCATTCATATGCTTTCACTATTCATACATACTTCATGTATCCATGCATATACATATGTTTAAGTATTTACACATCATATATATCATGAGATTATATCATTTGACAACAACATGATTACAAATGGCTAGATATACAACTCTTGTGTCATTCTTTAATCTTCAAGCTTGGTGGCTCCCTTTTCTTGCTCACTTGGACCACCTAGACATGTTGAGATAGAAAGGGAAGAGGGTGGGATTCAAAGAATCTCAATAGCCCTATACATTTTAAATCATACATGATGGATGTAATTTTATGCAAATGAATACCATGCATGGTCTATGAGCTCTATATGCATATCAAGAACATAATTTCCATCTCATAAGTCTCAAATATATCAAAGTAAACTCTCAAGACCTTAGTTGGCCTCAGCCACTTCTCTTGGGAATTTTAGACTTGCCTCACCCATTTCTTTTGAGACTTTTAACAAAGCCTCACTCCTTTTAAGACTTTTGGCTTGTCTCACCTATACTAAAGGACTTTTGATTTATTCTCACCCTTATCGGACTTTTGGCATTACCAAGTCTATTCAAGTCCCATACACACATAAAAGCAATTTAAAATACATAAGTGGCACCACATATATCTTTACCAACTAGACATGCTTTTCATAGTTCAACACACATACAAGCATCCAAGGCAAGAAAACATCGACACACATACATGAGAGAAAGGTTGGAAGGCTACCTTATAATGAATCACAATGCTATTCTCTCATAATTTCCTTCCCTCCTCTCAGTCACACTCTTGCAAAGAGGTGGAACTTGTTTCTCATAGCCTATAGACACAAATGGAGCATAACTAATTCATTGAAATAAAACTTCAACTCAAGATTAGGCTACTTGATTCAAGGACCTCATTATGGTTCCATAGTGCACACAGTGAGGCAACACATGGAGTTCTTACTCTTAACCCCCATTTCTTAATCATTCTAGATCTCTTGATATAAATTAAACTCTTGGGAGTTATCATAACTCAATTCCAAGGATGCTAGACTTATAATGCTTCTTTGAATACCCATGGAAGTGGTCTTACTTTCCTTAGTAGGAAGTGCATATGGGAAGCTCTTTAAAGGTCTTAGGAACTCATAAAAACATTTACATAGGCTTAGAAACTCTAGGATAAGTTCAGATTTTAGCCTATATCCACTAACTCCTAATTTTCTATCTTGCAAATTCCCATGGTTCTTCCTTGGTTCTCTTTGCATATACTTGTTTCTCACACTCTAGTTCCTAAGGTTCATGCTTGGTTTTGTCCAAAACAACTCCTTTATGAATGCCCCTATGAAAGGAGAAACTCACCCATACATGAACAAAAAGGAAGAAGCTTGGAGGCTAATGTTCTTACCTTGAGTTCAAGTTTTCCTTGCATGCTCTTCCTTTTCCTTTGGCTCTCTTCCTCCAATTCAAACTTTTCCCCTCTGCTCTAAGCTCAAAATAGAACTGAAAGTTTCCATAAGTTCATGAGAAGGAAGAGGAAACAAAGGAGGATGGGTTTACTAAAGATAACAAGTATCGAACATTACACTTTTCTTACCCTTTTTCTTGGATTTTTCTCTTATTCTTTCTCCCTCCTTGGATGCCCTCCTCAACTGGTCTCTCTATCTCCTTTCAGTGAGCTAAAAGTTGGTCTAGAGGTAGGGGAGAGTTTTGGACGTTTTAAGAAGCGATTCCCTCTTTTCCACACTTTTTTAGACTAAATCTCGCTATAGCAGGAAATAACCCTTGCTACGACAAGCACTTCTCAGTTCCAGGTGCCCTTGGGCTCACCATAGCTGGTGCTATTGTGAAAAATTCTTTGGATTTTGTATCAGCCCAAACTCACCATAGTTCACTAGCTTCTCACTATATCGAATAGGCTCCCTCCCTATAGCGAACAACATTCTTGCTATAATTAACAAGCATTCTAACTATAGTTAGGGGATTTAGAAAAATTCAACAACATTAAGTTCTCATCTCTACAAAAACTCAAATGTTATGTCATGCACCTATTCAAGGCATATAACATGTCAAAGGCACAAGTATGCAAGCTAACATAATCATAAAGCATTTCAATCCACATTTCCATGCCATAAAGTTACAACAAGGTAAAAAATAAGCTTTAGGGGCTTTTGGTTTATCCTCACCCCATTTTTAAGATTTTTGGATTTGCCTCACCCTTGCCCTAGGGACTTTTGACTTGGCCTCATCTATCCATGAGATTTTTTACCTTGTCTCACCCATACTTTGAGTTTTTTGGCATCTCCTCACCCACATCAAGAGACTTTTAGTATCACCTCATGCTTATGAGCAATTTTCACAAACAATAACATTCAAGAAAGCATATTAGTGCCAATGCAATATCATAACATCAAGTGGCATGTTCATAAGACACAAAAGTAGACACAAGCACACAATGACACATACATAACTAAGAATGTAAAAAGAATGAGGTGAAGAGCTACCTTGATATTTATTCAAGCTTTAGTTTAGATTATTCCTTTCCTTCTTGGCCTTACAAGCATAATGAGATGGAGTTTGATTTCCTTGACCGAGACATCATGAATAACACTCAATTATACTCTTGGAATAATCCAAAACATTAAACTCACTCTTAAAAAACACATTTTGTCTAATGATCATATAATGGTTTCATTAATGGCTTAATGAAGCAACTATCATAATTCAAGTGCTTGGCTCCATTCTTTTCCTATATCTAGGCCTCTTAACTTCATTTAAGGTCCTTGGAGCCATCATATACTCACTTTTAAAAGCTTAGATGTATGTTGTTTCACAAGGCTATATTGTGGAAGCCATTACCTTAACTCCCAATTCATCGCTCATAAATTTTTCTCCAGGGTTCCTCCTACCTTCTCCCATCATATAAAGTCCCAAATCAAGGTTAGAATAAATTAAAACATCCTCTAACCTATTGCTTTAGCTTTGGACAAAACTATAGAGGGAGGTAGAGCCTATAGATTTTTTTTTTTATTTTTCCTTGACCAGAGACATACTTGGGAGGCTTTCTAAAAGTCTTAGGAGCTCAAATAAACACTCACACATGCAAGAAAATTCACATATCAAATCAGTTTTTACATTACATTCAAGAGCCTCATACTTTCCTATCTTAATTTCCATTAGGTTTCCTTCCAATTTCTTTGCACATCCCAAGTTCCCATAGCCTAAATCAATGGTTTTACGCTTGCTCTAAATTAGAAACTTCCCCTTCTCCCTAGCTCTCAAGTTCGGCGAAACACTCAAGATGAAGTAAAGGAAGAAGAAGCAACCAAATGGAAGGAAATTACCTTGAATTCAAGGCTTCTTCAAGAGTGTTTCTCTTTGCTTTAACCCCCTCTTTGAATCTATAACTCTTCGCCTCTATTTCAAGGCCAAAATAGAACCATTTAAGCATTCAAAACCATAAGAAGATGGAGCAAAGGGAGAAGAATGAAATTGCAAGAGAAACCATAGATTTTCTTGAATTTTCTTATCCTTTTCCTTGATTTTCTCCTTCCTCTCTTGGCCTCCTTGTGTGCCTCTTTCTCTAGCTCTCTCCTCTGTAGTTGGACAAAGGAAAGTCAGTTAGAAGAAGCTGGAATTCTGGATGCCACTTTTAAAGAGAATTCAAGAAGTAATTGTTTCCAAAAATGATGTTTACATCTTACGTACATGGCATTTTTGTTTTAGCTTCTTTTTAACTCCTTTTTTAGAACTATCTTTCCTATCATAAAATTTAGGTTTCCAATCTCATAAAATGCCTTTGGAATTACTAGAATTGGAACTAAAACCTTCTCGAACGAATCAGTCAAAGTTCAGGTTACCAATATTCAAAAATGCATACCAGAGGGGTTTTAATTATTCCATGAAATCCCATGGTTTTTAGGACTTTTAAGAACCCCGAAAAGTTTAAATTTTTTATTTAAAAAGCCTTATTATGAGTTTTTCAAAAAGTACCCATATTTATAAAAATGTCACTAAACTGTTGATAAATTTTTTGAACCACTCTGACCTTAGTTTTCTGGGCAACTGAGACTCAAATTCTCATTTTTTATTATTTAAAATTTTATCAAATTTTTATTTAGCCTTAAATTACTCATCTTAGGGGACTTGCTTTTATATGGCTTAATTCTGACGTCTTACAAAAAAAGTCGTTTGTTACAATTAAATCTTATAAAATATCTGGGTTCACATTTAATCTGAACACATGAAATTCATTCGTCATTTCTTCAACATTATAACCATGCATATGTATATACATTTCCACATGCATATTACAACCCACATTAAAGCTTAAAATACAAGATTGTTTCCCTAACAACATAGGCAAGGTAAATCATAAAATGTGAGGTTTGGGCTAACAATACCTAAACATAGAGTAAAAAGAGACGACCACCTTACTATCTACACACTCACCTGTGGAGGCTAATAGTAGAGGTTCCAAATTCTTACAATTTATATGAGAAGCCCAGTTGAATGAGTAGCATTAATACCACCTATAATTATGTTAGATATAAAAACATCATTTTAATTACTCAAATAGCTTCTAATACATTTAATATAATTGATTTTACCCTCTAGCACCTAAACCCATAATTATAGCTTAAGTTTTCTAATGTCACTTCTAATTCTAAGTTTTGGAATTCAAAAATTAAACTACTATATTTTAATTTAAGCTTCTAAAATTTTGTTTAAGCTTAATACCTTAACAAGCTTAATAAAGCAAGTTGGAAGTGCCAATTCATTCCTGTGTCTATGTATTTGTGACTATCTCTTTTTCTTTTTTGCATCTTCTCTATCCTTCCCTTCATGTGTTTTGAAGCTAGCCATTTATAGAAGATTTGGATAGGGAGCACCTTCCTCCCTAACTAACAAGGACTCTTAGTGTGTAGAGAAAGCAAAGCAGGGATAAACCATAGTGGGGGTACAAGTTGGATATAAGCAAAGTAAGGGTATTAGGTTGGATATGGGATCTAAATTTGGCCAATAAGAGGTTCTACCAATTGAACATTCAAACCGTTAGTTAGCCAATGAAAATTTATTTGATGTCTTGGAGAAAAAGCAACTAAAAGCTACAACATAAAATTTTATTTTTCTTTTCTTTTTTCTTTTTGAAGATACAAGCAAGAGTCCCTATCAGACTTTGAAATTGACGTAGGTAAATAATTGGCCTTCCAATAATGCCTTGAAGTTTAATTCCCTTTTTAATTAAGATTTTAATATTATTTTTTAATGAAATTTTCCTTTGTATATTTAGAATTCTAGAAAAGAACAAAATTAAGATAATAAAAAATAATTATTTTTGAATTGTTGTTGACATTATAAAAATAACCATTAATAAAAACCTACAAAGACACTTATTTATAATGCAATGAAAAAAGGAAATATGTTTGAGGCATCAAAATTTTGAATGAAATGAGGTATCTAAAAAATTCAATTTGAAATGGGTAATTATTCCAATTTTTTGTTATCAAATATTAAATTTTAACTTGAAGTTTCTTTTTTCTTTTTAAAGGAAAAACAAAATTTATATTACAAATTCCCTCATCAAAATATATGATATTGATGAATTATCAAGGTTTATCTTATTTTTGGCACAATAGAGAGAGATTAAAAAAAAAGGGATTTGTGAAATAAGTTTCAAAACATAATATTTTCCTTTATAATTTCCCCTCCCATTTTAGTAATTTCATAAAAATCTACATTGAGGACATTATACTGGTTTCAATTGATATTCCTCCAATTTCTCCATGAAGTCTATAGTTTCATCTAAAACACACTCTTTGACAAAACAGGGTATCTATCTATTTTGCCCTACTTCAATTTCAAAGTTGAAATGGAAGCCATTTTCTTTTTGACAACTACTCGTTGAAAAAACAAATGTTGAAATCTCCCTTTCATATATTTAACTTGGAAAATGTGATACAGTTTTTTCTTTTTTTTTTTAATCTATCAATATTAACTCATTCTATTTAGTTACTATATACTTGTTCCATTAAACAATTGCTTGGTCCACTTTGTTCTTTCCCTACTTATATATATATATATATATATATATGTGTGTGTGTGTGTGTGTGTGTGTGTGTGTGTGTGTGTGTGTGTGTGTGTGTATGTGTTTGCACGCATGCATGTGCAGTTACAAAATTTTAAATTATTAAATTTTTTTTATATATCATACTTATTTATCCTTTTTAAGTGTCTTTATCATGAAAGAGTTATCCTAAATGATCACTTGATCATTGATTTAGAAAAAAAAGGTTGGAAAAAGTGATTTTTCTTTTTTCAATTTTGCTCTTTGTTCCCCATTTTTGACACAAAGATTTGTTGCAACTTCTTATGAGCCATAGTGCATATTTGGTTTAGCTTCTATTTTCTCTAAACGTGATTTGGCCAGAAGCAACTAAGAGCTGCTTTTGTATAAAAGAGATTGTTGAACGTGGTTTTCTTTGTGTTTAACGCGGAGCCAAACACACTAATAGTTGTTTTGGACATTACAGTTGTATACATGTAACAAGTGGATCCAAAGAATCTTTTTTAAGTATTGAAAGATATTAAAATAGTGTTATGATTCTCTAATTTTATTTAATTTTAAAATAATTTTTTAAATTTAAAATATTTTAAAATAGTCTCTTAAATTTTAATTTCATCTCATAAAAATTATTTTTGAATAAAAATATACTAAAACACTTAATAAGGTTTATTTTTATTCTAACATGAAAGTTTTATGTATTTTTTTATGTTAAATGACGAGTTAGAAACCAATTAAAGTTTAAAAAACAAAAAAACAAAAGACAGTGGCCCGCGGTCTACGGCTTCATCATTCAGAAATTACTTGTGCTATTCATGTTTTCAGCATCTGAAATATAATGATTCGGAGGGCACAAGACTCTGCCTTTGATCTTCTTTGCGTTGATGATTCTTATTTCTCTACTCTGCTTCACGAAGATGAAGAAGAAGACGTCCCCTTTTCTGATGATGAGCTTGTTCAAAGCTTGCAATTTCAGGAGACTCTCATCGCCTCCTTCGTCACTTCTCAAAATGTCTCCTACCTCTTCTTTCTATCATCTTCATCGTCTTCTTCTTCTTTACCAATGATTGAAACTTGCCCTGCCCCAGAAGCAGAGCACGTGAAGTCCCCAAATGAAACAGAGGAATCCTCGCAAGTCATCTTTGAAATCTGCACAGAAATTAAAGGGACAGCAAAGATGTTCAAAGATCAAAGATGCCAACATTCTTTTTGCTCTGATTGTGTAACAAAACAAGTGGCCACAAAAATCCAAGACAGCATTACAGTAGATTCATGTCCTGGTTTGGATTGTAATAATGCTCTTGAGCACGAAGAAGACTGTTGTATTTGTTTTGCTTTGTTTTTCTTAAAGTCGATTAATTCATAATTCAAAATATAAGTTTCCATGTTAATATAAAAATAAACGTCATTAGATATCTTAATGGATTTCACTTATAATGAAAATTTATGGGATGAATTTAAAACTTAAGAGATTATTTTTAAACATTTAAATTTAGAAACTTATTTTAAAAAAATAAATAAAGTTAAAGAATTAAAATATTCTTTTAACCAAAAAAAAAGGGCAGCCCCTCAGTCTTTTTCTAGTATTGGATTTACAAGAACTAATAAGCCCAAGAATCACCTTCGCCCAAGTTTCTCTCCGCAACGATGACGTCCGTGCAACACAGCGAATGTCCTCCCTTTCGCTTCAAATGGCTAACCAGAGACCAAGACAGCAAAAGCCTCAAGAAACACCATATTGCACCTACTAAGAAGATTGAATATTAATGTCCACACACATTGCACAATACCATCTTTGACAATCTTGTTATGAAAGATGCATGCTTTGAATCAATTGGTGGGAGCATTTATTGTAGAAGTGTACAAGTCATCCTTCAAGTATAGCCTCGTAATGAATGGCCAAAAAGGAAGTACCCTCACATTGAACTCTATAAATTATTCTATCAATTTTTGATGCCTCACATCTCGTGAAAAGAAGAAAAAAAACGGAAAAAAAAAAAACAGAGTTATTGTGATAAAATTGAGAAACATTATTCTTTCTCGTTCTTTCGCTTTTAAACTAATTGTATTAAAGATTTTCCATCATAAAATGAAGGCTTTCTGTGTCAAGTTCTTTCATACATCGTTAACATTACTGATATCAAGTTGAGAGAATAACTCAAAACTCTACCACGCAAATTTCCCAACTATGGTATCAAGTTAACATAATGTATGCAGACCCAATACACACCATCTTTCTCTAAAACCTTAGCCTAGCTTGCATCTGCTGAGCGATCGACTTGATTTTGTTTTCCAATTTAAATTGGGCCTACATTTGGTACTTTTTATTTTGTTACAAACCACACAACTCAACTTTTTTTTTTGGTCAACGTCAATAGCCTAACCCAGAAAGGCAAGACCTTTTTTAGAACTTTCAAACATAACTTGGATTTTTACTTTGATGGGTTGGGCCAGTTGAGCCCTCTTTAGTGAACCATGGTACTCTTAAAGAAAGCTTGAAATTTTGCTAAACTAGATAGATGCAAAGTACCTAGTTGTAACATTCAATCAAAAAATGCTCCAAGATTTTATTAAATTTTCCTCATAAAAATTCAAAAAACATTCTGCCAAAAAGGTTATAAACTAAAAAAAAAAAATTAACTTTTGATGAATATAGAAATATCACCAAAATAATAAGTGTTATATTAAGGTAATAAAGTAGCATGCCAAGAAATTTAGTAACAGTTTACTACAATCACCTTCATATACTTTGAAATGTGAACCACAAAGTGTACCTAAATTTAATAACAGTTTTGATTTCAAAGTATCCAATTTTGTTTGAAAAAAGGTGAAAATATGCATTTAACTTATAATATAAAGTACTACGAAGAATTGAAGGACCCTCTAAAGTCCAATTCAACCTTCTTCCATTACAAGAAAAATGTCATATATTCACAATAAATTTTTGTGGATATAGTCTCAATTGACCTATATTCATAGTCAAAATTGTTGTAAAAACTTTTCTCTTTTACTTACAATTTTTAACTATTACTAAAACTTTTACCCATAGTTTTATAAGTTGGGGAATAATTTTAAAACTTTTACCCATAAATGTTTTATTGTCACTAAAGCTTATGGTGATAATTTCATAAAACCTTTATCCATAAAAATTTTTATGTCACTAAAATCTTTACTCACAAATATTTTACTATCACTAAATCCTTTACCACCAGGCAAATTGTTGAGTAATGTAGCATAGTGCCCTAAGTAGAAATTTAGTAGCAAAGTATGGAATTGTTTCACTACTCTAATTAGTTATAGAGATTGAGACACATAAATTAGAAATCAAAGAAGATAATTGTTTTGTATTCGTCCAATTACATTTGTCTTGATAAATTGTAAATAGAAGGTTAAAATATAGTATACATTCAAGTTTTGTAGTACTATAATTGAAAAATATCTTTTATATTATTGAACAAGTTTTATAGTTTGAATTATAAATTTATCATATTGATTGATAAGTTTTTCTTTTCCTCTTTTACATGTCTTATATAAAATACTAATCAATAAGTCTAACGCATATCCTACATTGAAGATAAAATAATAGCAACTTTACTATTTTTTAAGTTTATATATCGTGCTTTGAAATAAAATGATAGCAACTCTACCACCTTTTAAGTCTACAAACTTTATCTTTATTATATGGAACAGTCCCTAATTAGTCTAAATGAAACTTTACTACTAAATAATAAGTTTAACATGAAACATCTTACTACATAGAAAGATTATTTTAAGTAACTCATCTCTAAAACATCAAGGGGTCTTTAATCAAGTTATAAAAAGTGATAAAATTTTGAAACCTTTTCTTTCAATAATATAGTTATAGAACAAGCATCCCTTTCTTAATTTGCCATTTATACACATTACATATTTCACATGCCATTCTTTATTTTGAACTCATAATTTTCTACAATGTGGCATGTCGATGGTGCCATAACCATACATCAAAATTTCAAATAGAATAACCATACTAGATCAAATAGAGGGTCCAAATGAAACTTTTGTACTTCCTTTGGCCAAACATACAAGAGGGATCATATTTGGTCTTGAAAATTTTCCAACATACTCTATTAATGGCAACCTGATAATTCATGATAGCAACAAATTTAAGATAGCAAAATTCGATAGCCATCATCCTATAATTCAAATCATTAGGACCAATAAATTCTTGCACTAATATGCTATTTATTTTGTGTTAAAAATTATGAGTCTACTTTATTTTAAATTTAAAAAAGTGACTATTTTATATTGATAAAAATATATATATTAACTACTTGTGATATTATATAAATAATAAATATAAAAATATTTTAATCAAATATATATAATTATAACCAATAAACTCTTGCATGCCAATATCTTCTTGAATTCTTTATTCCTAGTGTCTTTCATTGTTTACAAATGACATATAAAGCGTTTGTCTCATCGTTAACTAGTAAAATGAGATCATATGATTCCAAGCTTTCAACAATGTTACATTAATTCCGTCTAGTTCATTTTCAGAATGGTCCCTAAAATGAGAATATAAGACATTGAACAAAAAAGGCCAATATTATATTATGTAAGTTTAATTTAAATAATTATATTTGTTAAAAATTGGTTGCTAAAATTGTGCTAATCTTTCCTAATCTTTCACCTCTAATTGCAATATCTTCCCCTAATCCAGTAAAAGCTGCAAGTTATCTCCTGATCTATTTGTGTATTTGTTATAAAACTCTAAAATTCTAAATTGGACATTAAATTAAATTATAACTAAGTAAGATTATAAATTTTCATTCTCATTGTTTAATACCCATTTTGTCATTCTCTTAAACTTTTTCGCCAACTCTCTCACCCTCCATGGCCATTGTAACCCAATTTTGGGATTGGCAAAAAACTTCAATATTTAACAATTCAAACTATTGAATCCTGGGCTTTTTAACGAGCATACTACGGTAGAATAAATTTAAAAATAAAATGTGTAGAAGGTAAAACTATTTTTTCAGATTCCTTCGTATTTCTATTAATTTTTTTAAAACATAAAATAACGTATGAGCAAGACGCTTGTGTTTAGCCTTTTTCTTTTAAATCATATGAAACACATTTCAAGTTAATAATTCAGAGGGGAGAGAGAAAAAAAGGGGGAGGGGGGAAGGATTTTGGGGAAGGGGTGATTTGGGCGATAGGTTTTATATAATGAAGATGGGGTGTATATATATATATATATATATAAAATTTATTTACACAAAAATATTTTTTTAGCCTTATTAAGAATTTTATATAAAAAATATCTCAACTTATAATTTTTTTGTCTTACATAATCCAATGTCTTATAAATTAATTAATGTATAACATATAAAATTTTTTTAAAATTAATTTAATTATTTAACATTGAATCATTACAAAAATAATTATTATTTTAATTGAAAAAATAATGACAAAAGCATAAAAATTACATATAATTTTTCTGAAAGAAAAAACCCATGATTATAGAATCAAGAGGGTTCATGAGCAAGTTATGAGTAAAGAAATAGTGCTATTACGTGTAATTTTTAGATTTTTGTTATAATTAAAAACTATAATTAATTAAATGTATTATTAATTATATTTCAATTAAAATATAATTTTATTATTATAATTTATCAATTATTAATCATATTTTATTATTTAAAAAGTAAATAATATATATTATATATTTTTGTATATTATACATATAATATATCATATTTATTTTATATAATATATATCATACTTATTATATAAAATATATGGTACAAATAATAAATATTATATATATAAAACCTGGCCCCACCCCATGATATTATATATGTGTGTGTGTGTGTATTGCTGGAGGGTTTATAGGTAAGTTATGTGCAAAGAAATAGTACACACAATTTTTAGAACCCTCTTGATTTCCATAGTTATATATAAAAATCACTATTCCTTTGCACATAATTTGCCTCTGAACCCTTTTGATCCTACAATCATGGTTTTTTTTTTAAAATTACATGCAACTTTTATATTTTGTTATTAATTTTTTAATTAAAATAATAATTATCTTTTACAATTCAATGTTAAATAATTGCATTATTTTTTAAGAAAATTCTTTATATAAAATTTTTAAGAAGACTAAAAAAATACTTTTGTGCAAATAAATTAAAAATAATTAAAATATAATTTTATCAACAAAATTATTATTTATAAAATATTATTAATTATATTTTAATTTTATGTATATATATAGTCTATCCTTCCCAAAATCCCCCTGCCCCCCCCTGTCTCTTTTTAAATTATTCACTGGAAACAAGGAGTTGATATGATTTATAAGGAAAAGAAGAAAAAGGCTGAGCACTTGCTTTGTATTCAGGCCTGATTTTATTTTTAAAAAAATTAATACGAATGGAGCATTATCTTCTGTATTCTTATTAAAAACAAAATTTAAGCATTTGAAAAAATAAATTTGACAATTACACATTTAATTATTAATTTTTTTATTGTAGTATGCCAGTTAAAAAGCCTTAAATCCTCTATCATAAATCTCTTCCTCTCAACATTCCTTATTATCCTGTACAAAAGTTTTCTAGGATTCTTCTATTTTTTTGTCATATGTGCATATGAAAATTTCAAGCTGCACCAGATGCTCCTTCCAAGTGTAGTGAAAAGGATGTGCCCATGGCCATAGAGAATTGAAAATCCATAGTGAGAGTGTTATAATTCATAACAATTGGGCCCAAGGATTTTAACCATTGACCTCCCAACTTAATGTCCATCCCTTACATCCAAATTTGCAATCAACTTACAGCCTTGTACCTCAGTCACCATATTTGAACATTTAGAATTGCGTACGTAAAAAGTATCATTACCAACCATAACCTTTAATGGTGGTACTGAAGATTGAGGCGCATTTGATAACTTCATGTAACTCAAATGCCAAAAATAATTAGTAAATTTGAAGAATGAGTTTACTAAAACTTAAATAAGAAAATTACAGTAAAGTTCAGCAAAGAAAATGGCAACAAATGCCCTTTATTGGAGAAAAGGATCAAAACTCCATGGCAATACCATTCATACCCATTCACAGACACACACGACTGAAATAGAAAAGCTAATACAGAAACGACAAAAGGCACTAACAACCGGAAACGTTTGCTCATAACAGCTAACATTATCCTTCAAAATTCTCTCCAAATCTCCCTTAGATCACATGTAGTAATTCAATAGCCATCCAAGAGTCTTCCTTTCTTTCCTACTCGCAGCTCGGTTCCCTCCGTATTGGGCTTTGGGCTCATTTGATGGGCCTATATTACCAACAGCTACTAGCCTTTTTTTTTCACTCTCTTTTGCCAAAGTGGACGACAGAGCAACGTTCACAAACTGGTAGTCGTCGGAGTTGCAGGCGGCGACTAAGGTGCCTTCGTTGGTGTTTTGCCCCAGTAGATGGCAATTTCGATAGTGTCGGAGAATTTGCCAAAGAGGGGAATGAGCAAGAGAGTGAGTAGTAAGAGTGATAGTTGCTTATAGTGTAACATCATATATCCTAACTTATTTCATATCAGTCTTATGCTTAAAATCATCAATTCCATGGGGTGCCATGTTTGTGGGTTTGGTTTTAGAGAGGAAGAGAGGGTGGGTACTAATTTATAGGAGTAGGAGGAATTAAAGTATGAGAATCATGCCTTGTGGATAACAAATTGATCATGCTAAGACTGTAACGATTTGTGGAACGAAAATGTGCGAGGATGAAATATATGGTTTCTCACATTCTATGTAGTCTAATGTTCTCTTGACTAATCAAAATGGGCTCATGTTATAAGTCAAGCTTAGATATGGAACTGGAGACACAAAATTCTAGTTGTCTTTAGTGTAGACTCTTAGTTAATCAAGCTAATTTGGATAAGAAATTTGCCACTAGGTTTACAAAAAATATAACGCGATTAAATTAATTAAGGATTGACACACATAAGCATGTCACATGTAAATTTTACCAGAGTTAAGGTGCGTTCAACGTAAATTTTTATATATTTACTCATAATTGAATTAACTAGTCTCACATGTATGCTTATATATTTATTTATAATTTATTTATTTTATGTATTTTTAATAAATCAGTGTGGCATAAAAGATTTTCAATTTCCATAAAGAGGAACTTCTATATATAGGCCCATTTTATGAAATAAAGATAGATAAAGTGAATCATTAATCATTTATAAGTAAGTAGGGGTGGGATGCCAATGAAAAGAAAATCTCTACTAGGTCTAGAAAAGGCCGTTTATCAAGTCAATCATAAAGAGAATTAAGACACCACTTAATATGTTTAAATATCTTTTTTTTTTATTGGTTTAACTTAAATATTCTTTATAGACCAAATTTGTCTTAAAAATCTCAGCAAAAAGTCTACTTAAATTTTTAGGCATATTTGTGGCAACTAACTGTACATAGAAGAGTGTATCTAAATACTTCTGGATCAATTTAAAATTTTTCTTTGATAATCAAAGATTTTGTTTTGAGTTAATGCTTATTGCTCCATGCATTAACTCAAGTTGGAAAGGGTGCTAAACTTGATAATGGCCACCATTGTTGAAACACTTGTTATCAATTTAGGCGTAATCGGTGGAGAGTTGCCCAGAGCCCAAATCTTTGACCTTTTCCTCCGATGCTATCTATCCATTGCCCCCATTCTTACGGGATGACAAGACCTTAATCCATTCAATCTACCTTTTTTATTTTCATTGTTATAGGTTAAAAGGGTTCATCCAGAATCTCAAAAAGCACAGTGCAGGTTACGAAGTCTTTCAATACTCTGAATCTTCTACATTTTGTAGAATAAATATATAATATGTAATTAGAGAGAGATAGATTAAAAATGTCTTATCAACATTAGAAGCAGCTTCCAAAATTTTAAAATTCTTCAACTTTTCTCCCTTTAACTACACCTAATACAATATTGCAAAGAATTCGTTTTAGCCTTCCAAACTTATTAGTTAGTCTTCAAAACAGTTTGAGCATGTTTCGTCGTTTTGACCAATTTGTAATCTTTATTCAGAAAATCGATGGTTTACAATACTCTCTGACAGTGACGAATGGCTATATCATCCCCATATTTGTTCATGTATTTTTAATAAAATACTAGCACCGTATCATTATTAATAATGGTTTACAATACTAGTCATGCAAATAGTGCATCAGAAACTCATGAAAACTAACAAGGAATATACCATAAACAGCAATCCCTACTTTAATTCTCTCTGCTCAGGCTACGGTTTAAAAAGGCTTTAGATCCTCTAAGATCTAAGATTACTGCCAACTAGGAGCAATAGCCAAAACATATTGAAACCTTCAGATAACTTAGTAACAGCAAAAAACAGAGGACAGGACATTGCATCTTGAAGTAACGTCTCTGCATCATATACAGGATCGTTGCAGTTGCCAATTTGCAGTTCACGTTCATTTGGTTTGGAAAACATCCTAGCCAAGGTTTGACTTCATAAGTCCTAATGGCAAGTCTCAGTCAAATATTCATCAGGAATTCAGGATGGCACACCAGTCACCAACAACCTCCACGAGAGTATGGATGTCCCAACCTTAAAATAGTGGAATCGACTAGTGTCCCTAACAACAATTTCACGCTCAACTATCTTGGAGGTGAACTTGGGAGCAATATGGCAATCTCCACAAATACGAAGGTCCTTGGTAATTCTGATTGGAGACCCAGGCTGCGTATTCAAAATAGAAAACACAATAGCAAACTTTTCACAATGCAGAGCTAAATGGTATTCCTTATCCCCTTCCTCCACTTCATGAAGAGTAGAATCAGTCTCAGGGACACTATTCTTTCATCTTCCCCACCAACACATCTGGCTCTTCATATATGTCCTTTGACAGTGGTGTGATCTATCAGCAGCGAGAAACGTTGAATTGATTATTCAGCTCAACATTGCTGATGCCAGCCATTTTCCTAATTCTTCTTCTCTTCATTAATGATCGAATAGCCATAACTTCTTCCCATCTACCAGCCTTTGCATATATATTAGATAACAGCACATAGTAACTTGACTGCTCAGGAACCAACTGAAAAATTTTATCGGCTGCTAAAAGCCCAATATCCATGTTGTTGTAATTAAGACAAGCCCTGAGCAGAGCTCTCCAAACTCTTTGATCAGGCTCTAATGGGATCTGTTTGATGAAATTATAAGCCTCATCAACTTGTCCTGCACGTCCGAAGAGATCCACCATGCAAGAAAAATGCTCAATTGTTGGTGTTATTTTATAATCATCTGTCATCTGTTTAAAGTAGATCTTCCCTTCATCCAGTAATCCCGAATAGCTACAAGCTGCGAGAATTGTGGTAAACGAAATGGAATTAGGATTTAGACCTGAATTTTGCATTTCTTTGAAAAGGACAACAGCATTGCGACCTTGCCCAATCATACCATAACCAGATATCAGCGATGTCCACGATGCAACGTTACGGAACTTCATTCCATCAAACACTGTCCTTGCATCTTCTAGACATCCACACCTAGCATACATGCATATCAATGCATTCTCTAATAACAAATCGGGGCATAATTTCTTCCTCTTAACATGTTCATGAATTTTCCTTCCTAGAAACAAAGCTGAAAGATCCCCACAAGCTGAAAGAACGCTAGTCAAAGTCATTGCATCAGGTTCCACCCTACATTTTTCCATTTGTATATATAACTCAACAGCTTTGCTGGGCATTGAATTTTTCGCATACACAGCTATCATCACATTCCATGAGACCAAAGTCTTATTCTCCAAATTCATGAATATGTCCTCAACATATGAAACATTTTCAGATGATGTGTTACTTACAGCTGGCATGAGGCTAGCCATCGTAACAGCATTAGGTTGTTGTCTTGATGCAAGGATTTCCTGGCAAATCTCCAATGCCTCGTCAAATTGTCCATTTTGTGCATACCCAGCAACCATTGCGTTCCAGGAAGTGACATTTTTGCTTGGCATTTCATCAAGAACTCGTCGTGCCTCCAATAAGCGACCACATGTCCCATACATGGCAATCAGACTACTCCCACATGAAAAATTGGAATCAAGTCGAACCCTTATCACAGCCCCATGAAGTTGCAATCCAAATATTAGATTCTCAGAGCAAGAACAGGCCTTTAGGACACAAGGGTATGTATAGTAATCCGGACTAAATCCACCATTAACCATGGTCTTGAAAACTAGTAGTGCATCGTTGTACAAATGGCTGTTCACGTAGCTCCTTATCATGGCATTATAGAAAACAACATTCTTCTCAGGAATTCCATCAAACACCTTGCGTGTCAAGTGAGTTTCTCCACTAGCAGCGTAAGCCCTCATTAGTTTGATTGCCAGAGAAGTGTCTTCCTGAAGATGGTGATGCAAAATCACTGAGTGAAGTTCCTTCAGGATTTTGATATCAGGATATTGGTCTAATGCTTTGCCAAGCAGTTCTTCAACAAGACTCAAATTTTGATAGGCATCAAGCGGGACGGGGAACCACACCCCAAAAGCTAGCCGTTGGAGTGGGAGAACCGCCCCACTTAAATACCCCATCAAAGCAGCCCAACTACTCGATGTGGGACTTTTGTCCCTATCAAAGGTCCCTCCTTGAAGAGCCGACGTCCCGGCGGCTCGCACTCTGTGGCGCTTTACTCGCTTAGTACGGTCAGCCCCTCCACAGGTAGCCCTTTCACAAGGACGCGAACCCCCCGAGCAGCCCAACTACTCGGGGGCGACCCCCAACTCGGGGAACCCACCAGCGGAAGAAGGGGACCGACAGGCTCTGATACCAATGATAGGCATCAAGCGGGACGGGGAATCACACCCCAAAAGCTAGCCGTTGGAGTGGGAGAACCGCCCCACTTAAATACCCCATCAAAGCAGCCCAACTACTCGATGTGGGACTTTTGTCCCTATCAAATTTGCTGGGAACAGCACAGATATTTGGATTGATGAAATCAAGGCTTGTAATTCAGAAAATTGACGGGGAAGAGAAGAAATTGCTTTCATGAATTTGAAGCTCGCCATCAATATGAGAATTTGGCCTTGCCATTTGCGTTATTTGACTGTGATACGATATTCAATATTGCCTACAAAGTTTGGGACTCTCATGGGTTGCGAAGCTTGGGAAGCCATTCGATGCATTTTTTTTCCTAGAATTGGCATAAGAAGATACAGCATCAAAATAGGGTTGAACCGGCAGAATTTTCAGTATAACCCCCCAAAATAATGAATTGGGTTTAGATTTTACGAACTTACATAGTTTTGGGATTGTTATGACCCGGTTCATTCAACTTGGCATGTTTCACCAGCGAGTTTGGTATTCCTCATTTTTTCTTCGTGCGACTCACAAATTTTATTTTTATTTTTTTTCATTTTTCTTTTCAGAAAATAAATACCCCAAACATAAGCATTTTTAACGTGAGGAGATCCATTTCCTACATCAACAGGTGGGCCTGAATTTTGGAGAAAGAGAATCTTAAGCCCCACCGTAGCTGAAATTTGAAGTAAGCATTGATCAGAAAACTCATTTGATTTTCTTTTTTCAAAAATTTGCAATCTATTTTACAAAAATTCCAACACATTTTCCTCTCCACTTTGAATTGGAAAAAATTAGAAATCTCCAATTCCTCTCTCATTCCATTTTGTGAACCCTAACCTATTGGTCACTGTGGCACAAGGTGCGAGCAGCGATTGTGAGCTGCAATTGCAAAATGCCTCCGTGAACAGCACGACAATAAGCTCGTAAGCCAGCCCCTCTAACCTGAACATCAGCCCACAAGCTAGGATTGGGAGTAACGATTGCAACGAATCTGAGTATCTGACACACGAAGATTGAAATTTCCATATTTTTAAATTTCATTATTTATATAACTTTGTTTTAATTGTTTGGTTTAATACTTTGCAATTTAAGTTATTTATTTTGGTTCAATGACGATGGCATGATATAAATTGTTGAAAGAGATGTTTTAATTTATGATCTATTTATTTGGACTTTGGATATTTATTTTCATTAATTATTGGTTGTTACAAATTGGAAATGTTGCTATTATCATTTTTTTATCTCCTCATTTTTTTGGTGGGTATGTTAATGGCGTACTGAGCCTTTCTTGACCAATTTAAATATATGTCAACATAGCTTAGTTTATTTAGTAGCTTGTGATAAGTGAGTTCATATGGGTAGAGATAATTCATTACGACGGTTCTGTAAGAGAATGACATGCCCTTGAAACTAATCCAAATTTTAAACTAGTTTTAGGGAGAGAATTGAACCCTGGAGAGCAGCTTATGAAAAACCTTCACATTTTAATATTACATAAAATAACACCTAGTAATAATTGTACACAATAATACAAATAGAGACACTAGTATAATTCAATTGGTAGATTTCAGATAAGTTTTTTTTATGTAAATAAAAAATTTTCACTTTTGTTGGTATTTTGTTTTTTGTTTAATTGGAGTTTTTGTAATTTTTTATTTGGTCTAAGAGTGTTATTATGAAAGTTGTTGAATTATGATACACAAAGGGAATAATAGTAATTTTCTTGTTGCAATACCAATAAATGATAAATTTTTATCCAAAAAATATAATTCAAGAATTAGTAGAATTTTTTTATGGCTTTTAGTATAACAAAAAAATTATAGAAGTTTATTTTTAGTAAATTTAAATTTTCAATTAAGTGTTGTAAATGTTACTAGGCTTTACATTTGAACAAAATTTTAGTTTTTATGAAAAAAATATTGAAAAGAACAAATAGCATCATGGTTTTTTTACCAATGGTTCCTTATTAAAAGGTATAAATAAACTGCAATATGTTCTAACCATCAAACAACCGCATGCTTTGTAAATTTTTTCTATTTAAAAAATATATATATTGTCAATGTTAATCATTGTAATTGCAAGAATCGCATAATTAAATAACCTTACTTACTGAGAAAACAAATTAATTAATATCCCATCACCCTACATACATTGTGTTATTACAAATGATAAATAATTCATTTCAATTATGTACACTTACTTATATTTTTATTATTAAGTATTTTTTATAAAAAATGATGAATTTTTTAAAAGAAAAAGAAAAAAAAAGTTATAGAATTCGAAAGTCTTGGTCTAGATAGCAATTGTGATTATTCTTGCTAGCAAACCTTCTTATGCATAGCTTCCATGGCAGTCTCAATCTCAATCTAGACAACATTTTCTAAATGTTTTGAGATTTTCAAGTTCTAAAGTGACATGGATCATGACCCATAAACAGTAGTGTAAACATCATATTTTGTTTGGGTTGCTCTTTCATTTTTGTTTATTGTCAAAAGGCAATTAAATCATCCTAGATAAAATACGTGTTCTTGTCTTTACTTGCTTCTTATGCAAAAATATCAAAAATTATATTTTTAATTTCCTCACCCAAGAAACAAGTAAAGAGGGGTAATTGTGAACACCGTATTTTATCCGGATACTTAATAAAAAAACAATATAAAAAAAAAAAGAAAAGTAAAAAAAAATCAAAACCAAAAACCAAAAGAAAGTCAAATGAAAAAATAAATATTTCAAAAAAATAAAAAGAGAAAAAAGAAAAAGAGTAAAACTAATTGAAAAAATAAAATAAAATAAAAGTTACCCACTACAGCTCAACTCGTTCAAGCCCATCAGCACTACTCCTTTCTCAAGCCTATTAATCTCAATGAAAAAAATACAAGCAAATCAAAAATATTTTCAGCCTAAATTAAAAGAAAAATGACTCAAATCCAAAAAAGACCTTGTAACCCAATCATTTTTAGGTCTGGCCCATTAACTCAAAAACAGACCAAAAAAAAAAAAAGAAACAAAAAAATAACAAAAAAAATAATTAAAAAAAAAGAGGGGGGATCAAAACGCAGTAACCCTGCGTTTTGACCCAGCCTCTCCATGTCACACTCCACTCTCTACAACCAGCAAAAAAGGCAGACCACACAGCAAAAAAAATGCAGACGCAGACGCAGAGGGGGGCAGAGAAAAAGGCAGAAAAGAAGAGCAAAAATGATTCTGGAAAAGAGGAGAGTGACAGCGGGGATTCAGAAAAGTCCAAGAGGTCAGAAAAGGAGAGAGGGAGGCATCAGGGGGTTTTTGACTGGAGATTTGGGGGTTTTCGATTTTTAGTAAGTTCAGAGAAATAGAGAGGGGAGGAAGTTCAGAGCAGAGAGAACCAAATCGGGGAGGAGACAAAGGGGGGATTTCGAAAAGGGGAGTCTGAAAAGGAGAGAACCACCGGAAGAGAAAAACAGGGGAGAGCTTTTCGAGATTCGGGAGGATTTTCAGATCGAAGGGAGAGAACTGAGAGGGAGCATTGTTGAAGGATCCTGGAGGGAGGTTCTTCTAGGATTAAAATGATATTTTCTTTTTAAAAGATAGAGGGAGCGAGAGACGGAAAAAAAAAAAAAAGGAGTGAGAGGCCGAAAAAAAATCGAGAGGGGGAGGATTTGTGGGTCCGGAGAATGGGATGAATCAGAGGATAAAAGGGAACAGAGAACAAAAAAAAGGATGGGGAAAAATAGAGGGTTTTCGGGTTTGAGAAGCGCATAACAGAAAGCCGAGAATAGAGAACGAAAGGGAGAGGCACAGAATTTCTGGTTCAGGAGAGCGAGACTCAAGAGGCGAGAACTGGAAGAAGAAAACCGAGAGTGAAGGTTGAGACGCAGACACAGAAGGAGGCGAGAAGTAACAGGGGAACGAAGGAGGAGGAAGAAGATTTCGGGGAGGAAAACAAGAGGATTTCGAAAAGGAGGGCACGAGAGGGATTCGAGAGGCGAAGGAGAGGATCGAAAAAAACAATCGGGGGACAGAGAGGGGTTTTTCGATTTGAATCAAGGAGAGACAGAGGGGGAGTTGATTTTGGGGGAATTGAGAGGCCTCGAGAGAAAAAAGAAAAAGGGAGGCTAAGAGAGGTTTTTAGGCTGGTTCAAGTCGAGCAGAGTCAGAGGGAGACGGGGATTAAAAAAGGGAGATAGGGAGAGATTGAAGGAGAGCTTGATCGAAGGAGAGGATCAAAGGAACCAAGACGGAGAGTTCGAGAAAGGAACCAAGAGGAGGAGCGTCTGAGAGGGATGATAAAAATCCAGAAACGCCATTCATCTATTGTGATTCTTACAGGTAAGTTACAAATTCTGCTTGTATCGTTTGCCTGTTAATGAAACTCCCTGGGATTGCTGCTGATGCGAAATGGGAATAGAGGATTGAGTAATGTTCTAATACTGAGTAGGCATGGTTGAAGTTTGAAAGGCATGCTCTGTATATGTCTTTAGACATGCACAACAGATGCTTGATGGAATGCTGTAGAAGGGTCTGAAATAGGTGTAGGCATTTGATTGTTATACTTCCATTAATGAGGATTGCTGTGTTACTGATCTGACCTGCTGAATCTATTAGGGCCATGTTAATGTAGCTTCGACTCTCCTACTATTGTTATTTTGCAATGGATGAATACGCATCTTGAGTTATTGCTTCTGTAAAAAACCTCAGTTTGATTTTTTTTAAGCAAACAGTTAAGTGGACTAAGTGTTGAATAGCAACATAATCTACCTTCTGCTTAATCAAAACCATGAATCTGTTTTAATCACTTAATCTTTCCGAGTCCCTGTTTCAATGGTACTGTCGATGGGATGTTATTCTTGAGATGTTAATTCGATTTGGGGATGCTTCTTTGGTAATGATATTATTTGGGGAGGCTTCTTTGTTAATGACATTACTGGTGCTCTGTTTCGGATGAGATTTTATCTTTAACGCTTAACATTTCGATTGAATTTTCTATTGAATTCTCCCTAGTTAAATTTGGGTTTAGTAGTTGGTTTTGGATCTATATTGCTGCCTCACATAGAGATGCTAGCTATCTGTTATGATTATGGTTGATTGTGGGCTCAGATTTTTGCTTGAGCTGCGAGTCTTGGTCCAATGATTAAATCTGGGTTTATGTTGTTACTTGATTGTTGATCGTTTGTGGTGGTTATGGATTCTGCCCTGAACCAATTCTATTTCTGCTTTTCCTTTTGTTGCATCTGCACCATGGGCTATGAAAATTGCTGGGGAGAACGTACACAAAATCCTTGGCTGAGTGACTACAGAGAAGGAAGAAGGAGCTTCATCAATCATGGAGGCAATTTAGGAGTGGGTTCAAAACAGCATAGTAGTGCGTTCGAAAAACAAAAAAAATACCTGCGGAGGCAACTGTTTCTGGTTTTATGTTCTATCCTCAATTGTAAACATTATATTAAATATGCCATTTGGTTGCACATGAGCACACACAGAACAAACATCCGGATGTCCATGTTTCTATTTTGTCACTTCTTATTTCTTATTTTGTCACTTCTATTTTCTAATTATATTTTAATAAATTTTGGGTTTCGATTGCTTATAACAAGTAAAGGTTTATTTAAAATAAAAGGATATGATGAAATTGATATGGAAAAAAATAAAAGGCAACAAAATGATATTAAAAAATAAAAGGATTCTTTTTTTCAGATAAAAAAAAAAGAGAGGTTTTAGAATAAGAAAAAAAAGAAGAAAAAAAAACCAGTAAAAAAGATATTAGAAATTTTTTTTTTCTTCTTCCTTTTTGCAACTCAAAATATTATTTCAAATGTCAAAATTAACACAAAAAAAAGGGAAAAAAAGGGGAGAAAAACTTGTTTTTTTACTTAAATTAAAAGAAAAGTAAAAATATATATATATATATATGTATGTATATATAAGAACTAAAAATTGAAGAAATCAAAAATACAAAAATCAAAGCAAAAAAATTTGAGAAAAAAGAAAAGAAAAGAGAAGAACAGTAAATTAATCAAAAACCAAAAAATCAAAAAAGAGAAAAAAGAAAGGCCTCTCAACCAAAAAAAAGAAAACAACTTAAGGAACATATCCAAAAAGATTAAATCAATAATCAAGATTAATCGTTAAGCAAAAAAAAAAAACTTAAGACAACTAATTCAAAATTAATCAAAAGTCAAAAAGGCAAAGTAAAAAAAAAATTGATAAAAATCAAAAGTAACAACCCAAGAAGAATAAAAAAATTAAAAACGTTTAAAAAACAAAAAAACAAAAGATAATCAAAGCAAAGAAATAAAAAATCAAAAATGGAAAAAATTTAAAGCAAAAAGACTCATTAAAAAAAAAGGGAAAAAGTTAAGAGTGAAGGAATAGTAAAGAAATAATATTAATTTTAGTTTTAGCAAATTAAAACACGTCGACTAATTCTAAATCCGTTTTATTTGTTAAAGGTAAAAGTAAATTTTATCTGCTTTCTCCTTTCCCACAAAAAATAATAATAACAAACAAAAATTCAAAAAAAAAAATACAAAAAATACAAAACAAAACAAAAATACAAAAACAAACATCAGCCAACAAAATTTGTCGGTCGAACTACGTGGACTTTAATCCCTCTCAGAGGGTACGTAGGCTCTAGGCTTTTATCCTAGGTCAAGTCCGTCCTTGTAAATAAGATTTTCTTTTCAATTTTTGCTTGCTTAATTTCTCTTATTTTTCTTTTCTAATTTTCTTTGTTTAATTTCTTTCTTCCTTTTATTTTAACTTTATTTCCTTTATCTCTATTTCTTATTTTGAATGTGATTTGTTAGGAGAATTAAAATAAATTAAAGGCCATATTGATTTTGCACAACTGATTTTGGGTAACCGTTCTTAGCAACGGGTGTTGTGGAGTGCCTAATACCTTCCCCACTCACAATCGACTCCCGAACCTATTTTCTGATTCGTAGACCATTTTTCTTATTTTTCAAATAAAAAGGTTTTTCCAAAGTTTTGCCTTTTCAAAAACTAAAATTTTGGTGGCGACTCTACTACTTATCTTAATTTCGATTTCAGTTTTCATTTTCTCTAGAAATTGAATCAAAATCTTCTTTTTAAGATTTTCTTTTTAAAAGCGCCACGCGGTCGTATTTTTGGGTGTGACAAGTAGCAACCAACAACCTTCTCTCTTTTTCTTCTGGCTTCTGAGCCATAAAGTTCCATTACAAATTTCCTGTGCTGCCATGGCTGAATGGAATCTCTCTTAGCTTTGAGATCTCAAACAATCTCATCACTTCAATCCCTAGAAGCATTAAGACCCAGGGATAGCAACATGAGTACAAATTCAATTCAAAACTCAAAAAGATGAAGTAAGAAAGATAAGTATGTTAATGAATTTTTTCATTCTAGTCTTTGTCCTGTAGTGATGAGCAACATCCACCATAAAGTTGAGCATGGCCCACAGGCACCTATTCTTAAAGCCATGACTTTCAAGTTTGGATAAAAGTTTTACAGAGTTGACATGTTTCAACTCAAGTTCAGTTAACTGAACATAAAATATTTTATTTTCATCCATTTTGGGACTATTTTAGTATTTTATTTATATCCTTATATTTTTTATTATTTTTATTTATTTTTGAAACTTAATTAGGATGAATATATAAATATTTTTTTAATTTTGATCTTTTAAATTTTTTTCGACTTCTACATCTTTTTGCTACATTATATAATATTATAATATGAGAAAATTATATTTAGAGATCTAAATTTTATAAAATTTATAATAAAATACTATAACAATTACAATTATCCTCAATAATCAAAATTACTACCACTTACCATTGAGATTTTAAAGTTACTACTAAATTTTTGAAAATTTATCATTATAAGTACTTAAATTATAATTTTTTTTAAAACTTAGTAATAAGTTTCTTAAAACTTTGTGGTAATTTTGATCAATAATTTTGATTTTTAAAACTTTTACTATAAATTTTATAAATTTGGCTTCTTAAATATAACTTTCCGTTATAACAGTATGGCACCAAAAGCGCTCCTTAAATGGAGGTTCAAAACTAATGCTAATTGAAGAAAAAACAAAAAAAGAAAAGAAAAGAACTTCCTATGTACTAATGTATTACCTCTTCTCCCTCTTTTACAAAGGATCTCCTAAAAAAAGGAGGTACTTTTATTACATCTCTTTAAGATCTGCTTTCTTACTTCACCATTACTATCAAACCCAGATAGAGATATCTTATATTTTGCAACTTGGTCTTTTTTTTTTCTCTCTTTCTTTCTTTCTTCTGAGAAAACCTACCCTTGGAAGAATAGTAGAATGATGAGGTGAAAATATATCTAGATGTCAATTTTTGATTAAAAACAACTGTATATAAGTTTTGTCCATTTGCGATTTCTTTTCAATAAAATATATCCAAGTTAACGTTGTTCTTTAACTTGTAGCATCACTTTTCATTAGTGAGTGTAGGGTACTCTCTCCTTTCATACTTCAGTCCATGAACTTTACTGGCAGTTTATTGATCTCCAAGTCTGAGGCATTGGGTATATAAATGGTTGGAGAAAGATAATTGACTTAAATTTGCTCAAATTGTGAAACATTTTTTAGCCAATCAATAGAAGATACACAAAACACGAACACTTGGCCAAAAGTTATGTGCGAACAATTCCTCTAAAGTGAGGATATGTGACAATGTGCCTGAATTGTTTTTTTCTTTTCTCTTTTTTTTTTTCATTAATAAAAATGAAACATTAAATGCTTCAGGCACACTTCATAGATCTTTAGTTTAAAAGATCAATGCTCAGAGGTGTTCTAATTTTTTGTTTGCTTATCATAGAGTAAGTACAAGGCATCAATTGAAAGTTGAAATTTGAAACAATCCGCTAACATCTCAAATGAGAAATACACATGTCTCCTAATTAAGAAAGCCTAGGTAATTGCCTTTGTTTTCATATTTTTTACTAGAATTAGGAAAGGATGAGCTTCTTATACTTTGACCCAAAAAAAAAAACAACATTCTCTATTCAAAACAAATGGGTAAACAACACTATTTCAAATGCTTATACATTTCTATGATATATTTATCAATAACAATGAACTAAACAAAAGAGACATTTGCTTAGCTATGAAACACTACGTAGTGACCAAACTAAGCCATATGAGTGTAATATCATGAATAATGGAAAAGAAACTACAAGAAACAAGATATCACTTTAGACATTAACATCCCCCATTTGTGGTTTAAGTTAAACACTGAAGTACCCTTGTTAAGTTTTTTCTTCTCTTCAAGTATGCATATACAATGTGTCTATAGATGTTAGAGATTTGTTCCCATTAGTGGTCATCTTGAAATAATGCCTTGGGAACAAAACTGCTTGTTCGATTCCCATTAGCCTTGTCATTGTCATCTTTAATACTATTTTCCCATGGACATGAATGCTTATGTCATGTCATTGGCGTCTCTCATACTCTGTCATAGCTTGCCCTTCATTGCTTCTTCCTTCTTCATAGGTTCTTAACCTTCTGCTTTGGGGCCCAAACTCTTTGCAAGTCAGGCATCCAACTTGTGAAAGACACAAATCTTCAAGCCCACTTTCTCCTCTCCTTAGCTTCAACTAATTTTTTGTCATGATCCTCTTTTTAGTCCTTTGAGGTCTTCTAGTATTATTCTTTACTAGCTAAAGGAGTTCATTTTCTACTGATGCTTTACTAGTATTATTTTTATTTATTTCTTCTCTATTCACTTTTTTACTTCTCATCGCTGTCCTCACTATTAAGTAATTGAGTATGGGTTTCATCCACATCAGCACAGAGCAATAGGTATATTTTGTTGTAGATTTTATGGACTACATCTCTAATGATGTGAGAAAACTAGAAATTTCAAAAATTTTAATATCATGGATTAGTCTACCTATTTTCTTTCCTTCTTGTCCTAATGCAATATCAACTTAGTTCCCTTATAAAAGGAGAGAAGGAAAAGTGAGGAAAAAAAACCCTTAGAATAGTCCGTTTCTTTTTTTTTTTTTTTTTTAAATTAACCATTTCTAGTTTTAGTTAAAATATCAAAAAAAGATGAAAGGCATTATGTGATAATTCAGGACACGTAGATTTTATCAGAATCATATTGTAGGAAAATGTTGTCCCTTCATTTGGAATACTCAGTAATTTTCCTATTGTAGAATAGCTAGCCCCACAAATTTATATATTAATGAAAAATAAAAACTACATAATTCTACAAATTTCTATAATTTGTGCTACTAATCTACTACTAAGAATATTATTGCTTTTAAGAAGAAATATCACTTGACAACTAAAACATCTATTAGTCCTCAACATCTTGGTCTATAAACACTTAGCTATTTTTTATTATCTTTGGCACATAATTATAGAGGTTCCAAGCCAAAGAAACCCCTTTCCATATGGCATTGAATGTTCTCCAAAAGTAAGCATATTTGCTTGACAAACGTTGGATAACTCAGCAAAATCTTAGACTCCATTGGATGTTATAGAATTCATCTCTTCCTTCATAATATTGAGCCACAAATCAAATTGTCTATAATTAGTAGCTGATAGAAACATCTTAGTTATTGTTAACTCTTATATTATAGTCAGATTCTTAGCAAAGTGAATCTTAGCCCTTAGATAAGGTAAATTCCATCCATAACCTTTGCATATTAAAAAAACTTTAGCCATCATGTTAACTACAATTTTGTTGTTAGCTTTTAGTTTATTCATTTGTATGCATCTAAAGCTGCACATTAAGGTTTCACTAGTCATACATTATTAACCAGACAAAGTGGGATTGATTAACATACTGGTTTGGTAATGAAATGTTCCTTAAGTATGAAAAGAGATGAATAGAGAACAGAAGGTTGATACTTGCTTTTGAAATTATGTGTAATTTGATTAATTGAGTCTTCCCATCATACTATGGCCATTACATATTAGAGTAAATGAAGTTGATTTCAAAATCATTAATAAAAAGGCTCTGGTAGTTTGGCCACTTGTTCTACTTATAGTGTGAATCCCTGTTTTTACAGTTAACAAATGTTGATTTAACTTTCCTGTAATCTTTATATTGAATGATTAATATTTGTAGATTTATGTTGGTTCTTTCTTTGCAATTCGTTTGGTTGGATGATTAATACTTCATAACAATTGCCCTAAGCACTTATTATGGTTAATCTATTTTGGAAGTGATTTTATTCAATATAAATCTTTAAATGATTTCATCTAAGCACTTAATAGTTTGGAAATGATAGTCTAAAAGAAACATCCTTTATTTCATTAAATGCATTCCATCTAGTTTCCTTATCACTGTGGATTTGGTTTGATGGGTACTGCTCATTACTTTGATTACATGCCTAATTCTAGTATTATGTGCCTTTTGGCTCCCCCTTTTCTTATTAACAATGTAAAGATAAGAATTTATTAACATTAAGCTAAGTTTAAAATAATTTCTTTAAACTTTTGCTTTTGGGCAAATGACATGTTATAATTTTAATTTAGAGTTTGTTCATCAAACTTCAACGTGACAAATAGTATTTGCTATTCACTGAGTAAATGAATTTAGTGAATTTAATAGAACTTGATGTTGGCTTATGTGCAAAAGTTTGATTTTGTAAGGATTATTCAGCATAACCCTCTTGAGACACTTGGTCTTTCCTTGATGGCATTTAGCTTCTCAATGACAATCATAGGACAGGATCCAATTTCATACCGTACTCACAAAGACTTACTTGAGCAAGAGTTTGAGACTCATGTGATTGGGATAAAAGATTTAAGGTAATAAAGAGATCTAATTGAGCTTATATTAGTAAACTTTTCATTTCTTGCCTTATTTTAATACATTGGACAGCCAAATTTCATCATAGAAATTGGTAACTTATAATGCAATACTTGACCTCCCCTCAATTTAGCATTAAATATGTGAACTTCCTCTTTATTTATATCCTAAAAATATACAATTATTTGGTTCTTTTATAAAGTAATGCTTTGGCCTATTTGGTTCAGTTGAAGGAAACAAATTCATTTTTCTTAATTATGTATAATATTTATTATATCCTTATAATTATTATTCATTAGTACCAATCTCTTTTGATTACTTTTTTAAAATAAAGATACAAGGATTATTTTCCATTTTCAAAATCACATTTTTTCCTTCCATTTCCTTTTCCATCATAACAATTTTGCATATCAAACGAGCCTTAATAAAACCATTGACTAATACATTAGAGGGCAGCTGGAGACTAGATTTACTGGTCAAGTGCTATAACATCCTTATTTATTATATCTGATAGCTTCAAACATTACTTTTGAGAGGTTGAGAGTGAAGCTGTGCACATTTTCTAAATTTGAAAGTTACTTGTTGGAGTTCCATAGAGTTTTTTAGTCATTCAACTACAAAATCTGGCCATTTAAGTAGTTTCTAACATCATAAGAGTTATATCAAGCTTAACTTAAAAAATGGCTAAATTGTAGGTTATTTTTAAAACATAAGAGAGGTCCATACATTTAATGCGTGTCAGAGTATTTTACTCTTAACTTGTAAAATAGATCTACCCAATATGAATGTATTCCATATGTTGTTTTGATGGCAATTAAACCATAATGGCAGTGTTAGTTCATTTGTTGGTTCATAGTTGCACTGAGTTTCAGGCCATGAATATCATTATTTGCCTAACAGCCCATAAGATCCCTTTTGTGGGAGCATTGGATATGGTTCTGGTGAAAATGCAGTAGAGGCTTTAGTTCTGTAATCACTGATGGCGATGGCTACTAAGATAGCAAAGATGCCCATAGAATCTGTAGAAACCCTGATAGCACCTTGAGCCTAGAAGAGCAGCCCAAGTCCCGGCCTGAGATGATGAGTCATAGAGAAAGGAAGCAACCAAGTTGGTTGACAGATTTCTACACATGATCTGAAGGATTTTATTTAGGCTGTGTCAGTAGGAGGCAAATTGATTGGGTGTTATTTATTTCCTTTTGTCTCTTTGTATGAGCCCTTATCGGCTGTTTTCCTTAAAAGGTAGAAGTTGCCGGGAGCAATATGGAGTTTTTCCTTTCCTCGAATAAAGGAGTCTTTTAGCCATTTCCTATTCTGCTTCTGTAACTGTGCTTTTTTGTTAACTTGTTCATTTCATTTAACTCTTATTTCTGCGTTGTTAGTCGACTAATTCTTCAGTAGCCCTCTGGTTCGCATCTTGATTAGCTGGATCTATCAATCCAATAGGAATTACCAACCGCAACGAACTAGTTTTTCATATTTGTAGGTGTGGCCCTTGTGTAGTATCTTATGATCTTGTAGAGCTAAGGGTTTATTACTGCTTCAAATTGAATATAGTCTTGTATCATAAAGAATGGAGGGTAAAAGGTCACATTATAAAAGGTTTATATATATCTATATATGGTAAAACAAAATGTGTTTCATATGCATATTTGATTGTACAAGAGTAAAATGCTCAGGTTCTGAAGAAATCCTCATAATATGCAAGTCTATACCTCATATTATCTAGAGGCAGATGTTTATTCCCAGAAAAAAGTGCTTTTGTTTGCGCAAGATTTATCAAATAATGGAGTAGATATGAAAATTTTATAATAAATTAATAATTTGTTCCTTTAAAAATAAAATTATCAATTTAATTCCTTAAATATTTTTAACCAATCAAATTGGTTTTTCTGTTACACAAATTCATGATCATTTGACACAGAACATCAGTGAGAATTGATGATATAAATTACCCAAATATTTTACTTCGAAGGCAATGTTGTTTTGTCTAATTCACAAAATGCAACTAATCCAACTAGAAAAATAACTTGTGGCTCTAAGTTTTGTGAAATTATACAAAACAACATCATTTTGAAGATTGCAGACGTGGGCAAGTTCTATCAATGCAAGCTTTTGTTCGTGCCATATGTTAGTAACTTTATTTAATGGAAAGATATTTTGATTGTGAGAAAATGTTTGGTGACTAAATTGAAAAGTTTTATCAAATCAAATTAAAATAAAAAATAATCTTTCAATAGCTAAATCATTAATTTACTTAAATTATTTATATGATTGCTATTCATTCAAATTTTACAAATCCATTCTTATAAATAGTATTTAAGTCAAAGTTAATTTTAAAAAAATTATAAGTTGGTTTTTGTTGAGAAACTTAAAATAAAGTATTTGGAGTTAATTATTAGAGATTATTATGGTCTATGAATTTTATAATAATTAGTTATCCTTATTTTTTAGCAGTTTACTTTGTAATTAGATTCCTTTTCAGAGTATATGTGCGCCTACATACACACACATATCTTAAAAGAAATTTTCCTCTTAAAACATTACTCACAAGCCATATAGCTTTAGCTTTACCTTGAGTTTCATGCCTATTTTTTTTCCCCCTTTCTCTTCCTCAAATTTTTATTCTCTCTTCTATTTTTCTTCTTTAATTTTTTTTATTTCCTTGCATAGCACAAAATCTTACCGAATTATAAATTAAGTTAAAGAGCTGAAGACCATAATATAATATTTAATTTTAATCTTTAAGTTCAACCAAACTATAACCATGCTCCAACCTTAAAATTTAACATTGTATTAGAGCAGTTTCATCCACCATGGAATTGAAGCATAAATTTATTGATTTGAGTTTTTTTTTTCCATGTGAAGTAATTAATATTTATATGGTGAATATGGTGTTTTTTTTTTTCTTGAATGGAAGACTTCAAAATTTAGACCAAGTAGTGGAAAACCAATTGGAAGAAGAGGGGAGGTAACTACTTTGAAGATTTGGTTCCAAGACTTCTAAGAATTAACGTAAGATAAATTCTACATATTAAGAGGAGTTTACTTATAAGTGTATTATATATCTATGAGTTATCATTAACTTTGAAAGTTTATTTGCAATCTAACTATTTTGCAGAATGCTTTTTATTAGTTTCCATATTCCAAGTGGTGTCAACTGTAGCCATGCTATAACTCAAGATTTTAATAGTTTTCAGCCAATTAGTTATTATTTATTTATTTTTATTTACCTCACTCTCATTTTTTTTATAATAAAGGGAAATTAAAATTACCTAAATACTGTTTGATACAAAATTAGTTCACCTCATAAAGTAAGATTTATTTAGAAGCAATTCAAACTTATATGAATTAATTACAAAACTAATATAAGGATATATTAAAAATAAGCTAAAATGTAATTTTTTTCTAAGTTGAAGGGATAAATTGTACACCTCTTAAGTTTAATTAGGATTTTTTTGTATTTTCATTAATGAAAAAATTTATTACAATTTTAATTTTGAAAACATCTTTGAACTTTTTAATATGAGCCAAATAATTAATTTACTTTATAAAAAATAAGAAAATTTTATTAATTAATTAAATTAGATTTTGATAGAATTAGATTCAACAAATGTACTCTTAGCTAGTTAAGAAAATTATTTCTTCAATTTTATGATTTTTTCCTATTGTATTTTTCTGAAATGTTTATAAGTGTGACTTATATTTAACATAAGAGTAAATTATATTGATTTCTTTTAACTTTTTTTAAAATTATATGAATTTTTTTATTTCCAAAACATATATACTTTCCTCACTTGAAACAAAAAAGTTATGCTATATTTTAATTTAATTGTTTAAAACATCTCCCTCGAATTTCATTGAAATTACATGACCTTTTCCTCTAATTTCAAAGTATATAGTTTTATCCATTAAAACCAAAAGTTATACTACACTTTAGTATGATTTTTATTTTGACTAAAATATCTTCTATTAATCTAAATGTATATTAGATTTTTCTTAACTAGAATTAAAGGTCATGTTATTTGGTAACCTAAATATCTTGACCTTCTTCATTATTTTTTTTGTTAAATTATATCCAAATATGTATAAATAAAAATTAAAAGGGTAAGATTTCTCTTTTATTAAATTTAATAAAGTTTTAAACAAATTATCATTTTATAAACCAGTAATTAGTAACGCATGCATTTCACCTAAAAAGATAATCATTTTAAAGTTTTTTTCTTCTCTTTTAACACAAATTGACTGGCTTATAATTAATTGTTGTGAATTTAAATTTTCAACTTTACATAACTTTTTGACATACTTGTTCAAACTTAATTTATTAATGAATCAATTTGCCAATGTTAGTTTTAAGTTTAATTTTGACTTTGAGGAGTAGATTTCGCTATTGATATACTCTCTTGAGTGTTGAATATGGAGAAGGGTATTTTAATTTAACAAATATATATATATATATATATATATAAGTTAATAGAGAGTATGTTAGCCAAATGGATTAATATATAGCATAACTCTTGGTTTGAGAAAAGGAGTATGTCTATTTTGAAAGAAAAAGAGAGAAATGTTGTATAATTTCAATAAAATTAAGAGAAAGTGTTTTAGTCAATTGAACTAAAGTATAGTGAAACTTTTTATTTTAAAAGAAAGAAGTTATATTTAAAAAAATAAAAAAAAATCTATAAATTTGGTCTTGATATAACGAAGAGATGATGACAAATTTTGGGTCAATAACAGTATGGTGCTGACCACAATGAAGAGTACCTATACAATTATGCACCATGAATTATCAGAGTTTTAAAAGATATTTAACTCTTGGCATGCTAATCAAATTATAGTCAACAAATTATCACCAATGCTAGTTCTGATAGGAAAAGGAAAAAGCCTCATATGCTCACTTTTTAGAGTTCAAGTTGGAATTCACATTTTTTTCTAATTTTACATATTTATCACTTCAATTAATTGAACTTATAAAAAAATGGATTTACTGCATTTGAAGTGAGTTTCGAGGTGATTTGCATCTAGTTGACAATAATATTAATCATTATATTAAAAGTATTCAACCTTATCCACAAATTTATTCAGTTACTCCTTAATAAAAAATTGTAGGCACAATTTAACCAAAAAAGAAACAATAAATAAAACAAGTTACAACAAAATTATAAATAGTTAGAGTCCTAATTATTTATGGATTAGACTTGTGCAATTAGTTTATGCAATTATATCTTTGCTTGCCAACGTCTATCTCTCTTTCAAATTTCAATAGCTTGGCCACTAAGCAACCCCTCACACTCTATATTCAACCCATCCTTGAAAACCTCTTTTTCAATCTTGCAAATCCCAAATCGCATCTTCAATTACCTACCAATTTATTACTTTGCTGCTAAAATCAAATTCTTCAAAAAAAAAAAAATCAAAACCACAAGAACCTAGCTTTTCAATGCCTTGTTTGATTGAGGAAGTGTAAGCCACTAGATGATACAAATTATTGTTTGGGCTTCAATAAGAGGCTCAGGATGGTGGGTTCTAAAGCTCACTATATCTCTAGGTTCAGAAGCATTTAAACAATGGCAGAGCCTATAAATTCTCATAAAACTCATTTTACTGCTGTCAAAAGGAATTTGAGGGTTGATTTGAAAAGCTCAAAATTTGGTACAAACAAGTATGGATCCAAAGGGAGACAAATTGGTCAATGTACAAGGTTGCAATGTTGGGTTATTTTAAAGAGGTTAATGATACATCTAAATAGGTTTGCTTTTAAAAAGTTGAGTACAATCTCAATTCATATTATTATTCTATGACAAAAAAGCCTATTTATGGGTTTTAAGGCTATTCAAAACAAGTTGGACGAGGGTACAAACTTGAAATTTGATGAATTTGCTGATGATATTAGGCTTATGTTGTCAATGTAATGCTGTATGGTCCAAATATTAGAGGGATTCATCGAATGGCAATGAAAATAAGAGGAATTTGATAAGACGTGGGAATCAATGAAAGAAAGGTGGGGTAGTATTAGTAATGAGATTAATAGAGAAAGAAAGAGCGAGAAGAACAATTCTATTGTAGTATAATGTGCAAAAGTTGTTGACTATTTTCCATAAAATCATGATGGGACGTTCTACAAGTTAGAGCCACCAAGAAAGGTCAAAAGGAGTGCATTAAAAAAGAAGTCCTAATAGGCAACAATGAGGAGGATCTAATTGTTCTAAATGATGAAGATTGTGCCATACAAAAAGGAGCTTAAAAGGCCAAGTTACTTTTCCAAGAACAAGAACACCCAAATGGGTAATGATATTGACACATTCAAAACCAAGTCTCATTTTAGACCCAAATCAACCTCAAACACAGATTACTCTAATGGAGTTCTAATTGTTATGAATGTTGACAATTGTGGCTCACAAAAGGAGTTTACAAAGCTATGGTACTACTCGAAAGCTGAGTGAAAAAGGATGGAGAAAGAGGAAGAAGCCCATAAAATAGTAGTCAGAATTTAAAAGAGAAACTGCTAAAAAGCACTTTTGAAGATGAAGAGAATAATTGAAATTTGGGGATGACATGAAGAAAAATGAAGAACTTGAACAACTGCACTATGACTATTCTGTCATGTGTTGGTACTCATTGAAAAGTCTAGTCCTCTATTTGAGAGATTAGTTAGTTCTTTGACTGCCATTGCAAGTTGTAGATATTGTTTTGTATATTTGATGTTGTTCTTTGAGTTTTCCCTTCATGTTTTTCATATTTCTTCTATCAGGCGCAGAAAGGTAAATTATTATTATTATTTTTATGCCCATAAGCTGTGCATTGAACTCTTGATGGGTATCATATATGGTTTGTTCATACCCCTTACTCCTCTATTGTATTGTGAGCAAATTATTGAATTTTGTCTTGACTAAATTAAGAGGAATCAAATCAAGATTTAAAAGGAGATATTATGCCCTCTTACCAACTAAACACTTAAGCTTTTCAGGTTTGTTCTTGAACTTTTTTTTTTTTTACATGACATTGAATAGATTTAAATCTAAGACCTCTTTTTAATTACCTACACTCTTCAACACTATACTATATTTAATGATTTTTTTCATGACCCCTTTTTGACTGGTCAGTACGCGTTGTTTTAGTATAGATGCTCATAAAAAGAATAAAAATTGAATTGTACGAAAATATCGATTTTGTATCATTAATTCTCAACTTAGTATCATTAGTTGTTTCTATATATAACTATCAGGCATGTTTGATATGGGAAAGAAAAATATAAAATAATATAAAATATCAATTTTTTTTTATAATTATTACTTAATATTATTTATTAATTATTATTTAATCATTAAAAGTAAAAATACTATAATTATTTTTTATTTACAAAATTATTATTTTTTATTTCTATTTTTATACTTAACTTTTAACATATCTTTTTTCAAATGAAGAAACCTTTTTGCCTTCCGAAGTTAGGATACTCCCAACTTCTAATTTGGGATCCTTTATCCTTTTATATTGGATCCATTATTTGTTTTATTAATTCAATTATTATCCTTTTTAATGAGATATAGTATTATTGTTTATATAACTAAAATTTTTAATTTATTAATTATAAATAAGAATTTAATTATCATCTGTCTGATGACTTTTTTTTTGGGTATGTTTGTAATTCATCAAAGCATTAGAATCAGGTTTTCTTCTTCGATCCTACTTCCAAATCTGATGACAAATAAATCCCTCTTTACATATACTCATAAGAGAATAGAAGGAAAAAGATCAATCCAAATCAGTAATATATGAATAAAAAGGAAAATGCTACATTCGTAGCAGACTTTTGAACCCCAGAAATCATTTATTACATGATAGTTGTATTTTGTTGAAAAGTGCCATTTATGATTAGTAGAAGTAATTAAATAAAAAAGCTTCACTAGGTACATTAAATGATTTCTAGAAAAATATATAAAACTAAGTGCTTTCTCCTGCATTTGCAGGGACTCAGAAATCTCCCCTTGGATCCCACACCAAAAAATAATAATAATAAATCAAAAAAAAGTGAATGAACAGTATTTATACGATAATGTATGGATATAAATAGTATATGAACAATGCTAACACGCAGCTTAGTGCCGCATAGTAACCGGCCTAGTTATAGTGCGACTCTATCACAATTTATATATATATATTAGAACAAAGTCAAGACAGGACAGGTAACCAAAATCATTTGCAGAACGGTGGTAAGATGACAATGCACGAAACAGAAACAATATGTGCAAAAGAATGGTCATATTAATTCATAAATAACAGGATACAAGCACTCAACAATAAACATATCTCTGTTTTCCAAAAAATAAATAGATTTTTTATGTATTTGTACGAGCCTTTAAGCTAATCTATTTTGCCTAGTTGCTTCCTCTTTACGTCTGCCATTGTTAGTCATGCACGAATAATGGATAAGAAAATCATGAAAACTAAAATGGAATATACCATAAACAGCAATCCCCAGTCCCTACTTCTTTCCTTTGCTCAACCTATGGCTTTAAAAGGCTGCAGATCCTCAAAAGACTAAGATTACTGCCAACTAGTACCCATAGCCAAGACATATTGAAGCCTTCATAGCCTAGTAATAGCACAAAACCGAAGACAGTACATTGAATGTTGAAGTAATGCCTCTGCCATCATATACAGGATCGTTGAAGTTGCCAATTTACAGTTCATGTCCATTTGGTTTAAATAATTTCCGATCCAAGATTTGGCCTCATAAAGCCTAAACGAGCCTCTCATTTATAATGGAAAGTCTCATTTTAGAATTCATCAGGATGACTCACCAGTCACCAATAATCTCCATAAGAGCATGAGCCATCCTTAAAATGGTGGAATCGATTAGTGTCCCTAACAACAATTTCATGTTCAACTAACGTGGAGATGAGCTTGGCAGCGATATGGCAATCTCCACAAATACGAAGGTTCTTGAAAATTCTGATTGGAGACCCCAGGTTAATAGCAAACACTAGCTAACTTTTCATTGTGCCCAGCTAGATGGTATTCCTTATCCTCTTCCTCCACATCATGAAGAGTAGAATCAGTCTCAAGGACATAACCTGACTCTTTCATCTTCCCCACCAACACATCTAGCTCTTCCTATATCTCCTTTGACTGTGGGTGCGATCTATCACCGAGAAAGGTGTAAATCTGATTATTCAGCTCAACATTGCTGATGCCAGGCATTTTCCTAATTCTTCTTCTCTTCATTAATGATCGAATAGCAGCCACTTCTTGCCATCCACCAGCCTTTGCATAAATACTAGATAACAACACGTAGTAACCCGACTGCTCAGGAGCCAACTGAAAAAGTTTACCGGCCGCTAAAAGCCCGATATCCATGTTGGACTACACAAGACAAGCACTGAGCGGAGCTCCCAAACTCTTTGATTAGGCATCTGTTTGATGAAATTATAGGCCTCATCAACTTGCCCAGCATGTCCTAAGAGATCCACCATACAAGCAAATTGTTCAATTCTTGGGGTTATTTTATAATCATCAGTCCTCTGTTTAAAGTAGATCTTCCTCTCATCCAGTAATGCCAAATAGCTACGAGCTGAGAGAATAGTGACAAGAAATGGAATCAGGACTAAGACCTGAATCTTGCATTTCTTTGAGGAGTATGACAGCATTGCAACCTTGCCCAGTCATACCATAAGCAGAGATGTCCATGATGCAACATCACAGAACTTCATTTTGTCGAACACTTTCCTTGCTTCTTCTAGGCATCCACACTTAGCAGACATGTCTATCAATGCATTCTCTGATAACAAATTTAGGAATAATTTCTTCCTCTCAACATGTTCATGAATTTTGCCGCCTAGCAACAGAGCTGCAAGATCCCCACAAGCTAAAAGAACACTAGCCAAAGTGATTGCATCAGGTTACATCCTACTTTTTTCCATCTGTATATATAACTCAACAGCTTTGCTGGCCATTGATTTTTTTTTTTTAGGTACACAGCTATCATCACCTCCGATGAGACCAAATTCTTCTCCAAATTCATGAACATATCCATAAAATATGAAACATTTTCAGATGATGTGTTACTTACAGCTGGCATGAGGGTAGCCATCGTACCAACATCAGGTTGTTGTCTTGATGCCTGCATTTCCCGGCAAATCTCCAATGCGTCATCAAATTGTCCATTTTGTGCAAACCCAGCAACCATTGCATTCCAGGATACGACATTTTGCTTGGCAATTCAACGAGAAGTTGTCGTGCCTCCAATAAGCGACCACATTTCCCATCATGGAAAATTAACCATTCCCAACAAACAAATTGGAGTCGCGTCGGACCTTTAACACAGCCCCACGAAGCTGGAACCCAAATCTTAGATTCTCAGAGCAAGAACAAACCTTTAGGACACAAGGGTATGTACAGCTATCCGGACTAAATTAACCATTATCCTTGAGAACAAGCAGTGAATCGTTGTACAAATGGTTGTTCAAATAGCTCCTTATCATGAAATTATAGAAAACAACATTCTTCTCAGGAATTTCATCAAACATCTTTCGTGTGAAGTGAATTTCTCCACTAGCAACATAAGCCCTCACTAGTTTGATTCCCAGAGAAAGGTCTGGATGAAGATGGTAATGAAAAATGATTGAATGAACTTCCTTCAGGGTTTTGATATCAGGATAATTCGGAAAATTGACGAGACAGAAAAGAAATAGCTTTCATGAATTTGAAGCTTGCCTTCAATGTGGAATTTGGCCTTGAAATTTGCGTTATTCGACTGCGATACCATTTCAATGTTGCCTGCAAAATTTGGAACTTTCACTGTTTGAGGAGCTTCGGAAGCTGATCGATACAATTTCCTGGAATTGGCACGAGAAGATGCAACGATGCCAGAATTTGAGCTATTTGCTATATATATATATATATATATATATATATATATATATATATATATAAAAGATGTTAAATTCTACAGTATAAAAAATTGTGTACACATGTTAGTTGCTACGCTTTAGTATTAAACAAAATAATATTCGAAAATATGTGCAAGTGAGTAACAATGCCACCAAATTTGTGTGAAATAAGATGCACTCAGTGACCGTAAGCAAAGTATAGCATATTTGGATATTTCTTTTGACATTATAGCATTCCAGCCATTAATTTTCTCTAACGTAGCTTTTGATCAAGAGTCAAATATCTTTTCTGAATTTTGCTAAAGTTATACGATATTTTTTTTCTAAAAATATATTTATTTCTGAAAATAAAAATTAGATTACACTTCAATTCATTTGCTTAAAATATTTTTTATTAACTTAAATATACATATATATATATATATATATATATATATATATATATATATATATATATTTCTTTTTACAAAAATACCTTTCTTTATATTTAGCAACTTAAGAAAGTATATCAATAAAGAAATCTACTCTTTCAAGTCAAAATTAAACTTAAAATTAATATTAAAAAACTAGTTCATTAATAAATCAAGCTTGAACAAGTACCCAAAAAAAAAAGTTATATGAAATTGAAAATTCATCTTTGTAATAATTAATTATAAGTTAATTAATTTGTGCAAAAGAAAAAAAGAGAAAAACATTAGAATTATTATCTTTTCACGTGAAATTCATGTGTCACATTAACTGTTAATTTATAAATAATAGCTTGTTTAAGGCTTTGTCAAATTTAATAGAATTAATATTTTATTCTTTTTAATTTTTATTTATACATATTTGAATATAATTTGACAAAAGAATAATGAAGAAGGTAAGGGTATTTAAGTTACTAAATAACATGATCTTTAATTCTTGCAAAAAAAAAACTAATATATATTTAGATTAATAGAAGATATTTTTGTAAAAATTAAAAATTAGACTAAAGTGTAGCATAATTTTTAGTTTCAAAAAATATGAGTGCATATTTTGAAATTAGAGGAGAAAACTATATAATTTCATTTAAGATATTTTAATCAATTAAATTAAAGTATAGCTTTACATTTTATTTTAAAAGAAAACTACTTGTAATTTTAGTAAAATTTAAGAGAAATCAATGTAATTTACTCTTTAGCATAAGTTACACATTTATAACACTTAAGTAAAATACAATAGAAAAAAATCATAAAATTGGATAAACAATTTTCTTTACTAGCTAAGAGTACACTTGTTGGATTTATTTCTATCAAACCCTAATTTGATTAATTAATCAAATTTTATTATTTTTTTATAGAGTAAATTAATTATTTGCCAATATGAAAAAGTTCAACGATATTATCAAAATTATAATTATAATAAATTATTTTTATCAATCAAAATATAGAAAATCTCCTAAACATATGAGATGTAAAATTTATCCCTTCAAATCAAGAAAAAATTACATTTTAGCCTATTTTTAATATATCCCAATATTTACATTGCTAATTAAATAATTACAACAAAAAAATGATTATAAGGCTACACTAGTAAGAAAATCGAGCAATTTGACAAACTAAAAGTCAAGTTTAAACATATATATATGAACTAGATTTAGTTTTTTAATTAATTCGTATAAGTTTGAATTGCCTAAATAAATATTACTTTATGCGGTGAACTAAATTTTTATCAAATAGTATTTAGTTAATATTATAAAAAATGAGAGTGAGGGAAATACAAATAAATAAATAGCAACTAATTGTTTGAAAACTATTAAAATCTAGAGTTATGGCATGGTTATAATTGGCAGAACTTGGAATATGGAAACTGATAAAAAGCATTCTACAAAATAGTTAAATTGCAAAATAAACTTTTTAAAGTTAATGATAGCTCATAAATATATAACAATACACTCATAATTACACTCCCATTAATTTGTAGAGTTTATCTTAGGTTAGTTCGTAGAAGTCTTGGAACCAATTCTTTAAAGTAGTTCCCTTCTTCTTTTTCCAATTGGTTTTCCACTCCTTGGTCTAAATTTCAAAGTCTTCCATTCAAGAAAAAAAAAAAACATATTCACCATATAAACATTAATTACTTTATGAAAAAAAAAAGGTAATACTCAAATTGCTAAATTTATGCTTCAATTCTATGGTGGATGAAACTACTCTAATACAATGTTCAATTTTAAGGTTGGAGCATGGTTATGGTCTGATTAAACTTAAGGGCTAAAATTAAATATTACATTGCACTCTTCAGCCCTTGTAACTTAATTTATAATTAGGTAGGGTTTCCTGCTATGCACAAAAATTTAAAAAAAAATTAAAGGAAAAAATAGAATAGAGCATAAAAAAGTTGAGGGAGAGAAGGAAAAAAAGAAGCTTGAAACTCAAGGTAAAGATATAGCTATATGGCTTGTGAATAATGTTTTAAAAGGAAAAATTCTTCTAAGGTGTATACACACACACACAAGCACACACGCTTTAAAAAAGAATTTAATTACAAAATAAACTGCTAAAAATAATGATAACTAATTATTATAAAACTCCTAGATTATAATAATATCTAATAATAAACTCTGAATACTTTATTTTAAGTTCCTCAACAAAAACCAACTTAATTTTTTTAATTAACTTTGATTTAAATACTATGTATAAGAATGGATTTGTAAAATTTGAATGAATAGCAAACCTATAAATATTTAGAATAAATTAATAATTTAATCATTGAAAGATTATTTTTTATAATTTAGTCTTTCAAAGATGAAACTTTTCAATTTAGTCATCAAACATTTTCTCACAATCAAAATGATCTTTTCATTAAACAAAGTTACTAATTGACATATGGCATAAATAATAGCTTACATGGTCATTAACTATTGAGAAAACTTGCCCAAGTTTTGAATCTTCAAAATAATATTGTTTTATATAATTTCACAAAACTTAGAGCCACAAGTCATTTTTCCAATTGGATTAGTTGGATTTTGCCAATTAGACAAGGCAACATTGCCTTGAAAGTAAAATATTTGGGTAATTTTATACCATCAATCTTCATTTATGCTCTTCGATTAATGATCATGACTTTGTGTAACAGAAAAACCAATTTATTTAGTTAAAAAAATTTTGAGAAATTAAATTGATAAATTTTATTTTTAAAGGAACAAATATTAATTTATTCTAAAATTTTCATTTCTACTCCGTTATTTAATAAATCTTGAGTAAATAAAAGAACTTTTTCTGGGAATAAAAATCTACCCCTAGATAATATGATGTATAGACTTGCTTATTATGAGGATCTCTTCAGAACTTGAGCATTCTATTCTTGCACAATCAAATATGCATACAAAACACAAATTCTGTTTTACCATATTAAAAAGACTATATTCAAGTTTGAAAAGGTTATATGCCCTTAACTCTGCAAGATCATAAGATACTACACCTACAAATATGAACAAATAGTTTGTTGTGTTTGGTAATTCCTATTGAATTGAAACACCTTGCTAATCAAGATGCCAACCAAAGAGCTCCTGAAGAATTAGTTGACTAAGAATGCAGAAATAAGGGTTAAAAGTAATGAAATAGTTAACAAAAAAACAGAGTTACAGAAGCAAAATGGGAGATGGCAAAAAGACTCCCTTATTCGAGAAAAGGAAAAATTCCATGTGACTTGCATAAAACATCATTCTTCCTTTTCTCATACCCAGTACCTTATACATTTTAAGGAAAACAACCCATATGGGCTCACACAAAAAGACAAAAAGAAATAACTAACCCCTAATGGATTTGCCTCCTACTGACACATAACCTAAATAAAATTTTTCAGATCATGTATAGATTAACCAGCTTGGCCGCTTCCTTTCTCTGCGACTCATCATATTGAGCCAAGATTTGGGCTACTCTTCTAGGCGTAGGGTGTTATCATGGTTTCTATAGATTTGATGGGCATCTTTGCCACCTTAGTAGCCATCGCCTTCAGTGACTATAGGATTATAGCCTTTACTCAATTTTCACTAGAACTGTATCTAATGCTTCCACAAAAGGCATCTTATAGGTTGTTAGGTAAATAATGATGTTCATGGCCTGAAACTCAATGCAACTATGAACCAATAAGTGAAGTACCACTACCATTTTGGTGCAACTACCATCAAAACAACATATGGAATACATTCATATTGGGTAGTTCTATGTTACAATTTAGAGTAAAATACTTTGACACCTATTTAGCATTAAATATATGGACCTCTCTTATGTTTTCAAAATATGCTACAATTTAGCCATTTTTGAAGTTAAGCTCAACAGAACTATTATGATGTTAGAAACTAGTTAAATGGCTAAATTTTGTGGTTAAATGACTAAAATATACTTTATGGAACCTAACAAGTGACTTTCAAATTGAGAAAATATGCACAGCTTCATTCTTAACCTCTCAAAAGTAATGTTTGAAGCTACTAGATATAATAAATAAGGATGTTATAGCACTAGACCAATTTTAGATGGCTGTTAATGTATTAGTCAATAGTTTTATTATAGCCCCTTAGGTATTAGATGAAAAAAGAAATGAAAAGGAAAAATATAATTTTGAGGATGAAAAATAACTCTCATATCCTTATTTTAAAAAAATAGTAAAAAGAAATAGATACAGTTGAATAATGATTATAAAAACACAACAAATATTGTATATAATTAAGGGAAATGAATCTTTTTCCTACAATTAAACCAAACAGGTGAAGTATTACTTTAGAAAAGGATTATATAATAGTGTATTTTTGAAATAAAATAAAGAGGAGGTCCACATATTTAATGTTAAACTCATGGGAAGTTGAATATTGCACTCTAAATTATCAATTTCTATGATGAAATTCAGGTGTTCAGTGTACTAAAATAAGGCAATAAATGAAAAGTTTACTAGTATAAGCTCAATCTGATTTCTATAGATCCTTAAATCTTTTATCCCAAGCATGAGTCTCAAACTCTTGCTTAAGTAAGTCTTAGTCAGAATGGTACTGACGGGCTTGTCGTACAACCCTCAAAATAAAACTAGGTTGATCTAAATATATAGCAAGTGGCACAACCTAGGTCATCTCCCTTGGAAATGGAATTCAATGCTTAATTAAGTTTCTAAGTATTAAAGGATCCTAAAAGCTACTTGATTTGGGGGTTTTTGAATGAATTAAACTAACCTAAAATAAAATTGAAACAAAATTCCTAAATTCTATCTAATAGGAGAATTATGGGTGATAATGGTCTTGTGACTAGCTTAGAAATCGTCTCTTGGTTTCCACTATCCTCATCCTAATCTAATTGTGATTAATTCTGGCCTAAGAGTTCCTAAATGTGTTCATTAACAAATGATCTTGAATAACCATCTAAGATTCAAGAAAGTAGCAATTTAATGTTAATTGAGACCTCAACTCTCATTAGATTACTAATTCTTGTGATTAAGATCTTTGAACACTTGAATTGATTGATTACTTGATTAATTAGCCTCTGAATTACCATCCAAAATGTTTAATTAACCAATTAAACACTAAGGATTCCTCAAATCAAACAATTAAACACTCAATTTCTCACATGCATTTCATCAAACACCTTGACTGCATATATGGATAATTGTAGGAAATTGGAAAATCCAGTACTAATTCAATCACATAATCAGTCAATTAATATCCTAATTAGTGTCTAACCAGCCACTAATTACTATTACATAAATTCTCTATCAAATACAGCTTAACCAAGACAATAGATGAAAGAGAAAAAATATAGAAAAATAGAAGAAATTCTTAGCCAGAATTTTGCACTCCAAATCTTGGATTCAAGCTTTAACTCAAGAGCTTCCTCCTTTGCTAGTCACAGATGAACTAGAGTTTCATTTCGGCGTGGAGAGATGGAATGGAGATGGAGAATGTATGGTTCTGTGTATGGACGAAGGGAATGGAGTGTGGGTGAGGGACGAAGGCGAATGACGGAATGGGGTGTGCGTCAAAGGCGAATCACGGAGGAGTGAGGATTAATGAGGCGTGATCATTGAATTGGGCGTGGACGAAGTGAATGATAAATGGACGATGAGGATTGGATCTGAAAATGCTCTCCTTCACGTGCACACTTAATCTTTCACGTGTTCAGCCCTCATTTTTCAAATTGTCTGAAGCTATTATGCATGAGTGTGGGCCCCATTTGAATGCTGAAGTGTTGAATCCATGCTACTGCTTCTTTTATTCTTTCTCCACGTCTCGCCTTCATGCATTGTTCTTCCTCTTTCCCACTCAAGGCACCAGAACGTGGCTTCTTCAATCAGCCCAGCACGTAGAACTCGAGCTCTGCTCCACGTTCAGCTTCTCAAGTGGATTTCTCCTTCATTCAGCTCATGCTTTCATTCTCGGTTCTGCATGCGTGTGTTTCTGCACGTTTTCTACTGTTCATGAGTTGCTCTCCTCTGTTTTGCTTTCTTCGAATCCAAACATAGCTTCTTCTCTCTGTTCTACACAAAATCATGGTTTGCTCTGTTCTCGTGGCTTTCATGTAAGTGCTGCAGCTCATTCCAGCTCAACACTTATTCTTCCACATCGTTTCTTTCCTTCGGCCAGCTCCAAGTTCTGACTCTGCATATGTGTGTGTTTGTTGCTGTCATGTTGAGAAGTCCAGCATATCTCTTCGTGTTTGCTTCATTTAATTCTCATGCAAATCCACACTAGCAATCACATAAGCTTTCTCTCCTTTACCCGTAGCTTTCCACGTTAACTTCTGTATGAGTGTGTGAGCTGTTTGTGTTCTGCTTGCTTCGTTCTTTAGCACAAGTGCTGCCTTTGTGTTCCACTCGAGATACTTCATGGTTCTGTATTCTTTTTTTCACGTTAAACTTCATGCAGCTGCTCTTCGTTTCTCATCTTCACAACAACTCATTTCATCCACACCTCTGCTGTAGCCTGTAACTTCTTTTGCTGCTGCCTCCCACGTGAAACCTGTAGCTTGTGTCTCTTTTTGTTGTACATGAGAGTTGCCACTCTTTTTCCATGAACCATGAACCAAAGTCAAGAGATATGCAAAATGCTTCCAATTAAATTCCATCTGAGTTCCATTTACCAATAAAAATCTGCACAAAGAGTAGGAACAATTTAATAAAAAAAATTCACAAAATCATTTAAAGCGAATTCATGCATTAAAACTCAAAGATTTTGCAAATTAATTCATAAGGTGCAAGAATGGCTACTAAAATCAATTATCCATCTAAGTAAATCCATTAAGCCTTATTTAACTATCAAAATGGTTAAGTTAGGAGAATTAAAACATATAAAAATCATAGTTATCAAATTCCCCCACACTTAAACCTTTGCACTCCTGTGCAAAGCTCAAAATCCAAGAGAAAAGACTGAATGGAAACACCTGGCTAGCGGAATGGCAAGCGGAAAAAGAAATGGAAAAGAAAGTGTAAAAATCACAAGCTAGAGACTAATCATAACTCTTCAACACTTTAACAATCCAAATTAACTTCACTTGCATCAAGAAATCAAAATCCATGGCAATTTCATTTGAAAAGAATGAATTGAAATGCATAGCCTCTCACATCGTTTAGTGTTTGCTCTCAACTCTCTAGTGTTTAGGGTAATGTAATTCACTCAAATTCCACCTATCAAAGCTCACTACCATAAGCTTGTCAAGCTTCTAAGTCTCCACCACCCATGCTAAATGCAATATACCAATCAAAGGACTTTATTAAGGGTTGTAATAGGGCTAAGGAGATGAAATGAATGGATAACAAGAACAAGGGGAAAAACTAAACAAAAGGATACCTTAGAACCTCAAGAGCATTCAATGGAGATTGAGGATAGAGAAAAGTGTGCATTCAAGGCCTTATTTCCTATCACTATAGGCAACTACAACTTAATTTGAAAAATTTCTTTGTTTTGATTTTCTATGGCTTCCTTTTCTTTCTTTTTTTTTTTTCATTGCTTTTCTTTTGCTTTCTTTTTGCTTTTCTATCTCTTCTTTCTTTGCATTTTTTTTAGAACAAATTCTTTGAATCACAATGGCCTTAATGGATGCAAAGCACACATTCACCTATCCTATTTAGATGTGATGCTCCTTAAAATCTCTAAGGCATCTTAAAACAAGGTGGGAATATATTTTAAATGGCTAAGGCTAACAAGAAAATGAAATCAAGGCTCAAAGTGGCTAAAACAATGGATACAATGTATGTATGGTTGGCTTTTTGGCTCTAGCTAAAATAGAAATGAATGCCTTATCATTTTCATGCATGTAAGTGCAAATGTGGTCTCAACAGAGAATCAGGACAAGTTCTAGAGTGAAACAAAGATAGGTGAATACACACTAGAATTGAACAATTAAGGCTTAATTTCTCACCAGTTAATAGCTATCAAACAATTCATTGAAATCAAATTCATTGCCACTTCACTTGAATCAAAACACAAGATCTATCACTTGTCATGTCTAAGTGAATCCAAGCTATAATCATCTTAACTTGCAACTTTCATAGGAAAACTAAAAAAAATAAAGCTATTTTTCAAAAATTTTCCTAAAAAAAAAAAAAAAATTTAGTTGTTTTTTTTTTTTTCAAAATAAAGAAAAGATGGATGGAATGAAATGACTCTCTCCCCCACACTTAAATATTGCATTGTCCTCAATGCCAGCACACAATCCAGTAAAATAAACAACACAAGATAAAGAGTATAAAGGAGAGTGTACAACCGGATGGACTTGAATATGGAGATCTCAATAGTAGGCTAAGATTCTCATGTAGCTGGTTAGCAATTTATTTCCTACAAAATAGAAACAAAACAAACTGTAATATAGAAAAGAAAAGAAAACTAAATCCTAAACTAAAAAGAACTCCATAAAAGACTAACTAATCATATGTATCAAAAACAAGAATTAAAACCACTTTATTCCTTCTTAACTGAACAAATTTAAGTCTAACCACTTTAAAACATTTTGATTGATCATTCAGTGATGACTCATGGACTTCCTCAACCATCAGTAGTCTCGGAAAGTCATTTTCAGCAAATTCAGAAATAAGAAAAGAATAAAAATCAAATCGAGAACATTTAAAACTAAAGAACGAAAACTTAAAATCAAATTTAAACTTTGAACTCCCTAAAAATCTATCAAAACCAATGAAATCTACTTGACTCCCTTCAGTAAGAGTCACTGCATCAATGGAAAAATTAAATTGCAACTTCTCATAGTCCTTTGAATTCAAGATATCCAAGGTGTCTGGCAGTTGTTTTTCCTCTACTGGAAGAGTCTGTGGCTTGTTGGGAACTAGCTCACCAACTTCAAGAATTTGTTCTAGACTCTTAACAAGAGAAATAACTTCTTCCCTGATCAGAGAGACATCAGCAGGCTCATAATGTTCTAAACAATGACCAACAGTAAAATTCAGTCTCTCACTAGTATCAATAATAGCACAAGTATCAATAGAATTTTCAATATTAGCAGTATCACTATGCATACTATCATAAACACTATTATGATCAGTAGAATCAGGTTCATTAACAATTTCAGTGCAGGCAAAGGATTCCATGGATTCAACAGACTTATCAGACTCCAGAAACTCATTAATTTCAACACACATAGGACTTGTATGTATATCATCACATAAGCATTTAAGAGTGGGGTCTGAATGATCAACAAGCTGTCTAACATTTTCACTATTTATATCCTTTTCAGATGCTACATCTACCACTTCATCATTCATACCATTACATGCTAGTGAGGAACCATGTTGATCAGTATATGTGAGAAACTCACTAGTCTCAATGAAAGAATTAATTTGGGAGCATTTATCACATATAGTAGATTCAACACACACACAATCAAGAAATGCATCCCAATCAGCTATATCACATGGTCCGGATGGCATGTTGTCCCTAAACTCAGTAGATGCATCATCAACAGACTTATCAACTAATTCCACACCAGGCATAGAATAATTATCACATTCTAAGTCACCCCCACACTTATCTACTACCTTAGACTCAATAGATTCATCAATTGATTCAGAAATAAAATTTTCTCTATAATCACAGCTAGGAGTAGACATCCCAAGTGCATCAGTACACAAGGGTTCATGAACATCAATAAATGCGTCAGTTTTGCTCAATGAACTACCACAATCAACCATATCAGGAGATTCAACAATAATTTCTTCATCAACATCTTCATCATGCAATTCAGAATCAACAACATTATATGCATCAGGGATCACAGTGCTATCATGCAAATTAGATTCAGTTCCAACAAATTGTAAAGTATTAGAAGATGGAAGGATATTACCTAACGAATAGAACTCTTCCTCCTCTATACATTCTCTTCTAATTTGCTCTTCAATTGATTCATTAGCACTTGAAGTCGGTTGATTCGATTGAATTCCCAAATCCTTCATTTGTTGGTCAAAGAGTTGCAACCGTTGGGCTGTTTGCTGCATTTGCTGGTGTTGAAAATCATAAGCTTCCATTATCTGCCTCATCCTCTCTTCTGAACTCGGTTCCTTCTGGGGCTCTTGTTGCATGTACCCCTCATAGTAATTGTAAGGATGATAGTTTTGCTCTTGCATATGATAGTCATGGTTTGGCTCTTGCATATGGAAGTTATGGTATGGCTCATGATGATAGTGGTAATTTGGGTGAATCTCATATGGATGGTTGTATGGTTGGTAGCTGGGGTGAACTTCATAGGAATGATGGTGTGGTTGGTAGCATGGTGATTGTTGGACTTGTTGGTATTGCTGGGTTTGTTGTTCTTGTCTTTGTTGTTCAAGCAAGCCTTGAAGCATTGTATTGAGATCATCCAACTTTCTGAAAATCCTATCATTTGCATAAGGATCATAAACACCTTGATTAGAATAATAAGGATCCATTTAAAGCAAAGAAAAAAAAATGAGAAGCACAATTAATTTCAGCACAAATAAAATCCTAACAAATTATAACTAAAATAAACTCAATAATCAAGAAAATAAAATCAAATGAAGCTAAGACTTACTTAACTATAAAAAACACTCCTAAACAGAGGTTAATGATGCAAAATAAACTCACAAAAAATAAAGAAATTAAATCCAAAAAAATTGAAAAATTCCTAAAAAAATTCGAAAAAATACTAAAAAAATTTGAAAAACTGTCTCAAACGTTGGAATTTGGCCAAAAAATGGTGCACCTAATAGCTAAGCTATTAATTTTGCTCAAAACACCCAAAAACCTTGGAAAACAAAGTTTGAGAATTTTCTGGGCACTTTAAACGAAAATTCCAGCAAGCAGGACACTTAACGCGCAACACCGAAATGAACCAATTCCAAGCTCGAAATAGAATAAAAACTAAGCTAAAATAGAACTAAAACAGAGATAAAATAGAACAAAAACACTTAGAAAACTTCCTCAAACAATTAAAACACCAAATTCCCTGGCAACGGCGCCAAATTTTGACGGGCTTGTCGTGTAACCCTCAAAATAAAACTAGGTTGAATATTAAATGCAATATAGGGCACAACCTAGGTCATCTCCCTTGGAAATGGAATTCAATGTTCAATTAGATTTTCTAAGTATTCAAAGATCCTATGACTACCTAATTTGGGGGTTTTGGTTGAATTAAAACTAACCGAAAACTAAATTGAATCAAAATTTCTAATTGCTACCTAAATGGATGAATTATGGGTGGTAATGGTCTTGTGACTAGCTTAGGAATCGTCTCTTGGTTTCCACTATCCTCATCCTAATCTAATTGTGATTAATTCTGGCATAAGAGTTCCTAAATGTGTTCATTAACAAATGATCTTGAATAACCATCCAAGATTCAAGAAAGTAGCAATTTAATATTAATTGAGACCTCAACTCTCATTAGATTACTAATTCTTGTGATTAAGATCTTTGAACACTTGAATTGATTGATTACTTGATTAATTAGCCTCTGAATTACCATCCAAAATGTTTAATTAACCAATTAAACACTAAGGATTCATCAAATCAAACAATTAAACACTCAATTTCTCACATGCATTTCATCAAACACCTTGACTGCATACATGGATAATTGTAGGAAATTGGAAAATCCAGTACTAATTCAATCACATAATCAGTCAATTAATATCCTAATTAATGTCTAACCAGCCACTAATCATAATTACACAATTTCCTAATCAAATACCACTTAACCAAGATTGTACAGAAAAAGAAAAAGTGTAGAAAAATTAAGGAATCTTAGCCAAAATTCTGCTTCTTCTCCAAGGATTCAAGCTTCAACTCAAGAGTGCTTTCAAGCTAGCCTCAGAGGGAGGTTTAGATCTTCATTCGGTGGATGGAGATGGGGAATGGAGTCGTCTGGACGAAATGGACGAAGGCGAAGGGGATGAATGGACGAAGGGGGCGTGTGGTGAATGGAATGGAGTAATACGGAGTGTGCAACCTTTTCTGGAATGCGTGAATCAGTGTCGAATAACTTGTGACAAAGGCGTGAGAGATGAACGGATACGATGGATCTCCTCTCACGTGGTTTACTTATTTTTCACGTGCTCCCCTCTCTAATTTCAATCGGCTGAAGCTTGCACGTGCATGTAAGGTGGGCCCCACTTGAATATAATAATCCATGTTGGCTTCAGCATTTTCTGATTCATGCTTCCCACGTTGTTCTTCCCAGCTCCAGACTCGTGTTGCTTTCTCATGCAGACAGCGTCTTCTTTACAAGTCTGTAGGTTCCCTCATTTTCTTTTATGCGTTGAACCCGTGGCTGTATCTGTTTCTGCATTTGAGCCTCTCAACTCGTGTAAAACCACGTGCTCAGCTGGTGTGTTTTGCTGCCCTTAGCTTCTTCGTGTTACTTTGGTTTTGCCCCGTCCTTTTGCTGCATGTGAGCTACCTTCTTTCCACGTCTAGCATTCTGCTCATGTTGCTTTGTGCATGTTTGGCTACTGCCCCACGTGATTTTCTTCCTCTATTTCAGCTTCAATTTCACGCTTCTTCCAAGCTAAGCTTTTATGATCCCGTGGTTTCATTTCTGCTTCGTCTATTCTGCCCAAAGCTTCTTCTCTAGTTGCCTCTCTTTGCATGGTTCTTCTCTCGTTGCTGCTGGCACAGCTTTTCTCTGTTTTGCCACTTGAATGTTTCATGCAGAACTTGAGCTTTTCTTTATGCAAACTCGAGCTTCTTCCCTTCTTTATAGACCAGAAGCATATTCTTCCACATTATTTCTTAAGTTACTGTCCTCATGCATGGCTTTGTTTCCCTTCATGAACCACGTAGCTTTTCACATGTTTCTTCTCTTTATTCTTGCTCTGTATTGCTTCTGTTTGTGCATGAGTGGGTTGTTCTCTACGAGAGGAATAAAGGAGCTGGAGCTTGCCTCATGTTGCTCAACTTGAGAGTGCTTCCTACTTCTTCCAACTCATGGCTTTCTTGATTGTGTTCAAAGCCCATTAAAATCTACATAAAAGAATGGAAAGTGTTAAGTAGGAATATCCACAAAATTATTTAAAAGGAATTCATGCATTAAAAACCAATAGTTTGCAACTTAATTCCTTAAATGTAAAAATAGCCAATTAAAATCAAATTCCATCCAATTGCCTTCATTAAGCCACATTTAATTATTAAAAAGGTTAAGTTAGGAGGAATAAAGTGTATAAAAATCACGCTTATCAAATTCCCCCACACTTAAACCTTTGCACTCCTGGGCAAAACTCAAAATCCAAGATGAAAGAATGAATTGAAACACCCGGCTAGTAGAATGGCAAGTGAAAAATGAAAATGGAAAAGAAAGTGTAAAAATCACAAGCTAGAGACTAATCATAACTCTTCATCACTTCAACAATCAAAGTTAATTTCACTTGCATCAAGAATTAAGTTCCATGGCAATTTATTTGAAAAGAATGAATTAAAATGCATAGCCTCTCATGGATTGGTGTTTACTCTTAACTCTCAAGTGTTTAGGGTAATGTGGATCACTCAAATTCCACCTATCAAGGTTCACTACCATAGGCTTGTCTAGCTTCTAAATCTCCACCACTCATGCCAAATGCAATGCACAAATCAAAGGACTTTATTTAGGGTTGTAATGGGGTTAAGGAAATGAAATGAATGGATACAAAAAATAAGGGGAAAAACTAAACAAATGGATACCTTAGAACCTCAAGAGCACTCAATGACAATCTAGGATAGGGAAGAATGTGCATTCAAGGCCTTATTTCCAACAAGTATAAGCAACTATAAACTCAATCTAAATTACTTCTTTCTTTTGATTTTCAATAACTTTTCCTCTTTTTTTTTTTCATTGTTTTTTTTTTCTTTTTGCTTCCTTTTTGTTTTTTTGTTTTTCTATCTTTTCTTCTCTTTGCATTTTTTTTCCTTTTCTTAGAACAAATTCTTTGAATCACAATGGCCTTAATGGATGCGAAGCACACATTCACCTATCCTATTTAGATGTAATGCTCCTTAAAATAACCTAAGGCATCTTCAAACAGGGTGGGAATATATTTTTAATGGCTATGGTTTAACAAGAAAAGAAAATCAAGGCCCAAAGTGGCTAAAACAATGGATAAAGATGCATGAATGGTTGGCTTTTTGGCTCTAGCTGTAAAAGAAATAAATGCCTTATCATTTTCATGCATGCAAATGCAAATGTGGCCTCAACAAAGAATCAAGACAAGTTCTAGAGTGAAACAAAGATAAGTGAATACACACTAGAATTGAATAATTAAGGTTCAAATCCTCACCAGCTAATGGCTATCAAATAATTCATTGAAATCAAATTCATTGCCACTTTACTTGAATCAAAACACAAGATCCATCACTTGTCATATCTACGTGAATCCAAGCTATAATCATCTTAACTTGCAACTTTCACAGAAAAACTGAAAAAAAATCACGCTATTTTTCAAAAATTTTCAGTTTTTTTTTTCAAAATAAAGAAAAGATGGATGGAATGGATGAAATGAAATAACTCTCTCCCCCACACTTAAATATTGCATTGTCCTCAATGTCAGCACACAGTCCAGTAAACAGATGAACAACACAAGATAAAGAGTGAAAAGAGAGAATACAACCGGATCAACTTGAATTTGGAAGATCTCAAAGGTGGCTAAGATTCTCTTTTGTAACTGGTTAGCAATTTATTTCCTACAAAACAAAAACAAAAGAAACTGTAATGCGGAAAAGAAAGGAAAACTAAATCCTAAACTAAAAAGAGCTCTATTAAAGACAAACTAATCATAAGTATCAAAAACTAAAATCAAAACTACTTTATTCCTTTTTAACTGAACAAATTTGAGTCTCACTACTTTAAAGCATTTTGATTGGTCATTCAGTGATGACCCATGGACTTCCTCAACCATCAGTAGTCTCGGAAAGTCATTTTCAGCATATTCAAAAGTAGGAAAAGAAGAAAAATCAAATTTTTGACAATTAAAACTAAAGAAAGAAAACTTAAAATCAAATTGAAATTTTGAACTTCCTAAAAATCTATCAAAACCAATAAAATCTACTTGACGCCCTTCAGTAAGAGTCACTACATCCACAGAAAAATCTAATTGCAACTTCTCACAGTCCTTTGAATTCAAGGTGTCTGATAGTTGTTTTTCCTCTACTGGAAGAATCTGTGGCTTGTTGGGAACTAGCTCACCAACTTCAAGAATTTGTTCTGGACTCTTAACAAGAGAAATAACTTCTTCCCTGATCAGAGAGACATCAGCAGGCTCATAATGTTCTAAACAATGACCAACAGTAAAATTCAGTCTCTCACTAGTATCAATAATAGCACAAGTATCAATAGAATTTTCAATATTAGTAGTATCACTATGCATACTATCATAAACACTATTATGATCAGTAGAATCAGGTTCATTAACAATTTCAGTGCAGGCAAAGGATTCCATGGATTCAACAGACTTATTAGACTCCAAAAACTCATTAATTTCAACACACATAGGACTTGTATGTATATCATCACATAAGCATTTAAGAGTGGGGTCTGAATGATCAACAAGCTATCTAACATTTTCACTGTTTATATCCTTTTCAGATGCTACATCTACCACTTCATCATTCATACCATTACATGCTAGTGAGGAACCATGTTGATCAGTATATGTGAGAAACTCACTAGTCTCAATGAAAGAATTAATTTGGGAGCATTTATCACATATAGTAGATTCAACACACACACAATCAAGAAATGCATCCCAATCAGCTATATCACATGGTCCGGATGGCATGTTGTCCCTAAACTCAGTAGATGCATCATCAACAGACTTATCAACTAATTCCACACCAGGCACAGAATAATTATCACATTCTAAGTCACCCCCACACTTATCTACTACCTTAGACTCAATAGATTCATCAATTGATTCAGAAATAAAATTTTCTCTATAATCACAGCTAGGAGTAGACATCCCAAGTGCATCAGTACACAAGGGTTCATGAACATCAATAAATGCGTCAGTTTTGCTCAATGAACTACCACAATCAACCATATCAGGAGATTCAACAATAATTTCTTCATCAACATCTTCATCATGCAATTCAGAATCAACAACATTATATGCATCAGGGATCATAGTGCTATCATGCAAATTAGATTCAGTTCCAACAAATTGTAAAGTATTAGAAGATGGAAGGATATTACCTAACGAATAGAACTCTTCCTCCTCTATACATTCTCTTCTAATTTTCTCTTCAATTGATTCATTAGCACTTGAAGTCGGTTGATTCGATTGAATTCCCAAATCCTTCATTTGTTGGTCAAAGAGTAGCAACCGTTCAGTTATTCGTTGGGCTGTTTGCTGCATTTGCTGCATTTGCTGGTGTTGAAAATCATAAGCTTCCATTATCTACCTCATCCTCTCTTCTGAACTCGGTTCCTTCTGGGGCTCTTGTTGCATGTACCCCTCATGGTAATTGTAAGGATGATATTGTGGCTCTTGCATATGGTAATCATGATATGGCTCTTGCATATGGAAGTTATGGTATGGCTCATGATGATGGTGGTAATTTGGGTGAATCTCATATGGATGGTTGTATGGTTGGTAGCTGGGGTGAACTTCATAGGAATGATGGTGTGGTTGGTAGCATGGTGATTGTTGGACTTGTTGGTATTGCTGGGTTTGTTGTTCTTGTCTTTGTTGTTCAAGCAAGCCTTGAAGCATTGTATTGAGATCATCCAACTTTCTGGAAATCCTATCATTTGCATAAGGATCATAAACACCTTGATTAGAATAATAAGGATCCATTTAAAGCAAAGAAAAAATGAGAAGCACAATTAATTTCAGCATAAATAAAATCCTAACAAATTATAACTAAAATAAACTCAATAATCAAGAAAATAAAATTCAAATGAAAATAAGACTTACCTAAAAATGTAAAACACTCCTAAACAGAGGTTAATGATGCAAAATAAACTCACAAAAAATAAAGAAATTAAATCCAGAAAAATTGAAAAATTCCTAAAAAATTCGAAAAAAAACTAAAAAATTCAAAAAAGTGCCTAAAACGTTGGAATTCGGCCAAAAAATGGTGCATCTAATAGCTATGCTATTATTTTTGCTCAAAACACCCAAAAACCTTGAAAAACAGAGTTTGAGTATTTTCTGGGCACTTTGAACGAAAATTCCAGCAAGCAGGACACTTAACGCGAAACATCGAAATGAACCAATTCCAAGCTCAAAACAGAACAAAAATAAAACCAAAACAGAATCAAAATAGAGCTAAAACAAAATAAAAACACTTAGAAAACTTCCTTAAACAATTGAAACTCCAAATCCCCGGCAACGGCGCCAAATTTTGACGGGCTTGTCGTACAACCCTCAAAATAAAACTAGGTTGATCTAAATATATAGCAAGTGGCACAACCTAGGTCATCTCCCTTGGAAATGGAATTCAATGCTTAATTAAGTTTCTAAGTATTAAAGTATCCTAAAAGCTACTTGATTTGGGGGTTTTTGAATGAATTAAACTAACCTAAAATAAAATTGAAACAAAATTCCTAAATTCTATCTAATTGGAGAATTATGGGTGATAATGGTCTTGTGACTAGCTTAGAAATCGTCTCTTGGTTTCCACTATCCTCATCCTAATCTAATTGTGATTAATTCTGGCCTAAGAGTTCCTAAATGTGTTCATTAACAAATGATCTTGAATAACCATCTAAGATTCAAGAAAGTAGCAATTTAATGTTAATTGAGACCTCAACTCTCATTAGATTACTAATTCTTGTGATTAAGATCTTTGAACACTTGAATTGATTGATTACTTGATTAATTAGCCTCTGAATTACCATCCAAAATGTTTAATTAACCAATTAAACACTAAGGATTCCTCAAATCAAATAATTAAACACTCAATTTCTCACATGCATTTCATCAAACACCTTGACTGCATACATGGATAATTGTAGGAAATTGGAAAATCCAGTACTAATTCAATCACATAATCAGTCAATTAATATCCTACTTAGTGTCTAACCAGCCACTAATTACTATTACATAAATTCTCTATCAAATACAGCTTAACCAAGACAATAGATGAAAGAGAAAAAATATAAAAAAATAGAAGAAATTCTTAGCCAAAATTTTGCACTCCAAATCTTGGATTCAAGCTTCAACTCAAGAGCTTCCTCCTTTGCTAGTCACAGATGAACTAGAGTTTCATTTCGGCGTGGAGAGATGGAATGGAGATGGAGAATGTATGGTTCTGTGTATGGACGAAGGGAATGGAGTGTGGGTGAGGGACGAAGGCGAATGACGGAATGGGGTGTGCGTCAAAGGCGAATCACGGAGGAGTGAGGATTAATGAGGCGTGATCATTAAATTGGGCGTGGACGAAGTGAATGATAAATGGACGATGAGGATTGGATCTGAAAATGCTCTCCTTCACGTGCACACTTAATGATTCACGTGTTCAGCCCTCATTTTTCAAATTGTCTGAAGCTATTATGCATGAGTGTGGGCCCCATTTGAATGCTGAAGTGTTGAATCCATGCTACTGCTTCTTTTATTCTTTCTCCACGTCTCGCCTTCATGCATTGTTCTTCCTCTTTCCCACTCAAGGCACCAGAACGTGGCTTCTTCAATCAGCCCAACACGTAGAACTCGAGCTCTGCTCCACGTTCAGCTTCTCAAGTGGATTTCTCCTTCATTCAGCTCATGCTTTCATTCTCGGTTCTGCATGCGTGTGTTTCTGCACGTTTTCTACTGTTCGTGAGTTGCTCTCCTCTGTTTTGCTTTCTTCGAATCCAAACATAGCTTCTTCTCTCTGTTCTACACAAAACCGTGGTTTGCTCTGTTCTCTTGGCTTTCATGTAAATGCTGCAGCTCATTCCAGCTCAACACTTATTCTTCCACATCGTTTCTTTCCTTCGGCCAGCTCCAAGTTCTGACTCTGCATATGTGTGTGTTTGTTGCTGTCATGTTGAGAAGTCCAGCATATCTCTTCGTGTTTGCTTCATTTAATTCTCATGCAAATCCACACTAGCAATCACATAAGCTTTCTCTCCTTTACCCGTAGCTTTCCACGTTAACTTCTGTATGAGTGTGTGAGCTGTTTGTGTTCTGCTTGCTTCGTTCTTTAGCACAGGTGCTGCCTTTGTGTTCCACTCGAGATACCTCATGGTTCTGTATTCTTTTTTTCACGTTAAACTTCATGCAGCTGCTCTTCGTTTCTCATCTTCACAACAACTCATTTCATCCACACCTCTGTTGTAGCCTGTAACTTCTTTTGCTGTTGCCTCCCACGTGAAACCTGTAGCTTGTGTCTCTTTTTGTTGTACATGAGAGTTGCCACTCTTTTTCCATGAACCATGAACCAAAGTCAAGAGATATGCAAAATGCTTCCAATTAAATTCCATCTGAGTTCCATTTACCAATAAAAATCTGCACAAAGAGTAGGAACAATTTAATAAAAAAAATTCACAAAATCATTTAAAGGGAATTCATGCATTAAAACTCAAAGATTTTGCAAATTAATTCATAAGGTGCAAGAATGGCTACTAAAATCAAATTCCATCCAATTGCCTTCATTAAGCCACATTTAATTATTAAAAAGGTTAAGTTAGGAGGAATAAAGTGTATAAAAATCACACTTATCAGGTACAAAATTTGATCTTGTCTTATGATTGTCATTGAGAAGCTTGCTAGCATGAAGGGGAAACCAAGTGTCTCAAGAGGGTTATGTTGTGTAATTCTCACATAAACAACCACTTGCACATAAGCCAACATCAAGTTCTATTAAATTAACTAAATTCTTTTGCTCAATGAATAGCAAATACAATTTGTCGTATTAAAGTTTGAGGAATAAACAGTATAACTTAAAATTCCAATATGTCATTTATCCACCAGTGAAAGTTTAAAGAAATTATTTTAAACTTAGCTTAATTATAATATATCTCTATATTTACATTGCTAATAAGAAAAGGGAGAGCCAAAAGGCACATAATGCTAGAACTAGGCATGTGATTGAGTAATGAGCAGCACCCATTAAACCAAATCCATAATAATAAAGAAACTAGATGGAATGCATTTAATGAAATAAAGGATATTTCTTTCATACTATCATTTCCAAACTATTAAGTGCTTAAATGAAATTATTTAAAGATTAGTATTGAATAAAATCAATTCCAAAATAGATTAATCATAATAAAGTGCTTGAGGCAATTATTAGAAAGTATTAATCATCGAACAAGAGAAATTGCAAAAAAAGAACTAGCATAAATTTGTAAATAGTAATCATTCAATATATAGATTATAGAAAAGTTAAATCAATATTTGTTAGCCATTAAACAAGGATTCACACTATACGCAAAAAAATTGGCCAAACTACCTAAGTCAAATTGGCCAAACTACCTGAGTCTTTTTATTAATGATTTTGACATCAACTTCATTTACTTTAATATGTTGATGGAGCTTAACTTCTGGTATGATATATGTAGAAGAAACTTTAGGATTGACTCCTTGTCAAGGAAAGGAGTAGGTTGACTTAGGATTACAAAGCTAAAAGAAATGCAAAGAAACTCAATAAAGGAAAAAAATACCCTCTAACTTTTGAAAGGTCAAGTCCTCTTTAGCAATTCCAGCAACTTCCTACCTTTTTGTCAGCTCTTCTACGTTATAATATCATTCCCTACTTAACATCGTGCATTACACATCCACAACACGACAAAGTTAGTTAGTAACCCATCAACAAATTCCCTTTTTAACCGCTAAGCTGCCAACTCACTTAACCCTCTATCGGTTTTTGGCTCCTTCTCCTATAAATATTTTCCCATATATTATTTTGCTTCTGTTAGACTTATTTGGGCCTTCTCTCCATACACCCTACAAGTAGGGGCTCATCATATGTTATAGCCATAGTGCAGTTGTGGGACTCTCACTAGCATTGACTTCCTAGAATACGATGGTGCTCTTACCGTATGGACATGGCTTTCCTTTTGGAAAGATTGTCAAGCAATTTATACATATAGCTTATTATCACGAGGGTGAAATCTAATCCATTACATCGAGATTGAAACTTGAGAACCTCAAGAACCAAATATAGAGGAAGATATAAAGGAAACAGGAAATCTGTCTATGCAGAAAGCACCAAATCGATTAAGCCTACAAATGAAACAAAGAAAGGGGCCATCTGTTAAACCTAGCCCCAATCTAAGTATAAGGGGGGTTGGCTTTAGGCTACAACTTAATCTTATGGTAGACTACTCTCCTAAGGGGCACTTGGCAACTCACTCATGGGGCATGAAACACGTATAGCATCCCGGTATGGAGTACTAGTCAATTCGAAGTGGACATGAGATTATAGAGGAACACTAAAATAGTTTGGCAACACCTAATTCCTATGTTGTTGTTGACAATAGGCATACACCTCTTTTCATACTCTAGGAACATTTCTTCATCAAACCAGTACAGATCAAGCCCATTTTTTTTAGGTAATAACATAGGCTAATAAAAACCTTAATGTAATATGCATAGGTTATGGATGGGATCTACCTTATCTAAGGACCAAGGTTCACTTTGCTATGAAAGAAGAGATAGATTTTATGATGTATAACTGAGTTTGAGATCTTGTTAAATTGCCTAGCATTTGTCAAACAAATATGGTTGCTTTTGGAGAATGTTTAGTGCTATATGGAAGGGGGTTTCTTTGCTGATTGGAGCCTCAATAATTATATGTCAAAGATCATAAATAGTGAAGGATTCCAAATCGAGGGCCAACATTTTCCTACAATATGATTATGATAAAATCTACATGTTCTATATTGTCAGGATATTTTAGCTCAAACTAAAAATGGTTAATATAAATAAAACAAAAATGCACTATTCTAAGGCTTTTTTTCTCCTTTTTCTTTTTTCTTTTTTTAATATGAAACAAGGGAACTAGTTAATATTGCATCAAGAGAAGAAGGGACGAAAATAGGTAGACTAATCAATGATATTAAAATTTTTAGTTTTCTCACACCCTTAGAGATGTAGTTTATAAAATCTACAAAAAAATGGACTTATTGCTCTTTGCTAATAAGGATGAAACCCCTAATTAATTACTTAACAGTGATGATAGCAATAAGAAGTGAAAAAGCAGGCAAAGAAGAGACAAATGAGAATGATGCTAGTAAAGCATCAGGAGAAAATGAATTCCTTCAATTGCTGAAGAATGATACTAGAAGACCCCAAAAGACTAAACAAGAGGATCATGATAAAAAAGAAGAGAGAAAGGGCTTGAAGATTTATGTCTTTCACAAGTTGGATACCTAATTTGTAGAGAGTTTGACCTTAAAGTAGAAGGCTATGAATTTGCCAAGAAGGAAGAAGCAATGAAGGGTAAGCTATGACAAAGTATGTGAGACCCTAATGACAGGATATAAATGTTCTTACCAATGGGAAAACAATATTGAAGATGACAATGAAAATGCCAATGGGAGTCAAATAAGCAATTCTTTTTCTAAGGCATTATTTCATAATGACCATTGATGTGAGTAAATCTGTCTCTGACTTCTATAAACACATTGTATATGCATATTTAAAGAGAAGAGAAACTGAACATGGGCACTTTAGTGTTTAACTTAAACACCAAATGATGGATGTTAACATCTGAGTGATATCATGCTTCTTGTAGTTTCTTTTCCATTGTTTATGATATTACACTAACATGACTTAGTTTGGTCATTATGTGTGTTTCATAGTTGACAAATGTCTATTTTGTTTAGTTCATTATAATTGAAAAATATACAATAGAAATGTATAAGCATTTGAGATGGAGTTGTTTATGCATTTGTTTTAAATGGAGAATGTTGCTTTTTTTTTTTTTTTTTCTACTCAAAGTATAAGAGGCTGTCCTTTCTTAATTCTTGTAGAAGTAAAAAATAAAGGCAATTACCTGGGATTTCTTATATAGGAGATAGTTGTATTTCTTGTTTGAGATGTTAATGGGTTATTTCAAGTCTTATCTTTCAATTAATACCTTGTATTTATTCTATCATAAGCAAACAAAAATTAGAATAACTTTAAGTGCCAATTTCTAAAGTAAAATATGTGAAGTACGCCTAAAGTATTTGATGTTTTATTTTTTTCTTAAAAAAAAGAGAAATAGTACAAAGATGACACTTCAAGCACATTATTGTAAATCTTTACTTTAAAAGATTTGTGCTTGCATAGTTTTTCACTAATGTTCATGTTCTGTGGATCTTCCGTTGGTTGGTTCAAAAATGCTTTGCATTGTGAATAAATCCGAGTCAATTATCTTTCTGCAACCATTTACTTACCTAATAACTCAGACTTGGAGATCAATATACTGCTAGGCAAGTTCATGGTATGAAGTATGAAAAAAGAAAGATCCCTTCATTCATTGATGAAAATTGATGCTACAAGTTAAAGAATAACATTAACTTTGATATATTTTACTGAAAAGAAATAGCAAATGAACAAAATTTATGTATAGTTGTTTTTTTATTAAAGATTAACATCTAGATACTTTTTCACCTCATTATCCTATTATTCTTCCAAGGGTGGGTTTTCTCAAAGGAAAGAAAGAAAAAAAAAATAGAGAAACCAAGCTACAGAATAAATTGAAAAAAAAAAAAAAGAAGGCTAAGTTACAAAATATGAGATATCTTCGTCTGGGTTTGATGGCAATGGTGAAGCAAGAAAGTGGATCTAAGAGAGATGTAAGAAAAATCCCTCCCTTTTTCAGAAGATCCTTTGCGAAAAAGGAAGAAGAGAAAATATATCAGCCTATATGAAGTCTTTTTTTATTTTTTATTTTTCTTTAATTAGTATTAGTTTTGAACCTTCATTTAAGGAGGGCTCTTGATGTTAGTAATGTTATAATCTTATATAACTATATTGAAAAGATGTGAAAATAAAAAAATTAAGAGATCAAAATTTAAAAAATAATTATATGTTCATCCTAATTAAGTTTCAAAAATAAATAAAAATAATGAAAAATACAAAAGTATAAGAAAAATACTAAAATAGTCACAAAACACATGAAAATGAAAGATTTTAGATATTCAATTAATTGAACTTGAATTGAAACATGTGGACTCTGGAAAGATAACTTTCTGTGAATATAATAAGGTATAAAATTTTTATCAAAACCTAAAAGTTATTGTTTTTAGGAGTAGCTGCCTATTCCTTTGAGTCAACACTCAACTTGCTATTGGACACTTTTTATTGCTATAGAACAAAGACTAGAATGAAGAAATTTATTAATACAAATTTCTTTCTTGCTTCATCTTTTTGAGTTGAATTTCTGCTTGTGTTGCTATCCCTGGGTCTTAACGCTTATGGGGATTGAAGTGATAAGATTGTTTAATATCTCAAAGCTAAGAGAGATTCCATTCAACCATGGCAGCACAGCAAATTTGTAATGGAACTTTAGAAGTTGAAAAGTTCAAAAAATTAGAAAAAGTTGTCTGGACCGAGACTGAGACTGCAATGGAAGCTTTGCACAATAAGCTTTGCTATTAGGAATCACCATTGCCATCCAAGACCTTTCAAATTCTATCATGTTTTTTTTCTTCTTCTTTTAAAAAATTCATCATTTTTTATTAAAAAAACTTAATGATAAAAATATAAGTAATTGTACATAATTTAAATGAGTTATTTATCATTTGCAGCAACACAAGGTATGTAGGGTGATGGGATATTAATTAATTTGTTTTCTCAACAAGTAATGATATTTAATTAAACAATTCTTACAATTACAATAATTCACTTTGACAATATATATCTTTTTAAATAGAAAAAATTTTACAAAGCACATGGTTGTTTGATGGGTAGAACATATTGTAGTTTACTCATACCTCTTAATAAGGAACCATTAGTAAAAATAAAAGTAGGGGTGTGTAAGGTTGACCCGTCTCGATTGGCTCGAGCACTATCGGGTAGGGATGGGCTAGAAAAATTAAAAAAAAAAACTAAAACAAGGTCAGGTCATGACGAGTTTCGAGATAACTTTTTGGCCGTATCGAGCTTAGCCAGACCCGAGGTATATATATATATATATATATATATATATAAAGATAAGGACTAAATTCAAAAGAATTTTTTTTAAGAGTCTTTTTATAATTTTAGCCAAAAAATTTTAAACATTTTATAAATTATAGATAATTAGAGAGGTCAAAATTTATGTTTTGGCTATTCTAAGTATAATTATCACATTCATGTAAGAAAAATAAAATTAAAAAAAATACCTATTTTTTAAAATTTAACTATTATATTTGCATTTTCTTTTTATTTTCTCTCTTGAACTCATATTTTTTTAATATCCATTGCATAAATTTTAAAAAAACATATAAAAAAGTGATTATTTGTCAAAAATAATTGAACAAATATAAAAATATAAATGTCTAAAATTTTAAACTTTTTCTTAAAAAATAAAAAAATAGCTCGGTTAACCCGATAATAATTAGGCCAAGTTTGACTCGGGCTGGACTCAAGACAAATTTTTTGTCTCAAAATTGAAATAAAGCTGGGATTCAATTCTCTATTTGTATTATTGTGTACAAATTACTAGGTGTTATTTTATGTAATATTAAAATGTGAAGGTTTTTCATAAGTTGGTCTCTAGGGTTCAATTCTCTCCCCTAAACTGGTTTAAAATTTGGATTAGTTTTAAGGGCATGTCATTTTCTTATAGAATTGTCAAAATGAGTTATCTCTACCCATAGGAACTGGCTGATCAAGGGCTTTAGGCTAAATAAAGTAAGCTATGTTGACCTATTTTTAAATTGGTCAAGAAATGCTCAATACATTATTAATGTACCCACCAAAAAATAAAAAGAAAAAAAATGATAATAGCAACATTTACAATTTGCAGCAACCAATAAGTAATGGAGATAAATATCCGAAGTCCGAATAAATAGGTCATAAATTAAAACAACTCCTTCAACAATTCATATCAAGGCATTAATCTCAAAGCATTAAACAAAACAACTAAAACAAAGTTAAATAAATAATGAAATTGAAAAATATGGAAATTTCAACCTTCTTTATGGTTTATTGTCGTGCTGCTCACGAAGGCATTTTGCAATTGTAGTTCACAATCGCTGCTCGCACCTTGTGCCACAGTGACCAATGGGTTAGGGTTCACAAAATGAAATGAGAGAGGAATGGGAGATTTCTAATTCTTTCCAATTTAAGGTAGAGAGGAAACTGTGTTGAAATTTTTGTAAAATAGATCGCAAATTTTTGAAAAAAAATAATCATATTAGATGAGTTTTTGGACCAATGCTTATTTCAAATCTTAGTTAGGGTGGGCCATAAGTTTTTAATTTTTTTTCTCTCTCTAAAATTTAGGCCCACCTGCTGGTATAACATGCCAAGTTGAATAAACTGAGTCATAAAAATCCCAAAACCGTGTAAGTTCGTAAAATCTAAAGCCAATTCATTATTTTAGGGGGTTATACTGAAAAATCTGCCGGTTCAACCCTATTTTGATGATTTATCTTCTTGTGCCAATTCCAGGAAAAAAAAATGCATCAAACAGCTTCCCAAGCTTCTCAACCCGTGAGAGTCCCAAATTTTGTAGGCAATATTAAATATGGTACCACAGTCAAAAAACGCAAATTGTAAGGCCAAATTCTCATATTGATGGCGAGCTTCAAATTCATCAAATCAATTTCTTCTCTTGCTCGTCAATTTTCTGAATTACAAGGCTTGGTTTCATCGATCCAAATATCTGTGTTGTTCCTAGCAAATCTGAGTCTTGTTGAAGAACTGCGTGGCAAAGCATTAGACCAATATCCTGATATCAAAATCCTAAAGGAACTCCACTCAGTGATTTTGCATCACCATCTTCATGCAGACCCTTCTCTGGGAATCAAACTAATGAAGGCTTATGCTGCTGATGGAGAAATTCACTTCATACGCATGGTGTTTGATGGAATTCCTGAGAAGAATATTGTTTTCTATAATGCCATACGTGAACAACCTTTGTAGAACGATGCACTGCTAGTTCTCAAGACCATGGTTAATTGTGGATTTAGTCCGGATAACTATACATACCCTTGTGTCCTAAAGGCCTGTTCTTGCTCTGAGAATCTAATATTTGGATTGCAACTTCATGGGGCTGTGTCAAAGGTTCGACTTGATTCCAATTTTTTATGTGGGAATAGTCTGATTGCCATGTATGGGAAATGTGGGCGCTTATTGGAGGCACGACGAGTTCTTGATGAAATGCTAAGCAAAGATGTCTTTTCCTGGAGCGCAATGGTTGCCGGGTATGCACAAAATGGACAATTTGATGAGGCATTAGAGATTTGTTAGGAAATGCTTGCGTCAAGACAACAACCTGATGCTGTTACGATGGCTAGCCTCATGCCAGCTGTAAGTAACACATCATCTGAAAATGTTTCATATGTTAAGGATATATTCATGAATTTGGAGAATAAGACGTTGGTCTCATGGAATGTGATGATAGCTGTGTATGTGAAAAATTCAATGCCCAGCAAAGCTGTTGAGTTATATATACAAATGGAAAAATGTAGGGGGGAACCTGATGCAATGACTTTGACTAGCGTTCTTTCAGCTTGTGGGGATCTTTCAACTTTGTTTCTAGGAAGGAAAATTCATGAACATGTTAAGAGGAAGAAATTATGCCCCGATTTGTTATTAGAGAATGCATTGATATACATATATGCTAGGTGTGGATGTCTAAAAGATGCAAGGACAGTGTTTGATGGATTGAAGGTCCGTGACGTTGCATCACGGACATCACTGATATCTGGTTATGGTATGATTGGGCAAGGTCGCAATGCTGTTGTCCTCTTCAAAGAAATGCAAAATTCAGGTCTAAATCTTGATTCCATTTCTTTTACCACAATTCCTGCAGCTTGTAGCTATTCGGGATTGCTGGATGAAAGGAAGATCTACTTTAAACAGATGACTGATGATTCTAAAATAACACAAACAATTGAGCATTTTTCTTGTATGGTGGATCTCTTCAGACGTGCAGGGCAAGCTGATGAGGCTTATAATTTCATCAAACAGATGCCATTAGAACCTGATCAAAGAGTTTGGAGAGCTCTGTTTGGGGCTTGTCTTGAGTACAACAACATGGATATTGGGCTTTTAGCAGCTGATAAACTTTTTCAGTTGGTTCCTGAGCACTCAAGTTACTATGTGTTGTTAACTAATATATATGCAAAGGCTGGTAGATGGGAAGAAGTTATGGCTGTTCGATCATTAATGAAGAGAAGAAGAATTAGGAAAATGGCTGGCATCAGCAACGTTGAGCTGAATAATCAGTTCAACCTTTCTCGCTGCTGATAGATCACACCCACTGTCAAAGGAGAAATATGAAGAGCCAGATGTGTTGGTGGGGAGGATGAAAGAGTTAGGTTATGTCCCAGAGACTGATTCTACTCTTCATGAAGTGGAGGAAGGGGATAAGGAATGCCATTTGGCTGTGCACAGTGAAAAATTTGCTATTTTGTTTGCTATTTTGAATACCCAACCTGTTTCTCCAATCAGAATTACCAAGAACCTTCGTATTTGAGGAGATTGCCATATTGCGGCCAAGCTCATCTCCAAGATAGTTGAACGTGAAATTGTTGTTAGGGAAACTAGTCGATACCACTATTTTAAGGATGGGACATGCATACTCTTGCGGAGATTGTTGGTGACTGGTGTGCCATTCTGAATCCCTGATGAATATTTAACCGAAACTGGCCAGTATAATTAAGAAGCTAGTATAGGCCTTATGAAGTCAAATCTTGGCTGGGATATTATCTAAACGAGATGAACGTGAACTGCAAATTGGCAACTTCAACGATCCTGTATATGATGCAGAGACGTTACTTCAACATGCAATGTCCTGTCCTCTCTTTTGTGCTATTACTAAGTTATTTGAAGGTTTCGAGATGTTTCGGCTAGGGCTCCTAGTTGGCAGTAATCTTAGATCTTAGAGGATCTAAAGCCTTTTTAAACCGTAGCTTGAGCACAGGAGAGAATTAAAGTAGGATTGCTGTTTATGGTATATTCCTTGTTCGCATGACTAACAATTGCGGACTTAAGGAGGAAGCAACCACGCAGAATAATTAGCTTAAAGCCTTGTACATATACATGAAGTATATATTTATTTTTTGGTAAATATTGATATATCTATTGTTCACTGCATGTATACTGTAGATTACGAATTAATATGACCACTCTTTTGCACATATTGGCTTTGTTTCATGCATTCTGGTTACCTTTCCTGACCTGGTCATGTAGCCAGTGCGCTGCAATTCTGCAAATGATTTTTAGGGGTATTTTACTCTGCCTTTTGTATTTAATTACTTCTACAGATCATAAATGGCACTTTTCCACAACATAAAATTACCATTAATAAATGATTTCTGGGATTCAAAATTATGTGCTACGAGTATAGCATTTTCCTTTGTCTGTATATCTTGCAGATTTGGAATTATTTTTTCCTTTTATTGTCTTATAAGTATATATGTAAATAAGGATTTATTTGACATTCCAAAATTTTTACAAGTTTCTCTACATTACTCCAGCCCTTTAAAATTTTAAAATATGGGATTTGGTTTTCTAGTTTAATGGTTTTTGAATTCTACAATACAACTTCATTATTATTATTTTGTTACATATGGACGTATATAATGTTTGTTGCAAGATGATACTAATGCCCAACCACTGTTTTACATAACGTGTGAATATGTTTATCATTATTAAAAATGATACGGTGCTAGTATTTTGTTAAAAATACATGAACAAATATGGGGATGATATATAATTATACATAGATAGAGATGTCAATTTATAGAATTGAAGAGTCAGTAGACATTCCAATTCCATATGTCATTGGTTTATTCACCACTATATGTAGCAATTCGTCACTGTTACAGAGTATTGTAAACCATCAATTTTTCCAATAAAGACTACAAAATTGGTCAAAACGACGAAGCATGATCAAACTGTTTTGAAGACTAACTTGTAAGTTTGAAGGCTACAACGAATTCTTTATAGTATTGTATTGGGTGCAGTTAAAGGGACAAAAGTTGCTATCATTTTACCTTTAAAGTAAGATATAGACTTAGAGAGTGGTAAAGTTATTATCATTTTATACATTAGACTCATAAATTAGTTTTCTAAATAAAATGTGTAAAAGAGGAAAAAGACTTATTGATCAATATGATAAATTTATAACTGTAAGACATGTATGACTTCATTTTGTAAAAAAACTTGTTCAACAATATACAAAGTATTTTTCCTATTATAATACCGCAAAACTTGAATGGAGACAATATTTTAACCTTCTATTTGTAATTTACCAAGATAAAAGTAATGGGACAAACACAAAACAATTATTTGATTTCTAATTTCTGTGTCTCAGTCTCTAAAGCTAATTGGAGCAGTGAAGCAATTCCGTATTTCCCATATGTCTCCTGGATTCGCTTGACACCATCTAAACTAATTAGATGCAAACCAAATACGCATATTTATTGGAATACCTTTCATGCCTTTATTAAGACCTTCCAAGCAAAGGGGGTTCACATATGTTTGGGTACAATGCTACATTTCTCACAAATTTGCCTGGTGAGTAATTCATCCTTTGAATATCTAAAAGCTGCAGTGTTGCAAAGAACCAAATATAGTGTTTACCTCAATATCTTAGGCCGAATGAGTTTCTTTTACATGAAATGTCTGTTTCACTTTGCTGAATTGATGGCATTAAAGATATTTTAATTCTCTCTAGCTTAATTTTTCCTGGGAAATTATTTGTTCTATCTTTGATGTCTGCACAATTGACATGACAGATTCATTTCTTATTAGATAACTTCAATTATATGTCCCATTTTTTTCTAATAAAAAAATAGTTTTCATGCTACGCCAAAGTTATTACAGCTTCGTGTATTTCACAAGCATGATATAAATATTTTTGGTGCACGTAATAACCTCCATTTGTACTCTTTGATCCCATCTGAATTGTCTTATCCATAAATCAATTTGTTGCATAAATCAATGAATATATATGATCTCCCAACATGAAAGAATTCTCTGCTGCTTCAAGCGAAGCAGTCCACAGCTGAATTGTCTCCTGCATAAACCAATATGTTGCATAAATCAATGAATATATATGACCTCCCAACATGAAAGGATCCTTTACTACTCCAAGGGAAGTACCATAGCATGCTACTCTTTGTAAAGTAATTTGGACCATTTAGATCTAATTTAGATAGTCTAAATTTTAATTTTTGATTTTTTAATTTTTATGCAAAAAAATTCTTTGCTACTCCAAAGCCCTTTAGAACAATTTAGATCATTCGGATTTGATCTCAACGTCTAAATTTTAATTTTTTTATGTTTTAATTTTAATTTTTTTTTAAGGAAGCAAAATGTATGATGAAGAAAATTTTCAGACTTCTATATGATAGAATATGTTTTATGAAAGTTGGAAGACTCTCTTTATTTTGCGTTTACTTCTTTCAAAATTTAAAATAAAAAAATTTAAATTTAAATCGTCCAAATTTATTCTAAATGAAGTAGCTCCTTTTACTCTCCCAATATGAGAGGCTATTAAGTCAACTTTTTTTAATGCAAGGTTTGACCATTTTTAAAATAAAATTAGCCACTTTAATTATATCAAAACTATTACTATGTTGAATTTGGGGACAATTTTTGGTTCGCATTTTACGTTGTGTTACCCTAGTCTAAATTTCTTCACATGCTTGTTTGTTACCTTAATATAACACTAGTTATTTTTTGGTTATATTTCTATCTTTTTCACCAATAGTCAAATTTCTTTAGTTTAATTATAACCCTTCCATAGAATAGTTTCTGAATTTTTATGAGGAAAAATTGATAAAATCTTGGAGCATTTTTTTTTAAATGGTGCAACTAGGTAATTTGCATTGATCTTGTTCAACACAATTTCAAGCTTTCTTTAATAACACCATGAAAACATTCATATGAAATACCATTTTCTTGTGTTTTCTTCAAGATATCTTTGTATTTTGTTTTTTTATTCTTTTGGGCCAAATATTGGTCATGATCCCTATAAAAATTATTAGCATATAAGTTAAATGCAAATAAGGAAATAATAAATAGAATAATATTAATAAATAGTTTTAAAAGTGACAGAGCTACTTTCATTTTTTATTCAATATTGTAGGTATGCATTCGGCTTATTAATTAGTGGTAAAGTTTCATTTGAGCTAATTATGAACTATTCCATGTAATAAAGACAAAGTCCATAGACTTTAAAAATGGTAGAGATGGCATCATTTTAACTTCAATCTAGGATATACATTTAGACTTGTTAGTGATAGAATTTCATTTGGACTAATTAAGGACTATTCCATGTAATAAAGACAAAGCCTATAGACATAAAAATAGTATAGTCGCTGTCATTTTTACTTTTAATGTAGGCATTAAACTGATTAATTAGTGGTAAAGTTCTATTTGGACTAATTAAGGACTATTCCATGTAATAATGATGAAGTCTGTAGACTTATAAATTGGTAAAGTTGCTATCATTTTTCCTTCAACGTAGGATATGCATTCGACTTATTGATTAGTGTTTTATATAAAACATGTAAAAGAGGAAAAAGACTTATTGATCAATATAATAAATTTATAATCCAAACTATAAAACTTGTAAGACCTAATATAATGAAAAACTTGTTCAATAATATAAAAGGCATTTTTCAATTATAGTACAGCAAATCTTGAATGCAAACAATATTTTAACTTTTTGTTTACAAACAATTGTCTTTTTGATTTTTAGCTTCTATATCTTAGCATTTAATCTCCAAAGTTGATTGGTGTAGTGAAACAATTCCATACTTTGCTTTTGTATTTAGGGTTATATGCTACATTACTTAACAATTTGCTTGGTAAGTAAATGTTTTGTTGATAGGAAAATATTTGTGAATAGATTTTAATGACAGTGAAATATTCATCTATTAAGGTATTATAAAATTGTCATTATAAGATTTAGTGACAATAAAATATTTGTAAGTAAAGATTTTAGTGACAATAAAATATTTGTGAATAAAATTTTATGAAACTATCACTGTAGCCTTTAGTGACAATAAAGCATCTTTGGATAAAATTCTTAATGTTATACCTATATCTTATAAAATTGTAGGTAGAAATTTTAGTGACAATTGTCAAAAACAAGTAAGTCTTACAAATGTTTAAACTATGAATATAGGTTAATTGAGATTATATCCACACAAGTTTACTATAAACTGTGAATATAAGTTAAATGCAAGGTTTCATCTTCTTTTAAATAAAATTGGATATTTCAATTGTATCAAAACTGTTATTGAATTTAGGTAAACTTTATGGTTCACATTTCAAAGTATATGGAAGTAATTATAGAAAACTATTACTAAATTTCTTTGCATGCTACCTTGTTACCTTAATATAAAACTAGTTATTCTTTGGTGATATTTTTATCTTCACCAAAAGTTAAATGTGTTTAGTTTATATCCTTTTGATAGAATTTTTTTTTTTTAATTTCTATGAGGAAAATTTAATAAAATCTTAGGGCATTTTTTGATTGAATGTTACAACTAGGTAATTTGCATTTATTTGGTTTTGAAGAATTTAAGCTTTTTCTAAGAGTATAATAGTTAGCCAATCAATTGGGGCAAAATCTTCGCCTTTCTTGGCCTCCCATCTTCAAGAACAATAGACTACTTTTCTTTCACTCCAAATAATGAGTAGAACCCCAAAGTGGCCTTCAGAATAGGGGTGTTCATTGGCTCGATATGTCATAGGGGCTCGCCCTAGTCTGATCCAATTTGGTCAGGCCAGGCCAAGCCAAAAATACAAATGAGTAGAACTTTAAACAAACTATATTAAATCGGGTCAAGCCATGGGTGAAAGCATATTCTACCCAACCTGCCCTAATAGTTACTTTTTTTTTTTAATTATCAATATTTTGCCATCTTATATATATATATATATATATACTTCTTATTTCATCTTATTCTCTCTACATATTGCAATTTTTATTACCTACATAAACTTTTCCTACTTCTTAATTGTTTTCATCGTTAATGTATATGCTTATTAGTATTTTTTTGTTAAATAATAAAAATACACATATTTACTTAAGGCTAATTATACTAGTATAACTTACATTTTGTTTGATAATACTAGACTATTTTTTTATTACTGATAAAAATATAAGAGTTTTAAAGGTCTATTATTTTAAAAAATATATTTATGAGTATATAAAAGAATATTTTTTATATTACAAGTATTAATTCATAAAAAACAGCTCAAGCCACCCTAACCCAACATAAAATCGAGCTTGTTTAGGTCAGACTAGGCTATGGGTATAAAAATAAGTCCGATGTCTTAATCAGGTAGGGCATCGGACATACTAGATGACTAATCCAACCCTACCCATGTACAGCCCTACTCCAGAGTTCAAACCCTAGTGAAGTGTATGGGCCCTTGAACAAGAGTCCTCATCAAAATAAAATATGTAGTCCTCTTTTTTTTTTTTTCAAAACATAAATTAGATGCCCTATTCATCTCCTCCGTATTCATTATCTACTCATATTAACTTAAGTCATCAAGATCAAATTTAAATGGTCCAAATTTGATATTTTTAGTTTTTTATATTTTTATATTTTTATGTAGAAAAATACATGATGTAAAATAAAAATAATCTTTTAATTACTAATTTCACAAAAAATAATAATTAAAATTAAAAATTAAAATGTCAAATTTAAACCATTTAAATCAAATTTACATAGTACAATTTTAAAAATATGCCTATAATTAGGGTTATTTTTTGCATATTTAAAAAGATCTTAATCAAATCATAAGTTTTCTTTGCCCTCCTACACTCTAGTGCATTTATTGAGTAATATACTTTGTTTTTGCATCACAAAGTAAAGGTTTTAGAATGTGCTTGGCCTAGAAGTTCAACCTAACCCTCTTAAAAAGGGGTTGGGCTTAAAAAAATTAAAGCCTTCTTTATAAGAGAGCTCAATTAGCCTAGCCCATTAAAGTGAAAACCCAAATTATGTTTAAGAATTTCAAAAAATCTCTTACTCTTTTAGATTAGACTATTGATATTGTCCAAAAACTAAAAATTGAATTGTTTGATTTGTAACCAAAAAAAGTATCAAACATAGGGCTAGTAACCATATTAGAAAACAAAAGCCCATCATTCAGCAAGCTGGACTAAAGTTTTAGAGAAAGATGGTGTGCATTTGGTTTGAAAACATTATGTAGGGAACTCTCTACTACGATATTGGGAAATTTGCATGGTAATGCTTTGAGTTATTGCCTCGACGAATGTGAACTAAGGCTAAAGGAAGTTCTTGGGAGGTTTTGCTCAAAATTTTAGAGAAACAAAATTGAGTGATTCTTAGCCTTTCCTTACAGAAGGAAGAAAAGAACAAGATTATTGATTCGAAGAAAATCTAGGCTCTTTTTGCAGTAGTGCTATTCAAAGTCACACAACAATAGCAATCATTATACATTATTAACTTTGAAACCACAAAACCATCAAGTATGTAGCTTTCCATAGATCATCCACATTTAACTATTTAATGAAGTTTTATATGCCAAAAAAAAAAACTATTTCTATGATGAATTTTACTTTTAATGCAAGAAAAGATAAAGGTGTTTGATATATTTTCAATTGATAAAGGTTTCACTTTTTTTAAAAAAGAAAAATCAATTTGGCTGTTTCAATTGTAACAAAACTACTATCTATTTTAATTTTAGGTCAACCTTGTGGTTTAGATTTCACATTTACACTAGTCTAAGTGAACAAGCAAATATAGAAGTAGGACTTGAGGATTGAATAAATAAAAACATATTATGCCATATGCTCCAATTGTTTACTATATTTAACAGTCATATATTTTAATTTATTATTTGACAAGGAACCAAGTGTAGGTGATTTGGTTCTTTAAATTCAAAAATTTTTAATACTTTTTGAAACAATCAAAATTAGCTTAAAAATGCTTCAAAAAGCTATTAGAAAACATTTTCACATAGAAACAAATCATGGAATGCATGTTGCAGAAAAATATATATTAGTTAATAAGGTAGAAGAGGCAAATTTATAACACCATAATGTGGTAACCTTAACTAATCTCCACTTAGGCTTGATTCCACAAAATTCCAAAGAACAAAAGTAAAACCGTAGTATTTTAATGCTTTAAGTTAAGGTTTAAATTGTCATACTTTGCCCCGTGGGTCCCGTGAACCTATCAATCATATTCTTTACTCAAACTTCATTCATACAACTCATACATATCATAAAACAATCTATGAACCATGGATATGAGGCCAAAAACCAAAAAAATATAAATTTTCTTATGGGCCCAAAAGTCAAATTTTTTGCTCTAACTTTGGAAAATCATAACAAATTATAGAAAAATGAGAATCAAGCAAATTATAGCTTTCTGAAAAGCTCTAGATGTCAAATTTATATAAAAATAATTCTAAGCCACAATGACATCGTTTGGACCACACTTGACATTAAGAAAAGAATAAAAGTCTGATTGGTTACTGATACTGATACAAATTTCTAATATGAACTTCAACAATTCATAACTAATTTCAAAAAAATCTAATCCATGAAAATGATATCAATCTAGAAAGCTATGGATGTTATCTAGAGGAAAAAAATTAAGTCTAGACCAATTCAATGGCATTTAGACTTCAAAAATTGATGGAACAATAACAAAGGTGGGCTGGCATGCATAATACTGCTCAGAATTTCAGAAAATCATTTCTCCCTCTACAGACCTCCAGTGGAGGTGTTTTTAGTTGGTATACTAACTGTTTATGTATAGTTTCTTCTATGAAATTTCATGGCAATTGGATATCGTTTATCCCATGAATGACATAGATTCATTTTCGGACCAATTGTATAGTATAATGACCAAAACTAAAAAATTCTCCAATTTCAAAAATTTGCCAAAAATTACATAGACATCTAAATATTCTAGATTCTAGCTTCCCAAAAATCTCTTAACAAGTTCTAGATGTATGCTAAATTTAAAATCAAGAAGAGCTCATTTGGACAAAAAGTGACACAGGCCACCAATATGGTCATTTTAGCTTCATATAATGCAACTCTTTAGTCCAAATAGCTCTTTTTAGTGTTTGGCACTCTTGAGTAAGTTTAAAAACACTAATACATCACATATGAATTGCCCAAGTGGTCCAAACCATCATGCATTTCAAACTCATTATGTTATATACAAGAATACACATCTAAGAATAGGCTACCAAGTACCCTAAACTTGCATTTTTATTGCTTTGGTTCCACAAATGGTTCGTACATCATATATACATGCTTTTACACCTGTTCATATATTTACATGTCAAAAATAATATATACATATACATTTTGGCATTTCTTTACATCAAAAAACTAAAACAAGTTATATAATTAACTAAGGATGCTCAACTAGGCTTCTTGACTTGTACTTTAGTCCCCTTGAGTTCCACCTAACATATTAAGATGGGAAAGGGAAGGGGGTGAGATTCTAAGAATTTTAATAGTTTATATACTCATTCAAAGAAGAAATCAAGGTATATAAACATGTCAAAACATGCAAATAGGCATCCAACCATTTAAAATCATACAACACATGATTTACATGCCATGAAAATTATATCAATGCCAAGAATAAACTCTAAGGACTTTTGGTCTAGTTTCACCATATTTTAGAGACTTTTGGATTGGCCTCACCTTTGGTTTAAGGACTTTTGACTTAGCCTTACTCATCCATGAGACTTTCGGCCTTATCTCACCCATTCTTAGGGATTTTTAGCATTACCTCACCCTTCAAAAGCCATTTTCACAATCCAAAACATAAGCATATTGGTCCAATGTAATGAAATAATATCAAATGGCATGTCTTACAATACAAATGCACACACAAGCATATAATGACCCTCATACATCCAAGAACACAACAAGAAAAAGTGAAGAGCTACCTTGGTAATTAAATACAATCCTTCCCTTTCAACTTCTCTTTTCTCTTCTTAGTCTTACAACTGCAACTAGATGAAGCTTAAGTTCTTTGGCCTAGACATAACAAATAGCACTCAATTACTCTCTTGAAATAAGCTAAGACATTATACTCATACTTAAGAAGCATACTTAGTCTATGATTTCCTTTTTGTTCCACACAAGGTCTAATGAAGTTTCTAAATCTCTTTTGAAAGAAAAGACACTTGGAAAGCTTCCTAGGGGTTTTGGGAGCTCTAACAAATACTTACATATGCTAGGGGATTCATGCATCAAAATAAAGTTTACAAGATGCTTAACAATCCCTAGTTGCTCTCTCTTGAAATTCACTAGCTCCTCTTCCACTTTCTTTACATTTCATAACTTCCCACACTTTAATTCAAATGTTTCATACTTGTTCTAGGTTAGAACTTCCTTCCCTTTACTAGCTCTCAAGTTAGTAGAACCAACATGCATAAGAAACAAAGATATATAGGTATTTACCTTGAATTCTAGCCTTCTTTAAGAATGGTTCCCTTACCTTCACCTTCCCTTTAAATCTCCACTCTCCCTCTTTTGAACCAAGCTTAAAACAAAACTAAGTTAACAACCAAAACCATAGAAAGAGAGAGTAAAGAGAGAAGAGTAAAATTCTAAGAAGAAAAGTTATGGAAATCTTGAGTTTTGCTCACCTTTCTCCTTGTTTTCCCTTGGCTTCTCTTGGTCTCTCTCTATCTCTCTCCAACCATTTTCTCTATTTTAGATTAGCATAAGTCTATTAGAAGATAAGAGGGCTTCTAGGGTCTTTAAAAAACAAAAATCCACTTTTTCACGCTTTTTTCAGATTAAACCTTGCTATAGCAAAAAATATTCCTCGTTATGGCGAGCACGTATCAATCTCAGGCCCCCGTTCTCGCTACAACATGCACTATTGTGAGAAACTCCTTGGTTTTTGTATGGGACGCCTGAACTCGCTATAGCTAATTACATTCTCACTATAGCGAACTGGTATATTCGCTATAGCCCGCTATAGTTAACTGGTACACTTGCTATAGCCAACAAGGGTCTTGGTTATAGCTAATAGATTTAGAAATTTTCTGAAATCCTGGTTGTTAGAAAATTAAAACCCATTCCTAATCACTATCAACTATACCAACTTCACTAAGATGTGAGATCCTACTTGTGAGTTAGTGAAGCTATAACTAAAGCACAAATTAGTTTATACAAATTTAATCATAGTTGACATTGTCCATGCAGATCAATGTTAAGCTTATCCAAGAGAATGATAATCCTTACTTTGCTAGGAAAGACTTTGACTTAGCACTTCTATTTGATAGATCAAGTATTTATTGAGTAAATTAATAACGTCTCACAAATTATTTAATGTACAACTAAATAGAAGTGTGAATATGCAAATAAATGATTTAAATTTAAATATCATATAGGCATACTTTGTAACAACTTTAAATTTGAAATTCATACTTCTCAATAAAATGAAAAAATTCTTAAAAGATTCAAGTATGAAGACATATACTGAGATTTAAACTATTATGATAATCACAAATCAATGAGGTTGTGATAACAATTATGATAATAAAATAAACATGCAATTTTCAAGAAATGCATTGAAAATTTTTTAAACCATGCATTTTCAAAATCTTTTTTCTATTAAAAGGACTTCTTTCATGACAAAATAATAGTCATAGGCACAAAGTTTACAAATGTAAGTAATGAAAAATCATGGGCATATACAACTTATATGAGTAAGTAACTAACAATTATAAGCACACAACTCATGGATAGATAATCAACACTCACGAGTTCTCAGCTCATGTTGTCTCATCTCTTTGTTCCACATGTGATGGTCGTTATATGGGGCTAGCATCTCTTACACTCCTTGCTAGCTACATTGAGGGTTTACATTCCAAGGTGTGCTAAAAGCTAATAGAATTACTGTTAACTACCAACATTCTATATCTAGTTCCTTCTAAAACATCACTATCAAGTATGAAATCATATTAATTTTTCTCATTCATAATCACTTTCTCAAATAATCAATAGATAAAAGGCAACAACAATTTTTGTTAATTGCAACATTCATTAACAACTTATAGTTTAAAACAAAACACCTTAGTTGGAAATATTGCCTCAGTTGAAAACAATATCCATAAAATCCAAAATTTAAGAAACAATAATATTTTATAAAACATTAAGATGCAAAATAGGAGTACATGAAGCAAAAAAACATGCAATTTGATGCCATTCAATCATCATCCATTTGCATCTCTCTAATGTTCCTATCACCTTCTCACAATCCTTTGGGGATATAAAGTTTTTGGAGATTCCTAAGATTGACCATGACATTAATATTACCATTAATTGTCTCACAATTACATATGGACTAAGCTCATACTTCTAACCATCACTCTAGTTACTCATGACCATTTTTTTGCTTTTTATTCTACCATTTACAAAGTTTAACCATGCTACAATGTAGTCCCACTATATTAGTTAATAAATTACCCATTCTATGATTAAACTTTTATTCTTTAAACTAACTTTACCATACATGACGTTAAATAAATTTCCAACAGATTAAGTAGGTTGATAATTTACCTTAAAAGGCTTAAATAAGGGATTTGAGTTAGAGGGTAGGCCACCCAAACTTTAAGTGACCTAAATCATCTTATCACCATAAAAGCCCCAAAATTGTATTCATTTCCAGCTAGGCAAAGAACGAAGAAAAAAGAGGAATTTCTTCAACCCAACACAAGAAAACTAAATAAGGTAAAGTGAGTGACAATACCAAGAAAGATGGAACTTTCAAAGCCACCCAATTAGGCCAACAAGCAAATTGTACCTTCCCACTCTATTTTTGTAATACCTTACTCTCTCTAGTGTAAACCATAATGTATTAGCCTCATCTAATCTTCACTTAGGCTTGATTCTATACAATGCCAAAGAAAAAGAGGCAAAACTATGGCATTTTATTACGTTACGTTGGGGTTTAAATATTTATACTTTGCCCCACGGACCCTTGTGGACCCATCAATCTCATTCTCTACTCAAAATCAATCCATACAAGTCATACATATCATAAAATAATCCATGAACCACAGATTTGAAGCTAAAAACTGAAAAAATGCAAATTTTCCCAGGGTCCAAAATTTAGATTTTTGGCACCAAATTTGAAAAATAATAATTAATTCTAGAAAAATGGCAATTAAGAAAATGATAGCTTTTTGGAAAGCTCTAGATGTTAAATTTATATTAAAAATAATTTCAAGCCATAATAACATCATTTGTATCATGTTGATAATAGAAAAAGTTTAAAAGATTAGACTACCTAGCATTTTTTATACAACTTACTAATATAAATTTTAAAAATTCATAACTAATTCCAAAAAAATCTAATATGGACAAACTATACCAATTTAGAAATTTACAGATTTTAGATAGAGTAAAAAAATAATTCCAGACCAATTCAAAAGCGTTTAGACCTAAAAAAATGATAGAATAATAGCTAAGGTCTACTAGCATCCCTAATACTGATATGAAAATTTTAAAAATTATTTTTCCCTTTACAGACCTCCAATTGAGGTGCTTTTAATTGTTATAGGTCATTGTGAGTGTCTAGTTTCTCTTTATAAAATTTCATAGCCATTGGATGCCATTTGACTCATGAATGATAAAGGTGAAGCTACTAACCATTTGTATAGTATCATTGTCAAATTGGAAAAAATTTGCCAACTTTGAAAATTCACCAAAAATTCTCTAGAGCTCAAAATAATATGCACTTTAGCTTTCCAAAAAGTTCTAGACAATATCTATAAGCCTACCAAGTTTCAGCCCAAAAAGAGGTCTTTTGGTCAAATCTTAATATAGCTCTTGAATTTGGCAAGTTTAGGAGCATAAAATGGTCAATATAATAACAATGGCCTCCTACATGATCCAGCCCCTCTTGGAAAAGTTTTAAAGTAGGAATGCATTATATATGTACTACTGAAGTGGTCCAAACCATCCTACATTTCAATTTCACCATGCTACATACAAGAATGTGTAGCTACCTACAAGCCACCAAGTGACCAAATCTCACATTTTCATTGCTTTGGTTCCAAATATAGTTCATATATCATTTATATATATTTTTACACTAGCTCAAATATTTACATCTCAAAAGTAATATGTATCTATACACTTTGACATTCTTTTACATCAAAAGTCATACAAAACTATACAAAGTGTCAAGAAATGGCTTTTCAAGCTCCTTGGCTTCCATCTTTAGCTTATTGGAACCACTTAGACATGGTGAGATGGGAGAGGGAAGGGGGTGAGATTCATAAAATCTCAATAGCTCATACACTTATTCAAGTAAGCAATCAAGGTATGTAACATGTCAAAAAGCACAAGTATACATCCTAATATTGCCATAAAGTATTTAATTCAACATTTTCATGCCACAAAGTCATATCAAAGTCAAGAATAAGTTCTAGGGATTTTTAGTTTAGCTTCACTCCATTTTTAAGACTTTTGGATTAGCCTCACCCTTGGCCTAGGGACTTTTGACTTGGCCTCACCTATTCATGAGACTTTTGGCCTTGTATCACCCATACCTAGGGACTTTTGGCATTACCTCACCCATATCAAAGAACTTTTGGTATCATTTCACCCTTATGAGCAATTTTTTACAATAAACTAATATTCAAGAAAGCATATTGGCGCCAATACAAAAACACAACATCAAGTGGCATGTTTTAAGATATAAATGCACACACAAGCATACAATGACACATACACATCCAAGAATGCAAATAAGAATAGAGTGAAGAGCTACCTTGATGGAATTCCAAGCTTTAACTTTGATCTACACACCTACAACTAGATGGGGCTTGATTTCCTTGACCTAAACACAACAAATAACATTTAATTACTCCCTTAGAACAAGTTAAAGCATTAGACACACACATACACTTAAGAAGTACACTTTTTCATTGGTCTCATATTAGTTCCATTAATGGCCTAATGAAGCAACTACTATAATTCAATCTCTTAGCTTCATTTCCTTCTCATATCTAGGCCTTTTGGTTCCATTTAGACCCCTTGAAGTCATCATAAACTCATTTCTAATAGTCTAGATACAAATTCCTTCTTAAGGCTATATTATGGAACCTATTGACCCGACTTTCAATCTATGGCTTTTAAGTTTTTCCTAAGGGTTCCTCTCCTCTTCTTCCATCACATATAACCCTAAACTAAGTTTAGAACTAATTAAAACACTCTCTACCTCTCTCAAGTGCTCTAGGTTAAACCATGAAAAGCATTTGGAGTCCATGGAGTTTTCAATTTTTCCTTGATAGAAGAGGCACTTGGGAAGCTTCCTAGGAGTCTTAGGAACTCAAACAAACACTCACATATACTAGGGGATTCATGAATCAAAACAAAAATTACAAAATGTTCAAGAATTCCTAGTTCTTTTCCCTTCAATTTCACTAGCTTTTCTACCACTTTCTTTACATTTCCCAAGCTTCCACACTCTAAATCAATGGTTTCTTGCTAGTTCTTGGTCAGAACTTCCTCCCTTTCTCAAGCTCTCTCCTTGGCTAAACTAAAAACACAAGAAGAGGAAGGAAAGAAGAGTAAAGGAAACTATGAATCATACCTTGTTTTCCTTACTTCTTCAAGAGTCTTTCCCTTTCTTGAGCCTTTTCTTAGAATTTCTCAACTTCTCCCCCCTGTACATGGCTCAAAACAGAACCAATTCAATAACCAGAACTATGAAAAAGGAGAGGAAGAGGGAGAATGAATTTGCCAAAGGAAGGAGCTTGAATCTCAAGAATTCTCTTACCTTTTTCCTTGCTTCTTTCTCTTCTTAATTCCCCTTATCTCTCTCTTTCTTAGGCAGAGTTTCTTCTATATGTAGCAAGCTCAAAGTTAGTGAGGGGAAGAGAGAGTAATCTAGACTTTTTAAAAAGAAAAATTCTACTTTTTCATGTGTTTTCCTAAACAAGTCTCGTCATGGTGAGAAGCACCTTTTGCTACGATGAGAACTTATCAGTCCTAGGTCCCAACTATTCTTACTATGGTTGGCGTTATTGTTAGAACCTCCCTGGATTTTGTATGGGACATGAACTCACTATAGCGAACTACGTCCTCACTATGGTAAACTGGCACCTCTGTTATTGCAAACTAGAACCCTCGCTATAGCTGACAGGGATTCTGGCTATAGCCGGAAGACTTAGAAAAATTTTTGAAACCTTAGATGTTATATCTAGCATTTCTATTCCATTGCAAGGCTAAAGTTCCACACACTTATAAGAAAATAATGGATTTAATCACATTAAATGTGCGTTACATAAAGCCCAAAATTTTCTTTGCATGGTTTATGGGACATGTGAACCCATCAATACCATTTTTTTTATTCATAACACATGCATAAAAGTCATAACCATCATAAAACATCTCATACTCCACGGGTTTAGCATCATACATAAGAAAAATAATGGTTTGCTCTCGGGTTTGCCATGATAGCTTTTTGGTAGGAATTTTGGAAATTCATAAATAATTGTAGCAAAATCAAAATCAAGCAAACAATAGCTTTTGGAAAGCCCTGAATGTTAATTAAAGACTAAAAATCATTCCAAATCATGACAACATCAACTAGACTACAAATAATCATAGAATAATACTAAAGGCCCAGTTGCTGAGTCTACTATAATAGATTTTTTATATAAATTTTGAAAATTTATAAGTAATTCTAGAAAATTCAAAATTAAGTAAACCATACCATTATGGAAAGTTTGAATGCCTACTAATGGTAAAAATAATTCTAGATCACGTAGACACCAAGTGGACCAAGAAAAATAATGGAACAGTACCAAAGGTTTGTTTGCACTATTGGTACTATCCTCTAACTTTAAAAATTCAGTTATCTCTCTACAAAGTTCTAAATGAGGTTATCTCAATGCCTATGAAAATATTATGATGTCTAGTTTATGCTTCTAAAATTTCATGGCCATTAGACTTTATTTGTCCTATAAGTAACATAAAAACAAAATTTGACCATATGAACAGTACACATTACCATTCTACATAATTTGGCCAACTTTAAAAAATTATAATAAATTTTATAGAGCTCCAAATTTGGTGCTATTTAGCTCTTGATGAGCCCTAGTTTCTAGCCAAATTTCATGCAAATGCTCATCCATTTGGTCAGACTTTGGTTCAACTCATAATTTGATCACTTTTGATGATCAAAGTGCATTTATAAGGCACCATTTGACCTTTTTTCTTGTTCCATAGCCACTTGAGCACGTCCCATAGCATAATTAAAGCCTAGGAAAGCATGCCAAATAGTCCAAACTATTATAGAGCTCAAACTCACCTGCCACTTGCATTCATACACAAGTACATACTAGTACAAAGGTGGCAAATTCTTACATTTCCAGACATTTTGCTTCAAGATTCATACATACATCATAATTATATACATTTAATCTTGCTTAAATGGTTACATCTCATATACATCATATGGATATATTTCTTAACATCAATATGTTATCTAATTGCTTATTTTTCTACTTTCTTGTCAAGAATCATACTCCAAGGCATTTGGTCTCTTTTCTTTGGACTTCTTGGCTCACCTAGAGATGAATAAGCATATGGAGGGAGAAGAGTAAGATTCAAAGAATCTTAATAGTTTTTAACCCTTTCAAACATACACAATAGATGCATTTACAAGTCAAAAAGTGCACGCATGGCTTCCTAACTACTAATGAACATATACATAATATTTTTCATATTCAAGAAACTCATACATAACATACATAGGCTTTCAAGGGTATTGGTTTAGTCTCACCCATTTTCAAGGGACTTTTGACTAAGTCTCACTCTTCTTGAAATTTTTGGTTTGGTCTCATCTAATTTTAGGAACTTTTGGCTCATCTTTACCTTTACTAAGGGGCTTTTGGCATTATCATATCCATTCAAGCCAAAACACATTTATAAAATATATTTCAAGAACATCATGGTACCATGGCATATAGACAATAGCTAGAAACATTTCTCATAGCATTAACATATATACAAGTACTTAAAGAAAAGAAAATATCTAAGTAATGCATGAGAGAAAGGTTAAAGAGCTACTTTGGAGCAAATACACACACTTTTCTCTTAGGATTCTTCTCCCTCTTCTCGACCAAGCCTTACAACTAGGTGGCGCTTGGTTCTCTTGGCCTAGACATATCAAAAGAGTTATAAATAACTTATGGAAACAAGCTTTGACATCATACACATTTTATGTGAAGCTACTTTGTTCTATGGTTCCATTATACTTCCATACAAGATCTTATGAAGCAACTATGAAAATTTATGATCTTGGCTCCCTTGTCTCATTTATTCTAGGTCTCTTGACTCTTTTTAAACTCCTTGGAGTCATCACACATTTATTTTAAGGAGCCTAACTATAAGTTACTTCCTAATGTCTCATTATGGAACCTACACCTCTATCTCACATTCCAAAACTTCTTTTGATGTTATTCTATCATATCTAATCCCATTCTAAGTGGCCAGATTGCTTAGGCCGAGACTATGGAAGCTTGGAGCATTCATAGAATTTGCTTCATTTCCTTTAGAGAATTGCCACTTAGGAGATTTTTTAGGTATCTTGGGAACTCATTTATACTCTTAGACAATCTAAATTATCCTTGGAAAGTTTCCTACATCTCAAGGTGCATCCAAATCCTTAACTTAGCTAACTTGATTTCTAATGCACCTTAATTGGATTTCTTTGTATATACTTATTTTTTACACTCCAAAACTTATGTTTCTCTCTTGCTAGGACTAGAATTCATTCTCTCTTGACTGGGCTCTAAGTGGGACAAAACACACCCAAGGAGAATGAACAAAGAAGTGCAAGAAAAGAATGAAAGTTACCTTGATTCTAGGCTTGTTTCAAGAGCTCTTTCACTTGGTGTAGTCCTCTCCTTCAAACTCTATCTTTCTCCCTCTGAACCAGACCCAAAACAACCCTAAATCATTCATGAAAACTATAGAAAGAAAGAAAGGAAGGAGGAGAACAAAGCTTGTAAAGGACAAACCATGAAATTCCATACTTTTCTCACTTTTTTCCTTGGCTTTTCTTCATTTTCTTCTCCTGTTCTTAGATGCCTCTCAAAGCTAGTCTCTCCTTTGGTCTTAGGTAGAAGCAAAGTCAGTTGGGAGAGGGGAGGAAGGAGGACATGTTTTATATATAAGGAAGCTTCTTGAATTTTTTTCAAAAGTTTCATCTATGTCCTTTTTTCTTAGCTTTTCTATTTTGGGCTCATTTTAACTCCTTTTTTAGAACCATATTTTTTATCATAAAATTTAGATTCTTTAACTTATAAAATACCTTTGGAATCACTCAATTTGGATATAAAATCTTTCTAAATTAATCGATCAAAGTTCGGTTAACTAACATTATAAAACGTCAACCAAAGGGGTTTTAACTATTTTGGGGATTCCTATAGTTTTTAGAGTCTCTAAAAACCCTGAAAAATTTATTTTTTCCATTTAAAAATATCTCTTTTGAGTTTTCTAAAGAGTATCCAAAATTATGAAAATACTACTATATTCTTTTTAAATTTTGTTTGGTTATTCTAGCTCTATTTTTAGAGCACCTTTAGCTTTAGATTCTCATTATTTGAGGTTTAGATTATTGTTCTAATTTTATTAAACTTCAAATCATTCTATCTAAAGGACTTCCTTTTATATCTAATACATTTCGTATGTTTACGGGAAAACTAGGCATTATGTTCCTCATGTTTATAGAGGAATTAGATGTTGTAGTTTTCATGTTGCTATTTGAGTATGGAAGCTTGTTGTAATAGAAGTATGGGCTTGAAGTTGGTCAAGGTTGGAGTGGTTTGGAGGGAAAAAAAAATGTGGGTTGGCTTTAGATGGTCTCCTATGAATGTCCCAAGTAAAAGTTTAGCTGAAAATTAAGCTCTTACTCTCAACTTTATGGCTAGGTAGCAGAAGCACTACGAAGGAGAAAGAGGAAGTTTCTCAAGTGGAAGTTACTAAGAGGTTGGCTGAGCAAGGATGAGGGGCTTCAGTTGCTTGACAGAAAAGGTAGTAACTATTATCAATATAAGCCTATTAAATGAGCCCAAAGCCTAGCTAGGAGTAGCAAAGAAAGGAAGACTCTTGAATGGCTAGTAGATTACTACATGTGATCTAAGGGAGATTTGGTGAGAATTTTGAAAGGCAACGTGGTAGTGGATTGTGTTGCAATGTGTTAACTGTTATGAGGAAATGTTTCTGGTTGTTAGTGTCTTCTGTCATTTCTGTATTAGCTTTTCTATTTTAGTCTTGTGCATTTATGCATATGGTATGAATGGTATTGCTTTGGATTTTTGATCCTTTAAATAAAGGACATTTATCACCATTTTCTTTGCTGAACTTCACTATAATTTTCTTATTTAACTTTCAGTAAACCCATTCTTCAAATTTACGTACTATTTTTGGCATTTGAGTTACTTAAAGTTATCAAATTGGCCTAAGTCTTTAGTGCCACCATTTAAGGATATGGTTGGTAATGATACTTAAGCAAAAAATAATGTTCAAATATGGTGGTTGAAGCACAAGGCTATAAACTGATTACAGATTTAGATGTAAGAGTTGGACATTGGTTGCGAGGTCAATCCTTTATGGCGATGGGCACAGCCTATTCACATGACATTCGAAAGAAATATTTGGTATGACTTGAAATTTTCATACGCACATATGAACTAAAAGAAAAAATAAAAAAGAAGAATGCCACAAAACTTTTATGTAAGATAATAAGGGACAATGAGAGGGAGGGGTTTATGATAAAGGATTTAAGGCTATTTTATCTAATATACTATAGTAAAAAAATTTAATAATAAATTGCATAATGTCAAAAATATTTTTTTAAATGCTTAAAAATTTTTTTAATAGGAATGCAAGATACTCTTCCATTCCTATTAATTTTTTTAAATAAAATTAGGCCTCAACACAAAGCAAGCGCTGAGCCTTTTTTTTTTTCTTTTTGAATCATATAAACTTCATGTTTCAAGTGAATAATTTAAAAAAAAAATTAAGAGGGGGAAGGGGATTTTGGGGAAGGTAGATTATACACACACATACACACACATATAACTAAAACAATAATAATATTATTATAAATAATGATTTTGTTGATAAAATTATTTTTTAATTTATTTGTGTAATATCTGGTATTTTGTAAAAATACCGAAATGAGTCAGTTTGAAAAGTAAGTCTTCTAGATTGAATGATTTTAGGCCAAATAAAATTAGGATAAAATTTTAAATAATGAAAAATGAGGATCCAAGGTCTAAGATACCCGAAAACCTAAGCTAAAGTAGTTCAATAAAATCGCCGAAAGTATAGTAGCATTTTTGTAAATATTAGCACTTTTTGAAAAACTTATAGGAGGGCTTTTAAACGAAAAATTTAAGCTTTCTGAGGTTTTTAGAAGCCCTGAAAACTATAGAAACTTCTGGGATAATTAAAATCCCTCTGGTGTATGTTTTTTAACCTTAGTTGACTCGAATTTTGACCTTTTTGTTCGAAAAGGTTTTTAATTCAAATTGAGTGATTCCAAAGTTATTTTATAAATTAGAGGACCTAAATTTTATAATAAAAAAATATGATTTTAAAAAAAGAGTTAAAATGAACCTAAAATAAAAGAGCCAAGACAAAGGGCATAAATGGCATTTTTAAAGAACAAATTTCTTCTAATTCCTTTTCAAAAGTAGTGTCCCATTTCTACTCTCCTCTAACTGACATATTATTTGCCTAAAACAGAGTGAGAGACCAAGGGGGAGAGGCACACAATGGAAGGGAAGAAGAAGAATGAAAGCAAGACAAAAAGATAAGGAAAAAGTTAGAATTTCTAGCTTCTTTCTTCCTTAAAGTTGTTCTCCTCCTTCCCACCTTTTGTCCATGGTTTTTGTATGTGATATGGTGATGTTTTGGGGCTGGTATAGAGGAGAAAGATTGGAGTTTGAAAGAAAGGAGTTTACCAATTGAAAGAGCACTTGAAACAAGGTAAAAACCAAGGTAATTTCTTTGTTTTCCATGCTTCCTTCTTGTTGCTTCTTCTTGTGTGTGTCTCGACCTCATATAGGATAGCTAAGGGGGAGTTATTTTTGACCCAAGCCAAGTGTAAAACCCATGATTTAGAGTGTGGAAAACAAGATAGTGTAAAGAAATTCAAGAAAGAACTAAGGAAATTCAAGATAATAAAGCTAAGGATTCAAAGACATATGCTAAAATTTGATTTTGTCCAATGATGTTCTAGGTTATGTGAGAGTTTAAATGAGTTCTTAAGATCTCTAGGAAGCCTCCCAAATATCTCCTCCTTCAAGAAAAAATTGAAAACTCTATAGGCACAAATGAGAGGCATAGGCTCAGCCAAGTTTGGAGCAAATACCTAAGGAGCATTTTAAATTTTTTAAATCTTAGTTTGGGACTATATATGATGGGAGAATATGAGAGGAAGCCTTAGAAAAAATTTAGAAGCCATAGATTGAGAGTTAGAGCTATAAGTTCTATAATATAACATAATGAAGCAATATATAACTAGGCTCTTCAAAATGTTTGTGTAAAGGATCCGAGAAGTCTAAATGGAGTCAAGAGTCACAGATTAAAGGAAATAATGGAGCCAAGATCTTTAAATTTTAGTAGTTGCTTCATTAGATGCTTTATAGGACCATAATTGATACATATGAATAAATAGGCTTCCCTTGAGTGTGTGCGGTGTTAGAGTTTGCTTCAAGAATGTAATTGGGCCCTATTTGGTGTGTCTAGGCCAAAGGAATCATACTCCACCCACTTGCAAGTGTTTAACCAAAAGAGGGGAAGAGCAATCAAGGAAAAGTGTGTGTGTTTCCATTTAAAGTAGTTTTCTAACCTTTCTCTCATGTATTCTTAGTTGTTTTCTTATCTTGAATGTGTGTATGTATATTTTATGACATGAGAAATCTGTATAGCTATTTTCTGCATGCCATGGTACTATTATGTGCATAATATATATTTTATGAATGCTATTTATCTTGAATGAACTTAGTGAAGCCAAAAGTCCTTAGGATTAGGTGAGATAAAGTCAAAAGTCTCAAGAAAATTGAAACTTGGTCAATCTCTTGAAAATAGGTGAGGTAAGTCTAAAAGTCCTAAGAAAAGGGGGTGAGGCTAAACCAATACTCTTGAAAACCAATATGTAATATGTATGAGTTCTTAAACATGAAAATGATTTTATATATGATTATTAGTAGCTAAAGGTTCATACATGCATTCTTAGACTTGAAATTATAGCTTTTATGTATTATTGAAAGGGTTAAGAGCTATTGGAATTGCTAGAATCTCACTCTTCCTTCCCCAATGTCTAACTATGTCTAGGTGAGCTAAGTGGGCTAAGAAGTGGGAGCCAACAAACCTAAGAAGTAACACTTTGACATATGTATAGCAAAATAGGCCTTGCAAATGTATTTTGATGTCAAAAATTGTGACTATGAGTTGTATATATGATGTAGACACTTGAGCACACTCAAATATATGTAAACATGGTGTACGTAATGATTTTGAAGCAATATGAATGATGATGTATGATTTTAACACCAAAGACCTTTTATGCATCTTGATTTCCAACGTGTATGTGTGCATGTAGCATAGTGGAAATGAGCTCCATAAAGTTTTGAACCAAATGGCATGTCTCTCTAGGCTGTGATTATGGTTTTGGTTATGCCCAAGTGGCCTTGAACAATGAAGGAAGCAATTTGGCACTATTTGAAGCCTTAAAAGTTATCATTTTGTGTGCTGAACCAAAATTTAGCCAAATGAGTGAGTTTTCTCATGAAATTTGGCCAAAAGGTAGGTCTCCCCTGGAGCTTTCCACAAAGTTAAAGAATCTCCAAATTGGAGTTCGAGAGAATTTGTTATAATTTTTCAAAGTTAGGAAAAATTTTCAGAATGGCTAGGTGCACTGTTCATTTGGTCAGTTTCTTTCCCTAGTCATTCATGACCCAAATGGTATCCAATGGCTATGAAATTTTATAGGCATATACTAGACGTGCTAAGCTTTCTGTAGCACTTAAGAGCACCCTATTTTAAGGTCTATAGAGAGAGAACCAACTTTTTGAAGTTACATATCAGCATTAGGGGCGTAGTAGGATCTCTGTTACTATTTCATCAAGTTTTGTGGCCTTAATGCTTCTGTGTTAGTCTAGAGTTATTTTTATCTCTATTAGACATCTATAGCTTTCCAGAATGGTATGATTTACTAGGTTTTGATTTTTTAAGAATTAATTATGAATTTTTGCAGTTTATATCAGTAACTTATGATAGCAAACCTGGGCAGTTAGACCTTTGGTGCTTTTCCTCTGTCAATCGTGGTCCATTTGATGTTTTCATAGCCTGGAATGATTTTCACCTATAGTTAACATTCAGAACTTTCCGAAAACTATCATGTACTTAATTTAGATTTTTATCGATTTAATTATGAATTTTCAAAGTTGATGATAGAAAGCTGAAAACTAGAACCCGTGGCTCACTTGCATTTTTCTGATATGTGGCTTATAACTCGAGGAGCATATGCTATTTATTGATGTTTATGACTTGTATGAATGGATTATAAATAAAGGATGATATTGAAGAATTCACGGGGTTCACAGAGCGTAAAATGTATTTTTAAAACCCTATACAACGTAAAAATAGTGGATTATTTTTATTAATTTTCTTGAAAAAGTTGCCAAACCAAGGAAATGTAACTAGATAAAGATAAAGGGAAGACTACAATAATATGGTGGTACAATTTGCACAAAAATTATTTTTTTAATCTTCTTAAGAATTTTATATAAAGAATTTTTTAAAAAAGAATTTAATTATTTAACATTAAATTGTAAAAGATAATTATTATTTTAATTGAAAAACTATAACAAAAATATAAAAATTGCATGTAACTTTTTTCTAAAAAAATAAAAGGCCATGATTGTAAAATCAAAAGGGTTTATAAGCAAGCTATGTGCAAAGAAATAGTAATCTTTATATATAATCATGGGAATCAAGAGGGTTCTAAAATTTGCATGTAATATTTCTTTGTACATAACCTATGAACCCTCAAAATAATCATGGGATTTTTTCTTGTTGAAAAAATTACAAATAGAATATATATATATACATATATATATATATATATAAAATCATGGGGTGAGGCTAGGTTTTATATAATAATATTTATTTTTCGTACAATATATTTTGTAAAATAAGTATGATATATATATTATATAAAATAAAATAAAATACATTATATTCATAATATGAAAAAATATAATATATAATATAAATTATTTAAATTTTAAATATTAAAATATAATTATTAATTAATTAATTTTATTAATAAAATTAATTGTTACTATTTTAATTGGAATGCAATTAATAATAAATTTAATGAATTATATTTTTAACTATAAATAATCATTTTAATAGAAATAATAATAACAAAAATCTAAAGATTACATGTAATAGTAGTATTTCTTTTCTCATAACTTGCTCATGAACCCTCATGATTCCATAATCATGGATTTTTTTTTAAGAAAAATTATATACAATGTTAAATTATATGAAATGGATTTTTTATTATTATTTTTTCAATTGAAACAATAATAATTTTTTATGATTCAATGTAAAATAATTGAATTAATTTTTAAAAATTCTTTATACGTTATACATTAATCAAATTTACAAGACATTAGATTATATAAGTACAAAAAATTATAAAAAATTGCATCATTAACATCATATTATATAAGACAAAAAAATTATAAGTTGAGATTATTATTTCTATATAAAATTCTTACTAATACTAAAAAACATATTTTTTATTTAAATAAATTATATATATATATGTATATCATATTTGTTATGTAAAACCTATCACCCCAAAATCCCCCTCCCTCTTTCTCTCTCTCCTCTAAATTATTCACTTGAAATGCATTCCATATAATTTTTTTTTTAAAAAAAGGCCAAACACGGAGCATCTTGTTTGGTGCCTAATTTTTTTAAAAAATAGAAATATAGAGAAATCTAACAAAATAGTCTTAATTGCTACATATTTTATTTTTAATTTTTTTCTACTACAGTATGCTAGTTAAAAAGCCTAGGATTTAACAGTTTGAATTGTTAAATGTGGAAGCTTTATGCCAATGCCAAGATAGGGTTGCCATGGCCATGGAAGGTGAGAGAGTTGGTGGAATAGTTATAGAGAATGACAAAATGGGTATTAAACAATGAGCATAAAAATTTATAATTTTACTTTAGTATAATTTAATTTAACATCTAATTTAGAATATAAAAGGTTTATAACAAATGCACAAATAGATTAGGTGATAACTTATGACTTTTACTATATTAGGGGAAGATATTAAATTAGAGTTGAAAGATTATGTTAGATTAGTGCAATTTTAGCAACCAATTTTTATCAAATATAATTATTTAAATTAAACTTACATAATATAATATTAGCCTTTTTTGTATAATGTCTTATATTCTCATTGCATGGACCATTCTGAAAATGAACCAAAAGGAATTAATATAACATTGTTGAAAGCTTGGAATCATATGATATCATTTTATTAGTTAATGATGAGACAAACTCCTTATATATACATGATTTTATTTGTAACCAATAATTCAAGAAGATATTTGCACACTTAAAAAAAAAAAAAGACTTTGAGTGACTACTAAAATAGTCATAACTAAAAGCATAATTTTAGTGGCAACATAAAAGGGTTATCACTAATAATTGTCACTAAAATAATATATATCATTTTAATGGGATTTTTAGTGACGTCAAAAAAAATTTGTCACTAAAACTATTTAGTGACCACCTTTAGTAGTGATATATAGCTAAAACTAATGTCTCTGCACACAAATTTTGTGTCAAAATTTTAATGGCAACAAAGTGTAACCACTAAAACATCTTTAGTGGTGACATGTACTTTTGGCGCAAAATTTTTAAGATATAAAAAATTTTGTGCTAAATCTTTTAGTGATAACTTGCGGTTGCCACTAAAAAGTTATTTTGGTCGCAACATGTATTTGTCACTACTAAAACTTTTGGGGCAAAATTTTTAATACATTAAAAACTTTTGTGCAAAATCTTTTAGTGGTGACCTAAATTGATTGCTACTAAAAGTCTTTTAGTGGCAACATATATTCACTATAAAAGATGTTTTAGTGGCCACATTATGTCGCTAGTAAAAGATTTAGCACAAAATTTTTAAAATATAAAAAAAGTTTTTGTCAACTTTTAGTGACAACATAAAATTCCTACTAAAACATCTTTAGTCCGACATGTACATGTTGCTAGTAAAACTTTAAAAATTTTGTGCCAAATTTTTAGTGGTGACTACATATTTTAGTCTTTTGGCACAAAATTTTGAAGATATTAAAAAATTTTGTGCCAAATCTTTTAGTGGTGACCTGAGATTGTTACCACTAAAAGTTTTGACAGCAATTAACCTTCCCATGCCATCCAGTAGTCTCACATCAAACTTTGTTTTGAGGGGCTTAAGTTTTTTCTCCCAAGAGTTAGTGTTCATCAAATGATTTGATATGATCCCACATCTATGAAGAGTTTTTGTTAGATGTCAAATTATTACCAGACTTTGCAAAACCCCAACTAGAAGTAGATTCATTTTTTCTGATTAACTTTTCCATCACACCTAATAGTCTCACCTCAAACATTACTTTTTAATGGCCTAGTTTTTTTTCCCTTGGTAGTTGGTGTTCATTGGATGATTTGGTATGATCCCACATCTGGGAAAAGTTTTCATTAGATATCAAATTATTACTAGGATTTACAGAACACCAACTAGAAGTAGACTCATTTTTTGTGATCAACCTTCCCATTTGGAACTAGTAATCTCACCTCAAACTTTAGTTTATTGTTCTATAACTTAGAAGTAGTTATGTTATGCATTGTTTATATATATATATATATATATATATATATATATATATATATATATATATATATATATATATATATATATATATATATATATATATATATATATATATATATATATATATATATATATATATATATATATATGTATATACTTCTAAAGACAATAATATAGCAAAAAATTATATATGGCATACATATAACGTAAGAAACAACAAAACTAATATATATTATTTATAAGTATAAATATATTTTTAATTTACTTAAGTTTTTTAATTTCAATCTTATTGTTTTCTTATTTATTATTTCTAAACCCTTTGGTTTTTATTTTTTTATAATAGTGGAAGCTTAATATAATTTAGAAATAATAGAAGTTGAATATTAAGTATTCTTAAATTTTAATTATGGGACATTTTTATTTTTCAATAAAAAATGACTTGAATATTAATAAGAAATTTAAATCAATTAATAATATAATAAGTAGTAATAAAATAAATTTTTTTGATATATAACATAAATAATGAGATTAAAAATTTAAAAATAAAACATATTTATATAAATAATATAACAAAAATAAAATAGTAAAGGAAAAAAATAAAAAATCAATAAAAAAATAATATAAAGTCATGCCTAATAGAGTAAAATAATAAAATAAGATTATGAGATAACAAAAAAAAAAAGGTAAAAAGGAGAAAAAAAAATCATAAACTCTCCTTTTCAATCACGGCTTCTAGTAGTAACAAGATGAGAAAGGAATGAATGATGTTCTCCATACTAGGAAGAGTTTTCATTGGATGTCAAATTATCACTAAGCTTTGCAGAATCCTAACCAAGAGTAGACTCATTTTTTATGATTAATCTTCCCATCTCAGCTAATAGCCTCACTTTAAACTTTGCTTTTTGATGGCTTAGTTTTAATTGTAGTTATGTTATGCATTGTTTATATATATATATATATATATATATAAAGATAATAATACAATAAATAATTATATATGGCATATATATATATAATATAGGAAACAACAAAACTAATATATATTATTTATAAATTTAAATATATTTTTAATTTGGTTATTTTTTTCATTTGAATCTGAATTTTTTCTAATTTATTATTTCTAAGCCATTTGTTTTTTAATTTTCAATGATAGTAGAATCTTAATATAATTTAAGAATACTAGAAGTTGAATATTAAGTGTTCTTAGATTTTACTCAAGGGTAATTTTTAGTTTTCAAATAAAAAATGACGTCCTAAATATTTTAAAAAAGCATGCAATTAATAATTAAATATTTATTTGTTATATTATATTTTTAATGCATAAAATTTTGTAAAATTATATTTCATTATCATCAATTTAATCATGGTGAGACCAATGAAATATTAATAAGGAATTTAAATCAATTAATAATGTAATAAGTAATAATAAAATAATTTTTTATATATAACATTAATAATGAAATAAAAATTTTTTAAAAATAAAACATATTTATATAAATATAATAATTATTAATAAAAACTATTAATGCACAAAAAAGATAAAATGATATCTTAAAATTTTAAAATTTAAAATGCTAAGGTCAATAAGAACCATTAATTAAAAAAAGAATAAAATGATACCATTAGAGTATAATTTTAAAATATTATATATAACTTCTTTAGAATAAAATAGAAAAGGAATCATAAAAAGAGTCATAAAAAAGTATATATAACTTCTTTAGTATAATTTTGAGATAAAAAAGAATAATAAAAATAATATAATAAAAACAAAACAATAAAAAATAAAGGAAAAAAATAACAAAACAATAAAACAGTAAAATATAGCCTTGACTAAAGGAGTAAAACAATAGAACCAAATAATAAAAAAAAGGCAAAAAAATTTAAAAAAAAATAAAACCTTAGTCAAACTCTTTCACTTAAAATGTCTCAATTATTGGAGTAACAAATCTATAGATATATTGTTGATTTAGGGATGATCTACCTGAGAGGGCATTCGTACATAAAAATTACTACAAAACAAAGAAGGTTGTTAGGGAGCTTGGATTGGGTTATATCAAAATTGATGCATATGAGAATGATTGCATCTTATATTGGCAAGAGCATGACAACATAAAATCATGTAGTGCAACATGTATAGATGGAAGTTGGATGGTCATAGAGGGAAGAAAGTGCCACATAAAGTGTTGCAACATTTTCCATCTATGCCTAGGTTGCAACGATTATATATGGCTTAACATACAACTAAAGATATGAGGTGGCACATGGAAGAACGCATTTACGATGGTGTGTTGCAACATCCCTCTAACTGAATTGTTTAGAAATCATTCAATGACCAACATCTAGACTTCTCCCATGACTACAAAAATGTATGAATGGGTCTGGCTAATGATGGATCCCAAGCTTATGGAAATATGAGTATTAACCATAATATTTGGCCAGTTGAATAACGGATTCTAAACTAGTACATTATGATGACACTTTTTATTCCAAGTCCTAAGTGCCACGGTGATGACATTGATGTGTATTTGCAACCCATGATTGAAAAGCTACAGGAATTATGGAATAAATGGGGTTGACACGTATAATGCTTACTCCCGTATAATGCATACAGCTATTATTTAGACAATCAATGACTTCCTAACGTACAGGAACCTCTCAGGATGGTCCATCAAGGGGAAGTTTGCATGCCCCTATTACCACAAAGGCACACATTTTATGGAATAAGTTGTGTTATATGTGGTATTGTTGCTTCCTTCCAACCAATCATCCATGGTGCAAAAATAAGAGTATATTTGATAGGAAAGTTAAACATTCAGTTACACCCTCTCCTCTAACTAGTGATGAAGCACTTATACAACTTCAGGCACTGGGCATTGTGAGTTTTGGGAAAGGTCAAAAGTAAAAGTGTTACTACATCAATTATGCTTTCAATTGGAGGAAGAAAAGTATTTTCTTCAAACTGCCTTATTGAAAATCCTTTTTACTCTAACATAACTTTCATGTTATATATATAGAAAGAAATGTGTCTAATAACATAGTATCAACATTGATAAGTGTGGTTGGAAAAACTAAGGATACACTGCAAAGTCAATATGATTTGATTGATTTAAGGATTAAGCAACAATTGCACATAATAGAAAACGAGAACAAAATTCTGATTCTAACAGCTTGCTATACATTATCCACATAAGAAAAGTTAAAAGTTTTTAACTTTTTAGCTAAGTTAAAGGTACCTGACACCTTCTCCTTAAACATTTTAAGGTGCGTCAATGTCTATGAACGAAAAATCTTTGGGTTGAAATGTCACAACCATTATACATTTTTGCAAGACATATTCCTACTTACAATACATGGCTTGTTGCCTAATGAAGTGTTGAAACCTATAATAGAGTTAGGAAAATTTTTCAAGGACCTATGTTTAAAGTGTTTGAAAATTGAAGATCTTGATGTCTTAAAAACCCAAATTGCAATCACATTATGCAAATTGAAAATGTTGTTTCCAGCTACATTTTTTGATATCATGGTCTATTTTCCTGTTTACTTAACAAGAGAGGCAAAAATTGATAGGCTCATACAATATCGGTGGATGTACCCCATCAAGAGGTAAGGTAAACCAATTAATTGATATCCTTTTCTTTTTTGTTAGTTTGAAGTTGTCTTACTTTATTTATATTAACTTATGCATGTAGGTTCTTGCAGACACTAAAAACTTATGTTCACAATAAGGCTCATTCAAAAGGTTAAATTACTAAAGGTTACTTGGCGAATGAATGCCTTACTTTTGCTCTCGTTACTTGAAAAATATCCTTACTAAGTTTGGTAGACCTCCTAGAAACGATGATAGACATGTTGAACATGATAAGATGTTGATTTTTAATCCAAGTGGGTAAGCAAGGAGTTGTTATGAGTTAATATTTCTATCAGATGAAGAGTTTAATCAAGCTTGTATGTATGTGCTTTAGAATTATGAAGACATTTGATCATTCATTAAGTAAGTCTATAGGACTTGGCCACCACTGACCTAAAAAAATTTTCTATTATCACCTTTTAATGCATTAGGTCATACATTGTAGGAAGCACAAGATAAAGATTGAAACACAAGCTTCAGTGGTTGAGGAACTCCCAAGATGGTGTCGTGCAAAGGTATGTTTTAAACTCATGTTTCCATTAGTTAATTTAAATGTTACAATATTTACACGTTGTCATTTATAGGTTTTAAAGTTAAGTGCACGAGGTGATGTAAGTAATTATCTCATAAGTCTTAGAGTTAGACTGCTCAAAATGGTCTATTGTTATTTTACATTTATGGTGAATGTATTTAGATTCCACAATCAAGTAGGAGAACACAGAATAATGGAGTTCTTATAAGGGGTGATAATTCAGAGGAGACAAAAGAATATTATGGCATCTTGGAACATATATATGAGTTGTCATACATTGGGAATAAGAAAGTGTATCTCTTCAAATGTCATTAGTGAGATACGGGTCATTTAAGAAGAGGATATAAGGTTGACAAGTATGGAATCATAAGTGTTAACACTTAATACTCACTAAATTCAAATGAGCCATTTGTCTTGGCATCTCAAACAGAGCAAGTGTTCTATCTAGAGGACATTTATGACTTAGATTGACTTCTTATTGTAAAAACAAATCCTTGTAACTTCTTTAATATGCTAGAGGCGATTGATGATGACGTAGATAGGGACAATTAGAAACTACTAAGTGATGAGACTTATTTGCAGATTTAAAATGAAGTAGATTTGACTACTAATGATGACAATGTGGGCATTGATCTAATAGTCTGCCTTCATAGGGATAACATTCAACTAGAAATAATAAACCATTTAAGCAAACATCCCTAACCAAGTAAGCCAAACATAATTAATGCGATGGATGAATTCATTGATGATAATGATGAGGATGTGTAACATCCAAGTTTTCATAGACATGAAAACTCAAGATTTCAGAAATTTTCTAAATCTTCTAGTTATAGCGAGAATGCCTATTAGCTATAGCGAGTGTATCTATTAGCTATAGTGAAAATGTTGTTTGCTATAGCAAGGGAGCCTATTCGCCATAGCAAGAAGCCAGTTCACTATAGCAAGTTTATGGCTGATACAAATTTTAGAGAGATTTTCACAATAATGCTAACTGTGGCGAGAACTGGGGGACCTGAAACTGATAACACTCATTGTAGTTAGGGGTATTTTCTACTATAGTGAGATTTATTCCAAAAATAGGTGAAAAAGTGGAATTTTCTTCTTAGAGGGTCCAGAATTCTTCTCCCTCATTTTAACCGAGTTTTGGCTAGCTGAAAATATAAAAAGAGCTACTGAAAGTGGCGTACAAAGGGGGAGCAAAGAGAGAAGAAAGTAAGCATTGAAAGTGTGAGTTTTAGCTATTTTTCCTCACTCCTTGCTTTACTAAACTCTTCCCCCTCTCCTTCCCTTTCCTTTTCATAGTTTTGGTGTGTGATTTGGTGCTGATTTAAGCTCAAACTAGAGGGGAGAATTTCAAAATTGGAGAGAAAAAGCAAAGCAAAAGAGAAAGCATCCTAGGAAAACTAGCAATCAAGGTGAATTTCTTTCCTTCTATGCTTCTTCCTTCTCGTCCTTGTTAGAGTGAATTTTAGCCAAGAGAGAATAGCCAAGAGGGAGAAATTTTTGACCAAAACCAAGTGAGAAATCTAAGGTTCAGGCTATGGGAACCTAAGAAATGCAAAGAGAATGAAAGAAAATCTAAGAAAATTCAAGATAGGAAAATTAGGGATTTAAAGCAACAACCTAAAATCTGATTTTATCCAAAATTTTCTAAGCCTAAGTGAGTGTTTGTGTGAGCTCTTAAGACCCTTAGGGAGCTTTCCACATGCATCTCCTATCAAGGAAATAAAGAAAACTCCTTGGCCCCTTTAATGAAGTATGTCTCGGCCTAGGACAAAACCAATGCTTAGGGGGCATTTTAATTTCTTCCAAACTTGGTTTTGTATCATATGTGATGGGAGAATATAAGAGGAAGCCTTGAAAAAATTCTAGAGAGCCTAGAAAGTGTGATGGAGGTATAGGTTCCATATTGTATCATAATGAAGTAACACATAGATAGGCTCCTCAAAATAAATGTGTGATGATTCCAAGAGGTCTTACTAGAGTCAAGAAGTATATATTTAAGGAGAGAATGGAGCTAAGATAATATTTCCCCGAGGTTGCTTCATTTGGTGCCTTATGGAACCATAATTGCACATTATGAGTGCCAAGACTATCCTAGAGTGTGTGTGGCTTTGGTAAATGTTCCTAGAGCATAATTAGATCCCATTTGATGTGTTTAGGCCACAGAAATCAAGTTCCACCTCCTTATGAATGTTTGGCCTAGGGAGAGGAAGATATGTTAAAGGTTAAAGTGTGCATAGTGCCTTCAAGGTAGCCATTCAACTTTTCTCTCATGTATGTGTGTAGATGTTTTCTTACTTTGGCTGCTTGTATATGTGTTAAACTATGAAAAGCATGGCTAGCTAGTAAGGATATATGTGGTGCCACTTATGTATCTTAGATTGCTTTTATATGTGTATAAGACTTGAATAGACTTGGTAATGCCAAAAGTCCCTTGATAAGGGTGAGGATAAGGCAAAAGCCTTTTAGTATAAGTGAGACAAGCCATAGGTCTCAAGAGAAGTGAAACTTAGTCAAAATTCCCAAAAGAAATGGATAAGGCAAGTCTAAAAGTCCCGAGTGAAGTAGGCGAGGCTAACTAAAGTCTTGAGAGTCTACTTTAATATATTTAGACTTATGAAATGGAAACTATATTCTTGATTTGCATATGTAGCTCATAGACCATGCATGGCATTCTTTTGCATAAAATTACATCCATTATGTATGATTGAAAGTGTACAGGGCTATTAAGTTTCTTTGAATCTCACTACCTCTCCTATCTCTACATGTCTAATGGTCCAAGTGACCAAAGAAAAGGGAGACACCACATTTGAAGATGAAAGATTAACAATAGGATTGTGTATTTAGCCTTTTTGTAATCATAGTGTTAACAAATGATGTAATCTCACATTGTAAATGATGTATAGCCTCTTAGACATATGTATATACATGAATATGTGAAGTATGTCTGAGAAGTGGAAGCATATGAATGATATGGAATGTTTTTGACATTGAAATGCAAAGATATGCATGTAAGATCTCTTGTATGAGGGCAAGTGGAAGAGTGAATTTATGATGTATGAGTATTTGGACCCTTTGAGCATGTTTAGAGGGGACATGTTCACATGGTCATGATGATACTAGAAGAACATTTGGTACCCGAATGACACATAAAAAAAGCTTAAAAGTGTCATTTTACAACCCTATATCACAGAGTAACCAAATTAATAATTTTCAGGCTAATATTTTACATACATATAGACTTCATAAAGATGTTTTTTCTTGTCTAAGAACTACATTAGTTAGAGGTCTATAGAATTTATTATGATTTTTTGAAGTTTTTCATATTTTGTATATTGGCATAAATTATTGTTCATTTGGTCAAAATTGTTTTTATGTCATCTGAAAATTAAATGAGGTCCAATGGTCCGAAAATCCTACATGGAGATACTAGACACTCACAATGACTTCTAGCCACTAGAAGCACCTCATTTAGAGGTATGTAGTGAGAGATATGCATTTTTTAAATTGGAATTTATTGTTAGTTACGCCAGCCAAGTCTGTGTACTATTCCACCAATTTTCAATAGTTAAATATATTTTTCTTGGTCTAGACGTATTTTTCCCTTAAAGTAGATATCTGCAACTTTCTAGATTGATATAGTTTACTTAATTTAAAGTTTTTTGAAATTAGTTATGAATTTTTGAAGTCCATATTAGTAAGCTATATTAGAACACCAGGATAGCTAGACTTGCGATGCTTTTCTATTATCAATCATGGTCCAAATGATATTTTCATGGCCTAAAAGTATTTTTAGCATAAATTTAATATACAAGGCTTTCTAGAAAGCTATGATTTTTTGGAATTAGATTTTTCTAGATTTAATTATAAATTTTCAAAATCTTTTTTAAAAAACTAAAATCTAGACCCAAAATTGAACATGTATTTTTTGATGTGTAAGGCTTCAAGTCTGAATTACATGAGATATTTTGTGATGGTTATGACTTGTATGGAGGAATTATAAGTAAAAAATGATGTTTGAGAATTCACAGGGTCCACGAAGCAAAGTTTGAATAGTTAAAGTGCTACATAACACTATAATATTCTATGATTTTCATCCACTTTCCTTGAAACTCATGTATGAGGCATGTATGAAGCATGTATAGAGTATAATGTGTGGGAAAGTAAGGCTAAAGTATTATGGTGTTACATTTTTTGTATCAGAGTAAAGTTCTAAGTGTTCTAAGGATGCTTAGGGCTTGAGGATGTGGTAATAGGGCTATGTAAAGGCTTGTATAAGTATAAACAGCCTTACATAAGACATTTACGGTGTCTACAGTTGGCATATGACTATGTTATGTTAAGTAAGATAAGATATGGATGGGTCTTGAGTAAGTGGTAAGCCTTAGGTAAGGTTGTCCTTTAGAGTTCTAGGCAGAGTTAAGTGATCCAACGGCTAGAGTTCCACAAGTTATAGTAATTCGCCGGGATTAATGGCAAGCTTGTGTATTAGCAGCAAGAGATGACTGTATAGCTGTTAGAAAGGCTTGCTTAGAGAGTTTATGAGAGGCCTAATGTCCTTGATTACCATACTTAGATCGTTCAGGGGATGTTTTATTCGATGTAGGGTAAACGATGAGGCAGCGCAATATGAGATGAACTTGCTGCTACCCAGAGCTAGTGTTAAGGGAGTTATTCCCCTGGCTAAGACATCAACATGCCCGGATGAATTCAAGAGCCTAGCAAGCTATTCCCTCAAGCCAAATGTTAGAGTTTACAGATTGCACTCCAGAAAGCCTCGATAACTCAGAGGTGCCATCAGTTATAAGCGATTAAAGTAAGAGGTAGAGACCTTTAGTCTAAGTGATATTCTGTACATATTAACAGTAAGGCTTGGATCAAGTAGCTAAAGAAGAAGTATCTTGTTATGATGGAGTGTATTACCATATGAAAGGCCTTGTTAGTCATATTCAAGCTAACTAAAAAGATAAATTGTTAAGGGGTCAGTCAAAGCACTGAAATTTAAGACCCCTAGTATGAATAAGCAGGAAAGAAGAAAATGATCCATCTACAGACACAGAGGATCATTAAGCTGCAAATGAGCAGTGGACCTAATAAATGAGATTGAGAAAGACATTCCCATTACTTCTGGTATAGCTTGAGAATGCTGAGATTGAGCAGTAGTCAGAGGTAAAATATCAAGCACAGAAGTAGTAAGGTTGTAGAGATCCACCCATAAGGCGTTGAGTCCAACCTAGAATGTTATTCTCTATACTAGTGAATGACTGGCTTTCACCATAAGCTCTAGATATGCAAGTATGTTACAGATATAGGTGTAAAGGAAGGATACATTTGTCTGAATGAACAAGTGTTGTATCCCCACATAGTATATGTTGATACTCACCTTGTGCTAAAAAGGGATGTAGGGAGTATTTAAATAAGGCATACCTCACGGATGATATCCTATAATGGAAATGAGATAGAATACCCTCAATTAGTAATCACTAATTCTCCAAGGACCAAATCCCTAGTCTAGTGATTTCAAAGATATGAGAAAGCGATGAACCACTGAAAGAGTAATACCTAGACGGAAGTAATCCCACTTTAGTAGTGACTAAAGGAGAGTTAATAGAAGAAAGTATAGTAAAGGTAGACATATAAGAATTTCATACTATGTCATATGAGCTTCCTTGGTATGAAATTGATGTAATGCAAAAAACACATGAGTTGTAAGAGCACTGAGTAGAGCATAAAAGTTATCAGTAATGTAAATTTAGGATATTGAGAGTGCATGTCCTGGATATCCTGGATTGGATTAGTAGAACCCTTAATTCAGTGGACTATGCTCCTTAAGATGAAAATGCAAAGCTCAAGTGAATAGAATGTACTTGGCTCCTAATGAGAATGTAGAAATAAGTCGATGTAAGCAGTCGGTGCCTCAGTACTCCTAGGGAAGCCAGAGAAAGTCAAAGGTTGCCTAAGAAAGTGAGTTTCTATATTATATAGAGAAGAAATGTAAGCCAAGAGCATTATAGAATGTAAACTATAGGGTCGCCAAGACTAAAAATTTCTTCACAAAAGAGATGCCCTAGTTGGGAATAAAGCAGACAAGAGAAATTAGACCTCCCCTTCTCCTATAAGAAGTAAGCAAGAAAGGGTGAACCCAGAATAGATATCAATACACTCTTGAGCATCGAGAAATAGAAAATAACATAAGAATAAACAAGTAGCAGAGTATCCCTTTTATATGAGAAAAGGGATAGCGCTAGATAGTGTAAATAGCACAAGTAAAAATGAGGCAAGCAATTAGTGCCTCAGTACTCCTAGGGAAGCCAAAGAAAGTTGGAGGTTGCCTAAGAAAGTGAGTTTCTATAGTATATAAAGAAGAAATGTAAGCCAAGAGCATTATAGAATGTAAACTCTGGGGTCACCCAAACTAAAAATTTCCTCATAAAAGGGATGGCCTAGTTGGGAATAAAGTAGACAAGAGAAATTAGACCTCCCCTTCTCCTATAAGGAGTAAGCAAGAAAGCGTGAACCCAGAATAAATATCAATACACTCTTGAGCATAGAGAAACAGAAAATAATAGAGGAATAAAGAAGTAGCAAAGTGTCCCTTTTATATAAGAAAAGGGATAGTGCTAAATAGTGCAAATAGCATAAGTAAAAAGAGACAACTTGTGAAGATGTCAAAGTCGAGGACTTATGAATTGATAATAGAGGCAAAAATCATATGGATTAGTGCACAAAAAGGCACTATGTTCCTTGGCTTAGATGTCTACAAAGCATAAGACAATGCCCTAAACAAAGGTAATTAGGCAATGTACAGTGACCTTGGGATAAAGCAAAAATTTTCAAAAGAAATTAGAGGAAGAGTCCTCTTTTCCCTGAGTGTCCCATGGAATAAAAGGTATATAAAAAAATTTAATAGAGGAATAGTTTAGATTGTTGAGAAACTTATAATATACTAGCAATAGTGACTTGAGCTTAGTCATGATACATAGGTGTATTAGTGTTTGATGTCATAGTTTACTTGCAATAATAGTTACACAATATTAGGTCTAGCCAATCCAGTAGTAATGTGACTTGAGTACCTAGCAAACGATGACATCAATCATAAAAAATGTTCCAATGATCGAAGAGTATCCTAGTTGGTTAAATGATGAGATAAGTCAAGAAAAAGAAGTGAAGAGAATGTGTTGACAGTATTGAACACTTAGGTTGGATAGCATAAGTCCAGTATGCATAATTCGAGTCCCTTATGATATAATTAAACAAAATGAGAAAAGACTAATGTATAATCTTTATACTGTGAGAGATGTTAGGCACACTCAAAGTGTGAGATGCCCTGGTGCTAAAGGCACTTAAGAGCAATTATGGGCATGGTTAAAACTTGCAGGATATGAGAGGAAGACAGAATGAATATAACTAGAGTATGGTAAGTTAGTAAAAGTAAAGAAAAAATAAAGGCCTGAGTAAAAGGCCAAAAGTGGGAAATCAAGGATCCCATAAGAAGTAATGAGTAAACGTTAGAGTATTCTTGAGTATTAGTATGATGGGATCACAGAGAGGTAGATGATATAGAACCCATTTCATATGAAGAGCACCACAGATACCTGAGTCTAGCCTAAGAGCTTACGAGCAGTAGTTGCCAAACTTAGTGAGTATGTGTTTTACCATTAGATGCAATTATCTCAAGCTTTGATATCTCCTAAAGATGGATCGCAATAGATTTTAGTATAGTATAGCAGGTCGTAATAGACCCTAGTAAGGTTCTGAGAGGTTGACAGAGAGCCCACAGTTACAACATGACAGTTCTCTAGTAAGATAATAACCTGAGATAATTTTTACAGAGCAGTGAGTCTTAAAGACTAGTATAGTTTTAGTTAGCTTTTGTCTCATAAGCTAGAGACCTCATAAGTCTGATAGACTATTGCCATAGAAATATTTAGGCTACACTCAGATAATGAGACCACTGACAAGACTTTTAGGTTAAAAGTGCATAATATGTGGAATGAGGAAAGCAACAGAAGAGCTTTCTAGAGTTAGAAACAAATGAATCACTACCCATCAGACGTTATACCTGATCGAGGGATAGAGAGATCCCTAAATACCAAAGCCATATGTTTAGAAAGAGGTCAGGTGCAACTCTCTATGATAAGGTAAGTGGTAGATCATATCTCTAGTAGTTGAAATTGTAAGGAAGTTAGCATCTCACAAGAACTTAGCAATAGTCAATGGTAGTTGCTTCTCAAAGCTGGTATAAAAGGTTCAAGAGTAACACAAGTTAGTTATCTAGTAGAGGAACTAGATAGTGCTTGCTTTTAAGTAGTAAAGAGGATAAAGAAAAGTCCTAGCCTAAAAAAGGCAATTATAAAAGTAAACAAAAGGAATTAGGGCTGCTAAGTGCAAGAACTCCTTACAGAGCTGTAATCCCAGAAAGTGATTAAGATGCGAGGCCTCTGATGGAAAGAAATATGAATTGTGATTATGGGATGAGCTAGTGAGGAAAGAGTAAGATTAAATAATGGACTATATGCTGAAGTAAGATGAATAAATAGATAGAAATCCTCCAATGGCTATTAATGAAAGATAATGAGACCTTAAGGACCATTAAGAGATAATAAAGGAGAATTAATACTAAATAAGTTATCTCCCAAAATATGAAAGAGAATCCACTAAGAAAAAAGGTCAGCCCCTATGAGCAGGTTAAGACTAATTAGATAAGCTTTCCCGAGAAATAAGCTGAAGTTATGAGAGTATAGTTGTGAGAGTATGATTTAGAGTAAAAAATTCCTTTCCCTTATGAGATGAGCTAATATATGCTCTCTAGAAATAATATAGAGGAAAAGGAGTAGGTATAGTAAGCTAGTAATGTAAGTTCCTTGGCAAAAAGAAGCCTAAAAGAGCCTAGTCTTAAAGGAAGTAAATGAAGCCAAGAAGAAGAGAAAGAAAAAGTCAATTAGCAAGAAAATGAGAAAGTTAGAGTAGGTTTTGTCCTTAAATTTTAAGGACAAAATTTATTTAAGGGGATAGAAATGTAACATTCGAGTTTTTATAGGCATGAGAACTCAAGATTTTAGAAATTTTTCTAAGTCTTCTAGCTATAGTGAGGATACCTGTTAGTTATAGTTAGTGTGCCTATTAGTTATAGCGAGAATGTTGTTCCCTATAGGAAGGGAGCCTATTCGCCATAGCGAGAAGTTACTTTGCTATAATGAGTTCATGGCTGATACAAATTTCAAAGAGATTTTTGCAATAGCACTAGCTATGGCGAGAACTGGGAAACCTATAACGGATAAGTGCTCGCTGTAACGAGGGGTATTTCCCACTATAGCGAGATTTATTTTGAAAAAAGGTGAAAAGGTATAATTTTCTTCTCAAAGGGTCTAGAATTCTTCTCTCTCATTTTAACCAATTTTTAGCTGGCTAAAAACATAAGAAGAGCTACTGGAAGTGGCACACAAAGGGGGAGTAAAGGGAGAAGAAAGTAAGACTTGAAATTGTGAGTTTTAGCTATTTTTCCTCACTCCTTGCTTTACTAAACCCTTCCCCCTTTCCTTACCCTTCCTTCTCATAGTTTTGGTGTATGATTTGGTGTTGATTTGAGCTCAGACCAGAGGGGAGAATTTCGAAATTGGAGAGGAGAAGCAAAGCAAAATAAAAAGCATCCTAGGAAAACTATCAATCAAGGTGAATTTCTTGTCTTCTACACTTCATCCTTCTTGTCCTTCTTAAAGTGAATTTTAACAAAGAGAGAACAGCTAAGAGGGAGAAATTTTTGACCAAAACTAAGTGAGAAACCTAAGGTTTAGGCTATAGGAACCTAAGAAATGCAAAGGGAATGGAAGAAAATCTAGGAAAATTCAAGATAGGAAAATTAGGGATTCAAAGCAACAACCTAAATTTTGATTTTATCCAAGAGTTTCTAAGCCTAAGTGAGTGTTTGTGTGAGCTCCTAAGACCCCTAGGGAGCTTCTTACATGCATCTCCCATCAAGGAAGTAAAGAAAACTCCTTGGCCTTTTTAATGAAGTATATATTGGCCTAGGACAAAACCAATGCTTAAGGGGTATTTTAATTTCTTCCAAGCTGGGTTTCGTATCATATATAATAGGAGAATATGAGAGGAAGCCTTAAAAAATGTATAAAGAGCCTAGAAAGTATGATGGAGGTATAGGTTCCATATTGTATAATAATGAAACAACACATAGATAGGCTCCTCAAAATAAATGTATGATGACTTCTAGGAGGTCTTACTAGAGTCAAGAAGCATAGATTCAAGGAGAAAATGGAGCCAAGATAATGCTTCCCCAAGGTTTCTTCATTAGGTGCCTTACAAAATCATAATTGCATATTATGAGTGCCAAGGCTATCCTAGAATGTGTGTGGCTTTGGTAAATGTTCCAAGAACATAATTGGATCCTATTTAATGTGCTTAGGCCAAACGAATCAAGTCCCACTTCCTTGTGAATGTTTGGCCAAGGGAGAGGAAGATATGTCAAAGGTTAAAGTGTACATAGTGCCTTCAAAGTAGCCCTCCAACCTTTCTTTCATGTATGTGTATGGATGTTTTCTTACTTGGGATGCTTGTATGTGTGTTGAACTATGAAAAGCATGGCTAGCTAGTAAGGATATATGTGGTGCCACTTATGTACCTTAAATTGCTTTTATATGTGCATAAGACTTAAATAGATTTGGTAATGCCAAAAGTCTCTTGATAAGAGTAAGGATGAGCCAAAAGCCCCTTAATATGGGTGAGACAAGTTAAAAGTCTTAAGAAGAATGAGGTTTAGTCAAAAGTCTCAAAAAAAATAGGTGAAGCAAGTCCAAAAGTCCCAAGAGAAGTGGGTGAGGCTAACCAAGGTCTGGAGAGTCTACTTTGATATATTTGAGACTTATGAAATGGAAATCATGTTCTTGATATGCATATTTAGCTCATAAACCATGCATGACATTCCTTTACATGAAATTACATCCATCATGTATGATTAAAAGTGTATAAGGCTATTGAGATTGCTATTGAGATTCTTTAAATCTCACTCCCTCTCTCATTTATACATGTCTTGATGGTCTAAGTGAGCAAAGAAAAGGGAGCCACTACACTTGAGGATGAAAGATTGACAATAGGATTGTATATTTAGCCTTTTTGTAATCACAGTGTTAGCAAATGATGTAATCTCATATTGTAAATGATGTGTAGCCTCTTAGACATATGTATATACATGAATATGTGTAGTATGTATGAGAAGTGGAAGTATATGAATGATATAGAATGTTTTTGTCATTGAAATGCAAAGATATACATGTAAGATCTCTTGTATGAGGGCAAGTGGGAGAGTGAATTTGTGATGTATGAATATTTGGATCCTTTGAGTATGCTTAGAGAGTTGTTTTCATACTTTTTCACATGCTCAAATGGTCATGATGATATTAGAAGAGCATTTGGTACCCGAATGACACATATAAGGGCTTAAAAGTGCCATTTTACAACCCTGTGTCACAAAGTGACCAAATGAATGATTTTGAGGCTAAGATTTTACACACATATAGAACTCATAAAGAGATTTTTTTTTGGGTCTAAAAATCGCATTTTATGAAGGTCTATAGAGTTTATTATGATTTTTCAAAGTTTAACAAGTTTTACATATTGGCATAAGTTACTATTCATTTGGTTAGAGTTATTTTTATGTCATCCTAGGGTCAAAGGAGGTCTAATGGTCCTAAAATTTTACATGGAAAAGCTAGACACTCACAGTGACTTTTAGACACTAGAAGCACCTCATTTGGAGGTGTGTTGAGAGAGATATGCATTTTTTAAGTTGGAATTTACTATTAGTAATACTAGTTGAGTTCGTGTACTATTCTGTCAATTTTTAGTAGCTAAATGTTTGTCTTGGTCTGGACATATTTTCCCTTAAAGTAGACATTTGTAGCTTTCTATATTGGTATAGTTTACTTGATGTTGATTTTTGTGTAATTAGTTATGAATTTTTGAAATCCATATCAGTAAGCTGTATTAGAACTCCAGGACAGCTGGACCTGCGATACTTTTCTATTGTCAATCGTGGTCCAAATGACATTTTCATGGCCTGGAAGTATTTTTAGCATAAACATGTAAGGCTTTCCAGAAAGCAATGATTTTTTGGATTTAAATTTTTTTAGATTTAATTATGAATTTTCAAAATCTGTCCCAGAAAATTGAAATCCGAACCCGAAATTGAACATTTATTTTTTGATGTGTGGGGGGTTCAAGTCTGAATTGCATGAGATTTTTTATGATGGTTATGACTTGTATAAAGGGATTATGAGTAGAAGATAATGTTTGAGAATTCACGAGGTCCACAGAGCAAAATTTGAATAGTTAAAGTGCTACGCAACGCTATAATATTCCATGATTTTCATCCACTTTCCTTGAAACTCATGTATGAGGCATGTATGAAGCATGTATAAAGTATAATGTATGCGAAAGTGAGGCTAAAGTATTATGGTGTTATAGGATGTGTCTATTGATGAAGAAGATGGGGAAGACATACTCAATGAGGATGATACAGATGACACTAACAATAACTGATTAAATATATTTATAGTAATGTATTTGCATGTTAATTGCCTTATATTTTTGTCATCAACTTAGTATTTGGATTCAATAATGTATCTCACATTTTATTTGCAATTTTATAGGAAATGTCATGTGATGGATATGGTAGGGTAAGAGGAAGAGGCAGAAGAGAAAATGGGCGTGGCAGTGGTTGATTGAAACGTAACCACACAGGTGATATGATATCACCATAGGAACTTGCAATAAGGAATTCTTTCGAATGTAAGGAGTTTACTCCACCTACATTAGTGTGCTATGTGACACAACAAGAACGTGAGAATTCTTCACCCATACAACCATCACTAAACCAAAGTAGTGTAGGTATAATCACCTTTTAATTTTGTTTATTTATGGTTTACCTTCCCTTCCCCTACCTCACACATGCACACACACATACATATTGATCTGTAATTGTTTTTTTATGACCTGCATGTCTTTTTCAACTTCTTACAACACTGTTAAGAAAGGGCAAGGGAGATATAAGTGTGTGTCTATGGATTTAAAGATAAAGTATGGTGGAAAAAATGTTATTAATATCTATGAAGACTTTAAACGAGCTGTTGAAGATGGTGCTTGAGAGTTTCCTAGCTGGGTGGTCCAAACCACTTGTTTGTTTATAGATGGTGACTAATTGGCATAATAGGAAAAATATAGAGAGATCATGTGGTAAAAAGTTAAGCTAATATGTTTGTAATTGGCACAATAGGAAAAATATAGAAAGATCATGTGGTAAAAAGTTAAGCTAATATGTTTGTGCATAAACAATTATGCAAACTAAATGATTGCTAATTTTGAAGCAAATTAAACCTTTACATAAGCAATTATTACTATTTATGTTTATGGTCCATAGGATAAATTTGAACCACAACAAGATCAATCTAAGTTATTAATGAAGCACTTAACTCTAAACACTTTGCAGGGATTGTTCAGGAGTTGGAAGACAAAGTTACATGATCTAGTCAAATTTTTAGATACAGATGAGAATAGTCGTGTAATTCGAGCAGTTGATGTGCATCTTATAGATTGGAAATGACTGCTTTAGCACCAGGCTACTGAAGGTTTCAAGGTAGTGTACTCTTGTTATAGGTACAGTTTGAACATTCTCACTTATATGCAATTCTCATAACTATATTTGAAGGATAACAAAGGTTTTTGCCTAATTGTAGGTGATAAGTAATAGAAATAAACTAAATAGAGAAAAGCAAGTAACCAAGCATACATATGGCAAAATTTCTTTTCTGGAGGTAGAGCTTCGCTTGGTGGGGATGACCTCTTCTTCCCTTTTTGTTTTTTTTTTTACCATTACATTTCTAAATACCTATTTTGTCTTCTCTATAGTTAGAAGATGAAATAATATTATTTACAAAATATTTCAGAGGGATCCCATTACTAGAGAACTAGTATGACCTGATGTGGTATAGGAGGCACAACACACTTACCAAACAAAAGATGAGAAGATAGAGTGGGCTAACATCTAATTACAAGAGATTCACATAATTTTTAAACATCCTTCAGTTTTTAGCCTTTGTTTAACTACAAATTATTGTATATGTTGTTAATTTGTTGCTTAAACTATAATGTTGCTTACACGAGGTAGTTCTCCAACAACAATCATCGAAAGTTGAATCTCACATGACTAGAGACAAGATTTTATCTACTATACTGGGTGCACGATCAAGGTTTGTTCGTGTGAAGGGTTATGGAAAGAAACCCCAAAAAAGAGACCCATTAACCAAGTTGATATGGACTACAAGGTGTCATTTGCAATAAAGTCAGGGAAGAAATGGAACGAAAACAGGAGAAGGATAGTGCCATATGGCATAAGAGTGTGAAGAAATGGAACAAAAAATGCAAAAATTTAAATAGAAGTTGTAGTAAGAGTGAGCCTAAATGGCCCATCAAGTGCAAGATGAAGTTTTCTCACAGGTTGCTACCTTGTTGTCCACATTATAACAGTACGTACATAACACACTTCTTTTTCTTTTTCCAGCAATGAAAGATATTTAGAGTTTTTTTTTTTGTTCTTATAGGGATAGCTACCTTAAAGCGACAATATTGCAGGCAGACCAACCAATAAACCTAGATAAATGGCAATATGTTTATAAATTACTTCTTATTTCTTACCAGTTTGAACTTTTATTTAAGCTTGGTTCTAAGATCAAATTTTAACTTTGTTGTTTGGCATTTGAATTGTTGTTGTTTTTGTTTTAGCCCAAGGTGAGTATTAGTATTAAATTCACTAACATGTGTTTTTTTTTTTTTAAAGTTGAGTGGGTTTCACAAAATGAAGAAGCATATTGAATCTATTCTCACTTCGCTAGTTGTGTCTTTAGGAAGTTAAACAACTATTATTAATGAATGTATAGGCTTCAGTTTTCCCAAAGTTTATTATGTATATGAATATGAATTTGTTGAGTTTATGACTAGTTATTTAATAAAATTTTTCTTTTAATGTGATTCAATTGGGTTATTGATTTTTTTTTTTTTTATCATTTGCTTTTCATATCTTATGAAGTTATTTTTAGGACCATTTTAGTTTATGTCATTTGTAGGTAAATAATTACTTACCTGATGTGAGAAAAATTTTCTACAACTTTTAATGGCAACATATGTCATCACTAAAGACATTTAAATGCATTTAGTGGCAATAAAGGTCGTCACTGAAAATAACATTTAGTGGCGACAATGACACTTGTTACCAAAAGATTTGCTTTTAGTTGCCACTAAATAATAATTAGTGGCAACACAGGATACTTGCCACTAAATATAGAAATTTAAAGGCAACTAAAGTTGTTACTCAAACCGTAGCTTTTTAGTGGTGATACCAACTAGTCACCACTAATAACCTCAATTAGTGGCAAACTCCTCATCACTAATCATAACTTCTTAATGGTGACAATTTATGATTGCAACCATTCATGTGCATTCTTCTAGCAGCAACTATTACTTCAAATAATAGTAGTTTCTTTCTGCATTATTTAGCAGCAACACATATTGCCATTAAGAATAATTTAGTAGTAACAGTAAATTGTCTTTAGTAGTGACAAATGTCGACACTAATTATTATTATTAGTGGCAACACAAGATGTCACCACTAAAGTGCTTTTGTTACAATAATATTAACCTTAACCTTATGGCAACCTTTGTCCCCACTATAATTGATTGAATGACGACTTTATTTCTTTTAGCGGCGAAGCAATTTTTTTTGTTGTGGCTACTTAATTATAATTATATCTAGTTTGATTAAAATATATTTATATTTATTATTTATATAATATCACAAGTATTTAATATATATTTTATCAATATAAAATAGTCACTTTTAAATTTTAAAATAAATTAGACTTATGATTTTTAACACAAAATAAATAACATATTAAAATAATAATTTAAAAAATATATTTTTAATAAGTAATATTTAAAATCAAAATCAAAATTATTTTTTAGAATATTTTAATCTTGTTTTAATTTTAAGAGAGATTTGTATATATTTTCATAATAATATAAATTTATGTAATTAATTCAGACATTTTTTTTAAATAAAGAGAGAGTAATTTATCTAGAAGAATAATAATAAAGTTCAAAGATCATTGTTGCTATGTTCAAAATTTTCCAACCCATTTTGCAGGTTAGAAAAACCAATCAAAACAGAAAGCATTTTCTAGATCGATCACGCTAAAGTGCTCCTATCAAACGATTCAAATAATGTATAATGGTCTACATTTCATAACGAAATTGTCAAAGAAAATAATGTGTATGCATGCGTGGACATTGATCTCTAGTTTTCTTAGTAGCCCAGTTGAATGTATGCAACAAAAACAGCAATATTAATAAAAACCTATATAAAGACTCACTAGCGAAATTATATTATGATTCAGAATTTTTCTTATAGCAATTTTACCTTCTGTTTCTTTTCCTATTTTCATGAGACATGTAATATCAAAAATCAATAGTAGAATTGTGAGGCTATACATGAAGGATGACTTGTAGATTTTTATGATAAAGAAAACACACCATCTCGAAAATTTCATTTCAACGATTTTGGACTTTTGCATAAAAATTGAAAGATCAAAGCAACAAAATACGAAGATAAATGAGCATAGTTTCTAACTATTCAGTTTCGTAGGCATGTAAGATATTTGACTTTTTTATAGTTTATTTTATAAAATTACGTATATCTTCACATAAATGTTTGTAAGAATCTAATATCGTGAAAGAGACGAGAAGGACAACTTAATAATTTTCAAGTATAAAAGACAATATATAGACTTGAAAACGGCATAATTGCTATAGACTTGAAAGACTTGGGACCTTACTGTCAAATTTTATAAAATAACTTTTGACTGCATTGCAATATAGAAAATTAATTTGATTGGTACAAGGCATATCTTGTTGATATCAATAGAAATTGTTTGCATCAACAATTTATCAAATCAGAAGTCTTATTAGCGTGGTGACCACTTCCGTTAATTTCATCATATATTAACTATGATCATTTCATAAATAGAATCTGTCGAATTGTTCAATCCTAAACTCCTTTTATTGTAGAAATTGCTTCTCGAAAAGTTAATTCTGTCAAATACATACTTTCAAGATGAAAGTGCATTCTCTTTCTCATTTTTGCCATTTGATTCTATAGCACTGTGCATTGTTCAAAACCTCCCAGCTGTTGGGTCCCACTGGCATTGAAACTAATCTCAGCAGTGTTACGAGTCCTTTCCTTCCCTTTGTGGGTCACTCGGTATGTATGGGCCATAGTTTATATAATTTTGAATGTTTCCTTTTTATGAGGTATACACAGCTTAGATATACCTGTATTTAGCGTTTGGTCTACCTGAAGCATATTGCAAAATGCGTTCAATTTATAGAAGTCGTGGTGATTTGGAAACAGCCATGGGAGGGAGTATTCAAACGAATGGGATCTCTGGAAGAAGACAATAATCACTCACAAAAATGTCAAAATCAAGATCTTATTTAAGATTTAAAAAAAACAACTTAAAAAGTTTATTTCGTTAGAAATAACTAAAATTGGGTTTGTTAGAAATTATCGTGAGTAATATTACAGTTTTAGACAAATTTTTTATGAGAAATGTATAAATTATATAATCATTTTTTTTAATTATGAAAGTATAGAAAAATCCCTCTTAAACTAAAACATGAACAAAATATTTTTAGAAATAATATTTATTTTTTATAAAAATATAACATTTACATAATATATTTGTTAAACTTTGATTTTAGTGTTATTTATTTTATGTTACGAACCATAAATTTAATTTATTTTAAATTTGAAAAGTTGACTATTTTTATATTACTTAAATACATATTTAATACTTATCAATTCCGACTCATCCACATGGAATTAATTCACAATTAAAATAGTTTGATACTTGAAAACAATCTAATAAAAGTTTGCCTATAAATTGCTAGAAAACATAACTAGAGTTCCTATCAATCTTTTTTTTCCAAGTCAATTTTTTTTTTCTGAATTTACTTTTGCAAAGTCTTCAAAGTCTCCCCTATGAAATCAATTGATCAAAGCATGCAGGAAAATGCTAAGTAATGACAACCATAATTTTTTTCCAGTCAAATTTGTTGATTTCATAATTTTTTTGCTTTAAAGTCTCCCTTATGAAATAGATCTTTTCTTTAAAGTCCATGGATGAAGGCTTTCTCACTAGATTGCTTTTGAAATTGGAGTGAAAATAACATTTGATCGTGAAGCTTGGGGTATTGATGATAGACTATATCTTCCTTTGTCGTATTTGGAAGGAGACTCTGACTCGTAATTTGCAACATAATGTGTCCCTACTTTTTCCCCAGAAAAAAAAAAAAAAAATAGTGCCATACATTGAATAAGTTTATGAGTAAAATTATTATTTTTTTAATATTCAAATTACACAATCTTATCTTTTCTTAAAAATATGCTTCTCTTTCTTGAAACCTAAAACGCATTACACCTACCTCTCCTACAATAAAATATAAGGTACAATTGCACTTATTTTGAATGAAATACACATACATATACATATATTAATTTTGTAATATAACAAGTATAAAACATATTAAAATATTCACTTTTTTCAGTTTAGTAAATTGTAAGATCATTTGATAAAATAATTAATTATTAAAAACAAAAAAGGTTCATATAACAAATTTTCAAAAGTTAACCAATTTAACGATGATAATTCAATTTTAACAATAATATTTGTATCAAACACATTAACAAACAAAAACATTACCATAAATCAAATAAAAATTTAAATTAAATTAAATTCAAGGTTTTTTAATATGTTATATTTTTTGTAAAATAAATCAAGCATTATTAAAGAAATTTTGGTCATCTTTTAGTTTTAGAGGATTTTGTGCATATTTTCAAAAATAGAAAATATTGAATAATTTCAACACCTTTCAAAAGAGGAGAGTCTTTGGCCATCCCCACAGTCTCTTCTATGATATTAAAACTCTTCTTTAATATCTATATGAAGATATGTAATTTTATTTAAAAAATAACCCAAAAAATCAAAAGTGTCTCAAGGGAGGGGGTATCTTTTTTTTAATCGAAAAATTCTCTGGTCATCGTTAAAGTCTCTTTGACCATGTCAAAACTCTTCAAAATATTTATATGAAGATATGCCATTTTATTTTTGTTACATTACAGTGATTGAATGTCTACAAATTAATATTACATTTGAGTTTAGATATACTGACGGGGTATTTTGAGAATAATCACAATTAAGATAACAAATTATAAGGCCAAATAAATTTACAAGAGATCAGTGCTTAGAATGATCACAAATTAATTTAGCCCAAATTTTTAACTCACCTGGTATTTTGAGAATGATGACTAAATAATTTAGATATACTATAAAAAAATTATATATAATTTCTTATATTCTTATTATCAAATTCTTGAATTAAAACATGATAAGTATATGATTCTTTAATTATAATATAACTAGTGTATAGCTTTTGCAAATAATTATATTATTTTTTAATTAAACCATGTACTTATTATATTTTTATCACGGAACTATATATTTATTATATTTTAGTTAAAAAATTTGATAGTGAAAATATAAAACATTACATGTAAATTTAATTCTTTTAACAAATAGATCTTTCACGATGAGCAGAGCCAACTTTAGATAACAAAGATAAAGAGACCAAAGAATAAAAAAGGATGGGCAAGGTTGATATTGACTAAAATAATTACCTTTTGTGTAAGTCATTGGCTTGCTAAAATCATACGGAATGCAGAGAACGTTTGCTACAACTATATGTGATTATTTATTATAAATATATTTATATATTGATGGTAATTTCCTTTCTCACGAAGCCATGTCATATGTGATTATTTATTATACAACTGTATTTTCTTCTTATTATTATTATTATTTTGAAAAACTGATGAGTTACCCAGTTCCCTTGTCATGACTACAAAGTTAGATTGGATCATTCATGAAGGCAACTTTAAAAAAATTAAATTACTAGATGTCGCAAAATAATATACGGGGCTTCTCGCAAAGTTACATATTGGGGTCTCTCGTGAGTCATTTACAATTTTTTTCCCCTAAAAGTTTCATTTGAAAGGTTACTACTCAGTGCTAGGTGGACAAGGTTTGAGGAAAAAAACCTCTGTGTAAAACAAAAGTTAAAAATTAGTGGTATTTAATATTAATTAATTTTCTGAAAGTCTTTAATTAAAATATATATTCTTAATGGATAATATGGCAAATGAATTGATTTTGTAATGGCTAACAATAACGTCAAAATCAAGATCTTATATATTCTTAATGGCATGTTTGGTAAGAAGATTAGGAAAGAAAGGAAATGAAATGATGTGAAAGAAAGGAAATGAAATGATGGGAGAGAAAGGAAAGGAAAGGGGAGAATAAATAAATAAGTTATTTATCACTTTATTTGATATAATAAGAAGAAAAAGAAGAGACATTTTTCTTTTGTGTTTAGTTTCATCAAGGAAAAGAAAGAAAATACATATAAATAAGATGTTAAATTATTTTATTATGCATAATTTGATTAAATATATTTACTATAAATAGTGATAATTCTCTCCATTGGATTATATTAATTTAAGTATATATTTTATCTAATTTTATTTCTATATATTGTTTATTGTCTATTTAAAAGTATGTTTTATTTTTTATTTTCAAAAATGATTTTATATAATTTTATTTATAATTATTTTTATTTTTATATTAATGAACTATAATACCATATTCCCAAAATAGCACTATAAGCACCTTTCCAAACCCCCTAGCCTGTGGGTTCTACTTGCATTGAAACCTTCTTCTTTTTCTCCTTTGAGGGACTATGAGAGTGCATGTATTTGTGGGGCCATAATTTTTAATCCTTTTTGAATCCTTTCTTTCTTTTCCTACCAAACGTAGGAACAATAAAATCCCTCTTTAATTTTTTTTTCTTTCCTCTTTCTTCTCTCTTATCAGGCAAAATTCGCATTTGAAGTGTTTGATCATTTTAAATTTTTTTTATGTAAAAGTATCTTTAGGCCTACCTGTATATTAAGTAAGACTAACTTTCTTTTTGGACAATCTTAACGATCCATCCTCCACATTAACTTCATGTATTTAAGAGAATAAATTCTCAAGTCCGTGTCCTCAATGGTAGAGCAAGACCCTGGGATAGGACGCAAAAAATTTCTCTACTTAAAAAATTTTCTACATCTTATTTTTTAAAAAAATTATAGTTTCATAGTATATTGTTTAAATAAAAAAATGTATCATCATTTAATAACATCATAATAATTCAATGAAAAGCTTAAAAAAGAATTTGAAGAAAAAAAGTTTATCAACTGAAGTATAAAAATTTATAATTGTTAATTTACAAAAATATATATATACAAAGTGTAACAAATACTGTTTTATTTAATAATATTTTAAAAAATTTTATAGTATTTTCAAATACAATTATTTTAGTTCCAATTGAAATAAATATATTGACATTTAAACTTAGTTATGTTTAATTCAATTATTGTAGAACTACTACTTATAAATATCAAAACTATGCATAGATTAAATATAGATTGAAATATAGAAGAAATAATGGGCAAGAGCAATGAAGGAAAAAAGAAGAAATACTATGTAAAGTCTAATTGAACATAAGAACATTAAAAAAAAAAAAAAGAGGAAAAGTGGAGGAAATGAGAAAAGAGTAAGAAATGTATGGAGAAAATAGGAAAAGAAGAATGAAATGAAATGAAATGAAAAAAAAAAAAAAAGATCTATGTGGAGATTTAGTGGATTTAATCTAAAATATCAAATAATAACAACAACAACAACAACAACAACAACAATAATAATAATAATATATCAATGAATTTAGTAGATTTAGTAAATTTAAAATTTTAAAAGATGTGAGAGCATAATATCAAATTTTAATATTATATACATACGAATTTTACAAAATTTAAAGAGGGGAGAGGGGAGCTTTGTGAGTTACATAGTCAAAGTAAAAAGCGTATTGATAACTATGAGTTAATACTTGAAATCTAAATTAAAGCATACCAAGAAATTGTTAACTATTGTTCTTTTCCAGTCAAATTTTTTGTTTTTTGAAATTTTCTACTCTAAAGTCTCCCTTTACAGAAAATGTTTTGTCCTTTGTAAATGTTGACTTTGAAGTCTTTGAATGAAGCTTCCTTCACGAAATTGTTTTGAAAACTTGAGTGAAAACAACCGTTGATCGTGAAGTTTGGTGCATTACTGATAGACTATTTAATATGTTTCTTTGTCATACTTGGAGGCTAACTCATTCTTGGAAACATAATGTGCACCTATTTTAATAAGCTTATTTAAAATAGTTTCAAATTTCAAATATTAGTTTAGAATAATCAGTATCATAATGATAAAATTATAAAGAAATTAGACATTTTTTATAGATATTTTAAGAAACATTTTATAAAAAAATAATTTCGTTACACTTGTTTCACTATAATTGATTTTGTTAGAAAAATATCGTTGTTAATATTAAAATTTTTCTATGATAACATTGGTTGCTATGTACAAAGGGTTAAATTTTGTGGAAAATGTTTCTTAGATCTCTATCAAAAACTAGTGCAACCTGGGGCAAAATACATAAATAAGAGTCACTTTTGGTTCAAAAAATAAATAAATAAGGGTAACTATTTTTTCTTTTCTTTTTTCTGGTCAGTTTTGTGTGGAATCTTATTCTTTAAAGTCTTATGTGAATTTGACACAACAGGGGTAAACTACTAAATAAATTATTTATTTTATTAATTATATAATTTATAATTTAATATATATTTATATTTAATTTCTTTAATTTATATTTATATTTGATTTCTTTATTTTATTATTTATTTGAAGTTTTCTTATGACAAAACATTCATTTGTTGTGTAACGTTTCTCTACGGAAGTCTTTGATTGATGTTTCTCAACTATTTTGCGGCTTTGATCTCTTAATTTATATGCAAAAGTCCAATATCATTGAAATGATATGTTCCGAATATGGTGACTTTTTGTTTTCTTTGTCATAAAAGTCTACAAGTCATCCTTCAAGTATAGCCCCACAACGAACTCTATAAATCCTACTATCAATTTTTGATACCTCACGTCTTATGAATAGAAGAAAATTAAAAACCACAGTTATAAGAAAATTGTGAATTATAATTCTCTCTAGTTGTTTCACCTTTGAAGTTGTATTGAAGATATTTTGTCGCTATGAAGGGCTTTTTTCCTAAGTTTTTCTATGCATTATTAACACTGCTGTTTTTGTTGCATACAAGATTCAGTTGGGCCACAAATGGTGCAGGAGTGAAATGCATAAAAAGGGAGAGAAAAGCTCTGCTCATGTTTAAACATGGCATCCAACAAGATGAGTTTGGCATGTTATCCACGTGGAGAGAAGATGAAAATGAAGATTGCTGTAACTGGAAAGGAGTTCAATGCAACAACAAAACAGGTCATGTTCAAATCCTTGATCTTCGTGGTTCGACTTCAATTTATTTGATTGGTATAATCAATATTACTTTATTGATTGAGTTGCATGATATGAAACAAATGGATCTCAGTAGCAATTATTTCTATCTAAGTGGCATCCCAGAATCCATAGACTCTTTCACCAATTTAAGATATCTCAACCTCTCTAATTCTTTGTTTAGTGGGAGTATTCCTTATCAATTAGGGAAGCTTTCACATTTAAAATATCTTGATCTGAGTTACAATATGCTAGATGGAGCTATCCCATGTCAACTTGGAAATCTATCAAAGTTGCAGTATCTCAATCTTGGAAGTAATAATCTTGCCGGAGCAATCCCTTATCAACTTGGGAATCTTTCCATGTTGCAGTCTCTTAAACTTGATTACAATTCTAATCTCACAATGAATGGCCAGAATAATCATGATGTTGAGTGGCTACCTAAGCTCTCTTCGTTAACAAATCTTGACTTAAGTGATGTGAGTGATGTTGGTTATTCTTATCATTGGCTACAGATGGTTGGTGAATTTATGCCCAAACTAAGAGAATTGCGACTAAGCGGATGTGGCATTTCTCATGTCAATAACCTTTCCTTCACTGCTTCCAACTTTTCAACTTCTCTTGTCATCCTTGATCTCTCCTACAATAACTTAAACTCAGTAGTATTTCAATGGCCCTTCAATTTCAACTTTAACCTTCAAGAGCTTTATCTAACAAATTGCAATCTTTCAACCAAAAATCTTAATCTTCTATTTTCCCATTTTCAATTTTCTTCCCTTGTCATCCTTGATCTCTCTATCAATAACCTGATGTCAGTAAGGGCATTGAACTTTGGCTCTAATCTTCAAGTGCTTAATTTAAAGAACTGTAGCCTTTCATCAAACAATCTTATTTTTACATCTTCCAATTTCAATCATTCTTCTCTTGTTAAGCTTGATCTCTCTTATAACCAACTAACATCATCAACTATATTCCACTGGATCTTTAACTTCACCTCAAGTCTTCATGAACTTGACCTTTCTAATAACTTATTAGAAGGTTCCATTCCAGATGGTTTTGGAAATATATTGGACTCTCTTGAAAGTCTTGATCTATCTGTTAATAAGTTGCAAGGTGAAATTCCAACATCATTGGGGAATATATGCACATTGAAGAGATTAATGCTTTTTAACAATAACATGAGTGGGGAGCTTCCAAATTTCGTTTATAACTCTTCATGGTGTAAAGGACACACATTACAAACATTGTATTTATCTAACAATAGAATAACAGGCATGTTACCTGATCTTTCTATTTTCTCATCTTTGCAAGAATTGAAGCTCTCTAACAACCAACTAAATGGAAAAATACCTGAAAGCATTGGATTGTTACCTCAGTTGCAAAGTTTGCTCTTGGATGGGAATTATTTGGAGGGTGTGATCACAGAATCCCATTTCAGTAATCTCTCCAATTTGAAGTTTTTATCATTGTATGGCAATTCATTGGCTTTAAGAATTAGCACCAATTGGGTTCCTCCTTTTCAATTATTATATTTGGAAATGGCATCTTGCACGTTGGGTCCAAATTTTCCAAATTGGCTTCATAATCAAAAGAACTTATTCATTTTAGATATTTCTAATGCCGGGATTGTGGGTTTTGTGCCAGAGTGGTTTTGGCCAATATTAGAAAATTTAAACCTCATGAACATCTCATATAACCATTTTGTTGGTGAAATACCAAAATTATCACTCAAGCTTAATCTCCAGCCAGTAGTAATTTTGACCTCCAATAACTTTGAAGGTGCAGTTCCATTATTTTTTTTACAAGCATCATCTCTTTATCTTTCCAAAAATAAATTCTCAAATTTGGTTCCACTTTTATGTGGCAAAATTGAAGATGAAGGCTTGGACATTTTGGACTTTTCAAGCAATCAATTAAAGGGTCAACTACCTGATTGTTGGAGCCATCTAAACTCATTAAGGTATGTTGATTTTAGCAATAATAACTTGTCAGGAGTGATCCCACCCTCCATGGGAAGCCTTATCAATATTGAGGCTTTGGTTTTAAGAAATAATAGTTTGATTGGAGAACTTCCTTCCTCTTTGGTGAACTGTTCCAACTTATTATTGTTGGATGTGTCAGAGAATAAGTTGTTGGGAACAATACCTTCATGGATTGGGGGAAGCCTTAGACAACTACAAATTCTAAGCTTACGAAGAAATCATTTACATGGTAGTCTACCTCAACATCTTTGTCACTTAGCACAGATTCGGCTTTTGGATCTCTCTCAGAATAACTTATCTAATGAAATTCCATCATGTCTTAGGAATTTGACTGTTATGGCTCAAGAAAGTATCAACTCAATTAACATAGGTAACCATACATATTCTAATGTAACCACTATTGATGGAGACGATTATCATGTTGATTTCTACATAACATTGACATGGAAAGGTGTAGATGACTTGTTCAAAAGGCCAGAATTCCTTCTTAAAAGCATTGATCTCTCCAGCAATGCTCTAACGGGAGAAATACCAATAGAATTTGTGTCTTTATTGGGATTGGTTTCCTTGAATTTATCAAGAAACAATTTAAGTGGAAAAATCCCTATTGAGATTGGGAATTTAGAATCACTAGAATTCCTAGATTTGTCAAGAAATAAATTATCAAGCACAATTCCTTTTACTCTTGCTCATATTGATCGCCTAACCACATTAGACTTGTCAAACAACAATCTTTCTGGGAAAATTCCAACTGGAACACAGTTGCAGAGTTTTAATGCCTCTAGTTATGAAGGAAATCTAGATCTTTGTGGAATGCCACTTGACAAAAAGTGCCCAGAAGATGAGATGCCTTCACCTCAAGTATTTGATAATGAAGATGATGACTCACTTTTCTCTCAAGAATTTTACTTGAGCTTGGGATTGGGATTTGCTGTTGGATTCTGGGGATTCTTAGGCCCATTGCTCTTCAACCGCTCTTGGAGACAAGCCTACTGTAGGTTGGTAAACAGAGTAACAAATAGAATCTATGTCATGGTGGCAATTTATGTGGCAAGGTACCTCATCATCGAAGACTAGCTAAAAGGTAATGATTTATTTTTCTCTCATTTTTATTTTTATATTCAACCCTTATTTATAATAACCATATGACAATAAAATATTAGAATCAAAGTTAATAGAGACAAGCATTTTAACCTAGTAATGATGGTCAAATAAAAATCTTGATTGATAATTCTATAAATATTTTTAATCTATAATATTTTAGCCTTTTGTAAAGTCACTCTTTTATTTGAAAAATTCTTTGTATGTGTATCAAATTAAGATTATATATGATTTTCTGCACTCTTATACTATTTATGTTAACAATGTGCATGTGATAGTATATATAAACAATGAAATAAATGGAAAATAAGTAAGTCACAATCAAATAAAAGAATTGAATAATGTATCCTACTTATTTTATTTTATTGAAAGACAAGTTATCCTAATATGATGTCTCTGTTTACAGTTCTGCACAACAATGCATATCAATTCATCTTATTAATGTAGATTTCTCAATCATTTATCAAAATCTAGTCTTTTTCAAATTGTTAATACAACTTACCGTTTTTATTATCAATTGCTTATTTTACACTCATAAAATTTTAAAATCAAATATACTTGAGTCACACATGCAACTAAGACAAGATTGCATATGATATTGTTGATATACACAAAGAGCAAGGAAACAAGCAATCATGAAATCAAATTGAATAACAAATATTGACTAACTTATGAAAAAACTAATATAACAACAATCAAGTAATTATATTTATGAAATTACTTTAGAATGCTTAACATGTTATTCTATTTCTTGCAGGATCTGTTACTTCTTTGGTTTGGTATAGGACAAATGCATCTTGTGCATTATAATACATCATCTTCAATCCTTAACCATATGTGATCCAAGTAATAATGGTTTGTTAGATGAATTTATGCTATGCTTTATAATGTAATGTACTTATAATATTTTATGGGACAAGATTTGATCAATGACATTGATATCCTTTTCTATCAATAGCAAGAACTAGACTATCAATTATATGATTGTCAGATATAACTAAAAAAATTGCATTAAAACTCCTTCAAACAAGTAGCAACCACCCCAAGAGCATAAATGGAGTCCTCCAATATTAAGCATTAAATAGGAAAAACCAGAAAGGGTCTTTGCTACTGGACTTTTATTCGCTGGTTTTTAAGGATAGAAATTGAACAGGACAAGTTTCTTAGTTGGTTCTTTGAAACGAAATCAAATGTGGAAGTTGTATACAAATAAGGCAATTCATGTGGTAAACAAAATAACAAATAGTATCCATGTCATCGTGGCAATTTATGTGGCTATACGCCTCACTTTTGAGACTAGAAGGCAATGATTTGTTTTCTCTCATTCTTATTTTTACATTAAACCCTTTATTTATGATAACCATATATATGACATGAAAAATATTAGAGTCTAAGTTAATAAACTATAACATTTTAAGAAAGTAATGGTTTGTTAGATGAATTTATGATTTGCTTTACAATGGGATATAATTTGATCAATAACATTGATATACTTTTCTATAAATGGCTAGAACTAGACTATCAAATATATGACAGTAAATACCATTAGATATAGCTAGAAAATTTGCATTAAAATCCCTTTAAACAACTATAGCAACAACCCTAAGTGCATAAATAAAGTCCTCTAAGGCTACTATATCAAGCATTAAATAGGAAAGGCAAGAAGGGGTCTTTTCACTACTAAGCATTTACTCACTCTAGTTAGGCTTTGTTTATTTCCTTGTAAATCTTTTCTATTTGAGTAAGCTTTTTTGTCTATTTTCCTAAGTTTCCAATCAACAAGGCCTAATGCCAAAACATCTGCCTCTCACTTACTAATTTGATTGCCTTCATTTCCTCTATTTTTCTCTTTTAAGCACAGTTGAAGGAGGTGATGCCGGTGATGGTAAAATCCTGCCTTATTGTAGCGCAACTGTTTAATTAATTATCAGACAAAAAGGAAAAGAAATCAGTTGGTGAACTTGAATAAAAATTCTTACAATTGTAGGAAGCAATGTTGCTCTATTTATTTTCCTTCACCTTATTTTGCTATTAAGTCCATCTGATATTAATGGGTATCGAAGCCACCAAAAATAATTTTTTACTCACAAAATAATTTTTATCATAAATAGAGTAAGTATGATCGTATCCTATAGAGACTATGTCATGGTAACAATTTATGGGGCATGGTACCTCATCATCAAAGACTAGCTAAAAGGTAACGATTTATTTTTCTCTCATTCTTATTTTTGCATTCGCCCTTATTTATAATACCCATATGATAATAAAATATTAGATTCGAAGTTAATAGAGACAAACATTTTAACTTAGTAATGATGTTCAAATAAAAATCTTAATTGATAGTTCTATAAATATTTTTTATTTATAATATTTTAGCCTTTTGTAAAGTCACTCTTTTATTTGACAAATTCTCTGTATTTGTATCAAATTAAGATTATATATAACTTTTTGCACTCTAATACTATTTATGTTAAGAATGTGCATGTGATAGTGTATATAAACAATGAAATAAATGGGAAATAAGCAAATCACAATCAAATAAAAGAATTGTATAACGTATCCTACTCATTTTATTTTATTGAAAGACAAATTATACTAATACAATTTCTCTATTTATAGTTCTACACAACAATGCATACCAATTCATCTTATGAAGATATCTGAAGCATTTATCAAAATCTGGTGTTTTTCAAAATGTTAGCTACAACTTATGGTTTTTATTATCAATTGCTTATTTTACACTCAAAAGATCTTAAAATCAAATATCCTTGAGTCACACACTCAGCTAAGACAAGATTGCATATGATGCAGTTGAAGGTCATGAACTAAAAAAATTCAAATATTGGTGAATATAGAATATAAATAGAGAATAATCAGTATTATATTAAGGTACCAAAGTAGCATTTGAAGAAATTTATTTAGACTAGTGCAACTAATTTGAAATCAACACAACAGAGATTACCTAAATTCAAAATAAATAGCAATTCTGTTGCAATTAGAGTAGCCAATTTTATTTTAAAAAGGCGAAACCTTATAAAAATCTGAACTTATAAACCTCTCATGTTGAGAGATCATACATACCTATTGATTTAGGCATCAATCTGATTAAGCTATCCTCTTTGTCTTAACAATATGATCCTACTAAATCATATCAGTTGAAGATCTATCAAGTTCTTTCATCTTTTTTCTTGCATTAAAACTAATATTTCTCATTAAAAAAATTTAATAAAACTTCATTAAACATTTAAGGCCTCTATTGGTTTGCAGAAAGAATTTTGACAAGAATGAGAATAGGAAAAAAAATGAGAATAAACATTTAAAGGCCTCTATTGGTTTGCAGAAAGAATTTTGACAAGAATGAGAATAGGAAAAAAAATGAGAATGGAATGCAATCTTGTGATCTAAAATTATATTTGATATGAAATAGAAAGATAGGAGAATTATATTTCTTTCCTACATCTGGTTGCAAGGAAACAATGCAATAATGGAGCGCATTGACAAGTCCATAACTTATACAATAAATTCACTTCTTATTTATATAGACCAAAATTATACAAGTATGGATTTTATCTAGATAACAACTTGTCTGCAAAATAAACAAATAAATAAAAGACATATCACTCCCCTTGCATCTCATAGTTATGAAACCCAGTAAAAATCCAAGTCATGTTCTTTATTCAATTCTCACCGGTCTGAAAAAACTCATACATTGTCGTGTCAAACCACAGGGTCAAATGCAGCAACCCACCATGAACGGGTTTGAAAACTCCACATAAACACGAGAGATGTAGCTAATTGGATTAAGTTAAATTCAATACCAAAAGAGGCAGAATAGCAATTTTAAGGGAATTATCATGCAAGCTAAGAACTATTATCTCCCAAAGAATTTCGAAGGCTTTGTGCTCATCCTCATAAACAAAGGCAGGAGCAAGTAGAGAAAATATCATCACCATCAAAACTATCTTAACTAATGTCCATCCTTTTTTCCATGGATGCCATACCTAGGTTACATGTAGTCCTCTAGAAAGGCAACCACAAATATACTTCACTGCTAGTTAATTCACTACCCAAGTCTTCCAAGTAGTTTATTATCTACAGCAATGAAGTGGTAATCTTAATGCCCATTTATTTGTTCCAATGTTTCCAATTTTTCAAAACAAATAAGAAGATTTATAAGTGTATGGTAACTTAATGCTTACTTCCATATTGAATTCAGCCACTGCAACACCTAGAAAGTCCTGAGCCATAAACTTCTTCACAGCAACCTCCTGATAGTTCATCAAATCATCAGTTAAAAAAAAATCAGAGACTTTAGCTCATTACCTTTTGGGTAAGAAGTCCTGAAGGTGAGCCATGACTTGGAAACTTCGAATGAATCTATTTGATTAAGTTATAATGCTCCCAAGTGGCTGTTATGCCTTGATCCCTGAACTCGGCAGATTTTTCAATCAGTAATGAATGAATCTTGGCCATTAAGGTGTCCCTTTTTTTTTTTGGTTACAGCTGGAGCGAGGGGGGAGTTTTCAGTTTTTATCCTTAGAAATATTTCACAAAAAATGGTCATATTGCATTTTAAATGGTTTTTTTAATTTGTTTTTTAGTCCAAAATTTTAAATGATTTACAGCATAATAACAGAACATTGCAATTTAGTAAAGGTAAAAAAGTAGTATACTCCAGAGCCATTTTAAAAATCTGTCTCAGAGGTTTCAACTATCATGAATTTCTACTTGAACTTTTATGGGAAACCAAACAGGCCTCACAGCTCGAAGGGGGAAGCATGCCAAGTTGCAATACAAATAATAGTTACCAATCAAAATTTGAGAAATTAACAGTCATTTAGCCAAATTAAATCTAATTTGTAGCACAGAGTATCAAAATTTAAACAGAAACGAAAAAACCAGAAAATAATGGACGTACCCAATCAAAATGTGTTCGAAGATATTCTGGGTGCCCAGAAGATCTGAAATTCAAGACAATATATTACTATTTTGAAGCAAAATATAGGGTGTTTTCTCCTCTTCCAAACGAACCCTCAACCTAGATGACTGTCGATGTTCAAACAATAGCATTAAATAAGCAAATGTACCGTAATAGAAATAGCACTTTAACTCTTGTGTGCTTTATTATTTTGTTGTCCACGTCTGATAAGAAATGGGTTCCAACTTAAGCTGAAGAGGAGACGCGGGACGTATTTGGGAGGAAACGGAGGGACGCCGCTGTGAAGAATTCGATTAAGCACGATGAACCGTATAGCTCTGCTACCCAGCATTGGGTTCTATGGGATGTTCCCGAAGACTTTTACGTTTGGGACCCAGCATCTCCCATGTCTTTTCAATGAAGTCAGAGAGGCGTTTGTCGTGGGTGGGAGAGCGGCCCTGAGGGGACAAAATGTCCTATTTTTTTTTTTCCTCTCCCATGATCTGTGGAGGAAAGCACATCACCTTATTTGCCGGAATTGCTGAGGGAGAGGAAGCCTGTCTTACAAACACGCCAATTGTAAGAACCTGACGTGCGTGAATCCAACATGCAGGAATTTGTTATATACATGGCAAAGTTGACTTTTCAAAGGGACAATTGCTGCTTCCACGTAGACAAATTCTTCTCTTTCAGCAATACCCGAAATGCCCCTTTTCTCATTCATTTTAGCTGGCCTTTTAAGTAAATTGCTTCTTCAAATTTGCTGCAGCACTCACCCATACCTATAGCCATCTTTCGGTCAGGAAAAAGGAGCAAAGTTGGTGGGAAACTGAACTTCATCTTCCTCCCTCTGCTGTGCCCTGTTCGCTGGTTCTGGCTCCATTCTTCTTGCTGCTGCCATTGTTTCTGGTTTGGTTGAGTGTGCTGCTGTTGGTTGGAGGGATTTAACGCCAGAAAACACCTCCTCTCCCAAGCTTGGAGTTTCTGCCGTAAGTGTTGCATTTTCTGGATTCCAATTTACAGAGTTGTTTTCCCCATGTTTTGCTTGTTTGGTAATGTGATTCTGTGTGTGAGTAGCAAACTGATGGAAGGGTGTGTAGAAGGAAAAGAAAAGAGTGTGAAAGGGGGGGTATGTATATGTATATGTGTGTTGTATGGAGATGGAAGGCAAGAATGGAGCAGAGAAGAATGAATTTTCGCATGTCGGGGCGAAAGGGGAGAGGTCAGCTTGAAGTTTTCCAGAAAACATTTAGCCGCGGCGAATTTATGAATTGGCCGCGGCTAACGATTCCAGAGGGGAAATGGCCGCGGCGGAAAGAGGTGTTGGCCGCGGCCAATATCGAAAGCATGAGCGAGGAAGCTCCAGGAGGCTTCTTCGCCGCGGCGCCATGTATGTTGGCCGCGGCGAAGGTCCAACTCGCCGCGGCGATAGCCGCGGCGAAATTAGTGATATGGAAGGGGGTTACACAGAGAAGAATTGGCCGCGGCTAACATGCCGAAAACACCTATAGCACCTAGAAAACCTTAGTTTCTCATATGTTAATTCATGGGAATGAAGAATAAATATTAATGTTGGATAGGCTAAGTAAATGAGACAATTCTTCTGGTTATTTACACTCTAAATCTGTTGAACGGGTATTGTAGGATATTCAGGAGATTGAGTTAGAGCTGAGGGCTGGGCAGGAAATATTGATATCATTCTAAGAGGTGAGTAAGTAATGCGGACCGTGAGTAACTCCTAATTCTTATTTTCTTACTAAGTTTCCTTGCAGTATTCTGACATTTGAAAATTTATTTATGGAGATACATTTTTTTTAAATGCTTTACTATATGATCGACTTAAATATGAAATTTTCCAAATTGTTGCCTGTTGAGTTACTTGGGAACTTTGATACCAAACTGATGTGGAAGGTACTCTGTCTGAATGTGATTTGAGAAATGTATTTAATCTGAAATGTGATTTGAGAATTTGTATTTAAGAGGTTATCTACTCAGAACTCTGTAGCTAACAGCAGTAGTTGTTAGCCTTGGTGCACCATGATCTGAACCTCAGCTAGCAGGGGTTTTGCTAGCCCTGTGTGGGTAGCTACCACACGTGGAGTTATTTATTTCGCAAGCAAATTGCTTGCGTCTGTGGTTATGTTTTCGCGAGCTGTGTGATCTGCGTCTGTTTGAATTCAGTTCTGCTTAGATACTTCTGATGCATTTTGTTTTGAGAAAACGACCCGCTTGAGGCTTGTTTTGCGCATGATGAATAAATACATATATATACATATAGATATTTTACGGGCCTTGCCCTTAAGATTATTTTAAGGGTCGGCATTATTTATTCACTGGGTTTCAAACTCACTCTTTCTTAAATTTATTTTTCAGAGAGCGTTGAAGACCCTAGCCTAGCCTGAGCGGCCGACTAGTTGTAGATCTCCTGTTTTGTTTCATTTGGTGAGCCCACAATTGTTCATGTGGATGTATTTTGTATTATGAATTTGTTTTGTTCTGAACAATATAGAATGTGGCTCCACTGAATCAGAGTCAGGACATTTCCCCCTCCCTAGATGTCTATATTTTGATATATTTTGGGATGTATTGGTGAATTGACTGGTTGTAGAAATGTCGGGAGGTCCAATTTATAGAGGGGACTCTGCCGAAATTTCTACAAAAGTCAGAGATGCTACTCTTGGTAAATGGAAAGGGGATTTGTTATCTTTTGTTCCAGCATAGTAAATATATGGGTCGTGAAACCAATACCAAGATTTTCTTCCCCTCTCTCGTCCCTTCGCTGTGTCAAACCTGGCTTACACAAATTTGCAGGGGTGAGATGGACGGAGATGGATAAGAAGTTTTTTTACATTTTATTTGACTGAAAGTGAGAATAAATCCAATTTACTGAAGTACTATAAATTATTGTTCTTAAATTATTTTTTATTCATTAGTACTTGTGAGGCCAAAAAAATTGTTTTTAAAAAATTCTTCTATTTATTTTTTTAATTCTTTTGTTTTTCTCGAGCTCAGTACAGGAGTCCATCCATTATAGTTTTTTTTTATAAATATTATGTTTAATTTGAATAAAATTTATTTTTTATTTTTTTATTTTTATTTTTTAGAATATAAATATAAAAATTATTTTTTATTTCAACAAGTATTTTTATTTTTAAACTATATTAAACATAATTATTTTATTTTATTTTATGTACATCGTTATTTTTTTCTTCATTTTTATATCTAACAATTAATTGTACTTAACAGAATGTACACCCCTTGGGCCCCTTGATTTCTGATGACATAATAATATCACCCTTGTTGGCAAAATTTGCATTTATAAAATTTCCAGAAACAATGTGTCACACCCCAAAGTAAAGGTCATCGGCACATTATACAAGGTAACATCATAGTTGTAAGCCTTTCAAAATGGAAATAAAAATGTAGAGCTTCCTACAAAAATTGACAGAACCTATTCTAAAATACAGACTAATCACAAATTTATACAACAACCAAATACCTCTACAATCATCCTACTTCAAAGCTCTACTCCCAACAGCCAATACACAATTCAAACTACTCATAAATACACACGAGAGGTTGAGCCTTGCATGTAGGTCTGAGGAGTTACTCTAAATTTTAATTAAATTAAATTATAGTTTCAAATAAAAGCATTATCCACATGAACAAGTGTAAGACTCTCCAATAGAGTGTTAACCTGCCTTCCTTATGCTACAAATCCTAGTTGCACTATTGTTTAAAACCTGTAAATATTAAAAAAGTGAATTGTGACACTCAATAAACAAACAATACTATGTTAAGAAGGGACAGGGCGTAGGTACAAGAGTTCTTTTTAAAAATAAGAAATATTTTGTAATCAAATCAACATTAAAAGTTTATACCATCATTTCATAGTTTAAAATAAAAAGTTATAATTCAATATAGAGTAATGATATCATGTTATGCCCAAATTCACGTTAAAAAATCAAATAAACATGTGGCGTAATTAATAAAATCAAATGTTATCATTGTACAGATGGGGTAAAAAGCAAGGTACCAAACATTTAAATAGAACCAAATGGAATACAAATGCAAGTACATAGCTTACTAGAGTAAATAATCACAGTGGAGCACTAGGCCCACAATTATCGCTACATAGCCACAATTATTAACTAGGATTCAAATTGAGGTGCAGCATATCTAATATCTACTACTACTGGTTGTGCATTCTATGCAACAGAACTTCGCAAATTTCACTTTCACATATTTACATTTAAAAGATTTAGAAAGAATTAAAGTTCATACTTTTATTAGGTTCAGAATCACCAATCATAATGCAACTTTAATCAGAACACAAAGCAATCAATGATTGATTTAAATGGTTCAAGAATCAAAACATTTCAAACTAAAATTTCAAGTATAGAAAACAATATGAACAAGTAGCATAAAAACAACAATCAAACAATTATTTTAAATAAAAGAAGCGAAATTAAATTTTAAAAACATGTATAACTAACAGTATCTACTCATAGTACATTGATGACACCTGTCATTGTCCACCACTTCTTCCAATTAACCCAGACATAGGGATGTTTTCAAAATTAGCTAGAGCTTGTCACACTATGACGTGATCACTCATCTTTTGCAACTCTCATCTAACAAATTCTATAATTTGTCACTATAATTGCAAGTTGTAATGCTCTCTTCTCCAACCAAAACACCAATGACTTAACTAAATGTCTACTACTAACTAATTATCTGCCCCCGTTTTTACCTCTTTACATAAAGAACACACATAGAAGAGTATGACAAAGGAATCCAGGTCCAAATAGGAAAGATAAAGCCTTTGTGGAAGTAGGGGGCAAAAATTTAGACTAATTATAGCCTTTAGTTAGAGAAAAAGTGATGTTGTAAAGCACTCCCGTGGGCAAAAGAAATTAGTGGTTGAAAACAAAGAAAACTCATTGTGGGAAGGGTAAAACTTAGTTACTATAACAACGGATGAATTGTTGGAATTTAGGAGGGAAAAATTGCTGAATAACAACAAAAGAAATCAAGCACAAACCTAAAATGAGCTATAGCCACTAACAAAAGGAGGAGGAATGCTATGAAGTGAAGGCTTGGTAATGTTATTAGACCAGCTTGTTGAAATCACAAACGCATGTGAAAGAGGTTGAATGGATGAACCTTACAAGAATGCTACAACAACCCTTACAAAGATGTTGCTATATGACAAAGCCACCGGAAATCAGCCAAAGCAGTAGCGAAAAGGAGCAAGAGTGGAAGCTTTGCAAGAGAGAGATGATGAGGTAGAAGAGTGAAGAGATAAGGAACAAAACATGGCTTCAATACCTATATGGTATAGAACCAAAAATTAATGAGTCGACTGCTACTATATAAAAAATTATGCAATTATATGTATTATTCTCTTTGAATTTAGTGGCATTATTATTGAGTCTGATATTTTTCTTTCAAATTTGGTAGCAAAATGCCACTAAGTTTGGCGGTCTTTTTTTCTTCATAAAATTATTTTACTTATTCATATCAAATGACTTATAAAATAGTTTTAACTTTTTATTTTAATATTATTTATTTTGTGACAAAAATTACAAATTAAATTCTTGTTTAATAATATACACATGTTATTGTTGAAATTACAATAACAATAATAACAAGCCTTTTCTCATGATATAGATCAAACGACACTATAAAGTTTTATTGTAAATTATGTTTTTAGATAAACCATTTAAATCTAAATCATTTTCAATGGTTTTGCCTCTAGTTTTTCTTGATCTCTCTCTACCTTTAGCCATTAGATTATTTTCCATTTGATCTACTTTACTTACTAGGGTTTCTATAGGTTTTTTTCATACATATCCAAACTATCTAAGGTGTGATTCTACAATCTTTTCTATAATAGATGTGACCTCTACTTTCTCTTTAATACATTTATTTTTTAATTCTATATTGTTTAATATGTCCACTCATCCAATACAACACTCGTATCTCTACAAAATTGAGTTAATTCTCTTACTAGCTTTTATTACCTAACACACAGTCCTATATAATATTGCAAATCTGTGTGGCAAAATTTACTCTTAAGTTTGAGTGATACTCTTCTATCACAAATAATACCTGAAGTACTTCTCCATTTCATCCACCTTACTTAAATTCTATGGTTTACATCTTTCTCTATTTTCCTATTATATTATATGACAAACCCAAAATACTTAAACTGTATAACTTATGGTATAGTATGTTTTCCAATTTTCATTTATATGATAGAATTAGTATACATCTTGCTAAACTTACATTTTATATACTTCATTTTACTTCTACTTAAATAGAATCTATGTATTTCCAAAGCTAGTCTCTACATCTTTAATTTCTCATTTATTTCCTCTTTTAGCTCTTCAACTAGAACTATATTATTTGCAAAAAGCATGCATTGTGACACTGACTTTTAAATATGTTAGTGAGTATATCTAAGACTAAAGTAAAAAAAAAGAATATGAGCTCAAAATTAACCCCCGATGCAAGCTAATGGTTATCGAAAAATCTTTTGTTGGCCTACTTTTTATTCTCACACTAGTTGTAACTCTTTTTATACATATCTTGAATTATTTAAACATAAGCAATACAAATTTCTTTTTTCTCTAGAGCTTTCTGCAAAGCCTTTCTTAGCATCTTATGGTATGCCTTCCCTAAATTGATGAACATATTATTGAAATTAAATATTATTAAATCTTATATTTTAATTAGTTAAAATTTTTGAAAAAGAAAACTATTTTGTGTTTTTAATAATTATTTATTTATTACAAGTGATTTAAAAATTTGCTAAATTTTTTAAAAAAAGTGGATATTTTGTATTAGTTAAATATATATTTAATAATTTTTATCAAATATTTAATACTCGTTAAATTATATAAGTAGTACATATAAGAATATTTTGAACAAAATAGATATATTTGAAATTTATTTTTTGATTTGAGAATAGTTTGTATATTTTTTTTAATAAATGGGAGAGTTCATGTAATTAAACCATTCCTCATAAGGGGGTCAGTATCTTGCCCTTAATTTTATTAAAAAAAAGAAAATATTATTCTCTAATTTTATTAAAAAAAAGAAAATATTATTCTCATTATTATTTTAACTATATAAACACTTCTTATATTGGGTATAGTTGTAATGCTTTTTGACAAAATGACCCTCGATTACACCATTAAAAAAAACACTAGATGGGGAAGTGATAGGCGTAATGAAAGACTAATAAGCCTTTCTTGCCACCAATCTATACATAGGAAGATCATTGTGTGGAATGCATGAGAGAGATTTCAGAAGAGCACCAATCCTACATTTTCATTGTTATAGAAACTCGAGTTATTGGCGATCATGCTAAGAGCATTCAATTGACATTACCACAATGAGTATTGGTACATTCTAAATATTAAAGAGGAAATCTCAATGGCTAAGGCATGGAACAACTTGATTTGATTTTGCGACGTGAACACCAAGTTCTATCATGCAACTACATTGTCCACAAGGAGGAATAATCATATTATGGGCTTGCAAGGTCTAGATGAGAATTAGGCTTGTCACCTTTATGAAATTAACAATATTATTTTGACCCTACTTCAAAAATTCCTATTTTAAGCCAACTTCTAGCTACTTCCATTACCTATGGCCCATTCTGATCTTAACCCTTGCTTTACCCAACAACTTACAAAATCACTGCAAAAATTTAATTTAAAAGGTTAGAGGTTACTTCTAAAAATTGGAACCCTTTCAAATTCTAAAGCGGTCCTCTTATAGCTCCCCTTTGTTATGCTTATGGTATCATCTTCTTTGCTAAAGCCCTAGAGAAAACTTGTAGAACCATCTAACACGCATAACCACTTCTCTAGAATTTTTGGCTTATTAAAGAATAATATGATTGGTTTAATGTATTTGTTCTATTATAGGTAAATATAATTAGTTAAGATTGAATATTATGAGATCATAGGAACAGATATATTTAAAGCCTTGTGCACACGAAATGTATGTAGTTCCAATTGCATGTATATATATTGATCATCATGAATAAATTATGTGTGAGTTTTTTTCATTAGAATTCTTCATGGTATCAGGGCAAAAAATGACTCTGGGCTTAAATAAATTGTGAGGTTTGACTCAGAGAAACACACTAATGTCAAAGACTCATAAAGGCAATGGAGGAATGATGGTGGTGGCTGAATCACAAAATGTAGCCATGATACAAACTAGCCATATTATTGCCATGCCTTAGATAATCTAGGCCAACTATTTGTCAGTGAGTTGCTGAACAAGACAAACTATGTAGGATGGATCAACAACATAACTAATGCACTTCTCACCAAAAACAAGATAGGTTTTATGGATGGAAACATCAATAAGCCAAGAATTGATTCGACAAGCTTGTCACATTGGATGCGATGTGATGCTATGGTCAAGGGATAGCTTAAGAGCACTATGGACAAGCAAGTACAAAGTAGTGTGATGTATGCAAAAATGGTAAAGGAAATATGGATAGACTTAGAAGAAAGATTTAGAAAGGGAAGTGCACCAAGACTATATGAGCTCAAACGTGAGATAGCAAGTCTGAAGCAAGATAAGCAATCGATGTCCTTTTACTACACCAAGCTTCAGTCATTGTGGGATGAGATCCAAGTTATTGGACCTTAACCATGGTGTACGTAGAGAGAGTGCAAGTGCAATATAGAGAAAGAACTCACAGAGATAAGGGACAGAGATCAACTTTATGATTTTCTTATAGGTCTAGATGAAGAATTCAGACCTGTGAAGACACACATCCTTAGTATGAAGCCAATGATGAGTCTGGGAGCCACTTATCATCTAGTTACAGAAGATGAGAAATAGAGACAGGTATTAGGCATACTAAGGACAACGACAAAGATGGTGACATTCTAGGTACAAGATATGCAGTCAAAAAAGGAAGAAAAGAAAGAAAGGGTCAAATGTGGGCATTACCATAAACAAGGTCACACAAAAGATCTCTATTATGAGATCATTGGCTACCCACTAGATTGGAAGAAGTTGAGTCACAGAGAAAAAGGTGAAAGTTGAAGTGAGAAGAGAAGTGGACCAAGGGTGTCGTAAATGGGCCCCAGTGAGAGCCCAATACCAGGACTCACTTTGTCACAATATGAGAAACTAATTCAAACTCTGGGATGTGATGCAGGACTACAATGAAACTCACAACATGTAACTTAACAAAGTTAATCAACGGCAAATATCATAGGTAAACTTGAACTCATTCTTGGGAGGCCCTAGCTAATTGACTCAGGAGCCACTGAGCATATATCCTGTGATAAAAAGTTTTATAGAATGAAAAGAATAATGATCATATGCTAGTGAAAATACCAAATGTCTAGAACATTCCTATAAAGGGATCTAGAGAAGCAAGATTGCCCAATGGAATGATAGTTAAAGATGTCCTCAAGATACTTGATTTCATATGTAACTTGCTCTCCATTTGTAAACTAACTAGAGACTATGATTGTGTGCTAATGTTTGCCAAGGATTTCTATGTTATTCAAGACTTATCTTCGAGGAAGGTGATTGGGATATGGAGACTTTGTAATGGACTCTATCTCCTAAAGCCAAGACAAGAGGAAAAGGTGATCATGGAAATCCAAGGGAGTACATAACTCTATGGCATTGGAGACTTGGGCATGCATCCAAGGAAAAGATGAAGCAAATAGATTTAGATTTATGTGAGAACAAATTTTTGGAACCATGTGATTCTTATAATAAATCCAAACACACAAGGCTACCATATCTTAACAGTCCAATAAAGAGTAATTGTTAGTTTGAATTGATGCATTATGATGTATGGGGACCATAGAGGGTGCCATCAATAGGTGGGGATCGATATTTTCTTATGATAGTAGATGACTTCAGCAGATTCACATGGGCTTTTCTAATGAAACATTAAAATAGAAGTGATTCGCTTGCTAGTAAACTTCTTGAATATGGTTGAAACACAATATGGAAAGAGGGTTAAGCAGGCAAAAATAGATAGTGGGATAGAATTTAAGTCCTTTGAAATAATGAACTATTACCAAGAGAAAGGAATAATGCTACAGACTTCCTGTGTATACACGCCATAACAAAATGGCATTGTGGAACGAAAACGCAGGAGCATCATTCAAATGGCTCGAACGTTAAGAATTTATGCTGGGTTGCTAATAGAGTTTTGGGGTGAATGTGTTCTAATAGCAGTACATATCATGAATTGGCTTCCACACAAGCAATGAGTAATGAAATATCATATGAAATCTTAACAAGAAAGAAGGCAAGCTATGATCATTTAATGGCTTTTGGCTGTCTTGCCTATGCTTATAATATGACAAGTAAAGATAAGTTTGAAATAAGGGGGAGGAATATTGGGTGTTTAGTATTAAGAGGAAGGAGTTTTTGAAGTCAAAAAATATTACATTCTTTGAGAAAAGCTATCCATTTAAAGAAGAAAGGCAAAAAGCAATTTCAGGTATGAATAGTAGCTGGCACCAAAGCAGTGAAGAAGGTGGACCTTTGTCTACAAGCCTTACTAGCCATGAGCAGGTTAACTATAAAACACAAACCATCAAGACTTAATAACGGGCCCAAGTGAGAACGATGAGAATGTTGAGCATTATGAGTTCAGAAATGAAGTTAATAATGAGTTGGAGCTTGAAAGGCAAACACGTGGAATAGTGGTCAATCAAAACAAAGCAGAAAGAAGTTAATAAGCAAGAGGAACACCTAAACACTTTAGTGAGTATAAGGTTGAGTTACCACCATTATTAATAAGACCTCAAGGAACTATGAATCCAGAAAACACGGTGACACATCCTTTATCCAACTCTGTCTTAGATGACAAGTTTTCAGTGTCACACAAGGCACTCCTAGCATCAATTGATCAAACATGTGAGCCTAAAAGTTTTAGAGAGGAAGTAAGACATGAACACTGGCGTGAAGCTATGAAGAAAGAAGTGGAAGCATTAGAAAAGAATAAGACTTAGGTATTAGAAGTGCCATCGCTGAACAAGAACATCATTGACTCAAAATGGGTTTATAAAGTGAAGTATAAGTCCAATAGGAATATTGAACACTATAAAGCACGCTTGGTAGTGAGGGGCTTCACACAAGAAGAAGGCACAAATTTTCACAAAACGTTTGAACCAGTCGCGAAGCTGGTCACTGTGAGAACATTACTCGCAGTAGCAGCAAAACAAAGATGGAATGTGTATCAACTCGACGTGAATAAGGCATTCCTTCATTGAGAGTTAGATGAAGAAGTTTACATGTGCATTCCAGAAGGCTTTGCATAGAAAAGAAATGCGATTGAAGAAATTGTTGTAAAAACTAAAGCAAGCTTCAAGGAACTAGTATGCAAAGTTCACCAAGGCACTTACCCACATCAATTTCAATCTATCAGAGGCATACCATTCATTATTCATTTACAAAAAAAGGGAAGGTTTTTGTCATGACATTAATTTACATAGATAATGTGATCTTAGTTGGTAATAACATAAGTAAGATTAATAAGGTAAAGGATTATTTAGACAAAAGCTTCAGCATTAAGAACCTCAGGCCACTAAAATATTTTCTCGAGATCGAAATGGTAAAATCTTCTAAAGGATTCATACTTAGTCAAAGGAAATATGCCATTGATATATTGACAAAGGCGAGTATGGAAAATTGTAGGCCCAGTCCATTTCCCATTAAGTAAAATCATAAGTTCAAGATGGTAAATGAAGATGAAGCAGTTGATGCATGCAAGTATCAAAGAATAGAAGGAAAGCTACTGTATTTGACTATTACAAGACCAGATATCGTGTATTCAGTGAACATTTTAAGCTAGTACATTGCTACACCTAAAAACACATACATCAATGGTGTTAAGAGACTACTCAAATATTTAAAGTCAACACCAGGACAAGGCATACTTTTGAGTAGTGAAGGAGGGTTGAGATTGGAAGCATATTGTGATGCCAATTGGGGTGGTTGCCCCTTAACTCGCACTATTGTGTACTGGGTATATCATTAAGCTTGGAGGATCCCTAATATCATAGAGAACCAAGAAATAGAGTATTGTTGCTAGGTCATCTGTGGAAGCCGAATACTGAGCCATGGCTATGACAGTAAGTGAAAGTTGTGTGGTTAAGATGGTTGTTGAAGGAACTAGATGTTGTATAGATAGAAGGTACAATATTATATTATGACAATCAGGCAACACTTCACATTACGATGAACCCAATGTATCATGAGCAAACCAAGCATGTTGAGATGGATGAAGAAATCTTTATTCTTCCAGAGAGGAGAAGGATGGGAGAATTGATCATGGGACTCAGGACAGTAAGGCATAAATTGATTATGAAGTTCCTCATAATTAGTAGGAACATTTGAAAGCTCAAACACTTTAGAGAGTGTAGTGTAAGGCTTAAACTATTGTTTGAACTAAATTCCTTAAGGAAGAATTTGAAGCTTTTTGGCTTGATAGTAAATGTCCATTTCTATAAGGATATCCTTGTCTGGAAGACTGCTTCCAAGTACCTTGGTCCAAACAATGCAGTTAGAAAAGATCCTAATACCAATTCTATTCTTAGTAATAAGATCAACCTTAAAAATGTTTCCATTAGCTGCACTAAAATGCTCGGAATGAGTTGTCCATACCTGTGGAGGAAGGACTGCAGGATTCATAAGACTTTTCGAAGCACTAGTATTCATATAGGCTATGACAGGGATAGACTTATGATATTTGCTCTAGAGAATCCGCATCTAAACATAAGGCATGGGAGGTTCTTTTTGGTCTGCCAAGTTGCAGGGTTAGATAGAATAGCTTGGATGGATATAATGATCTAAATAATTTGACAAGTCTGAATCAGAGAAATCAGAGTCAGATAATTAAAGTCCAGAAAGAGCAAAAATAGTATGAGCATTAGCATCTTCCTATCCTAAGAAGTATTCTTCAATGTCATCATCAGCAGAAAAAGGAATGTTGGCCCGAACTTGTTGAAGGAGCTTTACATCTTTCTTTATTTTATTAGGACATTGTTTAGCAAAATGTCCCTTTTTTTCCACAGATGTAGCAATGGTCTCGTTTACCATGTTGTGTGAGTCGTCTTCTGAAAAATTTGATTAGTTTTTTATGTTTCCTTTTCTTGTAGTATTTATGAGATTTGTAAGGCTTGGCATAATCATGCTTGTAATGGGATTTCTTCTTTGTTGGGCAAGAGCATTTAGTTTTTCTTTGCACTTGATCTGTAGATAAAGCTTTTTGCAAACCATTTGCAAAGCAGGTTTTCCATCTATCATGGAATCAAACATTTTATACTGCACACATAGCTTTTCAAGAGTGGCTATGGATAATTGGTAAATCTCCCCAAGAGAGATGTCAGCCATATCTCTTCTAAGAGATTGAATGGTTTTCAAGAGTTCTGGCTATAACTCTTCTGGTAAAGAAGCAATGAAGGTATGTCAGAGATTGACATCATTAAAGCCATTAAAAAGGTAGTACCACTTTTCCATTCTTTTGTAATGGAGATCAAGATCTTTTTTCTTCAAAGAGCAACATGTCATCTGAAAATATTCTTACCATTTCTATTTGTCAACAAGATGGAAATCACCAAAAAAACCTTTGTGAATAAGACCAAGAAGGTCATTAACACTACCAGTTATGGTATAAAATCATTGTCTATACTCTTCTAGGCTTTGGAACTGTTCTCAGAGAGTGCCAATGAATCTGGTTGTGAATTCAGTGAGAGTCACCTCAAGATTGGCATCTGGACAAGTCATTTGAAGGTCAATCCATGCTAAAAATTCATGTAACTTGTCTCTCTATTTATCAGGAGGAATATCATCAAATGTAAACTAAGGTCCAATAGTTAGATGAGATTGAGCTTGTGGAGGATCTAGGAAAGTTGCATAATATGATTGTTCAGCATGATTATCATGGTCAATGTTTGACTCATCATATTCTTCAACATGGGTGGTGTTTACCATACAAGAGGTTAGATATTGGACAGGTTTATCATCCTCAAAACTAAGAGGTTCGAGGCCTATAAGTAGAGATTGGTCAGAATCTAAATCTAAAGGATATAGGATGATGGATGATGTTAAGGCAATGGTCCCAGAAGGTTTAGATGGTTCTGCTTGAACTTGTTTGCTTTTCTAGGTATCATCAAGATGAGGAGAGTGGGTCTCTTTTAGAGAAAAAGGTAGAGTATAGATTTGTAAAGGTTTTACAGGAGGGTGTTTAGGAGGTTTTGTCCAGGAAGGAGAAGCTTCCTATTGTGAAGGAAAATGAGGTGGCCTTTGAAGAAGATGGATATTTCTAGGTGGAGGTTGAGGTTGCCTGGCTTGAAGCTGCTTGATCTGTGTTAAGCTAAGATAGTCTTCTCTCTTTCTAAAGACTTCATAATTCATTTTGAAACATTTAGAATAGTCAGCTTTATGTGGATGGGGTGAGTATGGAGGAGTTGGATATAGGTTATATGATGGCATGGAGGGGGAAAGAAAAGGTTTATAAGTGTTCTGAGATTGATCTCTAGCCATGTCTTTCTCAATCTGGTTAATCTAAGACTATACTTGGCGAAACTCTTATTCCTTTTGTGTAAAGGTAGGACCTATATATCCATGTGCAATAAAACTCCTCAGTTCTGCATCTAAAGAGGTAACCTACTTTTGAAGGCAATCATATAATTCTTGGACATGAAATGAAAGTCCATCTAAGCGAGAATTAGTATGAGCCATTTGATTGGATAGATTCTCAAGGCGAGAGTCAATCCTTTAAAGAACTTTGTTTTACACCGTAGCATTATGAGTATGCCAATTGAGAACTTTTTTAGCTTATGAGATAAGTCTCAAGGCACCATTAGGTGAAACTTCTGTAGGGACAGAATACAGCTTATATGTTACATTTGTCTCAGGGTTAGTTCTTCTTTCCATTGTAGGGAATTCAGAATCATAAGTTTTTTATGCAAAGGAAAACATCATACAAGGAATAGGCTAGGGTTGTACTTGTATGGGAATGAAAGGTTCAGGTTCTGGTGATGGAGAAGGAAGAAGGTTATCATGATCCAATTCCTAAAAGAGATCATAAAAACTTACTGGCCTTGGCCTTGGAGACTTGATGCCAACCCATCTGGGTTTTGGTGGGTGGTCATCATCATTAGAACTACTACTAGACTTACGATGAGAACAATGGCCAGATTTCCAAGATGGTTGAGGTGGCTACTTTTTCCAGTGTGTGGCACAGGAATCACGAGGTCGCCACTCATTATCTTCTGGTCCTTCCCAGTTTTCTAAGTTATGGCATCCACAATCAGGGTTGCACATAGATGGATCACAATTCTAAAGGAAGTGTCCATTTATTTTTTCAACATAAGCATAAGACTTATCTAGATGAAACCAGTGAATGGGAATCAGACCTTTCTTTTATTCCTGGGTAACCACAGGGGTAATCATCATAAAGTGATTCAACAACCTTGAATCTGATATGGTAGCTTCTTCAAATCTAGGTCTCTTGAAAGTAGATTTGATGGTTCTATCAGAGAGTTTCTCTATAACAAGAGGAGTAGAGGTATGGAAAAGTCTTCTGCCAGCTATAGAACTCTTTTTCATAATTTGTAACGCATTTAAGAGGCATGAGTTGGAGCAGATCTTCTTTGAGAATCTACTTGAGGATCTGAATTATAGTTATGTTGTCTAGTTTGTCAGATACCATGTATAGAACATCATTAGTGGTGTTCTAAAAATGGAGATCAACTAAATGGTTTTGTAGATGATAGATTATTTGGTGGTGGACAGTCGCCAGGACAACATTCGTAACTTATTCTGCACCAATGATCTGTACTTGCACCTTGAGTCTGGTAGAAAGAGTAGGATCGGATAATTTTATGTTGAAATTGGGCACAATGGTCAGGATCACACTTCCACCATTCAAAGTGACTAGAGCTGCTCTAATCAAAGCATTTTGAAAGGAGGTATAAGAAGTATCAAGGAGGGAGACACAGGCTATAGCTGCAATCCTTTTTCTACCATGAAGGGTGAGGACTAATCTGATGGCTCCAAGATGGATATGAGAATAGCCTTGACAAATCCAATGAGAAATGAAAGTTAAAGGAATTTCCAAAGTCACATATTGCTCAGCTTGGGTTAATTAAAGCCCACACTAATCAAGTTTGGTTCCTTGGATAATTTCTTTTACTGGAAGGTTTCTTGGACAAAGAACGTTACGAATAGAGTGGGTAAAAGATCTATTTTGATGATAGAGTTGGTAAGGATTAAAAAGAGGGGTGATGGATTCTTTTAAGAGAGACTCTTCAAGAATATAGGTAATTTCTACAAGGTTATCTATCTTGTTAGAAGCATGAGATATACAAGAAGTGAAGAGGTGTGAGGACACCCATTTAGTTCTATACTAGGAAAAGTGTCATTTCATGGTGCAAGAGGGCATAGTCTTAGATCATCGGGTCTCAAGTAAAGGCCTTGAAGTGGACAAAGTAAAAATCTCCATAATTAAGCAACTTCCACCTTTGACCAGTGTAAAAGGAGTCTAGAGTTTCTTGGGACATGCTGGCTTTTATAGAAGATTCATTAAGAACTTCTCAAAAATTGCCAAGCCTTCTACTAATTGCTTGAGAAAGACACTTCATTCGAATTTAACCATCAATGTCATGTAGTTTTTGAAGAGTTGAAGAAGAGATTGGTATCTACTCTTATCATCATGGCCCCTAACTAGACCACTCCTTTCTAGGTGATGTGTGATGCCAGTGACTATGCTGTGAGGGCTATATTAGGACAAAGAAAAAGAAAGATTTTTCATCTAATATACTATACCAATAAAACTCTACCTGATGCATAACTAAATCACACCACCACAAAGAAAGAGTTGTTGGCAGTAGTGTATGCATTTGAGAAATTTCAAGCTTACTTGGTGGGCACCAAAGTCAATGTTTTCACATATCATTCAGCTATCAAATACTTAATTAAGAAAAAGGATTCCAAATCAAGGCTCATTCGTTGGGTTCTTCTTCTACAGGAGTTTGATTTGGAAATTGTTAATAAAAAGAGTAGTGAAAATCATAGGGCAGATCATTTATCCCAACTAAGTATTGAAGCTTTGGAATGTGAAGAGAAGTAGATCAATGAGAAGTTTCCTAATGAAAGCTTATTTTATATGGACCACAACAGAGTGCCATGGTACTCAGATTATGTGAACTATCCTATATGCCATATGTTACCCCCAAATTTGAACTTCCACTAGAAAAAAAAAAGATTTCTACATAATGTAAAGTAGTATGTTTAAGATGAACCATTCTTATTTAGAATATGTGCTGATCAAATATTGTGGAGGCATGTCCCAGATGAAGAGCAAGAATCTATTATGCAAAGTTGCCATGTAGTTGAATGTGGAGGATACTTCAATGGGCAACGAACTGTAGCCAAAATCCTCCAATTAGGTTTTTATTAGCCCTCTTTGTTTAAGGATGCTCATGCTTTTATGGGGAGATGCGACAAGTGCTAGAGATTTAGTATCAAAACCACATGAGATGCCCCTAAATAATATTTTAAAAGTAGAAGCATTTGATATTTGAGGGATAGACTTCATGGGGCTTTTTACCTTTTCTCAGAACAAACAATACATTCTTGTTGCCATTGACTAGGTGATCAAGTGGGTTGAAGCAGTAACTTGTCACACTAAGGTGGTGGTGAGATTTCTAAAGAAAAACATCTTCACCAGATTCGATGCTCTACGAGCAATCATTAGTTATGAAGGGACACACTTTAACAATCGCTAGCTCAAAACATTTTTAAAAAAATATAGGGTACAACACAAGATGGCATTGGCGTATCATCCTTAAACCAATGGCCAATGTGAGATATCTAATCATGAAATCAAGAGGATTTTGGAGAAAATGGTAGGTCCTTTAAGAAAAGATTGGGCTGAGAAGCTAGATGATGCCTTGTGAGCTATTAGACAGCATACAAAAGTCTAATTGGTATGTCCACATACAAGCTTGTCTTCGGTAAAGCCTGTTACCTACCAATCGAACTTGAGCATAATGCCTTTTGGGTTATGAAGAAATTGAGTTTTGACTTGAGAAGAGCTGATGGGAAGAGGTTGTTACAACTTAACGAGCTGGATGAATTCAGACTTCATGCCTATGAAAGTTCTAAGCTCTACAAAGAAAGGACAAAGCAATGGCATGATAGGAAAATTTTACAAAGAAAATTTGAGCTTTGTCAACTGGTGTTGCTTTATAACTCAAGGCTTAAACTCTTTCTAGGAAAGCTTAAGTCACAGAGGTCAGGACCTTTTACAGTAGTGGATGTATCTCCATTTGGTGCTGTGGAGATTATGGAGAAAAAGTCAAACAAGAGGTTTAAGGTTAATGGTCAAAGACTCAAAAACTATCAAGGAGGAGAGGTGGATCGTAAAAAATCCACCATTACCCTAGGGGATTGCATCTGAAGCTGCTAAAAGTCTAGTTAAGGACTATAAACTTTGTATTTCTTAGGAGGTAACCTAACTTACACTACAACAAAATGTATCATAGAAGCTAAACTCACCGAAGCGAGAATGTGCCGCATTACGGCTTGAGGAAAATGCTAGGCCACGACACACTATCACACAGAAGCAAAATTCACTGCAGCACCACATGTTGTGTCGTGACCCGGAAAGCACCCATCCATCTAATAGTAAAACTTGCCATGGCGTGAATGGGGAAGTTGCAGTGCATATTCTTCCCAAACTTAACTTCACCACGGTGTGATATGCTGAGTCACAACATGATGCATTTTATCAAAATGTTATGCTTTCTTTGTCGAACTTTTAAGGGTTTCTTGCTTAATATGGCCTTTGCTACGAGGGGAGCCATCATTATGGGTTGTCTTTGGTTTATTCCAAGTGTGTAGAGGCTAGGGAGAAGTTAAGGAGGCATCTTGAAGTAGAAGAATGCTAGGGAATGAAGATTAAAGTTAAAACTAGCTCCATTTCTGAGTTTCTTCTTTCCTTCTTTTGTTCTTATCATTTATTCTGATGTATCTAACTTTTGCTTCAACTTTGTCTTTAATTTTCATGAATATGTATAGCTAAACTCCCTAATCTAAGATTATTAGGAACTCTTGTATTTCATAGCAATTTGCTCAACACTCAATATTATTGCTCTCACGCCATATTAAGTAAGAAACCCTTAAAAGTTTGACAAAGAAAATGTAATGTTTTGATAAAATGCATCACACCACAGCTCAATATATCATGCCACAGCGAAGTTAGGTCCTAGAAGAATATGCACCACAGCCTCCCTATTCACGCTGTGATGAGTTTTGCTACTGGATGGAATGGGCACGCTCCTTGCCGCAGCAAATTTTGCTTCTGTGTGATAGCGTGTCATGGCCTAGCACTTTCCTTGCCATGGCATTCAACTTGTCTCACCTTGAGCCGCAGTGTGGCGTGGCATATTCTCGCCTTGGCAGGTTTAGCTTCTATGTTACATTTCGCCGCAATGTGAGTAGGTTGAGCCGCAATGCAAGTTGCCCTACAAGCTTCATCCTAAGTGTGTTTGTTTTATCTATAAAAGTATTATTTACCCTATAATTAGAGGCTAAAACCATATTTGCTAAGAGAAAATATGCACAATAATATGAATAATAGGGATTTATCAACTTAGTAAAGAAAATTTTGAATATTTAAGGGACAAGTTAAGTATTGTCAATCTTCATGCTCCAACTTAAGGGGGAGTGAAGAATAATATAATTGGTTTAATGTATTTGTTCTATTATAGGTAAATATAATTAGTTAAGATTGAATATTGCGAGATAGTAGGAATAGATATACTCGAAGCCTTGTGCATACAAAATATACGCAGTCCTAATTGCAAGTATATATACTGATCATCATGAATAAATTGTGTGTGAGTGTTTTTTCATTAGAATTCTTCATTTATGAATAAATTTTGCCAAATCTAATGTGTGGTTTTCATCTACAATTGAGGAAAGCCAATAGACAAGTGTGGCTATTCATTTTGGAAGGAGAGCCTTAAGAAATATGTTGGGTTTCCCATTGCAAAATCCAAAGCTGCTAAACGAGACTATGATTTCATTATGGAAAAGATTAGAGAAAGAATTGGAAATTGGAGTTCAAAGTTTCTTTCCATATAGCCAATAGAACTACACTTACAAAATTTGTTACTTCCTCTATACCAGAGTCCAAAGTCTTACTTCCATAACTACTTAGTCATTTAGAGTAGTGGAACTTAATGTGAAATCTAAACCACAAAGTCAATTTAAATTCAAAATACATAGCAGTTCTGTTACAACTACAGTTGCCAAATTAATTTGAAAAATGTGAAACCTTTTATTTATTAGTTGAAAATCTACTTATTCATATCAAGTTGAAAATTTATCAAAAACTTTTATCTTTTCTTGCATAAAAGTAATATTCATCATAGAAACAACTTTTTTAAAAAATTTTATTTTGGGATAAAACTTCATTAAATAGTAAAATGTAGATGACCTATAAAAGCTATCTGATGGTTTTGTGGTTTCAAAGTTGATAAATATATAATGCTTGCTATTATTGCATGACTTTGAATGGTACCTTTGTAGAAGGAGCCTAGATTTTCTTCAAATCAAAAGTCTTGTTCTTTTCTTCCTTCTCTAAGGAAAAGGTTAGGATCACTCAATTCATCGAGGAAATAACTCAAAACTTTACCACAAAAATTTCCTTGTAATGTGGTAGAGAGTACCTTGCATAATGTATACAAACCGAATGCACACCATCTTTCTCTAAAACTTTAGCCCAGCTTGCATCCGTTGAGTGATGGTCTTTTGTTTTCCACTACAAATTGGGCCAATGTTTGGTACTTTATATTCTGTTACAAATCAAACAACTTAATCTTTATTTTCTAGTTAGTGTCAATAGTATAAACTAGAAGGGCAAGCCATCTTTTAAAACTTTCAAACAAAACTCAAGCTTTTTACTTTGATAGGTTAGGTCAGTTGACCCTCTTTATTAGAGGGCTCTAATTTTTTTAAGCCCAATCCTCTTTTTTCATAGGATTAGGTTAAACTTGATAGATTAAGCACATTTTAAAACCATTGCTTTGGGACACGTAGAACTTATGATTTGGGACACAAAAACAAAGTGTATTACTTAATAAATGTACTAAGATTTCTTTGTTTTTTCCTATGATTTTTTATTGTCCCTAAAACTTCTACTCAATGGCTTTATAAGTTATGTGTAAAACTTTAAGACTTTTACTCATGGATGCTTTGTTATCTCTAAAGCATATAATGACTATTTCATAAAGCCTTTATTTATAGATATTTTACTGTCACTAAAATCTTTACTAAAGTCTATAATGACAATTTCATAAAATCTTTACCAACAAATATTTTATTATCACTAAAACTTTTGTTCACAAATGTTAAACTTTTATTAAAACCTTTACTCACTAAGAAAATTATTGAGTACTATAGCATAGTACCTTGGATACAAACTTAGTAGTAAAGTATGGAATTGTTTCACTGCTCCAATCAGCTGTAATGACTAGAGATTGAGACATAGGAACTAGAAATTAGAGAAGATAATTGTTTTGTGCTTGTCTAATTATTTTTATCATGGTGAATTGTAAATAGAAAGTTAAAATATCATCTACATTCAAGTTTGCGATGCTATAATTGAAAAATACTTCTTATATTATTGATCAAGTATTTCATAACATGAAATCATACAAGTTTTATAGTTGAATTATAAATTTATTATATAGATCAATAAGTCTTTTTCCTCCTTTACGCGTTTTATATAAAATACCTTTACATGTTTTATATAAAACATGAGTCTAATGCAACTTGGCCACTTATATATCCTACTTTGAAGTAAAATGACAGTAACTCTACCACTTTTTAAGTTTATAAACTTTGTTTATTGCATGGATTAGTCCTTACTTAGTCCAAATGAAACTTTGCCACTAATAGATAATTCTAATGTGTATCCCTCAATATTGAGGGCAAAATGATAGTAACTTTGCCACTTTTTTAGTTTATAGTAGTTATCTTCATTGCATGGAATAGTCATTAGTCCAAATCAAACTCTATCACTAATAAGCCTTATGCATATCCAACATTGAAAGTAAAATGATAGCCACTCTTCCACTTTTGAGCATCACATCCTGAAAGAAGGCATTGCTTATATATACTACTTGAGCTAAGTGTTTGCATTGAAAAGTAATACAGATTGAGATATGGCTAGGAGATGTGTTGATAATACAACATTGAAGGGACTATCACTTATGAAAAATAGAGTAGACAGGAGTGTCTTTGGTTTTCTCTTTGTTTTTTTTTTTTTGGTTTTTTTTTATTCAAAACAAAAAATGAGTGAAAATGTTTTTGGTTGTCTAACAAAAAATATTTTCTCGCAATTCATTTAAAATAGACTAAGAATGTGTTTGGTTAGTTTCAATTTTCTCAAATTTTTTATTACTCAATATATCTTATAAATAAATTTTCAAATAAATGAAAAATTAATATGAACTATTTGACAATAGGTTTTCCAAGTAAGCTTCTTCCCCATGGAATTAAGGAATTTGCTTCGTGGACGAATATTAGCTCCAACTTAATTGTAAGAAATTTACTTCCGTTCTTGTTATCTTAAAGTTGGAATTTTCTAATAAGAGTCTATGAAAATTTAAATTTGTAGTTGTAAAGCTATTGCTTAGATTACGAAAAGTATAAAGTTTCATGAATTTGTTAGGGACCTCCTTGGGAAAAGGATTATCGCCAAACATTTTATAGATTAATTAAAAAAAAAGTCTAGAAAGATATAAATTCAAAAGAATTTGGACCCCTAGTGTTCGAAAAACTTCTCCTTAATGTAGGTAAATTAAAATATACCTATAACTTTTGATAAATTAAGGAAAGAAAAAGGCACAATTTGGAAAGCCCTCATCATCAAATTTAAATAAAATCAATTCGCATGTATGAAAGCAATAATGATAAATAGTGGAGTAAAAATAAATCAAATTTAAATAAAATCAATTGGCCTATATGAAATTGATAATAATAAATAAAAATAATAATTGAAAATAAAATTTGGAAAATCATGTAAGAAAGCGTGTCCACTATGAAAAATTAAGATTGAGTTTGAAGACAAAATGAAGTGTTGTAAAGGGTTGATTCTTGACTCTGGTATTTGATATTTTGAACTTTACAAAAATTCTTGTGGCAAAGTTTTGATAGCTTTAGATTATTGGATAATGGTTTGTTGATGCAAATTTTGGACTTTATGCAAAATTATGATTTGTTGTAATTGTAATTGTAAGGACAATTTCATGGTTCTTGATTGTTGAATATGGTTGAGGATTTTGAGAGGAGTACTTCGCATTGATAGGTTATATGTAGTTTTGGCAATTTATTTGGATTGTTTGCTGGTTTCTCAAAGGGCATAGTTCTCATTAACTCTTGTGGTAGTTTGACTTGGGAAAATAACTCGGATGAGTTGTTTGGGTGCTTGAAAGGGTTAGTTTTCATTCTTAATATTCAAAGCCTATTAAAATTTTAGTTTTCTGATCAAGATTTGATACAACTAAGGAAATGCGTCCTTCAAGGTATGTGTCACTATACTAATATTTAATTATCCAATGTTTCATAATTTAAAAACTTGATTTTTTCCTTCACTTTAATAGTAGCACCGTCACTGCAAAAAATGAAGATTTTAGCATCGATTACGAAACTCAACATAGATGCTCAATTTTTAGAGTAAATTACATATATATATATATATATATATTAAGTTTTGTTAAAATTACCTAATTTTTTTCTTTTAAAAAATATATAAATTTTTTAAAATAAAAAGTTATCTTATATTTTAATTCAATTTTAAATTTTTTTTATCAATACTCCATTTAAAATGTTTTTTTAATTAAAAAATATATATATACTTAAATTGATGAAAAGTATTTTAGTCCAAAAATTTTATATAAGACTAAAATATAACATATTTTTATTTAAAAATTATATATATTCAAAGTAAAAAAAATTATATAATTTAAACAAAACTTAAGAAAAATGTATCTAATTTAGTCAAATTTTTAAAATTTTGGCATCGGATGCTAACATTTGTTAAAACCGACGTTAGGGAACCGAAACACGTGAACCAAGGAAGTGCAGGGAGGTACACTTTTAATTTGGGCTTTCTAGATCAGATTTGGACGGTTTAGATCTATTCTTAATTTTTTTTTTAATTAAAAATTTTTTATTATTTTAAAAGATGTAAAATGTCAGATAAAATTAATCTCTTAATTGTATAATTTTTAAAAAAGTGATATTTTAATAAAATTAAAAATTAAAAAATTAAGATCTGAACCATTTAGATCAAATCTAGACAGTCCAAAGAAATCAGACTCCCGAAACACACAGGCCATTCCCCATTTCATCAAGGGCCCCAATAGAAACTTGTCTCTTTCAGGATTTGATCAAACACTCAGGTGGCGAAACAAAGAATTGACAGGGAAAAATTAAATTTAAAGACTTGCCAAGTAAAATTTATAATAAAAGATTTTAAAAATTAAAATTATTCTTAAAAATTATATGTATCATTAAGTTTTATAATATTTATTATTAAAATAAAAAATTTATTATTAGGGGTAAGAAAATTTAGAATTTTTTTAGTAGTAAATCTAGTAAATCCTTCAAACTAAATGATAATTATGATTTTTAAAAATAATTTTAATTTTTAAAATTTATTATAAATTATACAAAATTTGAGCAAATATAATTTTCCCGTTGAAAGGGAGATTGGGGGGAGAAGGAGTGCCGAGGGATTCTTCTTTGTGCATTTTGAAGAAGGTGAACACGCCATTCCCGAATCGAAACTCGCAAGAAATTTCATCGTCCTCTGTTAACAAAATTGGCTCAAAGGAATTTCTCACACTCACTCTTAGGTAATGTTCTGCGTAGCTGCAATTACTTTATCAGTAAAAATCGGCAAACTTACTCTTGGCCCAAAAAAAATCGGTTAACTTATTAGATTTTCTTTCTCTCACTCTTTTTTTTTTTCCGATTGTAAAACTCTGTTCAGCAAATTTGGTGTCTCCCACAAACCCCCAAAAAAATATATTTATGGTACACAATGTTTCCCTCTCTAAACGGCGGCAATAGCTCTTGAACACACTCACATTTACATGCAGCTTGAAACCCATCGAGAATAGGAATTTAAACTCCAAGCCATTCAATTCATTTGTTTTTGACCCACCAACTCTTGAAGAGTATGGATTTCTGTAATTACTGTCAAATAAAGAATGCATTTTCTTATTAGTCCATTTTGCCTTGTTTCAATTTCAGAGTTGAAATGGAAGTCATTTTCTTTTTGGCAACTGGGCGTTAAGGAGAAAAAAAAAGTTGAATATCTCCCTTTCGTATATTTAACTTGGAAAATGTGAAATAACAAGGATTTATAGTGGAAGATCCACTCAATTTCACAGGCCCTCTGATCCAAGAAGACAGCAAATTACAATTCAGAAAGTGTTGCATTGGCATCCCATCTGGGGTTGATTGTTCATGATATTTGTGTGTATCTTCTAGGAAGGTATGAAGGAAATCGAATTTATTTAGACCTTGCTGAATATAGTTATAGTTGGGGTATATAAGTTTCAAGTAAGAAGAAGTAAGATTTATAAGGGAGTGAATTTAGTGGAATGTTTCTTTAACCCAAGAACTAACAGATTTGGCTGCAACTATTTTTTGTTTGAGGTTCTGACTTTAATCCTTTGATGAACAGAAGCTGCTCAGAATTTACTTATCCGTCTTCAATGTTTATATTTACTATTTCTTCATAGTGTCTTCCATAGGGTTTTGTCACCAGCATTTTCTTTCTCCATACCCTATACTTGTACTTCAACTTACTAGATGTTAAGGATTATTCGATTGATCAAATATAGCTCTGTTATAACAACGGGAATCAAAAGGTATTCCATCATGTCAACTTTCCTCAATAATTTCTCTTGCTATTAGCCAATAATCTTGACTCTGAATTTTATTATTAATTTTGATTTGAGACTTCAATTCTATAAGAAAGTAACTTCTTGTTAACAACCATTTGTTTGCTCTTCATGCAGAGGCGTCTAATTTCCCAGGTTGATTTGAGCTAATAATTATCGGTGAGAAGCACTCATAATCTTAGGTATATAATAATGACAGATTGATAATCAATTTTTTGAGATACCTAATATTAAAAACCCTTTCATATGGTGATAAAAATATAAAAATAATTATCTTAGGTAGACTTCATATTCACGATATGAATCACAATCATCGCCATCTTTTTCTACTCCTATATTTATTTATATTGAATAGTTTATGAGTTATAATTTGAATTAAGGTATCGGTGTATGTGAGTTGCAGCTTTGATAGGTTAAAGGGCCATTGTCCATGCTACTCTTTGCCTAAATTCAGAACCACCCCTATCTTTGATGCCACATTCATTATAAAAATTTCAAGGTAGCAAATATAGATGTGAAAAATTAAAAAAAAAAAAGATAAAAGAATAAAAATGTCAATAAGTGTTGGAGTAAGATCAAGAATAAAAATTTCATTATAAAAATTTTAAGGTAGCAAATTTTAGAGTATCTGTTAGTTTCCACAAGAAGTAGTTAACTAAAAATAAGCAGGGGCTCTTGTTGGAGTAGGATCACACTCTAATGGCTTTTAAGCCTTTTCATTCGTTACTTACTGTAATGGTTCTATTCCATCACAACCAAACAACATAAACAAATCAAAATAGGAATAGCTAATCTTAAAGCCAAACAAGGTTTGCAAAAATAAAGTATCTATGCTGCAGAAGATATCTTATAAAAGCATATCAGAGCAAAGCAATTTTAAAAAATAAAATTAATTTAATACATTGGATGTTCAATTAATTTTTTAAATAATAAAATTGACTAAATTTTTAGATATTGCTTGGTTTAAACTTTATTAAACCAGGAATACAGTTGTCTAACTTTGTCTATAATTGTTAGCTTGCTCCACTTATTTGTTTACTATTAATTTGTTTTGCTAGTTTATTATTTGCTATCTCCACTCACTATTAGGACACTCCACTTTTACTTTTGTTTGCTCACTTCACAATTGTCTAACCTTGTTCCACCTCCACCTGCATATTATAGCTTTTTTATTTGTCAATATTAACTCACTCTGTTTAGTTATTGTATACTTGTTCCATTAAGTAATTACTCATTTCACTTTATTCTTTTTCCACTTATATATATGCAAAATTTTAAATTATTTAACTTTCTATATACTACACTTATTTATCCCCTTTAGGTGTATTTATTAAAAAAGAGTTATTCTAAATGTTCATTCTATCAATGTTTTAGAAGAAAAAGGTTGAAAAAGTGATTTCTCTGTTTTTTAATTTTTTTCCTTTGTTCCCCATTTCTGACATGAAGATTTGTTGCAACTTCTTATGAGTTAGAGTCGTCGTCGTTTTGAGCATAACATTTGTAGAAATGTAACAAATGGATCTAAAGAGTCTTTTTTCAGTATATAAAAAAAATTAAAATATTGTTATGACCCTTTAATTTTATTTAGTTTGAAAATAATTTTTTAAGTTTAAAAGGTTTTTAAATGGTTTTTTTAATTTTAATTTCATCTCATAAAAATTTCTTTTAAATAAAATCTATTAAAACACTTAATAAACTAACATGAAAGTTGTATGTATTTTTTTATTTTAAATGATGAGTCAGAAACCAATTAAAGTTAAAAAAAAAACCAAAAGACAGTAGTCTGCGGTCTACGGCTTCATCATTCAGAAATTACTTGTGCACTTCATGTTTTCAGCATCTGAAATGTAATGCTTCGGAGGGCACAAGACTCTGCCGTTGATCTTTTTTGCGTTGACGATTCTTATTTCTCTACTCTGCTTCACGAAGATGAAGAAGAAGATGTCCCTCTTTCTGATGATGAATACGTTCAAAGCTTGCAATTTCAGGAGAATCTCACTGCCTCCTTCATCACTTCTCAAATGGCAAACAGTGACTCTTGAGCCGTCTAGCTCTTCTTTCTATCATCTTCATCGTCTTCTTCTTCTTTACGAATGATTGAAACTTGCCCTGCCCCAGAAGCAGAGCATGTGAAGTCCCCAAATGAAACAGAGGAATCCTCGCAAGTCATCTGTGAAATCTGTGCAGAAATTAAAGGGACTGCACAGATGTTCAAAAATTAAAGATGCCAACGTTCTTTTTGCTCTGATTGTCTAACAAAACAAGTGGCCACGAAAATCCAAGACAGCATTATACGAGTTTTCATGTCCTGGTTTGGATTGTGATAATGCTCTTGAACACGATGAAGACTGCTGTCTTCTTGTATTGTTTTTGTTTTTAAGTCGATGGATGCTAACTCATCCATTAAAATAATATATATATATATATATATATAGACGTGACTTCTATGTTAATATAAAAAAATATGATTGTCTAAATAAATTTCATTTAAAAAAAAAACTTATGTAGACTTACAAAGTTATGTTTTAAATTTAGAGAATTATTTTAAAATAATAAATAAAGTTAAATAATTAAAAACTATTTTAACTTTTGAAAAATAGCAGCCCATCAGTCTTTTTCTAGTAATGGATTTACAGGAATTAATAGGCCAAACAATCATCTTCGTCCAAGTTTCGCTCTACAACTTTGACGTCCGAGCAACATAGCATATGGCCTCCTTCTCGCTTCAAATGGCTAACCAGAAATGAAGACAACAAAGAGCCTCAAAAAGCACAATATTGCACCTACTAAGAAGATTGAATATTAATGTCCACATTTGTTGCACATTACCATCTTTGACAATTTTGTTGTGAAATGTGGACATCACATTATCTGACCTACTAAGAAGACAAATATTAATGTCCACACATGCTGCACAATACCATCTTGGACAATCTTGTTATGAAAGATGCATGTTTTGAATCAAATGGTGGGTGCATTTATTGTACAAGTCTACAACTCATCCTTCAAGTAAGAATAGCCAAAAGGAAAGTACCCTCACATTGAACTCAATAAATTATTCTATCAATTTTTTTATGCCTCACATCTCATGAAAAGAAGAAAAGAAATGGAGAAACAAAAAAAGACAGTTATTTTGATAAAATTGAGAAACATTATTCTTTCTAGTTCTTTGGCTTTTAAAGTTACTGTATTGAAGATATTCCATCATAAAATGAAGGGCTTGTGTGTCAAGTTTTTCTATGCATTATTAACATTGCTGGTATCAAGTTGAGGGAATAACTCAAAAACTCTACCACGCAAATTTCCCGTCAATGTAAAGAGTACCCTGCATAAGGTATGCAGACCCAATACACACCATCTTTCTCTAAAACTTTAGCCCAGCTTGCATCTACTAAGTGGTGGACTTAATTTTGTTTTCAAATTTAAATTGGGCCTGTATTTGGTACCTTTTTTTTTGGTTGCAAATCATACCAAATTTTGTTTTCTGGTCAACGTCAATAGCCTAAACCAGAAAGGCAAGACATGTTTTAGAACGTTAATTTACTTTCATGGGCTAGGCCAGTTGAGCCCCCCTTAGCTAACCATGGCACTCTTAAAGAAAGCTTGACATTTTACTGCACTGCACTAGATAGATGCAGATTACCCAGTTGTAACATTCAATAAAAAAATGCTCCAAGATTTTATTAAATTTTCCTCATAAAAATTCAAAAAACATTCTGCTGAAAAGGTTATAAACTAAAAAAAATTTAACTCTTGATGAAGATAGAAATGTCACCAAAGATGATAAGTGTTATATTAAGGTAACAAAGTAGCATGCCAAGAAATTTAGTAACAATTTACTACAGTTACCTCCATATACTCTGAAATGTGAACCATAAAGTGTACCTAAATTTGGAAACAGTTTTGATATTAAAGTACCCAACTACAGTTTTGATATTGAAGTACCCAATTTTGTTTGAAAAATGGTGAAACCATACATTTAACTTATAATGTAAAGCACTATGAAGAATTGGAGGACCCACTAAAGTCCAATCCAACCTTCTTCCATTACAAGAAAAATATCATATATCCACAATAAATTTTTGTGGATATAGTCTCAATTGACCTATATTCATAGTCTAAATTTTTGTAAGGATTTTTCTGTTTTATTTCGATTTTTAATTATCACTAAAAATTTTACCCATGGTTTTATAAGTTGTGAAAATAATTTTAAAACCTTTACCTATAAATTTTTTATCGTCACTAAAGCTTATAGTTTCATAAAAACTTTTATCCATAAAAATTTTTATGTCACTAGAATTTTTACTCACAAATATTTTATTATCACTAAATCCTTTGCCCACCAAGCAAATTGTTTATTAATGTGGAATAGTACCCTAAATAGAAACTTGGTAGTAAAGTATGTAATTGCTTCACTACTCTAACTGAGACACATAAACTAGAAATCAAAGAAGATAATTGTTTTGTATTTGTCCAATTACTTTTATCTTGGTAAATTGTAAATAGAAGGTTAAAGTAATGTATGCATTCAAGTTTTGCAGTACTATAATTGAAAAATACCTTTTATATTATTGAACAAGTTTTAAAGTTTGAATTATAAATTTATTAGATTGATCAATAAGTTTTTTTCCTCTTTTAAATGTTTTATATAAAATACTAATCGATAAGTCTCATGCATATCCTACATTGAAGATAAAATTATAGTAATTTTATCACTTTTTAAGTTTATATATCTTGCTTTGAAGTAAAATCATAGCAACTCCACCACTTTTTAAGTCTACAAATTTTGTCTTTATTACATGGAACAGTCCTTAATTAGTCTAAATGAAACTTTACCACTAATTAATAAGTTTAACATGAAACATCTCACTACATACAAAGATTATCTTAAGTAACTTATCTCCAAGACATCAAGGGGTCCTTAATCAAGTCATAAAAAGTGATAAAATTTTGAAACTTTTTCTTTCAATAATATAGCTATAGCACTAGTGTCCCTTTCTTAACTTGCAACTTATATACTTTACATGTTTCATACGTCATTCTTTATTTTGAACTTATAATTTTCTACAATGTGGCACCTGCGCGATGCCATAACCATATGTCAAAATTCCTAATAGAATAACCATACAAGATCAAACATAGGTTACCATATGTATTCTAATGTAACCATTATTGAAGGAAGTAGTTATTATGTTGATTTCTAAGAAACATTGGTGTAGATGACTTGTTCAAAAAGCGAGGATTCCTTCTTAAAAGCATTGATCTCTCTAGCAATGCTCAAATAAGAGAAATACCAATAGAATTTGTGTCTTTATTAGGATTAGCTTTCTTGAATTTATCAAGAAACAATTTGAGTGGAAAAAACCTTTTGAGATTGGGAATTTAGAATCACTAGAATTCCTAGATTTGCCAAGAAATAAATTATAAAGCACAATTCCTTCAAGTCTTGCTCATATTGATTGGCTAACCATATTAGACTTGTCAAACAACAATCTCTCTTGAAAAATCCCAATTAGAACATAGTTGCAGAGTTTTTATCCCTCTAGTTATGAAGGAAGTCTAGATCTTTGTAGAATGCCACTTGCCTAGAAGATGAGTCACCTTCACCTCAAGTATTTGATAATGAAGATGATGACTCACTTTTCTCTCAAGAATTTTAATTGAGCTTGGGATTGGGATTTGCTATTAAATTTTGGGGATTCTTTGGCCCATTGCTCTTCAACCATTCTTGGAGACAAACCTACAGTAGGTTGGTAAACAAAGTAACAAATATAATCCATGTCATGGTGGCAATTTATGTGGCAGGATACCTTACTATCAAAGATTAGCTAGAAGGTAACGATTTGTTTTCTCTCATTGTTATTTTTACATTCAATAATTATTTATAATAACCATATGAGAGTAAAATATTAGAGTTTGAGTTAATAGAGACATATAGATTTTTTTTCTTGGTAATGATGTTCAAATAAAAATCTTAATTGATAGTTCTATTAATATTTTTAATCTATAATATTTTAGCCTTTTATAAAGTCAATCATTTATTTGACAAATTCTCCATATTTGCATCATACTAAGATTCTATTTGATTTCTACACTCTTATACTATTTATGTTAAGAATGTGCATGTGATAGTATATATAAACAACAAAATAAATGGAAAATAAGTAAATCACAATCAAATAAAAGAAGTGTATAATCATTTTATTGAAAGAGAAACTATACTTATATAATGTCTATGATTACAATTCTGCACAACAATATGCAAACCAATTCATCTTATTAATGAAGATTTCTCCATCATTTATCAAAATTTGGTCTTTTTGAAAATGTTAACAACAACTTACCATTTCTATTATCAATTGTAGATTGCTTATTTTACACTCATAAAATTTTAAAATCAAATATGCTAGACATACACAAGCAGCTAAGACAACATTTTATATGATGCATTTCATATACACAAAAAGCAAGGAAATAAGCAATCATAAAATCAAATTAAATAACAAATATTGACTAACTTACAAAAAGACTAACACAATAACAATCAAGTAATCATAATTATGGATTTAGTTTGGAAAGCTTAACATGCTAATTTGTTTCTTGCAAGATTTGTTACTCCTTTGGTTTGATATAGGACAAATGAATCTTGTGCATTATAATACATCATCTTTGATCGTTACCATTATGTGATCCAAGTAATAATGGTTTGTTAGATATATTTATGCTATGCTTTATGAAATAATATACTTACAATAATTTATTAGACATGATTTGATCAATAACATTGATATTCTTTTCCATTAATAGTTAGAACAAGACTGTCAATTATATGTTAATGAATATTGAATACTATTTGATATATCTAGAAAAATTGCATTAAAACCCCTTCAAACAACTAGCAAGCAACCCAAGAGCATAAATGGAGTCCTCCAAGCCTCTAATTCTAAGCATTAAACAAGAAAAGTAAGAAATGGTCTTTACTGCTAGGCATTTGATCACTCATTAAGCTATATTTATTGTAATATTTAGTTTTCGTTAAAACACCAAAATGAGTCAATTACAAAAGCAAGTCTCCTAAGATGAATGATTTAAAATCAAATAAAATTAGGATAAAATTTTAAATAATAGAAAATGAGGGTTTGAGCATTGAGTTGCCAAAAAATTGAAGCCAAAGTAGTTTAATAAAATTACCGAACGTGCAATGGCATTTTCGTAAATATGTGTATTTTTTGAAAAACTCACAGGAGGGTTTTTTAAATGAAAATTTTAAACTTTTTGGGGTTTTCAAAGGTCCTAAAAGCCATGGAAACCTCCAGAACAGTTAAAATCCATCTGGTGTATGATTTTGAATGTTAGTTGACTTAAATTTTGACCTTTTCATTCGAGAGACCTTTTCTTTCGAAAAGGTTTTTAATTCAAATTGAGTGATTACAAAGTCATTTTATAAGTTTGAGGACCTTAATTTTATGATGAAAAAGATGATTCTTAAAAAAGAGTTAAAATGAACCTCAAATGAATTAGCCAAGAAAGCAGGATGTCAGCGAAATTTTTAATGAACAAATTTCTTCCTTTTGCTCCATATAAGAGGTGTTCCACCTAGAGCCTTCTTCTAACTGACTTAATTCTATCCAAAATAGAGGGAAGCTCTGTCTAAGACAGAGGCTCAAGAGGAGGAGAAAAAGAGAAGGAAGAAGCCAAGGAAAAGGTAAGAAAAGCTAAGGTTTTCATGGTTCTTCCTTTAGACATCTTGTTCTCTTCTCTTTTCTCTTTCTTTCTATAGTTTTGGTGGATGATATGGGACTGTTTTGGACTTGGTATAGAGGGAGAAGAGTGGAATTCAAGGAAAAGGCTAAAGCAAGGAAAAAAGCTCTTGAAGAAGACTTGGAATCAAGGTAAATTTCTTTATGTTTGTTGCTTTCCTCTTCTTGCACTTTTTGTGTTGTCTCAGCCTTGAAGAGAGCTTGTAAGGAGGAGGAGTTTCTGACCCAAAGCAAGCAAGAATCCTAGGTTTTAGGCCATGAGAACCTAGAAAATGCAATGAAACTTGAAGGAAAAATAGTAAAATTCAAAATAGCAAAGTTAAGGATTCTTGAATATATCCTAAAATCTGATTTTGTCTAAGGATATCCAAGCTTACATGAGTATTTATTTGAGTTCCAAAGTTGGTGTCAGAAATATGAATTCTGGACCCAAGAGCATATTTGCATTTTTCTGATGTATGGCTTGTAATCTGTGAAGCTTATGCTATTCCTTGATGTTTATGATTTGTACAGATGGATTATAAGTAGAGAATGATATTGGAGAGTTCACGGGGTCCACAAAGTGAAAAATGAATTTTTAAAGTCTTACGTAATGCAAATTTATTCATAAAATTTATTATTATTTTTATGTGAGAGGGTGAAATCAAGCATAAATAATGGTAGAAGGAGGCTACTGAGTTATGATATTACATTTATTGTCTTGTAAATCTTTTCTACTATAATGAGTGTTGCATAGAAGAGAAAAACAAAGTACCTTTTTTGTCTCTTTAAGGCTAGTTGACTATGTTTTTCGTGATAGAAATTAAGCAGGATGAGTTTCTTAGTTAGTTCTTGGTGACTAAATCACACGAAGAAGTTGTATACAACTAGGGATAACTTGATGCTTGTAAATACTGTAGTATAGTGAAAAAAATCTCAAGCATTGACTTGGGGTGAGGATGTAGGCTCATCTTTTGAGACCAAACCTTTATAAATTTGCTTGCCTCTTCTCTCCTTCTAAATGCTTGATTTTTCTGTAACATATATTCTTTGATTTGCTTATTATTTGAGAAGGTTTTCAAATGGCCTTATGAAGTGTTTTCAAGCTAATTTTAAAAGTTTCAAATTGTGTTCAAAATATTTTAAGATTCAAAGAACCAAATTACCAAGTTTTGGTTCTTTTTCAAATAATAAATACTTTAGTAATTTAAAATATATGACTATTAAATATAGAAAACAATCGAGCATATGGCATAATATACTTTTGTTTGTTCAATTCTCAAGTCCTCCCTCTATAATAGTGATAAATGTCATTTTTATTTCTTTTATTTTTCTTTATTTGAACTTTTTAATTATGAATTATGGCTTAATAGATTTTATTAGGTGAAATTTAATTTTATTAGTCATTTTTGTATTTTAAAAATTAATTTGTAAGATTTTTTATTTTTAATACATAAATTCTTTTTCTGTAAAATTTTTTACTTAATATTTTGTATTATTTGTGCAGATTTTTAATGGATAAATAGAATTTAAAGGTAAAAATTAATTTGGAGAAGAATTAAAAGTTACAAGATTAAATCAAGTGTCAAGATTTAAAGATCGTAGTTATATGTTTACAATTTTAATTAGGGAATAATTATCAGATTTTTTATGGATTTTTCAGAAAATAAAAATGGGAAGAAAAAAGGGTGTTCAAGGCACGGACTTTTCACGCTAATGAGGAGATCCAATAATACATACTTGGGTTCTCATACACGGTTTGGGTTCATGGAGGAAGCACGCACCAGATTCAATCGCAGTCCACTCACACATTCACGCACCAGGTTACCTCTTCACATGACTCTCGCGTGGACACGAAATGAAGGCACGGATCATTCATTCACTCAAGTAGAAACACGGAGGGATGAGTCACGTATGAGGGCAGATCTACACCTCAATTTCCTCCATTCACATATTCTCTCTTGGACACACGTAGCAGATCCATTACATTCATGTGGGCTCACTAGGTCTCTTTTCTTGTATGAATCATGCTGCATCATTCACACGTTGAAGCACGGATTGGAGGGCTCTCTTAGCTTAACACATGGGCTTTCTCATGCAAAAAAAAAGAAAGGACAGATCCATTCCACTTGCTGGACTCAGATGTTGATGCACGAAAAGAAGACTCTCGGGGTTCTCTCATATTCACGACAGAGGGCCCCCTAATTCACACGTTCACAAACACATTCAGGCACCTTTTCACGCATGAGAATTACACAGACAAGGGGCTTCCTAATTGGGACGTCCAGATGTGGGGAGATTCATGTCCAGGAGGCACAAACCACAATGTCAATCTCATCTATCTTCCATTTTCAAGTCCCATGGTCGAATCAGTGCATCTCAATTTTCTCCATCATTTTCATTCAATGAGAGCTTAATCCCACTAAATAGCTAGCTTGGTATGAAGGCCTTAAAATGCATATTTGAATCCAAGAAAATTACTCCAAGAATTGGCTAATTCTCTTCTCCTTTTCTTCTTCTTTTTAGTTGTAATTTTTTAATTATATGAGACTAGATTTAGCTTGTATGAACTTGATAACTGTGACTGCAATTTTGGATTGGATTATTGTAATTGTTAAGCTGGTGAATAGACATTTTGGAGATTCAATTAAGGGATTAATTGATCAAATATTTCTCTCTTTTATAATTGCATATTTCATTTTTTTTTCCTCTTAATTCTCATCTTGATTATTGCAATGACCGTTGTGTAATCTTGTTGAATTTTTGTGCTTAATTTTTTATTTGAGAAATCTTGATGCTTGGTTGATTGATTAGGCATTTAGGATAAAAGTGCAAAAGCTTTGATGATCAATTAATCCCTATTTTTTAGTGCGTTCGATGAGCTTAATTCAAGAATTAGTAATCTAATGTAGTTGAGGTTTCAAAAGTTATTAATTTGCTAATTTATTACATTCTTAATTGGTAACTTGAGGAAATTAATTATGAATACATTAAAGAAGATTAGGTCCAAACTTTAGTGAAATATAATTTGGATGATAATAATTCAACTTAAAAAAATTCACTCATGGCTAATTACACTTAATTGTTTGGTTAATGTCACTTTCTTTGATTCTAGCTTGTAGTTTTATTTCACTTCTTTAATTACTCTAAATTTTAGTCATTAAACCCCCCAACAAATTTTTGGAATTATTAGCTTTTAGGTTGTATTTGAATTTAACAAACTTCCTTAAGTAATTGGAATCTATTTCCATGGGAGATTGCGTTACTATTTACAAATTTATTGTTACAACCAAGTTATTTGTAATTATTCAACAATAGTTATTAAATAGCTTACTCAAATGCATATCATGTCATCTTTCCTTGCCTACACCAACTAATATTGAAATAATTTTTAGTAGAGATGACCAAAATCTTGAAGAAAGCACAAGATATTGGTGTTTGATATGAATGCTTTTATGGTACTATTAAAGAAAGCTTGAAAATGAGCTGAACAAGATCAATGCACAATACCTAGTTGTAACATTCAGCCAAAAACTGCTTCAATATTTCATCGATTTTCCTCACAAAAATTTAGGAAACATTCTGTTGAAAGGTGAAAAACTGAAGCAATTCAAATATTGGTGGGGATAGAAATGTAACTATAGAGTAAGCAATGTTATATTAAGGTACCAAAGAAGCTTTTGGAGAAATTTATTTAGACTGGTGCAACTTAATTTGAAATCTAAACCACAAACTCTGCGTAAATTCAAAACAGATAGCAATTCTGTTACAACTGAAGTAGCCAATTTTATTTAAGAAAGGTGAAACCTTGAATTTCATTGATAGTCCATATTTATTGATTTAGACACCAAGATGATTATGCTATTCTCTTTGTCTTAACAAAATGAACCAAATGAATCATATCAAGTTGAAAATCTATTAGACTCTTTCATCTTTTCTGTGGTAAAACTAAAATTCCTCGTAGAAACAAATTTTTTGGGACAAAACTTCATTAAACAGTTAAATGGTGATCTATGGAAGGCAACCTGATGATTCTGTGGTTTTGAAAGTTCATAAATATATAATGCTTGCCCCTGCATTCGACTTTGGATCGTACTTCTGCAGAGGGAGCCTAGATTTGCTTCAAATCAATAGTCTTGTTCTTCTCTTCTTCTGGTGTCATGGAATTTAACCTTTCAGAGAGATCATGCTCTATGGCAGGTTCCTTAAGGATATTCTTCAGAAATGCCTTACCATCACTCTTCAACAGAGGAGGGGACCCAAGGAGCTCGCCAGCAGCTCTGGTTATGAAGGGAGATGATAAGTAGTTACTTTTCTTCCTTCTCTAAAATTTGAGCAAAACCTCCTAAGAACTTCCTTAAGCCCTAGTTTGCATTCGATGAGTACCCTGCAGACCCACCACACCATCTTTCTCTAAAATTTTAGCCGTGGCCGATGACATAATGTTACCCATGGCCCCAGTGGTTGGCGGAATTTGCACTCAAGGTTATTCATCAAATTTCCACAGAAAACGATTTTCCAAACTCACGAGTACCAAAATACACAGACCAAGAAGCGATGGAACCAACAATGATTGCAGATACAGTGATACACCACTATAAATCTGAGGTACACCTTTGTTTTGCATCTTCGTTTTGATGGTGACAAACGGATTTTGAAGTGAACCAGAGAACCAGCAATGCCCCCAGAGGCCATTGATGTGAGTGAAAGGAAAGTAGTCACATGATTTTGAAGATGGGAGGCCAGTGGCTGACTACAGAAAAAGATCACAATGCATAATAAGGCAACAAGGCCTAATCAAGAGAAACCATAGTGTTTCGAGTCACACTTAAACAAGAGGCAACAGACCTCTAAGCCCATATCTAAACCATAATACAAGAAATTAACTCCACACGTTACCGGAAAAACAGCTAAAAATATATATTTTTCTTTCTTGAAGTGCAAAGCAATGATGTAAATATGATAAGATAAGCTGTAAATCGTCAAGAATATAGCCTAGAAACCAAAATTCCAGTATTACAACATTAAAATTACAGAATAGGCAAACTAAAACTTTCCATTGCTCCAATCCCATTCCCGGTTCTAGAAACCATTTCTTTTAAATTTCAGAAAAAGATTTCCTGTTCTAGAAGAATGACCATCAGCCAATCAACTAGGACAATTGGTTTTCTGAAGATTTTAAAGAATATGATCAACGACTGCAGACAGACAGATAATCTCCCAATTACATGTGCATGTAGAAACACACACAAGAATAGCCCATTTATCAGAATTCTTGATACCAGTAAAACTTATTTCATTTTAGATTTCTAAGGTCGGAATGAATCATGGAAGTGTAAGCATTTAATTATCATGAGATTCCGTTTCATGTTATGTACCACAATTATTTTCCTAAGCAAAACCCAAAAAAATATATCTCATCTTTTAACTTCTGATACTGACAATACTACATCTTCCAATGACGTAATACTAGCAGAAAGATATTATTTTTCCAATTATAATTGTCCCCTACTGATAAAAAAGAATTTAAATTTAATGTTGAAGGTAGAAATATAACTAAAGAATAATTATTGTTGTATTATATTAAGGTACTAAAATAGCATTTGAAGAATTCTATATAGACTTTGTGAAACATAATTTGAAATATGAGCCACAAAGTCTACTTAAATTGAAAAAAGATAGAAGTTTCTGCTACATTTGAAATAATCAATGATAAATTTATTTAAAATAAAGGCGAAACCTTGTATTTAAGTTACAAAAATTGAACTTATTAACCTCATTTGTTGGGACATCAGACATATTCATTGATTTATGCACCAAAATGGTTTTGGAGGACACAGCGTGGGGGTCAAAGAGTACAAGTATTAAACTAGGAAGGATGGCACAAGAAGGAGTGTTTTCACCTGGAAGCTGGGGATGTCCTCAATTCAGAAGAAGATCAATGCAGAAAACAACTTAATTTGTAATTCGGCAGTGTACAGTATAGAAATATAAATATGATAACTTGAAAGTTGAGAGATGATTCAAGTAGGAGTTGCCAAGTATAAGAAAGGGAAGCAAAGACTGATAAAGATACCGCTATTCATACATGCCGGATGTGAGATATTTGGACATCTATGCAACATTGAAGGAAATTCATAGTTCCTTGTGAATGAATTTGAACATCATGGGTCTGAGTCTAAACAAGTATTAGAAAAAGAACTATTTTGTCTAGTAAAATCAAATTAACTTTTATGATTCTAAATGACCAATCCTAAACTTCTAGCTAGCTTTGAGGGTCTAAGGATGAAAGTTGGAAAGAGTTATTCTAAGTGTTCCCTCGATCGGTGTTTTGGAAGAAAAAGGATGGAAAAAGTGATTTCTCTTTTTTCAATTTTCTCCTTTGCTCCCCATTTCTGACATGAAGATTAGTTGCAACTTCCTAATGGGCCATGGAGTCGTTTTGGCCATTACATTTGTAAACATGTATTAAATGAATCCAAAGGGTCTTTCTTAAGTATTAAAAAAAATTAATATAGTGTTACAGTCCTCTAATTTTATTTATTGTTTTAAAATAATTTTTTAAATTTAAAACATTTTAAAATGATCTTTTAAATTTTATTTCGTTTCATAGAAATTATTTTTAAATAAAATCTATGAAGACACTTAATGTTTTTGTTTTATCTTGACATAGAAGTTAAGATTATTTTTTTATATTTTAAAAGAGACCAATTAACATTCTCAAAAAACCAAAAGACAGTAGTATGCGGTCTACGGCTTCATCATTCAGAAATTACTTGTCATGTTTTCAGCATCTGAAATGTAATGCTTCGGAGGGCACAATACTCTGCCTTTAAGCTTCTTTGCGTTGATGATTCTTATTTCTCTGCTCTGCTTCACGAAGAAGAAGAAGAAGATGTCCCTTTTTCTGATGATGAGTATGTTCAAAGCTTGCGATTTCGGGAGACTCTCATCGCCTCCTTCATCACTTCTCAAATGGCAAACAGTGACTCATCATCCTCCTACCTCTTCTTACTATGATCTTCATCGTCTTCTTCTTCTTTACCAATGATTGAAACTTTCCATGCCCGGAAGCAGAGCATGTGAAGTCCCCAAATGAAACAGAGGAATCCTCGCGAATCATCTGTGAAATCTGTGCAGAAATTAAAGGGACTACATACGTGTTCAAAAATCAAGGATGCCAACATTCTTTTTGCTCTGATTGTGTAACAAAACAAGTGGCCACAAAAAGCCAAGACAGTGTTACAGTAGTTTCATGTCCTTGTTTGGATTATAATAATGCTCTTGAGCACGACGAAGACTTTAGACTACAGTCTTTTGTTTTGTTTTTTTTTTTTTTTCTTTTCCTCTTAAAATCGATTAATTCATCATTTAAAATAAAAGTTTCCATGTTTATATAAAAATAAACGTCATTAGATATTTCACTTCTAATGAAATTTTATGGGACGAAATTAAAACTTAAGAGATTATTTTAAAATATTTTAAATTTAAAAACTTATTTTAAAATAATAAATAAAGTTGAAGAATTAAGATATCATTTTAACCAAAAAGAAGCAGCCCATTAGTTTTCTTCTAGTATTGGATTTACAAGGATTAATAGGCCCAACAATCATCTTCGTCCAAGTTTCTCCATGCAACTTTGCCGTCCATGCAACATAGCAATGGCCTCCCTTTTGCTTCAAATGGCTAACCAAAGACCAAGACAACGAAAGCCTGAAGAAGCACAATATTGCACCTACTAAGAAGACTGAATATTAATGCCCACACTTGTTGCACAATACCATCTTGGACAATCTTCTTGTGAAATGTGGACATCAGACTATCTGACCTACTAAGTGAAGAATGCACCTAGAGGAAAGTGAATAAGTGCTTTTGTTAAAAAACAAAATAGAATTAAAGATAATTAAATCAATTATATATTAATATCAAATGATTTCAATAAAAAACTTGATGAAGAGTACTGGTGCGGAAACCTTGTAACCAAACTAAAATCTTGTCGACAGGATCTTCTAAAGGATAACTGAGAAATAAATATCAAGGAGATAAAACAGGACCTTATCGATAAGATTTTAGTACAGAGGCTAAAATAGAATAAAAAGCGAAGTAAAGGAAGGAAAACACCTTATATATCCTGGTTCGGTCCTCAAGACCTACATCCAGTCCCCTTGATACATAATAAAGGATTTTTACTATAAAATCAGAGTATACACTCGCAGAACCTAGATTTGCAAGCTCACCTAAAACTTTTCCAACACTTAGTTTTCACATAAGCTTACCCAAAACTTACTTTCCCCACACTTAGAAAAGATTTATAGAAAAATGATATAAGGATATATTTAAAATCCTTATCAATAAAGGATTACAATAAACTCACTTTCAAAAGCTCTCACAAACTAGATTTACCCAGAAACTAAGCTCAGAAGATTTAAGATGAAAAGAACAATAAATACTATAATATAACTTAGCTTTTCTTTCTTTGCTTCAGTTCTCTATATGCTTCAGTTCTTCATCTTACTGTTATATAGTGGCTCCCAAAAAAAATATATCCGTTGGAGAGTTTAACTTCACAAATATAGTCGTTACAAGAGGTATAAAGATAGAGACAGCTAAAGGAGTTATGCTTTCGGCTGCACAGGCTATTTTCTTCTTTTTGATTTTGAATCCTTGACCTTACTTTGCTTCTTCTCTCTCTCTTCTACTACTTTTCTTTCACTTTTGCTAAACGAAATACTTAGTTTTGTTAATAAAGAAGAATTGCACTGACATTCTTTCATATACTCTTTCTTCGTGCCTTTTTCGTGAGTCTGTGCAGTGCATTTCTTTGTTCATCTTCTGTATTGTTTTGAAGATCAGAAGATTAAAGCAGAATACAGTGATCATTAAGGCAAGATGCTTTAGCTTCCCTCTTTCCCATTCTTTGTCTTTATCTTTTGCTTTTCCTCATTAAAGCTTCTAAAAGAAAACTTTTAAACAATCCTCTATCTTCTTGCTCTGCTTTCTTTTTTCTTTTCACAGATTTGCTTCTGTAACTTTACTTAGATGAAGAGAAAAGAAGAAAAAAACTTTAGAGAGAGAGAGCTTCTAAAAGGATCTGAACAAGATGACTTTGGAGAATCTCTAATATTCTTCTTTGATTCTTGAATATGGAACTTATGATGTTGTTACTGGTTTGATGAATCAAAAGTTGCAAAAGAAGAGTTTGTATTGTTTTTCTTTCCCATATTCCTTCATCTTCAACAATGATCTTTGCTTCCTTAGCCCTTTTCTTCTTCTTCGACATGCTTTTCTGATTGGTGTGGGATGGAGACTTGTTTTTACTTTATGGCATCAAATTCTCTTTATTGCTTCTTGAGCTTTTACTTTTACATTGTCCAATGTGCTTCATTAAGATTTGCAAAGGGATGCGATAGCTCACTTCACTTTTCAATGCTTCATTTAATGTTCTGCAAAAGCAAAAGGTGATCTTGCAATATAATATATAAATAACACAACTTTTCCTAAAGCCTTCACATAATCAGATGCTAAGCACTTGAATTACTATCATATTGCACTTCATTTTCTTACCTAATTGGTATTACCTATAAAATTAAATTTGATAACAAGATTAATGCAATAAGCAATATATAATTATTTTTAACTTAATGCTTGTATAAATTTTAACTTAATAATTTTGTTATCATCAAAATAATTAAATCAAAACCTTGGAGCTAACACTAAAAAGACTATTATAAATGTCCACACATGTTGCCCAATACCATCTTGGACAATCGTGCTATGAAAGATGCATGTTTTGAATCAATTGGTGGGAGCATTTATTGTACAAGTCTACAAGTCATCCTTCAAGTATACCTCATGATGAATGGCCAAAAAAAAGTACCTTCACATTGAACTCTATAAATTATTCTATCAATTTTTTACGCCCCATATCTCATGAGAAGAAGAAAAGAAACTAAAAAAAAAAAAAAAGTTTTCAATCAAGCAAATAAGTTTTCAATTTTCATAGTTGAAATTATACTGCATGAGTGGTGATTTCATCTTTAAGTGAAGTTAGACATATGTAAACCGATTGAGATAAGAGAAAACATCTTTTTATTCTTCTAGAGGATTGAAATTTGACATAATGCATATACTCACTATTCCACGTTTCTAGTGGCATTGGTGTGGTGCGAAGGTGGAAGTATTAAATTGAGACTATCTCTGACTAAGATTCATATGTAGACTATATACCCTACTCTTAATATGTTCATGCCCATTTTCTTTCCTTTCTTACTGCATAGGAATTAGCTTGATCAATTTCAAATTTACTAGTATGCCATATGTGAATCACACTAATAGTCTAGTATCAGGATTTTCCATAGTTAGTTTATCTACTTTTCAAGGTTGATAAGTGTCCTGAAAAGGAAAAACCTCAAGAATCAATAAAATTCTAAGGAGATAAGCATTCAATCTCTCTAAAGAAGTTTACTATTATATATATATTGAAGTCCAATTTGAATCCCTTCAATTGAGTTAGTTGCCAAGATGTGGATGAGTTAGATCTAATATAGTTAATATAGATTGAATATAGGTATTTTTTAATCTCAATCATTATATTTTTAAGTTTTTTGGTAAAAGATTATTTTTATTTTTATTTTTATTTTACAATGCAAATAAATGACTATAGTAATAATGTACTAATGGTGAGAGGGTTTGAGAGTAATTAACATATCTAACAAATTAATCATAAATATATTCTTTTGCGGTAAATAATTAATTGCAAATCCATAGAAACCAACAGATGGTATATGACAATGGCCATCTTAATCCTTCTCCCTTTCTTTCCTCAACCATAAAACATTTATTTTATGTTTTACTTATATGTTTCTCTATTTTGTAAATTATATTGTTCCCTCTTTTGCTTAAGCTCAAGCAGGTCTTTTTGTTCTTCACTTTTCGTTGGAGAAACTTACTTGAAAACTTGTGCTTGAGATATGACATGGCTAAGTGTTTGTTGCACAATCAATATAAATAATTTCAATGTCCTAGTAATCCGCTTTTTAACAGTGTCACTGCAATGTGAAAAATTATAACACTTGGTTGCCAAATTGTTGATTAAGGTGCTCTTATTTTTATTTTTATTTTTTTTTTTTGCAAAGGAATGTGAATTCTCAGACTTGACATTCCTTTGGTTCCTTTTAGGTTATATTACAAGAAATCTCTTTATTTTTAAGTCATGTGTAGATAATTTTTCTCTATTTTTAGAACTTGACGATAAACCCTTTTAAATTTTTAAATTTGTGCAAATAACTTTCCCACCATTAATTAGTCTATCACTTTGTTAATAAAAATGTGCACACAACTTAAAGTTTAGGGGATTATCCGTACATAACCAAAAGTTTAAGGAGTTTATCTACATAAAAATTAAAGTTTAAGGGGGTTGATTGTTATTTTGTTATAAAAAACTAACCAACTGTTGGGGATTTTCTACACAAATCTGAAAGTGTAAAGGGATTCATTGTTAGGTTTTAAAAGTCATTAAGACTATCTATATATGACTAAAACTTTGAGATTCTATGTCATTTAGCTCTTTTTTTATTTAAATAGAACGTGGGGTTAGTAACCTCGCATGCTATGATAGCATGGATCACTTACAGAGGAAGACTAATTGCCATGGTTTTTAAAATTAGGTTGAATTGACCAATTCAATCGAAAACCAATCCCTAATCCAATTCTGTTAACCCAAAAAATTAATTAATCAAAGAACTAGTCAAAACTGTTCAAATTAGCCAAATTAGTCAAAATCAGATCGATTAAAAACTAATCTAAATGGGTTCGAGAAGTTTTTCTTTTCTTTTTTAAAGATTTTTTTTTAATATGATAGAATAATTTATCTTAAATAAATTGACAGATTTAAAATAGAAGACATTAAAAGAAAAAGGGAGTTGAAATATAGAGAAACTTTTTTTTTCTTTTAAAAGAGAAAATAGAAGAGAAATAAAAAGCAAATACTTAGTTATTTTTTATGTTTAGTCTCCATTATGTCCCACTTTTTAGTAGCATTTTTCTTAAATATCAAGGTATTTGTCTAAAATTACTTTTTTTTTTTATAAATTTTTAATAATAAGTGGAATCTTAATATAATTTAAAAACTCCAAAAGTTTAATAATAAAATACTCTTAACTTTTAACCAGAGGTAATTTTTTTCAATTAAAAAAATATTTCTCAAATATTTTAAGAAATATTAAATTAATAATCAAATATTTAAATTTTATTAATATTTATTTGTTACATTAAAATTTTAATATATAAAATTTTAAAATATATATTTAATTATTATTGATTAGATTACAATTTGACCACAAATTGATGAATAAAATGTAAATAGTGCCTTCATTGGTTTAATAACTGATTAGATTTAAAAAACATTGCTAATTGCAAGCCATGCATTTGGCCAAAATTGATTTTATTTTATTTCATTTCATTTTTCTTTTTTAATTTTAGGGATTACAAAATTCTCTTATAAAGATAAAAATTATGGTTGTTGGGATAAAAATTTGTGTTAAGGGTACGGGGGTGTGTAAAATAATATTATAATATATTAGGTAATACATTTTTATTTAATTATAGTCTATTAAATAATATTTTAAATTAATATTATGAAATTTTAAATTAATATTTTAATTTAATATGTTTTTAATTGTTAATATAAAATATTTTCATATAAATAATAAATTCATAAATTATGATTTTATTTATAAAATTATGTTTTAATTATAGTTTATAAAAAAATCTTAACTTAGTTAGATTTGTTAATTTATAATAACAAAATTATAAATTTAGTTTTTCATATTATTTTTAAATAAATAGAAATCAATAATAAAATTATTTATCAAAATAAATTTGTAAGCCATTAATTTTAAAGATTGTGCCCAAGTATCAATGTGTTTGTTTACTTGTGGTTGATTGAGATTTATTTGCCTTTTGTACCCACATCTGTGTTAAATGTTATTAGACTTTATAAGGTTAGTAAAATTATTCTAATAATAAGGAGTTTAGTAATGTGTGTAATACCTTAACCTCTTTACCCTTATACAATGGTCCCATGGGTATCTCAATCCATGGCATGCAAAATGGAGCACAATTATAAGGATATATATATATATATATATATATATTAAGCATGAATAATTGTGTTATGTAAGGCTTCATTAATTCATTTTATATTCTATGGACCATGTGAACTCATCCATATTATTTCCTACCCATAACATATCTATTCAAGTCATAAACATCATCATCATTTAACTCATACATCACGGATTTGGAGCCATATATTCCAAAAACCAAAATTTGGTCTCAAGTTGGCAGGTCAAATTTTTTATAAGAATTTTAAAAATTCATAATTAATTATAAAAAAAATCAAAATCAAGCAAACCATACAATTCTAGAAATTTTTGGATGTTAACTAATGATTAAAAATAATTTTAAATCAATGCACTAGACTTTAACTTACAAAAATTGATGGAACAATACCAGAGGTCGAGCTACATTACTAGTACTATCATATAATTTCAAAAATTTATTTCTCCCTTTACAAAGCTCTTAACAAGGTGATCTTAATGGCTATGAAAAGCTTATAATATCTAATTTATGCCTGTAAAATTTCATGAGTATTGGACTTCATTTGTCCCATGTGTGATATAGAAATATAAATTGATCATATAAACAATGCACATACCATTTCTATATAATTTGGCCAACTTTAAAAACATGATAATAAATTCTGTAGAGTTTCAAATTAAGTGTCTTTAACTCTGTGAAAAGCTCTAGATGAGGCCTACTTGTTAGCCAAATTTCATAGAAAAACTTACTTATTTGGTTAGACTTTGGTTCAATACACAAAATGGTCAAATTTGAAGTCCAAATAGGTTTCTCAAGGCACCAAATGCTCTTCTTCACTTTCCACAACCATATGAGCAAGTCTAAAAGCAAAAATACAATATATAAAAGCATGACAAATGATCTAAATCATCATGGAGCTCATTCTTGTAACGTCCAATTTTTTGTAAAGCACCAAAATGAGTTAGTTTTCAAAGCAAGTCCCCTGAGGTGAGTTATTTAAGACCAACAAAAATTAGAAGAAAATTCTAAATAATGAAAAATGAGGATTTGAGCCCTGAATTGCCTAAAAATCGAGGCTGTAGTGACTCAAAAAAATTTTCAAAAGGCTAGTAACATTTTCATAAATAAGTGCAATTCTCACCTTGCCACTTACATACATACACATGGACATAAAGATGCTAGAATGTCAATCTTCAACATATACATTCATTTGGCTTCTAACTTGATGCATACACCATATATATATATATATTTGAACTTACTCAAAGGTTTACATCATATATACAACTCATGGTTACAATTCTTGACATCAAAATATAAACAAAAAGGATATTTCTCTATCTCTTTGTCAAAGTCTCGCTTCTCAAGGTTGTCGGCCTTCATTTCTTGGTTCATTTGGCTCACCTAGACATGGTTCGGCATATGTGAGGGGAAAAAGTGAGATTCAAATAATCTCAATAGCTCTTAACCCTTCCAAACATATATAATGGAGGCATATACATGTCAAAAAATGCATGCATGACATTCAAGTTATTTGTGAACATACATAAAATATTTTTCTTGTCACATAAACTCATACATAGCAAATATAAGCTTTCAAGGGTAATGGTCTAGCCTTACTCATCTTTCTTGGGACTTTTGGATTTGTCTCACCCACTTTCAAGGGACTTTTGACTTAGCAAAATTCTTCTTGAGACTTTTTTGCTTTATTTCACCCATTTCTAGAGACTTTTGACTCATCTTTACCCTTGCTAGGGGACTTTTGGCACAACTAAATCCATTCAAACCATATTGCAAATATAAACACATTTCAAGAAGTATAATGGTACCATAGCTTGTAAGCAATAGCTAAAAACATTTCTTATGTTCAAACATGTATACAAGTACTTAAAGACAAGTAAACACCCAAGCCATATATGAGAGAACGGTTAGAGAGCTACTTTGAAGTAAGATTTACACACTTTTTCCTTGGTTATTCCCCACTTTTTTGGCCACATACTTGCAACTAGGTGGAGCTTGATTCCTTTGGCCTAAATACATCAAATAGGATACAATTATATCATAGAAGCAAGCTCTAGCATCACACACACTCTATGTTAAGCTACTTTGTTCTATGGTTCAATTATAGTTTCATAAAAGACCTAATGAAGCAACTACTAGAATTTATGCTCTTAGCTCCATTTTCTCCTTCTATCTGGGGTTCTTGACTCTATTTAGACCTCTTGGAGTCATCACAAATTCATTCCCAAGAACCTAGATACAAGTTGCTTCTTTAAGTCTCATTATAGAGCCTACACCTCTATCTCACAAATCAAGGCTTCCAAATTTTTTTTAAGGATTCCTTGGATGTTCTTCCATCATATTTAGTCTCTTTTTACCCTTAGAAAAATTTAAAACTCTCCTTAGTTACAAGAACCATGCTTGGCCGAGACATGCACAAGGTTTTGGACCTATGGAACTAGCTTTGTTTTCTTAAAAGGAATGGCATATGTGAGGCATTCTAGTGTCTCAAGAACCCATATACACTTTTAGACAATTAGAAATACCACGAGAAGGCTTCATACATACCATGATGCAATAAAATCCCTAGGTTTTGGAAACTTATTTTCTAATGCCCCTTTTTGGAATTTCTTTGCATCTGTTTGTTTCTCACCCTCAAAAACCTAGGTTTCATGCTTGGTTTAGGTCCGAATTTACTTCCTCTTGGTTGTTCTGTATGAGGCCGAAAATCACCTATGGAGAAACAAGAAGAAGGAAGTAGGGAAAGCCACAATACATACCTTGATTCTTAGCCTTTTCAAAAGTGCTCTCTTTTGCTATAGGCTTTTCCTTAAATTTCTAACTTCCTCCCTCTAAACAAGACTCGAAACAGTCCCAAATCACATACCAAAACTATAGGAAAAGAGAGGAGAAGGAGGATAACAAAGTTGCTAAATGAAGGAGCATGAAAAATCAAAGATTTCTTACTTTTTTCCTAGACTTTTTCCCTTCCTCTTGTGTGCCCTTTTCTTGCTGAGTTTCCTTCTATTTTAGGCAGAAACTAGGTCAACTAAAATGAAGAGAAAAGTGGGGCTCCATCTATATATAGGGAAGGATTCATTAAGAGCTTTTCAAAATGTCAATTTTGTCCTTTATTCTTAACTTATTCCCTCAAGGTTTATTTCAACTCTTTTTCGAGAACTATCTTTTCCATCATAAAATTTAGGTCTTTTAACTTATGAATTACCTTTGGAATAACTCAAATTGGATTTAAAACTTTTTCGAACGAAAAAGGTCAAAGTTTGGGTCAACTGACATTTTAAAACCAAATTGGAGGGATTTGAACCATTTTAGGGATTTATATAGTTTTTAGGACCTCTAAGAACCTTAGAAAACTTAATCTTTCTATTTAAAGATCTCCTCTTTGAATTTTTTAAAAAATATCTAAAATTATGAAAATGCCACTACATTATGTCAGATTTTTATTTAGCCACTTTTTGGTTTCTAAGAATCCTAAGCCTTAGATTATTGTTTTTTTTATTATTTAAAATTTTATTATAATTTTATTTGGCCTCAACTCATTCATTTTAAAAGACTCTCTTTTATATTTGATTCATTTTCGTCGTTTTTACAAAAATCGAGTGTTAAAGTGTGGGATTCATTCAGGGCCTACAAAAATAATGTGTATAAATTTATAATTTTTTATAGTATAAAAGTTTTATTTTGATAAATATTTTTATCATTTTTATTATTTAATTTCTATCACTGTGACATTATCAATTATGTGATAACTTCCCATTTTGAGATTTCATACTTGTATATATATATCTATAGAGTTAGCAACCGTTAGATTTTGCAGAATGCGTGGGACATTGAACCTACTTTGCTTCTTATGTGCTGTTGTGCATCCTCTCCACACATTAACTGCCTGTTTGATTCAGATGAGAAGAAATATAATAAGAAATAGAATGGAAAAAATGATTTTAAAAATAAAAATTATTCTTTATGCTCTTACTTAAAAAAAGTGATAAAAAATTAAAAAAAATTATTAAATAATGTTCATAATAATATAATAGATATTACACAAAATTGATGATAAAAAATTATCTTTTTCACCAATTGAACCAAAATATTTTTGAAAATCACATCCGCAATATGTCTGTGTATATATACATATATAATCTGAGTTATGAGTTTTGCATTAACTAAACCGTTAAAAAATGCTAACCAAAATGAGTTTATATCAGTTTAGTTTAGTTTTTCTCAAGGCTTCATTTTTTTTAAGAAAATAAAAATTTGTTATTTTTTTTCTTAAGGTAATAATTCTATAACGAGCTTTTTTTAAAATTATTTTTTGTTAAAAAATTTCTATTATTTAGATTATATATAAAAAAGGTTAAAACATTATTTTGGTTCTTTAATTTTATTTATTATCTCAAGTTTATTCTTTGAAGTTCAACGTATTTGAGGCCTTGTTTAGTACAATGGAAAGAAATGAAAAGTACAGTGGAATCTACAACAAATGACTTTTGGTGGGAGGATTTGAGGGCGGAAACCGAAAGCTATGATATTATGCAGTTTCTTTGCTTCCGCGTGTGGTATTTTTTTAAATAGGTTCATAATGATATTTTTACCCTTCTCATTTGTATTACTATTTATTTATTGGACTACTAAACCCAATTAATCAGTATACATATATATTATTTATAATGTATTACATGAAAAAATATTATATATATATATATATATTATTTATTTATATTTTATTATTTATTATATAAAGTAAAAATAAATAATATTTTTTAAAAAAGAATAATAAAAAATAAAAATCTTAAAATCTTATTATAAAAATAATTACCAATAATTATATTTAAAAAAATAAAATATTTTTACTATTAAAATTACTTTTGTTATATAAAAAAAAAGCCTACAAATTGCAAAGCAATCAATAGGTGCTCAGCCAACTGGCACTCCATTTATATGTGTGGGTTAGATCCCTTCTCCTTGCGCGCGCGCACCCACCCACCCACCTATATATATATATAGATATATATATATATATATGTATATATATATATAAAATATCATAATATATATTTTATATTTTTGTTATAATTATATATGTTATATTTAAATAAATTAATATATATCAAAATATATATATTAACTAAATAATTATTTATATATATGATATTATTTTCAAAAAAGTAATCAAAAATAAAAATATTAAAAACTTATTATAAAAATAATTAATAATAATTATATTTTAAAAAATAATAACATATTTTTATTAAAATAAATTCTAACTGATATTTATTGAAAATTGTCTAATTAAAAGTTAATCAAATCAAAATTTCAATTGAATGTCAGTCAGCACATTTATTGTGCTACAATGATATATATAGTATATATATTTATATTTTACATATGTATATGCTATTATTATACATATTTATTTATATTATACATATTTATATGTATAATACAAATATATATATTACTTTTAAAAACAATAAGACAAAAAAAATTAAGAATTATATTATAAAATAATTATATATTTACAAAATAAAAGCTATTATTTAATATTAAAATTAATAAACTTAATTAAGAAAACAACTGAGAATCGGTCAAAAATATCTGACCAAATCCCAATTGGCACATATATATATATATATATATATATATATATATATATATATATTAAATTTTAAAAATAAAATGATTGGCATAACCAATAATTGGTTGGACTTGTATGTGTGTAGCAATTCCCCCCTCCCCAAAAACGCACACACACATATATATATATATATATATAGGTATATTAATTATATTTTAATATATATTATTTATATATTAAAATATATAAAATATAAAATTTTTATTTTATGTGTGTTATATTTATATATATGTTATATTTAAATAAATTAATATATATCAAAATAATGTCAAAGACATAGTATAAGGACAATTTTATCATTTTATTTTTTATTTTTATCCAACTAAACAATTAAGTATAAATATTTTTATATTTTTATCAAACATAATTTTTTCATTACGTTTCATTTATTTTTTTATTTTTATTTTTATCACCAAAATTCTGCAAAGCAGACTGTGGCCAAAGCAAGAAACTACGTTAGACTAAAACAGAAACAGAGAAAAACAGAGTCAGGCAAGAGAAACTAGCCTAAGGCCTCCTTATATCCAATAGAATCAAATTTCTAAAATTCTTTTTAATAAAATCTGTTAATTTTTAAAACATCCGTCTGTGTTTTATTTGACGTAAAGGTCGCGTGTCTTTATTTATTTATTTTTTATGATGAGAATTAGCATTATATTATTTTAAAAAATTAAAACGTAAAATAAATAGATATTGAAATTTAAAAAAAGAAAAAAAGAAAAACGCAGTGTTGCCATTATTCCATTCCAAAGCTCTCTGTTCATTGTCGCACAAATAAAACACTGCGTTTTATTTGAAAATGTTTTCTAATAGCTTTGTGAAGTGTTTTAAAGCCGATTTTAATTGGTTTCAGAAAGTACTCAGAATTTTCATATTCGAAGAACCAAATCACCTCCACTTGGTTTCTTTTCAAACAATAAATTAAAATATATAACTATTAAATATGCCGAACAATTGGAGCATATGGCATAATATGTTTTTATTTATTCAATCCTAGAGTCCTATTTCTTTATCTGCTTATTCATTTAGACTAGTATAACTTATTGTGAAATCTAAACCGCAAAGTCAACCTAAACTTAAAATAGACAACAATTCTATTACAATTGAAGAAGCTAAATTTATTTTTTTTTTTAAAATGGTGAAACATTTTATTTATCAATTGAATATCTATTAGACACTTTTTATCTTTTCTTATGCTAAAAGTAAATTTATCATAGAAACAATTTTATATTTTTATTTTGGGATACAAAACTGCATTAAATAGTTAAACGTAGATGATCTATGGAAAGCTACATCCCTGATGGTTCTGTGGTTTCAAAGTTGATAAATATATAATGCTTGCTATTGTGGCACGACTTTGAATAGTACTTCTGCTGAAGGAACCTAGATTTTCTTCAAATCAGAAGTCTTGTTCTTTTCTTCCTTCTGTAAAGAAAAAGCTTGGGATCGCTCAAAAAACCTTGGGATCATTCAACTCATTAAGAGAATAACTCAGAACTCTATTGCACAAATTTCCTTGTAATATAGTGGAGAGTTCTCTGCAAAATGTATACAGACCCAATGCACACCATGTTTCTCTAAAATTTAGCCCAGCTTGCGTCTGCTGAGTGATGGTCTTTTGTATTCCAATCCAAATTGGGCCTATGTTTGGTACTTCTTATTCTATTACAAATCAAACAACTCAAATTGGTTTTCCGATCAGTACCAATAGTCTAAACTAGATGGGCAAGACATCTTTTAAAACTTTCAAATGACATTTGGATTTTTTACTTTGATGGGCTGGGCCGATCGAGAGGGCTCTAATTTTTTTATGCTCAGCCCTCTTTTTTCATAGGGTTAGGTTAAACTTAATAGATTAAGCACATTCTAAAACCATTTCTTTGGGACACAAAAACAAAGTATATTACTTAATAAATGCACTAAGATTTCTTTTTTTTTTTTTACCCCACAATTTGTTATTCTCACAAAAACTTTTATCTACAAATTTATAATCTATACGTGTAACTTTAAAACCTTTATTCCTGAATGCTTTGTTGTCCTTAAAGCCCATGGTGACAATTTTATAAAACCTTTACCTTTAGATATTTTACTATCATTGAAATCTTTACCCACTAATATTTTATTGTTGCTAAAGCCTATAATGACAATTTCATAAAATTTTTACCAATAAATATTTTACTATCACTTGAACCTTTACCCACAAAGGTTTTACTACCATTAAAACCTTTACTCACCAGGAAAATTGTTGAGTACTGCAACATAGTATCTTGAATACAAACCTAGTAACAAAGTATGGAATTGTGTTACTGCTCCAATCAATTTTAGGGACTGGAGATTGAGACAAAAAAGCTAGAAAGCAAAGAAGATAATTGTGTTGTGTTTGTTTGATTACTTCTATTGTGATAAATTGTAAACAGAAGGTTAAAATATTGTTTGCATTCAAGGTTTGCAGTACTATAATTGAGAAATGCTTGCTATATTATTAAACAAGTTTTTCATAACATGAAGATATACAAGTTCTACGATTGAATTATGAATTTATTATATTCATCAATAAATCTTTTTCCTCCTTTACACATTTTATATAAAACACTCATTGATTAGTCTAATGCATATCCTACTTTGAAGTAAAACGATAGCAACTCTATCACTTCTTAAGTCTACAGATTTCATCTTTATTACATGACCTAGTCCTTAATTAGTCTAAATGTAAATCTACTACTAATTGATCAGTCTAATGCATGTCTTATGATATTGAGGGTAAAATAATAGTAACTCTACTATTTTTTAAGTCTATAGATGTCCTTTTTATTGCATGGAATAATCCTTTTAGCCCAAATTAAACTCAATCACTAATAAGTCTTATGCATATCCTGCATTAAAGGTAAAATGATAGCAACTCTGCCATTTTTTAGGATCCCATCCTAAATGTTTCTACACTCGTTAGAAGCAGACCTTGCCTTTGTTTCCCATCCTTCTTTAAGAAAGAAGGCATTGCTTATACACACTACTTGAGCTAAGTGTTTGCATTGAAAAATAATACAGATTGAACTATGGTTGGGAGATGTGCTTTCAACATTGAAGGGACTGCCACTTACGAAAGACAGAGCAGATAAGAGTGCCTTTGGTTTTCTCTTTTTTTTTTTTTAATTCAAAACAGAAAACATGAGTGAAAATGTTTTTGGTTGTCTAACAGAAAATATTTTTCTGACAATTTTTTAAAATAGATTGAGAATGTGTTTAGTTAGTTTCAATTTTTTTCAATTTTTTTTTTACTCATTACATCTTATAAATAAATTTTCAAATAAAAGAAAACTCAATATGAACTACTTGACAATAGGTTTTTCAAGAAAGCTTCTTTGCCATGGAATTAAGGAATTTGCTTCGCTTACGGATATTAGCTCCAAATTAATGGTAAGGAATTTGATTATTGACTTTGGTATTTGATATTTTGAACTTTATGCAAATTTTTGTAGCCAAGTTTCGATAGCTTTGGATTATTGGATAATGGTTTATTGATGCAAATTTTTTTGGACTCTATGTAAAATTATGATTTGGTGTAATTGTGATTGTAAGGACATTCATGGTTTTTGATTGTTGAATATGGTTGAGGATTTTGAGAGGAGTAATTTGGATTGATAGGTTACAGGTAGTTTTAGTAATATATTTGGATTGCTTGCTGGTTTCTCACAAGGGATAGTTCTCATTAACTTTTGGAGTAGTTTGACTTGGGAAAATAACTTAAGCTGTTTGAGTGTTTGAAAGGGTTAATTTTGATTCTTAATATTGAAAGCCTATCAAAGTTTTAGTTTTCTGGTCAAGATTTGATACAACTAGAGGCATGTGTCCTTCAAGATATGTGCCACTATACTAATTTTAATAATCCAATGTTTGCATAATTTAAAAAGTTGACTTTTTCTTTTAATTTAATAGTAGTAGTATCACTATGAAAAATGAAATTTTTAGCATTGATTACAAAACTCAACACTAGATGCTTAATTTTTACAATAAATTACACAATTTTTTTAAATTTTATTAAAATTGCATATACCACTTTTTTATTTTTAAAATATACATAAATTTCTTATAAAATAAAAAGTTATTTTACATTTTAATTCAATTTTTTTTACCAATACCTATCATTTAAATTTTAAAAATTATGTATTTAAGTTAACGAAAGATATTTTTGTAAAAAAAATTAAAATTAGACTAAAAGGTAGATAAATTTTTATTTTAGAAGAGATTTGTATGTATTTTGAAAATTAAAAAAATTCTATGTAATTAAAACAATAATTAAGAAAGATGAATCTAATTTAGTATAAATTTTAAAGACTTGGCATCAGTTGCTAACATTAATTAAAACCAACGCTGGAATTAAGGTTCGACGGAACATAAGAGTGGCGAAACAAATAATTGAGAAGAAGGAGTGACAAGAGATTCTTCTTTGTGCATTTTGAAGAAGGGGAACACACCATTCACAAATCAAAACTCGCAAGAAATCTCATTGTCCTCTATTAACGAAATCGACTATGCTTCAAGGGGAAATTCTCACACTCACTCTCAACTAATGTTCTATGTAGCAGCAATTACTTTATCAGCAAAAATCAGTTAACTTATTTCTTTCTCTTATTAAATTTTCTTTCTCTCTTTTTTCTTTTCTGATTGGAAAACTCTATTTAGCAAATTTGGTGTCTCCCTTACCCTTCCAATTTATGGTACTCTATGTTTCCCTTTCTAAATGGCAGTAATAGCTCGCGAACACACTCACATTCAAACCCATTGAGAATATTCAAACTCCAAGCTGTTCAATTCATCTATTGTCATCCCATCAACTCTTGTGAAGTATGGATTTTTGTAATTGTTGTTAAATAAAGAATGCGTTTTCTTGTAAGTCCATTTTACCCTGTTTCAATTTCAAAGTTGAAATGGAAGTCATTATCTTTTCAGCCTCTAGGCGTTGAGGAAAAAAAAGTTGAATGTGAAATGACAAGGATTTATAGTGGAAGAGCCACTCAATTTTGCAGGCTCTTTGGTCTAACAGCAAATTACAAAAAGTGTTGCATTGGCATCCCATTTGGAATTGATTGTTCATGATATTTGTGTGTATCTTTAGCTAGGAAGGTACAAAGGAAATTGAATTTGTCCAGACCTTGCTGATTATAGTTATAGTCGGGGTATATAAGTTTCAAGTAAGAAAAAGTAAGATTTATAAGGGAGTGAATCTAATGAAATGTTTCTTTAACCTAAGAGCTAACAGATTTGGCTGCAATTATCTTACTTTAATCCTTTAATGAACAGAAGCTGCTCAAAATTTACTTATCCTTCTTCAGTGTATATATTTACTATTTCTTCATAATGTCTTCTATAGGTTTTTGTTACCATCATTTTCTTTCTCCATACCCTATACTTGTTGTACTTCAACTTACTAAACGTGAAGGACTATTCGATTGAGCAACTGATATGACTGTGTTATAACAATACGAATCAAAAGGTATTCCATCATATCAACTTTCCATGGTAGTTTCTCTTGCTATTAGCCAATAATCTTGACTCTGAATTTTATTATTAAAAGCCAATTGTATTTTGATTTGAGACTTCACTTCTATAGGAAAGTAACTTCTTGTTGTCATAATCTAAGGTGAATATATATATATATTATCTATTACATTAAAAAATAAAATAATTTTCTTTTCTTTTATTTCTCTTTCTCCCATCAAAATTTCTTTCCCATCATATTCCTCATTCCGTCATGTTTCCAGCCTCCTTCCTCCTTCGAAGCTTGTGTGCTTCCTCTCCAGTGTAGCTACTGCCGGTGCCGTACAAGTGTCCTCAAACTCCTTCATTGTTGGTTTACACATAAGAGGTCCATGGTCGAAGTTTGTAGCATATCGGACTGCAATAAGCATCTCCTTCCTCCCATTTCCATATTCCTCCATTTTTGTCCTTAATTCCTTCAATTTTTGGTTTGCCCCTTCCATTTTCAGTCGATCCCAGTTGTTATAGGAAGACAAGAAAGTGTTGAAGTTCTTTTCTTCTAAGCTGACCGAGTAATAGTGTGGGAGTTGGGGCTCCTTGGATTGAGCTTCCTAATCACGTTATACATGCATAAATCTCAAATTTTTTATTCCTTGAAGTAATTCTTGAGCTTAAATTATAGGTTGGTAACTAGATGAAAAGATTTAAGTGTGTGGTTAGTTGCATAATATGAAGGGTAAGGTTATGAAAAGGGAATTTAGGTAATAGGCTGTTATTGGGTTTAATGAATGTCAGAAATTATTTATTTGAACTTAGGGAGATCGGTTCTTCAAGGAGGAACAAGTGCCTCTCGGCATCTCTATGATTAGATAGAAAGTTATAATTTGCATTATGGTTCTTACTTTAATCATATGCCTATGATAATGATAGCTAAAATTTTATTTCAAAAATATCTTACATGGTCTTAGAGAATTGTTCTTAAATTGCCTACTCTTATATGCTTGAATTAATAACATAAATAAGGGATAAACAGATGCTTAGCACCAAGTGATAAGGTGACTGAGGTGAGCATTTTTATTTTTGAGACTTGTTGCATCATCTAGTGAGTTAAGGTGTGGTTTTATAATAAACATAGCCAAAAATTTTAAATTAGAATTAAAAAAAAAAAAAGAAAATGTAACATTCAATCTTTTTGTAAACATGAGAAATGTAATGTCTAGTTTTTCCATAAATATACAAAACTCACTGGATACAAAAGGAAGTCCCTTAGATAGCACGATTTGAGGTCAAATAAAATAAGAGCAATAATCTAAACCTCAAATAATAAGGATATAAGACTAGAGGTACTCTGACAGAAAGAGTCAGAATAACCAGATAAAACTTAATGAAAATGTAATAGCATTTTTTTAATTTCGGACACTTTAGAAAACTCATAGCATGAAATTTTAAATTAAAAAAATGAGTTTCTCAAGGTTCTCAGAGACTCTAAAAACTATAGGAACCTTTAAAACAATTAAAACCCTTCTGATTGACATTTTAGAACTTCAGTTGACTCGAATTTTGACTTTTTTATTTGGGAAAGTTTTAAATCTAATTTGAGTGATTCCAAAGGCATTTCATAAATTAGAGAACTTAAATTTTATCATGAAAAAGACAGTTCTTGAAAGAAAGTTTAAATGAGCCTAAAACAAAAAAGGCAGGAAAACGAGACGTGAATGAAATTTTTAATGAACAATTTTAAGACATCCCCCTTATATGTGTCATGCTCCTCCTCTCCCTCACTTAACCTACATTAGTTTTGCCCAAGAACAGAAGGGAGACCAGTTGAGAAAGGAATGCAAGAAGGGAGGAAGAAGAGGAAAAAAAATTCAAGAAAAGGTAAGAAAAAATGTAAAATTTCATGGTTCTTCCTTTACAAAAGATGTTCTCCTCTTTCTCCCCTTTTTATAGTTTTGGTGACTCATATGAGGCTGTTTTGGACCTAGTTCAGGGAAACAAAGTTAGAATTTGAAGAAGAAGATTACACCAAGTGAAAGAGCTCTTGAAACAAGCCTAGAAAATAAGGTAAATTCCATTGTTCTTCTTCTTGTAATTCTTTCTTATTCCTCTTAGTGTGTGTTTTGGCTAAGTGTAAGCCAGCTAAGGGAGGATAAATTTTGGTCCTAGCAAGAGAGAAACATAGGTTTTAGAGTGTGAGGAACAAGTATATGTAAAGAAATTCAATTAAAATACATTAAAAATAAAGTTACAAAGATTAAGAATTTTGTTGCACCTTGAGATGTAGAAGACTTCCTACTGATAAATTAAGCTATCTAAGAGTATATGTAAGTTCTCAAGACACCTAAGAAGTTTCCCAAGTGGCAATTCCCTAAAGAAAAGAAAGCAAACTCTATGGGTGCACCATGAAGGGAGTGTCTCAACCAAGAGAGGTTTGGCCACTTAAGGAGTGTTTTAAATTGTTTTAAACCTAGGAGACTAGATATGACAGAAGAACATCAACAAAAGCCTTAGAAAAATTTTAGAAGCCTTGGTTTGTGAGATAGAGGTGTAGGCTCCATAATGAGACATAAAGATGCAACTTATAGATAGGCTTCTTGTGAACACCGTATTTTGTCCGAAGCAATTACAAAAATAACAAAATTAAGAAAAAAAGAAAATATAAAATTAAGAGCAAAAAAAAAAACAAATAAAAAAAATTATTATTAACTAAATTAAAAAAAAAAGAGCTTAAGAAAACAATATAAAACCAAGGAAAAAAGAAAAAAAAAACTCAAAAGCCAAAAAAGAAAAAGAAGAAATTGTAAGAGATTAAAAAAAAAAAAGAAGAAAAGAAAAGAAAATAGGGGCAATCTTAAGCCCAAATCCACTTCCCCTAGTGCAGGCCCATTTTACCAAATTCTAGCCCAATTCCCTTTTATCTGGTGTGGCTATAGTAGAAGGGGGCAGCATACAGAAGGCAGAAGGTTGAAAGAAAAGAAAAAAAAAAAAGGTAAAACTAATTTAAAATAAAATAAAATAAAAGCTACTCACTGCAGCCCAACTCGTTCAAGCCCATCAGTACTACCCCTTTCTCAAGCCCATTAATGAAAAAATACAAGTAAATAAAAAAAAATGCCTTCAGCCTAAATTAAAAGAAAAATGGCCCAAATAAAAAAAAGACCTATAGCCCAATCTTTCTAGGTCTGGCCCATTAGTTCAGAAATAAAAAAAAAAAAAAAATAGAAGCTAGAGTTCAAAACGCAGGAACCCTGCGTTTTGACCTCAACCCCTCCCTGTCACACTGCTCTCTGGACCAGCGAAAAGAAGAGACTGACACACAAAAAAAAAAAAGCAAAATGGGGATTCAGAAGAGAGGGATGATTTCGAGATAAGAAGGCAGAGTGAGGGATTCGAAAAGGGGGGGCAGAAGGGAGAGAGGAGAGAAAAAGAAGGAATCGAAGACAGAAAGGAGGAGGGAACCGGAAATGTGAAGGCTAATCTGAAAATGAGAGGGAAAGATGGAGATTGAAACGGAGGGAGAGACCGACTGAAAAAAAAGCAGAGAAGGCAGCGTCGACCGAAGAGAATGAGGTGGATCTGTAAAAGAGAGAGATTGATTGAGAGGAGCAAAATAGAATGAAGAGAGGCTGGATCAGAGGGGAGGAGAGCATGCCGAGATTGAGGGTGCCGAAAAAAAAAGAATCAAAGGGAGCCGGGATTGAATTAGAAACAGGGGAGGAAAGCCGAGAGAGAGGGGGAAACACCTGAAACTGGAGGAGAGAACGCTGGAGGAGGTTCAGTGACAGAAAAAGAATGGAGGGACGATGGGCACAGCTGGACCAGAGGACACCGAAAGGGAGAAGGAAGAATCAGAGGGAAGATCTGGAAAAAAACAAAAGAAGAGCTGCAGAGGAGGAGAGCCGAGAGAATGGATGCTGATCTAGAGAGGGGGAAGCACAGGACAAAAATTGCAGATTTAAACCGAAGAAAATCATCATCCTAATCTCTCAGTCTGTTGAAAGCCATCACAACATAGGTTTGAATCAGATTTTTGTTGCTTCATTCTCAGTTTTGAATTTCATACTGAAAATTTTTGTTCAGTGATGGCACGGTTCACATGTACACACACATATATAGATCTATTTCTCTGATTTCGGTTCGTATTGGAAGTTAGTAGAAATCTCTATATTTCTTGGTGTTGTGCTGAAGTGCTGTCCTGTTTAAATATCTGTGATTGTGACCTGAATCTTCTTGGGTAGGAATTAAGGTTTAGATATCATGAGCTCATTTCATCCCAGTGCGTTCATAATCTGTGATTTTCAAAATTTAGAATTTAGATTGCTATTTATTAGACTCTAAGTTATGGCCAAAATTCATCTGATCTTTATGGAAGATGCAGAATAACTGATCTTAATATGTGTTTTTTTTATGGAGTTGTGTTTTTCTATGGGTTGACTGTTATCTTATTTTGTTGAATGGAGACCGAGTTTTATTATCATATCAAGAGCCTTGAGAGCACAAGTTTCTCAATATGATTTCTCGACGATGCTCTATCATGAAAAGACAATAATTTAATAGCTAAACGTAAGTGGACTAACCAAAAAAAAAGAGAGGGTTTTTAGCAAAATACCATTAGGGTCTCAAAATGATAATGTGTATGAAGAGTAATTTTTGGGAAAATAAACGAAGAAATTTAATAGTGAAATTTGGTAAATTATCATGGCTTGAGAGTATCCAATCAAGATTATTTTCCCAAATTGATATAGCAAAGTACAGATTTGGATTTCGAATCAAACTCGTGTCATTTGAAAGATCGTCATCATGCTTGGATCGTTTGAGAGATCAATATCTCTCATGTTATGAAATGGTAATATATATTTTTGGATAATCATCTTTTCCCCCGTCGCATGGCACAAATTAGAATCTAGGTTAATAATTTATCATGAAGTAGGCTACTTACTTGTTTCCCCTGATTGGCTAATTCTAGGGATACATTATACCACATGTCATTCTTATTCTATCAAGATGTGGTATCTTAATATGGATTGTCTTGTATTAATAAGATCAAAATGCATCAAGAATGGGAATATGTTGAGAAAATGCGTATAAATTATGGTAGGGATTTTATATTAAATCTAAACACAATAGATTTTACCGTGTGAGATGAGGAATCTCTTCAGGTATTCAGGATGATCACATATCATGTGTAACAATAAGTTGCCGTAGGTGTGATGATTATTTCGCGCTTTATAAATTCATATGTCCCACCTTATTTACATTTTATTTACACCTTTAAGTAACTATAAATGAAATAAATTTTGATACATGCATAAATAGTCATACCGTGTGAGGTTTTTGAACCTCCTCAGGTATCTAGGAAATCACATACCGTGTGAGGCAATAAGACTCCACAGGTGTGCTGATTAGTTCGCACATATTTTAATTTTGGTTCCAATGGCCCACTCTCATTTTATTATTTTAATTTTTTTTTTCTAAAAAAAATGAAATGAATGAAAGTTATTTTTGTAATTAAATGTGGTCATAGATAATTATGCCGTGTGTGATTTGTGAATCTCCGTAGGCATTTAGGATAATCACGTTGCCGTGTGAGACAATAAGGCTCCACGGGCATACTAATTGAGTCATGCGTGGATAAATTGAGATTCATTTATAAAATTTATAAATGTAAATAAAAATAATTTCTCAAAGCATTTTTTCTTTTAATAATAAAAAGACTATAATTATTTTAAAATTTTTTTAATAACAATGATAAAGGTAAATAAAATAAAATTGACGTTTTGCAAATTAAAACAAACCAACGAATTCCAGAAAAACAGTTTTGGTTTGTAAAATGACAAATTATTTTATTATTTTTATCTTTTCAAAAAATAAAAAAATAATAAAAAATACCAACCAAGTGACATGCATTTTTAGTCGAACTACGTGGACTTTGATCCCTATTGGAGGGTACGTAGGCCCTAGGCTCTTATCCTAGGTCAAGTCTGACCTTGTAAATAAAATTTTCTGTTCAATTTTCATTTCCTTAATTTTTTTTCTTTCATTTCGTCTTTTCAAATTTTGTTTCTTTAGTTTATTTCCTCTTTTTCCTTTTCAACTTCATTCCCTTTACCTTTATTTCTTATTTTGCATGTGATTTGTTAGGAGAATTAAAATAGACTAAATGCCATATTAATTTTGCACAACTAATTTAGGGTAACCGTTCTTAGTAACGGGTGTAGTGGGGTGCCTAACACCTTCCCCACTCACAATTGACTCCCGAACCTATTTTCTGATTCGTAGACCATTTTTCTTATTTTTCAAATAAAAAGGCTTTTCCAAAGTTTTGCCTTTTCAAAAATTAAAATTTTGGTGGCGACTCTACTACTTATTTTGATTTTGATTTCAGTCTTCATTTTCTCTGGAGATTGAATCGAAATTTCTTTTTCAAAAAATTTTCTTCTTTTTAAAAGCGCCACGCGGTCGCATTTTCGGGTGTGACACTTCTTAAAATGAAATTGTGATAACTCCATGGAGTCTAAATGGAGCTAAGAGACTTAAATTGAAGGAGGAAATGGAGCCAAGATCTTGAATTTTAATAGTTGCTTCATTATGTCTTGTATAGAAGCATAATGAAGCCATATGAGAAAGTAACTTTCTATAGAGCTTGCATAAGGCTAAAGCTTGTTCCCATAAGTGATTCATGTCTCATTTGATGTGGTTAAGCCAAAAAAACCTAGTGCCTTTAAGTTTCAAGGGTGTGGTCGAGAGAGGGGAAGAAATAAACAAGGGAAAAGCTTGAGATTTTGCTCCAAGGTAGCTCTCTAACCTTTTTCTTATGCATTGTTGGATGTTTTTTTGTCTTTGAGTGTTTATGTGTATGTTTGAACTATGATAAATGTTTCTAGCTATTGCTTACTTGCTATGGTACTATTATGTATCTTGAAATGAGTTTATGAATGCATTGTAGCTTGAATGGGTTTAATGAAGCTAAAAGTCCCTTAGCAAAGATGAAGATAAGCCAAAAGTCCATAAGATTGGGTGAGATAAAGCCAAAAGTCTCAAGAAGAGTAAGGCTTAGTCAAAAGTCTCTTAAAAGTAGGTGAGACAAGTCCAAAAATCCTAAGAAAAGTGGATGAGGCTAAGCCAATACCCCTGAGAGCCTATGTATGATATGCATGAGTTTCTTAAACATAGAAAATGTATTATGTATGCTTACTAGTAGCTAAATTGCCATGCATGCATTCTTTGACTTGCAGCTACTAAGATTCTTTGAATCTCACTTTTCCCCTTCCATATGCCTATTCATGTCTAGGTGTGCCAAGAAGTCTAAAAGAATGAGACGAAATGCCTTGGAGCATGATACTTTAACAAGGGAGTAGAAAAATAGATAATTTTGTAGCAAATTGATGGCAAAAATTGTATCTATATGATGTACATTCTATGTAAGCCATTGACCACAGACAAATGTATGTGAATATAATGTATGTATGAATTTTGGAACTAAATGAATGGATAAATGGATTTTTGCCACCTTGGTTCTATGATGTGCATGTGTATAAGTGTGAATGGCATGGTGAGATTGAGCTCTATGATGATTTGGACTATGTGGCATGCTTCCTTAGGCTGTGTTTGTGTTATGGGATGTGCTCAAGTGGCCATGGTATATTAAGAAGACCATTTAGTGCCTTAAGAACCATGTTAGACTCCAAAATTGGCCAAAACTTGAGCTGAACCAAAATTTGACCAAATGGATGAACTTTTTTATGAAATTTGGCCAACAAATAAGGCTCATCTAGAGCTTTTCACAAAGCTAAAGAGTATCTAATTTGGAGCTTTAGAGAATTTATTATAATTTTTTAAAATTGGCCAAATTATGCAGAATAGTAAGGTGTACTGTTCAATTGGTTAGTTTAGATTTTTATTCACTTCTAGGTCAAATAAAGTTCGATGGCTATGAAATTTTACAGGTATAAACTAAGCACCATAAGCTTTCCATAACTATTGAAATCACCTCATTTGGAGCTCTGTAAAGAGATATATGAATTTTTGAAATTTTAAATCTGAAAGTCATACAAGAAACGACTTAAGTTACTATTCTATTATTTTTCTCTGATTAAACACAATTGTTTTAGTCTGAAATTATTTTTAGTCACAAGTTAAGATATTACAAAAAGAATAATAATAAATCAATATATATATATATATATGTAAAAATGATAATTAAATAAATAATAATAATACACACACACACACACATATATATATATATATATCTGTGTCTGTGTGGGTGCACGCGCGCATGTGTGTGTGAGTATGTGTGTGTTTACATTTATATGCATATATATACTTCTTTATTTTATTCTATTGGATGGTTATTTGGTTCTGGTGGTATGGTAGAAGCATTCAACAGATTCTATAGTAGTGAATGATGTTGATGTTTTAGGTGCACCTAGGTAAGGAAGGGGAGACATGGTAGGAGAATAAACTGCTAGTTAAGTGTAGCCACCCTTGAAAAGCATAAGGAGCTACCAACAAGGTAGAGCTACCCCTATAATTTTATGTAAATCGAAACATATAGAGGTAGGTAGTAAAGGAGCTGCTCATTAGGCGTAATCACCTCAAAAGGATAAAGAGTTGTCGACAAGACGTGGTTGCCACCTTCGTAAGAGAAACCCAGCTCTTTCTTCTATAACCTCCATTTTTAAGAAACTCAACATTTTAAGAACAATTATGTATGGGTTTGTCTATAAGAGAACTGGTTACTTGATTATATTAATTAATTTCTGCATTTCTTGGCTCCTATTTAGGTTATAGTTATGTTAATTTTATTTTGGTAATTTGTCACCTATTCATTGAGTTTTTAACTCATTCCTTTAACTTCAACTTTTCAAATAGTATTGTTAGATCTAACCTACCTCCTTCATCTTAGGTTCAGAAGCATCGTGGTGGTGAGCCTCATTCTTTTTGAACCATAGGGGCATGGTTGTTTTGTTGTAATGAGTTTTAAACATTAATTGCAAAGTATTCTAGATGTAGTTCCACTTGACACAGATAGAATCCTTTTCTCTTCCATTGCTTTTGTCCTTTTGTTATTTTGATTGTTAATGGATGAAGAGAAGAGCTCTCTCTTATTGTATTGCTGATTTTTTGACTATTATAGAAATTTGGATATGTCCAATTTTTAGGGGATACTCTGCTAAAATTTTGTCCAAAAACAAGAGATATTTGTTTAGATATATATTGAAATGGAATTTTATTTGATGAATTATGTCTTGTAATGAACTACTCTAAGACCCTATCTAATCAATAGGTTGTATTGGTTAAGCTTAAGAATAAGAACCTCACCTAGCCCTGCGTGCTAGTTACTCCTTCTTGTTGTGGGACATGATATTGTTAACATTCATTTGTTTGCTATTCATGTAGATGCGTCTAATTTTCCAAGTTGATTTGAGCTAATAGATATGTGAAAGGCGCTCATAATATTATTTATATAATAATCATATATTGATAATAAATTTTATGAGGTCAATATACCTAAGATACCTAAGATTGAAAACCTTTTCATGATAAAAAATATAAAAATAATTATTTTAGTTGGACTCCATATTCACATTATGAATCATAATCATTGCCATCTTTTTCTACATCCTATGTTTCTTTATATTGAATAGTTTATGAGTTATAATTTGAATTGAGATATCAATGTATGCCACTTGCAACTTTGATAGATTGAAGGCCATTGTCTATGCTACTCTTTGCCTACGTGCATGTTTGGTTTACCGTTGAAAGTGGACAAAACCACGTTTGCAAGCCACAAAATGGAGAAGCTATAATTTGTTACTTTAGCCAAAACCAAGGTTTGAAGAAAGAAAAAACTGAACCAAACATGCACTACATCACACTCACTCTCCAGATTCAGAACCACTCCTATCTTTGATGCCATATTAATTATAAAAATTTTAAGATAGCAAATATAGTTGTAAGAAAATTAAAAAAAAGAAAAAGAAACAAAAAGATAAGAGAATAAAAGTGTCAATGAGCGTTAGGGGTATATGTTAGCTTCCACAAGAAGTAGTTAACTAGAAATAAACAGGGGCTCTTGTAGGAGTAAGAGCACACTCCAATGGTTTTTAAGCCTTTTCATTCATTACTTACCCTAATGATTCTATTACATCACGATTAAACATAAAAAAACAAATCAAAATAGGAATAACCAATCCTAAAGCCGTAACAAGGTTCACAAAAGTAAAGCATTTATGCCATAGAAGATATCTTACAAAAGCATATCAGAGCAAATTAATTTTTTAAAAATAAAATTAATTTATAATAATGGATGTTCAATTAGTTTTTCAAATAATAAAATTGACTAAACTTCTAGATATTGTATAGTTTAAACTCATCTACAAATTTTCACGTTTTTTTTTCCCTAATTAAAAAGAGAAGACATCTTCAATCATTGCCAGCCAATCATGAGTTGCCAATTATTGGGTATTGAAGTCAGGGCCAAAGTTACACAATAGATCAACTTGGAATAACAGAATCACTTAGCCACTGAGGCTGCTTCTTGTCCCTTTCTGAAAATGCCGAGTTTTATTTTCGACTTGGCCCATATCTCTGCGTTGCTTCCAGCCCCACAAGCCCACTATGCGTAACAGTATGTGTAGCAAAAATGTATACACTACTAATAAGAGCTTTGAGGAAGGGAAGAAAAAAAAAAATGCTAACGAAGCACTTTGATTTTAAAGATTACCACGTGTTAGGTGGATAGGGTTTGCAGAAAAAGATATCTATGGGGAAGAAAAAGTCAAAAGCTTAATCAGAGAGATATTTGCCATTAATTTGTTTAATATTTTTTATTTAAAATACACAGGGTCTTTGGAAGAAATTAGTGATGGCCAGTAATGATGTCAAAATCAAGATCTTATTTAAGATTCATGAAGGCACTTGAAATACTGATTTTGTCAGAAATGGTTAGAACTGATTGTGTCAAAAAATATTGTAGCCAATATTAAAATTTTATTATAATAGAACACTAGTTGCTATTAAGGGTGTTTATGGGCTGAGTTGAGTTAGGTTTTGATCTAGTCTAGTGTCTAATTTAATTTTAAATAAACTTTAAAATTGAAACACATTGGAGAGTTAAGTCTTTTTTTATTTTTTTAAATATATCATAAAGATTATAAAATAATATTAAATTTTTTTTATATAAGTCTTTATAAAATTATATTTTATTTTTAAAAAAATCAAAATTTTTATATAAATTTTTATAAAAAAATATTTTTTTAATTTAAATTGTGAATTGGACAAAATTAATATGACACTTTGACTTGATGTAACACAATTTTGTAGCGTGACGGGCACCTGACCTAATTTGGTTAGGCAAAATTAGATATATCGAGCCTCTAGGCACAACATATATCCTTAGTTGCCATGTAAAAAGGGTTAAAATTTGAAACTGCCAAGAATATTAATTTTATAGTGCAAAATAAACAACTAGAGTGATAAACAATCTATTCACAACTCATGCAATTAATTCATATTTGAAGTGGTTTAATATTTGGAAACCACCTAATTAAGGCATGTAAGAAATTGATAATTAAGAAATATAATCACGATCGATCTTTCTGTTTTTTTTTCCAGTCAATGTTTTTGGAGTTTTCTTTTGTAAAGTCTTCAAAGCTTTTTTTACGCAACACTCCTTTGTCTTCATATAAAATGAGCAACAATAATAGTTGAACGTGAATTTTGGTACATTAATTCTTGGTTGACTATAATTTTCTTAACAATACTAAAAGTGTCTGCTAGTTAACCTTTAATCTAATAAAAGCATATCAAAACAAACCAAATTTTAAAAGTAAAATTAATATACAACACTAGGTGTTCAATTAGTTTTTTAAAAAAGTAAAATTGACTAAACTTCTAGATATTACTTGGTTTAAACTCAATTATAATTTTTTACGTTCTTTCTTCTCTAATTAAAAAAATATAAGAGTATATATAGCTATTTTTGTTCTAGTTTTTCTCATGAACTATTTTTCATAAATTAATGACACTATTTTAAACAGCATGACTTTTCATATCTGTTATTTAAATAACGATTATAGAAAAATTAAGAAAGACAAAATTTACCTTGACTACAAGAGATATATGTGAGCAATGCTTATCATTAAGTTATAAAGCATCTTACGTGAGGAAAACGTTATCATTGTGGAAATATATTATTGTTAATGTCACTTTCCGATGGTAGATATACAGATTGTGGAATATAAGTCTGATAGCAAACATTATAAGTCGTTTCATTTAAACGTATTCTGAACGCCCATGTTTCACAGTTCTCATTCAATGAACAATGATTTGTGGATCACTGGATGCAATTTCAAAGTCAAATATAAAATTGATATGCAATTACAATACGTTGTTTACTTCTTCTCGGTGAATGGCTGTTGATTTTTTTTTCTTTTTTTTGTCTGCAACTTGACAGATGTGTTTATGTCATAGACTCGCAATTTGCCCAAAGATATATAACACCCTCACTGCGTGTTAATCGGTTCAATTTAACAATTTTAATTTTAATTCACAATCTTTAAACATCCAATTCAAGAAGTTCATTACGTGAACCCAAAAAAAAAAAATCCATTAAAAGGTGAGTTATTGTTTGCCCAAAAAAAAAAAAAACTAAAAATTCTCGCCAAGCTAATACAAAACTAATTAGTTTTGTTCAAGAGAACAATAATCATATTAATTTGGAATTGCAGGGCTTGAAATGTTTCTCAATAAGATAGCATTTTTATTTCTTTTGCATTGTGAAAATGAGCTGGGTTTGTTGCATTTGAACGTATTGTGAACGGTGCTTCATTTTCCTTGATCAATGAAATTTTGACTGGTGCGCGTTATCAAATTGACATGCCTTTTGCCATTGTCCCTCAACCAATTTTTGGAGTATTTAGAATTTCCTTTAAAAAAAAAACAGTACTATGAGATTTAAATATTTCCTAGGAGATCTTAGATTTAAAGTTCTAAAAATTTAAGTGGTATGTATAATTAGATTTAAATAGATCCCAAGATATCTTAGATTAAATTTTAATCTAATTAATTTACAACACTAGATGTTCAATTAGTTTTTTAAAAATAAAATTTACTAAAATTTTATTTATTGCTTAGTTTAAACTTAATTATAATCTTTCACATTCTTTGTTATCTAATTAAGAAATAGGAAAAGTGTTCATATAATATTATATATATATATATATATAACAGTTTTTGTTCTATTTTTTTCTCATGAACTATTTTTCATAAATCTTGAGTGCATGATGTATCTGTAGGAAGTGCTTATAAGTTATAAAGCATATTATATTAGGGGAAAGATTCATTGTGGAAATATATCAGTCAAAAGGGTCCCTTAAAAAAAAGGGAAGAGAAAGAAAGAAAACAACTGATCAGGTTTTTGAAGGATAAAACTAATTAGATATAATTTTGAAGTATTTAATATCAATTTTTCAATAAATTCTGATAAGTGGAGGGATGAATTTTTTAAAAAAATTATTTTTATATGTTATTTATTTTTTTCTAATTACATATTATTTTTAACCATTCATATTTCGGGTCACCAAGATATCATTGGAGATAGTGTTAAACATTAGTTGGTGATATTTATTTAAAATAATTGTACATTTCATGACTGATTGATTATTCATATAATATCTTCATTTTCAAAGTTGGGATGAACTTAGTCAAATTTTGTTTTTGTCAATTTTGCTTTTGACAATAAAATAATTTCGTTACAATATTTTGCTTCACTAGAATTGAGGATTTTGTTAGAAAATGAGAATGAGAATGAGAATAAACTTTGATAAAATGAAATCTTATGGTCCATAACCACGTATAGCATGACATAAAAAGAAGTAGAGATATCTTTCCATTCTTATATTTGTTTTGATGAAAACAATATAAGAAAGAAAAAAAGAAAAGATATATAAATACCCATAATACTCCGAAGGCTAAAAAGTAATAAAATAATTGTATTGTTTTTGTGATTTGTAGAAAATATTCAAATATCTATTTTTATTTTTATTTAATTTGTATGTATTTTTTGAATTTTCAACAAATAAAAAATATTAAAATATTCATTTTTAATTCTTTAATTCAAAAATTTTTTTTTAATTACTAATAATAGGAAAATTACAACAATATTCTAGTTTAATTTTTTAATTCTAAAAAAGATTTTTGAATTACTAATTTTTAATTTAAAAATGATCTTCTTTTAGAGGGGCATTTCTATCTTTGAGTTGTGATTTCATGGAATGAGATCTATTCTATCAAAAATTTTTATGAAATGCCCATTCCCACAAATGTGAAGATGACATTTCCCAACCATTGCAATGAAAGGGTAAATCACCAACCAAACATACTTTTTCAATTGTACTCTTTCTCTTTCCTTTTTCAACGATTCACTTTCCTTTCTTAAATGCTCTTAACAGGAAACATCTCACAACGACTTGATGTATTTAGAACAACAAATTCTTAAATAACAGACCTAAGTTTTGAATCCAAATAATAAAAATAGGGAGCACACTAACAATCATGAATTGATACTTTGGAGACTAACTTATTAAAAAGTGCATGTTGAGAAATTGCTACGAAAGCTAACGATGGCCACCCTTTTTTTTTCTTCAGTCAATTTTTTTTTTGGGGGGAATTTTCTGCTTTAAAGTCTTCTTTACGGACATTTTTTTTTGGAAATGGAGTCTCCCTTAGGAAAATGCTTTGGAAACTCGAGTGAAAACGATAGTTGAACGTGAAGCTTGGGTCATTACTAATAGACTAATTGTAAAAATTAATTGACTTAAATTAATCGAGTTTGAAATTATGTTTTTTTATTAAATCTATGATAAATCAATAAAATTAAGTTTCTACTATGAATGACGTCAGATTGATTCAAGTTTAGAAATGTTGGATTGATTCATAGTGAATGCGAGGTGGCTTCAAGGCTATCCGGTAAATAATTTTCCATCTCTTCGAACTCTTGCTTTTAGTTAGAATACGTCATATTTATCACCAGTAGGGGTCCCATACTTAGGTACCTAATTGCAACTAAAGTTTTGACATATTGATAATTAAATTGAAACAAGTAATATTGTCGAATTTTATTAATTTCATTTTGGAACTAAATATGCTGTCAAAAGCTATTTTATATAAACATATTATATTACTCTTTTGTACTTTAATAAAAAAGAGTACCTAAATATAAAATAGTAGTAGTTAGTTGTATACAACTAAAGTTGAAAAAAAAAAAAATCAAACCTTGCATTTAATACAAAAAATTCAACTCTATAGGTTCTGATGTTGGGAGATCATAGTATATTCATTGATATATGCACCAAATTGGTTTCTGCAGGAGAAAATTCAGCTGGGTTCAAAAAGTACAAGTAGAGGTTATTATGTACACTAAAAATATTTATATCATGCTTGTGAACTACAGGAAGCTGTAATAACTTTGGCGTAGCATGAAAACTACATTTATATATATATATATATATATATATATATATATATATTATTAGAAACAAAAATGGGACATATAACTGAAGCTATCTAACGAGAATTGAATCTGTTATGTCATTTGTACATACATCAAAGATAGAACAAACAATTTCCCAAGAAAAATTAAGCTAGAGAGAACCAGAGAGAATTAAAATACATTTAATGCCCATCAATGCAGCAAAGTGAACCAGATTTTTCATGTAAAAGTAACTCGTTCTGCCTAAGATATTGATGCAAACACTATTTTTCGTTCTTTCCCCTTTAAAACGGACTTTTTAATGTACATTCTAATTTTATACGTTAAATTTGGTTTTGTTTATTAGTTTTTCACTCTTTGTAACCTTTAGGGAAAAAAAAAAGCTAACATAATTTTAGATTCAAATTTAAATAAATTTTAAATATTAATTAATTATAAATTGACTTACAACTTAATAATCCAATACCTTCAAGTTGAAATTTTCTATTAAAAATAGTAGTCAGGTTTGGGGCTCCCTTCTTGCATTGGCTTTCGTCCTGCTATTGCACCCTTTCTGGCACTCTCTCATTTTGTGTGTGTGAATCGTACTGCAGCCTTCTTTTTTGGAAAAATTACAGAAACTTCAAATTTACAAAGATTAGTTTTAGAAGGACCTAGTTATAATTTTAGAAAAACTTAATTATAATTTTAGAAAAACTCTTCACTGTAAATTTAGAAAGACTTAGTTGTAATTTTTTTAAAAAAATTTAGTTGCAACAATATCTTTCATTGCAAATTTTGTAAAACTAAAATCTTTGGTTATAACTTTTCCTCCTTTTTTTCTTTTGGGTATTTGTACAGCTAAAGACTGGCTTGGGTGGTGAGTGAGACAGATTCAATCACAATTGTTGTCTAACAAATTTAGATCCCTTATATTTAGATTTAAATATAAAAAACAAAGTTAAATTTTAAAAATGAAGGAAAGAGAGAAGTAAATGCCATGCACGTTCTCCAACCAATAACGATAGCCCTAATCTCTGGTTTAGTGGAGTGGCAAAGAAAAACTGTGATCACATCTTGCAGTCCAATGTTTTTTTCATCCAAAGTAGAGAATCCTTGCCAATTTAAAAATTAATATGAGCCATTGGATCTCTTTTAATTTAGAGTATATACATACACTTCTAATTTTTTTAAACTAGTTATTCTCAATCATCTCTAATATTAATTTGTTTAAAGTTTTGAAACTATAATCCTAATGTAATGCACATATACACACGGCAAATTCTGGGGTGTTTGACAAAAGTTAGTAATGGGTAGCAATAAAGTGAAAATCAAGATCTTATTTAAGATTATTAAGGCACTTAAAAAATTGATTTCATTGATTTGGTTGTTAGAAAGTATTGTCGCTAATATTAAAATTTTATTGCCATAGAACATTAGTTGCCCCTCACTAAGTGCAAAATAAACAACTAAAATCATGAAGGCTCCACGCATAATACATCCTATCACCATCTGGTCCATCCACATGCAATTAATTTATAATTTATACTTGGAAACTAACTAATTAAAATATGCTAAGAAACATGACAAGAGTCCTTATAGAGTTTTTTTTTTCCCCCTTTTTGTTATTAAGTCAACTTTTTTTGGAATTTTCTCCTCGATAGTCTTCGAAGTCTTCCTCAGATAACACCTCATCTTCGTATGAAAGACTAATTCCTTGAATTATTGTCAGGCGCCATAGGCAAGAATCACTCCCAACAGAGTTTTTCTTTGTATACACAATGCATGAATCATGCCCGAACCTCTTCCACTTGGACCAACTCACTCATGTCAGTTCACATAAAGTTTTAGAAAATAAGAAGTATAGAGGATAATAATATCAATAAGTGTTAAAGCTACCGACATCAGAATATAGAGCTAATAATAGCCTAGAGAACGAAAATATATTATAGATATAGATATAGCAAATGCAGCACGGCTACATATTGGAGTCTCTCATGAGTCATTTTAAAAAAACAAAAAAGTTTCATTTGAAAGGTCACCAAGTGTTAGGTGGATGGATCTGAGGAAAAAGATCTCCCTGTGTAATGAAAGTCAGAAGCCAAGTTTAGAGGGTAATGGTTAATATTAATTTGTTGAAAGCTTTTAATTAAAAAAATATATTCCCAAAGTATACATACACCAAATGAATAGGGTCTTTGGAAGAAGTCAGTAATGGCTAGCCATGATCTCAAAATCAAGACCTTTCTTAATATTCATGAAAGCATTTAAAACATTGATTATATTAGAAATGGCTAGAATTGCTTTTGTTAGAAAATATCCTTACTAATATTAAAATTTTAGTTAAATTAACCTTTTTCATAAAAGATATTTAAATTATACAATAATTTCTTCAATTATGAAAATATATATCTAAATTTTCTTGAAACTAAAATATAATCAAAATATTCTCAAGCATAATATTTATTTTTTATTAAAAAATATAATTTTTTAATTAATATATTTTATGTTAGAAACAATTAATTTACTTTATTTTAAAGTTTAAAAAATGACTATTTTTATATAATTAGATATACATTTAATACTTGTTATATTATATAAATAATAAATATAAAAAATTTTGATCAAAGTAAATAATATTGCATCTGACTTTTTGGTCCATCCACTTGCACTTAATTCATACTCTTAGTGGCTTCATAGCCAAGATATAAACCTACTTAATTAAACAAGAGTCACTTCTTTTTTCTTTTTTTTTTGGTAAAATTTTGTTCTTTAAAGTCTTTGAAGTCTTCCAGCAATTTTTTTTTAAAAATTTTCTTCTACAAAAGTCTTCGAGTCTACAGAAGTCTTCCACTGAAGTCTCTAATAAAAAGAATTAAGAAAAACTAGAGTAAAAATGGTAATTGAACGTATAGCTTCGTGCAATAATTACTGATAGACTATAATTTTTTTTGGGCCATACACCGACTCTTATTTTCTTTAGTGGACTTTTACATATTGCTTAGTTTAAACATTTGGAGCCCCTGGTATTGCGAGATAAAGAAGGAGAGAATGTAAAAATTGAATAAATGGTTTTATTTTCATAAAAGTCATTCGATAGTTAAAATAACGATATAATAAATAAAATAATAATTATAAAAATATAATAAATATTTTATAATTACGTAAAAGAAATATGTTTACCTTATGCCCTATCAAATGAGTTCTTAATTTTTCACACTTTTTTTCATCTAATTATAAAATTTAATTTACTTAGATTAATTTCCAAACTTAATATGCACGGTTCAATGCCAAAGTAGAACATAGTTCATGGATAAACATCCAAAGGAAGATAGAACAAGAATAATGCAAAAGAATTGGTGTACTGTCCTGAACCATATATGTATTCATGTTTTTCATTGAATCTATGATAAATCAATAAAATTAATTAAGTTTCTACTACGAATGACGTCAGATTGATTCAAGCTTTTAAAAAATCACTGGACATAGTGTTAAGCATTAATTGGACATGTTTATTCAAAATAATTCTAAATTTCATGAATCATTTGTTGATATAATATCATCTCAATTTTAAAGTTGTGATGAACTTACTCAATTTTTCTGGTCAATTTTATTTTTGTAATAAATTATGGACTAAATTTAGGTATAGTTTATTATATTGTTATTATTAAATTTGTTAATTAAAATATAACAAATATATACTTTTTTAATAAAATAGGATAAGTGTATGATTTAATTAAAAATTAAAAAATTATATATAAAATTATACACTTGTTATGTTTTAATAAAAGAATTATATATTCATCATATTTTGATTAACAATAAAGATATAAAGAATTGTATATAAATTTTTTTCTTAAACTTATTTCATTACATTTGCTTTTTTAGAATTGATTTTGTTAGAAAATTCTTGTTGCTAATATTCAAATAAATAACCAAAGTGATTAATATTAATGGCTTGTTTGGTAGAAAAGATTAAGCTGGAAAGGAAAAGAAATTTAAAAAAAAAAGTGCGTAAACTATCCATTGGCATAATATCAGAAAAAAAAGAAATATTTTCTTTTCCTATTTAGTTTCATGAAAAAAAAAAAGAATATATATCTATAAGATGTTAAATTATTTTATTATTCTTAATTTGATTAAATGTATTTATTGTCAATTGCAGTAATGATATTCTATTATACTAATATAAGTAGATTTTTTATTTATCTTGATTATTATATTTTTTAATTCATAATTGTATTTTATTTTTATATTAATTAATTATGACGCCATATTTTCCAGAAAAAGCACCCATACTGTTCTAAACCTTCCAGCGTGTGGGTCCCACTAGCTCTGAAACCAATCTCGCTAATGCGCTATCCCCTTTCCCTCTCTTTGTGGGTCAGTGGAGGGACCATGCACAGTGCATGTATGCGTGGGACCCAAAATTTTTTTATCCTTTTGAATCTTTTAAGTTGACATTAAACATAAGACAGACAGAATTTCTCTCTTATTTCTTGACACTCTCAAGTACTACTCTTCACTGGCAGTGCCGGACTGTGGACCAAGAGGCAAAATATTATACTTTTATTGTATATTGTTTAAATAAAAAATGTATCATCACTCAACTAAATTATAATAATTTAATGAATAGCTCAGAAGAGTTTTTTTTTTTTTTCATTTATCTAATAAAATATAAACATTTATAACGGTTAATTTGCAAATATATATATATATATATATATACAAAATGTGGCAAATACTGTGTTATCTAACAATATTTTCAGAAAATTTTGCAAAAATTTTAGGAGATAATTATTCTAGCTCCAATTGAAATCAACTTATTGACATTTACACATAATTATGTTTTACTTAATTATTATAGAACCACTATTTACATAAATGTCTTAAAGACATACATATGTAGATTAAATATAATTTGGAATATACAAAAAACAATAGACCGGGGCAATAAGGGGAAAGAGAAGAAACACTGTGAAAAGTCTAACTAAAGCTAAAAACGATTTGAAAAAAAAAAAAAGAGAAAAAATGGAGAAAATGGAAAAGAAAAAGAAATTTAGGAGAAAATAGGGAAAATTGAAAAAAAAAGAAAAAATATGTATAAATTAAATAAGTTTAATTTAAAATGTCAAATAATGTATATATATATATGAATAAATTTAGTGGATTCGTGGGTTTAAAATTAAAAGATGTAAGAAGATAATATTAAAATTTAATACTATATACCAACAAGTTATACAAAATTAAAGGGACACAATTTAACGTAGCTCTGCCAGTTACATAGTCAAAGTAAAAGGCGTACTGATAAATACGAATTGATACTTGAAAACTAATTTAATTAAAGGATGCTGAGAAATTGCCAAGAAAGCTAATGATAGCCACTATTGTTCTTTAACAATCAAATTTTTTGTTTCTTTAGAATTTTCTACTTTAAAGTCTCCCCTATGGAAAATGTTTTGCTCTTGGTAAATTTTCATTTGAAGTCTTTGAATGTAGCCTCCCTCATGAAATTGCTTTGGAAACATGAGTGAAAACGATAGTTGAACGTGAATTTGATGCATTGCTGATAGATTATATGTACTTTTTATTGTCATACTTGGAGGCTAATTCGTAATTTGCACCATGATATGCATCTATTTTAAAAGGTTTATTTAAAATAGTTTCATATTTTAAATATTAATTGTGAATAATTAGTATCATAATAATAAAATCCTAAAGAAATTAGCTTAATGATGGATATGAATAAGTCATAGCATACTGTCATTTACTTTTGATAGATATTTTAAGAAACACTTTCTTAAAATAAATAATTTCATTACATTTGTTTCAGTATAATTGGTTTTGTTAGAAAAATTTTGTTCCTAATATTAAAATTTTTCTAGGATAACATTGGTTGTTGTTATAATTTGTACAAAATATTTCTTGAGATCTCTATCAAAAACTAGCACAACCTTGTGCAAAGTATATAATTAATAGTCACTTTTAGTCCAATAAATAAATAAGATTCACTATCTTTTATTTTATTTTTTAAGTCAGTTTTTGTGGAATTTTGTTCTTTAAGGTCTTTGAAGTCTTCCTTACGGCAAAATTTTATTTTTTTTGGTAATTTTTCTCTACGAAAATCTTTCATTGAAGTTTCTCACAAAAATAATTTGGAATCGACGTGAAAATGACAGTTAAAGGTGTTGTTTGGTGCATTAATGATAGACAAAAATTTTCTTAGCCGTGCTTTTCTTGATTAGACTTTTGTTTAAACTTTTAATCCCACAATTTTTTATCTAATTATACAATTTAATTTACTTAAATTAATTTCTAAACTTAATGCTCGGTTGAATGCCAAGGTTTAATTATATTAAGGTACTAATGTAGAATTTGAAGAATTCTATCTAAACTTTGTGAAACATGATTTGAAATATGAATCACAAAGTCCATTGCTTCCCAATATACAGCTATATATTTTTGTTAATTTTAGATGAACTGGAAAGACTAAGCAACTAGAAAACCTTATTTGGGTTGCCAATACAAGTGCATTGCGGGGATAACACTTTTTGGTTCATTTAATACACAAAATAGCAAGCATAACTGAAACTTACTATTAAAGAAACTAAAGAGAAAATTGAGTTAGACAGCTCGATGGATGAAATCTCATGGGAACTAGTAATATGAAGGAGTGTTATAACGTTGCTCTGAGCTTCCTTATTGTATAAACTGCTCAACGTATTGGCATTATATATTATGCATTTGTGTATGTTTCACATTCTTTATTGAAAAGCTTCTTTTTTCTAAGCTTATCGGAAAAAAAATCTAAACTTGTAACTTAATTAACCTTAAAAGTGTGAGAAAATAATGAAACCTCTTTATTTAGCTAGTTCTTTTGGATAGATGTCAAATTTAACTAATTACAAACAAACATCAAGAGTGGTCACCAGTAGATTCAATCATGTCTGCCAACTTTTTTTTATCAATTTTTGAAATAGAACTTACAATCCAATGAATTTCATTCAATATTGGAGATCAAATTTGCAATCAAGTCTAATAACTGTCCATTTAAACTTATCAATAATTCAGTGCTTTGATGAAAGGGGGAAAAAAATCAGAAGCTAACAGTAAACACTTAAAGAAATTCAATTAAGTCAACAACGTAGTGCTTTGTTGAAATCTTGTGAAAGAAATAGGTAATATAGGGAGAGGAGGGTATACGATTGTAAATAAGAAAACCCTCCTAAAAAATAGGCCTCATTACGAGCTAGTTGATGAGCGCGAACGAGATGGGGTTGCTTCATGTAACTGATAAAACTTAGAAGTAGATTACATCCAAATGCAGCATTATTAGTTAAACCCCCGTTTTTACTTGCCTTGGGCATGCATGAAATTAACTACTAAATGATTAAAAGAAATCTTACCCCAAAAAAATATAAAAGGTGTGCTCTGTTGAGTGAGGGCACTGTCACAATGGCAAATAGGTCAGATATTTGCTATTGTTTTTAAGTAGAAAATAGAAATGTAATTTTAGTGTAAGCAATCTTTATTTAATGATAGAAATGCTAAGACTACCAACATAGTTTCGGTTGGTTAAATTTTTTAGCTTTATGGTTAGAGGCTATTATGAGGTGTATATAGCAAAGTTTAGATATTCCTCTGTTTATTTAACATTCGGTCTACATGAAGCATATGGCAATGTGGGTGTAATTTATAAAAATTGGTGATTTGAAAGTAAGTAATTTTTGTTATTAAACTTGCGAGTTGACTCTCTGAGTTTAATGAATTTAAATTTTTATTTAAAAAAATCATGTTAACTTGATTGTAAACTCAAATTTAATATAAACTTGGTTTAATTTACCTTTGACTTATATAAACTTGATTAACTCAGTATTTTTTTTTTTACTCAAATTTGATGAGTTATCATATAACTGAATCAAATTAAATTTAAAAAAGATAAAAATTCTTAAATCCAATACAATCTACTAAAGAATGATACAAAAATAATATTTATGTATAAACTTTATTAGAATTTTATATTAAGAAATATAAATTATAGAATATAAATAATTTTTTTTAAAAAATTTAGTATAATTTGTTTGTATTTAAATAAATTTATTTTTACATATATTATATTTTATATGTAACTATTAACAAATATAAATTCTTACCAGTTTACGATACAAGTCTACATTATAAGTTTATCTTTTTTTTTTATGAGTTTATTTAAACTCACAAATTTAACAATTTTGGAAGTAGCTATGAAAGGTAGTACTCAAATGAATGGAGTCTTTGGAAGAAGTCAATAATGGCTAGTAATAATGTCAAAATCAAGACCTTATTTAAGATTCTTATAGACACTTAAAAAGTTAATTTTGTTAAAAATAGTTAGAATTGGTTTTCCAAGAAAATATGGCCATTAATATTAAAATTTGAGACAAATCATTTTTTTATTATTTATTTTTATGAAAGATATCTAATCTATGCAGTTCTTCTTTCAATTATGAAAATATAAAGAAATCCCTCTAAAATTAAAATATGACTAAAATATTTTTAGGAACAATATTTATAATAATATAAATTTTCAAATAATATTTTTCTGAAACTTTGATTTTACTGTTATTTGTTTTATGTTAGAAACCATCAATTTAATTTATTTTAAAGTTAAAAAGGTAATTATTTTTATATTATCTAAATATATATTTAATACTTGTTATTTTATATAAATAATAGATATAAAAATATTTTAGTCAAAATAAATGTAATTGTAACATATCTGTTACTACAATGAAGGTTAATATAATATATTTTATTATACAAAGAGAGAAAAAAAGTATGTAATTTTGATTAGTTGTTGATAATGATTTCTCAAAATAGTAATAGGTGGTGTGTAAATGGCAAGCATGTGCTAAGTTCTTTCTTTCTTAAAATGACATATCATTATTTATTAGTCTAATCAACTTTAAATTAACGGAGTTATTGCATATTTAAATGTCAAGAACCAAAGTGTAAACATTTGTAAAGTATAAGAGCTGATTTTAAAAAAATAAATTATAAAAATTAAGTTAAAAGATCAAATAAATTATAAGGGCTGAATGATTAATTTTCTCAAATTTTAATATTAGTTGCTATTGACAAAGGGTTAAAATTTGAAACTACTAAAAATATCCATTCTATAGTGCAATATAAACAACGAGAGTGATGAACAGTTGCTCATAAATCATAATGCTTATAGCTCATCAATTTCTTGGTCATCCACATGCAATTAATTCATAATTGAAGTGGTTTGATACTTAAAGCAACCTAATTAAAGCATGCCAAGAAATTGCTAGGAAACAAAATTAGAGTAGCTATAAATATTTTCTTTTTTCTTATTTTTTTTTTACTTTTGAATTTTCTTTTATAGAGTCTTCAAAGTCTTTTCTATAAAACTAACTAATCAAAGCATGCCGAAAAATTGCTAAGTAATGACAATCAGTATTTTTTTTTAATCAAATTTTTTGTTTTTCTGAATTTTTTTTTTTGGCTGTAAAGTCTTCCTTATGAATTTTTTTTGGGTTTTTCATAGATCTTTTCTTTATAGTCTTTGAATGAAGCCTCTCTCACCAAACTGCTTCTGAAATTTGAGTGAAAATGATTGTCGAGGGTGAAGTGTGGTGTGAAGTCCCACATCGGATGGTGCGGTCCTGGGAAGAGCCCATATAAGCGGGAGTGAAGCTCTCCCCTTCAGACGCGCGTTTTCCGTGTGCGTGGTAGCTTCGGCGCAGCGCAGCGGAAAGCGACAAAACCCAAGGAGAGCGGGTCTTTGTAGCCCGTGACCGAGGGACAATACGTCTGGGGGCTCTGTATGGTTGTTTGGTATCAGAGCCGGCCGTTCGAGTGTGCAACCCGAGGACGGGTTGGCCCCAAAAGGGGGGTGGATTGTGAAGTCCCACATCGGATGGTGCGGTCCTGGGAAGAGCCCATATAAGCGGGAGTGAAGCTCTCCCCTTCAGACGCGCGTTTTCCGTGTGCGTGGTAGCTTCGGCGCAGCGCAGCGGAAAGCGACAAAACCCAAGGAGAGCGGGTCTTTGTAGCCCGTGACCGAGGGACAATACGTCTGGGGGCTCTGTATGGTTGTTATTTGTGACATACAGCAGCTCCACCGAGTATTGTTACCCAGCCTTCCCGCTTCTGGCTTCGCCTCCTTCACGGTTCAACGGGCTTTTTGTCCCTTGGGGACTTCCTCCCCAAAAGCGCGCTCGGTGGGGGGAGGGACTCCCCCGCTTATATGCACTCATGCCCCAGATCTCCTACCCGATGTGGGACTTCACAATCCACCCCCCTTTTGGGGCCAACCCGTCCTCGGGTTGCACACTCGAGCAGGTCGCTCTGATACCATTTGTGACATACAGCAGCTCCACCGAGTATTGTTACCCAGCCTTCCCGCTTCTGGCTTCGCCTCCTTCACGGTTCAACGGGCTTTTTGTCCCTTGGGGACTTCCTCCCCAAAAGCGCGCTCGGTGGGGGGAGGGACTCCCCCGCTTATATGCACTCATGCCCCAGATCTCCTACCCGATGTGGGACTTCACATAGTAAGTGTTGTAACCCCACAATCTCAAGCACAACCTCAGCCTGCTCCAGTGACGCAACCAGTACAGAATGAACGGAGGAATGCTGATGATTTGATATCAAGATTCTTGAAATTGAAACCGCCAACATTTTCTGGGTCTGATAGCCGAGAAGATCCCCAACTTTTCATGGATGGTGTTGAGAAGGCGTGCCGAGCTCTTAAATGCTCGGGTGAAGAAAGGATAGAACTAGCCACTTATCAAATGCAGGATGTGGCCTATACCTGGTATGAAACCGTGTTCCAAGGAAGACCTGCAGGATTACCTCCGATGACTTGGGAGGAATTTAAGGAAGCTTTTATGGCTAGATTTTTACCCAAGAGTACCAGAGATGCAAGACGCAGAGAGTTTGAGGTGCTGAGGCAGGTTCCTAGCATGAGTGTATCTGAATATGACATCCGTTATACACAGCTCTCACGATATGCACCTCATTTAGTCTCTACAGAGAGAGATCGGATTGAGAGATTTGTGGACGGATTGTTACGCCCGCTATATAATGCAGTAGCAGCTCAAGTTGAACACTTTTCCTCCTATGCTGCAGCAGTTGATTGTGTAAGGAAGATTGAGTTGCGAGGAATGGAAGATAATGCCCTCTTTTCAAAGAAGAGGAAGATGTTTGAGGGTAAGCACCAGGGTGTGGGGTACTTGACGGGTGGGTCAAGACTCCAAGACCACAGCCAGACATTATCTCTAGTCTCAAGGAAACCAGCACAGTCTTCGGGTATTGCAGTTAGTCAGCGGACAGATCAGAGTGCTGTTGGACGTCAGGCCCAGTATGGTCCAGTCCAAATGGAGCGTAATAGCAACCGTTGCCTTACTTGTGGGAAACTCCACTCTGGGCAATGTTATAAGGCGACAGGTGCATGTTTCCTCTGTGGGCAAGTGGGACATCTAAAGAAGAATTGCCCACTCCACAGCGTGGATCTAGTCATGGATCGGTCTCATCATCTCATCAGACGACTCCTATAGCAGTTACACCGATTCAGTCAATTCCTACCCAACCACCCAGGAGTGGTGTTAGGAGAGGTGCAGGAAGCAGGGGATCAGCCTCTGCGGGGAGAGGACAGGCTCGAGTATTTGCCTTGACGAGACAGGATGCGCAGGCCTCCAATGCAGTAGTGACAGGTACTCTCCAAGTTTGCTCTTGTGATGCTCGTGTATTATTTGACCCTGGTTCCACTCATTCATACGTATCTCCTCATTTTGCTAAGCGAGTTGGTAAGGGTTTAACTAAATTAGATGAACCCTTTATGGTTGTGACTCCAATTGGTGAATCGTTGTCCGTGGATTATATATGCCGGTCTTGTGAAGTTCTTACTGAGGGTAAAGAAACTTCAGCAGACTTAGCGATACTAGATATGAGTGATTTCGATGTCATTCTGGGTATGGATTGGTTAGCTTCTTACCACGCTACGTTAGACTGTTATTCAAAGGTGGTAAGATTTCATATCCCAGGTGAGTCGCCCTTTTTGATACAGGGTGATCGTAGTGAAGTGCCGGTTAATCTTATCTCCTTGCTGAAAGCACAGAAGTTGCTAAGAAGAGGGTGCCAAGGATATTTGGCTGTCATTAAGAATGTTGATGCACAGATGGTAGACCTGCAACAAGTTCCTGTAGTGAAGGAGTTTGCGGATGTGTTTCCAGGAGAGTTACCTGGATTGCCACCGGATAGAGAGATTGAATTTCACATTGAGGTAGTTGCGGGCACGCAACCAATTTCCATGCCCCCTTATCGTATGGCACCGTTAGAGTTGAAGGAATTGAAGGTGCAGTTACAAGACTTATTGGATAAGGGTTTTATCCGCCCAAGTGTCTCTCCTTGGGGAGCTCCAGTACTCTTTGTGAAGAAAAAGGATGGGTCCTTTCGATTGTGTATTGATTACAGGCAACTCAATAAAGTAACAATACGCAATAAGTATCCATTACCTCGTATTGATGATCTTTTTGATCAGTTACAAGGGGCGCAGTGTTTTTCCAAGATAGATTTGCGTTCCGGGTACCACCAATTAAAAATAAGGAAGGAGGATATCCCCAAGACGGCTTTTAGGACCCGTTATGGTCATTATGAGTTCTTAGTAATGTCCTTCGGGTTAACTAATGCACCGGCAGCATTCATGGATTTGATGAATCGGATATTTAGGCAATTTCTGGATAGATTTGTCATAATATTCATCGATGACATCCTAGTTTATTCAAAGAGCCGGGAAGAGCATGAACAACATCTACGCTTGGTGTTGCAGCGGTTAAGAGAAGAACAATTATATGCAAAGTTCTCCAAGTGTGAATTCTGGCTAAATCAGGTGGCATTTTTGGGCCATGTTGTTTCGAAGGATGGTATCCAAGTGGATCCAAGCAAGGTAGAAGCCGTCCAAAAGTGGCCTAGACCCACTACAGTCACGGAGATTCGCAGCTTCTAGGTTTAGCTGGGTACTATCGCCGCTTCGTAAAGGATTTCTCAAAAATAGCTGCCTCTTTGACCAGATTGACACAAAAGCAAGTTAAATTCCAGTGGTCTGACGATTGTGAAGGAAGTTTCCAAAAACTGAAGGAGTGTTTGACTTCAGCCCCTGTTCTAACATTACCATCTGGGATAGGAGGCTACGCAGTGTATTGTGATGCCTCAAGAGTAGGGTTGGGATGTGTTCTTATGCAGCATGGACGTGTGATAGCCTATGCTTCTAGGCAACTCAAAACACATGAGCAGAATTACCCTACTCATGACCTCGAAATGGCAGCTGTGGTATTTGCCCTTAAACTTTGGCGGCATTACCTTTATGGCGAAACCTGTGAGATCTACACCGATCATAAAAGTCTTAAATATATCTTTCAGCAAAAAGATCTCAACCTTAGACAACGCAGGTGGATGGAGTTACTCAAGGACTATGATTGTAATATTCTCTATCATCCTGGGAAGGCCAATGTAGTAGCGGATGCTTTAAGTAGAAAGTCAATGGGTAGTTTGGCTCATATTGCGGAAGATAGAAGGCCGTTAGTGGAAGAAGTTCATAACTTGGAGAGAGGAAGAACGAAGCTTGAAATTTCTCAATCCGGAACATTCTTGGCTCACATGCAAGCTTGTTCAACCCTCATAGAAAGGGTAAAAGCGGCTCAGAAGCTTGATCCCAAGCTGAGCGAGAGGATTAAAGGAGTAAGGAGCGGGAAGGATAGTGGATTCATTCTTGATTCAGAAGGAGTACTTAGAGTTGGAGACCGGTTGTGTGTGCCTAGCGTGGGGGATATAAAGAGAGAGATTTTAGAGGAGGCCCATCATTCAGCATATACCATTCATCCGGGATCAACAAAAATGTACCAGGACCTGAAACAATCCTATTGGTGGGATGGTATGAAAAGGGATGTAGCCGACTTTGTTTCCCGTTGCCTAGTGTGCCAACAGGTGAAGGCTGAACATCAAAAACCAGCAGGGTTACATCAGCGACTAGAAATACCTGAGTGGAAGTGGGAGAGAATTACGATGGATTTCGTAACCGGTTTACCCCGTACCCTGAGAGGGTATGATTCCGTTTGGGTAATTGTGGATAGATTAACTAAAGCAGCGCATTTCCTTCCTGTTAAAACTACTTATGGTGTGGCTAAGTATGCGCAACTCTACTTAAGTGAAATAGTGAGATTGCATGGAGTACCTGTATCCATAATTTCAGATAGAGGTCCTCAGTTTACCTCTCGTTTCTGGAAGGCTTTCCAAGAGGCTTTGGGTACGAGAGTAGACCTTAGTACTGCCTTTCACCCTCAAACTGATGGGCAGTCTGAGAGAACGATACAGATTCTGGAGGATATGTTGAGAGCATGTATCTTGGACTTTGGTAGTAGTTGGGAAAATCATTTGCCTTTGGCAGAATTTGCATATAATAACAGTTATCAAGCTAGCATTCAAATGGCGCCATTCGAAGCACTATATGGAAGGCGATGTAGGTCTCCAATAGGATGGTTTGAAGTTGGTGAAGCCAAACTATTAGGCCCTGATCTGGTACAAGATGCACTAGACAAAGTGCGGGTGATAAAGAGAGATTGTTGACGGCCCAGAGTCGGCAAAAGTCCTATGTAGACCACAGGCGGCGAGACTTGGAATTTACCGTAGGTGATTTGGTGTTCTTGAAGGTATCTCCAATGAAAGGAGTAATGAGGTTTGGTAAAAAGGGGAAGTTGAGTCCGAGATATGTGGGACCTTATGAGATACTGGATAGGGTTGGCCAGGTGGCTTATCGTTTAGATTTACCACCAGAACTGGCAGGAGTACATCCAGTGTTCCATGTGTCTATGTTGAGGAAGTACTTGTCTGACCCTTCACACGAAATCAAACCTCAGGATGTCGTGCTGGATAAAGGGTTGACATATAAGGAAGAACCTGTCTCAATTGTGGATAGGCAGGTAAGGAAGCTTCGTTCGAGAGAAATGATAATGGTTAAGGTTCTATGGCGTAACCACTCACAGGAAGAAGCTACATGGGAAGTAGAAAGTGAAATGCGCATCAAATATCCTCACTTGTTTGGGTCATGAGGTTAGAACTCTATTCTCTCCTTCTTAAAGGAGTCTTACTTCCTTTATGAAATTCGGGGACCGAATTTCCTTAAGGGGGGAAGATTGTAAGAACCAGAAATAAGAAAATATATATATATATATGTAAATAAATAATAAAGTAAATTGAATTGTTTTATTTATTTTATTATTTATTATATATACATATATTTTTATTTATTTTCTTTCTTCCTTCTCATTTTCGTTCTCCTCCTTCAGACGCTCTCCCAAGAGAAGGGGGCTGGCTTGGAACCCTATACGTAGTCCTTAGCTTTAGGTTCAACTACTTTCCTATACAATAAATAAATCCTTAGGTGGCCCTACATCTGATATAGGTACATTAAAAGTACTCTAGCCTTGTTGGATATACAAAGTGTACCTTTCCTTTAGGCACTAGCTTTTTATAGAAATTTCGGCAGAGTGCCCCCTGTAAATAGGACATCCCAAAATTTCTACAAACAGCCAGAGATCCAATAAACAACAACAGAGAGCTCCGCTCTCTTCAATCCAGTCAACAACATTAATAAACACAAAAATAGGGAAGGGGGAAACCAACCTACATCCATTTGTCCTACTCACAAAATACTTTTACAAAATAAATTCAAATTCATTACAACTGACACCAAACCAAAAGAAAAGCTAGTCGAGCCTCTAGTTCCAAAAGAGAGGCTCACCGCCGCACGCCTCAGCCCTAAGATGAGGGAGGCGGATCAGGTCCAGAGGCGCTATCTGAAAAATTTAGAATTTGAAAGGATGAGATAAACTCAGTGAGCAGATAATAGATTTCAAAATTTAATTCAAGATTTAAAATCAATAAATTAAAGTATAGGTAATCAAACCATCACGCTTCACCATATACAATCCTATAACCCGTCATATGAAAGAGGACCCATTTAAACCTAAGTTCCTTGGTGTGGTCTCCCGATGAAGGTTTACCCCTAGGTCAGATTAAGTAGAGGCTACATCCTGTTGACAGCTCCTTTCCCCGTTTCACTCAGGTGGCTACGCCTAACAGGCAGCCCCTACTTATCTACCTTTCCTGTTCATAAGTTATGATTCTTCTATTCTGGGGGCGGCTACACCTCGTTGGCAGCCCTTACCCGCTTCACTTGGGTGGCTCCGCCTAACGGGCAGCTCCTTCTCCACCCAGGTTTTTCCACGAACTATGACTTAGTCAATGAAGGACACCAACATACACTCATAGACAAGGCACACACACACACACAAATAGACCTAAATTTCTAAGTCCACATACCTATATATATATATGTCATTAGCCAATTACTGTATTATGTATATGTATAGTTATATATTAATAACTCATTAAGACCAATCATGAAAATAATGAAAGAAAATAAGCATACAAATACAAATAAGGATCAAGATAAACATACAAATGCACATAAGAGTAAGACAGAAATAAATAAATACCTAAGGGTAATTCCCAACAACTTCTCCCTCAAGTTTAAATTACTACCAAGAAAACAAATCCACACATACCCATATATATGTACTAAGCAGTATATTTCACTTCACTCAGAGCCATTTTGAGCAGGGAATGACAATACTAAGATTTATGACGATAGTAAATACTTTGAAAACTATTATTTACTCACAGAGGGTGCCCTAGAACCCGGTCCTTGTTTCCCCTTGAAGGGTCAAGTTCCCTTTTCTGTCGAACTCCGAGGATTCCCTGATGACACCCAACTTACCAAAATCATTATACAGACCCCACAATAATTCTTAAATAGGTACCGCATTTAATCACAATCATCTAAATAACTTCTCTGATCATTAATACAAATGCCCTTATCTTAATCATCTTCTTTGAATCCTAATTCATCATTTGGGTTTTTCAGATCATTTTAATGAAGTAAAAATTGCAAAGTTACGCAGGATTTACATAACTAGAAGCCTAATCGAAGATTTCCCCTTCCTATCCTTTCATTTCGGCCAAACAGCAAATCTGAGCATATCAACCCTATTAGCAACTCATTGTGTTGGGATAGACCGAGAAATGGAAGGGGAAGGAGAGGATTTGTATGGGTTCAGCTTCAGAGATAAATGGAAGCATAAATGACCCAGAATGAATGCTCACCAGAACCTCGAAGTGCCACTGGTTCGTTCACAATCAGCAACCTCGAATCAGCAATGGAAGACGGTCAAAGAAGTCTGCACCATACTGGAGGAAGCTCCCGGCGGAGTCGAAGGAGACAGCAGCTCCAACGGCGAGAAACCAGCCAGCTCGAAGGGAAATGAAAACCGGCGAAGCGGAGGAGAGAACCAGGCAGCACCAGCGACGGACAACAGGGGAAATTATCGAAGAGCTTCCATCGACGCCGGGGAGGTGAGGATTTAACGGAGAGAAGGGAGCTGGAGGAGGCGACTTGCGAGCTGAACGAGAGAGAAGAAAGCCGGGAGCAGCGAAGAGAAAGAGGACCAGCGTGACCCAGGGAGAGCGTCTGAAGGAGGAGAACGAAAATGAGAAGGAAGAAAGAAAATAAATAAAAATATATGTATATATAAAAATAATAAAATAAATAAAACAATTCAATTTACTTTATTATTTATTTACATATATATATATATATATATTTTTCTTATTTCTGGTTCTTACATGTGGGGCATTAGTGATAAACTATACTTTTCTTTGCCATATTTGAAGGAGACTTTGGCTTGTAATTTGCAATGCAATATGCATTGATTAAAGAGAAAAAAAAAAAACCCAATGGCACATGTTGTCTAAATTTTTGGGTAAAGTTGTTTTTTTTAAGATATGTTTAAATTACATCATCTTCTCTTTTCTTGAAAATATGCTTTCCTTGAAACTTGACATACATTACATTTACCTCTCCTCTAATAAAATAATACTACGTATAATTATACTTATTTCGATATATATATATATACATACCTATATTAATTTTACAATATAACATACATAAAATATATATATTAAAATAAAATTGACTAAACGTTTATACATTTCTTAATTTAAACATAATTACAATTTTTCAAAATTTTTCCTCTGACTAAAAAATAGGAAAAGTACACATTGCTGTTTTTTTATGAACTACTTTTAACATATTGATAACAATATTTTAATTAACAATTGTTTTTCATGTTTTGTTATTTAAATAACGATTTGAAAAAAATAAAAAGACAAAATTTACATCAAGTGCTACAGGTATACATGAGGAATGCTTGTAAGTCATAAAGCATCTGACATGTTATGGTGTGATTTGTGGCCTTGATGGGGGGATAGGATTTTGAAGGAACAAAGAAAACAGCCGATCAAGTTTTTGAAGGATAAATAAAACAAATGAGGTATAATTTTGAAGTATTTAATATTAAGTATTTTTCAATGAATTATAATAAGTGGATTTCTTTTATAATTCAATATTAAATTTTTTTTTTTTACATTTTTTTGGCCTATTACATATTTTTAACTTATTCAGATTTTGGGTAATCAAGAAATCATTGGACAGTGTTATACATTAATGGGGGATATTTATTCAAAATAATTGTTCATTTCATGAATGATTTGTTCACGTAATATGATCTCAGTTTTTTAAGTAGTAATGAACTTGCTTAATTTTTTTTTGTTAATTTTACTTTTTGACAATAAACTTATTTCGTTACAGTTGCTTTACTAAAATTAATTGTGTTTGAAAATTGTTCTTGTTAATATTCAAGTAAATAACTAAAGTGATTAACATTAATGAAAATGATGAGAGAGAAAGGAAAGAAAATAAAAAAGAAAGTGGATGAATTATTCTTCATTTTGTTTGGTACGATAAGAGGAAAAAGAAGAAATATTTTTTTCTCTTATTTGGTTTCATAAAAAAAAATATAAAATTATTTTATTTATCTTAATTATATATATATATTATTTATAAATTTTTTTATTTATAAATTTATTTTTTATAATTTTGTTGACAATTTCTTTATATTTTCATATTAATTAACTATAATACCATATTCTCGAAGTAACATAACTAATTCTGTATCATTCTACACTGTTCTAAAACTTCTAGCTGGTGGGTCCCACTGGCGTTAAAACCAGTTTCCCTAGCGCTGCGAGACTTTTCTTCTCTCTGTGGGTCAATGGAGGTACTACTATTCGCTATGGGGTTATAACTTTATATTTTTTTAAGACTTTTTTTTTTTCTTTCTATCAAATAAAAAAAGATACAATTTCTTTTTCATTTCTTTTCCTCTTTCTTCCCTTTTATAAAAAAAAAAAAATTCGCAATTGACTTTATGTATTCAGACTGTATTTGATACACAACAAAAGAAATTGAAGAAATATTAAAAAAAATGAGTAGAATAAGAAATCACACTTATGTCCTACCTTAAAAAAAGTAATAATTTTTTTTTTAATTTGAATAATAATTATAAAGATATAATAAAAATTTTTCAAGTTTTTTTGAAATCTTTTTATTCCATATATAATATTACATACCAAATATGACATTAGAAGAACAAATTCTTAAGTACTAGTCTTTAATGGCAAAGCTAGAACCCTAAGTTTGGAGGTAAAAATTTTTTTAGTAAATTTTTATATTTCTTATTTGAAAATATTTTTATAGTATATTGTTTAAATAAAAAATACATTATTACTTAACAACATTGTCATAATTCAACGAATAGCTTATAAGAATATTTTAAAGAAAAAAAGTTGATGTATAAAAATTTATAACTATTAATTTGTAAAAATTTATATTTTAAAGTGTACTATTTTATTTTAAAATATTTCAAAAATTTTTGCAATATTTTTAAAAATAATTGTTCTATATCCAACTAAAATCAGTATATTAATATTTGAATTTGATTATATTTTACTTAATTATTGTAAAACTACTATTTACCAAAACGTATCAATGACATGCATAGATTAAATATAGATTGTAAAATAGAACAAAATATTGGACAAGATAATAAAGAGAGAAAGATGAAGTATTGTGTAAAATCTAACAAAAAATAAGGACAATTTAAAAGAAGAAAAAGAAGGAAAAGTGAGGGGGTAATGGAAAAAAAAGAAAGCAATGTATGGAGAAAATAAGAAAGTGAGAATGAGAATGAAATGAAATGGAAAAGAAATAGGAAAAAAAATATATGTGTGAATTTAATAGGTTTAATTTTAAATATGAATCAATAAAAAAAAATACATGAATAAATTCAAGAGAGAATTAAAAATAAAAATTCAGAGTTTGAAAAAATTATTTTATAGGACCTATTACTATTGTTTTAGAATATATTATCCCTAATTTTAACTAAAATTAGTGGTATCTAGTGATAACAGGTTTTGTAGAATAATTTTTTTAAACGTCTCCCTAAATTCAATTAATTCAATAAGCTTGATAAATTCAAATTTTTAAAATATGTAATGCCATAATATTAAGATTCAATTATATATATATATATATATATATGAAACTAACTGATCAAAGCATGTGGAAAATTGCTAAGAGTTTTTTGTTTTTTTGAATTTTTTTGCGTTAAAGACTTCCTTCTGGAAATTTTTAAATTGCTTTTAAAATTTGAATGAAAATGATTGTTGATCGTAAAGTTTGGGACATTAGTGATAGATTATACTTTTCTTTGTCATACTTGGAAGAAACTCTGACTTGTAATTCACAATGCAATGTGTAAAAAGAAAAAAAAAAAACAGTGGCATGCATTGTATAAATTTATTAGTAAAGCTGTTTTCTTTTTTTTTTTAATGTTTAAATTACATAATTTTTTCTTCTCTTAAAATATGTTTTTCTTTCTTAAAACTTAACATGCATTATACTTACCTCTCCTACATTAAAATAATACAAGGTACAATTGTATTTATTTTAACTAAAATACACCACACACACACACACACACACACATATATATATATATTAATTTTACAATATAACAAATATAATATATATATATTATAATTTTACCATAAAATTGACTACACTTTTATATATTTCTTGATTTAAACTTAATTACAATTTTTAAATTTTTTTCTCTAATAAAAAAAAAAGAAAAAGTACATATCGCTGTTTTTTAATGAACTATTTTCCACAAATTGATGACAATATTTGAACAATGGTATTTTCATGTTTTGTTATTTAAAGATCGATTTAAAATAAAAAAAGATGAAATTTACGTTAAGGGCTAGATTTATCTATGAGAAATGCTTATAAAGCATCTGACATATGTTACAATGTGATTTGTAGCTGTGATGAGGGAACAAAGAAAGCAACCCATCAATTTTTTCAAGGAGAAAACAAATGAGGTATAATTTTGAAGTATCTGATATTAAGTTTATTAATGAATTATAATAAGTGGATTTTATTAATATTTCAATATTATATTATTGATTTTTCAAAAGAATATTTTATACCTTTTTTTTCTAATTACATATTTTTAACTCATTCAGAGTCTAGATTATCAAGAAATCATGAGACATAATGTTAAACATTAATTGGGGATATTTATTCAAAATAATTATACATTTCATGAATGATTTGTTCATATAATATGATCACAGTTTTTTTAGGTTGTGATGAACTTACTCAAAATTTTTTGTCAATTTTATTTTTGATAATAAATTTATTTCGTTACAGGTGCTCCAGTAGAATTGATTGTATTAGAAAATTCTTCTTGCTAATATTCAAATAAATAACCAAAGTGATTGACATTAATAAAAATGATGGGAGAGAAAGAAAAGTAAATAAGAAAGAAAGTAGATAAATTAATTCTTCTATTTTTACTGTTTATTTATAGTTAATTTTTTTATTTTCAAAATAATTTTATATAATTTGTTTACAATTTCTTTTTATTTTTATATTAATTAGCTATCATACCAAATTCCTAAAATTGCGAGTCCTTTCCTTCCCTTTGTGGGTTATTGGAAGGACTATTATTCGCCGTGCAAGTATGTATGTATATATAGCTTAGAGATCCCTGTATTTAGGGTTTAGTCTTCTTGAAGCATATTGCAATATAGGTTCAATTTATAATAATGATTAGCAATAGTGTCAAAATCAAGGTCTTATTTAAGATTTTAGAAAACAACTTAAAAAGTTTATTTTGTTAGAAATAATTAAAATTGGTTTTGTTAGAAAATATCGTGAGTAATACTACAATTTTATACTACAATGATGAAACTATAGAAAAATCTTTCTAAAACTAAAATATGGCCAAAATATTTTTCAAAATAATATTTTATTTTTATAAAAAAATATAACATATTAAATAATATATTTCTTAAACTTTGATTTTAGTGCTATTTATTTTATGTTAGAAACCATCAATTTAATTTATTTCAAATTTAAAAAGGTAACTATTTTTATATTACTCAAACACATATTTAATACTTATCAATTCTAGTCTGTCTAAATGGAATTAATTCACAATTTAGATGATTTGATACTTGAAAACAATCTAATTAAAGCTTGCCTAGAAATTGGTAAGAAACATAACTGAAGTTGCTATCAATCTTTTCTTTTGTCCCATGTCAATTTTTTTTTTTTTAAATTTACTTTTGTAGAGTCTTCAAAGTCTCCCCTATGAAACTAACTGATCAAAGCATGCTGGCAAATGCCAATTAATGACAACGATAATTTTTTTCCAGTCAAATTTGTTGATTTTCAGAATTTTTCTTGCTTTAAAGCCTCCCTTATGATTTTTTTTTTTTTTTTTCATAGGACTTTTCTTTAAAGTCCTCGAATGAAGGCTCTCTCACCAAAGTGCTTTTGAAATTGGAGTGAAGATGATATTTGATCGTGAAGCTTGGTGAAAAGAAAAAAATCCAAAAGCTAACAGTAAACACTTAAAGAGATTCAATCAAATTAACAAGGTAATGCTTTGTTGGAATCTTGTAAAAGAAACAGAGTACGATAGGCAGAGGAGGGTACAAGAGTGTAAATGAGAAGGGGTTGCTCTATATGACCCATAAAACTTAGGAGGCAGATTATATCGAAATGAAGCAGTATTAGTTAAATGCATGAAATTAACTAGTAAATAATTAAAAGAAATCTTGCAAAAGAAAAAAAAAAAAAGGTGTGCTCTGTCTAGTTCAGGCACCGTCAAAATGGTAAATAGGTCAGAGATTTGCCATTGTTTTTTAAGTAGAAAATAGAAATGTAATTTCAGTGTAAGCAATATTGATTTAATGATAGAAATGCTAAGACTGCAACATAGTTTTAGTTGGTTAACTTTTTTTAAGCTTTTTGATTATAGGCTATTATGATATATTCTTATAGCTAAGCTTAGATATCACCTGTTTGTTTAGCGTTCGGTCTACATGAAGCATATTGCAATATGCAGTGTAATTCATAAAAATCGTGGTGATTTGGAAGCAGCTATAAGAGGTGGTACTCAAATGAATGGAGCCTTTGGAAGAAGTCCATAATGACTAACAATAATGTCAAAATCAATATCTTATTTAAGATTCTCGAAGTCACTTAAAATAGTTAATTTTGTTAGAAATGGTTAGAATTGGTATTGCCATAGAAAATATTGTCACTAATATTAAAAATTTTGACAAATTATTTTTTTATGAGAGATGTTTAAATTATGTAGTCCTTCTTTTCATTTTATTTATGAAAATATAAAGAAATTTCTGTAATGTTGAAATATAACTAAGATATCCTTAGGAATAATATTTATTTTTTATAAAAAAATATAACTCACTAATTAATATATTTCTTAAACTTTGATTTTACTGATATTTATTTACGATTAGAAACCATCGATTTAATTTATTTTAAATTTAAAAAGATAAATATTTTTATTTTACTCACATACGTATTTAATACTTATTATTTTATATAAATAATAAATATAACAATATTTTTATCAAAATAAGTATAATTATAACCTTTTTTACTGCAAGAAATATTAGTACAATGTATTTTTTATTTCAAAAAAGAGAAAAACCATGCAATTTAAACATCCATCACAAATGGTTTCTCACGAAATAGTAATAGGTGGTGTGTAGATCGTGATTATTTAGCAAGTTATCTTCTACTCAAGATGACATATCATCATGCACTAGGCTAATTAGTTTTAAATTAATATAGTTATCATAGATTTAAACTTTAGGGACCAAGTGTAAACTTTTGTAAAATATAAGAATTTAAAAAACTAAATTAAAAATTCAAGTAAACTATAATAACTAAATGATTGATTTTCCTAACTTTTAATATTAATTGTCACGAACAAAGGGTTAAAACGTGAAACCATCAAGAATACGGTACAAAATAAACAACTAGAGTGATGAACACTCACTTATAACTCATGATCCATATATCTGATCAATTTCTGGTCCATACGCATGCATTTAATTCATAATTGAAGTGGTTTGACACTTGGAAACAACCTAAGCAAAGCATTCCAATAAATTGCTAGGAAACATCACGGAAGTTGCCGTCAATCTTTTTTTTTCCCTTTTTTTTTTTAATAATTTTGTAGAGTCCTAAAAGTGTCCCCTCTGAAATCAAAGCATGCCAAGAAATTGCTCAGAATTTTTTGGCTCTAAAGTCTCTCTTGTGGAAATTTTTTTATTATTCATACATCCTTTCTTTAAAGTCTTTGACTGAAGCCTCCCTCACCAAACTTCTTTTGCAATTTGAGCAAAAATAATAGTTGACCGTGAAACTGGGGATATTAGTGGTAGACTACACTTCTTTTCTTAGGTCATATTTGGAGGGAGACTCTGACTCTTAATTTGCAACATAATGTACACCAATTATTTGAATAAAAAAAACCAATGGAATAATTATATGAGTGAGGTTCTTTTTCTTTTTTTAAAAGATACTTTAAATTACATAGTTTTCTCTTGTCTTAAAATTATATTTCCCATCCTTGAAACCTAATATGCATTACATTTATCTCTTTTGTAATAAAATATAAGTTACAAATATATTTATTTTGACTATAATACACACACATATGCATATATTAATATTACTTTTACAATATAACAAGTATGAAACGCCTTAAAATAGTCACTTTTTTAAGTTTCGGTAAATTATAAGATCATTTGATAAAACAGTTAATTATTAAAAACAATAAACATATCCATATAACGGTTTTTCAAAATTAACCAAGTTAAAGATGATAATTTAATTTTAACAATAATATTTGTATTAAGCATATATTAACAAACAAAAGCATTAACATAAATCAAATAAAATTTTAACATACATTAAATCTAATTTTTTTTCTTATATGATATTTTTAATTAAAAAATAAAATATTATTAAAGGTATTTTGATAAATTTTTAGTTTTAGAGGAATTTGTACATATTTTAAAAAGTAAAAAGTACTATTTAATTTTAGTATCTTTTATTTCTTGATTTAAACTTAATTATAATTTTTCACATTCCTTTTTTCTAACTAGGTTTTTTAATGAACTATTTTTTATAAATTAATGACAATCTTTTGACAATGGTATTTCATGTTTTGTTACTTAATTAAAGATTTAAAATGAAAAAGGATGAAATTTACATTAAGTACGAGAGGTGTCTCTGAGAAATGCTTATAAACTACAGAGCCTCTTACATGTTTCTGTGTGATTTGCGGCAGTGATAAGTGGAGAAGATTTTGAGGGAAAAAAAGAAAGCAGCCCACAAGCTTTTGAAGGATTAAACAAATTAAGTATAATTTTGAAGTATTTGCTATTAAGTTTTCTTTCATGAATTATGATGAGAGGATTTCCTTTATAACTTAATATTATATTATTGAATTTTTTTTCAAAAAAATATTTTCTACATTTTTCTGGCCAATTACATATTCTTTTTTACCATTCAGATTCTAGATCATCAGGAACTCACTGGACATAGTGTCAAACATTATTTCGGAATATTTATTCAAAATAATTGTACATTTCATGAATGATTTGTTCATATAATATCATCTCAGGTTTTAAAGTTGTGATGAACTTACTCAATTCAACGTAACTCCATGTAAAAAGCTTACTAGTAACTATGAATTGATATTTGGAAACTAACTTAGTTAAAGTATGCCGAGAATTTCTAATAGACGATGCACTTTAAAATAGTGACTTCTGAAAATTTATAAAGCTATTTTTCAAATCAGCATGAAGCCCAAGATATTTATAAAGAAACTTTGGAAAAGCATCGCTTTTTCTTAGAAATTCGATAAACAATATTTAACTACCATTTCTAAAATTAGTTTGAGTTCCCCACTGTTTAATAAAAAAATTTTAAGTTTTTTTTTTAATATTGACCCCTGTTTAGGGGCATAACAAGGGATCTAAATATTGTTCTAAAACAGAGGGAGAGGTTGTGAACTTAATCATGGTCTTGACAATAATCAAACTCAAGTTTGAAGTTTGATTGAATAAGCCCCAAAGCTAGCTAAAAAAGAAATCCTTATTATTAGTCAATCACATCCCAAAAAATAATTATATTTGTCAAAAATTGTTCAGGAAAATTGCACTAGTACACCCTAATCTTAATTTTCAATTGTAATATCTCCTCCTAATCTATTAAAAATTGTAGTTTACCTCCTAATCTATTAGTTCAATTGTAATAAGTTTCTTGTTGTCTGAATTGGACATTAAATTTAATTTTAACTCAGTAAAATTACTAGAAGTTTTCTCTTATCGTTTGGTACCTATTTTGTCATTCTCTTCATCTTTTTCCAAATTCTCTCATGGCCATGGCAACGCAAGCTTGGGATTGGCAACAAGCTTCGATATTTATCCACTGAAGAACATGCCAAACTATTAATTCATCTATTATAAATTCGTATCTCTCTCTCTCAACATTCCTAGTTATCCTGTATAATATTTTACTGGGGTTCTTCTATTTCTCTTCACATATGCTTAAGAAAATTTCAAGCCCTATCAAGTACTTCTTCTAAATTCGTGTGAAAGAGATGTTCCCACAGTCATGAAGGGTGAGAGAGCTGGTGGAGATGATGAGAAAGACAAAATGGGCTTTAAAAACTCGGAAGAAAATTTTCGTAATTTCACCTAGTTAAAATTAGATTTAAGGTCAAATTTAGACAATAAGGAGTTCTTTGAAATACAACTAATACATTAAAGGATCCATTGCAAGTTTTAATAAATTAGAGCTACATTATAATTGGAGATAAAGATTAGGGCAAATAAGTGAAATTTTCTCATATTATTTCGGTATATTTAATATTTCACATCAATATTCCTAAAAATTTATTGGATATTTATATATTAATATCAGCAAAAAAATTAAAGAATCATTTACATCTCAAAAGGGCAAGTTCATCAATTTAATTGAGAGATAGTAAATTTTAAAATAATTAAATTATCTGGAAAGATGTAATTTTTGGAAAAACATTTTGTCCAAACAAAATATCTTTTTAATTATTTAATTACAAATGATTTAATATATATACAGAGAAGCACCACAACACTTCATTTCTAGCATCTTCTTCAATCAAACACACGCTTCCGCTTGTATTTGTCATGTGCTTCCACGTTTATCAGCATGACCAATTGTTTAGAAGCCGTCACCTTTATTTATTTATTTTTATAATATATTTTTTTAATATCTTTGGTTGCTTCCTCCTATGTTAGTCAACCATAACTTGGAGTCAACGGCAACACGCGTTGCAAAGGAGATGTAAGATACAGTTGCAAAGGAAAGGAATAAATATATATATATATATATATATTAATAGATTTATAAATTTTTACATCATAAAAAAATATGTCCTTCTACTTATTTCATTTCTAATATTGTTGCTTAATATTTCACTTTTGATTTTTCTCATAATTTTTTAGACTAAATATTATTATTTGAAACAAATGAAAGCCTATCATGTCAATTGTGGAGAAACTTAAAGTAGCATATAGAGCTACAACATTGAGTGTAAAATACAAATTTTATTTTTCAAAGAAAGTAAAAATTGATATATATATTTATTTAATATAAAAGAGTTTAAGTAGAATTTTTGTGGCGGAAAATTAATAGAGTTTGGATTGATGTTTCAGTGGAGACCTTAATTTGCATTGGTCAAGGCTAAAATTCGGGTGAGCTTCCACAATTGGAAAACAACTGACAAGTGCAAAGTGAGATTGTCCATTTCCATGGAATATCAACCACCCACTTCCTTCTTTTTAAATATTCAGAGAGAAAACGCAACCTTTTCTCTGACACCAGTGGGGGAAAACGTGCTGAACAATTTTTACTACATCTAACATTTTTATGTTTGTTAGAATAAATTTTGTGACTTTAATCTCTTAGTTTCTATGTAAAAGTCCAAAGTCATTGAAATGACATGTTTTATATCGAGACTTTTTGTTTTCTTTATCATAAAGTGTATGAGTCATCTTTCAAGTATAGCCCCACAATGAACTCTATAAATCCAACTATCAATTTTTGATTCCTCACTTCTCATGAACAAAAGAAAATAAAAAGAAATCACAGATACAAGAATTGAGAATTATAATTCTCTCCAATTGTTTCACATTTGAAGTTTGTATTAAAGATATTTTATCATTATGATTGGCTTTTTTCCTAGGTTTTTCTATGCATTATTAACATTACTGTTTTTGTTGCATACAAGATTTAGTTTGACCACTATTGATATAGGAGTTAAGTGCATAGAGAGGGAGAGGAAAGCTCTGCTCATGTTCAAACAAGGCATCCAATTTGACTTTGGCATGTTGTCCACATGGAGGAATGAAGATAATGAAGATTGTTGCAAGTGGAAAGGAGTTCAATGCAGCAATGAAACAAGTTATGTTCAAATCATTGATCTTTGTAGTTTGGATTCAATTTATTTAAGAGGTACAATCAATATTACTTTATTGACTGAGTTGCGTGACATGAAACATTTGGATCTCAGTCTCAATGATCTCTCTCCAAGTGACATTCCAAAATCCATAAACTCCCTAACCAACTTAATATATCTCAACCTCTCTTATTCTGGTTTTGTTGGGGGTATTCCTTATCAATTGGGGAAGCTTTCAAATTTGCGATATCTTGATCTTGCAAGAAATTATCTTGCTGGAGTGATCCCTTTTCAACTTGGAAACCTATCAAGGTTGCAATATCTCAATCTTGGAAGAAATTATCTTGTTGGAGTGATCCCTTATCAGCTTGGGAATCTCTCCATGTTGCAATCTCTTAAGCTTGATGACAATTTTAATCTCACAATAGATGATCGAAATAATCATGATAGAGAGTGGTTATTTAAGCTCTCTTCATTAATAAATATCGGCTTAAGTGCAGTGAAGGATATTGGCTATTCTCATCACTGGCTGCAAATGATTGGAAGACTTGTGCCTAAACTAGGAGAATTGCGATTAAATGGATGTGGCATTACTTATGCCTATAACCTTTTTTTGACTGTTTTCCTTTCTAACTATTCCTCTTCTCTTGTCATCCTTGATCCCTCAGATAATAAATTGAACTTGGCAATATTTCTATGGTCCTTCAATTTTAGTTTTAACCTTCAAGAGCTTTATCTAAGAAATTGTAGTCTTTCATATAACAATTTGAACTTTTTATTTTTCCATTTTCATTTTTCTTCCATCCTTGATCTCTCTTATAATAACCTAATGTCAAGAAGAGCATTAAACTTTAGCCCTAATCTTCAAGTTCTTGGTTTAAGCAATTGTAGCCTTTCATCAAATAATCTTATTTTTACATCTTCCAATTCCAATCTTTCTTCTCTTGTCACACTTGATCTCTCTTTTAATCAGTTGACATCATCAACCATATTCTATAGGATTTTTAACTTCACCCCCAATCTTTATAAACTTGACCTTTATTATAACTTACTAAAAGGCCCCATACTAGATGATTATGGAAACATAATGAACTATCTTGAAAGTCTTGATCTATCAGTTAATAAGCTATAAGGTGAAATTCCAACATCACTGGGGAGTATATGCACTTTGAAGAGCTTATATCTTTACTCTAATAACTTGAGTGGGGAGCTTTCGAGTTTCATTCATAATTTTTCATGGTGCAATAGACACACATTACAAAGTTTGTATTTATTTGGAAATCGAATAACTGGTATGTTACCTAATCTCTCTCTTTTCTCATCTTTACAAAGAGTGTGGCTCTTTAATAACCAATTAAAAGGAGAAATACCTAAAAACATCGAATTGCCACCTGAGTTAGAATCTTTGTACTTGGATGGGAATTATTTGGAAGGTGTGATCACTACATCCCATTTCAGTAATCTTTCTAATTTAAGGTATTTATCATTATCTGACAATTCATTGGGTCTAAGAATTAGCACCAGTTGGGTTCCTCCTTCTCAATTACAAAATTTGGAATTGGCATCTTGCATGTTGGGTCCTAATTTTCCCAATTGGCTCCATAATCAAAACAGCTTAATCACACTGGATATTTCTAACGGTGGGATTTCAGGTTTTGTACCAGAGTGGTTTTGGCCAATATTAGAAAATATAAGCTTCATAAATATCTCATACAACAACTTTGTTGGTAAAATTCCAAATTTACCGCTCAAGCTTAATTACCAGCCAGAAATAATTTTAACATCAAATAATTTTGAAGGTGCAATTCCATCATTTTTCTTACAAGCATCAAGCCTTTACCTTTCCAACAATAAATTCTCAAATTTGTTTCCACTTTTATGTGGCAAAATTGAAGATGAAGGCTTAGTTATTTTGGATGTGTCAAGTAATCAATTAAGGGGGCAGTTACCTGATTGTTGGAGTCATCTAAACTCATTAAAGTATGTTGATTTTAGCAATAATAACTTGTCAGGAGAGATCCCACCCTCCATTGGAAGCCTTGAGAATATAGAGGCTTTGGTTTTAAGAAGCAATAGCTTGATTGGAGGACTTCCTTCCTCTTTGGTGAATTGCTCTAAGTTATTATTGTTAGATGTGTCAGAGAATAAGTTGTCAGGGCCAATACCTTCATTGATTGGGAAAAACCTTGGACAATTACAAATTTTAAGCTTAAGGATTAATCATTTTTATGGTAGCCTACCATTGCATCTTTGTCATTTAACACATATTCGGCTTTTGGATCTTTCTCATAATAACTTATCCAATGAAATTCCACCCTGCTTTAAGAATTTTACTGTTATGGCTCAAGTAAGTATCAACTCAACTAATATAGCTAGCCATTGGTATTATTCCACTATAATTGGCCCTTATGGAAGCAATTATTATGTTGATTTCTACATAAAATTGATGTGGAAAGGTGAAGATTACTTGTTCAAGAGGCCCGAATTCCTTCTTAAAAGCATTGATCTCTCTAACAATGCTTTGACAGGAGAAATACCAATAGAACTTATGTCATTAGTGGGATTGGTTTCCTTGAATTTATCAATAAACAATTTGAGTGGAAAAATCCCTATTGAGATTGGGAATTTAGAATCACTAGAATTCCTAGATTTGTCAAGAAATAAATTACTGGGCACAATTCCTTCAAGTCTTGCGCATATCGATCGCCTAACTGCATTAGACTTATCAAACAATAATCTCTCTGGAAAAATCCCCACTGGAACACAATTGCAGAGTTTTAATGCCTCTAGTTATGAAGGAAATCTAGATCTTTGTGGAATGCCACTTGACAAAAAGTGCCTAGAAGATGAGACACCTTCACCTCCATTATTTGATAATGAAGATGATGACTTACTTTTCCCTCAAGAATTTTACTTGAGCTTGGGATTAGGATTTGCTATTGGATTTTGGGGATTCTTAGGCCCATTACTCTTTAATTATTCTTGGAGACAAGCCTACTATAGGTTGGTAAATAGAGCAACAAACAGGATCTATGCCATGGTGGCAATTTATGCGGCAAGGTACCTCATCATCAAAGACTAGCTAGAAGGTAACAATTTATTTTTCTCTCATTCTTACTTTTAGATTCACCCTTATTTATAATAACCATATGACAATGAAATATTAGAATTGAAGTTAACAGAAACAACCATTTTAACCTAGTAATGATGTTCAAATAAAAATCGTAATTGATAGTTCCATAAATATTTTTAATCTATAATATTTTAGCCTTTTGTAAAGTTTCTCTTTTATTTGACAAATTCTCTGTATTAGTATCAAATTAGGATTATATAGGATTTTTTGCATTCTTATACTATTTATGTTGAGAATGTGCATGTGATAGTATATATAAACAATGAAATAAATGAAAAATAAGTAAATTACAACCAAATAAAAGAATTGTATAATGTATCCTACTCATTTTATTTTATTGAAAGACAAATTATAGTAATACGATGTCTCTGTTTATAGTTATGCACAACAATGCATATCAATTCTTCTTATTAATGAAGATTTCTGAATCATATATCAAAATTTGGTCTTTTTCAAAATGTTAACTACAACTTACGGTTTTCATTATCAATTGCTTATTTTACACTCATAAGATTTTAAAATCAAATATGCTTGAGTCACACATGTAGCTAAGACAAGATTGCATATGATGCAATTCATATACATAAAGAGCAAGGAAACAAGTGATCATAAAATCAAATTGAATAATAAATATTGACTAACTTATGAAAAAACTAATATAACAACAATCAAGTAATCATATTTATGGAATTACACCGGAATACTTAACATGCTACTCTATTTCTTGCAGGATCTGTTATTTGGTTTAGCATAGGACAAATGCATCTTGCGCATTATAATACATCATCTTCAATCATTAACAATATGTGATCCAAGTAATGATGGTTTGTAAGATGAATTTATGCTATGCTTTATAATGTAATGTACTTACAATATTTTATAGGACATGATTTGATCAACGACATTGATATCCTTTTCTATCAATAGCTAGAACTAGATTATCAATTATCTGACTGCTAGATGCAACTAGAGAAATTGCATTAAAACTCTTCCAAACAAGTAGCAACCACCCCAAGAGCATAAATGGAGTCCTCCAAGCCTCCAATATTAAGCATTAAATAGGAAAAGCAAGAAAGGGTTTTTACTACTGGGGCATTTAATCGCTTTGGTTACTTTGTTTATTGCCTAGTTGACTGTGTTTTGGGGGATAGAAATTGAATAGGACAAGTTTCTTAGTTGGTTCTTGGTAACTAAATCACATCTGGAAGTATACAAATTGGGCAATTCATGAAAAAATATTAGAGTCTAAAAATCTCAATTGTTAGTTCTATAAACATTGTTTAATCTATAATATTTTAGCATTTTGTAAAGTCACTCATTTATTTGAAAAATTCTCCATATTTCTTTCAAATTAAGATTATATCTGATTTTTCTGCACTCATATTATTTATGTTTAGAATGTGCTTGTGATAATATATATAAAATAAGTAAATTAAAAAAAGTGTATATGTACCCTGCTCATTTTTTGAAAGACAGACTATATGTTTCCAATGCATACCAATTCATCTTATTAATTAAGATTTCTAAATCATCTATCAAAATCTAGTCTTTTTCAAACTGTTAACTATAGCTTACGATTGTTATTATCAATTACTTATTATACACAAGTAGCTAACATAACAATGCATATGATACAGTTCACATAAATAGTACACAAAGAGCAAGGAAACAATATAAAAACAAATTAAAGAACAAATATTAACTAACTTATGATGACACTTTTACAACTAATCAAGTAATCATATTTATGGAAATACTTTTGAATGCTTAACAAGCTTGTCCGTTTCTTGTAGGATCTGTTACTTCTTTGATTTTGTATAGGACAAATGCATCTTCTACATTATACTATATCATGTTTGATTGTTAACAATATGTGATCCAAGTAATAATGGTTTGTTAGAAGAATTGATGATTTGCTTTATAATGTAATGCAAGGTTTTAAATTGCAGTTGTGGTTGCGGTTGCGGGTGTTGCAGACCGTTACATTGCTGATTATTGCAGATGCGGAGCGGACCGCATCTGCAATATTGTGGCCGCATCATATGATGTGATCTACATTTTAAAACCTTGATGTAATGTACTTAAAATAGTTCATGGGATATGAGTAAGCTTTGTTGTCTGTTTGAGGCTAGTAAACTATGTCTATAGGAAAAAGAAGAAGTTTCTTAGTTGGTTCTTGGTGACTAAAACAAATGTGGAAGTTTTATACAAATTGGGAAAAGCTTGATGTTTGTAAATATTATAGTATAGTGAAGAAACTCTTAAGCATTGGCTTAAGGAGAGGATGTAGGCTCATTTTTTGAGACTGAACCTCTATAAATTTGTTTGTCTCCTTTTCTTCTCCTAATTATTTTATTTTACACAATACACACACACACACACACTTTTGGTCTTTTTTAAAGATTTAAAGAACCAAATCACCAACTCTTGATTCTTTTTCAAATAATAAATAATAAATATAATAAACAGTTCGAGCATATGGCAGAATATGCTTTTATTTGCTTAATCCTCAAGTCCTACTTCTATAGCAGCTTACTCAACTGCCTATCAAGTCAGGTTTCGTTGTCTATACTAGATGATAGTTTAATGATTTTTAGCAAAGTTGACCAATACCTTAAAGAAAGCATAAGATATCGGCGTTTGATAAGAATGCTTTCATGGTATTATAAACAAAGCTTGAAATTGAGCTGAACAAGATCAATGCACTATACCTAGTTGTGACGTTCAACCAAAATCTGCTTCAAAATTTTATCACTTTTCCTCATAAAAATTTAGAAAACATTATGTGGGAAGGCCATAAACTGAAGAAATTCAAATATTGAGCTTATCGTTCGAAGATAGGATATTGGGAGAGGCTAAGATCCTTGCCTCCGTTAGTTGGCTAACTATGGCACTTTAAAGAAAGCTTGAAATTGTGCTGGACACCAGATAAATCTAAATTGCCTAGCTTAACATTCAATCAAAAAATGCTCCAAGATTTTATCAAATTTTCCTCATAAAAATTCAAAAAAGTTTCTGTATAAAGGTCATAAAGTGAAAAAATTTAACTGTTGGTGAAGATAAAAATATCGCCAAAGAATAACTAGAGTTATATTAAGGTAACAAGGTAACATGTGAAAAAATTGAGACTAGTCTAACATAATTTGAAGTGAGAATGTCCCCAAATCCAAAACAGTAACAGCTATGATACCTTGCATTTAATTTACATTCTGAAGCCTGGACCTTACAAAATGCAGAGTATATTCCAATGGTAAGAATGTAACTGGAGGACCCGTTCCTTTGGTCATTCCAATCCAACCTTCTGCCTTCACAGCATCTTGAATTTGGGTCATCAATTTTGTCATGACCACGGTAACAAAACATGGAATTGTTGAGACACAGAAATTAGAAACCAAAAAAGATAATCGTTTTGCGTTTGTTCTGTTAATTTTATCTTGGTAAATTGCAAGTAAAAGGTTAAAATATATTTTGCGGTATTATAATTCAAAAATACTTTTTTATACTATTGAACAATAATTCTTTTAGAGTAATTTATACATAGTTCTCCTAATTTTTTTTAAATTACATAAATCTTCCATCTATTTTCAAAATATATATTTTAGTCTAATTTTAAATTTTTATCTAAAATTCCCTTTATTAACCTAAAAAAATATTAGGTGATTTCTTTTTACAAAAATTAAATGCTATCCAAATATGCAGAAATAAAAAGAAAAATGAATAAATCTTATCCTTATTAAACTTAACAGAGACTTAAATTGATATATTTATGTTAATAAATAATATTTAATTTTGATCAAAAAATTTCAAATTAAATTAAAATATAATGTAACTTTAAAAATAAAATCTGTATAATTTACTCATCTTTTTATAATATGATGTGCTACAAGCCTACAGTTTGAATTGTAAATTTATCATCTATTTAAGTCATAGGCTTCGTACATGGACCCCGCATTGTCCGTAATTTTTTGTATTTGTTATTTTAAAATATTTAAATATTTAAAGAAATGATTCATTATTTAAATTATATATTCAATAATTATAAAGTTAATTTTAAGGAATAATCATATTAAATATAAAGAATATCATGCAGCAAATTTAAGTTTTAAAAGTTAGTTTGTTTTTATAGAAATACTTCCTAGTTTAGGTTAACTCAGAAATAGCTAAAAAGGAAAAAAAAAAAAAGTTTAACATCGATATTACAATCAAAGGGATTCAACAGAATTACTCAAATCCACACTGCTAGTAGCAGAGTTGAGTCGAGATCTCGTTAGAGTTAATAGTAAGATGTGTAACATCCGGGAAAAGGGGGAAAAGGAAGAAGGGAAGAAGCTGGAAAATTTCAAAATCCTGAAAATTTTCTGAGTCTTCTCGCAATAGCGAGAAATGGTCTCGCTACAGCGAGAATGCCGGTTCGCAATAGCGAAGGCGATTCTAGCTATAGCGAGTGTTAGCGGTCCATACAAAATCCAGGGAGTTGCTCGCTGTAGCGCAGTTATAGCGAAAGCGGGGGTCTGGAACTGGCACGATTTCGCCATAGCGAAGGTTAAATCTCGCCATAGCGAAGGAAACTGATACGTGCTCGCCATAGCGAAAGCTAAACCTCGCCATAGCGAAGGCGGTTGACACGAGCTCGCTATAGCGAAGGTTAAATTTCGCCGTAGCGATGGTCGGTCTGGAAGAGAGTAAATAGCGAGAATTAGACTTCATTAAACGCCCAAACTCATTTCTTCTCTCATATCTGCCCTAGACTTCGACCCAAGGAGAGAAAAGAGGCGTGGAGAGTGAGAGAGATCAAGAGAAGGAGGAAGAGCAAGGGAAAGGTAAGGAAATTTCCCTCATTTCTCTTTAGAACTCTGATCCCCTTCCTTTGCCCTCTCTTTCTGCGGTTTTGGTTGTGAAAATGGATGGATTTTGGGCATGGGTCAGAAGAGGGAAAGTAGAAAACGCCTCTGAATCTTGTGTTTTCTTTGAAAATGTGATTTTCCACTATCATGGGAGCTTGAGAGAGAGAAAGGGTTGATGGCATTCTAGAGAGAGAGAGAGAACTCTAGGTTCTGGTATATAGGAGAGTTTGATCTGATGATTCCATGTTAAGAGAGTAATTTCATGCTCTTTAATTGTGTCTAGGCTCAAGTGGAACACCTTCATCAAGGTATGATTGTGAACCTAAGGAGGGAGAGGAGAAATTGAAAGGAAAAGCTAGGGTTGGCTTTGGCTCATAAGGTAGCTCTCTTTCCACTCTTTCTTGTTGCATTCTAGGATGTAATAGTCATTGTATGTTTATGTATATGCTTATTGTGTGGAACATGCCATATGCTATTGCTTTGATGCATTGATGTCAATATGCTTGTATGATGAATTGTGAGAATTGCTCGGGTGAGGTAGTGCCGAAAGTCCCTTGAGATAGGTGAGGTAATGCCGAAAGTCCCTTGAGAATGGGTGAGACAAGGCCAAAAGTCTCAACCGAGTGAGGCCGAGTCAAAAGTTCCTAAACTCGGGTGAGGCTAACTAAAAGTCCCTAGACTCGGGTGAGGCTAGACCAAAAGTCCCTGGAGCCTATTTTTGGCATTGTTGTGATTTCCATAGCATGTACAATGTGTGTTGAATGTTTGAGAATGGCTAAATGCTTATTCACATGCCTTGACTTGTTATATGCCTTGATTGCTTACTTGATTGAGTGCATGAGCTACTGAGATTCCCTGAATCTCACCCCTTCCCTTCCCAACTAATATGCTAGGTGGAGCTCAAGGAGAACCGAGCACACACCAAGGAGCCTAGGAGCATGTATAGGAGAATGTAGTGTTATTTTGATCTTTTTGATGTAAAGTGGTGCCACAATGAAGATGTGCCCACTATTTTTAAGTTGTAAATGTTGTACCAAATATAAATGTATGAAATGATATTGTATGAACCATGTTTATAGCCAAAATGAATGGAAATGAGGGTTTTGTCCCTTTTGATGCATGAATGAGCAGTGTATATTTGGCCGTAGCATAGCGAGATTTGGATGTATGATGATTTGGACCACATGGACTTGTTATATATCCTAGTTTTATGCTTTTAAACTTGTCCATGAGCGGCTAGAATGTGTGAGAGGCCATTTGGACCCAATTTGGACCTTTTGGGTGCCAAAATCGGTATTTTTGAGAGCTCCGTCAAAGTATGACCAAACGAGCTCCTCTTGCCATAAAACTTGGCATGCCTCTAGAGTTTGTAGAATGAATCTTGAGAAGCTAGAGTGGGTAATATTCGGAGGTCTAGAGAATATTTGGCGAATTGTTGAAGTTTGGGAAAATTTAGTAGTTGGTCATGTTACTGTTTCATAGGGTAGAAAAGAAAACCGTGTCATTCATGGACCAAATGGAGTCCAAATGTCATGAAATTTTATACACATAAACTAGATAACCACAATGACCTATACCAACTGGAATCACCTTAATCGGAGTCTGTAGAGAGAGATTGACATGTCTGAAGTTCTGTATCAGCATCAGGGAGCTTATCTGACCTCTATCACTGTTTCATCGGTTTTCGGGGTCTGAGGGCTACTGAACTGATCTAGACTTATTTTTCTCCTCTAGTAGACATCTGTAGCTTTTCAAATTGGTATAGATTGCCCATTTTGGATTTTTGTGGATTTAATTATGAATTTTCGAATCTCATGACAGTAATCTGCACCAGAAACAGTGACAGCCGGACCTTCTTCCCATTTTCGATGTCAAACACGGTCTAGACTCTGAATTTATGACTGGGAATTATTTTTAGTGTAAAGTTAACACTTAGAGCTTTCCAGAGAGCTATGGTTTGCTAGATTCATATTTTTCTATATTTAGTTATGATTTTCCAAAGCTAGAGCCAAAATATGACTTTTGGGCCCAAGTGAGAAAAATGCATTTTCTGGTTTTTGGCTCCATGTCCGTGGCTTGTGGCTTATGTTATGCTATGTATGAGTTGTATAAGTGGAGTGTGAGTAGAGAATATGGATGATGGGTTCACGAGACCCACGGGGCAAAATATGAGTGTATGAAACCCCGGTTCATAGCATGAAAATTTCACGGATGGGTAGTATTTCTTTGGAAATCATACGGAACCGAGCCTAGTAAGAGGCTAGGAAGCAGTAGTAGATTAAGGTGTTACAAGATGCGTGCTTGAATAAAAACAGAGAGAAAGGCAATGTAATTCATAATTCAGATTTGGATAATGTAAAATTTAAAAATTCAAACACAGCCACAATGGTAAGAGTTTGTGTTAATTTTAATGCCTCAGTCTTTCAAATCCAGAAAAAAAAAAACAGAACATAAACATAAAATTGTACGAACAATTCCAGATAAACATGTCAAACTTTATGATCTCCGTATGTTGTGAAGAATGTTGATTGCCTAAGCAAATAGATATTGAAATCAATGTTATAGTTGTGAGATGAAGGCCTGTTGTTTATCAGAAGATGAAAATATATAGTAAGGTAACCAAACATGAGGATCCTCTCCTCTGCGCTGTATTCACACCAAATTTTTTTCCTAATGCACCCAAATCTATATATGTCCTGTTTTTGTCAATTTTTCTGCTGAACATTAATTTTGTGAATTTTACTGTGAGCAGCATACACTCGATTTTAACATGAATTTTTTCTATAGTAATGCTGTGTATGTGTAGGGTGTTTTGTAATGTTTTTGTGATTTTTAAAGATCATTTGATGGTTCAAATTGATTGATTTTTTTAGTGCTGTTCAGAAGGCCCTGTTTTGGTCAATTTTTCACTCGAGAATCAACTTTTTGGATTTTTCTATACAAGTGTGGATATTGTCGGGATCCGAAATTTGTATTTTTCGTTTCTATATATGTTAGGTATGTTGTGTAATTTTTTTTCGTGAATTTTTGAGTTCATTAGATTAGGTAGAAATAGTTAACTTTGTATGTTCTACAATTGTTCTCTTTTGTTGTTTCTCTGGTTTGGTGTGCTTATTTTGTAGAATTTTGTGTATTAATCGGTGAAGAGTAAAGCTCTGATGTTTAGTATGAATATTCTTTTATATGTCTTCTATTTTGAGAAGAATTGGCCTAAAGTTTTGACGACATTTGTTATAACTTTTCATTTATGCACTATATATGGTACGGCAAGGCGTCAAAACTTCACTCCTGATATTTTTTCTTTGTTATGTTTAAACATTTCCTAGTCAGTGATTTTGTATATTAAGATTTGTTAATTTTGCTTTTGTACATGATGACAATTAGTGTTTGAACTTTTAATTTTTGTTGTATTTTGATTGTTTGTTTTTTTCATTTCTCTAAGTATCAGAAGTACAGAAGGATATTTGGTTTGCAGCATCTATTATTGAAGCCAATCTTGAATCACTTGATGAAAGAGAGGAAACAACACACCTAACAAGGAAGTTTGAAGGGTGCTAAATCAATATGGCGTGGATGTGGGGGGGCAACAAATTTATTTCATACCTCATTCAATCATTGATGCTACACGCAAGAATAATCTAGCTAAATACTCTAGACAAAACATGCTTCGATAGTAGTTTTGGTTTATTCTTAAGTAGTTACAAGTTGATTTTTATTTCACTTTATTTATTTTCTTAAAATATGTTATAGATGTGGTTAGTTCCTTTATTTGCATTTATGAAGATTTAGTTTATTGTTTGTTTTAGTTGTTCAGTATTACTTGTTCTAATTACTTAGTTTGTAGTTGTTTATACTTTTGTTTAATTTTCGTTTATTATTCCTTGGATGTTGGTTGGACTCCAGTGACAAGGTCTAATTGCTAATTAGTGTATGTTAGATAGGAAAGCTAACGGAATATCATTAGTAGAGATATATATAAATATATATATTTGTTGGATAAACGGGGCTTAAAAGCCCAAGAAAAAGAGAACAAACAAGGCTAATTAAAGCCACGGGATAACATGATCTTTCCTAACTGCTACGCTAAGGAAGGGTGAAATACATTCCCATGTGAAGCTCCAAGAGGATCTTCAAGCTATGATTGCAAGGATGTTTGCACATCTATTTGCCTCGCAAAAGCCACGGAGATTCTAATATCCCAATTCCTCTTTAAAATAAGATGAATCAGTTTGACCACCCTATTAGGGGTTCCAACACCGCAAAAGTGCCCTTTACTGCTTCAACAAGGTTCAAAGAGTCTGGATTTATTTTTTGTTAATGGATAGTCTTTCCATACCCATTGAATTACCAATGCACTTTTGCCATGTTTGTTTTTAATTTATAGTATGTGGCTTGATTTTTATGAGATTCTTGAACCTAACCTGAGCTCCAAAACTCGTTTGAATCTTTTTTGAGGCTAAATTCTAGGTTAAGTACTTCTCTTAAATATAATTTAGATATTTTTGCATGATTTGAGCCATATGAAGCCTATTTTGTTTCTTATATATATATAATTAGTACCCTATTGAACTTATGTGTCCAATATATGCATTGAATGCATATATGATTTCTTTTCTTTATTACCTACATCTATTACCAAGTCCGAAAGAGACTAAAAAACAAAAACATAATTATTACAAGAAAATTGAGAACCATTATCCTCCCTAGTTTTTTGGCTTTTAAGTTTACTATATTGAAGATATTCCATCATATAGTGATTTGGATCAAACTCACTTTATTTGATAGGTATGATCAGTATTACTTTATTGATTGAGTTGCAAGATATAAAATATTTAGATCTTAGATACAATATTTTCTATCCAAGGGACATCTCAGAATTCATAGACTCCTTCACCAACTTAAGATATCTCAATCTCTCTACACACTCACCTGTGGAGGCTAATGGTAGAAGTTCCAAATTCTTACAACTTAGATGAGAACCTTAATTGAATGAATAGCCTTAATACCACCTAATTATATTAGATATAAAATGTCACACCCCTCCCCCATAAAGAAGGGGTGACTAGTGCGGGAATTCCATACGGAATTCTTATCTACAGCTAGGACTACTATAATATACTAATTTGATAATCCTTGGGAGGTTCTACACCAAATAACAGTACATTAAGTGTAATCCCACCTCACTGGAGATATATATTTTTTCTTTCCTTTTCTTTTGATCACTAGCTTTTTATAGAAATTTTGACATAGTGTCCCCTAAAAATAAAACATTCCAAATTTCTACAAACAATCAGAATCTGATATAAACAGCAATGGAGAGCTCCATTCTCTTTAACCAGTTATCAAAACATCAAAAGGACCAAAATAGGGAAGGGGGAAACAAAACCTATATCCATTGGTCTTACTTCTAAAATACTTTACAATATGAATATCAATTCATTACAACAAATAATAAAACCCAAAAGAAAATTAACCAAGCCCCCCTTTTCAAAAAGGGAGGCTCACCACCACAATGCCTCGAAACCTAAAATGAGGGAGGTGGATTGGGTTCAGTAGTACTTTCTGAAAAAAAAAATTAAAAGTTAAAAGAGTGAGTCGAAACTCAGTGAGCAAATAATAGATTTCTATAATTAAATCAAGGGTCATAATTAATGAATTAAGGGTGCATAAATTGACCATCACACTTTTACAATTCGCAAATCCTCGACCTATCGTATGGAAGGATACCCATTAGGACCCTGGGTCTCTCATTATGATTACTTAAGGAAGGTTTATCACTAGGTTAAGTAAAGTAGCAGTTACACCTCATTGGCAGCTCCTTTCCCTGTTTCACTCAGGTGGCTATGCCTAACGGGTAGTTTATTCTCTACCCTTCTTACTTCCACGTCACAATTTATATTTTTTGGGGGCGGCTACACCTTGTTGGTAGCTCCTTAACCGTTTCTCTTAGGTGGCTACTTCTAACGGGTAGCTCCTTCTCCACCCACATCCCTTCTCAACATATGATCTAATTCCATTAGGGACTATAGCATGCACCTATAGATAGGTAAGGTACCCGCTAATCCATAATTCTAGATTCATATATATATATATATATATATCATTAGTCAATTATGAAGGAATTTGAATTATAAGGGAAGAAATCAATTTAAATGACAACTAATTAAATCATTAAATATAAATGCATAATCTCATAAATATGTAAAAAATTAACGATAAACGCGTCGAAATCTGTTATTTACTCACAGACGATGCCCAATACTAGCACGCTACTCGTTTCTCCTTGAAAGGTTGGTTTTCTGCTCATAGAGCTTCCTGATAACACACAAACTCACCAAATCACCACATAGGTTCACAATGATCACTCTTACATTCATATAACTCCACAATAGCTATCAAACAACTTTTTTCCTTTTTCTAAACCATACTCACACGCTACAACAACCCTTAACTTAAATCTTTCCATATAAATCCTATTCCATCCTTTAAGTTCATATCTCATTCTAAGGGAGCAAAAGATTAAAGATTTATGCATATCCCATACAGTTAAAAAGCCTAAAAAAATGAAACCCTCTTTCTTTGCCCTCCATTGGCCAGCCAAGCTAAAAGGAAGGATCTCACCATCTTTCTCATTCCTTAGAGCTGGGATGAACCGAAAATGGAGGGAAGGTGGGTTTAAAGCAGAGCACAACAATAGAAAGTGAGGGAGAGGTGTGCGAAAAATGGGATGCAGCTCACCTGGACCGACGGCACTGTAGGCTCTCCTCCTCACATCACTGTGCTCGAACCAACAGTGGGGAAGCTTGGTAGAAGCTATGTGACGCTGGTGATGGCCCTGGGGTGGAGAAGAGACAACAGCAACTCAAGGGAAAGGCTTCGCTCGTGCAGAGAAGGAGAAGGAATAGTAAACAGAGGGAAAAAGTGAACGGGATAGATGAGGTGCTAAAAAGAAGAATAATACTTATATCAAATAAAAATAAAAACCCTCCTCCTCTGTTGCTTTGTTTTTTTTTTTTTTACACGGATGTTACATAAAAACATCATTTTAATTACTCAAATAGCTTCTAATACATTTTATATAATTGATTTCATCCTCTAGCACCTAAACTCATAATTATAGCTTAAGTTTTCAAATGCTACTTCTAATTCTAAGTTTTGGATTTCACAAATTAAACTACTATAATTTAATTTAAGCTTCTAAAATTTAGTTTGAGTTTATAATATAACTTAATAAAGCAAATTGGAATTGCCAATTCATACCTGTGTCTATGTATCTATGACTAACTCTTTTTCTTTTGTGTCTTCTCTATCCCTCTTTTCATGCGTTTTAAAGCTAGCTATTTATAGAAGATTTGGAGGTGGAGCAACTCCCTAACCACCAAGGACTCTTAGTGTGTAGAGAAAGCAAAGCAAGGACAAACCATAAGGGGTACAAGTTGGATAGAAGCAAAGCAAGGGTATTAGGTTGGATATGGTATCTAAATTTGGCCAATAAGAGGTTCAGCTAACTGAACATTATGTTGGAAAATTATATAAGCAAAGCAAGGGTTCTCTTAAACAACAAAAAACAAAATCCAGTAAACAGCAATTAATGAATTCGTTTAGAATAATAATATAATATTATAGAAAGTATAGTTGGAAGATTTACCTGATTGAATGAAAAAGATACATTAATTGTGAAATAATTATTTTACAATGCAAATAAATAACTATAGTAATAGATTACTAATGGGGAGAGGATTCGAGAGTAATTAACATATATGACAAATTCATCATAAACATATTCATTTCGTGTAATAATTAATTGCAAATCCATAGAAACCAACAGATGGTATATCTATGACAACGGCCATCTTAATCCTTCCCCCTTTCTTTCCTCAACCATAAAACATTTAGTTTATGTTTTACTTATATGTCTCTCTATTTTGTAATGATTACAATAATATAATAAATATTGCATAGAATTGATAATAAAAAATTATCTTTTCCACCAATTGAACTAAAATATTGAGAATCACATCCACAATATATATGTACATATATATATATATATATATATATATATATATATAATATTTGAGTTATGAGTTTTGCATTAGCTAAACCGTTAAAGCTTGCTAGCCAAAATAAGTGTACATCAGTTTAGTTTATTTTTTTCAAAGGCTTCATTTTTAAAAAAATAAAAATAAAAATTTGTTTTCTTAAAGTAATAGTTCTGTAATGAGATTTTTAAAAAATTTTTTGTCATTACAAAATTTCTGTTATTTAGATTATATATAAAAAAAGGTTAAAATATTAATTTGGTTCTTTAATTTTATTTATTATCTCAAATTTATTCTTTGAAGTTCAAAGTATTTGAATTCTTTGGCCAATGGAAGAAACAACATTAGAACAAAACAGAAACAGAGAATAACAGAGTCAGGCAAGAGCAACTAGCCTAAGGCCTAGTATACCCTATAGAACCAAATTTTTAAAACTCTTTTTTAATAAAATCTGTTAAATTTTAAAACATCCATCTGTGTTTTATTTGAGGTAAAGTCACGTGTCTTTATTTATTTATTTTTTTACCATTAGAATTAGCATTATATTATTTAAAAAAATTAAAACATAAAATTAAAAAATTGACATTAAAAAAAAATGCAGTGCTGCCATTATTCCATTCGAAGCTCTCCTTTCATTATCGCACAAAAGGCAGAAGCCCCGGCGTGCCGCAGCGATGGGGGCGGTCGAAGGAGGCTGTGTTAGATAAATACTATTTATAAATGTTTTCTAATAGCTTTATGAAGTGTTTTAAAGCTGATTTTAATTGTTTCAAAAAGTACTCAAAATTTTCATATTCTAGTTCCTTTTCAAACAATGAATTAAAATATATGACTATTAAGTATAATAAACAGTTGGAGCATATGGCATAATATGTTTTTGTTTATTCAATCTTAGAATCCTACATCTTTATCTACTTATTCATACAAACTAGTATAACATAATGTGAAATCTAAACCATAGGGTCATCCTAAACTCATAATAGATAGCAGTTATATTATAATTGAAGTAGCCAAATTTATTTTTTTTAGAAAAAATGAAACCTCTGGTTTATCAATTGAAAATCTATTAGACACTTTCATCTTTTCTTGTGCTAAAAGTAAAATTCATCATAGAAACAATTTTTATTTTTATTTTGGGATATAAAACTTCATTAAATAGTTAAACGTAGGTGATCTGTGGAGGGCCACGTACTTAATGGTTCTGTGGTTTCAAAGTTGATAAATATATAATGCTTACTATTGTTGCATGACTTTGAATAGTACTTCTATAGAAGGAGCCTAGATTTTCTTTGAATCAGAAGTCTTGTTTTTGTCTTCATTATGTAAGGAAAAGGTTGGGATCACTCAAAAAAAGCTTGGGATCACCCAATTCATTGAGGGACTAACTTAACTCTACCGTGCAAATTTCCTTAGAAGAGAGTACCCTGAATAATGTATACAGACCCAACACTCTAAAAGTTTAGCCCAGCTTGCGTCCACCGAGTGATGGTCTTTTGTATTCCAAGACAAATTGGGCCTATGTTTGGTACATTTTATTCCATTACAAATCAAACAACTTAATTTTTGTTTTCTAGATAATACCAATAGTCTAAATCAGAAGGGAAAGACATCTTTTAAAACTTTCAAACAACATTTGGATTTTTAGTTGTGCTAGGCGAGCCCTCTCTATAAGAGGGGTCTAATTTTTATTTAAGCCCAATCCTCTTTTTCTCAGAAGGTTAGGTTAAACTTAATAGATTAAACGCATTCTAAAACCAGTCTTTTGGAACACAAAAACAAAGTTTATTACTCAATAAATGCAATATAGTGCAAGAGAGTAAAGAGAACTTACGATTTAGGACATAAAAATAAAGTATATTACTTAATAAATGCACTAAGATTTCTTTGTTTTTCCCAACAATTTTTTATTATCACTAAAACTTCTATGGTTCTATCTATGATTTTATAATCTATATGTATAACTTTAAAACCTTTACTTCTATATGCTTTGTTGTCCTTAAAGCCTACAATGACAATTTTATAAAACCCTTACCTATATATTACTAAAATCTTCAACCAAGGATATTTTATTGTTACTAAAGCTATAATGATAATTTCATAAAATCTTTATCAATAAATATTTTACTATCATTTAAACCTTTACTCACAAATGTTTTACTATCATTAAAACCTTTACTCACTAGGAAAATTGTTAAGTACTGTAGCATAGTGTCTTAAATACAAACTTAGTAACAAAGTATGGAATTGTTTTACTGCTCCAATCAGCTGTTGGGATTAGAGATTGATACACAAAAACTGGAAATCAAAGAAGATGATTGTTTTGTGCTTGTCCAATTACTTTTATCATTATAAATTATAAATTAAAATATTGTTTACATTCAAGTTTTGCAGTACTGTAGTTGAAAAATGCTTTTAGTCCAAATTAAACTCTATCCTATGCATATCCTACATTAAAGGTAAAACTTTACCACTTTTGAGGATCCCATCCTAAATGTTTTTACACTCGCTAGAAGCAGACCTCGCCTCTGTTTCCCATCCTCCTTTGAGAAAGAAGGCATTGCTTATATGCGCTACTTGAGCTAAGTGTTTGCATTGAAAAATAATACAGATTAAGTTGTGGCTGGGAGATGTGCTTATAACATTGAAGGGACTACCACTTAAGAAAGACAGAGTAGCCAGGAGTGTCTTTGGTTTTCTCTTTTCTTTTCTTTTTTTGATTTTTGGTTTTGTTTTTATTTTTATTCAAAATAGAAAATGAGTGAAAATGTTTTTGGTTGTCTAACAGAAAATATTTTTCTGACAATTGTTTTTTGAAACAGACTAAGAATGTGTTTGGTTAGTTTCAATTTTTTCATTTTTTTTATATTCAATATATCTTATAAATAAATTTTCAAATAAAAGAAAAATCAATATGAAATCTTGGACAATAGGTTTTCCAAGTAAGCTTCTTCGCCGTGGAATTAGGGAATTTGCTTTGCGGAGGGATATTAACTCCAAATTAATGGTAAGGAATTTGATTATTGACTTTGGTATTTGATATTTTGAAGTTTACGCCAATTTTTGTAGCAAAGTTTTGATAGCTTTGGGTTATTGGATAATGGTTTATTGATGCAAATTTTGAACTCTATGTAAAATTTGTTGTAACTGTAATTGTAAGGACAATTTCATGGTTTTTGATTGTTGAATATAGTTGAGGATTTCGAGAGGAGTAATTTGCATTGATAGGTTAGAGGTATTATTAGTAATTTATTTGGATTGCTTGTTAGTTTCTCAAAAGGGATAGTTCTCATTAACTTTTGGAGTAATTTCACTCAAGAAAATAACTCGAGTTGTTTGAGTGCTTGAAAGGATTAATTTTCATTCTTAATATTCAAAGCCTATTAAAGTTTTAGTTTTGTGGTCAAGATTTGATATAACTAAAGACATGTGTCCTTCAAAATATTTGTCACTATACTAATTTTAATAACCCAATGTTTGCATAATTTAAAAGGTTAATTTTTTTTCTTCACTTTAATAGTAATGCTATCGCTACAAAAAATAAAGTTTTTAGCGTCAATTACAAAACTCAACACTAGATGCATAATTTTTACAATAAATTGGACAATTTTTTAAATTTCATTTACATTATATATACTACTTTTTATTTTTAAAATATACATAAATTTTTTGTAAAACAAAAAATTATTCTACATTTTAATCTGATTTAATTTTTTTTTTTGCCAATATCCCTCATTTAAAATATTTTTTAATTTTAAAAATTATGTATTTAAGTTAGTAGAAGGTATTTTAGTAAAAAATAAAAAATAAAAATTAGATTAAAAAGTAAGGTAACTTTTTCTTTTAAATGAGATCTATATACATTTTAAAAATTTAAAAAAATTCTATATAATTGGAACAATACTTAAGAAAGATGTATCTAATTAAATTAAGTGTAATTTTTAAGAACTTGGCATCAGTTGCCAACGTTGGTTAAAACCGGTGCTCGAATTGAGATTCAACGGAACACACGAGTAGCGAAACAAAGAATTAAGAAGAAGGACTGTCAAGAGATTCTTCTTTCCGCATTTTGAGGACGGAGAACACACCATTCACGAATCGAAACTCACAAGAAATCTCATCATCCTCTATTAACGAAATCAGCTGTGCTCCAAAGGAATTTCTCATACTCACTCTCAACTAATGTTCTGTGCAACAGCAATTGCTTTATCAGTAAAAATCGGTTAACTTATTAAATTTTATTTCTCTCTTTTTCTTTTCCAATTGTAAGACTCTGTTTCAGCAAATTTGGTGTCTCCCTCACTCCCCATTTATGGTACACTATGTTTCCCTCTCTAAATGGCAGCAACAGCTCTCGAATACGCTTACATTTACATGCAACTTGAAACCCATGGAGAATATGAATTCAAACTCCAAACTGTTCAATTCATTTGGTGTCAACCCACCAACTCTTGCAAAGTGGGGATTTCTGTAATTCCTGTCAAATAAAGAATGCATTTTCTTGTTAGTCCATTTTGCCCTGTTTCAATTCCTGTCAAATTAAAGGGACTACACAGATGTTTAAAATTCAAAGATGCCAACATTCTGCTCTGATTGTGTGACAAAACAAGTGGCCACAAAAATCCAAGACAGCATTACAGTAGTTTCATGTCCTGGTTTGGATTGTAATAATGCTCTTGAGAACGACGAAGACTGTTGTATTTGTTTTGTTTTACTTTGTTTTTTCAAAGTCCATTAATTCATCATTTAAAATAAAAGTTTCCATGTTAATATAAAAATAAACGTCATTAGATATCTTGATGGATTTCACTTAAAATGAAAATTTATGGGATAAATTTAAATTTTAAGAGATCATTTGAAAATATTTAAATTTAGAAACTTATTTTAAAATAATAAATAAAGTTAAAGAAATAAAATATTAACATTGCTGATATCAACCTGAGGGAATAACTCAAAACTCTACTAGGCAAATTTCCCAATATCATAGAGAGTATCTTGTGTAATGTATGCAGACCCAATACACACTATCTTTCTCTAAAACTTTAGCCTAGCTTGCATTTATTGAGTGATAGACTTAATTTTGTTTGCAATTTAAATTGGGCCTATATCTGGTACTTTTTATTTTGTCACAACTCACACAACTCAATTTTGGTTTTGTGGTCAACGTCAGTAGCCTAACCCAGAAAGGCAAGACATTTTTTGGAACTTTCAAACATAATTACATTTTTAATTTGATGGGCTGGGCCAGTTGAGCCCTCTTTAGCTAACCATGGTACTCTTAAAGAAAGCTTGAAATTTTGCTTAACCAAATAGATGCAAAGTACATAGTTGTAACATTCAATCAAAAAATGCTCCAAGATTTTATTAAATTTTCCTCATAAAAACTCATAAGACATTTTGCTGAAAAAGTTATAAACCAAAAATAAACCAAAATTAACTTATGATGAAGATAGAAATATCACCAAAGAATAATAAGTGTTATATTAAGGTAATATAGTAGTTTGCTAAGAAATTTAGTAACAGTTTAACAGTTTACTATAGTCACCTCCATATGCTTTGAAATATGAACCACAAAGTGTACCTAAATTCAATAGTAGTTTTGATATTGAAGTACCCAATTTTGTTTGAAAGAAGGTGAAACCATGCATTTAACTTATAATGTGAAGTGCTATGAAGAATTGGAGGACCCACTAAAATTCAATCAAACTTTCTTTTACTATAAGAAAAATGTCATATATTTACAATAATTTTTTGTGAATATAGAGTCCATTGACTTATATTTATAGTCTAAATTTTTTTTGTAAAAATTTTTATTTTACTTTCGATTTTTTACTATCACTAAAACTTTTATTCATGGTTTTATAAGTTGTGGAAATAATTTTAAAATATTTATCCATAAATGTTTTATTGTCACTAAAGCTTATAGTGATAGTTTCATAAGAGCTTTATCCATAGAAATCCTTGTGTCACTAAAATCTTTACTCATGAATATTTTACTACTTTACTATTATTAAAGCATTTACCCACAAGGCAAATTGTTGAGTAACGTAGCATAGTACTATGAATAGAAACTTAGTAGCAAAGTATATAATTGCTTCATTATTCTAATCAATTACATAGACTAGAAACTAAGTCACATAAACTAAAAATGAAAGAAGATAATTATTTTGTATCTCAATAGAAGGTTAAAATATTGTATACATTCAAGTTTTGCAGTATTATAATTAAAAAATACTTTTTATATTATTAAACAAGTTTTATAGTTCGAATTATAAATTTATCATATTGATCAATGAGATATTTTTTCCTCTTTTACATGTTTTATATATAATACTAATCGATAAGTCTAATGCATATCTTATATTGAAGATAAAATGATAGCAACTTTACCACTTTTTAAGTTTATATATCCTACTTTAAAGTAAAATGATAGCAATTCTACCCATTTTTAAGTTTATAGACTTCTTTTTTATTATATGGAATAGTCTTTAATTAGTCTAAATGAAACTCTACCACTAATTAATAAGTCTAATGTGATATATCTTACTACATATAAAGATTATCTTAAGTAATTTATCTCCAAGACAACAAAGGGTCCTTAATCAAGTCATAAAAAGTGATAAAATTTTGAAACTTTTTCTTTCAATGATATAGCTATAGCACAAGTGTCTTTTTTTTAATTTACAACTTATACACTTTACATATTACACATACCATTCTTGATTTTGAACTCATAATTTTCTACAACATAACCATATGTCAAAATTTCAAATAGAATAACCATATTAGATCAAATATAAGGCCCAAATGAAACTTTCATACTTCCTTTGCCTAAACATACAAAAGGAACCATATTTGGCCTTAAACCTTTTCCAACATACTTAATCAATAGCAATATGATAATTTATGATAGCAACAAATTTAAGATAGCAAAATTCCATAGCCATCATCATATAATTCAAATCATTAGGACCAATACATTCTTGCATGAATATGTTATTTATTTTGCATTAAAAATAATGAGTCTACTTTATTTCAAATTTTAAAAAGTGACAATCTTATATTGATAAAATATATATTAAGTACTTGTGATATTATATAAATAATAAATATAAAAATATTTTAATCAAAATATATATAATTATAACCAATAAATTCTTGTGTGCCAGTATCTTCTTAAATTCTTTATTCCTAATGTCTTTCATTGTTTATGAATAACATATAAAGAGTTTGTCTCATCATTTAACTAATAAAATGAGATCATATGACTTTAAGCTTTCAACGATGTTATATTAATTCCTTTGGGTTCATTTTTAGAATGGTCCACAAAATGAGAATATAAGACATTGAACAAAATAGGCAAATATTATAACATCTAGTTTCTCTATAAATACACGAAACTTACTAGATATAAAAGGAAGTCTCTGAGATAAAATGATTTGAGGCCAAACAGAGAAATCATGGATTAGGGACCAAAATGAAAATTTAAACAAGTGTGTTAACTTTACCTTTTTTGGTTCTTAAATGTCTAGCCACTTGCTCCAGCCATTAACTATGATTTTGCTGGTCTGAAACAAAGCTAAGAGAGAGTTCTAAGGACACGTAAGAGGAGGGGGAAAGAAGAAGAAGAAAGACCAAAAAAAAAGTAAACATCCAAGACTATCCCATGCTTCTTCATTCCGTGGCCATGTCCTTCCCTTTCTCTTTTCTTTTCCTATGATTTAACTAAACTAATTAAGGCTAAAACATGACTGACTCAGTAGGAAGAGGAGAGGAATTGAAAGGAAGTATAGAAGTCTAGAAAGTACTCTTGAAGAAGCTTAAAACTAAGGTAAGATACATGGCTTTCTTTTGCTTCTTCTTGGTTGTTTTCTTCATGGGAATTTCATCCAGAATCTAACTCATTAAGGAGATAATTAATTTAGCATGTTAGAAATGAGGAATCTAAAGCAAAATAAATAGCAATTTCAAATTGAAAGCAAAAGAGAAGCAAGAAAATGTAAGTTGTGCTACCTAGAGAATTGGAGTTGCAAATGGAAATTTGAAACTTTCTAAGAGTCACATAGCCTATCGAAAAGTATATAAGAGTTCTTAAGACATTTAGGAAGCTTTATAAGTGGCGAATTGCACAAAAAAACAAAGCTTCCTAGGTTACAAAATGCTCTATGTCTCAGCCTAGACCACTTAAAACATCTAAAGAGTATTTTAAATTGTTCTAAGGGTAGAATGGGACTAGATATGATAGAAAAACATCAATAAAAGCCTTGAAAAAAATTTAGAAGTCTTGGTTTGTGAGATGGAAGTGTAGGCTCTATAATAAGACATACAGAAGGAACTTATAGCTAGACTCCTTAAAATGAATTTGTGATAACTCTAAGGAGTTTAAATAGAGTCAAGAGACTTAAATTAAGTGACAAAATGGGAGCCAAGATCATGAAATCTAAAGGTTGCTTCATTGTGTCTTGAATGGATCCATAATAAGGTTATATGATAAAGTAGCATAGCATAAAGCTTGTGAGAAGCTAAAGCTTGTTCCAATGACTTAAATATGCCTCATTTGATGTGTCTAGCCCAAAAGAATCAAGTGCCACCTAATTTCATAAGCTTGGTCGAAAACAGGAAGGAAAATTTAAGAAAAAAGTATGTGACATTAGTTTCAAAGTACCTCTCTAACCTTTCTCTCATGCATACCTTGGATATTTATTTCTCTTTGAGTGCTTATATGTATGTCTAAGTCATGAGAAATGTTTTTAGCTATGATTTACTTGCTATGGTATCATTATGTATCTTGAAATAAGTTTATGAATATGTTTTGGCTTGAATAGGTATGGTGAAGCCAAAAGTTCCTTAGCAAGGGTGAGGATGAGCCAAAAGTTTTTAAGATTGGGTGAGATAAAGCCAAAAGTCTCAAAAAGAGTGAGGCTAAGTCAAAAGTCTCTTAAAAATAGGTGAAGCAAACCCAAAAGTCCCAAGGCAAATGGACAAGACTAGGCCAATGCCGTTGGGAGTTATGTATATTATGTATGAGTTTCTTAGACATAAAAAATACTTTATGTATGTTTACTAGTGGCCTATATGCCATACATACATTCTTTAACATGTTTTAGTATTTATTATATATGTTTGAAAGGGTAAAGAGCTATTAAAAATTTTCAAATCTCACTCTTCCAGTCCATATGCCTAATTATGCCTAGGTGAACCAAGAGGATTCAAGAATGAAGGCCAAAAGTCTTGAAGTATGATACTTTAACAAGAGAGTAGAGAAATAGATGTGTTAATATTATATTGATATCAAGAATTGTATCCATATGATGTATATGAGATGTAACCATTTGAACAAGCTTGAATGTATATAATTATGATGTATGTATCAATCTTAAAGCTAAATGCATGTAAATGTAAGTTTTGTCACCTATGAGCTTATGTATGCATGTGTATAAATGTGAGTAGCATGGTGAGATTGAGCTCTATGATGATTTAAACCATTTGACATGCTTCCCTAGGCTATAATGGTGCTTTGGGATGTACCCAAGTAGCCATGAAACCATAAGAAGATCATTTGGTGTCTTAAAGAACTATTTTAGACTTTAAAATTGACCAAATCCTCAGATGAACAAAAGTCTAATCAAATGAATATGTTTTCCATGAAATTTAGCCAGCAAGTAGGTCTCATCTAAAAATTTTCATAAAGCTAAAAAGTACCTAATTTAGAGCTCTAAAGTAGCTCTAGAAAATTTATTATAATTTTTTAAAGTTGGCCAAATTATGCAAAAATGGTATGTGCATTATTCAAATGGTCAAGTTATATTTCTGTGTCACACGTTCATCAAATGAAGTTCAATATTCATAAAATTTTAGAAGTATAAACTAGACATCATAAGCTTTCTATAACACTAAGATCACTTTATTTGGAGTTCTGTAGAAAGAGAACCAAATTTTTAAAATTGCATGATAGTACTAATAATGTAGCTCAACCTCTGATATTATTCCATCAATTCCGATGGGCTAAAGGCCACTTCATTAGTATAAAATTATTTTTAGTCATTAGTTGACATCTAGAGCTTTCTAGAATGCTATGGTTTACTTGATTTTGAATTTTCTAGAATTAATTATGAATTTTCAAAGTTTATATAAGAAACCTATAGCAGCAGACCTAGCAGCTGGACCTTTGGTATTGTTTGTTGTTTTTTGTGATCCAATTAATGTTGTCATGGTTTGAAATGATTTTTAGCCATTAGTTGACATTTGGGGATTTCCATAAATATATCCTTTGCTTAATTTCAATTTTTTTTAGAATGAATTATGATTTTCTAAAATTCCTACCAAAAAGCTGTCGTGGCAAACCCGAGAGTAAACCTTGAATTTTTTTATGTATGATGCCAAACCCAAGACTCTTGGAACATGTTGTGATATATATATATATATATATTGTATGGATATGTTATAGATAGAAGATGATAATGGTGAGTTCATATGATGCACGAAGCATGAAATGAGTAAATAGAGCCTTACATAATGCAAATCAATATATTAAAATATATGAATTTTCTTGTAAAGTGTATGAAGTTTAGTTCATGTAAAGGAATGACAAAACTAGAAGGGTATGGTATTACAAATATCATATTATGTAAGTTTAATTTAATTAATTATATTTATTAAAAATTGGTTGCTAAAATTGCGCTAATTTAACCTAATCTTTCACCTCTAATTGCAATATCTTCCCCTAATTTAGTAAAAGTTGCAAGTTATCTCTTGATGTATTTGTGCATTTGTTATAAACCTTTAATATTCTAAATTGGACATTAAATTAAATTATAACTAAGGAAAATTACATATTTTCATTTTCATTGTTTAATACATTTTTGCCATTTTCTTAAACTTTTCCGCCAACTCACTCACTCTCCTTGGCCATGGCAACCCAATCTTGGGATTAGCAAAAAACTTTCGTACTTAACAATTTGAAATGTTAAATCCTGGGCTTTTTAACTAGCACACTACAATAGAAAAAATTTAAAAATAAAACTTGTAGCAGCTAAAACTATTTTTTTAGATTCCTCTATATTTCTTATATTTTAAATATAATATATTATATTTATAATATATATATATATATATCATACTTATTATATAAATTATATAGTACAAATAATAAATATTACATATATAAAATCTACCCCCAACCCATGATTTTATATATATTGATATATATTCTATATTTAATTTTTTTTTTTGAAAAAAAACCATAGGAGGATTTATATATAGGTAAGTTATATGCAAAGAAATAGTACATGCAATTTTTAAAACCCTTTTGATTCCCTTGATTATATATAAAAATAATTATTTCTTTGCACATAGCTTGCTTATAAACTCTCTTGATTCTACAATCATGGGATTTTTTTCTTAAGAAAAAAATTACATAAAATTTTACATTCTTGTTATTAGTTTTTTCAATTAAGGTAATAATTATCGTTTATGATTCAATGTTAAATAATTGAATTAATTTTTTTGAAAAAATTACTCACATGTTATACCTTAATTAAATTTATAAGACATATGAGTATATGAAACAAAAAATATATATAAAAAACATTACATCTTTGACGTTTTGATTATATAAGATGGAAAAAAAATTAGAAGTTGAGATCATTTATTTTTTATATAAAACTCTTAAGAAGACTAAAAAATTTTTTTGTACAAAATAATTAAAATATAATTTTTAATAAAATTATTATTTAAAAAATTATTATTATACTTTAATATTATATGTATATAACCTACCATCCCTAAAGTCTCCCTCCCCCCTCTTTAGACTATTCACTTGAAACATGATGCTAATATGATTTTAAAAATGAAAAGAAAAGGAAAAAAAAAGGCTAAGCACTTACTTTGTGTTTAGGTCTGATTTTATTTTAAAAATAATAGTAATAGAAATGAGGAGGAATATCTTTTGCATTCCTATTAAAAGAAAATTTTAAGCATTTGAAAAAATAATTTTCACAAATAGGTATTTCATCATTAAATTTTTTTCCTGTAGTATGCTAGTTAAAAAGCCATAAATCTTCTATCATAAATCCCTCCCTCTCAACATTCCTTATTATCCTACATAAAAGTTTTTTAGAATTCCTCTGTTTTTCTCCATATGTGTGTATGAAAATTTCAAACTATACCAAATACTTCTTTTGAATGTCGTGAAAAGGATATGCCAATGGCCACGGAGGATTGAAATCCACAGTCAGTGTTATAATTTATAACAATTGGCCAAGGTTTTCAACCATTGACCTCCCAACTTAATGTCCACCCCTTACCTACAAGTCTATAATCAACTTATAGCCTTATACTTCAATCACTATAGTTGAACATTGAGAATTACATCAGAGAAAAGTATCATTACTAACCATAACCTTAAATTGTGAGTAAATTTGAAGAATGAGTAAATTTGACTCAAATGCTAAAAATAGTGAGTAAATTTGAAGAATGAGTTTACTAAAAGTTAAATAAGACAATTGCAATAAAGTTTAGCAAAGAAAATAGTGACAAATGTCCTTTATTGGAGAAAAGGTTCAAAGCTCCATAGCAATACCATATATGCCCTATTCACAAACACACAACACTAAAATAGAAAAGCTAATACATAAATGACAAAAGGTACTAAGAACTAAAAACATTTTCTCACAACAACTAACATATTGCAACAAAATCCCCTGCCACATTGCCCTTCAAAATTCTCCCCAAATCTTCCCTAAATCACATGTAGTAATCTATTAGCCATCCAAGGGTCTTCCTTTCTTTGCTACTCACTTGATTCCCTCTATATTGGGCTTTAGGCTTATTTAATGGGCATATATTGCTAACAGCTACTACCCTGTCTTTCACTAGCTTTTGCTGCCCTTATTGTCAAGCAACCAAAGCTCCTCATCCTTGCTCGGCAACCACTTAGCAGCTTCCACTCAAGAAGCTTTCTCTTTTCCTTTTTTGTGCTGCTGCTATCTAGCCATAGAGATGAGAGTGAGAGATCTATTTTTAGCTAACCTTTTGCTTGGGACATTGATAGGAGACCACCTAAAGCCAACCCACATTTCTTTTCCTCCAAACCACTCCAACCATGAGCAATTTCAAGCCCACACTTTTATTACAACAAGCTTCCATGCTCAAACAATCCAACACATAGCCCTACTTTTTGTAGCAACACGAAAATAGAGTAGGAAGCCACAGTTTACTTGTTGCCTAAATTGGATGGCTTTGAAAGTTCCATTTTGCTTAGTATTGTCACCCTTTTCCCTTTATTTAGTTTTCCTATGCTACATTGAGAAATTCCTCCTTTTTCTTCCTTCTTTACCTAGCTAGAAATGAATACAATTTTAGGCTTTTATGGTGATAAGGTGACTTGGGTCACTTGAAGTTTGGGTGGCCATTTAAGCCCCTTAAGGTAAATTATCAACCTACTTAATAAGTTGGAAATTTATTTAATAAGTCATGTACATTAGACTTAATTTAAAGAATAAAAGTTTGAATCATAGAATGGGTAATTTATTAACTAATGTAGTGGCACTGACGTTGTAGCATAGTTAAACTTTGTAAATGGTAAAATGAAAAAAAAAAAATTAAAATGGTCATGAAAGACTAGAGTGATGGTTAGAATTTAGTCCATATGTAATTGTGAGACAATTAATGGTAATATTAGTGTCATGGTCGATCTTAGGAATCCTTGAAGACTTTACATCTTTAAAGGATTATGATAAGGTAATAAGATCTTTAGTAAGGCACGGATGGATAGTGAATGACATCACATTACATATCTTCTACATCTTATACTCCTATCTTGCATTTTAGTGTCTCATAAAATATCATTGTTTCATAAATTTTGGATTTTATGGATATTGTTTTCAACTAAGGAAGGTGTTTTGTTTTAAACTATAAGTTGTTAATGCATGTTGGAATCATCAATAATTGTTATTGGCTTTGACTATTGATTATTTAAGAAAGTGATTATGAATAAGAAAAATTAATATGATTTCATACTTGATACTGACATTTTATAAAGGGGCTGAATATACAATGTTGGTAGTTAATAGTAATTCTATTAGTCCTTGACATAAATTGGTTAGTATCCAACTAGTGAGGAGTGTGAGAGATGCTAGCTCTATATGTTAGCCATCACATGTGGAATAGAGGGATGAGATGACTTGAGCTGAGAACTCATAATTGTTGATTATTTATCTACATGGGTTGTGTTCCTATGACTGTTGGTCACTAGCATGGATTATATGCCCATGATTTTTAATTACTTATCGTTGTGGGTTATGTGCCTATAACTATTATTTTGCTCTCCTTTTAACAAAAAATGGATTTTGAAAATGCATCATTTAAACATTTTTCAATACACTTCTTGAATATTGCATATTTATTTTATTATCATAATTGTTATCATGACCATACTAATTTGTGATTATCATAGCAATCAAATTTCACTATATGTCTTCATGCTTGAAGTTTTTAAGAATTTTTTCATTTTGTTGAGAGGCATGAGTTTCAAATTTAAAGTCATTATAAGGTACATCTCTATATTATTTAAATTTAAATCATTTATTTGCATATTCACACTTCTATATACTTGTACATTTAATCATTTGTGAGATGTTATTAATTTATTTGATAAATATTTGGTCTTTCAAATAGAAGTGTTAAGTCAAAAATCATCTCCAACAAAGTGAGAATTATCATTCTCTTAAGGAAGCCTAACATTGATCTGCATGGACAGTGTCAATTATGATTAAATTTATATAAACTAATTTGTACTTTAGTTCTAGTTTCACTAACCTACAAGCAAAATCTCCCACTCTCGTGTAATTAGTATAATTGATAGTGATTGAGAGTAGATTTTAATTTGTCGCTTTTACCCCCTTAACTACTTTATTTTTCTACAACATGTACTTATTGATTTGCTTACTATTTGAAAATGTTTTCTAATAGCTTTTTGAAGTATTTTCAAGTTGATTTTAACTGTTTCAAAATGTTTTCAAAATTTTCAAATTTAAAGAACCAAATCACCTACACTTGGTTCTTTTTCAAATACTACATTAAAATATATGACTATTAGATATTGTAAAAAGTTGGAGCATGTTGCATAATATGCTTTTGTTTAATCAATCCTCAAGTCCTACTTCTGTATCTACTTACTCATTTAGACTAGTGTAACTTAATGTGAAATCTAAACTACAAAGTCAACTTAAAATCAAAATAGATAGCATTTTTGTTACAATTGAAGTAGCCAAATTTTTTTAAAAGACAAAGTGAAACCTTTCATTTATTAGTTGAAAATCTATCATACATTTAAATTTTCTTATGCTAAAAGTAAAATTCATCATAAAAAAATATATTTTTTTTAATTTTGGGATATAAAACTTCATTAAATAGTTAAATGTAGATGATCTATGGAAAGATGCATACCTAATGGTTTTGTGGTTCAAAGTTGATAAAGATATAATGCTTACTATTGTTACATGACTTTGAATAGTACCTCTACAAAAGGAGCCTAGATTTTCTTCGAATCAATAGTCTTGTTCTTTCTTCCTTCTCCAAGGAAAGGCTAAGGATCACACAATTTTGTTTCTTCAAAATTTTGAGCAAAACTTCCTAAGAGCTTCCCTTAGCCTTAATCTCCATTCATTAAGGGAATAACTTAAACTCTACCACGCAAATTTCCCAATATTATACTAAAGAGTGCCCTACATACTGTAGTCAAACCTAATACACATCATCTTTCTATAAAACATTACCCAGCTTGCATTTGCTAAGTGATGGACTTTTGTTTTTCAATATAATTATTGGGCCTATGTTTGATACTTTTCATTTTGTTACAAATCAAACAACTCAATTTTTAGTTTCTAATCAACGTCAATTGTCTTAACCAGAGGGCAAGACATTTTTTGAAACTTTCAAACAAAGTTTGGGTTTTTACTTTGATGGGCTAGTCCAATTGAGTTTTGTTATAAAAATGGCTCTAATTTTTTTAGGCCCAACCCTCTTTTTTTTTTTCCTTTAAGGGTGAGGTTGAACTTAGTAAGTTAAGCAAATTCTAAAACCTTTACTTTGTGACACAAAAATGAACTATGTTACTTAATAAATGCACTAGAGTGTAGAAGGGTAAAAAAAACTTATGATTTGATTAAGATCTTTTTAAATATGCAAAAAGTAACCTAGATCACTGGGTATATTTTCAAAACTAAATTATTTAAATTTCATGAAGTTTAAATTGGATTTTTTTAATTTAAATTATTGTTTTTATGAAATTAGCAATTAAAAAAATAACAATTTAAATTAAAAAATATTCTAAAAAAATTATAAATTCTATTTGCCTTTGTAATACCTAGCCATCTTTTAGCCTTTTCTTATTACAACTAAGCTTCATACATGATATTGATAGAAAATCAATAAAAATAGTGCATTAAATAGTGTTACATAAGCTTTTAAATTTTTATCTTTCTCCATGGACCATATGAACTTATCAATACCATCCTTTACTGATAATCCATCCATACAAGTCATAAACAATATAAAACATCACATACAACTCAAGTTAGAAGCCTTACATCAGAAAAATGACAAGTTGGCCTCAGGTTCAGCTTTTCATATTTCTGTTATCAACTTTGGAAAATCATAATCGATTTTAAAAAAATCAAAATCATACAAATGATAGCTTTTTGGAAAGCCCTGAATGTCAACTGTAGATTAAAAATCATTCTAGGCTATGAAAACATAAAATGGACCACAATTGACAATAAAATAGCACAAAAGATCTAACTGCCCAAGTTTGTTATCATTAGTTTCTACTATAAACTTTAAAAATTCATAACTAATTCTCAAAAAATCAAAACCCAGCAAACCATATTCTGAAAAGATATAGATGTTAACTATAGGGTAAAAATATTTCCAAACTAATAAAAAGGATTTACCCTATAGAAATTGATATAATAGTACTAAAGGTCCTATTGTGTTAATAGTATTAATCACTAATTTCAAAAATTCATATCTCCTTCAATATAAATCCAAATGAGGTGATCTCAGTGGTTACAAAAATCTTATCATGTGTAAGTTATGTCTGTAAAATTTTATAAGTATTAGATATCATTTAGCTCTTGGATGATAAAGAGAAAAAAATAATCATATGCATAATATTGATACCATTTCAACAATTTTTTTTAATTTCAAAAATTCATAATTTATTCTCTAGAGCTCTAAATAATATAATTCTTAGCTCTACAAAAAGATCTAGATATGACTTATATGCAGGCCAAATTTCATGAAAAAATTCATCCATTTAGTCAGTTTATGATATAGGATGCCAAAATGAGCTTTTTAAACACTAATTAGGGTCAAATTTACCCCAAATGCTCTTTTACCTTTAGCATGATCTCTTGAGCACGTGAGAATGGTTAAAAACAACATACAAATCATGTCTAGGAGGTCTAATTACTCATACATCATAAACTCACTTCCTCACTTGTTCTAATTCATAAGATTACACAAGCGTGTTAAGGCATATGGATGTCAAAAACCTACATACTCATTCCTATGCTTTCAAATTCAGTACATACATCATATATCCATATATTTACATGTGCTCAAATATCTACATATCATATACAACATAATATTACATCATTTGCCAACATTATGTCCATAAAATGACTATTTAACATATCCTTTTGCAAAATCCTTATCTTTAAGAGTGGTGGCTTCCATTTCTTGGCTCACTTGATCCACCTAGACATGTTTAGACAATGAAAGGGAAGAGTGAGATTTCAAGAATCTCAATAACTTTTAATCTTTTCAAACATATATAATAGATATATTTACAAGTCTAAGAATGGATGCATGGCCATCTTATAACTTATAAACATACATAAAATATTTTTTATGTTCAAAAAGCACATACACATCTTATATGAGCTCTCAAGGGCATTGGTTTAACCTCACCCATTTTTTTGGAGACTTTTGGACTTGCCTCATCCACTTTCAAGAGACTTCTGACCAAGCCCCACTTTTCTTGAGACTTTTAGCTTAAGCTTACCTAATTCTAAGAGCTTTTAGCTCATCCTCACCCTTACTAAGAGACTTTTGGCTTTACTAAACCCATTCAAGCCATACAACATCATAAACACATTTTTAAGAACATCATGGTACCATACATGTAGGCAATAGCTAAGAACATTTCATATGGCATAAACACACATGCAAATCCTCAAATACAAGAAAAACACCCAACAATACATAAGAGAAAGGTTAAAGAGCTCCCTTAAAGCAAAAAATGTAAACTTTCCTTTGGTTACTCTCCCTTCTCTCGGTCACACACTTGCAATGAGGTGGGTGTCATAGCATATACTTTTAACCATTATACTCTGCCATTCATAGGGATTTACACATGTTCTTAGAGAATAGGTCAAGAAAATCATCATTTAAGTGCACTTTTATTGCGTACATCGGGGTCAAAATTTACAAATTCATGTTACATGGGTCCCATGGATTACCTAACAGCATTTCTTGATCATTTAGCATTGGTACAAATCATAAACAACTCAAATTATCAAGCAAGCCATGGTTTTCAAATCAAAAACCTCAAAAATCTTTTCATGCATCACGGATTATACAGTGGTAGGTTTAAGGAAAATTTTGAAAATTCATGACTAAATATAGAAAAATCGAAATCTATCATACCATAGTTTTCTGGAAATATATTAGCATTAAATTTATGCTAAAAATAATTTTAAGTCATGAACATAGCATTAGGACCATGTTTGATAATAAAAAAGGCACAAAGGTCTGACTGTCTACTGATGTTAATATAGGTTTCTGATGTGAACTTCAAAAGTGTCCAATTAATTTCAAAAAAAAAATTCAATCCATGCAAATGTACCAATGGAAAGTTATGGATATTATCTATAGGGAAAAAAATCATTTCAGACTATTCCAGGTTCGTTCAAACCATGAAAACCAATCAAACAATGCTTCGGGTCTGACTGTGGGCCTAATACTGGACAGCCACTTCAAAAATTCATATCTCCCTCTTTAGACATTTAAATGGGGTGCTTCCAATTGATACAAGTCATTGGAAAGGTCTAGTTTTTGCCTATAAAATTTCATGGCAATTGGATATTATTTGCCCTATGTTTGATGTAGATTAATTTTCGAACCAAAGCTACAGTATAGTGACCAAATCTAGAAAAATTTCCAACTTCAAAAATTCACCAAATATTCTGTAGGCCTCCAAATATTACTGACTTTAACTTTTCAAAAAGCTCTCAATACGACCTAGATTCATGCCAAGTTTCAGATCAAGAAAAGCTCATTTGAATAAATTTTGCTGTAAGGTTGCATATTGGCCATTTTTGGCTTCTAAAAGGGTCATAATGGATTCATGTTAGCCTTTAAGACCCCCAAGGCCACTTGAACACGTGGGAAAATACAAGGGCAGACCTCTAAACATGTCTAAAGGGTCTATTAACCCATATTTTACAAATTCACTCTCCCACTACAAACTATACATAAGAACATACATGATTCACTCTTGCCATTTAATACTATAAACTTGCTATTTCATTCAAGTAGTACTAATTCTCACGTATACATCAATTATTCGTATAATTATATATATTCCAAAAGTCTTACATAACATAGATCATAATAATACATCAAACTAGTTATAAAGTGGACAATTATCACACTCCCATGTCAATCTCCCTTCTTTAACCTTGGTGGCTCCCATTCCTTGATTCATTTGATCCACCTAGATATATAAGGCAATGGGGAAGGAAGAGTGAGATCCTAAGAATCTCAATAGCTTTTCTCCCTTTCAAACACACAATATGGAAGCAAATTTAAGTCTAAAAGTGCATGCAAGGCTTTCTTGAAAATCATGATCATGCATAAAGCATTTCTTTCATTCAAGAACACATATTCATCATACATAAGCTTGCCAAGACAATGGTTTGGCCTCACACATTCTTTTTGGGACTTTTAGACTTGCCTTACCCACTTTCAAGGGACTTTTAACTAAACTTCACTCTTGCTTGAGACTTTTGACTTGTCTCACCAAAGCTTTAGGGACTTTTGGCTCATCCTCACCTTTACTAAAAGGCTTTTGGCCTCACTACACTCAAGTAAGTCAAGATTATACATAAAAGCATCTTACAAACACATAAACATAGTAATATGGTACTATGGCATTTAAATACTTGCTAGAAACATATTTCATAGCTTAAACATATGCACACACATTCAAAGATAAGAAAACATCCACACATGTTGGAGAAAAAGGAGTGAGAGCTACCTTATATACATGAGCACACTTTAACTCTTAGAAATGGTTCCTCTCCCTTGGCTAAGCACCTACAAGTAGGTGGAACTTACTTCTTTTGGCCCAAACACATCATATGGAAGCTAATTAAACTTTTGGAACATTTACTAAAGCCACACACACACTAGAATGACTTATATACTCATATGGTTTTATTATGGTTTCATAAGGCACCTAATGAAGCAACCATAGAAATTCATGATCTTAGCTCCATTCTCTCCCTTAATCTATGACTCTTGACTCCATTTAGACTCCTTGGAATCATCAAAAACTTATTTTAAGGAGTTTAGTTAGGAGTTGCTTCATTATGCTACAATATGGAACCTGTAGCTCTATCTCATTCTCTATGACTTCTAAATTTTTTCCAAGGATTCTTCCCACCTTCTACCATCATAAGAAGTTTCAAACCAAGGCTGAAACAAATTAAAACAACCCCTAGCCCAATGGTTCTATCTTGGCCAAATTGATGGAGGGAGGAAGAGTCCATGGGCTTTTTGATTTTTCCTTGATGGGAGAGACACTTGGGAGGCTTCTTAGGGGTCTTAAGAGCTCAAATAAACACTCACACATGCAAGGGAATTTGAGAATCAAAACAATTTTTACAAAGTGTTCAATAACTTTACACTTTTCTAACTTAAATTTCATTAGCTTTCCTTGCAATTTCTTTACATTTCTCAAGTTCCCATAGCCTAAATCAATGAATTCCCATTAGCTCTTGGATAGAAACTCCTCCCCCTTGAATGCTTTTCTCTTGACCAAGACTCACATGAACCAAACAAAGGAAGAAGAGTGCATGAAACTAAGATTCAGACCTTGGTTTCTTGTTTCCTTCAAAGGCTTTCTCACTCGGTTTGAGCTTCTCTTTGGAATTCCACTCCTTTCCCTCTGAATCTAGTCTAAAACAGACCCAATTCATCCATCACAACCATGGAAAGAGAGAGCAAGGAGAGGAGAACAAGGTTTTTAAACGGAAGGCCATGAAAAATCTTAAAATTTTATACATTTCCTTAGCTCTTTCTTCCTCCTTAGAGCTTCTCTTAGCGCGTTTCACTCCTTTTGTCTCACACTCTATTTTGGGCAACAAGAAGATCTGTTAATCTGAGGCTAAAAGAAACGTGCTTTAAGAAGGTGAGGAGTCCACTTTATGTACTTTTTTATTTTGCATTTTAGTCCTTATTCTTTGTTCTTATCATTTTGGCTCAAATCAAATCCTTTTTGAAATCCATATTTTCAATAATATTCCTTAGGCTCTTAATCATAAGAATTGCCTTTAGAATCACTCAAAAAGGATCTGAAACCATTCTGAACTATTCGATCAAAGTTTTGGTCAACCGACAGCTGAAAATCACTCATCGGAGGAGTTTTAACTGTTCTAGGGGTTCTCATAGTTTTCAGGGCCTCTAAAAATCTTGAAAAGTTTAAATTTTTTATTTAAAAAGCTCTTCTATGAGTTTTTTAAATTTTTCAAAAATTATAAAAATGCCCCTACTTTTTTTGACAAATTTGTTAAGCTCTTCTGGCTCTAGTTTTTGGACATCTTAAACCTCAAATCCTCATTTTCTAATATTTAAAATTTTATCATATATTTGGCCACAAATCCTTCTATTTCGAGGACTTCTTTTTATATCTACCCCTTTTATGACGTTTACGGAAAAATTGAATATCACGTTTCTTACGTTTATGGAGAGACCGGATGTTACAGTGGGACTTAGTTATTTTGGCCAAGCCACATCGAATGAGACATACTTAGATCATTGGAATTAGCTTTAACCTTATACAACTCCTATGTATATTTACTTTCTCATTTGTCTCCATAATGCTTCTATATAAGGCACAATGAAGTAACTTTTGAAATTTATGATCTTGTCTCCCATTTCTCATTCATTTTAGGTCCCTTGACTCTCTTTAGACTCCTTAGAGTCATCATACATTTATTTTAACGAGACTAACTATAAGTTTCTTCCTAATATTATATTATGGAGCCTACACCTCCATCTCGTATTCTATGGCTTCTAAATTTTTTTCAAAACTTTCATTAATGTTCTTCCATTATATCTAGTCTCATTCTAGCTTTAGAACCAATTAAAACATTCCCTAGGTACTTCAAGTGGTCTAGGTTAGGACTATGCAAGCACAAAGCACCTATGGAGTTGTCTTCATTTTCTTGAAAAGATGGCTCATGTAAAGCTTCCTAAGGGTCTAAGGGACTCATACCATATCTTACATAAGCTAGAATACCTCTAGAAAAAAAAATCAAATTTCATCATTTGTTTCAAAGCCCTAAATTGTGCCAACTTGAATTTCAAGACTCCCTTTTTGTTTCCAATTGCCTAGTCTTAATTTTTACATTATAAATTACTTGTTCTTCCCTTGATATAGTCAGAATTCAACTTCCTTTGGATGGGCTTTAGGTTGCACAAAATTCATATGGAGGAGAACGAGTAAGAAGTGCAAGATAAGCCATAGAATTTACCATGTTTCAAGACTTTTTCGAGGGCTCTTTCCATTGCTTCAAACTTTCCCTTGAAATTCTGAGTTTTCCCTTCTGGTCTAGCCACAAAACAAGACCAATCAAAGTGTTAAAACCATAGAAAAAGAGAAGAGAAGGAGAAAAAGAAGTTTAATGAAGGAAGAGACATGAAAATCTCAGAATTTCTTACACTTTACAAGCTTCTTCTTCTTTTTCCCTTAGCTCTCCCTCTTGTGCACCACTCTCAGCCCTCTTTGCTTCTGTTTAAATGTGTGTGGAAGTCAGTTAGGAGGTTTGACTAGAGGTGGGGCAGTTTTATAAGGGAGTGCTTCTTAAATTCTTTTAAAAAATTTCATCCATGTCCCTATTTTCTTAGCTTTTTCGTTTTAAGTTCATTTTAACTCCTTTTTTAGAATCATCTTTCCCATCATGAAATTTAGGTTCTCTAACTTATAAAATACCTTTGGAATCACTTAACTTGGATCTAAAATCTTCCTAAAACAATTGGTCAAAGTTTGGATTAACTGACATTGTAAAACATCAATCGAAGGGGTTTAAATAAGGGAGTGCTTCTTAAATTCTTTTAAAAAATTTCATCCATGTCCTTATTTTCTTGGCTTTTTTGTTTTAAGTTCATTTTAACTCCTTTTTGAGAATCGTTTTTTTCATTATGAAATTTAGGTTCTCTAACTTATAAAATACTTTTGGAATCACTTAACTTGGATCTAAAATCTTCCCAAAATAATTGGTCAAAGTTTGGGTCAACTGACATTGTAAAATATCAATCAGAGGGGTTTAAACCATTCTACGAATTCTTATAGTTTTTAGGGCTTCTGAGAACCCCAAGAAATTCATATTTCCCATTTAAGAATTTCTCCTTTGAATTTTCTAAAAGGCACCTAAAATTACAAAAATGCCATTATACTTTCAGTAATTTTATTAAACCACTTTGACTTTAGTTTCTGGGCACCTTGAGCCTTGGATCCTCATTTTCTATTATTTAAAATTTTATTATGATCTTATTTAGCCTCAAATAATTTATTTCAGGGGACTTGTTTATATATCTGGTACGTTTTGCACGTTTACAAAGAAACTAAACATTACGTTTCTCACGTTTATGGAGGAACCAGATATTATAGCCTTCCTACACTCTAGTGCATTTATTGAGTATATATTCCATCAAACAATATATACTCAAGATGAATAAAAGACAGTAGGGAGAAAATGAGTAAGGTATCCAATTTGTTAAAAGAAAAAAAAAAGAGGACTAAATATTTCATTTTAATTAGGACTCTTACTCAAGGGCCTATACACTTCATCAGGGTTTGAAAATGGGAGCTATCTCCTAAAAGGGGTTTAGCCATTTAGGGTTTTACTCATGGTTTAGAGTAAATGAAGAGTAGTCACATGTTTTCTAATATGGGAGGCCAATAAAGGCAAAGATCTTGTCTTCATTAATAGGCTAACTATTGTACTCTTAGAAAAAGCTTGAAATTTTGTTGAACTTGATAAATGCAAATTATCCCTCCAAGAATTTATTAAACTTTCCTCATAAAAATTCCAAGAATTCTTTCAAAAGGATATTAACTGAACAAATTTAACTCCTAGTGAAGATAGAAATATCACCAATGAATAACTAGTTTTATATTAATGTAACAAAGTAGCATGCGAAGAAATTTAGTAACAGTTTTCTATAATTACCTTCATATACCTTGAAATGTGAATCATAAAGTGTATCTAAATTCAATAATAGTTGTGATACAATTGAAGTATTCAATTTTATTTAAAAGAAGGTGAAACCTTGCATTTAACTTATAATGTAAAGTATTATGAAGAATTAAAGGACCCAGTCTAGCAGTTAGTCCACTCCAACCTTCTTTCATTACAAAAAAAAATGCCATATATCTATAGTACATTTGTGTGGATATAATCTCAATGAACCTATATTCATAGTCTAAATTTTTGTAAAATTTGCTTGTTTTTTGACAATTGTCACTAAAATTTTTATCCTTGTTTTTATAAGACATAGGTATAACATTAAGACTTTTATCTATAAATCCTTTATTGCACTAAAAGATATAGTGACAATTTCATAAAACTTTTTATATACAAATATTTTATTGTCGATAAAATCTTTATCCACAAATATTTTATTGTTACTAAAACTCTTAATAACAATTTTATAAAACCTTTACCAGTAAATAGTTTACTTTCATTAAAATATTTACTCACAAATGTTTTCTTGTTAATAAATACTATACCTACTCGGCAAATTGTTGAGTAATGTAGCATAGTACCCTAAATACAAACCTAGTGACAAAGCATGGAGTTGCTTCACTGCACCAATCAGCTTTAGAGACTAGAGACTTACATAGAAACTAAAAAGTAAAAAAAAAATTATTATTTGTAAAAAAAATGTCAAAATATTATCTACATTCAAAGTTTTGTGATATTATAATTGAAAAATACATTTTATATTATTGAACAAGTTTCTCATAATATGAAGTCTTACAAGTTTTACAATTTGAATTACAAATATATTATATTGATCAATAAGTCTTTTTCCACTGTTACATGCTTTATATAAAGCACTAATCGATATGTCTCATGCATATCCTAAATTAAAGGTAAAGTTATAGAAACTTCTCCACTTTCTAAGTCTATATATCCTACTTTGAAGTAAAATGATAGCAACTCTACCAATTTGCAAGTTTATAGACTTCGTCTTTATTACATGGAATAGTTTTTAATTAGTTCAAATGAAACTCTATCGCTAATTAATAAGTTTAATGCATATCTTAAATTTTACATAAAAATGATAATAACTCTACCACTTGTCTAATGTAGTCTTTAATTAGTTTAGATGAAACTCTACCACTAATTAATAAGTTTAATGCATATCCTACATTATAGGTAAAAATAATAGCAACTCTACCACTTGTCAAGTCTATAAACTTTGTCTTTATTACATGAAATAGTTCTTAATTAATCCAAATAAAATTCTACCATTAATTAATGAGTTTAATACATAATGATAGTGACTCTATCATTTGTTAAATCTACAGATTCTATCTTTATTGCATGGAAAATACGTAATTAGTACAAATAAAATTTTACCACTAACTAATAAGTTTAGTGCAATGTAATTCAAACAGTATAAAATTATGTTTTAGTTGGTGTTTTTTTAATTTTTATGAAAGGAAAAAAAAAGTAGAAACCATTTTAGAATTTCACAAGTAAAATGACTTTAAAGTTGATTTGTATATTGTAATTTACAAAAAAATAAAATAAATCAATCTCACTTTTAGTCTTTTCTTTTTTTTTTTATTTTTTATTAAAATTTTCTATATTTTTCTTTGATTTTTGATTTTTTGGTTTTTTTAATCTTCTTTATTATTATTTTATTTTTTGATTTTGATTATTTATTTTTTATTTTTCTAATTTTTTATTTTGATTTATTTTTTTATTTCTGATTTTTATTTTTTTAATTTTTAATTTTTAATTTTTTGATTTTGATTTTTTGATTTATTTCTGATTTTTTATTTTGGTTTATTTTTTTAATTTTTAATTTTTAATTTTTATTATTTTTATTTTTTAAATAAGGATCATTAAACCTAAACTTGGTTTAATTAATTAATTATTTTTTATTTTTTTAATGAAATAAGATATTTTGACTCTCTTTTCAAAAAAAGCTTTTAAGATTTTTTAGCAAAGTGATTTTTATAGTTTATTTTTGAAGCACAAATCTCTGGATTTAGAAAATTCTTAAGGAAAAAGGAGTCATTTAATTTTTATTTTAAGAGACAATTACTTATTTATTTATATTTTTCTTTTTTTTTATTAAGAACTTAGCTTACTTGATCATCATCATGTTTATTTCTTTCAACCCTTTTTAAGAAGGGCTAGGTCATCTTTATTTTTTTAATAAATAATTTCTTATTTTAAATTCAAATATTTTTTTAAGGAAAAACCATTTACTTTTCTTTTCCTCAAAATCTTTGAAAACAAAATCAATTTGATGCAAGTCATTAGAATTCAAAATTTATTAAAAAGTCATTTTACGACTAACAAGGTGTCTATAAAGATTTATTGTTACACACAATCCTTTAATTGACTCCGATATGCTTGAAGAGACAGAGTCTCACACAACTATCCTAAAAAAGAAATAAAAATAAAACAACAATATTTATATGCAAATATTTGTGTTTGTAAGCGCCTTTTGTATATCCAATCAAGTAACATATTTAGGATTATCTATGTAATGTTTACAAGAGCAACTAATCATGCATTTGGAAGAACCGGTTTGCAATCTCCTGACTGCCGTTATATTCATCAGCTCCTTCATGCTCCCCGTCATGCTCAATGCGGAATAATTTTGTCTCATACGCCGAAATAGGATAATGTCAAGTAACAGTTTCAGAAATATAAAATCAAGTAATGGGCAAAAGTCGATTGAACATGGCAGTGTACACCCACACGTCTTCCCAAATCCTCATCAAACACATTCGAAAAAAAAATCACAATGCACGTTATAACATTGAAATAAACAAAATGAATAGACCATCCATTTATTGGATTCAATTGGCAGCTTAGCACTGTAAACAAATCGTATGGCACAGATCTAGGACTGTTTCAACAGCATATACAACATGACGCATCAGAATAAATGGAAACTCACAGGTCATGTATATCCCTTCATGTTTGCCGAGTCATGACTAAGGAAGGAAATTTCTTCATATCAAAGTAAATCCAAAAACCCAATCTACGGCTATAAACACAATATTACCCCGAATCCAATTAAGTTCATTGCCCGTAGCCTTCCAAAATAGCTATGCACCCTTAAGTCAGAAAACTCCCAGGCACAACACAGGATTTACCTCAAGCTTAGTAGGATCAAGACACAGCTCAGAAGCAGAACAGTACTTTAATCTGATTGAATGCGAAGGCATAACACATACAAGACAGCAAATTGTATAAATCAAATTTATCTCTGTTTGACAAGGCAAAACTAAATTAAATCTTCCTTCAAATAACGACACAGAACAGTAAAAATTGTAAGCAAAATCTGGGACCAATCTCACATCAGAAAAAAAATTTTATGTCAAGCAAGCATCAATTCCGTTCAAGCATGCGATCTACTCCGCATCCACAATAATCTGCAACATAACGATCCACGACACCCACAACAATTTTTATAATTTTCATAATACCCACAACCGCAACGCAACTGCAATTGCAACTGCAACTGCAATTTAAAATCATGGTTCGAAGTGCTGATCCAAAGTTGAATCAGAACACACCAAACGTATTGGTCCTGATAGTCAAAACATTTAGGAAACAAAATTCATATTACCAGCAGCAAAGAGAGATTAACGCACATTTGATCTCCCAATTTCGCACCACCACTCAAAATATATAGAGAACACCATGTGATCCAAATTACACCACAAACAATTTTCTCATGCAGCAGTGGGAAATCACAATGAGAGGAGTTTATGAAATATCAATCACTAACCCAATCACCTATTGACCAGTTTAAGTAAAGCAAACCATCAATATAAGAAATTCCCAGCAACCAATTACAATCCTATATTCATTCTTATCAAAACAGAGAAAGTGGCAATACATGATTTACCTCTGCGCAGCTTTGAAGGCTTGCTTATCACAAAAAAAAAAAAGGAAATCAAATCTGCATTCGAGAGCAACCAATGACCTTAGTCTCCATCCCTGCGAATCTCTTCAAATTTTCATTTTCAATTCTTGAATGTCTTCCTCCGTTTCTGTTGTCTACCGCGCTCGGCCTTATCGTTCCCACTCAATTTTTTCACAGAACTTTCTCCATGATCCCTCTCTCACCATTATCAGCCCTCTTCTCCCGCTCGGTTTTTCCCTGAAAGTCTAAAAGCTCCAAGCCTCCCCAAAATCCCATTCTCCGAAATTTCCAGAGAATCTCTCCGAAAAAACCACTCTCGAAAACCTCCAGAACGTCCCCCCAAACAGCCCCTTCTCGGTCTCTCTCCTTCCGAATAACCTACAACCAAAAGAAAATCCCCCTCAGTCTCTGTCCTTTCGAGTAATCCTCCGCTCCTCCCTCTCCAATGATTCGCACCGGCTTTATAATGGATTCGAGAGTGATTTCCACTCTCTCAAGCGTGCGTTGCTCACCTTGAAGAGAAAACTCCAAAAGCCGTACCCGTCATGCAACCATTCCCCTACTCCAGTGCTGCCTTTCTCGGCTCTGCTCATCCTCTTTTGGCAACGTTAGGGAGGAGAGGAGGGGAGGCAAATTTGGCTCCCTTCAAATTGGGGGGTTTTGGAGGGGGGAGGAGGGGAGGGGTAGGGTATTTTTAAAATGTAATTTGTTTTTTTGTCTTGTTTGCCCCTCCTTTTCTGCAACAAAAAGACGGCGTCCTTGCTTCATTCTTCCCCTCTCTCCCTACACGGCTTCATCGGGGCTGTTTTTGGACAAACCGAGAAAGAGGTGGACAACCCGAAATAAATATGTGGGCAGGGTTCAGCATGCAGTCTGAGATGAATGATCACAGCCCAACGAAGGGATTCTGAATAGGGGACCATGGCCCAAAAAATACAGAAAGGGATTCTGAATAGGAGACCATGGCCCAAAAAAGAACGGGGTTCGGGCTTCACACTCTCCTATTGGGCCTTGTCTTTTTTATATTTATTATTTTATTTTTTTAATTTTCTTTTGTTTTGAACTATGTGCACGTCAAGTTGTTGGGCTAATAGCATTATGTGAGTTACTATTAGGTACTTGGGTTTAATTATATTGTTATTTTTATTATTGTTCTATTCTTTTTTTTTTTTTAATCTTCTTCTTTTTTTTGGAATCTCTTTTTTTCCCTTCTTTTTCCTTATTTTTAAAGGTTCACAAATTAAAGAAAATGGACTACTGACTCTCTTTTTTTTTATTTAATTCATTAATCTGGCTTAAAAATTGACAATTATATTTACCTCCAAAGACTATGAAATCTAAAATTATTTATTTATTTTTAACTTTTAATATTTTTTAGAAGAGTGTTTAGACAAAATACGGTATTTTACAAGTCCATATGAAATTCTATTACTAATTAATAAGTTTAATACATATCCTACATTATAAGTAAAAATGATAGCAATTCTATCACTTGTCAAGTTTATATACTCTGTCTTTATTACATGAAATAGTCCTTAATTGATCCAAATGAGGCTCAACTACTAATTAATAAGTTTAATGCATATTCTACATTGTAGGTAAAAATGATAGTGACTCAACTACTTGTAAATCTATAGACTTTGTCTTTATTATATGGAATAATCTTTCATTAGTCCAAATAAAACTCAACCACTAATTTAGTAAGTTTAATGCATATCTTATATTGTACGTAAAAATGATAGCGACTCTGCCGCTTGTCAAACTTATAGACTTTGTATTTATTACATGGAATAGTCTTTCATTAGCCCATATGAAACTCTACTACTAATTAATAAATTTAATGCATATCCCACATTGTAAGTAAAAATGATACTGACTCTACCACTTGTCAAGTCTATATCCTTTGTCTTTATTAAATGGAATGGTCCTTTTGTTTGTCCAAATAAAACTCTACCACTAATTAATAATTTTAATGCTTATCTTATATTGTAAGTAAAAAAGATCGTGACTCTACCACTTGTTAAGTCTATGGACTTTGTCTTTATTACATGGAATAGTTTTTAACTAGATCAAATGAAACTCTACAGCTAATTAATAAATTTAATGCATATCCTAGTAAGAATGATAATGACTCTACCACTTGTCAAGTTTATAAACTTTGTCTTTATTACATGGAAGAGTCCTTGATTAGTCCAAATGAAACTCAACTACTAATTAATAAGTTTAATGCATATCCTACATTGTAGGTAACAATGATAGCAACTCTACTACTTGTCAAGTCTATAAATTTTGTCTTTATTACATGGAATAATTTTTCATTAGTCTAAATAAAACTCTACCACTAATTGATAAGTTTAATGGATATTTTATATTGTAGGAAAAAATGATAGCAATTCTACCACTTGTCAAATCTATAGACTTTGTCTTTATTATATGGAATGGTTTTTAATTAGCCCAAATAAAACTCTATCACTAATTAATAAGTTTAATGCATATCCAACATTGTAGGTAAAAATGATAGCGACTCTACCACTTGTCAAATCTATAGATTTTGTCTTTATTAAATGGAATGGTCCTTTATTTGTGCAAATAAAACTCTACCACAAATTAATAAATTTAATGCTTATCCCACATTGTAAGTAAAAAAGATAGTGACTTTACCACTTGTTAGGTCTATAGACTTTGTCTTTATTACATGAAATAAACCTTAATTAGTTCAAATAAAACTCTACCACTAATTAATAAGTTTAATACATATCTCACATTGTAGGTAAAAATGATAGTGACTCCACTACTTTTCAAATCTATAGACTTTGTTTTTATTTCATCGAATAATCTTTCATCAATCCAAATAAAATTCTAACACTAATTAATAAATTTAATGCACATCCTACATGGTAGGTAAAAATGATAACACTCTGCCACTTGTCAGGTCTATCGACTTTATCTTTATTACATGGATTAGTCCAAATGAAACTCTACCACTAATTAATAAGTTTAATGCATATCTTACATTATAAGTAAAAATAATAGTGACTTTACCACTTATCAAGTCCATAGGCTTTGTCTTTATTACAAAAAATAGTCATTAGTTAGTCCAAATGAAATTCTACCACTAATTCATAAATTTAATACATATCCCACATTGTAAGTAAAAATGATAGGGACTCTATCAGTTGTTAAGTCTGTAGATTTTGTCTTTATTATGTGGATTAATCCTTAATTAGTCTAACTGAAACTCTACTACTAACTAATAAGTTTAATACATATCCTATATTGTAGGTAAAAATGATAGTAACTCTACCATTTGTCAAGTCTATAGAATTTGTGTTTATTAAATGGAATGGCCCTTTATTAGTCCAAATAAAATCGTACCACAAATTAGTAAGTTTAATACATATCCTACATTATAAGTACAAAAAATAGTGACTCTACCACTTGTTAGGTCTATAAACTTTGTCTTTATTACATGGAATAGTCTTTAGTTAGTTCAAATGAAATTCTACCACTAATTAATAAGTTTAATGTATATCTCAAATTATAGCTAAAAATGATAGTGACTCTACCAATTGTCAAGTCTATAGACTTTGTCTTGTCTTTATTACAAGGAATAGTCCTTAATTAGTCCAAATGAAACTTTACCACTAATTAATAAATTTAATGCATATCACACATTGTAAGTAAAAATGATAGGGATTCTACTACTTGTTAAGTCTATAAAATTTGTCTTTATTGTGTAAATTAGTCCTTAATTGGTCCAAATGAAATACTGCCACTAACTAATAAGTTTAATGCATAGGTAAAAATGTTAGCAACTCTACCACTTATCAAGTCTATACACATTGTATAAGTTTATGAGTAAAGTTGTGTGTTTTTTTTTTTAAATGTTTAAATTACACAATGTTCTCTTCTCTTAAAAATATGCTTTCTTTCCTTGAAGCTTAATATGTATTACACTTACCTCTCTTATAATAAAATAATATAAGATACAGTTGCACTTATTTTAACTAAAATATACACATATATTTAATTTACAATATAACAAATGTAAAATATATATTAAAATTGTAATAACCCAAATTAAAATAATAATAAAAAAATAATTAATTAGATTAGACAAATTTATTTTTAGGATAAATATAAGATTTAAGTAATCTTAAGATAATTATAAAGCTTTAAAATTATCTTAAGGAGTTATTTTGAAATCTATCTTATACCCATTAGGATATTTTTATGTTCCAAAATTTTTAAAATAAGTCACCATGAAAATTCTAAGTAATTGTAGGGTCTTTATTTTTATTTTTAGTTATGTAAAAATAACTTTTCTAAGTCATATATAAATTCCATTAGAAAAGTTCTGGGTATCTTTTATAATTTTTGCTTTTTCCCTTAAAATATGATTTCTTTTTCTTCTTTCTTATTCTTCACTGCTGCAGCACGTCTCCCACCCTCACTTTCTTCTCTTTCTTCGAAGCCTTCTGCCAAGCTCTTTCATTTCCTCCCTTTCTCTTTTTTTTCTTCCGTTTTCTCACCATTCACCAGTCGTTCCTCACGCTATAACGCCCCTCCCACCTTCTTGCTCCGGTGACCCATCTCAGAAGACCGTGGCTGAGGGGGGATTCTTAGGTAGGAAGCTCCATCTCCATTTCCTTCTTCTTTCTTTTGCTTAATGCTTCATTTCTGTTCTTCTTTTCCTCTTATGCGTGGGGTTATTTTTTTTCCTAATTCTAACTTTCACTCTTGCTCCATTTCTATGCCAATGGGAGTCCAAATCCTTAGTTGCTCATTACTTCCTCATTTTGGCCGTGGGAAGCTTCTCAAATTGGGGCTTTTTGATTTAAACCATTAAGGTATGAATTGATACTTCCTATGGGTTTATTTAAGCTCCTTAAAATATATTTTAAACTCAAATTAAATTTTAAAAGCTTGAATTTGATTGTGCCAATTAATTTGTGAAATCCAAAATCTAGGGATTATAGTAAATTATAAAATTTAAACTATAATTATAGATTTAGGTGTTAGATGGTGAAATTAATTATATTGAACATATTAGAAGTTAATAGAGTAATTTAAGGTGATGTTCTTATGTTCAATATAATTATAGGTGATAGTGAAACTACTCTTTCAAATTGGAAATCCCTTTAATTTTACGAAATTGGGGCCTCTACTATTGGCCTCCACAGGTGAGTGTATAGATAGCAAAATAGTAGCTTTTTTTTTACTTTTATATTTATATATATATTGTTAGCCTAAACTTCTTATTTTATGATTTGCCTTATTTGCGTTATTGTGGATATAAATCTTATTTATTTATTTATTTATTAATTTTATGTGGATTAAGTTATATGTGTGAAAGCATATATATATATATATATATGTATATATATATATATAAATGGTTTTTATGTTGGGGAGGTTTTAAATGACTTTTGATTATAATTTTATTATATAAAATTCATTAATTCATTGTTTTTTTTTTTCAAATTATTTTTTTTATTTGATTTAACTTTATATACTTATTTACCTACTTGTCAATATTTAATTTATATGAATGATTTTATTCTAAAATTATAAATGAGAATTTGATTAAAATCACGTAGCTATTAATGGGAGTAACGGCCTCAGTATACCTAATTAGAATAATGGATAATCATTGTGTGGCGGCACTCAATGATAATTATATTGAATATATTGTGATATGTACACCGTGTGGTGGCACTCGGTGATAGTGGTGATATTGTGATACTGCACAGTGGTCTTAGTAGTAATATTGAATCCTGTGTGGCGGCACTCAGGGTTGATTATAATTCTTGCACGTGATACCCATTATATCTTGTTTCTTTTAATTTTAAATTGTGCTTTTGCTGATAACTTGCAATGTAATTTAATTGTTTTATATATATATATATATATATAAACAACAATTAAAGGTAATATAATTTCCTTTATTTGTCTCAATACTTTATTATGAGAAACTCTAAAGCTATATGCTTTCCCTTATACTTGTTTTGTTATATATGCATTCACTAAGCCAGTGGTAGGCTTACCCATTTCCTTTATTATATTTCAGATCAGCATAAAGTAGATTAAGGTGCTCTGGGACCTACGTGCCACCCAGACATAGATGGTAGGATACTTCGGTCGATTGAGTCGTGTAGAGACTCCAAGACACATTGGCTACTAAGTGCTATATTAATTTGGGTCATAAAGATGTCATTTTTTTGTAGATCCTATAATGACCTTTGTAATGACATTTGATTATTTTTTTAAAAACTTATATACTATACTGTATTGTGGCGAGAATTCAAATATATAAGATACTAGTAAATTTTTGAAATGAAATGTATTGGGCTGTGTTGAATTTGCAGGGTTGGGATGTCTAATTTTTAGGGGAGGTGCTGCCGGATTTTCGGCAACCTTTAATCACTGTAGGTATGCTTATATAAAAGTATGAGCATTGAATGAGTTGTCAGGCTTACTAGGCTAGGCCAATCATACTTGGCTTGGTTTAGGTGCCGGTCATAGCTCGGAGTTTGGGTCGTGACAAAAATAAAATTGACTGGACTTTATATATTTCTTGATTTAAACTTGATTACAATTTTTTAAAAAAATTTCCTAACTAAAAAAATAGGAGAGTGCATATCACTGTTTTTTTAATGAACTATTTTTCACAAATTAATGACAATATTTTAACAATGGTTTTTCATGTTTTGTTATTTAAATAACGATTTAAAAAGATACAAAATTTATATCAAGTGCTATAGATATCTTTGAGGAATGCTTATAAGTTACAAAGCATCTGACTTGTTACGGTGTGATTTGTGGCCGTGATGAGAGAAGATTTTGAGAGAACAAAGAAAGCATCCCATCAAGTTTTTGAAGGATAAAACAAACAATGTATACTTTTGAAGTATTTGGTATTAATTTTGTTAATGAATTATAATAAATAGTTTTTATTCAATATTATATTATTTTTTTTAAAGAATATTATATACATTTTTTTTTGGCTAATTACACATTTTTAACTCATTCAGATTCTGAATCATCAAGAAATCATTAGACATAGTGTTAAATATTAATTGGGGATATTTATTCAAAATAATTGTACATTTCATAAATGGTTTGTTCATATAATATGATCTTAGTTTTTTAAGTTGTGATGAACTTGCTTAAATTTTTTTTGTCAATTTTATTTTTGACAACAAACTTATTCTGCTACATGTACTTTAGTAGAATTGATTGTGTTAGAAAATTCTTCTTGCTACTATTCAAATAAATAACCAAAGCGATTAATATTAATAAAATTGATGGGAGAGAAAGGAAAGGAAATAAGAAAGAAAGTGGATAAATTATTTTTTATTTTGTTTAGTATGATAGAAGAGAAAAGAAAAAAATTTTCTTTCCCTCTTTGATTTCATCAAGGAAAGAAAGAAAAATACATATAAATAATTTGTTAAATTATTTTATTATTCTTAGTTAGATTAAATCTATATATTATGAATAATAATAATCCTCTCTATTCATGTATATTATAAATACACATTTCATTTATCTTACTTTTAGTATTTTTATTTTTTATTTATAATTATTTTTTTCATTTTCAAAATAATTTTAAATAATTTCTTTTTATTATTTTATTAATTAACTATAATACCAAATTCCCAAAATGGCACTATTGATTCTATGGCACTATACATTGCTCTAAACTGTCCAGCTGGTGGGTCCCACTGGCATTCAAACCAATCTCACAAGCGTTGCGCGTCCTTTCCTCTCCATTGAGAGGCAATGGAGGGACTATTATTCGTTGTGCAAGTATGTGTGGGTGGGTCATAATTTTATATCATTTTAAATCTTTCTTTTTTTATGAGGTATATACAGCTTAGATATCCTGTTTAGTCTAGCAGAAGCATATTGCAATATGGGTTCAATTTATAAAAATCCCGGTGATTTGGAAACAGTTATGAGAGAGAGAGTACTAAAATGAATGGGATCTTTGGAAGAAGACAATAATAGCTAGCAATAATGTCAAAATCAAGATCTCATTTAAGATTTTAAAAGACAACTTAAAAGGCTTATTTTGTTAGGAATAACTAAAATTGGTTTTGTTAAAAAATATTGTGTGTAATATTAGAATTTTAAACAAATTTTTTTAATGTGAAATGTCTAAATTATATAATCATTTTTTAATTATCAAACTATAGAAAAATCCCTCTAAAACTAAGATATGCCCAAAATATTTTTGGAAATAATATTTATTTTTTTATATAAATATAACTATTGCATAATATATTTCTTAAACTTTGATTTAGTGTTATTTATTTTTTGTTAGAAACCATCAATTAAATTTATTTCAAATTTAATATTTTTATATTACTTAAATATATATTTAATACTTGTCAATTTCTAGTCCATCCATATGGAATTAATTCACAATTAAAATGGTTTGATACTTGAAAACAACTTAATTAAAGCATGCTTAGAAATTGCTAGGAAACATAACTAGAGTTGCTATCAATCTTTTCTATTTTCCCGAGTCTTTTTATTTTAATTTACTTTTGTAGAGTCTTCAAAGTCTCCCCTATGAAACTAACTGATTAAAGCATGACAGAAAATTCTAAGTAATGACAACCTTAATTTTTTTTTTTCTAGTCAAATTTGTTTATTTTCAAAACTTTTTTGGCCTTAAAGTCTCCCTTATGAAAACTATTTTTGTTCTTCATAGATCTTTTCTTGAAACTAGTTTTCCAGTTAGAGGTTTTTATGAGGTATATATAGCCAAGTTTATATATTCCTATGTTTATTTAACACTCGGTCTACTTGAAACATATTGAAATATATAGCTAAGTTAAGATTCTTGAAGACACAAAAAATTGATTTTGTTAGAAATGGTTACAATTGATTTCGCTAGAAAATATAGCCACTAATATTAAAATTTTATACAATTTTTTTTTTAATGAAAGATATCTAATCTATGTAGTCCTTCTTTCAATCATAAAAATATAGACAAATCCCTCTCAGCGCTGAATGATTAATTTTTCCAAATTTTGAAAACTTGAAATTGTCAAAAATATTCATCCTACAGTGCAAAATAAACAATTTCTGATCAATTTCTGGGCCATCTACATGCAATTAATTCATAATTGAAGTGGTTAGATACTTGAAAACAACCTAATTAAAGTACGCCAATAAATTGTTTGAAAACATAACGAGAGTTGCTATCAATCTTTTCTTTTCTCCCATTCTTTTTTTTTAATTTTTGAATTTTCTTCTGTATCCAAAGTCCCCCCTATGAAACTAATTGATCTAATGCATACAGAAAAATTACCTAGTAATGACAACTACTAATTTTTTCTAGTCAATTTTTTTTGTTTTTCCAATTTTTTTTCACTTTAAAGTCTCTCTTATGGAAATTTCTTTTTCCGTTCTTTATAGTTCTTTTCTTTAAAGTCTTTGAATGAAGCTTCCCTCATCAAATTGCTTTTGAAATTTGAGTGAAAATGATTGTGGATTTTGAAGCTTGGGACATTAGTGATAGACTATACCTTTCTTTGCCCAATTTGGAGGAGACTTCGACTTGTAATTCATAATGTAATGTGCATCTATTCTTTTAAAAGAAAAAAAAGGGGGGGGGGGGGGGGGAATCCATTGTATGAGTAAAGTTGTTTTTCTGAAAATATTTAAATTATACAATTTTCTCTTCTCTTAAAAATATGCTTTTGTTCCTTAAAACTTAATATGCATTATACTTCCTTCTCTTATAATAAAATAATATAAGGTTTAAAATATACACACATATACATATATTTATTTTACAAAATAACAAATATAAAATATATATTAAAATAAAAATTGATTAAAATTTTATATATTTCTAGATTTAAACTTAATTGCAATTTTCCAAATTTTTGTCTCTAACTAAAAAATAGGAAAAGTAGATATCGCTGTTTTTTTAATGAACAATTCTTCATAAATTAATGACAATATTTTAATAATGGTTTTTTTATGTTTTGTAACGATTAAAAACAAGAAAAGATGAAATTTACATTAAGTGCTGAGAAATGCTTATAAGTTATAAAATATCTGACATGTTATGATGTGATTTGTGGCCATGATAAGGGGAAAAGATTTCGAGTGAACAAAGAAAGCAACTCATCATGTTTTTGAAGGACAAAACAAAAGAGGTAAAATTTTGAAGTATTTGGTATAAAGTTTTCTAATGAATTATAATAATTAAAATTTTTTTATAACTCAATATTATATTATTATTTTTTTTAAAAAATATATTTTTATATTTTTTGGACTAATTACATATTTTTAACTCATTGAAATTCTAGGTCATCAAGAAATCATTGGACATAGTGTTAAACACTAATGGGGAATATTTATTCAAAATAATTGTACATTTTGTGAATGATTTGTTCATAAAATATGATCTCTGTTTTTTAAGTTGTGATGAACTTGCTCAGATTATTTTTGCTATTTTTATTTTTAACTATAAACTTAGAAAAAAATTATATTTAAGGATTCAAATTTTGTAAAATTTATAATAAAAGATCTTAAAAATTAAAATTACTTCCAATGACTAAAATTATTAGCACCTACTATTAAAGTTTAAGAAAATTACTATTAGGTTTTTAAAAATTACTACCAAAATTGGTAACTTTCTTAATTTTAGTAGTGAATCCTTTAAAATTTGAGAGTAACTTTGATTGCTAGAAATAATTTTAATTTTTAATATATTTTATTATAAATTTTGAAAAACTTGAATCCCTAAATGCAATTTTTGCATGAACTTATTTCATTACAGTTGCTTCGTTAGAATTGATTGTTTTGGAAAATTTTTCTTGCTAATATTCAAATAAATAACTAAAGTGATTAACATTAATGAAAATAATGGGAGACAAAGGAAGGGAAATAATAAATGATAGAGAGAAAAGAAGAAATATTTTCTTTCCCTATTTGGTTTCATCAAGAAAAAAAATATAACATATAAAATTATTTTATTATTCTTAGTTTGATTAAATATGTTTACTATAAATAATAGTAATTCTCTCTATTCATTCATATTATAAGTACACATTTTATTTATCTTAATTTTTATATTTTTATTACGTATTTATAATTACTTTTTTAATTTTTAAAATAATCATATCATCTTTATATACAAAAAGTCGTGACTTTTTTATTGTTCATACTATGCACTGTTTATGTAATGTTTTGCATGGTTCAGCTGTGTTTTTTATTTTCCATTTTTAAATTTTTTAAAGTTTGTTTTTAATATTTTGTTGTGGGCTTCACATTTTTTTTACAACCCCTAGATTTTGTAGGAATTATTGCTAGTTTTATATATAAAAGCTCGTGGCTTTTTCACAGTTTCTTTTCTATTGTTTATAGCGCTGTTCACAATGTTTTATCATTCATGCACTGTTTAGTTTATTACTGCTTATAGTACGAACTTTCTCCTTTTACATAACCTACTCTCTTTTTTCTCCCTCTCTTTTGAAACCTGCAGCGCAATATCTGGGCCTAGATTTGCATGGACTCATGCTAGTATATATATATATATATACTCCCGGGGGTTGTGTGTCGAATATTATTTATATATTGTTTATGTCTGTATATAGCCGCATATATATTATTTATTTATTTTTTTGTTTTTTTCTTAATTTTTTTTTCTGTGAAGCTCATGGAGACATTTTTTGAATCTCCGATATCTTGCAAGGAGGGAAGGAAACACTTAATCATTTATTATATAAAGTTTAGATAAGCTGCACTGTTGATAAATCATCTACAGTGCGGCGCCACACGGAGATATATGTCAATCAATATTTTTATGTCCGTACATATATAGATATATATTGTTTATAATTTTTTTTTCTTACCTTGCAATTTGTTAGAGAAAACAACTAGTTATATATAAAAATCTGAAAATTTTTTTAAGTGTACTTGGAGCATGGTGCATCTAAGTAAATCAATAAATGAGATTGAATTTGTACATGTGGAGTTCATTTGTAGTATAGGTGGGACCCACGTGCAGAATAAATTTGAACTGTAGATTATACAAATGACGTGACACACCAAGTGTACGTAAGAATTGCTCTAAAAACCTGTGGATGACACTATTTGTAATGTCATATCATTAATATTATTTATACATTATTTATTTATTGTTCACGTATTATTTTTCCTTTGTGTGTCTCTTTTTTTGTCTTTTTTTTTATGAGACATTTTTTTAAATCTCGGCAAAATGCAGGGGATACTTTCTAGTTTTATATAATTTTGTTTGTTTTTATATTAATTAACTGCAATACCATATTCCTGAAATAGCACTACTAAATCTATAGCACTGTAGATTGTTCTAAACCTCCCAGCCGGTGCGCCTCACTAGCATTGAAGCCAATAGCAGTATTTCACCAGTGTACGAGTCCTTTCCCTCCCCTTGTGGGTCAATGGAGGGACTATTCGCTGCAAGTATGTGTGGGCCATAATTTCATATCTTTTTCAATCTTTCCTTTTACATTCAATCAAATTTTTTTAAAAAAATAATATAATTTTTCTCTTATTTTATTTCTTTTCTCTTTTCTCCCCTCTTACCAAAAAAAAAAAATCACTCTTAAAAGAGGTTTGATAATTTTGAATTTTTTTTCTTATTTTTATAGTAACAATACGTTCAAGGCTGCCTTCATATTAATTAAGACTAAGTTTTCTTTTTTGGATAATCTTAATAACACACCCTCTAGATTGACTTTATGTATTTATGTTATATTTAGTATGCGAAAAGAGATTAAGTGAATGAAAAGGAGAAAAAAAGTTAGTAGGTAGAATGAAATATAATATTTATGTCATTAATTTTTTTAAAAAAAGTACAATTGAGTAATAATTATTAAAATATAACAGATATTTGTCTATTTATTTTTAAAATCTTTTTATTCTTTCAAATTTTAATGCCACGTGCCAAACTGTGGCTTCAAAAGAACAAATTTTTTAGTGCTGTTAATTTGCAAGAATTTATATTCAAAAGCTTAATAAATACTATTTTATCCAATAATATTTTTAAGAGTTTTGCAATATTTCCAAAAATAATTGTTTTAAGTCCAACTAAAATTAATGTATTGATATTTGAATTTGATTATATTTTATTTAATTATTATAAAATTATTATTTACAAAATTGTATCAAAGATATGTATAGATTAAATATATATTGAAAAAGAGAAGAAATAGCGGGCAAGAGCAATAGGGAAGAAAATAATCATTGTGTATAGTCTAACAAAAGCTAAGGATAATTTTGGAAAAAAATAAAATTTAATTTACTTACATTATTTTCTAGACTTAATGCTCGGTTGAATGCCAAGGTTTAATTATATTAAGGTAATAATGTAGCATTTGAAGAATTCTATCTAAACTTTGTGAAACATAATTTGAAATATGAATCACAAAGTCTACATAAATTCAAAGCTTTGCTGCTTCCCAATATACAGCTATATATTTTTGTTAATTTTAGATGAACTGGAAAGACTAAGCAACTAGAAGTTAATTATGGCTATCAATGGGTGTAATTTATAAAAATCGATGATTTGGAAGTAGCTATGAAATGTAGTACTCAATGAATGGGGTCTTTGGAAGAAGTTAGTGATGGCTATCAATGATGTGAAAATCAAAATCTTATTTAAGATTCTTATAGAAACTTGCAAAGTTAATTTTGTCAGAAATAATTAGAATTGATTTTGCAAGAAAATATGGTCACTAATATTAAAATTTTAGACAAATTATTTTATTTTATTTTTAATGAAAGATATCTAATATATGTAGTCTTTCTTTCAATTATGAAAATATAGAGAAATTTTTCTAAAATTAAAATATGACCAAAATATTTTTAGAAATAATATTCTTTTATAAAAAAATTTATAAATTGTTAAATAATATGTTTCTTAAACTTTGATTTTACTGTTATTTATTTTATGTTAAATTTAATTTATTTTAAATTTGAAAGGTAACTATTTTTATATTATTTAAATACATATTTAATACTTGTTATATTATATAAATAATAGATATAAAAATATTTTGGTCAAAATAAATATAATTGTAACTTATCTATTATTGCAAAAAAAGGTCAGTATAATGTATTTTATTATTTGAAAAGAGAAAAAAATTATGTAATTTTGACATTTATTAATAATGATTTCTCACAAAATAGTAATAGGTGGTGTGTAGGTGGCAATTACGTGATATGTTGTCTCTTACTTAGAATAACATATCATCATTCACTAGTCTAATTAATTTCAATTAATGAGTTATTAGATATGTAAATGTCAAGAATCAAAGTGTAAAAAATTGTAAAGTATATGATCTAATTTCAAAAAGAAAATAAATTATAAACATTAAATTAAAAGCTCAGATAAATTATAATGACTTAATGATTAATTTTTTCAAATTTAAATATTAGTTGCTATGGATAAGGGGTTAAAACTTGAAACTATGGACGTCCATCCTACCATGCAAAATAAACAACACTTTGCTCATAAAATCATAATGCATGTATATGATCAATTTCTTGGTCATCCACATACAATTAATTCGTAATTGAAGTGGTTTGATACTTGAAAACAACTTAATTATAGCATGCCAAAAAATTGCTAAGAAACAAAATGAAAGTTGCTATCAATATTTTCCTTTTTCCCGTTCTTTCTTTTGATTTTTGAATTTTCTTCTATAGAGTGTTTAAAGTCTCCTGTATGAAGCTAATTGATCAAAGCATGTCGAAAAATTGCTAAGTAATGACAACCATTACTTTTTTAAGTCAAATTTTTGTTTTGTTTTTTTTTTTTTTTCTGAATTTTTTTGCTTTAAAGTCTCCCTTATGGATTTTTTTTCTTTTTCTTTTTGGGGGGTTCTTCATAGATCTTTTCTTTATAGTTTTTGAATGAAGCCTCTCCCAACAAACTGCTTCTGAAATTTGAGTGAAAATGATTGTTGATGGTGAAGTGTAGGACATTCGTGATAGACTATTTAATTTTTTGTCATGTTTGAAGGAGACTTTGACTTGTAATTTGCAATGTAATATGCATTTTTTTAAAACTTGGTGGCGCGTATTGTATAAATTTATGAGTAAAGTTATTATTTTCATATATGTGTAAATTACACAATCTTTTCTTCTCTTGAAAATGTGCTTTCCTTGCAACTCAACATACATTTCACTTACCTCTCCTATGATAAAATAATATAAGGTATAATTGTACTTATTTTGACTAAAATACACACACACACACACACACACAAATATATATACCTATATTAATTTTACTGTAACAAACATAAAATATATATTAAAATAAAATTGACTAAATTTTATATATTTCTTGATTTAAACGTAATTAGAATTTTTCAAATTTTGTTCTCTAACTAAAAAATAGGAAAAGTACATATCACTGTTTTTTTAATGAACTATTTTTCACAAATTAATGACAATATTTTAACAACGGATTTTCATGTTTTGTTATTTAAATAACGATTTAAAAAAAGATGAAATTTACATTAAGTGCTAAATGTATCCATGGGAAACGCACCTGACATGTTACTGTGTAATTTGCTGCTGTGATGAGGGGAACAGATTTTAAGGGAACAAAGAAAGCAACCCATCAAGTTTTTGAAGGATAAAACAAATGAGGTATAATTTTGAAGTATTTAGTATTAAGTTTTTTTAATGAATTATAATAAGTGGATTTTTTAATATTCAATATTAAATTATTGACTTTTTAAAAATACTTTTTACATTTTTTGGCCAATTACATATTTTTAACTTATTCAGATTTTGGATCATCAAGAAATTATTGGATATAGTGTTATATATTAATGGGGAGTATTTATTCAAAATAATTTTTTATTTCATGAATGATTTGTTCATATAATTAATATGATCTTAGTTTTTTAAGTTGTAATGAACTTGCTCAAATTTTTTTGTCTATTTTATTTTTTGACAACAAACTTATTTCATTACAGTTGCTTTACTAAAATTGATTGTGTTAGAAAATTCTTCTTGCTAATATTCAAGTAAATAACTAAAGAGATTACCATTGATGAAAATGATGGGAGAGAAAGGAAAGGAAATAAGAAAGAAAGTAGATAAATTATTCTCCATTTTTGTTTGGTATGATAAGAGGAAAAAAAAAAAGAAATATTTTCTTCTTTTATTTGGTTTCATCAAGGAAAATAATATATTAAATTATTTTATTATTCTTAATTGATTAAATATATTTATTATGAATAATAGTAATTTTCTCTATTTGTTTACATAATAAGTACACATTTTATTTATTTTAATTTTTATAGTTTATTTATAATTATTTTTATTTTCAAAATTATTGCATAATTTTGTTTATAATTTCTTTAAATTTTTATATTAATTAACTATAATACCATATTTTCGAAGTAGCACTACTGTAGCATTGTACAGTAGCGCTAAACCTCCCAGCTAGTGGGTCCCACTGGCATTGAAACCAATCTCAGTAGCGCTACGAGTCTTTTCTTCCCTTCGTGGGTCAATGGAGGTACCATTATTTGCTATGGGGTTGTGGTTTTATTTTTTATTTTTAAGTTTTTTTCCCCTTTCTATCAAATAGAAAAAGATATAATTTCCCCCTCATTTCTTTTCCTCTTTCTTCCCTCTTATAAAAAAAAGAAAAATTCACACTTGTAGTGGTTTGATAATTTTGAATTTTTTTCCTCATTTTTATGGCAACAATATCTTCAAGCCCGCTTGCATATTAATTAATATTGAGTTTCTTTTTGGATAATCCTAATGACTTACCCTCTAGATTGACTTTATATATTTAGGTTACATATGGTACATGAGAAAAGAGATTGAGAGAATATTAAAAAAAATAATAAATAAGTGGGATTAAAAATGACTCTTACATCCTTACTTTAAAAAAGATAATGAAAAGAAATAAATACTGTTAAATAATAATTATAAAGATATAATAAATATTTTTAATTTTTTTTGAAATCTTTTCATTCCTTCATAATTTAAGAGTATGTTTGGTATGTTGTTGTAAAAGAAGAGATAATGTAAAAAATGAGTAGGTAAAGGTAACCAAGATAAAAAATTACTTTTCTACCTTTATTTTTTTAAAAAATTGATAGTTAAAATAATAATTTGATTAATAGAATAATAATTATAAGAGTATAATAAATATTATATAAATTATATAAAAAGAATACATTTGCGTCGTGTGTTACCAGACAGGGTCTAATATCGCATACCAAACTTAGCATTAAAAGAACAAATTTTTAAGTACTAGTTTTTAGTGGCAATGCTAGAACTTAGGTGTGGGGGTAATCTTTTTTTTCTTTTAAGGAAAATTTTCTATATCTTATTTAGAAAATTACTTTTATCATATATTGCTTAAATAAAAAATATATCATTACTTAACAACATTGTTATAATTCAGTGGGTAGCTCATAAGAACATTTTAAAGGGAAAAATTTTATTTGATGAAGTATAAAAATTTATAACTGTTAATTTTTAAAAATCTATATTTAAAAGTGCAACAAATAGTATTTTATCTGATAATATTTTAAAATTTTTTTAATATTTCCAAAATTAATTGTTCTAGGTTCAATGGAAACAATATATTAATATTTGAACTTGATTATATTTTACTTAATTATTACAAAATTACTATTTACCAAATATATCAATGACATGTATAGATTAAATATAGATTGAAAAATGGAAGAAATATTGGAGAGGGCAACACAAGGAGAAAGAAGAAGTATGGTGTAAAGTCTAACAAAAATTAAGGACAATTTAAAAAAAACAAGAGAAAAGTTAGGGGGCAATAGAGAAAAAGAAAGCAATGTATGGAGAAAATAAGAGAAGGAGAATAAGAATGAAATGAAATGGAAATAGATATGTGTGTGTAAATTTAATAGGTTTAATTTTAAACGTCAATCAATAAAAAAATACATGAATAAATTCAATAAATTCAATAAATCTAATAAGTTTAAAATTTTATATATATATATATATATATATGACAAAATTGAGATGACAATTCACCGTAGCTCTCTGCAAATGCTAATCCTAGGGGCTTGAATTCACATGGTCAAAGGGAAAGAGCATATTGAAAAGTATGAGTTGATACTTGAAAACTGAGTTAAAGCATGCCAAGAAATTACTAAGAAAGCTAATGATGGCCATTATTATTTTTTTCTTTCAGTCAAATTTTTATTTTTATTTTCTTTTAAAGTTTTCTACTTTAAAGTCTCCCTTACGGAAAATGTTTTGTTCTTATAAAACTTTCACTTTGAAATCTCTGAATGAACCCTCCCTCACGAAATTGCTTTGGAAACTTGAATGAAAATGAAAGTTAAACGTGAAGTTTGGAGTATTATCGATAAATTAAATATACCTGTTTTTTTTTGGGTGATACTTGGAGGCTGACTCGTAATTTGCAACATAATATGGACCTATTTTAATAAGTTTATTTAAAATAGTTTCACATTTCAAATATTAATTTAGAATAATTAGTATTGGTATAATAAAATCCTAAAGAAATTAGCCTCACGATGGATATGAATATGCCATAGCATACTATCATTTATTTTTCATAGATATTTTAAGAAAATTTTTCTTCAGGAATAATTTCGTTCCATTTGTTTCATTATAATTGGTTTTGCTAGAAAAACCTTGTTGCTAATATTAAAATTTGTCTACCATTACGTACAAAGGATTAAAACTTATACAAAATGTTTCTTGAGATCTTTATAAAAAATTAATGCAACCTCCTGCAAAGTATATAAATATGAGTCACTTTTGGTTCAATAAATAAATAAATAAGAGTCACTCTCTTTTCTTGTTTTTTTTTTCTAGTATTTTTTTTTGGGGGTAGAATTTTACTCTTTAAAGTAGTAGAAGTCTTCCTTAGGACAAAACTTTTTTTTTTTTCGGAAAACTTTTCTCTAAAAAAGTCTTTAATTGAAGTTTCTCATAAAAACAACTTGAAATTTGAGCGAAAATGATAGTTGAATGTGGTGCTTGGGTTATTAGTTACAGACTATAATTCTCATGATCATATTGAGACTCAAATTTTATTGACTAGATTTCTACACATATTACTTAGTTTAAACTTTTAATTTTTCACATTTTTTGTCTGATTATAAAGTTTAATTTTCTTAGTCTAATTTCCAAATTTAACCTACTCGGTTGAATGCCAAGGTAGAACAACAATAATGTTACAGCATTGGTCTAATGTCCTAAACCGTATATATGAATGACGTCAGATTGATTATGAATGACGTCAGATTGATTCAAGCTTAAAAAATTTAAGTTTCATACATAAAGGAAAGGAGAGGCCTAACTTTTCCCCACTATCTTATTTAATGATAAAAAAATACTAGAACAATATCTAATTCCGAAACACAAATATCAAAGAGGGCTTTCGTTTCCTTTGGTTAATGGAAAGTAGCTGGATTCAAGAAAAAACTGTCTTCCATGTATCATTATCATTCCAATGAACCTCTTCTCCGAAGATAATGATGAAAACTTTGGCATTACGGCCATGATCAAGAATAAGAGCCCTTTCAGATTTTTTGTGGTTCACAAATGACTCTATGTACTGTGCTTAAAGAGAAATAAATAAAAAAGAGATAATAGATGTAAGAAGAGAACGTGGATTTCATACACAATTTCACCACTTACATTACTCTCTTTTTTATTTTACAACTATAGAAAATCTAATTTGCTCAAACATATTGTTTTGAAGAACAATTGCCAGAAGCCCAATTTGGGAGCTATAAAAAATTTAAGTTCAAAGGCAATTGATTGTACATATAAAGAGAATGAAATAAGAAATATTAAAAAAATATAAAAGGATATTTTAATGATTGTACATAATTTAAATGGTTAGGGGCTTATTGCAATAATGGACTAATATATAGATCAAGGGTTGATCATTGCAACTAAGAAATTCAAAAGTTATATAAATTAATTAAAATACACAAAAATTGATCTATACGCGTTGAACTGCAATTAAAAAAAATATCAAAGTGAATGGATATACCTGTTCAATACCAATTTATCTACTAAATATTTTATTTTCCAATTCATGAACATAGACAAAGAATGGGACATGCAACTCGTCACCGGGAGGAGAGATATTCAATAGAGACGGCTGTGAGACCCCTGTAGATCTCAATCCTATCCCCGTCAAACCCACTAGCATTCGTATTATTTAGTCTTAAAGCTAGTTATGTGTGGGAGGTATCTATGAGAAATGCTTATAATTAAATTTTAAAATAATTAAATTATATGAAAATATGTAACTTTTTTTAAAAAAATATTTTTGTCTAAACAAAATAATATCTTGCATGAACACACTATCTAACACCACCAAATTTCTTAATAATGATAACACTTCAAAAACATTGTTCATTTATTTTTGCATTATGTGGCTTTGATCTCTTAATTTCTATGCAGAAGTCCAGAGTTGTTGAAATGACATGTTCTGTATATGGTGACCTTTTGTTTTCTTTATCATAAAAGTCTACAAGTCATCCTTCAAGTATAGCCCCACAACGAACCCTATAAATCCTACTATCAATTTTTGATGCCTCACACCTCATGAACAAAAGAAAATAAACGAAAAGAAATCACAATTATAAGGAAATTGTGAATTATAATTTTCTCTAGTCGTTTCACTTTTGAAGTTGTATTGAAGATATTTTGTCACTATGAAGGGCTTTTTACCTAAGTTTTTCTATGCATTATTAACATGTTTTTTTTTGTTCCATACAAGATTCGGTTGCGCTACTAATGGTGCAGGAGTGAAGTGCATAGAGATGGAGAGAAAAGCATTGCTCATGTTTAAACAAGGTATCCAACAAGATGAGTCTAGCGTGTTATCCACATGGAAAGAAGATGAAAATGAAGATTGCTGCAACTGGAAAGGAGTTTATTGCAGCAACGAATCAGGTCACGTTCAAATTCTTGATCTTCATGGTTCGATTTCACTTTATTTAAGAGGTACAATCAATATTACTTTATTGATTGAGTTGCATGATATGAAACATTTGGATCTCAGTTATAATGATTTCTATCAAAGTGACATCCCTGAATCCATAGACTCCTTCACCAACTTAAGATATCTTAACCTTTCTTATTCTAATTTTGGTAGAAGTATTCCTTATCAATTGGGGAAGCTTTTACATTTGCAATATCTTGATCTGAGTAATAATCATCTAGAAGAAGCTATCCCTTGTCAACTTGGAAACCTTTCAAAGTTGCAATATCTTAATCTTGAAGGAAATTATCTTGTTGGAGTGATCCCTGGTCAACTTGGAAGCCTCTCAAAATTGCAATATCTTAATATTAGAAGAAATTATCTTGCTGGAGTGATCCCTAATCAACTTGGAAGCCTCTCAAAGTTGCAGTATCTCAATCTTCAAGAAAACAATCTTGCTGGAGCAATCCCTTATCAACTTGGGAATCTCTCCATGTTGCAGTCTCTTATGCTTGATTACAATTTTAATCTCACAATAGATGACCAAAATAATCATGATGCTAAGTGGCTATCTAAGCTCTCTTCATTAACAAATCTTGGCTTGAGCGCAGTGAGTGATGTTGGCTATTCTCTTCATTGGCTACAGATGATCAGTAAACTTATGCCAAAATTAAGAGAGTTGCAACTAAGTGAATGTGGCATTTCTTATGCCCATAACTTTTCTTCGATTGCTTCTTCCAACTTTTCAACTTCTCTTGTCATCCTTGATCTCTCTTATAATAACTTGAACTCAATAGTATTTCAATGGGCCTTCAATTTCAACTTCAACCTTCAAGAACTTTATTTAATTGGTTGTAATCTTTCAGCTAATAATCTTAACTTTTTATTTTCCCATTTTCATTTTTCTTCCCTCATCATCCTTCATCTCTCGAGTAATAATTTGAACTCAATAGTATTTCAAGGGTCTTTCAATTTCAGCCGCAACCTTTAAAAGCTTTATCTAAGTGATTGTAATCTTTCAACTAATAATCTTAACTTTATACTTTCCCATTTTCATTTTCCTTCCCTCATCATCCTCGATCTCTCTAATAATAACTTGATGTCAGCAAGAGCATTGAGCTTTAGCTCTAATCTTCAAGAGCTTTATTTAATGAATTGTGGCCTTTCATCAAATAATCCTATTTTTACATCTTCCTATTCCAATCTTTCTTCTCTTGTCAAGCTTGTTCTCTCTTATAATCACTTAACATCATCAACTATATTCTATTGGATTTCTAACTTTACCTTCAATCTTCATGAACTTCACCTTCATGATAACTTATTAAAAGGTCCCATTCCAAATGGTTTTGGAAACATAATGAACTCTCTTGAATATCTTGATCTATCCTCTAATAAGCTACAAGGTGAAATTCCAACATCACTAGGGAATATATGCACATTGAAGAGCTTAGCTCTTTCCAACAATAACTTGAATGGGGAGCTTTCGAGTTTCATTCATAATTCTTCATGGTACAAAAGGCACACATTAGAAACTCTGCATTTATTTGAAAATCAAATAACAGGTATGTTACCTGATCTTTCTATTTTCTCATCTTTACAAGAAGTGGATCTTTTTGATAATCAGTTAAAAGGAGAAATACCAGAAAGCATTGGATTGCTACCTAAGCTGCAATATTTGTTCTTGGATGGGAATTTTTTGGAAGGAGTGATCACTGCATCCCATTTAAATAATCTCTCCAGTTTGAAAGGTTTATATTTGTCTGGCAATTCATTGGCTCTAAGAATTAACACTAGTTGGGTTCCTCCATTTCAATTAGATTATTTGGAAATGGCATCTTGCATGTTAGGTCCTAATTTTCCAAATTGGCTCCATAATCAAAATAACTTAAAGGGATTAGATATTTCTAATGGTAGCATTTCTAATTTTGTACCAGAGTGGTTTTGGCCAATAATACAAAATGCATACTCTATAAATATCTCATACAACAATTTTGTTGGTAAAATTCCAAATTTACCACTCAAGCTTAATTATAGACCGCGTATAATTTTAACTTCAAACAGCTTTGAAGATGCAATTCCATCATTTTTTGTACAAGCATCAGCCCTTTATCTTTCTAGCAATAAATTCTCAGATTTGGTTCCAGTTCTATGTGAAAAAATTAAAGATGAAGGTTTGGGCTTTTTGGACGTATCAAATAATCAATTAAGGGGGCATCTACCTGATTGTTGGAGCCATCTAAACTTATTAAAGTATATTGATTTTAGCAATAATAACTTGTCAGGAGAGATCCCACCCTCCATAGGAAGCCTTGTGAATATGGAGGCTTTGGTTTTAAGAAACAATAGTTTGACTAGAAATCTTCCTTTCTCTTTGGTGAACTGCTCCAAGTTATTATTGTTGGATGTGTCAGAAAATAAGTTGTTGGGACCAATACCTTCATGGATTGGGGGAAACCTTGGACAATTGCAAATTCTAAGCTTACGAAAGAATCATTTATATGGTAGTTTACCTTTGCATCTTTGTCACTTGACACAGATTCGACTCTTAGATCTCTCTCAGAACAACTTATCTGATGAAATTCCACTTTGTCTTAGGAATTTTGATGTTATGTCTCAAGAGAGTATCAGCTTAGCTAATATAACTTACCATATGTATCAGTCCAATGTAACCAATCATGATGGAAGAGGTTACTTGTTTGATTTCTACATAACATTGATGTGGAAAGGTGTAGATGATCCATTCAAAAATCCAGAATTATTTCTTAAAAGCATTGATCTCTCTAGTAATGCTCTAACAGGAGAAATACCAATAGAACTAATGTCTTTATTGGGATTGGTTTCCTTGAATTTATCAAGAAACAATTTAAGTGGAAAAATCCCTATTGAGATTGGGAATTTAAAATCACTAGAATTCTTGGACTTGTCAAGAAATAAATTATCAGGCACAATTCCCTCAAGTCTTGCTCATATTGATCGCTTGACCACATTAGACTTGTCAAACAATAGTCTCTTTGGAAAAATCCCAATTGGAACACAGTTGCAGAGTTTTAATCCCTCTAGATATGAAGGAAATCTTGGTCTTTGTGGAATGCCACTTGACAAAAAGTGCCCAGAAGATGAGACACCTTCACCTCAAGTATTTGATAATGAAGATGATGACTCATTTTTCTCACAAGAATTTTACTTGAGCTTGGGGTTGGGATTTGCTGTTGGATTTTGGGGATTCTTAGGCCCATTACTCTTCAACCATTCTTGGAGACAAGCCTACTATAGGTTGATAAATAGAGTAACTAATAGAATCTATGTCATGGTGGCAATTTATGTGGCAAGGTACCTCATCTTCAATGACTAGCTAGCAGGTAACGATTTATTTTCTCTCATTCTTGTTTCTACATTCAACCCTTATTTATAATAACCATATGACCAAAAAAAAAAAAAGAATCAAAGTTAATAGAGACAAATATTTTAACCTAGTAATAATGTTCAAATAAAAATCTTAATTGATAGTTCTATAAATATTTTTAATCTATAATATTTTAGCCTTTTGTATATTCACTCATTTATTTGACGAATTCTCTATCTTTGCATCAAATTAAGATTATATATGATTTTCTATTCTTATACTATTTGTGTTAAGAATATGTGCATGCGATAGTATATATAAATAATGACATAAATTAAAAAAAAACTAAATCATAATCAAAATAAAATAAAAGAACTCTATAACGTATCCTACTCATTTTATTTTACTAAAAGGCAAATTATACTAATACGATGTCTATGTCTACAATTCTACACAACAATGCATACCAATTCATTTTATTAATGAAGATTTCTAAATCATTTATCAAAATCTGGTCTTTTTCAAAATGTTAACTACAACTTACAATTTTTATTATCAACTGTTTATTTTACACTCTTAAAATTTTGAAATCAAATATGCTTGAGTCACATATGCAGCTAAGACAAGATTATATCAATTGTTTATTTTACACAGAGAGTGAGGAAACACGCAATTATAAAATAAAAATTGAATAACAACTATTGACTAATTTTTGAAAAAACTAATATAACAAGAATCAAGTATTCATATTTATGAAATTACTTCAGAATGCTTACCAAGCTACTCTATTTCTTGCAGGATTTGTATACCCTTGGTTTGGTATAGGAGAAATGCATCTTGTGCATTATAATACATCATCATCGATCATTAACAATATGTGATCCAGGTAATCATGATTTGTTAGATGAATTTTTGTTATGCTTTATGATGCAATGTACTTACAATATTTTATGGGACATGATTTGATTAATAACATTGATATCCTTTTGTATCAAGAGCTAGAACTAGATTATCAATTATGTGACTATTAGATATAATTAAAAAAAATTGCATTAAAACTCCTTCAAACAAGTAACGACCGCTCCAAGAGCATAAATGGAGTCCTCCAAGCCTCCAATATTAAGCGTTAAACAAGAAAAGCAAGAAAGGGTTTTTACTACTGGGGCATTTACTCCCTCTGGTTAAGCTTTGTTTATTGCCTGGTTGACTGTGTTTTTCGGGGATAGAAATTGAATAGGACAAGTTTCTTAGCTGGTTCTTGGTAACTAAATCACATGTGGAAGTATACAAATTGGGAGTAACAAATAGTATCCTTGTCATGGTGGCAATTCATGTGGCTAGGCACCTCACTTTTAGAGATTAGGTAATGATTTATTTTCTCTCATTCTTATTTGTACATTCAACTCTCTATTTATGATAACTATATATATAACATGAAAAATATTGAAGTCTAAGTTAGTAGACTATAACATTTTAACAAAGTAATGATATTCATATAAAAATCTCAATTGTTAGTTTTATAAATACTTTCAACCTATAATATTTTAGCATCTTGTAAAGTCACTCATCTATTTGACAAATTCTCCGTATTTCTTTCAAATTAAGATTATATATGATTTTTCTGTACTCATTATTATTCATGTTTAGAATGTGCTTGTGATAGTATATATATATATAAAAGAAATAAGTAAATCACAGTCAATTAAAAAAAGTGTATATGTACCCTGCCTATTTCTTTTTGAAAGACAGACTATACATTTACAATGCATACCAATTCATCTTTTTAATTGAGATTTCTAAATCTTGTCCGTTTCTTACAGGATCTATCACTCCTTTGGTTTGGTATAGGAGAAATGCATCCTCTGCATTATAATGTAGTGTACTTAAAATAGTTTATGGGATACGAGTAAGCTTTTTTGTCTTTTTGAGGGCAGTAAACTATGTTTATGGGAAATAGGAGAAGTTTCTTAGTTGGTTCTTGTGTGACTAAAACAAATGTGGAAGTTTCTTACAAATTGGGGAAAGCTTGATGTTTGTAAATATTATAGTATAGTCAAGAAACTCTCAAGTATTGGCTTGAGGAGAGGATGTAGGCTCATTTTTTGAGACCGAACCTCTATAAATTTGTTTGCCTCCTTTTCTTCTCCTAACTCCTATATTTTTATGCACTACACACACACATTCTGAAATGTGTTCAAGCTGATTTTGAAAGGTTCAAATTCTGCTTAATGCACTATACCTAGTTGTAACACTCAACCAAAATCTGCTTCAAGATTTTATCACTCTTCCTTCTACAAATTTAGAAAAAATTATGTGGAAAGGCCATAAACTGAAGAAATTCAAATATTGAGCTTATCGTTTGAAGATAGGATACTAGGAGAGGCTAAGATCCTTGCCTCCATCAATTGGCTGACTATGGCACTATTAAAGAAAGCTTGAGATTGTGCTGGACCCCAGATAAATGCAAATTACCTAGCTTTAACATTCAATAAAAAAAAAAAATGCTCCAAGATTTTATCAATTTTTCCTCATAAAAATTCAAAGAAATTCTGATGAAAGGTCATAAAATGAAAAAAAATTTAGCTATTGATGGAGATAGAAATATCACCAAAGAGTAAGTAGTGTTATATTAAGGTAACAAAGTAATATGTGAAAAAATTTAGACCAGAGTAACGCAATTTGAGGTGTGAACTACAAAGTGTTCCCAAATTCAAAATAGTAACAATTATGATACAATTGAAGTAGCCAATTTCATTTTAAAGAAAGGTGAAACCTTACATTTAATTTACAATCTAAAGCCTAGCCGTTACAAGATGCAGAGTATCCTCCAATGGTAAGAATGTAACTGGAGGACCCATTCCACTGGTCAGACTCCTGTCCAACCTTCTTCCTTCACAGCATCTTGAATTTGGGTCGCCAATTTTGTCGTGACCACATCCACTTATATGCAAAGTATGGAATTGTTGAGACACAGAAACTGGAAATCAAAGAAGATAATCGTTCTGCGTTTGTCCCATTAATTGTATCTTGGTAAATTGCAAGTAAAAGGTTAAGATACATTTTGCAGTCATATTTTGCAGTATTATAATTGAAAAATACTTTTTTATATTATTGAACAATAATTTTTTTAGAGCAAGTTACGCATAGTTCTCCTATATTTTGTTGAAATTACACAAAATTTTTTTATCTATTTTCAAAATATACATTTTAGTTTAATTTTAAACTTTTTTAACTAAAATACTCTTTATTAACGTAAATAAATATTAGGTGATTTTTGTGTTACAAAAATTAAATGCTATCCAAATATGCACCCAAAAAAAATAAAAATAAGTGGATTTTGTGTTTATTTAATTTAACAGAGACTTATTGAAGGAGCTTGTTTTAGTTAAAAAATATATATTTAAGTTAATAAATAATATTTACTTTTAGTTAAAAAATTTAAAATTTGACTAAAATATAGTATAATTTTTAAAATAAAAAAATCTTCGTAATTCACTCATCTTTTTATAATCTGATGTGTTACAACTTACAAGCCTACAGTTTGAATTATAAATTTATCATGTCCAACAATAAGTCTCTTTCCTCATTTACATGTTATCTAGCCAGTCTAATGCATATCATATCTTCAAGTCATAGACTTTATCTTTATTACATGGACCCGTGCGTTGTGCGTAATTTATTGTATTTGTTATTTTAAAAATATTTAAATACTTTAAGAAATGATTAATTATTAAAAGTATATATCCAATAATTATAAAGTTAATTTTAAGGAATAATCATGTTAAATATAAAAAACTTTATGGGCAAATTTAATTTTAAAAATTAGTTTGTTTTTATAGAAATACTTCCTAGTTTATGTTAACACAAATAGCTGAAAAGTAAAAAAAAAAGGGGGGGGGGGAGTTTAACATTGATATTACAATCAAAGGGATTCAGCAGAATTACTAGTAGCAGAGTTGAGTCCAGATTTCGTTAGAGTTAAGCTGTACCCTGAGGAGAAAAATAGTGTCAGTGCTCTAAAAATCATGCAAAACAAATAAGTATATGGAAGTTCGTGTTTATAGTTACTAGTAAGATGCATGCTTGAATAAACCGAGAGAGAGAAAGGCAATGTAATTCGTAACTCAGATTTGCATATTGTAAAATTCAAAAAATCAAACGCAGACACAATGCCAAGAGTTTGTGTTAATTTTAATGCCCCAGTCTTTCAAAACGAAAAAACAAAAAGGACATAAACACAAAATTGTACAAACAATTCCAGATAAACATGTCATGCTAGCGTTAATTATTTTATGATCTCCGTATGTCGTGAAGAATGTTGATTGCATGAGCAAATAAATATTGAAATGAATGTTATAGTTGTGAGATGAAGACCTGTTGTTTATCAAAAGCAAAATATACATTATGCAGGGATGGTAAACAGAGAACATGACAATATATAGTAAGGTAACCAAACATGAGGATACTCTCCTGTGCGCTGTATTCACAGCAAATTTTTTTTTAATGCACCCAAATCTATATATGAGTAAGATCTATAATGTTTTATATGCATATGCTTTTCTGTAGATTTTTAACATGATTTGTGGCGGACATTTGGATGAGCAAATTATTTTATTTTCACAGTGAGTTCAATATGTCATGTTTTTGTCAAATTTTCTGCTGAACATTAATTTTGTGAATTTACTGTGAGCAGCATACACTTGATTTTAACATGAATTTTTTCTAGACTAATGTTGTGTATGTGTAGGGTGTTGTGTAATGTTTTCGTGATTTTTAAAGGTCATTTGATGGTTCAAATTGATTGGTCTTTTAGTGCTGTTCAGAAGGCCCTGTTTTGGTCAACTTTTCACTCGAGAGTAAAATTTTTGGATTTTTATGTACTGGTGTGAAAATGATTGGGATCTGAAATTTGTATATGCTGTTTGTATTTGTGTTAGGTATGTTGATTGATTTTTTTCGTGAATCTTTGAGTTCATTTGATTAGGTAGAAAGAGCTAACTTTGTATGTTGTACAATTGTTCTGTTTTGCTATTTTTCTGGTTTTGTTTGCTTACTTTGTGAAATTTTGTGTATTAATCCGTGAAGAGTTAAGCTCTGATTTTTGGTATGAGTATTCTCTTATATGTCTTTTATTTTGAGAAAAAATGGCTTAAAGTTTTGAAGACATTTGTTGTGATTTTTCATTTATGCACTATATATGGTACAGCAAGGTGCGTCAAAACTTCACTCTTCATTTCTCTGTCTTTGTTATGTCTGAATGTTTCCTAGTTAGTGATTTTGTATATCAAGATTTGTTAATTTTGCTTTTGTACATGATAACAATTAGTGTTTGAACTATTAATCTTTGTTGCATTTTGATTGTTTGTTTTTTAGATTTCTCTAAGTGTCAGAAGTACAGAAGTGTATTTTGTTTGCAGCATCTATTATTGAAGCCAGGCTTGAATCACTTGATGAAAGAGAGGAAACAACACACCTAACAAGGAAGTTTGAAAGGTGCTAAATCAATATGGCGTGGATGTGCAGGGGCAACAAATTTATTTCATACCTCATTCAATCATTGATGCTACACGCAAGAATAATCTAGCTAAATACTCTAAACAAAACATGCTTTGATAGTAGTTTTGGTTTATTCTTAAGTAGTTACAAGTTGATTTTTTATTTCAATTTATTTATTTTCTTAAAATATGTTATAGTTATGGTTAGTTCCTTTATTTGCATTTATGAAGATTTAGTTTATTGTTTGTTTTAGTTGTTAAGTATTACTTGTTCTAAATGTAGTTGTCTGTACTTTTGTTTAATTGTCGTTTATTATTTCTTGGATGTTGGTTGGACTCCAGGGAGAAGACTTAATTGCTAATTAGTGTATGTTAGATAGGAAAGCTAATAAAATGTCATTAGTAGAGAGAGAAAGACATATATATATATATATATATATATATATATATATATATATATATATATATATATATATATATATATATATATATATTTGTTGGATAAACGGGGCTTAAAATCCCAAGAAAAAGAGAACAAACAAGGCTAATTAAAGCCCTTTATTGCTTCAACAAGGTTCAGAGAGTCTGGATTCCTTTTTTGTTAACGGATAATCTTTCCATACTCATTGAATTACCAATGCACTTTTGCCAAGTTTGTTTTTAATTTATAGTATGTGGGTTGATTTTTATGAGATTCTTTAACCTAACCTAGGCTTTAAAACTCGTTTGAATCTTTCTCGAGGCTAAATTCTAGGTTAAGTACTTCTCTTAAATATGATTTAGATATTTTTGCATGATTTGAGCCATATGAAGCCCTATTTATATATATATAATTAGTACCCTATTGAACTTATGTGTCCAATATATGCATCGAATGCATATATGATTTCTTTTCTTTACTACCTACATCTATTACCAAGGTTTTTGGCTTTTAAGCTTACTGTATTGAAGATATTCCATCATATAATGATTTGGATCAAATTCACTTTATTTGATAGGTATGATCAGTATTACTTTATTGATTGAGTTGCAAGATATAAAATATTTAGATCTTAGATACAATATTTTCTATCCAAGGGACATCTCAAAATTCATAGACTCCTTCACCAACTTAAGATATCTCAACCTCTCTTATTCTCGTTTTGGTGGGAGTATTCCTTATCGAATGGGGAAGTTTTTGAATTTACTATATATTCATATGAGTTACAATAAATTGGATGGAGCTTTCCCTTATTAACTTGGAAACCTCTCAAACTTCCAGTATGTCAATCTTGGAGGAAATTATCTTGTTGGAGTGATCCCATATTAGCTTAGAAATCTCTCAGTGTTGCACACTCTTAAGCTTGGGTACAATTCTAATCTAACATTGGACGAGAAGAATAGTTATGATATTGAGTGACTATCTAAGCTCTCTTTTATTAAGAAATCTTGACCTGAGTAAATTGAGTGCTATTGGCTATTCTCATCACTAACTTATTCAAAAATTAACAGCATTATGTCTATGCAAATTTAATCTTTCTTATGTTAATAATCTTTGTTTGTCTGGATCTCTCTATTGGCCCAAGGTTGATTGGCTTATAGACTTTGATGATAACAAAACGTTATTCAGTATTATGTAAAAGCCCAAGAAACTAACTCGGCCCAATAAGCCATGATCCAATTGTTTAATCTTATTTCACACTTTTAAGAAGTTATGATTGTGTGCTAAATGACAAATTGGTTTATAAGATAAAGACAAATGAGTTATGGCTTCTTACGTAAAATAAATATGGACAGAAAAGTATTAGGCAACATCTGTTAATGCTAACTTACTCAAAAATAAAATTATGCTTTAACCTGGTTTCGAGTTCCGTAATTAGCATTTAATATGAGTTGACCAGATGAGCTGTATGGATGAACAAAACCTGTGAAGGCTGAACATTTTAAACATTGGAGATAATTCAAGATTGTGCTAGAAAAGTTAACTAATGAAGATCAGGGTTATCTCTAATGGATAGTCATTGCAAGAAGTTTATAAATACTCGAAGTTGTAAAATGAGAAATTACAACAAATCAAGTGAAAAAGAGCTAGAAATTTGAAACAAGATTACTTAATTAGAATTTGATATATTAGATTAAAAAAAAAAAGCATTCCTGTGAGAGTGTGATACTGGTTGTAAAAGAAAAAAAGTGTTGATTGAAGTTTGAAAAAGAGTTTAGGCTAAGCCATTGAGAATTCTCTTGAAGATATCATTGTGTGGTGAAGTTTGTAAGTGGTGTTATCCACGTATTTTTTAAGTTTTTGCTCAATAGTGAAAAATTGCTTAAGTGTTATATGGGGACTGGATGTAGGTCAAGATTGACCAAACCAGGATAAATCTCTATGTGCATTTATCATTTGTGCTGATCTTTGGTCTTCCACTTTGTAAAGGCCTTACTTTGTCTTTGCTTGCATCATTAACTACACTCAAATAAGCTACTTTACAACACTCTTTTATTTCAACAATTAGCAAAACTATTTTACGTGTTTCACATTTATCCATACATTCTCCACTTTTCTATAAGTAAAAGATAGAGAATCATTGGTCTACCACTTTCAGAAAAACATTAAAATTGAATTTTTTTCACACCTATTCACCCCCTCTAGGTGTGATTATCAATCTCTTACAACAAGTTGCAAGCGGGAATTCCCTCATCATTAAGGAATATTTGCACAATGCTGACATTATACATTATACCTTTCCTATAACAACTTAAGTGGGGATCTTTCAAGTTTCATTGAGCCCTTATACCTGTCTCTTGAAGTGGGTTTGAGCCATTTGGGGCTTCTGCATATAGACTTTATTTCATTACGATGAATAGTTCTTAATTAGTCCAAATGATACTCTACCACTAATAGATAAGTCTAATGCATATCTACAATATTGAGGGTAAAATGATAGTAACTCTATCACTTTTTATAGAAGTGATAGCTATTTATAGAAGATTTGGAGGGGGAGCACCTTCCTCCCTAACCACCAAGGACTCTCAGTGTGTAGAGAAAGCAAAGCAAGGATAAACCATAGGGGGTACAAATTGGATATAAGCAAAGCAAGGGTATTAGGTTGGATATGGTATCTAAATTTGGCCAATAAGAGGTTCTGCTTACTAAACATTCAAACCACTTGTTAGCCAATGGAAATTTATTTTATGTGTTAGAGAAAAGGCAACTAAAAGCTATAACATAAAATTTTCTTTTCTTTTCTTTTTTCTTTTTGAAGACACAAGCAAGAGTCCCTATTAGACTTTGAAATTGATGTATTTAAATAATTGGCCTTCCAATAATGTCGTAAAGTTCAATTCCCTTTTTAATTAAGGTTCTAATATTACTTTTTAATGAAAATTTTCTTTGTATATTTATAATTCTAGAAAAGAACAAAATTAAGATAATAAAAAGTAATTTTTTTTGAATTGTTGCTGATGTTAGAAAAATAACCATTAATAAAAACCTACAAAAGATATTTATTTATAATGCAATGAGAAGAGGAAATATGTTTGAGGCTTCAAAATTTTGAATGAAATGAGGTATCTAAAAAATTCAATTTGAAATGGATAATTATTCCAATTTTTTGTTACCAAATATTAAATTTTAACTTGAAGTTTCTTTTTTTTTTGAAGGAAAAAAAATTATATTACAAATTTCATCATCAAAATATACGATGTTGATGAATTATCAAGGTTTATCTTATTTTTAGCACAAGAGAGAGAGATGAAAAAAAAAGGATTTGAGAAATAAGTTCAAAACATAAAATTTTCCGTTATAATTTTCCCTCCTATTTTAGTAATTTCATAAAAATCTACATTAAGGACATTATACTTGTTTCAATTGATATTCCTCAAATTTCTCCATGAAGTCTACAGTTTCATCTAAAACACACTTTGACAAAATAAGGTATCCATGAGTCCATTTTGCCCTACTTCAATTTCAAAGTTGAAATGGAAGCCATTTTCTTTTTAGCAACTACGCGTTGAAAAAACAAAAGTTGATATCTCCCTTTTGTATATTTAACTTGGAAAATGTGATATAGCTTTTTTTTTTTTGCTTTTTTTAATCTATCAATATTAACTCATTCTATTTAGTTATTATATACTTGTTTCATTAAACAATTGCTTGGTTCACTTTGTTCTTTTCCCCCTTATATATATATATATCTGTGCGCAGGCACGCGCGTACGTGTTAAATTTTAAATTATTTAATTTTTTGCATGCCATACTTATTTACCCTTTTTAAGTGTCTTTATTAAGAAAGAGTTATTCTAAATGTTCACTTGATCATTGATTTAGGAAAAAAAAGGTGGAAAAAGTGATTTCTCTTTTTTCAGTTTTGCCCTTTGTTCCCCATTTTTGACACGAAGATTTGTTGCAGCTTCTTATGAGCCATAATTGTTTTGGGCGTTACAGTTGTATAAATGTAATAAATGGTTCTGAAGAATCTTTTTTAAGTATTAAAAAAATAAAATAGTGTTATGATTCTCTAATTTTATTTAATTTTAAAATAATTTCTTAAATTTAAAATACTTTAAAATGGTCTCTTAAATTTTAATTTCATCTCATAAGAATTCTTTTTAAATAAAATCTACTAAAACACTTAATAAGGTTTATTTTTATTCTGACATGAAAGTTTTATGTATTTTTTATGTTAAATGATGATTGTGCTACTCATGTTTTCAGCATCTGAAATGTAATGATTCGGAGGGCACAAGACTCTGCCTTTGATCTTCTTTGCGTTGATGATTCTTACTTCTCTACTCTTCTTCACGAAGATGAAGAAGAAGATGTCCCCTTTTCTGATGATGAGCGTGTTCAAAGCTTGCAATTTCAGGAGACTCTTATCGCCTCCTTCGTCACTTCTCAAAATGTCCCCTACCTCTTCTTTCTATCATCTTCATCGTCTTCTTCTTCTTGACCAATGATTGAAACTTGCCCTGCCCCAGAAGCAGAGCATGTGAAGTCCCCAAATGAAACAGAGGAATCCTCTCAAGTCATCTGTGAATGCTATTTTGGAGAAGTGGCTAAGAAAATTTGTATTAGTTTTCTTTGATGACATACTAATATATAGTGAGGGATTGGAGGAGCATATCAAGCATTTAAGAGAAGTCTTTTCTATATTAAGAGAGCACCAATTTTATCTCAGGCAGAACAAATGTGCCTTTGCTACCAAAAGAATCACATACTTGGGTCATATCATCTCTGCAGAAGGGGTGGCTACTGACCCTCAAAAAATCAAGGCAGTTGCGGAATGGCCAGCTCCTCGGTCAGTGAAGGAGTTAAGGAGTTTTTTAGGGGTTATCAGGATACTATAGAAGATTTATACGAGGCTATGGTGTGTTGGCTAGGCCCTTGACTGATCTCTTAAAAAAAACAGCTTCCAATGGTCTGAAGAAGCAGAACAAGCTTTTGGTAATATCAAAGAGGCCTTAATTAAGGCTCCCGTTCTTGCTCTTCCCGATTTAACACAACCCTTTATGGTTGAGACGGATGCATCCAATACAGGCATAGGAGCTATCCTCATCCAGAACAAACACCCTATAGCTTTTATAAGCAAGGTATTGTCACCCCGTAATAGATTGCTTTCAGTATATGACCGAGAGTTGCTAGCATTAGTGTATGCAGTGGAGAAATGGCAGCAATACTTAATGATCCAACCATTTACCATTCTAACAGATCAGAGAAGTTTAAAATTTTTACTGGAGCAACGGCTTTCAACACCTGCGCAATACACGTGGGTGACTAAGCTTATGGGTTTACAATATGAGATTTGCTATAAAAAGGGAAAGGATAATGTGGCTGCAGATTCCCTATCCAGAGCTAATCATGGAGAGTTGCTACATATGAGTGCATCCTCCATTTCTACTGAGTTATGGGAAGAAATTAAGGAACAGTGGGGTTCAGATCCAATGTTACAGCAGCTGATCCATCAATTGCTCACTAATGCAGCATTGCACCCTAAGTACAGGTGGAATAGAGAGATGCTCACTCGAAAAAACAAGCTGGTGATTGGAAGCGGGCAAATTAAGCTCAAGGAAACCATTTTGCAGTGGCTGCACTCCTCTCCACAAGGTGGGCATTCAGGTGTTAAGGCAACATGGAAGAGGATTAAGTCCATATTTTATTGGAAGGGTATGTTGAATGATATTAAAGCTTTCATTCAAAAGTGTGAAACATGCCTCAGGTGCAAGTATGAAACTGTTGCTTACCCAGGATTGCTTCAACCCCTACCCATCCCTAATGGAGTATGGCAAAGTGTGGCAATGGATTTGGTATCTAAATTTGGCCAATAAGAGGTTCTGCTAATTGAAATTCAAACTGCCCAAATCTGAAGGAAAGGACACAATTTGGGTAATAGTGGATCGCCTAAGCAAATATGCTCATTTTGTAGCTTTGGCTCATCCTTTCACAGCAGCAGAAGTGGCCCAAGTATTTCTCAATAATATTTACAAGTTGCATGGGGCACCTTCTAATATTATAAGTGACAGGGACCCTCTCTTTACCAGCAGATTTTGGCATGAGTTTATGTTAAGATTGGGTGTTTCCCACAACATGTCGTCAGCCTACCACCCACAATCTGATGGGCAAAGTGAGGTCTTGAATCGTTGCTTGGAAAATTATTTGAGGAGTCTCACATGGCACGCCCCTAAGGAATGGGCAAAATGGTTACCGATGGCAGAGTGGTGGTATAATACTACTTTTCACACAGCCACGGGAACCACACCATATGAGATAATATATGGGCAGCCACCTCCAATTCATGTTCCCTACATGCCTCAAGAATCTGCGATGGAAGTGATTGATAGGAGTTTTTCAGCTAGAGAAATTATGTTGCAGAAGCTTAAACAGAATTTAGCTACTGCAGTGCACCGAATGAAGCAATATGCAGACAAAAAAAAGATCAGAGAGAGAGTTCAAGGTAGGGGACTGGGTGTTCCTCAAATTGCAGCCATATAAGCAAGGTTCTGTGGTGAGAAGGAGTTCTGAGAAGCTTTCACCGAGGTATTTTGGACCTTATCAAGTGGAAGCTAGAGTTGGACCAGTAGCTTATACGTTACGATTTTACCCCCATCCTCGAAAATTCATCCTACATTCCACGTATCTCTACTGAAGAAGTGTCCAGACTCTACTATTACCTTACATCAGTTACCTGATGAGTGGGGGTCTATTTCAACTAAGAAGGAGCCCGAAACCATCTTGGACAGGCGCATGGTGCAAAGACGCAATAGAGCGGTGACAGAAGTCTTAATCAAATGGAAGGAGGAAATGGCAGAGGAAGCTACGTGGGAGGTGTGGTACGATATTCAGCAGAAGTTCCCTGAGTTTGCTCGACAATTACACCCTTGGGGTCAAGGGTGAAGTGGCCGGGGGAGTAATTGATAGGTTCGGAAATTTAAATTGTTAGTTGTTAGGTAATTTCAGTTGGTGTTGTGCTGGCGTTGTGTGTGTGCGGGGTGTGCATGTCTCCGTAACAGAAGTCGTTCTGAAGTGTGAGCAGCGTGAGTAGCGTGGGAAGTTAAGTAGGAGCACTTACGGAGTAATGGGTAGCGTATTGTATTCACGTCTCTTTTTCTCTCTCAATATATCAGACCTTCTTCCCTTCTTCTCTTCTTCTTCTTCTTCTCCGTCTGTTCTTCCGTTCTTCCCTGTTTCTACTTCTTATCAAATCTGTGCAGAAATTAAAGGGACTGCACAGATGTTCAAAGATCAAAGATGCCAATATTCTCTTTGCTCTGATTGTGTAACAAAACAAGTGGCCATAAAAATCCAAGACAGCATTACAGTAGCTTCATGTCCTGGTTTGGCTTGTAATAATGCTCTTGAGCACGATGAAGACTGTTGTATTTTGTTTTGCTTTGTTTTTCTTAAAGTCTATTAATTCATCATTCAAATTATAAGTTTCCATGTTAATATAAAAATAAACGTCGTTAGATATCTTAATGGATTTCACTTATAATGAAAATTTATGGGATGAATTTGAAACTTAAGAGATTATTTTTAAATATTTAAAATTAGAAACTTATTTTAAAAAAATAAATAAAGTCAAAGAATTAAAATATTCTCTTAACAAAAAAAAGCAGCCCCTCGGTCTTTTTCTAGTATTAGACTTACAAGAACTAATAGGCCCAAGAATCTTCTTCGTCCAAGTTTCTCTCTGCAACTATGACGTCCGTGCAACACAGCGAATGTCCTCCCTTTCGCTTCAAATGGCTAACCAGAGACCAAGACAACAAAAGCCTCAAGAAACACAATATTGCATCTACTAAGAAGATTGAATATTACTGTCCACACTTGTTGCACATTACCATCTTTGACAATTATGCTGTGAAATGTGGACATCACATTACCTGACCTACTAAGAAGACAAATATTAACGTCCACACCCATTGCACAATACCATCTTGGACAATCTTGTTATGAAAGATGCATGCTTTGAATCAATTGGTGGGAGCATTTATTGTAGAAGTCTACAAGTCATCGTTCAAGTATAGCCTCGTAATGAATGGCCAAAAAGAAAGTACCCTCACATTGAACTGTACAAATTATTCCATCAATTTTTTATGCCTCACATCTCATGAAAAGAAGAAAAGAAACCGAAAAAAGAAAAAGGTTTTCAATCAATCAAACAAGTTTTCAATTTTCATAGTTGAAATTATACTGCACGACTGGTGATTTCATCTTTAAGTGAAATTAGACATATGTAAATGGGTTGAAATAAGAGAAAACATCTTTTTATTCTTCTAGAGGATTGAAATTTGACATGATGCATACACTCACTGTTTCACATTTATAGTAGCATTGGTGTGGTGCGAAGGTGGAAGTATTAAATTGAGATTTTCTCTGACTAACATTCATATGTTGACTGTATACCCTGCTCCTAATATGTTCATGCCCATTTTCTTTCCTTTTTTACTGCATAGGAAGTAGCTCGATCAATTTCAATTTTACTAGTATGCCATATGTGAATCACACTAATAGTCTAGTATCAGGATTTTCCATAGTTAGCTTATCTACTTCTCAGGGTTGATGAGTGTCCTAAAGAAGAAAAACCTCAAGAATCAATAAAATTCCAAGAAGATAAGCATTCGATCTTCTCTAAAGAAGTTTACTATTTTATGACATTAGGATTTATCACTGGATTTTTTTTTTTTTTTGGGTGATTCTTGGTTCAATATTTGTCAACCGCTCTTGGAGACCAAGATTCTTGGTTCAATACTTGTCAACCGACATAGTTAGCTTATCTACAAATTTTTTTTTTTTTTTGGGTGGTTCTTGGTTCAATTAAGTCAATTACCAAAATTTAGACGGTACAGATTTAATATGGATAATCTAGATTGAATATATATATGTATATATATATATATTTTAATCTTAATCATTATTTTTTAAAATTTGTAGGTAAAAGATTTATTTTATTTTATGCTCTACTTCTTTTGAAAAAATTGTTAAAATAAATAAAATAATAGTCAATTTGAACCATTTAAATTAAATTTAAATGATTTAAATCTTACAATTGACTCAATTGGGATCCATTTAATTGATGGGATCCAAATTCCTTGGAGACCTGCCTACTTGAAGTTCTTAAACAATTGGACAGACTATTTATGTTATGGTGATAACGAATGTGACTTAGTGCAACAGGAGGCTTAAAGGTTGTCTGGCAATCATTTTCCCTCTCTTCGTTCTTGCTTTTAGCTTGTGCATATGTAGTATTTATTAATAACTCTGTAATTATATATTGATAATAAAAAAATATCTTTTCCACCAATTGAACTAAAATATTGAGAATCACATCCACAATATATATGTACACACACACACACACACACACACATATATATATATATATATATAATATTTGAGTTACGAGTTTTGCGTTAGCTAAACCGTTAAAGCTTGCTAGCCAAAATAAGTGTACATCAGTTTAGTTTATTTTTTTCAAAGGCTTCATTTTTAAAAAATAAAAATAAAATTTTGTTGAATTTTTTTTTAAAGTAATAGTTCTATAACGAGATTTTTTTAAAATTTTTTGTCATTGCAAAATTTCTGTTATTTAGATTATATATAAAAAAAGGTTAAAATATTATTTTGGTTCTTTAATTTTATTTATTATGTCAAATTTATTCTTTGAAGTTCAAAGTATTTGAATTCTTTGGCCAATGGAAGAAACTACATTAGAACAAAACAGAAACAGAGAATAACAGAGTCAGGCAAGAGCAACTAGCCTAAGGCCTCGAATATCCTATAGAACCAAATTTTTAAAATTCTTTTTAATAGAATCTGTTAACGTCCGTCTGTGTTTTATTTGAGGTAAAGGTCACGTTTCTTTATTTATTTATTTTTTTACGATGAGAATTAGCATTATATTATTTTAAAAAATTGAAACATAGGATAAAAAAATTGAAATAAAAAAAAAACGCAGTGTTGCCATTATTCCATTCGAAGCTCTCCTTTCATTGTCGCACAAAAGGCAGAAGCCCCGGAGTGCCGCAGCGGTGGTGGCGGTCGAAGGAGGTTGTGTTAGATAAATACTATTTGAAAATGTTTTCTAATAGCTTTATGAAGTGTTTTAAAGCTGATTTTAATTGTTTCAAAAAGTACTCAAAATTTTCATATTCAAAGAACCAAATCACCTCCAACTGGTTCCTTTTCAAACAATGAATTAAAATATATGACTATTAAATATAATAAACAGTTGGAGCATATGGCATAATATGTTTTTGTTTATTCAATCTTAGAATCCTACATCTTTATCTACTTATTCATATAGACTAGTATAACATAATGTGAAATCTAAACCACAGGGTCATCCTAAACTCATAATAGATAGCAGTTATATTACAATTGAAGTAGCCAAATTTAATTTTTTTAGAAAAAAAATGAAACCTTTGGTTTATCAATTGAGAATCTATTAGACACTTTCATCTCTTCTTGTGCTAAAAGTAAAATTCATCATAAAAACAATTTTATTTTTATTTTGGGATATAAAACTTCATTAAATAGTTAAACGTAGGTGATCTGTGGAGGGCCACGTACTTAATGGTTCTGTGGTTTCAAAGTTGATAAATATATAATGCTTACTATTGTTGCATGACTTTGAATAGTACTTCTACAGAAGGAGCTTAGATTTTCTTTGAATCAAAAGTCTTGTTTTTGTCTTCATTCTGTAAGGAAAAGGTTGGGATCACTCAAAAAAGCTTGGGATCACCCAATTCATTGAGGGAATAACTCAACTCTACCGTGCAAATTCCTTAGAAGAGAGTACCCTGAATAATGTATATAGACCTAATACTCTTTAGGTCCATTTGGTTGAAAGAGGAAATAGGAAAAGGAATGTAAAATGTGAGTTGGTGGCATAGGTAAGATAGGAAATAACTTTTTTACTTCTACTTTTAAAAAGATGATTTGATAATTAAAATGATAATTTGATAGATAGAATAAAAAATATAAGGGTATAATAGACATTGCACAGTCTATATAAAGGGAATGCGATCGCGTTGCGGCAAACCAAACGGAGCATAAAAGTTTAGCCCAGCTTGCGTCCACTGAGTGATGGTATTTTGTATTCCAAGACAAATTGGGCTTATGTTTGGTACATTTTATTCCATTACAAATCAAACAACTTAATTTTTGTTTTATAGTCAATACCAATAGTCTAAATCAGAAGGGAAAGACCTCTTTTAAAACTTTCAAACAACATTTGGGTTTTTACTTTGATGGGCTGAGCTGGGCGAACCCTCTCTATAAGAGGGGTCTAATTTTTCTTTAAGCTCAACCTTCTTTTTTTCAGAAGGTTAGGTTAAACTTGATAGATTAAACACATTCTAAAACCATTCTTTTGGAACACAAAAACAAAGTTTATTACTCAATAAATGCACTATATTGCAAGAGAGTAAAGAGAAGTTACGATTTAGGACATAAAAATAAAGTATATTACTTAATAAATGCACTAAGATTTTCTTTGTTTTTCCCCATAATTTTTTATTATCACTAAAACTTCTATGGTTCTATCTATGATTTTATAATCTATATGTATAACTTTAAAACCTTTACTTTTGGATGCTTTGTTGTCCTTAAAGCCTATAGTGACAATTTTATAAAACCCTTACCTATAGATATTTTACTATCACTAAAATCCTCAACCGAGGATATTTTATGGTTACTAAAGCTATAATGATAATTTCATAAAATCTTTATCAATAAATGCTTTACTACCATTTAAACCTTACTCACAAATGTTTTACTATCATTAAAATGTTTACTCACTAAGAAAATTGTTAATTACTGTAGCATGGTGTCTTAAATACAAACTTAGTAACAAAGTATGGAATTGTTTTACTGCTCCAATCAGCTGTTGAGACTAGAGATTGAGACACAAAAACTAGAAATCAAAGAAGATAATTGTTTTGTGCTTGTCCAATTACTTTTATCATTATAAATTATAAATTAAAATATTGTTTGCATTCAAGTTTTGCAGTATTGTAGTTGAAAATGCTTTTAGTCCAAATTAAACTCTATCCTATGCATATCCTACATTAAAGGTAAAACTTTACCACTTTTGAGCATCCCATCCTAAATGTTTTTACACTCACTAGAAGCAGACCTCGCCTCTGTTTCCCATCCTCCTTTGAGAAAAGAAGGCATTGCTTATATGCGCTACTTGAGCCAAGTGTTTGCATTGAAAAATAATACTAATTAAGCTGTGGCTGGGAGATGTGCTTATAACATTGAAGGGACTATCACTTAAGAAAGACAGAGTAGCCAAGAGTGTCTTTGATTTTTTCTTTTCTTTTTTTTTTTCGTTTTTGGTTTTGTTTTTATTTTTATTCAAAACAGAAAATGAGTGAAAATGTTTTTGGTTGTCTAACAGAAAATATTTTTCTGACAATTTTTTTTGGAAACAGACTGAGAATGTGTTTGGTTAGTTTCAATTTTTTCATTTTGTTTATATTCAATATATCTTATAAATAAATTTTCAAATAAAAGAAAAATCAATATGAAATCTTGGACAATAGGTTTTCCAAGTAAGCTTCTTCGCCGTGGAATTAGGGAATTTGCTTTGCGAAGGGATATTAACTCCAAATTAATGGTAAGGAATTTGATTCTTGACTTTGGTATTTGATATTTTGAAGTTTACGCCAATTTTTGTTGCAAAGTTTTGATAGCTTTGGGTTATTGGATAATGGTTTATTGATGCAAATTTTGAACTCTATCTAAAATTATAATTTGTTGTAACTGTAATTGTAAGGACAATTTCATGGTTTTTGATTGTTGAATATGGTTGAGGATTTCGAGAGGAGTAATTTGCATTGATAGGTTAGAGGTAGTATTAGTAATTTATTTGGATTGCTTGTTAGTTTCTCAAAAGGGATAGTTCTCATTAACTTTTGGAGTAATTTCACTTAAGAAAATAACTCGAGTTGTTTGAGTGCTTGAAAGGATTAATTTTCATTCTTAATATTCAAAGCCTATTAAAGTTTTAGTTTTGTGGTCAATATTTGATATAACTGTCAAAATATTTGTCACTATCCTAATTTTAATAATCCAATGTTTGCATAATTTAAAAGGTTAATTTTTTTTCTTCACTTTAATAGTAATGCTATCGCTACAAAAAATAAAGTTTTTAGCGTCAATTACAAAACTCAACACTAGATGCATAATTTTTACAATAAATTGTACAATTTTTTAAATTTCATTTACATTATATATACTACTTTTTATTTTTAAAATATACATAAATTTTTTGTAAAACAAAAAATTATTCTACATTTTAATATTGCAGTACCCAATTACACTTTTGATATTGAAGTACCCAATTTTGTTTGAAAAATGGTGAAACCATGCATTTAACTTATAATGTAAAGCACTACGAAGAATTGGAGGACCCACTAAAGTCCAATCCAACCTTCTTCCATTACAAGAAAAATATCATATATCCACAATAAATTTTGGTGGATATAGTCTCAATTGACCTATATTCATAATTTTTGTAAGAATTTTTCTGTTTTATTTACGATTTTTAATTATCACTAAAAATTTTACCCATGGTTTTATAAGTTGTGAAAATAATTTTAAAACCTTTACCCATAAATTTTTTATTGTCATTAAAGCTTATAGTTTCAAAAAACTTTTATCCATAAAAATTTTTATGTCACTAGAATTTTTACTCACATATATTTTATTATCACTAAATCCTTTACCCACCAAGCAAATTGTTTAGTAATGTAGAATAGTACCCTAAATAGAAACTTGGTAGCAAAGTATGGAATTGCTTCACTACTCTAACTGAGACACATAAACTAGAAATCAAAGAAGATAATTGTTTTGTATTTGTCTAATTACTTTTATCTTGGTAAATTGTAAATAGAAGATTAAAATATTGTATGCATTCAAGTTTTGCAGTACTATAATTGAAAAATACCTTTTATATTATTGAACAGGTTTTGAAGTTTGAATTATAAATTTATTAGATTGATCAATAAGTTTTTTTCCTCTTTTACATGTTTTATATAAAATACTAATCAATAAGTCTCATGCATATCCTACATTGAAGATAAAATTATAGTAATTGTATCACTTTTTTTTATATGTCTTGCTTTGAAGTAAAATGATAGCAACTCTACCGCTTTTTAAGTCTACAAATTTCATCTTTATTACATGGAATAGTCATTAATTAGTCTAAATGAAACCTTACCACTAATTAATAAGTTTAACATGAATCATCTCACTACATACAAAGATTATTTTATGTAACTTATCTCCAAGACATCAAGGGGTCCTTAATAAAGTCATAAAAAGTGATAAAATTTTGAAACTTTTTCTTTCAATAATATAGCTATAGCACTAGTGTCCCTTTCTTAACTTGCAACTTATATACTTTACATGTTTCATACATCATTCTTTATTTTGAACTCATAATTTTTTACAATGTGGCACCTCTGCGATGCCATAACCATATGTCAAAATTCCAAATAGAATAACCATACTAGATCAAACATAGGTTACCATATGTATTCTAATGTAACCATTATTGAAGGAAGCAGTTATTATGTTGATTTCTATAAAACATTGATGTGGAAAGATGTAGATGACTTGTTCAAAAAGCCAAAATTCCTTCTTAAAAGCATTGATCTCTCTAGCAATGTTCAAACAAGAGAAATACCAATAGAATTTGTGTCTTTATTAGGATTAGCTTTCTTGAATTTATCAAGAAACAATTTGAATGGAAAAAACCTTTTAAGATTGGGAATTTAGAATCACTAGAATTCCTAGATTTGCCAAGAAATAAATTATAAGGCATAATTCCTTCAAGTCTTGCTCATATTGATTGGCTAACCACATTAGACTTGTCAAACAACAATCTCTCTTGAAAAATCCCAATTAGAACATAGTTGCAAAGTTTTTATGCCTCTAGTTATGAAGGAAGTCCAGATCTTTGTAGAATGCCACTTGCCTAGAAGATGAGTCACCTTCACCTTAAGTATTTGATAATGAAGATGATGACTCACTTTTCTCTTAAGAATTTTAATTGAGCTTGGGATTGGGATTGGGATTTGCTATTAGATTTTGGAGATTCTTTGGCCCATTGCTCTTCAACCGTTCTTGGAGACAAACCTACAGTAGGTTGGTAAACAAAGTAACAAATATAATCCATGTCATGGTGGCAATTTATGTGGCAGGATGCCTTACTATCAAAGACTAACTAGAAAGTAATGATTTGTTTTCTCTCATTGTTATTTTTACATTCAATAATTATTTATAATAACCATATAGTAAAATATTAGAGTCTAAGTTAATAGAGACATATAGATTTTTTTTCTTGGTAATGATGTTCAAATAAAAATCTCAATTGATAGTTCTATAAATATTTTTAACCTACAATATTTCAGCCATTTATAAAGTCAATCATTTATTTGACAAATTCTTCGTATTTGTATCAAACTAAGATTCTATTTGATTTTCTACACTCTTATACTATTTATGTTAGGAATGTGCATGTGATAGTATATATAAACAACAAAATAAATGGAAAATAAGTAAATTACAATCAAATAAAAGAAGTGTATAATCATTTTATTGAAAGACAAACTATATTTGTACAATGTTTATGATTATAATTCTCCACAACAATATGCAAACCAATTCATCTTATTAATGAAGATTTCTACATCATTTATCAAAATCTAATCTTTTTGAAAATGTTAACAACAACTTACCATTTCTATTATCAATTGCAAAATTGCTTATTTTACACTCAATTTTAAAATCAAATATGCTTGACATACACAAGCAGCTAAGACAACATTTTATATGATGCATTTCATGTACACAAAAAGTAAGGAAATAAGCAATCATAAAATCATATTAAATAACAAATATTGACTAACTTACGAAAAGACTAACACAATAACAATCAAGTAATCATAATTATGGAATTAGTTTGGAAAGCTTAACATGCTAATCTGTTTCTTGCAAGATTTGTTACTCCTTTGGTTTGATATAGGACAAATGAATCTTGTGCATTATAATACATCATCTTTGATCGTTATCATTATGTGATCCAAGTAATAATGGTTTGTTAGATATATTTATGCTATGTTTTATGAAATAATGTACTCACAATAATTTACTGGACATGATTTGATCAATAACATTAATATTCTTTTTTATCAATAGTTAGAATAAGACTATCAATTATATGTTAATGAATATTGAATCCTATTTGATATATCTGGAAAAATTGCATTAAAACCCCTTCAAACAACTAGCAAGCAATCCAAGAGCATAAACGGAGTCCTCCTAGCCTCCAATTCTAAGCATTAAACAAGAAAAGCAAGAAAGGGTCTTTACTGCTAGGTATTTAATCACTCATTAAGCTATGTTTATTGTAATATCTGGTTTTCGTTAAAACACCCAAATGAGTCAATTATAAAAGCAAGTCTCTTGAGATGAATGATTTAAAATCAAATAAAATTAGGATAAGATTTTAAATAATGGAAAATAAAGGTTTGACCATTGAGTTGCCCAAAAACTAGAGCTAGAATAGTTTAATAAAATTGCCAAACATACAATGGTATTTTCATAAATATGTTCACTTTTTTGAAAAACTTACAGAAAGGCTTTTTAAATGAAAAATTTGAGTTTTCTGGAGTTTTCAAAGGCCATAAAAGTCATGGGAACCTCCGTAACAGTTAAAACCTCTCCTGTTTATGATGTTGAACGTTAGTTGACCTGAACTTTAACCTTTTTGCTCAAGAAGGTTTTTAATTTAAATTGAGTGATTCCAAAATCATTTTATAAGTTTGAGGACTTAAATTTTATGATAGAAAAGACGGATTTAAAAAAAGATTTAAAATGTACCTCAAATGAATTAGCCAAGAAAGCGGGATGTAAGCAAAAATTTTAATGAACAAATTTCTTCCTTTTGCTCCATATAAGAGGTGTCCCACCTAGAGCCTTCTTCTAACCGACTTAATTCTATCCAAAATAGAGGGAAGCTCTACCTAAGAGAGATGCTCAAGAGGAGGAGAAAAAGAGAAGGAAGAAGTAAAGGAAAAGGTAAGAAAAGCTAAGGTTTTCATGGTTCTTCCTTTAAACATCTTGTTCTCCTCTCTTTTCTCTTTCTTTCCATAGTTTTGGTGGATGATATAGGATTATTTTAGACTAAGTTTAGAGGGAGAAGAGTAGAAATTCAAGGAGAAGGTTAAAGCAAGGAAAAAAGCTCTTCAAGAAGGCTTGGAATCAAGGTAAATTTCCTCATGTTTGTTGCTTTCCTCTTCTTGCTCTTTTTGTGTTGTCTCTGCCTTGAAGAGAGCTTGTAGGGGGTAGGAATTTTTGACCAAAAGCAAGCAAGAATCCTAGGTTTTAGGCCATGGGAACCAAGAAAATGCAATGAAACTTGAAGGAAAACTAGTAAAATTCAAAATAACAAAGTTAAAGATTCTTGAATATATCCTAAAATCTGATTTTGTCTAAGGATATCCAAGTTTACGTGAGTGTTTATTTGAGTTCCAAAGTTGGTGTCAAAAATATGAATTTTGGACCTGAGAGCATTTTTGCATTTTTCTTATGTATGGCTTGTAATCCATGAAGCTTATGCTATTCTGTAATGTTTATAACTTGTATGGATGGATTATAAGTAGAAAATGATATTAGGGAGTTTACAGGATCTACAAAGCGAAAAATGAATTTTTAAAGCTCTACGTAACACAAATTTATTCATTAAATTTATTATTATTTTTATGTGAGAGTGTGAAATCAAGCATAAATAATGGTAAAAGGAGGCTAATGAGTTATGATATTATATTTATTGCCTTGTAAATCTTTTCTACTGTAATAAGTGTTGCATAGAAGAGAGAAAAACAAAGTACCTTTTTTGTCTCTCTAGGCCAGTTGACTATGTTTTTGGTGATAGAAATTAAGCAGGACGAGTATCTTAGTTGGTTCTTGGTGAATAAATCACATGAAGAAGTTGTATACAACTGGGGATATCTTGATGCTTGTAAATACTATAGTGTAGTGAAAAAATTCTCAAGCATTGACTTGGGGTGAGGATGTAGGCTTACCTCTATAAATTTGCTGGCCTCTTCTCTCCTCCTAAATACTTTATTATTCTGCAACATATATTCTTTGATTTGCTTATTATTTGAGAAGGTTTTCAAATGGCCTTATGAAGCGTTTTCAAGCTGATTTTAAAAGTTTCAAATTGTGTACAAAATTTTTTAAGATTCAAAGAACCAAATTACCAAGTCTTGGTTCTCTTTCAAATAATAAATACTTTAGTAATTTAAAATATATGGCTATTAAATATGGAAAACAATCCGAGCATATGGCATAATATACTTTTGTTTGTTCAATCCTCAAGTCCTCCCTCTATAACAGTGATAAATGTCATTTTTATATCTTTTATTTCTCTTTATTTGAACTTTTTAATTATGAATTATGATTTAATAAATTTTATTAGATGATATTTGATTTTATTAGCCATTTTTGCACTATAAAAATTAACTTGCTAAATTCTTGACTTTTAATGCATAAATTCCTTTTTTGTAAATTTTTTTTACTCAATATTTTTTGTTATTTGTGCAGATTTTTAATGGGTAAATGGAATTTAAATGGTGAAAATTAATTTGGAGAAGAATTAAAAGTTACAAGATTAAATCAAGTGTCAAGATTTAAAGATGGTAGTTATATGTTTACAATTTTAATTATGGAATAATTACCAGATTTTTGACGGATTTTTCAGAAAATAAAAACGGGAAGAAAAAAGGGGTATTCAAGGCACGGACTTTTCACGCTAATGAGGAGATCCAATAATACAAACTTGGGTTCTCATACACGGTTTGGGTTCATGGAGGAAGCACGCACCAGATTCAATCGCACTCCACTCATACATTCACGCACCAGGTTACCTCTTCACATGACTCTCGCGTGGACACGAACTGAAGGCACGGATCATTCATTCACTATGAGGGATGAGTCACGTATGAGGGCAGATCTACATCTCAATTCACATAGTCTCTCTTGAAAAACGTAGCAGATCCATTACATTCATGTGGGCTCACTAGGTCTCTTTTCTCGTATGAATCATGCTGCATCATTCACACGTTGAAGCATGGATTGGAGGGCTCTCTTAGCTTAACACACGGGCTTTCTCATGCAAAAAAAAGAAAGGACAGATCCATTCCACTTGCTGGACTCAGATGTTGATGCACGAAAAGAAGACTCGGGTTTCTCTCACATTCACGAAAGAGGGCCCCCTAATTCACACGTTCACACGCACATTCAGGAACCTTTTCACGCGTGAGAATTACACAGACAAGGGGCTTCCTAATTGGGGGGTCCAGATGCTGGGAGATTCATGTCCAGGAGGCACAAACCACAATGTCAATCTCATTTATCTTCCATTTTCAAGTCCCATGGTCGAATCAGATCATCTCAATTTTCTCCATCATTTTCATTCAATGAGAGCTTAATTCCACTATATAGCTAACTTGGTATGAAGGCTTTAAAATGCATATTTGAATCCAAGAAAATTACTCCAAGAATTGGCTAATTCTCTTCTCCTTTTCTTCTTCTTTTTAATTGTAATTTTCTAATTATATGAGACTAGATTTAGCTTGTATGAACTTGATAACTGTGACTGCAATTTTGGATTAGATTATTGTAATTGTTAAGCTGGTGAATAGACATTTTGGAGATTCAATTAAGGGATTAATTGTTCAAATATTTCTCTCTTTTATAATTACACATTTTATTTTATTTTTCTCTTAATTCTCATCTTGATTGTTGCAATGACTATTGTGTAATCTTGTTGAATTTTTGTGCTTAATTTTTTATTTGAGGAATCTCGATGCTTGGTTGATTAATTATGCATTTAGGATAAAAGTGCAAAAGCTTTGATGATCAATTAATCTCTATTTTTTAGTGTGTTCGATGAGCTTAATTCAAGAATTAGTAATATAATGTAATTGAGGTTTCAAAAGTCATTAATTTGCTAATTTATTGCATTCTTAAATGGTAACTTGAGGAAATTAATTATGAATGCACTAAAGAGATTAGGTCCAAACCTTAGTGAAATATATTTTGGATGATAATAATTAAATTTCAAAAAATTCACTCATGACTAACTACACTTAATTGCTTGATTATTGTCACTGTCTTTGATTCTAACTTGTAGTTTTATTTCACTTCTTTAATTACTTTGAATTTTAGTCATTAAATCCCCCAAGCAAATTTTTGGAATCATTAGCTTTTAGGTTGTATTTGACATTTAACAAACTTCCTTAAGTAATTGGAATATATTTCCATGGGAGATTGCATTACTATTTACAAATTTATTTTTACAATCCAATTATTTGTAATTATTTGACAATTGTTATTAAATAGCTCACTCAAATGCATATCATGTCATCTTTCCTTGCCTACACCAACTAATATTGAAATAATTTTTAGCAGAGATGACCGAAATCTTGAAGAAAGCACAAGATATTGGTGTTTGATATGAATGCTTTTATGGTACTATTAAAGAAAGCTTGAAAATGAGCTGAACAAGATCAATGCATAATGCCTAGTTGTAACATTCAGCCAAAAACTGCTTCAATATTTTATCGATTTTCCTCACAAAAATTCAGGAAACATTCTGTTGAAAGGTGAAAAACTGCAGCAATTCAAATATTGGTGGGGATAGAAATATAACTATAGAGTAAGCAATGTTATATTAAGGTACCAAAGAAGCTTTTGGAGAAATTTATTTAGACTGGTGCAACGTAATTTGAAATCTAAACCACAAAGTCTGCCTAAATTCAAAACTGATAGCAATTCTGTTACAACTGAAGTAGCCAATTTTATTTAAGAAAGGTGAAACCTTGAATTTCATTGATAGTCCATATTTATTGATTTAGGCACCAAGATGATTATGCTATTCTCTTTGTCTTAACAATATGAAAAATGAATCATATCAAGTTGAAAATCTATTAGACTCTTTCATCTTTTCTGTGGTTAAACTAAAATTCCTCGTAGAAACAATTTTTTTTTTTGGGACAAAACTTCATTAAACAGTTAAATGTATGATCTATGTAAGGCTACCTGATGATTCTGTGGTTTTGAAAGTTGATAAATATATAATGCTTGCCACTGCAGTCGACTTTGGATGGTACTTCTGCAGAGGGAGCGTAGATTTTCTTCAAATCAATAGTCTTGTTCTTCTCTTCTTCTGGTGTCATGGAATTTAACCTTCCACAGATATCATGCTCTATGGCAGGTTCCTTAAGGATATTCTCCAGAAATGCCTTACCATCACTCTTCAACAGAGAAGGGGACCCAAGGAGCTCGCCAGCAGCTCTGGTTATGAAGGGAGATGACAAGTAGTTACTTTTCTTCCTTCTCTAAAATTTGAGCAAAACCTCCTAAGAACTTCCCTAAGCCCTAGTTTGCATTCGATGAGTACCCGGCACACAGACCCACCACACCATCTTTTTCTAAAATTTTAGCCGTGGCAGGTGACACAATGTTACCCATGGCCCCAGCGGTTGGCGGAATTTGCACTCAAGGGTATTCATCAAATTTCCACAGAAAACGATTTTCCAAACTCACGAGTACCAAAATACACCGACCAAGAAGCGATGGAACCAACAATGATAGCGGATACAGTGATACACCACTATAAATCTGAGGTACACCTTTGTTTTGCATCTTCGTTTTGATGGTAACAAACGGATTTTGAAGTGAACCAGAGAACCAGCAATGCCCCCAGAGGCCATTGATGTGAGTGAAAGGAAAGTAGTCACATGATTGAAGATGGGAGGCCAGTGAAAGCTGGGCCCAACTTCACAGAAAAAGATCACAATGCTTAATAAGGCAACAAGGCCTGATCAAGAGAAACCATAGTGTTTCGAGTTACACTTAAACAAGAGCCAACAGACCTCTAAGCCCATATCTAAACTATAATACAAGAAATTAACTCCACCTGTTAGCAGAAAAACAGCTAAAATATATTTTTTTTTCTTTCTTGACGTGCAAAGCAATGATGTAAATATGATAAGATAAGCTGTAAATCGTCAAGAATATAGCCTAGAAACCAAAATTCCAGTATTACATCATTAAAATTGCAGAAGAGGCAAACTAAAACTTTCCATTGCTCCAATCCCATTCCCTGTTCTAGAAACCAGTTCTTTTAAATTACAGAAAAAGATTTCCCGTTCTAGAAGAATGACCATCAGCCGATCAACTAGGACAATTGGATTTCTGAAGATTTTAAAGAATATGATCAACGACTACAGACAGACAGATAATCTACCAATTATATGTGCATGTAGAAACACACACAAGAATAGCCCATTTATCAGAATTCTTGATACCAATAAAACTTATTTCATTTTAGATTTCTAAGGTCGGAATGAATCATGGAAGTGTAAGCATTTAATTATCATGAGATTTCGTTTCATGTTATGTACCACAATTATTTTCCTAAGCAAAACCCAAAAAAATATATCTCATCTTTTAAGACAATACTACATCTTCCAATGACTAATACTAGCAGAAAGATATTATTTTTCCAATTATAATTGTCCCCTACTGATAAAAAAGAATTTAAATTTAATGTTGAAGGTAGAAATATAACTAACGAATAATTATTGTTGTATTATATTAAGGTACTAAAATAGCATTTGAAGAATTCTATATAGACTTTGTGAAACATAATTTGAAATATGAGCCATAAAGTCTACTTAAATTGAAAAAAGATAGAAGTTTCTGCTACATTTGAAATAATCAATGATAAATTTATTTAAAATAAAGGCGAAACCTTGTATTTAAGTTACGAAAATTGAACTTATTAACCTCATTTGTTGGGACATCAGACATATTTATTGATTTATGCACCAAAATGGTTTTGGAGGACACAGCATGGGGGTCAAAGAGTACAAGTATTAAACTAGGAAGGATGGCACAAGAAGGAGTGTTTTCACCTGGAAGTTGGGGATGTCCTCAATTCAGAAGAAGATCGATGCAGAAAACAACTTAATTTGTAATTCGGCAGTGTACAGTACAGAAATATAAATATGATAACTTGAAAGTTGAGAGATGATTCAAGTAGGAGTTGCCAAGTATAAGAAAGGGAAGCAAAGAATGATAAAGATACCGCTATTCATACATCCCGGATGTGAGATATTTAGACATCTATGCAACATTGAAGGAAATTCATACTTCCTCGTGAATGAATTTGAACATCATGGGTCTGAGTCTAAACAAGTATTAGAAAAAGAACTATTTTGTCTAGTAAAATCAAATTAACTTTTATGATTCTAAATGACCAATCCTAAACTTCTAGCTAGCTTTGAGGGTCTAAGGATGAAAGTTGGAAAGAGTTATTCTAAGTGTTCCCTCGATCGGTGTTTTGGAAGAAAAAGGATGGAAAAAGTGATTTCTCTTTTTTCAATTTTCTCCTTTGCTCCCCATTTCTGACATGAAGATTAGTTGCAACTTCCTAATGGGCCATGGAGTCGTTTTGGGCATTACATTTGTAAACATGTATTAAATGAATCCAAAGGGTCTTTCTTAAGTATTAAAAAAAATTAATATAGTTTTACAATCCTCTAATTTTATTTATTGTTTTAAAATAATTTTTTTAAATTTAAAACATTTTAAAATTATCTTTTAAATTTTATTTCGTTTCATAGAAATTATTTTTAAATAAAATCTATGAGGACACTTAATGTTTTTGTTTTATCTTGACATAGAAGTTAAGATTATTTTTTTATATTTTAAAAGAGACCAATTAACATTTTTAAAAAACCAAAAGACAGTAGTATGCGGTCTACGGCTTCATCATTCAGAAATTACTTGTCATGTTTTCAGCATCTGAAATGTAATGCTTTGGAGGGCACAATACTCTGCCTTTAATCTTCTTTGCGTTGATGATTCTTATTTCTCTGCTCTGCTTCACGAAGAAGAAGAAGAAGATGTCCCCTTTTCTGATGATGAGTATGTTCAAAGCTTGCAATTTCGGGAGACTCTCATCGCCTCCTTCATCACTTCTCAAATGGCAAACAGTGACTCATCATCCTCCTACCTCTTCTTACTATGATCTTCATCGTCTTCTTCTTCTTTACCAATGATTGAAACTTGCCATGCCCGGAAGCAGAGCATGTGAAGTCCCCAAATGAAACAGAGGAATCCTCGCGAGTCATCTGTGAAATCTGTGCAGAAATTAAAGGGACTACACACATGTTCAAAAATCAAGGATGCCAACATTCTTTTTGCTCTGATTGTGTAACAAAACAAGTGGCCACAAAAAGCCAAGACAGCGTTACAGTAGTTTCATGTCCTTGTTTGCATTATAATAATGCTCTTGAGCACGACGAAGACTTTAGACTACTGTCTTTTGTTTTGTTTTTTCTTTTTTTTTCCTCTTAAAATCGATTAATTCATCATTTAAAATAAAAGTTTCCATGTTTATATAAAAATAAACGTCATTGGATATTTCACTTATAATGAAATTTTATGGGATGAAATTAAAACTTAAGAGATTATTTTAAAATATTTTAAATTTAAAAACTTATTTTAAAATAATAAATAAAGTTGAAGAATTAAGATATCATTTTAACCAAAAAGAAGCAGCCCATCAGTTTTCTTCTAGTATTGGATTTACAAGGATTAATAGTCCTAACAATCATCTTCGTCCAAGTTTCTCTCTGCAACTTTGGCGTCCATGCCACATAGCAATGGCCTCCCTTTCGCTTCAAATGGCTAACCAGAGACCAAGACAACAAAAGCCTCAAGAAGCACAATATTGCACCTACTAAGAAGACTGAATATTAATGCCCACACTTGTTGCACAATACCATCTTGGACAATCTTCTTGTGAAATGTGGACATCAGACTATCTAACCTACTAAGTGAACAATGCACCTAGAGGAGGTGAATAGGTGCTTTTGTAAAAAATAATAAAATTAAAAACAATTAAATCAATTATATATTAATAGCAAATGATTTCAATAAAAAATTTGATAAAGAGTATTGGTGCGAAAACCTTGTAACTAAATTAAGATAACTGAGAAGTAAAGATCAAGGAGATAAAATAAGACCTTGTCGACAATGTTTTAGTACAAAGGCTGAAACAGAAAAAAAAAAAACGAAGTAAAGGAAAGAAAACACCTTATATATTATGGTTCGGTCCTCAAGACCTACATCCAATCCCTTTGATACACAACAAGGGATTTCTACTATAAAATCAGAGTATATACCCACAGAACTTAAGTTTCCAAACTCACCTAAAACTTTTATAACACTTAGGTTTCACATAAGCTTACCCAAAACTTATTTTCCTCACACTTAGAAAAGATTTACAGAAGAATAATATGAGGATATATTTAAAATCCTTATCAATAAAGGATTACAATAAGCTCATTTTCAAAAGCTCTCACAAGTTAGATTTACCCAGAAACTAAGCTTAAAAGATTTAAGATGAAGAGAACAATAAATATTATAATATAACTTAGCTTTTCTTTCTTTGCTTCAGTTCTCTATTTGCTTCAATTCTTCATCTTACTGTTATATAGTGGCTCCCAAAAAATATATATATCCATTGGAGAGTTTAACTTCACAAATATAGTCGTTGCAAGAGGTATAAAGGTAGAGACAGCTAAAGGAGTTATGCTTTTGGCTACACAAGCTATTTTCTTCTTTTTGATTTTGAATCCTTGACCTTACTTTGCTTTTTCTCTCTCTCTTCTAATACTTTTCTTTTACTTTTGTTGAATGAAATACTTGGTTTTGTTGATAAAGAAGAATTGCACTGATACTCTTTCATATACTCTTTCTTCGTGCCTTTTTCATGAGTCTGTGCAGTGCATTTCTTTGTTCAACTTCTATATTGTTTTGAAGATTAGAAGATTAAAGCAGAATGCAGTGATCATTGAGGCGAGATGCTTTAGCTTCTCTCTTTCCTATTCTTTGTCTTTATCTTTTGCTTTTCCTCATTAAAGCTTTTAAAAGAAAACTTTTAAATAGTCCTCTATCTTCTTGCTTTACTTTCTTTTTTCTTTTCATAGATTTGCTTCTACAACTTTACTCAGATAAAGAGAAAAAAAGAAAAAAACTTTAGAGAGAGAGAGCTTCTGAAAGGATTTGAACAAGGTGACTTTGGAGAATCTCTAATATTCTTCTTTGATTCTTGAATATGGAACTTATGATGTTGTTACTGGTTTGATGAATCAGAAGTTGCAAGAGAAGAGTTTGTATTGTTTTTCTTGTCCATATTCCTTCATCTTCAACAATGGTCTTTGCTTCTGTGGCCTTTTTTTTCTTCTTCGATGTGCTTTTCTGATTGGTGTGGGATGGAGACTTGCTTTTACTTTATGGCATCAGATTTTTTTTATTGCTTATTGAGCTTTTGCTTTTACATTGTCCAATGTGCTTTATTTAGATTTGCAAAAAGATGTGATAGCTCACTTCACTTTTCAATGCTTCATTTAATGTTCTGCAAAAGTAAAAGGTGATCCTCCAATATGATATATAAATAACACAACTTTTCCCAAAGCCTTCACATAGTCAGATGCTAAGCACTTGAATTACTATCATATTGCACTTCATTTTCTTAACTAATTGGTATTGCCTATAAAATTAAATTTGATAACAAGATTAATGTAATAAGCAATATATAATTATTTTTAACTTAATGCTTGTATAAATTTTAACTTAATAATTTTGTTATCATTAAAATAATTAAATCAAAACCTTGGAGCTAACACTAAAAAGACTATTATAAATGTCCACACATGTTGCATAATACCATCTTGGACAATCTTGTTATGAAAGATGCATGTTTTGAATCAATTGGTGGGAGCATTTAATGTACAAGTCTACAAATCATCCTTCAAGTATAGCCTCGTGATGAATGGCCAAAAAGAAAGCACCCTCACATTGAACTCTATAAATTATTCTATCAATTTTTTATGCCCTACATCTCATGAGAAGAAGAAAAGAAACAAAAAAAAAAGTTTTCAATCAAGCAAACAAGTTTTCAATTTTCATAGTTGAAATTATACTACACGAGTGGTGATTTCATCTTTAAGTGAAGTTAGACATATTTAAACGGGTTGAGATAAGAGAAAACATCTTTTTATTCTTCCAAAGGATTGAAATTTGACATAATGCATATACTCACTATTCCACGTTTCTAGTGGCATTGGTGTGGTGCGAAGGTGGAAGTATTAAATTGAGACTATCTCTGACTAACATTCATAAGTAGACTGTATACCCTGCTCCTAATATGTTCATGCCCATTTTCTTTCCTTTCTTACTACATAGGAATTAGCTTGATCAATTTCAATTTTACTAGTATGCCATATGTGAATCACACTAATAGTCTAGTATCAGGATTTTCCATAGTTAGTTTATCTACTTCTCAGGGTTGATGAGTGTCTTGAGGGGGAAAAACCTCAAGAATCAATAAAATTCTAAGGAGATAAGCATTCAATCTCTCTAAAGAAGTTTACTATTATATATATATTGAAGTCCAATTTGAATACCCTCAATTGAGTTAGTTGCCAAGATGTGGATGATTTAGATCTAATATAGATAATATAGATTGAATATAGGTATTTTTTTAATCTCAATCATTATATTTTTAAGTTTTTTGGTAAAAGATTATTTTTATTTTTATTTTTATTTTACAATGCAAATAAATGACCATAGTAATAATGTACTAATGGTGAGAGGGTTTGAGAGTAATTAACATATCTAACAAATTAATCATAAATATATTCATTTGCAGTAAATAATTAATTGCAAATCCATAGAAACCAATAGATGGTATATGACAACGGCCATTTTATCCTTCTCCCTTTCTTTCCTCGACCATAAAACATTTATTTTATGTTTTACTTATATGTTTCTCTATTTTGTAAATTATATTGTTCCCTCTTTTGCTTAAGCTCAAGCAAGTCTTTTTGTTCTTCACTTTTCATTGGAGAAACTTGCTTGAAAACTTGTGCTTGAGATATGACATGGCTAAGTGTTTGTTGCACAACCAATATAAATAATTTCAATGTCCTAGTAATCTGCTTTTTAACAGTGTCACTGCAATGTGAAAAATTATAACACTTGGTTGCCAAATTATTAATTGAGGTGCTCTAATTTTTTTTTTGTATTTTTTTTGCAAAGGAATGTGAAGTCTCAGACTTGACATTCCTTTGGTTCCTTTTAGGTTATATTGCAAGAAATCTCTTGAATTTTAAGTTATGTGTAGATAATTTTCTCTATTTTTAGAACTTGATGATAAACCCCTTTAAATTTTTAAATTTGTGCAAATAACTTTCCCACCATTAATTAGTCTATCACTTTGTTAATAAAAACGTGCACATAACCTAAAGTTTAGGGGATTATTCGTACATAACCAAAAGTTTAAGGAGTTTATCTACATGAAAAATAAAGTTTAAGGGGGTTGATTGTTATTAACATATCATACTTTGTTATAAAAAACTAACCACCTGTTGGGGATTATCTACACAAATCTGAAAGTGTAAAGAGATTCATTGTTAGGTTTTAAAAGTCATAAGACTATCTATATATGACTAAAACTTTGAGATTCTATGTCATTTAGCTCTTTTTTTTATTTAAATAGAACGTGGGGTTAGTAACCTCGCATGCTATGATAGCATGGATCACTTACAGAGGAAGACTAATTGCCATGATTTTTAAAATTAGGTTGAATTGACAAATTCAATTGAGAACTAATCTCTAATCTGATTCTGTTAACCCAAAAAATTAATTAATCAAAGAACTTATCAAAATTGTTCATCAGATCGATTAAAAACTAATCTAAATGGTTCAAGAAGTTTTTCTTTTCTTTTTTAAAGATTTTTTTTAATATGATAAAATAATTTATCTCAAATAAATTGACAGATTTAAAATAGAAGATATTAAAAGAAAAAGGGAGTTGAAATATAGATAAACTTTTTTTTCTTTTAAAAGAGAGGATATAAGAGAAATAAAAAGCAAATACTTAGTTATTTTTTATGTTTACTCTCCTTTATGTCCCACTTTTTAGTAGCATTTTTCTTAAATATCAAGGAATTTGTCTAAAATTACTTTTTTTTATAAATTTTTAATAATAAGTGGAATATTAATATAATTTAAAAGATCCAAAAGTTTAATAATAAATACTCTTAACTTTTAACCAGAGGTAATTTTTTTCAATTAAAAAAATAATTTCTCAAATATTTTAAGAAATATTAAATTAATAATCAAATATTTAAATTGTATTCATATTTATTTGTTACATTAAAATTTTAATATATAAATTTTTAAAATATATTTTTAATTATTATTGATTAGATTACGATTTGACCACAAATTGATGAATAAAATGTAAATAGTGCCTTTCTTGGTTTAATAACTGATTTGATTTTAAAAACATTGCTAATTGCAAGCCATGCATTTGGCCAAAATTGACTTTATTTTATTTTATTTCATTTTTTTTTAATTTTAGGGATTACAAAATTCTCTTATAAAGACAAAAATTATACTTGCTAGGATAAAAATTTGTGTTAAGGGTACGGGGGTGTGTAAAATAATATTATAAATTAATATTTAATTATAGTCTTTTAAATAATATTTTAAATTAATATTATTATATTGTAAATTAAGGTTCTAAGTTAATATATTTTTTAATTTTTAATATAAAATATTTTCATATAAATAATAAATTCGTAAATTATGATTTTATTAATAAGATTACGTTTTACTTATAGTTTATAAAAAAAATCTCAATTTAGTTAGATATGTTTATTTATAATAAAAAATTACAAATTTAGTTTTTCATATTATTTTTAAATAAATAGAAATCAATAATAAAATTATTTATCAAAATAAATTTGTAAGCCTTTAATTTTAAAGATTGTGCCCAAGAATCAATGTGTTTGTTTACTTGTGGTTGATTGAGATTTATTTGCCTTTTGTACCCACATCTGTGTTAAATGTTATTAGACTTTATAAGGTTAGTAAAATTATTCTAATAATAAGGAGTTTAGTAGTGTGTGTAATACCTTAACCTCTTTACCCTTATACAATAGTCCCATGGGTATCTCAATCCATGGCATGCATAATGGAGCACAATTATAAGGATATATATATATATATATATATATATATTAAGCATGAATAATTGCAATACGTAAGGCTTCATTAATTCATTTTATACTCCGTGGACCATGTGAACTCATCCATATCATTTCCTACCCATAACATATCTATTCAAGTCATAACATTATCATTTAACTTATGCATCACGGATTTGGAGCCATACATTCCAAAAACCAAAATTTGGTCTCAAGTTGGCAAGTCAAAATTTTTATAGGAATTTTGAAAATTCATAACTAATTATAAAAAAAATCAAAATCAAGTAAACCATACAATTCTAGAAATTTTTGGATGTTAACTAATGATTAAAAATAATTTTAAATCAATGCACTAGACTTTAACATACAAAAATTGATGAAATAATACCAGAGGTCGAGCTACATTACTGGTACTATCATGTAATTTCAAAAATTTATTTCTCCCTCTACAGAGCTCTAAATAAGGTGATCTTAATGGCTATGGAAAGTTTATAATATCTAGTTTTTGTCTATAAAATTTCATGAGTATTGGACTTCATTTGTCTTATGTGTAATATAGAAATATAAATTGATTATATGAACAATGCACATACCATTTCAGTATAATTTGACTAACTTTGAAAAATCATAATAAATTCTATAGAGTTTCAAATTAAGTCTCTTTAACTCTGTGAAAAGCTCTAAATGAGGCCTACTTGTTAGTCAAATTTCATAGAAAAACTTACTTATTTGGTCAAACTTTGGTTCAGCACACAAAATGGTCAAATTTGAAATCCAAATAGTTTTCTTAAGGCACCAAATGCTCTTCTTCACTTTCCATAACCACATGAGCAAGTCTAAAAGCACAAATACCATATATAAAAGCATGACAAATGATCTAAATCATCATGGAGCTCATTCTTGTATCGTCCAATTTTTCGTAAAACACCAAAATGAGTTAGTTTTCAAAGCAAGTCCCCTGAGGTGAGTTATTTAAGACCAACAAAAATTGGAAGAAAATTATAAATAATGAAAAATGAGGATTTGAGCCCTAAGTTGCCCAAAAACCAATGCCACAGTGATTCAAAAATTTTGTCAAAAGGCTAGTGGCATTTTTGTAAATAAGTACAATTCTCACCTTGCCACTTGCATACATACACATGGACATAAAGATGCTAGAATGTCAATCTTCAACATATACATTCACTTGACTTCTAACTTGATACTTATACCATATATATATATATATACATTTGAACTTGCTCAAAGGTTTACATCATATATACAACTCGTGGTTATAATTCTTGACATCAAAATGTAAACAAAAAGGATATTTCTCTATCTCTTTGTCAAAGTCTTGCTTCTTAAGGTTGTTGCCCTTAATTTCTTGGTTCATTTGGCTCACCTAGACATGGTTAGGTATATGTGGGGGAAAAAAGTGAGATTCAAATAATCTCAATTACTCTTAACCCTTCCAAACATACATAATGGAGGCATATATATGTCAAAAAATGCATGCATGACATTCAAGCTATTTGTGAACATACATAAAATATTTTTCTTATCACATAAACTCATACATAGCAAATATAAGCTTTCAAGGGAAATGGTCTAGCTTCACTCATCTTTTTTAGGACTTTTGGATTTGCCTCACCCACTTTCAAGGGACTTTTGACTTAGCAAAATTCTTCTTGAGACTTTTTGCTTTATTTCACCCATTTCTAAAGACTTTTGGCTCATCTTTATCCTTGCTAAGGGACTTTTGGCACAACTAAATCCATTCAAATCATATTGCATACATAAACACATTTTAAGAAGTATAATGGTATCATAACTTGTAAGTAATAGCTAGAAACATTTCTTATGATTCAAACATGTACACAAGTACTCAAAGACAAGTAAATATCCAAGCCATGTATGAGAGAACGGTTAGAAAGCTACTTTGAAGTAAGATTTACACACTTTTTCCTTGGTTATTCCTCTCCCTTTTCAACCACACACTTGCAACTAGGTAGAGCTTGATTCCTTTGGCCTAAATACATCAAATAAGACACAATTATATCATAGAAGCAAGCTACACACTCTATGTTAAGCTACTTTGTTCTATGGTTCAATTATAGTTTCATATAAAACCTAATGAAGCAACAACTAGAATTTATACTCTTAGCTCTATTTTCTCCTTCTATCTGGGGTTTTTGACTCTATTTAGACCTCTTGAGTTATCACAAATTCATTCTCAAGAACCTAGATATAAATTGTTTCTTTAAGTCTCATTATAGAGCCTACGCCTCTATTTCACAAATCAAGGCTTCTAAATTTTTTCTAAGGATTCCTTGGATGTTCTTCTATCATATTTTGTCTCTTTTTACCCTTAGAAAAATTTAAAACTCTCATTAGTTACAAGAACCATGCTTGGTCGAGACATGTACAAGGTTTTAGACCTATGGAGCTAGCTTTGTTTTCTTAAAAGGAATGGCATATGTGAGGCATTCTAGTGTCTCAAGAACCCATATACACTCTTAGACAATTAGAAATACCCTGAGAAGGCTTCATACATACCATGATGCAATAAAATCCCTAGGTTTTGGAAACTTATTTTCTAATGCCCTTTTTTTGGAATTTCTTTGCATTTGCTTGTTTCTCACCCTCAAAAACCTAGGTTTCATGCTTGGTTGAGGTCAGAATTTGCTCCCTTTTGGTTGTTCTTTATGGGGCCGAAAATCACCTATGGAGGAACAAGAAGAAGGAAAGGGAAAGCCATGATATATACCTTGATTCTTAGCCTTTTCAAAAGTGCTCTCTTTTGCTATAGGCTTTTCCTTAAATTTCTAACTTCCTCCCTTTAAACAAGACTCAAAACAGTCTCAAATCACATACCAAAACTATAGGAAAAGAGAGGAGAAGGAGGATAACAAAGTTGCTAAATGAAGGAGCATGAAAAATCAAAGATTTCTTACTTTTTGCCCTCCCCTTGTGTGCCCTTTCTGGCTGAGTTTCTCTCTATTTTAGGCAAAAACTAGGTCAGCTAAAATGAGGAGAAAAGTGGGACACCACCTATATATAGGGAGGAATTCAAAATGTCAATTTTGTCCTTTATTCTTAGCTTCTTCCCTCAAGGTTTATTTTAACTCATTTTTTAGAACTGTCTTTTCCATCATAAAATTTAGGTCCTTTAATTTATAAATTACCTTTGGAATAACTTAAATTGGATTTAAAACCTTCCCGAACGAAAATGTCAAAGTTTGGGTCAACTAACATTTTAAAACCAAATTAGAGGGATTTGAACCATTCTAGGGGTTTATATAGTTTTTATAACCTCTAAGAACTTTAGAAAACTTAATCTTTCTATTTAAAGATCCCTCTTTGAGTTTTTTAAAAAGTGTTCAAAATTACGAAAATACCACTACATTTTGTTAGATTTTATTTAGTCACTTTGGCTCTAGTTTCTAAGAATCCTAAGCCTTGGATTATTGTTTTTTATTATTTAAAATTTTATTATAATTTTATTTGGTATCAACTCATTCATTTTAGAGGACTCTCTTTTATATTTGGCCCATTTTCATCGTTTTTACGAAAATCGAATGTTATAGTGTGGGATTCATTCAGGGCCTACAAAAATAATGTGTATAAATTTATAATTTTTTATAGTATAAAAGTTTTATTTTGATAAATATTTTTATCATTTTTATTATTTAATTTCTATCACTGTGACATTATCAATTATGTGATAACTTCCCATTTTGAGATTCCATACTTGTATATATATTTATCTATAGAGTTAGCAACTGTTAGATTTTGCAGAATGCGTGGGACATTGAACCTACTTTGCTTCTTATGTGCTGTTGTGCATCCTCTCCACACATTAACTGCTTGTTTGATTCACAGATGAGAAGAAATATAATAAGAAATAAAATGGAAAAAATGATTTTAAAAATAAAAATTATTCTTTATGCTCTTACTTAAAAAAATGATAAAAAATTTAAAAAAATTATTAAATAATGTTCACAATGATATAATAAATATTACACAAGATGATAAAAAATTATCTTTTTCACCAATTGAACCAAAATATTTTTGAAAATCACATCCGCAATATGTCTGTGTATATATACATATATAATCTGAGTTATGAGTTTTGCATTAACTGAACCGTTAAAAAATGCTAACCAAAATAAGCTTATATCAGTTTAGTTTAGTTTTTCTCAAGGCTTCATTTTTTTTAAGAAAATAAAAATTTGTTATTTTTTTTCTTAAAGTAATAATTCTATAACGAGATTTTTTTTAAAATTATTTTTTGTTAAAAAATTTCTATTATTTAGATTATATATAAAAAAAGGTTAAAACATTATTTTGATTCTTTAATTTTATTTATTATCTCAAGTTTATTCTTTGAAGTTCAAAGTATTTGAGGCCCTGTTTAGTACGATGGAAAGAAATGAAAAGTACAGTGCAATCTACAACAAATGACTTTTGGTGGTAGGATTTGAGGGCGGAAACCGAAAGCTGTGATATTATGCAGTTTCTTTGCTTCCGCGTGTGGTATTTTTTAAATAGATTCATAATGATATTTTTACCCTTCCCATTTGTATTACTATTTATTTATTGGGGTACTAAACCCAATTAGTCAGTATACATATATATTATTTATAATGTATTACATGAAAAAATATTATATATATATATATATTATTTATTTATATTTTATTATTTATTATATAAAGTAAAAATAAATAATATTTTTTAAAAAAGAATAATAAAAAATAAAAATATTAAAATCTTATTATAAAAATAATTACCAATAATTATATTTAACAAAAATATTTTTACTATTAAAATTACTTAAAAAAAAAAAAGCCTACAAATTGCAAAGCAATCAATAGGTGTTCAGCCAACTGACATTCCATTTATATGTGTGGGTTAGATACCCTCTCCCTGCACGCGCGCACACACACACCCCCCCACCCACTCACCCACCCACCCACCCATATATATATATATATATATATAATATCATAATATATATTTTATATTTTTGTTATAATTATATATGTTATATTTAAATAAATTAATATATCAAAATATATATTAGCTAAATAATTATTTATATATATGATATTATTTTCAAAAAAGTAATCAAAAATAAAAATATTAAAAACTTATTATAAAAATAATTAATAATAATTATATTTTAAAAAGTAATAACATATTTTTATTAAAATAAATTCTAACTGACATTTATTCAAAATTGTCTAATTAAAAGTTAATCAAATCAAAATTTCAATTGAATGTCAGTCAGCACATTTATTGTGCTACAATGATATATATAGTATATATATTTATATTTTACATATGTATATGATATTATTATACATATTTATTTAAATTATACATATTTATATGTATAATACAAATATATATATTACTTTTAAAAAAATAAGACAAAAAAATAAGAATTATATTACAAAAAATAATTAGTAATAATTATATATTTACAAAATAAAAGCTATTATTTAATATTAAAAACTAATAAACTTAATTAAAAAAAAAACAAACTGAGGATCACTCGAAAATATCTGACCAAATCTCAATTGGCACATACATATATATATATATATATATATATATATATATATATATATATATATTAAATTTTAATAATAAAATTATTGGCATAACCAATAATTGGTTGGACTTGTTATATGTGTGTAGCAATTGCCACACATATATATTAATTATATTTTAATATATATTATTTATATATTAAAATATATATAAGATTATAAAAGAAATAATTATTTATATATGTATAATAATATATATATAATGTTAATAAATAATTATATATATAATAACATTAACAATATTATATATATATATATATATATATATCAAAATAATGTTACAGACATAGTATAAGGGCAATTTTATCATTTTATTCTTTTTACTTTCTATTTTAGTTTATTTTTATCTAAGTAAATAATTAAATATAAATATTTTTTATTTTTACTAGACATAATTTTTCCATCACGTTTCATTTCTCTTTCCATTTTTATTTTTATCGCCAAAAATCTGCAAACGAGACTTTGGCCAAAGTAAGAAACTACGTTAGAATAAAACAGAAACAGAGAATAATAGAGTCAGGCAGGAGAAACTAGCCTAAGGCCTCCTTATATCCAATAGAATCAAATTTCTAAAATTCTTTTTAATAAAATCTGTTAATTTTTAAAACATCCGTCTGTGTTTTATTTGACGTAAAGGTCGCGTGTCTTTATTTATTTATTTTTTATGATGAGAATTAGCATTATAGTATTTTAAAAAATGAAAACGTAAAATAAAAAGATATTGAAATTTTTTTTAAAAAAAAAGAAAAACGCAGTGTTGCCATTATTCCATTCCAAACCTCTCTGTTCATTGTAGCACAAGAAGCAGAAGCCATGGCGTGCCGCAACAGTGGCGGCGATCGAAGGAGGTTGTGTTAGACAAATACTATTTGAAAATGTTTTCTAATAGCTTTGTGAAGTGTTTTAAAGCCGATTTTAATTGTTTCAGAAAGTACTCAGAATTTTCATATTCGAAGAACCAAATCACCTCCACTTGGTTTCTTTTCAAACAATAAATTAAAATATATAACTATTAAATATGCCGAACAATTGGAGCATATGGCATAATATGTTTTTGTTTATTCAATCCTAGAGTCCTATTTCTTTGTCTGCTGATTCATTTAGACTAGTATAACTTATTGTGAAATCTAAACCACAAAGTCAACCTAAACTTAAAATAGACAACAATTCTATTACAATTGAAGAAGCTAAATTTATTTTTTTAAAAATGGTGAAACATTTTATTTATCAATTGAATATCTATTAGACACTTTTTTATCTTTTCTGATGCTCAAAGTAAATTTATCATAGAAACAATTTTATATTTTTATTTTGGGATACAAAACTGCATTAAATAGTTAAACGTAGATGATCTATGGAAAGCTACATCCCTGATGGTTCTGTGGTTTCAAAGTTGATAAATATATAATGCTTGCTATTGTGGCACGACTTTGAATAGTACTTCTGCTGAAGGAACCTAGATTTTCTTCAAATCAGAAGTCTTCAAACCTAGATGGGCAAGATATCTTTTAAAGCTTTCAAATGACATTTGGATTTTTTTACTTTGATGGGCTGGGCCGATCGAGAGGGCTCTAATTTTTTTATGCCCAGCCCTCTTTTTTCATAGGGTTAGGTTAAATTTAATAGATTAAGCACATTCTAAAACCATTTCTTTGGGACACAAAAACAAAGTATATTACTTAATAAATGTACTAAGATTTCTTTTTTCTTTTTACCCCACAATTTGTTATCATCACTAAAACTTTTACCTATAATTTTATAATCTATACGTATAACTTTAAAACCTTTATTCCTGAATGCTTTGTTGTCCTTAAAGCCCATTGTGACAATTTTATAAAACCTTTACCTTTAGATATTTTACTATCATTGAAATCTTTACCCACTAATATTTTATTGTTGCTAAAGCCTATAATGACAATTTCATAAAATTTTTACCAATAAATATTTTACTATCAGTTGAACCTTTACCCACAAAGGTTTTATTACCATTAAAACCTTTACTCACCAGGAAAATTGTTGAGTACTGCAACATAGTATCTTGAATACAAACCTAGTAACAAAGTATGGAATTGTGTTACTGCTCCAATCAGTTTTAGGGACTGGAGATTGAGACAAAAAAGCTAGAAAGCAAAGAAGATAATTGTGTTGTGTTTGTTTGATTACTTTTATTGTGATAAATTGTAAACAAAAGGTTAAAATATTGTTTGCATTCAAGTTTTGCAGTACTGTAATTGAGAAATGCTTTTTATATTATTAAACAAGTTTTTCATAACACGAAGATATACAAGTTCTACAATTGAATTATAAATTTATTATATTCATCAATAAGTCTTTTTCCTTCTTTACACATTTTATATAAAACACTCACTGATTAGTCTAATGCATATCCTACTATGAAGTAAAATGATAGCAACTCTACCACTTCTTAAGTCTACAGATTTCATCTTTATTACATGGTATAGTCCTTAATTAGTCCAAATGAAACTCTACTACTAATTGATAAGTCTAATGCATGTCCTATAATATTGAGGGTAAAATAATAGTAACTCTACTATTTTTTAAGTCTATAGATGTTATTTTTATTGCATGGAATAATCCTTTTAGCCCAAATTAAACGCAATCACTAATAAGTCTTATGCATATCCTACATTAAAGGTAAAATGATAGCAACTCTGCCACTTTTGAGGATCCCATCCTAAATGTTTCTACACTCGTTAGAAGCAGACCTTGCCTCTGTTTCCCATCCTTCTTTAAGAAAGAAGGCATTGCTTATACACACTACTTGAGCTAAGTGTTTGCATTGAAAAATAATACAGATTGAACTATGGTTGGGAGATGTGCTTTCAACATTGAAGGGACTGCCACTTACGAAAGATAGAGCAGATAGGAGTGCCTTTGGTTTTCTCTTCTTTTTTTTTTTTTTTTAATTCAAAACAGAAAACATGAGTGAAAATGTTTTTGGTTGTCTAACAGAAAATATTTTTTTGACAATTTTTTAAAATAGACTGAGAATGTGTTTAAGTTAGTTTCAATTTTTTTCAATTTTTTTATACTCATTACATCTTATAAATAAATTTTCAAATAAAAGAAAACTCAATATGAACTACTTGACAATAGGCTTTCCAAGAAAGCTTCTTTGCCATGGAATTAAGGAATTTGCTTCGCTTACGGATATTAGCTCCAAATTAATGGTAAGGAATTTGATTATTGACTTTGGTATTTAATATTTTGAACTTTATGCAAATTTTTGTAGCCAAGTTTCGATAGCTTTGGATTATTGGATAATGGTTTATTGATGCAAATTTTTTTGGACTCTATGTAAAATTATGATTGTGTAATTGTGATTGTAAGGACATTCATGGTTTTTGATTGTTGAATATGGTTGAGGATTTTGAGAGGAGTAATTTGCATTGATAGGTTACAGGTAGTTTTAGTAATTTATTTGGATTGCTTGCTGGTTTCTCACAAGGGATAGTTCTCATTAACTTTTGGAGTAGTTTGACTTGGGAAAATAACTTAAGTTGTTTGAGTGCTTGAAAGGGTTAATTTTCATTCTTAATATTGAAAGCCTATCAAAGTTTTAGTTTTCTGGTCAAGATTTGATACAACTAGAGGCATGTGTCCTTCAAGATATGTGCCACTATACTAATTTTAATAATCCAATGTTTGCATAATTTAAAAAGTTGACTTTTTCTTTTAATTTAATAGTAGTAGTATCACTATGAAAAATGAAATTTTTAGCATTGATTACAAAACTCAACACTAGATGCTTAATTTTTACAATAAATTACACAATTTTTTTAAATTTTATTAAAATTACATATACCACTTTTTTATTTTTAAAATATACATAAATTTCTTATAAAATAAAAAGTTATTTTACATTTTAATTCAATTTTTTTTACCAATACCAATCATTTAAATTTTAAAAATTATGTATTTAAGTTAACGAAAGATATTTTTGTAAAAAAAAAATTAAAATTAGACTAAAAGGTAGATAAATTTTTATTTTAGAAGAGATTTGTATATATTTTGAAAATTAAAAAAATTCTATGTAATTAAAACAATAATTAAGAAAGATGAATCTAATTTAGTATAAATTTTAAAGACTTGGCATCAGTTGCTAACATTAATTAAAACCAACGCTAGAATTGAGGTTCGACAGAACATAAGAGTGGCGAAACAAATAATTGATAAGAAGGAGTGACAAGAGATTCTTCTTTGTGCATTTTGAAGAAGGAGAACACACCATTCACAAATCAAAACTCGCAAGAAATCTCATTGTCCTCTATTTAGCAAATTTGGTGTCTCCCTTACCCTCCAAATTTATGGCACTCTATGTTTCCCTTTTTAAATGGCAGTAATAGCTCGCGAACACACTCACATTCAAACCCATTGAGAATATGAATTCAAACTCCAAGCTGTTCAATTCATCTGTTGTCATCCCACCAACTCTTGCAAAGTATGGATTTCTGTAATTGCTGTTAAATAAAGAATGCATTTTCTTGTAAGTCCATTTTACCCTGTTTCAATTTCAAAGTTGAAATGGAAGCCATTATCTTTTCAGCCTCTAGGCGTTGAGAAAAAAAAAAGTTGAATGTGAAATGACAAGGATTTATAGTGGAAGAGCCACTCAATTTTGCAGGCTCTTTGGTCTAACAGCAAATTACAAAAAGTGTTGCATTGGCATCCCATTTGGAATTGATTGTTCATGATATTTGTGTGTATCTTTAGCTAGGAATGTACAAAGGAAATTGAATTTGTCCAGACCTTGCTGATTATAGTTATAGTCGGGGTATATAAGTTTCAAGTAAGAAAAAGTAAGATTTATAAGGGAGTGAATCTAATGAAATGTTTCTTTAACCTAAGAGCTAACAGATTTGGCTGCAATTATCTTTTTGTTTAAGGTTCTTACTTTAATTTTTAATGAACAGAAGCTGCTCAAAATTTACTTATCCTTCTTCGGTGTATATATTTACTATTTCTTCATAATGTCTTCTATAGGTTTTTGTTACCATCATTTTCTTTCTCCATACCCTATACTTGTTGTACTTCAACTTACTAAACGTGAAGGACTATCGATTGGGCAACTGATATGACTGTGTTATAACAATACGAATCAAAAGGTATTCCATCATATCAACTTTCCATAGTAGTTTCTCTTGCTATTAGCCCTTGACTCTAAATTTTATTATTAAAAACCAATTGTATTTTGATTTGAGACTTCACTTCTATAAGAAAGTAACTTCTTGTTGTCATAATCTGAGGTGAATATATATATATATATTACATTAAAAAATAAAATAATTTTCTTTTCTTTTATTTCTCTTTCTCCCATCAAAATTTCTTTCCCATCCTATTCCTCATTCCGTCATGTTTCCAGCCTCCTTCCTCCTTCGAAGCTTGTGTGCTTCCTCTCCAGTGTAGCTACTGCCAGTGCCGTACAAGTGTCCTCAAACTCCTTCATTGTCGGTTTACACGTAAGAGGTCCATGGTCGAAGTTTGTAGCATAGCGGACTGCAATGAGCATCTCCTTCCTCCCATTTCCATATTCCTCCATTTTTGTCCTTAATTCCTTCAATTTTTGGTTTGCCCCTTCCATTTTCAGTCGATTCCAGTTGTTATAGGAAGACAAGAAAGTGTTGAAGTTCTTTTCTTCTAAGCTGACCGAGTAATAGTGTGGGAGTTGGGGCTCCTTGGATTGAGCTTCCTAATCACATTATAAATGCATAAATTTCAATTTTTTTTATTCCTTGAAGTAATTCTTGAGCTTAAATTATAGGTTGGTAACTAGATGGAAAGATTTAAGTGTGTGGTTAGTTGCATAATATGAAGGGTAAGGTTATAAAAAGGGTATTTAGTTAATAGGCTGTTATTGGGTTTAATGAATGTCAGAAATTATTTATTTGAACTTAAGGAATAATTCAATGAATGTTGAATATTGCAAGGAAGCTCCAGGAATGCTAGTAGTGGATGAGATCAGTTCTTCAAGGAGGAACAAGTGCCTCTTGGCGTTCGGCATCTCTATGATTAGATAGCAAGTTATAATTTGCATTATGGTTCTTACTTTAATCATATGCCTATGATAATGATAGCTAAAATTTTATTTCAAAAATATCTTACATGGTCTAAGTAGAATTGTTCTTAAATTGCCTACTCTTATATGCTTGAATTAATAACATAAATATGGGATAAACAGATGCTCAGCACCAAGTGATGAGGTGACTGAGGTGAGCATTTTTATTTTTGAGACTTGTTGCATCATCTAGTAAGTTAAGGTGGGGTTTTATAATAAACTTAGCCAAAATTTTTAAATTAGAATTAAAAAAAAAGAAAATGTAACATCCGATCTTTTCGTAAACATGAGAAATGTAATGTCTAGTTTTTCCATAAATATACAAAACTCACTGGATACAAAAGGAAGTCCCTTAGATAGCTAAAATGAGAGCAATAATCTAAACCTCAAATAATACAGATCTAAGGCTAGAGGTACTCTGATAGAAAGAGTCAGAAACTAGATAAAACTTAACGAAAATGTAATAGCATTTTCTTAATTTTGGGCACTCTTTAGAAAACTCATAGCATAAAATTTTAAATAGAAAAAAATGAGTTTCTCAAGGTTCTCAGAGACTCTAAAAACTATAGGAACCTTCAAAACAATTAAAACCCCTTCGATTGACATTTTAGAACTTCAGTTGACTCGAACTTTGACTTTTTCATTCAGAAAAGTTTTAGATCCAATTTGAGTGATTCCAAAGGCATTTCATAAATTAAAGAACTTAAATTTTATCATAGAAAAGACAGTTCTTAAAAGGGAGTTCAAATGAGCCTAAAACAAAAAAGGCAAGAAAACGAGACGTGAATGAAATTTTTAATGAACAATTTTAAGACATCCCCCTTATATGTGTCATGCTCCTCCTCTCCCTCACTTAACCTACATTAGTTTTGCCCAAGAACAGAAGGGAGACCAGTTGAGAAAGGAATGCAAGAAGGGAGGAAGAAGAGGAAAAAAATTCAAGAAAAGGTAAGAAAAAATGTAAAATTTCATGGTTCTTCCTTTACAAAAGATGTTCTCCTCTTTCTCCCCTTTTTATAGTTTTGGTGACTCATATGAGGCTGTTTTAGACCTAGTTCAGGGAAGCAAAGTTAGAATTTAAAGAAGAGGATTACACCAAGTGAAAGAGCTCTTGAAACAAGCCTAGAAAATAAGGTAAATTCCATTGTTCTTCTTCTTGCAATTCTTTCTTGTTCCTCTTAGTGTGTGTTTTGGCTAAGTATAAGCCCGCCAAGGGAGGATAAATTTTGGTCCTAGCAAAAGAGAAACATAGGTTTTAGAGTGTGAGGAACAAGTATATGTAAAGAAATTCAATTAAAATACATTAAAAATAAAGTTACAAAGATTAAGAATCTTGTTGCACCTTGAGATGTAGAAGACTTCCTACTGATAAATTAAGCTATCTAAGAGTATATGTGAGTTCTCAAGACACCTAAGAAGTTTCCTAAGTTGTAATTCCCTAAAGAAAAGAAAGCAAACTCTATGGGTGCACCATGAAGGGAGTGTCTTAGCCAATAGAGGTTTAGCCACTTAAGGAGTTTTTAAAATTGTTTCAAACCTAGGAGACTAGATATGATAGAAGAACATTAACAGAAGCCTTGGTTTGTGAAATAGAGGTGTAGGCTCCATAATGAGATATAAAGATGCAACTTATAGATAAACTCTTTAAAATGAAATTATGATAAATCCATAGAGTCTAAATGGAGTTAAGAGACCTAGATTGAAGGAGGAAATAGAGCCAAGCTCTTGAATTTTAATAGTTGCTTCATTGTATCTTGTATGGAAGCATAATGGAGCCATATGAGAAAGTAACTTTGTATAGAGCTTTCATAAGGCTAAAGCTTGTTCCCATGAGTGATTCATATCTCATTTGATGTATTTAGGCTAAGAAAACCTAGCGCCTCCAAGTTTCATGGGTGTGGCCAAGAGAAAGGAAGAAATAAACAAGGGAAAAGCTTGAGATTTTGCTCCAAAGTAGCTCTCTAACCTTTCTCTTATGCATTGTTGGATTTTTTTTTGTCTTTGAGTGTTTGTGTGTATGTTTGAACTATGAGAAATGTTTCTAGCTATTGCTTACTTGCTATGGTACCATTATGTATCTTGAAATGAGTTTATGAATGCATTGCAGCTTGAATGGGTTTAATGAAGCTAAAAGTCCTTTAGCAAAGATGAAGATGAGCCAAAAGTCCATAGGATTGGGTGAGATAAAGCTAAAAGTTTCAAGAAGAGTAAGGCTTAGTCAAAAGTCCATTGAAGTGAGTGAGACAAGTCTAAAAATCCTAAGAAAAGTGGATGAGGCTAAGCCAATACCCCTAAGAGCCTATATATGATATGCATGAGTTTCTTAAACATAGAAAATGTATTATGTATGCTTACTAGTAGCTAAATTGCCATGCATGCATTCTTTGACTTGGAAATACAGCCATTATGTATGTTTGAAAGGATAAAGAGCTACTAAGATTCTTTGAATCTCACTTTTCCCCCTCCATATGCTTATTCATGTCTAGGTATGCCAAGAAGTCTAAAAGAATGAGACCAAATGCCTTGGAGCATGATACTTTAACAAGGGAGTAGAAAAGTAGGTAATTTTGTAGCAAATTGATGTCAAAAATTATATCTATATGATGTACATTCTATGTAAGCCATTGAGCACAAGCAAATGTATGTGAATATAATGTATGTATGAATTTGGGAACTAAATGAATGGATAAATGGATTTTTGCCACTTTGGTTCTATGATGTGCACGTGTATAAGTGTGAATGGCATGGTGAGATTGAGCTTGATGATGATTTGGACCATGTGGCATGCTTCCTTAGGCTATGTTTGTGCTATGGGACGTGCTCAAGTGGCCGTGGTATATTAAGAAGACCATTTAGTGCCTTAAGAACCATGTTAGACTCCAAAATTGGCCAAAACTTGAGCTAAACCAAAATCTGACCAAATGGATGAACTTTTTTATGAAATTTGGCCAACAAATAGGGCTTATCTAGAGCTTTTCACAAAGCTAAAGAGCATCTAATTTGGAACTTTAGAGAATTTATTATAATTTTTTAAAGTTGGCCAAATTATGTAGAATAGTAAGGTGTACTGTTCAATTAGTTAGTTTAGGTTTCTATTCACTTCTAGGTCAAATAAAGTTTGATGGCTATGAAATTTCACAGGTATAAACTAAGCACCATAAGCTTTCCATAACTTCTGAAATCACCTCATTTGGAGCTCTGTAAAGAGATATATGAATTTTTGAAATTTTAAATCTGAAAGTCATCCAAGAAATGACTTAAGTTACTATTATATTATTTTTCTCTGATTAAATGCAATTGTTTTGGTCTAAAATTATTTTTAGTCACAAGTTAAGATATTACAAAAAGAATAATAATAAATCAATATATATATATATATATGTAAAAATGATAATTAAATAAATAATAATGATACATATATATGTATATTTGTGTCTGTGTGGGTGCACGCACGCATGTGTGTGTGAGGATGTGTGTGTTTACATTTATATGCATATATATACTTCTTTATTTTATTCTATTAGATGGTTATTTGATTCTGGTGGTATGATAGAAACATTCAAGGGATTCTATAGTAGTGAATGATGTTGATGTTTTAAGTGCACCTAGGTAAGGAAGGGGAGACATGGCAGGAGAAGGAATTGCCAGTTAAGTATAGCCACCCTTGAAAAGCATAAAGAGCTACCAACAAGGTAGAGCTACCCCTATAATTTTATGTAAATCAAAACATATAGAGGTAGGTAGTAAAGGAGCTGCTCATTAGGCGTAATCACCTCAAAAGGATAAAGAGTTGTCGACAAGATGTGGTTGCCACCTTCGTAAGAGAAACCCAGCTCTTTCTTCTATAACCTCCATTTTTAAGAAACTCAACATTTTAAGAACAATTATGTATGGGTTTGTCTATAAGAGAACTGGTTACTTAATTATATTAATTAATTTCTGCATTTCGTGGCTCCTATTTAGGTTATAGTTATGCTAATTTTATTTTGGTAATTTGTCACCTATTTATTAAGTTTTTAACTCATTCCTTTAACTTCAACTTTTCATATAGTATTGTTAAATCTAACCTACCTCCTTCATCTTAGGTTCAGAAGCATTGTGGGGGTGAGCCTCATTCTTTTTTAACCATAAGGGCATGATTGTTTTGTTATAATGAGTTTTGAACATTAATTGTAAAGTATTCTAGATGTAGTTCCACTTGACACAGATAGAATCCTTTTCTCTTCCATTGCTTTTGTCCTTTTGTTATTTTGATTGTTAATGGATGAAGAGAAGAGCTCTCTCTTATTGTGTTGCTAATTTTTTGACTATTATAGAAATTTGGATAGGTCCAATTTTCAGGGGATACTCTGCTGAAATTTTGTACAAAAACTAGAGATATTTGTTTAGATATATATTGAAATGGAATTTTATTTGATAAATTGTGTCCTGTAATGAACTACTCTAAGACCCTATCTAATCAATAGGTTGTATTGGTTAAACTGAAGAATAAGAACCTCACCTTGCCCTGCGTGCTAGTTACTCCTTCTTGTTGTAGGACATTACATTGTTAACATTCAGTTGTTTGCTATTCATGTAGATGCGTCTAATTTTCCAAGTTGATTTGAGCTAATAGATATGTGAAAGGTGCTCATAATATTGTTTATATAAGAATCATATATTGATAATAAATTTTATGAGGTCAATATACCTAAGATACCTAAGATTGAAAACCTTTTCACATGATGATAAAAAATATAAAAATAATTATTTTAGTTGGACTCTGTATTCACATTATGAATCATAATCATTGCCATCTCTTTCTACATCCTATGTTTCGTTATATTGAATAGTTTATGAGTTATAATTTGAATTGAGATATCAATGTATGCCACTTGCAACTTCGATAGATTGAAGGCCATTGTCTATGATACTCTTTGCCTACATCACACTCACTCTCCAGATTCAGAAACACTCCTATCTTTGATGCCACATTAATTATAAAAATTATAAGGTAGCAAATATAGTTGTAAGAAAATTAAAAAAAAGAAAAAGAAAAAGATAAGAGAATAAAAGTGTCAATGAGCATTAGGGGTATATGTTAGCTTCCACAAGAAGTAGTTAACTAGAAATAAGCAGGGGCTCTTATAGGAGTAAGAGCACACTCCAATGGCTTTTAAGCCTTTTCATTCATTACTTACCCTAATGATTCTATTACATCACGATTAAACATAAAAAATGAATCAAAATAGGAATAACCAATCCTAAAGCCGCAACAAGGTTCACAAAAGTAAAGCATTTATGCCATAGAAGATATCTTACAAAAGCATATCAGAGCAAACCAATTTTTTAAAAATAAAATTAATTTACAATAGTGGATGTTCAATTAGTTTTTCAAATAATAAAATTGACTAAACTTCTAGATATTGTATAGTTTAAACTCATCTACATATTTTCACGTTCTTTTTTCCCTAGTTAAAAAAAGAAGACATCTTCAATCATTGTCAGCCAATCATGAGTTGCCAATTATTGGGTATTGAAGTTAGGGCCCAAAGTCACACAATAGATCAACTTGGAATAATAGAATCACTTAGCCACTGAGGCTGCTTCTTGGGCCTTGCTGAAAATGCCCAAGTTTTATTTTCAACTTGGCCCATATCTCTGTGTTGCTTCCAACCCCACAAGCCCACTATTTGTAACAGTATGTGTAGCAAAAATATATACGTGACTAATAAGAGCTTTGAGGAAGGGAGGAGAAAAATTTAATGCTAACGAAGCACTTTGATTTTAAAGATTACCATGTGTTAGGTGGATAGGGTTTGCAGAAAAAGATCTCTATGGGGAAAAAAAAAGTCAAAAGCTTAATCAGAGGGATATTTGGCATTAATTTGTTTAATATTTTTTATTTAAAATACACTGCATCTTCGAAAGAAATTATTGATGGCTAGTAATAATGCCAAAATCAAGATCTTATTTAAGATTCATGAAGGCACTTGAAATACTGATTTTGTCATAAATGGTTAGAACTGATTGTGTCAAAAAATATTGTAGCCCATATTAAAATTTTATTACAATAGAACATTGGTTGCTATTAAGGGTGTTTATGGGTCAAGTTGGGCTAGGTTTTGATCTAGTATAGTGTTTAAATTAATTTTAAATAAGCTTCAAAACTGAATCACATTTAGTATTGGAGAATTCAATCTTTTCTTTTAATTTTTTTAAATATATCATAAAAATTATAAAATAACCATGGTAATGAAAACCGGACCGGACCGGCCGGTTCTACTGGTTGGATCGGGAACCGGCCTATTGTCCCATCCGGATGTGGTTCTTAACCGGTGGGCTAATGAACCGGTCAAACTCGGTCAAAAATCGGGTTGAACCGGGCTAATTTATGTGAAAATCGGACATCAAACCGTTGGTTGAACCGGTTTTTTCTTTATTTCTGATATGTGAAGCAGCAAAGCATTGTGAAGCATTGAACCAGCAAAAGTGGCCCTACATGGATTCGAACACATGCCACGAGAGAAAACTCACGCCTGTCATCCACGCTGCCACAATGCTCCTTTGTTTATATGATGCAAACAAATATATATATAAACTTCTAATGACATAATATAATAAAACTATATATATATTTAATTTGATTAAATTTTTTATTTGATAAATAAATTTTTCTAAATTTATTATTTCAAAAAATTTTATTTTTTATTTTTTAATTACAAATAGAATCTTAAAAAATATAACATTAATAGTTAAATATTTAAAATTTATTAATACTCATTTGTTATATTAAAATTTTAATATATAAAATTTAAAAATATATATTTAATTATCACCGGTTCGACCACGGTTCGACCACGGTTAAACCAACAAATCATGAATCAGTGCTTTTACCGGTTCAATAACCGGTCCGGTTTTAAAAACATTGAAAATAACACTAAATTTTTTTTTTATATAAATCTTTATAAAATTGTATTTTGCCTTTAAAAAATTTAAAATTTTCATATAATTTTTGTAAAAAATATTTCTTTTTTAACTTTTAATTTAAATTTAAAGTTGGACAAAGTCAATATGGTCCTTCGGCTTGATTTACCCTGATTTTGTGGCTTGACCTAACCTTTTTTTTTGGCACCTGGCCTAATTTGGTTGGATAAAACTAGATATATCGAGCCTCTAGACATAGTATATACCCCTAGTTGCCATGTAAAAAGGGTTAAAATTTGAAATTGCCAAGAATATTAATTTTATAATGTAAAATAAACAACTAGAGTGATAAACAATCCATTCACAACTCATGCAATTAATTCATATTTGAAGTGGTTTAATATTTGGAAACCACCTAATTAAGGCATGTAAGAAATTGCTAATTAAGAAATATAATCACGGTTGATCTTTCTTTTTTTTTTTTTTTCCAGTCAATGTTTTTGGAGTTTTCTTTTGTAAAGTCTTCAAAGCCTTTTCTACGCAACACCCCTTTGTCTTCATATAAAATGAGTAATAATGATAGTTGAACGTGAATTTTGGTACATTAATTCTTGATTGGCTATAATTTTCTTGACAATACCAAGAGTGTCTGCTGTTTAACCTTTAATCTAATAAAAACATATCAAAGCAAACCAAATTTTAAAAGTAAAATTAATATACAACACTAAGTGTTCAATTAGTTTTTTTTAAAAGTAAAATTGACTAAAACTTTTAGATATTACTTGGTTTAAACTCAATTATAATTTTTTATCTTTGTTCTCTAATTAAAAAATAGAAAGTATATATAGCTATTTTTGTTCTAATTTTTATCATGAACTATTTTTCATAAATTAATGACACACAGCATGACTTTTCATATCTGTTATTTAAATAACCTTATAGAAAAATTAAGAAAGACAAAATTTACCTTGACTACAAGAGATATATGTGAGCAATGCTTATCATTAAGTTATAAAGCATCTTACGTGAGGAAAACGTTATCATTGTGGAAATATATTATTGTTAATGTCACTTTCCGATGGTAGATATACAGATTGCGGAAAATTAGTCTGATAGCAAAGATTATAAGTCGTTTCATTTAAACGTATTCTGAACGAGCGTATGTTTCATAGTTCTCATTCAATGAACAATGATTTGTGGATCACTGGATGCAATTTCAAAGTCAAATATAAAATTGATACGCAATTACAGTACGTTGTTTACTTCTTGTCGGTGAAAGGCTGTTGATTTTTTTCCTTTTTTTGTCTGCAACTTGACAGATGTGTTTATGTCAGAGACTCGCAATTTGCCCAAAGATATATATAACACCCTCACTGCGTGTTAATCGGTTCAATTTAACAATTTTATTTTTAATTCACAATCTTTAAACATCCAATTTAAGAAGTTCATTACGTGAACCCAACAAAAAAAAAAATTCTTACCAAGCAAATACAAAACTAATTGGTTTTGTTCAAGAGAACAATAATCATATTAATTTGGACTTGCGGGGCTTGAAATGTTTCTTAATAAGATAGCATTTTTATTTCTTTTGCAATGTGAAAATGAGCTGGGTTTGTTGCATTTGAACGTATTTTGAACGGTGCTTCATTTTCCTTGATGAAATTTTGACTGGTGCGCGTTATCAAATTGACTTGCCTTTTGCCATTGTCCCTCAACCAATTTTTGGAGTATCTAGAATTTCCTTTAAAAAAAAAATCAGTACTATGAGATTTAAATAGTTCCTAGGAGATCTTAAAGTTCTAAAAATTTAAGTGGTATGTATAATTAGATTTAAATAGATCCCAAGAGATCTTAGATTAAATTTTTATCTAATTAATTTACAACACTTGATGTTCAATTAGTTTTTCTAAAATAATTGAAAACAATATAGAAAAGAAAGAATAGAAAAGATATGTAAATTCCCATAACATCCCTAAGGCTAAAAAGTAATAAAATAATTGTATTGTTTTTGTGATTTGTAGAAAATATTTAAATATACCTAAGGCTAAGTTTTGAATCCAAATAATAAAAGTAGGGAGCACACTAACAATTATGAATTGATACTTTTGGAGACTAACTTATTAAAAACTGCATCTTGAGAAATTGCTATGAAAGCTAATGATGGCCACCGTTTTATTTCTTTCAGTCAAATTTTTTTTTTTTTGGAATTTTCTGCTATAAAGTCTTCTTTACGGAATTTTTTTTTTTGAAATGGAGTCTCCCTTACGAAAATGCTTTGGAAACTCGAGTGAAAACGATATTTGAACGTGAAGCTTGGATCATTACTAATAGACTAATTGTAAAAATTAATTGACTTAAATTAATTGAGTTTGAAATCATGTTTTTTTATTAAATCTATGATAAATCAATAAAATTTTCTACTATGAATGACGTCAGACTGATTCAAGCTTAGAAATGTTGAATTGATTCATAGTGAATGCGAGGTGGCTTTAAGGCTATCCGGTAAATAATTTTCCATCTCTTCGTACTCTTGCTTTTAGCGTTAGAATACGTAATATTTATTACTAGCTAGTAGGGGTCACAAACTTAGGTACCTAATCGCAACTAGAGTTTTGACACATTGATAATCAAACTGAAACAAGTAATATTGTCGAATTTTATTAATTTCATTTTTGAACTAAATATTAAGGCTGTTCATGGGCTTGGGCAGGGTCAAGTTAGATATCTAGTATGTCCAATGCTTAGTTCGATTAACATGTTGGGCTTGTTTTTATTCCTTTGACCCCACCCGATCCAAACAAATCCAATTTTGTGTTGAAATAGAACGGTTTAGGATCTCCCAAGCTATTTTTTTTATGAACTGATATTTGTAATAAAAAATATTCTTTTGTAAACTCACAGGCATATGCTTTAAAATAATGAGCTTTTAGAATCCTTATATTTTTATCAATAATAAAAAAATAACTTAGTACTATCAAGTAAAATATAAGATATAATAACATAATTAGTTTTATGTAAATATATATATTTTTATTATTTAACAAAAGAAATATCAGTAAGCACGTACATTAATGATGAAAACAATGAAAGAGTAAGAAAGGTTTAAGTAGGTAATGAAAACTGCAGTATGCAAAGAGAATTAGATGAGATAAAAATAAAAAAATTATAAGTTGACAAGATATTGATAACTAAAAAAAAAAGTAGCTACTAGGGCAGATTAAGTAGAACATATTTTTGCCTGTGGCTCGACTCGATCCGATATAATTTTGTTTAAAATTCTGCCCATTTATATTTTTAACTCGACCCTGTCTGACTTGATTAAACTGGGTTAGTGCGGGCTCTTAGGGCTTAAAGAGCCAATGAACACCATTAAAAAAATATGTTGTCAAAAGTTATTTTATATAAACATATTGTTACTTTTGTGTACTTTAATAAAAAAAAAGAGTACCTAAGTATAAAATAGTAGTAGTTAGTTTTGATACAATTAAAGTTGAAAAAAAAAAAAGAAAATCCAACCTTGCATTTAATACAAAAATTCAACTCAATAGGTTCTGATGTTGGGAGATCATAGTATATTCATTGATATATGCACCAAATTGGTTTATGCAGGAGAAAATTCAACTGGGTTCAAAGAGTACAAGTAGAGGTTATTATGTACCCTAAAAATATTTATATCATGCTTGTGAAATATAGGAAGCTATAATGACTTTGGCGTAGCATGAAAACTATATATACCACTACAAAAAAGTAGACATTCAGTGACGACTTTTAGTGGCGACCAAAAAAAGTTGTCACTAAAAGTACACAATTAGTGGCGACAAAAAAAAAATTCACACTAAAAATTGCTACTAAAACCTAATGTAGCATTTTGATAGAAGTTTTAGTGACGACAGAAAAAATTGCCACTAAAAATATTTAGTGACCGCTTTTTGTGGCGACATAAGGCTGAAATTAATGTCATTAGACAAATAATTTTGCAACAAACTTTTAGTGGCGACAAGAAGTCGCCACTAAAACCCTTTTAGTGGTGACAAGTAATACTTGTCACTAAAAAATGTTATAATGGCGACATTCAATTGTCACAAAAGAAGGCTGAAAATAGTAGCTTACTATAGGGGAACTTTTAGTGGTGACAAAAGGTCGCCACTAAAAGCTTTTAAGGTTTTTGGGGCAACAAAGAACATTGTCACTAAGAAGTTGCCGTATTTAAATTAATAATATTTTTTAAAAATCTTTTAAGACTTTTAGTTGCGATAATAATAGTTGCCACTAATACATTAATAACAAGATTATATAATGAATTTTGTGTTTAAAGTTATTAGTGGCAAGGTATATGTCGCGACTAAAATGTTTTAGTGGCGATCTGATCTCGTTGTCACTAAAAGATTGGGCTCCAAATTTTTTATACTATAGAAATTTTCTACCAAACTATTAGTGGCGACTTATTTTGGTCGCCACTAAAACTTACCTTTTAGTGACGACATTGGTCGCCACTAAAAGAGCTAGTTAAAATTTTTTGCATAATTAAAAATTTGACGCCAAAATTTTTTGAAATAACATGAGCTTGTCATTGAAAAAATCTTAATAATAATTATATAATGCATAGTTCATATATATATATATACTTTCTAAAAATAATAATGTGACAAAAGATTATATAAACATGCATATAATATAAGAAACAACAAAATTATGATATATTATTTATATGAATAAATATATTTCATCATTGGTTAGGTTTTTAATTTTTAAATTTTATGCCCTTTGTTTCTATTTTTTTAATAATAATGGAAGCTTAATATAATTTAAGAATAATTGAAGAAGTTAAATGTTAAGTATGTTTAAATTTTCAATGTAGTTAATTTTTTTAATAAGAAATTTGAAGCAATTAATTATCTTATATATTAATAACAAATTTAAATCAAGTAATAGTAGAATAAGTCATAATAAAATAATTGTTTATGATGTATAACATAAATACTAAGATTGAACATTTAAGAAATATTATATATTTATAAAAAAAATAAAAAATAAAAAATAATAAAGAAAATTATAGCAAAGCAGTAAAACAATAACATAAAGCCAACATAAAGCCATGGTTGAAGGAGTAAAATAATAAAGTCAAATTAATGAAATAATGAAAGAAAGACAAAAAAAACTTAAAGCCAGTTTGAGTCTGTTTTAGTTTTAATATTTTTAAAATAAATATTTTTTTGAACAAATATTGAAAAAATAAAAAATCTATTTGAATCCTTATTCTAAAAAAAATGATGTTTTCCATTTTTTTCCCTGTTTTTGTAAAACAAAAGTTATAAAACATTTTTAAAATGTTCTATTTTTTTGGTCCCGAAAACATAATTTAGTTTTTTTATTTGACAAAACACTTCACTAAAAATATATTAGCAAACAAGTTTTTTTATTTTTTGTTCTTAAAAATAGAAAGCTGTTCTGGAAACATGAAATTAACAAGGCCTTGGGACTATTTCCTTCAATCACAACTTCTGGCAATGGTAAAATGGGAAAAAGATGAATGACATTTTGTAGACTTGGAAGAGTTTTCATTAGATGTTAAATTATTATTAGGCTTTGTAGAACCTAATCAGAAGGAGATTCATTTTGTTTCAATTAATTTCAAACTTTGCATCTTGATGACTTGGTTTTTAATTATTCTTAGAGTAAATTGGAAAAGGTCATAAATTAAAATTTTAACTAATCAATGAGACCAACAGATAGAAAGGAAAAACAAAATATTGTATTCACCATAGGCATATATCCTTAAGGGTGAAGAATTAGAATTTCATATGTACAATAGGCCAATATGTGTAGATCAAATCTTAATTGTTGACCCATAAATTGCTTTATGGAAATGAGCATGAGTATTAATGTCGCAATATAACTACGTACAGATGAAAGATTCTTAGACACAATATATGTTATCATTTTATTTTCCAACATCCAACAACTTTTAGCCCATTGGAGTAATGCATCCTATGCAATGCAACAATAGTTGGTATAGATATTGGCTAATTTAGATCCTTTTAATTTAGGAGGATAAATGCATCAATTAAATTGAAAGAGAGATAAAGAAGAGGAAGAGAGAGAGTGAGTGATAATGATACACTTTCTCTTTATGTGATTCTTTTTTCTAAAAGTACTTAATGCAACAAGGTAGCGATTACTAATTTGTCATTGCAAATTTTTGGTTAGGATAACTTCTGGTGTTTTGGTAGCAACAAAAAATTTATGTTTTCTTTTGTTGTGAGGCTTATTTTATTTGACTTAAACATTTTTCAGTAAAAAGAGTGCAAATGATGTAATACTAGAAGAGTACTAATTTTTTTTAAAAAAAACATGTTATAAGATAATTACATCTATTTATTGAATGAGATATTCAGTTAATTTCTTAATATTTGTTTCTTAATTTCTTTTTTTCCCAGAAGCATAAATTCATTGAAATCATCTCTTTTTAAAAAATTAAAAAACCCTTTAAGTTAGATTCGTTCTAATGGAGTAATTTCTATTTTAATAAACATATATATTTTATTTTATTTTCACTATAATTTTTTAAGAAATTTTAGTTTGGTTTCATTTTACAAACACCACAATTAAAGTAATTTGGATCCTTTCCTATATATTCAAAGCACTAATTTGTTAGATGGAGATAGGAAAAAAAAGTGATACAAAGAAGTGAAAATATATATGAAAATTATATCTTATTTTTTTCACCTATTTTTTTTTCTTTTTATTTCTCTTTAACAAAATGAAGGTTCACTAATGCTAAATAAAAGTAAAAGTACAAATGCTAATTAAAGATTAAAAAAATTATATATAGTGTTATATTTTTATTATCAAAATTTTTAATAAAAATATAATAAGTAATAATTTTTATAATGTAAATTATATGATTAAAATTTTATTAAACATCTTTAAAGTAAAAGTATAAAAAAGTTATATGAAAATATAATTTCTTGACTAATAAATAATACAATTTCTAACTAAAAATAGTTTAAAGTTTTTTCATTCTATCTATCAATGAAATACTATGCCACCTACTTTAGTTTCCCTAATGTAAACCTTTTGTGAGATGCAACCATCGACTGATTCTGCAAAATAATAAATGACTGTTTGTTTGGCATTTACAATGAGTCAGGGGAAGACCAATTTATCATGAATAGCATATTGATAATGGTTAATTTATTTATACATACTCAATTAGATAGATTAAAACTTTAAATTCAATTTGTTAAGTGAGTTAAATGAGTTAGCATGAAGAAGAAGAAGAAGAAGAAGAGACATTTAAAGTTAAAGGTTGTAACATATCCTATAGTTCTTGAAAAAGTCAAAATTGTTGTTCTCATCAAGTCTTGCAAATCTTGTTGAAGATTATAGATTTGCACTTGTAACTAAGCTCAACGGTTAGGATAAATAGGTTGTTAACTGATAAACCATGATAGAAACCTGGATCTCTTATTGTAAGGATTTGTGAATAGCAATTGTGTAATAAGTAATTTCTATTTTTTTTTAACTTGTTAGGGCTAAAGATGAATATAGGAAAAAAAATTTCAAAAACAGGTATTTTAATTGTAAAAGAATTACATTTTAAAAATTTTAGATGTACCATCTTTAAACGCATAACTCAAAGTTACAATATTGTCTAAATTATATGTACATATATTTATTAATTAGAATTTAAGTAAAATTATATTTTTAAGTTTAAAGTTAAAGAAATATATTAAATGATATTAGACTTGGAAAATATTATAAAAAAATTATGATGATAAATTTAATTGAGAATATTAAATTATAGTTTTTTATACAAGTCAAATTTTTAGTTGTAATAACTTCAAATTTAAAAAATGTTTAGTATAAATATTTTTAATGGAAAGTCCTGAATTATAATTTGCAGAATAAAATAAAGAGGAAAGGAAGTGGTTTTTTAATACTATTTTTGTCTCTCTTTCTGTAGGTAGATCTAATTTTCTTGTTTGCTCAGGGGGAAGGGGTGCTGTGGAGAAAGAATTTAGGAAACTCTTTCTGAGCCTATTACAAGATAAAGAAAGACCCTTTACCTTAAGATCAAAGAAAGAAAAAAAAAAAAGAGCAATTAATATATAGAGTCATATTTTTCCTATTAAAGCGAGATTATGGTGTGTCATTCTTCCCGTTAATGCACAGTTGTATACGCCTGCCTCGATGTTGTGTCTGGTTAGGGAAGCTCTGTTTGTTTTGGTCAGGTAGCCTACTTCGCTCTCTCCGTGTGGATTGTTTTGTTAGTTGGTCTGTTTATCGTAGTATTAATCTGTCTCATTGAGCCTACCAGCTCCACCATCAGCCATTGCTATGCTTAAGTGCATTAGTTTAGTGTCATCGATTACTGAATTGACTGCTTTACTTAATTACTAGCCCCTCTCGTCTAACTCGCTCCCTTTGGTCTCCTAATTTAATAATTTTAAGCCTTTTGCCCTTTTTTTTTTTAGTTTTTTAATTTTTAATGATAATAAAATCTTGATATAATTTAAGAAGTCAAGAAGTTCAATATTAAATTTTAATCATGGGTAATTTTTATTTTTTAATTACAAATAACTTCTAAAATATTTTAAAAAGCATGTAATTAGTATTTAAAATTTACAATTCATTAATATTTATTTATTTTATTATTTTTTAATATATAAAATTAAAAAAAATATATTTAATTATCATTAGTTCAACAACAGTTTAATCACAATAAAATTAATGAACGTTGAACTAATGTTTCTACTAGTTTAATAGCTAATCTAGTTTTAAAATATTCGCCTATCTAATATTTACTCATTAAAATTTAATATTATATGATAAAATTTTTTTAAATTATATATATATATCATATTTTTTAGAACACAATTTGATTAAAAATATGAAAAATACTTAATTTAATCCTAAATTTAAATGGTAATTACAAATTAATGAAATAAATGTGTACATCATTGATTGAAATTTAATAATTATCTTATAAAAATAATATTAAAGTAATTTAAATAATCTCAAAAAAAATATTTATTGCTTAAGTGATATCTTTATTTATATATCAATTATCAATTATTTTTTCACTTATTTTTATCTAGGTTTATGAGTAACCCAATCATTAATCAATAAGAAAAAATAAACTAAATAGATAATTTTATTATAATTATTTAATTTCTAATTAAAAAGATGACTACAATTACAAATTTAGAGGGTAAATTTATACAATACTTATTAAATTTTAATAATTAATGCATAAACATTTATATTATTTTATTTTAAATAATCTCAAAATATATATTATCATACTAACTATTTTTTTTTTGTAGATCAATTATTAGTAGTTTGTTTTCAATTACGCTTTATAGTTATATATATATATACACACACACTATGTTTTTGCTAAAACTTTGAGAATAAAAGCTTAAAAATTATAATTTTCATATGATAGCTTTATAAAGGATTTATATAATTACAAGATGAGCAACTATTTAAAGGTCAGCATTTAGAAAATAAATACAACTACTCCGATGATTATACAAAACATGAAAACCAAGGGAAAGGAAATTAATAAAATTAGTACATGTGTTATAGTTTACAACCATTTAAGATAAGGTTGATAGCCATAAGCTAATCATTAGTAAAAAAAATGGAAAAAAAATACATAATTCTATTTAATTTTTTACTTTCTAATTAAAAAGATAATTATTGAAAGATAGATATAATAGAAATTAAATTACAAAATTCAAATTAAGAGTTAAGGAATATTTAGATAAAGATGACAGAATAATTTGACTATTATTAGATGATGTTTATCATGAGGTATATATTTTTTTAATTTTATAATTTGTTGTCTATGACTATAAAAAAATAATAACTTTTGATTTTTAAATTTTTATTATTAAATAAAAATTTTAAATTGTACAATTCAAAATAAGGTTAAAGCACAGGCATTACAATGCACAATCATCTAAAATAAGATTGATTACTGCCATCAAATTTGCTTGCTAACAAATTATTGGCTTTACTACCCATTTTCTTTTTTTTTTTTTTTACATGTCACTTGAGTGATTTATTGACTGACTATTTTTTCCTCTTTTTTGATTTATAATTAAAAATATTATCATTGTTATCAGGTTTGAGTAATTTAAAAAGATTAAATAATACTTGTTAAAAAAACATGTAAAAGACATGCATTGAAGTGCATGTTAATTCTTTTAAATAATTGTAATTTAAAAATAATACAAAAAAGAAGCAAGTGGTTCTTTTACATGTATTTTAATTTCTTTTTTATATTATTATTTATATGTATATTTTTTTAAAAAATATATTATATTTTATATTAGTTTGAAATAAATACCAAAAATTTCAAGAAAAAATCTTCTATTATAAAATATATTTAACATTTGAGGTGAAATCGATTTTTCTATTTACTTTTAAAAAATCTTCCAATAAACTAATTAATAATTGATGTTTATGCAGTTACAAGTTATCATTGGCATGAGTTTATTATTAATTTTTTTCCTCTTCTTCACCTTATTTTTTCAGGTAAAATGATAAATTTTATATGTTTTCAGCCTATGTCATTTTTTTCCACTTGAGTCACATTAATAGCAAAACTTCATACTTCTTAGATTATCATCCCATTTTATTTTTAATATTTAATTTTAATTTCTAACGCAAATCATTTTTAATAAATTTTCACTTTCTTATTAACCTATAGTGTATATAAGTATATATATATACACACACTATCATTGAATTTTAGATGAGTTTCTTTTTTCTATGATATCCAGTGCCAATAATGTGAACAAAAATTATTATCTGTTTTAATTCTGAGCCCCAGACCAATCTCATATGTGAACCCCTTCCGATGTTTTCTATTAAAGCATGAAAGGAACATCACAACCATAACATAAAGCACCAAAAACTCCATGCCAAGAAAAATTTGTCCATCATCATTGTTTTAAAATTAAATAAATACAGAAAACGTCTAAGTTGGTCTACTTTTAGGGAAATTTAATATGTGGTCAATTCATAATTTAAAAAAAAAACAAAAGAAGAAAAGAAGAATGTGCTTGGAATTAATCAGAGGAAGCGTTGAAGGGTAAAAATCAGATTAGGATAATGTAATATATATATATATATCATATGATATCCTTCCCTAGCATATGATATAGTATAAAGATATCATGCACTCTTTTGTGATTGGGCATAATTCACTCGACTATCAAAGTCCAACCCAATATTCATATGGTTGTCTCTAAGTCGAAAAGCCTAACTTGGGCTTTCTGGTCTCAATGCCTAATAATATAGTATATATAATTATATTATCAATAGGCCAATATTATTTCTTTAGTGTCTCGACCACCAGCGTAGCAACCAACAGCAATAGCGACCAGCAACAGTGCAATAGCGTCTTCGTTTGCAAAGATAAATTAGCGACAGTGCAGTAGCGTCTTAGCGCATTGCTTTGACTTGGTTTCGAGGTTTCCTCTGCAGCTGGGTAATGGTTTCGAGGTTTCCTCTGCAGTTGAGAAGGATAGGTTAGCGCTAAAGAGGCACTTCACAGTGATGAAGAAGCAGAGTTAGTTTCAGATCCAAGACGTCGAAGTTCCTTTCCTCCTACATTCCTTCATGCCCTAGCTGTGCTCCCTGCCTCCCTCTCACCGTTGTGCATTTTCGTCCAGCGATGGCCTTTCCTCTACAGCTTTTCTTCCTTGTTCCCTTCAATTTAGCTTTGTCTCTTTAGGTCAGATCTCCTATTTTGTAAGTTCTGCTACTCTTTCCTCCTTTCAGTATCCTTCTTCCTTTCAATCTCAAGTAAGATCTTTCAATTTCTTTGATCTTTCCCCCAAAAAAATCGTTGAATTTTTCGTATGTTAATGTGTCTGTTTCTTAGCTTTCTACTTGATTCAAATTGCTTTCAATGTTTCTGACCCTATTCCCTTTTCAAGATTTATTATGTTTTCAATCTACAATCTAATTTTTGTTTCTCATTATGTCGTATTATGTCGTCTGCTTATTTTAGAGAGTACATGTTTGCTGATGCAGGAAATTTGGAGCACTGCACAAGTATTTGAACCAGTCTCTTATGTTTGGAATTTTAGCTTCTCCTGATCTTTTTGCAAATGACCCTGTGAGAATCAATCTGTAATGATTATACTGTGGGATAATGGGGAGAAAAAGCGTATTTTTAGTTTTTTTTAATATATGTCTTTACATTGGTTGGTGTCCATTGCACAGATTGCATATACTTCTTGATATAGTAGAGACACAGGAATGCTGAATTTAGAGAGTCTGCTAATGAACAAAGACAAAGGTAATTTTGCTTTATACCTTATTATATAGTTTTAATTTTGGTCTTTGGATCTTAGATGCCTGAATTTTAGTATCAATTTTAGTGTGGCTTTATGTTGTAGGCTTGTTGCTAAGTAATGCAGTTCAATTTTCCAGCTAGTCTTTTGTGGATATATTTGTTCTTGCTTTATTTTTCTTACCATATCTGACATTTAACTTCATCAAATTTTTGTCCCCATGTGTATTTACTTTCCTAATTTACTTATGTTCCTATTTTGTGTTCTATTTCTATATATTATGTCTTTGAGTAATAGAGTCCTATATTTACATGCATATTGGTGAAGAGGGTGACGTGTGTCTACACTATTTGACATTTATAATATAGTAGAATATAGTTGAATGCACAAACTAATAATGGCTCTTAAGTGTCGAGATCTGGTTGGTGAGCCAATGGGCAACCAAAACATGGATGTGTAGTCCTATAGCAATCAAATTTCGCAGTTCAGACACTTGACTGTATTTAATCACTTTGATTTATCTTTGTCATTGCTCCTAACTCCATTGCATTTTCATCTTTTCTCCTCACCGTTGCTTCCCTATAGATCAGCCCATGCAATATCTGAATTTCACAATTTGTTTTGCCGGTTTCATTATTACTTGGTATATTCATCTGAACTTCAATTGGGCATTCTAATTATATTTTGAGATAAAAATTTAGCTTTTTATACGTTGGCTGACTTCTGGAGAATGTAACATCAAATGGTCAAATTTATCTTTGAGTATCTATAACCTTTACCCCATAAATCTCATGTTGCATTTCATTAACCAATGCATATATATATATATATAGGTCGATATATATATACATATATATCTTTCTCACATAATTAAGAGAAGCAAAAAGAGAAAGATGATCAAAAAATGTAGGCTGCGCTAGCTGCTCCTGCTGTCTTACTTAAGCATGACATGAGAGAGAGAGAGAGAGAACTAAATAGCATGTTGTGAGATGATGAGGATCGATTAGCAGCTTCTTCATGATGTATATATTTGTGCATGCATGTACTTGGATTGATCAAGAATATGCATAAAACAACAATAATTTCAAAATAACAAAAATCCATGCTTTTGCTTTGATTACCAATTGAAAAATACCACAAATTAAGTCATTTAAATTTTTTTTTAAATTTCACTTATGCATGCAGTTAGATCAAGCATAACAGAGTGACATATTAAGAATAATGAAAACGTACATTTTTCTAATATTATATATATATATGTATGTATATAATGTTAAAATAAAAAAAAATACATATTTGTTGAAGTTTCGTTCAATAAAATCTCGAATTATAAATTAATTAAGGTCTCGTTCGTATAAATATTTATCCAAAAAAATGGTTATTCAGTTTAAAATGTTATTTTTAATTGAATAAGTACCTTGCGGCGATAATTTGACCTTTATAAAAATATTATTTATGAACGATTATTTGAAGTTAATTTTTTTCTCTTAAGATGAGTTAATGTGGGCATGCTTCCATAGTTATTGTTATGGATGTATATACATATATATATATATAGATCCATATATATATATAGACACACACATACATACATACATATATATATATACATATCCATATTCACACAGAAGAATTAATGCATTTGTTTCCTTTTCACTTAGAAATCCTTTTGACAATTATTTTGTCTTGGTTTTGGGTGCAGGTCTAACTTGACAAGCTATTGTTGAATCGTTAATTCCTCCTCACAACTCATTGCAGTCACTTTTTGGAGCAAGCAGGTGATATTTTCTTGTTGGTTCATACCTTTCTGATCAAATTTAAGTGGATTGAATTCTTCATACTTGGGTTGAGCTATCTGGGTGTTAAATGTTGTTGATTCTATGTTAGAAGGTAAAGCTATGGCTAATTTGGTGGGTATGTATATATTTACCTAGCTACATGCAAATTATGAGATACATACCTAAGCCCAAGTTGGATTCATTTAATAATCTCAAGCAAATATTTATTGTCAAGGCTATCATGAAAAAATCGAATAAAACAAAATAATAATTTTCTTAGAGCATGTTTGACTTTGTACTACTTTTAATGTTTTTAAAACAGTTGTTTGTAAAAGATATACAAAATTTATGACATGAACTATAATTTTTCTTTGTGACAACTAAAATTTCTATTTTTACAATTAAAACTTTTAATGTCTCTTAAAAAAAACGGATGTCAAGTAAATAGTATGGTTGAAAAGGATTCGCTTTCAAATTTTAGCTAAACCATGGATCCAATTCTCAAGGCTTTCATTATTTTACTAACCTTAAATTAATTAATCAAAATTAAAGTTTGAATTTTGAAATTCAAAATTATTTTATCTGTTAATATTTATTTCATGGGAAAAGATATAGAAAATGACAATATCAACTGGGTTAGTTATTTTCAATTGTGAAAATTTGAAAGTGGAAAGAAATGCAAAGTAAAAACTGACTCCTAACATATTGAACTCTCTTCGAAGAATGAAATTATAGGAAAATTTCCTCTTCTTTCCTTTCGTTTGCATCACTTTCACACACCCTTTTGAGATATTTTATAAACTTCATACTTTTAGAAGATCTAAACTCATAATTTTTATAAGATTATATATATATATATATAACCTTAAATTAATATTTAAATGGAAAGCTTTTAAATAAGCAACTATGCTTTAAACTATATTGAAAACTCAAATTCTGTGATTGGGTTGTTTGATACTTTAGACTGTAAAGCAAATGAAGAGGTTTATTTCATGTGTCGTAAATAGGAGTGGAGAATTGGGAGTAAAAGTGTGAGATTAAGAGTAACATATTTTTTCCGTCGATTAGGTAATTTCACTTAATTAATTAATTAATATTTATTTTTGTCAATATTTAATTATTCTTAAATGAGTAACATATTTTTTCCATCGATTGGGTAATTTCAAACTTTGCATACCATATACAATTTGAAACACTCATAAGGCATATTAAGTGCACAAATAAATGACATTTTGTTTAGTTATAAGTCAATATTATACATTTCATTAATTAATTAATTAATTAATAATTTCATTTTTTATTTTAGAAGTGGACTCAAATACTATAGAGAATTTGCGATAAAGCTACCACTAAAAAATATTCACTACACAAGATTTTGAGATAATTATGTACTAATCACCTTAATGATTGCAAATGATGATCTTATGTTATCATAACCGGTTGGATTCGCTCCTTGCAGATCAACAATAGTTATCCTTCTTTTATTACCTTCTTCACAAATAAAGATATAAATATTATTTGTTATTTTATCTACCAATTTTTTTATATATTTTTTGTTTTCACATACTTAACATCCATTTAACTAAACAAATTCTATCTTGCCTATTTATAACACAATTAATATTAAATATAAAAAAATGTTTATCTATTTTACTAGATTTAGTTCCCTAATCATATTTATTAATTTTACAAAAAATAAATTAATTGTTTAAAAATTATTAATCATTAAATCAGTTAATATTTTAGATAATGACTTAATAAAATATTATTCTACATTTAATAATTAACTAAAAAGCTTCCTATACACTAACTAATTGCAAAGTTATCCCATGTAGGAATGCACAGGTAACTAAAAAAGTTTTATGAAGCCCAAAAAAAAAAAATTGCTAGAATAATAAATAGTAGAAACCAATAATTCTCCCCCGTGTATTATATGGATATATTAGATTGTGTCATAAGTAAAGCACACAATGTTCTCAAGCATATAAAATCATCACTCAATAAAACTTCAACACAACCAAATTTATAGCAAAATGACATACTCTATAAGTATATATACAATTAACAAGCCAATACATGTAGATATTTCTTTAAGAATAAAATCTATATGCCCCACCATCCTAATCTGGGATTATCGGTTAACTTCATGCCCTCTGTCTTTCAATTAATTTCAGAATACTGGATGAAACATTTAATAAATTACTAATAGAATAAGATGAGGATGAAGAATATTTAACAAATAATTAGGATTGTGCGTAATTAAATAAATTCCTATATTTAAAATTTGATTAGTATTTATTCGATTAAGAGTAAAAGATCAAATGCAGTCTTAAAACTGAGGAAACTTTCTTTTTCTAAATCACTGATTAAGATGGCATAAAGATAAAGAATATTTAATAAAGTATTAGGAGTAAATGTTTCAGAATAAATTAATAGTTATAGGGTTTTCTTTGTCTATAGTCATTGATTGGGAAGTTTTACCATGTGGGGGAATCTATTAATGCCTTTTTTAGTGGGTTTAAGTTATATCACATGGGATGGTTTCTTTTGACATGTGTAAAAGTTCTAGTAGGGATTAGTTTTAGGATTTATACATTTACATCAGGTGAAGTTGAAATGGGTCTAAAAATATTGTGATCTCAACTTTGTTATCGTCATGAAAATTTTCTTGCTTCTTTCACACTCAAAGGTTGCAATTATCATCTGATGGCCTATGTAAAAATACCTTGTTATTCTATGACTTTAAGGCTAAATTACTTTGTCTTGTGAACTACTTTATGTGGGTGAACCTTATCATATGTAGTTAAATTATTCAAATCTTCTTGGTTGATTGTGTACAAAATATGTAAGTTGCAACATACCTACTTGGCTAATTGTGAATAGCTTTAATTCATTTTGAGTAATGAAGTTGTCCCATGTTGTGTTGGTATAGGTGTCTGTGAATAGTTTTCAAGCAAAATCAAATATATTAGTTACATATAGGAAATTTTATCTTAAAAAATAAAAGTGTGTTAACATAGGAGGAAGCTTCCTATGGATGCTTGTGTTGTACATGTCTATTTTTCTTCATGCCTTAGATTTACATACATACACGTTTGCTGTAAGGAAGTTATGAAATGAACTAGTTGTTTGTCGAGTTATAACTACAAACAAGTTATAAGTACTCACTCTAAAAACATTTATGTTGGATTTAGGGATGGATAAAAGTTGGATGCAAATTAGGAATAGGGCTGATATGGCATATAGGCAAGGTGTTGATGAGTTTCTCCAATGGGCATTTAGCCAAGTTGGGGTGACTGATATGATTCGATGCCCATGTAAAGGGTGCAAGAATACAACATGGAAGATAAGAAGTGAAGTCAAGGTAGATCTGTTTAAGAAGGGTTTCAATAAAAGTTACAAAGTGTGGGACTCACATAGAGAAGCTCGACCTAGTATTTATAGTCCCCTCCAGCATGCAAATGACGAAGCACCTATGGATAATGATGAGGATGATAATATCATTGAAATGTTACATGATGCATTCGGTGAAACATATTCATCCGAGTCACCGAACTTGCAGGTTAGCCAATTTTTTAAATTGTTGGAAGATACTCAAACCGAACTCTATCTAGGTTGTAATAATATGACAAAGCTATCTTTCATTGTCAAACTCCTTCATTTAAAATGCCTCAACCATTGGAGTAACAAATCTATGGATGCATTGTTAAGTTTATTCAAAGATGTCCTACCTAAAGGGGCACTAGTACCTGACAATTACTATGCAGCAAGAAAGGTTATTAGGGAGCTCGAATTGGGTTATACTAAAATTGATACATGTGAACATGATTGCATCTTATATTGGTGAGAACATGCAAATGCAGAATCATGCCCTAAGTGCAACATGTCTAGATGGAAGTTAGATGGTCACAAGAGCAAGAAAGTGCCACGTAAAGTGTTACGACACTTCCCATTAAAGCCTAGGTTGCAACAGCTGTACATGGCTCAACAAATAGCTAAAGATATGAGATGGCACATGGAAGAACGAATTGACGACAGTGTGTTACGACATCCGTCTGACTCAATTACTTAGAAATCATTTGATAACCGTACCTTGACTTCTCTCGTGATTGCAGAAATGTACGAATGGATCTAGCTAGTGATGGATTCCAACCATATGGAAATATGAGTACTAATCATAACATTTGGCCGGTTGTGCTAGTTCCATATAATTTACCACCGTGGTTATGCATAAAGCACCCGTACTTTATGATGACACTTCTTATTCTAGGTCCTAAATGTCCTAGTAATGACATTGATGTGCATTTGCAACCTATGATTAAAGAGTTACAGGAATTATGGAATGATGGGGCTGACACATATGATGCCTATTCACAGTCCAATTTTAAGATGCGTGCTACTATCATTTGGACAATTAATGACTTCCCAGTGTATGCGAACCTCTCAGGGTAGTCCACCAAGGGAAAGTTTGCATGCCCTTGTTGTCACAAGGGCACATATTCCACTTCTTTACGGAATAAGTTATGTTACATAGGGCATCGTTGCTTCCTTCCTCCTAATCATCCATGGCGCAATAATAGGAGGGCATTTGACGGGAAAGTTGAACATTCACTTGCATCCTTGCCTCTTACTGGTGAGGAAGCACTTATACAGTTTCAAGCATTAAGAGATGTGAGTTTTGGAAAAAACCAAAAGTGAAAGCATTTCCCAGCCAATAATACTTTCAATTGGAGGAAGAAGAGTATTTTCTTTAAATTGCCCTATTGGAAAACTCTTCTATTCTGACATAACCTTGATGTTATGCATATAGAAAGAAATGTATCGGATAACATAATGTCGACATTGATGGGTGTCATTGGAAAGACCAAAGATACACTGAAGAGTCGATATGACTTGGTTGATTTAGGGATTAGGCAACAATTGCATCCCATAGAAGATGATAACAAAATCTTGTTTTTAGCAGCATGCTATACATTGTCAACATAAGAGAAGGCAAAAGTTTGTGACTTATTGGCTAAATTGAAGGCGCCTAACTCCTTCTTTTTAAACATTTTGAGGTGTGTCAATGTCCATGAGCGAAAAATCTCTGGGTTGAAATGTCATGACCACCATGTATTATTGCAAGACATATTCCCACTTACAATACATGGCTTGTTGTCTAATGAAATGTCAGAACCTATAATAGAGTTGGGGAAATTTTTTAAGAACTTGTGTTCGAAGTGCTTGAGAATTGAAGATCTTGATGTCTTGGAAACCCAAATTGTAATCACATTATGCAAATTAGAAATGGTGTTTTCACCTGCCTTCTTTGATATTATGGTCCATTTGGCTGTTCACTTAGCAAGAGAGGCTAACCTTGGTGGACCTGTCCAATATCAATGGATGTATCCCATTGAGAGGTAAGGTTGACCTTAAATTATAATGTCTTTTTTATTATTTAAAAACTATCTTACCTTATTCATACTAATGCAGGTACTTGCGAACGTTAAAAACCTATGTTTGCAACAAGGCTTGTCCAGAAAGTTCAATTGCTAAAGGTTACTTGGCTGATGAATGCCTTCCCTTTTATTTGCGGTATTTGAAAAATGTCCCAACTAAGTTCAATAGACCTCCTAGGAATGATGATGGACATATGGAACATGATCAAATGTCTATCTTCAATCCAAGTAGACAGGCGAGGGGACGTTATGAATCAATATTTTTATCAGATATAGAGTTCAATCAAGGTTATATGTATGTGTTTCAAAATTGTGAAGATATTTGGCTATTTATTGAGTAAGTTTATAGGAATTAGCCATCACTTACCTCAAAAATTTTCTATTATCACTTTTTAATTAAGTAAATCATACGTTGCAGGAAGCACAAGGTAGAAACTGAAACACAAGCTTCAATGGTTGCGGAGTTCCCAGAATGGTTTCGTGCACAGGTATGTTTTGACCTCATATTTCTATTAGTTAGATTAAAAGTTATGATATTCATACATGTTGTCCTTTATAGGTTTTAGAGTTAGGTGTACAGGGTGACGCAAGTGATGACCTTATAAGCCTCGGAGTTGGGCCACTAAAGATGGTCCATCTTTATTCCACATTTATGGTGAATAGATTTAGATTTCACACTCAAGACCAAGCCTTCGGTAGAAGAACACAGAATAGTGGAGTCCTTGTGAAGGGTGATGATTCAGATGAAACAAAAGAATATTATGGTATTTTAGAAGATATATATGAATTGTCATACATTGGGAATAAGAAAGTGTATCTTTTAAAGTGTCATTGGTGGGATGTAGGTCATTTAAGAAGGGGATACAAGGTGGATAAATATAGAATTACAAGTGTAAACACCTGATACTCATTGAACTCAAATGAACCATTTGTCTTGACATCTCAAGCAGAACGAGTGTTTTACCTGGAGGACAATTGTGACCCAAATTGGCTTGTTTTTGTAAAAACAAATCCTCGAGACTTCTTTAATATGCCAGAGATGACTGATGATGGCGTAGATGAGGACAATGAGAAATCATTAAGTGATGAGGCTTATTAGCAGATTGAAATTGAAGTAGATTTGACTACTAGTGGTGATGTAGGCATTGAACTAGTGGTTTGCCTTTATAGGGATGACATTCAACCAGAAACAATAAACTACTCAAGTGAACGTCCTCGACCAAGTGGGCCAAATGTAATTGCTGAGGTGGATGAATTCATTGATTACAATGATGAGGATGTATCCACAGATGAAGAAGATGGAGAAGACATACTTGATACAAAATGTGTCCACTGATGAAGAAGATAGGGAGGATATACTTGATGAGGATGATGTAAACAACATAGATGATACTACTTATAGTTTAGATTAAATACTTTATGGTAGTGTACTTACATATAAATTGCCTTATGTTTTTTTTATCAAGTTAGCATTTGAATTCAAACTACTGTATCTCACATCCTTTTTACAATTTTGCAGGAAATGTCAAGTGGTGGACGTGGTAAGGTTAGAGGAAGGGGGGAAGAGGGAATGGGCATGGTAGTGGTCGGTTGAGACGCGACAACACAGGTGATGTGACATCACCACCAGGACTTGTTATAGGGAATGTTTCTGAGAGAAGGGAGTCTACTCCACCCACACTACCACCATCTGTGACACAACAAGATCATGAAGATTCTCCACCCATGCAGCCATCACTAAACTAGAGTAGTGTAGGTATAATTACCTTTACATTTTTTTTAATTATGGTTCATTTTTTCCTCCCCCCTCACATGCATACACACACACATATGTCTGTCTAGGTGTAATGATTTTTTATAACCTACATGTCTTATTCAGCTTCTTGTAGCACTATTAAGAAAGGTCGAGGAAAATACAAGTGTATGTCTGTTGATTTAAAAATAAAACATGGTAGAAAGATTATTATTGACATCCCTGAAGATTTCGAGCAGACTGTTGGAGATAGCACTCGAGAGTTCTCAAGTTATTGTGGCTTGGTGGTTTGAACCACTTGTTTATTTAGAGATAGTGACTGGCTTACCCAACAAGAAAAATATGGGGACATTATGTGGTTAAAGGTTAAGATAATATATTTGTGTATAGACAGTTATACAAACTAAATAGTATTTAATTTTAAACCCTTTGCATGTGTAACTATAACTATTTATGTTTGTGGTCTGTAGGATAAATTTGAACAACGAGAGGGTTAAGCTAAGTCGTTGATGAAGCGCTTCACTCTTCGCACTTTGCGGAGATTGTTTAGGAGTTGGAAGACAAAGTTACATAATCTTGTCAAATTTTTGGATACAGATGAAGATAGGCGTGTAGTTCGACTGGCTGATGTGCATCTTATAGATTGGGAGTGGTTGCTCCAACGTTGGGCTACTGAAGATTTTAAGGTAATGTACTCTTATTCTATAATATAGTTTGAACTTATTTACTTATATACAATTCTCATAATTATCTTTAAATAATAATAAATATTTTTGTCCAGTTGTAGGCGATGAGTAATAAAAATAAACTAAATAGAGAAAAGCAAGTAACCAAGCATACATGTGGCACGTAGGCGTTTGCAGAGGTAAAGCATAGTCTGGTAAGGACGGTCTCTTCATCGCCACTAATTATCAATGTACTTCTATATAGCCATGTTGTTTTCGCTATTATTATAAGATGAAATAATATTATTTACAAAATATTTTAGAGGGATCCCATTACTGGTGAATCAGCGGGACTTGACGTGGTGTGGGAGGCGCAACACACTCGTCGTACAAAGGATGGGGAGATAGAGTGTGTTGATCCCAAGTCACAGTAGATTCATGTAACTTTTCAACATCTTTCAATTTTTTATCTTTGCTTAATTACAATTTATTATATATGTTTTTAATTTGTTAATTAAACTATAGGGTTGTTTACATGAGCTTGTTATTCGATAACAATCATCTAAAGTTGAATCTCGCATGACTGGAGATGAAATGTTATCTACTATATTGGGTGCACGGTCAGGGTTTGTTCGTGGAAAGGGTTATGGAAAGAAACCCCCAAAAAAGAGACCTATTGACCAAGTTGACGTGGACTATAGAGTGTCATCTGCAATAGAACAAGTCCGGGAAGAAATGAAACGAAAACAGGAGGAAGACCGTGCTCAGATGGCACAAGAGTGAAGAAATGGAGTAAAAAATGCAAGAAGAATTTGAACAAAAGCTGCAGCAAGAGCGATCTCAAATGACCCAACAAGTGTAGGATAAAGTTCATGCACAAGTTGCTGCCTTGTTGTCCACATTATAGCAGTAGGTATATAACACATTTTCTTTCCTGTTTCTAAGAATAAACAATATTTATCATTTTTTTTAAATTCTAACAGGGACATCTACCTTCAAGTAGTAATATTTCAAGTAGATCAGCCCAATGAATCTAGATAAATAATGGTATGTTTATAAATCACTGTTTCTTTTTTACTAATTTAAATATTTATTTAAGTATTGTTCAATGTTCAAATTTTAACTTAAATGCTATCTAATATTTTAACTGCTATTATTTCTCTTTTAGCCCAAAGTAATTACTAGTATTAAATTCAATAATACTTTTTTCTTCTCTTCTTACAGGTTGAGTGGGTTTCAAAGAATAATAGCATATTAAATATATTTCACCTCAATAGTTGTATTTTTTGAGAAGTTCAACAACTATTAACAGTGAATGTACAATTTGTAACTTTAGTTTTCTTATTGTTAATTATGTATGTGACTATGACTTTGTTGCTCTTTGTTTTTAATGCAAATTTTCTTTTGATATGATTTTTATTAGTTGTTGTACTTTAATTTTATCATTGCCTTCTCATATCTTCTGAAATTAATTTTACAACCATTCGAATTCTGTCGTTTTCTAGGCAAATAATGTGTAATTACAAATAGAATATTTTTAAAAAAGATTTTGTAACCTTTAGTGGCAACCAAGTCATCATTAAATGCTTCAGAAAATAAATTTAGAGGCGACAAAAGTCATAACTACAATGCATAGTTAGGAGAATTAGTGGTGACATCTATTCGCCACTAAAGCTAAGAGAATTAGTGACAAGTATAGGTTGCCACTAAAGCTAGGAGATTTAGTGGCGACCCAAGGTTGCAACTAATTGTAGGAGAATTAATGGCGACTAAATGGGGTCGCCACTAAATCCACGAGAATTAGTGGCAACCTAAGGTCGCCACTAAATGTAGGCGAATTAGTGGCGACCTCATGTAGTCGTCACTAAAACTATGAGAATTAGTGACGAAAGATGGTCACCACTAAAAGCTGCGATAATTAGTGGGAGAATTAGTGGCAACCCAAGGTTGTAACTAATTATAGGAGAATTAGTGGCGACTATATAGGGTTGCCACTAAAGCTACGAGAATTAGTGACGACAGATGGTCGCCACTAAAAGATACGATATTTAGTGGCGACCTTTCCTTGCCACTAAAACTCACAATGTCGCCATTAATTATGAAGTTTTTAGTGATGAGAATTTGTCACAATTTTTGTTCTGTCATTTAACGGTGACCAGGGTCGCCACTGATTGTGAGTTTTAGTGACGACCTTTTTTATCGCCACTAATGCCTTTTTGCTACGGTTGTATTAGTGACAACTTAAAGATGACATTTTGTCGCCACTATAAACTTTTAGTAGCGACTTTTGTTATTTTTTGCAGCGACTTTAGTCGCTACTGAAAGCTATTTTTTTTGTAGTGTACATATATATATATATTATTAGAAAAAAAATGGGACGTATAACTGAAACTATCTAACGAGAATTGAATCTGTTATGTCAATTGTACAGACATCAAAGATAGAACAAATAATTTCCCAAGAAAAATTAAGCTAGAGAGAACCAGAGAGAATTAAAATACATTTAATGCCCATCAATGCAGCAAAGCGAAACAGATTTTTCATGTAAAAGTAACTCGTTCCGCCTAAGATATTGATGCAAGCACTATATTTCGTTCTTTCCCCTTTAAAATGGACTTTTTAATGTACATTCTAATTTTATACGTTAAAATTGGTTTTGTTTATTAGTTTTCCACTCTTTGTAACCTTTTTTTAAAAAAAAGCTAACGTTATTTTAGATTCAAATTTAAATAAATTTTAAATATTAATTAATTATAAATTAACTTACAACTTAATAATCCAATACCTTCAAGTTGAAATTTTTTATTAGAAATACTAATAGTACTCAGGTTTTGGGTTTCCCTTCTAGCATTGGCTTTCGTCCTGCTATTGCACATTTTCTGGCACTGTCTCATTTTGTGTGTGTGAATCGTCCTGCAGACTTCTTTTTTGGAAAAATTACAGAAATTTCAAATTTACAAAAATAAGTTTTAGAATGACCTAGTTATAATCTTAGAAAAACTTAATTATAGTTTTAGAAAAACTCTTCACTATAAATTTAGAAAGACTTAGTTGTAATTTTAAAAAAATTAGTTGTAACAATATCTTTCGCTGCAAATTTTACAAACTTAAAATCTTTGGTTATAATTTTTCCTCCTTTTTTGTTTTTGGGTATTTGTACAGCTAAAGACTGGCTTGGGTGGTGAGTGAGACAGATTCAGTCACAATTGTTGTCTAACGAATTTAGATCCCTTATATTTAGATTTAAATATAAAAAACAAAGCTAAATTTTAAAAATGAAGGAAAGAGAGAAGTAAATGCCATGCACGTTCTCCAACCAATAACGATAGCCCTAATCTCTGGTTTAGTGGAGTGGCAAAGAAAAACTGTGATCACATCTTGCTGTCCGATGTTTTTTTCATCCACAGTAGGGAATCCTTGCCAATTTCAAAATTAATATGAGCCATTGGATCTCTTTTAATTTAGAGTATATACATACACTTATAATTTTTTTAAACTAGTTATTCTTAATCATCTCTAATATTAATTTGTTTAAAGTTTTGAAACTATAATCCTAATGTAATGCACATATACACACGGCAAATTCTGGGGTGTTTGACAAAAGTTAGTAATGGGTAGCAATAAAGTGAAAATCAAGATCTTATTTAAGATTATAAAGGCACTCAAAAAATTGATTTCATTGATTTGGTTGTTAGAAAGTATTGTCGCTAATATTAAAATTTTATTGCCATAGAACATTAGTTGCCCCGCACTAAGTGCAAAATAAACAACTAAAGCCATGAAGGCTCCACGCATAATACATCCTATCACCATCTGGTCCATCCACATGCAATTAATTTATAATTTATACTTGGAAACTAACTAATTAAAATATGCTAAGAAACATGACAAGAGTCCTTATAGAGTTTTTTTTCCCCCTTTTTGTTATCAAGTCAACTTTTTTTGGAATTTTCTCCTCGATAGTCTTCCTCAGATAACACCTCATCTTCGCATGAAAGACTAATTCCTTGAATTATTGTCAGGCGTCATAGGCAAGCAAGAATCACTCCCAACAGAGTTTTTCTTTGTATACACAATGCATGAATCATGCCCGAACCTCTTCCACTTGGACCAACTCACTCATGTCAGTTCACATAAAGTTTTAGAAAATAAGAAGTATAGAGGATAAAAATATCAATAAGTATTAAAGCTACCGACATCAGAATATAGAGCTAATAATAGCCTAGAGAACAAAAATATATTAAAACATTGATTATATTAGAAATGGCTAGAATTGGTTTTGTTAGAAAATATCCTTACTAATATTAAAATTTTAGTTAAATTAACCTTTTTTCATAAAAGATATTTAAATTATACAATAATTTCTTCTATTATGAAAATATATATCTAAATTTTCTTGAAACTAAAATATAATCAAAATATTCTCAAGAATAATATTTATTTTTTATTAAAAAATATAATTTTTTAATTAATATATTTTATGTTAGAAACAATTAATTTACTTTATTTTAAAGTTTAAAAAATGACTATTTTTATATTAATTAGATATATATTTAATACTTGTTATATTATATAAATAATAAATATAAAAAAATTTTGATCAAAGTAAATAATATTGCATCTGACTTTTTGGTCCATCCACTTGCACTTAATTCATACTCTTAGTGGCTTCATAGCCAAGATATAAAACTACTTAATTAAACAAGAGTCACTATCTTTTCTTTTCTTTTTTTCTTTTTTTTTTTTGGGTAAAATTTTGTTCTTAGTCTTTGAAGTCTTCCAGCAATTTTTTTTTTTAAATTTTCTTCTACAAAAGTCTTCGAGTCTACAGAAGTCTTCGATTGAAGTCTCTAATAAAAAGAATTAAGAAAAACTATAGTAAAAATGGTAATTGAACGTATAGCTTGGTGCAATAATTACTGATAGACTATAATTTTTTTTGGGCCATACACCGACTCTTATTTTCTTTAGTGGACTTTTACATATTGCTTAGTTTAAACACCTGGAGCCCCTGGTATTGCGAGATAAAGAAGGAGAGAATGTAAAAATTGGACAAATGTTTTTACTTCAATAAAAATAATTTGATAGTTAAAATAACGATATAATAAATAAAATAATAATTATAAAAATATAATAAATATTTTATAATTATGTAAAGAAAATATATTTACGTTATGCCCTATGAAATGAGCTCTTAATTTTTCACACTTTTTTTTCATCTAATTATAAAATTTAATTTACTTAGATTAATTTCCAAACTTAATATGCACGGTTCAATGCCAAAGTAGAACATAATTCATGGATAAACATCCAAAGGAAGATAGAACAAGAATAATGCAAAAGAATTGGTGTACTGTCCTGAACTATATATGTATTCATGTTTTTCATTGAATCTATGATAAATCAATAAAATTAATTAAGTTTCTACTACGAATGACGTCAGATTGATTCAAGCTTTTAAAAAATCACTGGACATAGTGTTAAGCATTAATTGGACATGTTTATTCAAAATAATTCTACATTTCATGAATCATTTGTTGATATAATATCATCTCAATTTTAAAGTTGTGATGAACTTACTCAATTTTTTGGTCAATTTTATTTTTGTAATAAATTATGGACTAAATTTAGGTATAGTTTATTATATTTTTATTATTAAATTTGTTAATTAAAGTATAACAAATATATACTTTTTTAATAAAAATAGGATAAGTGTATGATTTAATTAAAAATTATAAAATTATATATAAAATTATACACTTGTTATGTTTTAATAAAAGAATTATATATTCATCATATTTTGATTAACAATAAAGATATAAAGAATTGTATATAAATTTTTTTTCTTCAACTTATTTCATTACATTTGCTTTTTTAGAATTGATTTTGTTAGAAAATTCTTCTTGCTAATATTCAAATAAATAACTAAGGTGATTAATATTAATGGCTTGTTTGATAGAAAAGATTAAGCTGGAAAGGAAAAGAAATTTTAAAAAAAGTGCATAAACTATCCATTGGCATAATATCAGAAAAAAAAAAGAAATATTTTCTTTTCCTATTTAGTTTCATGAAAGAAAAATATATATATATTTATATCTATAAGATGTTAAATTATTTTATTATTCTTAATTTGATTAAATGTATTTATTGTCAATAGCAGTAATGATATTCTATTATACTAATATAAGTAGATTTTTTATTTATTTTATATTTTTTATTCATAATTGTATTTTATTTTTATATTAATTAACTATGACCCCATATTTTCCAGAAAAAGCACTAATACTGTTCTAAACCTTCCAGCGTGTGGGTCGCACTAGCTCTGAAACCAATCTCGCAATGCACAGTGCATGTATGCGTGGGACCCAAAATTTTTTGATCCTTTTGAATCTTTTATTTTTCTTGACATTAAACATAAGACAGGCAAAATTTTTCTCTTATTTCTTGACATTCTTAAGTACTACTCTTCACTGGCAGTGCCGGACTGTGGACCAAGAGGCAAAATATTTTTTGAAAAAAAAAATCATATCTTATTTAAAAAAATTATACTTTTATAATATATTGTTTAAATAAAAAATGTATCATCACTCAACTAAATTATAATAATTTAATGAATAGCTCAGAAGAGTTTTTTTTTTCATTTATCTAATAAAATATAAAAATTTATAACGGTTAATTTGCAAAAATCTATATATATATATATATATATATATATACAAAATGTGGCAAATACTATGTTATCTAACAATATTTTCAGAAAATTTTGCAAACATTTTAGGAGATAATTATTCTAGTTCCAATTGAAATCAACTTATTGACATTTACACATAATTATGTTTTACTTAATTATTATAGAACAACTATTTACATAAATGTCTTAAAGACATACATATGTAGATTAAATATAAATTGGAATATAGAAAAAACAATAGACCGGGGCAATAAGGGGAAAGAGAAGAAACACTGTGAAAAGTCTAACTAAAGCTAAAAACGATTTGAAAAAAAAAAAAAAAGAGAAAAAATGGAGAAAATGGAAAAGAAAAAGAAATTTAGGAGAAAATAGGGAAAATTGAAAAAAAAAGAAAAAATATGTATAAATTAAATAAGTTTAATTTAAAATGTCAAATAATGTATATATATATATATATATGAATAAATTTAGTGGATTCGTGGGTTTAAAATTAAAAGATGTGAGAAGATAATATTAAAATTTAATACTATATACCAACAAGTTATACAAAATTAAAGGGACACAATTTAACGTAGCTCTGCCAGTTACATAGTCAAAGTAAAAGGCGTACTGATAAATACGAATTGATACTTGAAAACTAATTTAATTAAAGCATGCTGAGAAATTGCTAAGAAAGCTAATGATAGCCACTATTGTTCTTTAACAATCAAATTTTTTGTTTCTTTGGAATTTTCTACTTTAAAGTCTCCCCTATGGAAAATGTTTTGCTCTTGGTAAATTTTCATTTGAAGTCTTTGAATGTAGCCTCCCTCATGAAATTGCTTTGGAAACATGAGTGAAAACGATAGTTGAACGTGAATTCGATGCATTACTGATAGATTATATGTAGTTTTTATTGTCATCCTTGGAGGCTAATTCGTAATTTGCACCATCATATGCATCTATTTTAAAAGGTTTATTTAAAATAGTTTCATATTTTAAATATTAATTGTGAATAATTAGTATCATAATAATGAAATCCTAAAGAAATTAGCTTAATGATGGATATGAATAACTCGTAGCATACTGTCATTTACTTTTGATAGATATTTTAAGAAACACTTTCTTAAAATAAATAATTTCATTACATTTGTTTCAGTATAATTGGTTTTGTTAGAAAAATTTTGTTCCTAATATTAAAATTTTTCGAGGATAACATTGGTTGTTGTTAAAATTTGTACAAAATATTTCTTGAGATCTCTATCAAAAACTAGCACAACCTTGTGCAGAGTATATAATTAATAGTCACTTTTAGTCCAATAAATAAGTAAGATTCACTATCTTTTATTTTCTTTTTTAAGTCAGTTTTTGTGGAATTTTATTCTTTAAGGTCTTTGAAGTCTTCCTTACGACAAAATTTTATTTTTTTGGTAATTTTTCTCTACAAAAATCTTTCATTGAAGTTTCTCACAAAAATAATTTGGAATCGAAGTGAAAATGACAGTTAAACGTGTTGTCTGGTGCATTAATGATAGACAAAAATTTTCTTAGCCGTGCTTTTCTTGATTAGACTTCTGTTTAAACTTTTAATCCCACAATTTTTTATCTAATTATAAAATTTAATTTACTTAAATTAATTTCTAAACTTAATGCTCGGTTGAATGCCAAGGTTTAATTATATTAACGTACTAATGTAGCATTTGAAGAATTCTATCTAAACTTTGTGAAACATGATTTGAAATATGAATCACAAAGTCCATATAAATTCAAAGCTTTGCTGCTTCCCAATATACAGCTATATATTTTTGTTAATTTTAGATGAACTGGAAAGACTAAGCAACTAGAAAACCTTATTTGGGTTGCAAATACAAGTGCATTGCGGGGATAACACTTTATGGTTCATTTAATACAGAAAATAGCAAGCATAACTGAAACTTACTATTAGAGAAACTAAAGAGAAAATTGAGTTAGACAGCTCGATGGATGAAATCTCATGGGAACAAGTAATATGAAGGAGTGTTATAACGTTGCTCTTAGCTTTCTTATTGTATAAACTGCTCAACGTATTGGCATTATATATTATGCATTTGTGTCTGTTTCACATTCTTTATTGAAAGGCTTCTTTTTTCTAAGCTTATCGGAAAAAAAAAAAAAAATCTAAACTCGTAACTTAATTAACCTTAAAAGTGTGAGAAAATAATGAAACCTCTTTATTTAGCTAGTTCTTTTGGATAGATGTCAAATTTAACTAATTACAAACAAACATCAAGAGTGGTCACCGGTAGATTCAATCATGTCTGCCTACTTTTTTTTATCAATTTTTGAAATAGAACTTACAATCCAATGAATTTCATTCAATATTGGAGGTCAAATTTGCAATCAAGTCTAATAACTGTCCATTTAAACTTATCAATAATTCAGTGCTTTGATGAAAGGGGAAAAAAAAAAATCAGAAGCTAACAGTAAACACTTAAAGAAATTCAATTAAGTCAACAACGTAGTGCTTTGTTGAAATCTTGTGAAAGAAATAGGTAATACAGGGAGAGGAGGGTATACGATTGTAAATAAGAAAACCCTCCTAAAAAATAGGCCTCATTACGAGCTAGTTGATGAGCGCGAACGAGATGGGGTTGCTTCATGTAACTGATAAAACTTAGGAAGTAGATTACATCCAAATGAAGCATTATTAGTTAAACCCCCGTTTTTTCTTGCCTTGGGCATGCATGAAATTAACTAGTAAATAATTAAAAGAAATCTTACTCCAAAAAAATATAAAAGGTGTGCTCTGTTGAGTGAGGGCACTGTCACAATGGCAAATAGGTCAGATATTTGCTATTGTTTTTAAGTAGAAAATAGAAATGTAATTTTAGTGTAAGCAATCTTTATTTAATGATGGAAATGCTAAAACGACCAACATAGTTTCAGTTGGTTAAATTTTTTAGTTTTATGGTTAGAGGTTATTATGAGGTGTATATAGCAAAGTTTAGATATTCCTCTGTTTATTTAACATTCGGTCTACATGAAGCATATGGCAATGTGGGTGTAATTTATAAAAATCAATAATTTGAAAGCAACTATTGTTGTTAAATTCATGAGTTGACTCTCTAAATTTAATGAATTTAAGTTTTTACTTAAGAAAATCATGTTAATTCAATTGTAAACTCAAACTTAATATAAACTTGGTTTAATATACCTTTGACTTATATAAACTTGATTAACTCAGTATTTTTTTGAATCGAATTTGATAAGTTACCATATAACTGAGTCAAATTAAATTTTAAAAAGATAAAAATTCTTAAATCCAATACAATATGCTAAAGAATTATATAAAAATAATATTTATATATGAATTTTATTAGAATTTTATATTGAGAAATATAAATTATAGAATATAAATAATTTTTAAAAAAAATTTAGTATAATTTTTTTGTATTTTAAATAAATTTATAATGGCTAGCAATAATGTCAAAATTAAGATCTTATTTAAGATTCTTATAGACACTAAAAAAGTTAATTTTGTTAGAAATGGTTAGAATTGGTTTTGCAAGAAAATATGGTCATTAACATTAAAATTTTAGACAAATTATTTTCTTTTTTTAAATGAAAAATATCTAATCTATGTGATCCTTCTTTCAATTATTAAAATATAGAGAAATCTCTCTAAAATTAAAATATGACCCAAATGTTTTTAGGAACAATATTTTTTATAAAAATATAAATTGTTAAATAACACGTTTCTTAAACTTTGATTTTATCATTATTTATTTTATGTTAGACTGTCAATTTAATTTATTTTAAATTTAAAAAGGTAACTATTTTTACATTATTCAAATACATATTTAATACTTGTTATATTATATAAATAATAGAAATAAAAATATTTTCATCAAAATAAATGTAATTGTAACATATCTGTTACTACAATGAAGGTTAATATAATATGTTTTATTATACAAAGAGAGAAAAAAATTATGTAATTTTGATAGTTGTTGGTAATGATTTCTCACAAAATAGTAATAGGTGGTGTGTAAATGGCAAGTATGTGCTAAGTTGTTTCTTTCTTAAAATGACATATCATTATTTATTAGTCTAATCAACTTGAAATTAACAGAGTTATTACATATTTAAATTTCAAGAAACAAAGTGTAAACATTTGTAAAGTATAAGAGCTGAATTAAAAAAAATTATAAAAATTAAGTTAAAAGATCAAATAAATTATAAGGGCTGAATGATTAATTTTCTCAAATTTTAATATTAGTTGCTATTGACAAAGGGTTAAAATTTGAAACTACTAAAAATATCCATTCTATAGTGCAATATAAACAACGAGAGTGATGAACAGTTGCTCATAAATCATAATGCATATATCTCATCAATTTCTTGGTCATCCACATGCAATTAATTCATAATTGAAGTGGTTTGATACTTAAAAACAACCTAATTAAAGCATGCCAAGAAATTGCTAGGAAACAAAATGAGAGTAGCTATAAATATTTTTTTTTTCTCATTCTTTTTTTTTCTTACTTTTGAATTTTCTTTTATAGAGTCTTCAAAGTCTTTTCTATAAAACTAACTAATCAAAGCATGCCGAAAAATTGCTAAGTAATGACAACCACTATTTTTTCCCAATCAAAATTTTTAATGTTTTTGTTTTGGGCTGTAAAGTCTCCCTTTTTTTTGGGTTCTTCATAGATCTTTTCTTTATAGTCTTTGAATGAAGCCTCTCTCACCAAACTGCTTCTGAAATTTGAGTGAAAATGATTGTTGAGGGTGAAGTGTGGGGCATTAGTGATAAAATATGTTTAAATTACATCATCTTCTCTTTTCTTGAAAATATGCTTTCCTTGAAACTTGACATACATTACATTTACCTCTCCTCTAATAAAATAATACAACGTATAATTATACTTATTTTGATATATATATATATATATATATATATACATACCTATATTAATTTTACAATATAACATACATAAAATATATATATTAAAATAAAATTGACTAAACGTTTATACATTTCTTAATTTTAACATAATTACAATTTTTCAAAATTTTTCCTCAAACTAAAAAATAGGAAAAGTACACATTGCTGTTTTTTTATGAACTACTTTTAACATATTGATAACAATATTTTAATTAACAATTGTTTTTCATGTTTTGTTATTTAAATAACGATTTGAAAAAAATAAAAAGACAAAATTTACATCAAGTGCTACAGGTATACATGAGGAATGCTTGTAAGTTATAAAGCATCTGACATGTTATGGTGTGATTTGTGGCCTTGATGGGGGGATATGATTTTGAAGGAACAAAGAAAGCAACCCATCAAGTTTTTGAAGGATAAATAAAACAAATGAGGTATAGTTTTGAAGTATTTAATATTAAGTATTTTTCAATGAATTATAATAAGTGGATTTCTTTTATAATTCAATTTTTTTTAAACATTTTTTTGGCCTATTACATATTTTTAACTTATTCAGATTTTGGGTCATCAAGAAATCATTGGACAGTGTTATACATTAATAGGGGATATTTATTCAAAATAATTGTTCATTTCATGAATGATTTGTTCACGTAATATGATCTCAATTTTTTAAGTTGTAATGAACTTGCTCAAATTTTTTTTGTTAATTTTACCTTTTGACAATAAACTTATTTCGTTACAGTTGCTTTACTAAAATTGATTGTGTTTGAAAATTGTTCTTGCTAAGATTCAAGTAAATAACTAAAGTGATTAACATTAATGAAAATGATGAGAGAGAAAGGAAAGAAAATTAAAAAGAAAGTGGATGAATTATTCTTCATTTTGTTTGGTACGATAAGAGGAAAAAGAAGAAATATTTTCTTCTCTTATTTGGTTTTATAAAAAAATATATAAAAATAATATATTAAATTATTTTATTTATCTTAATTATATATATATATTTATTTATTTATAAATTTTTTATTTTGAAATTTATTTTTTATAATTTTGTTGACAATTTCTTTATATTTTCATATTAATTAACTATAATACCATATTCTCGAAGTAACACAACTAATTCTGTATCATTCTACACTGTTCTAAGCCTTCCGGCTGGTGGGTCCCACTGGCATTAAAACCAGTCTCCCTAGCGCTGCGAGACTTTTCTTCTCTTTGTGGGTCAATGGAGGTACTATTACTCGCTGTGGGGTTATAGTTTTATATTTTTTTAAGACTTTTTTTTTCTTTCTATCAAATAAAAAAAGATACAATTTCTTTCTCATTTCTTTTCCTCTTTATTCCCTCTTATAAAAAAAAAATTCACACTTGACTTTATGTATTTAGACTATATTTGATACACAAGAAAAGAAATTGAAGAAATATTTAAAAAAAATGAATAGAATAAGAAATGACACTTATGTCCTACCTTAAAAAAAGTAATAAAAATTTTTTTAATTTGGGTAATAATTATAAAGATGTAATAAAAATTTTTTATTTTTTTTTTGAAATCTTTTCATTCCATCAAAATTTAATATTACATACCAAATATGACATTAGAAGAACAAATTCTTAAGTACTAGTCTTTGATGGCAAAGCTAGAACCCTAAGTTTGGAGGTAAAAATTTTTTTAATAAATTTTTATATTTCTTATTTGAAAATATTTTTATAGTATATTGTTTAAATAAAAAATACATTATTACTTAACAACATTGTCATAATTCAACGAATAGCTTATAAGAATATTTTAAAGAAAAAAAGTTGATGTATAAAAATTTATAACTATTAATTTGTAAAAATTTATATTTTAAAGTGCACTATTTTATTTTAAAATATTTCAAAATTTTTTGCAATATTTTTAAAAATAATTGTTCTACATCCAACTAAAACCAGTATATTAATATTTGAATTTGATTATATTTTACTTTACCAAAATGTATCAATGGCATGCATAGATTAAATATAGATTGTAAAATAGAAGAAATATTGGACAAGATAATAAAGAGAGAAAGATGAAGTATTGTGTAAAATCTAACAAAAATAAGGACAATTTAAAAAAAAAAAAGAAGGAAAAGTGAGGGGGTAATGGAAAAAAAGAAAGCAATGTATGGAGAAAATAAGAAAGTGAGGATGAGAATGAAATGAAATGGAAAAGAACTAGGAAAAAAAATATATGTGTGAATTTATTAGGTTTAATTTTAAATATGAATCAATAAAAAAATACATGAATAAATTCAAGAGAGAATTACAAATAAAAATTCAGAGTTTGAAAAAATTATTTTATAGGACCTATTACTATTGTTTTAGAATATATTATCACTAATTTTAACTAAAATTAGTGGTATCTAGTAATAACAGGTCTTGTAGACTAATTTTTTTAAACTGAGTTTTTATTTGTAATTCTCCCTAAATTCAATTAATTCAATAAGCTTGATAAATTCAAAATTTTAAAATATGTAATGCCATAATATTAAGATTCAATTATATATATATATATATATATATATATATATATATATATATATGAAACTAACTGATCAAAGCATGTGGAAAATTGCTAAGAGTTTTCTGTTTTTCTGAATTTTTTTGCATTAAAGACTTCCTTTTGGAAATTTTTAAATTGCTTTTAAAATTTGAGTGAAAATGATTGTTGATCGTGAAGTTTGGGACATTAGTAATAGATTATACTTTTCTTTGTCATACTTGGAAGAGACTCTGACTTGTAATTCACAATGCAATGTGTAAAAAGAAAAAAAAAACAGTGGCATGCATTGTATAAATTTATTAGTAAAGCTGTTTTCTTTTTTTTCTTTTAATGTTTAAATTACATAATTTTTTCTTCTCTTAAAATATGTTTTTCTTTCTTAAAACTTAACATGCATTATACTTACCTCTCCTACATTAAAATAATACAAGGTACAATTGTATTTATTTTAACTAAAATACACACACGCACACACGCACATATATATATATATATTAATTTTACAATATAACAAATATAATATATATATATATATATATTATAATTTTACCATAAAATTGACTACACTTTTATATATTTCTTGATTTAAACTTAATTACAATTTTTAAATCTTTTTCTCTAATAAAAAAAAAAAGAAAAGAAAAGTACATATCGCTGTTTTTTAATGAACTATTTTCCACAAATTGATGACAATATTTGAACAATGGTATTTTCATGTTTTGTTATTTAAAGAACGATTTAAAATATAAAAAAAAGATGAAATTTACGTTAAGGGCTAGATTTATCTATGAGAAATGCTTATAAAGCATCTGACATATGTTACAATGTGATTTGTAGCCGTGATGAGGGAACAAAGAAAGCAACCCATCAATTTTTTCAAGGAGAAAACAAATGAGGTATAATTTTGAAGTATCTGATATTAGGTTTTTTAATGAATTATAATAAGTGGATTTTATTTATATTTCAATATTATATTATTGATTTTTCAAAAGAATATTTTATACCTTTTTTTTCTAATTACATATTTTTAACTCATTCAGACTCTAGATTATCAAGAAATCATGAGACATAATGTTAAACATTAATTGGGGATATTTATTCAAAATAATTATACATTTCATGAATGATTTGTTCATATAATATGATCACAGTTTTTTTAGGTTGTGATGAACTTACTCAAAATTTTTTGTCAATTTTATTTTTGATAATAAATTTATTTCGTTACAGGTGCTCCAGTAGAATTGATTGTATTAGAAAATTCTTCTTGCTAATATTCAAATAAATAACCATAGTGATTGACATTAATAAAAATGATGGGAGGGAAAGAAAAGTAAATCAGAAAGAAAGTAGAAAAATTAATTCTTCTATTTTTACTGTTTATTTATAGTTAATTTTTTTATTTTCAAAATAATTTTATATAATTTGTTTACAATTTCTTTTTTTTTTATATTAATTAGCTATCATACTAAATTCCTAAAATTGCGAGTCCTTTCCTTCCCTTTGTGGGTCATTGGAAGGACTATTATTCGCCGTGCAAGTATGTATATATAGCTTAGAGATCCCTGTATTTAGGGTTTAGTCTTCCTGAAGCGTATTGCAATATGGGTTCAATTTATAATAATGATTAGCAATAATGTCAAAATCAAGGTCTTATTTAAGATTTTAGAAAACAACTTAAAAAGTTTATTTTGTTAGAAATAATTAAAATTGGTTTTGTTAGAAAATATCGTGAGTAATACTACAATTTTATGCTACAATGATGAAACTATAGAAAAATCTTTCTAAAACTAAAATATGGCCAAAATATTTTTCAAAATAATATTTTATTTTTATAAAAAAATATAACATATTAAATAATATATTTCTTAAACTTTGATTTTAGTGCTATTTATTTTATGTTAGAAATCATCAATTTAATTTATTTCAAATTTAAAAAGGTAACTATTTTTATATTACTCAAATACATATTTAATACTTATCAATTCTAGTCTGTCTAAATGGAATTAATTCACAATTTAGATGGTTTGATACTTGAAAACAATCTAATTAAAGCATGCCTAGAAATTGGTAAAAAACATAACTGAAGTTGCTATCAATCTTTTCTTTTGTCCCATGTCAATTTTTTTTTTAAATTTACTTTTGTAGAGTCTTCAAAGTCTCCCCTATGAAACTAACTGATCAAAGCATGCTGGCAAATGCTAATTAATGACAACGATAATTTTTTTCCAGTCAAATTTGTTGATTTTCAGAATCTTTCTTGCTTTAAAGCCTCCCTTATGAATTTTTGTTTTTTGTTTTTCATAGGACTTTTCTTTAAAGTCCTCGAATGAAGGCTCTCTCACCAAACTGCTTTTGAAATTGGAGTGAAGATGATATTTGATCGTGAAGCTTGGTGGAAAAAAAAAATCCAAAAGCTAACAGTAAACACTTAAAGAGATTCGATCAAATTAACAAGGTAATGCTTTGTTGGAATCTTGCAAAGGAAACAGAGTACGATAGGCAGACGAGGGTACAAGAGTGTAAATAAGAAAACCCACTTTGGAGATGGATCCCATTGCGAGCTAGATGATGAACACAAATGAGAAGGGGTTGCTCTATATGAAGCAATATTAGTTAAACGCCTTTTATTACTTGCTTTGGGCATGCATGACATTTACTAGTAAATGATTAAAAGAAATCTTACAAAAGAGGAAAAAAAAGGGTGTGCTCCGTCAAGTTCAGGCGCTGTTAAAATGGCAAATATTGATTTAATGATAGAAATGCTAAGACTGCAACATAGTTTTAGTTGGTTAACTTTTTTTAAGCTTTTTTATGAGATATGCTTATAGCTAAGCTTAGATATCACCCTGCTTGTTTAGCGTTCGGTCTACATGAAGCATATTGCAATTTGGGTGTAATTCATAAAAATCATGGTGATTTGGAAGCAGCTATAAGAGGTGGTACTCAAATGAATGGAGCCTTTGGAAGAAGTCCATAATGACTGACAATAATGTCAAAATCAAGATCTTGTTTAAGATTCTCGAAGCCACTTAAAATAGTTAATTTTGTTAGAAATGGTTAGAATTGGTATTGCCATAGAAAATATTGTCACTAATATTAAAAATTTTGCCAAATTATTTTTTTATGAGAGATGTTTAAATTATTTAGTCCTTCTTTTCATTTTATTTATGAAAGAAATTTCTGTAATGTTGAAATATAACTAAGATATCCTTAGGAATAATATTTATTTTTTATAAAAAAAATACAACTTACTAATTAATATACTTCTTAAACTTTGATTTTACTGTTATTTATTTAAGATTAGAAACCATCAATTTATTTTATTTTAAATTTAAAAAGATAAATATTTTTATTTTACTCAAATACATATTTAATACTTGTTATTTTATATAAATAATAAATATAACAACATTTTTTATCAAAATAAGTATAATTATAACTTTTTTAACTGCAAGAAATATTAGTACAATGTATTTTTTATTTCAAAAGAAGAAAAACCATGCAATTTAAACATCCATCACAAATGGTTTCTCACGAAATAGTAATAGGTGGTGTGTAGATCGTGATTATTTGGCAAGTTATCTTCTACTCAAGATAACATATCATCATGCACTAGGCTAATCAGTTTTAAATTAATATAGTTATCATAGATTTAAACTTTCGGGACCAAGTGTAAACTTTTGTAAAATATAAGAATTTATAAAAACTAAATTAAAAATTCAAGTAAACTATAATAACTAAATGATTGATTTTCCTAATTTTTAATATTAATTGTCACGAACAAAGAGTTAAAACTTGAAACCATGAAGAATACGGTACAAAAAAAACAACTAGAGTGATGAACACTCGCTTATAACTCATAATCCATATATCTGATCAATTTCTGGTCCATACGCATGCATTTAATTCATAATTGAAGTGGTTTGACACTTAGAAACAACCTAAGTAAAGCATTCCAAGAAATTGCTAGGAAACGTCACGGAAGTTGCTGTCAATCTTTTCTTTTTTCCCTTTTTTTTTTTTTAAATTTTGTAGAGTCTTAAAAGTGTCCCCTATGAAATCAAAGCATGCCAAGAAATTGCTTAGAAATGACAGCCACTATCTTTTCTAGTCAAATTTTTTGTTTTTCAGAATTTTTTGGCTCTAAAGTCTCTCTTGTGGAAATTTTTTTTATTATTCATACATCTCTTCTTTAAAGTCTTTGAATGAAGCCTCCCTCACCAAACTCCTTTTGCAATTTGAGCAAAAATAATAGTTGACCGTGAAACTGGGGATATTAGTGGTAGACTACACTTCTTTTCTTAGGTCATATTTGGAGGGAGACTCTGACTCTTAATTTGCAACATAATGTACACCAATTATTTGAATAAAAAAAACCAATGGAATAATTATATGAGTGAGGTTCTTTTTCTTTTTTTTAAAGATACTTTAAATTACATAGTTTTCTCTTCTCTTAAAATTAGATTTCCCATCCCTGAAACCTAATATGGATTACATTTATCTCTTTTGTAATAAAATATAAGTTACAAATATATTTATTTTGACTATAATACACACACATATGCATATATTAATATTACTTTTACAATATAACAAGTATGAGACACCTTAAAATAGTCACTTTTTTAAGTTTTGGTAAATTATAAGATCATTTGATAAAACAGTTAATTATTAAAAACAATGAACATATCCATATAACGGTTTTTCAAAATTAACCAATTTAAAGATGATAATTTAATTTTAACAATAATATTTGTATTAAGCATATATTAACAAACAAAAGCATTAACATAAATCAAATAAAATTTTAACATACATTAAATCTAATTTTTTTCTTATATGATTATTTTTAATTAAAAAATAAAATATTATTAAAGGTATTTTGACAATTTTTTAGTTTTAGAGGAATTTGTACATATTTTAAAAAGTAAAAAGTACTATTTAATTTTAGTATCTTTTATTTCTTGATTTAAACTTAATTATAATTTTTCACATTCCTTTTTTCTAACTAGGTTTTTTAATGAACTATTTTTTTATAAATTAATGACAATCTTTTGACAATGGTTTTTCATGTTTTGTTACTTAATTAAAGATTTAAAATGAAAAAAGACGAAATTTACATTAAGTACGAGAGGTGTCTCTGAGAAATGCTTATAAACTGCAGAGCCTCTTACATGTTTCTGTGTGATTTGCGGCAGTGATAAGTGGAGAAGATTTTGAGGGAAAAAAAGAAAGCAGCCCACAAGCTTTTGAAGGATTAAACAAATTAGGTATAATTTTGAAGTATTTGCTATTAAGTTTTCTTTCATGAATTAGGATGAGAGGATTTCCTTTATAACTTAATATTATGTTATTGAATTTTTTTTTCAAAAAAATATTTTCTACATTTTTCTGGCCAATTACATTTTCTTTTTTACCTTTCAGATTCTAGATCATCAGGAACTCACTGGACATAGTGTCAAACATTATTTCGGGATATTTATTCAAAATAATTGTACATTTCATGAATGATTTGTTCATATAATATCATCTCAGGTTTTAAAGTTGTGATGAACTTACTTAATTCAACGTAGCTCCATGTAAAAAGCTTACTAATAACTATGAATTGATACTTGGAAACTAACTTAGTTAAAGTATGCCGAGCAATTGTGTAGAGAGCTAATGATAGCCGCTATTGTTTTTTTCCAGTCAGGTTTTGTGTTCTTTGGGAATTTCTACTTTGAAGTCTGCCTTATGGAAAATGTTTTGTTCTTGGTAAATTCAAATTTTCCTTTCTAATATACGATGCACTTTAAAATAGTGAGTTCTGAAAATTTATAAAGCTATTTTTCAAATCAGCATGAAGCCCAAGATATTTATAAAGAAACTTTAGAAAAGCATCGCTTTTTCTTAGAAATTCGATAAACAATATTTAACTACCATTTCTAAAATTAGTTTGAGTTCCCCACTGTTTAATAAAAAAATTTTAAGTTTTTTTTAAATATTGACCCCTGTTTAGGGGCATAACAAGGGATCTAAATATTGTTCTAAAACAGAGGGAGAGGTTGTGAACTTAATCATGGTCTTGACAATAATCAAACTCAAGTTTGAAGTTTGATTGAATAAGCCCCAAAGCTAGCTAAAAAAGAAATCCTTATTATTAGTCAATCACACCCCTAAAAATAATTATATTTGTCAAAAATTGTTCGGGAAAATTGCACTAATACACCCTAATCTTAATTTTCAATTGTAATATCTCCTCCTAATCTATTAAAAATTGTAGTTTACCTCCTAATCTATTAGTTCAATTGTAATAAGTTTCTTGTTGTCTGAATTGGACATTAAATTTAATTTTAACTAAGTAAAATTACTAAAAGTTTTCTCTCATCGTTTGATACCTATTTTGTCATTCTCTTCATCTTTTTCCAAATTCTCTCATGGCCATGGCAACGCAAGCTTGGGATTGGCAACAAGCTTCCATATTTATCCACTGAAGAACATGCCAAACTATTAATTCATCTATCATAAATTCCTATCTCTCTCTCTCAACATTCCTAGTTATCCTGTATAATATTTTACTGGGGTTCTTCTATTTCTTTTCACATATGCTTAAGAAAATTTCAAGCCCTATCAAGTACTTCTTCTAAATATCGTGTGAAAGAGATGTTCCCATGGTCATGAATGGTGAGAGAGTTGGTGGAGATGATGAGAAAGGCAAAATGGGCATTAAAAACTAAAAAGAGAATTTTAGTAATTTCACTTAGTTAAAATTAGATTTAAGGTCAAATTTAGACAATAAGGAGTTCATTGTAATACAACTAATAGATTAAATGATGAATTGCAACTTTTAACAAATTAGAGGGACATTGTAATTGGAGATAAAGATTACGGTGGATGAGTGCAATTTATATATTTAATATTTGGCATCAATATTGCTATAAAATTATTAAATATCTATATATTAATATCAGCAAAATAATTAAAGAATCATTAACATCTCAAAAGGGCAAGTTCATCAATTTAATTGAGAGAGAGTAAATTTTAAAATAATTAAATTATGTGAAAAGATGTAATTTTAAAAAAAACATTTTGTCCAAACAAAATATCTTTTTAATTATTTAATTACAAATGATTTAATATATATACAAAGAAGCACCACAACACTTCATTTCTAGCATCTTCTTCAATCAAACACACGCTTCCGCTTGTATTTGTCATGTGCTTCCACGTTTATCAGCATGGACCAATCGTTTAGACACCGTGACCTTTATTTATTTATTTGTATAATATATTTTTTTAATATCTTTGGTTGCTTCCTCCTATGTTAGTCAACCATAACTTGCAGTCAACGGCAACATGCGTTGCAAAGGAGATGTAAGATACAGTTGTAAAGGAAAGGAATAAATAAATATATATATATATATATATATTAATAAATTTATAAATTTTTACATCATAAAAAATATGTCCTTCTACTTATTTCATTTCTAATATTGTTGCCTAATATTCTTCTTACATTCTAGAACCATCGCCCCTCCCACTCTAAACACACTTCACACATTCTATCACGTTGCGAATGTAATCACTGACTGTTATTCTTGATTAAATTTAGTTTCTACAGAGTAATATATCAAATAACTTGTTATTAAAAGAATATTATAACTAAACTACATCTAACATTTTTATGTTTGTTAGAATAAATTTTGTGACTTTAATCTCTTAGTTTCTATGCAAAAGTCCAAAGTCATTGAAATGACATGTTTCGTATGGAGACTTTTTGTTTTCTTTATCATAAAGTCTACGAGTCATCTTTCAGGTATAGCCCCGCAATGAACTCTATAAATCCAACTATTAATTTTTGATGCCTTGCATCTCGTGAACAAAAGAAAATAAAAGGAAATCACAAATACAAGAATTGAGAATTATAATTCTCTCTAGCTGTTTCACTTTTGAAGTTTGTATTGAAGATATTTTATCACTATGATGGGCTTTTTTCCTAGGGTTTTCTATGCAGTATTAACATTACTGTTTTTGTTGCATACAAGATTTACTTTGGCCACTCTTGGTATAAGAGTCAAGTGCATAGAGAGGGAGAGGAAAGCTCTGCTCATGTTCAAACAAGACATCCAATTTGACGATGGCATGTTGTCCACATGGAGGGATAAAGATAATGAAGATTGTTGCAAGTGGAAAGGAGTTCAGTGCAGTAATGAAACAGGTCATGTTCAAATCCTTGATCTTCATGGTTCAGATTCAATTTATTTAACAGGTATAATCAATATTACTTTATTGACTGAGTTGCGTGATATGAAACATTTGGATCTTAGTTTCAATTCTCTCTTTCCAAGTGACATTCCAAAATCCATAAACTCCCTAACCAACTTAATATATCTCAACCTCTCTTATTCTGGTTTTGCTGGGGGTATTCCTTATCAATTGGGGAAGCTTTCACATTTGCAATATCTTGATCTCAAAGCAAATTATCTTGCTAGAGTGATCCCTTTTCAACTTGGAAACCTATCAAGGTTGCAATATCTTGATCTCAAAGAAAATTATCTTGCTGGAGTGATCCCTTTTCAACTTGGAAACTTGTCAAGGTTGCAATATCTCAATCTTGGAAGAAATTATCTTGTTCGAGTGATCCCTTATCAACTTGGGAATCTCTCCATGTTGCAATCTCTTAAGCTTGATGACAATTTTAATCTCACAATAGATGATCAGAATAATCATGATGGAGAGTGGCTATTTAAGCTCTCTTCATTAACAAATCTCGGCTTGAGTGCAGTGAGTAATATTGGCTATTCTCATCATTGGCTGCAAATGATTGGAAAACTTGTGCCCAAACTAAGAGAATTGCGACTAAGTGGATGTGGCATTACTTATGCCCATAACCTTTTTTTGAGTACTTCTCTTTCCAACTATTCTTCTTCTCTTGATATCCTTGATCTCTCAAATAATAACTTGAACTCGACAATACTCGACAATATCTCAATGGTCCTTCAATTTTAGCTTCAACCTTCAAGAACTTTATCTAAGAAATTGTAATCTTTCAGCTAATAATCTTAACTTTCTATTTTTCCATTTTCATTTTTCTTCCCTTGTCATCCTTGATCTCTCTTATAATAACCTGATGTCAATAAAGGCATTACACTATAGCTCTAACCTTCAAGTGCTTGATTTAAGCAATTGTAACCTTTCATCAAATAATCTTATTTTTACATGTTCCAATTCTAATCTTTCTTCTCTTGTCATGCTTAGTCTCTATTTTAATCAGTTGAACTTGATTTCTAACTTCACTTCCAATCTTCATGAACTTGACCTTTTCCATAACTTACTAAAAGGTCCTATACAAGATGATTTTGGAAACATAATGAACTCTCTTGAAAGTCTTGATCTATCTAATAATAAGCTACAAGGTGAAATTCCAACATCATTGGGGAATATATGCACATTGAAGAACTTATATCTTTCCTACAATAACCTGGGTGGGGAGCTTTCGAGTTTCATTCATAACTCTTCCTGGTGTAATAGACACACATTACAAAGTTTGGATTTATCTGGAAATCAAATAACTGGCATGTTACCTAATCTCTCTCTTTTCTCATCTTTACAAAGAGTGGGGCTCTCTAATAACCAATTAAATGGAGAAATACCTAAAAACATCAAATTGCCACTTGAGTTAGAATCTTTGTACTTGGATGGGAATTACTTGGAAGGTGTGATCACTACATCCCATTTTGGTAATCTCTCCAATTTGAGGTATTTATCATTATTTGACAATTCATTGGGTTTAAGAATTAGTACCAGTTGGGTTCCTCCTACTCAATTACAAAATTTGGAATTGGCATCTTTCATGTTGGGTCCTGATTTTCCCAATTGCCTCCATAATCAAAATAGCTTAATCACACTGGATATTTCTAATGGTGGGATTTCAAGTTCTGTACCAGAGCGGTTTTGGCCAATATTAGAAAATATAAGCCACATAAATATCTCATACAACAACTTTGTTGGTAAAATTCCAAATTTACCGCTCAAGCTTAATTACCAGCCAGAAATAATTTTGACATCAAATAATTTTGAAGGTGCAGTTCCATCATTTTTCTTACAAGCATCAAGCCTTCACCTTTCCAACAATAAATTCTCAAATTTGTTTCCACTTTTATGGGGCAAAATTGAAGATGAAGGCTTAGTTGTTTTGGATGTGTCAAGTAATCAATTAAGGGGGCAGTTACCTGATTGTTGGAGCCATCTGAACTCATTAAAGTATGTTGATTTTAGCAATAATAACTTGTCAGGAGAGATCCCACCCTCCATTGGAAGCCTTGAGAATATGGAGGCTTTGGTTTTAAGAAGCAATAGCTTGATTTGAGGACTTCCTTCCTCTTTGGTAAATTGCTCCAAGTTATTATTGTTAGATGTGTCAGAGAATAAGTTGTTAGGGCTAATACCTTCATTGATTAGGAAAAACCTTAGACAATTACAAATTTTAAGCTTAAGCATTAATCATTTTTATGGTAGCCTACCTTTGCATCTTTGTCACTTAACACATATTCGGCTTTTGGATCTTTCTCATAATAACTTATCCAATGAAATTCCACCCTGCTTTAACAATTTTATTGTTATGGCTCAAGTGAATATCAACTCAACTAATATAGCTCGCCATTTGTATTATTCCACTATAACTGGCCCTAATGGACGCAATTATTATGTTGATTTCTACATAAAATTGATGTGGAAAGGTGAAGATTACTTGTTTAAGAGGCCAGAATTCCTTCTTAAAAGCATTGATCTCTCCAACAATGCTCTGACAGGAGAAATACCTATAGAACTTATGTCATTAGTGGCATTGGTTTCCTTGAATTTATCAATAAACAATTTGAGTGGAAAAATCCCTATTGAGATTAGGAATTTAGAGTCATTAGAATTCCTAAATTTGTCAAGAAATAAATTACTGGGCACAATTCCTTCAAGTCTTGCTTATATTGATCACCTAACTGCATTAGACTTGTCAAACAATAATCTCTCTAGAAATATCCCAGTAAGAACACAGCTGCAAAGTTTTAATGGCTCTAGTTATGAAGGAAATTTAGATCTTTGTGGAATGCCACTTGACAAAAAGTGCCTAGAAGATGAGATGCCTTCACCTTAATTATTTGATAATGAAGATGATGACTCACTTTTCTCTCAAAAATTTTACTTGAGCTTGGGATTGGGATTTGTTGTTGGATTTTAGGGATTCTTAGGGCAATTGCTCTTCAATCGCCCTTGGAGACAAGCCTACTATAGGTTGGTAAATAAAGTAACAAATAGAATCTATGTCATGATGGCAATTTATGTGGCAAGGTACCTCATCATCAAAGGCTAGCTAGAAGGTAAAAATTTACTTTTCTCTCATTCTTACTTTTACATTCAGCCTTATTTATAATTACCATATGACAATGAAATATTAGCACTGAAGTTAATAGAAACAAACATTTTAACCTAGTAATGATGTTCAAATAAAAATCTTAATTGAGAGTTCTATAAATATTTTTAATCTATAATATTTTAGCCTTTTGTAAAGTTGCTCTTTTATTTGACAAATTCTCTATATTTGTATCAAATTAAGATTATATAGGATTTTTTGCATTCTTATACCATTTATGTTGAGAATGTGCATGTGATAGTATATATAAACAACAAAATAAATGAAAAATAAGTAAATTACAATCAAATAAAAGAATTGTATAATGTATCCTACTCATTTTATTTTATTGAAAGACAAATTATACTAATACGATGTCTTTGTTTATAGTTCTGCACAACAATGCATACCAATTCATCTTATTAATGAAGATTTTTGAATCATATATCAAAATCTGGTCTTTTTCAAAATGTTAACTACAACTTACGGTTTTCATTATCAATTGCTTATTTTACACTCATAAGATTTTAAAATCAAATATGCTTGAGTCATAAATACAGCTAAGATAAGATTGCATATGATGTAATTCATATACACAAAGAGCAAGGAAACAAGCGATCATAAAATCAAATTGAATAATAAATATTGACTAACTTATGAAAAAACTAATATAACAACAATCAAGTAATCATATTTATGGAATTACACCAGACTACTTAACATGCTACTCTATCTCTTGCAAGACCTATTATTTGGTTTAGCATAGGACAAATGCATCTTGTGCATTATAATACATTGTCTTCAATCATTAACAATATGTGATCCAAGTAATGATGGTTTGTAAAATGAATTTATGCTATGCTTTATAATGTAATGTACTTACAATATTTTATGGGACATGATTTGATCAATGACATTGATATCCTTTTCTATCAATAGCTAGAACTAGATTATCAATTATCTGACTGTTAGATGTAACTAGAGAAATTGTATTAAAACTCTTTCAAACAAGTAGCAACCACCCTAAGAGCATAAATGGAGTCCTCCAAGCCTCCAATATTAAGCATTAAATAGGGAAAGTGAGAAAGGGTTTTTACTACTGGGGCATTTAATCGCTTTGGTTACTTTGTTTATTGCCCAGTTAACTGTGTTTTGGGGGATAGAAATTGAATAGGACAAGTTTTTTAGCTAGTTCTTGGTAACTAAATCACATCTGGAAGTATACAAATTGGGCAATTCATGAAAAATATTAGAGTCTAAAATCTCAATTGTTAGTTCTATAAACACTGTTTAATCTATAATATTTTAGCATTTTGTAAAGTCACTCATTTATTTGACAAATTCTCCATATTTCTTTCAAATTAAGATTATATCTGATTTTTCTGCACTCATATTATTTATGTTTATAATGTGCTTGTGATAATATATATATATATAATAAGTAAATTAAAAAAAGTGTATATGTACCCTACTCATTTTTTGAAAGACAGACTATATGTTTCCAATGCATACCAATTCATCTTATTAATTAAGATTTCTAAATCATCTATCAAAATCTAGTCTTTTTTCAAACTGTTAACTATAGCTTACGATTGTTATTATCAATTACTTATATTACACAAGCAGCTAACACATCAATGCATATGATGCAGTTCACATAAATAGTACACAAAGAGCAAGGAAAGAATACAAAAACAAATTAAAGAACAAATATTGACAACTTATGATGACACTTTTACAACTAATCAAGTAATCATATTTATGGAATTACTTTTGAACGCTTAACAAGCTTGTCCGTTTCTTGCAGGATCTATTACTTCTTTGATTTTGTATAGGACAAATGCATCTTCTACATTATACTATATCATGTTTGATCGTTAACAATATGTGATCCAAGTAATAATGATATAAGTAAGCTTTGTTGTCTGTTTGAGGCTGGTAAACTATGTCTATGGGAAATAGAAGAAGTTTCTTAGTTGGTTCTTGGTGACTAAAACAAATGTGGAAGTTTTATATAAATTGGGAAAAGCTTGATGTTTGTAAATGTTATAGTATAGTGAAGAAACTCTCAAGCATTGGTTTGAGGAGAGGATGTAGGCTCATTTTTTGAGACTGAACCTCTATAAATTTGTTTGTCTCCTTTTCTTCTCCTAATTATTTTATTTTTACGCAATACACACACACACACACACACACACAACTTGGTCCTTTTTAAAGATTTAAAGAACCAAATCACCAACTCTTGATTCTTTTTCAAATAATAAATAATAAATATAATAAACAGTTCGAGCATGTCGCATAATATGCCTTTATTTGTTTAATCCTCAAGTCCTACTTCTATAGCAGCTTACTCAACCGCCTATCAAGTCAGGTTTCGTTGTCTATACTAGATAATAGTTTAATGATTTTTAGCAAAGTTGACTAATACCTTAAAGAAAGCATAAGATATCGGCGTTTGATAAGAATGCTTTCATGGTATTATAAACCAAGCTTGAAATTGAGCTGAACAAGATCAATGCACTATACCTAGTTGTGACGTTCAACCAAAATCTGCTTCAATTTTATCACTTTTCCTCATAAAAATTTAGAAAACATTATGTGGGAAGGCCATAAACTGAAGAAATTCAAATATTGAGCTTATCGTTCGAAGATAGGATATTGGGAGAGGCTAAGATCCTTGCCTCCGTTAGTTGGCTAACTATGGCACTTTAAAGAAAGCTTGAAATTGTGCTGGACACCAGATAAATCTAAATTGCCTAGCTTTAACATTCAATCAAAAAATGCTCCAAGATTTTATCAATTTTCCTTATACAAATTCAAAAAATTTCTATATAAAGATCATAAAGTGAAAAAATTTAACTGTTGGTGAAGATAAAAATATCGCCAAAGAATAACTAGTGTTATATTAAGGCGACAAGGTAACATGTGAAAAAATTGAGACTAGTGTAACATAATTTGAAATGAGAATGTCCCCAAATCAGTAACAACTATGAGACACTTGAAATGGCCAATTTTATTTTAAAGAAAGGTGAAACAATCAAAGGGATTCAACAGAATTACTCAAATCCACACTGCTAGTAGCAGAGTTGAGTCGAGATCTCGTTAGAGTTAATAGTAAGATGCATGCTTGAATAAAAACAGAGAGAAAGGCAATGTAATTCATAATTCAGATTTGGATAATGTAAAATTTAAAAATTCAAACACAGCCACAATGCTAAGAGTTTGTGTTAATTTTAATGCCTCAGTCTTTCAAATCCAGAAGAAAAAAAGAACATAAAGATAAAATTGTACAAACAATTCCAGATAAACATGTCAAACTAGCATTAATTATTTTATGATCTTCGTATGTTGTGAAGAATGTTGATTGCCTAGGCAAATAGATATTGAAATCAATGTTATAGTTGTGAGATAAAGGCCTGTTGTTTATCAGAAGCAAATATACATTATGCAGGGATTGTAAACAGAGAACATGAAAATATATAGTAAGGTAACCAAACATGAGGATCCTCTCCTCTGCACTGTATTCACACTAAATTTTTTTCCTAATGCACCCAAATCTATATATGTCCTGTTTTTGTCAATTTTTCTGCTGAACATTAATTTTGTGAATTTTACTGTGAGCAGCATACACTTGATTTTAACATCAATTTTTTCCATTGTAATGCTGTGTATGTGTAGGGTGATGTGTAATGTTTTTGTGATTTTTAAAGATCATTTGATGGTTCAAATTGATTGATTTTCTTAGTGCTGTTCAAAAGGCCCTGTTTTGGTCAATTTTTCACTCGAGAGTCAACTTTTTGGATTTTTCTATACAAGTGTGGAAATGATTAGGATCCGAAATTTGTATTTTTCGTTTCTATATATGTTAGGTATGTTGTGTAATTTTTTTTCGTGAATTTTTGAGTTCATTAGATTAGGTAGAAAGAGCTAACTTTGTATGTTGTACAATTGTTCTCTTTTGTTGTTTTTCTGGTTTTGTTTGCTTATTTTGTAGAATTTTATGTTTTAATCTGAGAAGAGTCAAGCTCTGATGTTTAGTATGAATATTCTTTTGTATGTCTTTTATTTTGAGGAGAATTGGCCTAAAGTTTTGATGACATTTGTTATAACTTTTCATTTATGCACTATATATATGGTACAGCAAGGTGTCAAAACTTCACTCCTAATATTCTTTCTATCTTTGTTATGTTTGAATGTTTCCTAGTTAGTGATTTTGTATATTAAGATTTGTTAATTTTGCTTTTGTACATGATGACAATTAGTGTTTGAACTTTTAATTTTTGTTGCATTTTGATTCTTTGTTTTTTACATTTCTCTAAGTGTCAGAAGTACAGAAGGATATTTGGTTTGCAGCATCTATTATTGAAGCCAATCTTGAATCACTTGATGAAAGAGAGGAAACAACACACCTAACAAGGAAGTTTGAAGGGTGCTAAATCAATATGGCGTGGATGTGGAGGGGCAACAAATTTATTTCATACCTCATTCAATCATTGATGCTACACGCAAGAATAATCTAGCTAAATACTCTAAACAAAACATGCTTTGATAGTAGTTTTGGTTTATTCTTAAGCAGTTACATGTTGATTTTTATTTCACTTTATTCATTTTCTTAAAATATGTTATTGTGGTTAGTTCCTTTATTTGCATTTTTGAAGATTTAGTTTATTGTTTGTTTTAGTTGTGAGCATTACTTGATCTAATTACTTGGTTTGTAGTTGTTTATACTTTTGTTTAATTTTCGTTCATTGTTTCTTGGATGTTGGTTGGACTCCAGTGAGAAGATCTAATTGCTAATTAGTGTATGTTAGATAGGAAAGCTAACAGAATGTCATTAGTAGATATATATATATATATATATATATATATATATATATATATATATAGTAGATAAGCGGGGCTTAAAAGCCCAAGAAAAAGAGAACAAACAAGACTAATTAAAGCCATGGGATAACATGATCTGTCCCAACTACTAGGCTAAGGAAGGGTGGAATACATTCCTATGTAAAGCTCCAAGAGAATCTTCAAGCTATGATTGCAAGGATGCTTGCACATCTATTTGCCTCACAAAAGACATAAGAGATCTGACATCCCAATTCCTCCTTAAAATTAGATGAATCAGTTTAACCACCTTATTAGGGGTTCCAGCACCGCAAAAAGTGCCCTTTATTGCTTCAACAAGGTTCAAAGAGTCTGGATTTATTTTTTGTTAATGGATAATCTTTCCATACTCATTGAATTACCAATGCACTTTGGCCATGTTTGTTTTTAATTTATAGTATGTGGGTTGATTTTTATGAGATTCTTGAATCTAACCTAAGCTCCAAAACTCGTTTGAATCTTTCTCGAGGCTAAATTCTAGGTTAAGTACTTCTCTTAAATATGATTTAGATATTTTTGCATGATTTGAGCCATATGAATAAGTCTATTTTGTTTCTTATATATATATAATTAGTACCTTATTGAACTTATATGTCCAATATATGCATTGAATGCATATATGATTTCTTTTCTTTATTACCTAAATCTATTACCAAGTCTGAAAGAGACTAAAAAACAAAAACATAATTATTACAAGAAAATTGAGAACCATTATTCTCTCTAGTCTTTTGGCTTTTAAGCTTACTGTATTGAAGATATTCCATCATATAGTGATTTGGATCAAATTCACTTTATTTGATAGGTATGATCAGTATTACTTTATTGATTGAGTTGCAAGATATAAAATATTTAGATCTTAGATACAAAATTTTCTATCCAAGGGACATCTCAGAATTCATAGACTCCTTCACCAACTTAAGATATCTCAATCTCTCTACACACTCACCTGTGGAGGCCAATAGTAGAGGTTCCAAATTCTTACAACTTAGATGAGAACCTTAGTTGAATGAGTAGCCTTAATACCACCTAATTATATTAGATATAAAATGTCACACCCCTCCCCCATAAAGAAGGGGTGACTAGCATGGGAATTCCATACGGAATTCTTATCTACAGCTAGGACTGCTATACTATACTAATTTGATAATCCTTGGGAGGTTCTACACCGAATAACAGTACATTAAGTGTAATCCCACCTCATTGGAGATATATATATATATTTTTTCTTTTCTTTTGAACACTAGCTTTTTATAGAAATTTTGGCAGAGTGTCCCCTGAAAATAAGATATCCCAAATTTTTACAAATAGCCAGAGTCTGATATAAACAGCAACTGAGAGCTCCGCTCTCTTTAACCAGTCATCAAAACATCAAAAGGACCAAAATAGGGAAGGGGGAAACAAAACCTATATCCATTGGTCTTACTTCTAAAATACTTTACAATATGAATATCAATTCATTACAATAAATAAGAAAACCCAAAAGAAAATTAACCAAGCCCCCAGTTCCAAAAAGGGAGGCTTACCGCCACAATGCCTCAGAACCTAAGATGAGGGAGGTGGATCGAGTCCAGTAGTGCTATCTGAAAAAAAAAATTAAAAGTTAAAAGAGTGAGTCGAAACTCAGTGAGCAAATAATGGATTTCCACAATTAAATCAAGGGTCATAATTAATGAATTAAGGGTGCATAAATTGACCATCACACTTTTACAATTCGCAAATCCTCAACCTATCGTATGCAAGGATACCCATAAGGACCTTGGGTCTCTCGTTATGATTACTTAAAGAATGTTTATTGCTAGGTTAAGTAAGGTAGCGGCTACAAATCATTGGCAGCTCCTTTCCCCGTTTCACTCAGGTGGTTATGCCTAACGGGTAGCTCCTTCTCTACCCTTCTTACTTCCACGTCACAATTTATATTTTTTGGGGGTGGCTACACCTCGTTGGTAGCTCCTTACCTGTTTCTCTTGGGTGGCTACTCATAATGGGTACCTCCTTCTCTACCTAGATCCCTTCTCAACATATGATCTAATTCCATCAGGGACTATAGCATACACCTATAGATAGGTAAGGTACTTGCTAATCCATAATTCTAGATTCATATATATATATATATATATATCATTAGTCAACTATTAAGGAATTTGAATTATAAGGGACAAAATCAATTTAAATGACAACTAATTAAATCATTAAATATAAATGCTTAATTTCATAAATATGTAAAGGTTAATGATAAACGCGTCGAAGTCCGTTATTTACTCATAGACGGTGCCCAATACTAGCACGCTACTCGTTTCTCCTTGAAAGGTTAGTTTCCTCCACTGCCAATGCTCATAGAGCTTCTTGATAACACACAAACTCACCAAATTACCACATAGGTTCACAATAATCACTTTTACATTCATATAACTCCACAATAACTATCAAACAACTCTTTTTCTTTTTTCTGAACCATACTCACATGCTACAACAACCCTTGACTTAAATCCTTCTATGTAAATCCTATTCCATCCTTTAAGTTCATATCTCATTCTAAGGGAGCAAAAGATTAAGGATTTATGCATATCCCATACATTTAAAAAGTCCCAAAAAAATGAAACCCTCTTTCTTTGCCCTCTATCGGCCAGCCAAGCTAAAAGGAAGGATCTCAACATCTTTCTCATTCCTTAGAGCTAGGATGGACCGAAAATGGAGGGAAGGTGGGTTTAAAGCATAGCACAGCAACAAAAAGTGAGGGAGAGGCGTGCGAAAAATGGGATGCAGCTCACCTGGACTGACAGCACTACGGGCTCTCCTCCTCGCATCACTGTGCTCGAACCGGCAGTGGGGAAGCTTGGGAGAAGCTACGCGACACTGGTGATGGCCCTAGGGTGGAGAAGAGACGATGGCAACTCAGGGGAAAGGCTTCACTTGTGCAGAGAAAGAGAAGGAACAGTAAACAGAGGGAAAAAGTGAACAGGATGGATGAGGTGCCAAAAAGAAGAATAATACTTATATCAAATAAAAATAAAAATCCCCCTCCTCTGTTGCTTTTTTTTTTTTACACGGATGTTACATAAAAACATCATTTTAATTACTCAAATAGCTTCTAATACATTTTATATAATTAATTTCATCCTCTAGCACCGAAACTCATAATTATAGCTTAAGTTTTCAAATGCTACTTTTAATTCTAAGTTTTGGATTTCACAAATTAAACTACCATAATTTAATTTAAGCTTCTAAAATTTAGTTTGAGTTTATAATATAGCTTAATAAAGCAAATTGGAATTGCCAATTCATACCTGTGTCTATGTATCTATGACTAACTCTTTTTCTTTTTTGTGTCTTCTCTATCCCTCTTTTCATGCATTTTGAAGCTAGCTATTTATAGAAGATTTGGAGGTGGAGCACCTCCCTAACCACCAAGGACTCTCAGTGTGTAGAGAAAGCAAAGCAAGGATAAACCATAGGGGGTACAAGTTGGATAGAAGCAAAGCAAGGGTATTAGGTTGGATATGGTATCTAAATTTGGCCAATAAGAGGTTTTGCTAACTGAACATTATGTTGGAAGATTATATAAGCAAAGCAAGGATTCTCTTAAACAACAAAAAACAAAATCCAGTAAACAGCAATTAATGAATTCATTTAAAATAATAATATAATATTATAGAAAGTATAGTTGGAAGATTTAGCTGATTTAATGAAAAAGATACATTAATTGTGAAATAATCATTTTACAATGCAAATAAATAACTATAGTAATAGATTACTAATGGTGAGAGGATTTGAGAGTAATTAACATATATGACAAATTAATCATAAACATATTTATTTACATGTAATAATTAACTGCAAATCCATAAAAACCAACAGGTGGTATATCTATGACAACGGCCATCTTAATCCTTCCCCCTTTCTTTCCTCAACCATAAAACATTTATTTTATGTTTTATTTATATGTCTCTCTATTTTGTAATGATTACAATAATATAATAAATATTGCATAGAATTGATAATAAAAAATTATCTTTTCCACCAATTGAACTAAAATATTGAGAATCACATCCACAATATATATGTACATATATATATATATATATATATAATATTTGAGTTATGAGTTTTGCATTAGCTAAACCGTTAAAGCTTGCTAGCCAAAATAAGTGTACATCAGTTTAGTTTATTTTTTTCAAAGGCTTCATTTTAAAAAAAATAAAAATAAAATTTTGTTGAATTTTTTTTCTTAAAGTAATAGTTCTATAATGAGATTTTTTTAAAATTTTTTGTCATTGCAAAATTTTTGTTATTTAGATTATATATAAAAAAAGGTTAAAATATTATTTTGGTTCTTTAATTTTATTTATTATCTCAAATTTATGCTTTGAAGTTCAAAGTATTTGAATTCTTTGGCCAATGGAAGAAACTACATTAGAACAAAAAAGAAATAGAGAATAACAGAGTCAGGCAAGAGCAACTAGCCTAAGGCCTCGTATATCCTATAGAACCAAATTTTTAAAACTATTTTTTAATAAAATCCGTTAAATTTTAAAACATCCGTCTGTGTTTTATTTGAGGTAAAGTCACGTGTCTTTCTTTATTTATTTTTTTACCATTTGAATTAGCATTATATTATTTAAAAAAATTAAAACATAAAATTAAAAAATTGAAATTAAAAAAAAAACCGCAGTGCTGCCATTATTCCATTCAAAGCTCTCCTTTCATTGTCACACAAAAGGAAGAAGCCCCGGCTTGCCACAACGGTGGGGGCCGTCGAAGGAGGCTGTGTTAGATAAATACTATTTGAAAATGTTTTCTATTAGCTTTATGAAGTGTTTTAAGGCTGATTTTAATTGTCTCAAAAAGTACTCAAAATTTTCATATTCAAAGAACCAAATCACCTCCAACTAGTTCCTTTTCAAACAATAAATTAAAATATATGACTATTAAATATAATAAACAGTTGGAGCATATGGCATAATATGTTTTTGTTTATTCAATCTTAGAATCCTACATCTTTATCTACTTATTCATATAGACTAGTATAACATAATGTGAAATCTAAACCATAGAGTCATCCTAAACTCATAATAGATAGCAGTTATATTATAATTGAAGTAGCCAAATTTACTTTTTCTAGAAAAAAATGAAACTTTTTGTTTATCAATTGAAAATCTATTAGACACTTTCATCTTTTCTCGTGCTAAAAGTAAAATTCATCATAGAAACAATTTTTTATTTTTATTTTGGGATATAAAACTTCATTAAATAGTTAAACGTAGATGATCTGTGGAGGGCCACGTACTTAATGGTTCTGTGGTTTCAAAGTTGATAAATATATAATGCTTACTATTGTTGCATGACTTTGAATAGTACTTCTATAGAAGGAGCCTAGATTTTCTTTGAATCACAAGTCTTGTTTTTGTCTTCATTCTGTAAGGAAAAGGTTGGGATCACCTAATTCATTGAGGGAATAACTTAACTCTACCGTGCAAATTTCCTATCACGCCCCATTCTCCAAGAGAAGGGGGTGACCAACTCGGGGAGTCTATATGAAATTCTTACCTACAGTTTAATTTACTACACTATCTTAGCAGATAACCCTTAAGAGGTCCTACACTGAGTAGCAGTACACTAGATGTAATCCTGCCTTGTTGGATATATAAAATTTACTTTCTTTTGTGCCCTAGCTTTTTATAGAAATTTTGGCAGTGTCCCTTATAAATAGGACATCCCAAATTTCTACAAACAACCATAATACAGCATAAACAACAACAGAGAGCTCCGCTCTCCTCAACCAATCATCCAAAACATCAAGAACTAGAATAGGGAAGGGGGAAACCAAACCTACATCCATTAGTCCTACTCATAAAATATTTTACAAAGTGAATCCCAATTCATTACAACAGATACCAAACCAAAAGAAAATTTAATCGAGCTCCCAGTTCCAAAAAGGGAGGCTCACCGCCACAATGCCTTAGCACCTAAGATGAGGGAGGCAGATCGGGTCCAGAGGCACTATCTGAAAAATTTAAAATTTAAAAAGGTGAGTCAAAACTCAGTGAGCAAATAATAGATTCCCACAATTATATCAAGAATCATAACAGTGAATTAAAGGAGTATAATTTAATCATCACACATTACACTTTGGCAAATCCCCACCTGTTGTACGCACGAATACCCATTTAGACTTGGGCCTTTCAATGTGATTACTTAGTGGAGATTTATCACTAAATTTGATAGGGTAGCGGCTACGCTTCATTGGCAGCTCCTTACCCCATTTCACTTGGGTGGTTGCACCTAACGGGCAGCTCCTTCTCTACCCATTTTACTTACATGTCCTAATTCACACTTTCCGAGGGCAGCTATATCTCATTGGCAGCTCCTTATCCATTTCATTCGGGTGGCTACGCCTAACGGATAGCTCCTTCTCCACCCAAATCCCTTTACCACACTTGACTTGGTCCCATTAAGGATGATAGCATGCACTGGTAGTTAATACACACACACCAACCCATAATTCTTAAATTCATATATGCATATATATACCCTTAACCAATCTTTATTATTACTATTATTTATATGTGTATATATATATATTTGTTTTGTACAAGAAGTTTGGAAATTACAGGGGATGAGAATTAACCTAATATTAAGTAATTAAATCAATCAATATAAATGCATAACCTTGTAAATGTATATATATATATATATATAAGCAACAAATTAGGACTAGGAAATAAATAAATACAAAAATTGAAAATAACTAAAGTTACTTCTCCAACTAGCTCCTCTCTCGAGTTCAACTTATTGCCACAAGGTAGGTATACATATATATATATACATATACATATGCCAATTCATCTCACTTAAAATGATTTTATCCAGAAAATAACAATTTCAAGATTAATAAAATGAAAACTGTTTCAAAATCCATTATTTACTCACAGACGGTGCCTTATACTAGCTCGGTCCTTGTTCCTCCTTGAAAGGCCAGGTTTCTTTTCTGCCAAAGCTCCAAGAATTCCCTGGTAACACCCAACTTACCAAATCATTATACAGACCCAAAAAAAATAACGATTCTTAAATAGGTACCGCATTCAATCATAATCATCTAAATAACTTTGCTAATCATATATACAAATGCCCCTTATCCTAACCATTTTCTTTGAATTCTAATTCATCATTTGGGTTCTCAGATCACTTTAAGGAAGTAAGAATTGAAGGTTTATGCAAGATTTGCATAACTAGGAAGCCTAATTAAAGATTCCCCCTTTTTATTCCTTCATTTCGGCCAAGTAACTAATCTGAGCACATCAACCCTATTAACAACCCATTGAGCTGGGATAGGCAGAAAAATGGAAAGAGAATGAGAGGATTTTATAGGTTCAGCATCAGAGATGAATGGAAGCATAAATGACCCAGAACCAAAATGCTCACCAAAAACCTCGAAGTGCTACGGGCTCGTTCACAGACCAGCAAGCTCGAGTCGGCAATGGGAGAAGGTTAAGGGAGTCTGTACCACGCTGGAAGAAGCTTCGTGGAGGAATTGAAGGAGGCAGCAACTCCAATCGAAGAAAAAAATTAGATAACTCGAAGGAAATGGAAGCCAGTAAAAATGGGAGAAGAACTAGATAGCACCAGCGCCGGAATAGTAGGGGAGGTTACCTGAGACTTTCAACGATGCCGGGGAGGTGAGTAATCAACAGAAAAAGAAGGCTGGGGAAAGCGACTCACAGGGCTGGACAAAAGAGACCGAAAGCAGCAAAAATGGAGAAGAAAATGACTGGACCAGCGAAGAGCAACAGGAAGGAGAAAGAGAAAAAGAAAAGGATAGTATAAAAATAATATTTATATAATATTTATATATATTTTTCAGATCCCTCCCTTCACTCTTTCTCTTCATGTTTCTTTCCAGTTCTTACAGTCTTCCCCCCTTTAGAAAATTCGATCCCCGAATTTCATAAAGAAAATGAAGTTCTTACCTTATGACCCAAACAAGTGGGGGTATTTGGTACGCATTTCTCCTTCTACCTCCCATGTAGCTTCCTCCTGTGAGTGGTTACGCCATAGCACCTTAACCATTGTCATTTTTCTTGACGAAGCTTCCTTACTTGCCTATCTACAATTGAGACTGGTTCTTCCTTATATGTCAACCCTTTATCCAGCACGATATCTTGAGATTTGATTATGTGAGATGGGTCAGACAAATACTTCCTCAACATAGATACATGGAACACTGGATGTACTCCTACCAATTTTGGTGGTAAATCTAGACAATAAGCCACCTAACCAACCTTATCTAGTATCTCATAGGGTCCCACATATCATGGGCTTAACTTTCCCTTCTTCCCAAATCTCATCACGCCTTTCATAGGTGATACTTTCAAGAACACCAAATCACCCACTGTGAATTCCAAGTCTCGACGTCTGTGATCCACATATGACTTTTGTCGACTCTGGGCCATCAACAATCTTTCTCTTATCACCCGTAGTTTGTCCAGTGCATCTTGTACCAAGTCGGGACCTAACAATTTGGCTTCACTAACTTCAAACCATCCTATTGGAGACCTGCACCGCCTTCCATATAGTGCTTCGAATGGTGCCATTTGAATGCTAGCTTGATAACTATTATTATATGCAAATTCTGCCAAAGGCAGATGACTCTCCCAACTATCACCAAAGTTCAAGATACATGCTCTCAACATATCCTCCAGAATCTATATCGTTCTCTTAGACTGCCTATCAGTTTGAGGATGAAAGGTAGTACTGAGGTCTACTCTCGTACCCAAGGCCTCTTGGAAAGCCTTCCAGAAACGAGAGGTAAACTGAGGACTTCTATCAAAAATTATGGATATGGGTACTCTATGCAGCCTCACTATCTCACTTAAGTAGAGTTGTGCATACTTAGCTACACCATAAATAGTTTTGACAGGAAGAAAATGGGCCGCCTTAGTTAATCTATCCACAATTACCCAAATAGAATCATACCCCCTCAGGGTACGGGGTAAACCGGTTACGAAATCCATCGTAATTCTCTCCCACTTCCACTCAGGTATTTCTAGCTGCTGATGTAACCCTGCTGGTTTTTTATGTTCAGCCTTCACTTGTTGACACACTAGGCAACGAGAAACAAAGTCAGCTACATCTCCCTTCATACCATCCCACCAATAGGATTGCTTCAAATTCTGGTACATTTTTATTGATCCTGGATGAATAGTATATGCTGAATGATGAGCCTCCTCTAAAATTTTCCTCTTTATATCCCCCACGCTAGGCACACATAACCGGTCTCCAACTCTAAGTACTCCTTCTAAGTCAACAATGAATCTACTATCTTTTCTACTTCTTACTCCTTCAATCCTCTGGCTCAACTGGGGATCTAGTATCTAAGCTACCTTTACCCTTTCAATAAGAGTTGAACAAGCTTGTATGTGAGCTAAAAATGCTCCAGATTTAGCAATTTCAAACTTTGTTCCTCCTCTCTCCAAGTTATAAACTTCTTCCACTAACGATCTTCTATCTTCCGTAATGTGAGCCAAACTGCCCATTGACTTTCTACTTGAGGTGTCTGCTACTACATTGGCCTTCCTAGGATGATAGAGAATATTACAATCATAGTCCTTGAGTAACTCCATCCAACTACGTTATCTAAGGTTGAGATCTTTTTGCTGAAAGATATACTTAAGACTTTTATGATCGGTATAGATCTCACAAGTCTCGCCGTAAAGGTAATGTCGCCAAAGTTTGAGGGCAAATACCACTGCTGCCATTTCTAGGTCATGAGTAGGGTAATTCTGCTCATGTCTTTTAAGTTGCCTAGAGGCATAGGCTATCACACATCCATGCTACATAAGAACACATCCCAGCCTTACTTTTGAGGCATCACAATACACTGCGTAGCCTCCTATCCTAGATGGTAATGTTAGGACAGGGGCTGAAGTCAAACACTTCTTTAGCTTCTGGAAGCTTTCTTCACAAGTATCTGACCACTGAAATTTAACTTTCTTTTACGTTAATCTGGTTAAAGGGGTAGCTATTTTTGAAAAATCTTTTACGAAGCGGTGATAGTACCCAGCCAAGCCCAGAAAGCTACGAATCTCCATAACTGTAGTAGGTTTAGGCCACTTTTGGACGGCCTCTACCTTACTTGGATCAACCTGGATACCATCCTTTGAAACAACATGGCCCAAGAATGCCACTTGATCTAGCCAGAATTCACACTTAGAAAATTTTGCATATAATTGCTCCTCTCTTAACTACTGCAGCACCAAGCGTAAATGTTGTTCATGCTCTTCTTGACTTTTTGAATAAACTAGGATGTCATCAATGAATATTATAACGAACCTATTCAGAAATGGCCTAAATATCCGATTCATCAAATCTATAAATGCTGCCGGTGCATTAGTTAACCCGAAGGACATTACTAAGAACTCATAATGACCATAGCAGGTTCTAAAAGCTGTCTTGGGAACATCTTCTTTCTTTATCTTAATTGGTGGTATCCAGAACACAAATCTATCTTGGAAAAATACTGCTCACCTTGTAATTGATTAAAAAGATCGTCAATACATGGTAACAGATACTTATTGCGTATTGTTACTTTATTAAGTTACCTGTAATCAATACACAATCGAAAAGACCCATCATTTTTCTTCACAAAAAGTACTGGAGCACCCCAAGGAGAAAACTCAGGCAGATAAAACCCTTATCCAACAAGTCCTGCAGTTGTACCTTCAACTCCTTCAACTCCAACGGTGCCATACAATAAGGGGGTATAGAAATTGGTTGCGTGCCTGCAACTACCTCTATATGAAATTCAATCTCTCTATCTGGTGGCAGTCCAGGTAACTCTTCTGGAAGCACATCTGCAAACTCCCTAACTACAGGAACTTGTTGCAGGTTTACCGTTCGTGCATCAACATCCTTAATGACAGCCAAATACCCTTGGCACCCCCTTCTTAGCAACCTCTGTGCTCTTAGTGATGAGATGAGATTGGTTGATACCTCACTACGATCACCCTGTATCAAAAAGGGCGACTCACCTGGGATATGAATTCTTACCACCTTTAAATAATAGTCTAACGTGGCATGACAAGAAGCTAACCAGTCCATACCCAAAATCACATCAAAATCAGCCATATCTAGTATCACCAGGTCTACTAAGATTTCCCTACCCTCAGTAAGAACCTCACAAGACCGGCATACATAATCCACTGACAACGATTCACTGATCGGAGTCACAACCATAAAGGGATCATTTAATTTAATTAGATCCTTACCAATCCGCTTAGCAAACTGAGGAGATACATACGAATGAGTGGAACCAGGGTCAAATAATACACGAGCATCGTAAGAACAAACTCGGAGAGTACCTGTCACTACTGCATTGGAGGCCTGCGCATCCTATCTCATTAAGGCAAATACCCGAGCCTGTCCTCTCCCTGCAGAGGCTAATCTCCTGCTTCCTGCACCTCTCCCAACACCACTCTTGGTTGGTTGGGTGGGAATTGATTGAATCGGTGTAATTGCTATAGGAGCCGTCTGATGAAATGATGAAACCGATCCATGACTAGACCCATGTTGCTGGAGCGGGCAATTCTTCTTTAAATGTCCCACTTGCCCACAAAGATAACATGCACCTGTTGCCTTATAACATGGCCCAGAGTGGAGTTTCCCATAAGTAAGGCTATGGTTGCTATTACGCTCTATTTGGACTGGACTATGCTGAGCCTGACGTCCAACAGCACTCTGATCTGTTCGCTGACTAACTGCAATACCAGAAGACTGCGCAGGTTTCTTCGAGACTAGAGACAATGTCTGACCGTGTTCTTGGAGTCTTGACCCACCCGTTAAGTACCCCACACCCTGGTGCTTACCCTCGAACCGCTTCCTCTTTTTTGAAAAAAGGGCATTGTCTTCCATCCCTCGCAACTCAATCTTTCTTGCACAATCAACTGCCACTGCATAGGAAGAAAACTGCTCAACCTGAGCCGCTACTGCATTAAACAGCGAGCATAACAATCCGTCCACGAATCTCTCAATCTAATCTCTCTCTGTAGAGACCAAATGAGGTGCATAACGTGAGAGCTGTGTACACTGGATGTCATATTCAGAGACATTCATGAATGGAACTTGCCTCTAGACCTCAAATTCTCAGCATCTTGCATCTCTGGTGCTCTTGGGTAAAAATCTAACCATAAAAGCTTCCTTAAATTCCTCCCAAGTCATCAGAGGTAATCCTGCAGGTCTTCCTTGGAACAGGGTCTCACACCAGGTATAAGCCACATCTTGCATCTGATAGGTGGCTAGTTCTATCTTTTCTTCACCCGAGCATTTAAGAGCTCGGCACGCCTTCTCAACACCATCCATGAAGAGCTAGGGATCTTCTCAGCTATCAGACCCGAAAAATGTTGGCGGTTTCAACTTCAAGAATCTTGATATCAAATCATCAGCATTTCTCCGCTCATTCTATACTGGCTGCGCCACTGGAGTAGGCTGAACTTGTGCTTGAGATTATGGAGTTACAACACTTACTAATTGCTCAATTCTAGCTCCCTATGCTTGCACTACATTTGCTAATGCCTCCACAATCCCTTGTAACCTAGCCACCAAGGCATCCAATGATCCTGATTACGGCTGGGGAGGCATAAGTCCTTCTCCTGTTACATCCCCTACCGGGGGCGGGGCGGCCCTACCTTGCAAACTACACCCTCCACGTCTACCTCGACCTCTACCGGCTCCTCTACCACGACCCCTAGGGGCTGGGACCATCGGTGGGGTAAGAGCCTCAACAGAAGGCTCATCTGCAACTGCCCCTATAGTTGCGCTAGATCCAGCCGGCATCATTGGTCTATAAAAACCAAAGCACAGGTTTAGAACAAAACAAAGAAAAACCAATCATTCATAGACATGCAAATTTGCAAAAACTCATGCCTCCTAAGGTCTTACACATAAAGATGAACCTTTAATACCCTATAAGGCCTCTAATGATATCTTAGTTATAATTATGCCCGGGTTCATAAAGATAACTAAGGCATCATTAGGGAGCACTTGTTTCACAGGACACAGGAACTTATGCTCTAATACCACTTTGTCACGCCCCATTCTCCAAGAGAAGGGGGTGACCAACTCGGGGAGTCTATATGAAATTCTTACCTATAGCTTAATTTACTACACTATCTTAGCAGATAACCCTTAAGAGGTCCTACACTGAGTAGCAGTACACTAAGTATAATCCTGCCTTGTTGGATATATAAAATTTACTTTCTTTTGTGCCCTAGCTTTTTATAGAAATTTCGGCAGTGTCCCTTATAAATAGGACATCCCAAATTTCTACAAACAACCAGAATACAGCATAAACAACAACAGAGAGCTCCGCTCTCCTCAACCAATCATCCAAAACATCAAGAACTAGAATAGGGAAGGGGGAAACCAAACCTACATCCATTGGTCCTACTCATAAAATATTTTACAAAGTGAATCCCAATTCATTACAACAAATACCAAACCAAAAGAAAATTTAATCGAGCTCCCAGTTCCAAAAAGGGAGGCTTACCGCCACAACGCCTTAGCACCTAAGATGAGGGAGGCAGATCGGGTCTAGAGGCACTATCTAAAAAATTTAAAATTTAAAAAGGTGAGTCAAAACTCAGTGAGCAAATAATAGATTCCCACAATTATATCAAGAATTATAACAGTGAATTAAAGGAGTATAATTTAATCATCACACATTACACTTTAGCAAATCCCCACCTGTTGTACGCACGAATACCCATTTAGACTTGGGCCTTTCAATGTGATTACTTAGTGGAGATTTATCACTAAATTTGATAGGGTAGCAGCTACGCCTCGTTGGCAACTCCTTACCCCATTTCACTTGGGTGGTTGCGCCTAACGGGCAACTCCTTCTCTACCAATTTTACTTACATGTCCTAATTCACACTTTCCGAGGGCGGCTATATCTCGTTGGCAGCTCCTTACCCGTTTCATTCGGGTGGCTACGCCTAACGGATAGCTCCTTCTCCACCCAAATCCCTTTACCACACTTGACTTGGTCCCATTAAGGATGATAGCATGCACTGGTAGTTAATACACACACACCAACCCATAATTCTTAAATTCATATATGCATATATATACCCTTAACCAATCTTTATTATTACTATTATTTATATGTGTGTATATATATATATATTTGTTTTGTACAAGAAGTTTGGAAATTACAGGGGATGAGAATTAACCTAATATTAAGTAATTAAATCAATCAATATAAATGCATAACCTTGTAAATGTATATATATATATATATATATATATAAGCAACAAATTAGGACTAGGAAATAAATAAATACAAAAATTGAAAATAACTAAAGTTACTTCTCCAACTAACTCCTCTCTCGAGTTCAACTTATTTCCACAGGGCAGGCATACATATATATATATATATATATACATATACATATGCCAATTCATCTTACTTAAAATGATTTTATCTAGAAAATAACAATTTCAAGATTAATAAAATGGAAACTGTTTCAAAATCTATTATTTACTCATAGACGGTGCCCTATACTAGCTCGGTCCTTGTTCCTCCTTGAAAGGCCAGGTTCCCTTTCTGCCAAAGCTCCGACAATTCCCTGGTAACACCCAACTTACCAAATCATTATACAGACCCAAAAAAAATAACGATTCTTAAATAGGTACCGCATTCAATCATAATCATCTAAATAACTTTTCTAATCAAATATACAAATGCCCCTTATCCTAACCATTTTCTTTGAATTCTAATTCATCATTCGGGTTCTCATATCAATTTAAGGAAGTAAGAATTGAAGGTTTATGCAAGATTTGCATAACTAGGAAGCCTAATGAAAGATTCCCCCTTTTTATTCCTTCATTTCGGCCAAGCAACTAATATGAGTACATCAACCCTATTAACAACCCATTGAGTTGGGATAGGCCGAAAAATGGAAAGAGAAGGAAAGGATTTTATGGGTTCAGCATCAAAGATGAATGGAAGCATAAATGACCCAGAACCAAAATGCTCACCGGAAACCTCAAAGTGCTACGGGCTCGTTCACAGACCAGCAAGCTCGAGTCAGCAATAGGAGAAGGTTAAGGGAGTCTGCACCATGCTGGAGGAAGCTTCGTGGCGGAATCAAGGGAGGTAGCAACTCCAATCGAAGAAAAAAATCAGATAACTCGAAGGAAATGAAAGCTGGCAAAAATGGGAGAAGAACTAGATAGCACCAGCGCCGGAATAGTAGGGGAGGTTACCTGAGACTTCCAACGACGCCAGGGAGGTGATTAATCAACGGAAAAAGAAGGCTGGGGAAAGCAGCTCACAGGGCTGGACAAAAGAGACCGAAAGCAGCAAAAATGGAGAAGAAAACGACTGGACCGTCGAAATGCAACGGGAAGGAGAAAGAGAAAAAGAAAAGAATAGTATAAAAATAATATTTATATAATATTTATATATATTTTTCAGATCCCTCCCTTCACTCTCTCTCTTCGTGTTTCTTTCCGGTTCTTACATTTCCTTAGAAGAGAGTACCCTAAATAATGTTTACAGACCCAATACTCTAAAAGTTTAGCCCAGCTCGCGTCCACTGAGTGATGGTCTTTTGTATTCTAAGACAAATTGGGCCTATGTTTGGTACCTTTCATTCCATTACAAATCAAACAACTTAATTTTTGTTTTCTAGTAAATACCTATAGTCTAAATCAGAAAGGAAAGACATCTTTTAAAACTTTCAAACAACATTTGGATTTTTAGTTGAGCTAGGTGAGCCCTCTCTATAAGAGGGGTCTAATTTTTCTTTAAGCTCAACCCTCTTTTTCTCAGAAGCTTAGGTTAAATTTAATAGATTAAACACATTCTAAAACCATTCTTTGGGAACACAAAAACAAAGTTTATTACTTAATAAATGCACTATAGTGCAAGAGAGTAAAGAGAACTTACGATTTAGGATATAAAAATAAAGTATATTACTTAATAAATGCACTAAGATTTCTTTGTTTTCTCCCACAATTTTTTATTCTCACTAAAACTTCTATGGTTCTATCTATGATTTTATAATCTATATGTATAACTTTAAAACCTTTACTTATGGATGCTTTGTTGTCCTTAAAGCCTACAATGACAATTTTATAAAACCCTTACCTATAGATATTTTACTATCACTAAAATCTTCAACCGAGGATATTTTATTGTTACTAAAGCTATAATGATAATTTCATAAAATCTTTATCAATAAATATTTTACTACCATTTAAACCTTACTCACAAATGTTTTACTATCATTAAAACGTTTACTCACTCGGAAAATTGTTAAGTACTGTAGCATAGTGTCTTAAATACAAACTTAGAAACAAAGTATGGAATTGTTTTACTGCTCCAATCAGCTATTGAGACTAGAGATTGATACACAAAAACTAGAAATCAAAAAACATAATTGTTTTGTGCTTGTCCAATTACTTTTATCATTATAAATTATAAATTAAAATAGTGCTTGCATTCAAGTTTTGCAGTACTCTAGTTGAAAAATGCTTTAAGTCCAAATTAAACTCTATCCTATGCATATCCTACGTTAAAGGTATAACTTTACCACTTTTGAGGATCCCATCCTAAATGTTTTTACACTCGCTTGAAGCAGACCTCGCCTTTGTTTCCCATCCTCCTTTGAGAAAGAAGGCATTGCATTGAAAAATAATACAAATTAAGTTGTGGCTGGGAGATGTGCTTATAACATTGAAGGGACTGCCACTTAAGAAAGACAGAGTAGCCAGGAGTGTCTTTGGTTTTCTCTTTTCTTTTTTTTTTTCGATTTTTGGTTTTTGGTTTTGTTTTTATTTTTATTGAACAGTTCTCATTAACTTTTGGAGTAATTTCACTCAGGAAAATAACTCGAATTGTTTGAGTGCCTGAAAGGGTTAATTTTCATTCTTAATATTCAAAGCCTATTAAAGGTTTAGTTTTGTGATCAAGATTTGATACAACTAAAGAAATGTGTCCTTCAAAATATCTGTCACTATACTAATTTTAATAATCCAATGTTTGCATAATTTAAAAGGTTAATTTTTTTTCTTCACTTTAATAGTAATGCTATCACTACAAAAATGAAGTTTTTAGTGTCAATTACAAAACTCAACACTAGATGCTTAATTTTTACAACAAATTATACAATTTTTTAAATTTTATTTACATTATATATACTACTTTTTATTTTTAAAACATACATAAATTTTTTGTAAAACAAAAAATTATTCTACATTTTAATCTGATTTAATTTTTTTTTTTGCCAATATCTCTCATTCAAAATATTGTTTAAATTTTAAAAATTATGTATTTAAGTTAGTAAAAGGTATTTTAGTAAAAAAAAAATTAAAAATTAGATTAAAAAGTAAGGTAACTTTTTCTTTTAAATGAGATTTATATACATCTTAAAAATTTTAAAAAATTCTATATAATTGGAACAATACTTAAGAAAGTTGTATCTAATTAAGTGTAATTTTTAAGAACTTGGCATCAGTTGCTAACGTTGGTTAAAACCGGTGCTCGAATTGAGATTCAACGGAACACACAACAAAGAATTGAGAAGAAGGACTGTCAAGAGATTCTTCTTTCTGCATTTTGAAGACGGAGAACACACCATTCACGAATCGAAACTCACAAGAAATCTCATCATCCTCTATTAACGAAATCAGCTGTGCTCCAAAGGAATTTCTCATACTCACTCTCAACTAATGTTCTGTGCAACAGCAATAACTTTATCAGTAAAAATCCGTTAACTTATTAAATTTTCTTTCTCTCTTTTTCTTTTCCAATTGTAAAACTCTGTTTCAGCAAATTTGGTGTCTCTCTCACTCCCCATTTATGGCACACTATGTTTCCCTCTCTAAATGGCAGCAACAGCTCTCGAATACGCTCACATTTACATGCAACTTGGAATTCTGTTCAATTCATTTAGTGTCAACCCACCAACTCTTGCAAAGTAGGGATTTCTGTAATTCCTGTCAAATAAAGAATGCATTTTCTTATTAGTCCATTTTGCCCTGTTTCAATTTCAAAGTTGACATGGAAGCCATTCTCTTTTCAGCCACTAGGCATTGAGAGAGAAAAAAAAATTGTTGAATATCTCCCTTTCGTATATTTGAGTTGGAAAATGTCAAATAACAAGGATTTCTAATGGAAGACCCACTCAATTTCGCAGGCTCTCTGATCTAAGAAGACAGCAAATTACAATTCAGAAATTGTTGCATTGGCATCCCATTTGGAGTTGATTTTTCATGATATTTGTGTGTATCTTTAACTAGGAAGGTACGAAGGAAATCGAATTTGTTTAGACCTTTCTGATTACAGTTGTGGTTGGGTTATATAAGTTTCAAGTAAGAAAAAGTAAGATTTATGAGGGAGTGAATTTAGTGGAATGTTTCTTTATATTGAATAGTTTATGAGTTATAATTTGAATTGAGGTATCAACGCATTTGAGTTGCAGCTTTGATATGTTGAAGGGCCACCGTCCATACAACTCTTTTTCTACATCAGTCGCATTCTCCTGATTCAGAACCACTCCTATCTTTCATGCCACATTAATTATAAAAATTTTAACGTGGCAAGTATAGTTGTAAAAAGTTCAAAAACAAAAAGATAAAAGAATAAAAATGTCAATAAGTGTCAGAGGTATCTTTTAACTTCCACAATAAATAGTTAACTAGAAATAAGCAGCGGCTCTTGTTTGAGTAAGAGCAAACTCCAATGGCTTTTAAGCCTTTTCATTCATTACTTACCCTAATGGTTCTATTACATCACAACCAAACAACAGAAACAAATCAAAATAGGAGTAGCTAATCCTACAGCCAAACAAGGTTCGCAAAAGTAAAGTATCTATGCTACTAAAGATATGTTATAAAAGCATATCAAAGCAAACCAATTTTAAAAAATAAAATTAATTTATAACAATGGATATTTGATTAGTTTTTCAAATAATAAAATTGACTAAACTTTTAGATATTGCTTGGTTTAAACTTAATTATAAACTTTTATATAACTCATTCTTCCAATAATATTATTGTTTAACTTTATTTATTGGTGTTGTTTCACTCTACTAATTCACTATTAGCTCCTTTCATCAGTTTACTGTTTGCTATCTCCACTCACTGTTAGCATGCTCCATTTTTATTGTTGTTTACTCACTCCACTGTCTTCTAATCTTGCTCTACCTACATATTACAGTTTTTTGTTTATTTGTTTTTTGTTTTCTATCAAATATTAACTCATTCTATTTGGTTACTATATACTTGTTCCATTAAACAATTGCTTGGTCTGCTTTATTCTTTCTCTCCTTTTACATATATATATATATATATGCAAAATTTTAAATTATTTAATGTTTTTGTATACTACACTTTTTCACCCCTTTAGATATATTTATCAAGAAAGAGTTGCTTTGAATATCTACTCTATCAATGTTTTAGAAGAAAAAGATTGGAAAAAGTGATTTCTCTTTCTTCAATTTTTTTTCCCTTGTTCTCCATTTCTAACATGAAGATTTGTTGCAACTTCTTATAAGCCATAGAGTCGTTTTGAGCATTACAAATGGATCTGAAGGATCTTTTTTTAAGTATTAAAAAAAATTAAAATAATGTTACAATCTTCTAATTTTAAAATAATTTTTTAAGTTTAAAATATTTTAAAATAATCTCTTAAATTTTAATTTCATCTCATAAAAATTCCTTTTAAATAAAATCTATTAAAACACTTTATAAGGCTTATTTTTATACTGACATGAAAGTCGTATGTATTTTTTTATTTTAAATGATGAGTTAGAAACCAATTAAAGTTCAAAAGAAAACCAAAAGACCGTAGTCTGCGGTCTACGGCTTCATCATTCAGAAATTACTTGTGCACTTCATGTTTTCAGCATCTGTAATGTAATGCTTCGGCGTGCACAAGGCTCTGCCGTTGATCTTCTTTGCGTTGACGATTCTTATTGCTCTACTCTGCTTCACGAAGAAGAAGAAGAAGATGTCCCTCTTTCTGATGACGAATATGTTCGAAGCTTGCAATTTCAGGAGAATCTCACCGCCTCCTTCATCATTTCTCAAGTGGCAAACAGTGACTCATCATGCTCCTAGGTCTTCTTTCTATCATCTTCATCGTCTTCTTCTTCTTCTTTATCGATGATTGAAACTTGCCCTGCCCCAGAAGCAGAGCATGTGAAGTCCCCAAATGAAACAGAGGAATCCTCGCAAGTCGTCTGTGAAATCTGCAGAAATTAAAGGGACTGCACAAATGTTCAAAAATTAAAGATGCCAACATTCTTTTTGCTCTGATTGTCTAACAAAACAACTGGCCACGAAAATCCAAGACAGCATTATACGAGTTTTTATGTCCTGGTTTGGATTGTAACAATGCTCTTGAACACGATGAAGACTGCTGTCTTTTTGTATTGTTTTGTTTTTGTTTTTAAGTCGACTAATTCAGCATTTAAAATAAAAGTTTCCATGTTAATATAAAAATAAACGTCATTAGATATCTTAATGGATTTCACTTAAAATGAAAATTTATGGGATGAATTTAAATTTTAAGAGATCATTTGAAAATATTTAAATTTAGAAACTTATTTTAAAATAATAAATAAAGTTAAAGAAATAAAACATTATTTTAACCGAAAAAAACAAAAAGCAGCCCATCAGTCTTTTTCTAGTATTGGATTTACATGGACTAATGGGCCCAACAATCATCTTTGTCCAAGTTTCTCTCTGCCACTTTGACGTCCGTGCAACACAGCGAATGGCTTCCCTTGGGCTTCAAATGGCTAACCACAAACAAAGACAGCAAAAGCCTCAAGGAGCACAATATTGCACCTACTAAGAAGATTGAATATTACGCCCTTCGGTATCCGCGGAAGGGAGGTGGAAAAGGAAGGAGGGGGAAGGAAAGTTAGAAAAAATTAGAATTTTATTTTTATAATTATTATTTAATATTTTTTAATAATAATTATTCAATTATTAAAAATAAAGATATTATAAATATTTTTTATCTATAAAATCATCTTTATATTTTTCATTTTCATTTTTATTTTTGTTTTTTATGTACCAAACAACCCTTAATATCCACACTTGTTACACGTTACCATCCTTAAGAATTTTGTTGTGAAATGTGGACACCACACTTTCTGACCCACTAAGAAGACTAAAATTGTAATGTCCACAACTGCATGATGCCATCTTGGACAATCTTGTTATGAAAGATGTATGTTTTGAATGCATTTGTGGGAGCATTTATTGTAGAAGTCTACAAGTCGTCCTTCAAGTTTTGCCTCGTAATGAATGGCCAAAAAGAAAGTACCCTCACATTGAACTCTATAAATTATTCTATCAATTTTTTATGCCTCACGTCTCATGAAAAAAAGAAAAGAAAAGGGGAAAAAAAGGACAGAGTTATTATGATAAAATTGAGAAACATTATTCTATCTAGTTCTTTCGCTTTTAAAGTTATTATATCGAAGATATTCCATCATAAAATGGAGGGCTTCTGCGTTAAGTTTTTTTGTGCATTATTAACATTGCTGATATCAACCTGAGGGAATAACTCAAAACTCTACTAGGCAAATTTCCCAATAACATAGAGAGTATCTTGTGTAATGTATGCAGACCCAATACACACTATCTTTCTCTAAAACTTTAGCCTAGCTTGCATTTATTGAGTGATGGACTTAATTTTGTTTGCCAATTTAAATTGGGCCTATATTTGGTACTTTTTTTTTGTCACAACTCACACAACTCAATTTTTGGTTTTTGGTCAATGTCAGTAGCCTAACCCAGAAAGGCAAGACATTTTTTGGAAATTTCAAACATAATTACATTTTTAATTTGATGGGCTGGGCCAGTTGAGCCCTCTTTAGCCAACCATGGTACTCGTGGAAAGCTTGAAATTTTGCTTAACCAAATAGATGCAAAGTACATAGTTGTAACATTCAATCAAAAAATGCTCCAAGATTTTATGAAATTTTCCTCATAAAAATTCATAAGACATTTTGCTGAAAAAGTTATAAACCAAAAATAAACTAAAATTAACTTATGATGAAGATAGAAATATCACCAAAGAATAATAAGTGTTATATTAAGGTAACATAGTAGTTTGCTAAGAAATTTAGTAATAATTTACTATAGTCACCTCCATATGCTTTGAAATGTAAACCACAAAGTGTACCTAAATTCAATAGTAGTTTTGATATTGAAGTACCCAATTTTGTTTGAAAGAAGGTGAAACCGTGCATTTAACTTATAATGTGAAGTGCTATGAAGAATTGGAGGACCCACTAAAATTCAATCAAACTTTCTTTTACTATAAGAAAAATGTCATATATTTGTAATAAATTTTTGTGAATATAGTGTCAATTGACCTATATTCATAATCTAAATTTTTGTAAGAAATTTTTTCTTTTTTACTTATGATTTTTAATTATCACTAAAACTTTTATTCATGGTTTTATAAGTTGTGGAAATAATTTTAAAATCTTTATCCATAAATGTTTTATTGTCACTAAAGCTTTTAGTGATAGTTTCATAAGATCTTTATCCATAGAAATCCTTGTGTCACTAAAATCTTTACTCATGAATATTTTACTATTTTACTATTATTAAATCATTTACCCACAAAGAAAATTGTTGAGTAATGTAGCATAGTACTATGAATAGGATCTTAGTAGCAAAGTACATAATTGCTTCATTATTCTAATCAATTACAGAGACTAGAAATTGAGTCACATAAACTAAAAATGAAAGAAGAAAATTATTTTGTATCTCAATAGAAGGTTAAAATGTTGTATACATTCAAGTTTTGCGGTACTATAATTGAAAAATACCCTTTATATTATTAAGCAAGTTTTACAATTTGAATTATAAATTTATCATATTGATCAATGAGATATTTTTTCCTCTTTTACGTGTTTTATATATAATATACTAATCGATAAGTCTAATGCATCTCTTATATTGACGATAAAATGATAGTAACTTTACCACCTTTTAAGTTTATATATTCTACTTTAAAGTAAAATGATAACAATTCTACCAGTTTTTAAGTTTATAGACTTCTTTTTTATTATATGGAATAGTCTTTTAATTAGTCTAAATGAAACTCTACTACTAATTAATAAGTTTAATGTGATATTATCTTTCTACATACAAAGATTATCTTAATAATTTATCTCCAAGACAACAAAGGGTCCTTAATCAAGTCATAAAAAGTGATAAAATTTGGAAACTTTTTCTTTCAATGATATAGCTATAGCACAAGTGTCTTTTTCTTAATTTACAGCTTATATACTTTACATATTACACATACCATTCCTGATTTTGAACTTATAATTTTCCACAACATAACCATACGTCAAAATTTCAAATAGAATAACCATATTAGATTAAACATAAGGCCCAAATGAAACTTTCATACTTCCTTTGCCTAAACATCCAAGAGGAACCATATTTGGCCTTAAGCCTTTTCCAACATACTTAATCAATAGCAATCTAATCATTTATGATAGCAACAAATTTAAGATAGCAAAATTCCATAGCCATCATCTTATAATTCAAATCATTAGGACCAATATATTCTTGCATGAACATGTTATTTATTTTGTACTAAAAATAATGAGTCTACTTTATTTTAAATTTTAAAAAGTGACAATCTTATATTGATAAAATATATATTAAGTACTTGTGATATTATATAAATAATAAATATAAAAATATTTTAATCAAAATATATATAATTATAACCAATAAATTATTGTGTGCCAGTATCTTCTTGAATTCTTTATTCCTAATGTCTTTCATCTTTTATGAATAACATATAAAGAGTTTGTCTCATCATTTAACTAATAAAACAAGATCATATGACTCTAAGCTTTCAACAATGTTATATTAATTCCTTCGATTTCATTTTTAGAATGGTCCACAAAATGAGAATATAAGAAATTGAACAAAAAAGGCTAATATTGTAACATCCGATTTCTTTATAAATGCACGAAACTTACTAGATATAAAAGGAAATCTCCCAAATAAAATGACTTGAGGCCAAACGGAGAAACTATAGATTAGGGACTAAAATGAAAAGTTAAACAAGTGTGTTCACTTTACCTTTTTGGTTTTTTAAATGTCTAGCCACTTGCTCCAACCCTTAACCATGATTTTACTGGTCTAAAACAAAGTTGAGAGAAAGCTCCAAGGATACACAAGAGGAAGGGGAAAGAAAAAGAAGAAAGACCAAGAAAAAGGTCAACATCCAAGACTATCCCATGCTGCTTCATTCCCTAGCCATGTCCTTCCTTTCTCTTTTCTTTTCCTATGATTTTGCTGAACTAATTGGGGGTAAAACATGACTGATTCAGTAAGAAGAGGAGAGGAATTAAAAGGAAGTATAGAAGTCTAGAAAGTACTCTTGAAGAAGCTTAAAACCAAGGTAAGATACATGGCTTTCTTTTGCCTCTTCTTGGTTGTTTTCTTCATGGAAATTTCATCTAGAATCTGACTCATCAAGGAGAGAATTCATTTAGCATGTTAGAAATGAGGAATCTAAAGCAAAAGAAATAGCAATTTCAAATTGAAAGCAAAAGAGAAGCAAGAAAATGTAAGTTGTGCTACCTAGAGAATTTGAGTTGCAAATGGAAATCTGAAACTTTCTAAGGGTCACATAGCCTATCAAAGAGTATATAAGAGTTTTAAGACATTTAAGAAGCTTTACAAATGGCTAATTGCACAAGAAAACAAACAAAGCTTCCTAGGCTATAAAATGCTCCATGTCTCAGCCTAGACCACCTAAAACACTTAGGGAGTGTTTTAAATGGTTCCAAGGCTAGAATAGGACTAAATATGATAGAAGAACATCAATAAAAGCCTTGAAAAAAATTTAGAAGTTTTAGTTTGTGAGATAGAGATGTAGGCTTTATAATAAGACATAAAGAAATAACTCATAGCTAAACTCCTTAAAATGAATTTGTGATAACTCTAAGGAGTCTAAATGGAGTCAAGAGACTTAAATTAAGTGACAAAATAGGAGTCAAGATCATAAAATCTAAAGGTTGCTTCATTGTGTCTTGAATGGATCCATAATAAGGTTATATGATAAAGTAGCATAGCATAGCATAAAGCTTGTGAGAAGCTAAACCTTGTTCCAATGGCTTAAATATGCCTCATTTGATGTGTTTAGGTCAAGAGAATCAAGTGCCACCTAATTTCATAAGCTTGGTTGAAAACAGGAAGGAAAATTCAAGAAAAAAGTGTGTGATATTAGTTTCAAGGTAGCTCTCTAACCTTTCTCTCATGCATACCTTAGACATTTATTTGTCTGTGAGTGCTTATATGTATGTTTAAGGTATGAGAAATGTTTTTACCTATTAATTACTTGCTATGGTATCATTATGCATCTTGAAATGAGTTTATGAATGTATTTTGGCTTGAATGGGTATGGTGAAGCTAAAAGTCTCTTAGCAAAGGTAAGGATGAGCCAAAAGTTTTTAAGATTGGGTGAAACAAAGCCAAAAGTCTCAAGAAGAGTGAGGCTTAGCCAAAAGTCCTTTAAAAATAAGTGAGACAAATCCAAAAGTCCTAAGGCAAATGGGTAAAGCTAGGCCAATGTCGTTAAGAGTCTATGTATGTTATGTATGAGTTTCTTAGACATAAAAATGCTTTATGTATGTTTACTAGTAGCCTATATGCCATACATGTATTCTTTGACATGTTTTAATATTCATTATGAATATTTGAAAGGGTAAAGAGCTATTGAGATTATTTGAATCTCACTCTTCCAATCCATATGCCTAATTATGCCTAGGTGAACCAAGAGGATTCAAGAATGAAGACCAAAAGTCTTGAAGTATGGTACTTGGACAAAAGAGTAAAGAAATAGATGTGTTAATATTATATTGATATCAAGAATTGTATCCATATAATGTATATGAGATGTAGCCATTTGAAGAAACTTGAATGTATAAAATTATGATGTATGTATCAATCTTAAAGTTAAATGCATGTAAATGTAAGTTTTTGTCATCCATGAGCCTATGTATGCATGTGCATAAATGTGAGTAGTATGGTGAGATTGAGCTTTATGATGATTTAAACCATTTGACATGCTTGCCTAGGCTGTAATGGTGCTTTGGAAAGTGCCCAAGTAGCCATGGAACCATAAGAAGATCATTTGCTGTCTTAAAGAACTATTTTGGACTTCAAAATTGACCAAATCTTGATATAAACAAAAGTCTAAACAAATGAATGCGTTTTTCCATGAAATTTAGCCAGCAAGTAGGTCTCACCTAAAACTTTTCATAGAGCTAAAGAGTACCTAATTTAGAACTCTAGAGAATTTATTATCATTTTTCAAAGTTGGCCAAATTATATAAAAATGATATGTGCATTGTTCATATGGTCAATTTTATGTTTCTATGCCACACATTGGTCAAATGAAGTTCAATGTTCATAAAATTTTACAAGCATAAACTAGACATTATAAGCTTTCTATAGCACTAAAATCACCTCATTTGGATGTCTGTAAAAGGAGAACCAAATTTTTGAAATTGCATGATAGTACTAATAATGCAGCTCAACCTCTAATACTATTCCATCAATTCCTATGGGCTAAAGGCCACTTCATTAGTATAAAATTATTTTTAGTCATTAGTTAACATCTAGAGCTTTCTAAAATGCTATGGTTTACTTGATTTTGAATTTTCTAAAATTACTTATGAATTTTCAAAATTTATATCAGAAACTTATAATAGCAAACCTGGCAGCTAGACCTTTGGTATTGTTTTGTTGTTTTTTCTTATCCAGTTGATGTGTCATGGTCTGAAATGATTTTTAGCTGTTAGTTGACATTTAGCAATTTCTAGAAATATATCATTTGCTTGATTTCAATTTTTTTAGAATTAATTATGATTTTCTAAATTTCCTACAAAAAAGTTGTCATGGCAAACCCGAGAGTAAACCTTGAATTTTCTTATGTATGATGCCAAACCTGAGACTCTTGGAACATTTTGTGATATTTTTAATTTGTATGGATGTATTATAGATGAAAGACGATAATGATGAGTTCATATGATGCACAAAGCATGAAAATGAGTAAATGGAGCCTTACGTAACGCAAATTAATACATTAAAAATATAAGGATTTTCTTGCAAAGCGTATGAAGTTTAGTTCATGTAAGGGAATTGGAAAACTAGAAGGGTATGGTATTACAAATATCATATTATGTTAGTTTAATTTAAATAATTATATTTGTTAAAAATTGGTTGCTAAAATTGCGCTAATTTAACCTAATCTTTCACCTCTAATTGCAATATCTTCCCTTAATTTAGTAAAAGCTACAAGTTATCTCTTAATCTATTTGTGCATATGTCATAAACCTTTAATATTCTAAATTGGATGTTAAATTAAATTATAACTTAAGTAAAATTACATATTTTCATTTTCATTGTTTAATACCTATTTTGCCATTTTCTTAAACTTTTCCGCCTACTCTCTCACTCTCCATGGCCATGGCAACCCAATCTTGGGATTGGCAAAAAATTTCCATACTTAACAATTCGAAATGTTAAATCCTAGGCTTTTTAACTAGCATACTACAATAGAAAAAATTTAAAAATAAAACATGTAGCTGCTAAAACTATTTTTTCAAATTCCTCTATATTTCTTATATTTTAAATATATTATATTATATTTATAATATATATATATATATCATACTTATTATATAAATTATATAGTACAAATAATAAATATTACATATATAAAATCCACCCCAACCCATGATTTTATATATATATATTCTATATGTAATTTTTTTTGAAAAAAAAAACCATCATTATGGAATTAGGAGGATTTATATATAGGTAAGTTATATGCAAAGAAATAGTACATGCAATTTTTAGAACCCTTTTGATTCCCTTGATTATATATAAAAACAATTATTTCTTTGCACATAGCTTACTTATAAACTCTCTTGATTCTACAATCATTAAGAAAAAAATTACATACAATTTTTACATTCTTGTTATTAGTTTTTTCAATTAAAGTAATCATTATCGTTCATGATTCAATGTTAAATAATTGAATTATTTTTTTAAAAAAATTACTCACATGTTATACCTTAATTAAATTTATAAGACATATGATTATATGAAACCAAAAAAAAATTATAAAACATTACATCTTTGACTTTTGATTATATAAGATGGAAAAAAAATGGAAGTTGGGATTATTTATTTTTTATATAAAACTTTTAAGAAGACTAAAAATTTTTTTTGTACAAATAAACTAAAAATAATTCAAATACAATTTTTTAAAAAACTATTATTTAAAAAATTATTATAATATTTAATATTATATGTATATAACCTACCATCCTTAAAGTCTCCCTCCCCCCTCTTTAAATTATTCACTTGAAACATGATGCTAATATAATTTTAAAAAAAAAATAAAAATAAAAGGAAAAAAAAAAAAGAAAAGAAAAAGGCTAAGCACTTACTTTGTGTTTAGGCCTAATTTTATTTTTAAAATAATAATAATAGGAATGAGGAGGAATATCTTTTGCATTCCTATTAAAAGAAAATTTTAAGCATTTGAAAAAATAATTTTTGCAAATATGCATTTTATCATTAAATTTTTTTCCTGTAGTATGCTAGTTAAAAAGCCATAAATCTTCTATCATAAATCCCTCCCTATCAACATTCCTTATTATCCTACATGAAAGTTTTCCACAATTCTTTTATTTTTCTCCATATATGTGTATGAAAATTTCAAACTATACCAAATACTTCTTTCGAATGTCATGAAAAGGATGTGCCGATGGCCATAGAGGATTGAAATCCATAGTGAGTGTTATAATTTATAACAATTGGCCAAGGTTTTCAACCATTGACCTCCTAACTTGATGTCCACTCCTTACCTACAAGTCTATAATCAACTTATAGTCTTGTACTTCAATCACTATAGTTAAACATTGAGAATTACATCAGAGAAAAGTATCATTACTAACCATAACCTTAAATTGTGAGTAAATTTGAAGAATGGGTACATTTGACTCAAATGCCAAAAATAGTGAGTAAATTTGAAGAATGAGTTTACTAAAAGTTAAATAAGAAAATTGCAATAAAGTTTAATAAAGAAAATATTGACAAATGTCCTTTATTAGAGAAAAGGTTCAAAGCTCCATAGCAATACCATTATACCCTATTCACAGAAAAACAAGACTGAAATAGAAAAGCTAATACATAAATGACAAAAGGTACTAACAACTGAAAATGTTTTCTCACAATAGCTAACATATTGCAATAAATTTCCCTACCACATTGCCTTTCAAAATTCTCCCTAAATCTTCCTTAGATCACATGTAATAATCTACTAGCCATCTAAAAGTCTTCCTTTCTTTGCTACTCACTCGGTTCCTTCCATATTGGGCTTTAGGCTTATTTAATGGGCCTATATTGCTAACAGCTACTACCTTATCTGTCACTCGCTTTTGCTGCCATTACTATCAAGCAATCAAAGCTCCTCATCCTTGCTCGGCCAGCCACTTAGCAACTTCCACTCAAGAAGCTTTCTCTTTTCCTTCTTTGTGCTTTTGCTAACTAGCCATGGAGATGAAAATGAGAGATCTATTTTTAGCTAACCTTTTGCTTGGGACATTGATAGGGGACCCCCTAAAGCCAACCCTCATTTCTTTTCCTCCGAACCACTCCAACCATGACCAATTTCAAGCCCACACTTCTATTACAACAAGCTTTGATGCTCAAACAATCCAACACATAGCCCTCCTCTTTGTAGCAACATGAAAATAGAGTAGGAAGCTACAATTTGCTTGTTTCCTAAATTGGATGGCTTTGAAAGTTCCATTTTGCATAGTATTGTCACCCTTTTCCCCTTATTTAGTTTTCCTATATTGCATTGAAGAAATTCCTCCTTTTTCGTCCTTCTTTACCTAGCTAGAAATGGATAGCTTTTTATGGTGATAAGGTGACTTGGGTCACTTGGAGTTTGGGTGGCCATTTAAGCCCTCTAAGGTAAATTATCAACCTACTTAATATGTTGGAAGTTTATTTGATAAGTCATATACATTAGACTTAATTTAAAGAATAAAAGTTTGAATCATAGAATGGGTAATTTATTAACTAATGTAGTGGCACTGACGTTATAGCATAGTTAAACTTTGTAAATGGTAAAATCAAAAAAAATAAAATAAAATGGTCATGAAAGACTAGAGTGATGGTTAGAATTTAGTCCATATGTAATTGTGAGACAATTAATGGTAATATTAGTGTCATGGTCGATCTTAAGAATCCTTGAAGACTTTACATCTCTGAAGGATTGTGAGAAGGTAATATGATCTTTAATGAGGCACGGATGGATAGTGAATGACATCACATTGCATATCTTATACATCTTATACTCCTATCTTGCATTTTAATGTCTCATAAAATATCATTGTTTCGTGAATTTTGGATTTTATGGATATTGTTTTCAACTAAGGAAGGTGTTTTGTTTTAAACTATAAGTTGTTAATGCATGTTGGAATTGTTATTGGTTTTGACTATTGATTATTTGAGAAGGTGATTATGAATAAGAAAAATTAATATGATTTTATACTTGATACTGACATTTTATAAAGGGGCTGAATATACAATGTTGGTAGTTAATAGTAATTCTTTTAGTCCTTGACATAACTTGGTTAGTATCCAACTAGCAAGGAGTGTGAAAAATGCTAGCTCTGTATATCAGCCATCACATGTGGAATAGAAGGATGAGATGACTTGAGCTGAGAACTCATGATTGTTGATTATTTATTTACATGAGTTGTGTTCCTATGATTGTTGGTCACTAGCATGGATTATATGCCCATGATTTTTAATTACTTACCTTTGTGGGTTGCATGCCCATAACTATTATTTTGCTTTCCTTCTAACAAAATATGGATTTTGAAAATGCATCATTTAAAAAATTTTCAATACACTTCTTGAATATTGCATATTTATTTTATTATCATAATTGTTATCATGACCTCACTAATTTGTGATTATCATAGCAGTCAAATCTCACTATATGTCTTCATGCTTGAATTTTTTAAGAATTTTTTCATTTTGTTGAGAGGCATGAATTTTAAATTTAAAGTCATTATAAGGTACATCTCTATGTTATTTAAATTTAAATCATTTATTTGCATATTCACACTTCTATATACTTGTACATTTAATCATTTATGAGATGTTATTAATTTACTTGATAAATATTTGGTCTTTCAAATAGAAGTGTTAAGTCAAAAATCTTCTCCAACAAAGTGAGAATTATCATTCTCTTAGGGAAGCTTAACATTGATTTGCATGGACAGTGTCAATTATGATTAAATTTATATAAACTAATTTGTACTTTAGTTATAGTTTCACTAACCCACAAGCAAAATCTCCCACTCTAGTGTAATTAGTATAATTGATAGTGATTGAGAGTAGATTTTAATTTGTCGCTTCTACCCCCTTAAATACTTTATTTTTCTGCAATATGTACTTATTGATTTGCTTACTACTTGAAAATGTTTTCTAATAGCTTTTTGAAGTATTTTTAAGCTAATTTTAACTATTTCAAAATGTTTTCAAAATTTTCAAATTTAAAGAACCAAATTACCTACACTTGGTTCTTTTTCAAATACTAAATTAAAATATATGACTATTAGATATAGTAAAAAGTTGGAGCATATTGTATAATATGCTTTTGTTTAATCAATCCTCAAGTCCTACTTTTATATCTACTTACTCATTTAGACTAGTGTAACTTAATGTGAAATCTAAACTACAAAGTCAACTTAAAATCAAAATAGATAGCATTTTTGTTACAATGGAAGTAGCCAAATTTTTTAAAAAAACAAAGTGAAACCTTTCATTTATCGGTTGAAAATCTATCAAACATTTAAATTTTCTCATGCTAAAAGTAAAATTCATTATAGAAACAATTTTTTTTTTTAAATTTTGGGACATAAAACTTCATTAAATAGTTAAATTTAGATGATCTATGGAATGCTGCATACCTGATGGTTTTGTGGTTCAAAGTTGATAAAGGTATAATGCTTGCTATTGTTACATGACTTTGAATAATACCTCTACAGAAGGAGCCTAGATTTTCTTTGAATTAATAGTCTTATTCTTTCTTCCTTCTCCAAGGAAAGGCTAAGGATCACACAATTTTATTTCTCCAAAATTTTGAGCAAAACTTTCCAAGAGCTTCCCTTAGCGTCAATCTGCATTCATTGAGGGAATAACTTAAAACTCTGCCATGCAAATTTCCCAATATTATACTTAAGAGTGCCCTACATACTATAGTCAAACCTAATACACCCTATCTTTCTATAAAACATTAGCCCAGCTTGTATTCGCTAAGTGATAGACTTTTGTTTTTAGTATAATTATTGGGCTTATGTTTGATACTTTTTATTTTGTTACAAATCAAACAACTCAATTTTTAGTTTCTAATCAACGTCAATAGTCTTAACCAGAGGGCAAGACATTTTTTGAAACTTTCAAACAAAGTTTAGGTTTTTACTTTGATGGGCTAGTCCAATTGAGTCTTGTTATAAAAATGGCTCTAATTTTTTTAGGCCTACTTTTTTTTTTCTTTAAAGGTTAGGTTGAACTTAGTAGGTTAAGCAAATTCTAAAACCTTTACTTTGTGACACAAGAATGAACTATGTTACTTAATAAATGCACTAGAGTGTAAAAAGGTAAAGAAAACTTATGATTTTATTAAGATCTTTTTAAATATGCAAAAAGCAACCCAGATCGTTAGGTATATTTTCAAAACTAAATTATTTAAATTTCATTAAGTTCAAATTGGATATTTTTTAATTTCAATTATTATTTTTATGAAATTAGCAATTAAAAAATAACAATTTAAATTAAAAAATATTCTAACAAAATTATAAATTCTATTTGCCTTTATAATACCTAGCCATCTTTTAGCGTTTCCTTATTACAACTAAGCTTCATACATGATATCTATGGAAAATCAATAAAAATAATACATTAAATAGTGTTATATAAGCCTTTAAATTTTCATCTTTTGCTCCATGGACCATATGAAATTATCAATACCATCCTTTATTGGTAATCCATCCATACAAGTCATAAACAACATAAAGCATCACCACAACTCAGGTTAGAAGTCTTACATCAGAAAAATTACAAGTTGGCCTTACGTTCAGCTTTTCAAATTTCTGTCATCAACTTTGGAAAATCATAATTAATTCTAAAAAAATCAAAATCAAACAAATGATAGCTTTTTGGAAAGCTCTGAATGTCAACTATAGATTAAAAATCATTCTAGGCTATGAAAACATAAACTGGATAATAATTGATAATAAAATAGCACCAAAGATCCAACTGCCCAAGTTTGTTATCATTAGTTTCTGCTATAAATTTTAAAAATTCATAACTAATTCTTAAAAAATCAAAACCCAGCAAACCATGCATTGTGGAAAGATATAGATGTTAAATATAGGTTAAAAATATTTCCAAACCAATAAAAAGGATTTACCTACAGAAATTGATATAACAGTACTAGAGGTCCTGTTGTATTACTAATACTAAGAATCAACTTTAAAAATTCATATCTCCCTCAATATAAATCCAAATGAGGTGATCTCAATGGTCACAAAAATCTTATCATGTTTAATTTATATCTGTAAAATTTCATAAGTATTAGATATCATTTGTCTCTTGGATAACACAAGAGAAAAAAATGACCATATGCACAATACTGATACCATTTCAGCAACTTTTTACCAATTTTGCAAATTCATAATTTGTTCTCTAGAGCTCCAAATAATGTAATTCTTAGCTCCATAAAAAGATCTAGATAAAACCTATATGCAGGTCAAATTTTATTAAAAAATTCGTCAATTTAGTCAATTTATGATATAGGGTGCCAAAATGGGCTTTTTAAGAACCAATTAAAGTCAAATTTACCCCAAATGTTCTTCTGCCTTAAGCATGATCTCTTGAGCACGTGAGAATGGTTAAAAGCAACATACAAATCATGTCTAGGAGGTCCAATTACTTATACATTATAAACTCACTTCCACACTTGTTCTCATTCATAAGATTACACAAGCATGTTAAGCATATGGATGTCAAAAACCTAATACTCATTCCCATGCTTTCAAATTTAGTACATATATCATATATCCATATATTTACATGTGCTCAAATGTCTACATATCATATACATGTAATATTACATCATTTACCAATATTATGTCCATAAAATGACTATTTCACATATCCTTTAGCAAAATCCTTATCTTCAAGAGTCATGGCTTCCATTTCTTGGCTTACTTGATCCACCTAGACATGTTTAGATAATGGAAAGGGAAGAGTGAGATTCCAAGAATCTAAATAACTTTTAATCCTTTCAAACATACATAATAGATGTATTTACAAGTCTAAGAATGGATGCATGGCCATCTTACAACTTATAAATATACATAATCTTACCTAATTTTAAGGACTTTTAGCTCATCCTCACCTTTACTAAGGGACTTTTGGCTTTACTAAACCCATTCAAGCCATAAAATATTCATAAACACATTTTTAAGCACATAATGGTATCATATATGTAGGCAATAGCTAAGAACATTTCATATAACATAAACACACATGGAAGCCCTCAAAGACAAGAAAAACACCCAATAATACATGAGAGAAAGGTTAGAGAGCCCCCCTTGAAACAAAAAATGCAAACTTTCCTTTGGTTACTCTCCCCTTCTTTCGCCCACACACTTGCAATGAGGTGGGTGCCACACCATATACTTTCAACTATTATACTCTCCCATTAATAGGGATTTACACATGTTCTTAGAGAATAGGTCAAGAAAATCACCATTTAAGTGCACTTTTATTTTACAAATTCGTGTTACATGGGTCCTGTAGATTACCCAACAACATTCCTTAGTCATTTAGCATTGGTAGAAATCATTAATAACTCAAATTATCAAGCAAGCTATGGTTCTCAAATCAAAAACCTCAAAAATCCCTTCATGCATCACGGATTATACAATGGTAGATTTAAGGAAATTTTCAAAAATTCATAACTAAATGTAGAAAAATTAAAATCTATCATACCATAGCTTTCTGGAAATCTCTAAGTGTTAAATTTATGTCAAAAATAATTTCAAGTCATCAACATAGCACTAGGACTATATTTGACAATGAAAAATGCACAAAGGTCTGACTACCTACTGATGTTGATACAAGTTTCTAATATAAACTTCAAAAATATCCAATTAATTCTACAAAAATAAAATACATACAAATGTACTAATTTGGAAAGCTATGGATGTTATCTATAGGAAAAAAATCATTTCAGACCATTCCAAGTTCGTTCAGACCATGGAAACTAATCAAACAGTGCTTCAGATCTGACTGTGCGCCTAATACTAGACAGCTCATCAAAAATTCATATCTCCCTCTCTAAACATCCAAATGGGGTGCTTCTAGTTGGCACAAGTCACTAGAAAGGTCTAGTTTCTACCTATAAAATTTCATGACAATTGGACATTGTTTGCCCTATGTTTGACGTAGATTAATTTTTGAACCAAAGCTACAGTACAATGACCAAATCTAGAAAAATTCCCAACTTCAAAAACTCATCAAATATTCTGTAGACTTCCCAAGTATTACCCACTTTAACTTTTCAAAAAGCTCTTAATATGACCTAGATTCATACCAAGTTTTAAACTAAGAAATGCTCATTTGAATAGATTTTGACATAAGGTTGCATATTGGCCATTTTTGGCCTCTAAAAGGGTCATAATGGGTTCGCATTAGCTTTTAAGACCCCCAAGGCCACTTGAACACGTGAGAAAGTACAAGGGCAAACCTCTAAACATGTCTAAAAGGTCCATTAACCTATATTTCACAAATTCACTCTCCCACTCTAAACTATACACAAGAACATACATGATTCACTCTTGCCATTAAATACCATAAACTTGCTATTTCATTCAAGTAGTACTAATTCTCATATATACATTTAGTATTCATATAATTATATATGTTCCAAGAGTCTTACATAACATATATCATAACAATACATCAAACTAGTTATAAAGTGGACAATTATCACACTCCCATGTCAATCTCCCTCCTCTAAGCTTAGTGGCTCCCATTCATTGATTCATTTAATCTATCTAGATATGAGGCAATAGGGAGGGAAGGGTAAGATTTTAAGAATCCCAATAACTCTTCTCCCTTTCAAACACACCATATGGATGCAAATTCAAGTCTAAAAGTACATGCAAGGCTTTCTTGAAAATCATGATTATGCATAAAGCATTTCTTTCATTCAAGAACACATATTCATCAAAAACTTGCCAAGACAATCATTTGGCCTCACCCATTCTTTTTGGGATTTTTGGACTTGCCTTACCCACTTTCAAAGGGCTTTTAACTAAGCTTCACTCTTGCTAGAGACTTTTGGCTTGTCTCACCTAACTTTTAGGGACTTTTGGCTCATCCTCACCTTTACTAAAAAGCTTTTGGCCTCACCGCACTCAAGCAAGTCAAGACCATACATAAAAGCATCTTACAAACATATAAACATAGTAACAAGGTACCATGGCATTTAAATACTTGCTAGAAACATATTTCATAGCTTAAACATATGCACACATATTCAAAGACAATAAAACATCCACACATGCATGAGAAAAAGAAGTGAGAGCTACCTTGCATACAAGAGCACACTTTAACTCTTAGAAATGGTTCCTCTCCCTTGGTTAACCACCCACAAGTTAGTGGAACTTACTTCCTTTGGCCTAAACACATCATATGGAAGCCAATTATACTCTTAGAACATTTACTAAAGTTATACACACACTAGAAGGACTTATGTATTCATATGGTTTTATTATGGTTTCATAAGGCACTTAATGAAGCAATCTTAGGAATTCATGATCTTAGCTCCATTCTCTCCCTTAATCTAAGACTCTTGACTCTATTTAGACTCCTTGGAATTATTGCACATTTATTTTAAGGAGTCTAGCTAGGTGTTGCTTTATTATGCTATAATATGGAACCTATAATTTCATCTCATTATCCATAACTTCTAAATTTTTCCCAAAGATTCCTCCCACCTTCTACCATCATAAGAAGTTCCAACCAAGGTTAAAAACAAATTAATACAGCCCCTAACCCAATGGTTATGTCTTGGCCGAATTGATGGAAGGAAGAAGAATCCATGGGCTTTTTGATTTTTCCTTGATGGGAGAGACACTTAGGAGGCTTCCTAGAGGTTTTAAGAGCTTAAATAAACACTCACACATGCAAGGAAATTTGAGAATCAAAATAGTTTTTACAAAGTGTTCAAGAACTTTATACTTTTCTAACTTAAATTTCGTTAACTTTCCTTGCAATTTCTTTACATTTCTTAAGTTCCCATAGCCTAAATCAATGAATTCCTATTAGCTCTTGGACAGAAACTCCTCCTCCTTGAATGCTCTATTCTTGACCAAGACTCACATGAACCAAACAAAGGAAGAAGAGTGCATGAAGCTAAGATTCATACCTTGGTTTCTTGTCTCCTTCAAAGGCTTTCTCACTTGGTTTAAGCTTCCATTTGGAATTCCACTCCTTTCCCTTTGAATCTAGTCCAAAACAAACCCAATTCATCCATCACAACCATGGAAAGAGAGAGCAAGGAGAGGAGAACAAGGTTTCTAAAAGGAAGACCATGAAAAATCTTAAAATTTCATACCTTTCCTTTACTTCTTTCTTCCTCCTTAGAGCTTCTCTTAGTGCATCTCACTCCTTTTATCTCACACTCTATTTTGGGTAGCAAGAAGGTCAGTTAATCAGAGGCTAAAAGAAACATGTTTTAAGAAGGTAAGGAGTCCACTTTATGCACTTTTCTATTTTGCATTTTACTCCCTATTCTTTGTTCTTATTATTTTGGCTCAAATCAAATCCTTTTTGAAATCCATATTTTCAATCATATTCCTTAGGCTCTTAATCATAAGAATTGCCTTTGGAATCACTAAAAAAAGATTTGAAACCACTTTAAACCATTCGGTCAAAGTTTTAGTTAAATGACAGTCGAAAATCACTCACCGAAAGAGTTTCAACTGTTCTAGGAGTTCCCATGATTTTCAAGACCTCTAAGAATCTTAAAAAGCTCAAATTTTTTGTTTTAAAAGTCCTCCTATAAGTTTTTTAAATTTTTCAAAAATTATAAAATGCCCTTACTTTCTTTGACAAATTTTTTAAGCTCTTCTGCCTCTGGTTTTTGGACATCTTAAACCTCAAATCCTCATTTTCTAATATTTAAAATTTTGTCATATAGTTGGCCATCAATCCTTCTATTTCGGGGACTTCTTTCTATATTTGGCCCATTTCTGATGTTTATAGAGAAACCAAATATCACGTTTCTCACGTTTACTGAGAGACCGGATGTTACAGTGGGACTTAGTTCTTTTGGCCAAGACACATCAAATGAGACATACTTAGATCATTAGAATTAGCTCTAACGTTATACAACTCCTATGTATATTTACTTTCTCATTTGTCTCCATAATGCTTCCATATAAGACAAAATAAAGTAACTTTTGAAATTTATGATCTTGGCTCCCATTTCTCATTCATTCTAGGTCCCTTGACTCCTTTTAGGCTCCTTAAAGTCATCATACATTTATTTTAAGCAGACTAGCTATAAGTTTCTTCTTAATGTCATATTATGGAGCCTATACCTCCATCTCGCATTCCATGGCTTCAAAATTTTTTTTCAAGGCTTCCATTAATGTTCTTCCATCATATCTAGTCCTATTCTAACCTTAGAACCAATTAAAACATTCCTTAAGTACTTCAAGTGGTCTAGGTTGAGACTATACAAGCATAAAGCACCCATGGAGTTGTCTTCATTTTCTTGAAAGGATGGCTCATGTAGAGCTTCCTAAGGGTCTAAGGGACTCATATCATGTCTTATATAAGCTAGAATACCTCTAAAAAAAATTAGATTTCATCATTTGTTTCAAAGTCCTAAATTGTGCCAACTTAATTTTCAAGGGTCCCTTTTTGTTTCCAATTGCCTAGTCTTAATTTTCACACTCTAAATTACTTGTTCTTTTGTTAATATGGTCAGAATTCAACTCCCTTTGGATAGGCTTTAGGTTGCACTAAATTCATATGGAGGAGAATAAGTAAGAAGTGCAAGATAAGCCATAGAATTTACCATGTTTTAAGACTTTTTCAAGGGATCTTTCCATTGCTTCAAACTTCCCCTTGAAATTCTGAGTTTTCCCCTCTGGTCTAGCCACCAAACAAGACCAATCAAAGTGTTAAAACCATAGAAAAAGAGAGGAAAAGGAGAAGAAGAAGTTTAATGAAGGAAGAGACATGAAAATCTAGGAATTTCTTACACTTTACAAGCTTCTTCTTCTTCCCTTAGCTCCCCCTCTTGTGCATCACTCTCAACCCTCTTTGCTTCTATTTAAATGTGTGTGGAAGTCAGTTAGGAGGTCTAACTAGAGGTGGGGCGTTTTTATAAGGGAGTGCTTCTTAAATTCTTTTAAAAAATTTCATCCATGTCCCCATTTTCTTGGCTTTTTCGTTTTAAGTTCATTTTAACTCCTTTTTTAGAATCATCTTTTCCATAATAAAATTTAAGTTCTCTAACTTATAAAATTTTTTTGGAATCGCTCAACTTGGATCTAAAACCTTCCTAAACAAACCAATCAAAGTTTGGGTCAACCGATATTGTAAAACATCAATCGAAGGAGTTTGACCCATTCTAAGAGTTCTTATAGTTTTTAAGGCCTCTGAGAATCCCAAGAAATTCATTTTTCCTATTTAAGAATTCCTCCTTTGAATTTTCTAAAAAGTGCCCAAAATTATGAAAATGCCATTATACTTTTAGCAATTTTATTAAACCACTCTGGCTTTGGTTTCCGGGCACCTTGGGTCTTGGATCCTCATTTTCTATTATTTAAAATTTTATTCTAATCTTATTTAACCTTAAATCATTTATTTCAAGGGAATTGTTTATATATCTGGTGCGTTTTGTATGTTTACAGAAAAACTAGACATTACGTTTCTCACGTTTATGGAGGAACCAGATATTACAGCCCTCCTACACTCTAGTGCATTTATTGAGTATATATTCTATCAAACAATATATACTTAGGATGAATATAAGACAAGTAAGGAGAAAATGCGTAAGGTATCCAATTTGTTAAAAGAAAAAAAAAAGAGGACTAAATATTTCATTTTAATAAGGACTCTTACTCAAGGGCCTGTACACTTCATCAAGGTTTGAAGATGGGAGCTATCTCTTGAGGGGGGTTTAGCCATTTGGGGTTTTGCTTATGGTTTAGAGTAAATGAAGAGTAGTCACATGTTTTTGAATATGGGAGGCCAAGAGAGGTAAAGATCTTGTCTTCATTAATAGGCTAACTATTGTACTCTTAGAAAAAGCTTGAAATTTTGTTGAACTTGATAAATGCAAATTATGCCTCCAAGAATTTATTAAATTTTCCTCATAAAAATTCTAAAAATTCTTTCAAAAGGATATAAACTAAACAAATTTAACTTCCAATGAAGATAGAAATATCACCAATGAATAACTAGTTTTATATTAATGTAACAAAGTAGCATGCGAAGAGATTTAGTAATAGTTTTCTATAATTACCTTCATATACCTTGAAATGTGAATCATAAAGTGTATCTAAATTCAATAATAGTTGTGATACAATTGAAGTATCCAATTTTATTTAAAAGAAGGTGAAACCTTGCATTTAACTTATAATGTAAAGTATTATGAAGAATTAGAGGACCTAGTCCAGTAGTTAGTCCACTCCAACCTTCTTTCATGACAAGAAAAATGTCATATATCTAGAGTACATTTGTGTGGATATAATCTCAATGAACCTATATTCATAGTCTAAATTTTTGTAAGATTTACTTGTTTTTGACAATTGTCACTAAAATTTTTATCCTTGTTTTTATAAGACATAAGTATAACATTAAGACTTTTATCTATAAATCCTTTATTGTCACTAAAGGCTATAGTCACAATTTCATAAAACTTTTATATACAAATATTTTATTGTCAATAAAATCTTTGTCCACAAATATTTTATTGTTGCTAAAACTCTTAATAACAATTTTATAAAACCTTTACCAACAAACATTTTACTGTCATTAAAATATTTACTCACAAATGTTTTTCTATTAATAAATCCTATAGCCACTAAGCAAATTGTTAAGTAATGTAGCATAGTACCCTGAATACAAACCTAGTAACAAAGCATGGAGTTGCTTCATTGCACCAATCAGCTTTAAAGACTAGAGACCTACATAGAAACTAAAAATTAAAAAATGATTATTGTGTTGTAAATAAAATGTTAAAATATTATCTACATTCAAAGTTTTGTGGTATTATAATTGAAAAATGCATTTTATATTATTGAACCAGTTTCTCGTAATATGAAGTCTTACAAGTTTTACAATTTGAATTATAAATATATTACATTGATCAATAAGTCTTTTTCCACTCTTACATGTTTTATATAAAGCACTAATCGATATGTCTCATGCATATCTTAAACTAAAGGTAAAATTATAGAAATTTCTCCACTTTCTAAGTCTATATATCCTACTTTGAAGTAAAATGATAGCAACTCTACCAATTTGCAAGTTTATAGACTTTGTCTTTATTACATGGAATAGTTCTTGATTAGTTCAAATGAAACTCTATCGCTAATTAATAAGTTTAATGCATATCTTACATTTTAAGTAAAAATAATAGTGACTCTACCACTTGTCTAATGTAGTCTTTACTTAGTTTAGATGAAACTCTACCACTAATTAATAAGTTTAATACATATCCTACATTGTAGATAAAAATAATAGCAACTCTACCACTTGTCAAGTCTATAAACTTTGTCTTTTATTACATGAAATAGTTCTTAATTAATCCAAATAAATTCTACCATTAAGTAATGAGTTTCATACATAGATAGTGAGTCTATCATTTGTTAAATCTATAGACCCTATCTTTATTACATGGAAAATTAGTAATTAGTACAAATAAAATTCTACCACTAACTAATAAGTTTAGTACATATCATACATTATAGGTAAAAATGATAGTTACTCTCCCACTTATCAAGTTTATAAATTTTATCTTTATTACATGGAATAGTCCTCTATTAGTCTTGCCACACTCATAATACAACTACATAACACCAAACAAATTTATTCAAAAATTTGATTTTTAAAAAAGAAAATTAAATGGAGCAAAATCATCACCAAAATTTTTTATTTTTAAAAGGTAAAATTTTTTAAAAAATATTTTTATAAAAAAAATGATTTACAAATTAGAAATGAATTTAAGAATTAATTGTACGTGAGAAAGATGTTAAACATCTCATAACATTCGCCCTTGGTAACAATTATCCTAAATTAATTATACAAAATTAAAATAGCCTTAATCTTATTTTAACTTTCCTAACAATCACACACAAAGATATTTTAAAAAAAAAGAATTAAGAAAATAAAATATAAATAAATATTTATTTATAAGAGCAGATTTAAACTAAAATAAAATTATAATTCCTATGCACTTTATGAAAAAAGACTAAAGTCAATGTAATTCAAACAGTAGAAAATTATGTTTTAGTTGGTGTTTTTTTTAATTTTTATGAAAAGAAAAAAAAAGTAGAAACCATTTTAAAATTTTACAAGTAAGATGACTTTGAAGTTGATTTGTATATTGTAATTTACAAACAAAAAAAAAAAACTAAATCAATCCCATTTTTTAGTCTCTTCTTTTTTTATTTATTATTATTATTTTCTATATTTTTCTTTTCTTTTTGATTTTTTGGTTTTTTTAATCTTCTTTATTATTATTTTATTATTTTATTTTTGATTTTGATTCTTTATTTTTTTTTTCTCATTTTTTATTTTGATTTATTTTTTTATTTATTATTTTTTAATTTTTGATTTTTTGATTTACAATTTTTTTGGTTTTTGATTTATTTCTGATTTTTCATTTTCGCTTATTTTTTTAATTTTTAATTTTTAATTTTTAATTATTTTTTATTTTTAAATAAGGATCATTAAACCTCAACTTGGTTTAATTAATTAATTAATTAATTTTTATTTTTTTAATGAAATAAGACATTTTGACTCTCTTTTTAAAAAAGCTTTTAAGATTTTTGAGCAAAGTGATTTTTATAGTTTATTTTTGAAGCACAAATCTCTGGATTTAGAAAATTCTTAAGGAAAAAGAAGTCATTTAATTTTTATTTTAAAAGACAATTACTTATTTATTTATTTTCTTTTTTTCATTACAAATTTAGCTTACTTGATCATCATCATGTTTATTTCTTTCAACCCTTTTTAAGAAGGGCTAGGTCATCTTTATTTTTTTACTAAATAATTTCTTATTTTAAATTCAAATAATTTTTTTAAGGAAAATCATTTACTTTTCTTTTCCTCAAAATCTTTGAAAACAAAATCAATTTGATGCAAGTCATTGGAATTCAAAATTTATTAAAAAGTCATTTTACAACCAACAAGGTGTCTATAAAGATTTATTGTTACACACAACTCTTTAATTGACTCCGATATGCTTGAAGAGACAAAGAGTCTCACACAACTACCCTAAAAAAGAAATAAAAATAAAACAATATTTATATGCAAATATTTGTGTTTGTGTGCCCCTTTTGTATATCCAATCAAGTAACATGTTTAGGATTATCTATGTAATGTTTACAAGAGCAACTAATCATGCATTTGGAAGAACCGGTTTGCAATCTCCTGACTGCTGTTATATTCATCAGCTCCTTCATGCTCCCCGTCATGCTCAATGCGGAATAAATTTTGTCTCATATGCCGAAATAGGATAATGTCAAGAAACAGTTCCAGAAATATAAAATCAAGTAATGGGCAAAATTCGATTGAACATGGCAGTGGGTACACCCACACGTCTTCCCAAATCCTCATCAAACACATTCGAAAAAAAATCACAATGCACGTTATAACATTGAATTAAACAAAATGAATAGACCATCCATTTATTGGATTCAATTGGCAGCTTAGCACTGTAAACAAATCGTGTGGCACAGATCTAGGACGGGTTCAACAGCATATACAACATGGACGCATCAGAATAAATGGAAACTCACAGGTCATGCATATCCCTTCATGTTTGCCGAGTCATGGCTAAGGAAGGAAATTTCCTCAGATCAAAGTAAATCCAAAAACCCAATCTAAGGCTACAAACACAATATTACCCCGACATGAATCCAATTAAGCTCATTGCCCCGTAGCCTTCCAAAATAGCTATGCACCCTTAAGTCAGAAAACTCCCAGGCACAACACAGGATTTGCCTCAAGCTTAGTTGGATCAAGACACAGCTCAGAAGCAGAACAGTACTTTAATCTGATTGAATGCGAGGGCATAACACATACAAGACAGCAAATTGTATAAATCAAATTTATCTCTGTTTGACAAGGCAAAACTAAATTAAATCTTCGTTCAAATAACGACACAGAACAGTAAAAATTGTAAACAAAATCTGGGACCAATCTCACATCAGAAAAAGAATTTTATGTCAAGCAAGCATCAATTCCGTTCGAAGTGCTGATCCAAAGTTGAATCAGAACACACCAAACGTATTGGTCCCGATAGTCAAACATTTAGGAAACAAAATTCATATTACCAGCAGCAAAGAGAGATTAACGCACATCTGATCTCCCAATTTCGCACCACCACTCAAAATATATAGAGAACACCATGTGATCCAAATTACACCACAAACAATTTTCTCATGCAGCAGTGGGAAATCACAATGAGAGGAGTTTATGAAATATCAATCCGTTTGAGTAAAGCAAACCATCAATATAAGAAATTCCCAGAAACCAATTTCAATCTTCATTCTTATCAAAACAGAGAAAGTGGCAATACATGATTTACCTCAGCGCAGCTTTGAAGGCTTGCTTATCACCACAAAAAAAGGAAATCAAATCTGCATTCGAGAGCAACCAATGACCTTCGTCTCCATCCCTGCGAATCTCTTCAAATTTTCATTTTCAATTCTTGAATGTCTTCCTCCGTTTCTGTTGTCTACCGCGCTCGGCCTTATCGTTCCTACTCAATTTTTTCACAGAACTTTCTCCATGATCCCTCTCTCACCATTATCAGCCCTCTTCTCCCGCTCGGTTTTTCCCTGAAAGTCCAAAAGCTCCAAGCCTCCCCAAAATCCCATTCTCCGAAATTTCCAGAGAATCTCTCCGAAAAAACACTCTCGAAAACCCCCAGAACGTCCGCCCAAACAGCCCCTTCTCGGTCTCTCTCCTTCCGAATAACCTACAACCAAAAGAAAATCCCCCTCAGTCTCTCTCCTTTGGAGTAACCTTCCGCTCCTCCCCCTCCAATGATTCGCACCAGCTTTATAATGGATTCGAGAGTGATTTCCACTCTCCCAAGCGTGCGTTGCTCACGTTGAAGAGGAGAAAACTCCAAAAGCCGTACCCATCATGCAACCATTCCCCCACTCCAGTGCTGCCTTTCTCTGCTCTGCTCATCCTCTTTTGGCAACGTTAGTGCTTGTTTGCCCCTCCTGTTCTGCAACAAAAAGATGGCGTCCTTGCTTCATTCTTCCCCTCTCTACCTACACGGCTTCATCGGGCTGTTTTTGGACAAACCGAGAAAGCGGTGGACAACCCGAAATAAAGATGTGGCCAGGGTTCAGCAAGATGCAGTCTGAGATGAATGATCACAGCCCAACGAAGGGATTCTGAATAAGGGACCATGGCCCAGAACATGCAGAAAGGGATTCTGAATAGGAGATCATGGCCCAAAAAAGAACGGGGTCGGGCTTCAGACCCTGCTATTGGGCCTTTTCTTTTTTATATTTATTATTTTCTTTTTTGTAATTTTCTTTTGTTTTGAGCTATGTAAACGTGAAGTTGTTGGGCTAATTGCATTATGTGAGTTACTATTAGGTAGTTGGGTTTAATTATATATTTTTTATTATTTTTTTGTTCTTTTATCTTTTTTTTAATCTTCTTCTTTTTTTTTTGGGAATATCTTTTTTTCCCCTTCTTTTTTCTTATTTTTATTTAAGGTTCACAAATTAAAGAAAATGGACTACTGACTCTCCTTTTTTATTTAATTCATTAATCCGGCTTAAAAATTGACAATTAAATTTACCTTCAAAGACTATGAAATCCAAAATTGTTTATTTATTTATATTTTAGGCATTTTTATTTATCTTTAACTTTTAATTTTTTTTAGAAGAGTGTTTAGACAAACTACGATGTTTTACAATTCCATATGAAATTCTACTACTAATTAATAAGTTTAATACATATCCTACATTATGAGTAAAAATGATAGCAATTCCACCATTTGTCAAGTTTATAAACTCTGTCTTTATTACATGAAATAGTCTTTAATTGATCCATATGAAACTCAACTACTAATTAATAAGTTTAATGCATATTCTACATTGTAGGTAAAAATGATAGTGACTTGACTACGTGTAAGTCTATAGACTTTGTCTTTATTATATGGAATAATCTTTCATTAGTCCAAAAAAAACTCAACCACTAATTAGTAAGTTTAATGCATATGCTATATTATAGGTAAAAATGATAGTGACTCTGCCACTTGTCAAACTTATAGACTTTGTATTTATTACATGGAATAGTCTTTCATTAGCCTATTTGAAACTCCACCACTAATTAATAAATTTAATGCATATCCCACATTGCAAGTAAAAATGATAGTGACTCTACCACTTGTCAAGTCTAATCCTTTGTCTTTATTAAATGGAGTGGTCCTTTTGTTTGTCCAAATAAAACTCTACCACTAATTAATAAATTTAATGCTTATCTTATATTGTAAGTAAAAAAAGTAGTGACTCTATCACTTAAGTCTATGGACTTTGTCTTTATTACATGGAATAGTCTTTAATTAGATCAAATGAATCTCTACAACTAATTAATAAATTTAATGCATATCCCACATTGTAGGTAAGAATGATAATGACTCTACCACTTGTCAAGTTTATAAACTTTGTCTTTATTATATGGAATAGTCCTTGATTAGTCTAAATGAAACTTAACTACTAATTAATAAGTTTAATGCATATCCTACATTGTAGGTAAAAATGATAGCAACTCTACTACCTGTTAAGTCTATAAACTTCATCTTTATTACATGGAATAATTTTTCATTAGTCTAAATAAAACTCTACCACTAATTGATAAGTTTGATGGATATCTTACATTGCAGGTAAAAATGATAGCAATTCTACCACTTGACAAGTCTATAGATTTTGTCTTTATTATATGGAATGGTTTTTAATTAGCCCAAATGAAACTCTATTTTTGATAATAAACTTATTTCATTACAGGTGCTTCAGTAGAATTGATTGTATTAGTAAATTCTTCTAGCTAATATTCAAATAAATAACCAAAGTGATTGACATTAATAAAAATGATGGGAGAGAAAGAAAAGTAAATAAGAAAGAAAGTAGATAAATTAATTCTTCTATTTTTACTGTTTATTTATAGTTAATTTTTTTTAAATTTTCAAAATAATTTTATATAATTTATTTACAATTTATTTTTATTTTTATATTAATTAGCTATCATACCAAATTCCTAAAATTGCGAGTCCTTTCCTTCCCTTTGTGGGTCATTGGAAGGAGTATTATTTGCTGTGCAAGTATGTATATATAGCTTAGATATCCTTGTATTTAGGGTTTAGTGTTCCTGAAGCGTATTGCAATATGGGTTCAATTTATAATAATGATTAGCAATAAAGTAAAAATCAAGGTCTTATTTAAGATTTTAGAAAACAACTTAAAAAGTTTATTTTGTTAGAAATAATTAAAATTGGTTTTGTTAGAAAATATCGTGAGTAATACTACAATTTTAGACAAATATTTTAATGAAAAATGTCTAAATTATATAATCATTTCTTAATGATGAAACTATAGAAAAATCTTTCTAAAACTTAAATATGGCCAAAATATTTTTCAAAATAATATTTTATTTTTATAAAAAAATATAACAAATTTCTTAAACTTTGATTTTTGTGCTATTTATTTTATGTTAGAAACCACCAATTTAATTTATTTCAAATTTAAAAAGGTAACTATTTTTATATTACTCAAATACATATTTAATACTTATCAATTCTAGTCTATCTACATGGGATTAATTCACAATTTAGATGGTTTGATACTTGAAAACAATCTAATTAAAGCATGCCTAGAAATTGGTACGAAACATAACTGAAGTTGCTATCAATCTTTTCTTTTGTCCCACGTCAATTTTTTTTTTTAAATTTACTTTTGTAGAGTCTTCAAAGTCTCCCCTATGAAACTAACTGATCAAAGCATGCTGGCAAATGCTAATTAATGACAACTATAATTTTTTTCCAGTCAAATTTGTTGATTTTCAGAATTTTTCTTGCTTTAAAGCCTCCCTTATGAAATTTTTTTTTTTGGGTTTTTCATAGGACTTTTCTTTAAAGTCCTCGAATGAAGGCTCTCTCACCAAACTGCTTTTGAAATTGGAGTGAAGATGATATTTGATCGTGAAGCTTGGTGGAAAAAAAAAAATCCAAAAGCTAACAGTAAACACTTAAAGAGATTCAATCAAATTAACAAGGTAATGCTTTGTTGGAATCTTGTAAAAGAAACAGAGTACGATAGGCAGAGGAGGGTACAAGAGTGTAAATAAGAAAACCCACTTTGGAGATGGATCCCATTGCGAGCTAGATGATGAACACAAATGAGAAGGGGTTGCTTTATATAAAGCAATATTAGTTAAACGCCTGCTATTACTTGCTTTGGGCATGCATGACATTTACTAGTAAATGATTAAAAGAAATCTTACAAAAGAGGAAAAAAAAAGGGTGTGCTCCGTCAAGTTCAGGCACTGTTAAAATGGCAAATATTGATTTAATGATAGAAATGCTAAGACTGCAACATAGTTTTAGTAGGTTAACTTTTTTTAAGCTTTTTGATTATAGGCTATTATGAGATATTCTTATAGCTAAGCTTAGATATCACCCTTTTTGTTTAGCGTTCGGTCTACATGAAGCATATTGCAATATGGGTGTAATTCATAAAAATCATGGTGATTTGGAAGCAGCTATAAGAGGTGGTACTCAAATGAATGGAGCCTTTGGAAGAAGTCCATAATGACTGACAATAATGTCAAAATCAATATCTTATTTAAGATTCTCGAAGCCACTTAAAATAGTTAATTTTGTTAGAAATGGTTAGAATTGGTATTGCCATAGAAAATATTGTCACTAATATTAAAAATTTTGACAAATTATTTTTTTACGAGAGATGTTTAAATTATGTAATCCTTCTTTTCATTTTATTTATGAAAATATAAAGAAATTTCTGTAATGTTGAAATATAACTAAGATATCCTTAGGAATAATATTTATTTTTTATAAAAAAATATAACTTACTAATTAATATATTTCTTAAACTTTGATTTTACTGTTATTTATTTAAGATTAGAAGCCATCAATTTAATTTATTTTAAATTTAAAAAGATAAATATTTTTATTTTACTCAAATACGTATTTAATACTTGTTATTTTATATAAATAATAAATATAACAATATTTTTGTCAAAATAAGTATAATTATAACTTTTTTTACTGCAAGAAATATTAGTACAATGTATTTTTTATTTCAAAAAAGAGAAAAACCATGCAATTTAAACATCCATCACAAATGGTTTCTCACGAAATAGTAATAGGTGGTGTGGAGATCGTGATTATTTAGCAAGTTATCTTCTACTCAAGATGACATATCATCATGCACTAGGCTAATTAGTTTTAAATTAATATAGTTATCATAGATTTAAACTTTAGGGACCAAGTGTAAACTTTTGTAAAATATAAGAATTTATAAAAACTAAATTAAAAATTCAAGTAAACTATAATAACTAAATGATTGATTTTCCTACTTTTTAATATTAATTGTCACGAACAAAGGGTTAAAACGTGAAACCATCAAGAATACGGTACAAAATAAACAACTAGAGTGATGAACACTCGCTTATAACTCATGATCCATATATCTGATCAATTTCTGGTCCATACGCATGCATTTAATTCATAATTGAAGTGGTTTGACACTCAGAAACAACCTAAGTAAAGCATTCCAAGAAATTGCTAGGAAACATCACGAAAGTTGCCGTCAATCTTTCTTTTTGCCCTTTTTTTTTTAAAAATTTTGTAGAGTCCTAAAAGTGTCCCCTATGAAATCAAAGCATGCCAAGAAATTGCTTAGAAATGACAACCACTATCTTTTCTAGTCAAATTTTTTGTTTTTCAGAATTTTTTTGGCTCTAAAGTCTCTCTTGTGGAAATTTTTTTATTATTCATACATCTTTTCTTTAAAGTCTTTGAATGAAGCCTCCCTCACCAAACTTCTTTTGCAATTTGAGCAAAAATAATAGTTGACCGTGAAACTGGGGATATTAGTGGTAGACTACCCTTCTTTTCTTAGGTCATATTTGGAGGGAGACTCTGACTCTTAATTTGCAACATAATGTATACCAATTATTTGAATTAAAAAAAAAAAACCAATGGCAGCATTGAATAATTATATGAGTGAGGTTTTTTTTTTTTAAAAAAAAAAAGATAGTTCAAATTACATAGTTTTCTCTTCTCTTGAAATTATATTTCCCATCCTTGAAACCTAATATGCATTACATTTATCTCTTTTGTAATCAAATATAAGTTACAAATATATTTATTTTGACTATAATACACACACATATGCATATATTAATATTACTTCATATATATGTAATTTAAACTTAAAGAAACTGGGGATATTAGTGGTAGACTACACTTCTTTTCTTAGGTCGTATTTGGAGGGAGACTCTGACTCTTAATTTGCAACATAATGTACACCAATTATTTGAATTTTAAAAAAAAACCAATGGAATAATTATATGAGTGAGGTTCTTTTTTTTTTTTTTAAAGATACTTTAAATCACATAGTTTTCTCTTCTCTTAAAATTATATTTCCCATCCTTGAAACCTAATATGCATTACATTTATCTCTTTTGTAATAAAATATAAGTTACAAATATATTTATTTTGACTATAATACTGATAAATATATTTTAATTACTTAAATGGTTGTGATTTTGAGATTTTAACTAATATAATTTATAGATAATCTATATCTATTTAATTGATCTTATATCTTCTCTCATGTTTATCTACAGGATCAGATAAAATAATATTTATCTTGGAAAAGCTATCGAGAGATAAATATGGATCAGATAAGATGATGTTTATTATGGAAAAGCTATCGAGAGAGATTTACACAGATTTTCTTTTTTAGTACAGATTTACTCAGATTCACACGGAGGAAGTCTATAAAAGGAGAGGTGAAAAACCAGAAAATCATATAGAGATCAAAAGCTTCTCTCCTTCGGTATTTTCTCTGCGTTATTTTTTCATTTTCTTTATCATCTCAAAATTTTTGAGGAAAATTCTTTGAGTGTTCCAAAGCCAAAAGTGGCTAATCTCTTTGTTTCTTAGTCAAGGTTATTGAGGTCTGACTCTGAATAATTTGTGAGAGGTTTGATTTAATTGTTTCTTTTCTTGAATATTGAAATATTTTCTATTATTCTGATATTATTATTCAATTAATTTAATTGGTACCTTATTTTAGCTGAGTAATTACTACTATCCGATTTTTTTTTAATCTGTAATTGTTTATTTGATTCGGTAGAGTAGCAATTCAATACCTTTGATAAATTAAAATTGTTTTTGTGTGTTGAAGAAAATATTTCTTTTGTTTTAAACATACGAGCTTATGTATTGTTAAATGATGATTGGTTACTTTTCTTTTTCTTAATGCTATTCAAGGTTTAAATTCTAAGAGCTTATTTGGAATTGATTTATGAATAAGGTTTAATTGGAGAGTTTGTTTCTTTTAAATATTTTTAAGGAAGAGCAGAACATCAGAGCTTGTTGATGTTCATAACCAATTTATTTTAAAAGAGAAATTATATTTTTTTATCTTTTGAGGTACTCAATAATCAAATTAGTTGAATCAGATTTGAAATAAACCTTGGCTGGGAGTTGTTTGTATTAAAGTTTTTTCCATCAAAAATATTTTCTGAATTTATTTATTTTTAATTTTCTTTATAAAAAAAATCTCTCTTATTTTATTTTTCTATTTTTGGGTTGAATAATTTGACTAGTCCCTGTGGAGTACGACCCTACTCACCCTATTTACAAGAAATATTATTTTAAGAGTAGGAATTTATTTTTGGTAGTTTCGACACCCATCAAATACACACATGTGCATGTATTAATATTACTTTTACAATATAACAAGTATGAAACACCTTAAAATAGTCACTTTTTTAAGTTTTGGTAAATTATAAGATCATTTGATAAAACATTTAATTATTAAAAACAGTAAACATATCCATATAACGGTTTTTCAAAATTAACCAATTTAAAGATGATAATTTAATTTTAACAATATATTTGTATTAAGCATATATTAACAAACAAAAGCATTAACATAAATCGAATAAAATTTTAACATACATTAAATCTAATTTTTTTGGTATATTATATTTTTAATTAAAAAATAAAATATTATTAAAGGTATTTTGATAATTTTTTAGTTTTAGAGGAATTTGTACATATTTTAAAAAGTAAAAAGTATTATTTAATTTTAGTATCTTTCAAAGGACGGGAGTCTCTGGTCATCCTTGAAGTCTCTTCCACGATATCAAAACTCTTCCTTCATATATATGTAATTTTATTTTAAAAAATTAATTAAAAAATCAGAGTCTCTCAAGAGAGGGGAGTCTCTTTTTTCACTTGGAAAATTCTCCGGTCATCCTTAAAGTCTTTTCTACAATATCAAAACTATTCCAAATATTTATACGAACATATGTCACTTTATTTAAAATATTACCCAAAAAAATCAAATATCTTAGACGAACACACTGTCTAACACCACTAATTACCATTTACCACGAAACTGAATACTTAGACTTCATGCTCATTTATCTTTGTATTTTGTGGCTTCGATCTCTCAATTTCTATGCAAAAGTCCAAATTCATTGAAATGACATATGGTATATGAAGAAATGTAAAGTAGCCAAAACCAAAGTAATTAAATTGTATTTCATGTTCATTTTGTATTCGTATTGTCTTCTAGATGTGTAAAAATGCCCATCTATGAGTAAAATTGGAATGGGTAAATATTTAGTATTTATATATTCTTTTGTTTCTCAAGTGAGTAATGGTAAACTATTTCTCAAATGAAGAAAGATAGAAAATAAAAAAAGTGGTTAAAAAGAGAGAAAGCGAATCCATATACATTCCCATTCACTGTATCACTCTCTCTCCACTTGAAAGGCATTTTACCATCTACTCATTTAAGAGAGTGCAAATTAATATTATCATCATATATATAGCAAATTGGATTCTTTATATTTATACATTCATGCGTTTGAGAAGAGTATGATACCAAAAGGTAAGAGCGTGTATGACATTTACTTCCTTTCTTCACACTCATTCTCTTTTTTCTTTCTATCTCTCTTTAAATGTACTATATGCGTTTAATTTCTGGATATAGACGATCTAGACTCCATATATAATTACCACACCAAAAGGGCAATCACAGTTATATATGTATATAACAAAACTTCCTATAACTGATTGATAAGTGGGAATGGTTCGGCCGCTGGGCTTTACCTCAGTATTGGAGCTGTTAAACCAACAAATAGATCTTTCATAATGAGTCTTAAAATTAATGACCCAAAAAAAAAAAAGTTTGCAATGAGCTTTTTTTTAAAAAAAAATTTGTAGTACAATATTATGAACCTTAAGGGTTAAGATTGAAGACAACTGCCATTTTGTGATACACTGGGCTAATAAGAATCTATATCCATGTGCATATATCAAGAAATGTTTTCCCACTTCTCATTGGCATATGTACATGACTTCTTTATATTGCCTTCTATGAAAAAATTTCTCACTTTTTTGGAGGCTAATTTCATGTTCATTAATTTGGTCTACTAATTTATATATAGTAGATTAAATGCATAATTCTTTTTTTTTTTGGAAGAAGTGCTATATTTTGCTTAACTCGTATATAGCAATTACGTACACAAGAAAAAGAAAGAAACTTTTTGACTGTTAAATCAAAGGTACAAAAATAATTTGAATTGAAGGCATTAAAATTTGATGGGTTAGTGAAAGTGTGAAACAAGGTTTGTTCATGTGCATGGAAACTGCAGGGTGACGCTTATTGTTAGGATTCGAATTAAGGAAATGATGGCTCGGGATTTGGTTATCATGAAGATGCAGATGAAGCAGAAGTCTATAGCTTTATGCGTTGAGGCTGCGTTTCTCTATGAAGCAGTTTAAGTCTATAGCTTTTTGTACATGTGACAGCCACATAAACAGGCCGTTAACCACCTCAGCTAGGAGCTAACGCCGTTAAGTTCATGGATGTTGCAGGGAGTGGAATTTTAATATTTGTAAAGTATAGAAATTAACAATAAAATAGTTAGAAATTATAGGCAAAAAACTCAAAAGATTAAATTAAAAATTGAGGTAAATTATAAAATCCAAATAATTAATTTTTTCTATTAATTAAGTAACTTAGTATTTAGTTAATAGTGCAAGTGTGTGTGTCTATATATATATATATATATATATATAGAAAGCAAACATTTGAAAAACAAAAGTCAAATCAAATCACTTAAAAAAAATTAGCATAAACTAAATCAAACCAAATCAACTATAATCTAAAATTGAATATATACTTTATTTTATGACATGGACTTGCTCAATTCAATTTGAGTTTAGTCTAAAATTAAATCAAATCAAACTTTTAAATATCTCAAGTTAAAAATTAAAACTGTTAAGATATTCGTTTTATAGTGCAAAATAAACAACTCGAGTGATGAACACTCCACTCATGCCGAGAAATTGTGTAGAGAGCTAATGATAGCCGCTATTGTTTTTTTCCAGTCAGGTTTTGTGTTCTTTGGGAATTTCTACTTTAAAGTCTGCCTTATGGAAAATGTTTTGTTCTTGGTAAATTCAAATTTTCCTTTCTAATATACGATGCACTTTAAAATAGTGACTTTTGAAAATTTATAAAGCTATTTTTCAAATCAGCATGAAGCCCAAGATATTTATAAAGAAACTTTAGAAAAGCATCGCTTTTTCTTAGAAATTCGATAAACAATATTTAACTACCATTTCTAAAATTAGTTTGAGTTCCCCACTGTTTAATAAAAAAATTTTAAGTTTTTTTTTTAATATTGCCCCCTGTTTAGGGGCATAACAAGGGATCTAAATATTGTTCTAAAACAGAGGGAGAGGTTGTGAACTTAATCATGGTCTTGACAATAATCAAACTCAAGTTTGAAGTTTGATTGAATAAGCCCCAAAGCAAGCTAAAAAAGAAATCCTTATTATTAGTCAATCACACCTCTAAAAATAATTATATTTGTCAAAAATTGTCCGGGAAAATTGCACTAATACACCCTAATCTTAATTTTCAATTGTAATATCTCCTCCTAATATATTAAAAATTGTAGTTTACCTCCTAATCTATTAGTTCAATTGTAATAAGTTTCTTGTTGTCTGAATTGGACATTAAATTTAATTTTAACTAAGTAAAATTACTAAAAGTTTTCTCTCATCGTTTGATACCTATTTTGTCATTCTCTTCATCTTTTTCCAAATTCTCTCATGGCCATGGCAACGCAAGATTGGGATTGGCAACAAGCTTCCATATTTATCCACTAAAGAACATGCCAAACTATTAATTCATCTATCATAAATTCCTATCTCTCTCTCTCAACATTCCTAGTTATCCTGTATAATATTTTACTGGGGTTCTTCTATTTCTTTTCACATATGCTTAAGAAAATTTCAAGCCCTATCAAGTACTTCTTCTAAATATCGTGTGAAAGAGATGTTCCCATGGTCATGAATGGTGAGAGAGTTGGTGGAGATGATGAGAAAGGCAAAATGGGCATTAAAAACTAAAAAGAGAATTTTAGTAATTTCACCTAGTTAAAATTAGATTTAAGGTCAAATTTAGACAATAAGGAGTTCATTGTAATACAACTAATAGATTAAAGGATGAATTGCAACTTTTAACAAATTAGAGGGACATTGTAATTGGAGATAAAGATTATGGTGGATGAGTGCAATTTATTCATATTTTTTCTATATATTTAATATTTGGCATCAATATTGCTATAAAATTATTAAATATCTATATATTAATATCAGCAAAATAATTAAAGAATCATTAACATCTCAAAAGGGCAAGTTCATCAATTTAATTGAGAGAGAGTAAATTTTAATATAATTAAATTATGTGAAAAGATGTAATTTTTAGAAAAACATTTTGTCCAAACAAAATATCTTTTTAATTATTTAATTACAAATGATTTAATATATATACAAAGAAGCACCACAACACTTCATTTCTAGCATCTTCTTCAATCAAACACACGCTTCCGCTTGTATTTGTCATGTGCTTCCACGTTTATCAGCATGGACCAATCGTTTAGACACCGCGACCTTTATTTATTTATTTGTATAATATATTTTTTTAATATCTTTGGTTGCTTCCTCCTATGTTAGTCAACCATAACTTGCAGTCAACGGCAACATGCGTTGCAAAGGAGATGTAAGATACAGTTGTAAAGGAAAGGAATAAATATATATATATATATATATTAATAAATTTATAAATTTTTACATCATAAAAAATATGTCCTTCTACTTATTTCATTTCTAATATTTTTGCTTAATATTTCACTTTTGATTTTTCTCATAATTTTTTAGACTAAATATTATTATTTGAAACAAATGAAAGCTTATCATGTCAATTATGGAGAAACTTAAAGTAGCATATAGAGCTACAACATTGAGTGTAAAATACAATTATTTTTCAAAGAAAGTAAAAATTGATATATATATTTATTTAATATAAAAGAGTTTAAGTAGAATTTTTGTGGCGGAAAATTAATAGAGTTTGGATTGATGTTTCAGTGGAGACCTTAATTTGCATTGGTCAAGGCTAGAAAATTCGGGTGAGCTTCCACAATTGGAAAACAACTGACAAGTGCAAAGCGAGATTGTCCATTTCCATGGAATATCAACCACCCACTTCCTTCTTTTTAAATATTCAGAGAGAAAACGCAATCTTCTCTCTGACACCAGTGGGGGAAAACGTGCTGAGCAATAGGCAACGAGTGTGTTGCACGCTGGAGATATGTCACCTACCTCCATCTATTCTTCTTACATTCTAGAACCATCGCCCCTCCCACTCTAAACACACTTCACACATTCTATCACGTTGCGAATATAATCACCGACTGTTATTCTTGATTAAATTTAGTTTCTAAAGAATAATATATCAAATAACTTGTTATTAAAAGAATATTATAACTAAACTACGTCTAACATTTTTATGTTTGTTAGAATAAATTTTGTGACTCTAATCTCTTAGTTTCTATGCAAAAGTCCAAAGTCATTGAAATGACATGTTCTGTATGAAGACTTTTTGTTTTCTTTATCATAAAGTCTACGAGTCATCTTTCGGGTATAGCCCCGCAATGAACTCTATAAATCCAACTATTAATTTTTTATGCCTCGCATCTCGTGAACAAAAGAAAATAAAAGGAAATCACAAATACAAGAATTGAGAATTATAATTCTCTCTAGCTGTTTCACTTTTGAAGTTTGTATTGAAGATATTTCATCACTATGATGGGCTTTTTTCCTAAGTTTTTCTATGCATCATTAACATTACTGTTTTTGTTGCATACAAGATTTACTTTGGCCACTCTTGGTATAAGAGTCAAGTGCATAGAGAGGGAGAGGAAAGCTCTGCTCATGTTCAAACAAGACATCCAATTTGACTGTGGCATGTTGTCCACATGGAGGGATGAAGATAATGAAGATTGTTGCAAGTGGAAAGGAGTTCAGTGCAGTAATGAAACAGGTCATGTTCAAATCCTTGATCTTCATGGTTCGAATTCAATTTATTTAAGAGGTACAATCAATATTACTTTATTGACTGAGTTGCGTGACATGAAACATTTGGATCTCAGTCTCAATGATCTCTTTCCAAGCGACATCCCAAAATCCATAGACTCTTTCACCAATTTAATATATCTCAACCTCTCCTATTCTAAATTTGTTGGGAGTATTCCTTATCAATTGGGGAAGCTTTCACATTTGCAATATCTTGATCTCAAAGAAAATTATCTTGTTGGCTTGATCCCTTCTCAACTTGGAAACTTGTCAAGGTTGCAATATCTTGATCTCAAAGAAAATTATCTTGTTGGCATGATCCCTTCTCAACTTGGAAACTTGTCAAGGTTGCAATATCTCAATCTTGGAGGAAATGATCTTGTTGGAGTGATCCCTTATCAACTTGGGAATCTCTCCATGTTGCAATCTCTTAAGCTTGATGACAATTTTAATCTCACAATAGATGATCGAAATAATCATAATGGAGAGTGGCTGTTTAAGCTCTCTTCATTAACAAATCTTGGCTTGAGTGCAGTGAGTAATATTGGCTATTCTCATCACTGGTTGCAAATGATTGGAAAACTTGTGCCCAAACTAAGAGAATTGCGATTAAGTGGATGTGGCATTACTTATGCCCATAACCCTTTTTTGACTACTTCTCTTTCCAACTATTCCTCTTCTCTTGATATCCTTGATCTCTCAGATAATAACTTGAACTCAACAATATTTCAATGGTCCTTCAATTTTAGCTTCAACCTTCAAGAACTTTATCTAAGAAATTGTAATCTTTCAGCTAATAATCTTAACTTTCTATTTTCCCATTTTCATTCTTCTTCCCTTATCATCCTTGATCTCTCTTATAATAACCTGATGTCAATAAGGGCATTAAACTTTAGCTCTAATCTTCAAGTGCTTGATTTAAGCAATTGTAGCCTTTCATCAAATAATCTTATTTTTACATCTTCCAATTCCAATCTTTCTTCTCTTGTCACACTTCATCTTGATCTTAATCAGTTGACATCATCAACCATATTCTACTGGATTTATAACTTCACCTCCAATCTTCATGAACTTGACCTTTTTAATAACTTACTAAAAGGTCCCATACCAGATGATTTTGGAAACATAATGAACTCTCTTGAAAGTCTTGATCTATCCTTTAACAAGCTACAAGGTGAAATTCCAACATCACTGGGGAGTATATGCACTTTGAAGAGCTTATATCTTTCCTTTAATAACTTGAGTGGGGAGCTTTCGAGTTTCATTCATAACTTTTCATGGTGTAATAGATACACATTACAAAGTTTGGATTTATCTGCAAATCAAATAATTGGCATGTTACCCAATCTCTCTGTTTTCTCATCTTTGCAAGAAGTGGGGCTCTCTAATAATCAATTAAAAGGAGAAATACCTAAAAACATTGAATTTCCACCTAAGTTGGAATCTTTGTACTTGGATGGGAATTACTTGGAAGGTGTGATCACTACATCCCATTTCAATAATCTCTCCAATTTGAGTTATTTATCATTGTCTGACAATTCATTGGGTTTAAGAATTAGCACTAGTTGGGCTCCTCCTTCTCAATTACAAAATTTGGAATTGGCATCTTGCATGTTGGGTCCTAATTTTCCCAGTTGGCTCCATAATCAAAATAGCTTAAGCACACTGGATATTTCTAATGGTCGAATTTCAAGTTTTGTACCAGAGTGGTTTTGGCCAATATTAGAAAATATAAACTTCATAAATATCTCATACAACAACTTTGTTGGTAAAATTCCAAATTTACCACTCAAGCTTAATTACCAGCCAAAAATAATTTTAACATCAAATAATTTTGAAGGTGCAATTCCATCATTTTTCTTACAAGCGTCAAACCTTTACCTTTCCAACAATAAATTCTCAAATTTGTTTCCACTTTTATGTGGCAAAATTGAAGATGAAGGCTTAGTTGTTTTGGATGTGTCAAGTAATCAATTAAGGGGGCAGATACCTGATTGTTGGAGTCATCTAAACTCATTAAAGTATGTTGATTTTAGCAATAATAACCTGTCAGGAGAGATCCCACCCTCCATAGGAAGCCTTGAGAATATGGAGGCTTTGGTTTTAAGAAGCAATAGCTTGATTGGAAAACTTCCTTCCTCTTTGATGAAATGCTCCAAGTTATTATTATTAGATGCGTCAGAGAATAAGTTGTCAGGGCTAATACCTTCTTGGATTGGGAAAAGCCTTGGACAATTACAAATTCTAAGCTTGCGGATTAATCATTTATATGGTAGTCTACCTTTGCATCTTTGTCACTTAACACATATTCGACTCTTGGATCTCTCTCATAATAACTTATCCAATGAAATTCCACCTTGCTTTAAGAATTTTACTGTTATGGCTCAAGAGAATATTGACTCAACTAATATAGTTTATCATCTATATTTCTCAAATAAAGCCCGCAATCATGTAATCAATAATGTTGATTTCTACATAAAATTGATGTGGAAAGGTGTAGATGACTTGTTCAAGAGGCCAGAATCCCTTCTTAAAAGCATTGATGTCTCTAGCAATGCTCTAACAGGAGAAATACCAATGGAATTTGTGTCTCTGTTGGGATTGATTTCCTTGAATTTATCAAGAAATAATTTGAGTGGAAAAATCCCTATTGAGATTGGCAATTTAAAATCACTAGAATTCTTGGATTTGTCAAGAAATAAATTATCAGGCATAATTCCTTCAAGTCTTGCTCATATTGATCGCCTAACCACATTAGACTTGTCAAACAACATTCTTTTTGGGAAAATTCCAATTGGAACACAGTTGCAGAGTTTTAATGCCTCTAGTTATGAAGGAAATCTAGATCTTTGTGGAATGCCACTTGACAAAAAGTGCCCAAAAGATGAGACGCCTTCACCTCAAATATTTGATAATGAAGATGATGACTCACTTTTCTCTCAAGAATTTTACTTGAGCTTGGGATTAGGATTTGCTGTTGGATTTTGGGGATTCTTAGGCCCACTACTCTTCAACCATTCTTGGAGACAAGCCTACTATAGGTTGATAAACATAGTAACAAATAGAATCTATGTCATTGTGGCACTTTATGTGGCAAGGCACCTAATCATCAAAGACTAGCTAAAAGGTAATGATTTATTTTCTCTCATTCTTATTGTTATATTCAACCCTTATTTATAACAACCATATGACAATAAATATTAGAATCGAAGTTAATAGAGACAAGCATTTTAACTTAGTAATGACGTTCCAATAAAAATTTTAATTGATAGTTCTATAAATATTTTTAATCTATAATATTTTGGCCTTTTGTAAAGTCACTCATTTATTTGACAAATTCTCTATATTTGTATCAAATTAAGATTATATATGATTTTCTGCGCTCTTATATTATTTATGTTAAGAATGTGCATGTAATAGTATATATATAAAAAACGAAATAAATGGAAAATAAATGAATCACAATCAAATAAAAGAATTGTATAACGTATCCTAATTGTTTTATTTTATTGAAAGACAAATTATACTAATATGATGTCCTTGTTTACAGTTCTGCACAATAATGCATACCAATTCATCTTATTAATGAAGATTTTTAAATCATTTATCAAAATCTGGTCTTTTTCAAAATGTTAACTACACCTTATGGTTTTTGTTATCAATTGCTTATTTTACACTCATAAAATTTAAAATCAAATATGCTTGAGTCACACATGCAGCTAAGACAAGATTACATATGATGCAGTTTATATACATAGAGCAAGGAAACAAGTGATCATGTAATCAAATTGAATAACATATATTGACTAACTTTTGAAAAAACTAACATAATAACAATCAAGTAATCATATTTGTGGAATTACTTTGGAATGCTTAACATGTTACTCTTTTTCTTGCAGGATCTATTACTCCTTTGGTTTGGTATAGGACAAATGCATCTTGTGCATTATAATACATCATCTTCAATCATTAACCATATGTGATCCAAGTAATAATGGTTTGTTAGATGAATTTATGCTATGCTTTATAATGTAATGTACTTACAATATTTTATGGGACATGATTTGATCAATAACGTTGATATCCTTTTCTATCAATAGCCAGAACTAGACTATCAATTATATGACTATTACATATAACTAAAAAAATTGCATTAAAACTCCTTCAAACAAATAGCAACCACCCCAAAAGCATAAATGGAATCCTCCAAGCCTCCAATTTTTAAGCATTAAACAGGAAAAACTAGAAAGGGTTTTGCTACTGGGCTTTTATTTGCTGGATTTTGGGGATAGAAATTGAATATTACAAGTTTCTTAGCCGGTTCTTTGTAACTAAATCACATGTGCAAGTTGTATACAAATTGGGCAATTCATGTGGTAAACAAAGTAACAAATAGTATCCATGTCATGGTGAAAATCTATGTCAGTATGCGCCTCACTTTTTGATACTAGAAGGTAATGATTTATTTTCTCTCATTCTTATTTTTACATTCAATCCTTTCTTTATGATAACCATATATATGACATGAAAAATATTAGAGTCTAAGTTAACAGACTATAACATTTTAACAAAGTAATGATATTCATATAAAAATCTCAGTTGTTAGTTCTATAAATACTTTTAATCTATAATATTTTGGCATTTTGTAAAGTTGCTTATTTATTTGACAAAATCTTTATACTTCATTCAAATTAAGATTATATATAATTTCTCTGCACTCATAATATTTATGTTTAAAATGTGCTTTTGTAGTATATATAAAAAGGGAAATAAATAAATGGCAATCAATTAAAAAAATGTATATGTACCTTGCTCATTTTTTTTTGAAAGCAAACTATATATACATTTACAATGCATATCAATTCATCTTATAAATCAAGATTTCTAAATCATTTATCAAAATTTGGTCTTTCTCAATATGTTATCTATAGCTTACGATTTTTATTATCAATTACTTATCTTACACAAGCAGCCAACACAACAATGCATATGATACAGTTCACATAGAGCAAGAAAACAGTCAATTATAAAAACAAATTAAATAACAAATATTAACAAACTTATGGCAACACTAATAAAACTATGATCAAGTAATCATATTTATGGAATTACTTTCGAATGCTTAACAAGCTTTGTCCATTTCTTGCAGGATTTGTTACTCCTTTGGTTTGATATAGGAGAAATGCATCTTCTGGATTATACTACATCATGTTTGATCGTTAACAACATGTGATCCAAATGATAATGGTTTTTAAGAAGAATTTATGATTTGCTTTATAATGTAATGTACTTAAAATAGCTTGTGGGATATGATTTTATCAATGACATTGATATGCCTTTCTATGAATAGCTAGAACTAGACTATTAATTATCTGACAGTAAATACTATTAGATATAACTAGAAAATTTGCATTAAAATCCCTTCAAACTACTAGCAACAGCCCCAAGAGTATAAATGGAGTCCTCCAAGCCTACAATAGCAAGCATTAAACAGGAAAAGCGAGAAATGGTCTTTTTACTACTGAGCATGTACTCCCTTTGGTTAAGCTTTGTATTTTGTCTTGTAAATATTTTCTCTTGTATTGACTGCTATGTAGAAGAGAGAAAAACTAAGTAAGCTTTTTTGTCTATTTGAGTCTAGTAAACTATGTTTATGGGAAATAGGAGAAGTTTCTTAGTTGGTTCTTGGTGACTAAAACAAATGTGGAAGTTTCATACATATTAGGGAAAGCTTGATATTTGTAAATATTATAGTATAGTGAAGAAACTCTCAAGCATTGGCTTGAAGGAGAGGATGTAGGCTCATTTTTTAGACTGAACCTCTATAAATTTGTTTGCCTCCTTTTCTTCTCCTAACCATTTTATGTTTGTGCAATACACACACACACACTTCTTGAGATGTTTTCAAGCGTGCTGATTTTGAAAGTTTCAAATTGTATTCAAAATTTTTAAAGATTTAAAGAACCAAATCACCAACTCTTGGTTCTTTTTCAAATAATAAACAATAAATATAATAAACAGTTAGAGCACATGGTATAATATGCTTTTATTTGTTTAATCCTCAAGTCATACTTCTATAACAGCTTACTCAACTGCCTATCAAATCAGCTTTCATTGTCTATATTAGCTACTATTTCGATGATCTTTTAGTCGGGTTGACCAATACCTTAAAGAAAGCATAAGATATTGGTGTTTGATATGAATGCTTTCATGGTATTATTAAAGAAAGCTTGAAATTATGCTGAACAAGATGAATGTACTATACCCAGTTGTAACGTTCAATCAAAATCTGCTTCAACATTTTATCACTTTTGTAAGAACCGAAAAAAAAGGGGTTATTTATTAAATTAATTATTTAATTTCCTTCCAGCTTTTTTTTTCTCTCTGAATTTTGCTCCCTTCTTCTCCATAGATGCTTCCCTTCGCCATTTCTTCTCTGTAGCTGTTCTCTTGTGCTGTTGCTTCACTTTTCTCTTCTTCGAGCTCGGGTGTCCTCTCCAGCGGAGTTGCTGCTCTTCTTCCCTCATCTGCGCAACTTCCCCGGCGTTACCTAGGTCCCTTCGAGCTCTCTCTCTTCCTCGATGTTGTTCCTTTCTTCCAGACGCGTGCGAGCTCCTTCCTCCTGGCTGCCAGTGCTTTCTTCTTTCCTCCATTAAAGGACCCTCACCGGCGAAGTCCTCGGCGTTGCACAGAGCTCCTCGAGCTCCCTCTCTCGTCGCCGGGTGGAGCTCCTGTTCCTGTGCAAGCTGGAAGTTGCAGCAGCTACGGTAAGTCGGATATTCCTCCAATTAATCCCAGATCTATCAATTTTCATCCTTCCCTTCTATTTTCGGCTTGCTTCAAGGAAAAGAGTAACTCAGCAGTATGAAATTTTGCCCCTGTTAGTCTGGCCGAACGTAGAAGAGGGGGGGAAGATTGGGGATATTAGAATGAGGCTTTCTAATTATGATAATCACTCACAAACTTTCAATTTCTAATCCCTAGGAACGATTTTGAAACTCAGAATAGGAATTTGAAATGTTATGAGAAGGGTTAAGCTAAGAAGTAATGTTGTATGTAATAGGTAAATTATAGAATGGAAGGGGATGATTAGGAAGCTATCATTGTAGTGGATAGATGTTAGGAATTGTTGTTTTGGATATACTTAATAATTTAGTAAGTTTGGTGTTAGTAGGAAACTCCAGGAACATTTACTGCAAGGGAGTTAAACTTTTGAGGAGAAGCAAGTGCCGTCAACTCTGAACATCACTGTGAATAGATAATGATCACATTAAAAATTGTGTATTTGTTCTATTATTGTATATATGTATATAGTTGAGGGGTTAAATCCATCAAGTCCCGGTGAAGCAAAAAGGAGATGAAATTTGGGAGTAGGATTCATCATGGAGGTGAATAAAGAGGCTTATTGGACCACAACCAATGTAAATTGGAATGTGGCTTGAATTTGGTGGCTTGAAGTCCATGTTCTTTAAATTACATAAGTATATATATATATATATTGCGTAGTTCTATCTCCGAATACTTGTTCTGTGCATACATATATATGTATATATATATATAAATATTTAAGCATGGTTTCCTTCTTCTATTTATTTAATTGTTTAGTTGTGTATTTATCTCATTTATATATATACCTAAATGGTTTTTGTTTGGCATCATCCTAGACTAGCAGAATCAAATCTTAAGCATTAGTTATTTATGCATCTAGTGTCCAAATAATCATTTAATTACCCACTTAGGTTCATTTCTTTAATTGTTGTAATATCCTATTGGTCTATTGACTTGAGGCTCCTCTACCTTTTCCTCAGGACTTATGTTTTCCATGCTTTGATAAAATGCCGGTTTCAACTATGATGTCAAAGGTGTATTGTTTATATCGTTTTAGTACTGAGAGTGGATTACTGATTGATGCACTATCTAGTACGTATCCCCAAATTCGGGCAGAAAAGGAGCTACCCGTTAGGTGTAGCCACCCATGAAAAGGGTAAGGAGCTACCAGCGAGGTGAAGATGCTCCCGAAGGGTTAATTACAATGCATAATGGGGTGGAAAAGGAGCTGCCCATTAGGCGTAGCCACCTGTAAGGGTTAAGGAGCTGCCAATGAGGTGTAGCCGCCACCAACCAAAACCAAAAAAAAAAGGGAGAGAGGGAAATTTAAATAACCTGTATGTTGAGATTTGACTGTTGGGGAAGGTCTCCTGTATGAGTTTTGTATTTGGCAGTACCTAGATAACTTGATTGTTTTTTATAACTATTGTAATCATTATCTGCTCACTGAGTTTATCTCACCCTTTCAAATTTTAATTATTTTTCAGATAGCGCCTCTGGACCTGATCCGCCTCCCTCATCTTAGGACTGAGGCGTGTGGCGGTGAGCCTCCCTTTTTGGAACTGGGAGCTCGGTTAATTTCTTTTGGTTGATGTTTATTCTAATGAATTGAGGGTTATCTGTAAGGTATTTTAGCATTAGGCCCAGTGGTTCTGGATGATGTTTTCCCCTCCCATCTTTTTGGTTATTGATGCTGTGTTGACTGGTTAAAGAGAGCGGAGCTCTCTGTTGTTGTTTATTTGAACTCTGGCTGTTTGTAGAAATTTGGGACGTCTTATTTATAGGGGACACTCTGCCGAAATTTCTATAAAAAGCTAGTGCCGAAAAGAAAGTATATTTTGTATATCCAACAAGACTGGAGTACCTCTAATGTACTTATATTCGATGTAGGGCCACCTAAAGATTAATTATTGTATAGGAAAGTAGATAAATCTAGGATTCCAAGTCAGCCCCCTTTTCTCTTGGGAAAATGGGGCGTGACAACTTTTCCTCATGAAAATTTAGAAAACATTATGTGGAAAGGCCATAAACTGAAGAAATTCAAATATTGAGCATATCGTTTGAAGATAGGATACTAGGAGAGGCTATGATCCTTGCCTCCATTAATTGGCTAACTATGGGATTATTAAAGAAAGCTTGAAATTGTGCTGGACCCCAGATAAATGCAAATTACCTAGCTTTAATATTCAATCTAAAAATGCTCCAAGATTTTATCAATTTTTCCTCATAAAAATTCAAAAAACATTCTGTCGAAAGGTCATAAAATGAAAAAATTTAACTGTTGGTGAAGATAGAAATATCACTAAAGAATAACGAGTGTTATATTAAGGTAACAAAGTAGCATGTGAAAAAATTTAGATTAGTGTAACATAATTTGAAATGAGAACTACAAAATATTCCCAAATTCAAAATAGTAACAACTAAGATACAATTGAAGTAGCCAATTTAATTTTAAAGAACGGTGAAAGCTTGCATTTAATTTACAATCTAAAGCCTAGTCATTGCAAAATGCAAAATATATTCCAATAGTCAGGATGTAACTTGAGGACCCATTCATATTTTGCACTCATATTTTGCGGTGTTATAATTGAAAAAAAAAAATGCTTTTTTATATTATTGACAATAATTTTTGGAGAGTAAGTTATACATATATTTTTTAAAAAACAAATTGTTGAAATTATACAGATCTTCTATCTATTTTCAAAACATATATTTTATTCTAATTTTAAATTTTTTTTTAACTAAAACATCCTTTATCAACCTACATAAATATTAGGTGATTTTTTTTTTACAAAAATTAAATGCTATCCAAACATGCACAGATAAAAATAAAAATGAGTGAATTTTGTCTTTATTTGTATTAAATTTAACAATGACTTGAATTGGAGGAGCATATTTTAGGTAAAATATATATATTTAGGCTAATAAATAATATTTAATTCTACTCAAATTAAATTTTAAAATTAGACTAAAATATAGCATTAATTTTTTTAAAAAAATTTATATACTTTACTCATCTTTTTATAGTCTGATATGTTACAAGCCTAAGATTGAATTATAAACTCATCATGTACAACAATAAGTCTTTTTCCTCTTTTACATGTTATCCAGAACACTAATTGACAAGTCTAATGCATATTCTATATTCAAGTTACAGACTTCGTCTTTATTCCATGGACCGCTGTGTTGTACGTAATTTATTGTATTTGTTATTTTAAAAAAAATTAAATATTTTAAGAAATGATTCATTATTAAAAATATATATCCAATAATTATAAAGTTAATTTTAGGTTAATTTTAAGAAATAATCATATTAAATATCAATGACTTTATGCAGCAAATTTAAGTTTTAAAAATTATTTTGTTTCTATAGAAATACTTCCTAGTTTATGTTAACTCAAAAATAGCTAAAAAGAAAAAAAATTGATATTACAATCAAAGGGATTCAACAGAAATACTCCAATCTACACTACTAGCAGGAGAGTTGAGTCCAGATTTCGTTAGAGTTAAGCTGTACCCTGGGGACCAAAATAGTGTGAGTGCTCTAAAAATCATGCAAAACAAATATAAAAACAGATAAGTATAAGGAAATTCATGTTTATAGTTAATAGTAATATGCATGCTTGAATAATCGGAGAGAGAAAGGCAATGTAATTCATAATTCAGATTTGCATAATGTAAAGTTTAAAAATTCAAACGCAGCCACAATGTTAAGAGTTTGTGTTAATTTTAATGCCCCAATCTTACGAAACAAAAAAAAAAAAACATAAACACAAAATTGTACAAACAATTCCAGATAAACATCTCAAGCTAGTATTAATTATTTTATGATCGCCTTATGTTCTGAAGAATATTGATTGCACGAGCAAATAAATATTGAAATTAATGTTATTATTGTGAGATGAAGACCTGTTGTTTATCAAAAGCAAAATATAGATCATGCAGGGATGGCAAACAAAGAACATGACAATATATAGTAACGTAACCAAACATGAGGATCCTCTCCTGTGCACTGTATTCACGGCAAATTTTTTTTTTAATGCACCCAAATCTATATATGAGTAAGATCTATAATGTTCTATATGCATATATACTGATTTGTTGTAGATTTTTAACGGATTTTTGGTGTACATTTGGATGAGCGAATTCTTTTATTTTCACAGTGAGTTCAATATGCCCTTTTTTTGTCAATTTTTCTGCTGAGCATTAATTTTGTGAATTTCCTGTGAGCAGCGTTCACTTGATTTTAACATGAATTTTTCCATAGTAATGTTGTATATTTGTAGGGCGTTGTGTAATGTTTTTGTGATTTTTTAGTGCCGTTTAGAAGGCCCTGTTTTGGTCAATTTTTCACTCGAGAGTCAACTTTTTGGATTTTTCTATACCAGTATGGATATGATTAGGATCTGAAATTCGTATATGTTGTTTGTATATATGTTAGGTATCTTGTGTAATTTTTTTCCTGAATTTTTGAGTTCATTTGATTAGGCAAAAAGAGCTAACTTTGTACGTTGCATCAATCGTTCTGTTTTGTTGTTTTTCTGGTTTTGTTTGCTTACTTTATAGAATTTTGTGAATTAATCCGTGATGAGTTAAGCTCTGCTTTTTGGTATGAATGCTCTTTTTTATTTTGAGAAAAATTGGCTTGAAGTTTTGACGTCATTGGTTATGACTTCTCATTTATGCACTATATATGGTACAGCAAGGTGTCTAAACTTCACTCTTGATTTTTCTATCTTTGTTATGTTTGAATGCTTCCTCGTTAGTGATTTTGTATATTAAGATTTGTTAATTTTGCCTTGTACATAATAACAATTAGTGTTTGAACTTTTAATTTTTTGTTGCATTTTGATTGTTTGCTTTTTACATTTCTCTAAGTGTCAGAAGTACAGAAATATATTTTGTTTGCAGCATCTATTATTGGAGCCAATCTAGAATCACTTGATCAAATAGAGGAAACAACACACCTAAAATGGAAGTTTGAAGGGTGCTAAATCAATATGACGTGGATGTGGAGGGGCAACAAATTTATTTCATACCTCATTCAATCATTGATGCTACATACGAGAATAGTCTAGCTAAATACTCTAAACAAAACATGCTTTGATAGTAGTTTTGTTTATTCTTAAGTAGCTCCAAGTTGATATTTATTTCACTTTATTCATTTTCTTAAAATATGTTATATTGTAGTTGTTTCCTTTATTCGCATTTATGAAGTTTTAGTTTATTGTTTGTTTTAGTTGTTAAAATTACTTGTTCTAATTACTTAGTTTGCAGTTGTTTTATGCTTCTGTTTAATTTTCGTTTAAATAACATAGAACTTTCTCTAGTTCTTTTGTTCTTATTTGAGCTGTTAAAATTTTGTTGTAGGTTAAGTTAAGTACAACAAATTGGAACTTGCGTTTGTTGAAAGATAATTCTTAGACCAAATTTGAAGGGATTTTCTTTGAAGAAGCAACGGATTGACGGAGTTCTCCCTTACTCAAATTTTCACTCTCTTATTTCATGCTTCTCAATCATGATTGATGCTAAGTTTTTCCTTTGCATGTCTAGTTTTCAGGAAAATTGGTCCCATATTATTTCAAAATCAGATGAATGAGTTATTCACTCTTGAAAACATGTTGTCCTGTGCTGTTTTGTGCTGAAATTCTGTTGCAGTTGCGTTACTTTATTAAATTTTTGAAATTGTTTCAATGTATGGCAGTAGGTTTTTGCTTGGTTTTGTTTAGCAACATCTACTTTAGTTCCCAGCTGTAATTTTTCATGACTTTTTAGGAGAATTTGCCGAGTGATTTTGGCCAGAATTCTGGTGAAGCTTGTTTTGCTTACATGTGTTGAAGTTGATTTCTCTAAGCAATTTTGCTGTTTAAACTACTAAGCTTCCAATTTTATGTTTAGGCGACAGATGAAGATGATCACAAGTATGTTTGAAGAAGCAAAAGAAAAGAAGAAGACCAAGGATTTTTCTGTTCTTATTTGACGTTTCAAACTCTTTGTTTGTTTTTCATTATAAGTTTGGGAGAGTAGCCCCATGCTTCTTGTTTTATGTTTTGAGTTCTGAGATAACTTATAAGTTATTACACTTCAAATATTATAGTGCCGAATTTTGAGCATTAGCATTTGAACTTTAAAGAAAGTAATGCACTGTCTCTTTGGCACTCTGTTTAGGGTAGTTTTTGTTTGTTTTCCTCGGATCGAGAGAAGATCACTTCTAGTGACTCTTCATTAGGCTCGTCTACATTCTAGCAGTTGTGTTTTGTTGATTCTAATATTGTTGTTTTGTGTGATCTGAAGGTGGACTACAGATATGCTTTGGCTTCATTTTTTTTCTTGAATTAATTGATATATACCACCAATTTTGGAAAGGGAGTTATCTTTACCCTGCCTTTTTGTTTTTATTTGGAACATTTAGAATAATGCTCAATTTTAATCTTATGGGGTAAGGGAATGAAATTATATTGATTTAAATTTTCAAAAAATTTGATTTATATCGATTTAAATTTTCAAAAAATTTGAACCTTAGTTGGTTTCGTTGTTAATATTTTTATGATTTTCATTGAAAATTGTTTTCAAAACTCCTTTGATTTTGGATTGTAATTGATAATTACTTAATCTTTTATTGTTTTCTTGGATGTTCGTTGGACTCCAATGAAAAGATCTAATTGTTAAATTAGCATATGTTAGATAGGAAAACTAATCAAATGTCATTTGTGTGTGTGTGTGTGTATATATATATATATATTGGTTAATGGATAGTTTTTCCAATACTCATTGAATTACTAATGCACTTTTGCCATACAAGGGATAAATGCTTGTTTTTAATTTAGAGTATGTGAGTTGATTTTTATGCGATTCTTGAATCTAGACTCCAATACTTGTTTGAATCTTTCTCCAGGCTAAATTCTAGGTTAAGCACTTCTCTTAAATATGATTTAGGTATTTTTGCATGATTTGAACCATATTAAGCCTAATTTGTTTCTTATATATCATTAGTACCCTATTGAACCCATGCGTTGAATAGGTGTTTTGCATGCATATATGATTTCTTTTTCTTTATTACCTAGCTCCATTAGCAAGCCCGAAAGAAACTGAAAAACAAAAACATAATTATTATAAGAAAATTGAGAAACATAATTCTCTCTAGTATTTTTGCTTTTAAACTTACTGTATTGAAGATATTCCATCATATAATGAATGGCTTCTATGTTAAGTTTTTCCATGCACTCTTAACATTGCTGCTTTTGTTGCATACAAGATTCAGTTGGGTCACTATTGGTAACAGAGATGAAGAGCATAGAGAGGGAGAGAAAAGAGGCTTATGTTCAAAAAAGGCATCCAAGATAAGTTTGGCATGTTGTCCACATTGAGGGACAATGAAAATGAAGATTGTTGCAAGTGGAAAATTAGTTCATTGCAGCAATGAAACAGGTCATGTTCAAATCCTTTATCTTCGTGTTTCAAATTCACTTTATTTGATAAGTATGATCAATATTACTTTATTGTTTGAATTGCAAGATATAAAATATTTGGATCTTAGATGCAATATTTTCTATCCAAGTGACATCTCAAAATTGATAGACTCCTTCACCAACTTAAGATATCTCAATCTCTCATATTGTAGTTTTGGTGGCAGTATTCCTTATCAAATGGGGAAGCTTTCCAATTTACTATATATTGATTTGAGTTACAATTAACTAGTTGGAGCTTTCCCTTATCAACTCAGAAATATCTCAAAGTTCCAGTTCCTCGATAGTGGAAGAAATTATCTTGTTAGAGTGATCCCCTGTCAGCTTAGGAATCTCTCCATGTTGCACACTTTTAAGCTTAGGTACAATTCTAATCTAACCATAGACAAGCAGAATAATTATGACTTTGATTGGCTATCTGAGCTCTCTTTATTAAGAAATCTTGACCCGAGTAAAGTGAGTGGTTTTAGCTATTCTCATCACTAGCTTCTTCAAAAACTAACGGAACTGCGTCTATGCAAATGTGATCTTTCTTATGTTAATAATCTTTCTTTGTCTGGATCTCCCTTACAACAAGCTACAAGGTGGAATTCCCTCATCATTAGGGAATATCTGCACAATGCAAACCTTATACCTTTCCTATAACAACTTGAGTGGGGATCTTTCAAGTTTCATTTAGCCCTTATACCTGTCTTTTAAAGTGGGTTTGAGCCATTTGTGGCTTCTGCTTATAGACTTTATTTTCATTATATTGAATAGTTCTTAATCAGTCCAAATGAAACTCTACCACTAATAGATAAGTCTAATGCATAACTACAATATTGAGGGTAAAACCATAGTAACTTTACCACCTTTTAAGTCTATAGACATTGTTTTTATTGCGTGAAATAGTCCTTAGTCAAAATTAAACTCTATCACTAATAAGTCTTATGCATATCCTATATTGAAGGTAGAATGACAGCAGCTCTGCCACTTTTGAGGATCACATCCTAAATGTTTTTACTCTCACTAAAAGCAGACCTCACCTCTGTTTCCCATCCTTTCTTTAAAAGGCATTGAAAAATAATACAGATTGAGTTATGGCTGGGGGATTCGCTTGTAAAATTAAAAGGGCTACCAATTACAAGAGATGCAGTAGCCCGGAGTGTCTTTGGTTCTCTTTTTTTCTTTTTTTTTTTTGTTTTTATTTTTATTCAAAACAGAAAATATGAGTGAAAATGTTTTTGGTTGTCTAACAGAAATTTTTTTTTTTTACAATTTTTTTAAAATAGACTGAGAATGTGTTTGGTTAGTTTCAATTTTCATATATTTTTTATACTCAATATATCTTATAAATAAAAAAAATTAATATGAACTGTTTGGCAATAGGTTTTCCAAGTAAGTTTCTTCCCCATGGAATTAAGGAATTTGCTTCACGAACGGATATTAGCTCTGAATTAATGGTACGCAATTTACTTCCATTCTTGTTATCGCAAAGTTGGAATTTTCTAAAAGCCTATGAAAATTTAAATTTGAAGAGGTAAAGCAATTGCTTAGATTACAAAAGTATAAAGTTTTATGAATTTGGTGGGAACCCCCTTACGAAAAGGATTATCGCCAAACATGTTATAGATTAACTAAAAAAAAGTCTAGCAAGATATAAATTCAAAAGAATTTGTACCCCTAGTGTTCGAAAAACTTCTCTCCAATGTAGGTAAATTAAAATATAGCTATAACTTTTGATAAATTAAGGGGAAAAAAAATAAAACAATTTGGAAAGCTCTTATTATCAAATTTAAATAAAATCAATTGGCCTGTATGAAATTGATCATAATAAATAAAAATAATCATTCAAAATAAATTTTAGAAAATCATGCAGGAAAGCGTGTCCACTATTAAAAATTAAGATTGAGTTTTAAGACAACATGAAGTGTTTCAAGGATTAATTCTTGACTTTGGTATTCGATACTTTGAACTTTACGCAAATCTTTGTAGCAATGTTTTGATAGCTTTGGATTATTTGATAATGGTTTATTGATGCAAATTTTGGACTCTATGTAAAATTATGATTTGTTGTAATTGTAGTTGCAATTGTAAGTACAATTTCATAGTTGCATAAACTTTAATAACGTTGCATAATTTAAAAAGTTGAATTTTTTTCACTTAAATAGTAAAACTATCACCACACAAAAAAAAAGAGGTTTTTAACATCAATTACAAAACTCACACTACATGTTTAATTTTTAGAGTAAATTACATATATTTCTCTTAAATTTTATTAAAAGTATATAAAATATACACAAACGTCTCATGAAACAAAAAATTACCTTATATTTTAATATAATTTTAAATTTTTTATCAAAGTACCCTTCATTTAAAATATTTTTTAATTTTAAAAAAATTATGTATTTAAATTAATGAAGAATATTTTAGTCAACAGAAATTTAAAATTAAATTAAAGTTGTCACACCTCATAAAATTGGAGCACAACCAATAGAGTATATAAAATAATTCCTTCCCTTGTAAGTCTCATCTCTCAAATAAATTATCCCCTAATCTCCTAAGGTGTAGTTGTTTGCATTAGAATCACTTGAGGAGTAATCCACATGAATAATTTCATACTTCATTTTGAACCATCAAGTGATACTTGGCTCCACTAATTTGTAGAAATTTTAGCAAAATCTTCTTTAAAAATTTGGACCTTTTGAAATTTTCATAATTAGATAATCAATACAACCAAACAACGAAAAAAGCTTTACTCTCATTCCTATCCACTAAAATAGGTATAATAGGTGGGGATCTTACTTGTGAATTATGTGAATCGACGTCTATGATATAAACAAAGTAATGAATTGAACTACAACAAAATGATCTTCACCATGTAGTCAACATAGAGCCCACTAGATTGAAGGAAGGTCAACACATAAGGCAATGATGATGGCTTAAATCAACTGTGCTATTTGAAATTCCGAATACTAAGTAAGTAAATAACATCCTACAAAGTATCAAACTTACAATTAACAAAAACATGGTAAATGATTCAACCATTGATTGAAATATTGTAAAATGTACAACAATTTACTTAAAAGTCAAAAGTCCATAACTTTCAATAGGCTAAACAATTATAAGAGCCCAAACACAAGGGCATTTTTAATAAATTACTGCCATGAAAACCAAAAATCAATAAGAGATAATATTAATCACAAAATGAGCATGCAACTTCAAAATTTAAATGGATGATCTTTTAAAAAAAAATTTCTTTAAAACAATTTTGTTAAAAAGGACCTCTTCAGAATGGATTAGCCGTTAGGGGTAAGGAGCCCATATGGATAATGTCATGACCCAAAACCCAAGGCCATGACCGATGCCTACACTAAGCCAACCAAGGTTAACCTAGCCTAGCAAGCCTAACAACACATTCAAAGTTCATGTTTTTATATGTACAAATAAAAATATAATTAGGAGTTCTTGAAAATCTGACAGCATTTCCCTTAAAAATGGGACATCCCAACTCTACAAATTCAGCATAATCCAATACATATATTTTCATAACTTCACCAATTTCATATACCTCAAAAATTTGCCACAACATAGCATGTGCATAAGTTTTGAAAATATAAACAAATGTTATTACAAGGGCTACCATAAGGTCTACAAAAGAACCATAGCATCTACATAACTCAAAATAATCCACCACCTAGTAGCCAATATGTCTTGGAGTCTTAACATAAACCAGTTGACCAAATTAATGTACCAACTGCATTTGGGAGATACGCAAGATCCATAGCACTTCAATCTGCCTTCTGCTGATTCGAAATATGTCAATGAAAGGAGTAAGCCTACCACTAGCTTAGTGAATGTACAGAAAACAAAGCAAGTAAAAGGGAAAACAAGTATGTTTAGAGTTTTTTGCAATAGAGTATTTTAACAAATAAGTAAACAATACATATAATTACAATAATTCACTTATCTAGCAAGCTATCAACAAAAGTATAATTTAAAATTGAAGAAAATAACATGAAATGGGTCTCATAAGAAAGAAACATAATCAACCTTGAGTGCCGCCACACTATATCACAACATCAACCATTACCGAGTGCTGCCATACGGTATGCATTTCATAATGTATTTAGTATAGTTATCACTGAGTATTATTACACAATAAATATTTATCATATTAACTAGAGAGGTGCACCTAGGTCATTACTGCCACTAACGACTATGGGGTTCTAGCAAGCTTCACATCCACAATTTTAAAATAAAATCATTGAAATGAATTAAATAATTGGCAAATGAAAAAATTAAATCAAGTAAACGAAGTAATTTAGATAAATAAAATAAAAATAATAAATTAACAAGATTATATAATAAAATTATAAATAAAATTCACCATTTGAAAATAGAAATGAAATAAAAGAATAACAAGCATTAAATTTAAAAGTTTATCATTTCTCCTCACCTATGTAAATATAGGTAATATCACCATTTTCGTATTTCATACTCCAACTTCCAATTCTCATGAAATGTGATTCCCCTCTCCATACACACATATCTACATGTATACACCTTCTAGGCATTAATGTCATACCATAATGCTTTGATCTCAATGTCACATACTTAGGCGTTATCTTTTCCAATTCTAAATGAAAAATAATAAAATATTATGTTTTTTAGCATTACATCAAAGTTTAAAAATTCAATTCGCATCTTTGTGGACCCCGTGAACTTACTCACAACATTCTTTAGTCATATAACATGCATATAAATCATAAACATCATAAAACAATCATAAATCATGGGTTAGAGACTAAAAACCAAAAAAATCCATGTTTTAGCCTCGGGTTAGAATTTTAGTTTTCTACTAACAATTTTGAAAAATCATAACTAATTTTAGAAAAATTGAAATCAAGCAACCCATAGGTTTCTAGAAAGCTCTAGATGTTAACTTTATAGTAAAAATAATTCCAAGCCATGAAATCATTATTTGGACCATGTTTGACAATAGAAAAGGGACAAAGGTTGGATTGTCCAGTATTTCTAATACAACTTACTGATATAAATTTCAAAAATTTATAATTAATTATAAAAATATATCTTCTAGGAAGACTATACCAATTTGAAAATTTACAGATATTAACTAAAAGAAAAAATAAGTTAATACTAGTTCAGAGGCATTTAGAGCTTGAAAATCGATAGAACCATAACTAATGTCGGTTTGTGCTATTGTCACTGATCTAAAATTTCAAAAATTCATATCTTCTTCTACATACATCAAATTGAGGTGCTTCTAGTTGGTATAACTCACTGTAAATGTCTAGTTTATTTTTATAAAATTTCATGAATATTGGACATCATTTGGCTTATTAATGATAGAGGCAGAGTTTCAGACCATATGAACAGTGCCACTATCAGGCTATGAAATTTCAACCAACTTTGGAAATTCGCCAGAAATTCTGTAGAGCTCTAAATAATATACACTTTAGCTTTTCAAAAGATTCTAAACAAAATCTAGAAACATGCCAAAGTTTAGACTAAGAAGAGGTCATTTGGATAAATTTTGCAATAGCTTCCAACCATGTCAATTTTGCATCTCATAAGACACTAATTTAGTCCAAATAGTCTTTTTTGTGCTCTAGCACTTCTTGAGTAAGTTTAAAAGTATAATTACAACATATATGAACTGTCTAAATGGCCTAAATCATCATATATCTCAATTTGGTCATTCCATATCCAAGAATATATAAGCATTTACACGCCATCACATAGCTAAATCTTACCTTTACATTGTTTTAACACCAAACATGGTCCATATATCATTTATACATGCTTTTATATTTGATCAAATGTTTACAAATAAAAAATAACAGGTACATGAGTATTTTGACCTTCTTATACATTTTAAGACTACATAAATTACATCATAGTCAATACAATACCATTTATGTATCATGACCTCCATTCCTTGGCTCTTGAGCTCTACTTAGGTCATATGAGATAGGAGAGGGGTGGGGATGAGATTCATAGAATCTCAATAGCTCATGTATAACATCATAATACTTCTCACATTACTTTATTCTTTCTCATACATTTGCATGAAGTCTACATCCTTAGCATGACATTTCACGGAGGAAAACACTAATACAATGTCATATTCCATGTTATGTGGGGTTCAAGATGTCTCTTTCATGCTTTATGGACCCCGTGAATTTTCAAGCATCATTCTCTACTCATAATCCATCCATAAAAGTCATAAACATCATAAAACATTTCATGTAATTCGGATTTGAAGCCTCACACTAGAAAAATGAAGTTTTTGCCTCGGGTCCAAAAGTCAAGTTTTTGCCACCAATTTTGGAAAATGATAATTAATTCTATAAAAATTGAAATGAGGAAAATGATAGCTTTCTAAAAGGCTCTGAATGTCTACTATAGGGTAAAAATAATTTCCATACATGAAAACTTACCTGGGCCATGTTTAACAATAGAAAGCCATGAGAGGTTTGGCTATCCTGGTTTGCTGTCACAGATTTCTGATATAAATTTCAAAAATTCATAACTAATTCTAACAAAAATAAAAACCCAGCACATCATATCATTTTAGAAAGCTACAAATGTATACTTTAAGGAACAAATAGCTCTAGATCCAAAAAATGACATTAAACTAGCGAAAATTGATGGAACAATACTAAGGGTCTGGCTACGCTACTAACAGTAAGTTCCAACTTCAAAAATGCATATCTCTTTCTACACACCTCTAAATGAGGTACTTCTAGTAGTTACAGGTCATTGTAAATGTCTAGTTTCTCTATGTAAAATTTTAAAACCATTAGACCTCATTTGACTCTCAAATGACACAAAAATGGTTCTAACCAAATGAACAGTAACTGATACCAAAATACAAAATTTGTTGAATTTAGAAAAATCATCACAAATTCTTTAAACCTCCAAATAATGCAGTTCTTGAACCAGCAAAAATCTCTATATGAGATCTATATGTGTGTAAAATCTTAGCCTCAAATTTATTCATTTGGTCACCTTGTGACATAGGGTTATAAAATGACACTTTTAAGCTTTTATATGTGTCATTTGGGTACCAAATGCTCTTCTAATATCATCATAATCACTTGAGCATGTGGGCAAGTATAAAACAACCCTCTAAACATGTGCAAAGGCTTTAAATACTCATACATCACAAATTCACTCTCCCACTTGCCCTCATACAAGAGATCTTACATGTATATATATGCATTTCAATGTCAAAAACATTCTATATCATTCATATGCTTCCACCATTCATACATACTTCATGTATCCATGCATATACATATGTTCAAGCATTTACACATCATATATATCATGAGATTATATCATTTGACAACAACATGATTACAAATGGCTAGATATACAACTCTTGTGTCATTCTTTAATCTTTAAGCTTGGTGGCTCCCTTTTCTTGCTCACTTGGACCACTTATACATGTTGAGATAGAAAGGGAAGAGGATAAGATTCAAAGAATCTCAATAGCCCTATACGTTTTAAATCATACATGATGGATGTAATTTTATGCAAATGAATGCCATGCATGGTCTATGAGCTCCATATGCATATCAAGAACATGATTTCCATCTTATAAGTCTTAAATATATCAAAGTAGACTCTCAAGACCTCAGTTGGCCTCACCTACTTCTCTCGAAAATTTTAAACTTGCCTCACTCATTTCTTTTGGGACTTTTAACTAAGCTTCACTCCTTTTGAGACTTTTGGCTTATCTTATCCATATTAAAGGACTTTTGGCTTATCCTCACCCTTATCAAAGGACTTTTGGTATTGCCAAGTCTATTCAAGTCTCATACACATATAAAAGTAATTTAAAACACATAAGTGGCACCACATATATCTTTACTAACTAGACATGCTTTTCATAGTTCAACACATATATAAGCATCCAAGGTAAGAAAACATCAACAAACATACATGAGAGAAAGGTTGGAGGGCTACCTTATAATGAATCATAATGCTATTCTCTCATAATTTCCTTCCCCCCTCTCGGTCACACTCTTTCAAAGAGGTGGAACTCATTTCTCATAGCCTATAGACACAAATGGAGGATAACTAATTCATTGAAATAAAACTTAGCTCTTTACAACTCAAGACTAGGTTACTTGACTCAAGGACCTCATTATGGTTCCATAGTGCACACAGTGAGGCAACACATGGAGTTCTTGCTCTTAACCCCCATTTCTTAATCATTCTAGATCTCTTGATATAAATTAAACTCTTGGGAGTTATCATTACTCAATTCCAAGGATGCTAGACTCACAATGCTTCTTTGAATACCCATGGAAGTGGTCTTACTTTCCTCGGTAAGAGGTGCATATGGGAAGCTCTTTAGGGGTCCTAGGAACTCATAAACACATTTACATAAGCTTAGAAACTTTAGGATAAATTCAAATTTTAGCCTATGTCCACTAACCCTTAATTTTCTATCTTGCAAATTTTCATGGTTCTTCCTTGGTTCTTTTTGCATATACTTGTTTCTCACACTCTAGTTCCTAAGATTCATGCTTGGTTCTATCCAAAACAACTCCTTCATAAATGCTCCTATGAAAGGAGAAACTCACCCATACATGAACAAGAAGGAAGAAGCTTGGAGGCTAATGTTCTTACCTTGAGTTCAAGTTTTCCTTGCATGCTCTTCCTTTTCCTTTGGCTCTCTTCCTCCAATTCAAACTTTTCCCCTCTAGTCTAAGCTCAAAATAAAACAAAAGCGTCTATAAATTCATGAGAAGGAAGAGGAAAAGGAGGAGGATAGGTTTGCCAAAGAAAAAAAGCATAAAACGCTACACTTTTCTTACCTTTTTTCTTGGATTTTTCTCTTCTTCTTCCTCCCTCCTTGGATGCCCTCCTCAATTGGTCTCTCTCTCCCCTTTCAGCGAGCTAAAAGTTGGTCCAGAGGTAAGGGAGAGTTTTGGACATTTTAAGAAGTGATTCCCTTTTTTCCACACTTTTCTGGACTAAATCTCGCTATAGCGGGAAATAACCCTCGTTACGACAAGCACTTATAAGTTCCAGGTGCCCCCGGGCTAACCACAGCTAGCGCTATTGTGAAAAACTCTTTGGATTTTGTATCAGCCTCGAACTCACTATAGTTCACTGGCTTCTCGCTATGGCAAATAGGCTCCCTCGCTATAACGAACAACATTCTCGCTATAGTTAATAGGTATACTCGCTATAACTAATAGGCATTCTAACTATAGTTAGGGGACTTAGAAAAATTCAATAACCTTAAGTTCTCATGTCTACGAAAACTCGAATGTTATGTCATACACCTATTCAAGCACATATTCAAGGCATATAATATGTCAAAGGCACAAGTATGCAAGCTAACATAATCATAAAGCATTTCTAACATAATCATAAAGCATTTCAAGCCACATTTCCATGCCACAAAGTTATAACAAGGTAAAAAATGAGCTCTAGGTACTTTTGGTTTATCCTCATCCCATTTTTAAGATTTTTGGATTTGCCTCACCCTTGGCCTAGGGACTTTTGGCTTGGCCTCACCTATCCATGAGATTTTTTACCTTGTCTCACCCATGCCTTGAGTTTTTTAGCATCTCCTCACCCACATCAAGAGACTTTTAGTATTACCTCACCCTTATGAGCAATTTTCACAACCAATAACATTCAAGAAAGCATATTGGTACCAATGCAATATTATAACATCAAGTGGCATGTTCATAAGACATAAAAGCACACACAAGCACACAATGACATATACATAACCAAGAATGTAAGAAGAATGAGGTGGAGAGCTACCTTGATGTTTATTCAAGCTTTAGTTTGGATTATTCCTTTCCTTCTTGGCCTTACAAGCACAATGAAATGGAATTTGATTTCCTTACCTAGACACCATCAACAATACTCAATTATACTCTTGGAATAATCCGAAACGTTAAACTCACTTTTAAAAAACACATTTTGTCTAATGATCACATAATGGTTTCATTAATGGCTTAATGAAGCAACTACCATAATTCAAGTGCTTGGCTCCATTCTTTTCCTATATCTAGGCCTTTTGACTTCATTTAAGGTCCTTGGAGCCATTATATACTCACTTTCAAAAGCTTAGATGTATATTGCTTCGTAAGGCTACATTATGGAAGCCATTGCCTCAACTCCTAATTCATTGCTCATAAATTTTTCTCTAGGGTTCCTCCTACCTTCTCCCATCATATAAAGTCCCAAATTAAAGTTAGAACAAATTAAAATATCCCCTAACCTATTACTTTAGCTTTGGCCGAAACTAAAGAGGAAGGTAAAGCCCATAGACTTTTTTATTTTTCCTTGATCGGAGACATACTTGGAAGGCTTTCTAAAAGTCTTAGGAGCTTAAATAAACACTCACAGATACAAGAAAATTCACATATCAAATCAGTTATTACATTACATTCAAAAGCTTCATACTTTCCAATCTTAATTTCCATTAGGTTTGCTTCCAATTTATTTGCACATCCCAAGTTCCCATAGCCTAAATCAATGGTTTTATGCTTGCTCTAAATCAAACTTCCCCTTCTCCCTAGGTCTCAAGTTGGACGAAACACTCAAGAAAAAGCAAAGGAAGAAGAAGCAACCAAATGGAAGGAAATTACCTTGAATTTAAGGCTTCTTCAAAAGTGTTTCTCTTTGCTTTAGCCTCCTCTTTGAATCTCTAACTCTTCCCCTCTAGTTCAAGGCCAAAATAGAACCATTTAAGCATTTAAAACCATAAGAAGATTGAGCAAAGGGAGGAGAATGAAATTGCAAGAAGAGAATCCATGGATTTTCTTGAATTTTCTTATCCTTTTCCTTGATTTTCTCCCTTCTTTCTTGGCCTCCTTGTGTGCCTCTTTCTCTAGCTCTCTCTTCTGTTGTTAGACAAAGGAAAGTCAATTAGAAGAAGTTGGAATTCTGGACGCCACTTTTAAAGAGAATTCAAGAAGTAATTGTTTCCAAAAATAATGTTTACATCTCACGTACATGGCATTTTTGTTTGAGTTTTATTTTAGCTCCTTTTTTAGAACTATCTCTCCTATCATAAAATTCAAATTCCCAATCTTATAAAATGCCTTTGGAATTAATCGAATTAGAGCTAAAACTTTCTCGAACAAATCGGTCAAAGTTCATGTTACCAATGTTCAAAAATGCACACCAGAGGAGTTTTAATTATTCTAGGAATTCCCATGGTTTTCAGGGCTTCTGAGAACCCCGTAAAGTTTAAATTTTTCATTTAAAAAACCTTCCTATGAGTTTTTAAAAGCTGTCTATATTTATGAAAATGCCACTAAACTTTTGATAAATTTTTTGAACCACTCCGGCCTTAGTTTTCTGGGCAACTGAGACTCAAATCCTCATTTTTCATTATTTAAAATTTTATTAAATTTTTATTTAGCTTTAAATTACTCGTCTTAAGGGACTTGCTTTTATATGGCTCAATTCTGACATTTTACAAAAAAATTCATTTGTTACAATTAAATCTTATAAAATATCTGGGTTCACATTTAATCCGAACACATGAAATTCATTTGTCATTTCTTCAACATTATAACCATGTGTATGTATATACATTTCCACATGCATATTACAAACCACATTAAAGCTTAAAATACAAGATTGTTTCCCTGACAACATAGGCAAGGTAAATCACAAAATGTGAGGTTTGGGCTAACAATACCTAAACATAGAGTAAAAAGAGACTACCACCTTACTATCTACACACTCACCTGTGGAGGCTAATAGTAAAGGCTCCAAATTCTTACAATTTATATGAGAATCCTAGTTGAATGAGTAGCCTTAATACTACCTATAATTATATTAGATATAAAAACATCATTTTAATTACTCAAATAGCTTTTAATACATTTAATATAATTGATTTTACCCTCTAGCACCTAAACCCATAATTATAGCTTAAGTTTTCTAATGCCACTTCTAATTCTAAGTTTTGGATTTCATAAATTAAACTACTATATTTTAATTTAAGCTTCTAAAATTTTGTTTAAGCTTAATACCTTAACGAGCTTAATAAAGCAAGTTAGAAGTGCCAATTCATACCTGTGTCTATGTATTTGTGACTATCTCTTTTTCTTTTTTGCATCTTCTCTATCCTTCCCTTCATGTGTTCTGAAGCTAGCCATTTATAGAAGATTTGGATTGGGAGCACCTTCCTCCCTAACTAATAAGGACTATCAGTGTGTAGAGAAAGCAAATCAAGGATAAACCATAGTGGGAGTACAAGTTGGATATAAGCAAAGTAAGGGTATTAGGTTGGATATGGGATCTAAATTTGGCCAATAAGAGGTTCTACTAATTGAACATTCAAACCATTAGTTAGCCAATGAAAATTTATTTGATGTGGTGGAGAAAAAGCAATTAAAAGCTACAATATAAAATTTTATTTTTCTTTTCTTTTTTCTTTTTGAAGACACAAGTAAGAGTCCCTATCAGACTTTGAAATTGACGTAGGTAAATAATTGGCCTTCCAATAATGCCTTGAAGTTTAATTCCCTTTTTAATTAAGATTTTAATATTATTTTTTTAATGAAATTTTCCTTTGTATATTTAGAATTCTAGAAAAGAACAAAATTAAGATAATAAAAAGTAATTATTTTTGAATTGTTGTTGATGTTAGAAAAATAACCATTAAACAAAACCCTCAAAAGACACTCATTTATAATGCTGAGAAAAGGAAATATGTTTGAGGCATCAAAATTTTAAATGAAACGAGGTATCTAAAAAATTCAATTTGAAATGGGTAATTATTCCAATTTTTTGTTATCAAATATTAAATTTTAACTTGAAGTTTTTTATTTGGAAGGAAAAACAAATTTTATATTACAAATTCCCTCATCAAAATATATGATGTTGATGAATTATCAAGGTTTATCTTATTTTTGGCACAATAGAGAAAGATTAATTGTGAAATAAGTTTCAAAACATAATATTTTCCTTTATAATTTCCTCTCCCATTTTAGTAATTTCATAAAAATCTACATTGAGGACATTATACTCGTTTCAATTGATATTCCTCCAATTTCTCCATGAAGTCTATAGTTTCATCTAAAACACACTCTTTGACAAAATAAGGTATCTATCTATTTTGCCCTACTTCAATTTCAAAGTTGAAATGGAAGCCATTTTCTTTTTGGCAACTACTCATTGAAAAAACAAATGTTGAAATCTCCCTTTCATATATTTAACTTGGAAAATGTGATACAGTTTTTTTTTTTTAATCTATCAATATTAACTCATTCTATTTAGTTACTATATGCGTGTTCCATTAAACAATTGCTTGGTCCACTTTGTTCTTTCCCTACTTTTATATATATATGTGTGTGTGTTTGTGCGCGCACACGCATGTACAGATACAAAATTTTAAATTATTAAATTTTTTGTATATCACACTTATATATCCTTTTTAAGTGTCATTATCATAAAAGAGTTATTCTAAATGTTCACTTGATCATTGATTTCAAAAAACAAGGTTGGAAAAAGTGATTTTTCTTTTTTCAATTATGCCCTTTGTTCTCCATTTTTGACACGAAGATTTGTTGCAACTTCTTATGAGCCATAGTCGTTTTGGACATTATAGTTGTATAAATGTAACAAATGGATCCGAGAAATCTTTTTGAAGTATTTAAAGATATTAAAATAGTGTTATGATTCTCTAATTTTATTTATTTTTAAAATAATTTTTTAAATTTAAAATATTTTAAAATGATCTCTTAAATTTTAATCTCATCTCATAAAAATTATTTTTAAATAAAAATCTACTAAAACAGTTAATAAGGTTTATTTTTATTCTAACATGAAAGTTTTATGTATTTTTTTATGTTAAATGATGAGTTAGAAACCAATTAATGTTTTAAAAAAAAACAAAAGACAGTGGTCCGCGGTCAACGGCTTCATCATTCAGAAATTACTTGTCATGTTTTCAGCATCTGAAATGTAATGATTCGGAGGGCACAAGACTCTGCCTTTGATCTTCTTTGCGTTGATGATTCTTATTTCTCTACTCTGCTTCACGAAGATGAAGAAGAAGATGTCCCCTTTTCTGATGATGAGCGTGTTCAAAGCTTGCAATTTCAGGAGAATCTCATCGCCTCCTTCGTCACTTCTCAAAATGTCTCCTACCTCTTCTTTCTATCATCTTCATCGTCTTCTTCTTCTTTACCAATGATTGAAACTTGCCCTGCCCCAGAAGCAGAGCATGTGAAGTCCACAAATGAAACAGAGGAATCCTCGCAAGTCATCTGTGAAATCTGTGCAGAAATTAAAGGGACTGCACAGATGTTCCAAGATCAAAGATACCAACATTCTTTTTGCTCTGATTGTCTAACAAAACAAGTGGCCACAAAAATCCAAGACAGCATTACAGTAGCTTCATGTCCTGGTTTGGCTTGTAATAATGCTCTTGAGCACGAAGAAGACTGTTGTATTTTGTTTTGCTTTGTTTTTCTTAAAGTCGATTAATTCATCATTCAAATTATAAGTTTCCATGTTAATATAAAAATAAACGTCGTTAGATATCTTAATGGATTTCACTTATAATGAAAATTTATGGGATGAATTTGAAACTTTAAGAGATTATTTTTAAATATTTAAAATTAGAAACTTATTTTAAAAAAATAAATAAAGTTAAAGAATTAAAATATTCTTTTAACCAAAAAAAAAGCAGCCCCTCAGTCTTTTTCTAGTATTGGATTTACAATAACTAACAGGCCCAAGAATCATCTTCGTCCAAGTTTCTCTCTACAACTATGACGTCCGTGCAACACAGCGAATGTCCTCTCTTTCGCTTCAAATGGCTAACCAGAGACCAAGACAACAAAAGCCTTAAGAAACACAATATTGCACCTACTAAGAAGATTAAATATTAATGTCCACACTTGTTGCACATTACCATCTTTGACAATTTTGTTGTGAAATGTGGACATCACACTATCTAGCCTACTAAGATGACTAATATTAACGTCCACACACATTGCACAATACCATCTTGGACAATCTTCTTATGAAAGATGCATGCTTTGAATCAATTGGTGGGAGCATTTATTGTACAAGTCTACAAGTCATCCTTCAAGTATAGCCTCGTAATGAGTGGCCAACAAGAAAGTACCCTCACATTGAACTCTATAAATTATTCTATCAATTTTTGATGCCTCACATCTCATGAAAAGAAGAAAAAAAACGGGAAAAAAAAACAGAGTTATTATGATAAAATTGAGAAACATTATTCTTTCTCGTTCTTTCACTTTTAAACTTAATGTATTAAAGATTTTCCATCATAAAATGAAGGCTTTCTGTGTCAAGTTCTTTCATACATCGTTAACATTACTGATATCAAGTTGAGAGAATAACTCAAAACTCTACCACGCAAATTTCCCAACTATGGTATCAAGTTAACATAATGTATGCAGACCCAATACACACCATCTTTCTCTAAAACCTTAGCCTAGCTTGCATCTGCTGAGTGATCGACTTGATTTTGTTTTCCAATTTAAATTGGGCCTATATTTGGTACCTTTTATTTTGTTACAAACCACACAACTCAACTTTTTTTTTTTGGTCAACGTCAATAGCCTAACCCAGAAAGGCAAGACCTTTTTTAGAACTTTCAAACATAACGTGGATTTTTACTTTGATGGGTTGGCCAGTTGAGCCCTCTTTAGTGAACCATGGTACTCTTAAAGAAAGTTTGAAATTTTGCTAAACCAGATAGATGCAAAGTACCTAGTTGTAACATTCAATCAAAAAATGCTCCAAGATTTTATTAAATTTTCCTCATAAAAATTCAAAAAACATTCTGCCAAAAAGGTTATAAACTAAAAAAAAAAAAAATTAACTTTTGATGAACATAGAAATATCACCAAAATAATAAGTGTTATATTAAGGTAATAAAGTAGCATGCCAAGAAATTTAGTAACAGTTTACTACAATCACCTTCATATACTTTGAAATGTGAACCACAAAGTGTACCTAAATTTAATAACAGTTTTGATTTCAAAGTATCCAATTTTGTTTGAAAGAAGGTGAAAATATGCATTTAACTTATAATGTAAAGTACTACGAAGAATTGAAGGACCCTCTAAAATCCAATTCAACCTTCTTCCATTATAAGAAAAATGTCATATATTCACAATAAATTTTTGTGGATATAGTCTCAATTGACCTATATTCATAGTCAAAATTGTTGTAAAAACTTTTCTCTTTTACTTACAATTTTTAACTATTACTAAAACTTTTATCCATAGTTTTATAAGTTGGGAATAATTTTAAAACTTTTACCCATAAATGTTTTATTGTCACTAAAGCTTATGGTGATACTTTCATAAAACCTTTATCCATAAAAATTTTTATGTCACTAAAATCTTTACTCACAAATATTTTACTATCACTAATTCCTTTACCACCAGGCAAATTGTTGAGTAATGTAGCATAGTGCCCTAAATAGAAATTTAGTAGCAAAGTATGGAATTGTTTCACTACTCTAATTAGTTATAGAGATTGAGACACATAAATTAGAAATCAAAGAAGATAATTGTTTTGTATTCGTCCAATTACATTTGTCTTGATAAATTGTAAATAGAAGGTTAAAATATAGTATACATTCAAGTTTTGCAGTACTATAATTGAAAAATATCTTTTATATTATTGAACAAGTTTTACAGTTTGAATTATAAATTTATCATATTGATTAATAAGTTTTTCTTTTCCTCTTTTACATGTCTTATATAAAATACTAATCAATAAGTCTAATGCATATCCTACATTGAAGATAAAATAATAGCAACTTTACTATTTTTTAAGTTTATATATCCTGCTTTGAAATAAAATGATAGCAACTCTACCACCTTTTAAGTCTACAAACTTTATCTTTATTATATGGAACAGTCCCTAATTAGTCTAAATAAAACTTTACTACTAAATAATAAGTTTAACATGAAACATCTTACTACATAGAAAGATTATTTTAAGTAACTCATCTCTAAAACATCAAGGGGTCTTTAATCAAGTTATAAAAAGTGATAAAATTTCACATGCCATTCTTTATTTTGAACTCATAATTTTCTACAATGTGGCATGTCGATGGTGCCATAACCATACATCAAAATTTCAAATAGAATAACCATACTAGATCAAATAGAGGGTCCAAATGAAACTTTTGTACTTCCTTTGGCCAAACATACAAGAGGGATCATATTTGGTCTTGAAAATTTTCCAACATACTCTATTAATGGCAACCTGATAATTCATGATAGCAACAAATTTAAGATAGCAAAATTCGATAGCCATCATCCTATAATTCAAATCATTAGGACCAATAAATTCTTGCACTAATATGCTATTTATTTTGTGTTAAAAATAGTCTACTTTATTTTAAATTTAAAAAAGTGACTATTTTATATTGATAAAAATATATATATTAACTACTTGTGATATTATATAAATAATAAATATAAAAATATTTTAATCAAATATATATAATTATAACCAATAAACTCTTGCATGCCAATATCTTCTTGAATTCTTTATTTCTAGTGTCTTTCATTGTTTACAAATGACATATAAAGCGTTTGTCTCATCGTTAACTAGTAAAATGAGATCATATGATTCCAAGCTTTCAACAATGTTACATTAATTCCTTCTAGTTCATTTTCAGAATGGTCCCTAAAATGAGAATATAAGACATTGAACAAAAAAGGCCAATATTATATTATATTATGTAAGTTTAATTTAAATAATTATATTTGTTAAAAATTGGTTGCTAAAATTGTGCTAATCTTTCCTAATCTTTCACCTCTAATTGCAATATCTTCCTCTAATCCAGTAAAAGCTGCAAGTTATCTCCTGATCTATTTGTGTATTTGTTATAAAACTCTAAAATTCTAAATTGGACATTAAATTAAATTATAACTAAGTAAGATTATAAATTTTCATTCTCATTGTTTAATACCCATTTTGTCATTCTCTTAAACTTTTTCGCCAACTCTCTCACCCTCCATGGCCATTATAACCCAATTTTGGGATTGGCAAAAAACTTCAATATTTAACAATTCAAACTATTGAATCCTGGGCTTTTTAACGAGCATACTACGGTAGAATAAATTTAAAAATAAAATGTGTAGAAGGTAAAACTATTTTTTCAGATTCCTTCGTATTTCTATTAATTTTTTTAAAACATAAAATAACGTATGAGCAAGACGCTTGTGTTTAGCCTTTTTCTTTTAAATCATATGAAACACATTTCAAGTTAATAATTCAAAGGGGAGAGAGAAAAAAAGGGGGAGGGGGGAAGGATTTTGGGGAAGGGGTGATTTGGGGGATAGGTTTTGTATAATGAAGATGGGGTGTATATATATAATTTATTTACACAAAAATATTTTTTTAGCCTTATTAAGAATTTTATATAAAAAAAATATCTCAACTTATAAATTTTTTGTCTTACATAATCCAATGTCTTATAAATTAATTAATGTATAACATATAAAATTTTTTTTAAAATTAATTTAATTATTTAACATTGAATCATTACAAAAATAATTATTATTTTAATTGAAAAAATAATGACAAAAGCATAAAAATTACATATAATTTTTCTGAAAGAAAAAACCCATGATTATAGAATCAAGAGGGTTCATGAGCAAGTTATGAGCAAAGAAATAGTGCTATTACGTGTAATTTTTAGATTTTTTTTATAATTAAAATGTATTATTAATTATATTTCAATTAAAATATAATTTTATGATTATAATTTATCAATTATTAATCATATTTTATTATTTAAAAAGTAAATAATATATATTATATTTTTTTATATTATACATATAATATATCATATTTATTTTATATAATATATATCATACTTATTATACAAAATATACGGTACAAATAATAAATATTATATATATAAAACCTGGCCCCACCCCATGATATTATATATGTGTGTGTGTGTATTGCTGGAGGGTTTATAGGTAAGTTATGTGCAAAGAAATAGTACATGCAATTCTTAGAACCCTCTTGATTCCCATGGTTATACATAAAAATCACTATTTCTTTGCATATAATTTGCCTATGAACCCTTTTGATTCTACAATCATGGTTTTTTTTTTTAAATTACATGCAACTTTTATATTTTGTTATTACTTTTTTAATTAAAATAATAATTATATTTTAAAATTCAATGTTAAATAATTGAATTATTTTTAAAAAAATTATTTATATAAAATTCTTAAGAAGATTAAAAAAATACTTTTGTGCAAATAAATTAAAATAATTAAAATATAATTTTATCAACAAAATTTTTTTTATAAAAGTATTATTAATTATATTTTAATTATATATATATATATATATATATATAACCTACCCTCTCCAAAATCCCCCTGCCCCTCCCCTTTCTTTTTTTAAATTATTCACTTGAAACATGGAGTTGATATGATTTAAAAAGAAAAGAAGAAAAATGCTGAGCACTTGCTCTGTCTTCAGGCCTGATTTTATTTTTAAAAAAATTAATACGAATGGAGCATTATCTTCTGTATTCTTATTAAAAAAAAAAATTTAAGCATTTGAAAATATAAATTTGACAATTACACATTTTATTATTAATTTTTTTATTGTAGTATGCCAGTTAAAAAGCCTTAAATTCTCTATCATAAATCCCTTCCTCGCAACATTCTTTATTGTCCTACATGAAAGTTTTCTAGGATTCTTCTATTTTTTTTGTCATATGTGCATATAAAATTTCAAGCTGTACCAAATGCTCCTTCCGAGTGTTGTGAAAGGGATGTGCCCATGGCCATGGAGAATTGAAAATCCATAGTGAGAGTGTTATAGTTTTAACCATTGACCTCCCAACTTAATGTCCATCCCTTACATCTAAAGTTGCAATCAACTTACAGCCTTGTACCTCAGTCACCACATTTGAACATTTAGAATTGCATACGAAAAAAGTATCATTACCAACCATAACCTTAAATGGTGGTACTAAAGATTGAGGCCGATTTGATAACCTCAAGTAACTCAAATGCCAAAAATAATTAGTAAAGTTGAAGAATGAGTTTACTAAAACTTAAATAAGAAAATTGCAGTAAAGTTCAGCAAAGAAAATGGCGACAAATGTCTTTCTTTCCTTAGAAAAGGATCAAAACTCCATGGTAATACCATTCATACCCATTCACAGACACACACGACTGAAATAGAAAAGCTAATACAGAAACAACAAAGGGCACTAACAACTGGAAACGTTTGCTCATAACAGCTAACATTATCCTTCAAAATTCTCTCCAAATCTCCCTTAGATCACATGTAGTAATTCAATAGCCATCCAAGAGTCTTCCTTTCTTTCCTACTCCCACCTCGGTTCCCTCCATATTGGGCTTTGGGCTCATTTGATGGGCCTATATTACCAACAGCTACTAGCCTTTTTTTTTCTCACTCTCTTTTGCCGAAAGTGGACAAGAAAGCAACGTTCACAAAGTGGTAGTCGCCGGAGTTGCAGGCGGCGGCTAAGGTGCCTTCGTTGGTGTTTTGCCCCAGTAGATGGCAATTTCGATAATGTCGGAGAATTTTTCGAAGAGGGGAATGAGCAAGAGAGTGAGTAGTAAGAGTGATGGTTGCTTATGTTTATGGGTTTGGTTTAAGAGAGGAAGAGAGGGTAGGTACTAATTTATAGGAGAAGGAGGAATTAAAGTATGAGAATCATGCCTTGTGGATAACAAATTGATCATACTAAGACTAACGATTTGTGGAACGAAAATGTGCGAGGAAGAAATATCTGGTTTCTCACATTCTATGTAGTCTAATGTTCTCTTGACTAATCAAAATGGGCTCATGTCATAAGTCAAGCCTAGATAAGGAACTGGAGACACAAAATTCACTTGTCTTTAGTGTAGACTCATAGTTAATCAAGCTAATTTGGATAAGAAATTTGCCACTAGGTTTACAAAAAATATAAGGAGATTAAATTAATTAAGGATTGACACACATAAGCATGTCACATGTAAATTTTACCAGAATTAAGGTGCCTTCAACGTAAATTTTTATATATTTATTCATATTTGAATTAACTAGTCTCACATGTATACTTATATATTTATTTTATGTATTTTTAATAAATCAGTGTGGCATAAAAGATTTTCAATTTCCATAAGGAGGAACTTCTATATATAGGCCCATTTTATGAAATAAAGATAGATAAAGTGAATCATTAATCATCTATAAGTATGTAGGGGTTGGCTGCCAATGAAAAGAAAATCTCTACTAGTTCTAGATAAGGCAGTTTATCAAGTCAATCATAAAGAGAATTAAGACCCCACTTAATATGTTTAAATATCTTTTTTTTATTGGTTTAACTTAAATATTCTTTATAGACCAAATTTGTCTTAAAAATCTCAGCAAAAAGTGTACTTAAATTTTTAGGCATATTTGTGGCAACTAACTGTACATAGAAGAGTGTATCTAAATATTTCTGCATCAATTTAAAATTTTTCTTTGATAATCAAAGATTTTGTTTTGAGTTAATGCCAATTGCTCCATGCATTAACTCAAGTTGGAAAGGGAGCTAAACTTGATAATGGCCACCACTGTTGAAACACTTGTTATCCATTCAGGCGTAATCGGTGGAGAGTTGCTCAATCATGCAGTATAGCATCAAAGTATGAAGAGAGCCCAAATCTTTGACCTTTTCTTCCGATGCTATCTATGTTCATTGCCCTCATTCTTACGGGATCACAAGACTTTAATCCATTCAATCTACCTTTTTTATTTTCATTGTTATAGGTTAAAAGGGTTCATCTAGAATCTCAAAAAGCACAGTGCAGGTTACGAAGTCTTTCAATAATCTGAATCTTCTCCATTTAGTAGAATAAATATATAATATGTCATTAGAGAGAGATAGATTAAAAATGTCTTATCAACATTCGAAGCAGCTTCCAAAATTTTAAAATTCTTCAACTTTTCTCCCTTTAACTACACCTAATACAATACTTTCGTTTTAGCCTTCCAAACTTATAACTTAGTCTTCAAAACAGTTTGAGCATGTTTCGTCGTTTTGACCAATTTGTAATCTTTATTCAGAAAATCGATGGTTTACAATACTCTCTGACAGTGACGAATGGCTATATCATCCCCATATTTGTTCATGTATTTTTAATAAAATACTAGCACCGCATCATTTCATCATTATTAATAATGATAAACATATTCACACGTCATGTAAAACAGTGGTTGGGCATTAGTATCATCTTGCAACAAACATTATATACGTCCATATGTAACTAAATAACAATAATGAAGTTGTATTGTAGAATTCAAAAACCATTAAACTAGAAAACCAAATCCCATATTTTAAAATTTTAAAGGGCTGGAGTAATATTGAGAAACTTGTAAAAAGTTTGGAATGTCAAATAAATCCTTATTTACGTATATACTCATAAGACAATAAAAGGAAAAAATAATTCCAAATCTGCAAGATATACAGACAAAGGAAAATGCTATACTCGTAGCACAGAATTTTGAATCCCAGAAATCATTTATTACATGATAGTTTTATGTTGTGGAAAAGTGTCACTTATGATCTGTAGAAGTAACTAAATACAAAAGGCAGAGCAAAATGCCCCCAAAAATCATTTGCGGAATTGCAATGCATTGGCTATATGACCAAGTCTGGAAAGGTAACCAGAATGCATGAAACAAAGCCAATATGTGCAAAAGAGTGGTCATATTAATTCGTAATTTACAGTATACGTGCCGTGAACAATAAATATATCAATATTTACCAAAAAATAAATATATATTTTATGTATATGTACAAAGCTTTAAGCTAATCTATTCTGCGTAGTTGCCTCCTCCTTGAGTACGCAATTGCTAGTCATGCAAATAGTGCATCAGAAACTCATGAAAACTAACAAGGAATATACCATAAACAGCAATCCCTACTTTAATTCTCTCTGCTCAGGCTACGGTTTAAAAAGGCTTTAGATCCTCTAAGATCTAAGATTACTGCCAACTAGGAGCAATAGCCAAAACATATTGAAACCTTCAGATAACTTAGTAATAGCACAAAACAGAGGACAGGACATTGCATCTTGAAGTAACGTCTCTGCATCATATACAGGATCGGTGCAGTTGCCAATTTGCAGTTCACGTTCATTTGGTTTGGATAATATGCCAGCCAAGATTTGACTTCATAAGTCCTAATGGCAAGTCTCAGTTAAATATTCATCAGGAATTCAGGATGGCACACCAGTCACCAACAACCTCCACGAGAGTATGCATGTCCCAACCTTAAAATAGTGGAATCGACCGGTGTCCCTAACAACAATTTCACGCTCAACTATCTTGGAGGTGAACTTGGGAGCAATATGGCAATCTCCACAAATACGAAGGTTCTTCGTAATTCTGATTGGAGACCCAGGTTGAGTATTCAAAATAGAAAACACAATAGCAAACTTTTCACAGTGCAGAGCTAAATGGTATTCCTTATCCTCTTCCTCCACTTCATGAAGAGTAGAATCAGTCTCAGGGACACTATTCTTTCATCTTTCCCACCAACACATCTGGCTCTTCATATATCTCCTTTGACAGTGGGTGTGATCTATCAGCAGCGAGAAATGTTGAATTGATTATTCAGCTCAACGTTGCTGATGCCAGCCATTTTCCTAATTCTTCTTCTCTTCATTAATGATCGAATAGCCATAACTTCTTCCCATCTACCAGCCTTTGCATATATATTAGATAACAACACATAGTAACTTGACTGCTCAGGAACCAACTGAAAAATTTTATCGGCTGCTAAAAGCCCAATATCCATGTTGTTGTAATCAAGACAAGCCCTGAGCAGAGCTCTCCAAACTCTTTGATCAGGCTCTAATGGCATCTGTTTGATGAAATTATAAGCCTCATCAACTTGTCCTGCACGTCCGAAGAGATCCACCATGCAAGAAAAATGCTCAATTGTTGGTGTTATTTTATAATCATCTGTCATCTGTTTAAAGTAGATCTTCCCTTCATCCAGTAATCCCGAATAGCTACAAGCTGCGAGAATTGTGGTAAAAGAAATGGAATCAGGATTTAGACCTGAATTTTGCATTTCTTTGAAAAGGACAACAGCATTGCGACCTTGCCCAATCATACCATAAGCAGATATCAGCGATGTCCATGATGCAACGTCACGGAACTTCATTCCATCAAACACTGTCCTTGCATCTTCTAGACATCCACACCTAGCATACATGTATATCAATGCATTCTCTAATAACAAATTGGGGCATAGTTTCTCCCTCTCAACATGTTCATGAATTTTCCTTCCTAGAAACAAAGCTGAAAGATCCCCACAAGCTGAAAGAACACTAGTCAAAGTCATTGCATCAGGTTCCACTCTACATTTTTCCATTTGTATATATAACTCAACCGCTTTGCTGGGCATTGAATTTTTCACATACACAGCTATCATCACATTCCATGAGACCAAAGTCTTATTCTCCAAATTCATGAATATGTCCTCAACATATGAAACATTTTCAGATGATGTGTTACTTACAGCTGGCATGAGGCTCGCCATCGTAACAGCATTAGGTTGTAGTCTTGATGCAAGGATTGCCTGACAAATCTCCAATGCCTCGTCAAATTGTCCATTTTATGCATACCTAGCAACCATTGCGTTCCAGGAAGCGACATTTTTGCTTGGCATTTCATCAAGAACTCGTCGTGCCTGCAATAAGCGACCACATTTCCCATACATGGCAATCAGACTACTCCCACATGAAAAATTGGAATCAAGTCGAACCTTTATAACAGCCCCATGAAGTTGCAATCCAAATATTAGATTCTCAGAGCAAGAACAGGCCTTTAGGACACAAGGGTATGTATGGTAATCCGGACCAAATCCACCATTAACCATGGTCTTGAAAACTAGCAGTGCATCGTTGTACAAATGGCTGTTCACGTAGCTCCTTATCATGACATTATAGAAAACAACATTCTTCTCAGGAATTCCATCAAACACCTTGCGTGTCAAGTGAGTTTCTCCACTAGCAGCGTAAGCCCTCATTAGTTTGATTGCCAGAGAAGTGTCTTCCTGAAGATGGTGATGCAAAATCACTGAGTGAAGTTCCTTCAGGATTTTGATATCAGGATATTGGTCTAATGCTTTGCCAAGCAGTTCTTCAACAAGACTCAAATTTGCTGGGAACAGCACAGATATTTGGATTGATGAAATCAAGGCTAGTAATTCAGAAAATTGACGGGGAAGAGAAGAAATTGCTTTCATGAATTTGAAGCTCGCCATCAATATGAGAATTTGGCCTTGCCATTTGCGTTATTTGACTGTGATACGATATTCAATATTGCCTACAAAGTTTGGGACTCTCATGGGTTGGGAAGCTTGGGAAGCTATTCGATGCATTTTTTTCCCTAGAATTGGCATAAGAAGATACAGCATCAAAATAGGGTTGAACCGGCAGAATTTTCAGTATAACCCCCCAAAATAATGAATTGGGCTTAGATTTTACGAACTTACATAGCTTTGGGATTGTTATGACCCGGTTCATTTAACTTGGCATGTTTCACCAGCGAGTTTGGTATTCCTCATTTTTCCTTCGTATGGCTCGCAAATTTCATTTTTTTTTTCATTTTTCTTTTCAGAAAATAAATACCCTCCTTAAGAAGAACGTGAACATACATAAACATAAGCATTTTTAACATGAGGAGATCCATTTCCTACATCAACAACAGGTGGGCCTGAATTTTGGAGAAAGAGAAAAAAAATTAAAATCTTAAGCCCCACCCTAGCTCAAATTTGAAATAAGCATTGATTAGAAAACTCATGATTTTTTTTTTCAAAAATTTGCAATTTTTTTTACAAAAATTTCAACACATTTTGCTCTCCCCTTTGAATTGAAAAAAATTAGAAATCTCCGATTCCTCACTCATTCCATTTTGTAAGCCAGCCCCTCTAACCTGAACATCAGCCCACAAGCTAGGATTGGGAGTAACGATTGCAACGAATCTGAGTACCTGACACACGAAGATTGAAATTTCCATATTTTTAAATTTCATTATTTATTTAACTTTGTTTTAATTGTTTGGTTTAATACTTTGCAATTTAAGTTATTTATTTTGGTTCAATGACGATGGCATGATATAAATTGTTGAAAGAGTTGTTTAAATTTATGATCTATTTATTTGGACTTTGGATATTTATTTTCATTAATTATTGGTTGTTACAAATTGGAAATGTTGCTATTATCATTTTTTTATCTCCTCATTTTTTTGGTGGGTATGTTAATGGCGTACTGAGCCTTGCTTGACCAATTTAAATATATGTCAACATAGCTTAGTTTATTTAGTAGCTTGTGATAAGTAAGTTCATATGGGGAGAGATAATTCATTATGACAGTTCTGTAAGAGAATGACATGCTCTTGACACTAATCCAAATTTTAAACTAGTTTTAGGGAGAGAATTGAACCCTGGAGAGCAGCTTATGAAAAACCTTCACATTTTAATATTACATAAAATAACACCTAGTAATAATTGTACACAATAATACAAATAGAGACACTAGTATAATTCAATTGGTAGATTTTAGAGAAGTTTTTTTTTATGTAAATAAAAAAAAAATCACTTTTGTTGACATTTTGTTTTTGGTTTAATTGGAGTTTTTGTAATTTTTTATTTGGTCCAAGAATGTTATTACGAAAGTTGTTGAATTATGATACACAAAGGGAATAATAGTAATTTTCTTGTTGCAATACCAATAAATGATAAATTTTTATCCCAAAAATATAATTCAAGAATTAATAGAATGTTTATATGCCTTTTACTTTAACAGAAAAAATTATAGAAGTTTATTTTTTGTAAATTTAAAATTTCTATTAAATGTTGTAAATGTTGCTAAGCTTTATGTTTAAATGAAATTTTCGTTTTTATAAAAAAAATTGATAAAAACAAATAATGTCATGGTTTTATTTTTGTCAGTGGTTCCTTGTTAAAAGGTATAAATAAGCTACAATATGTTCTACTCATCAAACAAAAGCATGATTTGTAAATTTTTCTATTTAATATATATATATATATATATATATATTGTCAATGTTAATTGCGAGAATAGTATAATTAAACAACGTTACTTGTTGAGAAAACAAATTAATTAATATCGCGTCACCCTACATATATTGTGTCACTACAAATGATAAATAACTCATTTAAATTATGTACACTTAATTATATTTTTATTATTAAGTTTTTTTAATAGAAAATGATAAATTTTTTTAAAAGAAGAAGGAAAAAAAATAAAGTTACAAAATTTGAAAGGCCTTGGTCTAGATAGCAATGGTTATTCCTAGTAGCAAAGCTTCTTATGCATAGCTTCCATGGCAATCTCAATCTCGGTCTAGATCGCTTCGTTGGAATTTTTTGAGTTTTTCAAGTTTTGAAGTTTCATTACAAATTTCTTGTGCTGCCATGATTGAATGGAATCTCTTTTTGAGATCTCAAACAATCTCATCACTTCAATCCCTAGAAGCATTAAGACCCAAGGATAACAACACAAGCATAAATTCAATTCAAAACTCAAAAAGATGAAGCAAGAAAGAAAAGTGTGTTAATGAATTTCTTCATTCTAGTCTTTGTCCTATAGTGATAAGCAAGTCTACTAGCAAGTTGAACATGAGCCCAAAGGAGGCACCTATTCCCAAAAACCATGACTTTCAAGTTTGGGTAAAAGTTTTTTGGAGTGGACATGTTTCAACTCAAGTTCAATTAATTGAACATACAAAATATTTCATTTTCATGCACTTTGGGACTATTCTAGTATTTTCTTTATATCTTTGTATTTTTCATTATTTTTATCTATTTCTTAAACTTAATTAGGATGAACATATAAATATTTTTTTTACTTTTGATCTCTTAAATTTTTTCAACTTCCATATCTTTTCGCTACATTATATAATATTATAACATGAGAAAATTATATCTAAAGATCTAAATTTTATAAAATTTATAATAAAAGACCATAAAAATTAAAATTATCCTCAATAATCAAAATTATTATCATTTACTATTGAAGTTTAAAAAAGTTATTATCAAATTTTTGAAAAATTATTCCTAAAGTTACTTAAATTATAATTTTTCTAAAATCTAATAGTAAGTTTCCTAAATCTAATAATAATTCTTTAAAATCTTGTGGTAATTTTGATTTTTAAAACTTTTAATATAAATTTTGTAAAATTTGACTTCTCAAATATAACTTTTCGTTATAACAATCTAGCACCAAGAGTTCTCTGTAAATGGAGGTTTAGAACTAATGCTGATTGAAGAAAAAAAAAAAAAAAAGAACTTCATATTCTCCCTCTTTCACAAAGGATCTCCTAAAAAAAAGAGGTTCTTTCATTACATCTCTCTATGATCTACTTTCTTGCTTCACCATTGCTATCAGACCCAGACAAAGACATCTCATATTTTGTAAATTGGTCCTTTTTTTTCCTTTTCTTTTCTTTCGTTCTTTCTTTTGAGAAAACCCACCCTTGGAACAATGGTAGGATGATGAGGTGACAAAGTATCTAGATGTGCATTTTTTATTAAAAACAACTGTATATAAGTTTTGTCCATTTGCTAGTTCTTTAACTTGTAGCATCACTTTTCATTAGTGAGTGAAGGGTACTTTCTCCTTTCATACTTCATACCATAAACTTTACCAGCAATTTATTGATCTCCAAGTCTAAGGTACTAGGTAAATAAATGGTTGGAGAAAGATAATTAACTTAAATTTGTTCAAAATGTGAAACATTTTTTAGCCAATCAATAGAAGATACACAGAACACAAACACTTGGCAAAAAGTTTAGTGCGAACAATTCCTCTAAAGTAAGGATATGTGACAATGTGCTTGAATTGTTTCTTTCTTTTCTTTTTTTTTTTTAATAAAAATCAAACATTAAATGCTTCAGGCACACTTCACAAATCTTTAGTTTAGAACATCAATGCTTAAAGCTATTCTAATTTTTTGTTTGCTTATAATAGAGTAAGTACAAGCTATCAATTTGAAAGTTGAAATTTGAAACAATCCGCTAACATCTCAAATGAGAAATACACATATCTCTTGGTTAAGAAAGCCCAAGTAATTGCCTTTGTTTTCATATTTTTTATTAGAATTAGGAAAGGATGAGCCTTTTATACTTTGACCAAAAACAAAAGCAACATTCTCCTTTCAAAACAAATGGATAAACAACACTATCTCAAATGCTCATGCTTTTCTATGATATATTTGTCAATTATAATGAACTAAACAAAAAAGACAATTTGCTCAACTATGAAACACTACATAGTGACCAAACTAAGTCATATTAGTGTAATATCATGAATAATGGAAAAAAAAAACTACAAGAAACAGGATATCACTCCAAATGTTAACATCCACCATTTGTGGTTTAAGTTAAACACTAAAGTACCCTTGTTCAGTTTTTCTTCTCTTCAAGTATGCATATACAATGTGTCTGTAGATGTCAAAGATTTGTTCCCATTAGTGGTCATCATAAAATAATGCCTTGGGAACAAAATTGCTTAATCGATTCCCATTAGCCTTGTCGTTGTCATCTTCAATATTGTTTTCCCATGGACATGAATGTTTATGTCATGTCATTGCAGTCTCTCATACTTTGTCATAGCTTGCCCTTCGTTGCTTCTTCCTTTTTCACATATTCTTAACCTTCTGCTTTAGGGCCTAAACTCTCTACAAGTTAGGCATCCAACTTGTGAAAGACACAAATCTTTAAGCCCATTCTTTCCTCTACTTAGCTTCAACTAATTTTTTGTCATGACCCTCTTTTAGTCCTTTGGGATCTTCTGGTATCATTCTTCAATAGCTAAAGGAGTTCATTTTCTGCTGATGCTATACTAGTATCATTTTTATCTATCTCTTCTTTGTCTTCTTTTTTACTTCTTATTCTTATCCTCACTATTAAGTATTTAAGTAGGGGTTTCATCCACATCAGCAAAGAGCGATAGGTCTATTTTTTTGTCGATTTCATGGACTACATCTCTAAGGATGTGAAAAAATTAGAAATTTCAGAAATTTTAATATCATTGATTAGTCTACCTATTTTCTTTCCTTCTTGTCTTGATGCGATATCAACTTGGCTTCCTTGTTTCATATAAAAAGAGAGAAGGAAAATTGAGGAAAAAAAAAACCTTAGAATAGTTTGTTTCTTTTTTTTTTTTTAATTAACCATTTCTAGTTTGAGCTAAAATATCCAAACAAGATGAAAGGCATTATGTGATAATTCAGGACACGTAGATTTTATCAGAATCATATTGTAGGAAAATATTGTCCCTTCATTTGGAGTCCTTCTTTGCTACTCAGTAATTTTCCCATTGCAGAATAGCTAGCACCACAAATTCTATATATTAATGAAAAATAAAAACTACAAATTTCTACAAATTTCTATAATTTGTGCTACTAATTTTCTACTAAGAATATTATTACTTTTTAGAAGAAATATCACTTGACAACTAAAACATCTATCAGTCCTTAACATCTTGGTCTATAAACACTTAGCTACTTTTTATTATCTTTGGCACATAATTATAGAGGTTCCAAGCCAAAGAAACCCCTTTCCATATGGCACTAAATGTTCTCCAAAAGCAAGCATATTTGATTAACAAACGTTAGGCAACTCAGCAAAATCTTAGACTTCATTGGATGTTATAAAATCTATCTCTTCCTTCATAGCATTGAGCCACAAATCAAATTCTTTGTAATTGGTAGTTTATTGAAACATCTTAGTCATTGTTAACTCTTATATTATAGTCAGATTCTTAGCAAAGTGAATCTTAGCCCTTAGAAGAAGTAAATCCTATCCATAACCTGTGCATATTACAAAACTTTAGCCATCATGTTAAATACAATTCTATTCTCAACTTTTAGTTTATCCGTTTGTATGCATCTAAAGCTGCACATTAAGGTTTTACTAGTCGTACATTATTAACCAAACAAAGTGAGATTAATTAATGTACTGGTTTGACAATGAAATGTTCCTAAACTATGAAAACAGGTTAATGGAGAATAGAAGGTAGATACTTGATTTTGAAATTGCATGTAATTTGATTAATTAAGTTTTCTCACCATACTATGGCCATTAATATCAAAGTAAATGAAGTTGATTTCAAAATCATTAATAAAAAGATTATGGTAGTTTGGCCACTTGTTCTGCTTATAGTGTGAATCCTTGTTTTTACAATTAACAAATGTTGATTTAAGTTTTCTGTAATCTTTATATTGAATGATTAATATTTGCAAATTTATGTTGGTTCTTTCTTTGCAATTCCTCTAGTTTGATGATTAATACTTGCTAATAATTGCCTTAAGCACTTATTATGATTAATCTATTTTGGAAGTGATTTTGTTCAATACAAATCTTTAAATGATTTCATCTAAGCACTTACTAGTTTGGAAATGATAGTCTAAAAGAAATATCCTTTATTTCATTAAATGCATTCCATCTAGTTTCCTTATCATTGTGGATTTGGTTTGATGGGCACTGCTCATTACTTGGGTCACATGCCCAATTCTGGTATTATGTGCCTTTTGGCTCCCCTTTTTCTTATTAGCAATGTAAAGATAAGGATTTATTAAAATTAAGCTAAGTTTAAAATAATTTCTTTAAACTTTTAATATTGGACAAATGACATATTGTAATTTTAATTTGGACTAGTGCTGTGCATAGGACGGGACGAGCCAGGAATGGGGTGAGCCCGAAGGCCATCCCGATGTTGGGTTCGAGACTAAATTTAAGACCCAAATCCCATCCCGGCCCGATAAGGCCCGATGTAAAATCGAGCCGGGATGGGATAAGGAAAATTTTTCTTTACTACTGTGGCTTAAATTTTACATCTTTGAGCCACCATACTTAGTGCCAACACATTTGCTCAATCATTGCAAGCCAGAAACACATCAGGAAGGTCAAATCCATGAAAAATGCACACATATAAGGGAAAAAAAATCTATGATAAATTTGGTCATCCAAGATAAATAGATAAAATTAATACTAAATAAATATGAAAACATATCATGCACCCTCTATTCTTTCCTTCTTTATTTGTTCAAGCTCAGCCAACAAAGCTTCAGTGTCATCCTCATCATCACTGCCACAATATAAGGCACTTTAATATATACTGTAAAGGAAGAAAGACATAGCAACAGTTCTAATACCACATGTTGATATAAAATGAATATGAAAACAACACTATGAACAAACAATCGACAATGTTGAAGAGTGCTTGCAAGATTATTAACCTCTCATCATCACTTTTGACTTCAACATTAGAATCATCTACATCTACACTACGCGGAACAATGTGATCTTCCATTTCCCTCTTTGTCCTTGTATGAATATAGACACATCAAATTAGAACACTAAATAAAATTGATCATTATGTATTCTTTTTATATTTTGGAAAACAATATGTAACATATCAAGATCATTAAATTCATACAAACTAAAAGAGTCAAATTAAATACCTTCCAACAAGAGATGGCTTCCCTTTCCACGATCCCTGTCATTTGTCACAATATATAATGCAATTGAAATAGTGAGAGCATGCTAGATAGAATATACTCAGAAATCTTATAGGAATGATGCAATGCACGAAACCATAAATAACAACATAGAAAACCATTAATGAATGATATTTTGCCATTATATGATTTATTTTTTGATGAGAAATCCCTCTGTTCATGCTTTTCAAGCTCTTTGTGTAAGTTCCTTCTCTGGTTACGTCTAAAACATTTGTAGATGCACCCTTGTACATAACTTTATATTAGGTCAGTTCTACTTCATTACAGCCATTAAAGGACAATAAAGGCATCTGTGTTTCTATGTGCTCACTAAACACACACACACACACACACACAATAGAGGCATCAAGAGCGAAAAATGAAAAAAGAATCAGTATTATGGCAAATTCTTTGGACAAATTCGTACAAGCCCCTCATTCAATTATTACACACAGTATATTTAGTCCATTAAACTAAGATACATGTTGATCAATCAACCTAAATTAGCATCATTCATCTTGTCTAATAGAAGTAGAAGTCACTTTGTGTTAAATATATAACAACTATGCTGATGAAATCCTAAAACTAGTTAAAAAGCAACAAACCATAGATACAGACAAGGACCTTATTCACTTGATACATAGCACATTTAGCCCATCAAAATGCAATATGCTTATATTGATCAATGAACTTAGGACAGCATACAAGCACAACTCTTGGGGATTCCAGCAAAAGATAATCTCTAATTATAAGCACAATAATCCATTGAGTAGACAAACTAGACTCATCACTTACCAGAGATTGAAAAGGATGACGATAGAGATTGGGAGATTGCAAGATTGAAGGGAGATAAGACTTTAGAAGGGGAGATTAGGCTACGAGTAAGTAATCAAGAGAGGTAGGCTATAATGACCAATAACCAGAGCAACACAGACAAACCATACTCAGTGACTCACTAGAGTGGCTATGGGAGTGCCACCTATCGTGGAATCATGGATTTTAAGGGAAGGGTTGTCGTCTACGCCTCCGTTGTGGCTTGTTCATGCGTTTGATGGTGAGGGACAGAGTCACAGAGGAAGCAAAGAGGGGTGTAAGAGTGTTGTGCTGTCTGTCATGGAATCATGGATTTAAGGGAGGGGTTGTGGTCTGTGCCTTCATTGTGGTTTGTTTGTGTGTTTGATGATAGTGAGGGATAGAGTCACAGAAGAGCGGGAAGGGCTAAGCACGAGCTTTCCATCAGGCATCAACAAATCAAAAAGCTTAAGAAAAGTTTCATTTTTATTTTATTAAATATATCGGGCCAGGCTGGGTTAAGAGTGTTGGAAGACTCATCTCGAATCTTGTCCTGACCCAAAGTTCCAACCTAACTTTCCCTTCCCTATTTTTTTTTTTTTTTAACTTTTTCCTATCTCGATCTAACCCAAAAAATTCAAGCTGGGATGGATTCCTTGGGCCTTTTGGACCCTGCACAGCCATAATTTAGACTGTTTATTCCTCAAACTTCAAGATAACAAATAGTATTTGCTATTCACTGAGTAAAAGAATTTAGTTAATTTAATAGAACTTGATGTTGGCTTATGTGCAAAAGGTTGTTTGTGTAAGGATTACTCAGCATAACCCTCTTGAGACGCTTGGTCTCTCCTTGATGGCATTTAGCTTCTCAATGACAATAATAGGACAGGATCCAATTTCATACCATATTGACAAAGACTTACTTGAGCAAGAGTTTGAGGCCCATGTGATTGGGATAAAAGATTTAAGGTTATAGAGAGATCTAATTGAGCTTATATTGGTAAACTTTTCATTTCTTGCCTTATTTTAGTACATTGAACAGCCAAATTTCATTATAGATATTGGTAACTTAGAGCACAACACTTGACCTTTCATCAATTTAGCATTAAATATGTGAACTTCCTCTTTATTTATATCTTAAAAATATACAATTATTTAGTCTTTCTATAAAGTAATGCTTTGGCCTATTTGGTTTAGTTAAAGGAAACAAATTCATCCTTATAATTATTATTCATTAATACTTATATGTTTTTATTACTTTTTTAAAATAAAGATACAAAGATTATTTTCTATTTGCAAAATCACATTTTTTTTTCCATTTTCTTTTCCATCATAACAATTTTGCATATCAAATGACCCTTAATAAAACCATTGACTAATACATTAGAGGCCAGCTAAAGACTAGATTTACTGGTCAAGTGCTATAACATCCTTATTTATTATATCTAATAGCCTCAAACCTTTCTTTTGAGAGGTTGAGAGGGAAGCTGTGCATATTTTCTAAATTTGAGAGTAACTTGTTGGAGTTCCATAAAGGATGTTTTAGTCATTCAACTACAAAATCTAGCCATTTAAATAGTTTCTAACATTATAATAGTTCTTTTAAGCTTAACTTAAAAAATGGCTAAATTGTAGGTTATTTTTAAAACATAAGAGAGGTCCATATATTTAATGCGTGTCAGAGTATTTTACTCTTAACTTGTAACATAGAACTACCCAATATGAATGTATTCCATATGTTGTTTTAATGGCAATTACACCATAATGGCAGTGTTACTTCATTTATTGGTTCATAGTTGCATTGAGTTTCAGGCCATGAATATCATTATTTGCCTAACAGCTCGTAAGATCCCTTTTGTCAAAGCATTAGATATGGTTGGCGATGGCTACTAAGATAGCAAAGATGCCCATAGAATCTGTAGAAACCCTGATAGCACCATAAGCCTATAATAGCAGCCTAAGTCTCGACCTGAGATGATGACTCATAGAGAAAGGAAGCAGCCAAGCTGGTTAACAAGTTTCTATACATGACCTGAAGGATTTTATTTAGGCTATGTGTCAGTAGGAGGCAAATCGGTTGGGTGTTGGTTATTTCCTTTTGTCTTTTTGTGTGAGCCTTTGTCGGCTGTTTTCCTTAAAAGGTAGAAGTTGCTGGGTATGAGAAAAGGAAGAATGATATTTTATGCAAGTAATATGGGGTTTTTCCTTTCCTCGAATAAAGGAGTCTTTTAGCCATTTCCCATTCTGCTTCTGTAACTCTGTTTTTTTTTTTTTTTTGTTAACTTGCTCATTTCATTTAACTCTTATTTCTACATTGCTAGTCAACTAATTCTTCAGTAGCCCTCTGGTTTACATCCTGATTAGCTGGGTCTATCAATGCACTAGGAATTACCAAATGCAACGAACTAGTTTTTCATGTTTATAGGCGTGGCCTTTGTGTAGTATCTTATGATCTTGCAGAGCTAAGGGTTTATTACTGCTTCAAACTGAATATAATCTTGTATCATAAAGAATGGAGGTTAAAAGGTTGCATTATAAAAGATATATATGTGTATATATATATATATATATATATATGTCAAAACAAAATGTGTTTTATATGCATATTTGATTGTACAAGAATATAATGCTCAGGTTCTGAAGAAATCCTCATAATATGCAAGTCTATACCTCATATTATTTAGAGGTGGATGTTTATTCCCAGAAAAAGTGCTTTTGTTTACGCAAGATTTATCAAATAATGGAGTAGATATGAAAATTTTACAACAAATTGATAATTTGTTCCTTAAAAAATAAAATTTATGAATTTAATTCCTTAAATATTTTTAACCAATCAAATTGGTTTTTCTATTTCACAAATTCATGATCATTTGACACAGAGCATCAGTGAGAATCCATGATATAAATTACCCAAATATTTTACTTCAAAGGCAATGTTGTTTTGTCTAATTCACAAAATGCAACTAATCCAACTAGAAAAATAACTTGTGGCTCTAAGTTTTGTGAAATTATACAAAACAATGTTATTTTGAAGATTGCAGAGTTGGGCAAATTCTATCAATGTAAGCTTTTGTTCATGCCATATGTTAGTAACTTTGTTTAATGGAAAGATATTTTGATTGTGAGAAAATGTTTGGTGACTAAATTGAAAAGTTTTATCAGATCAAATTAAAATAAAAAAATAATCTTTCAATAACTAAATTACTTAAAATGTTTATATGATTGCTATTCATTCAAATTTTACAAATCCATTCTTATACATAGTATCTAAGTCAAAGTTAATTTTTTAAAAAAATTATAAGTTGGTTTTTGTTGAGAAACTTAAAATAAAGTATTTAGAGTTTATTATTAGAGATTATTATGGTCTAGGAATTTTATAATAATTAGTTATCATTATTTTTAGCAATTTATTTTGTAATTAGATTCTTTTTCAGAGTATTTGTGTGTGTGTGTGTGTATATCTTAAAAGATTTTTTCCTTCTAAAACATTACTCACAAGCCATATAGCTTTAGCTTTACCTTGAGATTCATGCTTCTTCTTTTTTTCCTTCTCTCCCTCAAATTTTTATGCTCTCTTCTATTTTCCTTCTTTAATTTTTTTTATTTCCTTGCATAGCACGAAACCTTACCTAATTATAAATTAAGTTACAAGAGCTAAAGAGCATAATATAATATTTAATTTTAATCTTTAAGTTCAACCAAACTATAACCATGCTTCATTCTTAAAATTTAACATTGTATTAAAGCGGTTTCATCCACCATAGAATTGAGCATAAATTCATCGATTTGAGTTTTTTTTTTTATATGAAGTAATTGATATTTATATGGTGAATACTTTTTTTTTTTTGGCCTCTAGAATGGAAGACTTCAAAATTTAGACCAAGGTGTGAAAAACCAATTGGAAGAAGAGGGAGGTAACTACTATGAAGAATTGGTTCCAAGACTTCTAAGAATTAACCTAAGATAAATTCTACAAATCAAGAGAAGTGTAATTATGAGTGTATTATTATATATTTATGAGTTATCATTAACTTTGAAAGTTTATTTTGCAATTTAACTATTTTGCAGAATGCTTTTAATTAGTTTCCATATTCCAAGTTTTGTCAACTATAGCCATGCTATAACTCTAGATTTTAATAGTTTTCAGTCAATTAGTTGTTATTTATTTATTTATTTTTATTTCCCTCACTCTCATTTTTTTTATAATAAAGGGAAATTAAAATTATCTAAATACTATTTGATACAAATTAATTCACCTCATAAAATAAGATTTATTTAGAAGCAATTCAAACTTATATGAATTAATTACAAAACTAATATAAGGATATATTAAAAATAGGCTAAAATGTAATTTTTTAAGTTGAAGGGATAAATTGTACATCTCTTAAGTTTAGGAGATTTTTTGTATTTTGATTAATAAAAATAATTTATTATAATTTTAATTTTGACAATATCTTTGAACTTTTTAAGATAGGGCAAATAATTAATTTACTTTATAAAAAATAATAAAATATGATTAATTAATTAAATTAGGTTTTGATAGAATTAGATTCAACAAGTGTACTTTTAGCTAGTTAAGAAAATTATTTCTTCAATTTTATGATTTTTTTCCTATTGTATTTTACTAAAGAGTGTGTGACTTATATTTAACATAAGAGTAAATTATATTGATTTCTTTTAATTTTTTTCATTTTTCTTTTGTTAAATTATATCCAAATATGTATAAATAAAAATTAAAAAGAGTAAGATTTCACTTTTGTTAAATTTAATGAAGTTTTAAAAAAATTATCATTTATAAACCAATAATTAGTAACACATGCATTTCACCTAAAAAAGATAGTCATTTTAAAGTTTTTTTTCTTCTCTTTTAACACAAATTGACTAGCTTATAATTAATTGGTGTGAATTTAAATTTTTAACTTTACATAACTTTTTGACATACTTGTTCAAACTTAATGTATTAATGAATCAGTTTCTCAATGTTAGTTTTACGTTTAATTTTGATTTTGAGGAGTCAATTTCTCTATTGATATACTCTCTTGAGTTGCTGAATATGAAAAAAAGGCAATTTAATTTAAAATATATATATATTTAAGTTAATAGAAAGTTTGTTAGTCAAATAAATTAAAGTATAGCATAACTCTTAGTTAAAGAAAAAGAGAGAAATGTTGTATAATTTTAAAAAAATTAGAGAAAGTATTTTAGTCAATTAAACAAAAAAATAGTGAAACTTTTTATTTCAAAAGAAAAAGTACATATTTAAAAAATAAAATAAATTTCTATAAATTTGGTCTTGATATAATGAAGAGGTGATTACAAATTTTGGGTCAACATCAGTATGGTGCTGACCACAATGTAGAGTACCTATACAATTATCCACCATGAATTATCATAGTTTCAGAAGATATTTAACTCTTGGCAGGCTAATCAAATTATGGTCAACAAATTATCACCAATGCTAGTTTCGATAAGAAAAAGAAAAAGCCTCATACTCTTACTTTTTAGACTTCAAGTTGTAATTCACATTTTCCTAATTTTATATATTTATCACTTCAATTAATTGAACTTATAAAAAGGATGTATTTACTGCATTTGAAGTGAGTTTCTAGATGATTTGCATCTAGTTGACAATATTATTAATTGTTATATTAAAAGTATTCAACTTTATCGAAAACCTTATTTAGTTACTCCTTAATAAAAAATTATAGGCACTATTTAACCAAAAAAGAACTTATAAATAAAACAAGTTACAACAAAATTATTAATAGTTATAGCCCTAATTTTTTATGGATTAGACTTGTAGTTTTTTATATCTTTGTGGTTAGTTTCTCCAATTATATCTTTGCCTGCCAACGTCTATCTCTCTTTCAAATTTCAATAGCTTGGCCAGTAAGCAACCCCTTACACTCTATATTCAACCCATCCTTGAAAACCTCTTTTTCAATCTTGCAAATCCCAAATCCCATCTTCAATAACCTACCAATCTATTGCTTTGTTGCTAAAATCAAATTCTTCAATAAAAAATTCAAAACCACAAGAACCTGCCTTTTCAATGCCTTGTTTGGTTGAGCAAGTGTAAGCCACTAGATGATACAAATTATTGTTTGGGCTTCAACAAGAGGCTCAGGTTGATAGGTTCTAAAGCTCACTATATCTCTAGGTTCAGAAGCGTTTCAACAATGACAGAGCCTATGAATTCTCATAAAACTCATTTTACTGCTGCCAAAAGGAATTTCAGGGTTGATTTGAAAAACTCAAAATTTGGTACAAACAAGTATGTAGTTGCAATGTTGGGTTATTTTGAAGAGGTTAATGACACACCTAAATAGGTTTGCTTTTTAAAAGCCGAGTACAATCTTAATCCATATTATTATTCTATGACAAAAAAGCCTATTTATAGGTTTTTGAGGCTATTCAAAACAAATTGGACAAGGGTATGAACTTGAAATTTGATGAATTTACTGATGATATTAGGCTTATGTTGTCAATGTAATGCTGTATGGTCCCAATATTAGAGAGATTCACCGAATGGCAATGAAAATAAGAGGAATTTGATAAGAGGTGGGAATCTATGAAGGAAAGATGGGGAAGTATTAGTAATGAGAATAATGGAGAAAGAAAGAGCGAGAAGAATGATTCTATTGGGGTATAATGTGTAAAAGTTGTTGACTATTTTACACAAAATCACGATGGGCCGTCCTACAAGTTAGAGCCGTCAAAAAAGGGGTGCATTAAAAAAAAAGTTCAAATAGGCAATAATGAAGAGGATCTAATTGTTCTAAATGATGAAGACTGTGCCGTACAAAAAGGAGCTTAAGAGGCCAAGTTACTTTTCCAAGAACAAGAACACCCAAATGGGTAATGATATTGACACATTCAAAACCAAGTCCCATTTTAGACCTAAATCAACCTCAAACACGGATTACTCTGATGGAGTTCTAATTGCTATGAATGCTGAAGATTGTGGCTCACAAAAGGAGTTTACGAAGCTATGTAACTACTCAAAAGCTGAGTCAAAAAGGATGGAGAAAGAGGAAGAACCCCATAAAATAGCAATCAAAATTAAAAAAAAAAAAAGGAGAAGTTGCTAAAGAAGCACTTTTAAAGATGAAGAGAATAATTGAAATTTGGGGATGACATGAAGAAATATAAAGAACTTGAACAACTGCACTATGGCTATTCTGTCATGTCTTGTTACTCAATTGAAAAGTCTAGTCTTCTATTTGAGAGATTAGTTAGTTCTTTAACTGCCATTGCAAGTTGTAGATATTGCTTTGTATATTTGATGTTGTTCTTTGAGTTTTCCCCTCATACTTTTCATATTTCTTCTATCAAACACAGAAGGGTCAATTATTATTATTTTATTTTTTGTACCCATAAGCTGTGCATTGAACTCTTGATGGGTATCATATATGGTTTATTCATACCCCCTCCTCCTCTATTGTATTGTGAGCAAATTATTGAATTTTGTTACTACTAAGTTCAGTGGAATCAAATCAAGATTTAAAAGGAGGTATTATGCCCTTTTACTAACTAAACACTAAGCTTTTTCAAGTTTGTTCTTGAACACTTTTTTTTTTTAACATGACATTGAATAGATTTAAATCTAAGACTTCTTTTTAATTACCTACACCCTTCACCACTATACTACATTTAATGATTTTTTTCATGACCCCTTTTTTAATGGTCATTACGCGTTGTTTTAGTATAAATGCTCATAAAAATAAAATTAAAAACTGAATGGTACGAAAATATCGATTTTGTATATAAAACTATTAGACTCCTGTGGCATGTTTGACATGGGAAAGGAAGATTAAAGAAAATGAAAAATAATATAAAATATCTATTTTATTTTTACAATTATTCTTTAATTATTATTCAACACTATCTATTAATTATTATTTAATTATTAAAAATAAAGATATTATAATTATTTTTTATTTACAAAATTATTTTTTTCTTTCTATTTTTATTTGTATACTTAACTTTTTGCATATCTTTTATTTTAATAAAAAAACCTTCTTACCTACTCCCAACTTCCAATTGGGATCCTTTCTCCTTTTATATGGTATCCATAATTTGTTTTATTAATTCAATTATTATCCTTTTTAGTGAGATATAGGATTATTGTTTATATAACTAAAATTTCTAATTTATTAATTATAAATAAGAATTTAATTATCATCTGTCTGATGATTTTTTTTGGGTATGTTTGTAATTCATCAAAGCATTAGAATCAGGTTTTCTTCTTCCATCCCACTTCCAACCTCTGATTGTAAAATCTCCATCCGAAATAAAATCTGCAGTTCATATCTTGTGCTCATTAAGGAAAATCATGGGAAAAAAAAAGAACTCTAATTGTACGCCTGATTAGAACAATGAAACGAATAATGCATCATATACAGACATTTTATATGCATGCATATGAAACAAAATAATAATGACAAAGTTGTATTGTATAGTTCAAAATCCAGTATATTAATGAAACAAACCCATATTTTAAAATTTTGAAGGGCTGGAGTGAAATGGAGAAACTGGTAAATGTTTGGAATGACAAATAAATCCCTATTTACATATACTCATAAAGAGAATAGAAGGAAAAAAAAAATAATTCCAAATCAGTAAGATATGAATAAAAAGGAAAATGCTACATTCGTAGTAGACTTTTGAAACCCAGAAATCATTTATTACATGATAGTTGTATTTTGTTGAAAAGTGCCATTTATGATTAGTAGAAGTAATTAAATAGAAAAGCTTCACTAGGAAGATTAAATGATTTCTGGAAAAATATATAAAATTAGAACAAAGTCAAGATAGGACAGGTAACCAAAATCATTTGCAGAACGGTGGTAAGATGACAATGCACGAAACAGAACCAATATGTGCAAAAGAATGGTCATATTAATTCATAACTAACAGGATACAAGCGCTCAACAATAAATATATCTCTGTTTTCCAAAAAATAAATAGATTTTTTATGTATTTGTACAAGCCTTTAAGCTAATCTATTTTGCCTAGTTGCTTCCTCTTTATGTCTGCCATTGTTAGTCATGCACGAATAATGGATAAGAAAATCATGAAAACTAAAATGGAATATACCATAAACAGCAATCCCCAGTCCCTGCTTCTTTCCTTTGCTCAACCTATGGCTTTAAAAGGCTGCAGATCCTCAAAAAACTAAGATTACTGCCAACTACCCATAGCCAAGACATATTGAAGCCTTCATAGCCTAGTAATAGCATAAAACCGAAGACAGTACATTGAAAGTTGAAGTAATGCCCCTGCCATCATATACAGGATCATTGAAGTTGCCAATTTGCAGTTCATGTTCATTTGGTTTAAATAATTTCCGATCCAAGATTTGGCCTCATAAAGCCTAAAGGAGCCTCTCAATTATAATGGAAAGTCTCATTTTAATATTCCTCAGGATGGCTCACCAGTCACCAATAATCTCCATAAGAGCATGAGCCATCCTTAAAATGGTGGAATCGATTAGTGTCCCTAACAACAATTTCATGTTCAACTAACATGGCGATGAGCTTGGCAGCGATATGGCAATCTCCACAAATATGAAGGTTCTTGAAAATTCTGATTGGAGACCCCAGGTTGGGTATTCAAAATAGCAAACACCAGCTAACTTTTCATTGTGCCCAGTTAGATGGTATTCCTTATCCTCTTCCTCCACATCATGAAGAGTAGAATCAGTCTCAAGGGCATAACCTGACTCTTTCATCTTCCCCACCAACACATCTAGCTCTTCCTATATCTCCTTTGACTGTGTTTGCGATCTATGCCGAGAAAGGTGTAAATCTGATTATTCAGCTCAACATTGCTGATGCCAGTCATTCTCCTAATTCTTCTTCTCTTCATTAATGATCGAATAGCAGCCACTTCTTGCCATCCACCAGCCTTTGCATAAATATTAGATAACAACACGTAGTAAACTGACTGCTCAGGAGCCAACTGAAAAAGTTTATCGGCTGCTAAAAGCCCGATATCCATGTTGGACTACACAAGACAAGCACTGAGCAGAGCTCCCAAACTCTTTGATTAGGCATCTGTTTGATGAAGTTATAGGCCTCATCAACTTGCCCAGCACGTCCTAAGAGATCCACCATACAAGCAAATTGTTCAATTCTTGGGGTTATTTTATAATCATCAGTCCTCTGTTTAAAGTACATCTTCCTCTCATCCAGTAATCCCAAATAGCTACGAGCTGAGAGAATAGCGACAAAAGAAATGGAATCAGGATTAAGACCTAAACCTTGCATTTCTTTGAAGAGTATGACAGCATTGCGACCTTGCCCAGTCATACCATAAGCAGAGATGTCCATGATGCAACATCACAGAACTTCATTTTGTCGAACACTTTCCTTGCTTCTTTTAGACATCCACACCTAGCTGACATGTCTATCAATGCATTCTCTGATAACAAATTTAGGAATAATTTCTTCCTCTCAACATGTTCATGAATTTTGCTGCCTAGCAACAGAGCTGCAAGAGCCCCACAAGCTATAAGAACACTAGCCAAAGTGATTGCATCAGGTTACATCCTACTTTTTTTCCATTTGTATATATAACTCAACAGCTTTGCTGGCCATTGATTTTTTTTTTTTTTTTTTTAGGTACACAGCTATCATCACCTTCCATGAGACCAAAGTCTTCTCCAAATTCATGAACATATCCTTAACATATGAAACATTTTCAGATGATGTGTTACTTACAGCTGGCATGAGGGTAGCCATCGTACCAACATCAGTTTGTTGTCTTGATGCCTGCATTTCCCGGCAAATCTGCAATGCGTCATCAAATTGTCCATTTTGTGCATACCCAGCAACCATTGCGTTCCAGGATACGACATTTTGCTTGGCAATTCAACGAGAAGTTGTCTTGCCTACAATAAGCGACCACATTTCCCATCATGGCAAATCAACCATTCCCAACAAACAAATTGGAGTCGAGTCGGACCTTTAACACAGCCCCAAGAAGCTGCAACCCAAATCTTAGATTCTCAGAGCAAGAACAAACCTTTAGGACACATGGGTATGTACAGTTATCCGGAATAAATTAACCATTATCCTTGAGAACAAGCAGTAAATCGTTGTACAAATGCTTGTTCCGTAGTTCCTTATCATGACATTATAGAAAACAACATTCTTCTCAGGAATTTCATCAAACATCTTTCGTGTGAAGTGAATTTCTCCACTAGCAACATAAGCCCTCACTAGTTTGATTCCCAGAGAAAGGTCTGGATGAAGATGGTAATGAAAAATGATTGAATGAACTTCCTTCAGGGTTTTGATATCAGGATAATTCGGAAAATTGACGAGACAGAAAAGAAATAGCTTTCATGAATTTGAAGCTTGCCTTCAATGTGGAATTTGGCCTTGAAATTTGCGTTATTCGACTGCGATACCATTTCAATGTTGCCTGCAAAATTTGGAACTTTCCATGTTTGAGGAGCTTGGGAAGCTGTTCGATGCAATTTTCTGGAATTGGCACGAGAAGATGCAACGATGCCAGAATTTGAGCTATTTGCTATATATATATATATATATATATATATATATAAAAGATGTTAAATTCTACAGTATAAAAAATTGTGTACACATGTTGGTTGCCACGCTTTAATATTAAACAAAATAATATTAGAAAATATGTGCAAGTGAGTAACAATACCACCAAATTTGTGTGAAATAAGATGCACTCAGTGACCGTAAGCTAAGTATAGCATATTTGGATATTTCTTTTGACATTATAGCATTCCAGCCATTAATTTTCTCTAACGTAGCTTTTGATCAAAGAGTCAAATATCTTTTCTGAATTTTGCTAAAGTTATACAATATTTTTTAAAAAAAATATATTGATTTCTGAAAATAAAAATTATATTACACTTCAATTCATTTGCTTAAAGAATTTTTTATTAACTTAAATATACATATATATATTTCTTTTTACAAAAATACCTTTCTTTATATTTAGCAACTTAAGAAAGTATATCAATAAAGAAATCTACTCTTTCAAGTCAAAATTAAACTTAAAATTAACATTAAAAAAACTAGTTCATTAATAAATCAAGCTTGAACAAGTACCAAAAAAAAGTTATATGAAATTGAAAATTCATTTTCGCAATAATTAATTATAAGTTAATTAATTTGTGCAAAAGAAAAAAAGAGAAAAACATTATAATTATTATCTTTTCACGTAAAATGCATGTGTCACATTAACTGTTAATTTATAAATAATAGTTAGTTTAAGGCTTTGTCAAATTTAATAGAATTAAAATTTTGTTCTTTTTAATTTTTATTTATACATATTTGAATATAATTTGACAAAAGAATAATGAAGAAGGTAACGATATTTAAGTTACTAAATAACATGATCTTTAATTCTTAAAAAAAAAACTAATATATATTTAGATTAATAGAAGATATTTTTGTAAAAAATAAAAATTAGACTAAAGTATAGCATAATTTTTAATTTCAAAAAATATGAGTGCATATTTTGAAATTAGAGGAGAAAACTATATAATTTCATTTAAGATATTTCAATCAATTAAATTAAAGTATAGCTTTACATTTTATTTTAAAAGAAAACTACTTGTAATTTTAGTAAAATTTAAGAGAAATCAATGTAATTTACTCTTTAGCATAAGTTACACATTTATAACACTTAAGTAAAATACAATAGAAAAAAAATCATAAAATTGGATAAACAATTTTCTTAATTAGCTAAGAGTACACTTGTTGAATTTATTTCTATCAAACCCTAATTTGATTAATTAATCAAATTTTATTATTTTTTATAAAGCAAATTAATTATTTGCCAATATGAAAAAGTTCAACGATATTATCAAAATGAAAATTATAATAAATTATTTTTATCAATCAAAATACAGAAAATCTCCTAAACATAAGAGATGTAAAATTTATCCCTCCAAATTAAAAAAATTACATTTTAGCCTATTTTTAATATATCACAATATTTACATTGCTAATTAAATAATTACAACAAAAAAAATGATTATAAGGCTACACTGGTAAGAAAATCGAGCAATTTGACAAACTAAAAGTCAAGTTTAAACATCTATATATAAACTAGATTTAGTTTTTTAATTAATTCGTATAAGTTTGAATTGCTGCTAAATAAATATTACTTTATGAGGTCAACTAATTTTGTATCAAATAGTATTTAGTTAATTTTAATTTCCCTTTATTATAAAAAATGAGAGTGAGGGAAATACAAATAAATAAGTAGCAACTAATTGTCTGAAAACTATTAAAATCTAGAGTTATAGGGTGGTTATAATTGGCAAAACTTGGAATATGGAAACTGATAAAAAGCATTCTACAAAATAGTTAAATTGCAAAATAAACTTTTTAAAGTTAATGATAACTCACAAATATATAACAATACACTCATAATTACACTCCCCTTAATTTGTAGAGTTTATCTTTGGTTAGTTCTTAGAAGTCTTGGAACCAATTCTTTAAAGTAGTTCCCTTCTTTTTCCAATTAGTTTTCCACTACTTGGTCTAAATTTCGAAGTCTTCCATTCAAGAAAAAACAACAAAAAACACATTCACCATATAAACATTAATTACTTCATGAAAAAAAAAATTAATATTCAAATCGCTAAATTTATGCTTCAATTCTATGGTGGATGAAACTACTCTAATACAATGTTCAATTTTAAAGTTGGAGCATGATTATGGTCTGATTAAACTTAAGGGCTAAAAATAAATATTACATTGCACTCTTTCAGCCCTTGTAACTTAATTTATAACTAGGTAGGGTTTCGTGCTATGCACAAAAATTTTTAAAAAAAAAACTAAAAGAAAAAATAGAAGAGAGCATAAAAAAATTGGGGGAAAAAGAGAAAAAAGATACATGAAACTCAAAGTAAAGATATAGCTATATGGCTTGTGAATAGTATTTTAGAAAAAAAAAAATTCTTCCGCACACGCACGCGTACACACATACTCTCCTAGACTATAATAATATCTAATAATAAAATCCGAATACTTTATTTTAAGTTCCTCAACAAAAACCAACTTAATTTTTTTAAATTAACTTTGATTTAAATACTATGTATAAGAATGGATTTGTAAAATTTGAATGAATAGCAAATATATAAATATTTTGAATAAATTAATAATTTAATTATTGAAAAATTATTTTTTGTAATTTAGTCTTTCAAAGATTAAACTTTTCAATTTAGTCATCAAACATTTTCTCACAATCAAAATGATCTTTTAATTAAACAAAGTTACTAATTGACATATGGCATAAATAATAGCTTACATGGTCATTAACTATTAAGAGAACTTGCCCAAGTTTTGAATCTTCAAAATAATATTTTTTTATATAATTTCACAAAACTTAGAGCCACAAGTCAATTTTACAGTTGGATTAGTTGGATTTTGCCAATTACAGAAAACAACATTGCCTTGAAAATAAAATATTTGGGTAATTTTATATCATCAATCCTCACTTGTGCTCTGCGTTAAATGATCATGACTTTGTGTAATAGAAAAACCAATTTGATTGGCTAAAAATATTTGAGAAATTAAACTGATAAATTTTTATTTTTAAAGGAACAAATTATTAATTCATTCTAAAATTTTCATATCTACTCCACTATTTAATAAATCTTGCATAAACAAAAGCACTTTTTCTGGGAATAAAAATCTACCCCTAGATAATATTATGTATAGACTTGCATATTATGAGGATCTGTTTTGAACCTGAGCATTCTATTCTTGCACAATCAAATGTGCATACAAAACACAAAATTTGTTTTACCATATTAAAAAGACTATATTCAAGTTTGAAACAGTAATAAGCCCTTAACTATGCAAGATCATAAGATACTACACAAAGGCCACTCCTACAAATATGAACAAATAGTTCATTGCATTTGGTAATTCCTATCGAATTAAAAGACCCTGCTAATCAAGATGCGAACCAGAGAGCTCCTGAAGAATTAGTTGACTAAGAATGCAGAAATAAGGGTTAAATGAAATGAAACTGTTAACAAAAAAACAGAGTTACAGAAGCAAAATGGGAGATGGCTAAAAGATTCCCTTACTCAAGAAAAGGAAAAAGTCCATGTGACTTGCATAAAACATCATTCTTCCTTTTCTCATACCCAGTACCTTCTTCCTTTTAAGGAAAACAGCCCATATGGGCTCACACAAAAAGACAAAAGGGAATAACTCAACACCTAATGGATTGGCCTCTTGCTGACACATAACCTAAATAAAATTCTTCAGATCATGTATAGATTAACCAGCTTCGCTGCTTCCTTTCTCTGCGACTCATCATATCGAGCCACGATTTGGGCTGCTCTTCTAGGCGTAGGGTGTTATCATGGTTTCTATAGATTCTATGGGCATCTTTGCCATCTTAGTAGCCATCGCCTTCAGTGACTATAGAATTATAGCCTTTACTCAATTTTCACTAGAACTGTATCTCATGCTTCCACAGAAGGCATCTTACAGGTTGTTAGCTAAATAATGATGTTCATGGCCTGAAACTCAATGCAACTGTGAACTAATAAGTGAAGTAACACTGGCATTATGGTGCAACTGCCATCAAAACAACATATGGAATGCATTCATATTAGGTAGTTCTATGTTACAATTTAAAGTAAAAATACTCTGACACCTATTTAGCATTAAATATATGGACCTCTCTTATATTTTAAAAATATGCTACAATTCAGCCATTTTTGAAGTTAAGCTCAACAGAACTATTATGATGTTAGAAACTAGTTAAATGGCTAAATTTTGGGGTTAAATGACTAAAATATACTCTATGGAACCCCAACAAGTGCTCTCAAATTGGGAAAATATGCACAGCTTCACTCTTAACCTCTTAAAAGTAATGTTTGAAGCTACTAGATATAATAAATAAGGATGTTATAGCACTAGACCAATTTTAGAGGGCCTTTAATGTATTAGTCAATAGTTTTATTAGAGCCCCTTTGGTATTAGATGAAAAAAGAAATGGAAAGGAAAAATGCAATTTTGAGGATGAAAAATAACTCTCATATCCTTATTTTAAAAAAATAGTAAAAAGACATAGATATGGTTGGATAATAATTATAAAAACACTAACAAATATTGTATATAATTCAGGGAAATGAATCTTTTTCCTACAATTAAACCAAACAAGTGAAGTATTACTTTAGAAAAAGGATTATATAATAGTGTATTTTTGAAATAAAATAAAAAGGAGGTCCGCATATTTAATGTTAAACTCAACGAAAGTTGAATATTGCACTTTAAATTATCAATTTCTATGATGAAATTCAGGTGTTCAGTGTACTAAAATAAGGCAAGAAATTAAAAGTTTACTAGTATAAGCTCAATCTGATTTCTATAGATCCCTAAATCTTTTATCCCAAGCATGAGTCTCAAACCCTTAAGTCTTAGTCAGAATGGTACAAAATTTGATCTTGTCTTATGATTGTCATTGAGAAGCTTGCTAGCATGAAGGAGAAACCAAGTGTCTCAAGAGGGTTATGCTGTGTAATTCTCACACAAACAGCCACTTGCACATAAGCCAACATCAAGTTTTATTAAATTAACTAAATTCTTTTGCTCAAATACAATTTGTCATATTGAAGTTTAAGGAATAAATAGTATAACTTAAAATTCCAATATGTCATTTACCCACTAGTGAAAGTTTAAAGAAATTATTTTAAACTTAGCTTAATTCTAATATATCTTTATATTTACATTGTTAATAAGAAAAGGGGGAGCCAAAAGGTACATAATGCCAAAACTGGGCATGTGATCAAGTAATGAGCAGCACCCATTAAACCAAATCCATAATAATAAAGAAACTAGATGGAATGCATTTAATGAAATAAAGGATATTTCTTTCATACTATCATTTCCAAACTATTAAGTGCTTAAATGAAATTATTTAGGGATTTGTATTGAATAAAATCACTTCCAAAATAGATTAATCATAATAAGTGCTTGAGGCAATTATTAGAAAGTATTAATCATTGAACTAGAGGAATTGCAAAAAAAGAACTAGCATAAATATGTGAATAGTAATCATTCAATATATAGATTATAGAAAAGTTAAATCAATATTTGTTAGTCGTAAAAACAAGGATTCACACTATAAACAGAAAAATTGGCCAAACTACCAGAGTCTTTTTATTAATGGTTTTGACATCAACTTCATTTACTTTAATATGTTGATGGAGCTTAACTTCTGGTATGATATATTTAGAAGAAACTTTAGCATTGGCTCCTTATCAAGAAAAGGAATAGGCTGACTTAAGAATACAAATCTAAAAGAAATGCAAAGAAACTCAATAAAGGAAAAAAAAATACCCTTTAACTTTTGAAAGGTCAAGTCCTCTTTAGCAATTCCAACAACTTCCTACCTTTTCCTCATCTCTTCTACCATTCAACCTCATGCATTACACACCCACAACATGACAAAGTTAGTTAGTAACCCATCAACAAATTCCCCTTTTAACCCTTAAGCTACCAACTCACTGAACCCCCTATTTGTTTTTGGTTCCTCCTCCCATAAATATTTTCCCATATATTATTTTGCTTCTGTTAAACTTATTTGGGCCTTCTCTCATACACCCTACAAGTAGTAGGCTCATCACATCTAATGGCCATAGTATGGAGAGAAGAATTAATTAATCAAATTACACATAATTTATAGATCAAGTATCAACATATACTTAACAAGCTAGCACAACTATGGGACTCTCACTAGTATTGACTTCCTAGACTACAATGGTGCTCCTACCGCATGGACATGGCTTTCCTTTTGGATAAATTGTACAATTTATCCATATAGCTATTATCATGAGGTTGAAATCCAATCCATTACATCGAGATTGAAACTTGAGAACCTCAAGAACCAAAGATAAAGGAAGATATAAAGGAAACAAGGAATTTGTCCATGTAAGAAAGCACCAAATCGATTAAGCCTACAAATAAAACAAAGAAAGGGGCCATCTGCTAAACCTAGCCCCAATCTGAGTATAAGGGGGGGTTAGCTTCAGGCTGCAACTCAATCTTATGGTAGACTACTCTCTTAAGGGGCACTTGGCAACTCACTCGTGGGGCATGAAACATGTATAGCATCTCGGTATGGGGTACTAGTCAATTCGAATTAGACATGAGATTATAGGGGAACACTAGAACAGTTGGCAACACCTAATTCCTATGCCGTTGTTGAAAATAGGCATACACCTCTTTTCATACTTTAGGAACATTTCTTCATCAAACCAGTACATTGATCAAGCCCATTTTTTCTGGTTAATAACATAGGCTAATAAAACCTTAATGTAATATGTATAGGTTATAGATGGGATCTACCATATCTAAGGACCAAGGTTCACTTTACTATGAAGGAAGAGATGGATTTTATGATGTATAACTAAGTTCAAGATCTTATTAAATTGCCTAGCATTTGTCAAACAAATATGGTTGCTTTTGGAGAATGTTTAGTGCTATATGGAAGGGGGTTTCTTTGGTGATTCGAGTCTCAATAATTATGTGCCAAAGATCATAAATAGAGAAGGACTCCAAATTGAGGGCCGGCATTTTCCTACAATATGATAATGATAAAATCTATATGTTCTAAATTATCACTTAATGTCTTTCATCTTGTCTGGATATTTTAGCTCAAACTAAAAATGGTTAATATAAACAAAACAAAAATGAACTACTTGAAGGCTTTTTTTCTCCTTTTTCTTTCTCTCTCTTTTTTTTTTTAATATGAAATAAGGGAACAAGTTAATATTGCATCAAGAGAAGAAGGGACGAAAATAGGTAGACTAATCAATGATATTAAAATTTCTAAAATTTTTGGTTTTCTAACACCCTTAGAGATGTAGTTTATAAAATCTATAACAAAATGGACTTATTGCTCTTTGTTAATAAGGATGAAACTCCTAATTAATTACTTAGTAGTGATGATAGTAATAAGAAGCAAAAAAGCAGGCAAAGAAGAGACAGATGAGAATGATGCCAATAAAGCATCAAGAGAAAATGAATTCCTTCAATTGCTGAAGAATGATACTAGAAGACCCTAAAAGACTAAACAAGAGGATCATGATAAAAAAGAAGAAAGAAAGGGCTTGAAGATTTATGTCTTTCATAAGTTGGATACCTAATTTGCAAAGAGTTTGGGCCTAAAGTAGAAGGCTATGAATTTGCTAAGAAGGAAGAAGTAATGAAGGGAAAGCTATGACAGAGTATGTGAGACCCTAATGATAGGACATGAATGTTCTTATCAATGGGAAAACAATATTGAAGATGACAATGAAAAGGCCAATGGGAGTCAAATAAGCAGTTCTTTTCCTAAGGCATTATTTCATGATGGCCATTGATGTGAGTAAATCTATCTCTGACTTCTATGAACACATTGTACATGCATACTTGAAGAGAAGAGAAACTAAACATGGCACTCTAGTGTTTAACTTAAACACCAAATCATGGGCATTCTAGTGTTTAACTTAAACACCAAATGATGGATGTTAACATCTGAGTGATATAGTGCTTCTTGTAGTTTCTTTTCCATTGTTTATGATATTACATTGACATAACTTAGTTTGGTCACTATGTGTGTTTCATAGTTGATAAATGTCTATTTTGTTTAGTTCATTGTAATTGACAAATATACAATAGAAATGTATAAGCATTTGAGATAGAGTTGTTTATGCATTTGTTTTGAATGGAGAATGTTGCTTTTTTTTTTAATTTTTTGCTCAAAGTATAGAAGGCTCTCCTTTCCTAATTCTCGTAGAAGTAAAAAAATAAAGGCAATTACCTAGGATTTCTTATCTAGAAGATAGTTGTATTTCTTGTTTGAGATGTTAGTAGGTTGTTTCAAGTCTTAACTTTCAATTAATACCTTGTACTTATTTTGTCATAAGCAAACAAAAATTAGAATAACTTTAAGTGCCAATTTCTAAAGTAAAATTTGTGAAGTATGCCTAAAGTATTTGATGTTCTATTTTTTTCTTAAAAAAAAAAGACGAATAGTACGAAGACGACACTTCAAGCACACCATTGTAAATCTTTACTTTAAAAGATTTGTGCTCGCATAGTTTTTCACTAATGTTCATGTTCTGTGGATCTTCCATTGGTTAGTTAAAAAATGGTTCGCATTGTGAATAAATCCAAGTCAATTATCTTTCTCCAACCATTTACTTACCTAATAACTTAGACTTGGAGATCAATATACTACTAGCCAATTTCATGGTACGAAGTATGAAAAGAGAAAGTACCCTTCATTCATTGATGAAAATTGATGCTACAAGTTAAAGAATAACATTAACTTTGATATATTTTACTGAAAAGAAGCAAATCGACAAAATTTATGTAGAGTTGTTTTTTTATTAAAGATTGACATCTAGATACTTTTTCACCTCATCATCCTACTATTCTTCCAAGGGTGGGTTTTCTCAAAAGAAAGAAAGAAAAAAAAAAGTAGAGAAACCAAGCTATAGAATAAATTGAAACAAAAAAAAAGAAGGCTAAGTTGCAAAATATGAGATATCTTCATCTAGGTCTGATGGCAATGGTGAAGCAAGAAAGTGGATCTCAGAAAGATATAAGAAAAATCCCTTCCTTTTTCAGAAGATCCTTTGCGAAAGAAGAAGAAGAGAAAATATATCAGTCCATATGAAATCTTTTTTTTCTTCAATTATTATTAGTTCTGAACCTTCATTTAAGGAGGGCTCTTGATGTTAGTAATGTTATAATCTTATATTACTGTATTGAAAAGATGTGAAAATAAAAAAAATTAAGAGATCAAAATTTAAAAAATAATTATATGTTCATCCTAATTAAGTATCAAAAATAAATAAAAATAATGAAAAATATAAAAATATAAGAAAATACTAAAATAGTCACAAAACGTATGAAAATGAAAGATTTTAGATATTCAATTAACTGAACTTGAATTGAAACACGTGGACTCTAAAAAGGTAACTTCTGTGAATATAATAAGGCATAAAATTTTTATCAAAACTTAAAAGTTATTGTTTTTAGGAATAGCTGCCTATTCCTTTGAGTCAACACTCAACTTGCTATTGGACACTCTTTATCGCTATAGAACAAAGACTAGAATGAAGAAATTCATTAACACAAATTTCTTTCTTGCTTCATCTTTTTGAGTTGAATTTCTGCTTGTGTTGCTATCCCTAGGTCTTAATGCTTTTGGGGATTGAAGTAAAAAAATTAGAAAAAGTTGTCTGGATCAAGACTAAGACTGCCATGGAAGCTCTACATAAGAAGCTTTGCTACCAGGAATCACCATTGCCATCTAGGCCAAGACCTTTCAAATTCTATCATGGTTTTTTTCTTCTTCTGTTAAAAAATTCATCATTTTTTATTTAAAAAACTTAATGATAAAAATATAAGTAATTGTACATAATTTAAATGAGTTATTTATCATTTGTAGCAATACAAGGTATGTAGGGTGACGAGATATTAATTAATTTTTTTTCTCAACAAGTAACGATATTTAATTAAACAATTCTTGCAATTACAATAATTCACTTTGACAATATATATCTTTTTAAATAGAAAAAATTTACAAAGCACGTGGTTGTTTGATCTGTAGAACATGTTGTAGTTTACTCATACCTCTTAATAAGGAACCACTAGTAAAAATAAAACTAGAAGTGTGCAAGGTTGACCCCCCCCCGATTGGCCTGGCTTAGCTTGAGCACTATCGTGCAAGGACGGGCTAGAAATTTTTTTTTTAAAAAAAAAACTAAAACAAGATCAAGTTGGGATGAGTTTTGGGATAATCTTTTGGCCGTATTGGACTCGGCCCAACCCGAGGTGTATATATATATTTATATATAAAAAGATAAGGACTAAATTTTAAAGAATTATTTTTTTAAGGGTCCTTCTATAATTTTAGCTAAAAAATTTTAAAAATTTTATAAAATATAGATAATTAGAGAGGTCAAGATCTATGTTTGAGCTATTCTAAGTATAATTATCACATTCATATAAGAAAAATAAAAATAAAAATTTCATATTTTTAAAAATTTTAATTATTATATTTGCATTTTCTTTTTATTTTCTCTCTTGAACCCATATTTTTTTATATCCATTGCATAAATTTAAAAAAAAACATATCAAAAAAGTGATTATATGTCCAAAATAATTAAACAAATATAAAAATATAAATTTCTAAAATTTTAAATTTTTTCTTAAAAATAAAAAAATAGCTCGGTTGGCCCAATAATAATCAGGCCAAGCTTGGGCTGGGCTGGACTCGGGACAAATTTTTTGTCCCAAAATTAAAATCAGGCCAGGATTCAATTCTCTATTTGTATTATTGTATACAAATTACTAAGTGTTATTTTATGTAATATTAAAATGTGAAGATTTTTCATAAGCTGGTCTCTAGGGTTCAATTCTCTCCTTTAAACTGATTTAAAATTTGGATTAGTTTTAAGGGCATGTCATTTTCTTATAGAATTGTCAAAATGAGTCATCTCTACCCATAGGAACGGGCTTATCAAGGGTTTAGGCTAAATAAACTAAGCTATTTTGACCTATTTTTAAATTGGTCAAGAAATGCTCAATACGTTATTAATTTACCCACCAAAAAAATAAAAGAAAAAAATGGTAATAGCAACATTTACAATTTGCAGCAACCAATAAGTAATGGAGATAAATATCCGAAGTCCAAATAAATAGATCATAAATTAAAACAACTCCTTCAACAATTCATATCAAGGCATTAATCTCAAAGTATTAATCAAAACAACTAAAACAAAGTTAAATAAATAATGAAATTGAAAAATATGGAAATTTCAACCTTGTTTATGGTTTATTGTCGTGCTGCTCATGAAGGCATTTTGCAATTGTAGTTCACAATCGCTGCTCGCACCTTGTGCCACAGTGACCAATGGGTTAGGATTCACAAAATGAAATGAGAGAGGAATGGGAGATTTCTAATTCTTTCCAATTTAAGGTAGAGAGGAAACTATGTTAAAATTTTTGTAAAATAGATCGCAAGTTCTTGAAAAAAAATTCATATCAGATGAGTTTTTAGACTAATGCTTACTTCAAATCTTAGTTAGAGTGGGCAATAAGTTTTTAATTTTTTTCTCTCTCTAAAATTTAGGCCCACCTGAGTTGAATGAACTGAGTCATAACAATCCCAAAACCGCGTAAGTTCGTAAAATCTAAACCCAATTCATTATTTTAGGGGGTTATACTGAAAAATCTGCGGGTTCAACCCTATTTTGAGGATTTATCTTCTTGGGCCAATTCCAGGAAAAAAAAAATGCATCAAACAGCTTCCCAAGCTTCTCAACCTGTGAGGGTCCCAAATTTTGTAGGCAATATTGAATATCGTACCACAGTCAAAAAACGCAAATTGCGAGGCCAAATTCTCATATTGATGGCGAGCTTCAAATTCATCAAATCAATTTCTTCTCTTCCTCGTCAATTTTCTGAATTACAAGGCTTGGTTTCATCGATCCAAATATCTATGTTGTTCCCAGCAAATCTGAGTCTTGTTGAAGAACTGCTTGGCAAAGCATTAGACCAATATCCTGATATCAAAATCCTAAAGGAACTCCGCTCAGTGATTTTGCATCACCATCTTCATGCAGATCCTTCTCTGGGAATCAAACTAATGAAGGCATATGCTGCTAGTGGAGAAATTCACTTCATACGCAAGGTGTTTGATGGAATTCCTGAGAAGAATATTGTTTTCTATAATGCCATAAGTGAACAACCTTTGTAGAACGATGCACTGCTAGTTCTCAAGACCATGGTTAATTGTGGATTTAGTCCGGATAACTATACATACCCTTGTGTCCTAAAGGCCTGTTCTTGCTCTGAGAATCTAATATTTGGATTGCAACTTCATGGGGCTGTGTTAAAGGTTCGACCTGATTCCAATTTTTTATGTGGGAATAGTCTGATTGCCATGTATGGGAAATGTGGGCTTTTATTGGAGGCACGACGAGTTAAAGATGTCGTTTCCTGGAGCGCAATGGTTGCTGGGTATGCACAAAATGGACAATTTGATGAGGCATTGGAGATTTGTCAGGAAATACTTGCATCAAGACAACAACCTAATGCTGTTATGATGGCTAGCCTCATGCCAGCTGTAAGTAACACATCATCTGAAAATGTTTCATATGTTAAGGATATATTCATGAATTTGGAGAATAAGACGTTGGTCTCATGGAATGTGATGATAGCTGTGCATGTGAAAAATTCAATGCCCAGCAAAGCTGTTGAGTTATATATACAAATGGAAAAATGTAGGGTGGAACCTGATGCAATGACTTTGACTAGTGTTCTTTCAGCTTTGTTTCTAGGAAGGAAAATTCATGAACATGTTAAGAGGAAGAAATTATGCCCCGATTTGTTATTAGAGAATGCATTGATATACATGTATGCTAGGTGTGGATGTCTAAAAGATGCAAGGACAGTGTTCACGGAGATCACTGATATCTGGTTATGGTATGATTGGGCAAGGTCGCAATGCTGTTGTCCTCTTCAAAGAAATGCAAAATTCAGGTCTAAATCTTGATTCCATTTCTTTTACCACAATTCCTGCAACTTGTAGCTATTCGGGATTGTTGGATGAAGGGAAGATCTACTTTAAACAGATGACTGATGATTCTAAAATAACACAAACAATTGAGCATTTTTCTTGTATGGTGGATCTCTTCAGACGTGCAGGGCAAGCTGATGAGGCTTATAATTTCATCAAACAGATGCCATTAGAGCCTGATCAAAGAGTTTCGAGAGCTCTGCTCGGGGCTTGTCTTGAGTACAACAACATGGATATTGGGCTTTTAGCAGCTGATAAACTATTTCAGTTGGTTCCTGAGCACTCAAGTTACTATGTGTTGTTATCTAATATATATGCAAAGGCTGGTAGATGGGAAGAAGTTATGGCTATTCGATCATTAATGAAGAGAAGAAGAATTAGGAAAATGGCTGGCATCAGCAACGTTGGGCTGAACAATCAATTCAACCTTTCTCGCTGCTGATAGATCGCACCCACTGTCAAAGGAGAAATATGAAGAGCCAGATGTGTTGGTGTGGAGGATGAAAGAGTTAGGTTATGTCCCTGAGACTGATTCTGCTCTTCATGAAGTGGAGGAAGGGGTTAAGGAATGCCATTTGGCTGTGCACAGTGAAAATTTTGCTATTTTGTTTGCTAGTTTGAATACCCAACCTGTTTCTCCAATCAGAATTACCAAGAACCTTCGTATTTGAGGAGATTGCCATATTGCGGCCAAGCTCATCTCCAAGATAGTTGAACGTGAAATTGTTGTTAGGGACACTAGTCGATTCCACCATTTTAAAGATGGGACATGCATACTCTTGCGGAGATTGTTGGTGACTGGTGTGCCATTCTGAATCCCTGATGAATATTTAACTGAAACTCGCCAGTATAATTAAGAAGCTAGTTTAGGCCTTATGAAGTCAAATCTTGGCTGGGATATTATCTAAACCAGATAAACATGAACTGCAAATTGGCAGCTTCAACGATCCTGTATATGATGCAGAGACGTTACTTCAACATGCAATGTCCTGTCCTATGTTTTGTGCTATTACTAAGTCATATGAAGGTTTCAATATGTTTTGGCTGGGGCTCCTAGTTGGCAGTAATCTTAGATCTTAAGGATCTAAAGCCTTTTTAAACCGTAGCTTGAGCAAAGGAGAGAATTAAAGTAGGGATTGCTGTTTATGGTATATTCCTTGTTTGCATGACTAACAATTGCGGACTTAAGGAGGAAGCAACCACGCAGAATAATTAGCTTAAAGCCTTGTACATATACATGAAGTATATATTTATTTTTTGGTAAATATTGATATGTCTATTGTTCTCTGCATGTATACTGTAGATTACGAATTAATATGACCACTCTTTTGCACATATTGGCTTTGTTTCATGCATTCTGGTTACCTTTCCTGACCTGGTCATGTAGCCGGTGCGCTGCAATTCTGCAAATGATTTTTAGGGGTATTTTCCTCTGCCTTTTGTATTGAATTACTTCTACAGATCATAAATGGCACTTTTCCACAACATAAAACTACCATTAATAAATGATTTCTGGGATTCAAAATTCTGTGCTACGAGTATAGCATTTTCCTTTGTCTGTATATCTTGCAGATTTGGAATTATTTTTTCCTTTTATTGTCTTATAAGTATATATGTAAATAAGGATTTATTTGACATTCCAAACTTTTTACAAGTTTCTCTATATTACTCCAGCCCTTTAAAATTTTAAAATATGGGATTTGGTTTTCTAGTTTAATGGTTTTTGAATTCTACAACACAACTTCTTTATTATTTTGTTGCATATGCACGTATATAATATTTGTTGCAAGATGATACTAATGCCTAACCACTGTTTTACATGACGTGTGAATATGTTTATCATTATTAATAATGATACGGTGCTAATATTTTGTTAAAAATACATGAACAAATATGGGGATGATATATAATTATACATGGATGGAGATGTCAATTTATAGAATTGAAGAGTAAGTAGACATTCCAATTCCATATGTCATTAGTTTATTCACCACTAGATGTAGCGATTCGTCACTGTTACAGAGTATTGTAAACCATCAATTTTTTCAATAAAGATTACAAAATTGGTCAAAACGACGAAGCATGATCAAACTGTTTTGAAGACTAACTTATAAGTTTGAAGGCTAAAACGAATTCTTTATAGTATTGTATTGGGTGCAGTTAAAGGGAGAAAAGTTGCTATCATTTTACCTTTAAAGTAAGATATAGACTTAGAGAGTGGTAAAGTTATTATCATTTTATACATTAGACTCATAAATTAGTTTTCTAAATAAAATGTGTAAAAGAGGAAAAAGACTTATTGATCAATATGATAAATATATAACTGTAAGACATGTATGACTTCATTTTGTAAAAAAACTTGTTCAACAATATAAAAAGTATTTTTCCTATTATAATACCGCAAAACTTGAATGGAGACAATATTTTAACCTTCTATTTGTAATTTACCAAGATAAAAGTAATGGGACAAACACAAAACAATTATTTGATTTCTAATTTCTGTGTCTCAGTCTCTAAAGCTAATTGGAGCAGTGAAGCAATTCCGTATTTCCCATATGTCTCCTGGATTCGCTTGACACCATCAAAACTAGTTAGATGCAAACCAAATACGCATATTTATTGGAATACCTTTCATGCCGTTATTAAGACCTTCCAAGCAAAGGGGGTTCACATATGTTTGGGTACAATGCTACATTTCTCACAAATTTGCCTGGTGAGTAATTCATCCTTTGAATATCTAAAAGCTGCAGTGTTGCAAAGAACCAAATATAGTGTTTACCTCAATATCTTAGGCGGAATGAGTTTCTTTTACATTAAATGTCTGTTTCACTTTGCTGAATTGATGGCATTAAAGATATTTTAATTCTCTCTAGCGTAATTTTTCCTGGGAAATTATTTGTTCTGTCTTTGATGTCTGCACAATTGACATGACAGATTCATTTCTTATTAGATAACTTCAATTATATGTCCCATTTTTTTCTAATAAAAAAATAGTTTTCATGCTACGCCAAAGTTATTACAGCTTCGTGTATTTCACAAGCATGATATAAATATTTTTGGTGTACGTAATAACCTCCATTTGTACTCTTTGATCCCATCTGAATTGTCTTATCCATAAATCAATTTGCTGCATAAATCAATGAATATATATGATCTCCCAACATGAAAGAATTCTCTGCTGCTTCAAGCGAAGCAGTCCACAGCTGAATTGTCTCCTGCATAAACCAATATGGTGCATAAATCAATGAATATATATGACCTCCCAACAGGAAAGGATCCTTTACTACTCCAAAGTGAGCACCATAGCATGTTACTCTTCGTAAAATAATTTGAATAATTTGGACCATTTAGATCAAATTTAGATAGTCTAAATTTTAATTTTTGTACAAAACGATTCTCTGTTGCTCCAAAGCCCCTTACAATAATTTGGATCATTCAAATCTGATCCGAACGTCTAAATTTTAATTTTTTTAATTTTTGATTGTAATATATTTTTTAATTTTAAAGAAAGAAAAATGTATGTTGAAGACATTTTTTGAACTTCTATATGATAGAATCTATTTTATGAAAGTTGGAAGACTCTCTTTATTTTGCATTTATTTCTTTCAAAATAAAAAATAAAAATTTAGATTGTCCAAATTTATTCAAAAGGAAGTAACTCCTTTTACACTCCCAACATGAGAGGCTATTAAGTCAATTTTTTTTAATGCAAGGTTTGACCATTTTTAAAATAAAATTAGCCACTTTAACTATATCAAAACTATTACTATGTTGAATTTGGGGACAATTTTTGGTTCACATTTTGCATTATGTTACCCTAGTCTAAATTTCTTCACATGCTAGTTTGTTACCTTAATATAACACTAGTTATTTTTTGGTTATATTTCTATCTTTTCACCAATAGTCAAATTTCTTTAGTTTAATTATGACCCTTCCATAGAATAGTTTCTGAATTTTTATGACGAAAAATTGATAAAATCTTGGAGCATTTTTTTTATTAAATGGTGCAACTAGGCAATTTGCATTTATCTTGTTCAGCACAATTTCAAGCTTTCTTTAATAACACCATGAAAGCATTCATATGAAATACCATTTTCTTGCGTTTTCTTCAAGATATCTTTGCATTTTGTTTTTTTTTTTTGTTTTGGTGCCAAATATTGGTCATGATCCCTATAAAAATTATTGGCATATAAGTTATGCAAATAAGGAAATAATAAATAGCATAATATTAATAAATAGTTTTAAAAGTGATAGAGCTACTATAATTTTTTCTTCAATATTGTAGGTATGGATTTGGCTTATTAATTAGTGGTAGAGTTTTATTTGAATTAATTAAGAACTATTCCATGTAATAAAGACAAAGTCCATAGACTTTAAAAATGGTAGAGTTGCCATCATTTTACCTTCAATATAGGATATGCATTTAGACTTGTTAGTGATAGAATTTCATTTTGACTAATTAATGACTATTCCATGTAATAAAGACAAAGTCTATAGACATAAAAAATAGTATAGTCGCTGTCATTTTTACCTTTAATGTAGGATATGCATTAAACTTATTAATTAGTGGTAAAGTTTTATTTGGACTAATTAAGGACTATTCCATGTAATAATGATGAAGTCTGTAGACTTATAAATTGGTAAAGTTGCTATCATTTTTCCTTGATGTAGGATATGCATTAGACTTATTGATTAGTGTTTTATATAAAACATGTAAAAGAGGAAAAAGACTTATTGATCAATATAATAAATTTATAATCCAAACCATAAAACTTGTAAGACTTAATATAATGAAAAACTTGTTCAATAATATAAAAGGTATTTTTTAATGAGAGAATTACAGTTAAGGACCTAAAATTAAAAAAATTTATTCTAAGGAACATATTACCATTAGGTTTAAAAAATTTTACTTAAAGTTAGTAGTAATTTATCCTAACATAATAGTAATAGGTCCTTTAGAGTACTTTTTTTAACTTTGAATTCTTAACTGTAATTCTCTCTTTTTCAATTATAATATAGCAAATCTTGAATGCAAACAATATTTTAACGTTTTGTTTACAAACAATTGTCTTTTTTGATTTCTAGCTTCTATATCTTAGCATCCAGTCTCCAAAGCTGGTTGGTGTAGTGAAGCAATTCCATACCGTGCTTTTGTATTCAGGGTTTTATGCTACATTACTTAACAATTTGCTTGGTGGGTAAAGGTTTTGTTGATAGGAAAATATTTGTGAGTAAATTTTAGTGACAATGAAATATTCACTAGTGAAGGTATTATAAAATTGTCATTATAAGATTTAGTGACAATAAAATATTTGTGAATAAAATTTTATGAAACTATCACTGTAGCCTTTAGTAATAATAAAGCATCTTTGGATAAAATTCTTAATGTTATACCTATATCTTATAAAATGGTGGGTAGAAATTTTAGTGACAATGGTAAAAAACGAGTAAGTCTTACAAATGTTTAAACTATGAATATAGGTGAATTGAGATTATATCCACACAAATGTACTATAAACTGTGAATATAAGTTAATGCAAGTTTCATCTTCTTTTAAATAAAATTGGATATTTCAATTGTATCAAAATTGTTATTGAATTTAGGTAAACTTTGTGGTTCACATTTCAAACTATATGGAAGTAATTATAGATAACTATTACTAAATTTCTTTGCATGCTACCTCATTACCTTAATATAAAACTAGTTATTCTTTGGTGATATTTTTATCTTCACCAAAAGTTAAATGTGTTTAGTTTATATCCTTTTGATAGATTTTTTTTTTTATTTCTATAAGGAAAATTTAATAAAATCTTAGGTCATTTTTTGATTGAATGTTATTATAACACCATATTATCCTAGCATTCCCTTTATCTTTATCTAGTTACATTTTCTTGGTTTGGCAACTTTCTTAGGAAAATGCAATAAAAATAATACATTATTTTGTGTTGTGTAAGGCTTTAAAAATTCATTTTATACTTTGTGAATCCCGTGAACTCCCCAATATTATCATCTACTTATAATCCATCCATACAAGTCATAAACTTAAAAAAAAAATAGCACATGCTCCTCAGGTTATAAGCCACACATCAGAAAAATGCAAGTTGGTCACAAGTTCTAGTTTTCAGCTTTCTATTATCAATTTTGAAAATTCATAATTCAATTTAAAAAAATTAAAATTAAGTAAATGATAGTTTTCTAGAAAGCTCTAAATGTCAACTATAGGTTAAAAATCATTCTAGGCCATGAAAACATCAATTGGACCATGATTGACAAAAAAAACTCATAAAAGGTCTAACTACCCAAGTTTGCTATCATAAGTTATTGATATAAATTTCAAAAATTTATAACTAATTCTAGAAAAATAAAAACTTAGTAAATGATATATTATGGAAAGATATGGATGTCCACTAGAGGTTAAAAATAATTTCAAACCAAAACAGAAGCATTTATCCTCAAAAACTAATGGAATAGTAACAGAGGTCTTGTTGCACCCATGATACTGATATGCAAATGCAAAAATTTGGTTCTCCCTCTACAGAGCTCCAAATGGGGTGATCTCAATGGTTATGGAAAGTGTATCATGTCTAGTTTGTGCCTGTAACATTTCATAGCCATTGGACACCATTTGGCCCACGAATGACACAGAGAAAGAAATTAACCAAATGAATAGTGCATCCTACCATTCAACATTTTTCTCTCAACTTTGAAAAATCATAATAAATTCTCTAAAGTTCTAAATTGGATCCTCTTTAACTTTATGAAAAACTCTAGAAGAGACTTACTTGTTGGCCAAATTTCATGGAAGGACTCACTCATTTGGTTAGATTTTGGTTCTTCACACAATTTGGTCAATTTTGATGGTTCGGTTCAAAATGAGGTCAAATGGCTTTCTTTATTGTCCAAGGCCACATGGGCACGTCCAAAATAATCACAGCCTAGGGAGACATGCCATTTGGTTAAAAATCTTATGGAACTCATTTTCACTATGCTACCTGTGCATATACACATAAAAACCATACATAAAAAGGGGTCTTAAGTGGCAAAATCACACATCATTCATATGACTACAAAATCATTCTATATATCATGTCTACATATATTTGAGTATGCTTAAGTGTTGACATCATATATACAACTCATAGTGACAATTCTTGGCATCAAAATACATATACAAGGTCCATTTTGCTATACACATGTCAAAATCTTGCTTTTTAGGTTTGTTGGCTCCCACTCCTTAGCCCACTTAGCTCACCTAGACATGGTTAGACATTGGAGAGAGAAGAGTGAGATTCCAAGAATCCTAATAGCTCTTAACCCTTTCAATCATACATAATAGACATATTTTCAAGTTAAAAAAGGCATGCATGAAGATTTAGGTGCAAGTAGCCATTCATAAAACAATTTCTAAGTTCAAGAAGTTCATGCACATCATACATTGGCTCCCAAGAATATAGGTTTAGCCTTACCCCCTTTCTTTAAAACTTTTGAACTTGCCTCACCCATTTATAAGGGACTTTTGACTAGGCCTCAATATTCTTGAGACTTTTGGCTTTGTCTCACCCAATTTTAAGAACTTTTGGCTCCTCCTCACCTTTGCTAAAGAACTTTTGGCTTCACTAAACTCATTCAAGCCAAAACATATTTATAAAATATATGTTATACACATAATGGTACCATGACATATAGAAAATAGCTATACACATTTCTCATGTCATAAAACATATATACACACATCCAAGACAAGAAAACAACTAAGAATATATGAGAGAAAGGTTAAAGAGTTACATTGAATGCAAACACACACACTTTTCCTTGATTGCTTTTCCCCTCTTTTGGTCAAACACTTGTAAGTGGGTGAAGTATGATTCCTTTGGCCTAGACACACCAAATAGGACCCAATTGCATTCTTGAAACAAACTCTAACACCACATATACTCAAGGAAACCTTGTTCATATGTATCAATTATGGTTCTATAAAACACCTAATGAAACAACTACTAGAATTTAAGATCTTGGCTTCATTTTTTCCTTCAATCTATGACTCCTAGCTCCATTTAGACTTCTTGGAGCCTTTACACAAATATTTTGAAGAGCCTAGCTATATGTTGCTTCATTATGTTACATTATGAAATCTATAATTCCAACTCTCAATCTATGGCTTCTAAATTTTTTCTAAGGATTCCTCTCATATTCTCCCATCATAAATAGTCCCAAACTAAGCTTAGGAAAATTTAAAACACTCCCTAGGTATCTGCTCCAAGCTTGACCGAGCCTATATCTCTCATTTGTACCCATAGAGTTTTTAATTTTTCTCTCAAGGAGGAGACACTTGGAAGACTTCCTAGGGATCTTAAAAACTCATTTAAACTTTCACATAACCTAGAATACCCTTGGACAAAATCGAATTTTAGCATATGTCCTTGAATCCGTAGCTTTACTATCTTGAATTTCACTAGTTTTCCTTTAGATTTTTTTGCAATTCCTAGCTTCCCATAGTCTAAATCTTAGGTTTCATGCTTGGTCTTGGTTAGAATTAACTCCTTCTTAATTTCTGTCCATATGGCTAAACCACCCTCCAAGCAAAGCAATAAGAAGGAAGTAAGAAAAGTGTTGAAACTACCTTGATTCCAAGCCTTCTCCAAGAGCTTTCTCCTTTGCTTTAGGCCTTCCTTTGAATTTCTAATCTTCCCCCTTTATACCATACCCAAAATAGACTTATATCATTCACCAAAGCCATGGAAAGAAAGGTGGGAATGAAGAGAATAAAATTACTAAAGGAAAAACCATGAAAACCTTAAGTTTTCCTCACCTTTTTTCTTGAGTTTTCCTCTTCTTCTTCTCCTCTTTAGGTGTGCCCTCTTCCTTGGTCTCTCTCTCTCTATTTTCGATAGAACAGAGTTAGTTAGAAGGAGGAACAAAGAAGGATACCACTTTAAGAAACACATGTCTTAAGAATTGTTTTTTAAAAATGTCATTTTTGCTCCTTATCTTGGCTCTTTCATTTTAAGTTCATTTTAGCTCCTTTTTCAGAACCGACATTTCCATCATAAAATTTAGGTCCTCTAATTTATAAAATGGCTTTAAAATCACTCAATTTAGATTTAAAACCTTCTTAAATGAAGAGGTCAAAGTTTGGGTCAACTAACACTCATAAGTGTACACCGAAGGGGTTTTAACTGTCCCGAGGGATCTCATAATTTTTAAAGCCTCTAAGAACCTCGGAAAAGCTCAAATTTTTCATTTAAAAAGCCTTCTTGTGAGTTTTTTAAAAAGAACTCATATTTACGAAAATGCCACTACACTTGCAGCAATTTTATTAAACTGCCCTGGCTTGGGTTTTTGGACATCTTAGATCTTGGATCTTCATTTTCTATTATTTACAATTTTATTATAATTTTATTTGGCCTTAAATCATTTAATCCAGGGGACTTGCTTTTCAAATTAACTCATTTCAGTGTTTTTACAAAATATTGAATATTACAATTACAACTAGGTAATTTGTATTTATTTGGTTTTGAAGAATTTAAGCTTTTTCGAAGAGTACAATAGTTAGCTAATTAATGGAGGCAAGATCTTGGCCTCTCTTGGCCTCCCATATTCAAGAACATGAGACTACTTTTTTTTCACTCTAAATGATGAGTAGAACCCTCAAGTGGCCTCCAAAGTTCAAACCCTGATGAAGTGTATAGGCCTTTGAACAAGAGTCCTCATCAAAATAAAATATTCAATCCTCTTTTTTTTTTTTTCAAAACATAAATTGGATACCCTATTCATCTTCTCCTTACACATTATCTATTCATATTAACTTAAGTCATCAAGATCAAATTTAAATAGTCCAAATTTGATATTTCTAGTTTTTTATATTTGATTTTTTTTATTTAAAAAGATACATGATGTAAAATAAAAATAATCTTTTAATTAATAATTTCACAAAAAATAATAACTTAAATTAAAAATTAAAATATCAAATTTAGACCATTCAAATCAAATTTAAATAGTACAGTTTTGAAAATATGCCTATAATCAGGGTTGCTTTTTGCATATTTAAAAAGATCTTAATCAAATCATAAGTTTTCTTTGCCCTCCTACACTCTAGTGCATTTATTGAGTAATATACTTTGTTTTTGCATCACAAAGTAAAGGTTTTAGAATGTGCTTGGCCTAGAAGTTCAACCTAACCCTCTTAAAAAGGGGGTTGGGCTTAAAAAAATTAAAGCCCTTTTTATAAGAGAGCTCAATCAGCCTAGCCCATCAAAGTGAAAACCCAAATTATGTGTAAGAATTTCAAAAAAATCTCTTGCTCTTCTAGATTAGACTATTGATGCTATCCAAAAAGTCAAAATTACATTGTTTGATTTGTAACCAAAAAAAAAAGTATCAAACATAGGCCTAGTAACTATATCGAAAAACAAAAGCCCATCACTCAACAAACTGGACTAAATTTTTAGAGAAAGATGGCGTATATTTGGTTTGAAAACATTATGTAGGGTACTCTCTACAATATTAGGAAATTTGCATGGTAAAGCTTTGAGTTATTGCCTCAATGAATGCAAACTAAGGCTAAGGGAAGTTCTTGGGAGGTTTTGCTCAACATTTTAGAGAAACAAAATTGAGTGATCCTTCGCCTTTCCTTACAGAAGGAAGCAAAGAACAAGATTATTGATTTGAAGAAAATCTAGGCTCCTTTTGTAGTAGGACTATTCAAAGTCACGCAACAATAGCAAGCATTATACATTTATCAACTTTAAAACCACAAAACCATCAAGTATGTAGCTTTCCATAGATCATCCACATTTAACTATTTAATAAAGTTTTATGTCCTAAAATTTTTTTAAAAAAACATTATTTCTATGATGAATTTTACTTTTAGCACAAGAAAAGATAAAAGTGTTTGATATATTTTCAATTGATAAATAAAAGGTTTCACTTTTTTAAAATAAATTTGGCTACTTCAATTGTAACAAAACTACTATCTATTTTGAGTTTAGGTTGACTTTGTGTTTTAGATTTCACATTTACACTAGTCTAAGTGAACAAGTAGATATAGAAGTAGGACTTGAGGATTGAATAAAAAAAAACATATTATGCCATATGCTCCAACTATTTACTATATTTAATAGTCATATATTTTAATTTATTATTTCAAAAGGAACTAAGTGTAGGTGATTTGGTTCTTTAAATCCAAAAATTTTTAGTACTTTTTGAAACAATTAAAATCAGCTTAAAAACACTTCAGAAAGCTATTAGAAAAATTTTCAAATAGAAACAAATCATGGAATACATGTTGCAAAAAATATATATTAGTTAAGAGGGTAGAAGAGGTAAATTAAAACCTATTCCCAATCATTATCAACTATACCAGCTTCACTAAGACGTGAGATCCTACTTATGAGTTAGTGAAGCTATAACTAAAGTACAAATTAGTTTACACAAATTTAATCATAGTTGACACTATCCATGCAAATCAATGCTGAGCTTATCCAAGAGAATGATAATCCTTACTTTGTTAGCAAAGACTTGACTTAGCACATCTATCTGATAGACCAAATATTTATTAAGTAAATTAATAACGTCTCACAAATTATTAAATGTACAAGTAAATAGAAGTGTGAATATGCAAATAAATTATTTAAATTTAAATATCATATAGGCATACTTTGTAACAACTTTAAATTTGAAATTCATGCTTCTCAATAAAATGAAAAAAATCTCAAAAAATTCAAGTATGAAGACATACACTGTGATTTAATTATTATATAATCACAAATCAATGAGGTTGTAATAACAATTATGATAATAAAATAAACATGCAATTTTCAAGAAATGCATTGAAAATTTTTTAAACCATGCATTTTCAAAATCCTTTTTCTATTAAAAGGACTTCTTTCATGACAAAATAATAGCCACGGACACAAAGTCTACAAATGTAAGTAATAAAAAATCATGGGCATATAACGCTTATGTGAGTAAGTAACCAACAATTATAAGCACACAACTCATGTGGATAAATAACCAACAATCATGAGTTCTCAGCTCATGTCATCTCATCTCTTTGTTCCACATGTGATGGTTATTATATAAGGCTAGCATCTCTTACACTCCTTGCTAGCTAGGTTAAGGGTTTACACTCCAAGGTGCGCTAAAAGCTAACAGAGTTGTTGTTATATCTAGTTCCTTATAAAACATCACTATCAAGTATGAAATCATATTAATTTTTCTCATTCATAATCACTTTCTCAAATAATCAATAAACAAAGCCAACAACAGTTTTCGTTGATTCCAACATCCATTAACAACTTATAGTTTAAAACAAAACACCTTAGTAGGAAATATTTCCTTAGTTGAAAACAATATCCATAAATCTAAAATTTAAGAAACAATAATATTTTATAAAACATTAAGATGCAAGGTAAGAGTACATGATGCAAAAAACATGCAATCTAATGCCATTCAATCATCATCCATCCACATCTCACTAAAGTTCCTATGATCTTCTCATAATCCTCTAGGGATGTAAAGTCTTCGAAGATTCCTAAGATTGACCATGACACTAACATTACCATTAATTGTGTCACAATTACATGTGGACTAAACTCACACTTCTAAACATCACTCTAGTCACTCATGACCATTTTTTTGCTTTTTATTCTACCATTTACAAAGTTTAACCATGCTACAATGTAGTCCACTATGTTGGTTAATAAATTACCTATTCTATGATTAAATTTTTATTTTTTAAACTAACTTTAACATACATGACTTTTCAAATAAATTTCCAACACATTAAGTAGGTTGATAATTTACCTTAAAAGGCTTAATTTGAGCTAGAGGGTAGGCCACCCAAACTTTAAATGACCCAAATCACCTTATCACTATAAAAGCCCCAAATTGTATTCATTTCCAGCTAGGCAAAGAAGGAAGAAAAAAGAGGAATTTCTTCAACCCAACACAAGAAAACTAAATAAGGGAAAGAAAGTGACAATACCAAGAAAGATGGAACTCTCAAAGCCACCCAATTAGGCCAACAAGCAAATTGTACCTTCCCACTCTATTTTGATGTTGCTATTTGAGCATGGAAGCTTGTTGTAATAGAAGTGTGGGCTTGAAGTTAACCAAGGTTGGAGTGGTTTGGAGGAAAAAAAATGTGGGTTAGCTTTAGGTAGCTCCTATAAATGTCCCAAGCAAAAGGTTAGCTGAAAATCGAGTTGTTACTCTCACCTCCATGGCTAGATAACAAAAGCACTACGAAGGAGAAAGAGGAAGTTTCTCGGGTGGAAGTTGCTAAGAGGTTGGCTGAGCAAGGATAAGGGGCTTCAGTTGCTTGATAGAAAAGGTAGTAGCTATTATCAATATAGGCCCATCAAATGAGCCTAAAGCCTAGCTAGGAGTAGCAAAGAAAGGAAGACTCTAGAATGGCTAGTAGATTACTACATGTGATGTAAGGGAGATTTGGTGGGAATTTTGAAAGGCAATGTGATAGTGGATTGTGTTGCAATGTGTTAGCTATTATGAGGAATCATTTGTGGTTGTTAGTGTCTTTTGTCATTTTGTATTACTTTTCTATTTTAGTCTCATGCATTTGTGCATAGGGTATGAATGGTATTGCTTTGAAGTTTTGATCCTTTTTTCCAATAAAGGATATTTATTGCCATTTGCTTTGTTGAACTTCACTTCAATTTTCTTATTTAACTTTTACTAAACCCATTCTTCAAATTTACTCACTATTTTTGGCATTTGAGTTACCTGAAGTTATCAAATTGGCCCAAGTCTTTAGTACCACCATTTAAGGATATGGTTGGTAATGATACTTATGCAATTCTAAATGTTCAAATATGGTGGTTGAAGCACAAGGCTACAAGTTGATTGTAGATTTAGATGTAAAATTTGGACATTGGTTGCGCGGTCAATCCTTTGTGGCTATGGGCATAGCCTATTCACCTAACATTTGAAAGAAATATTTGGTATGGCTTGAAATTTTCATATGCACATATGACCTTAAAAAATTAAAAATTAAAAAAGAAGATTCCCAAAAAACTTTTACGTAGGATAATAAGGGACAATGATAGGGAGGGATTTATGAAAAAAGGATTTAAGGCTATTTTATCTAGTATACTACAATAAAAAAATTAATAATAAAATGCATAATGTCAAAATTATTTTTTCAAATGCTTAAAAGTTTTTTTAATAGGAATGCAAAGGATACTCCTCCATTCCTATTAAATTTTTTAAATAAAATTTGGCCTAAATACAAAGTAAGTCCTGAGCATTTTTCTTTTTTTCTTTTTAAATCATATCAACTAGGGGTGTTCATGGGCAGGCCCAAACAGGGCATCTAGTATGCCCGATGCCCGGCCCGATTAAGATATCGGGCTTGTTTTTATGCCCGTAGCCCGGCCCGGCCCGAACAAGCCCGATTTTAGGGCAGGTTAGGGCGGCCCTAAACCGCCCGAAATTTTTTTTTATGAATTGATACTTAATATAAAAATATTTTTTTGTAGACTCATAGGCATATACTTCAAAACAATAAGCTTTTGGAACCTTCATGTTTTTATCAATAATAAAAAGATAGCTTAGAATTGTCAAGCAAAATATAACCTATACTAACATAATTAGTTTTAGGTAAATACGTGTATTTTCATTATTCAATAAAAGAAATGTCAGTAAGCATACATATCAATAATAAAAATAATTAAGAAATAGGGAAAGTTTAAATAGATAATGAAAATTACAGCATGTAAAGAGAATTAGATAAAATAAACATAAATATATATATATATATGTATATATATATATATATATATATATATATGTGATATATATATATATGTATATATAATAACTAAAAAAAAAAAAAAATTATTAGGGCAAGTTGGACAGGATATCTTTGCCCGTGGCCCGGCCCGGTCCGATATATTTTTAGCCCGACCCTGCCCGATTATATTTTTAGCCCGACCCTACCCGGCCCGATTAGGCCGGACTAGGGCGGGCCCCTAGGGCCGCCCGGCCCGATGTACACCCCTAATATCAACTTCGTGTTTCAAGTGAATAATTTAAAAAAAAAGGGGGGGGGGGAGGATTTTGGGGAGGGTAGATTAGATACATACACACACACACAAACACACACACACACACACACACACACACACATATAATTAAAATAGTAGTAATAATCTTATAAATAATAATTTTTTTGATAAAATTATTTTTTAATTTATTTGCACAAAAATTATTTTTTTAATCTTCTTAAGAATTTTATATAAATATTTTTTTAAAATAATTTAATTATTTAACATTAAATTGTAAAAGATAATTATTATTTTAATTGAAAAACTAATAAAATAAATATAAAAATTGCATGTAACTTTTTTCTAAAAAATAAAAGCCCATGATTGTAAAATTAAAAGGGTTTATAAGCAAGCTATGTGCAAAGAAATAGTAATCTTTATATATAATCATGGGAATCAAGAGGGCTCTAAAAATTGCATGTAATATTTCTTTGCACATAACCTATGAACCCTCCAGAAAATCATGGGCTTTTTTTTGAAAAAATTATATATAGAATATATATATATATATATATATCATGGGGTGCAACTAGGTTTTATATATATAATATTGATTTTTTGTACAATATATTTTATAAAATAAGTATGATATATAAATTATATAAAATAAAATAAAATACATTATATTCATATTATAAAAAAATATAAAATATCATATATATTATTTAATTTTTAAATATTAAAATATAATTAATAAATATTTAATTTTATTAATAAAATTAATTTTTACTATTTTAATTGGAATGTAATTAATAATAAATTTAATGAATTATATTTTTAATTATAAATAATCATTTTAATAGAAATAATAATAAAAAAATCTAAAAATTACATGTAATAGCGGTATTTCTTTTCTCATAACTTGCTCATGAACCCTCTTGATTCCATAAACATGAATTTTTTTTAAAGAAAAATTATATGCAATTTTTATATTTTTGTTATTACTTTTTTCAATTGAAATAATAATAATTTTTTATGATTCAATGTTAAATAATTGAATTAATTTTTAAAAAATTCTTCATACGTTATACATTAATTAAATTTACAAGACATTAGATTATATAAAAACAAAAAATTATAAAAAATTGCATCTTTAACATCATAATATATAAGAAAAAAAAACTATAAGTTGAGGTTATTTTTCTATATAAAATTCTTATTAAGACTAAAAAAACATATTTTTTATGTAAATAAATTATATATATATATATATACCATATTTGTTATGTAAAACCTATCCCCCCAAAATCCCCCTCCCTCTTTCTCTCTCTCCTCTAAATTATTCACTTGAAATGCATTCCATATAATTTTTTTAAAAAAAAAAGGCCAAACATGAAGCATATTTGTTTATGCCTAATTTTATTTTTTTAAATAGAAATATAGAGAAATCTGACAAAATATTTTTAATTGCTATATATTTTATTTTTAAGTTTTTTCTACTATAGTATGCTAGTTAAAAAGCCCAGGATTTAACAGTTTGAATTGTTAAATATGGAAGTTCTTTGCCGATGCCAAGATGGGGTTGCCATGGCCATGGAGGGTGGGGGAGTTGGTGGAAAAGTTAAAGAGAATGAAAAAATGGGTATTAAACAATGAGCATGAAAATTTATAATTTTACTTAGCTATAATTTAATTTAACATCCAATTTAGAATATAAAAGGTTTAGAACAAATGCACAAATAGATTAGGTGATAACTTACAACTTTTACTATATTAGAGGAAGTTATTGCAATTAGAGTTGAAAGATTAGGTTAGATTAGTGCAATTTTAGCAACCAATTTTTATAAAATATAATTATCTAAATTAAACTTACATAATATAATATTGGCCTTTTTTGTACAATGTCTTATATTCTCACTACATGGACCATTCTGAAAATGAACTAATAGGAATTACTATAACACTGTTGAAAGCTTGGAATCATATGATCTCATTTTATTAGTTAACGATGAGACAAACTCCTTATATATACATTATTTTATTTGTAACCAATAATTCAAGAAGATATTTACACACTAAAAAAAAAAAAAGACTTTGAGTGACTACTAAAAAAGTCATCACTAAAAGCATACTTTCAGTGACGACATAAAAGGGTTATCACTAATAATTGTCACTAAAACAATATATATCATTTTAATGAAACTTGTAATGGTGATAAAAAAATAGTTGTCATTAAAACTATTTAGTGATGACCTTTAGTGGTGATATATAAAATTTTAATGGTAACAAAGTGTCGCCACTAGAACATCTTTAGTGGCGACATGTACTTTTGGTACAAAATTTTTAAGATACAAAAAATTTTGTGCTAAATCTTTTAGTAATGACTTGCAGTTGCTACTAAAAAGTTATTTTAGTGGCAACATTTACTTGTCACCACTAAAACGTTTGACGCAAAATTTTTAATATATTAAAAACTTGTGTCAAATCTTTTAGTGGCAACCTAAATTGTTAGCCACTAAAAGTCTTCTAGTAGCAACATATATTCACACAAAAGATGTTTTAGTGGTAACATTATGTTGTTACTAAAAGATTTAGCACTAAATTTTTAAACTATAAAAAAAAATTTTGCCAAAACTTTTAGTGATAACATAAAATTGCTACTAAAATATCTTTAGTGGCGACATGTGTAACACCATAATCTACTACCGCTATCTAGCCTCCTTCTGGGCTCGGTTCCATATGATTTCCAAAGAACCAATACCAATCCGTAGCATTTTCATGCTATGAAACGGGGTTTCATATACTCATCTTCTGCCCCGTGGGTCCTGTGAACCCATCATTCATATTCTCTACTCACACTCCATTTATACAACTCACACATAGCATAAAACAAGCCATAAGTCACGGGTATGGAGCCAAAAACCCGAAGAATGCATTTTCTTACTTGGGCCCAAAAGTCATATTTTGACTCTAAGTTTGGAAAATCATAACTAATTATAGAAAAATGGGAATCTACCCAACCATAACTCTCTGGAAATCTCTAAGTGTTATCTTTACACTAAAAATAATTCTCAACCATAATCTCAGCGTTTGGACCATGTTTGACATCGAAACTCAGACAAAGGTCTGGCTGTCTCTGTTTCTGGCCCAGTTTACTGTCATGAATTTCGAAAATCCATAATTAAATCCAAAAAAATCCAAACTGGGAAAACTGTACCAATTTCAAAAGCTATAGATGTCTACTAGAGGAGAAAAATAAGTCCAAATCAGTTCAGTAATCCCTAGACCCTGAGAACTGATGGAACAGTAACGGAGGTCAGGTGGCTCCCTGGTGCTGATATAGAACTTCAGAAGGTTCATTCTCTCTCTACAGATCTCTGATTTAGGTGATTCTAGTTGTTATAGGTCACTGTAGTTTTCTAGTTTTTGAGTATAAAATTTCATGACATTTGGCTACCGTTTGGTCTATGAAAGACATGGTTTCATTTTCGGACCTATAATAACAATACATGACCAAACCATGGATTTTTCCCAATTTCAACAATTCACCAAATATTCTCTAGACCTCCAAATATTACCCACTTTAGCTTCTCAAGAAGCTCTCTACAAACTCTAGAGGCATGCCAAATTTCATGGCAAGAGGAGCTCATCTGGTCATACTTTGATGGAGCTCTCAAAAATACCGGTTTTGGCACCTAAAAGATCCAAAAGGGGTCCAAATGGCCTCTCACACATTCTCACTCCTCATGGACAAGTTTGAAAGCATAAAACTAGTATATATAACAAGTCCTAGTGGTCCAAATCATCATACATTCTAAATTCACTATGCTACGGCCAAATATACACTACCACATACATTCAACAAAAGGGGCAAAACCCACATTTCTATTGATTTGGCTCTTTACATAGTTTGTACATCATCTTTTCATACATATACACTTGCTACAATAGTTACATCTCAAAAATAGTGGGTGCATATTCATTTTGGCACCACTTTACAACAAAATAACCAAAATAAACTAACACCTAGCTACACATGCATCTAGGCTCCTTGGTGTGTACTTGCTTCTCCTTGAGCTCCACCTAGCATGGTAAGTTGGGAGGGGGAAGGGTGAGATTCAGGGAATCTTAGTAGCTCATGCATTCATTCAAGTAAACACTCAAGGCATATAACAAGTCAAAACATGTAATTTGGCATCCAACCATTCTCAATCACATATTACATATGCCAAATTACATGTTGTACATGCTATGGAAATCACAACAATGCCAAAAATGGGCTCCAGGGACTTTTGGTCTAGCCTCACCCGAGTTTAGGGACTTTTGGATGGCCTCACCCGAGTTTAGGGACTTTTGACTTGGCCTCACTCGGTTGAGACTTTTGGCCTTGTCTCACCCATTCTCAAGGGACTTTCGGCTTCACCTCACCCATCTCAAAGGACTTTCGGCACTACCTCCCCCGAGCAATTCTCCCAATCCATCACACAAGTATATTGTCAACAATGCATCAAAGCAATAGCATATGGCATATTTCACACAATAAGCATATACATAAACATACAATGACTATTACATCCAAGAATGCAACAAGAAAGAGTGGAAAAAGAGCTACCTTATAAGCCAAAGCCAACACAAACCTTCCCTTTCAATTTTTTTTCTCCCTTCTTAATTTCACACTCACACCTTGATGGAGGTGCTTCACTTGAGCCTAGGCACAATCAAGAACATAGAATTACTCTCTTAGAATGTAACTTTCAGATCAAACTCTCCTAACATACCAGAACCTAGAGGTTCTCTCTCTCTCTATAGAATGCCATCAACTCTTCCTCTCTCTCAAGTTCTTAAGGTAGTGGAAACAACATTTTCAAAGAAAACAAAGGGATTCAAGGGTGTTTTCCACTTTCCCTCTTCTGACCCATACCCAAAACCTCACTAAACTCATAAACAAAACCGTAGGAAGAGAGGGCAAAGAGAGGAGACCAGAATTCTAAGAAGAAATGGGAGGATCTTGCTTACCTTTCCCTTGCTCTTCCTCCTTCTCTTGGTTTCCCTCACTCTCCACGCCTTTTTCTCTCTTTAGGTCGAAGTCTAGGGAAAAAATGAGAGAAATAACGAGTTGGGTCGTGTAATGTTGTAAATTTCTCGCCTTTTACTCTCTTCCAGACTGACCCTCGCTACGGCGAAAATTAACCTTCGCTATAGCGAGCTCGTGTTATCTGGCTTCGCTATGGTGAGGTGTAACCTTCGCTACGGCGAGCACGTATCAGTTCCCTTCACTATGGCGAGATTTAACCTTCGCTATGACGAACTTGTGTTAGTTCCAGACTACTACTCTCGCTATGCGTGCACGCTACGGCGAGAAACTCCCTGGTTTCTATATGGACTGCTGCCTGCACTCGCTATAGCTAGAATCACCTTCGCTATTGCGAACAGGCACTCTCGCTATAGCGAGACCATTTCTCGCTGTTGCGAGCAGACTTAGAAAATTTCCTGAAATTCGAATTTTTCCAACTTTCTACTTCCTTTCTTTTTCTTTTCTTTTCTTTTTCCCGGTTGTTACAACATGTAAAACTTTTGGCTAAAAATTTTTAAGATATAAAAAATTTTGTGCCAAATCTTTTAGGGGTGACAACATATTTTAGTCTTTTGGCACAAAATTTTGAAGATATTAAGTTTTGATAGCAATTAACATTTCCATGCTGTCCAGTAATCTCACATCAAACTTTGTTTTGAAGGACTTAAGTTTTTTCTCCCAAGCGTTAGTGTTCATCAAATGATTTCATATGATACCACATTTGTGAAGAGTTTTCATTAGATGTCAAATTATTACCAGACTTTGCAAAACCCCAACCAGAAATAGATTCATTTTTTTTATTAACTTTTCCATCACACCCAATAGTCTCACCTCAAACATTACTTTTTAATGGCTTAGTTTTTCTTCCCTCAATAGTTGGTGTTCATCAGATGATTTGGTATGGTCCCAGATATGGGAAATGTTTTCATTAGATGTCAAATTATTACTAGGCTTTACAAAACACTAACTAGAAGTAGACTTATTTTTTGTGATCAACCTTCCCATCTGGAACCAGTAGTCTTACTTCAAACATTAGTTTATTGTTCTATAAGTTAGTAGTAGTTATGTTATGCATTGTTTATATATATGTATATACTTCTAAAGACAATAATATAGCAAAAAATTATATATGGCATACATATAACGTAAGAAACAACAAAACTAATATATATTATTTATAACTATAAATATATTTTTAATTTACTTAAGTTTTTTAATTTCAATCTTATTGTTTTCTTATTTATTATTTCTAAACCCTTTGGTTTTTATTTTTTTATAATAGTGGAAGCTTAATATAATTTAGGAATAATAGAAGTTGAATATTAAGTTTTCTTAAATTTTAATTATGGGACATTTTTATTTTTCAATAAAAAATGACTTAAATATTAATAAGAAATTTATATCAATTAATAATATAATAAGTAATAATAAAATAAATTTTTTTGATGTATAACATAAATAATGAGATTAAAAATTAAAAAATAAAACATCTTTATATAAATAATATAACAAAAATAAAACAATAAAAAAAAATAACAAATCACTAAAACAGTAATATAAAGTCATGCCTAAAAGAGCAAAATAATAAAATAAAATTATGAGATAATGAAAAAAAAAGGCAAAAAAGAGAAAAAAAATGTAGACTTTCCTTTTCAATCATGACTTGTAGTTATGGCAAAATGAGAAAGGGATGAATGATGTTCTTCATCTTGGGAAGAGTTTTTATTAGATGTCAAATTATCACTAAGCTTTGTAGGATCCTAACTAGGAGTAGACTCATTTTTTATGATTAAACTTTCCATCTTAGCCAATAGTCTCACTTTAAACTTTGCTTTTTGATAGCTTAGTTTTAGTTGTAGTTATGTTAGGCATATATATATATATATATATATATATTTCTAAAGATAATAATACAATAAAAATTTATATATGGCATATATATATAATATAGGAAACAACAAAACTAATATATATTATTTACAAATATAAATATATTTTAAATTTGGTTAAATTTTTTTTCATTAGAATCTGAATTTTTTTTAATTTATTATTTCTAAGCCATTTGCTTTTTAATTTTTAATGATAGTGGAATCTTAATGTAATTTAAGAATACTAGAAGTTGAATATTAAGTGTTCTTAGATTTTACTCATGGGTAATTTTCAGTTTTCAATTAAAAAATCACATCCTAAATATTTTTTAAAAGCATACAATTAATAATTAAATATTTATTTGTTATATTATATTTTTAATGCATAAAATTTTGTAAAATTATATTTCATTATCATCAATTTAATCATGGTGAGACCAATGAAATATTAATAAGGAATTTAAATCAATTAATGATGTAATAAGTAATAATAAAATAATTTTTTATATATAACATAAATAATGAAATTAAATTTTTTTTAAAAAAAATATTTATATAAATATAATAATTATTTAATAAAAACTATTAGTGCACAAAAAGATAAAATGATATCTTAAATTTTTAAAATTTAAAATGCTAAGGTCAATAAGAACCATTAATTGAAAAAAAGAAAAAGAATAAAATGATATAATTCGAGGATAATTTTAAAATACTATATATAACTTCTTTAGAATAAAATTAAAAAAAAAAGAATCATAAAAAGAGTAATAAAAAAAGTATATATAACTTCTTTAGTATAATTTTGAGATAAAAAAGAATAATAAAAATAAAGCAATAAAAAAATAAAGGAAAAAATAACAAAACAATAAAATAGTGAAATATAGCCTTAACTGAAGGAGTAAAACAATAAAACCAAATAATAGAAAAAAGGCAGAAAAATTAAAAAATAAATAAAACCCTAGTCAAAATCTTTCATTTGAAATACCTCAATTATTGAAGCAATAAATCTATGGATATATCATTGAATTTATTTAGAGATGTTTTACCTGAAGGGGCATTAGCACCTAAAAATTACTATGAAACAAAGAAGGTTATTAGGGAGCTCAGATTGGGTTATATCAAGATTGATGCATATGAGAATGACTGTATCTTATATTGGCGAGAGCATGCCAATGCAAAATCATGTAATGCAACATGTCTAGATGAAAGTTGGACGATCATAGAGGGAAGAAAGTGCCAGGTAAAGTATTGCAACATTTTCCTTAATGCTTAGGTTGCAATGATTATATATGGCTTGACATATAGCTAAAGTTATGAGGTGGCACATGGAAGAACGCATTGATGATGGTGTGTTGCGACATCCCTCTGACTCAATTGCTTATAAATCATTTGATGACCAACATCCAGACTTCTCCTATGACTACAAAAATGTATGAATGGGTCTAGCTAATGATGGATTCCAAGCTTGTGGAAATATGAGTATTAACCATAGTATTTAGCCAGTTGTGCTAGTTTCATACAATTTGCCACCATAGTTATGCATGAGGCACCAGTAGTTTATGATGACACTTCTTATTTCAAGTCCTAAGTGTTATGGTGATGACATTGATATGTATTTGTAACCTATGATTGAAGAGTTATAGGAATTATGGAACAAATGGGGTTGACACGTATAATGCCTACTCAAAGTCTAATTTTAAGATGCATGTAGCTATTATTTAGACAATCAATGACTTTCCAACTTACGAGAACCTCTTAGGATGGTCCACCAAGGGGAAGTTTGCATGCCCCTATTGCTATAAAGGTGCACATTCTACTTCTTTATGTAATAAGTTGTGTTATATGGGGTATTATTGGTTCCTTCCAACCAATCATCCATGGTGCAAAAATAGGAGCATATTTGATGGGAAAGTCAAACATTCAGTTGCACCTTCTCCTCTAACTGGTGATGAAACACTTATACTGCTTCAGGCACTAGGCAATGTGAGTTTTGAGAAAGGTCAAAAGCAAAAGTGTTATTACATCAATGATGCTTTTAATTGGAGGAAGAAGAGTATTTTCTTCAAACTGCCTTATTGGAAAACCCTTTGGCTCTAACACAACTTTGATGTTATGCATATAAAAAGAAATGTGTCCAATAATATAGTGTTAACATTGATAGGTGTGGTTGAGAAAACTAAGGATACATTGCAAAGTCAATACAATTTGATTGATTTAAGGATTTAAGCAACAAATGCACCCAATAGAAGATGGGAACAAAATTCTGATTCTAGTAACTTGCTATACATTATCCGCATAAGAAAAGTCAAAAGTTTGTAACTTCTTGACTAAGTTAAAGGTACCTGACACCTCCTCCTCAAACATTTTAAGGTGTGTCAATGTCCATGAGCAAAAAATCTCTGGGTAAAAATTTCATAACCACCATGTATTGTTGCAAGATATATTTCTACTTGCAATACATGGCTTGTTGCCTAATGAAGTATTTAAACCTATAATAGAGTTAGGAAAATTTTTCAAGAACTTGCATTTAAAGTGTTTGAAAATTGAAGATCTTGATGTCTTAAAAACCCAAATTGCAATCACATTATGCAAATTAGAAATGATGTTTCCACCTGCCTTCCTTGATATCATGGTTCTATTTACCTGTTTACTTGACAAAAGAGGCAAAATTTGGTAGGCTCGTACAATATCGGTGGATGTACCCCATCAAGAGGAAAGGTAAACCAATTAATTGATATCCTTTTTTTGTTAGTTTGAAGTTATCTTACTTTATTTATTTTAACTTATGCACGTAGGTTCTTACAAACACTGAAAACTTATTTTTACAATAAGGCTCATTTAGAAGGTTCAATTGCTGAAGGTTACTTGGCAAATGAATGCCTTCCTTTACTCTCGTTACCTGAAAAATATCCCTATTAAGTTCAGTAGACCTACTAAAAAGAATGATGGACATGTTGAACATGATAAGACGTCCATTTTCAATCCAAGTGGGTAAGCAAGGGGTTGTTATGAGTCAATATTTTTATTAGATGAGGAGTTCAATCAAGCTTGTATATATGTGCTTTAGAATTATAAAGACATTTGGCCATTCGTTGAGTAAGTCTATAGGACTTGGCCACCACTTACCCAAAAAAAATTTCTATTATCACCTTTTAATACATTAGGTCATACACTGTAGGAAGCACAAGATAAAGATTGAAACACAAGCTTCAATGGTTAAGGAATTCCCAAGATTTGTCATGAAAAGGTATGTTTTAAACTCATGTTTCCATTAGTCAGTTTAAATGTTACAATATTTACACATGTTGTCATTTATAGGTTTTAAAGTTAAGTGCACGAGGTGATGCAAGTAATGATCTCATAAGTCTTGGAGTTAGACTGCTTAAAATGGTCTATCAACATTTATGGTGAATGAATATAAATTCCACACTCGAGTAGGAGAACACAAAATAATGAAGTTCTTGTAAGGGGTGATAACTCAGAGGAGACAAAAGAATATTATGGCATCTTGGAACATATATATGCGTTGTCATACATTGGAAATAAGAAAGTATATCTCTTCAAGTGTCATTAGTGGGATATGGGTCATTTAGGAAGAGGAAATAAGGTTGACAAGTATGAAATCATAAGTGTCAACACTTAATACTCACTAAATTTAAATGAGCCATTTATCTTGGTATGTCAAGCAGAACATGTGTTCTATCTAGAGGACATTTATAATTTAGATTGACTTCTTGTTGTAAAATAAAATCCTTGTGACTTCTTTAATATACTAGAGGTGATTGATAATGGCATAGATAGGGATAATGAGAAACTACTAAGTGATAAAACTTATTAGCATATTGAAATTGAGGTAGATTTGACTATTAATAATGATGATGTGGGCATTGACCTAATGGTCTACCTTTATAGGGACAACATTCAATTAGAAATAATAAACCATTCAAGCGAACACCCCTGAGCAAGTGGGCCAAATGTAATTAATAAGGTGGATGAATTCATCGACGACAATGATGAGAATGTATCCATTAATAAAGATGCGGAAGACATACTCAATGGGGATGATACAAATGACACAGATGACACTAAAAATAACCTAGATTAAATATATTTATGGTAATGTATTTACATATTAATTGCCTTATGTTTTTGTCATCAACTTAACGTTTGGATTCAATAATGTATCCCACATTTTATTTATAATTTTGTAGAAAATGTTAGGTGATAGACGTGGTAGGGTAAGAGGAAGATAGGTGTGGCAATGGTTGATTAAGATGTAACCACACAGGTGATGTGACATTACCATAGGAACTTGTAACAAGGAATGCTTCTAAGTGTAAAGAGTTTACTCCACTTACACTAGCACAGTCTGTGACATAATAAGAACATGAGGATTTTTCACCTATGCAACCATTGCTAAACCAAAGTAGTGTAGGTATAATCACCTTTTGATTTTGTTTATTTATGGTTTACCTTCCCTTCCCCTACCTCACACATGCACACACACACACACACACACACACACACACATCGATATGTAATTATTTTTTTATGACCCACATGTCTCTTTCAACTTCTTGCAGCATTGTTAAGAAAGGGCAAGGGAGGTATAAGTGTGTGTCTGTTAATTTGAAGATAAAGCATGGTGGATAAATTGTTATTAACATCTTTAAAGACTTTGAAGATGGTGCTTGAGAGTTTTACAGTTATTATGGTTGGGCGGTCTAGACCACTTGTTTATTTAGAGACGGTGACTGATTAGTACAATAGGAAAAATATGAAGAGATCATGTGGTTAAAAGTTAAGGTAATATGTTTGTGCACAAACAATTATGCAAACTAAATGATTGTTACTTTTGAAGCAAATTAAACCTTTACATAAGCAATTATTAGTATTTATGTTTATGGTCCATAGGACAAATTTGAACCATGACAAGATCAATTTGAGTTATTGATGAAGCACTTAACTTTAACACTTTGCAGAGCCTATTCAAGAGTTGAAAGACAAAGTTACATGATCTAGTTAAATTTTTAGATACAGATGAGGATAGGCGTGTAGCTTGACCGGTTGATGTGCATCCTATAGATTGGAAATGACTGCTTTAACACTGGGCTACTAAACGTTTTAAGGTAGTGTACTCTTGTTATTGGTACAGTTTGAACATTCTCACTTATGTGCAATTCTCATAACTATTTTTAAATGATAACAAAGGTTTTTGCCTAATTGTAAGTGATAAGTAATAGAAATAAACTAAATAGAAAAAAGCAAATAACCAAGCATATATGCGGCACAATATCTTTTGTGGAGGTGGAGCTTAGCTTGGTAGGGATGACCTCTTTCATTTTTTTTTTTTTTTACCATTACATTTTTATATGCCTATTTTGTCTTCTCCATGATTAGAAGATGAAATAATATTGTTTACAAAATATTCCAGAGGGATTCCATTACTAGAAAACCAGTAGGACCTAACGTGGTATAGGAGGCACAACACACTTACTAAACAAAAGATGGGAAGATAGAGTAGGCTAACCCTTAATTGTAAGAGATTCATTTAATTTTTAAACATCATTCAGTTTTTAACCTTTGTTTAACTATAAATTATTGTATATGTTTTTAATTTGTTGCTTAAACTGTAGGGTTGCTTACATGAGTTAGTTTTCCAACAACAATCATCGAAAGTTAAATCTCGCATGACTGGAGACAAGATTTTATCTAGTATACTGAGTGCACAGTCAAGTTTTGTTCGTGTGAAGGGTTATGGAAAGAAACCCCAAAAAAAGAAACCCATTGACCAAGTTAATGTGGACTATAAGGTGCATCTACAATAAAGTCAGGGAAGAAATGGAAGGAAAATAGGAGGAGGATTGTGCCCATATGGCACAAGAGCATGAAGAAATAGAACAACAAATGCAGGAAAAATTTGAATAGAAGTTGCAGTAAGAGCGAGCCTAAATGGCCCAGCAAGTGCAAGATGAAGCTCGCGCACAGGTTGCTACCTTGGTGTCCACATTGTAGCAATACATATATAACCATGGTTCAGAAAACCGGACCGGACCGGCCGGTTCGACCGGTTCGACCGGGAACCGGTCCCTGGTCCGGTTCGGTTGAGTTAGAAAACCGGTCAAGCAAAAAACCGGTCAAACCAGTCAAAAACCGGTGAAAACTGGTAAAAAACCGATCAAAAAATCGGACAAAAAACCGGTCAAACCGGTTTGAAGCATCTTTTGATTTTCTTTTTTTTTTTAATTTTTTCTATATAACAGAATAATTCATTTTAAATAATTTTAATAAATTAAAAATAGAAAGTAATAAAAAAGATGAGGGGGTTGAAATATGATTTTTTTTTTTAAAAAAGAGAATATAAGAGAAATAAAATGTGTATAATTAATTATTTTTTATATTTACTTTTTATCATATTCAATTTTCTAATAATATTGCTCTCAAATATCAAGATACTTAGCTAAAATTATTATTTATTATTTTATTTTTTAATAATAAGTAGAATCTTAATATAATTTAGAAATTTTAAAAATTTAATATTAAATATTCTTAATTTTTAATCATAGATAATTTTTATTTTAAACTAAACATTAATTTTTGTAATATCTTAAGAAATGTTAAATTAGTAATCAAATATTTAAAATTTACTAATATTTATTTGTTATATTAAAATTTTAATACATAAAATTTTTTTAAATAATATATTTAATTATCACCGGTTCGACCACAGTTCGACCAATGAACCGTGAACCAGTACCTCCACCGGTTCAATGACCGGTCCGGTTTTAATAACATTGTATATAACACACTTCTCTTTCCTTTTCCAATAACGAAAGATATTTAGAGTTTTTTTTTTTGTTCTTATAGGGATATCTACCTTTAAGCAACAATATTGCAAGTAAACCAATCCAATGAACCTAGATAAATGATAGTATGTTTATAAATTACTTTTTATTTCTTACTAGTTTGAACTTTTATTTAAGCTTGGTTCTAAGTTCAAATTTTAACTTTGTTGTTTGGCATTTAAACTATTGTTGTTTTTGTTTTAGCCTAAGGTGATTATTAGTATTAAATTCACTAACATGTTTTTTTTCGAAGGTTGAGTGGGTTTCACAAAATGAAGAAGCATATTAAATCTATTCTCACTTCGCTAGTTATATCTTTAGGAAGTTGAACAACTATTGTTAATGAATGTATAGGCTTCAATTTTCCCAAAGTTTAATATGTATATGAATATAAATTTATTGAGTTTATTACTGGTTATTTAATAAAATTTTTCTTTAACGTGATTCAATTGGGTTACTGTAATTTTTCTTTTATCATTTGCTTTTCATATCTTATGAAGTTATTTTTAGGACCATTTCAGTTTATGTCATTTTTAAGTAAATATTGCCTAATTACTTACGTGATGTGAGAAAATTTTTTTGCAACCTTTAGTGACAACATCTGTCATCACTAAAGACATTTAAATGCATTTAGTGGTGATGAATGTTATCATTGAAAATAACATCTAATGGCAACTATCGTCACTAAAGACATTTAAATGCATTTAGTGGCAATAAATGTCGTTATTGAAAATAACATTTGGTGGCGACAATGACACTTGTTACCAAAAGATTAGTTGCCACTAAATAATAATTAATGGCAACAAAGGATACTTGCCACTAAATATAGAAATTTAGAGGCAACTAAAGTCATTACTCAAAATGTAGCATTTTAGTGGAGATACCAACTAGTCGCCACTAATAATCTCAATTAGTGATAAACTCCTCACCACTAATCATAACTTTTCAATGGTGACAATTTATGATTGATAATTAATGGTGACAACATCGCTACTCAACCACTCATGTGCATTCTTTTAGTGGCAATTCTTACATCAAATAATTGTAGTTTCTTTTTGCATTATTTAGTGACAACATATATATCACCATTAAAAATAATTTAGTAATAACAATAAATTGTCTTTAGTGGTGACAAACGTCGCCACTAATTATTATTATTAGCGGCAACACAAAATGTCACCACAAAAGTGCTTTTGTTACAATAATATTAGCTTTAACCTTATGGTAAACCCTTTGTCCCTACTATAACTGATTGAATAACGACTTTATTTCTTTTAATGGCAAAGCAATTTTTTTAATCGTGGCACCCAAGAGTTACTAATTATAATTATATCTATTTTGATTAAAATATGTTTATATTTATTATTTATATAATATCACAAGTATTTAATATATATTTTATCAATATAAAATAGTCACTTTTAAAATTTAAAATAAATGAGACTCATGATTTTTAACACAAAATAAATAACATATTAAAATAATAATTTTAAAAATATATTTTTAATAAGTAATATTTAAAATAAAAAATCAAAATTATTTTTTAGAATATTTTAATCTTGTTTTAATTTTGAGAGATTTGTATATATTTTCATAATAAAATAAATTTATGTAATTAATTCAGACATTTTTTTAAAATAAAGAGAGAGTAATTTATCTAAAAGAATAATAATAAAGTTCAAAGATCATTGTTGCTATGTTCAAAATTTTCCAACCCATTTTGCAGGTTAGAAAAACCAATCAAAACATAAAGCATTTTCTAGATCGATCACGCTAAAGTGCTCCTATCAAACGATTCAAATAATGTATAATTGTCTACATTTCATAACGAAATTGTCAAAGAAAATAAGGTGTATGCATGCGTGGACATTGATCTCTAGTCTTCTTAGTAGCCCAATTGAATGTATGCAACAAAAACAGCAATATTAATAAAAACCTATATAAAGACTCACTAGCGAAATTATATTATGATTCAGAATTTTTCTTATAGCAATTTTACCTTCTGTTTCTTTTCCTATTTTCATGAGACATGTAATATCAAAAATCAATAGTAGAATTGTGAGGCTATACGTGAAGGATGACCTGTAGATTTTTATGATAAAGAAAACACACCATCTAGAAAATTTCATTTCAACGATTTTGGACTTTTGCATAAAAATTGAAAGATCAAAGCAACAAAATACGAAGATAAATGAGCATAGTTTCTAACTATTCAGTTTCGTAGGCATGTAAGACATTTGACTTTTTTTATAATTTATTTTATAAAATTACATATATCTTCACATAAATGTTTGTAAGAATCTAATATCGTGAAAGAGACGAGAAGGACAACTTAATAATTTTCAAGTGTAAAAGACAATATATAGACTTGAAAAACGGCATAATTGCTATAGACTTGAAAGACTTGGGACCTTACTGTCGAATTTTATAAAATAACTTTTGACTGCATTGCAATATAGAAAATTAATTTGATTGGTACAAGGCATATCTTGTTGATATCAATAGAAATTGTTTGCAGTAATAATTTATCAAATCAGAAGTCTTATTAGCGTGGTGACCACTTCCGTTAATTTCATCAGATATTAACTATGATCATTTCATAAATAGAATCTGTCGAATTGTTCAATCCTAAACTCTTTTTATTGTAGAAATTGCTTCTCGAAAAGTTAATTCTATCTTCAAGATGAAAGTGCATTCTCTTTCTCATTTTTGCTATTTGATTCTATAGCACTGTGCATTGTTCTAAACCTCCCAGCTGGTGGGTCCCACTGGCATTGAAACTAATCTCACTAGTGTTACGAGTCCTTTCCTTCCCTTTGTGGGTCACTCGGTATGTATGGGCCATAATTTATATCATTTTGAATCTTTCCTTTTTATGAGGTATACACAGCCTAGATATACCTGCATTTAGCGTTTGGTGTACCTGAAGCATATTGCAATATGGGTTCAATGTATAGAAGTCGTGGTGATTTGGAAACAGCTATGAGAGGGAGTATTCAAACGAATGGGATCTCTGGAAGAAGACAATAATCACTCACAAAAATGTCAAAATCAAGATCTTATTTAAGATTTAAAAAAAAAACAACTTAAAAAGTTTATTTCGTTAGAAATTATCGTGAGTAATATTACAGTTTTAGACAAGTTTTTTATGAGAAATGTATAAATTATATAATCATTTTTTTTAATTATGAAAGTATAGAAAAATCCCTCTGAAACTAAAATATGAACAAAATATTTTTAGAAATAATATTTATTTTTTATAAAAATATAACATTTACATAATATGTCTGTTAAACTTTATTTTATTGTTATTTATTTTATGTTACAAACCATCAATTTAATTCATTTCAAATTTAAAAAGTTGACTATTTTTATATTACTCAAATACATATTTAATACTTGCCAATTCCGATTCATCCACATGGAATTAATTCACAATTAAAAGAGTTTGATACTTGAAAACAATCTAATTAAAGTTTGCCTGTAAATTGCTAGAAAACATAACTAGAGTTCCTATCAATCTTTTTTTTTTCAAGTCAATTTTTTTTTCTAAATTTACTTTTGCAAAGTCTTCAAAGTCTCTCCTATGAAATCAATTGATCAAAGCATGCAGGAAAATGCTAAGTATTACAACCATAATTTTTTTCCAGTCAAATTTGTTGATTTCATAATTTTTTTGCTTTAAAGTCTCCCTTATGAAATAGATCTTTTCTTTAAAGTCCATGGATGAAGGCTTTCTCACTAGATTGCTTTTGAAATTGGAGTGAAAATAATATTTGATCGTGAAGCTTGGGGTATTGATGATAGACTATATCTTCCTTTGTCGTATTTGGAAGGAGACTCTGACTCGTAATTTGCAACATAATGTGTCCCTACTTTTTCCCCCAAAAAAAAAAAAGCCCAATACATTGAATAAGTTTATGAGTAAAATTCTTTTTTTTTTAATATTCAAATTACACAATCTTATCTTTTCTTAAAAATATGCTTCTCTTTCTTGAAACCTAAAATGCATTACACCTACCTCTCCTACAATAAAATATAAGGTACAATTGCACTTATTTTGAATGAAATACACATACATATACATATATTAATTTTGCAATATAACAAGTATAAAACATATTAAAATATTCACTTTTTTCAGTTTAGTAAATTGTAAGATCATTTGATAAAATAATTAATTATTAAAAACAAAAAAGATTCATATAAAAAATTTTCAAAAGTTAACCAATTTAACGATGATAATTCAATTTTAACAATAATATTTGTATCAAACACATATTAACAAACAAAAACATTACCATAAATCAAATAAATTTTAAAATAAATTAAATTCAAGGTTTTTTAATATGTTATAGTTTTTTGTAAAATAAATCAAGTATTATTAAAGAAATTTTGGTCATCTTTTAGTTTTAGAGGATTTTGTGCATATTTTCAAAAATAGAAAATATTGTATAATTTCAACACCTATCAAAAGAGGAGAGTCTTTGGACATCCTCACAGTCTCTTCTATGATATTAAAACTCTTCTTTAATATCTATATGAAGATATGTAATTTTATTTAAAAAATAACCCAAAAAATCAAAGTGTCTCAAGGGAGGGGTTCTCTTGTTTTTAATCGAAAAATTCTCTGGTCATCGTTAAAGTCTCTTTGACCATGTCAAAACTCTTCAAAATATTTATATGAAGATATGCCATTTTATTTTTGTTACATTACAGTGATTGAATGTCTACAAATATTACATTTGAGTTTAGATATACTGACAGGGTATTTTGAGAATAATCACAATTAAGATAACAAATTATAAGGCCAAATAAATTTACAAGAGATCAGTTCGTAGAATGATCACAAATTAATTTGGCCCAAATTTTTAACTCACCTGGTATTTTGAGAATGATGACTAAATAATTTAGATATACTATAAAAAAATTATATATAATTTTTTATATTCTTATTATCAAATTCTTGAATTAAAACATGATAAGTATATGATCCTTTAGTTATAATATGACTAGTGTATAGCTTTTGCAAATAATTATATTATTTTTTAATTAAACTATATACTTGTTATATTTTTATCACAGAACTATATATTTATTACATTTTAATTAAAAAATTTGATAGTGAAAATATAAAACATTACATGTAAATTTAATTCTTTTAACAAATAGATCTTTCACGATGAGCAGAGCCAACTTTAGATAACAAAGATAAAGAGACCAAAGAATAAAAAAGGATGGGCAATGTTGATATTGACTAAAATAATTACCTTTTGTGTTAAGTCATTGGCTTGCTAAAATCGTACGGAATGCAGAGAACGTTTGCTACAACTATATGTGATTATTTATTATAAATATATTTATATATTGATGGTAATTTCCCTTCTCACGAAGCCATGTCATATGTGATTATTTATTATACAACTATATTTTCTTCTTCTTATTATCATTATTTTGAAAAACTGATGAGTTGCCCAGTTCCCTTGGCATGACTACAAAGTTAGATTGGATCATTCATGAAGGCAACTTTAAAAAATTAAATTACTAGATGTCGCAAAGTAATATAAGGGGCTTCTCGCAAAGTTACATATTGGGGTCTCTCGTGAGTCATTTACAATTTTTTTCCCCTCTAAAAGTTTCATTTGAAAGGTTACTACTAAGTGCTAGGTGGACAAGGTTTGAGGAAAAAGATCTCTTTGTGTTTAGTGGTATTTAATATTAATTAATTTGCTGAAAGTCTTTAATTAAAATATATATTCTTAATGGATAATATGGCAAATGAATTGATTTTGTAATGGCTAACAATAATGTCAAAATCAAGATCTTATATATTCTTAATGGCATATTTGGAAAGAAGATTAGGAAAGAAAGGAAATGAAATGATGGGAGAGAAAGGAAAGGAAAGGGGAGAATAAATAAATAAGTTATTTATCACTTTATTTGATATAATAAGAGGAAAAAGAAGAGACATTTTTCTTTTGTATTTAGTTTCATCAAGGAAAAGAAAGAAAATACATATAAATAAGATGTTAAATTATTTTATTATGCATAATTTGATTAAATATATTTACTATAAATAGTGGTAATTCTCTCCATTGGATTATATTAATATATATTTTATCTAATTTTATTTCTATATATTGTTTATTGTCTATTTAAAAGTATGTTTTATTTTTTATTTTCAAAAATGATTTTATATAATTGTATTTATAATTATTTTTATTTTTATATTAATGAACTATAATACCATATTCCCAAAATAGCACTATAAGCACCTTTCCGAACCCCCTAGCCTGTGGGTTCTACTTGCATTGAAACCTTTTTTTTTCTCCTTTGAGGGACTATCAGAGTGCATGTATTTGTGGGGCCATAATTTTTAATCCTTTTTTAATCCTTTCTTTCTTTTCCTACCAAACGTAGGAACAATAAAATCCCTCTTTCATTTTTTTTTTTTCCTTTCCTCTTTCTTCTCTCTTATCAGGCAAAATTCGCATTTGAAGTGTTTGATAATTTTAAATTTTTTTATGTAAAAGTATCTTTAGGCCTACCTGTATATTAAGTAAGACTAACTTTCTTTTTGGACAATCTTAACGATCCATCCTCCACATTAACTTTATGTATTTAAGAGAATAAATTCTCAAGTCCGTGTCCTCAATGGTAGAGCAAGACCCTGGGATAGGATGCAAAAAATTTCTCTTCTTAAAAAATTTTCTACATCTTATTTTTTTAAAAAATTATAGTTTTATAGTATATTGTTTAAATAAAAAAATGTATCATCATTTAATAACATCATAATAATTCAATGAAAAGCTTAAAAAAGCATTTGAAGAAAAAAAGTTTATCAACTGAAGTATAAAAATTTATAATTGTTAATTTACAAAAATATATATATACAAAGCATAACAAATACTATTTTATTTAATAATATTTTAAAAAATTTTATAGTATTTTCAAATACAATTATTTTAGTTCCAATTGAAATAAATATATTGACATTTAAACTTAGTTATGTTTAATTCAATTATTGTAGAACTACTACTTATAAATATCAAAACTATGCATAGATTAAATATAGATTGAAATATAGAAGAAATAATGGGCAAGAGCAATGAAGGAAAAAAGAAGAAATACTATGTAAAGTCTAATTGAACATAAGAACATTAAAAAAAAAAAAAAAAAGAGGAAAAGTGGAGGAAATGGGAAAAGAGTAAGAAATGTATGGAGAAAATAGGAAAAGGAGAATGAAATGAAATGAAATGAAAAAAAAAAAAAAAAAGATCTATGTGGAGATTTAGTGGATTTAATCTAAAATATCAAATAATAATAACAACAACAACAACAACAACAACAACAACAACAACAATAATAATAATAATATATCAATGAATTTAGTAGATTTAGTAAATTTAAAATTTTAAAAGATGTGAGAGCATAATATCAAATTTTAATATTATATACATACGAATTTTACAAAATTGAAAGAGGGGAGAGGGGAGCTTTGTGAGTTACATAGTCAAAGTAAAAAGCGTATTGATAACTATGAGTTAATACTTGAAATCTAAATTAAAGCATACCAAGAAATTGTTAACTATTGTTCTTTTCCAGTCAAATTTTTTGTTTTTTGAAATTTTCTACTCTAAAGTCTCCCTTTACAGAAAATGTTTTGTCCTTTGTAAATGTTGACTTTGAAGTCTTTGAATGAAGCTTCCTTCACGAAATTGTTTTGAAAACTTGAGTGAAAACAACCGTTGATCGTGAAGTTTGGTGCATTACTGATAGACTATTTAATATGTTTCTTTGTCATACTTGGAGGCTAACTCATTCTTGGAAACATAATGTGCACCTATTTTAATAAGCTTATTTAAAATAGTTTCAAATTTCAAATATTAGTTTAGAATAATCAGTATCATAATGATAAAATTATAAAGAAATTAGACATTTTTTATAGATATTTTAAGAAACATTTTATAAAAAAATAATTTCGTTACACTTGTTTCACTATAATTGATTTTGTTAGAAAAATATCGTTGTTAATATTAAAATTTTTCTATGATAACATTGGTTGCTATGTACAAAGGGTTAAATTTTGTGGAAAATGTTTCTTAGATCTCTATCAAAAACTAGTGCAACCTGGGGCAAAATATATAAATAAGAGTCACTTTTGGTTCAAAAAATAAATAAATAAGGGTAACTATTTTTTCTTTTCTTTTTTCTGGTCAGTTTTGTGTGGAATCTTATTCTTTAAAGTCTTATGTGAATTTGACACAACTGGGGTAAACTACTAAATAAATTATTTATTTTATCAATTATATAATTTATAATTTAATATATATTTATATTTAATTTCTTTAATTTATATGTATATTTGATTTCTTTATTTTATTATTTATTTGAAGTTTTCTTATGACAAAACATTCATTTGTTGTGTAACGTTTCTCTACGGAAGTCTTTGATTGATGTTTCTCAATTATTTTGCGGCTTTGATCTCTTAATTTATATGCAGAAGTCCAATATCATTGAAATGATATGTTCCGAATATGGTGACTTTTTGTTTTCTTTATCATAAAGTCTACAAGTCATCCTTCAAGTATAGCCCCACAACGAACTCTATAAATCCTACTATCAATTTTTGATACCTCACGTCTTATGAATAGAAGAAAATTAAAAACCACAGTTATAAGAAAATTGTGAATTATAATTCTCTGTAGTTGTTTCACCTTTGAAGTTGTATTGAAGATATTTTGTCGCTATGAAGGGCTTTTTTCCTAAGTTTTTCTATGCATTATTAACACTGCTGTTTTTGTTGCATACAAGATTCAGTTGGGCCACAAATGGTGCAGGAGTGAAATGCATAAAAAGGGAGAGAAAAGCTCTGCTCATGTTTAAACATGGCATCCAACAAGATGAGTTTGGCATGTTATCCACGTGGAGAGAAGATGATAATGAAGATTGCTGTAACTGGAAAGGAGTTCAATGCAACAACAAAACAGGTCATGTTCAAATCCTTGATCTTCGTGGTTCGACTTCAATTTATTTGATTGGTATAATCAATATTACTTTATTGATTGAGTTGCATGATATGAAACAAATGGATCTCAGTAGCAATGATTTCTATCTAAGTGGCATCCCAGAATCCATAGACTCTTTCACCAACTTAAGATATCTCAACCTCTCTAATTCTTTGTTTAGTGGGAGTATTCCTTATCAATTAGGGAAGCTTTCACATTTAAAATATCTTGATTTGAGTTACAATATGCTAGATGGAGCTATCCCATGTCAACTTGGAAATCTATCAAAGTTGCAGTATCTCAATCTTGGAAGTAATAATCTTGTCAGAGCAATCCCTTATCAACTTGGGAATCTTTCCATGTTGCAGTCTCTTAAGCTTGATTACAATTCTAATCTCACAATGAATGGCCAGAATAATCATGATGTTGAGTGGCTACCTAAGCTCTCTTCGTTAACAAATCTTGACTTAAGTGATGTGAGTGATGTTGGTTATTCTTATCATTGGCTACAGATGGTTGGTGAATTTATGCCCAAACTAAGAGAATTGCGACTAAGCGGATGTGGCATTTCTCATGTCAATAACCTTTCCTTCACTGCTTCTTCCAACTTTTCAACTTCTCTTGTCATCCTTGATCTCTCCTACAATAACTTAAACTCAGTAGTATTTCAATGGCCCTTCAATTTAAACTTTAACCTTCAAGAGCTTTATCTAACAAATTGCAATCTTTCAACCAAAAATCTTAATCTTCTATTTTCCCATTTTCAATTTTCTTCCCTTGTCATCCTTGATCTCTTTATCAATAACCTGATATCAGTAAGGGCATTGAACTTTGGCTCTAATCTTCAAGTGCTTAATTTAAAGAATTGTAGTCTTTCATCAAACAATCTTATTTTTACATCTTCCAATTCCAATCATTCTTCTCTTGTTAAGCTTGATCTCTCTTATAACCAACTAACATCATCAACTATATTCCACTGGATCTTTAACTTCACCTCAAGTCTTCATGAACTTGACCTTTCTAATAACTTTTTAGAAGGTTCCATTCCAGATGGTTTTGGAAATATATTGGACTCTCTTGAAAGTCTTGATCTATCTGTTAATAAGTTGCAAGGTGAAATTCCAACATCATTGGGGAATATATGCACATTGAAGAGATTAATTCTTTTTAACAATAACATGAGTGGGGAGCTTCCAAATTTCATTTATAACTCTTCATGGTGTAAAGGACACACATTACAAACATTGTATTTATCTAACAATAGAATAACAGGCATGTTACCTGATCTTTCTATTTTCTCATCTTTGCAAGAAGTGAAGCTCTCTAACAACCAACTAAATGGAAAAATACCTGAAAGCATTGGATTGTTACCTAAGTTGCAAAGTTTGCTCTTGGATGGGAATTATTTGGAGGGTGTGATCACAGAATCCCATTTCAGTAATCTCTCCAATTTGAAGTTTTTATCATTGTATGGCAATTCATTGGCTTTAAGAATTAGCACCAATTGGGTTCCTCCTTTTAAATTATTATATTTGGAAATGGTATCTTGCACGTTGGGTCCAAATTTTCCAAATTGGCTTCATAATCAAAAGAACTTATTCATTTTAGATATTTCTAATGCCGGGATTGTGGGTTTTGTACCAGAGTGGTTTTGGCCAATATTAGAAAATTTAAACCTCATGAACATCTCATATAACCATTTTGTTGGTGAAATACCAAAATTATCACTCAAGCTTAATCTCCAGCCAGCAGTAATTTTGACCTCAAATAACTTTGAAGGTGCAGTTCCATTATTTTTTTACAAGCATCATCTCTTTATCTTTCCAAAAATAAATTCTCAAATTTGGTTCCACTTTTATGTGGCAAAATTGAAGATGAAGGCTTGGCCATTTTGGACTCTTCAAGCAATCAATTAAAGGGTCAACTACCTGATTGTTGGAGCCATCTAAACTCATTAAGGTATGTTGATTTTAGCAATAATAACTTGTCAGGAGTGATCCCACCCTCCATGGGAAGCCTTATCAATATTGAGGCTTTGGTTTTAAGAAACAATAGTTTGATTGGAGAACTTCCTTCCTCTTTGGTGAACTGTTCCAACTTATTATTGTTGGATGTGTCAGAGAATAAGTTGTTGGGAACAATACCTTCATGGATTGGGGGAAGCCTTAGACAACTACAAATTCTAAGCTTACGAAGAAATCATTTACATGGTAGTCTACCTCAACATCTTTGTCACTTAGCACAAATTCGGCTTTTGGATCTCTCTCAGAATAACTTATCTAATGAAATTCCATCATGTCTTAGGAATTTGACTGTTATGGCTCAAGAAAGTATCAACTCAACTAACATAGGTAACCATACGTATTCTAATGTAACCACTATTGATGGAGACGATTATCATGTTGATTTCTACATAACATTGACATGGAAAGGTGTAGATGACTTGTTCAAAAGGCCAGAATTCCTTCTTAAAAGCATTGATCTCTCCAGCAATGCTCTAACAGGAGAAATACCAATAGAATTTGTGTCTTTATTGGGATTGGTTTCCTTGAATTTATCAAGAAACAATTTGAGTGGAAAAATCCCTATTGAGATTGGGAATTTAGAATCACTAGAATTCCTAGATTTGTCAAGAAATAAATTATCAAGCACAATTCCTTTAAGTCTTGCTCATATTGATCGCCTAACCACATTAGACTTGTCAAACAACAATCTTTCTGGGAAAATTCCAACTGGAACACAGTTGCAAAGTTTTAATGCCTCTAGTTATAAAGGAAATCTAGATCTTTGTGGAATGCCACTTGACAAAAAGTGCCCAGAAGATGAGATGCCTTCACCTCAAGTATTTGATAATGAAGATGATGACTCACTTTTCTCTCAAGAATTTTACTTGAGCTTAGGATTGGGATTTGCTGTTGGATTCTGGGGATTCTTAGGCCCATTGCTCTTCAACCGCTCTTGGAGACAAGCCTACTGTAGGTTGGTAAACAGAGTAACAAATAGAATCTATGTCATGGTGGCAATTTATGTGGCAAGGTACCTCATCATCGAAGACTAGCTAAAAGGTAATGATTTATTTTTCTCTCATTTTTATTTTTATATTCAACCCTTATTTATAATAACCATATGACAATAAAATATTAGAATCAAAGTTAATAGAGACAAGCATTTTAACCTAGTAATGATGTTCAAATAAAAATCTTGATTGATAGTTCTATAAATATTTTTAATCTATCATATTTTAGCCTTTTGTAAAGTCACTCTTTTATTTAACAAATTCTTTGTATGTGTATCAAATTAAGATTATATATGATTTTCTGCACTCTTATACTATTTATGTTAACAATGTGCATGTGATAGTATATATAAACAATGAAATAAATGGAAAATAAGTAAGTCACAATCAAATAAAAGAATTGAATAATGTATCCTACTTATTTTATTTTATTGAAAGACAAGTTATCCTAATATGATGTCTCTGTTTACAGTTCTGCACAACAATGCATATCAATTCATCTTATTAATGTAGATTTCTTAATCATTTATCAAAATCTAGTCTTTTTCAAATTGTTAATACAACTTACAGTTTTTATTATCAATTGCTTATTTTACACTCATAAAATTTTTAAATCAAATATACTTGAGTCACACATGCAACTAAGACAAGATTGCATATGATATTGTTGATATACACAAAGAGCAAGGAAACAAGCAATCATGAAATCAAATTGAATAACAAATATTGACTAACTTATGAAAAAACTAATATAACAACAATCAAGTAATTATATTTATGAAATTACTTCAGAATGCTTAACATGTTATTCTATTTCTTGCAGGATCTGTCACTCCTTTGGTTTGGTATAGGACAAATGCATCTTGTGCATTATAATACATCATCTTCAATCCTTAACCATATGTGATCCAAGTAATAATGGTTTGCTAGATGAATTTATGCTATGCTTTATAATGTAATGTACTTATAATATTTTATGGGACAAGATTTGATCAATGACATTGATATCCTTTTTTATCAATAGCAAGAACTAGACTATCAATTATATGATTGTCAGATATAACTAAAAAAATTGCATTAAAACTCCTTCAAACAAGTAGCAACCACCCTAAGAGCATAAATGGAGTCCTCCAATATTAAGCATTAAATAGGAAAAACAAGAAAGGGTCTTTGCTACTGGACTTTTATTCGCTGGTTTTTAAGGATAGAAATTGAACAAGACAAGTTTCTTAGTTGGTTCTTTGAAACTAAATCACATGTGGAAGTTGTATACAAATAAGGCAATTCATGTGGTAAACAAACTAACAAATAGTATCCATGTCATCGTGGCAATTTATGTGGCTATACGCCTCACTTTTGAGACTAGAAGGCAATGATTTGTTTTCTCTCATTCTTATTTTTACATTAAACCCTTTATTTATGATAACCATATATATGACATGAAAAATATTAGAGTCTAAGTTAATAAACTATAACATTTTAAGAAAGTAAGGGTTTGTTAGATGAATTTATGATTTGCTTTATAATGGGATATAATTTGATCAATAACATTGATATACTTTTCTATAAATGGCTAGAACTAGACTATCAAATATATGACAGTAAATACCATTAGATATAGCTAGAAAATTTGCATTAAAATCCCTTTAAACAACTATAGCAACAACCCTAAGTGCATAAATAAAGTCCTCTAAGGCTACTATATCAAGCATTAAATAGGAAAGGCAAGAAGGGGTCTTTTCACTACTAAGCATTTACTCAGTCTAGTTAGGCTTTGTTTATTTCCTTGTAAATCTTTTCTATTTGACTAAGTTTTTTTGTCTATTTTCCTGAGTTTCCAATCAACAAGGCCTAATGCCAAAACATCTACCTCTCACTTGCTAATTTGATTGCCTTCATTTCCTCTATTTTTCTCTTTTAAGCATAGTTGAAGGAGGTGATGTCGGTGATGGTAAAATCCTGCCTTATTGTAGCGCAACTGTTTAATTAATTATCAGACAAAAAGGAAAAGAAATCAGTTGGTGAACTTGAATAAAAATTCTTACAATTGTCGGAAGCAATGTTGCTCTATTTATTTTCCTTCACCTTATTTTGCTATTAAGTCCATCTGATATTAATGGGTGTCAAAGCCACCAAAAATAATTTTTTACTCTCAAAATAATTTTTATCATAGATAGAGTAAGTATGATCGTATCCTATAGAGACTATGTCATGGTAACAATTTATGGGGCATGGTACCTCATCATCAAAGACTAGCTAAAAGGTAACGATTTATTTTTCTCTCATTCTTATTTTTGCATTCGCCCTTATTTATAATACCCATATGATAATAAAATATTAGAATCGAAGTTAATAGAGACAAACATTTTAACCTAGTAATGATGTTCAAATAAAAATCTTAATTGATAGTTCTATAAATATTTTTTATTTATAATATTTTAGCCTTTTGTAAAGTCACTCTTTTATTTGACAAATTCTCTGTATTTGTATCAAATTAAGATTATATATGACTTTTTGCACTCTAATACTATTTATGTTAAGAATGTGCATGTGATAGTGTATATAAACAATGAAATAAATGGGAAATAAGCAAATCACAATCAAATAAAAGAATTGTATAATGTATCCTACTCATTTTATTTTATTGAAAGACAAATTATACTAATACAATTTCTCTATTTATAGTTCTACACAACAATGCATACCAATTCATCTTATGAAGATATCGGAAGCATTTATCAAAATCTGGTCTTTTTCAAAATGTTAGCTACAACTTATGGTTTTTATTATCAATTGCTTATTTTACACTCAAAAGATCTTAAAATCAAATATCCTTGAGTCACACACTCAGCTAAGACAAGATTCCATATGATGCAGTTGAAGGCCATGAACTAAAAAAATTCAAATATTGGTGAATATAGAATATAAATAGAGAATAATCAGTATTATATTAAGGTACCAAAGTAGCATTTGAAGAAATTTATTTAGACTAGTGCAACTTATTTGAAATCAACATAACAGAGATTACCTAAATTCAAAATAAATAGCAATTCTGTTGCAATTAGAGTAGCCAATTTTATTTTAAAAAGGCGAAATCTTGTAAAAATCTGAACTTATAAACCTCTCATGTTGAGAGATCATACATACCTATTGATTTAGGCATCAATCTGATTAAGCTATCCTCTTTGTCTTAACAATATGATCCTACTAAATCATATCAGTTGAAGATCTATCAAGTTCTTTCATCTTTTTTCTTGCGCTAAAACTAATATTTCTCATTAAAAAAATTTAATAAAACTTCATTAAACATTTAAGGCCTCTATTGGTTTGCAGAAAGAATTTTGACAAGAATGAGAATAGGAAAAAAAATGAGAATGGAATGCAATCTTGTGATCTAAAATTATATTTGATATGAAATAGAAAGATAGGAGAATTATATTTCTTTCCTACATCTGGTTGCAAGGAAACAATGCAATAATGGAGCGCATTGACAAGTCCATAACTTATACAATAAATTCACTTCTTATTTATATAGACCAAAATTATACAAGTATGCATATTATCTAGATAACAACTTGTCTGCAAAATAAACAAATAAATAAAAGACATATCACTCCCCTTGCATCTCATAGTTATGAAACCCAGTAAAAATCCAAGTCATGTTCTTTATTCAATTCTCACCAGTCTGAAAAAACTCATACATTGTCGTGTCAAACCACAGGGTCAAATGCAGCAACCCACCATGAACGGGTTTGAAAACTCCACATAAACACGAGAGATGTAGCTAATTGGATTAAGTTAAATTCAATACCAAAAGAGGCAGAATAGCAATTTTAAGGGAATTATCATGCAAGCTAAGAACTATTATCTCCCAAAGAATTTCAAAGGCTTTGTGCTCATCCTCATAAACAAAGGCAGGAGCAAGTAGAGAAAATATCATCACCATCAAAACTATCTTAACTAATGTCCATCCTTTTTTCCATGGATGCCATACCTAGGTTACATGTAGTCCTCTAGAAAGGCAACCACAAATATACTTCACTGCTAGTTAATTCACTACCTAAGTCTTCCAAGTAGTTTATTATCTACAGTAATGAAGTGGTAATCTTAATGCCCATTTATTTGTTCCAATGTTTCCAATTTTTCAAAACAAATAAGAAGATTTATAAGTGTATGGTAACTTAATGCTTACTTCCATATTGAATTCAGCCACTGCAACACCTAGAAAGTCCTGAGCCATAAACTTCTTCACAGCAACCTCCTGATAGTTCAACAAATCATCAGTTAAAAAAAAATCAGAGACTTTAGCTCATTACCTTTTGGGTAAGAAGGCCTGAAGGTGAGCCATGACTTGGAAACTTCGAATGAATCTATTTGATTAAGTTATAATGCTCCCAAGTGGCTGTTATGCCTTGATCCCTGCACTCGGCAGATTTTTCAATCAGTAATGAATGAATCTTGGTCATTAAGGTGCCCCTTTTTTTTTTTTTGGTTACAGCTGGAGCGAGGGGGGAGTTTTCAGTTTTTATCCTTAGAAATATTTCACAAAAAATGGTCACATTGCATTTTAAATGGTTTTTTTAATTTGTTTTTTAGTCCAAAATTTTAAATGATTTACAGCATAATAACAGAACATTGCAATTTAGTAAAGGTGAAAAAGTAGTATACTCCAGAGCCATTTTAAAAATCTGCCTCAGAGGTTTCAACTATCATGAATTTCTACTTGAACTTTTATGGGAAACCAAACAGGCCTCACAGCTCGAAGGGGGAAGCATGCCAAGTTTCAATACAAATAATATTTACCAATCAAAATTTGAGAAATTAACAGTCATTTAGCCAAATTAAATCTAATTTGTAGCACAGAGTATCAAAATTTAAACAGAAACGAACAAACCAGAAAATAATGGACGTACCCAATCAAAACGTGTTCGAAGATATTCTGGGTGCCCAGAAGATCTGAAATTCAAGACAATATATTACTATTTTGAAGCAAAATATAGGGTGTTTTCTCCTCTTCCAAACGAACCCTCAACCTAGATGACTGTCGATGTTCAGACAATAGCATTAAATAAGCAAATGTACCCTAATAGAAATAGCATGATACAACACAAGGAAGTAATAGAGAAAAGAAGAGGGAAGAAGAAGAAAACAGAAAAGAGAGAATTCTGTAGAGAAAACTGATTTCACATTTCGCATGCCCCCTTCAGTAACGATTTCCAGTAAATAAACAAATGCCAGCTAACAGTCGACAGAGAGTCCGAAAACGGTTATGAGGAAAAGACACAATTGCCCACAAAGGATAATAAAAAGACAAAAATACCCAACCACCAAAACGCAGCCTAACAACTACTCTCCTCCTGAAGAAAATCCTTGACCTCAAGGATATAACGACTGAGCAAAGTTAGGATATTTCTGCTGAATGTCAAACCAGAATTCCCACGTTGCTTCCTCTGGCAATTGTCCCTGCCAATGAACCAACACTTGAGTCACAGCACGATTGCGTCGTTGGACTATACGACGATCCAACACCTTCATAGGAACATGTTGCTCAGTCACTGAACCCCAATCATCAGGCAGTTGTAGTGTAGGAATAGAAGGATCAGGACACTTCTTCAGCAAAGAGACATGAAATGTGGGATGTATTTTAGAAGTGGCAGGCAGCTGCAGGGTGTAAGCCACTACTCCCACACGTTCCAGAATCTGATATGGCCCAAAATAACGAGGAGATAACTTCTCAGAGCCACGAGACACTACTGAAGATTGTCTAGAAGGATGTAACTTGAGGAAAACCCAATCACCTACACGAAATTCCCTCTCTGAACGGTGCTTGTCAGCCTGTTGCTTCATACGGTTAGCAGCCATTTCCAAATTGCATTTGAGGCGCTGCATCATCAATTCTCGTGCAGCAAAGCTACGGTCAATAACTTCCATAAAAGAATCCTTAGGCAAATAAGGAAGTTGAATGGGAGGAGGTTGACCATATAAAATTTCATAGGGAGAATACCCTGTAGCAGTATGAAATGTGGTATTATACCACCATTCAGCCAAAGGTAACCATTTCACCCAGTCACGGGAAACTTGCCAAGTGAAACTACGAAGATAATGTTCTAGACACCGATTCAAAACTTCACTTTGTCCATCCGATTGAGGATGGTGTGCAGTGGATAAATTCTGAGAAATACCCAACTTATTTAAAAATTCCTTCCAAAATTTACTGGTAAAAAGTGGGTCCCGGTCACTGATTATATTAGCAGGAGCCCCATGCAACTTGTACACCTGATCTAAAAACAATTAAGCCAAATCCGGAGCTGTAAATGGATTAGATAAGGCTAAGAAATGAGCATATTTGCTTAGCCGATCAATAATAACCCATATGGTGTCCTTACCATGAGATTTTGGAAGTTTGACAATAAAGTCCATAGCCAAACTTTTCCAAACTCCATGAGGGATAGGCAAAGGCTGAAGGTATCCGGGATAAGCAGCTGGATCATATTTACATCTTAAACAAGTCTCACAATTTGCTAAAAATTCCTTGACATCCTTAGTAAGTCCCTTCCAATAAAAAAGAGACTTAATACGTTTAACTGTGGCACGGCTTCCTGATTGTCCACCTTGAGGAGAAGCATGCAACCATACAAGGATATTCTGTTTTAGATCAGATTGACTAGGACCAATTACCAACTTCCCTTTTCTAGTTAAACGCTCATGACACCACACATATTTAGGGTGAGATTCAGAATTCTGCTCCAAATCAGTAATTAACTATTGTAGTACAGGATCAGTGGTCCATTGTAGCTTGATGGCATCCCAAAGTTCAGTGGAAACCGAAGAAAGGCTCAACTGCAACAATTCACCATGAGAAGCTCTAGACAACGCATCAGCAGCTGTATTTTCTTTTCCTTTTTTATACACAATGTCATATTGCAATCCCATAAATTTAGTGATCCATCCAAATTGAGATGGAGTGGACAACCGTTGATCCAGTAAGTATTTTAAGCTCTTTTGATCCGTAAGAATAGTGAAAGGCTTGCTTCCCAAGTACTGATGCCATTTAGTGACAGCATGAACAATAGCTAATAATTCCTTATCATACACTGATAAGAGACGGTTTTTAGGAGACAAAACCTTACTAACAAATGCAATAGGATGTCCATTCTGCATTAAGATAGCACCTATCCCAATATTAGAAGCATCCGTCTCAATCACAAATGGTTGCTACAAATTAGGAATAGCTAAAACAGGAGCTGCTGTCAGGGCACTTTTAAGATTCAGGAATGCTATTTCAGCTTCAGTGGACCACTTAAAATTGTCTATCTTCAGGAGTTCATTCAAAGGTTGAGCAATCACACCATAGCCACGAATAAATCTGCGATAATAACCAGCTAATCCAAGGAAGCTTCTCAACTCCTTGACAGATTTTGGTGTTGGCCACTCAGCAACAGCTTTCAGCTTCTGTGGATCAGCTGCAACCCCTTCACCCGAGATGATATGTCCCAAATATTCAATTTGGGAGGTAGCAAAAGCACATTTTCTTTTCTTAACATAAAAAGAGTGCGTCCTTAAAACAGTGAGCACTGCCTTCAGGTGAGTTATATGAGTTTCCATAGTTGTGCTATATATCAATATGTCATCAAAGAATACTAACACAAACTTCCTTAGAAACTCAGCAAAGATATTATTCATAATACTCTGAAAAGTGGAAAGAGCATTAGTCAAACCAAATAGCATGACCAAATATTCATAGTGGCCTACATGTGTTTGAAAAGCTGTCTTATACACATCTTGTTCCTTCATTCGAATTTGGTGATAACCAGATCTAAGGTCCAGCTTGGTAAATACTTTTGCTGTTCCTAACTCATCCAGCAAATCTTCTATTAAAGCAATAGGAAAGCTATCCCTAACAGTTACCTTATTGAGAGAACGATAATCTACACACATACGCTAAGACCCATCTTTCTTTTTCACAAGCACTACAGGAGAAGCAAATGGTGACGAACTATGCTGAATAACTCCTGAATCCAACAACTCCTTAACCATCCACTCAATAACATCTTTCTGTGTAGCAGGGTAACGATAGGGTCTAATGGAAATAGGGTTAGTACCTTCTTTGAGAGTAATTCGATGATCAAAATTCCCTCTCCTCGGTGGTAAACCAGCAGGTTCAGCAAACACATCAGCAAATTCTGTCAGTAAATGTTCAATCTCATCCGGTAGCTTTTCAACCTGTAAACTGTACAAGCTGACACAAGATAGAGAATTTTGACAAGGAATAATCTGCATCATATAAGCAGTAGATGGTGCATCCCACATCAGATTAAGTTTTTCTTCTCCAATCAACCTTGATCTCTTTTCTTTTGCAGCACTAATTTGTACCCTTCGGCCCTTCCATGTAAATTCCATTATGAGATTCTTGGCATCTAAATAAATGATGCCTAACTCACGCAACCACTGCATTCCCAACACTAAGTCATAGCCATTTAAAGGAATAGCTACCACATCAGCTTCTAGTTCAAGTCCTTGAGTCCACCATTTAAATTTCTTACAGGCATGGGATCCACATAGTTTACCCCCATCAGCCACTGTCACAGTAACAGGAGAGATTAATTGAAAATCTCCTAGTCCTTCATGTGCAAGAGACTCATTTACAAAATTATGTGAACTACCCGTGTCAACCAGAATATACAGTATTCTCTTGCCACACCTGCCTAACACCCTCATTGTATCATAACCAGCTGTTCCCATCAAGGCATTCAAAGACAGCACAGGATTGTCGAGCTCTGCAGATTCTTTTACCTCTTGCCGCTCCTTAGGCACAGGTAAGATATCATTATCCCCAACTCCCTCTAATGCCTCCATAAAATAAATCTGTGTTTTAGATTCTTTTACCTCTTGCCGCTCCTTAGGCACAGGTAAGATATCATCCCCAACTTCCTCTAATGCCTCCATAAAATAAATCTTTTTCCTCCGTTGTGGACAGTCATGCCCAGGAGAATACTTCTCACGACAGTAGTAGCACAGATTTTTAGCCTTCAATTCATCTATTTCTTCAGGAGACAATCTCTGTTTAAATTGCACAGCAGGCTTTCCCAGAACACTTTTCTGTCTATAATCTCCTCCTGAGGTATTCTTTTTACTATCCACTAGAATACCTTTCCTTTTTTCTACATTACTTTCATCACTTTTATTCCATGAACTGACTGATTTAGCCGAAGTGCCCGTGCTAAGTTTTAATTCACTGTGTAATATTTGAATATTACGTTCAACTAATCTGGCCAATCTAGATGCCTCAAGGAAGGTTTGAGGACGAAGCAATTTAACTCCTGTTGAAATCTCCGGTTTCAATGCACCCATAAAACAACTGAGTTTTTGAGCATCCGTCAAATCAGCACGACAAATCAAGTCGTCAAACTTAGTCTGAAATTCCCTTATCGGTCCACTCTGTTTCAACTGCATCAACTCTTCCAGAGGGTCGTCGTGAATAGGTTCAAATCTGATCTTCACCGCTTCCACCAATGCTTCCCAGCTCACCCGACCACTGCAGCTCCTTTCAAAATGCTGAAACCACTTATACGAATCTTCATCAAACGCAATACTAGCAACTGGAACCTTACTCTGTTCTGGGGTACCATCCAGCAGGAAGAACCGCTCGCATTTAGAAATCCACCCCAATACATCTTTTCCCGTAAACTTGGGAAAATCAACCTTAGTGCAACGAGTAGGTAACTGATAGCTCTGAACATTAGATCCGGAGCCCTCCGAAAACGATCGACCCTCATTACGGCGCACATCACGATCACGGTCTCTAGTCTCAGCAAACTGAATGAAAAATCCCTTCACAGTTTCCTGCAACCCAACCATTTGCGATTGCAACTCTGACATTTGTTGCCGCATCTCCGATCGAAGCCTGTCTTCCATTTCTCGAAGGTTCGTCTGATTACGCGTAGCATCGGCCATGGGACCGTTGCTCTGATACCAATTGATACAACACAAGGAAGTAATAGAGAAAAGAAGAGGGAAGAAGAAGAAAACAGAAGAGAGAGAATTCTGTAGAGAAAACTGATTTCACATTTCGCATGCCCCCTTCAGTAACGATTTCCAGTAAATAAACAAATGCCAGCTAACAGTCGACAGAGAGTCCGAAAACGGTTATGAGGAAAAGACACAATTGCCCACAAAGGATAATAAAAAGACAAAAATACCCAACCACCAAAACGCAGCCTAGATGACTGTCGATGTTCAGACAATAGCATTAAATAAGCAAATGTACCCTAATAGAAATAGCACTTTAACTCTTGTGTGCTTTATTATTTTGTTGTCCATGTCTGATAAGAAATGGGTTCCAACTTAAGCTGAAGAGGAGACGCGGGACGTATTTGGGAGGAAACGGAGGGACGCCGCTGTGAAGAATTCGATTAAGCACGATGAACCGTATAGCTCTGCTACCCAGCACTGGGTTCTATGGGATGCTCCCGACGACTTTTACGTTTGGGACCCAGCATCTCCCATGTCTTTTCAATGAAGTCAGAGAGGCGTTTGTCGTGGGTGGGAGAGCGGCCCTGAGGGGACAAAATGTCCATTTTTTTTTTTTTTCCTCTCCCATGATCTGTGGAGGAAAGCACATCACCTTATTTGCCGGAATTGCTGAGGGAGAGGAAGCCTGTCTTACAAACACGCCAATACCAAGATTTTCTTCCCCTCTATCGTCCCTTCGCTGTGTCAAACCTGGCCTACACAAATTTGCAGGGGTGAGATGGACGGAGATGGATAAGAAGTTTTTTTACATTTTATTTGATTGAAAGTGAGAATAAATCCAATTTACTGAAGTACTATAAATTATTGTTCTTGAATTATTTTTTATATAATATTTTTTATTCATTAGTACTTGTGAGGCCAAAAAAATTGTTTTTAAAAAATTCTTCTATTTATTTTTTTAATTCTTTTGTTTTTCTCGAGCTCAGTACAGGAGTCCATCCATTATAGTTTTTTTTATAAATATTATGTTTAATTTGAATAAAATTTATTTTTTATTTTTTAGAATATAAATATAATAATTATTTTTTATTTCAACAAGTATTTTTATTTTTAAACTATATTAAACATAATTATTTTATTTTATTTTATGTACATCGTTATTTTTTTCTTCATTTTTATATATAACAATTAATTGTGCTTAACAGAATGTACACCCCTTGGGCCCCTTGATTTCTGATGACATAATATCACCCTTGTTGGCAAAATTTGCATTTATAAAATTTCCAGAAACAATGTGTCACACCCCAAAGTAAAGGTCATCGGCACATTATACAAGGTAACATCATAGTTGTAAGCCTTTCAAAATGGAAATAAAAATGTAGAGCTTCCTACAAAAATTGACAGAACCTATTCTAAAATACAGACTAATCACAAATTTATACAACAACCAAATACCTCTACAATCATCCTACTTCAAAGCTCTACTCCCAACAGCCAATACACAATTCAAACTACTCATAAATACACACGAGATGTTGAGCCTTGCATGTAGGTCTGAGGAGTTACTCTGAATTTTAATTAAATTAAATTATAGTTTCAAGTAAAAGCATTATCCACATGAACAAGTGTAAGACTCTCCAATAGAGTGTTATCCTACCTTCCTTATGCTACAAATCCTTGTTGTACTATTGTTTAAAACCTGTAAATATCAAAAAAGTGAGTTGTGACACACAATAAACAGATAATACTAATTATGTTGAGAAGGGATAAGCCATTGTTACAAAAGTTCTTTTTAAAAATAAAGAATTTTTTGTAATCAAATCAACATTAAAGAATTTCTTCCATCATTTCATAGTTTAAAATAAAAAGTTATAATTTAATATAGAGTAATGATATCACATTATACCCAAATTCACATTAGAAAATCAAGAAAACATGTAGTATAATTAATAAAATCAAATGTTATCATTATACAGATGGGGGTAGGAAGCATCTAAGTAGAACCAAATAGAATACAAATATAAGTACATAGCACATTAGAGAAAATAATCACAATGGAGCGCCAGGCCCACCGTTATCACTACATATCCACATACTGTAGCCAATACATATGACTAGCAACCCCTGTTAACTAGGATTCAAATTGAGGTACAGCACGTCTAACATCTACTACTATTGGTTATAGCATTCTATGCAACAAAACTTTTCAAAAATCACTTTCACATGTATACATTTAAAAGATTTAGAAAGAATCAAAGTTCATTAGGTTCAAAATCACCAATCATAATGCAACTTTAATCAGAACACAAAGCAATCAATGAATGATTTAAATGGTTCAAGAATCAAAACATTTCAAACTAAATTTTCATGAATAGAAAACAATATGAACAAGAAGGTTGTCCCCATAGCACAAGAACAACAATCAGACAATTATTCTAAATGAAAGAAGTGAAATTAAATTTTAAAAACATGTATAGCTAACACTATCTACTTATAGTACATTGATGACACTTGTCACTGTCCGCCACTTCTTCCAATTAACCCAGACATGAGGACATTTTCAAAATTAGCTAGAGCCTGTAACACTATGACTTGATCACTCATCTCTTGCAACTCTTATCTAACAAATGCTATAATTTGTCACTATAATTGCAAGTTGTAATGCTCTCTTCTCCAACCAAAACGCTAATGACAGAACCAAATGTGTATTGCTAGCTAATTATCTCCCACTCGATTTTACCCTTTTGCAAAAAGAAACATGCATAGAAGAGTATGACAGAGGAATTTAGGTCCAGAGAGGAACGATAAGCCTTAGCGGGAAGTAGGAGGCAAAAATGCAGACTAATTAAGCAAAAGAAATTAGTGGTTGAAAACAAAGAAAAATCATTGTGGGAAGGGCAAAACTTAGCTACTATAACAAGGGATGAATTGTTCGAATTTAGGAGGGAAAAAATTGCTGAATAAGAACAAAAGAAATCAAGCACAAACCTAAAATGAGTCATAGCCCCCAATAAAAGGAAGAGGAATGCTATGAAGCGAAGGCTTGGCAGTGTTATTAGACCAGCTCATTGAAATCACAAATGCATGTGAAAGAGGATGAATCGATGAACCTTACAAGAATGCCGCAACAACCCTTACAAAGATGTTGCTCGATGACAGAGCCACCGAAAATCAACCAAAGTAGTAGCGAAAAGGAGTAAGAGTGGAAGCTTCGCAAGAGAGAGATGAGATAGAAGACTGGAGAGATGAGGAACAAAGCATGGCTCTAGTACCTATATGGTATAGAACCAAAAAATAATGAGCCAAATGCTACCATATAAAAAATTATGCATTTATATGTTTTATTTTCTTTGAATTTAGTGGCATTATTACTGAGTTTGATATTTTTCTTTCAAATTTGGTAGCAAAATGCCAATAAGTTTGACGATCTTTTTTTCTTTATAAAATTATTTTGCCTGTTCATATCAAATGACTTATAAAATAAGTAGTGTCTAAATATACAACATGATTCATTATTCATATTTGGATCTTTTATTAATAATATAATTTATTAGAAAAAAAATATTTTTAACTTTTTATTTTTATATTATTTATTTTGTGATAAAAATTATAAATTGAATTCTTGTTTATTAAATGATACTATAAAATTTTATCATAAATTATATTTTTAAATAAACTATTTAAGTTTAAATCTTTTTTAATGGTTTCACCTATAATTTTTCTTGATCTCCCTTTATTTTTAACTATTAGGTTATTTTTCATTTGATCTACTCTACTTACTGGAGTTTCTATAGGTTTTTTTCACACATATCCAAACCATCTAAGGTATTATTCTACAATTTTTTTTATAATAAGTGCGATCTCTACTTTCTCTTTAATGCATTCATTTTTAATTTTATCTTATTTAATGTATCCATTCATCTAAGCCAATATTTTTATCTCTACAATATTGAACTTATTTTCTTGTTAGATTTTTATTGCCCAACACTCAGTCTTATATAATATTGCAGATCTTATAACTGTGCGATAAAATTTACCCTTAAATTTAAGTGATATTTTTCTATCACAAATAATATCCGAACCACTCCTCCATTTCATCCATTCTACTTGAATCTTATGATTTACATTTCCTTCTATTTTCCTATTATATTATATGATGGACTTAAAATACTTAAACCGTATGACTTATGATATGATTTGTTCTCCAATTTTTATTTCTACGCTAGAATTAGTGCTTTTATTGTTAAATTTGTTTTTCATATATTTCGTTTTACTTTTACTTAAACAAAATCTAAATGTTTTCAAAACTAGTTTCCACAACTCTAATTTCTCATTTATTTCCTCTCTTAACTTTCCAACTAACACTATATCATTTGCAAAAAATATATATTGTGGCATCGACTCTTGAATATGTCAGTGAATACATCCAAACTAAAGTAAAAAGATATAAATTCAAAATTGACTCATGATATAGGTCAATAGTTATCGAAAAATCTTTTATTGGCCCACATTTTGTTCTCATACTAATTGTAACTCTTTTATACATATTATGAATCATTTGAATATAAGTAATACTATTTTTTTTTTTTAACGTTCTATAAAACCTCTCTTAATACCTTATCATATACCTTTTATAAATTGATGAACATATTGTTGAAATTAAATATTATTAATTATTATATTTTAATTAGTTAAATTTTTTGAAAAAGAAAACTATTTTGTGAATATATTTTTTTAATAATAATTATTCAAACTTACAAATGATTTAAAAATTTGCTAAATTTTTTAAGAAGTGGATATTCTGTATTAGTTAAATATACATTTAATACTTTTTTATCAAATATTTAATACTTGTTAAATTATATAAGTAGTACATATTAGAGAATTTTGAACAAAATAGATATATTTGTAATTTATTTGTTGATTTTAGAATAAAAAGTTCTACCATGCTGCTTCATTGTCCGCAACGAGGAACAATCATATTATGGGCTTGCAGGTTTCAGATGAGATTTGGGCCTATCACCCTTACGAAATTAACAATATTCTTTTGACCCACTTCAAAAATACCTATTCGGCTAGACCAACCATTAGGCCAACCTCTAGCCACTTCCACTGCCTAAGGCCCATTCTTACTTAACCCTTACCTTGCACGACAATTTACAAAATCATTGCAAAAATTTAAGTTGGAAGGTTAGGGGTTGCTTCTAAAGATTGGAACCCTTTCAAATTCTGAAGCGGTCCTCTTATAGCTCATCTTTGTTATGCCTATGTTATCATCTTCTTCGACTAGAGCCACAGAGAAAACCTGCAGAACCATCTATGACACGCATAACCACTTCTCTAGAATTTCTGGTTTATGAATAAATTTTGCCAAATCCAACGTGTGGTTTTCATCTACAGGGGAGGAAAGCAAACAGAGGAATGTGGCTATTCATTTTGGAATGAGAACCTTGAGAAATATCTTGGTTTTCCCATTGCGAAATCCAAAGCTGCTAAACAAGACTACGGTTTCATTATGGAAAAGATCATAGAAAGAATTATAAATTGGAGTTCAAGGTTACTTTCCATGTAGCCAATAGAACTACACTCATTAAATTTGTTACTTCCTCTATGCCAGAATACATCTCCCGCTGTATCATTGTTCCCACTTCCATCTGCAATGATATTGCCAGAATTAACAGGAACTTTCTGTTAACACTTGCCATTTCTGTAATGGTGAACATGAAAGGGAGGATCACATCTTCAGATGCCGCCCTTTTACAGCCTTGTTTCGGCAGAGATATAATATCGCCACCCTTCTTGATCTACCCTTTCCCGATTGGATCAGAGAAGCTGCTTGACTCTTTTAACTCTACAAAACAGCCATGTTCATAGGGTTGAAGAACTCATATGAGAAATAGTTCAGACTTCAGATGGCTTGAGATAGAGGCACTCATGACCCCCCTACTGTTATCAACCTTATTAATTCAATTGCTGATTATTCTTCCCACCTCTATTCCAGTCTCATTGAATCTTCCAGGTGGTTGATGAAGAAGTTCAATCAAATTAATGTTTTTAGTTGATCACTCTGTAGCTTTTAGTTTGTAACGTCATTGTTCTGATCATCTAATTCCCGTTTCAATCAAAAAAAAAAAACAAAAGAACGGACAACTAAAAAGAAAAAGCAAAGGAGAAAAAGTAGACTAGAGCCACGAGATTTTGTATCTTTGTTTAGCTATGGCCAAGAAAAGAGTTGCACCCTTGCCCTTCTAAGCCCATCACGATGAACTTGCTTGAAATTGATGGTAATTTATAAAATTATAGGGATGGGTCATAGATAAGTCTAAAAGTTATACCTTTTCTTCTAATTTATTAATATATTGTAAGTATATAAAAATAATGTTTCTTTACTTTATTTAGCGTTGTTTTCGAGAATAATTTAAACGCATTATTCTTTAGTTTATTGAAAACATTAACAATGGTAAATAATTGTTTTTAATTCCTTAATCTATAATATTAACATGATTAACATGTTCTATATCACCATGGTATTCATGCAATATATAATTTTTTTTTTTTTGATAATCAAGTAGTTGGCTTCAAGTTATGTTACCACATCTAAAAAATCTCTTACATTCTAAAACAAATTATCATTTCTAAGTACAAGAAAATAGATCTTAAACATTAGAAAATAAACAAATTGGTATTAAAAAAATAAAAAATAAAAACCACAAGTGTGCTATAAAATGATGAATCAAACGACAATAGTGTTTGTCATCCTAAGTTAACTCACTTGATTAAAGGAATTAATAAGAGTTTTATAATTATTCATCCTGTAGGGATTTGTATCCGCTCAATATTAAAAATTTATGTTGGCAATCAACACTCATAAAAAATTTAGGTAAATCATGGTGGGTATGCAAAAAAAAAGATTGAGGGAATATAAAAAAAAATGGAAAATTGGGTCAATAATATAGCAAATGACAACTGTATCTTTACTTTAAAAATAGAATAAAAAATAAATATTATTAATTAATAATTATAAAAATATAATAGATATTTTTTACTTTTTTTTTTTTTTAAAGTTAGCTTTTCATAAAATAGACAAAATCACATACCAAAAATGACGTAAGTTTCTTTACACTAAAATGAAATATATAAATATAAAAAAAAAATTAAATATAGTCAACTAATACTGAAGACTATAAGATCAAGCTCATAATCATAATATGAATAAAAATCATTATTGCAGTTTAATAATTAAAAAGAATTATGTGGTGTTTGATCTGAAGTTTAAGTAAATAAATGAGAATAAATATTCTAAAATATTATCAATGTAACTTAATCATCAACTTAGTACTACTAACTCTAGTATAATTCCTAATAAACAAGCACTACTACAGAATCTGGCAGCCTATGTGCTTTCTTTAAAATTGAAAGATGGGACCCATAAGTAAAGGAAAGGACCAACCAAGGCAGGTAGGATTGTGTGATTCTCCATACAATTTTGGCTTCTTCTCCGCAAAGCAAGCCTTTGGATTTTTGGACCCCTCTGTTCCTTCTTTAATATTTCTCTTTCATCTCTCTTGTTCATCATTCTAAGCTTAGCTTTTCTCTTGCATCAAGAATTTTACTCGCTTTTTCACATCCCACTCATCAAACATTGTACCAAATCCTCAAAGTCGGCTTTCAAGCATATAATGTTGCTATTATTACAATTTGTGTAATTATTGCATATATTGGTACCACCGTTATATATATAACATTGTGCACCTTAAAAATTTTGGGACGCTACCAGCAAAAGCAAATGTTCCCCACACTCTAAACTCTTATATAGGTCATTTTAGTCTTTTTCATATTTGCCAACCTAAACCTGAAGAGCTAATTTTATTCTTTTAGTTTCATATGTACAAGACATTAATATTTTTAAAATTAAATTAGTCATTAAATCGGTAGAGGTACTAATTCACAGTTCGAATCGTGGTTAAATCATAATTAAATCAGTAATAATTAAATATATTTTTTAAAAAAATTTATATATTAAAATTTTAATATAACAAATAAATTTTAATAAATTTTAAATATTTGATTACTAATTTAATATTTCTTAAAATGTTACAAAAATTAATTTTTAATTAACAAATAAAAATTATCTATGATTAAAAGTTAAGAGTAATTAATATTAAATTTTTAAAATTTTTAAATTATATTAAGATTATACTTATCATTAAATAAATAATAATTTTAGCTAAGTACCTTGATATTTGAGAGAAATGTTATTAGGAAATTAAACATAATAGAAAGCAAGCATAAAAAATAGTCAACTTTGCACATTTTATTTCTCTTATATTCTTTTTCTTTTTTAAAAAAAATTCATATTTCAACTTCTTCATCTTTTTTATTATTTTTTATTTTTAATTTGTCAAATTTTATTTGAGATGAATTCTTCTATTATATAAGAAAAAGTTTAAAAAAAAATTGGCTCAAACCAGTTCAAACTTGTTTTTATTGGTTTTCACCAATTATTGATTGGTTTGACCAATTCTTGATCGATTTTTTAGTTGATCAATTTTTTACATCAATTGAATCAGACCAGAAACCAATTTTCGGTTGAACCGGTCAAACTAGACGGTCTAGACTATTTCTTAAAACTATGCAAGACATTTTGAAAAGATCCTATTATTTATATTAAGGTTTGAGAGAGAGTACATGAAAACTTAAATTTGAAATTCCTTGCGATCTATTATCTTTTATATTACTAAATTACATGTAATGACTCAATGCAAAAGTTCTACTGCCCGCCCTCCAATAATATTATTATTGCAAAGGAGTATGGTATTTTTCTTAGATATATATAATTATGATCCTAGTGTTTGAGTCATACGTGAACTAATTAATATTTTTTTAATTTAAGTACATTATTACTAAATATTACATCAATATTTAGATATATATTAAATATCATTTTAAGTATAAATATTATTCAAACTTAAAATAAAAACTTAGATTTTGATCTTCAATTAATTTTTAATTAGATGTTTTTACTTTTTCCCTAGTGAATTTATTTTTTGTTTCATTTATGTTAAATTATAAGTAAAAGAGAAAGGAAATAAGAGATCTATGTGCATTGCTTATCGTATACATAACGTCAACTAAGTCACAAACCTTCATGAGAAATTAAAAGGGCACTTGGGCCATTTCACCATGGCTATAATAAACAAATTTTGTTTTATATTTTTGTTATCAAATTTTCTAATAAAAGTATTAGCACCAGAAAAATAACAAGTTTAGCCAAAGTCATGACTAGATAATTGGCTAAGAATCTAGACAAAATTATTGTTGCCTAGCTGAGAGCCCACTTAATATTGTAGCGTAGCCAAGAGCCCAACTAAGATTACAAATGTTTAACTAAAGTTTTAACTGACTAGCTTAAGTATTGACTACCTAACCTAAAACTTCATACTTTAGTAGTCTTCAAAAAAATAAGGAGAATGTAGGTGTCATACTTGACAACCTGTCAAGGGTTATGTGTAATGCAAAAGGCGCAAAGAAAAAAAGAAAATAAATTAATTCTCAAAAATGATTTTGAAAACTAATTTATTAGAATCACAACTAAAATTTTAATTTTTTTAAAGGTAAAAATATGGAAAATACTTTTTTTTAAAAAGAAAATGGAAAAGCAGTCTCCAAACTAGATATGAATTCTAGAGTCAGTTGAGTCGTGAAAAAGGTGTTAGTTCCTCACAACACTTATTTTTAAGAATAGCTACCTTAAGTCAGGTATAAAAATTAATATGGTCTCAATTTTATTTAAATTACCCTAATTAAAATACATGCAAAAAAGACAAAATAAAAAGGAATTAAGAAAAAATAAAGAAGGAAGAATTAAATAGTTACAAGGCAAAAAAAAAAAAAGAATATTGACAAAAAGTAGACTTAACCTAAGAGAGTAATCTAAGACCTCCCAACCATGTGAAAGGTATCAAAGCTCATATAGTTTGAAAAGGGATAGAAAACTAATGTCACTTAATTGGTGATTTTTATTTATTTTTTGTGAAAAAGAAAAAAATACTAAGCTTAATTTCACAAATAAAAGGAATTTGTGGTTAGTTGATGTATTTTAATTTGTGAAAACAAGTTAATCTCCTATTCTTACTCTATTTATTTTCTCTTTTTTCTATTTTTTGGATTTTTTAAAATGTATTTTTAAAATGATTTAATTAATTTTCTAATAAAATAAATTTTCATTATTATTTTTTTGGATTTTTTAAAAGAAAATAAACAAATTAAATGAATATAGGCCATTGAAACCTAAAATATATTTGAACATGATCACAAAGACCTAACAAACACTAGGTAAAACCTAAAGAGACAAATTCTCATATGATTCTTACTAATTAACACTTTATTCATCTGAGGAGACACCAAGTCCCACATAGTAAACTCTAGAAAACAAAAATAATAAAATAAATGAAAAAAATGATAAAATAAATCAAAGAAAGTTAATAAAAATGTAACATTCGATTTATCGAAAAGGGTTATAAATGTGTGATTTTCAAAGAAAGTCCCCTAAATAAAAGGATTTGAGGTCAAATAAAATTAGAGTGATAATCTAGACTTCTAAAAATGAGGATTTGAGGATTGAGTTACTTGAAAACTCGAGCTAAACGAGCTAAAAAAGTTTGTAAAAGAAAGTTGAGACATTTTTGAAAATCTTGGAAAACTCACAGGAAGGCTTTTTAAATAAAAATTTTGAACTTTTCAGGATTTTCAAGGGGCCTAAAAACTATGAGAACCCTTAGAACAGTTAAAATCTCTTCGGTAAGCAATTTCAACAAAAAGGTGACTTAAACTTTAATCAAATGATTCGAAATGATTTTAAATTCAATTTGAGTAAAACTAAGAGCAATTTATAAGTTAGAGGACCCAAATTTTATGATGAAAAAGACAGATTTTGAAAAGGAGTTGAAATAAAGCCAAATGGAGTGAAAAAGTATATTAACTTTATCTTTTTGCTTCTTAAAAAATGTCTAGCCCTTCTCCTTCTCTCCATTGATACTTTTCTGGTTTGGACAGAATTGAGAGAGTTGAGAAAGACACACAAGAGAGGGAGAGCTAGGGAGGAGGAAAAACCAACCAAAAAAGTGTAAGAATTTAAGTTTTCTCATACTTCTTCTTTTTTCCACCTTTTTCTCCTCTTTCTTCCCTCTTTTCTTATGATTTTAATGGTTAATTGAGGATGTTTCATGGCTGGTTCAGAGGGAGAAAATCAGAATTAGGAGGAGAAGTTTGAAGCATGTGGAAGAACTCTTGAAAAAGTCTTGAAACCTAGGTAAGATTCATTACTTTTATTACTTCTCATTACTTGCTCCTTCATGGTGTTCTTCATCTAGCCTTGAGCCCATCCATTAGGGAAGAAATTCTGATCAAATTAAGGTAGAAAGAAGGGTTATGGAGTGTGAGGATTAAGAATATCCAAAGACAATAAAAAGAGAAGTTTGAAAATTTAAGAATGAGAACCTTGGGATTTTGAGACAATTGGCAAATTTTGAATTTTTCTAAGGATGTTTTAGCTTATTTAAGAACTTGAATGAGTCTCTTAGACTACTAGAAAGATTTATATGAGCCATTCATAGAAGAAAAAGTAATAAAACTCTATGGCTCCACAAACTAGGAGCATGTCTTGGCCAAGAGAGGTCAAGCCACCTAAGGAGTGTTTTAAATTATTCTAAGGCTAGAATGAGAATAGATATGATAAAAAATATCAAAAGAAGCCTAGAAAAAATAAATTTTAAAGCCTTAATTTATGAGATAGAAGTGTAAGCTTCATAATGAGACATAAATAAACAACTTATAGCTAAACTCTTTAAAATGAATTTGTAATGACTTCAAGGAGTTTAAATGGAGTCAAGAGACCTAGATTAAAGGAGAAAATAGAGCCAAGATCTTAAATTCCACTAGTTGCTTCATTATGTCTTGTATGGAAGCATAATTGAGCCATATGAGAAAGTAGCTTCATATAGAATGTGTGTGATATCAAAGCTTATTCCTATGAGTGATTTATGTCTCATTTGATGTGTTTAGACTAAGAAAATTAAGTGCTACCCAATTTCATGAGCTTAGCCAAAAAGGGGAAGACAAATTCAAGGAAAAAGTGTGTGATATTGGTTTCAAGGTAGCTTTCTAACTTTTTCCTCATATATTACTTAGATGTTTTCTTATCTTTGAGTGCTTATGTATATGTTTGAATGATGAAATATGCTTTTAGCTATTGCTTACTTGCTATGGTACCTTTATGCACTATGAAATGACTTTATGAATGTATTTTGTCTTGAATGAGTATGTTGATACCAAAAGTCTCTTAGCAAGGGTGAGGATGAGTCAAAAATCCTTAAAATTAGGTGAGACAAAACTAAAAGTCTCAAGAAAAAATGAGACTAAGTCAAAAATCCCTTGAAAATGAGTAAGACAAGTCCAAAAGTCCCAAAAAAATGGATAAGGCTAAACTAATACCTTTGAGAGACTATGTATGATGTGTATGAGTATCTTGAACATAGAAAATGATTTATGTATATTCATGACTAGCTTAAGAGACATGTATACATTCTTTGACTTGGATTGTATCCATTATATATGTTTGAAACAGTAAAGAGTTATTACAATTCTTTGAATATCACTCTTCCTCCTCCATATTCTTATTCATGTTTAGGTGAGCTAAGGAGTCCAAAGAAATGAGACCAACTGCAAGGAAGTAGAAAAATAGGCAATTTTATAGCATATTGATGTCAAGAAATGTATCCATGTGATGTATATAAGATGTAACCATTTGACCAAGATTAAATGTATATAATTATGATATAAGTATGAATCATGAAGCCAAATGTATGAAAATATGAGAATTTGTCATCCTTGTGCTAATATGTGTTTGTTGATGAATGTGAATGGTATGGTAAAATTGAGATACATGAATATTTGGACCGCTTGGTCAGCCTTTATAAGTTAATTTTAACTATTTACATGTGCCTAATTGGTTGTGGTTGGAGTAGGAAAGCATATGCCGTCATTTTGACCCTATTTGATATTTAAAAAGTGCCACTTTATGAGTTAAACCTCAAATTGACCAAATAGATGAATTTTTTCATAAAATTTGGCATGAATATAGGTCTCATCTAGGACTTTTTGTTGAGGTAAGAATTACATCATTTGAAATTCTAGAAAATAAATTATAAATTTTTAAAGTTAAAAAAAATTTTAGATTTGGTATGTGCACTGTTCATATAGTTAGTTTAATCTCTTATATCATCTAAGAGACAAATGATATCTAATTTTTATAAAATTTTACAAACATAAACTAGGGATGATAAGCATTCTTTAGCACTTAAGAGCGCCTCATTTAGGTTTATATTGAAGGAGATATGAATTTTTGAAGTTGGTAGTTAGTACTAGTAATGTAGATAGACCTCATATATTATTCTATTAATGTTTATGGGTTAGATGGCATTTCCTTGATCTAGAACTATTTTTATTAAAAGTAGACATCTATAACTTTCCAAAATGATATGGTTTTATAGATTTCAAATTTTTTAGAATTAGTTATGAATTTTTAAAACTTATATAAAAAATCTATAATAACAAACCTAGGCAGTTAAACCTTTGGTGCTATTTTATTGTCTTTTATGACCTAGATGATGTTTTCATGCTTTTGAATGATTTTTAGCCCCTAGTCGACATTTAGGACTTTTCAGAAGGCTATTGTTTGTTCAATTTTAATTTTTCTAAAATTAATTATAATTTTTCAAAATTTATGACAAAAAATTACCACTGAAATCCAAAATTTCCTCCTTGAAATTGTGATATATGCTTCCAAATCCGTGGCATATGAGATGAATTGAGATGTATATAATTTGAATGGATATGTTATAGATGGAAAACCATATTGGTAAGTTCAACAGGCCCCCAAAGCCTTGAATTATGTATATGGCTCCTTCATTACACAATTATCTATATATAAAAGATATGTTTTTCTTGCAAGTGTGTTTCAATTTGCATGAGATATGTTGAGATAGCCCATGTGACATGTTTTTAATATATGAAGGGATATATTATATATACAAAATGATATCCATGAGTTCATAGGGTCCATGAAGCATAAAATGAATTAATTGGACTCTGCGTTATGTGATTTCCCTTCATTAATTTTCCTTTTTCGTGTAAATACATTTAACTAAGTTATGAAATGGAATGGGAAGGTTAAAGAAGTAAGGTATTACAACAAACAAGAAATATCTAACATTAATATATGTTTATGTACAATCAAGTAACATTTTATTTCAATAGGACTATAGGAATGAGAGCAAAAGGGAAATAAAAAGAGCTAATGAAATTTTCGCCTTTAGTCTTTCTTTGGTCTCCTTTTGGAATTTTTTATGTATCCTCTCTAATAACTTGAATGATCTTCCATGGCTTATATGCAAATAAAAGAAAGATAGAAGTAATTAGCTATTTTTTTTAAAGGACACCAAAGCAATAAATGTACAAATTTTTAGACAACATCTAAAGACAACTTATAGGTCAATCTTAGACTTATAAAATCAATTAATTATTCTATACCCCAAAAGAGATATCATTAACTAAGTAAGTCTTTAGCACAGACATGACAAAACATGAGAAAACACTAATTTTAATGCATATAATTACAACACAAGCGCATTAACATAACATCAAAACAAGCAAATCAAAAAAAAAATGAAAAACATGAAAAGAATGGGAAGAAGGTTTGATGAAAGACACTGCCCATTGGTGAATGACAAAAAGGATCCTTGGTGGTTAGTTGCATTCCCTTATATCATTTAAGAGAGCTCTTGGTCATACTAACCAAATGAATTTTCCTACTCCAACCTTAAAACTTAACTAATGGCAAAAAATGGCTATTTATAGAACATAGCCAAGTAAACTTTAGTGGAAATAGGATTTACCATGAGAAAAAATGAAGGTTTGGGTGGCCAAAATGCTTTCAGAAACCTTGGGATGGTGCTACAACCACTAAATAGGCAACTCTCTTCAAAATAGAAAAGTGCTAATTACTTAGTCTCCAAGCATGGATAAGAGAATTGAAAACTCCTTCAAAATGCAGAAATTTGCTTTCATGCTCTTCATCAAACTTGTCAGCTTTTCTCTTGTCATTTCTTTCTATTGATTTCATCTAATTTGGACTACTATATCATTATTTATACTAAAATTACCAAGACATGTCAAGTAGACTAAGCTCATTTCATCTAGGTTTGTTCCAATTTGACCTATTTCCTTTTATGAATTGGGCTTTGAGTTAAGCAATAAAGTTGTAGGGCTCTGTCTTTGCTTTATAGAGGTTCAAGAATTAGACTAATTAAATATTTGTATGGCAAGTTTTACTCAATTTACTACATCCTAGTCCAAAAAGTTTGCATGTAGTTTGGTTTTGTCTTAAATATTTCCATTTAAGCCTATATCTCCATGCTATTGGACTCATAATTTGGATTTTGGGCTTTTTTCTAAGTCTATTAACCTCTTATAAGTTTTTGAGATCTTTGAGCTCTCCTTTTAACCTAGTGGCTTCAAGTGATTTGCTTTGCTAGAAAATGAGTGAAGTTAAGCTTCCTTTTTTTCCTTCATTTTTAGTTTCTTTTTCATTTTTTTAATTCATGATGCAAAATAAAAATTGACTGAAAATCAAATCAAAATTGACACTAAAATCAAACTCAAATAATGAAAATGATTTCAAAAATTAAATTGAAATAACACAAAACTAAACCATGATTCCAAAGAAGACATGGAAATAAAATAAAATCCAAAATAAAGGATTTTTAATTTGATGTGTTTGTTATTTTGGGACTTTTAGAATTGTCTAGAATATAATGGGCTTAACCAAATTTAGCATCATTTTAGTACCTTTTTCACTCAAAGTATTTTATTTAAACATGAAAGAAGTCTAGTAAAGACATAAAACATGGATGATAACCTATCACAAGGAGTGGTTACCAGCCAAGAAAGCCATTATAAAGTTAGTGGAAGCCATAAAGTTAATAGAGACATAAAATATGATAGCTATCATGGGGAGTAGTTACTAGCTAAGAAAGCCACTATAAAAGGAGAAGAAGAACCATAGAACAGGACATTGAGCCAAAACCACAAAATAAACTATTCAACAACTTACTTTTATTTTATTTTACGTACCTTTATTTTTAGCCTTTTTTATAACTTTATTTACTCATTTATACCCTTTATTTCCAATATTTTTATCATTATTTTCAACCTATTATCATAGTTTTTGTTGGTTTCTTTAAAGTTTTTCCTATTGTAATTCATTGTTGCTTAAGTTTGTACCAATATTTAATCAATTTGAAACAATATATTTCTAGCTCCCAATTTCATTTGTTTTTCTACTTTTCATTTATTTCCTTAATTGTATTTAAGATTTAAAAGAACCTGTCTTTGGAGAGTCATGTTCTATCTCTACAATCTACTTATAAAAAAATAAAAGATTGAAAAGGAGTTATCCAAGATTATTTCACACGACTATCTATTCTTAACTAATCAACTAAGAGGAATTTCAATTAAAAAAATCACAACATATAAAATTAGCACGCCTAGTGGAACCATACAAATTTTGAATGTTTAAGTATGTCTAAAGACTACTAGTGTTTGAACAACTATTTATTTGAAAGAGATAGAGCCGCAGAAGATACTAATTATGTTCTTAAGGAAATTAGTAGAATAGCTCTAAAATGTGAGAACCATTATGGATTGTTTATGTCTATAACGGTCACAATATTGTTATAAAATGTTATGTGATGAAAGGTATACAAAAGTGTGCCTATGATGCTTGCCACATTTGCCAAAATTGTAAAGCCTATGGTAGTTAAAAAAATTTGTAATAAGCAAAAAAGAGTAAGAGCAATTGTAAGGTAGACTAAGGGGTAAGTTGTATCAAGTAAGGAATAACCATTTAATATTAAGGCAACTCCTAACTTTTAAGTAGTAAGAATTCATCAACCAAGATTTGTTATAGCCAAAATTCATAAACTAAGACTTACAACCGTAGTGTAATTAATCAATCAATATCTACAACTACAACTAGACTTCACTAACCAATACGTGCAATAGTAGCCAAAATTAATCAGCCAATATCTACTATTGTAGCAACAAATAATCAAGCAATACATGTAGTTGTAGTTAGGATTCATTAGTCAATACTTGTGATTATAATATAAATTCATTAGGGAATACTTGTAATTATAGCCAAAATTTATTAGCTAATGCATATGGCTATAGTTAGAATTCAATAGTTGTTTATGGCTACAAGTCAACATCTAGTATGCCGATTGCTATACTTGTTGTGCCCTAGCCGAGTATCCCTATCAGCATGCCTACATAATAGCTTGTCTCACCAATAATATTGATACCTCCAAAAGGTTCTCACACCTAAATGCAAGCCATGCCATACTATAGGTTAGCTGACAAGCCAAACATAAAAGAGATTCAAATATGTGGGTAGAGGTTTTGAAGAACCATTTTGGATTTATACCCAAGAAGAGGGACATGCCAATTTACAAGAAACTATACCTAAAGTAGGTAGTTTGGGCCATGCCATTGCCAAAGGACTTTGAAACATATGATTTTTTTTTTCCATTTTTTCAAGCAAAGATGACTAATCAACAATGAAACACACAAGCCATTTTTCTTGGCTCAATATGGAAAGGTTAGCCAGAATGAGTTCCACAAATTTGAGTTGTTTCCTTTATCCTTGACTCACACTACATTCACTTGGTATGCCAACCTAGCACCTAACTCAATGCAAAGTTAGTAGGAGATGGAGAAGTTATTCCATAAGCAATTTCATAAGGCCCAAGCCAAAGTCATTACCTCTAATGTCTTAGCACTAAAATAAAAACTGAATGAGATAATAGAATAATTCTTTAAGAGATTTAAGAGAATGAAGAGCAAACGTAATGTGTAATTGTTAAAGACTAAAGCAATATGAATGGCTATGAGACAATTGAACTTGGCCCTGAGAGAGATGTTGATCACAGATAATTGTTCTTATTTAATGGACTCTATCATGAAGGCTATTAGGATAAAGCAATTTATCGAGGAAAAAAGAAGTGTAGAAGAGCTGCTAGGACTACAAAAGGTCCTCAATAATTTTCATCTTTAAGGTTAAAGAGAAGTCATAAATGACTATTAATTAAAAGAAGAGGAGGAGTTTGAAATAGCTTACATAAATACATTCAAGATTTTGAGCAACAAAGGTTATTCGTGTTTATATATGAGACCATGTAAGGGCAAAAAAGGACATTTCAGGTTGGTTGAGAAAAATAAAGCAATAAATACTAATTCATTCTTAAAGGCAACCTTAACTAATATGGTTTCAATTACCAAGTGGCCTCCTAGATCTACATTATTAGAAGAGAAAAGGCTACATCCTAGAGAAAAGGAAAACCAGAGTTGAGCTACATAGATAAGAAAATCATCACTTTTTTATATTCTTGCTTAAGCCAACTTATACCAAGAGACATGCAGGGGGTGGCAAAGTGTTAACATTAAAAATAATAAGTTTATCCAAAGTCATGATTAACTAATTAGTCGAGAGCTTAGTTGAGATTATAGCTACCTAACTAAGAGCCTAACTAAGATTACAACTACCTAACTAATAACCTAGTTGAGATTATGAATGCCTAGCCAAGGTGTTGACTAACTAGCCATGATATCAACTACTTAACCAATAGGTCAATTAAATTAACTAAGAACTTGATAGTTAAGTAGTTATAAAGAAAGAGAATATGCACCTAACTAATTTTAGGATGATTCAACATGTTTTCCACTCAAAACATTTTGTTTAAACATGAAAGAGGTCATTAAATTAGTTGAGACATAAAATATAGATGATAACCTATCATCAAGAGTGCTTACCAGCCAAGGAAGACACTATAAAATTAATGGAGGCCATGAAGTTAATGTAAGCATAAAACATAGATGATAGCCAATCATAGGAAGTGGTTATTAGTTAAGAAAGCCCTTATAATAAGGGAAGAAAGATCACAATGCAGGACATAGCCAAAATTACAAAAGAAACTATTCAATAACTTACTTTTATCTAATTTTACATACTTTTATTTTTATCCTTTATTTCTTGTTTTATTTATCCACTTTATTTACTTATTTTATGCCCTTTATTTCTAGTTTTATTTATAGCATTTTATCTTTTTTTTTTAAGCCCATTATTAGAGTTATTGTTAGTTTTTTTAAAAGTTTTTTCTATCATTATTCATTATTGCTTAAGTTTGTATTAATATTGGATCAATTTAAAGTGATATGTTTTCAGTCCTTAATTTTATTTATATCTATCTTCGTCAATTTATTTTTATTTAGAACCTCTTTTTACCTAGGTTTAACAATGTTTAGAACATTAGAAAACCCATTTAAAAAGTTAGGGCCTATCTTTAAGATCTGCTTATAAGAAATAGGGATTGAAAAGGAGTTATCTAAAATTCTTTTCACTCTCAACTAATTAGTTGATGGAAATACTAATAAAAATTAAAAAAACTTTACAAAACGCATAACAAGTGTATGATCATTTTTAAAGATAAATCTATGATTTTCAAAACTCAGCTTCATATAATTGAATTTTTTAAAGAATTTTTTTTTGCACATACCATATTTTAATTAAAAAGCATATGAGAAAAAATATAAGAAATTTTACCTAAATCTTGTTCTTGTAATATTTAAGTTTTATTTTTTTTAAAAAATACTTTTTTATTTTATCATGATCAAGGTATTTCTTCTCACTTTATTAAATTTTTTTTCTCTCATAATAATAATAATAATAATAATAATAATAATAATAATAATAATAATAATAATAATATTATTATTATTATTATTATTATTATTATTTAGGGACCTTAGGTAAGATATATTTATACTAAAACATATTAAATTTTAAAATTATTTTAAAGAACTTTGTAACAAAATTTTAACTTTGAGTTTTGAATTGTAATAATAATAATAATAATAATAATAATAATAATAATAATAATGCATGACTAGCTAGCTACTTTCCACCAGAGAAATATATATTGATGGTTGAATGACCGTGAGAGGGACTCCAGGTTTTATTTAATTAGCTAATTAAGAGTGAAGGAAAAGCTATTGGCGGGGGGAAAGTGTTCTAGTTTGATGTCTATATCAAACTTAAAATATTATTCCCTTTCTGAAATGATAAACATATACATACATACATATATATAAAATGTATTATTTTCTTTAGGATATCAGTTGCTGTATCATAATGACTGTCATTTTAGACATTTAACATGATCGAAAGATGACATCTTTTGCCTCAAAATGAAGATTATATATTCAATGTGACGGCATTGTAATATTGATGGTTGACCTATCCCATATATTATCTTAATTTCATTCCTTTTTGTGAATTAGCTCCAATCTAAAATGTGTCAATTTTCATTCAAATAAAAGAAGCGGTCCATTAACCCCAAAGGTTGGTTTAATATAAAATTGAGAACATGTAATATGCAAACAAGCATATTATTATTAGTTCAATATTCTCTTTGCTTTTTTCAAATTTTTTATGCAATATTAAATTGTAGCAGTTTTTTTTTCTAATTTTACAAATAATGAAAATAAGCAATTTAACTTCCCACTATCTCACGTACACTTTAACCTCTCTTTCCTATTTATGTTATTTAAATAATATTTTACTTTATGTTAGTTTGAAATCAATAAGAATAAAGAGGCCAAAGTCATATTAGAGTTTAACTTCAAAAGAATTTTAATTTCCTAATATTGGTGAGAATAACATGAATTTGATCATATTCAAGAAATAAATTAATTGAAATACATAAAAATTGACCTAAACATCTAACCAACCGCAATACAAAGCAAAAGCTAATTGTTCATGGTTTATAACCTCATATGGCACAAATTTCAATCTTTACAAATAAAATAATTTAATTTTAAAGGTTCAATCCATATTATATTCCATCTTTCTCCTCTAAAGACTACGACCTCATCAAATCATAACAAAATAATAGAAAAAAAAGGACAAAATTCCATCAATTATTATCTCACTCACATATCTTTTTTGTGATTCATATTGGATGTGTTTGGTTGAGTGATGTAAAAGAAAAAAAGAATAAAATATAAGTAAGTGGGATAAGAAATAATTTTTATATTTTTACTTTTAAAAAAATAATTTAATAATTAAAATAGTGATTTGATAAATAAAATAAAATAAAATAACAAGATATAATAGATAGTACATAAACTATGTAAAAGGATGGTGAACCAAATGGAACATTGGTTTTTATTCACAAGGCAATCTTATTCCAACTTATTTGCGATAAAGGAGAGAAGTTGAAGTGATCACAGAGTAGGTGAAATTTTAGGTTGATCTAGGGTAATTGAGTTCAAGTGATCATAACAACTTTTGAATAAAACAATATGTCTAAGGTAAGATAATATAGTTTAATATAAAATACATTATGAAACATATTTTTTTTCGCTAATCACAAAATAGCACAGTTTGGTGGGTAAGATAAATGATCATGTACTGTCTATATAATTAGAGTGTTTCTTTCAACTTCAATTAAAATATAGCAGTAGAAGTTAAAACAGATGTCTATGTTAAAGTTGTGGTATTCTAAGCCTCTTAATGTTTGCTCTTTTCTATAATAAACATTTCCACAACGACTCTGATAAATTATGCAAATATTCCAAAAAATAAAATGGGTATGATATATACTTGGATAATAGATGTAATTTTTGTCCTAACGTATCATTGTGAAATTTAATGCCGCTAGTTATTGTTATTAATGTCAAACTCTAACGAGATTGTTTCAGCAAGGAGATTGCAATAGACGAAGAAATGAATCTTAAAAATAGATAGAGATGTTTTTATTAAAAGTATGGCAGTAATACTAGAGTGGGAGCTTGAGAGTATTAAGCTCATATGAAGCTTAACTAGAGTTTGGATATGTGTGCAAGGTAATGCCCAAAGTGAACTTGAGATGATGATGTTAGTGATTAGATGAAGAAGATGATCACTTAGCAGAGTGATTTTTATTTATACTCATTTACGGTAAACTTAATCAAGTCAAGTAGTTTTGAGAAATCATCAAAGCCATCTGTTCAAGGTGACTTGCCATACTTAATTAGCCATCTCATCATGTATTTGCTATGTTAGTTCTTCATATATAGCTTGTTAGATGATAGTTGTAGAGTTCTTCAAGCCCTGATTAAGTAGATTGAGCCGCTTCGAGTATAGAAAAATTTTAGACCTATATACTTAAGACACCTACAACAAAGATAGTATCATGATAATTAGCATGGTACTTATGGCTTTGACGGAAATATATATTACTAATTAAAATGGACATCACTTTAAATTTCATTCTACTTCTTAGGGAAAAAAAAATCATTCTAAATTTGCAATTTTGCTCATGACCTATTTATGCTTAGTACAACAGTCTTTTCTTTTCGCTTTTCATCACTAAATAATAATTAAAGTATAATTTTAAAATTATTTTTTAAAAATATAACTAAAATATTTTCCCATTTGAACAATTATTATAAACTGAATGTATTTAATAATATAATTATAAAATGTAAATATGTTGTAAATAAATTCAATTAAAAATATATTAATATATTCACTAGTGATTGGTCTATTAATTCTTTTGTAAATCAACTTTATTTAATAAGTTTTTCCCTTCAAATGTCATATGTAGTCTGGATTAATATTTTAAAAATTAAATTAGTTATTGACAATGGCAAAGTCAAGACCTTAAGTTAGAGGTGCAAAAAAACTATTTTTCTTAATAATTTTTTATTATTTTATTTTAAAAAAATATTATCACTTAACGAATAACTTAGAATAGCATTTTGAAGAAAAAAGAAAATGTTCTTACGATGAAGTACAACAATTTATCATTGTCAATTTACAAAAATATATATCTACAAAACATAACAAATATTATTTTATCAAATAATATTTCAAAAAGTTTTGAATTATTTTCAAAGACAATTATTTTACGTTCAATTAAAAACTATATGCTGATATTTGAACTTAATTATATTCTATTTAATTATTATTGTGAAATTATTAATTACAAAAAGATATAAAGACATACATAGGTTAAATATAAATTGAAAATAGAAGAAATATAGGCAAAGGATAATAAGAGAAGAGAGAAGAAGCACTGTGTCAAGTTTAACAAGTTAAGGAGAATTTGAAATAAGAGAAAAAAGTGAGGAAGAAAGGTAAGATTCAAAATAGAAAAATGAGAAAGAAAAAGAAAAGAAATAGAGGAAAAGAGGGGAAATACATTTGTGGATTTAGTAAATTCAATTTAGAATATCAAATAATAATAAATATACATATATAGATTTAATGAATTCAATGGGTCCAATATATTCAAAATTTTAAAAGATATGAGGACATAATATCAAAATTCAATATTATATACATACAAAATTTGCAAAATTAAGTGGGGCCTATATAGCTTTGCCCTTGGTTATTGAATTAGAATAAGAAGTAATTCACGTTTTAATATGAACACAACTGAATTGGGTCAAATCGTTTATATATATGTGTGTGTATATACGCGTGTGCATCCGTGTGTGTATAAGTAGAATTATATAATATTTTATAGTTAAATGAATATATATTATAAAATAATATTTAAAATAAGCATGAATATTCAAAAACATAAAAGTTAGTTAAAATATTTTGCATACAACGATAAAAAATCTATATAAAATGAGTTAAGTGGAGTTTGTCAAACTTCATAAATCTTTTTTGTAGAATACAAGAACTCTGATTATAACAAATAGAATCAAAAATTGATTTTTTAGTTTAATACTAATTCAGCTAGTTTTTCTAGGTTTTTTTTTATCAATTCAGTCAATTCTTAATCAAATTTTTTTCTTAATTAATTTCAAGAATAGAATGAACTGAAGGTATGATAGGTTGATTAAATTTGTGGTTGAGCCAACTCATCTAATTTGTCTTTTAACCTATGGTCTAGAGTAACAGGACAATTTACAACTTGGTAAAGAGTAGGTGGGTTTGAGATAAATTTTAAGATTATTATTTTATAAATGAAATTTGAGAGATATATAAGTTATTGTAGTTTGAAATCAGACCAATTCATAATTGGTCCATGCTTTAGATATCAAGATTTGCACTGGTGTGAGAGGTTATTAAATAATGCTAATTATGTTGGGACATATTAAAATTTAGGATAAATTATAATAATCCCTCCTAAAATTTAAATAAATATCACTTAATACCCTATAATTTCAAATATAACACTACCTTTCTTGTTAATAACTTATTAAACAAAATTAATGCTTAACAATGACTAAAATGCCCATTAATCTTAGTACACACTACAAAAAATTATAGATGTAAAAATAGTGGTTTAATTATGGTTTTAAAAACTGTGGCAATTCCATGACTTAACCATAGTTATTAAAACCGTGGTTGAGTCATATGTTTAACCATGGTTGTTATATAACTATGATTAAACTTAAGGTTAACCATAATTTAGAGTAACTGTGGTTAAGATATTAAATAGTTCAATTACAGTTATTAAAATTGTGATTGATGAGTATATTTTACACATTTAAATAGATATAATTTTGAGATTTTAAGTAATATAAATTTTAGATATTATATAGATAATAAGTTAATTATCTATATCTATATATATATATATATATCTTTCTATATTTAGTTAGAGAAAATAAAATAAATTTTATTATATAACTTATCTATATTTCTTTTTTAATATTGGTGCCCTTATCCATATTTCCTTGTTAAATTTTGTGCAAAAAAAAAAAAAAAGATAAAAAGACTTGGTGGCAAAGAACGCTTATAAAAATAAAGGTTGAGGGCGTACAACTCAAATTCAAAATTTATTCTTGTTCCACTTTTCCTATATATTCTCCTCATTTTCTTTTTCTTTCTATCTCTTTACAAATTTTTGTAGAATTTTTCTTAAGTTTTTCAAAGACATAAGTGAATAATTTTTTTAGTTTCCTAATCAGAGTTATTGAGGGTTTGGTTTAATGAACAATTTGTGAGACTCTTGATTTATTTGTTTTTCTTTTCTTAAGTATTAAAATATTTTTTTATTTTTATGACATTATTATTTAGTTAATTTAAAATGGTATCTTATTTTAGTTGAATAATTACTACTATATGAATTTGTCAATCTATACTTGTTCATTAGATTCAGTAGAGTAGTAATTTAATACTTTTGATAAACCAAAATTATCTTTGTGCATTGATGAAAATATTTCTTTCATTTTAAACATACAAGTATATGAATTGTTGAATGGTGATTGGTGACTTTTCTTATTCTTAACACTGTTCATGATTTAAATTTTATGAATTCATTTGGGATTAATTAATAAACAATGTTTAATTGAAAAACCAGTTCCCTTTAAATACCATTAAGGAAGAATAGAACATCAAAGCTAATTGATATTCATAACTAATATATTTTAGAAGAAAAATTTTTTATATTTCTTTTAAAGTATCCGATGATCGAATTGGTTACGTTAAATCTGAAATAAACATAATTGGGAGTTGTTTGCATTGAATTCTTTCTTTTAAAAATATTTTATGAATTTATTTATTATTAGGAAGAGAAAAATTTCTTTTATTTTCTTTCTTTTATATTTTAATTTCGGGTTAAATAATTTAACCAATCTTTGTGGAATATGACTTTATTCACTTTATTATGATAAATTTTTTTTAGAATAAAAAATTATTTTTAGTGATTTTGACGTCTATGAATGGTTAAGTTCAAATTTAACCATAGTTATGAGAAATTATGATTTTAATCACTAATGAGGCTTAACCATGATTAATAACCATGGTTATGATTGCATCAACCATGGTTTTAAAAAAATTGTGGTCAAGTCCACTTTTAAAAAACAAAGTCTATAGCAGCTTTACAAGATTTAGTCTTCACCGGATCTGCAATAGCCTCACACATGCATCTTCATGTCTCTTAACGCTGTAGGCTGGAGCTTAGCCCACCATCGGTGACAGAAAGGGTCAACAATAGCCTCTCACCCAGCACAACTCAGCAATGACAGCATCGAACTGACCAATAGCCTCTCTACCCCGCAGCAACAGCAACAACTAAGCAATGAAGTGACAAGTGATTTGTTGAGATTTTTGCAAGTATGTTTGAATACTTTTTTTTTAAGGTTTTGTTTTCTATGACTTTTTGATTGGGTGTGTGAATTAGATTATACAAGAATTTTCAAAATACAAGCAAACAATGAAAATTTCACCCTCATAGATTTGAGGTTTTTTCTCCTATATTAAAAAATGTTATTGATTCAATGATTGTCACTCTTGAATTTTCATTTTAGTTGGAATGTTCTTTAGGCTAATGGAATTTTTGAATTTTCATTTTGGTTGAGATTTTGATGGGTCCCAAAAATTGGGCGAAAATCTCTTCTTTTTTATGCCTTAAAATTTCACTAATAAGTTAGGGAAAATGGGAAAAGAATGAAAAGACCAAAATGGGGATTTGTTGCTAGCTATACGTATCTTATGCTGTGACAATTTGCAATGCTTAGCTAGAAGGGGTTAAAAAGCCAGAAGGAAAATCTGACTACTATTTCATCAAAGGGAATGCTTCCGTCATGCCCTTAATTATAAAAGACTTGGGCCCGGGTAGGAAGCTCTTAAAGCTAGAGCCATGAGAGTTCTGAAGCAAAAATGAATGTAAGTTGCCCATTCTCTGTTCACTAAGTCTGTTGCTATTATATCAGCATATAGATGGGAAATATTGTAAGGTTTTAGTTTGTTTGCATATATGAGAAAGGGATCGTTTGAGTTCAAGACGTAGGATATTTTAACCCACCAAAGAAAGTTTCATAAATGCACAGAAGTTTTTGAATCCTAGTATTGATGGGAGAAAGAAGTCTTTGCTTATATATGCAGGTGCACAGAATGGTTTATATTCTTGTGCTTTTCTTAGGTTTTTGTTGTTTTAGCATTCAGTGATGATCCTTTATTGATTCAATATTGCAAATTAAGCATTAATTTTGTTAGACCCAAATGAAATCATATAATTATTAATAGCTTATCTCTTTCATCATTACTTATAGGGAAGAAAGAAAACAAGTGAAATCACATAACTATCCATATAATTGTAATGTTTTTATACTAATATCCCTCTATTAATGGTTTTGAGTTTTGCGAAGATGTCCTCTTAACCATCTTGAAAAATTCAGCTTCATTGGTTCCACATAATAACCATTTAGAATTTATAATATATTTATTTAATTTCAGTTACTACTTTCTCTATCTTGGTCCTTGACATGTAAGGTAATTTTGTTCAAGTTATTATTCCTTAGAAGAATCTTAACGTTTCTTACAACTTTTGAAGAAAATGGTAGAGTTTAGACTATGTTTCTATATCTCTATGTAAGTATATGTAGAATGTAATATGATTTTTACTTTAATAATATTCTAAATCTCTATGGAAATTTGTGGTTGGATATGTTAGTTGAAATTTTTGTTATAGGTTTGTTGGGAAAAAGAAATGGATAGAACAATACTTATTAGAAAGTTTATAATATATATATATATATAGCAGCAGTTAAAATCGCCACCTTAAAAAATTTTAAACTTTTAACCACAATTTCTGTAAACTGTCGTTAGATTGTTATTTAGTTACAATGAACTAAATCATGATTAGATCACAATCTAACTATGACTAATAAATAGTGACTAAACAATGATTTAACTACAATTATTTAAAATTAATGATTAGTTAAACTTATAGTTAAAGTTATTGTGATTGATATTTTAAGGACAGATTTTGTATCTGTGGCTAAATCATTTACCTATAGTTAAAAAAGTGGCTAAAATTATGACATTTTTTTCCTGGCAGTGACTGACCATTCCTAATGTTTAAAGAAACATCACTTGATACCCCTCTAATTTCGGATTTTAGTCATTGAAAAAAGTGGTTTAACAAAAATAAATAGTTTTCCCGTATTTTTTTAGTCCTTCATCAAGTTATATGGTTATCACTTATTATGTTGCCGTCTATGACATGACTAATCCATTCCAAAGTAATCGACTAAAATCTTCTACATTTGAAGTTGATTAAAATTCGTAGATCCGCGAACACTCTAATTCAAATGCATATTTAAAACCCTATCAGCAACTATAAAAATTTTAGAATTGTAGTTCAAATAATTTAATTATACAGTAACACTATAATTAATAATCCAACTCTATTTGAGGAAATGGGTGAAGCAACGAGGTCTCCAAAGAAGGAAGAAATGACTATAAAAATGTCTAAGTTGATGATGCTCTTTGTAATCAGATTAATGGGTAGTTTGGTCATTTTCTTTAGTCTTTAATTTTGTCTTACATTAGTTTCCAACAGAGAGGGCAACTGAATCTTTGAATAGAGTGCGGAATCTTCATTATAGTGCTGTTGCATAATTAGTTATCTGAACAATAATTTTACAATTTTAACTGTTGTTGATAAGATTTTGAATATGAATTTGAATGAGAGTGTTCATGTATGTAACGATAAATTTTAATCAGTTTCAGAAGCAAAAAATTCGAATCAAGTATTTGGAATGAATTATAAATTATATGTTATAGTTGTTATGTACATTGACGTTACAAGTAATAGCTATTTAACTTGATAACTTACTATAAAAACACAGGAAAACCATTGATGTATGTTAAGTCATCTTTTTCACAAAATCAAACAGTCGTTTGGCACGTAAAAAATTAGATATAAAATAAAAAATAAAAAATAATTTTACAAATAAAAATACCTATAATATCTTTATTATTAATAATTAACTAATTATTAATAGATAATAATAAATAATAATTATAAAAATAAAATTATGATTTTAACAAATTCCCCCTCCCCCTTCATTTTGCATCCGAAGTGGCGTAAAATTCTAAATTAGAGATTGCCAAGTGATATTTTTTAAAAAATTTTAAGGGAAGTTATTATAATGTACGGTTTTTTTTTTCTTCAAGCGTAAGCTTAATGGCATTTTAATGTTAGGGGCATTAAAAAGTTGCTAAACAGAATAAAATATGTAGAGTAAACTTTGAAATTACAAAGATACTGACTAATATTTCTTTAAACCTAACTTAATTTCGTGACTCTTTGAGCACAATTCGTGCTTATTTATTTATTAATTAATAAGAAATCTATAGCCCCAGTCATATTTATTCATTTTATATAAAAAAAATATAGGACTCTCTCATTTAATAAAATGGGAAATAATAGAAACACGGAAAGAGACAGTGAAAAGATTATAGTTCACAAACTCAAATAAGCAAATGCATTTCTGGTTTGATCAATTAAACCTCATTTCCTAATAAATGTTTACAGTATATATATATATATATATATATATTGTTTTTAAAAATACAATATTTTCTCTATGCTCTGTTATTTTCTCTACAATAAAAATAAAATTATAATTATATCTATTTTAACCAAAATATTCCTATATCTATTACTTATATAATATAACAAGTATATAATATGTATTTAATCAATATAAAATAGTCACTTTTCTAAATTTAGCAAATTGAAAATCATTTGATAAAAAAGAAGTAATTGTTAGAAACAAAGAAGATATTCACCAATAATTTTAGATTAACTAATTAAAAGATAATAATTAATAATATTCAATTTGAAAAATAATATGTGCATTAAATATATGTATATATATATTAATAAACATAAGCATTGCATGTCATAATTAATAAATTTTGAGAATAAATCAGCTTTATAATTTTCAACACAAATAAATAATATTAAAATAAAAATTTAAGAAGAAATTTCCTATTAAATTATATCCTTAATGAAAGAAATTAATTTATTTACTTTGAATATATTTTGGTCATCTTTTGATTTTAAGAACATTTGTGTATACTTTTATAAGAAAAGGAAAAATCTTATAATTTAGACATTCTCAGAGAATAAAAGAATTATTTATTTATTTATTAGTATGAGAGTATTGAGATTTTGTCTAGGCTATTTTTTACTGAGATAATCTTAAAAGTACAATATTTTAAATTGACTTTGTATATTTAAAATTTGAGATACTACAAACAAAATGAAAGACAAATGTAAATTAAAATAAAATAAAACACAAATGCAACTTAAAGTAAAATGAATTTTATCCCCAAAGTATTTCAAAGATAAAATAAAAATTTAGATTTTTAGATTTTCTTCTCATGATAGAAGAAGAAAATGATTATAGTTACAATCGTCAAATTTACATCTATCTTAAAAGTTTGATATCTTTCAAGAACTGACGGTAAAAAGACCTTTATATCTATAAAAGGCTTAAAGTTAAAAAAAAAAAATTCATTCAAACATTTTTATAGATATCATTTAAAAACATGGATAAAAACCTAACATTATTTTAAATTAACTTTGTATATTTAAAATTTTAATCTCAAAATACTCTATAAGAAAAACAAACTCAAATTATTAAAGCATATATTGGGTAATAGGGCTTTAAGACTTAGCATTGAACAAACAATTGGTTGTATAATAAATGTATTAAATCTGGACTATGAATATTGGAAAATGATGGCTTTGATGTTTCAACCATGCAACTATCTACATTCTCCCTTTTTGCCTTTCAATATTGATCTCACAAGTCATTTGCTCCGTTAGCAGTTTAAGCGCCACCATATGTTATTTGGTCCCCTGCACCCCACCCCTAACCCTAATAAAATTGATTATGGGTTGAGTAGTTGGCTTGAGTCAATAGATTCAACTTGTATAAGAGATATAAGTTCTAAAAAAAATGCTTATTTAAAAGAGTTTTAATATAAAATGAGTTAAATTGAATTCTTTTTTTCAAATTCAACTTAAATAATTTTTTATTATTTTATTATAATATTTTTATTTAAAATTTTTATAATTATCTTTCTTTCCACTTTATCTTTTATTTTTTGACTGGACACGAGTAGTAAAAAGATTACAATTTTTAATATTAATGTCGTTATAATTAAAACTTATATAAATACTAAGTTATGTATGTCAAATATAAAAATAATGGAGTCATATAATTCAAATAAGAAAAATCAAATAAAAATCAATTATATCCAAAAATGACTAAAAGAAAATTATATCCTTAAATAATATATATAGTATATTATATCATTTATTAATAAATGAGTTTGGTAAATGTAAAATTATGTATTATTCATGGTTAAAACATATTTAGCAATATTTAATGTTGCTTTATAAATTAACTTTATTTTTCTATTTTTTAATTCTTAAAGAATGCCTCCCCAATTTTTTTAACAAATACAGTTTCTGATAAGGTCTAAACCCTACAAAGTTCAACCCTTGTCTTAAATGAATAAATAAATCAAAATAATAAATAAGAGTAATAATTTTTAAAAAAACAAGTCCTATGCGAGGGTTTATTTATTATCATTTAAAAGAGTTTTCTAACACTGTGAAGAATTATATTCTGTAATAAAATTATTCTATATTCTATATTAATATAAATTTATAAATCTTTCCAATTTTTATATGTTTATTATTATTAAATTGTAAAATTTAAAGTTAAAGTAATTAATTAAAATTATAAAAGTAGTATATAGGTAAATATTTATGAGTATTTATTAAAGGAAAAAATTTTTGTAAATTCTTTATATCTTTAACTAAAACTTTATTTTAGTCCTTTTTATATATGATGTATTTTTTAATTAAATCTCTTATAACATTGTTTTTTTAATTTAATTTTTTACAAATAAAATATTTCTTAAGTTAGTAATTATTTTTTTAATTGGTCATTTACTTATAAATATATTTTTTTAATCTGTTACAAACAAAATCATTATTAATAATATCCTTGAGTCAAATTATTTTATATGAAATTAATAAAATGTAATAACATATAATATTTTTTTGAAAGGTTATTGCTTTGTTATCATTATATAATATATAGATTAATTAATTGTTAGTTTTATTAACAATAAATTAATAAAATGAAATTATTGATAATAATTTTATTTATAAGAAATTAAATTAAAAAATAATTTTATAAAAGTCCAAATAAAAAAATATTTTATTCATAAAACATCAAATTAAAAAAATAATTTTATAAAAAATAAATTAATTTTTTTGTGAAAAATAAAATAAGATTTTTGTTTATATTTTTACTTTTAATTAAAATATAATTGTTCAATGACAACATAATAAATTTATAATTTTAATATATAAATATATAATTTTTATAACTTTTAGTATGACATAACTAATTTTTTTAAATTTGTCTATTTGTTATACTTTTATTAAAATTTTAATGACGAAAATATAAAACCTGCTCATTCTAATCCTACGTCAAAGCATAAACTAAACATCAATTACATGCCCGGCTGAAATTACCAAAACGTCCTCTCTTTGTTGCCACCAACGTAAGTACGTGCCTCCGTTCCAAATATTAAAAAAGAAAAAAGAAAAAGAAAAAAGAAAAAAATTCTAAAATAATTAAAAAACAAAAAACTTTCGTTGGGCTTTGGAAATGTCTTCTCATTTCTTTTCATGATTTCATCTCTGAGACTCAGGGGGAGTTTCTGCTTTTCCGTATTTATTTATCAATTTTTTATTTTTTTCTCGTTCTTCGTCTTTGACTACTTGTACTTTTACACTCTCTCATTCTCTCTCTTCCCTCTCCTTTTCTCTCTCCTCTGTCTCCTCATCTCCGTTCGCCGACGCCGGAACCTGCATTGCTCGCCGGAATTCTCTCGTACAAGCTCCGTTAAGCCGTGAACCAGCGGCACGTGTCCCAGAAGCCGCCTCTTCCCTGTCGAAGAACCGGATTTTCATTTCGGGTCCAAGCCAGTCCATGCGTTGAAGAAGTGCCTGCTTTGACTTGAAATTGTCAATGAAGTTTCTAAGTATATGGTTTCCGTGAAGAGGAACAGATCTACGGAGCTTCGTGCATTCTAGAGCGTGAAGAAGAGGTAGGTTTTATTTGAGAGAGAGGGTGAGGCTTGGGGGTGGATGGTAGCGGAGCCAAGAGGTTGGAGTTGTTGTATATGATGACCGGAGCTCCGTCCAGTGATCGGAGAGGGTGGTGGCGTTTCGGTCCATCTTTCACATGGAATGGCAGATCTTGGTAGCTACGGGAATGCCGACCGTGACTTAGAGCAGGTCCCTCTCTCTCTCTGTGGGTTACGAATTCAGTGTGAAACGTTCTAATTTTTGCTTTAGCTCTGGTTTTATTTTGCGGCTTTCTTGGAGTTTTTTTATCCTTTTTGTTTCAACAAAATATGGTAATTGGGTTTCTTGTTGAAGGCACCTTCCTTGCCAAGAGTATTATGATCAAGTGTGTGTTCCGTTGATTGGACTTGTTAGGAGAGTTGGGATTGCTTCTGACTCTAGTTGGAAGACCGGAAGAGAAAAGGGCGAAATGAAAATATGGGGGAGTAAATATTGATTTTTTTTTTGAAAATTGGAAAATTAGTGAAATATCATGTTGTTCTCTTTAATAAGGAAAGCTTTGGACCCTTTTGGATAAGAAGGGTTGATTAAATGATCTAATGCTTTATCATTGCTGTGGAATGGGGAGTCTCAAAAGATAGGATAAGACTGACTATTTGTGTTCCAATGGGATGCTTCAGTATGTATTGTGGGTAACTTTGATAGGGCTTATTCTTTAAAAGAATATATGTCTTTGGATGCCATTTTCTAAAGATAAAATTTCCGATTATCTTATTCCAAAAACTAAAAAACTGTAATATTCATTGGCATGTCAATTGTGTAGTTCTTTATAATGAATCTTACTTTAACCTTTTTGTTGATTATTTTTGGTACCTTTAATGAACATATACAAATTGCATCTTTCAGTATCTTGTAGATTATTTTCCTGTCTTTCTGATCTTTCCTTCTGGTTTTCCATGTTACTTCTGCATTCTGCAGGCATTGATTGCTTTGAAAAAGGGCGCTCAACTGCTTAAATATGGTCGTAAAGGAAAGCCCAAGTTTTGTTCATTTAGGCTTTCCAATGTAAGTTAACTCATTACTGTAAGCTTTTGTTGGGAAGATGTTATTGAATCCTCAATTTTCCTACTTTATCTACTGCCTTGTTGGACAATACTTGAGATAGCTACTGTTCTATGCTTGCTGATGTTGATGAGTGATATGGTATGAAATGGCTTTTAAATTTTGTGTGTGTGTGTGTGTATTATATTTGGGGTGTGGTTGGGGTGGGCGAATGTCCCAGTTATATTATGGATGATATTCAATGGATAACTATGTAGACAAGTTTTGGCGGTTGTCACTTTGATGTAAGTAGTAGTGCAAATTATGTCCCTATTTAAGTTAGTCTCAAGTGTGTATTACTGATAACTAATAAATCAATTTCTTTTCAATTTTTCTTGGTGACTAACTGATGAATGAAATTTTAATAGTATTTAAATTCTTTCATACACTTTAGAATAATATAATGTTGTGAAACTGACTTTTGAAATTTGCAGCTACCTTATTGCCATAGGCTAGTGACGCCTCTCTTCTGCAAGAACCAGTCTCGTTAAATAAGTTAGGTTGGGATAACCATAAACGTGTAATTTATCAAATAAACAAGTTTTCAATTTTCTTAGTTGAAATTATACTGCTCGACTGTTGATTTATTTAAAGTGAAGTTAGACATATGTAATTGGGTTGAGATAAGAGAAAATATTTTTATTCATCTAGAGGATTGAAATTGGACATAGTGCATATACTAACTGTTCCACATTCCTAGTGGCATCAGTGTGGTAGGAAGATGGAAGTATTAAATTTAGACTATTTCTGACTAACATTTATATGTTGACTGTATACCCTGCCTCTAATATGTTCATGCCCATTTTCTTTTCTTTCTTACTGTATAGGAATTAGCTTGATCAATTTCAATTTTACTAGTATGCCATATGTGAATCACACTGATAGTGTAGGATAAGGATTATCCCAGTTGGCATATCTACTTCTCAGGTCCCTGAGTCCTTTATAGTGGTAATTTGCAGGTCGTCACTATCCATATTGTAGTGGTTTAGCTCAAAATTTAAGGTCATCATTTATGTGCTGTTAGGATTGGGATTGAAACTTAGTATATGTTTCTTCACCGTAGTTATCTTTGTGATATTTTTGTTTTCTCAAGTATGGAATTGAATACTTTTATCTGTTTTCTGTTATTATACTCTTTTTCTTCTGGGTCTCTTCACCGAGCAATGAGTTGAAGGGTTTATGGGGTACCCATCAATTTGTTGGCTTTTGATTGCACATTTCAGGTTTATGTATCTTGATGTATGATTATATAGTTGTACTCCTGAGTTCTTATTAGATTGCAACTTTACCGTGGTTCCTTGCATTTTTACGCTTGTTTAGGTTCTTTCTTTTTGTACTTATTAGAATATTTGAAAACTACAGGATGAATCTTCTTTAATCTGGATTTCAAGTAGTGAAGAAAGAAGATTGAAGCTATCTTCTGTCTTAAGAATTATTCCTGGACAAAGAACAGTGAGATCTCTAGAATTCTATGTTATATTATGCAAATACCTCATCATGCTTTGTTATTACTAGGTGATATTTATAAACTGTCCCATAGACTCATTCTTCTGCATTCTTTGTTTACTTTTCCTCAATCTTCTGGCAGGCTGTTTTTCAACGGTATCTGCGTCCTGAGAAGGACTATTTGTCTTTTTCCCTTATTTATAACAACGGAAAGCGGTCCCTTGATTTGGTTGGTGATGACTTCTGAAATTCTTTGGATGATTACATCATTATTTTGTTTCTATTTCCTTCACTTTCTGTTATTACCGTAATTTTTTATTTTTGGGTTTCTTTTCAGATTTGCAAGGATAAAGTTGAGGCAGAAGTGTGGATTGCTGGTCTCAAAGCACTGATATCATCTGGCCAAGGTGGGCGGTCCAAAATTGATGGATGGAGTGATGGGGGTCTCTATCTTGATGTAAATCCACCTCTGTGTAGTTGAATATCATTTTACTTGTTTTATGTTTCTTTTACAAAGATCTATAAGCTGGGAGAGAAGATAGATCTACATCTTGGAAATAATGGAGTGTTCCACCATTTTCCCTATGATTAAAGTCTTAGATGGACCAAGACACAGAACTTACTGGTTATCTGATGCGTGGAAGAATGATGTATTGTTTCCTCTAAGGAAAAGTATTGTCTTTATTTTCTGGATTAGTAGCTGTTCTCTGAAAGGATGTATGGTACAGTTTTCTGAAATGGAGTGCTGTTCACTTTCTTATCCAGTCCTCTTTTTCATGATTTAGGAGTAATTGATTGTTTTGATTAGTTTATTTTAATTTTTCTACGGTGATGTGATTTTTTGTGATAGATTGACTAATTATTTAAAAGCTTACCAAATTACATGTATTGCTATTGGTGCCGTTAAGCTGGCTATTAGGGCTTCCATGTTGTAATAGATGGTAACCTGCATATAATTCTTTCTGGCTGAATTACTTTCAGGATAACAGAGACTTGACATCAAATAGTCCAAGTGAAAGTTCAGTTGGTACTTCACGAGATATTAAGTCTCCTGACACTTTTGTGAGTTTTGATCCTAATACTTCTCCAAAGTCTTTTCAACTGGAGAATTCTGTGAATTCTGAAAGATCACATGCACCATCAGACCCAACAAATATGCAAGTGAAAGGATCTGGTTCAGATGCTTTTCGAGCTAGTGTTTCAAGTGCCCCCAGCACATCAAGTCATGGGTCTGCGCCAGATGATTGTGATGCTCTAGGGGATGTATACATATGGGGGGAGGTTATCTCTGAGAATGTTGTGAGAGTTGGTGCAGATAGAAGTTTCAATCATTTCAGCCCAAGGGCAGATGTGCTTCTCCCCCGGCCACTGGAGTCCAATGTAGTCTTAGATGTACATCATATAGCGTGTGGTGTTAAACATGCTGCACTAGTCACAAGGCAAGGTGAAGTATTTACATGGGGTGAAGAATCTGGAGGACGTCTAGGCCATGGTGTTGAGAAGAATGTGGTTCAACCTTGCTTAGTTGAATCTTTGGCTTCTACAACTGTTGATTTTGTTGCCTGTGGGGAGTTTCACACCTGTGCTGTTACAATGGCTGGCGAACTATATACTTGGGGTGATGGAACTCATAATGCTGGACTTCTTGGTCATGGTACTGATGTTAGTCATTGGATACCAAAGAGAATTTCAGGTCTACTAGAAGGACTTCAAGTTGCTTTAGTCACTTGTGGTCCATGGCACACGGCCTTGATAACTTCCACTGGGCAACTCTTTACATTTGGCGATGGAACATTTGGTGTCCTAGGTCATGGAGATAGGGAGAATGTTTCATACCCAAGAGAAGTAGAATCCTTATCAGGGTTAAGAACAATAGCTGTTGCATGTGGAGTGTGGCATACTGCGGCTGTGGTTGAGGTTATTGTTACACAATCCAGTGCAAGTGTATCATCAGGTAAATTGTTCACTTGGGGTGATGGAGACAAAAATCGCCTTGGACATGGAGACAAGGAGGCCCGACTTGAACCAACTTGTGTGCCTTTGCTTATTGATTACAATTTTTATAAAATTGCTTGTGGTCACAGTTTGACAGTTGGCCTGACAACATCAGGATGTGTTTTTACAATGGGAAGCACTGTTTATGGTCAGCTTGGGAATCCAGAGTCTGATGGGAAGCTGCCCTGCTTGGTCAAAGACAAGCTTTCTGAAGAATCTGTTGAAGAAATTGCATGTGGTGCATATCATGTTGCAGTTTTAACATCCAAAAATGAAGTTTATACATGGGGGAAGGGTGCGAATGGGAGGTTAGGTCATGGAGATATTGAAGATCGAAAAACACCAACACTGGTTGAAGCTTTGAAAGATAGACATGTTAAATATATTGCATGTGGTTCAAACTACTCTGCTGCCATATGCCTTCATAAATGGATATCGGGTGCTGAGCAGTCTCAGTGCTCTGCTTGTAGACAGGCATTTGGTTTCACTAGAAAGAGGCACAATTGTTATAATTGTGGACTTGTGCATTGCCACTCATGTAGTTCAAGGAAAGCATTAAGAGCAGCTCTGGCTCCTAACCCTGGCAAGCCATATCGTGTTTGTGATTCTTGTTTTGCAAAATTGAACAAGGCGGCAGAAACTGGCATTAATAATAGGAGGAATGCCATGCCTCGTTTGTCGGGCGAAAACAAGGACAGGTTAGACAAGTCTGAGATAAGGTTGGCCAAGTCACCAGTTCCTTCTAATATGGATTTGATAAAGCAGTTAGATAGCAAGGCAGCCAGACAAGGGAAGAAGACTGATACATTCTCACTGGTTCGCACCTCACAAGCCCCTTCTTTGCTGCAGCTGAAAGATGTTGCCTTGTCTACTGCTGTTGATCTAAGACGAACAGTTCCAAGACCAGTTCTTACATCATCTGGAGTAAGTTCCAGGTCTGTGTCCCCTTTCTCTAGAAGACCAAGCCCGCCTCGTTCAGCTACACCTATTCCAACAACGTCGGGACTTTCCTTCTCAAAAAGTATGACTGATAGTTTAAAGAAAACAAATGAACTTTTAAATCATGAAGTGCTGAAGTTACGTGCTCAGGTATATAATGCCTCCCCTCTTTTGTGAATTAAGTATCTGTTCCCATTTCAAATTTTTTCCCTCCTATAAATATGAACCTGGCAAATGCTGGATAAGAGAAGCATTCTTTTCTCAAATGATCAGAAAAGTTGATTTCCACTGTTTAAGGTTATATTCTATCTTTATTTTTATAGTTTCAAAATAAACCTAACATAAATCTGGTTAGGTTGAGAGCCTGAGACGAAGATGTGATTTGCAAGAATTAGAGCTCCAAAGGGCAGAAAAGAGAACTCAGGAAGCGATGGCACTGGCTGCTGAGGAATCCACAAAATCTAAAACTGCAAAAGAAGTTATAAAGTCACTTACAGCACAGGTTATGTTCTGCTTAATTTACTTCTGTTGGACTTGGAGCCAACTATCTTAGGGGTTGAATTTTTCATGTGGTGCTTTATTTTTGTAGCTTTATGCATGCAGTATTTTGAATTTGTCATGGTTTTCTTTTGACAAAATGAATATGCAGATTAAACATGTATAATATTGGACTCCATAATATACAAATTGCTCACTGTGAGAAGATTTTGGAAATTTTTGTTTTGAGCGATGGCAGGAATTTTTCATGACATTATTGCATGGGATTTTATTATTTATTTTCATTTTCTTTTTTCTTGTTTATTAAATTATAGGCTAAAATACGCAGAATGCCTCTAAACTTTGGTTAATGTACAGATAACCTATGTTACTTTCAAAACTTGACAGTAAACTTTCTTAATAAACCCTGTTAGTAAATCTATTAATTTATTAATGGAATGGTGACATGTTAGATTAAGTGAACTAACCTAAACTTTATTTTTTGTATAAATAACTCTCTTGAACTTTGGGTTATGTGAAGATAACTCTCTTGATGTGTTATGAAATAATGGACTAATTAATTGTAGGAAGGTTACTTGCACATAATCTCAAGTTTGAAGACGTCTATTATCAAGTTTTAAAAGTTAGATCAAGGGAGCTATCTGTATATGATTTGAAGTTTAAGGGATTCTGTGCATTTTAACTTAAATTATATTATTATTTTTTATTAGGTGGGAGAGAGTATTTAACATACACAAATAAAGAGGGGCTTGAGTTGAGATTTTTCACATCCACCTTCACTCCTTTACTGTAATGAAATTATTGCTGTTTTACCGATTGCTCTTTCAAATTATTTCAGCTCAAAGATCTGGCTGAGAGACTACCTCCTGGAGCTTATGACACCGAGAACATCAGGCTAGCTTACCTGCCTAAAGGTTTAGAGCCCAATGGCATCATCCACTATGCTGACTCAAACGGGGAGTGCTATACCAGAGCAGAGTCAGTCAGCGGCTCTAGCTTGGCCTCCATAGCTCTGGAATCTTCTCTATTCAATAGAACCAATGTCACAGGAACCTATGGAACCGATCTTCACCACACAAACCGGGGGCTTGCACCTTCAAATGCGACAAATGAATACCCAGATGTTAAACTTACTAATGGTGGTGGTGTGATTCAAGCAACCACCAGTAGCATGTCAGATACCGGTGATGGCAGGGATTCTGGGCCTTTCCAAGATGGCGAGAGTGGTTTGAAATCGAGGAATACTGTACTGGCTGCTAATAGTAATCTACTCGAGGCAGAATGGATTGAACAATATGAGCCTGGTGTGTATATTACACTCATGGCCTTGCGTGATGGAACAAGAGATCTAAAACGAGTGCGCTTCAGGTACATCGATCTAGTATCATCCACATCTCCAGGTTATGTATATCTGGTATATGGCTTCCAACTGTGGAAAACCTCTATGATAATTGACCAGTGATAAAATTTTGTGTGGTTATAGGGATTGGAATTAACAATAGGATTAGACTTAACTTTCTTAGGTGTTACCTGTAAGGTTTTGTAATAAAAAATTGCATGTGAACGCCTTTTATAACTCAACATTACATCATTTACTCATTAAAAAAAAATTTCCTTCACATGTCATCATTCTATTGAAGAACCTACTAGCAAACACCTAAAAAACTTTTACTTTTTTTTTCTCTTAATATATATATATATATGTATGTATGTATTGGTTGGGCTTGTTGAAGATTCATGAACCTCGTACATGATCAGTATTGCCTCAAACTGATAACTTCTGAAGTTTCTCAATGCTGTCACCTTATTATATATCTCATCTGTTTTGGTAAATGAATATGCAGCCGACGAAGATTTGGAGAACACCAAGCAGAGAATTGGTGGTCTGAGAATCGCGAGAAGGTATATGAAAGGTACAATGTTCGTAGTAGCACCGACAAGTCTTCCAGCCAAGCAGCTCGTAGGGCAGAGGGTCCAGTTTCACCTGTTTAATAATCCTAGGAAAAGTTGTAGACAGAGGGTTGTTGTGGATTAACACAATTTGTTACAGTGAGCATAATTGTAGTCAAGCAAGAATCAGAATGAGGGAACCATACAACCCTTTCTGGGTTTTTTTCTTAGTCTTTCTTTTTTCTTCTCTTCTCAATCTTTTTGCCCTTGATCCTTTGCTCTTAAATTAATTGTCTTCCATTTCATTTGGGTTTATGCCCTTTACATGTCTGTTGTAATGTAGTGTGTATATAAAAAATATCAATTGAGATAATCTTGGCATAGAATCTCACCTAGCCATGCAATCTTAGAAATTCTCTTCAGTTGCTCTTCATTTTTTGGATCTTTTAACACCTTTTCCCCCTACCAAGTGTATTCCAATGCAATAAATCGTACCGATGGTGAGCTGAGATTTAGAATCCTCCACAAACTCCTCTATGACATGTGATTGTGGGAGACTCATTGATTCTTGCTCCGGCGTTTATTTGCTTGTTAGCTATATCATACATGAAAAAGCACCTCGTATATGAAAAGGGTAGCCAAAAAGCTCTGAGCTCACATGCCGCTAGTTTTAATGTTTGAGATTGTATTGAGCTTAATGTGAGGATTTTAATCTCCAATCATGTCCTTTTTCAGCTTTCACTACTCCTTTGGCAGTATAATGAAAAAGAGAAGGGAAATAAAAAATTTTATGTAATATTTATTTTATTTTTATAATCATTACTTATTTATTATTCAACGCTACTTATTAATTAATTACTAAAAGTAAAGATATTAAAGTCATTTTTTATTTATAAAATTATTATTATTACTTTTATTTTTATATCTAAGTTTCTGTATATCAAATTCAATTTTGAGAATTCTTTGTATAAAAGGAAGTGTGGGATCATCTATGAAAAAGAAAATAGTGAGAAAGTACTCATCAAGAGTGTGAATAAAATGAGAGGATTGAGGGAGAATACCACAAAGACAAAACAACACGACAAAATGTCTTTGGCAGTTTAATATAACCCTGTCTCTTTCTCATCTCTTTGCCGAAGATTGAAATATGGAAGACTAATTCAACAGACAAGAAAGTCCTTCACAAGTCCATATTATCATGAAAGTTTTTTGACTTATAAAATTGGACGGCAATAAAAGAGAAAGTGGGGAAGGAAAACAGGAAGGAGATTGTAACTACTTTAGAATTGTGTTTGGTGATAATCTAACCATCTCCATTTAGGTGTTTCTGGCATAATTTGTAGTTGGCGACATCTTTTAATTAACTAGGTGCCTTTAGGCAATTGTATAGTTCAATGAAATATAAGATAAAATTTCTTGGATTGGAAGTCAAGCTTAAGATTTCTCATTGCGGGAATCGTGACAATTTTCTGAGCTGAATTTATGGAAATGTATTTGATAAACGTTACAAAGGTGTATAAACATTTAAAATCAAGAAATTCAAATAAAAAGGGAAAAGAAATAGAAAAGTTCAAACATTAGGATGGTGAAATAAGAGAAATCTGAAAATTTTCTTATATTAATTTTACTTTTGTGTATCACTTTATTTATGTAAATTATATATGGAAAATCGTTACTATTAACTTTCACTGCATCCATCCTGCATGCTTTTTTGAAGCTTTTTGAACACTTAAGAAACACATGTAACATTTACCAATAATTTTTCTTTTCAAGTATTATGATCAAGAGTGTTTTTTAATTTTTCAGGATATATATATTTACACAGATACAAAGACACACTTGTATATTAATTTAATATATTTAAAAATTTATCAAAGAACTTTTAAAAAGAATTAAATCTAAATTGAAATAAAAATAATGTAACACATTTTACATTTAAAACTAAATATGATGGCAAAGTTGTATCATTTGTTATATTATGAGTGTTATATAAGTTTAAATGGCCGTTTGGTTAGATGATATAAAAAAATTAAGAATGTGAAAAATAGATAAGTAAAAGTAGACGAGATAAAAAATAATTTTTATATTTTTATATTTAAAAAAATGATTTAATAGTTAAATTAATAATTTAATAGATGAAATAATAATTATAAAAATATAATAAATACCACACAAACTATTTAAAATAAATATATTCATGTCACGGCAAATCAAATGGGCCAAAAATTCTCATAAGCTTACAATAGTATCAAAACTTAAAGAATTTATGGCTATGGCCTCAAGACACATACAATATATTAGAACAACAAATTATTGTCCACAACCACAATCACAATCACAATTCTAAATGGCTAATGTGTGACTTTGCCAAAATAATATGCCAACTTGATCAACTTTCGTAACTCATCTTTCTTAGGAATATAAATAAGGTTTCATATCATAGTACAAGATGTAGATCTCTTACCTATAGATCCTCAACATTCTTACAACTCTAGTTTTGGCACTCTTACTATTGTAAGACTTTCATTTTTAAGTTATACAACATTTTTTTTTTCTCTAAGTTATCTCTTTCTTGTTTTTATTTCCCATTCTCAAGTCTCAACGAGCTATAATATTACCTTATAACAGAGTACGTATGAAAATATATGTTTAACAAGGAACCACAAAATTCTTATATGGCCACTGACATGTTCACCAAATTGAAGAGCTAAATGACCCTCAAATTTCAAAGGAAGTTTCTAATAGCTGTGGAAACTTAGCGAGAACCTTGTCTGTTTAACTAAACCCACTTGAATTTTCCCTCCTTTTAATTAAACCCAAAACTTCAACTTTTAACAACCTTTGACTTGGGGGTTTTGTCCGTGAAAATGACCATTTAAAATCGGTCTCGCGTGGCTTCAAATTAGGCTTAATTAATTTGGATTCAATACATGACATGAAACAATTTAGCTACCCTACAAAGATGTCATCTTGAGGAGATAATTAATTTTAATTATCATCTTATAGAAAAAAAAATATCACAAGAGAATTAGTCAGTTACACTAGTGACCTATTTGAATGTGTCACCTATTATGCATTCCTTTTGTAGAGAGAGAGAGAGAGAGAGAGAGAGAGAGAGAGAGAGAGAGAGAGTAGTAATTATCAATTGTAGACAATTAGACAACATGAATTAAATAATTATATTTAAATATAAAAGTTTAAGTATTTTAGATGTTTAGAGAAATAAAATATTTTTATTTTATAGACATCTCATATTTCTTTAAAAAAATGGAGCATCCTTAGATATTTAACTATTAATTTTATAAAAAAATTAATTTGAAGTACTAGCTATATTAAATATGATAACTTAAAAATAATTTAATATCTTATATTAAATTATTGAAAATATTGTGAATGTAAGAAGCTCGTTTAACAATTATTTCTCATATTTTATAATGAAAAATCAACCCTTTCGGATGCCCCTTGATTTCCATTCTAACCACTATAAAAGAATAAAAGATAAAACGATCGAACTTAATAATTTTGATCCAACGACAAGGAAAAAGGACAAAGTGGATCTTAGGGTAGAAGTTGAAGCAATATAGTTGTACTGTTAGGATTAGGATATATAAGAAAACAAGGGTCCATTCGCATTTCTTTGATACAGAATAAATCAAATCAAATCAAAATGCAACTTTTTAGACGATTCACACGTCACTTCCCCAAAATTTCATGAGAAAGCATGGTTATTCTAAGCAACAGTTATTATAATACCTTTCAGCTTTGTATGCATTCAAGTTAATTCAAAAATACTTGAAAAACAAGCTCCAATTTGAGAAGCACGGTAGTAACGATGAACCCACCTTAATTTGAAGTCATTACAATCAATGACAACTAGTCTTACTTTTCTCAAATCTAATATGAATAGATTAAGTTAAATAGACTCGGTCTATGAGATATAATTATATTAAATTAATTGAATAAATATATAGAAAGCAAAATTTCATTTAGTTATGTCAATATTTATTAGTATATTCTTCGTATCCACCAACCAAAAGCTTACTTGCAAGAACAGAAGCTTTAACAGGTGAATTGGTGGACATTTTGCAAGTCCTATCACCTTATGATATCTTTGCGTTCAAGTACAAGAGCTTGTTAAAAGAATGATTCAAAATTCAAAGTTTTCTTGCATTGTTACCTCTATTTTTTTTATTTGTTTTGTTTCCTATTTCTTTTCTCTTTTAGTTAAGTCAAAGCTATTGCCCAAAAAAAAAAGAAAAATTCTGTTAGTAACGTATCTATTTTGTAATGCCTATTTATAAGCACTTTAGATCGATGAATAAAGATACGGCATTTTAAATAATATACCCAATAGAATTTTCTAACATTTTATTTTGTCTCCCTTTGATAACATAACATTGTTTCTAACAAATTGATATTAAAGCCAGGTTTGAAATAGCTGGGCATAATTCATTAGAAAAATATTATGGCTACCAACAATTCTATGAGCATATCTAAGCCAATGATTCCAATTTTTAAAGGAGAAAGCTATGAATTTTAGAGCATCAAGATGAAGACGCGATTCAAATCATGAGATCTTTGGGAGTTGGTTAAGTAAGCATGGGTATTTTGATCAAGAAGACGAGGCTAGGTTAAGAGCAAACTAGAAGATGTTATTGTATATGGATCTTGTATGAAACTAGAATACTAACTTGATATTAGAATAAAAATCATACTTGCAGTTGTTATGGAAGTAAGTTGGAGACTGAATCTTTCTCTCTATCACCCTATGTTTAGATGAGCGATTTTTAATGAGACTAGTACTCTTGAGTTAGATTTAGAGAGAAGATCTAGTTTTTATATATAGATGTTTTATTGGGCACTCCTATTATAAGTTTCAATAAAACAATTGGCCTACACTATTATGACCGCTCACTAGACCTTTAATTTAAATGTGTGCTAAAATTCATCAATTTTATAATCACTTAATTTATAATTGGGCTTATGATAATTCTTAATGGACCATGGTCAACCCAATTTTAAAAAATATTAAAAGAATTAATGTTAGCCCACATAAAATTTTTTCAACATTCTCTCACTTGGGCCACATTAATTTGATTTTAAGAAAATTCATTTTATTTTATAAAATGACTCTTGGGTTAATGAAACAACAAAAGCTTTATGTGTGCACTTTATTTAGAAAACAATGGTCTTAAAAAAGCACATCGTACACAATTCTATCCAACATAACTACCAATAAGGGATAATGGTGATCATCATACCTTTTAATGACATAAAACCAATTCATACTCACACATATTGACATTACATTGACATGGATCTTAAGTCTGGAAGTGTGGTAAAAAATAGCTCTCAAAGTGATCAATAATGCACTATTTTTTATCGGTCCTCCATATGATTTCTTAATATCTGTATACTAAACCACAATAAAAAATCATGATTTCTCAAAATCCATATGTTAAACCGCAGTGAGAAATCGTACGACTCATAACAAGTCTATATGTCTCAAGTACTTTATCTCGAGAATACAATGTAGTGCCATAAGAGATATATCATGACAAATACAATGGTCATCCTTAAGACTAGCACCATGTCTTAAGGTACATGTTGTATTCAATCCTTATACAAGTAAAAAATATTAAAAGTGATGATCATCGATAATATAACAAATATATGAAGGTTCATAAAATTTATCGATATAAACAAAAGACATTTGCAGAATCATTGCATGAAACAAAACAAAAGAGGGAAAAACACATAAACTCCCACTAACTTAAAAAATCAAAGGACCCTAAGATACCCATGTTTTGAACATGTTTATTAAACTGTATGGGTCTTAATCCTTTAGTTAGAGGATCAGCTAATATTGACTCACTATTTATGAATTTTATAGAAATGTCTCCTTTCTTGACTAGGTCCTTAATTGTAAGGTACTTTATTTCCATGTGCTTAGATCCAGTACTAATTTTGTTATTCTCGTAATAGAATACTGCTGCACTATTATCACAATGAATGACCAGTGGCTTAGTGATTGAGTCAACTACACGAAGCTCCAATATGAAATTCTTGAGCCAAACAGCTTGCAAAGTTGTCCCATAACATGCAACAAACTTAACATATATCGTTGATGATGTAGTCAAAGTTTGTTTCACACACTTCTAGGAGATTGCTCCACCAGCTGGCATGAAAATATAACCAGAAGTGGATTTTAGATCATCTAGACACTCAGCAAAATCAGAATCTGAGTATCTCAACACTTCAAGGGTGTCAACTCTTTTGTAGGTAATCATGAAATCTTTCGTTTTTTGTATGTATCTTATGATTTTCTTGGCTGCAACCCAATGTTGAGATTCAAGATTTGATAAATATCGACCAAGAACATTCACAGCAAAAGTAATATCAAGATGAGTACATACTTGAGTATACATCAGGCTACTAACAGCGCGAGCATAAGGGGTATTCTTCATAGTTTCCTTTTCTAGCTCATTCCTAAGGCATTAACTTTTGCTAAGCTTGTCACCTTTAACAACATATACTTCCCCAGGTCTACAATTCTGTATATTAAATCATTTCAACATGCGATTTATATAGGCTCTTTGAGACAATTCCAAAATATGGCATGATCCATCGTGATGAATTTCAATACCCAAAACAAATAATGCCTCCCCAAGGTCTTTCATATCAAAAGCACCAGATAGAAAAACTTTAGTTTCATGAAGCAGATTTGAATCACTACTTGCTAGAAGAATGTCATCAACAGAAAATACCAAGAAAATAAATATGCTCCCACTAGTTTTTATATAAATACATTGACCAAATTTGTTCTTAATAAACCCAGATGAGGTAACTACATGAGCAAACTTTAAATACCATTAATGAAAGGCTTGTTTAAGGTCATAAATAGACTTTGTTAATTGACACACCATATGTTCCTTCCCACTTTCTTTAAAACCTTCTGGCTATACCATGTAAACTTTTTCATTAAGATCTTTATTTAAAAAGGAAATTTTGACATCCATCTGATGAAGTTTTAGATCATAATGAGCCACCAATGCCATAATAATTCTAAATGAATCTTTAGTCGAGACTGGTGAGAATGTCTCTATGAAATCAATGCCTTCCTTTTGTGCAAAACTCTTAGCTACTAATCTAGCCTTGAACCTTTCAACTTGGCTTTTAGAATCTTTCTTGGTCTTCAATACCCATTTACAACCAATTGATTTGCAACCTGTAGGTAATTTAACAAGTTCTCAAACTCTATTTTTCAACATAGAACTCATTTCATCACTTATCTCTTTCCTCCACATGTCTAATTGAGAACTATTGATGGCTTCAGAGTAACTTCAAGGATTCATAGTTTCACTAATGTCACATTCTATTTCTCCCAAATAGACATAATAGTCATTTAAGATTGCTGATCTTCTTTCTCTTTGGGACCTCCTTAAGCGAATTTCTGGAATTTGTTGAATTGTTTCAGGAATTGTTTCACCTGTCAGAGGAACATCATTCATAATGGGTGCTTCTAACTAAATAGGTAAATTCATAGCCTTCTTTGTTACATTCAATGGTATGACTACTGCATCTGTGAGTTGCAGAGGAATTAAGACTATATCATGCTATTCATTTAGTTCAAAGCCTTGAAAGCAACTTTCTTTTACAACATCAAATTCTAAGAACTTTGCAGTTAATAATTCAACAATTTTAGTACCCCTTGTAGCACAACAAAATCTATACCCTTTTGAGTGATCTGGGTAACCAATGAAGAAGCAACGAGAAGTTCTGTGATCTATTTTCTTCAGGGAAGGATTATAAATTTTCACCTCAGCAGGACACCCCTAGACACGTAAGATAATTGAAAAGGTGTGTTAGAAATGGATTTACTTGGAATCCAATTCAAAATAAAATTAGCAATCCTTATTGCTTCTCCCTATAAAAAATTAGGCAAATTAGACCTACTCATCATGCTCTTCACCATGTCCATAAGTGTGTGGTTTCATCTTTCTGCCACACCATTTTGCTCAGGACTACCAGGCATGGTATATGGGCAGTAATCCTAGAATCTTGTAGATAATTAGCAAAAGGTCCATTTTGTTGTCCCCTTTCATCATATTTTCTATAATATTCACCATCACGATCTGACCTGACTATTTTGATGATTCTCTCTAATTGTTTCTTAACTTTAGTTCAATAAATTTTCAACATGTCAAGGGCCTTGGACTTTTCCCTAATGAGAAAGACATATCCATAACGGGAAAAATCATCAATGAAGGTTATAAAATAAATTTTGCCTTATATAGTTGAAGGATAGGGCTTACTGATATCAGTATGTATTATTTCCGGGAGGCTTTCACTACGAGTTGCATCCTTTTTCTTAGTTTTTGTCAATTTTTCCCTCATACAATCAACGCAGGTGTTTATCTCTTTTAAATTAAGCGAGGGAAGTAGTTCATCTCTGATTAATTTCTCAATTCTTTCCTTTGAAATATGACCTAGTCATTTATGCCACAATAATAAAAACTTTTTCTTAATTAAGGGTCGTTTAGCTACGGAATTCTCAACATTGAAAGACAGATTATCATTTTTGGAATTCAAGCAGAGTTTGTATAATTTATCAGATAAAATGCATTTGCTAATCACATTGGAATAATAAGAAATTTCAACTCCTTTATTTCCAAAATTGAAAAATTATCCAGCTTTATCAAGCAATGAAAGAGAAATCAAATTTCTTCTAAATAATGGAATATAAAAAATATTTTCTAAACAAAGCTAATAACCAGATTCTAATAACAAAAAACATTTCCTATATATGCAACTTCAACATCAGCACTATTTCCTCCTTTTAGCTTAGACTCATTCTTGCTTGGCTTCCTACCATTTTTGAACCCTTGTAATGTAGAAGTTACATGAACAGAAGCACCACTATCAAGCCACCAAGAATCTATAAGAACCTTAACTATATTTGATTCAAAACAAATATAAGCTAATGGATTACCTTGATCTCTATCCTTCTTTACTAGCCAACCCTTGTATTTGAGACAATCAGATTTCTTTTGACCCTTCTTCTTACAAAAATAATTACTCATATGCTTTATTTTATTTGCATCACTACCAATCTAATTCCTACCATGCCTTTTGAAGTCCTAATCCCTTTTAGGAACCTGTGTCTTCTTGTTCTTAAATTTTCCTTTTCTCTTATGGAAATTTGGTCTATTATGGGAAACTAAATATGCATTCTCATTCTTTTCCCTTTTCAACTTTTCTTCCTTAGCCACACATTTAGAAATCAAGTCATTCAGTTCTCAAGTCTGATCTTGTGTGTTATATTTAATCTAACTAAATTCTTGCAGAAGCGAATTAAGTATGTAATGAATGACAAAACTATTTGGAATCGGAATATTATGAGCCTTCAATTTTGATTGAGCATGCACCATCCCCATGATATATTCTCTAACTCCTGTAGTGTTATCATTTCTCATACTTGTCAACTCACTCATGAGTTGTCCTGCCTCAGCATTTTCAAACATATGGTACCTCTTTCCCACAACTTCAAAGAACTCCTTAGCATTTATGGTTTCTGGTAAACCACTCATAAGATGTTCAGCTATTGATTTTTTAATAGTTATGAGATTGAGATAATTGGATTTCTCCCACTTAGCATAGTACTCCTTTTGTTCAGCAGCACTATTCTCAGTGGGTTTCAAAGTTTCACTTTCACATAATGCCAAGTCTATGTCCACTATTCCAAGGGCAAATTCAACATCTTGCTTCCACCTCTTATAATTGGAACTAGTCAAGACCTCAATGGTAGCATTATTGTTGTTTACAGCAAAGGAAACTGTAGATAAAATTGCAATATGGTCAGTTAAGCAGGCAATTTCAAAATAGCTTAAGTTAAGTAAGCTATCCTTGAAAAGCACTTATTGCATCATCATGAACATAACATGCATTAGGCATGTCTAGCATGAAGCTAATATGAATGAGGATATATAGTATTACGAGTCTTATCCCCTTTGCACAGATAATTTTTACAAACTACATATCTCTATCCAATAAAGAAGTTTATAGCTAAGAAAATCTATCCCCTTTAGGCAGATAAATTCTCTTAACTATTTATTTCCACTAGCACACTTCATGTCATACTAGAGTTAGTATATATAATAATCCCTTTTAGGCAGGTGATTATATAGAGTAACTCAGGGCTTGTATGATTCTGTTTTTATTTTAATATTTTCAAAATAGATGTTTTTTAGAACAAATTTTAAGAACAAAAAAAATTAAAAAGTTCGTTTAAATCATTATTCTGAAAAATAACTATTTTTTATTTTTTTTTCTTGATTCTGTAAAACAAAAGTTACAAAATATCTAAAAAAATGTTTTCATTTTTCTGTTTTCGAAAACAAAATTATATTTTTTTGTTTTACAAAACACTTCATTAAAAATACATTATCAAATAAATTTTTTTATTTTTTTGTTCTTAAAAACATAAAACTACTTTAGAAACAAGAAATCAAACAGGCCCTCAATTTCTATCAATAAGGGAACTCATTGATTTTGTGTAAAAAATATTTTGGTGGCATAAATACACAAAATAATATTCCCATATTAGAATTAGGAAATTTCCTTACCTCCTATCAACAAAAGGAACTAAACGGTTTTAATAACTTTGATAAATGAATTACTTTGGTGATTTATTCGCAACAGTTTATTAAAATAAAAATTTTAAATTAGGAAAAAATTCATATCCCATTAAGATACTTTTACCATATGTATCCTAAAAGGCCAATTATGAATCATGTTTGCATGAAAATTATGAACAACAACAATTTAATTTAAATAAGATTTAAATATTAATATTTTATGCCTTAACTTGAGAGTATAAATATTTTATGTATATCTAGGGAGAATACGCCTTAATTTCATGCTCTAGATATATTAAAATAAATTTTCAAATTTTTCTGTAATTTTCTGAGATTGTTTAGTAGCTCAAAATAACAAAAATATCTATTTTTTAATCTAAAAATTTAAATAATTAATAAATGATTTTTATAAGCTTCAAAAAATAAATTAAAAATCATAGAAAATTAGAAAATTCTTTAATTTAAAAAATGGAAGAAGAAATATACCAATCAGGGCTAGGGGTGGCCCAGACACGCCACCCCCACTTATGCTTGTGTGTAGGGCTTGTTTAGACCCAGTTCAACCTCCAGCCGGGTTACCCGTGGGTCTAAGATGGGTTTTTTAGACCCGTGTGTGATCTGAAGCGTTTTATCCCATTTTTCTTAGCTTTTTAACACGTTTTCTTCATGATTTTTGAGTAAATTGATGTTTCTATACTATCTAAGCCATCAATTGTACAATTAAACATATAAGAGACGCGAATTTGTGAATTCCTTTTCATGGTTTTGAAAATATGGACCATAAGCATGCAATCCAAAGCATTTTAACACCAAAAATCATGGAGTTTTGATGTAAAACAAGATTTATAAGATGTCTGGATGGTTAATTGAACAAATTAATAAGGGAATTTGATGAATTTCTGTATAGGTCTTGAAGCATAAACTCTAAAACCTCAATGTGCAATCTGAAGCATTTTAACATCGAAAATCATAAGGCTTTTGTATAAATAATAATTTTTAACATGTTTGTAGAGTTAATTGAGCAAATAAATAAGAGAATCAAAAGAATTTTGAACGGATGCATATGGATTTTGAACAAGAACCATAACCTCTTCTTCTTTGAATCTCTAGCCATACAATGGATTTTAATGCAATTAAGTCTTATAATAAGGTTTATAAATGCAAAGGCAAGCTTTCCCATACAATAATTTGAATAAAAACATGATATTAGAGCAAATCAAAATTGAGCATATTATATAAAAATTCAAACTTTGAAGTTTAAATTCTCTTTACCCAAATTGAGTTAGCAAGCAATTTTTATGCTATTAGAAAGCTTGTAATCTATAGAGTAAAAGCCCTAAATCAATTTAGCCAATTACCAAGCAATGATGTAAAATTTTAAAGGCCAAAATAATATGAATGAATATGATATCTGTATAAAAAAATATGAACGTTTGGTTTTAAAATTTCATACAATAACCATAAGCTTTAATACCATTGTTATTGTATATCGATCTTGTATGAAACTAGAATACTAACTTGATATTGGAATAAAAATCATACCTGTAGCTGCTATGGAAACAAGTTGGAGACTGGATCTTCCTCTCTATCACTCTATGCTTAGATGAGTAGCTTTCAATAGGACTAACACTTTTGAATTAGGGTTAGAGAGGGGACCTAACTCTTATATATAGATGTTTTATTGGGCACTCCCATCATGGGTTTCAACAAAACAATTGGCCCACACTATTATGGGCGCTCACCAAACCTTTAATTTAAATGTGTGTTAAAACCCACTAATTTTATAATCACTTAATTTATAATTGGGCTTATAATAATTTTTAATGGATCATAGTCAACCCAATTTTAAAAAACATTAAAAGAATTAATGTGAGCTAATATAAAAATTTTCCAACAGAAGAAGGACTGGAAGGCGCTATTTTCTATTTAGCAAAATATTCATGAGGATAATTTCTTTAAGTATCATAAGAGCAACAGTGGCAAAAGATGCTTGGAATATATGGCAAAAAGAGTTCCAAGATGATTTGAAGGAAATCATTTCGATGTGAATTTGAAACTTTGCTTATGAAAAATGGATAGTCAGTGCATAACTTTTTATGTAGAGTTTCAACAATTGTTTATCAAATGATAACCTTTGGTGAAAAATATATTGATCAAATAGTTGTTGCAAAAGTTTTAAGGAGTTTACCCTAAAGCTTAACTCTAAAGTTTTTGAGGACTTGTTTGTTTGCTCATTTAATGAACTAATAGGTTCCTTGCAAGTATATGAGGCAAAATTGAATGGGACTATGGAGCAAAGTGAAGAAAAAGCATTTCATGTAAAAAAGGAGGCTTCGTACTAAAATGAAGATCAACTTCAATCAACGAATAGAGGCTATGGTAGAGGAGGATATCGTGGCAAAGGCAATTATGGACAAGGATAGTGGCAATCTATACAATGTCATTATTGCAAACAATTTGGCCATTTGAGGGCAAATTGTTGGTAAAGAGAAAAACAAGTAAACCATGCAAAAGAAGAAGTAGAAGAGGAGGAAATGGAGCTATTTGTGGTCAAGTATGAGAACACACAAGCTTCTAGCAACATCTAGTTCTTAGATAGTTATTGTTCTAGCCACATGACAAATATGCAGTCATTGTTCAAAGAACTAGATGAATCATACAAAATCAAAGTGAGACCTGGAGGTGACAAGTAAATGCGAGTTGAAGGCAAAGGAATTGTAGGAATCAACAATGGCCATGGTAATGTAAAGCTTCTCCATAATGTCTTCTTTGTCTTTAGTTTGTTAGAAAATTTGTTGAGCGTGGGATAGCTAATGGCTACTAGATTTTCTATCCTATTTGATGATACTTCATGTGTGATTAAGGATAAAAAAATTAGATCGAATAGTGATTGAGATGTGTATGACACGAAATAAATTATTTTCATTTGATGTTTCTAGTATTAAAAATCATGTCCTTGTTGTAAAAGCAAAAGATAAGTCAAAATTATGGCACTTAAGATATGGGCACTTAAATGTGAAAAGGCTAAAGTTGTTATCTCAAAAGAAAATGTCATATGGGCTGACTAAGATTGAATCATTAAGTTTTTGTGAAGCATGTATTTAAGAGAAACAAAATAAAAAGACCATTTCTTGTAGGAAACTCTTGAAAGGCATCTCGTTGTCTTAAGCTTCTACATGTAGACTTATGTGGTCCTATGAAAACTAAATCCTTTAGTGGAAGTTGGTATTTTTTGTTACTTATAGATGATTATAGTCATATGACCTGGGTTTATTTTTTGCAATCTAAATTTGAAACTTTTGAAATAGTCAAGAAGTCCATGGCATTTATTGAAAAGCAAAGTGGACGTCATGTAAAGGCACTATTAACTAATAGAGGTAGTGAATTTTTATCACATGATTTTAACTTGTTTTATGAAGAGTAGGGCATTCATAGGGAGCTAACAATGCCATACACATTAGAATAGAATAGAGGAACCAAACAAAAAAGGCCATGCAATTGTAGAGATAGCAAGGAGCATGCTACAAGCTAGAAATCTTCCAAATTAGTTTTATGGAGAAGTAGTTGCTACCTTAGTATACTTCTTGAATTTATCACTAACAAAGGCAATACTTAATCAAACTCTATATAAGGCTTCGTTAAGGAGGAACCCTTGGCAAGCTCCTTAGAAATTTTTTATTGTATTGCTGATAACCTCCTAATTTAGGATTTAAAAGGACTATATTTGACACTAAATGAGGGAGGCAAAGTTCTTTTCTCTTGATCAATATGGTTAAAAATATATTCAATCAAACAAAATAAAGAAAGTATTTCAATTGTAACATTTTTATCAGTTTGAGCCTCATTTTATGATTAATTTCAATTTCAGGGAAAAGTAACAAAGTGTAGAAAGAATTGCAAATAAAAGAGGGAAGCTGAAAAGTGAAGAGGCAGATTGAACAAGTCTTCTTGCTATAGCGAGAACGAAATTCACTGTAGTGAGATTGTACTTTAGCCGTAGCGAAGGGGACACTTCGCAATAGCGAAGTCGCGTGGCATAGAAATTCCAGGGAGCAACTCGCTATAACGTGAAAGTAGCGAAAGCAGCAGAAAACTGAGAACATATGAGATCTCGCTATAGCGAGAGTCACTTCTCGCTATAGTGAGATCGGCCCTGAAACGCACAGTTTTAGTTTTCAAGCTGAAAAAGGAGGAGAGGGAGTTAGGGATTTGTCATTCTGCGGCAGAGAAGATTTCTGAACGTCCAGGGAGGCGTTTTTAGGTGGTCCTGGAGGCTCTTCAAGTTTGGAGGGGTGAAGGAAGAGGAAGAATCAAGGGGGAGATCAACTTTCTGCATTTGTCTCATTCCTTTGTTTGCTTTCTCTATTTCTCTTCATCTTCTCCTTGTATTTGATTGAGATTCACTGTAGATTTAGCTATGTGTAACTAAACTCTTCTTTACCTAAAGCACTATGAACTTGATGTAAACTAAATCTTTATTTATCTTATTGATTGTGATGATTGGAGTCTTGTGTATCCTTCTCTTGCTTAATGCTTTCTTAGGGATTGGCCACCTCTTGGACTTGATTTGGGTAATTGGAATTGACCTTGAAAAAGGAGTTCTAATTGGACTTAAGAGTTAGATAAATTAAGTTTAGAATTTTCTAATTTGTAATTGGGATAGAAATATACCTAATTGCCTTAATTGGTTTGTAGAGGATTATAGTATTTGATGCACTCTAACCTAAATCTAAGGACACTTAGATTTTAGGGGAGAGTAGGGCTATAATTACATCGACGGATGGTTATAGCTTCTGAATCTCTTAACCCACAAGATGAAAATTAATTGCAATTAAACAAGAAATTAAGTTCTAGTAAGCATCAAGGGAATAATAACTCTAGGTAATTTCAAAACCTTGGATTTCACCTAAAATTTCTTTGCCAACCAAGTTTTCTTTCAATTTGTTGTATTTTAAAATTAGATTTAAGTTCAAGAATTACTTAATTAGTTGCTTAACGTGGATGAAAGTAGGTTGTGCATTGCCTAAGTGTATTTAAGTCATTTTTCGTGGGAATGATACTTTTACTTATCACTGAACTACTTGATTCGACCCGTGCACTTGCGAACACACATAAAATTTTTCGTGATCAATTTCCTATTCTATACTTAATTCACAAAAATGCAGAAAAACTCGATGAAAAATCTATTGAATGCATTTTTGTTGGCTATTGCTCTAACTCCAAAGCATACAAACTATACAACCCCATTAGTGATAAAGTGATCATTAGTAGGAATGTAGTTTTTAATGAAAAAGTAAGTTGGAACTAGTATAATAATGAAATTTAATTTGAGATTCCATCAGCAAATGAAGGTCCACCAACTATGGTTTAACAACAAACTCCTTTCCAAAACTTGCTAATTCATCTTCCTCAATTTCATTCGATGAGACACCTCTAAGAAAATTCAAATCATCAACAGAAAGTTATGCAACTACACAAACAATGTTCATTGCTAATCCAACCTCATTTGAAGAAGCTGTGAAGAAACAAGAATGGAGCAATGTAATGAAAGAAGAACTTGTAGCAATTTAGAAAAATAAACATAAGAAATGGTAGACCTCCCTAAAGACATAAACGTTATTAGAGTAAAATGGATCTTTAAAACAAAGTTTCATGCAGGTAGTAGTGTAGAAAAGCACAAGGCATGTTTCATGGTAAAAGGGTACTCACAATAACAAGGTTTGGACTATGAAGATACCTTTTCTCCTATTGCTCATTTTGAAATAGTAAGAACTATACTAGCTTTAGTTGCTTAATTGAATTGGTCTATTTATCAATTTGATATGAATAGTTGGAAGAAGAGGTGTATGTTCCACAAGTAGAAAGGTTCATTGTTCCTAGAAAAGAGGAAAAAATATACAAGTTAAAAAAAGGTACTTTACGGCCCAAAACAAGCTTCGTGGGTATGGTATGGCAAAATTTACTCATTTTCTTCAATAATGAACTTACTCTCTATGTAAAGAGACAAGATAAAGATCTTCTTGTTTGTCTTTATGTTTATGAGATGATATATATGGGGTCATCTTGTTCTCTCATAAATGAGTTTCAATTTTGTATGAAGAAAGAATTTGAAATGACAAACTTAGGTTTCTTACATTAGTTTCTTGGCATTGAAGTGAAGTAACTTAAAGATGAAATATTTATTTCTCAAAGGAAGTATGCTATTAACCTACTTAAGAGATTTAACATGCTTGATTGCTACATTGCAGCTACACCTATGAATTTGATTGAGAAGTTGTAGGTTGATGATGACACCAAACAAGCAAATGAAAGACAATTTAAAAGTCTAATTGGTGAGGTGATTTACTTAACTCATACTACACCAAATATTGCCTTTTTAGTTGGACTTATTTCAAGGTTTATGCATTCTCCTTCAAAACATCATTTTGGAGTTGTAAAAAGAGTCTTATGTTATGTGATTGGAACAATTGATTTTGGAATTTGGTATGGGTGTCTATTACACTTTAAATTAGTCAGGTTTACTGATAGTGATTGGGCAAGATGCATAGAGGATACGAAAAGCACTTTAGGTGATGTTTTCAATTTTGGATCAAGAGCCATATCTTAAAGTGTAAAGAAACAAGCGGCTACAGCTTTGTCATCCTTTGAAGTTGAATATATAGCTACAACTTCATCAGCATGTCAATGAATATGGCTGAGAAGAATACTATTAGATATTGGTTAAGAATAAAAAAGAGAAACTAAAATTTTCTATGGCAATAAATCTACAATTACAATGGCCAAAAATCTATTTTGTTATAGAAGAACAAAGCATATAGATATTCAAGTTCATTTTATTTGGGACTCGTGTCAAATGGAACAATTACATTGAAACATTGTAGTTTAGATGAGTAGACTATAGATATTTTTACAAAGTCACTTCCTAAAGACAAGCATCAATATCTTAGAGCAAAGCTTAGAGTAGTTTGCAATTTTAAATCAAAGGAGGGTGCTAAGGAGATGTTAAGGAATGATTCAAAATTCAGAGTTCTTTTGCAAAGTTACTTTAGTTTTGATTTTTTTTTTTGGGTTCTATTTCCTATTTCTTTTCTTGTTAAGTTAAAGCTATTGTGATTTGTTTTCCAAAAAATAAGTTCCATTAGTAAGTATCTATTTTGTGATACTTATTTAATGGCACTTTAAATTGATGAATAAAGATACCACATTGAGTAGTATAGTCATTAGGGTTTTTTAACATTCTATTTTGTCTCCCTTGATAACATAGCCTTGCCTTGTTACTAACAGAGCTTTTTATCTTTAAGTGAAGTAAAAAATTACACATTGATTTTGAACCCTAAAGGCTTTGATTACAAATATATGAAGGTAGCAAGCTACACTAGGTATCCTCCATAAGCTTTGGAGAAAACAATTTGAATATACCCTTTAATATTTTTACAGCTTCTTCTGAAACTGTCTAATTTGCCCCTTGCAAAGACCTTAAAACTATCCCAAACTGAAACAAAACAAAACAAAAAAAGAAAGAAATATGTACATTACCCATCAACTTTCTTCATGATAAAATAAGATATCCCTTTGGTGAATATGATGATCGAGTTGAGCTCTATGGAATCCCCTCTGAGCTTTGTAATCCAATGGTATTGTGCCTTTTTGAAGGCCCCGAAAGAGGGAATGGCACTCCTTTGGGTAAGAAGCCGAAGAAGTTATGAGGCTGCTGCACTTTGAAAACTTGAGTGTGTCTAGACCCATAAGTACTTTGGCCAACCAAACAAGGCACCAAAAATGAAAGCAGTATTATATATTTATATTATTATACTTTATTAGGTGGGAGAGGGCATTTACCATTCACAACTAAAGAGAGGCCTGAGTGGAGATTTTCCACATCGACCTTCCCTCATCCACTGTAATGAAATTATTGCTGTTTTACTGATTGCTCTTTCAGATTATTTCAACTCAAAGATCTAGCTGAGAGGCTACCTCCTGGAGACCTGCCAAATGGTTTGGGGCCAAACGGCATCCACTATCCTGACTCAAACGGGGAGTGCCATACCAGAGCAGAGTCAATCAGTGGCCCTAGCTTGGCCTCCATAGCTCTTGAATCTTCTCTATTCAATAGAATTGAGGTCACAGGAACCTATGGAACCAATCTCTATCAGCAAAACCGGGGACTTGCGCCTTCCAACAGGACAAATGAATACCCAGGAATTAAACTTACCAATGGTGGTGGTGTGATTCGGGCAACCAGCAGCAGCATGTTAGATACTGCTGATGGCAGGGATTCTGGGCCTCCGCAAGATGGCGAGAGGAGTTCGAGATTCTGTACTGGCTGCTAATAGAAATCAAATCGAGGCAGAATGGATTGAACAGTATGAACCTGGTGTGTATATAACACTCATGGCCTTGCGTGATGGAACGAGAGATCTAAAACGAGCGCGCTTTAGATACTTCGATCTAGTATCATCCACAACTCCAGGACATGTATATCTGGTATATGGCTGCCAACTTTGGAAAACCTCTATGATAACTGACCAGAGATAAAATTCACCGTCGTTATAGTGACTGGAATTGACAATAGGATTAGACTTTGGTAAATTTTCTTAGGTGTTAGATATTAGGTTTTGTAATAAAAATTGTCTTTAAACACTTCTATAACTCAACATTATATCATAAACTCATTGGAAAAAAAATTTTCTTTCACATGTCATCATTCAAGAATCTATTAGCAAAAATACTTAAAAAATTAAGTTTTTTTCTTAATATATATATATATATATATTTGGTTGGGCTTGTTAAAGATCCATGAACCTCATACATCATACATGATCAGTGTTGCCTCATGACTGAAAACTTTTGAAGTTTCTCAATACTGTCACCATATTATATATCTCATCTGTTTTGGTAAATGAATATGCAGCCAACGAAGATTTGGAGAGCACCGAGCAGAGACTTGGGGGTCCGAGAATCACGAGAAGGTATGTGAAAGGTACAATGTTCTACGTAGCACCGACAAGTGTGCCAGCCAAGCAGCTCGCAGGGCAGAGGGTCCAGTTTCACCTGTTTCGTAATCCTAGGGAAAGTTGTAGACAGAGGGTTGTCCTCCATTAACACAATTTGTTACTGTGAGCATAATTGTAGTCAAGCAAGAATCAGTATGAGGGAAGCATACATCCCTTTTTGTTTTTATTTTTTTACTCTATCTTTTTGCCTTTGGTCCTTTGCTCTTAAATTAGTTGTCTTCCATTTCATTTGGGTATATGCTCTTTACATATCTGTTGTAATGCAGTGTATATATAAAAATATATATCAATTGAGATAATCTTGGTAAAGAATCTCCCCTAATCTTAGAAATTTTCTCCAGTTGCTCCACTTTTTTGGATCTTTAACACTTTTTCCCCCTACTAATTTTATACTAACGCATCAAATTGTGCCCCTGGTGAGATGAGATTTAAAATCCTCTGAAAACTCTTCTATGACATGTGAGTTAGGGACACACGTTGATTCTTGCTCTTTCGTTTATTTTATTTGCTTGTTAGCTATAGCATACATGGACAAGCATCTCTTATATGAAAAGTTTAACCAATAAACTGATAGCTCACGTGGCACTAGTTTTGATGAGATTGTGTTGAGCTTAATGTATGGGTTTCAATCTTCATTCATGTCCTTTTCCAGATTTCCTTACTCTCTACTTTTATATGGTAACTCAAGGGAAAATGAAATGAAAAGGAAGGTTTTGTACAATATTTATTATACTCTTAAATATATTATTTTACAATATCTATTATTTTTTATTAATTTTTAAATAAAGGTAAGAAAATCATTATCTATTTATAAAATTATTTTTTAAAAAATTTCTATTTTATCCCTAACTTTTTATGTATCAAATGAATCTATCTTTTGAGGTTTCCTTTGTTTAAAAGAAAGTGTGGGGTCATCTATGAAAAAGAAAATAGTGAGAGAGCACTCATCAAGCGTGTGAATAAAATGAGAGGGATTGAGGAAGAAATGGTCAACATTGGTATAAAAAGCTCCAATATTTATAAATGAGCTTACCACATAAAGACATCAAACAACAGAACAGAAATGTCTTTGGCCGTTTATTATAACTCTTTGTCTCTTTCTCACCTCCTTGCTAAAGATGGAAATATAAAAGACTAATTCAACAGGCAAGAATGTCCTTCCTGAATGGATAATGTCATGAAAGTTTTTGACTTATAAAATTGGACGGCAAAAAAAGAGAAAGGGGAGAAGGAAAATAGGAAGGAGATTGTAGCTATAATTAGAGAAAGTTAAAAAGAAAAGAAAGAATGAGTGTAAAATGAGAAAGTAGACTCCATATACACCACCATTTTTTTAATCATCTTTTTAACTGCATAACTATATAATTGTAAATAATTCAATTTCTTCCATTTAAATGTTTCTGTTGTGATTTGTAGTCCGCCACGTCTTTTACTAACTTGGTGCCTTTGGGCAATTATATTGTTCAAAGAAATTATAAGATCAAATTTCTTGGATTGGAAGCCAAGCTTAAGATTTCTCATTGCAGGAATCGTGACAATTTTCTGAGCTGAATTTATGATAATGCATGTGATAAATGTTACAAAGGTGTATAAACATCTTAAATCAAGAAATTCAAATAAAAAAAGGAAAAAGAAATAGAAAAGTTCAAACATTAGGATGGTGAGATTAGATACATTCGAAAATTATCTTATATTAATTTTACTTTTATGTATCACTTCATTTATGTAAATTATATATGGAAAACTGTTACTATTGACCTTCACTGTATCCATCATGTATGCTTCTTTGGAAGCTTTTTGAACACATAACAGACACATGTAACATTACCCAATACTAGTAATTTTTCTTTTCAAGTATTATGATCAGGAGTGTTTTTGAATTTTTTAGAATAAATTTTTTGAACTAATTCAAAGACACACTCATATATTTAATATATTCAGAATTTTTTCAAAGCATGATTAAAAAGAATTGAATCTAAATTGAAATAGAAATAATGTAACACATTTTACATTTAAATCTAGATATGATAGTAAAGTTTTGTCATTTGCTATGTTATGAGTGTGAGTGTTTTACAGGTCTAAAATTCTCACAAACTTTGGCCAGTTTTTTATTATCGAAACCCTATGGCCCCATGGCCTCTAGGCACATAGAATATATATTGGAAGAACAAATTATTTTCAACAACCAACACTCTAACAGCCATTGGTTTAGGTGGAGGAATCGGATTCCATTTTTATTTTTATATGTAATGTATATTATATTTATATAATTATTATTTAATAGTATCTATGTTTTTATTTTTTTTAAAATAAATGCATGAGAATAATTTCTTATTCACAAAATCACAGTTTTTTTTAATTTTTATCCTAACAATTTGTGTACTAAATGGTCCCTAAATAGCTAATGTGTGACATCACCGAAAACAATATGCAAACTTGATCAACTTCTATAATTAAATTACCTTTCTTAGAAATATAAATAAGGCCCCTTGCCATTGTACAAGATATAGATCTCTTACATTCCATTGATCACTTAACATTCTTGCAACTCTAGTTTTGGCACTCTTACTATTGTAACACCTTCATTTTAAGTCATACAACATTTTCTCTCCAAGCTATCTCTTTCCTGTCGTTATTCCCCATCCTCAACAAGCTATAATATTACCTTATAACGCAGAATACGTATGAAAGTGTATGTTTAACAAGGAACCACAAAATTCTTATATGGTCACTGACATGTTCACCAAATTAAAGAGCTAAAATGACCCTCAAATTTCAAAGGAAGTTTCTAATGCCTGTGGAGACTAAAGCGAAAACCTTGTTTGTTTAACCAAACCCACTTGAATTTTCCCTCCTTTTAATTAAACCCAAAGCTTCAACTTTAACAACCTTTGACTTCGGGTTTTGTGACTTGAAAATGACCATTTAAAATGGGTTTCACATGGCTTCAAATTAAGTTTAATTAATTTGAATTTAAGACATGACATGAAACAGCTTAGCTACCCTACAACGATGTCATTTTGAGGAGACAATTAATTTAATAATCATCTTATAGAAAAAATATCCACAAAAGAACTATTCAGTTACTCTTGTGACCTATTTCAATATGTAACCTATTATACCTTTTTATGGTGTATATATGATCAATTGTAGACAATTAGAAAATATGAATTAAATTATTATATTTAATATACAAGCTTAAGTATTTAAAATGTTTAGAGAAATAAATATTTCCATTTTATAGACATCTCATATTTCTTAAAAACATTATTAGATATTTAACTATGAATTTTATAAAAAAATTAATTAACTTTAAGTACATACTAACTATATTAAATGTGAGAACTAAAAAATAATTTAATATCTTATATTCAATTATTGAAAATATTGTGAATGTAAGAAGCTGGTTTAACAATTATTTCTCATTTTTTATAATGAAAAATGAACCCTTTTCGATGCCACTTGATTTCCATCCTAGCCAGTATAAAAGAATAAAGGATAAAACGATCGAACTTAATAATTTTGAATTAAAGACGAGGAACTTAGCGGAGAAGTTGAAGCAATGTAGCTGCGTTAAGAGTATATAAAAGAAAACAAGGACCGTACGCATTTCTTAGATATATATATATATATATATAAGAAATCAAATCAAATCAAAATGCAACTTTTAGACGATTCACACGTCATTCCCCAAAATTTCATGGGACAGTATGGTCATTCTCAGCAACAGTTACAATAGCTTTCAGCTTTGTACGCATTAAGGTTCAAAAGAACTGGAAAAGCAAGCTCCAATTTGAACGATTAACTTACCTTAATTTGAAGTCATTACAATCAATCACAGCTAGTCTCGCTTTTCTCTAATCTAACATAAATAGATCAGGACATATGGATACGGTCAGTCTACAAGATATAATTATATTAAATTAATTGTATAAATATATATAAAAAGCAAAGTTTCATTCAGTAATGTCAATATTAGTATACTGTTTGCATCTACCAACCAAAAGCTTACTTGCAAGAACAGAAGCTTTAACAGGTGTATAGCTGGACATTTTGCAAGTTCCATCACCTCATGATCTCTTTGCTTTCAAGTACAAGAGCATTTATCTTAAAGTGAAGCTAAAAATTACACATCGATTTTGAACCCTGAAGGCTTCTATTACAAGTATATGAAGCTAGCTAGCTAAACCAGACATCCTCCATAAGCTATGGAGAAAACAATCTATTTTACCTCTTTCAAAGACCTTTGAACTATCCCAAAAAGGAAACCAAAAAAAAAAAAAAGAGATAAAAGGCAAAAAAAATTAAGAAACATATACATTACCATCACCTTTCTTCATGATAAAATAAGATATCCTTTTGGTGAGTATGTTGATCGAGTTGAGCTCTATGGAATCCCCTCTGACCTTTGTAATCCAATGCTATTGTGCTCCCTTGAAGGCCCTGAAGGAGGGATTGGCACTCCTTTGGGCAAGAAGCCAAAGAAGTTATGAGGCTGAGACGTGGGTTGCACTTTGAAAACTTGAGTCTGTCTAGACCCATAAGTACTTTGACCAACCAAACATAACACCAAAAATGAAAGCATTAGGAACACATAGAGATGCTTTCTTCTACCCATTTTACCAAACCCAGGAAGTTGCTTTTATTATAGCCAGAGAGAACCCCAGAAGAATGAAACGAAGAGAGAAGAGGGACAGTTGAAGAGAGAGAGAGAGAGGTTCCGTTAAAGGAGAAAATTTGATGGACGGAGCGGTGGGTTTATGATTTATATATAATTATAATATGGTGCAAACTACAAGGAGATTTTCTGAATGCCTCTTAAATGAAAGAAGGAATTTGGAGTGCTAGTAGAGTCAAGAGTGGCTTGTTTATGAAGGATACATGAAAGAATGAAAACAGTACAGCAATGAATGCAACATGGGAAGCAAAGGAGAATTTTAACATATTAGACTGGGTCCATTGAAAATAAATATATTTACGGATATATTTATGATTTGATTGATTTATATATTATATAATTTTTTTAATCGAGTCTATTTACTAATAAGTCAATCAACATATATCAAAGGGGCTGATCCACATCATTTAATAGATTTGCGGCCATTTGGTCTGGTATGTCTGATAGAAACGAATTTTATAATATTTAAGATATATTTATCTTTTTATTTTAAATAAAAATAGAAGAATCATTTTTCAAATATAAAAGTATTATATATATATATATATATTTTATTCCTAGTAATTTTATATACCAAATAACCCTTGAGCATATTTTAATAACTATACTTTTTAGTAAAATTCTTTTTAACTTATTTATATTTGCTAATTGACTTATTTTATTTATCTTAAACTAAATTTACGTAAGAATTATTCAAAGTAAATGCGAGGTGTAGTGCTTATTTTGTATGTTAGTTTGAGATCGGGTTCATTTAAAATTTTACGTAAGATAGACCAGATTGATAAAAAATTTATAGACTAAATTAATTACAAATAAATATAAAAATATGTAAATGTATTTTTAATAATACTTATTTTAAACATATTTATAATAAACTCTAATTGACATGAGATTGAAATTTTATTCTTAATATAATATTAAAAACAGTTAAATAATTTTAATTTTAAGAGATATATATATATATATTTGTATAGAGAATTAACTCATTGATAACAAATAAATTGAAGAGACTCTAAATATAATTTTTAATATAAAAAAGATATTAAATGAAATTTAACCAATTTTTTTTATAAAAGTAATCTTCTCTTAAAATATGCATCTTTAACGGATTGAAAGCTTTATGTGTGTGTGTGTGTGTGTGTGTGTGTGTGTACGAATGTGGCGAAAGCAAATACAAGATCATGTGCTTCAAGATTTGGGTGTTGGAAGTGGCATTTGTGTTAGGATTGTAGAATTAAATGAGACAACGTGAAGCAATAGTTATTTTGTCCAATTCAATGGAGACTGAGAGACCTTTTAAGGGCCTTCAGCAACTGAACGGGTCTTCAGGGGATTTGTTGAGTCATAAAGTTGTGATGGTACACAACAAAACAACCAAACGGGTATGGCCAATGGGTTAGTAAATGAAAAGGTGTGGACAAAAATGGAATATAATTTAAAAAAAAAACTTATAGTTTGAAATTTTAAAATAAAAATATTTATATTAAAAAATTTTAAATTTTAAAATTATTTTAAAGGATCTTAAGATAAAAATTTTTAAAAATACAATTTAAATTTTTTATTATAAAATCATGAGCTTTATTTTCTTCTTTTCTTTGGTATCTTATAAATATAAAATATAATAAAGTAAATTATATAATTTTTTTTAATTTTGTTAAAATTATACAAATTTTTTTAAAAAAAAACCTTATACTTTAAAAGAATTTTAAAATTTTTGAATAAAATATTCTTTGTTATAAAAATTTTTTAGTTTAAAAAATTATTTATTTAGATTAATAGATAGTATTTTTGTAAAAATTTTAAAATTAAATTAAATTATAGAAAACTTTGTATTTTAAAAAACATATATTTATATATATATATATATATATTAAGAATAAAAATAAAATTTACGGGATTTTAATAAAATTCATATGATATGTATAATTTACTCAATATAATAATATTATGGTGGGAGCAGATAAAAGGAGAGCGTTGTCTCGTTAGGTGAGCTTGTGGGGCTATATGGAAATTAATGACCGACTAAGGAACTGAAAGTCTGCAGCTGATGTGCTATGTCTCATAGCAACATGGAATGTGTCTCTCAACTTTAGCTTAGGAGTGAAATCCATAGGGCTTTTAATAGGGTGATGTCATATGTCTCTCATTTCTCACCTTTAACATGTATTTTACGAAAATTATTTAGATTTATAAAGCATAAGTTTACTTACTTTATAATATTAAAATTAACTAAAAATCATGAGAGCATCAATTATCAACATGTTTTAATCAATGTTCAGAGAATTCGATTTGAGAGTAAAATTCTAGGTATATTCAATTGATGTAGCAGAATATATTTTTAAGATTGTTTGAAAAAAAAATTTACTGACAAAATTTTATATAAAATAAAATTTAAAATTCTACTCGCACTATTCCCAAATTGCAGAGTTGCTTCTTAGAATTTATATGTAGAATGATCATGGATAACATATTATAATTTTTATTTTTAGACCTATGGAAAAAAAAATTTTCATCCTTGAACCCAGTGAGTAACAATTTCAAGTTCAAGTCTTTTTTTCCTTTCTTATTGAATTCTTAAAATTTCAGACTTAGAGCCATTTACCCAAGAACAAAATCTTAAAATGAATATAGTTTTTCTTAAGTTAAAAGTTGTCTACAAAAAAAAAATCTATTTATATAAAATCATAATAAAAAGTAAGATTTCTTAGACAATCGCATATGTTACTAATTCAAAATATAGAGAATCCATTTTGGATAGTGCATTTTTATTGTCTTCCATTGTATTAAATTGAGATATATATATATATATATATATATATATATATATATATATATATATATATATATATATATATATATATATATATATATACATAAATCTTATGAATTTGGATCCCTTGTATTTAAAAATTAAAGGCAAAGACTAAAGTTAGATAGAAAAAGAAAAAAAAAAGTTAAGGGTGGTTTTTAAAAATATATACTATTCTCTCTCCTCATCTCTATCTCTTTATTTAACTATATTTTTTATATTTAATTTTTTAAATACAAAAAATTTATACACACATTACATATACTATGAATTTGAGGGTAAAATAAATATTATATTACTTATACCCATATCTAAATACTTGAAAATACTAAAATAAAACAATTTTTAAACTTAAGTTCAAACTTATTTATTATTCTCATGTCTAAATTTAAGTGAACACATTTGATTGGGCCCCTTGATTTGACTATTTTGTTAATTATCTATACATATACATGAATTTAGATTTTTTATATATATTATCTAAATATAAAAAATAAATGAGAAAAAGAGAAACTTTCACTTTCAATGGACTCATTAACTCCATAAACCTATATATGCATAGATTTGAATTCTCTCTATAATTTTTTTTTTATTTCTCCACTAAAATTTGATGGTCAAGATTATATTTTTTAAAATTTTTATTATTAATTATTAGTAGCTGATAAATCTAAGAGTTTAAATTTTAATAAAAAAACAAGGAAAAAAAAAATTAGTGAAAAGAGTTCAAATCCTATATGCATAGCAACGAATGATTGGTTTTGGATTTGTTTTTGAGGGTGAGGGTACAAGAGGTGGGGTAGGGAGACCAATGAATTGGGTTCTATAAACTTGATTGGTTAAGGCCCCTCACATATCGAATCCATTTAAGAAGAGAGAGATTGAAGTTGGACCCAGTTGCTGTGTGGTGTGTGTGTTTGTGTGAGCAGAGACAGACATTGGGGACAGATAGATGAGGAGGGAGAAGATAGATAGGTTGTGTTGTAATCAATGCTTGATAGGCTTTTTTTGAAGGAGGGAGGAAGGGCCTGTGCTCATGGGGGAGAAGAACAATGTTTGCCCAAAAAATAAAATTAGTGACGCTGAAATGGAACATGTGTATGGCTGCATGTTCCTTGTTTGTATCCCACTATATTTTACGTTACATGTAAAATTAATTATTCGTAATTTAAATTTAAGTTTTATTTTTTAAAAAATTATTAAATATTATGTTTGGCTTAGTCGAAATTTTCATATAATATTCAATTGCAACTATGTGATAAAAAAATAGAGTCCAAATTCTATGAATTTTTCTTGTCATAAATTTTTTGTAAGGTTGATGAAAAATAGAGAGAGAGAGAGAGAGAAGAATTTATTGAATGGGTTTTATACACTTTTTCTTCACTTTTTTCTCTTTTTAAATTTATAAGATATTTATCGTAAAAAATTTTAGAGGATTTTTTTAAAATAAGATAAAAAATTAAAATCTCATATAATTTTTTGAAAATAAGTTACTCAAGTTTTATGGATAATTAATTCATTAGCAAAATTGAAATTCTCAAAAGACTATATTATAAGAACTCCGAACATAAAAATTTTATTTTTTTAAGTATATTAAAAAATTGTGGAGAAATTCTATATTACATAACCTTAATTATATTAATTTTAAGTCCTTCTAATTTATTTAAAGAAACAATTTAGTCTTTGTAATTTTAATTGGAGTAGAGTTTATTTCCTTCACTATTTTTTGACTTGATTTTTCTCAATTTTTAACATCAAGTGACTTCATTGTCTAACTTATTGACAAATTAATCCATACACATAGAAAATGGAATATGTAATAGACATAAAATTATTATATTCAGACACATGCCCCTCACCTATTAGATAAAATAATTTTTTTTTCTCAAGTTCAAATTTTATTTATTTAAGTTAGTTAATCCTTAAAAAGATGTCCGTTTAGCTCATATTTAGTTGTTAATAGCAAGAATAGCATAGCTAAAAGCTAGAGCCTCTTGAAACGCTAAATTTTCCATCCTTGTACATTTCTTTATGTGGGGTAAAACAAAGGGCAGAAAGCCCAAACCAATATAAAAACAAACCCAAGAAACAATAAAGAGCCAAACAATCTCCATTCTCGGAGTTGGAGCTCCTATAGTGTCGCCTAAAAGTCCAACAAAACAGATGTCGGCTATTGAGCGATTGGGTCAATTCCCTGGTTTTGAACTGCCTATGTTTAATTTAAATTTTATTTTTTAAAATTCTATCATTTTTTTAATTCATAGTTAACAAATTATTTTTATTTTATATTCTATTTTCTTTAAAAAAAATTATCAAAATAAATAAATAATTATAAAATCTAAACCATCCAAATTAATCTAGATAATTTAAATTAAAACAATTGAGTAATTGACCATTGAATCCATGGTGAGAATTCCAATTAGAGTCCCAAGGTAGACTCTAAAATTAGTAAGGACCCCAGTCCATCTTACTAATGAGATTAGCAAGCAAATTGGCACCTTGATTGGCTTCTTTGAAAATGTGACTCTGCATAACCTCTAGAGTTATAGAGCCAAATTGGATTATATGAATAATTTATGAGGGTTAAAAACGTTCCCACTTACTTCAAATAGATTAGAAATTATAGTCCGATCCACTAAATGGTTAAATGGGTTAATCTACTTAATTCACTAAAAAAAGAAAAAAAATAGCATTAATTGTAATAATAAATATGCTTTAAAATCTAAATGACTATATCAAATAATTAAATCTAAACTTTAAACACTCAAATAATTTTTTCAAATTTTAACAATTAAATAAAAATAACTATTTAACTAATTCAAGTCTTATCAAACAACTAAAACAAAGTAAAATAAATACTGAAATTCTTTAAATTTGTTCATTAAAAATATTTAAATCTTGTCTTAAAGGGATAGTTTTTATACCAAGAGTTGAAATATCATTCTAATTATTAAAAATATTAAGATTAGTATATATATATATATATATATATATATATATATAAAGGAGCAAAGTTAAATGGGCATGAGTTGACAAAACCTAAATTCAACCCATTAAATTGATGGGTTAAGCAAGTTGATACCTGCATGCTGTATTTTATTCCCATAAATAACTCAAATACAAGGGGTCGAATGTTTTTCATCTTCAAATACTGCAAATTGTTTATAGTAAACATCTCCGCCAATCATAAACATTCTCTCCAATTCTATCTAGTGTAAAATTTCTCACTTCTACTTCGGTGGACCATGTGAAGAAGTATATCTATGGACTTTACTTCTTATATGGATCCTATCTATTTATGAATCCTTATCTAATCTAATTCCTTTCAATAAGAGATTTTCTAATCCCACTCACACTTAAATTTAACAAGGCGTAACATAAGCAAACCATACCTTAGCAGTAACATGACAGTCACGAACAGTATGCAAAGATTCAAACTTGTTATTGCATGCATTACACTCTGCACGAGATACCCAACGTCAATTGCGCAACTCATTTGTTTGAAATCTTTCATGTTAAAGAATCCAGAAATGAGTGAACGAGTGAGGGAGAAGCTTTAGGTCTTTTGTTGGAGAACAATGTGTGTTTCTCGATTATATGCCCTACTTGATTTGATGAGTCGCCTTTTTTTTTTTCTTTGATGTTGTTCATGGGATGCCAATTTCTTGTTCAATTTGGAGAGATTGGGTTCAAACCCTCGTTTCTTAGAATCAATTTTGCTTACAGACATTGTTAATGAATCAAACTCTGTCAAGAAGAGTCGTTTGTGAGTTAAATGTTGGGAAAATTTTATTTTAAAATTTGTATATGGGCCCACATTAATTATTTTAATTTTTTTTAAAATTGAGTTGGTTATGGTCCATTAAAATTTAGTATAGGCCCGATTATTATTTAAGTGATCATAAAATAAATGACCTTTATCACACATTAATCAAAAGGATTGGTGAGCGAATTAAAGTGCGGGCCAATTGTTTTATTAAAGCCCATGATGGGATGACCTAATAAAATATCATTAAATGAAACTAGATTCTCTTTCTAATTCTAATTAAAGTGCCTAGTTCCATTGAAAATCGCTCATCTTAACTTAGGATAATAGAGGGGAAGATCTAGCTAACAAATTGCTTTCATGGTGACTACAACCATGTTCTTTATTCTAATATTAAAGTTAGTGTTCTAATTTCATACAAGATTCAAAGATGTTAACAGTGGTATCAGAGCTAGGGTTTCTATATGAAATTTAGAGCCAAAATTTCATAATTTTGATAAAGATTTCATATTCATCCACACTAATTTTTGCCTTTAAATTCTTTTATTATCGCTTCTTAATTGGGCAAATTAGTTTAGGGCTTTTACTCTTTGGATTACAAGCTTTCTAACAACACAAAGTTTACTTGCTAATTCAATTTAGCAATAGAGAATTTAAAGCTCAAAATTCATATATTCATATGATATGCTCAATATTGATTTGCTCAAAAATTAAGTTTGTAATCCAAATTGTTGTATGGGAAAGCTTCTTTTCATCTTTTATGAACCTTAATGTAACATTGAATTACATTAAAATCTATTTATTTTGCTGGAAACTCGAAGAAAGTTGTAAGGTTCATATTTTCGAAACCAATGAACAAATTTGAGCAAATTCTTCTTCTTTTATGGTTATGTTAAATTGATGATCCAAACACATTAGAAACCTTGTTTTACATCAAAACCCCATATTTTCCAATAGTAAATAGCTTCAAATCACAATTTGTGTAGCTAAGGTCCATGTCTATGAAACCCATTAAAAAACATCTATAAATTCTTTATTTGGTTTCGTTTTATGCACAATTGATGTTATAAATTACTTAGGAGTAAGTTTTTAATCAAAATTCAAGTTTTAAAGCAACAAAACTTGCCAAAAAAAAAGAGCAAATAAGCTACAGGTCTATAGCAGGGCTGAAAAATTTGCCTTAACCCGCGGGTTGGCCCAGTTGGAGGTTGAAAACAACCTCTAATTGAGGCATGGGCTATATAGGGGAGTTCCAATTGGAACATTTTTGTGCCAATTTCTAAATTAAGGAATTTCCTAATTTATTTTAATTGTATTTTAATTTTTTGAGGCTTAGAAAAATTATTATTATTATTATTATTTTATGTTTCTTCAATTAAAATTAACATTTTTATTATTCTAAACTAACAAATGGCCTCAGAAAATTATAGAAAAATTTGGGAACATATTTTAACATATCTAGAGCATAAAATTTAGGTGTACTTTCCCTACAAATATATACAAAAATTATACTCTCAAGTTAAGTTATAAAACATTAATATTTAAGCCTTTTGAGAAAAATTGGTTGTTGTTCACAATTTTTATGTACACATGCTTTACAATTGGCCTTTTAGGATATATACAGTAAAAGTATCTTGATAAAATATGAGTTTTCTCCTAGTTTAGGAATTTTTTTTTAATAAATTGTTGGTAATGATAATCATCAAAGTGGTTCATTCATCAAAGTTATTAAAATAACTCAATTTCTTTTGTTGATAGGAGGTAAGACAATTTCTTTTATTTTAGTTTGGAAATATTATTTTGTGTATTTATATTATCGAAGATATTTATCTATCAAAATACACAAAATCAATGAGTTTCCTTATTGATAGAAATTGAGTTGCCCTATATAGTTATCTGCCTAAAAATGGTTATTATATATATATTAACTCTAGTATGACATAAAATGTGTTAGCAAAAGTATATAGTTAAGAGGATTTATCTACCCAAACGGGATAGATTTTCTTAACTATATATTTTTTTGTTGGATTGAGATACGTAATTTGAGAAACTTATTTGCCTCAAGGGGATAAGACTCGCAATACTATATATTCTTCTTCATATTTGCTTCATGCTAGAGAGGCCAAATGCATATTATGTTCTTTGCCCAAAGATAAGTTCATGATGATGCACCTAGTGCTCCTTAAAGATAGCTTGTTCAACTTAAGTTATTTTAAAATTGTCTAATTTACTGATTATGTTACAATTTTATGAACAATCTCCTTTGCTATGAACAATAATAATGCCACCATTAAAGCTCTGATTGGTTTTAACTATAAGAGATGGAAACAAGATGTTAAATTTGCCTTGGAATAATGGATATAGATCTAACACTATGTGAAAGTGAACCTCTAAAACCCACTGAGAATAGCACTACCGAACAAAAAGGAGTACTATGCTAAGTGGAAGAAATTCAACTGTCTCAGTTTTATAACTATGAAAAGATCAATTACTAAATATCTTATAAGTGTTTTACTAGAAACCATAAATGTTAAAGAGTTCTTCAATGCTATGGGATAGAGGTACCGTGTGTTTGACAAGGCTGAGGCTGGATAACTCATGAGTGAGTTGACAAGTATGAGATACAATAACATTAAAGGAATTAGAAAATATATCATGAGGATGGTGCATACTCAAATTAAAGTCAAGACTTATGATATTCTGATTTTGGATAGCTTTGTCATCCATCACACACTTAATTTGCTTTCACAAGAATTTAGTCAGATTAAAATTGCTTACAACATATAAGATCAAGTTTAGGATCTAAATGACTTGATTTCTAAATGTGTGGCTGAGAAAGAAAAGTTGAAAAGGGAAAAGAATGAGAATGCATGCTTGTTTGCCACAATATGTCGAATTTCCATAAGGGAAAAAGAAAATTTAAGAATAAGAAGACACATATTCCTAAAAGGGATCAAAACTTCAAAAGGCATGATAAACATCATAGTGCAGGTGATGGAGATAAAATAAAGGATATGAGTTGTTTTTTCTATAAGAAGAAGGGTTATAAGAAGGTTGATTATCTTAAATACAAAGATTAGTTAGCAAAGAAAGGCAAAGACCGATGTAAGTTATTGGCTTATTTTTGTTTTGAATCAAACATTATTGATGTTCCAATAGATTTTTAGTGGCTTGATAGTAGTGTTTTGTTCATGTCACTTCTACCTTACATGGGTTTGGAAATGGTAGGAAGCCAAGCGAGAATGAGTTCAAGTTGAAAGTAGAAAATGATGCTGATGCTGAAGTTGAATATATAGGAACCATTTTTTGTCATTAGAATCTAGTTATCAGCTTTGTTTAAAAAATATTTTTTATATTCCATCATTTAGAAGAAATTTAGTTTCTCTTTCATTGCTTGATAAAGTTAGATATTTTTCAATTTTAGTAATAAAAATGTTGAAATTTTTTATGATTCTAATGTGATTGGTAAGTGCATTTTATCTGATGGACTATATAGATTGTGCTTGAATTCCAAAACCTACAATTTATCTTTTAATGTTGAAAATTTTGCAAGTAAATGACCCTTAATTAAGGAGAAATCTCTATTGTTATGGCACAAATGACTAGATCACATTTTGAAGGAAAAAATTGAAAGATTAATCAGAGATAACATACTTTCCTCACTTAACTTAAAAGAGATAAACACGTGCGTTGATTGTATGAGAGAAAAATTGACCAAAAGTAAGAAAAATGGTGTAACTTGTAGTGAGAGGCTCCTATAAATAATACATACAAACATCAGTGGTCCCTATCCTTTTACTATATGTAGTGAAAAATATTTTATAACCTTTATTGATGATTTTTTTCATTATAGATATGTCTTTCTCATTAAAGAAAAGTCTAAGATCCTAGATATGTTGAAAATTTATCAAATTGAGGTTGAGAAGCAATTCAAGAGTGTCATCAAAATAGTTAGGTCCAATCATGGTGGTGAATATTATAGAAAATATGATAAAAGGGGATAATAGAAAGGACCTTTTGCAAAATATTTACAAAATTCTAGGACTATTGTCTAATATACCTTGCTTGGTAGTTCTAAACAAAATGATGTAGTGGAAAGATGAAACCACACACTTATGGATATTGTAAGGAGCATGATGAGCAAGTCTAATTTGCCTAATTTTTTATCAGGAGAAGCAATAAAAATTGCTGATTATATTTTGAATTGAGTTCTTAATAAATTTGTTTCTAAAACACCTTTTTAGTTATGGACTTGTAGAAAGTCTAATCTTAATTATTTTTGTGTATGGGGGTGTCTTGCTGAGGTGAAAATTTACAATCCTTCCCTAAAGAAAATAGATTCCCAAACTTCCTGTTACTTCTTCATTGGATATCCAGATCATTCAAAAGGATATAGATTCTACTACCCTATAAAGGATACTAGAATTGTTGAATCACAAACTACAAAATTCTTAGAGTTTGATGTTGTTAAAAGGAGTTGCTCTCGGGTTTTTGAAATAAATGAATAGTATGATACAGTTTCAATTCCCTTACAACTTATAGATGCAATAGTCATACCAATGAATGTAAGAGAAGAGACTGTGGATTTACTTCTTTAAACAGAAATAACCATTATGGGTAAGGTTTCTTAGACTGGTGATATTGTTCTTGAAACAATTCAACCAATTCCTGAAATTTCTCTAAGGAGGTCTCAAAGAGAAAGAAGATTAGCAATCTTAAATGATTATAGCAAATTATGATATTGATGAAATTGTGGATCCGTTGACTTACATTGAAGCCATCAATGGTCCTCAATAAAACATGTGGAAGGATGTAGTGAGTGATGAGATGAGTTCTATGTTGAAAAATAGAGTTTGGGAGCTTGTTGAATTACCTACTAGTTGCAAACTAATTAGTTGTAAATGGGTATCCAAGATCAAGAAAGATTCTAAAGGCTAGGTTGAAAGGTTCAAGGATAGGTTAGTAGTTAAGGGTTTTGCACAGAGACAAGATATTGATTTCACAGAGATGTTCTCACTAGTCTCCATAAAAAGATTCATTTAGGATCGTTATGGCATTGGTGGTTCATTGTGATCTAAAGCTTTACTAGATAGGTGTAAAAATATCTTTTCTAATGGAGATTTTAATAAAGAAGTTTACATAGTACAGCTAGAAGGTTTTAAAAAAAAAAATAGGAAGGAGCATATGGTATATAAATTAACAAAGTTAATCTATGGCCTCAAATAAACATCTCACCAATGGTATTTGAAGTTTGATGAAGTGGTGATTTCATTTGGGTTAATTGAGAATAAATTTGATCAATGCATTTATATGAAAACCAGTGAGAGTAGATTTATTTTTTTGGTATTTTATGTTGATGACATTCTTCTTGTCAGTAATGATTTGAATCTACTTCATAAAACTAAAGTTTTCTTATTTAGTGCCTTTGACATGAAAGATCTTGGAGAAGTTTCATATTTTTTGGGTATTGAAATATATCATGACAAATCACGCCAATTTTTAAACTATTTCAAAGAGCCTATATAGATTGTGTATTGAAACGATTTAATATGTTAGACTACAAACTTGGGAAAGTACTTGTTGTTAAAGATGACAAGCTTAGTGAAAGTCAATATCCAATGAATAAGCTTGCAAAGGAAACTATAAAGAATATCCCTTATGCTAGCGCAATTGGTAGTTTAATGTATGTTCAAATATGTACTTGACCTGATATTACATTTGTTGTAAATGTTTTGGACGATATCTTTCAAACCATGGATCTCAACATTGGGTTGCAACCAAGAAAATCATGAGATACCTACAGAAAATGAAAGATTTCATGTTTATCTATAGAAGGGTTGACAACCTTAGAGTAATAGGATACTTAGATTCTAATTTTGCTAGGTGTCCAGATGATCTAAAGTCCACTTCTAGTTATATTTTCATACTTGCTGGTGGGGCAATCTCTTACAAGAGTAGGAAATAGACTTTGACTGCTTCCTTAACGATGTATACTGAGTTTATTGTATGCTATGAGGCAGCTTTGCAAGCTGTTTGGCCCAAGAATTTCATATTGGAGCTTTATGTAGTTGATTCAACTCTAAAGTACTGGTTATTTATTATGATAATAGTGTAGCAGTATTCTATTATAATAACAACAAGATTAATAATGGATCTAAGCATATGGAAATACAGTACCTTACAATTAGATACCTAGTCAAAAAAGGAGACATTGCCATATGATTCATAAATATCGAGTCAGTATTAGTTAATCCTTTAACTAAAGGATTAAGTCCCATACAATTTAATAAATATGTTAAGAACATCGGTATTTTGAGGTCTTTTGATCTTTTAAATTAGGGGGAGCATATGTATTTTGCTTTTTTGTTTTATTTCATACAATGACTCCACGGATGTTTTTTATTTATGTCAATGAATTTCATAAACTTTCATATATTTGATATGTTATACTTTTATTAATGATAATCACTTTTAATATTTTTCTTGTACAAAGATTGAATGCAACATGTATTTAAAGATATGCTGCTGGTCTTAAGGATGACCATCGTATTTGTCATAATATGCTTTTATTATTGTACTTATTATAAAGTATTTGAGACATATAGACTTGTGATGAGTTATAGGATTTCTCCTGTACATATGAATATTGGAAATTGTTTTTTTATTTTCTCATGTCAATGAATTCAATGAATTTCATAAACTTTCATATATTTGATATGTTATACTTTTATTAATGATAATCACTTTTAATATTTTTCTTGTACAAAGATTGAATGCAACATGTATTTAAAGATATGCTGCTGGTCTTAAGGATGACCATCGTATTTTTCATAATATGTCTCTTATATTATTATACTATATTCTTGAGATAAAGTATTTGAGACATATAGACTTGTTATGAGTTATAGGATTTCTTACTGTAATTTAGCATATAAATATTGAGAAATTGTGATTTCTTATTATGGTTTAGTATATAAATATTGAGAAAATCATATAGAGAACCGATAAGAAATAGTGCATTATTGATCACTTTGAGAGCTATATTTTTATCACACTTTTAGACTAATGATCCATGTCAACATGCTGTCAATATGTGCAAATATGTACTAGTCTTATGTCATTAAAGGGCATAATGATCACTACTATCTTTTATCGATGGTTATGTTGAATTGGATTAGGTTTGATGTGCTCTTCTTAAGACCATTATTTTTCAAAATAAAGCGTGCACATATAGTTTTTTTATTTTGTTAACTCAAGAGTCGTTTTACAAAATAAAATGAATTTTCTTAAAATCAAATTAATGTGGCTGAAATGGAAGAATGTTGAAAAAATTTTATTTAAAACTTTTTATGTAGACTCACATTAATTATTTTAAAGTTTTCTAAAATTGGGTTGGCTATGATCCATTAAAATTTATTATAAACCCAATTATTATTTAAGTTATCATAAAGTAAGTGAGTCTTAGCACACATTAATCAAAAGGTTTAGTGAGTAGATTAAAGTGTGGGTCAATTATTTTATTGAAATTTATGATAGGAGGACCTAATAAAATATCATTAAATAGAATTAGGTTTCCTTTCTAATCCTAATTAAAGTGTCTAGTCCAATTGAAAGTCACTCATTTCAACTTAAGATAATAGAGAGGAAGATCCAACTTACAAATTGCTTCCATTGTGGCTACAAGTATGTTCCTTATTCTAATTTTAAAATTAGTGTTCTAATTTCATACAAGATCCAAAGATGTTAACATTAAATCGAAGCTTTAGGAAGAGAAGTCATTTGGGTTTTTAGATTAGGGAAAAGGAAAGAAATATAAGAGGATGATGAAATTTGCAGAAGCCTTACAAAGTTTTAGAAAAGAGAAAAAATAATAATTGCGTCTTGTAGAAAGAGGAGATGATATGGCTTGTTTAAGGTGACATGTGATGCTAAAATTTCACATGCATGGAAGTTGCATATGAGATTGATTAACATGAAATAAAATAAGTTTTGAGTGTATAAATTGAAATTTAAGAAGAAAATTGTGATATAAATTTTACTTATTCATAGAATGAATAATTAATCTTAATATATCTCCAAATTAAATAAGAAAAGTAACAAATTGCAAAGCTATACTAATAAGTTAAAATTTAGTTGTAGTTTTTTATATCTTTTTTGTCAAATTTTTTAATCAAAATTTGACAAATATATGATTTAATTAAAAAAATCATACAATCATTTATAAAAATGATATATTTGTCATTTTTTAATTTAAGAATTATATATTTGTCATATTTTAATTAGAGAATTTGATAATAAAAATATAATGAATTACATATAAGTTTTTCCTATTAAAAAATTACTAAAACAAATAAATGAATTTTAGGTTAACTGTAAAAAAATTATGACCATTTGAGATTTATATGTTTATTTATGACTAACATGATTTTTGTTTGAGTTTTTGACACTCAATTTACTCTAAAAAATGATGTGGTATTCTCATAAAAATTTTGACCGTTCTATTAACAAAATGGCCTAATTGCCAAAAACAAATGTGAGTTTGAAGATTAATGTTTACCTTTTAAATTTAAGAGGAATAAATTGCAAAATTCCTAATAAGCCTAGTTGCATATACCAGTTGTGAGAAGGCACAATCACATTGCACATTTTTTTTTCCCTTTCCTTTAATATATATATATATATATATATATATATATATATATTTGGGTGCCATTAGTCTTTACCTCTTTTGTATTTGGTAACAATCTTTAAACTCCACAGTTTAGTTTCTTTCTCTCCGTCCATTTTTCATCCCGAAAAGCAAAAGAGATTAATTTTCAGTGTAAAATGAAATGAAAAAATTTAATCTATAAAAGAATTATAATTTTCTATATATCTCAGAAAAAATAATACTTTTTTGTTAAAAGAATAATACAAAAAATAACACCCGAAAAAACTAAAAATGTTTGTTCATCAAATTTTATGTTTAAACAATGGTCTATGCACCCACATGAGTTGGTCCGAGTGCAAGGGGCTCAGGTACATTAAATAAGATGTTCTGAGTTTGATCCAAGTCTATGTACAGTTCTTTACTTGCCAAACAAGCAGAAGAATAACAACAAGCCAGACTAACAGAAGAAGAAAACAATGTATAGCCCAGACATGCTAGGGGTCTGTGTCTTTGGGCTTTAGGCCCATCAAACCACAAGTTTGATTGGTTCACTGCAGAATCGAGCAACGATAGTCTTCCCCCAACTCACCGTCATCAAACCCTTTTGTCGTTTTTGGTTTCACAATTTAAGGGCTAATTAATTAATTACATGAATTTTACATAGGTACAGATTGATTAAGGGTTTTCGCAATCTTACGAATCCAAGTCCAACTGAGTCTTCCCTCCCAAATTTGGGATTCCCGATTTCTCTAATCTTTCACTATGACGGACGGCTACTGGAATCGACAGCAGGCGCTGCTCCCCTCTTCTGCCATGCTTAAACGACCTCGTACTGACTATGGTTCGCTTTCTTCCCCCACTTTCTATACTGATTCAACTCTTTTAATTCTTTGCTTGGGGTTCGTTTGCTTTTCTCATGTAGTAATGCTCACTTTTGGTTGTTGATGTGTGTTTTCCCGGATATGTAAGATGCTAATTGGCTGTAATCTTCATGTGGGAAGGTACCCACCTTGCGTTCTGTTTAATTACAAGGTTCTGTGTTGAGAAAACAAGGTTGGCATAAGGTTTATGTGTTCTCTGCTACTTACTATGAAGTTGATCTGGTGTCCTGTTTGATGCTCTAGGCCGAGACCGGCACTGCTGGTTAGAGATTATGGTTATATGTAATCTATATAGGCGGGGCTAAAGTGATGTCATGATACTCACGTGAAAGAGATGTTTTTACTATTGTCTCCAATGGTTTTATTTAAACTAAGATCACGCATTATTTGGTCTTTCAAAACAATTTAAAGGAAGAATTGTGCGGTATAAGTATGGACTGTGTGTTTAATTTTAGTATGTACGAACAGTGGTGGAATTATAAACGAAACTGGTTGAACAGCCCAAGAGAATAGGTGCCTTTGTTGTATGTGAGATCCTATTGATGATTGATTGTGGGCTTCATTGGTTTGTGAGATATTTGTTAGAGATTTTGGTTATCTGCCATCTATATAGGTCAAGTTGATTTTGGTATTGTCTCCCAGGGTTTTATAGATTGAACATAAGGTGACAGACTATTAGATTTTTTTTTTTTTCCTTTTTGGGGGTTTGTTACTGTATAGGAAATATTTTAGTCCTGTTGGATTCCTATTTAAGTGGAACTCCTAATGGATTTTGAGTTTATCTTTATCTAGGGTTTAAGTTTATTATTATCTCAAGTCCTAGAGTTTATTATTAGTCAGGGGTCTTAGTTATCATTTATCATTATCTTTAGGAGTTTATATTGTAGTTAATCTCTATCTTCATATTATTATAGATAAAGGGAAGAAGAGCTGTCACAGTGAGTGTGGGAGTTTCATCTGTGTACAAGCCTTCTTAGTCACCTTATTTCTGTTCTTATCTAAATTGTATATGTCTCTCAACAATTGGGTTGAAGTTAGAAGAATGTAATGGAGAATATGGGGTTTAAGTTTGTTTAGTTATAACAAATATAGTTGGACAAACAAAGAATATGGGATTTTGTTTTTTGGGCTGTGTGGTGTGCCTTAGGAAATAGTTTTGATGCTTTTGAGATCATAGTCATTAATTTTCATGTTAAGCTCCCTTGGCTTTTCTGACTTGTGGTTTTAGCATAGTTCTTACTTCTTAATGGCATATGGCTAGTGCCACAAAGTTTTGCACCATTTAACACTTGTGGCATTGCCCCTTTTTTTTTGGCGTGCTGTGTGCTAAATTCTTTAGCATTTGTGCCTTTCACCCATTTCTGGCTTGTTCTTGTGGAATGTTCTTTGATGAGCAGATCTATAAGGGGATAGGTTTATCTCAATTTGTTGGTATGGTAGATGTTTGAAGGTAAAGCTCATGATAAGGCTTGGCCTTGGGCTCATGCCTTTCCTCATGACCAGCAGATTGTCAAAGTTGGAAGAAGCCTGTTGATGTGACACTTTAGATTACATATGGACAATTAAAGATTTTGTTAGGTCAGTGTCTTTGTCAATGTCATATCATTGTCTATGCTTCTTAGAGTTTACTCTAATCATGACTTTAGTACACCAAGTTCAAAGTCGCATGAAACACCTTCCTAAACTATAATAAAAGGTGAAAACATTAATAGGCTATTAATTTTAACATTTTTCTTATGTGATAGGCATGTGTTAAAAGGTAAAATACGCTTTATCCCCTTGAAATGTATGCTAATTTGAACTTTAGCACATGAAGTTCAAACTGTACAAAACACCTGCTTAGTATATTATGGGACCTAACCAAAAGCTTAAACATTGAAGAACAACCCAAAAACAAAATTTAGATTCAAGACAAGTCATAATTTTATAGGCTAAGGGTCTAGGACCTGAATTTAAAGCCCAAACTTTGAGTTGTGTATGGTTGAATTCTTCAATCTTCTATACAGAATTGAAATCACCACATAAATTTGCCAAATTAAACTAAAATTGAGAAAAGGGAAAGGGGCTGAAACTTGAGTGAAAATAGAACTGAATTCATATGAGAAAAATTTGAAATTACTGGCTTACTGAGAAAGAAAATAGTCTGCACTGAAGAAATATCTATATTAATCAAATCACAATGACAAGCATGATGATCTTCATTCATGAGATAAACTTCCCTTAAGAAAACAGCCAAAAATTCCCTCCAATCCCTTATGCTGAGAGAAATACACAGTATGAAGCACCCAAAATTTTCAAAGTTGCAAGCTCTTGCCTAAAACCAGAAACTAGGGGAGAGCCTTCATGTCACAAAGTGTATGTGTATATACTATACCCACTTGGTTTTCTTTTGTCAATGAACCATTAATCCCAATTTGCGTGGTATGACTTTGATTATGATATCTCTTCAATTTCAGTTCCTTTTTCTCTTATTTAATTTTAGTCCTGTTTTGCAAATTTACGTGGTGATTTAAGTTTTGTATTGGGAATTGAAGAACTTGACCACCATAACTCAGAAGTCGGGTCCCAGCCAATGACGTTATGAATTAGCTGGGTTTATATTTTGTTTTGGGTTTAGGGTAAACTTCAAGGGGCAAAGTGTATTTTACCTTTTTAACACATGGCTATTACAAGAGAAAAAGTGTTAAATTTCACAGGCCATGAATGCCTTCGCTTTTAATGAAAGTTCACAGGAGTATTTTGTACAGTTTTGAACTTCATGTTCTAAAGTTGTAATTAGGGTATACTTTGGGGAAGGAAAGTGTATTTTCCCCCAAAAAAATTATCTCTTTTTGGTAACTAGTTTAATTTCCAGTTTTAATGCTGCTTACGTGGGTTTGGGCTACTTTATTTTTTTCACTTTTTTCATTTTTGTTGTTACAGGTTTAAGTTTTCAATTCTCTTGTATATGTTTATTGAGCATTTCAGTATTTTTTTTTTGGCGGGTACTTTCTTGCTTCATAAAAATTTTCTGCATCATTCTGTCATTGGGATTGATTGGACGTTTGGATTGCTTAATTAATTTACAATAATACATTTAAGTTTGCTAGATCTGCACTTCGATGGTGTGACTTAATGGAAGCTCACGTGTGATATTTAGCATTTGCCTTTTTGTATAGCTTTTCTCTTTTTCTTTTCATGTCATTATAATTTTCTTATTATTTTCATATTCTGGATCTTTGTATTCTCACTCTGCAAATTGTTGAACAGCAATGGCTTTTGTCTTTTTTATTTGGATTGTAGTGGTAAATTGATAGCTATCAACAGGATAATTTTAGTTTCAGTGGTGAGTTTGAAATCTAGGGAAAGCATCTTAGTTTTGCTTGCACTTAGCATATTGCTTTGATCTAGTCTTCTGTTATAGTTGCTGTATAGCTTTATATTGATATATGACATTGCAAATGTTTTAAGAATTATATGGGAATTTATGTATTTTGGTTTTAGTGCTCTGCTGCTCTTTGATAGAGAAATTAGTTGGAAGACTAAGAACTTACTTTTCCCCTGCAGATATGTCAGCTTCTGGTCTGGCTTCAGGTAATGAGATGCAAGGTTATATTGCTCGAGATGATGACCATACTGGTTCTCTTGTTTTAAAGGACACAAAGTCAATCGGGTCTGCTTATGACCGCTACCTTCAGAGTGCGGTAACATTTTGACCTCTTATGTTTGCATTATATGTACTCCCTCGTGATTTTACTGGTAGTTTGCTGAAAAGATTTATCCTATTTGGTTTTGAAGCAACTGTCTTCATATAATTCTGGAGAAGCCAGTACAATTGGTGGTGTTGGATTGGCGAGGCCTGTTGGTGGAATGCCAGGTCATTCACTAGCTGATCCTGCTGTCATGAGACGCCCTGGGAGTGGTGGTCATGATCTTGCACCAAATGGACGGAATGTTAATTTTGGGGGTCAGCTACCAGTGGATGCCGTTCCAAGGCCTGGACCTGAGACAGTTCCTCTGCCACCGGATGCTTCAAGTACTTTATACGTTGAAGGTCTTCCTTCTGACAGCACAAGAAGAGAAGTGGCTCGTATCCTTTTTGTTCTGAGATACTGCCCTGGGATTTTTTTAAATTTTGTTTTCATCATTTTCTCCTGAACTTGATTTGTTTTCAGTTATTCAATTACCTTAATATCACCTTTAGATATCTTCCGCCCTTTTGTTGGATATAGAGAAGTAAGACTCGTTACTAAAGAGTCCAAAAGTGTAAGTGGACTATTAATTGACACAGTTGTCTGCTTGTCCATTTGGAGTTAGTTTGTAATTTATTGTACTGATTGGTTGGCAGTTCTAATGTCTCCTTCATGTTAAAATGCTTGTTCATTGCAGCGTAGCGGAGATCCTCTTATCCTTTGTTTCGTGGATTTTGCAAATCCAGCTTGCGCAGCAACTGCTTTGAGTGCCTTGCAAGGTATGAACTTGTTACATTCCGATATAAAAAGGACATTACTTCCACCCCTCTCCTCGCCCCCCCCCCCCCCTCTCTTTTTTTCTTGTGCACAGTAAGGGTATCTTTGGGTCAGTTTACATGTCAACCGAGACTAAGAAAGGGACATTAGTTTGTGTTTTGCTTATTGTAATTATCGAACAATAGTTACCTCAGCATGTGATAGTTTATGTTTTGGTTTTCTATCAGCCCTTGTCACCAGGCATCGGTGATCTATATGCTAACGGCCATTTTCATAATATTTTTGTCTTCCAAAGAATGCAAGACACGTGGTACTTATCATGTTATTGATAAAGATTTTCAGATTATGAACTCCGCCCTTAATAATCTTCTTCACATTAAAACGTACCCAGAGTGCTGGCAGTTTGCTGACATTGTTGTTGGGTGGCACAGGTTATAAAGTTGACGAACTCAACCCCGAGTCTAGTCACTTGCGCCTTCAGTTTTCTCGGTTTCCTGGACCGAGAACTGGACCTGGATCTCGAGGTAAGAGGTAAGCTGGATTGCCTAGGAATCTGAATTAATGCACATTATAATGGTCTTCTTTATACAACATCTTTCCGGGGTGAGCATGTTCATGGATCAAGATACTTCACATGCAATTTTAATCGCCCCCTGCGGCCTACGCGTCTAGGAAGCAGCCCTTGAGGTGCACGTTAATAGCAAGATAGGTTGAGATCCAATACAATTTCATTTGAGCAAATCTAACGGTGTATACTTTTGGGATGCCATATCTAAATTACCTCGGGTTATGTAGTATATTGTTGCTTAATATTAACTTGCTGGCTGATTTATGTAGCTTTTGCGTTGCATCGTCTGAATAAATGTATTTTAAAATCAATTTAGAATTCACATATTGGTTATGATAAAATACAAAATGTTTTAATATCTTTAGATATGTTGTCACATTCAAGTATTTTATGAGAAAGAAAATATGATATGGATGGATTGAAGAGGACAGGAGAAGGAAAGATAAGAGAATGTTTTAGACATTTTGGTTTGCAAGTTTTGTAGGAGGGAAAGAGGATGAAGGATAATTTATTAACGTTTGAGATCTCTTTACGCTCAGTTCCTCAAGTTTGAAAAATTAATCTTTCAAGTATTCTATTATTTATTATTTTGTAAAATTATGATATTAAATAAATTAAGTTATAATCAGTGATCGTTTTAATGCAACATTAGAATATAAGATATTATACTTATTTTTTATTTTGTTTATTATAAAACTTCACTTCACTCTGCTCTATTTGTTCCCTCCGCCCCCCCCCCCCCCTTTCTTTTCTTTTTCTCTTCCCCCCTTCTTATGTTAACTCCTAAACGGAGTCTTAAGTTATTCACATGTCAAATGAGAAAATATCGAGTAATTGATTTATAACTCAATTGGATCAATGGATCCTCCAATTGAAAATAATAACATAATGCATGTGTTCGAGAGATCCGTTAAGCATATATACGTAGTGTGACACCTAATTACCTTCCTCTGAGGGATACTAAGAACAAGGAACTTGTGGATATTAACCAAAACAAAGGATTGTCATTGGGGAAAAAAAATTGGGACAAAGAAAATGATGCTTAAAAATAAATAAAAGAAAAAGTAACATGTTTTCCTATTAAGACAGACTAATTAGTAGAGCCTTCGAGATTCCTTGACTGTACCAAAAATTAAAAAAGAAAAAGAAAAAAAATTTTCATGTCTGTTAATCAAAATCTCACCCTTTGCTCATTTTTATCCAATATATTAAAATTTGGATCAGATATTAAATCAAAATAAAGAGTGGTTCATGTTCTGTGGTTGAATAGGAGTTGAATTGTTTTTAGATATATATAAAAACTGTAATATTTTATAATTAAATTAATATATTCTAAAATAATATTTAAAAGTATAAAAGATATTTAAAACATTTTACATATTACAACAAATTTATGTGAAATTGGTTGAGTAAAGTCCATAAAATATTATAAATATTTATCGTAGAATGTCAAAATTTTAAACTAAAGGAAATCAGTTTAGTGCTAAATCAATTTTTTTATTGATTTTTGACTAATTTAGCTCGATTGTGATTTTTTTATTCATTGGCTGCCTTTTAGGATCAAATAAATCGGTTTCATAACTTGTTTACCAGTTTTCTAGTTTGATTAGGCGGTTCGAGTTGGTTTTTTTTACTTTTTATTTTTTAATCTCTTTCAAATAAGAAGTACTTATTTAGCTGCATTCTATAAATTTAATAATCTTGTGGACAATCTTGGAATTAACGGTAAGAATAATCCAACTGGCATGAAAAGCCTAAATAATTGAAAGAATTGACCAGTGCTGGTTTTATCAATCCCTATCGTCCTTTGTTATCATCTCTAAAGTAGAGGCGGGGCATTGTGGTCCAGGAAAACAAAAAAAGTAAAAAAAATCTACATGTCTTCATTAATACTGTACGTAATTACAGATCAGATTTTGAGTGTCAAATTTGAAATTCAAATCCTTTGAAAATGAACAGAAATAAGACACATGATGCAACATTTATAGTCAACTCTATTTGGAACCTAGTGTATGTCGTTGGGATGGGATAATGTTTTGTTCATCTTATTCGTTGATGGAATTACGTGGGGGTCTTTGTGTCCCTGTGACTTGGTGTTTTCTGGGAACCCAAGATGGTAGGACGTCACTGTAGGAACTAAGCAGTAAACCTTGCTAGGAAAGAAAGAGACAAAACTGAGGGCATTCCCTGTGTTGTTTTTTGGGATTTGATATTCCTTGAACTATTCTTTATGGCATCTAAGTAAGTACCAACAAAGTTTCACCTAATAGTCAAATGATGCATGCGATGTTTGGTTAAGTATATTCTAAATTTAAATGTTTAAGGAAAATTTTATTTTGGTGTTTGATAGATAGGTGAATGTTCTTCCATTTTTAGTTATTTGAATGCTTGTAACATAACTCTTTGATCTAAAATTTACTGAGAAATCTAGGAGTCTGTTGATTTAAATGTTATTTATTTACTTGGCATAGTTAACTTTTGGATGGAGATAATGTTCCAAAATTTTCAATTTATCAGGTTTGATGTTAAATTTTAGATGATACTGTGAAAGAGTAATATTATAAATATTTTAATAATTGATGGACTGAGAAAAAGGATATTGGGGAACTAAATTGAAAGTCTATCTACCTACCAAGGATTAAATGAGATTTTCTTCTGAAATTTTAACTATGGTAATTTTATAGAATTAGGCTATAAAGAAATTTTTTTGTTTTTCTTTTCTGAATCTTCTAGTAATGACATAGATAACTGGCCTTTCAATCTGGAGACATGAATTAATTGATGCTATGGCAAATTGACCCAAAAGCTAATTGATTGAGAGACTAAAAATAAGTTAATACAGCATATTAATTTAGGGTTCTTAATTAGTTATCTAGAAAAGTCTACATTGTTAATTTCCTTTAAATGCAATTTGCTATAGCTAATTAAACATGCACTAACACTGTGGGGTCCAGGAATGAGGAAAAAAGAAAAAGCCAATATCAAAGATTAATGATCAAATATTAATGTACTTGTCCTCACATGCAAAAGCATTGTCTCAAACTCAAACCTTCTTTCCCTTCTTTTCATGGCATCTTCAAAAGTATGTGCCTAACATGATTAATCATCCATTAAGTGCACCTAAAAAACTCGGGTAAAAGTATGAGATTTGTTTCTTTTATTCACTTTGTTTTTTAGCGAATAAAGTGAACATAATTAAGTTTTTTTTAATTACAAATCTATCGATAAAAAAATCATGCATTTATGAATTGTTAATCATTCGCTCTTTAATTTACTTTTTTTTTTTTTGGTTTGATTTACTAGAAGAGGCGCCAAAGCTTTAAGGAAAAAGAACAGGAATATGTGTAGAATATCCTTAACACCAAACTAGATCACATCAATTTAAAAAAAATTAAATCTGATGCTATGTAAGCTATTAATTCGTTGGTGACTTATCCATTTATTTAAAAAATAAAACATAAAAGTGGGCAATCAAAAGTAAATTACTTTAGTGCCGCATAGTAATTTTATTTGTATATCACGCAAATCGAGTATTAACCTTTAATAGAACCAATTTTAATCAGATTTGAATTTCAAAACTTTAAAAGTTAATCATTGAATTATGTTCTTATGAATATCATACGAATCAGCTTATTAAAGAAGACCACATGTTGTGCGAGAGATCATTTGAAAAAAAAAAACAGAGAGATCCGTCCCATATTTTTTAAAACTGTATTACAGTTGATATTGCCAAAGGCCAAGAAACTTATACATTTTTTTTAACTATGAAAATAACAAATTGTTGTCAACAATATATATATATATATATATATATATATATTTTTTTTCATGAACCACAAATTTAAAAATTGGGTCATTATATATAAGGAATGTTGTGACACAGTGATAAAGAAAGAATAGAAGCAAGGCCTAAAGTAGCTGTGGAGGTGTGAACTAATTAATAATATTAAAATTGGATTGCAACAGCTGATTTGATTGAAAAATTGGGAATCCAATATTTGACCCTCAAAGCCAATATTGGTTAAAATAAAAAAAAATCAGTTGAGTTATATATATATATATATATATATATATATATATAAAAATCAGTTGAGTTATATATATATATATATATTGTCTAAATTTGAGTTTTTACATTTTGTGATAGAAATTTATAATATTTAATAAATTTTACCCAATCTATTCGATATAGATGTAGTGTTATATTCAAAATACTTTCACTAATTTTTTTTATTTTTAAATATTCATATATATTGCAAATATTATTTTACAATATTAATTTAATTATAAAATACAATATATATTAATTACTATTTTACATGTATTTAAAAGATGATTTAATTTTAATTTAATTATTAAATCGTGAATTATTTTTTATTTTGATTTAATACTTGTTTAATTTTTAAGATATTGCTAATTAATACTAATATCATTTCGAAAATAAAACTTTACCGAAAAAAAGTCTTCATTAAATAATTCCTGGGATGAAGACATAGTAGTCTTCGTTCAATACCTTTCTTTGGCCACCAAGACTTTTTGAAATTCGTTTGACAACTGTCCCAATTCAGGAACCTCTAGAAAAGTTCCAGACATTAGACCAAAGGGCATTTCTTTTGGGATGTGAAGGTACTTCAACGGTGTCGTTTTGGTAGCAGCTGGATGCATGCGGAAACTCCTAATTCCACCACTGATAACTCCACCAGATCAGATTATAGCCGTCGGATCTTCCTCTTCTGTGTCGGTGGCACAGTATCCTTTTTTTCTGTGTCGGCAGCTGAATTGATGTTTTTCTGATCCCACTTAGATTTTAAAAAAAAAGGAAAATGTTATCATGATTATTGTAATAGTTTAAGAATCAATTTGGTCCTTCTTTATGCGACATTTTTTGACCAGCAACGTGAATAAGGCAAAACAAGACATAAAAAGAAATAGGATAATGATAGGGGTATATTACACATTATTCCCATGTGATTTAATTAACTCAAAATTAATTTATTGCATGTGGTCATTTAATTTCATATGATTTGTTGTGTTATTAGTTACTTAATTATTTTTATTTATAGTATTTTTGTTTAAACTTTAACACAAGTAATGGTGTGTATATTAAAATGATAAAATAATTTGTTTTAAATTTATTAATTAGAAGTTTTCTCATGTAGGATCCGCAATCCAAATGTTTTGCTTTCACTGAATTAATTATACACTAAATCGTTCACTTATTATTTTCTAGAGATTATAGGATTGATGGTTGGTTAAATAACATAATAAATAAATAATGACATTGGGCAATGGGTGATTTTTATCCTAAAGAATAATATTGAGCCTTGGCCGGATTACATTGAGAAGACAGAAGAAAGGGACATGTCATTTAACACTGGCCGTCTCATTATGCTATCCAGCTTAATTACAGATGCGATATGGCTCCTTTAAGTGCATATTTTTTTGAAGACCAAAAACACTATTTTAATTCTTTAAAAATCGTATAAATGTGATACTTGGTAAACCTTTTTTTTTTTTATCACTTTAATATTCAACATTATAATCTTTCTAGTTTATCTTTTTAAAATATACAAATAATCACAACAATATCTTTTGAGAATAAAAGAGTTTATGCAATTTAAATAAGATCATACTCTCAAAACATTAAAAATGTCATAAATAATTTACAAAATAACAAATTAATAAGCACTCTACATATCAAATTTTAAAAAATAATTTTGTCATATAATCATAAATATTTATTTGTTGATATCATTGAATATAAATTTAAATCATTATTTTTTCTCGTTAATCAATGCAAGGAAAAAAAAAAGACATAAAGCAGCCTTTAATTTTTATCTTGACCAAGTAATAAAGGTGGGTTGTAAATTATACTCAATTACAGGTTGGCAATAGTAAAATGGAGTTAGTAAATTTGATTGTCCTAACTGGCTTTTTTTACTAAATACAGGGATATATAGTCAATCACTTGTCCAAACAAAGGGACCATTTTTCTATTTTTTTCTTAGGTGATAAATTCAAGGGACCATCTGATAGTAGGGTATCTGTACAAATTCATCGATGACTTAATTTATCTCAAAGTTGGCCAATAATAGGGCTGTATAGATGCGTGGTCTTTTGTGGAATCTACACCCTTCTGTTCAGACATTTTGATTGATGCTATAATTCAAAATGCACATGCTAACTACCCATCAGAATATTCTGTGTATTTCCTTCTTCCCTTATTTTGATTAATTATCTTTTACAACTCTATGATCTTTAAATATTTTTATTATATAAATACAAGAACTATTTGTGCCTGCACGTTGCCAAGGATGAGATGGACTAAGAATAATTAACAAAAAAACACTTGTTAAAATAATTAAGCCAACCATGATTTTCATCATGGATTTCAGCTCAGCAATTAATATATCGCATAAAGCTAGCAGCTGAGTAGGTAGATCTAATATCTATTAACTTTTGTTTTACGTTAACATGGTGAAATTGAACACCCCATTTTTGTGTACCCTTGATAAAGGGTTTGAATTATATGGGAACCAGATCTTGATATTATATCAGTATTCATCAGATTCTTCGCGGAGAATTCATTCTAATATGCGTCTTTTACTCATTTTGTGTTACTTTAAGCATTTACAGTAGTTTACCCTGAAACACAAAATGAATGTTGTTGTTGTTGGTGGCAATTGCTTCTTTCTATTATCTTTAAGCGATTCATAAATAGACTGGATTTATTAAAATAAAAATTAAATAAATTTATTTAAAAAATATTAGAGTTGATTTTTACTTAAAAATTTGTCTGATTTATTAGCTTATTACTTTATAATTACTTTAATTAATCTATCTTTTGAAAATGAAGTGTATTTCAGATTTTTTTAAACTTTCTCTGATATTTTCTAGAAAAACCTGGAGAAATTAAGTATATTGGTCAAGACTCAAAACCAAAATAGTATCAATTGACTGCGCTGTTAACTTTTTTCCCACCCTGTACAGAAAGCAGATCAACCGGCTCCTCTCTCTCTCTCTCTCTCTCATTTTCTTTCTACAGAAACAAAGGCAGAAAATGAGATTCGTCATCAATTACTCCTACTGTAAGTTATGGCGAAGAATATTACAAGTGGCCGTGAGAGGATGCCCTCTTGAGTGTCCCACATGCAGAAGAGTCAGTGGCATCAATATGATTATCCAAGGGTCCAAAAGGACAGCAAGATCAAACCAAATGAAAAAGGAGGCACAGATAGCTGGTGATGGCTAATATGTTTCAAATTTATACATATTTTTAATTTTTTAATGAAATTTATCATCTTAATTTTTAGGTTATTTTGAATTTTTGTAAATCAAGTTAGTGGCTTTTTGATAAAATTTTAAATACTTGTTTAATTCAAATTTTAAGTAGTTTTGACTAAGATTGCATTTATTTTGTAGGTGAAATACACCAAGTTTTATATCGCGGACGACAGTTAAATGGCTTTCAAGTCTAAATTCTTTTCTTTTAAATGTTTCCCTCATTTGATAAAGAGTTTGGTAAATCTTTCCTTTAGTTGGTGCCTTCTCCTTCATATGCTTTTATTTTGCTTGTATGTAAATTTGATGGTCCAAAATATATAGGGTATATTTTATCTAGATTGATTAAAAGATAAAAAATTAAATTAATTATAAAAATGTTCCATTAAAAGTAATTAAATTAACAAATGTAATTAATTATAAAATATATATAAATATATTAATTTATTTATCTAATTAGACTCACTTTGACATATTTATTAGTATATTTATAATCAATTATATTTTTTATAGACTAAAATTATCCAAAAATGTGAATTATAAACATAATATGGCTTGGTCTAATAAAGCAACTTGTTATTGGTACTCCTTCACTGTTACTCATTCCTCTTTTTGGGGACATTAATTAACATTAACTGCGTGTCAACCTTTTCTTAAGACTTGATATTTAATTAAACTACTGACTAATGAAAATTTATTACCAAAGCATCGTTATTTAATATGATTAATGGCTAGCTAGCCATTGTATGTTGGATTGTACTTGTCACAAATTAGTGTTTTATAAAAAATTGGACTTTTAGCGTCAAGTTATAAAAGTCGTCGTGAAAAAACTGACTTAGGGGCCCCCGCAAGTCGCCACCAAAGTGGTGGCAACTTTTAAACATTCAGCAAATCATTTTTTTTTCCTTTTTTCGTAGTGAAGCTAGTTGTTATAGATTAATTTATCAAACGGTTTTGTGACGATAATATTGAAGCGAAGATTTTTTTTTTTTAACAATTCGATGTACCTGTATAGCCAAATCATATTTTCGAAAGTACTAAATTGATATGAAATGGAGTATTGAATTAATATCATCTTCACGTTTTGAAGACCAAATGGGATTTTCGTGAAAAGAATTTTATCTAAATTATCATCTTTTTGTAAAATAATTTATGAGGAAAATCGTTTGTCAAAATCTTCTGCCGAAAATTACGTTTTATAAAATAATACCCCAAATGTATTAATTTGTTTTTGTATACAAAGTTACCCCACATGTTTAATTAATCCGTTTAAGAACTGATAAATTAAGGCCCATCATGCATGCGTGATGTATATATGTGGTCAACAATATATATTTGCAAAATTATATATATATATATATATATATATATAAAAGATCTCCAGTAGATAGTTTATTGCATCTATCATGTTTAATTTTCCTTCCTCTTGATTTTAGATTTCCGTACAGGTCTTATTGGGTAAATTGTAGAAGAAAATCGCAGACAGTTAAAAGACAAGGTTCATATAACCTAGAAAGAGAGATGGTAAAATAAATCTAAGTCATGGGCTTGTCATGTCTTTATCCTAAAGGGCTGATGGCAATTGAAGCATGGCATGCAGTATGTTCATACGATAGGTTACAACTGTGTGAGAGAGAGAGAGAGGTCTTCTAAGTCTCTAATCAATCATGCCCAAAAAATCACATGGTTAGCTACGAAGAAGAAATGGCAAATTAAAAATTAATCCATTTATATAAAAAAGGAGACTTCTTGTTTGAACATTTGAATTATTAGCCATAATGCTTCCAAAGCCAAAAGGCTAAAAAATTAAGGTTACTGTCCTTTGTTCTCTGCGAAGTAAACAAAGAGTCCTGTAATCATTCATAGCTACTTCAGTGCCAGCTTTGCTTGCCCTCTGTCAAATCCAAATCCACCAAGCCCACTTGGGATCCCAAATGATCCAACAAATCAATAACTTATTCATTAAAAAAAAATTCATTTAATAATTTCAGGATATTCTTTAAAACAAGGTAATCATCTTTACTAGTTCAAATTGAATTTAGCAAGATGATTAATTACCTGGGGTAAAATGGGTAAACGGATAAGCTATATAAAGAGAAGCTCTTGCTCTCCTAGGAGCACGGCCAAAACCCATATGAAAAGCAAAAATGGGGTCTCTGATGGCCTCTCTCACTCTTCTATTGGCTTTAGTCTCTCTCAGTTTGCCATCTCAAATCTCTGCTGACCACTACGTGTACTCATCTCCTCCACCTCCCAAGAAGTATCCTCCGGTGTCTCCTCCCTACCACTACCCTTCACCGCCGCCAGTGTACTCTCCTCCTCCCAAGCATTATCCTTCTCCTTCACCACCAACTTACCCTCCTCCCAAGCGTCCTTATCACTATCCTTCGCCACCGCCTCCCTACCATTATCCTTCTCCCGCCACCAGTTTACCCTCCTCCAGTTTACCCTCCTCCCAAGCGTCCTTATCACTATCCTTCGCCACCGCCTCCCCACCATTATCCTTCTCCCGCACCACCAGTTTACCCTCCTCCCAAGCGTCATTATCACTATCCTTCGCCACCGCCTCCCTACCATTATCCTTCTCCCGCGCCACCAGTTTACCCTCCTCCAGTTTACCCTCCTCCTAAGCGTCCTTATCACTATCCTTCGCCACCGCCTCCCCACCATTATCCTTCTCCCGCACCACCAGTTTACCATCCTCCCAAGCGTCCTTATCACTATCCTTCGCCACCGCCTCCCTACCATTATCCTTCTCCCGCGCCACCAGTTTACCCTCCTCCTAAGCGTCCTTATCACTATCCTTCGCCACCGCCTCCCCACCATTATCCTTCTCCGGCACCACCAGTTTACCATCCTCCCAAGCGTCCTTATCACTATCCTTCGCCACCGCCTCCCTACCATTATCCTTCTCCCCACCACCAGTTTACCCTCCTCCCAAGCGTCCTTATCACTATCCTTCGCCACCGCCTCCCCACCATTACCCTTCTCCCGCACCACCAGTTTACCCTCCTCCTAAGCGTCCTTATCACTATCCTTCGCCACCACCACCAGTTTACCCTCCTCCCAAGCATCCCTACTATTACCATTCTCCACCTCCTCCAAAGAAGCCCTACCATTATCCCTCTCCTCCACCACCTGTTTACACTCCTCCTAAGCGTCCCTACCATTATCCATCTCCACCGCCTCCAGTCTACCCTCCGCCGTCACCAAAGGCTCCTTACCATTATCCATCTCCTCCACCACCACCTAAGAAGGGTGGCTACGTTTACCATTCGCCTCCTCCCCCAGTTCATGGGTACCGGCCTAAGACACCCTACCACCACCACCACCCTCACTTTCCACCAGCACCGAAGAAGCCTCATAAGCACCCATGTCCTCCACCTCCATACATTCCCCACCCAGTGTACCACTCTCCTCCACCACCATACAAGAAGCCTTATAAGTACAGGTCTCCTCCTCCTCCTCCTTCTCCCACCCCTGTCTCCCCACCTCACAAGCCCTATGTCTATGCCTCACCACCCCCTCCTTACCACTACTAGATAGTGGCTTTGTATAGCTAGCACATCCGTGTAAGCTTCTTTTGCTTAGTAGGTAAAACTTCTCTATGTACCGCACTTTACGAATGAGTGATTGCCAATGGTGAATTATACAGCTTTAGTATGATAAAGCATCTTGGGAGTTTGTCTGAGAAAACTCATTCATGAATAAAGTACATACATAGATAACGTGATAGGCATTCCTTACTAAAAATACGCTTAACAGTTTGTAGGTGTTTGTTTTCTTTACAATTTTAAATCACTAAAAGAAATTCTCCAGATGCCACTGTTATGTTAGAGAGCAAAAATAGATTGTATATAAATTTTACCCTTTTCTTCCAAAACCTTAAAAGTGAAAAAAAAATGCTTTTTAGTTCTTCTTTTTTCTTTTAAGTTGTGTGAGCATACTAATTGTGCATTTCATATAAAACCATTTGATTGTTGTGGTCGTTGTTATATTATTATTATTATTATTATTATTATTATTATTATTATTACTTTCGGTTTTATATATAAAATTTTTTTTGGGACTTAATTTACTTTAAAATATAAGAAATAAACTATTAATGTCAAGTATATTAATTATAATATTTTAATTATATTTTTTATTAAATAAATAATTTAAATTATGAATAGTAATTATCATTAATTTTTTTTTAAAATACACACATTAAATAAGAGGTAAAATTAAAAAAATTAATTATTTTTAACAATTTTTTTTATTTATTTTGATGAGCTGGTTATTTGTTTTTTTTTTTTTATATATATGAGTAGTATTATTGAGGGAGACCAATGACATGGACTGACAAAGCAATGATGTTCTTGTAACTTTGTAGGGTTTGAAGAAGAGCAGAATAAAGAAACTGATGGAAGGAACGAAGGAAACACTTTAAAATACAAAAATGAAGGATGGAATCAAAGTTTCCGCGTTTTGTATTGGAAAAAAAAATTATGTTATATATTGAGCAAAATTAAGTGTTAATTTAGTTTCTTTGTCTTTTTCTGCTTGGTGTGGGTAGTGTTATTTTGAAAGTTGTAAGGCACTGCACTGAGATGGTCCATATGTGCTGGCTTGTGTTAATTCAATAGTACACGCATGCATGCACTGAGACAGACTACTCGGTAGAGTCTTAGAAATTTCTTGACTGTTGGTCTACCAGAAAGAAAAAACAAGAAATTTCTCGACTGTTAAATGGTCATCGAAACGCCACCCTTTGCTCGTTTATATGGCTTTAAAATAATAAGTACTCATTGAGTGGCAATTTATAAATTTAACAATCCTGGGGCAATCTTGAAATTAATAGTAAGAAGAATAAATTGGCATCAAAAGCCTTAATAATTGAAAGAATTAACAACTGCTGGTTTTGTCAATCTCTTGTCCCTTGATGTTATTTCCAAAGAAGAGGGGGGAGGGGTTGTAGTCCAGCAAAAAAGAGAAAAAAAATCTACATATCCTCATATCCATTGTATGTAATTGGGGCCGATTAGATTTTGAGTGTTAAATTTGAAATTCAAATCCTTTCAAAATGAACAGAGTAAAACACATGATGCAACATATATAAACAACACTACTTCGAACCTAGTCTATGTCGCTGAGATGGGATAATGTTTTGAAAGTTTGTTAAGTATACTTAATGTATGGTGAATCTGAAAAAATTAATGGTCAAAATTAAATTTGTATAAATGAGATTTATATGAGTATAAATAAAGTGCATATGTAAAATAAATTTTAACTATTAAGCATATAAATGACACATCAAACATAAAACAGCTCTAATATTTTGTTCTTATTCATTGAAGAAATTACGAGGTGTCTTTTTGTCACTGTGACTTGATATTTTCCCCAGTGGGTGGGGATATATCTGCCCCCCTAGATGATAGGACAACACTGAAGAAACTAAGCGGTAAAATTTGGCAGGGAAGAAAGAGACAAAACGATTCCAAATCTTTTTTTTTTTGGGGGGATTTGAGATTCCATGGACTAATGTTCATGGCATGGTTCTTATCGATGGCCACTAAATATTGTGAATTGTTATGTATCTCATGGAACTAACAAAACAGATTGAGAGTGAGTTATACCAAGGAAGGTTCACCTTGTGGTCCAACGATCCATGATATGTTTGGTTTAAGTATATTGTTAATTAAATGCTGAAATTTTAAGGAAGATTTTATTTTGGTGTTTGATAGATAGACGGACTTTTAATTGGTTCTTTACAAATCATTTCTTTCATGTTAGTTATTTAAATGCTTGTAACATTACTCTTTCATCTAAAATTTAACAGTGAACCTACAGTCTGTTGACCTGAAAATTATTTGCTTACTTGCATTGTTAACTTTTGGATAGAGATGGTATTCCAAGTCTCCAACCTATTGTGTCTAAAGTCAAATTTTGGATGAAGATGAAATTAAAGAGTAACATTAATTAAAAGAATTTTAGGGATCAATGAACTAAAAAAATGATATGAGGAGAACTAAATTAGAAGATTATCTCTCTATTATTCGGAATCAAAATGAAATTTTCTTCCTAAATTTTAACTAAGTAATGTTATGGAGTTAGGTTATAAAGATTTTTATTTGGGGGTGAATCTTCTAGTTATGACATAGGAGAAATGAATTGATGCTATTGCAAATTGATCCATAAACTACTTGATCGTAGTATTAAAAATAAGGTAGTACCGCATATTTTAGGGTTCTTGATTAGTCATCAAGAAGATTCTACATTGTTAATTTCCTTTGGATACAATTTGCTATTGCTAATTAAGCATGCACAAGCCCGCACCCACAATTTGGTAGGGAAAAAAGAAAAAAAGAAAGGGGGCAGGGGGTGATGGGCTGAGGAAAAAGTTTAATCAACTTGTCCCCACATGCAAAAGTCTCAAACTCAGACCTTTTTCTTTGTTTGCATGGCATCTTCAAAGTATGTGCCCAACATGATTACCATCCACTAACCTATATTAATCACGAAACTTGAGTTAATAAAGTATGAGATTTGTTTCTTTTACAATACACTATGTTTTTTAGAGAATAAAATGCATGTAACTAAGTTTTTTTTTTTAATTACAAATAAATCGATAGAACAATCATGCGTTTATGATTTGTTAATAATTATTCTTTAATTTACCATTTTTTTTTAAGCAACAGGGGACTCAAAGCTTTCACGAAAGAAGTGAATAAATGGACAGGAATGGGTAGAATATCCTTAACGTCAGACTAGATCACATCTTTTAAAAATTAAATTGAGCAAATTACTTTCCTCTTTTCTAAAATATGCTTAAATTACATAGTTTTTATTTTTATTATGAAAATATGTACAAATCTCCCTTAAAGCTAAAATATGACTGAAATACCCTAAAAAAAATAATATTGAAAATTTTATTAAAATTATAACTTATCAAAAGAATTTTTAAAACTTTTATTTCAATGTTATTTATTTATTGTTAAAAACTAAAAATTTAATTTATTATAAATTTAAAAATTCACTACTTTTATATTGGTCAAATACATATTTGATATTTATTATATTATATAAATAATATTTATTAGGTTGTTTTGATCAAATAAGTATAACTGTAGCTTATCTTTTTATTACAAAGAAGATTAATGTAACACATCTTTTAATTTCAAGAAAGGAGGTGTAAATTTTCACCATAGAAAGGAGGACCTTGTAAGTCAATTTTTCTCAAGGGCAGATAGTTTAATTTATCTAATTAAATATGATGTCACTTTAGCTATGAGTTTATTGATGACTCTTCAAGTTTATTTCTTATGAACTTGAAATTAGGTAATTATAACTAAATTTGGCATTTTGAGTATTAACCTTTTATAGCACCAATTTTAATCAAATTTGAATTTGATCGCTTTACACTACCAAAAAAAAAAAAGATCTTTGTGATAGTTGATCAGCTGCAGCTAAATTTGACATGCATCTAGCGATGGCCAATATACAACCATTGTTATACGCGTGGCAATTTATTGTAGCACTTGCAATTGCCACTAATTTTTTACTTTTTTTAAAAAATAAAATATTATGATATTTGAACTTGTATATAAGCAAAACTAAAAATGACTTATACATTATAATCACAACTAATATGTATTTTTAAAGTATAATCAAATGAAAAAAAATTCATATCTATTTCAAATATTATTTGACAACAAATATATGTTAATTTTGATTATAAAATATAATATATATATATATAAAATTTTTTTTTACATGCATTAAAAAAAAGGGTTTTGATCCTTGTTTGACTATAGTTGGGCTATTAAATCATGAATTGCTCGTTTTATGTTTTAGGTTTCAAGGAATCACAATTTGAATAAGGAAGGAAATTAGAGGAAGTGAGAAATCCAAAAGATGATGACTTGTATTAAAGGGTCTTTGAAGAGAGAGAGCAATATATATATATATATATATGTAATGGCAAAACAAATCAAAGACTATGTCTCTTAGGTATAGCAAGATATAACTAAGAATGTGAAACTATCCTGAACTTGGGGGGGTATTTATTTATAACCTTCATGGGTGATACGCTGATGATGATGGTTAAGTTGTTTAGTGGAGCTATAAAAGCTATTTGATCAGAGTGACTTATTATGCTAGAGCCATTCTATTAAGAGCAAATTGTTATGCCAATTCTTTGTACAAGACTTAATAAAATGCTAACTATTGAGTCTCTTGGGTCTTCTAGGTATGTGTTGGGCTGATCTAGATGCTTGTGGCCACTATAAAAAAAATGTAAAATATTGACTACAGTTAAAAAAAAAATGCTAATTTAATCAGAAATAGATTATTTCCAATTGAAAAATTGCCAGCCCATCTATTGGTTTTTTGCTAGTTAGTCAATGGTTCAATTGATTTTTTTAGTTGAAAACCAGTAACTTTTGATCCATGAACAATGACTCTTAACTTGAGCAGCTTTTTTTAACAAGGAGGATTGAAACCAAAGGTTAGTCCATGTGTGTGTGTGTGTGTGTATCATCTCATTTTTTTTATTTATTGTAATTTAATTAATAATATTTTTAAAATTGTCATTCTAGTTATTTTTGGTCTTCAACATGTAGTTCTCTTTTTCACTGTAAATTCGTAACATACATTGAAAATAATTAATTCATAAAAAATTTACAATAAACATTATAAAATTAAAAACTCAAATAAATATTTACAAATCTTTACCTCGAGTAAATTAAAATTCCAATTGTAACTATTTGTAAAGAAAATAAAACTTTTAAAGAGGTATATGAACAGAGAAAACAGAAACAACTGTACACTAGAAGAAAAAGATTTACAAAAGTAAAATAAAAGAATTTTATTAGCAAATTAAAAAAAAGGAAGAAAAGATGAAATTCCAAGGGAGTGAAATCTCGAAGAAGAAGAAGAGAACTTTTGAAGAGAGTAGAAAAGAGCTTTAAGACCAAACTTTTGAAGAGAGTAGAAAAGAGCTTTTAAATTAAACTTGAAATGATCAATGAAGTGAAAAGAATGAAAATTTATAGATAAAAAAGAAAATCGAAAATTAGGCAAGTTTTAAATTTTGGCAAAATTAAAAATTTAATTTAAAAAGTTTAAATTTAACTCTAGTTAAAATTTGGTTGGGTAAAATTACCAAACTTTAGTTGACCAAATTTGTCAACAGCATTACAATTGGCTAAGTTGACAAATTGCATTACATTAGATTAAATTTAAATTTTAATTATGTAAATAATATAATATATAGAATTTAAAATTATATAATGAATATAATTCAAAATTTGAATTAATTTAAATATATTGAATATTATTTTAATATTATAATAATGTAATATATAGTAAAATATAAAATTTCAAATTAATGTAAAATTTTATTAAATATTAATATATAAAATATAAAAAATTAACTTCCATTTTAAATTATTTATTTATTTATTTATATTTATTTATAATTTTATTTATTATTAATATGATTTATTCTTAAAGCATTGCAATAATGCATTAAATGCATTGCATTAAAATTTAATTTTAGTTATATAAATAATATAATATGTAGATTCTAAAATTATAAAATGAATATAATTCAAAATTTCAAAATATTTAAATATATTGAATATTATTTTAATATTATAATATATAATACACAATTAAATAAAAAATTATATCAATAATATATAAACTCTAACAAAAAATATACACTTCTATTTTATCTTTGTATTTTTCTTTCCATATGTAGTCGCCATGTTGGCCAATTGCATTTTTGTGGGCTAAGTAGATAGTCTTCATGGCTAATTGAAGTTTGATTGGCTTTGGCCAACTAAACTTTAGTCATGCAACATGCATGGTGAGTCTTGCTTTCTAACTAAAATTTTTTTTGGTTGGTAACTAAGGTTTTTTTAAAAAACATAGTACAGTGTAGTTTTAATATTATGAAAGGAAATTTTTTGATAGATTATAGTTTTCCTTTGAAAGCTAGTTGAAAAATGAGGTTAAAAATTGAACAAAAAAAAATGGCTAAAAATTTCAATTGGTAATTACTAACATTGTTATTGTGAGCTACGAGGCCCCTATAATAATTGCCTTTAACACAAAAAGAATTTAGCAAGGCAAAATTCCCTTTACTATTTTGTTGCTTTACTAGCTCAACAAGAGTATATCGAGGACATAGTAAGAAAAGTTCTTTTGCTATACTGGGGTTGTTAATTGGCAAGGGAAATTTTCTTTTTCAGATTTCTTACTAAAATCCCTTACTAACAAAAATGTCGATACGAAGTCTTCTACCAACTTTCATCACTGTAATAGGATCATTTTTTTTTTAATTCCCTCAATATTTAGCAAGGGAATGGGAAGGGATATTCTCTTGCTAATTTGCCTTGCATTATTGACACTAGTTTCTCTCTAATTCCTTTCTGCCTTTTACTATTTTTCCTTGCTAGGCCTTCTTAAATTCCTTGCTATTCTCTCTTACTAATCTCTCTTAGCTGCCTCACTATTTTCTCTCACATTCCTCTTATGTCCCTCGTTCACTACAAAAATGAATGCCTTTTGCAATGGTTGTATTGCAGCAGTTGTAACAACTGCTACTAAAACATAAAATAGCAGCGGTTTGCACAACCACTAGCCTTTAGCGGTTGTTTTTAAACAAGGTTGTTAAATACCGGCAATTTTTCAAAAATCTCTTTCAACCGTTGCTAAATAACTTAAATAACCCACCCTACAACTACGCCACATCCATTTTTGCGGATTTTTTGAACCCTCATCACTGTAGCGCCAAATTTCTCCTTCCCAGCGCCTCCCCAGCCACTGTCCAACGTTCGCCCAAGCAAGAAGCCACCATCCGTTGTCCGTCCAACCTGGAAGCTGCCGATCTGCCATCCTATCTGCAGATTCGCTTCTTCTCCACAGTTTGTCTTCCATTTTTGAGGTATTTTCCTGTTTGTTTTTCCATTTTTTAAGATCTATAGGAAGATTATTAGTTTAGAAAGTGTCAAGTTGTTTCCCTTTTTATTCTTCCATTCTTTCATTTTCGAGTTATTTCCCTCTTCTTCCAAGCAAACGTGTGCTATCCACAGTTGGACCACCGTCTGACTGGCGGTTGAAGAAGAGTTCATCTATTCAGTTTCTGCGCGCCTTCCTTGTGATTGCGTCTGCTCTTCATCGGAATATCTCTTCGATTTTTTGTGGAGAGTCCCATTTTTCAATTACTGTTTAAAATCTCTTTATGAGTGTAATGTAATTTCATCATAATATAACGGATTAGAGCCATACTTTTTGCTTATGCATACGATTAAAATTTCCTCTTTTGGTAATTATATATTTATACATGCATCTTAGAACTGTGTGTATGTAGTTTTTATGAATTAGTTGCTATTTTTATTATTTTTGGAGTTTTGATTGCTCTGTATTTTGTAGTATTGAGATTCCAAGTTGATGGTATAGCAAAACTTGGATAGCTTATCGCCTTTTGTGACTTCAACTTGTTTCATTTAGCTTTTATTGTAGATTTTACTTAAATCTGAGTTTTACACATCTCAATGGTAAGTTTATGGTGCTTGAATCCGTTAGACATTGAAGAGCAGCCATGCCCCTGCATATATAAAAGCGCTTGACAGTAATTTTAACTCAATATTAAGTTTCTCTGAAACTCACCTAATTCTCTGCAAAATTTTGATTTAGAGTTTCATTCTAGACTAACTTGCATTGATGATTAGTAATTTATCCATTTCACTACTTGCAACCATGCAAATTCGTCCCTCGATTGAGATATGAAGACTTTCCGTAGTGTAATCCTAAACCCTAAACCCTGATTTATCTATAGTAAATTAGTTTCTTACTTTATAGTTAGTGATGAAAATGAAACTGAATTATGTCGCTTGAAGGATTCTTGATGTGTCTTGATTTAGATCTGCGATCAATGTCTCTTTTCCCTCCCAGTTTGAGAGCATGGTTCAGTTTACATTGAGTGAAGGTGATTAATCCCCTGTTTTAATCTTTCTTTTTTTCAAATGCTTTTAGTAAATAATTTACAGGGTGTTCCATTTTGCTTGAATGACAAATTCTTTCATTCTTATTTTGCTTGATTTTATATTACATAATATAGTTTTGAAATTTTGCTTCTATGGCTTAGACTTTAATACGAAGTAAATGGATGCCATCTTTTGAGTTTTATAAATTTCTGGTATTTCCCTTATTTAAAGAGGCCAGCAAAGCCTTGCCTCTAATTATTAAGAAAAATGGCAACCTCAAGCATTTTTGTGAGACATACGGAGATAACAGTTTATAGGGATTCATGTTTTGCTGTTCAATGTCAATGTCTCTGTAGCTGATGAAAAACCCTATTGTCATTTGCACGCACAGGGTAGGCACGTACTTGAAATTATACACTCCTTAAATATTGTTTTAGTCCAAAATATAAGTTACTTTGTTAAATTATCTTTATCATTAAATGACTTTTTTCTTAAATACTTATAATTAAATAGAGTCACTAAAATTATTACAATTTATTAAGGATAGAGATAATTAAAGAGTAAATATAAAAAAAATTATGCTTTGATACAAATTAATTAATTAAATTACTTTTAACTAATTTTTTTAATAGATGTGAAGTAGATATTGGAGACTTATATTGAAGATTGGAGATAGTATTATAGTTTTTAGGTATGTTAAAAAATTCAACGTTACTCCTGTATTGGCACCTTCCCAAGTGTTTGTTTATCATGTAGTTTACAACTAATAATTATCCCTTTTCTTTATATTCTAATAACTCTTACTTTGATACCTCAGCGTGTCACAATGTGTCCTTGCAGCGTCGAATTTCTGCCGTTGCCGCACAAAGAAACCATTGAGGGTTTCCAAATATAATTAAACTTTTTTTTTTTCCAAGTGAAGACCATATATAAATTACAAACTTCGTTTCCTATTCTAATTTTAGTTTCTTTTACAATTACTTAGCTCACATATGTGTGTGTGTGTGTGACTGTTTATATATGAAAATGAGAAAATTTAGAACCTTTGCAGTAGTTCCAGATTATAACACAAGGTTCATGGTGTACAATCACACTGTTAACATTATAGGTTAAACAAATTATAATTGAATAGATTATTACCTAAAACAGTGTAAATAAATATGACTCTGCAAAATATTTTCTATGAGCTTCTCCCATGAGCTAAAGAGGCCGAAAAACAATCACGCACACGAGGCCCAGCTTTACTATAAACCATAGGAGGCTATGATGGATTGGGCTAAAAAAGGACTAAAACTTAATTAGTTTTAAGGGGAAAAAGGTAAACAAATCCAGTTAGGCTTTCTCATTTAGCATGTTAGGCATCATTAGCTTCTTGTTCTTATAGATTAAGCTTCATTATTCAGTAAATGCTCCATATTTGGCTTTCATACAGCCTAATCATGTTATTTTCCTGAGAGCAAACGACTATGAATTCTTTAATTAGTAAGGTCGAAAATATTTACTTTCTCTGATTAGGTGTCGGACAGAAAAAGGTAGTGTTTTTGGCTTCCCTTCGGTGCTTATTTTATCCCATGTTTTTTCTAAGGGGTATCTCTGTCAGATTTGGAGAGATATTAGGCATCTTTGGAGGAATCCTGATTCCTCTGTTTTTACTGGTTCCCTTTTGCTTTTATTTTCTTTATTTTTGAATTTTTTATAGAGAGATTGGATAGATTTATTGCATGTTTCTGTTTTCCTGTTTTGGAGGATGCCTTATCCTCCCCTATTCGCAATTCTTTTTTCTATAAAAAATTTCTTTTCAGTTTATGGAATTACCACTATGATGCAAATTAAAAAATTGAGCTAGAAAGTAGTTTAGCCAGAAATGTTTTATTCCCATCGGCTAGAATTTACAATATGTTTTAACATTAGTTATTGAAGTAAATAGAACTAGACTTTGCCTAATGTCTTCATGTCGATCTTCCTTCTTTTGATTCCTTTAATCCCTTTCTTCTCTACTACCTTGGCCACCATTTTTATGACTTAAAAGCCAAAGTCAAAATATTACCAAAAACTTACTCTTTAACTGGTCTATCAAATTCCTTTTTTTTTTTTTCAAACGAAGAATACCCTTTTTCAAGAAAAAGTTGGCACATAATCTTGGTGAATTATCAACTATGCCCCCTACTTCTACTTCGAGTTTAGCATTGGCACCAGTAGATGTTTCATCCCACTCATTCATCTCATCTGGACTAGACGGTGGATAGTAGATGTGATAGGTAAGTTAGATTTATTTACATATGTTCTTATACATAAATTTCACTGACATCATATATCTATATATATTGTAGATGAACAAGGTGTTGTTAAGGAAGCCAAACGAAAAGTATCTGATATTTGGGTGATGCCAGCAAGGCAATGTATAGTTGTCCTTTGCAATGGGAATAACTAACCCACAGGTGAAGCAGGTGACATAATAAGTGGCTTCCCAGGATTTTGGCATTAGATGCAAAGTTGTTTCCTATTTACTATCACAAGTGGAAGCTGGTTCCACAAGCTGATAAGGACAAGTGTTATAGAGAAATTATCAAGGTAATACGCATTACTTTTTCTTTTGATAAGCAAGCCAATTTTATCTTATTATGCGGATAATCAAAATAAAAAAAAAATACTTTCATTTAATTAGTGGTGTTTTACGCTATGAAGCAAAATTTCATTTCGAAGACGGTATTGGGAAGCATTAAACTTTTGGAGGCATTGGAAAACATTGGAGAGACAATCAATCACACTTATATAAACAATATTATAAAGAGGAACTAACTAGAAAGGAAAACATTTTGAATCATCCCTGATGAATCCCACAAGATATGTGGGTAGCCTTTGCGAATTATCATTTACATCCAACAACAAAGGTAAGTTCCAATTCATTTTATAGTTTTAAATGTTGCTTATTATACTAGCGCTTTATTCACTTGAATTACAGAAAATGATAGAAACAAATATTACTAACAGGAAGAAGCGTACACTGGAGGATTAGAGAGTTTTGCACGGAAAAGACACAAGATGGTATGCATAAATCTTCATTTCTTGAATAGTGCAACAATCTAAATGTAACATTGTTTATTTTTTGAATATTAGGAAACTAGAGTGGAGGACTTGTAAGCCGGGAAGCCATGTATATTGAGAATCATACGAAGAAAGATGGATCTTATGTCAACAATGAAGCTAGGATCATATGTGTGAGTTTCAAGTGTTTACAGTATGTTTATTCCATTTTTTTTAATTTCATTAGAATTTAGGTGTGTGCTAAAAGTTTAAAGATAATGGTCACTTAATGGCCATTAAGAGAAATAGTTCCTTTGATTTCCTATTGGTTTTTCAATTGCTTAAAATTCAAGTTTGTTTGATTGACTATGTATTTCACACTTAGAATTGTTATTGGTTTTTTAATTCATTAGAATTTAGGTTTGTTGAAGTAATTATGTCCTTGTCATTCATACTTAGAGTTGCGACTAGTTCTGAAAGTGATAGAAGGAATGTATGTTCTGCTTTTTAGTTTTCTGTACATATATTGTTCTTCTTTATTGTAAATTTTGGATTTATGAATGATAATGAAAATTTCTATCCTTTTGCTCTCTTTGCCTATCTTGTGATTGAATGAGATGGTACTTGTTTTGGTTATGGTGGAAAATAGGAAGCTTTAGGTGTTATTTTTTTTTTCTTATTGATCATGGTATTCATGCTGCTTGTTCTGGTTATGGTGGTGAAGTGAGAGAAAATGCTATTTTTAGTGTGGAATTTCTCATGGTAAATTGTTGATTTCATTGCTTAATTGCATGTTAAAACTCAAAATTTAAGTGCTGCATTGTCTTAATCAAGTGTTTTTTTTTGTAGTATGGAATCTTCTAGGGGAAAACGTTGGGTTCAATTGCATGATAAGTTAAGTTAATTTTTTGTTTGGTAAACTAGGGTTTCAGTTCTTACAGGTGATGTTGGTAAGGAATATTTGGTTTCTTCATGAAACTAGGATTAAAAGTACTTGCTTTTGTGATTTGTTCATCAATTAAAGCCTTCGCCTTTTTAACTTAATTATTTTGGTTGTCTTTTTCATGTTAAAATGTTGTCTAATTGCTACTGTTAAAATGTCTTTTTGCCTTTTATATATTTTTTGATTAATTATCTAGCTCGAGCTTTGCCCAGGTGTTTATCAGATGAATGTAATTTAAAAGGAAGTTTCTGGTAACTAGAATTCATGTAAATGTATAAAAGCTACTTCTATAATGAATTTCAAGTTATAACTATAAAGACAACAATGTGGAGCGGAAAATACTAGTTGGACCTTTGTAAAAAGTTATATGGGTTTATTGAGATCCTTCAATTATTATATTGGATAACTTGAAGTTAAACTAGTGGCCATTAATATGAAGTACACAATTTTCGAACAAATTTTACATTTTTTTTTTCTTATATGGCAATAAGCAGCCTCCATTTTTAACAACCAATATGCTTTCAGTAGGAATGCGAGATACGTCATCCATTATAGGTAATTTGAGGAGACTATGATCACAACCTGAATACTGTACAGTAATTGATTTATCATTATTGTAGATGTTGAAGAGAGTGCATGTATATGGACATACATATGTGATCCCAATGGGTTTCTTAAAGTGACAAGAGATGACCATCGTCCTAATTCCTAGAGTGATAGTTGTGTTTTCTTGGTTGATGATTTAATGTTTCTTTGTAGGAAAATATTGCTGAATGCGAGGAGCAACAAACATCATCTCAAACAATTGGACAAACAAGATTCATTCAAGTGTTGGGCCTAGAACAGGTAGCCTGAGTTCGCAGCTTCGGATTTGGCCTCACCCCTTCTCAACTCTTTGGATTAACTATTCGAGCTCGGTTACATTTGACTCTTAATGGTGGTGGTGTTGAGTGTAGAGAAATGATTGCTCAACTAAAATCTCAGCTACAGAGTGAAACTAACAAGAGACAGAAAGACATAAGAGAATCTCGTGTGCTATATGTTCAAGGGTGTTTTCGGATATATGCCACCGCCACCAGAGTTTACTAGAATAATAAATATTGTTGCGGTATGTTGCTTTTAATTGTCTATGATTGGTCAATTCGTATTGTCATATTCAATTTGATATTTAACACATTTTTTACTTTTCTAGGGAGATGTACTTAATGCATGTTCGTCGTCTTTTTCAAGTCATGTGCCCAACACTTTAAGAGGTTGACTTGCACAGGAGGTATTTGAATTATAGGAAGTATGTGGAGACACCATGAGGTTTGAGTTTTTGGAGCTACATGTAGATGACCTAGCATTGCAGTGGTGGCTTGTAAAGATATTATCAATATTTTAATTTATAGAATTGAAAAATTTTAATTATATTATGTATTTACATCGTGTATGGATTAATAGATTTTAATTTAAATACATGGTATGTTAATTTAGTGATAGTTTATGGTTTTGTAAAAAATTCTATTAAGTATACATTTAGGCTTTTATTTAAAATATATATAACAAATAAATCAAATAAAATTCCACACCTTCAGATTTCAAACGCCACCTAGATTGCAGGACTCACGTTTAGCATATATATATAAAATAAAACTCATACAGGTGCTTTAAAAACCACCACAAAATTAAACATTTCGGATTTATAGTTCATTTATTAGCAGTTATCACATTGCCACAAAATAAACATTGACAAATATGTTGATGATATACAGGTGGTTTAGAAACTGCCACTTAAACCATGGCAAAACGTTTTACGGCAATTGTTCTAGTGGTTGCATAAAACTTGTCAGAAAACTTTTAGCGATGCATGTAGTACCGACAGTATTTAAACTGTTGCATGTTTCATTTTGTGGCAGTTTAAACGGCAAAAGGCAATGTACAACAAGACACAGCAAAATGCAGTCTTTTTTCTTTTAATGTGAATATGCCTTTATTTAGGTTATGAGCACTATAGATGGCAGACTTGATTGTCATCGACTTTTGCAAGTGGTTTTCTAACTTTGAAGTCAACGTGGATTTATCATTTTTTGTTTGTGCAAAGTACCAGTGATTCTTTTCCTTTTGCTCAGCATTATGTCAATAGAATCAATTACGATCTTGTCAAGGTGAGGAGGCAAAGCGTGGGTGTTATTGAGAATGATAGTACTCATCTTGTTAGGTTTGGCTAGTTAGTTCATTTGGGTAAGATTCTTTTGTGGTCAATAAGTTTGAAGCTAGTGTTGAGATCATGGTTTTAAATTGCGGTTGCAGGTGTTATGCATAGTATAAAAAGGATTGCGGACGTTACGACCGATTGATACGGATGCGGCCGGTGCTGCAACAGTAATATTGCGACCGCATCACATAATGCGGACCACAATTTAGGTACTTTCTATCATCTAATTGCTAAACTTCTATCTTTCACTTCAGTTACTAATTTCTTCCATGAACAATCTATTCATTGCTAAGAATACTAACTCCATCTTTAGTACTATGCTATATCTATCTCTTATCCAACCTTATTACATTTTCAACACTAATATTTCATGGCCTTTAAATGGTAACACCTCACTTTATGTGAGAACTTGTAGCCATTCTATATAATCTTTTCCTGCTTCCATCCTAACCAGAGGTAGCTAATTTGTAGCTTGTAAGCTTGTTTGATACATGACATCTATAGTGGTAAGTTTCATGTGAGATCCTTTGTCTTGTCCATATATTTGTACAACTTTGCCCTAACTTAAGTGGTGCTATGTATAGTAGCAAAGCTAACTTAGTTCAAACTAGAGGTAACTTAATTCTACACATTCAATAGGTATGTTCAAGGTGATAACCTCTTTAAATTCATGTACCTTCAGCACATTTTCCTTGAGATGTGCATACCTTTTGATGTATTTTTGTATATAAATTATACTCAAAATAGGAAAATGTGCATTTTTTGATCACTTTTAGTTTAATTATGCAAATTTTAATCTTAATTTAAGATATTTTGGTACATTTATAGTTTCATACTTTTGCAGATATTACTGAAATTCAAATGTTGGAAGTTTTGAAAAGTTTGCCGCGGCCAATTCCTACATGGAGGAGAGAGCAAACAGAGAGCATTTCGCTGCAGCCAATTCGCATGTTCGCCGCGGCCAATTGTTAATCACAGATGCTAGCGAGAACCTGAGGCCATGTCGCCACGACAAAGAATATGTTGGCTGCGGCGAACCATGGTTTACTGAAAACTACATTTTGAGGCTCGACAGACTCTAGGGCTTCATATATCCCACATTTTCGACCAAAGAGGGCATCCTCCATCTTCTGGGCAGTTTGGGGAGTTTGTGTGTTAGGGTTTGGAGTTTGGAGAAGTGGTTGGAGTCAAGGATTGAAGTTTTAGAGAGATTTAAAGCTATTTCCATTGATTTTTCTAATCCTCTCCTTCTCCTTCTCTTGTATTCTGCTATGGCTTCAACTTCTTGGTGTTTTGTAAGCTTGTGACTGATTATGAGTAGCTAGACATTTGTTCTATGATTATTGTGAACCCTTGTATGGATTGACACTTGATTCTCCTCCATTTCCATTGATTAATGATATATATGTGTTGATTTTACTCCATTCTTAATGCTTCTGGTTGATTGGCCGCCAATTAGTTGTTTGTTGGCTTGAGTGATGCTTGAGGGAGCTAGCTTAAGTACTGAACTTGAGTTAAATCATGCAAGAATTTGAAATTTAAGTATTGAATGAATGGTTTTGTTGGTGAGGTAGAGATACACTCACTAACTTTATGTAGTCATATTTAGGTATGAGTTTAAAATTGGGATTTATTTGGTTGTGAGAGAGATTGAGCAACTAATAGAATTAAACACTTGTTCTTGACTTGAGAAAGTGTTTTCAAGTAGTATTTGATCTTCAGACTAGCACATATAGCTGTTGGTTATTTTTGTGAGAGGAGATTGTTCTTGTGCTATGAAATACAAGGGGGAAAAATAATCCTAGGTCCTCTATATGCTTGAAATAAAAAAGGATCTCTTAACTCCCTTTATAAATTAATTTCAAAGTCATTTTTACATTTAGCTTCGATAAACAATTGTTCTACTCAATGATGACTCCCTAATTTAGGATTAAAAAGGAATATATTTGATATTAAATTAGGGAGGTAAAGTACTTTTCTCTTGATTAATATGGTCAAATGTGTATTAAATTAAACAAAATAAAGAAAGTGCTTTAATTGCGACATTTTTATCAGTTTGAGCCTCATTTTATGATTGATTTTGATTTCAGGGAAAAGTAAAAGATTGTAGAAAGAATTGAGAAAAGAGAGGGAAGCTGAAAAGTGAAAATGCAAGTGGAACAAATCCTCTCGCTACAACTAGACCATAATTTGCTGTAGCGAGGATGCACTATCGCTGTAGCGAGGATGCACTATCGCTGTAGCGAGGAAGGCACTTCGCCATAGCAAAGTTGCATTGCATAGAAATTCCAGGGAGCAACTCGCTATAGCATAGTAGTAGCGAAAGTAGCAGAAATCTGAGAACCTATGAGCTCTCGCCATAGCGCGAGTCACTCCTCGCCATAACGAGATTGGTCTCTGAAATGCACAGCTTTGATTTACAAACTAAAACAGAGGAGAGGAGGCTAGGGCTTCATCATTTAGCAAGAGAGGAGAGTTTTGGTCGACTAGGAGAGGAGGAAAAATGCACAAGAAGTGTTGGGGAAGCTCCATACTGATCGAGAAATCATTGATTCTGCCATTTATTCTTTCAATTAGGTATTTCTACTCTATCTTCCCTTCTAGTTGATAACTGTTGATATGTTTGCTAAGATTTTTTGTGGATTTCAAGCCATGAGTGGCTAAATCTTGTAATCCTTAGGGATTCTATGAACTTTTAATCTTTGGAGATTATCTCCCTTGTTATTATGTTGGATTATTGAATATTTTAGTATTTAATCTAAATTATGGTTTCATTCTATTGATTAGCCTCCTTTGGTTTGATTATGGGTTTGGTAATTAACCTTTGAAAGAAGGGAATTGCTTATAGACCATTGATTAAACAACTTAGGATTAGACATAGTCTAATTTGCACTTGAGATAGAAATATACTCAGGGGCTCTAAGTAGTCTGGATAAGGTCTGAGCGTAATTGAATATTAACTACTCATTCGAGACATCAAAGAGTTGAGTTGATATAGAGGTTAAATGGATCGAAAGATATTTGTACCCAATTAGACCTTTGATTCTAAAATTGACATTAAGCCAACTAATAAAAAAAGGGGATGATTGACATCGTGTAAAAAAGGGATTAGAATTCCTAATGTGTCTTTAATTGCTTATTTTCGATTAAACCCATCTTTCATTATTGTTAATTGCATTTGAATTAATTTAAAAAAAAACTCAATTACAATTTGATTTGTTTAACTAAAATGAACATGAGAACTCTAATGCTTAGTCACCAATCGTACTGATTCTCTGAGGAAACGACCTTGATTCATCACATACTGTTCTTATGACCCGTGCACTTATAGTGTCATTATTTTGGTGAGCATCAAGTTTTTGGCACCATTGCCGGTGAATCAAGGCAATTGGTGAAGAGAATTAGAGGGCTTTGAGTAGTTTTAGCTTAAACACTTAATTTTTTTTCATTTACTCTCTTGTTTATTTACGCTTTCATTTGTTAGTTATAGTAATTTTATTAATACTTCCTTAGTAATTACCTTTTGGTTTCCTTGGTATAGTGAGACTCTTGATCTGCACTCCTTTATTTTCACAGGTACATAGTTTATGCCACCTAAATCCAAATCTACGAGAACACCTAAAAAGATAAGGAGTATAACAAATATTCTGGCTGAAGGGTCTGTGCTAATCTAACCTGAGGGTGAGATAAACGTTCCTACTACAAATATGGAACACAAAGATAATCAGAATCGCATTATCAAGGATTTTATGGAAAGAACCATGAGAACTACTTAGCCTAGCATTATAGTACCAGACTTTCAAGCTGTTAATTTTGAGCTAAAGCCTGTGATGATCTCCATGTTGCAGCTCAATGGACAGTTTACTGGAGAGAGGTCCAATGAACATCCCAACTGTCACATTCTATCATTTTTGGGAGTATGTGATTCATTCAAGCAGAATGGGGTACCAAGGGATATTCTGAGACTTAGACTGTTCCCACTTTCTCTACAAGGAAAGGCTAAAAAATGGTTATTGACTCTACCAGAGGGTTCAATTGACACTTGGGATAAGTTAGAGGCAAGGTTCAGAGCTCGCTTCATTCTAAACAATAGAATAGCTGATACCCGTCGTGAGCTTATTAACTTTAAGCAAGTTTCAGATGAGCATTTATATGCTTCATGGTAGAGATATAAACATTTGCTCTACCAGTGCACGAGTCATGGGATGGATAACTGTGCTATTGTTCAGAATTTCTACACATGTCTAACCCCACAAACTGATACAATGTTGGATGCTATTTTAAATGGGTGTTAGGATGAAATGCCTGTAGATGATGTTATTTTGGCATTGGACACATTATCTGAAAGCTATATACAAAGAAGGGGTGATAGAAGGGTGAGTGCTAATGTTGCTAATGCTCAAGAAGATTCCTCCATTCCACTTGCAACCATTCTCTCCGCTCTGAACAAGAGATTTGATATGTTGGAATCTTAAGTGCAGCGAAGTCAGCATATGAGTATCTATTCCACTCAAGTGGCCCCAACTACTTGTGAAAATTGTGGGGATCTACACTCAATGGATTATTGCCCCTTTGCATCTACAAAATCAGTTAACTATGTGGGAAACTTTTAGAAAGAATCAGAATCCTTACTCAAACACCTACAATCCTGCATGGTGTAATCACTTGAATTTCTCTTGGAAGAATGGCCCATCACTTAATCAGCCATCATCCTCTAGAACAAGGACAACTTAACCTCCTGGGTTCTCTTAAGTGGCAAGGCAAAATGTGCCTATTCAGGAGCTTAAAATGAATTTAGAGGATGTCTTGACTAAATTCATGACCATTTAAATCAAGAATAATGAAGAGTAAGTTGGCATTAATGCAAGGGTAGATTCCTCTTTTAAGAATATAGAAATGTAGATGGGGCAGTTAGCTTCTGCTGTGAATGAACTGCATCAAAGAGGTTTACCAAGTGATACAATCCCTAATCCAAGGAGAGATGGTAAGAAAAAATGTAAAGCAGTTACTTTGAGAAGTGATAAAGAGCTCCCTGAAGTACAAGTTCAAGTGAAGGAGCCAAACAAGGTGAACTCTAAGGGTCCATCAGGTGTCACTCAGATTGAAGATGAAGAACTTCAACATGACAAAGAGAAAAAGACTGCTAGTTTGAAGGAAAAAGAAGAGGGCAAGGAGGGAAAGTCTAAAGTGGAAAAGTCTGAAGAAAAGACAGTGGTGCATCCTAAAGTGGTACCATTGCCTTTATTTTCTCAGAGATTGCAAAAGAAAGTCCTTGATGCACAGCATAAGAAGTTTTTGGACATGTTTAAGCAACTTCACATCAATATCCCTTTCTCTGAGTCTTTAGAGCAAATGCCTAAATATGCCTTAAGGACATGCTTAGCAAGAAGAAGCAGTTCACTAAATTTATAATAGTGGCTTTAACAAAAAAGACCACTAATATCCTCAAATCCAATCTTCTAACCAAGTGTAAAGACCCTGGTTCTTTCTCTATCCCTTGCATGATTGGGGATAAATTTGAGGGTCGAACACTTTGTGATTTAGGATTTGCTGTGAATCTCATGCCCTATTTGTTTTTTGAAAGCTACAGATGGGTGAGGCCAATCTAACGACTGTCACCTTGCAACTGGCTGATAGAAGCTTTTCTTATCCATATGGAATCATTGAAGACATGCTAGTGAAGGTTGGCCCATTCATTTATCCTGCTGATTTTATTGTGCTGGATATTGAAGATGATAGAGATATCCCATTGATAGTGGGGAGGCCATTTCTAGCTACTGGCAGAGCACTAGTTGATATGGAAAAAGGAGAAATTATAGTGAGACTTGGAGATGAGCAAGTTACCTTTAGTATGGAGAAAGCTATGAAACATCTGGGTAGTGTGGAAGAATGTTCAAGGGTGTCTATTGTTAAGGAGGTAATTCAAGAAGAATTGAATTCTTTCGCTTTTACAGATCCTCTTGAAGTGGTACTTGCTGGTAAACCAAATATAGGAGAGGTGATGAGAATGGAGGTTGAGCACAAACTTAATGCACTTAGACCTGTGGCTAAGCAGAATGACCATTTTGAATCACTAGAGCTGACTTCACAAAAAACTCATGCCCTCCCATCATCCATCGAGCAGCCTCCAATGTTGGAGTTGAAACCTCTTCCATTGCATCTAAAATATGCTTATTTAGGGGAAAGAGAGACTTTACCAATCATAGTCTCATCTGCATTAACACTTCCCCAAGAAAAACAACTATTAAAAGTGTTAAAAGAGCACAAAAGAGCTATCAGTTAGACCATAACTGATATAAAAGGGATTAGTCCAGCCATCTATATGCACAAAATTCTCTTAGAAGATGACCATAAGAAATCAGTGGAGAATCAAAGGTGATTGAATCCTATAATAAAAGAAGTGGTCAAGAAAGAGATTATCAAGTGGCTTAATACTGGTATTATCTATCCCATCTTGGATAGTGCCTAGGTAAGTCCAGTGCAATGTGTCCCTAAGAAGGAAGGAATGACAGTGGTGAACAATGAGAAAGATGAAATGATTGCCACAAGAACAGTTACAGGCTGGAGAGTTTGTATGGACTACAAGAAGTTGAACACAGCTACAAGAAATGATCATTTCCCACTTCCATTCATCAATCAAATGTTAGATCGGTTGGCAGAAAAAGAATTCTTTTGTTTCTTGGATGGCTATTTTGGGTACAATCAAATTGTCATTATCCCTGAGGATCAAGAAAAAACCACTTTCACATGTCTATATGGAATTTTCGCATTTAGACATATGCCTTTTGGATTGTGTAATACTCCTGCCACATTTCAAAGATGTATGATGTCGATTTTCTCTGACATGATTAAGCATATCATGGAAGTTTTTATGGATGACTTCTCAGTGTTTGGCATCACTTTCGAAGAATGTCTAGATAATTTGACACGGGTTTTACAAAGGTGTGAGGATGCCAATTTGGTTTTAAATTGGAAAAAGTGTCACTACATGGTTTATGAAGGTATAGTGCTTGGGCATAAGGCGTCAAAAAAAGGATTGGAGATAGATTGGGCTGAGGTTTCAGTGATTGAGCAATTACCGCCACCTACTAATGTGAAAGCTGTCAGAAGTTTCTTGGGGCACGCTGGGTTCTATGGGAGATTCATCAAAGATTTCTCAAAGATAACGAAGCCTCTATCTCAATTACTTGAAATGGATACCCTTTGTAAGTTGGATGCAAATTGCTTGAAAGCTTTTGAAGAGCTTAAGCAAAGACTGATTCCTGCACCAATTATAGTGGCTCCTGACTAGTCACTACCCTTTGAGGTTATATGCGATGAAAGCGATTATGCGGTTGGAGCTGTGCTTAGCCAAAGACATGGTAAGATCTTTCATCTTATTTACTATGCAAGCAAAACTCTAGCTAGAGTACAGGTAAATTACTCAACTATTGAAAAAGAAATACTTGCTGTTGTCTTTACCTTTGAGAAATTTAGGGTATAGTTGAGAAGCACTAAAGTTATAGTTCATACTGATCATACTGCTATCAGATATTTGTTGTGTAAGAAAGAATCTAAACCTAGGTTAATTACGTGGCTTTTATTATTGCAAGAATTTGATGTGCAGATTGCTGATAGGAAAGGAACTAAAAACCAAGTTACTGATCACTTATCTAGGCTTGTGAATAATTCTAAGTGTGTGGATGATTTATTGATTAATGAGAGTTTTCCTGATGAGTCTGTATTTGCTGTGAATTGTGTGTCTGCGCCTTGGTGTGCTGATTATGCTAATTACTTAGTCAGTGGCATTGTGCTTGATGAATTAAAATCCTATCAAAAGAAATTTTTTTTGCATGATGTGAAATGGTTTGTGTGGGATGAACCTTTTTTGTATAAGAAGTGTGCTGACCAAATTTTGCGAAAGTGTATGCCTCAAATTGAACAAAATGATATTTTACATGCTTGTGATGCTGCTCCTTATGGTGGTCATTTTAGTGGCCAACGCATTGCATATAAAGTTTTGCAATCTACATTTTATTGGCCATCATTATTTAAAGATGCTTATTTGTTTGTTTGTCATTATGATGCATGTCAGAAAATAGGTAACATCTCAAAGAGGCACGAAATGCCCCAATCTGGTATTTTTGAAGTAGAATTGTTTGATATTTGGGGCATTGATTTTATGGGGCTTTTTGTTTCATCTAGGAGCTATCAATATATATTAGTTGCTGTTGAATATGTGAGTAAGTGGGTTGAGGCTGTAGCTTGTCATTCTAATGATGGCAATACGGTGGTGCGATTTTTGAAGAAGAATATTTTTACTCGATTTGGCACACCTAAGGCAATCATTGTGATGGGGGGACTCATTTTAACAATAAATTGTTCAAGGTTGCAAAATATGGAGTCACCCATAAGATGGCATTAGCTTATCACCCTCAAACCAATGGGTTGTGTGAAGTGTCCAATAAAGAAATAAAAAGAATTTTGGAAAAAATTGTGAGTCCCACTAGAAAAAATTAGGCAGATAAGCTTGATGATGCTTTATGGGCATATAGGACTACTTTTAAATCTCCAACAGGTATGTCTCCATATCAATTGGTTTTTGGCAAAGCTTGTCATTTGCCCATTGAGCTAGAGCATAAGGCCTTTTGGGCTATAAAGAAATTGAATTTTAATATGGCTAAAGTAGGTGAAAAAAGACTAATGCAACTAATTGAGTTAGATGAGTTTAGATTGCAAGCTTTTGAGAGTTTGGTGATTGTGTTGCGCAATCTCAAATAAAACTAGGTGGCAAAATAAATTTGTAGATAATGGTACAACCTAGGTCATTTCCCAAGGAGTTTGTGCCTTAATTTATTTATAGAAGAGTATTCTAAGTATTACTAATTAGGACTTGTTTTGGGGGGGTTTTGAAATGCTAGAATCAAATTGAACTAAAGTTAATTGACAAGAATTGAAAACTTAAAAATAAGTTCAAGTGATAGTCAAGCAAATGTGGTAGCTAGCTTTCAATTGGATTCTCTAGAGTTCAATTATCCTTGCTCTTTTTAGTTTACCAATTTTGGATTAAGTTCTTACTCTTTAGTGCATTCCTTATAAGGCTCTTGAATAACCATCCAAGATTCAATTCATCAATTATTCAAGGAATTTTGTAACCACAAAGAACCTTGAACAACTAATTAATTGAATTAAAATAAGAACACACTACAACTAATTTTGATTGATTAATGAAATCTACTGTACAATCCACTCAAGATGCTAATCCACCAATTAGATTAATTAATCCCTCAAGCAATTAATTGCACAAAAATTCCAGCTAACTAATCCAATAACCATTGCATCAATTAGCTTAAAATCAGGAGGGATTTAGAGGTCAATTGTACAGCATTAATTCTGAAATTTCTACAAACATATAATGATCACAAATAAAATTCCAAAATTCAATTTAAGTTCAATCCAAGAATCAATTCAATCTAGTAATTCCAACAATTAAATTCCTAAACCAATAAGCTAAACCTAGTTAAATTAATAAAGGAAATAATGCTGAAATTAAAAGATTGAGCAAAAGAATTTTATCCAAATTGATGAGGAGATGTAGAGCTCAAATCTTCATCTAGGAGAATCCAATCTTCAGCTAGCCACCAAATGGAATTCAAGCTGCCATGGATATTTTGATCGGAGAGAATTTGATCATCGAAGCTATAGTCATGGAGAATTCAACGAAAACTTCTTCCTCGTCCAACGCTGGAGCTTCTCGCTATTTTCACGTCCTCCTGGAACCCGATGTATTCCAGCGTTCTTTTCACATCCCAGTCACGTTCTGCCCGAGTCACTCCCTTCCAGCGTTTTTCTTTCCTTCTCCTTAATTCATCACGTGCCCTTCAGCTCCTCACTTTGCATGCTGAAGTCACGCAATTCTTCTCATCTCCCAGCTCATTTCCCACATCAGCCCGTAGCCTTCTCACGTTTCCTTTGCTTAAGCTGCTTCTTCGTGTATCAATTCCCACGTGAGATCATTCAAACTTAGCTCCAGCTCACTTCATTAATCCACGTGTTCCTCAGCTCCATATTTCAGCTTTCTTAATTCCACGTGCTCAGCTCCACGTTTAAGTGCTGCCTCCATATGGTTCTTCAACTTTCCCGTAGCTAAATCCAGCTCGTGCTTCATTACTTATGGCTTGCTTCCTTCGTTTTGTCTTGCTCTCTTTCCACATAGAATTCTTTCTCCATGCATGTGAGCTTCTTTGTGTTTCCTCGAGCCTTCTCCTTTAACGTAAACCCAAGCTCATTCATGTTACTTCATCATTCTCTGCTCAGCGTTGTTTCCTTCTTATTGCTTTCCACATTAAAACCTTGCTTCTTTCTCTTGATTTTCTGCTGGTTGTGTTTTGTTTCTTCTCCATACCAGAACCAAGAACTCGAGCTTCTCTCTATATTAGCTTCTCACTTCTTTCTCTTCTGCATAAAACTGTGGTTTGTTCTGTTGGTATTTCAGCTCCTTTTCTCACGCTTAAAACCCAGTTTATGCTTCTTTCTTAGCTCGCGTTGCTTCCATTAACTCGAGCTCATGGTTTTCCTTTGTTTCTGCTCAAAAGTTTCAGCCTTCGTGTTACCTCCATCCATGCTCTGTTTTCAGCTCATCTTCCACATAAATTTCACGTTGCTGTCCAGCCCTTCCATGCAAGTTTCCCACGTCGTGTTTCCTTCCTCTGTTTCAGCTTCTCTTCTTCATTTCAATTCCCTGCAGCGTTGTTCTTCTCTATTTAGCTGCTTGTGTATGTTGCTGCCCCTCTTCAAACCAGAACCATGCCTTTCTTCCTTCATTTAAATCTCCACATGTAGTTCTGCATTCATTTTCTACTGCAGCGTTCTCCAACTCTGTTTCTAACTCATCTTCCACACTTCCATTCCACGTGTTTCTTCCATTAAACTCGAGCTAGCTTCTTCACCTTGCTACTTCAAAACCAAGCTCGTTCTGCATTTTCTTCTTGTTCACGTGGTTTGGCCTCTTCCACGTCTTCTTCAATATGTGCATGATGTTAAGAGCTACTGTTGCATTATGGTGAACCCGTACCTTCCCCCCTCTTTTCAGCTCATGACCTTTGTGTGGTGGATGAGGGAGTGCTGATTGTGGCATTGAGTTGGTGTAGCAACGCGAGCTTCCATTTGCTCTACACTTGATTCTCTCCAACATTTAAATTCAAATTGTTCAAATTCTGCACAAAAAGAGTAGAAACTATTAAGTAAAAAATATTTTCAAAATTGATCTAAAAGAAATTTAAGCATTGAAAACCAATTAATTGCAAATTAATTCCTAAAATGTGGAAAATGGCCAATTAAAATCAAATTCCATTCAATTACATCCATTAAGCCATAATTGATTATTAAAATGCCTAAGATAAGGGGAACAAAATGTATAAAAATCATGCTTATCAAATTCCCCCACACTTAAACCTTTGCACTCCTGGGCAAAGCTCAAGACTTCAAGAAGAGACTAATGGAAAAGAAATCAAGAGAAATGGAGTTGTATAAGTCACTTAGCACAAGGAAGCTCAAAGCAAATCAATAACTCAATTCTCCAAGTCATGTCACTTGCATCAATGCAACAAGTACCATGGCAATACACTTAATCAAAAATGAAACGCAATGAAAGTCCCTCACTTGGATTTGTGTTTATCACTCTCCTCTTTAGTGTTTAGGATGAAGTGCTTACTCTCAAATTCCATCCTACCCAACCTTACTACCATAAGCTTGGCAATCATCTACATCTCCACCACAAAAATCAAATGCCAATGAATGAATCAAAAGGTCTTTATTATGGTTGTAATGTAGGCTAAGGTATGAAACAAGTGGTAAACAAAAGAATAAAGGAAATTCAAAAACAAATCAGATGCTTAAAATCATTAAGAGCATGAAAATAAGAATAAGGATGGAGTGAAAGTGCATCTTAAGGCCCTTTTAACACAAACAGAAAAAAAAATGCAATAAGAGAACAACTTAACTTTCCTTTTTCCTTTTTCTTTTCTTTTTTTTTTCTTTTTTTTTTTTTCATATTTCATCATTTTTCATTTTTCATTTTTTTTTCAACTGCTTCTCTTGTGCTTTGTTTTTCTTTTTTTTTTTTTATTTAGAATACTTTTAGAGAAGAAGAAACAAATGGCCTATAAATGATGTGTAAAGTGCACCTCCATCCACCTTAACAACATATAATACCCTTAACAATCAAAAGCATCCTAATCAAGGTAGGAAGAACATTGATTTGATTTTCATGGCTAAAAGGCTAACAAGGAAAAATATAAGGCTCAAATGGGAAAAACAAATGGATTAAACTTATATAGGATAGCTTTTTGGCTCTAGCTAAAACAAAACAACAATGAATGCCTTAATCCTTTTCATGCATGGCAAATGAATAAATGTGGCCTTGAATAAGATTTAAGCCAAGTTCTAGAGTAAAGTAAGATAGGGGATACACACTAGAAATGAATAAGCAATAGGTTCAAAAATCTCACAAGGTAAATTGACTATCATCAAATTTCATTAAAACAAAGCTAATTGCCACTTAACTTGCATTCTTAACACAAGGTCAATTCCTTATCAAATCAAGATATATCAAAGCCAGGATCCCCTCAGTGCTAGCAACTTACACAAAAGCATAGTTTTTGGTTTTTGGTTTTTTTTTTAACTGGAAAATAACACAAAACTAACTAAAAACCTAGAAACTAGAAAAATCAACTAACCAAAATAAAACAAAACTAAAAATTTTATTTGTATCCTCCCGCACTTAAACATTGGATTGTCCTCAATGCCAGCACACAATCTAGTAAATAGATAAAGACAACACAATATAAAAGGGGAAAGGGAAAGAGTACAACCGGGGTTCAGGGTGGGTCATGAAGTTGATGCTCCTCCTTGACATCCCTTGGAACTCCTTCATAAAAGTGTTTGAGCCGGTGTCCATTAACTTTGAATTTAGCTCCCGTTTGCTCATCCAGAAGCTCAACTGCACCAAAAGGGAAAACATTAGAAACTATATAAGGACCTTCCCATTGGGAATACTGTGCACACGATCCTGCAACATTGTATCTATTTTGCTGTCCTCCCCCATATCTCAGATTGGGGTGATCCTTCCATCCTGGATTGTATGTATTAGAATAGGGATCATATTTTTGTTGCCCTTGTTGCATTGGCCTAATTGGAAACATCCCAGCACAAGCCTCTACCCTGTCCTCTAACATAGGGCACTGTTTAGTAGCATGCGTGGCCAAACAACATATATCACATAGGGGTCCTACCAAGGTAGTAGAGGAAGATGTCTGTCCAGATGCATAACACTGTGGATAAGAATATGTTTGAGCAGGGTAGGATTGTGGTGCACAAGACTGAGATAGGATGGAGGATGACTGCTACTGATCTAAAGCAAGCTTTTGGAGCACAGTAGACATTACTTCAAGTTTGCTCTCAATTCTCTGACCATAATCTGGAGCACACAATTCATTGACTCCTCTTGCTGTTTGCATTGATCTAGACCCAAATTGCTGAGCATTCTGAGCCATCTTATCAATCAACTCCCAGGCTCTTGTAGGTGTCAGATCACCTAAGGCTCCACCAGAGGCAGCATCAATCATATTTCTGTCCATGTTCAACAACCCCTCATAAAAGTACTGAATAAGCAACTGATCAAAGATTTGATGGTGAGGACAACTAGCCAGCAATCTTTTGAACCTTTCCCAGTACTCATACAAAGTCTCTCTACCATTCTGTCTAATCCCACATATCTCTTTCCTTATTGATGCAGTGCGAGATGCAGGAAAGAATTTCTCCAAGAATAACCTCTTCAGTTGGTCCCAAGAAGTGATGGCACCGGGAGGTAGATAGTACAACCAATCCTTGGCTAAACCATCCAAGGAAAAAGGGAATGCTCTGAGCTTGATTTGTTCCTCTGAGACACCTTGTGGCTTCATTGTAGAGCATACAACATGGAATTCTTTTAGATGTTTGTGAGGGTCATCTCCTGCAAGTCCATGAAACTTAGGAAGTAAGTGAATCAAACCAAATTTAAGCTCAAAATTTGCATCTAATTCTGGATATTGTATGCAAAGATTTTGATAATGCACATTAGGAGCTGTCAATTCTCTAATAGTTCTGGCATGCATGTTATTATTCAAATTTGCATTCACATTCAAGTTAGCCTGGACATGCATATTCCTGTTAACATTCATTTGATCTTATTCAGCCATATTATCACTAGCAAATTGAAGTGCACAATCAATTCCTTGCACAGAATCAAAAGCAGAAGAAATAGAACTACTAATTCCTACACTATCCTTGTTCTTTCTAATCCTTGTTTTCTAAAGGTTCTTTCAATTTCTGGATCCAAATCAATTAATTTTTCACCAGAGCTTCTTGTCATACACCAATTAGACAAGCAAAAACTAAGAAGGAACAAAAAAAATCAACAAAGAAAAATTAAAACAAAAAATCCAGAAAAATTAGAAAAACCTTAGAAAATTCGAAAAAATACTAAAAAATTCGAAAAAGTGCTCCAAACGTTGGAATTTGGCCAAAAAATAGTACACCAAATAGCTTTGCTATTATTTTTGTTTAAAACACCCAAAAACCTTGGAAAACAGAATTTGAGAATTTTCTGGGTACTTCAAACGAAAATTCTAGCAAGCAGGCAAGATGATTCAAGCAACCGAAATGGACGAATTCCAAGTTCAAAACAAGGGGAAAACAGAGCAAAAACAGTGAAAAAAATACTAAGAAATCTCTCCAAACAATTAAGAAACTAAACTCCCCGGCAACGGCGCCAAATTTGGTGATTGTGTCGCGCAATCTCAAATAAAACTAGGTGGCAAAATAAATTTGTAGAGAATGATGCAACCTAGGTCATTTTCCCAAGGAGTTTGTGCCTTAATTTGTTTATAGAAGAGTATTCTAAGTATTACTAATTAGGACTTGTTTTGGGGGGGGGTTTTGAAATGCTAGAATCAAATTGAACTAAAGTTAATTGACAAGAATTGAAAACTTAAAAATAAGTTCAAGTGATAGTCAAGCAAATATGGTAGCTAGCTTTCAATTGGATTCTCTAGAGTTCAATTATCCTTGCTCTTTTTAGTTTACCAATTTTGGATTAAGTTCTTGCTCTTTAGTGCATTCCTTATAAGGCTCTTGAATAACCATCCAAGATTCAATTCATCAATTATTCAAGGAATTTTGTAACCACAAAGAACCTTGAACAACTAATTAATTGAATTAAAATAAGAACACACTACAACTAATTTTGATTGATTAATGAAATCTACTGTACAATCCACTCAAGATGCTAATTCACCAATTAGATTAATTAATCCCTCAAGCAATTAATTGCACAAAAATTCCAGCTAACTAATCCAATAACCATTGCATCAATTAGCTTAAAATCAGGAGGGATTTAGAGGTCAATTGTACAACATTAATTCTGGAATTTCTACAAACATATAATGATCACAAATAAAATTCCAAAATTCAATTTAAGTTCAATCCAAGAATCAATTCAATCTAGTAATTCTAGCAATTAAATTCTTAAACCAATAAGCTAAACCTAGTCAAATTAATAAAGGAAATAATGCTGAAATTAAAAGATTGAGCAAGAGAATTTTATCCAAAATGATGAGGAGATGTGGAGCTCAAATCTTCATCTAAGAGAATCCAATCTTCAGCTAGCCATAAAATGGAATTCAAGCTGCCATGGATGTTTTGATCGGAGAGAATTTGATCATTGAAGCTGTAGTCATGGAGAATTCAACGAAAACTTCTTCCTTGTCCAGCGCTGGAGCTTCTCGCTATTTTCACGTCCTCCTGGAACCCGATGTATTCCAGCGTTCTTTTCACATCCCAGTCACGTTCTGCCCGAGTCACTCCCTTCCAGCGTTTTTCTTTCCTTCTCCTTAATTCATCACGTGCCCCTCAGCTCCTTACTTTGCATGCTGAAGTCACGCAATTCTTCTCATCTCCCAGCTCATTTCCCACGTCAGCCCGTAGCCTTCTCACATTTCCTTTGCTTAAGCTGCTTCTTTGTGTATCAATTCCCACGTGAGATCATTCAAACTTAGCTCCAGCTCACTTCATTAATCCACGTGTTCCTCAGCTCCATATTTCAACTTTCTTAATTCCACGTGCTCAGCTCCACGTTTAAGTGCTGCCTCCACATGGTTCTTCAACTTTCCCGTAGCTAAATCCAGCTCGTGCTTCATTACTCATGGCTTGCTTCCTTTGTTTTGTCTTGCTCTCTTTCCACGTAGAATTCTTTCTCCATGCATGTGAGCTTCTTTGTGTTTCCTCGAGCCTTCTCCTTCAATGTAAACCCAAGCTCATTCATGTTACTTCATCATTCTCTGCTCAGCGTTGTTTCCTTCTTATTGCTTTCCACATTAAAACCTTGCTTCTTTCTCTTGATTTTCTACTGGTTGTGTTTTGTTTCTTCTCCATACCAGAACCAAGAACTCGAGCTTCTCTCTGTATTAGCTTCTCACTTCTTTCTCTTCTGCACAAAACTGTGGTTTGTTCTGTTGGTATTTCAGCTCCTTTTCTCACGCTTAAAACCCAGTTTATGCTTCTTTCTTAGCTCGCATTGCTTCCGTTAACTCGAGCTCATGGTTTTCCTTTATTTGTGCTCAAAAGTTCCAGCCTTCGTGTTACCTCCATCCATGCTCTGTTTTCAGCTCATCTTCCACATAAATCTCACGTTGCTGTCCAGCCCTTCCATGCAAGTTTCCCACGTCGTGTGTCCTTCCTCTGTTTCAGCTTCTCTTCTTCATTTCAATTCCTTGTAGCGTTGTTCTTCTCTGTTGAGCTGCTTGTGTATGTTGCTGCCCCTCTTCAAACCAGAACCATGCCTTTCTTCCTTCATTTAAATCTCCACGTGCAGTTCTGCATTCATTTTTAACTGCAGCGTTCTCCAACTCTGTTTCTAACTCATCTTCCATACTTCCATTCCACGTGTTTCTTCCATTAAACTCGAGCCAGCTTCTTCACCTTGCTACTTCAAAACCAAGCTCGTTCTGCATTTTCTTCTTGTTCACGTGGTTTGGCCTCTTCCACGTCTTCTTCAATATGTGCATGATGTTAAGAGCTACTGTTGCATTATGGTGAACCCGTACCTTCCCCCCTCTTTTCAGCTCATGACCTTTCTGTGGTGGATGAGGGAGTGCTGATTGTGGCATTGAGTTGGTGTAGCAACGCGAGCTTCCATTTGCTCTACACTTGATTCTCTCTAACATTTAAATTTAAATTGTTCAAATTCTGCACAAAAAGAGTAGAAACTATTAAGTAAAAAATATTTTCAAAATTGATCTAAAAGAAATTTAAGCATTGAAAACCAATTAATTGCAAATTAATTCCTAAAATGTGGAAAATGGCCAATTAAAATCAAATTCCATTCAATTACATCCATTAAGCCATAATTGATTATTAAAATGCCTAAGATAAGGGGAACAAAATGTATAAAAATCGTGCTTATCAGAGTTCTAGAATTTACAAAGAAAGGACTAAAAGAGTTCATGATAGACACATCTTACTAAGGAAGTTTGATCCTGGAGACCTTGTGTTAGTTTATAATTATCGTTTGAAGTTGTTTCCAGGTAAGTTGAGATTAAGGTGGTCTAGTCCGTTCAAGGTCATCTCTGTGACATCTTATGGAGCTATTGAAGTTCAAGATGAAAAGTCAGGAAATCAAGTTAAAGTAAATGGTTAAAGGTTTAAGCATTATTTGGGTGGCAAGATAGACTGGCAGATAATGGTCCATAGCTTGGCTCAACCTCCTTGATTGGTTGACAAAGTTCGACTGAGGACTATAAACTAAGTGCTCCTTGGAAGGCAACCTAAGTTTTCTTCTTATTCTTATGTTTGAGTTTAAAGTTCTTTTTGTTTTTGGTCTGACCTTCCTTTTTCTTTGTGTGTTTTGTAGGTTGGGTGTTGGTATTGACGTGTTGGATATTAAGGAACAAGTGGTTGGTCGGTAAGAGCAACTTCAGACATGATTTTCAGAGAGTTTCTTACCATGTTTTGAATTGCATATCATTAGTCTTGTAATATTGATCATTTCTTAATATTTGGTTAAAGTTTGATGGCAATGGGTTGATTAAGTGCATGATAGGAGATATAAATAGGGTCAGAGAGTACTTTTGTGAGCATTTAGGTGGGGGATAAAAAAATATATAAAAAAATTTTTTTGCTACAGTGAGGAGTTAATCTCGCTATGGCGAGGCTGCTTGTCCCATGTCTGGTACATAAACTAGAGAGTTCCTCGTTATGGCCTAGCTGTGGCGAGCTAAAGTCAGTAATGTTAAATGTTCTCACTACAACGAGAAGATTATTTCACTATAGTGAGATCTCTGTGTTCCAATTTGGTACAAAGTCCAGAGTGTATCTCGCTGTAGCTTGGCTATGGCGAGTGAAGTATTGAATAAATTTTTATGAAGTTCCCTCGCTATTGTGAGATGTCTAACTCGCTACAGCGAATGCAACATGCTCATAGTTTAGTACAAACACCAAAGAGCTTCTCGCTATAGCTGGGCTATAGCGAGATTCGTCAGTTACCTAGGATTATCCAAGTATGCTCGCCATTGCAAGAGGAACTTTCGCTATTGCGAAGACAGTAGCTCTACTTATGGTCCTAATTCCAGAAAAGTCCTCGCTATTGCCTGGCAATAATGAGGCTCTAACATATAATTTTTTTTTTTACGGCATCTAATAAACAAATTCCCCCATTTTCTGGCACTCTCCTTCTCGCTACCTTTCACCATTGTGACTTTGTGCCTTCTATCCTGTCCCTCCTTCCCTTTGCTGAATCTCTCACTTCCTATGCTCTCCTTCCCCTTGGGCTTCACTCTCCTTGCATCAGGTAGGTTGATTGCCTTTTTTATTTCCTGAATCGCTAGTTGTTTTTGTTGTTTCTGTGGACATTAGGGTTGGGTTTTTCTTCGCATATATCTGTGTAATTAGGGGTTAATAAGTCAGTTTTTCTGGATGAGCTTTGTTGGTCGATTGTTTTTATGTAGGAAGCTACCATTAATTTGGTATTTTTCAATTTAAATAAGCATTTCCAGATGCCCGTTCGTTCTCGCTATAGCGAGTTTGAGCATTTTTCAGAAATTGCTCTTTCGTTTTTTGACATTTTTGCTTTGTTTGCTTCCATGTTCCTTGTCCCCTATTCCCTTGTATGCTTTTAGTAGTGTATTTCCCTATTACAAACATGCCACATTCATTTGATTCACTCATTTACCCTTTTCCTCACTCTGCATGTAAGCACCCATTTCCCTTGCTTGTCTATGGTTTTCTATTATTACTGACACTGATTTCTTTCTCATTCTTATTTGAATTTCACAGTTATGGCTCCCAAAAAGCAAACCAAGACTGCTGAAGCTTCCTTCTCGAAACAAAAGAAAAAATCTTATGATAAGGATCGGTTTGCTTCAGCCAGAGCAGATTTTCATTTTGAGAAACTTTTCTTTGACTGGGGGGTAGTTAAAGATTGCTATTATGAGCCCCACAGCTTGGATCTCACTTACACTGACTTTGAGTGGCATGAGTTGCAAGGTTTCATCAAAAAGTCAGTGCATCGGATTCTGTTGATGATCTAAGAACTTTATGCAAATTTTAAGGACACAGAGGAGGAGGAAGATGAATACTACTGCCGATCTACCTGGGTATGCATCAATGAGAAGGTTTTTCAAGACTTTTATGAATTACCTGACATCGCAGAATGTACGTTCTAGTCTTACTTGGAGAAACCGTAGTCTATTCCATGGGAAGAGGTGGAAACCACCATTGCACTTGAAGGATGAGCAAGGTTGGTTAATAAAGTCTATCCAATTAATCAACTAAACAAACTTGCTTGGTATTGGCTGCAATTCATCACCAGCAACATTCTGACGAGTTTTCATGGGTCTGACATGATCCAAGAATGAGTAACGTTGACTTGGTGTTTTATGATAAGGCAGCAGGTGAATATCCCCCAGCTTATATACCTCAACTTCAAACAAGTGGCGAGATCTGATAGGGTAAGCTTAGCTTACCCCCACATGCTCACGGAGTTACTCACAATAGGGGGAAGCCGCGTTTTAAAAAATGATGCTCATTTCAAGCCGAAGGGGCCTTTTAAATATGACAGTATAAAGGATGAGCCAGGATATCCCTGTAGTCGCTAGGCACCCACACAGGCCTAGCCTGAGGCATCTCCACCTCCTCCCCTACAGCAACAATTGGGTACTCTAGAGCCAATGAGGCACGATGCACCACCTCACGCTGAATTTGAGGGCTGGGTGAGGGAGTCCATTGACAGGCTAGAGGGGCATGTCTTGTCAATGAAGGATTAGCTGCAGATGCTTATGGACTATCTGAGGCCTGCACCCCCACCTCCACCTCCTGAGGTTCCTTAGCCCTTGGTCATCGTTCTCCCACAGGACCCTGCACCGCAGGATAGGCCTGGGCCTCTTGACTCATAGGACCTTTTTGTCTCTTGCATGCTTCTTCTTTTTATGTTCCTACTTTACATTTTGGATAACTATATATTATTATGCTTTTGAATTCTGCACTGGCTAATCCCATAATTGATATACTATTTCTAATGCCAACTTACTATTTACTGCATGATCTTTGTCTATTTTTGGTCTCTCAGATGCAGGAGTTGTTTGCGCACGTCCTTCTCTTCCTTATCTTTTCTTATTAGGGGAGTCTCGTCTCTTTCTACCTCCTTATATCCCTTACCCCCACCCCAGTTTGCTTCTATTTTTTTCCTTCTTGTTCCCTCCCTTTTACACATTGCAGACAATGTTAACTTTAAGTGTGGGGGAAGGTAAATATAGGCTAGGCGGATGTACAAATTTTAATAATAAAGGGAAGTCTATCAATAATAATCAATCTACCATGATGCCTCTAATTTTAACTCGATTCATCCTCTCTTGCTTTAGATGAATACTAATCAATGAATGTAGGGGTTAAGTAAACTTGAAATGAACAAAGTAAGTAATGTAGTTGTAGTGTACACCCATAATAGGAGCACTTCTCAACAAGATGATTATTGAAGTAATTTATGCTTTTCCTTTAGTTAACTCCCATTTATTTTTAGATCTCTCCAATTTATTTGCTTCTGATGGATATTTAATTGTCATTTGAAAGGGATATTTAGTGCTAAAAAAAAATCTCTCTACTCCAATGGTTGAAATCATTTAGTAACCGGGGGTTTGCACCAAAAAGTGTGGACTTTCACGTCAAACAGTGATAAAACTAAGAGTATGCTAGTGAGCACTCTGAGGATTTCCTTAATCTGAGTAATCGGGTGGCTTCATAACCAATGTTATCATTTGCATAAAAAAGATTGAGAGAATTAAGGAGGAGAAGAGAAAAAAAAAAGAAATAAAAAAAATGAATGAAAAAAAAAATGATTATGCTAAAAGTAGTTCTATGTTGAATAATAAAGGCCTCTCTTAATGAATTTTGATGATTGAAGTTAGAGCAGATAGTTGGATTGGGTCTTGAAAATGTAGTGAGGGTTTATTGAAGATTACTTGATTGCTTCTTAAAAGTATGTTGTGGAGCACACACACACTTTAGAAATTAGGGTATTGATATGAGTACATTGTTTTCAAAATTCAATTTGAGTTTTGCTGAGCTTCTGCTTCTGACATTGGTTTCATTCTAAGTGTGTGGGGGGGGGGTCTGAAATTCTGATTAATTATATGTTTATTATAAAAAAGAAGTAATTCATAATCACATTGTTTGATATTTTCGAAGAATTGCTTAAGGATAAGCAAGGATTTAAGTGTAGGGGAGTTTGATGACTCTCTAATTTAGGATTAAAAAGGAATATATTTAATATTAAATTAGGGAGGCAAAGTACTTTCCTCTTGATTAATATGGTCAAATGTGTATTCAATTAAACAAAATAAAGAAAGTGTTTTAATTGCGATATTTTTATCAGTTTGAGCCTCATTTTATGATTGATTTTGATTTTAGGGAAAAGTAAAAGATTGTAGAAAGAATTGAGAAAAGAGAGGAAAGCTGAAAAGTGAAAATGCAAGTGGAACAAATCCTCTCGTTACAGCTAGAACACAATTCGCTGTAGCGAGGATGCACTGTCGCTGTAGCGAGGAAGGCACTTCGCCATAGTAAAGTTGCGTTGCATAGAAATTCTAAGGAGCAACTCGCTATAGCATAGCAGTAGCGAAAGTAGCAGAAATCTGGGAACCTATGAGCTCTCGCCATAGTGAGAGTCACTCCTTGCCATAGCGAGATCGGTCTCTGAAATACACAGCTTTGATTTACAAGCTAAAACAGAGGAGAAGAGGCTAGGGCTTCATCATTTAGCAAGAGAGGAGAGTTTTGGTCGACTAGGAGAGGAGGAAAAACACACAAGAGGTGTTGGGGAAGCGCCATACTGATCGGGAAATAATTAATTCTACCATTTATTCTTCTAATTAGGTGTTTTTACTCCATCTTCCCTTCTAGTTGATGATTGTTGATATGTTTGCTAAGATTTTCTGTGGATTTCAAGCCATGAGTGGCTAAATCTTGTAATTCTTAGGGATTCTATGAACCTTTAATCTTTGGAGATTATCTCCCTTGTTATTATGTTGGATTATTGAAGATTTTAGAGTTGAATCTGAATTATGGTTTCATTCTATTGATTGGCCTCCTTTGGTTTGATTATGGGTTTGGTAATTAACCTTTGAAAGAAGAGAATTGCTTATAGACCATTGATTAAGCAATTTAGGATTAGACATAGTCTAATTTGAACTTGGAGGTAGAAATATACTCAGGGGCCTTAGGTAGTCTGGATAAGATCTGAACGTAATTAAATATTAACTACTCATTCGAGACATTAAAAAGTCGAGTTGATATAGAGGTTAAATGGATCGAAAGACATTTGTACCCAATTAGACCTTTGACTTTAAAATTGACATTAAGCCAACTAATAAAAAAAAAGGGATGATTGACATCGTGTAAAAAGGGGATTAGAATTCTTAAGGTGTCTTTAATTGCTTATTTTCGATTAAACCCATCTTTCATTATTGTTAATTGCATTTGAATTAATTTTTAAAAAAACTCAATTACAATTTGATTTGTTTAACTAAAATAAACATGAGAACTCTAATGCCTACTCACCAATCGTACTGATTCTCTAAGGGAACGACCTTGATTCATTACGTATTACTCTTACGACCTGTGCACTTGTGGTGTCATTATTTTGGTGAGCATAACTCTACATAGTTTAAAGCATAAGTTTAATAATTAACTAAATTCAACTCCAATCCTCATGGGAATGATAATCTTTTTATACTACTTTGTCACGGCCTGTGTTGTTACCATGTAAGTCGAGTGGTGAATAAGTTTTTGTCACTATTGCCAGGGATTGATAGTTGAAATTTCTCTGGTTTATCATTAAATTAGTGTTAGTAAATTACGATTAAGCTTGTATCTAAAATTGTAGATAGTTTTAATTTGTTAATTTGCATTTTTAATTTTCTATAATTAGTTGATACTTGTTTGGAGTGTTTTCTTTGTAAGTACCTTTCTCGCGGATGCAAGAGTTACATCCAGACGGTTTTGAAATCCTTTTGGATATAGAAGATATTTTTGAAAGAGTCAATCCAGAGCCAGAAGTGCCTCCTCAACCTGCTATGGCTGACATGGATAAAAATGATCTTTACACATTGGATGACTTTTTCAACCGAGAGGCACAGAGTTATCACTCTAGTATTCGGATGCTAGATATTCAAGCTAGAAACTTTGAGGTTAAACAAGTTATGCTTTAAATGTTGCAGATGAATGGATTGTTTGGTGGCAATTATAATGAGGATCCCAATGTACACCTTAGCAAGTTTATTGAGGTGTGTGAATCCTTTAAACAGAATGGAGTGTCCAAGGATGCATTGAGATTGAGGTTGTTTCCTATGACATTGAAAGATAAAGCTAAAGCATGGCTCAACTCTTTTCTAGGACAATCTATTAGCATATGGGAAGATTTAATGGCCAGATTCAAGGCAAGATTTATTCATCGAGGTCAGAGAGCAACCATGAGAGGAGAAATCTTGAATTTTGAGCAACAACTTAGAGAGCTATTTCATGAAGCGTAGGAGAGATTTAAGGAGTTGTGTAGAACATGGCCCAACCATGAATAGAAAAAGTATGTATTAATGAAAGATTTTTGGAACGGTCTTGATGAGGATGCAAAAAGAATGTTGGATAATGCCTCTAGTGGTGGAATTGGGAAGATGAAAGTGAATGAGCTTTATAATTTATATGATGACATGGCCTCTAACACCATGTAATATGCGTTCGAGAGAAGATCATCTCAAAGAAGAGGACAATCCTTTAGCCCATCTAATGATATTACAACACAACTTGAAGCTATGAATAGAAGGTTTGACAACCTGGAATTTCAAATGAAAAAACCCAACACCATGGGAATTCATGTAGTATAGCCGACCTCTACTATTTGTGATCATTGTGGAGAGGGACACTTGTCTAAATAATGTCATTACACATTGGAGTATGTGAATTACATGAACAATGCTCAGCACAATCAATAAAACAATCCTTATTCCTAAACATATAATCTAGGGTGCAGGAATCACCTAAACTTTTCATGGAGGCAAGGGCTAACGTTGAATCAAGCTTCTTCGTTAGTTACAAGGCCTCCACAACCTCCCAGATTTTGGGGGCCATCAAGACAAATCCCTATCAAAGAAGAAGAGTCCAAGATAGAGAAAATGTTAGCTTAAATACTAGCCAATCAGGAAGTTCAGAGGGTTGAAACAAAGGCCACTTTCTCTTTGCATGACGCAGCTATTAAGAACTTAGAAGTGCAAGTGAGACAATTAGCTTCCCAAATGAATGCTATGTCAAGAGGAAATCTCCCTAGTGATACCATTCCTAATCCTAGAAGGGAAGGTAAAGATGAGTGCAAGGTTATTACCTTAAGGAGCGGTAAAGTTTTGTCAAATGCTTCTAAACCTAACATGACGCCCTTTGAGGTAGAAGATGAAGGGACCTCTTCTTCTAAGGAGAATGGTGTAGAAGAACTAAGGGTGGATAATAAGGAGCATGAGAATAGGGAAGAAAAGAAAAGTGAAGGGAAGAAAATGCAACCGAGCACTTAAATTCCACCACTACCCTTCCCTAGATGATTCAAGAAGCAGACTGAAGATACCCAATGTAAAAAGTTCTTAGATACCTTTAAGCAGTTGCATATCAATATCCCTTTTCTGGAAGCCTTGAAACAGATGCCCAAATATGCAAAATTCATGAAAGATGCACTATCCAGAAAAAAAAGATTTCAAGAACATGAAGTGGTGGCATTGACAAAAAATAGCTCAGATTTCATTAAGGAATTACCGCAAAAGAAGGGAGATCCTGAATGTTTTACCATTCCATGTCACATCGGCATAACTTTCATGGTTAGAGCATTATGTGACTTAGGACCAGCATTAATTTAATGCCTTTATCCATTTTCAAGAAGTTGCAGTTTGGTGAAGTAAGGCCTACCACAGTTACTTCACAACTTGCTGATAGAAACTTGGCATTTCCTTGGGGAATAGTTGAGGATGTCTTAGTGAAAGTTAATAAATTCATCCTTTTAGCAAATTTCATTATTCTTGATTGTGAAGTTGACCGAGAGATTCCCATTATTCTCGGGATACCCTTCTTGGCTACGGGTAAAGCCCTTATTGACGTGGAAAAAAGAGACATAACTATGAGAGTTGGTTAAGAGCAAGTGACATTCAACATGTTCAAAGCTCTCAAATTGCTAGATGAGGTAGAACACTATTTCTATCTAGATATGATTGACCATCTAATTCACTATGAATCTCAATAGTCTATGATAGAAGGCAAATGTGAAGCACCTCTTATGCGAATTGAACAAGAGGAGGAGGGAGAGGAAGAATGCACAACTATGGTGAGTGCAACTCCAGTCATTCCTTCGTTTAGAGTAAAATTTGAAAATTTAGACTTGACTTCAACTAATAGACCTCCCCTAAAACCCTTCATTGTGAAGCTGCCTAAATTGGAGTTGAAGACACTCCTAGTGCATCTAAAATATGTCTTTTTGGGAGAGTCTAATACTTTACCGGTCATCATTGTTGCTAATCTAGCCATGGAGCAAGAGTTGAAGCTCTTAAGAGTGTTGAAGAAACATAAGAAGGATGAGATGGAATATAGCGAATATCAAGGGTATCAGCCTTTTAATTTGCATGCACAAGATCTTTTTAGAAGATAACCATTGACCTTCCATAGAGCATCAACGAAGATTGAATCCCAATATGAAAGAAGTGGTGAAAAAGGAAATTCTTGAATGGCTAGATGCAGGTATCATATACCCTATCTTAAATAGCTCTTGGGTAAGCCCAGTTCAATGTGTTCCTAAAAAAGAAGGCATGACTGTAGTTCTAACACTCAGAATGAGCTCATTCCCACCCGCATAGTGACTGGATGGAGGGTTTGTATGGATTATCACAAATTGAACACTACAACCCGAAAAGACCATTTTCCTTTGCCTTTCATTGATAAGATGCTAGATAGACTAACCAGGAAGGAATTTTTCTATTTTCTAGATCATTATTCAAGGTACAACCAAATTGCTATTGCACCAGAAGACTAAGAGAAAATGACCTTCACATGTCCTTATGGTACTTTCGCATTTAGAAGGATGCCATTTAGCTTATATAATGCACCGGCAACATTTCAAAGATGCATGATCTTTATATTTTCTGACATGATTGAACAATCTATGGAGGTTTATATGGATGAATTTTCAATATTTGGTGACTCATTTGATAAGTGTCTCCATAATTTAGATGTTCTGTTGTAGCATTGTGAAGAAACTAATTTGGTGTTTAACTGGGAGAAATGTCACTTTATGGTGTAAGAGGGCATTGTGCTAGGCCATAGAGTATCTAAAAAAGGATTGGAAGTGGATAAGGCCAAGGTATCCATCATTGAACAACTACCCCACCTACTTCTGTCAAAGGTGTGAGGAGCTTCCTTAGCCATGTCAGTTTTTACCGTCACTTTATCAAAGATTTCTCCAAAATCACCAAACCTTTGTGTAGATTGCTTGAAAAAGATGTTGGGTTTAAGCTTAATGATACTGCCTGCAAGCATTTGAAGAATTAAAAGGAAGACTGGTCTCTGCACCCATTATGACCATGCCTAACTGGAACTTGCCATTCATTATCATGTATGATGTAAGTGATTATGCTGTTGGAGTAGTCTTAGGTCAGAAAAAGGATAAATTTTTCTACCCCATCTACTATGCCAATAAAACCCTTGATGAAGCCCAAGAAAATCACACCACTACAGAGAAGGAGATGCTAGCTGTGGTGTTTGCTTATGATAAGTTTAGGGTATATATTGTGTGATCTAAAGTGACGGTATTCACTAATCATTCAGCCCTAAAATACCTGGTTAGCAAGAATGATTCTAAAGCCAGGTTAATTAGATATGTGCTTTTGCTGCAAGAATTTGATTTAAAGATTGTGGACAAAAAGGGTGTGAAAATCAAGTGGCTGATCATCTTTCTCGATTGAATACTGAAGTTCAACCAGAATTTGCCCAAAATATTAAGGAGGCATTCCCTGATGGACAATTGTTGAATGTTCAGCACACTATAGATCCATGGTATGCGGACATTGTTAATTATCTAGTATGTGGAGTGGTTCCCCCTGATTTGAAACAGCATCAATTGAAGAGGTTCTTTCATGATATCAAATATTATTTCTGGGATAAGCCATACTTGTTTCGGTAGTGTACTGATCACATTCTAAGAAGATGCATACCAGAAGAAGAACAAAGAGTAATCTTGCAAAGTTGCCACTCTTCAGATTATGGAGGCCATTTTGGGGGAGAGAAAATAACAGCCAAAGTTCTACATAGTGGTTTCTACTGGCCCACTTTATTGAAAGATGTTTATACATATGTGCTTTAGTGTGATCGATGCCAAAAGGGGGAAATATATCAAGGAGGAATGAAATGCCACTTACAAATATGTTGGAGGTGGAATTGTTTGATGTATAGGGTATTGACTTCATAGGACCTTTCCCTAACTCATTTGGAAATCAATACATTTTGGTGGCAGTGGATTATATATCCAAGTGGGTGGAAGCTGTTGCTAGCCCTGCCAACGATGCAAAAACGGTGCTTAAATTCTTGAAAAGAAATATTTTCACCTAATTCAGAGCACTGAGAGCCATTATTAGCGATGGAGGATTGCATTTTTGTAATAGCCAATTTCAAGCCCTCTTAAGGAAGTATGGAGTAAAGCATAAGGTGGCTTTGGCCTATCATCCTCAAACTAATGGACAAGCTGAGATCTTTAACCAAGAAATTAAAACCATCCTAGAAAAAATGGTGAGGGTGTTAAGAAAAGATTAGTCCACAAAACTTGATGATGCATTGTGGGCTTATGGGATTACTTTCAAAACCCCCATTGGTATGTCACCATTTAAGTTAGTTTTTGGAAAAGCTTGCCATTTGCCTGTTGAGTTGGAGCACGGTGCTTATTGGGCTATCAAGAAGTTGAATCTTGATTTCAAGACTACGGGTGAGAAGAGGCTCCTTCAACTTAATGAGCTTGATGAATTTAGGATGTATGCCTATGAAAGTTCAAGAGTATATAAAGAAAGGACCAAATGACTCCATGATAGAAAAATCACCCTAAAGCATTTGAGTCAGGACAACATGTTCTGTTGTACAATTCTCATCTTAGGCTCTTTCCTGAGAAGTTGAAATCAAGGTGGTCAAGCCCTTTCATAGTGGTCGAAGTTTTTCCCTATGGAGCAGTTGAGTTGGTGGGCAACTTAGGTGAAAAGTTCAAAGTAAATGGCTAACGATTAAAGCATTATTGGGGAGGACATGTGGATCATCAAACATCCACTTTTCACCTTATTGATTCCAAGTGAACAACTAATGAGTCCAGCTGAGGACTATAAAGCAAGTGCTTTTTGGGAGGCAACCCATGCTCTTCACTTTGCCTTTTGTTTTGTTTTTATGGATTTTAGCTTCTAGTGAAGTTATATGTGTCTTCCTTTGCTTTGTAGGTAAACTTTTCAGTTGAGGCTGATGGCAAATCGGAGTAATACCACTGAGGGCATTTAATTCAAAGATCATTTCTGGACAAACATTTTCAGGGAAGTGTACCTGTTCATGCTATTTACTTTATAATATGCATAAACCCTTGTTAACATAGATACAACTCGATGATAACTTAAATATGGTGTTTGTCTTGAATGTTTCCTTCACAAGTTCATGTTTAATGCTTGAATCTCATATTGACCCCTAAGGATTGCTGCAAAAATCATACATGCTTAAGTTGATTTTGAGCCCCATTGAGGATGATATATGTTCTGACAAGCAGAATATTATTTTAGACTAGATTACATGCTCCTCTCATGTTAATTTTGCTGTGTGAGGGAAGAAACTGCTGTATTGATGCATGAAAATACCTTTAAGCCTTGTTAGCCATGGCCAACATATTACTTTGTCGTGGCAAAACATGTTCTGGAACTCACCAGCCAAATCCCAGGATAATTAGCAGTGGCCAAGAAATTAATTGGCATGGTGAAGTTTTCATGAGTGGTTGCCAGTGAAGGCAACCCAAGGAGAATTGGCCGCGACAAAAATGGTGAGCTGAAACCAGAGGACATTTGACAGCGGCTAACAAATTAATTAGCTGTGGCTAAATGGCGTTCAATTTGCTCCCAGAATAAAATAGAGACGTATTAGTTGCAGCGAGTAAACATTTAGCTGCGGCCAAAAGTCAGCTAATGCCCGAAGAATGTTTGCTTTCCTTCTATTTTGCCCTCAAAACTTCCACTCAATTCCCACGCTGTCCTATTGAATCTCATCCAATTTCTGTCCAGGTTCATTAGGTCATTTTAAGCTTCCTATATGAATTCTCCAACCTGCCCTTCACTCAACCTAAAACTTCTAATCTGAATCCCCTTTGCCATTTCTCACATTACTTCTGTCGGTGCCATTCTTCTCCCTCCCCACGTCTTAGCCTTCTTCCCACGATGCAGCCTTCCCCTTCTTCCCTTCCATTCCTGCTTGCTTCACCTTTCTGAATCCTCATTCGATGGCAGCCCTAGCTTGAGGTTTGGCGAAGCCTTTAGCCCCTTCTCTTCTTCCTCTATTTCGTGTTACCTTCCTCCTTGGTAAGTTTATTCTCACTCTTAGTGTATCTATCCATGCGTTGTGGCTATTGGGTGCTGTTATTTCTTTGTGTTACTCCATTGTGTTATGTTGTATGCTATTTTGCTCTATTATGTGCAGACTTTGCCTTCGAGTTGTAGTGCTACTATATTGAGTTAGGTGGTTTCTTTTGTTACTCAATGTTGAGTTAGGAAATTGCAAAAGCTAAAAAAAAAAAAATCTTGTTATTCTAATTTGTATTGGTGTGCTCAATTTAGTCTTCTGTCAGATAGTTTGTATGTGTTACTCTGTTGTTAGGAATTTTGTGTATAGGGGACTGAAGTGTTATATTAAGATGGATTGAGTAGCAAATTATCATTTTTGAATCATTAATTGGAGGTTGTTATGTAGTTAGTTAGGGGCTTAGGTATGGTTCTGACATTTCAGATGAAGCCACGGTGAATTTGAATTATGGTTGAATAGGGATGTCAATTTGGATTGATCAATCAGACTTGTCATTTAATTTTGTACTGAATGGCTGGCCTTGTCAATCAATTTAAAACTTTACGATTATCATTTAAGCATTGTGGTCCAGTGGGTCATGACAGATATTGATGGCTAGTTGGTTATCATTTAGATAAATTGTTCCCAATCTGATTGTCATCTGAGGTGTTCTGTGTTCTATCAAGTGGGTTAAGTGTGGAAGTGTCCTTTCATTTGTTTAGTTTGTGCTGGTCAGATAGTTTGTCTAGTAATACTTTATTTTTTGGTTTTTGTCCATTTTATTTTTCTCTTTGTGTTTTTGGTAGTTAGCTGGGCTGGTTTCTTATGGCTTTACAGATACTATGGCTCCAAAGAGATCTCATTCGAGTGCTTCACATCAATTAGAGCAAGAGTCTCCTGCTGCCATTAAAGAAAGAACGCAAAGCCGTCCTATTCTATCAGAGCGAGAATTTTCTTACACAATTGACTGGGCCTTCTGTGTGATTGCCAATTAGACTTATCACCTACGCTCTTTGATGGGTGAAAAGCCAGGTGGAAATGCTGCCATAGTTAGAGAGTTTTACATATAGGCAGCCATTGCAATTAGCCTGAAGTGTCGTGTGAGAGGGGTTCAAGTTAACATTTTAGTGGAGGAGCTCCGCACATTCTACCAATTACTAATGGTAGCCAATTGCTGCTACGCTTGCTTAATGAAGCATGAAGATGAGATCCCCTTTGATGATATTGCCTCATTTCTGGATCATGAGAGGTAAGTGTTGTGGAAGATCCCACGTGGTAGGCAGCAATATCTTGAATGGAAGAGATTGCGTAAAGACACCAAGTTTTAGCTTCATTTTATTTCTTTCAACATTCTTTCGACCTCACATTTGAGTGATGCTACATGGGAGAAGGCCCTGCTAATCTACTTATTGATGACCTAGCAATCAGTTGATGTTGCTGCTATGATGTATCAAAGCCTTGAATCGGCAATAGTGGACCACTCTTGCGTGATTGTCTTTCCCTATTTTATTCATCAATGGTATCTTCAATCGGGGATGAAAGGCAGAGCCAATGAGGAAGTTTTCTTGGCCCCTATACTTTTCAATTATAGAGCAATCAAGTCACCCCGCAGGGCACCACAATGCCCGGGGGCAGACCAATTGGACCAAGATGTGATAGAGGAGGAGGCGCCAATCCTGGATCTTCCAATAGTAGAGGAGTCTGACCTAGCACAGTCGGATAACCCATGGAGGGCAATTGTAGATAGGTGTCTGGATCTGATGATGGGTAAGGTAGACAATATTTATGATGATGTAGCCTAGATTTGGCTTCAGTTACAATGCCTATTGCCATTGTTGACTGATAAGACTTCTGGAGTTAGGGGTGACGAGGGCCCAAGCGGGAACCAGCCTGACGATCATTGACTTTTCTTTTTTCTGTTAATTGTTTTTGGTTTTTATATTCCTACTAGTTATTTTGTTACTTAATTTTCGTTTTCATATGGTTACTTACAGTAAACTGGTGGTTATCTGGTTAATTGTAGCTTGCTTATCAATGTTGGAACTAGCTAGATTTTAACCTTTTTTCATTATTACTGGTTAAGTTTAGGTTTTGATTTATGCCTGTCTCGTTTATATTTTGTTATCAACTACTGCTGTTTTGGCGAGTGCAGGTGTTGTTTTCTCTTATGCAACTACCTTTTTGTTGGGTGGCAATTGCATGAGAGTTAGCCCTCTTTTTCCCTATATGTTTCAGTGAGGACACTGTCCATTTTAAATTTGAGGGTGAGGGTACACTTTTCTATTGCTGATTTGGCATGATTTTAACTGTGATGCTTATACTTTTATTTGTAAACTACTTAATTTCTATGTTGGGTTGCTGAATTGTCCTTTGATTAGATTGTTTGGGTCCAATGATTGTGGGTTGCTTAGATTATATGCTTCATAGAGAATTTTGAAAGTGTTTGTTAGCACTTGAGTCATAGAATAATGTATTGTTTTATGATATTTTTAGAGAAAAATTTTTGCACACAAACGTTGAGGAATTATTTGAAAACTCTTGTCGTGGAAAAATTGCCGTAAATTAGTGTATATGTTCTTTCTCAATTTCAAAACTCTAGAACCATCCTTGGAATTCCTTGAAACGATCTAATGACTTCACTTGATTTTGAAAAATGATTTGGGCATTAATTAAATGCATTTGTGCCTTTCAAGCTATCCTTTATCAACTATATTTTCCCTTGAACCCCCACTTGAGCCTAATTGAAAAACCATATAAATTTTTGTTTGAATTTGTGCATTAGACTTATACCCTATAAACTTGGAAAACCATGATTCCACCTTGGGCTTGAGATAATGGATTAGTGCTCGATAATTTGGAAGAGGTAGGATTTTACATTCTGATGAACTTTGATCATAGGAATATGAATAATGGGTAGTCTGTAACTATTTGCACTCAAGATATGTTGACTCCAAAAAAAAAAAAATGAAACAAACAAAATTTATTTTCCAATGAGATTGGGTGCATTTAGATTTGAAGATAAGTTTGGAGGAGGTGTAGCATTTTGGAAGAATACTTGGAATGCAGAAAAGAGGGTAGAGTTTTGTACAATCATTTATCTTAAGTAATTTGTATTCTCTTTTATCCCTTCTTTCATTTAGCCTTCACCTTGGCCACATTACAAGCTTAAAAGCCCTAATGATTTCAAAATTTTGTAAGGTCAAATGTACAGTGGAGAGGGAAGAAAAGTTTTAGCATATGAAGTGTTGTGTTGAGGCAGTATATATATATATACATTGAAGTGTGGTTTTTGTTCTGGACAATTGATGGAAAATGATACCCTGACCAGCCACACACACACATGCTTTAAAAGTGTTAGAAAACTTTATATTGTGCTGTGAGCCTTGTATCTTCTTACACTCCATTTTCCCCTATCTTGCTTATCATGGGTAGCAACTGATGAGGACTATACCATGCATATATAGTATCTGGGTAATTCATGCAATCTTACTAATTCTTCATTTTGTTTTACTCGAGGACGAGTAAAAGTCTAAGTTTGGGGGTGTGATAACCTCTCTAAATTCATGTCTTTTCACCACATTTTCCTTGAGCTGTGCATACCTTTTGGTGCAATTTTGTATATAAATTATACTCAAAATAGGAAAATGTGCATTTTTTGATAACTAAAATTAACTGACTCACTTTTAGTTTAATTATGCAAATTTTAATCTTAATTTAGGATATTTTGGTACATTTACAGTTTCATACTTTTGTAGATATTATTGAAATTCAAATGTTAAAAGTTTTAGCAAGTTCGTCACGGCCAAATCAAACGTTAGCTGCGGCCAATTCCTGCATGTAAGAGAGAGCAAACAGAAAGCATGTTTGTCGTGGCCAATTCGCATGTTTGCTGCGGCCAATTGTTAATCATAGATACTGGTGAGAACCCGAGGCCATTTCTCCACAGCGAAGAATATGTTGGCCATGGTGAACCATGGTTTACTGAAACACTGCGTTTTGAGGCTTGACAGACTCTAGGGCTTTATATATCCCACATTTTCAACCAAAGAGGGCATCCTCCATCTTCTGGGCAGCTTGGGGAGCTTGTGTGCTAGGGTTTAGAGTTTGGAGAAGTGGTTGGAGCTAAGGATTGAAGTTTTAGAGAGATTTGAAGCTATTTCCATTGGTTTTTTTGATCCTATCCTTCTCTTTCTCTTGTATTATGCTATGGCTTCAACTTCTTGGTGTTTTGTAAGCTTGTGGCTGATTATAAGTAGCTAGACATTTGTTCTAGGATTATTTTGAACCTTTGTATGGATTGACACTTGATTCTCCTCCACTTCCATTGATTAATGACATATATGTGTTGATTTTACTTCATTCTTAATGCTTTTGGTTGATTGGCCGCCAATTAGTTGTTTGTTGGCTTGAGTGATGTTTGAGAGAGCTAGCTTGAGTACTGAACTTGAGTTAAATCATGCAAGAACTTGAAATTTATGTATTGAATGAATGGTTTTGTTGTTGAGGTAAATATACTCACTAACTTTGTGTAGTCATATTTGAGTATGAGTTTAAAATTGGATTTATTTGGTTGTGAGAGAGATTGAGCAACTAATAGAATTAAATACTTGTTCTTGACTTGAGAAAGCATATTCAAGTAGTATTTGATCCCTAGACTAGCACATGTAGTTGTTGGTCATTTTTGTAGGAGGAGATTGTTCTTGTGCTATAAAATATAAGGGGGGAAAAATAATCCTAGGTCCCTTGTATGCTTGAAATAAAAAAAGATCTCTTAACTCCCTTTATAAATTAATTTACAAAGTCATTTTTACACTCAGCTTCGATAAACAATTGCTCTGCTCAACCTAGTTTAAAGCATAAGTTTAATGATTAACTAATTCAACTCTAATTCTCGTGAGAATGATAATCTTTTTATGTTACTTTGTTAGGGCCTGTGCACTTGCGGTGTAAGCCGATTGGTGAACACAAGGGTAAAGGCCTTGAATGCCTAAGAAGTGTCTAAAAGTGGGTTTTCTATTATATTGGGAATGGGTGAAATTTGGGAGATAGCATTTTACTTTATATTTGAATACCTTGTTTTACAAGTTAGTGTAATCCAATGTTAAGGAAAAGGCTTAGAAAATTAACTATTTTTATATTGGTCAAATACATATTTGATACTTATTATATATAATATAATACAATACAACACAGTATAATATAAATGTGTCTTGGTTAAAATATAAGTGTAATCATGGCTTATTCTTTTATTTTATAGAAGAAGACTGTATATTTTTAAAATAAAATAAAAAAATAATTTAATTTAAACATCTTTTACAAGAAAAAATGCTTAATTAAATATGACGTTATTTAGGCTATCACTTCATCGATCACTCTTCAAATTCATTTCTTAAAATCATGATTGAAAGTCAATTTTAATCAAATTTGAATTTGATAATCGTAAAAGTTAATCATTGAATTATGTTCTTATTACTATCATATCAACTACCTTAATAAAATATTGTTGGCACCATCGTTGCTGTAATAGTATTTTTGGTTCTTGCTCTTTTGATTTGACAGAGTCGTGTACTCCTTTTGTGCACTTTGCGTTGTCCAATTCATTCTGGTTCCTAACATAAGCACCCTTGTTGATGTAATAACTACTCAACACATAATTTATAAAAAATTAAAATAAATATCAATAAATCTAATTGTGACATAAGTTGTATTTGTGATTTAAATAAGATGGAAAATAATTTTTTTTTGGCAAACTGCATGATAAATTATTTCGTTAAATTATAATGAAATATGTTACATATATATTTTTTAACTTAAAAATTTTATATAAATTAAAAGTCTGTTAACTTTTCTTAATTTTCACCCCCCATAATTTATTTTTAGATCCGCCCTTGTTTGTCCTATATTTTTTTAAAACTAGATTTGTACTTGATCTTCCTAAAAGGCTAAGAAACTTATATATTATTTTTAAAACTAAAAAGATTATAAATTATTGTCAACAATATATATATATATATATATATATATATATATATATATATATATATATATGGGCCACATATTTAAAAATTGAGTCATTATGAGATCTTGTGATATAGTGGCAAAGAAAGAATAGAAGCAAGTCCAAAAGTAGCTGTGGAGGTGTCAACACCAAAGCAAGAATTTTAGATGTGTCATAGAAATTTTTTTGGTTCAATTCAGGGGAGGAAGAACGTGAGGGGCAGGGGTGAGAGACCTTACAATGATACGGTGCAGAGTTCCACTTACCATTTAAGAGACATAATTTAGAAACACTTCATCATATAAAAATAAATTATTATTATTAATTTTCATTTGTTTGTGCCCAATATTTAGAAATAACATGATAAGTTGATTATAAGGTATGTTACAAAATTTTTTTTAACTTAAAAATTTTATATAAATTATAAGTTTGTTAACTTTTCTTAATTTTCACCCTCCATGATTTATTTCTAGATCCATCCTTGTTTGTCCCGTGTTTTTTTAAAACTATACTGCACTTGATCTTACTAGAAGGCTAAGAAACTTATATATTATTTTCAAAACTAAAAAAATTATAAATTATTGTCAACAATATATATATATATATATATATATATTTATATATGGGCCTCATATTTAAAAATTGTGTCTCATGAGATACAGTGGCAAAGAAATAATAGAAGCAAGTCCAAAAGTAGCTGTGGAGGTGTCAACACCAAATCAAGCATTTTAGATGTGTCAGAGAAATTTCTATGGTTCAATCCGGGGTAGGAAGAAAGTGAGGGACAGGGGAGAGAGACCTTACAATGATATGTAGTGTAGGACACTTCATTATATAAAAATAAATTATTATTATTAATTTTCATTTATTTATGACCAATATTTAGAAATAACATGATAAGTTGATTATACTTAATATATATATATATATATATATATCAATTAGAGTAAATTACTCTTCCTTCTCTTTAGAGATGTCCGCACTACCAAAAAAAAAAGGATGCATTTATTGTTGGTTTTTATTTTTCATTTAGTGGTTGATTAGCTGCCACCATTTCCATCGTAGATACTCAGTTGGTGGCAGTTATTGGTTGATTATAGGAATAACCACCATTAATTGATAGCAGCAATTAGAATGTATTTGGTGGCAGTTTTGACTGCCGCAAATGGAGTGAGCAAGTCGTGAGTTTTGTGGCGGTTAATGATTGGTGGGGTTTTTTCTTTTTTAACAACCAAAATTTGATAAGTACACTTAATGTGCTTGTAGCAGTGGTTGGAGAACCACTACTAATGATGACATATTATTACATGCATACCTACGTTTATATTACTAGCATAATTTTACATTTATATTACATGCATATTTGAATTCTTTTTGGCTACTCCTAAATCAAATCATATATTTAATATAATTGTCAAAAAAAAATACAATTAGTAGATTTGCCACTTTTACATAATTAAAAGAAAATAAAAAACACTACAAGTTATGCAGAATGTTGAGCTAAATATTTGAAATTAAAAAAATACTACAAATTGTTGACAAAATATCCGAAAAAAATTTAAAACTTGTGAGAAAACTTGGGAGATCATGACATGTTCTAGAAATGCAAGTAATTTGAAAGCATACAAATACATTTCAAGGGGAAATCAATAATGATTATATAGACATCATCTAAAACAAATTTCGACATACCTTTAGTTAGCAGATTTGAGTAAGAGGAGCAAAGGTTATCAAAGACCCAAAAACCTCATTTGTTCATTCAATTTCTGAATCGAAGGGAGGATTCGGTCAATTAGGTTTGGGCGAAATGAGAGAACGGAAAGAACGAGAATGGGATGAAGGCATTGGCAGAAATGGGAGAAGTGAGAGCCTATCTTCAAATGAAAGTGTGAGAGGATTTGGCTGATAATGAAAAAGTGGGAGAGGAGTCATTAATGGCGGGAGGGAGAAGAATAAAATATATATGTAGATGCCCTTATAAAACCAGTGGAAATTACATTCAAATTGCCAACCATTGAAATCATTTCTCGGCGATTATAGAACTATCGGAACAACCATCAAAATTTGAACAATTTCTAGTAGTTTTAAAAAATTGCTGGAAATTATCTGCTGCTAAATCTCAGTTTTTCGATAGTGTCAAAATTACATGACCCTTCCTTCTGTTTTTAAAAAATTACATTCTCTTCTCTTAAAATAAAAGATGCTCTATACTGACCCTACATCAAAATATAAGTTATAATGACCCTATAACAAAATATAAGCCATAATTATACTCATTTTGACAAAAATGCTCTTATATTTATTATTTATATAATATAGAAAATATTATATATATATACATATAAAACTAATATATAATAATTAATTTCTAAAATTTAAAATAAAATAAAATTATAATTTTTAGCAAAACAAATGTTAATGAAATAAAAGTTAAAGAAATATATTTTTTTTAATAGGTTGAAATTTTAATTAAAAATTTTAATTTTATCTTTGATGGTATTTTGGTCATTCTATAACTTTAAGCAAGATTTGTATATATTTTTAAAATAGAAAAATTTTATATAATTTAAATATTTCTCAAGTGAGAATAAAGTAGCTTATGCAATCAATTAATATTGACAGTATTTTCAAAATACAGTTTTACAAAAAAAATCCTTAATCTAATTCTTCGGACGAAGGCAAAGTAGTCTTCTTTCAAATACCTTTTTTGGACCACTAAGACATTTTGGAATTGGTTTTTCGGCTGTCCCAAATCTGGAACATTTAGACATGAAATTGAAAAATTTTGTGTAATATTTATTAACATTTCAGTTAGAATTACTCAATATTTAATAATATCTGTTTTTTTTATTTTTTAAAATAAGAGTATGAAAATCATTTTTCATCAATTCTATATATTTATTTTATTTTTATTTTTATACTTAATATTTTGTATTTCAAATAATTCATAAGATCCAAAAAAAGCTTTTAGGATGTGAAGGTTCAACGGTGTCGTTTTCGTGTGTGCCGGATGCACGTAGAAGCTCCCATTTGATCAGATTATAGCCGCCGATCTTCACTATTGTCATGTTTCGTGTAGGTCTGGAATGTACATTCGGTCTCACGGTATCATTTTTTCTGTGTCGGTGGCTGAGATGAAGCCTTTCCCAGTCTACCTGGAATTTTTTAAAAAGGACACTGTTCGTATGATAATTATAATAATTAGAGACTCTCCATATTTATTTATGCACCATTTTTGACCGGCAACTTGAATACGGCAAAACAAGACTTAAAAGGAATAGTATAATAATAAGGGTATATCACATATCACTCATATGAAATTTAATTAACTCAAAAATATTTTATTGCATGTGGCCATTTAATTTCATATGATTTGTTCTCTTATTAGTTGCTTAATTACTTTTATTTATAGTATTTTTGTTTAAACTTTAACAGACATAGTCATATGTATATTAAAATGATAAAATAATTTCTGTTTTAAATTTATTTACTGTGATTAAGAACCCAACGAGCTAATCAGCAAAAAATATTTGAAAACTCATGTTTTTGGATTTTAAATGGCAACGCAATCCCAACTATAACTTCAGAAATTGTTGAAGGTACACTTAAGCGGTGAAACAGATTTATAATCAAGGTCATCAAACTTGTAAGTTTAGGTAAGGTAGACTTATAATATCAACTAATAATGTAAACTTATAAGAGTTTACTTTTATTAATAAACAACTATTCAAATATATAATTATATAGTTAAAATATAATATACAACAAAAAATGTATTCAAATTGTACCAATTCAAAAGAAATTTATTCATCATATTCCATAATATATAATATTCAACATAAAAATTTTAATAAAGTTCATGTATAAATATCTTTAATATAATGTTTAATAAAAGTTCTATGTAAATTTTATCTCTATTTTTATGATATTATATTAAAACTTTACATTTATTATTGCAACAACACATGATGGCTTCTCGTTATATTAAAACATAGCGTGTATATTTACCTGATAACTGAAGTTGCCTGGTGGGATAAGAAGTTGGCCTGCTCCCTCAAGGCCTATGGTTTAAATCTACACTTTGGAGATTTTGCCATTTTCATGAAGAAAATTTGACTCACTCCAGAAATGCTTAACTTGCCCCGAAACACGTTGATTCAATCATGTTTGGCCAAATCACGTGCGAGTTGATTCAAGTTTATATTGAGTTCCAACTTATAAGAAAGTTGACACATTTTGTCAAGATAAAATCGTTAGCTCACTAAATTTGCGAGTTTGACAATAATGTTTATAAATATTATTTTACAATGGTTTTATAATTTACATAATTATTTTGATTAATATTTGACCAAAAAAAAAAACACAGTGATTAAAAGATACCATAACAAGTTACTATGAATTAAATGATTTTTTTTTTTTTAAAAACAAACTGATTTTGACCATAACTACTGCCATATATAAGGATACACTTTAATTTACCCTCATGTCAGGATAATGGTATATATTATATTTACAAATTTTATTTTTGTTTGTTTAATTTTTTAAGAGTAATTTAAGTTTGTACAGCCATCATAATTATTAATTAGAAGTTATCTCGTGTAGGATCCGAAGCCTAATTGCTTAACTCAAAATTAATTATACACTAAATCCCTAACTTATTTTTTTTAAATATTCTAGAGTTGACCGTTTAGTTAACCAACATAATAAATAAATAATGACATTGGCCAACGGGTGATTTATACCCTAAAGAATAATGAGCCCTGGCCGGTTTACATTGACACGAGAGAAGATCTTATTATATTATCTACCTTCATGACAGATGTAATATGGCCCCTTAAAGTGCATACTGTATTTTAACACCAAAATCTCCGTTTTAATTCTTGAAAAATGGTATAAATGTGATATTTCGCGGACTTTTTCTTTATCACTTTAATATTCAATACGATAAATTTTATTTTTTTTAGTTTTATCCCTTAAAAGTATTAATATAACTACAACACTATCCTTTGAGAATAAAAAAATTTATGCTTTCTACCCCTAAAAAAAAGACTTTATACTATTGGAATAAGATCATACTCTTTGTTGGTGAATTTTTTTGAAAGAAGATCAACTGAATAATTGATATAACTATGCCGTGAAGTTAAACTCAGAAAAGCATCCTTCGTTATTTGTTTTATGAGTTTGTAAAAGGAGACATGACACAACTTAAATGTATTTAAGCTTACAATATGCATGAATAGCAGAGCCAAAGAGTTTGTAAATAAAGGTAATTGTTGAATTGAATAATATTGAACTTGTGCAAACTTTGAATTTAAATGGGTTGACAACAGAAATATTGTGGAAAAAACTAATTACGACTTGATTGAAAATTGGATTCAAAGCGGTAAATAAAGTAAAAAAGAAAGTTATAAATAATGATGCAAATAAAGCAAGTAAATAACTATAAAATAAAGGAAGTTATAATGCAAGTTTCTTTTAAGGTCTATGTGTGTATTGCATAGTATTCTTTGCTCCCATTTATAGCTTACTCAGCGACCCTACATGTTCTGCACTAAGCCATGTCCTTGTTTATCATGCTTATGAATGCATGGTGGCCTATTATGGAAGATCATGAAATTTAACTACCCTCCAAAGTCACTGATTTGTTAAATCCACACTTTCCTACTTTTCAACATTCTTATTATGTGGAATGTTTATTTTTGGCTAGTGGTAGGACTTTAGCTTGCTTTTGCATTGATTGCTCTCTCTTACAGGTTGATATCTTTTGACTAATCCTACCTTTTAGCCATTATTTGTAGCTTATACTTTCTTACGCCAACATGTTTGCCCTCTTATGCCTCTTAATATGATTTGTTATTTAAGGGATATCAAGAGGCATGATTTTCTTTCTTTTGAAATTCAAATTTTTTCTATTTGGTTATAGGTTAGCAATTTGCCTTTCCTAGCTATCTTGGTCAAGTAGTTTAAATGACTTCTTTTTACATCTCAACTTCTTGATTATTTCTCTTCGTCTTGTCATAAGAAACACCATGTCAGCCTCCATTTCTCTAGTTGATTCTTAGAACACATCAATGAGTTTTATTTTTCATCATGGATTTGTAGCTTCTTCCCTTTTGGAGGATCTACCTAGGTCTTAAGGCTTTGATCCCTCTGTGGTGGTTAAGGTTTGTTCGCTAGTAATTAATGAAATATTAGTGAACCCTGAATCTCCCACAAAAAATTGCACTTTGGATATGTTACTTCCATCTCTTGACATAGGCTCGGATGATTTTGAAGAATTTTTAATTCCTTTTAATTATGTCCTGTTGCTTTCATGTTTATAGAACATAGTCCCTTCTAACTTGGGCTCTCGATCCTCGTTGACTCCTTTTCTTGCTTTCAAGAAGTGGTAGACTAGAGCCCCTATATAGCTTTATTCAGGAAAAATATTAGAATAGCTAATATACTATGCCTTTTTGTTGTCGAAATCCTTAGAGATGTTAACTTACTTGCAGTTGCCATCCCTTTTTAGACTACCATCTATAATGCATTTTTTATTTTCTTGCTGAATACTTTCTTCTAACTTACTGGGTGTAGTGACTTTGACTAATTTCCCTCTAGTTGTCAAAGAATTGGTTTCTCTTCTTCCACTATCTAAGTAAGTGGTTAATTTTAGCAAGAAGAATCTTTATATTTGACATTTTTGATAACTCACACCAAATTCAAGGAAAAGCCTCCTTCTCAAATCATATAGCTTTCCTTCTCCTCTAGATTTGTGGGTACTTTCTTTGTATTGACTTTGTTTAAGTTGTAAAAGACTTTTAACATATCACCATCACCTATATAAAGCTTAAGAGCTTAGTCTGGCATCCTATTTTCTTAGTTAATTGAATCAAGGCCTTTAAATGTTGCTAGATAAGTTGAACCAAGGTTCATTTATAGGTGTTATTCTAGGCCATTTATGGTTCCTTTAGCTTTGGTTGCTACTCTATATTCTTACCTATGGTTGCCATACAATTTTAGGCAATGTCTATTCTTTTCACCTTTCTTAGTATGGAGAAGTTTTTCATCAAGTCTAGATTAATCAAACTTCGAGCCATGCAATTTTTAATATTATTTATGTCAATCAATTGGTTGCCAGATGACTTTACTCCTTTGTGATTAGACTTTATGGTCCCTTTTGGCATGCTAAGGAAGGCCTTATTCATCCAATTTGGGCAAGTTACTTGATGATCAAGGATCTAATTATGGGTATATCTTTTTCTTCTTGAAACAATAAACATAAGCTCAAGCTTTATAATGTCAACTATTATGTCAGGCAATTTTGACTTCTTTAGGCTATCTTTGCATTTCCTCCCTTTTCTATGATCGTTGATAGAAGTCAAATCCTCAACTTTGATTGCCAAGTAGTTGAGGTCATGCTTTCGATGAAAGAGTGCTCTGAGGAGTTTCAACTTTGTAGGTTCAAGTCTATTCCTAATACTTTATCCTGTTTTGATTCTTTGTGGAAGAAGGTTGTTGGATAAATATTCCCCCAGAATGGCTTCCCCATTTTTGATGAGCTTTTTCCAATTATGTATTCTTCCATGTCTTTTAAAACAAAAGCCTAGTATGCTTTCTTTTCAAGTTGATATTTCAAAAAATTTATAGTACCTAATCTTGATGTTATTTTGGTTTAGTACAACTGTGGAAGCTTCTGAAGTTAATACTTTTTCGATTGCCAAAAAGGTACTAAGGAGTTATTAGGGTTATACTCCTACCTTAGAGGTTTTCATTCTTCCATTCTTTTCCTTTCCTTTTCTTCTTTAAAGATTTCCTTTTTAATTTTCACTCTCTCCTTTACCATGTTACATCATAATCAGAGTTAGAGATGAAACTTCATATTTCTTAGAAAGACCTTAGACATCAATCTCTAGAATGGAACACAGTGGATGAATGATCCTCAGAAATCATTTCTTTTATATTGGTGGGTCTACGTGTCATAGAGTCCTTTAACTTTGTCATTGATATTTTCTTTAAGCATGTTTTGCTCTTAGCTCTTAATTCATCATCCATCTTCTTGTGCTAAATCTCACCTAGTACCTAATGGATTTAATTAGTAGAAATTAATCAATTGGTCAAGATCATATCTACCATCACCCAACTCTTAAGCTTAAAGGCATCATGCTTGCTAAGTAGTGGGTGGGTTCCTATTCTTTCTCTAATCCAAAAAAGATTTCCTTCCCTGCTTGCCAGATTGCATATTAGTTCATCTAAGAAACATAAGGCTGAGGTTCATTTGTAGCATTTAGAGGAACTTGCAACTAAAATAGGCTTAGCTCATTGAAGAGTACCATCCTCTAAAGATTCATCGTAATTAGGCATTTGAGTAGGCTAGGAAACTAGAAAATAGGCAATCTAAGATTTACTAGGAAATAACCCATTTGTAGGAAGAAGAAAACTTCACACAATTGCAAATTACCAAGCTTAATTAGGAGATACAAGGTATTAATAGCAAGCAAATCTCCCTATATCATTTTGTCTATGAAATCACAACTTAGGCAAATGATTTAAGGAAGCATAAATTTATGCTTCTAAAGGACTTCAACTCTAGGAATTCTGACTTATTGGCCATAGAGAAGGAATGGAAGTAGCTTGTTTCAAGATTTAGGGGTGTAAGATTGAAGATTTAACTTGCATCAAAAAAGTCTATGGCAATATTAAATGGCTTTCCTCCAATTGAACTTCAGCCTATTATTGTTGCTATTGATGATTTCACCTTGTCTAAAGTTGACATGCTTTTTGGTGGAATTTATAAACTCTTTTATTCACAATAACAAGCTTGATCTTTCCTTTATTATAGAGCTTTGTGAGGGTGAAAGATATGAACCACTTACTTCAAATGATAGAGTGCTTGTAGACATTCTAGCTTGCATTGTATCCTCAATGTAGTAATCAAGGTTATTCCCTTATATCAATGGCTTCATCCTTTCTGTTAGGCCTACTGTGCTTTTTTTTGACTAGGTGTTTAGGTATGAATGTCCCCTTCTCTCTCTCTCTCTCTCTCTCTCTCTAGGTATTTGGCTAGAGGTTCGACTTGTGGCTCCCATAAGAATTCTTTACTAATGAAAATCACCATTTAGCTCATCAGTTTTGATATTGTGATTTAAAAAGTGGATGGATAATATTTCTTTAAATATTTTCCTTTTATGCATTTTGTTTCTCCTATCTTTTATATATTAGCTAGATGGTAAGCATTACCTTGGCTGACTTGACCTACCAGAAAAGGTGCTTCCTAGATGGGAGACCATTTACCAAACTCTTTATCTTTTAATGCAACTGGTAGTTGAGTCCTTCAAACCAAGTCCCCTATCTTAAACTGTTGAGGCTTAACTTTTTTGTAATATGTAAGCTTGACTTGGTTTTTATGCAACATGATATCCTTCAAAGCAGTTATTCTATCTTTATTTGCCATGCTTAGTTCCATGCGTATGACTTGAATGTACTCATTGGTTATCAGGTTATTCTATTAGGCCACTCTTTAGGATTTAATTGTGACTTCTAAAGCAAAAATAACTTTGAATCCATATACTAATTTAAAATTAAAGAGGTGGTACTAGTAGTTGTTTTAACTGAATTCTTATAAGCTTATAGGACCTTAGGTAGAATTTGGTGCCATTTCCTCGATTGATCCTCAATAGACTTGTTGATCATCCCAATTAAAGTCTTATTGATAGGTTTAACTTAGCCATTGGCTTAAGCATTGTAAAGGATATAGTGGGTAATTCAAAAACTAAACTTTTAAGTAAAAGACTTTACCTCATCGCTTGTAAACACTATCCCTTGATCATTGTGATTGTTTAAGTTAGGCCAAATTTGTAAAGTATGTGTTGTTTTATGAATTTAATCACTTCTTTCTGCCTCACTTTTTCCATGGAAATAACCTCTATCCATTTTGTGAAGCAGTCATTTTCCATACTAATACAAGTATTTCTTTTAGGGATAGTGGGTAAACTTTATGAATCAAATCTAATAGCTATCCTTTAAATGGCCATGGCTTTATGATTAGGGGAAGTAAGAGGTACGTGTCTTTAACTTTCATGCCTTTGGCACTTTTGGCATTATTTTGCATATCATATGCAATCTTGGCCTATTATTAGCTGGTAATACCCATGTAAATGTAGAAATAACCTTATCTTAGGTCCTACTTGGTGTGCCCTACATAGGCCTTCATATGCTTCAGCCATGGCCTTTAGTGTTTCTTGTCATTTAAGCATCTTAAGAGAAGGCTTTTTTACTTTTCTTGTATAGGGTGTCTTTGCACATAATGTAGTATGGCTTACTTTGGTTAATGGGTTTTTAATGTGGTCGATTAGCTCCTTTCTTCCATCATTAACTACTTAAGGTTGCTTTTATGTAATTACTTGCTTCTCCATATATAGTTGTTTTGTGGCTAGCTTTCGGTCAATTATGTTTAGTTGCTCAGGGGATAGGTTTAGTCTAGTCATGCTTGGTTACTAAGGAGTTGGTTTATGTTTAGTTGTGCTTGGTTGCTTAAAAGTTGGTTTAAGTTTAGTTGTGCTTGGCTAGCCTTGTTCTAGCTGAACTAGTGCTACTAGTCCTTGCGTAGAATCTTCTGACTATCTAAGGATCAAAATCTCTTCTAGTTTTTGGATGTGCTCTTGTGGATCTCCTACTTCATCTAATGGTTTCTAGTTGAGATCCAACTTGCCTGCTATTGTTCATTCTTTTGCAATTTCTTCCAGTGGTCCATGGTATATGTCTAGGCCAGTTACTTCCATTTGATCTTGTGGGCTTGCAATCTCATTTGGTGGCTCTTAGTTAAGGTCTAGCCAAGTCATCATCGTCTGTTCAACTTGGGCTATCTGCCTTACAATTATTAAGGATACTTTATTGATGATATGAGATCCTTGATTGTAAGCTAGAGATTTAAATATGAAGGACACCTATGTGAGCTTGTTAGCTTCCTCATTCTCTACTTTTGGAATGTGTATAATGATGACATCTAAGAAATGCCAAAGCTTTTCTAAAGCCAGCCAATGGTACTATGCTAAGTTAGGATGCAAGCATTGGTATTTACTAGTAAGTTGTTTAATCACTAGTTGTGAATCTCCTACTATTTGGATGAAATCTATTTACATGCTTTTCAATAGTTCTAGTCCAATTATCAATGTTTCATATTCAACTTGGTTGTTTGAACAAGAGAATATTGATTCAAAGTTGAAGCATCCTTCTTGTAATAGGGGTTGTTTAAGACTATCCCTACTCCAAGTTTTCCTTAGGCATAGGATCCATTAAAAAACATTTTTCAATATCTTAATCCCATGAATCTAGAAGTATTAAGCACAAAATTGGTTACTTCGAGGCATTAGTCTTTAGCTAGAAAATCAATAAGAGCTTGACCATTAATGGCCTATTGAGGAACATATTATAGTGTGTAGTAGTTAAGTTTGATAGCCCACTTGGTTAGCTTCCCTTATAACAATGGTTTTGATAACATATATTTAAGTAGATTAACTTTATGAACACCCTATACTCATCTTAGCTAGATGTAGTACTCTATTTTAGTGATGGCATGATATAAAGATAAGCATATCTTCTTAATTAGAGTATATCTTAACTCTATTTCTATCAATACATTGCCAAAGTAGTAGATAGCCCTTTTTGTGTTATCCTAAACATCTTGACTAATAGTGCTCTAATGGATTCTATAGCCAATATGTATAGCTTTAACGACCTATCTATAATTGAAAGGACCAATATTAGAGGCTTGATAAATATTGTTTTATCTGATTGAAGATAGCTTCTTACTCAATTCCCTAATAAAAATTGTCCTTGTCCTTTAGCCTTAAGAGAGTTAAGATTGGCTTGAGTTTGCTAGCCAAATTAACTATGAATCTTTGGAGGAAATTGATCTTACTAATGAGGCCTTATAATCCCTTTTTAGTTTTCAGTGGTTTAGCTTCTAGTACGGCCTTGGCTTTGTTCACATTGACTTCTATCCTTATTTTTTGCAGTAAAAAGCCAAGAAAATTTCTAACAACTACCTTAAAAGTGCACTTGGTAAGGTTTATCTTCAAGTTGTGCATTTGTATATGCTTAAATATGGCTATAAGATCTCAGAGGTGTGAGTTGAATTTTAAGGATTTGACCATTATGTCATCAACATAAATCTCCATAGTTTTGCTAATCAAATCATGGAAAATGGCATTTATGGCACACTAATATATAGCCCTTATAATTTTTCAGTTTGAAGGCTATAACTACCCATTCAAAGATGCCAATTGCTCTTGGAAATCAGAATGTTGTCTTGTTAAGATCCTTCTTAGTTATGTAAATTTGGTTGTATCTTAAGTAGTTGTCCATGAAGGAGAGGCAACAACATCTACTAGTATATCGACTATACACATCATGTATTCGTCTTTAGGCATAGCATTATTAAGTTCCTAAAATCAATGCAAATTTAGATATTTGCATTCTTCTTAACAATGAGAATGATGTTAGATAACCATTTGGTACATCTACTTATTCAGATAAAACTTACTTTTAGCACCCACTAGATTTCTTCTTTCACCTTAGGGATAAGTGCAAGGGCCATTATTCTTGGCTACTGTATCTATCTAATCCTATGATAAGCTTAGCATTTCATGGCAGTCTTAAGAAAAGCAATCTTTAAATTATTTTAGTAGGTCAACTATTGCCTTTTGCTATTATTAGGATAGTAAAGTACTAATGAATGCCAACATTACTTCCTTTGAACTACCAAGGCTAACTTCCATTAAGGGTCTTTAGTCTTGACTATAGTGACTATGTTTCTTATAAATCATTCTAGGAAAGACACCTCAATCTCATTGATTTCTTATTCACCATTCATATGATATGCTCCTATCATTATATGGAGATATAATTCCTTGATAGCTCTAATGGCTAAGTCCATCTCCTATTAGGCCTTTAGGATGTTAGGTGAAAGAGAGAGAGAGAGAGAGAGAGAGAGAGAGAGAGAGAGAATGACAGACATTTTAGATATAAGGGCAGGGTCCAATTTTGGATTGAGGATAGGATTATTGGTTGTATGTTACTTGTATATTAGAAACATTTGTTATCCCAACCTTAGTCAACAAGGGCTTATCATTAGCTTTTACCACTTCTAAGACTACCTTATTTTGATATATTTAAAAGTTGATGCAGGGATGATGATATGTGGAAATTAACATGTATACAATCTCATCCCAAGAGTAAGTATAGGACTCCTTTCCCTTTAGTATAAAGAAGATAGTATAAGAAATCTTACTCCTAACTATGAGTGGTAAGTAACATCCATTTGACGAGTGTAGGCCTGCCGACAAAGTTTGTCATTGCCATGTCTATCTTTCTTAAGTGTTTGTTAGTTTTGCCTAGTTTCTTCAAAATGGGCACAAGCATGGCACTGAGTATTGCTCTAACATCTACAAACACTTGGCTTAAGGAAGGCCTTAATATATAGAGGTTTCAAATGTCTGGCCATGTAACAAATGGTAAATTCTGTAAAACAATGAAATGAGTGGTATAAAAGGAAGTCCCTTGAAATGAGCTAGATAATATCCTAAAAAATTTGAGTAGTGTCCTAGGCTCTTAAAAATAATAATCCTAGGCTCAGACAGAAAGAAAAACAGGGTTTGGATAGTGAAACAAATTGTGAGAAAACTGACGAAACATAATGATATTTTCGTAAATATGTGCAAATTTAGGAAAAACTCATAGGAGGAATTCTTAAATGGAAATTTTGAGTTGCCTAGTGTTCTTAGAGGCCTAAAAAACCATGGGAAGCCCTAAGACAGTTAAAACCCCTCTGGTGTATATTTTTCAACGTCAGTGAATCCGAACTTTGATGGATTCATTCAAGAAGGTTCTAGCTCTAATTTGAGTGATTTCAAAGGCATTTTGTTAAATTAGAAACCTAAATTTTATAATAGAAAAATGGTTCTAAAAAAGGAGCTAAAACGAAGTCAAAACGAAATTGCCATTGTGAAAGGATGAAATTGAAATTTTTGAAAAAGCTAGTTTCTTGAATGTTCCATAAGCTTCATGACTCTTCCTCCCCTGTTTTAGGCTGACATACCTTTTGCCCAAATACAGAAAAAGGAAGCTCTCTCTTAGGCGCACAAGAGAAGGAGAGAAAAGAGGAAGAAAACCAATAGAGAAGGTAGCCCATTTCAAGGAATTTCATACTTCTTCTTCTTCCAATTTTGTTCTCCTCCCTTTAAGCTTTCTTTTCATGGTTTTATTAAGTGGTTTTGGTTCTATTTTAAGTCCAGAACAAGGGGGGATAGCTAAAAATTTTTTAGGAAAAGCAAATCAAGGAGAAAGGCTCTTGAAAGCAAGCTTAAAAGGTAACTTTTGCCTTTTGCTGTTTTCTTCTCTTGCTTTTCTCTTGGTGCATTTTTGGCCTAAACTAGAACCATATGGGGGAGGAATTTTCTACCTAAAAACAAGAGAGAAACTAAGGTTTTAGACCATGGGAAAGTTGAATATGGCAAGAATTTGCAAGAAAAATCAATGAAAATTAATTTAGAAAAGTGTAAAGCTCTTTAGGGTTTTGTAAAATCTGATTTGGTATGTGAATTTACTAGGCTATTTAAGTGTTCCATTAAGCTTCTAAGACCTCTAGAAAGCCTCCCAAGTAGCTCTTCCATCAAGAAAAAATCAAAAGCTCCATGAACCTCCTTTTGTGTGCATGGTTTGGCCGAGACAAGAGCATAAGGCTAGATGATGTTTTAATTTGTTCTAGCCTTGATTTGGAACTTCATATGATGTTAGAAGATGGGAGGAACCATTGGAAAAAATTTAAGATCTGTGGATTGGAAGATGGGACAATGGTGTCCATAATGATGCCTTATGAAGCAACTTATATGTAAGCATATGCAAATGAATGTGTGAGCTTCAATAGGCCATTTATGGAACCATTATGCCACATATAGTATCAAGTGTATGTTTAAAAATGAATTTGCTATCTTGGCTTATTTCAAGTGTGTAATTATGTGCTATTTGTGTTGGTTAGGCCAAGAGAATACCAACCCACCTAGGTGCACTTGTAAGGCTGAAAAAGGGAAGGACTAAAGTGAAGCCAAGCTCGCAAAAATTCAAGGTAACTCTCCACCTCATTCTCTTTACATTCTTGTGTGTATATATATGTCATTACATGCTTGTGTGTGCTCCTATAACTGGAGAACATGCCACTTAATGTCTTGAGATTGCATTGGTACCAATGTGTTATCTTGAATATCATTGATCATGGAAATGACTCATAAGGATGAAGTGATGCCAAAAGTCCCTTAATGAAGGTGAAGAGATGCCAAAAGTCTCATGGTATGGGTGAGACAAGGCCAAAAGTCTCTTGGATGGGTGAGGCCAAGTCAAAAGTCCCTAGACCAAGGGTGAGGCAAATCTAAAAATCTTAAAAATAAGGTGAGGAAAAATCAAGAGTCCCTAGAGCATATTCTTGACTTAGTGTAAATTGGTGGCATGGAAATTATGATCTTGCACACTTTATAGTTGTCTCACTTTCCACACTTGTGCTTTGACGTGTATATGCCTTGAATGTGTGTGTGAATGGGTGTGTCAGCTATTGAGATTCCATGAATCTCATTCCCCTTCCCTCTTCTTAAAATGTTTAGGTGGTGCTCAAGAACCAAAGAATGCAAGCCAATGGAGTTGAAAAATTATATTTGGATCATTATGTAGTTTATTTTGTAATTGAATTTCAAAGTGATTATATATATGTTGTTTTTGAGATGTAAGACCTTGAGCAAATGTAAAATGATGTATAAATGTTATATGAACCTTTGATGGTACCAAAGCAATGTAAATATGTAAATTGCTTCTTTGATGGCTTATGTGTATTAGTGTATGAATGGATATGAAATGGTCAAAATGAGATGCAAGAGGCTTAGAGCCATTTAGGAAGCCCATATAAGTTGTATTCGAGCTTTTAAACTTGCCCAAGAGGTGCTAAACCATATTAGAAGCCATTTAGATCAAGTTGATGCATTATGGGAGCCAAAATTGGTTAATTTGTGAGGCTGTGTCACTTTTTGTCCAAATAAGCTCTTCTTGGTCTAAAACTTAGCATGTATCTAGAGCTTGTTAAGAGTGTTTTAAGAAGCTAAAGTGTAGGATATTTAGAGGTCTATGGAATTTTTGAAGTTAGGAATTTTTCTGGTTTTGGTCAGTGTTACTGTTCATATAGCCCGAAATGAAACTTTGTCATTCGTAGGGCAAACGATATTCAATTGCTATGAAATCTTACAGGGAGAAACTAGACCTTTCTAGTGACTTGTGCCAACTAGAAGCACCCCATTTAGATGTCTATTGAGGGAGATATAAACTTTTGAAGTTTCTGTTCTGTTCCAGGCACACATCTAGATCCTCAGTATTGTTTTATCAATTTTTGGAGTCTTAATTCTCTTGGATTGATTTGGAACTATTTTTTTTTCTCTAGTTAACATCTGTAACTTTACAAATTAGTATAGTTTGCATGAATTGGATTTTTTTTAGAATTAATTACGAATTTTCAAATTTTACATCAGTAAGCTATATTAGTATTTTGGGCAGTTTGACCTTTGTGCCTTTTCTATCATCAAACGTAGCCTAGATGAGATTTTCGTGGCTGGAAATTATTTTTAGTGTAAAGTTAACATCTAGAAATTTTTAGAAATCTATGGTTTGCTTGATTTTGATTTTTCTAAATTTAGTTATGATTTTTCAAATTTACCTCAAAATCTGCCACCCTGGATCTTGAGGCAAAACATGAAAATTTGTGAATTTGGTTCTTGATCCGTGGTTCATGGAGAGTTTTGAGATTTTTATGGTTTATATGGATGAAAAATAATTTGAGAATGATGTTGGGAAGTTTTCGGGGTCTATGGATCAAAATTTAAATTTTGTAGATTTGACGTAACGCTAATAGATGGCATTATCTCATTCCCTTATTGTGATTTTCTTTACTTGCTCATGGAAGTCATCTTGAATATGGGAATGTGGGGCCTAATAAAGTATGGTGTGATAGGCCATGACTTATTCATGTTTTTCTAATGCTACTTTGGTCTTTGGCTAGTTCAGGCCTTTCTATTTTGAAAGTTTCCATGTCCTCTTCTAATTCAACTTTAGAAGATTGGTTAATAAAATTTTCAGCATTATGCCAATCACATTTATTGAAGGTTGGTCTAGGGATGGTTCCAATGGCTTCTTTGTCATTGGATTTCCTTTAAAGTTGACGTTGACCACCTTTTTAATCCATCTTTTAGCTATTGGAATTATTCTGAACATTTTTCATACTCCCTTACATAACTTAGTTGCATGCTTTCTCTGTTTTCTCTAAAATTGTGTCCTTGTTAGTCCTTATATCCTCCTTTTGTAGGTTTTTTTTGCCTTTTTATGTTCACCATCTATTTGTTGTTAACTGGTGGTACTCTAAGTTTAATGAACCTTACGACAACATGAATGGGCACATTCTTGATGTTGATCTTTAAGTAGACATATCTATTAGGAGATCACCATTCATGTACTTGTCTTCTCTATGCTTGGGAGGATTTATTATGGTGCCATTCTTCCTTAGATAGAGGTGGTAATGTGCCAAGTCCATCAAACACAATGTGGCCTCCTACTTCTTTCTGTGGTTGAAGTTGTTGGCCAATTAGCTAGGTTCTTGTCAATGGATGCCTAAGCTACCTCCAGCCTTGGTGGCATGTGGTGGTCTTATCATGTTCTTCCTTAAGTGAGTTGGCTTCATCCGTTGGTTCTATGTTGTGGGTGCTGGTAACTATAAAAAAATCACCATATTGGTGGAGGACGACTTTAGGAATAGATTGGTGTCCATAGCTAAATCTTTTTTTTTTTTGAAAAATGGAACCTATCTTTTTTTCTCAATGCCTTTTGGATGGCATTCTTGAAGATCAAACAATTGTTAAATATATGGCTATAAGAGTTATGCCATTTATGGTACATTTTGCCATTTCATTCCATAATTAAAGTAATTTTATGTCCATTTGGAAGTTTGATATGCTTGTTCTTCAACAGATGTTCAAACATCTAGTTAAGTTTGTTAATGTAAAAGAAGTGTGACTCTGGAGCTTCTAACCTCTACACCTATTTTCCCTTGGATGGCTTCAAGGTAAGGCAAAAATATCTTGTATTAGCTAGAATCTTAGCTATACTAATGTTAGTCAAATTTGGCTTATCTTCAACTATTTCAACAATGATGAGCTTCTTTGCAACCTCTATCAAAGAGATCATAAAAGGTCCTCTCGATGAATTCTTTTCATTTAAGATGTCTTGGTGGCCAGGTCTATCAAGTTTGAGAAATCTTCACATATGCTTATGTGCTAAATGCATTCTCCTAATTACCATCATTCTATCTCGCTTTTGTGTAGTTGAACATTACCTCGGCTGTTTATTCTTTAGAAGCATTCTATAAAGTCTTTTGCTAGTTTGTCAAACATTTGTTTTAAAGCCAAGAAATTTACAATGGATAACTATATTTGAGCTCAATAGAATTATTCATGGAACAATCTCTCAATATCCTTCTAATTCTACGGAGAGTTCATAGGTAGATTTGCATACCAGGTGAATGCTATGTAGGTCAATGACAGAGTGAATAGTTGTAACTTGTAGCACTCATTTTGGTAGCTTTATCCATATTGAATTACAAATATTTGAATATGTTCTAGGGTTGATTGCTTATCTTCCCCATAGAAGATTGAGAAGTATAATGTTTTGCACCCTTTGGGCAAGGACATGATGTTATCCACCAAATCTAGGTATGACTTCTTATAGATAGGCTGGTCGTTCAACTTCAACAAGTATTAAGGTTATTTGTTTATGGTATAATTATTATTGCATAGGTGACTCTTGACTTATTAGCTACTGGATTGTAATAGTGTATTAAGTAACAATTTAGCATAGTATAGGTACTCATTGGTATTGTCTATTGGATTGCAATTTGTTGAATTAGTATCATGAATGTTATTACTTATAGGGTTCTTGACTAGAACCCTTGCATGTCTATTGACCATTGACTAGCCATGTTTTGATATCCATTGCTTACTTTGATGGCATCATATCCATTTCCTCTAGAAAGAAGTCTTAGAGGAGTAATAACGACACATGGTGGTATGAGAGTAGTTTTCTTAACACTCTGCACTTATCTGTATTGAAGATTATTGACACTTAGGCTTATTGAACCATAAGCACCTTTCATAGAGAAGGAGCTTAATTATACTAGCAAAAGGAAACTTGATTGAGGATTGCTAGCTAATACTTGAGGTTTGAGAGTAGTATAGCTTGCTTTGAGGCTACCCCCCAATTTGAATTGTTTGCCCCCAATTTGCTTTTTTGGCTAATCTTTCTCTTTCCCATTCACTATGTGTTTCTTTCACCACTATTGGTTTTAGAATGTTAGCAAAGGTTGTTAATAGAGCAAGCATTCATTCATGCATGCTGACCACAGAAAGTTTTATGTGTGTCTGCAAGTGCACGGGTCGGATCAAGTAGTTCAATGATAAGTAAAGTATCGTTCCCACGAGGAATGACTTAAAAGTAATTAGGCAGTAAGCAACCTACTTTCATCCACGTTAAACAACTAATTAAGCAAGTTTTGAATCTAGAACCAAATTTTAAAATGAAACAATTTAAATGAAACTTGGTTGGCAAAGAAATTTTAAGGAAAATCCAAGGTTTTGAAATTACCTAGAGTTACTATTCCCCTGATGCTTACTAGGACTTAATTTCTTGTTTAATTGCAATCAATTTTCACCTTGTGGGTTTAGAGATTTAGAAGCTATAACCGTCTGTCGATGTAATTATAACCCTACTCTCATCTATAATCTAAGTGTCCTTAATTTTAGATTAGAGTGCATTAAGAACCACAACCCTCTACAAAACCAATTAAGGCAATTAGGTATATTTCTATCCCAATTGCAATTTAGTTAATTCTAAACTTAATTTATCCAACTCTTAAGTCTAATTAGAACCCCTTTTTCAAGGTCAATTCCAATTACCAAAATCAATTCTAAGAGGTGGCCAATCTCTAAGAAAGCATTAAGCAAGAGAAGGATACACAAAGCTCAATTGATCACAATTAACAAGATAATCAGCAATCTAGTTCACATCAGGTTCATAGTACTCTAGATAAAGAGGAATTTAGCCACACATAGCTAAATCTATAGAGAATTCCCAATCAAAATACATGGAGAAAATGAAAAGAACAAAGAAAGCAAACAAAGGGAAGAATGAGATGCAGAAAATGGAGCTCCCCCTTGACTCTTTCTCCTTCCTTCACTCCTCCAAGCTTCAAAAGCCTTCCAAGACTACCCAAAATCGCCTCCCTGGACGTCCAATAATCTCCTCTGCCGCAGAATGACGAAACCCTACTTTCCTTCCTCTCCTTTTAGCTTGAAAAGTAAAACTGTGCGTTTCAGGGCTGATCTCGCTATGGCGAGAAGTGTCTCTCGCTATAGCGAGATCTCATATGTTATAGGATTTCTGCTGTGTTCGCTACTTCCACGCTATAGCGAGCTGCTCCCTGGACTTCCTATGCAACGCGACTTCGCTATTGCGAATTGCCTCCTTCGCTATGGCGAATTCACCATCTCGCTACAGTGAACTCTGTTCTCGCTGTGGCGAGAAGACTTGTAAAAGCTATGGTTGCCCATCTCAGCTTCCCTCTTTTATTTGCAACTCTTTCTATACTTTGTAACTTTTTCCTGAAATTGAAATCAATCACAAAATGAGGCTCAAACTGATAAAAATGTTAAAATTGAAATACTTCTTTTGTTTTGTTTGATTGAATATATTTTTAACCTATTAATCAAGGGAAAAGAACTATACCTCCCTAATTTAGTGTCAAATATAACCCTTTTTAATCCTAAATTAGGAGGTTATCAAACTTCCCCACACTTAAATCCTTGCTTGTCCTCAAGCAAGTTTTAGAAAGAATCAAGGAATGTGATAAATCAATTTTTCCACAACAAATATCCAATCAATCAGAAATTCAAATCCCTTCACACTTATAATGAATCCAATGACAGAAGCAAAAGCGCAGTAAACTTAAATTGAAATTGAAGACAATACATTCATAGTAACACCCTGAGTTCTATAGTGTGTGTGTGAGATCCACAAGAGATGTTAAGAAGCAATCAAGTAGTCCTTAATAAACTCTCCCTGAAATGCCAAAGCCTAATCCAACCATCTGTGCTAACTTCAATCATTAAAGCTCATTGAGAGGGGTCTCTATTGGTCAATGCAGAATTATTTTTAGCATAGACATTTTATTTATTTATTATTATTATTATTATTTTTTTCTCTCCTCGTCAAATCACTTAATCCTTTTAACGCGAATGACAACATTGATTATGAAGCCACCCGGTTACTCAGATTAAGGAAATCCTCAGAGGGCTACTAGCATACTCTTAATTGTATCACTGTTTGATGCGAAAGTCCACACTTTTTGGTGCAAACCCCCGGTTACTAAGTGATTGCAACCATTGGAGTAGAGACTCAATTTTTTTGGTTTTTTTTTTTTTGGTTTTTTTTTTGGTTTTTTTGTTTTTACACAAATATCTTTCCCTCTCAACTAACAAACAAATATCCATTAGAAACAGATAAATTGGGGAAATATAAAATAACTGAAAGCTCATTAAAGGAAAAACTCAAATTACTTCAAAAATCATCTTGCTGAAAAGTGTTCCTATTGTGGGTGTACACTACAACTACATTACTTACTATTCCTTTCAAGTTTGCTTAACCCCACTCTCATTGATTAGTATTCATCTAAAGTAAGAAAGAATCTGAAATCTGATTTATACCTTCATATTATACCTTCATATCCATACCCACCTATGTGTCTCTACCTAAACTCAACTCCCTCACACTTAAACAAAACATTGTCCGCAATGTATACGCCGGGAAAACAAGCAGTAGAAAAAGAAAAGTAAATGGGGGTAGAGGGACGAGGTGTAAAGAGGTAGGGAGATACGAGACTCCCCTGATAAGAAGAGAGAAGAGAGAGCAAGGGAATGCGTAGGAATACTCCGCCTTCTGATATACCAAAAAGAACCAGAGCACACACAACAATCAGTAAGTTGGCGTCAGCAATAAAATACAATAAAGAACAAAGCCAAATTAAGATTGGAAAGCAGAGTCAAATACAATTATCCATATACAGTAATCCCAAAAATGAACAATAAAGGAAAACAAAACACATATGGGGAGCGGGAGTAGAGAAGTCCTAAGCATCAGAAGGGCCAGGGCGATCCTGAGGCGCAGGGTCCTGAGGTGCAGGGTCCTGAGGTAGAATGATGACTGATGGTGGATGAGCCTCAGACGGTGGTGGAGGAGCAGCTGGCATCAGGTAATCCATTAGAGTTTGCAGCTGGTCCTTTATAGATAAGATGTGCCCTTCTAACCGATTAATGGATGACCTCGCCCAATCCTCAAATTCAGAATGAGATTGTACTCCGTGCCCCATCAGCTCTGGAGTACTGAAGTGCTGCTGTGATGGAGGAGGTGGAGATGCCTCAGTCTGGGCCTGAGTGGGTGCTCGGTGTCTACGGGGCTGCCCTGGTGCATCTTTCATGCTATCATATTTAAATGGCCCCTTCGGCTTGAACTGCGCGTCATTTTTAGAGACGCGGCTACCCCCCATAGTAAGTAACTCGGTGAGCATATGAGGGTATGCCAAGCTGACCCGGTCGGACCTCGCAACTTGTTTGAAATTCAAGTACATGAGGTGAGGAATATTTACCCGCTGCCAAGTCATAAAGCACCACGTAAGAGTAGCTTGTTCTTGGGTCATGTCTGAGCCATGAGAACTTGTCAGGATATTGCTCGTGATGAATTGTAACCAATAACGGGTGGGCTTACTGAGTTGGTTCACTGGGTAAACCTTGTTAACCAACCGAGCTCTTCCTTCTTCAGCAATAATGGTCTCCACGTCTTCCCAAGGAATGGACTGAGGGTTCTCTATGTACGTTTGGAAAGCACATTCTTGAACATCAGGTAGCTCATAGAAGTCTTTAAAAACTTGCTCGTTAATGCGCACCCAAGCTGAATGGCATTAGTACTCATCCTCCTCTTCCTCGGTATCCTCAAAATTTGCATAAAGCTCTTAGATCATTAAAGGGATCTGATGCACTGGCTTCTTAGTAAATCCCTGCAACCCATGCCTTTCAAAGTCCGAGAAGGTGAGGTCCAACACATGAGGAGGAGTCTATCGAAGCGAAATTCTGCTCGGGCAGATGCAAATCGATCCTTATCGTACGATTGCTTCTTTTGCATTGAGGAGGAGGCTGCAGCAGTTTTGGTTTGTTTCTTAGGAGCCATAATCCTAAATTCAAACAAGAAGGAAAGATAGAAATCAGCGGCAGCCTTCAAAGGATATAATTAAATCATGAAATCAAATGAAAGCAACATGTTTAAACTAATGGAAGACACAATTAAAGGCATCCAAGGGACTAGGGGGCAAGGAATAAAGAAACAACCCACACAAAATTGTTCAGAAAAAGCCCAGTTCTGGAAAAATGCTTGAACTCACTATAGCGAGTTCGAGCTCGCTATAGTGAGCTCGAGCAAATTGCTGCACAGCCAGATTTCACCGATGAAAAACTAAATTTAAGCCATTCTTTTGTACAGAATTAGTCGACCAATAAAACCCAGCCAGAAAAATTAATCAAATAACCCCTAATTACTCAAATCTATGCAAAACCTATTGAACCCAAAAATGACCAGATTCAACAAAATCACTAGTGATTCAAGGGAATAAAAGAATCAATCGAGTTACCTGATGTAATAGATGCGAGGGGTGAGGAGAATGCGAGCTTAAGATGTGCAAAATGCAGCAAAAGAGAGAAGGAAAAAAGTTGAGGGCTTCATCGCAGTAGCGAAAACAAAAGCAGGAGTGGAAAGAAAGAAAAACTGTAGGTTATTTTTGTATAGAGAGGCTCGCCACTACCAGGCTATAGCGAGAACTTCTCTGGAGTAATTACCAAAAGCACAGCTGCTGTCCTCGCAATAGCAAAAATGTATTCTCGCCATAGCGAGAAGACTTGGATAATTACTAGTGGCTGACAAATCTCGCTATAGCTAGGCTATAGCCAGATACTCTCTGGATTTAGTACTCAGCCATGGAAATGCTGCTTTCGCTGTAGCGAATGAGTTACCTCGCAATGGCGAGAAAACTTCGCAAGAATTTCTGCCACATTTCACTCGCCATAGCCAGGCTACAGCGAAGACCTCTCTGGACTTTGTACCAAAATGCAACACAGAGAGCTCGCTATGGTGAGGTAATTTTCTCACTGTAGCGAGAACACTTAGCGTTGCAGACTGTGGCTCGCCACAGCCTGGCCATAGCGAGATACTCTGGTGTATGTACCAGCAGTGGGACAAGCAGCCTCGCCATAGCGAGAATACTTCCTCGCTATAGTGAATTTTTTTTTTTTGAACACAAGCTCACTAAAATAGACCCTCAAATCTAACCAGATATAATAATAAGATGCAATTTAAAACATGGTTAGAGACTCCCTGTAAACATATTTGGTGTTGCTCTTTCCTGCCAATCCCTTGCTCCTAAATATCCACCTTTCAACCTACAAAACACATAAAAATTGAAAAGAGTCAAACCCAAAACAAAGAGAACCTTACATTCCAACATAAAAACAAGAAAATAACTTGGGTTGCCTCCCAAGGAGCGCTAAGTTTAACGCCTTCAGCCAGACTATCTTGACACTTCTATGAGAAGTCTTGGAGCTGCACATGTGCCTTCATCCTGTCCACCGGTCCACCAAGGTAATGCTTCAAGCGTTGGCCATTTACCTTGAATGTTTCTCCACTTTTCTCATCTTGAATTTCAATGGCCCCAAAGGTGGTGGTAGACACAATCTTAAAAGGACCAGACCACCTTGATTTAAGCTTTCCTGGAAACAACCTCAAACGAGAGTTATACAATAACACTAAATCACCAGGCATCAAATCCCTTTTTAAAATCTTCCTATCATGCAAGATCTTAGCCTTTTCCTTATATAGCCTAGAACTCTCATAAGCTTGCAATCGAAATTTCTGAAGTTCATTAAGGTCCAACAACCTCTTCTCACTAGCATCTCTATAATCCAAATTCAATTTTTTTATGGCCCAGAAAGCTTTGTACTCAAGTTCCAAAGGTAAATGACAAGCTTTACCAAAAACTAATTGATATGGAGACATACCAATTGGTGTTTTGTAAGCTGTCCTATATGCCCATAAAGCTTCATCTAGCTTATCAGACCAATCCTTCCTATTAACACTCACTGTTTTTTCCAAAATTCTCTTGATTTCCCTATTAGATACTTCACAGAGGCCATTAGTTTGAGGGTGGTAAGCTAAAGCCATTTTGTGGTGAACTCCATACTTTTCCAGCAAAGATTTAAATAAGCGATTATTGAAATGAGTTCCACCATCACTAATGATAGCTCTAGGGGTGCCAAAACGAGAAAAAATGTTCTTCTTTAGAAATCGCACCACTGTTTGAGCATCATTGTGTTGGCAAGCTACCACCTCAACCCATTTACTAACATATTCAACTGCAACTAAAATGTATTGATGGCCTTTAGAAGAAACAAAGGGACCCATAAAATCTATTCCCCACAAATCAAACAACTTAACTTCAAAAATACCGGTTTGAGGAAGTTCATGTCTTTTAGAAATATTCCCAGATCTTTGACAAGCATCACAGTGAGAAACAAACACATGAGAATCCTTAAACAATGTAGGCCAATAAAAACCAGATTGCAAAACTTTAAAAGCAGTTTTCTGACCACTAAAATGCCCCCAAATGGTGATGCATGGCATGCAAGCAAAACGTCATGTTGTTCAATCTCAGGAACACACTTCCTAAGAATTCCATCTACACATCTTTTGAACAAATAAAGTTCATCCCAAATGTAAAGCTTAACCTCATGCAAGAATTTCTTCTTCTGATAATAGTTTAAATCAGGAGGTAAAACTTCACAGACAATATAATTTACTATGTCAGCATACCAAGGTACATGTAGCAAATTAGCAGCCATAATGCATTCATCAGGAAAACCATCATTCACAAGCGTATTATCACTAACATGCTCAGGATCTAACCTAGACAGATGATCAGCTACTAGGTTTTCACTTCCTTTCCTATCCACTATATGCAAGTCAAACTCTTGAAGTAATAAAACCCACCTAATCAATCTAGGTTTAGACTCTTTCTTTCTCAACAAATATTTAATGGCAGCATGATCAGTGTGCACTACCACTTTGACTCCCAATAGATAAACTCTAAACTTCTCAAAAGCAAAAACAATGGCTAGCATTTCTTTCTCAGTGGTAGAATAATTTACCTGAGCATCCACTAATGTCCTGTTGGCATAGTAGATCGGATGAAAAACTCGATCTCGCCTCTATCCAAGTACAGCTCCCACTGCATAGTCACTTGCATCACACATAATCTCAAAAGGCAAAGACCAATCTGGAGCAACTATTACCGGTGCAGTTATTAGCTTCTGTTTCAACTCCTCAAAACTTTTCAAGCATTCATTATCAAAAAGGAATTTAGTATCCTTTTCTAGTAGCTTGCACAAGGGCTTTGAAATTTTTGAGAAATCCTTGATAAACCTTCTATAAAACCCCACATGCCCAAGAAAACTTCGGATTCCCTTAACACTGGTAGGAGGTGGCAACTTTTCAATCAATGATGTCTTAGCCCGATCTACTTCCAAACCCTCCTTAGACACCTTGTGTCCTAAGACTATTCCTTCCTTCACCATGAAGTGACATTTTTCCCAATTCAACACTAAATCCGTCTCCTCACACCTTTTAAGTACCTTAGAGAGATTTTTCAAAAAAACTTCAAATGAATCTCCAAAGACAGAGAAATCATCCATAAAAATCTCCATAATATCTTCAATGAAGTCAGAAAAGATGGATGTCATGCATCTTTGAAAAGTTGCTGGTGTGTTACACAATCCGAATGGCATTCTCCTGAAAGCAAAAGTGCCATAGGGACAGGTGAAGGTTGTTTTCTCTTGGTCTTCTGGCACTATAGAAATTTGGTTGTATCCTGAATAACCATCCAGAAAACAAAAATACTCCTTCCCCGCTAGCCTATCAAGCATTTGGTCAATGAAGGGAAGAGGAAAATGATCTTTTCGAGTGGCTGCATTTAACTTCCGATAGTCCATACACACTCTCCAACCAGTAACAGTTCTTGTAGAGATCAATTCCTTCTTTTCATTTGTCACAACTGTCATCCCTCCTTTCTTAGGGACGCATTGTACTGTACTAACCCATGCACTATCCGAAATTGGATAGATGATTCCTGCATCCAGCCACTTGATGATTTCCTTCTTGACAACTTCTTTCATCATCGGGTTAAGCCTCCTTTGATTCTCTATAGAAGGCTTATGATCTTCCTCCATTAGAATTTTATGCATCACAATAGAAGGGCTTATCCCTTTGATATCTGCAAGTGTCCAGCCTAGAGCCTTTTTATAACTCTTTAACACTTCAATCAGTCTCTGTTCTTGATAGGAATTCAATGATGTAGAGATGATGACAGGAAGTGTCTTTGAATCCCCTAAATATGCATATTTCATATGCTTAGGGAGAGGTTTCAACTCTAAAATCGGGGGTTGCTCAATTAAAGGCTTAAGAGATGGTATTGAACGAGAAGCCGAATCCAAAGATTCCACTTGCCAATACTGTTTACCCCGAGTGGTTGAAAAATTAAGCACTTGGGCTACCTCTTGACTAGCTTCAGTTTTCTCATGCTTCCCTCCCATTAGAAATGCTTCAATAGGATCTTGAACTATCATTACATTAAATTGTTCTTGAGCCAAATTATCAATCACTGAAACTCTGAAGCAGTCTTCAGCATCTCTAGGATATTTCAATGCTTTGGCCATGTTAAACACCACCTGCTCATCCCCTAGTCTTATCACTATTTGCCTTTTCTCTACATCAATCAAAGTTTTAGCTGTAGCTAAGAATGGACGACCAACAATCAGAGGATTATCCTTATCCTCTTCACAGTCTACCACAATGAAATCAGCTGGATAAATGAACTCACCAACCTTTACTAAGACATATTCAATTATACCCCTTGGATATGCTAAGCTCCGATTTGCTAATTGCAATGTTACTGTAGTAGGTCTTGCCTCTCCAAGTTGTAATTTCTCAAAGACAGTTAGTGGCATAAGATTCACACTGGCTCCAAGATCACACAGAGGTTTACCTTGAAAATGAGTACCTATTTTACAAGGCACAGAGAAGCTACCCGGATCTTTGCACTTCATTGGAATCCGTGGGTTGATTATTTTGCTGCACTCTTCAGTAAGTGCCACAGTTTCAAATTCCCCAAATCTCCTCTTCTTGCTCAGCATCTCTTTTAAAAACTTGACATATTTCGGCATGTACTCCAATGCTTCTGAGAATGGGATATTTATATGAAGCTGTTTGAATACCTCCAAAAATTTTTGATACTGCTTATCTTCCACCTTCTTTTGAAGTCTTTGTGGAAATGGTAATGGAGGTATTGGCCTTGGTAGTGTTTGTAGTTTCTCTCCTCGTTTCTCACCCTTGTCAACATCTGCATGTTTTTTCACTTCTTCACTACTCACTTTTCTCCTTTTTTCAACTGATGCATCCACATGTTCTTCTCCTATTCTTTTATCTTCACTCTTCTCCTCTGTGGCAATTTCCCCTTTATCCTCATCTACAACAGCATTTGATGAAGGTGTGTGGCTCACCCCTGGTGCTTGAATATCTGGCAGCCCTTTTCCACTTCGAAGAGTTATGGCCTTACATTCTTCCTTACCTTCTCTTCTAGGATTAGGCACCGTATCACTTGGCAATCCCCCTTGTCTTAATGAATTCATTGCTGAGGCTAATTGACCCATTTGCAAATCTAAATTTCTCAAGGGGGTGTCAACTCTAGCATTCACTTGAGCTTGCTCTTCATTTTGCTTACTTTGGATAGTAATGAATTTGGCCAAGGCATCTTCCAAATTTGTCTTAGGTTCTTGAATAGGTGCATTTTGCCTCGCAGGTTGAGCAAAACCTGGTGGTTGAGTAGGCGTAATGCTTGAAGAAGATGCTGGTTGATTCAGTGCTGGGCCATGCTTCCAAGAGAAGTTTGGATGATTCCGCCACCCAGGATTGTAATTATTGGAGTAGGGATTCTGATTCTTTTGAAAGTTCCCCACATATTGAACTGATTCTGAAGGTGCCAAAGGACAATAGTCCACTGAATGTAGATCCCCACAATTCTCACAAGTAATTGGGGCCACCTGAGTAGAGCAGACATTCATGTGCTGACTCCACTGTACTTGAGATTCTAGCATATCAAATCTCTTGTTCAGGGCGGAAAGAATAGTTGCAAGTGGAATAGATGGGTCTTCTTGAGTGTTGGCAACATTAACATTCACCCTTCTTTCACCTCCTCATTGCACATAACTCTCAGATAAGGTGTCCAATGCCTAAACAACATCATCCACAGGCATTTCATCCCAGCGTCCATTCAAGATAGCATCTAACATCGTATCAGTTTGTGGAGTTAAACGCGTGTAGAAGTTCTGAACAATAGCACAATTATCCATCCCATGGCTCGGGCATTGGCGAAGCAAATGCTTATACCTCTGCCATGCAGCGTATAAATGCTCATCTGAAGCCTGCTTGAAATTAATGAGCTCACGACGGGCATCGGCTATTCTGTTGTTTGGAATGAAGCGAGCTCTGAACCTTGCCTCCAGCTTATCCCAAGTATCAATAGAACCTTCTGGTAGAGTCAATAACCACACCTTAGCTTTTCCTTGCAGAGAGAGTGGGAATAGTCGAAGTCTCAGAACATCTCTTGGTACCCCGTTCTGCTTGAATGAATCGCACACTCCCAAGAATGATAGAATGTGACGGTTGGGATCTTCATCAGACCTTTCACCAGTGAATTGTCTGTTGAGCTGCAGCATGGAGATCATCACAGGCTTTAACTCAAAGTTAGTAGCTTGAAAGTCTGGCACTACTATGCTGGATAGAGTGCCCTTCATAGTACGGCCTACAAAGTCTTTTATGGACTGATTTTGATTCCCTTCTTGAGCCATTTCTTCACTCACTGAATTTAGAACTTTAGATGGAGTTTCTTCAATGTTCAAGTTCACCACAAGATCACTAATTTTCTTTATTGTGCGCTTCTTCTTTGTAGGGGATCGCCTCGGCATGTACCATGGTACCTATAGAAAAGAATTTAACCAACTGTATTACTTAAAACAAAAAGAAAATCAAAGCAAATAACAGAATGAAAAGAAATTCTAACTAATTAACTATTAATGCTTAATCGAGGATTAATAAAGATTACACACTTCTAACTAAACAATTAAGCCTTTCCCCGGCAACGGCGCTAGAAAACTTGACCACAGAAATTTTTATGTGTGTCCGCAAGTGCACGGGTCGGATCAAGTAGTTCAATGATAAGTAAAGTTTCGTTCCCACGAGAAATGACTTAAAAGCAATTAGGCAGCGAGCAACCTACTTTCATCCACGTTAAACAACCAATTAAGCAAGTTTTGAATCTAGAACCAAATTTTAAAATGAAACAATTTAAATGAAACTTGGTTGGCAGAGAAATTTTAAGGAAAATCCAAGGTTTTGAAATTACCTAGAGTTACTATTCCCCTGATGCTTATTAGGACTTAATTTCTTGTTTAATTGCAATCAATTTTCACCTTGTGGGTTTAGAGATTTAGAAGCTATAACCGTCTGTCGATGTAATTATAACCCTACTCTCATCTATAATCTAAGTGTCCTTAATTTTAGATTAGAGTGCAATAAGAACCACAACCCTCTACAAAACCAATTAAGGTAATTAGGTATATTTCTATCCCAATTGCAATTTAGTTAATTCTAAACTTAATTTATCCAACTCTTAAGTCTAATTAGAACCCCTTTTTCAAGGTCAATTCCAATTACCAAAATCAATTCTAAGAGGTGGCCAATCTCTAAGAAAGCATTAAGCAAGAGAAGGATACACAAAGCTCAATTGATCACAATTAACAAGATAATCAGCAATCTAGTTCACATCAGGTTCATAGTACTCTAGATAAAGAGGAATTTAGCCACACATAGCGAAATCTACAGAGAATTCCCAATCAAAATACATGGAGAAAATGAAAAGAACAAAGAAAGCAAACAAAGGGAAGAATGAGATGCAGAAAATGGAGCTCCCCCTTGACTCTTTCTCCTTCCTTCACTCCTCCAAGCTTCAAAAGCCTTCCAAGACTACCCAAAATCGCCTCCCTGGACGTCCAATAATCTCCTCTGCCGCAGAATGACGAAACCCTACCTTCCCTCCTCTCCTTTTAGCTTGAAAAGTAAAACTGTGCGTTTCAAGGCTGATCTCGCTATGTCGAGAAGTGTCTCTCGCTATAGCGAGATCTCATATGTTATAGGGTTTCTGCTGTGTTCGCTACTTCCACGCTATAGCGAGCTGCTCCCTGGACTTCCTATGCAATGCGACTTCGCTATTGCGAATTGTCTCCTTCGCTATGGCGAATTCACCATCTCGCTACAGCAAACTCTGTTCTCGCTGTGGCGAGAAGACTTGTAAAAGCTGTGGTTGCCCATCTCAGCTTCCTTCTTTTATTTGCAACTCTTTCTATACTTTGTAACTTTTCCCTGAAACTGAAATCAATCACAAAATGAGGCTCAAACTGATAAAAATGTTAAAATTGAAATACTTCTTTTGTTTTGTTTGATTGAATATATTTTTAACCTATTAATCAAGGGAAAAGAACTTTACCTCCCTAATTTAGTGTCAAATATAACCCTTTTTAATCTTAAATTAGGAGGTTATCACATGCCTTTTATCATGTGATGCTTCAAGGATGGTATTATGACCATCCTTGGTGTTGAAGGCTTTAAATGATTATCTTTAGAGGAGTTGGTATCAATATCTTCTTTAGGTTAGTGTAAAATGCCATTGGATGGCATCTTTTCGTTAATTAGGCTTGAGTAGAAGTAATTGTGAAAACTCCTAAAGCCTTTGAACATGCATTATTAATAATTCCATAGGTCCTACTAGTTGTGCTAATTTTTTCTTTATGTGATGGTGAATTTTTCTAAAAAGGGATTAGCTAAATAGTCGATGTGACTATGTCATGAAATTAAACTTAGAATACAAACCTTTGATCCTTGTTTTATAAGTCAATAGAGGAGATGGGAGACAATTCTTCTAAGGAGAACCTTCATAAACATAGTTAAGCTTAGGATTAAAGTTTCAATGTGCATGCATAACTGATAACTCCCTAATTTTTGATAAGAAAGAGATATATTTTAGGATATATTAGGGAGTCAAAGTACTTTTTTCTTGACTAACATGGTTTAATTTTTTATTCAATCAAACAAAATGAAGAAAATATCTTAATTGCAATATCTTTATCAGTTTTGAGCCTCATTTTATGATTGATTTTTATCCCAAGAGAAGGTAGAAGATTGTAGAAAGGAATGAGAAAATAGAGAGAAGCTAAAAAGTCAAAAGGCAAGCTTAACAAGTCCTCTCACTATATTGAGAACACAATTCGCTGTAGCTAAGATGAGCATTCGCTGTGGTGAAAAAGTCACTTTGCCATAGTGAAGTCAAGATGCATACAAATTCCAGGGAGCTCCTATCTATACCATAGGCAGTAGCAAGATCAGCAAAAATCTGGGCTTCTATAAGCTCTCGCTATAGCGATAGCCACCCCTAACCATAGCAAGGTCAGCCACTAAAATGCAAAGTTTTGATTTGTGAGATAAAAACATGAGAGAGATTGAAGGCTTCATAATTCTGGGCTGAGAAGAGAAACTCTGAAGGGGAAAACCCACCAATGAGCTAGGGTTTGAGGAGCAGAAGCTTGGGTTGATGATTGGAGGTCGAATCAACACGATTGCACTGAGATTCCTTTAATCCTTGATAACTTCCTAATTTAGGATTAAAAAGGAATATATTTGACAATAAATTAGGGAGGCAAAGTACTTTTCTCTTAATTAATATGGTTAAATGTGTATTCAATCAAACAAAATAAAGAAAGTGTTTCAATTGTAACATTTTTATCAGTTTGAGCCTCATTTTATGATTGATTTCAAATTCAGGGATAAGTAGAAGATTGTAGAAAGAATTGAAGAAAGGAGAGGGAAGCTGAAAAGTGAAAATGCAAATGGAACAAGTTCTCTCGCTACAGCTAGAACACAATTCACTATAGCAAGGTTACAATTTCGCTATAGCGAGGAAGGCACTTTGCCATAGTGAAGTCGCGTTGCATAGAAATTCCAGGAAGTAACTCACTATAGCATGGCAGTAGCAAAAGCAGCAGAAATCTGGGAACTTATGAGCTCTCGCCATAGCGAGATCGGCCTTTGAAACGCACAGCTTTGATTTACAAGCTAAAAAAAGAGGAGAGAGGGCTAGGGCTTTGATATTCAGTGAGCAAGGGGAGTTCTGCCCAACTAGGAGAGGAGGAAAACGTACAAGAGGTGTTGGGGAAGCTCTATACTGATCGAGAAACCATTGATTCTGTTATTTATTCTTTCGATTAGGTGTTTCTACTCCATCTTCCCTTCTAGTTGATGATTGTTGATATGTTTGCTGAGATTGTTTGTGGATTTTAAGCCATGAGTGGCTAAATTTTGTAACCCTTAGGGATTTTATGAACTTTTAACCTTTGGAGATTGTCTCCCTTGATATTATGTTGGATTATTAAAGATTTTAATGTTTAATTTGAATTATAGTTTCATTATATTGATTAGCCTCCTTTAGTTTGATTATGGGTATGGTAATTAACCTTTGAAAGAAGAAAATTACTTATAGACCATTGATTAAGCAACTTAGGATTAGATATAGTCTAATTTGCACTTGAGATAGAAATATAATCAAGGGCCCTAGGTAGTCTAGATAAAGTTTGAGCGTAATTGAATATTAACTACTCATTTGAGACATCAAAGAGTCAGTTGATATAAAGGTTAAATGGATCGAAAGAAATTTATACCCAATTAGACTTTTGATTCTAAAATTGACAATAAGCCAACTAATACAAAAGGGGATGATTGATATTGTTGTGTGAAGAGGGGATTGGAATTCCTATGGTGTCTTTAATTGCTTAATTTCGATAAAATCCATCTTTCATTATTTTTGATTGCATTCGAATTAATTTTCATAAAAAACCCAATTATAATTTGATTTGTTTAACTAAAATGAACATGAGAACTCTAATGCCTAGTCACCAATTGTACTAATTCTCTGAGGGAATGACCTTGATTTGTTACGTACTACTCTTACGACCTGTACACTTACAGTGTCATTATTTTTGTGAGCATCAAGTTTTTGGCACCATTGCCAAGGAATCAAGGCAATTGGTGAAGAGAATTAGAGGGCTTTGAGTAGTTTTAGCTTAAACATTTAGTTTATTTTCATTTACTTTCTTGTTTATTTATGCTTTCATTTGTTAGTTTTAGTAATTTTATTTATATTTCTTTAGTAATTACTTTTTGGTTTCCTTGGTTTAGTAAAACTCTTGATCTGCACTCCTTTGTTTTCTCAGGTACATAGTTTATGCCACCTAAATCCAAATCCACAAGAACACCTTGAAAGACAAGGAGTTTGATGGATATTCTGGCTGAAGGGTCTGAGCTAATCCAACCTGAGGGTGAGACAAACGTTCCTACCATAAATATGATGCACGAAGATAATCAGAATTACACTATCAAGGATTTTGTAGGAAGAACCATGAGAACTACTCAGCATAGCATCATAGTACTAGACTTTCAAGCTGCTAATTTTGAGCTAAAGCTTGTGATGATCTCCATGTTGTAGCTCAATGGATAGTTTACTAGAGAGAGGTCCGATGAAGATCCTAACCATCACATTCTATCATTTTTGGGAGTATGTGATTCATTCAAGTAGAATGGAGTACTGAGGGATGTTCTGAGACTTAGATTGTTCCCACTTTCTCTACAAGGAAAGGCTAAGGAATGGTAACTAACTCTACCGGAGGGTTCAATTGACACTTGGGATAAGTTGGAGGTAAGGTTCAGAGCTCACTTCATTCCAAATAATAGAATAGCCGATACCTGTCGTGAGCTTATTAACTTTAAGCAAGTTTCAGATGAGCATTTGTATGCTGTATGGCAGAGGTACAAACATTTACTCGGCCAGTGCCCGAGTCATGGGATGGATAACTGTGCCATTGTTTAGAATTTCTGCACACGTCTAAGCCCACAAATTGATACAATGTTGGATGCTATTTTAAATGGGCATTGGGATGAGATGCCCGTAGATGATGTTATTCTGGCATTGGACACATTATCTGAAAGCTATGTGCAAAGAGGGGGTGATAGAAGGGTGAGTGCTAATGTTGGTAACGCTCAAGAAGATTCCTCCATTCCACTTGCAACCATTCTCTCCGCTCTGAACAAGAGATTTGATATGTTGGAATCTCAAGTGCAGCGAAGTCAACATATGAGTACCTATTCTACCCAAGTGGCCCTAACTACTTGTGAAAATTATAGGGATCTACACTCAACGAACTATTGCCCCTTTGCATCTACAGAATCAGTTAACTATGTGGGGAATTTTTTGAAGAATCAGAATTCATATTCAAACACCTATAATCCTACATGGCGTAATCACACGAATTTCTCTTAGAAGAATGACCCATCACTTAATTAGCCATCATCTTCTGGAACAAGGCCAACTTAACCTCTTGGGTTCTCTTAAGTGGCAAGGTAAAATGTGCCTATTCAGGAGCCTTAAACAAATTTAAAGGAAGTTTTGGCTAAATTCATGACCACTCAAATCAAGAATAATGAAGAGCAAGCTGGCATTAATGCAAGGGTGGATTCTTCTCTTAAGAATATAGAAGTGCAAATGGGGCAGTTAGCTTCTGCTGTGAATGCACTGCATCAAAGAGGTTTGCCAAGTGATACAATCCCTAATCCAAGGAGAGATGGTAAGGAAGAATGTAAAGCTATCACTTTGAGAAGTGGTAAAGAGCTTCCTGAAGTACAAGTGCAAGTAAAGGAGCTAAATAAGGTGAATTCTAAGGGTCCATCAGACGTCACTCCGATTGAAGATGAAGAACTTCAACAGGAAAAAGAGTGAAAGACTACTAGTTTGAAGGAAAAAGAAGAGGACAAGGAGGGAAAATCTAAAGTGGAAAAGTCTAAAGAAAAGACAGTGGTGCATCTTAAAGTAGTGCCATTACCTTTATTTCCTCAGAGATTGCAAAGGAAAGCCCTTGATGAGCAGTGTAAGAAGTTTTTGGACATGTTTAATCAACTTCACATCAATATTCCCTTCTCTGAGGCTTTAGAGCAAATGCCTAAATATGCTAAATTCCTTAAGGACATGCTTAGCAAGAAGAAGCGGTTCACCGAATTTGCAATAGTGGCTTTAACAAAAGAGACAACTAATATCCTCAAATCCAATCTGCCAACCAAGTGCAAAGACCCTGGTTCTTTCTTTATCCCTTGCATGATTGGGGATAAATTTGAGCGTCGAGCACTTTGTGATTTAGGATCTACGGTGAATCTCATGCCCCTATATGTTTTTCGAAAGCTACAGATGGGTGAGGCCAACCCAACAACTGTTATCTTGCAACTGGCTGACAAAAGCTTTTCTTATCCATGTGGAATCATTGAAGACATGCTAGTGAAGGTTAGCCCATTCATTTATCTTGCTGATTTTATTATGCTTGATATTGAAGAGGATAGAGATATCCCTTTGACAGTGGGGAGGCCATTTCTGGCCATTAGTAGAGCACTAGTTGATGTGGAAAAAGGAGAAATTATAATGAGGCTTGGAGATGAGCAAGTTACCTTCAGTGTGGAGAAAGCTATGAAGCATCTGGGTAGTGTGGAAGAATGCTCAAGGGTGTCTATTATTGAGGAAGTAATTCAAGAAGAATTAAATTCTTTCGCTTTCACAAATCCTTTGGAAGCAGTACTTGTTAGTAAACTAAATGTAGGAGAGGTGATGAGAATGGAGATTGAGCACAAACTTAATGCATTTAGACCTGTGGCCAAGAAAAATGAGCAGTTTGAATCACTGGAGTTAACTTCACAAAAAGCTCATGTCCTCCCACCATCCATCGAGTAGCCTTCAATGTTGAAATTGAAACCTCTCTTACCATATCTAAAATATGCTTAATTGGGGGAAAGAGGAACTTTACCAGTCATAGTTTCATCTGCACTAACACTTCTCTAAGAAAAACAATTGTTAAAAGTGTTAAAAGAGCACAAAAAAGCTATCGGTTGGACTATAGTTGATATAAAAGGGATTAGTCCAGCCATCTGTATGCACAAAATTCTCTTAGAAGATGACTATAAGAAATCAGTAGAAAATCAAAGGCGATTGAATCCTATAATAAAAAAAGTGGTCAAGAAAGAGATTATCAAGTGACTTGATGCTGGTATTATCTATCCTATCTCAAATAATGACTGGGTATGTCCGGTGCAATGTGTCCCTAAAAAGGGAGGAATGACAGTGGTGAACAATGAGAAAGATGAAATGATTGCCATAAAAATAGTTATAGGCTGGAGAATTTGTATGGACTACAGGAAGTTGAACACGGCAACAAGAAAAGATCATTTCCCGCTTCCATTCATCGATTAGATGTTAGATCAGTTGGTAGGAAAAGAATTCTTTTGTTTCTTGGATGGTTATTCTGGGTACAATCAAATTGCCATTGCCCCTGAGGATCAAGAAAAAACCACTTTCACATGTCCATATAGAACTTTCACATTCAGATGTATGCCCTTTGGATTGTGTAATGCTCATGCCACATTTCAAAGATGTATGATGTCGATTTTCTCTAACATGACTGAGCATATCATGGAAGTCTTTATGGATGACTTCTCAATGTTTGGCATCAGTTTTGAAGAATGTCTAGATAATTTGACACGGGTTTTATAAAGATGTGAGGATACCAATTTGGTCTTAAATTGGGAAATGTGTCATTACATGGTTTATAAAGGCATAGTGCTTGGGCATAAGGTGTCAAAAAGAGGATTGGAGGAGGATCGGGCTAAGGTTTCAGTGATTGAGCAATTACCGCCACCTACCAATGTGAAAGCTGTTAGAAGTTTCTTGGGGTACGCTGGGTTTTATCGAAGATTCATTAAGGATTTTTCAAAAATAGCGAAGCCTCTATCTCAATTACTTGAAAAGGATACCCTTTTTAAGTTGGATGCAAATTGCTTGAAAGCTTTTGAAAAGCTTAAGCAAAGACTTATCACTGCACCAATTATAGTGGCCCTTGACTGGTCACTACCCTTTTAAGTTATGTATGATGCGAGCGATTATGCGGTTGGAGCTGTGCTTGACCAGAGACATGGTAAGATCTTTCATCTTATTTACTATGCAAGCAAAACTCTAGCTAGAGCATAGGTAAATTACTCAACTATTGAAAAAGAAATACTTATTGTTGTCTTTGCCTTTGAGAAATTTAGGGTGTATTTGATGGGCACTAGAGTTATAGTTCATACTGATCATGCTGCAATCAGATATCTGTTGTGTAAGAAAGAATCTAAACCTAGGTTGATTAGGTGGGTTTTATTATTGTAAGAATTTGATGAACAGATTGCTGATAGGAAAGGAACTGAAAACTAAGTTACTGATCATTTATCTAGGCTTGTGAATAGTTCTAAGTGTGTAGATGAGTTATTGATTAATGAGAGTTTTATTGATTAATGAGAGTTTTCCTGATGAATCTGTATTTGCTGTGAATTGTGTGTCTGTGCCTTGGTATGCTGATTATGCTAACTACTTGGTCAGTGGCATTGTGCCTGATGAATTAAAATCTTATCAAAAGAAAAAATTTTTGCATGATGTGAAATGGTTTGTATAAGGAGTGTGCTGACCAAATTTTGCGAAAGTGTGTGCCTCAATTTGAACAAAATGATATTTTACATGCTTGTCATGCTGCTCCTTATGGTGGTCATTTTAGTGGCCAACATACTGCATATAAAGTTTTACAATCTAGTTATTATTGGCTGTCATTGTTTAAGGATTCTCATTTTTTTGTTTCTTACTGTGATGCTTGTCAAAGATTCGGTAATATTTCTAAAAGACATGAACTTCCTCAAACCGGTATCTTTGAAGTTGAGTTATTTGATTTATGGGGAATTGATTTTATGGGTCCCTTTGTTTCTTCTAGAGGCTAACAATATATCTTAGTGGTAGTTGAGTATGTAAGTAAGTGGGTTGAGGCAGTAGCTTGACAACATAATGATGCTCAAATAGTGATGCGATTTGTAAAGAAAAACATTTTTTCTCGTTTTAGTACCCCTAAAGCTATTATTAGTGATGGTGGAACTCATTTTAATAATTGCTTGTTTAAATCTTTGCTGGCAAAATATGGAGTTCACCATAAAATGGCTTTAGCTTACCATCCTCAGACCAACGGCCTTTGTGATGTATCTAATAGGGAGATAAAAAGAATTTTGGAAAAAATTACGAGTCATACTAGAAAGGATTGAGTGGATAAACTTGATGATGCTTTATGGGCATATAGGACTGCTTTTAAATCTCCAATAGGTATGTCTCCATATCAATTAGTTTTTGGCAAAGCTTGTCATTTGCCCATTGAGCTAGAGCATAAGGCCTTTTAGGCTATAAAGAAATTGAATTTTGATATGGCTAAAGTGGGTGAAAAAAAACTAATGCAACTAAATGAGTTAGATGAGTTTAGATTGCAAGCTTTTGAGAGTTCTAGAATTTACAAAGAAAGGACCAAAAGATTTCATGATAGACACATCTTACCAAGGACGTTTGAACCTGGAGACCTTGTGTTACTTTATAATTCTCATTTGAAGTTGTTTCCAGGTAAGTTGAGATCAAGGTGGTCTGGTTTGTTCAAGGTAATCTCTGTGACATCTTATGGAGCTATTGAAGTTCAAGATGAAAAGTCAGAAGATCAATTTAAAGTAAATGATCAAAGGCTTAAGCATTATTTGGGTGGCGAGATAGATCGACAGACAACGGTCCATAACTTGGCTCAACCTCCTTGATTGGTTGATAAAGTCTAGTTGAGGACTATAAACCAAGCGCTCCTTGGGAGGCAACCCAAGTTTTCTTCTTGTTTTTATGTTTGAGTTTAACGTTCTTTTCATTTTGGGTTTGACATTTCTTTTTCTTTATGTGTTTTATAGGTTGGATGTTGGTGTTGAAATGTTGGATATTAAGGAACAAGTGGTTAGCAGGAAAGAGTAACGCTAGACATGATTTTCAGGGAGTCTCTAACCATGTTTTGAACTACAATTCATTATTCTAGTATTATTGATCATCTACTATGTTTGGTTACAGTTTGAGGGCAATGGGTTGAGTTGATAGGAAGTATAAATAGAGTTAGAGAGTATTTTAGTGAGCATTTAGGTGGGGGATTAAAAAAAAAAATTCGCTACAGCGAGGAGTCTATCTCGCTATGGCGAGGCTGCTTGTCTCATGTCTGGTACATACACCAGAGAGTACCTCGCTATGGCCTAGCTATGGCGAGCCAAAGTTAGTAATGTTAAGTGTTCTTGCTACAGCGAGAAGATTATTTCGCCATCGCGAGTTCTCTGTGTCTCACGTTTGGTACAAAGTCCAGAGTGTATCTCGCTGTAGCCTGGCTATGGCGAGTGAAGTGTTGCATAAATCTTTACGAAGTTCCCTCGCTATTGCGAGATGACTCATTCACTACAGCAAATGCAACATGTTCATGGCTCAGTAGAAACACCAGAGAGCTTCTCACTATAGCAAGATTCGTCAGTTACCAATGATTATCTAAGTATGCTCGCCATTGCAAGAGGAAATTTCACTATTGCGAGAATAGCAGCTCTGCTTGTGGTACTAATTCCAGAGAAGTCCTCGCTATTACTTGGCAATAGCGAGGCTTTAACCCATTAAAAATAAAAAAAAAAATTTTTACGGCATTTAATAAACATATTTCCCCCATTTTTTGGCACTCTCATTCTCGCTACCCTTCGCTATTGTGATTGAGCGACCTCTATCCATTCCCTCCTTTCTTTGCTGAATCTCTCACTTCCCACGATCCCGTTCCCTTCGTCCATCACATTCCTTGCCTCAGGTATGTTAATGGTTCTTGCCTGAATCGTTAGTTGTTTTTGTTGTTTCTGAAGATATCAGGGCTGAGTTTGCTTCGCATGTATCTGTGTAATTAGGGGTCAATAGGTCAGTTTTTCTAGATGAGTTCTGTTGGTCGATTGTTTCTGTGCAAGAAGCTATCTTTGATTTGGTGTTTTTTTTTCGATTTTAATCATCATTTCCAGAACCCTGTTCGATCTCGCTATAGCAAGATCAAACTCGCTATAGCAAGTTCAAGGGTTTTCTAGAAACTGCTCTTTCTGGACGATTTTTCTTGGTTTTCTTCCATGTTCCTTGTCCTTTATTCCCTTGTATGCTTTTAGTAGTGTATTTCCCTATTACAAGCACGCCGCATTCATTTGATTCACTCTTTTCCCCTTTTCCTCATTCTGCATGTCAGCACCCATTTCCCCTGCTTGTCTGTGGTTTTCTATTATTGCTGCCATTAATTTTTTTTCTTATTTTTCTTTGAATTTCACAGTCATGGCTCCCAAAAAGCAAACCAAGACTGCTGAAGCTTCCTCCTCGAAGCAAAAGAAAAAATCTTATGATAAGGATTAATTTGCTTCGGCCAGAGTATAATTCCATTTTGAGAGACTTTTCTTTGACCGAGGGGTAGTTGAAGATCGCTACTATGCACCCTACAGCTTGGATCTCACTTACGCTGATTTTGAGTGGCATGGGTTACAAGGCTTCACCAAAAAGCCGATGCATCGGATTTCGCTGATGATCCAAGAACTGTATGCCAACTTTGAGGACACAGAGGAGGAGGGAGACGAATACCATTGCCGTTCTGCCTGGGTACACATCAATGAGAAAGTCTTTCAAGACTTCTATGAACTACCCGATGTCATAGAATGTGCATTCCAGTCCTACTTAGAGAATCTGCAGTCTATTCCTTGGGAAGAGGTAAAAACCACCATTGCCATTGAAGGACGAGCACGACTGGTCAATAAAGCCTATCCCATTAATTAACTAAACAAACCTGCTCGGTATTGGCTACAATTCATCATTAGCAACATCCTGACGAGCTCTTATGGATCTGACATGATCCAAGAATGAGCAGCGTTGACTTGGTGTTTTATGACTAGGCAGTGGGTGAATATCCCTCGGCTTATGTACCTAAATTTCAAACAAGTGGCGAGGTCTGATAGGGCAAGCTTGGCTTTTCCCCACATGCTCACAGAGTTACTTACAGTGGGGGGTAGCCGCGTTTCCAAAAATGACACTCAGTTCAAGCCGAAGGGGCCCTTTAAATATGACAGTATGAAGAATGAGTTGGGACATCCCCGCAGACACTGGACACCTACACAGGCATAGCCTGAGGCATCTCCACCTCCTCCCCTATAGCAGCAACTAGGTATTCCAGAACCGATGAGGCACGATGCACCACCTCACACAGAATTTGAGGGTTGGGTGAGAGAGTCCATTGATAGGCTAGAAGAACATGTCCTATCAATGAAAGATCAGTTGCAGATGCTTATGGACTATCTGATGCCTGCACCTACACCTCCACCTCCTGAGGTTTCTCAGCCCTCAGTCATCATTCTCTCACAGGATCCTGCACCTCAGGATAGGCCCGGGCCTTCTGACTCTTAGGACATTTTTGTCCCTTGCATGTTTCTATTTTTTTTTATTTCCTTACTTTAAATTTTGGATAACTGTATATGGATAACTGTATATTGTTATGCTTTTGAATCCTAAACTGGCTAATCCCATAATTGCTCTATTATTTCTAATGCTAACTTACAGTTTGTTGTGTGTTCTTTATCCATTTTTAGTCTCTCAGATGTAGGAGATGTTCATGTGTGTCCCTCTTTTCCTTACTTTTTCTTATCAGGGGAGTCTCGTCTCTTTCTACCTCTTTACATCCCTTCCCTCCGCCCCAGTTTGCTTTTATTTTTCTACTTCTTGTTTTCTCCCTTTTACACATTGCGGACAATGTAAACTTTAAGTGTGGGGGAAGGCAAACATAGGTAAACATAGGCTAGGCGGATATAAAAATTTTAGGCTAGGTAGACATAAATATTTTAACAATAAAGGGAAGTCTTTTTAATAATAATCAATCAATCCACCATAATGCCCCCAAATTTTAACTAGATTCATCCCCTCTTACTTTAGATGAATACTAGTCAATGAATGTGGGGGTTAAGCAAACTTGAAATGAACAAAGTAAGTAATGTAGTTGTAGTGTGCACCCACAATAGGAGCACTTCTCAACAAGATGATTATTGAAGTAATTCAAGCTTTTCTTTTAATTAGCTCCCATTTATTTTTAGATCTCCCCAATTTATTTATTCTTGATGGATACCTGATTGTCATTTAAGAAGGATATCTAGTGCAAAAAAAAAAAAAAATTCTCTACTCCAATGGTTAAAATCACTTAGTAACTAGAGGTTTGCACCAAAAAGTGTAGACTTTCGCATTAAACATTGGTAAAACTAAGAGTATGCTAGTAGCACTATAAGGATTTCCTTAATCTAAGTAACCAGGTGGCTTCATAACCAATGTTGTCATTCGCGTTAAAAGGATTAAGAGAATTGAGGAGGAGAGAAGAAAGAAAAAAAAGAAAAAAAATGATTGTACTGAAAGTAGTTTCATGTTGAACAATAAAGGCCTCTCTTAATGAACTTTGATGATTGAAGTTAGAACAGATAGTTGGATTGGGTCTTGAAAATGCAGTGAGGGTTTATTAAGGATTACTTGATTGCTTCTTTAAAAAAATCTATTATGGAGCACACATACACTTTCGAAATCTGGGTGTTGCTATGAGTACATTGTTTTCAAAATTCAATTTGAGTTTTGCTGAGCTTTTGCTTCTGAAATTGATTTCATTCTAGGTGTGGGGGAGGGGGGATCTGAAATTCTGATTGATTGGGTGTTTATTGTGGAAAAGAAGTAATTAATAATCACATTGCTTGGTTCTTTCTAAGACTTGCTTGAGGCCAATCAAGGATTTAAGTGTGGGGGAGTTTGATAACTCCCTAATTTAGGATTAAAATGGAATATATTTGACACTAAATTAGGGAGGCAAAGTACTTTTCTCTTGATTAATATGGTTAAATGTGTATTCAATCAAATAAAATAAAAAAAGTGTTTCAATTGTAACATTTTTATCAGTTTGAGTCTCATTTTATGATTGATTTCAATTTCAGGGAAAAGTAGAAGATTGTAGAAAGAATTGGAAAAAGGAGAGAGAAGCTAAAAAGTGAAAATGCAAATGGAATAAGTCTTCTCGCTACAGCTAAAACACAATTTGCTGTAGTGAGGTTGCAATTTCGCTGTAGCGAGGAAGGCACTTTGCCATAGCGAAGTCGCGTTGCATAGAAATTCCAGGGAGCAACTTGCTATAGTGTGGTAGTAGCGAAAGCAGCAGAAATCTGGGAACTTATGAGCTCTTGCCATAGTGAGATCAGCCTCTGAAACGTACAACTTTGATTTACAAGCTAAAAAAAGAGGGGAGAGGGCTAAGGCTTTGACATTCAGTGAGCAAGTGGAGTTCTGGCTGACTAGGAGAGGAAGAAAACGTACAAAAGGTGTTGGGGAAGCTCTATACTGATCGGGAAACCATTGATTCTCTCATTTATTCTTCCGATTAGGTGTTTTTACTCCATATTCCCTTCTAGTTGATGATTATTGATGTGTTTGCTGAGATTGTTTGTGGATTTCAAGCCATGAGTGACTAAATTTTGTAACCCTTAGGGATTTTATGAACCTTTAACCTTTGGAGATTGTCTCCCTTGATATTATGTTGGATTATTAAAGATTTTAGTGTTTAATTTGAATTATAGTTTCATTATATTGATTAGCCTCCTTTAGTTTGATTATGGGTATGGTAATTAACCTTTGAAAGAAGAAAATTACTTATAGACCATTGATTAAACAACTTAGGATTAGATATAGTCTAATTTACACTTGAGATAGAAATATACTCAGGGGCCCTAGGTAGTTTGGATAAGGTCTGAGCGTAATTGAATATTAACTACTCATTTGAGACATCAAAGAGTCCAGTTGATATAGAGGTTAAAAGGATCGAAAGACATTTATACCCAATTAGACCTTTGACTCTAAAATTGATAATAAGTTAACTAATACAAAAAGGGATGATTGATATTGTGTGAAGAGGGGATTAGAATTCCTAAGGTATCGTTAATTGCTTAATTTCGATAAAACCCATCTTTCATTATTTTTGATTGCATTCGAATTAATTTTCATAAAAAAACCAATTACAATTTGATTTGTTTAACTAAAATGAACATGAGAACTCTAATGCCTAGTCACTAATCGTATTGATTCTTTGAGGGAACGACCTTGATTTATCACGTACTACTTTTACGACCCGTACACTTGCAGTGTCATTATTCTGGTAAGCATCAATCCTCCATCTTCTTCTTCATGATTCTTTGTCTCTTTGAATTTCTGAATCTAATTTCAATGTGTAGAGCTATGTGGAGCTAAATTTGTTTGATCCTATGTTTACTTGAACTTATTGCCATGTACTAAGGATTTTGCACGGTTAAATGGAGTTGATTAATGATTTGAATGCTTGATCTGTCCTTATTGTTGATGAAAAGTTTGGCCATCTCTTGTTGAATTGGGAGTTTTGAGGTTTGTTCTTGAAAAAAGGAAATCTCAATAGACTAATTAATTAAGCAACTTAGGATTGAAATTAGGTAACACTAGTTTTATTCTTAGGTATAGAAATATGCTCAAGAATCCTAAGTGGGGAAAGGAGCTAAACATATTATATCTGATTAATTGTGAGAGAAGTCTGCAATTAATTAGGATATAAGTCTAAGTGGTTTGAGAGACATTTGGGCTCAATTAATCTCCCCAACCCTCAGATTGTTGATTAATCAATTAACTGGACTCCCCAATTCATGGCAATTAGGGGATAGGGACCTAGGATGCTCTTAAATAATTTATCTCACTAGAACTATCTTGACACTCAGTATTTGTTTACTTCCATTTTATGTTAATCCATTACATTGGTATTTACACATCTTGACTTAAACAAAAGCGAATTTCCTTAGGCTTAATTAAGTTTAATTCAATTCTCTATGGGACGACCTTGATTCACTATATTACAAAAATGATTTGTATGCTTGCAAAATTATTTGCAAAAGTAGTGGCTATCAATAACAAAGCCAAGGAGTTTGTAAATGATGATGCAGTTTATGGCCGAACAAAAGGCAGTAATGAAAAGCATGGAAATGCAAATTGGGCAATTAGCATTAGAGTTGAATACGATGAAGCAGGGTCGATTACCAAGTGATATAGTTCCCAATCCTAGAAGGGAAGGGAAAGAAGAATGTAAAGCTATCTCCTTGAGAAGTGGGAAACAATTGCCTAAAGTTCATAGAAATAGGGAGGACTTAGTGAGTGAAGAGGAACACACCATTCAGAAGAAAAGTGTAGAGCGAGCGGGATGAGACAGAAAAGAGGAAAGAGGAGAAACAAAAGAGTGTAGAAATAGAAAATAAAAGTGAAAATAAGACGGTAGAACCTCAGAAAAGAATGCCTCTACCACAAAGGTTTCAAAAGAAGGCTTTAGAGGAAAAATATAAGAAATTTCTTCAGATATTCAAATAGTTGCATATTAACATCCCATTTGCAGAAGCTTTAGCGCAAATGCCTTTATACACCAAGTTTCTGAAGGAAATGTTAAGCAATAAGAAGAAGTTGAATGAGTTGGGCACAGTCATGCTTACAGAAAAATGTAGTGTAATAATTCTTAACAAGTTTCCCTATAAGCTACGTGACCCGGGTACCTTCTTAGTGCCGTGTGTCATTGGAAACAAATTCGAAGGAGGAGCTCTAGGTGATCTTAGATCAAGTGTGAATTTGATGCCACTTGCAATTTTTGAACAACTTCAACTTGGGGAAGTACATCCTACCTCAGTTACGTTACAGTTAGCAGACCAGAGGCTGTCTAAGCCAAAGGGGATTATTGAAGATGTTCTAGTTAAAGTGGACAAGTTCATCTTTCTAGTGGACTTTATCATCTTAAACATACCAGTGGACAGAAAGTTGCCTCTTTTGTTGGGCAGACCATTCTTGGCTATAGCTCGAGCTCTAATTGATGTGGAAATGGGTGAAATCAAGCTACGAGTTGGGGATGAGGAGATCTTGTTCAATATGAATAAGGCCTTGAAATTCTTTGATCAGACAGACGACTATTTTTGGGTTGAAATCTACGAAAAATACATTCAAGGTATACTTGATATATATAATGAAAGGGACTCATTAGAAGCATTGTTACATAAGCTGGAAATAATTGAACAACAAGGGCCAGATGAATGTAAGATTATGAGACATGAAAATTCCTACTGGTTGAATTTTTAAAGAAAATTTAAATTATTAGAGATGGAAGCTAGAGTGACCTCGTCAATGAAGCCGTCCATTGAAGAACCTCCGCAATTAGAGTTGACACCATTGCCTTCTCATTTGAAGTATGCCTATTTGGGAATGGATGATTCATTACCCGTGATCATTTCTGCATCTTTAAATGAGGAACAAGAGCATAAGCTAGTTGAGGTACTTAAAACTTACAAATTAGCTATGGGTTGGACAATTATAGATATCAAGGGCATTAGCCCAGCAATAGTGATGCACAAAATTTTGCTGGAAGATAAGCACAAGAAATTTGTTGAGGGGCAAAGGCGATTGAACCCAATCATGAAGGAAATGGTTAAAAAGGAGATATTGAAATGGTTGAATGTCGAGATCAGATACCCTATCTTTGACAACAACTGGGTTAGCTCGGTACAATGTGTTCTTAAAAAGGGAGGAATGACAATGGTAAAAAACGATCAAAATGAGGTTATTTCCACCAAGACAGTCACTGGATGGCGAATTTGCATGGATTATAGGAAGTTAAATGCAGCACCAAGCAAGGATCATTTTCCCCTCCCGTTAATTGACTAGATGATTGATCGCTTGGCTGGGAAACAATGCTTTTATTTCTTGGATAGATACTCTGGATATAATCAAATAGCAATCGCCCCAGAAGATCAAGAAGAGACAACATTCACTTGTCCTTATGGCACTTTTGCATTTCGTAGGATGCCATTCGGGTTATGCAATGCTCCAGCCACCTTCTAATGCTGTATGATGTCTATCTTTGTAGACTTCATTGAACATACCATGGAAGTCTTTATGGATGACTTCTATGTGTTTAGAGAGTCCTTTGAGATGTGTTTGGCAAATTTATCGCAAGTCCTGAAGCGTTGTGAAGAGACAAATCTGGTGTTGAATTAAGAGAAATGGCATTTCATAGTCACTGAGGGAATTGTTTTAGGCTATAAAGTTTTTAAACATGGTCTAGAAGTGGATCGTGCCAAAACAACAATGATCAAACACCTCCCACCACCCACTAATGTAAAGGGAATTTAAAGTTTTCTTGGTCATGCTGGTTTCTACTGATGATTCATTAAGGATTTCTCAAAAATTGCAAAGCCATTGTGCAGACTCCTAGAGAAGGACATACCTTTCCAGTTTATTGATGAGTACCTAAAGGCTTTTGAAGAGCTAAACAGAGATTGATCACTGCGCCCATCATTATAGCTCTGAACTGGAGTTAACCATTTGAACTCATGTGTGACACTAGTGATTATGCGAGTTATTTTGGGTCAAAAAAAGGACAAGGTACTTCATCCCATTTACTATGCTAGTCAAACTTTAAATGGAGCCCAAGTAAATTACACTACAACTGAGAAGGAGATGTTGGCCATGGTCTTTGCTTTTAGCAAATTTTGTTTTTATTTAATGGGTACTAATGTAATTTTACATACTGATCATGTGGCCATTAGATACTTATTGAGTAAAAAAGAGTCAAAACTGAGGCTAATTAGATGGGTCCTTCTCCTATAAGAATTCAATGTAAAGATAGTGGATAGGAAGGGTAGTGATAATCAGGTAGTTGATAATTTATCACGTCTAGTTCAAGAATTTGAATGTACCAATGGAACCGTGATTGACGAAAATTTTCCTGATGAGCAAGTATTTCAGGTGGCAAATTTAACTGACATCCCATGGTATGTTGATATTACCTTATGTGTAATGTTCTCCCGCCTGATGTCAGTCACTACCAAAAGAGGAAATTTCTGCATGATGTCAATTACTATGTTTGGAAGGAACCTTTTCTCTTTAAGAGGTGTGCTAATTCTATAATTAAAAAGTGTGTGCCTGAAATAAAATAGCTTACCATACACTATGCATGCCACTTGTCAGCTTATGGGGGTCATTTTGGGGGACAAAAGACTGCACATAAGGTGTTGGAATCAGGTTTTTATTGGCCCACGTTGTTTAAAGATGCTCACAGCTTCGTTCTTCAGTGTGATAGATGTCAAAGAACAGGGAACATCTTAAGGTGACATGAGATGACACAGTTTGGGATCTTAGAAGTTAAACTGTTTGATGTATGGGGAATGGACTTCATGGGCCCTTTTCCTTCATCCCGAGGTAATCATTACATACTAGTGGCTGTGGAATATGTGAGTAGGTAGGCTAAAGCATTGGCTTGTATAGCTAACGATTCCAACACAGTAATCAAATTCCTCAAGAAATACTGTAATAGGTTTGGGGTATGATAAACATGATCTTTTATACACTTTATTCTCCTTAGCTTAAGTTTTTAATAGATAATTAAGGCTTAATGGATTTACTTAAATGGAATTTGATTTTAAAAAGACATTTTCTACATTTAAGGAATTAAGTTACAAATTATTGGTTTTTAATGCCCAATTTTATCTCAAATAATTTTTGTGAATATTCTTCCTATTATTTCTGCAGATTTTTGATGGACAATGGAATTGGAATGGAAGAATTAAATAGCATTTGAGTAGGAGTAATGGGTTTTGAGAAGAAATTTTATATTCAAAAGTAGAAGATGGGGAGAGGTTGCTGCAAGTGACAAGAGCTATGTGTATAAGAAGGAAACTCTCACATAGGAAGAATTAAATGAAGCTTAAACACGTTGCAACACACTTCCATAAACACTCAAGCAACTTCAATAAGGGAGTGCCATGGGTGTAGTGTTTTGAGTAGAATGTGGGCTGGAGAAAAGAGAGTTTCACGTGAGGAATGAGTAAAAGAAGATCCATGCACATAGAGGCAGCAGCTGAATAGAGAAGAGAAGTAGATAACCACAATTTCAAGAAGAATTTCGAGCTTGAGAGGAAGCTCACAAGGAAGAGGAATGAGCTGAACGAAGATGCATGGGCTGAAGTCAAAACGTGAAAGAAGAGAAGCCAACATGGAAGCTACATGAGACACAATAAGCACGTGGTAAACGAGTTGAACAAGCACGAGCAGGGCATGGTAAGCTATAGGTTCTAGGAGCTGCAAGATAACACAAACACCACATCAACATGAAGAAGCAGCTGTATGAGAAAAATGCATGAAGAGAACCACGTGGTTGAACAGAGGAATGAAGCTACAAGTTCACTAAGTCTGATGTACAAATTTTGACGGGCTTGTCGTGCAACCCTTAAAATAAAACTAGGTTGACTAAAAATATAGCAAGTGGCACAACCTAGGTCATCTCCCTTGGAAATGGAATTCAATGTTCAACTAGGTTTCTACAGGTTAAAAGACTCTAAAAATTTCTAAACTAAAGGTGGGGTTTTGATCTAATTAAATTAAGTAAAGTCTAATTGAATTAAAATTCCTAAACACTACCTAATTGGGTGAATTATGGTGAATGATGGTCTTGTGACTAGCTTAGGAATCATCCCTTGGTATCCACTATCCTTATCCTATTCCAATTATGATTAATTCTGACCTAAGAGTTCCTAATTATGTTCATTAGCAAATGATCTTGAATAACCATTCAAGATTCAAGAGATTAACAAGTTAATATTGAATTGAGACCTTAAACCTACACCAATTCATTAACTCTTGTCTTTAAGATCAATGAACACCTAATTTGATTAATTAACTGATTAATTAGCCTCTGATTCATCATCCAAAAATGTTTAATTAACCAACTAAACATCAAGGAATTCTCAAATCAAGCAATTAAGCATATAATCTCACTCATGCATTTCATCGAACACCTTCGTGGCATACATGGGAAATTAGAGAATAATGAAAAATCATATTCCAATCCAACCAATTAATTAACAATAAAAGCTTCCTAATTAGTGTCTAACCAGCCACTAATTAATTACACAAATTCCTAATCAAATACAACTCATCCAAGATTGTACAAGAAAAAGAAAAAGTGTAGGAAATTGAGAAATCTTAGCCAAAATTCTGATTCTTCTCTAAAGATTCAAGCTTCTCCAAGGTTGCTTCCAAGCTAGCCTCAAGGATGAATCAAAGCTTCATGGAAGTGGAATGAGAATGGAGGAGTGGATGAAAATGGCGTGGTGAATGGAGATGGTTCTGGAGTGGACGAAGGGGTGGATGAAGGTGATGGGAATGGGGTGAATGCGTGAGTTGGGCGTGTATATTAAAAATGAAGGGACGATGGATGATTTTGTGGAATGAATGGTTGGGATGAATGCATTATTCACGTGCTACTTCATGTGCTTCATTTATTCTTTTTCCACATGCTTAGCTCATTAATCTCCAGCTCTCTTCACGTGTTCTCCCTTCTCTAATTTCAATCGTCTGAAGTTTATGCATGTGCATGTAAGGTGGGCCCCATTTTAAAGCTAAATATAATATTCAATGTTTTGCTCAAGCTTCCCACGTGACTGTCCAGCCCTCCATGCAAACTTCCCATGTCGTGTTCTTAAGTTTTTATTCCAGTAGCTCGTCATTCTCATGCTGGTTTCACATTCTTCCTCAGCTCCAGCGTATTCTGCTCCATGCTCTATTCTTCTTTTTCTTTCCATTTATTCTGCTGCTATCCAGACGTAGCTTCAACGTCTTTTCATCGTGATGCTGCTAGCCATGCAAACCCAGTTCAGCGTCTCTTCATCGTGATGTTCTCCAGTCGTGGCTTCTCCCCTGTTCAGCTCGTAGTTCCTCAAGTTCCAGCCCATGCATGATGGTGTGTGCTTGAGTGAGCTGACTACTGTAAGTGTGTTTGATGTTAAATGGACTGCCACATGGTTCTTTACATCACATGGATCTGCTACATGTATTTAAGTGGATGAAGATTCAATTTCCCATTCAAAGCTCCAATTTTCATATTAAAATTCTGCACAAAAGAGTGGGAAAAATTAAATGGGCATATTCACAAAAATTGTTTAAGATAAAATGAGCATTAAAAACCAAATTTTTGCAAATTAACTCCTAAAATATAGAAATGGCTATTAAAATAAAATCTTATCTAATTAAAGCCCTAAAGCCATATTTGGACACTAAAATGCCTAAGTTAGGGGATTAAAATATATAAAATGTCATGCTTATCATAGAGGTAATGGATTTTCATGAAATAGATCCAACTCTCATCTCACGTGAGCACAACAACTACAGAAGGTTCGGGTTTAAGGGAGAGTAAATGAGAAACACAATGGTTTGGTCTTCAAGAGGAGAAGTAGGAGGGAAGCAGAACGTGCTCTCATGTTATGCAGCTGCAGAACAGTAGAAGCTCAAGTTTTATGTGATGTAGTGCAGAACGTGGAAGCTTGCATGAGCTAAATCATCGTGAAGAAACTTGTGAGCAGATGCTACGGGTTAGAGAAGGAAGAATGAGCTGGGAAACACGACGTGGGAAGCTTGCATGAATTTGAATATTATATTTAGCTTCAAGTGGGGTCCACATTCATATATAATAAAAAGAGAAAGGAACTGCAAGGAATTGAAATAAAAGAGGAAGCATGAGAGGAGCTGGCCACGTGACTTTTAATAAAGAAGGGATTCGCACAATCACGCCATTCATACACCCCTATCCATCGCCATTCATCTCTGATGCTTCATTCCATCACGTATCTATTTGATACACATCCACATCATCCATTCATTTATTCAGACATTCCATTCGCACGATCCCATTGTCACATCCATTCCATTCATGCGCCTTTCGTCCATTCCACTTTGCCCTTCCTTCGTCCAGAACACACTCCATACCACTTCCTCCATTCTCCATCTCCATCTCACCACCTTCATGAAGCTCTAAGCCTCTATCTGTGACTAGCAAGGAAGAAGGACTTTGGAGAAGCTTGAATCCATAGAATCACAAGCAGAATTTTTGGCTAAGGATTTCTAATTTTCTACACTTTTTCTTTTTCTTGTACAATCTTGGTTAAGTTGTATTTAATTAAGAATTTGTGTAATTATAATTAGTGGCTGGTTAGACACTGATTAGGAAGCTTTTTTGTTAATTACTTGATTATATTGGAATTTGATTTTTCATTATTCTCTAATTTCCCATGTGTGCCACGAAGGTGTTCGATGAAATGCATGAGTGAGATTATGTGTTTGATTGCTTGATTTGAGAATTCTTTGGTGTTTAGTTGGTTAATTAAACATCTTTGGATGATGAATCAGAGGCTAATTAATCAGTTAATTAATCAAATTGGGTGTTCATTGATCTTAAAGGCAAGAGTTAACGATTTAATGCGGGATTGAGGTTTAAATGCAATATTACTTTGTTAATCTCTTGATTCTTGCATGGTAACCCACAATTAAGGACTCTTAGGCCAGAATTAATCACAATTGGATTAGGATAAGGATAGTGAAAACTAAGGGACGGATCCAAGGCTAGTCACAAGACCATCATTCACCCATAATTCATCGAATTAAGTACAATTTAGGAACTTTATTTCAATTTTATTTTAGATAGTTTAATTTAATAAAAAAACCCCCAAATTAGATAGCTTTTAGGACCTTTAACATTTAGAAAATCTAATTGAACATTGAACTCCATTTCCAAGGGAGATAACCTAGGTTGTGCCACTAGCTACATATTTAGTTCAACCTAGTTTTATTTGAAGGCTGCGTGACGAGCCTGTCAGGGTACCTTGGGCTATCATCACTAGTGAAGGTACTCATTTTCACAATAACCAATTGAAGAATCTACTATTGAAATATGGGATACATCATCGAATGTCTCTCGCATACCACCCTTAGACCAATAGCTTGTGTGAGCTTACTAATAGGGAAATCAAAAGAATTTTGGAAAAAACTATTAATCATTCCAAAAAAGATTAGTCTGATAAGTTGGATGATGCACTATGGGCTTACCGAACAGCTTGTAGGACACCCATATGAATATCTCCCTATAGACTTGTTTATGGGAAAGTATGTCATTTACCCCTGGAACTTGAATATAAGGCATGGTGGGCTATTAAACAGCTTAATCTTGATCCTACTCTAGCAAGTAAAAAGAGAATGCTTCAATTGGATGAATTTTGACTAGAAGCATATGAAAGCTCAAAGGTTTATAAGGAAAGGACCAAGAGATGGCATGATCACCACATTCTCCACTGGACCTTCACACCAGGACAACAAGTATTGCTGTTTAACTCAAAACTCAAGTTGTTTCCTGGGAAGCTTAAATCAAGATGGTCAGGCCCGTATATTGTGATTGCGGTTGCATCTTATGGAGTAGTGGAAATTAAAGATGAACGATCAAGGGATCAATTTAAGGTTAATGGTCAAAGGCTCAAACAATATTTTTGGGGAGAATGGAATAGACATAAGATGGTTCAGAGCTTCACCACACATCCTTGAATACTAGGGATAGTCTAGCTGAAGACTTTAAACTTAGCGCTTTTGGGAGGCAGCCCAAACTTTTCTCTTTTGCACCTTCATCTCTTTTTATTTTTATTTTTGTTGAAAGAATTATGAATGTTTAAGCCTTATTTTAACTTTGTAGGGTTGGAGTGTACAGGAGTAGTTGGAAGTTTTGGACTAACCTTTGTTAAAGGAAGCAGGAAAATAGAGTATTTAAATGAACCCAAGTGTTCTTTCTCATTTGGTAACTGTGTTCTTTCTCATTCAATCAAGTTGCTCTTGGGTTAAGGGGAGTACATGTAGGGGTTAGATGAAATATTGCAGAATGAAAAAAAAAAAATTTCACTACTGCGAGGAGTCCATCTTGCTATGGTGAGACTGCTTGTTCTGCGTCTGATACATTAAACAGAGAGCTCCTCGCTATGGTGTGGGCTGTGGTGAGCCAACGTGTGTATGAGAGATGTTAAGTGTTCTCGCTAGATCGAGACCATCATTTCGCCATAGCGAACTCCATGTCTTTACAGTTTGGTACAAAGTCCAGACAGTCTTTCACTATAGTCATGCTCTGGCGAGTGAAAGGGGTTGGAAAATTTTTTCAAGTGTACTCGCTATTGTAAGATGGCGAACTCCTTATAGCAACTGCAGTATGCTCATAGACAAGTACAAACACCAGAGAGTTTCTCGTTATAGTTGAGCTATAGCGAGATTCTTCAACTAACAAGAATTACCTAAGTATGCTTGCCATTACGGGAGGCACATTTGCCATTACGAAACCAGCAGCTTTGCCCTTGTTACTTCTTCCAGAGATCACCTCGCCATTGCCTAGCAAGGTCTCTGACCATTCATATATAAAATAAAATAAAATAAATAATATAACAAAATAGCAAAATAACCTACATACATTATTTTTATCGCATTTCTTTCTTACTGTCTTCCTCGCTACTACGTGCCTGTGCCCCCATCCCTTTCCTTATCTCTTATGTAGATTTCCATGCTTTTCATGCCCCCATTCCCCTCGTGCACTACTTTCCTTGCATCAGGTACATTGCTCGCCCTTTATTTCCTCAATCGTTGCACATTATAGCTGATTTTGTGGTTTTTAGGGCTGTGATACTTTTTGCATTTACCTGCGTAATGAGGGGGTCAATAGGTCAGCATTCTAGTCGCGTTTTGTTTGTTGACTATTTTTATGTAGGAAGTTCTCATTAATCTAGAATTTTTCAGGCTAAATCCAAGTTTCTGGAAATATGTTCGTTCTTGCTAAAGCGAGAATAAACTCGTTATAGCAAGTTCAAATGTTCCTCTCTAGAACGTGTTGTTTCTTTTTTGGGCACTTCTTGCCTTGCTTGCTTCAAGTTTCTTTTTCCTTAATACCCTGTTTGCATTGACCACAGAATTTTTTATGTGTGTCCGCAAGTGCACGGGTCGGATCAAGTAGTTCAATGATAAGTAAAGTATCGTTCCCACGAGGAATGACTTAAAAGCAATTAGGCAATGCACAACCTACTTTCATGCATGTTAAGCAACCAATTAAGCAAGTCTTGAATCTAGAACTAAATTTTACAATGAAACAATTTAAAGAAAACTTGGTTGGCAGAGAAATTTTAGGGAAAGTCCAAGGTTTTGAAATTACCTAGAGTCACTATTCCCCTGATGCTTACTAGAACTTAATTTCTTGTTTAATTGCAATTAATTTTCACCTTGTGGGTTAAGAGATTTAGAAGCTATAACCGTCCGTTGATGTAATTATAACCCTACTCTCATCTAAAATCTAAGTGTCCTTAGATTTAGATTAGAGCGCATTAGGAACTACAACCCTCTACAAAAACCAATTAAGGCAATTAGGTATATTTCTATCCCAATTGCAAATTAGTTAATTCTAAACTTAATTTATCCTACTCTTAAGTCTAATGAGAACCCCTTTTTCAAGGTCAATTCCAATTACCAAAATCAATTCTAAGAGGTGGCCAATCTCTAAGAAAGCATTAAGCTAGAGAAGGATACACAGGGCTCAATTTATCACAATTAACAAGATAAACAACAATCTAGTTCACATCAAGTTCATAGTGCTCTAGGTAAAAGGAATTTAGCTACACATAGCTAAATCTACAGCAAATCCCAATCCAATACATGGAAAAGATGAAAAGAAACAAAGAAAGCAAACAAGGGACTAATAGAGATGCAGAAAATGGAGCTCCCTGATAACCTCCTAATTTAGGACCCAAAAGGGCTATATTTGACACTAAATTAGGGAGGTAAAATACTTTTCTCCTGATTAATATGGTTAAAAATGTACTCAATTAAACAAAACAAAGAAAGTATTATAATTATAATATTTTTATCAGTTTAAGCCTCACTTTAGTTTTGATTTCAATTTTAGGGAAAAGTAGCAAAAGGAAGAAAGAAATGAATATAAGAGAGGGAAGCTGAAAGTGGCCAAGGTAGATTGAACAAGACTTCTCGCCATAGCGAGACCGAAGTTCGCTATAGCGATATGGCACTTTTGCCGTAGCGAAGGGTAGGCTTCGCAATAGCGAAGTCGTGTCGCATAGAAATTCCAGAGAGCAACTCGCCATAGCGTTGGAGTAGCGAAGCGCAGCGGAAACCTGAGGATTTATGAGACCTCGCTATAGCGAGAGACGCTTCTCGCCATAGCGAGATCGGACCTGAAACGCAGAGTTTTAATTTTCAAGCTTTAAAAGACGTTGGAAGAGTTAAGGTTGGAGAGATTCGGTGGTAGAGGAAGTTCTGAGCATCTAGGAGGCGATTTTGAGAGTTCTTCAAGGCTCTTTAAGCTAGGAGTGTGAAGGAAGAGGAGGAATCAAAGGGGGAGCTCTACTTTCTGCATATCATTCTTCCCTTTGTTTGCTTTCTTTGTTCTTTTCATCTTCTCCATGTATTTTGATTGGGAATTCTCTGTAGATTTAGCTATGTGTGGCTAAATTCATCTTTACCTAGAGCACTATGAACTTGATGTGAACTGAATCATTAATTGTCTTGTTAATTGTGATGATTGGAATCTTGTGTATCCTTCTCTTGCTTAATGCTTTCTTAGGGATTGGCCACCTCTTTGATTTGATTTAGGAAATTGGAATTTACCTTGAAAAAGGAATTCTTAATTGAACATAAGAGTTGGATAAATTAAGTTTAGAATCATCTAATTTGTAATTGGGATAGACATATACCTGATTACCTTAATTGGTTCGTAGAGGGATATAGTATCTAACGCATTCTAACCTAAATCTAAGGACACTTAGATTCTAGGGGAGAGTAGGGCTGTAATTACATCGATGGACGGTTATAGCTTCTAAACTCTTAACCCACAAGGCGATAATTAATTACAATTAAACAAGAAATTAAGTTTTAGTGAGCATTAAGGGAATAGTGACTCTAGGTAATTTCAAACCTTGGATTTTATCTTAACTGCCTGTGCCAACTAAGTTTTCTTTCAATTAGCTTTATTTTAAATTTAGTTCCAAAATCAAGAATCTCATAATTGGTTGTTTAACGTGGATAAAAGTAGGTTGTGCACTGCCTAATTGCATTCCAGTCATTCCTCGTGGGAACGATACTTTTACTTATCACTGAACTACTTGATCCGACCCGTGCACTTGCGGTCACGCATAAAAAATTTTAGCGATCACTCCCCCTTGATTCTTTCTCCTTCCTTCACTCCTCCAAGCTTGAAAAGCCTTCAAAGACCACCCAAAATCGCCTCCCTAGACGTCCAGTAATCTACTCTGCCGCAGAATGTCGAAGCCTTACCTTCTTTCCTCTTTTTTTAGCTTGAAAAGTAAAACTGTGCGTTTCAGGGCTGATCTCGCTATGGCGAGCAGTGTTTCTCGCTATAGTGAGATCTCATATGTTATAGGTTTTCTGCTGTGTTCGCTACTTCCACGCTATAGCGAGTTGCTCCCTGGACTTCCTATGCAATGCGACTTCGCTATTGCGAATTGTCTCCTTCGCTATGGCAAATTCACCATCTCGCTACAGCGAACTCTGTTCTCACTGTGGCAAGAAGACTTGTAAAATCTGTGGTTGCCCATCTCAGCTTCCCTCTTTTAATTGCAACTCTTTCTATACTTTGTAACTTTTCCCTGAAACTGAAATCAATCACAGAATGAGGCTCAAACTGATAAAAAATGTTAAAATTGAAATACTTCTTTTATTTTGTTTGATTGAATATATTTTTAACCTATTAATCAAGGGAAAAGAACTTTACCTCCCTAATTTAGTGTCAAATATAATCCTTTTTAATCCTAAATTAGGAGGTTATCAAGCATCTTCCTCAAAGCAGAAGAAGAAACCATATGACAAGGACAGATTTGCTTCTTCAAGAGCCAAATTTTGCTTTGAGCACCTCTTCTCTGACTGGGGTGTTGTTGGAGATAGATATTATAAGTCCCACATCTTGGATTTGACTTATAGTGATTTTGAATGGCATGGCTTACAAGGCTTCACAAAAAAGCCTGTGCATTGGATTCCTCTAATGCTCCAAGAATTTTATGCCAATTTTGAAGACATTGAGGAGGATGAAGATTAATACTATTTTCGATCAGCATGGGTACGAATCAATGAGAAAGTTATTCAGGACTTTTATGAGCTACCCTATGTCGCAGAATGTGCCTTTCAATCTTATATGGTTGATCAGCAGTCCATTCCATAGGAAGAGGAGGAAACGACCATAGTAAATGAAGGACGAGTAAGGTTGACTAACAAAGTGTATGCAATCAACCAACTAAATAAGCCTGCTCGATTTTGGCTACAGTTCATTACTAGCAATGTCTTGACTAGTTCCCATGGGTCCAACATGATCCAAGAAAGGGCTGTGTTAACTTATTGCTTCATGACTAGGCAGCAGGTGAATATTTCTCGCCTTATGATCCTAAACTTCAAGCAAATTGCATGGTTAGATAGGGTGAGCTTGGCGTACCCCCACATGCTTATCGAGTTACTCTCAATGGGGGGTAGCCAAGTATCTAAAAATAATGCTCAATTTAAACTAAAGGGCTTATTCAAGTATGATAGCATGAAGGATGAACCAGGAAGACCTCACAAATACTGAGTATAAGCCCAACCACAACACGAAGCATCTCCACCTCCTCCACAGCAGCGAGTGGATACTCTAGAACCTATGATGCAGGATTCACCACCTCAGACTCAGTTTGAGGGCTGGGTGAGAGACTCCATTTACAGACTAGAGGGGCATGTCCTGTCAATAAAAGATCAGTTGTAAATGCTTGTGGATTATCTGATACTTGCCCCTCTACCTCTACCTCCAGAGGTCCTTTAGTCATCAGTCATTGTTCTTCCACAAGACCCTGCATCGCATGATATGCCTGGGCCCTCTGACTTATAGAGTTTTTGTGTTAATTGTATGATCCTTCTTGCTTTTTTGCTTTCATTTTTGGATAACTATATATGGATCACTATACCTCATAATGTTTTTTAGATTCTGTGCTGGCTAGTTATATATTTGATTCTTTTACCTAACGCCCACCGATAATTCCTAACTATTCATATTATTGTACATATTTTCTCTTAGTAAATATGATGTTAGCCTCCACTTATAGGGTAAATAATACTTTCATAAAAGAAAATAAACATACTTAGGATGAATAGCTCTATACTCAATATTTACTTGAAAAATCAGCATTTTTACCTTAATTTTGAGTATATTGATAACTAATTATACTTTGTTTTTCTTATCGGATGCATGTTTTAAAGAGTATTGAGCAATCTCAGGAGAAAGAGGGTGCATAGTGGTGGTTTTGCAATCTCATTGTGACCAAGTTCCTTCATGCCACGATTGAAAATGAAGAATCCAAGGGAAAGCATGTTATGCAACTTGCACCGCGGCAGATCATGTTATGGCCTCAGTGAGAATTTAGTCAGAAGTAAATCATGCCGAGGCATGATACTGAGGAGTCACAGCGCTAATAGAATGAAGCAAAATCCTCAGCGTGGGTGCATTAAGCCATGGCATGAAGTCTCACAGAACCAAATCTCGTTGCTATGGAATCTATATGCGCTGAGGCAAGGAACTTGCATGCCACTCCAAATTCACTCAAAAGCCAACCTCGCCACGGCGTATCATCTCAGGCCACGGTGCTCAGTCTCGCAGAACTTAATCTTGCCGCAGCGCAAGACACTGAGCCGCAGTGCAATGCGAATTAACTGAACACATCATTTTGTTTTCAAAATTTCTGAGGGTTTAAAGCTTCATATGTGAGTGGGAGACGAGGCAGTCATCATTCTGGGTTATTTTTGTTTTGTTCCAAGTGTGTAGAGGCTAAGGGCGGAGCTAAGAAGGCATTTTGAAGCAAAGTGAAGCTGGAGATTGAAGATTGAGGCTGAAACCATCTCATTTTGGAGTTTCTTCTTCTTTTCTTTTATTTTTATCATTTGTATTGATGTATCTGACTTTTGCTTCAACCTTGTCTTGGGTTTTTATGATCATGTATAGCTAAACCCTCTCTAATATAGGATTATTTGGAACTCTTGTATGGATTAGTGGTTGTTCTTCACTCTAACTTTTCAATCAATGGTTAATGTTTGTTCATTCAACTTCATGCTTCATGCTTTCTGGTTGATTGGCCAACAATTAGATTGATTTAATACCTTACTTGAACTTAGGAAAGGGAAAAGGAGGTCAGATTAGAAGTTAAGTGGTGTGGGTACTTGAAACTTGCTCGGGTAAGTGGATGGTTTAGCTACTGAGATAGAAATATACTCAATAACCTCACATGGTTCAATTAGGTATTGAGATAATAGTTTGATCTTAGTTGGTTTTGTAAGGAATTATAAATTTAACTGGGTAACCCTATATAAGATTTGGAAAAATATATATAGGAACAACAGAAAGCTAAACTAACAGGTATTACCATTGAGAGCAAAAGTACTGAATGTTGAGCTAATTGCTATGAAGTACAAGAGGACTAATAATCCTAGATGCTAATATTCACTAGGAAATCCAAATACTAACCTCGAACCTTATATAGCTTAGAACCCATAATCATTTCTTCTAACACCAATTTTGAAATAGTGATTCGCTTGATTTAAATTAGGGTGTGAATTTTAGTACTTGACAATATTTTGACGGCAAATCCTTGAGGGAACGATCTTTTCTTATCACTATACTGCTTTCGCAATATGTATACTTGCGTGTACGCTTCAAAAGAGGTAACACCCACTTACTGTTTGCTGTGTGGTCTTTGTATATTTGTTGTCTCTCAAATACAGGAGTTGTTTTCATACCTCCCTCTCATCCTTAACTGTTCATATCAGGGGAGTCCCATTTCTTTCTTTCTACTTACATCCTTTACCTTCACCCCGATTTACTTCTACTTTTCTGATTCTAGTATCTCTTGTTTTAAACATTATGGACAATGTTTTTTTAAGTGTGGGGGAAGGTAAATATAGGTTAGGTGGACATACAGACCCAAATAAATAATAATAAGAATAATATCAATAATAATCAGTCCACCATAATGCCTTCACAATTTTAACTAGATTTAGCTCCCCCTTGCTTCAGATGAATACTAAATAATGAATGTGGAGGTTAGGCAAACTTGAAATGAACAAAGCAAGTAATGTGATTGTAGTAAACACCCATAATAGAAGCACTTTTCAGCAAGACAGTTATTGAAGTAATTCAAGCTTTTTCTTTAGTTAGCCCCAAATTATGTTTAGATCTCTCTAGTGTATTTTCTGCTGATGAATATCTGATTGTCATTTGAGAGGGATATATAAAAAAAAGAAATATATACAGATATATCTCTACTCCAATGGTTGAAATCACTTAGTAATTGGGAGTTTGCACTAAAAAGTGTGAACTTTCGCGTCAAATAGTAGTAAAACTAAGTATGCTAGTGAGCACTTTGAGTTGATTTCCTTAATCTGAGTAACCGGATAGCTTCATAATCAATGTTGTCATTCGCGTCACAAGGATTAAGAGAAATAAGGAGGAGATTTGAGAAAAAAAAAGAGAAGAAAAAAGAAGAATAAGAATGAGTGTGCTGAGAGTAGTACTCTGTTGAACAATAAAGACCACTCTTAATGAGCTCTGACGATTGAAGTTAGAGTAGATAGTTGGATTGGGTCTTGAAAGTATATTGAGGGTTTTAACGAAGATTACTTGATTGCTTCTAAAAAATCTGTCTGTGGAACACACACACACTTTTTAAAAATCACGAGGGTGTTACTATGAGTACATTAGTTTCGAAATTCAAATTGAATTCTGCTGAACTTCTGCTTCTAACATTGGTTTCATTCTAAGTGTGGGGGAATTTGAAATTTTAGTTGATTGGGTGTTAATCGTGGAAAAGAATTAGTCAATAGCCACTTTGATTGATGTTTTCTAGGAATTACTTGAGGATAAGCAATAATATAAGTGTAGGGGGAGTTTGATGACCCCCTAATTTTTGATAAGAAAGAGATATATTTTATGATATATTAGGGAGTCAAAGTACTTTTCTCTTAACTAACATGGCTTAATTTTTTATTCAATCAAGCAAAATGAAGAAAATATCTCAATTGTGATATCTTTATCAGTTTTGAGCCTCATTTTATGATTGATTTTTATCCCAGGAGAAGGTAGAAGATTGTAGAAAGGAATGAGAAAAGAGAGAGAAGCTAAAAAGTCAAAAGGCAAGCTTAACAAGTCCTTTCACTACATCGAGAACACAATTCGCTATAGTTAGGATGCGCGTTCACTATGGCGAGAAAGTCACTTCGCCATAGTGAAGTCGTGATGCATACAAATTTCAAGGAGCTCTTAGCTATAGCATAGGTAGTAGCAAGATCAGCAAAAACCTTGGCACCTATAAGCTCTCACTATAGCAAGAGCCACCCCTCGCCATAGCGAGGTCAGTCACTGAAACGCACAACTTTGATTTGTGAGCTAAAAACGCGAGAGAGAGTGAGGGTTTCATGATTCGGGGCTGAGAGGAGAAACTCTAAAGGGGAAAACACACCAAAGAGCTAGGGTTTGAGGAGGAGAAGCTTGGGTTGAAGATTGGAGGCTGAATCAACATGATTGTATTGAGTTTCCTTTGATCCTCCATCTTCTTCTTCATGATTCTTTGTCTCTTTGAATTTTTGAATCTGATTTCAATGTGTAGAGCTATGTGTAGTTAAATTTCTTTGATCTTAGGTTTACTTGAACCTATTGCCATGTACTAAGGATTTTGCATGGTTAAATTGAGTTGATTAATGATTTGAATGCTTGATTTGTCCTTATTGTTGATGAAGTGTTTAACCATCTCTTGTTGAATTGGGGGTTTTGAGGTTTGCTCTTGAAAAAGGGAAATCTCAATAGACCAATTGATTAAGCAACTTAGAATTGAAATTAGGTAACACTAGTTTTATTTTTAGGTATAGAAATATGTTCAAGAATCCTAAGTGGGGAAAGGGACTTAACATATTATATCTGATTAATTGTGAGAGAAGTCTGCAATTAATTAGGATATAAGTCTAAGTGGTTCGAGAGACATTTGGGCTCAATTAATCTCCCCAACCCTCAGATTGTTGATTAATCAATTAACCGAGCTCCTCAATTCGTAACAATTAGGGGATAGGAACCTAGGATACTCTTAAGTGGTTTATCTCACCAAAACTATCTTGACGCTTAGTAATTGTTTACTTCTATTTTATGTTAATCCATTGCATTGGTATTTGCGCATCTCGACTTAAACAAAAGCGAATTTCTTTAGGCTTAATTGAGTTTAATTCAATTCTCTGTGGGACGATCTTAATTCGTTATATTACAAAAGCGATCCGTATGCTTGTAGAATTATTTGCAAAAATAGTGGCTATCAATAACAAAGCCAAGGAGTTTGTAAATGAAGGCAATTGCTTAATTGAATAAGATTGAACTTGTACAAACTTTGAATTTAATAAGTTTGATAACGAAAAAACTGTGAAAGAAATTGATTACAACTTGATTGGAAATTAGATTAAAAGTGGTAAATAAAGTAGTAGAAAAGCTTTAAATAAAGAGAGTAGATGACTATAAAATAAAAAAGAAGTTGTAACACAAGTTTGTTGGGAGGATTCTATGTATGTTGCATGGTGTTCTTTACTCGCATTTATAACTTCCTCAGCAACCCTAAATGTTTTTCACTACAGCATGTGCTTTTTTATCGTGGTCATGTATGCGTGGTGGCTTAGTGTTTAAGATCATGAAGTCTAACTACCATTTGAAGTTGCTAATTTTTGAATCCACACTCTTCTATTTTTCAGCATTTCTAGTACATAAAATGTGAATCTCCAGCTAGTAGTGGAACTCTGGCTAACTTTTGCGTCGACTGTTGTCTGTGAGTTGATATCTCTCAACTAAATCTATTCTACTAGTCGTAACTTTTAGCTATTATTGGTAGCCAATAATTTTTTATGTTAACACTCTCAAATATTAAAAGGACACAAGTAATTTACAAAATGTTGAATTAACAAGGAGCCTACATTTCAAATTTTATAAAGAATTTAATTGATGCCATAATTCAAAATGCACCTGAAAATTCACCTGATAAAAGCCAATTCAAGCCTTAATGCGTGGCCTTTCGTGGACTCTATACCCTTGCTTTTGATTGATGCCATAATTCAAAATGCACATGCCAACTACCCTACCAATTTTCAAAGCCGAATATTCTGTATTTTCTTTTTCACTTATTTTAATCAATTATACTTCACTACTTTATGATCTTTAGATTTTTTTATTATATAAATACAATACAAGTAAGAACTATTCGTGCCTGCATGTTGTTGACAAGGATGAAATGGACCAAAAATAATTAACGAAAAAAGACTTGTTAAAATAATTGAGCTAACCATGACTTTCATGATGGATTTCAGCTAAGCAATTAATATATTGCATGAAGCTAGCAGCTAAGTTGGTAGATCTAATATATAATAACTTCAGTTTTATAAGACTAACATGGTGAAATTGGAGCATCAATGTTTTTTGATAATGAGTTTGAATTATGTATGAACCAGATCTTGATATTATATCAGTGTTGATCAAGTTCTTCTCTGAGAATTCATTCTGATATGCATCTTTTACTCATTTTGAGTCACTTTAATTATGCATATAGAGAAGTTTACCCCGAAACACAGAATCAAAGTTGAAGTTGCTGGCGATTGCTTCTTTCTACTATTTTAAGAGATTCATAAATAGTCTTGATTTATAAAAAAGGAAATTTAAATAAATTTACTCAAAACAGTATTATAGGTGATTTTCACTTAAAATATTGTCTGATTTATTAACATGTCTCTTTATAATTAATTTAATTTATTCATCTTTTAAAAATGAATTTCATTTCAGAATTTTTTTTAAACTTTTTCTGATATTTTCTAGAAAGACCTGGAGAAAATATATTGGTCATAACTCAAAAGCAGAATAGTATCAACCCGTCTCTCTCTGTCTCTGTCTCTCTCTCTTTTTCATTCTACAGAAATAAAGACAGAAAATGAGATTAGATTAGGCTTGTCATCAACTGCCACTACTATAATTTATAGGGATGAGTATTATCAATGGCACGTGAGAGGATGCTCTCTATGAGTCCCACATGCCAAACAGTCAGCGGCATCAATATTATTATCAAAGGGTCAAAAAGGCCAGCAAGATTGAACCAAATGAAAAGCAGGCAAAGACAGCTGGTGGTGGCTTACTTTTTTTTTTATTTTTTATGAAACATATAATAGGTTATTTTGAATTTTTGTAAATAAATTTAGTTTTCAGATAAATTTTTAAATACTTGTTTAATTCAAATTTTAAGTAGTTTTGAGCAAATTTTAGGTTAATTAGATAATTTTGAATACGTTTAATAAATGGCACTTATTTTGCAGGTGAAACAGACTAAGTTCTATATCGCTGACAACGGCATAGTTTTCAAGTCCAAATTCTTTTGTTTTAAATGTTTTCCTTTTGGATAAAGGGTTCGGTAAATCTTTTCCGTAGTTGATGCCTTCTCCTTCACATGCTTTTATTTTGTTTGCAATTAAACTTGATGGTCCAAAATCTTGAGGGTAGATCTAGTCTAGATTGATGAAAAGATAAATGAATTAAATTAATTATGAAAATGTTCCATTAAAAATAATTAAATTAACTAATGTAATTAATTACAAAAGACATAAAAATATATTAATTACATTTATTTAATCAGACTCAATTTTGACATATTTATTAGTATATTTATAATCGGTTATATTTTTATAGACTAAAATTATCCAAAAATTTGAATTATAAAAACACTATGCCTTGGTCTAATAAACTGCTTATTATTGGTACTGCTTCATCATCAGTCATTCCACTGCTTGTGAATGTTTATTAACATTAACAGCACGTTAACCTTTTCTCAAGACTTGATATTTAATTAAACTACCAACTAATGAAAGTTATTACCAAAACGTCGTTATCTAATAACTAATGGCTGGCTGGCTAGCTAGGTATGTTGAATCGTACTTTGTGACAAATTAGCTAGTTCTGGTTGTCATCGATTAATTTGCTAAATGGTTTTTTAAGGATAATATTGAAGCAAAGATAATTTTTTTAAACAATTCTATTTACCTATATAGCACTAAAGCAAATCATATTTTCGAAAGTACAAAATTGATATGAAATTTTGTAGAGCATTGAATTAATATCAACTTCATATGTTTTGAAAAGCAAGTAGGATTTCGTGAAAAGAATTTTTATACAAATGACCATCTTGATCTTGTAAGATAATTAATGAGGAAAATCGTTTATCAAAATCTTCTACCGAAAATTAAGTTTTATAAAATATAATACCCCCAAATGTATTCATTTTCCCGTTAAAAAACTGATAAATTAAAGTCCATCATAATGCTTGATGTATTTATATGGTCAAGAATAAATATTTACAATATTACATATACATATATATATCAGATCCCCCAATGCATAGTTTATTGCATTTATTATGCTTAGTTTCCCTTCCTCTTGTTTATAGATTTCCGTAGTGTTCTTATTGGGTTAATTATTAACGAACTGCATGACCAATGGTAATTAAAAGAAAATCACAGACAGTTAAAGGACAAGGTTACCGAGCTTCATTTTTTATATGAAAAATATTTACCTTTAAGAGGGTAGAAGGATAAGAAAAAGTAAAATAAGTCTACGTACGTCAAAGGCTCGTCCTGTCTTTATCCCAAAGGGCTTATGGCAACTGAAGCATTGGCATGCAACAGCAATATGTTCATATCATAGGTTAGAATTAATTGATGTTTTGAGAGAGAGAATGAGAGAGAGAAAGAGAGATGAGCCTGTACGAGGAAGTCTTCTAAGGCTCTGATCAATCATATCCAAAAAATCACACGAGGTAGGCAACCAACTTTAGTTTCAAATTAAGTTAGCTACGGGGAAGAAATGACAAGTTGAAAACAAATCAATTTGTATAACAAAGAAGACTTCGTGTTTGAATATTTGAATTATCAGCTATAATGCTTCCAAAGCCAAAGGACTAAAAATTAAGGTCATTGTCCGATTTTTCTCTGCAAAGTAAAGAAAGAGTAGTGTAACATTAATAGCTATTTTATTCTCTGCTTAGTTTGCCCCCACTATCAGATCCAACTCCGCGTTTCCGAACCTAATTGGGATTGCAATGGTCTAACAAATCAATAAATTATTCATAAAAAATGCCCATTCAACAATTTCAGGATATTCTTCAAAACAAGGTAATCATTTTTACTGGTTAAAGTTGAATTTACCAAGATGATTAATTACCTGGGGTAAAATGGGTAATCAGAGAAGCTATATAAAGGGAAGCTCTTGCTCTCCTAAGAGCACAGCCAAAACGCATTTGAGAAGCAAAAATGGGGTCTCTAATGGCCTCCCTCACTCTTCTATTAGCTTTAGTCTCTCTCAGTTTGCCATCTCAAATCTCTGCTGACCACTACATCTACTCATCTCCTCCACCTCCCAAGAAGTATCCTCCGGTGTCTCCTCTCTACCGCTACCCATCGCCGCCGCCTCCAGTCTACTCGCCTCCTCCACCAAAGAGCCCTTACCATTACAACTCCCCACCGCCGCCGGTGTACTCTTCTCCTCCCAAGCACTATCCTTCTCCTCCGCCACCAGTTTACTCGCCACCACCTCCCAAGCATTATCCTTCTCCTCCACCACCAACTTACTCTCCTCCCAAGCATCCTTATCACTATCCTTCACCACCACCTCCCTACCATTATCCTTCTCCCCACCACAAATTTACTCTCCTCCCAAGCATCCCTACCATTATCCTTCTCCACCTCCCCCAAAGAAGCCCTACCATTATCCCTCTCCTCCACCACCTGTTTACACTCCCCCTAAGCATCCCTACCATTACCCATCTCCACCACCTCCAGTCTACTCTCCGCCGCCACCAAAGGCTCCTTACCATTATCCATCTCCTCCACCACCACCAAAAAGCCTAACAAGTACCCTTCTCCTCCACCTCCATACACTGGCCGCCCAGTGTACCACTCTCCTCCACCTCCACCATACAAGAAGCCTTATAAGTACAAGTCTCCTCCTCCTCCTCCTCCTTCTCCCATCCCTGTCTATTCCCCACCTCACAAGCCCTATGTCTATGCTTCACCACCCCCTCCTTACCAGCACTAGATAGCGGCTTTGCATGGCTAGCACCTCACTGTAAGCTTCTTTTGCCTTTCTTTATTAAGAATTAGCTCAGATTTTTAAGAACTTTTCTTAGTAGACAAAACTTCTCTATATACTACGCTCACAAATGAGTGATTACTAATAGTAAAATATATAACTCTAACGTGGTGAGACTTGAATTTTGTGCCGAAAAACTCATTTTATGAAGATAATAATTAGATAACGTGATAGGCACTCCTTGCTTAAAAAAATGCTTCAAAATTTTGTAGTGTTTGTCAGTTTCTCAATCAAACTATGATAAGTGGATTTGTTTTGATAATTTTGCATCTTATTATTTGCTCATTAGAATAAAACTTCTGTAGATGCCACTATTATGTTAGAGAGCACAAATAGATTGTATACAAATTTTTTCTTTTTTCTAAAACCTTAAAAATGAAACATGAAATTATTTTGAGTTCCTTTTTTTTTTCTTTTAAGGTTTGTGAGCTGAGATTGTGCATTTCATATAAAACCATTTTGTTGTTATTATTATTATTATTATTAGACATGCTTGAGGGAGACCAATGACATGGACTGACAGAGCAATAATATTCATGTAACTTTGTAGGGTTTGAAGAAAATATATTGGTCAAATAAAGTAGGCGATGGAAGGAAGGATGGAAGCTCTTTACAATACATAAAACAAGGATGGAAGCAAAGTTTCCGCGTTTTGTCTTTGAAGAGAAAAAATTGTGAAATTATATATTGAGCAAAATAACGTGTTAATTTAGTTTCCCTGTCTTTTTCTGCTTGGTGTTGGCAATGTATTTTGACAGTTGTAAGGCACTGCACTGATCATGGTCCATGTACTCGCTGCTGTTAAATCAATAGTACATGCATGCATGCATGTTTTGTTGTTGTTTTCAACCTGCTACCTTTGCACAGGTTTCTGAAAACAAATATATACAATAAAATCTTAATATTCTCTCTTACCATCTGTCTCTGGGATCCACATTTTGAATTTTCTATTTCCAATTGGTCCACGTTTTGCATGAATGTGAAGATTTCGCTTAGGATGAATGATATTATCTTGTTCTATCCTAAACTTTTTATTATTTTTTTTGTTTGAATAATTTCAAATGCGTTCTCCCATAGAACTTTGGTGCTTTTACAACTTTACTTACAAAATGATCCCTTAAGAGAACCCAACTCAAGTTGATAAATGAAGAAAAATTATTCAAAATAATTGCATTTGACACATTAATGACGTATAAGATATCACTACTAAAAGAAAAGAAATGTTAGCTGTGACGTCCTAGTTCCAGTTTAGAAAATCATGGCTAGGACAAGGCTTAACTATAGTTATAGGATCAAAAGCCTAATTGCGGTTTTGCAAAATGCGTAGTTAGGGCTAAATTAAAATTACATATTAGAGCTAGATCAAGGACGAGAAGCCCTTCACTCCTATCCTTTGAACCCTCGCCACCACCCATCCGTCCTTTACAATGATGACGAGAATGAAGACAGAAGCTTAAACCAAAACCCTAGTGATAGAGCCTAGACACAGACAAAAACGGTGAGAACGATTGATGGTCTGATTTGTAAGCCGGCGATGTGAATGGACAAGACTCGAGGAGAAGAGCTTGAAGCTAGTGATGGAATCATAACCTTGAACAATAGTGAGTCTTTCCCCTTTTCTAATTTGTACAAACTCATTCTCCATTTTCCCCTTCTCTCCCTCTTTCTCTGATTCTTTCCCCTTCTTTGATAAGTGCAGATTCATTAGGGTAGTGGTATGGTTTTTTTTTTTTTTTTGCAAACTATAGCTCTAGGCACTTATTTTTTTCACGTACATCGGTGTGTGTGGTGGGCTTCCTAATGTTGAAGAGAAGCAAATTTGTTCATTCTCTTTTGGTCTTGTTTTTTCCTCAAGCTAGTGTACTTTTCTTCTCCTTTTTTTATTTTTGTTCCTTTATTTTCTTCTACTTGCATTTTTCATAGTAGTTGTAATCTTAAATAGTATTATTTAATATTTTTATAGTTGTGTGCGAAAATTTTTTTGCTTTTTGTTTGCTTTTATCAATTGCCATCTCTGTATTTGTATTAGAGAGAGACAAACTTTGAGGTAGCCTTTTAGTGTTTTGGTTTGATCTTTTCCATGACAGACCTTTTTCACATATACAAATAGAACACACCTCATTTTTAATATTTCCATAATCAAGTAGTTAATCTTCCCTAGTTTACACTCATTTAACATACTATTTAAACAACTAGGTTACTTTTGAGTTTCTTCCTGTTTGAACTTTCTTTAGTAAATTTTATAACCGTAGACTGTAAGACGTACATAGAGACAACAATGAATCAAAAGAGTGCTCCATATTTTGCGAGCTCATGTGATTATGGCATTTTCTAAGAAAACTATTTGGAAAGATGTTCCATTTTAGTATATATATCTTAGTCAATATTACCTTGGATTTGTTTTAGTTTGTTATTATCGTTTTCTCTCATTACTACTAATAACCTCCTAATTTAGGATTCAAAAGGACTATATTTGACACTAAATTAGGGAGGTAAAATACTTTTCTCTTGATTAATATGGTTAAAAGTGTACTCAATCAAACAAAACAAAGAAAGTATTGTAATTGTAATATTTTTATCAGTTTAAGCCTCACTTTACGTTTGATTTCAATTTTAGGGAAAAGTAGCAAAATGTAGAAAGAGTTGAACATAAGAGAGGGAAGCTGAAAATGGCAAAAGCAGATTGAACAAGTCATTTCGCTACAGCGAGACCGTAGTTCGCTATAGCGAGATGGCACTTTCGCCGTAGCAAAGGGGACGCTTCGCAATAGCGAAGTCATGTTGCATAGAAAATTCTAGAGAGCAACTCGCCATAGCGTGGAGGTAGCAAGCGCAGCGGAAACCTAAGAACTTATTAGACCTCGCTATAGCGAGAGTCGTTCCTCGCCATAGTGAGGTCGGACCTGAAATGCACAGTTTTAATTTTTAAGATAAAAAAGAAGGAGGAGGAGTGATAACCTCCTAATTTAGGATTAAAAATGATTATATTTGACACTAAATTAGGGAGGTAAAGTTCTTTTCCGTTGATTAATAGGTTAAAAATGTATTCAATCAAACAAAACAAAAGAAGTATTTCAATTTTAACATTTTTATCAGTTTGAGCCTCATTTTGTGATTGATTTCAGTTTCAGGGAAAAGTTACAAAGTATAGAAAGAGTTGCAAATAAAAGAGGGAAGCTGAGATGGGCAACCACAGATTTTACAAGTCTTCTCGCCACAGCGAGAACAGAGTTCGCTGTAGCGAGATGGTGACTTCGCCATAGCGAAGGAGACACTTCGCAATAGCGAAGTCGCGTTGCATGGGAAGTCCAAGGAGCAACTCGCTATAGCGTGGAAGTAGCGAACACAGCAGAAAGTTGAGAACATATGAGATCTCGCTATAGCGAGATCAGCCCTGAAACGCACAGTTTTAATTTTCAAGCTAAAAAGAGAGGAAAGAAGGTAGGGCTTCGACATTCTGCGGCAGAGGAGATTGCTGGACGTCCAGGGAGGCGATTTTGGGTGGTCTTTGAAGGCTTTTCAAGCTTGGAGGAGTGAAGGAAGGAGAAAGAATCAAGGGGGAACTCCATTTTCTGCATCTCTACCATTCCCTTGTTTGCTTTCTTTGTTTCTTTTCATCTTTTCCATGTATTGGATTGGGATTTGCTGTAGATTTAGCTATGTGTAGCTAAATTCCTTTTACCTAGAGCACTATGAACCTGATGTGAACTAGATTGTTGTTTATCTTGTTAATTGTGATAAATTGAGCCTTGTGTATCCTTCTCTTGCTTAATGCTTTCTTAGAGATTGGCCACCTCTTAGAATTGATTTTGGTAATTGGAATTGACCTTGAAAAAGGGGTTCTCATTAGACTTAAGAGTAGGATAAATTAAGTTTAGAATTAACTAATTTGCAATTGGGATAGAAATATACCTAATTGCCTTAATTGGTTTTTGTAGAGGGTTGTAGTTCCTAATGCGCTCTAACCTAAATCTAAGGACACTTAGATTTTAGATGAGAGCAGGGTTATAATTACATCGACGGACGGTTATAGCTTCTAAATCTCTTAACCTACAAGGTGAAAATTAATTGCAATTAAATAAGAAATTAAGTTTTAGTAAGCATCAGGGGAATAGTGACTTAGGTAATTTCAAAACCTTGGACTTTTCTTAAAATTTCTCTGCCAACCAAGTTTTCTTAAAATTGATTCATTTTAAAATTTAGTTCTAAATTCAAGATTTGCTTAATTGGTTGCTTAACGTGGATGAAAGTAGGTTGTGCATTGCCTAATTGCTTTTAAGTCATTCCTCGTGGGAACGATACTTTACTTATCATTGAACTACTTGATCCGACCCGTGCACTTGCGGACACATATAAAAATTTCTGTGGTCAAGTTTTCTGGCGCCGTTACCGGGGAATGGCTTAATTGTTCAGTTAGAAGTGTGTAATCTTTATTAGTCCTCGATTAAGCATTAGTTAGTTAATTAGTTAGAATTTCTTTTCATTCTGTTATTTGCTTTGATTTTCTTTTTGTTTAAAGTAATACAGTTGGTTAAATTCTTTTCTATAGGTACCACAGTACATGCCGAGGTGATCCCCTACAAAGAAGAAGCGCACAACAAAGAAAATTAGTGATCTTGTGGTGAACTTGAACATTGAAGAAACTCCATCTAAAGTTCCAAATGCAGTGAGTGAAGATATGGCTCAGGAAGGGAATCAAAATCAGTCCATAAAAGACTTTGTGGGCTGTACTATGAAGGGCACTCTATCCAGCTTAGTAGTGCCAGACTTTCAAGCTGCTAACTTTGAGTTAAAGCCTGTGATGATCTCCATGCTGCAGCTAAACGGACAATTCACTGGTGAGAGGTCTAATGAAGATCCCAATCATCATATTCTATCATTCTTGGGAGTGTGCGATTCATTCAAGCAGAACGGGGTACCAAGAGATGTTCTGAGACTTCGACTATTCCCAGTCTCTCTGCAAGGAAAAGCTAAGGAGTGGTTATTGACTCTGCCAGAGGGTTCCATTGATACTTGGGATAAGCTGGAGGCAAGGTTCAGAGCTCGCTTCATTCTAAACAACAGAATAGCCGATGCCCGTCGTGAGCTCATAAATTTCAAGCAGGCTTCAGATGAGCATTTATACGCTGCATGGCAGAGGTACAAGCATTTGCTTCGCCAATGCCCAAGCCATGGGATGGATAATTATGCTATTGTTCAGAACTTCTGCACGCGCCTAACTCCACAAACTGATACAATGTTAGATGCTATCTTGAATGGACATTGGGATGAAATGCCTGTAGATGATGTTGTTCAGGCATTGGACACATTATCTGAGAGTTATGTGCAACGAGGAGGTGAAAGAAGGGTGAATGCTAATGTTGCCAACACTCAAGAAGACCCATCTATTCCACTTCCAACTATTCTTTCCGCTCTGAACAAGAGATTTGATATGCTAGAATCTCAAGTGCAGCGAAGTCAGCACATGAATGTTTGCTCTACTCAAGTGGCCCCAATTACTTGTGAAAACTGTGGGGATCTACATTCAGTGGACTATTATCCTTTGGCACCTTCAGAATCAGTTCACTATGTGGGGAACTTTCAAAAGAATCAGAATCCATACTCCAATAATTACAATCCTGGGTGGCGGAATCATCCAAACTTCTCTTGGAAGTATGGCCCAGCACTGAATCAACCATTATCTTCCTCAAGCATTAAGCCTACTCAACCACCAGGTTTTGCTCAACCTGTGAGGCAAAATGCACCTATTCAAGAACCTAAGACGAATTTGGAAGATGCCTTGGCCAAGTTCATTACCATCCAAAGTAAGCAAAATAAAGAGCAAGCTCAAGTGAATGCTAGAGTTGACACCTCCTTGAGAAATTTAGAATTGCAAATGGGTCAATTAGCCTCAGCAATGAATTCATTAAGACAAGGGGGATTGCCAAGTGATACGGTACCTAATCCTAGAAGAGAAGGCAAGGAAGAATGTAAGGCCATAACTCTTCGAAGTGGAAAAGGGTTGCCAGATATTCAAGCACCAAGGGTGGTTAGCCACACACCTTCATTAAATGTTGTTGTAGATGAGGATAAAGGGGAAATTGCCACAGAGGAGAAGAGTGATGATAAAAGAATAGGAGAAGAACATGTGGATGCATCAGTTAAAAAAAGGAGAAAAGTGAGTAGTGAAGAAGTAAAAAAACATGCAGATGTTGACAAGGGTGAGGAACAAGGAGAGAAACTACAAACACTGCCAAGGCCAATACCTCCATTACCATTTCCACAAAGACTTCAAAAGAAGGTGGAAGATAAGCAGTATCAAAAAATTTTGGAGGTATTCAAGCAGCTTCATATAAATATCCCATTCTCAGAGGCATTGGAGTACATGCCGAAATATGTAAAGTTTTTAAAAGAGATGCTGAGCAAGAAGAGAAGATTTGGGGAATTTGAAACTGTGGCACTTACTGAAGAGTGCAGCAAAATAATCAACCCACGGATTCCAATGAAGTGCAAAGATCCGGGTAGCTTCTCTGTGCCTTGTAAAATAGGTACTCATTTTCAAGGTAAAGCTTTATGTGATCTTGGAGCCAGTGTGAATCTTATGCCACTAACTGTCTTTGAGAAATTACAACTTGGAGAGGCAAGACCTACTACAGTAATATTGCAATTAGCGGATCGGAGCTTAGCATATCCAAGGGGTATAATTGAAGATGTCTTAGTAAAGGTTGGTGAGTTCATTTATCCAGTTGATTTCATTGTTGTAGACTGTGAAGAAGATAAGGATAATCCTCTGATTGTCGGTCATCCATTCTTAGCTACAGCTAGAACTTTGATTGATGTAGAGAAAGGGCAAATAGTGATGAGACTAGGGGATGAACAGGTGGTGTTCAACATGGACAAAGTATTGAAATATCCTAGAGATGCTGAAGACTGCTTCAGAGTTTCAGTGATTGATAATTTGGCTCAAGAACAATTCAATGCAATGATAGTCCAAGATCCTATTGAAGCGTTTCTAATGGGAGTGAAGCATGAGAAAACTAAAGCTAGTCAAGAGGTAGCCCAAGTACTTAATTTTTCAACCACTCGGGGTAAACAGTATTGGCGAGTGGAATCTTTAGATTTGGCTTCCCGTTCAATACCATCTCTTAAGCCTTCAATTGAGCAACCCCCGATTTTGGAGTTGAAACCTCTCCCTACGCATCTGAAATATGCATATTTAGGGGATTCAGAGACACTACCTGTCATCATCTCTACATCATTGAACTCTCATCAAGAACAGAGATTGATTGAAGTACTAAAGAGTCATAAAAAGGCTCTGGGATGGTCACTTGCAGATATCAAAGCGATAAGCCCTTCCATTGTGATGCATAAAATTCTACTGGAGGAAGATCATAAGCCATCTATAGAGAATCAGAGGAGGCTGAACCCAATGATGAAAGAAGTTGTCAAGAAGAAAATCATCAAGTGGCTGGATGCAGGAATCATCTATCCAATTTCAGATAGTGCGTGGGTTAGTCCAGTACAGTACGTCCCTAAGAAAGGAGGGATGACAGTTGTAACAAATGAAAAGAAAAAATTGATTTCTATAAGAACTGTCACTGGTTGGAGAGTGTGCATGGACTATCGAAAATTAAACGCAGCCACTAAAAAAGATCACTTTCCTCTTCCCTTCATTGACCAAATGCTTGATAGCTAGAAGGGAAGGAATATTTTTATTTTCTGGATGGTTATTCAGGATACAATCAAATTTCTATAGCACCTGAAGACCAAGAGAAAACAACCTTCACCTGTCCCTATGGCACTTTTGCCTTCAGGAGAATGCCTTTCGGGTTGTGTAACGCACCAGCAACCTTTCAAAGATGCATGACATCAATCTTCTCTGATTTCATCGAAGATATCATGGAAATTTTTATGGATGACTTCTCTATCTTTGGTGATTCATTTGAAGTTTGTTTGGGAAACCTTTCTAAGGTGCTTAAAAGATGTGAGGAGACTGACCTAGTTTTGAACTGGGAAAAATGCCACTTCATGGTGAAGGAAGGAATAGTACTAGGACACAAGGTGTCTAAGGAGGGTTTGGAAGTAGATCGGGCTAAGACATCATTGATTGAGAAGTTGCCACCTCCTACTAATGTCAAGGGAATTCGAAGTTTTCTTGGGCATGCGGGGTTTTATAGAAGATTTATCAAGGATTTCTCAAAAATTTCAAAGCCCTTGTGCAAGCTACTAGAAAAGGATGCTCAGTTCCTTTTTGATAATGATTGCTTGAAAAGTTTTGAGGAATTGAAACAGAAGCTAATAACTGCACCGGTAATAGTTGCTTCGGATTGGTCTTTGCCTTTTGAGATCATGTGTGATGCAAGTGACTATGCAGTAGGAGCTGTTCTGGGATAGAGGCGAGACCGAGTTTTTCATCCTATCTATTATGCCAGCAGGACATTAGTGGATGCTCCGGTAAATTACTCTACCACTGAGAAAGAAATGTTAGCTATTGTTTTTGCTTTTGAGAAGTTTAGAGTTTATTTGTTAGGAGTCAAAGTGGTAGTACACACTGATCATGCTGCTATTAAATATTTGTTGAGAAAGAAAGAGTCTAAACCTAGATTGATTAGGTGGGTTTTATTACTTCAAGAGTTTGACTTGCATATAGTGGATAAGAAAGGAAGTGAAAACCTAGTAGCTGATCATCTTTCTAGGTTAGATCCTGAGCATGTTAGTGATAATAAGCTTGTGAATGATGGTTTTCCTGATGAATACATTATGGCTGCTAATTTGCTACATGTACCTTGGTATGCTGACATAGCAAATTATATTGTCTATGAAGTTTTACCTCCTGATTTAAACTATTATCAAAAGAAGAAATTCTTGCATGAAGTTAAGCTTTACATTTGGGATGAGCCTTATTTGTTCAAAAGATGTGTAGATGGAATTCTTAGGAACTGTGTTCCTGAGATTGAACAACATGACATTTTGCTTGCATGCCATGCATCACCATTTGGGAGACATTTTAGTGGTCAGGAAACTGCTTTTAAAGTATTGCAATCTGGTTTTTATTGGCCTACACTATTTAAGGATTCTCATGTGTTTGTTTCTCACTGTGATTCTTATCAAAGATCCGGGAATATTTCTAAAAGACATGAACTTCCTCAAACCGGTATTTTTGAAGTTGAGTTGTTTGATTTGTGGGGAATAGATTTTATGGGTCCCTTTGTTTCTTCTAGAGGCCAAAAATACATTTTAGTGGCAGTGGAATATGTGAGTAAGTGGGTTGAGGCGGTAGCTTGCCAACACAATGATGCTCAAACAGTGGTGCGATTTATAAAGAAGAACATTTTTTCTCGTTTTGGCACCCCAAGAGCTATCATTAGTGATGGTGGAACTCATTTTAATAATCACTTATTTAAATCTTTACTGGAAAAATATGGAGTTCACCATAAAATGGCTTTAGCTTACCACCCTCAAACCAATGGCCTCTGTGAAGTATCTAATAGGGAGATTAAGAGAATTTTAGAAAAAATAGTGAGTGTTAATAGGAAGGATTGGTCTGATAAGCTAGATGAAGCTTTATGGGCATATAGGACAACTTACAAAACACCAATTGGCATGTCTCCATATCAATTAGTTTTTGGTAAAGCTTGTCATTTACCTTTGGAACTTGAGTACAAAGCTTTCTGGGCCATAAAAAAGTTGAATTTGGATTATAGAGATGCTAGTGAAAAGAGGTTGTTGGACCTTAATGAACTTCATGAATTTCGATTGCAAGCTTATGAGAGTTCTAGGCTATATAAGGAAAAGGCTAAGATCTTGCATGATAGGAAGATTTTAAAAAGGGATTTGATGCCTGGTGATTTAGTGTTATTGTATAACTCTCGTTTGAGGTTGTTTCCAGAAAAGCTTAAATCAAGGTGGTCTGGTCCTTTTAAGATTGTGTCTACCACTACCTTTGGTGCCATTGAAATTCAAGATGAGAAAAGTGGAGAAACATTCAAGGTAAATGGCCAACGCTTGAAGCATTACCTTGGTGGACCGGTGGACAGGATGAAGGCAAATGTGCAGCTCCAAGACTTCTCATAGAAGTGTCAAGATAATCTGGCTGAAGACTTTAAACTTAGCGCTCCTTGGGAGGCAACCCAAGTTATTTTCTTGTTTTTATGTTGTAATGTAAGGTTCTCTTTGTTTTGGGTTTGACTCTTTTCAATTTTTATGTGTTTTGTAGGTTGAAATGTGGATATTAAGGAGCAAGGGATTGGCAGGAAAGAGCAACACCAGACATGTTTACAGGGAGTCTCTAACCATGTTTTAAACTGCATTTTATTATTATATCTGGTTAGATTTGAGGGTTTATTTTAGTGAGCATGTGTGAAGAAAAAAAAAAATTTCGCTATAGCGAGGAATCCATCTCGCTATGGCGAGGCTGCTTGTCCCACTGCTGGTACACACACCAGAGAGTATCTCGCTATGGCCAGGCTGTGGCGAGCCACAGTCTGCAACACCAAGTGTTCTCGCTACAACGAGAAAATTACCTCGCCATAGCGAGCTCTCTGTGTTGCATTTTAGTACAAAGTCCAGAGAGGTCTTCGCTGTAGCCTGGCTATGGCGAGTGAAATGTTGCATAAATTCTTATGAAGTTTTCTCGCCATTGCGAGGTAACTCATTCACTACAGCGAAAGCAGCATTTCCATGGCTGAGTACTAAATCCAGAGAGATTCTCGCTATAGCCTAGCTATAGCGAGATTTGTCAGCCACTAGTAATTATCAAAGTCTTCTCGCCATGGCGAGAAGAAATTTTCGCTATTGCGAGGACAGCAGCTTTGCTTTTGGTAATTACCCCAGAGAAGCCCTCGCTATTGCTTGGCAGTGGCGAGTCTCTCTATATAAAATAACCTACAGTTTTTTTTCTCCATTCCTTCATTTCGTTTTCGCTACTGCGACGAAGCCCCTCAACTTCTTCCATTCTCTCTTTTGTTGCATTTCGTGCATCTTAAGCTCGTATTCCCCTCACCCCTCGCATCTGTTGCATCAGGTAACTCGATTGACTCTTTTATTCCCTTGACTCGCTGGTTATTTCACTTAATCTGGTCATTTTAGGGTTCAATTTGTTTTGCTTAGATTTGAGTATTTAGGGGTGATTTGGTTAACTTTTCTAGATGGGTTTTATTGGTCGACTATTTCTGTGCAAAAGAATGGCTTAAATTTGGTTTTTCCTCCGTGAAATCTGGCTGTGCAGAAATCTGCTCAAACTCGCTATAGCGAGTTCGAGAGTTTTTCTAGAACTGAGCGTTTTTGAACCATTTTGTGTGGGTTGCTTCTTTATTCCTTGCCCCCTAGTCCCTTGGATGCCTTTAATTGTGTCTTCCCTAAGTATAAACATGCTGCATTCATTTGATTTCCTGATTTAATTATATCCTTTGAAGGCTGCCACTGATTTTTGTCTTTCCTTCTTGTTTGAATTCAGCGTTATGGCTCTTAAGAAACAAACCAAAACTGCTGAAGCCTCATCCTCGAAACAAAAGAAGAAGTCATATGACAAGGACTGGTTTGCGTCATCTAGAGCAGAATTTCACTTTGAGCGACTGTTCTCGGACAGGGGGGTTGTCGAGGATCGTTATTATGCACCTCATGTGTTGGACCTCACCTTCTCGGATTTTGAATGGCATGGGTTGCAGGGATTTACTAAGAAGCCGGTGCATCGGATCCCTTTAATGATCCAAGAGCTGTATGCAAATTTTGAAGATACTGAGGAAGAGGATGATGAATACTACTGCCGTTTGGCTTGGGTGCGCATTGATAACCTTCTAATTTAGGATTCAAAAGGACTATACTTGACACTAAATTAGGGAGGTAAAATACTTTTCTCTTGATTAATATGGTTAAAAGTGTACTCAATCAAACAAAACAAAGAAAGTATTGTAATTGTAATATTTTTATCAGTTTAAGCCTCACTTTACGTTTGATTTTAATTTCAGGGAAAAGTAACAAAATGTAGAAAGAGTTGAACACAAGAGAGGGAAGCTGAAAATGGCAAAAGCAGATCCAACAAGTCATCTCGCTACAGCGAGATCGCAGTTTGCTATAGCGAGATGGCATTTTCGCCATAGCGAAGGGGAGGCTTCGCAATAGCGAAGTCGTGTTGCATAGAAATTCTAGAGATCAACTCGCTATGGTGTGAAGGTAGCGAGCGCAGCGGGAACCTGAGCACTTATGAGACCTCGCTATAGCGAGAGATGTTCCTCGCCATAGCGAGAGCGGACCTGAAACGCACAGTTTTACTTTTCCAGCTTAAAAAGAAGGAGGTGAAGTTAGGGTTGCATTCATTCGGCGGCAGAGGGAGTTCTGAGCGTCCAGGAGGCGATTTTGAGAGTTCTTTTAAAGGCTTTTTAAGCTTGAAGGGTGAAGGAAGAGGAAAAATCAAAGGGGGAGCTCCACTTTCTGCATCTCATTCTTCCCTTTGTTTGCTTTCTTTGTTCTTTTCATTTTCTCCATGTATTTTGATTGAGAATTCTCTGTAGATTTAGCTATGTGTGGTTAAATTTCTCTTTACCCAGAGCACTATGAACTTGATGTGAACTGAATCATTAATTGTCTTGTTAATTGTGATGATTGGAATCTTATGTATCCTTCTCTTGCTTAATGCTTTCTTAGGGATTGGCCACCTCTTTGATTTGATTTGGGAAATTGGAATTTACCTTGAAAAAGGGATTCTAATTTGGACCTAAGAGTTGGATAAATTAAGTTTAGAATCATTTAATTTTTAATTGAGATAGACATATACCTGATTACCTTAATTGGTTTGTAGAGGGTTATAGTTCTTAATGCACTCGAACCTAAATCTAAGGACACTTAGATTCTAGGGGAGAATAGGGCTGTAATTACATCGACGGACGGTTATAGCTTTTGAATCCTTTAATCCACAAGGTGAAAATTAATTGCAATTAAACAAGAAATTAAGTTTAGTAAGCATCAAGGGAATAGTGACTCTATGTAATTTTAACCTTGGATTTTACCAAACTTTCCTTTGCCAACTAAGTTTTCTTTCAAGTTATTTTATTTTAAAATTAGTTCTAAAATTAAGAATCTCATTATTGGTTGTTTAACGTGGATAAAAGTAGGTTGTGCACTGCCTAATTGTATTTCAGTCATTCCTCGTGGGAACGATACTTTTACTTATCACTGAACTACTTGATCCGACCCGTGCACTTGCAGACACGCATAAAAATTTTTGCGATCAAGTTTTCTGGCACCGTTGCCGGGGAATGGCTTAATTGTTCAGTTACAAGTGTATAACCTTTAGTAGTCCTCGATTAAGCATTAGTTAGTTAATTAGTTAGAATTTCTTTTCATTCTGTTATTTGCTTTGATTCCTTTTTGTTTTAAATAATACAATTGTTTGAATTTTCCTCTACAGGTACCACAGTACATGCCGAAGCAAACCTCTACAACGAAGAAGCGCACAACGAAGAAAATTAGTGATCTCGTGGTAAACTTGAATTTTGAAGAAAGTCCTTCTAAAACTCCAAATTCAGTGAGTGAAGAAATGGCTCAGGAAGGGAATGCAAATCAGTCCATAAAAGACTTTGTGGGTCGTACTATGAAGGGCACTCTATCTAGCATAGTAGTGCCAGACTTTCAAGCTGCTAACTTTGAGTTGAAGCCAGTGATGATCTCCATGTTGCAGTTCAACGGACAATTCACTTGTGAGAGGTCTGATGAAGATCCCAACCGTCATATTCTGTCATTCTTGGGGGTGTGCGATTCATTCAAGCAGAATGGGGTACCAAGAGATGTGTTGAGACTTCGACTATTCCCTCTCTCTCTACAAGGAAAAGCCAAGGAATGGCTACTGACTCTGCCTGAGGGTTCAATAGATACTTGGGATAAGCTAGAAGCAAGGTTCAGAGCTCGCTTCATTCTAAATAATAAAATAGCAGATGCACGTCGTGAGCTTATAAACTTCAAGCAGGCTTTAGACGAGCATTTATATGCTGCATGGCAGAGGTATAAGCATTTACTTCACCAATGCCCAAGCCATGGGATGGATGACTGTGCTATTGTATAGAACTTTTGCGCGCATCTAACTCCACAAACCGATACAATGTTAGATGCTATTTTAAATGGGCGTTGGGATGAAATGCCTGTGGATGATGTTATTCAGGCATTGGACACATTATCTGAGAGTTATGTGCAAAGAGGAGGTGATAGAAGGGTGAGTGCTAGTATAGCCAATACTCAAGAAGACCCCTCTATTCCACTTTCTACTATTCTTTCCGCTTTGAACAAGAGATTTGATATGCTAGAATCTCAAGTGCAGCGAAATCAGCAAGTGAATGTCTGTTCTACTCAGGTGGCCCCAATTACTTGTGAAAACTGTGGGGATTTACATTCAGTAGACTATTGTCCTTTGGCACCTTCAGAACCAGTTAATTATGTGGGGAACTTTCCAAAGAATCAGAATCCATACTCCAATAATTACAATCCTGGGTGGCGAAATCATCCAAACTTCTCTTGGAAGCATGGACCAGCATTGAATCAACCAGCATCTTCCTCAAGCATTAAGCCTACTCAACCACCAGGTTTTACTCAACCTGTAAGGCAAAATGCACCTATTCAAGAACCTAAGACGAACTTGGAAGATGCCTTGGCGATGTTCATTAGCATTCAAAGTAAGTAAAATGAAGAGCAAGCTCAAGTGAATGCTAGAGTTGATACCTCCTTGAGAAATCTAGAAGTGCAGATGGGTCAATTAGCCTCAACAATGAATTCATTAAGACAAGGGGGATTGCCAAGTGACACGGTGCCTAATCCTAGAAGAGAAGGTAAGGAAGAATGTAAGGCCATAACTCTTCGAAGTGGAAAAGTGTTGTCAGATGATCAAACACCAAAGGCGGTTAGCCACACACCTGCATCAAAGGCTGTTGTAGAGGACGATAAAGGTGAAATTGCCATAGAGGAGACAAGTAATGATAAAAGAATAGGAGAAGAACGTGTGGATGAATCAGTTGAAAAGAAGAGAAAAGTGGGTAGTGAAGCAGTTAAAAAACAGGCAGATGTTGATAAAAGTGAGAAACAAGGAGAGAAACTGCATACACTACCAAGGATAATACCTCTACTACCATTTCCTCAAGGACTTCAAAAGAAGGTGGAAGATAAGCAGTATAAAAAATTCCTAGAAATATTCAAGCAACTTCATATCAATATCCCATTCTCAGAAGCATTAGAGTACATGCCTAAGTATGTCAAGTTTTTGAAAGAGATGCTGAGTAAGAAGCGGAGATTTGGTGAATTTGAAACTGTACCACTTACTGAAGAGTGCAGCAAAATAATCAACCCACGGATTCCAATGAAGTGCAAAGATCCGGGTAGCTTCTCTGTGCCTTGTAAAATAGGCACTCACTTTCAAGGCAAGGCTTTGTGTGATCTTGGAGCCAGTGTAAATCTTATGCCGTTATCTGTCTTTGAGAAGTTGCAACTCGGTGAGGCAAGACCTACCACAGTAACATTGCAATTAGCGGATCGGAGCTTAGCATATCCACGGGGTATAATTGAAGATGTTTTAGTAAAGGTTAGTGAGTTCATATATCCAGCCGATTTCATTGTTGTAGACTGTGAAGAAGATAAAGATAATCCGTTGATTATTGGTCTTCCATTCTTAGCCACAGCTAGAACTCTCATTGATGTAGAGAAAGGGCAAAAAGTGATGAGATTGGGGATGAGCAGGTGGTGTTTAACATGGACAAAGCACTGAAATATCCTAGAGATGCTGAAAATTGCTTCAGAGTTTCAGTGATTGATGAGTTAGCTCAAGAACAATTTAATTCAATAATAATCCATGACCCTATTGAAGCATTATTAATGGGAGTGAAGCATGAGAACGCTGAAACTAGTCATGAGGTAGCCCAAGTGCTGAATTTTTCAACTACTCGAGCTAAACATCATTGGCAAGTCGAATCTTTAGATTTGGCTTCCCGCTCAGCACCATCTCTTAAGCCTTCAATTGAGCAACCTTCGATTTTAGAGTTAAAACCTCTCCCTACGCATCTGAAGTATGCATATTTAGGGGATTCAGAGATATTACCTGTCATCATCTCTACATCATTGAACTCTCATCAAGAACAGAGACTGATTGAAGTACTAAAGAGTCATAAAAAGGCTCTGGGATGGACACTTGCAGATATCAAAGGGATAAGCCCTTCCATTGTGATGCATAAAATCCTACTGGAAGATGATCATAAGCCATCTATAGAGAATCAGAGGAGGCTTAACCTAATGATGAAGGAAGTTGTCAAGAAGGAAATCATCAAGTGGCTGGATGCAGGAATCATCTATCCAATTTCAGATAGTGCATGGGTTAGTCCAGTATAGTGCGTCCCTAAGAAAGGAGGGATGAGAGTTGTAACAAATGAAAAGAAAGAATTGATTTCTACAAGAACTGTCACTGGTTGGAGAGTGTGCATGGACTATCGGAAATTAAACACAGCCACTAGAAAAGATCACTTTCCTCTTCCCTTCATTGACCAAATGCTTGATAGGCTAGCGGGGAAGGAATATTTTTATTTTCTGGATGGTTATAGTGGATACAATCAAATTTCTATAGCACCTGAAGATCAAGAGAAAACAACCTTCACCTGTCCTTATGGCACTTTTGCTTTCAGAAGAATGCCTTTCGGGTTGTGTAACGCACCAGCAACCTTTCAAAGATGCATGACATCAATCTTTTCTGATTTCATCGAAGATATCATGGAAATTTTTATGGATGACTTCTCTGTCTTTGGTGATTCATTTGAAGTTTGTTTGGAAAACCTCTCTAAGGTGCTTAAAAGGTGTGAGGAGACTGACCTAGTTTTGAACTGGGAAAAATGCCACTTCATGGTGAAGGAAGGAATAGTACTAGGACACAAGGTGTCTAAGGAGGGTTTGGAGGTAGATCGAGCCAAGACATCATTAATTGAGAAGTTGCCACCTCCTAATAGTGTCAAAGGAGTCCGAAGTTTTCTTGGGCATGTGGGATTCTATAGAAGATTCATCAAAGATTTCTCAAAAATTTCAAAGCCCTTGACTAAGCTGTTAGAAAAGGATGCCAAGTTCCTATTTGATGATGACTGTTTGAAAAGTTTTGAAGAGTTGAAACAGAAGATAATAACTGCACCTATAATAGTTACTCCAGACTGGTCATTGCCTTTTGAGGTCATGTGCGATGCAAGTGACTATGCAGTAGGAGCTGTTCTGGGACAAAGGCGAGACCGAGTTTTTCATCCTATCTATTATGCCAGCAGGACATTAGTAGATGCTCAGGTAAATTACCCTACCACTGAGAAAGAAATGTTAGCTATTGTTTTTACTTTTGAGAAGTTTAGAGTTTATCTGTTAGGAGTCAAAGTGGTAGTACACACTGATCATGCTGCTATTAAATATTTGTTGAGAAAGAAAGAGTCCAAACCTAGATTGATTAGGTGGGTTTTATTACTTCAAGAATTTGACTTGCATATAGTTGATAGGAAAGGAAGTGACAACCTAGTAGCTGATCATCTTTCAAGGTTAGATTCCGATCATATTAGTGATAATAAGCTTGTGAATGATGTTTTCCCTGATGAATGCATAATGGCTGCTAATTTGCTACATATACCTTGGTATGCTGATATAGCAAACTATATTGTCTGTGAAGTTTTACCTCCTGATTTAAACTATTATCAAAAGAAGAAATTCTTGAATGACGTTAAGTTTTACATTTGGGATGAGCCTTATCTGTTCAAAAGATGTGTGGATGGAATTCTTAGGAAGTGTGTTCCTGAGACTGAACAACATGACATTTTGTTTGCATGCCATGCATCACCATTTGGAGGACATTTTAGTGGCCAGAAAATTGCTTTTAAAATATTGCAATCTGATTTTTATTGGCCTACATTGTTTAAAGATTCTCATTTGTTTGCTTCTTACTGTGATGCTTGTCAAAGATCCGGTAATATTTTTAAAAGGCATGAACTTCCTCGAACCGGTATCTTTGAAGTTGAATTATTTGATTTGTGGGGAATAGATTTTATGGGTCCCTTTGTTTTGTCTAAAGGCCAACAATACATCGTAGAGGCAGTTGAATATGTTAGTAAATGGGTTGAGGCGGTAGCTTGCCAACATAATGATGCTCAAACAGTGGTGTGATTTATAAAGAAAAATTTTTTTTCTTGCTTTGGCACCCCTAGAGCTATCATTAGTGATGGTGGAACTCATTTTAATAATCGTTTGTTTAAAGCTTTGTTAGAAAAATATGGAGTTCACCACAAAATGGCTTTAGCTTACCACCCTCAGACCAATGGCCTCTGTGAAGTATCCAATAGGGAAATCAAGAGAATTCTGGAGAAAATAGTGAGTGTTAATAGGAAGGATTGGTCTGATAAGCTAGATAAAGCTTTATGGGCATATCGGACAGCTTACAAAACACCAATTGGTATGTCTCCATATCAATTAGTTTTGGTAAAGCTTGTCATTTACCTTTGGAACTTGAGTACAAAGCTTTTTGGGCCATAAAAAAGTTGAACTTAGATTATAAAGATGCGAGTGAAAAGAGGCTGTTAAACCTTAATGAACTTCATGAATTCAGGTTACAAGCTTATGAGAGTTCTAAGCTATATAAGGAAAAGACAAAGATCTGGCATGATAGAAAGATTTTGAAAAGGGATTTGATACCTGGTGACTTAGTGCTATTATATAACTCTCGTTTGAGATTGTTTTTAGGAAAGCTTAAATCCAGGTGGTTTGGTCCTTTTAAGGTGGTATCTACCACTACCTTTGGTGCCATTGAAATTCAAGATGAGAAAAGTGGAGAAACTTTTAAGGTCAATGGCCAACGCTTGAAGCATTACCTTGGTGGATCGGTGGACAGGATGAAGGCAAATGTGCAACTCCAAGACTGCTCATAAAAACGTCATGATAGTCTGGCTGAAGACTTTGAACTTAGCGCTCCTTGGGAGGCAACCCAAGTCTTCTTCGTGTTTTTATGTTTGAATTTAAAGTTCTTCTCATTTTGGGTTTAATATTTTTTTTATGTGTTTTACAGGTTCAAATGTGGATATTAAGGAGCTAGGGATTGGCAGGAAAAAGTAACATTAGACTTATTTACAGGGAGTCTCTAACCATGCTTTGAATTATACTTTATTATTGTATCCGGTTGCATTTGAGGGAGCATTTTAGTGAACATTTAGGTGGGGAAATTTAAAAAAAAAAAAAAATTCGCTATAGCGATACATCCACCTCGCAATAGCGAAGCTGCTTGTCCCACTTCTGGTACATACACCAGAGTCTCTCTCGCTATGGCCGGGATATGGCGAGTCAGTCTGGAATTTCAAGTGTTCTCGCTACAGCGAGAAAATTACCTCGCCATAACGAGCTCTCTATGTTGCATTTTGGTACAAAGTCCAGAGAGGTCTTCGCTGTAGCCTGGCTATGGCGAGTGAAATGTGGCATAAATTCTTACCAAGTTTTCTCGCCATTGCAAGATAACTCATTCGCCACAGCGAAAGCAGCATTTCCATGGCTGAGTACTAAATCCAGAGAGATTCTCGCTATAGCCTAGCTATAGCGAGATTTGTCAGTCACTAGTAATTATCCAAGTCTTCTTGCCATGGCGAGAAGAAATTTTTGCTATTGCGAGGACAGCAGCTTTGCTTTTGGTAATTACTCTAGAGAAGTCCTCGCTATAGCCTGGAAGTGGCGAGTCTCTTTATATGAAACAACCTACAGTTTTTTTTTTATTTCTCTCCATTCCTGATTTCGTTTTCGCTACTGCGACGAAGCCTTCAACTTTTTCCATTCTCTCTTTTACTGAATTTCGCACATCTTAAGCTCGTATTCCCCTCACCCCTCGCATCTGTTGAATCAGGTAACTCGATTGACTCTTTTATTCCATTGAATCGCTGGTTATTTTGCTGAATCTGGTTATTTTAGGGTTCAATATGTTTTGCGAAGATTTGAGTATTTAGGGGTTATTTGATTAACTTTTCTGGATGGGTTTTATTGGTCAACTCCAATAGTTGAAATCACTTAGTATTTAGCAATTATATTAGTGGCAAATTCTCATGGGAACGATACTTTATTCACCACTCTATCATTGTTGCGATAAATATACTTACGTGTGTATACTTTCATATAAGAAATAATATGAGATCTTTAGATATGCCTTGCCTTTCAAAAAGAAGGGGAAAAGAAAAATAATCTTAGTCATGAATCTAAGACAATGTAAAGCTTTGAAAGATCTTTTCGTGTGCATTTAATAAGGCCTAATACCCCTCCCGAATTGATAGCTATGTTTGTTTAAAGTTGGTGTTCGTTTGAACTTTCAAGCAAAATCTAACAAAATAAAGGAAAACCTTTCATGGAAATTATTAAAAGTCACCACTAAAAGTATTATAGATGGTAGTCCATCATTAAACTTGAAAGTGTAACTTTAGTGGTGAATATTAAAAGTTGCCACTAAAGGTGTTTTGGCGATGACTTCTCAGTTGCTACCAAAACTCTCTCAAATGAGCCTACTCACATTTGCCAAAAAATAGGACCTTTGGCTGTGACCTTCAAAATTCACCATAAAGACTACTTTTGGTGGCGACCTTCTAGTTGTCACCAAAAGTATCACAAGTGGGTCTTACTTACATTTTCCTGAAGGGTAGACCTTTGGTGGTTACTTTTGGTGTTAACTCTCTAGTTGCTACCAAAAGTCCTAAAAGTGGCCCTATTCATATTTGACAGAATAGTTGGACTTTTGGTAATATCTTTGAATAGTTGCTATCAAAAGTCTCACAAATGTATGGATGAAAGTAGGGCCTTTGGTGGTGACTATCTAGTAGCTCCTATAAGTCTTAAAATTCACATTTGCTTGAAAAGTTAAACTTTTGGTGGTGGCTTTTTTAGTTACCACTGAAAGTTAGGCTTTTAGCAACAAATTTTTTAATCACCACAATAAATCGTTGGCAAAAGTATATTCTTCGCAGTGTCAATTAAAGTGAGTGTATTAATACTTAGTGGACTTCATCACCAAACATAGACTTTAATAAGTTTATGAGTTTATCACCAAAGAATTTCAAGAACACAAGACTTTTTATGTAACTTTTGTCTTGATTTTTTGTCAGTTGAATAATGAATATTTCTTTATAGAGAAATTGATACAAACAAAAAAGAAAGAGAATAATAAGATTGTAGAAATAATTCATAATAGTAAAGATTATAGGAATAATTCAAATTTGATTATAAAAGATTATCATTGCTATATTTTTATCTTGAAATTAACCCTATCAATCTTGGATGCAATCTTTGTTGTTTGTTTTAGAAAGATTCTTAGAATCTGCAATATAAATATTAAACCATCAATGATATTAAACTTATCGGAACCAATATTCTTTACAACCCCATTCAAATTAACATTGATAGTGTCAACAAGACCTAAATTGTTGTGAAAATGTTAGAGCACCTTTGTTGGTAGAGGTTTAGTAAATATATCAGTAAGCTATTGCGGAAAAGCATTGCATTGAGTAATAAGCTGTCTAGTGACCACCTTTTCCTTTACAAATTGATAATCTAGTTTAATATGCCTTATGTGAGCATAGAAAACTAGATGCATTGTTAAGTGTGATGTAAAGACATTATCTTAAAAGAGATATGGAGGTGAAGTAGAAACACACCAATATCTCTTAAAATATAAGTCAACCAAGTTAACTCAGCAATAGTGATAGCCATAGCATGATATTGAGCTTTAGAACTTAAATGGGGCATAGTGGATTATTTATTTAGACTTTAAGAAATGTAATTTGCATTTTAATAAATATAGTATCCAGTAATGCTTTTTAAAGCAAGAGGATAAATAGCCTAATTAGAGTTTGTGAAGGCATAAAGTGATCATGGACTTTGTGCCAAAAAACAATCCATAGGGCCAACTATATTTAAGATACCAAGGGATTTGTTTAATAATATGAAAATGAGAAATAGTAGGTGCATTCATATGTTAACATACCTTATTTAAGGCATATACAATGTCAAATGTGAGATCTTGGCATAACAAGAAAAAAGGGAAATAAGGAAGGACTTTTGTGAAGAAATATATTCCTTGCTAAATACTGAGTGATTAGCAAGAATAGCCAAAATCCTCACTAAATCTTGCAATAATAAGAAAGAAAAATGTATGAATGGTGGCATAAATTTTGGCATAGCTTAGGAATTATTTAACAAAGGAAAATTCCTTGCTAAACTATGAGGGACTACTCCATCTCTAGATCTTCGCTAGCAAGGTTAATAAATTACTCACTAACCTTCTTGACCATGGAAAAAAAAGCATTGAAATGTTGGTGGCAATCTTTGTGATGAAATGGTGAAGGATTGGTGAATCCTCTTTCCCTTGGTAAAAAACCTTCCTTCACTTGTCCATTAGCAAAGACACATTCCCTTGCTGAGTTGCAAGGATTGTTGAGGACATTTAGATCCTTCATAGGGATTATTTCATTTTTATAACAAGAAGCTAACGTTTTCATTCGCTAATTATATTTTGTAAAATTGAACTTTCCTTCTCAAATTATTTTTTATTTGATCATTTTAAGATAAGTTAAATTAATTTATATCACAAATATTTTTTTACTAATATATTTATTGTTTATGTAGTTTTTTTTTGTGTTGCACTTATTATTTTCACTTATTATATATATTTATTAGGTAAATTATATGTAGGGAGTTATTTTTTTATTAAATTTATTTTATTTGCATTTATTTTTTTAAATGTGTTATCATTTTGTAGTTTGCAATAATATTTACTATATTGAAGCAAATTTATAAATATATTTGTATTTATATTGTTGGCATTTATTTTTTCATAATATTTATTTTTTTATTTTAATGATTATTGTTATGTTTGTTAAACAATTTTTTTTTCTTGTATGTAATATTATTTAAAGTTCTAAAAGAAATAATATTAGAGGAAAAAATTAGGCTATTTAGATTTGTTGGGAGGAATATATATATGTTTGTTAGATAAATTATATGTAGGGATTTAATTTTTTATTAAATTTATTTTATTTGCATTTATTTTTTTTAAATATGTTCCCATTTTATATTTCATTATAATGTTTACTTTATTTGCTATCATTTAGAATTTTGTAATATTTATTTTGTTATTTTACTTATTATTATATTTTCTTAACAGTACTTTTTTATGTATTAATATATAAAGGTGTAAAATAAATAATACTAGAGGAAAAAAATTAGGTCATTCAAATTTGTAGGGAAAAATATATTGTTTAATAATTACTAAATTAAAGGAAATATTATTCTATTTTGCATGTTTTATATAAATGTTGGTGAATGGAATTAAAATATATTTACATACTTTTGCATGTTATTATTTACAAATCAAAGTGTAGGAAAGAAGAATGAACAGTAAGGTGAGATTGTGTTCATACATATTAATGGACGAATGTATGTTAATTTATATGGTGTGACATTTGAATGCCCTAGAGTAAAAGTAATTAGTGTTGATTTAGATATCACATTGGAGAGGTTAAAGTAGGTGGTTTGACAAAAGCTACTAATTTCTTGCAACTAAGTTGTGTTTGATTTAGTATATAGGTATCCAGCCTTTTTAAATCCAACACAATGTAGCTTGGAAGATGATTATGATGTCTAAGAGATGTAGCAAGTCAACTCCTGGTACCTATCCTAATTGATTGGTGCCGCATTGTACACTTGTATTTCAACAAATTAAGTGGATTTGAATCTTGAATTGCAACCAATGGTGAAACATGTTGTATACACACTCCTATCTACCAATAATATCCATGAGTTAGTTGAACAAGTATCCCTGTTCAGTTCCTATCTTAGAAACATTCACCTAGTTGATCCATGGCTAAGCTATGCTCAATAATATAACATCCCTACCAATGACTATATGTCCCAGCTAAGCTCATCCCATCAAGTGATTGACAATACTTGACGTCAATCTTCGCTTGTTGTGACAGAAGACATAGTGGATAAATTTGAAAATGAGGATGAATATAATCATACTATGAATGCTGATTATGAGAATCTTGATGGTGATAAGAATGAGTCCAATGAGGATAGTAATATTGCTAAAGATGATATAGCTAATCCTAGGTTGGAAGATAAGCCAATTGTTGCCTTCTTTTCATGGGTTAGTACAGTAGTGGTAAGTGGTCTTGAGTTCCTTAGAAAGGGGAAGCCTATAAACTTGAGTGACAATCTAGAATTGAATGTTGGTATGCAGTACAAAGATATAAAGGCACTACGCTATGGAATTAAGCCGTACTCTATTAGAGTGCACTACACATTTTTATGTGTACCATTATTCAAAGAAGAATAAGGAATATCAATGCATTAACTATGGCTACAGTTGCATCAGAAGGGTCAGGGCTTGCAAAAAAGTAAGTAGAACACATTGGGAGATTACAAAATATGAGAGACCACATAGTCTTTCTGTGACATTATCCTATGACCATCAAAAGTTAGATTATGATATTATATCATCATGTATTATGGCAATGGTGATTGAACACTTAGAAGTTAATGTTTCTTAAATCGTTGAGTGGATGCGAAGTTTGTTTGGTTATACTATGTCTTACAAGAAAGGGTGGAAGGCAAAACACCAAGGTAATTGGGAAGGCTTATATGCTTTTATTGCTAAGGTGATTAGCTATTGTTTAGCATTTTATGCTTGGCTTAGTAGTACAAATTTCTAACAAACAATGTTTGCAAAGCTGCTTTGATGGGCAACTTGTGGAGATGTTCTACCAAGTATTTTGGACATTCAAGCCATATATTAATAAATTTGCCAACCTTAAGCCAATTATCCAAGTCAATGGGCCATTCGTGTATAGGAAATACAAAGGCATATTGCTTATGCCTATATCACAAGATAGTGACAAGAAGGTTGTACCCCCTTGATTTCCTATAGTAGAGAGAGAGACACAAGAAGCTTGGTTATGGTTCTTTTACAATCTTTGGATGGTTGTCATTAAAAATTGAAGGGGGATTTGCTTGATATTAGATAGACATCCTTCAATTTTTTCTATTGTCTCTGATTCAAAGGTTGGGTGGCAGCCACCATACAGGCATCACATTTTCTATCTTCATCATGTGACTCATAACTTTTACAAAGTGTATAGAACAAATTAGTTAATAGAGAAATTCATAAACATTGGTTATGCATAGGAGTATCATGTTGATAATGTAAAATTGGTTGAGCTAGCAATTTTACATGGTCTTATGGCTTAGATAGCTAACATTTCAAAGGAGTAATGGTCATAGGCCTATGATGAAGAGAGGCGATGCTATAATCCCATGACAACAAACTTAGTTGAGATAATGAATAGTGTTCTTAAAGATATAAAGAGTTTATCTATAAATGGCCTTGCAACCATATAAGGATAAATATATTCTTCATTGAGTAAGCTCAGCAGATACATACATAGATAGCAGTCGACCAAGTATTTTGTAATACTCTTAATAAGAAGTTGGTCCTAATTACACAAGCCACCTTTGCATGTGTTGTTCATGCATTCAATAGAAGAGTGGTGTTATTCAAGGTTGATGAGCCTTATAATGTCCAAAATAATCATTTTGGTCAGTGTTGCAAGATTACCTTAGTTGATTAGGAATATGATTACGGTGAGTTTTAGGTTGAGAAATACCTATATCAATATGTTATTACATCTTACACCAATGTTAGCCTCGACTAGTTATAGTTTTTGATTGGGTTTTCCTATTATAAATGATGTGTAGTGCATATAGCAATAAGTTCCAACCTATTGGAGGGAAAGTTCATTGTCTATAAGTAGATTTTCTAACGTTAATTCTTAATCCATCAATGATCTGAGTAAAAGAGCACATCTATTTGATGCATTTGCATAACAAGATGGATTGGAGATAATCAAGTCAACCTAACAAGTGTGGGTTATATAAGAAAATTAGTCATAATTATTCCACCTATCCATATGGTCACCTTGTTAGCCAATAGTATGACCTTACTTGTATATGAATAGAGACATATATTTATTGTACTTTTATCATATTGATTGTAACTGTGTTGCTTGTAATTCTATTAAATATGATGTACAAATGAGTTAAATTATGTTATGATGGATTTATATCTCAGTTTAATGTACTGTTACATTATTGTAACTTTATTTTTTTGATTGTACATGCAAAATATTTGTTGAACTTGCCAAAATTGTAAGCCGTAAGAATATAATAACAATGGTGCACCTAACATAAGTTTTCCACTTAAGGTCAAAGGATAACTCACTTTTATACTTCTAAACAAGGCACATTTTGCATGTGATTTGGTTGGGGAATGATTGATTGCTCCAACCACGATGAGTCATATATAGTGATCATCTACCTTCTCCTCTGCCTGCTATTATTGACTATTGATTGTGAAAATTTTTATGCGTGTCCGCAAGTGCACGGGTCGGATCAAGTAGTTCAGTGATAAGTAAAAGTATCGTTCCCACGAGGAATGACTGGAATGCAATTAGGCAGTGTACAACCTACTTTTATCCACGTTAAACAACCAATTATGAGATTCTTGATTTTAGAACTAAATTTAAAATAAAACGAATTGAAAGAAAACTTAGTTGGCACAGGTAGTTAAGATGAAATCCAAGGTTTGAAATTACCTAGAGTCACTATTCCCTTGATGCTCACTAGAACTTAATTTCTTGTTTAATTGTAATTAATTATCGCCTTGTGGGTTAAGAGTTTAGAAGCTATAACCGTCCATCGATGTAATTACAGCCCTACTCTCCCCTAGAATCTAAGTGTCCTTAGATTTAGGTTAGAATGCATTAGATACTATATCCTTCTACAAACCAATTAAGGTAATCAGGTATATGTCTATCCCAATTACAAATTAGATGATTCTAAACTTAATTTATCCAACTCTTAGGTCCAATTTAGAATCCCTTTTTCAAGGTAAATTCCAATTTCCCAAATCAAATCAAAGAGGTGGCCAATCCCTAAGAAAGCATTAAGCAAGAGAAGGATACACAAGATTCCAATCATCACAATTAACAAGACAATTAATGATTCAGTTCACATCAAGTTCATAGTGCTCTAGGTAAAGAGGAATTTAGCCACACATAGCTAAATCTACAGAGAATTCCAAATCAAAATACATGGAGAAAATGAAAAGAACAAAGAAAGCAAACAAAGGGAAGAATGAGATGCAGAAAGTAGAGCTCCCCCTTTGATTCTTCTCTTCCTTCACCCTCCAAGCTTCAAGAGCCTTCAAAGAACTCCCAAAATCGCCTCCTGGACGCTCAGAACTTCCACTGCCGCCGAATATCCGTAACCCTAACTTCTCCTCCTTCTTTTAAAGCTGGAAAAGTAAAACTGTACGTTTCAGGTCCGACCTCGCTATGGCGAAGGCTGACTCTCGCTATAGCGAGGTCTCTTAAGTGTTCAGGTTTCCGCTGCGCTCGCTACATCCAAGCCATAGCGAGTTGCTCTCTGTAAATTTCTATGCAATACGACTTCGCTATTGCGAAGCCTCCCCTTCGCTACGGCGAATTCACCATCTCGCTACAGTGAACTCTGTTCTCGCTATGGCGAGAAGACTTGTAAAATCTATGGTTGCCCATCTCAGCTTCCCTCTTCTATTTGCAACTCTTTCTATACTTTGTAACTTTTTCCTGAAACTAAAATCAATCACAAAATGAGGCTCAAACTGATAAAAATATTAAAATTAAAATACTTCTTTTGTTTTGTTTGATTGAATATATTTTTAACCTATTAATCAAGGGAAAAAAACCTTACCTCCCTAATTTAGTGTCAAATATAATCCTTTTGAATCCTAAATTAGGAGGTTATCAAACTCCCCCACACTTAAATCTTTGCTTGTCCTCAAGCAATTCTTAGAAAGGATCATGCTCAAACAATCAGAATTTCAAATTCCCTCACACTTAAAATGAATCCAATTTCAGAAATAGAAGCTCAGCAAAACTCAAATTGAAATTGAAAATAATGTACTCATAGTAACACCCTTATTTCTAAAGTGTATGTGTGTTCAACAAGAGATGTTAAGAAATAATCAAGAAATCCTAAATAAGTCTTCCCAGCAATTTCAAAACCTAACCCAATCATCTGTACTGACTTCAATCATCAAAGCTCATTGAGAGGGGTCTCTATTATTCAATGCAGAATTATTTTCAGCACTTTTTTTTTTTTCTCTCCTCGTCAAATTACTTAATCCTTTTGACGCGAATGACAACATTGGTTATGAAGCCACTCGGTTACTCAGATTAAAGAAATCCTTAGAGAGCTACTAGCATACTCTTAGTTTTATCACTGTTTAACGTGAAAGTTCACACTTTTTGGTGCAAACCCCCGGTTACTAGGTGATTTCAACCATTGGAGTAGAGAATCCTTTGATTTTCATTTTGATTTTTTTTTTGGTAGATAACCCTCTCAACTAACAATCAGGTATCCATCAGGGACAGGTAAATTAGGGAGATCTAAAACAACTGGAAGCTTATTATAAGAAAAGCTTGAATTACTTAAAAAATCATCTTGTTGGAAAGTGTTCCTATTGTGGGTGCATACTACAACTACATTACTACTTTATCCATTTCAAGTTCGCTTAACCTCTACATTCCTTAATTAATATTCATCTAGAGTGAGAAGGGATGAATCTGATTTAACATATAAGGAATATGGACACTTGAATATTATTAATAAGAGGATGTTATTGTCGATTTATATCCACTAATCCTAAATTTATTTATGTTTACCCTAACTCCCCCACACTTAAAAGTTACATTGTCTGCAATGTAAAAACTATGAAATTCAGAAGTAGATAGTAAAATAGAAGCAGATGGGGGTGAAGGGAAGGGATAAAAAAGAGATAGGGAGATACGAGACTCCCCTGATAAGAAGAGATAAAATAGCGAGGGGATGCATGTGAATAGCTCCTTCATCTGAGAGACAAAAATAGACAAAAGACACACAGGAGACAGTAAGTTGGCACTAAAATTAATAAGACAAATAAGAGCACAGCCAATTCAGGAGTTGAGAGCATAATTAGATACAGTTATCCATAATACAGTTATCCAAAATATAAAATGAGTAAAACAAAAAAAAAATGGCAGCAGGATAGAAAGGTCCTAAGAATCAGACGGCCCAGGTCTATCCTGAGGTGCAGGCTCTTGAGGTGCAGGATCCTGAGGTAGAATGATGACTGATGGTGGATGAGCCTCAGGCGGTGGTGGAGGAGCAGCTGGCATCAGGTAATCCATCAGAGTTTGCAGCTGGTCCTTCATAGATAAGATGTGCCCTTCTAACCGATTAATGGATGATCTCGCCCAATCCTCAAATTCAGAGTGAGATTGTACTCCGTGCCCCATCGGCTCTGGAGTACTAAAGTGCTGCTGTGATGGAGGAGGTGGAGATGCCTCAATCTGGGCCTGAGTGGGTGCTCGGTGTCTACGGGGCTGCCCTGGTGCATCTTTCATGCTATCATATTTAAATGGCCCTTTCGGCTTGAACTGCGCGTCATTTTTAGAGATGCGGCTACCCCCCATAGTAAGTAACTCGGTGAGCATGTGAGGGTATGCCAAGCTAACCCAGTCGGACCTCGCAACTTGTTTGAAATTCAAGTACATGAGGTGAGGAATATTTACCCGCTGCCGAGTCATAAAACACCACGTCAGAGTAGCTCGTTCTTGGGTCATGTCTGATCCATGAGAACTTGTCAGGATATTACTTGTGATGAATTGTAACCAATAACGGGCGGGCTTACTGAGTTGGTTCACCGGGTAAACCTTGTTAACCAATCGAGCTCTTCCTTCTTCAGCAATAATGGTCTCCACTTCTTCCCAAGGAATGGACTGAGGGTTCTCTATGTACATTTGGAATGCACATTCTTGAACATCAGGTAGCTCATAAAAGTCTTTAAAAACTTGCTCGTTAATGCGCACCCAAGCTGAATGGTAGTAGTATTCATCCTCCTCTTCCTCGGTATCCTCAAAATTTGCATACAGCTCTTGGATCATTAAAGGGATCCGATGCACTGGCTTCTTAGTAAATCCCTGCAATCCATGCCATTCAAAATCTGAGAAGGTGAGGTCCAACACATGAGGTTCATAATAGCGATCCTCGATAACCCCCCTATCCGAGAACAGTTGCTCAAAGCGAAATTCTGCTCTAGATGACGCAAACTGGTCCTTGTCATATGACTTCTTCTTTTGTTTCGAGGATGAGGCTTCAGCAGTTTTGGTTTGTTTCTTAGGAGCCATAATCCTGAATTCAAACAAGAGGGAAAGATAAAAATTAGCGGCAGCCTTCAAAGGATATAATTAAATCATGAAATCAAATGAAAGCAGCATGTTTATACTAATGGAAGACACAATTAAAGGCATCCAAGGGACTAGGGGGCAAGGAATAAAGAAACAACCCACACAAAATTATTCAGAAAAAGCCCAGTTCTGAAAAAATGCACAAACTCGCTATAGTGAGTTCGAGCAGATTGCTGCACAGCCAGATTTCACTGAGGAAAAACCAAATTTAAGCCATTCTTTTGCATAGAATTAGTCGACCAATAAAACCCATCCAGAAAAGTTAATCAAATAACCCTTAAATACTCAAATCTTCGCAAAACATATTGAACCCTAAAATAACCAGATTCAGCAAAATAACCAGCGATTCAATGGAATAAAAGAGTCAATCGAGTTACCTGATTCAACAGATACGAAGGGTGAGGGGAATACGAGCTTAAGATGCGTGAAATTCAGCAAAAGAGAGAATGGAAAAAGTTGAAGGCTTCGTCGCAGTAGCGAAAACGAAAGCAGGAATGGAGAGAAATAAAAAGAAAATTGTAGGTTGTTTTATATAAAGAGACTCGCCACTTCCAGGCCATAGCGAGGACTTCTCTGGAGTAATTACCAAAAGCAAAGCTGTTGTCCTCGCAATAGCGAAAATTTCTTCTCGCCATGGTGAGAAGACTTGGATAATTACTAGTGGCTGACAAATCTCGCTATGGCTAGGCAATAGCGAGAATCTCTCTGGATTTAGTACTCAGCCATGGAAATGCTACTTTCGCTGTGGCGAATGAGTTACCTCGCAATGGCGAGAAAACTTGGTAAGAATTTATGCCACATTTCACTCGCCATAGCCAGGCTACAGTGAAGACCTCTCTGGACTTTGTACCAAAATGCAACATAGAGAGCTCACTATGGCGAGGTAATTTTCTCGCTGTAGCGAGAACACTTGAAATTCCATACTGACTCGCCATATCCCGGCCATAGCGAGAGAGACTCTGGTGTATGTACTAGAAGTGGGACAAGCAGCTTCGCCATTGCGAGGTGGATGTATCGCTATAGCGAATTTTTTTTTTTTTTTTTTTTTAAATTTCCCCACCTAAATGTTCACTAAAATGCTCCCTCAAATGCAACGGGATACAATAATAAAGTATAATTCAAAGCATGGTTAGAGACTCCCTGTAAATAAGTCTAATGTTGCTTTTTCCTGCCAATCCCTAGCTCCTTAATATCCACATTTGAACCTGTAAAACACATAAAAAAAATATCAAACCCAAAATGAGAAGAACTTTAAATTCAAACATAAAAACACGAAGAAGACTTGGGTTGCCTCCCAAGGAGCGCTAAGTTTAAAGTCTTCAGCCAGACTATCATGACGTTTTTATGAGCAGTCTTGGAGTTGCACATTTGCCTTCATCCTGTCCACCGATCCACCAAGGTAATGCTTTAAGCGTTGGCCATTGACCTTAAAAGTTTCTCCACTTTTCTCATCTTGAATTTCAATGGCACCAAAGGTAGTGGTAGATACCACCTTAAAAGGACCAGACCACCTGGATTTAAGCTTTCCTGGAAACAATCTCAAACGAGAGTTATATAATAGCACTAAGTCACCAGGTATCAAATCCCTTTTCAAAATCTTTCTATCATGCCAGATCTTTGTCTTTTCCTTATATAGCTTAGAACTCTCATAAGCTTGTAACCTGAATTCATGAAGTTCATTAAGGTTTAACAGCCTCTTTTCACTTGCATCTTTATAATCTAAGTTCAACTTTTTTATGGCCCAAAAAGCTTTGTACTCAAGTTCCAAAGGTAAATGACAAGCTTTACCAAAAACTAATTGATATGGAGACATACCAATTGGTGTTTTGTAAGCTGTCCGATATGCCCATAAAGCTTCATCTAGCTTATCAGACCAATCCTTCCTATTAACACTCACTGTTTTCTCTAGAATTCTCTTGATTTCCCTATTGGATACTTCACAGAGGCCATTGGTCTGAGGGTGGTAAGCTAAAGCCATTTTGTGGTGAACTCCATATTTTTCCAACAAAGCTTTAAACAAACGATTATTAAAATGAGTTCCACCATCACTAATGATAGCTCTAGGGGTGCCAAAGTGAGAAAAAATATTTTTCTTTATAAATCGCACCACTGTTTGAGCATCATTATGTTGGCAAGCTACCGCCTCAACCTATTTACTAACATATTCAACTGCCACTAAGATGTATTGTTGGCCTCTAGACAAAACAAAGGGACCCATAAAATCTATTCCCCACAAATCAAACAATTCAACTTCAAAGATACTGGTTTGAGGAAGTTCATGCCTTTTAGAAATATTATCGGATCTTTGACAAGCATCACAGTGAGAAGCAAACAAATGAGAATCTTTAAATAATGTAGGCCAATAAAAACCAGATTGCAATATTTTAAATGCAATTTTCTGGCCACTAAAATGTCCTCCAAATGGTGATGCATGGCATGCAAACAAAATGTCATGTTGTTCAGTCTCAGGAACACACTTCCTAAGAATTCCATCCACACATCTTTTGAACAGATAAGGCTCATCCCAAATGTAAAACTTAACCTCATTCAAGAATTTCTTCTTTTGATAATAGTTTAAATCAGGAGGTAAAACTTCACAGACAATATAGTTTGCTATATCAACATACCAAGGTATATGTAGCAAATTAGCAGCCATTATGCATTCATCAGGGAAAACATCATTCACAAGCTTATTATCACTAATATGATCGGAATCTAACCTAGAAAGATGATTAGCTACTAGGTTGTCACTTCCTTTCCTATCAACTATATGCAAGTCAAATTCTTGAAGTAATAAAACCCACCTAATCAATCTAGGTTTGGACTCTTTCTTTCTCAACAAATATTTAATAGCAGCATGATCAGTGTGTACTACCACTTTGACTCCCAACAGATAAACTCTAAATTTCTCAAAAGCAAAAACAATAGCTAACATTTCTTTCTCAGTGGTAGTGTAATTTACCTGAGCATCTACTAATGTCCTGCTGGCATAATAGATAGGATGAAAAACTCGGTCTCGCCTTTGTCCCAGAACAGCTCCTACTGCATAGTCACTTGCATCGCACATGACCTCAAAAGGCAATGACCAGTCTAGAGCAACTATTATAGGTGCAGTTATTATCTTCTGTTTCAACTCTTCAAAACTTTTCAAACAGTCATCATCAAATAGGAACTTGGCATCCTTTTCTAACAGCTTAGTCAAGGGCTTTGAAATTTTTGAGAAATCTTTGATGAATCTTCTATAGAATCCCACATGCCCAAGAAAACTTTGGACTCCTTTGACACTATTAGGAGGTGGCAACTTCTCAATTAATGATGTCTTGGCTCGATCTACCTCCAAACCCTCCTTAGACACCTTGTGTCCTAGTACTATTCCTTCCTTCAGCATGAAGTGTCATTTTTCCCAGTTCAAAACTAGGTCAGTCTCTTCACACCTTTTAAGCACCTTAGAGAGGTTTCCCAAACAAACTTCAAATGAATCACCAAAGACAGAGAAGTCATCCATAAAAATTTCCATGATATCTTCGATGAAATCAGAGAAGATTGATGTCATGCATCTTTGAAAGGTTGCTGGTGCGTTACACAACCCGAAAGGCATTCTTCTGAAAGCAAAAGTGCCATAAGGACAGGTGAAGGTTGTTTTCTCTTGGTCTTCAGGTGCTATAGAAATTTGATTGTATCCACTACAACCATCCAGAAAACAAAAATATTCCTTCCCCGCTAGCCTATCAAGCATTTGGTCAATGAAGGGAAGAGGAAAGTGATCTTTTCTAGTGGCTGTGTTTAATTTCTGATAGTCCATGCACACTCTCCAACCAGTGACAGTTCTTGTAGAAATCAATTCTTTCTTTTCATTTGTTACAACTGTCATCCCTCCTTTCTTAGGGACGCACTGTACTGGACTAACCCATGCACTATCTGAAATTGGATAGATGATTCCTGCATCCAGCCACTTGATGATTTCCTTCTTGACAACTTCCTTCATCATTGGGTTAAGCCTCCTCTGATTCTCTATAGATGGCTTATGATTATCTTCCAGTAGGATTTTATGCATCACAATGGAAGGGCTTATCCCTTTGATATCTGCAAGTGTCCATCCCAGAGCCTTTTTATGACTCTTTAGTACTTCAATCAGTCTCTGTTGTTGATGAGAGTTCAATGATGTAGAGATGATGACAGGTAATGTCTCTGAATCCCCTAAATATGCATACTTCAGATGCGTAGGGAGAGGTTTTAACTCCAAAATCGGAGGTTGCTCAATTGAAAGCTTAAGAGATGGTGCTGAGCGGGAAGCCAAATCTAAAGATTTGACTTGCCAATGATGTTTAGCTCGAGTAGTTGAAAAATTCAGCACTTGGGCTACCTCATGACTAGTTTCAGCGTTCTCATGCTTCACTCCTATTAATAATGCTTCAATAGGGTCATGGATTATTATTGAATTAAATTGTTCTTGAGCTAACTCATCAATCACTAAAACTCTGAAGCAATTTTCAGCATCTCTAGGATATTTCAGTGCTTTGTCCATGTTAAACACCACCTGCTCATCCCCCCAATCTTATCACTATTTGCCCTTTCTCTACATCAATGAGAGTTCTAGCTGTGGCTAAGAATGGACGACCAATAATCAACGGATTATCTTTATCGTCTTCACAGTCTACAACAATGAAATCGGCTGGATATATGAACTCACCAACCTTTACTAAAACATCTTCAATTATACCCCGTGGATATGCTAAGCTCCGATCCGCTAATTGCAATGTTACTGTGGTAGGTCTTGCCTCACCGAGTTGCAACTTCTCAAAGACAGATAACGGCATAAGATTTACACTGGCTCCAAGATCACACAAAGCCTTTCCTTGAAAGTGAGTGCCTATTTTACAAGGCACAGAGAAGCTACCCAGATCTTTACACTTCATTAGAATCCGTGGGTTGATTATTTTGCTGCACTCTTCAGTAAGTGCTACAGTTTCAAATTCACCAAATCTCCGCTTCTTGCTCAGCATCTCTTTCAAAAACTTGACATACTTAGGCATATACTCCAATGCTTCTGAGAATGGGATATTGATATGAAGTTGCTTGAATATTTCTAGGAATTTTTGATACTGCTTATCTTCCACCTTCTTTTGAAGTCTTTGAGGAAATGGTAGTGGAGGTATTATCCTTGGTAGTGTATGCAGTTTCTCTCCTTGTTTCTCACTCTTATCAACATCTGCCTGTTTTTTAACTGCTTCACTACCTACTTTTCTCTTCTTTTCAACTGATTCATCCACACGTTCTTCTCCTATTCTTTTATCATTACATGTCTTCTCTATGGCAATTTCACCTTTATCGTCCTCCACAACAGCCTTTGATGCAGGTGTATGGCTAACCGCCTTTGGTGTTTGATCATCTGGCAACACTTTTCCACTTCGAAGAGTTATGGCCTTACATTCTTCCTTACCTTCTCTTCTAGGATTAGGCACCGTGTCACTTGGCAACCCCCCTTGTCTTAATGAATTCATTGCTGAGGCTAATTGACCCATCTGCAGTTCTAGATTTCTCAAGGAGGTATCAACTCTAGCATTCACTTGAGCTTGCTCTTCATTTTGCTTACTTTGAATGCTAATGAACATCGCCAAGGCATCTTCCAAGTTCGTCTTAGGTTCTTGAATAGGTGCATTTTGCCTTACAGGTTGAGTAAAACCTGGTGGTTGAGTAGGCTTAATGCTTGAGGAAGATGCTGGTTGATTCAATGCTGGTCCATGCTTCCAAGAGAAGTTTGGATGATTTCGCCACCCAGGATTGTAATTATTGGAGTATGGATTCTGATTCTTTGGAAAGTTCCCCACATAATTAACTGGTTCTGAAGGTGCCAAAGGACAATAGTCTACTGAATGTAAATCCCCACAGTTTTCACAAGTAATTGGGGCCACCTGAGTAGAACAGACATTCACTTGCTGATTTCGCTGCACTTGAGATTCTAGCATATCAAATCTCTTGTTCAAAGCGGAAAGAATAGTAGCAAGTGGAATAGAGGGTCTTCTTGAGTATTGGCTATACTAGCACTCACCCTTCTATCACCTCCTCTTTACACATAACTCTCAGATAATGTGTCCAATGCCTGAATAACATCATCCACAGGCATTTCATCCCAATGCCCATTTAAAGTAGCATCTAACATTGTATCGGTTTGTGGAGTTAGACGCGCGCAAAAGTTCTGTACAATAGCACAGTCATTCATCCCATGGCTTGGGCATTGGCGAAGTAAATGCTTATACCTTTGCCATGCAGCATATAAATGCTCGTCTAAAGCTTGCTTGAAGTTTATCAGCTCACGACGTGCATCTGCTATTTTATTATTTAGAATGAAGCGAGCTCTGAACCTTGCTTCTAGCTTATTCCAAGTATCTAGTGAACCCTCAGGCAGAGTCAGTAGCCATTCCTTGGCTTTTCCTTGTAGAGAGAGAGGGAATAGTCGAAGTCTCAACACATCTCTTGGTACCCCATTCTGCTTAAATGAATCGCACACCCCCAAGAATGACAGAATATGACAGTTGGGATCTTCATCAGACCTCTCACAAGTGAATTGTCCGTTGAGCTGTAACATGGAGATCATCACTGGCTTCAACTCAAAGTTAGCAGCTTGAAAGTCTGGCACTACTATGCTAGATAGAGTGCCCTTCATAGTACGACCCACAAAGTCTTTTATGGACTGATTTGCATTCCCTTCCTGAGCCATTTCTTCACTCATTGAATTTGGAGTTTTAGAAGGACTTTCTTCAAAATTCAAGTTTACCACGAGATCACTAATTTTCTTCGTTGTGCGCTTCTTCGTTGTAGAGGTTTGCTTCGGCATGTACTGTGGTACCTGTAGAGGAAAATTCAACCAATTGTATTATTTAAAACAAAAAGGAATCAAAGCAAATAACAGAATGAAAAGAAATTCTAACTAATTAACTAACTAATGCTTAATCGAGGACTACTAAAGGTTATACACTTCTAACTGAACAATTAAGCCATTCCCCGGCAACGGTGCCAGAAAACTTGATCGCAAAAATTTTTATGCGTGTCTGCAAGTGCACGGGTCGGATCAAGTAGTTCAGTGATAGGTAAAAGTATCGTTCCCACGAGGAATGACTGGAATGCAATTAGGCAGTGCACAACCTACTTTTATCCACGTTAAACAACCAATAATGAGATTCTTAATTTTAGAACTAATTTTAAAATAAAACAACTTGAAAGAAAACTTAGTTGGCAAAGGAAAGTTTGGTAAAATCCAAGGTTAAAATTACCTAGAGTCACTATTCCCTTGATGCTTACTAAACTTAATTTCTTGTTTAATTGCAATTAATTTTCACCTTGTGGGTTAAAGGATTCAAAAGCTATAACCGTCCGTCGATGTAATTACAGCCCTATTCTCCCCTAGAATCTAAGTGTCCTTAGATTTAGGTTCGAGTGCATTAAGAACTATAACCCTCTACAAACCAATTAAGGTAATCAGGTATATGTCTATCTCAATTAAAAATTAAATGATTCTAAACTTAATTTATCCAACTCTTAGGTCCAAATTAGAATCCCTTTTTCAAGGTAAATTTCAATTTCCCAAATCAAATCAAAGAGGTGGCCAATCCCTAAGAAAGCATTAAGCAAGAGAAGGATACACAAGATTCCAATCATCACAATTAACAAGACAATTAATGATTCAGTTCACATCAAGTTCATAGTGCTCTGGGTAAAGAGAAATTTAGCCACACATAGCTAAATCTATAGATAATTCCCAATCAAAATACATGGAGAAAATGAAAAGAACAAAGAAAGCAAACAAAGGGAAGAATGAGATGCAGAAAGTGGAGCTCCCCCTTTTATTTTTCCTCTTCCTTCACCCTCCAAGCTTAAAAAGCCTTTAAAAGAACTCTCAAAATCGCCTCCTGGACGCTCAGAACTCCCTCTGCCGCCGAATGAATGCAACCCTAACTTCACCTCCTTCTTTTTAAGCTGGAAAAGTAAAACTGTGCGTTTCAGGTCCGCTCTCGCTATGGCGAGGAACATCTCTCGCTATAGCGAGGTCTCATAAGTGCTCAGGTTCCCGCTGCGCTCGCTACCTTCACGCCATAGCGAGTTGATCTCTGGAATTTCTATGCAACACGACTTCGCTATTGCGAAGCCTCCCCTTCGCTATGGCGAAAATGTCATCTCGCTATAGCGAACTGCGATCTCGCTGTAGCGAGATGACTTGTTGGATCTGTTTTTGTCATTTTCAGCTTCCCTCTCTTGTGTTCAACTCTTTCTACATTTTGTTACTTTTCCCTGAAATTAAAATCAAACGTAAAGTGAGGCTTAAACTGATAAAAATATTACAATTACAATACTTTCTTTGTTTTGTTTGATTGAGTACACTTTTAACCATATTAATCAAGAGAAAAGTATTTTACCTCCCTAATTTAGTGTTAAATATAGTCCTTTTGAATCCTAAATTAGGAGGTTATCAGGTACCTAATTTAGTGGAGAGAGGGAAAAGGTGAGCTTGTAAAGTTCTTATATTTGAGATTGGTTTATACTTGTTGGAGTGCAAAAAGTTAATCCTGGCACTTGTTTGAGATGATGGTTTGGCCAAATTCACACACATACTTCAGAATGGTCGGAAGTCTTAGCTTTATTGTTTGATCTTTGCTCTTAGAATGTATTGCTTGTTCTTCCTATTGACTATACTCTCTGATATAGCAAGTGAGGACTATAGCAAACATTGATGTTCCTTGGCCCTACGGACACTCTAATATTGTTTTTAATTGGCTTTACATGAGGATGAGTAAAAGTTCAAGTCTAAGGGTGTGATCAATCTCTATTATTCATGTTTTTGTATATATTTTCTTGCAGTGAATATGGATTTAGCCTCTAATTATAGGTAAATAATACCTTTATACATGAAATAGACACACTTAGGATGAATAGCTCCATATTCGATTTTCACTTTGGAAATGATAGGTTTTATTTTAATTTTGAGTATATTGAGAATTAATCATACATTGCTCTTATTATAGAGTGCATATCTAAGAGAGGAGCAAAATTCCTTATGTCAAAGAGGTTTCAAAGTGCTTGTAGCTGTAGTTTTGAAAATCTCACCTCGGTTAGAATTCGTCAAGTGGTGGCTAAAGGGAAGAAAATGAAGAAAAAGCTTGTAGGTCAATTCGCATTGCAGCTAATCCTTTTCATGTCATGGCGAAACTTAACACAGAAGGTAAACTCGCTGCGGTGATAATGTGTCTTGCCGTGGCACAAGGTGAGGCAAGTTGAATTCCACGGCATGAAGCGTGGCCATCCCATCTAAAAGCAAAACTTGTCACTGCCAGATTGTGTTGCACCATGATGCATATTCTTTCAGAACCTTGTTTTGTGACGGCGCAATATGCCGAGTGGCAGCGTGACACGTTTTTCCTTGTCGAAAATGCTAGGGTTTCTCAATTCATATGCTTGAGCTGCTTAAGAAGCTATCATTCTGGGTTGGTCTTTGCTTGTTCCAAGTGTGTAGAGGCTAGGGAGAAGCTAAGGAGACACTTTGAAGCAGAAGAGAGGAAGAAATTGAAGATTGAAGCTAAAACAAGCTTCATTTATGAGTTTCTTCTTTCCTTCTTCTGTTCTTCTCATTTATCTTAATGTGTCTAACTTTTGCTTCTACTTTGTCCATGGTTTTCATGAATATGTATAGCTAAACTCCCTAATTTAGGATTATTAAGAATTCTTATATGGATTAGTGGTTGTTCCTGACTCCACTTTTGCAATTAATATTGAATACCTGTTCATTCCACTCCATGCTTCATGCTCTCTAATTGATTGGCCAATAATTAGATTGATTTGGTACTTTGCTTGAACTTAGAAAAAGGGAGAGAGAAGTTAGATCAAGAGATGAGTTGTGTGAGTACTTGAAGCTTGCAAGGGCAGGTGGATGGTTTAGTTAATGAGCTAGGAATATGTTCATTACCCTTACATGGTCTAATTAGGTATTGTGTTAGCAATTTGATCTTTGTTGGTTTTATAAGGAATTATGAAATTGATGGGATAACTTTATATGAGATTTGGATAAATACTTATAGGAAAAATTGAACCCTAGACCAACATATATCATCATTGAGAGCAACAGTACTGAGTGTTGAACAAGATACTATAAAATACAAGAGGGACTAATAATCTTAGATGCTAATATTCTCCCAAAAATTCAAATACTAACTCTAAACTTTGCATAGTAGTTAATCCATAATCATTTCTTATTTATACAATCTTTTCAAATTGATCTGCTTAATTTAAATTAGGGTGTCAATTTTGGTAGTTGACAAGTTTTGACATCAAATTCTCGAGGGAATGATCTTTTTTTTATGACTATATTGCTTTTGCGATACATGTACTTGCGTGTATGCTTCAAGGAAGCAATAGTATGCTAATGTTAGTGAAGAAGAACATAAGGCTTAGAAATTGTTAGGAGTTTTCTATTAACATTTGTTTAGATAATTATGGATATGACCATGTAATATATATTTTATTGTTTCAATTGCTTGTTGGCTACTTGTATGTCATATTGCTATAGGTTAAATATAGGAATGGATATAAAACAAATAATTGTAAAATTTTTTTAACCTTTGGCCAAAAATCGAAGGATTAGTGAAGGATCGCTAAAGGATTGACAAGGGAAAAAAGTAAGGGAACTTTGAAGTAGTAGCAAGGGAACATAATGAGGGAATTGAGAGGGATTAGCAAGGAAGTATAACAAGGAAATTGTGAGGTAATAGCAAGGAAAAATAGTGAAAGACTAGCACAAGAAGGTTGAGGGAAATTAGTGAGCAAATGCTCCTTTACCATTTTCTTGCTAGGGAATTGCCATTTGTTGATTCAATTATAGCAACAAAAATGTGGAAGGAAATTATTGTCACTAGTTTTGTTAATGAAGGACTTTACTGGGGGATTGGGGAGAAAAATTTTCTCTCATTGATCAATGGCCCTCGTATAGCGAGGGAATGTTTACTTGCTATACCCTCGCTATAGCCATAGAGTGACGAAATCACTAGAAAATATTCTCTTGTTATTTTTTTTCTTATAGTGCTTTAATATCTTGTTAGTCTTTGTTGATGTGAAATTAAAAATAATTCTGCATTGAAATTTACCAAAAAGAATTTATGGATATGATTCAAATAAAAGAAAGAGCTAGAAACTCTATATAGTGAGCCATGAAAATGCCGAAGTTGGTCACTTTCTCCTGGTTTTTCTAATATTTTTGGACACATGTTATCATAACACATTATTGATTAGAGACACACCTAATTAAGGTTCCAGTATCTTATCATTTGCAAATGTACCACGTGATCCGTTTCGGATGCTGAGAATTGATTCCCCTTTTATTTTCTATCTTTCATTTTCATGGACTTATTCCAGTTGTGTTCTTTAACAAATAAATTAGGCAAAATGACAATGTGATAAGATTGCTAAATAGATTTTGAAAATTTAAACGGTCTTTGTAAGGTTGATCGTGCTCCCATTAAAATATTTAGGTGAAGAAAAAGGCCATTGCTATATATATATATATATATATATTCAATCGTAAGTGTTTCTTTACCTAAATAATTCCATTATGGCTATCATGTTCTTCTTTATAAGAGTCAACACCTATAACAAACGTTGTTGAAATTTGGAACAGATTCCCATATTTAATTCATTGTAGGATTTGAAACCCAAATGAATACTCAATACAAACTAAGACTAAATTTCTTAGCACTATCTGTTTCCATATATTGAAAATTTTCAAATTTTAAGCAAAAATTAACCTTCAATCACGGAGAGATCCAAGGAAGCATTTTCCCTACTTAGTATAAACAAGCTCTATCCAACCAAAGAAAAAGAAATAAAATATACTCTAGTTCTCAAAGTCAAAGATTACAAATTATTACTAATAATTGGTAGAAGCGTTTGCATAACATATACTTCGATAAACAGATGCAGCAGTGTGTCTATAGTCTAAAGAACTGATGACTATTAAGTAAATATATAAGTTCTACCTCTCTCTCAACATCAAGGGAGGATACCGTTGTCTTCTAATGTGCAACAAATTAAGAAGAAAGAAAAGAAGAAAAGCCAAATATATAGATCCCTTTCTTTTCTGTTTTGATTAGTTTCTATGTAAAGGACTAACATAAAATCTACTATGGTCAGAAAGGTTGGCTAAATTAGCTACTTTTGTTAGTTTCCATTAGAACAACACATTTCATCGGAGTTTTTGTTGTTATACAGCTTGATCCTAATTTTAAGTGGATTTTGAATTTTAATATACATGAAAGTTTATTGAGTTTTGACGTTGGACAGTTCTTCCAAAGATTGACAAAAATCGAATTCATAACTCAGGCCTGTAATCGGCCCTAATATGACTCTGCAAAATTTTTGAAGAAATGCTAAGCGTACAACATTTTTCCTCGTAATTAAACTTGTACAATTTTTCATATATAAATTGTATCACACATTCGATTGACTTTTTTTAAGTAAAAAGATGTCAACTGAATTTAAATGCAACGAAGATTTCCAATTCATAATTTAAGAATTTACTATTAAACTTGAGTTTATTTAATTGAAGGCAGTCACGCTCATCAACTTTGAAGTTTGAATAGAACAACAACTCTCTCAAAAATAAAATAAAATAAAAATAAAAGATATTAGGTTTGTTGCCGTTGGAGTGGGATGCGTTTTGGTTTTTATTGAATTGGCGTGTCTAAAGGAACAAACTTTTACACTGCGTCCACCATCTTAATGTTGGTTGATTTGTCAACAGCAACCATACACACACACACACACACACACACACACACACACACAAACACACAAACTTCAGATAATATTTTGATAAGTTTAACCTCTGGTTTATTTATCTACAAATTTTATTTTCTTAGTTACATTAGAGCATGATCTTTTATAAAAATTTTGTGATCAATGAAGTTAAAATTTTGATTAATCAAACTTTAATGAATTAAAATTTTTAAATTTCTCAAATTTCTAGAAGAAAAAAAATTTTTAGTACCCAAATTTATTTCTAGAAAAAATATTTTTGATTCATGGTAAAGTCTTTCTAATTATTCTTTACTCGTGTCGAGAGCGGTGATAAGCATGATTTTTATACATTTTATTCCTCCTAACTTAGTCATTTTAATAATCAAATATGGCTTTAGGGGTTTAATTAGATAGAATTTCGTTTTAGTAGCCATTCTCTGTACTTTATGAATTAATTGGCAAAATAATTGATTTTAAATGCATAAATCATTTTAAATGAATTTTACGGATAATTCTACTGAATATTCTTCATTCTTTTGTGCAGAATTTCTGATGTGCAATTAGCTTGAATGAGCATTTGATTAAAGGAAAAGAAGAAGCCATGGGTTCAGATTAAACACAAGGGCAGCAACATACACATGCAGAACGTGGAAAGCATGAGCTAATTGAAGGAGAAGTCCACTCGAGCTACTGGTTTGAATGAAAACGCTGGAGAACCACACCTGTAGCTAAGAAAGACGATGGAGCTGAATGATGCATGAGCTGAAGCTACATGCAGAAGTTGCATGGCTGGCAGCTGAAATGGGAAGCCTATAAGTAGCAATCACGAAGGAATGAGCATTGCAAACGAAGAGAAGAAGCTGTGCAGAACAACAGAACAACGCCTGGAGCATTAAGGAGCTGGACGTTGAACTTCAGAAGAAGAGAAAACTCGAGGAAGCTGCACGAAGAAGTTACAGTAGGAGCTACATCATGCATATGAAGTGAAATAATAAAATAAAATAAATGGGACCCACACCTTATTTCACATGCAAAGCTACGGGCAAGGAGAAGAAATAAAAAGCATGAAGAACCGAGAAACTCCAGTAACCGAATGACCAAAGAACCAGCTACAACGTAGAGAAAATGGAGAGGAGCTGTGTGAAGAAAGACGTGAATAAGCAACGTACAGCAGCTATAGAGCCAACAAAGAGCAGCTACATGAAGAGAAAATCTGGACTGCAGCTGCGTGGAATGAGTTAAAAGAAGAAGAAGCTGTGAAGCAGAGACAGCCACGAGTTAGAGAAGAAAGAAACTCATGCAGAATCACGTCTGGTCAGTAGCTACAGAACTTGAATAAGTTTACATGCAGAAGCTGAACGTGGAGCTTCGGGTTGAGAAGCAACAGCAACGCATGAAGAAGAAGTTTACATGCAGAGTTACGTGCTGTGGCAGGAGTTACAACTGAATGCGTATGGATTATTATATCCACAATGGGGCCCACATTTACAATAAGCAAAGATGGAAAATAACTTCAGGCAATTGAGATAAGAAGGGCAGCACGAGAGGAGCTGAGCACGTGACTTTTAATGAGGAAGGGATTCGCATAATCACGCCATTCATGCACATCCAGCGTCCAGATTCATCACGCCATCAGCAACCCATTCAAACACGCCTCCATCCAGAGTCCAGCCCATTCACGCCTTCACTCTATAAGGGGGGATCATCATTCATTCGGCCATTCACTCCACACATCCAGCACTATCCACAAATCTCGCCTCCTTCGCCTTCATCCATCTCTCCATTCCATTCTCTCCATCTCTATTCCACGCCAACATGAAGATCTGATTCATCCTTGAGGCTAGCAAGGGAGGAAGCTCTTGGAGAAGCTTGAATCCTTGGAGAAGAAGCAGAATTTTGGCTAAGATTCTTTAATTTTCCTACACTTTTTCTTATTCTGTATAATCTCGGTTGAGTTATGTTTGATTAGGAATTTGTGTAATTAATTAGTGGCTGGTTAGACACTGATTAGGAAACCTTTTTTTGTTGATTAATTGGTTAAATTTGAATTTGGTTTTTCATTATTCTCTCTAATCTCTCATGTATGCCACGAAGGTGTTCGATGAATTGCATGAGTAAGGTTGTGTGTTTAAATGTCTATTTGAGAATTCCTTGGTGTTTAGTTGGTTAATTAAACATTTTTGGATGATGAATCAGAAGATAATTAATTAGTTAATCAATCAAATTGGATGTTCATTGATCTTAAAGGATAAGAGTTAACAGTTTAATGCGGGATTGAGGTCTCAATTCAACATTAGATTATTAATCTCTTGAATCTTGAATGGTTATTCAAGATCATTTGCTAATGAATATAATTAAGAATTCTTAGGCCATAATTAATCACAATTAGAATAGGATAAGGATAGTGGATACCAAGAGACGATTCCTAAGCTAGTCACAAGACCATTCTTCTCCCACAATTTATCTAATTAGGTAGATATTAGGAAATTTGTTTCAATTCAGTCTAGCATAGTTTTAATTCAATTAAAAACCCCCAAATTAAATAGTTATAGGATCTTAGAGCACTTAGAGAACCCAATTGAATATTGAATTCCAATTCCAAGGGAGATGACCTAGGTTGTGCCACTTGCTATATTTTTAGATCAACCTAGTTTTATTTTGAGGGTTGTACGACAAGCCCGTCAAAATTTGGCGCCGTTGCCGGGGAATTTGGAGTCTCAATTGTTTGAGAAAGTTTTCTAAGTGTTTTTGTTTTGTTTTATCTTTGTTTTAGTTCTGTTTTGATTTGATTTTCGTTTTGTTCTGAACTTGGAATCGGGTAATTTCGGTGTTGCGTATTAATTTGAGTGCTTGCTGGAATTTTCGTTCAAAGTGCCCAGAAAATTCTCATACTTTGTTTTTCAAGGTTTTTGGGTGTTTTGAGCAAAAGTAATAGCAAAGCTATTAGGTGCACCATTTTTTGGCCAAATTCCAACGTTTGAGGCACTTTTTCTAATTTTTTAGTATTTTTTCGAATTTTTTAGGAATTTTTCAATTTTTCCAGATTTAATTTCTTTAATTTTTGTGAGTTTATTTTGTGTGACTAACCTCTTTTTAGGAGTGTTTTTCATAGTTAAGTAAGTCTTAGCTTCATTTGATTTTATTTTCTTGATTATTGAGTTTATTTTAGTTATAATTTGTTAGGATTTTATTTGTGCTGAAATTAATTGTGCTTCTCATTTTTTTTCTTTGATTTAAATGGATCCTTATTATTCTAATCAAGGTGTTTATGATCCTTATAGAAATGAAAGGATTTCCAGAAAGTTGGATGATCTCAATACAATGCTTCAAGGCTTGCTTGAACAACAAAGACAAGAACAACAAGCCCAACAATACCAACAAATCCAACCACCATGCTACCAACCACACCATCATTCCTATGAAGTTCACCCCAGCTACCAACCATACAACCATCCATATGAGATTCACCCAAATTACCACCAACATTATGAGCCCTACCATAACTTCCATATACAAGAGCCATATCATGATTACCATATGCAAGAGCCACAATATCATCCTTACAATTACCATGAGGGGTACATGCAACAAGAGCCCCAGAAGGAACCGAGTTCAGAAGAGAGGATGAGGCAGATAATGGAAGCTTATGATTTTCAACACCAGCAAATGCAACAAATGCAGCAAACAGCCCAACGAATAACTGAACGGTTGCAACTCTTTTACCAACAAATGAAGGATTTGGGAATTCAATCGAATCAACCGACTTCAAGTGCTAATGAATCAATTGAAGAGCAAATTAGAAGAGAATGTATAGAGGAGGAAGAGTCCTATTCATTTGGTAATATCCTTCCATCTTCTAATATTTTACAATTTGTTGGAACTGACTCTAATTTGCATGATAGCACTGTGATCCCTGATGCATATAATGTTGTTGATTCTGAATTGCATGATGAAGATGTTGATGAAGAAATTATTGTTGAATCTCCTGATTTGGTTGATTGTGGTAGTTCATTGAGCAAAACTGACACATTTATTGATGTTCATGAACCCTTGTGTACTGATGCACTTGGGATGTCTACTCCTAGCTGTGATTATAGTGAAAATTTTATTTCTGAATCAATTGATGAATCTATTAAGTCTAAGGTAGTAGATAAGTGTGGGGGTGACTTAGAATGTGATAATTATTCTATGCCTGGTGTGGAATTAGTTAATAAGTCTGTTGATGATGCATCTACTGAGTTTAGGGACAACATGCCATCTGGACCATGTGATATAGCTGATTGGGATGCATTTCTTAATTGTGTGTGTGTTGAATCTATTATATGTGATAAATGCTCCCAAATTAATTCTTTCATTGAGACTAATGAGTTTCTCACATATACTGACCAACATGGTTCCTCACTAGCATGTAATGGTATGAATGATGAAGTGGTAGATGTAGCATCTGAAAAGGATATAAACAGTGAAAATGTTAGACAGCTTGTTGATCATTCAGACCCCACTCTTAAATGCTTATGTGATGATATACATACAAGTCCTATGTGTGTTGAAATTAATGAGTTTGTGGAGTCTGATAAGTCTGTTGAATCCACGGAATCTTTTGCCTGCACTGAAATTTTTTATGCTTTTGATTCTACTGATCATACTAGTATTGATGAGGGCATGCATAGTGATACTGTTGATGTTGAAAATTCTATTGATGCTTGTGCTGTTGTTGATACTAGTGAGAGACTTGATTTTACTGTTGGCAATTGTTTAGAATATTATGAGCCTACTGATGTCTCTTTGGTCAGGGAAGATATTATCTCTATTGTTGAGAGTCCTGAACCGATTCCTGAGGTTGGTGAGCTAGTTCCCAACAATCAACAGATTCTCCAAGCTGATAAAAAGCAACTGCCAGATACCTTGGAGGACTTAAATTCAAAAGACTGTGAGAAGTTGCAGTTTAATTTTCCTATGGATGTAGTGACTCTTATCGATGAGAGTCAAGTAGATTTTATTGGCTTTGATAGATATTTAGAGAGTCTAAAGTCTAGTGTTTTTAAATTTGATTTTAGATTTTCTTTCTTTAGTTTTAAATCTTCTAATTTCGATTTTTATTCTTTTCTTGGTTCTAAATTTGCTGAAAATGACTTTCCTAAACTACTGATGGTTGAGGAAGTCCATGGGTCATCATTGAATGATCAATCAAAATGCTTTAAAGTAGTGAGACTTAAACTTCTGGAGTTAAGAAGGAATAAAGTAGTTTTAATTTTTGTTTTTGATACATATGATTAGTTAGTCTTTAATAAAGCTCTTTTAGTTTAGGATTTAGTTTTCTTTTCTTTTCTATATTACAGTTCATTTTGTTTTTGTTTTGTAGGAAATAAATTGCTAACCAGCTACATGGGAATCTTAGCCTACCTTTGAGATCTTCATTGTCAAGTTCATCCGGTTGTATTCTCTCTTTTCACTCTTTATATTGTTTTGTTTATCTGTTTACTGGATTGTGTGCTGACATTGAGGACAATGCAACATTTAAGTGTGGGGAAGAGAGTCATTTCATTCCATCCATCTTTTTTCAAAACATTTTCTAAAAATTTTTGAAAAATAATGTGATTTTTCTTCAATTTTTCTGTAAAAGTTGCAAGTTGAGATGATTATAGCTTGGATTTGCTTAGACATGATAAGTGATGGATCTTATGTCTTGATTTAAGTGAAGTGGCAATGAATTTGATTTCAATGAATTATTTGATAGCCATTAGCTGGTGAGAATTTGAGCCTTAATTGTTCATTTCTAGTGTGTATTCACCTATCTTTGTTTCACTCTAGAACTTGTCCTGATTCTTTGTTGAGGCCACATTTGCATTTGCATGCATAAAAATGATAAGGCATTCATTTCTATTTTAGCTAGATAGCCAAAAAGCCAGCCATATATGCATCTCTATCCATTGTTTAGCCACTTTGAGCCTTGTATTTTCTTTTCTTGTTAGCCTATAGCCATTTAAATATATTCCCACCTTGTTTTAAGATGCCTTAGGAATTTTCAAGGAGCATCACATCTAAATAGGATACGTGAATGTGTGCTTTACATCCATTAAGGCCATTGTTAGTCAAAGAATATGTTTAAAAAAAAAAAAAATGCAAAGAAAGAAGAGATAGAAAAGCAAAAGGAAAACAAAAGATAAAGCATTGAAAAAAAAAAGAAAAAAAAAAAAAGAAAAGGAAGCTATAGAAAGTCAAAAAAAAAAAAAAAAAAAAAAAAAAAAAAGTGTTTCAAATTGGGTTTATAGTTGCTGTTCTAGTGAAAAATAAGGCCTTGAATGCACATTTTTCCCTATCCTAAATCTTCATTGATTGCTCTTGAGATCCTAAGGTATCTATTTGTTTAGTTTTTCCCTTTATTTTTTGTATCCATTCATTTCATTTCCTTAGCCCCATTACAACCCTAAATAAAGTCCTTTGATTTGTGTATTGCATTTAGCATGGGTGGTGGAGATTTAGAAGCTTGACAAGCTTATGGTAATGAACTTTGACGGGTGAAATTTGAGTGAAACACATCCCTTTAAACACTTGAGAATTGAGAGTAAACACTAAACCAATCCATGAGAGGCTATGCATTTCAATTCATTCTTTTCAAATGAAATTGCCATGGAGCTTGATTTCTTGATGCAAGTGAAGTTAACTTAGATTTTTGAAGTGTTGAAGAGTTATGATTAGTCTCTAACTTGTGATTTTTATACTTTCTTTTCTATTTTCATTTTCCACTTGCCATTCTACTAGCTGGATGCTTCAGTTCATTCTTTATCTTGGATTTTAAGCTTTGCCCAGGAGTGCAAAGGTTTAAGTGTGGGGGAATTTGATAAGCATGATTTTTATACATTTTATTCCTCCTAACTTAGTCATTTTAATAATCAAATATGGCTTTAGGGGTTTAATTAGATAGAATTTCGTTTTAGTAGCCATTCTCTGTACTTTATGAATTAATTGGCAAAATAATTGATTTTAAATGCATAAATCATTTTAAATGAATTTTACGGATAATTCTACTGAATATTCTTCATTCTTTTGTGCAGAATTTCTGATGTGCAATTAGCTTGAATGAGCATTTGATTAAAGGAAAAGAAGAAGCCATGGGTTCAGATTAAACACAAGGGCAGCAACATACACATGCAGAACGTGGAAAGCATGAGCTAAGAAGGAGAAGTCCACTCGAGCTACTGGTTTGAATGAAAACGCTGGAGAACCACACCTGTAGCTAAGAAAGACGATGGAGCTGAATGATGCATGAGCTGAAGCTACATGCAGAAGTTGCATGGCTGGCAGCTGAAATGGGAAGCCTATAAGTAGCAATCACGAAGGAATGAGCATTGCAAACGAAGAGAAGAAGCTGTGCAGAACAACAGAACAACGCCTGGAGCATTAAGGAGCTGGACGTTGAACTTCAGAAGAAGAGAAAACTCGAGGAAGCTGCACGAAGAAGTTACAGTAGGAGCTACATCATGCATATGAAGTGAAATAATAAAATAAAATAAATGGGACCCACACCTTATTTCACATGCAAAGCTACGGGCAAGGAGAAGAAATAAAAAGCATGAAGAACCGAGAAACTCCAGTAACCGAATGACCAAAGAACCAGCTACAACGTAGAGAAAATGGAGAGGAGCTGTGTGAAGAAAGACGTGAATAAGCAACGTACAGCAGCTATAGAGCCAACAAAGAGCAGCTACATGAAGAGAAAATCTGGACTGCAGCTGCGTGGAATGAGTTAAAAGAAGAAGAAGCTGTGAAGCAGAGACAGCCACGAGTTAGAGAAGAAAGAAACTCATGCAGAATCACGTCTGGTCAGTAGCTACAGAACTTGAATAAGTTTACATGCAGAAGCTGAACGTGGAGCTTCGGGTTGAGAAGCAACAGCAACGCATGAAGAAGAAGTTTACATGCAGAGTTACGTGCTGTGGCAGGAGTTACAACTGAATGCGTATGGATTATTATATCCACAATGGGGCCCACATTTACAATAAGCAAAGATGGAAAATAACTTCAGGCAATTGAGATAAGAAGGGCAGCACGAGAGGAGCTGAGCACGTGACTTTTAATGAGGAAGGGATTCGCATAATCACGCCATTCATGCACATCCAGCGTCCAGATTCATCACGCCATCAGCAACCCATTCAAACACGCCTCCATCCAGAGTCCAGCCCATTCACGCCTTCACTCTATAAGGGGGGATCATCATTCATTCGGCCATTCACTCCACACATCCAGCACTATCCACAAATCTCGCCTCCTTCGCCTTCATCCATCTCTCCATTCCATTCTCTCCATCTCTATTCCACGCCAACATGAAGATCTGATTCATCCTTGAGGCTAGCAAGGGAGGAAGCTCTTGGAGAAGCTTGAATCCTTGGAGAAGAAGCAGAATTTTGGCTAAGATTCTTTAATTTTCCTACACTTTTTCTTATTCTGTATAATCTCGGTTGAGTTATGTTTGATTAGGAATTTGTGTAATTAATTAGTGGCTGGTTAGACACTGATTAGGAAACCTTTTTTGTTGATTAATTGGTTAAATTTGAATTTGGTTTTTCATTATTCTCTCTAATCTCTCATGTATGCCACGAAGGTGTTCGATGAATTGCATGAGTAAGGTTGTGTGTTTAAATGTCTATTTGAGAATTCCTTGGTGTTTAGTTGGTTAATTAAACATTTTTGGATGATGAATCAGAAGATAATTAATTAGTTAATCAATCAAATTGGATGTTCATTGATCTTAAAGGATAAGAGTTAACAGTTTAATGCGGGATTGAGGTCTCAATTCAACATTAGATTATTAATCTCTTGAATCTTGAATGGTTATTCAAGATCATTTGCTAATGAATATAATTAAGAATTCTTAGGCCATAATTAATCACAATTAGAATAGGATAAGGATAGTGGATACCAAGAGACGATTCCTAAGCTAGTCACAAGACCATTCTTCTCCCACAATTTATCTAATTAGGTAGATATTAGGAAATTTGTTTCAATTCAGTCTAGCATAGTTTTAATTCAATTAAAAACCCCCAAATTAAATAGTTATAGGATCTTAGAGCACTTAGAGAACCCAATTGAATATTGAATTCCAATTCCAAGGGAGATGACCTAGGTTGTGCCACTTGCTATATTTTTAGATCAACCTAGTTTTATTTTGAGGGTTGTACGACAAGCCCGTCAAGCGGCTGCCAACGGCTTCGTGGGATTCATTTCCTTCTATTTAATGGTTAGTGTAAAGAATATGGATATAGAAAATTTCCATCATCTCACACGGTTATGTCTCCAATGGCTTCTTTCGATAAAGGCTATTAAATAATGTAGTACTAGCGAACATTTTCTTTCAGTTACTATAATTTTGGCCCTTAAAATAAGAACTAAATATATAGAACAAGCAGTATAAACGAAAATGACTAAACTGTCAAACCATTCTTAAACTGTCTATTCCAGTTAGTATTCTCTTCTAATTTAAATTCCTTTTGACAAATAATTTAACTAGTTATACATATGTAATATCTGGCTAATAAATTGATTTACCATGATTTATGTGACACTTTGATATCTTGTAGTTGCAAGGCTAATTTGTCCTTTATTTTATAGTCCCGCTCACTTTATTATTACTTTTTTTATAACATGATAAAAAAGAAAATAATTATTTTATCAATAATACAGACCATTCTAAATTATCAAAAAAAGATTATTATGAATTAAAAAAGGGAAAATTCTAAAAAGTACATTTGGGTTTTGCTGAAGAAGTTTTAATATAAGTAGAGAATGAAAACATGCAAACCACGGAAAAAGGAAGGGAAAATTAAAATAAGGAAAGGGAGACATAATTTAGAATATCTCTGGTTTAAGGGTGCAGGGGATTTCAATAGTGGAAGGGCATGGAATCTCAGTTATGAATGGGACCCCTTCTCATAAACAAAAAATCTATATAGAAGACGTTATTATTTAAGATTAAAATAACTTTCTCAATATTTCTCCTAGAGTGAAAACTTTTTAAGTGTGAATAAAATAAAGATATATGCTACTGTCAATTACTGATGGAATATAATATATATATATATATATATCTGTGTGTGTATGTGTGTGTATAAGATGCAAATGTTTGTGTCACATATATTGATGGCTATGTCCATGTTAAAAAAAAAAATCAGTAGGAAATTTAAACCAGGTTAATTAAGAATAGTTTTAATTTATATGTTTAACAAAGAACTTATAATTTTATGTAAACTCGATTTTAATTAAAACGCTAAGGATTTTCTATTGTTTAAGAGATGATTGGGGTTGTAGATAAAAGCACTCAATGATGATTAAATCTCTATAAAATTTAGGTGTATTTATATAAACCTGTATTAGAGCATAGCTTTAATATTTTTTTTTAAAGGAAATTAAGTCAGCATTTTGATCTTATAATAAGATTTAATTTTCATTTCTTCCGTGGGTATTGTTATGGATCTTACAGACATAATATCTCAATTGGTCCAGAATAGATCAGCAGTAGCTTATGCTATCAAGGCCCATGTCACTAGGGAGCCCCGTCAATTCCAAAGAGCCTAACAATAGTTGGCATACATCCTTAGATATCTAAGGAAATGAATCCCAATTAGTTGCAAGCTAGAGGTAAGGAATAAGGATACTGATACTAGAACACAAACCCTAGAACTTCGAACCTTGCTTAAGACATTGTTGTAGTGGCAATAATTAGCTTCTTCCTTCTCTCAGCTGATAGCCAAAAAAAGAAAAAAATTTGTAACTTGATCCTCATTCTAAGCAATACAATACTCTGTTATTGAACTAAGCCTCCTTTTTCTTTCTCCATCACAACCCAAGCACCAACACGAATGTTTGTAGATGATTGCACAAATATTGAATCATGAAAGTTTTAGAGAAATTTCTCATAGAAAAATATGTGCTGATTAAGTTTTTGTTCAATGATCACTATAATATTATAAACAGTTTTTGGTACCAGACTACATAAAATTAATATCCTAGATTTAAATACTGAACCTGCTTTGCCAAAGCAACCTCATAGATCTACTTGCGAATGGTTTTAAATTAAAAATTTCTTAAAATTTTTTTTTAAAAGTTGTTGGTCGCTAAAAGTAGTAACTATAAAATTTGTCTATCTTTTTGCATAGTAATTTGATATTGAATTGCTTAACAATTAGTTGTTTAATTTAATATTTTATCTATATCTAGATGTAAAAACTTTATACACAATTAAATAATAAAAAATAGTATGGTTGTATTTGCCATAAACAAGAATTAAATTCTTGAAGTACAAGATATATTTGTGCACTAGAGATAGGGAAAGACAAAAAAAAAAAAAACAGGATAGATACAATGGATGTATGATTTTTGCATTCCCCCGTGCGAACTGGTGTGAATGGTTGTGAAACTTATAAAAAAAAGGTTATTAGATTCTATTTTTAGAAGATTGAATTCTTTTTATTAGATTTATTTTGAAAATTTTATTTATCAATTAAAAAATTGAGTAATAAGCTTAAAAAATTAATAATAAAAGAAATGCTTCTGTTAAAAAGTAAAACCTTTTATAAAATTACTTGAATTTGTAAGTGAGGTATACATTATTATTTAGTTTGCAAGGTTATAGAGGTGATAGGACTGTTAACTCTTATAAAGTCATATTATTTTGCACATTTTTGCAAAAAAATAAATGCTCATACTCTAATTTTATAATAAATATGGTTAATTATAGAACAAATGTGTATAGATAAGATGTATAGGTCCATACTCAATTTTTACACTATAGATGACAAGTTTTGTCTTATTTTTAGCTAATTCAAGAATTGACTTATAGGGTGTAAATATCCAAAAGCATAAGTCGGATCATCTGGGATCTTAGACCTCGAATTATCAGAGACAAGATGCAAAAAGAAGTTGAATTGGCCATCACAAAGCATCTGGCATCACAGTGCCACAAGCCAACGCCGCAATGCCGTTGTTGAAAATTCCATTGCCCGATAGAAGTAAAGGCAACAAGGCACCATTTGCAAAAGTTGAAATACAAAGTTTTGTACTGCAATAGGTCTTGCTTCATAGACCTCGCCTGTCTGTTGCTTAGCCATCATTATGGGTTTTCTTACATGTATTGGAGTAGCTTTGGAGCATTTTTTGAGACAAGGAAGCTTGGAGCTTGAAAAGGGGCAAGAACACCATCTAGTTTTCTCTAAATCCTCTCCTTCCCTTGTTTTTAATGATGTTTCTGTTTGTGCGCTGGTTTTGTTGATGGATTTTGAAGTCATGGATAGCCAAACTTCATAATCTAAGATTGTTATAAACTTTCGTATAAATTAGAGGTTGTTCCTCACTCTTGCTTTGTAATTAATGGTGTGTATGTATATATATAAATATATATATTCAATCCTATGCTTCATGCTTTCTAACAACAATTGAATTGATTAGATATTTTACTTGAACTTGGTAAAAGGGAAGTGGAATTAAATCGTAGTTGATTTGTATGAGTACTTGAAACTCGCTTGGAACCAATACCACCACCCCCACTAACAGTTGAAAAGTCCGTATAGCTATCTTGAAGGAGGAAATAAAGAGGCTTCTGGATGCTGGATGCTGTACTGTCATTTTTACTGTCAATTAATTTAAATTTGTGACTTAGAGTTTGTTTTGCGGAAGTTTTAGAGCTTTTTTGGAAAATATGGACAAATCAAGGAGTAAGTGTGATGGCTATCTGAGATTCTTGCTTAATGACTATGTTTGAATCAGCTGCACTTAAGCTGTGAGTTAGAATCATGTTGTGAATGTAGAGTTTCGTTTCGTTAAAGATATGGAAATTGAAAAGGTCTTTACCTCACTAGAAAATGTTAATAATTTTATCTTCTCTTAGTTATTTTTATGAAATTTGAGTTCAACGTATTATTTTTTTTTACAAAAAGTTAATTTATCAATGGTTTAAACATTTGCTAAAAATTTTAGTTTAGCTGCGAACTAAATCTTTGCTTAGTGGTAGTTCTAAGAACTTACGGTTCTAAAAACTATAGCTGAACCTATCATTGTAGACGATGGATCCACCTTGGTTTTGGAAATCACAACTATGCCTCAAAATAACCACGGCAATGACAGTTTTTTTTTTGGGTATTGACCCTATCAAATTTAGTTAAAAATATACTTTTTAAAATTGAAACATTACATTGATTATATTGGTAATTCCTTAATTAACCTTGATTAAAACTATATCATTAAGTTCATTATTTTTTATATTCTTGCTTCTCTTTTCCTTCTGCTCTTATTTCTATACTCTATTTCTTCTCATCTTCTTGTCTGTCTTTGAAATTTATTTCCTTCTGTTCTTTGCTTTAAAAAATATGAGTGCTCCCACCTTAGGGACAAACAAATAGCACAATATTCATTAGTTTAAAAAATTAAAATAATAAATAATAACATGTGAAATATATCAATCATATTGCATTAATAACCAAATTAATCAATGACTAACAGAAGAGAGGAAAAAAAAAAGAGAAAATTGAAGAGAGAATTAAAGAAATCACAAAGAAAGAAAAAAAGAAAAAGAGAAAGAGAAAAATGAAAAAGGAGCAAGAGAAGATAGGAAACAAAAAATAGATAAGAAAATATGTAAAATTTCGCTATATGCTAGTTAAAAAATCTCTTCCTATAACACCATAATAGATTAACCCCAACTAGTTTCCGCTTAGGTTTGATTCTATATGATTTCCAAAGAAAAATAGTAAACTGTGACATTTCTATGCTATATATCGGGGTATAAATACTCATATTTTGTCCCGTGGGTTCGTGAATCCATCAATCATATACTCTACTCAAACTCTATTTATACAACTCATACATAATATAAAACAACCCATGAACTATGGATATGAAGCCCAAAACCCCCAAATGTAATTTCTCAAAACAAGTTTAAAAGTCAGATTTTTGGCTCTAATTTTGAAAAATCATAACTAATTTTAGAAAAATGAAAATCAAGCAAACGATAACTTTCTAGAAATATCTAGTGTAAAGTACTAAAAAAATCCCAAACCACGATCTCAGTGTTTGGACCATGTTTGACATCGAAAAAGAGACAGAGGTCCAGCTATCCCTATTACTGATGCAGCTTGCTATCATGAACTTCAAAAATTCATAACTAATTTTATAAAAATTCAATATGAGTAAAATATATGAATTTGGAAAGCTACAGATATTAAATAGAGGAAAAAAAAAATAAGTCTAGATCATTTTAGTAGCCTTTGGACCTCAAAAAATGATGGAACAGTAACAAAGGTCGGCTGGCATTCCTGATACTGATACATAACTTCATAATCTTATTTCTCCCTCTACAGACCTCTAATTGAGATGCTTCTAAATGGTGTAGATTTCTGTGGATATCTAGTTTATGCCCATAAAATTTCATGACGATTGGATATCGTTTGCCCTATGAGTCACACAGAACAATTTTCAGACTAGTTGGACAGTACAATAACCAAAACTAGAAAATTCTCCAACTTCAACAATTTGCCAAATATTCCATAGAACTCCAAATATTACCCACTTTACCTTCCCAAGAAGCTCTCAACAAGCTCTAGATGCATGACAAATTTCATATCAAGACGAGCTCATTTGGTTATACTTTGACAGAGCTCACGAATTTGGCAAATTTGATACCATATATGGTTCAAAATAGGACCAAATGACCTCCTACATACTCTAGCTCCTTTTGGGCAAGTCTTAAAACATAAACATAGTATATATGAAATGCCAAAGTGGTCCAAATCATCATACATCTCAAATTCAGCATGCTACGGGTAAAAATATACTACTACATACAAGCCACAAAGGGGTCAAATATCATAATTTTATTATTTTGGCTCTATACATAGTTCATACATCTTTTATACATATTTCCATACTTGCTCAAATATTTAAATCTAAAAAATAATAGGTACATATTCATTTTGGTACCTTTTTACATCAAAGAACCAAAATAAGCTATACAACTGACAAAACATGCTTGACTAGGTTTCTTGGTTTACACTTTGGTTTCCTTGAGCTCCACCTAACATGTTAAGATGGGAGAGGGAAGGGGGTGAGATTCATGGAATCTCAATAGCTCATATACTTATTCAAGGAAGCAATCAAGGTATATAAACAAGTCAAAACATGCAAGTAGGCATTTAACCATTCATAATCATACATCACATGATTTATATGCCATGAATAGCATATCAATGCCAAGAATGAGCTTTAGGGACTTTTGGTCTAGCCTCACCCTAGTTTAGGGACTTTTGGATGGCTTCACCCTTGGTTTAGAGGCTTTTGACTTGGCCTCACTTATCCATGAGACTTTTGGCTTTGTCTCACCCATCCTTAGGGACTTTCGGCTCTACCTCACCCATCACAAGGGACTTTTGGTACTACCTCACCTGAGCAATTTTCACAACCTAAAACATAAACATAAACATATTGGTACCAATACATCAAGGTAACATCAAATGTCATGTTTCACAATACAAGCATATATATAAGCATACAATGACTATTACACATGTGACGACCCTAAATTCTAATATCAGTGATTATAGCTAAATACACAATTAATAAATAATGATCAAGGTTTGGAGTCATTGCAATTAATTACATTAATAAAATATAGGAGAAATTTAAACCTTGATACTACTAGGATCATCAACTAACAACCATAACGGGAACATGCATTAAAGGGTTTGTACCATCATTTAAGGTTTAGGATTCATCCATTAATCAAGTTCAACCCACAAAAACATCCCGCCAACATGCTCATGCTATTCCCTAACACTAGCCTTACTGAAATTTAGGTTTCTAGGTCAAATATAGGAGTTTAGGGACCTGCGCCGCGACCTGAGACCTTCCCGCCGCGGCTAAGTTAGGTTCTGGAGCTCGAAAACTAAGTTTTTAAACTTGCGCCGCGGCTCAAAACTTTTGCGCCGCGGCCAAGTTGCTATCAGGAAATTTCTTGACTTTCGCCACGAAGAACCTATGTGGCGCCGCGGCGAGTTTTGCTACTGTAACTTCCCTAATTAATTTCCTCGACTTGCGCCGCGGCAAGACTTCTTGCGCCGCGGCGAGGTTACGTTCTGTCACCCCCTGGGCGATTATTTTCACTCCGTGCCGCGGCGAGATTTATCAAGCCGCGGCGTCCCTCGCCACTATCACTCCCTAGGCCGCGGCAAAGCCTTCTTGGCCGCGGCGTGACTCCCTTCTGTAACTGTTTTCACTATATTTCGCCCCCTACACTCCATTTCTCTTCTTAGGGATACCCTAAGGTCACTTCCCCTCATTTTATATGGCTCTAATGGCATTTATCTACCTTATTTATTTAGCTATGCTTCCATTACCAATTCAAAACTTATATGCCCATTTCTTTCCTCTAATTACCTCCTATCAGCAAGTTTATGGAATAATAACAACACCAATCATGCACCGTTGATATTTAACATTAGATACACTTTCCATTATTAGCCAATTACAATCATAAGGTTCAATTCCATGATAATAGAATTACATATACAATCCCTATACTTGGCAACTCATGATGCAATGCAGCAATGATACAAAACTAACAATTTAATTACAATACATTTTGTCAAAGCTCCCAGACCTATGTGCTACCAAACCATTTAACAGGCTCTCGTTAATTTTCTCCTTGCCACTAAGAGGTCTGATCTCTGAAAATGTTAGCCCACAACGGGGTGAGATATACAATCTCAGTAACAAAAGGAAATTTTCATATATATGTACAGGTCAATCAATCCAAGACAATCTCATGTCATCAATATCAGAATCATCAATTCAATTGGCAAATGAACTAGTTGAGCTACCAATGACTACTGTCCCATACCAGCAATCATACATAACATGTTAATAGCCAATAACACCGGGAAAGGCCCGTTCACGGCACCTAATGTGACACTTTAATCTACTACCGCTACCTAGCCTCTCACATGTTCTCAGTTCCATATGATTTCCAAAGAAACAACACTAGTCCGTGGCATTTTTATGCTAGAAAACGGGGTTTCATACACTCAACTTCTGCCCCGTAGGTCCTGTAAACCCATTATTTATATTCTCAACTCAAACTCCACTTATACAACTCAGACATAGCATAAAACAAACCATAAGCCACGGGTATGGAGCCAAAACCCAGAAAATGCACTTTTCTCACTTGTGCCCAAAAGTCTCATTTTGGCTCTAACTTTGGAAAATCATAACTAATTATGAAAAAATGGGAATGTAGCAAACTCTAGCTTCCTAGAAAGATCTAAGTGTTGAATTTACATTAAAAATCATTCCCAACCACAATCTTAGTGTTTGGACCATGTTTGACATCAAAAATGGGAGGGAGGTCCAGCTGTCACTGTTTCTGGTGCAGCTTTCTGTCATGACTTTCGAAAATTCATAACTAAATCCACAAAAATCCAATCTGGGCACACTATACCAATTTAGAAATCTACAGATGTCTACTAGAGGAGAAAAATAAGTCTAGATCAGTTCAGTAGCCTCTACACTCCAAAAACTGATGGAACAGTGATGGGGGTCAGGTAGGCTCCCTGATGCTGATATAGAACTTCAGATTTTTTAATATCTCTCTACAAACCTCCGATTTAGGTGATTCTAGTTCCTATAAGTCTCTATGGTTGTTTAGTTTATGTGTATAAAATTTCACCACATTTGGAATCCATTTGGTCTATGAATGCCCCAGATTTCATTTCTACTTTATATGAACAGTACATGACCAATCCATTCAATTTTCCCAAATTCAACAATTCGCTAAATATTCTCTAGACCTCCGAATATTACCAACTTTAGCTTTTCAAGAAGCTCTCTACAAACTCTAGGGGCATGCCAAATTTCATGGCAAGAGGAGCTCATCCGGTCATACTTTGACGGAGCTCTCAAATTTACCGGTTTTGGCACCCAAGAGGTCCAAAATGGGTCCAAATAGCCTCTCACACACTCTAGCCACTCATGGACAAGTTTGAAAGAATAAAACTAGGATATATAACAAGTCCATGTGGTCCAAATCAACATACATTCCAATCTCGCTATGCTACGGCCAAATATACACTACTTCATTCATTCAACAAAAGGGGCAAAACCCTCATTTCCATTCATTTGGCTATAAACATAGTTCATACAATATCATTTCATATTTTTACACATGTTACAACCTTTACATCTCAAAAATAGTGGGTGCATATTCAGTTGGCACCACTTTACATCAAAATTATATCAAAATATCCAAAATAAGCTAATATCTAGCTATGCATGCTTCTAAGCTCCTTGGTGTGTGCTCAGTTCTCCTTGAACTCCACCTAGCATATTTAGTTGGGAGGGGAAAGGGGTGAGATTCAGGGAATCTCAGTAGCTCATGCACTCAATCAAGTAAGCAATCAAGGCATATAACAAGTCAAAGCATGTGAATAAGCATTTAGCCATTCTCAAACATCCAACACACATTGTACATGCTATGGAATCACAACAATGCCAAAAATGGGCTCCAGGGACTTTTGGTCTAGCTTCACCCGAGTTTAGGGACTTTTGGATGGCCTCACCCGAGTTTAAGAACTTTTGACTTGGCCTCACTCGTTTGAGACTTTTGGCCTTGTCTCACCTATCTCAAGGGACTTTCGGCTTCACCTCACCCATCTCATGGGACTTTCGGCACTACCGCACCCGAGCAATTCTCACAATTCATCACACAAGCATATTGGCATCAATGCATCAAAGCAATAGCATATGGCATATTCCACACAATAAGCATATACATAATCATACAATGACTATCATATCCAAGAATGCAACAAGAAAAAGTGGGAAAAGAGAGCTACCTTTGGAGCCAAAGCCAACACTAGCTTTTCCTTTCAATTTCTCTTCTCCCTTCTTGATTTCACACTCACACCTTGATGGAGGTGTTTCTCTTGAGCCTAGACACACAAAAGTATGCAATTACTCTCTTAGAATGGAATCATCAGATCAAACTCTCCTATATACCAAAACCTAGAGTTCTCTCTCTCTCTCTAGAATGCCATCAACTCTTTCTCTCTCTCAAGCTCCCATGGTAGTGGAAACAACATTTTCAAAGAAAACACAAAGATTCAAAAGTGTTTTCCACTTTCCCTCTTCTGACCCATGCCCAAAATCTAACCATTTTCACAAATAAAACTGCAGAAAGAGAGGGCAAAGAGAGGGGATCAGAGTTCTAAGAAGAAATGGGAGAAGTTTCCTTACCTTTCCCTTGCTCTTCCTCCTTCTCTTGATCTCTCTTACTCTCCATGCCTCTTTTCTCTCCTTGGGTCGAAGTCTAGGGCAGATATGAGAGAAGAAATGAGTTTGGGCGTTTAATGAAGTCTAATTCTCGCTATTTACTCTCTTCCTAACTGACCCTCGCTACGGCAAAAATTAACCTTCGCTATAGCGAGCTCGTGTTATCTGGCTTCGCTATGGCGAGGTGTAACCTTCGCTACGGCGAGCTCGTATCAGTTCCCTTCGCTATGGCGAGATTCAACCTTTGCTATGGCGAACTCGCGTAAGTTCCAGACCTCACTCTCGCTATGGCGCACGCTACGGCGAGCTGCCCCTTGGTTTCTGTATAGACTGCTATCCGCACTCACTATAGCTAGAATCGCCTTCGCTGTTGCGAATAAGCTCTATCGCTATAGCGAGACCATTTCTTGCTATTGCAAGAGGACTTGGCAGAAATTCTGGATTCCGAAAATTTTCAGCTTTCACTTTCTTTCTTTTCCCTTTTCTTTTTTTTTTTCCCGGTTGTTACACCTACTCCATCATGAGCACAACTAGGGCTCAGTGCATCTGGGGTTTGATCATAACCCGGTGCTCGATCGTAGCACATGCACGGGTGGCAGCCGCACCACAGCTCCACCATAGACTCACAAGGTCCAATCACAATAACAATCAAGTAGTCAACCAGTCATTTAACATTTCAAAATCAAGCATGTGTAACAAATAGCAGATTAACATGGGCATATACATGGAATTAGGAAAATAACCCAGTTACCTCAACGAAGCCAATTACTCTTCCCCTAGCTACCATAATAATCCAAATGCACACCAAGCCTATAACAAGCATCATTATCATCATTTCTGATCACAATCAAATATTCAAAGAGTTGAACTACTAATAACAGACTAGAGGTTACTCACCTAATTACCAAGGAATTTAACTTCAGATTCCAACTTCCGCACACCAGAAATTTCCATAGTTCACTCCAATTTCTGGGTAATTTCACATGAAACCAAAGCCCATATCATAGGTCAACTATAGGGGTCTCAAACTAATAGAAAATGCATCAAAATGGGGGTTTAAACTCACCTAATACCAACCCCAACCTCAACCTACGAATTTCCTCAAGGAAATCCCCAAACACCCACATTTCAGATTTTGGGTATGATGAAATTACTCCAAATGAAAAACTAATCAGACCAAATTAAAGAGAAAGATGAAGGGATTAAGTTGTATAACTATTACCTTGGCCAAATCTTGCTCTAAGTGGGTGAAAATGTGGAATTAAGCCAAGAACCCTAGCCTCTTCTCCCCACCTCCGAATTTCTCTTGTGGTTCAGCAAATGAAAAGTGGCTGAAGCAATTAGGGTTTTAGGTGGGTTTAAGTTGGGTCAAGGGGCTGGGTCATGGGTCTCAATTGTTGGGCTGCAGAATTTCATTAGGCCAGTTTTTATACATTGGGTTGTTGAAGTTTAATGGTGTTTGGGCCCAATTTGAAGGGCTCAAGGGCTTGGGTCTGCACAAGGGTTATTGGGCCACTTATAAGAGCCTATACAAGGTGGATCTTGGGCCTCTATCACATTAAATTGGGTTGGGTCTGCCCCTAACTCATTGGGCCTCCATTAGCCTCTTGTCACATTTCATTAATTTAGGCCTAGGTGAAGTTTCTATCTCAATTAATTCTCAAGCCCATATTAATAATTTATCTATCTAAAATCCCTATTTACTCAACTTGCCCAATCATCCCACATTAATTATTCTTAATTAATCTTAATCCATGATTAACACCTTAATTAATTTTTGGGGTGTTACAACACATCCAGGAATGCAACAAGAAAGAGTGAAGAGCTACCTTATAAGCCAACACAAGCCTTCCTTTTCAATTTTTCTTCTCCCTTCTCGGTCTCACAATTATAACTAGATGGAGTTACTTCTTTTGAGCCTAGACATAACAAATAACATGTAATTACTCTCTTATAACTCAAATAATTACTCACAAAGCTAAGGGGTCCTTCATCATGGTAAATCCTACAAAGTATGTAAGAACCCCTAGTTTCTCCCTCTAGAATTTCACTAATTCTTCTTCTACTTCCTTTGCATTTCTCAACTTATCACAATCTAATTCAAAGGTTTCTTGCTCATTCTAGGTCAAAACAGAGCTATCTTACTCAACCACCCATGAAAAGGAAACTTAGAAGGAGAATAATAAAGTCAAGAAGAAGAAGCATGAAAATCTTTAAGGGTTCTTACCTTTCTTCATTGGTTTCTTTCCTTTTCTCTTAGCTTCTCTTGATTTCTCTCTCTCTCAAGCCTTTTTCTTTATTTTGGACAAAGCTTAGGTATGTTAAAAGAAAAGGAGAGGATTTGGACTCTTTAAGAAGCAAAATTCTCCTTTTTCATGCTTTTCCAAACTAACCCTCGCTATAACAGAAAATAACCCTTGCTACGACGAGCACGTATCAATGCCAGGCCCCTGTTCTCGCTACGGTGCGCTATTGCAAGGAACCCCTTGGTATTTGTATGGGATGCTCGAACTCACTATAGCTAGAAGCATTCTCACTATAGTGAACAGGCACATTCGATATAACTAGATCATTTCTCGCTATAGCGAACAAGTACACTTGCTATAGTTGGGCTGTAGCTAGCAGACTTAGAAAAATTTTAGGACTTAGAAAATTTTTAACAATTTTGGTTGTTACACTTCCACTCTTTATACTCTTTCTAATAATGGTTTTAGTTTCTTGAAATGGTGAAGTTGGTGGCTAACCCTTTGAGAGAAAGAGGAGATATGAGAAAGCCAAATACACCATAAGAAAATAGACCTAAGGAGGTTTCAAACAAGGTATGATTTAGCTAGAGAAAATTTATATTCTTTAAGACATAATCTATGTATGTTTTGGCCTAGAGAGAGAGAGAGAGAGAAAGAGAGAAGGAGACATGAGTTTGAGGAAGATTTAATAAAAATGAGGGTTTAGAAGGATGAGAAGTAAAATTATACAAAGAAACTCATATAGAAAGCTATAAAATTCAAGATAGTACCACTTAGGGTCATAGGTGAGCCATGATATAATTTTAATGAATGTGATGATTTAAAAAGTTTCCTAGGATGATTTTAAGATGAGTAATTGGATTGGTAAAAATATGGTGTGTTGCATCATGAAACCATAAACCTTAATTAAGTATAAAATGAGTTATAGGTTTTGTAAGCTTGCACAAAATGAGAAATGATCATATGGCTGCTCTAGCAAGTGTAAAATGATCTAAGAATGACATGAAAGACATAAGATTAGTGTTAGAGTCAATGAGATGCAATATGGCCACTAAGTGTGCAAAATGGTAAGTTAATAGTTTAGGCAAAACAACCAAGCAACATGGCTATATTTTGATGAAGGTCATATTTTATGTCAGAGCCAAATTAAATTAGTTAGTTGCTAGCTAAGAAATTTGTTCAAAAGAAGAGCATTGCATAAATAATTGGTATGGTAAGCTTGGAACCATAAATAATCAAAATAGGTCCATAATGAGTCTAAAAATGTATCTCTATAATGGAGGCCTTAATGGATGAATTTGGGTATGAAACTTAGCAAGCATTTAGAGAACATCCTCAAAGTTTCATATGATATATGATTTGTAATTTTTGGACTATTACAAAATACTTCATGAATTTCCAAATTTGCCTTAGTAAAGATGCCCTGTATCAGTTTTGGTTTCCAAAAAGCCTCGAGTCTTGACGCCTTTTAGAGATCAAATGATCTATTTTAAACCTAACATTTTTATAGTAGCTAGGGCATATTAAGATCTTTCCAACAAGCCTTAGTTTGTCAAATTTGGACACTCCTAACCAAAGTTATAAATTTTCAAAATTAGTATAAAAAATTATCTTGATAGTAATAGTTTGCACAGACTAGCCATTGTTTTCTAATTTTTGGGAGACCAAAGGATTAGTTTTAAATTGAAAATTTTACAATAGATAGTTCATGAGTAGAGCTTTCTAAAAAGGTATTTGACTAGCCTTAGTCGTGTCAGCTATTAATTTACTAGGTCCAAATTAATTTTGTAGTTAGGGTCAACCTAGATCATTAATTTCAAGGAGCAAGTTGTGGGCTTTCTTAGGTTAAATATTTTTAAGTAATTAAAAATGCAAAAGAATGCACCTAAACTAAAATGCAAGATGCTAAACTCTAAATGCAACTAAATTAGCTAGAATGCATGGTAAACACTACTATGTTTATGTAGATGTCATGCATTAACTATAAAACCTATTAATTGATGAAACTAACTTAATTGAATGCAAAATGACTATGATTTAACTACTGGACAAAACATAGAATATATGCAATTGTAGATGAAAAATATCTAAAATGATATGAAATTGTTATGAAATTAGTTCGAAGATGATAAACCAATTATGCACTAACTAACCTATATGATTATGACCTAATTGTACTACCAAAGGACCTATAAACTATATGAAATGCAATTCTAATATGATGAATTCAAATGCAATTTGAGGGAGGGTTTCATTGCAAGGAAATTAAATTAGAAATTAAATAAATTAAACTAAGTAAAATTAAATAACTTAACTACTAATTCTTAAATTAGGAATTTTTTTTTAATTCAACTATGTTAGGGGGCAACTAAGGGTTGGCTAAGGACACTTAACTTTCCTAACTCAATTTTAATTAATTAGACTTAAAGGAAGTGAATTAAAGTAAACTAATGAATTTGATTGTAAGGTAAAGACTTAGGGAACCTTAAGTACAAGTAAGTGTAATTCAACCTATCTAAAGAACTCTAGTATATGTTGACTTACAAATACTTGTTAATGGCAAGCATCCGGTTAATTTAAACACAAATTAAACCTATTTAAATCTAGAATTAAGAATAAACTAACTTAATTGAACAATGAGATTAATTGATAACCTAATTTGACAATGCAAAACCAAGTACCAATTAAATTTAGACAAATAACATTAACCCAAAATAAATTGAACTCAAATGTTATTCCAAAATCAACATTCTAGTAGTATTACAATCCAAATTCATCATCCAAAACATCAAATTTTAGCCAATTATCCAATATAATCCAAGATAAATGATAATTCCAACATTGAACTAGATTGAACATATGAAAAAGTACTTAGAAATTCTTAAAACTATGAACTCTAAATTTCTTGAATTGAAATCAAAAAATTAAAAAAGTTGCTCCCCTAAGTCTTTAATCTTCATTCCATGAGCTCAAATTTCATCTCCTTGCCTCTCCTTAATTGCCTCCCTCCTTGCTTAAGCTACCATGAATTTTGTTCTTCCTCCAATCACCAAGTAAGCTTCGACCATGGTGGAATATAAGGGGAAAGATGATGTGAAGGTGAATGGATGATGGTGGAGATGGGATGGGGAGGCATGAATGATGGAGAAGAAGAAACCTAAGTTTTAATGGAGTATGGAGTGTGTGTGTGTGTGTGTGTGTGTAGCCATGAGAGAGATGGAGAAGAAGGAAGAAGACATTGCAAACTTGATGTGAAGAGAGGAGGAGGTGCGGCTAGGGAAGAGAGGAGAAAAAAAGCTTTCATCTATTGGCTAGAAGAGCAGGTAGAGAGTTTTATAAAAATCTTAGCCATCAAGTTTCAAATAGACCAATAAGATAAAAGATAAAAAGAAAAAGAAAAATTCCTTTGATTTTTCTATAAAGTGGTTTACCTATTATACCCTTAATGATCTTTAAGAATGTCTTCCAAAGTCTTAGCCATTAGATGACTCTTGGAGCCCCAAATTTAATCTCCATCATATGATTTCATTAATTGTACTTTTATGACCTAAAAAGTTAAAGTGCACCCATTAGTGTAGGTTATGTCCAAAATATATTCATGTAGCATATAACATAACTTAGGCCCAAAAATAAAATAAAAGCCAAGAATGCCTAAAAAGAGGCCATATGGCACTATGTAAGGAGTATAAAAAAAAAATTGCAAAATAAAATGTAATGGGAATTAACAAGAGCTTACCACTTGGAGGTGGATTTTATTTAAATTCAAAATTCCTCCAAATAACAATTGCAACATCTAAATTAAATTCTCCAAAACCAAATTCCAAAATTTGGGAAGTAAATCAAAGAATAGAGAATATTAATTCTTAACAAAAAATTGGATACCCTAAAATATTTACACTTTTGCTCCCAAATTTTAAATATTTATACTGTTTCCTAAAAAAGTCCAATAATTCAAATAATGTATAAAAGACTTGAATTAGCTCAAAATCATCATCAAAATCATAGATCAATGTGAAATAAAATATATAAAAATTGAAACTTATCAATATTATTTGCCTAATTTAGATGTCCCTAATCAAAGTTACGCATTTTTAAAATTAGGTCATAATATGTATTAGATGAGACAATTGAGAGGCATGTGAGCAAGTTAATTTACATATGCATTTTTTTTACTCATTTTTCTTACTTAATATGATACTTTAGGCATGTTGAGATGGCTAAAGTGGTCTTTGGGCAATAAGACCGAAAAACAGAGAATTAAGGTAGTAAAGGCCAAGTAAAAGTGATAAGTGAAGAAACTAAACAAAGCAAGAGGAAAAGTAAAAGATTTGACAATTCTCCATCTTCTAGATAGCATCTCTCCTTTCTTTGTGTGCATGTTTATTGCCTTGAGTGTTTTGATAGTTGTGTGCCATGACATGTTATATGAAGATATGGTTGCATAATTAAGCTATTTTGATATAGCATGATTTATTTAGTATGTGTTATAGCATTGATGATGCTCAGAAAGGAAATTGAGCATAATAGCTTTTCCTTATGGGATGCTCAATTAACTTATATATTAAGAGTCGTGGCCACTAACTGATTGAGCAAGTATATATATATATATGCTAGTCTTAATATTATATAAGTTATATATATATATATGCTAGTCTTAATAACATATATGTTATATTATATTTACGCTTATGTTCCTTATGTTTGGTTAACTTGATATATACATTGAATGTGGATTATGTTATTAAGATTCTTCCCAAAATCTCGTTCCCCTCTCCAATCCTCATTAATCCATGTCAGTTAAAGAAAAGTAGATCACCAAGGAAAACAAAGATGACTAGAGGAGCAATTAATTAGGGAAAGAGAATAAATCATGTTATTTAGTTTTATAATGCTATATTCATACTTATAGAATTTGTAAAAAGAAATCCATAGTATGTTTGCAATGTATTAGAAAGTTAAGTGTACCTTTGTGTTGTACAATATATTGTATGATTAGTATCAAGTATGATATGACTTGTGGATAAATTGATATAATCTTAAGTGATTTTTCCAATGCACAAGAGTAAGTGGAGATTGTTTGAGATTGTCTTTTTAGGTGTTAATTTTAATCTACCTTACCCTTCTGTGTAATGAAGAGAAAATGCTATCCTAATCAATTTTATGAAAGGAAAGAAAAATTTTCAAGTATCTTATTTTATTCACTTCCTTTAATAAGTGATTTATTGCAATGCTGAGCTTAAATGTACGAGATGAGACATAGTAAAACTAGGTTTGACACACCAACTCAAGTTAAGCTCTACTGTCGTATCTATTACAAAGATGACAAATGGATTGATGAAAAATTAGAAATTATATTTGTAAGTGCAAATTTATATTCAATTATATATTTAATTTTTCTTTGTCAATAATATATATTAATTTATGTTTTATGATTTTTGTTCAAAATGAATATATCAAGCTTAAAGGTATAGATCCCAATACTATAAATAGTCCTTTTATGGAATCAATATCACTACAACAATTATTTGGAGAAAGAAATCTTTGGATGCAAGCATCTAAAGGAAGAAAAGGTGGAGGAATGATCTATGGTCTTGGAAATATGTCACACAAAATAGAAGGAAATCCAATATCTAGTTTTAGATATAAAAAACTAGATTACGAAAAGAACTATGTTAGTGAAATTAGTGTTATATTTCCTTTTGATGCAACACATTCAGATTTCAGCCCATTATATCCAAATGTTAGGAACGTGTACACCCTTAAAATTTATAATTTTAAGAAAATAAAATAACTATGGAAGCTTTTTAAGGATAGATTAATACGTATAAAAGTTATTATCAAAATCTTTGTAATGATAATAATAAGAATAATAATAATTAGTTCATAAATTTTTATATTTGCATTAATTTTTTAATTTTATTATTAATAATATTTAAATATTTATGTATTGATGTGACTTTTTAGTATAGTACACTATATATAAAGTTAAAGTTTGATTAGATTGATATGTTTATATTTTTAATATATAATATTATATAGGAATATATATATATATATGTCTTCCACCATTTTTCACACACTAAATTCACATCCTTCACAAATCTTTATCATCTCTCTCACACCTTCACTTTGTCATTTGAACCACAAAGCAATTCGTGTCATTAACATAAGGTAAAAGTATAATATTTTTAACAAATTATGTTGATTTCATGTTTTAAAAAAATTATTCACATATATTTTTCATCTTTTGCAAATTAATTTATTTAGATGTATTGACAAGAATCATCATCTAGTAAGAATCTATCATGATCTCAACCTACTCTTTTAGAGTCTTAAGATCAAACTCTTAAGTCCCAACCTCTAACCTCTATTCAAAAACAATTTATTAAACCTGATGACCATGTGTTATTATTTAGTTTCTTTAATAGTATTTCAATTTATTATAAATTTTAATTATTTATATAATTAAATTATAAATTTAACTTATGTAGATTTCAATCAAATGATAATGAAGTTGGTGCTTGTATAGTAACTATTTTTAAAAGTAAATGTAAAGGGCGTTGGAATAGTTAGAAAGACGTTCATTATGAATATAGAGAATTATGGTTTGTTAAGTTTAAAATAACTTTTGTTAATTATTTTTTTATATAATTATAATATCATGTATTTTATTTTTTTTTAATAATGATAACCTTCAATGTTTTTTGAAATATTATGAGTGGAGACCTCAAGACAATAATAAAATTTGGAAGAATTGGAAGAATAAAGTAGTTCATCACCTTAGAGATCTATTTGGTAATGCATGCAATATTGGAAAGAAGCCTAATTGGATTGGAGAATCCATTTGGGAGGAGTTGTGTGCAAAATGGAATAGTCTAGAATATCAATTCCTTCGAGAATGAATGAGAAAGAATAAAATCTCTAGTTCAAAATATGATTTACTGTTACATATTGTAGGTTCTATTTCAATGTTAGAACATGCCAAAAGATTGATAATTAATTTTATTATTTTATATGTTTATTAATAATTTTAAATATATATTTATCTATTAATATTAATTTTTATTTTGTAGGCATGAAAATTAAGAAGACCACTAACATATTTCGAGGTCTTCTTTAAAACTCATCAAAATAAAAGGAGTTTGGGTTGATAGAAAATCTCAAATTCTTTATGTAATTGTGGTTTTACATCTAATTTATATTTGCAATTATAATTTAATTTATAGAATTTTAATTCATTTTACTATTTACTTTTTAGGATGAGTATGCATGTCTTAAAAGTTTATATGAAAATAGAGAGGAAAGTGTTTTAGAATTAGATTTGTGGCTACAGCCTATTAGAAGGAAAAAAAAAAGGGTTTACTTTATGGTATTAGAAATATGTTCGACAATATATGAGGAAATCCAACGTCTAGATATATTGACGTTCATCAATACCCAATATATTCTTACTTTTCTTATATCCAAAAAATTATGAGGAATAAATTTATTACGTTGTCTCAACAAACTCATGATGCCTAACTTGAAGATCAAAGGTTACAAATTGAGCAACTTCGACAAGAATTAGAAGAATTTAGAAGTATTGTGCAATATTTTCACAACAACGACATCAAGATGATATTGGGCCAAGTTTTTTTTTATAGACTAGATACTTCTAACTTAAATAATGAGAATAAAAATGACAATTTTGATGAGAGTGATGATGATTGTTAAATTTTGTAATTTTTATGTCATATAATATATGCAATTAAATTTATATTAGATATTTCTTCTTATTTTATTTAAATTTTACATTTTTATTTCATAAAATTATATTATATTATATATGATATTATTGGTTAATAAATTTCATTATTTATTAACTTATAATATATATATATATATATATATATATATATATATATATATATATATATATATATATATGTCTCTATGCGTGTGTGTATGTATTTGCTTATAATATATAATGTAATGCACATACCAAAATTTAATTATATATATATAAAGTTATAATGTTAATAGGCGCGAAATTTTGTGCAAGAGTTAAACTTTGACTATTTCGCCAAATTTTTGCATTTTTGTCTATAAAGTTCAACTTTTTCGCATTATCTTACATTCTTCTCTTTTTTACACTAATTGCTTTGGTGCATTTGAAGATGATTATTTCTTTGGTTTCATTTGTGGGTAATTATTTAAGTTTTTGTATTTGTTTTCATTCCTACTTTTATTTATTTTCATTTTATTTCTTTTTTCATTTGATTTGATTTTTATTTTCTATGTTGAATTTCTTTTCATTTATCAAACTATTCGAAAAAAATTTGATGGAGAATACCACATCTGAAAATTTTGGAGGAGAAGTGCAACCCAAAAAGTGCTGAGAAGAAATAAAACCCAAAAAAAGCGTAGAAAAATAACATGATGATGAGGAATTAAAACTTAAAGCGAAGAAGAATTGAACCCATGGCAGAAAAGCAATATAAGAAAAAAAATACTAAAAAATAACAAAAAAATTAAATATACCTTAACTTATTATTAATTCTAATCAAGCTTATTTTTAAAATTTTTATATAAAGTAAGTTATTAATTATTATAATAAATATATGTAAAATAAAAATTTTAAATATGATAAAATAAAAAATATTATTATTTACTTTTATACATTAAATTTAAATAATTTTTTTAATTTTTTAATTTTAAAATTTTTTGTAACATCGTCTTTGATAAAAAATTTTTCCCAATTTTGACAAAACAATGGTTGGACACATGTCATAACCTCAGAAATTTTTTTGACAGAACCGTGGTCAAGAACATGTCCAATCATGGTTTTGTAGGAATTTTATTATTCCCTGCCCTTTTCCTTTTACTAATATCATATTTATATTAAATAAATTTTTCTAACAAAATTTATTAAAATAATAATTATTAATTATTATAAACATTACTTTTTAATTTTTTACATCAATTTTTATTATTGTATTTATATTAAATAATATTTTATGCCATAATGTTTTAAAATAACTATTAATAATTAAAATAAAAATTATTTTTCAATGTTTTACATCAATTTTTCATTAATATTATATTCAATAATTTTTCATAACAAAATTTGTATTTATTCATTTGATATTGATATGACAGTAAGTTAAAAGATGTAGTGATAAAAGAAAGTGAATAAATTGCGATAGCTTTGTTTGTAGCAACAAATTTGCTACAGTAAAAATATTGACAGCTTATCCGGCGACTTTCTTGTTTTGGTCATAAATAATGATTTTTTGACTGTTTGCTCCTAAAATTTACTAATGGAAACCAAGGACTTTCTAGTAGTGATTATTTTACATTTTCTTGTTATCGATTTTTTATTTGACTTCTAACATTAGATTAGAATCTATAGATTGGAATTAGTTTTGATTATTACTACATTTTGTTAATGTTTGCTAATTTATTCTATTTGTAATATGCATAAATCTTTTTATTTTTATTGCATTTGGTTTTTTTTTTCATGTTTTCATTTATTTCTTTTATTTTGTTTCAATTTTGATTATTATTATTATTATTTCATTTGGCCATGAAGAAGGAATTAAATATGAAGAGAGAATATGAGAAGGGAGTAAACCCAAACAAGAGTGTTTATCACATACACAAAAAACCCATAAGCTGAAAGAAAGAGGAAGATGAAGAACCAACGAGAAAAATGCATAATAACATTAATAATAATAGGATAACTTCATATAAATATAGCATAAATTTTTAATTATATAAAAATTTACTATATTTATTATTGCATAAAAAAATATATTAAAAAATTCTGTTGGAAATTATTTCCAACAATGTCTGTTGGAATGATTTCTAACATATTTTTTTAACAATATTTTCACAAAAATTATAACTTTATTTTTTAAATAATTAAACAAATATGAGTTACTTTTTTTTTCCAATTTTTTACAAACCATTTATATTATTTTTGTTGATTTTATTGGTTATTTATTTCTTATATGTTAAATATAATTTATCTTTTAAAAATTTAAAAGCTACCATTGATGTGATGGGAGAGATAGAAAGAAAAATTTATTGTGTTTTGACTAAATTACAGTTAAAATAAAATACTAATAGCAAAAAAAATCAGCCAATTACCTGATTGAATTTTCAATCGATAAACTCAAATTTTGTTGTAGTGTTTTTTGTTGTTGTTATTGTTGTTATTAGTTATGATTAAGCGAGACCAAAGGCATGGACTGACAGAGCAATAATGTTTATGTAACTTTGTAGGGTTTGAAGAGTATATATTGAGTAAAATAAAGAAAGTGATGGAAGGAAGGAAGTACTTTGCAATACACATGAAATTTCCATGTTTTGTCTTAAAAAAATGGAAATAGTGTTATATATTGATCAAAATGAAGTGTTATTTTGGTTTCTCTATCTTTTTTTTTTTCGGCTAAGTGTGGTAATGTATTTTGACACTTGTAAGGCACTGCTTGAGACTCATACATTGTATGTACATCTATTCACTCTTGTTAACCTAATAGTACATGCATGCATGCCTCGTAGTAGTCTTTTGTAACATCTAGTTTCTCTGTAAATGTACAAAACTCAATGGTTATAAAAGGAAGTCCCTTAAAAAGAAAGATTTGAGGTCCAATAAAATTAGAGTAATAATATAGACTTTAAATAATGAGGATCTAAGGTTAAAGGTATCTTGAAAAAGGAGCCAAAATAATCAGACGAAAATTGACGAAAATGCAGTGGCATTTTCGTAATTACGGGTACTTTTTAGAAAACTCAAAAGAGAAAATTTTAAATTAGAAAAATGAGTTTCCCAAGATTTTCATAGACCTTAAAAACTATAAGAACCCCTAGAATGGTTCAAACCCCTCCGATTGATGTTTTACAACATCAGTTGACCCAAATTTTGACCAATTCATTCGGAAAGGCTTTAGATCTAATTTAAGTGATTCCAAAGATATTTTATAAGTTAGAGAATCTAAATTTTATAATGAAAAATATGGTTTAAAAAAAAAAGAAGCTAAAATGAGCTTAAAACAAAAATACCAAGAAAAGGGGACATAGATGAAATTTTTAAAAAGAATTTTGAAGAAGCATGGTCTTATGTTACATGTCCTTTTCCCCTTCCTCACTTAACCGAAATTTGCTTTGCCTAAAATCAGAGGAGAGACCAGCTTCAAGAGGCATCCAAGAAGAGAGCAAAAGGGGAGGGAAAAACTTATAGAAAGGTAAGGAATTAAGGCTTTTTCCATGCTTCTTCTTTTAGGAAACTTGTTCTCCTCCTCCTTCTCTTCATTCCTATGGTTTTAGTGGCTCATATGGAGCTGATTTGTGGCTGGTCTAGAGGAGAGAGCTTAGAATTTCAAGGAGGAGCTTAGAGCAATGGAAAGAGCCCTTCAAAAAGCATTAAAACAAGGTTAGAACCATGGCCCTTTTTGCACATTGTTTTCCTCCATGAGTGTTTCATCCAGCCTAGAGTCCAGCCAAGAGAGGATGAATTCTAGTCCTATAAAGGGAGAATCATTGGAGTGTGAGAAACAAGTATACGCAAAGAAATTTAATCAAGAAGCATTAGATTGTGAGTTAACAAAGTTAGGGGTTTTTGTGTATCTAGGCCAAGATAGAGCTTCATAAGGATAATTTAAGTTGTCTAAGAGTATATATGAGCTCTCAAAACATCTAGGACGCCTTCCAAGTGCCATTCCCTTCAAGAAAGTGAAGCAAACTTCATGGGTGAAATGCCAGGGAGGTGTCTTAGCCTAAGTAAGTTTGGGCACCTTGGGAGTGTTTTAAATTGTTCCAAGGCTAGAATGAGACTAGATATGATAGAAGAGCATCAAAGGAAGCCTAGGAAAAAATTTAGAAAGCATAGATTGTGAGATAGAGGTGTTAGCTCCATAATGAGAGATAAGGAAGTAACTTATAGCTAGGCTCCTTAGAATAAATTTGTAATGACTCCAAGGAGTCTAAATGGAGTCAAAAGACTTAGATTGAAGGAGAAAATGGAGCCAAGATCATGAATTCCAATAGTTGCTTTTATTGTGTCTTGTATGGAACCATAATAGAGCTATATGAGAAAATAAGCCTCTATAGAGTTTGTATAAAGCCAAAGATTGTTCCAATGATTGAATCATGCCCTATTTAATGTGTGTAGGCTAAGAGAATCAAGTTTCACCCAATTCCATGAGCTTGGCCAAAAAGGGGAAGACAAATTCAAGGAAAGTGTGTGGCATTGGCTCCAAGGTAGCTTTCTAACATTTCTCTCATTTATACCTTGGATGTTTGCTTGTCTTTGAGTGCTTGTGTATATATTTATGCCATGAGAAATGTTCTTAGCTATTGCCTACATGTTGTGGTACCATGATATTCTTGAAATGTGCTTTTATGAATGTGTTTTGGCTTGAATGGGTAAAGTGATGCCAAAAGTCCCTTAGTATAGGTGAGGATGAGCCAAAAGTTCCTAGAATTAGATGAGACAACGCTAAAAATCTTAAGAAGAGTGAGACTTAGTCAAAAGTCCATTGAAAATAAGTGAGATAAATCCAAAAGTCCTAAGAAAAATGGCTAAGGCTAGACCAATTCCCTTGAGAGCCTATGTATGATATGTATGAATTTCTATGACCATGAAAATGCTATATGTATGTTCACTAGTAGCCTAAATAGCACGCATGGATTCTTTGACATGTTTTAGCATCCATTATATATGTTTGAAAGGGTAAAGAGCTATTGAGATTCTTTGAATCTCACTCTTTCCTTCCATTTGCCTAACTATGTCTAAGTGAGCCAAGAAGACCAAAGAAAGGACGCCAAATGCTTTGGAGCATGAGACTTTGACAAAGGAGTATAAAATAGTCAATTTTATAGCATATTGATATCAAGAGTTGTATTCATATGATGTATATGAGGCATAATGTAACACCATAAATTCTAGCTTATTTCATGACATTCATAAGCTCCACTTCATCAATTCCATGAGAATGTAAAGGAGAATGGACTAGAAAAATGAGTATTTTCGCGTTGCGTCATGTTTAAAATTTTCATTCGATGTCACGTGGACCGTGTGAGCTCATACTATACATTCTCATATTTATTTACATAACACTACTCATTTGCATTATAAAATCATGCCTACAACTTATGGAAACCAAAATGGAGGTTCATTCTCGGCCAGATTTGGCCTCTTTTCTAGACAAATTTTGAAAAATCATAACTAATTCTAAAAATATCAAAACCATACATTCTTGGCCATTCTAGAAATCTACAGATATCTACTTCACAATAAAAATATGAACAGACCATAACATCTATCACAAAGGGCATTTGACATCCAAAAACATTCAGAGGTCAAGTTGCCTCCTGATGCTGTCACAGATTCTGCAATAAACTTTGAAAATATCCAATTAATATAAAAAAAATACAATCTATGCAAATAATACCAATATAGAAATCTGTGGATGTTAGCTAGAGCAAAAAAATATTTCTAGACTAGTTCAAGTAGCCTAGACCTCAGAATATAATGGAACAATAACTCAGGTCGGGTAAGGGTTTTGATACGGGATGGAATGTTCAAAAATTCATATCTCCCTTTGTAGACCTCCAAATGAGGTTCTTCTAGTTGGTATGAGTCACTGTGAATGTCTAGTTTCTTTGTATAAAATTTCATGACAATTAAACATCATTTCAGCCTTGTGTGACATAATACATTTTTGAACCAAATGAATAGTGTAGCAGACCAAAACCAGAAAATTTGCCCACTTTGAAAAATCATCAAATATTATGTAGACCTCCAAAAATTATGATCTTTAGCTTCCTAAAAAGCTCTCAACAAGCTCTAAATTTTTGCCAAATCCCTGATCAATAAAAGCTCATTTGACTAAAAAGTGATATAGGGTTCCATTATAGTCATTTTTGGCTCCATATAGGGTACCAAAGTTGCCAAATGAATTTCCCTTGGTCTTGGTACCTTTTGGACAAGTATAAAAGCACATTTAAGACTTATGTGAGCTGCTCAAATGGTCCCAAATGTCATGCATCTCATTTTGGCCTTTTCATCCACACTTATGCACATATACATTAAACTTCCAAATTGCATACATTGGCATTACATACCCAAATTCTATTCTAGAGTTCATACATCATATCCATACATTTATACATTACATAATATCATAATTAAATGTGCCTCAAGGGTCATATGCCATTTACAATAATCATATACATCATTGAACATCATTATGGTTCAAAAAAGGTAAAGGCTAGACATATGGATGTCAATCTCTCTTCTTCAATGTTATTGGCTCCCATTACCATATCCACTTGGTCCACTTGGTCCACCTAGCATATTAGATCATTGGAGAGGAGGGGATAAGTTTCAAAGAATCCCAATAGCTCATCTCTCATTCAATCATACATAATATATACAAAGTAAGCCTTAATAATGCATGCATGGATATCATGGAAGCTATGAATATTCAATAAGCAAGCTTAGCATGTGAACAAGTCATACAAATCATTCAAGAGCTCACCAAGTGTTTGGATTGGCCTTACACTTTTTCTCATGGATTTTGGACTTGTCTCACCTATTCTTTAAGAGCTTTGGACTCAACCATACTCTTAGGAGCCCACTTTGTTTTTGGGAGACTCTTTACTTTATCTTAACTAATTCTAAGGGTTCTTGGCTCATCCTCACCATGGTTAAGAGTTCTTGCCCTCTCCACACTCAAGCAAACTCAAACAAACATCATACATTCATTTGAAAACATAATATGTCATTATGAATCATGGTATATAAAATCATGCTAGCATACTTTTCATGGCTTGAAAATATACATACACACATTTTAAGACAAGCTAAACACACATCTATACATGAGAGAAGGTGGAAAGAGCTACCTTGCACACAATTACACACTTTTCTCTTGGAATTCAAGCCTCCTCTTTTGGTCACACATCCAAAAACTTGTGGAGATGGTTTCTTGGCCTAGATACAATTTATGGGAGTCAATTAGGTTCATGAAACAATCTCTAAGGCTATACAACTTGCTTAGATACTATATTGCTCTATAAGTTCTATTATAGTCCATAAATGCACCTAATGAAGCAACACCCTTCAAATAATTTTTAGGCCCCATTCTTTCCTTTCAAATATGATTCTTGACTCCTTTTAAGCCTCTTGGAGTCATCACATAATTAAGACAAAGGGCCTAACCTCATGTTACTTCTTTAGGTCATAATATGGAACCTAAGGCACCAAATCACTTTCTATGAGTTCTAAATTTTTTCCAAGGCCTCCCCTTACTTTCATTCATCAAATATGACTCAAAAATGGCCTTAGAAAAATTTAAAACTCTCCCCAACTACAATAATCCCCTTTGGCCAAGACATAGGGCATCTTTGGCCTACAGGGAGATTCCTTTGTTTTCTTGAAGGAGGAAGCTTGTGGGGAGCATCTTAGGTGTCTCAAGAACTCATTTAAACTCTTAATTAAACCTAGGAATCATCACACAAAATCAGAATTTGGAATGTGCACACAAAACCCTAGAATTTGCATCTTGAAATCTAATGGTTTTTTTATAATTCCCTTTGCATATTCTTAATCTCCACACCCTTTTTCCTTATATTCATGCTTGGTTCTACCTAAAAATCATCTCCTCCTAGGGTTTTTTCAAGTGGGATGAAATGGTGGAGGAGGGAACCAAAGATGACAACCATAGGAAGAGAAATTACCTTGTTTTCTTTCTTTTCTCACTTGAATCTTGTGTTTTTTGAGTTCCTTTCTTCAAATCCGAATTTCCCCCTCAATTTCTCCCTTAAAATAGATTTATAAACTTCATTATAATCATAGAAAACAAAGGAGAATGGAGGAGAAGAGGGTTGGAAGAGAAAGAGCATGAAAAACCATAAAAATCTATACCTTTCTACCTTGAATTTCTCCTCCTTTTCTTCCTCCTCTTGTGCGCCTCATCCCCTAGGGTTTTCCTCTGATTTTGGGGAGAACATGGTCGTGCATAATGAAGGGAAAAGAAGAGTGCATCATATATATAGGTGGGAGGAAATTACACTTTTCAAAAATTCCTATTTTGCCTTTCGTTCTTGGCATTTTTTTTTCTCCTTTGTTTTAACTTCTTTTTGAGAACCATATTTTCCATTATAAAATTTAGATTCCCAATTAAATAAAATACCTTTGAAATCACTCAAGTTGGAGATAAAACCTTTTTAAATGAACCTGTCAATGTTTGGACACACAAATATTAGAAAACGTCCACTGAAGGGGACTTAACTGTCTCGGGGCTTCCCATGGTTTTTAGAGCCTTTGAGAACCTTGAAGAACTCAAAAATTTCATTTAAAAAGCCTTCCTATGTGAATTTCAAATTTTGCTCAAAATTACGAAAATGCCATTACATTTCGTAAGCTTTTCATAAGAAATTGTTTCTTTATTCTACCTACCGTTTTTCTTTCCATCTAAGCCTAAGATTCTCATTTTTAGGAGTCTAGAATGCTTCTCAAATTTTTCAAGACCTTAATTACATCATTTCGAGGGACTTTCTTTTATATTCAGTGAGTTTTGTTCGTTAACAAAGAAAATGTATGTTACGTTTCTCACGTTTTCTTTCGTTTTTAGGAACCGAATATTACACATAACCATTTGACCAAGTTTGAATGTATATAATTATGATGTATGTACCAACCTTGAAGCCAAATGCATGTAATTGTGGATTTTTGCCACTTATGTGCCATAGTTTAGATGTGTTGAATGGGAGTGTGATAAATCCCTATTATTCATATGTTTATGCATATTTTCTTATAGTGAATATGGATTTAACCTCTAATTATAGGGTAAATAATACCTTTATATGTGAAATAGACGCACTTAGAATGAATAGCTCTATATTCAATTTTTACTTTGGAAATGATAGGTTTTGTTTTAATTTTGAGTATATTGAAAACTAATTATATGTTGTTGTTATTGTAGGGTGCATACTTAAGAAAGTAGCGAAATTCCTTATGTCAAAGAGGTTTCAAAGTTCTTCTAGCTACAGTTTTTAGAAGCTTCATTAAGTGGCAGCTAAGAGGGAAGAAAATGAAGAGAAGCTTGCAGGGCAATTCGCATTGCAACTCATCCTTCTCATGCCACGATGAAACTTAACACAAAAGATAAACTCACCATGGTGATAATGTGTCTCGTCACGGTGTGAGGTGAGGTCAGCTAAATACCACAGCAAGGAGAGTGCTTGGTTGTGGCTCACTATCAAACAGAAGTAAAAGCTACCACGGCAAGATTGTGTTGCACCACGATGGGAAGCATGCCCATCCCATCCAAAAGCAATACCCGCTGTAGCTAGATTGTGTTGCATTGTGGCTCATATTCTTCCAGAACCTTGTTTCGCCATGGTGCGATATTCTGAGTTGCGACATGATGCAGTTTAGTTAAACGCAGCATTTTTCCTTGCCATTTCTCACTTCATATGCTTGAGTTGCATAAAAAGTCATCATTCTGGGTTGGCCTTTACTTGTTCCAAGTGTGTAGAGGCTAGGGAGAAGCTAAGGAGACACTTTGAAGTAGAAGAGAGCAACAAATTGAAGATTGAAGCTAAAATGAGCTCTATTTCTGAGTTTCTTCTTTCCTTCTTTTGTTCTTATCATTTATCTTGATGTATATGACTTTTTCTTCTACTTTGTCCATGGTTTTCATGAATATGTATAGCTAAACTCTCTAATCTAGGATTATTAAGAACTCTTGTATGGATTAGTGGTTGTTCCTTACTTTACTTTTGCAATTAATAATGAATATTTGTTCATTCAACTCTATGTTTCATGCTCTCTGATTGATTGGCCAACAATGAGATTGATTTGATACTTTGCTTGAACTTAGAAAAGGGATAGAAAAGTTAGATCAATAGATAAGTGGTGTGAGTACTTGAAGCTTGCTAGGGCAGGTGGATGGTTCAGTTTATGAGCTAGGAATATATTCATTACCTTCACATGGTCTAATTAGGTATTATGCTAGCAATTTAATCTCAGTTGGTTTTATAAGGAATTATGAAATTGATGGCATAACCTTATATGAGATTTGGAAAAATACTTATAGGAATAATTGAACCTAGACCAACATGTATCATCATTGAGAGCACTAATACTGAGTGTTGAATAAGATGTTATGAAATACAAGAGGGACTAGTAATCCTAGAGGCTAATATTCACTCATAAATCCAAATACTAACTCTAAACTTTATATAGTTAATCCATAATCATTTCTTATTTATACAATCTTTTCAAATTGATCCGCTTAATTTAAATTAGGGTGTAAATTTTGGTATTTGACAAGTTTTTACATCAAATCCTCGAGAAAACGATCTTTTTTTATCACTATATTACTTCTATGATACATATACTTGCATGTACAATTTAAGAAAGCAATAAGTTTTTGGCGCCGTTGCTAGGGATTTATATGCCAAAACATTTTTTTTGGTCAATATCAATGCTAGCATACTTAATTTGAACTTAAGCATTGTTCATAGTTTTACTTTACCTATTTTCAATTCTTTTTCTATTCTATTTTGTAGTGGCTACCCTTTGTGAATGCACAACCTCTTATGAAAGAAATTAAAAGTCTAGAAGTGGTGTTATTTCGAGAAGAATCCAAAGAAGCATCTAGTCAAACTTATAGAGACAAAAGTGAAACTTCTAACTCAACCACAAACATGGTGCATGAGGATGAAAATCGTGTCTGCATAGTGAATGTTTTTGCCATTTTGAACATGTAAGGATACCACTAAGTATAAGAAGACCAGCTATTCAAGCCAACAACTTTGAAATGAAATAAGTGGTGTTGCAAATACTTCAAATGGTTGGGCAATTTGGTGGCTCTATTATGGAAGATCTGAACACTCACTCTCTAACTTCTTAGAGGTGTGTGATTCCTTCAAGTAAAATAGAGTATCAGATGATGCAATTTGACTGAGGTTCTTTCCACTTTTATTAAGGGACAAGGCCAAAGTGTGGCTCAACTCATTGTTGAATGGGTCCATAGCCACTTAAGATGACTTAGTCACAAGATTCAAAGCTAGATTTTTTCCACCAGCTCAATCAGTAGAGTTGAGAAATGACATCTCCTCTTTCATGCAACAAGATGATTAGCCTTTATATGAAGCTTGGGAAAGATTCAAGGAATTGTTGAAAAAGTGCTATAACCATGGATTTTTTAAATGGGTATAAGTGCAAACTTTCTATAATAGACTACGATATGAAACAAAAGCCATTTTTGATTTAGCATCCAATGGGAGTATCACGAGTAACCTGAATGTTGATGTGGCATATAATTTGCTAAAAAATATAGAAGCTAACTCCCTCTAATGGTCTACATCTAGACCTTATAAGAAGGTGGCTGGATGTGTTATCAAATAAGTAGTTTGGAGAATTCAAGACAGTGGCATTAACCCAAGAATGTAGCGTTATTTGATGATTGCTAATTTCTATATACTTTTTTCTCTTTAATTAGAAATTTTGATTATAAATTTTAGCATAAAGGATTTTAATTAGTGGATAATTGAGTTTATTGGCCATTTTTATATTCTAGAAATCAATTTGCAAATTTTTGGAATTTTGGTTCACAAATCCATTTAAATGATTTCTTTGTGAATACTCCTACTTCATCTTTTCCTTTTTTTTGTGTGCAGAATTTGGGCATTTGAATTTAAATATTAGGGAGAAGAGGAAGTTCAGAACATGGCAAAGCAGCTCACTCACACTTTTAGATTCATCCTATCACATATATGGACAGCTCTTATCACATAAACACGTAGGCATGGAAGGGCTCACATGTATGGCTTATTCATTAACAATCACTCATACTCCACGTTGATTTATGGCTGGCAAATCATCCATGTCTACACTTCACATAACTTAATCTCATGTTAAGCACATGCATCATTACACATCCACTCCTTCATTCACGTAGCATACGTCCAGCTCACCCAACATTAACACACATGTATGAATCATCAAGCTTCTCTCATGTCACACTCATGATCCATTTATATTAGCACTCCCTCTATGAGATACACCATGCATAGGTATATAGGAGGCAGCATGTGATTTATTACGGGGAAGAGTAGTAGAAGCAGAGGGGAGGTTTCCACATGAGAAAAGAGAATAAACACACACGGGAAGCTCACTCTAGAATGTGAATGACGTGAGAAGGTGAAGCCATAAGCTAAAGTTAAGAATGAGGAAGTAGCTCACGGGTTGAATAAGTTGGGAGTCTAGGCCACGAGTCTAACCTCCATATGCCAACACGTAGCAAAACAGGTTCAAAAAGATGAGTGTATAGAAGTTGCATGAAAGCAGAAACAGAGGAAATGAAGAAACAGCTCTAGAATAGTAGCATGCAGACGTCTAGGCAGAAATAACATGGAAAAACACGCATGCAGTTCTAAAGTCAAATAAGACACTTCCATTCAGCAAGAAGCATAAGTTTGTGAGCAAAAACTAGAGGCTACATAAGTAAGGAGCACGGAAGAGGCAAGTTAGGTGATTGAAGAAAAGCAAGCATGTGGGAAGTGACGTGGGAATGAACCATATACAATCACGTGAAAGAAAAGGCCTCGGGCAAAAGAAAAGTAAGCACGTGGGAGTTGGATTCATAAGAAAAAAAAAAAGAACTTATCCATTCAGCCACACATCATTCGTATCCATTCCAATCATTCCATGCTACTATCCAGAACACACTTTATTCATCCTTTGTCTACTCCACAATGTCGTAGCCTCTCATCCATCTCCCTCCATCAATCTTCCACCACCATAAAGCATTAATTCTCCATCTTGTGGTGAGCTAGAAGGAAGGTTCTTGGAGAAGCTTGAATTTATAAGATAATTAAGAGATTTTGGCTAAGAATTTCCTATTTTATTTTCTCTCTCTCTACATTAATTTTTGTTATTTTATTTAGTTGGTTAAGCTTGTAATTGACTAAAATTAATGTAGTTTATTATTGATGATTGGTTAGACATTGATTAGGAGAGTATTGAATGACTAATTACATGAATTAGGTGTTGGATTTCAATTTCCTACAATTTCCCATGTATGCCATCAAAGTGTTCGATGAAATGCATGTAAAAGGTTGAGTGCTTAAGTTTCTAATTTAAGGATTCCTTGGAGTTTAATTGGTTAATTAAACATCCTAAGGTGAAAATTTATAGGCTAATTGATTGATTAATCACTCATCTGAGTGTTCAAAGGTCTTAATCATAAGAATTAGTAATTTAATGGGAGTTGAGATCTCAATTAACATCAAATTACTAGTTTCTTGAGTCTTGAGTGCTAATTCAAGATCCCTTGCCAGTGAACACAATTAGGGACTCTTAGACCAGAATTAATTATAATTGGACTAGGATAAGGATAGTGGATACGAATGAATAAATCTAAAGCTAGTCACATGTCTATCATTCACTCCATAATTCATGTGTTTATATAGAAATAAGGAATTTTGATTCAAATTAATTCTAGCTAGTTGATGACTCCCTAATTTAGGATGAAAAAGGGATATATTTGAGATTATATTAGAGAGGTAAAGTACTTTTCTCTTGATTAATATGGTCAAATGTGTATTCAATCAAACAAAATAAAGAAGTGTTTCAATTGCAACATCTTTATCAATTTGAGTCACATTTTATGATTGATTTCGATTTCAAGGAAAAGTAAAAGATTGTAGAAAGAATTGAGAAAAGAGAGGGAAGTTGAAAAGTAAAAATGCAAGTGGAACAAGTCCTCTCGCTACAGCTAGAACACAATTCATTGTAGCGAGGATGCACTTTCACTGTAGCGAAGTTGCGATGCATAGAAATTCTAGGGAGCAACTCGCTATAGTGCAGCAGTAGCAAAAGTAGCAGAAATCTAGGAACCTATGAGCTCTCGCCATAGCGAGAATCACTCTTCACCATAGCGAGATTGGCCTTTGAAATGCACAGCTTTGAGCGAGGGAGAAGTGTTCTAGCTAACTAGGAGAGGAGAAAAACACAAAAAGGGTGTTGGGGAAGCTCCATACTAATTGGGGAATCACTGATTTTGTTCTTTATTCTTCTGATTAGGTATTTCTACTCCATCTTCCCTTCTAGTTAATGCATTTGTGAATATGTTTGCTGAGATTTTCTGTGGATTTCAAGCCATGAGTGGCTAAATCTTGTAACCCTTAGAGATTCTATGAACCTTTAATCTTTGGAGATTGTCCCCCTTGTTATTATGTTGAATTATTGAAGATTTTAGTGTTTAATCTGAATTATGGTTTCATTCTATTGATTGGCCTTCTTTAGTTTGATTATGGGTTTGGTAATTAACTTTTGAAAGAAGGAAATTGCTTATAAACCATTGATTAAGCAACTTAGGATTAGACATAGTCTAATTTGCACTTGAGGTAGAAATATACTCGGAGGCCCTAGGTAGTCTGGATAAGATCTGAGTATAATTGAATATTAACTACTCATTTGAGACATCAAAGAGTCGAGTTGATATAGAGGTAAAATGGATCGAAAGACATTTGTACCCAATTAGATCTTTGACTCTAAAATTGACATTAAGCTAACTATGTGCAAAAAGGGGATCATTGACATTGTGTAAAATGGGGATTAGAATTCTTAGGGTGTCTTTAATTACTTATTTTCGATTAAAATCATCTTTCATTATTATTAATTGCATTTGAATTAATTTTCATAAAAACTCAATTACAATTTGATTTGTTTAATTAAAATGAATATGAGAACTCTAATGCCTAGTCACCAATCATACTGATTATCTGAGGGAACGACCTTGATTCACCACGTACTACTTTACAACCCGTACACTTGCGGTGTCATTATTCTGGTGAGCATTACTAGTTTAATTAGATCAAACCCCCTTTAGTTAGGTAATTTTTAAAGTCCTTTTACACTTAGAAAATCTAATTAAACGTTGAATTCCATTTCCAAGGGAGATGACCTAGGTTGTGCCACTAACTATAAAATTTAATCCAACTTAGTTTTATTTTGGGGGTTGCACGACATGACTATCACTATTCTCCAAAAGAAATTGCCTTCTAAAATGAAGGATCCGGGAAGTTTCACCATTCCCTGTAATATTGGGAAACATTTTTCTAAAAATGCTTTATGTGATCTTGGAGCAAGTGTGAACTTGATGTCATTATCAACTTTCAAGAAACTTAGGTTAGGGGAGGCAAGACCAACAACCATCACTTTGTAGTTAGCTGACCGATGTTTAGCATATCTAAACGGAATCATTGAAGATGTTTTGGTGAACGTTGATAAGCTGATTTTTCTTGTAGATTTCATAGTTCTAGATTATAAAGAAGATAAGGATATCTTTATCATTTTAGGTATAGCTTTTTTGGCCACAGAGAGAACATTGATTGATGTGCAAAAGGGAGAGCTAACCATGAGAGTGAATGACCAAGAAGTGACCTTCCACATGTATAAAGCAATGAAAAGCCTAAATGAATCAGAAGACTATTGTTTCATGCACCTTATTACTAATGTAGTACATGAAGAGTTTGTTGAATCAACCTTTAAAGACCCACTAGAGGCATTATTGATTGGCATGGCTAGAAAGGGACATAATGGAGTTAAAGAATGTATCAAGTTGTTAGAAGCTACTCGAAAGCACTTAAAGGCTTCTCGGTAATTTGAAACCCTTGATGTATCATCTAGAGGCAAATTTAGGTTAAAACCATCAGTAGAGGAACCTTTATCTTTAGAGTTGAAGCCATTACCATCCCACTTAAAGTATGCTTATTTGGGAGAATAATACACTTTGCCAGTGATAATTTTTGCTACTCTAATTGAACAACAAGAAAGAGAGCTTCTCTAAGTACTCAAAAGTCTCAAGAGAGCCATTGGATGGTTAATAGTAGACATAAAAAGGATAAGTCCCTTCATTTATATGCATAAGATACTATTGGAGGACAACCACAAGAAATCTATTAAGCATCAAAGAAGGCTTAACCCTATAATGAAGGAGGTGGTTAAGAAAGAAATTATGAAATGGCTTGACGCTAGCATTGTATATCTTATTTTGGATAGCTCGTGGACTAGTCCAGTCCAATGCATTCCAAAAAAATAAGGCATGACTGTAGTGGCTAACACCCATAATGAGCTAATTCCTACTAGGATAGTGAATAGTTGACGGGTATGCATGGACTATCACAAATTAAATAATGCCACAAGAAAAAATCATTTTCCTTTACCCTTTATTGATCAAATACTAGATAGGTTGGCTGGGAAGGCACACTTCTACTTCCTGGATAGGTACTCAGGTTACAATTAGATAGTTATTGCCCTAAAAGACTAGGAGAAGACAACCTTCACATGCCCATATGGTACCTTTGCCTTTAGGAGGATGCCATTTGGCTTGTGCAATGCATTAACTACCTTTCAATAATGTATGATATCTGTTTTTTTTATATATAATTTAGCAAATGATGGAGATATTTATAGATGATTTCTTAGTTTTTGGAAATTCATTTAAAGAATATCTTGTTAATTTAGAGCAAGTTTTGAAGAGATGTGAAGAGACCATCTAGTTCTAAACTGGAAAAAATGTCACTTCAAGGTGCAAAAAGGCATAGTGCTTGGTCATTAGGTCTCACATAAAGGCCTTGAAGTAGACAAAGCAAAGATGTTCATAATTGAGCAACTTCCACCCCCGACCAGTGTAAAAGGAGTCTAGAGCTTCTTAAGACATGTGTGGTTTTATCAAAAATTTATTAAGGACATTTAAAAAATTATTAAGCCCCTCTGTCAATTATTTGAGAAAGACATTCCATTCAATTTTAACCATCAGTGCCATGTAGCTTTTGAATAATTGAAGAAGAAATTTGTATCCACTCCTATCATTGCGGCTCCCGATTAAAGCATCCCTTTTGAGTGATGTGTGATGCTAGTGACTATGTTGTGGGAGCTGTATTGGGACAAAGAAAAGGAAAGATTTTCCATCCAATATACTATGCTAATAAAACTCTATCTGAAGCTCAACTAAATTACACCGCTACTGAAAAAGAGTTATTGGCAGTAGTGTATGTATTTTAAAAGTTTAGAGCTTATCTGGTAGGCCACAAAGTTACTATTTTCACTAACCATTCAACTATTAAACACCTGATTAAAAAGAACGATTCCAAACCAAGGCTCATTCGTTGCATTCTACTTTTACAAAAATTTGATTTGGAAATTATTGATAAAAAAGGTAGTGAAAATCATGTGGCAAATCATTTATCTCGATTGAGTATTGAAACTCAGGATGGAGAAGAGAAGCAAATTAATGAGAAGTTTCCTAATGAAACCTTATTTTATGTGGACCACAACAAAGTGCCTTGGTATGTAGACTATGTGAATTATCTTGTGTGCCATGTGCTACCACTTGATTTAAACTCCTACTAGAAGAAAAGGTTTTTGCATGATGTAAAGCTGTATGTGTGGGATGAACCATTCTTATTCAGAATGTGTGTGGATTAAATATTATGGAGGTGTGTCCTAGATGAAGAGCAAGAATTTATTATGCAAAGTTGCTATGCAACTGAGTATGGAGGACACTTCAATGGGCAATGAACTATAGCCAAAGTCCTCTAATAAGGGTTTTATTGACTCTCTTTGTTCAAGGATGCTCATGCTTTCATAGGTAGATGCGACAAGTGCTAGAGATCTGGTAACATATCAAAATGATATGAGATGCCCCTAAATAATATTTTAGAAGTAGAAGCATTTGATGTATAGGAGATAGACTTCATAAGTCTTTTCACCTCTTTTTAGAACAACCATTACATTCTTATTGCCATTGACTATGTGACGAAGTGGGTTAAAGCAGTATCTTGTCACACTAATGATTCTAAGGTGGTGGTGAGATTTCTGAAGAAAAACATCTTTACCAGATTCTATGCACCACAAGCAATCATTAGTGATGAGGGGACACACTTTAACAATTGCCAGCTCAAAATATTCTTAAAAAAATATAGGGTGCAACACAAGATGGCATTGGCGTATGATGGGTCTGTCATGCAACCTTCAAAATAAACTAAGTTGGATATTATATGCAATATAGGGCACAACCTAGCTCATTTCCCTTGGAAATGGAGTTCAATGCTTAATTGGATTTTCTAAGTATTAAAAGATCCTAGATCTATCTAATTAAAGGGGCTTTTCATCTAATTAAACTAAGTAAATTGAAATTGAAATAAAATTCCTAATTGCTATCTAATTGTTTGAATTATGGGTGAATGATAGTCTTATGACTAGCTTTGGATTCGTCCCTTGGTATCCACTATCCTTATCTTAATCCAATTGTGATTAATTTTAGCTTAAGAGTCCCTAATTGTGTCCATTGGCAAAAGATCTTGAATTACCATTCAAGATTCAAGAAACTAGCAACTTAATGTTAATTGAGACCTCAACTCCCATTAAATTACTAATTCTTATGATTAAAATCTTTGAACACTTTAATGAGTGATTAAATGATCAATTAGCCTCTGAATTAACACCTTATAATGTTTAATTAACTAATCAAATTCCAAGGAATCCTCAAATCAAACAATTAAGCACACTAATTCTCACAAGCATTTTATCAAACACCTTGATTGTACATGACGGGCTCATCGCGCAACCCTCAAAATAAAACAAGGTTGATAAAATATGTAGCTAGTGGCACAACCTAGGTCATCTATATTGGAAATAGAATTCAATGCTTAATTGGATTTTCTAAATGTTAAAGGATCCTAAAAATTTCTAAACTAAGGGGGTTTGGTTGAATTAGACTAACCTAAAACTAAATTGAAATAAACTTCATAATTTCTACTTAATTGGATGAATTATGGGTGAATGATGGTCTTGTGACTAGCTTTGGAATCGTCCCTTGGTATCCACTATCCTTATCCTAATCCAATTATGGTTAATTCTTGTCTAAGAATCCCTAATTATGTTCATTACAAGTTATCTTGAGTTACCACTCAAGAATCAAGAGATTAATAATCTAATGTTGAATTGAGACCTCAATCCCGTATTAAATTATTAATTCTTGTCTTTAAGATCAATGAACACCCAATTTGATTAATTAACTGATCAATTAGCCTCTGAATCATCATCCAAGAATGTTTAATTAACTAACTAAACACTAAGGAATCCTCAAATCAAACAATCAAGCACATAATCTCACTTAGGCGTTTCATCAAATACCTTTGTGGCATACATAGGAGATTAGAGAAAAATGAACAATTCAAAACTGAAATTAATTAATTAAAATAACAATTACTTTCCTAATTAGTACCTAACCAGCTACTAATCAATTACACAAATTCTCAATCTAATACTACTTAACCAAGAAAATACAAGAAAGAGGAAAGGTATAGGAAAATTGAGAAAGTCTTAGCCAAAATTCTGCATTCTTCCATGGATTCAACCTTCTCCAAGGATCTTCCTCCTAGTTAGCCTCAAGATGGAGGATTAAAGCTTCATCGTGGTGGTGAGATAGAAGAAATGGATGAAAATGGTGTGGTGAATGGCTCTGCATGGTGTGGACGAAAGGAATGTAAAATGGAATGAGTGAATGAATGGGATGGATGGATGAAGGGTGATCCCCCGAATGTAGCGTCTGGATATGTATTTCTCCTCTCTTTCACGTGCTTCATTTATCAATTCACATGTTTACAAGTCAGCCTTTGCCCAAATGTATTCTCCTTTATTTTATTTGAATGTGGACCCCACTTGAAGCTAAATATAATATTCCAATTCATGCAAGCTTCCCACATAGTTTTCTTCTTGCGTTTTTATTCCAGTAGGTCGAGCTTGCAATGATTCCCACGCAACTTCTTTACTCAAGATGCATGCCTCGTGTTTCACTCCTTGCTCTCTTTTAATTCTTCGAACTTAAAGCTTCTTGTTTCAGCTGCTTCTTCACGTTGTTTTAGCTCATGCAAGCTTCCACATCCAGCCCATTACTTCCTTCACTCAATGCTGCTTCTTTGCTCCTTCAACCCAGCTGCTCTTCCCCGTGGCTTCTTGTAAGTGCTGCAGCCTGTGGCTTCCACGTGAAGATTCTGCATGTATGAATAACCATTAAATCTGCTGCTCGAGGCTGCTTCATCATTCTTCCTCCATTTCAAAATAGTAGCTTCTTGCTTCATCCACGCTCTGTTCTTAACTCCCAAGACTCTCCATATTTTTCTCGTTAATCTCCCCCTCACCTCGCGTTCTGCCCTTGTGTAGCTTTTATTCTTCTCGCTAACATTAAAACTGTGGCTTTGCCTCCTTTGTACAGCTCTACATCTTCATGTGTTCTATCAGCTCTAGTGTCTTTTAACCAGCAGCTTAACTTGCTTACTTCATGTTTTCCTCATGCAGCTTCTGTACAAGTCTCACTCGAGGATCCTCACTAACCCGTAGCCTTTCTTCTTTATGAGCTTCCTTTCTCTTCTTTAAAACAAATTCTCCTTCAAAGCTCCAATTGCCCAATAAAAATCTACACAAAAGAATAGAAAGTGTTAAGTAGAAATGCCCAAAAAATTATTTAAAAGGAATTCATGCAATAAAATTCAAAAATTTTGCAATTTAATTCCTAAAGTGCAAAAGTGGTTATTAAAATCAATTTCCATTCAATTGCATTCATTAAGCCACATTTAATTATTAAAATGACTAAGTTAAGAGGAATATAATATATAAAAATCATTGCTTCACACGAGAACATGTAGCTTCTTCTTCTTCTTGACATGGTTCTGGATAACATGCTCCCTGTTCGAGTTAGCTTGCAGCTCCCAGAACCCGTAGCTTACCATTCCCAACTCATGCTTGTTCAACTCATTTACCACGTGCTTATTGTGTCTCATGCAGCTTCCACGTTAGCTTTGCTCAGTTGGTTCTTTTCTCATTCAGCTCAAAACTCTCTACCCGTAGTGCTTTTTCCAGCTTCTACTCATAGCACATAAAACTCGAGCTTCTCCTCTATTTTGTACTGCTGCCCTTGTTTAATCTGAACCCATGGCTTCTTCTTTTCATAAACCAGAAACTGCATCCCCTATTTCTGCTTTATATAGCTTTTGAATCTTCTTATCTCAATATGAGTTGGACCTTCATTCCTCTAGACGTTCTTTGTTTATTTATTCTTCATCCAGCCCATAGCAACCACGTCAGCTTTGCATGGGTGTTTGAATCCTTCATCACGTAAATCTATGACTACATCTCTTCTTTCATTTTGTAGCTTTTCCACGCTGCTTTTGAATCTTCTATGTATGTCTTTCTCTAACCCATACTCCTCCTCTCAAACTTCTCCTTTCCATGTAAAACCAAAGCTCGAGTTTGCTTCTTCATTTGTGTTTTGTGGTTATGTGGAATGGTATGCAACAACATGAATGAATGGACGTGGGAATGAGGTGAAAGTGTAGTGTAATTATGTAACTTGAATGACCATGGCTTCATGTGAATGGGTGTAGCGTGAGAGTGTATAAGTGAATGAATAAGCCATGCATGTGAACCCTTCCATGCCTACGTGTTTGTGTAATGAGAGCTGACATGTGTGTGATAGGATGAAACTTAAAGTGTGAGTGGGTGATGTGGAGGAGTTGCCTACATAGAGAGACCCATAAGTGATATGTGTGTGCAGACCAAGTGAGTGAGAGATGTGAGAATGAGAAGATGGAATGCATGGCTTCCTTGGACTTGGCAAACCTCCACTTCTTCTCCAAAACAATCTCCTATTCAAATATCATTTGTCCATAAAAAATTTTGCAAGAATAATAGACAAAAGTCACATAGGAATATTCACAAAATTATTAAAGATAAATTTAAGCATTAGAAACCAATAATTTGCAAATTAATTCCTAAAATATAGAAATAGCCACTAAAATAAAATCTTATCTAATTAAAGTCTTAAAGCCATAATTCATTATTAAAATGCTTAAGTTAGGAGAATTAAAACATATAAAAATCATGGTTATCACATTTCCCCACACTTAAACCTTTGCACTCCTGAGCAAAGCTCAAAATCTAAGATAAAAGAATGAATTGAAATACCCGACTAGTAGAATGGCAAGTGGAAAATGAAAATGAAAATGAAAAAGGAGAGTAAAAATCACAAGATAGAGACTAGTCATAACTTTTCATCACTTCAACAATCCAAGTTAACTTCACTTGCATCAAGAAAACAAATTCCATGGCAATTTCATTTGAAAAGAATGAATTGAAAATGCATAGCCCCTCACATGGATTAGTGTTTACTCTCAACTTTCCAATGTTTAAAGGGATGTGTTTCGCTCAAGTTCCCCCTATCAAAGTTCATTACCATAAGCTTGTCAAGCTTCTAAGTCTCCATCATCCATGCCAAATGCAAACCACAAATCAATAGGACTTTACTCAGGGTTGTAATGGGGCTAAGGAAATGAAATGAATGGACATTTAAGGAAAGATAAACAAATAGATACCTTAGAACCTCAAGAGCAATCAATGAAAATCTAGGATAGAGAAGAATGTGTTTCAAAGCCTTATTTCCTATCACTATAGGCAACTATGAACTCAATCTGAAATACTTCTTTCTTTTGATTTTCAATGAATTTTTTTTTCTTTTCATTGCTTTTCTTTAGCTTTTCCATCTTTTCTTTTCTTTAACTTTGAAAATTTTCCTCAACTTTTACTATCAATGGCCTAATGGATGAAAATCACACATTCACCTATCCTAATTAGATGTAATGCTCCTTGAAATCCCTAAGGTATCTTAAAACAAGGTGGAAAACATTTTTAAATGGCTATAGGCTCACAAGAAAAAAAATTAAGATTCAAAGTGGCTAAACAATGGATAAAATGCATCTATGGGGTGGCTTTTTTGCTTACTAGGTATAAAAGAAAGGAATGCCTTATCACTTTCATGCATGCAAATGCAATTGCGGCCTCAACAAAAAATCAAAACAAGTTTTAAAGTGAAAACAGAGATAGGTGAATACACACTAGAAATGAACAAATAAGGCTCAAATTCTCACCAGCTAACGGCTATCAAATAATTTATTAAAATCAAATTCATTGCCACTTCACTTGAATCAAGACACAAGATTCATTGCTTATCATGTCTAAGTGAATCCAACCTATAATCATCTCAACTTGCAACTTTCACAAGAAATTTAAAAAAAAAAAATACACTATTTTTCAAAATTTTTCTAAAAATTTTTCAATTTTTTTTAAACAAGGAAAAGATGGATGGAATGAAATGACTCTCCCCCCTCCCACGCTTAAATATTGCATTGTCCTCAATGTCAGCACACAATCCAGTAAAAAGATAAGCAGCACAATATAAAAAGAGTGAAAAGAGAGTATACAACTGGATGGACTTGAAAATGGAGATCTCAAGGTGGTTTAGATTTCCTTTGTAACTGGTTAGTAGCATATTTCCTACAAAATAAAAATAAAACAAACTGTAATGCAGAAAAGAAAAAGAAAACTACATCCTAAACTAAAAAGAACTCTATAAAGACCAGCTAATCATAAGTATCAAAAACCAAAATTAGAACAACTTTATTCCTCCTTAGCTGAACAAATTTAAGTTTAACCACTTTAAAGCATTTTGATTGATCATGTAGTGTTGACTTATGAACTTCCTCAACTATCAGTAGTTTAGGAAAGTCAAATTCAGTAATTTTAGGAGCAAGAAAAGAAGAAAAGTAAAATTTAGGACATTTAGAGGCAAAGAAAGAAAATTTAAAATCAAATTTAAAAACACTAGACCCTAAACTCTCTAACTATCTATCAAAGCCAATAAAATCTACTGGACTCCCATAAGTAAGAGTCATTGCATCAACAGAAGAATTAAATTACAACTTGTCACAGTCCTTTAAGTTAGAGTCCTTCAAGGTATCTGATAGTTGCTTCTTCTCAGCTGGGAGAGTGACGGGCTTGTCGTGCAACCCTCAAAATAAAACTAGGTTGACTAAATATATAGCAAGTGGCACAACCTAGGTCATCTCCCTTGGAATTGGAATTCAATGTTCAATTAGGTTCTCTAAGTGTTCTAAGATCCTAGAACTATCTAGTTTAGGGGGTTTTTGAATGAATTAAACTATCCTAAAATGAATTGAAACAAATTTCCTAATGTCTACCCAATTGGATAAATTGTGGGTGGAGAATGGTTTTGTGACTAGCTTAGGAATTGTCTCTTGGTATCCACTATCCTTATCCTCTTCCAATTGTGATTAATTATGGCCTAAGAATTCCTAATTATGTTCATTAGCAAATGATCTTGAATAACCATTCAAGATTCAAGAGATTAATAATCTAATGTTGAATTGAGACCTCAATCCCGCATTAAACCGTTAACTCTTGTCTTTAAGATCAATGAACATCCAATTTGATTGATTAACTAATTAATTATCTTATGATTCATCATCCAAAAATGTTTAATTAACCAACTAAACACTAAGGAATTCTCAAATCAAACAATCAAGCACAAAATCTCACTCATGCAATTCATCGAACACCTTCGTGGCATACATGGGAGATTAGAGAGAATAATGAAAAATCAAATTCAAATTTAACCAATTAATCAACAAAAAGGGTTTCCTAATCAGTGTCTAACCAGCCACTAATTAATTACACAAATTCTAAATAAGATACAGCTCAACCGAGATTGTATAGAATAAGAAAAAGTGCAGGAAAAATAAGAAAATCTTAGCCAGAATTTATTGTTCATCCATGGATTCAAGCTTCTACTCAAGAGCTTCATCCCTTGCTAGCCTCAAGATGGAGATTAGATCTTCATTCGGTGGATGGAGATGGAGATGGAGAATGGAATGGAGATTTGAAGACCCCGGATGAATGGAGGCGTGGGTGTGTATATAAAGAGACGATGGAATGGGGAGAAGGCGTGAATGGGCTGGACTCTGGATGGAGGCGTGTGATGAATGGAGACGTCTGGTGAATGGAGACGTCGTGTGCTGTGTATGGCGTGGAATAAAATTCTGAATGAATGGACGAATGGCGTGATGTCCAGCCCCTTCTCACGTGTTTCTTTAATGACTTCACGTGCTCAGCATCTTATTCCAAATCTGAAGCTCCTTATTTTAATCTTTGTTTATGTGATTGTGGGACCCATTCATCATTCAGCTCATGCATGGTTCTGTTTTCACGTTGCTTCTTCATACATTGCTGTCAACGTTTTATTCTTTTTCCCAAAACAGAAGTTATTTCCTTCATAGATTGCCCAGCACGTTGCTTCTGTTTTGTTCACAGCCAAATATGTTTCTGCTCTTATCTCCACGTGAAACTCTTCCCATGCAACTTGTAGTTTCTTTACTCGAGCTGCATGCCTCATCGTTCTGTTGCTGTCCAGATTTTCTCTTCATGCAGCTGCTCTTTGTTGCTCTGTAGCTGCTGTACAGACTTCAACTCATTGCCTTTCATTCTTAGCTTCAGCTGCCTCTTCGTTGCCTCTCTTTGTTCTGCCCAGCTCATCACTTTCACCACGTGTTTGTTCTGTTCTGCATGAAAGCTCCTTCTCTCATCTCTCTTCCTCATCCAGCGCTGAAGCTTCTCGCGTTTCTCATTCTCTCCCTTGTTTTGCCTTTTGCTTCGTGCATGTTTAGCTGCTGCCCCCATGTGATTTTCTTCCTCTTTTCTTTTCGTGTTTCTGCTTCGCTGTTTTCATGCTTCTTCCTCAACGTGGTTTACTCTGTTCTGCTGGAAAGCTCCCTGTTCAGCTTCTGCATGTATGTTCAGACGTGCCTTCTCTTCAGCTTGTAGTATTTGAACCGAAGCTTCTTCCTCCCATATCAAAGCTTTTTGTGCTTAATCTGAACTCATGGCTTCTTCTTCTTTTGTACACCTTTTGTTTCTTCATCCATTCAGTTCTGTAGTCTTCTTCGTTCATCTTTGCTCTCGCTTCACATTCTCAAGTTTTTAGCTCCACAAAAAGTACACTTGAAGCTCAATCTTCACCTTCAATTCAATTTCTCATTCAAGCTAATTGCTCATCAAAAATTCTACACAAAAGAATAGAGAATATTCAATAGAATTATCCACAAAATTATTTAAAAGAATTTCATGCCTTAAAACTCAATAATTTTGCCAATTAATTCACAAAGTGCATAAATGGCTAATAAAATCAAATTGTATCTAATTAAACCTTAAAGCCATCTTTGATCATTAAAATGACTAAGTTAGGAAGAATGAAAGATATAAAATTCATGCTTATCAAATTCCCCCACACTTAAACCTTTGCACTCCTGGGCAAAGCTTTAAAATCCAAGATAAAGAATGAATTGAAACACCCGGCTAGTAGAATGGTAAGCGGAGAATGAAAAAGAAAAAGAAAGTGTAAGAATTACAAGCTAGAGACTAATCACAACTCTTCAACACTTCAACAATCTAAGTTAATTTCACTTGTATCAAGAAATCAAATTCCATGGCAATTTCATTTGAAAAGAATGAACTGAAATGCATAGCCCTCTCACATGGTTAGTGTTTACTCTCATCTCTCAGGTGTTTATGGGCAATGTGTTTCACTCACATTCCACCTATCCAAGCTCACTACCATAAGCTTGTCAAGTTTCTAAATCTCCATCAACCATGCTAGATGCAATACACAAATCAAAGGACTTTATTTAGGGTTGTAATGGGGCTAGGGGAGATGAAATGAATGGATAACAAAAGTAGAGGGAAAAACAAATAGCAAATAGAACACCTTAGGACCTCAAGAGCATTCAATGATAATCTAGGATAAGGAAAAGTGTGCATTCAAGGCCTTATTTCCAACTAATACAAGCGACTATAACCCCAATTTGAAACTTTTTGTTTTTTTTTTTTTTCATTTGCTTTTCTTTTGCTTTCTTTTTGCTTTTCTATTCTTTACTTTGCATTTGCAATTTTTTTTTTTTTAAACAATTTCTTTGAATCACAATGGCCTTAATGGATGCAAAGCACACATTCACCTATCCTATTTAGATGTAATGCTTCTTAAAATCTCTAAGGCATCTTAAAACAAGGTGGGAAACATTTTTAAATGGCTAAGGGTTAACAACAAAAGAAAACAAGGCTCAAAGGGGCTAAACAATGGATAAAGTGTATGTAAGGTTGGCTTTTTGGCTATCTAGCTAAAATAGAAAGGAATGCCTTATCATTTTCATGCATGCAAATGCAATTATGGTCTCAACAAAGAATCAAGACAAGTTCTAGAGTGAAAACAAAGATAGGTGAATACACACTAGAATTGAACAATTAAGGCTCAAATTCTCACCAGCTAATGGCTATCAAATAATTCATTAAAATCAAATTTATTGCCACTTCACTTAAATCAAAATACAAGATCCATCACTTATCATGTCTACATGAATCCAAGCTAATAATCATCTCAACTTGCAACTTTCACAAGAAATTTTTAAAAAAATCACACTATTTTTCAGAAATTTTTGAAAAATTTTCTTCAAAAATTTCAAATTTTTTTTTTTTTTAAACAAGGAAAAGATGGATGGAATGAAATGACTCTCTCCCCCACACTTAAATGTTGCATTGTCCTCAATGTCAGCACACAATCCAGTAAACAGATAAACAAAACAATATAAAGAGTGAAAAGAGAGAATACAACCGGATGAACTTGACAATGAAGATCTCAAAGGTAGGCTAAGATTCCCATGTAACTGGTTAGCAATTTATTTCCTACAAAATAGAAACAAAAGAAACTGTAATGCGAAAAAGAAAAAGAAAACTAAATCCTAAACTAAGAAGAGCTTTATCAGCAAATAACTAATCATACGTATCAAAAACCAAAATCAAAACTACTTTATTTCTTCTTAACTGGATAATTTTGAGTCTCACTACTTTAAAGCATTTAGATTGATCATTCAGTGATGACCCATGGACTTCCTCAACCATCAGTAGTTTAGGAAAGTCATTTTCAGCAAATTTAGAAATAAGAAAAGAAGAAAAATCAAATTTAAGACAATTAAAACTAAAGAAAGAAAATTTAAAATCAAACTTAGACTCCGAACTCTCTAAAAATCTATCAAAACCAATGAAATCTACTGGACTCTCATCAGTAAGAGTCACTGCATCCATAGAAAAATCTAATTGCAACTTCTCACAATCCTTTGAGTTCAAGGTGTCTGATAGTTGTTTTTCCTCTACTGGGAGAGCCTGTGATTCATTGGGAACTATTTCACCTACCTCAGAAATCTGTTCAGGACTTTCAACAATAGAGATGACATCTTCCCTGAACAAAGAGACATTAGTAGGCTCATAACATTCTAGACAATGATTAACAACAAAATCAAGTCTCCTACTAGCATCAACAACAGCAAAAGGATCAATAGAATTTTCAACATCAGCACTATCACTATGCATATTATCATCAACACTAGTATGATTAGAGAAATCAGTCTTATCAGTCATTTCAGCACAAACAAAGGATTCCATGGATTCAATAGACTTATCAGACTCCAAAAATTCATTAATCTCAGCACATATAGGACACGTATGCATATCATCACATAAGCATTGTGAATTAGAGTCTGAATTATCAACAAGCTGCTCAACAAATTCAATGTCTATATCCTTTTCACATGCTACATTCATTATTTTAGTAGGCACACCATCACAGGCTAGTGAGGAATCATGATTATCAGAATATGTGATAGACTCACTAGTCTCAATGGAAGAATTGATTTGGGAGTATCTGTCACATATAGCAGATTCAATACACACATAATCAAGAGATGCATCTGAATCAGTTATGTCACATGATCTAGATGGCATGCTATCCTTAAACTCAGTAGATGCATCATCAATAGACTTATCAACTAATTCCACACTAGGAATAACATGATCATTACATTCTAAGTCACCCCCACACTTATCTACTATCCTAGGCTCAACAGATTTATCAATTGATTCAAATATGAAATTTTCACTATAATCACAGTTAGGAGTAGAAATTCCAAGTGCATCAGTGCACAAGGATTCATGAACATCAACAAATGTATCAATTTTGTTCAATAAACTACCACAATCAACCATATCAGGAGATTCAACAACTAATTCCTCATCAACATCATCATCATCATGTAATTCAGAATCAACAACATTATTTGCATCAGTAGTCACAGTGCTATCAGGAAAACTAGAATCAGTTCCAACAAATTGTAAAACATTAGAAGATGGAAGGATATTACCCAATGAATAAGACTCTTCCTCCTCTATACATTCCTTTCTAATTTGCTCTTCAATTGATTCATTAGCACTTGTAGTCGGTTGATTAATTTGAAATCCTGAATCCTTCAATTGTTGGTCAAAGAGTTGCAACCGTTCAGTTATCCGTTGGGACATTTGCTGCATTTGCTGCATTTGTTGGTGTTGAATATCACAAGCTTCCATTAGCTGCCTCATCCTTTCTTCCGAACTCGGTTCCCTTTGAGGCTCTTGTTGCATGTACCCCTCATGGTAATTGTAAGGATGATAGTTTGGCTCTTGCATATGGTAATCAAGGTATGGCTCTTGCATATGGAAGTTATGATGTGGTTCATAATGAGGATGGTAATTTGGATGAATCTCATATGGATGGTGGTATGGTTGGTAGCATGGTTGTTGGAATTGTTGGTATTGTTGTGCTTGTTGCTCTTGTCTTTGTCTTTCAAGAAGACCTTGAAGCATTGACATGGCATTATCCAAATTCTGAGAAATCCTATGCTCTCTACAAGGATCATAAACACCTTGATTAGAATAATATTGATCCATTTATAAGCAAGGAAAAATGAGAAGCACCATCACTTTAAGCACAAGTAAAATCACAAACAAATTATAACTAAAATTAACTCAAAATAAAGAAAATAAAATTTCAATGAAGCTAAGAAGTTCCTAACAATGAAAAACACTCCTAAATAGAGGTTAGTCACACAAAATAAACTCACAAAAAAATAAAGAAATTAAATCCAGAAAAATTGAAAAATTCCTAAAAAATTCGAAAAAATACTAAAAAATTAGAAAAAGTGCCTCAAACGTTGGAATTTGGCCAAAAAATGGTGCACCTAATAGAAATGCTATTAGTTTTGCTGAAAACACCCAAAAACCTTGAAAAACAAAGTATGAGAATTTTCTGGGCACTTTGAACGAAAATTCCAGCAACCAGGACACTTAACGCGCAACACCGAAATTAACCGATTCCAAGTTCAAAATAGAACGAAAATCAAATCAAAACAGAACTAAAACAAAGATAAAACAAAATAAGAACACTTAGAAAACTTTCTCAAACAATTAAAACTCCAAATCCCCGGCAACGGTGCCAAATTTTGACGGGCTTGTCGTGCAACCCTCAAAATAAAACTAGGTTGACTAAATATATAGCAAGTGGCACAACCTAGGTCATCTCCCTTGGAATTGGAATTCAATGTTCAATTAGGTTCTCTAAATGTTCTAAGATCCTAGAACTATCTAGTTTAGGGGGTTTTTGAATGAATTAAACTATCCTAAAATGAATTGAAACAAATTTCCTAATGTCTACCCAATTGGATAAATTGTGGGTGGAGAATGCTTTTGTGACTAGCTTAGGAATTGTCTCTTGGTATCCACTATCCTTATCCTCTTCCAATTGTGATTAATTATGGCCTAAGAATTCCTAATTATGTTCATTAGCAAATGATTTTGAATAACCATTCAAGATTCAAGAGATTAATAATCTAATGTTGAATTGAGACCTCAATCCCGCATTAAACCGTTAACTCTTATCTTTAAGATCAATGAACATCCAATTTGATTGATTAACTAATTAATTATCTTATGATTCATCATCCAAAAATGTTTAATTAACCAACTAAACACTAAGGAATTCTCAAATCAAACAATCAAGCACAAAATCTCACTCATGCAATTCATCGAACACCTTCGTGGCATACATGGGAGATTAGAGAGAATAATGAAAAATCAAATTCAAATTTAACCAATTAATCAACAAAAAGGGTTTCCTAATCAGTGTCTAACAAGCCACTAATTAATTACACAAATTCTAAATAAGATACAGCTCAACCGAGATTGTACAGAATAAGAAAAAGTGCAGGAAAAATAAGAAAATCTTAGCCAGAATTTATTGTTCATCCATGGATTCAAGCTTCTACTCAAGAGCTTCATCCCTTGCTAGCCTCAAGATGGAGATTAGATCTTCATTCGGTGGATGGAGATGGAGATGGAGAATGGAATGGAGATTTGAAGACCCCGGATGAATGGAGGCGTGGGTGTGTATATAAAGAGACGATGGAATGGGGAGAAGGCGTGAATGGGCTGGACTCTGGATGGAGGCGTGTGATGAATGGAGATGTCTGGTGAATGGAGACGTCGTGTGCTATGTATGGCGTGGAATAAAATTCTGAATGAATGGACGAATGGCGTGATGTCCAGCCCCTTCTCACGTGTTTCTTTAATGACTTCACGTGCTCAGCATCTTATTCCAAATCTGAAGCTCCTTATTTTAATCTTTGTTTATGTGATTGTGGGACCCATTCATCATTCAGCTCATGCATGGTTCTGTTTTCACGTTGCTTCTTCATACATTGCTGTCAACATTTTATTCTTTTTCCCAAAACAGAAGTTATTTCCTTCATAGATTGCCCAGCACGTTGCTTCTGTTTTGTTCACAGCCAAATATGTTTCTACTCTTATCTCCACGTGAAACTCTTCCCATGCAACTTGTAGTTTCTTTACTCGAGCTGCATGCCTCATCGTTCTGTTGCTATCCAGATTTTCTCTTCATGCAGCTGCTCTTTGTTGCTCTGTAGCTGCTGTACAGACTTCAACTCATTGCCTTTCATTCTTAGCTTCAGCTGCCTCTTTGTTGCCTCTCTTTGTTCTGCCCAGCTCATCACTTTCACCACGTGTTTGTTCTGTTCTGCATGAAAGCTCCTTCTCTCATCTCTCTTCCTCATCCAGCGCTGAAGCTTCTCGCGTTTCTCATTCTCTCCCTTGTTCTGCCTTTTGCTTCGTGCATGTTTAGCTGCTGCCCCCATGTGATTTTCTTCCTCTTTTCTTTTCGTGTTTCTGCTTCGCTGTTTTCATGCTTCTTCCTCAACGTGGTTTACTTTGTTCTGCTGGAAAGCTCCCTGTTCAGCTTCTGCATGTATGTTCAGACGTGCCTTCTCTTCAGCTTGTAGTATTTGAACCGAAGCTTCTTCCTCCCATATCAAAGCTTTTTATGCTTAATCTGAACTCATGGCTTCTTCTTCTTTTGTACACCTTTTGTTTCTTCATCCATTCAGTTCTGTAGTCTTCTTCGTTCATCTTTGCTCTCGCTTCACATTCTCAAGTTTTTAGCTCCACAAAAAGTACACTTGAAGCTCAATCTTCACCTTCAATTCAATTTCTCATTCAAGCTAATTGCTCATCAAAAATTCTACACAAAAGAATAGAGAATATTCAATAGAATTATCCACAAAATTATTTAAAAGAATTTCATGCCTTAAAACTCAATAATTTTGCCAATTAATTCACAAAGTGCATAAATGGCTAATAAAATCAAATTGTATCTAATTAAACCTTTAAAGCCATCTTTGATCATTAAAATGACTAAGTTAGGAAGAATGAAAGATATAAAATTCATGCTTATCAGAGAGTCTGTTGATTGTTGGGAACTAGCTCAACAACTTCAGGAATCTGTTCAGGACTCTCAGCAAGAGAAACAGTATCTTCCCTGACCAAAGAGACATCAGTAGGTTCATAAAATTCTAAACAATGATCAACAACAGAATCTAGTCTCTCACTAGTATCAATAACAACACAAGATGTTCAATATCAGTACTATTACTATGCATGCTCTCATCAACACTAGTATGATTAGAAGAATTAGTCTTATCAATAGTTTCAATGCAAACAAAGGACTCCATGGATTCAATAGATTTATCTGACTCTAGAAACTCATTAATCTCAATACACATAGGACTTGTATGCATATCATCACATAAGCATTTAAGAGTGGGGTCTAAATTATCAACAATAAGATGTTTAACAATTTCATCATCTATATTCTTATCACATGCCACATTCAATATTTCATCAGTCACATCATTACATGCTAGTGAGGAATCATGATGATCAGAATATGTGAGGGACTCACTAGTCTTAATGAAAGAATTAATCTGGGAGCATCTATCACATGTAGTGATTCCAGCACAAACATAATCAAGAAATGCATTCAGATCAGCTATCACATGGTTTAGATGGCATGCTGTCCTTAAACTCAGAAGATGAATTATCACAAACTTATAAACTAATCCCACACTAGAAACGGAATGATCATCACATTTTAGATCACCCCCACACTTATCTACTACCCTAGGCTTAACAGAATCATCATTAACAGGTTCAGAAATAGAATTATCACTAAGGTCATAGCTAAGTGTAGACATACCAAGTGCATCAATACACAAGGATTCATTAGCATCACAAAAAGTATCAGTTTTGCTCAATGAGTTACCACAATCAATCAAGTCAAGAGATTCAATAATAATTTCCTCATCAACAACGTCATCGTGCAATTCAGAATCAATAACATTATATGCATCAACAGTCACAGTGCTATCAAGCAAACTAGATTCAGTTCTAACAAATTGCAAAGTATTAGAAGATGGAAGGATATTACCTAGTGAATAGGATTCTTCCTCCTCTATACATTCCCTTCTAATTTGCTCTTCAATAAATTTAGTAGCACTTGAAGTTGGTTAGTTCATTTGAATTCCCAAATCCTTTATAATGTTGTCAATCTTTTATTAATTTTCAAGACGCCACCGTTCAGTTTCTTGTTTAAATTGAAGATGGTAGGCATCCCTTTGTTAGATTCGAAGATCAAAGGCTTCCAATTGCTGCATCATCCTCTCTTCCTAACTTGGTTTCCTCTGGACCTCTTGTTGAATGTACCCCTCATGATAATTGTAAGGATGATATTCTGGCTCTTGCATATGGAAGTTGTGGTATGGCTCATAATGATGGTGGTAATTTAGGTGAACTTCATATGGATGGTGGTATGGTTCAATGTAACTAGGGTGAATTTCACAGGAATGATGGTGTGGTTAGTAGCATGGTTATTGGACTTGTTGATATTGTTGGCTTTGTTGCTCTTGTCTTTATTGTTCAAGAAGGCCTTGAACCATTGTCTTGAGATCATCCAACTGCCTGAGAATCCCATCATTTGTATAAAAATTATAAACACCTTGATTAGAATAATGATATGGATCCATTTAAAACAAATAAAATGAGAAGTTCAATCACTTTTAGCATAAGGAAAACCACTAGCAAATTATACCTAAAATTAACTCAAAATCAAGAAAATAAAAATCAAATGAAGCTAAAAACTTCCTAACAATAAAAAACACTCTAAAACAGAGGTTAGTCACATGAAATAAACTTAGAAAAAATAAAGAAATTAAATCTAGAAAAATTGAAAATTTCCTTAAAAAATTCAAAAAAGTATCTTAACTGTTGGAATTTGGCCAAAAATGATACACTAAATAATTTTACTATTACTTTTGCTTAAAACACCTAAAAACCTTGAAAAACAAAGTTTAAGAATTTTCTGAGCACTTCAAACAAAAATTCCAACAAGCAGACAAGTTGATGCGTAACACCGAAATGATTGAAATCCAAGTTCAAAACAGAACAAAAACTAAGCTAAAACAGAACAAAAAATGAGCTAAAATAGAACTAAAATACTTAGAAAACTTTCTTAAACAATTGAGAATCCAATTCCCTAGCAACGGTGCCAAATTTTGATGAGTCTGTTGTGCAACCCTCAAAATAAACTAAGTTGGATATTATATGCAATATAGGGCACAACCTAGGTCATCTCCTTTGGAAATAGAGTTCAACACTTAATTGGGTTTTCTAAGTGTTAAAAAATCTTAGATTTATTTAATTAAAGGGTTTTTGATCTAATTAAACTAAGTAAATTGAAATTGAAATAAAATTCTTAATTGCTACCTAATTGTTTAAATTATGGGTGAATGATGGTCTTGTGACTAGTTTTGGATTCGTCTCTTGGTATCCACTATACTTATCCTAATCCAATTGTGATTAATTCTAGCTTAAGAGTCCCTAATTGTGTCTATTGGCAAAGGATCTTGAATTACCACTCAAGATTCAAGAAACTAGCAACTTGATGTTAATTGAGACCTCAACTCCCATTAAATTACTAATTCTTGTGATTAAGATCTTTGAACAGTTAAATGAGTGATTAATTGATCAATTAGCCTTTGAATTAACACCCTATGATATTTAATTAACCAATTAAATTCCAAAGAATCCTCAAATTAAATAATTAAGCACACCAATTCTCACAAGCATTTTATCAAACAACTTGATTGCACACTTGGAAAATGGTAGAAAAATAAAAATCCAGCACTTAATTCATACAATTAATCAGCCAATATCTCTCCTAATCAATGTCTAACCAGCCATCAATCATAAACTACATCAATTTCAATCACTTACAAGCTCAACCAAGTAGATAAAATAATTAAAATTGGTATAGAAAGAGAGGAAAATAAAATGAAATTCTTAGCCCAAAATTCTAATTCTAATATGTGGATTCAAGCTTCAACTCAAGAGCCTTTCTCCTAGCTAATCACAAGGTGGATTAGAGCTTTATTGGAGAATGGATGGAGGTGAGAAAAATGGAGGAAAAATGGGGTGGAAGGGCGTAGAGTGGCTGCTGGACGAAGGGGCGTGTGAATGGATGAAGTGTTAAATGAATGACGTTAAATGCGTGAATCTCCTTATGGAATGTCCAGTGTTTAATAGGTCACGTGCCTCATTTTATCACTTTCACGTGCTTCATCTCTTATTACAATTGTTTGAAGCTCCCTTCATGTATGTAAGAGTGTGGGTCCCACTTAAATGTGATATAAAAATTCAAGAAAATTATGTTTAGGGCCAAAAAATTAAAAAAAAATTACTTTTAAGGACCCTTACCAGTAAATTCAACTGTTTGTTGCTAAACTCAGTGGTAATCATCCTAAAAGAAGTGGTAACAGGTCTTTAAGAATAATTTTCTTTACTTTTGGGTCCTTTATTATAATTCTCCCTAAAAATCCCCTCCTCACACACTTCTCTCATGCAATCCCATGTTGCTCCTTCAAAGTTTCTTTTATTATTCTTCTCACATATGCTGCCCATTTAAGCTCTAGTTCATTGCTTCACACGAGAATGTCAATTCCTTTTTGGTAATTTATGGTTATTTATTTTGGTTTTAGGGGAATCTATTAAAGGATTGTCAACTTTGCATAACCATGGAAGCAATTACAAATAACTCATTCAACACTCACTTCAAAAAGAAAAAGAAAAAGAAAAAGATGGAGTATTTCTAACTTAATTCTAATGAATTATTGCCTTTCTCATAAAGTGGTATGATTAAATTAGGAAATGAATGTTGAATCAATAGGCTATATGAAGATATGTTAGGTGTTTCTGAAAAATTTTACATTGTAGCTCAGGTCAATGGCGCCGCAACACAAAGCATGGATTGAAGGTCCAGTAGCAAATATCGCCAGAGTTCAACAAATTGTGCCACTGTATTCTTAAAAGTTAGTGTTAAATTTTTCCATGGCACAATAAACCTCGCTGCGGCTCCTATGGGAGGCAGAAGCTAATGTCGTCGTGGCCTAAACTATCTACGTTGCGACACATAGGGAGGTAGTAGGGGGTTTTACCATGGCAAAAAATATTAAGTTGCAGCGTGAATCATATTTGCACAATTCCTAGGGTACTTTTTGCTGCAGCTTAAGGAGTCAAGTTACGACGTGATTCATTTTTCATTTAAAAAAATTCTGAAATAGTTTTTTATGGCAGTTTTGTTCCTTTCCTCTCAAACCTACTGGCCCCTATCCTTAAAACTCTGTCATGCCTCCTTCCCCTCCCTTTCAAAAAATTCCCCTAACTCTCCACTCTTCCTTTTAATTTCTGAAAACCCACTCCTCCGTTTTACCCCCTGTGCTACTGTGCCTTCACTATACCTCCCTTATCCTCCTTCCTTTTCTACCTTGCAAATTCACAAACTTCTAAATAATGGCTCCCAAGAAGAAATCCAAGGATGAAGCATCATCCTCTTCTACAGCTCAATTTGAACTATCTCGCTTTGTCTCCTTGGAAACTTAAGAGTGGTATAACAAAGTTACATTTCATAGAGCTCTGATTCTAGGGAGGAAGTTCAGTATTGTACCTTTAGAGAGTTCGGAAGTGGCAAATCAAATCCCCTCTAGAAGGTAGGGGATATTTTGTTTTGAGCCAACAGTTGCCATGGTGCCCATAGTTTGAGAGTTCTATGCAAATGCACTATTCTGTCACGTGCACTTGTACAAAGTCTAGGGACGCATAGTCATTATCAATGAGCAAGTGATTTGGGACTAATATCACCTTTCATTTATGCCTGATTGCAAATTCTGCATGTATAAGAAGAGTGGGGAGACCTAAGATTTAGATGATGTAGCTGCTAAGTTAACTCTTTTTGGGCGGAACATTTGGAAGATGTCACGTGGGGTACTAAAGGGCATTCTTCTCAATACTTTAAATTGAGTGGGCCACAATTAGGCTTACTTCGTATGCGCCAGTCTACTTCTGAATGGTCATCTGAGTGATATGACTATCGATCGGGGATACTAATTTATCTGATTATTATTGAGAGACCGATAGATGTCAAGTACATTATTTTTTATATTATTAAGAAGATTTCTCAATCTACTGTATCCGGCCTAGCACATCCTTACTTAATTATCGAGTTGTGCATCATAGTAAGGGTTCAGTTTAAGCCACATAAAGAACTCCTCCAATCGAGGAAACCTTTCTCTATATTGATGATAGGTGATTTGGAGGTTGAGGGGGATGAGCCAATAGAAGAGCCAATTAATGAGTTGATGGAGTGCTCGTTAAAGAGCTAGTTGAGCATCTCGTAGGCCCAGATTAGCCACCCTTTCTAGCAGTTTAAGATCTACCACCACCTCAGGCACAAGAACCTTCCCTGGGTGCTTTATTTATGATGATTAAGGATTTATCCCTTCAGGCAGCTGAGCGGGAACATCGTTCTCGCACTATGGATCATTGGTAATACTAATGTTGGAGACACTTAACTAGCCATCTCTAGTGGGACCCATCTAACCTCCCATCTCCTCCTGATTTTGTGCACAGTCCCGACGAGCCATCCTATGAGCCATTTCCCTAAGGGCCACCACAGGGCCCCGTAATCTGATAGTCTTCATGATTTTCTTATCCTTCTTTTTATTTTCCTCTGTTTAGTTATTTTGTTGTGAATGTTAAACTGTGTGTTTTGTTGTTCATTTATGCTGACTTGATGGCACATTCTCCATTTGTTGTGTTTACTGGTTCTTTTTCTCATATTATTGTTATTTTGTTTCTGTTAACCATGTGGTTTTGCATTTTTTTTAATTTCATTCAAATTCCAAAAAAAAAAAAAAAAGAAGAGAACAAACAAGGTTAGACTTTATTGTACATATCACTCACTCTTAGTTTCCTTAGATTTTTCTTTGTCCCTCAACATTAGGGACAATGTTGACCTTAAGTTTGGGGGTAAGAGAGAGTGATAGACATACTTGATAGGCATGACATGAAAATTTGTACTTGAATTTATACTTGTCGAATTCTTTTTGAATTTTTTTTGAATGAGTATGTCTATTAGCTTGCTAGAATTTTTTCTATTTGCTTCCAATGATAGTTGCTTTGTGTCAAAGTATTTTTGGTAAGAACTTTATGCTAGTTATTCTTTGATCTTAGTTCAAATGCATAAATTAGGATTTGTTCCATTTTTAAAAACTATGATTTGCACCATTTGGCCAAGGCACAAGTCAATTACTAGTGTTAGGAGGGAATTCTTTGTAATCCAATTTGTATGGCTAGTCTTGAATCCAGGACTTTAGATCTTATCTTTTTCCTTCTTAGGTGAATCAATAAGTATGGCATGACCTTTAAAGATGATTTAGGCATTCTTTGGTTGTGGTTGTGCTTTTTAAGTCTAACCCAATAATGATTATCGCTTGAACATTATTTGAGCCAATTTAAAAAAACTATAGAAGATTGCATTTTATTCTGTTTACTAACATGAACACCTAGCCTAATTTGCCTTTTAGGAATCCATAATCTTACCCCTTTTCTTAAGAAAAAGATAGTAGTGTATTTATGAGGAAACAAATAATCTGTTTATTCGAAAAAAAATGTTGTAATTGATGCCTATATAGTTTTGGGAATTGAAGTCTTATGGTTCATATCAATTCTACCTTTCTTTAACTTAAAGTTGAGTTGATTATCTATCATGCAAAAAAAAAAAAATTAGAGAAGTGGATCCCGTGGAAACCCTTGTGAAAGTACATTAAGAAAGCCCCTAGTGTAAGTATACTATCATTTAGATTTTCTCAAGATCTTTTACACTGACCTTACCTTTCATTTGTAGCTATAACCATAGCCCCATTACAAGCCTAAAAGCCCTTTTGATGTAGTGGTTTTATGGTACCTAATTTAATGGAGAGAGGGAAAAGGTGGCTTGTAAAGTTCCTATATTTGAGATTGGTTTATACTTGTTGGAATGCAGGAAGTTGATCCTGGCATTTATTTAAGATGAGGGTTTGGCCAAATTCACACACACACTTCAAAATGGTTGGATGTCTAGGCTTTATCGTTTGAACTTTGCTCTTAGCATGTATTGCTTGTTCTTCCTATTGACTATACTCTTTGATATAGCAGGCAAGGGCTATAGCAGACATTGATGTTCCTCGGCCCTATGGACACTCTGATATTGTTTTTAATTAGCTTTACTCGAGGATGAGTAAAAATTCAATTTTGTGGGTATGATAAATCCCTGTTATTCATATGTTTGTACATATTTTCTTGCAATGAATATGGATTTAAGCTCTAACTATAGGGTAAATAATACCTTTATACATGAAATAGACACATTTAGAATGAATAGCTCCATATTTAATTTTCACTTTGGAAATGATAGGTTTTATTTTAATTTTAAGTATATTGAGAACTAATCATATGTTACCCTTATTGTAGGGTGCATATCTAAGAGAGGAGCAAAATTCCTTATGTCAAATTTCAAAAATTTATATCTCCCTTCTCATAGGTCCAATTTGGGTGATCTTAGTGGCCATGGAAAGCTTATCATGTATAGTTTGTGAATATAAAATTTCATGAGCATTGGACATCATTTCAGCTACAAATGATGCAATCCAAATTTCTAACCATATGAATAGTACCTATATCAGTTCAGCAAAAAATGGCAACTTTGGAAACTCATAATTAATTTCACAGAGATCTAAATAATCTATTCTTTAGCTTCCTAAAAATATCTAGATAAGACCTACATGTGTGCCAAATTTCATGAACAAATTTTTTCATTTGGTCAGATCTTGATGTTAGGTTACAAAATGGCTCATTTTGTGCCATATAAGGGGTTCAAATGGTACATTTCAAGTTCTGAGGCAACCATGACCACTTGAGCATGTAAAAATGCACCAAAATGACTCTCTAAACTTGTCTTAAAGGTGTATAAATCTAGATTTCTCAAACTCACTCTCTTACCCCATGCCATACATAAGATTACACATGCTAACTCTTGCCATTCAATACCCTAATCATGTTATTTCATACATTCGACATCAATTCTCATTCATACATCATATACTTAGGCAATTACATATGCTCATATGATTATATAACAATTTCATCATGAGATTACATCATATGCCATGTGTATGACTACAAAAGAGGAAAAACTAGGCCTTTCCAAGCATTTTGATGTCAATTTCCTTCTTCTAGACTTGGTGGCTCCCATTACCTTACCCAATTGCTTCACCTAGCATGTTAAGACATTGGAGAGGAGGGAACGAGATTCAAAGAATCCCAATAGCTCATCTCCTTTCTAATCACACAGAAAGTATATAATACAAGCCTTGAAAATGTATGCATAGGTATATTGACATGTGTGAGCATTCAAGAAACATCCTTGACATTTAAACAAGTCATACATAGCATACATAGGCTTGCCAAGTAAGTAGATTAGCCTCACCTATTCACTTATAGATTTTGGACTTGTCTCACTTATTTTGTCTAAGCGGTTTTTGACTTAACCTTACTATTAGGAGTCAACCTCACTTTTAGGAGACTCTTTGCTTTGTCTCAACCAAGTTCAAGGGTTCTTGGCTTATCCTCATCATGGCTAGAAGGTTCTTGGCTTCTCCACACTCAAGCAAACAAAGAAAAGTATACAAAACATTATTTGAGTGCATAAAATATCACCATGGTACCATGGTATATAAAATCATATTAGAACACTTTTCATGGCCTAAAACACACATACACACATCCAAAGACAATGTAAGCACACATGCATGCATGAGAGAAGGTGGAGAGAGCTACCTTTGCCATATAAGCACACTTTTTCCTTGAGCCTTGAGTCCTCTCCCTTGACTTCACACACAAAAGGAGGTGGAGATCTTTTCTCTTGGCCTAGACATATCATATGGAAGCTAATTATACTCTTGAATCACATTCTAAGACTACAAATTCACTAGAAAAGTTAGGTAACTCATAAGACCCTTTTATGGTTCCATAATGTATTTAATGAAGCAACCTTAAGAAAACATCATCTTAGCTCCATTTTATCTATTCATTTATGATTCTTGACTCCATTTAAACCTCTTGGCGTCATCAAAAATTAAATCAAGGAGCCTAGCTAGGTGTTGCTTCTTTAAGTCATAATTTGAAACATATAAGGCCATCTCACTTTTTATGGTTTCTAAAATTTTTCCAAGGCTTCTTCTCATACTCTCCCATCATAAATGATGCAAAACTAAGCTTGGATAAAATACTCTCTAGGTGCATGAACTCCCCTTGGCTGAAGCTATGCTTCTATATAGCACCAATAGAGTTTCTTTGCTTCCTTTGATGGGAGGATCATGTAGGAAGCTCTCTTGGTGTCTGAAGAACCTATATGAACTCTTAAACATCATAAAATATGGCTAGGATTCAAGGTGTAATCAAAACCCTAAATTCCATAACTTACATTTTAAGGCTCCCTTTTCAATTTTAGTTGTATATTCTTAATCTCACACTCCATAACCTTTAGTTCCATCAAGAACACATAAAGAAAAACTCTCCTCCTCACTTTCTCTCTCTAGATCGAAGCTTAAATGGCTTGGAAACACAAGATTTTGTAAGTATTTCAAGTGAAGTCTTACCTTAAAATGGAGCTCTTTTTGCATAGATTATTTTTCATCAATTAATGTCTTAAAAAAAGTTCCTTTTTGGCTTGGGTTAGACCTGAATCTTCAAGTTTTTAAGAAAAGAAAATGACCATTAGAGAGCTCTTAGAGAGAGGAATAACTTTCCTAACTGGTGCGAGATGAAACAAGGCCGTTTATTTGCCTAAACAAAAGCTTAAACTTCTTCTCTCTCCTTTCTTAATGTCACACCATGGCTGCCCATATTTCTAGAAATGGAAGCTTGGAGAAGGTGATGAGGTGTAATCTTACTTAAGAAGCTTCTTTTACAATTTTTTAAAATGACTATTTTTCCCTTAGGTACCTGTTTGCTCCGTTTAGGCTCATTTTAACTCCTTTTTGAGAACCATCTTTTCCATCATAAAATTTAGTCCTCTAATTCATAAAATGCCTTTGGTTTCATCCAAATTGGATTTTAAACCTTTCTGAATGAACTGGTCAAAATTTGGGTTAACCGACGTTGGAAAATGTCCATTGGAGGGGCTTTAGCTGTCTCGGGGCATACCTTGATTTTCAGGGCCTCTGAAAACCTTGAAAAATTCAAAACTATCATTTAAAAGCCCTTCTGTGAGACTTCCAAAATTAGCTCAAAATGACGAAAATGCCTTTACATTTCGTCAATCTTTCGTTACATTTTGTTTCTTCATTCTAGCTCTATTTTTCCTTCCATTTGAGCCAGAGATTCTCATATTTAGAAGTCTAGAATACTTCTTAAATTTTTTGGGACCTTAACTAAGTCATTTCAGGGGACTTTCTTTTGTATCCAGTGAATTTTGTAGTTGACGGAGAAATTATACATTATGTTTCTCACATTTTCTCTCATTTTCAGAGAATCGAATATTACACTTGGCCATGGTTCACTATCATACAGAAGCAAAATTGACCACGATAAGATTATGCTGCATCAAGGTGCGAAGTATGGCCATCCCATCTAGAAGCAAAACTCACTGTGGCCAGATTGTGTTGTGCCATGATGCATATTCTTCTAGAACCTCATTTCACCACAACGCAATATGTTGAGCCGTAATGTGATGCATTTTAGCTAAAAGCAGCATTTTTCCTTGCTTAAAATGCGAGGGTTTCTCACTTCATATGCCTGGGCTGCTTAAGAAGCCACTATTCTGGGTTGGTTTTTGCTTGTTCCAAGTGTGTAGAGGCTAAAGAGAAGCTAAGGAAACACTTTGAATCAAAAGAGAGCAAGAGATTGAAGATTGAAGCTAAAACAAGCTTCATTTATGAGTTTCTTCTTTCATTTTTTTGTTCTTATCATTTATCTTGATGTATCTTACTTTTGCTTCTACTTTGTCTATGGTTTTCATGAATATGTATAGCTAAACTCCCTAATCTTGGATTATTAAGAACTCTTGTATGGATTAGTGGTTGTTCCTCACTTTACTTTTGCAATTAATGATGAATATCTGTTTATTCAACTCCATGCTTCATGCTCTTTGATTGATTGGACAATAATTAGATTGATTTGACACTTTGCTTGAACTTGGAAAAGGGAAAGAGAAGTTAGATTAAGAGATGAGTGGTGTGAGTACTTAAAGCTTGCTAAGGAAGGTGGATGGTTCAGTTAATGAGTTAGGAATATATTCATTACCCTTACATGGTCTAATTAGGTATAGTGCTAACAATTTGATCTTAGGTGGTTTTATAAAGAATTATGAAATTGATAGGATAACCCCATATGAGATTTGAAAATATACTTATAGGAATAATTAAACCCTAGACCAACATGTATCATTATTGAGAGTGATTATATTGAGTGTTGAGCAAGATGCTATGAAATACAAGAGGGACTAAAAATCCTAGATGCTAATATTCACCAAGAAATCCAAATACTAACTCTAAACTTTGCATAGTAGTTAATCCATAATCATTTCTTATTTATACATTCTTTTCAAATTGATCCATTTAATTTAAATTAGGGTGTAAATTTTGGTACTTGATAAGTTTTGACATCAAATTCTCAAGGGAATGATCTTTTCTTATGACTATATTACTTTTGCGATAAGTATACTTGCGTGTATGCTTCAAGGAAGCAAAAGAGTGCCAAGATGAGTATGAGTTCCATAGTGATTTAGCCCATTTGCAATGCTTCCCTAGGCTATGTTGGTGCTATGGGATCTGCTCAAGTGGCTAGGGAATATTAAGAAAGTGAAATGGTGCCTTAAGAATCCTTTTTGACGCCAAAAAGTGACTAAATATTAAGTTCAACCACAAACTTACCAAATGGACTAGTCTTGGCGTGAAATTCGGCACACTTATAGAGATCAACTAGAGCTTTTCATAGAGCTAAAGAACACCTAATGTGGAGTTCTAAGAAATTTATTATGATTTTTCAAAGATGGAAAAATTATATAGAAATAGTATGTGCACTATTTATATGGTTAGTTTATATTTTTGTATCACACATAGGCCAAATGAAGTCCAATACACATGAAATTTTATAATCATAAATTAGACATCATAAAATTTCCATAGCTACTAAGATCCTTCTTTTGGAGCTTTGTAGAAGAAGAACTAAAAATTTGAAATTACATGATAATACTAGTAATACAGCTCGATCTCTAGTACTGTTATATCAATTTCCATAGGTTAAAGGCCACTACATTAGTTTAGAATTATTTTTAACATCCAAAGTATTCCAAAATGGTATGGGTTACTTGATTGTGAATTTTCAAAAATTACTTATGAATTTTCAAAATTTATATCAAAAGCCTATGACGACAGACCTGGCAACTGGACCTTTGGTACTTTCTGTTGTCTTTCACTATCCAGTTGATATTTTAGTGGTCTATAATTTTAGATTTTATTTGACATTTAGGGCTTTTTAGAAAGCTATCATTTGCTTGATTTTGATTTTTTTTAGAATTAATTATGATTTTCTAAAATTCCTATTAGAAAGCTATCATGGCAAACCTGAAAGCAACTTCAAGTTTTTGTGTTCCATGGTTCTTAATCAGGGTTGTAAGCCTCCAATTGTGTTATTTCTAATATGTATGAATATGTCATGGATGAAAATGAGTTGAGTCACGTGGGCAAAATTGAAACAAATTCGGTGTCCATATGCCTTAGTTCCGTTGCCAAAGTATGCAATTCCACTTAAATGAGTATGAAATGCTTTGAACATTATATATGGGGTGTTTGAACTTAGGGTATTACATCTTTAACCTACTATTTTTGCATAGGTTTCTAAAAACCAAATTATATAATAAAATCATAATATTTTCTTTCTCAATTTCTATGTCTGGGGTCCACATTTTGAATTCTCTACTTTTAATTATTGGTCCAAGTTTTGCATGAATTTTGAAGTATTATTTTTATATATATTATGATGAGAGATATTATCTTGTTTACCTTAAAATAATTTTTTTGGTTAATTTTGAACACAATCTCTCATATAAATTTAGTGCACTTAGAATTTAATTACAAAATTAGTAATCCTTAGAGAAAATCCAACTTAAGTTGATCGGAAAGAAAATTTATTCAAAAGAATTATGATCTTATGTTTCTAGAAGACATGTTCATTAGTTATAACATAATTAACTATTTAATAATATCGTTATATATTTAGTAATATTTAATAATTAATTATGTCATAGTTAAAGAACTATGTTCTCGAAAACATAAGATCATCACTCTATTTAAAATACTTGCATTTGATACATTAATGACATTTTAGATAACAACAAGACAAAGAATATATATAACTAAAAAAATTATGAATATGTCATATACATTAAATTTTGGCCTTATTAGTTAATATTCATAATATGTTTATCGTATTATTTCTTTGAAAATTTTTAATTAATATTACACTTCATGTCATATTTATCCTTTGATATCCTAAATAGTTGAAAATGTACTATACTAGTTCACTTTGTAGATTTTATAGTACTTGGTATGAAAGGAAGTATCATCTAAGTGATGGCACTTAAACTTTGCATACACAGCTCTTTGCATTTGTTTGAGTGCAGAAAGTTATTAAGAATCAATTGAAGTGTGTTTCCAAAGAATTTTTCTTCAGTTGGTGAAATTTTTATGAGAAAGATACTTAACTTAGATATACTATTAATTAAATCAATTGAGAGTTATTATGTATTGTTAAGTAACATATGCAATTCAATTATATTTGTCCACATAATTATTTTTAAATAACTTAGTCTTTTAGCATGTGTCTAAGGAAAATTAATTTGCATTTCTGCAAGCATGCATGTCTACTAAACATGAGTTTGAGCTATTTTGTGACCTGGTTTCTTTATCTCTTATTTGGTTGTCACCAATTTCACACTCAACTAGAGAACTTATTCTCATTTGCTTTGGGTCTTAGACACACAGTGTACATTGAACAAAATAATTATATATGCTTCTAATGAAAGAAAAGATGTTTTTTGTTTTTCTTGCTTTTCTAATTTTTAGATCTTGCTAGCTAGTCTTTGTCAATGTCAAATTAACACTACCAAAAATAATGACTTTTTTACCGTGCTATCTTAACATCAATTAAGCAAACTGTGGCAAATTCAAGTTGCAATTGCAGTTTTATTCAACTATAGTTAGGACTAAAGTCGTAACTATGATTGCACTTCGTTCTAACTATTGACCTAAAAACTTAACTGTAGTTTTAATGAACTACGTAGTCTTAACTACAGTTCTTGTGTAACTGTAGTTAAGGATTTAATCTTTATCATGGTTAAGACTATAGCCTTAGCTGCTGTTCATTAATGAATCATAGTTAGTGTAATTTTTAATTACCCTACCTACCTCCCCTACTACTAGTGACTAGAAAACCACACCACTAGTCACCCCCAACATTGACAACCATCATTCATGCTTTTCTATAGCCTCATCTGCATGTTTTTCTACTCAACCATGCAAACTCTGTTCATCCTCCAACACTTGAGTTCTTGCCATTGTCAAAGACTTTTTCACTGCTAGTAGTACTTGATTTATGTAACACCATATATTTTTAGCTTCTTTCATACTATATCTATGCCTCACATCAAGCAATTTATACAAGAGCCAAGAAAATGGCATTATTTTAATGTATTTCTTAGCGTTATGTCACGTATAAAAATCTCATTTAATGTCATGTGGACCATATGAGCTCAAACATTACATCCCCATATTTAATTACATGAATGCTACTCATTTACATCATGAAATATGGTTCACATCTCAAGAATCATGAAGAGAAGCTCAAAACATACATATTAAAATTTGGCTAGAATTGGCCCCTTTCCTTATTAAACTTTGAAAATTTATAACTAATTCTAGAAAAATTGAAATCATGCATTCTTAGCCGTTTTGGAAAGCTACAGATGTCTAATTCATACTAAAAATATTTCCTGGCCATAAGATCTATCAAAAAGGATGTTTGATATCTGAAATGGTCCAGAGGTCAAACTACCTTTTGATGCTATCACTGATTTTTGCATCAAAATTAAAAAATGTCCAATTAATTTCACAAATATCCAATCTATATAAATGATACCAATATGAAAAGATATGGATGTTAGCTAGAGGGAAAAAATAAATCAAGTCCATCTCAGGTAGCCTAAACCTTGGAATTCAATAGAATAGTAACTTAGGTCGGGTAAAACTCTTGATACTTGATAGAATGTTCAAAAATTCTTATCTCCTTCCCTAGACCTCCAAATGAAGTGATTCTAGTTGACACAAGTCACTGTGAATGTCTAGTTTCTTTGTATAAAATTTTATGGCAATTGGACATCATTTGAGCCATATGTGATAGATTTCATTTTCGAACCAAATGAATAGTGTAGCAGACCAGAATCAGAAAAATTGTCAGTTTCGAAAATTCATCAAATATTCTATAGACCTCCAAAAATTTTGATCTTTAGCTTCCCAAAAATATCTCAACAAGTTCTAATTGCATGACAAATCTCAGAGCAACAAGAGCTCATTTGGCTAAAAAGTGATATAGAGTTCCATTATAGTCATTTTTTGCTCCATTGGGGTACCAAAGTAACCAAATAGTTTTCCCTTGGTCTTGGTACCTTTTGGGTAAGTCTAAAAGCATATTTAGGACTTGTGTAAGCTACCCAAATGGTCCCAAACCTTATACATTTCATTTTGGCCTTTTCATCCACACATTTGCACATTTCCATACTAACATTCAAGAAGCTACATTGACATGAGAAGTTTATTTTACATTCTAGTATTCCCATGTCATAATCTCTCACTTATACATAATAAATTAATATATTTATATGTGTTCATAACTTCATAAGACATATACATTCATGAATTTCAACATATGCCATTCTTATAGCCTTAAAGTAACAAAATTCAAACACTTTCATGTCATTCTCTCATATCTCATGTGCTTGGCTTCCATTCTCTTGCTCTCTTGGTCCACCTAGCATGTTAGAGCATTAACGAGGAGGGAATGAGATTCAAAGAATCCCAATAGCTTATCTCACATTCAATCATACATAATGGATGCAAACAAGTCTCATAGATGCATGTATGGTCATGTTAACATGTGCAAATATTCAAGAAGCATTTTCATCATTTGAGAATGTCACACATAGCATACAAAGGCTTGCTAAGCAAGTGGATTGGCCTCACCTAATTTCTTGTGGATATTGGACTTGCCTCACTCATTCTTTAATACATTCTTGGACTCAACCATACTCTTGGGAGCCCACTTTGCTTTTGGGAGACTCTTTGTTTTGTCTTAACTAATCTTAAGGGTTCTTGGCTCATCCTCACCATGGCTAAGGATTCTTGGCCTCAACACACTCATGCAAACTAAGCACACATCATAACATCATTTAGAAACATAATATGTCATCATGAAATCATGCCATATAAAATCATGCTAGCATACTTTTCATGGCTTGAAAATACACATACACACATTCTAAGACAAGCTAAACACACATCCACACATGAGAGAAGTTAGAGAAAGCTACCTTACACACAATCACACACTTTTCCCTTTGGATTCAAGCTCCTCTTTTTGGCCACACACGCACAAGAGTGTAGGGATAGTTTCTCTTGGCCTAGATACAATTTATGGAAGCCAATTAGGTTCATGAAACAAATACTAAGGCCACACAACTTACTTAGATACTAGGTTATTCTATAAACCCCATTATGGCCCATAATTGCACCTAATGAAGCAACATCCCTCAAATAATTTCTAGGCTTCATTCTTTCCTTTCAAATATGATTCTTGACTCCTTTTAAGCCTCTTAAAGTCATCACACAATTAAAACAAAAAGCTTAACATCATATTGCTTCTTTAGGTCATAATATGGAACCTAAAGCACTAAATAACTTTTTATAAGTTCTAAATTTTTTCCAAGGCCACCCCTCATTTTCATTTATCAAATATGACTCAAAAATGGCCTTAGAAAAATTTAAAACTCTCCCTAGCTATAAGAACTCCATTTGGCCGAGACATAGGACTTGGTTGGCCTTCATGGAGATTTCTTTGTTTTCTTGAAGGAGGAAACATGTGGGGAGCATCTTAAGGATCTCAGGAGCTCATTTAAACTCTTATTTAGGCCTAGGAATCATCATACAAAATCAAATTTTACAAGGTGCAATTAAAACCCTAGAACTTGTATTTTGAAATCTAATGGTTTTTTGTTGATTTCTTTTGCATATTCTTAATCCCTACACCCTTTTTCCTTAGATTCATGCTTGGTTCTGCCTAAAAATCATCTCCTACTAGGGTTTTCTCAAGTGAGGCGAAATGGTGGAGAAGGGAACTAAAGATGACAACCATAGGAAGAGAAACTACCTTGTTTTCTTGCTTTTTCTCACTTGAATCTTGTGTTCTTTGAGCTCCTCTCTTCAAATCCGAATTTTCCCTTGAATTTCTCCCTTGAATCAGATTTATAAAGTCTATTTTAATAAAAGGAAGCTAAGGAGAAGGAAGGAAAGGAGGTGTGGATGGAGAAAAGCATGAAAAATCACTATGGAAACATACTTTCAAGCTTGAATTTCTCCTTCTTCTTCTTCCTCTCTTGTGCACCCAAACCCTAGCTCCCTTCTCTAAAATTATGCAGAAAATTCTGATTCCAAATGAGAGAGAAAGTGGGGCACCACCTATATATAGGTGTAGGAAAATGACTTTTTCAAAAATTTCAATTTTGCCTTTCGTACTTTACATTTTCGTTTCTCCTTTATTTTAGCTCCTTTTTTTGAATCATCTTTTCCATTATAAAATTTAGATTCCCAATTAAATAAAATAGCTTTGGAATCACTCAATTTAGAGCTAAAACCTTCCCGAATGAATCCGTCAAAGTTCAGGTACATCAACGTTGGAAAATGCCCATCGGAAGGGATTTAACTATCCCGAGGCTTTCCATGTTTTCAGGGCCTCTGAGAACCCTGAAGAACTCAAAACCTTTATTTAAAAAGCCCTGTTACATGAATTCCAAAATTTACTCAAAATTAAGAAAATGCCATTACGTTTCATAAGCTTTTCATAAGAAATCGTTTCTTCATTCTAGCTCCATTTTTCTTTCCATCTGAGCCTGGGATTCTCATTTTTAGGAGTCTAGAATGCTTTCTAAATTTTTTGGGACCTTAACTATCTTATTTCGGGGGACTTCCTTTTGTATCTGGTGAATTTCGTTCATTTACGGAGAAACTGTATGTTACGTTTCTCATATTTTCTCTTGTTTTTAGAGAACTGGATGTTACAATTTGTCTCCCATTTGTAATTTTTTACCAAAGTGCACTCTAAATAACCTAAATGTTTTATTTTCTTTTCACGATTAATTGATTGCAAGATGGGTTTTGTTATAGTTGCTTTACCTTATTTTAATTTCAATCATTTGTTATATTCTTACTGCAAATGCTAGAGTTATTATCGAAACATTTACAATATGCCAAATCATGTTTACAGTGGCCATTATTTTATACATTAGTGGCTGTACTAGTTGCCGCTAAAACTTTTACTGGCAATTAACTAATGGCTAGTGTATCTAGTGTCGGTAAAGGTTTTCTCAGCAATTATGACAATAGCTGGTAAAGATCCAATTAATTGCTGCTAAAAAGAAGTGCTTACAGCAGCAATTATTTACTGGCAATTAGTATGACTACTAAAACTTGTTCCAAAATTGACTATGATCACCATATAACAACCTTTTTTATTGCCACAAAAAATAGGATTTATAGTGATAATTATATACTGGCAATTATTATAGCTACTAAAAATGGTTCTACAATTAAATAATATCACCATTTCATAGTCATTTTTATTGCTGGTAAAAAGGGAATTTATGGCGTAATTATATATTGGTAATTGTTATAATCTAGTGTTATAATGAGATAGATAACTATAAAATTAATTTAGTCATGACATATAAATAATTCTAATAAAACTCAATAAAATTCATTCATGAAAAAAAATATCTCATTAAATCCATGATTAAAAGAATAACTGTTAGTCATTAATTTCATAGGTATCAATAACAAAATACAAGAAAGTGCACTGTGAGTCTAATAACTAGCTATTATCATTAAATAGAGTCATAATATAAGATAATAGATATGATCATTTCTTGAATTCTTGAGCTTGATCATAAAGAGCTCTTTTGTAGTGAATTGAAGATTATAGTGTATAACCTGAAATGAAAAAAATAAAAGGACTGTTATTTAAATAAATGTCAACTAAATAAATACTAAATATGTTTAAATTCAATCAATAAAAGTCTATTTCAAATAACATACAAAATCAAGCATAAATGAAGAATTGACATCTCTAAAAAAATTAGTATTAATATATTTAAATGCAAATACAGTACCTTGGTAGGCAATAGTATTTTTATGAGCAAAAGTTAATCAAAATGTCATCTATGGTATTTGTGTTACTCTTTCATGGCCACTATTAGCATCAGGGACCTAATAAATTTTAAGACATAAGATAACATAATTGTCTCATGAAAGCAAAAGCAAATTTTAAGAGTTTAAAATCTTTGAAAACATTACCTGTACATATAAGCTTTCGTTGATGTTTTAAGGCATAGATAATTCTATAGGAAGAAATTTACACAAAACTTGTCTCATGAAAGTTAATTCAAACAATAGCTTTTCCTGAGTTTCTTTCATCACATTCATTTCTTCAACATGCTTTTCCTTTAAGTCCTTCATCTATTGTTCTAACCTTTAGACTGTCTCATTAGACAAATCATCCGTATTAATATTTCCTTGAGAGGATCTATTACCCCATAATTGAGAAGGAGTTGGATCAAGTCTTAAGCCACAAACATGACCACTTCTTTCACTTCCCAATACTCGAGAGTACATATCTCCTTTTCAAGCAACCCTTCTAGCAGTTTGTTCATTCAATGTTTCACTATTGCTTAACTTTTCTTTCATCATGTCCTTATCAAAATTAATGATGCCATATGCAATCAAAATGTTTGACAAGTTTTATTATAATAAAATTTTCAATAAATTCAACCATAATAAGAAATTTGAATATATTAATGCTACAACAAGGTTTATATTAATGAGACAAATATTGTATTTATATTCTAAGTATGCATTACACTGGACATAAAACTAAAATTTTTTTGAGAAGAGTTTATAGCTAACACAGCCATCATCTTAGTTCCAATTAAAGTTCCAAAACAATTGTGATGTCACATACTATAACTAAAATCAATGGTATTAAAGGGTAAGAAATATTACAATTATTTTTGTTGCCTCATCATCCAATGGTCTACCATCTTTACGCTTCTGATGAGTTTCTATGAATATATCTGCTTGTGTAGGCTCTACCCCATCTTTAGCCTAATACTATTAAATTGATAGTAGACAAATTCTTAAGACAAATGTTAATTATAAATATTTTATGTAATAATTTACAAGTGAATACCTTTTCATTCATCAAACATGCAATGCTTTTAGATCCTCCTATGTGAGGCATTTTTTGCTTTGCTATATTTATTCTATATATTTGGCTACGCTTTTGTTATAATAAAATAAATACAGCATCTAGATAAGTTATTTATAGAAACTAGAGAAAAACATTGCAAGCCTTCCATAAAATATAAAAACAATGTAAACACCAAGTGTCTATATGTGTGTGTGTGTAAGAGTTTGCTAAGGCATCCAACATTAATACCTTTACTCCATCAGAAACCTAGTAAGAAATAAGGCCAATCCACTGGTCTCTTGGCATACGACTAAGTCTATTTTTCAATAAGACATCTATGGTCTTATACTTTGCCAAATACATATTCTTCAAATCACATTTGTAATCTTTCCATTTCTTCCCTAGTGATTTTTTTACAAATTCTTCACCACATGTTGGAATTGAGAACTTTTTCTATAATAAACATAAGCAAGAATTACAAGCTCATATCTTGTAAGACAAAAATAACATAAAACTATATTAGCACCTATCATACCTTTATAAACTCCACCAATTTCTTCTTTTCATCTTTAGGAAACACTCTCCAATCATTTATGTTTAAAGGTGTTAGTCATAGGGTTCTAGTAATAATGCCTAAAAAGCTAGCAAGCTTTTGACCTTCTTTTCTTATGGCTGGGTTGCGAGGATTGAATTGCATTGCAATTGTCTTCCCTGGAGGCAAATTCCATATATCTTTTAGTAGCGCAGGCCTACAAACCTTCCTTCCTTTTGATAAACCTAAGATAAAAGTATTTAAATGTCATCATTCAAGTGTATGGCAAATTTAAAAATTTAAAGCAATTTTTGCTTTTTTATAACAATTTCACTTGATTCATCATTTTAATCATCATTAGTACTAATAATATTGTTCCTTCCATCATATTCAATACTAGGTGCTTAGGCTTGAGAGCTATTCTAACCATGCATTAATTGCTCTATGTAAGGTCGCACTTCTTCATCTTGGCGTTGTTCAGTGACAAACCTAAGGCTATTTTTCCTAGTCATGATAATATGCCAATTTCCTCCCTATAAAATTGTAAAGCAAAGGTGTTATTAAATATGGAAATTAACATGTTTCTAGTACTAATGAAAGAAATTGTAGTTATAAGAAATATAAAACTTGGTAAAAGAATGAATTATTTTCTATGTATTACCTATCTTATTCAAAATCACTATCATAGTCATTGCCATTTGCTCCGTCATTTGGAGGGGGGTTAGAAGTTTGGCTTAAATCAATGACTATCCCATCAACACCACTTCTCACCCATTCATTATTATCATGTTTTGAATCACATATATTTTCCAAGCAACAAAAGTTAGTGGGCTCATTAAGCATTGATGACTCAAACTGCATGCTCTTTTCTACTCCCATATCAAAAGCGTCTCGAGGTTTAATTGGCCTAGGAATAAACCATGCATGATCTCGAGGATCTTGCACAAATATTGCTTGTTGTGCTTGGTCTATAAACATGAAAGGTTCAAGACTTTCTCGATCACCAGAGTGTATTAAGTTTGCAAAGTTCATAAGTGTGAAACCTAATTCATCTTCCTTAACTCCTCTACCTTTGGTACATCAACCCAATCACATTTGAATAAGACAACTTTAAAATTTTCAAAATAATTTAACGCCACAATATCATTCAACTTGCCATAATAAGCAATATTTGGTGACTTTGGAGCATTGTCACTTGTACTTGCATAGTTCTCTATCTTTGAAACCACCAGAACACCACTATTTTGCGTCTTCATGAACTTTTCATATTGTTTTATTCGAAATCAATGCCCATTATTTATGTCAAATGCTTTGAATCTTCTTGTAATGTAACTTGGACCTTGTGTAAGAGCTTTAAGATCATTTTGGATGTCAAATGTGTGGTCCAACTCCATAACCTAACCAATTAGTAATATAAGTGCAAAGTCATCAACTAATAATAAATATGGATCAAAATCCTACTACTTACTTGCTCCTTTATCCATTCATGAAATTTCTAGAAGTGCAAGCAATCAAGCTGATGTTGTGTAAGGCGACACTTACGATGTGATCTCTTAATTTCAACAATATATTCACTACAAATATACCTCACATATATCGATATAGTTATCACATAAAGTTAAATATGGTCAATAACACTATGACAAACCCCTCACTTTTTATAATTTTCAAGCACATCATATTTGCAATTGAATAGCATATTTTGATGTGCTGGCAACCATGCTTTCTCATCTATCATGAATACTTCTATTTTGCCATATGGTTGTCCAACGATAGAGAAAAGGCATCCTTCTTTATTAGTCTCATGCTCAAGCTCATTTTCATTGTTTCTTGGTTAGTAAGACCTTGAATCTCTACCCTCCATATATCTTGAGCAAAACACCAAACACTCATTTGCAAGATATGCTTCAGCTATTGAACCTTCTAGGTATGCTCGATTATGAACATATGATTTTAAAGTAGATAAGTGCCTATAATATAAAATAATGTTAGCAATATAATATTTTAGTAATTAAGTTTAACTCATAATATATAATAAACTTACTTTGATTATTCTTACCTCTCAATTGGATACATCCAACGATAATGTACAGGCCCCACAATTTTAGCCTTAATTGCCAAGTGTATTAACAAATGTATCATGATTGTAAAAAATGATGGAAGGAAGAGTTTTTCCATATGACATAATGTTAGTGCCATTTTTTCTTCAAGTAACTCTAACTCTTCCACTTTAAGCACTTTGTTGCAAAGCACCCAAAAGAACATGCATCATTCAATCAAAATAGTACTTACCTTTAGATATAGTATTCCTCACAATGCGAGAGGAAGAATTTCTTGCATTATAACATGGCAATCATGAGTTTTCAATCCAGATATCTTCCATTTATGAATGCAATGTGAGATATTAGATGCGTAACCATGGGGAAACTTAGCATTTTCTAGTACTTCATAAAAGAACTTCTTCTCCTCTGAGGACATTGTGAAATAAGTAGGAGGTAGATATGTCCTCCCATTAGCTCATTGTTGAGGCCATAAGCTTGGTCTTATGTTCATCTCCATCAAGTCTAACCAAGCTTTTAGGTTATCTTTTGCCTTTTTACCAAGATCAAATAATGTGTAAATCAACTTATCATATACATTTTTTTTCTATATGCATCACATCAAGGTTATAACGTACTAAGTTGTACTCCCAATAAGGCAACTTGAAAAATATACTATCTTTTTTTCATGTGTTTGTCATCACCCCACGTATGTCCTTACTGAACTTACCAAGAGTGAACTTTATGCCTTTAACTTGATTTACAACCAATGAACTAGATATTGGATAAGGTGCAAGACTTAATTCCTTAGTCCCATCAAACGACTTTCCATCATCTCTGTATTTATGCCCTGGCTTCAAGAAATGCCGATGGCCAATGTAGCAAATTTTTTTACCATGTTTAAGCCTTTCTAAATCGAGTGTTTATGTTGTAAGAAGGGCATGCAAATTGACCATAAGTGCACCATCCAGATAAAGTACCATATGTTGGAAAATCATTTATAGTCCACATAAGAGCCACTTGCATCTTAAATGTCTCCCTAGTATAGGCATCATAGGTTTCTAGCCCCATATCCCATAATTCTTTTAGCTCTTCAATTAAAGGTTCCAAGAATACATCAATGTTATTTCTAGGCCTTCTTGGTCCAAGAATGAGTAAGGATAGGATGAAAAATTCTTGCTTCATGCACAACCATAGTAGAAGGTTATATGGCATTAAAATCACTGACCATGTACTATAAACACTTTGCATTATGCCATATGGATTAAAGCCATCACTAGCTAATCCAAGGCAAACATTGCGAGGATCTTTAGTAAAATTTGAATGATAAGTGTCAAAACTTTTCCAAGCTTTAGAATCCATAAGATGTCATAAGACTCCATCTATATTACATTCTTCGTGATGCCATCTCATTAGTTTAGAAGTTTTTGATGACATAAATAATCTTTGTAGCCTTAGTTTCAAAGGAAAATATCTTAGAACCTTGGTTGGAATTTTTTTTTAGTGTTCTCTTATTTGTACTTGAATTTGTAATTTGTAAACTCATCTCATTTGTTTTCCATCTAGAAGCCCTATAAATTAAGCATTTGTCATCATTAACCTTTTCTTTCTTAAAAAGCATGCAATCATTAAGACAAGCATGGATCATTTCATACTTTAAGCCCAATCCCTTAACTAGCTTCTTGGCCTCATAACAGGAAGGAGGTAACTTTTCCCCATTAGATAATGCATCCTTTAATAGCCTTAGCAAAGCATTAAAAGATTCATTTATCCATTTAAACAAACTTTTTATATAGTAAAGATGCAACATGAATGAAATTTTACTAAATTTCTTACATTCGAGGTATAATTCTTCATCTGTATCTTTCACTAGTTGTTTAAATTTCTCTACCTCTATATAAGGATTTTGTGATTGTTGATGAATATATTCTTCTAAGTTTGGTTCCACCTCATCCCTTTCACTAGTGTTATTATCCATGAATTTCATAAAGCCTCTGAAAACATCACATATCATTCCTACCATATCATCACCATTCGTAGCAACTTCTTTAATGCAATTAGTCTCTTTACTACAATTTGACCCAATATTGATTGACTTTCCATGACAAAACCAAAATATCATAAGATGGTATAATACCGTTAATCACAATGTGATCATATGCCATAGCCCGATTTACTTCATAATGTAGCACACATTCTTTACAAGGACATGGAATTGTCTCTCCATCATTTTTTTTCCTTAAAGGCATGTTGTAGAAACTTCTTAACTCCATCCAAATATTCTTTACTAACTCTATCACAGTCCATCCATCTTCTACTTCTATGAATGTCCATGTCAAAGTGCTCAACTACATTAACAAATATATATATATATATATCTAATTATTAAATTATGCTTCAAACTTATTAGTTTAGCCAATTACATGGAAGCAGTAATGATATATTAAGAGATCATAATGCATCGACAACAAGGCAAATATTCAAGTTAATTGGATGGTATAATTAATTATTGAAGTTTTTTTCTTCATGACAATAATATTTGCATGTGTGGTAGGTATAATTAATATAAGTAATAGTACAAAAGAAAAAAAAGGTAAAGAACAACAAAATGGCTACCTTTAATTGAAATAACAAAGTTTATAATGAATCCAAGAGATCTTGAAAGGTGATAGAAAAGAGCATGGAAGAATGAATAAGAAAACCTAGAAAGAGTACACTATATATGAACAAGAATCTAAACGCAAAGAAAATAGTTTTGTGGTATATATCTAAATTTTCAAGTCGAATAAGCCATAACTACTACACAAATCAGAAAAAAGATATAGGTTGTGATGCTTTAAAAATTGTTAAAGGAGGGGGGCAAAAGGAAAATAAAAAGAATGATGCAAAAGATGGTTTACACGCATTGATTGCCATAATTTTCATTGACCTATAACCTTCATTTTAATTTTGAAGTCAAACTTGAGCTACTTTCGTTATAAGGTTATAGTTTCTTTTTAGAAGCAAGAAAAAGAAAGACATAAGTTCATTTTTTAAGAACAAAAATTATATTTTTTGAAATATAAAATATATTTCCATAGGTTCTGTAACACCATATTTCTAAGACTCAATTGTTACAATTCCCATGCCTCATTTCATATAATTTCTATGGAAACAACATAGTGGCATAGGGAGTTATGGATCAAGATGCATTTCTCTACGAGTAAAATTTTTTATTCAGTATCCCAGGGACCAAGGGAACTCATTAAACTCATTCTCATATTTAATTACACTAATACAATCTAAAAGCATCCAAGAAAGTGGCTTGGAACTCATACAAGTGGGTGAAACACACCAATTTCCATGAATTACCTACGGTCAGATTTTTCAGTTTTTCTGTCACAACTTTGGCAATTCATAACTAAATTCAAAAAAATTGAAATCTAACAAACTTTACCATTCCAAAACTCTTGGGATGTCTATCCCATGATAAAAATAATTTTAGCTCATGAATCATTAAGGGGAGAACCTTTGACATCCAAAAAGCCACTGAGGTCGTTGCTGTCTGGGCTACTACTTCAGATTATTGATATGAATATTCAAAATTCATAACTAATTCTATAAAAATTGAAATCACACAAATTTGGTCATTATGGAAAGATACTGATGTTATCTTGATAATAAAAATAATTTCCAGAAGAAATAGATACTTTTACCTATTGGAAATCTATGGAGCAGTGACTGGACTCAGGGGACGCTACTACTACTGATAGCAAAATTCAAAAATGCATAACTTTCTACTCAGACCTCCAAATGAGGTGATCTTGGTGGCCACAGAAATATTATACCTTTAGTTTATTCTTATAAAATTTCACAAATATTGGACACCATTTGCCCATCAGATGACACAGAACTTAAATCTGCCAGTATGAACAGTGCACATACCAGAACCAATTGAAAATCTCAACTTTGAAAATTCATAAATAATTCTGTATAGCTCCATTTTTGCTGCACTTTAGCTTCCCAAAAAGCTCTCAATGAGCTCTAAATTTCTGAAAAATTCCGTGGAGAAATTCCTTCATTTGGTCAGAATGTGCCATGGGGTGCCATTTGGGTCATTTTTATGCATTTTAATGGTGCAAAAGTATCCAAAATGGTTCCTAAGGCTCTTGTGGCCACTTGGGCACGTGGGAATGACCCAAAAAGACTATCTAAACTTGTCTTAAAGGTGTAGAAACTCGAAACACAAAATCTCATCCTTCATCCCCAAGCCATATACTAAGGAACATGTACTTGAAATGGTCATTCAAGACCCAAAATTTGCAACACATTCCATTCATCATCGAATTTCATACATACATAATCTATTAGGATAATTACACATGTTCCATTCATTGTCTATCAATTCTATCAAAATATTACATCATATGCCATTCCTTTGGTTACAACATAAGCAAAATTAAGAGCTTTAAGATCAAGGCTTCATCTTCCCACTTGGTGGCTCCCATTTCCTTGTTCATTGGCTCCACTTAGCATATTAGGATATTGGAGAAGAGGGAGTGAGATTCAAAGAATCCCAATAGCTTATATCCCATTCAATCATGCATAAAGAATGTAATACAAGTCTTAAGGATGCATGCATGGCATACTAACATTGCAAATGGTGTAAATACATTCTTGGCATTTACACAAAGCATACATAACATACTTAGGTTTGCCAAATGATTGGATTAGCCTTACCCACTTTCTTCAAGGTTCTTGGATTTGCCTCACCTTTTTTCTCAAAGGCCTTGAGCTAAGCCTTACTCTTGGGAGACTTTATCTTGGTCTCAACCACTTCTAAGGGCTCTTAGCTCATCCTCACCGAAGATAGAAGGTTCTTGGCCTTTCCACATTCAAGCAAACCAATGCAACATTTATAGGCATCATTTGAATACAAAATGCAATACTATGGTTCCATGGAACATAGGCATCATACTAAAATACAATTCATAGCTTAAAATACTCATACACACATTCAAAAACAATGTAGACATTCATTCATGCATGGGAGAAAAGAGAGAGAGCTACCTTGCATGCATTCACACACTTTTTCCTTAAGCGTTGAGTCCTCTCCCTTGACCTCACACACCCAAGAAGATGGAGACCATTTCTCTTGGCCTAGACACACCAAAAGAAACATGAATTACTCATGGGAACAAGCCTTGGCGTTATACACACTTTACTTGATGCTACTTTAGTTTATGGCTCCATTATGCTTTCATAAGGCACTTAATGAAGAAACTACAAAAATTCATGATCTTGGCTCCCTTCTCTCCTTCGATCTATGATTCTTGACTCCATTTAGACTCCTTGGAGTCATCACACAATTGTTTTAAGGAGCTTAGCTAGGAGTTGCTTTATTATGTTATATTATGGAGCCTACACCTCCATCTCAATATCTATGGTTTCTAAAATGTTTCCAAGGCTCCCTCTCATCCTCTTCCATCATATATGACTCAAAAATAAGCTTGGAACAAATTAAAACTATCCCTAACCTATAGTTCTGCCCTAGGCCGATATGACACATGAAAAAGGGAAGTAATAGGTTTGCTTTGGTTTTTTGATGGAAGAGGTGTGTGGGGAGGTCTCTAGGGATCTTAGGAACTCAAGCAAACACTCATCTAAGCTAGGGAATTCATAGATTAAAACAGATTTCACAATGTCTCCATGAATTCCTAACTTTTCTATCTTGTGTTTTCATGCTTCTTTCTTTGATTTCTTTGCACCTACTTGCTTCTCACACTCCAAAATCTATGAATCTCCCTTGCTAGGACCAGAATTCATCTCCCTTTGATTGGGCTCTATATGGGACAAAATTATCACAAGGAGGAGAACGGAAGAAGAAGCATGGAAGACAACAACTTACCTTGATTTCTTAGCTTTTCTCAAGTGCTCTTCCAAGTGGTAAGTTTCTGTCCTTCAAATTCTGTTATTCCTCCTTTGGACTAGACTCAAAATGTGACACCTTAAACTACTACCACTACCTAGCCTCTCCATAGGCTCGGTTCCATATGATTTTCAAAGAGTCACTACTCTCCCGTGGCATTTACATGCTATGAACCGGGGTTTCATATACTCATCTTTCACCCCGTGGGTCCTGTGAACCCATCTCAAGCATCCTCAACTCAAACTCCATACATATGACTCATACATAGCATAAAACAAACCATAAGCCATGGGTATAGAGCCGAAAACCATAAAATTTACATTTTCTCACTTGGGCCCAAAAGTCATATTTTGGCTCTAACTTTGGAAATTCATAAGAAATTGTAGCAAAAATGGGAATGCAGCAAACATTAGCTTTCTGGAAAGCTCTAAGTGTTAAATTTACACGAAAAATCATTCCCAATTAAAATCTCAGCATTTGGACCAAGTTTGACATCGAAAATGGGAGGAAGGTCCAGCTGTCACTGTTTTTGGTGCAGCTTTCTGTCATGACTTTCGAAAATTCATAACTAAATCCACAAAAATCCAATCTGGGCACATTATACCAATTCAGAAAGATACGGATGTCTACTAGAGGAGAAAAATAAGTCCAGATCAGTTCAGTAGCTCTTGCACCCCAAAAACCGATGGAACAGTGATGGGGGTCAGGTAAGCTCCCTAATGCTGATACAGAACTTCAGACGGTCTAATCTCTCTCTACAGACCTCCGATTTGGGTGATTCTAGTTCCTACAAGTCACTTTAGTTTTCTAGTTTGTGTGTATAAAAGTTCACCACATTTGGAATCCATTTGGTCTAAAAGTGCCACAGATTTCATTTTCTAGTTGTATGAACAGTACATGACCAATCCCTTAAATTCTCCCAAATTCAACAATTCCCCAAATATTCTATAATCCTCCGAATATTACCCACTTTAGCTTCTCAAGAAGCTTTCTACAAACTCTAGAGGCATGCCAAATTTCATGGCAAACAGAGCTCATCTGGTCATACTTTGACAGAGCTCACAAAAATACCAGTTTTGGCACCCCATAGGTCCAAAACGGGTCTAGATAGCCTCTCACACATTCTCACTCCACATGAACAAGTTTAAAAGCATAAGACTAGTATATCTAACATGTCCATATGATCCAAATCATCATACATTCTGTTTTCACTATGCTACGGCCAAAAATACACTACTACATCCATGCATCAAAGGGGTAAAAACCCACATTTCCATTACTTGGATATAAACATAGTTCATATAATATCCTTTCATACATTTACACTTGTTACAATCTTTACAACTCAAAAATAGTGGGCACATCTTCATTTGGCACCACTTAACATCGTATTTACATCAAAATATCAAAACATAAACTCATAACTAACTACGCATGCTCCTAGGCTCCTTGGTGTGTGCTCGGTTCTCCTTGAGCTCCACTTAGCATATTAGTTGGGAGGGGAAAGGGGTGAGATTCAGGGAGAATCTCAGTAGCTCATGCACTCAATCCGGCAAGCAATCAAGGCATATAACAAGTCAAAGCATGTGAATAAGCATTTAGCTATTCTCAATCATCCAACACATCATGTACATGCTATGGAATTCACAACAATGCCAAAATTAAGCTCTAGGGACTTTTGGTCTCGCCTCACCCGAGTTTAGGGACTTTTGGATAGCCTCACCCGAGTTTAAGGACTTTTGACTTGGCCTCACTCGTTTGCGACTTTTGGCCTTGTCTTACCTATCTCAAGGGACTTTCGGCTTCACCTCACCCATCTCAAGGGACTTTCGGCACTACCGCACCCGAGCAATTCTCACAACTCATCACACAAGCATATTGACATTCAATGCATCAAAGCAATAGCATATGGCATATTCCACACATTAAGCATATACATAACATACAATGACTATTACAACCAAGAATGCAACAAGAAAGAGTGAAAGAGAGAGCTACCTTTGGAGCCAAAGCTAATACTAGCTTTTCCTTTCAAATTCACTTCTCCCTCCTTAGGTCCACAATCACACCTTGATGTAAATGTTTCACTTGAGCCTAGACACACCAAAAGCATGCAATTACTCTCTTGTAATTTAATTTAGAGCAACCCTCTATCACACACAACCTAGGGTTCTCTCTCTAGAATGCCATTACCCCTTTCTCTCTCTCAAGCTCCCATGGTAGTGGAAAACCTCATTTTCAAAGAAAACTCAAGGATTCAAAAGAGTTTTTCACTTTCCCTCTTCTGACCCATGCCCAAAATTCGTCCATTTACACAAATAAAACCGCAGAAAGAGAGGGCAAAGGGAGGGGATCAGAAATCTGAAGAGAAATGGGAGAAGTGACCTTACCTTTCCCTTAATCTTCCTCCTTCTCTTGATCTCTCACACTCTCCACGCCTCTTTTCTCTCTTTGGGTCGAAGCTTAGGGCAGATATGAGAGAAGAAATGAGTTTGGGCGTTTAATGAAGTCTGATTCTCGCTATTTACTCTCTTCCGGACTGACTCTCGCTACGGCGAAAACTAACCTTCGCTATAGCGAGCTCCTGTAATCTGGCTTTGCTATGGCGAGGTGTAACCTTCGCTACGGCGAGATCGGGTCAGTTCCCTTCGCTATAGCGAGATTTACCACTCGCTATGGCAAAATTGCGTTAGTTCCAGACTTCACTCTCGCTATGGCGCACGCTACAGCGGGCAACTCCCTGGTTTTTATATGGGCTGCTGCCAGCACTCGCTATAGCTAGAATCGCCTTCGCTATTGCGAACTAGCTCTCTCGCTGTAGCGAGACCATTTCTTGCTATTGCGAGAGGACTTGGCAGAAATTCTGGATTCCAAAAATTTCCAGATTTCACTTTCTTTCTTTTCCCTTTTCTTTTCTTTTTCCCGGTTGTTACATTTCTACCCCTCTTAAAAGAAATTTCGTCCTCGAAATTTAAAAACTTACCTCAAGGGAATAATTCTGGATATTTCTGCCTCATTTCATCCGCCAATTCCCAAGTTGCTTCCTCAAATGTCAAACCTCTCCAGATCACTTTCACCAGAGGAATGCTCTTGCTTCTCAGCTATTTAAGCTTAGCATCCACAATTCTCTCCGGTTTCACTACATAGGAAAGATCTTCCTGCAATTGCACATGCTCATATTCTATGACATGTGAGGAATCTGGTAAATACTTTTTCAACTGGGAGACATGAAAAACACTGTGTATTTGGGCTAGGTTAGGAGGTAAGGCTATTCGGTAAGCCACGGGTCAAATTTTCTCAAGGATTTCAAACGGACCAATATACCTAAGACTGAGCTTCCTTACCCTCATTGACCGACCTACTCCCGTCATTGGAGATATTCGAATGAACACATGGTCTCCAACCTCAAACTCTAACGGCCTCCTACGCTTGTCAGCATAGCTTTTCTGTCTACTCTGGGCCGTGAGGAGCCTCTTTCTAATCAATTCTATCTGTCGGGTGGTCTGGTCCACAATCTCAGGTCCTATCATACTCCTCTCACCTAACTCAACCCAACACAGAGGGGATCTGCACTTTCTCCCATACAAAGCCTCATAAGGGGCCATCTGAATACTTGAATGGTAACTGTTGTTATAAGCAAACTCTGCTAACGGTAAATACACATCCCAGTTCCCCTTCATTTCTAGCACACATGCCCTCAACATATCTTCCAATGTCTGGATGGTCCTTTCAGTCTGACCATCTGTCTGGGGGTGATATGTAGTACTAAACCGCAATCTCGTCCCTAAGGCATGCTGCAATGACCTCCAAAAGTTCGATGTGAACCTGGGGTCTCTATCCGAAACTATGCTATTGGGTACTCCATGAAGTCGCACTATCTCTCTGATATACAACTGGGCCAATCTATCCAGTGTATAAGTAGCCTTAATAGCTAAAAAGTGTGCAGACTTCGTCAGTCTATCCACAACTACCCATATAGCATCGTGTCCAGAGGATGTCCTGGGTAACCCCATGACAAAGTCCATGGCTATACTATCCCACTTCCACTCAGGGATATCTAGAGGTTGCAACAACCCAGCCGGTTTCTGATGTTCTATCTTTATCCTCTGACACACTAGGCATCTAGCCACATAATCCGTCACATGGCTCTTCATCCCTGGCCACCAGAAAATCGTTTTCAAATCCTGATACATCTTGGTGGCACCTAGGTGGATAGTATACTTACTCTTATGCGCCTCTTCTAGAATGCGTTCTCTCAACTCATTCTGACTAGGCACACAGATTCTCTCTCGGTATACTATCATGCCATCCTCAGACAACTTGAAATCTGAGGTCTTACCTTGGGTGATCTCATTCCTGATCCGTTTCAGGAACTCATCCTCTCTCTGGGCATCTAAGATCTGGGTTTTCAAGATATTCTCAATTCGGGTTTCACTCAGATATAATCTACCTGATACCACCTGACAAGAGAGGTTCAAATTTCTGAACTTCTCTAGGAGCTCCTGCTCTCTAATCATCATATGGGCTACATGGATGGTTTTTCTACTTAGGGCGTCTGCCACCACATTGGCCTTACCCGGATGATATTTCAACACATAATCATAATCTTTCAAAAATTCCATCCATCTCCTCTGTCTCATATTGAGTTCTCTCTGATCAAACAGGTATTTCAGACTCTTGTGGTCACTATAGATCTCTATGGTCGCACCATACAGATAGTGTCTCCAAATTTTAAGAGCAAACACTACGGCAGCTAACTCCAGGTCATGTGTGGGGTAATTCTCCTCATGAGGTCTCAACTGCCTCGAGGCATATGCCACTACTCTACCCTACTGCATCAACACACATCCTAACCCTTTGCCCGAAGCATCACAATAAACCACAAATGGTTCACTAGGGTCAGGGATAATCAGCACAGGGGCAGTGGTCAAACGGAGTTTCAACTCCTGGAAACTCTTCTCACATCTCTCATCCCACACAAACAGTGTATCTTTCCTGGTTAGCCTCGTCAGTGGTAAGGCCATCCGAGAAAAGTCCTGAATAAAACGTCTGTAATACCTTGCCAAACCTAAGAAACTCCTAACCTCGGTGATCGTTCTAGGTCTATCCCACTGTAACACAGCCTCAACTTTATGGGGATCCACCGCAACCCCATCTCGTGAGATCACATGACCTAAGAATCGCACCTCGGTCAGCCAAAACTCACATTTACTCAGTTTGGCATACAACCTTTTCTCTCTCAAGGTGTCTAGGACTAGTCTCAAATGCCTCTCGTGCTCCTCAAAAGATTGGGAGTACACTAAAATATCATCAATAAAGACCACCACAAACTGATCTAGATACGGTCTGAATACCCTGTTCATATAATCCATGAACACAGCAGGCGCATTCGTCAACCCGAATGGCATCACAAGGAACTCATAGTGCCCATATCTCGTCCTGAAAGCCGTCTTAGAGACGTCTTCAGTTCTCACTCTCAACTGGTGGTAACCAGATCTAAGATCTATCTTAGAAAACACAGATGCCCCAGCCAACTGATCTAACAGATCATCAATTCTAGGGAGAGGATATTTATTCTTGATGGTAACTTTATTCAACTCTCTGTAATCTATGCACAATCGCAAGCTACCATCTTTCTTTTTCACAAACAACACCGGAGCACCCCAAGGTGAAACACTAGGGCGGATAAACCCTTTCTCTAACAATTCCTCTACCTGCGCTTTCAACTCAGCAAGCTCGGCGGGAGCCATCCTGTAAGGAGCTTTGGACACCGGTCCAGCACCAGGCACTATGTCTATAGGGAACTCTAATTCTCTCTCAAGAGGTAGGCCACTAAAATCAAACTCTCTAGGGAAAACCTCTGGGAATTCCCTGACAACTGGGATCTCCTCTATCCCTTCTTCTACCTCAGCCCGAATAGAGAAAAAGACTAGAAACCCTTAACATCCACACTCTAAATATCTCTCAGCCTGGGTAGTAGTCATAAAAAATAACTCAGCTCCTACCCTAGGTATGGTCCCACAAGCAGGTAAGGAGATGGTTCGGTGTTCACAATCAAGTATGGCATTATTTGCAGCTAACCAGTTCATACCAATAATCAAATCAATTTCATGAAAAGGCATACAAACCAAATCAATAGTGGTATGACAATGGTTAAATTGGACAGTGACATTTAAGCAAGTATGGGAAGTGACCACGTGGCCTCCAGTGGGTGTAATGACAGATAAGTCAAAGGGCAAGACACTAACGACCAGACCCAATTTCCTCACACAATCATAAGATATAAACGAGTGACTAGCACCCGAGTCAAACATAGCAACTACAGGAAAGCCATTCACTAACAGCGTACCTCGGATCAAACTGGGAGATGCACTGGCTTCCTGCTGAGTAAGGGCGAACACTTGGCCCTGGGTCTGTGGTCTAGGAGGAGGCGCTGTCTCCATCTGAGGACAGTGTCTAGCAATGTGCCCCGGCTTCCCACACTTGTAACATGTCACCGGAGACTGCTGGAAGGATGACTGACCCCGAGGAGGTGGCACACCTCGCTGCGGCCTTCTACTCCATGGCCCCTTGCCTCTTTTCTTGGTACTAGAGGTCAAACTAGAGCCCTCTTCTGGTTTCGGCCTTTTCAAATCTGGAACCCTCTTCTGACTAGCCGTCGTCACAGTAGGCATGATAACTTGCAAATTCGTCTCAATCACCCTACTGACCTCCACCAGAGTATTAAACTTCCTGATCCACTGTGGAGTGACTCTGTCACTAATCAGGGGCCTCAAACCAGTCTCAAACTGCTCACATCTCTAGGGTTCATCATCATACCTCTGGAGGTAAGAGGAATATCGAGACAGCTCTATAAACTTGGCCACATACTGGTCCACAGTCATCTCATCCGTCTGTCTCAAGCTCATGAACTCCATCTCTTTCTTCTTCCTCACTGAACTTGGGACATACTTCTCATAAAATTCAACCAAGAACATCTCCCAAGTGATCGGTATATTCTTGGTCTCCATCAGTGGTTTCGCACTCTCCCACCATCTATCAGCCTCCTTTTCTAGCATAAAGGTGGCTAGTTGGGCTTTCTGCTCAGTGGTACAATCTATCACTGAGAAGATTTTCTTAAGCTGCATCACCCAAGCCTCCGCCTTATCCGCATCCAATTCCCCATCAAACAAGGGTGGATTGTTCTGCCTAAACTGCTTCAATACTTTTTGGATAGGCGTCTGGGTCTGTGGAGCAGCAAGCTCCTGGGGAGGTATAGGTGGAATGCTGGAGGTAGATGGTTGCGGTCCAGAGGCATCCCTTCTGGCTTCTTCTTGCCTAGCCAGGGTGTTTTGCAGATGCATGATCATATCATGCTGCTGCTAGGCAATATATCTCTGTTGCTCCAGCATCTCTTGGTGCTGGCCCATCATGGCCTCATACCGGTCTAATCTATCCATGATGGCCTGCAGAGGAACCCTAGTCTCAGTAGGAACCTCTGGCTCATCTTTCTGAGCTCTGGGCAGTCTGCCTCTGCCTCTGCCTCTACCCCTGCCCTGTCTAGTCTCAACCATGTCTGAAAGAAATAGCAATCCTCAGTTCACAATAATATCACAACACTTATGCATAAGGATGCTATAACTTCCATGACCATTCACACCAATTACAAGCAATTCACATACTTCAAGAGCCTAAACTTGAGCAAAAGTGGCTGAACCATTGCTCTGATACCAAAAATGTGACACCTTAAACTACTACCACTACCTAGCCTCTCCATAGGCTCGGTTCCATATGATTTCCAAAGAGTCACTACTCTCCCGTGGCATTTACATGCTATGAACCGAGGTTTCATATACTCATCTTTCACCCCGTGGGTCCTGTGAACCCATCTCAAGCATCCTCAACTCAAACTCCATACATATGACTCATACATAGCATAAAACAAACCATAAGCCACGGGTATAGAGCCGAAAACCATAAAATTTACATTTTCTCACTTGGGCCCAAAAGTCATATTTTGGCTCTAACTTTGGAAATTCATAAGAAATTGTAGAAAATTGGGAATGTAGCAAACATTAGCGTTCTGGAAAGCTCTAAGTGTTAACTTTACACGAAAAATAATTCCCAATTAAAATCTCAGCATTTGGACCAAGTTTGACATCGAAAATGGGAGGAAGGTCCAGCTGTCACTGTTTCTGGTGCAGCTTTCTATCATGACTTTCGAAAATTCATAACTAAATCCAAAAAAATCCAATCTGGGCACATTATACCAATTCGGAAAGATACGGATGTCTGCTAGAGGAGAAAAATAAGTCCAGATCAGTTCAGTAGCTCCTGCACCCCGAAAACTGATGGAACAGTGATAGGGGTCAGGTAAGCTCCCTGATGCTGATACAGAACTTCAGACGGTCCAATCTCTCTCTACAGACCTCCGATTTGGGTGATTCCAGTTCCTACAAGTCACTTTGGTTTTCTAGTTTATGTGTAAACAATTTCACCACATTTGGCATCCATTTGGTCTAAAAGTACCACAGATTTCATTTTCTGGTTGCATGAACAGTACATGACCAATCCCTTAAATTCTCCCAAATTCAACAATTCCCAAAATATCCTATAATCCTCCAAATATTACCCACTTTAGCTTCTCAAGAAGCTTTCTACAAACTCTAGAGGCATGCCAAATTTCATGGCAAACGGAGCTCATCCGGTCATACTTTGACAGAGCTCACAAAAATACCAGTTTTGGCACCCCATAGGTCCAAAACGGGTCTAGATAGCCTCTCACACATTCTCACTCCACATGGACAAGTTTAAAAGCATAAGACTAGTATATCTAACATGTCCATATGATCCAAATCATCATACATTCTGTTTTCACTATGCTACGGCAAAAAATACACTACTACATCCATGCATCAAAGGGGTAAAAACCCATATTTCCATTACTTGGCTATAAACATAGTTCATACAATATCCTTTCATACATTTACACTTGTTACAATCTTTAAAACTCAAAAATAGTGGGCACATCTTCATTTGGCACCACTTAACATCGTATTTACATCAAAATATCAAAACATAAACTCATAACTAACTACGCATGCTCCTAGGCTCCTTGGTGTGTGCTCGGTTCTCCTTGAGCTCCACCTAGCATATTAGTTGGGAGGGGAAAGGGGTGAGATTCAGGGAGAATCTCAATAGCTCATGCACTCAATCCGGCAAGCAATCAAGGCATATAATAAGTCAAAGCATGTGAATAAGCATTTAGCTATTCTCAATCATCCAACACATCATGTACATGCTATGGAATTCACAACAATGCCAAAATTAAGCTCTAGGGACTTTTGGTCTAGCCTCACCCGAGTTTAGGGACTTTTGGATGGCCTCACCCGAGTTTAAGGACTTTTGACTTGGCCTCACTCGTTTGCGACTTTTGGCCTTGTCTCACCTATCTCAAGGGACTTTCGGCTTCACCTCACCCATCTCAAGGGACTTTCGGCACTACCGCACCCGAGCAATTCTCACAACTCATCACACAAGCATATTGACATTCAATGCATCAAAGCAATAGCATATGGCATATTCCACACATTAAGCATATACATAACATACAATGACTATTACAACCAAGAATGCAACAAGAAAGAGTGAAAGAGAGAGCTACCTTTGGAGCCAAAGCTAATACTAGCTTTTCCTTTCAAATTCACTTCTCCCTCCTTAGGTCCACAATCACACCTTGATGTAAATGTTTCACTTGAGTCTAGACACACCAAAAGCATGCAATTACTCTCTTGTAATTTAATTTAGAGCAACCCTCTATCACACACAACCTAGGGTTCTCTCTCTAGAATGCCATTACCCCTTTCTCTCTCTCAAGCTCCCATGGTAGTGGAAAACCTCATTTTCAAAGAAAACTCAAGGATTCAAAAGAGTTTTCCACTTTCCCTCTTTTGACCCTTGCCCAAAATCCGTCCATTTACACAAATAAAACCGCAGAAAGAGAGGGCAAAGGGAGGGGATCAGAAATCTGAAGTGAAATGGGAGAAGTGACCTTACCTTTCCCTTAATCTTCCTCCTTCTCTTGATCTCTCACACTCTCCATGCCTCTTTTCTCTCTTTGGGTCGAAGCTTAGGGCAGATATGAGAGAAGAAATGAGTTTGGGTGTTTAATGAAGTCTGATTCTCGCTATTTACTCTCTTCCGGACTGACTCTCGCTACAGCAAAAACTAACCTTCCCTATAGCGAGCTCGTGTAATCTGGCTTCGCTATGGCGAGGTGTAACCTTCGCTACGGCGAGATCGGGTCAGTTCCCTTCGCTATAGCGAGATTTACCACTCGCTATGGCAAAATCGCGTTAGTTCCAGACTTCACTCTCGCTATGGCGCACGCTACAGCGGGCAACTCCCTGGTTTTTGTATGGGCTGCTGCCAGCACTCGCTATAGCTAGAATCGCCTTCGCTATTGCGAACTAGCTCTCTCGCTGTAGCGAGACCGTTTCTCGCTATTGCGAGAGGACTTGGCAGAAATTCTGGATTTCAAAAATTTCCAAATTTCACTTTCTTTCTTTTCCCTTTTCTTTTCTTTTTCCTGGTTGTTACACAAAACATCACCAAATCCATCAATGAAACCATAGAAATGAAAAGGAGAATGAGAGGAACAAGTTTACTTAAGGGAAGAGCATTAAATTCCACAATTTTCTTACCTTTACCTTGCTTTTTCTCTCTTCAAAATCTCCTCTCCTTGTGCACCCAAGAGAGCTAGCTTCCTTCTCTATTTTTGGGGCAGAAACAAATCATGGAAATGAGGAGCTGCTAGAATGTGCATAAGAAGGGGATAAAAGTCACTTTATGCAACTTTTTACTTTTGCATTTTAGTCCCATTTCTTGGCTTTTTCATTTTAGGCTCATATCAGCCCCTTTTTAAAATTTATCTTTTCCATTATATTCCTTAGGCTCTTAATCATAAGAATTGCCTTTGGAATCACTCAAAAAAGATCTGAAACCATTTCAAACCATTCGGTCAAAGTTTTGGTCAACCGACAGCCGAAATCGCTCACTGGAGGGGTTTTAACTGTTTTAGGGGCTTCCATAGTATTCAGAGCCTCTGAGAACCATATAAAGCTTAAATTTTTTGTTTAAAAGGCCCTCTTGTGAGTTTTCAAAATTTTTCAAAAATTGTAAAAATGCCCTTACTTTCTTTGGCAAATTTTCTGAGCTCTTTTGGCTCTGGTTTTTGGGCATCTTAAACCTCAAATCCTTATTTTTCAATATTTAAAATTTTATCATAATTTTAGTTGCCCCTAAATCCTTCTATTTCAGGGACTTCTTTTTATATCTAGCCTATTTCTGACGTTTACAAAGAAACTGAACATTGCATTTCTCATGTTTACGGAGGGACCGGATGTTATAGGTTCCATTCCCATTGATTGTTTAAATATTATGTGAGACGACAATCCAAGATTTAAAGATGATTAAAAATAATGAAATATGCATTAATTGCATAAAACCCTATATTTATATAGTAGTTTCTTACTAATATGAAGGCATGAAGCTCCATACATGCTTGAACCTAATTAGTATTTACAACAAGTGATTTATTCAATTAAACATTTAAAAAAGGTGGCTTAAGAATTTACTAACATGGTACTTGCAAAATTCAATTGAAATTAAAGATTTCTTACCAATACATGCCTTAATAATTCACTAACATTTGAAAAAGGTGGCTTAAATGCACGTGTTTCTAATTCTATGTGCAACCAATATATGCCCTTAGGATGCATATCATTGGGATACATGTATAAACACATCCTTGGGGTTTATTTGGCTATCTTAGAGCTAATTTGAACCATTTGAATTATATTCCTTAAATTTTATTTATCTTATGCATATAAACCAAAAAAAAAGGGAAAAGCATATGAAGCAAGTAATTTAAAATAAGTAGAATCTATAAGTAATGAATCATATATTTCTTTCTTCAAACATACTACAAACAATTTAATTTGAAATCTTTTCCTACTATTTTTAATTCTCAAATTCATTTGCATAGAGACAAGATATCAATATGGTTAAAGCCCATATCATATATATATATACACCAGCAAATACACAACAAAACTCATAAAATTTTCTAAATAAATACATAAAATTTGAATTATAAAAGGTGAACAACATTTGGGGCCACAGAGCTTCTTATGTGTAATGGGAATGGAAACTTGAGGTTGTTGCTTCAACAACACCACAATATGCTAGCTATACTATGATCTCCATGTGTATGCCATGCAAAAATGATGGAAATGGAACTATTTTGCATAATTCTTATTATTACTAAAAAATTAAATGGACACATCCATCATAGGTGATAAAAAAGTAGATGCCAATATGATTATAATAATTTGTGTATTGTAATAGTAGTTTCTGAATTAATTTGTGCACACTTTGATTCATCTTATTTCTAATAACACTATACATAGATAATTTATATCACAAATAATTTATATCAGAATCATAATAATGATGCTATTATGGAAGTATAAATACTCTCAAATTTGATTTTAGCCTTCAAAAGCCTTCCAATAAGGTGAAAATTAGGAGTGAAAAATTTGTTGGCAGAAAAAAAAATAGACAAAGACAAAGCTAACAAAATTTTTTAAAAAGCATTTTCACAAATTAAAATGCAAAAGAATTAAATAGAAGGAAAAAAAACTAAGAAACAACATAAAACCTTGATGAAAAAAAAATTCCAAAATAATACTCGAGTGGTACTATATATGGGCCAGTGTTTTATGTTATTGGTCCACCACTCTAACTTTCATTGAATTTTTCGAAACTATATTGTAGAATATATTTTTTTTTGTGGAGACATGTGTTATAATATTATTTTCTTTAGTTAATGGTGCATCAGGATGATTATCATATTATGAGTGCCTTTGTTACCTACATATCATTATGCTTTATATATTGTACATTGCACCTATCGCCTGGATAGTGACTCGTGACCTACCTCAATGGCAATAAATGGAATCAAAATGCTATGAAGTTATGTAGTAACCATTGTCCTTGATGGAAAATAGTGTCTTTATATAATTCAATGCTCAATAAATAAATGCCACTAGTATTTTTTCCATTTTTCTTTATTTCCTTTTTGTAGAAATGTGAATTTATAAAATACAAATAAAATATCCTGAACAAAAAGAAATGTAAAATTGACCTTAGACATGGCAGGGTAAAGAGCCTTGGGAGGCACTTACAAAAACCTTTCACCATGTCAAATGAGATCCTCATTAAGAAACCAGATTCACTAAAAAAAACACTTTATTATGACAATTTGACAACAAAATCTATAAGTAGAAAAATATCCTAGAAGGATATAATTAGTGAAGTTATAACTAAACAAGGAAGAAGGGAAAAAACTACACTAGCTATAGATATTTATTTGGGTAAATTAGATATCATAATTTGTAATGCCACCATAATTTTCTTGATGTGCTTGACGTGGATTAAAGGAACCAATCCCACACTTTTCAATTGATATATGGACAAGGGAAGGAAAAAAAGATATCAGAAATGTTGGGACCTACCACTATTATATAAATTAACCTAAAAAATTGAAAGCCATTGGTCCCAATAAAAAGTAAAGGCACACAAATGGCTACTGACATATCAATACGGAAAACTAACTCGGTGCAATTTAATAAAATTCCACAAACAATAATACACATATGGTTCACGAGCTCAAACCAAAAGAAAGATGACAAACACAAAAATTTTAGCAAACATAGTGATAAACATAAGAATTCCAAAAAATTGAGAGGTACTTGATGTTTAATTGAACCCTTCTAAGATCAAATCCTTTTGCACTGCCTCTCTTTGATTGTAAGATTAGATTCCATTGAATATGAAGTTGATGGCAAGACTATGTGAGAATGACTAGGGCAGATATAATGATTATGATACAATAAAGATTGAAATTAGGGTCTATTGAGTGAGAACAAAGGCGTTGATTTTTAATGAAATCAAAAACTTGAAAAACTGATTGAAAATTTTTAGCGGGTATAAGGTTTTCCAACGTTAGGGGTTCAGAAAGTTTGGAGGGAATTCATTGTAAATTTGGTGCGAGTTTGGGATTTTTTTAGGGGCAAATAATTTTAATTACTAGTAAATCTTAACTTAATAATGGAAAATGAATATTTGTAAGTAATGTTTTTATTTTTAAACCTTATTACTAGTAATAGAGCTTTAGCTATTGATTAATTGTCATTAAAAAAGATTTTTTGGTGTAGTGTTATTATAAATTTGTCTTGATATTTAGTTTTCTTGCTAGTTGTTGGCTTGTTGCTAAAAATTTATTATAAATATAATTTTTAATGAATAATGTATATAGCTTCAATACACATAAAATTGGAATAGTAAAATTTATAGTTACTTCACTTTTTTTCTTTGTCAAATTTAGATATTTTAAATAGTAGTCTTGTAACCATGAAGCCTTAAGGCTATGATGATGAAGAGAATAAAAATTTTCCTTTTGTACAACTATTACTATTGACTGTTCTTTTTCCATTAGAAAAAATACAAGTAGCCATGTAATGTGATAATTGAAAACAACTTTTTTGGTCTTTCATATCTTTAGTTTATGGAGTTTGAGTTGCTAATTGTATCCACATGCTGTGCAGGTGAATTTGTGGTTAATTTTGGAATAAGATTTAATATAGGTGATATGGAGTTTAAATTACTAGGTTTTAGTCTTACCACATGAATATAAGATAGGTGATGTCTAAATATTTTTTAAGAAATGGATAAATCTTGCATAGTTAAACCTTAAAGTACTGAGAATATTTAGAGGGATTTAGTGGAATTTTAGACTTTGCATTTACTAATAGGAGGATAAAATAACATGTCCATGTTCTAAGTGTAACTTCAAGAAATGGCAAATCGGAGAAGATGTACTTGACCACTTGAGTGTTGAACCATTCCATAAAGGTACACATTTTAGGTCATGCATGTAACACCATAATGCCTTAACTCCAACTAATCTCCCTTTAGACTTGATTCCATATGATTTCCAATGAAAATAACCAAAATCGTGGTATTTTCCTACTTTAAGCCAGGGTTTAATCAGTTATATTTTGCCCCGTGGGTCCCATGAACTCATCATTCACATTATCTACTCAAACACCATTTATACAACTCATACATTGCCTCGAACAACCCATCAACTGCGGACATGAAGCCAAAAACCAAGCAAATGCAATTTCACAAATGGGCCCAAAAGTCAGATTTTTGGCTCTAACTTTAGAAAATCATAACTAAATCTAGAAAAATAGGAATCAAGCAAACCATAGCTCTCTGGAAAACTATAGGTGTTAACTTTACACTAAAAGTAATTTCCAACAATAATCTCAGCGTTTGGACCATGTTTGATATCGAAAAAGAGAAAGAGGTCCAGCTATCCCTGGTACTAATACAGTTTGCTATCATGAACTTCAAAAATTCATAAATAATTCCAAAAAAAATCAAATCTGGGACAAATATACCAATTTGAAAAGATAAAGATGTAGAGGAGAAAAATAAGTATAGATCAGTTCAGGGGCTCTTGGACCTTGAAAATTGATGGAATAGCAATAAAGGTCAGATGGCTTCCCTCATGCTGACACAGAACTTCAGAAAGTTATTTCTCCCTCTATAGCCTCCAATTAAGGTGCTTCTAGTTGGTATAGATCACTGTGGATGTCTAGTTTATGTACATAAAATTTTACAACAATTGGACACCGTTTGATCAATGAATGACACAGATTCATTTTCGGACCTAGTTGCATAGTACAATAACCAAAACCAGAAAATTCTCCAACTTCGACAATTCGCCAAATATCCCCTAGACCTCTAAATATTATCCACTTTAGCTTCTCAAGAAGCTCTAGAGGCATGCCAAATTTCATATCAAGAAGAGCTCATTTGGTCATTCTTTGACAGAGCTCACAAATTTGGCAGTTTTGACACCATAAAGGGTTCAAAATGGGGGTAAATGGTCCCCTACATGCTCTAGCATCCTTTGGACAAGTTTTAAAGCATAAACATGGCATATATGAATTGCCCAAGTGATCCAAACTAACATACATCTCAAACTCACTATGCTACGGGCAAAATTACATTACTACAGATAAGCCACAAAGGAGCCAAATTTTATAATTTCATTGCTTTAGCTCTATACATGATTCATACATCATTTATACATATTTCTATACTTGCTCAAGTATTTATATCTCAAAAAGAATATATATACATAAGCACTTTAGCTTTCCTATACATCAAACTATGTGTGAGTATGTAAAAGTGGCAATACAAAGGCCTTCTATGCCTCATGGCCTTCACTCTTAGGCTCTTGAGCTCCACCTGAATCATATGAGATGGGAGAGGGAAGGAGGTGAGATTCATGGAATCTCAATAGCTCATACATTCATTCAAAGAAGCAATTAAGATATATAAATATGTCAAAGCATGCAAACCATTCACAAGTACACACACACATGATTTTCATGCCATGATATCATATCAATGCCAAGAATAAGCTCTAGGGACTTTTGGTCTAACCTCACCCAATTTTTGGGACTTTTAGATTGGCCTCACCCTTGGTTTAGGGACTTTTGGCTCCACCTCACCTATCTCAAGGGACTTCTGGCACTACCTCACCCAAGCAATTTTTTACAACCCAAAACATAAGCATATTGGTACCAATGTATCAAGGCAATATCAAATGGCATGTCTCACAATTCAAGCATATACACAAGCATACAATGACTATATACATCTAAGAATGCAACAAGAAAGAGTGGAGAGCTACCTTATAAGCCAACACAAGCCTTCTCTTTCAATTTCTCTTCTCCCTTCTTGGTTTCACAATCACAACTAGATGGAACTGTTTCTTTTTAGCCTAGATATAACAAATAGCATAGAATTACTCTTTTAGAATTCAAATAAACACTCACAAGGCTAGGAGATTAAAGCCCTAGTTTTCCCCTTCTTAGATTTTACTAGCCCTTCTCTTAGTTCTTTTGTATTTTCTCAACTTCCCATACTCTAATTCAAGGATCTTTTGCTTGCTCTAGGTCAAACTTCCTTCCTCTCTCAAGCTCCCAAGTTGGTAGAACCAATATACTCAAGGAAAGCAAGGGGAGAAGATGCAATAAAATGGGAAGAAGTTATCTTAAATAAAGCTCTTTCCAAGAGGCTCTTCCTTTGCATAAATCTTTTCCTCAAATCCTTACACTTCTCCCTCTGACTTAGGCCCAAAACAAAGCTAACTCAATAACCAAAACCATAGAAAGAGAGGGCAAAGAGAGAAGAACAAAACTCTAAGAAGAAAAGCTATGAAAATCTCAAGCTTGCTTACCTTTCTCTTGTTCTTCCTTCCTTCTCTAGGTCTCTCTCTCTCTCCTCAGCCTTTTTCTTTGTCTTGGTTGAAGCCTAAGTCGGTTTAAAGAAAAAGGAAGGGATTTGGATGCTTTAAGAAGTCAAATTCTCTTTTTTTATGCTTTTTCAGACTAACCCTCACTATAATGAAGAATAACCCTCACTACAGGGAAGAATAACCCTCGCTACAGCGAAGAATAACCCTCGCTATGGTGAGCACATATTAGTCCTGACCCTTGTTTTCGCTACGGCGCGCTATTGCAAGAAACTCCTTGGTTTTTGTGTAGGATGCCTGCACTCGCTATAGCGAAAAGGCACTCTCGCTATAGCTAGCAAACTTAGAAAATTTCATAACTTGAAAAATTTTTAGCTTTTTTTTTTTTTTGGTTGTTATAATGCATAGGGAAAGATGTGATAGTGAAAAGCTTCCTGCAAAATCTCCAGCAAAGCCACAAGTGAGAAAAGAATGAATTTTTCAGGGATGACCTGTTAATGACATGGTATATGATGCATTCGAGGTTTATCATAAAACTAAAAGTGTTGATGAAGTTAAAGGTCTAACTCCACCTTCTTACTAGGAGATGAATAAATATGCTAAAAAGTTTTATGAGTTAATAAGAGATAGGCAATATAATCGATACGAAGGGTGCAAGAAATACTTAAAATTATCTTTACTTATAGCAAATTCCATGATACTGAAGTTATTAGTAGATGCTTTTGAACATGCAAAGATTCATTTTTCTTTTTGTAAGGTAAGAAAACCATTAGTAAACTAAGGATCAATTATACAAAGATTCATGCATCTTACAATGATTATGGAATCTTTAGGATTTTTAGGACAAGTTATGCAGGCATCGATGATGGCCATATAAGCTTTAGAGGTGTGCCCTATGAGGGGAAATTAGTTAACATATTGAAATAAACTATCATGGTCAATTTATGTTAACATTTTCTCAATGTATATAGGCCAATACAACCGATTCCAGAGGGACCATAACTAATGACTTAGGATTCATGTTTATGAAATTTTTATGGTTAATATACATCAGTGATGATGAATATGACAAGCCATATATCCAAGCTTTAAAAGCTTAGCAAGTATCTTATGTGGAAGATAAGTTAGAGAAGAATTAAAGTATGGTCGTGCGTCTAAAGAAGCAATAATTGTATGACATAGGGGAAGAAGATGAGGATACTAGCTACAAAAAGGATCCATTCCAACTTTAACACTTGGAAAATGCCATTTCCAAATGAAGAAGTAGATTGGAACTTGTTTAGGTTCAATGTCTTGCATCTTTTTCTTATGCTAGTATTTAATGAGTTATGTTTCTTTTTTATGCTTAATGGTCTATGTTTATGTTATGAAATGTTCTAAAATTGTTTGTGATTTGTTTTCGTAGGACTTTTGAAAATGAAGAGGTTTCTGAAGAAGGAGAATAGTTCAAGCTCCCTTTGCAGAGGCATTGTAAGTACTTCAGGCTGTAACACTATGGATCCCTTGCCAAGTCTAGTTGTTAATGATAGTGGCTAACCAAGGTACATAGACTCTATAGCTAAGGTTATAACCATTGAGCCTTCCTTTGATGATATTCATGACTTCCTTACCGATAAAAGGAAAGGGAACAAGAATAGGCTAGTGAGCTTGGACAGCAAGATAAAAAAAAAGTTGGATGGCTGAAATTGCAAGTAATTAAGTTAAAATCTTCTAGTGCATTGAATTCATTTAATCTAAGTTTGGATATATTAACTTTATTTGTACAAATGAGGCAAGACAAGTTAGACCTATGAATCTAACTTCCTAGGGGATTTGGCTCTTTCTTAAAGGCCACATAGTTATTATACACTAAAATGAGTGACTGCAACCAATTGGAGATGGGGGTTGATAAATCTCTATCATTCATGTTATTTTGTATAATTTTTGTTGCTTAATATATGTTCAACTTGCTAATCATATGGTAAATAATACTTTTTATAGGTAAAATGAGTGCACTTAGGATGAATAGTTCCATAATTAACTTTTACACGTTAAATGACAAGTTTTGTTTTAATTTTGGATATATTGAGAATTAATTATATTTTGCTCTTTTTGTAAGATGCAATGAAAAGAAAAATGGAACCAAAAGCATGTTAAAATGGGATTGATGGAATTTTTCATGTCAAAGGGTTTTAAAGCACTAATTATTGCTGGTTAGAGAGTGTGTCGTGGCCAGAATTCATCAAGCCATGGCAAAATAGGAAGAAATTGAATATTGCACCCAAGACAAGTTATGTCGTGGCGCAATGTCACATATAGATGCAGAGTGTCGCGACATAAATCAAGCTTCAAGATAAGCTGTGGCATAGCTTCTGTAAGCTATGACATAGTGGTAGATAGAGGCCAACTGCATTGTGGTGGGGCTATAGGGCATTGCGATGCCATGCGTGTAACACCATATTTAACTAACTTGCCTTATCCATTTCTTATCTTCCTTCCATTGATATTACAAGTTTTCCAAGAAAAAATTCATTAACATATTCAATTATTTTTGTATTACGTCATGAATAAAAATTTTATTTGTGTCCCATGGACCATAGAAACTCATATATCTCATTCTCCTTTTTAAATACATACATACAACTTAAAACCATCTCAAAATATTGCCAAAAACTCGAACTCATAGCATACATATACAAAATAACAAAAGATTGCCTTGGGTTTAGCTACTAGATTTCTGGTACCAACTTTGAAAAATCATAACTAAATCTAAAAAAATATAAATCAAGCATATTATACCATTATAGAAAGTTACAGATGTCTACTTTATGCCACAAATAAGTCAAGACCAAAACAAGAATTTCTATCTACTAGAAATTGATGGAACAGTATATAAACTCAGCTAGTTCTACTAGTATTGACACAGAATTTCAAAAATTCATATCTCCCTACTTAGACATCCAATTGGAGTGATCTAGATAGTCATAGAAAGATTATCATGTTTAGTTTATGCTTGTCACATTTCATGAGCATTGAACACTATATGGCCCTTGAATGACATAGGAGAAGAAACTGACCATATGAATAGTAATCATACTAAAACAACAAAAATTTGGCAATTTTGAAAATTGATAATTAATTCCACAAAGCTCTAAATAACCTGATCTTTATTTTACTAAAAAGCTCTAGATGAGATCTATATACATGCCAAATTTCATGAGGAAATTTGTTCATTTAGTCAGATTATGCCAAAGGGTTTCGAAAATGGCTATTTTTGTGCTTCTTAAAGGTCATAAAGGGTCTAAATTTGCTTCCAACGCTTCCAAGGTCACTTAAGCACGTGGGAAAGTATCAAAATAGTCTATTAAACATGTCTTAAAGGTCCATAAATCCATATTTCACAAACTCACTCTCCCACTTCAAGGTATATAAGAACATATAAGCCTTTCCTTGCCATTCAATGTCAAAAAGTTGCTATATCATTCACACAACATCAATTCTCATATATACATCAAATATCTATGTAATTACACATGGTCAAATGATTGTAAAACATATTCATCATAAGGTTATATCATATGCCATCAAAATGGTTACAAGTAGAACAAATAGCACATTTCTTTGTCAATCTTTCTCCTTCAAGCTTGGTGGCTCCCATTCCTTTGTTCAATTAGTCCACTTGGATATGTTAGGTAATGGGGAGGAAGGAATGAGATTCTAGGAATTCCAATAGCTCTTCTCCCTTTCAACCATACATAAAGGATGCAAATTCAAGTTTAAAAATGTATGCATGGATATCATGGAATGCATCATCATACATGAAACATTTCTTGCATTCAAGAAGTTACATAAAACATATATAGGCTTGCCAAGCAAATGGTTTCACCTCACCCATTCTCTTTGGGATTTTGGACTTGTCTCACCTATTTTCTTAAGAGATTTTTTTACTAAGCCACACCTTTTAGAGACTTTTGGCTTTATTTCACCCATTCTTAGGGACTTTTGGCTCATCCTCACCCTAGTTAAGGACTTTTGGCTTCACCACACTCAAGCAAATCAAAACATGTCAATAAAACATCATTCAAGTGTATAACAAAGCATTATGGTACTATGGCATATAGATACATGCTAGAAACATCCTTCATGGTTTAAACATACACGTACACATTCAAAGACAAGAACACTAATCATGCATGATAGAAAGAAGAGAGAGCTACCATGGTATACAATAATACACTTTTCCCTTTGAAAATGCTTTCTCTCCTTCGGTCACACACTCACAAAGATGTGAGACTTAACTTCTTTAGCCTAAACACATTACATGGAAGCTAATTACACTTTTGGAACAATTTCTAAAGCTACACATATGCACTTGAAAAGCTAGATTGCTTCTAAGGTTCAATTATGGTTCTATAAGGCACCTAATGAAGAAACATTAATAATTTATCCATTTAAGCCTCTTGGAGCCATCACACAATTAATTTAAGGAGCCTAACTATATGTTGCTTCATTAAGTCATAATATGGAACCTATGCTAGTATCTCACTCCCTAGGCTTCCTCTTATACTCTCCCATCATATATGATACAAAACCAAGTGATAACCTCCTAATTTAGGATTCAAAAGGACTATATTTGACACTAAATTAGGGAGGTAAAATACTTTTCTCTTGATTAATATGGTTAAAAGTGTACTCAATCAAACAAAACAAAGAAAGTATTGTAATTGTAATATTTTTATCAGTTTAAGCCTCACTTTACGTTTGATTTCAATTTCAGGGAAAAGTAACAAAATGTAGAAAGAGTTGAACACAAGCGAGGAAAGCTGAAAATGGCAAAAGCAAATCCAACAAGTCATCTCGCTACAGTGAGATCGCAGTTCGCTATAGCGAGATGGCACTTTCGCCGTAGCGAAGGGGAGTCTTCGCAATAGCGAAGTCATGTTACATAGAAATTCCAGAGATCAACTCGTTATGGCGTGAAGGTAGCGAGCGCAGCGGGAACCTGAGCAATTATGAGATCTCGCTATAGCGAGAGAGGTTCCTCGCCATAGCGAGAGCGGACTTGAAACGCACAGTTTTACTTTTCCAGCTTAAAAAGAAGGAGGAGAATTTAGGGTTTCATTCATTCAGCGGCAGAGGGAGTTCTGAGCATCCAGGAGGCGATTTTGGGAGTTCTTTTGAAGGCTCTTTAAGCTTGGAGGGTGAAGGAAGAAGAAGAATCAACGGGGGAGCTCTACTTTCTGCATCTCATCCTTCCCTTTGTTTGCTTTCTTTGTTCTTTTCATTTTCTCCATGTATTTTGATTGGGAATTCTCTGTAGATTTAGCTATGTGTGGCTAAATTTCTCTTTACCCAGAGCACTATGAACTTGATGTGAACTGAATCATTAATTGTCTTGTTAATTGTGATGATTGAAATCTTGTGTATCCTTCTCTTGCTTAATGCTTTCTTAGGGATTGGCCACCTCTTTGATTTGATTTGGGAAATTGGAATTTACCTTGAAAAAGGGATTCTAAATTAGACCTAAGAGTTGGATAAATTAAGTTTAGAATCATCTAATTTGTAATTGGGATAGACATATACCTGATTACCTTAATTGGTTTGTAGAGGGTTATAGTTCTTAATGCACTCGAACCTAAATCTAAGGACACTTAGATTCTAGGGGAGAATAGGGCTGTAATTACATCGACGGACGGTTATAGCTTTTGAATCCCTTAACCCACAAGGTGAAAATTAATTGCAATTAAACAAGAAATTAAGTTTAGTAAGCATCAAGGGATTAGTGACTCTAGGTAATTTTAACCTTGGATTTTATCAAACTTTCCTTTGCCAACTAAGTTTTCCTTCAAGTCGTTTTATTTTAAAATTAGTTCTAAAATCAAGAATTTCATAATTGGTTGTTTAACGTGGATAAAAGTAGGTTGTGCACTGCCTAATTGCATTCCAGTCATTCCTCGTGGGAACGATACTTTTACTTATCACTGAACTACTTGATCCAACCCGTGCACTTGCGGACACGCATAAAAATTTTCGCGATCACCAAGCTTGGAAGAATTTAAAACTATCCTTTGGTGCCTCTTCCACCTTAGGCCGAGACTATGCTTCTTTAAGGGGACCAAAGAGTTTTCTTTGTTTCCTTGATGGGAGATGCATATGGGAGGCTCTTTAAGGATCTTAGGAGCTCATACAAACACATATATTAGCCTAAAAACTCTTAGACAAAATCAGAATTTTGATTATGTTCTCAAAACCCTAACTTTTCTATCTTAAAATTTTATGGTTCTTTCTTTTTTTCCTTTGCATATTCTTATTCGCCTCACTCATTTTCCTAAGATTCATCTTTGGTTTGGTTCAAAACTCAACCCTTCTTGGTTGTCCTTGGGTTGGTCGAACTACACACATCCAAGAACAAAGAAAAAGAAGCATGGAACTAGCATTTACCTTGTTGTTTTTAGGTTTCTTCAAGAGCTCTTCTCTTGGCTTATGTTCCTTTCTTGAAACTCAAACTCCTCCCCTTTGGTTTGAGCTCAAAATAGGCTTAAAAGTTTCAATAAATCCATAGGAAGGAAGAGAAGAAAGAGGGGAAGAAGTTTACTCAAGAGAAACTAAGAAAATCCATGAATTTCCATACCTTTCACTTGATTTTTCTCCTCTTTTTTCCTCCTCCTTGGTGTGCCTTTCTCTCTAGGTCTCCTCTCTATTTTAGGGCAAAAATGAAGTCAGTTTAGGGAGGAGAAAAGTGGGTGTGACATATATATAGGTGGATAAATAAGATTGCTCTAAAGAAATTCCATTTATGTCCCGTAAACTTAGCATTTTCATTTTAGGTTCATTTTAGCTCCTTTTTCATTCTCAATATTATAAAATAACTTTAGAATCATTCAATTTAGAGTTGAAACCTTCCCAAATGAAAAAGGTCAAAATTTAAGTTAATTATTGTTAAAAAAGTGCACTGGAAGGGTTTTAACTATCTCAGAGCTTCCCATAGCTTTTAGGGCCTCTAAGAATCCTAAAATACTCAAAATTTCTATTTAAAAAAGCTCTCCTGTGAGTATTTCAAAGTTTGCTCAAAATTATGAAAATGCCATTATGTTACATAACTATTTTGTTAAATTATGTCTGATTATTTTAGTTTCTGTTTCAGGGCACCTTTGGTCTCCTATTTTCATTACTTAACGTCTAGATCATTATACTAATCTTCTGGACCTTAGCCAATTCATTTCAAATGACTTGCTTTTAAAACTATCCATTTCTATCATTTTTACGAAAACTAAACATTACATTTCTCCCCCTATTAAATAAAATTTAATCCTTAAAATTTAGATAACATACCTTATGGGAAGAGTTTTAGATATTTCTTTTTCATATCTTCTTCCAGCTCCCAGGTGGCTTCTTTGAGAAATAACTCCTTCCAAACTACTTTCACCAGCAGTATCATCTTATTTCGTAGTTGCTTGAGTCTAACATCCATGATCCTATCTAGTCATACTATATAAGATAGATTATTTTGTAACTGAACGTTTTCATATTTTATAACATGTGAGGGGTCGGGCTGGTATTTCTTGAGTTGGGATACATGGAATACGTTGTGTATTAGGCTCAGGTTTGGGGGAAGGGCAAATATGTAAGCCACAAGTCCTACTTTATTAAGAATCTGGAACGGACCTATATATTTTGGACTAAACTTTTTACTCTTAATGGATCGACATATCCCTGTGACTGGAGACACTCTAACAAAGATATGGTCTCCAACCTTAAACTCTAATGGCCTTCTCGGTCTATTTGCATAACTTTTTTGTCTACTTTGTATTGTTAGGAGTTTCTTTCTTATGATCTCAATTTACCTAGAGGTTTGGTCTACTAACTCTGGACCGATGAGGCTTCTTTCTCCTAACTTAACCCAACACATTGGAGACCTACACTTTCTCCCATACAATGTACCTAAAAATTCATCAGATAATAGTCAATTCAAGCCTTAATGTGTGGCCTTTCATGGAGTTTATACCCTTGCTTTTGATTGATGCCATAATTCAAAATGCACATGCCAACTACCGTACCAATTTTCAAAGCCAAATATTCTGTATTTTCTTTTTCACTTATTTTAATCAATTATACTTTACTATATTATGATCTTTAAAATTTTTTTATTATATAAATACAAGTAAGAACTATTCGTTCCTGCATGTTGTTGACAAGGATGAAATGGACCAAAAATAATTAACGAAAAAAGACTTGTTAAAATAATTGAGCTAACCATGACTTTCATGATGGATTTCAGCTAAGCAATTAATATATTGCATGAAGCTAGCAGCTAAGTTGGTAGATCTAATATATATTAACTTCAGTTTTATAAGACTAACATGGTGAAATTGGAGCATCAATGTTTTTTTTAATCAATGACAATGGGTTTGAATTATGTATTGACCACGAAAAATTTTATGTGTGTCCGCAAGTGCACGGGTCGGATCAAGTAGTTCAGTGATAAGTAAAGTATCGTTCCCACAAAGAATGACTTAAATGCAATTAGTCAATGTACAACCTACTTTCATCCACGTTAGGCAACTAATGAAGCAATTCTTGAACTTAGAACTAATTTTAAAATAAAACAATTTGAAGAAAACTCAATTGGCAAAGAAATTTTAGATAAAATCCAAGGTTTTGAATTTACCTAGAGTCACTATTCCCTTGATACTCACTAGAACTTAATATCTTGTTTAATTGCAATTAATTTTCACTTTGTGGGTTAAGAGATTTAGAAGCTATAACCGTCCGTCGATATAATTATAGCCCTACTCTTTCCAATAATCTAAGTGTCCTTAGATTTAGGTTAGAGTGCATTAGAAACTATAACCCTCTACAAATCAATTAAGGTAATTAGGTATATTTCTATCCCAATTACAAATTAGATAATTCTAAACTTAATTTATCCAACTCTTAGGTCCAATGAGAACCCCTTTTTTAAGGTAAATTCCAATTACCCAAATCAATTCTAAGAGTTGACCAATCCCTAAGAAAGCATTAAGCAAGAGAAGGATACACAAGGCTCCAATCATCACAATCAACAAGATAAATAAAGATTTAATTTACATTAAGTTCATAGTGCTCTAGGTAAAGAAGAGTTTAGCTACACATAGCTAAATCTATAGTGAATCCCAATCAAATACAAGGAGAAACTGAAGAGAAACAGAGAAAGCAAACAAAGGAATGAGACAAATGCAGAAAGTTGATCTCTCCCTTGATTCTTCCTCTTCCTTCACCCCTCCAAGCTTGAAGAGCCTCCAGGATCACCCAAAAATGCCTCCCTGGACGTTCAGAAATCCTTTCTACAGCAGAATGTCAAAGCCTGATCGCAAAAATTTTTATGCATGTCCGCAAGTGCACGGGTCGGATCAAGTAGTTCAGTGATAAGTAAAAGTATCGTTCCCACGAGGAATGACTGGAATGCAATTAGGCAGTGCATAACCTACTTTTATCTACATTAAACAACCAATTATGAGATTCTTGATTTTAGAACTAATTTTAAAATAAAACGACTTGAAAGAAAACTTAGTTGGCAAAGGAAAGTTTGGTAAAATCCAAGGTTAAAATTACCTAGAGTCACTATTCCCTTGATGCTTACTAAACTTAATTTCTTGTTTAATTGCAATTAATTTTCACCTTGTGGGTTAAAGGATTCAAAAGCTATAACCGTCCGTCGATGTAATTACAACCCTATTCTCCCCTAGAATCTAAGTGTCCTTAGATTTAGGTTCGAGTGCATTAAGAACTATAACCCTCTACAAACCAATTAAGGTAATCAAGTATATATCTATCCCAATTATAAATTAGATGATTCTAAACTTAATTTATCCAACTCTTAGGTCTAAATTAGAATCCCTTTTTCAAGGTAAATTCCAATTTCCCAAATCAAATCAAAGAGGTGGCCAATCCCTAAGAAAGCATTAAGCAAGAGAAGGATACACAAGATTCCAATCATCACAATTAACAAGACAATTAATGATTCAGTTCACATCAAGTTCATAGTGCTCTGGGTAAAGAGAAATTTAGCCACACATAGCTAAATCTACAGAGAATTCCCAATCAAAATACATGGAGAAAATGAAAAGAACAAAGAAAGCAAACAAAGGGAAGAATGAAATGCAGAAAGTGGAGCTCCCCCTTTGATTTTTTCTCTTCCTTCACCCTCCAAGCTTAAAAAGTCTTCAAAAGAACTCTCAAAATCGCCTCCTGGACGCTCAGAACTCCCTCTGCTGCCAAATGAATGCAACCCTAACTTCTCCTCCTTCTTTTTAAGCTGGAAAAGTAAAACTGTGCGTTTCAAGTCTGCTCTCGCTATGGCGAGGAACATCTCTCGCTATAGCGAGGTCTCATAAGTGCTCAGGTTCCCGCTGCGCTCGCTACCTTCACGCCATAGCGAGTTGATCTCTGGAATTTCTATGCAACACGACTTCGCTATTGCGAAGCCTCCCCTTCGCTATGGCGAAAATGCCATCTCGCTATAGTGAACTGCGATCTCGCTGTAGCGAGATGACTTGTTGGATCTGCTTTTGCCATTTTCAGCTTCCCTCTCTTGTGTTCAATTCTTTCTACATTTTGTTACTTTTCCCTGAAATTAAAATCAAATGTAAAGTGAGGCTTAAACTGATAAAAATATTACAATTACAATACTTTCTTTGTTTTATTTGATTGAGTACACTTTTAACCATATTAATCAAGAGAAAAGTATTTTACCTCCCTAATTTAGTGTCAAATATAGTCCTTTTGAATCATAAATTAAGAGGTTATCAAACTCCCTCACACTTAAATCTTTGCTTGTCCTCAAGCAATTCTTAGAAAGGATCACGCCCAAGCAATCAGAATTTCAAATTCCCTCACACTTATAATGAATCCAATTTCAGAAATAGAAGCTCAGCAAAACTCAAATTGAAATTGAAAATAATGTACTCATAGTAACACCCTTATTTCTAAAGTGTGTGTGTGTTCAACAAGAGATGTTAAGAAATAATCAAAAAATCCTAAATAAGTCTTCCCAGCAATTTCAAAACCTAACCCAATCATCTGTACTGACTTCAATCATCAAGCTCATTGAGAGGGGTCTCTATTATTCAATGCAGAATTATTTTCAGTACTTTTTTTTTTTCTCTCCTCGTCAAATTACTTAATCCTTTTGACGCGAATGACAACATTGGTTATGAAGTCACCCGGTTACTCATATTAAAGAAATCCTTAGAGGGCTACTAGCATACTCTTAGTTTTATCACCGTTTGATGCGAAAGTTCACACTTTTTGGTGCAAACCCCCGGTTACTAAGTGATTTCAACCATTGGAGTAGACAATCCTTTGATTTTTTTTTTTTTTTTTGTAGATATCCCTCTCAACTAACAATCAGGTATCCATCAGGAATAGGTAAATTGGGGAGATCTAAAACAACTGGAAGCTTATTATAAGAAAAGCTTGAATTACTTCAAAAATCATCTTGTTGGAAAGTGTTCCTATTGTGGGTGCATACTACAACTACATTACTACTTTATCCATTTCAAGTTCGCTTAACCTCTACATTCCTTAATTAATATTCATCTAGAGTGAGAAGGGATGAATCTGATTTAACATATAAGGAATATGGGCACTTGAATATTATTAATAAGAGGATGTTATTGTCGATTTATATCCACTAATCCTAAATTTATTTATGTTTACCCTAACTCCCCCACACTTAAAAGTTACATTGTCCGCAATGTAAAAACTATGAAATTTAGAAGTAGATAGTAAAATAGAAGCAGATGGGGGTGAAGGGAAGGGATAAAAAAGAGATAGGGAGATACGAGACTCCCCTGATAAGAAGAGATAAAATAGTGAGGGGATGCATGTGAACAGTTCCTTCATCTGAGAGACAAAAATAGACAAAAGACACACAGGAGACAGTAAGTTGGCACTAGAATTAATAAGACAAATAAGAGCACAGCCAATTTAGGAGTTGAGAGCATAATTAGATACAGTTATCCATAATACAGTTATCCAAAATATAAAATGAGTAAAACAAAAAAAAAATGGCAATAGGATAGAAAGGTCCTAAGAATCAGACGGCCCAGGTCTATCCTGAGGTGCAGGCTCCTGAGGTAGAATGATGACTGATGGTGGATGAGCCTCAGGCGGTGGTGGAGGAGCAGCTGGCATCAGGTAATCCATCAGAGTTTGCAGCTGGTCCTTCATAGATAAGATGTGCCCTTCTAACCGATTAATGGATGATCTCGCCCAATCCTTGAATTCAGAGTGAGATTGTACTCCGTGCCCCATCGGCTCTGGAGTACTAAAGTGCTGCTGTGATGGAGGAGGTGGAGATGCCTCAGTCTGGGCCTGAGTGGGTGCTCGGTGTCTACGGGGCTGCCCTGGTGCATCTTTCATGCTATCATATTTAAATGGCCCCTTCGGCTTGAACTGCGCGTCATTTTTAGAGACGCGGCTACCCCCCATAGTAAGTAACTCAGTGAGCATGTGAGGGTATGCCAAGCTAACCCGGTCGGACCTCGCAACTTGTTTGAAATTCAAGTACATGAGGTGAGGAATATTTACCCGCTGTCGAGTCATAAAACACACGTCAGAGTAGCTCGTTCTTGGGTCATGTTTGATCCATGAGAACTTGTCAGGATATTACTTGTGATGAATTGTAACCAATAACGGGCGGGCTTACTGAGTTGGTTCACCGGGTAAACCTTGTTAACCAATCGAGCTCTTCCTTCTTCAGCAATAATGGTCTCCACTTCTTCCCAAGGAATGGACTGAGGGTTCTCTATGTACGTTTGGAATGCACATTCTTGAACATCAGGTAGCTCATAAAAGTCTTTAAAAACTTGCTCGTTAATGCGCACCCAAGCTGAACGGCAGTAGTATTCATCCTCCTCTTCCTCGGTATCCTCAAAATTTGCATACAGCTCTTGGATCATTAAAGGGATCCGATGCACTGGCTTCTTAGTAAATCCCTACAATCCATGCCATTCAAAATCTGAGAAGGTGAGGTCCAACACATGAGGGGCATAATAGCGATCCTCGACAACCCCCCTATCCGAGAACAGTCGCTCAAACGCGAAATTATGCTCTAGATGACGTAAACCGGTCCTTGTCATATGACTTCTTCTTTTGTTTTGAGGATAAGGCTTCAGCAGTTTTGGTTTGTTTCTTAGGAGCCATAATCCTGAATTCAAACAAGAGGGAAAGATAAAAATCAGTGGCAGCCTTCAAAGGATATAATTAAATCATGAAATCAAATGAAAGCAGCATGTTTATACTAATGGAAGACACAATTAAAGGCATCCAAGGGACTAGGGGGCAAGGAATAAAGAAACAACCCACACAAAATTGTTCAGAAAAAGCCCAGTTCTGGAAAAACGTACAAACTCGCTATAGCGAGTTCGAGCTCGCTATAGCGAGTTCGAGCAGATTGCTGCACAGCCAGATTTCATCGAGGAAAAACCAAATTTAAGCCATTCTTTTGCACAGAATTAGTCGACCAATAAAACCCATCCAGAAAAGTTAATCAAATAACCCCTAAATACTCAAATCTTCGCAAAACATATTGAACCCTAAAATAACCAGATTCAGCAAAATAACCAGCGATTCAATGGAATAAAAGAGTCAATCGAGTTACCTGATTCAACAGATGCGAGGGGAGAGGGGAATACGAGCTTAAGATGCGCGAAATTCAGTAAAAGAGAGAATGGAAAAAGTTGAAGGCTTCGTTGCAGTAGTGAAAACGAAAGCAGGAATGGAGAGAAATAAAAAAAAACTGTAGGTTGTTTTATATAAAGAGACTCGCCACTTCCAAGCTATAGCAAGGACTTCTCTGGAGTAATTACCAAAAGCAAAGCTGCTGTCCTCGCAATAGCCAAAATTTCTTTTTGCCATGGCAAGAAGACTTGGATAATTACTAGTGGCTGACAAATCTCGCTATAGCTAGGCTATAGCGAGAATCTCTCTGGATTTAGTACTCAGCCATGGAAATGCTGCTTTCGCTGTGGCAAATGAGTTACCTCGCAATGGCGAGAAAACTTGGTAAGAATTTATGCCACATTTCACTTGCCATAGCCAGGCTACAGTGAAGACCTCTCTGGACTTTGTACCAAAATGCAACATAGAGAGCTCGCTATGGCGAGGTAATTTTCTCGCTGTAGCGAGAACACTTGAAATTCCAGACTGACTCGCCATATCCCAGCCATAGCGAGAGAGACTCTGATATATGTACCAGAAGTGGGACAAGCAGCTTCGCCGTTGCGAGGTGGATGTATCGCTACAGCGAATTTTTTTTTTTTTTTTTTAAATTTCCCCACCTAAATGTTCACTAAAATGCTCCCTCAAATGCAACCGGATACAATAATAAAGTATAATTCAAAGCATGGTTAGAGACTCCCTGTAAATAAGTCTAATGTTGCTTTTTCCTGCCAATCCCTAGCTCCTTAATATCCACATTTGAACCTGTAAAACACATAAAAAAAATATCAAACCCAAAATGAGAAGAACTTTAAATTCAAACATAAAAACACGGAAAAGACTTGGGTTGCCTCCCAAGGAGTGCTAAGTTTAAAGTCTTCAGCCAGACTATCATGACGTTTTTATGAGCAGTCTTGGAGTTGCACATTTGCCTTCATCCTGTCCACCGGTCCACCAAGGTAATGCTTCAAGCGTTGGCCATTGACCTTAAAAGTTTCTCCACTTTTCTCATCTTGAATTTTAATGGCACCAAAGGTAGTGGTAGATACTACCTTAAAAGGACCAGACCACCTGGATTTAAGCTTTCCTGGAAACAATCTCAAACGAGAGTTATATAATAGTACTAAATCACCAGGTATCAAATCCCTTTTCAAAATCTTTCTATCATGCCAGATCTTTGTCTTTTCCTTATATAGCTTATAACTCTCATAAGCTTGTAACCTGAATTCATGAAGTTCATTAAGGTTTAACAGCCTCTTTTCACTCGCATCTCTATAATCTAAGTTCAACTTTTTTATGGCTCAAAAAGCTTTGTACTCAAGTTCCAAAGGTAAATGACAAGCTTTACCAAAAACTAATTGATATGGAGACATACCAATTGGTGTTTTGTAAGCTGTCCGATATGCCCATAAAGCTTCATCTAGCTTATCAGACCAATCCTTCCTATTAACACTCACTGTTTTCTCCAGAATTCTCTTGATTTCCCTATTGGATACTTCACAGAGGCCATTGGTCTGAGGGTGGTAAGCTAAAGCCATTTTGTGGTGAACTCCATATTTTTCCAACAAAGCTTTAAACAAACGATTATTAAAATGAGTTCCACCATCACTAATGATAGCTCTAGGGGTGCCAAAGCGAGAAAAAATATTTTTCTTTATAAATCGCACCACTGTTTGAGCATCATTATGTTGGCAAGCTACCGCCTCAACCCATTTACTAACATATTCAACTGCCTCTAAGATGTATTGTTGGCCTCTAGACAAAACAAAGGGACCCATAAAATCTATTCCCCACAAATCAAACAATTCAACTTCAAAGATACCGGTTCGAGGAAGTTCATGCCTTTTAAAAATATTACCGGATCTTTGACAAGCATCACAGTGAGAAGCAAAAAAATGAGAATCTTTAAACAATGTAGGCCAATAAAAATCAGATTGCAATATTTTAAAAGCAGTTTTCTGGCCACTAAAATGTCCTCCAAATGGTGATGCATGGCATGCAAACAAAATGTCATGTTGTTTAGTCTCAGGAACACACTTCCTAAGAATTCCATCCACACATCTTTTGAATAGATAAGGCTCATCCCAAATGTAAAACTTAACCTCATTCAAGAATTTCTTCTTTTGATAAAAGTTTAAATCAGGAGGTAAAACTTCACAGACAATATAGTTTGCTATATCAGCATACCAAGGTATATGTAGCAAATTAGCAGCCATTATGCATTCATCAGGGAAAACATCATTCACAAGCTTATTATCACTAATATGATCGGAATCTAACCTTGAAAGATGATCAGCTACTAGGTTGTCACTTCCTTTCCTATCAACTATATGCAAGTCAAATTCTTGAAGTAATAAAACCCACCTAATCAATCTAGGTTTGGACTCTTTCTTTCTCAACAAATATTTAATAGTAACATGATCAGTGTGTACTACCACTTTGACTCCCAACAGATAAACTCTAAACTTCTCAAAAGTAAAAACAATAGCTAACATTTCTTTCTCAGTGGTAGTGCAATTTACCTGAGCATCTACTAATGTCCTGCTGGCATAATAGATAGGATGAAAAACTCGGTCTCGCCTTTGTCCCAGAACAGCTCTTACTGCATAGTCACTTGCATCGCACATGACCTCAAAAGGCAATGACCAGTCCGGAGCAACTATTATAGGTGCAGTTATTATCTTCTGTTTCAACTCTTCAAAACTTTTCAAACAGTCATCATCAAATAGGAACTTGGCATCCTTTTCTAACAGCTTAGTCAAGGGCTTTGAAATTTTTGAGAAATCTTTGATGAATCTTCTATAGAATCCCACATGCCCAAGAAAACTTCGGACTCCTTTGACACTATTAGGAGGTGGCAACTTCTCAATTAATGATGTCTTGGCTCGATCTACCTCCAAACCCTCCTTAGACACCTTGTGTCCTAGTACTATTCCTTCCTTCACCATGAAGTGGCATTTTTCCCAGTTCAAAACTTGGTCAGTCTCCTCACACCTTTTAAGCACCTTAGAGAGGTTTCCCAAACAAACTTCAAATGAATCACCAAAGACAGAGAAGTCATCCATAAAAATTTCCATGATATCTTTGATGAAATCAGATAAGATTGATGTCATGCATCTTTGAAAGGTTGCTGGTGCGTTACACAACCCGAAAGGCATTCTTCTGAAAGCAAAAGTGCCATAAGGACAGGTGAAGGTTGTTTTCTCTTGGTCTTCAGGTGCTATAGAAATTTGATTGTATCCACTATAACCATCCAGAAAACAAAAATATTCCTTCCCCGCTAGCCTATCAAGCATTTGGTCAATGAAGGGAAGAGGAAAGTGATCTTTTCTAGTGGCTGTGTTTAATTTTCGATAGTCCATGCACACTCTCCAACCAGTGACAGTTCTTGTAGAAATCAATTCTTTCTTCTCATTTGTTACAACTGTCATCCCTCCTTTCTTAGGGACGCACTGTACTGGACTAACCCATGCACTATCTGAAATTGGATAGATGATTCCTGCATCCAGCCACTTGATGATTTCCTTCTTGACAACTTCCTTCATCATTGGGTTAAGCCTCCTCTGATTCTCTATAGATGGCTTATGATCATCTTCCAGTAGGATTTTATGCATCACAATGGAAGGGCTTATCCCTTTGATATCTGCAAGTGTCTATCCCAGAGCCTTTTTATGACTCTTTAGTACTTCAATCAGTCTCTGTTCTTGATGAGAGTTCAATGATGTAGAGATGATGACAGGTAATGTCTCTGAATCCCCTAAATATGCATACTTCAGATGCGTAGGGAGAGGTTTTAACTCTAAAATCGGAGGTTGCTCAATTGAAGGCTTAAGAGATGGTGCTGAGCGGGAAGCCAAATCTAAAGATTCGACTTGCCAATGATGTTTAGCTCGAGTAGTTGAAAAATTTAGCACTTGGGCTACCTCATGACTAGTTTCAGCGTTCTCATGCTTCACTCCCATTAATAATGCTTCAATAGGGTCATGGATTATTATTGAATTAAATTGTTCTTGAGCTAACTCATCAATCACTGAAACTCTGAAGCAATTTTCAGCATCTCTAGGATATTTCAGTACTTTGTCCATGTTAAACACCACCTGCTCATCCCCCAATCTCATCACTATTTGCCCTTTCTCTACATCAATGAGAGTTCTAGCTGTGGCTAAGAATGGACGACCAATAATCAACGGATTATCTTTATCTTCTTCACAGTCTACAACAATGAAATCGGCTGGATATATGAACTCACCAACCTTTACTAAAACATCTTCAATTATACCCCGTGGATATGCTAAGCTCCGATCCGCTAATTGCAATGTTACTGTGGTAGGTCTTGCCTCACAGAGTTGCAACTTCTCAAAGACAGATAACGGCATAAGATTTACACTGGCTCCAAGATCACACAAAGCCTTTCCTTGAAAGTGAGTGCCTATTTTACAAGGCACAGAGAAGCTACCCAGATCTTTGCACTTCATTGGAATCCGTGGGTTGATTATTTTGCTGCACTCTTCAGTAAGTGCTACAGTTTCAAATTCACTAAATCTCCGCTTCTTGCTCAGCATCTCTTTCAAAAACTTGACATACTTAGGCATATACTCCAATGCTTCTAAGAATGGGATATTGATATGAAGTTGCTTGAATATTTCTAGGAATTTTTGATACTGCTTATCTTCCACCTTCTTTTGAAGTCTTTGAGGAAATGGTAGTGGAGGTATTATCCTTGGTAGTGTATGCAGTTTCTCTCCTTGTTTCTCACTCTTATCAACATCTGCCTGTTTTTTAACTGCTTCACTACCCACTTTTCTCTTCTTTTCAACTGATTCATCCACACGTTCTTCTCCTATTCTTTTATCATTACTTGTCTCCTCTATGGCAATTTCACCTTTATCGTCCTCTACAACAGCCTTTGATGCAGGTGTGTGGCTAACCGCCTTTTGTGTTTGATCATCTGGCAACACTTTTCCACTTCGAAGAGTTATGGCCTTACATTCTTCCTTACCTTCTCTTCTAGGATTAGGCACCGTGTCACTTGGCAATCCCCCTTGTCTTAATGAATTCATTGCTGAGGCTAATTGACCCATCTGCAGTTCTAGATTTCTCAAGGAGGTATCAACTCTAGCATTCACTTGAGCTTGCTCTTCATTTTACTTACTTTGAATGCTAATGAACTTTACCAAGGCATCTTCCAAGTTCGTCTTAGGTTCTTGAATAGGTGCATTTTGCCTTACAAGTTGAGTAAAACCTGGTGGTTGAGTAGGCTTAATGCTTGAAGAAGATGCTGGTTGATTCAATGTTGGTCCATGCTTCCAAGAGAAGTTTGGATGATTTCGCCACCCAGGATTGTAATTATTGGAGTATGGATTCTGATTCTTTGGAAAGTTCCCCACATAATTAACTGGTTCTGAAGGTGCCAAAGGACAATAGTCTACTGAATGTAAATCCCCACAGTTTTCACAAGTAATTGGGGCCACCTGAGTAGAACAAACATTCACTTGCTGATTTCGTTGCACTTGAGATTCTAGCATATCAAATCTCTTGTTCAAAGCGGAAAGAATAGTAGCAAGTGGAATAGAGGGGTCTTCTTGAGTATTGGCTATACTAGCACTCACCCTTCTATCACCTCCTCTTTGCACATAACTCTCAGATAATGTGTCCAATTCCTGAATAACATCATCCACAGGCATTTCATCCTAACGCCCATTTAAAATAGCATCTAACATTGTATCGATTTGTGGAGTTAGACGTGTGCAGAAGTTCTGTACAATAGCACAGTCATCCATCCCATGGCTTGGGCATTGGCGAAGTAAATGCTTATACCTTTGCCATGCAGCATATAAATGCTCGTCTAAAGCCTGCTTGAAGTTTATGAGCTCACGACGTGCATCTGCTATTTTATTATTTGGAATGAAGCGAGCTCTGAACCTTGCTTCTAGCTTATTCTAAGTATCTATTGAACCCTCAGGCAAAGTCAGTAGCCATTCCTTGGCTTTTCCTTATAGAGAGAGAGGGAATAGTCGAAGTCTCAACACATCTCTTGGTACCCCATTCTACTTGAATGAATCGCACACCCCCAAGAATGACAGAATATGACGGTTGGGATCTTCATCAGACCTCTCACCAGTGAATTGTCCGTTGAGCTGCAACATGGAGATCATCACTAGCTTCAACTCAAAGTTAGCAGCTTGAAAGTCTGGCACTACTATGCTAGATAAAGTGCCCTTCATAGTACGACCCACAAAGTCTTTTATGGACTGATTTGCATTCCCTTCCTGAGCCATTTCTTCACTCACTGAATTTGGAGTTTTAGAAGGACTTTCTTCAAAATTCAAGTTTACCATGAGATCACTAATTTTTTTCGTTGTAGAGGTTTGCTTCAGCATGTACTGTGGTACCTGTAGAGGAAAATTCAACCAATTGTATTATTTAAAACAAAAAGGAATCAAAGCAAATAACAGAATGAAAACAAATTCTAACTAATTAATTAACTAATGCTTAATCGAGGACTACTAAAGGTAATACACTTCTAACTGAATAATTAAGCCATTCCCCGGCAACGGCACCAGAAAACTTGATTGCAAAAATTTTTATGCGTGTCCGCAAGTGCACGGGTCGGATCAAGTAGTTCAGTGATAAGTAAAAGTATCGTTCTCACGAGGAATGACTGGAATGCAATTAGGCAGTGCACAACCTACTTTTATCCACGTTAAACAACCAATTATGAGATTCTTGATTTTAGAACTAATTTTAAAATAAAACGACTTAAAAGAAAACTTAGTTGGCAAAGGAAAGTTTGGTAAAATCCAAGGTTAAAATTACCTAGAGTCACTATTCCCTTGATGCTTACTAAACTTAATTTCTTGTTTAATTGCAATTAATTTTCACCTTGTGGGTTAAAGGATTCAAAAGCTATAATCGTCCGTCGATGTAATTACAGCCCTATTCTCCCCTAGAATCTAAGTGTCCTTAGATTTAGGTTCGAGTACATTAAGAACTATAACCCTCTACAAACCAATTAAGGTAATCAGGTATATGTCTATCCCAATTACAAATTAGATGATTCTAAACTTAATTTATCCAACTCTTAGGTCCAAATTAGAATCCCTTTTTCAAGGTAAATTCCAATTTCCCAAATCAAATCAAAGAGGTGGCCAATCCCTAAGAAAGCATTAAGCAAGAAAAGGATACACAAGATTCCAATCATCACAATTAACAAGACAATTAATGATTCAGTTCACATCAAGTTCATAGTGCTCTGGGTAAAGAGAAATTTAGCCACACATAGCTAAATCTACAGAGAATTCCCAATCAAAATACATGGAGAAAATGAAAAGAACAAAGGGAAGAATGAGATGCAGAAAGTGGAGCTCCCCCTTTGATTTTTTCTCTTCCTTCACCCTCCAAGCTTAAAGCCTTCAAAAGAACTCTCAAAATCACCTCCTAGACGCTCAGAACTCCCTCTGTTGCCGAATGAATGCAACCCTAACTTCTCCTCCTTCTTTTTAAGCTAGAAAAGTAAAACTGTGCGTTTCAGGTCCGCTCTCGCTATGGCGAGGAACATCTCTCGCTATAGCGAGGTCTCATAAGTGCTCAGGTTCCCGCTGCGCTCGCTACCTTCACGCTATAGTGAGTAGATCTCTGGAATTTCTATGCAACACGACTTCGCTATTGCGAAGCCTCCCCTTCGCTATGGCGAAAATGCCATCTCGTTATAGCAAACTGCGATCTCGCTGTAGCGAGATGACTTGTTGGATCTGCTTTTGCCATTTTCAGCTTCCCTCTCTTGTGTTCAATTCTTTCTACATTTTGTTACTTTTCCCTGAAATTAAAATCAAACATAAAGTGAGGCTTAAACTGATAAAAATATTACAATTACAATACTTTCTTTGTTTTGTTTGATTGAGTACACTTTTAACCATATTAATCAAGAGAAAAGTATTTTTCCTCCCTAATTTAGTGTCAAATATAGTCCTTTTGAATCCTAAATTAGGAGGTTATCAAAGCCCTAATTCCCTTTCCTATTTTTTTAGCTTGATATTAAAACTGTGCGTTTCAGGTCCGATCTCGCTATGGCGAGGAGCGACTCTCGCTATAGCGAGGTCTCATAAGTTCTCAGTTTTCTGCTGCTGTCGCTACTTCCACGCTATAGCGAGTTGCTCCTTGGAATTTCTATGCGACGTGACTTCGCTATTGCGAAGTGTCCCCTTCGCTATGGCGAAAGTGCAATCTCACTATAGCGAACTTCGTTCTCGCTATAGTGAGAAGACTTGTTCAATCTGCCTCTTCCCTTTTCAGCTTCCCTATTTTATTTGCAACTCTTTCTATACTTTGTTACTTTTCCCTGAAATTGAAATTAATCATAAAATTAGGCTCAAACTTATAAAAATGTTACAATTGAAATACTTTCTTTGTTTTGTTTGATTGAATATATTTTTAACCATATTAATCAAGAGAAAAGTACTTTGCCTCCCTAATTTAGTATCAAATATAGTCCTTTTGAATCCTAAATTAGGAGGTTATCAAACTCCCCCACACTTGAATCCTTGCTTGTCCTCAAGCAAGTCTTAGAAAGAATCAAGCAATTTGATTATTAACTACTTCTTTTCCATAATGAATACCCAATCAATCAGAATTTCAGATCCCCCCCACACTTATAATGAACCCAATTTCAGAAGCAAAAGCTCAGCAAAACTCAAATTGAATTTGGAAACAATGTACTCATAGAAACACCCTGAGTTCTAAAGTGTATGTGTTCCACAAGAGATGTTAAGAAGCAATTAAGTAGTCTTCAATAAACCCTCCCTGCAATTTCAAGGCCTAATCTAACCATCTGTGCTAACTTCAATCATCAAAGCTCATTGAGAGGGGTCTCTATTGGTCAATGCAGAATTATTTTCAGCACATTCATTTTATTTATTTATTTTTTTTTCTCTCCTCGTCAAATCACTTAATCCTTTTGACGCGAATGACAACATTGGTTATGAAGCCATCCGGTTACTCAAATTAAGAAAATCCTTAGAGGGCTACTAGCATACTCTTAGTTTTATCACTGTTTGACATGAAAGTCCACACTTTTTGGTGCAAACCCCCGGTTACTAAGTGATTTCAACCATTGGAGTAGAGAATCATTTTATTTTATTTTATTTTGTTTTTGTTTTTGTGTTTACACAATACCCCTCTCAACTGACAATCAAGCATCATCAAGAACAGATAAATTGGAGAGATCTAAAATAACTGGAGGCTTATTAGAAGAAAAACTTGAATCACTTCAAAAATCATCTTGGTGAAAAATGCTCCTATTGTAGGTGCATACTACAACTACATTACTTACTTTATTCATTTCAAGTTCGCTTAACTCCCACATTCATTAACTAGTATTCATCTAAAGTGAGAGGAGATGAACCTGATTTACTTGATCTCTACCCACCTATCCTATGTTTATCTATGGTTACCTTCCCTCACACTTAAAGGTTACATTGTCCGCAATGTGTAAAATGGGGAAACCAGAAGTAGAAAAATAAAAACAGATGGGGGCGGAGGGAAGGGATGTAAAGAGGTAGGGAGAGACGAGACTCCCCTGATAAGAAGAGATAAGAAAGCAAGGGGATGCGTGTGAACAACTCCTTCATCTGAGAGACAAAAAAAATAGACAAAGCACATGCAGCAAACAGTAAGTTAGCGTTAGAATTAAGAAAACAATTAAGAGCATAGCCAATTCAAGAGTTAAAAACATAATTAGATACAGTCATCCATATACAGTTATCCAAAATAGAACATGAGGGAAAATAAAACAAAAACGGGCAGCGGGATATAGAGGTCCTAAGAGTCAGAAGGCCCAAGTCTATCCTGAGGTGCAGGATCTTGAGGGAGAATGATGATCGAGGGCTGAGGAGCCTCAGGAGGTAGTGGTGGAAGAGCAGGCATTAGGTAGTCCATAAGCATCTGCAGCTGATCCTTCATTGATAGGACATGCCCTTCTAGCCTATAAATGGATTCTCTCACCCAACCCTCAAATTCTGTGTGATATGGTGCACCGTGTCCCATCGGCTCTAGAGTACCCAGTCGCTGCTGTGAGGGAGGAGGTGGAGATGCCTCAGGATGTGCCTGTATAGGTGCTCTGTGCCTACGGGGCTGTCCAGGTATATCCTTCATACTATCATATTTGAAGGGCCTCTTTGGCTTAAATTGTGCATCATTTTTAGAGACGCGGCTACCCCCCATTGTAAGTAGCTTCGTAAGCATATGAGGGTAAGCCAGGCTAACCCTGTTGGACCTCACCACTTGCTTGAAGTTTAAGTACATAAGACGAGGAATGTTCACCCGCTGCCAAGTCATGAAGCACCAAGTCAAAGTGGCCCATTCTTGGATCATGTTAGATCCATGAGAGCTTGTCAGGATGTTACTGGTGATGAATTGCAACCAAAACTAAGCGGGTTTGTTGAGTTGATTCACTGGGTAGACCTTATTAACCAGCCGGGCACGTCCTTCTTCTGCAATAGTCGTTTCTACCTCTTCCTAAGGGATGGATTGAGGATTCTCCATGTATGATTGGAATGCACATTCTGGGACATCGGGCAATTCATAGAAGTCTTGGAAGACTTTCTCATTGATGCGTACCCAGGCCGAACGGCAGTAATATTCATCCTCCTCCTCCTCAGTGTCCTCAAAGTTGGCATACAGCTATTGGATCATCAATGGGATCCGATGCACTGGCTTTTTAGTGAATCCTTGCAACCCGTGCCACTCAAAATCATGGAAAGTCAAATCCAAGACATGGGGTGCATAGTAACGATCTTCAACGACCCCTCTATCAGAGAAAAGTCGCTCAAAACGAAATTCTGCTTTGGCTAATGCAAACTAATCCTTATCATATGATTTCTTCTTTTACTTTAAAGATGAGGCTTCAGCAGTCTTGGTTTGCTTTTTAGGAGCCATAACTGCAACATTCAAATAAGAAAGAAAGACAACAATCAGTGGCAGCAATAATAGGAACCCACAGAATGAGGAAAGAGGAGAAAAGAGTGAATCAGATGCATGCAGCATGCTTATAATAAGAAAAGACAAGACTAAAAGCATACAAGGGACGAGGGGGCAGGGAATATAGAAGCAAATCAAGTAAAATGGTCCAGAACAGCATAGTTTTTGGAAAAACTCTCCAACTCGCTGTAGCGAGTTCGAACTGGTTTCTGCACAGCCAGAATTAAACAAGGGAAATACCAATTTTAAGCCATCTTTCTGTACAGAAACAGTCGACCAGCAAAAACCATCCAGAAAAATTGACCAACTGACCCCTAAATACTCAAATCTAAGCAAAACAAATTTAACCCTAATATGACTAGATACAGCGAAAACAGCCAGCGATTCAGGGGAGAAAGGGGTTAATCGATTTACCTGATGCAAGGAATGCAATGGATAAGGAGAATGCAAGCGTAAAAGGCGCGAGATGCAGCAAAAGAAAGAATAGAAAAGACTTAGGAGCTCCGTCGCAGTAGCGAGAAAGAAACGACGGAGTGGAGAAGAAAATGTGGGTTATTTTATTACGGGATTATTATTATTATTATTTTTTTAAGCTAGAGCCTCGCCATTGCTAAGCAATAGCGATGGCTTCTCTGGGATTATTACCAAAAGCAGAGCTGCTATCCTCGTAATAGCGAAATTTCTTCTCGCCATTGCGAGAAGACTGAGATAATTATTGGTGGCTAAAGAATCTCGCTATAGCCTATAGCGAGGATCTCTCTGGATTTTGTACTAAAAAATGGAACTGCTGCATTCGCTGTAGCGAATGAGTTATCTCGCAATGGCGAGAAAACTTTGTAAGAATTTATGCAACAATTCACTCGCCATAGCCAGGCTACAGTGAGGATCTCTTTGGACTTTGTACCAAAATGCAACACAGAGAGCTCGCTATAGCGAGGTAATCTTCTCGCTGTAGCGAAAACACTTAACATTGCAGACTGTGGCTCGCCTTTGCATGGCCACAGCGAGATACTCTCTGGTGTATGTACCAGAAGTAGGACAAGTAGCCTCGCCGTAGCGAGAGGGATGCCTCGCTATAGCGATTTTTTTTTTTTTTGATTTCACACCTAAATGCTCACTAAAATACTCCCTCAAATGTAACCAGATATAATAATAAAGTGCAGTTTAAAACATGGTTAGAGACTCCTTGTAAATCATGTCTGGTGTTGCTCTTTCCTGCTAACCCCTTACTCCTTACTATCCAACATTTCAACCTATAAAACACATAAAGAGAGAAAAGTATCAAACCCAAAATGAAAAGAACTTTAGATTCAAACATAAAAACAAGAAGAAAACTTGGGTTGCCTCCCAAGAAGCGCTAAGTTTAAAGTCTTCAGCTGGACTATCTTGACACTTCTATGAGCAGTCTTGGAGCTGCACATTTGCATCCTGTCTACCGGTCTACCAAGGTAATGCTTCAAGCCTTGGCCATTTACCTTAAAAGTTTCTCCACTTTTCTCATCTTAAATTTCAATGGCACCAAAGGTAGTGGTAGACACAACCTTAAAAGGACCAGACCACCTTGATTTAAGCTTTCCTAGAAACAACCTCAAACGAGAGTTACACAATAACACTAAATCACCAGGTATCAAATCCCTTTTTAAAATCTTCCTATCATGCAAGATCTTCACCTTTTCCTTATATAGCCTAAAACTCTCATAAGCTTGCAATCGGAATTCATGAAGTTCATTAAGATCCAACAACCTCTTCTCACTAGCATCTTTATAATCCAAATTCAACTTCTTTATGGCCTAAAAAGCTTTGTACTCAAGTTCCAAAGGTAAATGACAAGCTTTACCAAAAACTAATTGATATGGAGACATGCCAATTGGTGTTTTGTAAGCTGTCCTATATGCCCATAAAGCTTCATCTAGCTTATTAGACCAATCTTTCCTATTAACACTCACTGTTTCTTCCAAAATTCTCTTGATCTCCTTATTAGATACTTCACAGAGGCCATTGGTTTGAGGATGGTAAGCTAAAGCCATTTTGTGGTGAACTCCATATTTTTCTAGCAAAGATTTAAACAAGCGATTATTAAAATGAGTTCCACCATCACTAATGATAGCTCTAGGGGTGCCAAAACAAGAAAAAAATGTTCTTCTTCATAAATCGCACCACTGTTTGAGCATCATTATGTTGGCAAGCTACCGCCTCAACCCACTTACTCACATATTCAACTGCCACTAAGATGTATTGTTGGCCTCTAGAAGAAACAAAGGGACCCATAAAATCAATTCCCCACAAATCAAACAACTCAACTTTAAAGATACCGGTTTGAGGAAGTTCATGTCTTTTAGAAATATTACCGAATCTTTGACAAGCATCATAGTGAGAAACAAACAAATGAGAATCCTTAAATAATGTAGGCCAATAAAAACCAGATTGCAATACTTTAAAAGCAGTTTTCTGACCACTAAAATGTCCCCCAAATGGTGATGCATGGCATGCAAGCAAAATATCATGTTGTTCACTCTCAGGAACACACTTCCTAAGAACACCATCGACACATCTTTTGAACAAATAAGGCTCATCCCAAATGTAAAGCTTAACCTCATTCAAGAATTTCTTCTTTTGATAATAGTTTAAATTAGGAGGTAAAACTTCACAGACAATATAATTTGCTATGTCAGCATACCAAGGTACATGTAGCAAATTAGCAGCTATAATGCATTCATCAGAAAAAACATCATTCACAAGCCTATTATCACTAACATGCTCAAGATCTAACCTAGAAAGATGATCAGCTACTACGTTTTCACTTCCTTTCCTATCCACTATATGTAAGTCAAACTCTTGAAGTAATAAAACCCACCTAATCAATCTAGGTTTGGACTCTTTCTTTCTCAACAAATATTTAATAGCAGCATGATCAGTGTGTACTACCACTTTGACTCCTAACAAATAAATTCTAAACTTCTCAAAAGCAAAAACAATAGCTAACATTTCTTTCTTAGTGGTAGAATAATTTACCTGAGCATCCACTAATGTCCTGCTGGCATAGTAGATAGGATGAAAAACTCGGTCTCGCCTCTGTCCGAGAACAGCTCCTACTACATAGTCACTTGCATCACACATGATCTCAAAAGGCAATGACCAATCCATAGCAACTATTACAGGTGCAGTTATTAGCTTTTGTTTCAACTCTTCAAAACTTTTCAAGCAATCATCATAAAAAAGGAACTTAGTATCCTTTTCTAATAGCTTGCACAAGGGCTTTGAAATTTTTGAGAAATCCTTGATAAATCTTCTATAGAACCCCACATGCCCAAGAAAACTTCGGACTCCCTCGACATTAGTAGGAGGTGGCAACTTCTCAATCAATGATGTCTTAGCCCGATCTACTTCCAGACCCTCCTTAGATACTTTGTGTCCTAATACTATTCCTTCCTTCACCATGAAGTGGCATTTTTCCTAGTTCAAAATTAAATCAGTCTCCTCACACCTTTTAAGCACCTTAGAGAGATTCTTTGAACAAACTTCAAATGAATCACCAAAGACGGAGAAATCATCCATAAAAATCTCCATGATATCTTCGATGAAATCAGAAAAGATTGATGTCATGCATCTTTGAAAGGTTGCTAGTGCGTTACACAATCCGAATGGCATTCTCCTAAAAGCAAAAGTGCCATAGGGACAGGTGAAGGTTGTTTTCTCTTAGTCTTCAGATGCTATAGAAATTTGGTTGTATCCTGAATAACCATCTAGAAAACAAAAATATTCCTTCCCCGCTAGCCTATCAAGCATTTGGTCAATGAAGGGGAGAGGAAAATGATCTTTTCGAGTGGCTATGCTTAATTTCCGATAGTCCATGCACACTGTCCAACCAGTGATAGTTCTTGTAGAAATAAATTCTTTCTTTTTATTTGTCACAACTGTCATCCCTCCTTTCTTAGGGACGCACTGTACTGGACTAATCCACGCACTATCTAAAATTGGATAAATGATTCCTGCATCCAGCCACTTGATGATTTCCTTCTTGACAACTTCCTTCATCATCGGGTTAAGCCTCCTCTGATTCTCTATAGATGGCTTATGATCTTCCTCTAGTAGAATTTTATGCATCACAATGGAAGGGCTTATCCCTTTGATATCTGCAAGTGTCCATCCTAAATCCTTTTTATGACTCTTTAGCACTTCAATCAGTCTCTGTTCTTGATAAGAGTTTAATGATGTAGAAATGATGACAGGAAGTGTCTCTGAATCCCCTAAATATGCATATTTCAGATGCTTAGGAAGAGGTTTTAACTCTAAAATCAGGGGTTGCTCAATTGAAGGCTTAAGAGATGGTATTGAATGAGAAGCTAAATCTAAAGATTCCACTTGCCAATGCTGTTTAACCCGAGTGGTTGAAAAATTAAGCACTTGGGCTACCTCATGACTAGCTTCAATCTTCTCATGCTTCACTCCCATTAATAACACTTCAATAGGATCTTGGACTATCATTGTATTAAATTGTTCTTGAGCTAAATCATCAATCACTGAAACTCTGAAGCAATCTTCAACATCTCTAGGATATTTAAGTGCTTTGTCCATGTTAAACACCACCTGCTCATCCCCCAATCTCATCACTCTTTGCCCTTTCTCTACATCAATAAGAGTTCTAGCTGTAGCTAAGAATGGACGACCGACAATCAAAGGATTATCCTTATCTTCTTCACAGTCTACAACAATGAAATCAACTGGATATATGAACTCACCAACCTTCACTAAGACATCTTCAATTATACCCCTTGGATATGCTAAGCTCCGATCCGCTAATTGTAATGTTACTGTAGTAGGTCTTGCCTCACCAAGTTACAATTTCTCAAAGACAGATAGTGGCATAAGATTTACACTGGCTCTAAGATCACACAAAACTTTACTTTCAAAGTGAGTACCTATTTTACAAGGCACAGAGAAGCTACCGGATCTTTGCACTTCATTGGAATCCGTGGGTTAATTATTTTGCTGCACTCTTCAGTAAGTGCTACAGTTTCAAATTCATCAAATCTTCTCTTCTTGCTCAGCATCTCTTTTAAAAACTTGACATACTTAGGCATGTACTCTAATGCTTCTGAGAATGGGATATTTATATGAAGTTGCTTGAACACTTCCAAAAAATTTTGATACTGCTTATCTTCCACCTTCTTTTGAAGTCTTTGAGGAAATGGTAAAGGAGGTATTGTCCTTGGTAATGTTTGTAGTTTCTTTCCTTGCTTCTCACCCTTATCAACATCTGCATGTTTTTTAACTTCTTCACTACTCACTTTTCTCCTTTTTTCAACTGATGCATCCACATGTTCTTCTCCTATTCTTTTATCATCACTCTTCTCCTCTGTAGCAATTTCACCTTTATCATCATCCTCTACAACAGCATTTGATGTAGGTGTGTGGCTAACCACCCTTAGTGTTTGAATATCTGGCAACACTTTTCCACTTCGAAGAGTTATGGCCTTACACTCTTCCTTGCCTTCTCTTCTAGGATTAGGCACCGTATCACTTGGCAATCCCCCTTGTCTTAATGAATTCATTGCTGAGGCTAATTGACCCATTTGCAATTCTAAATTTCTTAAGGAGGTGTCAACTCTAGCATTCACTTGAGCTTGCTCTTCATTTTGCTTACTTTGGATGCTAATGAATTTAGCCAAGGCATTTTCCAAATTCGTCTTAGGTTCTTGAATAGGTGCATTTTGCCTTACAGGTTGAGCAAAACCTGGTGGTTGAGTAGGCTTAATGCTTGAGGAGGATGCTGGTTGATTTAGTGATGGGCCATGCTTCCAAGAGAAGTTTGGATGATTCCGCCACCCAGGATTGTAATTATTGGAGTAGGGATTCTGATTCTTTGGAAAGTTCCCCACATAGTGAACTAATTCTGAAGGTGCCACAAGACAATAATCCACTGAGTGTAGATCCCCACAGTTTTCACAAGTAATTGGGGCCACCTGAGTAGAACAGACATTCATGTGCTGACTTCGCTGCACTTGAGATTCTAGCATATCAAATCTCTTGTTCAGAGCGGAGAGAATAGTTGCAAGTGGAATAGAGGGGTCTTCTTGAGTATTAGCAACATTAGCACTCACCCTTCTATCACCTCCTCTGTCCAATGCCTGAACAACATCATCTACAGGCATTTCATCCCAACACCCATTTAAAATAACATCTAACATTGTATCAGTTTGTGGAGTTAGACGTGTGCAGAAGTTCTGGACAATAGCACAATTATCCATCTCATGGCTTGGGCATTGGTGAAGCAAATGCTTGTACCTCTGCCATGCAGCATATAAGTGCTCATCTGAAGCCTGCTTGAAGTTGATGAGCTCATGACATGCATCCGCTATTCTATTGTTTGGAATGAAGCGATCTCTAAACCTTGCCTCTAGCTTATCCCAAGTATCAATTGAACCCTCAGGCAGAGTCAATAACCACTCCTTAGCCTTTCCTTGTAGAGAGAGTGGGAACAGTCGAAGTCTCAGAACATCCCTTGGTACTCCATTCTGCTTGAATGAATCGCACACTCCCAAAAATGACAGAATATGACTGTTGGGATCTTCATCAGACCTCTCACCAGTGAATTGTCCGTTGAGCTGCAACATAGAGATCATCACAAGCTTTAACTCAAAGTTAGCAGCTTGAAAGTCTGGCACTATTATGCTAGATAGAGTGCCCTTCAGAGTACGACCCACAAAGTCTTTTATGGACTGATTTTGATTCCCTTCCTGAGCCATTTCTTCACTCACTGAATTTGGAACTTTAGAAGGAGTTTCTTCAAGGTTCAAGTTCACCACAAGATCACTAATTTTCTTTGTTGTGCGCTTCTTCTTTGTAGGGGATCGCTTCGGCATGTACCATGGTACCTATAGAGGAGAATTCAACTAACTGTATTACTTTAAACAAAAAGTCAAAGCAAATAACAGAATGAAGAGAAATTCTAACTAATTAACTAACTAATGCTTAATCGAGGACTACTAAAGATTACACACTTCTAACTGAACATTTAAGCCATTCCTCGGCAACGGCGCCAGAAAACTTGACCACGAAAAATTTTATGTATGTCCGCAAGTGCACGGGTCGGATCAAGTAGTTCAATGATAAGTAAAGTATCGTTCCCACGAAGAATGACTTAAATGCAATTAGGCAATGTACAACCTACTTTCATCCACGTTAGGCAACCAATAAAGTAATTCTTGAACTTAGAACTAATTTTAAAATAAAACAATTTGAAGAAAACTCAATTGGCAAAGAAATTTTAGATAAAATCCAAGGTTTTGAATTTATCTAGAGTCACTATTCCCTTGATGCTCACTAGAACTTAATATCTTGTTTAATTGCAATTAATTTTCACCTTATGGGTTAAGAGATTCAGAAGCTATTACCGTCCGTCGATGTAATTATAACCCTACTCTCCCCTATAATCTAAGTGTCCTTAGATTTAGGTTAGAGTGCATTAGAAACTATAACCCTCTACAAACCAATTAAGGCAACTAGGTATATTTCTATCCCAATTACAAATTAGATAATTCTAAACTTAATTTCTCCAACTCTTATGTCCAATGACAAACCCTTTTTCAAGGTAAATTCCAATTACCCAAATCAATTCCAAGAGGTGGCCAATCCTTAAGAAAGTATTAAGCAAGAGAAGGATACACAAGGCTTCAATTATCACAATCAACAAGATAAATAAAGATTTAGTTTACATCAAGTTCATAGTGCTCTGGGTAAAGAAGAGTTTAGCTACACATAGCTAAATCTACAGTGAATCCCAATCAAATACCAGGAGAAACTGAAGAGAAACAGAGAAAGCAAACAAAGGAATGAGACAAATGCAGAAAGTTGATATACCCCTTGATTCTTCGTCTTCCTTCACCCCTCCAAGCTTGAAGAGCCTCCAAGATCACCCAAAAATGCCTCCCTGGACGTTCAGAAATCCTCTCTGCTGCAGAATGTCGAAGCCCTAACTCCCTCTCCTATTTTTTTAGCTTGAAAATTAAAACTGTGCGTTTCAGGTCCAATATCGCTATGGCGAAGAGCGACTCTCGCTATAGCGAGGTCTCATAAGTTCTCAGTTTTCTGCTGCTGTCGCTACTTCCACGCTATAGCGAGTTACTTTCTGGAATTTCTATGCGACGCGACTTCGCTATTGCGAAGTGTCCCCTTTGCTACGGCGAAAGTGCAATCTCGCTACAGCGAACTTCGTTCTCGCTATAGCAAGAAGACTTGTTCAATCTGCCTCTTCTCTTTTCAGCTTCCCTCTTTTATTTGCAACTCTTTCTATACTTTGTTACTTTTCCTTGAAATTGACATCAATCATAAAATGAAGCTCAAACTGATAAAAATGTTACAATTGAAATACTTTATTTGTTTTGTTTGATTGAATATATTTTTAACCATATTAATCAAGAGAAAAGAATTTTGCCTCCCTAATTTAGTGTCAAATATAGTTCTTTTGAATCCTAAATTAGGAGATTATCATGTATGAACTAGATCTTGATATTATATCAATATTGATCAAGTTCTTCTCTCAGAATTCATTTTGATATGCATCTTTTACTCATTTTGAGTCACTTAAATTATGCATTTAGGGAAGTTTACCCCGAAACAAAAAATCAAAGTTGAAGTTGCTGGCGATTGCTTCTTTCTACTATTTTAAGAGATTCATAAATAGTCTTGATTTATAAAAAAGGAAATTTAAATAAATTTACTCAAAACAGTATTATAGGTGATTTTCACTTAAAATTTTGTTTGATTTATTAACATGTCTATAATTAATTTAATTTATTCATCTTTTAAAGATAAATTTTATTTCAGAATTTTTTTTTTTTTACTTTTTCTGATATTTTCTGGAAAGACCTGGAGAAAATATATTGGTCATAACTCAAAAGCAGAATAGTATCAACCCGTCTCTCTCTGTCTCTGTCTCTCTCTTTGTCTCTGTCTCTCTTTTCATTCTACAGAAATAAAGACAGAAAATGAGATTAGATTAGACTAGTCATCAACTGCCACTACTATAATTTATAGGGATGAGTATTATCAATGGCACGTGAGAGGATGCTCTCAATGAGTCCCACATGCCAAACAGTGAGCGGCGTCAATATTATTATCAGAGGGTCAAAAAGGCCAGCAAGATTGAACCAAATGAAAAGCAGGCAAAGACAGCTGGTGGTGGCTTACTTTTTTTCTTTTTTTATGAAACATATAATAGGTTATTTTGAATTTTTGTAAATAAATTTAGTAGTTTTCAGATAAATTTTTAAATACTTGTTTTATTCAAATTTTAAGTAGTTTTGAGCAAATTTTAGGTTAATTAGATAATTTTGAATACGTTTAATAAATGGCACTTATTTTGCAGGTGAAACAGACTAAGTTCTATATCGCTGACAACGGCATAGTTTTCAAGTCCAAATTCTTTTGTTTTAAATGTTTTCCTTTTGGATAAAGGGTTCGGCAAATCTTTTCCGTAGTTGATGCCTTCTCCTTCACATGCTTTTATTTTGTTTGCAATTAAACTTGATGGTCCAAAATCTTGAGGGTAGATCTAGTCTAGATTGATTAAAAGATAAATTAATTAAATTAATTATGAAAATGTTCCATTAAAAATAATTAAATTAACTAATGTAATTAATTACAAAAGACATAAAAATATTTTAATTATATTTATTTAATCAGACTCAATTTTGACATATTTATTAGTATATTTATAATCGGTTATATTTTTATAGACTAAAATTATCCAAAAATTTGAATTATAAAAACACTATGCCTTGGTCTAATAAACTGCTTATTATTGGTACTGCTTCATTATCAGTCATTCCACTGCTTGTGAATGTTTATTAACATTAACAGCCCGTTAACCTTTTCTCAAGACTTGATATTCAATTAAACTACCAACTTATGAAAGTTATTACCAAAACGTCGTTATCTAATAACTAATGGCTGGCTGGCTAGCTAGGTATGTTGAATCGTACTTTGTGACAAATTAGCTAGTTCTGGTTGTCATCGATTAATTTGCTAAATGGTTTTTTAAGGATAATATTGAAGCAAAGATAATTTTTTTAAACAATTCTATTTACCTATATAGCACTAAAGCAAATCATATTTTCGAAAGTACAAAATTGATATGAAATTTTGTAGAGCATTGAATTAATATCAACTTCATATGTTTTGAAAAGCAAGTAGGATTTCGTGAAAAGAATTTTTATACAAATGACCATCTTGATCTTGTAAGATAATTAATGAGGAAAATCGTTTATCAAAATCTTCTACCGAAAATTAAGTTTTATAAAATATAATACCCCCAAATGTATTCATTTTCCCGTTAAAAAACTGATAAATTAAAGTCCATCATAATGCTTGATGTATTTATATGGTCAAGAATAAATATTTACAATATTACATATACATATATATATCAGATCCCCCAGTGCATAGTTTATTGCATTTATTATGCTTAGTTTCCCTTCCTCTTGTTTATAGATTTCCTTAGTGTTCTTATTGGGTTAATTATTAACGAACTGCATGACCAATGGTAATTAAAAGAAAATCACAGACAGTTAAAGGACAAGGTTACCGAGCTTCATTTTTTATATGAAAAATATTTACCTTTAAGAGGGTAGAAGGATAAGAAAAAGTAAAATAAGTCTACGTCAAAGGCTTGTCCTGTCTTTATCCCAAAGGGCTTATGGCAACTGAAGCATTGGCATGCAACAGCAATATGTTCATATCATAGGTTAGAATTAATTGATGTTTTGAGAGAGAGAATGAGAGAGAGAAAGAGAGATGAGCCTGTACGAGGAAGTCTTCTAAGGCTCTGATCAATCATACCCAAAAAATCACACGAGGTAGGCAACCAACTTTAGTTTCAAATTAAGTTAGCTACGGGGAAGAAATGACAAGTTGAAAACAAATCAATTTGTATAACAAAGAAGACTTCGTGTTTGAATATTTGAATTATCAGCTATAATGCTTCCAAGGCCAAAGGAATAAAAATTAAGGTCATTGTCCGATTTTTCTCCGCAAAGTAAAGAAAGAGTAGTGTAACATTAATAGCTATTTTATTCTCTGCTTAGTTTGCCCCCACTATCAGATCCAACTCCGCGTTTCCGAACCTAATTGGGATTGCAATGGTCTAACAAATCAATAAATTATTCATAAAAAAAGCCCATTCAATAATTTCAGGATATTCTTCAAAACAAGGTAATCATTTTTACTAGTTAAAGTTGAATTTACCAAGACGATTAATTACCTGGGGTAAAATGGGTAATCAGAGAAGCTATATAAAGGGAAGCTCTTGCTCTCCTAAGAGCACAGCCAAAACGCATTTGAGAAGCAAAATGGGGTCTCTAATGGCCTCCCTCACTCTTCTATTAGCTTTAGTCTCTCTCAGTTTGCCATCTCAAATCTCTGCTGACCACTACATCTACTCATCTCCTCCACCTCCCAAGAAGTATCCTCCGGTGTCTCCTCCCTACCGCTACCCATCGCCGCCGCCTCCAGTCTACTCGCCTCCTCCACCAAAGAGCCCTTACCATTACAACTCCCCACCGCCGCCGGTGTACTCTTCTCCTCCTCCCAAGCACTATCCTTCTCCTCCGCCACCAGTTTACTCGCCACCACCTCCCAAGCATTATCCTTCTCCTCCACCACCAACTTACTCTCCTCCCAAGCATCCTTATTACTATCCTTCACCACCACCTCCCTACCATTATCCTTCTCCCCACCACAAGTTTACTCTCCTCCCAAGCATCCCTACCATTATCCTTCTCCACCTCCCCCAAAGAAGCCCTACCATTATCCCTCTCCTCCACCACCTGTTTACACTCCCCCTAAGCATCCCTACCATTACCCATCTCCACCACCTCCAGTCTACTCTCCGCCGCCACCAAAGGCTCCTTACCATTATCCATCTCCTCCACCACCACCAAAGAAGCCTAACAAGTACCCTTCTCCTCCACCTCCATACACTGGCCGCCCAGTGTACCACTCTCCTCCACCTCCACCATACAAGAAGCCTTATAAGTACAAGTCTCCTCCTCCTTCTCCTCCTCCCACCCCTGTCTATTCCCCACCTCACAAGCCCTATGTCTATGCTTCACCACCCCCTCCTTACCAGCACTAGATAGCGGCTTTGAATGCTAGCGCCTCACTGTAAGCTTTTGCCTTTATTAAGAATTAGCTCAGTTTTTTTTTTTTTTAAGAACTTTTCTTAGTAGACAAAACTTCTCTATATACTACGCTCACAAATGAGTGATTACTAATAGTAAAATATACAACTCTAATGTGGTAAGACTTGAATTTTGTGCGGAAAAACTCATTTTATGAACAAAATAATTAGATAACGTGATAGGCACTCCTTACTTAAAAAAATGCTTCAACATTTTGTAGTGTTTGTCAGTTTCTCAATCAAACTATAATATGTGGATTTGTTTTGGTAATTTTACATCTTATTATTTGCTCATTAGAATAAAAATTCTGTAGATGCCACTATTATGTTAGAGAGCACAAATAGATTGTATATAAATTTTTTCTCTTTTCTAAAACCTTAAAAATGAAACATGAAATTATTTTGAGTTCCTTTTTTTTTTTTTCTTTTAAGGTTTGTGAGCTGAAATTGTGCATTTCATATAAAACCATTTTGTTGTTATTATTATTATTAGACATGATTGAGGGAGACTAATGACATGGACTGACAGAGCAATAATATTCATGTAACTTTGTAGGGTTTGAAGAAAATATATTGGTCAAATAAAGGAGGCGATGGAAGGAAGGAAGGAAGCACTTTACAATGCATAAAAGAAGGATGGAAGCAAAGTTTCCGCGTTTTGTCTTTGAAGAGAAAAAATAGTGAAATTATATATTGAACAAAACAAAGTGTTTAATTTAGTTTCCCTGTCTTTTTCTGCTTGGTGTTGGCAATGTATTTTAACAGTTGTAAGGCACTGCACTGATCATGGTCCATGTACTCGCTGCTGTTAAATCAATAGTACATGCAGGCATGCATGTTTTGCATGTTGTAGTTTTCAACCTGCTACCTTTGCACAGGTTTCTGAAAACAAATATATACAATAAAATCTTAATATTCTCTCTTACTATCTATCTCTGGGATTCACATTTTGAATTTTCTATTTCCAATTGGTCCGGGTTTTGCATGAATGTGAAGATTTCGCTTAGGATGAATGATATTATCTTGTTCTATCCTAAAGTTTTTTTCTATTTTGGAATAATTTCAAATGCGTTCTCCCATAGAACTTTGGTGCTTTTACAACTTTACTTACAAAATGATCCGTTAAGAGAACCCAACTCAAGTTGATAAATGAAGAAAAATTATTCAAAATAATTGCATTTGACACATTAATGACGTATAAGATATCACTACTAAAAAAAAAAAAGAAATGTTAGCTGTGATGTCCTAGTTGCAGTTTAGAAAATTAAGGCTAAGACAAGGCTTAACTATAGTTATAGGATTGATAACCTCCTAATTTAGGATTAAAAAGGGCTATATTTGACACTAAATTAGGGAGGTAAAATACTGTTCTCTTGACTAATATGATTAAAAGTGCATTAAATCAAACAAAACAAAGAAAGTATTATAATTGTAATGATCTTATCAGTTTAAACCTCATTTTAGATTTGATTTCAATTTCAGGAAAAAGTGGCAAAGTATAGAAGGAGTTGAATAAAAAAGAGGGAAGCTGAAAATGGCCAAAGCAGATTTACCAAGTCTTCTCGCTACAGCGAGACCGAAGTTCGCTGTAGCGATATGGCATCTTCGCCGTAGCGAAGGGGAGGCTTCGCAATAGCGAAGTCGTGTCGCATAGAAATTCCAGAGAGCAACTCGCCATAGCGTGGGAATAGCGAAGCGCAACGGAAACCTGAGGACTTATGAGACCTCGCTATAGCGAGAGACGCTACTCGCTATAGCGAGAGCGGACCTGAAACGCGCAGTTTTAATTTTTGAGCTTTAAAAGAGGTTTTTCTGAGTTAGGGTTCGGAGGATTCGGCGGCAGAAGGAGTTCTGAGAGTTCAAGAGGCGATTTTGGGAGTTCTTGAAGGCTTTTTACGCTGGGAGTGTGAAAGAAGAGAAGGAATCAAAGGGGGAGCTCTACTTTCTGCATCTCAATCTTCCCTTTGTTTGCTTTCTTGTTCTTTTCAATTCTCCATGTATTTTGATTGGGAATTCTCTGTAGATTTAGCTATGTGCGGCTAAATTCCTTTTTACCTAGAGTACTAGGAACTTGATGTGAACTGAATCATTGATTATCTTGTTAATTGTGATGATTGGAATCTTGTGTATCCTCTTTGCTTAATGCTTTCTTAGGGATTGGCCACCTCTTTGATTTGATTTGGGAAATTAGAATTTATCTTGAGAAAGGGATTCTAATTAGACCTAAGAGTTGGATAAATTAAGTTTAGAGTCATCTAATCTGTAATTAGGATAGACATATACCTGATTACCTTAATTGGTTTGTAGAGGGATATAGAATCTAATGCATTCTCACCTAAATCTAAGGACACTTAGAATTCAGGAGAGAATAGGGCTATAATTACATCGACAGACGGTTATAGCTTTTGAATCTCTTAACCCACAAGGTGAAAATTAATCACAATTGAACAAGAGGTTAAATTCTAGTGATCATCAAGGGAATAGTAACTCTAGGTAATTTCAAATCTTGGATTTTATCTTACTGCCTGTGCCAACTTAGTTTTCTTTAAATTGTTTTGTTTTAAGCATTAGTCTAAGTTCATAATTCACTTAATTGACAGTTTAACGTGGATGAAAACGGATTATACATTGCCTAATTGTAATTAACCCCTTCCTCGTGGAACGATACTCATACTTATCACTGAACTACTTGATCTGACCCGTGCACTTGCGGAACGCATAAAAAATTTCGCGATCAAGTTTTCTGGCGCCGTTGCCGGGGAAAGGCTTAATTGTTCAGTTAGAAGTGTGTAATCTTTAGTAGTCCTCGATTAAGCATTAGTAGTAGATTAGCTAGAATTTCTTTTATTTTGTTATTTGCTTTGAATTTGTTTTATTTAAAATAATACAGTTGGCTGAATTCTTCTCTACAGGTACCACAGTACATGCCGAAGCAAACTTCTACAACAAAGAAGCGTACAACGAAGAAAATCAGTGATCTTGTGGTGAACTTGAACTTTGAAGAAACTCCTTCTAAAACACCAATTTCTATGAGTGAAGAAATGGCTCAGGAAGGGAACCAAAATCAGTCCATAAAAGACTTTGTGGGTCATACTATGAAGGGCACTCTATCCAGTATAGTAGTGCCAGACTTTCAAGCTGCTAACTTTGAGTTGAAGCCGGTGATGATCTCCATGTTGCAGCTCAACGGACAATTCACTGGTGAAAGATCTGATGAGGATCCCAACCGTCACATTTTATCATTCTTGGGAGTGTGCGATTCATTCAAGCAGAATGGAGTACCAAAGGATGTTCTAAGACTTCGACTATTCCCTCTTTCTCTACAAGGAAAAGCCAAGGAGTGGTTATTGACTCTACCCGAAGGTTCAATTGATACTTGGGACAAGCTAGAGGCAAGGTTCAGAGCTCGCTTCATTCCAAACAATAGAATAGCAGATGCACGTCGTGAGCTCATCAACTTCAAGCAGGCTTCAGACGAGCACTTATATGCTGCTTGGCAGAGGTACAAACATCTGCTCCGTCAATGCCCAAGCCATGGGATGGATGACTGCGCTATTGTTCAGAACTTCTGCACGCGTCTAACCCCACAAACCGATACAATGTTAGATGCCATTCTGAATGGGCGTTGGGACGAAATGCCTGTAGACGATGTTATTCAGGCATTGGACACATTGTCTGAGAGTTACGTACAAATAGGAGGTGAGAGAAGGATGAGTGCTAATGTTGCCAATACTCAAGAAGACCCTTCTGTTCCACTTGCCACTATCCTTTCTGCTCTGAATAAGAGATTCGATATGTTGGAATCTCAAGTGCAGCGAACCCAGCAATTAAATGTCTGTTCTGCTCAGGTGGCCCCAATTACTTGTGAAAACTGTGGGGATTTGCATTCAGTAGACTCCTGTCCTTTGATATCTTCAGAATCAGTTAGTTATGTGGGGAATTTTTCAAAGAATCAGAATCCGTACTCCAATAATTACAATCCTGGGTGGCGAAATCATCCAAACTTCTCTTGGAAGCATGGACCAGCACTGAATCAACCAGCATCGTCCTCAAGCATTAGGCCTAATCAACCACCAGGCTTTGCTCAACCTGTAAGGCAAAATGCACCGATTCAAGAACCTAAGTCGAATCTGGAAGATGCATTGGCAAAGTTCATTAGCATTCAAAGTAAGCAAAATGAAGAACAAGCTCAAGTGAATGCTAGAGTTGACACCTCCTTGAGAAATCTAGAATTGCAGATGGGTCAACTAGCCTCAGCAATGAATTCATTGAGACAAGGAGGATTGCCAAGTGACACGGTACCTAATCCTAGAAGAGAAGGCAAGGAAGAGTGTAAGGCCATAACTCTTCGAAATGGGAAAGAGTTGCCGGAAGTCCAAATACCAAAGGTGGTTAGCCACACACCTGCATCAAAGGCTGTTGTAGAGGAAGCTAGAGATGAAATTACCACTGAAGAGACGAGTAATGATAAAAAATTAGGAGAAGAACATGTGGGTACATCAGCTGAAAAGAAGAAAAAGGTGAGTAGTGAAGCAGTTAAAAAACAGGCAGATGCTGATAAGGGTGAGAAACAAGTAGAGAAACTGTATACATCACCAAGGATAATACCTCCACTACCATTTCCTCAAAGGCTTCAAAAGAAGGTGGAAGATAAGCAGTATCAAAAATTCCTAGAAATATTCAAGCAACTTCATATCAATATTCCATTTTCAGAAGCATTGGAATACATGCCTAAGTATGTCAAGTTCTTGAAGGAAATGCTGAGCAAGAAGCGGAGATTTGGTGAATTTGAAACTGTAGCACTTACTGAAGAGTGCAGCAAAATAATCAACCCACGGATTCCAATGAAGTGCAAAGATCCGGGTAGTTTCTCTGTGCCGTGTAAAATAGGCACTCACTTTCAAGGAAAGGCTCTATGTGATCTTGGAGCAAGTGTCAACCTGATGCCCTTATCTGTCTTTGAGAAATTGCAACTTGGTGAAGCAAGACCTACCACAGTAACATTGCAATTAGCGGATCGGAGCTTAGCATATCCACGGGGTATAATTGAAGATGTTCTAGTCAAAGTTGGTGAGTTCATATATCCAGCTGATTTCATTGTTGTGGATTGTGAAGAAGATAAGGATAATCCGTTGATTATTGGTCGTCCATTCCTAGCCACAGCCAGAACCCTTATTGATGTAGAAAAAGGGCAAATAGTGATGAGATTGGGGGATGAGCAAGTGGTGTTTAACATGGACAAGGCAATGAAATATCCTAGAGATGCTGAAAACTGCTTCAGAGTTTCAGTGACAGATGAGTTAGCCCAAGAACATTCAATTCAATGATCATCCAAGACCCTATTGAAGCATTAGTAATGGGAGTGAAGCATGAGAACGCTGAAACTAGTTATGAGGTAGCCCAAATGCTGAATTTTTCGACCACTCGAGCCAAACAACATTGGCAAGTGGAATCTTTAGATTTGGCACCCCGTTCAGCACCATCTCTTAAGCCTTCAATTGAACAACCTCCGATTTTGGAGTTAAAACCACTCCCTACGCATTTGAAGTATGCATATTTAGGGGATTCAGAGACATTACCTGTCATCATCTCTACATCATTAAACTCTCATCAAGAACAAAGACTGATTGAAGTACTAAAGAGTCATAAAAAGGCCCTGGGATGGACACTTGCAGATATCAAAGGGATAAGCCCTTCCATCGTAATGCATAAAATTCTACTGGAGGAAGATCATAAGCCATCTATAGAAAATCAGAGAAGGCTGAACCCGATGATGAAAGAAGTCGTCAAGAAAGAAATCATCAAGTGGCTAGATGCAGGAATCATCTATCCAATTTCAGATAGTGCATGGGTCAGTCCAGTACAATGCGTCCCTAAGAAAGGAGGGATGACAGTGGTGACAAATGAAAAGAGGGAATTAATTTCTACAAGAACCGTCACTGGTTGGAGAGTGTGCATGGACTATCGGAAATTAAATGCAACCACTAGAAAAGATCATTTTCCTCTTCCCTTCATTGACCAAATGCTTGATAGGCTGGCGGGGAAGGAATACTTTTGTTTTCTGGATGGGTATTCAGGATACAATCAGATCTCTATAGCACCTGAAGACCAAGAGAAAACAACTTTCACCTGCCCCTATGGCACTTTTGCCTTCAGGAGAATGCCTTTCGGGCTGTGTAACGCACCAGCAACCTTTCAAAGATGCATGACGTCAATTTTTTCTGATTTCATCGAAGACATCATGGAGATTTTCATGGATGACTTTTCTGTCTTTGGTGATTCATTCGAAGTTTGTCTGGCAAATCTTTCTAAGGTACTTGAAAGGTGTGAGGAAACTGACTTAATTTTGAATTGGGAAAAATGCCACTTCATGGTAAAGGAAGGAATAGTACTAGGACACAAGGTGTCTAAGGAGGGTTTGGAGGTAGATCGAGCCAAGACATCATTGATTGAGAAGTTGCCACCTCCTGCTAATGTCAAGGGAGTTCGAAGTTTTCTTGGGCATGTGGGATTCTATAGAAGATTCATCAAAGATTTCTCAAAAATTTCAAAACCCTTGACCAAGCTGTTAGAAAAAGATGCCAAGTTCTGCTTCGATGATGACTGTTTAAAAAGTTTTGAAGAATTGAAACAGAAAATAATAACGGCACCTATAATCATTGCTCCGGACTGGTCATTGCCCTTTGAAGTAATGTGCGATGCAAGTGACTATGCAGTAGGAGCTGTTCTAGGACAGAGGCGAGACCGAGTTTTCATCCTATCTATTATGCCAGCAGGACATTAATAGATGCTCAGGTAAATTACACTACCACTGAGAAAGAAATGTTAGCCATTGTTTTTGCTTTTGAAAAAATTAGAGTTTATCTGTTGGGAGTCAAAGTTACAGTACACACTGATCATGCTGCAATTAAATATTTGTTGAAAAAGAAAGAGTCCAAACCTAGATTGATTAGGTGGGTTTTATTACTTCAAGAATTTGACTTGCATATAGTGGATAGGAAGGGAAGTGAAAACCTAGTAGCTGATCATCTTTCTAGGTTAGACTCTGAGCATGTTAGTGATAATAAGCTTGTGAATGATGTTTTCCCTGATGAATGCATAATGGCTGCTAATTTGCTACATGTACCTTGGTATGCTGATATAGCAAATTATATTGTTTGTGAAGCTTTACCTCCTGATTTAAACTATTATCAAAAGAAGAAATTCTTGAATGAGGTTAAGTTTTACATTTGGGATGAGCCTTACCTGTTCAAAAGATGTGTGGATGGAGTTCTTAGGAAGTGTGTCCCTGAGATTGAACAACATGACATTTTGCTTGCATGCCATGCATCACCATTTGGGGGACATTTTAGTGGTCAGAAAACTGCTTTTAAAATATTGCAATCTGGTTTTTATTGGCCTACATTATTTAAAGATTCTCACTTATTTGTTTCCCATTGTGATGCTTGTCAAAGATCCGGTAATATTTCTAAAAAGCATGAACTTCCTCAAACCGGTATCTTTGAAGTTGAATTATTTGATTTGTGGGGGATTGATTTTATGGGTCCCTTTGTTCTGTCTAGAGGCCAACAATACATCTTAGTGGCAGTTGAATATGTTAGTAAATGGGTTGAGGCGGTAGCTTGCCAACATAATGATGCTCAAACAGTGGTGCGATTTATAAAAAAGAATATTTGTTCTCGCTTTGGCACCCCTAGAGCTATCATTAGTGATGGTGGCACTCATTTTAATAATCGTTTGTTTAAAACTTTGCTGGAAAAATATGGAGTTCACCACAAAATGGCTTTAGCGTACCACCCTCAAACCAATGGCCTTTGTGAAGTGTCTAATAGGGAGATCAAGAGAATTTTGGAGAAAACAGTAAGTGTTAATAGGAAGGATTGGTCTGATAAGCTAGATGAAGCTTTGTGGGCATATAGAACAGCTTACAAAACACCAATTGGTATGTCTCCATATCAATTAGTTTTTGGTAAAGCTTGTCATTTACCTTTGGAACTTGAGTACAAGGCTTTTTGGGCCATAAAGAAGTTAAATCTAGATTATAAAGATGCAAGTGAAAAGAGGCTGTTAAACCTTAATGAACTTCATGAATTCAGATTTCGAGCTTATGAGAGTTCTAAGCTATATAAAGAAAAGACAAAGATTTGGCATGATAGAAAGATTTTGAAAAGGGATTTCATACCTGGTGATTTAGTGCTATTGTATAACTCTCGTTTGAGATTGTTTCCAGGAAAGCTTAAATCCAGGTGGTCTGGTCCCTTTAAGGTGGTATCTACCACTACATTTGGTGCCATTGAAATTCAAGATGAGAAAAATGGAGAAACCTTTAAGGTCAATGGCCAACGCCTGAAACATTACCTTGGTGGACCAGTGGACAGGATGAAGACAAATGTGCAACTCCAAGATTGCTCATAGAAGCGTCATGATAGTCTGGCTGAAGACTTTAAACTTAGCGCTTCTTGGGAGGCAACCCAAGTTTTCTGTGTATTCTTTTTGTTTGAATTTAAAGCCCTTCTCATTTTGGGTTTGATTTTTTTTGTTTTTTGTTTTTTTTGTTTTTATGTGTTTTACAGGTTAAAATGTGGATATCAAGGAGCTTAGGATTGGCAGGGATGAGCAACATTGGGCATGTTCACAGGGAGTCTCTAACCATGCTTTGAATTTTACTTTATTACTGTATCTGGTTGCATTTGAGGGAGAATTTTAGTGAGCATTCAAAAAAAAAAAAAAAAAATTTCGCTATAGCGAGGATCCATCTCGCAATAGCGAATCCACTCCTGGTACATACCCGAGTCTCTCGCTATGGCTAGAATATGGCGAGTCTGCAGTTTTAAGTATTCTCGCTACAGCGAGAACATTACCTCGCCACAGCGAGTACAGCAGCTCCACATCCTGGTACAAAATCCAGAGAGAAGCTCGCTGTAGCCCGGCTATTGCGAGTAATTGTTGCCCATAATTGTTGCCAAGTTTTCTCGCTACTGCGAGAAATCCATTTCGCCACAGCGAGTACAGCAGCCCCACATCCTGGTACAAAATCCAGAGAGCTCGTCGCTACAGCCAAGCTATAGCGAGACTCTTCGGCCATAAAATTTTAACCAAGTTCTCTCGCAATGGCGAGATTTACTTTCGCTGTAGCGAAGATGGCAGCTTTACCTCTCGTAATAACTCCAGAGACGCTCTCGCTATAGCCCGGCTATAGCGAAGCGTCTTATATAAATATCTCCATTTCGTTTTTCTCTCGCCACTGCGACGAAGCTCCGAAAATCCTCTATCCTTAATCTCGCTGCATTTTGTGCATCATATTCTCGCGCATTCCCCTCAAAAATCGCATCTCGTACATCAGGTAATTCCTTTTAAACCCTTTCCTCCCTGATTTGCTGGTTGATTTTGCTGATTATAGTCATATTAGGGTTCGAAAAGTTTTGCTTCGATCTGCATATTTAGGGGTCTATTTGGTTAGTTTTTCTGGATTAGTTAGGTTAGTCGCCTATGTCTGTGCAGAAACACGGCTTCAAATTAGCTTTTCATCCGTTTAAATCTGGCTATGCAAATGTAGGTTCGAATTCGCTATAGCGAGTTCGATCTCGCTACAGCGAGTTCGACGCGTTTTCCAGAAAACTGGATCTTTTGAACTATTTGGCTTGATTTGTTTCCTTATTCCTCTTTCCCTCGTCCCTTATAGACCTTCAATCATGTCTTTCCTTATTAGAACCATGCTACATGTGATTGATTACTGCTGCTACTGATTTTTATCTCTTTCTTATTGAAATTTTGCAGGCATGGCTCCTAAAAAAACAAACAAAGACTGCTGCAGCCTCCTCCTCAAAGCAAAAGAAGCAATCATACGATAAGGATCGGTTTGCTTCTGCTCGGGCAGAATTTCGCTTCGACAGACTCTTCTCAGAAAGAGGGGTTGTAGAAGATCGTTACTATGCACCAACCACCCGGGACCTGATTTTTCATGATTTTGAATGGCACGGGCTGCAAGGATTCACGAAAAAAACGGTGCATCGGATCCCCTTAATGATCCAGGAGTTATATGCTAATTTTGAGGACACTGAGGAGGACGATGATGAATACTTTTGCCGTTCGGCATGGGTGCGCATAAATGAGAAAGTCTTCCAAGACTTTTATGAATTGCCGGACGTCCCAGAGTGTGCGTTTCAAGCATATTTGGAGAACCCTCAGTCCATTCCCTGGGAAGAAGTAGAGACCACCATTGCTGAAGAAGGAAGAGCTAGGTTAGTGAACAAGGTTTATCCGGTGAATCAGCTCAATAAACCAGCTCGTTTTTGGTTACAGTTCATTACAAGTAACGTCCTAACAAGCTCCCATGGATCCGACATGATCCAAGAACGAGCCACACTTACATGGTGCTTTATGACCAGACAGCGGGTCAACATCCCTCGCCTCATGTACTTAAACTTCAAACAAGTGGCGAGGTCTGATAGGGTGAGCTTAGCATACCCTCATATGCTTACTGAATTGCTCACTATGGGGGGTAGCCGCGTCTTGAAAAATGACGCGCAGTTCAAGCCGAAGGGGCCGTTCAAATATGACAGTATGAAAGATGCACCAGGGCAACCCCGGCGGCAGAGAGCAGAGGCACAGGCACAGCCTGAGGCTTCTCCACCACCTCCCTCACATCAGCACCGGGGTACTCCAGCGCCATCAGGACATGGGGCTCCTTATCAGACTGACTTTGAGAGTTGGACACGAGAGTCCATTAACAGGCTGGAAGGTCATGTCCTATCAATGAAGGAGCAACTACAGACACTTATGGACTACTTAATGCCAGCTCCTCCACCGCCACCTCCTGAGGGCCCTCAGTCACCAATCATCATTTTCCCTCAGGAGCCTGCACCTCAGGATCGACCTGGGCCGTCTGATTCTTAGGACCTTTCTATCCTGTTGCCATTTTTTTTTTGTTTTGCTCATTTTATATTCTGGATAACTGTATTATGGATAACTGTATCTATTATGCTCTCAAATCCTGACTTGGCTGCGCTCTTACATTGTCTTATTAATGCTAATGCCAACTTACTATCTCCTATATGTATTTTGTCCATTTTTTGTCTCTCAGATGAAGGAGCCACTCACATGCATTCCCTCGCTCTGTTATTCCTTCTTATCAGGGGAGTCTCGTCTCTCCCTACTTTCTTTTTATCCCTTCCCTGCACCCCCTTCTGCTTCTATTTTTCTGTCCATTTCTGAATTGCTCATTCTATACATTGCGGACAATGAAATTTCTAAGTGTGGGGGAGTTAAAGTAAACTTAGATAAATATAGGATAAGTGGATATAAATTGACAATAACTTCCTCCTATTAATAATATTCAAGTGCTTACACTCTTTATGCTCATATGTTAAATCAGATTCAGCCCTTCTCACTTTAGATGAATATTAATGAAGGAATGTAGAGGTTAAGCGAACTTGAATTGGATAAAGTAAGTGATGTAGTTGTAGTATGCACCCTAAATAGGAACACCTTCCAACAAGATGATTGTTGAAGTAATTCAAGTTTTCTTATAATGAGCTTCTAGTTGATTTAGATCTCCCCAATTTGCTTGTTCCTGATGGATACCTGATTGTTAGTTGAGAGGGATATCTAAAGCAAAAAAAAAAAAAAAAAAAAACAAAACAAAACAAAAAAAAAAAAAAAAAGCAAAAGAGGATTCTCTACTCCAATGGTTGAAATCACCTAGTAACCGGGGGTTTGCACCAAAAAGTGTGAACTTTCGCGTCAAACAGTGATAAAACTAAGAGTATGCTAGTAGCCCTCTGAAAATTTCTTTAATCTGAGTAACCGGGTGGCTTCATAACCAATGTTGTCATTCGCGTCAAAAGGATTAAGTAATTTGACGAGGAGAGAAAAAAAAAAAAAAAAAAAAAAGTGCTGAAAATAATTCTGCTTTGAATAATAGAGATCCTTCTCAATGAGCTTTGATGATTGAAGTTAGTACAGGTGATTGGGGTAGATTTTGAAACTACTGGGAAGACTTATTTAGGATTTCTTGATTATTTCTTAACATCTATTGTTGAGCACACACACACTTTAGGAATAAGGGTGTTACTATGAGTACATTGTTTTCAATTCCTATTCGAGTTTTGCTGAGACTCTGCTTCTGAAGTTGGATTCATAATAAGTGTGGGGGGGGGATCTGAACTTCTGATTGGTTGGGCATGCTTCTCTCTAAGATTTGCTTGAGGACAAGCAAGGATTTAAGTGTGGGGGAGTTTGATAACCTCCTAATTTAGGATTAAAAAGGGCTATATTTGACACTAAATTAGGGAGGTAAAATACTGTTCTCTTGACTAATATGATTAAAAGTGCATTAAATCAAACAAAACAAAGAAAGTATTATAATTGTAATGATCTTATCAGTTTAAACCTCATTTTAGATTTGATTTCAATTTCAGGAAAAAGTGGCAAAGTATAGAAGGAGTTGAATAAAAAAGAGGGAAGCTGAAAATGGCCAAAGCAGATTTACCAAGTCTTCTCGCTACAGTGAGACCGAAGTTCGCTGTAGCGATATGGCATCTTCGCCGTAGCAAAGGGGAGGCTTCGCAATAGCGAAGTCGTGTCGCATAGAAATTCCAGAGAGCAACTCGCCATAGCGTGGGAATAGCGAAGCGCAACGGAAACCTGAGGACTTATGAGACCTCGCTATAGCGAGAGACGCTACTCGCTATAGCGAGAGCGGACCTGAAACGCGCAGTTTTAATTTTTGAGCTTTAAAAGAGGTTTTCTGAGTTAGGGTTCGGAGGATTCGGCGGCAGAAGGAGTTCTGAGAGTTCAAGAGGCGATTTTGGGAGTTCTTGAAGGCTTTTTACGCTGGGAGTGTGAAAGAAGAGAAGGAATCAAAGGGGGAGCTCTACTTTCTGCATCTCAATCTTCCCTTTGTTTGCTTTCTTGTTCTTTTCAATTCTCCATGTATTTTGATTGGGAATTCTCTGTAGATTTAGCTATGTGCGGCTAAATTCCTTTTTACCTAGAGTACTAGGAACTTGATGTGAACTGAATCATTGATTATCTTGTTAATTGTGATGATTGGAATCTTGTGTATCCTCTCTTGCTTAATGCTTTCTTAGGGATTGGCCACCTCTTTGATTTGATTTGGGAAATTAGAATTTATCTTGAGAAAGGGATTCTAATTAGACCTAAGAGTTGGATAAATTAAGTTTAGAGTCATCTAATCTGTAATTAGGATAGACATATACCTGATTACCTTAATTGGTTTGTAGAGGGATATAGAATCTAATGCATTCTCACCTAAATCTAAGGACACTTAGAATTCAGGAGAGAATAGGGCTATAATTACATCGACAGACGGTTATAGCTTTTGAATCTCTTAACCCACAAGGTGAAAATTAATCACAATTGAACAAGAGGTTAAATTCTAGTGATCATCAAGGGAATAGTAACTCTAGGTAATTTCAAATCTTGGATTTTATCTTACTGCCTGTGCCAACTTAGTTTTCTTTAAATTGTTTTGTTTTAAGCATTAGTCTAAGTTCATAATTCACTTAATTGACAGTTTAACGTGGATGAAAACGGATTATACATTGCCTAATTGTAATTAACCCCTTCCTCGTGGGAACGATACTCATACTTATCACTGAACTACTTGATCTGACCCGTGCACTTGCGGAACGCATAAAAAATTTCGCGATCAAGGATCAAAAGCCTAATTGCGGTTTTGCAAAATGCGTAGTTAGGGCTAAATTAAAATTACATATTAGAGCTAGATCAAGGACGAGAAGCCCTTCACTCCAATCCTTTAAAACCTCGCCGCCACCCATCCGTCCTCTACAATGATGACGAGAATGAAGGCATAAGCTTAAACCAAAACCCTAGTGATAGAGCCTAGACACTGACAAAAACGGTGAGAACGATTGATGATCTGATTTGTAAGCCGGCGATGTGAATGGACAAGACTGGAGGAGAAGAGCTTGAAGCTAGTGATGGAATCATAACCTTGAACAATAGTGAGTCTTTCCCCTTATCTAATCTGTACAAACTCATTCTTCATTTTCCCCTTCTCTCCCTCTCTCCCTCTTTCTCTGATTCTCTCCCCTTCTCTGATTTGTGCAGATTCATTAGGGTAGTGGTATGGTTTTTTTTGCAAACTATAGCTCTAGGCACTTTTTTTTTTTCACGTACATCGGTGTGTGTGGTGGGCTTCCTAATGTTGAAGAGAAGCAAATTTGTTCTTTCTCTTTTGGTCTTGCTTTTTCCTCAAGCTAGTGTACTTTTCTTCTCCTTTTTTGATTTTTGTTCTTTTATTTTCTTCTACTTGCATTTTTCATAGTAGTTGTAATCTTAAATAGTATTATTTAATATTTTTATAGTTGTGTGCGAACAATTTTTTGCCTTTTGTTTGATTTTATCAATTGCCATCTCTGTATTTGTATTAGAGAGACAAACTTTGAGGTAGTCTCCTAGTGTTTTGGTTTGATCTTTTCCATGACAAAACTTTTTCACATATACAAATAGAACACACCTCATTTTTAATATTTCCACAATCAAGTAGTTAATCTTCCCTAGTTTACACTCATTTAACATACTATTTAGACAACTAGGTTGCTTTTGAGTTTCTTCCTGTTTGAACTTTCTTCAGTAAATTTTATAAGCGTAGACTGTAAGACGTACATAGAGACAACAATGAATCAAAACAGTGCTCCATTTTGCGAGCTTATGTGATTATGGCATTTTCTAAGAAAACTATTCGGAAAGGTTGTTCCATTTTAGTATATATATCTTAGTCAAATATTACCTTGGTTTGTTTTAGTTTGTTATTATCATTTTCTCTCATTACTACCTTATGTTGCACTAAGGTAGATGTATTATTCTTGTTTGGTAAGGTAGATGTATTATTCTTGTTTGGTTTCTAACATGTGGATGTTCATTCATGCTATTGTAAATGGTTCGGATTTATGCTGTTGTTCCACTATCATGGTCTATGTTGGTTGTGTAGCTACTCATAAAATGTTAGAACATAAAAAATTCTTTTTTTTGAAATTTAAAATTGGATAGTAATTTAGTCAAACGGTCGGTCATTGCATCAGTTTTGGTCAAAAGTTGAGAATCTTAAGCATTATATAACCAATTTGGTTTTATACGCCATTCATGGTATATGAAGTGATCTAGAATTTATATTTCTAACGTGAGATTACTAATGCATATGCTAAGAGGGACATAACAAGCCACAAAATGAGGTGACTTTAATTGCCTTTAACGTAACTAAATTGAAGTAATCTCAATCTAGTGGAAGACCCTAACACAGTTAGACTATATTGAACTAAACTAGACAATGTTAACACAATTGGACTATACTAGATTCAATACAGCGGATCTAACATAACTAAATTATACTATATTCATTCTAGTGCCTAAAAAGGTAAAATGTAATGGTAAAAAGAAAAAGTGATTCAAACAAAATATAATGTTGACGGGTTCACGATTATCTAAGAAAAGTAAAATAATTTGAAAAAAATATGGTGTTCACAACTATGATATCACCTTCTAGTAGGTAATAAATTCCTAAATTATTATGTTTTTCATAATATTTTAAGAGACTTATTAGATGAATATCGAATTTACTTTATATTTTTGATAAATGAAATTAATAAATTTTAGTTAAGTTACTATTGAGTAAGTTTTAATTTTATTTCTTTAGTTTGGAGTTAATTCTTGTATTACTTAAGTATGAATTATGTTTTGCATTTTTATCTAGATTTTTAGGTTGTTCAATGGTTTAATCTTTGTAAATAGATTATAAATAGTAATTGGATGAATTTTATGTTTTGGTTGAGTTAAACATATACAAAGAAACAAGGTTAGAAGTTTTGGAATGCAAGATAACAAAAATTGAGAACATTTTCTAAAAATGGGATAAAAGGGAAAAGAAAGAAAAAATAAACAAAAAAGAAAACAAACCAAAAAAAAAAAAAAAGAGGAAAAAAAGAGAGTGTTCGAAAGTACTATAATAAAAAATACAACGTCGAGTCTATAATTTTGAGCATCGCGGTGCTCTTGACCATTGCAGATGAAAATTCAACAATGTCCAGTGCTCTATGACATTGTTGCTTCTTTTTGAAAGTGTATACACAAGTATATGTATTGCAATAGTAATAAAGTAATGAATAGAGTTTCATTCCAACGAAGATTTGTCGTGAAAATAATTGCTAAGTACTAAAATTGTGCACCTTAATCTAAATCAAGCCAACAATAAAAGGGATATGAAATTAAACTAAACTAATGATATAAAATAAAAAAATGAAAATAAATGAGAGATACTATTCTAGATGAAATTGGAAAGTAAAATAATTTGAAATTATGACTTCCCCTGACATTTCATATGAACTAATTACCTCTCCTCAACTTGCTCTTAATGTCATTAATAGCGTAGAACTCTAATTTACTCATAAACATCTTCTGAATTACATATAGGTATTTCCCTAATCAATCTGTAATTCTTTATGCAATTAATTTAGAGGTTTAATCAAGAATATATCCTAATATGGCTGTGTGAGGCTAATAGGTATATTCCTATTCTATAAGCAAATCAATCCACTCAATATTGCAAATTTCATGAAGCCACACTACACAATCCTTGGTCAAGTCCTAAAATCCCTTTTCCAAGTTCATTTAGGTTACTGAAATCATCTAATAATTTCCTTACACTTAGAAGAATGAAATACAAGGATTGAATAATTAAATCATATCATTAATTGTAAATAAAGAGAGTAATTACAATATATTACAAGCTAGAGTTCATCACAATCCCAAACCAACAAGTTTAACTCATAACTACAAGAAATAGCAATATTAAAAACAAAGCATAAACTAAATGGGCAAAGAAATGCAAGGAAAAGCAATGGAAGAAGAGAAAAATTGATTTAATAAGTGAATCTTCCTCAAACCCAAGCTTCTTCAATAGCATTTGAAACTCCAAAACCTTTTTCCTTGATAACCTCCTAATTTAGGATTAAAAAGGATTATATTTGACACTAAATTAGGGAGGTAAAGTTCTTTTCCCTTGATTAATAGGTTAAAAATATATTCAATCAAACAAAATAAAAGAAGTATTTCAATTTTAACATTTTTATCAGTTTAAGCCTCATTTTGTGATTGATTTCAGTTTCAGGGAAAAGTTACAAAGTATAGAAAGAGTTGCAAATAAAAGAAGGAAGCTGAGATGGGCAAACACAGATTTTACAAGTCTTCTCGCTATAGCGAGAACAGAGTTCGCTATAGCGAGATAGTGAATTCGCCATAGCGAAGGAGACACTTCGCAATAGCGAAGTCGCGTTGCATAGGAAGTTCAGGGATCAACTCGCTATAGCGTGGAAGTAGCGAACACAGTAGAAAACTGAGAACATATGAGATCTCGCTATAGCGAGAGACACTTCTCACCATAGCGAGATCAGCCCTGAAACGCATAGTTTTACTTTTCAAGCTAAAAAGAGAGGAAAGAGGGTAGGGCTTCAACATTCTGCGGCAGAGGAGATTGTTGGACGTCTAGGGAGGCGATTTTGGGTGGTCTTTGAAGGCTTTTCAAGCTTAGAGGCGTGAAGAAGGAGAAAGAATCAAGGGGGAGCTCTATTTTCTGCATCTCTATCATTCCCTTGTTTGCTTTCTTTGTTTCTTTTCTTCTTCTCCATGTATTGGATTGGGATTTGCTGTAGATTTAGCTATGTGTAGCTAAATTCCTTTTACCTAGAGCACTATGAACCTGATGTGAACTAGATTGTTGTTTATCTTGTTGATTGTAATAATTTGACTCTTGTGTATTCTTCTCTTGCTTAATGCTTTCTTAGAGATTGGCCACCTCTTAGAATTGATTTTGGTAATTGGAATTGACCTTGAAAAAGGGGTTCTCATTAGACTTAAGAGTAGGATAATTAAGTTTAAAATTAACTAATTTGCAATTGGGATAGAAATATACCTAATTGCCTTAATTGGTTTTTGTAGAGGGTTGTAGTTCCTAATGCGCTCTAACCTAAATCTAAGGACACTTAGATTTTAGATGAGAGTAGGGTTATAATTACATCGACGGACGGTTATAGCTTCTAAATCTCTTAACCCACAAGATGAAAATTAATTGCAATTAAACAAGAAATTAAGTTCTAGTAAGCATCAGGGGAATAGTGACTCTAGGTAATTTCAAAACCTTGGACTCTTCCTAAAATTTCTCTGCCAACCAAGTTTTCTTAAAATTGTTTCATTTAAAATTTAGTTCTAAATTCAAGATTTGCTTAATTGGTTGCTTAACGTGGATGAAAATAGGTTGTGCATTGCCTAATTGTTATTAAGTCATTCCTCGTGGGAACGATACTTTACTTATCATTGAACTACTTGATCCGACCCGTGCACTTGCGGACACGCATAAAAATTTCCATGGTCAAGTTTTCTGGCGCCGTTGCCGGGGAATGGCTTAATTGTTCAGTTAGAAGTGTGTAATCTTTATTAGTCCTCGATTAAGCATTAGTTAGTTAATTAGTTAGAATTTCTTTTCATTCTATTATTTGCTTTAATTTTCTTTTCGTTTAAAGTAATACAGTTGGTTGAATTCTTTTCTATAGGTACCACGATACATGCCGAGGCGATCCCCTACAAAGAAGAAGCGCACAACAAAGAAAATTAGTGATCTTGTAGTGAACTTGAACATTGAAGAAACTTCTTCCAAAGTTCCAAATTCAGTGAGTGAAGAAATGGCTCAGGAAGGGAATCAAAATCAGTCCATAAAAGACTTTGTGGGCCGTACTATGAAGGGCACTCTATCCAGCATAATAGTGCCAGACTTTCAAGCTACTAACTTTGAGTTAAAGCCTGTGATGATCTCCATGCTGCAGCTCAATGGACAATTCACTGGTGAGAGGTCTGATGAAGATCCCAACCATTATATTCTATCATTCTTGGGAGTGTGCGATTCATTCAAGCAGAACAGGGTACCAAGGGATGTTTTGAGACTTCGACTATTCCCACTTTCTCTGCAAGAAAAAGCTAAGGAGTGGTTATTGACTCTGCCAGAGGGTTCTATTGATACTTAGGATAAGCTGGAGGCAAGGTTCAGAGCTCGCTTCATTCCAAACAACAGAATAGCGGATGCCCGTCGTGAGCTCATAAATTTCAAGCAGGCTTCAGATGAGCACTTATACGCTGCATGGCAGAGGTACAAGCATTTGCTTCGCCAATGCCCAAGCCATGGGATGGATAATTATGCTATTGTTCAGAACTTCTGCACGCGTCTAACTCCACAAACTGATACGATGTTAGATGTTATCTTGAATGGACGTTGGGATGAAATGCCTGTAGATGATGTTGTTCAGGCATTGGACACATTATCTGAGAGTTATGTGCAACGAGGAGGTGAAAGAAGGGTGAATGCTAATGTTGCCAACACTCAAGAAGACCCATCTATTCCACTTGCAACTATTCTTTCTGCTCTGAACAAGAGATTTGATATGTTAGAATCTCAAGTGCAGCGAAGTCAGCACATGAATGTCTGCTCTACTCAGATGGCCCCAATTACTTGTGAAAACTGTGGGGATCTACATTCAGTGGACTATTGTCCTTTGGCACCTTCAGAATCAGTTCACTATGTGGGGAACTTTCAAAAGAATCAGAATCCCTACTCCAATAATTACAATCCTGGGTGGCGGAATCATCCAAACTTCTTTTGGAAGCATGGCCCAGCACTGAATCAACCAGCATCCTCCTCAAGTATTAAGCCTACTCAACCACCAGGTTTTGCTCAACCTGTGAGGGAAAATGCACCTATTCAAGAACCTAAGACGAATTTGGAAGATGCCTTGGCCAAGTTCATTACCATCCAAAGTAAGCAAAATGAAGAGCAAGCTCAAGTGAATGCTAGAGTTGACACCTCCTTGAGAAATTCAGAATTGCAAATGGGTCAATTAGCCTCAACAATGAATTCATTAAGACAAGGGGGATTGCCAAGTGATACGATGCCTAATCCTAGAAGAGAAGGCAAGGAAGAATGTAAGGCCATAACTCTTCGAAGTGGAAAAGTGTTGCCAGATATTCAAGCACCAAGGGTGGTTAGCCACACACCTTCATCAAATGCTGTTGAAGATGAGGAAAAAAGGGAATTTGTTACAAAGGAGAAGAGTGATGATAAAAGAATAGGAGAAGAACATGTGGATGCATTAGTTGAAAAAAGGAGAAAAGTGAGTAGTGAAGAAGTGAAAAAACATGCAGATGTTGATAAGGGTAAGAAATAAGGAGAGAAATTACAAACAGTACCAAGGCCAATACCTCCATTATCATTTCCATAAAGACTTCAAAAGAAGGTGGAAGATAAGTAGTATCAAAACTTTTTGGAAGTATTCAAGCAGCTTCATATAAATATCCCTTTCTCAGAAGCATTGGAGTACATGCCTAAGTATGTCAAGTTTTTAAAAGAGATGCTGAGCAAGAAGAGAAGATTTAGGGAATTTGAAACTGTGGCACTTACTGAAGAGTGCAGTAAAATAATCAACCCACGGATTCCAATGAAGTGCAAAGATCTGGGTAGCTTCTCTGTGCCTTGTAAAATAGGTACTCATTTTCAAGGTAAAGCTTTGTGTGATCTTGGAGCCAGTGTGAATCTTATGCCACTATCTTTCTTTGAGAAATTGCAACTTGGAGAGGCAAGACCTACTACAGTAACATTACAATTAGCGGATCGGAGCTTAGCATATCCAAGGGGTATAATTGAAGATGTTTTAGTGAAGGTTGGTGAGTTCATTTATCCAGCTGACTTCATTATTGTCGACTGTGAAGAAGATAAGGATAATCCTCTGATTTTCGGTCGTCCATTCTTAGCTACAGCTAGAACTCTGATTGATGTAGAGAAAGGGCAAATAGTGATGAGACTAGGGGATGAGCAGGTGGTGTTTAACATGGACAAAGCATTGAAATATCCTAGAGATGCTGAAGACTGCTTCAGAGTTTCAGTGATTGATAATTTGGCTCAAGAACAATTCAATGCAATGATAGTTCAAGATCCTATTAAAGCATTTCTAATGGGAGTGAAGCATGAGAAAACTGAAGCTAGTCAAGAGGTAGCCCAAGTACTTAATTTTTCAACCACTCGGGGTAAACAGTATTGGCGAGTGGAATCTTTAGATTTGGCTTCCTGTTCAATACCATCTCTTAAGCCTTCAATTGAGCAACCCCCGATTTTGGAGTTGAAACCTCTCCATAAGCATCTAAAATATGCATATTTAGGGGATTCAGAGACACTTCCTGTCATCATCTCTACATCATTGAATTCCTATCAAGAACAGAGACTGATTGAGGTGTTAAAGAGTCATAAAAAGGCTCTAGGCTGGATACTTGCAGATATCAAAGGGATAAGCCCTTCCATTGTGATGCATCAAATTCTACTGGAGGAAGATCATAAGCCATCTATAGAGAATCAGAGGAGGCTTAACCCGATGATGAAAGAAGTTGTCAAGAAGGAAATCATCAAGTGGCTGGATGCAAGAATCATCTATCCAATTTCAGATAGTGCATGGGTTAGTCCAGTACAGTGCGTCCCTAAGAAAGGAGGGATGACAATTGTGACAAATGAAAAGAAGGAATTGATCTCTACAAGAACTGTCACTGGTTGGAGAGTGTGCATGGACTATAGGAAGTTAAATGCAGCCATTCAAAAAGATCATTTTCCTCTTCCCTTTATTGACCAAATGCTTGATAGGCTAGCGGGGAAGGAGTATTTTTGTTTTCTGGATGGTTATTTAGGATACAACTAAATTTCTATAGCACCTGAAGACCAAGAGAAAACAACTTTCACCTGTCCCTATGGCACTTTTGCTTTTAGGAGAATGCCATTCGGATTGTGTAACGCACCAGGAACTTTTCAAAGATGCATGACATCCATCTTTTCTGACTTCATTGAAGATATCATGGAGATTTTTATGGATGATTTCTCTGTCTTTGGCGATTCATTTGAAGTTTGTTTGAAGAATCTTTCTAAGGTGCTTAAAAGGTGTGAGGAGACGGATTTAGTGTTGAATTGGGAAAAATGTCACTTCATGGTGAAGGAAGGAATAGTCTTAGGACACAAGGTGTCTAAGGAGGGTCTGGAAGTAGATCAGGCCAACACATCATTGATTGAGAAGTTGCCACCTCCTACTAATGTCAAGGGAATCCGAAGTTTTCTTGGGCATGTGGGGTTTTATAGAAGATTTATCAAGGATTTCTCAAAAATTTCAAAGCCCTTGTGCAAGCTACTAGAAAAGGATACTAAGTTCCTTTTTGATGATGATTGCTTGAAAAGTTTTGAGGAGTTGAAACAGAAGCTAATAACTGCACCGGTAATAGTTGTTCTGGATTGGTCATTGCCTTTTGAGATCATGTGTGATGCAAGTGACTATGTAGTAGGAGCTGTTCTCGGACAGAGGCGAGACTGAGTTTTTCATCCTATCTACTATGCCAGCAGGACATTAGTGGATGCTCAGGTAAATTGTTCTACCACTGAGAAAGAAATGCTAGCCATTGTTTTTGCTTTTGAGAAGTTTAGAGTTTATCTGTTGGGAGTCAAAGTTATAGTGCATACTGATCATGCTGCCATTAAATATTTGTTGAGAAAGAAAGAGTCCAAACCTAGATTGATTAGGTGGGTGTTATTACTTCAAGAGTTTGACTTGCATATAGTGGATAGGAAAGGAAGTGAAAACCTAGTAGCTGATCATCTGTCTAGGTTAGATCCTGAGCATGTTAGTGATAATAAGCTTGTGAATGATGGTTTTCCTTATGAATGCATTATGGCTACTAATTTGCTACATATACCTTGGTATGCTGACATAGCAAATTATATTGTCTGTGAAGTTTTACCTCCTGATTTAAACTATTATCAAAAGAAGAAATTCTTGCATGAGGTTAAGCTTTACATTTGGGATGAACCTTATTTGTTCAAAAGGTGTGTCGATGGCATTCTTAGGAAGTGTGTTCCTGAGATTGAACAACATGACATTTTGCTTGCATACCATGCATCACCATTTGGGGGACATTTTAGTGGTCAGAAAACTGCTTTTAAAGTATTGCAATCTGGTTTTTATTGGCCTACACTGTTTAAGGATTCTCATGTGTTTGTTTCTCACTGTGATGCTTGTCAAAGATCTGGGAATATTTCTAAAAGACATGAACTTCCTCAAACCGGTATTTTTGAAGTTGAGTTGTTTGATTTATGGGGAATAGATTTTATGGGTCCCTTTGTTTCTTCTCGAGGCCAACAATACATTTTAGTGGCAGTTGAATATGTGAGTAAGTGGGTTGAGGCGGTAGCTTGCCAACACAATGATGCTCAAACAGTGGTGCGATTTCTAAAGAAGAACATTTTTTCTCGTTTTGGCACCCCTAGAGCTATCATTAGTGATGGTGGAACTCATTTTAATAATCGCTTATTTAAATCTTTGCTGGAAAAATATGGAGTTCACCATAAAATGGCCTTAGCTTACCACCCTCAGACCAATGGCCTCTGTGAAGTATCTAATAGGGAGATCAAGAGAATTTTGAAAAAAATAGTGAGTGTTAATAGGAAGGATTGGTCTGATAAGCTAGATGAAGCTTTATGGGCATATAGGACAGCTTACAAAACACCAATTGGTATGTCTCCATATCAATTAGTTTTTGGTAAAGCTTGTCATTTACCTTTGGAACTTGAGTACAAAGCTTTTTGGGCCATAAAAAAGTTGAATTTGGATTATAGAGATGCTAGTGAAAAGAGGTTGTTAGACCTTAATGAACTTCATGAATTTTGATTGCAAGCTTATGAGAGTTCTAGGCTATATAAGGAAAAAGGCTAAGATCTTGCATGACAGGAAGATTTTAAAAAGGGATTTGATGCCTGGTGATTTAGTGTTATTGTATAACTCTCGTTTGAGGTTGTTTCTAGGAAAGCTTAAATCGAGGTGGTCTGGTCCTTTTAAGATTATGTCTACCACTACCTTTGGTGCCATTGAAATTCAAGATGAGAAAAGTGGAGAAACATTCAAGGTAAATGGCCAACGCTTGAAGCATTACCTTGGTGGACCGGTGGACAGGATGAAGGCAAATGTGCAGCTCCAAGACTTCTCATAGAAGTGTCAAGATAGTCTGGCTAAAGACTTTAAACTTAGCGCTCCTTGGGAGGCAACCGAAGTTAATTTCTTGTTTTTATGTTGGAATGTAAGGTTCTTTTTGTTTTGGGTTTGACTCTTTTCAATTTTTTTGTGTTTTGTAGGTTGAAATATGGATATTAAGGAGCAAGGGATTGGCAGGAAAGAGCAACACCAGACATGTTTACAGAGAGTCTCTAACCATGTTTTAAACTGCATTTTATTATTATATCTGGTTAGATTTGAGGGTTTATTTTAGTGAGCATTTGCTTAAACAAAAAAAAAAAATCGCTATAGCGAGGAATCCCTCTCGCTATGGCGAGGCCGCTTGTCCCACTGCTGGTACACACACCATAGAGTATCTCGCTATGGCTAGACTGTGGCGAGCCACAGTCTGCAACATTAAGTATTCTCGCTACAGCGAGAAAATTACCTCGCCATAGCGAGCTCTTTGTGTTGCATTTTGGTACAAAGTCTAGAGAGGTCTTCGCTGTAGCCTAGCTATGGCGAGCGAAATGTTGCATAAATTCTTACAAAGTTTTCTCGCCATTGCGAGGTAACTCATTTGCTACAGCGAAAGCAGCATTTCCATGGCTGAGTACTAAATCCAGAGAGATTCTCGCTATAGCCTAGCTATAGCGAGATTTTTCAGCCACTAGTAATTATCCAAGTCTTCTCGCCATTGCGAGAAGAAATTTTCGCTATTGCGAGGACAGCAGCTTTGCTTTTGGTAATTACCCCAGAGAAGCCCTCGCTATTGCTTGGCAGTGGCGAGTCTCTCTATATAAAATAACCTACAGTTTTTTTTTCTCCATTCCTTCATTTCGTTCTCGCTACTGCGATGAAGCCCCTCAATTTCTTCCATTCTCTCTTTTGCTGCATTTCGCGCATCTTAAGCTCGCATTCCCTTCACCCCTCGCATCTGTTGCATCAGGTAAATTGATTGACTCTTTTATTCCCTTGAATCGCTGGTTATTTCGCTAAATCTGGTCATTTTAGGGTTCAATTTGTTTTACTTAGATTTGAGTATTTAGGGGTTATTTAGTTAACTTTTCTGGATGGGTTTTATTGGTCGACTATTTCTGTACAAAAGAATGGCTTAAATTTAGTTTTTCCTCCGTGAAATCTGGCTGTGCAGAAATCTGCTCGAACTTGCTATAGCGAGTTCTAGAGTTTTTCCAGAACTGAGCTTTTCTAAACCATTTTGTGTGGGTTGCTTCTTTATTCCTTGCCCCCTAGTCCCTTGGATGCCTTTAATTGTGTCTTCCCTTAGTATAAATATGCTGCATTCATTTGATTTCCTGATTTAATTATATCCTTTGAAGGCTGCCACTGATTTTTATCTTTCCTTCTTGTTTGAATTTTAGGGCTATGGCTCCTAAGAAACAAACTAAAACTGCTGAAGCCTCATCCTCGAAACAAAAGAAGAAGTCATATGACAAGGACCGGTTTGCATCAACTAGAGCAGAATTTCGCTTTGAGCGACTGTTCTCGGACAGGGGGGTTGTCGAGGATCGTTATTATGCACCCCATGTGTTGGACCTAACCTTCTTGGATTTTGAATGGCATGGGTTGCAAGGATTTACTAAGAAGCCGGTGCATCGGATCCCTTTAATGATCCAAGAGCTGTATGCAAATTTTGAAGATACTGAGGAGGAGGAGAATGAATACTACTGCCGTTCGGCTTGGGTGTGCATTAATGAGAAAGTTTTCCAAGATTTTTATGAGCTGCCTGATGTTCAAGAATGTGCATTCCAAACATACATGGAGAACCCTCAATCCATTCCTTGGGAAGAAGTGGAGACAACTATTGCTGAAGAAGGAAGAGCTCGGCTGGTTAATAAGGTTTACCCAGTGAATCAACTCAGCAAGCCCGCTCGTTATTAGTTACAATTCATCACAAGCAACATCCTGACAAGTTCTCATGGATCAGACATGACCCAAGAAGAAGCTACTCTGACGTGGTGTTTTATGACTAGACAGCAGGTAAACATTCCTCATCTCATGTACTTGAATTTCAAGTAAGTGGCGAGGTCCGACCGAGTTAGCCTGGCATACCCTCATATGCTCACCGAATTACTTACAATTGGGGGTAGCCGCGTCTCTAAAAATGACGCGCAGTTCAAGCTAAAGGGGCCATTCAAATATCATAGCATGAAAGATACACCAGGGCAGCCCCGTAGACACCGAGCACCCACTCAGGCCCAGACTGAGGCATCTCCACCTTCTCCCTTATAGCAGCACTTTAGTATTCCAGAGCCAATGGGGCACGGAGCACAATATCACTTTGAATTTGAGGATTGGGCGAGATCATCCATTGATAGGCTAGAAGGGCATATCCTATCAATGAAGGACCAGCTGTAAACTCTGATGGATTACCTGATGCCTGCTCCTCCTCCACCACTGCCTGAGGCTCATCCACCATCAGTCATCATTCTACCTCAAGATCCTGTACCTCAGGATCCTGCACCTCAGGATCGCCCTGGCCCTTCTGACGCTTAGGACTTCTCTACTCCCGCTACCCATATTTGTTTTGTTTTCCCTTATTTTCCATTTTTGGATTACTGTATATGGATAACTGTATTTGACTCTGCTTTCCAATCCTGAATTGGCTCTGTTCTTTATTGTTGTTTTATTTCTGACGCCCACTTACTGTTTGTTATGTGTGCTCTATTTAATTTTTGTATCTCAGATGAAGGAGTGTTCACACGCATCCCTCGCTTTCTTCTCTCTTCTTATCAGGGGAGTCTCATATCTCCCTACCTCTTTACATCCCATCCCTCTACCCCCATCTGCTTTTCTATTTCTACTGCTTGTTTTCCCGGCGTACACATTGCAGACAATGTATTGTTTAAGTGTGGGGGAGTTGAGTTCAGGTAGATACACATAGGTGGGTATGGGTATGAATGTATAAATCAGATTCCCTCTTACTTTAGATGAATACTAATTAATGAAAGTGGGGTTTAAGCAAACTTGAAATGAATAGTAAGTAATGTAGTTGTAGTGTACACCCACAATAGAAACACTTTTCAGCAAGATGATTTTTGAAGTAATTCGAGTTTTTCCTTTAATGAGCTTTCAGTTATTTTAGATTTCCCCAATTTATCTGTTTCTAATGGATATTTGTTCGTTAGTTGAGAGGGATATATATAAAAAAAAAAAATTCTCTACTCTAATGGTTGCAATCACTTAGTAACCAGGGGTTTGCACCAAAAAGTGTGGACTTTCGCGTCAAACAGTGATAAAACTAAGAGTATGCTAGTAGCCCTCTGAGGATTTCCTTAATCTGAGTAACCGGATGGCTTCATAATCAATGTTGTCATTCGCATCAAAAGGATTAAGTGATTTGACGAGGAGAGAGAAAAATAATAATAATAATAAAAGAATAAAAAAAATAATAAATAAATAAATAAAATGACTATGCTGAAAATAATTCTACATTGGTCAATAGAGATCCCTCTCAATGAGCTTTAATGATTGAAGTTAGCACAGATGGTTGGATTAGGCTTTGGCATTTCAGGGAGAGTTTATTAAGGACTACTTGATTGCTTCTTAACATCTCTTGTGGAACTCACACACACACTTTAGAACTCAGGGTGTTACTATGAGTACATTGTCTTCAAATTCAATTTAAGTTTGCTACGCTTTTGCTTCTGACATTGGATTCATTATAAGTGTGGGGGGATCTGAATTTCTGATTGATTGGATATTCGTTGTGGAAAAATTGAATAATCATATTACTTGATTCTTTTTAAAACTTGCTTGAGGACAAGCAAGGATTTAAGTGTGGGGGAGTTTGATAACCTCCTAATTTAGGATTAAAAAGGATTACATTTGACACTAAATTAGGGAGGTAAATTTTTTTTCCCTTGATTAATAGGTTAAAAATATATTTAATCAAACAAAACAAAAGAAGTATTTCAATTTTAACATTTTTATCAATTTGAGCCTCATTTTGTGATTGATTTCAATTTCAGGGAAAAGTTACAAAGTATAGAAAGAGTTGCAAATAAAAGAGGGAAGTTGAGATGGGCAAACACAGATTTTACAAGTCTTCTCGCTATAGCGAGAATAGAGTTCGCTGTAGCGAGATGGTGAATTCGCCATAGCGAAGGAGACACTTCGCAATAGCAAAGTCGCATTGCATAGGAAGTCTAGGGATCAACTCGCTATAGTGTGGAAGTAGCAAACATAGCAGAAAACTGAGAACATATGAGATCTCGCTATAGCGAGAGACACTTCTCGCCATAGCGAGATTAGCCTTGAAACGCACAGTTTTACTTTTCAAGCTAAAAAGAGAGGAAAGAGGGTAGGGCTTCGACATTCTGCGGCAGAGGAGATTGCTGGACGTCTTGGGAGGCGATTTTGGGTGGTCTTTGAAGGCTTTTCAAGCTTGGAGGGGTGAAGAAGGAGAAAGAATCAAGGGGGAGCTCCATTTTCTGCATCTCTATCATTCCCTTGTTTGCTTTCTTTGTTTCTTTTCTTCTTCTCCATGTATTGGATTGGGATTTGCTGTAGATTTAGCTATGTGTAGCTAAATTCCTTTTACCTAGAGCACTATGAACCTGATGTGAACTAGATTGTTGTTTATCTTGTTGATTGTGATAATTTGAGCCTTGTGTATCCTTCTTTTGCTTAATGCTTTCTTAGAGATTGGCCACCTCTTAGAATTGATTTTGGTAATTGGAATTGACCTTGAAAAAGGGGTTCTCATTAGACTTAAGAGTAGTATAAATTAAGTTTAAAATTAACTAATTTGCAATTGGAATAGAAATATACCTAATTGCCTTAATTGGTTTTTGTAGAGGGTTGTAGTTCCTAATGCGCTCTAACCTAAATCTAAGGACACTTAGATTTTAGATGAGAGTAGGGTTATAATTACATCAATAGACGGTTATAGCTTCTAAATCTCTTAACCCACAAGGTGAAAATTAATTGCAATTAAACAAGAAATTAAGTTCTAGTAAGCATCAGGGGAATAGTGACTCTAGGTAATTTCAAAACCTTGGACTCTTCCTAAAATTTCTCTGCCAACCAAGTTTTCTTAAAATTGTTTCATTTAAAATTTTGTTCTAAATTCAAGATTTGCTTAATTGGTTGCTTAACGTGGATGAAAATAGGTTGTGCATTGCCTAATTGTTATTAAGTCATTCCTCGTAGGAATGATCTTTACTTATCATTGAACTACTTGATCCGACCCGTGCACTTGTAGACATGCATAAAAATTTCCGTGGTCATTCCTCTTCCCCAAAACTTTTAGAATGGCGGCCTCCCCTAGAAAAAGTGCTAAAAACCCTTTAAAACCCTAAAAAATACAGTTAAAAAATGGTGTGTTTTACATTTTTTCGAATTGCACTACGGCGTAAAATTTTACGTTGTGCCTCATTTTGCTTTTGTTTGTCAATGCACCACTGCGCTTAAATTTGTTGCCACAACATTGCATTCTCTTTAACAACAGTTTTGAGCGCCACCTTTTGCTCTTTTGTCTTTTCTTCTTTTTCTTTTTCTTTTTGATCCTTTTCCAACAAATCTTCTTAATGTTTGTTACTTTGCATGCCAACACTTCTAAACTTGTTTCTTTATAATTATAACCCTACAAAAACATAAAATTTATCTAATTAATATTTATAATTTACTAATAAAAGTTAAACAATTTGACAACTTAAAAATTTAGATTAAAGTATAAAATACTATTTATACTTAACTAACACAAAAAATTAACTCAAAGTCAAAGAAATAAAACCAAAACTTACTAGATATTAACTTGGTTAAAATTTATTAATTTTATATATAAAAGAACATAAAATAAGTTTAATATTCATATGATAAGTGATAACTCCCTAATTTAGGATTAAAAAGGAATATATTTGATATTAAATTAGGGCGGCAAAGTACTTTTCTCTTTATTAATATGGTTAAATGTGTATTCAATCAAACAGAATAAAGAAAGTGTTTCAACTGCAACATTTTTATCAGTTTGAGCCTCATTTTATGATTGATTTCAATTTCAGGGAAAAGTAAAAGATCGTAGAAAGAATTGAGAAAAGAGAGGGAAGCTGAAAAGTGAAAATGCAAGTGGAACAAGTCCTCTCGCTACAGCTAGAACACAATTCACTGTAGTGAGAAAGGCACTTTGCCGTAGCAAAGTCGCGTTGTATAGAAATTCCAGGGAGTAACTCGCTATAGTGTAGCAGTAGCGAAAGTAGCAGAAATCTGGGAACCTATGAGCTCTCGCCATAGCAAGAGTCACTCCTCGCCATAGCGAGATCAGTCTCTGAAACGTACAACTTTGATTTACAAGCTAAAACAGAAGAGAGGAGGCTAGGGCTTCATCATTCAGCAAGAGAGGAGAGTTCTGGCCTACTAGAAGAGGAGAAAAATGCATAAGAGGTATTGGGAAAGCTCCATACTAATCGAGAAATCATTGATTCTATCATTTATTCTTCCGATTAGGTGTTTCTACTCTATCTTCCCTTCTAGTAGATGATTGTTGATATGTTTGCTGATATTGTTTGTGGGTTTCAAACCATGAGTGGCTAAATCTTGTAACCCTTAGGGATTCTATGAACCTTTAATCTTTAGAGATTATTTTCTTTTTGATTATGTTGGATTATTGAAGAGTTTAGTGTTTAATTTGAATTATGGTATCATTCTATTGATTGGCCTCCTTTAGTTTGATTATGGGTTTGGTAATTAACCTTTGAAAGAAGGGAATTGCTTATACACCATTGATTGAGCAACTTAGGATTAGACATAGTCTAATTTGCACTTGAGGTAGAGATATACTCGGGGCCCTAGGTAGTCTGGATAAGGTCTGAGCGTAATTGAATATTAACTACTCATTCGAAACATCAAAGAGTCAAGTTGATATAGAGGTTAAATGGATCAAAAGACATTTGTACCCAATTAGACCTTTGACTCTAAAATTGACAATAAGCCAACTAATACAAAAGGGGATGATTGACATTGTGTAAAAAGGGGATTAAAATTCCTATGGTGTCTTTAATTACTTATTCTCAATTAAAACCATCTTTTAGTATTGCTAATTGCATTTGAATTAATTTTCATAAAAACTCAATTACAATTTAATTTGTTTAACTAAAATGAACATGAGAACTCTAATGCCTAGTCACCAATCGTACTGATTCTCTGAGAGAACAACCTTGATTCATCATGTACTACTCTTACGACCCGTACACTTGCAGTGTCATTATTCTAGTGAACGTCAAGTTTTTGGTGCTGTTGCCAGGGAATCAAGGCAATTGGTGAAAAGAATTAGAGGGTTTTGAGTAGTTTTAGCTTAAACACTTAGTTTCTTTTCATTTACTCTCTTGTTTATTTATGCTTTCATTTGTTAGTTATAGTAATTTTATTAATACTTCCTTAGTAATTACTTTTTGGTTTCCTTGGTTTAGTGAGACTCTTGATCTGCACTCCATTGTTTTTGTAGGTACATAGTTTATGCCACCTAAATCTAAATCCACGAGAACACCTAGAAAGGCAAGGAGTTTGATGGATATTCTGTCTGAGGGGTCTGTGCTAATCCAACTTGAGGGTGAGATAAATGTTCCTACTACAAATATGGCACATGAAGATAATCAGAATCGCACTATCAAGGATTTTGTGGGAAGAACCATGAGAACTACTCAACCTAGCATCATAGTACCAGACTTTCAAGCTGCTAATTTTGAGCTAAAGCCTGTGATGATCTCCATGTTGCAGCTCAATGGATAGTTTACTGGTGAGAGGTCCGATGAAGATCCTAACCGTCACATTCTATCATTTTTTGGAGTATGTGATTCATTCAAGCAGAATGGCGTACGAAGGGATGTTCTGAGACTTAGACTGTTCCTACTTTCTCTACAAGAAAAGGCTAAAGAATGATTATTTACTCTATCGAAGGGTTCAATTGACACTTGGGATAAGTTAGAGGCAAGGTTTAGAGCTCGCTTCATTCCAAACAATAGAATAGCTGATGCTCGTCGTGAGCTTGTTAACTTCAAGCAAGTTTCAGATGAGCATTTGTATGTTACATGGCAGAGATACAAACATTTACTTCACCAGTGCCTGAGTCATGGGATAGATAATTGTGTCATTGTTCAAAATTTTTGTACACGTCTAACCTCATAAACTGATATAATGTTGGATGCTATTTTAAATGGATGTTAGGATGAAATGCCTGTAGATGATGTTATTCTGGCATTGGACACATTATTTGAAAGCTATGTGCAAAGAGGGGGTGATAGAAGGGTGGGTGCTAATGTTGCTAATACTCAAGAAGACTTCTCCATTCCACTTGCAACCATTCTCTCTGCTCTGAACAAGAGATTTGATATGTTAGAATCTCAAGTACAACGAAGTTAGTATATGAGTGTTTGTTCTACTCAAGTGGCCCTAACTACTTATGAAAATTGTGGGGATCTACACTTAACGGATTATTGCCCCTTTGCATCTACAGAATTAGTTAACTATGTGGGGAACTTTCTGAAGAATCAGAATCTTTACTCAAACACCTACAATCCTGCATGGCATAATCATCCAAATTTCACTTGGAAGAATGGCCTATCACTTAATCAGCCATCATCCTCTAGAACAAGGCCAACTTAACCTCCTGGGTTCTCTCAAGTGGCAAGGCAAAATGTGCCTATTCAGGAGCTCAAAACAAATTTAGAGGATGTTTTGGCTAAATTTATGATCACTCAAATTAAGAATAATAAAGAGCAAGCTGGCATTATTGCAAAGGTAGATTCCTTTCTTAAGAATATAGAAGTGCAGATGGGGCAGTTAGCTTCTGCTGTGAATGCACTACATCAAAGAGGTTTGCCAAGTGATACAATCCTTAATCCAAGGAGAGATGGTAAGAAAGAATGTAAAGCTGTCACTTTGAGAAGTGGTAAAGAGCTCCCTAAAGTACAAGTTCAAGTGAAGGAGCCAAACAAGGTGAACTCTAAGGGTCCATCAGGCATCACTCAGATTGAAGATGAAGAACTTCAACAGGAAAAAGAGTGAAAGATCGCTAATTTTAAGGAAAAAGAAGAGGACAAGGAGGGAAAATCTAAAATGGAAAAGCCTGAAGAAAAGACAGTGGTGCATCCTAAAGTAGTGCCAATGCCTCCATTTCCTCAGAGATTGCAAAAAAAAGTCCTTGATGAGCAGTATAAGAAGTTTTTGGACATGTTTAAGCAACTTCACATCAATATCCCCTTCTCTGAGGCTTTAGAGCAAATGCCTAAATATGCTAAGTTCTTTAAGGACATGCTTAGCAAGAAGAAACGGTTCACCAAATGTGCAACAGTGGCTCTAACAAAAGAGACCACTAATATTCTCAAATTCAATCTTCCAACCAAGTGCAAAGATCCTAGTTCTTTCTCTATCCCTTGCATGATTGGGGGATAAATTTGAGGGTCGAGCATTTTGTGATTTAGGATTTGCTGTGAATCTCATGCCCTTATCTATTTTTCAAAAGCTACAAATGGGTGAGGCCAACCCAACGACTGTCACCCTACAATTGGCTGACAGAAGCTTTTCTTATCCACATGAAATTATTGAAGATGTGCTAGTGAAGGTTGGCCCATTCATTTATCCTGCTGATTTTATTATGCTTGATATTGAAGAGGATAGAGATATCCCATTAATAGTGGGGAGGCCATTTCTAGCTACTGGCAGAGCACTAATTGATGTGGAAAAAGGAGAAATTATAATGAGGCTTGGAGATGAGCAAGTTATCTTTAGTGTGGAGAAAGCTATGAAGCATCTGGGTAGTATGGAAGAATGCTCAAGGGTGTCTATTATTGAGGAGGTAATTTAAGAAGAATTGAATTCTTTTGCTTTCACAGATCCTCTTGAAGCAGTACTTGTGGTAAACAAAATATAGTAGAGGTGATGAGAATGGAGGTTAAGCACAAACTTAATGCACTTAGACCTGTGGCCAAGTAGAGTGGCCATTTTGAATCACTAGAGTTGACTTCACGAAAAACTCATGCCCTCCCATCATCCATCGAGCAGCCTCTAATGTTGGAGTTGAAACCTCTTCTACCGCATCTAAAATATGCTTATTTGGCAGAAAGAAAGACTTTACCAGTTATAGTCTCATCTGCATTAACACTTCTCCAAGAAAAATAACTGTTAAAAGTGTTAAAAGAGCACAAAAGAGCCATCGGTTAGACTATAGCTGATATAAAAGGGATTAGTTCAGCTATCTGCATGCACAAAATTCTCTTATAAGATGACTATAAGAAATCAGTGGAGAATCAAAGGCGATTGAATCCTATAATGAAAGAAGTGGTCAAGAAAGAGATTATCAAGTGGCTTGATGTTGGTATTATCTATCCCATCTCGGATAGTGATTGGGTAAGTCCAGTGCAATGTGTCCCTAAGAAGGAAGGAATGACAGTGGTGAACAATGAGAAGGATGAAATGATTGCTACAAGAACAGTTACAGGCTGGAGAGTTTGTATAGACTACAGGAAGTTGAACACAGCTACAAGAAAGGATAATTTCCCATTTCCATTCATCGATCAAATGTTAGATCAATTGGCAGGAAAAGAATTCTTTTGTTTCTTGGATGGCTATTCTGTTAGGAATCATGGGAGGCACACAGCAAAAATATTTAAAATTTTTTATCCCGATTCCCACCAAGGATCCATCAAAATTGCTTAAACTGAATAGGTTCAGAGAATTATCTTTTATGTTATTTAAGTTTGCTGTTTACTCTTCGTCTGGATCACAAGAACTGACCGCAGATCGGCTCCCTCTACTGGTATCCACACAAACAGGGTTTAGCAACTCGAACGGTGTGCTAGCACCTGTCCGTACGACATCCATACACCTCCGTACAACGTCCGTACACAGTCTCTCTCTCTAGGGTTTTTAGAGGCAGCTCTAGAATTACTTTTCTAATATGGAAACCCTAATCAAATTTTTAAAAATTTTATAGACTAGGGTTTCAGATATATATATTTAATTAATCAAAATTAATTAAATATATTTATTAGTTTAAATTCAAATCTATCCTATAGTTTAAATTTAAACTAACAATATCCATACCCTAATTTAAATTTAAATTATCTGATTAGTTTAAATTTAAATCTATCTAATAGAATTAAATTTAAACTAATATATATATAATATCAAATATAATATGTATATATATATAATATATTTCGAATTTGATTATTTATATATATAAATAATTCCTCCATCCTAGATTTAAAAATTAAATTCATTGAATCTAGACATATTTCTGATTCAATGAATGTAGACATTTTAGTTTGAGTTGGTCCGTTCTTATGTACGACCCTACAGGCCTATATGATGTTGGTAGTAGGCCAACTACACTGTTTGACCTACAAGTCACAAGCGGCCTCTAGCAAGACATTATGACTACCTAAATTATATAGGATCGGTGATCCGATCAACCTATCTTACAACCCTATTATATCCCTTTTGTCACACGACATCTAGATCGAGTATAAGGCATGAAAATATCATCCTCAACTTGCTCGATCGTAACTTTCTCGATCTCTGAGCAGACTGATATAAGATGGAATCCTTTCCATCTGAGCATGGCCATGTATTTCTTAGTCACACTCATCAAAGGGCCCAGAGATATCTCTCTATTAATTAGAGGGACAAATTCCATCTTGACCACTCATCTTTCTCTGCATGCATTCCATTATACCCGATCATATCCTTTATAATCACCCGGTTAAAGGTGACATTAGACTATGCTAAAGTATAGTGTCCTTCATGTAGGAATCTATGGTGATCTTAGGTCCAAGGGATCAATGACACGGTTATATGTGAGATAAACTTATGACCTAATCTATGTAACTTATCTCACGAAGGGTCTATCCAGCGTCCTGTTCTTTAACACACGCCTATGATTTTGATTCATATCATCATACATGATTAACACTTAATCAATCAAAATCATACTAGTCTTAATTCATTGTTGTTCCCACAAAGAGGATTGACTAGGGACATTTTGGATAATCCAAAAAAATGATTTATCTATGGATATTATTATATATAAATATGCAAATAATATAATAATGTAATAAAAGAAAACTCTTATTTCGTAATAAAAATAATGTTCGCAATACAATGATTGGCCTAGGGTACAATCTCCAACAACTCCCACTTGCATTAGTTTCAATCATTAATGTTTCTAATACCTATTGAACAAACATGACGATCATGCTTAGCTTGTGCAAGCAGCTTAGTAAGAGGATAAGTAACATTGTCATCAGTTGGTACTTTGCATATCTTTATATCACCTCTATTAATGATTTCTTTGATAAGGTGATATTGCCTGAGTATGTATTTAGTCCTTTGATGTGATCTAGGCTCTTTAGTCTGTGCTATTGCACCATTGTTGTCATAGAACAAATCTATCGGATTTGAAATAGTAGGCACCACCCCTAGCTCAGTGGTAAACTTTTTAATCCAAACAGCTTCCTTAGCTGCATCTGATGCTGCTAAGTACTCAGCTTCTGTTGTAGAATCAAACACAGTGCTTTACTTTGAGCTCTTCCAACTTACTACTCCACCATTCAAACAGAATACAAATCCTGATTGCGATCTAGAATCATCTTTGTTAGATTGGAAACTTGCACCTGTGTAACCATTTACAACAAGCTCATCATCCAATCCTCCATACACCAAGAACACATCCTTAGTTCTTCTCAAGTACTTTAGGATATTCTTGACCGTAGTCCAATGATTCTCACCTGGATCTAATTGAAATCAACTAGCCATACTCAAGGCATATAAGACATCTGGTCGAGTGCACAACATGACATACATGATAGATCCAATAGCCGAGGTGTATGGAATCTTACTCATGCATTCTCACTCATCACATGTACTAGGACACTAAGTCTTGCTGAGATTGATGCCATGAGACATAGGTACAAAACCCCTATTTGAATCTTGTATACTAAATCTATGTAATATCTTGTCTATGTAGGTGCATTGACTTAGACTGATTAGCCTCTTGGATCTATCTCTATAGATCCTAATCACAAGGATGTAATTGGCCTTGCCTAAGTCCTTCATTGAGAAACACTTTCCTAACCAAGACTTGACAATCTATAATGTAGGAATGTCATTTCCAATGAGTAGGATGTCATCAACATAAAGTACTAGAAATACAATTGTGCTCCCACTAACCTTCTTGTAAACACAAGGTTCATCAACGTTTTGGATAAAACTAAAATCTTTGACTATTTCGTCAAAGCGATGATTCCAACTCCGAGATGCTTGCTTCAATCCATAAATGGATCTTTAAAGCTTGTAAACCTTCTCAAAATCCTCTAGATGCATAAAACCTTCAGGTTGTGTCATATACACATCCTTAAGTAGCTTTTCATTAAGAAATGTTGTTTTCACGTCCATTTGCCAAATCTTATAATCATAGTACGCAGCAATGGTGAGAAGGATCCTGATTGATTTGATCATAGCGACTGGTGAAAAGGTTTCATTATAGTCTATACCATATGTTTGTTTGAATCTTTTTGCAACCAATCGTGCCTTGAAGGTTTGCACTTGGCCATTCATGTCAATTTTCTTCTTAAAAACCCACTTGCACCCTATGGCTTTTATACCTTCAGGTGGGTCAATCAAGGTCCATACCTGATTGTCATACATGGATTATATCTCAGACTTCATGGCTTCTAGCCATTTCTTAGAGTCTGATCCCATTATGGCCTCTTGATAGGTGGTTGGCTCATCTTGATCAATGAGCAACACATCATGATCAGTTAAAAGAAATCCATATCTTTGAGGCTGATGTCATGTCCTATCAGACCTTCATAAGCCTTGTGTTACTTAAGTAGGCTTAACAACTTGTTGTGAGTCTTCTCAATTTTTCATCTTCGATTCAATGTGATTTTGTGGCTCTCGAACTTCTTCGAGATGTATCTTACTCCCACTAGTTCTTTTAAAGATGAATCCTCTTTCTAAAAAGATACCATTCTGAGCAATAAATAATTTATTCTCAGTAGGGTTATAGAAGTAGTATCCTTTAGTTTCCTTAGGATAACCCACAAAAAGGCATTTTATAGATTTGAGTGCTAGCTTATCTGAGGCCTGTTACTTAACATATGCCTCGCATCCCTAAATCTTGAGAAAAGATAAACTGGGCTTCTTCCCAGTCTATATCTCATATAGTGTCTTTTCAACCATCTTAGATGGAACACAGTTTAGTGTAAACACAACTGTTTCTAATGCATAGCCCCAAAAAGATAGTGGAAGATCCGTTTGACTCATTATGGATTGAACCATATCTAATAAAGTTCGATTCCTCTATTCAGAAACACCATTCCATTATGGAGTTCTTGGTGGGGTCAATTGCGAGACAATTCCACAATTTCTTAGATAGTCAATCAACTCTTGGCTCAAATATTCACTACCTTGATTGGATCGAAGTGCTTTAATAGATTTGCCAAGCCGATTTTATACCTCATTTTGGAATGTTTTGAACATTTCAAAAGCTTCATATTTGTGTCTCATTAAATAGATGTAACTATATCTGCTATAGTAATCTATAAAACTAATGAAGTACAAGTGGCCTCCTCTAGCAGTTGTACTTAGTGGACCACATACATCAGTATGTTCTAAGCCTAATAAGTCAGTGGCCCGTTCACTGTGCCCAGTGAAAGGTGCCTTAGTTATCTTTCCTAATATACAAGATTCGCATGTGTCAAATTATTCAAAATCAAATGATTTTAGAAGTCCATCTTGATGGAGCTCTAAAATGCATTTCTTATTTATGTGGCCTAGACGACAGTGCCAAAGATAGGTTAGATTCAAGTCGTTAGTCTTGATCCTCTTGGTAGTTATGTTATAGATATCTTGATTATTGGGAGCATCAAGATTTAAATAATAATAACCACTATACAAATCACCATCCGCATAAAAGATGTCATTAAAATAAATAGAACATTTTTTATTCCCAATTATTAAAGTAAAACCTTCCTTATCTAAATAAGAAAGTGAAACAATATTTCTACTCAAAGCAGGAGCATAATAGCAATTGTTTAAAATTAACAAAAGCCCACTGGGCAAAACTAATTCATAAGTGCCTACGGCTAAAGCAGTAACTCTTACTCTGTTTCCAACTCGTAGGTCTATTTTGCCCTTTTTAAGCTTCCTACTCCTTTTGAGACCCTGCACATTTGTACAAATGTGAGTTCCACATGCAATATCTAATACCCACATAAGAGAAGTAGAAAGATTAATTTCTATAACATAGATACCTGAAGTAATAGCCTCACTATTCTTCTTTTTCTTTAGATCTTCCAGGTAGAGCTTGCAATTTCTCTTCCAATGACTAAGCTCATTGCAAAAGAAACACTGTCCTTCCTTGGGAGGTTTCGCCTTCTTAGCTTCAGGCTTAGGATTGGGCTTGGGCTTGTTTTGTTCGTTGGACTTATTGTCCAGGCCCTTTCTCTTTCTCTTACCTTTGCCTTTCTTTTTCATTCCTTTTCCTTTCTGAACCATTAAAATAGTGCTAGGCTTTTTCTTGATATTCTGCTCAGCAGTTTTAAGCATCGAATGTAGTTCAGAAATTGATTTCTCCATGTTGTTCATATTATAGTTCATGACGAACTGGTCGTAACTCTCTGGGAGTGAGTTTAAGATCAAATCTGTAGCTAACTCCTGGCTCATGGGAAATCCAAGCCTTTCAAGGTAATCAATATAGCCTTTCATCTTTAAAATATGGGTGCTAACTGATGCACCTTCAGCCATCTTACAAGAATGTAAGGCCTTCGTGGTCTCATACCTTTCTTGCCTTGCCTATTGCTGGAACATTTCCTTGAGATGCACAATCATCTCATGAGCCTCTATGTATTCCAGATCTCTCTGAAGTTTTGGGACCATGGTGGCTAGCATCAGGCATCCTACATCCACAAAGTCATTGAGACACTTAATGTGGGCATCCCTCTGGGCTCTTAGAGCATTGGCTGTAGGCTTCTCAGGAATGGGTTCTTCTAGGACATATAACTTTTTTTCCTACTTGAGAACAATTCTCAAGTTCCTAAACTAGTCAAGAAAGTTAGTCCCATTGAGTTTGCCCTTCTCAAGGATAGATCGCAATGATAGTGTAGTAGAGTTACTTGTCGACATTTTTCTACAACAAAATATGTAAAAATCAAATGAATAACTTTCCACTAAAATAACTCTCAATTTAATTTAGCGGGCTAAGACCCATATTTTATTTTATTATAAGTTCGCTTTGGCAAGACGCTTAAAATTAAGCTATTTAGGTAGGTAACTCATTTACCAATTACATCACATGTAACTCTTAGATCTTTTATGGGATTCATTCATCACATGATCCGGCATGTTTAATCCCATCTAATGCCTTGAGACCCAAAACCATTTTGATAGTCTCAATTAAGTCAAACCACTATGAAGCTTATGAGTATCACCATTACCCAAGCTGCCTTACTAAGATAACCTAAGTGTATCCCACTTTGGTGGAACCTGCTGTCAGGTGATCAAAGTCTTGATAGATGTTCATTAGTGGGCGGCATTGTAACTTAAAATTTTATACGAAGGATTTTATTTCATTATTTCATAAAACTAGTCATCACATAATTATATACTATGATAGCATACAAACATACATGCATATGATCTCATCATAAGTCTTAAAATAAATGTGACACAATATGGCCCATCTATCCTATCTCCTCCTAAGCCAATGAGAGAATTCCTCAAAGATAAAATCTATATATACAAAGAGAAACATTGCTTGAACATTCAAGGGGAGTGTGAGATGAGAAAAGAATGTACATTCAGAATGAATAGAGAGAGGCACGACACACAAGCCGTATTTTAAAAATTACAAACCATAAGCATCTTAGGGCCATATCATGCACCATACCCATCTAAGCAAATCACAACACAAATACACATGTTACAAACATCTCATCTCATATGAAAGGTTGTAAATTTAGTGAATTTATTTTAAATTAAATTGTGTTGCGCTAGGATTAGATAGCAACGGCGGTCTCACTATCTAATTTAGTGAATTCATCAATCACATTGAAAATCCATCCACCATGCTTACTCAAGAAACGTGTATCATTCAAAAGGATTCGTTAATCACAGATTAGCATAATAAAATGGATTCATCAACCACAAATTCTAAAATGATTTCATCAATCATGGATTCATTTAGTGCGTCACATACATAGCGAAACAAATTCGAATTGAAATAGAATATAATCTGTACAAAATATATCAAATATATACATATGTAACAGATTAATAATCATGTTCCCAATCACATTGCAAATAGATTCATGTTTGAATTAAATTTTCAAATTCAAGGTCGATACATATGCATATCCAGATTCAGATTCAAAATAGATTCAGATTGACATACATGTATAGATTCATAATCAATTTTATACATGTATGATTAGCATACTCAAAGATCGACTTGAACTGAAACTATTTCAGTAATCTATTTTAGTATCTGAACCAAAATGCACATATATGTATAGATTCATAATCTATTTTAGTATCTAAAACATGAACGCACATACATATATCTTATATATATATGAACAGAATCGATTTCAGCGACTATTACCCTATACATATATCATATATATGAACAGATTCATTAAAAGGATCTCTATACTTAGATTTCATGCTTTAAAATAATTTGATCAAATCAACATCGCATAAATATCTCGTATTAGCACATGCGAAAAATTAAGCACAAGATAAAATTCTTAGAACACACAGGTACTCAATTTAAACAATTATTGACGTGGCTCTAATACCACTGTTGGGAATCATGGGAGGAACACAATAGAAACATTTAAAATTTTTTATCACGATTCCTGCCAAGGATCCGTCAAAATCACTTAAACCGAATAGGTTCAGAGAATTACATTTTCTGTCGATTGAGTTTGCTATTTACTCTTCGTCTGGATCACAGGAACTGATCGCAGATCGGCTCCCTCTACTGTTATCCACACGAACGGGGTTCAGCAACTCGAACAATGTGCTAGCACCTATCCGTAGGACATCCGTACAGCTCCATACAACATCCATACACTGTCCCTCTTTCTAGGGTTTTTGGAGGCTTTCTAGGGTTTTTGGAGGCAGCTCTAGAATTATTTTCTGATATGGAAACCCTAATCAAATTTTTAAAAATTTTATAAATTAGGGTTTCAGATATATTTAATTAATTCATTAAATATATTTATTAGTTTAAATTCAAATCTATTATATAGTTTAAATTTAAACTAACAATATCTAGAGCCTAATTTAAATTTAAATTATCTGATTAGTTTAAATTTAAATCTATATAATAGAATCAAATTTAAACTAATTCATATATATATATATAATATTAAATATAATATATCTATATATAATATATATTTCAAATTTAATTATTTATATATATAAATAATTCCTCAATCCTAGATTTAAAAATTAAATTCATTGAATCTAGACACATTTCTGATTCAATGAATGTGGACATTTTAACTCAAGTTAGTATGTTCTTGTGTGCGACCCTGCAGGCCTATATGATGTTGGCAGTAGGCCAACTACACTATTTGACCCACAAGCCACAAGTGGCATCTAACAAGACATTGTGGCTACCCAAATTATATAGGATCGGTGATCCAATGCAACCTATCTTACAACCCTATCATATCCCTTTTGTCACACGACATCTAGATCAAGTATGAGGTATGGAAATGTCATCCTTAACTTGCTCGATCTCTGAGCAGACTGATATAAGATGGAACCCTTTCCATCTGAGCATGGCTATGCATTTCTTAGTCACGCTCATCGAGGGGGGCAGAGATATCTCTCTATTAATCAGAGGGACAAATTCCATCTTGACCACTCATCTTCCTCTGTATGGATTCCACTATACCTGATCATAGCCTTTATAATCACCTGGTTAAAGGTAACATTAGACTATGCCAAAATATAGTGTCCTTCATGTAAGAATCTATGGTGATCTCAAGTCCAAGGGATTAATGACACGGTTATATATGAGATAAACTTATGACCTAATCCATGTAGCTTATCTCATAACGGGTCTATCCAATATCCTGTTTTCTAACACACACCTATGATTTTGATTCATATCATCATACATGGTTAACACTTAATTAATTAAAATCATACTAGTCTTAATTCATCGTTGTTCCCACAAAGATGATTGACTAGGGACATTTTGGATAATCCAAAAAAATGATTTATCCATGGATATTATTATATATAAACTTACAAATAATATAATAATGTAATAAAAGAAAACTCTTATTTCATAATAAAAACAATGTTTGCAATACAATGATTAGCCTAGGGCATAATCTCCAACATATTCTGGATACAATCAAATTGCCATTGCCCCTGAAGATAAAGAAAAAACCACTTTCACATGTCCATATGGAACTTTCGCATTCAGACGTATGCCTTTTGGATTGTGTAATGCTCCTGCCACATTTCAAAGATGTATGATGTCGATTTTCTCTAACATGATTGAGCATAACATGGAAGTCGTTATGGATGACTTCTCAGTGTTTAGCATCACTTTTGAAGAATGTCTAGATAATTTGACACGAGTTTTACAAAGATGTGAGGATATCGATTTGGTCTTAAATTGGAAAAAAGTGTCACTATTTGGTTTGTAAAGGTATAGTGCTTGGGCATAAGGTGTCAAAAAGACGATTGGAGGTGGATCGGGCTAAAGTTTCAGTGATTGAGCAATTATCACCATCTATTAATGTGAAAGCTGTTAGAAGTTTCTTGGGACACGCTGGGTTCTATCAGAGATTTATCAAAGATTTTTCAAAGATAGCAAAGCCTTTATCTCAATTACTTGGAAAGGATACCCTTTTTCAAGTTGGATGCAAATTGCTTGAAAGCTTTTAAAGAGCTTAAGCAAAGACTTATCACTGCACCAATTATAGTGGCCTCTGAGTAGGCACTACCCTTTAAGGTTATGTGTGATGTAAGTGATTATGTGGTTGGAGTTGTGCTTGGCCAGAGACATGGTAAGATCTTTCATCCTATTTACTATGCAAGCAAAACTCTAGTTAGAGCATAGGTAAATTACTGAACTACTGAAAAAGAAATGCTTGCTGTTGTCTTTGCCTTTGAGAAATTTAGGGTGTATTTGATGGCCACTAGAGTTATAGTTCATACTAATCATGCTGCTATTAGATATCTATTGTGTAAGAAAGAATCTAAACTTAGGTTGATTAGGTGGGTTTTATTATTGCAAGAATTTGATGTACAGATTGCTGATAGGAAAGGAACTGAAAACCAAGTTGTTGATAACTTATCTAGGCTTGTGAATAGTTCTGAGTGTGTAGATGATTTATTGATTAATGAGAGTTTTCCTAATGAGTCTATATTTGCTGTGAATTATGTGTCTGTGCCTTGGTATGTTGATTATGCCAACTACTTGGTCAGTGGTATTGTGCCTGATGAATTAAAATCTTATTAAAAGAAAAATTTTTTGCATGATGTGAAATGGTTTGTATCGGATGAACCTTTTTTATATAAGAAGTGTGCTAACCAAATTTTTCGAAAGTGTGTGCCTCAAACTGAACAAAATGATATTTTACATGCTTATCATGCTGCTCCTTATGGTGGTCATTTTAGTGGCCAATGTATTGCATACGAAGTTTTGCAATCTGGATATTATTGGTCTTCATTATTTAAAGATGCTTACTTGTTTGTTTGTTATTATGATGCATGTCAGAAAATAGGTAACATCTTAAGGAGGCACGAAATGCCTCAATCTGGTATTTTTGAGATAGAATTATTTGATGTGTGGGGCATTGATTTTATGGGGCCTTTTGTTTCATCTAGGAGCTATCAATATATATTAGTTGCTAATGAATATGTGAGTAAGTGGGTTGAGGCTGTAGCTTGTCATTCTAATGATGCCAATACGGTGGTGCGATTTTTGAAAAAGAATATTTTTACTTGATTTGGCACACCTAGGACAATCATTAGTGATAGAGGAACTTATTTTAACAATAAATTGTTCAAGGGTTTGCTTGTAAAATATGGAGTCACCCATAAGATGGCATTGGCTTATCACCCTCAAACCAATGGGTTGTGTGAAGTGTCCAACAGAGAAATAAAAAGAATTATGGAAAAAACTGTGAGTCCCACTAGAAAGGATTGGGCAGATAAGCTTGATGATGCTTTATGGGTATATAGGACTACTTTTAAATCTCCAATAGGTATATCTCCATATCAATTGGTTTTTGGCAAAGCTTGTCATTTGCCCATTGAGCTAGAGCATAAAGCCTTTTAGGTTATAAAGAAATTGAATTTTGATATGGCTAAAGTGGGTGAAAAAAGACTAATGTAACTAAATGAGTTACATGAGTTTAGATTGCAAGCTTTTGAGAGTTCAAAAATTTACAAAGAAAAGACCAAAAGAGTTCATGATAGACACATCTTACTAAGGAAGTTTGAACCTGGAGACCTTGTATTACTTTATAATTCTCGTTTAAAGTTATTTCTAGGTAAGTTGAGATCAAGGTGGTCTGGTCCGTTCAAGGTGATCTCTATGACATCTTATGGAGCTATTGAAGTTTAAGATGAAAAGTTAAGAGATCAATTTAAAGTAAATGGTCAAAGGCTTAAGCATTTTTTGGGTGGCGAGATAGACCGGTAGACAACGGCCCATAGCTTGGCTCAACCTCCTTGATTGGCTAATAAAGTCTGACTGAGGACTATAAACTAAGCACTCCTTGGGAGGCAACCTAAGTTTTCTTCTTGTTCTTATGTTTGAGTTTAAAGTTCTTTTTGTTTTTGACTTGACATTCCTTTTTCTTTATGTGTTTTGTAGGTTGGGTGTTGGTGTTGAAGTGTTGGATATTAAGGAACAAGTGGTTGGCAGGAGAGAGCAACTTCAGACATGATTTTTAGGGAGTTTCTTACCACGTTTTGAATTGCATATCATTATTCTCGTAATATTGATCATTTGTTAATATTTGGTTAAAGTTTGATGGCAATCGGTTGATTAAGTGTATGATAGGAGATATAAATAGGGTTAGAGAGTACTTTTGTGAGCATTTAGGTGGAGGATGAAAAAAAATATTTGCTACAGTGAAGAGTCCATCTCGCTATGGTGAGGCTGCTTGTCCCACGTCTGGTACATAAACCAAAGAGTTCTTCACTATGGCTTGGCTGTGCTGAGCCAAAGTAAGCAATGTTAAGTGTTCTTACTACATCGAGAAGACCATTTCGCCATAGCAAGATCTCTGTATTCCAATCTGGTATAAAGTCCAGAGGGTATCTCGTTGTAGCCTGGCTATGGCGAGTGAAGTGTGCATAAATTTTTACGAAGTTCCCTCGCTATTGTGAGCTGACTAACTCGCTATAGCGAATGCAGCATGCTTATGGTTCAGTACAAACACTAGAGAGCTTCTCGCTATAGCCTAGCTATAGCGAGATTCATCAGTTACCAAGGATTATCCAAGTATACAGCTTTGTTTGTGGTATTAATTCCAGAGAAGTCCTCACTATTGCCTGGCAATAGCGAGGCTTTAACACACACAAATTTCCCCATTTTCTGGCATTCTCCTTCTCGCTACCTTTCGCCATTGCGACTTAGTGCCCTATATCCCTTCCTTCCTTCCCTTTACTGAATCTCTTACTTCCCATGCTTTCCTTCCCCTCAAGCATCACTCTCCTTGCATCAGGTAAGTTGATTGCCTCTTTTATCTCCTGAATCGTTGGTTATTTTTGTTGTTTCTGTGGACATTAGGGTTGAGTTTCTCTTCTCATATATCTGTGTAATTAGGGGTCAATAAGTCAGTTTTTCTGGATAAGCTCTGTTGGTCGATTGTTTCTGTGTAGGAAGCTATCTTTAATTTAGTATTTTTTGAATTAAATAAGCATTTCCAGAAACTTGTTCGTTCTTGCTATAACGAGATCAACTCGCTATAGCGAGTTTGAGTGTTTTCCAGAAATTGCTCTTTCGTTTTTGGACGCTTTTGCTTAGTTTGCTTCCATGTTCCTTGTCCCCTATTCCCTTGTATGGTTTTAGTAGTGTATTTCCCTATTACAAGCATCCCACATTCATTTGATTTACTCATTTCCCCTTTTCCTCACTCTGCATGTAAGCACCTATTTCCCTTGCTTGTCTGTGTTTTTTTTATTATTGCTGACACTAATTTCTTTCTAATTCTTATTTGAATTTCACAATCATGGCTCCCAAAAAGCAAACCAAGACTACTGAAGCTTCCTCCTCGAAGCAAAAGAAGGAATCTTATGATAAGGATCGGTTTGCTTCAGCCAGAGTAGAATTCCATTTTGAGAAACTTTTCTTTGATTGGGGGGTAGTTGAAGATCGCTACTATGCGCCCCACGGCTTGGATCTCACTTACACTGACTTTGAGTGGCATGGGTTATAAGGCTTCACCAAAAAGCCAATGCATCAGATTCCACTGATGATCTAAGAACTTTATGTAAATTTTAAGGATAGAGAGGAGGAAGAAGAAGAATACTATTGCTGATCTGCTTGGGTATGCATCAATGAGAAGGTCTTTCAAGGCTTCTATGAATTACCTGATGTCGCAGAATGTACGTTCCAGTCCTACTTGGAGAATCCACAATCTATTCCATTGGAAGAGGTGGAAACCACCATTGCAAATGAAGGACGAGCAAGGTTAGTCAATAAATTCTATCTAGTTAATCAACTAAATAAGCCTGCTCAATATTGGCTGCAATTCATCACCAGCAACATTCTGACGAGTTCTCATAGGTCTGACATGATCCAAGAATGAGCAACGTTGACTTAGTATTTTATGACAAGGAAGCGGGTGAATATCCTTGGCTTATGCACCTAAACTTCAAACAAGTGGCGAAGTCAGATAGGGTAAGCTTAGCTTACCCCCACATGCTTACGGAGTTACTCACAATGGGGGGAAAACGCATTTCAAAAAATGACACTCAATTCAAGCCAAAGGGGCCTTTTAAATATGATAGTATGAAGGATGAGCTGGAACATCCCCGCAGACACCGGGCACCCTTATAGGCACAGCCTGAGGCATCTCCACCTCCTCCCCCTCAGCAGCAATTATGTAACACCCCGAAATTAATTAAGGTGTTAATCATGGATTAAGGTTAATTAAGGATAATTAATAGAGGATAATTGGGCAAGTTAGTGAATAGAAGTTTTGGAGGGATAAATTATTAATATGGGTTTGAGAATTTATTTAGGATAGAAATTTCATTTAGGCCCAAATTAATTAAATCATGATAAGAGGATAAAGGAGGCCCAATGAATTAGAGGCAAACCCAAACTAATTTAATGAGATAGAGGCCCAAGATTTATCTTGTATAGGCTCAATTAAGTGGCCCAATTACCCTTGTGCAGACCCAAGCCCTTGAGCTCTTCAAATTAGGCCCAAATCCCATTAAACTTCAGCAACCCAATGTGTGGAAATTGGCCCAACAGAATTATGCAGCCCAACACTTAAAAACTGGCCCAATAAGCAAAATCTGAAACCCAATTGGATTTGGACTTGGAGCAACCCATGACCCAACCTCTTGACTCAACTTAAACCCATCTAAAACCCTAATGCTTCAGCCACACCTTCATTTTTCTAAAACTCAAGAGGCAAATTCGGAGGTTGAGAAGGAGGCTAGGGTTTGGGGCAAGATTTCTGCATTTTCTCATACCTAGAGCAAGATTTGGCCAAGGTAATAGTTATACAACTTAATCCCCTCATCTTTCTCTTTAATTTGGTCCAATTAGTTTTTCATTTGGAGGATTTTCACCTTACCCAAAATTCTGAAATGTGGTTATTTGGGGTTTTCTTGATAAAATTCGTAGGTTGAGGCTAGGGTTGACGTTAGGTGAGTTTAAACCCCCATTTTGATGCTTTCTTTTATGGTTTGAGACCCCCATAGCTTATTTATATTATGGGCATTAATTTTGTACGAATTTGCTTAGGATTTTAGGTGACACATTGAAAATTCTGGTGGGAGATACTTGAATCCGAATTTGGGATTTGTGGTGGCTGTTGCAATTATCTGCAAGTGAGGTAACCGGGGTTTACAGTAATTCCATGCATGTGTCTATTTTAATTTCATATTTGCTATATATGTGAATGATTTGAAATATTGAATGAATTGGTTGGCTATCTGTTGTATGATGATTGGACCTTGTGAGTCCATGGTGGAGCTGTGGTGCGGCTGCAACCCGTGCATGTGCCACGATCGGGCACCGGGTATGATCAACCCCAGATGCACTGAGCCCTGGTTGTGCTCAATAGGGAGTAGGTGCCGTGGACGGGCCTCTCCCAATGTTAATGGCCTTTAACATGTGATAATATGATTGCTAGTATGGGATAGTAATCATGATAGCCTAATTGTTTCATTTGCTGAAATGACTGATATGATCTTGATATGGATTTTGATTCATGCATATATGTTGATTAAACTGGATTATATGATGGAATTGCCTTGGTTACTGAGATGTGTATCTCACCCCATTTTGTGGGATTAATATTTCAGGTGAAAGTTCCTCGGGTAAGGATAAGGGCAAGCAAGTGGATGAACATCCATGAGCTAAGGCCTAGTGTGGGGAGGCTACACTTGGTCTGAGTGTAATAGGGTAGATGCTGAATTTTGTTTAGTTCCATATAGCTTCATCATGTATCTGTATTGCCAAGTGTAGGCTTGAACATTTGATTTATTAAGGATGTATGTATTGAGGGGTTAGACCTCACCTTAATTTAGTAATTGTTGTATGGATTCATGATTTCTGCTATAATTGGTGCTGACCTATAATATTGTTTATTAATGGAAATGTAACCCTTGAGATATTGAAATGAACCCCTAATATATGGAGCCCCCATTGACTGAGTATTTAAGGATAGATGTTGGTAGTTCATGTATAATTTGTTGTTATTACTTTATAAACTTGCTGATAGAAGGTAATTAGAGGAAAGAAATGGGCATATAAGTTTTGAGTTGGTAATGGAAGCATAGCTAAGTAAATAAGGTAGATAAATGCCATTAGAGCCATATAAAATGAGGGGAAGTGACCTTAGAGTGTCCCTAAGAAGAGAAATGGAGTGTAGGGGGCGAAATATAGGGAAAACAGCTACAAAAGGGAGTTACGCCGCGGCCAAGAAGGCTTCGCCGCGGCCTAGGGAGTGACAGTGGCGAGGGACGCCGCGGCTTGAGAAATCTCGTTGCGGCGCGGAGTGAAAATAATCGCCTAGGGGGTGACAGAACGTAACCTCACCGCGGCGCAAGAAGTCTCGCCGCGGCGCGAGTCGAGGAAATTAATTAGGGAGGTTACAGTAGCAAAACTCGCCGCGGCGCCACATAGGTTGGCCGCGGCGCAGATCCAACTCACCGTGGCGAAAGTCAAGAAAATTCCAGAGAGCAACTTGGCCGTGGTGCAAGAGTTCCAGGCCGCGGCGCAAGTGTAAAAACTTGGTTTTCGAGCTCAGAACCTAGCTTAGCCGCGGCGGGGAAGTTCCAGTAATTTCAGTAAGGCTAATGTTAGGGAATAGCATGGGGACATTGGTGGGATGTTTTTGTGGGTTGAAATCGATCAATGAATGAATCCTAAACCTTTAATGATGGTACAAACCCTTTATGCATGTTCCCGTTATGGTTGTTAGTTAATGATCCTAGTAGTATCAAGGTTTAAAATTTCTCTATATTTTCTTAATGTAATTAATTGCAACAACTCCAGACCTTGATCATTATTTATTAATCATGTATTTAACTATAATTACCGATGTTAGAATTTAGGGTCGTCACAAATTAGGTACTCCAGAGCCGATGAGGCAAGATGCACCATCTCACACTGAATTCGAGGGCTGGGTGAGGGAGTTCATTGACAGGCTAGAGGGGCATGTCCTGTCAATGAAGGATCAGCTGTAGATGCTTATGGACTATCTGATGCTTGCACCTCCAGCTCCACCTCCTGAAGTTCCTTAGCCCTTGGTCATCGTTCTCTCATAGGATCCTGCACCACAAGATAGGCTCGGGCCTTTTGACTCATATGACCTTTCTGTCCTTTGCATGCTTCTTCTTTTTAATTCCTTACTTTACATTTTAGATAACTGTATATGGATAATTGTATATCGTTATGCTTTTGAATTCTGCACTGGCTAATCCCATAATTGATATATTATTTCTAATGCAACTTACTGTTTGCTGTGTGATCTTTGTCCATTTTTGGTCTCTCAAATGCAAGAGTTGTTCGCGTGTGTCCCTCTCTTTCTTACTTTTTCTTATCAGGGAAGTCTCGTCTCTTTCTACCTCCTTACATCCCTTACCCCCGCCCCAGTCTGCTTCTATTTTTCTACTTCTTGTTTCCTCCCTTCTACACATTGCGGACAATGTTAACTTTAAGTATAGGGGAAGGGAAACATAAGCTAGGCAGATATACAAATTTTAACAATAAAGGGAAGTCTATCAATAGTAATCAATCCACCATAATACCCCCAATTTTAACCAGATTCATCCCCTCTTACTTTAGATGAATACTAATCAATGAATGTGGGGGATAAGCAAACTTGAAATGAACAAAGTAAGTAATGTAGGTGTAGTGTGCACCCATAATAGGAGCACTTCTCAACAAGATGATTATTAAACTAATTCAAGCTTTTCCTTTAGTTAACTCCCATTTATTTTTTGATCTCCCCAATTTATCTACTTCTGATGGATACCTGATTGTCATTTGAGAGGGATATCTACTACTAAAAAAAAATCTCTCTACTCCCATGGTTGAAATCACTTAGTAATCAGGGGTTTGTACCAAAAAGTGTGGACTTTCTCGTTAAACAGTGGTAAAACTAAGAGTATGCTAGTGAGCACTCTGAGGATTTCCTTAATCTAAGTTACCGAGTGGCTTTATAACCAATGTTGTCATTCACGTCAAAAGGATTAAGAGAATTGAGGAGGAGAGAAGAAGAAAAAAAAAAGAAGAGAAGAAAAAAAAACGAATGTAGAAAAAAAATGATTGTTCTAAAAGTAGTTCTATGTTGAACAATAAAGGCCTCTCTTAATGAATTTTGATGATTGAAGTTAGAGCAGATAGTTGGATTGGGTCTTGAAAATGCAATGAGGGTTTATTGAAGATTACTTGATTGCTTCTTAAAAATCTGTTGTGGAGCACACACACACTTTAGAAACGAGGGTGTTGCTATGAGTACATTGTTTTTAAAATTCAAATTGAGTTTTACTAAGCTTCTGCTTCTGACATTGGTTTCATTCTAAGTGTAGGGGGATCTAAAATTCTGATTGATTGGGTGTTTATTGTGGAAAAGAAGTAATTAATAATCACATTGTTTGATTTTTTTTTCTAAGACTTGTTTGAAGCCAAGCAAGGATTTAAGTGTGGGGGAGTTTGATAACTCCCTAATTTAGGATTAAAAAGGAATATATTTGATATTAAATTAGGGAGGCAAAGTACTTTTCTCTTGATTAATATGGTTAAATGTGTATTCAATCAAACAGAATAAAGAAAGTGTTTCAACTGTAACATTTTTATCAATTTAAGCCTTATTTTATGATTGATTTCAATTTCAGGAAAAAGTAAAAGATCATAGAAAGAATTGAGAAAAGAGAGGGAAGCTGGAAAGTGAAAATGCAAGTGGAACAAGTCCTCTCGCTACAGCTAGAACATAATTCGCTGTAGCGAGAATGCACTTTCACTGTAGCGAGGAAGGCACTTCGCCATAACGAAGTCACATTGCATAGAAATTCCAAGGAGCAACTCGCTATAGCGTAGCAGTAGCAAAAGTAGCAAAAATCTGGGAACCTATGAGCTATTGCCATAGCGAGAGTCACTCTTTGCTATAGCGAGATCGATCTCTGAAACACACAGCTTTGATTTACAAGTTAAAACAGAGGAGAGGAGGCTAAGGCTTCATCATTCAGCAAGAGAGGAGAGTTTTGGCCTACTAAGAGAGGAGGAAAACACACAAGAGGTGTTAGAGAAGCTTCATACTGATCGGGAAATCATTGATTCTGTCATTTATTCTTCCAATTAGGTGTTTCTACTCTATCTTTCCTTCTAGTTGATGATTATTGATATGTTTGCTAACATTGTTTGTGGGTTTCAAACCATGAGTGGCTAAATCTTGTAACCCTTAGGGATTCTATGAACCTTTAATCTTTAGAGATTATTTTCTTTTTGATTATGTTGGATTATTGAAGAGTTTAGTGTTTAATCTAAATTATGGTATCATTCTATTGATTGGCCTCCTTTAGTTTGATTATGGGTTTGGTAATTAACCTTTGAAAGAAGGGAATTGCTTATACACCATTGATTGAGCAACTTAGGATTAGACATAGTCTAATTTGCACTTAAGGTATAGATATACTCGGGGCCTTAGATAGTCTGGATAAGGTCTAAGCATAATTGAATATTAATAACTCATTCGAGACATTAAAGAGTCGAGTTGATATAGAGGTTAAATGGATCAAAAGGTATTTGTACCCAATTAGACCTTTGACTCTAAAATTAACAATAAGCTAACTAATACAAAAAGGGATGATTGACATTGTATAAAAAGGGGATTAGAATTCCTAGGCTGTCTTTAATTGCTTATTCTCGATTAAAACCATCTTTCAGTATTGCTAATTGCATTTGAATTAATTTTCATAAAAACTCAATTACAATTTGATTTGTTTAACTAAAATGAACATGAGAACTCTAATGCCTAGTCACCAATCGTACTGATTCTCTGAGGGAACGACCTTGATTCATCACATACTACTCTTACGACCCGCACACTTGCGGTATCATTATTCTGGTGAGCATCAATAAGTCCATTAAAATATTAAAAAAATTATAACAATTTAGGACTTATCAGACATGCTTTAGAAAAAGTGCAAAACACCAAGTTCTTAGCTACATTTTTTGAAGGTTTCACCTTTTTCTTTGGTGAAGCTGCCATTCTGAACATCTTAAGGAGAAAAAGGAAAGATTTAGCGCTTTATTTACCATAAGAGAAGTTTGGGTTTAAGGAATATTCACTAATCAAATAAGTTTTCCTCTTTTCTCCTTGTTTTTCCTTGTTTTTCTTTGCCTATTTGGTTTATAATTTATTCTTAATATTGTTATTTCTTGTAGTTATGAGTTAAGCTTGTTGATTTGAGGTTATGATGAATTCTAACTTGCAATATGTTGTAATTAGTCTATTTATTTGCAATTAATGATGTGATTTATTTATCTAATCCTTGTGCTTCATGCTCTTAAGTATGTGGAAATCATTGGATGATTTGGATAACTTAAATGAACTTAGAAAAGGGATTTGAGGATTAGACCTTGGATTGGTGATAATTCGCTATTATTCATGTTATTGTGCATATTTTCTGTTACTTAGGATGAATTTAGCCTCTAACTATATGGTAAATAACACTTTTATAGATAAAATAAACACACTTAGGATGAATAGCTCCATACTCAACTTTTACATTGTAAATGACAAGTTTTGTTTTAATTTTGAGTATAATGAGAACTAATCATACTTTGCCCTTGTTGTAGGGTGCATGATTTAGAAGGGATTGAAACTTTTTATGCAAAAGAGGTTTCAAAATGCTTGTAGCTACAATTTTTAGGAACTCACCATGGCCAAAATTAATCTCCCTGTGGCTTGAAAGGAAGAAATTGAGAACAAGTTTGCAAGGCAACCTGTGTTGTAGCACATCCTGATTGCGCCATGACGAATCTTTACTCTGAAGGTAACATCACCATGATGCGGATTGAGTGTAGTTGAAACCATGATGAGGAAAAGTTAAGCCACAACACACTGTCACACAGAAGTGAAACTCGCTGTGGCATGAAACTTTCTCATTCCATCCAGTAGCCTATCTCACTGTGGCACACCTTAATCAGGTCACAATGCATATTCATCTAAAACCAAACATCATTATGATGCTATTTGTTAAGCCGCAATACAACTCGTTTTATTAAAATGCTACATTTTTTGGCTCAAATTTTGAGGGTTTCTCATTTCATATGGACTTTGCTATGAAGGGAACAATCATTTTAGGTCTTCTTTAGTCTATTCTAAGTGTGTAGAAGCTAGGGGAGGAGCTAAGAGAGGCATTTGAGGCAAGGGATGCTAAGGATTGAAGATTGAAGCAAAAATAATATGCATTTTTGAGTTTCTTCTTTCCTTCTTCTTTTCTTTGCATTTTCTCTAATGTATTTGAGTTTTGCCTTGAATTTGGTGCTAGTTTTCATGAATATGTATAGCTAAACTCCCTACTTTAAGGTTATTAGAAGTTCTTGTATGGATTAGTGGGTGTTCTTCACTCTAAACTTATTGTTACTAATGATTATGTGTTTATTCAACTCCATGTTTATTGCTTTTTAATTGCTTGGCCAACAATTAGAATGATTTGTTACTTATACTTGAATTTGGAAAAGGGAAAGTATAGTAGACCAAGAGTTAAGCAGTATGAGTGCTTGAAACTTGTTTGGAAAAGTAGATGGTTTAGTTAATGAAGTAAGAATATTCATTAACCTCACATGATCAATTAGGTATTGTGCTATCCATTTGCTCTTTGTTAATTTCATAAGGAATCATAAAGTTAATTAGATAACCCTATATGAGATTCAAAAAAATACTTATAGGAACAAATGAATTATAAACTAGCGTGCATCATCATTAAGGGCAAGGATATTAAGTGTTTAAGCAACTTGTTATAAAATAGAAGAGGGACTAATAATCCTAGATGCTAATATTCACCCAGAAATCCAAATATTGACCCTAAACTCTGTATAGCATATAGTTTACAATCATTTCTTATTAATACCCACACTTAAATTTGATTCAATTGACTTAAGCTAGGGTAGAAATTTTGGTACTTGACAATGTTTTGATGACGAATCCTTGAGGGAATGATATTTTCTTATCACTATATTACTTTCGTGATATGTATACTTACGTGTGCGCTTCAAGCAAGCAACAATTGGGTATTGTGGGTTCATGAAATTTGCAATGTTTAGTGAATTGATTTGTTTGTAAGACAGGAATATATTTACTGATATAGCCATATTAGAACCTATTGTTGGCAAAGTCTTTAAATTAACTACATAAGGAATTATGGATTGGCTAGAGGAATGCTTATAAGAAATTCAGAAAATGCTTGTAGATAAATTATAGTCCTAGTGTATAAATGACATTAAGATGAAAAGAGGTAATTAATTCACATGAAATGTTAGAAAGAATCATAATCTCAAATCCTTTTCCTTTCCAATTTCATATAGAATGGTGTCTTTCATTTATTTTGTTATTTTTATATTTTTAGTTTAGCTTAATTTCCTATCACTTTTATTTTTGGCTTGACTTAAATTTAGGTGCATAATTTTATTGTTTAGCAATTATATTAGTGGCAAATTCTTATGGAAACAATACTCTATTCACCACTTTATAACTGTTGCGGTACATATACTTATGTGTATACTTTCAAATAAGAAATAGTATGAGAGCTTTAAATTTGCCTTGCCTTTCAAAAAGAAGGGGAAAAGAAAAATAATCTTAGTCATGAATCTAAGACAATGTAAAGCTTTGAAAGATCTTTTTATGGGTATTTAATAAGGCCTAATACTTCTCCCAAATTGATAGCTATGTTTGTTTAAAGTTGGTGTTCATTTGAACTTTCAAGCAAAATCTAACAAAATAAAGGAAAACCTTTCAGGGAAATTATTAAAAGTCACCACTAAAAGTATTATAAATGGTAGTCCATCATTAAACTTGAAAGTGTAACTTTAGTGGTGAGTATTAAAAGTTGCCACTAATGGTGTTTTGGTGATGACTTCTTAGTTGCTACCAAAACTCTCTCAAATGAGCCTACTCACATTTGCCAAAAAATAGGACCTTTGGCAGTGACCTTTAAAATTCACCATAAAGGATACTTTTGGTGGTGACCTTCTAGTTGTCACCAAAAGTATCACAAGTGGGTCTTACTTACATTTTCCTGAAGGGTAGACCTTTGGTCATTACTTTTGGTGTTAACTCTCTAGTTGCTACCAAAGTCCTAAAAGTGGCCCTATTCATATTTGACAGAATAGTTGGACCTTTCGTAATGTCTTTGAATAGTTGCTATCAAAAGTCTTACAAATGTATGGATGAAAGTAAGGCCTTTGCTGGTGACTATATTGTCACTCCAAAAGTTTTAGAATTCACATTTTCTTGAAAAGTTAAACTTTTGGTGGTGACTTTTTTAGTTACCACTGAAAGTTAGGCTTTCAGCAACAAATTTTTTAATCACCACAATAAATCGTTGGAAAAAGTATATTCTTTGCAATGTCAATTAAAGTGAGTGTATTAATACGTAGTAGACTCCATCACCAAACATAGACTTTAATAAGTTTATGAGTTTGTCACTAAAGAATTTCAAGAACACAAGACTTTTTATGTAACTTTTATCTTGATTTTTTGTCAGTTAAATAATGAATATTTCTTTATAGAGAAATTGATACAAACAAAAAAGAAAGAGAATAATAAGATTATAGAAATAATTCATAATAGTAAAGATTATAGGAATAATTCAAATTTGATTATAAAAGATTATCATTGCTATATTTTCATCTTGAAACCAACCCCATCAATCTTGGATGCAATCTTTGTTGTTTGTTTTAGAAAGATTCTTAGAATATGCAGTATAAATATTAAACTATCAACAATATTAAACTTATCAGAACCTATATTCTTTACAACCCTACTCAAATTAACATCGATAGTGTCAACAAGACCTAAATTGTTGTGAAAATGTTAGAGCACCTCTCTTGGTAAAGGTTTAGTAAATATATCAGTAAGCTATTGAGGAAAAGCATTACGTTGAGTAATGAGCCGTCCAATGACCACCTTTTCCATTATAAATTGATAATCTAGTTCAATATGCTTTGTGTGAGCATAGAAAACCAGATGCGTTGTTAAGTGTGATGTGAAGACATTATCTTAAAAGAGATATGGAGGTGAAGCAAAAACACACCAGTGTCTCTTAAAATATAAGTCAACCAAGTTAACTCAGCAATAGTGATAGCCATAGCATGATATCGAGCTTTGGAACTTGAATGGGGCATAGTGGATTATTTATTTAGACTCTAAGAAATGTAATTTGCACCTTAATAAATATAGTATCTTGTAATGCTTTTTAAAGCAAGAGGATAAATAGCCTAATTAGAGTTTAAGATAAAGTGATCATGGACTTTGTGCCCAAAAAAAAATTCATAAGGCCAACTATATTTAAGATACCAAGGGATTTGTTTAATAACATGAAAATAAGAAATAGTAGGTGCATTCATATGTTAACATACCTTATTTAAGTCATATACAATGTCAAATGTCAGATATTAGCACAACAAGAAAAAAGGGAAATAAGGAAGGACTTTTGTGAAGAAATATATTCCTTGATAAATACTGAGTGATTAGTAAGAATAGCCAAAATTTTTACTAAATCTTCAACAATAAGAAAGAAAAATGCATGAATGATGGCATAAATTTTGATAATAGCTTAGTAATGATTTAACAAAGGAAAATTCCTTGCTACACTATGAGGGACTACTCTATCTCCAGATCTTTGTTAACAAGGTTAATAAATTGCTCACTAACCTTCTTGACCATGGAAAAAAAAAACATGGAAATGTTGGTGGCAATCTTTGTGATGAAATGGTGAGGGATTGGTGAATCCTCTTTCCCTTGGTAAAAAACCTTCCCTCACCTGCCCATTAGCAAAGACACATTCCCTTGCTGAGTTGTAAGGATTGGCGAGGAAATTTATATCCTTCATAGGGATTATTTCATTTTTATAACAAGAAGCTGACGTTTTCATTGGCGAATGATATTTTGTAAAACTAAACTTTCCTTCTCAATTTATTTTTTATTTGATCATTTTAAGATAAGTTAAATTAATTTATATCATAAATATTTTTTTTACTAATATATTTATTGTTTATGTAGTTAAATTTTTTTGTGTTGTACTTATTATTTTCACTTATTATATATATATTTGTTAGGTAAATTATATGTAGGGAGTTAATTTTTTTATTAAATTTATTTTATTTGCATTTATTTTTTTAAATGTGTTATCATTTTGTAGTTTGCAATAATATTTACTATATTGAAGCAAATTTATAAATATATTTGTATTTATATTGTTGGCATTTATTTTCTTTATAATATTTATTTTGTTATTTTAATGATTATTGTTATGTTTGTTGAACAATTCTTTTTTTGTATGTAATATTATTTAAAGTTCCAAAAGAAATAATATTAGAGGAAAAAATTAGGCTATTTAGATTTGTGGGGAGGAAAATATATATGTTTGTTAGATAAATTATATGTAGGGATTTAATTTTTTATTAAATTTATTTTATTTGCATTTATTTGTTAAATATGTTTCCATTTTATAGTTCACTATAATGTTTACTTTATTTGCTATCATTTAGATTTTTGTAATATTTATTTTGTTATTTTACTAATTATTATTATATTTTCTTAACAATACTTTTTTTATGTATTAATATGTAAAGGTGTAAAATAAATAATACTAGAGGAAAAAAATTAGGTCATTCAAATTTGTAGGGAAAAATATATTGTTTAATAATTACTAAATTGAAGAAAATATTATTCTATTTTGCATGTTTTATATAAATGTTGGTGAATGGAATGAAGATATATTTATGTACTTTTGCATGTTATTATTTACAAATCAAAGTGTAAGCAAGAAGAATGAACAGTAAGAGTGAGATTGTGTTCATACATATTAATGGACGAACGTATGATAGTTTATATGGTGTGACATTTGAATGCCTTAGAGTAAAAGTAATAAGCATTGATTTAGATATCACATTGGAGAGGTTAAAGTATGTGGTTTGACAAAAGTTGCTAATTTCTTTGGACCAAGTTGTGTTCGATCTAGTATATAGGCACCCAGCCTTTTTAAATCCAACACAATGTAGCTTGGAAGTTGATTATGATGTTTAAGAGATGTAGCAAGTAAACTCATGGTACCTATCCTAATTGATTAGTGCCACATTGTACACTTGTATTTCAACAAATTAAGTGGATTTGAATCTTGAATTGCAACCAATGGTGAAATATGTTGCATACACACTCCCATCTACCAATAATATCCATGAGCTAGTTGAACAAGCATCCTTGTTCAGTTTCTATCTTGGAAACATTCACCTAGTTGATCCATGGCCAAGCTATGCTCAATAATATAACATCCCTACTAATAACTATATGTCCCAGCTAAGCTCATCCCATCAAGTGATTGACAATACTTGACGTCAATCTCCACTTGTTGTGATAGAAGACATAATGGATAAATTTGAGAATGAGGATGAATATAATAATACTATGAATACTGATTATGAAAATCATGATGATGATGAGAATGAGTCTAACGAGGATAGTAATATTGCTAAAGATGATATAGCCAATCCTAATTTGTAAGACGAGCCAATTGCTGCCTTCTTTTCATGGGTCAGTACAGTAGTGGTAAGTGGTCTTGAGTTCCCTGGAAGGGACAAGCCTATAAACTTGAGTGATAACCTAGAATTGAATGTTGGTATGCAGTGCAAAGATATAAAAGCACTACGCTATGCAATTGAGCCATACTCTATTGGAGTGCATTACACATTTTTATGTGTACCATTATTCAAAGAAGAATAAGGAATATCAATGCATTAACTATGGCTATAGTTGCATCAGAAGGGTCAGGGCTTGCAAAAAAGTAAGTAGAACACATTGGGAGATTACAAAGTATGGGAGACCACATGCATGTCTTTTTGTGACATTATCCTATGACCATCTAAAGTTGGATTCTGGTATTATATCATCGTGTATTATGACAATAGTGATTGAATAACTAGAAGTTAATGTTTCTTAAATCATTGAGTGGATGCGAAGTTTGTTTGGCTACACTATGTCTTACAAGAAGGGGTGGAAGGAAAAACACCAAGGTAATTAGGAAAGCTCATGTGCTTTATTGCCAAGGTGATTAGCTGCTATTTAACATTTTATGCCTGGTTAGTAGTACAATTTTCTGATAAAGAATGTTTGCAAAGCTGCTTTGATGGGCAACTTGTGGAGATGTTCTACCAAGTATTTTAGGCATTCAAGCCATATATTAATACATTTGCCAACTTCAAGGCGATTATCCAAGTCAATGGGCCATTCTTGTATAGGAAATACAAAGGCACATTGCTTATACGTATATCACAAGATAGCGACAAGAAAGTCGTACCCCTTTGATTTCCTATAGTAGAGAAAGAGACACAAAAAGCTTGGTCATGGTTTTTTTACAATCTTTGGATGGTTGTCATTAAAAATTGAAGGTGGATTTACTTGATATTGGATAAACATCCTTCAATTTTGTCTATTGTCTCTGATTCAAAGGTTGGGTGGCAGCTACCATACAGCATCACATTTTCTGTCTTCATTATGTGACTTGCAACTTTTACAAAGCATATAGGACAAATTAGCTAATAGAGAAATTCATAAACATTGGTTGTGCATAGGAGTATCATGTTGATGATCTAAATTGGTTGAGCTAGCAATTTTACATGGTCCTATAGCTTGGATAGCTAACATTTCAAAGGAGTAATGGTTATATGCCTATGATGAAGAGAGGAGATGCTATACTCACATGACAACAAACTTAGTTGAGATAATGAATAATGTTCATAAAGATATAAAGAGTTTTCCCATAAATGGCCTTACAACCATATAAGGGTAAATATATACTTCATTAAGTGAGCTTAGTAGATACATGGATAGATAATAGTTGACCATGTATTTTCTGATACCCTTAATAAGAAGTTAGTCCTAATTCTACAAGTCACCTCTGCATGTGTTGTTCATGCATTCGATAGAAGAGCAATGTTATTCAAGGTTGAGGAGCCTCATAATGTCCAAAATAATCAATTCGGTTAGTGTTGCAAGATTAGCTTAGTTGATCACGAATATGATTGCGGTGAGTTTTAGGTTATGAAATACCCATGTCAGCATGTTATTACATCTTGCACCAATGTTAGCCTTGACTAGTTGTAGTTTTTTTATCAAGTTTCCCTGTTGCAAATGATGCATAGTGCATATAGCAATAAGTTCCAACCTATTGAAGGGGAGGTTCATTAACTACAAGTAGATTTTCTAACTTTGATTCTTGATCCATCAATGATCCGAGCAAAAGAGCACATCTATTTAAAGCGCATACACAACAAGATGGATTGGAGATAATCAGGTCAACCTAACAAGTATGGGTTATATAAGAAAATTAGTCATAATTGTTCCACCTATCCACACAGTCACCTTGCTAGCCAGTAGTATGACCTTGCTTGTGTATGAATAGAGGCATATATTTATTGTAATTTTATCATATTAATTGTAACTATGTTGCTTGTAACTCGATTAAATATGATGTACAAATGAGTTAATTATGTTATGATGGATTTATATCTCAGTTTGATGTACTGTTACATTATTGTAACTTTATTTTGTTGATTGTATATGCAAAATAATGTTTGTTGAACTTGTCAAAATTGTAGGCTGTAAGAATATTATAATAATGGTGTGCCTAACATAGGTTTTCCACATAAGGATGACTCACTTTTATACTTCAAGGCAAGGCACTTTTTTCATGTGATTTGGTTGGGGAATGATTGACTGCTCCAACCATGATGAGTCATGTACAGTGGTTGTCTGCCTTTTCCTTTGCCTACTACTATTGACTATCTATAGTAGTTTGGTTTCTATAGGACGGTCTAACTAGGGAATTTGAGTATAATCTTGCACTTATATCTTTGCTTGTAAAGAGATGACATCTTGAGACCCTTACTTTTAATATCATTAGAGGAGAGTGTTTGATCACTTTAAAGGATATTATTATATAGTTGGGCCCACCTAGTATAGGAATCCCTATCACTGTTCATACAAAATACATTTGGAGAGACACATGTGAGTGGCTATTTGGAATAAGACTGCTAGAAGATAAAATTTTTGGGGCAAAGGATCACCATTAGTTAGTGAGTTGACCACTTTAATCACCTACTAGATGATGAAAATGATGAAGTATAATGGTTTACATATGCATATATACTAAGATTGATTGATGGGTATTTTATGCCAAATTGATCTAGTTATAAGATGTACTTTATGTATTTACCATTATTGTGGGATTTTGTATAGGCTGCCTAATACAATTTGAGATCTGCACTATTGGCTTACTTGTACAAAAAGCTTTGCAATGCAACTTATCCTATGGAACAAGGTATAGGTGAATGCCTAACCCCTTCCACTTTTGAGCATGGGATAGGTTCCTAATGTTAGTACTTGAGAGACCACCACATCCAAATACCTAATTAGAAATTGGGTTTCAAGTAAGATAGTTAACAATTTGTAGATGGTTCCATTAGTTTAATCATTTAGTTTCAATCTAATATAACTTCCCTTACTAATGTGTTATGATTTGCTTATTTGTAATCATAGATGAAAGAATGTAGCCAAACCTCCCCATTTGTAGGACATGGCCTCGCAGTCATATCAGATACTATTAGATGTAATGCGAGAGAATGAGGTGTGATTACTTTACATGGATGAAGCAAATTGCCACTTGAATATATGATAATTATTATGACACTTTAATGTGTTGTATGCAGATTATTTGGCAACCATATATAAACCATGTGGTTGCCGAATGATCTATGCATAATACAATAAAGTGTCATAATATCGGTTAGAGGGTTAAGACATATGGCTAGGATTTGTGCATAACACATCAAAGTGTCACAATGAAGGGTCAAGACATATGGCTAGCTTTGATGCCACTCATTTGTTTTCATATCATAGAATGATACCACCCAAATCGTGTGTTATGCCAATTTCGTCAGCAACAGCAAATATGGAGGCCTCTAATCAATTTAAGGTCTTACATATATTATAGCTATAAAGAAAAACCACCATGAATTGGCTAGAAGAGCACATGACATTTGTTAAGTTTTGGAACTCATGGAAAAATCATCTATCTCAAGTGCCCCTTGATATAGCACCCCTAGATTGCATTTCTGATTATATGCAATGGTATTGGATATATACTAAATGGTGGATCTACTATGCGAATGGTGCCACTAGTTTCACGATGAACTTTGAACACTTGCAACCATTATTATTTTCCTTTGCTTAGTGCATGATATCTCTTTGTTTAACAAGATATCTATTTTTTTCTAGGCTGATATCAATAATCACCTTTATAGGTTGAGCATTTGTGACCATCCTTTATAGAGTCCCATGAGTTTTGAGAGAGAGTGAGCCAAGACCAAATGAACATCTTACTTCCTCTCAGGGAACAACATGTCATAATGGTTTTCTAGCTTGTTCCATAAGCACCTAATTTACCAAAGCCAACAATTCCAAACTGTAGGCTAATGGTTATATGTTAGCTCAGTTGTCCATCATCATAGAGGATGAACCAGTTTATGATAGCACTGGTGCAATGATATCATTTATGCCAGTTAGAGGATCAACCCATCTTCTTTTATGCCAGTTGGCCAATATGTTAACTTTGGAGGTGTAGGTCTCTCCTATTTTATGCCCCTGTCACCATATATGAGATTCCAAAACAAAGAATTTTTATTCTAGTGCCACTAGTTTAACCTAAGCAATGTTTCAAGGTTTGATGATAAGTTTGTGTTCATTGATTTCAACCTTCCAAACCTTTGATGTGTTTGTGTTAGCTGAGTAGGCACAACCAGTGTGTTGCTCAAGATACCTACTTGGTGGTGGTAGAGGAAGTGGGAATGGTGGACAACTTGCAAGGTTAGGCCAAAACTTTTTGCAATTGAGACAATAAATAAAGGGAGTGAAGTCTATGATGAAGTCAATGCCATTGATTACTACCAAGAAGACATTTCTCCAAAAGATGTGCAGCTTGTCTTCATTAGGGATGATGAATTGGTAATTGTATTGTTTGATAAACATACTTCGATGGAAGGAGTTTCCATTAATGATATACATAACACATAGGAAATTCACTTCATTAATGATTTCATTGATGACAATGAAGACATTAATGATATTGAGGTCTCTAAGGAGAGGGAAGATAAGGCTAACTAGACAATACAGACAATTCTTAATTCCAAGAAATGTTAAAGTTCCTATTCCTTTCTCTTGTCTTCACATTACACATCTAAGGCTTTTTTTTTTTGCAACACCATAACTTTAACACTTAACTCATGCAAATCCCATGCCTTATCTCATGTAAATTCTATGGGAAGCAACATAATGGCATAGGGAATCATAATTCAAAATACCTTTCTCCACAGGTAAAAATTTTCTCATAGAGTCACATGGGTCATATGGGCTCATCCTTCTCATTCTCACATCTAAATACCTAAATAACACTCATAACAAGCTCAAGAGATGGTCCATACCTCTAGCAAAGGGAGCAAATACACAAAATACACTAGTGCAACCTCAGATTAGTCTTTCAGATTCTGTACCTGAATTTTGAAAAATCATAACTAATTCTAGAAAAATTAAAATCAGGTACACTATACTATTCTAGAAAGCTACAGATGTATACTTTATGCTAAAAATATGTCCAGGTCATAAGACATCAAGTCAAAGATGTTTGACACTCGAAAAAGTACAAAGGTATGACCTTTTTATTGGAACTGATACAGATTTCTGCTATGAATTTAAAAAATGTCCAATTAATTCCAAAAAACTCCAATCCATGTAAATAATACTGATATAGAAATCTATGGATGTTAGTTAGAAGAAAAAAATAACTTCAGACTAGTCCAAGCATATCCAGGTCTCAAAAACTAATCAAATAGTGACATAGGTCTAACTAGACGCCTAATACTGGATAGAAACTTCAAAAATTTATATCTTCCTCTCTAGATATCCAAATGAGGTGCTCTCTAGACATTCAAATGAGGTACTTCTAATTAGCACAAGTCACTAGAAAGATCTTAAAAAAATATGCACTTTAGCTTCCAAAAAGCTCTCAACAAGCTCTAGATACATGCCAAATTTCATACCAAGAAAAGTTCATTTGGACAAAAAGAGGTATAGCTCACCAATATAGTCAATTTTTGCTCCATATGAGATGCCGAATGTGTCCAAATGGTCTCCTTTAATGTTTGACACCTCTTGGGCAAGTTTAAAAGCATGAATTTGACTTGTATGAATTACTCAAGTGGTTCCAAACCTCATGCATCTCAATTTGTCCATTCTACTTCCATTAATACACTAATATATTAAGTCATCAAGAAGCCAAACTTTCCATTACTATTGGTTTTATACCACATATAGTTTATACAAGAGTCATGCATCATTTTACATTCATACATGAATATACATCTCAAAAATAATATACACAAAGATACTTTGTTATTCATATGGCTATAAAGAAGAAAAATTCATGCACTTTGTTGTCATAATTTCATCTTCCAAGGTGTGGGCTCCCATTATCTTGTCTACTTGGTCCACCTAACATGTTAGAATATTGGAAAGGAGGGAATGAGATTCAAAGAATCCTAATAGCTCATATTCCTTTCAATCACATATAAAGTATGCAATACAAGCCTTGAAAATACATGCATAGACATATTAACATATGTGAGCATTCAAGAAACATTCATGGCATTTGAACAAGTCATATATAAGCTTATCAAGTGAGTGGATTAGCCTCACCCATTCACTTATGGATTTTGGACTTGCCTCACCCATTTTTTTAAAAAGGTTTTTGACTTAACTTTACTCCTGGAAGTTAACCTCACTTTTGGGAGACTCTTTACTTTGTCTCAACTAACTTCAAGGGTTCTTGGCTCATCCTTACCATGGTTAAGGGTTTTTGGTTTCACCACACTCAAGCAAATCCAAGTAAATATATTAGACATTATTTGAAAGCATAATATAACATCATGGCACCATGGAATAAAAACTCATGTTAGAATACTTTTCATATCTTAAAACATATACACACACATTCATACATGAGAGAAGGTGGAGAGAGCTACCTTTACCATATAAATATACTCTTTCCTTAAGCCTTGAGTCCTTTCCCTTGACCTCACACACCCAAGAAGGTGGAGATCATTTCGCTTGGCCTAAACATATCATATGGAAACTAATTACACTCTTAAATCAAATTCTAAGACCACACATTCGATAGAAAAGTTAGGTGATTCTTATGGCTTTTTTATGGTTCCATAATGCACTTAATGAAACAACCTTAAGAAAACATCATCTTGGCTCCATTCTATCTATTCATTTATGATTCTTGGCTCTATTTAAATCCCTTAGAGTCATCACATAATTAAATTAAGGAGCTTAGCTAGGTGTTGCTTCTTTAAGCCATAATATGGAACATACAAGGCCATCTCACTTTTGATGGTTTCTAAAATTTTTCCAAGGCTTGCTCTCATATGCTCCTATCATACATAACTCAAAAATAAGCTTAGAACAAACTAAAACTACCCCTAGATGCCATTTCTACTCTAGGCCAAAGCATATACTCTTCTTGGCATCCTTGGAGTTTCTTTGCTTCCTTGATGGGAGAATCATATAAGAAGTTCTCTTGGTGTTTTAGGAACTCATATAAATACTTAAACATCATAAAATATGGCTAGGGTTCAAGGTAGAGTTCAAGGTGCGATCAAAATCTTAAATTCCATAACTTGCGTTCTAAAGCTCCCTTTTCAATTCTTATTGTATATTCTTATCCTCAGACTCCATAACCTTTGGTTCCATCAAGAACACATAAAGAAAAACTCTCCTTCGCACTTTCTCTCTCTAGACCGAAGCTTAAATGGCTTGGAAACACAAGATTTTACAACTATTTCAAGTGAAGTCTTACCTTAAAATGGAGCTCTCTTCATGTAGATTATTTTTCACTGATTAATTTCTTGAAAAGAGTTCCTTTTTGGCTTGGGTTAGACCTGAATCTTCAAGTTTTCAAGAAAAGAAAACCACCATTAGAGAGCTCTTAGAGAAAGGAACAACTTTTCTAACTGGCGTGGGATGAAACAGGGCTATTTACTTACCTAAATGGAAGCTTATACTTCTTCTCTCTCTCCCCTCTTAAAGTCATGCCATTACTGCCCATTTTTCTACAAATAGAGGCTTGGAGAAGGTGATAAGGTGTAATCTTACCTAAGAAGCCTCTTTTAAAATTTTTCAAAATGACCATTTTTGCCCTACACGCCTATTTACTCTGTTTAGACTCATTTTAACTCCTTTTTGAGAACTATCTTTTTCATCATAAAATTTAGGTCCTATAATTCATAAAATGCCTTTGTTTTCATCCAAATTGGATTTAAAACCTTCTTGAAGGAACTGGTCAAAGTTCAGCTCAACTGACGTTAGAAAACATCCATTGGAGGGGCTTTAGCTGTCTCGAGGCTTCCTATGATTTTCAGGGCCTCTGAGAACCCTAGAGAACTTAACAATTTCATTTAAAAATCTCTCTTATGAGAATTCTAAAATTTGCTCAAAATGAAAAAATTGCCCTTACGTTTCTTAACCTTTCATTCAAATTCGTTTCTTTATTCTAGCTCCGTTTTTCTTTCCATTTGAGCCTATAATTCTCATTTTTAGGAGTCTAGAATACTTTCCAATTTGTTCAGGACCTTAACTAAATTATTTTGGGGGATTTGCTTTTGTCTCTGATGAATTTTGTACGTTAATGGAGAAATTGTATGTTACGTTTTTCATGTTTTCTCTCGTTTTCAGAGAACCAGATATTACATTTTTCATTTCCATTACACCTTTGCTATTGCATGATTTACTATTATTAGCACATCACTTTCTTTAGGTATATGATAAATCTTTGTTATATATGTTTTTGTGCATATTTTCTTGCAGTGAATATCGATTCAGCTTCTAACCATAGGGTAAATAATACCTTTATACATGAAATAAACACACTGAGGATGAATAGCTCCATATTCAATTTTCACTTTGGAAATGATAGGTTTTATTTTAATTTTGAGTATATTGAGAACTAATCATACGTTGCTCTTATTGTAGGGTGCATATCTAAGAGAGAAGCAAAATTCCTTATGTCAAATAGGTTTCAAAGTGCTTGTAGCCACATTTTTTAGAAGCTTGCCTCAGTTAGAATTTGTCAAGTGGCAAAAAAAGGGAAGAAAATGAAGAAGAAACTTCAGGGCAATTTGCACTGCAGCTCATCCTTCTCACATTGTAGGGAAACTTAACGTAGAAGGTAAACTCGCCACGGCGATAATGTGTCTTGCCGCAGTGCTAGGTAAGGTAAGATGAATACCATGGCACAAAGTGTGGCCATCCCATCTAGAAGTAAAACTCACTGCGGCCAGATTGTGTTGTGCCATGGTGCATATTCTTCTAGAACCTTATTTCACCGTGACGCGATATGCTAAGCTGTGGCGTGATGTGTTTTAGCTAAACGTAGCTTTTTTCCTTGCTGAAAATGTGAGGGTTTCTTCATTCATATGCTTGAGCTATGTAAGAAGCTGTCATTTGGGGTTGGTCTTTACATGTTCCAAGTGTGTAGAGGTCAGGCAGAAGCTAAAGAGACACTTTGAAGCATAAGAGAGTAAGAGATTGAAGATTGAAGCTAAAACGAGCTCCATTTTTGAGTTTCTTCTTTCCTTCTTCTGTACTTGTCATTTATTTTGATGTGTCTAATTTTTGCTTCTACTTGTCTATGGTTTTCATGAATATGTATAGCTAAACTCCCTAATCTACGATTATTAGGAACTCTTGTATAGATTAATGGTTGTTTCTCACTTAACTTTTGCAATTAATGATGAATATCTATTCATTCAGCTCCATGCTTCATACTCTCTAATTGATTGGCTAACAATTAGATTGATTTGATACTTTGCTTGAATTTGGAAAAAGAAAAGAGAAGTTAGATCAAGAGATGAGTGGTGTGAGTACTTAAAGTGGATGGTTCAATTAATGAGCTTGGAATATATTAATTACCTTCACATGGTCTAATTATGTATTATGCTAGCCATTTGATCTTAGTTGGTTTTATGAGAAATTATGAAATTAATGGGATAACCTTATATGAGATTTGAAAAAATACTTATAGGAATAATTGAACCCTAGACCAACCTATATCATCATTGAGAGAAATAATACTGAGTGTTGAACAAGATGCTATGAAATACAAGGGGGACTAATAATCCTAGACGCTAATATTCACCTGGAAATCCAAATACTAACTTTGAGCTTTGCATAATAGTTAATCCATAATTATTTCTTATTTATACAATCTTTTCAAATTGATTCACTTAATTTAAATTAGGGTGTAAATTTTAGTACTTGACAAGTTTTGACATCAAATCTTCGAGAGAATGACCTTTTCATACCACTATATTACTTTTGCAATACGTATACTTATGTGTACACTTTAAGGAAGCAACAAGTTTTTAGAGCCATTGCTGGGGATTTATTCACTAAGTCTTTACTAATATTAATACCAAACTCACTTAATTTAAACTTAAGCTTTGTTCATTGTTTTTTTTTAATTTTACGTCTTTTAGTTTGTGATTTATTTTTTTATGTTGTAGTTAATACTTATGTTCAATTTTTATTTTTATTATTTTTGTTTTTAATTATAGATTATCCTTGGAGAATAAATAAGGAAACTAATGAATATAAATTTGATATCATGAACAAATTAATAGTTTAAATGGTAGAACTTGATAGGAGGTTTGATAACTTTGATCTGAACACTAGTTATACTACTCATGTTAGTAATTTTCAATGCTTGTTCATGGCTTGTGATAATAGTGAAGGTCACTATGAAGAGCAGTGCCCATATTCTATAAAAAATGTACAGATGGAGGATGATTTCGATAGGAATCCAAATGGTTTTTGTGATAACACATATATTCCTAATTGGAATCATGAACAAAATTATTCTTAGAATTATGGTCAAGTTTCTTTATCATATGCAATCTACCCTTCTCAACTTTCCAATTGTCAATTACAAGATGAAATTTCTATTTAAGAGTATAATCCTAACTTGGAAGAAATGATTAAGTACTATATGGATAAGCAAGATGCCCGTATGGCTAGGCAAGATGCCTACCCAACCAAGCATGATGACAAAATTAGAAACTTGGAAATTTAAATAAGCAAACTAGCCAATGTCATCTGTAATAGTTCACAAGAGAGTATTCTAAGTGATAGGATAACTACTCCTCAAATAGATGATGAAGAAAATTATAATGGAATTAATTTGAGGAGTGAAGAAGAGTTGCTAAAGGATTATGTGCAATTTGAGGGGAATTATAAGTAGAGAGTGAAAGAAGGGAAGAATATTGTGAGGTTAGATGACCAAGAGGTAACCTTCCAAATGATCATGGTAGAGGATCCTTTTGATAAATTAGAAAAATGTTGTAATGAGAAGGAAGTAGAAAATTTGATTATAGGCAATCTTTTGATGAGTCCTTCACTGGAGTCCTTGGTTCTTACTGAAGAAAGTCAAAAAGATTTTATAGGGTGTTTAAAATGTTTAGAAGCTCTCAAAATTGTCCAAGAAAAATTAAAATTGAAGCTTCTTATTATGTTAGCCAAAACATATGTTCCAATGAAGCTATTAGGTGAGGAATCACATGTTCTCAATTGGAAAAAACACCCATTGTTATTGAAGCCTACTTATCCAAAGAAGAAAGTAATTAGGGCAATTATAGTTTTTGACACTTATGATTAGGTTTTGATATAAAGTCAAGTTGAAGACTATAAAATAAGCACTTCCTAGGAGGCAACCCATGCATAACCAAATAAATAATATATATATACACACATAAGAGTAAAAAAAAATAATTTTTGTTGTCTTTTTAACCCCTAACTTTCTTTCTTTCAGAGTCCACTGGCATTGAATCCTTAAGATTGTTGTTAGTTGAAGTTAGGAAAAAGATCTGAGGAGCTAAAGCATGTAATTCAGGGAGTGATTTTAAATCAATTTTGTATTCCTTTTATTAGGTTCATAATGGTGTTTGGTGTTTACATGTTCGAATATTATTCTTTTTGTATGCTCTTCATTCTTAATTTTTTTTCCTTGTGCTATTCTGAATAGTATGATTGTTGTGGCATGACTTAAAAAATTTATTAGGAGCGATCAACTTTAAATTTTGTTATGAATTTCATTTGGTATATTTGTTTAGATATCTTGTCTTTGGCATAAAAGTTTTAGAGTCAATTAAATTCATTTGCTACATCATTTTTACATGTTTCTAGTCAATGCTCTGTTTTGCTATACATGTTGTAATGACCTGGGAAAAAGAAAAGGAAAGGGAAAGAAAAGGAAATGAAATCTGGAAATTTTCGGAATCCAGAATTTCTGCCAAGTCTTCTCGCAACAGCGAGAAACGGTCTCGCTACAGCGAGAGAGCTAGTTCGCCATAGCGAAGGCGATTCTAGCTATAGCGAATGCTGGCAGCAGCCCATACTAAAACCAGGGAGTTGCCCGCTGTAGCGGCGCCATAGCGAGAGTGAAGTCTGGAACTGACGCGATTTCGCCATAGCGAGTGGTAAATCTCGCCATAGCGAAGGGAACTGGCACGAGCTCGCCGTAGCGAAGGTTACACCTCGCCATAGCGAAGCCAGATTACACGAGCTCGCTATAGCGAAGGTTAGTTTTCGCCGTAGCGAGAGTCGGTCCGGAAGAGAGTAAATAGCGAGAATCAGACTTCATTAAACGCCCAAACTCATTTCTTCTCTCATATCTGCCCTAAGCTTCGACCCAAAGAGAGAAAAGAGGCGAGGAGAGTGCGAGAGATCAAGAGAAGGAGGAAGATTAAGGGAAAGGTAAGGTCACTTCTCCCATTTCTCTTCAGATTTCTGATCCCCTCCCTTTGCCCTCTTTTCCTACGGTTTTGTTTGCAAAAATGGACGATTTCTGGGTATGGGTCAGAAGAGGGAAAGTGGAAAACGCTTTTGAATCATTGTGTTTTCTTTGAAAATGTGGTTTTCCACTACCATGGGAGCTTGAGAGAGAGAAAGGGGTTAATGGCATTCTAGAGAGAGAGAACTCTAGGTTATGGTATATAGGAGAATTTGATCTGAAGGATTATAGGGTAAGAGAGTAATTGCATGCTTTTGTGTGTCTAGGCTCAAGAGAAACACCTCCATCAAGGTGTGATTGTGAACTTAAGGAGGGAGAGGAGAAATTGAAAGGAAAAGCTAGTGAAGGCTTTGGCTCCAAAGGTAGCTCTCTCTTTCACTCTTTCTTGTTGCTTTCTTGGATATGATAGTCATTGTATGATGTATATGCTTGTTGTATGGAATATGCCATATGTTATTGCTTTGATGCATTGAATGCCAATATGCTTGTATGTTGAAATGTGAGATGGGTGAGGTGAAGCCGAAAGCCCCTTGAGATAGGTGAGACAAGGCCAAAAGTCTCCAACGAGTGAGGCCAAGTCAAAAGTCCTTAAACTCGGGTGAGGCCATCCAAAAGTCCCTTAAACTCGGGTGAGGCTAGACCAAAAGTCCCTGGAGCTCATTTTTGGCATTGTTGTGATTCCATAGCATGTACATTGTGTGTTGGTTGATTGAGAATGGCTAAGTGCTTATTCACATGCTTTGACTTGTTATATGCCTTGATTGCTTGCTGGATTGAGTGTATGAGCTACTGAGATTCTCCGAATCTCACCCCTTTCCCCTCCAAACTAATATGCTAGGTGGAGCTCAAGGAGATCCGAGCACACACCAAGGAGCCTAGGAGCATGTATAGGAAAATGTTAGTTTTATTGTGATATTTTGTTGTAAATATGATGTAAAGTGGTGCCAAATGAAGATGTGCCCACTATTTTTGAGATGTAAAGTTTGTAACACATGTAGAAATATGAAAGGATGATGTATGAACTATGTTAGTAGCCAAAGTAATGGAAGTGTGGGTTTTTACCCCTTTGATGTATGAATGTTGATGTGTAAATTTGGCCGTAGCATAGTGAAAATAGAATGTATGATGATTTGGAGCATATGGACATGTTAGATATACTAGTTTTATGCTTTTGAACTTGTCCATGTGGAGTGAGAATGTGTGAGAGGCTATCTAGACCCGTTTTGGACCTATGGGGTGCCAAAACTGGTATTTTTGTGAGCTCCGTCAAAGTATGACCGGATGAGCTCCGTTTGCCATGAAATTTGGCATGCCTCTAGAGTTTGTAGAAAGCTTCTTGAGAAGCTAAAGTGGGTAATATTCGGAAGATTATAGAATATTTGGGGAATTGTTGAATTTGGGAGAATTTAAGGGATTGGTCATGTACTGTTCATCTAAACTAGAAAATGAAATCTGTGGCACTTTTAGACCAAATGGATTCCAAATGAGGTGAAATTTTATACACATAAACTAGAAAACGAAAGTGACTTGTAGGAACTGGAATCACCCAAATTGGAGGTCTGTAGAGAGAGATTGAACCGACTGAAGTTCTGTATCAGCATCAGTAAGCTTATCTGACCCCCATCACTGTTCCATCGGTTTTCGGGGTGCAGGAGCTACGGAACTGATCTAGACTTATTTTTTTCCTCTAGTAGACATCCGTATCTTTCCTAATTGGTATAATATGCCCAGATTGGATTTTTGTGGATTTAGTTATGAATTTTCGAAAATCATGACAGCAAGCTGCACCAGAAACAGTGACAGCTGGACCTTCCTCCCATTTTCGATGTCAAACATGGTCCAAACGATGTGTTTGTGGTTGGGAATGATTTTTAGTGTAAATTTGACACTTAGAGCTTTCCAGAAAGCTAAAGTTTGCTGCATTCCCATTTTTCTACAATTAATTATGATTTTCCAAACTTAGAGCCAAAATATGACTTTTGGGCCCAAGTGCGGAAATGCAAATTTTACTGGTTTTGGCTCTATACCCGTGGCTTATGGGTTGATTTATGCTATGTATGAGTTGTATGTATGGATTTTGAGTTAAGGATGCGTGAGATGGGTTCACGGGACCCACGGGGCAGATAATGAGTATATGAAACCCCGGTTCATAGCATGTAAATGCCACGGGAGAGTAGTGACTCTTTGGAAATCATATGGAACCGAGCCTATGGAGAGGCTAGGTAGTGGTAGTAGTTTAAGGTGTCACACATGTTTGTGACCTAATTTTATAAATTTATTAGGAACACATCTGATTGAATTTTGGCATGAAATATATGTGAAATTTGCTTTGCTTGTCTAGTTTCTAGGAAAATTTGGTTCATATGATTTGAAGTTCAGATGAGTTATTTATTTGCATTTGAATACACACTACTCTATTTTGACAAGTTGTTGAAATTTGCTATATGTTATGTCACCTGCTGAATTTTATAGGACTAATTGTGTGGGCTGTCAACATGAAAATTTAGCTTGATCGCATTTTTTTAGTGTGTTAAGATGTTCCTAAAAAAATATTTGTGAGGCTAATTAGATGTTTGCTGGGTGGATTCCACCAAAATGTCATTATAACTCTTTTTTGGCAAAAATTTGCACTTGCCTTGTTTATTAATATTTTGGTGCTATGTTAGTTGAGATGTACAATGTTAATTTTGGTTTTATTGTCAAGTTGAGTTTGAAAGAAGCATTCTAGAATAAGGTACTTTGTTGTTATTGCCCTTTTGTTTAGAAGATCTTGAAGTGGACAAAGGGAAAAATATATCAAGAGAGTTTTCTTGATCCTTTACTACTCTTATGTTATGTCATGTTTTGAACATTGAGGACAATGTTCATTTTAAGTTTGGGGGGTAGGGAATCCAAATTGGAAATAGGAATTTTGTTGCTTTTAATTGTTTATATTTTTATGAAAAATTTTATTGAAAAACTCCCTATTTTTCAAAATTTTTGAAGTTAAGTTATTTTTCAAAATTTTTGAACTTAAGTTTTGCCTACCTATCTTATATTTATTTTTTAGTTGATATTAGATGCCATTGAGTAACTTCATTTCTTGATAGTGTATAAATGATAGGAAATGTTTGTTAATGCAGTTTTTGGATGAGATTGATTATTAATGGCAATGTTTTCCTCACTTATTGAGACTTTTCTGGTGCATATCACATGCTTAGGATAATTGTTAGTTTTAAGTAATGTATGTGGATTAAACTATGTGATTAATCTTAAACCTAAGACTTTAGAACTTGCTTTATAGTCTCTTGAGGTGAAATTTTAGGTCTTGTATAATCTATTAAAGTGATTTAGGCATTCATTGGTTATGTTTGAAACTTGAAGCCTAATTTTTTTCAAAATATATCCCTAGTACCTCAGTGAACCTTAAGTGAAATATGCATATAATTACATGAAATTTCTTGTTTTTAACCACATTAATGACCTTTAGCCCAAAAAATAATTTCCTTACCCTTTTTCAAGAGGATAATTAACCTTTGATATTATGTGAAAAAGAAACTTTAGGGGTGAAATAAGGTACAATGTGGGTTTGATGTGAATAATTGTTATTTTCTCATGAGAGACATGCACATTAAAAGTGTAGAAATAATGATTGTATGGTTCTTTGTTTCTAGAGAAACATGAAAAATATGATGATTAGAAGAAGGAACTAAAAAGGAAGGAAAAAAAAGGTGGTCAAAGAATTAACTTAGAAAAAAATTTGACAGATCAAAATGAACTAAGTTTGGAAGTGCAAAAGTTAAAAAAAAAAAAAAAAGAAGCAAAGAAAATGAGGTGGAATAAAAAAAAGAAAAAGAAAGGAAAATAAGAGAAAGAGGGAGAATTTTATCTTCTATTATTGTGCTTAATGGTTATTCTCTTGAATCTTACTCATAAATTTTCCATATATCATTTTTCTTATAATAGCCATGACCATGAGCCTTATTAGAATCTTAAAAGACCTATTGATTAATGGGTTATGCAATGGGCTACATTTGTGGAGAGAGGATAGAAGAGCAAGCGTATGAAGCTTTTAAGGGAGAGGTTTATTATGTAGTTTGATTTACATAAATTATTCTTAGGCTTACAATTAGACTTTAGCATGGTTCTTTACACACACACACATATCATGAGTGTGAAGAATTTGTCATTAACTCTTGAATTCTAAAACTTATATGCATTACTTTCCTTTCTTGTTAATTATACTTTTTAATACATTTGTTAAAGGCATCCATCTATCATTCTAAATATGAAAGCTTGAGTAGGTAGGAAATTTGTTGTTTAATATGGCTTTACTTAGGGACAAGTGAAGTGGTAAGTTTGGGAGTGTGATAAATTCATAAATTATCATGATTTTCTTAATATTTTAAGAGACTTATCACGTGAATATTGAACTTATTTTATGTTATATATATAACTAAAAAATTTTAACCAAGTTAATAGTTAGTAAGTTTTAGTTTTATTTCTTTGGTTTTGAGTTAATTTTTTGTATTAGTTAAGTATAAATAGTATTTTATGTTTTTATCTAGATTTTTATATTGTTAAATTGTTTAACTTTTGTTAGTAGATTATAAATATTAATTAAATGAATTTTATGTTTTTGTAGGGTCACAATTCTAAAGAAACAAGTTTAGAAGTTTTAAAATGCAAAGCAACAAGTATTGAGAAGATTTGTTGGAAAAAGATCAAAAAGAAAAAGAAAAAAGAAGAAGAAAAGATAAAAAAGAAAAAGATGGCGCTTAAAACCACTGCTAAAGAAAATGCAATGCCACGACAACAAATTTAAGCACCGCGGCATATTAAGAAATAGAAGCAAAATGAGCCGTAGCATAAAATTTTGTGCCACGGTGCTTTCCACCATTGCAGTAAAAAATTCATTTACGCTGTGGCTCAATTCATAAAAAATGTAAAATGCACCATTTTTTGTCGCATTTTTTTAGGGTTTTAAGAGGGTTTCCACCTTTCTTTGAAGCATGTTGCCATTTTGAAGGTTTTGAGGAAGAGAAAGAAGGGTTTAGAGCCTCAAATGCCATGGAAAAAGTTTGGGTTGGAGGAAGATTAACCGATTAAATAAGTTTTTCTCTTCTTCCCTTGCTTTTCCTTATATTTCTTTACCCATTTAGTTTATGCTTCATTCTTAATGTTGCTATTTCTTGTAGTTATGAGCTAAATTTGTTGATTTGGAATTGTGATAAACTCTAGCTTGTAATATGTTGTAATTACTCTCTTTATTTGTAATTAATGGCATGATTTAATTACTCAATCCTTATACTTCATGCTTCTAAGGGTGTAGAAATCATTAGATGATTTGGGTAACCTAAATGAACTTGGAAAAGGGATTTTAGGACTTGACCATGGATTGTGTAGTGTGGATTCATGAAATTTGCAATGTTGAATGGATTGATTCACTTGTAAGATAGGAATATACCTACCGGCCTCACATAGCTATATTAAGACATATTCTTGATTAAGTCTCTAAATTAATTGTATACAGAATTATGGATTGGTGAGAAGAATGCCTATATGTAATTCAAAGTATGCTTATTGTAAATTAGAGTCCTAGGCTATTAATGACATTGAGAGCAAGATAAGAAAAGGTAATTAGTTCATTTATTTTTTATCTTTTTATTTTTTATTTTTAGTTTAGTTTAATTTCATATAACTTTTTATTGTTAGCTTGATTTAGATTAAGATGTACAATTTTAGTACTTAGCAATTATTTTAGTGACAAATCCTCGTGGGAATGATATTTTATTGATCACTTTATTTCTGTTGCGATACGTATACTTGCGTATACGATTTCAAAAAGAAAGCAACAAGTTTTTGGTGCCGTTGCTTGGAATTTGCATGCCAAAACATTTCTTTTGGTCAATATCAATACTAGCATACCTAATTTAAACATAAAAATTGTGCATAGTTTTACTTTAGCTATTTTCGATTCCTTTTCTATTATATTTTGCAGTGGCTACCCTCTGTGAGTATACAACCTCTTATGTAAGAAATTGAAAGTCTAGAAGTGGTGTTGTTTCGAGAAGAATTCGAAGAAGCATCTAATCAAGCTCAGAGAGATGAAAGTGAAACTTTTGACTTAACCATAAACATGGCACATGAGGATGAAAATCATGTCTGCATAGGGAATAATTTTGCCACTTTAAACATGCAAGGATATCGCTCAAGTATAAGAAGACTAGCTATTCAAGCCAATAACTTTGAAATAAAGCAAGTAGTGCTACAGATGCTTCAAATGGCTGGGTAATTTGGTGGCTCTCCTCTGGAAGACCCGAACAACCACTTCTCTAACTTCTTGGAGGTGTGTGATTCCTTTAAGCAGAACAAAGTATCAGATGATGCAATCCCATGATAAGGCCAAGATGTGGCTTAACTCATTGCTAGATGGGTCTATAGCCACTTGGGATGACTTAGTCACAAGATTCAGAGCTAGATTTTTTCCACCAGCTCAATCAGTAGAGTTGAGAAATGACATTATCTTTTTCATGCAACAAGATGATGAGCCATTTTATGAAGCTTGGGAAAGATTCAAGGAATTGTTGAAAAGGTGCCTTAACCATAGATTTCCTAAAAAGGTACAGGTGAAAACTTTTTACAATAGACTGCTACCCAAAGCAAAAGCCATCCTTGATTCAGCTTCCAATAGAAGTATCACAGGCAACCTGAATGTTGATGCGACATATAATTTACTAGAAAATATGGTAGCTAGCTCCCTCTAATGGTCTGCATCCAAATAATATAAGAAGAAGGTAGCTAGGGTCCATGAAATTGATGCCTTAACTATACTCTCGACTCAAATGGCTACAATGAACAAGAGGTTTGATGCTCTTAAAATGCGTTTTAATGCATTAATGGGTGTTAATGCTGTTCAAACCCCAGCCATCACTTGTGAGCATTGTAGGGAGGAACATTTTGATGATCAATGCCCCTCATTGATAGAAGTAGTTAACTATGAGGACAACTATGGAAAAAATACAAACAACCCATACTCAAACACCTACAACCTAGGTTAGAGAAATCACCCAAATTTCTTTTAGAGTCAAGGTCAAAATTAGGGCCAATCATCGTCTTTCGGTATATGACCCTTTCACCTTCCTAGATTTTTTGCTCAAGCGAGACCACCAATGTAAGAAAAGAAGTTAAGTATGGAAGAGATGCTCATGCAATATATGGCTAAACAAGATGCTATTCTAGCCCAATAAGAGGCAACAATGATAAAGCATGAGTCAGCAATCAGAAACATAGAAGTGCAGATTGATCAATTGGCTTCTTCTATAAATTTAAGACCACAAGGGGCAATTTCCAAGTGACACTATTCCTAACCTCAGAAGAGATGGCAAAGAGGAATGCAAAGCCATTACTTTGAGAAGTGGCAAAAGTTACTAGACGCATCACCTTTGAAGCAAGACACTGAGTTTAGCCAAGATCAAAACAAATTAGAAGAGAAGCTTGAGAAAGAGAAGTCTATTAAAGAGAAGAGTAAAGTTATAGAGAGAAAGAAAGATAATGTTGAGAAGAATAATCCAGAGAAGAATCAAGAGAATTATTCCTCCATTATCATTCCCTCAACGCTTCAAGAAGAAAAACTTAGACAAACAATATAAAAAATTTCTAGAGATCTTCAAGCAGCTCCACATTAACATTTGATTTGTGAAAGCTTTGGAACAAATGTTGAGCTATGCTAAATTCATGAAGGATGTGCAGTCAAATAAGAAACAATTTGCAGAATTCGAGACAGTGGCACTAACCTAAGAAGGTAGTGTTATTCTCCAAAAGAAATTGCCTTATAAGATGAAGGATTCGAGAAGTTTCATTATTCCCTGTAATATTAGGAAACATTTTACCAGAAATGCTTTATGTGATCTTAGGGCAAGTGTGAACTTGATGCCATTGTCAACTTTCAAAAAACTTGGGTTAACGGAGGCAAGACCAATAATTGTCACTTTGTAGTTAGCTAATTGATCTTTAGCTTATCCAACCAGAGTCATTGAAGATGTTTTAGTGAAAGTTGATAAGCTAATTTTTCTTGCAAATTTTATAGCTCTAGATTATAAAGAGGATAAGGATTTCCTATCATTTTGGGTAGACCCTTCTTAGCCATGGGGAAAACATTGATTGATGTGTAAAAATGAGAGCTGACCATGAGAGTGAATGACGAAGAAGTAACTTTCAACATGTATAAAGCAATGAGGAGCCTAAATGAACTAAAGGAATGTTATTTCATGTGCCTTATTACCAATGTAGTACATGAAGAGTTTGTTGAATCAACCTTTAAAGACCTACTAAAGGCATCATTGATTAGCATGGCTAGAAAGGGACATAATGGAGTTAAAGAATGCATCAAGTTGTTGGAAGCTATTTAAAAGCACTCCAAGGCTTCTCATCAATTTGAACCTCTTGATGTATCTTCTAGAGATGAATCTGAGTTGAAACCATTAGTGAAGGAACCTCCATCTCTAAAGTTGAAGTTATTACTATCTAACTTAAAGTATGCGTATTTGGGAGAAGAATGCATTTTGCTAGTGATAATTTTTGCTGCTCTAATTGAACAACAAGAAAGAGAGCTTCTACAAGTGCTCAAATGTTTTAAGAGACCCATTAGATGGTTAATAACAGACATAAAAGGGATAAGTCCTTCCATTTGTATGCATAAAATACTATTAGAGGACAACCACAAGAAATTTATTGAGCATCAAAGAAGGCTCAACCCTATAATAACGAAGGTGGTTAAGAAAGAAATTGTGAAATGGCTTGATGTTGGGATTGTATATCCTATTTCAAATAGCTCTTGGGTAAGCCCAGTTCAATGCATTCCAAAAAAGGAGGCATGACTGTAGTGGCTAACACCGACAATAAGCTAATTCCTACTAAGATAGTGACTAGTTGGCGAGTATGCATGGATTATCGCAAATTAAACAAAGCCACAAGAAAAAAACCATTTTCCTTTACCTTTCATTGCTCAAATGCTGGATAAATTGGCTAGAAAGGCATACTTCTGCTTCTTGGATGGGTACTTAGGTTACAAACAGATAGCTATTGCCCTGGAAGACTAGGAGAAGACAACCTTCACATGCCTATATGGTACCCTTGCCTTTAGAAGGATGCCATTTGGCTTGCGCAATGCACTGGCCACCTTTCAATGGTGTATGATGTCTTTTTTTTTTTTATATAATTGAGCAGATGATGGAGATATTTATGGATTATTTCTCAATTTTTGGAGATTCATTTAAAGGATGTCTTGCTAATCTAAAGCAAGTTTTGAAGAGATGTGAGGAGACCTATCTAGTTCTAAACTAGGAAAAGTGTCATTTCATGGTACAAGAGGGCATAGTCCTGGGTTATTGAGTCTTAAGTAAAGGCCTTGAAGTAGATAAAGCAAAGATTTCCATAATTGAGCAACTTTCACCCCTCACTAGTGTAAAAGGAGTTCGGAGCTTCTTAGGATATGTGTGGTTTTATCAAAAATTTATTAAGGACTTTTCAAAAATTGCTAAGCCCTTCTGTCAATTGCTTGAGAAAGACACTCCATTCAATTTTGACCATCAGTGCCATGTAGCTTTTGAAGAATTGAAGAAGAAATTGGTGTCCGCTTCTATCATTGTGGCTCCCAATTGGAGCATCCCTTTTGAGGTGATGTGTGATGCCAGAAACTATACTGTGGGAGCTGTATTGGGATAAAGAAAAGGAAAGATTTTCCATCCAATATACTATGCTAGCAAAACTCTATCTAAAACTCAACTAAATTACACCACTATCGAAAAAGTTATTGGCAGTAATGTATGCGTTTAAGAAGTTTAGAGCTTATCTGGTAGGCACCAAAGTTACTATTTTCATTGATCATTCAGCTATTAAATACCTGATTCAGAAGAAGGATTCCAAACTAAGGCTCATTCATTAGGTTCTGCTTCTATAAGAATTTGATTTGGAAATTACTGATAAAAAGGGTAGTGAAAATCATGTGGTAAATCATTTGTCCTGATTGAGTACTGAAGCTCAGGATGGAGAAGAGAAGCAGATCATTGCGAAGTTTTTTTATGAAAGATTATTTTAAGTGGACCACAACAGAGTGCCTTGGTATACAGATTATATGAATTATCTTATGTGCCATGTGCTACCACCTGATTTGAACTCCCACTAAAAGAAAAGTTTTTTACATAATGTAAAGTTGTATGTGTGGGATGAGCAATTCCTATTCAGAATGTGTGCATATCAAATATTGCAGAGGTGTGTCCCAGATGAAGAGCAAGAATCTATTATGCAAAGTTACCATGCAGCTGAATATGGAGGACACTTTAATGGGCAGCGAACTGCAACCAAAGTCCTTAAATTAGGGTTTTATTTGCCTTCTTTGTTTAAAGATGCTTATGCTTTCATGGGGAGATGCAATGAGTGCCAAAGATTTGGTAACATATTCAAACGATATGAGATGTCCTTGAATAATATTTTAGAAGTAGAAGCATTTGATGTGTGTGGGATAGACTTCATAGGTCATTTCACCTCTTCTTAGAACAACTAGTACATTCTTGTTGCCGTTGACTATGTGACGAAGTGGGTTGAAGCTGTAGCTTGTCACATTAATAATGCTAAGGTGGTGGTGAGATTTCTGAAGAAAAACATCTTTACTAGATTTTGTGCACCACGAGCAATCATTAGCGATGAGGGGACGCACTTTAACAATTGCCAGCTTAAAACATTTCTAAAAAAATATGGGATGCAACACAAGATGGCATCGGTGTATCATCCCCAAACCAATGGCCAATATGAGGTATCAAATTTTGAAATTAAGAGGATTCTAGAGAAAACTATAAGTCCTTCAAGAAAGAATTAGGCTGAGAAGCTAGATGATACCTTGTGGGCCTATTGGATAGCTTACAAAACTCCAATTAGTATCTCCCTTTACAAGCTTGTATTCAGTAAGGCCTATCACCTACCAGTCGAACTCGAGCATAAGGCCTTTTAGGCTATGAAGAAATTGAATTTTGACTTGAGAAGAGCAAGTGGAAAAAGACTATTACAACTAAATGAGTTAGATGAATTCAGGCTTCACGCCTATGAAAGTTCTTAGCTCTACAAAGAAAGGACAAAGCAATGGCATGATAGGAAAATTTTACAAAAGATATTTGAGCCTGGTCAATTAGTGTTGCTATATTACTCAAGGCTTAAACTCTTTTCAGGCAAGTTTAAATCACGGTGGTCAGGACCCTTTACAGTCGTTGAGGTATCTCCATTCGGTGTTATGGAGATCATGGAGAAGGAGTCAAATAGGAGATTAAAGGTTAATGGTCAAAGACTCAAATACTATTAAGGAGGAGAGGTGGACCATCAGAAGTCCACTATCACCCTAGAAGATTGCATTTGAAGCTATTGAAAGTCGGGCTAATGACTATAGACTTAGCACTTCTTGGGAGGCCACTTAAGTTTCTTCATTTTCAGTGTTCATGTTGATATTAAGAAGTACGTCAATTCCTTTTTGGTAACGTTTGGTTATTTATTGTTATTTTAGGGGAATCTACTGAAGGATTGTCAAGTTTGCACAACCATGGAAGCAATTTCAAATAACTCATTCAACACTCACTTCAAAAATAAAAAGAAAAAGAAAAAGAGGGAGTATTTCTGACTTGATTCTGATGAATTATTGCCTTTCTCTTACTTTAAATTTTAGAAAGTGGTATAATTAAATTGGGAAATGAATGCTGAATTATTAGACTATATGAAAATATGTTAGGTGTTTCTGGAAAATTTTGCACCGCGGCACAAAGCATGGATTGAGGGTCCAGTAGCAAATGTCGTCACAGCTCAAGAAAATTGCGTCATGTTATGCTTAGAAGTCAATGTCAAATTTTGCTATGGCTCCCATAGGAGGCAGAAGCTAATCTGACCATGACTTAAACTATCTATGCCGTGGCACATAAGTAGGTAATAGCAAGTTTTGCCGTAGTGGAAAATATCAGGTCGTGGCATGAATCGTATTTACACACTTCCATTGTCGTCCTTTTATTTCTCACATCTGCTCTATTTCTTCTCTTGCTACGAAGTTTCACTACAAATGCGAATCTAGGTTAGAGTTTAATGATGTTTTCATTGAAAGTTTTTTGTTGAAAAATTCTGTTTTTGAGTTTGGGTTCAACAACTACTGTAGTTAAAAAAATTTCATTAGAAATGGGAATCTAAAAATTGAGGCTTAATGCTTTCGATTCGGGAAAATTTGGTTTCTCAATTCACTGATGCTTTTGTTTCTAGGTTTGAAAAGAGGAGCTTTGGCAATGCATTATTTGATGCCTGAAAAATAACTTTCAATTTTACTTTTTTAATTAAAAAAATTAAAAAATAAATAATTTTTTTATTTTTCTGTCATTAAAAATGTTTTTTAAATCAAAATTTATTATTTTATTATTCATTATTATTATGGATAATTAAAAATAATTATTTTGTTATTTTTCCATACTAAGGGCAATATAGTCATTTAATTAACTTTCCTCTCTATCATATTCATGTCTTTCTATATCATACCAAACATGATTATAAATTATAAAATTTCATTTCATTCATTTCTATTCCATTATTTAAAAACATTTCAAGTAACCAAACAGACTCTAAATTTTGAAAATTTAAACGGTCTTTGTAAGGTTGATTGTGCTCCCATTAAAATATTTAGGTGAAGAAAAATGCCATTGCTATATATATATATTCAATCGTAAGTGTATCCTTAACTAAATAATTCCATTATGGCTATCATGTTCTTCTTTATAAGAGTAGACACCTATAACAAACGTTGTTGAAATTTGGAACAGATTCCCATATTTAATTGATTGTAGGATTTGAAACCCAAATGAATACTCAATACAAACTAAGACTAAATTTCTTAGCACTATCTATTTCCATATATTGAAAATTTTCAAATTTTAAGCAAAAATTAACCTTCAATCACGGAGAGATCCAAGGAAGCATTTTCCCTACTTAGTATAAACAAGCTCTATCCAACCAAAGAAAAAGAAATAAAATATATTCTAGTTCTCAAAGTCAAAGATTACAAATTATTACTAATCATTGGTAGAAGCGTTTGTATAACATATACTTCGATAAACAGACGCAGCAGTGTGTCTATAGTCTAAGGAACTGATGACTATTAAGTAAATATATAAGTTCTACCTCTCTCTCAACATCAAGGGAGGATACCGTTGTCTTCTAATGTGCAACAAATTAAGAAGAAAGAAAAGAAGAAAAGCCACATATATAGATCCCTTTCTTTTCTGTTTTGATTAGTTTCTATGTAAAGGACTAACATAAAATCTACTATGGTAAGAAAGGTTGGCTAAATTAGCTACTTTTGTTAGTTTCCATTAGAACAACACATTTCATCGGAGTTTTTGTTGTTATACGGCTTGATCCTAATTGTAAGTGGATTTTGAATTTTAATATACATGAATGTTTATTGAGTTTTGACGTTGGACATTTCTTCTAGAGATAGACAAAAATCGAATTCATAACTCAGGCCTGTAATCGGCCCTTATATGGCTCTGCAAAATTTTTGAAGGAATGCTAAGCGTACAACATTTTTTCCTCGCAATTAAACTTGTACAATTTTTCATATATAAATTGTATCACACATTCGATTGACTTTTTTTAAGTAAAAAGATGTCAACTGAATTTAAATGCAACGAAGATTTCCAATTCATAATTTAAGAATTTACTATTAAACTTGAGTTTATTTAATTGAAGGCAGTCACGATCATCAACTTTGAAGTTTGAATAGAACAACAACTCTCTCAAAAATAAAATAAAATAAAATAAAAATAAAAGATATTAGGTTTGTTGCCGTCGGAGTGGGATGCGTTTTGGTTTTTATTGAATTGGCGTGTCTAAAGGAACAAAATTTTACACTGCGTCCACCACCTTAATGTTGGTTGATTTGTCAACAGCAACCACACACACACACACACACTTTAGATAATATTTTGATATGTTTAACCTCTGGTTTATTTATCTACAAATTTTATTTTCTTAGTTACATTAGAGCATGATCTTTCATAAGAACTTTGTGAGCAATGAAGTTAAAATTTTGATTAATCAAACTTTAATGAATTAAAATTTTTAAATGTTCTCAAATTTCTAGAAGAAAAAAAACTTTTAGTACCCAAATTTATTTCTAGAAAAAATATTTTTGATTCATGGTAAAGTCTTTCTAATTATTCTTTACTCGCGTCGAGAGCGGCTTCCAACGGCTTCGTGGGATTCATTTCCTTCTATTTAATGGTTAGTGTAAAGAATATGGATCTAGAAAATTTCCATCATCTCACACGGTTATTACTCCAATGGCTTCTTTCGATAAAGGCTATTAAATAATGTAGTACTAGCGAACATTTTCTTTCAATTATTATAACTTGGGCCCTTAAAATAAGAATTATATATATAGAACAAGCAGTATAAACGAAAATGACTAAACTGTCAAACCATTCTTAAACTGTCTATTCCAGTTACTATTCTCTTCTAAATTAAATTCCTTTTGACAAATAATTTAACTAGTTATACATATGTAATATCTGGCTAATAAATTGATTTACCATGATTTATGTGACACTTTGATATCTTGTAGTTGTAAGGCTAATTTGTCCTTTATTTTATAGTCCCGCTCACTTTATTATTACTTTTTTTATAACATGATAAAAAAAATAATTATTGAATCAATAATACAGACCATTCTAAATTATCGAAAAAAAGATTATTATGAATTAAAAAAGGGAAAATTCTAAAAAGTACATTTGGGTTTTGGTGATGAAGTTTTAATGTAAGTAGAGAATGAAAACATGCAAACCACGGAAAAAGGAAGGGAAAATTAAAATAAGGAAAGGGAGACATAATCTAGAATATCTCTGGTTTAAGGGTGCAGGGGATTTGCAATGTCCGCAATCTTTCTTATATTATTTGCGATGTTTGCAATTGCAATCGCAATGTAACTACAATCGTAACTGCAATTTAAAACCATGATAAGGATACTAATACTAGAACACAAACCCTAGAACTTAGAACCTTGCTTAAGACATTGTTGTAGCCGCAATAATTAACTTCTTCCTCCTCTCAACTGATAGCCAAAAAAAGAAAAAACTTGTGACTTCATCCTCATTCTAAGCAATAATACTCTGTTATTGAACTAAGCCTCCTTTTTCTTTCTCAATCACAACCCAAGCACCAACACGTATGTTTGTAGATGATTGCACAAATATTGAATCATGAAAGGTTTTAGAGAATTTTCTCATAGAAAAATATGTGCTGATTAAGTTTTTGTTCAATGATCACTATAATATTATAAACAGTTTTTGGTACCAGACTACATAAAATTAATATCCTAGATTTAAATACTGAACCTGCTTTGCTAAAGCAACCTCATAGATCTACTTGCGAATGGTTTTAAATTAAAAATCTCTCAAATGTTTTTTTTTTTTTTTAATTTGTTGGTCACTAAAAGTAGTAACTATAAAATTTGTCTATCTTTTTGTATAGTAATTTGATATTGAATTGCTTAACAATTAGTTGTTTAAATTAATATTTTATCTATATATAGATGTAAAAATTTTATACACAACTAAATAATAAAGATTAGTATGGTTGTATTTGCCATAAACAAGAATTAAATTCTTGAAGTACAAGGTATATTTGTGCTCTAGAGATAGGGAAAGAAAAAAAAAAGGATAGATACAAATAGATGTATGATTTTTGCATACCCCCGTGCGAACTGGTGTGAATGGTTGTGAAATTTATAAAAAAAAGGTTATTAGATTCTATTTTTAGAAGATTGAATTATTTGTATTAGATTTATTTTAAAAATTTTGTTTATCAATTAAAAAATTGAATAATAAGCTTAAAAAATTAATAATAAAAGAAATGCTTCTATTAAAAAGTAAAACCTTTTATAAAATTACTCGAATTTTTAAGTGAGGTATACATTATTATTTAGTTTGCAAGGTTATAGAGGTGATAGGAGTGTTAACTCTTAGACAGTCATATTATTTTGCACATTATTCCAAAAAAATAAATGCTTATACTCTAATTTTATAATAAATATGGTTAATTATAAAACAAGTGTGTATAGATAAGATGTATAGGTTCATATTCAATTTTTATACTATAGATGACAAGTTTTGTCTTATTTTTAGCTAATTCAAGAATTGACTTGTAGGGTGTAAATATCCAAAAGCATAAGTCGGATCATCTGGGATTTTAGACCACAAATTTTCAGAGACAAGATTAAAAAAGAAGTTGAATTGGCCATCACGAAGCATCTGGCATCACAGTCCCACAAGCCAACGCCGCAATGCCGTTGTTGAAAATTCCATTGCCCAGATAGAAGTAAAGGCACCATTTGCAAAAATTGAAATACAAAGTTTTGTACTGCAATAGGTCTTGCTTCATAGACCTCGCCTATCTGTTGCTTAGCCATCATTATGGGTTTTCTTAGATGTATTGGAGTAGCTTTGGGGCATTTTTTGAGACAAGGAAGCTTGGAGCTTGAAAAGGAGCAAGAACACCATCTAGTTTTCTCTAAATCCTCTCCTTCCCTTCTTTTTATTGATGTTTCTGTTTGTGCGCTGGTTTTGTTGATGGATTTTGAAGTCATGTATAGCCAAACTTCATAATCTAAGATTATTATAAACTTTCGTATAAAGGTTGTTCCTCACTCTTGCTTTGTGATTAATGGTGTGTATGTGTATATATATATATATATATATTCAATCTTATGCGTCATGCTTTCTAACAACAATTGAATTGATTTGATATTTTACTTGAACTTGGTAAAAGAAAAGTGAAATTAAATTTTAGGTTGACTTGTGTAAGTACTTGAAACTCGCTTGGATAAATGAATAGTTTTACTAATGAGTTAGGAATATATTTATTAGCTTCGCATAGCCAAAATAGGGATTGTGCTATTGAATTGGGTATTGTTAATTTCATAAGGGGTTATGAAATTAATTAGGTAAATCCATATGAGATTTGAATTCTATCTACTTTTCTCATAAATTTCAAATATATCAGCATAAAAATTATAAGTAAATGACGCATTGATTGTTAAGCAAAAGAAATACCTTATATATCTTGCGCTACAACAAAAATATGAAAGAGTAACTGTAAAAATGACTCATAAATTTAGTTGAACTTTGGCTTGTCATCTAACTTTAGCAATTGCAATAACATTAAAACATTAAAATAATAAAAAGCTACAACGTTGCGGCTTCCTTCTGTATAAATGCATGCTTTTTCTATTGAAAAAAGAAAGAAATATATAGTAATTTATATAATATATTCAAATATATTTGTTATTTTTATTTTAATTATTTATCTCTGTATAATTTATATTACATTATATATATGTATGTGTATATATATATGTATATATGACAAATAATAATAATTTGTACATTAAAAGTAAGACTAAAGGTTACTCAGTCATTCATAATTTTTTTTAGTTTGATCAATTTTTTATTTTTAATGGGTATATTTTAAAAAATTATTGAAGTGTTATATATATATATATATATTATTTTGTCAATAATATAATTTTTTAACTTTAATTATTACATTAATTTTATTTTATATTGATAATTACTTAATTACCACTAACTAACTTTTCATAATTATATTATTAATATCGACTCCTAAAAAATAAATATTTAGCTGCAATATTCTGACTGTAATTTTAAAAATCAAGCTAAAACAAGATTTAATTGCGATTAGACCCAAAGGTCTAGCTGCCATTTTTCTGAAACCACAGATAGGAATTTGTCTTAGCTGAAATCTAGTTTTTGCAATTTCTGTAATCATATCTGGAGTCTGGACTTTTATATGAAGCGCTCTGTCATTATTACTTTTTGCAATTGTTTGATGGAATATCAGGGATTTTAACTTGTAGCCAGAGATCTGTGTTCAATTGTGATTTCTTGAGTTAGTTTTAGATTCTGTTAAGGTTTATGTTCTACGTGATAATTTTATGTCCCGAATGAAAGCGGTTCTTGTTTACTAGTTGCTGAGAGGGGGAGACGACTGTGCTTTGTCTTGCACTTTCTTGTATTTTTGCAACTTTCTACATCTATGGATAATTGCTTTCCTGTGTTGGGTGGTGAATTACTCAAGAAAACAAAAAGGAATTCTTAATATTCATTTATTACTGACGCCACTACCAAAGACAATGACATTTAATTACAAAAATTTCGAATTTTAATTAGAAATTTAAGTGTTGCTTTTTTCAATGTTAAAAAAAATGGAAGCTGGAAACAAATAATGACCCAACATTGACCTTTCTTTCTTTCCTAATTTGATTTTTGTGAGCTAGGCCTTACGTCCTTACCTCAGGTTAATTCATTCAAATCTTCAAATGTTAAAAACATAATTATGTTTAGTGGAAGGTTCCTTATCTATTTGTTGAATCTCTGAGCAATCATATCGATTTTCTTTATGGTGATTCCCATAGTTTGGGGTTTCCAAAGTTCTGATCAGTTCTCTCGGGTTAATTTTCTTCAGATTTTTGTCCTAGAATACATGATCCAAAAGTTGTAAGGAAGATAAGCAATTCAATTCATCGTATTTATATGTAATATAGTCTTTCGTGAGTGAACAGTATTGAATATTTTTTAATAGGGAAGCTGCTTGAGTCTTGCTGCAATTACTCATCTACAATTTTTTTTTAAGCATCCTTGTATTTACATGTAATTATCTTTTTGGGTTTTAAAATGAGCTTCCTTATATGCTTATGTTATGAAAGTCCATCAATCTTGTATGGATATGATTATATTTTTAATATGTTTTGTGCAGGATGGCCCCCTCTCCCCCTTATTGTCTGGTAAGAATATAAGAGGTCGAGAATAAGGAGGATAAACAATTTTCCTAATGCATTGTACATCACAACAAAAAGAAATGACACTATCGAACATTTTTCTTACGTCTTTGAGAATTTGCAAGAGATTACCATTAGAAATCCAACAAAATAGCACATCCAATCCATTCAAATAATATCGTCTGATAATAAGGGAAGCGACTAATTTTGGACCTTAGAAATTCTAGTATTCCTCCCATTCCTCACCATAACAATGCAAAAGGCGCACATCCCTTATTTCCCCTTCTTTTTAAGCCAGAGCACCCCAAAGCAATCCCATACAGAGGTCAGGTTTTCATGAGTTGTGATGATTTATTGCCTTGTTTCCCAGTTTATTTATAGGATGATGATATTATCTTTAACAATGAAAGTGGCAATAATTAAACTTAAAGCCTTTGTTTTGTATTAAACTCGTCTTTTAATCGCTTTTAAAAATAAAAAACTATGGAACATACAATACAATTGGTGATTTGGGATGAAATAGTCTTTAAGCTATTGCATCTTAGGCTCTGCCCTAGGGCTGATTAGGGTTCATTATCCATATTGTAGATGGTACATGCTTTGTGCTTGTAATGCAAAATGGATCTTATATTGTTAACTTATTTCTGATAGATATGTTGTCTATGGCTTTTGTGGCATGATTTGACTATAAGCTTTATCTTTTACGCTATTCTCTGTATGTACACGTTTGCAATTTAGGTGGCTTAAGGCATAACGTTTTAATGGCTGTTAAATCATGGAAGAAATGGGATTGTTCTAGGCGTATCAAAAAATTTTAGCAAAATGCTCAGTCATTTTACTGAATTTTTAAATAAAAGTAATTACATTGCACATGCCTGTTATTAATGTTGTTGTGATCTATTATTGTTGTTCCTTGTGTTATTGTTATTAGTTTAAAGCATAAATGAAATAACAGCTAATCTTAATACCATGATAGTATCATTGTATGTATGAAAATGGTCAATGAGAATTTATTATGAATGATGGATAAGTTGTTTCGGTTATCACTTGACTTGGTTGGTAACATGTTAAATTAATTTAGGTTACGTTTGTGGTTGCCTCAGACACTTTGGCATGGGGGTTCTTATTGTTATTATTCATGTGCTGTAATGAAACCATATCTTAATTTTATATGTTAGCATCAATAAGAAACTCAAGTAAATGTCTGTATTCTTCTGGCGTACTAAAACAATTGTCTACAAATCAAAGCACATGCATCCGTACATTCCTTTACGATTATTTAGTCATAATGTCGTTTAGTTTTAATGGGTATTCACTATGGTGTTGAATTCAGTTTTGTGAAATCCCGAAGTCATGATGCATATGTGCCCAACTATTCTAATATCAGAAGAATTTTCTTGTTCGTATGTTGATGAATCATTCTTTGTATTTTCTGGTATTAATTTTAGGTAATGGATTTGGATAGAAGAGTAAGATGTGGGCGAGAACGTCTTGCTCAGGAAGTGAAACCAACACCACCACCCCCACTAACAGTTGAAAAGTCCGTATAGCTATCTTGAAGGAGAAAATAAAGAGGCTTCTGGATGCTGGATGCTGTACCGTCATTTTTACTGTCAATTAATTTAAATTTGTGACTTGAGTTTGTTTTGCGGAAGTTTTAGAGCTTTTTGGAAAATATGGACAAATCAAGGAGTAAGTGTGATGGCTATCTAAGATTCTTGCTTAATGACTATGTTTGAATCAGCTGCACTCAAGCTGTGAGTTAGAATCATGTTGTGATTGTAGAGTTTCGTTTCGTTAAAGATATGGAAATTGAAAAGGTGTTTAACTCACTAGAAAATGTTAATAATTTTATCTTCTCTTAGTTATTTTTATGAAATTTGAGTTTTCTTTTCTTTTGCAACGTATTATGTTTTTTTTACAAAAAATAAATTTATCAATGGTTTAAACATTTTCTAAACATTTTAGTTTAGCTGCGAACTAAACCTTTGCTTAGTGGTAGTTTTAAGAACTTACAGTTCTAAAAACTATAGCTGAACCTATCATTGTAGACGATGGATCCACCTTGGTTTGGGAAATCACAATTATGCCTCAAAATAACCACGACATTGACAGTTTTTTCTTTTGGGTATTGACCCTATCAAATTTAGTTAAAAATATACTTTTTAAAATTGAAACATTACATTGATTATATTGGTAATTCCTTAATCAACCTTGATTAAAACTATATCATTAAGTTCATTATTTTTTATATTCCTGCTTCTCTTTTCCTTCTGCTCTTATTTTTATACTCTACTTCTTCTCATCTTCTTGTCTTTCTTTGAAATTTATTTCCTTCTGTTCTTTGCTTTTAAAAATATGAGTGCTCCCACCTCAGGGACAAACAAACAGCAGAATATTCATCAGTTTAAAAAATTAAAATAATAAATAATAACATGTGAAATATATTAATCATACTACATTAATAACCAAATTAATCAATGACTAACAGAAGAGAGGAAAAAAAAAAGAGAAAATTGAAGAGAGAATTAAAGAAATCACAAAGAAAGAAAAAAAGAGAAACAAAAAGAGAAAAATGAAAAAGGAGCAAGAGAAGATAGGAAACAAAAAATAGATAAGAAAATATGCAAAATTTCACTATATGCTAGTTCAAAAACCTCTTCCTTTCTTTATACTCTTTCTAATAATGGTTTTAGTTTCTTGAAATGGTGAAGTTGGTGGCTAACCCCTTGAGAGAAAGAGGAGATATGAGAAAGCCAAATACACCACAAGAAAATAGAACTAAGGAGGTTTCAAACAAGGTATGATTTAGCTAGAGAAAATTTCTATTCTTTGAGACATAATCTATGTATGTTTCGGCCTAGAGAGAGAGAGAAGGGGGCATGAGTTTGAGGAAAATTTAATAGAAATGAGGGTTTAGAAGGATGAGGAGTAAAATTATACAAAGAAACTCATATAGAAAGCTATAGAATTCAAGATAATACCACCTAGGGTCATAGGTGAGCCATGATCCAATTTTAATGAATGTGATGATTTAAAAAGTTTCCTAGGATGATTTTAAGACTATATGAGTTATTGGATTGGTCAAAAATATGGTGTGTTGCATTATGAAACCATAAACCTTAATCAAGTATAAAATGAGTTATAGGTTCTGTAAGCTTGCACCAAATGAGAAATGATCATATGGCTACTCTAACAAGTGTAAAATGATCTAAGAATGATGTGTAGGACATAAAATTAGTGTTAGAGTCAATGAGATGCAATATGGCCACTAAGTGTGCAAAATGGTGAGTTAATAGTTCAGGTAAAACAACTAAGCAACATGGCTATATTTTGATGGAGGTCATATTTTATGTCAGAGCCTAATTAAATTAGTTAGTTGCTAGCTAAGAAATTTGTTCAAAAGAAGAAAAATTGCATAAATAATTGGTATGGCAAGCTTGGAACCATAAATAATCAAAATAGGCCCATAATGAGTCTAAAAACGTATCTCTACCGATGGAGACCTTAATGGATGAATTTCGGTATGAAACTTAGCAAGCATTTAGAGAACATCCTCAAAGTTTCATATGATATATGATTTGTAATTTTTGGACTATTACATAATACTTTATGAATTTCCAAATTTGCCTCAGTAAGGATGCCCTATATCAGTTTTGGTTTCCAAAAAGCCTTGAGTTTTGACTCTTTTTAGAGAAAAAATGATCTATTTTAAATCTAAACTTTTTATAGTAGCTAGGGCACATTAAGAGCTTTCCAACAAGCCTTAGTTTGTCTAATTTGGACACTCCTAACCAAAGTTATGAATTTTCAAAATTAGCATAATAAAACTATCTTGATAGTAATAGTTTGCATAGACCGGCCATTGTTTTCTAATTTTTGGGAAACCGAATGGATTAGTTTTGAATTGAAAATTTTACAATAGATAGTCATGAGTAGAGGTTTCTAGGAAGGTATTTGACTAGCCTTAGTCGTGTCGGCTATCAATTTACTAGGTTCAAATTAATTTTGTAGTTAAGGTCGACCTAGGTCATTAATTCTAGGGATCAAGTTGTGGGCTTTTTTAGGTTTAAATTTTTTTTAAGTGATTAAAAATGCAAAAGAATGCACCTAAACTAAAATGTAAGATACTAAACTCTAAATGCAACTAAATTAGCTAGAATGCATGGTAAACACTACATGTTTTATGCAAATACCATGCATTAACTCTAAAACCTATTAATTGATGAAATTAACTTAATTGAGTGCAAAATGACTATGATTTAACTATTGGACAAAACATAGAATATATGCAATTGTAGATGAAAAATATCTAAAATGATATGAAATTGTTATGAAATTAGATTGAAGATGATAAACCAATTGTGCACTAACTAACTTGTATGATTATGACCTAATTGTACTACCAAAAGACTTACAAACTATATGAAATGCAATTCTAATATGATGAATGCAAATGCGATTTGAGGGAGGGTTTCATTGCAAGGAAATTAAATAAATTAAACTAAGTAAAATTAATTAACTTAACTACTAATTCTTAAATTAGGATTTTTTTAAAATTCAACTATGTTTGGGGGCAACTAAGGGTATGCTAAGGACACTTAACTTTCCTAACTCAATTTTAAGATAATTAAAGTAGACTAATAGATTTGATTGAAAGGTAAAGACTTAGGGAACCTTAAGTAAAAGTAAGTGTAATTCAACCTATCGAAAGAACTCTAGTATATGTTGACTTACAAATATTTGTTAATGGCAAGCATCCCATTAATCTAAACACAAATTAGACCTATTTAAATCTAGAATTAAGAATAAACTAACCTAATTGAACAATGAGATTCATTGATAACCCAATTTGACAACACAAAACCAAGTACGAATTAAATTTAGACAAATAACATTAACCCAAAATAAATTGAACTCAAATGTCATTCCAAAATCAACATTCCAATAGTATTACAATCCAAATTCATCATCCAAAACATCAAATTTCAGCCAACTATCCAATACAATCCAAGACAAATGATAATTCCAACATAGAACTAGATTGAACATATGAAAAAGTACTTACAAATTCTTAAAACTACAAACTCTAAATCTCTTGAATTGAAATCAAAAAATTAAAAAAAATTGCTCCCCTAAGTCTTTAATTTTCATTCCATGAGCTCAAACTTTATCTCCTTGCCTCTCTTTAATTGCCTCCCTCCTTGCTTAAGCTACCATGAATTTTGTCCTTCCTCCAATCACCAACTTGAAGATCAGAGGTTACAAATTGAACAACTTCGGCAAGAATTAGAAGAATTTAAAAGTATTGTTCAACATTTTCACAACAATGACATCAAGATAATGTTGGGCCAAGTTCTTTTTATAGACTAGATACTTTTCACTTAAATAATGAGAATAAAAATGAAATTTTGATGAGAGTGATGATGATTGTTAAATTTTGTAATGTTTATGTCATATAATATATGCAATTAAATTTATATTAGATATTTCTTCTTATTTTATTTAAATTTTACATTTTTATTTCATAAAATTATATTACATTATATATGATATGATTGGTTAATAAATTTCATTATTTATTAACTTATTATATACATATATATATATATATGTCTCTATGTGTGTGTATGTATTTGCTTATAATATATAATGTAATGCACAGACCAAAATTTAATTATATATATATATATATATATATATGAAGTTATAATGTTAATAGGTGCGAAATTTTGTGCAAGAGTTAAACTTTGACTACTTCGCCAAATTTTTGCATTTTTGTCTATAAAGTTCAACTTTTCTACATTATCTTACATTCTTCTCTTTTTTACACTAATTGCTTTGGTGCATTTGAAGATGATTATTTCTTTGGTTTCATTTGTCATCCATTCGTCAACTCTCTAGCTAGTACATTTTTGTTACCATCACTTTTTCTCTTCTTTATTTCTATTACTATTGGTTTTGTTTTTGTTTTTAATTTGTTATATTTTGAGTTATTATTATTTTTGTTTTGTAGGTAATTATTTAATTTTTTTTTTCAAGTATGAATTTTCATGTTAAGTTTTTGTATCTGTTTTCATTCCTACTTTTATTTATTTTCATTTTATTTATTTTTTCATTTGATTTGATTGTTGTTTGCTATGCTGAATTTCTTTTCATTTATCAAACTACTCGAAAAAATTTGATGGAGAATGCCACATCTGAAAATTTTGGAGAAGTGCAACCCAAAAAGTGCTGAGAAGAAATAAAACCCAAAAAAAGCTTAGAAAAATAACATGATGATGAGGAATTAAAACTTAAAGCAAAGAAGAATTGAACCCATGGCAGAAAAGCAATATAAGAAAAAAAAATACTAAAAAATAATAAAAAATTAAATATACCTTAACTTATTAATAATTCTAATGAAGCTTATTTTTAAAATTTTTATATAAAGTAAGTTATTAATTAGTATAATAAATATATGTAAAATAAAAATTTTAAATATGATAAAGTAAAATATATTATTATTTATTTTTATACATTAAATTTAAATAATTTTTTAATTTATTAATTTTAAAATTTTTTGTAACATTGTCTTTGATAAAAAGATTTTTTCCAATTTTGACAAAACAAAGGTTGGACACGTGTCATGACTTAGAAATTTTTTTGACAAAACCGTGGTCAAGAACATGTCCCAACCATGGTTTTGTAGGAATTTTATTATTCCTGGCCCTTTTTCTTTTACTAATATCATATTTATATTAAATAAATTTTTATAACATAATTTATTAAAATAATAATTATTAATTATTATAAACATTACTTTTTAATTTTTTTGCATCAATTTTTATTATTGTATTTATATTAATATGCCATAATGTTTTAAAATAACTATTAATAATTAATATAAAAATTATTTTTCAATTTTTTACATCAATTTTTCATTAATATTATATTCAATAATTTTTCATTACAAAATTTGTATTTATTCATTTGATATTGATGTGACAGCAAGTTAAAAAATGAAGTGATAAAAGAAAGTGAGTAAATTGCGATAGATTTGTTTGTATCAACAAAATTTGCTACAGTACAAATAATGACAGCTTATCTGGCAACTTTTTTTTTGTCATAAATAATGATTTTTTTACTGTTTGCTCCTAAAATTTAGGATTGGAAACCAAGGACTTTCTAGTAGTGATTATTTTACATTTTCTTGTTATTGATTTTTGATTTGACTTCTAACATTAGATTAGAATCTATAGATTGGAATTAGTTTTGATTATTACTACATTTTTTAATGTTTGCTAATCTATTCTATTTGTAATATGCATAAATCTGTTTATTTTTATTGTATTTGTTTTTTTTTCATGTTTTCATTTATTTGTTTTATTTTGTTTCAATTTTGATTATTATTATTATTTTTTCATTTGGATATGAAGAAGGAATCAAATATGAAGACAAAATATGAGAAGGAAGTAAACCCAAACAAGAGTGTTTATCACATACTCAAAAAAACCCATAAGTTGAAAGAAAGAGGAAGATGAAGAACCAACGAGAAAAATGCATAATAACATTAATAATAATAGGATAACTTCACATAAATATAGCATAAATTTTTAATTATAAAAAAATTTATTATATTTATTATTATATTAAAAAACAAAAAATATATTAAAAACTTCTATTGGAAATTATTTCCAACAATGTATGTTGGAATGATTTCTAACATATTTTTTTAACCATATTTTCAAAAAAATTATAACTTGATTTTTTAAATAATTAAACCAATACTAGTTACTTTTTTCCCAATTTTTTACAAACCATTTATATTATTTTTGTTGATTTTATTAGTTATTTATTTATTTATTTATTATATGTTAAATATAATTTATCTTTTAAAAATTTAAAAGCTACCGTTGATGTGATGGGAGAGATAAAAAGAAAAATTTATTGTTTTTTGACTAAATTAAAGTTAAAATAAAATACCAATAGTAAAAAAAATCAGTCGATTGCCTGATTGAATTTTTAGTCGATAAACTCAACTTGTGTTATAGTGTTTTTTGTTGTTATTAGATATGATTGAGTGAGACCAAAGACATGGACTAATAGAGCAATAATGTTCATGTAACTTTGTAGGGTTTGAAGAGTATATATTGAGTAAAATAAAGAAAGTGATGGAAGGAAGTGCTCTACAATACACATATAAAGTTTCCATGTTTTGTCTTTGAAAAAATGGAAATAGTGTTATATATTGAGCAAAATGAAGTGTTATTTTGGTTTCTTTATCTTTTTTTTTTTTTTTTGCTAAGTGTGGTAATGCATTTTGACACTTGTAAGGCACTGCTTGAGACTCGGACGTTGTACTTACATGTATTCACTCCTACTAACCTAATAGTACATGCATGCATGCATGTCTTGTAGTAGTCATTTATAACATTTGGTTTCTCTGTAAATGTACAAAACTCAGTGGTTATAAAATGAAATCCCTTAAATAGAAAGATTTGAGATCTAATAAAATTAAAGTAATAATCTAGACTTTAAATAATAGGGATCTAAGGTTAGAGGTGCCTTGAAAACAGAGCCAGAATAATCAGACAAAAATTGATAAAAATGCAATGGCAATTTCGTAATTATGACACTTTTTAAAAAACTCAAAGGAGGAATTTTTAAATGAAAAAAATTAGTTTCTCAGGATTTTTAAAGGCCCTAAAAAGTATAGGAACCCATAGAATGCTTCAAACCCCTCCAATTGATGTTTTACAACATTAGTTAACCCGAACTTTGACCAATTCGTTCGAGAAAGTTTTACATCCAATTTAAGTGATTCTAAAAGCATTTTATAAGTTAGAGAATGTAAATTTTATGATGTAAAAGATGATTTTTTAAAAAGAGCTAAAATGAGCTTAAAACAAAAATGTCAAGAAAAAGGGACATAGATGAAATTTATAAAAAGAATTTTCAAGAAGCATGGTCTTATGTTGCACATCCTTTTCCCCTCCCTCATTTAACCAACATTTGCTCTACCTAAAATCAGAGGAGAGACCAGCTCCAAGAGGTGTCCAAGAAGAGAGAAAAAGGGGAGGGAAAGACTCATAGAAAGGTAAGGAATTAAGGCCTTTTCCTTACTTCTTCTTTTAGGAAACTTGTTTTCCTCCTTCTTCTCTTCATTCTTATGGTTTTAATGGCTCATATGGAGCTGATTTGTGGCTGGTCCAGAGGAGAGAGCTCAGAATTTCAAGGAGGAGCTTATAGCAATGGAAAAAGGCCTTCAAAAAGCATTAAAACAAGGTTAGAACCATGGCCCTTTTTGCACTTTCTTGTTGTTCTCCTTTGTGTTTCATCCAGCCTAGAGTCTAGCCAAGAAAGGATGAATTCTAGTCCTAGAAAGGGAGAATCATAGGTTTTGGAGTGTGAGGAACAAGTATAGGCAAAGAAATTTAATCGAGAAGCATTAGATTGTGAGTTAACAAAGTTAGGGTTTTGGTGTATCTAGGCCAAGATGGAGCTTCCTCAAAATAATTTAAGTCGTCTAAGAGTATATATGAGCTCTCAAGACATCTAGGAAGCCTTCAAAGTGCCATTCCCTTCAAGAAAATAAAGCAAACTCCATGGGTGTAATGCCAGGGAGGTGTTTCAGCCTAAGTAAGTTTGGCCACCTATTAAATTTTTCCAAGGCTAGAGTGGGACTAGATATGATAGAAGAACATCAAAGAAAGCCTAGGAAAAAATTTAGAAAGCATGGATTGTGAAATGGAAGTGTAAGCTCCATAATGAAATATAAAGAAGCAACTTATAACTAGGATCCTTAGAATGAATTTGTAATGACTCCAAGGAGTCTAAATGGAGTCAAAAGACTTAGATTAAAGGAGAAAATAGAGCTAAGATCATGAATTCTAATAGTTGCTTCATTGTGTCTTGTATAGAACCATAATAGAGCTATATGAGAAAATAAGCCTCATAAAGTTTGTATAAAGCCAAAGATTGTTCCAATGATTGAATCATGTCCTATTTAATATGTGTAGACCAAGAGAATCAAGTGCCACCCAATTCCATGAGCTTGGCCAAAAAGGGGAAGATAAATGCAAGGAAAGTATGTGGCATTGGCTCCAAGGTAACTCTTTAACCTTTCTCTCTTGCATAACTTGGATGTTTGATTGTCTTTGAGTGTTTGTATATATATTTATGCCATGAGAAATGTTTCTAGCTATTATCTACATGTTATGGTATCATGAAGTTCTTAAAATGTACTTTATGAATGTGTCTTGGCTTGAATGGATATACTGATGCCAAAAGTCCCTTAGTATAAGTGAAGATAAGCCAAAAGTTCCTAAGATTGGGTGATACAAAGCTAAAAATCTCAAGTGAGTGAGGCCTAGTCAAAAATCTCTTGAAAATGGGTGATGCAAATCCAAAATTCCCAAGGAAAATGGCTAAGGCTAGATCAATGCTCTTAAGAGCCTATGTATGATATTTATGAGTTTCTATGACCATGAAAATGCTATATGTATGTTCTCTAGTAGCCTAAATAGCATATATGTATTCTTTGACATGTTTTAGCATCTATTATTTATGTTTGAAAGGGTAAAAATTTATTGAGATTTTTTGAATCTCACTCTTCCCCTCCATATGCCTAATTATGTTTAAGTGAGCAAAGAAGACCAAAGAAAGGAGGCCAAATGCTCTGGCGCATGAGACTTTGACAAACGAGTAGAAAAATAGGCAATTTTATAGCATATTGATGTCAAGAGTTATATTCATATGATGTATATGAGGCATAACCATTTGAATAAGTTTTAATGTATATAATTATAATGTATGTAGCAACCTTAAAGCCAAATGTATGTAATTATGGATTTTTGCCACCTATGTGCCATAGTTTACATGTGTATGAATGGGAGTGTGATAAATCCCTATTATTCATGTGTTTGTGCATATTTTCTTGCAGTGAATATAGATTTAGCCTCTGATTATAGGATGAATAATACCTTTATACATGAAATAGACACACTTAGAATGAATAGCTCCATATTGAATTTTCACTTTAGAAATGATAAGTTTTGTTTTAATTTTAAGTATATTGAAAACTAATCATACGCTGCCATTATTGTAAGGTGCATATCTAAGAGAGAAGTGAAATTCCTTATGTCAAAGAGGTTTCAAAGTGCTTGTAGCTACAGTTTTTAGAAGCTTGCCTTAACTAGAATTCGTCAAGTGGAGGCAAAAAGGGAAGAAAATCAAGAGAAGTTTGCAGGGTAATTTGCACTGTAACTCATCCTTCTCATACCGTAGTGAAACTTAACATAGAAGTTAAACTTGCCACAGCGATAATGTGTCTTGCCGCAACGTGAGGTGAGGCAAGTTGAATACCACAGCGATGAGAGTGCTTGGTCGTGACTCACTATCATACAAAAGCAAAATCTACCATGGCGAGATTGTGTTGTGTCGTAGCGTGAAGCGTGGCCATCCTATCCAAAAGCAAAACTCGCCATGGCCAAATTATGTTGCGCGGTAACTCATATTCTTCTAGAACCTCATTTCACCATGGCGCGATATTTTGAGCCGTGGCATGATGCGTTTTAGTTAAATGTAGCATTTTTCCTTGCCAAAAATGGGAGGGTTTCTTACTTCATATGCTTGAGTTGCATAAGAAGTCGTCATTCTGGGTTGGTCTTTGCTTGTTCTAAGTGTGTAAAGGCTAGGGAGAAGCTAAGGAGACACTTTGAAGCAAAAGAGAGCAAGAGATTAAAGATTGAAGCTAAAACGAGTTCCATTTCTGAGTCTCTTCTTTCCTTCTTCTATTCTTATCATTTATCTTGATGTATTTGACGTTTGCTTCTACTTTGTTTATGGTTTTCATGAATATATATAGCTAAACTCCTTAATCGAGGATTATTAAGAACTCTTGTATAGATTAGTGGCTGTTCCTCACTTTACTTTTGCAATTAATGATGAATACATATTCATTCAACTCTATACTTTATGCTCTTTGATTGATTAGCCAACAATTAGATTGATTTGATACTTTGCTTGAACTTGGAAAAGGGAAAGAAAAGTTAGATCAAGAGATGAGTGGTGTGAGTACTCAAAGCTTGTTAGGGTAGGTGGATGGTTTAGTTAATGAGCTAGGAATATGTTCATTAGCCTTACATGGTCTAATTAGGTATTGTGCTAGCAATTTGATCTCAGTTGGTTTTTTAAGGAATTATAAAATTGATGGGATAACCTTATATGAGGAAAAATACTTATAGGAATAATTGAACCCTAGACCAATATTTATTATCATTGAGAGCAATAGTACTAAGTGTTGAGCAAGATGCTATGAAATACAAGAGGGATTAATAATCTTAGATGCTAATATTCACTAAAAAATCTAAATACTAACTCTAAACTTTGCATAGTAGTTAATCCATAATCATTTCTTATTTATACAATCTTTTTAAATTGATTCGCTTAATTTAAATTAAGGTGTAAATTTTGGTACTTGACAAGTTTTGACATTAAATCCTCAAGGAAACGATCTTTTTTTATCACTATATTGCTTTTGCAATACATATTCTTACATGTATACTTCAAGAAAGCAACAAGTTTTTGGCACCATTGCTAGGGATTTGCATGCCAAAACATTTTTTTTGGTCAAGATCAATACTAGCATACCTAATTTGAACTTAAGCACAATGCATAGTTTTACTTTAGCTATTTTTAATTCTTTTTTTGTTCTATTTTGTAGTGGCTACCCTCCATGAGTGCATAACCTCTTATGTAAGAAATTGAAAGTCTAGAAGTGGTGTTGTTTCGAGAAGAATCTGAAGAAGCATCTAATCAAACTCATATAGACGAAAGTGAAACTTCTGACTCAACCACAAACATAGCGCATGAGGATGAAAATTGTGTTTGCACAGTGAATGATTGTGCCACTTTGAACATGCAAGGATACGACTAAGTATAAGAAGACTAGCTATTCAAGCCAACAACTTTGAAATGAAGCAAGTGGTGCTGCAAATGCTTCAAATGGTTGGGTAATTTAGTGGCTCTCTTATGGAAGACCTGAACACTCACCTCTCTAACTTTTTAGAGGTGTGTGATTCCTTTAAGCAGAATAGAGTATCAGATAATGCAATCCTACTTAGGCTCTTTCCACTTTCATTATGGGAAAAGGCCAAAGTGTGGCTTAACTTATTGTTGGATGGGTCTATAGCCACTTAAGATGATTTAGTCACAAGATTCAGAGTCAGATTTTTTTTACCAACTCAATCAGTAGAGTTGAGAAATGACATCACCTCTTTCATGCAACAAGATGATTAGCCATTATATGAAACTTGGGAAAGATTCAAGGAATTATTGAAAAGTGTCCTAACCATGGATTTCCTAAATGGGTACAGGTGTAGACTTTCTACAATAGACTACTACCCGAAACAAAAGCCATCCTTGATTCAGCATCCAATGGGAGTATCACGAGTAACCTTAATGTTGATGCGGCATATAATTTATTGAAAAATATGGCAGCTAACTCCCTCTAATAGTCTTAATCCAGACCTCATAAGAAGAAGGTGGCTGGGGTTAATGAAATTGATGCCTTAACCACACTTTTGGCTCAAATAGCTTCAATAAAAAAGAGGTTCAATAATCTTGAAATGCATTTCAATGCACTAATGGGTGTTAGTACTGTTCAAACCCCGGCCATTACTTGTGAGCATTGTGGGGAGGAACACTTTGATGATCAATGCCCCTTATTGATAGAAGTAGTTAACTATATAGGCAACTATGGAAAAAATACAAACAACTCATACTCAAACACCTATAACCCAGGCTAAAGAAATCACTCGAATCGAATTTCTCTTGAAGTCAAGGTCAAAATCAGAGCCAATCATCGTCTTTCGATAAGAAACCCTTTCACCCTTCTGGATTTTTTGCTCAAGCAAGACCACCAATGCAAGAAAAGAAGCCAACTATAGAAGAGATGCTCATGCAATATATGGCTAAGCAAGATGCTATTCTAGCCCAACAAAAGGCAACAATGATAAAGCATGAGTTAGCAATCATAAAAATAAAAGTACAAATAAGTTAATTGGCCTCTTTTATAAATTCAAGACTACAAGGGCCGCTTCCAAGTGACACTGTTCCTAACCCCATAAGAGATGGCAAAGAGGAATGTAAAGCCATTAAGTTGAGCAATGGAAAAGAGTTACTAGAAGCATCACCTTCGAAGCAAGACATTGAGTTTAGCTAAGATCAAAGCAAATTAGAAGAGAAGCTTGAGAAAGAAAAGCTTCTTAAAGAGAAAAGTGAAGTTGTGGAGAAGAAGAAAGATAATGTAGAGAAGAATAATCTGGAGAAGAATCAAGAAAGAATTATTCCTCTACTGCCATTCCCTCAATGTTTCAAGAAGAAAAACCTGGATAGACAATACCAAAAGTTTCTAGAGATCTTCAAGCAGCTCCACATTAATACTCCATTTGTGGAAGCTTTAGAGCAAATACCGACCTATGCTAAATTCATGAAGGATGTGCTATCAAATAAGAAGCAGTTTGGAGAATTCAAGATAGTTGCACTAACCTAAGAATGTAGTGCTCTTCTCCAAAAGAAATTGCCTCCTAAGATGAAGGATTTGGGAAGTTTCACCATTCCTTGTAATATTGGGAAATATTTTACTAGAAATGTTTTATATGATCTTGGGGCAAGTGTGAACTTGATGCCATTATCAACTTTCAAGAAAATTGGCTTAGGGGAGGCAAGACCAACAACCGTCACTTTGTAGTTAGCTGATTGATCTTTAGCATATCTAAATAGAATCATTGAAAATGTTTTGGTGAATGTTGATAAGCTAATTTTTCCTGTAGATTTCATAGTTTTAGATTATGAAAAAGATAAGGATATCTCTATCATTTTAGGTATACCCTTTCTGGCTACAGGGAGAACATTGATTAATGTGCAAAAGAGAAAGCTGACTATGAGAGTGAATGACCAAGAAGTGACTGCTGCTGCAACGCAGTTCATAAAAATGCAAGACACGCCTTTTTTTAGTCACATTTTTTAGGGTTTTAAAGGGTTTTCAACACTTTTTCGAGAGAGGCTGTCATTCTGAAGGTTTTAGGGAAGGAAAAGAAGGGTTTGAAGCTTCAAATGCCATGGAAGAAGCTTGGATTTGAGGAAGATTTATCGATTAATTCAGTTTTCTCTTCTTCTCTTGCTTTTACTTATATTTCTTTACCCATTTGATTTGTGCTCTATTCTTAATGTTGTTATTTCCTGTAGTTATGAGCTAAACTTGTTGATTTGGGATTGTGATAAACTCTAGCTTGTAATATATTGTATTTACTCTCTTTATTTGTAGTTAATGATATGACTTAATTACTCAATCCTTATGCTTCATGCTTCTAAGTATGTGGAAATCATTAGATGGTTTGGGTAACCTAAATGAACTTGGAAAAGGGATTTTAAGACTAGACCATAGATTGTGTAGTGTGGGTTCATGAAATTTGCAATGTTGAGTCGATTGATTCGCTTGTAGGATAGGAATATACCTACTGGCCCACATAGCCATATTACGACATATTCTTGATTAAGCCTCTAATTTAATTGCATAAGGAATTATGGATTGGTTAGGGGAATGCCTATATGTAATTCAGAAGATGCTTATAGGTAAATTAGAGTCCTAGGCTATTAATGACATTAAGAGTAAGATAAGGAGAGGTAATTAGTTCATATGATATGCTAGGGGAAGTCGTAATCTCAAATCATTTTTCTTTCCAATTTTATCTAGAATGGTGCCTTTTTTTTTTATGCTTTTAGTTTAGTTTAATTTCATATCACCTTTTTATTGTTGGCTTGATTTAGATTAAGGTGCACAATTTTAGTACTTAACAATTAACTTAGTGACAAATCCTTTTGGGAATGATACTCTATTAATCACTTTATTACTGTTGCGATATGTATACTTGCGTATACGCTTTCAAAAAGAAAGCAACAGCTGCTATGCCTCTACCGTAGCTCCCTTATCCTCCTCCCTCTTCCACCTTACAAATTCACAGACTTCTATATAATGGCTCTCAAGAAGAAATCCAGGGATGAAGCATCATCCTCTTCTGCAGCTCAATTTGAACTATCTCATTTTGTCCCCTTAGCAGCTCAAGAGTGGTATAACAAAGTTACATTTCACAGAGTTCTGATTCTAGGGAGGAAGTTCAGTACCATGCCTTCAGAGAGCCAGGAAGTGGAGGATCAAATCTCCTTTAGAAGGTGAGGGGCATTTTGTTTTGAGCCAATAGTTGCTATAGTGCCCATAGTCTGAGAGTTATATGTAAATGCACTATTCTATCATGTGCACTTGTACAAAGTCTTAGGATGCACAATCATTATCAATGAGCAAGTGATTTAGGATTGATATCACCTTTCATTTGTGCCTGATTGCGAATTCTGTATGTATAAGATAAGTGGGGAGACCCCAGATTTAGATGATGTAGCTACTGAGTTGACTCTTCCAAGGTGGAACATTTGGAAGATGTCACGTGGGGTACCAAAGGGCATTCTTCACAATAATTTGAACCGAGTGAGCCACTATTGGGCTCGCTTTATATGCGCCAATCTGCTTTCGAGTGGTTAATTGAGTAATATGACTATCAATTTGGGGATACTAATTTATCTGATTATGATTGAGAGATTGATAGATGTCGAGTACATCATTTTTTAGAATATTAAGAAGATTTCTTAGTCTATCGTATCTGGCCTAATGCATCCTGACTTGATTACTGACTTGTGCATCACAGTAGGGGTTCAGTTTGAGCCACATAAAGAGCTCCTCCCACTGAGGAAACCTTTCTCTATATTGATGATAGGTCATCTAGAGGTTGAGGGGGATGAGCCAGTTATGAGTCAATGGAGTAGCTCGTTGAAGAGCTGGTTGAGCACCTTGTAGACCCAGATCAGCCACCCCTTCCAGTAGTTTAAGATTTACCACCACCTCAGGTGCAGGAACCTTCTTTGGGTGCTCTATTTATGATAATTCAAGATCTATCCCTCTAGGAAGCAAAGCGGGAACATCGTTCCCACGCTATGTGTAATATTTGTTTCTTTGAAAATGAGAGAAAATGTGAGAAACATAATGTATGGTTTCTTCATAAATATATGAAATTCATTGGATACAAAGGCAAGTCCCCTAGATAGAGTGAGTTAAGATCTCAAAAAATTTAAGTAGCATTCTAGACTCCTAAAAATGAGAATCCCAAGCTCAGACGAAAAGAAAAATGAAGTTAAAATGAAGAAACAAATTTGAAGAAAAGGTTGATGAAACGTAATGACATTTTCGTAATTTTGAATAAATTTTGGAATTCTCATTGAAAACCACGGGAAGCCTCGAGATAGTCAAAACCCCTATGGTGGACGTTTTCTAATGTCGGTTGACCCAAACTTTAATAGATTCGTTTAGAAAGGTTTTAGCTTCGATTTTAGGGATTTCAAAGGAATTTTATTAAATTGATGACCTAAATTTCATAATAGAAAAGACGGTTCTCAGAAAGGAGCTAAAACGAATTAGAAACAAAAATGTCAAGAACGAAGGGCAAAATTGAAATTTTTAAAAAAGAAGTTTCAAGAAACCCCTTATTAAATCATGCCCTCCTTCTCTCCCTCTTAAGACTGACCTTATTTTTGCCCAAGAATAGAAGTGAGAGCAAGGGGAAATGGCACACAAGAGGAGGTAAGAAGAAGAGGAAAAGCAAGGCAAGAAAGGTATGAGAATCTTATTTTTCAAGCCCTTTCCTTCACTAAACTTCTTCTCCTCCTTCTCCTATTCTTTTCCATGGTTTTGTTCAGGTTTTTAGTGCTATTTTGAAGGTAAACCCAAGGGGAAAAATTCAGATTTGAGGAGGAGAGCTAGAACAAAAGAGAAAGCATTCAAGAAAAGCTTGAAATCAAGGTGAAATTCTTAGTTTCCATGCTTCACTTTTCTTGTTCTTCTTGTGTTCATTTCGTCCTCCCTAGAGCCAGCCAAGGGGAGAGTGTTTTTGGGCAGAACCAAGAATGAATCATATGAATTAAGGTGTGAGAATTTAGAATATGCAAAGAAATTCAAGTAAAAGCCATTGATTTTCAAGATAGCAAAGTTAGGGTTTCAAGTGCTCCACAAAAAATCTGATTTAATGTAATTATTTGTAGGCTTAAATGAGTGTTTGGATGAGCTCTTGAGATACCTAGAAGGCTCCTCATATGCATCTTCCATCAAGAAAATGAAGCAAACTCACTTGGTGTTCATATAGTGCATAGTTTCGGCCTAGGCTAGATAAAGCATAAAAGGGTAGCTTTAATTTGCTCCAAGCTTATTTTTGAGTCATATATGATGAAAGAGGATGAGAGGAAGCCTTGGAAAAATTTTAGAAGCCATGGATAGTGAGATGGTATCATAGGTTCCATATTATAGGTTAAAGAAGCAACATCTAGCTAGGCTCCTATATTTGATTATGTGATGACTCCAAGAGGTTTAAATAAAGTCAAGAATCATAAATGAATGGAGAGAATGGAGCCAAGATGATGTTCTCTTAAGGTTGCTTCATTAAGTGCATTATGGAACTATAAAAGAGTCATATGAACCACCTAGCTTTTCTAATGAATGTGTAACTTTAGAGTTTGGTTCAAGAGTATAATTGGCTTCCATATTATGTGAGGCTAAAGGAAACACATCCTACCTACTTGTAAGTGTGTGGCCATGGGAGAGGAACTAAGTTCAAGGAAGAAAGTATGCAAATATGATAAAGGTAGCTCTCTCTACTTTCTCTCATACATGAATGTGTGCTTACCTAGTCTTTGAATGTGTATATGTGTGCTCTAAGCCATGAAAAGTATTCTAGCATATGCCTATCTTCTGTGGTACCATGATATTGTATTATGTTTTCAATTGATGCTTAGTATGTGTGCTTGGGTTTTCTTGAGTGTGAAGGAGCCAAGAACCCTTTAGCTATGGTAAGAATAAGTCAAGAACCCTTAAAATTGGTTGAGACAAAGTAAAGAGTCTCCTAAGAGTGAGGTTGACTCCCAAGAGTAAGGTTGAGTCAAAACCTCTTAGAGAAAATGGGTGAGACAAGTTCAAAATCTATAAAAGACTGGGTGAGGCTAATCCACTTACTTGGCAAGCCTATGTATGCTTTGTATGACTTGTTCAAATGCCAAGAATGCTTCTTGAATGATCATACATGCCATTATGCTCATGCATGCATTTTCAAGGCTTATATTGCATACTTTATATATGATTGACAGGAAGATGAGCTAATCAGATTCTTTGAATTTCATTCCCTCTTTTCCAATGTATTAACATATATAGGTGGACCAAATGAACAAGGTGATAGAAGCCACCAAGTTGGAAGGTAGGAGATTGGCATCAAAGTATCTAGAATTGCCTAGTTTTGTCTCTTTTGTAGCCATACCAATGGCACATGATGTAACGCTATGATGGTTGAGTAAGTTTGAGAAATATAGGTTTTTACACCTTTGAAACCATTTTAGAATATTGTTTTAGTGCATTCTCATGTGCTCAAGTGGCCACACAAGCTTTGGAAGCAAAATTGAGCACTTTAATGCTAGTAAAAACTATAAAAGTGACCAAATCAGAACCCTATGACACAAACTACCCAAATGGATGAATCTTCCTATGAAATTTGGCATACATGTAGAACTCATTTAGAGATCTTTGGGAAGCTAAATTTTAGAAAAATCATAGCTCTATAAAATTAATTATGAATTTTCAAAGTTGGAATTTTTTTGCTGTTCTGGTGCATGTATTGTTCATATGGTCAGTTTTGTTTTCTATGTCATTTGAGGGACAAATGGTATCCAATGCTTATGAAATTTTACAAGCATAAACTAGAGGTCATAATATTTCTGTGGCCACTATGATCACCTATTTGGAGGTCTGAGCAGAGATTTATGAATTTTTGAAGTTTAGTGTTAGCACCAATAGCGACACTTGACCTCTTGTATTGTTCCATTATAATTCAGTTCCTAAATGAATTTGTTTTGGTTTGGAAATATTTTTTCCTTAAAGTAACACCTTTATCTTTTCATAATGATATAATGTGCATGATTTTAATTTTTCTAGAATTAGTTATGAATTTCCAAAATATATGATAGTAACATATGATAGTAGCCTAGCTAGCTGAGACCTTAGGTGCTTTTTGAATGTCAAACATCTTCTACTTGATGTTTCATTACCTGAAATTATTTTTATCATATATCAAACATTTAGAGATTTCTAGAATGATATAGAGTGATTGATTTTGATTTTTCTAAAATTAGTTATGATTTTTCAAAGTTTAGGCACAAAATCTGGAAATCCTACCCGAGGCTGCACACTATATTTTCTAGTATGCCATCCATTTCCACGAGTTCTAAGCCAATCGTTGAGCTTGTTATGAGTTGGAATTGTGTATTTAGATATGAGAATGAGATGGATGACTCTATATGGCCCAAGGAACACCAAATGAAAATTTTACCCGTGACATAACGTAATTTAATTGCACCTTTCTATGGCTATTCCTTGAGAAACTCATGTGCTTCAAGGAGATAAGCCTACATATGATGTGAGATGATCCTTAGAGTTATGGTGTTACACTATGGATCATTGACAGTACTAATGTTGGAGACACTTAGCCAGCTCTCTCTAGTGGGACCCATTTGAGCTCCCACCTCCTCTTGATTTTGTGCACAGTCTCGATGAGCCATCCTAGAAGCCATTTCCCTAGGGCCCACCATAGGACCCCGTAATATGATAGTCTTCATGATTCTCCTATCCCACTTTTTATTTTCCTTTATCTAGTTATTTCATTGTGAACGTTAAATTGTGTGTTTTGTTGTTCATTTTATGCTGACTTGATGGCACATTCTCCCTTTGTTGTGTTTATTGGTTCTTTTTCTCATATTATTGTTATTTAGTTTATGTTAACCATGTGGTTTTGCATTTTTTTAATTTCATTCAAATTCCAAAAGAAAAAGAGAGAACAAACAAGGTTAGACTCTATTGTACATATTACTTACCCTCAGTTTCCTTAGATTTTTCTTTATCCCTCGACATTGGGGACAATGTTGGCCATAAGTTTGGGGGTAAGAGAGAGTGATAGACATACTTAACAAGCATGACATGAAATTTTGTTCTTGAATTTATACTTGTCAAATTCTTTTGGAATGAGTCTGTCTATTAGCCTATTGGAATTATTTCTGTTTGCTTCCAATGATAGTTGTTTTGTGTCAAAGTATTTTTGGTAGGAACTCTATTCTAGTTATGCTTTGATCTTAGTTCAAATGCATAAATTAGGATTTCTTCCATTTTTAAAAACTATGATTTGCACCATTTGGCCAAGGCACAAGTCAATTACAAATGTTAGGAGAAAATTCTTTGTAATCCAATTTGTATGGCTAGTCTTGAATCCAGGACTTTAGATTTTATCTTCTGCCTTCTTGAGGTGAATCAATAGGTATGACATGACCCTTAGAGATGATTTTAGCATTCTTTGGTTGTGGTTGTGCCTTTCAAGTCTGACCCGGTAATGATTATCGCTTGAACCTTATTTGAGCCAATTTAAAAGAGCTATAGAAGATTGCATTTTATTCTAGTTACCAACATGAATACCTAGCCAATTTGCCTTGTAGAAATCCATAATCTTGCCCCTTTTCTTGAGAAAAAAGATAGTTGTGTATTCATGAGGAAACAAACAATATGTTCATTCCAAAAAAATGTTACAATTGATGCCTATATAGCCTTGGGAATTGAAGTCTTATAGTTCATATCAATTCTACCTTTCTCTAACTTAGAGTTGAGTTGATTGTCTGTCATTCAAAAAAATTTAGAGAAGGGGATCCTATGGAAATCCTTGTGAAAGTACATTAAGAGAACCTCTAGTGTAAGTATATTATCATTTAGATTTTCTTAAGATCTTTTGCACTGACCTTACCTTTCATTTGTAACCACAGCCCTAGCTCCATTACAACCCTAAAAGCCCATTTGATTTAGTGGTTTTATGGTACCTAATTTAGTGAAGAAAGGGAAAAGGCGAGCTTGTAAAGCTTATATATTTAAGGCTGGTTTATACTTATTGGAGTGCAGAAAGTTGATCCTGGCATTTGTTTGAGATGAGGGTTTGGCCAAACTCACACACACACTTCGGAATGGTTGGAAGTCTTGGCTTTATTGTTTGAACTTTGCTCTTAGCATGTATTGCTTGTTCTTCTTATTGACTATACTATCTGATATAGCAAGTAAGGGCTATAGTAGACATTTATGTTCCTCGACCTTATGGACATTTTAATATTGTTTTTAATTAGCTTTACTCGAGGATGAGTAAAAGTTCAAGTTTCGGGGTGTGATAAATCCTTGTTATTCATGTGTTTGTATATATTTTCTTGCAATGAATATGGATTTAGGTTCTAACTATAGGGTAAATAATAACTTTATACATGAAATAGATACACTTAGAATGAATAGCTCTTTATTCAATTCTCACTTTGGAAATGATAGGTTTTGTTTTAATTTTGAGTATATTATGATCTAATCATATGTTGCCCTTATTGTAGGATGTATATCTAAGAGAGAAGTAAAATTCCTTATGTCAAAAAGGTTTCAAAGTGCTTGTAGCTAAAATTTTTAGAAGCTTGCCTTGGCTAGAGTTTATCAAGTGGCAATTAAGAAGGAAGAAAATGAAGAGAAGCTTGTAGGGCAATTCACGCTGTAGTGAAACTTAATATAAAAGATAAACTTGCCATAGCAATAATATGTCTCACTGCAGTACGAGGTGAGGCAAGCTGAATACCATGACGAGGAGAGTGCTTGGCTGTGGCTCACTATCATACAGAAGCAAAATTGACTGTGGCGAGATTGTGTTACACCACGGCGCGAAGCATGGCCATCCCATCTAGAAGCAAAACTCGTCGCAGCTAGATTGTGTTGCATCATGATGCATATTCTTCTAGAACCTCATTTCATCACAGTGCAATATGCTGAGCTGCAATGTGACACATTTTAACTAAATGCAACATTTTTCCTTACCTAAAATGTGAGGGTTTCTCACTTCATATGCTTGAGCTGCGTAAGAAGCCATCATTCTAGGTTGGTCTTTGCTTGTTCCAAGTGTGTAGAGGCTAGAGAAAAGCTAAGGAGACACTTTGAAGCAAAAGAGGTAAGAGATTGAAGATTGAAGCTAAAGCGAGCTCCATTTCTGAGTTTCTTCTTTCCTTTTTCTGTTTTTATCATTTATCTTGATGTATCTGACTTTTGCTTCTACTTTGTCTATGTTTTTCATGAATATGTATAGCTAAACTCCTTAATCTTGGATTATTAAGAACTCTTGTATGGATTAGTGGTTGTTCCTCACTTTACTTTTGCAATTAATGATGAATATTTATTCATTCAACTCCATGATTCATGCTCTCTGATTGATTGGCCAATAATTAGGTTGATTTGATATTTTTCTTGAACTTGGATAAGGGAAAGGGAAGTTAGATCAAGAGATAAGTCATGTGAGTACTTAAAGCTTGCTAGGGTAGGTGGATGGTTCAATTAATGAGTTAGGAATATGTTCAGTACCCTCACATGGTCTAATTAGGTATTGTGCTAACAATTTGATCTCAGTTGGTTTTATAAGGAACTATGAAATTGATGGGATAACCCTATATGAGATTTGGAAAAATACTTATAGGAATAATTGAACCCTAGACCAACATGTATCATCATTGAGAGCAATAGTACTGAGTGTTGAGTAAGATGTTATGAAATACAAGAGGGACTAATAATCCTAGATGCTAATATTCACCCAGCAATCCAAATACTAACTCTGAACTTTGCATAGTAGTTAATCCATAATCATTTCTTATTTATACATTATTTTCAAATTGATCTGGTTAATTTAAATTAGGGTGTAAATTTTGGTACATGACAAGTTTTGACATCAAATCCTCCAAGGAACAATCTTTTCTTAAGACCATATTGCTTTTGCGATATGTATACTTGCATGTATGCTTCAAGGAAGCAATAGAGTGGCAAGATGAGTATGAGTTTCATGGTGATTTGGACCATTTGGCATGCTTCCCTAGGCTATGTTAGTGCTATGTGATGTGCTCAAGTGGCTAGGGAATATTAAGAAAGTGAAATGGTGCCTTAAGAATTCCTTTTAACTCCAAAAAGTGACCAAATCTTGAGTTAAACCACAAACTAGCCAAATGGACTAGTCTTGGCATGAAATTTGGCACACTTATAGAGCTCAACTAAAGCTTTTCATAGAGCTAAAGAAGACCTGTGTGGAGTTCTAGAAAATTTATTATGATTTTTCAAAGATAGCTAAATTATGTAGAAATGGTATGTGCATTATTTATATGGATAGTTTATATTTTTGTGTCACATATGGACCAAATGACGTCTAATGCTCATGAAATTTTATAATCATAAATTAGATATCATAAGCCTTCCATAGCTACTAAGATCCGCTCATTTAGAGCTCTGTAGAAGGAGAACTAAATTTTTGAAGTTGCATGATAGTACTAGTAATGCAGCTCGACCTCTAGTATTGTTCTATCAATTTCCATAGGTTAAAGGCCACTGCATTGGTATGGAATTATTTTTCGTTATTAGTTAACATCCAAAGTAATCTAGAATGGCATGGGTTGCTAGATTTTGAATTTTCAGAAATTACTTATGAATTTTTTAAGTTTATATCAGAAACCTGTGACGGCAGACCTGGCAACTGGACCTTTGGTACTTTTCTGTTGTCTTTCACTGTCTAGTTGATATTTTGGTGGTTTGGAATGATTTTTAGGTTTTACTCAGGGCTTTCTAGAAAGCTATCATTTGATTGATTTTGATTTTTTTAGAATTAATTTTGATTTTCTAAAATTCCTACCAGAAAGTTGTCATGGCAAACCCGAGAGCAACTTCAAGTTTTTGTGTTCCATGGTTCTCAATCCAGGTTGTAAGCCTCCAATTATGTTATTTCTGATATGTATGAATATGTCATGGATGAAAATGAGTTTAGACAAATTTAAATGACTCACTTGGGCAAAATTGAAACAAATTCAGTGTCCATATGCCTTAGTTCTGTTGCCAAAGTGTGCAAATTCCACTTAAATAAGTATGAAATGCTTTGAACGTTATATATGGCGTGTATGAACTTAAGGCATTACATCTTTAACCTACTATTTTTGCATAGGTTTCTAAAAACCAAATTATATAATAAAATCACAATATTCTCTTTCTCAATCTATATGTCTGAGGTCCACATTTTGAATTCTGTACTTTTAATTATTGGTCTTTTGCATGAATTTTGAAGTATTATTTTTATATATATTACGATGAGAGATATTATCTTGTTTACCTTAAAATAATTTTTTTGGTTGATTTTGAACACAATCTCTCATATAAATTTATTGCACTTAGAATTTAATTACAAAATTAATAATCCCTAGAGAAAATCCAACTTAAGTTGATCGGAAAGAAAATTTATTCAAAAGAATTATGATCTTATGTTTCTAGAAGACATGTTCATTAGTTCTGATATAATTAACTATTTCATAATATTGTTATATATTTAGTAATATGTAATAATTAATTGTGTCATAGTTAAAAAACTATGTTCTCGAAAACATAAGATCATTACTCTATTCAAAATTACTTGCATTTGAAACATTAATGACATTTAAGATACCAACAAGACAAAGAGTATAGATAACCAAAAATTATGAATATGTCATACACATAAAATTTTGGCCTTATTAGTTAATATTCATAATATATTAATTGTATTATTTCTTTGACAATTTTTAATTAATATAATATTACACTTCATATCATATTTACCCTTTGATATCCTAAATAGCTAAAAATGTACTATACTAGTTCACTTTCTAGATTTTATAGTACCTAGTATGTACTTTATTTATTTATTTATTTTGGTTACAAAGAAGGTACGATATTTTGAAAGATGAAAGTGGAGAAAGGAACAGGGTAGGAATTAAATCCAAATACATGACCTCTTGACATTTAAAAAGGAAGTATCATCAAAGTGATGGCACTTAAACTTTGCATATATAGCTCTTTGCATTTGTTTGAGTGCAGGGAGTTATTAAGAATCAATTGAAGTGTGTTTCCAAAGAATTTTTCTTCAGTTGGAGAAATTTTTATGAGAAAGATACTTAACTTACATATACTATTAATTAAATCAATTGAGAGCTATTATGTATTGTTAAGTAACATATACAGTTCAATTATATTTGTCCACTTAATTATTTTTAAGTAACTTAGTCTTTTATCATGTGTCTAAGGAAAATTAATTTGCATTTCTGCAAGCATGCATGTCTACCAAACATGAGTTTGAGCTATTTTGTGACTTGCTTTCTTTATCTCTTATTTGGCTGTCACCAATTTCACACTCAACTAGAGAACTTATTCTCATTTTCTTTAGGTCTTAGACTTATAATGCACATTGAACAAAATAATTATATATGCTTCTGATGAAAGAAGAGATGTTTTTTTTTTCTTGCTTTTCTAATTTTTAGATCTTGCTAGCTAGTCTTTGTCGATGTCAAATTAACACTACTAAAAATAATGACTTTTGTTGTGTTGGCTTAACAACAATTAAGCAAACTGTGGCAAATTCAAGTCGCAATTGCAGTTTTATTCAACCATAGTTAGGACTAGAGTTGTAACTATGATTGCACTTCATTCTAACTATTAACCTAAAAACTTAACTGCAGTTTTAATGAACTACATAGTCTTAACTATAGTTCTTGTGTAACTATAGTTAAGGATTTCATCTTAATCATGGTTAAGACTATAGCCTTCGCCACTGTTCATTAATGAATCATAGTTAGTGTAATTTTTAATTACCCTACCTGCTTCCCCCACTACTAGTGATTAGAAAACCAACACCACCAGTCACCGCCAACATTGACTAACCATCATTCGTGCTTTTCTATAGCTTCATTTGCACATTTTTCTACTCAACCATGTAAGCTCTATTCATCCTCCAACACTTGGGTTCTTGCCATTATCAAGGAGTTTTTCACTGTGAGTAGTGCTTGATTTGTCTCTCATTTGTAATTTTTCATATCTACCAAAGTGCACCCTAAATAACCTAAATGTTTTATTTGCTTTTCTTAATTAATTGATTGCAAGATGGGTTTGTTATAGTTGCTTTACCTTATTTTAATTTCAATCATTTGTTATATTCTTGCTGCAAATGCTAGAGTTATTGTTGAAACATTTACATTATGCCAAATCATGTTTATAGTGGCCATTATTTTATACATTAGTGGCCATACTAGTTGCCGCTAAAACTTTTACTGGCAATTAACTAATGGCTAGTGTATTCAATGTCACTAAAAGGTTTCTCGGCAATTATGACAAGAGCTAGTAAAGATCCAATTAATGGCCGCTAAAAAGAAGTGCTTACAACAACAATTATTTATTGGCAATTAGTATGGCTACCAAAACTTGTTCCAAAATTGACTATGATCACCATATAACAGCCTTTTTTATTGCCACTAAAAATAGGACTTATAGTGACAATTATATACTTGCAATTATTATAGCTACTAAAAATGGTTCTATAATTAAATAATATCACCATTTCATAGTCATTTTTATTGTTGGTAAAAAGGGAATTTATGGCGTAATTATATATTGGTAATTGTTATAATCTGGTCTTATAATAAGATAGATAACTACAAAAGTAATTTAGTCATGACATATAAATAATTCTAATAAAACTAAATAAAATTCATTCATGAAAAAAACATATCTCATTAAATCCATGATTAAAAGAATAACTGTTAGTTATTAATTTCATAGGTATCAATAACAAAATACAAGAAAGTGCATTGTGAGTCTAATAACTAGCTATTATCATTAAATAGAGTCATAATACAATATAATAGATATGATCATTTCTTGAATTCTTGAGCTTGATCACAAAGAGCTCTTTTGTAGTGAAATGAAGATTATAGTGTATAACCTAAAATGAAAAAAATAAAAGGAATGTTATTTAAATAAATGCCTACTAAATAAATACTAAATATATTTAAATTCAATCAATAAAAGTCTATTTCAAATAACATACAAAATCAAGCATAAATGAAGAATTGATATCTTTAAAAAAATTAGTATTAATATATTTAAATGCAAATACAATACCATGTTAGGCAGTAGTATTTTTATGAGCAAAAGTTGATCAAAATGTCATCTATGGTATTCGTGTTACTCTTTCATGGCCATTATTAGCATCGGGGACCTAATAAATTTTAAGAAGTAAGATAACATAATTGTCTCATAAATTTTGAAAACATTACCTATACATATAAGCTTCCATTGATGTTTTGAGGCATAGGTAATTCTGTAGGAAGAAATTTACATAGAACTTGTCTCGTGAAAGTTAATTAAGACAATAGCTTCTCTTGGGTTTCTTTCATCACATTCATTTCTTCGACATGCTTTTCCTTTAAGTCCTTCATCTATTATTCTAACCTTTAGACTGTCTCATTAGACAAATCATCCATATTAACATTTCCTTGAGAGGATCTATTACCCTATAATTGAGAAGGAGTTGGACCAAGTCCTAAGCCACGAACATGACCACTTCTTTCACTTCCCAATACTCGAGAGTACATATCTCCTTCCCAAGCATCCCTTCCAGTAGTTTGTTCATTCAATGTTTCACCATTGCTTAACTTTTCTTTCATCATGTCCTAATCAAAATTAATGATGCCATATGCAATCCAAATGTTTGACAAGTTTTATTATAATAAAATTTTCAATAAATTCAACCATGGTAAGAAATTAGAATATATTAATGCTGCAACAAAGTTTATATTAATAAGACAAATCTTGTATTTATATTCTAAGTATGCATTACACTGGACACAAGACTAAAATTTTGTTAAAAAGAGTTTGTAGCTAACACAACTATCATCTTAGTTCCAATTAAAGTTCCAAAACAATTGTGATGTCACATACTAGAGACTATATGTTATAACTAAAATCAATGATATTAAAGGGTAAGAAATCATATAATTATTTTTGCTGACTCCTCATCCAATGGTTTACCATCTTTACGCTTCTTATGAGTTTCTATGAATATATCTGCTTGTGTAGGCTCTACCCCATCTTTAGCCTAATACCATTAAATTGATAGTTAACAAATTCTTAAGACAAATTTTAATTATAAATAATATATGTAATAATTTACAAGTGAATACCTTTTCATTCATCAAACATGCAATGCTTTTGGATCCTCCTGTGTGAGGCATTTTTCGCTTTGCTCTGTTGATTCTATTTGTTTGGCTATGCTTCTGTCATAATAAAATAAATACAGCATCTAGATAATTTATTTATAGAAACTAGAGAAAACATTGCAAGCCTTCCATAAAATATAAAAACAATGTAAATACCAAGTGTGTGTGTGTGTGTGTGTGTGAGTTTGCTAAGGCATCCAACGTTAATACCTTTTCTCCATCAGAAACCCAGTAAGAAATAAGGCCAGTCCACTGGTCTCTTGGTATATGACTAAGTCTATTTTTTAGTAAGGCATCTTTGGTCTTTTACTTTGCCAAATACATATTCTTCAAATCACATTTGTAATCTTTCCATTTCTTCCCTAGTGATTTTTTGAAAAATTCTTCACCACATGTTGGAATTGAGAACTTTTTCTATAAAAAACATAAGCAGCAATTACAAGCTTATATCTTGTAAGACAAAAATAACATAAAACTATATTAGCACTTATCATACCTTTATAAAAACACTATCTAATCATTTATGTTTAAAGGTGTTAGTTCTGGGGTTCAAGTAACAATGCCTAAAAAGCTAGCAAGCTTTTGACCCTTTTTTCCTATAGCTTGTTTGTAAGGATTGAATTGCATAGCAATTGTCTTCCTTGGAGGCAAATTCCATATATCTTTTAGTAGTGTAGGCCTACGAACCTTCCTTACTTTTGACAAACCTAAGATAAAAGTATTTAAATGTCATCATTCAAGTGTATGGCAAATTTAAAAATTCAAAACATTTTTTTCTTTTTTATAACAATTTCACTTGATTCATCATTTTAACCATCATTAGTACTAATAATATTGTTCCTTCCATCATATTCAATACTAGGTGCTTGGGCTTGAGAGCTATTCTTACCATGCATTAATTCCTCTATGTAAGGTTGCACTTCTTCATCTTGGCGTTGTTTAGTAACAAACCTAAGGCTATTTTTCCTAGTCATGATAATATGCCAATTTCCTCCCTACAAGCATTGCAAAGCAAAGGTGTTATTAAAAATGGAAATTAACATGTTTCTAGTGCGAATGAAAGAAATTGTAATTATAAGAGATATAAAACTTGACAAAAGAATGAATTGTTTTCTAAGCATTACCTATCTTATTCAAAATCACTATCATAGTCTTTGCCATTTTCTCCATCATTTGGAGAGGGGTTAGAAGTTTGGCTTAAATCAATGACTATCCAATCAACACCACTTCTCACCCATTCATTATTATCATGTTTTGAATCACATATATTTTCCAAGCAACTAAAGTTAGTAGGCTCATTAAGCATTGACGACTCAAACTGCATGCTCTTTTCTACTCCTATATCAAAAGTGTCTCGAGGTTTAATTCGCCTAGGAACAAACCATGCATGATCTTGAGGATCTTGCACAAATATTACTTGTTGTGCTTGGTCTACAAACATGAAGGGTTCATGACTTTCTCGATCACCAAGGTGTATTAAGTTTGCGAAGTTCACAAGTGTGAAACCTAATTCATCTTCCTTAACTCCTCTACCTTTGGTACATCAACCCAATCACATTTGAATAAGATAACTTTAAATTTTTCAAAATAATTTAACACCACAATATCATTCAACCTACCATAATAAGCAATATTTGTTGACTTTAGAACATTGTCACTTGTACTTGCATAGCTCTCTGTCTTTGAAACCACCATAACACCACTATTTTTTGTCTCCATGAACTCTTCATATTGTTTTGTTCAAAATCAATACCCATTATTTACATTAAATGCTTTGAATCTTCTTGCAATGTAACTTGGACCTTGTGCAAAAGCTTTTAGATCATTTTGGATGACAAATGTGTGGTCTAACTCCATAACCTAACTAATTAATAATATAAGTGAAAAGTCATCAACTAATAATAAATATGTATCAAAATCCTACTACTTACTTACTCCTTTATCCATTCATGAAATGTCTCGAAGTGCAAGTGATCAAGCTGATGTTGTGTAAGGCGACGCTTACGATGTGATCTCTTAATTTCAATAATATGTTCACTGCAAATATACCTCACATATATCGAGATAGTTGTCACATAAAGTTAAATATGGTCAATAGCACCGAGACAAACCCATCACTTTTATAATTTTCAAGCACATTAGATTCATAATTGAAGAGCACATATCGATGTGCTTGCAACCATGCTTTCTCATTTATCATGAATACTTCTATTTTGCCATATGGTGGTCCAACGATAGAGAAAAGGCATCCTTCTTTAGTAGTCTCATGTTTAAACTCATTTTCATGTTTAAGCAAAACATCAAACACTCATTTACAAGATATGCTTTAGCTATTGAACCATCTGGGTATGCTCGATTATGAACATATGATTTTAAAGTAGATTAGTACCTATAATATAAAATAATGTTAGCAATATAATATTTTAGTAATTAAGTTTAACTCAATATATAATAAACTTACTTTGATTATTCTTACCTCTCAATTGGATACATCCAATGATAATGTACAGGCCGCATAATTTTAACTTTAGTTGCCAAGTGTGTTACCAAATGTATCATGATTGTAAAAAATGATGGAAGGAAGAGTTTCTCCATATGACGTAGTGTTAGTGCAATTTTTTCTTCAAGTAACTCTAACTCTTCCATTTTAAGCACTTTGTTACAAAGCACCCGAAAGAACATGCATAATTCAATCAAAATAGTACTCACTTTTGGATCTAGTATTCCTCGCAATGCAAAAGGAAGAAGTTCTTGCATTATAACATGGTAATCATGAGTTTTCAATCCAAATATCTTCCGTTTAGGAATGCAACGTGAGATATTAGATGTGTAATCATAGGGAAACTTAGTATTTTCTAGTAATTTATAAAAGAACTTCTTCTCCTCTGAGGAGGACATTGTGAAATAAGTAGGAGGTAGATATGTCCTCCCATTAGCTCACTGTTGAGGCCATAAGCTTGGCCTTATGTTCATCTCCATCAAGTCTAACTAAGCTTCTGGGTTATCTTTTACCTTTTTACCAAGACCCAACAATGTGTAAATCAAGTTATCATATACATTTTCTTTTTTATATGCATCACATCAAGGTTATGATGTACCAAGTTGTACTCCCAATAAGGCAACTTGAAAAATATACTTTTTTTTTTTCCATGTGCTTTTCGTCACCCCACTTACCTCCTTACTAAACTTACCAAGAGTGAACTTTATGCCTTTAACTTGATTTACAACCAATGAACCAGATATTGGATAAGGTGTAGGACTTAATTCCTTAGTCCCATCAAATCACTTTGTATTATCTCTGTATTTATGCCTCGGCTTCAAGAAACATCGATGGCCCATGTAGCAAAATTTTTTACCATGTTTAAGCCTTTTAGATCGAGTTTTTATGTTCTAAGAAGGGCATGCAAATTGACCATAAGAGCATCATCCAGATAAAGTACCATATGCTGGAAAATCATTTATAGTCCATATAAGAGCCACTTGCCTCTTAAATGTCTCCCTAGTATAGGCATTATAGGTTTCTAGCCCCACTCCCATAATTCTTTCAGCTCTTCAATTAAAAGTTCTAAGAATATATCAATGTTATTTCCAGGCCCTCGTGGTCCAGGAATAAGTAAGGATTAGGATGAAAAATTCTTGCTTCATGCACAACTATGGTGGAAGGTTATATGGCATTAAAATCACTAGCCATGTACTATAAATACTTTGCATTGTGCCATATAGATTAAAGCCATCACTAGCCAATCCAAGGAGAACATTGCAAGGATCTTTAGTAAATTTTGGATGATAAGTGTCAAAACTTTTCCAAGCTTTAGAATCTATAGGATGTCGTAAGACTCCATTTGTATTGCATTCTTCATGATGCCATCTCATTAGTTTAGAAGTTTTTTATGTCATAAATAATCTTTGTAGCCTTGGTTTCAAAGGAAAATACCTTAGAACCTTGGCTGAATTTTTCTTTTGTTCTTTTATTTGTACTTGAATTTGTAATTTGTAAACTTTTCTTATTTGTTTTCCATCTAGAAGCCCTACAAATTGAGCATTTATCATTATTAACCTTTTTATCCTAAAAAGCATGCAATTATTAGGACAAACATGGATCATTTCATACTTTAAGCCTAATCCCTTAACTATCTTCTTGGTCTCATAACAAGAAGGAGGTAACTTTTCCCTATTAGGAAATGCATCCTTTAATATCCTTAGCAAAGCATCAAAAGATTCATTTGTCCATCTAAACAACCTTTTTATATGGTAAAGATGCAACACAAATGAAATTTTACTAAATTTCTTGCATCCAGGGTATAGTTCTTCATCTGCATCTTTCATTAGTTGTTCAAACTTCTCTATCTATATATAAGGTGGATTTTGTGATTGTTGATGAATATTTTCTTTTAAGTTTGGCTCCACCTCATCCCTTTCACTAGTGTTATTATCCATGAATTGCATAAAGCCTCCAAAAGCATCATGTATCATTCCTACTATATCATCACCACCCCTAGCAACTTCTTTGGTGCAATTAGTCTCTTTACTATAATTTGACCCAATATTGATTTACTCCCCATGACAAAGCCAAAATATCATAAGATGGTATAATACCATTAATCACAAGGTGATCATATGCCATAACCCGATTTTCTTCATAATGTAGCACACATTCTTTACAAGGACATGGAATTGTCTCTCTACCATTTTTTTCCTTAAAGGCATGTTGTAGAAACTTTTTAACTCTATCCAAATATTCCTTACTAACTCTATCATAGTCCATTCATCTTCTACTTCTATGAATGTCCATGTCAAAGTGCTCAACTACGTTAACAAATTATATATATATATATATATATCTAATTATTAAACTATGCTTCAAACTTATTAGTTTAGCTAATTACATGGAAGCAATAATGATATATTAAGGGATCATAATGCATCAACAGCAAGGCAAATATTCAAGTTAATTGGATGGTATAATTAATTATTGAAGTTTTTTTCTTCATGACAATAATATTTGCATGTGTGGCAGGTATAATTAATATAAGTAATAGTATAGAAGAAAACAAAGGTAAAGAACAACAAAATGGTTACCTTTAATTGAAATAACAAAGTTTATAATGAATCCAAGAGATCTTGAAAGGCAATAGAAAATAGCATGGAAGAATGAATAAGAAAACCTAGAAAGAGTACACTATATATGAACAAGAGTCTAAACACAAAGAAAATAGTATTGTGATATATATCTAAATTCTCAAGTCGAATAAGCCATAACTACTACATAAATTAGAAAAAAGATATAGGTTATGATGCACTAAAAATTTTTAAAGGAGGGGGCAAATGGAAAAACAAAAAGAATGATACTAAAGATGGTTTACACACATTGATTGCCATAATTGTCATTGACCTATAACTTTCATTTTAATTTTGAAGTCAAACTGGAGCTACTTTCGTTATAAGGTTATAGTTCCTTTTTAGAAGTAAGAGAAAGAAAGACATAAGTTCATTTTTTAAGAACAAAAGTTATATTTTTTGAAATATAAAATATAGCTCCATAGGTTCCCTTCCCATTGATTGTTTAAATATCACATGAGACGACAATCCAAGCTTTAAAGATGATTAAAAATAATGAAATATGCATTAATTATGTAAAACCCTATATTTATATAGTAGTTTCTTACTAATATGAAGGCATGAAGCTACATACAAGCTTGAACCTAATTGGTATTTGCAACAAGTGAGTTATTCAATTAAACATTTTTAAAAGGTGGCTTAAGAATTCACTAACATGATACTTGCAAAATTGAATTGAAATTAAAGATTTGTTACTAATACATGCCTTAATATTTCACTAACATTTAAAAAAGATGGCTTAAATGCACATGTTTCTCATTCTATGTATAGCCAATATATGCCCTTAGGATGCATATCATTGGGATACATGTATAAGCACATCCTTGGGGTTTGTTTGGCTATCTTAAAGCTGATTTGAACCATTTGAATTATATTCCTTAAATTTTATTTATCTTATGCATATAAACTAAAAAAAAGGGAAAAGCACATGAAACAAGCAATTTAAAATAAGTATAATCTATAAGTGATGAATCATATATTTCTTTCTTCAAATATACTACAAACAATTTAAGCTAAAACCTCATCCTACTATTTTTAATTCTCAAATTCATTTGCATAGAGACAAGATATCAATATGGTTAAAGCCCATATCATATATATATATATATATATACACACTAGCAAAGATGCAACAAAATTCATAATTTTTTTTGAATAAATACATAAAACTTGAATTATAAAAGGTGAACAACATTTGGGGCCATAGAGCTTCTTATGTGTAATGGGAATGGCAACTTAAGGTTGTTGCTTCAACAACACGACAATATGCTAGCTGTACTATGATCTCCATGTGTATGCCATGCAGAAACAATGGAAATGGAACCATTTTGCATAATTCTTATTATTACTAAAAAATTAAATGGACACATCCATGCATAGGTGATAAAAAAGTAGATGCCCATGTGATTATAATAATTTGTATATTGTAATAGTAGTTTTTGAATTAATTTGTGCACACTTTAATTCATCTTATTTCTAATAACACTATACATAGATAATTTATATCAGAATCATAATAATGATGCTATTATGAAAGGATAAATACTCTAAAATTTGATTTTAGCCTTTAAAAGCCTTCCAATAAGGTGAAAATTAGGAGTGAAAAATTTGTTGGTAGAAAAAAAAAGACAGACAAATCCAACAAATTTTTTTAAAAAGGCTTTTTGCAAATTAAAATGTAAAAGAATTAAACAGAAGGGAAAAAAAAACTAAGAAACAACATAAAACCTTGATGAAAAAAAATTCCAGAATAATACTAAGGTGGTATTATACATGGGCCAGTGTTTTATGTTATTGGTCCACCACTCTAACCTTAATTGAATTTTTTGAAACTATACCATAGAATATATATATTTTTTGTAGAGACATATGTTATAATATTATTTTCTTTAGTTAATGGTGCATCAGGATGATTATCAGATTATGAGTGCCTTTGTTACCTACATATCAGTATGCTTTATATATTGTACATTGCACCTATCACCTGGACAGTGACTCATGACCTACCTCAATGGCAATAAATGGAATCAAAACCCTATGAAGTTATGCAGTAACCATTGTCCTTGATGGAAAATAGTGTCTTTATCTAATTCAATGCTTAATAAATAAATGCCATTAGCATTTTTTTCATTTATCTTAATTTCTTTTTGTAGAGACATGAATTTATAAAATAAAAATAAAATATCCTGAGCAAAGAGAAATGTAAAATTGACCTTAGACATGGCAGGGAAAAAAGCCTTGGGAGGCACTTACAAAAACCTTTCACCATGTCAAATGAAATCCTCATTAAGAAACCAGATTCACTAAAAAGAAACACTTTATTATGACAATTTGACAAGAAAATCTACAAGTAGAAAAATATCCTAGAAGCATACAATTAGTGAAGTTATAACTAAACAAGGAAGAAGGGAAAAAACCACACTAGCTTTAGATATTTATCTGGATAAATTATGTAATACCATATCAATCTTACCTAACCCCCTTACATATACAAGTCTTATACATGAATTCTCCAAAGAAAATAAAGAAAATAATACAATTTAACGGTGTTACGTCATCCACATTTTCTCTGTTTTGGCTCTGTGGGCCTTGGGGACTCTCTTTTATCATCCTCACATTTTATTATACCAATACAACTCAAAACCATCTAAAAAAATTACCAAAAACCTGAGCTTACATCTAGCATACATGGTTTTTAATGGTTCTACCTCGGGTTCAGTCTGCAGCTTTTGAGCCTCAACTTTGAAAATTCGTAATTAATTCCAAAAAAATAAAAATCAAGCATACTATGGCATTTTTGAAATAGACAGATGTCTAATTTATGCTAAAAATATGTCTAGGCCATGAAACATAACATTGAAGATGTTTAACATGTGAAAGGGTGTAAAGGTTTGAACAACTACTGGTACTGATGCAAGTGTCTACTATAAATTTTAAAAATGTTCAATTAAATCCAAAAAAATCCAATCCATGCAAATGATACCAATTTGGAAGGATAGGGATGTTAGATTTATGGTAAAAATAGCTTTAGGCCAAAACAAACAAGTTTAGCTACTGAAATTCAATGGAACAGTGACTCAGGCTGTGCTGTGCTACTGTTACTATTCCAGAAATTCAAAAATTCATATCTCTTAGCTCAGACCTCCAAATGAGGTGCTTCTAGTTACTACAAGTCACTATGAATGTCTTGTTTTGCATATAAAATTTTCTAGCCATTGGACCATGTTTGCCCCTCAGATGACACAATTTCACAATTGACCAAATGAACAGTACTTCAATAGATCTGGATTTCTGATACCAACTTTGAAAAATCATAGAAATTTCCATAGACCTCCAAATGACTTGGTCTTTAGCTTCTTAAAAACCTCTAGGTATGATCTAATTGCATGAAAAATTTTAAGTCAAGAAGAGGCCATTTGGTCAGACTTTGCCCTAGCTTAAGATTATTGCACTTTTGGTTCCAAAAAGAGGGCAAATTTGGTCCAAATGAGCCATACATTGTTCCACACATATTTGAGTAACCTAGAAAGTATAAATATAACATAAATAAGTCTCTCATAAGGTCTGAACTATCATGCCACTTCCATAAATATACATGTACAAGTGGACTCCCAAGGGGTCAAATTGCATATTTCCATTCATATAGCTCTATTATTGATACATACACTATCTTTATATAGTTTTACACTTGTTCAAAGTCTCATGGCTCAAAAATAACATATACACATATATTTTGACATTCTAGTACATCAAAAATAGCAAGATTTGCCAAAAGATGGATATTTAAGCTCCTTGGTTTCCATCCTTTGGATCTTGAACTCCACCTAGATCATATAAGATGAGAGAAAGAAGGGAGTGAGATTTATTGAATCTCAATAGCTCATACACCTATGCAAGTACATTTTCAAGGCATAAAACATGTCAAAGGTACAAGTATGCAACCAATCAATCTATGAAGCATTCAATTCTCACATTTTTATGTCAAAAACTCATGTCAAGTATAAGAATGAGCTCTAGGGACTTTTAGTTTGGCCTCACCCCATTTTTAGGACTTTTGGATTCCTTCACTCTTAGTTTTAGGGACTTTTGACTTAGCCTCACCCATCCAAGGGACTCTTGGCTTTGTCTCACCCATGCCATGAGACTTTGGGTATCTCTTCACCCACATCAAGGGACTTTCGGCACTACCTTACCCTTATGAGCCATTTCCACAATTCAAAGGCATTCAATAAGGCATATTGGTACCAAAATAGCAACATAGCATCAAGTGGCATGTCTTAAAAATATAAACATACATACAAGCTGTAACACTATAATGTACTATCTCTATCTAGCCTCCCTCTGGGCTCGCTTCCATATAATTTCCAAAGAATCAATACAAACCGTGGCATTTTTCCTAATATAAAACGGGATTTCAAACACTCATCTTTTGCCCCGTGGGTCCTGTGAACCCATCATTCACATTCTCTACTCAAAAGCCATGTATAAGACTCATACATATCATAAAACAAGCCATAGACCACGGATATGAAGCCAAAAACCAAGAAAGTGCATTTTCTTAAATGGACCCAAAAGTCAGATTTTTTGCTCTAAATTTGGAAAATCATAACTAATTATAGAAAAATGGGAATCTAGAAAACCATAGCTTTTTGGAAATATCTAAGTGTTAAATTTACACTAAAAATACTTTCCAACCACAATCTCAGCGTTTGGACCATGTTTGACATAAAAAATGGGACAGAGGTCTGGCTGTCCCTGTTTCTGGTGCAGCTTACTGTCATGAACTTCGAAAATTCAGAACTAAATCCAAAAAAATCCAATCTGGGAAAACTATACCAATTTGGAAATCTACAGATGTCTACTAGAGGAGAAAATTAAGTTTAGATCAGTTCAGCAGCTCTTAGATCCTGAAAACTGATGGAATAGTAACGGAGGTCGGATGGCTTCCCTGATGCTGATACAGAACTTCAGAAGGTTCATTCTCTCCCTACAGACCTCCGATTTAGGTGATTCTAATTTTTATAGGTCCGTGTGATTGTCTAGTTTATGTATATAAAATTTCATGATATTTGGTCACCGTTTGATCTATGAATGACATAGATTTATTTTCGGACTAATGAAACAGTACCATGACCAAACCATCAAACTTTCCCAATTTCAACAATACGCCAAATATTTCCTAGACCTCTGAATATTACCCACTTTAGCTTTCTAAGAAGCTCTCTACAAACTTTAGAGGCATGCCAAATTTCATAGCAAGAAGAGCTCGTTTGGTCATACTTTGACGGAGCTCACAAATTTGGCGGTTTTGGCACCCAAAATGGTTCAAATGGGTCCAAATGGCCTCCCACATGTTCTAGCAACTCATGGACAAGTTTGAAAGCATAAACATAGCATATATGAAGTATCTAAGTGGTCCAAATCATCATACATTTCAAACTCACTATGCTACAGGCCAAAATACACTATCACATATCATCCACAAAAAGGGCAAAACCCACATTTGCATTACTTTGGCTATCCACATAGTTTATACAACATGTTTCCTTACATTTACACTTGCTACAACATTTACATCTCAAAAATAGAAGGTGCATATTCATTTTTGGCACCTCTTTACATCAAAAGAGTCAAAACAAACTAATATTCATTTAACATTCTCCTAGGCTCCTTGGTGTGCACTTGATTCTCCTTGAGCTCCACCTAGCATGTTAAGTTAGGAGGGGAAGGGGTGAGATTCATGGAATTTCAGTAGCTCATGCACTTATTCAAGGAAGCAATCAAGGCATATGACAAGTCAAAGCATGTAATTTAGCATCCAACTATTCTCAATCACATAATACATGTTGTACATGCCATGGAAATCATAACAATGCCACAAGTAAGCTCTAGGAACTTTTGGTCTAGCCTCACCTGAGTTTAGGGACTTTTGGATGGCCTCACCCGAGTTTAGGGACTTTTGACTTGGCCTCACTGGGTTATGAGACTTTTGGCCTTGTATCACCCATCTCAAGGGACTTTCGGCTCTACCTCACCCATCTCAAGAGACTTTCGGCACTACCTCACCCGAGCAATTCTCACAATCCAACACACAAGCACATTGGTACCAATGCATCAAAGCAATAACATATAGCATATCTCACACAATAAGCATATACACAAGCATACAATGACCATTACATCCAATAATGCAACAAGAAAGAGTGGAGAGAGAGCTACCTTATGAGCCAACACAAGCTTTTCCTTTCAATTCCTCTTCTCCCTTCTTGGTTTTACACTCACACCTTGATGGAGGTGCTTCTCTTGAGCCTAGACACAACAAAAGCATGGAATTACTCTCTCATAACTCAACAACTCTTAGGAGTTTTTCAGAGTAAACCTTGCTAACATATAAGAACCTAGGGGTTCTCTCTCTCTCGATTGTCACCAACTCTTCCTCTCTCTCAAGCTCTCATGGCAGTAGAATCAACAAATTCAAGGAAAACAAAGATGTTCAAGAGTGTTTTCCACTTTCCCTTTTCTGACCCATGCCTAAAACCCCACTAATTTCACAAGCAAAATCATAGAAAGAGAGGGCAAAGAGAGGAGATGAAGATTCTAACAAGAAAAGAGAGAAACTTGCTTACCTTTCCTTTGTTCTTCCTCTTTCTCTTGGTCTCTCTCACTCTCCATGCCTTTTTTCTCTCCTTGGGTCGAAGTCTAGGGCAAATAAGAGAGAAAGAATGGGTTGGGATGCTCCAAGAAGTCAAAATCTCACTTTTTACTCTTTTCTGGACTGACCCTCGCTATTGCGAAAATTAACCTTCGCTACGGCGAGCTCGTATCAGTTACCTTCGCTATGGCAAGGTGTAACCTTCACTACGGCGAGCACGTATCAGTTCCAGACCCCCACTTTTGCTATGGCGTACACTACGGCGAGCAGCTCCCTGGTTTTTGTATGGAATGCCCGCACTCACTATAGCTATAAGCATTTTCGCTATAGCGAACAGCTACTCTCGCTAAAGCTAGACTCTTTTCTCGCTATTGCGAGAAGACTTAAGAAAAATTTCTGAATTTTGAAAGTTTTCAGCTTTCTTCTTTATTTTACTTTTCCTTTTTTCTGGTTGTTACATTTCTACCCCTCTTAAATGAAATTTCGTCCTCAAAATTTAAAGACTTACCTCAAGGGAATAACTCTGGATATTTTTGCCTCATTTCATCCTCTAATTCCCAGGTTGCTTTCTCAGATGTCAGACCTCTCCAGATCACTTTCACCAGAGGAATGTTCTTGCTTCTCAGTTGTTTCAGCTTAGCATCCACAATTTTCTCCGGTCTCACTACATAGGAAAGATCTTCTTGCAATTGCACACGCTCATATTCTATGATATGTGAGGGGTCTAGTAAAAACTTTTTCAACTGGGAGACATGAAAAACACTGTGGATTTGGGCTAGGTTAGGAGGTAAGGCTATTCGGTAAGCCACGGGTCCAATTTTCTCAAGGATTTCAAATGGACCAATATACCTAGGACTGAGCTTCCTTACCCTCATTGACCGACCTACTCCCATCACTGGAGATACTCGAATGAACACATGGTCTCTAATCTCAAACTCTAATGGCCTCCTTCGCTTACCAGCATAGCTTTTCTGCCTACTCTGGGCCGTGAGGAGTCTCTTCCTAATCAACTCTATCTGTCTGGTGGTCTGGTCCACAATCTCAGGTCCTATCATACTCCTCTCACCTAACTCAACCCAACACAGAGGGGATCTACACTTTCTCCCATACAAAGCCTCATAAGGGGCTATCTAAATACTGGAATGGTAGCTGTTATTATACGCAAACTCTGCTAACAGTAAATACGCATCCCAGTTACCCCTCATTTCTAACACACATACCCTCAACATGTCTTCCAATGTCTGGATGGTCCTTTTAGTCTGACCATCTGTCTAGGGGTGATATGCAGTGCTAAACCACAACTTGGTCCCTAAAGCATACTGTAATGACCTCTAAAAGTTCGATGTGAACCTGGGGTCTCTATCTGAAACTATGCTATGGGGTACTCCATGAAGTCGCACTATCTTTCTGATGTACAACTGGGCTAATCTATCCAGTGTATGAGTAGCATTGATAGCTAAAATATGTGCAGACTTCATCAGTCTATCCACAACTACCCAAATAGCATCGTGTCCAGAGGATGTCCTAGGTAACCCCATAACAAAGTCTATGGCTATACTATCCCACTTCCATTTAAGGATATCTAAAGGTTGCAACAACCCAGCCGGCTTTTGATGTTCTATCTTTACCCTCTGACACACTAGGCATCTAGCCACATAATTTGTCACATCATTCTTCATCCCTAACCACCAGAAAATTCTTTTCAAATCCTGATACATCTTGGTGGTACCTGGGTGGATAGTATACTTACTCTTATGTGCCTCTTCTAAAATACTTTCTCTCAACTCATTCTGACTAGGCACACAGATTCTATCTCGGTATAGTATCATACCATCCTCAGACACCTTGAAATCTAAGGTCTTACCTTGGGTAATCTCATTCCTGATCCGTTTCAGGAACTCATCCTCCCTCTGGGCATCTAAGATCTAGGTTCTCAATATATTCTTAACTCGGGTTTCACTCAGATACAATTTACCCGATACCATCTGACAAGAGAGGTTCAAATTTCTAAACTTCTCTAGGAGCTCTTGCTCCCTAATCATCATATGGGCTGCATGGATGGATTTTCTACTCAGGGCATCCGCTACCACATTGGCCTTACCCGGATGATATTTCAACACATAATCATAGTCTTTCAAGAATTCTATCCATCTCCTCTGTCTCATATTGAGTTCTTTCTGGTCAAACAGGTATTTCAGACTCTTGTAGTCACTATAGATCTCTATGGTAGCACCATACAGATAGTGTCTCCAAATTTTAAGAGCAAACACTACGGCGGCTAACTCCAGGTCATGTGTGGGATAATTCGCCTCATGAGGCCTCAACTGCCTAGAGACATATGTCACTACTCGACCCTACTGCATCAACACACATCCTAACCCTTTGCCCGAAGCATAACAATAAACCACAAATGGCTCACTAGGGTCAGGGATAATCAGTACAAGGGCAGTGGTCAGACAGAGTTTCAACTCCTGAAAACTCTTCTCACATCTATCATCCCATACAAAAAGTGTCTTTTTTCTAGTTAGCCTCGTCAGTGGTAAGGCCATCCGAGAGAAGTCCTGAATAAATCGTCTATAATATCCTGCTAAACCTAGAAAACTCCTAACCTCGGTGATCGTTCTAGGTCTATCCCACTGTAACACAGTCTTAACTTTATCTGGATCAACCGCGACCCCGTCTCGTGAGATCACATGACCTAAGAATCTCACCTCGGTTAGCCAAAACTCACATTTATTAAGTTTGGCATACAACCTTTTCTCTCTCAAGGTGTCTAGGACTAATCTCAAATGCCTCTCATGCTCCTCAAAGGATCTAGAGTACACTAAAATATCATCAATGAAGACCACCACAAACTGATCTAGATACGGTCTGAATACCCTGTTCATGTAATCCATGAACATCGCGGGCGCATTCGTTAACCCGAATAGCATCACAAGGAACTCATAGTGCCCATACCTCATTCTGAAGGTCGTTTTAGAGACGTCTTCAGTTCTCACTCTCAACTGGTGGTACCCAGATCTAAGATCTATTTTGGAAAACACAGATGCCTCAGCCAACTGATCTAACAAATCATCAATTCTAGGGAGAGAATATTTATTCTTGATGGTAATTTTATTCAACTCTCTGTAATCTATACACAAACGCAAGCTACTATCCTTCTTTTTCACAAATAACACCGGAGCTCCCTAAGGTGAGACACTAGGGCGGATAAACCCTTTCTCTAACAATTTCTCTATCTGCTCTTTCAACTCAGCAAGCTCAGCAGGAGCCATCCTGTAAGGAGCTTTGGACACCGGTCCAGCCCCAGGCACTATGTCTATAGGGAACTCTAATTCTCTCTCAGGGGGCAGGCCATTAAAGTCAAACTCTTTAGGAAAAACCTCTGAGAATTCCCTGACAACGGGATCTCCTCTATCCCTTCTTCTACCTCAGCCTAAATAGAGAAAAAGACTAGAAACCCTTGACATCCACACTTTAAATATCTTTCAGACTGGGCAGTAGTCATAAAGGATAACTCAGCTCCTACCCTAGGTATGGTCCCAGAAGCAGGTAGGGAAATGGTTCGGTGTTCACAATCAAGTATTACATTATTTGCAGCCAACCAGTTCATACCAATAATCAAATCAATATCATGGAAGGGCATACAAACCAAATCAATAGTGGTATGACAATGGTTAAATTGAACAGTGACATTTAAGCAGGTATGGGAAGTAACCATGTGGCCTCCAGTGGGTGTAGTGACAGACAAGTCAAATGGCAAGACACTAATGACCAGACCCATTTGCCTCACACAATCATAGGATATAAATGAGTGACTAGCACCCGAATCAAACATAGCAACTACAGGAAAGCCATTCACTATCAGCGTACCTTGGATCAAACTGGAAGATGAACTGGCTTCTTGCTGAGTGAGGGCGAACACTCGGCCCTGGGTCTGTGGCCTAGGAGGAGGCGTTGTATCCATCTGAGGACAGTGTCTAGCAATGTGCCCCGGCTTCCCACACTTGAAACATGTCATCGGAGACTGCTGGAAGGATGACTGGCCCCGAGGAGGTGGCATACCTCGCTGTGGCCTTCTATTCCACGGCCCCTTGCCTCTCTTCTTGGTACTAGGTGTCAAACTAGAACCCTCTTCTGGTTTCGGTCTTTTCAAATCCGGAACCCTCTTCTAACTAGCTGTAGTTATAGCAGGCATGATAGCTTGCAGGTTAGTCTCAATCACCCTGCTGACCTCCACAAGGGTATTGAACTTCCTAATCCGCTGTGGAGTGACTCTGTCCCTAATCAGGGGCTTCAACCCAGTCTCAAACTACTCACATCTCTAGGGTTCATCATCATACCTCTGGAGGTAAGAGGAATACCGAGACAACTCAATGAACTTGGCCACATATTGGTCCACAATCATCTCATCCGTCTGTCTCAAGCCCATAAATTCCATCTATTTCTTCTTCCTCACTGAACTAGGGACATATTTCTTATAAAACACGACCAAGAAGCTTTCCTAAGTTATTTGTATATTCTTGGTCTCCATCAGGGGTTTCGTGCTACACCACCATCTATCAGCTTCCTTTTCTAACATAAAAGTGGCTAGCTGAGCTTTCTGCTCGGTGGTACAATCCATCACCAAGAATATTTTCTTTAGCTGCATAACCCAAGCCTCCGCCTTATCCGCATCTAACTCCCCATCAAACGAGGGTGGATTATTCTGCCTAAATTGCTTTAACACTTTTTGGATAGGCGTCTAGGTCTGAGGAGCAGCAGGCTCCTGGGGAGGTGCAGGTGGAATGCTGGATGTGGATGGTTGAGGTATAGGGGCATCTCTCCTGGCTTCTTCTTGCCTAGCCAGGGTATCTTATAAATGCATGATCATATCATGCTGTTGCTGGGCAATGTACCTCTGTTGTTCGAGCATCTCTTGGTGCTGGCCCATCATGGCCTCATACCGGTCAAGTCTCTCCACGATGGCCTGCAGAGGATCCTCAGGCCTAACAGGAACCTCTGGCTCAGCTCTCTGAGCCCTGGGCGGTCTGCCTCTACCCCTGCCCCATCTAATCTCAACCACATCTGAAAGAAGTAGCAATCCTTAGTTCACAATGATATCACAAGCACATATGCATATGGATGCTACAACTTCCATGGCCATCCACACCAAACATAAGCAAATCACATCATTCAAAAGCCTAACATTGAGCAAAAGTGCCTGAACCTTTACTCTGATACCAAAAATGTAACACCATAATGTACTATCTCTATCTAGCCTCCCTCTAGGCTCGCTTCCATATAATTTTCAAAGAATCAATACAAACCGTGGCATTTTTCCTACTATAAAACGGGGTTTCAAACACTTATCTTTTGCCCCGTAGGTCATATGAACCCATCATTCACATTTTCTACTCAAAATCCATGTATAAGACTCATACATATCATAAAACAAGCCATAGACCATGGATATGAAGCCAAAAACCAAGAAAGTGCATTTTCTTAAATGGACCAAAAAGTTAGATTTTTGGCTCTAAGTTTGGAAAATCATAACTAATTATAGAAAAATGGGAATCTAGCAAACCATAGCTTTCTAGAAATCCAAAAGTGTTAGATTTACAATAAAAATACTTCCTAACAACAATCTCAGTGTTTGGACCATGTTTGACATCGAAAATGGGACAGAGATCCGGTTGTCCCTATTTCTGGCACAGCTTACTATCATGAACTTCGAAAATTCAGAACTAAATCCACAAAACTCCAATCTGGGAAAACTATACCAATTTGGAAAGCTACAGATGTCTACTAGAGGAAAATATTAAGTCCAGATCATTTCAGTGGCCCTTAGATCCTGAAAACTGATGGAACAATAACGGAGGTCAGATGGCTTCCCTGATACTGATACAGAACTTCAAAAGGTTCATTCTCTCTCTACAGATCTCCTATTTAGGTGATTCCTATTGGTATAGGTCACTGTGGTTGTCTAGTTTATGTGTACAAAATTTCACAACATTTGGTCACCTTTTGGTCTATGAATGACATAGATTTATTTTTGGACTAATGAAACAGTACAATGACCAAACCATCAAACTTTCCCAATTTCAACAATACGCCAAATATTTCTTAGACCTCTGAATATTACCCACTTTAGCTTCTCAAGAAGCTCCCTACAAACTCTAGAGGTATGCCAAATTTCATAGCAAGAAGAGCTCGTTTGGTCATACTTTGACGTAGCTCACAAATTTAGCGGTTTTGGCGCCCTAAACGGTTCAAATGGGTCCAAATGGCCTCCCACATGTTCTAGCAACTCATGGACAAGTTTGAAAGCATAAACATAGCATATATGAAGTATCTAAGTGGTCCAAATCATCATACATTTCAAACTCACTATGCTACGGGCCAAAATACACTATCACATATCATCCACAAAAAGGGCAAAACCCACATTTGCATTACTTTGGCTATCCACATAGTTTATACAACATGTTTCCTTACATTTACACTTGCTACAACATTTACATCTCAAAAATAGAAGGTGCATATTCATTTTTGGCACCTCTTTACATCAAAAGAGTCAAAACAAACTAATATTCATCTAACATTCTCCTAGGCTCCTTGGTGTGCACTTGATTCTCCTTGAGCTCCACCTAGCATGTTAAGTTGGGAGGGGAAGGGGTGAGATTCATGGAATCTCAGTAGCTCATGCACTCATTCAAGGAAGCAATCAAGGCATATGACAAGTCAAAGCATGTAATTTAGCATCCAACTATTCTCAATCACATAATACATGTTGTACATGCCATGGAAATCACAACAATGCCACAAGTAAGCTCTAAGGACTTTTGGTCTAGCCTCACCCGAGTTTAGGAACTTTTGAATGGCCTCACCCGAGTTTAGGGACTTTTGACTTGGCCTCACTGGGTTATGAGACTTTTGGCCTTGTCTCACCCATCTCAAGGGACTTTCGGCTCTACCTCACCCATCTCAAGAGACTTTCGGCACTACCTCACCCGAGCAATTCTCACAATCCAACACACAAGCACATTGGTACCAATGCATCAAAGCAATAACATATGGCATATCTCACACAATAAGCATATACACAAGCATACAATGACCATTACATCCAAGAATGCAACAAGAAAGAGTGGAGAGAGAGCTACCTTATGAGCCAACACAAGCTTTTCCTTTCAATTCCTCTTCTCCCTTCTTGGTTTTACACTCACACCTTGATGGAGGTGCTTCTCTTGAGCCTAGACACAACAAAAGCATGGAATTAATCTCTCATAACTCAACAACTTTTAGGAGTTCTTCAGAGCAAACCTTGCTAACATATAAGAACCTAGGGGTTCTCTCTCTCTCTAGATTGTAACCAACTCTTCCTCTCTCTCAAGCTCTTATGGTAGTAGAATCAACAAATTCAAGAAAAACAAAGAAGTTCAAGAGTGTTTTCCACTTTCCCTCTTCTGACCCATGCCTAAAACCCCACTAATTTCACAAGCAAAACCATAGAAAGAGAGGGCAAAGAGAGGAGATGAAGATTCTAAGAAGAAAAGAGAGAAACTTGCTTACCTTTCCTTTGTTCTTCCTCCTTCTCTTGGTCTCTCTCACTCTTCACGCCTCTTTTCTCTCCTTAGGTCGAAGTCTAGGGCAAATAAGAGAGAACGAATGGGTTGGGATGCTTCAAGAAGTCAAAATCTCGCTTTTTACTCTTTTCCGGACTGACCCTCGCTATAGTGAAAATTAACCTTCGCTACGGCGAGCTCGTATCAGTTACCTTCGCTATGGCGAGATGTAACCTTCGCTACGGCAAGCACGTATCAGTTCCAGACCCCCACTTTCGCTATGGCGCATGCTACGGCGAGCTGCTCCCTGGTTTTTGTATAGAATGCCCGCACTCGCTATAGCTAGAAGCATTTTCGCTATAGCGAATAGGTACTCTCGCTATAGCTAGACTCTTTCTCGCTATTGCGAGAAGACTTAGAAAATTTTTTGAATTTCGAAAATTTTCAGCTTTCTTCTTTCTTTTACTTTTCCTTTTTTCTGGTTATTACACAAGCGCACAATGGCACATATGCAACAAGAAATGTAACAAGAAAAGGTAGAGTGCTACCTTGGTGTAAATTTAAGCTTTACTTTGCTTGTTCCTTCTCCTTTTTGGTTCCACCAACACAATGAGGTGGGGTTGGATTTCCTTGGTCTATTCGCAATAAACAACACTAAATTATACTCTTGGAACAAGTTATGACATCTAATTCACTCTTAAAATACACTTTGTTCTATTTGTTATAATATGGTTCCATTAATGACCTAATGAAGCAACTACCAAAATTAAATTTCTTGGTTCCATTCTCTTGCCATATCTAGGCCTCTTGACCTCATTTAAGGTCTTTGGAGCCATCACACACTCACTTCCACAAACCTAGGTACATGTTGCTTTATAAGGTTACATTATGGAAGCCATTGCCTTATCTCCCAACCTAAGGCTTCTAAATTTTTCCAAGGGTTTTTCCTATCTTCTTTTATCATATAAAGTCCCAAATCAAGCTTGGAACAATTTAAAACATCCCCTAGCTATTTTTATGGGTCTTGGCTGAAATTTACCTTCATTAAGGACCTATAGAGTTTGAAACTTTTCCTCAATGGATGGGGCACTTGGGAGGCTCCTTAGGAGTCTTAGAAACTCAAAAAAAAAAAAAAAACACTTGCATATGCTAGGGAATTCTTGAATCAACCTATATTTCAAATTATGTTCAAGAACCCTACACTTTTCCAACTTGAATTCTACTAGCTTTTCATGCATTTCTTTGGTGTATTCCATCTTCCCATAGCTTAATTAGGTGAATTTTTGTTGATTATAAAATAGAAACTTTCTCCCCTTCATGGTTCTATTTTAGGCGTCTCACCATAGAAGAGAAGAAGGAGAAAAAGAAGCAACAAAGGAGGAGAAACTACCTTGAATCAAGCTTCCTTCATGAGTCTTTCCTCTTCCCTCTTCCTCCTTCTTGAATTTCAAATTTATCTCCTCTAGTCTGACCCTAAAACAGAAATTTCATTAAAACCATAGAAAGATAAAGCAAGAAGAGGAGGATGAAGTTTCAAGAGGAAGAAGAAGCAAAATCCTACTCTTTCTCACATTTTGCCTTGCTTTCTTCCTCCAAAATTTCCTCTCTTTTATACGCCTAAGGAGCTGTAAATTTTCTCTAAAATTAGGTAGAAGAAAGTTGGTTTAGGAAGGGAGAGGAAGAACGTCGACTTTAAAGAAGAATTTAGAAGCTTCCTTTTGAACATTATTTCCATTTTTGCCATTTCGTAATGGCATTTCCAGTTTGGTTTCGTTTTAGCTCCTTTTTGAGAACTTTCTTTTTCCATTATAAAATTTAGGTTCTCAATTTAATAAAATGCCTTTGGAATCCCTCAAATCAGAGCAAAACCTTTATAAACAAACCGGTCAAAGTTTAGGTTAATTGACGTCAGAAAAAGTACACTGGAGGGGCTTTACCGATCCCAAGACTTCTCATGATTTTTGGGGCCTCTGAGAACCCTAAGCAACTTAGAATTTTCATTTTAAAAGCCCTCCTAGGTGTTTTTCCAAAATTATACTTATTTACAAAAATGCCACTGATCTTTCGGTAATTTTTTTGAATCACTCCAACCCCAGTTTCTGGGCAACTCAAAGGTCAAATCCTCATTTTCTATTATTTAAAATTTTATCCAAATTTTATTTGGCCTTGAATCATTTAGCTCAGGAGACTTGCTTTTCAAATTGGCCCGTTTCGGTGTTTTTGCAACATACCGGGCGTTACAAATTAGATATCATAATTTGTAATGCCACTATAATTTTCTTGATGTGCTTGATGTGGATTAGAGGAACCAATCCCACACTTTTCAATTGATATATGGACAAGGGAGGGGAAAAAAAGAGATAAAAAATGTTAGGACCTACCACTATTATATAAATTAACCTAAAAAATTGAAAGGCATTGGCCCCAATAAAAGTAAAGGCACATAAATGGCTACTGACATATCAATATGGAAACCAACTTGGTGCAATTTAATAAAATTTCATAAACAACAATACACACATGGTTCACAAGCTCAAACCAGAAGAAAGACGACAAACACAAAAAATTCAACAAACACAGTGATAAACACAAGAATTCTAAAAAATTGAGAGGTACCTGATGTTTAATCGAACCCTTCTAAGAGCAAATCCTTTCACACCACCTCTCTTTGATTGTGTAAGATTAGATTCCATTGAATATGAAGTTGTTAGCAAGACTGTGTGAGAACGACTAGGGTAGTTAGAATGATTATGATACAATAAAGATTGAAATTAGGGTCCGCTGAGTGAGAACAAAGGCGTCAATTTTTAATGAAATCAAAAACTTGAAAAATTGATTGAAAATTTTTAGCGGGTATATGGTTTTCCAGCGTTAAGGATTTAGAAAATTTAGAGGGAATTCATTATAAATTTGGTGTGAGTTTGGGCTTTTTTTTATTGGGTAAATAATTTTAATTACTGGTAAATCTTAACTTAATAATGGCAAATGAATATTTGTCAGTAATGTTTTTATTTTTAAACCTTATTACCAACAATAAAGGTTTAGCTGCTGATTAATTGCTATTAAAAAAGCTTTTTTAGTGTAGTGTTATTATAAATTTGTCTTGATATATAGTTGTCTTGCTAGTTGTTAGCTTGTTGCTAAATATTTATTATAAATATAATTTTTACTGAATAATGTATATAGCTTCAATACACATAAAATTGGAATAGTAAAAATAATAGTTGTTTCACTTTATTTCTTTGTCAAATTTAGATATTTTAAATAGTAGTCTTGTAACCATGAAGCCTTAAGGCTATGATGACGGAGAGAATAAAAATTTTCATTTTGTACAATTATTACTATTGACTTTTCTTTTTCCATTAAAAAAAATACAAGTAACCATGTAATGTGATGATTGAAAACAACTTTTTTGGTCTTTCATATCTTCAGTTTATGGAGTTTGAGTTTCTAATTATATCTGTAAAGTCCCACATCGGAAAGGAGGGACCTAGGCTAGGGCCTTATAAGTGGGAGTAGTACTCTCCCCACATGGACACGTTTTCTTAGGAGCTAATGGGAGAAGCCATCTTCCAATAAGAGCAAAACCTTGGAGCTAATGAAAGAAGCCATCTACTAGGGACAATACCCACATGGCTTTGTAAGGTGTATGGTATTATAGCTAGCCTAGTACCCACATGGATGTATTTTCCTGAGTGATGGGAAGATGGTTCAAGAGGAACAAAACCCTGGCTACAGAACCTAGTTTTGGATATGGCTGGACCAAGGACAATATCCACGGGGCTCTGTAAGGTTTTTGGTATGATTGTAAAGTCCCACATCGGAAAGGAAGGACCTGAGCTAGGGCCTTATAAGTGGGAGTAGTACTCTCCCCACGTAGATGGATTTTCCTGGGAGCTAATGGGAGAAGCCATCTTCTAGGAAGAATAAAACCCTGGAGCTAATGGGAAAAGCCATCTACCAGGGACAATATCCACAGGGCTCTATAAGGTGTTTGGTATCCTTACAGAGCCCTGTGGATATTGTCCCTGGTAGATGGCTTTTCCCATTAGCTCCAGGGTTTTGTTCTTCCTAGAAGATGGCTTCTCCCATTAGCTCCTAGGAAAATACATCTACGTGGGGAGAGTACTACTCCCACTTGTAAGGCCCTAGCCTAGGTCCCTCCTTTCCGATGTGAGACTTTATAATCTACCCTCTTTTGGGCCCAACCCGTCCTCGAGTTGCACATGTGACTAGGCTGGCTCTGATACCAAACACCTTACAAAGCCCTGTGGATATTGTCCCTAGTAAATGGCTTCTCCCATTAGCTCCAAGGTTTAGTTCTTCTTGGAAGATGGCTTCTCCCATTAGGTCCTAGGAAAATGCATCCACGTGGGGAGAGTACTACTCCCACTTATAAGGCCTTAGGCCAGGTCCTTCCTTTCTGATGTGGGACTTTACAATCCACCCCCTTTGGGGCCAACCTGTCCTCGAGTTGTACATGCGGTTAGGCTAACTCTGATACCAAACACCTTATAGAGCCCTGTAGATATTGTCCCTAGTTGATGGATTCTCCCATTAGCTTTAGGATTTTGTTCTTCCTGAAAGATGGCTTCTCCTATTAGCTCCCAAGAAAATGCATCCACGTGGGGAGAGTACTACTCCCACTTATAAGGCCCTAGCCCAAGTCTTTCATTTTCAATGTAGGACTTTACAATCTACCCCCTTTGAGGCTAACCCACCTTCGGATTGCACGCGCAGCTAGGCTGGCTCTGATACCAAACACCTTACAAAGCCCCATGGATATTGTCCCCAATAGTTGGCTTTTCCCATTAGCTCTAGGGTTTTATTCTTCCAAGAAGATGGCTTCTCCCATTAGGTCCTAAGAAAACACATCCACATAGGGAGAGAACTACTCCCACTTATAAGGCCCTAGCCTAGGTCCCTCCTTTCCGATGTGGGATTTTACAATTCACCCCCCTTTGGGTCTAACCCATCCTCAGGTTGCACATGCGGCTAGGCTGACTCTGATACCAAACACCTTACAGAGCCCCATGGATATTGTCCTTAGTAGATGGCTTTTCCTATTAGCTCCTAAGAAAACGAGTCCACGTGGGGAGAGTACTACTCCCACTTATAAGGCCCTAGCCCAGGTCCCTCCTTTCCAATGTGGGACTTTATAGTATCCACATGCTATACAGGTGAATTTTATGGTTAATTTTGGAATAAGATTTAATATAGGTGATGTGGAGTTTAAATTACTAAGTTTTAGTCTTACCACATGAATATAAGATAGGTGATGTCTAAATATTTTTTTTAAAAATGGATAAATCTTACATATTTAAACCTTAAAATACTTGAGAATATTTAGAGGGATTTAGTGGAATTTTAGACTTCGCATTTACTAATAAGAGAGTAAAATAATATGTCTGTGTTCTAAGTGTAACTTCAAGAAATGGCAAATCAGAGAAGATGTACTTGACCACTTGAGTGTTAAACCATTTCCATAAAAGGTACACATTTTAGGTCATACATGGGGAAAGATGTGATATTGAAAAGCTTCCTGCAAAATCTCCTGCAAAGCTGCAAGTGAGAGAAGAATGGATTTGTAAGGATGACCTGTTAAAGACATGGTATGTGATGCATTTCAGGTTTATCATAAAACTGAAAGTGTTGATGAAGTTAAGGGTCTAGCTCTACCCTTTTACTAGGAGATGAATAAATATGCTGAAAAGTTTTATGAGTTAATAAGAGATAGGCAATATAATCGATACGAGGGGTGCAAGAAATACTTAAAATTAATAGATGCTTTTGAACATGCAAAGATTTATTCTTCTTTTTGTGAAGGAAAGAAAACCATTAGTAAACTGGGGATTAATTATACAAAGATTCATGCATCTCGTAATGATTATGGAATCTTTAGGATCTTTAGGACAAGTTATGCAAGCATTGGTGATGGCCATATAAGCTTTAGAGGTGTGCCCTATGAGGGGAAATTGGTTAACATAATTGAAATAAACTATCATGGTGAATTTATGTTAACATTTTCTCAATGTATATGGGCCAATATAACCAATTCTAGGAGGACCATAACTAATGACTTGGGATTCATGTTTATGAAATTTTTATGGTTAATATAGATTGGTGATGATGAAGATGACAAGCCATACATCCAAGCTTTAGAAGCTTAGCAAGTATATTATGTGTAAGATAAGTTAGAAAAGAATTAGAGTATGGTCGTGCATCTAAAGTAGCAGTACTTGTGTGACATAAGGGAAGAAGATGAGGATACTAGAAAGTGATCCATTCCAACCTTAACACTTGGAAAATGCCATTTCCAAATGAAGAAGCAGGTTAGAACTTGTCTAGGTTCAATGTCTTGCATCTTTTTCTTATGCTAGTATTTAATGAGTTATGTTCCTTTTATATGCTTAGTGGTTTATGTTTATGTTATGAAATATTCTAAAATTGTTTGTCATTTGTTTTTGTAGGACTTTTGAAAATGAAGAGGTTTCTGAATAAGGAGAGTAGTTCATGTTCCCTTTGCAGAGGCATTGTAGGTACTTCAGGTCATAACACTATGGATCCCTTGTTGAGTCTACCTGTTAATGACAGTGCCTAACTAAGTACATAGATTCTATAGCTAAGTTTCTAGACATTGAGCCCTTCTTTGATGATATTCATGACTTCCTTACTGATAAAGAGGAAAGGGAACAAGAATAGGCTAGTGAGCTTGCACAGTAAGACAAAAAAAAAAATTAGATGGCTGAAATTGCAAGTAATTAAGTTAAAATCTTCTAGTGCATTGAATTCATTTATTTTAAGTTTGAATCTATTAACTTTACTTGTACAAATGAGGTAAGACAAGTTAGACCTATGAATTTAACTTCCTAGGGGGTTTGGCTTTTTCATAAAGGCCACATAGTTATTATGCACTAGAATGAGTGACTACAACCCATTGGAGATGGAGGTTGATAAATCTCTATCATTCATGTTATTTTGCATAATTTTTTTTGCTTAATATATGTTCAACCTACTAATCATATGGTAAATAATACTTTTTATAGGTAAAATAAATGCACTAAGGATGAATAGTTTCATAATTAACTTTTACAAGATAAATGACAAGTTTTGTTTTAATTTTAGATATATTGAGAATTAATTATATTTTGCTCTTTTTGTAAGATGCAATGAAAAGAAAAATGGAACCAAAAGCATGTTAAAATGGGATTGATGGAATTTTTCAAGTCAAAGGGTTTCAAAGCACTAATTATTGCTAGTCAGAGAAGTGCGTCGTGGCCAGAATTCATCAAGCCATGGCAAAATAGGAAGAAATTGAAGATTGCACCCAGGGCAAGTTATGCCGTGGCGCAATGTCACATATAGACGAAGAGCGTCATGAGATAGATCAAGCTTTAGGATGAGCTGTGGCATGGCTTCTGTAAGCTATGACATAGTGGCAGATAAAGGCCAAATGCATTATGGTGGGGCTATATGGCATCACGATGCCATGCGTGTAACACCATATTTAACTAACTTGCCTTATTCACATCTTAGCTTCTTTCCATTGATATTACAAGTTTCCCAAGAAAAAACTCCATTAAAATATTGAATTATTTTTGTGTTATGTCACAAATAAAATTTTCATTTTGTATCTTGTGGACCATACGAACTCATCTATCTCATTCTCCTATTTAAATACATACATACAACTCAAAACCATTTCAAAATGTTGCCAAAAACTCAAACTCATAGCATACATATACAAAATAATGGAAGGTTGCCTTGGGTTCAGTTGCCAAATTTCTGATACCAACTTTGAAAAATTATAACTAAATCTAGAAAAATCGAAATCAAGTACACTATACCATCCTGGAAAGTTATACATAAATAAGTTAAGACCAAAATAGGAATTTCTTGCCACTGGAAATTAATGGAATAATATATAAACTCAGCTGGCACTACTAGTACTGACATAAAACTTCAAAAATTTATATCTCCTTGCTTAGACATCCAATTGGGGTGATCTAGATGGCCATAGAAATTTATCATTTCTAGTTTATGCTTGTAATATTTCATTAGGATTGGATACTATGTGTCCCTTGAATGAGATAGGAGAAGAAACTAACTATATGAACAGTAACTATTCCAAAACAACAAAAATTTGGCAACTTTGAAAATTCATAATTAATTCCACAAAACTCCAAATAATTTAGTCTTTAGCTTCTTGAAAAACTCTAGATGAGATCTATATGCATACCAAATTTTATGAGGAAATTCATTCATTTGGTCAAATTGTGCCATAGAGTTCCAAAATGGTTATTTTTGTGTTTCTTAAAGGTCATAAAGAGTCCAAATTTGCTTTTAAGGCTTCCAAGGTCACTTAAGCATGTGGGAAAGCATTAAAATAGTCTATTAAACATGTCTCAAAGGTCCACAAATCTATATTTCACAAACTCACTTTCCCACTTCAAGGTATACAAGAACATATAAGCCTTTCCTTGTTATTCAATGTCAAAAAGTTGCTATATCATTCACACGACATCAATTCTCATATATACATCAAATATCTATGTAATTACATATGTTCAAATCGTTATACAACATTTTCATTATAAGGTTACATCACATGTCATCAAAATGGTTACAAGTAGAACAAATAGCACATTTCTTTGTCAATCTTTCTCCTTCAAGCTTGGTGGCTCCCATTCCTTTGTTCACTTAGTCCACCTAGACATGTTAGGTAATGGGGAGGACGGAATGATATTCTAGGAATCTCAATAGCTATTCACCCTTTCAACTATACAGAAAGGATGCAAATTTAAGTCTAAAAATGTATGCATGGATATCATGGAATGCATAATTATACATGGAACATTTCTTATATTCAAGAAGTTATATAAAACATACATAGACTTGCCAAGCAAATGGTTTCACCTTACCCATTCTCTTTGGGATTTTGGACTTGCTTCACCTATTTTCTTAAGAGACTTTTGACTAAACCTCACCTTTTAGAGACTTTTGGCTTTGTTTCACCTATTTTTGGAGACTTTTGGTTCATCCTCACTCTAGCTAAGGGACTTTTGGCTTCACCACACTCAAGCAAATCAAAACATGTTAATAAAACATCATTCAAGTGTATAACAAAGCATCATGGTACCATGGCATATAGATACAAGCTAGAAACATCCTTTATGACTTAAACATACACACACACATTCAAAGACAAGAACACCAATCATGCATGATAGAAAGAAGAAAGAGCTACATTGGTACACAAGAACATACTTTTCCCTTTGAAAATGCTTCCTCTCTCTTGGCCACATACTCACAAAGATGAGAGACTTGATTTCTTTGGCCTAAACATATTACATGGAAACCAATTACACTCTTGGAACAATTTCTAAAGCTACACATGCACTTGAAAAGCTAAATTGCTTCTAACATTCAATTATGGTTTCATAAGGCACCTAATTTAGCAACACTAATAATTCATGATCTTAGCTCTATTTTTTCCATCCATATGTGGTTCTTAACTCTATTTAAGCCTCTTAGAGCTATTACACAATTAATTTAAGGAGTCTAATTATATATTACTTCTTTGAGTCACAATATGGAACCTATGCTAGCATCTCACTCCCTAGGCTTCCTAAATTTTTTCCAAGGCTTCCTCTCATACTCTCCCATCATATATCATGCAAAACTAAGCTTGGAAGAATTGAAAACTATTCCTTGATGCCTTTTCCACCCTAGGCTGAGACTATGCTTCTTTAAGGGGACCAAGGAGTTTTCTTTGTTTTCTTGATGAGAGATGCATATGGGAGGCTCTCTAGGGATCTTAGGAGCTCACACAAACACTTATATTAGCCTAAAAACTCTTGGACAAAATCAGAATTTTGATTATGTTCTCAAAACCCTAACTTCTCTATCTTAAAATTTCATGGTTCTTTCTTTGTTTGTATATTCTTATTCTTCTCACTCATTTTCTTAAGATTCACCCTTGGTTTGGTTCAAAACTCAACCCTTCTTGGTTGTCCCTAGGTTGGCCAAACCACACACATCCAAGAACAAAAAAGAAGCAGCATGGAACTAGCATTTACCTTGGTGTTTTTTGGTTTCTTCAAGAGCTCTTCTATTGGCTTATGTTCCTTTCTTGAAACTCAAACTCCTCCCTTTTGGTTTGAGCTCAAAATAGACCCAAAAGCTTCAATAAATCCATGGGAAGAAAAAGAAGAAGGAGGGAAAGAAGTTTACTAAAGAGAAACTAAGAAAATCCATGAATTTTTATACCTTTCACTTGGTTTTTCTTCTCCTTTTTCCTCCTCCTTTGTGCGCCTTTCTCTCTAGGTCTCCTCTCTATTTTAGTGCAGAAATGAAGTCAGTTTAGGGAGGAGAAAGGTGGGGTGTGACATATATATAGGTGGATAAATAAGATTGCTCTAAAGAAATTCCATTTATATCTCGTAAATTTAGCATTTTCGTTTTAGGTTCATTTTAGCTCATTTTTTAGAACTGTCTTTTCTATTATAAAATTTAGATTCTCAATCTTATAAAATGCTTTGGGAATCACTCAATTTAGAGTTAAAACCTTCCCAAATGAATGGGTCAAATTTCTGGTCAATCATTGTTAGAAAATGTGAACTGGAGGGGTTTTAACTGTCCCGGGGCTTCCCATAGTTTTCAGGGCCTCTAATAATCCTGAAGAACTCAAATTTTTTATTTAAAAAGCTCTCCTATGAGTATTCTAAAATTTTTCTAAAATTACAAAGATGCCATTACATTACGTAGATATTTTGTTAAATTCCATCTGGTTATTTTAGTTTCAGTTTCAGGGCACCTTTGGTCTCCTATTTTCATTACTTAATGTCTATATCATTATTCTAATTTTTCTGGACCTTAACCAATTTATTTCAGAAGACTTACTTTTAAAACGTATCCATTTCCATCGTTTTTATGAAAACTAGACATTACATTTCTCACCCTCTTAAATAAAATTTTGTCCTCAAAATTTAGATAACATACTTTATGGGAAGAGTTCTAGATATTTCTTTTTCATATCTTCTTCCTTTTTCATATCTTCTTCCAACTCCCAGGTGGTTTCTTCGGGAAATAACTCCTTCCAAACTACTTTCAGCAATAATATCATTTTATTCCATAACTACTTGAGTCTGATATCCATGATCCGATCTAGTGATACTATATAAGGCAGATTATCCTATAACTGAATATTTTTATATTTTATAACATGTGAGGGGTCAGGCTGGTATTTCTTGAGTTGGGATACATGGAATACGTTGTGTATTAGGCTCAGGCTTGGGGGAAGGGCAAATCTGTAAACCACAGGTCCTAATTTATCAAGAATTTGGAATGGATCTATGTATTTTGGACTAAGCTTTTTACTCTTAAGGGACCAACCTATCTCTGTGATGGGAGACACTCTGACAAAGACATGGTCTCGAACTTCAAACACTAATAGCCTTCTTTGTCTATTTGCATAACTTTTCTATCTATTCTGTGCCGTTAGGAGTTTCTTTCTTATGGTCTCAATTTACCTAAAGGTTTGGTCCACTAACTCTGGGCCTATAAGGCTTCTTTCTCCTAACTCAACCTAACACATTGAAGACCTACACTTCCTCCCATATAATATACCTGAAAATTCACTTGATAAAAGCCAATTCAAGCCTTAATGTGTGGCCTTCCGTGGAGTCTATACCCTTGCTTTTGATTGATGCCATAATTCAAAATGCACATGCCAACTACCCTACCAAATTTTAAAGCCAAATATTCTGTATTTTCTTTTTCACTTATTTTAATCAATTATACTTTACTACTTTATGATCTTTAGATTTTTTTATTATATAAATACAAGTAAGAACTATTCGTGCCTGCATGTTGTTGACAAGGATGAAATGGACCAAAAATAATTAACGAAAAAAGACTTGTTAAAGTAATTGAGCTAACCATGACTTTCATGATGGATTTCAGCTAAGCAATTAATATATTGCATGAAGCTAGCAGCTAAGTTGGTAGATCTAATATATATTAACTTCAGTTTTATAAGACTAACATGGTGAAATTGGAGCATCAATGTTTTTTTTAATCATTGACAATGGGTTTGAATTATGTATGAACGAGATCTTGATATTATATCAGTATTGATCAAGTTCTTCTCTCAGAATTCATTCTGATATGCATCTTTTACTCATTTTGAGTTACTTTAATTATGCATTTAGAGAAGTTTACCCCGAAACACAAAATGAAAGTCGAAGTTGCTGGCGATTGCTTCTTTCTACTATTTTAAGAGATTCATAAATAGTGTTGATTTACGAAAAAGGAAATTTAAATAAATTTACTCAAAACAGTTTTATAGGTGATTTTTACTTAAAATTTTGTCTGATTTATTAACATGTCTCTTTATAATTAATTTAATTCATTCATCTTTTAAAAATGAATTTCATTTCAGAAATTTTTTTTTACTTATTCTGATATTTTCTAGAAAGACCTGGAGAAAATACATTGGTCATAACTCAAAAGCAGAATAGTATCAACCCGGCACTCTCTCTCTCTCTCTCTCTCTCTCTGTTCATTCTACAGAAATAAAGACAGAAAATGGGATTATATGAGACTAGTCATCAACTACCGCTACTATAATTTATAGAGATGAGTATTATCAATGGCACGTGAGAGGATGCTCCCTCTGGGTCCCACAGCCAAAAAGTCAGCGGCATCAATATTATTATCAAAGGGTCAAAAAGGCTGGCAAGATTGAACCAAATCAAAAGCAGGCAAAGACAGCTGGTGGTGGCTACCTTTTTTTTATGAAACATATCATAGGTTATTTTGAATTTTTGTAAATAAAGTTAGTAGTTTTCAGATAAATTTGTAAATACTTGTTTAATTCAAATTTTCAGTAGTTTTAAGCAAATTTTAGATTAGTTAGGTAATTTTAAATACGTTTAATAAATGGACTTATTTTATAAGTAAAATAGACTAAATTCTATATCTGATAATGGCATATAGTGTGTTTATTTTTGTGTTTTTAGAGGTTAATTATGTTTTTTAAAAAGTAACAATTTGTTATTTTTACACAAATGCAATTTTGTATTACGCACTTAGTTTTTAAGTCTAAATTCTTTTGTTTTAAATGTTTTCCTTTTGGATAAAGGGTTTGGTAAATCTTTTCCGTAGTTGATGCCTTCTCCTTCACATGCTTTTATTTTGCTTGCAATTAAACTTGATGGTCCAAAATCTTGAGGGTAAATCTAGTCTAGATTGATTAAAAGATAAATTAATTAAATTAATTATGAAAATGTTCCATTAAAAATAATTAAATTAACTAATGTAATTAATTATAAAAGACATAACAAAATATTAATTATATTTATTTAATCAGACTCAATTTTGAGATATTTATTAGTATATTTATAATAAGTTATATTTTTATAGACTAAAATTATCCAAAAATTTCAATTATAAAAACACTGTGCCTTGGTCTAATAAGCTGCTTATTATTGTTACTGCTTCATTATCAGTCATTCCACTACTTGTGAATATTTATTAACATTAACAGCCCGTTAATCTTTTCTCAAGACTTGATACTTAATTAAACTACCAACTTATGAAAAGTTATTACCAAAACGTCGTTATCTAATAACTAATGGCTGGCTGGCTAGCTAGGTATGTTGAATCGTACTTTGTGACAAATTAGCTAGTTTTGGTTGTCATCGATTAATTTGCTAAATGGTTTTTTAAGGATAATATTGAAGCAAAGATAATTTTTTTAAACAATTCTATTTACCTATATAGCACTAAAGCAAATCATATTTTCGAAAGTACAAAATTGATATGAAATTTCGTAGAGCATTGAATTAATATCAACTTCATGTTTTGAAAAGCAAGTAGGATTTCGTGAAAAGAATTTTTGTATAAATGACCATCTTGATCTTGTAAAATAATTAATGAGGAAAATCGTTTGTCAAAATCTTCTGCCGAAAATTAAGTTTTATAAAATATAATACCCCCAAATGTACTCATTTTCCCGTTAAAAAACTGATAAATTAAAGTCCATCATAATGCTTGATGTATTTATATGGTCAAGAATAAATATTTTACAATATTATATATATATATATAAGATTCCCTCGGGCATAGTTTATTGCGTTTATTATGCTTAGTTTCCCTTCCTCTTGTTTATAGATTTCCGTAGTGTTCTTATTGGGTTAATTATTAACGAACTGCATGACCAATGGTAATTAAAAGAAAATCACAGACAGTTAAAGGACAAGGTTCCCTGAGCTTCATTTTTTATATGAAAAATATTTACCTTAAGAGGGTAGAAGGATAAGAAAAAGTAAATAAGTCTACGTCAAAGGCTTGTCCTGTCTTTATCCCAAAGGGCTTATGGCAACTGAAGCATTGGCATGCAACAGCAATATCTTCATATCATAGGTTACTATTAATTGATGTTTTGAGAGAGAGAAAGAGAGAGAGTGAGAGAGAGAAAGAGAGATGAGCCTGTACGAGGGAAGTCTTATAAGGCTCTGACCAATCATACCCAAAAAATCACACGAAGTAGGCAACCAACTTTAGTTTCAAATTAAGTTAGCTACGGGGAAGAAATGACAAGTTAAAAACAAATCAATTTGTATAACAAAGAAGACTTCGTGTTTGAATATTTGAATTATCAGCTATAATGCTTCCAAAGCCAAAAGACTAAAAATTAAGGTCACTGTCCCATTTTTCTCTGCAAAGTAAAGAAAGAGTAGTGTAACATTAATAGCTATTTTATTCCCTGCTTAGTTTGCCCCCACTGTCAGATCCAACTCCGCGTTTCCGAACCTACTTGGAATTGCAATGGTCTAACAAATCAATAAATTATTGATAAAAAAATCCATTCAATAATTTCAGGATATTCTTCAAAACAAGGTAATCATTTTTACTAGTTAAAGTTGAATTTACCAAGATGATTAATTACCTGGGGTAAAATGGGTAATCAGAGAAGCTACATAAGGGGAAGCTCTTGCTCTCCTAAGAGCACAGCCAAAACGCATTTGAGAAGCAAAAATGGGGTCTCTAATGGCCTCCCTCACTCTTCTATTAGCTTTAGTCTCTCTTAGTTTGCCATCTCAAATCTCTGCTGACCACTACATCTACTCATCTCCTCTACCTCCCAAGAAGTATCCTCCGGTGTCTCCTCCCTACCACTACCCATCACCGCCACCTCCAGTCTACTCGCCTCCTCCACCAAAGAGCCCTTACCATTACAACTCCCCAGCGCCGCCGTGTACTCTTCTCCTCCTCCCAAGCACTACCCTTCTCCTCCGCCACCAGTTTACTCGCCACCATGGTTTTAAATTGCGGTTGCGGTTGCGGCTGCGGTTGCGGTTGTGTTGTGGTTACTGCGGTTGCGGGTATTGCGGGTGCTATAATACGGGTTGCGGTCACTGCGGCTGTGATTTTTTTTAGAAGTTGCACAAATTATTTTAAAAATATATATAATCATTATAACTCTCATATACATAAATATATCATGCCTAACATCAATATTAATTAAATAAATTCTTATTTTGAACAAGCATATCAATGTTATTGGAGAAAATTAAAAAGAAAAATCAAATAATATAAAAATATACTTACATACTTATTACAAAGAGAGAATTAGAATCACCACATTGTAGAATGTCGTGGAGGATCATAGTTTCCGCTTTCACTTTCATTATCACCTTGTCTTGCTCCTTGTCCAAAAATATAATCAAAAAATCCTCCACCTATGTTCTGCATTTGCTGATAAGGAAAACTTGGTGCTTGGTGATAATAAGGCTCTTGATAATTTATTGAAGGTTGATAATATGGTGGGACTTGAATTATTGGATAATGATCATGTGACATACGGGGAGGTTGTTGATAAAATGGAGGATAGTAACTTTGACTACTTTGAGACGAGCCACCAATGCCAAAATCACCAAAATTTTGCGAAAAACTAGTGGAAGAACTATCTTCTAGTACACCACTTTGCTGCCTTCCACCTCTTATAGATTGATGAGCACCTCTTCTATTATCATCAGAGCCTCTATCCTGAAAAGATGTTATATCTACCACAAAACCCAAATCACGTATAGTATATGGAATGTCTTGGTATGGATCTTGTTCCCTATCTTCATCTATGTCCTGATCACTTTCTATTGTATTACCACCATCACCACCACTATTGTTGCTTGGTGGACTCAAACCACCATCACTGCCCTGACTATGACCTTCATGAGAACTTGAATCAACATCAGCCTCTACCTCTTCGTCATCAGTATCCACTCTTGGAAGCCATTCTGAATTTTGAAGTCCATCCAATAATGGGCCTTCTCTCTCCTCAATCCATGGAGACAAGGGATCATCTTCTTGAAATATGTAATCAAGATTAATTGGATTGAAACTATTTTCTATCTCTTTTTGACTACGCCTCTTCTTCTCCCTCATTCTTAGCTTCATATTGTAAAAAGTAAAGACAAGTTTTTGTAATTTTTTATACTTTAGCCTATTTCTTGTCTTTGTATGAATATAGCTAAATGTGCTCCAATTCCTTTCACAATTTGAAGCTGAAGTTGTTTGGCTTAAAATTTTTATTGCAATGCTTTGAAGTTCAGGAGTACACGAACCATATATCATCCACCATTCAGCTATTTAAATAAACAATACACAAATTTAGTCAACTTTAAATTATAAACAAAATTAATCATTTTGATTGAGTTACATATTCTACCATGTATACTTGTAAATAAAAAATGAATTATATCTTACCGGGATCCATTTGAGACCATGCTCTCTGAGCTTGTGGCGTTCCAAAGTTCTCTCTCTTTTCTCGAAAAAGTATTAACTATGCAAAATCATATTAAATTTAACGTAAATATATAATAATATATTCCAAATATTCATTATATAAAAAATAACTAACCTGACTTAATGCTCTAATTGCAACATCCATGTTTCTTTCTAATTTAGAGATTGCACTTTTAGTTCCATCAAATGTTTCTTTATAAACTGAATGACCATGCTCAACTCCAAATTGAAACTGAGGATTAAGAAAATAACCTAAAAAAAAAAGAAATAGAATTAATTAGTCAATACACAAATATTTTTCTTTTTGTGACAACATAATATATATCTAGACTTACCTGCAGAATGTAAATCGGTATGTAGGAATTTTCACCTTCTATCTATCATGTTGTTATAAGTTGAATGATAATGACAATTTTGTTGTATAGATAGCTTTGCTCTATCTATAGCTTCATAGATAAAACTCATGGTTGGTTTTTCATCACCGTCAACCAGTCTTAACACCTTGACAATTGGCTCAAATACTTTTAGTATTTCATTAGCTTTGATCCAAAAGTCATTATCTAAAATTTTTTTTCTTGCATCATGTGCTGGTCCGGATTTTTCCTTGCCAAATTTAGACTTTTTAAACTTTTCAGAGTTGAACATGTTCTTCAAAGCTTGCTTTTGCTTCACAAGAGATTGTAATTGTAAGAATTGTGTAGCAAAGCGAGTAATGGCTGGACGAATAATTTCTTGACCTCCAGTATATTCTTTCATCAAATTTACAGTCCAAATGTGGTTATATATAAATAATGTTATCATCTTTGCATCCTCTAACACCTTTTGTACATTGCTCTTTTTTCCAATGTCTTCTAAGCATAGATCTAGACAATGAGCTGCACAAGGTGACCAATAGAGATGTGGTCTTTTTTCCATCAATTTATTTCCAGCTGCCTTTAAAGCTCCCTCATTATCTGTAACCACTTGGACTACATATTCTTCTCTAACTTCTACTACTTGATCAAGTAACTGAAGGTAGTAATCAGTATTTCTGCTAGCAACAGAAGAAACATCAATTGATTTTAGAAAAATAGTTCCTCTACTACAATAGACAAGAAAATTCATTATGTGCATGTGACTAATGCTATTAGTCCAACCATCACACATTATTGTAACATCTCTTTCCTTCCATGCATCTTTTAACCCATTTATCCATTCCCTCATGGATTGATATTCAGCTTCCAAATACACATCTGAAATCTCATAAGGAATAGGAAATTTAACCCCTGTTGTGCCTATCTCAGCAGCTGCAATAATTAAATTATGTAATCAAGGAGAATTAGATAAATTCATTGGAAGACGCTCATATATAATAAGTTTTGATACTGCTTCTCCTAGTTTTTTCCTTAATGTTTTCATCAAACCACCAGAAATTTTTGGTTGTTTCATACTTTTACTCCTTACAAGATCAATATTTGTAGATCTTAAATTGAAGGCAATATCTTCTAATCCTCTTGCCCTTGCATGAGAGCTTCCACCCTCTTCATACATATTTTGCCCTCCTCTAGTTTGTTGTCTAAATTGTTGTCTATCTTCCCATTCACGATGTGATCTAATGCTTTCTTGTGTCGCATGCCTCATTTGCATTTCTTCATCAACAAATGCTTCTATTTCATCATCTTCATTACCTCTCAACCTTGCTTCAAATTCTTCTTTTCTTTTTTTTGAATCATTTCTTTTATCTTTATTATCTAAAAGAAGTTTCATCATACCTTCCCGAATTATAGTCGTAACTCTAGGACAACTAGCTACTTGTCCTTTAAAATGAGCAACATGTTGCTTCAATCGAGTAATTCCACCCTTTATTACTTTTCCACAGAGTTTGCAAGTTATGTTGTTTCGATTTCCCGCTACAGGTGTTCCAAAATGCCAACTAATATCATCACTAGGAGCACCTTCTAATCTTTCTGTTGGAAATTCCTCTCTTGGTGGCATTGTTTATACTTTATAGTACCTATTGATTAAATGAAGTTGGTCATATAACATAATATAACAAAACTAAACGTATAATTAAATAATTAGAAAATTAATCAATTAAACAAATTTAAAATAAACATTCAAAGTTCACTAATAATCATCCCAATTCCACCACCAACATCAACAACTATTTTTTAATGCTCATATAATGATAGTTATTGATTGGTAAATGATATTTAAGTTTGTAAAAATGTAAATTTGTTACTTTCAATGGTTGGCATTTTTATTTTCTTTTTTTGATGCGCTAAACATTTAAAATTTAATGAGTTTATAGGCTAAATGACAAAGGCTCAAAGATGGGATATAATAAAAAGGTGCATGGCTTAGTAATCTAAGGAAAAAGATGCAATACTCATGTTTTCTTATAAAAAGTATATGTTTATGATATGATCCTTTCTCTATCCTTGCTATTATAGTTTCCAATTAATTTGTTGACAAGAAAATTTGATCATAGGAATAAATACTAAAATTTCCCTTAAAAAAAGTATTGCATCCTCCTTTTCCTTTAAGAAAGATCAAACAAAAGAATAAGATTAATAAGAGTAGCCAAAAATACTAGTTGCAAAGAAAATGGTTTAACAAACAAGTAATAATACAACTACTAAATATGTTAAATTTAAATTAATTTTACAAATCATGAATATATATATATATATATCTCATTTTATAAATTCCCATTTCATGTTCAATTTGCTTTTATTACTATCATTACAGTCAATCTATCATTACTTATAATTTTAACAATACTGTAGTTGGATAAAATTAAAGCTTTTATCTAGTTAAGGTTTTAAGCTGCTACAACTGTTATGAGTTATTTTAATATGGATTTACAAAATTTTCAATTATAAAATAAATGTTGGGAAAATTAATTAATATCAATATTTTTATAAACTTAAGATCTAAGGGATTCACATGAAGAGGAAGTCACTATACCTCTTATATAAACATCCAATTAAATATATATATATATATATATATATATGAATAGGTATTATATGCAAAATCTAGTAAACTAAATTCCAATATAAGAGTTATGCTTTACTAGTACCAAATTCTAAAAATGAGACTTACTAATGGAAAAAATATAATTTTATATATAGAGTAATCATTTATATATGAATGGTCTACTTATACAAATGTATATAAATTGATACAAAATAATCAAAACACCATAAATTTCTCTTATATTTCACGTAGTATTTTTTAATTAATTTTATTATATTTGAAAAATTGGTTATCAATTAAAGATGTTATTTATGATTAAATTTATATTTAGTGTGTAATACCTATGTGTTTTAAATTTATTTTATATATAATAAAGATATTATATTATTTATAGTAAAAAAAATGGAATGATTAAGAAATGATTAATTAAGCCAAAATATAATTCATAATTTCTAATCATAATGAGCCAATTGTCTGCTTCTTTCTTAAATTCCCTCAATTAATTTAATCAAATAATTAACAAGCTAACACGACACCACATTTGATGCAGACATGCAATTTCTTTTATTGATATAATGCTATTGGATAGTCACATGAGTTAATGCCTCCTTATCTTGACAAAACATGCAAAACCCCAAAATGAAGTACCAATTATATACCCATCCAATTTTTCTTTCCAGAGCAAAACAAAAACTAAATACGAGGACAACCAAAAAGGAATCAAAAGGAAAAGCAAGGAAGACTGATCTATCATGAAAGCAACCACACGCAATAATTGCAACAGAATTTGACCAACACCAGAGAGGAACTTAAATTCGTGATATTTAATTTAATTTGCAACTTTTTCATGACTGATCCTTTTAAATATGACATTTTGCTTTAATCGATGCTAGTTAGTGACTGTTGTCCTAAAATTGCCAAAAAAAAAAAAAGAAAATTGTTCCACCCTCAACCAACAAAGCTATCTTTATCTTTTCTTTTCTAATTTTTTTTAGCATAATTCTATCTTTATCTTTAGTAGTTATAGTTAGACAAAGACCAAGAATAATTTGATGCATCAAACAACTTCTAGGTTAATTCCACTTGTCAAACATCTGGGGATTCTGGTAGAACATGTTTGACCCTTGTAGAGTCCTGTAAACACCTACCCAATTATAAAAAACATTTATCGTGAAAAATATTTTAATATTTTTTTAATTGTAGAATCTTTTCAAACTTATAAAAGATATCTCAATATTATCTTTTAAAATAATCTTATCTTAATTAATTAAAAATTTTTAATATATATGGATACATATGAATCCCCATAATATATAATATACATACATATATATATGTGAATCATTGCAGCTTCTCCCTGATTGAATATATATTATATTATATATAATATACATATATATATATATATAGATATATGATTCCAATGCGTAACTTCTCCCATTGAATATATATTATATTATATTAATATATGAATCCCCATAAGTAATCATGGGTGGCTCCTGATTTAATACTACCCAATTATAAAAAATATTTATCAAGAAAAATATTTTAATATTTTTTTAATTATATAATATTTTTAAACTTATAAAAGATATCTCAATATTATCTTTTAAAATAATCTTATCTTAATTAATTAAAAAATTTTAATATATATAGATACATATGAATCCCCATACTATAATATATATATATACATAGATATGTGAATCACTATAGCTTCTCTTGATCAAATATATATTATATTATATATATAGATATATATATATATATAATATAATATAATATAATATATATTATATATTATAATATATAATATATATAAATTTTTGATGAATTATCCCATAAGAATTTCAGTAGCACTACTACGTGCTTAATGGGTAAAGTGTTATAATCTCCATATTGAAATTATTAGAAAATTATTTTCATCCCTAAACCCATAATCTAATAAGTAACTAGTTTTTTAGATTGAGGTATGTTTACACGAAATTTATTCATATAAAATCACACCAAAAAAATTTCAAACAACCAATAATATACTTTAAACATACAAAGAATGAGTTTTGGTTGGCATTGTTTTTTATATATAATTCTTTAATATGTATTCTAATGTATTTGACTTTAGGCCTTCTAATCATTTTCCAAATTCTTATAAAGATAAAATATAATATAAATAAAAATAATAATGTATTTGAACGTTTCACTATTTCTTTTTATCATTCTAGAATATTAAAATTTACAATAATTTAATTTTAATTTTCCAATTTTATTGCAATAATCTATATGGTCCAACATATATTTAAAATCTTATTAATCCAAAAATCAATGCGATCATATTTATAGTGTGGTAAAAATGTAATAAAAATACCAGTATTAAAAATATGAAAACAAAATGATAAAAAAAAAGGAAATCAAATATAATTCCAGATGCCTGACTTCCACAGTAATTTGAATAAAACTTAAAAGTATCCAATATAATATAAACCTATAAATAGTTATGCAAGAGATATTACCGTTCAAATTATATATATTATATATTATATTATATAATATATAATATATAATATATATATTATATTATATAATATATTATATTATACATACCACAGGGGAAAGTCTGAGTTCGATTTGATCGTGCTATATATATGTATATTATATAATATATAATATATAATATATTATATCATATAATATATTATATTATATATAATATACATATATATATATATATATAGATTCAATGTGCAGTTCTAACATTGGATATATATTATATTATATTAATATTCAGAAGTAATCCTGCGTGGCTCCTTACACTAATATAACTTACCCAATAAAGAATTGATTTTATGCCTGCCAAATCACTGAACTTCTTTTACAGATTTTCCTTCCCCAAGCTTCCCAGACGGGCCTCGATCTCAATTCACTCCTGTGAAATGGTGCGCAATGATCAAAAGGTCTGTGCTAAAAATCTAATCCTTTGCACAGATTGATTGACTACTTGTCGGGCCAGTTCCAACCTTTCTCCTTTCTGATTGTAGGCAAATTAATGGTGAGTAAGCAGTGGATAAAAGATCAAACTTACGGCTCCACCCGTATTCCATATACATCATATTATATTAATAAGATTGAAATATATAATATATATTACATTGAGATTATACGTGGCTTCTCCTCCTCCATTAGTAGATATATATTATATTATATTAAAATGATCTCTGTGTATTGTTTAACTCCACGCCTCCTTACTCTGATTCATTTAACACTTCAAAAAATCGAGGAAAGCCAAAGCAAAAAAAAGCAACGGAGTAGATCAAGAAGAAGAAGATGGCTGCATACCTTTGGGCACTTCTTTCTTTAGATTTGAGCGTACGTTGGCTAACTGGCTTTATTTCAAGACTTCAGATTCAATTTTCAAATCGCTATGCTTCAACCTTCAGCTTCAGGTATGGTTTCAGATTTTAGAACTTCAAATTTATCAGATTAAAACTCTTTCTACTGGTTGCTATTGTTGCTCGCTGGCTTTTTTTCTTTTGCTGTTTGGGAAAGCAGATCTAGGGCCGGCTACAGAGCTCTGAGTTTTTGGCTTTATATAATGCATTGTGACGAAACCGCAATATGATTCCGTTGCGGCCGCAATACCATTCCGTTGCGGCCCATTAGTGTGATATTTAATCTCTCTGCGGTTGCGGCCTGATGCGGATGCGGCCCAAGCCGCATCCGCAATATTGCGGCTGCATTTTGTAATGCGGCCTGCAATTTGAAACTATGCTCGCCACCACCTCCCAAGCATTATGCTTCTTTTCCACCACCAACTTACTCTCCTCCCAAGCGTCCTTACCACTATCTTTCACCACCACCTCCCTACCATTATCCTTCTCCCCCACCACCAGTTTACTCTCCTCCCAAGCATCCCTACCATTACCCTTCACCTCCCCCAAAGAAGCCCTACCATTATCCCTCTCCTCCACCACCTGTTTACACTCCCCCTAAGCATCCCTACCATTACCCACCTCCATCACCTCCAGTTTACTCTCCACCGCTACCAAAGGCTCCTTACCATTATCCATCTCCTTCACCACCACCAAAGAAGCCTTACAAGTACCCTTCTCCTCCACCTCCATACACTGGCCACCCAGTGTACCACTCTCCTCCACCTCCACCATACAAGAAGCCTTATAAGTACAAGTCTCCTCCTCCTCCTCCTCCCTCTCCCACCCCTGTCTATTCCCCACCTCACAAGCCCTATGTCTATGCTTCACCACCCCCTCCTTACTTGCACTAGATAGCGGCTTTGCATGGCTAGCGCCTCACTGTAAGCTTCTTTTGCCTTTATTAAGAATTACCTCAGTTTTTTTTTTAAAGAACTTTTCTTAGTAAACAAAACTTCTCTATATACTACGCTCACAAATGAGTGATTACTAATAGTAAAATATACAACTCTAATGTGGTAAGACTTGAATTTTGTGAGGAAAAACTCATTTTATGAACAAAATAATTAGATAACGTGATAGGCACTCCTTACTTAAAAAAATGCTTCAAAATTTTGTAGTGTTTGTCAGTTTCTCAATCAAACTGTAATATGTGGATTTGTTTTGATAATTTTACATCTTATTATTTGCTCATTAGAATAAAATTTCTGTAGATGCCACTATTATGTTAGAGAGCACAAATAGATTGTATATAACTTTTTTCTTTTTTCTAAAACCTTAAAAATGAAACATGAAATTATTTTGAGTTCCTTTTTTTTCTTTTAAGGTTTGTGAGCTGAAATTGCGCATTTCATATAAAACCATTTTGTTGTTATTATTATTATTAGACATGATTGAGGGAGACTAATGACATGGACTGACAGAGCAATAATATTCATGTGACTTTGTAGGGTTTGAAGAAAATATATTGGTCAAATAAAGGAGGCGATAGAAGGAAGGAAGGAAGCACTTTACAATACATAAAAGAAGGATGGAAGCAAAGTTTCCGCGTTTTGTCTTTGAAGAGAAAAAATAGTGAAATTATATATTGAACAAAATAAAGTGTTTAATTTAGTTTCCCTGTCTTTTTCTGCTTGGTGTTGGCAATGTATTTTAATAGTTGTAAGGCACTGCACTGATCATGGTCCATGTACTCGCGGCTGTTAAATCAATAGTACATGCATGCATGCATGCATGTTTTGTTGTAGTTTTCAACCTGCTACATTTACACAGGTTTCTGAAAACAAATATATACAATAAAATCTTAATATTCTCTCTTACTATCTGTCTCTGGGATTCACATTTTGAATTTCCTATTTCCAATTGGTCCGCGTTTTGCATGAATGTGAAGATTTCGCTTAGGATGAATGATGTTACCTTGTTCTATCCTAAACTTGTTCCCTTTTTGGAATAATTTCAAATGCGTTTTCCCATAGAACTTTGGTGCTTTTACAAATTAACTTACAAAATGATCCCTTAAGAGAACCCAACTCAAGTTGATAAATGAAGAAAAATTATTCAAAAGAATTGCATTTGACACATTAATGACGTATAAGATATCACTACTAAAAAAAAAAGAAATGTTAGCTGTGATGTCCTACTTGCAGTTTAGAAAATTACGGCTAAGAAAAGGCTTAACTATAGTTATAGGATCAAAAGCCTGATTGCGGTTTTGCAAAATGCGTAGTTAGGGCTAAATTAAAATTACATCTTAGAGCTAGATCAAGGACGAGAAGCCCTTCACTCCTATCCTTTAAACCCTCGCCGGCACCCATCCGTCCTCTACATGATGATGAGAATGAAGGCAGAAGCTTAAACCAAAGCCCTAGTGATAGAGCCTAGACACTGACAAAAACGGTGAGAACGATTGATGGTCTGATTTGCAAGCCGGCGATGTGAATGGACAAGACTCGAGGAGAAGAGCTTGACTAGTGATGGAATCATAACCTTGAACAATAGTGAGTCTTTCCCCTTTTCTAATTCGTACAAGCTCATTCTTCATTTTCCCCTTCTCCCTCTTTCTCTGATTCTTTCCCCTTCTCTGATTTGTGCAGATTCATTAGGGTAGTGGTATGGTTTTTTTTGCAAACTATAGCTCTAGGCACTTATTTTTTTCACGTACATCGGTGTGTGTGGTGGGCTTCCTAATGTTGAAGAGAAGCAAATTTGTTCATTCTCTTTTGGTCTTGTTTTTTACTCAAGCTAGTGTACTTTTCTTCTCCTTTTTTGATTTTTGTTCCTTTATTTTCTTCTACTTGCATTTTCATAGTAGTTGTAATCTTAAATAGTATTATTTAATATTTTTATAGTTGTGTGCGAACAATCTTTTGCTTTTTGTTTGATTTTATCAATTGCCATCTCTGTATTTGTGTTAGAGAGAGACAAACTTTGAGGTAGTCTCCTAGTGTTTTGGTTTGATCTTTTCCATGACAGAACTTTTTCACATATACAAATAGAACACAGCTCATTTTTAATATTTCCACAATCAAGTAGTTAATCTTCCCTAGTTTACACTCATTTAACATACTATTTAAACAACTAGGTTGCTTTTGAGTTTCTTCCTGTTTGAACTTTCTTCAGTAAATTTTATAAACGTAGACTGTAAGACGTACATAGAGACAACAATGAATCAAAACAGTGCTCCATTGTGCGAGCTTATGTGATTATGGCATTTTCTAACAAAACTATTTGGAAAGGTGTTCCATTTTAGTATATATATCTTAATCAAATATTTCCTTGGTTTGTTTTAGTTTGTTATGATCATTTTCTCTCATTACTACCTTATGTTGCACTAAGGTAGATGTATTATTCTTGTTTGGTTTCTAACATGTGGATGTTCATTCATGCTATTGTAAATGGTTCAGATTTATGCTGTTGTTGCGCTATCATGGTCTATGTTGGTTGTGTAGCTACTCATCAAATGTTAGAACTTAAAAAATTCTTTTTTTGAAATTTAAAATTGGATAGTAATTTAGTCAAACGGTGGGTCATTGCATCAGTTTTGGTCAAAAGTTGAGAATCTTAAGCATTATATAACCAATTTGGTTTTATACACCATTCATGGTAAATGAAGTGATCTAGAATTTATATTTCTAACGTGAGATTACTAATGCATATGCTAAGAGGGACATAACATGCCACAAAATGATGTGACTTTAATTGCCTCTAACATAACTAAACTGAGCTAATCTCAATCCAGTGGAAGACCGTAACACAGTTAGACTATATTGAACTAAACTAGACAATGTTGACAAAATTGGACTATACTAGATTCAATACAGTGGATCTAACATAACTAAATTATACTATATTCATTCTAGTGCCTAAAAAGGTAAAATGTAAGGGTAAAAAGAAAAAAGTGACTCAAACAAAATATGATGTTGATGGGTTCACAATTATCTGAAAAAAGTAAAATTATTTGAAGAAAATATGGTGTTCACAACTATGATATCACCTTCTAGAAGGTAATAAGTCCCTAAATTATTATGTTTTTCTTAATATTGTAAGAGACTTATTAGATGAATATTGAATTTATTTTATGTTTTTGATATATAAAATTAATAAATTTTAGTTAAGTTACTATTGAGTAAGTTTTGATTTTATTTTTTTAGTTTAGAGTTAATTTTTGTATTACTTACATATGAATTGTGTTTTGTATTTTTATCTAGATTTTTAGGTTGTTAAATGATTTAATCTTTGTAAATAGATTATAAAATAGTAATGGGATGAATTTTATGTTTTTGTTGGGTTAAAAATACAAAGAAACAAGGTTAGAAGTTTTGGAATGCAAGACAACAAAAGTTGAGAAGATTTGCTAAAAAGGGGATAAAAGGAAAAATAAAGAAAAGATAAACCAAAAAAAAAGGAAAAAAAAGAACCAAAAAAGAAAGAAAAAAAAGAAGAAAAAAAATATGGTGTTCAAAAGTACTACAATAAAAAGTAAATTGTCGAGGTTACAATTTTAAGCACTGCGATGCTCTTGACCATTGCAGATAAAAATTTAGCAATGTTCGGCATCCATGACATGCTTTGGAAAAAGTGCAAAACTCAACGTTCTTAGCTATATTTTTTGAAGGTTTCACCTTTTTCTTCAGTGAGGCAGCCATTTTGAACATTTTAAGGAGGAAAAGGAAAGATTTGGAGCTTCATTTGTCATAAGAAAAGTTTGGGTTTAAGGAAAACTCACTAATTAAATAAGTTTTTTTCTTTTTTCCTCGCTTTTCCTTGTATTTATTTATCCATTTGATTTATACTCTATTCTTAATATTATTATTTCTTGTAGTTATGAGTTAAGCTTATTGATTTGGGGTTATAATGAATTCTAACTTGCAATATGTTGTAATTAGTCTATTTATTTGCAATTAATGGTATGATTTATTTATTTAATCTTGTACTTCATGCTCTTAAGTGTGTGAAAATCATTAGATGATTTAGGTAACTTAAATAAACTTAGAAAAGGGATTTTAAGATTAGACTATGGATTGGGTAGTGTGAGTTCATGAAATTTGCAATGTTGAGTGAATTGATTTATTTGTAAGACAAGAATATATTTATCGACCTCACATAGCCATATTAGGATATATTGTTGATTAAGTTTCTAAATTAACTGCATAAGAAATAATGGATTGTTTAGAGGAATTCTTAAAGAAATTTAGAAAATGCTTGTAGATAAATTAAAGTCCTAGTGTATAAATGACATTAAGAGTAAGATGGAAAAAGGTAATTAATTTGTATGAAATGTTAAAGAGAATCATAATCTCAAACCCTTTTCCTTTCCAATTTCATCTAGAATGGTGTCTTTCATTTATTTTGTTATTTTTATATTCTGTGTTTAGCTTAATTTCCTATCACTTTTATTGTTGGCTTAACTTAAATTTAGATGCACAATTTTAGTGTTTAGTGACAAATTCTCATGGGAATGATACTCTATTCACCACTCTATCATTGTTGTCATACATATACTTATGTGTATACTGTCAAACAAGAAATAGTATGAGAGCTTTAGATTTGCCTTGCCTTTCAAAAAGAAGGGGAAAAGAAAAAGAATCTTAGTCATAAATCTAAGACAATGAGAAGCTTTGAAAGATCTTTTCGTGGGTATTAAGGCCTAATACTCCTCCTAAATTGATAGCTATGTTTGTTTGAAGTTGGTGTTTGTTTGAACTTTCGAGCAAAATCTAACAAAATAAAGGAAAAATTTTCATGGAAATTATTAAAAGTAACCACAATAAGTATCATAGATGGTAGTCCATCATTAAACTTGAAAGCGTAACTTTAGTGATGAATATTAAAAGTTGCCACTATAGGTGGTTTGGCAATGGCTTCTTAGTTGCTACCAAAACTCTCTTAAATGAGCCTGCTCACATTTGCCTAAAAACGGGACCTTTGGCAGTGACCTTCAAAATTCACCATAAAGGCTACTTTTGGTGGCGACCTTCTAGTTGTCGCTCTTACTTACATTTTCCTGAAGGGTAGACCTTTGGTGTTTACTTTTGGTGTTAACTCTCTAGTTGCTACCAAAAGTCCTAAAAGTGGCCTTATTCATATTTGACAGAATAGTTGGACCTTTGGTAATATCTTTGAATAGTTGCTATCAAAAGTCTCACAAATGTATGGACGAAAGTGGGGCCTTTGGTGGTGACTATCTAGTCACTCCTAAAAGTCTTAAAATTCACATTTGCTTGAAAAGTTAAACTTTTGGTGGTGACTTTTTAGTTACCACTGAAAGTTAGGCTTTCAGTGATAAATTTTTTAATCACCACCATAAATCATTGGCAAAAGTATATTCTTTGCAGTGTTAATTAAAGTGAGTGTATTAATACTTAGTTGACTCCATCACCAAACATAGACTTCAATAACTTTATGAGTTTGTCACTAAAGAATTTCAAGAACACAAGACTTTTTTTGTAACTTTTGTCTCAATTTTTTATCAGTTGAATAGTGAATATTTCCTTGTAGAGAAATTGACACAAAAAAGAAAGAAAGAGAATAATAAGATTATATAAATAATCATAATAGTAAAGATCATAGGAATAATTCAAATTTGATTATAGAAGATTATCATTGCTATATTTTCATTGTGAAACCAACCCCATCAATCTTGGATGCAATCTTTGTTGTTTGTTTTAGAAAGATTCTTAGAATCTACAGTATAAATATTAAACCATCAACAATACTAAACTTATTGGAACCAATATTCTTTACAAACTTAAATTATCATTGATAGTGTCAACAAGACCCAAATTGTTGTGAAAATGTCAGAGCACCTCTTTTGGTAATGGTTTAGTAAAGATGTTGAGGAAAAGCATTGTGTTGAGTAATGAGTTGTTCAATGACCACCTTCTCCCTTACAAAGTGATAATCTAGTTCAATATGCTTTGTGTGAGCATGGAAAACTAGATGCATTGTTAAGTGCAAGGCAAAGACATTATCTTAAAAGAGATATTGAGGTGAAGCAGAAACACACCAATATCTCTTAAAATATAAGTAAACCAAGTTAACTTAGCAATAGTGATAGCCATTGCATGATATTGAGCTTTGGAACTTGAATGGGGCATAGTGGGTTATTTATTTAGACTATAAGAAATGTAATTGGCACCTTAAGAAATACAATATCTAGTAATGCTTTTTCAAGTGAGAGGATAAATAGCCTAATTAGAGTTTGAGAAGGCACAAAGTGATCATAGACTTTGTGCCAAAAAAAAAATTCCATAGGGTCAACTATATTTAAAATACCAAGGGATTTGTTTAATAACAAGAAAATGAGAAATATAGGTGCATTAATTTGTTGACATACCTTATTTAAGGCATATACAATGTCAAATGTGAGATATTGGCATAACAAGAAAAAAGGAAAATAAGGAAGGACTTTTGTGAAGAAATATATTCCTTGCTAAATACCAAGTGATTAGCAAGAATAACCAAAATCCTCACTAAATCTTGCAATAATAAGAAAGAAAAATGTATGAATGGTGGCATAAATTTTTGTGACAGTTTAGCAATGATTTAACAAAGGAAAATTCCTTACTAAACTATGAAGGACTACTCCATCTCCAGATCTTTGTTATCAAGGTTAATAAATTACTCACTAACCTTCTTGACCATTGAAAAAAAAATTGAAATGTTAGTGGCAATCTATGTGACAAAATGCCGAGGGATTAGTGAATCCTTGTTCCCTTTGTAAAAAGCTTCCCTCACTTGCCCATTAGCAAAGACACATTCCCTCGCTAAGTTGCTAGGATTAGTGAGGACATTTATATCCTTCATAGAGATTATTTCATTTTCATAACAAGAAGTTGACGTTTTCAATGGCTAATTATATTCTGTACAACTAAACTTTCTTCCTTAATTTATTTTTTATTTGACTATTTTAAGATAAGTTAAATTAATTTATATCACAAATATTTTTTTTACTAATATATTTATTGTTTATGTAGTTAAATTTTTTTTTTGTGTTGCACTTATTATTTTCACTTATTATGTTTGGTAAATTATATGTAGGGAGTGCATTTTTTATTAAATTTATTTTATTTACATTTATTTTTTTAAATGAGTTATCATTTTGTAGTTTGCAATAATATTTACTATATTGAAGTAAATTTATAAATATGATTGTATTTATATTGTTGGCATTTTTTTTTGTAATATTTATTTTGTTATTTTAATGATTATTGTTATGTTTGTTGAACAATTTTTTTTGTATGTAATATTATTTAAAGTTCCAAAAGAAATAATATTAGAGGAAAAAATTAGGCCATTTAGATTTGTTAGGGGGAAAATATATATGTTTGTTAGATAAATTATATGTAGGGATTTAATTTTTTATTAAATTTATTTTATTTGCATTTATTTTTTTAAATATGTTACCATTTTATAGTTCACTATCATGTTTACTTTATTTGCTATTATTTAGATTTTTGCAATATTTATTTTGTTATTTTACTCATTATTATTATGTTTGATTAACAATACTTTTTTATGTAATAATATGTAAAGGTGTAAAATAAATAATGCTAGAGGAAAAAAATTAGGTTATTCAAATTTGTAGGGAAAAATATATTGTTTAATAATTACTAAATTAAAGTAAATATTATTCTATTTTCCATGTTTTATATAAAATGGTGGTGAATGGAATTAAAAGATATTTACGTACTTTTGCATGTTATTATTTACAAATCAAAGTGTAGGAAAGAAGAATGAACAATAAGAGTGAAATTGTGTTCATACATATTAATGGACGAATGTATGATAGTTTATATGGTGTGACATTTGAATGCCCTAGAGTAAAAGTAATAAGTGTTGATTTAGATATCATATTAGAGAGGTTAAAGTAAGGTGATTTGACAAAAGCTATGGATTTCTCTTAACCAAGTTGTGTTCGATCTAGTATATAGGTACCTAGCCTTTTTAAATCTAACATAATTTAGCTTAGAAGATGATTATGATGCTTGAGAGATGTAGCAAGTGAACTTGTGGTACCTATACCAATTGATTGATGCCACATTGTACACTTATATTTCAACAAATCAAGTGGATTTGAACCTCGAATCGCAACCAATGGTAGAATATGTTGCATACACACTCCCATCTACCAATAATATCAATGAGCTAGTTGAACAAGCATCTCTGTTCAGTTCCTATCTTGGAAACATTCACCTAGTTGATCCATGGCCAGGCTATGCTCAATAATATGACATCTCTACCATTGACTATATGTCCTAGTTGAGCTCATCCATTAAGTGATTGACAATACTTAACATCAATCTCTGCTTGTTATGATAGAAGACATAGTAGATAAATTTGAGAATGAGGATAAATATAATTATACAATGAATGCTAATTATAACAATCATGATGCTGATGAGAATAAGTCCAATAAGGATAGTATGATATAGCAAATCCTAGTTTGCAAGATGAGTCGATTGTTGCCTTCTTTTCATGGGTCAGTACAGTAGTGGTAAGTGGTCTTAAGTTCTTTGGAAGGGGCGAGCCTATAAACTTAAGTGACAACCTAAATTTGAATGTTGGTATGCAATACAAAGATATTAAGGCATTACGCCATGCAATTAAGCCATACACTGTTAAAGTGCACTACACATTTTTTTGTGTACCACTTTTCAAAGAAGAACAAGGAATATCAATGTATTAACTATGGCTACAGTTGCATTAGAAGGGTTAGGGCTTGCAAAAAAGTAAGTAGAACACATTGGGAGATTACAAAGTATGGAAGACCATATGCATGTCTTTCTGTGACATTATCCCATGATCATCCAAAATTAGATTATGATATTATATCATCGTGTATTATGACAATGGTGACTAAACAAGTAGAAGTTGATGTTTCCTAAATCATAGACCAAATGCAAAGTTTGTTTGGCTACACTATGTCTTATAAGAAGGGATGGAAGGAAAAACACCAAGGTAATTAGGAAAGCTTATATGCTTTTATTGCCAAGGTGATTGGTTGCTATTTAGCATTTCATGCCTGGTTTAGTAATACAATTTTCTAACAAACAATGTTTGCAAAGCTGCTTTGATGGGTAACTTGTGGAGATGTTCTACTAAGTATTTTGGGCATTCAAGCCATATATTAATACATTTGCCAATCTTAAGCCAATTATCCAAGTCAATGGGCCATTCTTGCATAAGAAATACAAAGACACATTGCTTATGCATATATCACAAGATAGTGACAAGAAGGTCGTTCCCCCTTGATTTCCTATAGTAGAGAGAGAGACATGAAAAGCTTGGTCATGGTTCCTTTACAATCTTTGGATAATTATTATTAAGAATAGAAGGGGGCTTTACTTGATATTGGATAGACATCTTTCAATTTTGTCTATTGTCTATAATTCAAGGGTTGAGTGGTAGCCACCATATAGGCATCACATTTTCTGTCTTCATCATGTAACTTGCAACTTCTACAAAGCACATGGGACAAATTAACTAACAAAGAAATTCATAAATATTCATTATGCATAGTAGCATCATGTTGATAATGCAAAATTGGTTGAGCTAGTAATTTTACAGGGTCCTGTGGCTTGGATAGCTGACATTTCAAAGGAGTAATGGTCATAGGCTTATGATAAAGAAGGGCGATGCTATACTCGCATGACAACAAACCTGGTTGAGACAATGAATAGTATTCTTACAGATATAAAGAGTTTGCCTATAAATGGCCTTGCAACCATATAAGGGTAAATATATACTTCGTTGAGTGAGCTCAGCAGATACATGCATAGATAGGAGCCAATTAGGTATTTTGTGGGACTTTTAATAAGAAGTTGGTCCTAATTGCACAAGCCACCTCTGCATGTGTTATTCATGCAGTCGATAAAAGAACAGTGTTATTCAAGGTTGAGAAGCCTTATAATGTTCAAAATCATCAATTTGGTCAATGTTGCAAGATTAGCTTAATTGATCACAAATGTGATTGCGATGAGTTTCAAGTTAAGAAATACCTGTGTTAGCATGTTGATAACCTCCTAATTTAGGATTAAAAAGGGCTATATTTGACACTAAATTAGGGAGGTAAAATACTGTTCTCTTGACTAATATGATTAAAAGTGCATTAAATCAAACAAAACAAAGAAAGTATTATAATTGTAATGATCTTATCAGTTTAAACCTCATTTTAGATTTGATTTCAATTTCAGGAAAAAGTGGCAAAGTATAGAAGGAGTTGAATAAAAAAGAGGGAAGCTGAAAATGGCCAAAGCAGATTTACCAAGTCTTCTCGCTACAGCGAGACCGAAGTTCGCTGTAGCGATATGGCATCTTCGCCGTAGCGAAGGGGAGGCTTCGCAATAGCGAAGTCGTGTCGCATAGAAATTCCAGAGAGCAACTCGCCATAGCGTGGGAATAGCGAAGCGCAACGGAAACCTGAGGACTTATGAGACCTCGCTATAGCGAGAGACGCTCCTCGCTATAGCGAGAGCGGACCTGAAACGCGCAGTTTTAATTTTTGAGCTTTAAAAGAGGTTTTCTGAGTTAGGGTTCGGAGGATTCGGCGGCAGAGGAGTTCTGAGAGTTCAAGAGGCGATTTTGGGAGTTCTTGAAGGCTTTTTACGCTGGGAGTGTGAAAGAAGAGAAGGAATCAAAGGGGGAGCTCTACTTTCTGCATCTCAATCTTCCCTTTGTTTGCTTTCTTGTTCTTTTCAATTCTCCATGTATTTTGATTGGGAATTCTCTGTAGATTTAGCTATGTGCGGCTAAATTCCTTTTTACCTAGAGTACTAGGAACTTGATGTGAACTGAATCATTGATTATCTTGTTAATTGTGATGATTGGAATCTTGTGTATCCTCTCTTGCTTAATGCTTTCTTAGGGATTGGCCACCTCTTTGATTTGATTTGGGAAATTAGAATTTATCTTGAGAAAGGGATTCTAATTAGACCTAAGAGTTGGATAAATTAAGTTTAGAGTCATCTAATCTGTAATTAGGATAGACATATACCTGATTACCTTAATTGGTTTGTAGAGGGATATAGAATCTAATGCATTCTCACCTAAATCTAAGGACACTTAGAATTCAGGAGAGAATAGGGCTATAATTACATCGACAGACGGTTATAGCTTTTGAATCTCTTAACCCACAAGGTGAAAATTAATCACAATTGAACAAGAGGTTAAATTCTAGTGATCATCAAGGGAATAGTAACTCTAGGTAATTTCAAATCTTGGATTTTATCTTACTGCCTGTGCCAACTTAGTTTTCTTTAAATTGTTTTGTTTTAAGCATTAGTCTAAGTTCATAATTCACTTAATTGACAGTTTAACGTGGATGAAAACGGATTATACATTGCCTAATTGTAATTAACCCCTTCCTCGTGGAAACGATACTCATACTTATCACTGAACTACTTGATCTGACCCGTGCACTTGCGGAACGCATAAAAAATTTTCGCGATCACATGTTATTACATCTTGCACCAATGTTAGCCTTGACTAGTTGTAATTTTTTGATCGTGTTTTCCTATTACAAATGATACATAACGCATATAGCAATAAGTTCCAACATATTAGAGGGGAGGTTCACTAGCCACAAGTAGATTTTCTAATGTTAATTTCTGATCCATCAATGATCCAAGTAAAAGAGCACATATATTTAATATGCATACACAACAAGATGGATTGGAGATAATTGGGTCAACCTAATAAGTGTGGGTTATATAGGGAAATCAGTCATAATTGTTTCATTTATCCACAGAGTCACCTTGCTAGCCAGTAGTATGACCTCGCTTGTATATGAGTAGAGATGTATATTTATTGTACTTTTATCATATTGATTGTAACTATATTACTTGTAACTTGATTAAATATGATGTACAAATGAGTTAATTTTGTTATGATGGATTTATACCTCAGTTTGATGTTAAATTATTGTAACTTTATTTTGTTGATTGTACATGACAAAATAATGTTTGTTGAACTGGCCATAATAATAAGCTATAAGAATATTATAGCAATGGTGCGCCCAACATAGGTTTTCCACATAAGGTTAAAAGATGACTTACTTTTATATTTCTAGACAAGGCACATTTTGCATGTGATTTGGTTACGGAATGATTGACTGCTCCAACCATGATAAGTCATGTATAGTGATTGTCTGCCTTCTCCTCTACCTGCTATTATTGACTGTCTATAGTAGTTTATTTCTATGGGGTGGCCTAACTAGGGAATTCGAGTATAATCTTGCACTTATATCTTTGCTTGTAAAGAGATAACATCTTGAGACCCTTACTTTTCACATCATTAGAAGAGAGTGTATGATCACTTTAGAGGATATTGCTATACAGTTAGGCTTATCTTGTACAGGAATCCCTATCATTGTTCATACCAAATACATCTGGAGAGACACATGTGAGTGGCTACTTAGTGCAAGGCTACTAGAAGATAAAATTTTTGGGCTAAAGGGTCATAATTTATTGGTTAGTCAAGCACTTTAATCACCTACTAGATGATGCAAATGATAAAGTATAACAGTTTACATATGCATATATACTAAGATTGATTATTTTATGCCAATTTGATTTAGTTATAAGATGTACTTGATATATTTATCACTATTGTGGGATTTTGAGCAGGTAGCCTAATACATTTGGGGATTTGCACTATTGGCTCACTTGTACAAAAAACTTTGCAATGCAACTTATCCTATAGAACAAGACATAGGTGAATGTCTAACGCTTTCCACCTTTGGGCATAGGATAAGTTCCCAATGTTAGTACCTGAGAGACCACCACATCTAGATACCTGATAAAAAATTGGGTTCCAAGTAAGATAGTTAACAATTTGTAGATGGTTTCATTAGTTCAATCATTTAGTTTCAATTAAATATAACTTCTTCCCTTACTAATATGTTATGATTTGCTATTTGTAATCATAGATGAAAGAATGTAGGCAAACCTCCCCATTTGCAAGACATGGCATTGCAATCATATCAGATACTATTGGATGTAATGCAAGAGAATGAGGCATGATTACTTTACATGGATAAAGTAAATTGCCTCTTGAATATATAATAGTTATTATGACACTTTAATGTGTTGTGCACAAATTATTTGGCAACCATATATGAATCATGTGGTTACCAAAAGATCTATGCATAATATAATAAAGTGTTATAATATTGGTTGGAAGGTCGAGACATATGGCTAGGATCTATGCATAACACATCAAAGTGTCACAATGAAGGGTCAAGAAATGTGGCTAGCCTTAGTGCTACTCATTTGCTTTCATATCATAGAGTGGTACCACCTAGATCATGTGTTATGCCAGTTTGGTCAGCAATAGCAAATATAGAGGCCTCTAATCAGTTTAGAAGTCTTACATATATTACAGCTATGAAGAAAAACCACTATGAATTGGCTAGAAGAGCACTTGACATTTCTTAAGTTTTGGAACTCATAGCAAAATCATCTATCTCAAGTGCCCCTTGCTATAGTATCCTTATATTGCATTTTTGATTATATGCAATGGTATTGGATATATACTCAATGGTGGATCTACTGTGCGAATGGTGCCACTAGTTTCACGATGAACTTTAAATACTTGCAACGATTGTTATTTTCCTTTGCTTAGTATATAATATTTCTTCGTTTAACAAGATATCCTTTTTTTGTTTTCTAGGTCGATATCACTAATGACCTCTTTTATGGAGTACCATGAGTTTTGAGATAGAGTGAGCCAAGACCGAATGAATATCTTACTTCCTCTTAGGGAACAACATGTCATAATGGTCTTCCGGTCTATTCCACAAGCACCTAATTTACCAAAGCCAAAAATTCCAGAGTGTAGGCTGATGGTTATATGTTAGCATAGTTGCCCATCATCACAGAGGATGAACCATTTTATGATGGCACTAGTGCAGCGACATCATCTATGCCAACTAGAGGATCAACTCATCTTCTTTTATGCCAGCTAGCTAATTTGTTGACTTTAGAGGTGTAGGTCCGTCTTATTTTATGCCCCTGTCACCATATATAAGATTCCAAAACAAAGAATTTTTATTCTATTGTTATTGGTTTAACATGAGCAATGTTACTAAGATTTGAAGATAGGTTTGATAAAAATTTTATGTTGATTGATTTCAAGCTCCAAACAATCTTCCAAACCTTTGATGTGTTTATGTTAGCTGAGTAGGCACAATGAGTGTACTGTACAAGATACCTACTTAGTGGTGGTAGAGGAAGTGGGAATGGTGGACAACTTGCAAGGTTAGGCCAAAAAATTTCATAATTGAGACACTAAGTAAAGGGAGCGAAATCTACGATGAAGTCAATGCCATTGATTACTACCAAGAAGACATTTCTCTAAAAGATGTGTAGCCTGTCTTTATTAAGGATGATGAATTAGTAATTGTATTGTTTGATAAACATACTTCGATGGAAGGAGTTTCCATTAATGATATACATAACACATTAGACATTCACTTCATTAATGAATTAATCCTAAGTTGCTTAATCAAATAGTCCATTAAGATTTCCCTCTTTCAATAGCTAATCTCAACCCCCCAATTCCATAAAAAGAGATGGCCAAACTCTTAAATGAAGCACAATAGATAGATTAAGCATTCAAATTAATAATTAACTCTAATTAACTTTGCAAAACCTCCATTACATGGCAATAGGTTCAAGTAAACCTTGGATCTAGGAAATCTAGCCACACATGGCTCTACATATTGTAAACAAAACTAGAGATTCGAATAAACAAGGAGTCATGGGAGAAAAGATAGAGAATATAAGAAAACTCAATGAAATCATTTTAATTCAGCCTCTAATCTTTAACCTATGCTCCTTTTCTTCAAACCCTAACTCATTAGTGCATTTTTCTTTTTAAAAACTCTCCTCCCAAGCTCAAAATGACAAATCCCTAGTTGCCCATCATCTTTTTAGTCCGCAAATCGAAGCTGTACATTTTAGTAGCCGTTCTCACTATGGTGAGGGGTATCTCTCGCTATAGCGAGAACATACAGGTTCTAGATCCTTATTGATCTTACTACTACCTGTGCTATAGCTAGAAGCTCCCTGGATTTTGTATGAGTCACGATTTTGCTATAGCAAACTGACCTTCTAGCCATAGTGAAAAGGCATCCTAGCTACAGTGAATTGCATACTCACTGTAGCGAGGGGACTTGAACAACTTTCTTTTGAACTTCCAGCTTCTCTCTTTTTCCTCCTTCCTTTATAGCAAATCTCTACCTTTCTCCTGAGATAAAAATGAAAATCAAATAAAGCTCAAAACCGTTAAAAATATTGCAAATGATATATTTTATTTATTTTCTTTGATTGGATAAAAATTTATGCAAGGTCACCCAAGAAATAGGCAATTTGACTCTTTAATCTATCATAAAATACACCTTTCTCTTACCAAAATTAAGGAGTCATCAAACTCCCCCACACTTGTGTTATTGCTTATCCTCAAGCAGTTCTTAAAGATATCAATTAAAGTGGCTACTAACCTACTTCCTCTCCACGATTAGAATCCAATCAACCAAAATTAAGAATTCCCCCACACTTAGAATGAAACCAAGGTCAGAAGCAGGATTTAGCAAAGCTCAATTTGAATTCCATTAATAATGCAATCATAGCAACACCTTCCTTACATTTAAAGTGCGTGTGTGTATTTAACAGAAATTTTTGAAGCAATTAAGTGATCACATTAATAACCACAATATATTTTCAATACCAATTCCAATTATCTACTCTAACTTCACTCGTTAGAGTTAATTAAGAGAGGTCAATGACTTTATTATCAAACAACGTATCAATCTCAGCATAACCATTCTTCTTAATTTTCGTTAACAATTTCTTCTCTTTTTTTTTTCTTTCCTCCTACTCATTTCTCCTAATCCTTTTCATGAGAATGACAATAGTGACTATGAAGCTACCCAGTTACTCAGATTAAAGAAATTGATTCAGAGTGCTTAATTGCATATTCTTAGTTTCACCACAGTTTGACGCGAAAGTTCACACTTTTTAGTGCAAATTCCCAATTATTAAGTGATTTCAACCATTGGAGTAGAGAAAATTTTTTTTCTATATATCTTTCTTAAATGACAATCAGATATCCATTTAGCAGTAGACAAATTGGAATGATCTAAAAATAATTGAGATTAAATAAAAGGGCTTGAATTACTTTAATAACCATCTTGCTGAAAAGTGTTTCTACTAAGGGCATTTACTATAAATTGCATTACTTAATTTATTTAGTTCAAGTTTGCTCAACCTCTAAATTCTGTCTCGTATTCATCTAAAGCAAGGAGGAACTAAATCTAAAATTATTGGTCAAAATTGTGGAGGCATTATGATGAACTAATTATAATTATTAGTTTTTATTTATTTAGATCTGCATATTTACCTAGCCTATATCTACCCCTCTTGTAACACTATAAAATTCTAACTTATCTCATGCTATTTCCATGCCCTATGCCATGATCTCACAAGAAAGCAAGAAAATGGTATTAAAAAGTGAATAAATTTGGTTGCGTAGCAAATAAATTTTTTATTCGGTATCCTGTGGACCATAGGGACTCATATATATCATTCTCATATTTAATTACATAGATAAAACTCATAATCATCCAACGAAGTGGCCTAAAACTCATGCAAGTGGATGGAATACATAAAAATACTAGGTGCAGCCTCAACCAGAAATTCTAAGTTACTATCATAAATTTTGAAAAATCATAACTAATTTTACAAAAATCAAAATCATGCATTATTTACCATTTTAGAAAGCTATAGATCTCTACTTTATGCTAAAAATATGTCTAGATAACAACAGGGCTACTAGCCACCAGAAATTTACTAGAGGTCGACATCACCCTTGGTATTGACCTCCATCATAAAAAATTCATATATCTCTGCTCAGAGTTCCAATTGGGGTGATCTCAGTGGCCATGGAAAGCTTATCATGTCTAGTATATGCTTGTAAAATTTCATGAGCATTAGATGTAATATTCAATTTTCATTAAACGACAAAAACTGGTACATTTTCAAAGTAAGTCCCTAGAAATGAATTAGTTAGGATCCCAAAAAAATTTAAGTAGCATTCTAGACTTCTAAAAATGATAATTCTAGGCTCAGAAGAAAATAAAAATGGAGCTAGAATGAAGAAACAAAATTGAACGAAAAACTTACGAAATATAATGGTATTTTCGTAATTTTGAGAAAATTTTGGAATTCACATAGGAGGGATTTTTAAATAAAAGTTTTGAGTTTTTCGGGGTTATCAGAGGCCCTAAAAACCATGAGAAGCCTTGGAATAGTTAAAACAGCCTCCAGTGGACATTTTCCAACATTGGTGTACCTGAACTTTGACAGATTTGTTCGGGAAGGTTTTAGCTCCGATTTGAGTGACTCCAAAGGCATTTTGCTAATTGAAAACCTAAATTTTATAATGGAAAAGATGGTTCTAAAAAAGGAGTTAAAATAAACTAGAAATAAAAATGCCAAGATGAAAGGGCAAAATTAAAATTTTTGAAAAGTCTTTCTTAACCTCCCTATATAAGGTGTCACGCCCCACTTCTTCACTCACTTAGCCACATATGTTTTTGCCCTAAACAAGAGGAGGAACCCTAAGAGTGAGGTGCACAAGAGGGAGAGGAAGTGAAGGAGAAATACAAGGTAGAAAGGTGTGGAATTTCTTGGTTTTTCACACACTCTCTTTAGCAAACCTCTTCTTCTCCATTTCCCCCTTCTTTCCTATGGCTTTATTAAAGTTTTTGGATCTATTTTAAGGGAAGAATAGAGGGAAACATTCAGATTTGAAGAGAGGAGGCCAAGGAGATGAAGAATCAAGCAAGAAAATAAGGAAAAACAAGGTAAATCTTCCTTCCATGGTAGCCACCTCTTGCTTCCTTCTTTTCCTTAGTTCGTCCCACTCATGAAGCTACAAAAGGGCTTGGATTTTGGGCAGAGCCAAGGGTGAATCTTAGGAAATGAAGTGTAGAGAATAAGAATATGCAAAGAAAACAACAAAAGAACCATGAAAATTTAAGATAGCAAACCTAGGGTTTCTAGTGTTCAATGAAAAATTTGATTTGATACCATGATTCCTAGGCCTAAATGAATATTTAAATGAGTTCGTAAGATCCTTAAGAGGCTCCCCATATGAATCTTCCACCAAGAAAACAAAGCAAAGTCCATTGGTGCCCTTATGTTTCATAGTCTCAGGCTAGAAGAGATGAGGTACCTAGGGATAGTTTTAATTTGTTCCAAGCCCATTTTTAAGTCATATATGATGAGTGAAGATGAGGAGAAGTCTTAGAAAGAATTTAGAAATCATAGAAAGTGAGTTTTCAACTTTTGGATTTGTGCACCTTTGAGACAAGTTTATAATGTCATTTTGGTGTATGTCCCATGTGCTCAAGTGGTCATGGTTGCCTTTGAGCTCAAATTGGACCATTTGGACCCTTTGTAAAGCCTGAAAATGACCATTTCACAACCTAATGTCAAGATCTGACCAAGTGAATGAATTTGCCCATGAAATTTTGGCACACATATAGATCATATCCAGAGATTTTTGGGATGCCAAAGAATATATTATTTGGAGCTTTGTGGAATTAATTATGATTTTTCAAAAGTAGCATTTTTATGCTGAATTGATACAAGTACTGTTCATATGGTCAAAAACTTAGGCTATGTCGTTCATAGGCCAAATAATATGCAATGCTCATAATATTTTATAAGCATAAACTATACATGATAAGCTTTCTATAACCATAAAGGTCACCCCAATTGGACCTCTGAGCAAGGAGATATGAATTTTTAAAGTTAGAAGTTAATACCCAAGATGATAGTAGACCTTTGGTACTATTCCATCAATTTACGATAGCTAGCAACTCCTGTTGAGATCTGAACATATTTTTACGATAATGCAAACATCTATACCTTTCTAGAATGGTAAATAATGCTTGATTTTGATTTTTCTAAAATTAGTTATAATTTTTCAAAATTTGTGACAAAAAATTGAAATTCTGGCCAAGGCTGCATTATTGTATTTTGTGTGTTCCATCCACGTGCTTGAGTTCTAGGCCACTTTGTTAGATGGTTTTAAGTTGTATTAGTGTAATTAAATATGAGAATGAGTTTAATGAGTCTATATGGTTCATGAGACACCGAATGAAAAATTTATACGTCATGCAATGTAAAGATACTCATTATTTAATGCCACTTTCCTTGCTTTCTCATGAAACACATGGTATGAGACATGAAGATGACATGAAACAAGCTAGAAATTCATGGTGTTATATTTATTGGTATCAGAGCAAAGGTTCAGGCTCTTGAAGTGGGTTGTGGCTTGTATTTATGAGTTGCCTTAGTGTATATGAGCTTGTTGTGGATGAATTGAGCGTGTAATGGTTGTGAAAGTGTTCCTTTAGATGCTCAAGTTTGTTATGATGTTTTAAAGCTATGGTGAACACTAAGAGAGATCAGCCCTCCGGAGAGGCTCGTGTAAATGATAGAGCTGGGCCCAATGATCTAATAGCTGGAGCCCTTCAGGCTATTATGGATCCCCTGGATCAACAGCAAGCCGTAATTATGCAGTTATAGAAATGACTTACTGAGAGAGAGATAGCCAGGGCCCTACACCTCCTCCTCTATAGCCACCTCACCACTTAGATCGTCCCGAGCATTCAAGGGCAACTCACTTAGATCCGTAGCCATATATCTAGATGGTTGCCCCTATTCCACCAGCTCAGATGCCTTTAGCCTAGGAACAACCCTCTACCAAAAAGATTATCACTCAGTTCAGAAAAATTCGGGCCTCCCACCTTTGATGGTGAGATGAACTCAAAGAAAGTCGAGGCCTGGATTATGTAGTTGGAGAAAGTCTTTGAAGTGATGGAGTGCATGTCTAAGCAGAAAGCCAATATGGCTATTTTTATGTTATAAAGAGAAGCAGATTATTGGTGGAAGAGCACTGAGCCTATTTTGTGGGTGAGGAACCTTCCGATTACGTAGGGGGCATTCCTTCAGGATTTTTACATAAAATACTTCCCTAACTCCATTAGAGATGAAAAGGAGTCAGAGTTTGTACTCTTAAGATAGATAGAGGGGATGTCCGTAGATCAATATGTGGCCAAATTTGTAAAGCTCTCCAGATATTCTTCTTATTTACAGAGGCATGATGATGAACGTTGGAGAGCAAATAAGCTGGAGAAAGGTTTTCTTCCTGAGATCAAAGATAGGGTAGTTCCACAGAGAATCAGAAACTTTAATATCCTAGTGAAAATATGTAAAGTGATAGAGGCGAACCTCAGAACTATACAGCCCTACCTCTAGTGCCAGACTGCCCCTCCCTGAGCCTAAGAGACCTAAAAAGGAATCACAAGTTGCAGCTACTAGTAGGAGAGGTGGAAGGAGCTAGTGGAACAGAAGAGGAAAGAGAAGGAGAATTCAATCTAACAAAGGCAGTTCTATACCTACAGTTTATCCTTAGTGTGGTAAAAACCAGAACCAGACCATGCTACGCAGGGCAGAATGTATATTATCGATGTGGCAGACTAGGACATATGGCTAGGGACTACACACAGACTCCTTAGCAGTTCATACAATAGAGGGAGATGGCTCCTGCTCCTAGACCTCAAACCCAGGGAAGAGTCTTTGCCCTATCATAATGGGAGGCTAGCCGGTCCCCGAGTCTGATTCAAGGTACTATTAGAATAAATAATTTTTCTATAACTATACTGTTTGATTCAGGTGTTAGCCATTCTTTTATATCATATGACTGTGCTAGGAGGTTAGGTTTGAATATGTATACACTACTATATGATTTACATATATCCACCCCCATAAGAAACCAAGCCATTACCTTCTATACTTGCTTGAATTGAGTGGTTCAGTTTAATTATTGTCTTACCACACTTGATTTGATTTGTATGGCCCTTGTTGATATTGATTTAATCATTGGCATAAACTGGATGTCTGCTAATAATGCCACACTAAATTGTAGCCACAGATGTATTACCTTACCTGAGTGTGAGACTGTACCTAGTATGAGGACTGAGTTGTTTGTTATGACCACCTCCTAAGTTGAGAGGTCTTTAGGGCATGGTTATCAGGGATACCTAGTTTTCTTTTCAATCCAGGTTAAGGTAGAAGAAGGTATAGAGGAGATCCCAATAGTGAGAGATTTCCTAAAGGTATTCCCTAGAGAGATTAGCGTATTATCCCTAGAGAGAAAGGTTAGGTTTCCTATAGATATTATACCTGTGACAGGTCCAGTGTTTAAGGTCCCATATAGGATGGCTCCCATTGAGCTCGTTAAACTTAAAAAAGTAAATATAAGAGCTTTTAAAGAAGAGTTTTATCAGACCTAGTGTCTCGCTTTGGGGAGCTCCAGTCTTATTCATAAAGAAGAAATATGGGAGTCTTAAATTGTGTATAGACTACTGGAAACTCAATAAGATAACCATTAAGAATAAGTATCCTCTCCCTTGCATAGATGACCTACTAGATTAGTTAGTAGGAGCCTCAGTTTTCTCTAAGATAGACCTTAGATTGGGATACCATCAGCTTAGAATAAGGGTTGAGGATACTCCCAAAATAGCGTTTAGAACCAGATATGGGCACTATGAGTTTTTATTTATACCCTTCAGGTTAACGAATGCACCTATAGTGTTCATGGATTATATGAACAAAGTGTTTAGGCTATATTTAGATAGATTTATAGTTGTCTTCATAGATGACATTCTCATTTATTCAAAGAGTAGAGAAGAACATGAGCAGTATCTAAGATTAGCCTTGGAGACCCTAAGGGAGAGACAATTGTACGCTAAACTTAGTAAATATGAGTTCTAGCTTACTAAAGTTCAATTCCTAGGCCATGTGATCTTCCAGGCAAGGGTCACAGTAGATCCCCATAAGGTAAAAGCAGTATTACAATAGGAGAGACCTAGGATAGTGACAGAGATCAGGAGCTTCCTAGTTTTAGCAAGCTATTATAGGAGGTTTATTCAGGGCTTTTCTTAGATAGCAATGCCACTGATCAGGCTCACTAGAAAGAATGTGCTATTTATGTAGGATGAGAAATGTGAGAAGAGTTTTCAGGAGTTGAAGTATAAGTTAACCACGGCCCTAGTTTTAGTACTCCGTGACCCTAGAAAGACTTTTATAGTTTATAGTGACGCCTCTAAGAAAGGGTTAGGATGTGTGCTTATGCAGAAAGGCCAAGTGGTAGCTTATGCTTCTAAACAATTAAAACCTCATAAAGAGAATTACCCCATATAGGACTTAGAGTTAGCTGCAGTGGTATTTGCTTTAAAAATATGGAGACACTACTTATATGGGGTAGTTATAAAAATTTACAGTGACTATAAGAGCCTTAAATATTTATTTAAACAAAAGGAGTTGAATATGAGGCAGCAGAGATGGTTAGAATTTTTGAAAGACTATGATTATTCAAATACTATCCCGATAAGGCTAATGTGGTAGTTGATACCCTGAGTAGAAAATCCATAATATGGCCTATATAATGATTTGAAAGCAGGAATTGATTGAGAGGTTCAGAGATATGAGTCTCTTGTGCGAAGTACATTCAAGAAAGTTATTAATGAGTGAAACCATAATAGAAAATGACCTGAGGGACTAGATAAGAGAGGCTTAGTGAACAAATGACCATGTAAATGAGATGAGATCCTAAATAGCCTAGGGTAGCATTCAAGAGTTCGATCTGTTTGAGGATGACATAGTGAAGTACAGGGATAGGCTGTATGTACCTAAAAATACAAAAATTAGAGAGAAAATATTAGATAAGGCACATAAAAGTAAGTACACTATTAATCCAGGTAGTAATAAAATGCACCAGGATTTAAAGAAAACATTCTGGTGGCCTGGAATGAGAACAAATATAGCTGAGTATGTCTCTCAATATTTAGTATGTCAGAGAGTCAAGATAGAGCATCAGAAACCAACTGGGTTACTTCAGCCCTTACATATCTAGGAGTGAAAATGGGATAGGATAGTTATGGATTTTGTCATGGTTTTGCCCAGGACATCATTGGGGCATGATGCAATATAGGTAATAGTGAATAGATTAACAAAGTTAGTATACTTTCTAGCTATGAAATCCACTTATACCCTAAATAGATTAGCCTAGCTATACATACGAGAGATAGTTAGATTGCATGGTGTTCCTGTGAGCATAGTATCAAATAAAGATCTCAGGTTCACCTCGAATTTTTAAAGATCATTATAAGATGCTCTAGGTACTAAATTTAGATTTAGTACAACCTATCACCCACAAACAGATGGTTAGATGGAGAGAACCATCTAAACCTTAAAGGGCATGTTAAGGGTGTGTGTATTAGAGATGAAAGGAAACTAGGATACATACTTGCTTCTAGCGGAGTTTACCTATAATAATAGCTATCATGCAAGTATACAAATGGCACCATATGAGGCATTGTATGGGAGAAAGTGTAGGTGTTCGATATGTTAGGTTAAGCTAGGAGAGCAGAGCTTGATAGGCCCAGAGTTAGTGGACCAGACTTATAGACAAATTAGGACCATAAGAAAGAAACTGCTAACAGCCCAGAGTAGACAGAAAAGTTACACAGATAGACGTAGATGGTCGTTAGAGTTTGAAATTGGAGACCATGTCTTTATTAAACTGTCTCTAGTCATAGGGATAGGTCAGTCCATAAAAAGTAGAAAGCTCAGTCTAAAAGTCCATTCTATATTCTTGATAAAGTAGGACATGTGGCCTACAGACTTACCTTTCCCCAAAACCTGAGCTAAGTACACAATGTATTCCATATTTCACAACTTAAAAAGTGTGATAACCCTAACTTCTAATCATGGTAATTATGGTTAAATATATGATTAATGCTTAATGATCAAGGTTTAGAGTCATTATAATTAAATACATTGTGAAAATTATAGGAAAATTTGAATCTTGATAATATTAGGGTCATTACTACACAACCACAAATGGGAGAATGTATAAGAGAAATTGTACTATTATGAGGGGTTTGTGATTCATCTATCCATCAATTTTAACGTACAAAAACCTCCCATAGGCATTCCTACAACATTTCTTAGCATTACCATTGAAGAAATTAAGGTTTCTAGGCTAGAGGTAGGAGTTTGGGACCTTTATCGTGACTTGAAACTCTCTTGTCGCAGCTAAGTTAGTTACTGGAGCTCGAAAACTAAGTTTTTCACTTTACGCTGCGGCTAAGTTACTCTTAGGAATTTTATTAGGCAACTCACGTGAATTTCGCTGCGGTGAGTTGGACCATCGCCGCGACAAGCCTACATGGCGCCGTGGCAGAAATGGCTCCTAGAGCTATTGTTCGAAGTCCCACAATTCTTGTATCGGTGGGATACACTTGTCTCACGGCGAGGCTAGCTAGTGGACACTCCTTAGTTAGTTTCCTTAACTTGAGCCGCGGTGGGACAGGTTACGTCGTGGCGAGTTTTCTCACTGTCACCTTCCTTGGGCAACCTTTCCGCTTTGAGCCATGGGGAGATTAATCACACTGCGGCTCCGCTCGCCTCTGACACACACTTGGCCATGGCGAGACCTTCCTTAGCTGTGGCGTAACCCCCTCCTGTAAATACATCTTTCAAATTTCATCCCATGCACTCCAATTCTACCTCTAGAGGCACTATAGGACCACTTTACCTCAATTTGTGAGGCTCTAATAGTTTTCATTCACTTAATTTACCCATCTTATCTATCATTACTATTTCAAAACTTAAGTGTTAATTCCTACTCCTCTAACTATCCTATATCAGCAAGTTCATAGAGTAATAATAGCAAGAATTCATGAACTATCAACAATTATCATTCGATATACATTCCGTTAGAAGTTCCATACATTACTGGTTCATATCAACATTCTAATGTATCACATGATTATGTTTCCAATAGTAGACCATATCATAAATTCAACAAGGTTCATACATAAGATGTTATAAGTTCATACATCCAATGCTAAGCTAAGATGAGGCCTAA